>OY796676.1:20653092-25756616 GCA_963680715.1 Tetragnatha montana | reverse complement strand
CCTGAAAAAAAAATTCCGGAGGGAGTCGTTGGAATATTAGGGGTATATGAGAAAAATTTGGTCCTTTTCCATGGTCAAGAAAAGAAAACTTTCCGCCTTTAGAGAGGGATATATACCCAAATTTCTTCTCCTGGCTACGCCCCTGCCAGAATGAGGGAGAGAAGGAAGAGGAAACGAGGAGAGAGAAAGAAAGGAAATGGAATATATACGGGAAAAGAGGAGGTGGGAGAATAAAGAGGACAGAGAAATTGGAAAAGGATAGTGAAGGCGGGTGAAAAATTAATTATTTTGTCAAAAATCAGCATTGGTTTCAAAGAACTATACGACAATATCCCACACAAACTGTCACCTTTACTGGTTGTCCCGAAAACTACATCACCTTTCTTAAGAGCTTAACTGGCCCAGGGATCATTTGTACTGGCTTTTATCATAGGGTGAACCTTGTTGGAAATAAAAGCTTGAAAGCAAACTACAAGACAGCACACATTTTTATTCATGGGCTCAAGTTTCTAAACATCAGGGTTACTACAGACCTGAAATAGGCTGTTAAGAAAACGTTAGGGAAACAGGTGTTTTGGCTAATGGCTCATGTCTAATGGTCCAAGAAGAGAACGTTACCTTTGTATGATAACTTTATTTCCAAAAGATGGAGTTCTTTATTGAATTGAAGGTCATGTTTTTACTCCAATCGATGATCAGATTAGTGGATCATTAAAGTGTCTTTAAGGAAGATTGACAAATTGTGACATTTTTCTCTCAAGTTTTTGTTTACAACTTTTTAGTCGGGTGTCTGATTCTTTTCTCTTTCCTAACAAAATTTAACATAAAAACATTTGATTTTCTCTTGCAATAAGCAACAAGTAATTTTTGACGTGCAACTTCCTCTTTCATTTTTAATTATTCTTTTGTCGAAATATGTTTTCTTACAATGGAACTGAACCAATTTTAGGAACCGACGTATATCTTATAATTATGATATTCTTAATTGCATTTGAACAAGAGGATGCCTTAAAAAATAATACTTGTTGAGTTCTTGTTATTCCGACTACTATTTATGATAAAGTTTTTATTAGTTTTGATCAGTGCCTATTTATCTGTTGGGACTGCACGTTCTCTCCTAACTAAAACAATGTTTAATATGTCGCTGGTTGTGGTCATTTAGTTAGAGCTTCAGAATTCAGTATGGGACTGATGAAGCCATATTGCGACAACCAAATCATAATAAACCTATTAAAATCATGCACTGACAGCATAAAAGATAAGAGAAAATTATCTTAAGTACCCCCAAAATTGATTCCAACTTTAGGGGAACAACCTACAGACTATTGCCGATTGTTAAACAGTTTCAGCAAGTGTTATGAACCTAAAACTCGGACGTTTACACCGCCATTTTTTATGCTAAGATGCTTTCTCCAATATAAGATCTCTGTCTCTGGATAAGAATCAGTGAAAGTCTTATCTCCATTCCTGTCTGAAGCATGCCGGAGAATTCATTATTCAGAAAAAGGATCCGAAAAAACGCACCCTCTCAACGTGCATGCGTGCGACCCTCAAACAAAAGGGGCAAAACATCTGCACTCCGGAGAAACAATTAGGGAAACACAAAGGGCTGCAATTAAAGGGTTTTCCTCAGCTCGCACACATAGAACTTAATCGTAATCGTTAGTGCCATTCGAAGTTGCTCATTATGAGTCATTTCCCCCTTTTTTCTACACAAGCGGATGTTGCCATAACCTGAGAACAACGAAGAATGTCTAACGACCTTGTCAAATGCCGGGTTCTGGGGTTTAAGAAACTCAATTATACATTCGTTGGATAAGGACTTTGTCAGTAATATCTTCTATCGTGCAGCACCTCAGAGGGCAAATGATGTTGCCACTCTTTTGTAAACGATCTTTGAACCATGAACCCGTCTTGTTGATAGGTTGTCTTATGACAGCTCAATCGAAAGCTGATTGAGGTTGGTTCAATTTTGATTGAAATTTTTGGCGAAGTCATTATATCGTATCTCGGTGTAGCACTATGAAAAATTAAATTGGTCACATTGTCCCCCAAACTTTTTACAAAAATGTTTTTGCTAAAGGTAAATAAATAATCAGGGGCAGCTTGCGCCAGGGTTCCTTATTAAATCCGCATATTTGTCAGAGAGGTAGAATTAAGTAAAAGTATAATTACGGGTCTTTCCAGGTTTACTTGCAGAATTCCAACCTTCAATAAGTGAATTTGTTTTTTATTTTAATTTTTTAGGTCTTAACATTTTGAAACGGACATCAGCAGAGATTAATGAGCTGGTGCTAATATTTGTAACCTAGATTACCAAAAAAAAGTTTAATTTTCCTATATAACAAGTAAATACAGTTGAACGTATAAACCCGTTACATTAAATTGAGTTTGTCTTTTAAAAAACCGGTTGAATTCACTATTTTTGTTTTATCTCTCTATATTGAAACTGTTATGTATAAAAATTTGAAAGTGACACGATTTTTTGTAGCAATGCTTTATTTATAAGTTATTTTTCCTTTTTAAAACACTCTCAGCATTAAAATTTTATTTTAACATTTTTTTTTTTAATTTAAGAGTTCGAAAGTAATTATAAAGATGAGTCTTGTAGAATCATCCAGAGATGCTATACCTGATAACCTCAAAGAAAAAATGGAGCTTAGTTTCAATTACATTATTCCTATTTTATTTTCTTCTATTAAAAATCCTCTGTTCAAGTGAAATCTAGAAACTAAAATGTTTCACTTACAACCTATGCTTATCCGAAGCAGTGAATTCTTCTATTCGTTTTTAAATTTTCTTGGCTTCCTAAAAATCTTTGTTGAAATGTTTTCGATAGTAACCCGTCTCTTTTAACGATTTAGTTTCAGTAACTCCTCTATTACTCAATAGTAAGAGAAAAAAAAACATTTTCATTAAATTCTTTGCTCAATTCTTTCCCAATTTCGCCTCGTAAATCACGATAAATGAAGCTTTTGGCAATCAAGCGCAAATGACGGTTTGTAAGTGTCATAAACTTCAGGTTTACGACTCGTGGTCGTAGATAAGGAGTTTGGTGAGAATTATAAAGGGCAGTATGTTATAAGACATGTGTGAAACGACAGTTAGTCGCAAGAGTTTGGGGAAAAGGCTTCTTTGTGAGGTGGAGAAATTCCCTTGGCTGCGAAAGAAGATCTGATGAGCGCAATTAAGATAAACTGCAACACTATTTCATTTTTTTTTTTACTTCTGTTCATTCAGATACTTAAAAAGATCCGTTCATTCTCTTATGACGTGTTGATGGTGGCTTGTCATTGAACCCCTACTTCATTTTATTTTTTAAAAAAGAACTGTATAATGTGTTCTTTTTTCTCGACCATACCGGAATTTCTGGTTTTGTATGAAAATTTGAATGGTTATCGTTGTTTTAGTGTTAAAAAGTGGCTTCTATTCCTGAAATTCTCAAAAATAGTCGGTGTCGACCTCGTAAAGATTGAAAATGAATGATCTAAAATTAATGTAAAATTTTTAACCAATTTAATTTTGAAAAACAATTTTCAATGTTCAAGGATTTTCAATAAACCAATGCCCTTTCCAATAAAATTAGAGTTTATGACCGACTTTATGAAGGAATTACCCTGACGGAACTTCCTGATTTGATTGAAAAATTTGTCAACCTCCAACATTAACAAATACAGTGGAAGCTCTTATAGCGACCTGCTCTTATAAAAATACTCTCTTATAAAGACCCAAAAATTAGTCTCTATAAGAGCACTTTTGTGCTCTTATAAAGACTAATCTTCGAATCGATTCAGCTTATCGAATACTTTTCTGGATCGGTTTGTGTGCGTCACACCAGAATTAGCCAATAAACAAATATCAGAGTATGACAAACAGCACCAAGAAACGATCGCATCTTCTTCTCGCTTGCTTTGCCCGGGGTAACCGGCTACAATCCCAAACGAAACCTTTCGCTACCTAATGTCCTTGTTGATTTTAGACTTTAAATTTATTAGCGTATTCATTTATCTTTCTTTATTTCCAATTTTTTGACTTATATTTAAGACATAAATTTTTCAAATTGCATGCAGATGCAGGTGAAATTGATGCAATAAATTTTGTTAAGCATCAGACCTTTCTAAGGAAGCTAAGCTATGCAATAAATTAATATCAAAATCAAAATTTAAAAAGCAAATATTTATACATTGTAAAATATTGATCTTAAACTTTATATAAGTTAAAATAAAAGCAAAAAATAAGGTAATATAACATGAAACTGGAAGTATCAAGACTTCATAAAATAAGAAATAATTGTTTAAAGTGAGGAAAGATCAATTGGATAATTCGAACTGTGTTCTAAATCCCAATGATATCGTTTTCAGGTTGAGATTTTCTTCAGACTTTATAAATTAGTCTACTAAAAATACATCATTGAGGGAATCGAGTCCACCTTCCCGAAAAGCATCAAAATTGATAGTTTAGCTTAACGAGTTTATTGCTTTTAAACGAGTGATATTTTACACTCAAGTGTATCACTCGAAGTTTGCTCTTATAGCGACAAAAAACTCGGTACGGATTAATTACGCTATAAGAGCTTCTACTGTATTTAGTTTTTATAAAGAATTGGTGTTGGGAATTGGTGGTAATAGATATGAGTGGTTTTGCTTGGAAAAGTTTGGGGGAAGATCCCACTTGGTGAACTCTGAATCAGTTTCAAATATTTGTAAACGTTTGTTACATAAAAACTTGAATACGATGGGTTGGGTTGAAAATTTTTTCTTAAATAGATGACTAAAATTAAAATGAGTATCAAAAATAAAGGAAAGGTTTTTATTATCCTTTAGAAATGTAGATTTTCAAGTGTAAAGCTTTCTTGGGAAATCTTGGGATTATAGTTGTTCAAAAGAGTTTCCCTGTGTCACAAAAAACGTTTCATAAACTTTATCCATGATTAATAAATAAAAAAGGAATATTCACAATAATTGTAGCTGAAGAGACTGCTTTATCGTTCTTTTCATGCTTATTTTTAAGGAGAAATACATCTAGAAAATCCAGAGGGCTTACTCCAGACTTTGTTCATTGAGAACCTAACCAAGAAAGAGTGTCTGTTTATCATTATAATGAAAAAAAAACTGTATCTCTTATTGGCAGATGTCTGATAAAAAGTTATAAACTTCTAGACGCACAAAATATAGAGCCCTTACCAATCAACCTACTTCGTGTGGTTTTCACGAGACTTTTCCATGACAACAACCTTTGAGAAAAAGAAAGCAAACCAACCAAACTACAATCTACCATTTCACACAGACTTAAACATCCTTTCCCACAAGAAGTACCCTCATATCTCTCTTCTTCTCCACCATGTCCTTGGAACAGGTCATTGTGTCGATGCCTCTTCAACCGAACTCCGGATAACGAAATCGTCTCCAACGGTGCCCGAGCGGTGTCACAGGGGTCGAGGGTTGGGCAAGACGGGCCTTGGAACACAAGTGGTTTCCGATGCGATTCCGTCACTCTCTGGGATGCTGATGAGAGCTCGTGCAGAGATCACCACTCTTGGGGGTGAGGATCAATGCTCCCCGGTGGAACGTCATGCTGATTTAGAATTTCACTTTTAGCTTGGGATGTGTGGCAGTAAGATGTGGGAGAGGATTATGTTTGGGAACGTTCTTGGGGGATTTGGATTCACTGATGTGTGCAGTTAAGTTATGAATGGGTTTGATGCTTTTGTAGTTGAGGAATTCTCGTTGAGTACTTGATTCATACGAGATCTATTTAGTTTTTTGGTTCATAAAATTGGAGCGAAATATTTAATGCGGGCGATTTAATTTTTATTAAATTTGGTACCTTTAAGAGTAGAAGATTTGGAAGGGTCTGAGAAACTAAACGAGGGTATTTTGGATAAAGATGTGGAAGTTTTTTGCTCATTCTTTTAAATCTTGAGATTAAAAGCGAGTGTTAAAACTAAAATAATTTCTATTTCTAGAAATGAAAATAATTTTTAATCAGTGTACGAGTTCTTTATTTTTTATTGCATGTCATTTCTTTGTATGCCTTTCCTACATAAATTTTGACAAATAACCAGTCAACAAAAAAAAAAGAATTACAACAAAAGATTTATATTTATTCTTCCAAACGAAATTTTATGTGTATTAATATTTTAAATCTGTTATCCCAATTTTACAAACGGTTTCATTTAATTTTTTGCACTATTTAAGTAGATGCGCTTTAAAATAAAGGATTCATATAATAAATGAGCTCCTGAGGATGAGAATGACCCAAGTCCACCGAACTTAGTTTTGAGATATTAAACTTTTTCTGTATTGCCACCTTGTGTTCTTACTTCTATGGAGAAGTCATTTTGAGTCGGCTCTTACTGGCAAATTCTATTGAACTTTTACTAAGGACAACTACCTCAAGAAACAAAAGGTCTAAAAAGAAACCCAAATCCGTGCTAAGTTCTTATTTTGAACTTGGGCCACTGTCATTTTGAAGTAACAGAAATGGATATTAAATATATGAATTATTCCTTCTCGATCAAAACACCAGTTTATTAAGCGTTTCTCTTGTGCAGGAACGTCTGGACAACCTCGCCTTCACGTCGTTCCCCGAGGACTACCTGCCCTACGCGTCCTCCTACCATGGGGGGCGGGAGGGGGGCAAGGCGCCGCCCTACCTGGTGTGGGACGAGCGCCGCCCCCGCCGCCGCCGAAGGCGCTGCTGCTGCAGCATGGCCGCCCTCGTCTCCGCCATCGCCCTCATAGTCACGGCCATCCTCGCCGTCGTTGCCATATCCGTCTATCTGGGAGGTGAGTTGTTTTCAATTCAACACAACTCGTTAGGAATCTATTCAAATAAGCTAATTATGTAATTTTAAACAGCTATACTAGTAAGTATAGATCGATGTAAGGGGCACTTTGTGAATTATGTAAGCTTTATTTGAAATTGGATGAATATTTCATTTTCATTTAAAAAAAAAAAATAGAAATTCTCAATTATAGTTTCTGACTTAAAATTTTATTTTAAGTATATTGTCCCTCATGGTTATAGAGTTCTTTAGATGAACTTAAGTTCTTATTGAAATTTTTTTAATAATATCCTCTTTGATGAGAATGATTCTAAATTTCCCTGTTGGATTCTAATTTCCTTTGAAATGAAATCATTTTGTTATCTTTGAGACATTTCTTGTGTCAAAATTACTGAAACAAATTTTATATTTCAGTTGTTACAAACCTATTTCGTTCTCCAGGTAAGAAAATGAATCCGTTCATTCCCTTCTTAGCACATCAATATTCTTTTTAAAATAGCTCATGTTGCGTCTTTCTCCTCTAGTGTTATCACTAAGCGGGAAGTTCAGAGTAGCTGATGGAGATGAATTTTCAGAAGAGCTTCATAACAACACATCATATCAGTTCCTAACCAAAGCAGACACCTACCAAGCCATGGTATACTTTTCTGATTAATTTTGTATCACTCTTTCAATCTTGTATGAAATAAATACTATATATCTATGTGGGGCTACTTTAATATTGTCTGCTGTTAAGTAACTATATAAGCAGCAGCTAAAAATGTTAATTGAATAATTTTGTTATAGGTTGAAAATATCCTTTTATCAAGTTCCTTAGAACCAGCGTTCATAGCTGCCAGAATATATGCCTTCAGGTAATTTATTTAACACTTAAAATATATTCATTTGAACACTTTCTATTTTTATAAATTTCATATTTTTGTTTTTATAACTGTTTGCAGTGTTATAAAATTTAAAAAAAATGTATTTCTGATAAATTTTTAAACATTCTTCTTTAAAAAAAAATATCCCCCCTATAGGCCAGGTATGCTGGTGTTTTTCCGAGTTTATTTGGACAGAAGGAAATTGAAGCAAGATGATTCCAACACGATTGAATTAGTTGAAAGTCTGTTTAGAACAGATTCTCCTGCCTTGGGGGCACTTTCGATTGACAGAGAATCAGTTGACGTAGATGGTAAGATCCTTTTCACACTTTATATAAACAAGTGATTCCAATGCCATGTCTCTTAACACGTCTCAAATTCTATCAGTATTGCTGATTTAGGAATATATTTGACTATATCAATAATTAGTCTACTGACCCAGGCAGACTTCTTCCGTTTGGTTTTGAACTTCCACCTTAATCAAATAAATTTAACCCACCCTACTTTATCTCTGACTTCTCAGTATCTCTCCTTCAAATATGTTTCACTCGTACATCACATATCTTATTCATCCTCCTCTCTCATAATCTCCATCCCTCCCTCTCATCCTTACTCTCTTTCTCATCATCTCTCCCAACTTTTCATCCCTATATCTCCTATGACCTTCTCATCACCATCTTTTTATCATTTTCATCATTTTTGTCGTCATCTTCAACCTTATCCTCTTTATCCATCTTTCTCATCTCAATCTCTATCATCTCCCACTCTCTCATCTTCATTTTTCCCATTTTCATAGCTCTCATTTTTTTTTAATTTTCAGTTTTGTTCTTTCAGAAAATGAGGAATGGATCACAATACCTGGCGTTGAAAATCACATTTCAAAAGCATCAACTTCATCCTCAAAGGTACCAGTTTCCCCACCGGATTTGAAAAGAGCCCCTAACAACTCTCCCCCCAAGCTAGCCACAGACCCCAATCGAAGACTCACCCTGGCTACTAGGAAGCCCACCAGGACACCCACCACATCCCCCATTCCTCTCATAACACCAGGGAGGGAACCAGTACCTATAGAATCCAGAGCTGGTAGGTCTCATTGTTTCTTTCCTCGGCTATTTCTCTTTCCGTATTTTATTTTCGCTCTCCATTTTATTTTTTCTCCGATTCCCAAAGGTGAGAAAGGGTTAAGGAAAGACTACATACAAGGATGCATACATTAATGAAACAGATATAGTAACTTCTCTTTTTGGCAAGAGAATTTTTGACAAAGATTATTTGGATTAACTCGCTCCTCGTAAAAAAAAAGTCGTCAAACGTTGTTCCCTACTTTATGATACCAGATGCTTTCGTGCCAGATTTAAATTTCAAGCAAAGTTACCAAAAATAGGGTTGACAAGAAAGGACTACTGTATGTGTTTCTAAAAATTTCTTTGAAAAAACAAACTACTGACTGTTTATTAATCTTACTTTTTCTCGGCAAAAAATAAATTTAAGTATAAATTTCAGGAATTAACATATTTTAATGCAGTTCTTTAAAGTACCTCGTTGGTGGGGAAAGAGCTCAATAAAACTAAATCCAATTTTTTATACCTTCAGCTTAATTATGATAATTATGAGTCAAGAAACCTTTAAAATCGTTCTCTTATTTAGACAAATAAGTTATGAAACATACCTAATGAAATTAATTTAAGTTATTAAAATGTTAAATGTTCTCTATCTTAATTTTCCAGGAACAGGGGAAGTTTACCCAGTAGGCCCCAACAGCCCAGAGGAAGACGCCCTGAACTACAGCTACGGCCAATGGAAACCAGTGCCAATCGAAGATTCCGTTTCCCCTTCATTCGGAGACCAACGCACCCCTCCCGGAAGAGGCTCAGTCCGCTTCGTCGACGAAGTCGTTCCACCTTCCCGATCCCCACCCCCTCGATCCCCACCCCCTCGATCCCCACCCCCTCGATCCCCACCTCCTCGAGTCCAGCTCAACCGCCTCAACCCCACCAAACGACCTTCCGAGAACAAACCACTCCAAGTGGGGGTGGGATCAGTCAGTGTTCTGGAGGACCCTCTCTCCCACATCGATCCAATCCCCATTCGCAACAGAAGGCCACCCGCACCTGTCGCTCCACCCCCTGAACCTCACCAACCCGGAGAAGTGGCCTCGTCCATCATGTCCTCGGTGTCCCTCGTGGTTCGACCCACCAATAAGAACAACAGAACTTACTCTCCAGGGGTGGGAAGGGTGGAGGTGGTCAAGGATCCGGAGATGACCACCCACCCTTACCGACATCCTGTGAGGGTGGACAATGACCCTCCTGTCGTGTTGCGGAATGACCACGCGTCGTACAGGTTCTTGGAAGATGCTGAGGGTAGTGTGAAAGAGGACGGTAGGCCGAAACAGGATTGGGTTGGAGGGGGAGATTCTTCTAGCTCAGCTCCTGATGAGCTTGTTGAATCGCGTTCGGATGAGGAGTCATCGAAGTTCGTATCTCCTCCGGAAGAGCTTAAGCTGTTCAACCACTCATCGGTTGAGTATTTAGACCAATCAGAAACTAAAAACACTGACTTAGCACACAAATCTTTTGTAGAGTACACGGACCAGCCGGGAGTAAAGAGCACTGATTTGGTTAATGAATCCTCGGTTGAGTACATGGACCATGCGGAGACCAAGAATATTGATATTGCCAAAAAGTCATCGGTTGAGTATTGGGACCAGCCAAGTACGCAGACTATTAATAAGGCTAACGGATCATCTGTAGAGTACTGGGAAGATCGTCCAGAAATGAAGAACAGAGAAGATATCGAAAAATCAACTGCTGAGATCTGGGAACCCCCAGAAAACAAAAGTGAATTTACAAACAAGTCGTCAGTTGAATACGTTGAACAGCCAGAAGAGAAAAATTCCGATGTTGCACTCACAGAATATGACGAAAATTTGAGATCTTTAATCCATTCAACCCTCTCAGAAGAAGACATCTCTCCCATGAACTCTACATTTGCAAATTCATCAGAATTACTGTATGAAGATGGATTTGTATCAGAGTATGATTATGATTTCACTGCCGAGGATACCAACACCAACGAGACTGTATATGAAGATTCAGCAGAGTATGATTCTGATATTGGTATAGAAAGCAAAAGTGACTTTACGGAACTTAACCCCCTCATAACTATGGAATCTAAGGATACTACCAAACCAACGGTTGAAATATTATTCAGATCAGATGATTCAGATTCTCTCAGTGATGAATATGAAACACTTTCTGGTGATGAGAATATAACTAATGAAAATCAAGTTATAAACAATGAACATATGACAAATTTGGAGGATGAAGGGACAACGAAAACTTCTTTAAATGATCTTTCTATGAATCAAGATAAATCTACGGTTTTATCTAATAACTTTCCTACAACTGTCGAGAATACCTCTCCGCATATAGTCCCTGTTAGTGATTCATCCAATGGAGACACTAGTACTGATAGATCAGAAACTACACTTACAGCTCAATCTAATTCTAGTTCATTAAATATCCATACCCTTGAAGGACACGGATTTCATCAACCAGTCACATTTGCTCAAAAGGAAACAACCTCACACCCATTAGACAGCTCACAGAATTTTCAAAGTACAAACTCACTTCCCGATTTCACCACTACGAATGACATTTTCACGGATAGTGCCGTCACAAAACTAGATTCTGGTTTTACGGACTTGACTGAAGCTTCAAAGTTGTGGCATTCGGGTGGAGACACAACTACCGACAGTACCAATCCCTCTACCACTGAAGCATCAGAAACATCACCCATTTCCACGAGTGCTCAAGAACTTACAACCACATCACGACAAGAAATTCTCCCAGAAACCACAAAACCCACCGAAAGTAGCACTGTTGTAAGTAGCACGTTCAATTCCATCTCATCTTTTCCACCCACTACAGTGACCGTTGAAGAATCGACATTTCGCATCGAAGATTCAAACGAGGGGGCATCGCCAGTGGTTTCGGGCGTTGGTAAAGTCGTTCCTCAGTTATCTGATCTCAGCTCAAATCAGAACGATATTGAATCTGATGATGGGAGTTTCATCGGCTTAGATGATGATTTGAATAACCAAGACAGTACGCCAGGAGAGATTCCTACGGAGGGTGCAATTGAAGTCATCCGTCATCTCACCACTCTTGCACCTACGGTTCCTCCCTTGCCTGTTAGCCTAGGAAAACATCCAGTTTTCATTGCTATGAGTAAGTACAAGTTTCTAAGTTTACAACATTCAACTTTTAAATTTATATTAGCGTTTCTGGAATTTAACCTTTTGCTCAAAGGACTTTGCATAACTTAAAATAATTTTTCATTTGTATTTATATGAAAAAAAATTACATTTAATTTCGTTAAAAATTAGCAGTTTATTCTAAAATATGTCAGATTTTTTACTTAATATTCTGGATATTATCCCGAAGCAATATGATCAAGTACGTCGTAGAAGTTATGGAAATTCCTTCTTGTGTGGAAAAATTGAGGTGTTTTCTGCAACAAGGAATTAACTCCAAAATCAGAATCCACATCAAAAGGCGCCACCTTGGCGGCAGCAAACGTTAGTCGCAAAATTAGTGCTATTTTACGGCAATGTACAACTGATGGGTTGGTGACTATTCGCGAGCTTGCTTTGAGAGGGTTCCAACTCAGCAGTCCCCACCGCTTTGGTTCGGAGTGTGTTTGGCGACATTACTTGATCCGTCCGCTGAAATCGAGGACTTGGCGAAAACAGGGTTGCTTGGGAGAACTGGTCAGAGCTTGGCCTTTGGCTTGGCGTCGCACTGGGGGATCAGTTTCAACATGGTTGGATGGTTGCAACAGTTTCAGGCGTGCTGCTGATAAGAAAAAGCTGAGCCCTCTCATTCCTTCACACCTTGTTGATCCATTACGCGTTGAGTGTGTCTGAATTGTAAGATTGCAAGAGCTGAATGTTATAATTTGGGGGGGGGGGGGAGGAACTTGAATAATGAAGTAGGATAAAAACACCTGACAACTTCTGTTGGTACTTTATAATTTTTTCAAGATTTATTCTAGAAAAATTCCGTTGAAGTTTAACCCCTTCGAGCCTACGGTGTCCCACGTCTATCATAATTTATAAATGGTCCCTTCGAATATAGAATTATTCTTCATTAATAAATTATCTCTATTTTGCAGTAATACTGTAACTCTCTTGAAATTTAATTACTGTATATGTTACGGGCAAAGTGATTAATCGGGCATTATTAATAATGCCCGAAGTGAAGGCGGGCAAAGTGATAAATTTCATTGATAAATTCCATTGAATTTATCACATTGCCCGGGCATTATTAATAATGCCCGTTTTATCACATTGCCCGTAACATATAGGGTGGGTTGCCCAGTGAATGAACACTCCCAGTGAATGAACACATGGTCGTATAATCTCAATTATTAAGCTATTTGAACTCTGTAAAGACTATTACTAAAATTCAGTAGTTGCAATGAGACCTCCTAGAGGCCAGGCAATCGTTGATTTAACCGTATATTCCGATTTCAGTCTGTGTAAATTTTTTTACTAATACTCGAGCTTCAGGCCCATGAAAAAGTCTCCGGTAAGTTAAGATTTGACTTGATTCATTCATATTTTTCTAACTTATAATTGCGCTTATTATGATTTTTGTTGTTTTTCATCAAATGTTAAAGACTTAATCTTTGATATGGCATAATTCAGAAAGCTGTACTTTTGAAATTGCGATAGATAAGGGGGTGTTCACTTACTGGAAGTTCAAACTGAGATTTCCCAGTGAATGAACAGGTGTTCATTTACTGGGGAAAATGCATATTTCGTAAAACCTCACGATTATAGTTTTATTTGATACATAATGATGTAAGCTAAACTATGTAAAAATGCGCAATGATTAAAATTGTGTCCTTCCAGTAAATGAACGGGGTATGTTGATTAGAAAGTACAAGTGTTCACATTCTGGAAAGAGTAGTTAAACTAAGATTTACCAGTAAATGAACAACCTTCGTACTCTGGGAAACTGCTTATCTCGTGAACCAAAAGACCTATAGGCTTATTTGACGGCTTAAACTAGGACTAGGTTATAATAAAGATCAGTATTGTCTTTCCATAGAATAAGTTTTTGATTTAAAAGTCTAGGTTTATACAAGGTGTATCATTATGAATGGGAAAACTTCTAGGGGAGGTAGACATAATAAGGGTTCAGAATTGCATAGGAACCCATGGTCCCAAACGACAGGTATGGACGTATAAAAGGGGGGATTAGAGGGTCCAGACCCCCCTTATGTCAGCCAAACAAAAAGGTCCCTGTCCGAAATAACCAAAAAATGAGTGAAAATACAACTTTTTGGATCAAATTTTCTGGGAGAGGACCCAGACACCCCTCTTTTGCTTGAGGGCATGTATTAACCACAAAAATTTGTGATTAAGTTCACAAAAGTTCACATTTGCCCTACATTTTACTCGGAAAGGGAAAACTATTATGAACATTTTGGGTTCCAGAATCCCTTCAAAACAGTTTAGTAATGGCTCCTTTGGTCCTGAGGTCTTATAGGTTTTGCCCCCCCCCCCCTCCCAATCAAAAAAGTTGAACTTACGCCTATGATACTCCATTTTGTCCCCCCTCGTGATAAAGGTTATCCTAAGCTTTTATAACCCTTTGCTACGCTCAGAGGGAATTTCAAGGTATACAACCCCTCTTTCGAAACCTTAAACTTTAAATTTTTCCCCATAGAAAACGACCAACCAAAGTTACTCCTTAATGAAAAAGTGGGTAAATAGGGTTCGGGGGTCCTCCTTCAAAAATGTTTAAATTTTAGTATGCTAAAAAGTCTTCTATATAGCTACTTTTTAGGGTTGTCAGGGAGCTTCTCGGGCCGCATGTGGCCCGCCAGTTGGAAAACCCTGTTTTAGATACACTTTCATTGCCCATTGCGACCCCTGAAAGAAGTTTTTGGAACCCCCCCTTGTAAAAGCTATAGCTACGTCCGTGCTAGAAGGTATTGATTATTAATTGTGTTAAGATGGCATATACAATTAGTATAACGTATCGCAATCGATGTCTGGCAAAATTTGCACCCACCTAATCCTAAGTACCTTTTTTGTGTATGTGCGTGCGTGTGTGTGTGTATTGAAGAAATTTTAGAGTTCTTAGTAAAACATTTTCTATTTTCAGGGCCGTGTGGTGGTATGAGGCAAAGAGGCAGCTGCCTCAGGCGGCATTTTTCTGAGGGCGGCAAAATTCCCCTGGAATTTTTATTTTTTTACTCTAAAGGAGCTTTCTCTGCAATTTGTTTACACGTTTTTGTGGTAGGAAAACAGATATAGTATTTTTATAGTCAAGCTGAAAAATCTGTCAGCTTGAAACTCGATCCAAAACAGGTGCCCGGCACGCGACGAAAGCAAGGCAAAGGCAATCAAATTTTACCAGAGCCTCCTTCAGTCCCTTTTTGTTTGTGCTCTCGAAAAGCTGCAAGTTTCCTGCCTCCTGGATAGAAGAAGTATATTTATTTAAGAAGACCAACTGCTTAGAAGTATAATGTCCCAAAAAGAGCTAGGTTGTGTTTATATTTTTTTTAAAAGTAGAGTGAAGGGATTAAGGATTTATGTTTTCTTTATATTTTTATCTAGATAATTACAATTGATTTTATTTTTTGATATTTGTATATGACATGGGACTTGAAAATTCTCCAGTTTTTGCTCAAAAGGCCTTTTATAAAACGTAACTTTTTTTAGTGGACGTTTCATAAGTGCGAAAATTCCGGTCAATGTAAAATAAAAACCGTTCAGTTAATTCCAGTGAAGAATCAAAAAAAAAAATTATATAGCTTTACCCATGTAATAATTTAGTTTTTACTAACCGTAATTTTCGTATAACCTTTTGTATAGAGTTTTTTAACAAGATACTCTGATTAAAAAAAATTAACTAAATAAAACAAAAATTCCGAATTACACTATATACAAATCTAAGGGTATTTTATTTTTTCATTCCATAAGTTTAATTTCATGAAAGCAAACAGTTTTAAGGAACCTCCAAAACTGTATTTATGAAGAAAAACTAAGCCCCCCCCCCGAAAAAATATTACCATCCTTTAACTTTTTTCATATTGATTGTATTTTGGTAATTAATAAAATCCTTCCATAATAATAAAAAAAAAAAAACAGTTAAAACTTAAATATTCATTTTTATAGTAGTAAAATAAATTGTGTTGTAATTTATATATTTAAACTCCTGGACTTTTTTTTTGAAGTTTAAATATAATTTCTATGAAGTAGTTTCAAAAATTAATCCATTCCCGGGAATGACTGAAATTCCGGGGATTTCCCGGGAAGATTATACTATGACTAAATATACTAATGACCTGAAAAAATACTATATATTTTTTATTTATTCAATTTTGGGATTGTTGGTCGTGTCTTTAGGAATTTAAATCCATAGGGGAGAGTACCCCAAAGCGGGTATGCTAACTTTGAAAGCTCAAAAACCTCAATTATTGTATGATAAATGTGTAGCTTCTAAAAATGAATTTTGAATAATTTACTCAAGTGTTCAAATGAAATGCATGTTTAAATCTACTTCTCAAATGAGGCACTTTTTATAATAATTTCTCAATTCTTAGAATGATGGTTTAGGTTAGAAATTCTCTCGTTAGTTCTGAATTATCAAGGATGCAGTGTATATGAAAATCAAAAAATGTTGCTTTTATTGCTGAAAAAAAAAGTGTTTTGAATCATGTAAAATATAATTGCCCTTTTTGAAACTAATTAATGGTAATTTAATTATATTACTAGAAATTGGTTAGTTTTCTACAAGCTACAACGCAATTCCCCCATCATTAGAGAATTATTGGGGGACTTAATTATGTATCATTAATTACTAATTAAATATATATCATTAATTACCAATCAATAAGTTATTTATGATTAATTTTAATTAAATATTTACATTAATTAATCTTAATTAATTTGAAGTATCAATTATTTAAAGGAAAAATACATAAGGGGCGGCATTTCTAGGACTTGCCTCATACTGGGTAAATCTACCACACGGCCCTGTCTATTTTATGTAACGCAGGCTGATCAGTTGAAAAAAATCATGGTATTTTTCAGTGTTCATTTACTGGAAGACACTGTTCATACTTAGGGCAAACTTTGTTCATTCACTGGGTCTATCGCACTTTTTTCACTCAAATCAGGATTCCTTTAAAACTATTGATTTCTGAGATCTGGAAATACTTCGATCATGTTGCCAAGAAAAAGCCAGTATGGAAACATACTTTATTTTTAGAAATTGACCGAGAAAAAGCCCTGAAAAAAATTTTTGAAGTGGGGAAATCGCAAACCCAAATGCTAAGTGTTCATTCACTGGGCGGTTCACCCTATGCTATTTGGACAGCATATATTAAAGTAAATGTTTCAGAAAAAACGTAGGTAGGGATTGTATAACCTAAAACAATCTTATCACAGTTAATTTATAACATACAACTTTTTTAAGCTAAAAAAGTAATTTTTTCAGAATGTCTTTCAGAATGCAATTTTATTTTGATATTATAGATAGGGTAAAGGGGGTACATTTTGTACATGGGGGAGATTAGAACAACCCAACACATCTCTTAGTTTAATTCTTTGAAATTTTTCTAAGGGTAAAAAACTGAAATTTAAGAAAGAAACATATAAATGTTCCAAATATTCAGTTTAATTGATTGTTGTAAATGTAAACTTTAATGTAAAATAAATTTGGTAGCTTCTAAAAATTAATTTTGCATTATTTATGCAGGCCTTTAAAAGTGCCCAAAGGGTGTTCAAATTTGCCCTGTTGAGAATGAATTCAATTTGGAAAGTTTTGATAAATGCTTCTAAAAAAGGTACCGAAATTTCAGGAAAGCTGTAAACTTATGAATATGATTATATTATTGAATAAGATGTTTCAATATCTTATAAATATACTAGCTGATTTGCCCGCGCGGTAGTAATCTAAAGATGCAAACAATGTTTACTTTATGTTTTAAATAAAAACTGGTACAGTCTGACTAGACGAGTCTTTTGACGTCCTACAATATTGAGGCGGTTTCGTTATGGAAATTAATTATTCCAGTGAATTCTGGGGGTGATGGTAACAATCAACATAACACAAACGCTGAAAAAACGCATCGTGCTAAATATTATAACTGTGTATTTATCATTTAGCTTTGTAGTATACCCTCTTTCCAAAGGAGTCTTTCTCGTGGCGGTCAGATGAAATATTTAGTATTTATAGTTTTCATTATATTCTCACTTATGTGAACATTAAAAAAATTTATTGGTTATATAATTTTTTATTTTCATAACATTTTTAAAAAGAGCATGTAGATAATCACACAAGGATTCTTCCATTTTCCAATATTTTATGTGTAAAAATATATACTAATCCTTTATTTATAATTTCAAAATTCTGTCATATATTGCAAAAGAACAATTAAAAATCTTAGACGGATTAGACGAACTGCATCAATAATGTATGCAAATCCCACACACCATTCTCTGAACATACCCATACATAAACGTTGGTATTTTAATTATATTATACTACAAAGTTTCTTGAAATTTACTGCTTTTTTCAGTTATTTATTTTGGGGTTAGTTTTGCCAAAGCAAGGAGTTATCCATGCATGAACTTTGATTAGTTTATGGTCAGCATGTTGTGCCCCGAGAAGATTCCACACACAGGAAATGAATCTTGAATGGACAAAGGAGGAAAAGAAAACACGTGAGCAGGTGTTCCTCCCCATTCGGTTAAAGGGGCAATCGTCTCTTTTCTAGGAAAAGGGTCGAAGAATGCGATAGCGGGAAAGCGACTGAACGTGGGCACCCTGCTGAAAACTTGTGGATTGCTTGAAAATGCGTCATCCGAATTTGGATTTCTTTAAGAATGTTAAAGCTTCCAATTAAGACTACACAAACGTGATGGTAATGCAAACACACGAGTTACACTGTTTGCCACTTTTCACTATAGAAGAGGTTATTTTTGTCAATCGGATATTGTTATCGTTCTGATCTTGGACAAATGTGATTACATTAAGCGGAGTCAACTGTATATTCACACACATACAATGCAAATTATTAATTTTTCTTACCTTTTCATTAAGAAATCTGAAGGAGTGAAAAATGGGACCTCTTATTAAAATAAAGTGGTGGGAAACTCGGTTCGAATGGTCAGGGCCCGACTTACAAGTTTGGGGACCCAGGGCAAAAGACCCATTTGGGGGCCCCCGACATGTTTTAAAATAAAACTTAAATTTTTTTATTTGACTTAAATAACCAAATGAATCATCTGTAAACACTGTGTAAAAATTGTTTGTTCAAAAGCTTTATATAGTAAGTTTATTTTACACTTATTTCACATTTTCTTAGCTTTTTAAGCATTTTGGGGACCCCTTTGAAAGGGGGGCCCTGGGCAAGTGCCCTGAATGCCCTTCCAGAAATCAGGCTCTTGTGGTATAAAGACAACTAAAGGTACCCTTCAAACATTTTAATCCACGCCCCGAAACCTGAGTAACCTTTTAGACCTTAGTTCTTCCCTTAATTTATGTACCCTTCATTGACAATTATTTTTTAAATTAAAGGTAAGGTTTTACAAAACGAAATATTGCAAGAAATTTGTAGTTAAAACTTCTGAAAAACTAGGGTGAAAATGGAATCATTTGATTAATCAAATTGTAATACACCTATATCCTATAAATAATTATATCAAATACTAGTTATAAAACAAACAAATAATAGTTCTTCCCCGGAAAATTTTTGAAATTTGACCTTTAAAAACAAGGTTAAACTCATTTTCAGTGTTATATGATTAGACAATTTCAAAATCAATTTTTCTATGCTTTAACCAGTGCTGTAGCTGGAACTCATGAAGGGGCTCGATCCTTTTTTTTGTTCCTAGAAACAAAATATTTTGTTGGGGTGATGTCCTCCCATTCTCAGCACTGGCCTCAACCTATTCTAAATGAAATCGTGTTAAATCATGGGGGTTCCGGGTCCATCCCCCTCTTATGCTAGGTGCCATTGTAAACTGGCACCATCCTTTATTATTAAAGTTGGGAGAAACACCTTCAGCAAATTTTCAGTCTCCCTCATAAGTTAAAAATGAGTTTTTAAAGAATGTTCCTAATTAGGGGGACGCGTCCCCCCCCCTGGGATCGACACCAGTGCCAGGAACACATAATTAATGAACATAACGTAAAATTTACATTGCTTTCATAATACCATTTCAAAGAATTACATTAAGAAATGCATTAAATAAAAGGCTGAAAGAGTTGGGGTTTTTGAAATTTTTGTAAGAAAATTTTGTGGTCTTCTGAAGTTAAAAAAATTGTTTTTAAGTATGGGGGGACGCTGTTAAAGGTCTTAAATATTGGGAGGACGCGTCCCCCCCCGTAAACGACGCCAGTGGCTGAGCTGAGAGTATAAATTGTAATGAAAGACGTGATATTTAACGGTCAGCACTAAATTAACAATACTTTCAACTACTATAAATATTCAAGTGAATTCAAAATCCATGAAAAGAAAAAAAATGACGAACATTTTAGTGGGTATCGAATATTAGATTAGAAGGGAATTGAAACACTTGGTCTGCAGAAATAAAACTGCAGTTTTTGTTCAGTAAATATTCATCAGAATATACACCATTTTTATGTTAAAGATCTGAACAAAATTCTTTATACGTAAAAATTATAATGTTTTCTATTTATTTTGCATGTATTAGGGGGGAGTGGGGCATATAACCGTGCTAAGGGGGGTGCGCCAAGGGGTGTTCATTCGCAAAATTGATGTTTGAGAATTGTGTTTTTTGCATGAGTTGTTACCATTAAAAAAATATATTCCCGATTTTGTTTAGCCTTCCACAAGAAGCGACCCTCGCCATGCGGGAAAGGCAGGAGGTGGGAAGAGTCCACTGTCCAAAAACGTTATCACTGGGAGGTTGCATCTGTCGTGAGTGATTTGTGGCCTCTTTTGTCCGCTTATTTGTAGAGGGGGAGAGGGGCCTGTGGTTTCAAGTAGGCTCTCTAGTTTCAAGAACATGTTGTCGCAATATTTGCCTTGGTCGGGATTTGATATTTTAAAATTTTCTAATGAAACTAAAAATACCTGAAAATTAAGAGACGCATAATAATTATAGACTTACAGACTTACTTGCTCAGTTAAAATAGTTGAAAATTTAATGTTACTTATTATGGGAGAGGATTAAAATTTTCTACATATAATTTTCATTACTTTTACACTGTAAAAAACCCCTTAAAATTTACGGTTTTAAATTGGCAGCTGGGTTGTGGAAAACAGTAAAAATTTTACGAAGTAAATCCGTAAGAACAACGAGGTTTTACCTTGTAAAATGGTAAAACGCCGTCGTTTTTACGGATTCACTTTGTAATTTTTACGGTTTTGCACAACCAACCCAGCTGCCAGTTTAAAACCGTAAATTTAACGGGATTGTTTTACATGTATAATATGAAAAATATATAAATTATGAGACATTAAGATTTGTTTAGAGGATTTTTAAAAATAACACCCTTATTTATGCTCCAGATTGCATTATTTTACAATATATCTTAAATATGATAATTATATCTCAGTATAATATTTATTGAAGGTCGTTCTTTTTTTGTAAGATACTAATAAAAACATGACAAAAATGAGGAAATTGGTAAAAAAAAATAATGTAAAATATGCTTGATGTCTAATTTAAGATCACTAAACATAGTTTTGAATTAATTAGTGTAATTTTTGTGTTTTTCCATATAAAATTTATACTTTTTGTGCTATTATTGAAAGTGTTCCAAGGAGGGCTATACTAGTGGGGCACCTTGGGACAGCAAAAGAAGTCTTTAAAATTTCTCATCACAAATTCCCTAAAAGAGATAATTGGTCGGAAATATTTTTATTAGGATGCGTAAAGGAGTATATTTAATATATTATCTGTGTTTAGGTTTAGTAAATATAATTCTATAGAACCATTATTTAATAAAAGTGTCCCAAGGTGCCCCACTCTTCCCTATTGTGTTTTAAGATAATTTAATGATTTTTACTGAAAATAAGCCTTGAAAGTAAATAAGTGCTAATCGTACGTATTTTCCTCTACCCTAGCCCTACGCCTTAGTTTAATAATAAGTTTTAAACATGCATTTTTATTAAATAATAATATTAATAATAAATATAATCTTTTTTCTAAGACAGAGATTTCCAAGAATATTATGAGTCTCTATTTTGTTCAATAATTGTTTATTAATATCAAACATTTTTCATATTTTATGCAATGGAATTAGAATTAAAACTATGCCCCTTATAGTGTATAATATAAAAAACAGGAATCTGTCCAGACTTTTACCAAAAGGTCCTGTTTTAGTGAAATTTTAAAAATTTGTATTTTATAAAATCAAATTTAGTGCTAATAATTATGTTTTTCGGCCTAAGTTCTATTTTTGTGAAAATAAGATCCTGATTTGACGATATTGTAAAATTTATAAAGACTAACATAGTAGAATTGAAAGAAAAACACAATAAAGATTTGTTTTCAAATGTTTTAAAGATAAATCAAAATTTTTGAAAAGCAAACAAATTAATCACATATTGTCACCACTTTTTTTAATGATTTTTACTGAAAATAAGCCTTGAAAGTAAAGAAGTGCTAATCATACGGATTTTCCTCCACCTTAGCCCTACTCCTTAGATTAATAACAAGTTTTAAACATGCATTTATATTAAATAAGGGAATTTATTTAAACTTGTTTTTAAGACAGAGATCTCCAAGAATTTTATGAGTCTCTATTTTGTTCAATAATTGTTTATTAATATCAAACACAATATTTAGTTTATCTTATACAATAGAATTAGAATTAAAACTATGCCCCTTAGTATAAAGCAGGAATCTGTCCAGACTTTTAACAAAAGATCCTGTTTTAGTGAAATTTTAAAAATTTGTACATAATTTTATAAAATCAAATTTAGTGCTAAAATCTATTTTTGTGAAAATACTATCCTGGTTTGACGATTTTGAAAAATTTATAATGACTAACAGTAGAATTGAAAGAAAAGCACAATAAGGATTTGTTTTTAAAGTAAAAAAAATATTGTGAAGATACATAAATTTTTAAGCAAAAATATTTTGTGTAATATATTCTTTTTACGGAACCAATTTTTTCTTTACTGATCTTGTAAAATGTAAGAAACAACATTAAAAAAACCCTAATTTTCATAATTAATTTGTAATTAAAAGAAGGTAAAAAATACCATGAAAAATTCGACGGAAAAAGGTTCTAAAGCGCTACTTTCGTTAACAAAAACAAGAGCATTGAACATTCCTCAATATAGCCTCAAACTAGCTCACAAAATAGGAGCGGAGTGTGACTGTAAAATTGATTCCTAAATTCGCTACTTATCGCTCATGAATCCGCCAAGTAACCAAACAGGTTGGGGTGCCGCATCTGGCGGTGAAGAGCAAGCGAAAGCAGGAAGCTCGCCAAAGCCTGCGGTAAACTGGATCGGGCCGTCTTTCGAGTTGGAACCCTCTCAAAGCAAGCTCGCGTATTGTGGCCAATTTAACACAAAACAAAGTATAAGATTAGAAAAGAAACGACTTTACAAATATTCATTCTAGTGGAGTTAACTCAATGTTGCAGCAAACATTCAATTAATTGTAAAGCCGTCACGTTGTATCGGATAGATTTTCACATTTTTAGGGAACAAAATTGTGTTAAGAATAAAAAAAACTATCACCACCTTATAAAAAAGGTTTAAACATTTAATAAAATAGACTAGATTTTGAGTGAAGATATTTATGGTGAACATATAACATGGGGGGCCCCTTCCTGCGTATGTCGTACATTTTAGGTCCCTTAACACATATATAATTGATAGTTACATAATTGATACAATATTCGATTTTGAATTGATTTACATTCTACTATATGTGATTGTGTTTTTTTTAGAATGTTCCGAAGAGGAGATGCTTTGTGATAGTGGAGAGTGTATTGACGCTAGTGGCCGTTGTAACATGAGAAGAGACTGTAGGGATAACTCAGATGAGAAAAACTGCTGTAAGTAAAATCATAAAAGTTGCCTTAATGAAATTTCTTTAATTTCACTTAAAATTTCTTAACCAATTTTTGTATAACTTAATTACACACTATACTAAGTATGCTAAGTTACTGTACATGTATAAAGTATATTATGAAGAATACTGAAAGACCAGAATATTCATATGACATTAACTCTACTTCCCCCTTTTATTGAATTATATTAAACAATTTATTGACGATAAAAGTAGCATTCTGTTGAAATTATATGAATGTTAATTTTCAAGCTGAAAAATTAAATCAGGTTTATTAATAGAATTGCAAAAATTTTACTCAAGTTCAATGATCCTAGATATGTTTTACGCTTATGGAAACTTATTTTTACCAACAGCCTGCTCTGAGCTTTTAAAAGTGATGGGACAATCTCAGAAGATATGCGATGGAGTGGAAGACTGCCAAGACCATTCCGATGAGCAAAACTGTCGTAAGTAGGAAAAATTCTAAACAATGACATAAAGTTTCTCCAAAGAAATTTATATTTTATTTTTTTTTTAAGATAGTAATTAAGTTTCTCAAATATTGATGATTAATTTGTTTAATTTCTTAATCATTTTCTCTTATTGAGTAATCCCTTCCTTTTAAAAGAGATTAAAGTTTGAATAATCTGTTAAAAAAATTTGAAAAAAGTAATTTGAATTTGATAAATCACCTTATTTTTAGCCTGGTGTGGTGAAGGACAAATAATTTGTCCTCAGTCTAAATTTTGCATTAATAGGACACAGATATGTGACGGCCATAATGACTGTCCTATGGGAACAGATGAAAAATATTGTGGTATGTTTTTTATTTATTTTAAATGTACGATTGTACGCATATACTTACTGTACTGTATCATGTTTGTTTTTATTGCTTTTGACTTTTCTTGTACTTTATATGGGTACCACTTTTATCAAAACACGATAAATGATGTTCACAAATGCTTTAAATTCTTTATACTGTCCATTTGATGTAAGTTCACAAATAAAATATAAGCTGTTCAATCAAAATTCAAAGAGTTGAAATAACATTTTAAGAAACATAAAATAACATCATCACTGATAAATTAACTTGCAACATTAATAAATTTACTTAAAATTGCATGTAGTATTATCCTTATTATATTTAGTTTACAGAAAATATGTTATGCACATGTTGATGTAAAATGCACTTTTTTTTAACACAATTAGCAAGAAAATAATCTCAAGCGCAATTTAATTCTTAAAAAAAACTAACATATCTTTCATAATTTCTAACTATAAATAAATATAATTAATAGCTTATTTAACAAAATTTTTTACGATTGAGTAAACTTTTTTAGCTTCTGAATTAGCTGATTTTTTAAAATAAAAGCATCAATTATTCAGAAATATTTTTCCCGGACAATAAAATCTTCTAAAATCCTTTTCCTACACATTTTAAATTGCCAGTGGAATCTTTAAAAACTCCCTTCCTATACCTATCCTCGGAGCCGTCGATGTGCTAATAACTTTGTGCTCTTTCAGTGAAGTTGGCCGAATCTGCGGCCGAAGCGGAGGATGTCCACTACCGTTCCAGCGGCTATCTGATGGTGCGCAAGCAAGGAGAGTGGGGTAAGCTCTGCCTGGACAATCTGCAAGACTCGGACTCCCTCCGTCTGAAGCTGGACGAGCTGGGTGAGGCGGTCTGCAGCACCCTCTCTTACAGGTGAGAGAAAAGTTAGAATAAATGTTGGTTTCTTGAATTCGCAGGTGAATCGACATTCTTTGCAATGGGGGAATTTCAGCTATCAATTATTGACCTGTACCTATATAAGAGGGAGGGTCGAAAAGTTCCTGGACTAGATCAATTACAAATTATTAAAAGTAGAACAATAATTTTACTTTATTGGCAAAAAATACGTAATATAATCAAAGTATAATTAAATATAATTAAAGTACTTTCCTTCTGCATCCACGCACTTCTTCCAGTGTTGGTATAACTATTCGAAACACTCCTGGAATCCATTTTTTGAGAGGTCCTTCAGTTGCTTTGTCGCATTTTGGATCACCTATTTAAGATATATTTTGTTGAAGTGTCAATAATACTTCTTAATTACAGGAATGTTACCGAATCAAAAAGAACCAAAAATCCATCCGGACCGAATGATTCGTATTATGTAATTTCAAGTCAAGGTTCAAGTCAAAACAAAAGGTATTTGATTTAAGTTTCATGTATACAAAACCGTGCTTGGGTGAAATAAAAAAGCTTTTAACAAATTATAAGAAAATATAGCCTTATAGTTTAATTTAATCTTACTTCTTTGAAACTACTAATTGGAATAGTTTTCTGACATCTTAAGTTCATTTTAAAATATTTCATATAAATTTGACAATTAAAAAATAAATGAAATCGTTATGCTCATGACAGATCCAGTGCTATTTTTAAACCTTCTACTTGTGAAAGCAGAGAAGTAATGAGAGTAAATTGTGGATCCTTAGGTAAGTAAGATTTCAAAAATTCACAAATCGCTTATTTACTCAAGAAAATAAAGGAAATTCACAGATATTTTCTAAGTATAATGATATAAATCTCCATTTAAAACCATTTAAAACTCTTATTTTCTCCACGTAACAATGAACGGTTTTTATTTTTTTTTCCAGTTTTACTTTTGGTTCCTGTAAAACGATTTTTCCTTTATAGTAGACAGTATGCCGGAAAACAATCTTTACTACCAAGAGCGTTAAATTTAAAACACTCGCAATCAAAATCAACTGATAGCATGAAGAAATGTAATTTTATTAGTTTAAAAGTAGTTTTTAAAATCTTCCTATAATTATGGATTTTGTAGACAATTAAAAACGCTAAAATCTCTGAAGTGGGACACGTTCACATTTCTTCATAAATTTTTCATAGGTACAACTTCTGTTATTACAGTTTTCGAATTGAATTACTTAATCGAATTTGCTTAATTTTACAATTTTTTGATACGTTATAGTTTAAAACTCTCAAATATCATATTTTTAAGTTCAAAAATATGTTTTAAGTAATTTAAAATTCAATTTTATTTTTGCCAAAACACTAGTAAAGTTATGTGATAATAAAACGGGATTTGACGTCACAGCGCACTCGAAACTTGTATTTTTACTGTTTTTCAATGATCGGAAAACGGGATTCTATTGGATGTTACGTCACAGCGCATGTAAACAACGGTGTTTCTGTTTTCGCGCCAAACCGCAAAACGAAATTTCAAAAAATTTATATCTCTGAAACTAGGCTACGAAAATACTTTCTTTAAACGTCATTCTTCATGGTTTTTTATCTACTATTTTAATAAAATTTAATCTCAAAACGTAAAAATACCTCATTGTAGTAAAAATTCGAAGTAGTAGATGGTATTTAACAGGAATACAAAATATTGTTAATAGTAAATCGTTGCTGATAGTTACTGTTAAATTCACCATCTCTTATAGTCACTCCTTTAGTGTAATTTATATTTATGCGTTGTCTATTCGAAATTTTCAGACTGCGGACTGCGACCCATGGCTTCCACAAACCGTCGGCGCATCGTCGGGGGTAGCAGCGCAGCTAGTGGTTCCTGGCCCTGGCAGGTCGCGCTCTACAAGGAAGGCGACTTTCAGTGCGGCGCCGTCCTCATATCTGACACTTGGCTTGTTTCGGCAGGACATTGCTTTTTCAGGTCGGTTATAAAACGCACTCGAAACTTTACGTCCATTTTGTAGGTGTATGAGGATGAGCTTTTAATTTACTTTTGTAAACATTGTAGTATTAAAGGGCCCGTTCAAATATTACCTAAGCGTGTTTCTTATCATTTTTGCCCCCTCCCATTTTGACTCCTTTGTCAGCTCTCGCAATGCTAGTCCTCAGAATACTGAAAAAACTTTTAAGTTTAACTTTTTTTTTTTGCAGAATTTCAATTTTCAATGTTGATTTGTTTCAAGGTACACAAGATATTTACTAGAATAAATTGTTTCTTATATCATATTAAGCATCATTCCTCCTTGTCAGTAAAAAAATAAGCAAATAACACCTCACTCCTCCATTGCTTACATAATATCTGATTGGCTCTTAAATAGTAGTATGTAAAGCGTTAATGAAAAATTGACACATTTCATAATTTTCTTTTCAAATTTGAAAAATTTATTTCTTTTAATTGAATAACACTTTTTTTTCAATCTTCTGGAATTTCGCTTTACCACTGATCTTCACCGATTCCATTTTCGTCAGTTGAGAAAGTCTACAGTGTTTTTCTAGAATCTAGAACTATATGCTGAGGTCGTAACAGAGCCATAATTAACAAGAAACTCCACATTATTAAAGAGTATTCTGGAAAGAAACGGGGTTTGAAAATTTTTAAAGTTGGGATTGGGATATAAGGATCATACTTTAAATCTGCGTAAGGAAAAAAAAGTCATACACTGATGGTTATGCCTATCCATAAAAAAATTTAAAAGCGTGTATTTTTTTCATCAAACTTTTTTCTCGTATTAGCTCAAGAAGTGCCCACTGGACTGCTCGATTAGGTCTACTTCGTCGAGGTTCAGAGCTACAATCCCCCTACGAACAAATTCATCGGATTCAGCAAATAATCCTCCACCCTCAATATAAAGACTCTGGTTTCATCAACGACATAGCTCTCCTGCGATTGGAAAAGCCGGTTCTATTTAGGTATCATATACTCAAATTTTCTCAACGCTATTTAAAATAAGTTTTGATTCTCATGGATTAAATCCGGATAATAAAATTCCAGTGATTTCCTCCGCCCCGTCTGTCTACCCCTGGAGACTGAAGATGCAAGCATGTGGCATAACAAGGAGTGCTCAGTGGTCGGATGGGGAAAGCTATACGAAATAGGACATACTTTTCGTGAGTATAGTAGTTATCAACAAATTATCTGCAACCCGTTTTAAGCCTGAACATTAAGATTAATTTAATCAATTATTATTAACGGAGCACCTTATTTAAAAAAAAGGTTGGGAAATAAAAAGACAAATAATACTCCCAATGACAAGGTGAGAAGATTCATTTGTTTTGATCCGGGGTCATCTTTTTCAGCTGACAGTTTGCAAGAAGTCCGTCTTCCTGTCATCTCGACGGAGGAATGTCGCAAGAAGATAATTTTCCTGACCATGTACCACCTCACAGACAACATGTTCTGTGCTGGATATGAAAGAGGAGGGAGAGATGCTTGTCTGGTACGAGCCAATACAAAATCTTTTCTATTTAATGTTGACATTAACTCTTTCAGATAAGGCGAGAAAAGAAAATTTCCAGGACGAAACTAGTAAAAAAAACCCTCTTTAATCAAAAATTAGGATTTTTTACTCCCCTTGTTACTTGTGCGTAAAATTTTTCCGTCCTGGAAGAAAAATTGCTTGGACGTATTTCCGTCTATAGAGGGCGGAACTTTCAAGTTTTGTTAGATAACGTTTAAATGATTGATTTATGTTCTGATTGATTTTGTTGATTTACACCGGAGTTATTCTATAAATTAAGACAATAGATCGTGCCGATTTATGTCCGACAAATTTAAATTATTTATGCTCATATTTTCTTGAATAGTCTCTTCATTCTGAAATAACAAATAACTATAAAAGAGTCTAACTAAACACTAACTCTCTTGACAGTTGCAGAAACATAGTTACAGGGATACCTTTCAACTGTGGTCATTTCAGGGTTTAGGAATTTTTAGAACAGGAGAAAGAAAGGGTTTTTTTTTTGTTTCATGCATTTAGTATATATGATACTAATAACCTTCATTCAAATAAATGTTTTCATTCAATCTTAAATTTGAAAGGGGGATATCTGTTTTCTGAAAAAGGTAGAGTAGACAGTAGAGAATTATGGTAGTGCAACGGGAAGAAATTGAAAAAACGCCCTTATTACTCTTAATTAGACTGTAGAAACTGTAAACCAGTCGTTTATTATGCTACCATAGAAAAGAACGTTATCAACATCAGTTGTATGATGAAAACTGTCATGAATAATTCTAAGATCAAGAAAAATGTGCAGAATTTGTTGGTAAACTTTTTGCTTCCTAAGAAAAGTATTGAATAAGAATGACTAAATAACCCCAAATGTTTCATCAACTATGAGGGAACCCTTATCAATTTTAGCAATATTGATTTTAGGGTGACTCTGGAGGCCCTCTGATGTGTCAGCGAGATGACGGTCGGTGGCTGCTATTGGGTGTGACTAGTAATGGGGACGGATGTGGACGTCCTGGGAGACCCGGAGTGTACACCAAGGTGGCTCAATACCTCGGATGGATAAAGGAAGTCATGGGTAAGACATACTCTTTCAAGTTAGCTAAAGGCCTTTCACATGGTTATATTAATTTGTAGTCATCATAATTCCATATTGTACTATTTTAATTAAAGATATTTTTTAATTTTTCAATTTTGGTAACACTGGTTCTAATCCTGTGATGGTGAGCTATTTTTACACATGTCAAAATCAAACCCTACTAAATAGCACATGGGTACTTGAATATTTATTGAGCATTCAGAAGAGGTTAATGATATTGAAATACAGAAACAGTAGGGAAAAAATAAGTAAAAAATATTAAAAAGATATGCTTGATGATTTTGTAAGTTTAGCCTATCGCTGAATAATGTTTAGATAATTTTTTAGGCATTAAACTTATCATGCCTTTAAGTATAAACACAATATTTCAGGAAATCAAACATTTAAGAACAGAGCAGTAATATTGAATAATAGGGGACCAGAAGACCATCCATTTTTTTCTTTGTAATAATTTCTTCTTTGGATAACTATTTAACTGTCTGTAAAACTGTCAATTTTACTGTTTCTTATTTTGTTTCATGAAATGTATTTCTTTGGCAGAATTACTTTTATGTAAACAAGTTAAAGAATTACTTTTATGTAAAAAAGTTAATAAGACTTAAGATGAACAAATGAAATTAATAATTAAAATTTACATTATCTTACGAGTATATTTAAATTACTTTAATTTTTGCAGAATCCAATAACACTGCCACAGTCTATCAAGACACATGTGAAGGCATCAGATGCAAGCTCGGAAGATGCATACCCACCTACAAAATGTGTGATTCTCGATGGGACTGTTCTGAAGGATCTGATGAAGATAACTGTGTAGATTAGCTTCAACAGAAAACGAGATAACAAGACACTGGATTTCCTATGGGTCAGTTTTAATGGTAAAAGCTTTCATCAAGTAGTTGAAATCTTTCAGCTTGCATTCCAAGGTAAATGCAGCCGAATGCTTAACAACGAACAAAAGATGGCTTCAAAAAAGTTAAATGAATTGCCATAGAAACAGATGGATTTGTTCTCCCATGTGCCAGTAAGCATTACAGCCAATATTGAATCATTTCTTCATGCTTTTAATATTTATTTCTTCATTGCATTAACTTATGGCTCATTGTTGACTTCTTCTTGGGGAAGGTGGTGTAAAAAAATACTTTCAGGGAACTTGATTATGGCAGCTAGCATGTTCATGAAAATCAAAATGTCATAACTTCACTAGTGGTTGGTAAATGGTCAAAAGAGTCAAACAGTTTGGGGTCTTCCAAAAGTGTTTTTAAGTGTAGGTTTTTCCAAGTGTACAGTTTGTGTTCATATATTTATTTTATGAGGTGTGCATTTAAAAAATTTTGTAAGCATTCCCTTTTCTCATTTGAATACAAAGGTTTATTTATTTAATTTATTGAAATGCTTACAAAATTTTTATGCTTTGACAATGTATTATAACTGCGATTGTATGTGCTTAGTTTTAAATAAAATACTGATTAAGTTCAATTGTTTTGTCATATCACTTGCAAAATGGTTAGAAATTAAGCAATAATAAAAATCAGTTGCTTTTACCTTTAAACAAAAGTTATTTGGTCCATTTGACTTTTTTAAAAAAGGCAAAAAGCTGTATGAGATACTCACAGAAGAGCCCCATTTATTTATATATATGTTATGGGCATTGTGATAAATTCAATGGCATTTATGAATGAAATTTATCACTTTGCCGCCTCCACTCCAGGCATTATTAATAATGCCTGATTAATCACTTTGCCCATAACATATAATTATCAAATTTCAGGGGGGGGGTAATTTATTTTAAAATTTGAACAAAATTGACTTGATTGAAATATTTTAAGTAGGATGCATAATGCTTGTTATGAGTTTCCATCAATGGAGTTTGAGGTCAGTTCATAAAAAATAGCATCACCAGAGTACTAATGGTATGCTCTGGTGACACTAAAAATTAAGTTTGTACTGGTTTTAATTTCTGAAAAGTATAATTTCATTGGAAATATGCATCTGAATTAACAAATTTTCAGCATTATAAGATAAAATTTCATATTGTTAAATGTACATTGTAGCTCTTCCAACTTGGGTTAAATTTTAGAATTAAAAATGTGATTAGTTTTTAATGGACTAGGTATAAAAGAGAATTGATACTTCATGTTTTTTATTCATTCACTTAAATTTACACCAGGTAGACAAAAATATATTACTTGAGATATTTTGATAAAAATTCAGAATGAAAGTTCAAATTCTTTCATAGTCTGGTACAATCCATGCTTTCATACAAAATATTTTTCCAGCTTATTGGGAAACAGATATACACATTTTGACACTTTGTATAAAATTATTGAATGATAAAATTAGAAATATATTGAATAAAAATGCTTGGTGAGTAATAAGCCATAATTAAAGTAAATGATATTCAGGGGGTCAACAAATGAATAACTTACATAAAGCCTAAAGACAAGCATACATATTTTAGCATTACTCAAAAATGTATGCCTAGGAAATTAAACTAAAATAAATTAGTCATGCAATCCTTTATTTAATAATTGTGCATACCACTACTTTAAATTGCAATATTGATTTTTAAATTCTAGGGATTTGAACTTTGATAGTAAATAGATGACTGGATTGCAAAATATACATAAACTTCAGCAGAGGAAAAAGGGACAGTTCAATATATACAAATAAACTCAAAAATAGTGCACAAGTCTACCATTACCTTTGCCTTGTAGCTGAAGAATAAATATAACTAAGATATACATTTTGATCACATTTTTTTAAGTGTGGGTGAGGGTTTACAAAGGTCTGGTTTACTGAATGCAGCACTGCTTGAGGCCAATGCGAGGGTTAAGTCTGGACTTGGGACGGTACTGCTCTAAATAAGCTAGCTGTTTGGCATTGATGGCACCCCGCCTTTTCCTACAATGGACAAGATGAAACAAAGTAAGAGAAGAGCCAAAGTTTGTAAAAACATCACTAATACACTAGTACAAAACTAATTCAATTATTTAGACATTAAAAATGCCATTAAGATATTTTTAGAATCATACATTCATTCTGTGCATTAAGTTTTCTTTACACAAGCTCAGTACTAAGTGAAAGGCATCCTCCACAACATGCATAGTACATTAGGAGTGGGTGGATAAGGTTCATAATCCCTAAATGTGTAACAAGGTGATGTAAAATAATAATAATTACCAACTTAATGATCTTTTAAAACATGTCATTTTAACAGAAAGGTGCCAAATTAGTTCCTTATAAGGAATGGAAATTTAAGGGAGGTTAAGGGGTTGAAAACCTCAATATTGTCATGACTTTATTAACTTTTTCACCTTGAAAATTTTGTGGGGTACAAGGAGCAATTCTCTTTAGGTGTTACCTAAAGGGTCCCAAATTTCATAAAACAAGTAACCCTTTTAAGTGTCAAATTTTGGAAAATTATACAGAGAACCCCTCTGTGCTTGAAGGTTTTATCCAGTATTGTCTTGATCTCCATCCAATCAGATAAATTTTTTTAAATTCGGGATAGATATGAAAAGCATACCACTGAAAATTTCAGGAACTTTAAGAGAAGTAGAGTCTGTATTCACAAAACTACATTTAGTGCATGAAAATTTAAATTTTACGTTACACATAAAAGATCTTTTACAAGTACAAAAATATACATACTGTCTGATTAATTCCACAGCATCTTCATACTTCATACCAAGTTCAATTAGAGCAATAGCAACTAAAACTGGAGCTCTATAAATAAAAAAAAAATTGTAAATAAAATTTTAATGCAAATTGTTTTTTTTAATTACATTAATTTGATAGTTAGTCTTTATAACACAAAAACAAAATATTGTAAAATCTAATAGATTAGGTCATGTTCAAATTTTAATTACTTTGATGGTAAATCTTTTATTACACTAAGATAAAAACACAGTTTAATATAAAATTTAATGAATGAGATACGATGCAAAATGATTTAAGTAAAAGAATCATCATTAACACTATTAGACACAAAACTCTAGAAAGTAAAGTCCAATGCATACCTTCCCAGGCCAGCAACACAGTGAACTGCAATATAACAGTCAGATTCTTCTTTAAATTTTCTCCGCAATAAGTCAAACCAATCATTTACAATTTTAGCTGGTGGAGGAGATCCATCATCAAATTGCCAATCCTAAAATTGCAAAATAAGTTAAGTTATCAATTCTTCAATTAGAGCATTCTTTCTACTAATTTATTCATCTATTGTATTTAAAATTTAATTCTTTAGTCTTAGTCACAAATTATAAATCCTTAACATAAAAATATCTCAGACACATAGCTATCATATGCATTAAGTTGATGCTATACCAACTTTGTTACAAAGTTTTATCACATTAGCTCTAAGATAATCTTGCTATGTGAACAAATGCTTGTCAGATACGACTTTAGGTAGAGCTACACAAGGTAGTATGATGTATTATTTGTAGTATTAAAATTGCAGTAACAGAATATGTGAAGTAAAAAAAATCTTCAAACATTAAAATTAAATAATCTCATTAACACTGTGACATACAAGATTTTATAATCGAAGCAAAAGGTTAATAAAAATAAATTTTAAATGATTTTGAATGAAATTTGAATAAAAATGAAAGAAAAATAAAAAAAATATATAAGAATTCTCAATGAAATTGTGAAACTTTATCATTCAACTAAACCGACTTTTCTACATCATCAGACAAAATATTTTTAAAAATAAATATAAAACAAAACAAGATTCTGTTTAAAGTACTTCATTTATATTAAAACTACAATATAATAGCTGGTTTTATGCAATAACATATAAACAAAAATACATGCATCATAAATGACATTGTTTGTATACTTGATGCACTGATTCTTAAGGGTAAAGTATACTTACTAAAACTTTAATTCCATGCTTTTCAAGGGCATCAGTTTTATAGGTGGGTTCACAAACTCTGACAACTTCAATTACTTTCTTTTTCTTCAATTCCTGAAAAATAATAGTAACCTACTATTATTCACATTGACACATACTGACACAAACACTTTGAAGACTAATTATCCAAAAAGATAGGGATTTTTTAATTATTTGCTTTCTTTAATGTATATAAAATTTGCTGTACTAAACTTAAACTAATACTACTATAATATACCATTTTCATGAGATTTTCTTCATACTTTTGGACCATAATGGCACACAGTTAAGACTTATTATGTCTATGGAGTTTAGAAACTCCTAGTAACTACAGGATTTGGAGCCTAGCTGGACTTAGCATTCCTATCAGTTTAACAACAAAATAGTCTATTATGGGCTGCTGGTCTAAATATTTTATAGATCAAAATTTATACTGCTTAAATAAAACGGGGGTTTACCACTTAATAATACCAATTACTACAGAACAAATAACCTACAAAGTTTAAAATTTCAATGATTTCTGCCACTTGATTTGTTTTATCGCTTCACAATAAATTCTAATATTATAAAAAACGAATAGTACCTAATCAATTTTGTTCACCTCATCACTTAATTTCATTTAATTCAAATTCATTCATTCATTAAATTCATTTTGTTCAAAAGTCTAATTAAATTTCTTCATGCAGAAGGAATTGAGCTATTTTAGATGGGACTGGTTTGATTTAGAGTCTCATATTTCTCAACGAGGAAGCAGTGAGAAGAAAATATTTTAATTCCAAGCCTTAAGATATTTTTCATTGAGAGGATACCTTTAAAATATGTATTAATTATATTCACAAAAAATAGTTTTTAGTAATCATTTTCTTTAGGCATTTCAAAGAACGTTTCCTAGATGTACGCACCGAACATTTAGAATACATTTTAGAAACATGTCAATAACTGATATTTTACCTCAATAAATGCATTAATGGTGGCATCAGTAGGGCGATCCATGATGAGGAACTTCATGTTCTTGAACACTATTTCGGAAGGACCCGGTCGCATTAGTTTTTGCTTCATTGTCATTCCTGTAGTTCCCTTCACAAATAAAAAGTCCTAGATCCGAGGCTACCAGCAAGGCTTCACCAGGCTTGTTCCAATTTGAGCGAGGACCTGCTAGTCAGACTCAATCCCAACACGGTATGAAGAAAACTGTACGAACCGGGTGCACTGTTTTGAGCACTTTATTTGTGTTGTGCCTCGCAGTATTCACCTTGGCATGCACCAAACTGAGCCATTAAGTGGGAAACGACAGTGGAAGAGACCTGAAAAAAGAGGGGGATTTCAAGAGATGAAATTAAGTACAAAAAAAAAAAAAAAAAGAATCTAGCATCATTTTAAAGCATTCGCTTCAACTGCTTTTTTAAATATAGTACATAGTAGGGATAATACTTGAAAACGAGATAAATTACTCTATGAGTATTGAGTAATATAATAAATTTTAAAATGTATCGTGAAAATTTTAGAATAAATTTCAAATTTCGGAAAAATTTCACCTCAACATACTAATCTGAATTTATAATTTTATTGATTTCATTTTCAACTACACTGAAATATACTGTACTAATTTTAAAACAGTTCTAAAAGATAAATTTCACTCAAATCTCGCCTCCATCTAAAATAAGTTTTAAAATTGGTCAAACAAAGATCTCATGCAACTCGTCCAGTTTAATGTGTACGTGAATTTTTTTTAGAAATAAAGTCTAACTTAATCAAAACATTTCACCATAAGATATTCAAAATGTTTTGGATATTTGTCATTTTCAATAGTTTAAATGACTAGAAATTTGATATGTGAAGAACTAATATCATATAGCCAATGTTCAAAACAATGATAAAACAGGGGATGCGGATTATTATCCCCAGAGCCTAAACTCAGCCAGTTACAGCAATTCCATCCGTAAAAAACAAAGCATCGCAGACTGGCAGTCTTTCAATAAACCGAGTATTCAAACAAAGCCCACACGTTTAAAATATGCGCATCGAAACAAAAAAAAAAAAAACAGGCGGAACCTCAAGTACATAGGCACTTAAAAAGGTCAAGAGCCGGCAGCGACATTCATCAATAGAATAGTTATGACCTCCATGTCGGCATGCATCAAGAGTAATAAATCCACATGAAAACACGGTCGATTTTCAGGTGGAAAACAAAAATGATGCATCCTCAACGGGGGAAGTGCGTTGCGCGTTCATTCTTTCTTCTCAAAAAAGATCTCATCCACATAGCTGGCACAGGCATGCTAGGGATGAAAGCCAAGGACTAAACACACTCAAAACAAGATTCTTCTTCAGCACAACAAGCCTTAGTTTTTCTTCAAAAATTACTGCATCTAACTGGTTTAATGGGCAGACGGAATACTGGGAAAAGAGAGAGGATTGACTTCCGACTTCTTAATTACCGGCCCGAAAGAAGGCATTGTTTCGGTTGATGTGACATAACCCAGTCAAAGAATCCATCAAGGTCGCAGAGTTCGACAGTTTCGAAAGAAAAACATAGCAGAAACGAAGGTTTTTTTAGGAATATTTTCCTAAACCACTATTTCGAAACACGATTTGCAGATAAATTATGTAGTGTAGGTAGTTGGAGTTGGCACCTTAAATTTACTTAATGTAAAAATTTAATTGAAAAGGTAAGAATGATTTTGGTCATTTCTGACCCCCCTCCCCACTTGTCAGCAAAGATAAGTAAACTGCTAACTCACCCTCATAATTACGAAAGAAAACTGTCCGAATCCCCCTTTGTTCTTTTTTTTTACAAAATAAAACTTTTAAATTATGCAAGAAACAAGAGATTTTCGAAAATACAGTGTTAGTAACATAATCTTACGTATAAAATATGCATCCCTCCCCTTTTGTCAGGAAAAATAAGCAAAGAGCAAACCCTCTCCCCCTGTCAGGTGCTTATTTAATATTTGAACGCCCCTAATGAAAAAAAAATTCGAACTTTTTATGAAGATTTAAATTTTAAAACACTGGCGGAAAAGAGGTGTAATTTTGTTTCGAATTTTTTTCATCCGTTTCTGTTCACAAGGTTCTGCTAGAAAGTGGGAAAATAATGGTTGATTTAGAATTATAGCCGGGCGCAAGCGTATAGTTTAATGCTAAATCACCAAAATTAATCAAAATAAAACACCATTAAAATAACTAAAATAGCAGTGATTCTCGTAATTTTTGTAAAATTCTTATGTCCCGGCTAATCCTAAAGTAAAGAATACCAAACAATCAAAGTTTATAAAAGGCGGAGGCAAATCCAGAGGAGAGCTCCAAACACCCTTCATTTTAAGGACTATAAAACGAAAATTATTTAATCTCTTAAAGCACGACTTGTTTGCCCTATTATTTAAAATGACCACAGAGAAAAACACCTTTGCTCACTCGGATAAAAAAATGAGGGAAAAAAACCGTTAAAATGATACAAAATTTTATGGCTTAGGCCCCTTTGGATTAAAATCCTGGATTCTCAACAAATAAAAATAATTTTTTTTTAAAGAGGGGTGGTATTAATAACAGGAGGTTAAGTACAATATCATATTATCATGACTTACTAACATGTCTAATTGTTTTTTTTTTCATTTGTTGTACTTTGCTCGTATTTTTTCTCATCCGTACAAATGTTAAATGCTTTGCAAATTTGTGAATAAAGTGATTTGATTTGATTTAGACCCCTTTACATGGTTGAAGAATTGTCTTTATTTATACGATTACACCTATTTTTTCTAGACGTTCTTCAAAACAGCTTGCATACTTCCAAGTATTTCTTGAAGGTGACTCCCTTACCAGATTAAACCAATTAGCAGGTCATAATGACCTTAAAGAATCCCCATGAAATAAAATTAAGTTTTCCAACGTCAAAGCACAAAATTAATAAGCTAAGAGTCTAAAGATTTACAAATTGTTTAATGGGGGCAAAGTATACACAATGTTAAATGATAAATTTACTTCCACGGATTTGATAACAATACACTCGAAATAAAAATCGAATCGGCAGAATTTAAAAGCATAATTCGCTGACAAAATATTGCCGAAGATATGAAACTAGTCTCCATGCAGACAAGAGAAAAATTAGGCAATACAGCATCGATTTGGCGCACTTGACCTGTGGAACATAACGGGACATAAAAAAAGAGAAATCAAAGTCGTCCAAATGCGTAAAACTCGACACGGTTTGCAGGTTTACTTACGTAAATCAGAAAATCTGGAATTTACGAGCAGCATGTCGCAGTGTTTGTGTCCTCGCATGAGAAAAGGGCAGGCGAAACCACAACACTGGTGTAAAAAAAAAGCTCGCCAACTTTGGCGCAGAGACTATGTAGGTTACGCAAGCCGGAGTGGAAGGATGAGCACAATGAGGATGTTGCGCAAGGGATGAAAAAAGCCAGTTGAACGACTTGCATCCTCAAAAATCCCATTTCCCTGGGCTCAACAGGTGACAACCAAGGTATGCGGCTGGCTGCTCCCACAAAGAGGCGACTGAGGGGAGAAAAAATTCTTTACCCTCAGCGGCGCAGTTAACTAGTTATAAGAGTGAAGAAAATTATCAGGTTAAAAAATTTTATGATAACATTCAGTTTGTTATTTCTCTGCAGTTAGCACCCACGCATAAATATAGACAAGGCAACTTTATTAATTAAAATGTTTACACTTACAAAATTACTTACTAGGAATAAACTAAAGATTTCTTAAATCGTCAATATTAATGGTATATTATCAGGCCTGACGAGAGAGGGGGCGAGGGGGTACGATACCCCCGGGCCCGGTACCCAAAGCTTTTCATATTGAGTACTAAGACGGGTATCATTTTGAATATTTTGGAAATTAATTTGTTCACATAAAGGTCCAAAAATGAGTAAATTCCCAGTTTTCTAGTTTTATTACTTGTTACTCAGCGTATTATCAAGAAAACGATACTTTTAAGTTGAGTGAAATTCAGATCTTGCCTAGAAATATTCTAAAAATTACATTAAGCGTATGAATGCATGGGTGGAGGTACTTCAGAAAATTTCGCCCGCTACCTCGAAATGAGAATATGTCATTGGGGGCCCGCTTCTCAACCTTGTACCCGGGGCCCGACTTGGCTCTCGGCGGCCCTGTATATTATTATTAATTATTGTTTTACTATAGGAAGATTGAAGTACAGCGGTTTTATTATGACATGACCAAGCTTGGAATTTTCTCCATCATTAAGGTGACCCCCAAGGATCTACTTTTTCTCCACTTTCAGACCAAATGTTTAAACTTTTTAGCTTTTAAAAATGAAAGAGCATCTGGTTACAGCATTGAAAGTGGTTAAGTTCAAGCGGAAACAGTAGTATCATTCGTTCCAGTCAGTCGTACGTACCCAATGTTCAATACCCGTTATAAATAAACGAAGCCAATAAATTAAAAATTGCGTCACACATGGCACCAAGAACAATTCTTCTTGCACGTGAATGAATATCCATCGTCATCAAGAAGGCAAGATCCTATCTTATCAGCGAAATTATAAAACTCCACAAGCTCTTCTTACATAAGAGCATCAAGGTGGCAGAACAAACATGTTTTCCAGCAAGTTATCGCCAAGCAACTGGTGTGATTTGTATATTGCGTCCATATATTAATGGAGGGGCAACGAGTGTTTCAAAGCCTTGGGAAACTTATTGCCAGCTGACGAAAAAAGTAGAGCGAAATGGAAAATTCGGCCAAGATTATGCTGGCATCGTAGAATTTCATGTTTCATGGGACACTTCGGAAGAGGGTCGGGTTTGTTGTACGTGATTGATTGGTCGCATGTCCAAATATTTTATATTGGGCAGATATTAATTAAAAGATAAAAATTTGAATCCCTCATTAGAATAGTGCATGGGGGGGGCAAAGTGTGGCTCTTTGATCCCTTGAGCTTGGCTCTTCTCTCAAGATTCTTCAAAAAATTTGGGGAGGAAAAGGGGGTTTTCCAGGAATCCCCTTTTTTGTTTGAATCTTGATATCTACAGAATCCAAAGATTAAGCCCCAAGATTTAACTCCTTCTACCTGTAAATATTCTAATGATCTACATTAATGAAAGAATGCATGCATAATAAGAGGCCTTAAAATAATTTTGAGCCATTCCCCCGAAAAAATGCCTAGTTAAAAGGGCCTGACAGAAAATGACGATTTTTTAGGGAAATTACTAGATTATAAAACATGGACAAGAGTTCTAAGTTCTAACGGTTTTTTTTTTCAGATCTAGATTGTAGAAAAAATTAATATGAACTTCTTTCGTAACACGAATGGTCTGCTTGTTCACCCTAAAGCACTTGGGGAAAAAATAGAATTCTCCAACTGGTTACAGGTAACAGGTTAGGGTTATAGGGTCCAAAGATTTGAAAACTTGTTCAACTGTCTTTTTTAGCACTCAATTTATCAGGTAGCGAGGTGGTCGAAGTAATTCGTTGAATACCCCCAAACAAATAATTATTTTATCTTCTTAAGATTCACTGTGAGTTCAGGGCCTCATTATTCTTAATATCTACAACCAGACCAGTCTAATTTGAAATGCAAGGGAAATTATTTGTTGGACTCTAGCCGAAAGGAGACTGATGAATGGAACAACATGAATCTTACACATTATTTGTTCTTTTTCAAGATCGAAACATCTTCAAAAGTATAGATGACACCCCTGTTAATTAGCAATTAACAAAGGCGTTTTTTTGGTTCAATAAAGTCGAGTCTATAAAGAATCAGTTATTGGAGAAACAAGTAACAAATACAACGTTTAATTTGCACATAAAACATACAAATTTGTTTCAGGGATCCATGATGTATCCCCAAAACAAATTTGTATGTTTTATTATTTTACATTTTATGTGCAAATGCAAATTAAGCGTTGTTTTTGTTACTTGTTTATGACTTTGCACAGTTTGCTTTTATTTTTCATTTATTGGAGAAACGTCACAAGTATGCCTTTTCACGAGCAGATGCGTCCTGCATGGCTTAGTTTTCGAAATTTAAACTTAGTTAAAACGTATTTTGGAGGACTATGTGTGTGTGTGTGTTTGGTAATGTCTTGGAGAAAAGAATTTGACACATTTATACCATCCCAGGAGTGCTTGTATAAATAATACACTGCTTAGCTCTAAAAAATCAACTCAAAATTTTTTTTTTAGAAAACTGTTCTGATCAGGAAACAAATTATTGGGGGTTTGTCCAGTGTCCACACAAGGTCCTGCTATTGTGAAATAGTGAAAACGTATTCATAATTTTGTAAAATTTAACATTAATTTTTTTTTACCAGAGTCCTGTTTTTGTGAAAACAAGGTCCTTTTAAAAAATAATAGCATTGATTAAATTATGATAGAGAATAGAGAATCATAAAAAATATTTGTTTTAGAGTGAAAAATATTGTGAAGGTCCATTGAAGGTTCAAAAGTGATGCATGCTCCACTTATTGACCTAAACTTCTATAAAAATATTTTCCCATGTTTATTGTCATGAGGATTAAATGTTATGCATAAAGGAAAAGTGCAAAGCAAACATGAAGCACAGAAATCTGTTGTTTCTTATGCCACTTGGAATATCCAAGCTCCATTCGCAAAGCTATAGGATTTAAAGCAAAGGGGGTGCGTCTCCTGAGAAAGTGAGGTCCAAGAATGGCAGGAGTCCGACTTAAGCTTCGGATGATAGATGCTGCAACCATCTATCACCACCTCTACAAATTTTCCATGCCTCTAAGGGGAAGGAAATCGTCTCCAGACGACCTGGACCCATGGTAAACTGCACCATGACTAACCACATGAGTAATCTATAAGAGCACTCGGTGGCCTTCCGGCCTTTATACCTCCAAAGTGGGTTGAGTTGCTCTGTTGACTAAATGATTTTCTCAAGTCTTCGGACAGTTTATAGTGGCTACAGCCACCTGCGTCAAGAACAGCCAAGAATATGAGGCCGCCTAAGGCGGCCCGAGTCGACAGATGTTTGAAGCCCTCCGGGCTAGGTACCTCATCGATACGTCCACCCCCCTCGTCTCATGAGTAATCTAATTATATATTTATTTAGCATAGATGTGAGCAATTGTTCTGGCTCAGGGACCACAAGGGGTTAATTCCATGTGTGGATAATAGATAAAACAGGTTTTTATAGAACATATAAATGGTTGGAATTAGGCCTTGGTTTTAAAATTGTGGTTAATACCAAATTTTAAGCAAAAAGTGGATCTCTGGGGTTTCTTCCTCAGAAATGTTTCATTTGGTGTGGATCCATTAGTGCAGGAAGAGGAAATTTTAAGGTATGCCTACGAATTTTCATTTTTCACCATATAAAAGAAATCTAAACAGCTCCATATCCTATTCCTATACACAAACAGGGGGCCTTCCTTTCCTAGAAAAGTTTTTCATTTTATTAGGCTTATTAGGCAAAGGAGTGTTTTTATGCTAGTACTATTGGGTGTTTTAGATTGTTTATTTTTAACTGTCTTGGCGGGCCACCAAAAAACTTACAGCAAGACGGGCTACTATTTGCCCAACCCTAGCAAATAGTAGTTTCAACTGAAGTGCAATAGTGGAACTCTGAAGACTGAGTTTCTTCGTCCCTTGAATTTTCTATTAAATCAATGTTACTTTTCATAATTTTAATTATTAGATAATTTGAACTTTTATGGATGTAAAAGTCTGAGCTTTGAAATATCGAAGTTTCACTGAATTAGCTTAACAGTAGGCTTGTACTGTACCAGACCTGGAAAAAGTGCCCGAACATACGAACCTGGTTCGGGGGAAGCCCTTGCCAGCCCCATAGGAGCAATGCATAAGGTTCGGGTAAATTTTATTAGGTTCGGGGGAAGGTTACAACTTTTTCCTGGTCCGTACTGTACTGTACTGTACAAAAATTCACAATAAAATCTAAAATGCTACATAAATACCTATGAAATAAAAATTTAATTTCAACAAAAAAAAAACACAATATTTAACTCTTAACACAAACTACTATTTTTTGTGTAAGTATCAAATAAGTTCAATCTAGAGGGCATTACATCCTCATACCTATTGGGTATTTAAATTTTTAAGTTGTAATGAAGAAAATTACAAACTTGAATATTCAGATTTTTCTGTTATTACACATCAGACAATATAACTAGTACAACCATCATTATTGGCAGGATAATTGTTTATGCTTTAAATTTCCAAGCTTATTGACAACAGAGTATAAAAAGGTAGTCTATTCTTTGAGTTTCAGAAATCTTTTCTCCTGGCATTTTTCCAAGCACTACTTGGTGACAGGAAGTGTTTCTAAAGAGGGAAGTCCTCCAAATAAAAAATGTAAGCACTGTAAGGTTAACATTCCCCCTTAATGTTAAGTTTTACATCACACAAACCTGGTACAAGTAATGTCAAAATTTTGTGTACTACTTTGTGAGGCCCATGAAAAAATAGGGGGTCTGGGGAAATCTGGAAATTTGACTCTAAAAGTAGTGTTTCAGTTCATTTTTTTTTTTGACACTTTGGGTTAAATCCATAGAGAACCACTCTTTGTAAGTCCCAGAATTTTCAAGGAAAAATAAGCTGACAACATCTCGGAGGGGTCCCTAAATAGTTAGCGTTTTTCTCATTTTGAGACCATACCCTCAGAGATACACCCAAAATGTAAGTAGCTGAATTTTCTAAGGAAAAAACAGTAGGATATAAAAAATAAAAAGTTCGAGGGGGTCTGAGGGTCCTCCCCTATAAAATGTATTGAAATTTGACCTAAAAATAGTGGTTTAACTCATTCTTAGGGTTACACCTGAAGAGGACCACTCCTTTTAAGTATTTTCAAAGAAAAAAGTATAAAAATTTGTGTCAAAATTTCAGGAAGGATGGTTGAACCCCCAACTCTCCTTAGAAACAGCCCTGCAGAAAAGGCTAAGTCTTTTCTTTCTTAAAATGTTATAAGAAATTTCGGTTTTTACGTGTTATACCGTCGACCGGGACGCTGAATTTGAAAACGTTATCAAAGCCCATTGACTGTTCTATGGCTGCGCCGCTGAATTGTACGTAAGTATTGTATTGTACGTAAGTACCGAAGGAAATTTCCTTATGATTGTATGATGTAGCCTACCTAAGCATTGAGTCAAACACACTCTCACAGGAAAGCTACATTATACAATGACATTAACTGATAGGCTGAGTGACAGCTAGGAAGAAGGGGAGAAGGGCTAACTATCCACCAAAGGTTTGGCAATTGCCACTACAGAATTAAAAGGGAAAGCCACTTCATTTCCCTTCTAGCACAACATCATCATCATCTCAAGTATAAAACAACACTCCAACTTTAGTAAAATATTTTAAACCAGTAGAGCTTTAGAAAGAGTCCTCCAGCTGCCCATGATTACCCACGGTTCCTATGATGACAACACTTCAGCATGTTGCTGTGGTTATACATGGCAACTAGAGGTGACTCTTTCTGAAAGCTGAGTTCCTTTTAACCCTCGAAGTAGAGAACAATATATCGGCACAGCTTCAACCACAGCAACATGCTTAATTGTTGTGATAATTTGAGCTTTGGGGGTAAACATGGTGTCTGGAGGACTCTTATCGAAGCTGTGCCCAAAATATACAGTTATGAGTAATAGGTCCTCCAGCCCAAAAGGATCATCGTTAGATATTTCGGAACAGCTTTTGTCTACGGGTATGGCAATTTAGGAAAGTCAACAAATTTACTTGGCTACTATCAAGTCAGTAAATGAAGATGGAATATCTTTAGGGTTGCTGAGACATTCAAACCACAGCGCCTGACTCTGCAAGTTATCGACCATCAAGTGAAAAAAGTATTCCAAAAGTTTGATGCACCCGCAGAAGAAAGCTGTACAGATATTTCTAAGTACTAAATTTAATTAATAAATTCAACTATATTTAAAGTGAAGTTAATTTAAAATCAACCTGAAGTCTGACAATTTGCTCATGGAAATAATAGACTGCATCACAATAAAACTTATGATCCCAAAAAATTAAATCCAAAATGAGTCCCCCATAAATAATAATAAAACCAAATCACACTCATTAGAGATGGTGGTTCAAAACAATTAAACACCTGTTAATAGGTATTTCAAGGGTGTTGCAACAATGTGCAGATTATTGAAACTTAATATGTGTAATATCGCAGGCGAAAAAATTGGAAAATACTTACAACGAATGCGACGCACATCGAAATATGGCTTAAAATGAACACTAGGTTCAAGAGAAAGTTTGCAAAGAGAATGTTACACGCCCGATTTCACGAAAAGGTCTGATTCGAAACAACAACAGCAACACGACACAAGAAAATTTGAGTGGAGGGGTGGAGTGGAATTTTCCGTCAGCTGTTGTATAAAGGATTTCTCCCTCATAAACAGCAGGCACAGTAACGCTAGTAACGCCTTTTTAGGGTGTGGTCATGAATCTTCAAATCTGATTGGTATTCGAGACCCATCCTAAAGCTATTTCTGCTCAAGGAAATGCGAAACTGACCAATATAAACCTTTTATTAGGATTGACATTTAAAACTAAAACTAGTAGGACTGTACATTGACGTAAATAATGTTCGGCCAATCAAGATATTTTTGGGTTGAAAAAATAGGGAGTACTTTTTACTCTTTTTACCAGGGTCGCATCCAAAAGGGGGTACAGTACCCTATAAAAAGAGCATTTCTTTACTGCTTTGTTTCTTTGATCAGCGCAGCGGGGTACTTTTGTGTCATTTTGAGACCCCTCCCCCATAGTCTTAACATATTGAGCCTGGAGTATACAAAGGCAATGACAAATTACAAATATGGCGCCTCATTAATAATTAATAAGCGTATTACGCTACGCTTTTACAAATGATTCACCATATGATTATTAACGAAATATTTTTTTTTTCTAATGGCAGGTAATGTTTGAACCGTTACGACTGTAACTTAAGTCCATCAACCCATGTCATGCCGAAGCAGTACTTACTTTACGTTACCCAGTGGGCACCTGTGGGTCGAGGCCACAGAGGTGAAGTACTGTTGCCCACGCCACACACAATTTTCACTGTTTCAATTTTACTGTTGGACTGACTTGAATGACTGGACTGTTATGCCGGGACATGGCTGTTTTTCAGCCCATGTTGGACCATGGCCTCCCTAACAATTAACGGTACTTACGTATTATCCCATCGACCGTTCAGCAGCCGTCTTAATTTAGCGGAACTTATTGAACATAAAGCCCTGGATGAAGACGTTACTATAACGAACGGACGGAAAAGACGGATGGAAGTAACGTCTTCATCCAGGGCTTTAATTGAACAGTCAATGGACTTTGATAACGTTTTCGAATTCAGCGGCACGGTCGACAGGAATATTATGTAAGAACCCAATTAACAATACAACTCCATAGTCGTCTGCCTCTTGAATTCGTTTTCACAAATTGTCATCTTTTTAGATTTTTCTCCACTTCATTGATCCACTTCTTTCTTTGTCCTTGGCACTGCCCCTTGAAAATCTTCCTCTAACTACTACTTTACTAGTCTTCTATATAAAAGCGGGCGGCAGCACTCCTCAGTGTACTTTAATCACAGCAGACAAGGGCCCAGAAAGCCTTTTTTTAAAAGAAGCAAGTCTGTGTAGAGAAGTTTCTCTGCACTTCCTGTGGATCTCGAAAAAACTATTGGCACAGATAAGGGACGGGTCTTCCATGGAAAAAGTTCGCCGAGAGAGACTGGCCATAGTTGGCAATTGCCATAAAGGACCCTTTCCAAATCTAGATCTAGTGTTAAAAAAATCCTATGCATGTTAGAGGTGCAATGCTATGCTACTCATTAAATTTGTCTAACAATTTGTTTACAAATGATTCACCGTATGAAAAGATTTACTATTTTAAGGGTATTTTCCTCTGCAAGGCAGTTGGTGAGTGAGGGGGGAGGAGATATTCGATCTTCTGCTGTGAAAAGATCTTTTGGACTTGGTGTTTATTAGATTTACATCCAAGGGGGAGTCAACAACAGAGTTTTTGCTTCTACTCTATTTAAATTTTAATTAATAAGTAGAGACAATACTGGATTCAAGAAACTAGGATAAAGTTGACATTAAAATTTAGAATTTTTTTTCATAATAAAATATTTAACTAACATAAAAATGCTAAATACAACTAAAACTATGTTGAGTACATTCAATTTTATAAAATAATCCTAACATTATTTTTTGTCTCCTTTGCAGAACTCAACTCATTGTAATTATGAAAAAAGGTCTAAATGACTTAAAAAATATTTAGGATCATTATTGGTCCATTTCATGGGAGCTTATAATTTTTTTTCATAAAATATTATGTAGAAGGATCCTATTTTTGCCATTTGAGAATACATTTACAAAACCTTTTTATTCATTGGGATGTGTTATGCAAAATGCTCTAAATTGGGCATTGTACTTTTATTTACACCTTAAAAATGAAGTAATGGCAAGAACATTTTAAATTTTTTGGAATGATTTCTGAACAAATATCTCAATAAGATAACTTTTTATTTCAACAAGTCCACCCAAACTCTACTATATAAGAATCCTTTAATGGAGTAGATAAAATTTGCCAAGAGAACTATACCTCTACATCACTTATTTTTTGATAAATGTAACATCTTTGAGCATTATTTATCTACTCCATGCAAGGAATCTGGCTGTACAGATTTTGGGTGGACTTGTTGAAACACTCTGTAATAGATAGTTTTTTTAAAAGATGTTTTAACTTAAGTTAAAATTTTTGAAAGATATTTCAAGGATCATTTGATAAAAAGTTATTAGGCAAAAAGGATAAGAATAAGTCGTTATGCAAGATTATGGACATTGAAAAGGATTTTTTTTACTATCATTTTCTTAGTTCTTTTCAGATTGACATACATACACAAAATTGGTGTTATTGATAGCCAAGATGGACATTTAAGGCTCAGATTTAAGTTTTAAAGCTCGTCCAACCTGAATAGAAAAGATTAATTGCCCACTATGAAATAAGCTTACAAAAGGGAGTTAAAAACCTTATATTGATGACGTTTGAAAAATATTTATTTTCTAAAAATAATTACAAACAAGTTTGATCTTCATAATAATTTATTTATAAAAATAAAAACATTGGAAAAATGTACAAAATACGAGAGCCCATTTTCTACTACCCTACAGTTCATTTTCTGAATCAGAGTCACCAGTTGGGTTTACTAAAGCTCGGGCTAAATTTCGCACCAAAGCTAATCTAATAATCTTTATTTCCTTACGTTCTTCCAAAACCTACAAAATACAAAGCAAAATTTAAAATAATATTTCCCAAAAGGTATGAATATAAGAAAATGTTTCTCTTATTTGTTAGCTACAGAAATATGCCACATCAATAATAAGCAAAATACAATAGCATGCTTACTCTGCTTAGTCATACATAACAATACAAGATTCAAAATGACAAAGTACAAAATTTCAAGTTTTCCTTATTAACTAAAATAATCTACATAACTTTAATTTTTAAGATTATTTTTTCACCTTATGCTTATTTGTTCATTAGTAAAGAAAAGACAAAATGAAAAGTCCTAATTTTAACTGCCCCAAATGATTAATGAATTTAAGTTTATAATAATAAAATATTTCAGATTTTTCTAAAAGTTACTGGCAACCATGGAATATAGCAAGAAATTTTGCAGTATAAAAAAAAAAAAACTTAAAATTAAATTTTTAATAAAATCATGCATATCAATTTTGGCTGAAAAGTTTTTGCTGAGGGTGAGAAAAAACTATTAAACTACTATTATTGATTTATGCTAATACTTTTTGTAAAAAGTTAATTTTGTTATTTTTTTAATCAATACTTTTTTTACTGGCCATTGTAACATTAGTAGGAGTTGCTATATCAGGGGTCCCTTGTAAAAAAGGTTCTAACTGTATTAAGGAAATTTCTGGGTACAATATTGTTCAAATGATTTAGAAACTTTTTTCACATAATGTAAGGTTACTAGCATATTACAACATAACCATTGAAAAAAAAGAACAATTTTTTTCTCAACAGACACACATAATTCAGGTTTCAGAATACATACAGGTTTGCTTTCTATATCAGCGACACAGTCTTCGAGATCCTGCATGAGCCTGAATGTTTCATTACTTGAAAACAAAACTTCATTAGCTTCTAACAAAGCAAGGGCATCAAGAAGCATGATGAACTGAAAGCTGCAATAAAAAATATAACGGTTGGAAAAGCCAATATTAAATTAACTGAACAGTCATACCAACTAAGGAATATATCACTACCACAACATCAATTTGCTCTTTACTAGTTTTGAGAGAAAAATCCACTCTAAGTTTGTCAAGAAGAGATTGTGTAGTTTTATTTGAGTTTCCGGCAATGCAATCTTGTTTTGTTTGATTATTTCATTAAAATGTCAATTCCTGTTACCATTCGTAACATATGGTAACAGGAGGTAAGAGACTGCCATTTCTGAACTGTTAATTTGAAAAGAGGTATTAATCCACTTTCTATTATTTTGAGATATTGATTCAATCTAAACCAATAAAAAAATCTTACTTGGGAGGAGCTAAATTGGATGAGAGTAAAGCCAGCAGAAGAGAAGCAGCTAGTTTGAGTTTTCCTTCTCTGTACAAGGTATGAAATTCACAATACTTTCCTATAAAAATAATACAGGGTACTTCATCAACCAAAGATAGGTGCAATGAAAGAATTTTTCTGTTTAAATGAATTTAAATAATGGTTACTTTAGTTTCTATATATACTTACCAAGAAAAGATAACTTGTCACTGACTAGCATGCAAGATCCCATGTTTCTAAAAATTTCAAATCCTTCCATTTTTCTTTCACTTATATAAGATCTCATCCATCTGAAAATTCATAAAATATATATCAATTTAAATCTTGACTAAAGAATATTTGATTGAAGAGGGTACTTTTGATTATAAACTGTATTGGAAAGGTACTTGCTAAAAATGTTTCTGAATATTTGTAGTTGCTCAAATTCAAAACCATTTTTATGCAATAAATTTTATTAAAATGCTACAAAACAGATTTAAAGAACACATAACTAATAGTTAGGAAATAATATTGTTTGAAAAGCTAGCAATATTATCAAAGTATGATAAATGGTAAATTTTTATTAATCATATCAAGTAAGTACCTGTCAGCAATTTCATCTGCAAAGCGAATGTCCTGAAATGTAAAAAAAACAAGCTCATAATGGATAAGTCATAGCAGTTTAAGTATTTAATTACTTGAAAAATTTCTTAAAAATATAGTTTGAACAAAGAAGTAAATTAATAACTCAATCAACATTTTCTTCAAAGTTTAAATATAAAACATAACTTACTTTAGAATATTTGACCCAAGATAGAGCAGTACCAAGCATTCCATTAGAAAGAGCTTTTGAAGTCATCACATTAGCAACAGATTTAGCTGTAGGAGTTAATACAATATAAAAGATTATTGTAATTATTATTTTTTGGATTTGACAAAAATAACTCTCTAAAATCCTAAGTTCAAGTATTTATAATTCAACTACTGTATACTTTTGAGAATTTTAATCAACTGAGTATACCAAAATAAACAGTAATAAACTTTAGTACTCAACTATCAGCATCATAATAAAACATATCAAGCCAAAACAAATAAAACATATAACTTACCTAAACTATCAATGTTTCTTTTCATAGCTAAATGAATCACTTTTCTAGCAGTTGCTTCTGTTTTTAGTGGTACTTTTTCCAAATAAAGTTCAGTTAATTCCCTGAAAAATAAAATATTCCACTACTATTTTAATAATTTCATTACCCAAAATACCAATTTTGAAATATATTTTGAAACAATGTAAGCAGTTTGTGTAGTACTTTGTATTTTTTTTTTGTGATGAATGCAATTCCTTTCATTATTCTCCAAACAATTTTAAATACCAAAGTATTCCCGAAAATGCTCCTCATTCAATCTTTTAAAACAATTCTTTAGAGGAAACTTGGGCTTTATTACACAATACAATGGAAGATTGATTGAGAGCTAGCTACGAGTTTGCTTTAAATTAGAAACCCGAATTCAATAAAAGCAAAAATCATTAGCTTTACCTGCTTTCACTGCAATAGTCCAAGTACTGAATTCCCACTTGCCACAAACTGTAAAAGAAATATAACATTAATAAAATTTGAAGGGAACAACACATTTTTTTAAATTTCAAAACAAAGAAAAATTACCTGCAATGTGACATTAGGGAATCTGCATAATTTGTCAACAGGAATGATCGGAACTGTTTGGGATACCTGAAAATACCAAAGGTTATGGCAAGAACAAATATTCAAAGACTTAATTTCAGCTTTTTCGAACACTCGTTTAACGATTCATTAGAGTACAGGACAAAGACTTACTCATTCTTAAAATCAGTTTTGATGTATTTTCCATGATATAATAAGTCCATAATATGAACAGCAAACCACCATCCATCATTGAAGGAACTAGAAAAAGATTGAATTTTGAACATGTTTGTTGTGACAACAAAAAATACTTTTTATTTCCCTCTGATACATACTTTGCTAGCCATTTTAATGGCAACTAACTACACTGAGTAACAATGCTGTTAAAAAATATTCAGAATTGCAACTATAAATAAAACAAAAAAAAATCTGCCAAATTAGTTTGTTACAATTTAGCAAGTTAAAATATAAAATGCAATTTCTTTTTCTGTAATTCGAAACACTTATATAAAGATACAGTAATTCTTAGCAGCACTAGCAGTTACTTTCAAAAGTTAAAAATAAAAGTAGGAAAAAAAATTAAAGAGAAAACACCATTCTGAAAAATGTGAGCAATATCACCAAACCCACAAAAAAAATCTCAAAATAACTGTTACTTAAGGAAATATTTGTGATATGATTTGTACTATTCCTTGCCTTGAAAGAGGATCTCTACAAATTTTATATCTCCAGTGTTAGTTAAGTTATGATACAGTATTTGTTTTTTAGTTAAATGACAGCTAGCTAACTAATATTCAAACATCTAAGAAACAGCATTAGACTTTTAGACTGGAGAAAATTATATTTTGTGGAGCCCTTTTTCAAAGCATAAAAGTATATTCTACAGATAATATGCAAATTTTTCCTGAGCTTTTATTGCATGGCACCAGAAATATTTTTTACTCCTCAGAGAGTATTTCACTCCTTGAAAATTGGAATTACTCTTTAAAAAACTAGACAGGAGTATTTTTACTCTTTGAATTTTTCACAAAGGTTTAGCTTAAAACCTTCAGCCACGGCATCCTAATTATCATACTTTTTAACAGTGTTTTCACACAGCCATAGTAATTTTTTCCATTAATGGTTCTGATGATTAGGGAGTTTAATTGATTGAAACCCAAAATAGCATCCTCATTTTTTTTTTCAATTTCATTTTGTCCATTTAAAAGTAAGCGATTTTAATAGAAATTTTGTCTTGGTGTAAGTAGTTTATGCTATTTCCATATTTCACTCTTCATAATTGAATTTCACTCCTCCTAAAAAAAGTCAAGGAGTATTTTTACTCCTACAAAAAAATCCTAGGAATAACACTACATGGCACACATTTATCCAATTCCCCTTTCTGTTCTATCCTATTTTTTTTTTTATTAATTTTAATGTTCCTATTAAGCCAATAGGAGCACTGTTAGCTGTTACAATATATTCCCAACAATCACTTTACTTCAGGTACAGATTACTTCATGACTCTACTAAAAAAATCTACTTGTTTCTCTAAGTACAAGCATCACGTTAGTAAGTATGCATCAAGTTACTGTAGAAAGAGTACTTCACTGAATTTGTTTTTATTTAGACATGGTTTTTTTCCTAAATTAATTTTAAAGTTCACTTTTATTTAAGTATTTTTTAAATATTATTATCAATGATTATATGGGTTCAAATTTAACCAAAAGGTAATGATTCAACATGATAAATGATACTAAACTAATTTATTAAGAAAAATATGACAGTTTAGTTTTAGATAGAATAATAACCACTCGACATAATGGGCCTTACAGATTAAAATATCAATTAGGCTGAACTTATTAGAAACCTTAATTTTGCAATAATCACTCACCAAGCAGACTTTATGACATTCATTATATCCAATTCCATAGCTGCTAAAATTATTGAATCAACTAAACTAGTTCCATTTGAAGATGGAGTTGAAACATTAGCATGATAAGTCTAAAAATAGACAATTACTTTAATTAAGAAAAAAGGTCAAATAAATAGAACATAACAATTCTAAATTTTATCCAATACATATTGAAATTATAACAACAATTGCAGAAGACACTTTTCAAACAAAATGCTTACAGAATTATTAAACAGTACATATGCATAACAAACTATGGGTTTAGTAAATTTAAATTATACTAAATTCACACACTTAAAGGTTGAAAATTAATAGAAATTTTCTATGAGTAAGCAGATAATACGTTAAGAGCTCACATTGTTCCACTCAGATAGTATATACTTCTAGACTAAAAAATATTCTATTTAATTTTTGTTTCGATATGTGAAGAATTCCTCTCATCCATACCTTTAAAAGTAATGTACTCCATTGGATGAAAAGTTAGCATATTGCACAAAAAAAATTAAAGCCAATACCATATAACCTCTTTACAATGATCCCCTGATGTAGCTGTATATACCCCACTTTACAACTGGTAATAAAAGTACTGATTGTTCATGATCATGACAGAAATTTTATTTGTTAAAATGACTGAACATTGTTGGTCCCACAAGGGGCTGCTCTATGAAGGTTCTACTGTAGAAATAATTTTATTAATAGTAAAGGGAATAATACATTAAAAAATTGATTTTGGGCTACTGTTGGGACAAATAATCTATTCACTACTTTGAAATTTGATTCACACTGAGGTAAAATTTGGGATTTGTAATGTATTTATTTTTTAAAAAATAATTAGGTATTTTCAAACAAAGATGTTTTACAGTTTATTTATTTATCATTTTATAAAATTGCTACTCAGTAAGCAATATGATAGGATAGAATTAGAAAGGAGGGGTCATTGCTTTAAGCTTTTCAGTCAGAGGACATTTTCGAGTAGAAGATAAATAAGTGAAACAATACATTAAAGATACTTATACAGACAAGTATCACTATTACTGAAAAATTATGTTTGATCAGTACATATATATATTTGAATATGCTTAACATATTTCTCAGACAAATTCACCTCACAAAAAAAGAAATTTTAGTCATTATGCTCAAACAAAATTGAGCATTAACTTACACGAGCTAGATCTCCTAAAGATTGAAGATTCAAACAGGGATCAGTAAACAATAATACTGAAATCATAAGGACATACCAGTTTTCGCATAAATAACTGAAATAGAAGAATGTGTAATTAATGAGTGGAAAATAATTTATCTTAGTAAGTATTGTCCGACCGCCTCGAGAAAAACTTTTGACATCATACAATATTGTAGTATAGTTATGGAAACTGGTTATTTCCTTCAATTTCGGAGTGATGGTAATTCATAAATGCTGAAAAACTTTTAGAGCCAAATCTGTGCGACTATCATTTAGATTTGAACTTTTTTTCAAAGTTTTTCACATGATGGTCAGACTATAATAAGTTTTACAAACAAACCTTTTGACACTCAGGGTTTCATGGTCACCACACAATATCTAGAAAAAAAAATACATGTAAAGAACACTTTTCTCAAGGAGTCTCTTTTGTAAATTTGCTATTCAGCTACCATTTAAGGACTAATCAAGAGAGCCATACCTTACAGACAGTTTTCAAATTTTCATCTGATGAAAATTCACCTCTGGCAAGACGAGTTTGGCATTCCTCCTGCCAATATTTCCACCTCAAACGAAATTCGTGAACAGATATTCTGTTACAAGCCTGCAAATGAATGGAACAGTAATAACAACAACCAAAATAAATAGTCAAACCCCAACAACTTTAATTAGGAACCATTCACAAATTATCTCATATTTGGGGGAAGGGTTCCTGTATGAGTAAAACAATGTAACAAAGGGAGGGAGTTTTATGTGATATATCCAGGCATTATTAATAATGCCCACATATTTCGGGCAAAGTGATAAATACTCATTGATAAATGCTATTGAATTTATCACATTGCTCATCTCAACTTCGGGCATTATTAATAATGCCCAGTTTATCACTTTGCCTGTAACATATTCACTGCTGCTATAATGCCAAAGAAGCATTTTTACCCCTTCTTATTTTAACTTGGTAGTAATAAAGTGGTAGCTTCTCAAGAAATAAAATTAAAGAATAAAATTTAAATGTTAAATTTGGGTTTATTTTAAAGTTTCAAAAGTGTAACATTAAGAAAGGAAAGGGTACAGAATACCTGAAAAATGTGTTATGTAATAAGTGAGTAGTCTCTCATGTTTATATAACTATTAAAATAGTTTGGCTAATTCCATGCATGACTTGCACTACAATGAACTAAAGCAAAAGTAAAATTATTAACTATATATATAATTTAATCAAAAACTAATCCTACAGATGTGATTTTAAGATTAAAATTTAGCTCATTTTAGTGGAGACACACGCATGGAATTAGCTGTTTTAGAAAATTATAATTTTAAAAATATCAAAATTAACAATTGGTTTTCAGCTAAGCCTATATATTTCACCTGCTTTTGAACCCATTTAAAGATGCCAATAAATGTATAGTTACCGAATTCATTGGCATTTTTTGAAGCAAGTCATCAATACTTTGATAGTCTTCTCTTTTTTGGTTTTCATGCAAAAACAACAGTCTCCTAGCAAGCTTTATTTTTCCATGAAGCAAAAACTGGATAAGCTAAAAAAGAATTGAACAAGGTACAAGATGAAGTCAGTCAGGAATATGTTTTTTATACTAACTCACATATTCTTTTTCTATTTTCAAAACAAGAAAGAAGCTAATTTAAGATAAACAAAATGCTGGTATTATCTGCATTGAAAAAAAAATCCACTTTGCAAGGTTCCCACTCAATTTTTGAAAAAAAGATTCCCTGACTTTTCCAGGTTATTATTGAAGATTTTCAGTCAAAACTAGTAATTTACAGCATTTTTTGGATATTTCTTACTTTTTAAATAAACTAGGGGGCTACCACCCCTTGCTTGATATTGTTCGCAAACAACTGAACTCATGCAGTAAACTACATGCCAGAAAAATTGACCGGTAAAATGTGAAAACTATTCTTGAGCATGTGTAATAAAGACTATTTTTGGCAAGGACTTTTAATGGTTGCAATCATATAATATATACAAATAGGTGCACCCTACATAAACACAAAACTAAAATTAATTAGATAAAAAATATAATCACTTTGATTAGTCACTTGACCTAGATCACTTGACTTGAATCACTTTGACCAAGTCTTGATTAACATTACCCACAGATGAAAAGGTGAAAGTATAAAAAAATCTCACTGCACAGAGTACCAAACACCGTTAATGCAGTCCTGGCCATAGATGTAAAAAAGTAAACCATTAATAAACAATACTGTCAACGACCTAAAAAGTACTTACAGTGTCCCAGTAATCAGGATGCTTATGAGGCCCAGCTTCATAATTCATGATTTCTTCGTAATTTTTCTCTGGAGCCACAAAGTGCCATTCGATCCATTCTAGTAGCCCGCACAACAAGCTGGAACCTGAAAAAAGTATCAGCTTCATAATAAAAATATTATAACAAAAAGCAAGTAAATATATAATGGATGCAAGAAAGTAACCAATACCATACCTGAATATGTATCAATAACTAGCACATGTATTAAGTGCCACAGAAGTTCAATGTCAGAAAACATTTGTTTCTATAAACATGAACAATAATTTAATTAATAATATAAAGTGATAAGGAGATTTTTTAAAGTAAATGTTTTGTAAATAATTAGTATGAATGAAATAACTACTGTAGTACAAAATGTCTTAAGAGATAAATTTTAAGTTATATAACTGATTCAAAGTTTAATGTGAAATAACTATACCTTATTCTTATACTGCTATATACTCTTGATATAGATATCCAGATTTTTTAAAAATTACTGCACAGTTTTAAAAATGTGTTAGTAAAAGCAACATCCATACAATATCCAATTCTTATTAAAATTTACAGTCCAAAAGAAAAAGCAAGGGGACATATGAGCAGCAAGTTGTAAAAAATATACATACAAGAGATAAAATATCTTCATTGTCTTTTTCTGAAAAAAAAATTATCAATATTATAATTTCCCTTTTTATCAAAATTACAACAACAGCATTTCAAATATAGCCACATAGCAATGAAAACAAAAGATAATTTTACAATCAGGCACCTGTCACATAAACATGTGAACAAAGCCAAACACATTGGAAATAAAGTAAAGAGGCTGTTTTAATATCTTTGTGCCTAACTTTTTTGGTAGAAGTGAGTGAAATAATTTTTGCAGCTGTTTTTAACCTAATATTGTAAAGTGACAAAAGGGAAACAAAACTTTCAAAACATTTTGAGCTTAAGTTAGAAGATCAATGGCGATTTTTGGCATATAGCTTTAAATTTCGTCTTTCAAGTAAATACCAATAAATTAATTCTTCACAAAGTTATTAATGATAGGGGTCTTTCCAGACTTTTAGTGAAGGGTCCAGTTTTTGTACAAATTTTGATATAATCTAATTATTATTTTGTGAATTTAAAGTCAGCGTAAAATTATTTTTTTTAACCAAGAGCCTGTTTTTATGAAAATAGGGTCTTATATTTGCAGCGTTTGAAATCAGCAGTGGTCCACTGGTCCAAAACCACTGAAAAATGACTGGGACTACTAGTCAAAAAATCACTGGTCCGGTAGACCCAGTGGCAAAAAAATATTCCACTCTTTACTTCTAGCTGTTTTTTTCTCTGCAAAACTAATTAGAAGTTTTTATGTCAATTATTGCAATATTAACATTTAATCAAGGAAAGTACTTATACATATATAAGATATTTTCAAACATATTTGTTTATTTAGTTAGTTTGCTGTTTAGTTTAGTTTTTTAAAATTAATTATTGGTATTCACTTTAAGTACAATAGTTACTTTAAAAAAAATTTAAACCTGTCCTTTTTAATTTGGCAGACCAGTCATTATGGTTGAGGACCAGTATGATTGGCAAAGTAAGTGGTCCACAGGACCAATGTTTTTCCCCCAATTTCTAATGCTTCATATTTGGAATATTGTAAAAAATCCCAAAACTTTGTTTTCAAAGAGCTGTAGTTTCAAAATGGCACATGACAAACACTATAGCTTAGTGGAAATGACAAAAGCAAAACTGTAAAGTGTCTGTTTAAAGGCTAAAATACTTAGTGAAGAGTCCGTTTTCAAGCCAAAATATTTTGTGAGGGTCCATTTTAATGTAAAATATTTTGTTAAGAGTGTTTTCACAATGAAATATTTGGTGAAGTATCTGAAAATGGACCCATAATTCCTTTAAACCCCTGAATGAGTATTACTTGAGAATTTGGTTATTTTTACAAATATTCATTACCATATTTTCGAAAAAAGTGGCATTTTTTATACTAAAAACAAAGTTTAGTTTTAATTATCTCACAGATGCTTTGAAAAGTATCGACACACACATTAGTATTTTTGTACACATTTTGTAAAGTAAAGAGAGTATAGGAGTGGATTAAGAATTATAGACTTAGATTTTACCTGGACATAAATGGAGCTCTTCAATACAAGCAATGAGGACAGATCGATACAGTTTACTAGTTTTAGAAATCCTGAAAGAAATTTTATGTAATATAAATCCACATCAGGTATTTTGTCTGTTCTTTATACAAATTTACAATTTTTTTATTTGCACTTCAATTGTTATAGACTAGTAAAAAATCAAGAACCAATAGGCTATGTTTTGAATTCCTAAAACCAATCTTTTAATCCTTTTTTTTTTTAGACTTTTAGCTTTAAAAGTTTATTCTCCACTGCCTATTTGCTATTTAACAATTGCTAACTGCTGCATTTTGAGAGTTTATCTGTAGAATGAAGCTCCAGGGAAACATCTGTGAGTAGATCAGCAGTATCTGTACTACATACACCATAAATTTGATAGAAATTGGACCACTTGCTAAACCGTGGGGTGAGTTTTAAAATACATGTGATATTAATCTTTTAGCAAAAGAATGGAGTTCCCTTAGTGTGATGGTATTTAGAAAAATTATGATCGAGGAAGGAATTTTCAATGATCATACATTGATTATTGAAACTGTACGATCATTGAAAATTCCTTCCCCTATCTATGACTCCTCATTCCTATTCAAAATATGCTGGTTTAGGTCACCTATAACCTAAACATTCAGCTCTGGTGTCACTTATTGCTTTGTGTTTATTAAATCTTACCAACTAATACATAAAGCAATAATTAGTATATCGCCAAAACATGGATAAAATAGTTTGACTTAAAAATAGAAATTAATGAGTAAAATTAAAAAGACCTTCATACATTAAAGAATATTTTTTTTTTCTAAATTTTATAATACTTACTCTAACCTCTCTTTTTCCTCAGCCAAGTTGTCAGCTTTTGTGTTCAGAGAAAGGAATATATCTGAAATTTTAAGTCTCATCAGGAAATTTGTATTCAATAAAAGTATTACATCTTGATCGAATTTGACTGTATGAACTAGAGACGGGTTATTACAGAATGAACAGGTCTGAAATTCAGACCACCTGTTGTGGATCCCTTTTCAAGAACCTAAATGAGATTTCTTAAAGAAAGTTACTTTCTTTTCCTTCACACATGACAATCAAATCTACAATGTTTTCATAGAAAGCTACTTGGATAACTAGAAGACTTAAAGTAGTGGATAGCTTAACTCTTTTAGACCCTAGCCGCCTCAAATTTCCCATTGGATTCAATAGTGATCTTCAGCGGCTTAGGATTGAAAGGGTACTTATGTACTATCCACTTACCATTGGCACATTTGCTATTTTATTTTTTCTTATGGGAAACATATATTCATAAAAATATGGGTTCAATTCCATTATTTGTCCCGCTAAATATTGCAAAACTGTTTTAAAAGCCAAATAATAGAAATATTGCATAAAATTGATAACTCATAGGTACTTAACTGTAGTCAATGACTGACAATCATAAAAATTTGGTGATATTTGAATAATTGGCGTCCAAATCAACTTGGCAATATTAAATGGACATGAACCAAAATATCTGAACATAAAAATGTAACAAAAATTAAAAGAAACAATGTCCTTATGTTTTTGTACTTATTGGATTATTTTATCAGTTAATTATAGAGAACATTATAAAAATAAATGAAAAGTGGATTCAATTCCGTTGACTGTCACTACGGTTAACCACCAAGCTCTTTTGGACACCAAAAATTTAAAACATTGGTAAATAATTTTAAACATACAGGGTGGCTACAGAATCTAAGGAAATAATTTCCATGACTTTTCCCTGATTTCCCTGACTATAATTTTAAAATTTCCCTGATATACCTACATCAAAATTTTTCCAACGATAATTATTAATACACTGTAAACTAGAAGTTATTTAAACCCTAATATACTTGAACGCAGTAAACATATTAAAATAATAATTATTATAATGATATATATATTTTTCTTATGTAGAAATCCGATATTGTTTGCAACCATTTTTTAAAGTAGTATGTGTATTTCATTTCGTACAACTTTATCTACTAAATAGTTTAATACTAAAAGCAAATTATCATATAGTTCCTAGCTACAAAAAAGGGTTTGAATAAAAATGTAATTAAGCTATTGTATATTAACAAAATATTTTCATGTAATTTTGAAATAAATGAAGTGGCATATACAGGAATTTATTTCGGGAGGGGACCAAAAATACTCCTCAGCCCTTCCCAAACATACTTAACAGGTCCAATGTAGCTTTTAAATACATTTTTAGGTGATTATTTAGGCCCTAAAAAACTTAATATAAGAAAAGTTGTGAGGAGCATAAGTACAAGTACCAAAGGGAGCTGGGGGTCCTCCCCCAAAAATTTTTTGGAAATTTGACTTAAAAAACAGGTTTTTAACTACTTTTGGTACTACTCTTAGCCCAAATTTTAGATATACATTATTATATAGGATTTGAATTTTGATGAACTTAATATTAAAAAAGTTACGAGTAACAGAGTTTCAAGTACAAAAAGAGATCTGGGGGTCCTTCCCCAGAAAAAGTTTGGAAAACTGTTCTAAAAACAGGGTAGTCCGAATTTTGGACATACATTTTTATTTAGGATTTGGATGAATGTATTATAATAGTCGTTAATAATAAGTTCCAAGTACAAAAGGGGGGTTTGGGGGTCCTCCCCCAGAAAATTTTTGTAATTTGACCCTAAAAGCAGGTTCAAATTTCAAATTATTATTTCAGGTTAGTTCGAATTTCGGGGGGGGGGGGGTAGGCAGGTCCCCCTCGCCCCCCCCATATATACGCCACTGTTAGACAGATTTAATTTCACAAAATAAATAAAATATCTTATACTTTCAATAAAACTAACTGATAGTTATTCTAATGCTCAATATGTAAAAATTGCAGAAAATGAAAAACTAAAACAATCTGAAAGGAATAAAAAAACTCAACAAATTTCAACCCCCAAAAATTACCCATATGGAAGATTTTGTAAGATTTCCTTTCTGATACTTTAAAATATTCATATTTCAATACACCTTGTAATTCTTTGATATTAAAACTCTAAAGTTCAAACTACAAAGTTCTATTTGCATTCTTGCAAACAGGAAATTCCTCTAGAAAACCTCTTAATTTGCCAGCTAAATGTTCATCACATTTGAAGAACCAATCTCGAAAAACAAGCATTTAAAGCCAAGGATATTTACGCGAAGTTTGAAAAACGCGATCGCGAACCGACTGTCAAGTTGTTTTTTCTGCCCGCGTTCACGCCGTAAAAATGCCAACTTTACAGGCAAACGTCTGGAAGCACGTTTGAAAATCCGGAATTTTTCATAGAAATTCCAGATTTTTAAAGGATTTCCAGACTTTCCCAGCCGCGAAAATGAGTGAAGGATGCGATCGCGGATCGCGCGTATTTGCGGCGTGAATTACTAAAATCTTCCCTGATTTTTTAACTTTTTTCTGAATTTCCCTGATTTTTCCAGATGAATGAAATTCCCTGATCTGTCGCCACCCTGTATAATTAAAATGTTCAGTTATGTCAATAACAGTTCACAGTTACATCGTAAAACTTCTTGATATTTGAATATATTGCATTTAAAACAGCTTGGCAATATTAAACAAGATCGTTAACAGAATTGAACCGAAAAGTGTCCTCTTTGTTGCAATACTTTTCTTAACAGCACTACTTACTTTGAGTTTCATTTACTAGTTTTCGTACATAATCATTGTAAAGGGCAGATTTGGGTGTTATTTCATGCAAATACTGAGGGTAGTTATAACCTGAAATATCAAAAACACAAGCTTCAGCTTTTAATATAGTCAATTTGAATTATGACATGAGATTTGATAATCTGTAAAATTAATTCACTTTTGGATTCATCTCTTTGAGCCCCATAGGCAATAAAGCAGTTTCTTGGCGAATACGTTGCATGAGCTCCCCTGGCAAGTGCTTCATCTTTAATTTCCTATTTTTGTAAACAAACAATACATAAACAAGCATGACTTGAGCATGTTCAATATACTACATAAAACAATTTCACCACACAATTTCTTCTTACAATAACTATTCCTCAAATTTGTCTTTAATTAAGAGTATTTATCAAGTTTATTTGGTATTTTGAAGGTAAAAATTTAATACAAACCAGGGTTGAAATTCCTGGATCCCCTAAATCGTTTGCCGCCATTGGATTGAAAGCAAAGGAAAGAAGAAGTTTAGAAGGTTGATAAACTGCAAAATTCGGCTTCTGAAGCAAAAGCTATTTTTGATATTAGAAAGCAAAAACTTACAAAAATATCCGAACTAACGTTTTTGAAGGTTTAAATTGGAAAAAATTTAATTCATTTAAAGAAAAATACGTTTTTTAAACAGTGTTTTTTAATGCATTAAGTTACAACTTAACTACCGACTTTGTCTAACTTCAACTGTGTTTAAAATTTCACTGTTGTTTACTATTTTATTTATTTTGAATTCTTTCACGTTTTTTGCATGATGATGTTTAGCAAACGACTGTAGGTTATGTATGATTTTTACGCTTAATTCCCATTAAGATATTTGGTTTTTCTTTGTAAAAATGGCTGCTCTTTCTGAAGACTCAAAGGCTGTTGTGATCACTGCAAAACCGGATCGTAAAGTATTCCGCCCAAAGCGTAAAGTCGTGTCAGGAGTACCAACAGATATATCTGAAAATGCAGAGCTTATAAAAGCTGTCAGTGTGCTACCTTCAAATTATAACTTTGAAATACCGAAAACAATATGGCGAATTAAAAAATTAGAATCTAAAACTGTTGCTCTCCAATTTCCTGAAGGTCTCCTGATTTTTGCGTTAACTATAGCCGATATCCTGGAAAACTTTACTGGTGTAGAGACTATAATTCTTGGGGATGTTACGTATGGTGCATGTTGTATAGATGATTACACTGCTAGAGCTTTAGGAGCTGATTTAATGGTTCATTATGGTCACAGTTGTCTTATACCAGTCAATAGAACAGATAACATTAATATGCTCTATGTATTTGTTGATATTAAAATTGATTCTTTACATCTAGTTAATACTATTGAGAAAAATTTTGAAAAGTTGCCGTTAGCTTTACTTAGCACCATTCAGTTTGTATCCACATTGCAACAAGTTTCAGTTGATCTTCAAAGCCTAGGATATGATGTTGAAATACCTCAAACAAAGCCTTTATCACCTGGAGAAACTCTTGGATGTACATCACCCAAGATTAAAAAGTCTGAGAAAGTGATATTTATTGGGGATGGACGTTTCCATTTGGAATCTGCAATGATTGCCAATCCAAATTTAGAGTTTTACAGGTATTGTATTGAATCAAAATAAGAAAGGGGTAATTCCAAGAATTCAGGCCTAGTGGGGTAAATTCTGGCAGACGGCCTGAATTGTTTGGATTTACCTAAGCAATTCTACATATCACTAGTTTTCTGTAATTCTGTGTATTTTTTTTCTGTGTAATTTGTTCTGTGTATTTTTTGTAATCTGACCCTCTTTAAATTTGTCCTTGGGTTCCACTTGGTAGCAGTGGCGTGCCGTCCATATAAGCAATGTAAGCATTGCTTGCCTAAAAATATGAAGTTTTTCTTTAAAATTCTACACCAAGAATATAAAATTTTATTTTGCGACATTTTATTTTTATATCCTCTCTCCTTCTGTATGTAACCATACGGTGCCGGGTTGCTTCGAGGAGAATTCACTCGAGGCGCTTTTCCAGCGCGCGGGAGAAACAATACCCTCTACCCTCTTCTCCCCTTACATTGTAAGCATTTCCAGAATTCCTTCTGTCGTCGCGTGGTGTATACTGTACTTCAGTTCTCGTTAGACTAATTTTTTTCGAAGCTTTTAAAGTGTGAATTGGAGAAAACCTTTGTCAGAATTTGCAAGTACTTGCAGTTTAAACTCTAAATTTATCTTGATTTGAGTTTTTAAATGAGTGTTTGAGGGAAAAAAGTCATTTTAATTTTTCGCTTGTAAGCAATCTGGATTTTGCTTTCTATGATTTGCAGAGCCATCTATCGGTTGACCAAGTAAACGGTAAACGATGTCTTGTTGCAATCCTAGGACCAATCTAGGATTTTAAACTTAACCACCATTTTTCTGAAAAAATTTCACAGCATTTTTATTTTTGTGAATAATTGTAAACAGTTTTTTTAATTTTTGTGAAATTTTTTATACTTACATAGTTAATATTTTTAATGAAAACTATAACATTAATGAAAGCATCCTTAAATTACTTTTTTCTTCAATTTTATATCAACTTAAATATTCAATTAAATACAAGCTATATTCATATAATTTAATGATAATTTTAGAATAATTTTTGTGAAGGTGCCGTTTTTGTTAGTACATTTTTTGTGAAGGTGCCGATAAACGGCACCAAAATTGACCTGTATGTTAGTCCCTGAAAAACAGCAACAACCATCCGAAAATTTTTTTAAAAAATTTACAAGAAATATACCGATTGCTTGCCCTGGGAAAAATGTCACCGCACGCCACTGCTTGGTAGGTATTCAGTAGAAGACAAATATCTATATTCATAGCCATCAGAGTCTGTTAACCAGCAGCTAAAATAAAAAATATTAGCTTTTCGCTGACTCTGTTTCATGAAATCCTTCTTTGACCTAATTTTTAACACTAACTCTGATGGCTGTGAATATGGATTAAAGACTATTTTATGAAACATCTAAAGGATTAAATAAAACTATAACCTATCACCAAAAGTTTAAAAAAAATCCTTCATTCTTCTGATCTCCATGCAATTAAGAAATGAAGAAATTAATCTCTGACAGTGTACAATAGTATACATATACAAATACAATCTTCTTGTCTTGTGTAGTGTGGATAAACCAATTAAGAAATCATATTTACTCAAAATCAAATGTAGTAAAAGTTAGGCTTTGAAATGTTGGTTAATTTCTTAAAAACTTAACTTGCGTATTATCCTTTAGACCAGTCATGGGCAAAGTACGGCCCGCGGGCCAAGTGCGGCCCTTCGGACAAGTCAATCCGGCCCGCGGCATGATTTTGAATAACCCCTACATAGGACATAATGTTTTTTTTATATATGACTACCATTTAGCTACATTACTGCGAATCAGCTCATCCCAGTTTCTACCAGATTATGAAAAACTTTTAGAATCTCAGTATCACAGTTTCATCTGTCACACAGGGGTGCAGAAAATGTTCCAGAGCCCAATATTTCCCCAGAACACAATTAATTTCGTTCAAATTTTCCCCAAAAATGTTTCCAAATTTTCATCAAACTTTTTCCAAAAATGCCCCATATTTTCATTCTAGTTCATGTTAATACTAAAGTATAAAGAGGTTTTATTATGAAATAATAAAAATTATGAGTAATAACTTAATTACTGAACTTCTGCAAGGTTCAATAATTACCAAATAATTTATGTTTTAATTTTTATGGACTCAATGCATTCTTTTATTCTTTCCTGTATACAATTCATCTTACTTAGCTGTAAAATGTTCTTTAATTCAAAAACATCAACAAGAACGCGGTTTTTAGTGAAAATCGCTAATTCCGCTACGGATACGTTGTTTTTCCTGCATATCTGTTCAAATGGAAGGAAAAGCCAACTTTCAGGTATTCACCAAGGAAACTCCTTTTTTCGGCGTAAGTCCGTAGTTTTCACCTAATTTCCGTAGAATTTGGAGGGTATAATATTGTCCCCAGCCAAAATATTTGTTACTAATTACAACTTGGATTTGTAGAGGTGTTTTTTCTTTATAAACTTAGGGAAAAATTTCCCCAAAACTCTCTGAATATCCCCCGAACCATGTTCAGGCGTTCAGACATATTCTGCACCCCTGCTGTCACACACGCCTTCCTACTCTTCTAAAGAACAATACATTTTGTAACTCCCCCCCCCCCAATTTTTAAAATTGTAGCATATAATATAAGTTGTGTGTGATGTAAAAATCAACTCTAAAAATTATCACTCATTAAAATTTTTGTTAATTTTTTAGTTTCCGGCCCGCCTGGATAATTTTTTTATTTTATCCGGCCCTCCCCTTGAAAAGTTTGCCCATGTCTGCTTTAGACCGTTCAGCGGCACAGCTATGGAACAGTCAATGGGCTTTGATATCCATTTGATAGGCCTTTCTATCTTATACAGTAGAAATTTGTTAAGGAGAACCCTCATGTGACTAATTATATACTTACAGTCATTTATTACGAAAAGATGTTATTGAATAACATTAGCACTGGTATATAAAACCATCCATACTTTTCTTACTGGTCATCGTAACATACGGGTCACTATATTGAGGGATGTTGTAAAGAGGTTCTACTATATTGCCATGTTGGCGCTGTATGCCCCAATGGGGGTGTTGTGCCATTAAACACTTACCATACCATACCTATATTGCCATGCGTTACAATGAATTGGTGTCACATTGGGAACTTTCATTGCCAAGTATCCATTCACTACTATTGATTGGGGATTTTTTAGCTGTGACATTTTTCCAAAAAATGAATAAATAAATTTTGTGAGTGAATAAATAATATTTTGAAAGGTAGTTCTCTTGTTGTTACTAGCCTACTACTCTTTAACTAAATATTCATAGGTTATATACTTGACAGGGTTGGAAAAAAACATGTTTTTTTCTAAAAAAAACAAAAAACGTGTTTTTTTTGTTTTAAACGTGTTTTTTTTGTTTAAAACGTTTTATTTGTTTTTTTTACCCTCGACACAGAAATTCTAAAAAAAAAACATGATTTAAAAAAAAATTAAATTAAGTTTTTAAAATTGAAAATGGATTAACAAAGCTACCCCTGACATCAGATGGCATCTTGAGCTTTTTTAGCACCTGTTTCTTGGGGCTTGGCCGAAGTAAAATGATTGTTTTGGAAATATGTTACTATGTCAACAACTTCAGCTTTAACATTAGAAATGTCAATATATTTTGCTAAAAGGTTTAAGATATGATCTGAACATTTATAAGTTATTATATGCATATTCTTTTCAGTTCATTGCATATTTTGACGACATTAGCAGCATTGATTAAAATATTAAAATAAAACATTAAGAACAGGTCAATTATAAAAAAATATGATTTTCAAACAAGTTTATTTGTATTTTTTATTAAATAACTTTCTAGAAAAAAATCAAATAAAGTCAATCAAATAAAATTCAAAATCAGTTGAAAGTAAATACTAAGTTTTATAATACTAATGCCATCTGTTCATAGAAAAAATTACTAAAAAAGTACATGTGTTTTAAACAATGTTTTTTTTTGCTTTGTTTTAAACATGTTTAAAACAAGTGTTTTAAACAAAGTGTTTTAAACGTAACAACCCTGATACTTGATATGACATATTTAAAACATTTATAAAGGCATTTAAAAAAAATAATATTTGAATTTTAAGGGGTTTGAAAATCCCCAAAAGAAGTTTTGCTGAGTGTAAGTTTTACATTTTTGAAGAAAACAGTGCCAAAAAATTACATTTTATGTGCATTTTTTCTGATTCCCTTATCAATAATTGCAATCATAAGTTACCTGTCTCATTAGCTTATTTTTTTGTAATAAAATAAGTTGTTATAACTATAATGAGTATTGGAACTTTTCTAACTTAAACCAATTTTATTATTGTCAGGTACAATCCTTATGACAAAAAGATGACCAGAGAGTACTATGACTATGATAAAATGACCTCCATCCGATTGCAACAGGTGGAAGCTGCTTCAAGCTGTAAACTCTTTGGACTAATCCTTGGAACCCTCGGCAGGCAAGGCAGCCCTAAAGTACTCAAACACTTAGAAGATCTTCTCCAGAAAAACACTAAGAGTTTTGTTACCATTTTACTTTCTGAAATATTTCCAGAGAAACTGAAACAGTTTCCAGATGTTGAAGCATGGATTCAGGTTGCTTGCCCTAGATTATCTATTGATTGGGGTGCCACATTTGGGAAGCCTTTACTTTCTCCTTATGAACTTGCAGCTGCTATGAAGGAAATTCAATGGCAAGAAAAGTATCCTATGGACTTTTATGCTTCTCAAAGTTTGGGATCATGGACACCTAATCATGTGTCACCTGCTATTGATTCCAAAGAATCTTGTGGAAGTTGTCAGGATTGTGAATGTAAAACTGATACAAAATAATAAATATTTTTAAAATATACCTTATTCAAGGTAATTTTTTTTTACAAAACTAAAAAAATAGCTTATATTTTTGTTAAACATGCAAATATTATATCTAACAGAAGTTCTATTTAAATTTATTAATTTTTCCTCCTCTTTTCTCAAAAGATATTACATTGTTGTTTGTTACTTTGCTTTTTTACTATTCTCATTCAATAGTTCAAATATTTTAAGCTAGAAATTCAGCCTGAGGAATTACAAATAGGGGATTTGAATTGAATAGCATACTTAAAATTTTTAATGTAGTTTGTTTTTGATTGATTCATTAATACATACATGCTTTGATGTTTTTAAATAAAAAGCAAAATTAATCCTGATATTTTCAAAACTTTTATTTATATGGTTTATAAAATTACTAAATAGTAATGAACATTTAATAGTACAAACTATAATACAAGCTTCTATGTAATTTACAACTTATAAATATAAATATTATAAAATTTTACAAATCAAGCATTTTTAACTAAAATCTATATGAATAGTCAAAACACGCAATAAGTAGTAATTTATTTTCAAAATTTTTTTCATTATATAAACATTATTTCAATATCAAAAAACTCTATAAATATTCAAAGTAAATAATGTTAATTGTTACATTTTTAATGTTTAAATTTTCAGGGGACTATTTTATTACTAATTTTAAAACAGTAAGATTTTTAATTCAAATTACTCTTTAGGTGTAGTTGTTTAGGTGCTATTATCAACCATAAAGACCATTAAAATATACTTTTATTAGAAAAATATCAGAGTTCCTTTTATCTGGGATACCTTCTAGCTGGTTATATAAGTTTCTCTCTAATGTGTCTAATCTGTATCTCTTGCTTCAAAATACTTACAACTATTTAGTACTTTTTGTTCATTCTTCTATTTTAATGTTGAAGGGTTAAAATAATTGTTTTTGATTCTAAAAAGAAAATAGTGGGTATTTCTTCTTTAACTATGATTATATAGTGAAATATTATTTTCTATCAAAACTATTGCTACTCTGTTTTATTAGCTAAAACAAGTGCATTCCTGCTAATGTTATTGTGTCCTTACAAATCAAGAAATTACACAACAGCAGCAGATGCTTTCTGGAAAGTCAGGAGCATAAATATCGTTGTTGCTGCCATAAACAAAAAAGGCTCTTTGTTTGTGCTTCCACTCATATGTCACATAACTAATTGGAATGGTCCATACAGCATGTCTCTGCAAATATAAGTTGAGCTGTTTAGTAAATATGATCTAGATGCATAAGAGATTGTTCGCATTACATCCAAATTTAAAAAAAAACCATCACAATATTGGATTATTTAACACAATAACTCTAAAACAGAACTAATATATGCATAACTTCTTTAAAAAATTTGCGGTATGGGCATATGCTATAAGACCTTTAAGATGTTCTGTTAAATTCTTCTGTACGGTTGAATCTGATAAAGTGTTTTATTAAAATGAAAAATCTTTACCCACCAACATATCTGGTACACTTTAGTTGCACTTTATAAAAGGTCATTAATTAAAAAGAAATAATAGTATTATTAATATTAGGATTATTATACTTATTAGGACATCAATGATTAATAAATTAACAGAAATGGCAACATAATATCCTGTATTTTCAACTGGATGCATATGGCTCCTTTATAAAATGGGAAAAGTATTTTAAGATTGTATTTCTTTTTATCTATATACAATTTTTAAATTTATTAAATGTGCCCCAAATTTTATTTTAAATGTAAACTATTTTTATGCACTTACTTGCAGGAGTAACTTTTCAGATGAATTTATGTTTCTGTGCTTATCCAGAAGTGAAGATGCTATTGTTTCCAAGTCTTTCACTGGAAACGATATTGATGGAATCTGAGGAAATTAAATAGTTATGATATAATAATATGTATTGATTTCTTAAGTTTAGTTTTAAGAAATTACCCTCACCATTGATTTTTCATCTTGAAAAATCAAATGTCCTTTGACATATTCCATTTTTTCACTTATTGCTAAGGCATCAGTTCGCTCCAAAATCTCCGAGTCCACATGATTTGTCCTAAGCATCAAAATTAATAGAGGTGAAGAATGCTTGAGGAAGCGTGATTGTTTGATACTTGTATGTTTTGGTGTCAATATTTCAAGTATTTCTAAACTATTGCAGTAACTAAAATTACTGGGTATTTTTAAAAATAATATGTTAGGGTGTTTACTGAAAATTAGCTGAACCTTCAAAATTTCATCTAGTGAGCAAGAAAAATGCAGATACGTAATCTAGCCTCTCAGAAAGAGAAAAAGCATATTGGTATTTCTAGATTCAAGAAGTTTTTTGATGACCTGTGATAGATGAAAGGTATCAAACCTATTAAAATAAAAATGAATGACCCTTTTATGATATTCTAAAAAATCGTAACAAATATGCATTAATTTTCATATTTTCTATGCTGATGTAAAGGTTTTTGTTATTTTAGTATTGCATGAAAAATCGAGCAATATGCTTGTCACAGTAAGTCGTGAGAAATATGTTTAAATTATTTTCTCTTTCTGTATTTATTTTTTAAAATAATGAAATTTACCAGTTAATCGTAATAGCAATGAAGCATCTTATCTGTCCAGTTCCACCGCATCCTCTACAAACAGCTATTGTTTCACCTCCACACTTCCAACACCTAAAAAGATTTAAAAGCACTTATGAAGAAACAGTTACATCTTCATCAATTTTAAAGGTGTGTATAAATATTGCAGTATTCAGTATTTTACATCCATAACATGCTATTACTATGCAGAAAATATATTAAGTTTTGGAAATAAAAAGATATTGGAGTTAGGAAAGAATATTTTAAGCAATTTATTAATTTCATATTTTTCTTAATTATAACTTCTACATTCTCATTGTGTTATTCAATTTTTAATTGTCTTTTATAAACTTATTTTCTTCACTCTTCACCAAAGGCCACAAAATAAAACGCACTTCATCACTGCTATTATCATTGTTCATAGATATCTTTTCCGTGTGACAAATACATGGATGACACTGTGCATGAATATAATAATCATAAAACATACATACTTTTTTCGTCCCGTTCCTAAACACCTAAAACAGCGTTCTCTTTGACCCTGGAGCGACAGTTTATTCCCATCACCGAGACAAAGCGAACAACGTTCCTGTAAAAGACATGCAATAAGTTCTGTTGACACTGAAAACCGGAGGATTGAATTACTGATATTGCTATTTAGAAAACGAATATTGTTCCTTTCTTGGGATATTTCTGTAGACTACACACTATTCTATTCTTAAAACGCCTTAAGAAGATACTCACAATTATAAACAGTAAGCTTTTTATGTAGAATATAAAAGGAAACAAATTTAATTGCTACTGACTGAGTAATTTTTACTTTCTGATAATATAAGTGTTGTTAAAATTCTCCCCCCCCCCTCTACTTGTTTGTCGGGTATTTAGCAATCCATGTAAATTAAAAATGTTTGTGTACCCTGGTAAGGCTTTAGAGAGATAACCCCCGAAACTTCCTATTCAGAATTATATTTTGCCGCTCCCTTCTACTTTACAATAACACCAAGAGATAATTTCAGTGTTTTCCCACCGAAACTCTGAAATTTTATTTTTTTTTTCACCCTAGAAAACTGAAATTTGACGCAATTACCCAAAAAGTCGTGATTGAAAAGTTTGTGGTATTGAAAAATTGTGATTCTTGTTGTTGAAAGCAGAAAGTCCCTTTTTTACCTTTATACGCGTTAATTTTAATTTTATAAAACATTTCTTTTCGAGGGATATTGTGAAAAAGGACTGGCGGAGCCATTGTGGTGCTGCCATCTAGTAGCAGATAAAAGAACTACGATGCAGCTTCCCACGATCAAGAAAACTATATCAACCAAATATAAACGAAATTTTGAAATTTTATTTCTAATAGCTGTAAATCAAAAATTGGTTTTAGGATAAATGGAAAAAAATCAACCAACAGGGACTCTGTGCCCCCTCTGCTTTTAAAAGAAAACTATCGCACTCCTAGCTCCTGCCTAAGATCTCGTTCGATTATATTTGGTTGACGATATTTCAGTTGGTTTAATCATTTTCTCGATGATTTTGGGAATATGCATCTTGTCCTAAATTTATGCTTGCATGAAGCCTTGAAGAGTTAATAGTAGTGGCGAAGCAAAAATGTTTTTCGATATATGGGATTTGGATTTTCTGATTTGGGATACTATTATTTGCTTTCTATGGTCAAAAGAGAGCAACTTTTGAGTTTCGGGGGATATTATCTCGGATACCCCACTTGACTACCTCCATGCGTAATCGTAGAGTTATTTAAGGGTGTATAAAAATAATTTCTAAAGGCTTTACAAAAAATAACGATCTGAAATTTCATCTGGAATTTTTTTTCTACTTTCCCCATGATATAAAGATTCTTTTGTCTATTACATTATTACATATTTTTACATTTTTTTACGGATGCAAAAAAAAGAATAATAAGAGGACCACATTCACTACAAATCAGTAAAATGTATTCTATGAATCTCCCTTTTCTTTTCCGTATTCAAGTAACTCATACCCATCCAGCCGCAGAGCAGGCGGTACATCGCTTGCTGCCCACTCCCCCGCACGCGTGACACGTGACCAGGACGTCCGTGTGAGGCACGTCCAGAACGAGGGAGTGCATCTGGAAGGGCTTGGGGTGCGAACACTCGATCTCCCACGAACCCGGCGGTGGTCGAGATGCATCCACTTCGTCTAACGGGCCACCTAGAATGATGATAAAAGGAGAATCAGGGTTTTCAGAATTTTTCCAAGCCGGTCATCGCTGACGGTATTGGACCTGTAGGAAACTCTCAAAAACCTTGGGAAAATACTTAATGCTTAGCTTTTAAAACCTAATTTCTAGTTATTTTATTAATACATAAATATTTATCCAAAATTGGACGCTGGATTGGCCGAAATTAATGGTTTTGTAGAGAAAAAAAAGCTTGGGAATCACTTCTGTTATCATTTCTATAATTGGTACTTGCATAGAAGTGATCTGAGATGAGATAAGATGAGAGGAATGTATTTTTTAAAGAAATTATTCGCTTTAATGTATCTGCGACTCTTTCTTTCAATTTTAAAGTCGTTTCCCACCCTTTCCTTTGTGTGGAAAGGATGTGATGTGAAAGAACAGCTGAGACTCACCCGTATAAGGCTCAAAGCTCCACGAGACTTGACGTGTTTCTGTGAAACTCTCCAACGTGTACTAAAATAAACAATCAAAAGCTTAGAGAAATAAACTGTGAAACTGGAAATACATACTTAGCGCGCATAAAAGCGTTGCCAACGTCATTAATCTAAAAAAAATCCGACAGTGAACCCGTTATCAGTTGCATTTGCGTTTACGCTAAATTTATGTTCCTTCTGACTTTTCCTTTTTTCACGCTTGTTGCCAAATCTTACGGAGTAATCCTTTAATGGTGACTCCTTTGCCTTGAAAATGCCCTTAACCCTTGCCAAGAAATATTTTTTTATCTTCAAAAGTTTTTACTATTTTCTCCCTCAATTTATATTTCGTGAGTTAATTTTCTGATTTATATCAGAAAAGAATGAAAAGATGATTGATCCTAACCTCCCGGTACTGCTAAGAAATATCATAGCCTAAAAAAATTATGTTTCTACGATCATAGTTTAATTTTGTCATACCAAGAGTCTTCAAAGTTGATGACCCCTCCCTTTTAATTCTTCCTCAGAAGTCTCACTCCTCCAAGACCTATAAGCGACCGAAAGGCCAATACTTATCTAAATAATCACACAAACTGTAAAAATGAACAGTGAGTGTGAAAAATTTTGTTTCGAGACTGTGATAGTATAACATTTCTTTATACTACATATTGTTATTTTAATAAAACAGCTTAATTAGTATATTTCTATCTAACAAAGCCCTCCAATTCAAATTCCACTTAAAAACCTTTTATAACACTATCATATTATCTAAATATATTCAATTATAAAGTAATTAATTACTTTATATCCAGGTCTGTAGTCGACGCTTGTGAACGTCATTTCCATGGCTGCATATCTATCATATGCACATCTGGAGTCAGCATAACGAATTAAAATTCGACGTATTTCGCTCTCACTAAGACGTGGAGGCCTGTATTTAAAAAGTTTTTAAAGAATTACCGACTCTATTTAAGATGTTTAAGAAAGAGTTTAAATGTATGTACCTAAAAATTATAATAGTAAATATAAATGGTGATAAGAAGCTTTTCCTTTTTAACATATTTTAAAAAGAAGGAGGTTATCAATGTGACGCGTGCAGTTAATTAATCTTTAAAGTCCCCCCCCCACCCTTTCTACTAAACCGATTTTGATGGTGTTGCTTAAAAGGAATAAAGAAAGTTTCCAAATTGGTCTTCATTTATATTGATACACCCTAAGCATAATTTATTAATCCATTAAAATAGTTAAATAAATATTGAACAAAGTATACAAATTTTGATAATTTTGAAGCGTGCTTAAAAGTAAGACGTAATAACAATGACACTACTTTTTTAACATAGCTTTTCTAGTATAAATGTTACGGGCAATGTGATAAATCGGTGGAGGCGGGCATTATTAATAATGCCCGATTAATCACTTTGCCCGTAACATAAACACTTTTAAATAAAATCAACATTTTTCACTAGCATAAAATCATAATGTGTTAAGTAAACATTAAATCTTATATATTTAGGCTAATCAATTAAAACAAGTCAAAGAGTACAATTTCTTCTGTTTAAAAAAATTCGATATTCCTTACTCGGTAAATGGTTTTAGATCCCCAATTTCATCTCCGGCGTCCGATTCTTCTGTAACAACATATAGAGGCGGTGGAACTGCATCTATTTAAAAAAAAAATAGTACATCTGTTAATTACCCAAAATGAAGTCAAAACTCGGGAATATTTTTGGTCCATAACAACTTATAAAACACAAACTTTAGCATTTTGATAAAACTATTTTTTTTTAATTTAAAAAATTGGCTTATAATTAATCCTGAATGTACTACATACTATTTTGTTCCTAGCTATTAGGCTTTGTTAATTAATTATTTATGTTAATTGCGCGGTTACAGAGTTTTTACACGAGCAGAGTAAAATTTATATCAGTCATACCATACAGGTTACAATAGCAATAATATTTTATACCAATTTCGCGTGGTAAAATATATTGAACCATTAAAAATATTTTATCTTAAAATTTAGTTTTAAGCTTCACATGGAAAATATTTATGTCGGATTCGAAGAATGTGTAAATAAGGTACTATATTATACTATTACCAGATGTTTACTATTTCCTTTGTTGCTATAAAGTTGGTGGTTCATTTGAGACCGAGCCCTCCGTAAAAAAAGGTACATTGGGTTCGACTGGGTATTACTCCTTGTATTAATAACTTCATATGTTTTAAAATTTTTCAGTTATTTGTAATTGATTCTGTCTGTAAATTAAATGCTATGATGGATACCATGGTAAATCAACCTTAAAATAAACTATAATGATTGAAACTTTATATTATCTTTATCTTTATAACTCTTTCCGTCCGTGCATATTAGGTATGCTCTTTCCGTGCATAATGACTAATTTTAATTTTATGACTAATGCTTTGAAATAAAAATACAATGAAAAATTTTTACATGGTTCGAAGGTGACATCTTCATACCCAGGAATTCGAGGCATTTCTTCTAACGGTGGTAAGTACAATTCAATATCATCTTCCTCAAAATCTCGCCCTATATGACCTGGAAAAAAGTGTTATACTTACTATTACCTACTGCTTTTAAAGTTCAAGGATAGTATAGTTAGATTTTAAAATATGATTATTTTAAAATATGATTATTTGTAATAGGAGAATCTTTGTTCTCAAGGAAAAAACAACTAACGAATCTAAACTTTCAGGTTTTCAGTAATTTATTGAGTTTTTTTTATAAATCTTTGAAACAAATACACTACATTTAAAAAATGTATAGGAAAAGTAACAAACAACGTTATTTGGATTGACTGGAATCCGCAAGAATATCAGCTTTTACTGAGTTATTATTATCATTAAACTTTGTCAAGCTGATACCTTATGTCAGTGCTTTTAATTTTAACGAACGAAATAAGAGTAATGCTGATCTCTTAAGATTATAATTAAGTTATAAGATTTTAATTGCTGAAAAATTCCATAAAATCATTATCAAGTGTTTTATTTTTTTTTATTTAGGACTTAGAAACACTGATTAAAATGCTAGTTTTTGAAAAGCTATTTGCCATAAAAAAACACACAAAATAAAGTCTGGAGGATGAGTTTTTTTTTAAAGGGATTGTTGAATTGGGAATATATTTTGTATTGTTTTATAAGGGGATAAAATGGTGTAATAAACTCAGATAATCCATATCTCACATACGCATATCCTCACTATCCTTCTTAAGGTACTTAATGCACCTGGAATTCTCGATCTTCCCTGATTGCTTAATGGTTACAGGCTACTTATGGAAATTTTCTTGTACTTCTGTTACATAATAGTAGCTACTTCAAAATTAAAAATTAACGAGATTATATGAGTTTAAAAAATGATCATACAATTTTATGAATTATAAAATTTTTCAAAATAATAACCCCCATATTCCTAAAGTATTTTTGAAAATTACACATTTTATATCATATCTAAATAAACTACATACTATGAATTATTTTTAATAGTTACTGTTACTATACTGTATAGTTATAGTTACTGTACGGTTAGTCTTCTAGGTAAAAACTTATTTAAAATTCAATCAGGAAGTTTATCTAATATATATGTATTCCATCTTGGTAAATTTCATGAAAAGACAAATTAGTTCCGTTACCTAATTTTTCAAGGCTTTCATATTAAAACAGATAAAATCCTACCTTTAGATGAAGATCGAATTCTTGATGTGACATTAGTTGCGGCCGAACTACATCTTCTGCTTGCAGAATAACTAGCACTGCTCCTGCGCCTCCCACCTTTCAGGCCGGGAGCACTTGACCTGCGGTACCAACTCATGCTTTCATCAAAATCTAACCCTTTCAATATCTTCTTCTTCTTTATGAAATGTGAAGCTATATTTGACCTCCCTGTATAGTTTCACTAACTTACAAAGTAATTACTTGATCCATTTCAGTCGCCCATTTTTTTAAATCCAGTTCTTATGAACAGTTATTAGGTTCTTTAGGATAAGAGAGTGGAAAACGGCAGCTTAATTAATTCGAAGCACATAAAAATCCTTTCAGGTTTTTGAATACTCTTGAATGTTCTTCAACAGTACAGTCAATCAGATTGATCCGAGGCGAATGTCCAATCTTCTCAAATGGATCTCCACGGTTCTAAGCTGTTCCTCATCATTTCTGGCTTCAGCCGCGGCGACTGAGAGCAAAGAGTTAGCATCAGCAGAGGACTGACCTTTCTGCTCAAAATATCCCGGAATCACCATCCACCCTCACTGACGATATTTCAAGCGAATGCTGAATGTTTTTCCATCTGCTGCATGTGTTTGAAAGCTCCGTATTTCCTGCCACTTTCCCATCGCCGTGTAAGTGTTCCAAAATTGCCGCCATCTTTCCCTGTTTTTTTTTTTTACCCCGCACGCTTTTTTTTCCACCCTCGTTGTTCTCTCTCTCTTCCCGGTTTTTCTTCTATTTTTTTTCTGCCGGCTTCTCCAGAGTATTGAAAAGCTGAGTGGCGTTTGTTGCATGAAGAAAAGTGGGCTGAAGATGTATTTTTAGGGTTTTGTTTGATTCTCCCACCGTCATAAATAGACTGAAAAAAAGGCTCTCAAATTTTGTATACGATACTCGGGATAAGGAAACCACTTTTTCTTCTTAACAAGCCCGAGAGAGGCTTATTTTCTTTAAGCACCCCCTTAGTAAGTCTAGTGATAGACATATTGTTTTGAACTGAGGTTTCTGAGTCATAGCACAAGAAGAATGTTATCCTTAACCTTTAAAAGTTGGGGTATGCATTTTAGTGTTTACATTCAAATATTTTTGACCCATATACGGGGTAGGGAGGTAAATTCGACACTCGAAGGACACTGATACACTTACTAGCAATACAAAAAAACACCTACTGAATACACATGTAATAACTATTTCACGGAAATTAACTGGCATCTCTGTTGTCGGTTAATTTCTGTACTTTGAGGAAATATGTTTCTTCTTTTTCTGTCAAATGAGAGAAACTTTCCGTTATCCGAAGAAACTTCAGAGTTTTTTTAGATTAGTTACAGGAGGCAGCCTATATAACAATCAATATACTAATTACAGGGTGGGCAAAAAGTCAGAACACTTTGAAAATTACATAAAAATCGAAATTTTGTCAAAATTTTATGCCTATTTTATAAATATTTTAATGCAAAATGTATACTTTCATTAAAATTTCCCCTTTTATAAAGTGAAGAAATTTTTTGAGATACAGATACATGAAATAAAGTTATACTACACTTATTTTTTACATTCCACTTTGAATAAAAAATCCTGTAGGGGAAGGCCGTGTACCTCGGACCTATTTTTACTTTTTAATACCCTGAAAATTTATTATTTACTGAATATAAACTAATAGTATGAAAAAATTCTTCCCTCGATACTTTAGCCTTTCATACATAACATACAGAGGGTGTTTCAAAAGTCCGTTTCACGGCTTTTATTTGGAATCAAACGGTCTTGCAAGTAAGCAGGGGCGTAGCCAGGATTTTTCCTTGAGGAGGTCCAGTGGGAAAAATTTATTATTGAATACTAAGAACTTTTCGTAATTATTGAAATAAATTTCACATTATTTTTAATCACTTCCCTATACTAATTAATGGTTTATAATTTATTAGTAATTAGTATAATAATTCAGATTAAATACTACTTTTTAATCTCTAGTAGCTCCATATTGGAAAGGGTGGTCTGGGGGATTCTCCCCCGCCCCAGAGACCCTTTAGGTTACAACCAAAGAGCAAAGAGCGCCGCTCCTTATAGAGCCGGAGATTTTTTCTTCACTTTTTTAGGTCCTCATCTTAAAATGTAGGAAGATTTAACTAATTATTATGGAGTGCAATATAAGTTCGGTTGTTTTCATAATTCAAATAGCAAATTAAACTAAAATACAATTTTTTTTTCGGAATATTTTCATATCCCGCTTTATTTTTAAAATATGAATAAATTAACGAATGAAACCAGAGTATTTTTTATTTAAAACTTAAAAATACTTTTTATATTAATTTATTAACTCAAACTTATTTTACTTATATTCTTTGAAGAAGATAATTAATGCATGTTTATTACCTTCATAAATCAAATGCAATTTACTACAAAAATAAAGTAAATTCAATTAGAGGGAGGGGACAAAAAGTTTTATACAAATTTACTAAATATACATTTAATTCATTCTGGTAACATATACTATAACAAGGAATGAAACGGGAAACTACGCTTATTATTATATTATAAATAGGGAATACAACACTTGTGGAAATTCAAGATTTCGACTAATAATTGGAAATCATTGATGAGGTTATAAAACGTATTTCTTAAAAAAAATGTTATCGTTAGTTTTTTTAAAATTAATTTTCCAAAATTAAGCTCGCTAGAAGCGCCAAACCCCGAACCCTTCTGCACATTGTTGTTTTTCTTAAAAAAATTATTAAATGATCAGATTTGGAAAAAAAATATATTTTTTTTAATATTATTTAAAGAAGCTCTATCGAAATAAATTAAATTTGAAAAATCGTTGTATTCCCCATCATAATTGATTTGTATAATAATGATAGTATTTGTGAATTATGTATGTTTATTCACTTTGGAAAACAGGGTATTAATTTACAGGGATTAATTTAAAATTTAAAAAATACAATAATAATATAATTAAACTAAGGTTTACTTGCAAAATTTCTTAATTTTTCAGGGATAAAAATTAGGAAGAAATAAAAGTAGCATAGCTAAAATTTAGGCAGCATTTTAATCATTTCTGAAAATACAATTAAAATATAAATTGAATTATTCAAAATTTAATACCTTCAAATTTATACGAATATTGCATACCATGCAAAAAAAAAATCTTAATGGTAACATAGCAAAAAAATATTCGGGGTGGGGACTTGGGCTCGGCCCCCCACCCCACTTTTTGTTCACCCATTACTAACCACTGGCGTCCAGTATGTTTTCTGGAGTTCAGCACCCGAAAAAAATCTATTGGCGAGACGGCGAGTTGTTTTGACTGTTGTGCGCATTTGTTCTCAACAAGAGGGAATGATTTCTTTCATGGTTCTACGGTCGTTTCGCCTACTCTGAAATTTCCTACCCCCACTCGTTGGCATTACACAACAAAAATCCCTAAAGCGAAGATTAAACAGAAACCGGGGGGGGGGGTAGGAAATTTCAGAGTAGGCGAAACGTCCGTGACACCTTCTTCATTTTGATATATAATAATAAATCGAAAAGGATAAAAAGAAACAATTAAAAGTAAAAAGGGTCATTTTAATTAATTTTTTAGTTAGTTTTCCTATAGCTGTTTCCGTAACAGCTGATTTCGCACGCAAAAAACAAACTTTAACAGGCTCTCAAGCGTTTAATATTGATAGCACATTTACGTGAAACTTTGGACCCAAGGGTTTTAAACTATGCTCTTTCATATTCTGAAATCAAAAGAAAGGTTGGTTGGTTGGTTGGTTTAGTTGCTCTGGTTTTTGCTATGCGCTTATACCAGGTATCCTTTTTTTTGTAATTTGTTGTTTTTAGTTTTTGTTACCGAGCAAGTTTGTCTCTACTCTGTGATTTGTCCGTGTCTTTTTCTTCCGATTTTTATTTTATTATAGTTTTCTTCTTTCTCAGGCGTGAAAACTCAACAAGTGTAAGCTTTTTGTCTTTGGTTTAATATTGTTTCCCGTAAAGCTTTTCCGAGATAGTTTTTTCCATGATGTCTTCCAATTTTTGGCCATAGGTATTGATTATGTTCCGGCAGTTCCTATCCAGCTTTTCCAATCTCGATTCCAATGATTCTGGGACTAATTCCTCTTCATCTTCGTCTTGGCTTATGTACTCTGGGTCTTCATCCCCCCGGGATGGGCCACTCAAACTAGATTCACTTTTGGTTGAGTCTTTGATTTTTTGTAGATCGTCTTCATCTTGACTTATATTCCCTGGATTTTCATCCCTTCTGGGTGAGCTCTTCAAGCTAGATTCACTTTTGGTCGAGTCCTTAATTTTATGTAGGTATACTACGTTAGCAATTTTTTCATTCAATTGTTCTAGTCTTACTGCACTGCCTTTTCCTTCCTTATGGTTTTCTTTCCTATGTTCTTCCGGATCGGATGGATTTCCTACATTTGAGGCTTTAATCAGAGTTTGAGCTAATGCCCGATCTAAAATTTCTTCTACTTTGGTAGATATCGTTTTAATTAGTCTTATTTCTAGTTCTTCGAATAGCTTTGCGTGATCAGCTTGAACTTTTGACTGATCAGACACCTTTCCAGGTAGCAGCTCAGATATGATTTTTGTGAGGTTTTCAACCGCCTCTTCTAGTCGATCGATTCTTCTATTTAGGCTTTCTATGTGTCCTTGCTCCCTTCCCGCGATCGTAGGTGCTTTCCTTTGGTTTGAATTTTCGTTTGACTTCACGATTTCGGAATAACTTTTCCTTGGAGGCAAGGATTTCTTGGCTTCCCTAATGGAAATATTTTCGGATTTTGCTTTGTTTATGATTTCACCTTCTCTCTTTACGATCGGACATCTTATATCTAGTGCTGCGTGGTCACTACTCCCACATCTGAAGCAACGTTGGCTTGCTTTATCACAGTCGGAAGCTTCGTGGTTTTCTCCACATCTTGAGCACTTTATGTTTCGCTCTTTGCAATTACCTTTAAAGTGTCCGAATTGCAGACACTTGTGGCAGATTTTAGGTTTCTCTATAAATTTTTGGGCGTTGTAAATTACGTATTCATACTTGACTTGATCCCTTTGTGTTCTTCCAAGTTCTTGTAATAAGATCGTGGGAGAAGCCGCATTGTCACCTTTTTTGGTGAAACGAACTATTTTGTTCACTCTTACTCCGTGTGCCTGGAGCCTTTCGTTTATATGGCTTACAGAAGCTTTCGGATCTATTCCGTTTATGATATACTGTACTGTGATTGAGCTTTCGAATACGAAGCTTGCAATGTCTCTTCCCACTATTTCTCTTTTGTTTAGTACGTTGATTGCCGATTTCAAGCTGTTTGCAGTTACAATAATTGTTTTATTTCTTGTAAGAAAGACTTCATCATCTGGGTTTAATAAGTCAGCAAACTCTTTGTTTAGGTCCTCATTCTTAATAGGAAGCTCTTCGGAGTTGGCACTCTTCAAGCCCAGCTTTATACACGTGGCGCCATTTTCAAAGGCAATTCTAACTTTTTCTTCAATCGGTAGCTTATTTGTGTAAATTCTGTCTTCCTTGGCCCTTTTGTCTTTGCTAAACTCTACATCGTTGTCTTCTTCAAAGTGGTCAGCAGACCGTTTGAGTTCTTTTCCGCCTCTTTCCCCATGCGTGCTCACGTTTTCGTCGCCCTCTACCTCCAGTTTGTTGGTGTGACCGAACAATCTCCAAAAAATCACGTTGCACTAAGACAAACTATTATTCACGCTTTGAATTCGTCAAATAATAAGTAACAGGAACAAATTATGCTTCGAGTCGACCTCTGACTCTGAAAAAATTTCAGTATCACCACAACGCGTCACAATTCTTATATTCGAATTCGAACAAACTCTCAAAAGAAAGGATTTCGAAATACAAATTAAAGTTATTTCAGTTTTTTTCCTCACATTTTTGTAGTTTTTTTTTTTCATTTTTATTTTTTTCGTAATAAAACAAATTTTAAAGTGAAAAATTTTTAAGATCATATTAAACCACAAAATTTGAGACCTTAATTAAAATTTTACCAATAGTAGTTCTTCTTCAAGCTTTTGAGCCAAATTTTTCTTGATCCGTTACTGTGCTAGTGGTGGGAGGAGCTGAAATAGAGATATGAAGTATCACCTCTGTGCTCTGTGTATGTTGGGGAGTTGTTTACTTCCACTTTCATTTTCAAGGCTTTTTTAATTATAGAATTTCCGATTGGCAATAGAAATGAAATTTAGATGAAAACAGGAAGTTGTGTGTGAATTGTGTTTACTTCCACAAAATAAATTTAGTTTTAGTTTAGTTCTGCCTTGTTTGAGCAGAAGATAACCTCTTGCAGTTTAATATTTGATTAAATTCCGCTGAAATGATTGGAAATATCTCTATTTGGTAGCTCATAAGTTTTCGATTTTAACTATTTGTCAACAAGTGTGCGTCACAATTTTTCCTATTGAAATCTCATGACACATACTTTTATTCCTTTTTTCGTATATCCATGGCTATAGAAACGAACAACTGGGAAGGTATACTTTATTACATAGTACTGAACTTATTTATTACTTGATCTCTATTATCTTGATACAATGGAGCAGATGTTTAATAAGTTTTTGAGCAACTGGATAGTACACCTATTTAATTACAATAAAATTTAGCATATTGGTTTATTTTAGTATTTAATAGTGGTCATTTGTGAATCGGTTTAAAGAAATCAGTATTCGTTGATTGATTTTTAGTGTTTAAAGTTTTCATTGTTGTTTCCTTGTTATTTAACTAATAAAAATGCAGGGTTGGAACCATTGTTTTGAAAAAAAAATATTCTGTTACAAATCGGGTGCTTTCTTGATTGATTTTGGCACTTTAAGATTAACCTGGCAAAAATATTGTCTGACTTATTGGCGATATTCTATGAAAATTAGACTTTAAAATATAGTGAAATTTTAAAGCAACACTGGTAGTTGAGGTATTTTAATTTTTGAAATTGCTTATTATTGGTGTTTAATCAGATCACTTAGCTCTTTTGCATAAAGAATGGGTGCAAAACCAAACAAGGTACATACAGAGTAATGTAGAAGGTACCTTGATTTCTTTTGTCATCCATTCTATTAAAAATGTCCTTAGTAGTTTGAATGCTATAGATTGAAAATAGAAGTAAATTGCAAACTACCATATATTTCTCATATAAGCCGAGAATTTAAAGAAAAATTTCTGTTGCTTAAGTGGGGAGGGGTTGACTTGTATCAGGATCTCAAGATTATTTTCTTCTCCCGCTTCTACAGGGAATCTTCAAGTTTCAGGTGATGGTGCAAGATTTCAACTCTGCTTTTAAGGAGGTTTTGAATTTGGTAATTTTTAGAAGAAAATCATACTTTTGGCTTATATGTGGAAATATATGGTAAATGAATTAAATACTCAGTTTTATTGAAGGCAGCATTAATAATTTGGTGATATTTGAATCATATGTTGCCAAAATATCTTCAAGGGTCTGCTTAGAAGAAATTCAGGTCTGTAAAAGGACCCTTCACAAAATATTTTATCTGAACCAAATTATAACTTCAACTTTCTCATACTATCCAATAAAAGAAAAAAGTTCTGAGGCTTGTAAAACCATGTGTTTTTCAAACCTAAGTTTAGTAGGTCATATGTAGTTAAAAATGAACACTACTCATCCTCATTACTCCACCTTTTAATGCATCATGCATAAATCTTGCTATTTTTCAGAAACAAAACATCTAAAATGTAGAATATTTTATGGGTATGAAGGTTAAATGGTCTCTTATGAATAATTTCACTGCAACATACATGGTGCGACATCTAACCTCTTCACTGCCTGAGTCCACGTTCGTGGACTTGGTCATTTCCCCTCAAAAACAAGCTTTTTATTGAAATTAACAGCTAAAATCCCCCAAAATGTATTATTTGATAATTTTGCTTCCTAATTCAATCAAGAGATGGCGCTTGAAACTGATATTTTGCATATAGAGCCTTATTAAAAAGAGCAGTTTGGAAAAAATGGTGTCCAATCTAAAACATGGGAATATTAATGTATTTAAACCTAAATTAATTTGTTTATGAGACTTAATTTGACTTTTTTTAATAAACAGTATCCTTTTAAGTAGAATAAAACTGTTCGTAAACAAATCCTACAAATTTTGAGTTTTTGAGAGCAGGATATTGAGAGGTCCACAAACGTGGACCTTGGTACTCAACGATAGTAATCGGGCGGGAGTAAAAATTTATGAAAAATTGTTAAATTAACTATTTTAAGCATTTAAAAAATATATTTGATAATTAAAATAATTATTACTTAATCATTTGAAATTTTGAATTTTATATTAAAAACACATTTTTTTTAAAAATCAAAATAAATACTATTTTCTACAATATAAATGTTAATTTACTTAGATTATGGTATAAAAATGTTAAAAACATGCACAAAACATTGTCTATGCCCCCAAAAAGAAATTTTTTGATTTTTAAAAAAATTAATTTAAAAAAAAAAAATTTATTTTAAAAGGAAATTGAGTTTCAGCCTTCAAATAACCTATTATGACACAAAAATTATAAATAATTTAAAAATTTAAATAATAATTAATGAAAGTAACAATTTTTGCGTACCAGAATTGTGCCATGTTTTACTAAGTTAAGTACTTGGGTCCACAAACGTGGACCTTAAATTGTAAGTCCCCTGAAAAATTTTTTCCTGAAATGAAAGTTTATATGAACTATTTGAAGCATTTTAATACTATTTTAAGAAAAAAAAATTGAATTAAAAGAATTTTTTATACCTCGGTAGTGAAGAGGCTAAAAAGAATAAAACATATTATAAAGTTTTAATCATCATACATGATACCTGGTCCTCTGAGCCTTTTCAGGTAGTGTCTCACTGGCAAGATGGTAGGCTGAAGCGGTTATTTACACGTCTCAGGTTAGAGGGTTCGAAAAGAGTTAAATAAAATAAGTGCATACTTTTTATGATTGAAAGGCATTTAATTTTTTTAGTATTTTAAGATAATTTTTTCTATATATACCAAAGAAATATATTTTTTTAATGTTTCACTGTAATTTTTTAATAAATTTTATTTTAGAGCTACGGCGACAAGCAAGGCAACTTGAAAATGAAATTGACTTGAAGCTTGTGTCTTTTAGCAAATTGGGAACCAACTATGGTAGTCAAGAATATGGAAATGAAAAGTAAGTTTTTGAAAATTTTATTTTTTATATTTTCTGTAGTTAATTAATTTACTGATTGTCCCGGAGAACTGACTGTTTATCAAAAATTAAGGTGGATTTAATGTCAAAATTCTGCATGCAATGTGAGCCTAAAGTGAAGAGGGGTATCTAGTAGACCCCTGAAAAATTCTTGAAAATTTTTGCCTTGAAATTATGTTATAACTCATTTTAAGACTTTTTTGGGTTACACTCAAAAAGGATTGTTTTTTGTAAACCACAGAATATACCCCCCCCCCCCCGGTATATATTAAACATTAAAAGAGACTGGAGAGTTGGGGGACCTACTACAGAAAATTTTTTATATTTGACATTTTAAGTAGTGTTTTAACTTATTTTGAAATCCTTCGGGTTATACCCGAAGAGGAACCCACTTTGTAAGCCGCAGAATTTTCAAGGGAAAAACAGTATTAAAGAAGGTGTCAAAATTTTTTTCCTTTTGCAGCAGAGGTTAAAGGATAAATTTGGCGGGTAATAGCTGTTTTAATTTACCTCAAGAAACTTGTTGGAGGGTTATCCCATTTAGTTAAATCATTAACATATTTAAAAATAAAAATGATTTAATTATTCTTTCATAATGTTGCTGAGATGATGTGTTGTGTTATTATTGGATGGGATAAATAATAGATAATTTGTCCTAGCACAGATAATGTTTTTATTTGTTTACTAAAATATATTAAAATTGATCTTATGTATTACCCTTTTTTGATCAACTTTTAGTAGTGACACGGTACCATTGCTGAGCAGCACAAATAGTGACCACATGTTTGAAACTATGGCTTTGGAAATTGAGCAGCTACTATCTAAGGTACTTCTTTATTTTGTTTCAACATGTTTTTTAAAAAATAGCGCATTTGCACGCTGATAAGAAAGGCATAAAATGTCTACTCTATGGAGTGGAGTAATTCCACTTCTGCTGTAAAATCTCTACTTATACTACCCGTTGTTCCTTTATATTTTACATGTGATATAAAATGTCTCCATGCACTCCTAAATTATCTTATACTTATTTTGATTTTTTTACCTTACTAAATTTTAAATATTTCAAGTGTAATTAAAAAGAAAATAAAGTTAGTAAATATATTCTTTTTCTACAAAGGAAGTATGCTAAAAATTAAACTATGAAATTTCTTAGATTTAAGTGTAGAACTACATTTATATCTAAGAAATTTCATAGCTTAATATATTATAACTTTATATACTATCATGAAGTGGAAATTTTGAAATCATTGATTTAAAAATACCAAGTACAACTTATTAGAGTACATTTTAGAAATGAAATTTTTTTTCATTTGAAAGCTGACAGATGTCAATGACAAAATGATCAGCTACTGTCAAACTCAAGCTGTTCCTGGAGCTACTGTTACACATACTTTGCAACGCCATAGAGACATCTTGCAAGATTGTACTCACGAATTTCAAAAGACCAAAGCTAATATTCAAGCAAGAAAGGAAAGAGAACAATTGCTGAGCTCAGTACGGAAAGACATTGAGTAAGAATTCTATAATTTTTTTTCTATGGGAAAGTGTTGTGATTACTGCTGTGAAGTTTTAGGGCAATAAGTAATTGTAATCTATTTCCCCCCTTAGATTTATGGGAATGATGGGTCATAAGGGTGAAAGTTGTGGTTTTACTTAAAAAATTCTTTTAATAAACTTTCTAAAAGTTTATCCCTTATTTCCAAAAATTTTCGACACAATCAAAAAGTTGTTTTTATCTTTTAAATGAGACCAAATTTATCTACATCAGTTAATAAGTAAAAAAAAATTAAACTCGTATACCACTTTGTCTAGTGTAGTCATTTTGGGGATTTGAGTCATATTTCAAAATGGCCCAATGACCTTACTTTTGATCAAAAATTATAAAAAAAACCCCCCGAGCTTTTAGCCTTATTTCAGCATGTTCTCCTCATAAAATTTTCAGGAAAATCTGTGACATGGTGGCAACCTCCATTGGGTGACTTCTCTTAAAATGATCATATTCTGCTGAGGGCATGAGTAATATACCTTTAAAGTAGTCTCATAAAGGTATGGGGGCTTGAAATATCTCCCATAATTATAAAGAGGATTCAGGGACTTTTTCTTAAATAAAAAAACACCCTTGCTTACTTTCCTTTAAAAAAAATCCTATCATGTCTGATGTAACTGAACTTTACTTACAAATAGAGATGTGAGTCGAGAATATTCTCCGGAGAATATTCTCGGAGAACGAGAATATTCTGAGAATATTCTCCAGGAGCGAGAATTTTGAGAATAATCGAGAATATTCTATTTTTTGATTGATAAATGGAAATAAATGTAAAAATTTTTTAAAATATGAAATGGTCATGTAGTATTAGTGTTAGAAACCTGAAAATAATAACAAATTCAATGAAACTTACCATTTAAAAGTCACCCTACAGTTCAGAGAATATTCTCTGAACTGTAATTTCATTATTTCGCAATTTTTTTTTAAATAAGTTAATTTTATTTAATAGAATATAAAATATTTTTTAAAATATTAGAAGCAAGTTTTACTGGGAGAAAATACTCATACAATTAAAAGAGGAGTCTAAATTATTTTTATATAGTTGTTAAAAGCAAATGTAATAATACCAATAGTTGTCAAACTGAAGAACCTTTTGAACCTGACATTTAGTTAATTTTGATAGAACTTTGTAAAATTAGGAGACGAGAATATTCTTAAAAGAAGGAATATCACATTAGAATTATCTGTAATATTATCTGTAATAATTACTTTATCAAACGTGTTGTCATATCAATTAAGTAGTGATTTTAAAATATTTTTCAATTTAATTTGGCTTTCTTTTATTTATGATAACTTCTCATTGTAAAACCTTTAATATTCTTCTAATTTGAAGTTGATATATCCCTTATAATTTTTTTCTGAAAAAAAAAAATTAAAAAAAAAAAAAAAAAATTAGTATTTAGTAGCTTCTAGGAGAATATTCTCGAAAATTCTCCTCTTGGAGAATATTCTCGAGAATATTCCCGAGAATATTCTCCAAAAGATTATTACTGAGAATTTTACATCTCTACTTACAAAATTAAATAAAAACATTATATTAATATTTTTCTAGTCTACATTAAAAAAATAATAAAAACTATCATGTTTAATGCTATTGCATTCTGTACCTGATATCTAAAAAAATAAAATTCATAGATATTCATATATATTTTACAAATCTTTACATGCATTTAATTATATTTTTCTAAAATAGGCATAATTAAAATAAAGATTTGAGTGTCATGCTTTTAAAACTGTATATTTCCATTTGCTTGTAAATTATTGAGATTTTTATTTCAAAATTCCCGAAGTGGGAAAATATTGGATTGGAAAATTCTAGTGTTGTAAATGCATGCTCAATTACTCACTGACTAATGGTAAAACTTTGTATCCAATGCAGACCTTTTTTGTTATTCATTTTCCAATTTTTTAAATTTTATAAAATTTTACGGTATATATTTTTTTACAATAAAAGCTTTATATTTTAGTGCTTACAAAAGCTCATCTGGTCTCAACAGACGAACTGATTTGTACCTCAAAGAGCATGAACACATTAGAAAGTAAGGAACTTCATATTTAATCTTGATTGTGTTATTTTTCTGATTTATTGAAGAAAAAATTAGTAGCTTTTTTATTCTTAATAAAGTTTTTTAGTTTTTTTCTAATTGATTACTTAAATTGATTATATCTATTTGTCATCCATATCAGCTTTTATGTAAGAGTCTTTGAAATAAATATTTTCTTTAATAATATTTTTTTAAAATATTGTTTAAGATTTATATTATGATTCCATTCATGTTTGAATTCTTCTACATAGTGTTGGTATAAAAATTTTCATTACTTTTCATTTCCAGTTCTGAAAAATTGGTTGATGATCAAATTAGGTAAGTAAATACATTTGTTTCCAGTTTAACTTTAAATTTTTTTAAAATAAATTTTAATAAAAATATTTTAAAATAACTAGTTTGATTTTTAATAGTTCAAACACTCTTTTCTGTCTTATACTTTAGTACAATATCTAGATTTTTTGTCTTATTTGAAATGTAAACATGTTAATTTTCTTTTAGTATTGCTGTTAAGACCAAAGAAGAGCTCTTGAATCAAAGGATTGCAATGAAAGCTATTCAAACCAAAGTGACTACTTTAGTCAGTATCCTTTTATTCAAATAAAAAACTATGTATGCTTAAGTTCATCTTTATTACTGACAATCCTTTAAAAGATCAATTTGCCAGATGATTTTAGTTATACAGGGTGATTAAAAAATCATGGGCAAAAATGATAGGGGATGTAAACTATCCTAAGACAATTCTGAATCGCCCTAGTTTGGGTAGGCAGTGGAGCAATCCTGAGGAGTTAAGAGTGCTGACGAAAGTTGCCAAAAGCAAAAAAAAAAAAGTTTAAGACTAGAAATAAAATTTTGATGCCAGTTATCATGTTTTAACTTATTTATGAAAACTGGGTAAAGTTAGTTTTTGTCTTTAAGGGATGTCTTTAAATTCCAATGATCAACCACTCATCAATGATGGTTTTAATTCCAATAATCAACAGTCTGATTCAAAGAATCAACCTGAGAATCAACCAGGATTTCATAATTCTTCTTCTGAGGGAAATCTATACCCCTATAATTTTTTACTATGGATTTTGAAGCAGATTGCACTCTTAAGTATTTCAAAATATTACTTATAAAAACTATAGCGTAGTTTTAATCTGTTTTGTAAAGTATTCATAATTGGGCTTTATAGATAATAATTTTGTTTTAGGAAATATATTTGTTTAAATACAGTGTAGTTGCATTATTCTCAGGGGATAGTAAACCATATAATCATAAATAAAATAATCATCAGCAACATAAATAATCATAAATATATTCTCTAATTTTTCTGTTATACATAAGTTTAAATTCAAAAAGTATGAAAAACATTTAATTTTTTGGTTTTGCTGTTTACAATATATAATGGATTTTTAAAATTTTTTGAAGACAGTTTATGACTTTTTAATTGCATGAGTAATGCTCTTAAAGTGTGCATTACCTATGCAATTGTTCTTTACTATATTCTCATGTTTACTCGAGTAATTAGTCAATGGTTTCTTAATTTGTCATTGATTCTTTAACTATTGGTCAGATCGCTTTCCGATGATCAACAGTCTGATTCAAAGAATCAACCTGAGAAAAAGACGGGACTCCATAATTTTAGCTCTGGTCATAAGCTTCTGTTTGATTATGTTACTTTTCTTCACCTACCACTGATTTTTCCATTTCTGCACTCGTGGATGAAAATATTTGAGTCTGTGTATTGAGTGTTTGACTGAATGTGATAAGAAAGTTATATTCCTATTGTGTTGACTGCATTGTAATGTACAGAAAGAAGCAAAATTAAAAATTATTTCTATTTTCTTCCTGTTATGTTTATCATTCTAGTTAGTTTAACTATTGAAAAACCAACAGTAGTGTTAGGTGAGGTCAAGAGTTCTAATGTGTTAGGGGGGTGTTGGAAGTTTATTGTTTTTAATCTTGGTCAGGATATTTGAATTTTTTCTTATAATTTGGTCCCAGCTTACTAGTTTTGTACAGGTTAAGGTGAGCTAAATTTCCTCAGTAAAATTAAAGCTTTTCTCAAAAAAAATTTTTTTACTTAAATGAACTTAAAAAGAAATTTTCTTGAGATAATCCATAACATCTGTACAAAATTGTAATGGATGTTATATTTTTTTAAATTTTTATGTTTAACAACTACTCACAAAGTTTTTTCTCTTCTATAAAGAATAAGGTAAGGTAAAAGCAAGTATTTTGTTTTTATTAAAATTATATACAATATATGATTCAGTGTACATAAATTATACAGTATGAAGTATTTACAGATGGAATATTTTCACAGTAGAAATTTTTCTAGAATATTTTTTTTAATATGTTGGCATTGAGCCCCATTACTGTCAATTTTATTAGGTAGTGAATAAAATTGGAATAACTATAAAATATTGATGAAAATCTGCTGTAAGTAAAACAATTTTGTAGTACTTTCTATAAATTTTTGAACAACATATTGCTGCAAAATAAAATAATATTTTGTAATTCTTTAAAACTTTTTCTGCAGAACCCATAAATGATATAAAAGACTAAGATGATGGCTCTCAAAATATGGTGCAAGGTAGATAAGGTAATTTTTGCTGCTTATGAAGTTTGGTCAACCTTTTCATAGTTCATTAGTATTAAAAATATTTTTGAAATTTCTTGTATCACATTCCGTATTTGAGTTGCACTTAATTACAGTTGACTCCGCTTTATATGATCATGGTTAATGTTATCAAAATTTACAGGTTCTGATCACTCCTACTTAATTAATGTAAAATGTGCTGTTTATGTTATTAACGTTTCGTTTTTATGTTATTAAGATTTGGTGAAATCCCCTAAAAACCTCCTTATTTTCTCCATATGAAGGCCAATTTTAATATATAAGCATACAAAATGAGTCATTAATTTATTAGTGTTATATGTTCCACTCTCATATTTTTCTTTAAGAATGTATAATTTGCAAAATGCAAAGTAGGGAATCATTTTAAATACATCAATTAGGACTACATAGTTGTAGTTTTAATGCAAAACTCGAATTACGCTGTTTGAAACTTTTTAGTGTCAAATCACTTATTGTTAAAAACTAAACTCATTGGCGCAACAGCCCTAGTGGGCCAAGGCCTACGATGCCCATCTTCATTCTCTTGACCGTGAATCACTTATTGTTATCAATCGGATATTGTTATCATTCTACTCTTGGACAAATGTGATCACATTAAGCGGAGTCGACTGTATTTTCATAACAAAGGTCCATAGCCTGTTCAGGCATAAAATCCCCATATGAAAGACCCTATTACTATTAGCAATATGGCACTGCCATTGCACACCCTTCTCCACAGGGGCTTTTCAATGATTGCTTCTGCTGCAAATCTGGCTTCTTCTTCTGCTGATACTATCACTTCTTCCTCAGGACTTGCTTCTTTACCTGACACTCCACAGATGAAGAATAGAATCTTTTGCCATGTGGGCTTCTCACTGGTATCTGAAATTAGGTTAGTCATTAGTCATCTGTCTGAATAATCTCTTAAAGTTTCCGTATGTTCCCAAATTTCAGTGTCAGATACAGTGGTGTTATAGATTAATATTTAAAACACTACATGTGTTTGTTTTTTATCCCTTTTATAAAAACAGAGATGGCTCTTTGTCAAGTAAGTTCAAAAGTAAACCCAATAATGATTAGTATTCAATTCTATGTAGTGTCTCAAAAACATTTCGCAGAACTTCTATTAAGTTTATAACTAACTAGACAGTTCAGAGTAATTTTTTCATGCCTTTTATTTATAAAAACTATTTAAACCTTTTTGTCCTGAGAGAGATTGTCCTATGTTGAATGTTATATTTACCCCAGCCGTTTGCCCACACTAAAGCATATTCTGAATTGTCTTAGGGCAGTCTATGCTCCTTAGAAGTTTTTCGCAGTATTTTTTAGATACCCTACAAATGTTGATAAAGAGTAGTTTGGCTTTCAAGAAAACTATTGATTGGGTTTCTGAAAGCTTCCTTACCTATGTGTATGTCACTCTTTGAGTATTCTGGTGGAGGTTCGACGAATTTTCTGGCTGGCTCTTCTGCGATGACCGGAATGGCAACTTTGACTTCAGGTCTTGACCCATTTTTCCACGGGTCTCCCTCTTGGAACCCGTTGTTCACTTCTCCCATCTCTTCATTGTTTGTGGGGAGCACTTTCTTCTTCGTTATGTCCACTCGAACGGTTTCACTGTGGCGATTCCAGAACAGAAGTCGGTGTAACTAACGAAAGAAGTAAAATGTATGATAAAAGGGGAACAAAATTGCAGTGGATATATCTTGAAAGATGCGGTTCCATCCTGCTGGACCTTGTGCTACTCTTAAGTCAGTGGTTTCCAACTCGTAGAAGTAGAAGCTTTAAATTAAATAATTTAGGAACTGCCTATAATCCCTTAAAACGTTTTGTTCTAACCAAAATAAATTTAATCACCATTACTATCAAAAATTAGATAATAGGGATGAATCATGACACACATTTCACCTTATATCTCTTTATCCATCTTAAGATGGATAAAGTTGTTGAAGACAGGATGAAGAGAAGAGAAATGGTGATGACGGGGATAAGAAATGAAGATAAGATGACAAGGATCGAAAGTGTAAAGGATAAAGACAATGCGAAGGTGAGAGGCATGTAGACCATAAAGCGGATAAGAGGTATCGAACGGATAAGAATAATGATTGGGATTAGAAGAATTTTTTTAGTATCATATAATCAAGAGGTTGAGATTAAGGAAAAAATCAAGAGTGCGTCACTGGCACTTTTGAATCTCTCGCCTATGGTTCGTGGACTAACGATTGGTTAGCGAACTGTTATTTAGTTTCATGATGGTTCACTATATAAAGGGTTTCGACTATAGCTCTTCTCTTCTTAATTACAATAAAAGTCCAGGAACTTACGTGCACTTTGGCGATGGGTTGCGTAGCGTAAGAGACAGCAACGGTGACTACACAGGATATGAAGAAGAGGATGATTCCGAAGTGGAGGTAGTGCACCTTGGTGATGATGTCCGGACGAGGGTCCGGCAGTCCGGAGGCGCAGCTGGGCTTGGTGTACGAGAACTCCCAGATGAAGCGGATCATGCCGACCACCAGGCCTACCATCAGTCCCCAGAATGCTCCCTATAGAGGTAAGGAATGAAATTAGTACTATACTCATTACTCACACTGTAAATAAGCTTGTTTTTTTTCCTGTTGGTGTTGTTATACTCTCTACACATTCGAATATCCCTCTCGCCCATTTTTTTTATAGTTTTAAGGTAAGGAAAGTAAATAAAAGACTTCTAAGAATAGTGCTAATACGAAATGAGAAGAAACGAAAAGAGTATTTTCCCAGGAAGCATGGGTGGATTTAAGAAGTCACACCTGAAGGAGGCTGTAAAATCTCGCCATATGAAGAAAAATGATAAAAAAATGCCCTTTCATGGAAGTGTAAATTTTTTTTAAAGAGAATGAGAGAATTCTCACAAAGAAGTTGGAAAATTTAAAAAAAAAAAAAAATATTTTGAGGTTTTGATGGATTTGCATGAAAACTTATCTTTATTATAAGGGGAGTATGAAAAATTGCAATAGCTTACAGCGCCTTTTTGAAGACACCACTGCCTCCAGAATTTAGATTAAAGACCCGTTGTTTTCTCAAACTATGGAGTTTCATCTCTCAGAAATTAAAGGATTCGGAACAAAAGCAAAAATAAACTACTTTGCCGCAGAAAACTACCCTTAGTTATGCACAAAAATCGGCCATCCGGTATCTTTCCCACTGATAAAGGTACACCCGCTGTGACATTAAAAAGGGGTCGTGGGGGGTCGCACCTGTTCGTTTATCCTCTTGCAGACGATGGCGAGGATGTAGACGGCGCAGACGGGGGGTGCGAGGAAGGCCGTCACGCTCTGGATGTAGTGGAAGAGCTGGCTGTTCTGCGCTGCCTGCACAATAGGCAGCCAGACGATGCTCACGGCTAGGAGTGCCACCACAAACACCCTGCAGGAAAAAAAATAATTGTTTTAGTGTGTACTGTACATGTACTGCATATTTATCTGTTAGCGAATTCTTTGTAGTTAAGTTACCATCAATTCACCTCTGTACTTAGTCTAAGGTTGGTTTTCTTGGTTTGACGTTCTAATCTTTGGTCTCTTTAAGCACATGGGGATTTTTATTAGGAAGGAAAATGGAAAAGTACCCACATAAACGAAATAAAAAGAACACGCAATTATTTCGGGGATCTTGGGATTCCTTATTTAGTCTGTGCTATAGATGGTGAGCTTTTGGATGTTCAAATCTATCAACAATTAATACGAAAATAACCAATCGGGTAAAATAAACGCAAAATAATCCCACATCTTTTAACACTTATTAAACTTATCACCTCGATTACATCTTTACACTAAGGGCTATATTGCTTCTATTTTGCTTGGTAATTCAACTTTATTAGTTTCCTTAAGGAGACTTTATTAATGTAAATTTAATCCATCAAAAACAACTTGGTAAAGTTAAACTTTTATTATTTACCTTCCAACTATTAAAAGTTCTGTATCTGAGGCTTCTTTTCGGATCCTTCTCCAAATATCCATAGTGAAAATAGTTGAGCTGCTATTGAATATTGAAGTCAAGGAACTCATTAAAGCAGCAAGCATCACAGAAATCATCAGTCCTCTAGCTCCTAATAGAATTAAATTTCAGGAATTAAGTATAAATTACAAAAGAGTGAGGTGATACATACTAAAAAAAAAATTTTAAATCCTCTAAAAACTGTTAAAAAATTATTTACCTAGATTGCTTTTAATACAAATTATTTTCATTACCTGGTGGCATTAGCTCCAACACAAGCATAGGGTAGGCAATATTCGTGCATCCCAGCTCACTTCCACAAATTTGTTTACACATTTCAGGATTGGAACAAGCCACTTCATCTATAATGAAATCGATTTTGTGACGCAAATATAATCTAAATTTAGCTTTTATTAAATTAATGCTAAATTAGCTAAATTTAGCTTTTAATGGGAAAAATATTTTTAAAACTTTTTTGTCATGAAACATCTTAAATATGATCGATACTTAAAGGGCAAGTACTTCATAAAATGAAATTTATCAAAATTTACGATTAACTATTTGATTATCCTAAGTCTTGTATTATTATATCATAATATGCAGCTTTTGGTTGAGTAAAAAAAATTCAATTCAAATTAATGGATTCTATCATCGTATTTGGTTAATATCTTTTTAAATGAATTTCCCCTAGCAATTAATATCTCGTTAGTTCGTTATAAGAGTGAACAAAACAGTAATGATGAAAATTGTATTTCTTATTTAACTTACTTGGAAACAAAACCCTGGCTGCCATTCCAGGTAAGACCAAAAGGAACAGGGGAAGAACTTTCAAGTAACCTGCCAAAACACAACCTGCTTTGGCATGAGAAAGATTTTTTGCAGATAGGGCTCGTTGTACAATTACCTGCAGCAAGAAAGTCACATTATCACCTGTATACTAACATATGTTTTGAAACTCTTAAATTTCAAATCTACCTAGCATTTTTACTATCTTCATAAGATCGCTTCTTAATTTATTTCAGAATCTCTCATAGCACAATTCATATTCAAATTTAATCGTATGACTTCATTCGATGTACAGATAAGCCGTTCTTAAAGATACTCTAGAGATATATCTAGGGAAAATATATTGATGTAGACATGTTATCTTTATGGACCAGTGATTCCCCCGGTGTCCCGTGGACCATAAATGATAAGTAAGATGGTTGAAAGTGGTCCAATTAGAGTTGAAGTGCTACTACACTTTAAAAAAAAATAGGTGTTATTTAGAAAATTCAAATATTCGTGAAAGCCTGACACATGATTGGCTTTAAGCTAAAGTGAATAAAAAAGGACGAAGATAAATGCTAAAGAGAAGAGATGCTCATGAGAAAAAAATTTTGAGTAAAGAGATATTGAAGATCAAAACAGATGCTGAAGAGCAATGAGATGTTGATAATTAAAAAGATTCTGAGAATCAAAGAGATGTTAAATATCAAAGGGTTGCTAAGAAGCAGAGATGCTCAAGAGCAAATATATATTAAATAGCAACGAGGATACTAAGAAGCAGAGAGATGCTGAGAAGCTAAGAGATGCTCAAGAGCAACGAGATTACAAATAGAAGAGAGATGCTCTAGAACAAAGGAATTCAAGGATGCTGAAGAGCGAGGGGATGCTAAGAAGCATAGAGAGGTACAGAGTGAGAATGGTCTGCAAAAAATGATACTTTTAAGCTTTTAGTGGTCCTCTAATTTCTTCAAGTTCGGAACAACTAGTTTAGGCAATTTGCCATATATCGCCAGTTTTTACCCTGGACCATGAGAATGTCGTTATATACAATTTTTTTCACTGCATTAAAAAACAAAGTAAACTCACCTGGTCTGAGCACCAGTACCAGATTCCACTGATGGTCAGTCCAAATATCATCCCTGTCATGGGCAGTTCAGGGTCCGAAGGGGGCCGCAGAAGACTCATGTAATACTCGGGAACAGAGCTGCAGGACTCGTTCTTAGAGCTATAGCCCACGTAGCTGTCGTTGATTGGAACACTCTTGAACAGTTCAATTAAGTTAGAGTAACCTCCAACTTCGTTTATACCTTTAAGGTGGAAAGGATAGTTTTCATTAGGCGATCGAAATAATTTATTTTGGTTATAAAACAGTTAAAACGTTAATAAGTAAATAAGGCCTTTCAGATATAAATGGCGAACTCTAGAAAGGGAAGATTGGTAAACCACAAAATTAATTTTCTAAATACTTTTTAAGGATACACTTTTTGACCTGATGTTGAATTTGCTTTTTGTATCAATGTATGCAAGTCTTCCTTGTTAACATGTAGCTTTGTATTTTTTAGTTAAAAAAATACAAATGCAATAATGTGGGTATTTTGTTTTTGAGGCCTAAAAAGTGGTATTTTCTCTAGCTAAAATAATCGAATATTTAGGATATTTTTATTATACTTTTTTCTGCAAGTTATGATATTGCAAAATTTAACTGTAGGTTTTTATTCTATTTCCTTTTTAAAAAAATTTTTAACTCTTTTATTTCGCCACTAGGGGCGCTGTAAGCAGTCTAAATGGGTTGAGCATGGTGACTTTACCTTGTACACTTTGACGTTATTTTGAAATAAAATCCTTGAAACGGACTTTTGAAATACCCTCTAAAGATATTTTTTGCTGTCAGCAATTTTGTAACAATGCTGCAAAACACCTAAATTTACTTTAAAAACACTTAGAAACATTCCTTGTTGCGTTTCTCTCGGCATGATTCTTAGTGGAAACTATATTCCAGAATATGTGAACTCAAGGAAAGATTTTTTCAATTAAATACTACTATATACTTTTTAAGTTTCGTTGGAAGTCTATAATCATATTAATATACATCATTTTACTCCCTTTTTTGAGAAAGATAATTCCCAATTGCAGTTATTTAACGAATCGTTCTTCACAAATTCCATTGTAATGGTTTTATAATTGAAATTTAAACAGAAAAGGAACAATGCTGGACCTTGACATTCTGTAGGAAGTGAAAACTATGTCACGAAAGCATTATGTGCTCGATCGCATCAGGCTTGTTGCATGCATCTGCTTTAGGAGGAATTTTTAGGATGTTTAAAAGCTCTAAAATTTGTTGGTAACGGCTGATAAATTGAAAGTTTTATAATAGTGATTCAAGGAATTTGAACCTTTCACCAACGATTATTCCTGAATATTCATATTGGAAACATTGTCTCTGGAACTGAAAAGTAGACAAGGCATACCCTGAATGATTCAAAATAACAATAAGAGCATTATTAGTTTTTAAATGAATTTCTTACTCATTTGAGTCGAAGGAAAATATTTTTTTTCCTTAATGAGAAGTATAGTATTTATAATATTAAATTATATTACTATAAAATATACACTATATTTCCTGTAATGAAACTTTTGGAGTGAATATTTTTCATAGCATTCGGATTCGTTTTACTTTTATTATGACAAGTTATTAAAAGATCCTGTACTTGCGCAGTGAGTTTCACCTTACTATCTATCAGCGTTTTATTTTGGCCTTAACTCCAAGTACAAAGAGAGATACAGAAATCATAACTTACTCAGAACTGATAAAGCAAGAGCACCAACGAGCATGAGAATTGTTTGTACAAAATCAGTCCACATCACTGCACTAAGACCTCCTATTAAAGAAAAAATCATTTTTATAGGGGAACACTTACATATCATTAAGAAAGAATAATTTTTTGTAAATGAAAATCTAGGGAAATGGATTATTGAAAAAACAAATGAAATTATTGAAAATATGAAAAAATTCTTAAAATATTTTGAAAATTTTGAAAATATTTTATCTTGTATTTAAGACATTTAGAAAAAGTTACCAAGTTTAAATTTTTCTTTCATGTAGATAATATCACATCCCTTGTATATATCGTATAGTTTAAGGAACTACGGAGATATGTTACGTAACATATCAAACTTCTGGTTTCTGGTAAAGTAAGAAGATTTACGGTAGAAATAAAATTGTTACCTGCAATAGTAAATAAACCTGCAACCGCTAAAAGGGAAACGACGGATGCATACAAATCGAGTTTGAGTGATTGGTTTATAAATATTGCTCCAGCATATAAATCTGCCTGTAAAAACAAAAACACTTAAACTGAAAGTAAGAGTAGGGGTACATGAAAATATTCAAAATTTAAACATGGTATACACTTACACATACAGGGTGTTTCAGAACTAAGTATAAACTATGATATGGTAGGTAGAGGGGACGTAGACAAGCATAATTTGAATGAGGGGGGGCGGGAAGATCCACCGTTACAGTGTTAGGACCTAATGTAACAAAACATAATTGAGTGAAAAGATTAATTGCATGAGGTATAGTAGTATTCCAACTACTTTCACCCAAAATTTGATTAAAATTAAAGCACTTGTAAAACCGTTGGATGTGTTATAAATAGTGCAATTTCAAGAGTTCAGAAAAAGATTAGAATCTCATTTGTCTGATGGTATTCCAATGATCAGACAGGAATTTCTTTAGGTGCAATAACAGCTGGAAGGCACTAGAAGAAATTTGTTTAACATGTTTAAACAGATCCTAGCGAAAGGATATGTTTTTCTGGAACACGAATATCAATATTGCACTTTTATAACTCATCCCAAGGTTTGAAAAGTGTTTCAATTTTTATCAAATTTATGGTGAAAGTAGTTGGCAGAGTTCTGTACCTTATTCAATGAATCCTTTCACTCAATTATATATATTTTTAAACAGGTCTCGGGAAAATCGCTTTTTGTAACGCCCTCCTTGTACTACATTAGGTTCTAGCACTTTAACAGTGCATCTCCGCCCCTATTCGATCGAACTATTTATGGTTGTCTAGACCCCTCTACCCACCCTATCATTTTTACATTTAGTTCTGAAACACCCTGTATAACACGACATAATTACGTATTCTTTTTTTATTGCCTTTTAAAGCTGATACTTAAAGGATGACAAAAAAGGATAAATTTAAACGTCATTGAAAAAGATTAGTTTTTAAAACTCTTTATGAAATGAAATAAATCTTTAACTCCTTTGAGTTTTTATGTAAAGATCAGATTTATACCTTTGAGTAATATATTCGATTCCTAAGTGTATCTGAACATCACTAATTGCATATTGAGATTTTATTTTGTTTAATACTTCTTTATATTTAAATTCCTATTTATAAATGAATTTTCCCGATTCCCAACAGCTACTACGAACTAGCTAAATTTATTTCCAACCTCCTTGTGGATCAAAACCAAATATCTTGCACTTGGCCTCATTTAGTTAGGAGTCGTATTGTTAAAAGATGGGAAATTAAAAAAAATGCGAAAATTGGTGAATGGGGAATAAACACAAAGAAAAAAATTTTTTTCTTTTGAAATTTTGTAAAGTAAGTTAGTAAAAATTTCATACTGAGATTTTTGTGAAGACGTACAACAGCAATGCCAAAACAGATAAGTATATTCGTATTCTCTGGCCTCCAAATCTCTTTCTAAGGTATTCTGGCATAGTGTAAACCTGAAAATAAGCGAGTTAGAAAATTATTTTCTATTGCAATGAAAATAAAATGCGAAAAAAAGAGAAAATATACATACTCCTGATGCCATGTAAACTGGGACGAAGAACCATCCTAAAATCAGCACCACAAACATGGCCTATAAGAAAAGACGAAATTAAGATCAGTGTTTGTGCTTATTTTCAACATTAGAATCTAAGATTTGCTAAAATATATTTTTTTAATATTTTAATTTTTGAACTGTATCATACAGATATTTCTAACCTTTGTGAAGGAAAACAAATATTCACTAAACGAATAGTGAATATTTATTATTTGAACTGTTAGAAGTGGTTGAGTTTGACCTATGCAATGATAAAACTTCAGTTTCATTACTGTTTGTTTAAGGAATCTTCCTCCATTGACGGAAATATTTTATTAGTATCCATATCAATTGAAATATATTAGTTTTTCAAGATCCATTTATAACAGTAAAAACCACTAGTTTCGCATGGGCGGTTTTTTAGGGGTACACTATTGTGGAAAGACATACGTGTTTTAAGACTCCCAGTATATCCTACTTCAAATAATTTTATTTTTCCTTGTGTTTTAAAATAGCGATAATTACTCATATTAAGGCATTAAATTGATTTTACATATGCAAACACCCAAACGTCCATCAAAGTGTCTTTTAAACCTACGCACTGTAAGAAATGTCCAATGCGCGAGTTTAAAATTCAAATAGGGGTTTCGTAATCTTCCACAGAAATTCTGTAACCATCGTTTTGAATCTGGTTTCCTCAAAGTTTCTACCTCTGGGATTTTCCTGACTATAAACTTTCTCCTAAGCTGGGCAAATAACTAAAGAATTCAATTTCACCCATGAGTTGGAGCTCGCTGTTCTTAAGGACTTAAAAATAATTATAGGTAGAGGCTTTACAATGACTCCAAGCGTCCGCTTCTATAAATAATTAGAGTTTAAAATATTTTTTACTTAAATTATTCGATGTACAACTTACATTAATAAAGTAGTGTTTAAAAATTATTTCCTTAAAAAAAATCCACTTCGTTTTTTTCCCAAAATTTTTTGAAGAATAAAAATTATTTCTTAATAATCAAAGTAAAAAACCAAACACGCAAAAGTATTTCTTCCTTTTGATAAAAATTAAACCAATTTTTCGTAAGTTTTTTTTTATATTATAAAAAATATTAAATTTTTTAAAAATATTTGATGTTTTATTTTTCGGCACCTACAAATAAATTATTATCAATTTTATTGCTTATATTACATTTATTGTTACTACAATTACTATTATTTTTGGTGAAAAAGGTTTTTTAGCTAAAAACTGGTTTTCAAAGTTATTTTAAGATTTTAAGTAAATAAAATAAATATTAGGTAATATTAAGTCTTAAGTAGGTTCTAAAAGAGTACAACTTATAAAATTACTTTCAGTAATGCAAAATTTTAAGTTCATCAGTTACTCAAATATACTATTTTTAATTAACTGGGGAAAGCCATAAACATTACTTCCTAACAAACAAAAACGTAATACTATTAAAATTGCGGAACAAAGTAAAATTCCTTTTTGAAAATTTCACTACTTATCAATTATAATGAAACTTTCCGATCTTTGGAAACGGTTGTTTCAAAATGAAACTATGCATTGTTTTAAACCACCGATATCATATCACTAAGAATTTCCCCACACCTTCAAACTGAAGTTACGTTTTACAGTCATGAATCATCTGTAAATTGAATTTTGTACAGTTTGATAAGAGAAAATATCAAGTTACCACTCGGATGTACATTTAGATATCCTGTTTGTGTTGAGATTATTTTGACGGATGCATAAATATTATCAGAATGATTTCCTTAATAGAAATGAAACTGATTAAAAACGCTTGACCTCGTTAATAGTTTTCATTTTCAGGGTTATTATAATTTCTTATCTAATAGGTAAAGAAAGCGCAGACTTTCACTATCAGCACTTAAGCTTTCTATTTCTATGTTTGCGTTTTTTCATTGATCAAATAAATTTTTTCATGTAATTAAATACATTAGTAAACTTTGAGATTGTTTTATGTTATTTAATGTATTAGGTAACTTACGTTCAATTCGAATCCAGCTATGCCTATTCCAGAACTTGCTCCTGAACCTGCTAGGCCTATGAAATGACCACTTCCAATGTTACTGGCAAATAAGGAAGCTCCCACCTGTTAAAAGAAACGTTTGTTTTCAAATACATTATCTTTCACTTAAAAATAAAACGGCACTATTTCATTATTCACCCGATTAAAAATCACCAAAATATTTTGGTGATTTTCACCAAACACCAATCGTGCAAATATCGTCTAATTTTAGGGTTTTGCTTTCTATCATTATAACCGTGCTATCTATCGGTTCTCTATCGAAACTATCGGTTCTCTATGTTTGATGATATTTCTAATTTTTATCGTCTAACAGGTTGACGATTTTTAACGGGATGAATAACAAAATATACGCATTCCAAAAACTCATTTAAAAGCTGTGAACAAAATATTTCAAGTTAACCGGGTTAGTTCTCCTGACTTGCAAGAATTTATTTTTGTTTATTCTTAGTAGACTATTCATTGGTACCTAATCTTTTACTTTGAATTCACCACGATTTTGATCGATAATGATGAAGCAGATATCTTTACCTTCTTTCAAATTGATATTTTACGTCATTATACCATTCACTTTGTAACGGGAAAATGTCCTGTAAACTTTATGAATGTCCTTAGTCCGTTGGTACCCGATAGAAACTTAGGGTTTCCAACTGCAAAGCTAAACATGGTTTATGTTTTTCTAATCATTGATAAATATTTTAATTTAAATGAATTAGTTTCCAAAAATTAAGTGCAAATAAAATCTAAGTTGAGGCAATCTCGAATATTTCTCAAAAAGTTTCAAAACTGTTTGCATCTCTTATAATTATGTAGCTCTCGTATATGGATTCTTTTCTAATTTCACGAATAAAAACGTTTTCTAAAACTAAAATTTGAGTACCAGTCTTAAGTTTTTTTTAAAGATATTTTTATAATTTTTTTTTTTGAAATACCTTAAAATTTATTAGAACTAGAAATCTGTCCCGTTAAGATGCAAGGACGTGATATCAAAAACTCCATGCCTCAGTTTTTTATTTAATCTATTTAAAATAATTTATTCCCTACTTTATAAGTTAAAAATCGCTTAAATTTGCATAAAACGTGAATTTTCTAACCCTTCACTCTCCTGACCTATTTTGCTCTCTGTGCACTAAATTTGCCTGGTCATTTTTATTAACTTTTTCGTTCGGTAAATGTTCCGGTTTGTGACGTGATTAAAAGATATCCACGTTTTTGGCCTTCAAATTAACCAGATCACAATTGAGTTGTCAAACATTTTTAACTTCAAGATTAAAAAAAGTATATGAAATTAAGTTCCAGTTACGAAAGAAATTGGAAATTATTTTCTGTTGTAACTGTGGTTGAAGTGTAAATAAACTGCCTTTTCTATTACATAAAACCATCTAAATTGTAGAATCAGGACCCAGTTTGCGCTCCTATTGGCTAGGATGTTTTGTTTCCAAGAACTTAAGTCGCCGGTTGTCAATTTCGGAACTTTGAAATTATTAGAAATCAACCACCGGAACGGAGTTGCGGATTCTTCATTTTTGGATGAAAACATTAATATCACATAGAAACGATAATTTAACCCTCAAGTACAGAAACTCACAAGAAAACCTGGACACTAAAAACAAATGGAAAATAGTTATTTAAGCTTCACGAACTGTAATTTATTACAATGAAATTTTAATTTCTTAATTTTCGGTAAAAGTTAGTTACTTTCTGAGGAATTTAATTAGCAGATCTAATACACAATTATTTTCAAAACAAAAGAAAAAATAATTTCCTTTAGCTACCTGTCATTTTACCGTTGCAATTCAAAATATATTGCTCTTCAATTATGTAAGCATAATCAAGTGTCTGAGTGTTTTATACTATTAAAAATTGATTTTACATCTTTAGAGAAAACTAAACACTCATTGGAGTCCATGATACCGTTACCACCACGCCAAAAACACGAATCTGCTATGTGTAAGAATAGAAGATTCGTGTTTTTGGCGTGGTGGTAACGATATTACGAAATTATTATAAGTTTATATAACAGTTTATGTAACTAATAAACTTACTGGAATCCAATGCATGCTACGACTGGCAAGGAAATATCCACTGACACTGTTCCTTTTGCTCCTCCATGATGACTGAAAGAAAACGCAAGTAATGTAAGCTCTTTTGGATTAAAATATAGAGATAATTGCATTGATTCTCTTGGTATAATTTTTTCAATTGTCTTCATAATCAAAATTAGTTCTTTTATGTTAACTTTTTAGCTCTACACCTTTTTGAGCTTTGCTAAGATTCAAAGGAAAACTTTCTGCATAATTTAAAAAATACATGTTTATTCAAAAAAAGTACCCAAATGAAGAAATAACCAACAAAAGATAAGTTTTGCACCAATTTAAATTTTATTAAAAATTTCTCGCAATAATTTTGAAAAAAGTACTAATTATAAAATAATAAATTTTAATTTTAAAGACTAAAGAACTATGTAAGAGGGGCTGTGTTCGTATGCTTATCTTTATTTACTTTTACTAGTTAAAACCCAAAAGGGAATGTTTCGAATTTGAATTTTAGCGTGTACGCTTAAGTTAGAGAAACTGCAGAGGAAAGATACTGAAACCAAGCAAACCCGGTTCTGTAATGGAATACTTATAAAATGACTTTTCTTACAATTAAAATGTGTAAAGTAATTTATTAGCTCATTAGAAACTAGGAAACAGTACTTTTATACTTTTATGTAGTTTATTGTGAAGAATATCGTAATTCATATTTCTGATATGTATCAAATGTACCCCACATTTCATAACCGATTCATGGAGGCGTGCACTGAAAAGTTATTTGAATAGATTATATGTATTTATGAACATACTCCCAGCTGAAAGATTTCGTCTAATATATATTCGTTCATTATTGCTTTTCATATTCATTTTCATATTAATTTCATTACATTGCTAAACGACAGTTTTTAAATTACTTTTAAGAGCTAAATTCATGCTAACTAAGAAAAACCTAAAATAAAGGTAAATGTGGCACTATTTGACAGAATCAAAAAGTCAGATTGTAATCATTAAAATTAGTTTTTAACATTATACATTTTTTACTTTCCAAAGTAGCTCAAAATAAAAGATTTAAGTAATCTAAATTTATACATTTCGTTTTAAAAAATTTCGCTATGTGAATAATAATGATAATAATAATATGATAAGTTTTTCTACAATAACAATGGGGCTTACTTTCAATAAAAATATTAATGAAATATTGGTTGCTTCATATAAAAAAGAAATAATCATTATTAGTTGAATCATCGGTTTGAAAAAGGGAACAAGTTCAAAAACAAAATTTTAAGAAAATCGTCAAATTGTATAACTAATGAATTTTTCATTGTATAACCACAAAATTTATACTGGAAATTAAAGACCCTATTTAGAGTACAGAATAACCATCGAAAAAAGATATAAGTATATTCAAAAATATTTTACAGTTGAAAAAGTTGGTTGACTTATTCCCTTTTTAACCTCATGAAATATTTAAAAAAAAATCTTAAAAACCACTTTAATCGACAACTAATTATGATGCTTAGTTCACAGCACAAAAGTGAAAAATAGAAAGACTAAGACGAATAAAATTAAAAATTATTACGAAACTGAGTCATTAAGACACTATCAATGGAATAAGTGTATATCAATGGAGTAAAACATTCATCGTATAAAAAAAAGGAAAAAGCACTTTTAAATTAATATCAAATTTTATTTTGGCTATGTTTACAGTACAAAGAATAAGAAAAGAAAGACGAATCAACTTAAATTTCAAATCAAATTTTAATCAAAAAATACAATGAATGGCCATTGATTTCACCAAATTCAAGGGACTGTATCTGTCGATAGGGGGTAGTTATTTTTTTTTTCAGAGTTTTTTTTTTGCGCACAAAAAGTCAATTTTTCCCTTTTTTCAAACTGGCGTTTCGGTTATTAATCGTGGTAAAACTTGTATAGGAAATGAACTCATCGGATGATAATGCATTTCTTAGAAGCCATGACTTAGTTGATAAGGTATTACCTAAGTTCGGAGTTTCCTTTACTACTACCATAATTAATGGGTATTTCTCATTTCTTACGCTGTGTGTAAACTGTTAGCGTAATTTCCGACGAACACCTGGGATGAATGAAACGACTGTTTTCATTCTTTGTTTTACGAATTAGTCATAAGCGATTCAATTGTTTTAGAGAAAATGACTTTATGAAATTAACTTATAAAAAGTGACCTTGGAGTGTGTAAATGAGCTCATATTTTCACGAATCTTTAGTCATTTTAGTGGAATACGAACTGTCCTGACAAATGTGCCCCATTAGTGATATTCTTAGAGTTTCTCTTTAGTTAATGATTTAATTATTGAATGATTTAATGGAAATTTAAACACTTTAAAATTAGCCCACTCAACATGAGTCCCACCAGTTTCCCTTTTGAGGCCCGTATAATATCCTGCAAGAAAAACACATTTACGAAATTCAATAAAATACGCGTTTTTTAGTAACTCCAATACATAAAAATTATTTAGTCATTCAAAAACATTTTAAACCGTTTCCTGATTTACAAGAGAAATATTTGAAAATTTAGTTTACGTGAGCTCTACAGAAAACTAAATAATCAAAAGTATAAAAAAACTACTATATTGAAATTCAAAACGAACTTTGAGTACGTTTCGAACGTTTAAAAGACTTTCTCTGTTAACAATTGGAGCTTAATATGATAAAATGATTGACAAACTATAAAGTTCTTTTGAAGTTAATAATATTTGAACAATCCCAGATTTATATGTTTTGATATAGATATTTGTTTTGTTATAGATATTTTTATGCTACCTCTTCAGGCGTTTTCATCTAAGTTCTTTTAGTTTAAGGAAAATATTATTTTGATTTTTGAAAATAAATTGTGTAGAGCTTTCTCAAAGTCCATATTTTATGTTACTATGTTCTTAATAATTGCATTTTTAAAAGACAAATTATACAAAATTTCATAAAAAATAAACAAACATTATTACAAAGTTAGTAAAATAAGTCAAAATCAAGAGCCTAGATCCTAAAAAATAAAAGAATGGGACAAAATAACAGTACTTTACAATTTTTTTATCATTTAGGTTTTATTTTATTTCGAGTGCTGACATTTTCATGGTCATCTATCTCTTTATTACTTGGAATGTTGCAAGAGTAATTCAGATTTATATACTTTCGTGTCATTTCGCTCTTCTCAACACTGGTAGCATGCGTATTATCTCGTTTTTGAATGGAGAAGCATGAATGCTTCCACCGTAGCATATTTTTTATTTTTTCCTAACGAGAACGGTCTTTTCAAGGGCATTGTGAATATTTTCGCGTTTTTAATTTGTGGCTATAAAAATATTTAATGTGATTAGAAATTCAAACAATTAACTTTATCATGTTATTTTTTAAAGTCGTGTCAGAGAGGTTTTGCATCACGTTTAGAGTACTTTTAAGACTTTCAAATTTTGACTACGTATTAAATGGGAAAATTGACCCACAAAAAAAGAAACGTTCAAGTTTAGAATACACGGAAAATTTTATTAATTTTTTTTACAATTTATTTCATAAACGAAAAATAGCATTTGAATTAAAAAAGATTAATAATTTTCTTTGTCGCAAAAGTAAAATCATTGAGTATTGTAACACTTTTAACAATGAAAAAGACTATTGGATAAGTTTTTTTAATATTTAAATTGAAGTGTTGGGATTCTCTCTATTTTAAAGACTAATGCTACAGACATATTTGTCAACTTATGTTAACTGTTTTTATTGGAGTTAGAAAATTAAAACTTATGGTTTTTTTTTACCTCAAATTGAGTTTATAATTTTTAAAAATATTTCTAGTTTAAATACGTATTTCGAAAATGCATATAATGTAAGAAGACACTTAATTTATTATTTTAATAATATTTTGCTTAAAATAAAGGTAGAGTTGTTTTGCATTTGTTTAAATAAATGATCCCACTGAGTAAGGAGTTTAACAGTTTCATCTAAAAATGTTCACAACTTACAACAACTTTTAATTTGTTGGTATTTATTACAAACTGATAATTAGGAAAATATTTGATTTGATTTGATTTTTATTTTGATTGATTTTAGTTTAAAAATCACGAGTTTTCAAATTTAAAATGCTAAGATTTTATAACGGTGACACATGTTTTAATTTTTATTGATGTTTTTTCTGTTTTTAATCGAAGTTTGTATGTACATTTTGGAATAAGCAATAGGGGATATATAAAAAATAAACACCTTAAAGAGTAATCATTAATAGAGTTGTTACGGGCAAAGTGATGAATACTCATTGAATTTATCACATTGCCCGCCTTACTTCGGGCATTTTTTAATGTCCGGTTTCTCACTTTTACTGTAGCAGTCATTATGAAAAAATTCAAATCATTTTGTGAATTTAAATGTTTAAACTGTTAAACACAATTTTATTTAAACTAATTTTGTTAGCGGATTTTCGAACATCTTATTAATTTTTAAAATTGTAATAGTACTTTAGGGACATTTTAACCTATCTTAATTTACATCGTGTTTTTATCTATTATACAAGTTGATACTCTGATCAAAGTAAATCGCGACGCATCTGCTTACGGACATCCACTCTTATTTATAAAATTGCTTGAACTAATAATTATACAGCCTTTAATGCACAAATGATTATGATATGTGTCTGTATCAGATATTAATAAAAGAAGTATGAATAAAATGTATGGATAATACATTCTTCTTGCTACTTGGAAGAACGGGCAGATTGCGTACACCATCATCCTCAGAAAATATTAATTAGAATGATATTTTGAAATAAGTTGTCAAAATTAATTTTAAAATTTATTGATTGTCAATTAATTTTAAAATTTCCTATGTTTATTAATTGCTACAATGTTTTGTTGAAATTATTAATAACATATATTTTAATACACAAGATAGTAGCTAGGATTTTTCTTTTAGCACTCAAACTGTCTTCCTGATAGTTTTATTACTGAATAAAGAAAGTGCATTTTTCTGCTTTTGAAAACTCATAAAATCTTCATTTTATGGTTTTACTACTCTCAATAAACGTATCATATTTTCTAGAAAGTAAGAAAGCTGATATAAAGTACATACTTTATTTTTAGAGTATTTTTCAAACTTTGAATGTAATTAAAACTAGTTTTTTTCTAATTGTAAAAACAGCATAATTCTTCTTGTATTACATTTTAACCTTTTTACTGTAATTAATTAGTAATTAATAGTATAGAAAAGTACCCAACGCCAATTTAAATGAAATTTTAAAGGACCGACTCGTGTTCAATTACATTTAATCCCCTTTCTATCTTTCAAAAAATGAAGTGATACCTACTATGATATAAATTAATTTATGTGGTTCTACAAAGACTATAAACCCAGATGGATAAAAATGTTCAATTTCAAGTTTACGATTAATTATAATTTAAGCAAGAAATTTTAACTTGTATTCAATTATAATACTAGTAGAATTATCAATTGTTTTCTTTCTCTTGCTCTCTTTTAATGAAACTTGAGCTTAGTTTACTTTTAATGACTGAATAAAAAAATACTTTCAAAATTTATTTTTGAGTGAATTTCTTTTTTTGTTATTTATTTCATGAAGTACCTACTATATCAATTCTCTAAATTCAAAAGACACAAAGCATTAAAAATTTTCTTTACTGATGTGAAAAAAAATATTATCGTTAAAAAAAGTTTTCCCTCTCGAAATTCCGTCCTTTTTTCTAGATTTTCAGTTTTTAAAATATCTTTATGAAAGTCCATTATTTGACTAACAACAATTTTATTATTGGTTACTCCTTTAACTTATTCAGGTGTTTGTAACTACAATCAGTATTATTCACCTGATTTCTCACTTTACGGTATGATGAAACTAAATACGCGAGATAAAGTTCAATGTGAAAAATTTTAAAACTTACACACCTGACATCCAAAATAGCATTTTTTTATGATAATAAAAAGGGGAAGTTTTTGGAGATATTTGTAACACTTTTCACTGTAAGTTATTATCGATAGTAAAAATTTCATTTTAAAAGGTATAAATTCCCATTTTAAAAATTATATAAAAAAAAAGGCATTTCCTGCGGTTTTTCTCAAAGTGAACAATAAAAGGTAAACAGAAACACGTGAAAACCGCACGTTTTCCTACCACACCTCCAAACTGCCCCACACGATTCTAATATAAACAAACAAACATTCTCCTTACCCAAATCCCCACGGCCAACACCATCGCAAAATAACAAGCGATCACCAGCGCATCTTCCCACACCAGTCTGGTGTTCCCCAGCTTGTCTCCCTCCATCTTCTTCTTTTCCTTGCTCTTGAAAACAAAGCCTTCTTCTCTCCGGAGCACTCGCACCTGAGAATCAGTTTCGCACCTGTGCCGGCGGTAGTATACTACGGCCGTCGTGACGTCACGGGGAGAGGAAACCGGAATGCCGGTTGCTTGCTCCCGTCCGTTTCGGTTTGGAGATGCAACTTTTTTGGGTTGGAGAAAGAGTTGGGAAAAGTGGAACTGCCTGGGGAATACCTCTTTTTTTATGCAGATCTCCATTCAGACCACTTCTATTTTGCATGAGAAGGTCACCGTTAAGATACACCAATGCCCCCATTTGAATAAGTGCAATTTTCTGCATTGATTATAACATACAACTGCATACAAATATCGTAAGACATATGAAAATGTGATGACTACCCTCGACTATATCCAAATAATCTAAGATAGAAATTAATAAGAAGGGATTTGCATAGTGTTTATGACTGACTCCTTTTGAAATAGGTAGTTAAAATTAGTCGTCTTTTTCGTTGAATTTTAAATACTGTTTTTAATAATATATATTGGTTTCTAATACATCAAAGGCTCAATTAAATCGGTCAATTTTCAAGTAAATAATAAGTTTACCCACTCTCACCCCTATAAGTTTGCTTACCTTTTGCACATTGTGATAAAGGTTGTTCCTATGAAAAATGTTACTTCAATTCGAATTTAAATATTTTAATACATTTTTTGTAAATCACTGTGCCTTGATTTGTTTTTCTTTTATTTGCACTAATATCATCTTAAAATGTATGGTTGTTTTGTTTATAAGTCCACTATTAAAGGCTTAAACAGCAAACTTTGGTGTTTTTACCATTAAATGAGTGAAACTTGTTCTTTATTTTGAGACGAAGTTTGAAACTCCTGATGAGTCTCTTATTTCTAGTTTATAATATTCTGAGTGAAAAAAAACCTTTCTTCCTAATATTCAAAAGATCATACTAGTTTTCATTTACCATGGTAAAAACATGCTTATTAATGATTGATATTTAACTGTGTGAAGGTTTAAATCAAAAGTACATAAAAGTTGTTGTTTCGAATTTCTTTCAAATTTACATTACTCAACTGCATTACTATTTCATGAGATTCAATTCTATTAAGCAAGAACTTAAAATGAATTTTAGTCATTGTATTTCTTAATTTAAGTAATTTTATTAACAAAAGAATGCAAAAAGAATTTGGATTTCGAAAATAGTTGTTGAACCAAACTTAAGGTTCAACAGAAACTTGTGTGAATAGAGGTTTCCCAATCAACAGCTAGATGAAAATTTCTTAAAAGTCGATACTTTCCAGCAAAAGAGTACGATGTTGGAAGGAAGCCAAATTTACACGCTTGTATAAAATTTTCACGTAGTCAAGTTCATGTTTCACTTCGATTCCAAGAAAAATGAAGCAACTATAGATGTCAACGAACTCTCTTAGTTGAAAAAGAGTTTTAGAACTTAATTACTGAAATGTGAAGTGAATATAAGTGTTAATAATAATTTATGTTGACACTGAATGTATTATGCATTTACTAAATTTTAAAAATGTTTACCTTAAGTGTATACTTTTCTCCCCAAGAGTGTAAAACTTGTGCGAACCTTTAAAATAGGAAAGACATGGAGGAATATATAGTGTGGAATAATACTTGGAAATTTACTTAAATTCTAAAAATCAAAATTCTTCGTTTAAAATAAACAATCTTAATGAAGGTTGTTAAGGAAACTAAATAGTACTCGTATCTTTAACATTGTGTAGTTTAGCCTATATTTTATCATTTTTTGCTTAATAATGAGTCTTTCCGAGTTTACAATGAATAATACGCATTTTCCACTTTGTTTCTTCAAATTGAAAGTAAAAATGGCGCCTATTCCATAGAACTAAGGAGTATTAATCTTTGATCAAACAGTTAAGGGCGATAAAACTTTAACTAGGGTAATCAAACACAAGGCTGCTGTTTTCAGAAAAAAAAAATGGTTACAGAGCATTTTTGGGACATTTTATCATTTTAAAACATGAGTTTTCTAGGTTGTTATCTTTTCCCTGATCATTATCAGTCAAAATTTTGCCCTATTGTAAAAAAATCTGTAGAGCTTTTTAGGATATGGACAGGGATCACATCTATGGATAATGACATTGTATCACATAGAAGTACTTAAATTTTGTATTTGTAAGAAGATTTGAAAAAAAAAATTTACGGATTCCTGAAGATAATTTTAATTTTGTTATGTACCATACAACAGCAGTATGCAACAACTTGTAAATAGGAAACTCCTTATCCTTAGCGAAAATTCCTTAAAATATTACAGAGCGACCGAAAAATTTTAAAACTTGTACTTTTTCAGCACTTAAAAAGCATTAAAAATGGAGAATTCATAAAAATTTTGCATCACGCTGTCCTTGAACTGAGAGAGATCCTAAATCTAATTACTATACAACGTATGATTATAGTACGCAGTTCCACAATAAAATTTTTGGAAAGAATTTTTCTAAGGAATCGTATTGTTTACCTTTTAAAAAAATTTGAAGTATTTTTGTTACGAAATCGTTCATAGATAGAGAATATTTTGATTGAGAAAGCGAAAGCATTACGTTTTATCATCTAATTTTTCTTCTCTTTTTATGACACACTGGATAAGGATAAGAATTTCTTCTGTTTTGTGGACAAATTTCATGGTTTTGTTTAGTAGTACCTATGATCAGTTTCAATATGATATTGCAACTGATATACGTATATGATATTGATAGGTATTGTTTAAAAGAAAAGATAGATTTCTCTACTTTTTTCAAATAATAATAGAAGGGTAGATCTATTTAACCAGATAATAAATACATGTGTGAATCTCATTTAAAAAATAGTTTTAGTAAAATTAATAAAAGATTATAAAAAGGCACCAGATACTTAACTTTTGTTGACTCAGTTGATTTAACAGAACTAAATTGGTTAAGTGCAGTTTTTATGATAAGCTCTTTTGTATCAAATCAATATTTTTAACATAATTTTTGAAGGTAAAAAATCTTCTCTTAAGATACTTTTTAACTTTAAAACAAGTAAACATGAATATTCTAGTTTTTGTTATTTCATTAATCTAATCTTATTGTATTTCATCCTAAGAAATTAATCAATTCAGTTGTTTTACTTACTTTTGCAATCATTTCATTATATTTGTGTAAATTAAAACTTTTCCAATATTTCGTTCAATTATTTTATTTTAATTATAATTATTTTGTGATTAATGAGGTTTGATTTTTTTGCAAGGTGTTTTTAATTTGACATTTTTTGCATAGTAATAAGACATTTTAAATATCTGATACCAAAATTTTAAATGCTTAGTTGCATATAATATAATGTATTTTTAGGTTGTTAGATTATATCAAAGCCGTTTGGGTTATATTTCAAAAACTTGATTTTCTTCTATCCAAAAAAAAAAAATTATTTTATAATTATAAGCGAGTATAATTATAAACGACACTCTTTTCACGAATCAAAAAGAGAGACTTCTTAATATAGACAGATTAAAATGAAAGTAAGTTAATAAATAAAAATATGATTTGGGGCAATGCATGAGAAAAGAAAATATTCCACGTAAAAGTAAAAATTTTGAAGTACCATGGACCTATTATACTGTGCAGTAAAAAAAAAAACCTTTATCAATATTTTGTCTAGCGTCTCTTTTTTAGAGGCGCTTTTCAAAGCTCAAAAACCAGGTTAAAAGATAATAATATAGGATAAGATAAAAAAAATAAGATAATATAATAAGATATGGTATAAAATAATAAAACTTAAACTGAAAACAATTTGAACGATATGCTACAAAAAAATTTGGAAATTGGTGAACAATACAATAACACATTTTTCGCAATATGACAATAATCTCATTTCCAGGAAACACAAGTAGGTAATTGATTTAAAATAATTGAATTATTATATAGATTTTTCTCCCTTTTTTGGAACTATACAAAATTTTTACTACTAGAAAACGGAGGATGATGTGCCGTATTTTGGGCCGGCCTACGCCTAAGTAGTCGATGTTGTATTATGATATAGATTTATTTAAGTTACATTTTTACTTTAACCAGAGTTGTAACATTATGTAAATTTCAATAAAAAATGGTCTTCTTAACCTGTATTCTTTTTTTAACTTTTCGTTAATTTTGAGTGTATTTTATTTGACTAGGATGGCTGGGAGAAACTTTTCTCAGGGATCAGTTGAATGCTACCTTTCGAAATTTTTTCCCATTGCTTTTATCTGTTGCACACAGGCTAGTTATACTTCATCAGATCAGGTCAAACTAATGAGGGATGTGGTTGATTGATTTGACATTTAATAGGGTGGTTAAAAAGTAATGCATGGTTTAAATGATCCACATCCTCAATGCATTGGGTTTAATAGGAGTGATGTTCAGAATGGACTTAGAAAACTGCATTGGAGTCTTACGGTAAGGTATACCTTTTTGTAATTCCTCTCTGTCCTGTAAGATAAATTAACTTCTTTTCAGCCGAGAAAAAAACTTGTCTGTTTTTTTTCAAACCCCCCTCCCCATGGATTTTGCAAAACATGTATTGTTCTAAATCCAACCTTTGAATATATTTTTGATGGTTCAATAATTATTGAAGCTGAATTTTTTGTCCCAACCTTCTACAAGTTAATTCTTTAGGTAAGAATTTTGTTTAGTTGGATTTCATGGAATTCTTTTCTACTTAAAGTATTAAATAACTTTAATTGTGTTTAAAATTGCGATGATAAAAATTTTGAACGTTCTTCTTTTAGTAAACCTAAAAGTATTTTTTTAATATCGATCTTTTTGAAAATTATCACATTTCATCTCATGAACCAAGTTTTTTAAGAGTTTAAAAATAATTGGTTTTTATCAAACCATGCCATCTTCATATTAATAGTTACGTTGTACATATAACTACGGTCAGACCCTAACATAACTTATTAGGATTTTATCCTAGAATTTATTAAGATTCTAGATAATGAAAAAAAAAAAACTGACATCTAATATTTCAAACTAAAATTCTCGTGCAGTTCCTGAATACTATAGGTTTACATCATGGGATAGTAAGGTTTTGGCTCTTAGTTTATGGTAGTTTTGGCACTTGATGGAACACAGTATGAGCCCTTGGTAAATAAACTTAGAGAACCCAGAACAATCTTAATAGAGAACTCAAGTGTTATGAGACAAATTTCAAAAAGGGAATAGGGATTTCGGCGAAAGAGAGGAGGATGTGGTTTTCCCTATTTATACTATTATCTCAGAAGCGGAAAATTCCCTACAGTACATAAAAAGAAGCCCCTCTTCTAATAAGACGTATACAATGGATTACCACTGAAAGTGGTTCTATGAATATTTAGATAAAATTTGCTAATGATTAGCAGGCAATCGTGACGTAGTTTCCGTTTTAAGTACTAGATACCAGGAAGATCGGATATAGTACGATGATGAAAGATGCATTAATTTTTCTCGTCTGATCACGTTGTTGGTATCACGTCAGACCGAATTACTACGCTCACGATCATTGTTTTTCCGGTGTCTTCTTTGGAATATTTGGAATGGATTTGCTTTTTCAACATAAATTTTATGCTTCCTGTTGCACTTGGTTTTCAAGACCTTTTTTGGATAGCATGCGTAATTAATGTAAGAGTACGATTCAATGAAAAAGGGTGATTAAGTTAAAATCCTACGTTCTGACAATTAGCTTGCTCATTAATTTCCACTTTTTTTATTTGACCATAAATAAATTTCTTTCATGATGTTCTTTGTAGTGTTGTTGAACTTAAAAACAATTTGATGTGTTTTTTAATTGTTTAGATCCAATAAAATATTGTTTTGTCAACTTGGTATCAGAGTAACTCTTAATTATTTAATTCAAAAATATTGCAAATCTTAAAACAATAGCTTCGAAGTCCTGATCCGTCATATAGGTACCATTCATTAAAAGAAACGTGTATGACGATGGATTTATGAATGATAGGAAATTAACATTGTGTTATAGGTAAAACTTTAAGTTTTCATTCCGTTTCCGTTATTGTTCTTTATTTTACGAGGCATTCATAAGATATGTCGTGGGTAACTGAAACTAAGAGCCTTCTTCGAATCTGCACCATGAAGTAAGGCATAACTCTCGAGACAAGACCCTTTCTCTTTTTTTATCGGTTTTGTTAAATTTTCTCTCCCATCTTACTCTTTGATTTACTTGCTTGTTGATTTTGCTAATGTATTACATGTTTACATTTGTCGTGCCGTCAATCATTTTGAGTATAATTTTAATATTTTATTTTATGTTAATTCACCTTGGAGGTAAGCATTTTAGAGATGAAATACTCATTTCACTTAGTATTTAAAATTTTAACTCCCTAAAAATGTGAAATCTTTAAAAAAAATATGACAAAAGTCACTATAATAGTAAAATTGGAATTTTAAAAGATCTTATTACGAGACATTACGCCCATATCTAGCAAATTTTGGAAACGGCTTGATTTCCCCGCTTCTAAACGCCTTGGACGCCTAAGGAGTTAATATTACCTTTTAAGAAAATTTTCCTTTTTTACTACAGTAAATAGTATGTATAAAAAAGTGTTCTCTTATCCACTACTTACTATGTAATTCTTTTCTTTTTGTATAAAGCTCTTTAAAGCCCTATGTATTAAAAAAGCTTAAACCAAAAGCTAGTTAAGGTTTATTGTTTCTTTAATCAAAGCTATTTACAATGGTGAACACATAAAACAATCAAAACTCCTGCATATACATATTAAATATTATTATTAAAAAATTGTGTTCGTAAACACATAGGGGATTTTCAGAAAACGCCCACGGGGTAAGAACTCAAAGATGAAAGAACCAGGTTAAAGTCTTAAATGTGTTTGTTTTGTATCTCAGAAAATAATGGTAACATTTACCTTTAACTTGTACTTTTTTGAGAATTTCCTGTTTACCAGGTTCTGGTGAAAACTGAGATATACTTTTTGCCCTCTTTCTAAGTCACGTAGAAATGAAAAGATAGATTGAATTTGCGTCACAACTCGAAATTCAGGTGATAGTTGACGTCACCAAACCGTTCTTTTCCCAGGAGGGCATCAAGCTACCATAAGAAATTTTAAAGCTGGTAGCACACTGGGTTATCACCTGAACTCGATAAAAAAAAGTCCAATTACCATCCTGAAAAACAAAAAGGATTTATATGATTTTGCGGTCTGGCTAAGACATGGGGTGGCCAACCTTTTTCAGAAGCGTGCCACTATTTTGGAAACAAAAATTATGCGTGCCACTTCCATTTTTTTCAATGTACAAAAAAAAGTTTGAAATTTTATTCGTAGATTAACTGTGGGAATTGTAAGCAAATAAAACATTTTTCTGCATAGTGGAGATTTGAAAGTAATATAGGGGGTACTCCCCCGAAAAAAAAAGTTGGAATTGTCCCATAAAACGGGCTTTAAACGCATTTTGCAAGACTAGCTTTGAAAATCACAACTTCAGAACACATTTTTCAAATCCCAGAAAAAGTTAACCACAGGAAATAGGATCTCAAAAAATAGGTAATTGTACAACTTTTTAAGCTATCCTAATGAATCTGGTTTTAAATTAATTATAATTTTTTTTGAATAATTGGTGTGGATAGGTTACTATATCTTTTAGGCACCTAAAGAGATTTGAAAGAAAAGACTAGAAAGATTAAAGGTTCTAAAACATGAGCATTTGTACCAAAGGTATTGATACCAGGAGTGATTTTCCCGTTAAAAATGCAAAAAATCATTAAAAAAGATAAAGGTTATTTTACGCTTATTTTTCAAATTTAATTTTCACACAATTCATTATTAAATGATCCTATCCTTTCCTTAAGCACACAAAATTAGGAAAATAAATAGCTATAATTTTTATCTAAAGCGGGTGAGGTGTAAACACAAAATTTTATATAATTTATTACACAATTTAAATATTTTTTTCAGAGGGACCGGGAGGAACCAAAAATGGTGTGTGAAAAGAAGGAACGTTGTTCCGGAAAATATTTCAGTTTCTGTATTACTTCCACCGCTCTCGATTTTAATCCTTCTTTTTTCCCTTTAACTCTCTATATTTCAATTGCATTCTCTTCCCTTATCTTTTTTATCCTATTCATCTATCTCCCTCGCTCATTTCAGTCCACTTCATTCTCTTTCAGTTTTCTTCTCTGCTCTTTTTCCTCTCTTGTTCTCTCTCTCTCACTCTATTCTTTTTATATTCTTTTTCTATTTCTAGCTCTAATTTTCTCATGCCTTTCCTATTCTCCCCAATTTTGCTTTCATTCTCGTTATATTTCTGTTATCTTTTGAACCTTTCTCTGACGCTCCCATTAAAAGTACCGTGTAATGAGACTCAAATCCTCAAAGAAATTTTTGAACTCCTAAAAATAAATACTTCTAAATGACTGATTTTAATTTAATTTCGGTTGCAATGGGATACCGTAACTTCTAATGCCGAAATCTGAAAAAGGTTAAGAACTATAAGGACTATACCATGGGATGTCCTTGAGCCATAATGACTTGGTCTAGGGGTGGGAAACCTAGGAGCAATCACTAAACCAGCTCTGTTAATATGTGAAGTTCATCTCAGTCCTTTCTGCCGGCACTGAAGTATTGCAATAGTAATTGCAATATCTCCCTCCCCCGTGGCCTAATCGAAAATGCAAACCGGTTGGAGGGTGATCGCTTCCTTTGGCTCTGATCCAGATGTATCCTTAAATTACCATAATCTTGAGTCTTGACTGGACAGGTCGCAAATAGGTTTTGTGCTGACAGCCGCCTGGATTGCACACGCTTGGCAAAAAATTTTAGCATTCATTCCGGTACTCTTTCAGGAATGTCACGTGTATGCTAATGTTTCTTGCAGACAACAATACTTGGAGGTGGCATTTTATTTACTCACGGATTTCATGAAAATTAAGCTTTGGTTTTTAAATTAGCGTATTTAAACGTCAGTGAGTTACTTTTTGTAACATCAGCAAGTTTAAGGTGAAGGTTTTCATTAAAATGCTCATAAGATAGAAGGTGCAATATTTTTTTAGAATGAAATATTTTTCAAATGTTGTTGTTTATAGGGTATGAAAACAGTTTGTTCTTTCAAAGTTTTTTAATAATGAGTTTTCTTAATTTTTATATAGGGTTCTTTTTTCTTAAGCTTGGGGTAACTACAGGGGAGTCGGGAGAACACATCTTTCCAATAATTAACACCACGGTTTAGGGCATAAATGATGTCGCGCTAATGGAGGGGAAGGAGCAATGGCGGCACGTCTATAGGAGCCCGTGAACCCCCAGTGAAAAGGAATTAACTCAACCAATTAAAGTAAATGAAAAAATAATAAAAATCTATTCCAACTTGAACTCTATTCCTATTCAGGATTCCAGCCTCCCTTCTACTCAAAACGTCAATTCTACGGCACGTGTGACCGAGAAACAAGCTGGCAGGAAAGCCTTCGCCGAGCTGGCTCGGGGAGAAAATTCTTTTTCCGCCAGCAGCACGCAGTCTCTAAACTTTTGGTTATTTTTTTCTTAAATTGTATAGTTTTGTGTGTTTTTGAGTGGTTTTAAAAGTAAAATTATTTTTAAAAAAAAAATGTATTTTTTTTCTTTTTGTGAGACAAATATTTTTTGGGAAAATACAATTTGAGCAACAAACCAGAAATTTAAAAAGGGTATTTGAACTAGATTTTCATTTTAAATCTGCATTCTTGTATTGTGTATGAGAATAAGGGGCCATTTTCATTAATTATGTAAGGGTCCCGAGGGGATATCTACACTACATACCCTTACTTGGGGGGGGGGGGGTCAAAACCCATTCTTACGTAAGATTTTCCAAGTTAATGTTAGCAAATTCCAATTATTCTAATCAAATTACTATCGAATAACCCTAGAAAAACTTAAAAATATGCAGTTGACAGCAAAAATGTTATTTATCTGTTGAAAAAAAACATTTAATTTACGTAAACTGAGAGTTTTAGTGTAGCTGATCCTTTTCTAACATTTTATTATTTTAAAAACGAAATGGAATCTTACGTAAGAATAGGGGGAGGGTCAAAATTTGCCAAAATCATCCTTACGTAATTAATGAATGGCCCCTAAACTAAGAAGTCTTCATTTGTTTGCATTTGGTTAGCAAAATGAAATGCTACTTCCCGTTCGATGAGTATCATACCTATGAAATTTATTTTAGTAAACAAAAATATAATCAAATGAAAACTTAGTTTTAAAATATTTTAAATTAAATTTTCATTTGATTATATTTTTGATAAATTTTTTACTAGTAATATAAAACAAAATATCGTCCAACTTGTTACAAAAAGGCTTATAAAAATAAATGCATAGTAGATAAAAACCTATATAATATTAAAGAATAAAGAATATTAAATAAAAACATTTTTATACAGAAAACCATCTTTTTCAAAATTTATCCAACTTCTATCACATAAGTTAAAACTATGAATTTTAAATTTAGTACTAGAATTAATTGAACTAATTAAATTTAAAACAACTTAAAATACTACTACATTTAAAGTCTAAAAATGCGTTTAAAATCAAGAAAAGGACCTAGAAGTCATTTTTAAACTGTTCAAATGTGCTCATCTACGGTCTCAAGTTCTTGGTTGAATTTTCACACGAATAAAGGGAGAAGAATTTTTACTTGGCACCTTCCAAAGCAAGCAATTTTCAAACTCAAAGGGTTCCCCAGGGCCCTTTGCTCTGAAATTTCCGGTAAAAGATGTTACTTCACGCTGTTACGTCACAATTACAATTATTCAAAATTAAAACCCAAATCATAACTTAAAACTAACTTTAAACAATATTAAGCTCATGACACAATCAATAACCTTTCACCCCTTTTGATAAGATTATAACCCCTCCAAATCCAAAGGTTTGCACCTGACTGTTCAATAAACCCATTTATATTAACATGTCATGAGTTTAGAAAGGAACAGAAGGTTAAAGAAAATTAAATCACAAAACCATATATAAAAGTATAGAAGGCCCACAGAGCAGATCGCACTCCCTCCTGAGACCCCTGAATAAGGGGATGGCGTCTCCCTCTTTTGGTAAGAGTTCGTTCCCCTAACTTTATTTAGTAAAATGTATTACCTAATTATTATTGATTTCGACCTATTCTTCTAAATTACTATAATAAAATGTTAATTATTGAAATCTGGTGTTTTGACTTGAGTACTGCCATATACCAACGGGATATTATATAGAGATATGTGGGTTGTTCTAATGTGCCCCATACTCAAATGGTCAAATGTGCCCCCCTCACCCCTACTCCCTGAAACTTGGAAGTTTTCTATTCTCCTATTAATAACGACTATAAAACTACTTCATAGCATAATATGTGAATGGGGGATACGCGGGTTCTCTCCAATTTTTTTTAAAATTTTTAACACCCTGTTTTGAAATTACTTTTGAGGTGTTCTCATAGCCTTCTCACTGGAATCGCTTCTAGAAAGTTATATCTTCAAAAGGCTTCGAGGGCTGCACAAAAGGGGACCGAGGGCCCCAAGTGTCCCGCTAGTTGGAAATTCCTGCTCTAACTCCTCCAGGATTGCTCCACTTCCCACCCAAACCAGGGATTCTGAGTTGTCTTAGGGTAGTCTACACTCCCTATCACTTTTTGCTAGTGTTCGGCAACTAGTGGTCAAAAAGTAGTTAACTACCAACTACTAACTAGTCTGGGAAAATCTAGTTGCAACTAGTAGTTAACTATTTTTTCCTGGGACTAGTTGCAACTAGAAGTTAACTATTTCCCAAAGTAGTTAACTACTAGTTAACTAGTCTATTTAATTTCATAACCTATTTTTTGCCCAAATTCTAATAATCTTTCTTATTTATATCACAAAAAACTTTATGCTTCGCTCGAAACGGGCCTTTATTTCTGGTTATGGTATTTGAGTACTCTACCATGACATTGTAGTTATAAATAGCAGTGTAATTTTTTGTATATTTTGATAAAAATTTTAAATATTTATGAAATTTTAAACAAAAATTTTTTTTAAAGTAGTTGAAAATTTGAAAGTAGTTTCAATTAGTAGTTATTAAAAAAAGTAGTTCAACTACTAGTTCAACTAGTTTAAACAAAAAGTAGTTAAACTAGTAGTTAACTACTAGTTGATCGGTAGTTAACTACTAGTTGCAACTAGTTCTAGTTAACTAGTGCCGAACACTACTTTTTGCCCATGAGTTTTGAATCACCCTGTATGATAGCTGTCGAAATTTCGAGGGGTGCTAGTGGTCCTCACCCAGAAATTTGTTTTAAATTTGACCCATAAATGAAGTAGTGTTCTAACTCATTTTAAGAACCTTTGGGGTACACCCGAATCCGAATAGAACCAAACTTTGTAAGTCGCCGCAGAATTTTCAAGGAAAATAAACAGTATAAACTATAAACCAATGCTTCTCAAACTTTCAATATATTTTAGTGACCTAATTTTTAATCGCAATTTTCATTGCGCCCCCTCTCATGCAAAGCAATAATATGATACTAAAACTACAATACCTGAAGAAAACCGGTTAGGAACCACTGTCCTAAGGGAAAGGCTTCACCCAAGAATTTTTTTTTAAATTTTAGTGTGATAAAATTAATTCTAAGCTTTTTCTTGGGGCTTATTCTTTTAAATTATGTCACCCCTGAACCATCCATTGTTCCAGATCTGAATATTGTAGCTTCTTCGACGATAGGAAGTGTCTATTTGGACGGCAAAAACGGCAGTTGGCCCATGCGCCGTAGGTCTCGCGGTTACGTAGCAGTCCCGGCGCTCCAATCAGAACCGTTGCCGTGGAAAGAAGAGTAAAGTTTAGTTGCATATTTACCGTCCAAATAGACAGTGCCTCTTCGATATACTCACACCGGCGCGGCGGGAGTATAAAATTTTTTTGAGGGTTGGACTAGATTTTTTTTTTCTTTTAAAAGGATGAATTATTCCAAAGTACAGAGTTTCAAGTTTAAAGGGGGGGGGTCTGGGGGTCCCCCCAGAAATATTTTGGAAATTTCGGGAGGGGTCCGGGGCTTGGCTCGTGTCCCCCTTTTTGAGTTATCGTGGAGGGGCACGCCCATAGGCACGCCACAGTTTGAGAACCCCTAACTTCCCTTCTCCTTTGATACGGCCCTGATAAAAAGGGTTTAATTTTTCAGTAAAGAATTTAATTCGTTTTTTTATTTAGGATGCAAGATTTCGGCTTTTAATAAATGACAATTCCATGGGAAGAAGACGATGACATATTTCTGTTTAGATGCAAAGTTTGTAGCTGTAAATGGCAATGCAAATCATTGCAGTTTTTGTTTTGTTTATGAATAAAAGTGAAACTGTAGTGATCTGAAACATCTGCAAAACAGTGATAGAATACTTCTCATATAATTTTAAAGTAAAACTGTAACAAAATCTATGAAATATGCCCAGGTTTCTTGATGTTCTCCCTCCCATCTGTACAAATCGATTTTCCTCTAATAAGGAACCATTAACATCGGATCGGAAATGCCACAGTGTGATTGTGGGTTTACCCACTTTTATTCTTCAACCTAGATTTTAAAATTACGTTTTTTCAACTCCTTCCCTTTATTTTACTGTTTCAAAACCTTATTCAACAGTTTGGGTAAACTATACAAACCTAATTCTTTTGGTAATTTCTGATTTGGGCTTAAGCTATTTTCCCTTGATTTTGATAATCAAATCCTCTGAAGTCTCTCATTTGTACTAAAAATGTATGTATACATCAAAAAATAATCATTCTTTATAAGTTTTTAAAATTATATAAATTAGTTATTGGGTAAAATAAATTATTATTTTGTTATAGGCTTATCAAACCTTTACTCTGTCACTTCAAACAATTCAAGGCCTGGTTTGCTCAAATTTTATACGCCAAATAAATAAATGTAAGTTATTTCTGTTTAAAATTTTGTGCATCTATTTATTTTATTTTAATCTAAAAATGAATATATTTTTATTAATATTTATAGTAAAAGATATTATGAGTTATTTTTTTATTGATTTTATTTAAATAATTATAATTATTTGAATTTTATAGCTTATTTTTGCATTGAAAAATAAAAATTATAATATATTTAATACAATTTGATTGTAATTTCATGTTTCATTTATTTATTTATATCTGAAAAATAATTTAATGTTTTGCATATTAAGTACTTAGTTATGGGTGATGATTTTCTGTAAATAGGCCATTTTCGCATTAGTGAGGGGAAAAATCATGCCAAGTTTCCAATTTTTTTGTAATTAGATAATAGAAAAGGTGCCTGTGTAGAAAATAAGTAGTGGCCCTGCTAAATAATAAGAAATAGTTTATCAATTATTTTGTTCATGTGCTAAAATACTTATATATAGAGTGTTTCACAGTGCTGAGATTGGAGGGGGATGTGGGGGGATACCGTCCCTCGAAATATTTTTACCGTCCCCATTCCCCCTGAAATATTTGTTTCCACAATTTTTTTTTAAATTTAAGGGGAGATTTAAATATGAGCACAAATTATTTTTTTCTGACCTTAATGAAAATTTAAGAAGAAAAAGACTAAATGATGAAGACTAAATTTAAAAAAAAGGAAGAAGAAAAACAAATGAAGATGACTAAATACATTTTTTCTGACCTCTGATAGTAAGAAGCCAGATAAGAAGAAGTAGTTTTAAGAAGTCCAAATGAAATTAAATAGAAGATTTTCCAGAATTTTTTTTAACAGATAATGCCTAGTTATATTGGGGCTTGTATGAGAAAAACAAGTTTGAAACTTGGCAAATTTTTATATATGCTTTTCAAATTTTTATAATAGTAAACTTTTTTTTAAAGAAAAGGGGCTTGCTAGAAATGAAATTGCAGCCTACCTAGTAATAACAAATGTAAATACTAATCACTTTTATTTATTATGGAATGCGGAAAATGCATTTTTCATAGAAAAATCACGTATTTTATTAATTTTACATAAAAGTTAAAGTTAAAACTACTTATAATTGTAGTAAGCAACCCCTAGTTACTATTTAAAATATACAAAAAGGAACAAATATAGAAATGAAACAAATCCGTCACAAAAAGCATTCTACCCTCATTTGTGAGGAAACTATTTTTTTTTAACACTATGAGCACCTTCTACTTAGTACAACAATATTAAGAAAGCAATATATTATTTTCTAATTAATCCTTTTAAGGGTAAATAAATAACCCCATCATATATTTTTCGGAAATATAAGTACGTGTGAGAGAATGTTGGTACCTTTTTTACATTAGCCAAATCTTTCCAACATTCTTTACTAAGTGAAATACATCTATAAAATGGATTAAAATTGTTATAACGACAGGCTAAGGACCTCTGCTATGAACAGATACTCTGTGTTCAGCTATGCAGTTGTCCTAATGCAATAAGTGAGTAAATTAATTAAAAAATAAGTTACCATCTGTTTTAAATTTACATATGAAGACAAACATTTACAAATTTCTTTGGTAAGCACCTCGCCATAATGTCTATGTGGGGTAGGAAGTTTCTCTACTGAACAATTTAAATATTTAATTCTTAAGTAACAATAGCATCAAATTTACATACAGAGACGGAAAAAACCTAATTTACAAAAAAAAAGATGCTTCATGGGTTCACTTTAAAACTATAGTTAAAAAAGCACAGTTATTTTAATGAGAAATAATACATTTTATTACTATTTGGTATTATGAAATTATAATAAAATATGCAACCATTTACAAATTTATTGGTAATCACTTTGTCACAATGTGTAAGTTGGGTAGGAAGTCTCTCTACTGTACATTGTAAACATTTACTTTATTAAAACTTTAGCAAGTCTGCAAAATGTTGGCTCATGAGAATGTTTTAACAATATTAGTGATTGTTAATTTCTTTTTTACATTTAGTCCCCCTCAATCTCTGAAAGCTTGCAAATAGGAGGGCTACATTCATGGATTAGTTTTTGTAGTTAAAACTAGCTTCTAACAAGAATGGGATAGTTTTGTATGATCTATAACACTCATTTCTTAATTGATTCTTTCTCATTTTTATAGATATAAAAAAGGCAGTTTTGTACTTCAAAAAGATAAAACATGAATACTCTGAATTCTTGTTTTCTTTTCGGACTTTTACTGTGGTCATATGTGGACATGTCCACTGAAGGTAAATAATTACTTTTTAAAGATCAAAAGCTTTTCTCTTAATTTAAAATTCCGCCAATATTGGATTTATAAATAATTTTACTGTAACATTTTTGTATAGTAAATTAATCTAGAGTGAGGTTTGGATTTCTATGTGTGATTTATTTTATGTAATTTTTCATTATTGTATAAGTACATTTAAAAGCTGAGGCAATTTTTTTAAGCCCAATATATATTCTTGTATCCTATTGGGTTATAAAGGCATGGTTTATGATGCAGTTTAAAAGTTGTTCAAAATAGAATGATCATGAAATTTTTACAATTTATGCTGGTATTCCCTTTACCATTATAAAGTTTCCATATTTTAAAATAATGATCTTAAATTTTTTACAATGTTTCAACTATTCCACCCAAACTCTGCACAGCTTAGTTCCTTGGCATGGAATAGAATGTAGATAAAAATTGCATAGAAAACTAATTGTACCTCTATGACTGTTTTCGAGAAAATTGCATCTGAAAAGGGTATAAGATCATACCTAGTTAGCGTTAAAAAGGTTTTGGAAAACATGAAAAAAAAAATTGGATATGTTTGCACACTAAGATTCCAAAATATCCATTGTGTATGCTTACACACACTGTGGAATTGGAAAATTAAGTGATCATCAGGTATGATGTCACGTTTTCAAGAAATAAAGTCATTGTAGAGGTATTGTTCTTTGAGAAAATTTTATCTACTCCACTCAAGGGTGCATTTTCTGTGCAGAGTTAGGGGGGGACTTTTTGAAAATGTATTACCCAAGATGTAGGTATATAACATATTATTACTTTATGTCTGAAAACTTATTTAGAATAGAATGGACATGGATTTTTGAAAATTTAGTTTACTGTGTTTAGAATTTTTAATGAACAAGTGTTTTACATCTTACTAAATATCTTGATTATCTCAACTGTACTTTTAGTTTATTTTCCCCTAATAAACATATTTTCAGTCATAAAATTTGAATGATGGTTTCTTAACCCTGTTTACTCAATTTTTCCTACTTTTGTAAATTAAGTAAAATAAATTTATTATTATTCTTGAAATTTAAAGTTAATGTTATCATCACCCTCCTTGAGCAGCCAAGTCTATTTGCTCCCCATGGACTTGCATGTTAAAATTTCAACATGTTTGATTTTTACGACATTTCATACCTTTTCATTAGATCATCCCATAAATAACGTTATTTGTGCTACTAAATACCACCATGCTGTTTTGGTTAAATATACAAATATCTCTAAATTTTTATGATTGATATTGATAGAACTGTATATTTCGCTCAGTTAGTGTGTAATTTCTGGCAATATTTCTGATCTTTGGAGATCAAAACAGCTTAGTGTTATTTAACAAGACAGATAACTGCTGAACTGCCCCTTATAAAATAATAAATGGTCCAAGAATAATAACTCATAAATCTGAATTCCAGGTGATGTCAACACCTATCAGCACTGCCTTGATAACAAGGGCAAGGAAGTAGGGCATGGAGATCGCTTCTTCCCCCTTGAAAGCGACCCTTGCACCCAGTGCACATGCTTGAACGGGAAACCTCAGATGTGTATAGCTGTGTACTGCTCACCTCCTGAGAACTGCAAACAGTACCATACCATAACCGATAGATGCTGTGAGTTTGTTTGCCTGGATAAAGATTTTCCTAATAAGGCATCAGGCAATGGCACATATTCAGGCAAGGATGGTTAATACTTAAATTCAAATTGGGCAAATGGCTGGGTAGAGGACATGTCTGCTCAGCCGGCTGCTTGGATAGTGTTGATTTTATATAGGACAAACGTTGAACTGCTCAATATATAGAATATGTTCTTTGGTGGTGGCCTTACATTTTCATGACTGTTCAATGTTTGAAATGTGTATCTTAATGAGGGTAATTAAGAAGGTAAAGAAATTGTAACTAGGTTTATATCATGTGATAAAAACAAGGTTTAAATTTATCTTCAAGAGATTCATTCAAGTTTTTTTTTAAAATTAAGTTTCAAATTCCATATAAAATTCCTAAAACTATAGTTGGCTGGATAAATTTTATATTGAGTATTTAATTTTATGTTTTAAATCATCATCATATCTTTTTAATTTATTGCTTTCTGAGAACTTAATAAAATGTGAATATAGTTTATTTTTCTTATATTTACTCTGAACAATATCTCGATTTCAATTGAATTTGTGTTCTTAAATATCTTAATTACCCTCTTTTATTTCTTATGTGGTTAAAATACTGTATATTTCTTATGGAGTGTTTTAGTATAACTATAAAATTTTAAGCTAAATTGAAAAATAATGATAATTATATTATATAAACTGACTCTATAATTGATCTAGATAAAAAAAAATTGTGGTTTTGAATTTGAAATTATTTTGTGAGGGGGAAAACGTAGATATACTAAACCTTAAAAAGGTGAAAGAAAATTTGCATTTTATTCATCACCAGATTATTTTCTTTACAAGATAGCCCTTATAAATTTGGGTCTTTGTAATATTTTTTTTTTAAATAATTAGTTTTGAAAATCTTAGTGTGATGGACAGGGATGTTGAAAAACCCCAGCATCCTTGAAATTTTCTTGGTTTGACCACAAAATGTACTAAAATTGGCAAAGTATCATTTTAAATGTTTTTTTAGTATAGGACTTACATGATGTAGGCCAAGTTTCCACAGGCTAGGAAAAACTTAAAATTGTCAAGATATTTTATTATAGGCAAAGAAATTATGAAAATTGCTTAAATATTCCTTAACTTAAAACAATTCTACAAAGAATTTGAAAATGGATCCATTTTGATACTGGTGTCTCGTATTTGTATTTGCTGGGTGAAAAAATTGATTTAATACTTTTATTCAGGACTCGAATTCTAGAAAGGGAGTGCTGGAATGTTATCCTTATTATGTAGATTGGAGGGTATTTGAAGTTACTTAGGAAGTAAAAAAAAGCCTATTTATTATTTAAGTGTAATTCCAGAATTTAGTCGTTTTGAATGAAATTTTGACTTTGCTCATAATAATTTATGAAATATCCAAAAACTTTCATATTTTTTCTAGGAAAACTGCATGAAAGTAGTAAGTTTTATATAAATAGCTTGATACCTTAAAGTAAGCCTTAAGTTTTTTCTTATAAAGAAGTGAAAAGTAAGCTATTTACATTGAAATTAATTTTAGATGTTATTTTTTGTAGAACTTACGATACATATCTAAAAATTATCCAATTCTTAAAGATTTCTGTCAGAATACATTTCCTTGAGTGCCTTGAAAAAGATTTTGTAGGGTAGGAGATTCCTGTAATGAGATGGTAGTAAAACTGAGTACAAAGTAATACTTAATTAAATATTTTTAGATATTGTTACTTGTTTTCCTGAAGGAAATTGCTAGTATTTCAAATGCTAGTTTCTCAAATTCAAGTGGGTAAGATGTGAGGGAGAAGACCCCTAAATATGTTTATGTTTTATTTTTATTCTATATAATATATTTTTTATATTCATCACTTCTGTCCCCCTCTACTTCAAAAATTTGTAGGAAGCTCTATAATTTGGAGGTTTTTATAATTGTATAAATCCTCAACTTTTTTATATGCACTATGATTTCTAATGTAACGTTAGATACAAAATTGAATGAACACTGTCAGGTTTGGCTAATGCCTTTTACTTAGAACCACCAGAGGTGGTAATTTTGACAACTAAACTTTTTAAGTGAAAAATATATTTTCAAGCTAGAAGTTATATGATACATAATTTTTAAAATTTTGTTTATTAATTAACTAGTAAATAACAAAACATTATTTTACACTTTTTTCCACGTGCATGTTATTTTACCTTTGTAAAAGTTTTAGAACATTTACCTCATCTATACTTTTTACAGTTGCTGCACATATTTGGAGCTTAGTTCTGTCCTTACTAGGGATTTCGACCTTGGGAATGTTTTTCTGATGTCACAAATCCATGTGACACAAGGAGAAGTTTAGACCTTAGATCGACCAAATTTTCTCTCAATCTGAATGTGAATTGATGTCCGCTGTTTATTTCATTAGTTTTCTTTTTATATACTGCCCAAGCATTTATTGTAGCTAAGTCTAAGATATAAAAAAAATAAGCCCCTGCTATCCCACTTTTACTGTGTACATTGCAATATTATCTGACATCAACTTGTTCATAGTTTTTTTTCCCAACCAAATTATATCTTAAACAAACTTACCTTACTTCAAAGATGTTTCTAACAATATTTTTATCTACACAACAATCTCAGAATTGAGCCAATATGAATGAATCAACTATTTGCCCTGCATTACCATCTGAAGATTTATCTCGCAGCAGTCACAGCAAAAATAAAAGTTAAAAGGCACTTAAGAAGGAAATTTGTTGAGGGATACATTCATTTCAGCTACTTATTTTTTCTATGGAGTATACTCAATTCAAATAATGTCCATCTAAGGAGTAGCATGCTATCTAATAATATCAAATATAAAATTTTGTCAGATTTAGTGTACTTGAATTGATACTTGTCAATAGGGCTGTGATTTACATGTAATTAAAAATTGAAAACATGTACTGATAATATGTATTTCTTTAAGGTAAATATGTAATAAAAAGTGTGAAATATGTATTTAAAAATAGGGAAAATAGGAAGATATTATCTATTTAAATTTTTTTTCAATGCATTTTGAAAATTCTGGATGTTTAAGTCAATATCGGAAGTTATTTAAGTGACACTTTCGGATTTTTATTTTTTACCTGTGAACAATAAACATTCCTGTACAAGTTAGTGTTTTCAAATACATCAAAGACAATACATTTATGGAATGGGGACAAGGGAAAAATATGGTATGGAAAAATATTAAGTGTGAAAACTTAATGGTCAATTAAATAATCCTGAATTCAGGGGTACCTCATGAACATAATTGCCCATGAAGAAAACTTTTCTAAAAGTCCCAAAATGGGCTGTGTAAATGGAAACAAAATAGTATTTATGAATTTCAAGAAGGGAGGGAATTAAGAGGGAGAAGAAAGTTTAGTTTCAATGTTACTTATTTAACAGTAGCCTAAAATTTGTAAGTATGTAAGATGCATTTTAAATGAAAGGCTTTTCCACTGAAATGGGAAATACGAAACTGAAACTTTATGATTGATAAACCGAGTATGCAATGTTGGATAGTTAAATTTAGCATTGGGTTCACTAAATTTCAACTAGCTAGAAATACAACAAAAAATTGGGGGGGGGGAATCAGTGATTATTAATGAAAAACCCAAAAATAGATGAATATGTAGCAAAAACGTTTATACCTTTACGTTACGTTATGTAAAAGCAAAAAATAAACCAAAATATGTAAAATAAAAATTGTCCAAATTGATCTGAAAACCTTTGAAACTTGTAGTATTTGAGAGAACTCGGCAATATCAGATTTCTGAAAAGCAATTACATGGAAACCCCAGCCCTACTTGTCAATGTTGGGTCTATAAACCTGGCAAACAGGTTTTAAGTATGCAATATATATTAAAACAGAATTGAACACTCATGAAGAATCCTGCGTGAGTTTAAGGTTTTTAGGGTTGGATTTGAAATTTGTATAACTCTTTCTTAATTTTCATGGTTTGTGTGTAAAAATTTAATAAAAATTAATTTTTAATAGATGCAGATACTCTTAGCACTACAAACTTAGGTTTGAGATTGGTTGCCAGCACTGTTACATCATTCCTAATTCTGGCATTGTTGTTATTTATGATACATCGTCTTCGACAGCGAAGACTTTTGCTGATGATCCGAAGTAAGTTGTGATTTTTTTTCAATATTCAGCTTTTTTAAAAGCAAAATATTGATTTAAATCACGTAAATGTAAATTATTCCTTGTATATATTTAAAAGTAATATTGGTACACAGTAGCTTAAGAAGAATTCTACAATACAGGCAACCACTATAAAACGGGAAACTTATTCCTTGTGATATTGGGGGGGGGGGCAAAAGTTGCTTGGACCCAAGCTGTGGGACCCTTTGTTAAGGAGAAATTCAAGATGTCACCAAAATGTCTTTTTGCACATTACTATATGACTACTGAAATAATTATTTAGAAACTTTGTGTCTTTCAAAAAAATGCTTTTTGATTTGTCTAGAAATAAGAAAATCAGATGACGACTGAAATTTGAGTACGGTCAATTAATCTCTGTTGTTTCAGTCCATTTCTATATTTTAAACCCTTCAATCCTAGACCACCCTAGATTGCTATTTAATCCTTTAGAAAATAAAGCTATGCTGATTATAAAAAGGATATCTAGAGCTAGTAAACACTTACCATCATAGATGCTTTGTTTTTCATACAGGAAGTAGTTATTCAAGACAGCTTCATCCAAAATTGAAATATTCAATATACATTCTTACAACATTTAAAAACTAAGTCATCAACTCTTTTATTACATTTTAGTTCTCTTTGTTGTTGCATTTTATTAGAGGGTCTTTGGTATTTTGTGGAACATCGATGGAAGTAAAAATGTTTGACTAAAATCACTTAGCAAATAAATGGTGATAAAAGCCAATTTTGTCATAACCATTACACTCACATTATAACAACAAGCTCAAAAAATTTAGCAGGCATAGTCCAATTGAATATTTGCTGTTTATAAAGAACACACAAAACTCCAACATGGTGAATGAATTAGATGTACAAACTTATTCAACTAAAGCTGAAAATTCTCTTTATCTCCACATGGAATTCATAATGGACTTCAAAATGGAACTCATAATGGAATTCAAATATGAATATCGGTTGATATAATTCAAAAATCCATACAATAATACTAGAATCAAGAGGAAAATGGGTTTAAACTAGAAATATAAATGCTGTTTTCTGTTGAGGTTCAGAAATGTCACTCTTATATGGTTATGGGCAATGAATTTTGTTGCATCATAAAGCAGATTTTTCAAAGGAAAGGGGTTGATTTAGGAGTAGAAAATTTTACTTTCAATCAGCACTCTGAAAATAAAAAGGGGAGATCTTCAAAATTAAAATTTTCTCAATATAATAAGAAATTACTGTTTTTTTGTTTCATTTGTATGGAAATTCATTCATTTTGAAATTGCACTTCTCATATTAGGATAAAATACTTGTTCTTTGTTGGACCGACTGAAGCACTGTACTAAACAAAATATTTCTGATATTCTTCTTCTTCTTTGGCGCTACAGCCTAGGACAGGCCAAGGCCGTCTCAACAAGTCTTTGCCATCTCGCCCTATTAGATACGACCGTCCTCCATCTTCCAGCACCAATCACTTGAAGGTCTTTTTCTACGCTGTCCAGCCATCTAATGGGTGGTCGGCCTCTTTTTCGGGCTCCATCTGGTTTTGATAAGGTCAATTTCTTGGATGGTTCATTGTCGTCTGATCGGTAGAGGTGTCCTAGCCATCTAATACGATTAGCTTTAATGACATGGACGATATCTGGTTGCTTATAAAATTTCTTGTAGATTTCAAAATTGTAGAGGGTGCGCCATCTGTTGTTTTCGTTGACAGCACCAAAAATTCTTCTCATTATTTTCCTTTCAAACACCATCAGCCTGTTCTCTTCCGATTTGGTGAGAGCCCAGCACTCGCTCCCATACATTAACACTGGTCTTAATAGGGTTTTATAGATGTTTATTTTTGTACTTTGACGGAGGAGTCGGCTTTTTAGTTGGCTTTTTAATCCAAAGTAACATTTATTCGCCATAGTCAAACGGGAATTGATTTCAGCTTTTATGTCATTGTTTCTGGTGATGACGCTTCCAAGATACTTGAATTCTTCCACCGCTTCAAATGAATAACCATTGACTAGCAGTGGGGAAGAGTCGAAGCGCTTATTATTTATCTCCATATATTTGGTTTTATCTGCATTGATGGTGAGTCCCATTTCTTTGGAGGCAGCTTCAAGAGATTTGAAGGTTTCGATAACAGCTCGTTTATATCTTCCTATTATATCGATGTCATCAGCATACGCCAATATCTGAATTGATTTTTGGAAGATAGTGCCTCGGGTGTTGATTCCAGATGATCTAATAACTTTCTCAAGGGCAATGTTGAATAAGAGACAAGCAAGAGAGTCTCCTTGTCTCAACCCTCTGTCAGTGTAAAAGGGTTCGGAGCATTCGTTTTGCATCTTCACCCTGCATTTGACTCTTCTGAGAGTTGCCTTTGTCAGGTTCACAAGCTTCAGTGGTATTCCAAGCTCTTCCATGGCAGCAAAGAGCTTGTCCCTTTTGATGCTGTCATATGCAGCCTTGTAATCAATGAAGAGATGAAATGTGTCAATATTAAATTCTATTGTTTTCTCAATTATTTGTCTTAAGGCTTGGATTTGGTTGGTGGTAGATTTTCCTCTTTGAAAACCACACTGGTAGGATCCAATTACGCTCTCTACATGTGGTAAGAGCCTATTATAAAGCACGTTAGAGAATATCTTGAAGGCTGTGTTTAATAATGTTATACCTCTGTAGTTCGTGCAATCAAGCCTGTCACCTTTTTTAAAAATAGGGCAGATAGATCCGTCGTCCCAATCAGTTGGCATATCCTCCGATTCCCATACTCTACTAATGATTCCATGGATTGCCTTTAACTGTTCTTGGTCTTTGAACTTCAAAAGCTCAGCTTTAATTCCGTCTGGACCAGCAGATCGGTTATTGTTGAGCCTTTTAATTGCCAGTTCGATCTCAGAAAGACTGGGCAAATCGGGCTCTTCAGTGTTGACATTCTCGGTTCCATGCAGGCTTGGATCGATCGGCTATTTCTGATATTACTTTGGTAGAAATCATTATAGCTCATAGCCCCTATTGATTTGATATTTTTCACTACAATGCCGTAGCAAAAATACTATTAATTTTGAACATGCAGGAACACCTAAGAAAACTCATTGGTGGAGGGGAAATTATAAAAAAAATTGCTTAGTTTTCCACCACATAAATGAATAGAATCTAGTGCATTTCTATAACAAAACCACTCTGGTCTGGACCCTTCCTGTCTCAAAGTGAAGTTTCTACTCATCCAGTTTTAATGTTCCTCTTGAATTTTAAGCCAGAAAGGTATACGAAAAATAATAAAATTCAAAAGATATTTTACAGGGTGTTTACTCATAATTTTTTTTGGAAAATTTAACCTTAAAAATATTTTTTTTTAAAAAACAGATTTTGAAATATTGCTGGAATGTAAATGGAATTTGGAAAAGTAATATTGTTCTTTGACCACAGTCCATTAAAAATTTCATTCAGGGCTGTGCAGTCTGCAAGTTTAACATCAGTGATTTACTATTGTGAACTTCTATTGATGAGGTTATGATTCTTTTAATAGAAACAAACTGTTTGTCCAGTTTAATAAAGCTAGTCAAGGCTATAGATTGTTTTGAATGCTACTTTTTATTACCATTTACTTTGAAATACATGCTGAAAGATTTCAAAAAAGGTGCACTCAATATCTAGCTGAATTCAGAAAACTATATAGAAAAAAGACTTGTGTTTTCTTCGAAAGGCGACTGAGAACTGTGTAAACATATCTTCCACAATACAAGATTCTGCAGTTCTCAGCCACCTTCCAAAGAAAGATAATTCTTAATGCTACTTAGCTTGGTTCCCCACAGTTTTTAAATCCAATATCTTAAAGAACAAGTGTGCCAAGTTTCATGCTGGTTGCCAGAATTGCAGTATTCTTGTATTTGTATTTGTTTGTGTTATGTGTTCATCACTATTGGTTTTTAATACAGTAATACCCGAGACTTATGGTAGGAGTGAAAGATAACCACAAAATAAAGGATACAGTTTTGCATTGATGCTTAAAAATTATGCTTATAATTGGAACCTGAAAAAAAACCCTAGTGCAATAATTTCCTGTTAAAATGTTTGTTAATAGTACAAGAATTAATTTTAGGACCTGGACAGATTCCTTGGACAGATTTAAATCTGTCCAGGGAATGCGCAGTTCATTCTGGCAGATAGTGGTAGACTAATCATGGTCACCACTTTTTCCATTATAGTCGGCTTGACTAGAAGCCTTCCTCCACTCTCTTGCGTTACCTTCCTATGCCGTGCTGATGAGTCCTAACAAGGACGAAACCGGTTCATGGCTGGAGGTGACGCTTGAGAGTTGGAGTTTCCAAACATTTTTATGAATTTATCAACTGTCAACCTTTGGTTATATGAATCCCAAATCTTAGATATCAATTCCATCAAGTATTAAATTTATTTGTTGACTAAACTGACTTAATAAAATAAGATTTTGATCTGGTTCTTGTGTAACTTCTGCTTAAACCTTAATGGTAGAAAAATAAACAGATTTCTTTAATCCAGACACTTTAAGTTTTCTTTTGTAAAATTAAAACAACCCTTGACTCTGGCTTTGCAAAAGTCAAGGTTTTACAATAATATGTCTAAAAGTTGTAAAGATATTTAAATATATTTATTTGGGCTTCAGCTTAATGCAAAACTAATTACCAGCTATTTTATCAACTTTTCAATTTGATTTTTAGAAAAAATTGATGCATAAAAATCAATTGAAATATGTAGTTAAAATATTATATTAATTGAGAAACTACACCCAATATTTAGTTTTTGATTTTTCATATATTTTTTATGATTCCTAGAGTTTAGTAAAATATATGAAAACATAGTATGTTACTTTGTGCATGATTGTGTTCAGAATCCCTAGAGGTTTCAAAATCCCAAAAAGGGTTAAAAAAATTTCCAAATCTGCACATGGGTCAAGTCTCTCTGGACCTGAAGAGATGTGAATCAATGTAAAATGATTATTTAAATTCTGTTAACATACTACCCTAATCTAAACAATTTTGTATTGGTGTATAAATATTTTTGAATATTAAATTTTGACAAGTCCAAAGGTTTCTAAGATAGTTTAACTTATGTTATTAAAAAGTTAAGAATGATTAATAATAAATATAAAAATTATTTAAATTCATTGCTTTATCTTAATTTTGTAGGGTTCCATGCCAGAAGGATGGACAACGGCAATGCACATCTTTCCAGACGATTTTCTGAAGATGATGACGGAAGTGTAGGCTATTTTGTTGGTCATGACCAATTGGATTTCAGTAGATATGATGAGCCACCTCCTCCTTACACCCTTTGGAAACCTCCTGAGATTTACATCCCTCCTGGTGAAGCACCCCCTCCTTACGATCTCTCGGTGCAGCTGACAGCTCCGTACACAACCAGTTTCACCTATGCGCCATCAAACCAGCAGGTGGACATAACCACCCAGCAGGCAGACATCTCGGTGCATGCAGAGAACCAAGAAGCGGTCAGCCAGGAGCCGAGCATTGCAGCAGCAGCCGCCGAACTGGCTTACCAGAGCGAGAGCCACCCGGGACCAAACTGCAGCATCTGTACTGCCGTCGACAACGAGCTGAACAACATGGCCAATTCCGCAGGAGGGGCCGTTTTGCCTCCTGACATCCAGTACGAGGAGTCGTGCAGTTATGGCAGTGCCATGCCCTGCCCCTCTCAACCCGAGAGTGCTGCTGTTGCGGAGTCAAGGAGGGAAGAACAGGATTCCAATGTTGCGAGCACAAGTGCAGGGGCCACATCATGCGTCGACAATGCCATACCCACCACGAGTGCATGCACCTGTACACTGATCTCGAAAAAGGGCAAGTCGAAGCGACATTCCTGCTGTGATTTTGTGGAGGACACTCGGTCAAGGAGTAGAAATAATGTAGATAAATGTTGTAGCATGTATTCATCTGCCAATCAGGAGAACAATAATTTGTACCCGGACCCCACTGCTTGGTGTGCTGAAGCTAGTGAGTCATCTAGCAGCTCTAGCCCCACGTATGAGCAACCCACGCTTAGTCCCAGTACTAGTGACTCGAGTTCAGCCGATGCCGACTTCCCCCGTGATGTGCGACAAGCTGCTGCAGGGGGTAATGTCACTTTTAGGACACTACCGAGCCGCTCTGGAGCCCGCAGAGAGCTCACTTATGATAATGCTCGGACGCGAGAACTGCCAGATGATGGCATGAAGTCAGCACACTTCCAAAAAACTCTCTCGAATCTCAAGAAGTTCTCACTGATCAAGAGGAAGAAAAAGAAACGGCGACCGGAGCGCCCCAACGAGATCAGCTGCAGCTTTGTTTGCCAGTCCCTGGCCGACAATCTCCCCTCTTCGCACCAAGCTGCATTCGAGGACGGAATCGACCTCACCAGAAATTCCGCAGAGAACATCTCTCGCCCTCTGGAAGCGATTAACCCTCACATTGGCCACAAGCTCGCCAGCAGTGGCTTGAGATCTCAGGTGGTGAGGCCGACCAGCATCAACATTCCAGGTCCAGTTTATCGGCAGGCCACCAGGAGGAGAGACGGGTCCGGGCCCAGCTTCATCTCGTACGCAGAGGTTCACTGCTGTCCGTCGGTGGTCACGGTGTCTGGAGGCACCGTGGAAGGAGCGTGTGCTGCTTGCTGCAACGCATCCAGCCCAGAGTCCTTGGACGGGCAAGTCGGTGGGGGCGACAGCCACCATGTGCAGTCATCGCGTTCCCTCAACAGGCAGGGCATCTCCCGGTCAGGCTCCATCTGCTCGGAAACTGGGGAGCGTCGGCACCATCGCTCGGCGGGATCTTCTCCCACGACGACTTCCCGTGCGGGGGAAAACAGCCGATTCCTGGATTCCCGCTACGCTTCCTCCTCTCACATCCTGACTGCGCGTGGCGGCGGCTACCCGGAGGACGGCGGCATACGGCACATCCCCGTCTGGGTGGTGAACTCGGTAGCAGTGGCATCTCGGCGGGAGTACGACACGCCCGACGTGCGACGCTCGGCAAGCTCCAGCCTCGGGGAGAGCTCGCGCTCCGTGGGGGACATGACCTCCCCCCTGGACTTCAGAGATTCCATGCTGTCGTCGGGGAGCAGTTGGGAGGCCTGCAGCCATCTATGATGACGGTACTACGTGTAAAGATAAAAAGTAATGTTTAAAAAAATAAGCTGTAGAAAACTATGTGATTGAAGACAGTCGATAATGTTCTTAAATTAAGTGTAAGCAACTAAAGATCTTTTACTAGCTTTACATACTAATTGAAATTCTGGTTTCATGGATCAAGTTATGAGTTGGACTTTAAAAAATAGATGTTACAGTCACGCAGCTGCTTTTTATGGGTTCGAGTGAGGGAACATTGTTAGTTATATAAATGTTCAGAATGTACTAATCTTTGAATTTCTGTTGATGCTGATTATCAACTGCTGGCTTGGATGGCCTTTATCAACTTGAAACATGATCTATCTGTTGGTGTGTTGCAAGAAAACTTTCTGCTCTCCAATCAGATATGCTGAGGATCAAGCAAGCATTTTGCTCCGAAAGAAGCAACCCGTTTCAAATAGAAAAGTACTTTGTAGTTGGTATATTATTGTCGTGTGTGTTGGTGTCCCCTATGTAAAGATGGAAAGACTTGCATCATCATTCAGGTGCTGTTTTGAAGTTATTTATTTAATTTAAAACTGGTTTATGATTAAGAGTCCACCAAAATCTGTTGGTCATCCCTTTGGTGTATTGGTTTACAAATTTTTCTAGCAAGTTCCATGGTTGAACAGCAATTGTGTGGAAGTGAGTGCAATGATAGTTTGATTTTCTTGGATGAAATCCTGCATAAAAATCAAAGCCAAAATATATCTTACTCAACTGCTGTTCTTCCATATGTGTTTATCACTGCCAATAATCCAACTTAGGGCTACAAAAGTTAAGTTCCATTTTCTTTGGTATCGTTAATTTTTTACACAGTTTTTTGAATAAAAGTAAATGAGGTGCATGACAGGGTTTAAGATAGTTTAATTTAATTTTTTTCTTTATAAATTAGAAACTAATTTTAACTAAAGATCTTTAAATATCTGTAATTATGTATTATGAAGCCTAGATCTCTGAATCTAATCTACCTATTTTTTTTCCTTAAATAAATATTTTCTGACAGTTTTTTTAAAAAAGAATTTAAGGTTTTACAGTCGTGACTTGTTGTCTTCATTGTTAAGTTTTAGTTTTGACTTTTTTGCCATGTATATTTGAATTTGATATTGTTTTTGATCAATTTTAGTACCTAAGCAGGCAGTTTTCCTTTAAGTCAGTAAGTTGTTTTAAGGTTCACCTCTATTTGGTTTGTGTATATTATAATCTTAAAAATAACTTTCAAGGTAAAGTGAATAATTTCTTTTGAGGTGGAATAGGTCAGGAGTTTACTTATTAAAGTATTATTCTCCTTGTAGCCAGTTTGACGAGATGTCAAGGCTAGCCTTTTGTTTTTATTAAAACTTCTTAGTTAAATAATTCCACTGTATAAAGAGGTGAATGACTTATGTATGTGATTACTAATATAATTTATAAAATACTAAATAATGAATTTTAATACAATTCTGCATAAAATCTTTCATGTTTCCATCGTTTTGTCTAAAATTCAATAATATTTTTGATTTTAAAAATGAATTATCTACTTTATTTTAATAATATTGTAGGGTCAATATGGGAAAAGTTAAATGAGTGGCAAATGTAAACACTCTTTGTAAACTCTGAGTAGTACATTGAAAGTTTCAAAAAATGTCTTTAATTTGAAAGAAAAGCACTTAAACTAATCAATCAAATTTAATTACAATTTTTGAGAGGTGTTTACTTTCCCCTCGTTTTTACATTTTTCCACATTGACCTTATTGATGTAAATATAAGTACTTGGCATTTACTTAACCATTGTTTTATTTAGTTACTTTCAAGGTATTTTTAGACTTTTCTTAATAAATATAAACATTATCACTCATTTTAATTTTTTTCACGTAATTTTAAAAATTGAATATTAATTAGTTTGTATATATATATCCTGTAAATATCTGGAATTCAGTGATTTTTAACTCACACACAAAAAAATCTGTTTGGGGGTTATTTTAAAGATTTTTTTACTGTTGATAATTTATGTATACAGATTAATTGTTAGGTTTGTTTATTAAAAACTGAATCAAAATAGGAAAGTAATCAAATTTAATTAGGGGAAAAAACCAAACTTAAGTATTATTTTTTAAATATGATATAAGTTTTAAGGATTGAATGTCTTGTAATAAAATACTTTGAAGTATACAATAGTTTTTAAATTTTAACTCAGATTTTTGTCTGTAAAATTTACTGAGCTAAAAATTTGTATATATAAGTATTGGATTTGCTTACTACCATAAAATTGCATTTGTACTAGAATTTCCCTAAAATTAAAAAGGTTTTAAAAATTTTACTTGTTTTTGGAATGTGATAAGCTGTGCCAAAAATTAAAGGGATTTCTACTTTTAACATTTTTAGTAATAACTAATTTTAGCAAATAAAATTTAAATAGCATTTATTTACATGTGATATATTTTTACATATCCTAGTACTAAGTTTTCAAAGGCCTTGGTTTAATTTTTGATTGTCCTTAACAATGTTTTAATTTATCCTGAAATCAGATTAAAAATAAGTTATTATTTGATATAGATTATATTTATTTTTAGTGAAAACCTACTTTGAATTCGATCTCACACTTAAAAGGCATCTTAAGGAGCCTTGAAAGATCTGATCTACACTTTTTCTTAAGACATTTTTAATTGCTTGCATTTAAGCTGGCAAATGTTATGTTTAATGTTTATTTTTATTAAAATTGTAAAATATGTGTATAGTCATTATGTATATAAGTATATTTAACTGTTCTGTTACAATTTATATCTTCATCTTAATATTAAACAACACTATCTCAAAGTTGGAGAACTTAGAGAGTATTGTTTAATACTAAGGTAATAAATTATGTATTTTAAAATCAGGGGTTTCCAACTTACAATTGCCTGAAAGGTGTAATCCAGTGTTCAAAATTGGTGGTGGTTAGCTGGTCCGAATCACTACGGTCTGAAAAGAAAATTACTGGTCCACAGGACCAGTGATGACAAAATATCCCACTCTCTAGATTAGCCACTTTTTTTCTGCAAAACAAATTAGAAGTTTTATGTCAATTAGTTCAATTTATTAAAGTACTTAACAAATAAGATTTTCAAATATATTTGTTTTAGTAAGTTTAGTTCTTAAAATTACTTATTGGTATTCACTTTAAATAGTTAATTTATAAAATTTGAAACCTGTGCATTTTAATTTGGCAGACCAGTCAATTTGGTTGAGGACCAGTAAGATTGGCAAAGTAGTGGTCCACGGGACCAGTGGGTTTGTTTTTTAATTTCTAATGCTGGTGTAATCAAAAACACCTGTTCAGTGACAGACTGCTATGTAGTTAGGGGCATATTTTTTTTTTCTTAGGGAGAGGGAGGAATATGGACTGGTTTTATGAATTTTTTAAAAAATTTCTTGGGATGAATAAGCATTTACTGAAGTATTGACTACCAAAAAAAAAAATAAAGTAAGCTATGAACACCATGGTTTAACACCATTAATTGAATATTTAAAAGGTAAACCAGATCTTAACTTGTTTAACTTGAAATAATCTTTGCTTTCAAGTCAACAGCAATTGAAACCTATATGGATGTATATAAAATTTTAAATAAGAGCATCTCGTTTTATGCTGCTAATTATTCTCCTAAAATGCTTTATAAGCAAAAGAAGAAGAAAAAAGCATCAAGCCCCACCAGTTGGAAACCTCTTGTAGATATTTGTTTATATTGTGTGCATAATTTGTTCTGTCTCACTTAGATTTTGACCATTTCATTTGAAGTTGTATTTTTGACATTTATCATATTTCAGAGTTATATTTTATTCTTATATATTATTTTATACAAAGCTATCATGTAAAGTAACAATTTAATATCTTTACTATATTATTATTGTTGTTGTTGTTGTTTTTTTTTTTTTAAATTTACTTTCACCATTCAAGTTTATTGTAAAATGATTCATGAAATATTGAAACTTGTTCACACTCTTTAGTATAGTTCAACCTAGTTCTATGTTTTTTTAAATGTTGGTACAAAATAATTTTGAATATTGGCACTGTAATTTCTAAACTTAGCAAAGCAAATGTCAACACCAAATCAAATCTCAATTTTAACACAATTTTTCTATTTCCATAAGTTTATTTGGAGTATATTAAAGGTTTCATTCTTGATATTATTAATTTAATGTATTTTAGTTTCTTCAAATTACTTCATATTGATTAAATTTAGCAAGTTTTGATTTTAGAAAGTTATGCTTTTAGTAATAAATTAATATGGTGACTTAGAATTCATGTTGGCTTCGGCTACAGAATTTGAAATACTAGTATAATTTATTATAAAAACTTGTTAGTTCCATATTTTTTAAATTTGGGATTTGAAGAAATGAATGTGAAAATGTGTAAAGTTTATGTGTGTACTAACTGTTGGAGCTGATCATTTAAGTTACTCTCATTCAGAAATTATATTATTCTAAGAATCTATGTAAATTTCATTATAGTTGACCCAGGATATAGTGAACTCTATGTTATAAAGGACATTTTCACTGTCAACAGAACAACTAACTGAATTGCAAAATTGATTATAGTGGGCAATTTATTGAATCCTTAATCATTTGTTATATTGGGGTCCATTTTTTAATATAATATACTTTCTAAATACATATTCATTAAATTCATTTAAAAATAAATTTCTTAGTTTATTTAGAAACATAACTGAAGTAAATCCATAACTCCTTGCTATGTTTTTCTGTTTCTGAGAAAATATGCCAGTGTGATCTGATCTGTTTTGAATAATTGGGTACTATACACATACATTTAAATTTAAATGTTTTATTTTTCATTCTGGTCTATTTCCAATTCTTTACAAAAAGCTTGTCTGGCTGTGAATTTGCATGCATTTAAATTTTGATATTTAATCTCACTTGTATGCTTTGTGTATATGTATATACATAGATATTTGACACTTATTAATGTTTCTTAAATTTTTTGCATAACTTTTGCTATTTTACCAAATTTTAAAGAACTTGGTATATTGGTACAATTCTTATTTATTTCAGACATTTTCAGTTTTATTTAAATTAATATATTTAATATTTATAAAAAATATTATTAGTTATAGTTTTTAAGTTTTATTCACAAGTTTTTTAATTGTATGTTCCAAATGTCTTAATCATTGGTTCAAATCAAAATATTAAAAAAAAAACCTTAGTTTTCATGGTAGTTAAAAGCTCTAAAGGGATTATTAGCATTTCTTATTTTTTCTTCTTATAAACAGTGGAATAGATCAGTAAAATTGGTATGTCCAATAGCTGTTTTTTAAAAAATATATTGTAAGTTATTCATTCCCCCCCCCCCATTATTTGCGAAGGAATTGAAACTGTTTGGATAAAGTTTTGAAAGAAATAGAAATTTGCAAGGACTTGGTTATGTACAGTTTCATTTTTACAACATCACAAGCATTGCTTTATAACTTCAAAACATTATGGAGTAATTAAAGAACCCCTTTTATTAGTTTTAAATTAAATACTAGCAAGAGAGGCACAATATGAGAAAAACAACATTTTTACTGAAGTTAACTTTTTATGGGATTCAAATTTTAAATAATTGTTAATGGGATTATTTAACAGCAAATAAAAGTGATAAAACCACTTTTATGAAATTCTAATTATTTAGGAAAATAATAAAAGGTATGCAAGAATTGAGAAATATATATTGCATTTTAGTAAATGTTATTGTCAGTGTACCATTACAACTTTACATATGCTTTTGGGATCGTTTGTTCTTGATAATATGAGTTTTAGTTAATTAAAAAGCTTTATTATACAAATTTCCTATTGTTCATTGGTACTTAAAGTAAGTGATTTAAGTGGATAACAATTTTTTTGGTTAAAAGTGGAATTTGTTTCTTTTCATAGTTATATGAATGTTTTTATCAATACATTTATCTCATAAAGCATTTTCTTTCAACATAAAATTACTGATTTGGTGATAGATGTTTTGTAATTTAAGCTCTACTCACAAGGTGCAAGTATAGTTGTAATCAAGTTTGGTGAATCTGGAATGAGAATAATATATTTGTACCCTTATTTTTTGTTTTGTTTTGTTCAGAAAGACAGTAGACCTAAGAGGTTGGCACAGTAACCTTATTTAGCCACATAGGCGTTATAGCTAGGCATTGGTTCAGAAATAGTATTATGTGGTGTACTTGGATTGTACGATTCATACTTTAAATCTACTTAACCTAGACCATATTAAATTGCCATGCCTATTTATGGTTTTACTGTGATAAAAATGGAAAATAATCTTAGAAAATTTTAAAAGATTTTACCACTTAAATCACTGTTTTAATTTACTCTGTTGAATGTTAACCTGATTAAGTTAAAGTACAGAGTGTGTCATAAATTTGTGCGAACTTCAAAAATTCGTAATTAAAATGTAAATGGCTGAGAAAATTTCATGTACATGAACTGAGAGTCGTGACATTTTTTTTTGTTAAAAAAGATATCAGAAGTAACTTCTAAGTAATTCATCTTTTGAAACAGGCAGGGCATTGTAGTTAAAATCTTTTCTACAAGAATGGTAAATCCACAACTCTAAAATTGTGAATGTTTCGCATAGCCCGGATAAAGCCCTATTGTAATGATTTTTTTTTGTTTTGTCTGCAAAGGATTCACATAAAAAGCCAATTTATTCAGGATAACGTATGAGAAAGCATGAGCAACCTCTTTTTCTTGTACCTCTGACCAAACCGAAATTTCTTCCGTTCATTAGGTACCTTTTTATTATGAATTTTTTGAAGTTTGCCACGAATTTATGGCACACCCTGTATTTAATTAAAGAATGTATAGTATTTGTGCCAAATTGTGCTTAAGTATTTCTTCCTGTATAAATTTTAGAGCTTAAGCATCATAAATTTGTATTTATTTGAAAATTGGAAAATGAACTTGTAATTACCCTGAATTGAAATGAAATTTGAAAGCACCTAATTCTACTGTAAATTTACTATAAAATGTGCTGAATTTTTATAAAACTTCTGTGAATAAATACTTCTAGATTGATATGATGTTTTCTAAGTTTGAAAACGTATTAAACTCTTGTAGACTTAAGAATTTATCAGAATTTCATAATCAATATTGAATAACATCTTATATGAAGAATCCGGTCCTATCATTGGTTCTTAACGCAAATACGTAGTACCTCATTCTGAAAATCCGTAGCAACGATTCCGTTGTGTTTACATACGGATATCGGATACATTCCCGACCGTTTTGTCTCATCGGGCGCGCTTTGGGTTTTGAGGGGAGTTAATTGCCTTCAGAACAAAAGAAAAATCTTTAAAAATCCGGGTCTTAGAGCTTTCCGGAATTTGGGATTCCGGATAAAAGTCAGTAGTACTCCTGCTGCAGTCAATGATAAGTTAATTTCCTACAGCACATTCGTGATAATTCACGAAGTCAGTAGCACCCCTGTTAAACTAACTTTTAGAGAATTCATACGATGTTTTTCTTTAAAATTCAGAAAATTTGTTTTTGGTAGAAACAGTGAACCCCCTTGTTAAGTGGATTTTATTTTCTTTTAAACAAGTGCACGATTGGAAAAATTGGTGAGCTCTACCTTACATGTAATGTAATTTAGTATGGAAAATGAAAAAGAAATGTAGACAAACTTTTAATGAATAGTGGAAGTTTTTTATCACATTACTACACAACATTTTATAAGTTCAATTCATTCATACTTCTATATTTTGATCTTTTCAATACCTTGAGAAACAACAAATGTCTGCTTCTGAAATTAAGAGTATTGCATTTGATGCAAATGCTTTTTCTTATACAATCTCTCTACTCCCCAGTCTGGATCATAGGTTGAAACTTTTCCGTCTCATAACGGAATATGTCCACTCTTATTTCCTTCAAGACGAAACGGGATGAAAAATTTAAAACACTATTTGAAAATGACAAAGTTTCGTCCTGGAAAATGTTCTAGATTTCACTCATGTTTAAGATTAAAAGGCACTAGCTTCTTTCTTGTTATCACTTGAAATGCATGCAGCACTTTAAAACATGTTCTGTTTGAGCATTTTGTGTACAAAGTCATGTTTGAATACTGTCCTCTCTGCAATTTGTACCTTGAAAGTTAGCTTGATCCGTAAGGCTCGATTGACCAAGTTCCAACACTAGTCGAGATAATAGTCATCTTAACTCCCTGAAAGAATTTAGCTTGTAAAACATTTTGAATTAAGGAGGTCACTGAATTTTGTAATGCAGGCGTTTGCAGTATCAACGAGCTAACTCCAACAGCTTTACATTGGAGTTAGTTCATTGTTGCTGCAAGCGCTTCAATATAATGAAATGAACAAACGAAGGAACATATAAACTGAGTGATATTGCCAGAAAAGTTTTTTGGGAAATAAAGTCCTATGCTTTTCAGGTGTTATGCAAAACGTTTCACAAATTTTGGTGAAACAAGTTTTAAACAATTTTAAACTTTAGTAGGTAAGTCAAGACATGGGAGGAACAATTGATTTAAAGTAAAATTATAATATTTAATGAACACCAGACTTTTCATTGAATACCAAAGTGAATAGAACTTTTTATAACAATGAAATCAACGAGTTGCTAACAATTGCATTGTATCTTCCCAGTTTTATTGTTGGCAGAAATTATTCACAACAATGAAACACTTGATCCAATTACTGCAGAGTACATTGTTATGTGAACGTAAAGAAATTATTTTCTTTAGACACTAATCTTGGGAAGGTGTAGCTGAAGGACTTTATCGATAGTAACAGTTTGATAGAAAATGGATTCGATAAATCTGTTTCTTATTCATTCGTCCAACTTTGAGGTTACTATTTTTGACCAGGTGCAGGAGAGCTGGTCAAAAATAGTAACCATAAATAAATTGCTGAATCACGTTCAGGGGCATTTAGTATTTGGAGAAAGAGATGGTAAGTAATAATCTGACATTTTTGACAATCACTTAAGAAATAGAGTAACATTTGGCTCCTCTTAATAATTCGTATCACTAAATTAGAAGAATAGAAGAAATACAAATTACAAATAGGTGCCCAAAAATTAAAAATTTTATTATTAAATTTATTGTGTCTTTTATATTAGGAGGTATATTATTTATGTTATTAGATATTTGATTTATTTGAGGATTTTTATGCTTTTTTGTGGTTTAATGTTTAGAATTTACTGTCGTTATCTAAAACAAAATAATACGCATGTTCAAAAATATATTTCATCTGAATATCTCAAACATTTTACCCTTGTTTTTAAAAATAATCCATTACATGTTATTGAACCATTCTATGATAGTTAAAAATTTTACCTGATAAACTAGTTTGACCTTGTGGTTGTTTCTTTGCAATACCGCTTATTTCTTTAGAAACTGCTATTTCCTTTCATATAGTTAGTTTATGGTAGGTAAGGAGGGTCAAATAAATCCCACAACATTTTATTAAATTTAATATTAATGACAATATTCAGTGAGGTATATGTAAGGCGAAAACATGTCTTGTTAAACTCTTTATAGCCCTGTGCATTTAGGACATAATTATCGTGCCCTGATAAAAAGGAGAAAATCTAGTTCTTATAAAAAATGGAACTGTGGTTTAATCTTTTTATTGGTTTCTTTACTATACACTTTACCCCTGTAAAACTGTTTTTGTCTTCAATACTATTAGTATGCAAGAAAGCTGACTTTACTTTTGCGACTTATTTGACTTTGTGGTTTGTTTCTTTGCAATGCATTCACTTTTCTGTAAAACTGTTTTCTCCTTGCTTATAGTTTGTATGCAGAAAAGCCAACTTTATTTCCCTAAATGAAATTCGTGAAATGCGGATCACCTGAGTTCGAAAGGGCAGTCTGTGTAGACTCGGATCATGAAGGACCCCTGTCGGTGGGGCTCGAAAGTGGCAGGGATGATGACGTAGTGACCAGGTGACAGCTCGAACCTTGCGAACACTTCTCGGTAGTTGATGTACGGCCCAGAATTGCCCTCTTCTTCGTTTGTCACGAAGTCTTGTACGGTCAGTCGGCGCTTCGGGTCCTCCGTCTGCTCATAAATAATTGTTATTCAGTGTACAGGTACAGTTACGAAAAAAATGGCTGGGATTAAGAAAATGACTTAAGTGTCATTTTTGGAATCAATTGTATTTTCAAAAAACTATAATTAATAATGATTAATTCTTGAAACGCCATCTTTATTATTCCACGTTACTACAAAACCCCAAAAACTTCTTTTAGGTTTCTATTACTGATCAGGAGAAATAATCGTTATCAAATTACTGTAGTTCTTAGTATTTTACTTAAGTCAGTACAAAACCACAGTTGGAACCACAGTACAGAGTGGAAAATTAAATAAAATGGGTAATGGCACAGCATTTTCTGTTTGACGGGTTTCTATTCAAAGATCAGTTCCGTGCCTAAATATTTTTCAACCCATTTTATTTACCCCTCCCTTCTATAGAGAGCACTAACACCCGCTTCCATGAGAACTATAGCAAGTTAGCAGAGCTTGTATCTTCCTCTTAAAAATCGGTGTTCTCAAAAAAAGAGAAACCTTCAAAATTGAGACTTTTTCGCGAATGTAAATTTCTAAAGCATCGACTGTCGTAATTTTGCTCTGAAGCGCATATGAAAGGGGGTACCTTGTAGACAACGAAGCCGACCTGCATCATCTTCCTTCCGGGGTGCTTCATGCACCTCCTGCGCACCTGCATGAGTGCGATGACGGCGCAGCAGTAGCGGGACCCGTTGCTGCCCACCGAGTCCTTGCGCTGGTCGCGCCGGATCTCTGCGGGGTCAAAAGCTTTAATTTCAGTCTCTCGATTATTTTACTGAACACGATTAACATTACAATATACGGCTGTATTCACCATTAACTTGACCCAAGGTTAACCTGGATTCAAGCTTTTTTGACAGCTCTGATAGGCTTAAAACTTGTTTCCCTATTTCAAATACCAGAATACCACCACAAACCTAACCTAAGGTTAACCTGGAAACAAAACTTCTAATTGGTAGTCGAAAAAGAGAAACAAGTTTCAGGCCAATCAGAGTTATCGAGAAAGCTTGAACCTTTGGTAAAGTTAGTGGCGAATACAGCCGTTAGAAGTTTTGATTCCAGGTTAACCTTGAGACACTTTTGGTATTGCTTATTATAATTTTCATGAGTGTGCTTTGATTCCACATACAACGTCAACTCTCATGTTTCAAAAATTTTACAAAATATTTTCTCTTTAAATGAACATCTAATATAGGTGTTTAAGTTAAGTTAAAACCTTATCAATTGTACATTAATACCCTGAAATCATTAAATCACATATTGTGCTTTAATAACAATACAATTATTGCAGTACTTCAAAATAAAAATAAATTAATTACAACTCTTAAACATGGTCCGCTGTGAAAATGAGTTTAGCACTTTTAGTCTAACGACCGCATTCACCACTACCCTAACTTAAAGAAATATTGAAAGAGTGCCCATACCATGTTCATAGACTGAAAGAAGGTACTGAGGATTCCTTGAAAACAATTCCAAGTTGTTCCTAGAACCACCACTTGTTTTAGGAACCTCCCACTTGCCCCTAATAGCTTTCACCTGATAAAGGAAAGGATGTAAATGAGACGAAGAAAAATCTTTACAGTTCTACGTTTTCACAGCATGTAAAAAGAGAAAATGGGGAATGGATTACACCATGACATTTACAGGGTGTTTCAGAACTCAACGTAAAAAAATTATAGGGCTGTTAGAGAGGATTTAGACAAGCATAGTTCGTATAGGAATGGGGGGGGGCGCTGATGCACCGTTAAAGAGCTATGAAGTAATTTAGTATGAAGGCGTTACAAAAAGCAATTTTCCCAAGGTACGTTAACTAAAAAAATCAAATTGAGTGAAAAGATTCATTGCATAAGGTAAGGTAGAGCGATATGCATACTACTTTCACCATGAATTTTTCGAAATTGGAACACTTTTATCAAACCGTGGGATGGGTTATAAAAGGTGCAATACAAAAAAAAAATGCACAAGTGCAATAGTTCTGTCAAAGAACGGAGTCCCATTTGGTCTGATGGCATTCCGATGATCAGACAGGAATTTAGTGGAAATACAGGTGGAAGTCACTGGGTGAAAGATCGAGACCTAAGTGTGCATGATCAAACATATCCCAGCGAATGCTTTCGACTCACCATGCCGGCTTCTTCGGCCACCCCGTCTCCGTCGAAGTCTGGGCCCAGGGTGCAGATGGTGACCTCCTCGAACTCCCTGCAGAAGTCCCGGTACTCCATCCAGAACTCGCCGTCATCCCGGCGACGCCACTCCAGTTCGTGCTTCGTGTGAAGGTCCACCTCGCTCCAACGGGAGTCGCTGCAACCACCGAAGTTTAAGAACTTTGACCAAGGTCACCACTCAAAAATTCATTGTTTTATTCAAATATTCATTATGTTCCTTATGTTTCAAAGGTGAGATTTGCTGGTTTTTATGAGGGCTTCTACTCTACAGTAAATTAAAGTGCAGAATTAAGACCAAACAAAACTAATACAACTGGTGTGTAGTACGTTTTCAATCATCGTATTATTATCGTTCTGACCTAACATATTAAAATAAACCTACTTTCACGCGATCGGTAAAATGCTATTTACTTTGGCTCGCTACCACTATTTGGTATAGGAGTGGATAGCAGCAATTTATCCCCTGTTCGGATATTCTCAGAAAATTGAGCTCATTGAGCATCTAATGCCACAGAAAAGATTAGAAAATACTAGTTTGGATTCTCCAATAGCCGCCCGAAGGTCCTCTATTTTTACAGGGGCCTCAAGGTTTTTACAACTTGTGATAAGTGTTCTAATGAAAGTAGTACACCAGCCCTTATACTGGAATGTCTTTAATTCGTCAGAAGGAAAGTTAAACAATGAATGATCAAAAGTTTATTAAAGCGGAGCATGGCAGTAAAATTATCTATCAGATTCTCACCTCTTTTGAAACCCGGATTTTCTTTAAATGCGCAATTCAATCTCTAGTTGTCTTACATCTTAGGGTGGTTTTTATACTTTTGTTGAATTGAAATGTGTTATGTCGTAAGATGTTGGAATTTTTTTATTAACAAAATTGTATCAGATACTGTGAGACAATTACTGCAAAATCAGGTCCAAGAAATTTCAGAAAAGGTCTTTCTCCTCCTGGGTATAATATTCACCTTTGTTGAAAAGGAAACGAGTGAGTTCAATCAAAGGAAGTAAAAATATTGTAACCTACTTGTCATTCCATGATCCATTCCACTCTACATCATTTCCCCAAGGATTTCTTATCCTCACCAAGTTGACCTTATTGCCTTCTTTCATCGGAACCTTAAAAGAAAAAATTAACTTTCGATAATCGTTGAATTCTTATAAAATCGTTGTCTTCATAAGCACAAGCAGTTTGCGTATATTTCTTAACTTCCAATCAGACAATTCAAATAACTCATCCCTTCTCAATGTTTTAAGTAAATATAAATAAAAAGTAATAGGCTTCAAGGATTCTGCTTTAATAGGTATACTTTTTTTTCAATTTATAACATTTGTTTTATTTCTTACAAAGATGCTAAAATGAGTTGTGTAAGGTATGCAAAACAGAATTAATTTTAATATCAAAGTTAATTATGCAGAAATTCTAATTCTGTAACATTTCATCAGTCTTAACTTCAAATAAAAGAACAGGGTGGGTCTTCTCATCTTCGTCGGTGTAATTTTTAAATCAAACACTCCTCAGTCCCTCTATTAATTCATTTTTTTTTCGAACAGCAAACCCCCAAAAATGAAAAAAAGACTTTCCAAAGAGATAGCACCATCCTCCATTTATTTAACCTCACGTTCGGCAAAACATCGTAATTACTTTGAACTCTGGAAAAAATTTTAGCGCCGTAGTATTACGAAAGAAATGATGACAAAGAGCGAAAGAAGACAAAGAGGAAAATATTAAAAACCAAAGTATATGAGGTAGAAAAAAAAATCCACTTACCTTGGCCACGGCTGTAACGGTATAGGCGTGTCCAGAGACCAGGCCGTTCGGATCGGCTGTATTGGCCATTTGCCAATCTCCCTGGGATGGCAGAGCAAAAAGTAATTGCATAATTAGGCCTTGAATTATTATGTCCAAGATGCATTTTTTATGTCTTTTGTTTCAAAGAACTTTTTGCTGTGACAGTCTATAATCAGTTACTACAATCGAACCTATTGAGAAGTAAATTACATCCCGGAGAGACTTCTTAGGTCTTAATTTTAAGTTAAAACGATGAGGTTCATTTTTTATACTTCATTGCATCGTAGAATTATTTATCTTGTCTTAAGAACTGGCTTAAAAATGTTTTCATCCTAATCAAGATAGTCTTACAGACTGCCAGAGTTGCCAAGGAGATCTGAGCTTAGAACTGGCCATGTAAGAGTGACTTTCCAGTGTTAAATATTGGGGCTTTTAATTAGTTTTTAGTTTTTTACAATGAAAACTTATCTTTGAAAGAAATATAATATTTTATTTTCCTAGACAATCTTATAACATAATGAATATTACGAATAGTAAATTAACTTGGAAAAAAATATTTAAAAATTTATGTTAAGTTATAAAATATTTTAGATCGAAAAAATGAATGTATGAATTTCAATAAATGATTGTTTTATGAAAGAAAATGTATATCATTAAAAAATTTTAACACCTAATGTAATAAAACTTTTTTCCACACAAGACTCTTCAAAACTATATTTATAGCATGGCAAAACATAAACAAGATAAGAAGCCACAAGGAAGTGGAGGTGGGTTGGTGTACTTTCTATTCGAGAGTTCGAAACGATCGGACTTCAAGGAGGGCATTAGGTGGGGTAGAGTTACATGCGTCCGTGGCATTATTCTCAAGCTACACGTGCCCCCGGGTAATTCTAAATGTGTAACAGTTTGTCGCCTAGTCACTGTGGAATCGTGGGTAACGAGTTGGAAGACACTCTGGCCAAGGCTGGATCAGACCTTCCCCAGCCTGATCTTCCTGTCTGCTTCCACAGTGCAGTGCTAAGAGAATCATTAATGCAAAGTTTAAGACCCACCATCGTGAAACTATAAGAAATACTACGAAGGGGAAGATTTGGGGTACCTTAATGAAAAATCCCATCCCTCGCGACCTCCCTAGGCCAGTCGGGGTCGCCAACTTTAGAGTTAAGACTGGTCATGACTACCTTAGGAAGCACCTCCACAGATTTGGTCTGGCGGACTCTCCAACTTGCCCACTTTGCATGACTGCTGACATGAGTGGGGACCACTTGCACTCCTGTATTGGACTTTTAGACGTAGCAGATGTTAATGCTGCTAATGATCATTGTAACTTTGTGTGTGTCTCTGAACTGTATTGGGCTGCCCGTGATAGACTAATGGCGGAAAAGCCAAGGTCTGGCGTAGGTTAAAAAAAAATCAAGGAGGGCACAGAAGGATTGTTAGAAATTGTTTTGAAATTATTTTAATTCCAAAATTTCTCTAGGTTTCAATATTTTCTAAACAATACAGATTCGGTATCTTATGTAAGTACCCACCATGTTTACGAACCTTTCTTTACATCGTAACGTTGACTCCTTGATTTCTCCCTATAGTAAATTGATCTTTACATAATCCTAACCACAAAATCAAAGAATTAAATATTCATACACAAATGGAAGTTTCATGTTAAACCTAAGTAGAGACATTTTAACTCTTTAGGCACTTCACCTAAAGTTAAGTAGCCTCGAGTTAGAAATTAAAGTTAAATCCTGATAACTGACTACTTAATATTCATCCCTAATATTTCCCCGAGGGTACTCAACCCATTTAAAATATTTACCAAGCATCATTCACTTTTCATACTAATGATACCAATTTGCATTAAATCAAATCCCCGCTCACTTTAAAAGGAATACGTACTCAGCAAAACAATAACTCATCACGCATACATTCAACTGACTGAAGACACAGGCGTGGCCGTTTCTAGGTAAGCAGTTCTCATCTGCATTCAGTAATAAAACATGACCTCCGGTAGGAAGTAGAACAGAACGGATGTTACGCATTATCGTTTGGTCACCTATTCATTATTCAACTGGAAAGCATCATCGTAATCATCATCATCGAAGACAATTCATTAGAGGGCGGAGGTCTGCGTAATCGCTGCATGTTGCAAACAGCTCCTGGTGTTACTTTTGATTAGATAGTGGCTGCGTTGTTGTCTACGGAAGATTTAATGAGACCGGGTGAGGTCATTATAGTTTTCCCCCTTTTATTTCTAGGTCAAGAAGAGGGCTATATGCATTAGGGATATTAAAAAAGATCCAATTATGTTCCCTGATTGGTTATATGGCCTGTCAGAATAGCATTGAAGATACTATCGAGCATACATTCATGGTTAGATGAAATCCGAAATCCTTGATAGTTTTTCTCTTTACGTTTTATTAACGTTAAAAAAAAAACGTTTTAGAATTCTTTCTTTAAGTTCAAGTGTGACAATAAAAGAATGGTGGAATTTTTGTGGATTATCCACAAATTATGTCACACAATTATAAGGAATTTCATATATCCCTACCCTTGTTACTATGTTACTATTCAGTGACCTCTTTCATCCCATTGGTGACGATGTCACACTTTTAAGTATTAAAATTAAATTAAAATTTTCATTCAACCTTTTCTTTACTTGAATGAGAATTAGTAACGGTTTTATTGTTGTGCAATAAAATTATATGGGGTGAAATGCTTTTTTGTTACAAAAAATTCTCTTACCCTTATCACACTAATGTATAACGTATGCTCCTCCTTCCCTTTACAAGGAAATGTTTAATAAAAGCAAATGCACAGATAAATAGAGAAAAAATAAACAATAATTTATTAATTATCATTTTAAAATCTTTGAATAAATTTATTTGGGGAACTTTTATTTTTTGCTACACGTAACATAATTTGTAGACGTCTCTTACGATCAATCAATTCTCAAATCATGTGATCAAGACAATTCATACTTTTCTAACAAATGAAAAAATGCGAAAGTCAAAGCAAATAGATAGAAATGGTTCAAGGGACCAAGGTTTAAAAACTCCAAAGAAACATATAGGTATGTGCTACAACAGTGTCTCTTTTCATAAAGGAAGATTTTCCCACTCACTTTCCTGGAGCAAGTTATGAAGGCTCCTCCCGAAGAGGCCTGCAGCAGGAACTGGTAGAGGTTGATGGGAGCCGCTTCCAGGTCGTATCTCTCGGACAGGCCACTCGTGAGGTCCACCAAGGCGTCCATCGCCTGCCCGCCCTCTAATGCCTCGTATGATCCGTGCAATCTATAGAGAGGGGTTTAAGGTCAAAGGCCTTCGTTTAAAAGGTATGCACACGCTCAACTATTAATGTAAAGACTACAATTATACTGCCTTTAAGATATCCGTGGTGTATCTCAATCGATCTGGTGAGCCTAAAACCAGTGTAAATTCTTAGTGGTTGTTTGTTCATAGGGAAATTTTAGAAAATCCCCGAAATTTTGACATTTTTCTCAAAAGGTAAAGCTGATAATCTGAAAAAGTGCCCCCCCTTTGGAGCCGTGCTGGATCCGCGCCTGTTCTCTTCACATGAGAAAGCCGTGAAGCATATCTTCCATAAACCTGTGAAATATAAGTTTAGAGCTCTGTTCTTAATCAGTTTGGATTATTTCATTTTAGTGGTAGTGGTTTTTAGTCACCGCTTTTTAAATTAAGTGAAAAGTATTAAGCTGAGCATAAATATTTACTCTCTAGCGGGATCATATGTCCTGCGTGAGAAGTGTTTCTCTTCAGGCGCGTAGCCAGAGGGGGGGATTTGGGGATATATTCCCCCCCCCCCGAAATATCCATATCCCCCTCAGAAATTTTTTCTGGCTACGCCACTGTTTCTCTTAATATGAGAAAACAGTGAAGCATCCCTTCCATAACCAGTGAAATATAAGTTTAGAGCTCTGTTCTTAATCGGTTTGAATTATTTCATTTAAGTGTTAGTGGTTTTTAGTCACCGCTTTTTAAATTAAGTGAAAAGTATTAAGTTGAGCATAAATATTTGTTCTATAACGGGATCTATGTCCTGCGTAAGAAGTGTTTCTCTTAACATGAGAAAACAGTGAAGTATCCCTTCCATAACCTGTGAAATATAAGTTTAGATCTCTGTTCTTAATCGGTTTGGATTATTTCATTTTAGCGGTAGTGGTTTTTAGTCAGAACTTTTTAAATTAAGTGAAAAGTATTAAGTTGAGCATAAATATTTGATCTGTAACGGGATCTATGTCCTGCGTATAAAGTGTTTCTCTTAACATGAGAAAACAGTGAAGCTTCCCTTCCATAACCTGTGAAATATAAGTTTAGATATCTGTTCTTTATCGGTTTGGATTATTTCATTTTAGCGGTGGTGGTTTTTAGTCACCGCTTTTTAAATTAAGTGAAAAGTATTAAGTTGAGCATAAATATTTGCTCTTTAACGGGATCTATATATGTCCTGCGTTTGGAATGGCTCTGTTAATATAAGGTAACAGTCCAGCCATTCGTTCCATAACCTGTGAAATATTAGTTTATAAGTAATTATGTTCTTAAACGGTTTCGCATTAGTAGATGTGGTTTTTAGTCACCACTTTTTAAATTAAGAATAAATATTAAGTAAAGCATCTTCATTAACTCTGACTGAAATTTTGTTACCACTTAATAAATTAGGATAAAAATCCTAAGTTAAATAAAACGCCTGGGCTGGTGGTAGGGGTTTGTGGATGGAAGGATATATTACTGTCCTCTTCATTCCTAAGACTCTTACATTCTTTCTGTTTCCGTCGTAGGCAAAAGAGTTAGTCTTGAAATGTTACAAAAAAGAGTGTAAAAGTCATCAAGTCATAGTAATATTTTCAATTAATTTTACTGTTACGGTTACAGTTAACGTTGAAAAATAGAAATATTAAGACCCCCCGTGAATTAAGCAGGAAAATTTATAAATACCAATCAGTATTTATTTCCGAGTGCTATACCCGCTGAGAAGGCTCAGATTCGATCTGAGGGCCTTTCGGATGGCAGTCTGGTGTGCTAACCACCAAGCCATCCGTTCCTGCAGCTGCGACAGTCTTGTAATTAATTTGAAGTTGATACTTCACCATTTAAAAAAAAACAAAAAACAGAAAATATTGCCGAGGATCGAACCCTAAACCTTTTGTGAACCACTGTCACCTACCTCAGATGGCAGTGCGTTAACCAACCGTACCATCGGTTCCTGAAGCCTCTGGTTTATTTTAATAATTTAAAGTTAATATATAAATTCAAAATTTGAAAAGTGGTAGGCTGGCTTTGAACTCGGATCCTTTCGATTTGTAACATCACGATCTTAATGTCCAGTCCATTCGCTCACATCTCTCCGAGAATTTTAAAGCTACTGGAGATTATTAATTTCGATATTTTAAACAAGAAGAAACATGCAGTGTGTGTTATCGAAGTCTTATTTTTCTCAATTATGGTTATAGTAATTTATTTTTTGTATGAGTTTTGTTTATCATCCTGTGTCAACCTGCAACCTGACCTTCATGTTTGAATTTGAATTTCACTAACACTTAGGGGTTACTCTTTACTGTGAAAGAAACATGAAAATATATTTATTTGAATTTTTTGATGATTTTTTTTTTTAAAAAATTTGAAAAAAAAAAAAAGTTTTATAGCTCTTTTATCTTGAATAACTCCAGTTCTATTAAGCTTAAAAAAATGCATCGATCTTAACAGATTATTTTTTAAATTTGAATTTCATATACAACCTGACTATAGCTTTAAAAAATAAAACTTTTATCTAATAAAAAAGAACATTTTTTTTAATTTTAAAAACATATGTTTGTTGAATTTATTTTCAGTGCTATTTTTTATTTGTTTGTAAAATTTTCGGTTCGAGGCTTTTTTCTAATTTTATGAATTTGAGTGTGTATGAAGGACAACCAAAAACTCCATAACTTTATTCATGGGTGGGCAAAAAGTCGATACACTTTTGAAAGTTCCATAGAAACTATCTATTATCATAATTTTGAACTAAATTTTTAAATGCCTTAAAAAATCCCTAAGATTGAAGGGACTAAAAACCATTTTTATTCCAATTTTTTTTTTATTTATTTTTGAATTTTCAAAAGTGTACTGCCTTATATATATATAAGCTTATATAGAGCCTTATAAAGAGCCTTAAAAGGATCTAACAGCATACATACAAAACTAAAGATAAAAATATTCATTTCAACAGTTAGAGCAGTCCTACTCTAAGGCAGCAATACATGGAAGTTAACCAAACAGCAAGAAAATGATGCCTTTCTTGATGCCTTTTTCTTGATGCCTTTCAGACCAAATGTTTAAGAAAAATACTAAAGATATACTGGACAAACAAAATATCAAAACCCATAACTGCAATACTTAAAAAACAGAAATGGTCATGGATAGGGCATGTTCTAAGAATGCAGGCAGGGGACCCAACAAGATTAGCCCTCACGTTAGGGTGTTTCGAAAGTCTATGGTAATTTTTTTTTTCGAATTTACCAGATGCCCCCCCCCTCAAGTTGTTACAAATACTAAAACATTATTACCTGCAAATTTTCAGGTCTCTAGGACGATTTTTGACCCCCGCGCCCTTCAAAAGTAGGTTTCCCATGTTAAAGTACATAGGGAAAATATTGAAAATATCGTCATTTTTGGTTCTTTTCAATTTTACGAGCCTGAACGCAGTCAATATCGAATTAAAACCTATACATCATCTTTGGGACATCATTGCCTCAAGACCCTATCGGAAAAATATTCCATGGCACCTATTGGGGGTAGTTACACGGGGGTGAAAAGCGAGCTTTCACCGAAAAACGAGGATGCTTGCCGCGGGTGCTGGTTATGCTCGACGGCGTTTGCGAAAGGAACCTGGATAAAATCCTATTTAGGTGTTTTTTGAACCTTTTTCCTAAGGTACCCGGTCATTTGGAACCCATCTGGCGGGAGTTGTGTCTGGACCCCCCATGAGAGGCCTTCATCCAGCTCCCGCCGCAAGCGCCGGCAAGCATCCTCGTTTTTCGGTGAAAAGCTCGCTTTTCACCCCCGTGTAACTACCCCCCAGTAGGTGTCATGGAATATTTTTCAGATAGGATCTTGAGGAAAGGATGTCCCAAAGATGATGTATAGGTTTTAATTCAATATTGACTGCGTTCAGGCTCGTAAAATTAAAAAGAACCAAAAATGACGATATTTTCAATATTTTCCCTATACTTTAACATGGGAAACCTACTTTTGAAGGGCGCGGGGGTCAAAAATCGTCCTAGAGACCTGAAAATTTGCAGGTAATAATGTTACAGTATTTGTAACAACTTGAGGGGGGGGCATCTGGGAAATTCAAAAAAAAATTTTTTTGAAACACCCTACCCTCACGTGGTGCCCTGATGGAAAAAGGAGGAGAGGGTGGCCCAAACTAACCTGGCGCCAAATGTCTTTAAATGAAAGGAATACCTTTGGTTGGCTGAGCTGGGGGAGTGTTAGAGAGGCGGCACTAAACCGGAGGGAATGGAATGCCACAATTGCGCCCTCATGCGCCACTGGGCGTTAGGAGATTTAAGAAGTATTCATTAAAATGTAAAAATTTTTTATTGACACTAAACAAATTATTGACAACAAATTGAGTTCATATAGCTCATTATAGACATAGGAGTATTGTGTCATTATCCCTGCAAGAAAAATAATTGATTAGCAGATAGCAAAACGGTATAAGACGGCTTTTTAATATTTCAAAATACATTTCAACCAGGCGCGGATTCAATAAAGCACTTCGGAAAATGTCCCCTCCTCGGGCTGAAAAAGAAAGGGAAAGATGGGAAAAAGAGAGAAAAGGCGTAAAAAAGAAAGTAGATTTTGAAATACCAATAATTTTTTTTTGTCATTTAAAAAAAAAATAATTTTTTTCTTTTCTTCTTTTTACCCTTTTTTTCTCTTCCTTTTCCCTTCGTTACCCCTTTTTTTAGCCCAAGGTGTCACTTTCCCCAGATTCTCCAAACTTTTTTCGTTCATCAAGCGCCTGTGTGGATCAAAAATGAATTATTCAGGGTCAAAATCCCTACAATTTTCTAGGGGAAGATCCGCAGACCCCCTAAAAAATTTGCGTTCTAAGACAGTTACAAGGTTCAGATCCCGATCATAGGTTCAGAAATAGTTTCGCTTATACTGTTAATCAAACATGTTGGGATTCAAAAATAAAATTCATTAGGGGGATCTTTATAGAAAGAAGTAAAATTTAGTCTATTTTGCGTGCAAAGGTAGAGGTGATCCTCAAAAAGTGCCCTCCCCTTGGAGACCTGCTGGATCCGCGTCTGAGGATGTGGGGGGTCTTTATTCCATTGATAGAGATGCTGTTCTATACCATCACTCCACCCCTCCAAATCTGACTCCTTCATGCACACAATTTGGATTATTTTGAGTTCCTTGGTACCTCCTGACAAAAATCAGCTGTTATTAGGATGAACTGAGAAACGAGAGGAGTCAGATTTGGAGGGGTGGAGTGATGGTATAGAGCAGCATCTCTATCAATGGAATAAAGACCCCCCACATCCCAAGGAACCGTTTCTGGTGGTCTAGAGTTATAAGGCCAGTATCCTTACACCTCTGGTAGACCCTCACGTAGGATAGGTGATAGTAAGTAGGTGATAATTTTACTTAAAGGGATGATAATTGCAGATAACATTGGTGCTACCTTAGTGAAGGATTTCCTTCAGGATGAAGAAATTGCAAGAATGGGATTGACCAGCACGTTCTTCCGGCATAAATCCAATGGAACACGTTTTGGACATGCTAGGGAGATGAATTGCTGCCCTTCCAATACTTGTCAAACAGTTCAAGTGCTGGAAAATGCTCTAAAAGGGGAATTGGAGAAAATACCCCAGCCCCTCATTAATAAATTAAAAAACTTGATGGGAAACTGGTGCACAATGTTGTTATCAGTCCACGGTAACCCTACCCCCAATCGAAATTGATTTTTAATTAAGTAATGATAGATTTTTCACTTTTTTCTTAACCACACAAAATGTGCATTTTCCAATTTCGATAAAAAAGCATAATAATTTATTTTCTTTCAATAACTGTATGGGTTTAGCTTTTAAATGAACCTGAGTTTATGAAAAATACTTCAACTACTGTAAATAGTTAATTTCCTGTCCAGTATCAAAATCACCAATATCCTTTAATTGTTTTGACCAGTGTATTATGTATGGTCAGATGTAAGCTGACTTTTCGATTATTTGCGTTTACAAAAATGTAGAATCCAACTACAAGTATCTTTTTTCAATAAATCATCTAGAGAACAAAATTTTAGCTCTACTTTGATAAGAGTGTTTTACAAATTCAAGTGCGTTTGTGCAAGCGACTTCTTCCGAAACTCCACCGACTTCTTGTCACTTCGGATAACCCTTTTAGATATAGTCGGTTACTCTTTTAAAAAAAAGTGAATTAATATACAGTACTCACTTGGCGTAGGCCTTCTCTAGCAGGGCCACCCAGAACTCCCTGCGGTCGGAGCAGCGCGAGAAGAGCAGCTCTCCGTCGCGCGTGGGCAGCAGGTCGTCCACGTACACGTTGATCCACTTGCCGAAGCGCCAGAAGCGGAAGCGCACGATGCCCCGGTACCCCATGCCGTACAGCGGCTGGTACGGCGCGATCACCTGCGGATAAGATTGACTCCATGGGAATTCGACCTTGATAGACGTAGCTCTGAATTTTTTTTGGAGTACCCTTCTTGAGAAGTTGGTCAGCCGGTGCAAAGCAACCGTGTAAATTGATCGCGGCTTATCAAAGTTTCTGCCTTTCTTGATGATCATCAAGAAAAGCATACAAACGGGGAGATTTTTGAGAATACAATGAAATAGATATAGGTACTTAAAGCCCAAATAGTCATGGAGTAGTTTGTAGAATATGTATAACTTCAAAGTTCGTACTTTTCCCGCTTTCTTCCAGAAGGATCAACTTTTTCCCTTTTGCACAGCAATGAAAACATTTTGTTTCTTTGCACCAGATGACCGGTCGTATTTTAATTCTAAAAAAGGGTATTTCAAAACAACACTATTTTCACAAGTATCTTTCAGAATGAATTCGCATATAGCTAGCTCTCGGACTGTTGAAGTTATAAAAATATTAAAGAAAAACAAAGTGGGAGCTTTTACTTTACTCGATTCTTTTAGGCAGAAGTCTTAAAGTTGTGCATTCACTTGGGTTCTGCTCTACTTCAATCCACTATATCAGCCAAATATTGCAACCAACTTTTAAGGTTTTTTAATGGAATATTCCCTTACCCTCCGCATGAGGTCGGGTCTTTGCGCAACCGCGGCGCATGAAGAGAGGAACCAGCAATCCGCCAGCACACCCTGCACGATGTCGTGACGACTGATGTTGTCGATCAGCAGCTTGGGCTCGGGGATCATTTCCTAAGGAGAAGTGAGTAGGTTATAGAAACACTTAGTTAAAGTTTAAGTATCTTAAAAATCTCAAATAATTCGAATGACACTTTACTTCTTTTATGGTGAGGTATTAATCGTTTGGAAGAATTTAAAATATTTACAATGCATTTTCGAAATTCATTTTAATCTCCATAGAAACACTCTTAAAACAATATGTTCCTTGGATTTTCAAAATAAGATATTCTTGTAGTTGTTTTCCCAATGATCTGATTGTTTAAATGAAAGGAATCCCATCAAGAAAAGGTTCTAAAATTGTTGTTCACAGAATTCCAGCTCTAATCCGAACAATAATTAAACTTATTAACACATCCAGAATATTTTTTAAAGAATGAAGGATAAGGAAAATAGATTGAGAGAAATCCCGATGAAAAGGAAAAATTAATAATAAAACAAAATTGAAATTTGTAAGAAAAAAAGGTAAAAAACAGAAATTTTAAATGTTATAAGAATGAAAGATGAAGGACTGGGTGCTTACGTGCGGCCGCATCCACGTGACCTTCCCTTCGACGAGGCGATGGCTGTAGTAGATGGAGCCCTCCAGAGGCGGAAAGTTAGCGTCCATGAATAACTGTCCCACGCGAAGAAGAGCCAGTGACCTTAAGACGTTCTCATCATCCTGTCGAAATGGGAAAAGCTCCAATAAAGCGAAAGATGTATTTTCCCCGTTCAGAACATTAATTTTTGTGTTTGATAGTGAGAGAAAAAACTAGAGTGATAAAATTAGATTATACAGGGGAATTTTAAGTTGGTTTTACAAAATAAGAGGGGTGATCGAATCCCTCCAGATGAGCAATGATAACCCTGGAACATGGAGTTGCATTCCAATCAAGGAAGAAGGAGTTACAGAATACCTGAGTTGGGAAAGCGAATAAACGAATAAAAAGTTAGTTCATACCAGTGAAGAAATGACAAGCGTACAATCTTGAAACTATAAACACGTAAGTTTCTGTTGGAAACTATTTCATTTTACCAACCAACAGATTATAGTCAGCTTTTCCGTATCACTGATGATGTCCGTCGAAGTTACGGACGAAACGTTTGCACCTGGTTCGAGTTTCATCGTTGGACCACGGCCTGCTGATATCCCGGATAGAATTTACAAATTTTACTCTTAAAAATGCATGCATTTGTCTTTGTAAAGGACGTTTGCTCTAATTAGCTCTTTAATAATATACTACTATGCTGCTTATTCCTATTGGAAATTTGCATTCGCTAATTACCTGATAGTCTTGCTAACAGGTGTGCTACGTAGAGAGGAATAACAGGACATCATACGCAATAAGTACATGGGTCTCTCAAAGTGGAATGCAACCCTTTGTTCCCTAGTATCTTATTAAACGACAAGAGACTCATCACACCTCTTATTAAAAAGAAGCAATTCGGGCTGTAGAGAACTAGAAAAGCGTCTCACCGCAATCTCATCGCTGTCGTCGGAAATATCGCTGATGTCGAAAGCCTCCTCCTCGATGTCCTCCTCCTCGCGCTCTCCCCAGCGCGAGTACTCGAGCGGGCTGGGCGGGCGGCTGCTGCCCTTGGCGTCCCTGCGCTGTGGCGGCTGCGGCAGCTGCCCCGGCAGCGAGGGCGCCTCCGCCCCGAGCCCGCCCACCAGCGGCTCGCGCACCGACACGCGGCGGTCGCGCGCCACGGGAGGTGGCGGCGACGGCGGCGGCTCCGCAGGCCGCACGGGCGAGGCGGTGGCGGCATTGCCGCGGCTGCTGCAGCCGCTACCCATGCATCGCCGCTGCCGAGGCGCCGCTCCTGGAAAAGGAGAAGGTTGCTTTCACTGCATACTCACTCTTAGGAAGGAAAAACCTGTTCTACAGGCAACGCTTGCGTTGCAGGTAAAACAACAAAAATAGTACTTTCACGTTACATGTGGGGATCAGTCACACACAACCTTTCTATACTTCCCTATTTTCCTATTTCCCCTAAAATCCCTATTTTCCCAATTAAAGTAGTAGTTTCACGGTTAGGGAGATTAATAAAGTGGAGAATTAATTTTATTTTTTAAAAACTGTAATGAAGTGTTCCAGCAAGTTAACCAACTGTATTAGTGTAACATGTGACTGAAGTTTTCATAAACCTTAATAAAACACAAAACATGTACTACATACTCATTATGTGTTTTTATCTTAATATAGTTATGGGTTTAAAAAAATGTGTCAATTTGTAATCTTGTTGAACTTAAGGATTTAAAATTTAAACAAAACATAAGAAAATTACTTCATTGGGTTTGAAAATACTTTTTAGCGGTTTAGTTTTTTAAGAGCATTTTTTAAGATTTGTGATAATTTTGATACTTAAACCTGACATACCTAAAATTTCTTTATATTTAATAAAATTTCAATAAAACACATTTTTAAGAGTGATTTGTTTTGCTGAGTAATATTACAGTCAAAACAATTAAATAGTAAACTTTCCATATCATTAGCTTTTAATTTACTTATTCAATATTATTCAGATTCCAACTTTGAACTATAGAAGGATTTTAAAATCGTTTGTCAGAGTATAAATATCATTCCTGCATAAAAAAAAGAATTGGTATTTCTGCATATTGACTTCCTTGTAGGAAAACCAGTTTTGCAGAATATTTATACAGTGTCGCAAGGTATCTACGGATTAGTTTTTTTCTGTAAAAGAAGTTTAAGAGGAATAATTCTTTCCCAATTTAATGTTTTTTTTCTTATTTAATTCTACAATAATATTTTTGTTTGATTAATGACTATCCACGCGATCCACTGACAATGCAAGTTCAAAGAATTAAGTAAAACGAAATCTATTCTTTTCTTAAAAATATAAATATGATAAATTATATTAAAAATGCGCAATAATGCTATTGAACTCCCAAATATTCTTGAGAATCAGTTCCTTACCTAATTACCGATTTTTATGAATCATTTATAGTCATTTTTTGAAATATACATACATATTTCTTATTAATAAGAGAGATAACATATTTTCGAACTTTCATCATGCATTTCTTAGTGACATTTCAATCTCAATCGTGACACACTTGGAATCCTCCCCCGTTATCGTCTGTGTGGATCACCTCCACCCCAGGTAGGGTCCGAAATACGAGTGTCCAATCTCGTGACAACACTTGTCTTCGCATATCAGCGTCATTTTTTATCCATCCCAACCCCACCCAATCATTCGAAAAGAATCGTAATTCGTTCCATTATGTTTGAGGTCCCCGCGCGTGGCAGGTGTTTCGAAGGGAGGCCGCTGTAGTGACATCGACCCATTACCGGAGACAGTGGGTCAAGGAACAAACGAGCTTTTTCGTTCTTTTTTGTTATTTTTCGTTTGGGGAATTTCCAATCGGATCGTCTGTGGTGACATTGGGGGAGCGATTTGGGATGGATCCGCCGGACATGTTATGTTCTTTTGTTTTTTAATTCGAGTGTATTGGTTTTGTTGTAGATGGAATCATCTTGATGACCTAAAGAAGTGTTTTTTTACTTACTGATGAGAAATTTGTATTTCTCCTATTATTATATTAAAATCTTGATGTTGTTCGTGTCGTGGTGTGTGGTTCAAATAGTTGAAAAGCGTTCCATGAAGTGTTAGGATTTTAAATTAATATAAAGATAGAAAGAAAAGAGATAACAAAAAGGTTTTTAAAAGCAAAATGTTAAGAATTTAAGAAATTTTTTGGTTGTTATTTTGTTTGTATTTAAATCAGATAAAAAAACTAATGGAATCAAAAATAATTTTAGAAGTATCTAATAAACTATTTGGGTTTTTAAGTGTGTTTCTCGTTCCTTTAGGGGATTTTTTTACAATTACATTTTATGTTTATATTTTCAAACATAATTTATTCACAACGGAGATTTATTTAAGCTATGCCAATTGCACCCTATGTAATCCAACTACTTGTGTGTGCTTTACTATATAGAATACTTTGACAAAATTTTAATGTAAAAAGGGAATTTATGCAGGACGATTTAAAACATGACTTATGAGTGTTAAAGATGAGATAAAGATAAAAGAAAACAGGAAAAATTATAAAAAAAGATTTAAAATTTATTTCTTTAAAATTTGACAGTTTTATTTTACCTTTGATACTTTTCTTGTTACATTCTTATTATAGTGTTTTCAGTGAAACCAATCGTTAATTTTATGTGACATTATAGAATTGGAATATTTTTAGCTTATATATGTATTTTAAATTTATATATAGTTTTAAAACTAGTTTAAAACACAATTTCCAATTCTATAGAAACGAAGCATTTTAATTGTAAAATGTAACATTATAAAAAACATAATAAGTTTTAGTGATAAATATGACATATTTTTATTCCATATCAGTACTGCTACTTACATTGATGATAAGTACGTATTTAAGATTAGCATTTACATAAACATAATGAAAGTATTAAATAAATATTCTCAAACCTATTTGTCAAAACTTGAACCTCGTATCATAACAAAATGCGGATCTTCCAATAAACGAAACAGTTTTTTAAAAGGTAGTTTTGAAGATTTATTACTATGGCATTGTATCTCCGGTACAAAAGCGTTCAATTAGTATTGCACGCAAAGTTCAAGGAAAGAAAGAAAACATTCAAAATAGGGAGGTCAATCTGTGCATAAAATGCATGAAAGCTGAAATAAAGTCACGATACACATACTGAAGAGATAAAATTATCTCTCGCTTTGAATTATTAGGTTAAACTTTATTACCCTTTAACCCTCTTTGCGTACTTTCCCAAGTTCAAAGTGATATTAGTTAGTATACTTTTCTCTAAATAGGGGAAAACGGGGCTATTTGATACAGCAAAATTAAAATCCATTTTTTGAGTAGAAAAGTGACTTATTCAGATACTTTTTCTAAAAAGATTATCTAGGAATGACTCAATTTTAAGAAACCAATTAGAAAAAATATAAGTTTAATGAAAATAAAAATATAACGACTTTGATAAGAAAAATAAATTTTGTATCAAGGTGCCCCAACGGTTGGGCAGTTGGATATATTGCTGGGGCATATTGATACAGTGATTAATTTGCTCAAAAATAGTAATTGATAACAAAAATTTGGGAAAATAATATACGTTCTTTTCTCACTGTTTATTTTTAAAAATATTTTTTTAGAAGTTAAAAAATATCTTGATTTAAAAATGGACCTCTTGAAATATTTAAGGTCTAAAAGAAAATCAGTATTCTAGAAATGTTTATATAAAAAACTACCAAGTAAATGTCGCACCTAAGCACAAACAAAGAACTTTAAAACGACTTAAGTTTATTCTTCAACCTCTTTCAGAAGTAGAGAAACTTTCTCTACAGGGTTTTTTAGGGTCAAAGTTTTTCTCTGGAAATCGTTTACTAAAAACTTTTTTTGAGAACAGAGAGAAGAGAGACTAACAAAATCTCAAAACCTTTAAATCTTCAAAACTTTTACTTAAAGCTTTTATTTTTTTAAAATTTTACTATCATAAAATTTTTCAAAATTAAAAAGAATCCTTAACTGATTAAGTATGCTAGTGTATTATTAAACGCCCGTTTCGGGATGAAACGGTACTAAATTGCGAAAAATGACGATTGTGTGATGCCAAATATGAAATATCTTTTAATTAAAAAACTGTGATAAAATTGAATATTTGTATCACAATAAAAGTTTGGGAAGATCACTGAAATGTGGTAACTTGTGATAATGTGATATGTGCGAAGAAATAAATTCCGTGGAAACTACGATTCGTAATTTGGGAATGGCCCCTAGATCATGGTAATTCTGAAGGTACCAGTATACTAGAAATGGTTTCGTTTTATGATTCAAATGGCTTTCCCAGCTTTAACAAGAAGTAAATTACCTTTATAGGGGAAATTATTTCGCGTTCAAAGCTGTGTGGGTTTCCCTCTCTCGAATATTTTATTTTAAATCATCAGCTAACACTATTGCAAATCGGGCCACAAACCCTTTACAGCGCACATTTTTCTATAATAATGTCGAAATATTTTTATCAATTACATATAAACTGAAGACTCTAGGAAAAATTACAAAAATAATATTTTTCATTTACCTTTTATTAGTTGACAAATGTTTAGTGGATACATAATATATAAACAAAATATTGAAATTGGTAAATCTGTATCCGGATCTTCAAAATGTCAGGTTACTTCTTACCATATCTTTCTCCTAATATTAAAAATCCACTGGACGTGATCCATAAAAGTATTTCAGGTTACTACTTTTGACCATCTCCACTTTGGTCAAAAATAGCTACAGCCATGTTGTCCGAATGTGTAAGAAACAAATTATCGAATTCCATTTTCTATCGAGCTGTTAAAAATTTTCAGATCATCTTTCCAAGATATGTAGCAAAAGGAAGGTAACTTCATGAACATTCGTATAACAATAACAATGTATTCTGCAATAATTGAATTATGTTTTTCCTTGTTGTATACATAATTTCTCTACCATCAATGAAAAAAGTGTATTCTTAGCAACTGGTAGATTTCATTGTTAAACAGGAGGGTCTTGTAAGACTATGTTTGATACCTTAAATTTACTTTTCATTTCTATTATGTGTAACAAATTTAGAATCACAGAGTAGAACTTATAAGCATTGAGAAGGTCAATATGATATATTCAAATTAATTACTAAATAACAATTTCGGCCTCGATAACATTTAAATAAATAAAAAGATTTCATCAAAAAACTTGAAAATTAGTATAAGTTTATGTTGCAAGAAATTAAAAATATAAAATTTTTAAACACAATAAAATTAAAAGTATAATGCATCAACCTATCAATTTACGTAATGCGAGTAATTCAAGAGGTGGGATATTAAACTTATTGAAATTCTCTTTTATCATAACAATGTAAAAAAAAATTACATTTTTAACATTTAGGAAAACTTTTATCGTCATTACAAAAAAGTTCATTGCATTTAGTTGCGAAAATTTTGGTTTTTGACGGTTTTTACCATTTTGCTTGGTTTTTTACCAGTTATTCTCGTCAAATACCTATATTTGCTAGGAAAATGCTTACCCAGGTCACTACTAAAACAAACGATGAATTGTTTGGAGAGATTTCATGATTGTTGATATTTGAGATATTAGATTGAGATGTTGAGATTGAGAGATTTGGATGATTGTTGAGGAGAATGTTTGAATTTGCGACCATTAAAAAAAACTGACAGACTGTGACACTACGTAATAAGGAGAGGTTTGATAAGCTATGTGAACTTGTGACATTAATAGCAATTAGAAATTCACAGCCAGAGATATTTTTAACTCCTCTGAGAGAGTATTTCACTCCTTGAAAATCAGAAATACTCTTTAAGAAACTAGCCAGGAGTATTTTCACTCTTTGAATTTTTCACAATGGTTTAGCTTAAAAATTGCACCGTGTATAATGTTTAATATTTTCTATTAATACTTAACTTATGCTATAATTGTTAAAACCCAGAAAAGCATCCTCATTTTTTTTTCAATTTCATTTTGTCCATTATAAAGTAAGCGTTTTTAATAGAAAATTTGTTTCTGTATATGTAGCTAATGCTATTACCGTATTTCACTCCTCACAATTGAATTTCACTCCTCCTAAAAAAGTCAAGGAGTATTTTTACTCCTCGAAAAAAATCCTAGGAATAACACTGTTCACAGCCATCAGCGTCGGTGTTACCTAGCAGCTAAAGAGAGAAAAATTAGCTTTTTGATGACTCTGATTGGTGGATTCCTCTGTGACCTAGGATATAAGGCCGACGATAATGACTGTGAATATGACATTAAGAGTGAGAGGTTTAATTCCCACGGAATCTAAGTTTTCTCTCATCTTATTTTAAAGCTTCTGGATGACCCTAGAAGCGACTGTAATTAATCTACTAATTCACAACGCCGCATTTTCGAAGCGCGATCCACACAGATCAAAGCTTCAAAAACCCAGCTTTGCCGATTCTTGCACTTTTGAATGCACATCAGGGTCTCTCATGGCAACACTGTATTGTGGAGCTGGTGGTACGAATTATTGATGAAGACCGAAAGGTTGGTTGCATGGGAGGGGGGGGGGGAGGGCATGAATGGCGATGAACGCGTTGACCGGGGCTACACATTCGCTATTCTTTTGTTGGTTTCTCGCGATTATAGAGTACTTAAGATCTATACAGAAACAGTGTAAAGCATTTCTATTAAATATGTGACAGTTTTTCAAAGCAATCTTCTTAATAAAGAGAAATTTCCAAGGCCTTAGAAATTTATGCATGATTTTGATACATCCATCAAAATAAAGATGGGATGGAGAGATATCTTATGACTATCAAACAAAATTCCTCAGAAAAGAATCAAACTAGTAAAAAGCCATTGAAATTTGGGAGAGTTTCGGGATGAAGACCAAAAAGATAATAGGTTTTGGAATAATATTGAAAACATTTTCTGAGAACGGGTACACATAAGATTTTTTTTACCTTTATAGAAATAACATTTTTTAACCTTAGTAATAAAGCAATAAACATTAGTATTGAGATAACATTAAGTATCAGATAAATGTACTTAAAATAGAACATTATGGTTAAATATTTTTACACGAATATTTTACATTAACCTCCTCAGACCCGAGAGAAAAAATAAATTTTGTTCATGCCCAAAGTGTCTTAAATAGTTGTTTAGGTATTTCTAAAGTAGAATAGAAAAAATTATTTTTTATATTAGCAGATGATGGGGGTATGTATCAGATGTGATACATCAGGACGGACTTATCCAGTACAACCAACATTTTTAAAGTTTTAATTAAAATTGGTTTAGTTGATTTATTTGAGTTATTCAGACGCACTTTACATAAAATATATTAGTACTGGTTAAAAATTAAGTTTTTTGTTATTTATGCCAAAATTATGCTTTTTTTTATTAATTTTTAGCATAATTTTTACCTTTATGGAATGCCTTGAAATAGTTTCTGGTTGATGTAAAGACTAAAATAACATTACAATCTTTTTAACTAACAAATGTTAAGACCATGCATATCATCAGTTGTTATGGTTTACGATTTATCAGCTAAAAATAACAATTTAACACGAAAAACCTGAAAAAAAGTGAAGCAAATACCTCTAAAAATCACATAGCTACTTGGTTTGTGGTTGAGTTCTGATGTATCACAGGTCTATTTAATATTTCATTAAAAAGTTCTTATTTTTGTGTTAATTGATTTTTTGTTTACTTACAAAGAAAATGTATATCTTAAAAATAGTCAATTCTATGGATAAATATTTATAAAATTGACTTATATAGACTGTGTGCCGACATAGTGTTTTTATTCTAAAAAGGCTTCTAAGAATCTTAATATTGCAGAAGTAATAATATTTACTGTCTAAAAGGAAAATTATATGTTGTTTTTCACTTCATGTTACATGTGATACAAACGGTTTCCCAACATTTTTAGCAGTGCAGAATTAAAAAAAAAATCTACAACTTTCATATGTGATACAAGGGGACTGAGAAGGTTGTACGTCGCATCGGTAAAAAAAAATGTTTCCATGATTATCACTTAAAAACAATTTCATTTTTTAAAATATCCAGCTATGCTTATATGCACTGATCCCATCGTTTTATCAGCCATTAATTTCCAGCTGCATAAAATATTTAGGCAACTGTCACAATAAGATTTAGTCTCATCCACAGTAGGAATTCTCCCTATTGAACTTAGTCATAATCTCCAAATAGTTTGCCCCCAAGATGCTGTTTTAGTAAACTAAACAAACAAGGCCTCGAACTTTTACTCAAGAATAAACTATTTTTCGCCCCTTTTATTTCTTTTTCTCCATTCCCTCCCACTGGTGACCTCGTAAGAATTTTAAAATGGAAATATAGGAGCTAAACCTGTGGAAAAATTTTGTATTCGTTAAAAAATTGTCGCTCCTTCTTTGTAAAGTTTTCGTGTTTAAGCATTTGTAGTTTGTTATGTAAAAAAATTTAAAAAGCTATTTAGTTTTTTAAGAAAAAACTAACGTATGAGGATATGTTTATAATATAAGACACAAATTTTTTGTTACATAAAATAGTTCATTGAGTATTTTAACTTCAACTGGAGGGTATTTGTAGCTTTCAACTTTGTTTTAATCGCGTTTAAACTTTAGAGATTTTAATCAAAAGTGTCGCTAAGAAAGAATGACTTTTTCCCTCTTTCGTAAGTACAATGTTGGATCTTTTATAAACCTTCTAAGTCAGGGATTGGTAGGTAAGTATTTTTAAGTTGGATTCGAATACTACTGTACAGAACTTATTGTCGATATTTTTACATACACTTACATTTAATACAAATAGGATAAAATAGGAATTCGTTCTGAAAAATACTACATACTCAGATATACGTTCTAAAAATTCTTACTGTATCACTATTAACTTAATTAATGTGGACTGCGGTTTGCCTATAGCTGATAATTCTTCTAAGGGATTTCAAATTAAAAATACTATGAAGTTTGCGACTATTGACCATTTAAGGATCATACAACTCAAACGACCTGTAGTATTTTTGAATGGACTTAACAGACAAATAAAAGGACAATCGTTCATGCGAGGATCATTAAGTGTTCTCTAAAAATAGCCTTTATTCTAAGAATAGATATTTTGTTTTATCAAATCAAAGGTTATTGCTTTCTAAAACCTCATCAAAGTTTTTATACAAAACTCTTACTCTTAATTTTTTACAACTTTACAAAATAGATTAGTATATGATTTCTAAGTGCAAATATGTTCAAGAAATTTATTATTCTAGAAACAAATTATTGTTTTGAAACATATCCTAAAACTTCCTCTCTAACTTTAACTTATTTACGACATTGTGACTGCATCTAATTTCTATAATAGTAAATTTTTAACTAGAACTGTAAAATTACTTAAATTGGCAAAATTTATAAAAATTTAAAAACTTTAAAATGCCTAACTTAATGGGTATTTCATTAATAAATTGGTTAATACTTTTTAAAACTATTAATGCTCTACGTTTTGTCAGAAGAATATTAGGACATCCCTATTAAGCTATCCAAAAAGTTTATCTTGACTGTTTCTGTTTTTTGTAAATTTTCAAATTTAAGGTAGATTAAAAACATTTTTAGTCACAAACCAGAATACTAAAGATATTTTAAATTGTACATAAAATTAACAAAAGAACATAAAAATTTACACACAACAATTTAATCAGTTATCGGCAAAAGAAATAATTTACCAGATTCACCACTTTAACAACTTCTTCTCAACGAATTTTCCACGGAAAAATACTGACATGTATTCAAGTGTCCTAGAAGCAATGTTCCCCATGTTTAAACAAACATGTAAACATATTTTCTTGACGGTTCATGTAATATAATATAGTCAGGTTAGCTTGAAGCCTCTGTGAAATCTTTGAGCTTTTGTTTGTTGTGCATGGAATTGACGTTGTCATGATACGTTCGTGTTAAAACAAGTAACCAGTACAAGGCTTAAATTCCCGTTTTATCTAAAAAATGCCTTGAAATCGCACGCAAAGTGAGATCGAGAACCATCCTTCTTTCTAATTTTCCATCACGTTTGACCCGAATTCTACGCTCAGTGCTCTCAACTGCATGTAAATTTGGAAAGCGTATAAATTCTGAGAGACACCCTAAATAAATAGATTGGCTAATTAAGACGGCGACTCGGCCTCGTTTAATATGCAAAATGAGATGACCCACCACGAAGTATTAAATCTTCTACTAAAAAACCCTTCAAAAGTATAATTAACCAAAAAAAAGATTAATTTGTGGGTAATGTTTTTTAAGGCAATGAAATAAAATTTTGGAATTCTCCTTAGAATTAAAAGCGTTATAGTTTGAAAATGCTTTTGCTTTCAAATTGTTTGAAAATGCTTTAGATTCTCACACTACTCGATTTCCATCTATCATATAAAAACAATCATCAGTGGTTTACAGGAATGTAGTTATGAAAATAGTTCGGGGCATACTTAAGAAGATCATCCTTTGGTAGAAACATAGAATGATACAATACTTTCATAGAATGATATAATACTTTTTCGGTGAAAACCCCTTTTTCAACAAAAAGTGTAAGAAGTTATTAGTGCTGCCAGTTACTATTAGTACTTTTTGATAATTTCATTTTTCCCTTTAACCTTTATTTTAAAATTATATTAATGCTTCTTTTACTTTTATACTAAGTTGAATGGCTCCAGTAGAAATTTAAAGCATGATTTTTCTGTTCTAACTACTGTTTATTTTTAAAGACAGTAACTTGTACCATCTCTAAGTGTGCAATTATTGTGGAATGAATTACTAAAATTTGTTTTGAAAATTTAATTCTTTACCAGGCCCTAAAACATCTAATTTCCTATAAATCATTATAGATACTACCTGAAATATTGAAAACCTCCAAAATTCGGAATTCCATTAATTATTCCATTGACTTATTACCAAAGTTTGTTTAAAGCTATGATGTGTTAATTTTATTCATGAAAGATCAAGGTAAAAACCGATTTAGAGGTACAAAATATTTTTTGTTGAACCATCCATAATGTGTAAATGCAAATGTAAGTTAGAATCGATATTTTTCTACTGATAGGGTTCCGTTGCCATACGACTATTTATAAATACTTGTCATAACAAATCGAATGTTTTTTAAGATAAACAATACTTATAATTAATTGAAAAGTAGTCGCAGTGCTTATTTACTAAAACAATTTGAATTATTGAAAAATTGAAATTAATGTATTTTTCAATATCGAAGGAGTAAATACACAGATCCTCTCTAGTTTTGTTAATTTAAAATTTCTAAAGACTATTAAGTCTATTTTTAAGTGGGAGTTTAATGATTTTTAGATCAGACTTCTTGATTGATTTTCTTATTAGCTTTAACTCTAACTCTCATGTGCTGGCTAAATAAATTATATGCATCCAGTGTTATTCCTAGGATTTCTTTGGTGGAATAAAAATACTCTTTGACTTTTTTAGTAGGAGTGAAATTCAATTATGACGAGTGAAGTACGGAAATAGCATAAACTACACATGCAGAGATAAAAATTCTATTAAAAACGCTTACTTTTTAATGGGCAAACGGAAATTGAAAAAAAAAAAGTGAGTATGCTATTTTGGGTTTCAATCAAACAAACTCCAATAAAACTCTATAAGCATCAGAACAATAAAGGAAAAAATACTATTGCTATATGAAAACACAATTAAAAAGTATGATAATTATATTATTAGGTGTAAAATTCAAAGAGTGAAAGTACTCCTATCTAGTTTTTTAAAGAGTATAATTTCAAATTTCAAGGAGTGAAATACTCTCTCAGAGGAGTTAAAAATATCTCTGTATGCATCAATACAGTTTCAATAAGATCACAATTAAAAATCATTCAAAACCTTAAGTAATACCGTTATAATTCCTTTGGTAAATATTGATAGTATCTTGACAATAAGACTAGCATAAAACAAAACCATAAAAGGAATGATACATAAAAAAAATCCAATTTCTTTCATTACAGAAAAAAACACCATAGCGAAGTATTAACAACGGAAACAAAATACCCCTGTCTTGATCATAAGTACCTACTCAGGTAAAGAGAAACTCCAGAACTGGGAGGGAATATATTTTTCTTTTTGGTAAACTCTTCTTATGTGTGTTCCCCAACCGCCCAAATTGCTTCCTTTCCAGAAGTCACTCGACTGAATCGCTCTCTGTAACCGTATATCTTTCTAAATCGAGCTTCTTCATCAATCATCAGTGTGTTCCATGCTCTAGTGTTCACAAACTTGACATTTCCATCATGTCAAAGCAAGGTATCGATTGATACCGTTTATTCAATGAGACATGATGAACGGAACGAATCTGCAATGAACTTTACCCAATGTCAGCCAACTTCTCATCGATGCCTAAGTTCGATGGCTGAGGGCAAGGGGTAGCGTGATTCAATTATCTCTGGTTCAATAGTTTAAAAAAAATCTCGTACTAGTAATGGCTAAGGTTGGTAATATAAGTATTGAGACATTTATCGTCGAAATTATGTTTTTTTTTTTTTTTTTGTATGTGGATGAAAAGAAAGACAAGGGTTTTAATCAAGAGGCTTCTAGAATATTAATAGTGAAAATTTGAAATTATTTTTAAAGAGTACTGAAGGTTCTGCAGTTTTTTTCTAAAATTATTGTTGATTTTGATCTAAAAAAATGATGGGATTCGTAAAGATTCTCTTCCCATTTAAATTTTTTAACTTTTTGTGGCGAATGCAGACAGGATCTTACATAATTCCAAAGTTAAACTTCACATTTTAGTTTTTCAAATACTTTAAAACAGGATTAAAAAATAATTACATGTGAAACACTTTCTTTGATATTTCTTAAAAGGAAATTATTCCAAATGCAAATCAATCCAGGACAAAATTGTTGTGGGAACAAAGTTTCATCCTTACAGATTATTTCAAGAGTCAGTTTCACGGCTTTTATTTAGAACCAACGTATCAGGGTCATGAAAGTAAGGTGTACCAGGTATGTGACCATGCTGAATTCATTGAGATGGCTTACAGCGCCCCCGGCGGCGGTGAAATAAAGAAAGTTAAAATAATTAATAAAAAACTAAAAGAGATAGAACAAAAACTTCACAGAGTAAAATGTTAGCAATATTATGTAAAAGGCACAGAAAGAGTTTCATGAAAATATCTTAAATATTCGAGGAGATATTAGCATGTGAAAATAGAACTTTTCAGGGGTCAAGAATGAAAAAGTTCACAAATTTGCAATATTTTTTTATTTTTTAACTAAAGGTTGTCTTTATTTAATTACACAAAACCCAAAAACTGAAAAAACGTCTTCCCTTTTAACCTCATCCTTTTAGAAATATGTAAAAATGTGTTATTCGGGTCAGTAATTAAATTTTTTTTCTCTAGAAATTGTAGACCCAACACTTTTTTTTAGAAGAGAGAAACAATTGCACTGCGTATAACTGTTCTGTTCTCATAAAGGAAATGTGGATGTTATTTTTCAAGCTTTTTCTGTTCACCAAATATATTTGACGTTTTGCATGTTTTGAATAACCTTTAACTACTGAGATCTAAAAAAAAGCCCCCAGAGATATTGCACAATTTATAAACCATAACTTTCTATATTGAATGCATAATATTTACTGTAACTTGAGAAAAACCTTCTTTTATCAGAACTCATATGTTTAATATATTCCCACCATGTGTGTGTGTATATGTGTGTGTTGTGTATAAACAAATATTAACTTATTGACATAAATTTTTCAAACATCTAATAAACTTAAAAATTGAAGTTTAAAACTTTTTAATTCAAATAGCCTATATGTTTTTAGTAATTACATTTCTTATTAAAACCCTACCTCTTCAAATTAATTGTTTGTCATTCTCCTTTATCCCAGACTTTATCACCTTTCCTTTTAAAGAGTGAAGGGCTTCAATATACTTTTTTAAAAAGGGAATCTCGTTTATCCATCAGAAATTGGATTCTTCCGTGACTTCCCGTAATTCGTAGCTAAGACTTGATACGGAGACCAAAGGATCAACGCCCTGCTACATTATGAGACCGGCCGCACCATCCAAAACCTGATGAATGGCATCATTGTTATTCATGGAGGGTGTTTCTTAGCATTTCCTGCAAGAAATGGTCAATATGGGGAACCAGGTGCTCATTTCGCTACTAGTGGTTTGTTTCCTGGTGTAACTCATTAAAGACGATGAGCTTTTTGGTGGTCTGGGGTTTTGAACTTCATTAGAGGTTACTTAATAATTTACGCGTCACTTTCAAGAAAATGAATGGGAGGTGGTTTGAAAACAGGAATGAGAGTACGATTTGTTTTGACATTACCAAAGATGTTTGAAGTGGGTGTAATTAAAATAAAATTCATTTATTAATGACTAGACAGAATGAACTTCGTAAATTTAAAGGAAAAAGCGGTATATTTTTTATGTTAAGTTATGGAAGTTTTTGTATGTTATGGGAATAAGATTGAGTAAGAATAAGAACCTATTAGAAAAGGAAACCAATGTAACATAAAGAAATTTCCCAGGTACAAAACAACATTATTATGAAGTATTTAGAAACTACACTAACACATCAATGGGACTCCATAATTTAAAAAAAAAATTGTCATTCTTAAAAAATACTAAATAAAATTCACCTGTCATGCAGAAAGGAAAAACTCAAACTCACAAAACACCAAAATGATTTAAAATATTTGAAGCAGTATATATTTATTATTTAGAAATGACTAAACATTCCTTCTTAGCTTGGAAAAACTCGAAATATTTCATTTGTATTCCATTGGGATACACTGGTATATAAAATGTAATATTAAAATGATTTCTAGATCTCTATTCGACTCTTTATAAAACATTTGGGATCTTATATTTGAAAATTTAAAAGGCAAATCTGTCATTCTGTTTTTTCTGTCATTCTGTTTTAAATTATCTCCAGTTCTGATCGTGGTATCCCTAGACGATGTTATAAGAATCAATTAATCTACTTCTATACTCAATAATATTGATAAATTGTGCTTCTTGTATAAACAGTTGGGATGCTTGCAAAAGGACTGTTAAGTATATTAATCATATAAGAGGAGTTTTAAGAGCTGTAGTTTGTACATCATAACAAGGGGTAGATCTGCAGGATTATAAATTATAAATTTATTCCTTAAAATTTTCATCTTGAAGATCAAAATTATATTTTTAAATAATCATCTTCCGATGCTGCATTTACTCCTCCCCCTTTGATATGAGATGAAAGAATTAGAAATACACGAATGAAGAAAGAATTTGCATCATAATTTGCTTCTGTACAGAAAACTTACTCTGTCGAAATAATTTTGAACGCAATGGAGTACCATTGTAAGTTCAATTAAAATGCTCCTGAAATCCAGAACAATGTGTTTGTCAAAATATTTATGAGTGCTACTGTAAATGTGAATATACTACCTCGAGCATTATGCTGAGAGCACTAGATGAAAAAGAAATGTAAAGCATTTAAAGTAAAATAATCGAGAATACATGTTGAACAAAATAAAGAATATTTAATTTAGAGGAAAAGGTATTTAATATTGGTTGTTTCTCATGTCCTACTCTCAAATTCAACTCATTTTGAATGGATGTGCTAATTGATTTAACAAAAACCATTCTTATGTTATTCATGAATGTTACAGTGTTCCCAAGGCAATTTGATTGAATGAAGTTGTTTCGAGCCTATGCTATTTTAAAAGAAAGTATACAAAAACTAAATAAAATAATTTGGAGAAAATTTTGAAAAAATTTTGGAGGAACTAACTTCATTGATATAATTGAGCATAAGACGCTTTGCGGATGGAGCTTGGATATTCCAAGTGGCATAAGAAACAACAACAACAGGGAAAAGTCCAAAACCAAAGTTTTCAGAAAACCAGAAAAAAAATACATAAATGGGATAAATTTATTCCTCAATCACCAAATGTATACTGAAACTTAAGGATTCTAGTTATATCTCAAAGTTTCATAGTTTAGAAAAATGTGGTAGGATTTATTTCCTTCTTCAAACTTATGGAGTTTCTGTATGAATAAAAGTAATATAATTATTTAAAATTGAACATTAATTTATAATTTAGCTTATTTAAATCACAAGTGCAAAAAAAGAAAGCTAAAACTAATTGAGTAAAAAAAGAATGAAACTGGATTATTAAGTCAGTTTAATAAATGTCCATGGAGTCAATTATCAACTTAATTTAAACTAAGAATTAAGTTACATTTTTCATTGGTTTACATCACAAATGTAAGAAACAAGAGACAATATTAACTAAGAAAACTAATTTAAAGCTTTTATTTTCAATTCATGAAACTTGAGAAAAAAAATGTCGCTTAGATCTCATTTTAAGAATTAAGGGCCTATAAACATGATAATTTTATTTCTCATATCACCCAAGTGTACAGCCAAAGCTATTAGATCCAGATTTTTTTTACATTTCTTTAGTCTTTTCCCTTTTTATAACTGGCGATTCAATTGTAAATTGTATCTTTACTACTTTTTTTTTAATCAATCAATTTTTTATTACATTATAACTATTAGAAAATTACAAAAAATGGAAAACATTTGTATCACCAAGGAGGTGTGGTCCCTTACTGATACTGTCTCACTTAATTAAGTCATGGCTGTCATTTCAAACTAAACATAATTCGGTAAACTCGTTCGTACAAATTATGAATACAAGACACACCATGCTGGTATTTTAGTCATCTTGGCAAATGCAAAAATTTGTCATAATGTTTGTAGTATTTTAGTCATCTTGACATTTATTGCCTACTTTTTGTAAAGAAAAAAAGTATTTTAATTTCTTCACGTCATTTTTAGCATGTCAAAAGCTCTATGGATCTTGTTAGTTAATCTGTTCGAAATTCTTTTTCATTTGAAAAATTTAGGACTAATATTTTGTATTTATTTCATTCCTCTTTAGAATATGTTTACGATGATGTTTATTTTTAAGAGGTTAATTAATTTGACTGATATCTGTAGAAAAAAACCCTATTTCTATACAAAATCACTCGTTTCACAATATTTTGAAACTGCATTAAATGAAATTAATATGGTAACAGTTAGGGTGTTTTCTTTATTTCAAATCATTATTATTCTCAAAAGAAAAACAAATTAGCCCTTCCTATCGGCTAAGGAAATTTTCCTCTTATTCTGTACTTTATTTACTTTTTTCGAATGCATATAAACTCGACTTTAATAATTTGATATACTAATACATATACCGATCCCTAAAATACATTACACAATCATTACTTGAAATCAAGTGACTTAAAGTAGAAAATCTGATTTTTGGAGATTGGTCTGAGGCATAATAAGGTTTTCTAATTAAAATTAATTCAAAATGCTTTAATACTAGATTATAGTCTATATCCTAATTATAACCCCATATCCATTAAAAATTAAATCTCAAATAAGTGGTTTAGAAGTCAAGGAATACAAGTAACAGTGCGAGATAACTTTTGTATATCAGATGGATTAACAAACTTGCGGGGATTTCATTTTCATGCTCTTGATTAAGTAATTTCACTTGATTTTCAAAGGTAACTTAGTAGCTGTGATAAATAAGGCTAAAGATTACCTAATTCCAGAAGTTTGTCAAATTAAATTTTCAATATTTAAAAATTTTACTTACCCAGTCACAACTTTTGAGAGTTGAGCCACCCCATCAAGAAGTTCCGTCATAGTCATCTTAGTTTCATAAAAAGTTCAAACGACAATAAGCACACAGATTTACGGCGGAAAGAATTTTTAAACACTGTCATGTCTTTGCATCGAACTCATATCCTTTATTTTTTTTCCTATTCGAAAATGTCGATGAATCGTCGAATTGCAATCACTGACGACTGCGCGGTGGCAACAAACAACTCGTGTTTACCTGGAGACGACCGTCCACACCGTCTGTCGATGGGTTTTCCACGCGGCATTCGAATTGATTGACGAATTAGTACTAGTAATGAGCGCAAAAAGCTACACGACTCTCTCCGTTGCTAGACTCGGTCACGTGGGATGGGTCGCCATGGGGACCATACAAACAGCTGGAGAGGAGTCTGCCCTGTTTCTCCTTTCTTTCGAATAGCAAACGCGCGCTTTATGATTCTGATATTATTTCTTTTGAAGTGAACACCTTTATAATGAATCTTTATCTTTGAACCTTTAAACAGTTAACTAAAGCCGCAGGTTTTGCAATAAGCAATTTTTTCTCAAGTGTAGGCGAGGCCTTAAGCCGTTTGTACCAAATAGAGTCCCAAGGAGGGTCCACAGTCCACCCAAGATTCAAAAACACTTCGCACAAGATGCTTATTGCTCCTTAGTTCAAAAGTTAATGGGAATTCAATGTCACACATTAAGATTTTTAAAATGGAATATTAATAAGAGTGTTAAGATATTAGTAATTTAAGAGTGGGACAAATCTTCTAGCGGACTTCCTAGATCTGTATTGACACAATAACTCTTATTATTTCTCTAAACTATACAGGGTGTGCCAATATAAGTGGCCACTTCTTTAATTTTTGAACCCTTACAGATGTAGTCATAAAAGTGGTGTCTAGGTATAGTAAAAAGACCACGCGCTATCCAATGCAACAACTTTCAACGCGACCTTGCGGCAATGTTAGGAGTTATAGTTTTTATCTTTAGATATTTGCGAAATTAATCAAATTGAGCAGCATTGATTTAGAACAGCGGTTCCCAAAGTGGTCCATATGGACCCCCAGGGGTCCACAGCAAATTCCAGGGGGTCCACGGGCATGAAAATGAAAATTCGGGGTCCACAGCAATTTCTAGGGGGTCCATGGGAAAAATTTCATTAAAATGAAAAGTTTTGATAAGTTTCAAAAATTTTGTAGATTTCTTATCAAATTTTAGTAATATGCAAAGTTGATTATCACCAAGTCCTCGCAACTCGAGCAGAGGCAATGGAATCTTTTCTCTCTTATCTCCTTGTCGAGCCCCCGACCAGCCCCTGTGTGCATCCAGACCCGTATCCGGGGGCGTATGGCCCCCTCCGAAATTCGGACTGGGTGTACCAAAACAAGTTAAAACCCTGTTTTTTAAGGGTCAAATTTTAAAAACATTTCTGGGGGAGGACCCCCAAGCCCCCCTTCTGTACTTGGAACTTCATATTATTAACAACTTTGTATAAGTTATAAGTTCATCAAAATCCAAATCCTACCTAAAAATGTGTGTCTGAAATTCGAACTAAGTGTATCAAAAACAAGTTGAAAACCCGATTTTAGAGTAGTTATTTCCAAAAATTTTCCTTTTGTAATTGGAACTCTATTGCTCATAATGTTTTTAACATTAAGTTCAGCAAAATGCAAATCCTATATAAAAATGTATATCCAAAATTCAGACATTCAGACTAAGTGTACCAAAACTAGTTAAAAACCTGTTATTTGAGTCAAATTTCCAAAAATTTTTTGGGGGAGTCCTCCCAGACCCCCCTTTCTTACACACAACTTATTTCAAAATTTTTAAATGTTTGATTGTTAAAATTTCCTTAAAAATATTGTGCAACCATATGAATGGCAAAAATAAAAATATTTAAAAAAATATGTAAAAGTGTGAAATCAAATGCTTATCAATGCACAAAAAGAACACTTGAAAAAAAGTACAAAATGTATGCGTGGTTTAGAAATATGATTATCATAAACATAAGATTTTTAGCTACTTTTTGAACGGTCCCTAAGACAGAGGGTCCATGGGTTATGAAAAATGTCGTCAGGGGGTCCATGGGCCATAAAAGTTTGGGAACCCCTGATTTAGAACGAAAGGCACCTTGTGCAAAAAATGTCTCGAATAGGATACCTAAAACACACGGTCCAATTTGGTTAAGTTTTTACCTCCTAAAACGCTCCTTATAACGTGAAAATGAGAATTTTTTATTATTATGACTTAGGTAATAATGACTTAAAGAATTCATAGATCATAAGAAAGGAAAATTTCCCATTTTCTCGTTACGAAGAGCGTTTTAGGAGGTAAAACTTGGGAAATTCTACCTAATTGAGCATGCGTTTTGGGAGTTCTATTCGAGACATTTTTTTGCACAAGGCGTCTTTTTTCGTACTAAATCGATGATGCTCTACAACTTTGTAATTGACTAATTTAGCAAATCTCGAAAACTTTTTAAAATAAAAATTATAACTTATAATATTGCCGCTAGGGGGTGTTGAAAGTTAATGCATTGGATAGCGCATTGTCTCATTTTACATACCTAGACAAGGCTATCTTTGACCTAGACACCACACCACTTTTATGACTATTTAAAGGGGTGGACACTAATCTTGGGACACCTGTATTAGGGTAAAACCATACGTAACTCGCACTACAAATGAGCTAAATTTTAATCTAAAAATCACAACTGAAGGATTATTATTCGATTAAAATAGATCAACCTTTGGTTCTCCTTTTCCTTATGATTGGTTTATAAATATTCAGCTACTAAATTTCCTTTATTTTATGATAGATTTTCATGTTTTGGAAAAATTTCAGTTGTGACTCATATATTAATTCATAACTTAATAACTCATATATTAAACCAAAGGTAGATATTATTTGATCGAATAATAATTCTTCAAATATGATTTTCAAATTTAGCTCATTTTAGTGGGGTCTCATGCATAGAATTAGCCATTAGTTAAATTAAATCGTTTGGAAAATATCTTGCTTCATAGAAGCAGTAGTACATAACTTTTTTCTGAAGAGGCTTGAACTTTTTTTTATGGAATTTATATATTTTTCCTAATTATTAATTCATATAATTTCAAAGTGCCAATTTCTGTTCCAAACTTGGTTAAAATATAGTTTTAAATGGGAAAGATTTGGATTATCAAAAATTTTGGGAGAAAACAAACACCTACGAACTTATTTTTTGTCGAAACTTCAAAGTACCAACATTACATTATAAATATTATTTTTTACATTGAATTTTTAGTAATATATTTTGCTCTATTAGTATAATATATTTGCTCTCCTTGTATAATTGGGTTATAACCTTTACTAGTTATTTATATTTATATTTTTTTTTTATATATTATATTTTTCTCCATTAATCTCCCTTCAAAATAAATGCTTCAAAATTTTAATCTACAAACCTTCGACACCCAACCATTTAAAATCTATAAAACTTCTACCTATACGCTACATTGCTTTCTTTCGTATGATTTATTTTTTATATCGTAATAAAACAATATGTGAATATAAAAATCAAATTTCAGAACGGAGACCTAATGAAATATACCAAATACCGCGCTTCAATAAAGAAATCTTCCGCAAACATTTTTGTTATTTAGCACCTAAATTATTTAATGGATTAACTTTAGACCTACAAAACATCTCAAGTAATAAAAAATTTAAGAATTTGTTATTTGATTTCTTATTGGTCATTGATGATTTAGATGTTTTTTTTAAGTTATAGAAGCAACATGTAATTTTAATGCCTATGCTGTTTTGCCATTTATCTCTTTGTATTTGTCATTTAAATTGTGTTATTATTATTTTTTTTTATGTACATATGTATTGTGTATTAGTTATATTTTAAGACACTTTTTTTTTTTCGATTTTATTTCCTCATCTGTACTAAATTTGCTTGTAATAATTTTTTTTGGTCAGCTAAATGGGCATGTGCCCCAGTCTGACTAATATGCCTTCCCCCTATTTTCGATTGTATCGCTTTGTACAAAAATGAAATAAATTATTATTATTATTATTATTATTATTATTATTTACGAAAGGAAAATTTTACTGTCTGCAAAAATGCCTTTAATCTAGCGAGGCTTTATCCACAGTATTTTTAACTTCGACAACTTCCTCCACTTTAAAATTTAAATATCTCTTCAAATTATCTCTCGAATGTGAATATTTTATGCAAACTGTAAAACATGACCTAATGTTTCTTTCATGGCAAACTGAGAGTAGAGAACATTCTGCTAAATTATACCTGAGCAATAAATATTTGTATGTACCATTTTCATGAACAATTTCACTAGTAAAAAAGTTCGTTTCTCTAATCTTTGAACTTAAAGGGTTGATTTAAACTGTCAAGGAGTTTACTGATGAAAGAGATCACATAAATGCTGAAGAGCAAAAAAAAAAAAATTTACATTTTTAAAGTACAGATATATTTTTAGTTACTGTTTATTTAAATAGGAATTTTTAGAAAAAAATTATTGATCAGACTTATTCTTTTAATGAATTATTGTCAACGAAAAATTATCATTTAAATTAGGTTATATTACGGACTTAAAGCTTCAAACAGCAGCTTTTATTAAAAAAAGAAATATAGTTAATATTTTAAAATTATTTTTCTGAACAAAGAAACACATATTATTTGTTTGCGCTTCATTTTTTTAACGATTAACATAATAAAACTTTTAAACCTTTTAAATTCAATGAAGGAGAAAAAAAAATAATTTCTTTCAGAGTAAAGTATTCAAATATTAAACTGGTTCATTTTTTTAAAGATTAATTACATTCCTTTTTGTCAGCACGTTCATCTGAACCTCATCAACACCTTTAGTCAGGGTGCCGAATGGCAAAAAAGGGGTCAACCTCGAAATCGCGTATATAGAAAAATTTTTGATGGTTTCTGATAGAATTAATAGTGTAGATTTCAAAACCGGTTGATGCCGCTCTGCAAGTGTTAAGCATTTTTTTTAAATTAAAATTTTTTAAAAATGGCTTGAAAAAAATTTCAAAAAAACAAATAATAGTAATCGAGACTTATGATACATGTTTACAGACTATTTTTCAGTGCTGAATACGAATATTCCATTTAAAATTTTAAAAAATTAAAATATCAATTTTTAAAAATTATTTGAAAAATTGGATATCCGAAAAATATAAAATATCGCTCAAAACCACAAAATAACTGCAAAAGAAGTAATTCAAACGGGTTTCCCTTAGAAATGACTTAAATAATAACATACGAAAATTGGAAGAAAATCGGACAATAAAAAGTTTAATTTTTTTCAAATTTTCAATTTTTTTTGGCCTCAAAAATCGACTTTTTTTAAAATTCTTGTTAAAAACGTTTGAGGCGTTTTCCAAAGTCATTTTTCCATGGATATTGTAGTTACAGTGGCGGATCCAGGGGGGTCTAGGGGGCTTGAGCCCCCCCCCCCCCCAAAATGAAAAATTTTACACTATACAGGGTGATTCAGCTAAGTGTTTCATAACTTCTAGGGGAGGTTGGGTACATCAAGACGAACAAGAATCTATATAGGTTAGGGGGTCGCAAGTGGGGTCTAAGGGGTAAAAATCACGGGTGAAAATTAGCAAAAAACCTCGCATATCTGGGCAGAAAGAGATACAATTGTTCGATTCCGGCATTTTTTACATTCAACCAATTAAAATTTTTTTATGTAAAACCAGACGCAAGTGTTTATTCTAATCAAAAACCGACCAATAATTGAATGAGGCATGCATTGTAGGTAGATTAAAGTTACAATTGTCCCTTGGTCAGACTTAAGTTCTTTGAGCCGTATAACTCCAACCAACCAACAAAACTCTAGTATTAAGATGTTTTTGTCGTGACACTTTCTACTGCAGTCTATCAACTTACAACGCCTGCCTGTTTCATTTATTGGTCTGTTTTCGATTAGAACAAACACTTGCATCTCGTTTTTACATGAAAAATTTGAATTGGTTGAATGTAAAAAATGCCGGAATCGAACAATTGTATCTCTTTCTGCCCAGATATGCGAGTTTTATTGCTAATATTCACCTGTGATTTTCACCCCTTAGACCCCACTTGCGACCCCCTAACCTACATCGATTCTTGTTCGTCTTGATGTACCCTACCTCCCCTAGAAGTTATGAAACACTTATCTGAATCACCCTGTATAATATGGAATTTTATGCACCAAAATGAGTTAAAACCATGTTATTTTAGGGTCAAATTTTCAAACATTTTCTGGGGGAGATCCCCCAGACCCCCTTGGTGCTTGTAACTCTATTATTACAAATTTACTGTATATTAAGTTTGTCAAAATGCAAAAATTCTACCATAAAATTTATATCCGAAATAACGATATCCATAACGAGTTAAAAAATTGGGTTTTTTTTCTTAAATTTTCTAGGGGAGAACCCCCAGACTCCCTTAGTACTTATAGTAACTCTATTATTACAACTCTATTTTATATTAAATTTGTTAAAACACAAAATTCTACCATATCCGAAATTCGTATGAGGTGTACCAAAACAAGTTGAAAAAGTGGGGTTTTTACTTAAATTTTCAGAAATTTTCTAGGGGAGGACCCCTAGAGCCCCTTAGTACTTGTAACTCTATTATTAAAACTTTGTTTTATATTAAGTTTTTCAAAACACAAAAATTCTACCATGAAATCTATTTCCGAAATTGGACGAGGCGTACCAAAACAAAATGAAAAGTGGGTTTTTTTTTTACTTAAATTTCCAAAAAAAATTTCTGGGGGAGGACCCCCCCTTTAATTAACCCCCCCCCCTTTAAAATTTAAATTTTAAAAAAATTTAAAAATTTTAAATTTTGTAGTACAGGCATGTGTACATCTCTATGGGCTATATTTTAGTGCTGTTTACGAATACCAGGCCAACTTTTCAATAAAATTTAGAATAAGTGTGGAAAAATTGAAGTATTTATTTTAATACTTTTGTTTTAAATGCTTTAATTTTCCACACTTATTCTAAATTTTATTGAAAAGTTGGCCTGGTATTCGTAAACAGCACTAAAATATAGCCCATAGAGATGTATCACATGCCTGTACTACAAAATTTAAAATTTTTTAAAAGATTTTTTGTCCTTATTAAATTTAATTATTGTTTATGTGACTTATTACCAAATATTGTCAACATATTTCCTGTTTCACTTGATTGAAGTATTTTACCTGTATTTTCAAAGTTCATTTTAATAAATTAGTTAATTAACTAATGATTTAAACATCCATTGTGGATTTTTTATATTATATAGCTATGTAACTACAATATCCGTGGAAAAATGACATTGGAAAACGCCTCAAACGTTTTTAACAAGAATTTTAAAAAAATTAATTTTTTTATTGTCCGATTTTCTTCCAATTTTCGTATCTTATTATTTAAGTCATTTCTAAGGGAAACCCGTTTGAATTACTTCTTTTGCAGTTATTTTGTGGTTTTGAGCGATATTTTATATTTTTTGAATATCCAATTTTTCAAAATTGATATTTTAAATGGAATATTCGTATTTAGCACTGAAAAATAGTCAGTAAACATCAGGGGCGGGTCCAGGGGGGGGGCCCTGGGGGCCATGGCCCCCCCCGAGAAACCCTAACAAATAGCTTAAAAAACACTTTCTTAATGTTAAAATTCAAAAAATTTTCTGGGGGAGAACCCCCAAACCCCCCTTTAATATTTTGACATCCATAGGCGCCAACTTTTATAAAATATTGGGGGGGGGGAGGGCCAGTACAAGACATTAAAAAACATAAAATTAAAAGAAACAACCATTAAGTTTACGTGCCTAATTACCTAATTTTGTATCAGATGTATAGATTAAATTTCGTTACATGTCCCTTTAAATATCGCCAAGGTGTAATATTTTGTGGTGCATTTAATGTAAAAGTTTTGTGTAATTATTGCGAGCTCGAAATAAGATGGGGGCCTGGGGGATCTCTCCCAGAAAAATTTTAGAAATTTCTCTGTTAAAAGTAGCATTTCAGCTTAATTCCAAAGTTTGGGGTCTCTCCCCAAGAAAATTTTTAAAATTTGGCCCTTAAAACAGGGTTCCCACTGTCCTTGAAAGTCCTTAAAAGTCCTTGAATTTTTTTTCGCTAAATTTAGGTCCTTGAAAAATGGTCCAGGTCCTTAAAGATCCTTGAATCTCAATCTCAAATTCATCTACGATTCCTTTTCGCAGTTCCCGGTTTTTGCATGAAATATTTAAATTCATCTTTGATTACTTTTTATATTATTTAAAATCTTATTATAAAACTTGTATTCTGTGTGCATAGTCAGAAATTGAGGCACTTGATCAATTTAAAAAAAGTTAAAGAGTAAGCTTGTTTCTGGAAACATCGTGATTGCTTCAGAAGAATTAGGATTTTTATATGGGTCTCTTAAAAAAGGTCCATGAAAAATTTTGTGGAGGTCCTTGAAAAGTCCTTGATTTTCAATCTTTTCAAAGAGTGTAAACCCTGTAAAAGAAATTTTTAACACATTCTGAGACCTTTTGTGGGTTACCCTCTCCCCAAATAACCGCTCTTGAAGGGGATTCCAAACCAGAAAATATCCAAACATCACAAAATATTGGGGGAGGGGCTTAGCCCCCCTTCAGCTAACATTGGATGGGGCTCAAGCCCTCTCAAACCGGTAATACTATAGTTCAAATACGTATTTGCAAAAATTTTCAGGAAAGGACCCCCGGCCCTTTTCAAAATTGGGCATCTATTTATAATTTCATCCTTGAAAATTCTGTGGTTTACATGCTTTTAAAATAAGCTGAAACTTTATTTTTAGAGGCAAATTTTCAAAAATTTTCTTGGGGGCACCCCCCAGACCCCCTATTAATTTCTCATGGTTACTTATTTACTGTTTTCTCCTTGAACTTGTTTCTCTCCTCTCCTGTTAGGAGTGTAAGAAGTTACCCTCTTTAGGTGTTATCCAATGGATACCAAAAGTACAAAAATGAGTAGAAAAACTTCTATTTGAAGCCAAATTTCAAAAAAATTTCTGGGGGAGGACCCCCAGACCCCCCCCACATTTGCTTTCGAGCTAGCATTATCTGAAGAAACCTTTATAACTTTAACAAAGTTTCGCATTTTATTTATGTTATACTCGGAAAGTTGGGAGCCAAACACCTCGCGAACACAAGTATTATTATGGCCTTACAAAAATGTTTCACCCCCCCCCCACTTTCTAAAACAATGGCACGGGCCCTGGATATCCTCTAAGTTACTATAAACCCCTACAAAGCTGCTTGAAAGCAAGCACTCTTCAAAAATTTTTCTGAGGCACTGAAAATTTCGAATGTAATACCCTCCGACTTTGACATGGCCCCCCCCGAAAATCTGGTCTGGACCCGCCCTTGGTAAACATGTATCATAAGTCTCGATTACTATTATTTGATTTTTTGAAATTTTTTTCGGGCCATTTTTAAAACATTTTAATTTTAAAAAAATGCTGAACACTTGCAGAGTGGCATCAACCGGTTTTGAAATCTACACTATTAACTCTATCAGAAACCATCAAAAAATTTTCTATATACGCGATTTCGCACTTTTCGACTTGGCACACTGACTACTTCACAATGATTGTGGTGCTGCCATCTACAGAACGTCATAATGTACTGAAGATAGAGACATCGCATTTGGCATAGTTTTAAGGTAAGAGAGGAGAATGACTTTAATTTTCTGTGTACAAATATTCAAATCAGCACATTTTAAGTCTTTTCCCTGATTCAAACATTTACAGTTCCTCGTAGTTAAGCAATTAACCTTTACTATTTTAAGTATATACAACTTAATTTTTTATCAAGAGTAGAGATGGAAAATTCTCGGTAATAATCTTTAGGAGAATATTCTTGAGAATATTCTCGAGAATATTCTCCAAGAGGAGAATTTTCGAGAATATTCTCCTAGAAGCCACTAAAATAATTTCTTTTGAAAATTTTTTTTTTATAAGGTATATATTAACTTCAAATTCGAAGAATATTTAAGGTTTTACAATGAGAAGTCATCATAAATAAAAGAAAGACAAATTAAATTGAAAAATATTTTAAAATCACTATTTAATTGATACGACGACATGTTTGATAGGTAAGGCAGAGTAAGCCCCAGTTACATTCTATTAATTTAAGATTTTTCCAACTTTTAAATAGCTTTTTTGAAATAAATTATGTATATAAGAAATGCTTTTCCTGAATTTATTTTGTGGAATCTTAATGAGAATATTCTCTTGAGGAAAAAATTATGAGATGCACTTAAAATTATAAGACATCTATCTAGTGAATGAAAATTTGAAGATTTAATTATTTCACGAACACAAGATGAGTAAGATATAAATTTAATTGTAACTTTGAGAATATTCTCATAAAGGAAAATATTAATGAATCTGAATTAAAATGAGGTATTCTCACGATTTGATTAAATTTCATTAAAATAGTAGATAAAAAACCCATGAAGAATGACGTTTAAATGAAGTTCCTGAGTTTCCCAGTTTCTGAGATATAAATTTTTGAAATTTCGTTTTGGCACAAAAACAGAAACACTGTTGTTTACAAGCGCTATGACGTCATATCCAATAGTATCCAGTTTTCCGATCATTGAAAAATGGTAAACTAGTTTCGAGGCTGCTGTGATGTCAAATCCCGTTTTTTGATCACGTGATTTTACTAGTGTTTTGGCAAAAATAAAATTGAATTTTGAATTATTTAAAACATATTTTTGAACTTAAAAATCTGATATTTGAGAGTTTTAAACTATAACTTATCAAAAAAGTGTAAAATTCAGCAAATCCCTCACTTATGCAAATACCCCATTACGCAAACAAAAAGTTAAGACAAACTATTCATTCATAAATATTTTTAAGTAGACAGTAAATTAAACTGCATCTGATAGTAATTTAGAGTTCTTTGAGAATATTCTCCCGATAAATCATTCTCTGTAAATGTAAAATAAATATTATAAAATTATTTCAAATATTTTTCTCAACAGATAATTCTAATGTGATATCCCCTTCTTTTAAGAATATTTTCCTAATTTTACAAAGTTCTATCATAATTTTAGCTAAATGTCAGGTTTTAAAGGTCCTTCAGTTTGACAACTATTGGTATTACCTTTGCTTTTAACAACTACATAAAAAGAATTAAGACTCCACTTTTAATTGTATGAGTATTTTCTCCCAGTAAAACTTGCTTTGAATATTTTAAAAATATTTTATTTTGTATTAAATAAAATTTACTTATTTTTTAAAAAAATCTTGCGAAATAATGAAATTACAGTTCAGAGAATATTCTCTGAACTGTAGGGTGACTTTTAAATGGTAAATTTCATTAAAGTTGTTATTATTTTCAGGTTTCCAACACTTATACTACATGACCATTTCATATTATCACACATTTTTACATTTATTAATCAAAAAATAGAATATTCTCGATTATTCTCAAAATTCTCGCCCCTGGAGAATATTCTCAGAATATTCTCGTTCTCCGAGAATATTCTCGACTCACATCTCTAATCAAGAGTAAACAAATTAACTAAGGAAATGAAATATTTCAATCCTTATTATAGTAAACTACTATTTCCTTAAACTTTTCATTTTTGATTAAAATAAGATAAATTTTGAAATTGGCAACTGCTTTAAAATTATGTAATTTAAATTCTTTTTAATGGATCAGTTTCACCCAAATTGTACTTTAATTGAATCATTAATAAAACCCTAAATAAACCAATTTTCAAAAGTAAAAAAAAAATAATAGTGTAGTAGTTACTACAATAAAATGTAATTAAGTTCAGGAAGTGGATATTGAGTTACTAGCATACATCTCAACACGGCTTACTAGATACTATACAGGCTAGCCGAGTTTTGAACAATGAAAACCATTTGACAACTTTTCCCGCTTGGATCGCCACAAGTCCTACCTATATCACCCACCGCCTTCAACACTGTGGATATGCTTTGCCAGTTTGTCCAGTACTGCCTTCTGGATTTTTAATTATTTCCGTACTTGGCTAGCCTGTATAGTATCTAGTAAGCCGTGATCTCAATATATACAATAACAAAAAGATGTGGAAGTATACCAAACTGTATTATACCCCCCAAAGACAGCTATTAATCACTCAATTCATCCTATTTAACTATTCTTATTCTCTTATATTATATTTCTGTTAATTTAAATACAATTCAAAATTTTGTTATGGTAACAAAAAGAAATAGAACCAACTACTTGATGATGACAATGATGCAAATAATGTTGAAAAATTCATGTATGTTTGCCAGGGCATCACAACTCAATGTTTAAATCTGATTTCTTCTAAACTTGTATTTTTAAGTTGCATTCAATATAAAGATTTGTAATCACATTATCTTGTTTAACAATTAATTAGAATGGAAAATGCAACAAGTTATTTATTTGAACCAATCATGTATAAAACAACAGTAAACAAACAGTATGGCAGGAACTTTACTTGCAGTAAAAAGTCAACCTTAAGTCAGAATTCACATTAATACATTATAAACTTTTTAAAAGAATGTAGAAAAATAGATTGCTGTATCGCAATGCTTCTAAAAAATGCTATACAAGTTCCAAAGAATAATGAAATGATAGAATATAAGTAAATAAGGTAAGTGTGGGTGAAGTGGCCACTTAGAGGAAAACTATAGTTTAAATTCCCAATATCTCAATGCTTAATTTATTTTTAAAAGTATACTCCAAATTGTTGGAATACTAGCCACCCAAATGTATCCAATATTAATTATCCAAATACATGTTTCACAGCAGCATTATCAAGTTAAAAAAAATAAAAATTAAAATATTTTTCTTATTAATGGCTACTAATGCAAAATCTAACATTCTGTGTTGGTTTAATAGCCATCTACCCCCCTAAATCCCCAAAAGAACAAAATTTGCAATTAAATTTTCTTTAATATTAACTTTACATAGACATTAAATTGAAATTAGAATTTAAACAAAACGAATTAGATACAAAAAGAAATTCCATTATACCCTTCTTATGCGACCTTATTAGGAAAACATAACACTCAGTCATTCTGCACACAAGTGGTGTCATATTGAAAAATTTAAACTTCCTTCCCATGCTGATCTGTGGCATGGGTAGTTATTTAACTCCTTCCCTCATAACAATCTACTATGTATGTCTATGAACTACAACATTATATGATTGATTTACCTTTAAAATTATTCATCTAGGTAGCCACTATACCCACATTTAACTTTCAGTAGAACAACACATAATTTACAATAAAGATCAAGAATAAATTAAAGAAAAAAGCGAATATGAATTTATTTTCTATTATAATGAGTCATTTTTGTAATCCTCCATTTTGCCTATCAATAATAAATGCAAGATTAACAAAATTTGTTATTGTGCGTTACGATTTCAATGTCTTATAAAAAAAGGGGTTCCATAGGAAACACATTTTCCACGAAACACCACTTCCAAATAATACCACTAGTATTTACTATTTAAGATCAGTAAGTTGTGTACTGTGGATCATCAATTGGAATGTACTATCCATTTCATGTTTCCCATTTACTTTTACCTTTTTCGGGGGTAAAAAATAATTAATTATTTAAAATTCCAAATATCACTCAAATAGCTTCCTATATGGAGTTTTTCATGATTTCAGAATTTACAGAGATGAGATTGGCAAAAAAGTAAAAAGTCTAAAAACTGCGAGAAAGACATTTGATCTCTTAAATTGAGAATAAATTGGAAAAACTAATAATAATTAGTAAACAATAAATTCTTACACTTTTAAATTAAAAGTTTTAATGTGTTAAAATGTTATATTAAATTGGCTTATAAGTCAAAAACATCAACTTGAATTTAGAAAAATGAAATTTCCAGTCTAATATTTCAGTTTATAAGCTGATTTTTTTTAAAGTAAAAAGTCTGATATTTTTATAATTTCAAAAAAGTCCGAAAATCCTCCAAAAGTCTAAAAAATCTCATCTCATAATTTTTTAAAATTGAATAATATCTTTCTATTTTCACTTTTTTAAGCATATATTTTACACGTTTTATCATATTTACCTAAAACAAATTCATAGTACGTACATATTTTGAGTTTTTAATTACATGGAAATAACAGCCCTACTATATCGCCGCTCCGGAGCAACAATGACGCAAATGTAAAAATTGAAATTTCTACTACACGGGAGCTTGGCAGCAAGGCTTCTAGATTGGCCACGATATCGCGCGAAGTCGAAAAAGTCGAATCAATCTTAGGTGATCATTTCAATTGTCGCAAAGATAAATCGCCAAAAACGGCTTGAAATGCCTGTACGCTTAAATCATGGCCTAACCAGTATCGCACGTCTTCTAATATTCTTCACTAAAGTTAAGCACCTTCAAACGCAGTCAGTATTTGGGAGGGTGACCACCAACCATCGCACAGTGGTGTCGGATGAAAAAAATATTGAAAAAACTCAGTAGTATTTGTATCTAACCACTTTAATTTTTTTTAAATCTTTTGTTTTTGTGCTGGTTATGCAGCTGTGTATTCTATGTTTAAACTATAAAAGCAATGCTTTAATATAAATAGGAAGGATTGCAGATTTCAAACGCCTCGCGAGCAGATGGAATTTTTTGGGTCTTGGCTTTATTGTTTTCATTCTGTTTTCGGAGTAAACGTCACTATAACATCGGGGCAAGAATTATTTATTTTTTTTTTATTTTATTTATTCCTTTTGGAAGCGGAATTAAGTTAGCATCTAGAAATACTTCATATAAGAGATCTACAAATTGTATTAATTTTAAAATAGGATCGTTATTTTATGACCACCATGTATTTGGAGGAACTTACAATTGTCATTATTTCTAATTTTTTTGGTTAAAATCCATATATTTCGGGGGACTGCGTAACCCGTGAAACCCTACAATCTCAGCACTACCACCATCGGTTCTATCCAAAACAATAGTATTAATTTATTTATTAAATTAAAATTGTTCTCTGATCGGATCGTCAGAGTTTAATTTCAAAGACTGATTATAGTTCCAGTGCACCATTATAAAAAATATTTTTCATTAGCATATTAGCATAATTCTCAAAAGAATGCACTGATAAACGATTGGAAAAAGTTTTTATTGAGAATTTGCCTAGGAAATATTGTACCTCTGAAATCGGGGATAAAAAAAATCGTAATTTAATAATATGTACTCATTCATTATTTAGGGTAGAATATTTCTGATAACAGGTAGATCTTCTAAAAAATAAAACCAAATGTGAGTAAGAAACGAAAGAAAACGCACCGATGATTGATATGGTCAGTTGGTCACCCTCCCAAATACTGACGGCACCCGAAGGTGCTTAACTTCGGTGAAGGAAGTTAGATAATCGATATGCCAGCTAAACCATGATTTTTTGGCGACTTTTTTTAGCAGCGATCGCCAAAGATAACACCGTTGTTTCTTGGCTCAACTTTGATTTGGCTACCAATCTAACTTGTTGCCAATCTACCGAACGGTAAATATTTACCAAGTTGCATTTGTGTCATTGTTGCACCGGAGAGGCGATATGTTAAAGATACATAAAATTTCAATATACAAATGTGCATTATAAAGTTATAAAAGAAATTACTATATTAGCAACAATTTTTTAATGACTCAAGTCCAAGGTCATAAAAGAATTGGGTCCCCCAAAAAATAATACATCCATACATTAACTAGAAACAAGAGCTTTCAATGTGATAAAGTACAAACTCCATCTCTCCCTTTTAGAGATTTTTTTGCCTAGTCAGATATTTTGTGCATTTAATAAGTAATTTGTATTAGTTTCTAAAATTCCAAAAACTTCTCCAGAAATGTCTTCAGTTTACATGGCTATGCATCATGGTTAAGAGTTTCCGCAGAGTATTAGCTTTATAGCATACCTAACCTGATAAGAGCTGTTATGTTTACTGGTATAAAATCCTTTTAAACCAACTTTTGAGACTAAATCTCTATGAACCTTTTACAAAAAGTAATTTCTATCAATAGCAATAAAATCAATCGCATGAAATCAATAGCAATAAAAAAATAGATCAAATCTTCTAAAAAAAGGGGAAGTAAAGGTCTGATAGCCCTTGCAGATTGAAGTACTTCAAAATCTTAAACAATGGTAAAAAGTAGGACATCAAGATCCAATTTTATAAATTTGATATTAAATTGATTTGTTTTTTAAAACATAGAAGCATCATCACAAATGATATATTAGTGATGAGTTCAACTCCATTATCTGTCCTGTTATTTTTTTTTGACGGGCATCTCAATCACTAAGCCTCTCTAATACACAAATAAAAATTAAAAAAGATTAAAATTGCAGCATAAAATCTCTAATTTTTGGCATATGATCAGAGGACTCCCTTTGAAGTTAAAGGTAAGAAATTTAAAACATTATCATTCTATTTTCTTTGAAAACTTAATTTGTTATAATAAACTTTTTCACATACCTGAGGAGAGATGAATATATTACTGGGGGGAAATACTCAAATTGAAAAGATTTTATCTTAAGAAACTTATTCTTTAAAGATTTTACTATCAATGGAAAAGTGGCATGTCATTTCATGTAGGATCTCATTGGATTAGTATTGGTTTGGTGGTAAGTGTCTTTGATCTTCCTGCCAATAGGATCCACTACCCGAGATGACATGTCACTTTTTTAAAGGATCTCAATCAACCCCCCTTGACATTAAATCAAAGGATCCTGGGACACCGATTAATACAACCACCCAAACCTAAATTACTAAGCCCCATCATATATTAACGATGTAATAGAATCTTATCTAGGACAAATGAGTTGTCGGGTAAATGTAGCTATAGGAACAGCACAATTAATAGGTTTTGGCTTTACATTTCAATGGTGCTGTCAAGAAAATTATATGAAAGTACCAAAATTGTTAAATCTTTGACATGCTTGAAGGGTACAGATAGACGATATTTAGAATGATATCACAATAAAAACAGGTTTTTTTCCATGTATATATACATTATACGGATCAGCTGGAATAAGAGTCCTCCATTTGGCGACAGCCTAACGGTCGCCAAGTTGGTAATCCGATCGGCAGCCAACCTCTCTCCCTCTGCTAACCTTGCGATCGGCCTTGGAATCGTAGGTCTCTCGTGCTGGCCGCCATGTTTAGTCACCGCTGAATAGGGATTGTTTCCCGGGATCCCGGTTTCCCGAGATCCCGTAGAATTTTTAGGCCGGGACACGTCCCGGGATTTCTCAGTCCATCCCGGGATTCCCTCAAAATTTTAAATTTCTTCAACGCTGCTACAAACGCTTGAAAATGGTTCCTGATGGCATGAACACATATTTCCTTTTCTTGGAAGATACATATAAATTAGTGAGATGGTTTAAGTCAATTATCTGCTGAATTAAATTATCTACCACTCCTAGAACTTTATAGCTAAAAAGCAATAAACAAGGAACTTGCCGATTTGTATAATTACATACAATGCTCGCATGTTGACATAAATGGGGAAACTTGGTTACTCATCAACTATTTTTATTTTTTAGTATGTTAGTGATAAGAGATACAAATCGTAATAACTCCCAGCACGAGGCCATTTTCAAACACAAAGCATTGATCGTATTCTTCGATTCTGATTAGTATTGAGTAATTCTAGCAGATATCTTAGAAACTCATAATCTTTATTTATGTGATGAATAATTATTTATGACGATAGTTTAAACCTTATTTCGGAATGAATACAGTATACTCGTGATCTCAATAAGTCGTCAGCTTTTGAAGAGATTATACGTTTTGAGATCGGGCTGGAGTGGAGAATATTCTGACTTTGTATTATGCAGAAAAAGCTAGTACATTTGCATGGGAGTACTTCATAAAAAGACCGAACTCTGAAACAAGATGCAAAAAGTGTTCTTTGATAATTAAGTGTAAAAAAAGTTCTACGAGTGGTTTGCTCCGACATTTAAAAAAAAACATTCCATTGAGAATTATTACATATCTATAAGGGAATTCAAACGCATTTTTAGGGTAAGTACACTTTTAACTTGAGTATTTTTAAAACAAATTTAAAATATTAAGTTCGTGTCATTTCATAAGATTTTATGGGATATATGTGTGTACTATTATAATGAGTGAATATAAAATTGAAAAAAAAAATATTTTAATATCATTTAAGATATTTTAAAGCCTAGAACTGAAAATTTGTAGCTTTAAAAACTAATAATTTCTCCCCATAATTTTTTTCTAATTTCATCTTTATGCAAATTTAGATTTTACAGCCAAAAAAAATTTTTTTTTTCTTGAAATTCTGGCATTAATTAAATTTTCGGGATTTCCCGGGATCCCGGGATGATATCGAATTTTATCCCGAAATCCCGGGATGACCAAAATGCCCTAAAACGACAATCCCTACCGCTGAACCGATAGTTCAGCATTTACTTGCGTTTTGTTTTTTAAAAAAAACTTCGCTTTAAATATTTAGTTTAAAATTAATACATTTCGTCATTTTTATTTAAGATACTATTTTTAAAATTGATTACAGCCCGTTTTAGTCTTTCTTTTTTGTTTTAATTATCCGGAATAGTTCAGGCCATGCGCAGTAGCATTATATTAGCTTAAGCATAGTAAATGACAAACTACGAACTTACTAAGAACGTAATAGTTACTTTAAAATAAATGCATTTCATCATTTTTAATTAAGATGCTTTTTTTAAAACTTATTTCAGCCCGTTTTAGACTTTCTTTTTGTTTTAATTATCCCGGAACGGAATAGTATGTCATGCGCAGTAGCGTAGTAAATAAATCTAGAGAAGGCATTTTGAAGAGATCTTCAAAAGCCGGTTTTGAGAGTGCAACAGAAAAGTTTCTTAAAACTGAATATAATTCTAAAATTGAATTATAATGGGTGAGTGAAGAATTATTTATCCTGAAAAGAGTGATTAAACTGTTCTAATGTGTTTGCGAATCTATTTTACGTGTTGATTCCAATTATATAGATGTCGCCCCGCTATCGTGCTTTCTATGCTCTTCTGTGTTTGTGTATGAATTTCAGTTTTTAAAAGTGTTAAAGTATCGTATAGAATAGGATTTTACCTAATATTTATTGTTTCAGCTTGTTAAACTTGCTTTATGAGTTTTTTTCTTCTAAATCGGGTTTAGTGTTTTCGTAGTCGAGCTGTGGGTAAACATGGCGGCCGGGTTTTCAGCCGGCGGCAAGTTGGCACCGGCTGAAAACAGTCGCCAAATGGAGGACTCTTAATCCAGCTGATCCCATTATACTACATATGAAAATATGTCAGGTGAATTTTTTTTTGATTAAGCATGGTGATTTTAGTATGTAAAATATGATAACCTGAGAAAAGAAGCTTAATCCATTGATTTCTATACACCTAAATTACAAGTTGAAAGTTATTATTTGTCAGGCAGAACATCACATATTAAAACAGATTAATATAAATGACAAATATATAAATGGCCAAAATGATTTTGCTCACCAAATAATGAAAATATACCAGAAGAAAGGATCAATTGATAATTTAACTTTTAAGGGCTTTAAGATTTTGATTTAATGAAAGCAAGGATAAGATTTTCCAAGTCACATGAGGTCAAATACTGTGCAACTAAGACGATGGATACAGGATTTGCATACTCAAATTCTTGCAAACCTTTGGTTTTCGTAGGAATTTCCAATTCACTAGCAACTGCAAACAGCTCATCTTTGTTCATTAACAATAATAAGAAATCTTCATATAAAGGGAATTCACTGGAAGCTGCAATCCATAAGAACTTTTTATCTTGTAATGTTTGGAACATTTTCTCTTTGATGGATAATAACCTATCTTCTTTGTTTTGGGTTTTAGATTTTATGAGGCCTTTTTTTAGATGCAATTTTAATGAAAACCGTGATACAAGTAAATAAAACATTGCAGGGTCTAAATAACATGCATACCCAAGTTCAGATTGGCAATCCTGAATAAAAGGTATCAAGTCCTTCTTTAAGTTATCTATTCTCATTGTTACACTCTCTTTTTCCACTGAGAGTGGAGAAAAAAGATTATCAACAAACATTTTACTATCAAAGTAGCCTTTAGCCAAATATTCATTTAAGACCAAGGCCTTTATCAGACTTTGCAACATTTGAAAAGACCAGTTATGTTTATCAAAATACACACAGAAAGGAGTTTGGAGTTTACTGTTGAGTAGGGTCACATCTGCACCATAGCGAAGGAGCATTTTAACAACCTCTGGCCGTCCTCCTGCTAAGTGCAGAGGTGTATTAAAATTTTCATCCCTTACGTCCATACAATTTGATTGTTCAAGAAGGGACTCTATGATATGCAATGGACAAAGAGATGAAACTGCATGATGTAGGGCAGATGATTTACAAGGGCCTATTTGATCAGGAGGTAAGTAATACTTCATAAGCAGCATTAAATATTTAGGGGAGACATTGTTTCGTAAACCATAATGCAAAAGGTTGCAACCATTTCTATCATTTAAGTCCCCTAAGTTATCCTTGTAATCCATAAACGCTTGCAATACTCCAAGAGTCAAGTCTACCTGATTAGAGCAAAGCCTGAAAAACAACCGTACTGGATTATTGTCACTGAACTTGGCACCATATTTTAAGAGTACTCTCAGCTTTGGTACATCTAATTTTGCACTTTCCAGTGCATCACTCAACACAGATCTTAATTCTAAGGTATTATTTGGATTACCTCCATATTTCAGTAGAAGTTCATAATCATCAGCAGAAATATTAGGTTGTATTAATCCTGCTATAAGTGGATTAGCATATCTGTATGAACTATTATGTGAGACATGAGGATTGAAGTTCTCAATAATACCATTCACAACATTGCTACATCGTAACAATTTTAATGGTGTCCTTAAACTTTGATGTGGTATTAATTCAGGATCCGAGTTGGGATTGGCTCCATTTCTTAACATGAGTTTTACAACTTCACTATCACAGTCTGGTCTGCACAATAATATGAACAATGGGGATCCAACACTGCAATTAATAGAAACAGGACTACCAGTTTGGATGAGTAATCTGATTACATCCATGCTGCAATTATGATTCATCAGAGCAACATGAATAGGCAATAATCCACCTCCAACTTCTCTTAGGTTAGCTCTTTGATTCAGGAGAACTTCAACAATTTCTTCTTTACAGTTTTGCCCTCCTAATGCATAGTGCAATGGAGTAAACTTGCAGTCTGAACCACTTAAAACATTGACATTAGCACCCCGGCTTGTTAATAAAGCCCTGATAATTTCAGGTTTCATGTAAGGATTTTGAACAGCAAAATGTACTGGGGTCCTACGGTCACGACGGGTGCGGGCATTAATATCAGCTCCTCTGTTAAGTAGAGTAAGTATAACGTCAATATCACAGCTCCGATGAGAAACAGCATAGTGTAATGCAGTTTTATCGTCATCGAGGCGGTTTTGATAATCCACATTTTCACCACCGCGAATAAGGGAATCAATATGTTCAACGGAAAAGAGTCGTATCACAGCACTTATTAGCTCAGTATATCCTGAATCATAGTCTAAATCCATGTCTTCTGAAAATATAACATCGTGTGGAATTTCATAGGGTATCGATGGTTCACGATAAGACCACGAGTTGTACCATTGGTAACTCTCGTATTGGAATCCCTCGTAATGGTATCTCGCGTATTGGTTACGCAAACGAAATCGGTCACGCAAACGAAACGGACGAGGAATAGCATTCATCTTGAAGCACAATAGCAATTCTTCAGAAAAAAAAAGCTAACAAAACTTGTAGAAAAATCAACACTTCTACGCACGATAATATAATCTACTACAATCACAATTCACATATTTAGGGATCTAAAAAATCGTTCGATTCGATTCCGGAATCGATTCCTGAGGTTCGATTCTTTCGATTCCAGGTTTCGATTCCTGAGGTTCGATTCCAAACTGGAATCGATTCCTGAGGTTCGATTCCAACCTGGAATCGATTCCTTAGGGCCAGAATCGAAAAAGTAGATTCGGAAAAAAAAATTCCAAATTGAAACTGTCACTGTTTCCGTGTGGTCGATCCCCGAATTCTCTCAGCTCTCCCCCCAATCAATGGGTTTTTTAACCTCGCGGAGAGGAAGGGGGGTCAGGGGTCAACCGGGGGACTGAGCACTGGAAGCTTGTTTTTCTTGTTTTTTGACTGAATGTAGGGAGCGGGTTGAAGTGCAAGTGAGAGAGAATCAAATCAGAGAACGCGTTTTGCGTTTTCGTTTCGGCAGGCAGGAATCGAGTAAAGTTCATCTTATTAAAACTTCAATTATACTAATGGGATGGAATCGAAAGGATTTCAATGATTCAAATGATTAATTCACATAAGTTATTACTCCCAGAAATCGAAAGAATCAGAAAAAATCCTGAACTAAAAATTAAATTTTGAAATAGCTCCGTTTTTTTAGTTTCATGGAATCGAAAGAATTTCTCCTTGGAATCGAAAGAATCGGGAAAAAAATCCTGAACGCAAAATTAAATTTTTGAAATTGCTCCTTTTTTTTCAGTTTCTAAGGAATCGAAAGAATTCCTCGTTAACAAATTTAATTTCACACATGTCATTAACACCCAGGAATCGAAAGAATCTGTAAAAATCCCGAAATCAAACTTAAATTACTATTTTGAAATGGTTCTATTTTTTTTACTTTCTAAGAATCAAGAGAATTTCTTGTTTTCAAATTTTTAATTCCACTATGTCATTTATTCCAAGGAATTGAAAGAATCGAACAAGCTCAGGAGTCGAAAGAATCGGGAAAAAATCCTGAACTAAAAATTAAATTTTGAAATAGCTCCATTTTTTTTAGTTTCAAGGAATCGAAAGAATTTCTTCTTGGAATCGAAAAAAAAGTCCTGAATTCAAAGTTAAATTTTTTAAATTGGTCCTTTTTTTTACTTTTTAAGGAATCGAAAGAATTCCTCGTTAACAAATTTAATTTCACACAACATGTCATCAACACCCAGGAATCGAAAGAATCGTTAAAAAAATCCCGAAATCAAACTTAAATTACTACTTTGAAATGGTTACATTTTTTTACTTTCTAAGAATCAAGATAATTTCTTGAGTTCAAATTTTTAATTCAACTATGTCATTGATTCCAAGGAATCAAAAGGAATAATGGAAAGATTCGAGAAAACACCGGATGTGCATGTAATTAGGCTAATTAAGAGACTTCTCTTAGAGCTAGGATCATGAAATTTTAATATGTTATTCATGGTGTGAATCCACACAATATATTAAATTTTCAGGGTCCAATTTCAATTAGGGGGCCGGGGGCCATATACATAATACCTACATTAATAAACTTGAATAATTTATAAATCCAGAACTAATTCATCAACCCCTTAATGCGATACATATTTTTGTTCGTCCCCTAAAGGTCTACTACAACATTAAAATCTTAAATATTTATCTCAATATTTGGGAAAAAAAATTTCAAGTAAAACGAAAATTCTTTGAACCTAAATTACAAACGCGATATGTATATATTCCCCTTAAAATTTCGAATTCCTGGAACCATTTTTTATAAGCTTTCTAAAAATGTAAAGCATTAAAATGTAACTTTAAAAGAAAACAAACCTAGAGTTCAAATCTGGGAAATATTTCAGAGTTATTCGCGTTAAGGACCAGTAAGCTCAATTCGGCTTTCAAAAATTCTCATTTACGTCATAATCACCATGGAAACCCGTAATTCTGGAAAAACTTTGCCATAACAGTCCTTTACTAATAAGTAAAATCAAAAAAAAAAATTTAAAATAATATTTATCGATTTATTGAGCAAAAAGTGGACTTGTGTTTTTTAATGATCCTATATATTTTTAATAGGTCTAATAACTTTCTAAATAATAAAGATAGATTCATGAAAATCGGACATGATGAGCATCTCGATGTATATTTTAAGAATCAATCACCTTTTAAACCATTATTTAAAAAATAAATAGATTTACTTAAGAATTATCGGCGTTTTTCGGTAAAACGCCGGACATAATAGAATCCTTTATATAATGATCGGGTCCCTTAAAAATCCCGAAATAAAACTTAAATTATTTGAAATGGTTCCATTTTTTTACTTTCTAAGAATCAAGTTAATTTCTTGTTTTCAAATTTTTAATTCAACTATGTCCTTGATTCCAAGGAATTGAAAGAATCGAACAAGTCATCAACTCCCAGGAATCGAAAGAATCGGAAAAAAAAATCCTGAACTTAAATTAAATTTTGAAATTGCTCCATTTTTTTTTCTAGTTTCAAGGAATCGAAATAATTTCTCCTTGGAATCGAAAGAATCGAAAAAAAATCATGAATTCAAAATTAAACTTTTGAAATTTCTCCAATTTTTTTTTTACTTTCTAGGAATCGGAAAAATTCTTCGTTATCAAATTTTAATTTCACACATGTCATCAAATTCCAGGAATAAAAAATCCTGAACTAAAAATTAAGTTTTGAAATAGCTCCGTTTTTTACTTTTTCTAGGATTTGAAAGAATTTCTCTTTATCAAATCCCAGGAATCGAAAGAATCGGAAAAAAAAAATCCTGAATTAAAAATTAAATTTTGAAATAGCTCCATTTTTTCTAGTTTCAAGGAATCGAAAGAATTTCTCCTTGGAATCGAAAAAAAAAAGAACCCTGAATCTAAATTAAATTTAAACAATGGAACTTATCAAACCATAATTAATTTCTAAAAGGTGAGAAAAAGGAAGCTCGCAAAATTTCAAATCCCGACAATTTTTGCGATTCTTTCGATTCCTTTTAATTGATAATTAGAGTAAAAATAAAATTTAATTAAGAAAAAAATCATTCAGTTCCGTAAAAATGCAAAAAATAAAGAAGTTGTTTTTATTTTCACAAATTTTGTTTCAGTTCGGACCTTTCTTTTCGATTCCATACCGGTCCTATCTATCCGATTCCCTGGAGTCAGTGAGAATGACATGACATGAGAAATTAAAATTTAAATAATTGAGACACATAATTTCTAGAAAATGAGAAAAAGGAAGTAAAATTTCTAAACTGGACACAAATTTTGCGATTCTTTCGATCCCTTGGAATCGATAACGATAACCTAATTAAAATTAAAATATAATTAATAAGAAATTTTTTCGATTCCATTCCTCAGGGGGTTCGATTCCTTGGAATCGATTCCAAGGCATTCGATTCCGATTCGATTCCGGAATCGATTCCATCCGAAATATTTAGAACCCTACACATATTCACAAATCACAATCAATCTTCGCAGGTTGAGTTGAGTTGAGTTGAGGATTTTTCGGACATTTGCTCGCTGATGAAAGCTGCTTCGTCCTCGAGATACAGGTCATTAGAGCTTGGAAGTTTAAATTAGGAGTTTGGATTGATTTTTCTAGGGCTTCCCTTTGTTGGAGGAATCTGAAACAATATTGTCATGGCACATTGCATGGCACATGGCACAGAAACATTCGCACATGACGTCACTTGGAGGACAAAATCAACGTTGCTAAGGCTGTTGTTAGGGGTGGGAACTAGAAGCATCCAATAGAATATTCGCACATGACATCACTGGAGGATAAAAACAACGTTGCTAAGGCCGTTGTTAGGTAAAGTCATGTGATTGAAAATGCTTGGTTGGTTGGTTGGGTTGTTTTTTGGTGCTTTTTGCTACTGCTTTAGCAGGCATATAGCACACATGGAGGAGGAGTAAAGAGTATGTAGTTGAGGTAGAGTTGAGGGGAGATCTAGTATTAAGAGGAGATATATCTCGCTTGGGGGAATTAGATCTCCACAAAGTAGAAGTATTTATTGGTGTTTTTCAGGTATGGGGCGATTGTTTAAAAGGGGAAAAATTTTCGGAGGGGCTGGTTAAAACCTGCCAGATGTTCGTATGAATTGGAGGAGAGCTTTGAGTTTATGTTTTGGTTTCGGGTCCCCCGACGGGGTCAGGAGCCAGGAGAAGGAGAGAGGAGCAGTTCCTATGGCTTTCCGGAGATCTTGGCGTTGTTTGTCGTAGATGGGGCAGCAAAGAATAATGTGTTCAATGGTTTCCTTGTCGCCACATGAGCAATTTGGAGATGGCGTGAGGTTGAAACGGTGAAGTTTTGCCTGGGATGGGAAACTGCGGGTTCGGATCTGAGAGAAGATGACGTCTTCTTTTCTGGACTCAGCAATTTCGTTTGTGAGAAGGGGTAGGGGGATTAGCTTTTCGGTTTTCAGATGTTTGAAATCTTCAGCGTATTTGGTTTTTTCCCAGTTGGTCATGGATGCTTTTTTGAGATCCTCGTAGATCCATCTATTAAGATCTTCTGGTGGTATTTTGTTCCATATGAGGTGTGAGTGATTGAAAATGCTCTATGGACTCAACCCGTCTGACGTCACACAGAACAAACACGTGACCTCCTGTTTTCCGAAGCCGTTTCTACACGCCTAAAACTAACTTTAACAGGCTCTCAAGAGTTTAATACTAATGGTATTTACGTGAAACTTAGGACTTAAGGTTTATTAATTATGCTCTTTTAGATTATCAAATCAAAAGAAGGGATTTCGGAAAACAAAATAAAGGTTTGGCATATGTTTCACATTTTTTTTGCTGTTTTTTTAACTTTTTTCGTAATAAAAAAAAATTTTAAAGTGAAAACTGCCAGGATAATTTTGAAGATCATATTAAACCACAAAATTTGAGACCATAATTACATTTTTACCAATAGTAGTTCTTCTACAAATTGAATTTTTCAATAATTGTTTTGGGGTGTCGCTCCATTTTTAACTCCCTGGGATTGGGTCTGGGACCCCCAAATCCTATGTGATTCTGACTCGTCTAGGGATAGTAGACATACTATCCCCCCTAGAAGTGTGACACATCATTTACGAGACGCGTAATTCTAATTCCCACATGGATATGGAACGAGCGCTTATCAGTGGCGGATCCAGGGGGGGGGGCAACAGGCCTTTTGCCCCCCCCCCCTTGGGCTCAGGCATTTTTTGAAAAATTAAGGTAAGAAAAAGAAAAAATTGTAAGTGGGAAGGAAAAATAGGATGCATGAAATGGAAACACTAAATAGGAAGTATGAAGATGTAAGTCAATATGGGAGGGCTGGCACTCAAATAGCGTAGATTCAGGGGGGGGTAACGGTCAGTTGCACCCCAATGGGCTCGGACTAGACTAGGTGTACCAAAACGAGTTTAAACCCTGTTTTCTGGGTCAAATTTTCTGGGGGAGGAACCCTAGACCTCCTTTTGTATTTATATCATTATTACTTACAATTTTTGTATGTTCTCCAAGACGCAAATACTATCTAAAAACGTATTAAAAAGCTTTATTGAACTAATTAGGGGCCATCCATAAAGGACATCACTCTCGGAGGGGAGAGGTTTTCAATTTGTGACAAAGGAGAGGAGGGGAAAAGTTATGACATCACATCCTGCAGCTGAAAACCAACAAAAAAAAGAAACATTTTTTTAAATACACTTTTTTCAAAACAAACCAATTTAAACCCCATGAATAAAAAATAGAAATAAAACTATTTGGTGGGGTAAAATTAAGCTTAAATAAAAAAGTTGGTTTTGGGCATTTTTAAACCGTATATTAGATATATTGGTGGTTTAAGAGCTTGACATGTGACATAGGGGGAGGGAGTCGAAAATGGGCAAAAAAAAAGTGTGACATCATTTATGGACGGCCCCTTAAATAAGCATGGGAGGGGCCTTAGGAATATTTTTGAGTCCTTTCCCTCGGTGCGGAAATCTAGATTTTGGCCCAATAATGACTAAATATTTTAGACTTTAGAGGATATTTGGGCTCCTACCCAAATAAATTTCTAGTATATGCCCCATTGGAGTGATGAAAAGAGAGGGAGATAAGGAAAGACCTGTGGGGCAATCAAATCAGCCCCATGTGTCAATCCCCTCATGTGTCTCCCATTGACCATCTAGAACAGAGATGACCGTTCATCTCTAGGATCTCTCTCAGATGATGAGACCTTAATTCCCGTCTTAAAAGTTCAAAAATAAGTCAGGAGACTACATTTTAAGGTATAATTTTAAAAAAATTTCTGGGGGAGGACTCCCACACCCCCTTCCTTCCCTGGGGTGTAAACTAAGCATCGTCAATAAAATACTTGGGGGGAGAGACCTTGGGAAAAATATGGGAATCTAAACCCTTCCCGAAAAACAAAAGTGGTTGTACGGCTCTGTAGACGACCTCAAATAGGTTTTAGGGTAAAATTTTCGAAATTCTTTTTGGAGAGAACCCCCAACCTTCCTAAAATGTGGTTGCCCCCCCCCCTTAGGATCAGGCTGGATCTGCCACTGGCGCTTATGAGCATGCGTGTAGACGAAAAGAATGAAAAAGGTTTAAAAAGTTTTAAGGTTTCTGAATGGAGAGTGGTAGCAGTGGAGCAGTGCTGAGTGGAGCAGTGGTAGCGTGCTTGCGTCAGCTCGCGGGTTCTATCCCCAGTTATTATTTTATTAAAATTTTCAAGAAAAACAGCAAAAATCAAGTCCACACGCATGCGCATTTGATCTAAGTTCCTTAACCATGTGGGAATTTGAAATACGCTTACGGGACACCCTGTATAACCCAAGACACAAAAGGGGGTAAACGGTCCAGGCGTTTTTCCCAGGGATATTTTTGAATTTTAGCATGCCCAAAAAAATGTTCTAAAGCAACTTTTGGGGAATTTTTAGGGGTCTTCGCACCGCCAGTTGGAAATCCCTGATCTAGCCCAGCAACGCCCGCGCTGGTAGTGCACCATGAATGATCTTAGACTTTATACCACTACGACTACGTGAAGAAGTATGCCTTGACAATCCCCAACAGCCCATTTAGAGCACTTTTTAAACGCTTTTATTAGACTTGCTCTGGGCCAAGGTCACGGGTGAAAACTTAAAACTCGATTTTCGGTCACTTCCTGATATTCCAGGACCCTGAAACTTTACACATTAATGTAACCCTCATGACACTCCAATATCCAATTAGTATCTAATCAATAACCAAAGGATTAAGTTAATTAACGAGTTTGGAAACTCCAACTCTCAACTCTCTCTTTCCCGAACCGGTGGTTATGGTGAAAAATACTCCCTTTTCTAATTAACGAGTATTTTTAATTATCAGAAAAACTGAAATTTGAGGCCCTTCCAAAGGGATTTTAGCTCCCAAAAAAAAAGAACAATACTGTAATAGGCATAGTACTATTATATTAAACCATCAAAACGACAATTCTCAAGTAATTAAATTAATTAACGGCAAATTATCGCAAAAAATTTAGATTCTTGTACATAAAATTTCAGGTACTTCTAAACTATATTAAGCCTTGAAACTTTGCAGCATGGTGTAATATTCATGACAATGCAATATTCCATTATCACCGAGTCAATAACTATCTAATTACGGTAATTAACGAGTATTCTTGATTATCCGATTAACTCGAATTTAAGACACTCCAAAAAGACTATGGCTTCCAAAACTTGTACAATAGCGTATTATATATATTTGAACCATATTCAATCTTCAAAACGGGAATTATTATATTTAAATTAAGATTATTAACGAAGTTATTAATGAGAATTTAGAGTGTTTGGAAAAGCTTGGAAACACTTTCATTCTTTTTTCATTTGATGGAGGAATGGTAGTTTTGATATTTTTATTATGACAGACAGTTATGGCTATTTATTTCTTCTAGATTTCGCTTTCATTCAGATGGAATTATTTATTGCTCAAACAGAAATTTTTGAAAGTAGAAATGGGGACAGAAATACATAAATTATTTTGTATTTTCCTGGGAATTAACAATGTTTGAATGATTTCCGAGCGATTATATAACCTTCTCATGTTGTGATGCATAGGTTACGCGTTCAGTAAAAATGAAATTAAGTAGGGGTTTTTTTTCGAATTGTTTAATGTATCCAATGTATCTTAATGAATGAGTTTCTTAAGATAAAATCTCTTCATTTTGGAATATTTTCCCTAGTAATATGCATCTCTGTTTTTTTAAATTATTATTATTTACAAATTACTTTTTTGAAAAAAAAATTTAAGAAAATAAAAGGGGTAATGTTTTAAATTTTTTAGCATTAGCGTATTTGGGGGTTCTACTGATCACATACCAACAATTGGAATAAAATTTAAGATTAATGACTAAAAAGTAGAAAATAAAATAAGTAAAAAAAAGCTTTTTTAAAAAACGCTTTTATGAAGATGTTCTAAAAATTCAAAAATAATTTATTGAGTTTTGTGAAAATGTTCTAAAAATTCAAAAATAATTTATTGGGTTTTGTGAAATATTTTATTGGGGAGTACAAAATACCTTTTCTGCAAGTAAAAAATAGCTGATTTTCTGATCACTAAAAATAAAAGCGTGGGCGTTAGTAATTTATAATTTTACATAAAAGAAAATGCGAATAGATAATATAGAATTAATAGTGAATTACTAGCGCCCACGCTTTTATTTTTAGTGATCAGAAAATCAACTATTTTTTACTTGCAGAAAAGGTATTTTGTACTCCCCAATAAAATATTTCACAAAACCCAATAAATTATTTTTGAATTTGTAGAACATTTTCACAAAACTCAATAAATTATTTTTGAATTTTTAGAACATCTTAATAAAAGCGTTTTTTAAAAAAGCTTTTTTTTACTTATTTTATTTACAGTACCATGACTTGTGGCGGCGGTTATGGACACCTATACAGACAACACCATTTAAATTTGATATTATGTGTTATCATGAAAATAATTTTGATTTTAGATATCCTTTTTTCTTCTTAGAGTGCCGTTTTTTGTGTCGATTAGAAATGTGAATAAAAAAATTATTTATAATCAAATGACTTAAAAACATTGTGGTTCAACCCGCGGCCCTCGAAGAGTTTTATGGCACACGGACACCAAATTAAATGCTTCAAATTGCATAGAATATCCACAATTCACTTCTCAGTTTTTATTACAGAAATGTATTAAAAACCCGTTTTTACTGGTCTAATTTTCAAAACTTTTTCAGAACTCTTGAACTACTTTAAAGGTGTTTTTGACTCAATATTTAAAAGTCACTTATGGCTTCACTAGGACTGGGCGATATTGAAATTTTGATATCGCGATATATCGTCGATCAAATATCGATATTTCACGATATATCGATATTTCGTCAAAATATCGATATATCGTGAAATATCGATATTTCGTCGAAATATCGTCAATTTCGATATATCGTCTGTTTCGGTATATCGTCTATTTCGGTATATCGTCGATATATCGTCAATTTCGATATATCGTCTATTTCGGTATATCGTCGATATATCGTCAATTTCGATATATCGTCTATTTCGGTATATCGTCGATATATCGTCAATTTCGATATATCGTCTATTTCGGTATATCGTCGAAATATCGTCAATTTCGATATATCGTCAATTTCGATATATCGTGGAAATATCGTCATATCGTCAATGCTGTGGGGGCTCCATGTTCCTCCATGGGGGGCTCAAACCAAACGCCTTGGGACGTGCAACATTTTGGTCTTGAGAACTGGTCAAGATCTCTTGACCAGTGGTCAATCCATTTTTTCTCGCTATATGTAACCTTTCTGACCATCTGTTTCAGTCTCGTGGTTGTTTTGGGGTTCCCTGATCTTTGGAAACCCCATTTGACCACTGGTCAAGATAGCTAAAATTCATTACAAAATAAATGTTGGAGTTGCTAACTGATATTTTGTAGTCTCTATTGTTATGACATGTGTCTTTGGTTACGACTGATGTTTTTCTGAACTTTAATTTTTTTGAATTTTTGAGAATTTTTGGCTGACCCCTTTTTGAGAATATCCGAAAGTAAATCCGCGCTTTAGAAGATTAGGCGGGAAAGACCCAGAGGGGGCCCATCTGACACTGCTACCAGTGACGTCACTGGCAGCGGAAGTGACGAGCCAAAGCTTACACTGGCCAATCAGGCTTGTTAAGGCGGAGCGTAAAGTTTCCATGCCACCAGTATCTTTCCCTTATCCCGCTCAAACTGAAAGTGATTGGTTGTTCAAACTGTTAGGAGGCGTTACATATGACGTCACTGGCAGCGGAAACGGGACGTCACGAGCTTTTTCCATGTCTATGTGAAGAGCCAACCTTATATTCTATAAACCTTGGGAAAGACCTATGAAATTCAGGGGAGTTCCATGGTCTCAACAAACTATTGTCATGTCTCACTTTTATGATGGATGGCTAATAAAATGTAGTGCACATACTTAAAAAATTATAGGGATTTTATATTCTTAGGATCCTTAACTTCAAGTAAACATAAATTATTTAGAAATTCTAATTAATATTTCAAGGATTAAAAAAGATTGCAAAAATGAGAATTTCGTTAAACGAGCTGCCAGGATAGGAAGTACGAAAATTTCTGAGGGGGCATTATTATTACGTATTTAATAATAAAAATACTTAATCTAAAACAAAATTTATGCTATAAATATTTGTATTTTAATGGTTAATCAGTGTTTTGCATAATTAAAGAGGCGATTGATTTGGATTTGAAAAGTATATGTATCTTTTCAACTGTTTTGATGATCGAAACGCCAGTCTTCTTAAGCAATGTAGTATTTGCTGTTGGATGATTTGATTAAAATTATTTATCCTACTTGAAAAATTATACTGTACTTATGTTCTTACAGCCTTTATTTTCAAATATGTCTAAAAAAAGTTAGGACTTGCATAACAAATTTCGACGATTAATTAAGATTGCTAAAACGTAAATTCAGTTCAGAAGCTCTTCATTTCGAAAAAGGGGAATCCCCGCCGCCGCCATTGCTGAACTTCTTCGTGTATGCCAGCAGGGGAGTTCCTTTTTCGAAATTGAATTTACGTTTCAGCAATCCTAATTCATCTTCGAAATTTCTTATGAAAGTCGAAACTTTTTTACGGAAAATTGAATATAAGGGTCGTAACAACATAAGTACAGTATAATTTTTCAAGTAGGATTAAAAATTTTAAGCAAATCATTTTTTTATAAAGAACAGCAAATACAACGCCATAACTAAAGATCTGCGTTTAAATCCTCTTAAGTTGTTGAGAAGCGACTTTTCAAATCCTAATCAATCGGCTAATTAATTATGTAAAACCCAGATTAAACATTAAAGCATAAAACTATACTGCATACATTTTATACAAGATCAAGTATTTTTTTGTTACTAAAAATATTTAACTAGTAAAAATGCCTTCTCATAAACCTAATAGCTTGTTTACCGAAATTCTCATTTTCGCAATCTTTTTTAATCGTCGAAATTTTTAATAGAATTTCTGAATATTATCTAGGTTTACTTGAAGCTAAGGACCGTAAGTATATAAAATCCGAATTATTTTTTAATTATGTGCTCTATAAACTTTGCAGTTAGTGTTGGGCGTGAAATTGGCTTTCAGAGAACAAAGACGAGTTATCGAAAACATCCCGATGTTTCCAATCATCGTGAGAACCACGATATATCGAAATTATCGATATTCACGATATATCGATATATGACCACTGGTCAAGACCAAAATGATGCACGTCCAAGGCGTTTGGTTTGAGCCCCCACTTGACCTACTTCAATGCCAAAGCATAGAAGTAGTAAAAACTTGATCCGATTGACCAATGGTCAACTGGAACAAAAGAGACATGTTATAAGAATAGGGAATTCAAAATATCAATTAGCAACTCCAACATTTATTTAATAATGAATTTTAACCATATAGAGCAATCTTGACCAGTGGTCAAGCAACACGAAACCTAATTAGAAAGCCCATATTTATAATTAGAGACCAAAGTGAGTCGGGCAAACGCTCCGTTATGGAGAACATCACGATATATCGAAGTCGACGATGTATCGAGAAATATCGCCATTCACGATAAATCGAAGGCGACGGTAAATCGGGTCATATCGATAAAGACGATATATCGTGAAGTATCGAAATAGACGATATATCGTGAATAGACGATATATCGTGAGTAGACGATATATCGTGAATTGACGATATATCGTGAGTAGACGATATATCGTGAGTAGACGATATATCGTGAAATGACGATATATCGAAAAAATACCGAAATGACGATATATCGAAAAAATATCGGTTTGACGATATATCGAAAAAATATCGGTTTGACGATATATCGAAAAAATACCGAAATGACGATATATCGAAAAAATATCGATATGCCGATATATCGAAAAAATATCGATTTCAATATCGATATATCGATATTGGATTGATATCGATATTTTTCGATATATCGATATATCGCCCAGTCCTAGGCTTCACCGTATCAACAACTTAAGTTTTCTTAAAAAGTTTGCAATACATCACAATGAAGGAAGCTATCAAATCAGTAGAAGCTGTTAGTTGTAATTAAGATTTCATCAACCAGAGTGTACTTTCAGAAATGTGCATTTCAGGGCCGCAGTTGTGTGTCTATACATTTAGCTCTACTTAATTTTTTTTTATGGCCAATTTGAATAATCTTACTCTTTTAGTGGTGAGCAAACTCTCGAGAAGAGGAACCCCCAATATCTTCTTTGAACATGAACAAATTTAATTTAGCAACAACATTTTCACCTGTAAACTTGAACACTTGCTTGATTATATTATTTTCGAAACGTTGTTAAGAGATTAATTTCTGAGAAAGTTTTATATTTATATAAAAATTTTAAAGGTCTTTTTAACTTGGATAATTTTTTATTTTAACATCATATCTTCAATTTGATTAAAACAAGAAATAATTTGTTTTAAATTTGATAAATATATGAACATCAAGAAAAATAGTGTTTAAATTGAGAAACAAAATATATCTCTAATTTTCTCTTTTTACCGTCTCTATGGCCCTCACCTCCTTATGAAAAGTTTAATTGACCCTCGGGCAGCTATAAAGGTTGGACCACGGCTTACTAGATACTTATACAGGCTAGCCGAGTTTTAAACAATAGAGCATTTCAATCACGTGTCTCCGATCAAGCTGGCTTGGAGGACAGACAACTTTTCTTTAACATTAGGCTCCCATAGAGAATACGCGCTGCATATAGTTTTTATAAAAAAAGTTCATTTAAAAAGATTCTTTAGGCTCGGTTAAAGACCGGAACAAAAGAATAATAGTTATTGAAGGTAAGTGCATATGTTTTTGTGTTTTAGTGGTAAGCTAAATTTAGAAAAAGACTTATTACGAGGTGACATTTTTTTGTTTACATTTGTTAGAATATGCGAGTCCGATACATCTGTAAAATACTTATAATATGCTACTGAAACTAAATATTGAATAATTAATAAATAATTAAGAATTTTAAAATATGTTAGTACAGTGGCGTATATAGAAATTTATTTCGGGAGGGGCCCAAAATTACTCCCCAGCCCCTCCCCCACATATTTAATAGGTCCAATGTAGCTTTTTAGGTGATAACTTAGGTTCTAAAAACTCAATATCGGAAAAGTTGTTTGTAACAAAAATACAAGTACCAAAGGGGGGTCTGGGGGTCCTCCCCCAGAAAATTTTTGTAAGTTTGACTAAAAAAACCCAGGTTTTTAACTAGTTTCGGTACTCTGTCTAAGTCCGAATTTTGGATGTACATTTTTATGAACTTAATATTTAAAAAGTTATTAAAATAGAGTTTCAAGTACAAAAGGGGATCTGGGGTCCTTCCCCAGAATTTTTTTGGAACTTTACCCCTAAAAACAGGGTTTTATCTTGTTTTTGGAACACTTAGTCCGAATTTTGGACTTATATTTTTTGGTATAGGATTTGGATTTTAATGAACTTATTATAATAAGGTTGTTAATAATAAAATTCCAAGTACAAAAGGGGGGTGTCAGGGTTCCTTTATCAAAAACAAATGAACGCATGGTAAAGTTATTTATTGCTTCTTTTCATCCAATTAGACTTTAATAACCATACACCATCATTTGAAAACTCATAAATTACGTAAATTCGATAACATCTCATTCAACAATTCCTTTATTTTTCGTTCTAAGCGCTGCTCATCTTATGTACAATTTGACAATAAAGTGGGTATGAAATACATTCACATTTACACGATTTAAACTGTACAATATACCAATACACATCTTTACACTAAAAAACGAATCATATCTATAGTTTATCACTCGTTGAAATGGACAACACTCATTTATTCATGCAAATTTATTAATAGAGGATCTCGTATTGTTATAATAAAGTCAATCATTATTACGGGACCATAAAAGTCTTTAAAATTTCAATTACTTTTTTTTAAAATCTACAATATAGAGAGTAAGGGCGAGCGCGCACGGGCGACTTTTGTCACCGTGACAAAAGTCGCCCGTGCGCGCTCGCCCTAAGAGGGATACCTATTTTGGTAAAATGGGAAAATAAAACAATGGTTTTTGAATAGTGAATTTTTAGTTTCTCTGCTACATTTGAATGGATTCTGTTCATAAATGTGACTCAATCCTTTGGGTAGTTATTTTTTCTCTGTTGCTTGACAAAAATAAATCTTCGAACAAGTTTACTTTTATATCAACACAGTATTCATGAAAATTAAATGTTTCCAAATAAAGTTCGAGTTTCATGTTCTTCAGCAAGAAGTTTGGAGCTTAATTTAGTAGGAGTTTAATCAGCATAGTGCTCGTGAAAGTGTCACATCTTCAAAAAGGGTATGATGGGAGTGAATAGAGTTTCAATACGTTCATACAACAGCATGCACCTCTTACATTCTTCTCCGTTCTCCAAGTATGATCTGTGATAAAGGACGAAACGTACTCCGAGTAATAATGTTCAATTCAGTCAGTGGATAACACCGCGTTCAGCTCAATATCGGTGCTGATCTATCATTAGTAACGACCTTTCGTAGTTTCACGGAAGAAAAGATATTTTCTCTGAAAAAGAAAATACAGCATACATTAGAAAAAAAAACCCTAAATAAAGAAATTTTCAACTCAAGTACATGGGGTGGAAAAAAGCTGGGACAGCTTCATTCTCTTCATTCTCATGGAAAAATCATTCTATCCTCAGCTACATATGTATAGTAAATACGGTTTACAATTTAAAACATCTACTTTGATTTAGAGATTTTCATTTCTGCTTTTAATGTATTCTAGTGTTAAAAGCAGCTTTCACAGAACTGATTCTCACATAGATCAACAAAAGCAACCAATTCACTGAAAAGACTTCAAACAATTATTTCTCTAATTAGCGTGTTTTTTTTTTATAAAAATGGTATTTAGTGCGGTGACAAATGCACAAAGAAGGCTTCAATGGGCCCCATTGAGTTACAAATGTGAAAATCCATTTCAAATGTGAAACACCATCTAGTTAAAAATAAAATAATTCAATAGTATTTTACGAGATTATTTTTTTTATCAGGCTCGGTTAATTATTTAGGATTTAGGCTATTTATGAATATACAGGTTTGATTTTCGGGATGACTGCGTCTGCGGGCCACGTGGGTGAACGTGAAACCACGTGGGGCTGGGAAATTTTCATTTGTTAAAGAAGTTCGGTTGAAGCGGATTAAACGTCTCTGCCAAACAAATATTTCGCCGCTTTTGAGGTGGTTATATCATTTGCTTACTTGGGTTTGTCTTTTGGCCATGGGGTCGTCGGGGCATCGTTGCAGAAGCCGCTGTCGTTGCTAGAGTGCAGCGAGGTGGCCATGGGAGGGAGGCGGCGAGGCCTCGGCTCTCCTGACGTCACAGCGGGGGGAGAGGTGGGGGAGGGGGTGGAGGAGCCACACACGGATACGCTCGTGGGAGGGTGAAGAAACTGGGCGTTATGCCGCAGGCGCTGTAGAGCGAAAAAAGACAAATTAAGAAGAGATCGATATTACATGTAGAATAATTTTAATTCAACTGGATTTTATGGTTTTCAGTTGTTCAAATAACGCACACAAAAAATGTCGACCAACTACAAGCTTGAAGCCCCCCAAGTTTGGAGTTTATACAGTAAATATCAGTATTTTAATAAACCCGTTTACTCCTGTAGAATTTAATATTATTTCTGGCAACGTATTCCATCCAAAACCTTGCTATAAAAATGCTTTCTGCCCCTCCAGTTGAATGACGATTGTTTAATTAGAAATCCGTTTGATCCTTTTTCCCCAGAGTGTGCACATTTATCTTCTTTAAACGATCATTATTCTGAATCGGAAATATCCCTGACAATTTAAGAAAGCCTATGCTGAACCCTTTTCAATGGACTCTAACCGTCTGACGTTACACGGAACCAACACGTGACCTACTGAGCTTGTAATTGGTTACCACAGATACTGCACTACTAGATCTACTAGTGTAGTATCTGTGGTAACCAATGGACTCTAACCGCTTATCTGGTTCGAGACTTAACGGAACGAACACGTGACCTACAACTGAGCTTGCAATTGGTTACCACAGATACTATACTAGTAGATCTACTTGTGTAGTATCTGTGGTAACCAATTGCAAGCTCAGTAGGTCACGTGTTGGTTCCGTATGAAGTCTCGAACCAGTTAGGCGGTTAGAGTCCATTGAACATTTTATTCATTGTTTTCAGGTTAGGAACATATTTTTTTTTTAATTTTTGAGGTTTCTAGGAATAAACTCATTACACTCGGATTTGTCCGAGAGAAAAATGTAAACAAGATTTAGGTTTGTGACTTAAAGATGAGAATGAGAATGGAGAGAAAGACTGTCAGACAGAGAGGGAGAAGAAAAGATAGAACACAAAGAGGAGAAAATAAAATAGAGAGAGAAATAGAAAAGGTAGGAAAAGAATGTCGAAGAAAATGTCAAAAAGAAAGAGGAGAAAAATAAGGAATAAAATGAAAAGAATGATAAAAATGAGTGAATGGACGGAAAAATGTAAAAATTCAAAGGAGATAATGAAAAGGAGAGATCCAGAAATAAGTGAAACCAATTTGTAACGCTCTTCCTGTGAGTTAAATTCAATCTAAATTATATTAAATCTTTTAGCAATTTAAATTAAAGACAGTTAATAAATATTGTATAAGGAAATTTAAAATAATATTCTAGAGTCAGTGAATGTGGAAACATGTCTTGCTCCGACTTCGAACTGAACGTACTGAAGTGATTTAGGATTCAGAACCATTCGGGATCACAGCCACAGGCATCGCCACACAAATGTGGTGCTGCCATCTGTGAAAGGCTACTTCATACACAAAAGTTTCATTTCTCCATTTCAGAGCTCTCGTGTTTGGAACTTTCTATACAAGCATAAAATTATGTATATTAGTACATTATTATGTAATGTATTACTACATTTCAGTTTTCGCAACATGAAATTACTAAATATTCCTTAACAGTACTTAAATAAAAACAAGCAAACACTGCAACAATTTGCATTTCAGAAGCTGCTAGTTTAAAATGTACAGTTCCGATACAGTAAAAGTACAATATCAAGCCAATTAAAATTACAATTTTTTACAGAATTCATAATTAGTAGTGTGGTTCCACAAAGAGGAATTTGAACAATATGTAAACGCTTGATCCATTTAAGTATCTATTATAGTCATTCGAATTCCTCTTTAAACATTTTAATTAAAGGTATAAAAACATTCATCTGCACGATGTCTATTTGACAGTGTTGTATAAGTGCCTTTCCCTAAGAAGAAACTAACTGTGCGTTTCAGTGATGTTTTATGTTTTCACTGCAGTCATAGTTTTTTGAAGGAAAAACAGCATTTACAGGTTATGTTGTATTCACTGCAACAATCGGGCTCCATAAGAAAAGCAACTGAATTTACAGGAAGGATAGTCGAATATTTAATAAATATAGTAAAACATTTTTTGAAGGGGAAAAAAATTTTGTATTTTTATCCTTAAAAGATTTCCTTAATTAGGGCTCGGGAACATTATTCTAGAGATAAAAGAAAATTTTAACAAAATTAAACTATTAAAAACAACTACGTGATAAAAAAATAAGATTTTGCTCCGATAATAATAGCTTTATTGCTGTCTTCTGAACTCAATAATCAACTTCTAATGTGTATTTCGTAAAAAAAAATTGAGAAATTTTTTAAAAATAATTTGGGATAATTTGATAAAACCACTATTTATTAAATGGTAAATCAATAAATTTGTACTTAATTGTCATATTTCAATATCTTTCTATAAATCAATTAAGTTCATCTGTTTGTTATAAATTAATTTTTTTAATCGTTAGAGGAAAGTCCGAAAGATAACAGAGTGACCAATGTCTTTAAAAAATAACGGTGAAATCCATTATTTTTATTATTTGGAATTAGCATATTGAGGCTTGTTTTTGTTTCTTGATCACACAGAGACCTGATCAGACTCATTGGCCGTAACACACTCGTACACAACTGCACTTACGTAAAATTATCCTACTAACTCAAAACATGTTTCAGACATGAAATTCATTTATGCTAATCTCCCGAATTATTTTCGCCAATGTTGGCAGCTAAAATGTAAATGAGAATGCCCCGAAAACACATCGTTGCACGTAAATTTATCAATGCAAACAATATTGCTAAACAGGTTTTATAACATACTTAAACCTTCATAAACAAGCGAAAATCTAGAAGTCAAGTGCTGGAGAATCCTGTGGGATTATGGTCAGACTTCAGAGCACTCTAACTCCAATGATAACGTCGTAAGTCCAACCTACACTAGATTCCAACGTTTCTTGACAATGGAGAAAAAAGTTGACAGCAAACGAAGGAAGTAGTTCCCTCCCAGCGCAATGTCCGAATGCCGAGATGGCGTAGTCAATTCATTTAGAATTGAACGCGCCTGGCAATGAAAGCTCAAAGACAATCTGTCAGCTCATGGTCAAGAAAAGTTGTAATCTTGTATGTATTGAAGGTTTGCCTTCAGGAACGGCAATCCAAAGGCCTGGCCATTTAGAGATCTCGGTGGTCGAAGCTGGACAGTCCTACCTGCAATGAGTCCATCACCTTGGCGTCGACGAAAGTGGACAGTGGCCGGTGCGAAGGCGGGGGAGGGGGCAGAGAGTCCCCAGAGGAGTCGTCGGGGTTCATGTTGGGGGTGGTGCGGCTGCGACTCACCCCTCCGAACGTGGAATAGCACAGGTCCATGCTGTGGCGCTTGGCGGCTTCGCTACAAGTGGGGAAGAGGAACAGGAAGAAAAGCAAAGGTGAGGATTGAGTAGGGTTCCCCTGCTGTTTTACATTGGTGCTCAGTCATTTAAAACTGTACGTTATAAAGATAGAGTTGATGACCTTTGCATTCATTGTATTTAATCAATGGAGAAGAGTTGGTGTTTTTGTGTATGTTGCATGCGTGCAGTGGAGAGTGGAGGATCTAGAACATGAACAAGGGGGGGGCTAGCTTAATCTGATTGAGGGTGATAATGAAGTAACAAGCCGTGTTTTTTACACTATTCATTAATGTCTTACATATTGAGGGAAGAGTTGAATTTTGTAAATTACTAGTATTGTTAAATATAACTAATTAATTAGTAATTAAATTAGTTAATAATTAAATATATATCAAAATTAATATTAGTAAGGATGTGTCAACTGGAGTTTTTTAACGATGATTTGGGTCAAATATTTTTTTTTAAGAATATAGATCCAATGTGAATTTTCGTGCACTTAATTTCAATTTTTAGCAAGTGATATCCATCCCGAAGCATAAAGGAGGGGTTGGGGTTTCTTGGGGAAGCTTCCCCCAAGAAATTTTTTGAAAATTTGACCCTAAAAAGTTGTGTTTTGACTCATTTTTGGACATTTGGAACCCTTTGAGTGACACACGTAGATGATGATTTCTTGTACTCTTTTCAAAGGAAAAAACTGTAATGAAATTAAATAGATTCAAACATAAAAAGATGATCAAAGATGCAAAAAACCAAAATGTGGTTAATAAGAAGAGATTGTGAGGAGGAATTAATGATTAACTAATTTGCCAAGCCCCTTAAGGTTATATTATTTGGCTCTATGTCTGCTCTAAAGCACTGTAGAAAGAAGCTCGTGGAAAAAATTTTCAGTAATGAAATATATTTACATTTTAAGTGACTAAATACCGGTAATTTAAAAAAATTATAAAACAATACTCTATTCTATTCAGTGTAATAAAAGGAGAGGTTTTATCCATGTGCTCGAAACAATGTGAAAATGCAAATTTGGGTCAAAATTTTGTATGGTTTAGTTTTAAAATATTGTTTTTTGTTCGAGATATTTGATTACTTTATATCAATATTTTGAAAAATATTTAATAATTAAATGTGATTGGTATATTTTAAATGAAATGAATAAACTTATAACTTAAACTGCATAAAATTCTGTTACAGATATTAGAAAAGAAAATCTATTGGGCTAAATTTATGTTTTATTGAAATTTTTTAAAGGGTTAATATTAATACCGTTAATATTTGTGTTATTTGATTAGTTAGAGCAATGTGATACTTTTACTAAAAAAGCATGGTGCGTTAGTATTGATTAGCTCGGTTAATGTTATAATTCAGTTTAATTTAAATTATATTTCAATTGCAGGGAAACCCAGGTTTATGTGAAACATAGCTGCAGCTAAACCACCAAAAGTGTAAGCGGAACTAGGAGAAGCCAAAAGCTAAATGAGCGATACAATTGAGGAGTTGAATTACTAAATGTTTAATATGACAGCAGTTTTAACTTGAGAGGAGTAAAGGTAGTGAACTAGGTCAGCAAATTTAACTATTTGGACTGTTTAGAAAGCCTAGAATGGTTCTCCTGAAAAAAAAAATGACTATTCAGAGCACTTACTTAGCGTCCATTGGGTGCACATTAGGTCCATCATCTAGAACTGCTGTATAGGCAATGGGAAACCAACCACGTCTGAAAATAAAAACGAGATGACGTGAACAAATTTGTAATTAATTTATTTTATAATTAAATGGTAAAAAGTGGCTTTCATTTCTTTTATGATTATCTTTAAATTTAGAAATCCCCCATGTGAAAAATGGCGCTAGTGAACCAGAGTTTACATTCATCATTTAGAAAGGAAGTTTTGGCAACTATTGAAGAGGATGATGTAATTTTATTTGAAGAGTTGGGTTTTAGGACGTTGAATTGAGAGTGTACAATTTCTAAATGCTATCCCTTTTGTTTTAACTTTCCCTAAATTTATAATAAAATCCATTTTATATATGTCAAAGATTATTGCAGTTAATTGAAGGCCTCATCTACACCAGCTTCCTCGATCCGGTGAATAAATAATTTGTGGAAGGAAATTTTACATGGCATCCCTGCCGGGATCCGAGGAAGCTCTTTGAGTAAGATTAATAGTTCCTATAAATAGTTGAAAAGTAATATTTAAAAATGGAAATTTCATATTAAGAATTTGCACCATCAGTTTTATATGTGAAATAATATGGATCTAAAGCAAAAATTGAAAGTCAAAAGGAGAGTTTCCCGAAATGTAATATGCAAGCTTATAAGCAAGATAGAAGATGACTTAGAAAAGGAAGAAATTGATTTAGATAGTTTAGAAGAAGACCTAGATGTCCTCTCGTACAGAAATGATGGGTTAATATCCCAGAACAAGTTGATAGAAGCAGAGTTATTGGATATGGATGAGTTAATGAAAGAACGGGAAACAGTAGAGGAATATGAAAGAAGAATTTTTCACGTACAGAATAAGGCCAAGAAACTAATTAATTCTTATGCCATATCTTCTGCTGTTAAAGAGAAAGCTATCCAACTCAACAACTATGCTAAAGAGAAAGCTACCATTAACACAGAGAAACAGCAAGAAGCTGCTTTCCACAAGGCATCACCATTGGTGGAGAAGGGATGTAGAGAAGACGATGTCACAACTGCAGTGGAGGATCAGCGGTTCGTCGATAGATGTAAAGAGATAGCACCAGAGGTGTTGCTAAAGGAGGAGGAGGAGGAGAGAATGGAAAGGTTGATCGACGAAGAGAAAAAGAGTATCAAGACTATAGAAGTCATTGAGAGAAAGACATTAGAAGTGGTTGAAGATAAACAATCAAGAGAGAAAGAAAAGGTAGACTTAGAGAAGGACGAAAAAGGATATTGCGTTAAGGAGAAATCCTTGAAAATATGGGAAGACGATTCCGGTACGAAGCAGACTGAAAAGGAAAATAGTGAAAAGGAAATAAGCTGGGACGAAAATGAAGTGGAAGAAATGGAGGAATTTGAGAGGGAGGAAGATGTGGGGGTGAAGAGGGCTGAAAAACAAGTGGAATCTGAAGGCAAGCGCATGAGACATCACAAACAAAAGAAAAGAAGATTGGATAAAGTCACTCCAGAACCTAGTGATTTCATAAAGGACGAGAGAAGAGAGGCAAGTCAAGCCTTCGTCGACAATGCGAAAATACCATATAGAACAGTGAAATCTAAACGATTAAAAATAGGGAGGAAATTCATAAAGTGGAAAATAAACCATAAAATGTAGAGCTCCCCCAAAAGAATTTCTACAAGGAAGAGCATGAGGTTTTGAGTTTTCAGTCATTACTCTCAAACTCAAGGTGGGGAGTGTGAAAAATGGCGCTAGTGAACCAGAGTTTACATTCATCATTTAGAAAGGAAGTTTTGGCAACTATTGAAGAGGATGATTTAATTTTATTTGAAGAGTTGGGTTTTAGGACGTTGAATTGAGAGTGTACAATTTCTAAATGCTATCCCTTTTGTTTTAACTTTCCCTAAATTTATAATAAAATCCATTTTATATATGTCAAAGATTATTGCAGTTAATTGAAGGCCTCATCTACACCAGCTTCCTCGATCCGGTGAATAAATAATTTGTGGAAGGAAACTTTACACCCCATTTGGGTATAGTTGTAAATAGTGGAATACTATAAAAGAAAATTAAAGTTTAATCAAAATTATAAAAGAACCCCTAAATTTGTCATTAGATTAATTTTAGATTTTTGGTTTCATGAAAATGGTCTTCCTTTGATTGACCATTTAGGATAAGAAGTAACATTAAACTCTCTTTAACGTGCTGGGCAGAATGATATAAAAGTACGTAACAAAAGGAACAGCTAGTTCTAAGGCGTTTTTTTCCAAAACCGCTTATCTCAGGTGATTTTATATCAAATTTGGAAATAAAAATAACGCTACCAAAATGTCAATAAAGAATATATCCCGTTGAATTTGGCAATATCAATGTCCATTATATTTTTTATTAAATTTGAAATTCATTTATTTGTTTTTCTTTTCTTATTCTTGGTGCTGTAAACTAATCGTAGATTAAAGTGGTTTTTAAGATATTTTCAGCTTAAAAATTTCATAAGTTTGAAAACTGGAATAAGTCTAACCCTTTTCAACTGTAAAATAATTTGAATATTCTCATACTTTTTAACTATTCTTTACTCTAAATAGGGTCCTGAGGGACCTGAATTTCCTATAAAAATTTAATGGTTTTACAAAAATTTCATTAGTTATATACAGCTTTTATCGATTTTCTCAAAACTTGGTTCTTGGACTTATTCCCTTTTTTAAACCGACGATTGAAATCCGCACCTGTGGTTCCGCTGGTTTTCCCCGTACTGCCATCCCTTGTTCCTGTCGCCTATGAGCACGATGATGTCTCCCTCGTGGAAGCTGAGCTGGTGTTCACCGCTGGACAGGTAGGAGTAGAGAGCGCGCACCCTAGAGTGGCCGGTCTTGGAGTCCAGCTCCACGAAGCTCTTGGGCCGCAGAGTCACGCCTACAGTAAAGACAGGCTATTATTTATGGGAGAAGAAATAAATTGTGCATGTAGTTTCGTTCAAAATCTCTCTGTACTTTTCTATTTTTATTGAATAAAATAATCAAAGTGTGTAAAGAAAACGGAAAGTTTGTTTTTAAGGATGTAAATAACTAAATTATCCCAAAGAGAATATAGATCAGCTGGAATAAGAGTCCTCCATTTGGGGACTCGCGTTGGGGGCGCCAAGTTAGCGGTACGGAAGTTAGCAGCACGATTAGTTATAGTGAACAGTTGGCGATCGCGACGAGATCGCCAAATGGAGGACTCTTATTCCAGCTGATCCGAATATTTTTTTTATGCAAGTCAGTTAAAACATTTGGGACTCGCGTATTACACTCGACCGTTCAGCCACGGCTTACTAGATACTTATACAGGCTAGCCGAGTACGGAAATCATTGCAAATCCAGATGGCAATACTGGACCAACTGGCAAAGCATATCCACAGTGTTGAAGGCGGTGGGTGATATAGGTAGGTCTTGTAGCGCTCCAAGCGGGAAAAGTTGTCAAATGGTTTTCATTGTTTAAAACTCGGCTAGCCTGTATAAGTATCTAGTAAGCCGTGGTTCAGCTATAGAAGAATCAATGGGCTTTGATAACATTTTCGGATTCAGAGGCACGGTCGACGGGATAATACGCAAGAACCAAACATTTTTTTAGATATTATTTACTAATAAATTTACGTTTGTGGCCGTTCAAATAAATTTTAAAAAAATTCAGAGTCTTAAAATATGTTCTCCAATTTGGGTCGAAACACTACAAGAACACTTTCAGATTCTAAACACATTTCAAACACTTCCCAAACACTATCAGAATACAATAAGGAGTTAAAGTGTTCTAGGTTCCAACACAAAAGTGTTGTTTATGAGAGGACAAAAGAAAAACGTTAACAAATGCGTTTATTTTTGTGTGGAGCGGTTGCAGCGTAACAGGGTTTTCAAGACCGCATACATTACCGTAGTCGTTGGATATGAGGCTTGTGGTAGAGGAGGCGATGTTGAAGTCGGACTTGGCGCGCATGAGTGGCCTGGGGAAGGAGTCGAGGTTGGAGTCGCGCAGGTCGACGCAGCTGGTGTCTATGCTCCGCGTCTTGCGCAGCGTGGGCGAGGGCACGTACAGCGTCGCGGGAGGCGCATGCTCCAACAGGTTGGCGCACGCGTACTCGCTGCAGCTCTGCAGCATAGAAAAAAATATGGTTGAATAACTTTAAAGTTACCATACATTTTATATGTAATGCATGATTCTCTGGAAAGAGGTAATAAAGAAATGAGATGGTATAAATAAAATTAATTCTGGATTGATATGGTTGGAAAATTAAGTACAAGTTTCAAATTTATAGACTCTCACATACGATATTTTTTTTTTCACTTTTAGTATTTTTCCTTTCTATAAAGATTTAAAATGAACTACGTTTACTGTAGTTCTCTATCATGACTAAGAAATGGACATGGTTTGGTGATAGACAAGTTGAGACAGAATTCAGTCCTGCCAGATGCCTTAGCTGTTAAGTATAGTAAAATTATGTGCCAATAACCAACGAAAGAACTGAATTCCTTCTTTATGTTAATCAGCCATAGCCATTCGGATTTACACATATGCAGAAAGGATTTGTTTTGGTATAGGATCCAATTATTTTCGTATAAGCATAGATAATGCTAGAATTCAATCAGATCAGCTAAACCTATAATAGAGAAATCCTTCAAATGCTAGTTATAAATGCATTTTGGAAATGCCGAAAATGTTTGACAAGCTAAAAAAAATATGAAAGACATCTAATTATCTTTAAAACTTCCCTTTAAATTTCTTTTATAAAGGTATCTTAAAATCATTGAAATGATACAGCTAAAACAAGCTTTCTTTCATAAGTGTTTATACCTATGCAACATGAATTATAACGCGATTAAAACAATTAAACCGGTTACAGAATAGAAAAGATACTTTAAAAAATATTGGTTAAGTGTGTTGGAGAATATATACTCACCTTGTAATTGTTAGTAGGTGGGAAAAGCTTGTCAATTGGTTCTGGTAAGGATTCCCTGCTTTTGGCAATTTCCTCCCATTCTTCTAAGTGGTGCTGTAGCATTGTTTGGCCCTGCATGTCAATAAAAGGGTAAAGTGATCCCATTTATAATTGAATACATTACTAAGTGTTAATAAACTGAAAATACTAAAACTTATACAATACTGAATTTTGTCATATTGTATAAAAGCATTATAGTAATAAAATTTATTTTGTTAAAAAATACTGCTCATCTTGAACAATTTTTACACATTTTTTAATGCCCGAATTCAGTATTCAATTCAAAGTTGTTTAGGAAAATAACTTTTTCCTTAATTTCCGACTGATAAAAATATAGTTCATACACAAAGAAAAAAAAACCTATTTACATAGGTTACTTAACAATATTGTTATTTTATCTTTATGGAATGTACAAAAGGGTCTCTAAAGGATCTTTGCGAGTTATGTATTCCCTCATTTTATTTATATAGGGAACTGAATGGAGTGCTTATAAAATATTCATGGCAAACTGCGCGTGAAATGTATGGAGAGGTGTTTGATGGATGAGGTTCATACGAATATGTATTTACAAAATACAGCCTGGTAAGCACAAAATATAAAGGATGATATAGGAAGTTTAAATATTTCATTTTACTAAAAAGTGTTGAAAGTGCTAAAGAATTCTTAGCGTGTTTCCAAAGTAACATTCTAAAATTTTAAAACGTATACTATAAAAACGTTTCTGTATGTATCTAGATAACTTGTAATAAATAAGAAAACTTTTTAGAGCATGCGACAAAAGGAGAATAAAAACTAGTTCTAAATAAATATATTTGTATTTAATATTTCATCTACAGGAATTAGTATGAATTTAAAAGAAAACGATTGCTCAAAAATAGGAGTTCTTATCATAAAAGTATGAAATGAGAGCTATTTAGCGTCGTAATAAAATTTTAAGTTTTAATACGCTACTCTACTAAGGCATCATTAATAAACAAGTTTTTTTTAACAAGGTACATAGTTGTTTCAATTACTAATTGATAATTTCTGTAAAAGAGGTTAATTTTGATTATTTACAATTTTTACCATAGCAATTAATAATAGAATTTAAATAGGTATTGGTATACGAAAGAAAATGTATGGTAGAATAATATTATCGCAAAAGTTTTTTTTAATAATGCCAATTAAATTAGAACAGACATAGAAAAAACACATAATAAAAACTTTAACATCTTCTTTGATATCTTTTGTAAACTTCTCTTTTTTCAATTACATGAAAACAAAACAAATAGTTTTAATGATTACTCGATAAAATTCATGCGTAAAAAAATTTCCAATAAAATGTCATTACCTGAGAATGATACACAAGGTTATGTTTTGTAAGAGAACATTGTCGTTCAAGAACAAAACCAAACCTTCTCCTTTCTTGAGTTATGGCCTGAAAAATTTCCGGATTTAAGTACTTGGAATCAATACCTGAATCTATGTAAATTATTCTAAATCTGTTTTCTTATTCAACTTCATTAATAAAACATAATGAATTGTCATAGAATCTCTTACCACAATTACAAACAACGAGTTTAAAAAAATAATACCGAATTATCATAAGTTAAAGAAAATAATTCAATGCAAATTATTAAATACGATACCATCAATTTAGTAAGAATTTTATTTATTTATAATTAAGTTAAGATATCTGTATAAATATTAACTAAAATCATAATTGAAGTAAATTAAGGAACTAAAAATAAAATGATAAGTTTTTTAACTAATGTTTTCAAGAAATTTGTAAACATGTAATGAAATTTGTTACTGGAGAAAAAAAAAGATAAACAAGGTCATTAATGGAAGTTTATTCCCCAATTTCAATTTTATTTTTGTGCCAGAAATTACAAGACATTTTTATAAATTAATACTTTTTACGGAAGCTTTAATTATTATAAATTGAACCTTAGCTCCAATTCTCCCAACAACATTAAGATATCTATGGATTAAACTTTTAGATAAAGGTGTTCGAAATACTTATTCTGTTCTGTTTAAAATATTTATATTTAATTTTACGGAGAGAACATTTTGACGGAGAGAACATATCTTAACAGACGTATTTTTGAGTAAAAGTGAATAACACATAAGCTTGTCGCATAATAACTTGAATGACAATCATAAATGTTGGTTTTCATTCATGCCCGTAAAAATTACAACTTAAGTTTCCTTCTTAATGCGATTCCAGCTTCTTGTAATGTGGCATATAAATGCTAATAAATTCAATTAATTTAATTTAAAGAAACAAAAGAGATAAGAATAATTAGATTTTCCAAGAAACGTAAAATAAAAATGCGGATAATTTGATAAAATTGTGAATCCAAAACTTTTCAAAACACGGAAGTCTTAAAAATCAATTTTTATCGAAAAACGTTTGAATTGTTAAAGTTCCAAACATAACTTAGCTGGAAGTGTTGCCATAATTCCCATGAAAAATGTCAATTCCAATACTTTCCAAGCATTTGATTTGCATTGAATTTTCCAAGATTTTGAATTTGAAAGAAGGGGAGGAACAGATCTAAAACTTTTAGCAGAAAGTTTGTAGTTAAATCAAATTTACTTGGCTCGCACGGAGAAAGATTTTATAACTGACCATTTCGGATATTGAAATATTAAAGGTGATTTCAAACCCAAAACTTTTTCAAAACTGAATAAATGAAATAAGTATTAAATCATCGTTACGAAACTTTTAATAGCCCTTGGGGACTTTTCACAAATTACGGCACTTTTTTGGTTTTATACACTTTCCGCCCCCTATGTCACTAACTTTGTAAGATTTAAGTAATATTTTCCATTGTGATGGCAGTTTATAAATTAAAATATTTGAAATGTTTTAAATCTTACTATATTTTTTAGAAACTTTAATAACTGTTGCATAAAAACTAGCAGTAAAAGTTTAATACCACTGTTGAAAAAAAATAACGTATGATGACACTCATATTTTAGACCCCCTCCATTATGTCACAGTTACATAACCCTCCTTTTCACTAATCTTGTGACATAATTTTTGAGTGGCCCCCTTTTAAATCTGAGAAGATAATGTACTAGTGCTCATTTGTTTTCCAGACTTAGTTATGAAACTATTGCGTAGCTATTTGTAATTAAATCATCATTACAACAAATTATGTAGATTCTATTTTACTGTTATGAAATATTATCAAGGTACTATCAGATAAAAAAAGACTTACTTGTTTTAAACTTCTTTCACAAAAACAGTCTAATTTCATTTTCTCTTCTTCTAGTTGTTGTAAATTCTATAGAACATGAAAAACTAAATCTTACAATTCTACTAGTAAAGGTTTTAAGTGTAAGCTTTAAGCTATAACTCGGAAAATACGAGTGTATTAAGTATATTGAGATGCAATATTCACAAGGTTGGTAGGTTGCTTTGACTACTTTGAACTTGGTTATTTTTACTACAAAAAGTTCTGAGATATCATTCAGGGGTGGGTAAAGTTATTAAAACTTGTAAAATCAAAATTAGAAATTAGGTCTATGCTGTTATTGTATATTTTATTGTTTCAAAATTAACTAGAATTACTGTATGGAATAATCGAAAACTAATAAAACATTTGTACAAATTTCGTAACGTTACTTTTAAAGGTCTCCTCAGTTATATTCTTGAAGATATTACACTTAAATTTAGTTAAATAGTTTTTATTTCATTATATCTACTAGTATTCTAACACCACTTCCATGGTAAGCAGCTTAAATCCTGCCGGTTCTAGAATTTTATTCTAGTCAAAGTTTACTTGAAAAAATAGTAAGTATGCAGTTTTTGGTAGGTTCTAAATGAACTCTTCTGTAGTAGACAACCCATATAAGCTGCTAAGAAATATTGGCATAGGTCAAAATATACAACATTTGAGGTAAAAGTGGATTTATGTTTCCTTTTATATCCTTTATTTAGTGTGATAAAAGTGCCTAAGTCAGTAGTTCGACTTGTAAGAACAGTTCCGAAAATGTCTTCTCCAATAGATTAACACAAGCGGCCTAAGAGAAACCCTTAACTTACTCAAAAGGCCCAAAACTAAGTACCACAGACCACTGTACTGAGAAGCTCCTATATTTTTTACCTAGTGCATTTCCGAATACTTCTTAAAGATAAAAACAAACCACATTCACGTGACAGAACTGGATTAGCAGTGACCTAATCTTGTGTGTTCTTAACTATGGCTTCCCCGAAGGACTTAATCGGCTAGCGAGACCCTACTTTTCAAGGAGCAGGTTTTTTGAGTTGGCATTATCGAAGAGTAATACCTTTATTTCTTTGTCTAAGTTTGAGCCTTTGCTCCGCTGTTTCTTCCGCTGCTTTTTGACCACGGCCGCTGCTTTGAAGTAAGACTCTTGGAGGCACTTGTGTTGCTGCATGAACCTTTTCTGTTCGCACTGTGCAGTCAAGAGAAAACCAGAGGCTTACTTCATGCAAATATTATATAGATTGGTAATAAAAAATAGAAGAGCAAAACTTCCGAGAGCAACAAAAATACAAAAAATATTTCCATATCACTAGTCAAATCAGACAAAAAAAAAAGAATGTAATGCAATAAAAGGCGGTTCAAATCCGTTAACTGTCCCGTTAAATATTTTTTTTTTCTAATGGCAGGTAATGTTTGAACTGTTACGGCTGTAACAATAGTCCATCAACACACATTCACACAGGCACAGCCCCTTTTTACAGGGGGGGGGGCACACATTCATTCATCACACACAAGGACAGAAACTAACATCCATGCCAAACGGGGATTCGAACCCCAGACGTACGGCTTCGCAGTCAGATGCTCTGACCACTAGGCCAGTACGCGGCCCGTTAAATATAGCCAAGGTGTTTTAGACAAAAAATATTCAACTATCGCCAAGTTTTTACGGTTTTCATTTATATAACTGTACATTTTAATCGATTAGTTTGCATTTTTCGACTATATTTATAATATTTGGCGTCTAAAACAGCTTAGCATTATTCAGCGGGACAGGTCAGAAATTGAACCCAAAACGCAATAATTCTATACTCCTGTAGCTAGCTCTTTAAAACGAATGGTTTCCCTTATTTGTATCCTTAAGTCAAAGAACTCTTTAATATTTTTTAAATGGTCTTAAGAAATCTAGGGTTTCTTACAGTTCCCATCTTTAAAACTCTTTATCGAATATTCCCTAACCAAATTAAAATTAATTTTAAATTAAATTTACGCTTAAAAATTAATTTTAAGTCTTATTTCTAAAGATAATATTTAAGAAAATACTTACAGCTACAATTTTGGTGTCTTTGTCTATATTTGTTTCTAGTGGCACCAAGAGATCTACGTAAAATGCTTTTAACTGAAAAAGAAAATAAAAATGATTCGGATATGGTTAAATTTTTTAACTGCATTACTAACTCAATATTGAAATATGGCAAAAGATATTCTTAATAAGAAAGTTTATCAAAAGAGAATTAATCACAAACCTACAATGTTAAGTTGTTGAGCTTGGATTTCTTTCTGTACATCTACTAATTGTAAAAGAGCTGTCCCTGAAAAAGAACTAAAATAACTATGATGCTTGGATGAGATCTACAAATGATACATTTAAATAAAAAATAAGTAATGACTAACGCAATTTAAAATTCTCCCCTGGGTAATTTCATTCTTTAATCTAAGATAGATGATTAGAAAGATTTATTTATTTTGCAATTCAATCCTGAAAAAAGAACCTGCTATTTTAGAGTATACCGTATTAAAATCTACACTGATATGCTTTATAAGAAGTTTAAACTAAAAAAACTTAAAAACGGTTTTCCCCCGATAAATTATATCAAACTGACAGGTTAAACGATGCTTAATAAATTACGGGTTCACACAGGGGAGGATCCTAACATCAAAATGATAAATTCAATCAGTTTTTATGAAACGCAGTTTAAAAAGAGTAAAAGAAGAGCAACCAGTGGATTATTAAAAAACTCTACCTAATCCTCGACAAAAAGCTTAAAAAATTTCAGTAAATTTGAAGTCAATGTTCAATGGAATAAAAAAACTTTCTCCCCACCCTTCGAACAAGAACTATAGTTTCTTCAAAAAATTTCTACCTCGAAATAAAAAAACCGAACATAACACTCAACCAAAAAACATTCCAGGGATAAAAATTTACATCCTATGCATAAAATATTTGCATTCTTTTCCCTGCCATAACAAATAGCGATTCGGAAACTTTCGGTTATTTAAACATTCCGAAAGGAAACAGAGTTGTTCAAAACGATGGGTCCGAATTTTTACGGTTATATTTAAAAAAAAATGGCGACTGGGTGAGAAATGTGTATTTAAGAAAACCGTCGGAAAAGGTGTAAACTTCGTCCGTGGAGTGTGATTTCGTTTTGGATTTCTTGCAATTCATCACGGGAAAAGAAATTCGGTTAGGAAACTTAAGGTTTCTTTTCTTTTCAATTTATCGAGCTCAAGAAGAAATGTATAATGCATTGCGGAGACGTATTCCCAAGATGGCGACCTTTTTCAAAGTCCATTCTCTTTCTGTGGTTTCGGGAAATCTTTGAATTAATTTGCATTTGTAAAAACTTTAAAACATAAACGGAGCTTTGGTGATTCTTCGGAGATTTATGTATATTGTTTGAAGAATGCGTTTATGGAAGTTTTGGCATATTCAATATTTTTTTTAAGTATCACATTTATCTCCCAAAATAAATTTTGGATTCCTTGATATTACCTAAAAATAAAGGAATAATCCAAGCAACCTTTACCATGCCCCAAACAAATCTTTTACGAACTAAAGATTTTTATAGCTCGATTTATAGATTTTGCTTTAAGGAGAAAGGCAATGCAAAGTTTTGAACTAAATGAAATTTTGAATAATTTTTAGTTTATTTTATATTTTATGAAAACGTTAGTAAAAATAATAAATAAGAATTCCTTCGATATTAATAATATCTTGGCCACTAAATCAGTCAAACGGGGTTGAGAAGATGTAAAAGAGAGATGAGAATATGAAGATTGTTGAAGGTATCACAGTTACTGGATAAAAAAGTAAGGTCAATTTAATTTACAACAGAGTGCGCTAAAGAATTCATTAGCTCGTTCATTCCCAATATATATTGTTATGGACATGCAATGTTATCCAGTATAAAACTTGGAAATTGATGTTTTCCAATATTAGATTAAGGGAAAATGTGATAATTTTAAGTTTTTATTGCCCTTAGAAAAAAATTTTTCTCTTCTAACATTTACGTGATTGGATACAACTTCCTAAGCATTGACAACTGAAAAAAACTAACGTCTCATTCATTGAGTCACAATTCAATAAAAAACATCCCCAAAACCTCATCCAACTCAATTAGTTTTCCGATAAAATATGCAGTCAGAAAGAAAACACGACATATTAATAATCATCCCATCCACACCAAACCTTCCCCACGGAAAAGAATTGACTCGTGGACAGAAAATGAACTCGGTCTCCCCAAAGACCCCCAAACAGACAGCAAAGGAATGAAAGACTTCCCCAAAAAAAGAATTCTTGATTAACACCAGGTAATTATATAACGCCGGGTGCGAACGGAACTGGTCAGGATCCCATCTTCCCGACCTCCGAAGAAAGTTCCACGGTGATGACAAATCCCCAGGGAGTTGTCCCCTGTCCTAGGATGGTTTATGAGGGACGTCTAATGCGATTGTTGGGGTACGTGCTGTTTATTAATTTCTGATGGGGTGTGGGGCAGGGGGAATTGATTTCTGGATGTGGACTTGGAGAAGGGGATATTGAAAGATTGGATCTCGCTTTTCTTTAAATTGAAGGTTTGGACCGGGGAGGTTTTTGGAAAGAAGAGGAATAGGAAGAGTAGTACGTTGGGTGGAAATTGGGAAGCGATCACTAATCAATGAATATTCGTTATTAGGATGATGCTTAAGGATTAGGAGGAATAAAACATATATTATTTTATATATTTATTTGTAATTTCCATAGTGTTAAATAAAGATTATTATTATTATTATTATTAAAAACCTTCCAGCAAACCAATTAAAGCTCTCGCCAGCATCGTATCGAGTAGGATCTGTAATGCAAAATTGGAGTGTAAAATTGAGTTGTTGAGATATCTATTGTGACTTCCATCATACGTAGCAGTATCGAGATTCCCTGGACTTATTCGCCCAGTTGGCTATGGTTAGACTCGCTACTTTTATGTTAAACAAATATTTTTAGGTGAAGCTTCTTAAGTAAATTAATTTGTCATAGTTTGGTGTAGTTGATATATTATAATAAAAAGAGTGTCATTTTTTTTGTCCAAAGGAATTAAAATATTATAAACTTGTAAAAGTTGTTGCACTTCCTGGAAAAAATACTAATCTAACACGATTGTAATCAGTCCTCCATTATCATCTTATTTGATGGTAAGGGGGGGAATTCTTCCACAAAAGTAAATATTCTATGCGTCTTTTCAAGCAGAGCCTGTGGCATGTCCGATAGGGTGCGAAACAATAACAAATATGTGAACAATTTGCTAACATTAAGAAAAATAATCAGTGTAATAACAATTTTTAAAAACTTCACTTCAATATTTACTGACCATTCAAATGACTCAAATTTAAATAATAGTAAAAAAATACAACATGCTCACAGTTTACTTCGGGATCAAATCCTCATTAATGGATTCCAATACTCTTCAGAATGCTCATCCCCATTTCAAACAAAACCCCATTACCTTCTAAAGAGGGAGTAAACGACTAATGCAAAATTCAACACATCCCCAATAGCACCTCATCTGTTCTCCATATACAGAAGTGAAGAGTTGCAGGAATACTTACCGAACCTCAAATATTCACGAACCTCTATTAGAAAACGATTGGGGCAAAATAGAATCCCTCACCCCAAAAGGAGCATTCATGCCGAAAGTTGCGCCATTTTGCGGTAGAATGAGGTTTGGTTATTAGGGGGTAATAACTTTTGGGACTCGAAATCGCCATTAAGCCAGATTTGTCAAATGGATTTCGGAGAGTGGTTTCGAGAGTGGGGAATGGTTGTTTACTCTCGAACCAGGGCTAGCCTGGGTTGGTGTAATTGAGATTCACTCATTTGGCAAAACTATGTTTCCCGTGTTGTAACCTGAGGCGAGAGTTGAAAGTGGAATATGGAATAAGATTTCTTATGTCTATGATTTTTGCGTCATTATTTTGTAAAATTTAAGGTATAGTACGCCTTTTCAGGTGAATCAAAATTATATGTGTGTGGGTTTACAGAAACCCTCATAAAAGGCTAAAAAGAAAGGTTTTTTCCTAATAGGTTTCTCTATACAGTAATAAATTTTCTCTGTGACTCCGAATTTGTTTCAGATGCATCTAACGTATTGGAGATTTTACTAGATAGCTAGCTATAAGCACATCATGCGATAAGAAATGAGTTGCCATAAAAAAGTAGGTACCTGTATTAAAAATTTAGTAATTTAAATTCATAAATTAAGTTGAATTTTTTTCGCAAGTTAAAATATATTCTGTACTTTAAAAACACTTAATTTGGTTCAATTATTGATGCTAATTCTATTCCTAAAGAAGACTATTCAGCTAATTAAATTTGATTTCACTAGATTTTTGTATATAAAGATATGCGTTGTTTGTCACATTTTATTTTCGATCTATAACGTGTTGCAAGAATAATAAACTGCAAAGAATGTTAAGTTGCAATTTTAAACCATAAAAACCATTTACCTATAAAATGTACCAATACAAACTGGATAAGACTTTCCACTGTTTTCGAATAAATCCCTCAAATGCTAATGTGATTTAAGTAAAATTATAACATGAAAAAATATGAGAATCCCCTAAATATTGTTATCAAATAATTGCTTAGCTGATATATGTTAGATTCCCTGAGAAGTGAGAACTCAACAACCAAAATGTGCCAGGTGGCGCTGTGTTCTTGTTAATTTCTCTTTAAGTATCAATGTTTCTTTTCTTTTGTGTCAGTGTGTCAGACAGTCAGTGTGACAGTCTGTCAACTTTTGTTTCTGCATGTTCTTGGTTAAACTTATGTCTGCTTATTTTATTATTATAACGAGCAATAAACGATTTGATTTTATGCACCTGAATTTGTCACTGAACCACCAATACACAACATGGTGCATCGGCCGGGAAGTCTTGTATTGAATTCTGGCTATTGAAGGACGGCTGATTGTCCTGATAATTGGAGTTGGAAGTACCGTTTGAAGCTGAAGAGTATTTGCTGAAGTTGTTTTGAATTCAAGAATGCAGAAGATTGATAAGTTGGTTGAAAAGAGGGGCCTGGTACGCTCCTCCGTTTCAAAGACAGTGGGTAAGTTGACGGACATTTTGAAAAGCTCTGATATTGAAGTGATTGAAGAAAATTTATTTATTTTGGAGCCGAAAGAATCCGAATTGTATGAGTTAGATTCTAGTATTCAAGATCTAATAACTGATCCGGAGAAATTTAAAGTTGAATTAGAAAGGTGTGAGGAATATAATTCTAAAATAGTATCTGCCAAGTTTAAGCTTAAGCAAGCAATTAAAAGGCTTAGTGTAAAACAATCACTTAAAACTGAAAAAACTGAAAGCAAAACTTTGTTAACTCAAGATTCAAAAACCCCAGTTTCTTCATTAAAGTTACCAAAGTTAGAATTGGGAAAATTCAATGGGGATCCAAGCAAGTTTACTGAATTTTTCAGTTGTTATAACAGTGCTGTGGGTGAAAATGAATGTTTAACTAAAGTAGAAAAGTTTCAATACTTGAAATCCCTTTTGGTTGGCCAAGCGTATAGTGTTGTTGAAGGCTTTGAAATCAATGATCAGAATTACGATTCTTGCATTGAACTTTTGAAAAGTAGGTTTGGGAGAAAAGATGTAATTATAAATACTTATATGAATAAGTTATTAAATTTAGAGCCAGTTAAAAGTTCTTACAATCATAAGTCTTAGAAGATTGTATGACGATATAGAAGTTACAATTAGAAACCTATGTGCACAAAATGTAACTGAGGGATCCTACGGACATCTCCTGATCCCCATAATACTAAAGTTACTTCCCCAAGATTTGGTGCTAGAATTTCACAGAAAAAGAGATAGAAGTAAGACATCTGAAGTTAATGAAGTGATTAGTTTCATCAAAGATGAATTGGAGTCGCGAGAAATATCTGAAGGTTCTAACGTAATTAAGCCTGAATCTTATAAACCCAATGTTACAGTGTTTCAGAAAGGTAAACCTAAATACAATCCTACAGCTGGAGCCTTAAACACTTATGTCAGAAGTAAGTGTATGTTTTGTTTGGGTTATCACGAATCTAGTTCTTGTAAGAAAACTAGTAGAAAGGAAAAATTTGATAAATTGAAATCTGAAAGTAGATGTTTTTCATGTTTTGATAGGTATCATACAAGTAAAAGTTGTACGAAGGGTTTCTCTTGCAGAATATGCAACTCAAGTTCCCATAACGAAGTTTTGTGTCAAAGGATTGGTAATGTTAGTAATCCTTCCCCTTGCCCAGCCAATCCTCCTGAAGAGGTTAAATTTGATCCCAGAGCAACTGTCTCTAAAGCTTCCAATGTTTCGGATCCCAAACTAGAAGATATATCTGTTGCTTATAGTAATATGCCAGAAACTAAAAAGTCCTATCTACCTACGTGTTTGGTAACTGCTTGTTCTAATCAATCCAGAAAAAGAACTGAAATTAGATTGATCTTAGATTCGGGTTCCCATCGAACTTTTGTTTCAAAGCGCTTAGTGAAAGAACTCGGCTTGAAACCAACCCGTTTTGAATCTTTGGCTGTTTACACTTTTGGTCAAAAACAACCACGGGAGAAAACTTATCCAGTAGTGTCCTTGATCCTCAAAAGTAAATTTAATCCAAGCAAACACCTTGAAGTGGAGTGTTTAGTAACAGAATTTATCGCCAATATAACTTTGAGGAAGCCTTCAGAAAGTACTTTGAAAATACTTCGGGAAAAGAAAGTGAGACTTTCAGATACCTTTTCTAATTGTAGGGCGCAATTAGATATATTGCTGGGATCAGACTTCTTTTGGGAAGTAATTAATGAACAAAATAGATTAGTTATAAATGAGGGAATTTTTGCAATTGACTCATGCTTTGGTTATGTTTTGGCAGGTTCTGAAGATTGTGAATTGAAGAATGGTAAGTTTGTGAATTCTTGCCTTTTGATGGATGCTCAAAACGTTTTGTTTGACTTGAAACGATTTTGGGAAGTTGAGGAACTTGAAGGATGTGAACAAATGTTATCCGAAAAGGATGAAAAGTTAGTAAAATTATTTAAGGATAATTTAGAATTTAATGGAGAAAGATACGTTTGCAAGTTACCCTGGAAAGATGGTTATAACCCCCATGAGAATTTAGCTTCTAATTTTGAAGTAGCTAAAAAACGATTTGGAACTTTGAAATGTAAATTGGAGAAAAGCGGGGATATATTAGAAGAGTATAAGAAAATAGTTGAGGATCAAATAGAATGTAATATTGTTAGTAAAACTCTAACGCATGAACCCTTTACAGGATATTACATGCCCCACAGAGCAGTAGTAAGGGAAGACAGAGAAACGACTAGAGTAAGAATAGTTTACGATTGTAGCAGTAAATTAAATGCTCATGAAAAGTCGCTAAATGACTGTTTAGAATCGGGACCTAATTTGAACCCAAATTTACTGGATGTAATCATGAAATTTCGAGAAAATCCCGTAGCTTTCAGTGGAGATTTGGAAAAAGCTTTTTTGATGATCGAAATAGAAAAATTAGAAAGAAAATATCTTAAGTTTTTATGGTTTCCTGATGAGAACAAATTGAATGAAAGTTTTCAAACATTTTCGCTTAATCGTCTACCTTTTGGACTAACATCTTCACCCTTTGCTTTAGCCTGTGTAATAAAACATCATGTTTCAGGTTTTGAAGATGCGTATCCAAGTTGCTTTGAAATGCTGAATTCATTTCTCTACGTGGACGATCTGTACTACGGCTCAAGAACCATTGAAGACGCCTATGATCTAACTGCAAATGCCATTTTGATCTTGAAGAAGGCCGGATTCAATTTAAGAAAACTGAGGACCAATTCCGAGGAACTTCGTAAAATGTGGATGGATGGCGGATTTGAGGAAAACACCGACTACAGTCAAGGGTCTGGATTCATGGGTCTTCTCTGGGATCCCAAGAATGATGTAATAAGCTTGGCATTAAAAGCTGTGAAAGGATCTTTGGAAAATGCAAGAAATACTAAAAGGTATGTACTGAAGGTGATAGCGACAATTTTTGATCCGTGTGGATTCATCAGCCCATTCGTAGTCAGTATGAAGATCTTGATTCAAGAAATGTGGATGCGTGGCCTCGAGTGGGATGAAGAACTGCCGGATGACCTGTCTCTGAAGTGGAAGAAGTGGTGTTCCCAAGTTGCTGAATTTGACAAATTTTCCAATCAGCGAGGAATTTTTGAAAAGTCTGGACAAGTTAAAGACGTGTCTGTCCATATCTTTTGCGACGCCAGTCCTAAAGCTTATGGAGCTGTTGGGTATGTGAGATATTGTGACAGTGGCGGTGATTTCAAAGTCAATTTCTTGATATCGAAGAGCAAAGTAGCTCCGATTAAATCCTTCAGTGTTGCAAGACTTGAATTGATGGGTGCTTTGCTTGCAGCCCGTTTGTGGGAATATCTAAAAAAGATATATCCTGAGTGTTTGCAGTGTGTTCACTTTTGGTGCGACTCGCAAATAGTTCTTCATTGGATAAAAGGAACTTCCAAGTTGTGGCGACCTTTCGTTGCTAACAGAATTGCCCAGGTGCAGGCAATAACAAAGCCTGAGAGCTGGAGATTTTGTCCTGGCAGCGAGAATCCAGCTGATCTCACAACAAGAGGAGAGCTGGCTTCTAGAATTGTCACTAATAAATTTTGGTGGCATGGACCTTCCTGGTTAACTTCTACTGAAAACTCATGGCCTGCTATTTATACATCTGGTGTTCTGGATGACAGTAGTAGCAGTCTGATGGAGGCTGAAAAGAAATCAACCATGACAATCATTGGATTGACTCAGTCCCATGTTGAAGTAGATTTCTGCTTGATGGACATAAGCAGATACAGCAGTTTGAAAAAACTGGTAGCAGTGACTGCTTGGACTAAACGTTTTGTGAATAATTGCAAAACAGGTGTTGTCAAACTGAAAGGTTCTTTGACAGCAGCAGAGTTAAAAGAAGCTCTGGTGTTCTGGATAAAAGTAACCCAGAGTCTGCACTTTCGACAAGAACTGTCTGATTTAAAAAATAAAGGTATTGTTGGTAAAAATTCTAAAATTTTTATTTTAGGTCCAAAATTAGACTGTAAGGGTGCCTTGGTTTTGACTGGGAGATTACAGTTTGCCCATGGTGGGGAGGAACTCTTACACCCATGGATATTACCTAAGAAAGACAAGTTTGTAGAGTTGGTAATCATGGATGCTCATAAAGAGGTGAGCCATTGTGGTGTAGAAGCAACCTTAACTCAATTAAGGGAACAATTTTGGGTAGTTAAAGGCAGGCAATATGTTAAAACTGTTATAAATAAATGTTTAGTTTGTAGGAAATACAAGGTGAGTTCTGGGTCACAGGTAGTGGCTCAACTACCCCCTGAGAGAATTCAGGAAAGTCCTCCATTTTCTGTAAGTGGTATAGACTTTGCTGGTCCTTTCTTTACAAAAGATGTGAAAGAAAAGTGTTACATAGTGTTGTTTACTTGTGCTGTAACTAGAGGTATCCACATTGAATTAGTTAATAGTATGAGTACTGAATCTTTTCTTTTAGCTTTCAGAAGGTTTGTATCACGCCGGGGTGTGTGTCACACTATATTTTCTGATAATGCCAAATCCTTCAAGAAAGCTGATGTAGAACTTACTAAATGGTGGAAGAATATTGACCACCCAAGTGTAAAGGCAATGTATGCCTCAAAGGGTATAACATGGAAGTTTATTGTTGAAAAAAGTCCATGGTGGGGAGGTTTTTGGGAGCGGCAGGTTAGAACTATTAAGTCTTGTTTAAAAAAGATTGTGGGTAAATCTTCATTAAATTTCATGGAATTGTCAACTGTATTTTCTGAAATAGAAGCTACTGTGAATTCAAGGCCTATTACGTACCTTTGTGATGATCTGTCTGAACCCTCTCCTTTAACCCCCTCTCATTTCCTTGTTGGAAAGAGATTGTTGTCTTTACCCATCTCTAAATGTAAAACAAAGGTTGAGTCTACTAGAGATTCTTTGGTTAAAAGGTTAAGTTATCAAAGAACTCTGTTAAGTCACTTTTGGAACAGATGGAAAAAGGAATATCTCCTTCAATTAAGGTCTGCTAATTTGTATCCATCTTTAAGTGTGAACTCTCAATTTAAGATTGATGACATTGTTCTTATTAATGACGAGCGTTTCCCAAGAAACATCTGAAAGCTCGGAAGGATAATAGAGCTGTATCCTGGTAGAGACGGAAAGGTTCGCTCTGTGTTATTGAAAACTGCCAAAGGTTATTTAAAACGATCAGTTCAACTAATTTATAATTTGGAATTGAATAATTAAGAAATTATTTGTAATTGAACTTTTGATATCTAAAGAATAAGCGATTCTTATTTTTGTTATTCATGTGATGTAATTGAGATTATTTACTGTTCTGAAGTTTTGCAGGTGAACTCATGAGTTCAGGTGGGGAGTGTTAGATTCCCTGAGAAGTGAGAACTCAACAACCAAAATGTGCCAGGTGGCGCTGTGTTCTTGTTAATTTCTCTTTAAGTATCAATGTTTCTTTTCTTTTGTGTCAGTGTGTCAGACAGTCAGTGTGACAGTCTGTCAACTTTTGTTTCTGCATGTTCTTGGTTAAACTTATGTCTGCTTATTTTATTATTATAACGAGCAATAAACGATTTGATTTTATGCACCTGAATTTGTCACTGAACCACCAATATACAACAATATATGCTACAACTTCTCCATTTCTTATTAAGCTTTAGTAGAATAGTAACGAAGTTTCTCCTTTGTCATATCGTCACCTTCCTAAACCTTGAACAATGTCCAATTAACTAGACCAGCAAAAGTCAGCAAACACCATCTGCCACAGACGTTATCACATATCTACTAACTCGGAAATACTGCAACCACGCATCGCAACACCGGAAACCACTTAACGAACAAGAACAATCCAAAGAGAAAGACACAAATCGCTAAAGCAAATCTATCAGCACGAAACACATAGGCGGTGAGCAATGTTTATCCTGCGACACATAAAACCTTTGTCACGGAGGGGAGGAACCGTCTCAACAAAGTGGTTGCCACTGAGGGAACAAAGTGGCACAAGTCGTCTGCTAAAGATCTGTCAACACGCCACGGGTCAGGGGGGGTCGAAGCGTCGAAGGCAAAATTGTGTCTGGAAGACAGTGTGTTGGTTCAGTTGTTGTGTGTCTTGTGCTACGATCATGAGCTGGAGTTTTGCGTTCAACGGTCAGTTGGAAAGAATCTGCTGTTGATGTGTAACTCTGAAGTTTAAAGAGAATTTTTTTTATGAGTGTTAGACATTGATCTTGGAATCATATCCTTTATCTCAAAAGCATAAGAACTGAAATCAATCTTTGCAGATTTTCCGTTATTCAAAAATAATAGTTATTGTCTAATATAATCACAGTTATTCTCTTAAAATATCAATACAAATATTTCCGTTCAACTCTCGTTTAAAAAATGGAATTTGGAATTAAAACTAGGTTTGCTTGCAAAAGGGTTATTTCAATATGCATTCTATTAACAAGGCACCTTGTTTGAAATCAAGTAAAAATTCGTTTTTATGAAACGTTTAATATGTTGTTTGTAAACCGTACCATCGTTTTATTTAAAATAAATGGTTTTCAAAAACTATCAAGAAAAATATCCATTAAGCTTGCATATCTTTAAAAATAAATAAAAAACGTCAAAAGGTTAATGGTTTTAGCCATTCCATCATGCAATACCCGCTTTATCAGGTTAAATTTCTTTAATGATACTTTAAAAAAATCCCATCATGAAATGTTTTGAAAGTTTATGAGAAGCATTGCTGATACAAATGGGGAAGAAATTTATTATTAATTTCTTCCGACCGTTTTTAAACGCATTGTCACCTTATTAGATGGTAATATGAGTACATAAATGTTTTGAAGCTTGCAGATTTCTTATTTATCAGAAAAAATGAGAAGATACTTCAAAGATTTCCACAAACTAATATTTAAAGAATTTAGTTTTTAGATTTTATTCATGAAACTCGGACCTCTTTCACTAGACTAGATCATTCACTTATTAATATGCTGGGCATTTGAGACTAATACATTTATGATAAATATTCGTGATGAATTAGAATCTTTAAAAAAAACCCTCTTAATACCATTTTTGAATATGGAACAGTTCTAAGATTTCGGATGTTTTCTGACCCACCCTCCAGTTCCAGTTACTCATAAAATAAATCACTATTGAGGGATTCTTTCTCCATGCAAACACCGGTAGATCATTATTCATTCTTGAGAAATATCATTCCTCAATCATCTATTTCTCTGAATACGTTTTTCATGGAAAGTATGGTGTCATTTACTGGCCAGTCTTGAAGCAACGAGTATTTTCGTATATAATAAAAAACCTTTTTTTTTACTCTAAAATTGTCAGTAGAAAATTTATTGGGAACCCCAAAGCTGATTAAAAATAGTCTTAACCCTTTTAATTGATATTCGAGAAACATTTTTGAAAAAAAGATTATTACCGAACCCTTTCATGGCGGGTTACTTTTTAAAACAGTTTTGTGAATTGGGCTGTTGTAAACAAGAATATTTCCCCAGAATAATTTACTTTGACAACTTATATAAACCATTTTTTAGGTTATCTCATCAATCATTTTATAGAAATCTATTCCGATACCTCATCCTCTGAATGTCACTTGACATTCTGGCTGAACTTTTTACTTAGCACAGTGTCGTGTCAATTTTTTACCAAATCATTTTAGTCTCGATCAGGATTTCTCCACTTTTAAATACACTTCATAATAAATCTCCCTTCCAGATATAAGAAAATAGAGTATTTCGTTGATGTCATTACCAAATCACGTTATACCCCCTTTTCCCTTCATGTTACAAGCTGTCCCATTTGAATAATTCTTTATGTCCAATTCAAAGTTATTAAATATATTTTTAAAACAATTTAAATCACTATAATAATTTCGTACAATAAATAAGGATATTTATTTTTTTATTTACACTTTAAAATTAGTGGAAATGTAATTTAATTTTCAATTTATATGTTTACTATTTTTACCCCATTAAAACCTTTTAAAATTTTATACATCAGATATAAAATGAATCTGGTTTTTTTTTTCGGGGGAGAAAACACTAAAGTTTCAGATTTTAATTCGAATTTTTGAAGCAGTTACTTAATTTAAATAAAGCTTATTTATATAACTTCAAACTTTTATAATATCAAAAATTCGAATTTTATCTTATCTTAGAGTTAAGTTTTTATATTTCTTAGAAAAACTAGACAGAGAGATGTGACCTTTTTTCTCTGAGGTACACATTTAAAAAGGCAACAAGTTCAATATTTTTCAATTCTAAAAATATTTGTTTTGTTGTATATAATTGTATAGTTATATTTTTCCTATTACTTTTATGTACTCTAAATAGGGTCTTGATATTCCAATAAAAATGAGGTGGTAGAATAAAGACCCTTAGTGTTTAATTAAATTTATATTAGTCAATATAAATGGAAAATATAAACACGAATTTAGGAGAGAAAAGGTGGTATATTCAGAGGAATGAGCTCTAATATAGAAACCGAATTTTTTCTATCACAAAATCCACCCAAGTGTGAAAAGCATTTGATTGACAGAGGTAATTGACCTATCGCTGTCTGTCTCATTCACACTGACAATGGATTTCGTGCACTAAGAGGGTAGTCCAGCAGAACTTTCTGTAAAAGTACCGCTTAATATACCTGTGTGCACCCAATTCAGTTATTGATACCATTGTGAAAGGAAGAAATTGGGGGCAGTGGTCTTAAACTCTGCACGCGATGCTACTTAGTAATGATTGAAGCTGGTAAAGAAGGCAGTAGGAATGTAGTCCTTTTAAATTCAATATAGATTCAAGTTTGAAAAAAAAATAAAATATAGGTTTAGAGAACAGATATTAAGAATATTGATTTGAAGTTTATATTTTCCAAGTTTTGCATGATTTACAAAATTATATTTATTTGTGTAAATAATTTTGCCACTAAATATAAGAAACAAACATGGATCATGCAAAAGTTTCGGAAATTGTTTTTAACTATAGATATTGTTTGAATATAAATAAATGCTCATTGTTTATAGGAGAAGAGTCATTGTCTTATCTTACTTCCTTTTATGATTTTTTTTAACATTTAATTGCAAGTACTCACGAAGTATTAGGCTGCGCATTAATATTTCACTAATTTTTCTGAAAGTTTAAAAGCGTGAGAAGGGAAAAAAATATCAGATGCAAAAAGAAATACCTTTATCAATGAAGAGATAGTTACACTTCCCTTACTTTTAAATATGAAATTGGTGTGGTTTAAAACCAAGTTTCAAGCAGAAAATAAATCATAAAATATCTACATCATTCATTCAGTTAGATATATTCAAACTGTCAAAATTGGGTTATTTCTAGCTCCAAGCTAAAAACCAGTTCACTTCCACAAAAAATAAATTAAATTCCCTCCAAGCATAATCACGCTCATTTACACCAACAGAATTCCCTTTCAAAGCTACTATCTCGGTCATTTTCTTTCAATGATCACTCGAAAAATAGAAAACCACTATTCCCTTTTTTTTACAAAAAAAATCCAACTCCAGGCGCAATATTCTCAATTCCAGAGCCCTCCGAAATCCCCCGGAGACTTCCAGAGCTGCGTAAACGACCCCCTAAAGTCTTCCATTATCCCCCTACGAAAGACAGGGGCGCAGCGGGGCTTGAAACGCAAGGAATGGGGCTTCGCGTCTCTAAAGCAAGCTGTCACGAACTGGGCAACCGAAAAGGGCTGTTTTTTGCACCCCTCACTTCCTTTGAAACAGGGAGATAGAGATTAAGTTGTTGAGGAGCGGGGTTTTGGATGTCGGTTGTAATGGAGTGTAGTATACAGATGTCAACGGGTTGAATTTTAGGATGTTTTTTATTGGGAAAACTGTTATCTGTTGGAGATTGTTATGTTCTATCGATGATAGTAAAGATTTGCAGCATCAAGTAATAAATTGGATGGCTAGTTAAAAAAAGGGAATAAATAAAAAAACAAGTTTTGAGAAAATAACTGTATAAGTAATTGAATTTTCTTTGCATAACCACCAAATTTTTACTGGAAATTGATAACCCTATTTAGAATACAGAACAATCATCGAAAAAAATATAAGTATATTCAAAAATATTGTACATGTGAAAAAAGTTGATGTACTTGTTCCCTTTTCTAATGGACGATTCAATTTTTTCTTGTTGTCACATTTCATCTTTTCCTTTCCTACAATCTTAGCTTTTGTACTGAATATTGATCAATATAATCAATTTAACTATTTTATAAATATTTAGAAAATAAAAATTCATTGAATCTTAAATTGTTTCTTGATTTTCTAACAACAAGTAATATTTTATTTTGGTACCTGACTATAGACAGAAACTGTCATGAATTCACTATGCAGTTCAAAATGTCAAAATTAAACAGAAACCAACAGTTGTTTAAAAACTTTGAGCTCAAATTTCCATGTTAAAAGAAATTAAGTTTTATGTTTAAAATAATCTTAAATATTATTTGTAATTTTTTAAATCATGGTAAATTAAAACATTTTTACTTCATTTCTTGGTAGTTTCAAATTAAATCTATCCTAATAAATTATTTTTAAACTTAAGTATGCCAAGTTTTTGATACCTTAAGTGTTTTTAGTATCAACAGTTAATAACTCCTCCTCCTCCAACTTAGGATAACAAGGTTTGGTGAAGTATCTTCCTTAGAATTTTTTTTTCTAAACTGCTCTTTTAAAAACACCTAAAAAAATTTTATAAAAAAATTCGAAATTAAAAAAGTTCAAATCATTCTACCCATTTTTGAAAGGAGAGAAGAAATACTTTTCTATAAGCAGAAACTTACACCATAAGAACGAAACATTAAAAAATCTACAATCGTATTATTTCTATGGTCTTATATTATTACAATTATTCTTATTAACTATAACTAAAAAAGGTTTAAGATAAAACACTGGGTAGTATACCCTACTTAACAGGTAGCTTACCCTGCCAGCAAGGGAGGTTTTGGCTTACAGGCTAGACTAGTTTATATATTTAACTTAATCTTTAAAAATATTTTTCCTTAACTACATCAGAATAAAGAGACCCTAAAATAATCCTAAGTCCTTGAGTAACCACGTAATACTCCTTACCTTAATTTAGTATACCTGAAAGTATACATTCTGTATAAAAGCAAGATATAACACGACATTGTGCAAAATATGTGACACCTAAAACGCCGCAACAAAACATCAAAAATGTTATAAAAAACTGGATAAAGTAGAAAATATCACCGAAATTCCAACAAACAAAAACTTATCACCTTCTAAAATCCAATCTGAACCAACAATTCACTCCAAACGTTCCTAGCAGCGGCTTCCCGAGCAACAGGCTGTTTTTCTCCGCGACAAAAGCCACGTTACTACCAACAAACCCATTTTTTCCACTCCACCGTCTTCAGCAAACGCATTTCCCCTGTCACTTAGTCGCCTGGATCGCTAAATTATTCCCCCAGAAAAGCGTCGCAAAAAAGCCAGACACTCGGTCAAGAACTTTTCCCTCTCTCGGTCAGTGTCATTCTCTTCCCTGGATACGGCGGTCAGCCGAACGTTACATCACTAACAGGCCTCGGTTGATCGATAGCTTTTGCATTATCGTTTGCTATCCCCGTCCATTCCACTTTTGTCTATCCCCCCTTCCATTCAGATTATTCTTTTTTTTCCTGCCCCCTATCTCCCTTTCTTCGTCCATCTCGCATTCGATAATAATTGATGGCTCTGGGACGGTTCTTTTTTACGTCCGTCTCTCTCGTGTCGCGTTTTCCGCTTGCTTTGATTCCTTTTTAAATATTCCATCGGGTTCCATTCCTATTGGGCTGCTGAACTTGAAAGCCATATATTTTCCGAGGAACGCTCATCGGAGCGGGAATTCCGAAAACTATCATAATTTTTTAGCGAGGGATCTGAGAAAGAGGTATCGAAAAATAATTACTATGACCGTTTCTGTGCTTTTGTTAGAAGACAAAGGGATTTTCAACGAGTATCTTTCTTTTTTTGAATAAGTGATTTATTTAAACTGAATCTGAAAGCATTTTTGCATTTATAAATATGTAATAGGTGAATACCACTTCTTACGTTTCTTACACATTTAAAAGGAAAATTACATAGGAATTATTCTATTGTATCTGCTATTAATCGTAAAGAATATAAAACGTTCTTGAGTGTTTATAATTTGCAAATATTATGATCTATGAGAACTTCATTAATTTGTATACAAGTGAAATATAGTAGAATTTAAAAATATATGATGCATTTTGTAAAGCAGAAGTTCAAAGAAAGCCAACATATAAAAATAGGATCTGGACTTATTGTAATGCATTAAATCTACATATACATCAAGATTGTTAATATTTATTTAGGAAATTTCTCGGATTACAGGCCGTGGTCTGTGGTCAATTCGAAAAACAACCGAGTTTTATGATTTGCTGACGGCGAAGGTTGTTTTTTTCCCACTGAAGATGCCCTCCGAAATCGAGGGTGAAACGTCAGGGGATAATGTGTTCAGTAGGGTGGTCCTTATTTTTAAAGTTTAAAAATCTTTATGCGACGCCCCCCAAATTGTTCCATCATACAAATAAATGATATTTACAAAATTTTAGCTCAATCAAAAAATTTTAACCAGTGCCGCAAAAGCCTTTAAGTTTAAAAAAAATACTGAATTTTTTACAAAACATAAAAAAAAACAAAGATTAAACCCTCCCATATTCTTCTTGATTTTTTTATGAAAATCTAATATGGTGATAGTTATAATGTTCCAGATTCCATTCTTCTATCACCCTTCTTTCAGTAGTAAAAATTTTTTAAAGTAAATTTAACTCCTGTAAAGTTGTTTTTTCTGCATTTTAAAACAGCTAATAACTCTAGAACTATACAACTTAAAAACCTGAAATTAGTGCCATTTTGTTTGTAACTTAATTATCTTTGATTTGATATGCAACATAACTGCCTTTCTTAATTTTTTTTGTCAAAATTAAAAAAAATGGGGAAAAAATTAAATAAAAAAAATTCTGAAACTTTTTTTTATTAAGAAAATTTAAAGTTTTCCAACTTCCAAAACAAACATTTCTGCCAAATTTCAAGTTGAAAATAAAATTTTATCATGTAGAAAAAAATAAAAATTTTCGAAATTTTGGCAAGTCCCTTAACATTCCAGGTAATTTAACAAAAAAAGCGATTCACTCATTGGGAATTCAAAAACTCCCTTGAGGGTGTTCATACAATTTGTATACCATGCAAAAAAATTCACTTAAATTTCAGAAAATACAACTATTAGCCGATTCGGTACAAAATCTTACTAGAGAATTCATTTGTGACGTAAGTTTAAGTTTGAATATTGAGTCAACTATTATTATTTAGAATTATGATTTTATTTTATGTTTTTATCCTTCAAACACTTAACATTTATTAATTTCCTTTGATTTGACACGTTGGAAGTGAAAAAATTAAGTAAAAACTTAATTCTAAGGAAAATTCAGGTGAAATAAGGCATGTTAAATAGTTGGAAACTAGCTTTGTAAGATTTTGTACCAAATCGGCTAATAGTTGTATTTTCTGAAATTTAAGTGAATTTTTTTGCATGGTACAAATCGTATGAACACCCTCAAGGGAGTTTTTAAATTCCCCATGCGTGAATCACTTTTTTTGTTTAATTACATGGAATGTTTAGGGACTTGCCAAAATTTCGAGAATTTTTATTTTTTTCTACATGATAAAATTTTATTTTCAACTTGAAATTTGGCAGAAGTGTTTATTTTGGGAGTTGAAAAACTTTCAATTTACTTAACAAAAAATTTTTTATAACTTTTTTTTTATTTAAATTTTCCCCATTTTTTTAAATTTTGAAAAATTTTTTAAGAAAGGCAGTTATGTTGCACATCAAATCAAAGATAATAAAATTACAAACAAAATGACACTAATTTCAGGTTTTTAAGTTGTATAGTTCTAGAGTTATTAGTTGTTATAAAATACAAGAAAAACAACTTTACAAGAGTTAAACTTACTTTTAAAAATTTTTACTACCGAAAGAAGGGTGATAGAAGAATGGAATCTGGAACATTATAACTATAACCATATTAGATTTTCATAAAAAATTAAGAAGAATATGGGAGGGTTTAATCTTTTTTTTTTTTTTTTATGTTTTGTAAAAAAAATCAGTATTTTTTTAAAACTTCGAGGCTTTTGCGGCACGTGTTATTATTATCCGAAAGAGCTTAAATTTTGCATACATTATTATTTTATATAGTGACAAAAACTAGGGGGTGTCACCAACGGAATTCCCCAAAAACAATTTTACTATACAAATAAGGACCACCCTACAGTTCAGATCTCAGCCTATAATCCTTAAAATTTCCTTAATAAATATTAATGATTCCTGCGGTGGAAGTTTTCATCATCTTATCAAAATTTTTAGCACTATAAAAATTGTTGTGTGAAAGTATCATGAAATAAACAAACAAAACTTGTTCGATTAGGTAAAAGTGTTAGATTGAAAGTTTCCGATGCTTTTGGTTAAATTTATATAACGCTTTTCTAAATTTGTTCTATAGAAATGTTGATGATAGAATTTTGGTATAAACTCTTAATAATTATATTCCAATAACTATGAATCAAATTACTAAAATATAAATAAATATTAATTTTAGTCAAAACAGAATGTAAAGATTCAGTTCAGGTATTAATTAAATCTACCAGGGCAAACTGGGTAGTAGAAATAATTAGAAAAATATCATTTACATTTTTATTTACATTCTGATACATAAACTTCAAAATTTTGAAATTAAATAATTTCTTTTTTGAGAAAAAATAAAATTTTCAGTTAATACGATATATTGTACAAATAGTACAGCAGATATTCAGAGGAATTTTTACTAATATTGCTGGAAAACAGAAATTTATCATTTCATCAACATTATAGAATGACTATAAAAGAACATTGCACATTTTCCACATTCTTTTTTATAAACACCATGCGGGTAGGTTGAACTCAGCTTCGCGAACAGGTCAACAAGGCATACTAGCATCTCTCTCCGAATCTGACACTTTGACGAACTCGCAACAAAAATCCCCACAAAGACCCCCAGATCGAAAACTCCCATCTCGCGATTTAGTCCCCAAACAAGAAGGAAAAGTGGATTAAAAAGAAACCCGGCGATAAACCTATAAATAACTTCCGCATCCTCTCACACTGACGTTGTTCTTAAACAGAGTATTTATCTGCAAGCCCATCTCAGGTTTGAGAGTGAAGTAAAAACGCGCAAGAGGAGGAGGATACGCTAGAGAGAGAAAGACTCTTTTTTGAAATGGGAGACAGTGACAATCTGCTTCGAGTTGAGTTGAGTTGAGGGCTGTGACAAGGGGGACGGAAATAGCTCCTGGGAGGAGCCGTTGGGTGGGAATGTTATTCTTGTTGTAGGGTCTTCTCTCGTAGAGGAATTCGGAAATAAGTTTGTAGACAGGAATATTTATGGGGTTTGCTCAGGAAGCAAGACTTGTGATTCGCGATGTGTGGAGAAGATACTAATGAGTATGAGATTGGGCGAGCGGTAATTTAGTTGAAAACGAAACGCCTTTTTAGTTGGAGGATTTTTTTTTTACTTAAGGATTCGCATTCTTGGTGCAGTAGACTGGGATCTTTTGCATTGAGGCTTTCTTTGCCTCTTTTTACCTTATTTTTTTAACGAGAAGGTTAATAAGAGAAAAATGAGGAAATAAGGAAGAAAAATCATAGATTAGACGTTTCCCATGATGCCCTTACGGTGCGTCTGCTAATCTACGGCTCAACTGAATCACTAGGTTGAGTTGTTTTATTTACATATTAGATTAAAACTTTACATTTAAACACATTTGTTCAATTAAAATACCACACCTTTATTACTTGAGTGGTTCTAATATAAGCTCTTTTGAATACCTCAAAAGAGTAAATTTTAATACAGATAAATAAGTATAGATAAATTAAGCTAAAATGAATGAAAACAATTTGTCTTGTTTATTTATAGTATAGCTACAAAAGGTTAATTTTTCTCAAGAAAAATAGTTTTACTTAAAAATTGAGTTCTAATAATTCAAAATTATCATTGAAATTTTCTATTATGCACTTTAAATGTATAGATCCTTCAAGTTCGTTGCTTCAGCAAATAATTTGAAGATTTATAATAATAATACTTGAAAAATTGCAACTGTCAAAACTTAAAATGAGAATAATCTTTAGACTAAAGGAAATATCCAAACGTGTACTCATTAAATACTTAATCTTAGTAATGATGGAAGGATGGGTTATTGAAAGAGGGGGTAGAAACTTAAGCAGCTATTGGAAAAACTAATTTAATATAATATCGTTAAATTGCTTCACAAAAAACTTTAAAAACATAAACTAATATTACTCTTACAAATAATTTATTTTTTCTCTCCCCACCTTCAACATCCTTCTCCTCCGAACACGAAACTGCCTTAAAAATAAAACAAACTCTAAAGAACAGAGTTTCTTGAAAACCCGCTCATCTAGGACTCTTTATTCCATTTTGCGAAATTTCAATTCTCTGAGTAAAATACGGACGGGCTTCTACTTTTCCTTTCGGTAATATGAACAAATCCCGAAACTTATTTTAAAGCAATCTTGATAAGAAAAATGTCCATATTCAAAATGTAATTTGTAGTACATCTTCTTGATGGAATTTTCTTTCAGGGTGCGTTTGTAGAGAATAGGGCCGATTCATGGACCAGTAGGTTAATTTAGCGTTTTCGGTAAACTCACTTTTTTTCTTAAACGTAATACATAGTAAGCAATATTTCATCAAAATGTTTGAGTAAATCACAACATGAATTTTTGAATCATTCCTCTTTATCTTAATGTTCACTTATTCGTTAAGTTCATACGAAATAGTTTTTATTAAAAGCAACGAAAACCTATTATTTATAAATGCATATTTAGACCTAAATTTCAATTTTACCCTTTAGAATTTAAAATAAAAATTAAAAAAAAAAATTGCGATTTTAGATTTTTAAAGCTATTTTTATTACATCGTTAAACAACATTCAGTAAGACAATTTATTTTTCTTAACATATTATATTTACTGTATAGAATTTGAGTACCCGGTACAAGTAAAGAAAACTAGATATCCCTCAATATACCACAGCAATTATATTAATTTTCCCATAATTTGCCTTGAAATTTTTTAAAGTGTAGAACATTTTGGGAATGTAGAAATAAGTGTTAGCTATATCTGAAGTACTGTTGGGAGAAGATTTTACTGTAATTTATAAATTCACTAATAAAAATTACCTCGCCTTCAACCTCCTTATAAGGATACCCTGCCTATTATAATGAAAAGTAATTGAACTGATTTGAACTCACGAATTCCTAATTACCTAAATAAACTAAGCATTTTCACAGGCTATTATACTATTTCGGAGGGAGGGTTAATATTTAGTGAATAATGCCGAGTGTAATACACAAAGATGGGGGATTAGAATCCTCCTCAATATTTTTCGAAATTTTTCCCTTAAAAATAGTTTTTAGATTCTTTGGATGATCCTAAAGAGAACCTCTCCTTGTACAAATTTTCAAGGGGGAAATAGTATATAAATAAGTCACGAAATCTCCGAAAGATTGACCCTTCACTTGGATACGACCTTGCAAACCTTTCTTATCCCAAGCGAAAAACAAATGCATTACGTATTCTGACACCAAAACATCGATTCACCCACTCCCTCTCCACCCACCCAAAAACAAAAGAACACCCTCCCCCAAGAAAACCCCTTCCCCATCAAAAAGCGCAATCTTCCCCTGTCATGGCCAGAGACCAGGAAACGGGGAAGCCTAGTGACACATGGATATCCCTTTCCTCATTAACAATGGATTTGCTGGTCCCACGGATATTGTGGTCTCCCACAGACAATTCTCCCCATTGAGATATGCTCGTTGCTGCGATCGTAAATTGCTGGCAGGGATACGTCTATAGGATACGTTCCGATTCCGATTTGTGCTTAAGGCAAAGGTGGGTGCCCGCTTTATTAATCTTCGTTATGGCGGTGGAATGCGATAATGTGTCCGCTTCCTTATTAAGGGGAACGCGGATGGTTTATTGGGGGTTTTGATGAGTTTAGCACCGGTTGGGTGTCATCGATGGCTGGATTGTTGGGAGTTGTTGAATGGAAGGGAGACGTAAGCGATGTGGGGTTAACGGATGTTTGTACGCAGTGATTGAACTGGGAAAAGTATTTCCAAAACCGTACTTATTCAGTAGAGTGGCTTTGTTTAAGATTTGAAACCTATGTCATGCAGACTAGATGGACAAGATTCCGTAATGACCTTTGACTCTCTTCTACATCTCTTTGACTTGGAAATGAGTGATGAAAAAAGAGTGAGAGAAAAAAGATGATAAAGAATGGATGAGTGGAAGAAAGAAAAAGAAGATGAAAGAAATAAAAGAATAAGAAGGAAAGCGGGAAGAAGAAAGGTTAGAGAGAATAGAGAAAACGTTTTAATACATGGAGTTCAAAGTAATCCAGCTTGACGAATTTTACATATAAAATTTGTTTTTAATATAAAACCTTACTCTTCATTATTCAAACGAAACAATGAGCTAAACCGTATAAAAGAATCAATACCTGCAGTGGGCCCTAAAAACTTTCATAAGAATTAAAAAAATAAAAATTGTTAAGACCATAGTTTTTCCTAAAGGTATAAAATATTTCCGCTATTTAGTATAGATTTAACATCTCTTACATTGCTCCAAACTCATCTTTTACCGCATTTATATCATCCATATTCCTCACTCACATCAAAACCAATCACAAAATTGCAAACTAAACACTTTATACCCACATAATTCCTTCATTACAAAGCTCACCCCCTTCATAAACCCTCTCAATCCGACCCTACCCCACTCCAAATACATCCAGGGGGCGCAATTACTGTGAAAATTAAGTACCCTTATCCCCCATAAATGGTCAATTCCTTCTCTCCTCCTGATCTTATCCAAAACTTGTTGTCCAAACTGCCCGGGTCGAGGCAGTCAAATCCGGATCCGATCGAAAATTACAGCTTTTTTATGACAGCATTAAAAGGCCCCTGCATTTCCTTTTACGATTATATCGTCTCGCTTGAATCGGGCTCTGATTCGGAGGCTTGCTTTCTTTAGGTCTGGGGACAGTTTTAAAGCTTTAATGGAATGTGTTAGAAGTTAATCTTAATTCGAGGGTCTTCCAGGAAGTAAGACCCTATTTAAACAAAATATTTACTGAAAAAAAACTATTTTGATACCATTCCGAAGTTTCCTTCACATCTCTACATAATTATCACCTCCATTTCAATATTTTTTGGGCTTTTTTCGAATTTAGACTGTTCTCTCTCGCCAAAAAACTTTTCCTTTCTTTTATGATGAAAGCATATCATTACATAAAGTATTGATTTAATCTAAATCGTGGAACTTTCTGTATGAGATTTCGTAAAGGTTTTGGTTTTGTAATGATATCTGATATTTTACTACCCCACCCATTACATGAAATGATGACTATGATGAGTATCGAATTATAGCATTATTAATACACATTAAAAAAAAAGATTCATCAATACACAATTTTGTTCAACACAACAAATTTCAATTATCAATTTTTTCTATTACTATGAATGACCAATTTTACTAATTAACTGGTAGACATGACTATAAATTCAAAGATATTATATTTATGCAAACTTCTTTCTATGTTGCTTAAAATTATTCAAAAATAATCCTGAAGTAAATTCTTAAAATTTGGATCATTTACATTTCTCTTTATAAATTATTTCTAACAAAATAGGTATTAGATTCTATTATAACTCTGAAATTTAAGACACATTAGACCATTGTATGCCACAAGGAGTCCTAGATTAAATACTTTCATTTTCATTAAATTAAATTAATAAAAAAATATTACTTAACTTATAATATTTATGAGAATGTACTTACCAATATCTGTACAGCCTCCCCACGTTCCTTGATGAGCATGTCTCGCCAGCTTGCCCAATGCATCTATGTATGCTTTAGATGCGGCAACGGCCCCTACAAAATTAAAGCGCTCCATTAATCTAAGGAACCAGAAAGCTGAGAGAGTAAATTCTTTGCATTAGATCTAGATTCTTCTCAGGTTCTACATTGTCTCAAGCGAACGGAAGAATGGAATGAAGAACATCCAACTAGAATAAAGGTACTAATCAATCAACTTGACTGATACCATGAAACTGAGGGATAATGCAGTAAAGAATGCAAGTACCCCATGACATTGGTTTAGGCTTAGAGCAGCGATACATGAAGTTGAAAGGTAACTAACTACATCTCAAGATTTTTTTCTCAATATACTCTATTACGCAGTTAAAGGATATAATAGTTTGAAATTTAGATACTTTTACAATATATTTTAATTTCTCTTTAAGAATCAGTTAAAACCTGTATCACTTGTGGCATTTACATAAAGATGCTTTAAATTTATTTTTAAAGTTTTTTATATTTTAAAAGCCATACAAACCATTATATACCATGCGAATTATTAAGACAGAAAATAAAAATGTTTATCTTGCAAATGAGATTTTTCTTAATAGCTTTCCCAACCATTTTCTTTAAGACCATAGAAATTTAAGTGTACGCACTTTTTTACATTCCGCTTTATGTATTTCACACAAAATGTTAATTGTAATGTTAAAAATTAATGTTACGACCTAGAATTTTTTTATAGAATATTTTGAATTTTTTAATACTTCGTTTTTGTATTAATGTAAGAATAGCCGATACTTTAAAAGCTCATGGTTGAGCAAGTTTCCAGTAAAATCACCCTTTGAAAAGAAATTATAAATGCATTTAAACCTTAAAATATGTTTGAAGACTAAAATTCGAAAATAAAATATAATATACAGAATCATTCAAGTTTCTCCTGGAGAAATATTTTTATAACCTTATCTTCTTAAAAATCTTAAACATATCGTCTAACCTAAAAGTTGAACTACTTTAAAAGATTTTGCTCACAATTCACACGAAGGTTGTTTTTAAGAGTTCAAAGCAAAAACAAACTTGTTATGCCTTGAAGAATAATTTAGTTGGCATACAAGATCGAGTGCGATTCCACGACACAACATCGATTATTTGTACAGCATTTCTATGCACAAAAGAAACTGTGGAATCGATTTTTCTATTCAATTCTCGAAACCTTTCTATTAATGCATTATCAATAGCCCCCTCGCCGTGGAAGCATTGCATCGAATCTACTCTCGTGCAACACTCGATCAATAAGTATTTCGACATCTTTAGAAGGTTTGATAATGGAGTTTATTGACATTTTAAAGAATACAGTTTGAAAAGATATCCGAATGAATTCCATATTAAATAGGTAAAGGTGCTAATTTAAAAGGCAGTCGTTACAATTTCATCAGTTGCTTGATATAATTTTACTTTTTATGCATGATCACAATCACTCCTTATTAAGAATTTTTAGAACATGATAAAATAATATTTTCTCATTAAAGTTCCTACTTGCAAATGCAGTTTTAAAGTTTACCCAATTTATTTAAAATTAGATAAAATTAGGTTAGTAAGTTAGTTATAATCGGTGTTGATTTTAAATCTTCATTCTATATTCATTTATAGTGTCCTAATAATTAAAATTAACGCATAAATTTCTTCATTAATCAACAGTAGTAGATTTATTTCAGTGAAACGAAAAATCCATTCGTAAGTTGAATCAAGTTATTTAAATTATGATAAAATAGTTTACACTCCACATGCACAGTATTTAGAAGTATATATGTTATGGGCAAAGTGATTAATCGGGCATTATTAATAATGCCCGAAGTGGAGGCGGGCAAAGTGATAAATTTCATTCATAAATTCCACTAAATTTATCACATTGCCCGGGTATTATTAATAATGCCCGGATTTATCACATTGCCCGTAACATATATACCAATATCAGAATAAAATTAATTAAAAACTGTTTAAAATTGTTGTAAGACATGGGGAAAACTGAATTTGAAGGGTTTAAACCGTTTGCTAGCTTTTATTTTGATAAGAGGACAAATTCTGGATAGAGGTAAAAGTAAGTTTCGAATTCAAACATTGTATAACATTTCCAACCCCGAAACAAAATGAGAATGAAATAAAAAAAAACATACATATTTTAAGCTACTATTTTGCAATTAAATAGCTCACTCCAATAGTTTAATCTTAAAATGTGAAATCAATGTAGCTCGTAAATAGGAAACATTAAAAGAAGGCAAACTTTAATCTCAAACCATAAATTAAGTCAATTTCTCCTCGGTTGAATAATATCGTTATCTTTCAAATAAAAAAAAACCGAGTTTTTAAACTACCATTCACTTAAAGCAAACTATCTAATTACAAACACCACGGTGACCACAATACCTTATAATTACACAAACAACCGTAAACACATCCCATTAACAAGTACTACCTTACCCATTATCCTATAATGGATCTCAGAAACATCTCTTTTAACGCAAGGAAATTCCGATGATTATACGTTTCGTCTTACAGCATATTCAAAAGAACCCGCCGACAGCAAAGTGTTATAATCCGTCCCATCCATAAGTTCCTATCATACAAGGGCCCGAATAATTCTTTATCGTGCAAAAGCTTGAATAATTAAACGGCAGATAAGAATGGAAGGGCGCACACACACAAAAAAACCATATCATCGATCCCAGCTTCTCCACAAAATCATTAAAGACTGCGATAAAAATGTACGGTTCATTAAACAAGCTGGAACCTGTGTTTACCGTGGTGCTAATCAATTACTCCCCCCCCGCGTGGAAAAGATCCCGCCAATAACCTGTCAGAAGGGGTGCATTTTAATTGGTCATGGTTATGCAGGATGGAACCGTTTTGAGGATATTGTCGTGTATTCTTGCGAGGACATCGTAAAAAGGACCTTGTCCTGTAAATTACTGTGGTTTTTGCAGAAGCACGGCGTCTTTTGCTTCAATATTTAATGAATTTAGGTGGGTTTTTTTCCAAAGGGGATGGTTTGTGATTCTTGAGAGGATAAATCATCCCCTGAATCTTTTCAGATGTTTAAGGTTTAATAGCTTTTTATTAATGCAGAAACACAGACGTGGGGAATCGCAAGGGACAATGAGGAAATTGTCGTGTTTTCTATCGAAGGTTTTAAAAATTAATATTAATCAATTTGGGAAACTATCGGGTATAAAGAACGAATTATTTAATAGTTTTAAGAGTATTAAAGTTCTGTGGCTTACTTTAGGCTTATTAAATTAGCGGTAAAAATACCTATTTTATACAATGTAAGTACACATAAATTTACTATTTATTTTTTTGTATTTCCAATGGGCGGGTACAACTGGACATTATCCTTGACCACTACTGCCCTAAGAAGTACCTACTTAGCGTAACTCAGCGAGCACCTGTGGACCGAAGCCACGGAGGTGAGTTACTGCTACCCGCGCCACACATACCAAATTTACTATTTATTCAAATTATAAAAAAGAATTCAAATTTGGACATAGTGTTTTACAATGCCAAATTATTTTTTAATCTTGTTAAACTTCTATCATTTGTAACTGTACAAAAGCTGTTTATTTTGAGAACGTTCAAAAATATTTTTACCTAAGAATATAATTTTCTGAAAATCCTCATTAAAATGTTACATTGCAACACAAATATAATGTTTATGCCGCTTAATGATTTTATAAACAGTCAAAATAAAGAGCAATAATTAAAAGCCAAATGTATTAAAACTAGTTAGTAAAATAAATTACCTTTGAATTACTCTTTTTCTCAGAGAAAATTAAAAATCCTAAAATTTATTGATTACAGAAGTATTAAGCATACAAATATTATGTTTATAAGACTTCACAATTAAAATGATTAAAAGTAGAATTTAAATACTTAAAGAATTGCAGACAAAGTTCTTCAGAAAATAATTTAACTATAAAGTTTCAATAAAGACTATTTCAGTTTCTGTATTATAAAGTTTATAACGTTAACTTATGCCTTAGACTAGAGAACGAACACTGTTATTCCACTTTTCTGAATTATTAGAGAAAGTTTGTTTCCTCTCAAACTGAGAACCATAGGTTAATTAAATGAGACTGAGCATGGCGTAAAGGCGTGACAGGTTCTGTAAGGAATCAGATTTTCGCAACTTTGGGCACATCATAACCTAATTACCAAACAGAAGACTAATTACAAACTTCAAAGTTTCCTTTTGAAAGACAGTGTTGGATTAAGATTTTATACAAAATAGAAAGTTTTGTTTTAATAGAGTATTGAATAATCATAGCTCTCCCTAAAATCAAAATTAATAGTTAACTGTAATATTTGTTGTATTAAAGAACGTAAAAAGAGTTAGGGTAAACGCACCAGTAGCCGACCAGTCACCAGTTTCCGTCCAGATTAATTTTATTAATTCATAATAAGAAAATGAAAATACTTAAAAACTTTCTGTCAACTCTATTTGATCATTAAAATTAATGATAAAATTAAGGATAAAAATAAACGTTTATATAATTATTTATAAAAACGTTTCAACATGAAGCAATAACATGCGACATTGTATAAAATAAGGAGAATAATACATTTAAGCGTCCTAAACTATCAGCATTTGCTAACAAGAAAACTATTATAGTATTCCTAAACTTATACCATTTTAAACCCACTTTCTTCTAAAAGAACCTTTATCGTCTTTAATTTGTAGCTGCAAAGGAAATGAAAAGATATCGCAAACAAAGCAAATGTATTTAGACTTAGACATGAAATATAGCGCAATTTATAGAACAAAAGCAAGTAATTAGGAGAACGGTTTATTTTTTAAGAAAAATAGTACAACAGGGAAACGTATGATAAATTTCCTGTTGTGGAATATTACCAAGTCGAAAATACTAACTACAATGAGAAAATGCATTCAAAAATTTAAAAGTTATTTCTTTACCTAATGAAACTAAATTATTAATAATTTGTACAAGTAAATACTACATATATATATAACGTAATTTAAAATATGCTAACTCAAGTTATAATTTATATCTGCCTACTTCTGGGTACGTAGAAGATCCAATTTTTTATTTTCAAAGGTATTTTGCTTTTCCAGTATGAAAATAACTTGCGGGATAAATACAATAACTTGAATTCTCCAAGAGGTATAGATTTAGAGTTGTCTGGGTTTTCTAACTTTCATTTACATTATTATATTTTAAAATATCGATTGACAATCAACAAAAAACCCAATCCGTTAGTATTCTTATTATTGATTTTCCCTCTCTGGAATTCAATGTTTTTCAATCTTATCTAGTCCAAATTAGCAGCTTATACTACTTTGTGCGCCTTCCGAAGCTTCTTGGATCTTTTCAGCAGATGTATCGTCAAGTCCCCTCTGATACAAGGGAATGATAGCAATCAAGCTGGGTAACAAGATTTCATTTGAGAATCGATGAAATAAAGAACGAAAAATTTAAATAAACGAGGATGATATCAGAACATTTACGTTTATTAAACACCCAACTCCCTTAGGGTCCAAACGGACCCACCCAGCTGTTCTTAGCAAAGCCGCTTGGTTGAGACTAATAATGTAATGTATGAAAGTTTAAGAAATAAATTAGCATGACAATCAATTTAAAATGTGCTGCATCACGTATAAGAATATTTTATAATTTAAATATAGTTACACTGGTATAAGTATAATAATTGTGTAAAAAATTAAAATATCTAAAATTTTAGTTTTTAGATTTTACTTATTTCTGGCCAAAGATCACAAGCTAAATGTAATATAATAATATTTTTCACTCGTTCAAATTTTAACACAAGTTAAAGTCCTATTTAATAGTTTTTTTAAAAGTAGATCGTATGATAAAACCACATTTCATTCCATGATTCCTCTAAGTGAGTTAATAGTTTTCGTCTATTTTTGCTTAAAATATTCACTTAATTTTAATGATATAAATTTTATTAAATATCCAACAACATCTTCCTTACTTTTCACTCAATTTTTTATTTTACTAATTATTATTTATTAAAAACAAGAAAATTATTTTACTAAAACAAGAAAAAATATCTTGTATACAAGCTATTAAATCTAAATAATTAAAATCTAAATAAACTATTTAAAATCTAAGCAAATATTTTTTCCTTTAAAAAAGTATGTAAGGTATATTCTTAAATATGCACCTCCGTTTACACAAGTATCTCAACTTTTTCTAACTTATCACATTTCAACCTTAATTTTTAGTTTCGTATAATTTATTATAAAAAATTTAAAAAAAGCTTCGCATACATAAATCCTTAAATTTAAGCAAGAAACTCAAAACTAAAATTATTCCCGGAAACAATATAGAAATTACGAATAGTAGATGCGAGTTTTAATTGCTCTAAAATCTCCTCTTTTTAATTCAAGTGAGCTTTTCAACTTTTTCTCAAACAAATGGGGGAAAGCTTAAAACTTTCCTTTCTTTCTCTTCTCTTAGAAGTAAGAAAATCAATACTTTCCACTGTTGACTCAAATCTTTCCATTAGAAAACTTTCCCTCGCTTTAATTGTTCATTTTCCGTCATTACGCTTTCTTTTTTACTTTAAACCTCAGGAAACCCTCTCAACGCATAACTCAAAAAGTTTTACTTTTACCGGAACTTATTTAAGGGTCTGAAATAGAAAATGAAGCCAATTGACTAACTTAAACTCAGAGTAGCAATTTTTTCCCTCCCTTATTAAATAATATTAGGGAAATAAAGTACACTTCAAATTAGCATAAACTAATTTTTGTATCTAAGTTGATTAACTTACCTTTTAAATTAATTTATAAGCTTGGGTGTTTGCTACTTTCATGGTTCTAAATACTTTCTTTTGAAGCTCCAAATAAACCAATATTTAGGAGCTTTTTAATAGAGTAAGGATTTTTTTTAACTTATACATTTACTTATTTGATTAATTTTAATGGAAATTCCTAATTAAAATCTTATTACAAAATATAAGACTAGTTTTTTTTCAGTAATTGGTACTTTTATAGGAATTATTTTATTCGAAACTTGCATGATACTCCATTAGTAAGAGCGAGCAATTTTTTAAACAATCTCTCATATTTATTCATATTTTCAATTATATATCAATTCATATTTTCTACTACAGGTGTTTTATAAGAGTGAAACATCAACATCATGAGCATCAAATATAACTATCTTCGGTGAAACTTTTTACATAAATTTGTCCTCAGTGTTGTATTTTCATAATTTTGTAAATAAATTCCAATAGAAATCTAGTTACAGAAAAAAGCATACAGTGCAAGTGTACATTAATAGAGATAAAGATTTGATTCCAGTTTTCTATATTTTGTTTTTATTAATTTTTTGATAATTTTTAAAATTTCTAGTAAATTAATAAATTATTTATGACATACGAGCACGATCCAATACATTTTTAAATTTACAATAACTTCACAATAAAATTTACACTAACTTAAAGTTGAGAATAAAATGTATCTCAAACCAATCAGCGCTTCAATTAATAGCCCAACGAATAATCGCCAAATCTTTCCGCTTAGAATTCCCCACAATTCAACAGCAGCCTCAATAAACTTTGCCCCATTCGAAAATCGATGCGGACCTGTTCGAAACCTTCGAACACTCTCTGGGGCCGTCCCCCAAATCAACAGCCCAGGAGTTTCCCAGAGACCGGAAGCGTCGGAAAACAGAAAGCAAGAGCAGCCGCGATCCTTAATTTAAAATCGCAATTTCCACGCGATTCCCGCGAGAGAGCTCCTTGGGAAAAGTTGGTGCCGAATAAATCGTATTAGAGATAACTGACGGTGGGAGTTGAACAATGCGAGAAATAGTGAGTTCCTCCGTAGAGTTACTACATAAAGAGATAGTTTGAGCATCTGCTTCCATTGTAACTAGTGTGCATAAACTAATGTGGTCATTAGTAATGTGGTAACTGCTGGTTAATGTGGTAACTAGTGTGGTCATTACTCGAGACAAAATTAATGGATTAACACATATTCCTCGAATATATCCAAAGCCATTCAAGTAAACTAGTTCTAACTACTGTCCAATTCGTTTTCTACCTGGATTAGTGAAACTCTTCCGTAAACAACGGTTCTTATAAATATCATTTGATAAAAGCATTAATAAATTAAAACTTTTTTTGTCCAAATGTATCAGAAACTGAAAAAATAATTGGTTTGTTTATCCTTTTCAATTGAAATATGATAGTGCAAGCTTAAATCCATCTTATTTTAAGGTTAGAGTAGGCCTATTTTCTGAGTACATTAGTAGCCATATTTCAACAGCCATTTGAAAAAACGTGATTGAAGAAAAACTTAGATTTGGTTCTAAATTTAGCAATTATGCAGTTTATTGGACAAAAATGGAAAAATACTTAGGAAAATAATTATTTGACACATTCGATTATTATTCTGAATTAAAACAAACAAAAAAAATTAAATTGTCTACTTTTAAGTATAAAAAAAATCAGAATAATAATTTCATAATGTGACAAATATAGAATTAAATTAATCTGAAAAGGCTAAAATCAAATTAGAAGGATTTGTATTAGTTAATTTGAGAATTTCTCTTAAAACATCAACAGAATACAGTTATAAATTTTTACTGAATTATTCCTTATTGTTGTCGGAAGTGAAGAAAATTTTCAGCTCTTTTTCAGATCACTTTTGTGGGAGAAGGCGCGATTTTTCTACTTCGAAATCTATACCATCTATGATACTTCCCTTTTACAGATGTATTTTTGCCACTTAGGGCTGCCATACCAAAGCCCTCCCTATTACATAATATCTCTACGAGTTCCTCTCTCTGTGGGGTATTTAGGAACCGTGCACATTGCGAGTTTAGGATCCTCCGAGTGATGAAATAAGTTTCAAACTCTTCTCCTTCGCAAAGGTGCGAGTGATTTTGGATGGTACTCCGCGCCTTTTGGTGGTTAGACTTTTGAAGGGGGAAAAGTAGTTTTGTTGCGTTTCTTCCCCTTTGGGGGAAAATTACGTGTTTGAGGAGCGCATTTGTTTTGATTTCGGATAATGAATTTAGGTTTTGAGTTATATCAGAAAATGGAAAAATCGTGTTTCCTTTTGCAAACCTAATCAGTAATGTTTGTTTCTGTTTTATGAAGTAAGCTTTAATAAAATTATTCGAATGGGGAATAACTTGCTGCTTCAGTGTGGGGAATTTTTATTTAAATAATTTTGGGTTTTCCCTATTACTCCATAGATCAGTTTTAAGTAATGAATTCGGAGGGAAAAATGAAACTGATTTATCTGTTACTTAGGAAGTAAATCTGCCCGAGAAGAATTGAAGTTGTTGAGAAAGGAACCTTTTCATTCGAATGTTCTCGGATTCCTCACATAAAACGGATTCCTCACATTGTAAAAGTTCTAAAGGAATTATGTAAATTAGCAGTTTTAAGTTCTGCACAAACTAGGTCAATCAAATAGATAAAATATCAATTTAACATATGTCAAATTAGTTCAAACATATCAAGTTGTCCTTAATATGTTCAGTACATTATAATTAACACCTAACATTTCTATTCTTCCAAAAATCCCAAGGAATTATTTTTCAATCTTCCATTTATGAAGCAAACTTCAATAATTTTATAGATGCGCAATTTTTTACAGTAAATAGAAAAGTCTTATCCGATTCTTTTAAAGAACCCCACTAAAAATCTAAAAATTACTTTAACGCATAATCACAGTGAGTAATATGTTTACTTATATGACTGGTTAAAATCCGTAGATATTTTTGTCATAAATTATATTATTTCTCTAATAAGCGGGAAACCCTTCGGTTATTCCACGCATCAGCAACAATCAAGAGCTAAGCGTTGATACTGCTTAAGATAATGAAATGTAATTTTTTTAAATTATAAAGTAAGTAAAAACTCAATTTAAACAATAATTCAATCATTTGGTCAACGAGCAACAGATTCATTACCAAACAGCAAATATTTTCCTTCCTTTAAACAAGGCCTTAAAATGCTACCCCACCACAAAACCAAATCCTGTGACACTTAAACCAAAATCGATGTCCCTCCATCACCGAACGGAGATTGCCTTATGAGTTTCCCTCCCACCAACAACAGGGGATCAGGTTCCCCTCCTTGTTTCTCGGGATCATGCCACAATAAATTCGGATCACGCTCCATTGGAGATGAAAAATCGGGAGATGTACTATTATACTGGGATCATGGCTGGCGATCATGGGAAAATTTTATGGTAATATTGGCGCAAAAGGGAACTGGTGCTTCTGGTAGCCAAGATATATCTTCCCTTTGACTTTGGAATTTTTTCATTTTCTGACCCCATAGGAAATTCCCAAACCAATCTCGAGTTTTCGTTTCCCTTCTTGTTAAACATATCTTTGTAATATTTGTTTGAAATCAGTTTTGATATTCGGATGTTCTTTTCAATACTCAATTTTGTCTTCTTTAAATACACTACTGGCCAACCAAAATGGTACACCAAGAAGGAAAAGAGATATCAAAGCCAAATTTATTTCTGTGATTACAATTAGTATCAATGTTAATTGATTAAAAATACAGCCTTCCTTGAAGTGAGGGGGCCGAGAAAATCAGAAATTAGTGTTATCTCCATAGGTGTCCATTTCCGCCTCTACCCGCCATGTAAACTAAAATCTAACTAAACTAAAATCTCCTAATAAGTCGGATTTCAGTCATTCACGGGCCACGGGCCTCACTTTCTCAGGAGCCTCACCCCCTTTGCTTTAAATCCTGTACTCTTTGCGGATGGAGCTTGGATATTCCACTGTCATAAGAAACAACAACAAACATTTACAACATGTGGCCTTAGTGTATAGTTAACGCTTTGAGTAGTAACTTACAATCTGCTAATTAATATAACTGATACTCAAAGCAGTCCATTGATTCTGTCTATTAGCACCAAGATAATAATGTTATTTAAATAAGGCCAGTTTTCACTCAACTCTGACTCAAAAGCCTTTTTATTATTTCTCTCGTAATAGATTTACAAGAAAATTATAAGAACGTATTATCTAAAAAATCCTTCCTAGAAATCTATCCTAGAGAGATAATTGTCAGTGTTATTATGAATAACACTCCTCAAATCTTAAGATTTCATTTACAAATATCGCATTTCTTAGAAAAATAAGAACTTGCAATTATTAATTACTGCAACTTCCCTTTACTCAATCTTCAATGGCGCGTTTTTAGTTTCAGCCGCAACTAATTGAAGATCAAAAGATGTCTGAAAGATGATGATTAATGCTACTGGGTCAAAGAATGCAGTTTTAGTGGATTTAAGATGTGATTTTCATTGAAACTATTGAAAACCATGCATCAGAGACCACAGCAACAAAGTTCAATTTGAAACTTTTTAGTAATATTTCATCCAATAAATTATCGCATGGTCTTTTTGTCCAGATTGTGAAAAATATGCTTAGCTTTCTTTTTTTTACTTCCGTTTATTTACGTGTTTCTCGTTAAAAATATGAAGCTTTAACTTTTTGTTTCTTGTTTACTTAGCATGATGTTTTCTTCTTAAACTTGGTGTTGATTTCAATATTAATTTATCATTCAATTAACACCAATTTAAAGATTTATGAAAATAATTTTAGCTCATAGTATAATTTTCAATTATCGTTATTAATTGCGTCGTTTTCACTAAAAATAAGTGCAAACGGTTACATATTACAAATTTACTTCTTAAAAAATTGGCTTAGAGTAAAATCCACTTTAAAGAAAAGAGGATTTCGCTTACATCTTTAAAACAGAACTTAAGTGAAACCCTCAAAGGAGCCTCCTCGAGTTAAGTCAATATGCAAATATCCATGCACAAGCCATTTCGCAAATTAAGGGATTATTCAGATTCTTAAAGAATTCATCAAAAAAGGAAAAAGGCGACCTCAAATCGAGAGTGGCTCGTTACCAGCTCAAACAGCTTAATTTATAACATCTGACGATAGACCTGCTCCCCTCGAAGAGATCTATGAGCGATGGAATGAAGAATCGCTTTAATTTTCTCAACCCCGTCTTCCAAAAAAAGGAATATTCGGTTGGTTCGTGCGATGAAAGGCAGGTTTGCACGAACCACGAAAAATGTTCTTCAGTGAAGACCGATAGAAGAATTCTCTTCTTTTGTGTCTTTTCTATAGAAGTAGATTATTCTAAAAAAATATTTGTATATCATGGAATGTTTTTGTAGTTGTATTCGTTACTCGATTTTAAAACAAAACACACCGGAATTTTTATTGATAAGAACATTAATGATGTTTAAAACGTTAATTTAAGTACTCATTACCCTGTTGTTGAACACACAGAAGAATACAAGAAGTTTGCCACTTTTATTTACCACCGATTCAAGTGAGTTAGCAACCACTGCACTGTATACACTTAACTTTTAAAAGAAAATTGAGAGAAAAATAATTTGTTAAAGAGGGGTTTAAGTTTGAAAACTGAAGTAACATTCAAATACCATACAAATTACAGAAGTAATTTAGTCATAAAAGACATATTGAAGCAAATTCTTAACACTAACTTTTTATTTTTTATGATAAATTTTCTTTTACTATTTTTCTGAGGTGTGAACTTAGTCATATTGGGATGAAATGAGAAAATATGTAGTATGATTTGAACAAAATATTTGGCTGTAAAAACTCCAAAAAAATCTAGTTATATGTAGGGTAAAAGAACATTCATCCAGAAGATCAAAAATTGAAAAATTTACCCTGTAGTTAGTCACCTTCATTTCAATCATAAATTTAAGGACAAATTGGCCCAATACCAACAAAAAACAGTTTTGTAATTTTTAACGCCATGAAAATTGAAAGTAAGTTCCCTCTAATCTGTTTTGAGATGAGTGCTTTTAAATTTCAATGAATAAATTCTGTTGACGGCATAATCGCGTTCTTTATTATTATTCCCGAGAATTGAATATTCCACCTCTCTAGAGTACCACCTAGTTGAAACACTAGTTCCATTTTCCCTAACCACGGATCAGCTCAACATACACAAACTTCACTTCATCATTAATTAACCGGGACAAATCACAGCCTCCAGCTCTCGTTTCAACCAAACCTCGTCCTCCAAAGGTCTTCCTCAAGACAACCAACACCGTCTGGTCGTAAAAGCAATTTAACAAACGTTTCTGCGTTTGTCGAGGATCTCCATTACAGCGCTGGGGTGGAATCCATTAGACGGAGCGGGGGTTAGGGCCGCTCAGCTGATGAAATAATTGAATGTTGGGCCCTACAACAAGTGTAAGCAAGAACGCGATGGGAGGTGAAGTGAAAGTGGAGGTTTCTGAGTGGGAGCATCTTTGAGATGCCCTGCTTTTACCAGGCCCCTGATGTAATTATTAGTTGGAGAGATGTAATTTTGGGTTTTCTTGGGGATAAGGCTTCTGTAGGATTAGTTTCATGGTGAATGAGTTGCTTTTTGAAAAGATGGATTTTGAAGGGTGGGTGAGTTGTACCGGAAAGACGTGGAAAATCGTTTTTAAGAGACGGAGTTTGTAAAGTAAGTCTTATAATGACAATCTAATGTGTATCTTGTAAAGGTTTCGAGGGTAGTATGGAAATACGTCACTTGGGTTGTATTTGCAATGAGGATAGGAAAATCAATGCCTAAACTGATGCGGAAAATCTGTGCCTAAACTGGTCACCTTTGTAAGTCATAATTAAAAGTTAAAAGAAATGTTCAAAACTACATACACAAGCCTGCAACTGCAAATGTGGGTTATGATTCATAACCCACATATCATAACTTATGAAGTATATAAGTAAGTAATGTTTGTCATATTTTAATAGTAAACTTTGGAAATATTTCTCATGAAAAAAACACGCTTTAATTACGCTATACAACTTAAAGCTTAGAAAGATAATTTGATAATACATTGTATTGGTCAGTAATCTCAAAACATTAATTTATCGTAGCATCTATTTCTTTATATCGCCACACCCCAACCATGGGCTGTTCTCTACTCCCTTAATAGTAATAATATCCTTAGATGATTAAATTCATAAAATGAAAAGATCAGAAGGTTAAGTATCTTAAACCATGAACCCATTAATTATGAACTTAAACCATGTTTTCCACCCCACATCTAGTTGAAAACATCCCCCGCATTTAGACATAAACACACTACATATTAACGCACCATCGCATTCCTTCCAAAACTCCATCTTCCGCGAGTCGCTTTAAATGCACGAAAACTTATTACATCTCACAACCGAACCAATACGCAACGAAAAGCCCTATATCCGTCATCCCCGACTCCCGAAAAGAGCAAACATCAATCAAAAAAACCCAAACATCGTATTTACATACCACCACAAAAAAAAACTCATGCAAATCCACCCTATCACCTTCCCAAAGATTAATGCAGCACTGACTGAGATAGTGACATTTCATCAGCCCGCATGTTTGCTTCCAGAGCAATATTTCATTACGCAGCATTCCTCCCACCATGAAAAGAAGGGACAGCCACATACATAACTTTCCAAGCCATGTCCCCTTCTTTTTTATCGAGGGGGGGAGAGAGAATCTTGTAGTATTTGCTCCCTCTGATAGCGGAGGATGGCTACTTGACACTTTTTCTCCGCTCCGAAGGGTCTGAGTCAGCGATGGGGCTTTTAAATAAATCGCGTTGGGAAATCAATAGATAGAGGAGGATGCTTCTTGCTTGAGCCCTGACTTGTGCTTTTGGTATTAATCGCTTTAATAAGATGAGAAGTTGGAATCAAAGGATATGGAGGGTCGGTGTTGATTGATTTGAGTTTTTTTGGAATGTCAGCGGTTTCTTGTAATCAAAAGAACCTTGTTGAAAACGAATTGAATGAGTAATGAGGTTTGGTCCCTATAAAATTCATCTTTTTTTTTTTTAATTTGAGTTTGTAAAAAATGTTGGTTTGCATAGACCCAAATAAGAGAATTGTAGTTTATTAATTTCACCTTAAAAATTATAACAACCAACAAAATGTTTATTGGATGTAAATTTTAAAGTATTGGAAATTGAACGAGTTTATTGAGAGAAATAATCTAAAAAACTTAACATATGCTAACTTAATTGGTTTACGAGTTTATCATCACGAATAAACAGAAAACTCCGTAAATTGATGAAAGATTTTCACCTCAAAGAGCACCACAAACTTTACGTATAGATGATTCAAGAAATAATTTTGAAGGATATTAAAAAATTTGAGGACGTAATATCACGAGGATCCAACAATTTTAACTCCACATACATGAAAATGCATTTATAAATTTTACAGTTTTTTATTATTATCACCACGCAAGAGAACAAAACTTTTCCAAACCTTAAACGTTGAATAACTATGTCACAAGAAAAAAAATTGTTATGTAGTTTAATGCATGCTAGGTTCCTGCTTTTCTAACGCTACGAAATTTTTTCTCTACATTTGATAAGGCTCTTAAAATTAATTTCGAGATAATGGATCAGCAGCTTTTTCGCCATCTTTTTGTGATCTCAAGAGATTACAGGTTAATCGCTTTAAGAAAATAAATCCCCTTTAGTTTAAATAATGGATTTGAGATAAACGAAGAAGCTCGAGTTTTTTTATTGATTTAAGACGACAAGATAATAAATATCTCTATAGTTCTTTAATGACACTTCTTCGAATGTTCATCACTCAACATGTGGCTTTTTAAAAATGAACTCTGATCGTTAATTCAATATCACGAGCAAAATACTCAAAGTCATGTAATTTATTACTTTTGATTAGAAAAAAATAGTAGGTACTAAGGCTATTATTAGTTTATGTTAGCTGTTTTAAAATTATTTCTATAGAAATAGTTTTTCAGCTCTTTTATGAATTATTTCAGAAAGTTGATGGGAATATTCAATTTATTTAGAAGCTAAACTTACTTTTATACAAGTAAGTATTTTCTTTACTTTCGAGAACGTTTATTGAACTTAAAGACAAATACAGTCTTCATCAAAATCATTCCCTTTTACCATTTTCTGTCAATAAATAAGCTTGATAAACTAAAAGCTTTTATTCACCGCTAAATAGGTAGCATATAAAATATCGGTATACCTGAGTAACAAAATCACCATAAAGTTCTCTTCATAAACACCCTAACCTATATCACCATACTGGGTTCTTTATATTTGCTCTTCAAGCTTTATGCACATTAAATACTAACTGTACATATTTTGTATTCGTTTGTAGTCTGGCAGAAAATATATATTAGATTAAAGATAGAGTTAATAATAACAGTACATAACACGGTATCATATATCTTAAACACAATAAACGTTCCTTGTATTCTGTAACATTCCCTCTCCCAAGAATTTCCTCTTCAAAACAACCATTATTTGTTTTAAACATTTACCCACAGTTTCCAAATCCCTCCTCGTGTTTCTCATCACCACAAGATTTCATTCTCACTTCACGCTACCGCTTTCCATTTATTTTTCATCGCGCGTGTCCGATTCCCCAGTTAACATGTCGTCGGGAGGCCCAGTCGTATGTTGAGGGGCACTGGGGACCAATCTGTTAATACAATCCACTTTATCTGCCCCAAGCAGGGGCGGGTCCAGGGGGGGGGGCCCTGGGGGCCATGGCCCCCCCCGAGAAACCCTAACAAATAGCTTAAAAAACACTTTCTTAATGTTAAAATTCAAAAAATTTTCTGGGGGAGAACCCCCAAACCCCCCTTTAATATTTTGACATCCATAGGCGCCAACTTTCATAAAATATTGGGGGGGGGGGGAGGGCCAGTACAAGACATTAAAAAACATAAAATTAAAAGAAACAACCATTAAGTTTACGTGCCTAATTACCTAATTTTGTATCAGATGTATAGATTAAATTTCGTTACATGTCCCTTTAAATATCGCCAAGGTGTAATATTTTGAGGTGCATTTAATGTAAAAGTTTTGTGTAATTATTGCGAGCTCGAAATAAGATGGGGGTCTGGGGGATCTCTCCCAGAAAAATTTTAGAAATTTCACTGTTAAAAGTAGCATTTCAGCTTAATTCGAAAGTTTGGGGTCTCTCCCCAAGAAAATTTTTAAAATTTGACCCTTAAAAGAAATTTTTAACACATTCTGAGACCTTTTGTGGGTTACCCTCTTCCCAAATAACCACTCTTGAAGGGGATTCCAAACCAGATAATATCCAAACATCACAAAATATTGGGGGGGGGGCTTAGCCCCCCTTCAGCTAACATTGGATGGGGCTCAAGCCCTCTCAAACCGGTAATATTATGGTAAAAATACGCGTATTTGCAAAAATTTTCAGGAGAGGACCCCCGGCCCTTTTCAAAATTGGGCATCTATTTATAATTTCATCCTTGAAAATTCTGTGGTTTACATGCTTTTAAAATGAGCTGAAACTTTATTTTTAGAGGCAAATTTTCAAAAATTTTTTTGGGGGCACCCCCCAGACCCCCTATTAATTTCTCATGGTTACTTATTTACTGTTTTCTCCTTGAACTTGTTTCTCTCCTCTCATTTTAGGAGTGTAAGAAGTTACCCTCTTTAGGTGTTATCCAATGGATACCAAATGTACAAAAATGAGTAGAAAAACTTCTATTTGAAGCCAAATTTCACAAAAATTTCTGGGGGAGGACCCCCAGACCCCCCCACATTTGCTTTCGAGCTAGCATTATCTGAAGAAACCTTTATAACTTAAACAAAGTTTCGCATTTTATTTATGTTATACTCGGAAAATTGGGAGCCAAACACCTCGCGAACACAAGTATTATTATGGCCTTACAAAAATGTTTCACCCCCCCACTTTCTAAAATAATGGCACGGGCCCTGGATATCCTCTAAGTTACTATAAACCCCTAAAAAGCTGCTTAAAAGCAAGCATTCTTCAAAAAATTTTCTGAGGCACTGAAAATTTCGAATGTAATACCCTCCGACTTTGACATGGCCCCCCCCGAAAATCTGGTCTGGAACCGCCCTTGGCCCCAAGGGGGTGATTTTCCAGCCAAAAGACCCCCGTGTTGCAAGCGGGTTCCCTTTACATCCCGAAAGTATTGCAATGCCGCGAGAATACAATACAAACTTTTAGCATTCTGTTTACGAGACAATCCGATGCTTCTCTTTTGAATGTGATTTTTTTTTCAGAAATGCTTTTATCGCTGCGGCATTATTGTGGTCGAAATATCGATACTTAAGGAAGATTGTTAGTACTAGTATAGTGCTGTCCTTTAAAAACAACCCACTGTTTCATATTTTCTTTATTAAAAGCTTATTAAAAAGGATAATTAAATCGAACAAAAAACTGTACTAGCGGCTCATCCTCCCTAACATTTTAGTGCTAAGCATTTTTAATTCCAACTATCCATTACAAATTGGCAGCCAATTAAGTAAGAATTTGAAAAAAAAAAAAACACTTTTTCCTAGAAGGACTCTAATTGGCCGACTGAGCTAAAACTTAAATGTTTTATTCTCATAGTAATGGGATAACATAAAAACGCGCGAAAAATGCTCTAAAGTCTTTGTTACATGCATTTTTACAAAATCTTTAAATCTGAAGCACATTTTTTGCCAAAAATCTACATTATCTCAGCTTGTTTAAAAAATAAGTAAATAAACCGTTCTTTGACCAGTTTTTACACCCCTGACACTCTAAAGGGCATAGAAGGACAGGGTATATGAGATGGTAAAATTATTTTAATTATTTAATTAAAAAATCTCAATGGGTTGTTTTTAGGGTACAATTTGGAGTGGGTTGTTTTTAAAGGACAGCACTATACATTTGCTTGATTTAATTTATTTATTGGGTGATTGTAATCATATTGAATTTGTCTCGCATGTTATAAGTCGGAAATAACATGCAATGTTTTGACATTTAGTTTTTCCAAATAAAGACAAACTTATTGAGGACAGAAAAGGCATGAAATTGCATCAATTATTTATACTTTTTAATTTTTATGTTCTTATATCTTTATATAGTAAAACCTCTTTACAATAACCCCCGATATAGTGACCTCTACGTTACAACTGATAGTAAAAGTACGGATTGTTTTATCACAGTGATAAATGTTATTGGTTATAACGTCATATGGTTAAAACGACCGTATATGGTTTGTCCCAGAAGGAGACGCTTTATATCAAAATTTTTACAAGTCGTATTCATATTATGGACATAATATTATGGCGTAATATTATGGAACCTAAAAATGTCGCATTTAAAAAATCTTACACTAAAAATGTTATTAATTGGTTAGCCAGTTGTTTGGCAGTATAAATATACTAGTATGAATACCTCCATTGATTTGGTTTAGTCGTATCTTGTTTTTTCTGAATATTATCGAACAAATTTTTTTCAATTATCTGTAGACATGAAATTGAAGTGCTTGTTGCTGCAACAACGAACGAGCTAACTCCAATGTAAAGCTGTTGGAATTAGCTCGTTCTAATGGCATGCGCCTTAAATTAAAGTCATATAAGGTAAAATTTTAATTAAAGCCATATAAGGTAAAACTTTTTAAATTTTTGATGTTTCGAAATATTTTTGTAACTCATTCAGTTTTTAACTATCCATGTATAGCTGTATTTAAATGCGGTTGCTTAGGGTATATAACCCAAGGACCACATTGGGTTACACTAAGCAAGTGAATCATTTCACTTATTTCTCTCATTACCTTGAAATTTACAAAATTATCAACGAAAACGGACACCCCTAAAAAGAAATATTTTTCAATGGATCAAAACTAAATGACATTGAAAAGTATAAACAAGAAAATATGTATAAATCTTCGTTAATCAACCGTTACTACAACACTCTCAAGCCTCATTACTCTCAAATAAAACCACCCAGCAATATCTCCCCCAAATTATCCAAGCACCCTTAACTCCCACCTACATAATGAATCCCATTCAGTAGCCATTGATCCCATGTTCAGAATAGTTTATGACCTCTCCCCAATTAATCCACAAGCTAATCTGCACGTTGGGTATACGGAGATTAAGGCCTGGTAGCTTTGGTTCTTCGTGATGGGAAGGACCGTAGTTGACGAGTGGGGGGAGGGGATGAAGTGCCTTGGAAGAGAAGTGGATTTGTGAACCCACCTGTTCACCGTGAGTTTCGACTGGTACTTTGTCACGAATTACTCGTATCTTTGAGTTATCTCTTGGTTTTCGGTTAGCTCTATTCAATCGACTGACTGATATATCTCTATCGGAGTCAGAATAACGGATATGTATTTTGCCAATTTGAGATGGAATAGAAACAGAAAAGGAGGATATAAAATTAGAATCTTAAAGATGTAGGCTGAAGTGTTTAGGAAAGGGGATCTTAAAATGAGAAAGGAATTTTTTATACTGCAATCGGCTCCACTTAATGTGATTACTTTTGTCCAAGAGTAGAATGACAATACCAGATTTACAATAATGAGCGATATGATTTTAGAAAGTTTGAAACTTTGCAACTCGAGTGTAATCCCTTAAAATCACAACTATATAGTTCTAATTAAAGTATTTAAAACGATTACTTAGTATGTATTTTGCAACTTTTACATTCTTAAATAAAAATATGAGAGTGGAACATATAACACAGATAAATTAATGACTCATTTTGTATTATTATGCATTACAATAGGCCTTCAAATGGGGAAAAAGGGAGGTTTTTAGAGGATTTTAACAGTTTTTGATAACATTAAGCGATATATTGATCACATAAAACGATACATTTTGCGTCAAGTTAAATAGGAGTGATCGGGTTTTTGATAACATTATCCGATTGATAACATTAACCCATTAACCGTGATCACAATAAGCGGAGTCAACTCTATAAACAATGTATATCTGATAAAAAATAAAAATAAAAATAAACCGAATTAGTAAATTTTGTTTATGAAACTTTCAATCTATATACTTTTAAATGGTTTCAAATTGCTAACTTAAATCTTGTTAACTCAAAACAGGATCATTTCTCTTTTTAACCTTTTCAGTTCTCATAGCCCAAATTTTCTATAGGATTCTTGTGAAATATCGGGTGAAAAAGACTGAAAGAGTTTTAGAGGATAGAAACGAAGGAAAAACAATGACTCACCATGCAGTGCTTTTAAATAGGCTTTTCCAGCTGAAATCAGTTGTCTGGCACAAGGGTTAAATTTCTCTAAAATGTTCTGTAAGAAAAAAAAACAGATGTAAGACAAAGTTCATTTGATTCTATGCTCTTAATCTTAAAACTTTTAAATTCATTTGGTACTATTTTTGGTTACCTAATAATTTAACTTAAACAGAAAAAACTATTGCTGGAAACTATTAAAAAACTATTATTATTATCTTGACTAATTTTATTTTTATTCCACTCAGACCCAACCTAACCAACCAACTGCTTAAACTTGTAATAAACCATTTAAGTATTTGTTTAAAAAATTATGCGTTCAATGTGTCTAAAATATTTTGCTCTAACAAAAAGCATATCGCAAACCATATTTCTCAATCATTTAGTATATCTTCTGCATGGTGTGAAATCCCGGGCAAAACTATGAGGAATAATAGATGAATGTATGAAGCCAGTTATATGCAGTCTCATGCGCTTTTGAAAGGAAGAACCTTTTCAAAACGACTGAGGTTTCCACGGTTTCACAACAGAAAGGGCATGAAATGTTAAGGAAATAGCGCATACTGGGATATGCACAATGCTTAACGGTGAAATAGTTATAATATACAAGTTTAATTATTATAACTTGGGGAAGCAGTTTTACATTTCCTTGGTGCTCGCTATGAGATTAAATCATTCAGAATAGTAAAGTATTTTGATAAAAATTTTGAAAAATTATTATAACGTGTTTTCTATTGAAGATATTTTAAACTTGTTCCATCCACTCAATATCCTTCACAAAATTTCGTTTTTTTTTTTAAATAGTTTCGAAATTTTAAGCCTTTTCATTTCTAAAATATTTTTTTTACAAAGTCAATATTCAGGCAGACAATAATAGCTTTAGCCATAATACTTCACCAAGGTAACCAAACATATCACGTTAATTCTAATAGGATATAGTTAATCAGAAATAATTATTCAAAAATAAACTTGCATATGTTTCAAAACATAAGATTTTACATGGTATTTTATGATTAAAAAACAAAGGTCAAAGTAAAAAATGTTAGCCAACCATACTTAATAATTCTTAAGTTAAACGGATACTTTTAAAACCTATAAATTACTTTTATTTAAACACCACTGACCGCCTTCAAAATATCAATTACTATTACTTGTTTAGAAAGTTATTAATAATGTGCCATAACATAATGCTGTCTGTGGTTACTTTTTTCAATAAAACTAGACCACACCTCAAGTGTGAATATTGATACTGGGAAAACCTCAGCGCTGTGTCAATAAAGCAGAGGACACACTTTATTTCCCTTTTGGGATTTCCAGTTTCATCCAGTGACATTTTCCAGAAAAAAGTCCGTCATCTCAGAATTCTTACGTTTCCAGCGTTCCGTGTAGTTCGTCGCTAGATCAGACAGCGCATCCTTGAATCAACAAGTTGTTTTACCCTGGGACAGGTGTGTGTACCGAAGAAGCCACCTGTCTACGAAGAAACGGAACTCGGGGAACTGTTTTTCCTTTTATTTTTCGAACGCTTTCTTACCTCCGCCGCCAGAAAAATTAGATTGAATGGGAATGAAATACTTGCGGTTTGAGTTTAACAGGAAATTACAATGCTTTGAGAAATAATTACATTGACGGTTATTTCTGGGGTTGGAGGAATTTGAAGGATTGATTTCCTTTTCTTTTTTTTTTTTTGAACAAGTTTAAATTATTAATCCCCGATTGTGGTCTTTATTGTTTTCATGTTTTAATTTTAAGTTATAGTTTCATTGGAGGATCACTCACACTTAAAATAAATGTCACTCATTTAAAAGGGGGAAATAACATTATCTATCTCGTAAACAAACAGAACTAATCTGAAATAATTTTACTTTATATTTTTAAAAAAGATTAAAAATTAGAAAATTAAGAAATTATAAAATTTAAGTTATAAGATGATAATTTCATGATTAAAATTTAAAGTTTTTTAAGTTTTTTCTAATGAGTTTTTCTACAAGTATCAAAGTAAAGCAATTAAATACTGAATTGTATGAACGTAGGACATTATAGGGCATTTTAGTAAATTATTGCGTGATCCAATTCTTTAGATTTAATAAGATTCAACGAGATGAAGAAAATATTTGCATTTCTTTTTACATTAAAAATATTAGATTTAGAGCTTGTCTTAAAACTACATCACTTCATCAATTCAGTTTCTGAAAAATTTGGGTTTCTACGCTTGTTGTTTCATTTAAACGATGATTTCTCCACAGTTAATTCGATTTTTAATGATTATGATCTTATAGAAATATTATTTTTATTAAATTTTCAAAATTAAATTTTTTCAGAAAAATATGAATTTTAAAATTTTTATGATAAAAGATTTGTAGAAAGAAACCAAATGGGTCTACCAAAAATAGCCAAAATAGAATTATAAGGATTAGTTCCCGAAAGAATTGTTCACTTTTTAAATTACTTGAATATGAATTATCACTGTCCAAAAATTATGCTAATTATCTCATTGGACCCTAACCAGGTAATTACTAACTGGGCTAAATCTGGATAATTTTTAGTTAAATGATTTAATTATTTATCCCTACATACATATTTTTTTCAAAAACTAGATTTTTGAAGTGAATATTTAAAATATTTGTTTGAAAGAAATTCATGAGTTATCAACTTAAATGTTAACTCAAAAATAAATTATCTAGATGCCTCAATCTTTGTATAACATATGGGATTAAATTAATGAAATTCCGTATTAAGTTATTTCAAGCGAATGTGAAGTAAATTTTACAGCTTTTCTCATTAAAAATGTCTTTTCATCACACACAAAGTAAAACTGCCATGTTTAAGTACAGTTAAGCACACCCAACCCAGTCATCTCTAGTGCTTAATACAAAGCTTAAAAGAAACGTTTTCGTACGTATTTGAATCGAGGGAGCAATTTCGTGAGGCAGTTATGGTTTCATTTCCCTATTCGTTTTCCCATTTCTGTGTTCCGGAGAAATTTTTGAACATGTAGTACCATTTTATCCATCCTCCAACCCACCCTTATCTGCGGCTAGCCCATTCATGGCTCCCTAGACTCTAGTTAATCTTGCAGGGAAAACTTTTATGTATAGAAATAGACGATGTTTAAAGGGACAATAGTTTAACTTTGAAAACTTAAAAAGGTGTTTTGGTGTGCAGACAGCTTTTTCTAACCTTATTCCGTGTTTTTTTGTTACGTTTGTTGTTCAGTAGTTAAAATCTAATTTGAGTTTAAATTAGCATTTAATGTTTGTATGCCCATTTGAGTCGAAAAACCAATTAATGATAAAGGTTTAATTTTCAAAGGTACTTCCTTAGCTTCATTGCAGTTTAGATTACAATTTAGATTTTATGCGTCCTTATTTTTTTAAATCCTACTCCACTATAATGGTCTCAATATTAAAATTTTTGAATACCTTAAGGCTCATTTTAAAACTTTAAATCTCGCCACCCTAAGATCTTACTTCCCTTTTATGAATATTTCTTCTGCTTTTAATCTTAAAATCAAGATCATTGAATATTTTAATGATAAAATTAGTGAAAATAAAAAACTATATTTAAAAAAATGTTACAGCCTTAAAACATGCAAATACAGGAAAACTGGATTATCCGAAACTTTTAATCAAAACCGTCTTTTACGATGATTGGTTTCCTTAAGCATTTTTTAAATTTATTTTTACAAGTTTAATAGAATGTGTCTCAAGTAAAACATTTACATATTTTCTTACTTGTAGGAAATCAATGGATCAAATATGTTACTTATATACTTTTAGTAATAAATTAAAAACATTTCATTTAGTAATTTTGTACAGGTTAAAGTAGCTTACAGTTAGTAGTTTTGTACAGTATTTAAATTATTTTGCCTTCTGACTATTCTTAATTGCTCTCATATATCCTGAATATTCGGTTTACCGAAGGAGATCTATTCTCTCTATTCATAACTACATCCCTCAACAGATAGAGGTTTCATTGTACATAATAGCCTCGATAGCAGAAAAGTTTAGATATCCTATCCGACACAAATTAGCGAATTTATAATTTAATTGAAATTAAAAATTAATTATACAAGTAGAATTATGCCGATAGCACCAAAGCAGCATATCGGGTACAGAGATAGTTTTGTGTTTTTTTCTCTAATAAATGTTTTATCTAATAATTATTTTTGTGCTCTTTATTCTCTAATGGTTATTACTATTCAATATGCGATATTCTATCTGACACAACTAATATTCAATTATGGTACGGTAAGGAAAATGCCAAGGCTGTTTTAGAGTACTTCCCATATTTTCTGCAGTTTTTTATCGTTGTATTTTAGCTACTAGAGTTGGAAAACGTTTTTCAAAAAAATATCCCCCATCTTAATTCGTTCGCACCGATACCTTAATTCTTTTCAAGAACACCCATAAAACCCCCATCAACCACATGGACTGGACACCAAGTCCACTCTCTTCCTTGTCAGCGAGGATAATAACAATATACGATCGGTGGCGTATGACCTCTGTCCGCGCCTCTCCACTTCTAATCCAGGGGCGTTAATTCTAATTACTTTGCTGTTCCCCCTTGTCATCAGGTCTCCGGCTTTGCCTGTCGCCCCTAATTGAGGTAAATAGGCGGACCGGGCGCGGATTTATTTAAGCGTGGCATTAAGTTAGGCCGAGCCGCTAATTTTTGAGAGGCCGCTTGTGGCGAAGTTGGCACCGGCTCCGATGACAGGCAATTTGCGCCAGGATAATTTATCTTCCGGTCTCGATGGGTGGGTTTTCGCTATGTGAATTTTGAGGGGGGGTGAAAAAGTGGTTTAGGTAATGAGTTAAATGGGTTGAAACGGTGGTTTGTTTAGTTTTTGAGTTGTTCGATTGTTCGTTTAATTAAGTTGTATTGGAGTGGTTAGGTATTATTATGAGATATTACAGTGATTTTCAGGGCCTGTGGAAAATACTTTCTTTTTCATTAACTTTCTTGGGTGGTTGTTGTGTTAAGGAACTTTTGTGGTTACACTAGTTAAAAAAAAAACTCTTAGTCTGAAGTTTTCTATAAATATCTTAATTTCCTTTTAATTATGTAAGCTTAAAGCTTAAGTAGGTTCCATTAACTTTATTTTGTTATAAAGCTCTTAGTCTTGGCTAAAATGAGAAGTTTTCATTTTTGTATCATGCATTGCAAATTAAGCGTTTATGATGGAATTAAATGTTTTTAACATTAAAATTTTTAAGATATCTTTTAGCAGAGTTGTTCTGTTAAGCTGGGCTTAACTCTAACTCAGAGGGATAATTAAGTGAGGGAAGTCACAAAGTTTCGACTAATTTTTGCTCTAAATATCTAAGTGAGATTTGCAGATAAAGCTTGTCTGTCTTCGGAAGGCGACTGAGAACTGCGGAAACGTACATTCCACAATACAAGATTTCGCAGTTCTTAGCCGCCTTCCGAAGAGATAACCAATCAAAATTGAATTTTTTTTTGTTTTACAACAAAAAAAAGTTTACCTATTAAATATGTTTTAAATGTTAATCTTTAGAATGGTCTTTTGGTATCTTCTTCTACTGAACCTATTTAGATTGTGTTACTTTTAATTGGAAAATAATATTTCCACGTTCTACCCCTTTTAATTAAAATGCTGCCAAATTGATTTAAGTGGAGATAAAATTTTTATCTCAAAAACAATTAGAGGTAGTAAAAATATCAGTTAGTAAAATTGTTCATAATAATTCATATTAAAATTACCGAAATAAACAAGACATCGCTAACATCGCTAAGCTTTCAGAAATAACCGAAACGTCGTCAATAATTTACTACAAAGATATCTTGGAAGTGAATAGAAGTTACAGGAGAAACGATAGAGGAATTAGTGAAGAAGTTTGGGGACATCTGGTTTAGTAATTGCAAACTTTTAGTTCAAAGGCCCAAACTTTTTCTTAAAAACATGTTACCAAAACCAACCCTTAATTCCCTTTGGCGCAGTTTTCGACGAAGAGTAACCAGTTTGGACATTGTTTTTATACCAACCCAACCCTAAAGGGAGAAGGGTCCATCTCGTTTGTGATATAGAACAGCCATCCGGAGAAAAAAAAGCACTGCATTCTTCATAAAAACAAATAATTTTCTTATCGCAAGATCTCTTTAATTGATGTCCAATTCATTAAAGGTTGAAGCCCATTCCATCCTGACTGTCACCAAACCATCTCCACTCACAGTCTGGCCGACCCAAATATTTACGCCCAGCCACGAAGACTGCTTATCAGTCGGTGACTGACAGCTCGATGGACTGTCAGCGGCCGTCGGGTCGCGTGGGGATGAAGGGAGGCGAGCAGTCCCGAGTCATCTCATTTAGTAGGAGGGAATCCTGTCATGTGCCGTAGTATATGGAGCGATCGGAACAATACGGGGATGGTTAGCCTACGGGAAGTAATCCAATACGGAATGGTTTCCACGGAAGGAAAGGGTTGGGAGGGATTAGAGTCAAGGTCAGGAATTGCCCCATTTGGTTGAAATCTTTCGTGCTGAAATGGTGATGAGTTCTTTCAAAACACGGGGTGGTAAAAATACCTGGTGTACATTTTCCTTTTTGTCTAAGGTTAAGGCACAGTATGATAATCTAACTCAATTTTTACTCATTTTGTGTTGTGCGCCAACTTGTATATTCAAATTTTGACAATAGCGCCTGAAATAAACTATTTTTGCAAAGAAAACCTATAGGCAGCGTTCGAAATTGGGGCGGTTTGCTGATCCGGGACAACTAAAAAACGACTCGGACCAGTGGAATCGGAAAATCACTGGTCCGCCGGACCAGTGTCTGTGATGAAAAAATATCCCAACCTCCAGTTCTAGCAGAGTTTTTTTTCGCTAAAAGAGTTGGAGGATTGCATTTGGTGAAGCAAGTACATATTTTTGACAGAACCCGAAATGTGGCGATATGGGATAGGGGTGTCGAACGGCGAAAAAGAAAAATATTATTGAATATGTATTAATTTTTAACATTACTATTTGGTACTCACATTCAGTCCAATAGTTACTTTAAAATAATATTTAAACCGGTCCTTTTTAATTTGTCGGACCAGTGATATTTGTTGCGGACCAGTAAGATTGGCAAAGCACTGGTCCGCAGGACTAGTGGATATTTTTCCCAATTTCTAACGCTGCCTATAGGAACTGCGGTCCAGTTTTGTTCGCACTCCGTCTATAGAAAGAAAGGCACGTTAAAAATAAGGGGTTTTGTTAGGTCTCCTGAAAAACTGAGTAATGACATGCTGCACCTTAAGCAACGTTTCTCTTTCAATATAGTTCCTTAGAATAACAATGATCTAAGTGCAAAATAACAGATTTGAGAGAAGCTATGTGTTTAAATATTTTATATGCCTTCTTTTGACGTTGTCTCTTAAGTCATAAAATTTAATTATTAATATTTTTAAAAAGCATTCTCCACTGGCCGAAAATATCCTGAATTACTCAAAACTTAACTTAAATCACATTGGTATTCTGAACAGTTCAATTGGAGTATTTGAATGTCACAGTGACTCAATGTTAAATATTGTATTAATCAACATTAGATATGTCATTTAGTGATTTTTAGTAACTTAATAAGGTAATTAAGTGCTTATTAGACAGGTCCAAGGTATAATCCTTGATAATTTACTGTAAAATGTCTGATCACCACGGACGTAGCTATAGATTTTATAAGGGGGGTGTTCAAGAAACTTCTCACAATGGACACTGAAAGTTTAACTAAAACAGGGTTTTCCAACTGGCGGGCCGCATGCGGCCCCGGAAGCTCCCTGAAAACCCCCTAAAAAAAAGCTTTAGAAGACATTTTAGCATACTAACTTCCAAAGTTCTGGTTCTAAGGATCCTAACTACATGTTTAGTATTACCATAATACAAAAAATTTAACTAAAACAGTGTAGGACCGATGTACAATATCTCCCGTACTTCTAAAAAGTGCATTCAACTAACTCAAAACCCAATTAAGATACTCTCGCATTATTGAAACTCCAAAACCTCTCCAAAAATGTACGCATAGAAATAGTTTCCCCGCATCCAATAATTTAAGAGGCCTCATCGCACTCGAAAGCACCCTACTATAGATGTTGTATATAAAGAGAGAGCTTTGAACATCAACTCCCCACTGTAGAAAGCGTGACCATGTTGCCATTCAAACGGCAGGTATGGCAACCAACTGCTCCATACGTATTTTACATCTGCTTGCATATCCAAAGCCATTCGGGAACCTACCGTGCTCTCTCAAATGGTCAGATTATTATTATTAAATTGGGGCATTAAATACCATTTGAAACAACTAGGATTCCGGGGTATACTTTTGAATTCTGGGACTTTTAGCTTGGTAACTCTCTACGATGTCTTAACTTAAAATTTAACTACCATGAACACTAAAACAGCGATATTCCTTTATAAATATTGATTTTCACTAATTGGAAAAGGCTCAAGTCGAGTTAGGTGGATTTGTATTGCATAATGGAAAGCATGGGAAGCAAAAAAATTTCCACCTTTTAGAATAAAAAATTATAGTTCAAAATCGTTCCTTTCAAAACTCATTACAAATAGGAAATGATGAGGAATTTTTTCTTCGCTGAGAGACTGTCCAACTGCCCATAAATGATGCCACACATCGAGTAGAGAGAGGGGGTTAACAGTCAGTCAAGTACGGTGACTTCAAATACTACAAATCAACCCCTAAAATTGGGGTAATACTCAAAATAATATAAACAGTTTTATAAAATCAACTAACCTAATAAAAATTTATTTTGAAATTATGAGGTGGTTACACTTCAACTCAAATAAAAATGGAGATTTTCAAATTTTTGACAACCTTGGGGCAGAGAGAGTTATTGACACATTGTTAGTAGGAATGTGTGGCATGTGACAAAAGAGGGGGGTTGTCATATTTCATCATATCCCTCCTCCAGATAAAATGGTTCGACAATTTTTCTCTCATGTAAGAAATTGTGTTCCTTTTTCCTATCTTTCACAAACTGCCTACTCTTGTTGGAGTGGTCTGTGGACTCGTCTGTGGGACATCCCATGTTATGGATTTGTTTATGACACTCAACATGTTGGTCACTGGGGTTGCCTAACCAAGGCTTGCTCTATATGTAATACCTCCATGGCGCGCTGCCCCGTTGAAATCGGGCAGCATGCGAAAGAATCGTAATTGAATTTCCTTCGATAACGTTCCAAGGAATTCGCTTCAGAAATACCTAAATAGATCTCGAGAAGCAACACTAAGCCAACTTGAATCGAAGATTGCGCAGGAAGTAAAAGTGTTCTTCCTAGCTATTGCTTTTGCGTTCCTAAAAAGTATATTCGGTTAATTGATCTGAAGGTTGTTGAATTTTGGAGGTATTTAGTTTAATTGATTTTTTCGTAAATGCTTGAGGAAATTCCCATTTTGCTTATTATTAACTTTTGTATGCCATAAAAATGTGTTTAAAATATGGATTCTTTCAGTTTTTTCAGTTTGGTAATTGTTAGCAATTTAAGTCAGTCAAGTTTTCATATTAGAATTTTTTAATTATGAGAATTTTATTTTAGATTTAAAATATCAAAGTACCAATTATTATTAACTACCTCTTGAAGAATTCCCTAAAATCAGCTGTATTTCAAATACATTTTACATCTGCAGGATATTAATATGTTACACCAGTTCAGAAAATGCTTAACGAACAAAAATTCAAATTTTAATTCCAAAATCTAACCGAGCGCCTACACCGGTGGTGTTGGTAAGTTTCGACTTGTTCTCTCTAATTGCTATATTCAGATGCTATAAAAATTTTTAAGAAAAGAATTAAAATTTTGAATTAGTGTAAAATCAAGTTGTTAGCTCCATTAAAAACTTTTAGAACACAGTAAGAGGAACTGCTTTACCAAGAAATCAATAATTTGATAAAGTTGCAAATTTTGGAAACTTTATTTTCAAATTAAAGGAACACATTTCGAATAGTGTATAGATGTTCGGCAATAAATATTACAACCATTTTATTTTTCTGGATTTAACTGTCTATGAAACAACTTAAATTTGGACTCAATATATACATCATTTAGTTTAACTTATATTCATGAAATATTTATATTTTATATTTATATTATTTATTAATTTATATTTATATTATATTCTTATATTCATTCATATGAAATTCATGAAAAATCCTGTGTGGATCTCGTTAACCTTGTGCGTATAGTCTTCCCTAGACTAAAACTTCTATTGTACGTAAATTCCAAAATTATCTTAAACTGCAAGAATTAGACTTTAGAATTTTGCATGGATACACAAAAACAGGTCATGTCCCAATAGATAACCAGATAAGCGTCAAGCATTTAGTATCTTTGTTTCAGTATTAGAATGTAGCAACTGCTAATCCACATAGCATATTGACACTTTTTTTTTTCATTACCCTGTCTGTTTTTTTAAAGAAACAATAATACCTAAAACTAAAAACTTTTTGAAGGATCTAGAATGAAAATAGTTATTTAATTCATGTGTGAAAGCTAGTAACAAAGCCTACAATTTTAGGTTTCTAAAAGGTATTACTGTCCTGGCTTATCGTATTTATTCGTGTTGAGTTAATTTTTTTTAAGAATTTGTAAAGTTAATTTAAAATTTGTAACCGATATATTTAAAACTTTCATTTTATAGGTATTTTGTCGGTAAAATTAATATTTGCATATACTATTAAATGTGAAATTATCCAGCTATTCAAAAATATCTTCATCCAAGAACAAGAAAATTATATTTATAATATATTTACAGAAAGGAATTGAATATTGGCTAAAGGCATTGCCTAACTAAACCAAAAAATGTTGTAGAAGTATGGATCATTTTTATGGGTTTAAATTTATTGGCATGACATAAAACCCCATTTTAAATTTTTTATTTTAAGGATTTATTATTTATTGTAAATGGCTGTGAAGTTCTTTTCAGCAATTCTTTTTGACTCCTTCCTAATAAATTCCCATGTAACCAGCTGGCAATCTAAAACCAGGGCCATATCCAAGGGTAGGCCCCCTTGGATAAGGTTTTCCCTGCGAAATATTGACGATTTTCTTAATCTCTACTGGCTTTTCATTAAAAACTCTTTGATTTAGCAAGGGTCCTAAATGTCAAAAAAAAAAAAAAAATATTCAAAACACTATTTTTAGGAGTTTTCTGGTTGGAATTTTAAGTACCCCCAGTTTGGAATATAAAACCAAGTGTTACCCCTTCTCTCTTATTTTAAAACGACACGGATTAAATGCTACATTTTTGCATCTCAGAAATCTACATTGCACTTAATGTGTGCAAAAGTGCAAATGTGCGAAATCTATTTTAAAACAATATTTTTCCTTCCTCCTCGAAACAAAGAATTTAGTTACGGGCCTGAGCAGAACCTTTAAGTTCATTTATAAAAAAGGCTTAAAATTTTGGGCTACCTTAAATACTTACTTTCTTAGCTACACATTACCATGAAGTACAAATCTCTGTACAAAGGAGCTCTAAGGTAATTAACAAAAAGTTAAGAGGATCCAAAGAGATCCACTTAATTAATGAAATGAGGATCGTCCTCAAAGAATTAAAAGGAGGAGAAAGCTCTTCTCATAATTGAGTGGAGTGGAATCATTGAGGACTTTCTTAAAATCTTTGACAAGAATATTATTTATAGAAAAAAAGTAAATTACATTGCTTCTAAATTACCTTTTTGATACAGTTCTCTTTTAGTGCCTTTTAAAAATGCAATTTTTTTTCTTGATTATTTTTGAAAACTATTATAAATTAAGTTTTCAAATTATTACGTTCGTGTATAAATTTAGTCCTAATTTTCATACAAATTAAGTATTCTTAATTCCAAAATGCAACTTAGCTATCAAGAATAAAAATGTAAAAAAATAACATACAAAGTCAAAATGCAAATAATATTTTTAACTACTTCAAAAATATGTCAAAGATAGCAAAAAGTACATAGAAAAGTTACCAATGTTATTCTTATGCAGTACATTCAACAAAATACTATAGCTATAAGAGACTATTATAACGATATTATGCTAAATAATCCAATATGATTCTGAGGTATAAAAGTTTTCATAAGAGTTTCATACATAGATAAAAGCAAAAATTAATTAAAGCAAATATTTTTTAATTATTAAATAATAATCAAAATATTTAAAAGCCTGGCAATTTATAAAACACAAAAAACTCACAGTTTTAACAACTACAAAACATTGATTATATTTAACATCTACAAATATCCATCATTTTTCTGATTCAGTGCCGTATCCAAGGGGAGGTTAGGGGTTCGAACCCCTCCAGAAATTTGGACATCAATTTTAATACTCTTTTTTCCTTAAATTACCAAAACTAATATACAATGTGCAACTCATCTAAAACTTGATGTAAAAAAGATTCGTAAGGAGGTACCTCAGAAAAAAAAGTTGTGTCAACCCCCCTCCCCGAAACAAAAGTCTATTTACGGCCCTGTTCCGATTCCAATGCTCAGATTTAAGATTTGAAGGAGAATATAAACCAATATTGCAAAGTAATTGTAGATCCCCAAAAAAATAAAGGATTGATTTATTTTACAATTAAAAATCGGGTGAGATTGGACACAAAAATTTCACCTAGGTTTTGTGCGAAGCAGGTTATCGTTAAATCGACACTGAAATCTTGTTTGGATTTAAATCCATAATATTTTAGGTGATTCAATGTCACAAGGGGGGAGTTCCCTTGTTTCTAACTCTACTTCATCTCCTGCTTCCTGCTTTACTTAGAACTGTATTTCTTATTTAGATCTGATCAAATACAAGAGAGATATAAACAACATCGGAAAGTCGAAACCAAAGTTTAAAGATCCCTGAAAGTGTTATTCACCCTCCATCAAACACAAAAACGGCATCCCTGGCTCTCTGCCGAAGAAAAAAGAAAAACACAAAACAAACAAACAAACACTCACTTTATAAGCCCCGTCCACCAACTTGGCCAACTCGTCGTTTTCCGACATCACATTCATCATCTTGAATCACTCGTGCAATCCACTGGGAAACGACGAAACGAGCACCAACCGAGAGAGAGATGTAACAACGAACGAGCACTCACTCACTCACTCCGATACGAAACGCACGTGGTAGAGAGGGCAAGAGCGGATCGAGCGGATCGAGCGCACCCGCGCGATCATGGCAAGAGCTCCGGATCTAGTGTGGTGAGCGGCGGAACCGATTGGGATGACGGGATGCTCGCGCGCGCCGCCAGTCGAGAAAGTTTTTGCGGGTCGAGCGCGTTTCAGTTGCGCTATGGGATCCAGAGGGATGAATATAGAAAGAAATTTATTCATAAGGGTAGGAAGAGTAAGGAACGAATAAATGAAAACACAGTTCTAGTGGTGAAAAGTTTGATCATGTTAACTTAAGAACGAAAATGAAACATGAATTCGTTCAGAATATTTTCGTTGAATTACTACTTAATTATAATAATATAATAATATTGTAAGTATACTAGTATTTACCATACTTAATATTACGTAAGCATGTTTTTGGTTATTTTTAACCCCCCTCTCCACCTTGTCAGGAAAGACAAGCAAACCGCAAACCCCCCTCATTATTACATAAGAAAACTGCCCGACCCCCCCCCCCTTTGTTCTTTTTTTTTTTTTTTTTGTAGAAAATGTTTACCAGTGCTTAGATTTCAGATCTTCATTGTGCTCCATGAACACTAAACCTATTGTTAAAATTTCCCTTGTGAAATAAAAATGTTTGAATTTTTTTCGTGGTTCATTTTTTTTTTAAATTTATTTTCGGTTGAATTTTGAAGCTATTATGCAAGAAATAAGAGATTTTTGAAGATGCAGTATTTGTAACATCTAACTTAAGCATCACTCATACCTTTCTCACCCTTGTCGGGAAAAATAAGCAAAGAGCAAACCCCCTCCCCCATAAATGCCTAAGTAATATTTGAACGGCCACTTAATTACAAAAAAAAATACTCCTTCATTCATTCGGTTCTTAAATTGGGATAAGTGGTACTAGATTAACATACAGTTTGAAGGAAATAATGATAAAACCTGTGAAATTAAATTTAACCATTTCTCTTTTTAATTTGATAAAATAAATTTGCTTTCTCATATACACTATGACATCTTTTTGAATGTAGGGTCAGTTGTTCGGATTCACAGCAAAATTCAGAAGGGTTCCAACTCACAACATCTTTTAGAATAAGTAAAGAAAATAACTAAAATTAAAATTAAATTATTGTTATTTTTAGTAGTTTCATAATAATAAGTTAAAATTAAATTGCTTACTTTAAATTAAAAAAGCCATATTGGTCTTTTTTTTTACTTAAAAAGATTGAAGAATAAAAATGTGTTCTCTAAGTAGAGATATTTGTATTGATATCCTTCCCTTTGTATGATTTTACTCCCCTAGATTGAGATCTATATTTGATACCCTATTCTGTTCGATAACAAATATCGATACCTAACATAATCGATTCTACCCATCACTTTTTCTTCACACCTCACCCAAGTCAGGAGGTGCGACCGACATAGCAGGGCGACACCTCGCTAAGAACCCAACAGCAATAAAGTATGAGGTACAGGCGAAGAACAAAAGACAAAAACCTTTCCGACGCAAATCCAATTATATCGATAATCTAATCGAATGTAAACGGCTCAGTTTGAGAAACCATAAAAAAGGCCTCTTCAGGCGAAAAACTTTTTCAACACTTTTATGAAGTCTTGTGACAAGGATTCTCGGCGACAATTTCTCCCTCCGTCTTTGATGTTCTCCGAAGGAGCGGGCTTTGATTTTTGGAGCAGCATAAGCGGTTTAAAACGTCTTCCGAACGCGGGAGGGATAGACGCGCTAAAAAATGCACGGAACGAAGGTTCTTCGCTTTGCTGTCACCTCGAGATTTTTTTTGAGCGGTGGAAAAGAAGGGGATTTCGTTCAGGATGTATTTTTGATCAATAAATTTCATTTTCTAGTACCTATAGTGAGTGGTAAATGTATGTTGAATATCTTAAAATGCGTTTCCCGATACAAATCTTCAAATTTTTCTACATTTTAGTGTTGTAAATCTTACCATTCATCGATTATAATAACTTTGGCCCTTTTCCAATGTTGACTATATTGGGAGTACTCTGTTGCTGTATTATAGGTCTTTATTCATATAACATCAGCACTAGCAGTCAGTATTAATTTTTTAATCTTTAGTTTAGCCATCATTACAAAAATATCCCAATATAATTTACTATTTTTGAAAGTAATACAAACTTTTTCTTTTCTCACCTTTGTTCAATACGTCAAATCACCCTTAATTCATTTAAATTTTCTTTTTGTATTAAATCCACTCCATCCATTTTTGCATAGAAATATTATTTAGCTTAGAAAGATGCTATTTAGATGTAAGCGTTATTAGCATACTTATTACGTTGATAATTTTTTTCTATATATTCCTTTCGATAAGAAAAAGGTTTCGAGAATTTTCGATTATTTCAAAATTGGTACACGGATCTCTGTGAAAAAAAAATCAACAGTATTCTAATATAGCCCGCAGCTGATTATGTAATTGAATAAAAACATCTCTACGCGTTTCAAAGGACATTAACGTGATCAAACATAATCTATTAATCAATGCACTTTTCAGGTTACCTAGTCGATTGATTTCAGAGACCCTCTGAAAGCCCAGCTAATCACTTGTCACAACTTCCTAAAACGAGAACTCCCCCACTCGTGTTGCCAACTAAGATAAATGACCCAAGTTTTCTATCAGAATATATCTCGGGGGATGCCAAGGGAAGTGGAAACATTCTAATTCTTCTCTCAGTTCCTTTGAAACATTAATTAAAAATAACCCTGTTACCCTGAGTGCCAGTCTTGTTTGCTGAAGTTGGATTTATATTAACTAGATTCAGATTGAGGGATGATTCATTATTGTGGGTTGAGCTTATTAACTCTATCGAGGTGTTTTATTGTTAATTTTGTGTAGCAGAGACAAGAGTTCTACTACACAAGTGAAACAAGTGATGAACGGGAAATGTATCTTTCTATCTAGATCAAAGGCTATTTCTACCTATTTCTTCCAATCCTGACTTCTACCATGATGTCGAGATTATCTCTGACCCTTTCTAAATTCATCACCTATATTGATTTTAATTTATAATATTTTTGAAAATAAAGATAAAAGTTACGAAGTTATAATTAATTTATAACATTTTGAAAAATGGTAGTCCATGAAATCGTTGGGAGTGGATAAGGTCATTGAGATAAGGTGCTACACTTAAAAAAAAAATTGATATCCTTGCCTGCTTGACAGTTATGCTTTGTTATAAATAAATGAGAATCAAAAGATATCTAGGTCAAAAATGCTTAAGAACAAACAGATGCAGAAGAGTAAATAGTTGTTGGAAGGAAAAGGGATAAAGGGATGCTAAGGAGCAAAGAGAAGTTAAATAGCAGAAGGAGATAATTTTAAAGCAGTGTGCGTCGAACGATATGATGGGGTGATAAAATCCGCTCTGATGACTATTCCAGAGGTTCTTAAAATAGGTTGAGCAAAAGTCATCACTATCTATTGAGAAATGACGTAATGAAAATACAGTTATTCTTAAATTTATTGTATAAAAACATTATAAGTTTTCGTAAAATATATAAATAGTGAATGAACTATCCCCTTTGGGGGAATTTTGTCACGGTAAACGGGTCAATAGGTACAAGGTAAGAGAGGCCAGTGAATCAAGGTATTTTAGGTTAAGTAATCCTCTAACTTCTCCAAATGGGAACCTCTGATTAAAATTAAAGGTTATTGTTTGTGTACTCGATCTTAAAAAATACCGATTCGATAGAAAAGAGGAAAATTTCTTACTCTTTCATTTCTTAAAGAATGGGTAATTATGGCACAGTTGGGGGTCTATGGCAAAGGTAAAATTTATATATAGAGAGAGGGGGGTCAATGCTAAGCAACTTTGTCATCGAGGTCCGGTTGATTAATGGTGACCGCAGTCTTCCCAATTAGTGCCATCCGCCGGGCACCCCCGCCGACCGCATAAAAGCGCTCAGTAATGACTTTTCCCTAAATGGCCGAACATGTAAATGAGTGCCGCTAAAAGGGAAACGCGATATTGAACGAGCACATGAAATGTTCGACGGCCGGGGAATCATACACTCAATTTATTAGCGCATTAGAATATGAGATGCTGGGACCTGTTGTTGCTGAGGGGGCTAATGGCGAAGGGGTTGTTGTAGGTTATTGATCTTTGGTTGTCATCGGGAATTTCGATATTTTTCTGCTTTGGATATCGTTAAAGGCATGTCATCAACGGAATACTCTCACCTACTAAATCATCTAACTTATGACATTAAAAAAACAAGAGAGTTATAATTGCCCTTATGAAAGTTAACCCCTAGCTTAAATAATGAGTTAGTTACTCTCCTCCTGGTTTACTAAACCTATAGACCTGAGCGTAACTGAACGTCGAATTAAACGTAGTCACTCAGTCAAAGAAAATCAACCTTATTACATCGTAATTGGTATGACTGGGTAGTAATAAACTAGATTAGGCTAATTATTTTGGTGGCAATATTGTGAAACGCGCCAAATCTACACTCTAAAAAACAACCTGTTGATTTAACAAAGAAATCCTTCGACTAACAAGAAAACTTCTACTAGATGCTATCAGAAAACCCCTGTAATTTCTGCACAGAAATCTTGTTAATCTCAACAGAATATGTATTCAGCCTACATTGAAATAGTATCTGGTACAGAGACAACCTGTATCGGTAAAGATTTCTCCGTAGTCCGAATACAGATTTTGTATAGTACAACAAGATTTCTCTACACAAATTACAAGGGTTTTCTGGTAAACTAGCTTACAGGAATTATTTCTCAATTCAACAGGTTTTATATAATGACGTTAAAATGCTCATTTAAAAAATACATATATTATTAAATTATAATCAGCAACAATAACAGTAATGTTGAAGTATATTTTCTTGCCCTCACTTTGGGATCCTCCTCAGAACTGCCCATCCCCAATCACCCACGATTCCAAAAGTCATCCCCCAATCACTCTCCCATATACATACTACATCACTCTCCTCATGATATCTGTTCTCCCACAAATGGAACAAAACCACGGCACGCGAACCCAGCCTCATTCACTCCGACGTTCCATTCTCTCACTTCCGGCATTCCCGAACAATCGAATTATGAATCCTCCCTCCCCCACGCACTTTTTACGACACCGAGAGGGGGGAGAGGAATATTCCAATAGTCCGAAGGCATTTTGTATGCCACAACATTATCTTCATCCCGGGGATGATCACGCTGCCTCTGCATCAGAATGCGAGGGGGGGGTGAATTTTTTTTTTGATTTAAGGGATATCTGGGGGAGGTGACAGCGATAAGGGGGTCGATCGTTCGAACGTTTTGAGCACTTGACATGCTAATGGAGGGGAAGGGTTGTCATCGGGATTGGGAAATGGAAGGATTTTGCTTTTTTGATGAGCTTTGTGGGAAGAGCCCTGTTGAGTGGGTTTTTGAAGGGTATTAATATTTTGATGCTTTGTTTGGAGATGAGTATATGTTGATGGGGGAGATACCATCAGATGTATCACATCTTTTTTTATTTATGAATACATCAAATAGTTAAGTTTAAAATGTTAAGATGGTTCCCGCACTTGTTGGAGTAGTTATAAATATAAATGACTAAAACCCTCTAAGACTATTTCTTTTTGTTTCATTTTTTCCCTTCAGATAATTATAAAACATTTGTCATCAGCAATGCACTTTGAAAGATCCTTTTCGCCTTTCTTTAAAAATAGTTTTGAAAAGAGGAAAGGAAAAAAAACGAGGACTCTTGTTTTTCTTAAGTAACTCTGAGGCATGACAAGTCCTAATTGTATTAAAACGTAAGAGCAGTGGATCTCAGCCGGAGCTGCGTGGACCGTGAGTGGTCCGTGGGATCTTTGAAAGTGGTCCGCCTAAAGGTGAAGGTGCTTCACTTATAAAAAATCAGAGGATAGAGGGAGAGGATCAGAGGAGGCAGGGGTGATAAAAGTAAATAAAAAAGCATCAAGGTCAAAAATGCTAAAGAGCAAAAAGGGGGCAAGAACATAAGGAATGGATATGGATGGTAAAATGATGCTCAAGAGCAAAAGGATGCCTAAGAACCTTTTTTCTACCATAAATGGTCGAAGTGCAACCTTTAATACTTAAAACTAAATTGTAGAATGTTTTAGTTTTGAAAAATTATTTAAATAAGCAAAAGCCATCACTGCCTTGTAAAGGAAGGCATAGTTAAAATGCAGTTATTGAATTAAAAAAAAATTCCGTAAAATATTTGAACATGATAAATGAACTATCGCCTATGGTGATAACATGATAATTGAACAAAATAAAGAAGGGATAATAAATACATATTACTAAACAAGAGTTTAATGAAACGAATCGAACAAAACAAACACTCGTCTAATTTGCAAACTTTGGAGGTTTTGTAAAACCATTTATGGACTTTTTTTTACTCCCTATTTCCCAACATCTATCGAATATTTCCTAGAAAATCTTATATAGCATTAATTCAATACCCTAAACAAAATACTTGAAAGATTTTAAGTATTCATATTATCTCTTTGATTTAATTATAAAATACTTACTTAAATTCTTTGAAATACAACCATATAAAACGCTTATAATTTTATAATAAAATGAGCATATTTAAAAAAAAGCAAAGAAGCCTAATCCTCCACTAAAACACCACAACATGGCAAACCATGAGCAAACGAAACGCAAATCTATTTATTAACACCCCAACTTATCAATAAACTCTCCAAAACTTCATCCCACATATAACGAACCTCATACAGCAATCCGATTTTTCCCGTTCGCAAACACTGCTCCCGTCGCCACCCTCTCCAAATTACGAGCCCTCTCATCCGGGCTCAACCACCCTCAAATTCTATAGCTCCTCTACAGATCAACACTTCATACTATAAAACCCGAGAGTGAGGGCTCGTTCTGAACTCGAACCGCAACTCGCAAGGTGTGTCGGGTTACACTCTTCATCCCTCATGTACAACATCAACCCCATTGCGAATTTTTTTTATTTTGCCAAATCAGAGAGTGCAGTTTTTGTACTACGTACTACTGTACAATATGTTTTGTTTGGGACAAAATGCAATAGAGAAGATCGAAAACCGAAATAATCATCACAACTAACTAAAAAAAAATAACCATGTTGAGTAGTAAAAAATTACATAGAATTGTTTAAGAGACAATAAAAAGTACAATATAAATTTTTAAAACGATCAACGGGCATCTTAAAAATTATTATCAACTATTATTATTACTAAATGAAATACCCGGCTTTCAAGGATGGAGCTTTTTTTCTTAAAAAGTTTATCAAACTCCCAGAAATATATTTTGGGGTCAGAGAGCTTCAATTCCGTTATCTGTCCCATTATGTATCACCAAACTGTTTTCGACGCCAAATAATATAAATATTTCCAAAATTATAAACTAATTTATTAATTATGTACAGTTATATAAAAAACAACGATATAAATTTCGTGATATTTGAATAATGGATTTTAAATCAGTTCTTGGCGATATTTAAAATTGAACCGTCAGTTATATTACAACCCATACTGTTATTAACCATTTTGATTTTTTTAACAATGACTACAACAACATTATCTCCATGAAAAAGTTATGAGGAAATAAAAATTAACATCTCAAAAATTATAACAGTAAACGAGACTTTACTGTAATTAAGTAGTGAAATAATTCCAATAGATTCGGAATCAGTGAAAATTTTTAGCTCCGTTTTATAAAAAGAAATTCATCGGACTTTTCTTGTCATCCGTGATTTTTGAGAGAGGAAGTGTATTTCGATACGCGTCGCGAGTTGCATTTTCGGTTCCGAACGCGCCCGCCGAAGTAGGGGGAATCGAGTTTGAATGCAAACAGGAAGGGGACGAGGGAGATTTTTGGAGGGGGCTATAACTATGGGAGGGATGGTGATGAGCCCCGTCATGCGGAAAGGGATCAGGTTTTACATCTTTCGGGTAATTCTCTGGGGCGGTTTCGGGTAGATTGGGGTAGCTTATGACTGTAGCGACGGATCGGAGAAGGAGGAGATGTATATGGAGGAGTAATGCTTGGGTGGGGTATCCTTTTAATGCAGAGTGAGTGAATATGGATAGTTGTGTAGTGTAAAAATGTGGTAAACTCGTCCTTAAAGACCCTTGAATTTGCAGTAAAACGTTGATAAAGAAATTACTTAATTTATTTTCCATGATGAATCCTATAAAGATTCTAAAAATAATGGGGAACTTAAAGGTTATGGAAAAGGTGATACTTTTAGGAGTAGAAACTTTGATATGGATGAAGTACTTTTAGATACAGAATATCATTGAATTTAGATCATTAAAGTATTGAATAGTTTTCTAATTTTTTATATGATATATTGTTTATTCCTTTTTCATCTGCTTTTTTCCTTTTCTTTTATTTTTTTCTCTCTCTCTCTTTCTATTCTTCTTTTTCTCGTTTTTCTCTTAATTTAAGTAAGATGCAAGGGATGTAAAACAAAGAAAAAAGAACAAATGAGAGCACAGTATCATCCAGTCTAAACAGTAAAGACCTAATTACCTAGGATACCTTTAAACTAAAAAGGCATGTTTAGAAATTTATTTCTTAGTACATTACTATTGCGTATATCAATAGCTATCATTAATTGAACTTTGACAATTACAGTTTTATATAACCTCTTAAAATACACAACCTATTAGTAATCGATGTGTGTTTCGTTCATCTTTAATAAATTTCTTAGAAACTTATCTTCCTTTCAGATTACACTTATCAGAAGTTTGGTAAACATTATTTCATGTTTCGTGTTGGTATAATCACGTTGTAATTAGTTATACTTACTTCAAGGTTTGTTATGTAAGACACTCGTCTAAGTTGAAAGGTATTTTAAAATTTTAATATTATACTTAAAATCTAAAATGATATTAAAAGTTTTAAGGAAAAAAACCCCTACAAATTATGTACAATATAACTACAATAATGTAGAGTACAGACTGAATTCTTCTTCTAGCTCTTCTGCAATAAAATGTAATTCCCGATCTATCAAGGAAAAATTAGTACAGTATTTATAAGCTATGTATACCTTTCACTTTCATTGAAACCATTTTTTAGATTGTGTTACAAACTTACAAAGATATTAAAAATATGTAACAAATTTCTAAAGATATTGAGATTTAAATAGGATATTTTTTCCAAAGGAATCAAAATAAATAGCATTAACATTTTATGCTCACATATCATTTTAATTTATTTGTAAAGAGTTTTAAATTATTTCACATATTTTAAAATGTCGTTTGTTCACATGTTTGTTAACCATCCATTAAAATCAAGCATGAATTGTTTTTTCATTAAAAGATAAAATATTTTTCTCAAAAAAAAATTAATAAAAAGCAAGTTTTATATTTTAATATAAATATTATGAAAGGGGAAAGAGTGCTTTAAAATAAAATAAAAAGATAATGGAAACTTATAACTTCAACAAATTTTCATTTGGTTACATAAGATAACTTAAAATATTAAGTTATTTTTTCTGAACTAATCACAAAAAAAATTACTAGTTTTTATTTTTAAGTACACATTTTTATTCTAAGTAAATTTTTACACAAAACATAGAACAAAAAAAAAGTACCCCTGTTGTAAATCAAGTAACACAATCCAATTATTACTTTACTTATCTTTGTCTAAATATGCCCTACGATTGGAAAAATTTTAAGTAGTTCTTAAAACAAATAAAGGTAGAATAACTTATTTTAAGAACATACTCAGCTTTAAGTACTCAGTCAGACTGAGTTAAATATTTAAATTTATATAATTTCATCGCAAAAAGTAGCATTAGTGAAATAGTGAATTTTAAATAATCTACACCAAAAACTTTAAATTTCTTTCATCCAGGGTATTGGCGTTTTTTTTCTCCCACATTTTTCGTCTAAACATTACTTTTTTAAGGTTTGTGTTTGTTCCCTAAATATTTCTGAAAGCTGATCCTTGTAGAAGACGTCGTACACTCTGGCTACAGATTTCGTGAATGGAAGAGTTAACAAGAAACCCCTCCCTTTTAAATCGTATATGCATACTAGTGGGATATATTTATATTGAAATACATAGAGATGACTTGACACTTTAGAAGACATGCAAAAGCACTCAGAAAGGAACTATTTGTATACCCCTACCTGTAAAAAGGCGTGTTTTGAAACATGTTTTCACCTGAAGTTGTTTTCATATGAAATTAAAAAAAAAACCTAAAGCATTAAATCTCAAATAGAATTATGCATTTTTTGAATTGACTTGGTTTTTATCATATTTTTTTATTTGAAGGTAATCCACTCTACTACAACTTCTATTTGAATATTTTCTACTACATCAATTAATATTTCTAACATATTGATTATTATTTTTTCTAAATATTTTAAGCTCTTAATTAGTGATATAAGTAATTTTCATCGAATATATTAATTAATCAACATTATTAACATAGCTTTCACAGAAATTCTGAAAGTCAAGTGAGTGCAGCGTGCTTTAGTTTGTAAGGATTGCGGAGCGAGCCAAAGTGAACTGCAAAGAAGTTCGCACGGGGGTTGGCGAGAGATAACGAGGAGTGAACTCCTAATGAGTACATAATTTATACATTTCTCTTTAACTGATTTTTAACAATGACATTTTTCAATGATGATTAATGAAAATGATTTGAATAAGTATTGCCAAAGTATTTTATATATTTAATGATTTGACAATTTAAAATTAATTCCTAATACATCTCCAGCCTCTAGCTCTTGCTAAATAAAAACGAACATCCTTTTACTTTGCGTTCTCACACACAAAAAAAGGAAAGTTTGACATAAAAACTAAAACAAACTGCTATTAACAAATATTTATCTTGGGCTACATAACCTAAAAAAGTGCATTAATGGCAATTCACTAATAAGATGCTTTTTTAATATACTAAGAAATTAAATAGTTTAGAAGATAAGATTATCTTCCAAGTATTTAAAATATTATCTGACTTCTTGAAATATTTCCTAGTAATTTGAAAACGCAAAGGGGTATTTTTAGTTTTAAAGAAGAGGAGCATGTTTTGCTTTTCCCCGGCGACGTTTTCTCTTCTCTGTGTGTTCCGATTTTAATTAATTGGAATGGGACGGGAATATAGAGAAAAACTCCCCCGAATCTTCTTCTCTTTGCATCTTCAACGTCGAGAGGCCTCCTTCGAAGGAAATTGCTTACCCATCTGTTTTAAAAGAGGAGTTCTCAGCGGGATAAAGAAAATATTTTGGGTAGAACTCTCAAACATTCAGAGCTTTGAACTGTAGCCATCGAAAGGGTTCTTAAGGCTCCTTTGCGAAGGTTAGAAAAGTTTTTTTTATTTAAGTAAGTGCACTCTCATTTCTATAATTTAGATACAGCAGTTTATAGTTGCAGTTTCTTGCTTTGAAGAGTCCCAAGGTTATTATATAACCAAGGTTTTCCACAAATATATACCTCAGAAAATATTATTTGATCCTTTCAAAAGTCTACGAATTTCCAAATTTTTAAAAAATACTAATTGTTGATTTCGGCTCCATCTTTAATTCCTCCTTAGCTGAGGGTCCCCCAGTTAGGTGGCCGTTGGTTTTAATACCCATAGAGAGAACAAGTGTGCCAAATTTCATGCTGGTAGTCGGAATAGACAGATTTTTGTGCTTGATGTCAGATGTTGTGCAGATGCAGGGGGGGGGTTAGGGGTTCAACCCCCCCCCCCGAAATTTTGACATAAATTTTTATTCTGCTATTTTTCTTGAAAATTATGTCTCGATATCCTCTTCGGGTATAACCCAAAGGGTCTCAAAATGAGTCAAAACACTACTTTTAAGGGTAAAATTTCCAAAATTTTTCTGGGGGAGGACCCCCAAACCCCCTCGAAATTTTGAAATCTATTAAGTACGGTTTTTTCTTCAAACTTGTGTGATTTACAAGGAGTGGTCCTCTTTAATGTAACCTAAAGTGTCCCAAAATGAGTTAAAATGCCACTTTTAGGGGAAAAATTCAAAAAAATTTCTGGAGTAGGAACCTAAAAACCCCCTTAACATTTCGCCATTTATTACAATATACCTTCTTTTTACCTTGAAAATTTGGCCGCTTACAATGAGTGGTGCTCTATGGGTGTAATCTAAAGGGTCTCAGAAATGAGCTAAAACACACGTTTGAGGGGCAAATTTAAAAAAAATTTCTGGGGGAGGACCCCCAGAACCCCCTTTCACATCGAATTCATATTGTTTATACAATTTTGAAATTTAGTGCATCAAAATTTCAATCCAGTGTCGTCATCTAAAACTTAACATATAAAAGTACCCGTAAGGAGGTACCTCAGAAAACATTTGAGTCAACCCCCCCCCCCGAAACAAACGTCTGGTTACGGCCCTGTGCAGATGTCAAGCAGCCACTTATGAAAATTATCTTCCTAGATTTTTTTTTTGCATAGAAAATACAATAATGCGCGAAAAATCAATTAAAATCAATATGAACAATCAATATGAAATTTTGGTACTTCCGTTTAATCCCATCGACGGTGCCGCTTGAAACGAAATGCGTGTCCCTGGGGGTAATGCGTAAGAACCGCATTTTTATTTTTAAAGAATAGCCCCAATTTTTAAAATTTATTACAGTGTTCTGTGTTTTTCAGTGTTGAGTACGTTATTTTACTTAAAAAGAGAAAAAAATCAGAATAGTTAATTAGTCCATTGAAAAAAAATTTAAAAAGTTATAAATATTCTTAAAAGCAGCTAGATAAATTTATTAATTAAACTTTGAAATTACCAAAATATTTCATTTTTTTTTCAGGAGCAAATTTAAAGTAAAAAAAAAGGTCCTCTGTGATTCGTAAAGAATTATAAATAATTTAAAAATCGTGCTGCCATCTAGAATTTAATCCAGTTAATAATAAATACCATCACTTTATTTTCTTTTTTTATAGCGGATTACTATTATTTTTATTTATTTATTTTTAAAGTTTCTCTTGGGTATTATATAAAAGATTGTGTGCGTGTGTGATTCTCTCTTGAAGAGTCAATTTTACTTAATTAGTACAAAAAAATTCATTTTTCGGCACCAGTGGAAAAACTAATCCGAAATGTTTCCTTATGCCTTTTTTCACAAAATTCCTGCAACTGTTATTTTCAATTTAAATCCAAACCCTTTAAATGCAAACCCTTTACCTTTGTTTTAAAATCCCTAAAAAGAAATTGGAGAGAAAGTGATAATGAATCTTAAATAAGTAGATGGCGCCATGAAATAAACAGCTGCTTTCTTCCATGTAATTGTTTTTTTATCATGAAATATTTCATTAAAAGGAATAAATCATTCAAAAAAGTCAATTGATCTTTTGTCAGCTTTATATTTGAAATTGTAAATTTGACTTGTATTTGAGTTTATATTTGTTTACTACTTCCCACAGTGCATGGCCTGGTGGCGCAACGGTAGCGCGTCTGACTCCAGATCAGAAGGTTGCGTGTTCAAATCACGTCCGGGTCATAGGATTACTTTTTACTTCTTTTTAAGCCAAAGAGAGGTTAAAATCCGCCTTTTTAACTAAAACTTTTCTTTCACCCCCACTTCTTAACTCCATTTCGCGTTATGAATTATTTTTGAATTAATTATTTTGGACTCGGTGCGAAGTGTTAGCGCGAAAATTTCGATCATTACTGCACTGATGGCATAAAACATCGGGATGGTATATCGTCAAAGGCCGATGAAGACCTTATAAACCTTTCTGATAATACATCTTTTAAAACTTAACTTAATCGCTGCTTACTGTAAATGTGTAAATTAGTACAATTCTGGTTATCATTCGAACAGATCATTCCTTTCTTCTGAAGCTTTGAAGATATCATTCCCTTTTTACAACTTCATAAGGTAGGTCTTCGTTCGTGAGGTAGGTTTTACGTAAATGGTAAGAATTAAAAGCAATTAACTCAAATTGGTCTGGACTTCATAGCCATCATCAACAGCTATAAAAAACAAACGCATTCTTTATAAGGCCGTATTAATTTCTTTTCGTGAACCATGCTAAAATAATTTTATTTTTGCAAATTTAGTGTGCACAACCACTCTATAGTAAGTTCATTATTAATTTTATTTCTCCTGTTTGAGTTTAAATAAATTACAATGGCTAGAAAGGCTTTACTGTAATTATATTTCAGAAGAAAGTGCAAGTGAAATATCAATCGTTGTATCAATCATCATTACTTGTTTCTAAAATTAATATATTTATCTTTTATGGGTGCACTATAGACATGTCATAGTGTATGTTTCAAGTAATCTCCCTTACTTATAAAACCAAGTTGCCTATAAATTAATACATAGATTTAAAAATCATTGTTCTTCGCTAGACAAGTTAGGGTTAATTAAAATTAAATACCCGAGTTGAGTTAGATTCTACTATCTATAAAAAGTAGGTCGAGATGGTTAAAAGTTTGGAAACCCCTGGCATAAAATATAAAACTGTTTAGTGTTTACCCACATTTCTTTTAGGAATCCCAATCTTAAAAGTTTGATTTCCAGCAATGCGAGAAAAGCTCTGTAAAACTTGTTTTTCCTTTAGAATGGTGTATGCACGGAAAAGCCAACTTGCACTTCCCTTTGAAAGTCGGTAGAAATAATCACCAAACAAGCCCGATTTTTTAAATTTAAGATTCTTACACTAGAATGATAACACGCATCTCATGCTTTGTATGATTTATTTTTAAGTAATAAATATAGGCAGTCGTTAACAAATTTTTAAACATTTTGACCTACTACTTTTAAACTTTAACTTTTAATTTACTTTCCTCATGACGTAAGTAAACTACTAAATGTGTTCTTAAGTTATAAAAATAAAAAAAATTTCGCAATATGAGAGCGTTTTTTGAGATAAAAACTTTAAAATTCTGTTCAATAAAAGAACGTTTTAAGGGTTCTATTCATAACATTTTTCTGCCAAAGGTCTCATTTTGAACTAAATCGATGCTGCTCTAAAACTTTGTAACTGACTTTTATCTCGCATCTATAATAGTTTTTTTTTACATGGGTAGGATAACTTCTAAACTTGCCACTAGAAAGAGCATGGGCATTTTACTAGGCCTAGACACAGTTTTTATGAGAATTGCTCCAGGGGTTCAGCAGTTGAGGCCATGTATCATTATCATTGGACACTCTTTATAGGGGTTATCAGTCAAAGGTTTTTCTGTATAATCGTGACTTACGAACAATTTTGGATAGCCCCCCCCCCCTCCCCTCATTCTCACATATAAATACTTTCTTTTCTCCAGAATTATTGAATTATTTGTATATTGATTGCAAAATAATGGTTAAAAACAACATAAAGTTTTATTGTAAGTGCTAAAAATCCATTCACATACTTTACAAAAGTATTGTACACACAAGAATTAAAAATAAAATAAAATCAATGTTAATGACATGAACATATGCACATTTGATGAATTATATACAAGGCATGATAATCAAAAGTTTTGGCTTTGGTCTTGCTGCCTGAGTTATAGCATTGAAAGGGCTTCACTCTTTACTGTATCTTGAATGAAACCGTAATACACCTGTTTTAGTTCATCTAAATATACAGCAGCTTTTTATTTAGTAGTCCTGTTATTACGCTAAGAACTGCTATGGCAAAAACTGGTGCACTTAGCAGAGATGAGGCATTTACATCATTCACTGGAAAAAAAAACAATGAAGCCCATTAAAATCCCCACGTTTCAGTTTAATTATGATTTGGAATAATTTAAATATTAAATAATTAATAGTAAATATTATCGATTTTTTGCATTTTTTTTTTCAAAATCAAAAGTTGTTAACCAGTTTGGTCACAGTAAAAGTTTATAGTTTCCTTTTAAGTTTTTGTAATAAGATTAATACATTTTCTTTATTTGGAAATCTAAGCGAAGTTTCATTTATGTATGGAAAATTTATAGAAAAGAACTGAACACAATATTTTCAGTTTCTCAGATTTAAATTAACAAATGTCAAAGCATTTTTCCTGATAAAAATAAATATTTTGAAAGTTTAAAGTAATAAACTTAACATAAAAACATGTAATTAAGGTGCAAAATGGAAAAAAATATAGAAATAGTTGCTAGTATAGTAAAAATTCTTTTATGACAATATCATAATATTTATTGATTTTGGATTTCAAATCCAAAATCAATAACTGTAAACCAAAAGTACAAATGATATTTACGCGTCATGTTATTTTATAAAGCTATTACTTTAATCAATTAAATATAGGATTTCAATTAATTTAAAATATAAAGCTTCCACCATGTGGAACAATTCGACATCTTAATAACCTAATATTTTATTTAATTTAATGTTAGGCCCATCATTCATTTATTTCAGATATTTATACAAATTTCACGCAAAAAAAAATAATCACAATTTAATGTTATTTAAATAAATTTATTTTCATTTTATTTTTCAAGCAAGTTGTAGCAGATCAATTTATACCAATAAGATAATTAAATATTAAATGCATTGAAATGGGAGCAAGTAAAAATTTTAATCAAGAAAAAATAAACTGAAAAACTTTAAAAAGTAAAAATAAAAGTTACTGTATGATACATTAGAGATAATATTATTTTGTTGGAGATAAAAGGTCACTAAAGAAAGTATTATAAAACTATGTATTTTACTTACAATTTCGACATGGCTTGTAGTATGTTTCGATCAGTTTTAAACCTAATCTAGTATTACGGCGAACACTTCCTAAATTGATTAGGTTGCTGAACTCAATTTGCATTCTATGTGCTTCTGGACCTGTAAAAATAAAATCAGTCAATGTTTATGTATCTTGAAGCTTAGAACAGGCTCTGGTTATTTAACTAATTATTTTTCAAATAAAGTCTGTATCATCAAATACCGTATTTTCCTAATTTAGAATACATTTGATATTTTATTTGTAAATATCGCGAGCATTTTCAGTTTTTTACATAATTTTAAAGCACAGAACAGTTTTCTTTAATGACTGATTTAATATAAAAGTTTCAGCGTAACTTACCATAGAAATGTACGGTGAGCTGGATACACTGACCATCTAAAATTTCCCTTTGCGATTGAGTGTCTTGTACTACTAACCAATCTTTGGCATCGAGTAAATCTCTCATGTGTGTCATAAATCTCATCCTAAAATATAAAGCAAGCAACACAGGTAACATGAGAAAAGAGTCATAACATAAAGCAAGAAAAACACATGTTAAAAACATTAGTTAATATTAATTAAAATTTTTCAAATATGCTAATAGAAACTGATTTCTTTGATTGTGGAACAGAAACTTATTTTTAAGGAGAAATATTTTTATCAAATTAAAAATTATCTGAAAAACTTTACTTGAATTCAAGTTTTATGTTCTAAATTCCTAATTTGAAAATCAAGTTCTTTCAAAATATTTTTTTAAAATATTTTTAACTGTGAAAGAGCAAGATAGTTTTCTCTCACAGCTTCTGTAAAACGTGTTTTTCTGCTAGCGTTGACTTGATGCAGGTAAATAATAAGAGGCAAAACCTATATGACACCCAATGTGTACAATTAATTCCGATTATCAGACTAAAAACTATGAATTTCTGACAAAATGTGTGAAGTTTTAGTAGGAAATAGATATCTCTAAGGTTTTAGAATACTTTTATCAGTCTTTGAATGATTTTTTATATCGGAAGTGCTGCTTTTTTAAAACGGGAAAAATTTTGTTTCATCATAAAATATATTGTGTCAATTGGTCGTTGTGATTTTTTTTATTATAAACAAACAAAATGCTCCCCGTGTACCACAATGTATTGCACTGGGCTTACAGAAGTAAGTAATATGATACTTATTACAACAAAACAATACAAAATAAAATTATTACAATAAATTATTGCTGAACTTAAGGAACAAGTAAAATGCCATTTTATGGGAAATTAAGAACTTATATGAAGTTTGGAGGCCATTTAATATTTATCTTCTGTAGTATAAATATTAAATGGCCTCCAAACCATTTAATATTTATACTACAGAAGATAAATATTAAATGTGTTTAAATTAAATTAAATTAATTAAAATTTAAATTCAAGGTTGTTGTGATTGGTTGCGTAATAAGTTGTTTGGCAGTACTTTTTTTGTAACTGCGACCTAGACCTTATCCGTAATCTAAAAAAATGGAAATATTTTAAAATTGAGAATTTTTAAAAAAAAAATCCAACAGCTTTATGCATGTCCTCGAAATGTCGCATGTCCTGTTTCATTCGGATCTGTAACTAAAAAGTTTTTCTCTGGAAACCATTCACCAAAAACTATTTTTTTAGAATAGAGAGATACTTAACTAAAATACTTCTTATGTTGAAGAAGAGAAAGTGGCATGATTTAAATAGCTTTGGGTTCAAGAAACAGTGTAGTAACTTAAAACTTTAGTAATTAAATACTTACACTGTAAATCCTGGATTCTTTTTAACTGTTACATGGCGAATTAAGTGAATGTCAGGTACAATATTAGCACAAGCAAATTTGTTATGGGATCCATCTTTAGCAAATATCACAATCGAGCGACCCATGACTGAAAAATAATTGAAATAAATTTATACAAACTGGAGAAACACACTCAAAACTAAAGTTTTTATAAATACTAACTCGTTTCAGTGATTTTTTAAGCTTAAAGATATTTTTAAAGATTTTGTTATTCAAAATTGTTTTAATGTCAAATTTGTATTAGAAAAGTAGTTTTGTAATTTTTAAGGGGTAACATTCTCTTTGTAGACTCATAAATACCTTTCAATTTTTCAGTAGTCAGAAAGTTAAAGGACTTTGTTTACTAATTTCTTTTTAAATACTGTTAAAAATGTGTGTAAAAATGCTAAATTTGTGTGTTTTTCTTTTTTTTAACAAAAATTTTAAGTTTAAAATTGACTAATGCCCAAAATAAAACACAAAAAAACATACTCAAGTTAAAAAAAAAGGAAACAAATTGTCAAAAAATAAGGAAATTATTTATACTAAATAAAATAATATTTTTACCAGGATTACAAAATATCTTTGAAAAATTCTAATAAAACCTTTTTTAAGTTTCAATCTAGTAAAATTTTTAAGGGAACCCAGCCCCTAGTCCTTATACAATGCGTCCCTGCCAGAAAATGGAATAAAAAAATTGGCCTTTTGACATTTTTAAACTGATTCTAAGGTTTCATTGGTGCTTAATGTAATCTTACCTGAGTAATTTCCAACCAAAGGTAAATTAACATCAGTTATGACCTTTTTTCCGGTTCCTATTTCTAACGTTCCGTGTCTTCCAGAAAGGTCCCCCATTTCGCACCTGTAGGGATTTTCAATGTTGCACTCTTCCTTATAAAGGTCCTAAAAACAGAATTATAAATGATTAAAAAGCTGACAAATAATGGTTATCCATAAAAAAAACTGTCACCAGTGGCATTATACTATTATAAAAAATATTTTTCTGAATGCAATTTAAAAGGTTTTTACAGTAAATTGACTAACCCTTTTTAAAGAGTGGAACTTCTTAATCATATATACTTAATGAAAAATATATTAAACACCGGGGAACGTTAAAAAGGACTACATTTATGTTTTTAAAAGATCGCTTTAATTTAAGGAGGTTCATCCTAAAGTTTTTGTTCTTACCAGTTAATTCATAACCCTTAACTCCTTTTACAACTATTTCAATGTTTTAAAAAAAACTTGAAATAGTAAAACAATTTAATATTTCTTTAGATACTTCGTTTATTTGTTCTACCATAGGTTGAGGTTTAGGTTGAGTGAGTTCCCTTATTAAATAAATTCAATGAATCATTATAATTGGTTACAGCAAATATTTTACTAACAAATATTAGCATAGATACTACTGTTGAACTTCGAAGATATGAATACATACTCACATCATCAGATTTTACAATGTAAGGATTCCATCTGAAGCCTGAAGATATGCACCTAGAGGATTCTACCTTTTCTACAGCGTCATGTGCCACTTGATTCACAAAGATTGCCCACTCGTGCCCTTTAGTCTGAAATTACAAACGAGTTCAAAACGGGTGTGTTTAATTTATCAAGATTGACTACGATATTCCTATGAAATACAAAACTTACAATGTTTTTATTGTATGCACCTGGGTGTCTGAGATCTATTTCTATCCATGTGTCTCCCCGTCCTCCATCGGAATATTCAAGTTGACGCTAAAATTAATCAATTGCAGATAAATCACAAAAGAACAGCAACACAAAATATGTTATAACAAAATTTTTTTGTGTGTTTAGTATACAATACTCAAGCCCTTTCCGCAATTATGAATAACTTCTCTTGTGAAAAAATGATTCGTGGAGGTCTAAACTTGGTAAGTAACAAATAGTACATATAAAAATTAGTTCTTCGTAAAACTTGATGTGGTTTATTTTCCTTCTCTACCGATTTGGAACTGGCCAACCAATAAAAGCTAATAAGATAATGGAATATTCCATTCAAAGGGAAGAACTAGTTCGAAAATTTAAAAAATAACCGAGTTGGAACCCCCCATTTTCGATAGAACTACCTTTTTGAAGAAATAAAACTACAAGCTTAAAGTATTTTATTTTCATTAGAAAAAGTAATTAAATAAACTCAAATATTAATTATCTAACAAAAATTTAACACTTTAGGTGCCAATTGGACTTTATTGGCGATGTTGCATAAATTACACATAAAAATATTAACAAAAAATAAAAGCAGCACTGCTATAGTGGAGATATTTTAATTTTTTACATAACATTTGATTATTTTTTTTGCGACTTGGAAAAATACTTAAAAAACTAATCTTAAAGTACCAAATTTATTTTCAAAACAACACCAAAAAAAGATTGTGAGCAAGTTTTTGTTTCCTCACTGAAAAATTCCCATCAAAGTATTCAATTGGTATTAAAAAATACTGAGCGTAATATTTATATGAAATGAACATCAAGCTGATTCAATAAAAAGCTCATGTACATGAAAATATTTTTACCAACGACTGTCACAATTACATTTTATTAACATAAGAAATCAACCCGAAATCTTAACGTACTCGGCACTATTTTTCGCAACAGAAACTTACCAATCTAATATAACCTTCAACGGCCAATCCCACCTTGTGGAAAGACGCCATCCCGATAACTTCCCTCACACCATCCCTCTTATGGTCGGCTTCTATGGTGCCACAAGTCCACTGGAAGTTCCTGGCCCGCTTGTGGACCACGACCGATCTCCCAATGATGCTGTTGGGCCCAAGGAGGGGCAGGTTGTTGTCCCTGAACTCCTGCAGACGATACGACTCCACACCGTCCAGGCTGCCATGCTTGCCACTGAGGTCCCCTACCTCGTACTGGTCGTTGGAACCTACCCCTGGAGCTGGGCCCAAGGAGACGTTCACTCCGTATGGGTTGAAGTGGCCTTGCACTGAGTCTCCCGTGCAAGGGAATTCCTTGTCGATTTGAACCCAAACCTAAATAAAAAAGGATTTTTGTATTCTTATCTCTTATCTTTAAAAATACGAACATAGTCTGTCTTTACTGGCACCCAAGTTAGATATTTTATTAATATAAAAAATATTTTTGTAGTTTTTATCAATGTTTTTAAGTTCTATTTATTTTGGCCGCATTTGAAACTGCGGCATCACAGGACAACGAATAAGAAGTGGAGGGCGACATCAAGGGAAATGTCATTCCATACAATTCCTTCAGTTTGGATAAGTCTTTGAACTTATCACTGAAAGACCAACCCACAGAGTACTAGAACAGAGAGTCCACGGCCATAGGCCATAATGGAAATCGAAAATCATGACATCTTGCTACAGGTTGGGAGAATTGTGGCGCTGGGATCGCTCTAAACTCACTAGCGTCTGGATCCAGTCTGAATTGTTCGCCGGCTGCCTATGGGAGATCGAAAACACCTTTTTGCGCATGCGCTGAGTTCTAATTTGGCGAGAGATTTAAGCGGACGGCATACGTTCTAGACTCTAGTGTGGCGCCCTCACATCAGTAACGCATTTGAAAATAGCCTCGTGGACCCTTTGTTAGGATATTTCTCTGTGGACCAACCCATTCTCGTCTGTTTTGTTATTAGCGTTAAGCCATAAACTAAATGGCAAGTGAAAGAAGACATACGGGGTGGGGCACATTTGATAAAAGTAAAATATCCGGAAAGCATTTCTAATTTTAAATATATTAGATTCTGATATAAATATCCATTCATATATTATTATTCTAAATGTAAATAGATTTCAATAATACATAAGAAATTATGGTTTAAAAGTTGTTAAGGAAAGTAAAAGTAATAAGTTTTGATGGTCTTTTAAAAGAGATCGTGAAATAGTGGAAACAATGAGCATAGTTAACTAATGTTAAAGTTTTCAGAATTAATTTAAACTTTTTTTTACTAAAATTACAAGAAATTTAATTTTATAACAACCCATACAAGATAGAAGTCAGATGTATATGAGGATATTGGTAAACGCCAATTATAGGCAATACAGATGTTTTTAGGAATGGAAATTACTTGCTAACATATATCCATATCCCTGATGTCCGAAATTAATATTTTGCTACATTTCCATCGAGAAAACCACATTCAACGTGGAAACCTCTTTACCTTATGTACGTGATATCCACCCGCAATTCCTGCCAAACCACTCAACTCCACTTTCCCCTCCGTCACATCGAACTGCGACTCCTGGGTGAACTGAACCACTCCCGATACGTTCGACTCCACGGCCGGACCACTCAACCAGTTCCTGACAAACGCCTTCACCGGATGCCGGATCCGGATTCCGGTGCACGCCAGACGATCCCCCCTGTGGGGAGGAGCGAAGTCGTCGTGGATCACCAGACTCTTCCCAAGGATCTTGTCCGGACCCGACAGAGGGAGTTGCACGTCGGTGTAGAAGACCCTGTTCCGGAGGTTCTTGTAGTTGGCTTTCTTGGCGGAGATGGCGATGCGGGACCCCTTGGCGGTCAGGTCCCCGGTGGCACAGCGCAGGGGGTTTTCAGGGTTGCAGTACCGCTCGTACTGTCGCCCTCCTACACCCACGCTGAAGGGGTTGTATTGTCCCCCTGAGCTCTCGCACCGCTTGGTCCAGTTGTAGAAGTCTCGGCCTGGCTCGAACTCGTGTACGCTCCATCTGAAAGAGAAGGTGGGGTTTAAGTTACCCTGTTGAGGTGAAATATGTTAAAAATAGTTTAATGTGTATATAATATGTTAATAATAGTTAATAATATGTTTGACCTTCTGTGCTATTTTATATCTGTAAAGTTTCATCATAGCGTTGCTTCGACTTGATATCGAGATACTGATATCGTTTTTTAGGCGCTTACAGCAACAACGAGGTAACTCCTATGTAAGGCTGTTGAATTAACTACTGTTGTTTGCAAGCGCCTCAATTGTAGAAATTAGACATGGAAGTTTCATTAATTCTATTTCAGAACCCCACAAATTGTTTTTTGCAAGTAAAATCAGTTATAAAACTGTGGCTCAAAATATACAAAACGTATAAAGTTCCAAAAACATATTCCTTTGGGAAACTGATGGCACGTAAAAATTACCAAAGAATGATTCTTAACAAGAATAACGCTTACTAAGTATACAAGTATTTAATTTTAACTCTTAAGAATAGAAAATAAATGGTATCAAAAACTAAATACATAAGCTTTTTAAATTTTAATCCATAAGTTCTTTAAATTTTAATCCATATATTCTTTAAATATCTGTCCTTCTGTACTCATTCAACTGAAGGAATGAATTTCTATACCTGTGTTCGGTTGTGTCGTTGACACTGCCATCAATGTAGAAGAACTCTCCGAAAACAGTTGTTTCCCCGTAAGGATTGTTTGCAGCTTGTCTGAAGACCACTTCGCCAGCCAGAGGAAACACAAATGTGGCCACTGCCATCGTGGTAGGTCCGGAATACCCGATGTTGGAACAGATCCACGGTTCTCCGTCGTCCTTAGTTATGACAATTGATCGGCCAATGATGCTGTTGGAACCGAAAAGGGGCATGTTGAAATCCACGTAAATTCCCAAATGCAAGTTCATCAATGGACTGGCATCTAACAGACCAAACTTGCCGCTGAGATCTCCGATGGGATATTGATCTCCACTACCTGCAATGCACAGAACATTAATTAGAATGATTTTTTAATTATGCTTTCTTTCACATTTTTGTTCATAAGAAAAGTTCATTTTTAATGGTCAGTAATTTAATTGGAAAAGGAGAGACAAAATAAGAGGTATAGAAGGATTGAAAGAGGATAATAGAAATAGAGATAGAAGAAAGGAATACAGAAACCATTGAAGAAACAAAAGGAGGTATAGAAATGAAGAGAGGGATGATTGGGAATTGGGAGGTAAGATAGAAAGTGCGATAGAGCATGGCCATCTACACACATAAGGCCAGAGAAGCTCGATATCTTGAGTGACGTTCTGCCTGCTATTTCGCGTCATCATCGCTTTTTGGACAACAGCGCAACTCCAGTCTGAAATCTTGCACGCTCCCTTCGGACTGGAGTTGCGCTGTTGTCCAAAAAGTGATGACGCGAAATAGTATGCAGAACGTCACTCAAGATATGGAGCTGGCCGTATGTGTCTAGATGGCCATGTAGAATAACATGTTCAGTACAAACCTTCCCCGGGAGGAGGTGTCGCCTCCTCATTCATCTCATGTGGGTTATAGATCTTCCCTACAAACTTCTCAGCACAGTAGTTCTCTCGGGGGTCCATCCTGGGCGGCACCGGGAACTCGTGGATCTTGAAGGCGGACCCTCTTCCCCGCAGATTCTGCAGTTGCACCGTAACCACGGTGGGTTGCGTGCGGTAGCTCTGGCTCAGCAGCACGTGTCCCTTCACGGCATCAGAGTTGATGTAGGCCTTGACCTCCTTGGGTCGCACGGTGCGCAAAGGGGCGCAGGCCATGATGCGAAAGGCGTTGCCGCTCTCGTACAGTACCAGGTACAGGGAGCGGAGCCCACCCCCGACGGATACTAGGGGCAGGTTGGTGTCCACGTAGAACCTGAGAGAGATGCTTGGGGTGAATCTGGGGTTGTGAATGTTGTGGGTTTTTTTGGAAGAGGAATGAAGGGCGTGTATTTTTTGTGGTAATTGAGTTTGACTAATTTGGTGTCATTGATGAGTTGGATAATGGGTGAAATAAATAGGGAAAAAGGGTACAGTTAAAGGTTAAACTTTTCCCTTAAATTGTACAAGCTCAATGAGGACAAATAATTTAACATCAATTAATTAGTTAATCAATTCTAAATTAATTAGTACTTAAATTAGTTTATCAAATTGCCCTAATAGTCGTTGAAAGGTAAACATTAATTAAGGTATTAGAGGGAGTTTACATGCAGAGATTTTAGCGACCGTCGCAACTGGTCGAAACTTCCCCATAAATTCCCAACAAATGATGACGTAACTATACGTCAAAGAGTTAAGAACCAATGGCAGGCTTAGATTCTGAATCTATGAAGAAAGTGATAGGATATTTTCCCCTGTCAATGTACTAACCTTTTAGAGTATCGTGAATTCGTCGCACCCACAGCAGCTTCTCCATGTTTTCGGGTCATTTCACCTATCTTACAGTGGTGATGATCAGCTTTCGAGCAATTGGTGTCATCTACGTTGTTAGGATCGAACAGTACCTACAAACGAGAATAAAAGACGTTAGTTACATCAATGTTATGCGTAAAAGTAGTCTGACAACCTATACCGAGAGGAAAGGTTCCGTTATTGGGTTGATAATGGCGGGATTTTTGTTTTCGCTAAATTGTGTGTGAGTGATGCATATTTTTTACATATCCTACTTGGTAAGATGTTTCAAAGAGCTCTTTTTATTTTGGTTATGGTTTACGTTTTTCATTTGTGGGATTGCCAGTCACTCTGCGATGCTCTGATTGTCCTTAAGAATCGTTCCGAGTAGGATATTTAAATGTGCGTGCTTGACAGCTAGTTGCAAGTGTTGCCAGAAATTCTAATCCGAGGGTTGTAAAGAAATTCTGTATAGAACATTCGCACATGACGTCACGACCAGTTATTTTATTTGAACTGTTAACTGCTGGAGGACAACGCCCATGTTTCTAGGGCGGTTGCTAAGTGCGGTGGAACTTGATGCTACGGCGGTTGCTAGGTGTGGGGTCACGTGATTGCAAATGCTCCAATAGAAGCATTCGCACATGACGTCACGACCAGTTATTTTCTTTTAACTGTTAACTACTGGAGGACAACGCACATGTTGCTAGGGCGGTTGCTAATAAGTGTGAGTCACGTGATTGCAAACGCTCTATTTTCTGGAAATTTCAATCCATCGCTAGATTTGGCCCCTCATCTCGAAGTTGGCTAACCATCCCCATCCATCTATACGGAACCTTTTCCTCTACTACAGCAGAACCGTATGTGATGGGCTCTTACCTGGAGGTACTCGCATCGCCTCTTCCTGGAGACCTCCCTGGTGGTGTCGAGGATGTCGGTGGCCAGGATCCTCCACTCGTGGTTGGTGGACGGGGTGTAGTCCTCGGTGGTGTGGAACACGTTGGCGAAGATGGTGGTCTCGCCAAGCTCGCTCTGGCGAAAGATGACAGTGCCAGCGACCGGGGTGGAGAAGGTGGCCTCCACAGTCTTCGTATCGCCGTCCGTGGCGATGTTGGCGCATGCGCGGAGGTCCGTGTTGTAGGCGGTGCTTCGCAGCAGAAGGGACCGCCCCCAGATGGTGTCCGAGCCCCGCAGGCGGAGCTCAGAGTCAGTGAAAACTTGGGGAACGCCTTCTGGAGGAGGGATCATGATCGAGCCGTGGCGTTTGGCCAGGTCGTGGAACCTGAAGGGTGAGAAATTAAGTATTTTATTTCGGTATGACAGACGATTTCAACTTTTTAAAGTCGCTCAGCACCTAAAGGTGCCGGGGCTTTAATATAGCTTAGTTTGGAATATGGATTAACAAATATACTAAGAACTCCAGTATTATTTGCCCTTAAAATAGGGTAATCTGAATGAAGAACTAATTATTACGTACAATCATTATTTGCTACTAATTATTGCAGATCATACTAATGTTTTTCAGTTTAAAGTTAAAGAGTCAATTAGGAAAATTCTGGTCAGATTTAGGACTAGACCAGACTACTACTGCCTACTAAGACATACTTTCTAGTGTAGAGGAGTGTGATCCTCGGGGTATTAGACAATACATGGATGTAGCTCAACTTTAAAATTTTCTGGACAAACAAATGACGAAGTAAAAAATTCATAGAAATAGCTGAGAGCACCTGAGAGTTCCGGTTTTTAAAATTAATTAAACCTAGAATGTCAGTCGACCAGACATGAAGAGAGATCAGGTTTATAATTCAATGTAAAGAGTCCTTAATGGATCAAATTAGCTTAGGAAGGATTTGAATAACTTTTAGTTTGTAACTCAAGCCAACTCTAATATGCTTTAAATTTTCATCACTAGGATAAAGTGATATGTTTTAAATTATAAACTCAAAAAATTAAGCTCTGATTTACAAGTTTAAAAAGCATTGAAGAAACATAATTTACTTCAAAGGATCTTATAACTGAACTATTTACAGATTCAAAACAAAACACAATACTATTATTCTAAACGCCCCCATTTCTACTGAAATGAACTTTCAGGATAGCATACAGCTTTTTCCCTTACCACTAGATGGCAGCATCACGAGCGGTGCTACTAGCAAGCGTCCTTTTTACGTTTTGCCTATCAAATTAAAACTCTCCATAAATAGATTGAAAATCTGTTGAATTTCATCCAACCATACATATATTACTCATTTATTGTTTGAATTATCCACAGACTTGATTACAAAAAAAATCTTCTACATTTCTCTTAAAACTTCTTAGAAAATAGCAATATTTTAATACTTACGTCGATCCTACGTCTGCGGAAGAGCATGGTGCTTTGGAGTCGAAAAAGACAGGGAAAGAATAGATTCCCCATGCAAACGATCTTGGTTCAGGGCTCACAGAGCTCAGGTGGACAGAGATTGTCACGTTCGTGTCATCGGGGTTTTGGTAGAATGTGATGTTTCCCCTGATGCCGGCATTGTTGAAGATGGCATACAGTACCACTTGACCGCTTATGGCTGGAAAATAAAGAAGCAAATATGAGATTCTATAATTTTTATATAACATCGGAAATGCCACATTCACAAGATTTTTTAAAAAGAAAGAACGGGAATATGTTCGTTTTCCTCAAAACAATTTTACACCAAAATAAGTTCACTGCCTTAAACCGCATATGAATGTTAGACTGAAGTTTCTTAACATATCATGCTGTAAAATTATAAATATCTTTCACATGTTTAGAAATACTTATTAGTTTGAGGAGTATTCATCTTTTAAATTTAAAATTGCAATACAATGAAGTACATTTTAGCACCTACGTATTCTTAATAGCATTTTTAAACCACATAATCATCTAAATGGATATTCCAAGCGAATGAAAAATTATTCTTCATACTTTTTGGATTTCCACCACAAATAGTTAATTTCATATGAAAGAAATTGAGTAAAATTGAATAAGAAAACTATTAAACTATTCCTGCTTGAATCATTTAGAAAAATTACATTCATTTGTTATCTGAAAGGTCATAAATTTAAGGCTTGACATTTGGAATTGGGTGAAAGTATTCTGGGAATTTCAATCAATTAGGTAGAGCCATATTCAAAAATGGATTAAAAATCCATCCTTTATCAATAGTTTGTCATTTCTTTAAAAAAATGTCAGAATAAAACATTTTTAGAATCAAACATCATAGACTTTTTATACTTCACACTATTATCTTATTTATTCAACTTCATACATGCATAACACGTGAAAATTAACACCCTTCTTTCTTTCCCCATTAGGTTAAATAATGTAGATTACCTTCATTCCGAATGATTAGTGTAAAAGCGTGGTCATTTTCACTTCAGGAATGCGTAGCGAATCATGCCAAGTTCACTCACTCATTCCGTAGAGGTTGTAAAAACTATCATTGCTCTTAATGTAATTATTCCCCAGCAAAGAATCCAACCCAAGTACCTTGTTTTCAACGGTTTTAATGCGCCGAGTACTATGCAAATAATATTATCTAAAAATACACTTTTAAGTTTAACGTGCCGATTTCGGTAATAGTAAATGCATATATGTGAGTGTAAGAAACCCATTTTAACCAACCACTTCTTTTTTTATATAGTTAATGAATCAATAGACAATTTGATAATAAAAAAACCAACCCTTCTTATGTCTCAAAATACTTCTCTCACTTTTCTTCTAAGTACATTATAACAATTAAAAACCACACACACACTAAGTAAAGGTACAAACGACTGGGCCAATGGGTGAAAATATAGTTTAGAACTGTTCCACAGAGAGAAAAATCGGGTTCAAGAGCGCACATCATTTCTGCACCCTCGAAAAATTCCATTGTATGCTCCATTGTGAGATGAAACAATAAGACATTTTTTATTGTTTCTCAAATCTTGATGAAATATTGAGATAGCGTTGGGACAGGGGGCACTTAAGAGTTAAAAGGCACCTTTCTACATCCAAATGAATCCAGAAGTATATATCAGTCATGCTTTGCTAGATGACTTAATTATGGTACAATAATCGCATCTGCCACTAATAAAAATGGATAACAGATAAGGCGTTTCTTTTTGCAATTGAACATTATATCATTCAGTCACTTATCATGTCAAACGAAGTAATGTAAAATAAATTGTCGTATTATAACCCATTAAATAATTCATGTTTGGATACTACTCCCTTATCTGATACTTCTCAAACTCCTCTATCACTTTTCTCTCTTTTTTTAATTACTCTCTTATTCGAATGAAGGTTTAAAAAGGTTAATAAAGATTAAGGCTAAATCTTAACTCGTAAACTTTTACTTCAACTAAGATTTAAAAAAGAGTAAAATTAACCCGTTCAAGCAAGTGGTAATCCAGATGTTCTTCCGTATTACAATTAAATCCAAATAGGTTATTTGGAAGATATATATATTGTTATGTAACTTTTAAAAAAACTATAATTAAAAATACTTAGCGTAGTAAATTTTTTCTTATTCCAGCAAAGGTTTATAATAAAAAATGACAATAATCTGTAATCGATTAATTTAAAATCTATAGGGAAAGTTCTGAAATATCCCTAATATATAAATATATATTTGGGTGTAAAATATATTTTTCACCCAAAATATATCACTTTATTCTTTATGACGCACGAGTGACACCAACGCTCTCTTTTTTGCCACAAACGATTGGATATTCAATCGATATTAGTGAATTTTATTCTCCACCTTAGCTAATTAATGCAAAATTTCTCCTCTCTCGTCTCTTCAGGGAAACTAGTCTGATTTCCGGGTCCACCAGACCAGTAGATGCAAAGACGATGTCAACCTGATCGTCAGGGTTGGTCGTCTGCGGGAACTCTTTCGAACGTGACTCACCGCCAATCGAGCGATAGATTCAAAACTGCCCTTGACACACTTGAGTACGACGTTTCGGTGCTTACAGTTTAACGCATTGTGTCTGTCGGGACACAAAAAGCCGTTCAATGACATTATGTGGAACAGAAATGAATGGCCAGAAATGATATCTGTTGTGATGGGAATGTATTTTTGGAGCGCAGGGAAAGCAAACCGTTTAGGTCACCAAACATTTGAACCAACATCTGAAGTTTCCGACAACAATATCAGACAACCGCCCCTCCCATTAAAATCGTATTATCGATAGCTGTGTTGCTTTCTTGCATTGCATATTCCAAAATTAGGTTTTTTTTAATTTTTGAAGTAAAAATACTTTTGCAAATTCGTGTTTTATTAGCATCATCTTGCTCGTGGTGGTTCTTAAAGATATTTTTCTTCTAGTTCTGTAAAGTCTTTCCTTAGGGTTGGCTGACTGGTTTGACTTGTGTTGTTGACTGGATGACTGGAATTGGAATATATATCCTCCTCCTCCAAAAAAATCAACTGGCTGATTACTTCAGAAACCTTTTCCTCCCATTCATTTTTTTTTTCTTCTTTGGAAATCATTCCCTCTTCTGTATTCAGGTTTTACAAAAAAAAATGTAGGTAAATCTTTTGTGGCGTTGTTAGAATTATGCATATGATGGAGGTTAAATTTTTTGTAATTTTCTGTGGTTTATATCAATAAAATAGGAAAATTTTTCTAATTTCTAGAGTTTACATCTATAAATTCGCTGGCTATCTTAATATTTCTACAAAATAAAAGTCGTTCTAATCTTGTCAAAGTACAAGTCCATGTTATGCTGCAAAATGATCCAAAAAGAAACTTTTAAAGCATTCTCATTAGACGTTACCTGTTTCTTTTTAGCTAGAACGTTTCTCATTACAGTTAAAATAGATAGCTGGAAGATAAATATTCTTAAGCGTTATATAAGTTAAGGAACATATTAATGCTAGCTATCTTTCAAACTAGATTCCTTTCAATGCCCAGTGATCCAACCTTCTAATCAATACCCACACACCTCTAACTTTTCAGATAAGGTTAGTGTACCCAAAATGATGCCTAACTCGGTCAGATTCAAATTACCTCATTATGCTTCTACCTCTAAAAACGAATCAAAGAGTCTACTAGATCACTCTGTCAGCAGGTCAAGACGGTTCGAACACAAAAGAGGAAACAATCAACAGTTTTTGATACTGTTTGTAAAGAGATGTTCGTGACGTTCTATTCTTCCATTTGTTTTAACGGTCAAAGTCACAAGACCGTGACCGCCGGATGCTTTAACTGAACACTTTAATATCCTCACTAGGGGACTTATAACTTAGGGGTTATAACGGTGCTTTGTTCTTCCTTTAAAAAAAACGCGTTTTTATTCGGTATATCCTTCAGTAATTGTTCTGTCTTCAAAGACAGTTCAGTTAAACTCTATATATTGGTAGCATAATTGCTTTCTGTTTAAGGAGTCGTAAACAAATTCAAGATCTTTTATTGCTTTCCCACTGTTTGGGTCTACATTGCTTAATGATGGGAAAAGCCATGAACTCTGCTGTAGTTTTAATAGCGGTGGGGTTTTTTATACTTTTTAAGTTTTACCTTTCCGTTTAATGAAAGGCTGATTGTTTTTCCGTGAATATTCACTTAAGGGTTCAATATTCGGTTAGGGATGTAAATATTAAGTAATACACATTCTATTTCAAAAAAGTATTATACTATTTATCAATTTATTGTTCTCAAACCAAATAGGTTCTCTGATAAAATAAAAAAGGATGTTATTAAAAACATATGATATTACACCTTAAGAAGCTTTCTAAAGACAAAATAGAACAAAGACATTCATCAAAATAGATCCCGACAACTTGTTTTGAATTTCCAAGAAGTTCTAAAAAGAACATATCCCAATTACCCATTATTAGGGATTAATTTCTTGTCCTTATCCTTTTCAATTTAAGAAGTTCTTAAAAAATTCTTTTGAATAGTATAATTGGTTTTTGATTGAGTTGATTTATGATATACACAAAAATTTAAACAACGAAATTATTTCTAATATTTTTTATAGAAATCTTGTGTATCATTTTATTTAAAAGTAGGCAAAAGGTTCTATGGAATAACGTCCCGCTTTAGGGGTACGAACCCTACATCCCTTATTATATGATAAACTTCTCTTTAAAAAAAATGGTTTAAAAGTTTAATGTATCCTATTAGTATAAGCAGTTGTTCTATATATGTAGATGCAACCTGGTTATATTGTTACGTTAACTTATTTTATTTTATAAAAGCAAAAACATTGGAAATTCTTAAAAGCTACATTTTTTTTTATCGTACTGCAATTCAAAGGTTACATATATATACTAAAATAAATTAAAAACATATTTCAATTCAAACAAATGCAGGGTTCTTTTCACAAGAAAATTTTTCAAGTTACGTTTTAAAACAATCTCTACAGTTTCCTGTTTATTTTCTATGTGCTTTTTATAAAAAAAAAACCTACATGATCCATCGTAGCACTTTATTTCGAAAATCCCTAGTGCATGCTCTCTCCTGGACAGCTGACGAGAGAGCAACGTCTTTTTTTTAATCTTTAAAATAGAATGTATTTAGCGAGAAACGGGGGAAAGAGCTATCACTCTTGATCACTTCTCGGTTCAAGTGGGCATTTTATCCTAAAAATATAAAATAATTTAAGTGCGTAAGAGCAGTATCTTTGGAGAAAATGACATTTTCGAGACTTCGTTCCGATAGAGAATACGTCTAAGCCCATCAACGAAAAAGGTACAGATTGTGTTAAAAGTATTTCTGATCTTTTTTAAGATATGGTCAAGGGTGGCCAGTACAGTTTTCATGTTTCATTAAGTGTCCTTCTTTGCTCTTAAAGTTAAAAACTGAACCATAAAGACTAGTATAGTAAATCTTTAATCTTTGGTTTATAAGCTACATCTATATGAATGCTAATAATAACTTTTGCATTAATTAAGTTAATTACAAGTTTAACATTACATAAGTACTTTAAAGGTAAACTTTAAAAATTCAACTATTCAAATACTATGAAATTTTCAAAGCAAGTAACGTTTTCTTCAATGTAATACCTAAAATAAGTCATTCCAAAAGAAGAAAACTTACCCAATGATGCGAAAATTTTAAATTATACTATATCTGCTAAATCGCTCTACTATTTTTATAATGGAAATTTTTATGAATTTTAAAAAAGTTTACAAAAATAATAATGTAGAAATAATAGTACTAAACTTTAAAGAATGGTATTTTTTTTATTTATTTTTTATTTATTTATTTATAATCAGTCAAAACAAACAGAACAAGAAAAATATCCACATCACCTGGGATCGCAACGATCCATGTAGGTGAACAAAACATGCGTAGAATAAATTACAAAAACTAAAACGTGAAGAAGTTATAAACTATAAAGTGAACAATACATAAAAATAATATAGGAACAGCATAAATATAAGTATAAACAGGGGTGGCAAACAGGGTGTCTTAAATTACGGGTTTAATATCTGTCATAAGGGGGTGGTGCATAAAAAATGAAGATAGTTGAATTATACAATGATACAAAAATTAAGCAAGAAATATTTCAATATTTTCCATAGAAAACAAAAACTCTTTTAATTTCTTTTTAAATACATGTTTGGATGAACTATTTAAAGTGTTAACTATTTAAAGTTTTTTTTAAGTGATATTTATAGAAAATTGAATATACTTGACATTATGCATTAAATAAATTATGTTTTCTCTTTTTACTTTTTCCTTATTGTTTCCAAAAAAAAGTAATAAATTTTTCTTGTACATTATTTTCTTTGGATTTTAATATGAATCTCTGTCAAAGACATTGTCAAATTAAAGAGGAAGTATAAAAAAACGACGTGAAAAACACACAAATAAAATGTAAAAAACAACCTTACAGTTGTTTCGAAAGCCAAAATGGCCTACTTCGTCAGAGGATACTTTTCCCAAATTGGCTGGGGATGTATAATCTACAAACAAAGGCATGAGAAAAATACTTTTACAAGCATTATAATCTTATTTTCCAAAACCCAAAAAGTCTTCAGCATATACGATATAATGCTCTAAGCCTTATGTAAGACCGATTCCTGGTGTGTGTTTCTAAACGCACATCAATTGTGGACATTTTACCGACAAAATGTCAACGACCACCACTCCTAATCCACCCAGCCCAGCTTAGGCTTGACTCACATGTCATACTTGAGAACAATCGAAATTCCCCACCAACGGGGTCAAGTGTCCTCGCCAAGAATCAATCAAAACATTAAAAAAAAGTCAATAAGCGACAAAGAAGATGAATGAAACCGGGCTCACAACACAACCAACTTTCAATCTCGGCCGTCCAAACATCCACCCGAATAAAAAAAATATCCCGCGCTGTCTTACCGGCAACCGTGACCTACATCCGAAGTAGGGTCGGTGGCCGATGGGGTCAAGATGAAGATTCGAATCCGAACCTGTCCCAGAGGGGGGATTAGGGACTGATTTCAAGAGCTCCACCCTCTGATTTCGGGGCATCATTTGCAACGGATTTTTTTGTCGATGTATTGTGCCCAAGAACCATTAGGGTAGACTTAAGATGAGGTTTTGGGAAGACTACGTTCTGCTGCAAGCGGGAAGACAATGATAGTAATTTTTGACGCTCATAACTTTCCTCTTCTCAACGGTTTTGGTAGAAGAGGGTAGCGGCAATACAGAAAGGCAGGGGAGTGTCTAAAAGTACTTGACACACAAAGAAGTACCCAACTAAGAGCAAATTCAAGAAAAATAAAAGGAGAGAGAACGGGTTCTCATATGTATGATAATTTCTCTAAAAGTACTCATTAAGGAGTGTCTTGGCTTATCACTGTAAAAGGAAGATGGTCTGGGGCATTATTGTTTGCTTGTACACTTTCGCCAATAGATTTACTTGCAGTTAATTTCGTTTAATCCTTCCAGATGGAGGAAGAGAAAATCATCGTCTTCCCCTTTGCAAAACGTTAACACAGCTTCCAGATATTACTTTCTTTTTGAAAGGTTTAATTTAGCATTTGAGCCTGCAGCGGTTTTATGAAACTCGTTTTGTCCCACTTCGTAAGATTCGTGCTATTGTGATGAGATCACTGATTAAACAAAACAAACCTACTAAGCATGAAGCTAAATATTACTTTAACTGTGCTTTTATACGCAAGTTTAAAAATAATAGAAAGATATAAGAGTACAAGTTCTTTGATGTTTTTATAAAAAATAGAGAAAATTCACCAATGAAATTGAATCTTTATAAAGAAAACATTACATTACCGTTGAGAGAAGGACTGTATGAATAGTACATTTAGAAAAAAAATCTGCAAGTAAAAATATACTAATTTTTGTGAACACGTTTAAATACCTATGCAGATGCGTAGACTATTTAAATTTGAACAATTACACACTAAGACTAAGACGTGAAAAAACTGGAAAGTTGACGGAAACCTTGACCTCATTTGCACGAATACTGCATCGTCTACAAATGATATTTGAACTAAAAATATTTGAGTATTGTTCCTACACCAACCAAAAATACTACCATATATTCAATGAAAAATTAGGCTGATTGTGAAAGATTGTAATAACAAGATATTAGTAAACAGAAATGTAAGAGTTACGAACACAAAATTTAGAGTCATTATTTATGAAATGGAATATTTTTCAAACTAACCCATGCGTCTTTGAGATAGCAGAATGAGAGAGATGACTCTGTAATTCGGTAACTTTCTGTAATCCCCTTACAAAATACTGGAAACATAATAGACAGAGTTTTCTTCAAAAAGGTTTCAGTTCTTATCAAACCGGCGGAACCCTAAACAGCATTCATTAACAAACTACTTTAAAAATCTTATACCCCCAATACATGCTCCTGATATCCTCAAACATGCCTCTTGGATGCAGAAGAATAAGCCCTTGTATCAACCTGATGTGACCTTTTTAAAGAAAAACACGATTTTCTAACCCAAAATTCTTTCATAAAATCCCCCATCGTCAATTTGGAATAAATCCAAAACAAAGTTTTGAGAAAGTCGAAAAAAAAACAGAATGAATGGAATTTTTCTTGTATAACCACCAAATTTTTTCTGGAAATACAGGACCCTATTTAAAATACAGAAAAATCTTCAAAAATAATAAGAGTAATATTCAAAAGTATTTTACAGTTGTAAAAAGTTGAACTTGCTCCCTTTTTCAAATTTATGAAATTTCAGCTGAAAAATAATCTTTAACCTACAATTAAATTATATTTCAGCTAGTTCACAGCACAAAAGGGAAAAATAGAAAGACATAAAATTAAGCATTATTATTAATTTGAGTATTTAAGGCATCATTAATGGAGTAAGAGTATCATTGGAGTCAAACATTATCTGGATAAAAAAAAGGTAAAAACACTTTTAAATTAAAAACAATTTTATGTCGGATCAGTTTACAGCGCCATAAATGAGTAAAGAAAAATTAACTTAAAAGTCACATTAAATTTAAAAAATATAAGAAATGGAGATAGATTTGGTCTAAAGAGGGTAGTTATATTTACCCTCCACTCATGTTTCATCATGGGTAAAGCTTTGAGATTTTTTTTTAGCAAAAAAAGTCAATTTTCCATTTTTTGAAATTATTCCCTTTTTTAAACTCACGACGATTCAATTGTTGCCAATCAATCCCTAAAAAAATATTCCCATTGCCCAAAGGAAGAGCTTCGCATCAAGACATCGCCTCGAATATGCACTATTCTGCGAAGCAATTAAAAGCCGCTCTGCTAATCAGGAAGCGCCAGGACTCCAATTGGGAAAAGGAACGGCCAGAAAATTTTTTCGCATGGTTACTTTTTCTTGCCGCGATACCATTGGGCAACTATTCCAATCTTCTACTTGAGGACTTTGTTCGCCATGTGCGTTGTGATGGTGAAGTGGCTGCCTTTATTGTCCGCGTTTCCGGGTCTCCTGTCAACAATAAACACAGCGGCTGTGTTTTCCAAAGAGACAAAGGCCCGCTGTGTTCGCATCTAACTATTATCCTTTTGCGAGTTTCCATAATGAGTGGGGGCTCCTTTGAAGCACGCGATGGGCGTAGCTAGTTCGAACCGGAATCGATTGAAATTATTAATCGAACTCAAATATTAACTGCCATACTTAAAAATAATTTAAATATCAACTCTGCTCTCTGTTAAAATCAATCTTTCGATAAAAATTCGTCGTAATATATTTAATAATGTCCCTTTATCAATCACCTGTACTTTTAAAAATGTGCCCATTTGATAACAAACTATATTGTTTTGAACTGCTTCATTGAAATAGAAAAGAAAGTTCTTAAATTTTTCACGAATGTAAAGGTTTTAATGTTATAAAAATTAAGTTTCCTTACAAACATGCATTTTCTAAAAGGTAAAATTATATCGATCCAAGATAACTTTAAATTGACAATCAAAGGCTTGACTTTTCAATGAGGTCTAGAAACTTCATCCTTCAAGTAAAGTTATTGGTATATTTAGAAATTTTCAATTTCCCACGAAATTGATAACTTTAAGTTTGTTAAGCTTTTGAACTTAATGAAATTTATGGTTTTTAAGCATTTCAAACCCATTTCAATTGTATACTACGAGTCGAAGTTTCATAAAGCAAATGATGTAACACATTGACACCTCAATCGTTCTTAACAAGTCTGACGACATAATTAGCATACAATACTGGTTTGCGGTTATCAACTTAACTGTGATACGCTAGAATATCAACTGCTACTACCTACTACTTTGGAAGCAGTGAGCAACAGGATGTATGAACCCACCATTTGATTTATCCACCGTTACGGTACGCCACACATCATTTATAATAACTTTACTCCCAAAGCACAAAACAATTTTTTTTTAAGTTAGAAGTAACAGTTTAATTGAAATAATTTGTTAGGCTACAATTTTTAAGAAAAAAGTTATCAAATATTGATGAGATAAATGCTGCAACCGACTCATATAATCACTATGTAGCTAGTCATTGTGGTTATAAAATTGAGCAACTAATTTTAAGCTCTTACAATGATTTTCCTAAGTTTTAAACCCAATCATGGTCCGTAACCGTTTTAAATTGTGTACCTTTTTTCATTATATATATAAAATTTATGTTCCGAAATGGACAGACAACAAGCCAAGGAACTACTGAAGAGTAGAACAAAGTATTTCCAGGTTTCCTTTAACCAAATTATGGCATTGTTTAAAACTGTAAAAATTGCTAATATTTTCGTTTTAAATTATTTGTCAACCTGATAACTCACCTGACATAAAAGATAAAAATGTACTTAAATCACTCAAAGTTTTAGAAAAAAAATGTCCCAAGTCCATCTGGACACGCATGACAAATTCCTAATTCTCGTGTCGTGATTTCAAGAGGGAAAGTGTAACGAAAGTTACAAGCAAAATTATAGTTTCTTCCCGAATACAGTGGACACTTCCCTTTATTTGTCAGTGATTTTGGATCCATTGTAGCAATTGTATCCGAATTTCAATAAAGGTCGTTAGAATCCGGATACACGGGGCGGTTATTTGCTGTATAATTGCCCCGGAAATAACAGAAACACGGTACTCCCCTATAGCATAGTCCAGTTTTGTTCGCATGAAGGTAAGAAAGGATGTGTGGATTTTTAGAGTTGAGAACTATTCAGCTTAGTCGTATCGGAGAAGTGTTACAATACAAATAATACAACGTTCCGACAAGTTTGCAGTTGGCTAAACTAGACATATTTTTAAAGTTGCATCAGTTAATTAAGCGATAATTCTTTGAAAGTTGATTTTGAGAGTACAGCAGAAAGACATTATCATTATATTCCATACACTGGTGTGTTCAAAATTAAAATACATTTTTTAAATTTAGTTTTATGTGGTACTGAAAGGTATTTTTTTCGCGCAGTTGATAAAACGCTTTATAAATCTGCATAAAACTGCATAGCTTAAAAAATTAGCTTCTTCAATAGTGAATTCGATCGTACCGACGTTTCAAATTTAATCAGCAATAATAACATTATATAGAGTGATTTAAACCTCACGAGCAAAAAGGCTAGAGGATGTAGAGTACCCAAAGAAAATTCAGAATCACCCTGGAGAAAGGGGAGGTTCTAAAGCAATTCCGAAACGCTAGGGTGTGGACAAAAATTGCCAAAAGCAATGAAAGGTGGGTTTACTGTGGGCAAATAATTAGGGATAGGAATAAAATTACAATGCCAATTATCATGGTTTTCACTCATTTTTAAAAATTAGGTAAAAGGGTTCAAGTTTAAAATACGATAATAAAATAGGAGACGATATCGAAGTTTTTATTGAAGTAAAGTTTTATGTACTGGCATTTTCTCTTAAAAAAAAGTAACGCTACCAGAAAATCATCTCTCCTTGCCGCCGAAGAAATGTGTTTTTGGAGTCGATTAACCTCCAATGCACACCTCACAGGCTTCCTTCAACACTACAAGGCTGTTGGCAAGGTTCTCCCGTGTTTGAGACTTCCTCGTTCTACGTTAATTACACTCTTCGAAATTTATTGAAATTTGTTCCGATTTAATATTTGCTTGGACCAAGATGACACTTTTACCCATATATTTGGATTTGAACTTGAATCGGGAAGCGTACCGCATCAATATGGGTCGAATCGGAATACTTAGTTTTTGCTATTTAAATCCCTTGCAAACCACTGTCATGGTGAATTCACCCACAGATTGATATTTTTTATGTCATCCCCAATTAAAATTAGCAAAACAAAAATTCAAGAAGTGTCTTAAAATTAGTATAATAAATAATTTAGTGAAAACAAGAAAGAAAGCTGCAATTACTATCCTATTTAAGATCTTGGTATGTCAAATATATATTATATATATGAGAATATACTCGTGTCACCTGTAAATACACAATTTATTGCTGATTAACATGCAATTATCGATAAAAGAACAGGTGACAGGTCAAGGTGATTAGAGGTATCATTTATGCTAGTAGGTTCCCAAAGTTAAGGGCCTATTTGTAAATTTAAAGCAATGATATATCTTTTCATAAAAATCTCACGTTGCGAATTTCCAGAATTAACTTTTTATAACACCTCTTTTAAAAACCATGACACAGCGTAAATTTTTAATGTGACATTAAAATTCTTTGCATATAAATAGGTCCATAGGTGAATGAATTCTTCACTCAACTATCCTACTGAAGCAGGTTTTACTTAGAAGACTAATTCGACCATAAAGAAAGGTAAGAACTTTTGGTAATACTTTTTTAAAATAGCAAAGTAGAATACTGAGTGTCAACCTGCACATCGCAAAATATCGTATTTTTTTTTTTTAATTTTACTATATGCATTTTAAAATGAGATGAAGTTAGATGCGAGTAAGACAGAACCCCTATAAAAGAAAAAATTTATTTTAAATATCATTTATAAAAAAAAATTCCTTAGTCGAAATGTCCTTTTTTTAGTTAATTTTCTCTCACACACAAACAAACTTATTAATTCGCCTCACACTCTAATCTTACTATTCTAAAAAAGTTTTTGGTGAATGGTTTCCAGAGAAAAACTTTTTAATTTCTGATCCAAATGACATATTTCTGATATCAAAATGTTCGGATTCTATCAAGGATTCCAAGTAAACTATTGTATTTTTTTAATTCTAAATTTTAAAATATTTCTATTTTTTTTTACATTACAGATAAGGTCGAAGTTACATAGCAAGTACTGTCAAACAACTTATTATGCAACCAATCACAACGACATATCAACGCCATATTTTATGATGAAAAAATGTTTTTAACGTTTTAAGAAAGTACTTTCTAAAGTAAATATTATTCAAAGACTGATAAAATATTCTACAAACTTACAGATATACCTATTTCATACTAAAATTACTGCAAGTACTGTCAAACAACTTATTATGCAACCAATCATAACGACCAATTGACGCCATATTTTATGATGAAACAAATTTTTTAACGTTTTAAGAAAGTACTTTATAAAGTAAATATTATTCAAAGACTGATAAAAATATTCTACAAACTTACAGATATACCTATTTCATACTAAAATTTCCCACATTTTGTCTGAAATTTATAATTTTTAGTCTGAGAACCGGAATTAATTGTAAACATCGAGTGTCATGTAGGTTTTGTCTTTTGTTATTTTCAATGTCAAAAAAGGTATTATTTAACAAGTCTGGGTTTAAAAAAAAATAAATGATAAAACACTAGGTATACTAACGAGTTACTAAGCGGCACAATATTAAATTTAAAGGTTTCCTTGGTTTGGTTTTTTCAGAATGTTGATTAATAATAATTATTTTAATAGACGTGATGGATATTTTTTAAGGAAAACATTTTGATTAAATTATTGATTAGTTAGAGTTCATAAATATTCAAAATATTTTTTAAAATTTTATTAAATACACAAAAAGTTCCCCGTATACCACCATTCAAACCTTTAAGAGAGTGTTATTCATGCATGGAGATGACATGTGACGTATTTTTAAAAGCTTGTTGACATTTCTTCTGTTAGTTTGTGTATTGTTTTATAAAGTGAGTTAAGTTCAGTGAGCTGTATGGTTTGTGAAGAAGCAACCGAAAAAATCCTGCGTAAGCAGTTTACGGGGGTTGGTAGCTCCCTAGTTTATTAAAAAAAATGCCCGAGAGGTCTAAACGCTTCGGACCCCCTACTGCTGGGATTGTTTAAGTGCTTGAGTAATAAGGCGCATCTGAACTCGTCTGGGAAATTATTGGCGCATGGTAATATGGTAATAGGTTAGCTACCCCTGTTCTAAGGGCCACTCGCCTAACTTTTTCTAACGACTTGATGTGTTTTTAACGCTTTTTTCTACCACTAACTATTTTAGAACCACTACCTTATAACTTCATTATAGTACAACGCGAGTTCTATTCAATTCTCTTTTAGATGCAAGTCTACAACGTGATGCTTTTCGCTCTGATCGTATTGATCTGCTTGGCCGGTCCAGTCTTTGGCCAAGGTTCTCAGTGTCCAGGTCCAGTGCAAAGCCTCTTGACAGCAGTAACAGCTCTGGTGCAAGGTCTAGTCGCACTCCTTATTGCTATATTAGGATAAAGGACGTTCCCGTCTGCTATGTATATCAATGGAGTGAATAAATCCCATTACTAAATTGGTTTTCCCTGTACCACTATTTTCTAAGACTCCCCCGTCTGCTGTGTATACGTCGATGGAGGGAATAAAGTCCGTTACTAAATTGATTTTCTCTCTACTCACTATTTTTTGACAAATATCACACACTAATGTTTAGACTCATAAGGCAGGTATAATTATTTATTTTATTTTACATTTACATCATCAATGATCAACAAAAGGAGAAAAAAAATAAAACTGTACACTAATGGGATTAGCATCCCTTGCAAGTGCATTTATAAACTTTTAAATAATACATATCAAAGAAGAAAAAAAGGGGGTGATAGAAAAGTATATACAATTAAAAAATGTATTAAAAGAAACAATACAAAATAAATTATTACAAATGATAGGACTGGCAAAGGTGTAGGTTGCAAAATATATTTAGAGAGTGTGTAGTCTTAATTGAAGCATTTAAAAAGATATTCTATTATGTATTTTGCAACTTAAACATCTTAAAACATTAATGTCGAATTTTGTATGAATGTATTAGAAATTAGCCTTCCTTCAGGAAAAAAGGAGGTTTTTTACGGATTTCACCAAATTTTGATAACATTATACGATATACTGATCATATAAAACGATACATTTAGGGTTAATTTTAATAGGAGTGATCGGGACCAGTCAATTTCGATAACATCCGATTGATCACATTAAGCGGAGTCGGCTGTATTTGGAAATAATTCCCGCATAAATAAAATCAAGGAATTGTTTAGAAAAACACTTTGAAACATATGAACTAATTAAAACGCTTACGCACTCTTGCATATCGCATCACATATTGCAATTCCTGCTTTGAAACAATCATATCGAGAGATTGATTCGTACTTCAATCTTCAATAGCATACGAAACAGTAAGACCGTGAGAAAATCTAATGCCATTTTGAAAGATATGTATGGAGAAATTAATTAGGTAATGAAGAAAATGAGATTCTTAACCATACCTGATATTGAATTGGAAAATGAAGAAAAGTAAGGGGATATCAATTCAAGTGTTAAATCTTACTAATCCGCTAAGATGGAAAAAGAGTAAAAATTATAAAACTTACTATGCTATTTAATAGATGATTCAAATAAGAGAAGTAGCGGGTAAATTTATTGTGACAGTAAAAATGACTCCTAATTATTGGATAATCAACTTAAATAGTATTTAGATCCTATTTAAAATCTTATCCGGAAGTATTCCCAGAAATTGTATCCTAACTCGAAAATATAAGAACTACAAATCTGATTGTAGACTCGTTGAATCATGAAAATAACTGAATTGGTTATAGTTACTTTAAAATGGATTAATATTTTTTTAAATTAATGATGCTTTATCGAAATTATTTTAGAAAAACGATAAAGAAATTAGCTGCTCTCTAACATAAACGATATGACGGGAATGACATCCATTTGCATTTTAATACGGTAAACGGCTGCATTGTTTTCAATTTAATAAAAAAAAATTACAATCTAATAAAAATTAAAACTTTATGTTATGATGGGATGAGATAACTCTGTAGGTTGTCAACCCTTGCGTCATTAAGGTGCCAAAGATGCTTTCTTTTTTTGCCCAGTTTAATTTTCTCTCTTTTCGTTGTGAGATTGAAGTGTCCAACATCTGCACAAGGGTAAACAAAAGAGGTTTCCACGAAAACAGTTCATCGGCACCCCAGGAGCCCCATTCAGTCATTTTTTCACTCATCACGTAACAACAAAAGGAATTTCTTCCTCCACAGCGTGTCATTATGACATCACGGACGCAAATAAAAATCAACCAGTCACAAACCACACGTCGTTCACAAATAAAGAAGAAATTCCCGGGTAAGCGGTGACACAAACCGTAACGCAGCTGAAAACTTGAAAATTACACTAAAACCTGCTAATGACAAAAAAAAAATTAGCCTACATAGGATGAAGTGATTTTTCTCAGAAGTCCGGTTTTTTTTTTTGCAAAATCCATTAATCTTTCGAATAAACAGTTGAGGCATGGTTGAGGTCCGAAAAGATCGCTCTTGGGGCGGGAAAAAAATTGTGCACTACTTGACTCCAGAAAAGAGAAGTGGGAAGAAAAAGTTACTCGAGCAAAGCCTTTTGTTATTTTGTTGGGTTTTGTTCAGTTTAAAAGGGAATTTTTTGTTTAGATTTGGAAGAGGTTTACTGGTCAGTGACCACTGACCAGAGGTCGGGGTAATTAGCAGGGGTTTTGATATATTTTTATTTATTTATTTATTTTATTTATTTGTTTATTTTAGATGTACACAACAGAAGTGAATCCAATAACAGTGTTACATCGATAAAAAGTAAATACAATTACATCAAAAAAGACACACACATCAATGAATTAAAAGAGAAAAGTAAATATATATATAATAACTTTTATACCGGTTTTCCTTAAAACTGTATTTACAAAAGTTGCTATAGTTAGAAAACAATATGCATATAAGCTTTTTATTTAAGTTTAAAAAAAAGCGTAATTTATTAGAGGATTTAACTAATAAATTCTAAGTGTAAAAATTTTTTAATAATGTAACATGGTAATGAATGATGAAAAGGTTATAGATGATTATTTAAGTTATTTCAATTCAATAATTACAACACTAATTAACTATAGCCTTTACTTAAACATTTTTTTGATTTGATCTCTATATTTATAAAATTAAAATTAATTAATTTCATCATTATCAAAGTGTGAGCCATTTCAATTCAAGCACAAGGTCAAAGGGGGGGGGAAAGAGGAGGAATTGAAATATTTAACTCCTTAAAATTATCAAAATATTCATTAATTATTTCGTCATAAAATTAACAAAAGTTTCAGGAAAGTAAATTTAAGATTTGAGTTAAAATAAGCTTTATAAAAACAAAGATTCATAGAGGGCCACCCACAAGTTTGAGACGCCTTTTCTAAACGAATGGAATTGAACGTAATCCAATCATTTTCACTTCTGAGATTTCTCTTCAGACTTGAGGCTACTACTTCTCTCTTGAACTCGATTATTTTCTTGCGCACGTGTTCCGCGGATGTCGGAAAGTTAATTGAACTAAATCCACTCAAGCGACCCATTTCCACTTCAACTTAAAAATAAATGTATTTTTCGGAGGGTTAATTTTCAGGTTTAAAAAATCTGAATCACGTTTATTGTTTGAAAATAGATATTTAGAGTAAAACATTTTGAGCCTCTTTTCACAAAACAGGAGAAGGCAAGAAGATTTTAACTATTTTTCGTCTACTTTCTGTCCAAATAATTTTTATAAGCTAGATATTGTTTCTTTTCATATACATTTCCCATGGTCAAAACTGAAAAAAAAAATGTGAAAATTTTTAGTGCACCAATTTTTAAAAGCTATTGTTTAAAACCGGAATCAATTTTCAAGAAAACCGGTTCTTCATCAGAATTACAGCACTGTTTAAGTAGTCTGGTCTGTTAAATGTAAAATTGCAATGTTATCTGACCCAGTGACATGATTTTTTATTAGTCATCCTTACATTCTTTGATAAAATTTTAACTCATTAAATTAATAATTATTTAATAAAAACTAAATTAAAAATCAAACAACATATTTTTAAAATTAAATTAAGAAGTTTCCAAATACTTGGTAATTAGATAAGTTAAACCTCAAAAACCAATATCTCTAAAAATCGTTTACGATTTTAATAATGTTTATTGCTTTCAAGACTATTCTCTAAAACCGCATCGGATTTTAATTATATTTTCCAATATTTGTTTCTTAAATATATGCATTCGGTGATAGCCTTATAAATAAAGATGTTTATAGAAAATAGCATTGGAGGTAAATAATTGTATTTCAGGATTTTATTCCATGTTACTGAACTACACCCCCTTACTCATCCCAATAATTAATTTAAAAATAATAAAATTATTACATGATTGATACATTTTAAAAAATAATTCGCTTAATTGGGATTAATAGCACATTTTTGTGGGTAGACCTCGGGGAACGATATTCTAAAAAAGAACAGTGACTCCTATAAGTTTAGCACTGCCATTAAATCATAAGAACAATGACCTTCCAATAAGGATTCCCTCGGTTGTATCCTTTATGGTTCCATCTCCTAATGCTAATATGAATTAAACGACTTCTTCAGTTTCTGTATTTAAAAGTTCTCAGATGGATTAGCATGCAAAGTACGCTTTATTTCTATATTCCCATGCGTAAATCGATATCAAGTTGGCAGTTTTTAAGAACTCATTGGTATCTAGAATCTTTTAATCTGAGAAAGGAAGTTAGTTTTTCATCCAAGTTATTTTTGATCAAAGAAAGTGTTTTACGTTTCACTTTTTATAACAAGGATTGAATTCTTGTTTTAAAAGTATCAGGATGATATAGGATTAGTTGGAGTAAAATGATAACGGGGTAAAATGGATATAGCGGTTTTAACAGTTGATATTTATAAAATTTAATGTTTTTTTTTTGCACGCTGATTTTTATTGAGGCTCAAGAAAAATCAACACGCTAAAAACATTAAATATAAACGGCTAAAATCCCTATAACCATACCCCCCTCGACCCTAAGAATCTACAGTTGCGTATCCAGAGAAAAATTTTGGAGAGGGATATGGTATATGAGGTAATTTAATGGTTTTTCTATGGTCAAAAAGAAGATTTCTGAGGGGGAGACAAATCCCAAAATCCCTCATTTCAGGAAGAAAGTTCACCAATTTAGAAATCTTGAAAATGAAACATGACCTCTCAGTACTCAAAAACATTTTTACTTTCAATATGCAGTTTTTAATTTGTCACATTTAATATTATTCATTTGTTGAAATTAAGGGGCAATCGTAATCCATTCGTTTATTTCTTTCAAACCCAGCTTCGTGACTTTATCTTGTTTACCTTGACCTTACCTATTTGAATGACTTAATCATGTGATGGGGCGTATTTAAAGGATGTTTTTGAATCTTTCACAAAAAAAAACATTAATAAAAAGTTGCATGATCCCAAAAAGCATATTAGGAGTTTCTCTCAATCATATATATTCATTAAATTCCTTACAATTTTCTTTGTGATTTAAAGTATAAAATTAATAATTTTCATTCTAGCTAAATAACTGCGATACAATGAAATATTATAAGTAGATCTAAAACTTATGAATTTTATATTGATTATGTTAATTTTCCCACAAATTTCATCGATCTTTTAAATTTTGAAGTTTTAATTAGATGTTTCATCTAGGTATTTCATATTTTATTCATAAATATTTGCCTGTTATATTACGATTTACTTTTAATGTGATATCAATAATTGGGTACATTGTGGATCAAAAACCTTAATTATTTATTTCAGAGTAAAATATTGCACGTAATCTCAATTCAATTTCATAAAGGTTAAAGATAGGCTAGGTAAAATCAACTTACCTTCCATAAAGCTCACTAAAAGCATGAGCGGTAGTATCCGCAACTTGTTGATATCCATATTACTTCTATATTCAATTGTCTTTTCACTTTAACATTATTCACAACCTGATGAAAACACGTGGACGGCAGAACACGAAAACCTCGCAGCAACCTCAATATACAACGTGATGTTTTCCCTGAGGCAATAGATCCGCAATCGCAGAAAAAAAAACTTTCACCGAACCTCCAAACAAATTGAATCCAAGTTCCGCATCGAGGTTCCTCACTGCCACAAATATACGGACATATTCAATAATAATTCTTGTGCAATAATATCGTTTGTCACTGGCGCTCTCTTGAGGAGAAGTGACACGAAGTGAGAGGCTTTCTCTAGCGCTCGGCTTCAAACTGGCCTTGATTAACCCTGTTCAGGGGCCCTTCTCTCTTCCGATTGGTCGGCGAGGCGCTACGTCATCTCAGGTAGAACTTTTTTTTCTTAGTTTTCCAAGTGAGGTGTGTTTTAATATTTTTTGTGTGTGGTTTCGCTAGCGGAACCGGCTGGTTGCCTTTTCATAAGGCGCGGGAGAAGGGAATTGGGAATATGCTTTTCACTTGTAAGGGGCAGTCACAACTCTGTGGATTTTTGGAGCTTGTCGAAAAATTTGGTCTAATAATGCATGTACAAAAAGGGAATTTCAAGCATTAGATTCCTATCTTAGTAGGCTGCTCGATACGTTTGCTCTCAATTCAAGCACAATTATTTTCTGATCCTGCTCCACCCAGTCTCGATCTTAGTCGGGATCGGGAACTCTTAATTTAATAAAGGTCAATATACGTTTCCGATCGAAATCATGCGTTCACAATAGTTTCATAAAACAATCCATTCATAATTCGTATTCCATTCATACGTAATGTTCGCATATCATTTTACTAATAGCTATAGAACTTTTAGTACACCAAGCTCAAAGGTTGGATCAAATATTTGATCGTTAGCACGAGTAATTTATAAAGCCATCAGCCCCTTACAGATTCGGTTCTAAATTTATAACTGAGACCACTGAAAGGGGAGTTGAGTCCAAATTCCTCAGGACCTGTCTTAAGAATGTATCCAAGCAGAGCTCCAATAAATCTTTTTCGGCCATCAATTTAAACTGAGGATTGAAGACACTTTCAAACTTTCAAAGAAGTTTTAATGTACTTTTTATGGTATAATTATGGTATACTTTTATTTCTATTAGAGAAAATAGTGTGACAGCAGTGCCGTACTGATTTTATAACTTCAAGATAATACAGTTATGTAGTAGTTTATTCCATTCTGAAAAACACAAAATATGCAGAACTAACTTTCTTGACCTCGTATATTCTTTTAAAATTTATTTATTCACTTACACTGCCATACATTAAACTCTACTATAAACTTAATAGAAGTGAGTAGGTAAGTAAATATTCACAAGTTAAATTAAATATTTCAAAGATAAAGAGAGAGAGCATTAGAAAACTCTTTATGAAAATATAGAAATTATTAATTTGAATATGAACTATATGAAGTTCAGAAAGAGAAAAATAATTAATTCTGCCTTTTAGATTACGCGTTTTTAAGTAAGTATGATACTTAGATAATTTATTCATTTTATTCATTACTTCAATCAATTCCATCCATTCGATGTAGAAAAATTCGGTGTTTCGTGAACGCATAAATTTCCAAAGTTATAGTAAATATAAAGTAATGAATATTTTGATATTTGGTGTAAAATTTCTCAAATTTTTTAACATTTTTCAAAAACAAATTCCTTTTGCACACCCCTTTTCACACTATAGAAACCTTTCAAATATATAGAAGATGAAATTTTAACATATTTTTTAAAGTTCGAAAGATAATTACCTTATCTTTTAGCTATGCATATGCTAATCTCAATCCAATTTCATATTTCTTTTTAGAGTTAATCCACAAAACCTTCACCTGAAGGAATTAGAAGCTCACCGACTCAAACAAAAAAAAGTTACAGTGTAATTAAACCTGGCTTCAATATTTCATGGACAACTTTCTTCACAAAATCTTGTATTGAACACTAATCATTTGTCTTTTACTTCTATCTTTCAAGGGAAAACAATGCTTTTGAACGAAATCAGACCTGTCAAATGAAAAATGTACGGTGGGGATAAGCTGTAAACAATTAGATGGTCTCACAATGAAATATAATCCGTTTCTGTTTACTATCACAGGTAAAGCGGATTAAAGGAGAAAAGGCAATTCTTAAATACCCTATACATCAAAATGGTAACAAGGTTGAATTGATGAAACAACAATAGATAGAAAGCAACTGATCCTATTCTTTACGTATGATAGTTAACGGTGTACGAAAAAATATGGAAATAAAACGCAATTGAAATCCCACGTATGAGTAATTATAGGTTGTCATGATAAAAATGCGCTGACATTTTGTAAAACCTTTTTACAAATTTTATACTATTCATAAAAAATGTGAATTAATAAAGATGCACTTAAAACGTTTTAAGGAACAACTAGTCCATGAAAATCAAACAGAAATTGATAACTCATAGATAATGTAAAATTAAGATGAAAAAAATTGTTAGATTTTTAAAAAAATGTAATAACTGTAGAGTAGGAGAAAAAGGATGAGACGACAAAAGAAAACAATGCATTCTATTTCTATCTTTTATAAAAATAAATAATGAACCATCAATTATCTTAAATTTCTTATTTATGTATATTGAGTTACTTATTGAATTACTACTTATTGAGTTGTATTATATTTACTTATTTAAATTTGAAACAAAACACCACGGTTTAATATGATGTTACATTGTCCATCTTCTCTAACTTTTACATCATTTTATGATTAAAATGTCTAATGTACAGAAAGTGAGAAATTTGAGACCTCTACTAAAGGCTCCAAGGGATTTTACTTTTCTTCATTTTAGTAACTTTAAAATCATTTGTGATCTGTTCAATAATTGAACCTTACTCATTTTACTTAATTATTTGTCATATACAAATGCTTGGATGCCTGAAAATAATATAGATTGTCTAATTGGAATGTTAGAGAGAGAGAGAATTAGTTGATTGGGGGGAGCACTAAAAAGGGAAGAGGACGAAGCTACTTAAATCTAGTTCGCTAATGTATCTAAATTGGAAGAAATTTCACACTTCAATTTTATCACCTTTTAAATTTAACTAAGTTTTGAAAGATACCAACTTCAAATCGAAATTGACAAATCCCAATTATTATCCAGAAGTTTTCGGCATCATGCGACTTGTTACGCGATGGTTATACACTTCAACCACGGGTGTCGATCCCTGGGGGACAGGGGGGGAGTCCAATCCAATAATTAGGAACATTGTTTAAAAAAATTTATTTCTAACTTTTGAGGGTGACGGAAAATTCGCTGAATGTGTTTATTCAACCTTTAATAATAAAGGATAGTGCCAATTTACCAATGGCACCTAACATAAGATGCGTATTATGAGAGGGTGACGGACCTCCCATGATTTAGAACACGATTTCATTTAGAATAGGTTGAGACCAGTGCTGAGAATGGTAGGACATCATTTTAACAAAACATTTTGTTTCTAGCAAACAAAAAAGGGGGGCCATAAAATTCCAGCTACAGCACTGGTTAAAGCACAGAAAATTTGATTTTGAAATTGTCTAATCATATAACGCTGAAAATGAGTTTGACCTTGTTTTAAAAGGTCAAAGGTATTTTTGGGGTAAATAATCATGGTTTTGTAAAATCTTATGGTGAGGAATCCCAAATCCTTGGGTCCCTCCCCCCAATTTTCGGGAGCCGACGACACCGATGACTTCAACCGAATGCAATTTTTCCCCAACTAGATCTTTCGGAACAAAGCTCATCCAGTCGAAGAAGAGTCATTCCGCTCTTTTAAGGGGTATTCTCTTTCAAGTAGCGACAAAGGGATTTCGGGCATTCCGCTTCGCTTGGAAAGAAAACGAGCCTTTTGCCGGCGGGCGTGGGCCACGAATGCATGCGACACTTCATAAATAACGCCGGCACACAAAGACTGGAGTTCTCTGTGACAACAGCGATTTTACTTTGGAAGAGAAGATGCCCGGTTGGAGGAATTCTTTGACACTGTCATGCTTTGCTGCAGAGGTTTTGCTTAGATGAGCGAGAATTTCAAAGGGAGAAAATCCTATTTAGTGCTAAATTCCTTTAGAGTGAAAAAAGAAAAGCATGCATGCTAATTAGTACTAATAACGAGACTTGGAACCTTTTTTTATTAATTTATCGAATGCAATATTCAATCTACCACGAGCATGGACTGAAACGAAGGAAGGTTGGATTGTATAATAATGATAAGAGAATATCTACCAAATCTGGTGTAAATTTCTGATCCAATGAATTAGTACTGTGAATCAATCAGTTTTACTTGTCCAGATACATGAAATCATTGTCATTATGTAGTGTTTTAATTAATTATCGAACAATGTTTTAAGTTTAACTGCATTTATTTTCTCTACTTCAAGTTTCTCTGTATACCCTAAGTATTTCACATAAAAAAATTACCAAGTTCATCCATCTCATCGGCATATTAAAGAGGAAGTATAATATAAAAGTAAATATTGAGTGAATTGAATGTATTTTTTTCACTAGTTAAACCATGAAAATGCTAAAAATATCACTTTATTTGTAAAAATTGTGACAACGAATCAACTCGAATGGTTTATTCTCACGACAAATGTATTTTGTTGATTAATTTAAGCATGTTTTCCAAAATAATACCAAAACTGTCCCTAGAAAACTCATCTCTCATCACAACCCCAACAACTTCCTCCAAGTGAAGGATGAATGTTGAAAGATCAGGCAACATATACTTTAACCCCAATCCTTTCCTTTATTTGAAACAACACTTGTCAAAGCAAGCGAAGCATCCATGTTATGCCACCCCAATAGAAAGCCCTAAACAAGACCCTCCATAGAGTATGACGGATGTTACATAATAACCCACATTTGAACACAAAAAAAAAAGACTGCTGCCACAGAAGAATAAGAATCTTCGGATGAGAGTAAAAACCTCCACAACAGAGAGATATATATGATAGTGATCTATGAAATCCCATATAAAACCGCCACGAGCAGACTTATAATTCCATAATAAACCTAATTTTACACGGGATGCATTGTCAGGAGGCAGTCTCCTCCACCCTGCGAGATGAGTCTTGAATGAAAATCCACCCGTCCGTATCGAACTGATGCCACTGGGCGTGACTAAACTGTGTCGAAAACCTCAACGGCAGTGTTCTTCCGGAGCATACTTCAGTGCTCTTGAATTTTAACACTCAAGGTTGCACCGAAAAGGATAATGACCCGCCAAAAACTACCACAATCATTTAGATGGCGAAGTCGCTGTCCACCCAAAGAGCACCGCGTCTTCGTTTGCACGTGTTTAATCGAAAAGCTCCACGGGTAATCAAAATAATTGGCGCCGAAGAGGCCCCACTTAGTAGCTAATTGGCCATTCCTTCCGTGGACGGAGCTGCTGCCACTGAAGCAGCAGTAGTTTGAAGTAGAAATTAATGCAGAGGAGAGGGTTCAAATCCACAACTGAACGGAAGCTACCTCTTGAGCAGAAGAGTGCATCAGACTAGTAATTCAAGCTTCCGTTTTTTTTTCTGACAGGCAACCAATGTAGTGGAAAGCACTTAGAATTCTTGGGTTTAAAATGCGTCAAATCTTTGAAAAGTCTTTCTCCTGGAATGTTCTCGGGCGTAGTCCATAGCAGCGTGAAGAGGGAGGGCATTTCCTCTGTGGTAATTTAAACCAGTGCAGATTACCTGTGAGGGGGACACCCGAATCGGAGCTAAACACAAAACATTTATGAAAAGAAGCTTATTCCACGTTCTCCAGTTGACATTTATACAAAGGGTTTGATTTAAACCAGTGTTTCAGAACCGTTGGTACACCGACTAGATGGTGGTTGGTACATGAGATCATTGAGAGTGCTACACCTCTAAGAAAAATTAAGGATCACTTGGTACAGAAATTAAAATATCCGTTCAAGACAGCCATGTGAATGGATAGGATATGGATATAAATAACATGAATCAAAAGCCAGCAAGGTCAAAAACGCTGAAGGGCAAAGAATGATTAAGAGCAAAGGATGCAGAAAAGCCATTGGACATTGAAGAGCTCACATAGAGAGATTTTTTAAAGAAAGTGCGTTAAATGAGATGAAATTCCTCAAGGGCTGAAAAATAAATGGGGATGAAAAATTATTTAAATAAGTAAAAGTTATCACTATCATTTAAGAAGTGACATAGTTAAAATAGAATTATTGTAATAATTATATTAAAATCATAAAAAAAAAATATTTTCGTAACAATTAAGCATGGTAAAGCCTATGAATTTTGTCACAGTAAATGATTTTATTGGATAAAGGAGAAGGTTGGTCTGAGAATGCTGGTATTTTTGGGTAAGTGGTCCGCTGACTTCTTGGAGTTGGGAAACGCTGGTTTAAACTAAACTAAACATATAGTGTTTTCAGGTGACGTCACAACCGGTTATTTTCTTTTAACTGTGTACCTTCTGTAGGGCTTTTAACTGTTGCTAAGGCGGTTTTTAGGTATGGGATCACGTGATTGCAAATGCTCCAATAGAAGAATTCCACGGCTAGTCATTTCCTGTAACTGTTAACCTCTGTAGGGCAAAAAACTGTAACATCTTCTGTTGCTAAGGCCATTGTTAGGTCCAAGTCATGTGATTGAAAATGCTCTATACTATGAATTTTTGAAGTTAGTGTTTTTAAAACTGGGCACTTAGTTTTCCTAGTATTCCTTACCGTGCTACAAGAACTTATTCACAACAAGGATTTGTTCACCTTTCTTCTTTGACAAATTCATTTTTTTCTCTTAGAAATAGTATTGGTGAAAAAATATTTTATTTTGCTCAGATTCGTAATAGAATAAGCATCAAATAATTACATTTACACCAGCTCAAACTTGGTGTAAATTTGCAGAACATCCATCCATTTCAAAACTCGTGAACCGTTTTTCTCTTTCCGAAGGATAGAAACACCCTTTACCGTTAAGAGGAGTGTCTAAGGTCACTCGCATCTCTTTGGTAGATGAATAACGTAGTAAACTGTCTTAGAACTTAAAATTGAAGCATAAAAAAATCTCCAAGAACGACTACACTTAATGACGTTATAAATTACTGTGTTCCATATGATTATGGTTGTTTTGTTTCCTTATTAAATAGGTTGCTTTAACTGCGAAAGAAGCTCTTCCAGGAAAACAATATACTTCTTTTTATTACCAGGATCCTAACATAGTTTAAGCTTCTAATTCGTGATTGCCTCAAGAAAAATTATACCTAAATGATAGTGTTTTTAAAACTGGGCACTTAGTTTTCCTATAGTGTTCTTTACCGTGCTACAAGAAGTTATTATATAAATATAAGGATTGCATCATAAATCTGAAGAAGTTCAAAAAACCTTTATGATCCATTATATGATATTCTATCATTATTAAAGCAATATCTTTACATCCGTAGCAGATTACAGTGTCTAAATATGATTATCGATCTTGTTTCTAAAAAACGATTTGTAGATTTCTACAAACTAACAAGTGTAGTTCTCATAAAAATATTTCAGATGGCAATTTTATAATTATCAGTTATCAATATCAATTCTTGTTCAAAAATTTAAATAAAACAAAATTAGTACAATTTTTAAAATTTAAACCAATAACACTCTATTTAAAAATGTTTTATATAGCTCATTTTCTGTTTTGTTGCTCATTCTAATTTTCTGTAACGTTCCTATTAGAGGAATCAGAAGTCTCTTTAAGATATCTCCTTCTAATAATGTTCTTTAATTTAAGGTTTTTTCTCCTTTCCTTTACCATCTTTTACTCTCATTTCTAGAATTAAAAAAGGTTTAAGGGAAATGAATGAGAGAAGGAAAATAATAATGAAACAGAGAGAAGAGAGAGAATCAATAGGTACATAAAAAGGCCGTTGTGGTGGGCATATAAAGCCACCTAAACCATTGATATTCCTACAAAAAGAGTGCTTGATCCATGATATTTTGTTATTCTTACAAACTTACGTCCACACCAAGTTTCTTTTTATATCAAACACAGTTATAGATATTTGAGGGGGAATAACCTCATTCAGACTATTTGCAAAACGACTGGCCAACACTCTGGTTCATTTTGAAAGATGCCACTCTCGTCACATCTTTCTAAATGGTTTCTCAAACAATGAAAAACGTGCATAAAGGGTGAAGAAACAGTCCACAAACACGCTGAAAACCCAGCAAACAAACCTGGACTTCACAGCGAGATGTCTTCATGGTTTTTGCTTTACAAGACCACAGTTTCTTTCGACATATCATTTTAAGCACTCATTCTTTTCCAACGAGGGCCCAACGAAGTGGAGTTATCAGTCTTTAGTGGACGAAATTGCTGGATGGAATTTTTTCGTCATGAGCGACAAGTGACAAGGACGACGTGATGATGCATTTCGATTGAGGCTCTTGAGTCTATTAAGAATCCCCCCTTAACCCTTTCTAATAGAATCGTCACTTTTCCTTCAGTTATTATAAAGAATAAGTATACTGAGTTGAGTATATTATGACGATTTTGCTTACATAAAAGTCAGAATTTATATTATCGGGATATAATTTTTTGTGGATGGCTATATGAAGCTAGGAAGCTACTATATAAAGCGTATGTGAAAGAAAAAAAGCGCATTATTTAAAGCGTAATTTATAAAGCGTATTATTTAAAGCCTTCTGTGTACAGGGGGAAGGGTTGAACCCTAGAGGTGGTTCGAGAGCCCCCGTGCCTTTCCCATAAGTGTTAACATGCATCACTGGGGTTAACATGGGTTAGCATGCATGACTTCTGAAAACAATTGAATCGTCAGTTTGAAAAAGGGAATAATTCCAAAAAATTACAAATTGACTTTTTGTGCTGTAAACAATCTTCAAGCTTTGCTCAACACATGAGTGGAAAGATGGGGAAAATAACTACCCCCTATAGGGAGATATAGCCCCTTGAAGTTGCGAAATCTATAATGTCCATTCATTGTATTTTTCCAGTTAATTTGGAATTAAAGTTAATTTGTCTTTCAGTTCTTATTCTTTGTACTGCAAACTAATAAGCCAAAATAAAATTTAAAAATGCTTTTGAATTTTTTTTATCAAGGGAATGTTTCCCATTCATATGCACTTATTTCATAATAATTTTGAATTTTATTTGTCTTGGTCTGTCTATTTCTCACTTTTGTGCTGTGAATAAAGCAGAAATATAATTTAAACGATGAATTTAAGAGGTTTTTAAGATTTTCCTTCACAAAGTTGAAAAAGTCCATCAACTTTTTTCAACTGTAAAATACTTTTGAATGCACTTATATTTTTTCTGAAGATTGCCTTTTTTTCTAAATATGTTTCTGATTTTCCAGTAAGAATTTGGTAATTATACAAAAAAAATTCCATTACTTATACAGTTTTTCCCCACAATTTTCTCAAAACTTGGTTTTTAGACTTATTCTTTTCTTCTAACTGACGATTCAATTCATCATAAAATGTTTAAATGTTTCGGTGTGTAGTTTCATATCTGAAAAAGTTATATTATCCCTCAATATTTGAAAATTTTCTCCAATTTATTGGAAAAAGTGTATGTATAATCCTAGTCCCCACCCCAAAAGCCAAATAAATATAACTTTTAGTTTTCCCTATAACGTATGCAACGAAAACTTTCGTTAGTTTTGAATAACTGGTATGAAAATATGTCATATTGAATTTGAAAAAGTCCAAATTGTCCATACCTAGATGAGTATGTTTTTTTTTTTCGTAAATAAGGGAGTCGCAAAGTTTTTTCCTACCTAATAAGGGGTCGCGAAGATAAAGTTCGAAAACTGCTGTCCTAGTTGCTCCCTGGAGGTACATGTTGTTGGAGTTGTTCAAGTAAACGACAACGCCCTATGTTACTTTCATCAAGAAATTTTCCCATACAATCTTATGGATGTTGTTGAGGAGGAAGATAACGAGATTAAACATTAAAAAAAGTCGATTATTCATAAGTAAATAGTAGTACCAAAAGTATGTTGGAGATGAAAGTACACGCCCTGTTTTCTTACAAAACTTTAAGTTTGGCCCAAAAAAGAAAGTTCAGAGTGTTATTACTGTAATGGAAAAGAGAGGATATGGATGATAGTTAAAAAGGAAGTTATAGGAGTAAGTGGTTTTTGGAAGTTGATCATTTTCATGAGAGGGTTTTGGTGTAGAGACCTTCTATTAAAGATATATTTTTCCACATTTTTGACCCCCTCCCTCCCCAATATGTGGTGAAACACTTCACCATATACTCCCTTCCCCAAACTTTTGTCGCATGTCACGCCCTCTCCTATCAACAATATTTCGACCAAAAGGTTGGCAAGAACCTGTAAACACATTTTTATTTAAGCCGAAGTGTACCCCAACTTTTCATTTCAAAGTGAACTCTTATTTTGATTGTAATATTTTTATTTTAATGTTGTTTATACCTCAGTGTAAATCAAATTTCCGAAAAAGCGTGTTTTGAATTCGGTTTTCAGACGCAAATTGGATTGGATTTGGTTTTCATATATTTTCCGGTTTGTGTGCTTGATACAACAGATGAAAATGGCAATAACTATTAGTTGAAACTGAAATAAAAACATTATAATACTGAGAAAATTATTAAAAAAATAATTTACTGGAAGAAATTATGTACAGACTTGTAACTTTATAGGTTTATTCCATAGTAAAGCCATAAAATAGCTCCATGGGTTGTAAACCTCGACTGATGTTTTTCATCGTCAGAAAAATACCAAGTCGTTGCTGGAAATGTGTTGTGACGTCTTGAATAAGGCGTTGCCCGAGGTCTCACCATCTGGGGGTCTGGAACCCCACGGTTTTTGGCACGTCAATGGATAAATAGAAAATCAATGTAATGGTGGTCTACTACGGGGCTTGTTAAGAAAGGTTTTCTCTATAAGTTACAATTTTATTACACGTTATACTCTGACATAAAGTAAGCATCATGCTAAAATAAAAAGAATTCTAGCTGCAAATTTATTTAAATCAGGTTTAATACTGTACTACTTTGCATTGAAATTTATCAATTTAGGTAAATTCAAAAATTTAACATAGAAAGGGAGAATAAAAAGTGCTTTTTTTTGGGGGGGGGGTCTTTGGGGAACCAGAATTTAGCCGAAACACAAGGGGGTTTATCCATTTTCCTTGTAAATTTTCAAATTTATACTTCTCATAAATCCTGAAAATTGGCGTTTAAAGTATCCTTCAACTTCAACTGTTATCCCACAGAATGCACTGTAACGGGTTTTTTTTCAAGACTGTAATTTGAGGGTTCGTATCATATTTCAATACATTGTAAGCTACTATAGCTATTTTAATGCCTTTTATTTAATTATATATTTTCCTATATAATCCCCTCCCCAATCGCAATCCCATACTCCACGCCCTCGACTGAAAAGAATCCTACCAAAACTTCATGCGACCCCCTCTTTCAGTATAAAATAACAGAGAGGGGGGGAGAATAATACTACAACTAAGAAATTTCTCAAAAAAAAATGAAAACAGTGTGTCAAAAGAGAGACGCTACGCTTCCTTTCGTGAGTATACAGCGAATGCTCTTCCCTTGGAGACAAGAGTGGGAAGAGAAAGTGACGAGTTCAGAATAGCAAGAAAAGTAGAGAAGTAAAAGGACTGGGGAAAAGAATGAGGAATTTCCAACGTTTTTCTAATATCATTAGGGGGAACGATGCTAAAGCGAGCGACGGAAGTTCATTAGCAGGCAATGGAGGAGAGTGCGCCCTTGTTGAGCCTGTAGATTTCATGAATGGACAGATCCAAACTTACGTGGAAACGTTGTTGCTGTTTTCATTCAAAGATTGAAACTATCTCGTGGGCTTGAGTCGGTCTATCCTCATACAATGGTAAAGTTAATTAAAGCATGCTTGGTTGTAGTAATACTTAATAGGCGAGTTAAATGCACAGTTAAACTCAGAGGCGGGTATAAAATTTTTTTCGGGGAGTGCCCAAACACCTTTTTTTTTCAATTCAATTCAATTCAATTCAAATTTATTATCCAGAACAAGAAACAATAGAACAAAACAAAACTAATACATAAATACATATAACACAATAGATGTCCCAAATTATTAATGAATTTTATTTCCCAAAGGGGCAAACACCCGTCCATGGGGTCACAGAATATCAAATAATAAAAATATAATATGGGACAAAAAAAGAGATAGTGGAAGAAAAAAAAAATACCCATTTACCTTTATTCCCCATTGTCAGGCCCTGCATTAGACTTTTGTTCCTGGGGAGATGACCAGAACCGCCCAAAACTCCCTTTCAAGCCCCTTCATGCATTCCCATTAGTTTAAAAAATGTCGTTTTTCTGAACATTTTTTTGTAGGTATAATTAGTTTCTGAATCAGCTAAATGTAAAAAAGTGTGGAAATTACAGAATTTCAAGTACGAAAGGGGGTCTGGAAGTCCTCTCCCAAAAAAGGTTTTGGAAATTGGACCCTTAAAGTTATTGTCAGTATTTTAACTCGTTTTATCCACCTAGACGACCGAATTTCTAGGGGGGAGGCCTTCGCCTCCCTTATATACGTCCCTGGTTAAATTATAAGTACTAATTTTTTTTGTGTGTGTGTGTCTTCAGGACAACCAGATATGTATTTTTCATTTTAGCGGTTTACATGAAATCTTTCTGTGGTCCTTGCCGGTTCTTCTGGATTTGCCAGTGTCCTGTGTCACTGGAAATACAAAAGGGTGATAAAGGGCTGCACAGTGTCATGGATCTATAAACCTTAATTCATTTATTTTCCTTTTAAAAATTACAAAACTTCTTTTAATATTTCTTTTAAACAAGAACGTACTAGTTCGGAGTCTACAACCAAAAATTTTTAAAATACCCTTTAAATCTTATTTGTAAAAAGTCACTACCAAATAAAACTAAATATCTTTCCTCTTCTGCCTCTCATTTTTGTCGAACCCGTGAAAAGTCGTGCTGCCATCTGCTTAAACAAATAACAATCTAGTATTGGCAAAGAAAGTAGTGCTGCCACCTGCTGAAACAAATAGCAATCTAATATTGTCTGGGAATATTGTGCTGCTATCTGTCGGTATAACAAATTATGATCAAATAAAATAAATGATGACAAAAATTTCAGAAATCTTCATTTTCTTCTTATTTTGTCTTAATTGTAATTGTTTCATGTAAAACTAATTTTAGTATTGTTAAAATGTTCTTAAGTGATAAAAAAATCATCTCTTAGATGGATATATTTATTTGTAATAAAACATATTTATCCGAATAACCTGAATACCCTCTCTGAAATTTTTGAGGTAATAATAAAATGAAACAATTTTGTTCTTCAAAATTTTATCTTTTACCTTTAACTATAAATTAAATTAAATGGTTCAAAAGAACCAAATCAAACCAAGTTGGCACATCTAAAAATAAAATCGGAAAGTCGTGCTGCCATCTAGCATAATATTTTTTTCTTTCGAAGATGTGCATAAAGTTGTTGGATTTTTTAAAAAAAATTCTCAATTTTAAAATATGTCCATTTTTTTAGACTACGGATAAGGTCGCAGTTACACAGCAAGTACTGTCAAACAACTTATTACCAATCATAACGACCAATTGACGCCATATTTTATGATGAAACAAAGTTTTTCATCTTTTAAAAAAGTAGCTTCCAAATTAAGTATCACTCAAAGACTGATAAAAGTAATCTAAAAAACTTTCAGATATGCTATTTCACACTAAAATTTCACACATTTTGTCAGAAATTTGTAATTTTTAGTCTTATAATAGAAATTAATTTTAAACATTATAAGTGTCATGTAGGTTTTGTCCAGTGGCGAATCCAGAGGGGGGCTGTGGGGCTGCCCCCGACCCCCCCACGGAACCAAGACATTCACGTTTTGGTAATAGCATAGTTAAAATTGAAATTAAGTTTTATAAAGAGTAATTTTCTGGGAGTGAGGTACACTTGTGTTGACATTTTTGATTTAGCTGAAATTTACACCAAAGGTTGTCATAGTGTCTTAGTAAAAAGTGTATCATCGTTTTGCGGGAAAAAATTTTGTTCTGGAGTGTTATGGCTACTCTTGTGTCACGTTTAAGCGCCATTTGTAGTGCCCGAGTGGGAAAATAGTAGTTAACGTTTAACTTTTTTGAAAAAATTCCGACAGGTGCCATTTTTTTACATATTATTCATTTTGTTTAAGGCCTTTATTAAGTCAAGAATTTGGTAATTTTTAAGCAGTAAGTCAAAAAAGGACTCCTGAAAAAAGGGTCTCAAGAGCTTCCTCAAGAGGTTTGCTCTAGAAGGTAATATAAAGTGTTCTATTATAACATCCCGTTTTTTGTCCTTAGCACTTCGCTCATTTTTAAAAATTTTTAATTTTTTGAAAATGAAGTTTTGGAGATAAGTGGAGTCACTGTAATAAAATTTCTCTAAGCTATTGGAAAATTGTACTTTTTTATTATATTCTGTAGATTTTAAAGTTTAGGTATATGTAGAATGTATGACGAAAAAAATTTAAAATTTCGTTTTGGGAGGTAATTTTTATGATGACTGCCATTATCACACTTCCTTGATTTTCATGGCTCACTCCTTACCCAGTAGCATGTCTAACTATGGGTTTTAAGGGTTAGAAAACATGAATTTAATATTGATTTGGGAGTACTTTGCCTGCCTAAAATAACGAGTGTATAAGAGTATCATGCCAAGTTCAAGACATCAGAAATTGTTTCGGAAATATTTCTTAATATTTACCCAGACAGCACACATTCTGGATTCCAGTATGATTTTTCCTGTATATTCACTGGATGTTTCAATCTAGATCCAGATATATTCAAGGACAATTCCAGGTTGATATATCCTAGCTTGACTAAATTATCTAAAAATCAAACAAAATTCAAACTGAATTCTTTTTCAGGATTCAAGTTTGATTTCAATCTGGAATATAGCTGGCTCAAGCCAGATTTTTACAAGTGTTCCAACCTGACTCAACTTCGGCACTTGACGCTCATCCAGATGGATTCCATCTAGATCTATGGCTTGAAGTCAACTGGATCTAGCTTGAATATTTCTCTGCATACTAGATTAAATCAAGTAAAATTCAAACAAATTTCAAACCGAAATACACTTTAGGATTCGAGTTTGATTTCAATCTGGATTATAGCTGGCTCAAGCCAGATTTTTACTAGTGTTCCAACCCGACTCAACTTCGGCCCTTACCCACATCCAGGTCGATTCCAGCTAGATCTACATTTTATTCATTGATAGGTCTTTAAGATTACAGTTTTTTTTTTCAGTAAATTTTAGTACCATATAAGAAGTCTTACATAATAGGTTACATTTGAAACTCGGCCACCCCCAGACAAAAATCCTGGATTCGACACTGGTTTTGTCTCTCATTATTTTCGATGGTACTATTTAAAAAGTCTGGATTTAAAAAATATGAATGATAAAACACTAGGTAATACTAATGAGTTACTAGGCGGTACAATACTGAATTTAAAAGATTCATTGGTTTCCTTTTTTTTTACCAGAATGTTTATTATCAATTATTGTCGACGGACACGTTTCAAGAGAAAAATGCACAAACCCATGTTGCACGTGCACGTGCACGCAATGTTCCAACCTTTCTTCTTATACCACCAAGTTGCATGTTTACCCAGACCTGCTCGTTCTCCAGAATCAGCGTCCACAAAACATGTCCGCTACCTAAATGTGGAGGAAGCAACTAGCGTGTGGTACATACAACGTCCGTGGGTACACCAGATAAACTTTGCGTACGGGTGGAGGCACCATGATCTGACAATTCCCAATAGCCATTGCGGTTATGGACACCTATGGAGTATGGAGACAACGCTCATTTCTGATTTTCTCGGCCCCCTCATTTCAAGGAAGGCTGTATTTTTTTATCAATTAACCTTGATAGTAATCATGGAAATAAATTTGGCTTTGATGTATTTTTCCTTCTTGGTGTATCATTTCAGTTGGCCAGCAGTATGTAAAATTAGTCCCTACACCTGGAATAAATTCCAATAAAAGCTTTTTCAACAGCTTGCACTCAAAAATGGCATGCATAACAGCATACTAAAATCGTACAATTGGAAATTTAAATACTTCAAATTTTTTTTAAACAACCATTTTGAAATAAAAAAAAAATTTTGTCGAAGGCATGGTTAATTTTAGATTGTGATGCAGAAAAGTTTAATATTTTTGCAATAAATTTTATAAAACTTTTAAACAAAGATTTTAAAAATCAAATTAACCTTTTTTAGTATGTTGTTATTTAGGCCATTTCGGAGGGAAAACCGTTGAAAAAGCTCTTATTACAATTTGTTCCAGGTGTAGGGACTAGTTTTTACAAAATTAAGAATTTTTTTAAAAAACTTTAGCTGATTTTCAATTTTTACTGCAAAAATACTATTGCATTTTTCAGCATCGCAATTGAAAATTGACCTATAAACATGTATTCATGGAAGTATATAAGGGGGGGGTTAGGGGGTCCAGACCCCCCCCCCCTCTTAGCCTAAACCTTATGTCACCAAACAGAAAGGTTCCTGTCCCAAATATCCAAAAAATGCGTGAAATACAACTTTTTCTGATCAAATTTCACAAAATTTTCTGGGGGAGGATCCCCAGGTCCCCCTTTTTTGCTTGAAAGCATGTACTAACCGCAAAAATTCACATTTGGCCTACATTTTACTCGAAAAGGGAAAACTGTTAGAAACATTTGGGGGTCCAGAACCCTTTCGAAACATCCTAGTAACGGCTTCCTAGGTCCTGAGTACCAAATGTATGATGATGAACCAAAACGAAGATCTTTAGTGTTTTTTATAGGGCACCTATACAACTTACAAACTAATTTTTCAAGGGCAATTAAATATCTATCCAATAAATTTTCATTTCCAAGTGATGCAAATGCTTCAATTATGAGAGGTTCAACTTCTATAAAAGGTTTCTAGCATGTTAGTTTTCCTTTTCCATTGAACATCCCGGTTGTGTCACATTCAGTAAAACTATGAAAGCTAGGAAGTGTATCAATCAGTTCTGCTCACCTAGACGATCATAAATGGATTTGAGAGAAACAATTTGTTTTTTGGCTCCTATTCCAGTTATGACACAGGACTTCAGGACTAAAAGGGGATACCATCTCAAAGCCAGAATGAAAACATCAGTATATAATGACAAGATGTGAACAGTGTATCCTAAAGTTGTAGCATAAAGGACATGGTATATTATTATGGTGTCTGCTTCTTGATTTGTTTTCAAATTATAGTAAATCTTGGTAAGAAAATAAGAAAGTCCCCTTTTAATTGGGGTCATACCTATGCAAATAAAAGCCTGTTATCAATTTTATTTCCTTTACGCCCATTACGTGTTACTGTTTTAAGGTTTTTAGTGTTAAATCCACGAAGTAATGGTCAAAAACTAGGTGAATGGTTTTATAGTTTTCAGCTACACTGTTAATATAATCAAGTATTGATTAGCAAGATCCTTAGATGTGTTGATATTCCACTAATTTGCTAAATTAAAACCATGCCATCTATTTCTATTGTTCACCAGGAGGAATATAGTATATAACTAAGAAACTTTGTCCTTTTCTAGTAGATGCAAAAGCTTACTCTTGTCGTAACAAGGTGATAAAGATTTACAGTCACAAAAAAGTCTCTACAGTCGAGAATTCGTAAGTAGTATCTGCTTTCTTTGGGCGTGTTTATTACTTTTCGAAAACAACCACATGTGATTTCTTTCATAGGTTTTTGGAAGTAAAGCTCGATACTGTATTGACACCAGCAGGGGAACTCCTGTTGGTTGGCTCCCTGTCTGCGCGCGTTTCTGAGTTGATCTAGTCTCAAAGAAAACATTGAATAACCAACTTTCTATAAACTTTTCTTTAAAAAAGAATCTTAACCACCATATAATAGACAAATGGTAGTATTTTTACCAAATTATACCTTCATATGAAACTAAACAGAAAAAATTACCTTTTTTCGAATTTTAATTAATTAATTAAAAAATTATAATTAATAATTTTAAAGCTCAGAAACTTTTTTACTTTAATTCCACCATTTTACAACAATTTTAAATGCGTCTGAACTGAATTATACCTGCCTAACAGTCAAAATAGGGAAGTATATAATTTGACCTTTGACTTGACCTCTACACCAGGAAAGTGAAAAGAAAAATTGGTACCAAAGATTTTCTGACTCTTCATACCCTAAAGAACCAAAATAACCTTGGTACCATAAATTTACAGAAAATTTTTACAAATTTACATTAGAGACTCCACTAATACCCTTACTTGGGGGTGGGCGGTCAATCACATATTCTTATGTAAGATTTTCCAAATTAATTAATAATCTTTGATAAATATTATTCCAAAGACTAGAGATAATAACATAATGACCAACAAGAATATTACTTATCCGTTGAAAAATAAAAATCTTTGATTTACGTCAAACTAAGAGTTTTAGTGTAACTGATCCTTTTCTAACATTTTATTATTTTGAAAAACGAAATGGAATCTTATGGGGGTGGGTCAAAAATTGCCAAAATCATCCTTACGTAATTAATGAATGGCCCCTAGGGTTTTTTTAGGGGACTTCCCCCAAAAATGTTTATATTTTAGTATGCTAAAAAGTCTTCTAAAGCTACTTTCTAGGGGGTTTTGTTTTCAGGGAGCTTCGCGGGCCGCACAAAATGACCCGGCGGGCCGTATGCGGCCTGCCAGTTGGAAAACACTGTTTACACTTTCAGTGATCAATGAAGTTTCTTGGACCCCCCCCCTTGTAAAAGCTATAGCTACGTCCGTGCATGTGTGTGTATTACAAGTTTAATATTAAAATTTATTACATTTCTTTAATTTAAAAAAATAATTTAAATTTGTGTTTTTAATAGTATATTTACTTGTTATTTCAAAAATTTCTGATAGATACCAATGTATCTTGTTTGTACCTGTTTTCACTTGTTTGAAAGTTAATCCTACATTTCACCAATTTCAATTTATTAATAAATTGATTAACTAATTAGTTAAGCGTAGATTCCACCGGTTTTCATTTATAGTGCTGTCCTTTAAAAACAACCCACTGTTTCATATTTTCTTCATTAAAAGCTTAATAAAAAGGATAATTAAATCGAACAAAAAACTGTACTAGCGGCTCATCCTCCCTAACATTTTAGTGCTAAGCATTTTTAATTCCAACTATCCATTACAAATTGGCAGCCAATTAAGTAAGAATTTGAAAAAAAACCCACTTTTTCCTAGAAGGACTCTAATTGGCCGACTGAGCTAAAACTTTAATATTTTATTCACATAGTAATGGGATAACATAAAAACGAGCGAAAAATGCTCTAAAGTCTTTGTAACATGCATTTTTACAAAATCTGTAAATCTGAAGCACATTTTTTGCCAAAAATCTACATTATCTCAGCTTGTTTAAAAAATAAGTAAATAAACCGTTCTTTGACCAGTTTTTACACCCCTGACACTCTAAAGGGCATAGAAAGACAGGGTATATGAGATGGTAAAATTATTTTAATTATGTAATTAAAAACTCTCAATGGGTTGTTTTTAGGGTACAATTTGGAGTGGGTTGTTTTTAAAGGACAGCACTATATATAGCTATATATGTGGACAATCCATTGAAAAATGCTCTTTTCAAAAGCCTCGAAAGTTTAGGACACTAATTTAAAAAAAAAAAAAAATTATTGAATTTTTCATCCGAAAATGGAAATTTTAAAAAATTGAATTTCTTTAGCTTGTATTTTTTTAAATTTCAGTACGTTACTATTCATTATTATTACCGTAGGATTTAGCTATTTTTGTAAGGTTTTGAGGAGAATTTAATGTTTTCATTCTAATTAGTTTTAAAAATAGAAATTTTAATTCCTAAATTCATTATTGGGTTTAAGCTCTCAAGAATAATTTAAAAACATGTATCACATGATTGTATCATAGTTTTTTTAATGTTCAGTTATTTTTAAACAAAATTAAATTTGCCATCGTCCGATTTTTATTAATGTTTTTATTGGGGGTCACTCCTAAGTGAAAACCATTGTGAAACCTTTTATTGCAATTTGTCGGAAGTTCAACTCTGTTTTTAGTGGACTTAAAACCCTTTAGTCATAATTATAATTTATTCCCCGTGTATGACTACAAAAATTATGTTTACAATATACCTATATTATTTTAACTAAATATCATCTTCCTCGGGTTTAAGAACGGGTGACTGTTTCCCGTTTAGTTTAACTTCATTGCGATACTGCTGAAATAAATTTAGATTCAAGATTCTACATTAACTTAACCCATCCTCTTTATTAAATGAGGGTAACTGACCAAGAGCTTTGATTAATAAATTAATGCTTTGGTTTTTTATTATAGGCTCATACTGCTTTTTCCAATACTTATTTTTAAACTTATTTTTCCTTAACTTTTGTTCAGAGTAGAAAATTCTGAAAAAACTGCAAGACCTCAGAAATAAAATCATTGCACCTATAATTTGGACTTATGATAGTAAAAGTTTAGAATAGTTTTACTATGGATCCTAAGAGCGTCAAAATGGTTTTCCTCTAATTATTTTCGTTAAGGTAATCTATTAATCTTCTAAAAATTAAACTAGTTTGTTAAGCACTAGGAGGTCGACTTTTTATTCATTAGATTCCATCTCTTGCAGTAAATCTTCATACTAATATTAAAAACCTGTAAACTTGACAAATACTTTTTGGAAACATTGAAACATTTTGTGAATGTAAATTTAACCAAGACAAAAAACAGACCATTATAATTTATATATATTTTTATTCTTTGATATATTCTCATAATTTCATGTTATCAACGGTGCAATGGCTACTTCCAGTGTTGACTAGATACAAATGAAACATTCATGGCTACAAAATGAAAATGGCTACACTTTCAGAGTTGACATTTTGCAAGGAGTAATCCAATTCAGCTTTTCATTTACACTATAAAATGTATCAAAGATGCGTAAAAACAGTTAGCAATGAAAATCCATTTGATATTGGATATTCAAGACGCAAATCGTTGTACAAAATACTTAATTTCTGTACAGATAAATTACTATTGCTCAGACAAGTAGATACTGGTTTAAATATGGGATGGTTCAATAAGAAATTAAAGATTACTTTGATCTTGAGCAAATTTTTCAAGCTCGATAAAATTTCGTTTAACATAACATTAGTATTCTAAAGCTAGTTAGCAGTAAAAAAGTATGTCGTCAAAAGAGCTATTGTTAAAATCTTAGAGTAAAATAGTTATTTTGTAACTTTAACACAGAAAGAGTACAATAACAGTTTCTGAAAACATCCTTTTGTGTACTTAGAGCTCATAACAAGTAAGAAAATTTTTAAAAATCAAGCTCGTTTAACTCTTAAAGTCAAAGCTGTTAAATGGTACAAGTGAAAATTAAAAATTACAAGTTACTCTGTATCTGATACTTATTTCATCTCAGAGTACAAAAGTTAAAAATTATTCTACATGGTATGTACTAAATCATAAACCACAAGCTCTTAATGTTGATAATATAATTAAAGGCACACTTTCACTATTGCCAATAGAAATTTCTCTTAAACCAGTACAAATACTTCGCTAAGTGCACATGTCACTGACTAGTTCCTAGACTAGAATATCATACAGATATACTAGAAGGTGGAAAGTATTTCAGATTCGTTTCAAAGTTACACATTTACTTCCCCAAATTTACACAATACATATTGCAGTTACCGATTCCGTAACAATTGTTGTAGTGATGGAGAGAAGTCCCGAAAAGTACGACATTCAAATGGTACACATCTTCAAGAGATCCAGCTTCAGAGGACGAGAGACATTGATGAAGACACACGAAAGAACAACTCTGTGCAACTGGTTAACAATTTCTTCAAAAAAAAAGTCTTAACAAGTGCTCGTTGATACGAATATCAGAGGAGGGCCAAAAGACGAGATTGTCCTCGTTATTTGAGAGGGAGAAAAACATTGTCTCAGTGAAAGTAGAAATTCAATTATGACCTGGAGGGAATTTTTCAGTAAAAGAATAATTTGGGATAGTCTCCGACTTCGGCCACACACTGATATACGATACCTCACGCATAAAATGTTTTACAAAGCAATAAAATCTGTAACCATTCATCAAAACCCTCAGGAGTTATGTACACTATTTTCGTCCATTCATTATCGTTCAGTCTACAGATCTGCACAGGTTTGACTGATGAGAAGAGAGTCCTGATACGGGGGGCGCTAGCAACAGGGAACCACGACAGAGCTCACCTCCGTACAAATTCCCTGTTTCAAGCACCTTTTAAGATACTTTTTGCAGAAGTGGCCATGGCAAGGTAAGAATTTAGTGTGCTCAGTTTTGACGAGATATTATTGCTGCATAGATTAGTTTTTACCTCTTCAAAATCTATAAATTCGGTTTACCAATGGGCGATTTCGATTATGGAATATTTACATTTTGTGATTTATAATAACTATTAATGATTTTAAACTTCGTTTATAAAATCTAAGAGATACCAGATAATTACAAAAACTCTGTTTAATGCAATTACGTTTGGATGATCAACCAGATACAACGGAACGGTGTTCCGTACATATTTGGTGCGATCTATATTTGATAGTTTACACTTCCTTATTAAAAAATTAATTTACTTTTCAACATTAAAAAAGCAACAGCAAATTCCGTACTAAAAAAGCCGTAAACAAAACTTTCTTTTTTACTTTTCCAATAGCAATTCAAAATCAATGCCATTTAAAACTTTAAACAACAACACTTGAATACAAAAACCGAACCAGGGTTGCCACGCGGCTCATCGCGCTGCCAACCGAGCACCGCCAAACACCTCGCCAAGGTCCACAACAAGTACTCGTACACCAGTTCGCACAGACTGTCCTGCTCGCTGTATCACGTGAGGCAGGGCGACAGCGTCAGCTTGTGCTGGCAGGTATCGGCGAGGTCCGGGAAGTCGAAGCGCACGTCGGGGGTGGCGGCGGGCAGCGGGGATCCCGGCGACAGGCGCAGCGCGCTGAACAGCTGCCCCTCGAACGCCAGCAGCTGCCCCATGAAGCTGAAGTTTGGCGAGACGATGCGGCGACGCGCCTTCACGAACTTGTAGGCCTCCTCCATGCGCAGCCGCTTCGTGGCCATCAGGTAGGCGATGCAGATGGTGGCCGAGCGGCTCACCCCCGCCTGGCAGTGCACCAGCACCTTGCCGTTCTGCGCCTTCACCTGGTCTGCAAGAGAAACGAGGGTCAGACACTGATGGACAGTCAAGACTATATAATATACATGTTACGACCACACTCAAAAAGTAAGCAACTTCAGCTGCTGTTCCAAGAACGCACTGAAACCTCTGGTAAGTCTAAATGAGCCTTGAGATTCCGAAGACCTTCAACTAGTTTCCCCCATCCAGAGTTTTTGTTTTTCAACAAGACCAATGGTCAAACCACAGATATAAAAGTGATTTCATTGAACTGTTTCACCGTGATTCATCCAATTGGTCTTGCCAGATGTACCGCAACCCAACTCAACTGAAGTTGCTGACGATTAAAAAGTGAGTGTAGTTGTGCAAGTTACATACTATAAACTACTAACAACAATGTATTATTCCACAATAATATGCTAAATCTCAACAACGATAACTAAGTTTGTAGACTCCCTTCAGGATAACTAGTATCTTGAAATCTAATTATTTTCATGAATAGCTATACCAACTAATGATATCGATGGCTTCAATAGTCCGTTAAAAACAGGGGCGGATAGGAGATAACTGACCGATTTTAAGTGACGATTGTGAAAGGGGGTAAAAAACTATAAGATTTGCCATATCTTATGATATCGATGGCTTCAATAGTCCGTTAAAAACAGGGGCGGATTGGAGATAACTGACCGATTTTAAGTGACGATTGTGAAAGGGGGTAAAACTATAAGATTTGCCATATCTTATGATATCGATGGCTTCAATAGTCCGTTAAAAACAGGGGCGGATTGGAGATAACTGACCGATTTTAAGTGACGATTGTGAAAGGGGGTAAAACTATAAGATTTGCCATATCTTATGATTTCGATGGCTTCAATAGTCCGTTAAAAACAGGGGCGGATTGGAGATAACTGACCGATTTTAAGTGACGATTGTGAAAGGGGGTAAAACTATAAGATTTGCCATATTAACGCATTTCGCCAAAGCCAAAGCGGATATTACCCTAGTAATAAACCAATAATTAAACAGCACAGGTTAACTAAAGGGTTTTCAGAATGGAATACAAATGAGATAGTTTATACACTAATAACTTTGTTTAATAGTTTCTAAGGATACAGATATCGTTAACTTATTTTATCAACGCAAGTAACTTCACAGATGATGCAAGTTAAAAAATAATATCTTGAACCGGAAAAAAATCATAAAATCTCCCAGTTCAACTCACTCCGCACACAAGTTCACGGAGTAGAACGTTGGAAAATTCCCCAGAAGCGGAAACGACAAATCCAATGCCGTCCCTCGCGGAAGTAGCTTCAGAGTTTGGCTCATTGGAGATTTGGTCAACCATCCCGAGAAGATATCCTCCGGCGGCGCAACAGGGATTTCTTCCACATAATGGGAGAAGGGAAGCACATTCTTGCAACAGAGAATTAGGCTCTTACACGACACTCCACGAATGCAATTTTTTAAAGGAAGTGCTGCCCTCGAAATGTGTCATCCAACCCACAAACAGATAAATCCCGAGCACGTCGAACTCTGGACAAATTAATATGCAATGTGATGCAAAAACATTGGCTTAACGGGTTGTAACTCAACACTCAAGGAGTTCAATCAGTAGCTCGTATTCTACAATGGGTACACAAGTTTTAGGCGAGAAGAGAATGGACACAATAGCTTCCCAACAATGTTATTTTACCGAAATTCTCATAAACTAATTAATAATGAAGAAATAAAAATCAGTTTAGACAAAATGCTAAAATTTCTGTAGTAATTCCTCAGAAATTTAAATTGGAAAGTGTGTAATTCTTTGAAATTAGCAACTGCTGCAAATTAGCGAAACACAGAACGTTCTTTCGCCAATTTTTAACAATAAAATTTAAAGTACAAACTTTTTAATGTGAATTTTTGAAAGTTTCCAATAAATGAAACAGTGTCTTAAATTATTTCCAAGTATTTAATAGAAAATAGAGGTCAAAGCACACTATCGAAACCCAGACTTTAATGAGTTGGTATGAAGGGAGAACTTGAAGCTAAACTTTTTATTAACACAACCTATTAACAGATACATTAAGGTTATTCGAAACTGTCATTCTATAAAATTCTCTATTAGGTTGAATCTTCAAAAAGCTCATAAAATTATTATAGAAAGAATTTTCTATAAATCCCCAATCATTAGATAGAAGAGTGTCAGAATACAAACCCCGTCCCCAAACAGCCAGCTTCCCCCCAAACAAAACGCCCAAGTTCAGCTACCTAAAAAAATAACCCCAGCGAGAGAAAAAAATAATCCACCTCTGAGTTTTTTCCCGCCTTTTCTCTCCCCGGCACCTCGCTCTAGTTTCGGGGCTCTCTTCCAACTAATAATGGCCTTGGATCGTAAAAGCTCGGCGGTGACGTCGGACGGAAGGTCATAAACATCTCGGCACAAACGGGGCTTTTCTGAAAAATGTCCATAAACGCCCTCCTCTTGGCCTTTTACTGCCATTTCTAAGATGGCGGCCGAACGGGGCGGAAATATGAAGATCGTAAAATATATTTCGAGTTCCGGTAGTTAAAAAAAAAGTGGAGATTCGTGAGATTCGGCGGGGAGCACTCCCTGTCTGATGGAGAAATCGCTTTGCCAGTCGACCGACAACGTAAACACCCCTTGTTTTCGAGAAGTTCCGAAGGTGGAAGGAAGCTGTAGAAGTACTACCGCGAGAGAAGCTGTAGAAATACCAATGGATATTAATACGCGTTTTAAAATGTATATGGTTTGGCAAAGGGTTTCTGTAATGTTTGCAAAGATCCGTTTTGCAAACCTTCCTGTTAAAAGTTTGAAACAATTTTCAAAAATTTTCTTTTAAAAATTATGAAGATTGAAGTCCCTATATAATTTGAAAATCTTAAGGCATTAAACAAATATGTTCATTTCAGAGAAAAGTCACCGCTCCAACGTAGTTATACTATCATTGAAATCGTCTTTTGGCGACATTATTCGTTATCAATTATCAAAAGCACCGTTTCAAAAAAGACAACTCCTTTCTGTTGAGTATCGAATAGGTAACTAAACGAACAGGGCAAGGGTTAAAAACGAGTAATCCTTCCAGACCAGTTAGGCCAAACCGAAAATCATACAATTCAAAACTATCCCGAATCCTATTCTTTCAAGCCACCCAGCAGATAAATTTGCTTAAACTTTTGAGTGGTGAGCCTGAGTGTCCCAAACTCTTTCAGAGCGTTTTAGACGGATGCCACACGCAACTTTACCCCAACACAGCGGATGCTGGAACACTCATATCCACATTCAAATCCGGCAAAAGGCGACAACCATATGCGACACCCAAATTTCCCGGAGGGGTGGGGCGCTAATCCCTCACTGCCCAATACCTGAAGTCATGCCGCCACGTGCGCACCTCCCCCCCCAGGGACTTCTAAATCAGGGATCGCTTCCGGTACAGTGCACAAAAAGCACCCGCTTCCGTTAGGTGGAACGCGCAAGCCAGAATAGAACGGAGCCCACAAAAGCCAAGGGGAGCAGGGACAATTGGTCACACGCGTCGGGGTGCATTGTCTTCATGGGGGTTAATTGGCCGGTTATCCCCGATGATCGGTCGGAGACAAAGAACCATTATGGTGCGGTATGATGCAGAAGATTATATAACCGTTAGGATTGCTGAATGAATGGTTTGTCTCGTGATTGCTGCTGCTTCCATTCATTGGGATTTAGTCGATAAGTTCGGTCACACATCAATGTTATCGAGCAATGGCACAACGGGTTTATTTTCGTTTTAATTCGTTAATGGGTTATTGGATATGCGTTACGGTTTTGTCACGATGTATCGGCAGTCTGCTGGAAGGAAACTGGTTTCTTTATTTTAACGCTTGAACAATGCATACTGATCGGGGTGGCAGTCCTTTGAAGTAAGGGTGGTTAGTTGGAATTTTAATGGAGCAGAACCTAAATAAGGAATGTGTATTGTTGTAAGAGAGAGACCAACCAAACTTAAATCCTTAAGAATGCACGACCACATATCTTAAAAAAGCGACAACATATATAGCAGCAAACGTAACAGATGTTAATTCTATACAAGAGAAAACGCGTCACCGACAACATTTGAAGTTATTGATAAAAGTATTTAAACCAGGAATATTGTTTTTGAAGGGATACCTAAATCTCCAGGCAGTGCAGCTAACACACTATTACTGATGACAACATTGGTATAGGCTGAACTACTTGTATTAAGCTTTACGACAGATAGAGAGCAAGTTTCAATTGCAGAATTCCTCAAGCAGACACGTTATTAAATGAAAACTACAAAAAAGTTCAAAGATCAAATTAAAAAACACCAATTTCTACTTCTTTTATTGCTGAAAGTATTAAGTCTTCTTTTCAAAAACAATCTTTATCGACACATTCAATTAAGTTGAATGCTTTTTCATCTCCCATTAGAAACGTTTTTAAATTCTGCATATTTAAGTTGAAGGCCTTTTCTGAAGCACCCACTCAACAATAAATTGCAGTTGTAAGGGGGGGTTACACCCTTTTTTACTCCCCACACAGGAAGAACAGAACACATTATCAACGGGGGAAGATGGAAAAATCGCTCCTCATCAACCGCGCATGAGCCGTTCGACCAAAATCCATCCCTTCTATTTCGGAACGTCGCGGCCCGTTTCTAATTCCGAATGCGCACTCGGCGTGTTGTTGCGAAACGCGTCTTTCTTGAGTCAGTCGCGAAAATTAGGCAGGGGAAGGCTAAATCGAGATATCCACACGGGAAGTCACCACTACTGCTACGGCACTTCCGCCGAAGATGCGCAAATGAGCGCGGCTTCCCTTCTTCCCGCTCCGCTAATCCGCATCCAGAGAGGCCGGAAAGCTCGGCCAATTAAATCGACGAGCCATTAAGTGGAGATCCCATGGGGGGACACCTCCCCACCACCCTGGTCGAGATCTTGGGAATTTGTAACGTTTGTGAAGGATGATGAAACCTCACGTCCCCTTTTTTAAAGAGTAGGATTAGAAGAAAATCGAATTAGCACATCAGCAACTAGAACAGAGGAACTTGGTGGGCGTCGAAGGTTATCCGTCATCACCTATTGTCAAGCTCAACTTTTGGGGGGGGGGGTCCTTCTCTTATCTTCCTATAACAGTCGTTTCAGGCAACTACAAATATTACAAATTAAAGGAGTCAAGTTCTCTGGTTAATATTTTATGGACCAAGGGCATAGAAGACCATTAGACAGATTAGAAATTTTGAAGTATTGCACAGATCTTGCAGCGTTAAAGTTATCTGTTTCAAATTTCAGTCGATAATATATTAAAGTAATAAACTTTCGGTAACCGATTGGCTAGCTAATAAGTTATAAACAGATTTCCATAAAACCAAAAGATATCCACGCACAATTTTTTTCAAATATTTTTTGCAAACTAATTAAGATTCCCCAGTCCTATAAATTTTGGCTAAAGACATGGCAATCACATTGTTTACCTAAATATTGTGATAATGCTGCTTAAGCAACAGCAGGGAGAAATCAAGGGAGGGGGGGGGAATGTTAAATACTCCAAAATCCTAAAGTTTTCCGCACTTGGCGTCATTGTTCGAGGAGTTTTAAAATTGCATCAAAGTTAACAACTGCCACAGTGTAAAAACATTTTAAGATATCTTTAACAGAACATATTTATTAGATAATGTAACGCGATAAAAGTAGGTTGCTATCTCTTAAAAATTTAATCGACACTAAAATAAATGTTGTAACATACAAAAAAATCTATAAAAACTGAATATCAAATCTTGACAGGCTATCTGATACAACCCAAAGTGATGCATTCATTTATTAATCATAGCAGCGACCTTCATTTTTATCAGCTTTCTTTACCCTCGCAGCACGACAATATTTAATATTTACGTAATGGCATCATCAAATAAGCAATATGATAGTGTACGAGGTGACATAATGTCATTGTCTGCACAGTTTTTCTCATCAATGGATTCACGTTTTGTTCGAAACACGAGAAAAACATTTATCAACGGAGATGAGGGAAAGCTCCCTTTCGAAACAATGGCAGCTAGATAAAAAAAATGACATGATTTGCAAGCGATTGCGGCAATGCTACCTTGAAAATGAAACTAGGCGTTCGAGAGGAAAATACAACCATTTCCCAATAAAAACATCACGTAGAACGATTAATTTGTTATGTAGAATAGTATTTTTAGATAAAAGTTGAGATGCTACTAGTAGAAAATTGGTTTGAATTGAATGGTAGGTGCACCATTGAGATTTACATAGTATGTTTAATTATAATTGAAAGAATAAAATTTAGTCCCGTCGTAAAGCGAAGAGACAAAAAGGTTCATCAAATTAATGACATCATTTAAAACTAAATTTTCTTACGCAACTTGTTAGTTATACAAGTACATTGACTGTACTTAAAAAGCATCTAAAACATAATTATGCGTCGGAAAAATATTTCTTTCGTTTTTATACCAATAAAAGAGTTTTTACCTCGAAATTTTGCTATCGTGAAAATTTTAGCGTCCCTTCTTACACTAAGATAACTTGCATTGTGAAAATAAGAAGGGGAATTTCATTGTCATAGTACCATTTAGAAAGTAGAATATATATGGTAGAAAAGTTAAAAGTGAAAGGGGGAAAAGCACTGATGTTTGATATCATTACAAAATAAAGTTTATTTTTGAATCTAATATCTATGTAATAAATAGCAGGTAGACCAGTCAAGCTATATCTGATCGGTAAATTTACATAAATCATGGAAAATTCAGATTACAATGTTCCCCAGATTTGCACCACATCTTTTATTTTTCCTTCCATCACCCCAAATAAAATCAATATGGGCACCACATCCCGCTTAAAACCCATCGTAATATCCTCAACTCAAGCGTAAACCGCCACGCGTAACTTCATTCACACCTTCCCATTCGGCCCTCGACAATCCGCGCGGACATTCATTCATCACCAACTGGCCAATCCTGCCGTCCAAGCTATGCTAATGGGACGTCCTCTGCAGTAGGTCAGCGAGAGTGGTGGGAAGCGCCCCCATTGGGTCGCCGGGAAGCGTAGATCATTGACGCGGAGGAGGGATCAGAGAGAGGGTTTCCTGCAAAAAGCATTGGCATCGCTATCCTGCGGATATCCGCCGCCGGCGAATATATACGTTGCCGTCGTCTACGGACGGAACCCGGGGATGCTTCTGCATTGTCAACTGGCTTTTCATGGTCAAACGGGCCGATAAGTGTAGGAATGCCAAAACAACATGCCGGCCGGCCTTCGGATGGATAGATAGAACAATGCGCAGGGGAACTCGCTGGTACAGGTTCCGCCGATTGCACCGCCTCATCGACATGCCGCGGAAGATAAATAATAAGTTGCCCGCGGCAATTGGGGTCCAGGAATTGGCAACATGATTGATGTTTAAAAAAATGTTGCGTGGGAAATTATGCTAAGGTCGTCAATTATGTATTGCACTTAGGAAAATACAGGGCAAAAAAAATTAGCAAAGGTTTATGGACAGAACAATTATTTCATATTAGTAATATTGTATCGATATTTCCAGGATTTTTTTGAATAAAAAGCATTTTATAGGACCCCCCCCCAGATACTGTAAATAAAATTCTCAGTTTTCATTACCAGTAATTTTGACAAAAAAATTATTTCATAAATTTATCTCACTAAAATGTTTTATCTCAAAGAAATATTTTGAAATTGACATCCATTGATATGAAAAGCTTTTTCTATACAAAGTTTGCAAGATTAATTAGAATTCACTATTGTAAACTTGTTTACCTGCAGAAAAGATCGTAAGATTCCATTCTTTCTTTTCATTTCAAATTAACGTACGATATTTTGTCTCCAATAGCCTTAAGTGACGCAAAACAAATAATTTATAGGGCATAATTTTGGGTTACTTTCCCTTGAGGCAATTATTTCTCACCTAAAAATTGCTTCACTATGGCATTACCCGATTACAGATTACGAGAAATGCTCAGCAATTGCAAAGTACATTAAAATTACATAAAACGTGAGTGGCTAACATTCGGTCTTTATGCGGATTTTTTATTTTGAACTGAAAATGCAGATTTATGCATATTGCTTTCTTGGTATTGAAAGAGTCAAATCTAAAACTATATTTCCTTTCATTCATTTATAACGAGGCTTGCCTTAAGGAAAAGGCCTTGTTACTCGGGGTATTAAATGTTAATCATTGAGAAGAAATACTTTTCCTGACAATTCTGATAAAATATTTGTACCTATTGCATTCAAATTCTTTTAGTCGATTCAAACTGAAGAGCATTTATTTTATTCTCAAAAATTCGCATTTTAAACAGATACGAGTTTTAGGTAAAAAAAGACTAAATTGAGTTAAATTGTGATGCTTGAGACTGCATTGTGAGTTGACAATACTTTCAAAATTAAAACCTTCAATACAAGAAATACGTTTTTACAGAAGAATTAAAACCTTAGGCTTTTAAAAGTACCTTTTTAAGCATGGATGGAAATCAAAGACGTTATAACTTCCATGTTTACAAATATGTAGTAAAAGGCCATAACCATTTGTTTAGCTGAACAAATTTGAAGAAAATAACTTTTAACGATTATTTACACCAAAATGAGGCATTAAATAAACGACAAAAATAGAAAGAATAAAAAAATTATAAATCTTAAATGCATCAGGTGTATAATAATATCAACGGAAAAGGAAGATGAGTGAGTGTTTATTTGAAACTATTTTTACTCTCTTCCGGATGAACAATAGATATACATTTCTAAGATTGGCATCGAATTGCTCTTAATTTCCTCATAGCCTCACCCAACAAAAACTAAGCGATAATATAGCCGGATATGAGTACTTTTTATATACACTGTAAAAAAAACCTGTCGAATTTACAGAAAAAAACTGTCAGCCAGGACGCTTCTGTGATATTTTACAGACTTTCCATTTTTTTAATTGTTATTTTTTTTATAAAATGGAAAGTCTGTAAAATATCACAGAAGATATCTGTGAAATAAACGAGAAAAAACTGGCGTCCTGGCTGACAGTTTTTTTCTGTAAATTCGACTTTTTTTTTACAGTGTAGCAATGACGGGATAATTATTAAGTGCTCTCTGGCAAAATTAACACAGAATTTCCGTCCTTGACATTGACTCATTGTTGCCGCCAGCACTGCAAAAAATAATCGTCAAGAAACAGAAAAGCTCTGGCAGCAAAAGTTGCCTTATACACAGGATTTCCCTGATGACTTAACTTTTTCACTACGCTACGATCTTTTCACAACTTTAGGGAACATTTTCTGCGATAATTCATAGGGACATGATACAGCACGGTTCTAAGGGGGGCACTTTTCAAGACCATCACCTTTACCTTTTGAGGAAAATGTCAAAATGTTGTGGATTTTCTAAATCCTCTTTTGGTAATCCCCTGTCCAGAGTGTGCCCCCCTTGGATCCGCGCCTGGTCTATAGACAATCTGGTGTAATATAATATTTCTAATGGATAAGTTCCCTAAACTTGCGAAAAGATCGCAGCATACAGAAAAAGTCCAGGAGTCAACAGAGAAATCCAGTGAAAAGGAAAGCTCTGGCAACTCTTGCTGTAAATGAGCAAGTCTTGCTGCCAGAGCTTTTCTATCTGTTGACGCTTATTTTTTACAGTAGTGACGGCCTTCTCATCGCTAAAAGACTCACCGATGAAGTGTATGGCCTCGTGGAAGTGCTTGGCGATGTCCTCGCAGCCGGTGTCCCGCACCGGGATGCACTTGTACAGGAAGGCCTCCTGGAAGAGGTTGGGGCAGAGCTGCGTCACGTTCAGCAGCGCCGTCACTCCCAGCTGCTGCAGCTGCTCCTTGCGGGCTGCGTCGCGCGCGCTGCCCAAGAAGAGGTGAGGCAGGATCTCCACCGGGCACTCGGGAGGGCCGCGCGGAGACGCCAGCGGCGACGCCGATGACGGCGACACGCCCCGGCTCTCGCACGTCTGCCCCGGGAACAGCCGGCTGAAGCCGTGGTAGCCACCTAAGGACACAAACATTCACGTTAACACTAAGAAATATATTAACATAAACCATTGTTATGTGGCGAGCTTACTCGCCACTAAAATAGTCAGATTATTCAAGTGGGGTATAAATACCGACTAAAGCGAATATAACCATAGCCATCTAGACGTCACATAAGGCCAGGGAAGCTCAATATCTTGAGTGACTTTCTGCCTACTATTTCGCGTCATCTTCGCTCTTTGGACAACAGCGCAACTCCAGTCTGAAATCTTGCACGCTCCCTTCAGACTGGAATTGCGCTGTTGTCCAAAAAGCGATGATGACGCGAAATAGTAGGCAAAACGTCACTCAAGGTTTCGAGCTTCTCTGGCCTTATGTGCCTAGGTGGCCATGATATAACTCCGAATTATTAGAAACTAATCAATGAAGAGGAGCTGGGGGCAGCATGTGTGCCATCCCAACTAGAGAGAGAATGGTTGGTTTATCAATATTTTATTGCGTTAAAATGAAATGACAGCATTTAGCGCCAGAACAGATCCATAAGAGAATGAATTATTTTCCGAATGAAATAAGGAGTTTAAAAGATTAATACTAAATAATAATCACGCTACGCAAGTATGGACTTTTGATATGGGATTAAGGGGGAGGGCATGGGGGGGAAAGAAAAAAAAATAGTAAAATAAGAACCTTTAACTATTAACAGCTAAACCCCCTGAACTTTTTAAAAAAATTGAACTGTGCAAGTTTGTGTTTTATTTACGCATCGTGATACTTTAACACATTGACCCAATCCAATTAACTCAAAAAAAGGGGGTAAAATAGAATTTCAAAAGTGCAGGTTCACATTTCGGGAGCAAACCCACCCGAGAGTTCCGATCATCGTCAGTTTTTAAAACTTTCAACCATCGATCATTATTATAAGCCTGGGGGAGATACCGATCTCGTGAGGCACGCCAGGATACAACGGGGCACATCGTCACGATTTCTCACTTCACAGCAGAAACCCGAGGCAAAACCAATCCAATAATCACCGACTAAATAAGAATAAAAAAACAGTGCACGTCCGGAAACAAGAAAAAGTCCCTTTATTTTCGCGTCCTCCGCGGTCGCGTGCGGATATGACGTTCGGCAAGGGAAGGAGGGCCCGCAAAAAACATCTTGTTTATGGTCGTGACGTCAAAGGGGAGGGAGGGAAGGAAGGAAGGAATGTTCCCTGCTACCCCTCCATTCATCCGCCGAGTGTCAACTCTGCATAATCGCGCCCAATACCCTTTTCAGGACGAACACCCACGTTCGCTCGCCTCTGTCGATAAAAAGGGAGGAGAAAGGTCAAGGCTCCTGTGTTTTCGAACAGGCATGTCTTGATTTTCAATTAATTCCCCAGGGACGGGAATTATGGATTGGGTGTATGTCGAGTTGCATCTTTCTTTGAAACGGCCCGGAAAGGAATATTTCAGATCTTCGTCTTTTGTTTTGGAAAGAAGTTCGTCTAGCCCAGCAGTTCTCAAATTGGGTGCCGCGGCACCCTGGGGTGCCGCGAGCCTTTGCCAGGGGTGCCGCGCCAATAATCAAAAAGTTGTCAAAATTTTTTTGTCGTGGTACTGTTGACCGTTGTGCTGTTCCTGCTATCGTACTGCGCTATTGCTGGTTTATATCCATATTTTTTTTAAATTTCCAAAAGGTAAAAAGGATTTTAGCTATTTATTTGAAAAAGTGAAGGGAGCAATAATTAATCCTTTCTATTTTTATAGAAATAATTATCTTGGATGTTTATAAATTTTTATGTCACTTATAAATTTTCCCATTTCTTTTCCATAAACTTTCCAAAGGGTTAAACGCTTTTAATTTAAAAAATGCTTCCTACTCACAAACATACTACATTTATGCAGCATGCTTTTATGATTCTATGTTTAAAGTACTATGTAAAATTAAATCTTTATTTCTCCCTTCCTTTTTTTTCAAAATTTCATTTAGTTTTCCTTTCAGAATATGTTCTATTTTTGGAGTTTTTATTAGTTGTTAGGACCTTATTTAAAAAAAACTGTGGTATATCCTTAAAGTAATTTTTAGCTAATTCCAAAAATGATAATAAATACATAATTCTCTCTTTTTTTTTAAATTTTATATCAATGTATAAAGAGTTTTTATAACTTTCATCCTTTAAATTGAAACATTTTCGATGAAAATCAGAATTGGAAAAAAGGATGATTATAATATACCCTTTGATATAATTAATTAGTAATTTAATTAGCTTAAGGATAACAAGAAACATGCTAACATGAGGCTGGTTTCGAATTAAATTACCATAGTATAATATTGCCTATTTTAAAATTAAGTTCATTGCAGATTTTTTTTCAATTATGTTCTGCTTACAAATACTGTCAGAAATTGCATTTTAATCGATTAAAAATACAATAATATTAATTAAAACCTTAAAAATAAGGCTAAATTTGAATATTTATACATAAATGTGATAAAAAATTATTTTTTTTAAAACTGTGGCTTGTAAAACTTTATGGTTGCATTTCTTTCAATTTTATGTTCTTAATATAATCAATCAATTAAGTTCTTAATATAATCAATCCCTCAATATTTTACTGAAGTCGGCCCTTATGGATACTCCTATTATAAGACGAAATAAATCCATTTTTTCTTATATCGATGCTCCGGTTTAGAGTACTTATAGTTCCAAGTACTTTTAAGAAAATACGTTTATGTGAGTAGAGTAGTAGAGTATTTGACCACTGACTTAAAAATCTAGTATAGATTCTGCCGATCCCTCAATCAAACTTTTTAGGGGTGCCTCGAAATTTTTTTAGCCTGCCAAGGGTGCCGCGGTGAAAACAAATTGAGAACCCCTGGTCTAGCCCACTCTGATTTTGGGACATTTCTTCGTATGTATTAAATACACCAACATATTACACTTAAATTAGCATAAACTTGGTAAAGCTAACTACCAAAAATGTCAGTCGCATCTAGTCGGGAATAGAGGATTTTCAATCACATGACTCGGACCTAACAACGGCCTTAGCAACAGAAATGTTACAGTTTTTTGCCCTACAGAGGTTAACAGATACCGAAAACGACTGGCCGTGGAATTCTTCCATTGGAGCATTTGCAATCACGTGACCCCATACTTAAAAACCGCCTTAGCAACAGATAAACAACGGCCTTAGCAACAGTTAAAAGCCCTACAGTAGATACACAGTTAAAAGAAAATAACCAGTTGTGACGTCACCTGAAAACACTATTGGAATAACATTTATTAGGCATCGTTTAGAAAAAGTTGGCTACGTAGGAAGGGTTTTACTAACAGAAAGCACTCGAGTTAAAATACAGGTTACAAACCTGTATTTTGGTTAGATAGAAATAAAATGCCATGCCGAAGTCCTGAAGTGTAAATATGTCTTAAAATAGGCAGCAACAAAGAAATACGAATTTAGTACTGTGAATTGTGAATCTCGTATTGAAATTAAACTTGATAAAACAGAATACATCATTTGTTATACTGAAAAACACGAGTATCCAGTTATGACAAAGGATACAGAATTTATTAAACTTCAAAAAATATTAAGTTTTGGCGTACAAAGACTGGTTTACCAGTCTTTGTGCGCCAAAATGATTAGTACAATCAAAATATTCTCATAAACCTTTCATAAATTATTTAAAGTTAACAGCTAATGAGAGTTTTCCAACTTCAAATTTCATATGCATCTTAACCTTGCTATTTTTAAATACACGAGCATGGCAATTGGGAAAATGATAATAAAACAACACACTAATTTCAATCTTTTCTCAATGGGAAAAGTAAATCTTAACTTGTGGCTCTCCAACAATCACTTCATTCATAAAAAAAAACGCTCCACACACAGGGTATAATCTGAAACACTTCACTTATCAATCAAATGCGCCAATTGTTGAATCAAGTTCTGACAAGTTCAGACAATGAGCTCTTAACTTTACTTAACCTCACACAACTTGATAACACCAATACCTTTGTCGATTTTGAAACTGCATTACAGAAATCAGTACATTAAAAGATATCAGATCAGGAACACTTTTGCAAATGACTTTCTTGTTTAGATACTATTCACCGTTAAAGGAATGAAGATACTTATCAAATAAAAAGTCAGTTGCATAATAGAAAAATATACCGTGGTCAAAGTATTAAAACATTATTAAAGTTATGGTGTCATATGTTCAATGAGCTAAGCTAATGAAATCTACAACGAGTGGGGGAGAAGCCAAAGTGTTCCAATGAGTGACAGTGACAATATGGGATAAATTTAGTAGCAAGTCTGGGGGATGAAATTGTTAATTCTGAAAATTTAATTAAATTTTAGTTACCCCTCTAATTTATCATGCTAATAATCTACTCTTTTTGAAGACAAGGGAAATTTCTTAGCAAAAATGCACATGGTAAAAAAATTTAGAAATTATCTCGCATTGATACTTGAACCCCTTTGCTTTTTACCCCTCTCAAATATTTTCGCAATCTCGAGGAAAACCCTTTCCGAAACCAGAAACAGCGAGTTACAGCAAATGTGCAAAGAGTTACAGCAAATGTGCAAATTTGGAGAAGGTCTTTTTATTAGAACAGGACTCCAATTGAGACAACATGATTAAAAAACGGAAATTAGAACGCGACACAGGAGTAGGGGGGGTCACTGGGTTAACATCGATCAAGTAGCGGGAGTGGAGGGAACGTTTTCCTGTGACGAAGTAATCCCGCAGGAAGATAAACAGGATGCAGATATTTGGGAAAAGTCGAAATGAGCAAGGATAAGATGCTAACGGAAGTCGTGTAAGAGTAGATTTCCGGTCATCTTTTCTCCCAGAGGCTATAAAACAAAGACAAAGGCGTGGAGGTTTAATTGCGGATTCTCTTACGGGGCTTCAAGGTTGTTCTTCCATCAAATGTGTTTTAGCATATTCCTCGCACCTAAGGAGAAGTTCATTATGTTCGCTGGCAGGGAAGTGGGAAACGCGTGATTACGGCGGCTAAAAATATAAAGCATGAAGTGTTTTTAAACCCCGTATCTCCTCTTAAAGCCAAATTGATTTCTGCCAGTTGGAAAAGAGCCACATGCCATAGTAACGAAGTATATATATATAAAGACGACTATTTTGATGTTATTGAACTCTGCATGAGTTTGGATTTATTTTGGGTTTTAAGGTCTTTCTCCACAAGGCCAGGGTTTCCCGCACTAAACCTAAACTCTTAAGTTGTTCCGAGACAATTCAATTCTGCTTTTTAATTTTAGATTTCGAATGCGAAGAGTTAAGATAATACTTTCCTTAGACACCCACGCGAGCTCTAAGCTTTTCTATATTCACGTTAGTAGGTTTTAAAAATAGTAAAGCATCTGCTAGGATATTACGATAGTCTATCGGTTGAAATTTAAGCTACACTATAAAATAAATTTCTAAGAGAAACTTTAGTTTCTTTCAAATATCCTTTTGTAATGAAATAACACGACTTATCTGATCATATATAGCACCATAAAACTGGTAAAAAACCTTCATCATTAACAAATCCTTCTACTTTTAACCAGATATGGACCAAAATCTGAAAAGTTTTAGAGGCAATGTAAAAGAGTATTACACAAATTCACGTTCCAGTAAAAATTCAAAGGTACCCGAGAGACTTAACATATTTGAGAGCAGACCAAGTCAATCATTAAGTAACATTCATTAGCACGTAATTGTTGCTTTTCCCGCATGAATTCCCTCGCCAATTAAATTCATAGTATGTACTGAAAGGCCGGATGTCAGGGGGCAAGAATTCGCTCACTTCAGCAGAATTCGAACGTTGTATAATGCGTCTCCAACACGACAGCCACCTACGACACACAATCGAAACGATGGAAAATTCTCACGAGCCGATCCTTTCCTCGATAGTCTTCTTTTGTCAACTGTCTCTCCCCATTCATTCATTCATCGAATGAAGAAGTTATCTCCCTCAGCGGAAGCAATTTAAACCACTCGCTCAATCGGAAAATAATCAACTTTCTTCCACGGACCCCCTCCTCCTTCGGGATTCACCCACACGACAATGGCAGAATGCGAAGGCAGAAATCGCATTGTCGAAGAATGGACAAATTAGAGCACTTCCTCCGATGCCAACGACGTGTCATTAAAATCTGGAATAGTGGGCGGGGCGTTCATTAGAGTGGCTCGCGTGCGCCCCATTCATGAAATATTTTTTCTTCATTCAATGGGACGATTTGCGTATACGATGTGCGAGGGAGTCGAGGCGCCAAATACCGAGCTACCAGTTGTGGAGCGGACGTTCGTGTAGCCCCATTCAGAAAGAGTAGCGGAGTGTGAAGGCGTGCGAAGAGTTTTGCAAAACACTAATAATAATGTTGATCCGTATCTCGGCGGGTGAGAAGAATCCCTTTGACCACACAAACGTTTTCTTCACACTTGATGCTGTAGCGCAGTTTAAATAAAAATAATTGATATCTTTGAATCTGCCGAAAAAATTTATCTCGAGTCCGCTTGAAAAGATGAGAGTTTGCTGTGGTGGTTGAAAAAACTAGGAAAATTGATCATTAGGATCAAGCTGAGTCAGTTTAAAGATTATATACATTAACATTACTGGTTGATTCAAGTATACCAAAAACTATTTTGGAGTTACTGTTTCCATTAAATTATCGTTTGATATATTTTAGGAACTAAGGGTTGGATGATGCCAATCATAAGGATCAAGGAACTACAAGAAAGAGCAAAACTTTCAAACAAAGGATATTTTTCCGAACAAATAACCACAACCCAAATAAGGCACAAGGTTAATACTACCCAACTATACGTGTTCAGACAATTGCGCGCATTCAAAACATTTTTTCACTCTCCCTAGTAAACACAAGCAACTCTAATTTCAAACGAATTCAGACATCTCATCGTTGCCAAGTCCTGACGTCACAAAAACCACAGCCAACGTCACTGAAACCATCAACGTCACCCCCATTAGACCACCAGGATACACACATGCATCTTAAAGACCATTTTACCCAACGAAAACCAGCCACCAATCAATTAGCCAACGACACCACCAACCAACATAAAGGTGCATGAGGGTGATGGTTAATACAGCGAATTGAGAGTTGGTGGCGGAAGCTGGGAGGGACCTTGCGGAAATGCTTGATGGCGTGGTGAGGTGTCCAGACGCAAAAGATGACGCAAGCCACGAGCGATGACCGACATGAAGGATGGTTCACCCCTAGCGGTGTTGTCTTTTTGTGGGCTCTCGGTGTCAAGGTGACAAAGAAAACGGAACGGGCGTTAGTGATTAACAGTTTCACTGATTGCAGACTGAATAACGTGTTTCATCGTGAAAGAAGAAAGTAGTCTTGTGACGTATACCCGCGGAAACAGCTGAAAATAAAGTAGTTAAAGAGTGTATTGTAATTGAAACAATGGCGTTAAATGACGAGCATGAACCTCTCGACCACATGCATTGATTGCATTAAGTATTCTATCATACCCCAGACCGATATTTCAGAACTGACGTTACCAGTTAATTTTACTAGTAAAATCGATTGTTTAAAAATTGAATTGTATTGAAAGGCCTGAAATTCCTTGGTGGTTAACTCACAGAACCTAGAATTAATTAACTCGCTTGCTGCAAACTCTTCACTCGTCAAATCTGTATACAGATGGTTTAGATCAGAAAAATCAACTTAAAAAAAGCAACCAAAACTGGGCAAGGAAAAATACCTTCATAACTTTAAACTCTGATGTAAGAAAAACATTAAATAATTCCTAACGAATTTCGTTTAAAAATAATCCTAAAATCTAGCCACCTCACTATCCAACATTTATAACCATCCAAAATTTTAAGTAATGGCTGCTGCCTTGAAAGATCGCCTCTTTAAAAGCTTTGGTTCGATTAATAATTTATCAACTATGCATTTCAAATTCAAATTCAGTATTTCAAATTTAGCACCAAAATTTAATTTAAATAAAAGTTAAAGGAAAAACTTCACTATTTTTGCGACTGAAAAAACACTAATATTTGAGGACGCCTAGCAGTACAAAACATGAAACGATGGGGGTTAAATGAACAACAATGTTTTTTTATGTTGGAGAAATAAACCGAATAGGGAAAAGGCACGCCCAAATCTATTTTCCCAATGATTTGAGAAGCAACTTGTTTGGCTATTAGGGTTACCCAAGTTCTTATTGGTTCTCGATTAAAAAAATAACATTGGTTGTTAGTGTGCCACATACCTTTACCGCCAAGAACGGGGAATGATTGATGGAGATTCTATTACGCCTAATACAAAAACAATTAACGCACGGGGAAGTTTTTGAACCACCAGTTAAACAATATTTCAACTACTTTGGTGCTTCCTAACACTATTTTTTTTCCAATGTTCAACTGTCTGAAATATTATTTCTCTGTAATTTTAATTTTGTGTCACTACTTTCTCCTTGCAATCACTGCAAAACTGACCCTGAGAGAAGACTGATAAAAAAACTGACGATTTATTATTGGTATAAGATGAGAACACATTGTGAGCCTGAGCCTCAACTACAGAAACAATTTAAGATTTTAGCGACGCATTTAGAGAACTAACGACCGAAACTGGGTTGACTCATCTCCGAATCGCTATATTTGTTTTTATAGTATTTTAATATTACTCAAAGCATTCCATCATAAATACTACACTCACACAACTTGACGTAAGCGTGTGCCGTGCACACATATCTGATGTTTTTGTCACATGACGTGTCGGCGGGTTACATGACCTCGTTACCTGTTATTGCCGCATTTCTCAGAAACACCGGCCGGGAGTTTCGGGAAGGCATTTTCGCATGCCAGCCATGCAATCACTCATCATCTACACTGCGGACTAACCTGCGGAAACCGCAAAGACGATTCCCAAAAACTTTCGGTTTTCTCAGAGACGGGACAGAGGTATTTGAGATAGGCATTCAGCCCCCTGAAGACCTCACTATTTAAAAACCACTAATGTAACAAAAACTAAGAAAAAATGCACATCAATATTAACAAACGGACGGGAGTCTTTGCTGAGTGTATATGTGTATATCGAGGTTAAAGTTTGGGGTGATAAAAATGTATTACGGGGAGGTCTTTCCCAGTACGAGGCAAATCTTTATCACAGATATTAATAGTGCGTATTAAAACTTATAAAAATCGAAATTTGTTGTTTAGCTTTGAATTTCAAAAATTGGACGAACTTGCGGATTTATTTCGGAGGGAGGGGCTAAAATCTGAGAGAATAAGATTTTAGAGTCATTTACAAGAAGTTCTCTCCATATAAAAAAAATATGAGCTCAATAAAGGAAAGTATAATTTAAGAGGTAAAAAGTCTTATTAATTAGTTGAAAATCATTAGGATCAATATTAACTAGTTTAGGAGTGAACATAACCCTCTTTTGGCACTTTATATAGCTTCTGCCCCTCCACCCATAGTATCCTTTAATTCCACTACAAATTAATCAATCATCATTAAGCAGTTAGGATGGAAATTGAAAGATACTACTACTACTTCAATAGTTTGACTCTTCCAATTGTTTTTAGCGTAGCCCATTTGAAAACTGATACCACACACAGTTTAGGTATCAGGACGTGCATTCTTCGCTAGATCCCCTAAACACTATTTACTTTCTTAATCCATTCCATGATGTCCAGGAGCTTTACTGCGCATTAGCGAGGAACGATCAAGCGGCGGGCAAAACTGGAGACGCGTTGCGCAAGCCGGCGATAAGATGCTGAAAGCGATATTGCACTTAACAAAACACTATCTGCATTTGCCGCGTGTCATCAATAGTAATAACAGGAAGTCCAAATAGGAGCAAGACTTGGATGAATGGAGGAGGACGTGTTCATCTCGCAAGTTCAGTGCCCACTTGCGCAAGGCCTAACTGTGCCATTGTTTTAGGAGAACAATGCGATAAATAATCTTCATGGAAATGAAAATCTCATTGTGGAATGTTTTCTCGAGGCACAACATCCGACGATTTATTTCTAAAAATTTATCGGAACCTGTCTGGAGCGTCCGTTCGTTAAATTCCATGACAATCCACCGGGAGAAAGGAAGTTGTGATCGATTCCATTGTTCCGAGAATCCATTTCGAATAATTCACATCGAACTGCGACGGAATCTTTGAGATCCGAAGGAAATCCTTTCGAGATGGGCTGTGCAGATTGACGGCGAAGGAGAGGGACAATGCTCAATGAATGAAGTATACCTTATTCCTGCAGATCGCGTACCTAGTATACAGAGCTAGTACACCTTCGTTCTTCGGAAGATTTATGCATGATAACGCACATGATTTGAAATATCAACCAAATTATTTTTCCAAATATCTTGAGTGGGGAAAATTCCAAGTTCTAAGCACATCCCAGTACTTTACCAGAATTTTAATTAATGAAAAAACTTTAAATTTTGTCAGGTAGCGGCTAAGGGAAGAAAAACTAGAAGGGGCAATAATGAGTACTGTTCTGTTAGTAGTTCATTAGAGTAAAATAAGGATATCTACTCCTTGTCTCAACGTAAGATCACTTAATGGAATTAAATTGAACCGATGATAATAAAACAAAACAGTACAAGTTCAATGGCCACTGTACTGTTTATATTCCCACAGTTTCAGCTTATCAGCCTCAATTTTTAAACCCCCATAGGTGGGTGTAATGGTCCTTATGAAATGTAGGTACTACCACCATAAAATGATCATACCTATTTAATAACAGTCTAATGATTTTAAAACTAATTTCAAGCTAACTGTACTGAAATTATTTAATTATTAGTATGGATTTAATCACAAATTCGTGTTTTGGATAAGAAAAACAAGCAAAAATAGCATTTATCTTTATCATTGAGTATTAAAACCATGGAACTAGTTCCATGATTAAAACATGTAGTGATAAATTTTGCATTTAATAAACCCTGATAACTTTTTTTATCCATGCCATACACTGATACCAACCAGTAAACAGAGTGGATCTTGATAGTAGTTACTTCATCACTTATCAAGGAAAGATGAAATTTCCAGAACATTGCTATTTGAAGCAGCGATAAGGGAGTCTATAAATAAGGAAACTTGGGGAATAAACAAGTCTATGGCGGACACAAACAAGACAGGGGATAATGTTTCAATTATTTCTATGCTCCATGTAATCTACAACTACGGTGAAAAATGAAAACTATCTTCCAATTCAGACTCGTAATGATAACTCTAAAATAAATATTTTTTTCGAAAACAACGCATTATTATAACGAAAGTCCCACATCCATCACAAAACGAATACCCCAATGGAAACTAGTACAATCTGGATAGATAGAATAAATGTAGGACATATTCTGTAATCTGCTGAAGAGAATCTGTTACGAAGACAATACCATCGCTAGTGGGTGGAACTAAAAAGAAGCCGGTCTCTTGATACAATGGCCTGCATGCAATTGAGCTCAGAAGAGGTAATAATAATGAAGGACGATATACGAAGATGAGATAACTATGCATTTTTTTGGAGTATAATGGAGGAAGATTTCTTTTATGTATTAAGAATGAAGAGACTTTAAAGATTTCTCCACTTATACATTTTTAGAGATGAAAATGGGGACAAGAATAGATATTAATGAATGGCTCCTTTTTAACAAATAAGAGAAGGTAACCTCTTATTTAAAGGAGAGCTGAAAAAGGTAGCAATTTTACAACATTATATCATTATACTGAATAGGATAAAATTTTCTAAGTATTAAAACGTTTAGCTTTTTAAGTCGGAAAAATTAGTTCGAGCAGGTTGCAAAAACCACCAAATCACTACCTAAAACCACAGGTTTCCCAAGCATTTTGATTCTTAAACCTATTTCATAAAGAGGGCCATTGCCCAACATTTTAATATAACGCGATTACGTCACTAACAGCATGGCATGCATTACAAAAGATTTTAACTTTCACAGTTGTTAAATTACGATTAAATATAACTATCAAATATAAGAGCTCGACGTAACTTAACATTTTAGTGGGCCGCGTAGGTTAATTACGAGGCGTGTTTAAATAGTTTTTAAACTCGGAAGATGCGGTCAATATTTATTTGGAATGTGCACAACTAACGTTACCTGTCAGAAAGAAACCAGATACTTCTACGGAAATATTCGCTTTAGTTTAATCGGTGGAAATTCAACGCGAAATCAACGAAAGTTAACGGAGAAATGATATGCATTGGAATCAAATGGTACGACTGAAACGAGTGTTCAGTTCATCCAACAGAAATCTCAAATTGTTATTGAAGAAGAAGGTTCTGGAATGAAAACTAACTTAGATTTCGATATTGTCCAAATGCTATCGAAATATGCGATATTTCAGAGCGTGAAGACAACGAAGACTAACTTAAGTAAAAATGAGTACTAAAGAAGTAGTATTAGTGTGAGTGCGCTTATCTTTTCAAAACCTTCTACGAGGCAGACCGAAGGTCGGAAAACAAATGAAAAGAAATTCTTACAATTCAAAACTTTTCATCTTTAGACATTGAAGCGCATTTTCTGCAAGGGAGCATATTCACGCATGGTGAATAGTGATAATAAGCGTGAAGCGAAGAGGAAGTGTGTGTTTTCACTTCCTTCATTCACAAAAACCTTCCAGAGTGACCTTTTTTCATGACCGCGCACACTTTTCACGTACTTCAATCTTAATGGCAAGGAACAGAGGTTTGTAATCAAACACTTTTATTGACGGCGAAAAGTTAAAACGCTGTAACCAAATAAGAGGTTTTAAGTGCACTAGTTATTTACTGCACGCTTCATCCACCAGACTTGCCAAAAGGGGGCAAACTGGGCACAATTTTGAGGCCAATCCATAGAGGAGGCCTTTGGGGCACACTTCGATTTTTTTAAGGTCCAAGTCTAACCCATTTAGGCAAGGACCTATTTGGCGCTCAGTGGCACAGCAAAGAAAATTTTTTAAAGGGTGATGTTTTGGGCTAGTAAAGGGTAGTTTTAGTCGTTTTCTATGGTAAAAAAGGAAACTTTCTAAGTTTATGGAAAGGGGATATATTCCTTAATCCCCCTTGGCTATGCTACTGTTAGCAATCAGTATTAAAAGTAAATACATAGTATAATGCTATTGTATATTCTAGAGATAGGGTTGTCTGGGAAATGCATTTGAAGAGAACTACAACAAACATTTTAAAAACATTTAAAAGATAATAAAAGAAATAATTAAAAAAGATAGATTTGAAATTTTTCGTAATTTGAGGATTGATCTCCTAATAAACAGTAGGTATGTTGTACTCGTTATCGAAATTTCGTAAAACATTTCAGTAGTGTCATTTTCTCGCACCTTATCTGCTAATCAATTCAATTCCATCGATCGGTGTAAGTTTCTCCCAATGGAGAGAAAAAAAACAACAGCATCTGCGATTTCCGATACATTCCCGGCGCAGCGCGCGCCAGACTTGCCGCGAAGGAAGCCCCAAAAAAGCACCACGCTCGCTCGCAAAAAAAAAACCTTTTTGGAAACAGGGAAGAGGAAGACGGGGGAAAGAAAAGAGCCTAGGAAACGAAGTTCATTCAAGGCAACGCGGCTAGGGGTTTCCGATGGATGCAGCAGCGTATTTCAAGGAGTGTTCGCTGCAGGTTTTTTCTGGCTGCAGGAAGAAAACACAGGCGTGCCCAGCGCGTGACATCCTTGCTTTTTTCTTTCCTTTCTCGCTGCCCCCTCTCCCATTTAAATTTTGCAGCTGCCCGACGCACGATCGTTTAAAATGGGGAAGAAACCCAGCCATTTAGAAAGGAGTCTGCCTCAAGAAGAAGTGGGCGACGTCTCGAGAAAGAAGCGTGAGGAGATGGGGATGGGGTGTATTATTATTATTGAAAGGAAAGGGCATTTAAGTTTTAAAGTTAATCACGTTTTGGTACAAAACAAATCCCTAGAGGTTAATAAAAAAAAGGTTGATGAGGGCTTTTTGTATTTTTGGGTAACATTTAGTCATAATAATTTGCTGGAACTTTATCCGATGGAGAATAGGATTATTACTCTTATAGGATTTTTCCATTTAATAAAATTCACAGCAAGAAAAAACTGAATTAATTTTTACCAATTAACAGATGTTTTATAGTAAATATTTAAATTATACTCCTTCCTGCAGACTCAATATTCCCCCATGAATAAAAACCTTCCAAATTGGAGAATACAGAATGATTATAACTGATATATACAAGACTAGAAGTTCTTCACTAGACATATCACATTTTAAAATATCTGACAGCACTAAAAAAACAGGTCTATTCATGCTATAATTCAAGAAAAAATAGTACACCATTGATACACAATACACATAATACACTATTGATGAGGCTTTTAAATCATTTAGAGGTTTCAGCCAAAATTAGATGTAATGATTTAAGTTAGAATGCTATAACTTTTAAAATTACAAAAACTAGAAAATTTTTAAACCATAATCATCCGCATTAGATTGAGAAATCCGAGACTAACATAGAAAAATATAAACTTTATAATGTGATTTTTAGCTTTTATGTTTTCAAACTTCTTAAATTATAATACGATAAGAAAACACTATAAGAAATCCTTTTAAATGGATTTTTTTGGAACTTAATGCTTTTCTTTACCTGTTCATAGTTAAAAATTAAGGGGATATACACTCATTTATTTATTTCACTCTACATGTTAGCCAAATACATTTATTTCTCTGTAGAAAGTAAAATTTTTAAAACAGTTTTCAGATAAGAAAACCCTACAATTAATGAAAGTTTTCTCTTCATTTAAGTATTGTTTCACTCAAAAAAACATTTAATAAGTTCGTTCATACCTACCTCATCCTAATTGATTTTGCACATCATAGCTACATTTTAGCAAATTCCTAACAACTTATTGTTCCCAAAGCCAGTAAACATACAAACCTCACAAAAATAAAAACCCCACTATTAACTTAAAAATAAAGGGGATGTAATTAAAATATGCATTCGGAACGTACATAAATATTATTCAGAATATTTTAGGAAAAAATCATCTTACCTTCCAAGTAGTAAATAGTTTTCAATTCAGCTTCGTTCCTCAAGCTTTTAGCCACAAAGGCTGCCGTAGATTCATCTCCGGTTAAGTCATTAAGGTTTTTAATGTTTAGTCCGTAATCATCGTACAACACCACAGGAAAGTACTGATTGTTTGCGAGCGAAGTCCGTATAGCACTGTTTGGGATAATAGTTCTCAGTGGTAGTCTTCCACCACATCGTCGTCGTAGTATGGCCGGGCAGTGAACGTTGACAGCGTCCACAATGTGCCCGCTGTTATAGGCAACGAAGGATCTGCAGTCCAGTACAAGCACCCTGTGCTTCGTATCCAAATTACTGTCATCCGTGTTTTCATCGTTCTCGTGCACATCAATGAATGCCCTGAGTTGCTCAGGTGAGATTCCGTACATGCTTCCCGCCAAAATGTGGTGCTGCCGGGAGCGCCTCGCTTGACCACTAAACGCAGGCATCAAAATGAAAGAAGTGTCGTTTGGTGTTCAAGCCAAAATCTGAAATCACGTCGGGTAATCACAGAGTGGAAAGGTAACCCATCTTCATACACAAGAACACTCGACGTACTACAATCACTTCACTACCAACACCCAAGAGATGCACTATCACAACAATGACTGATTCAAAACGAGAAATAACGCAAGTTATGAATGAAAGTCGCTCCACTAGGTGAGGAGGAAACAGTATCCTTCCGCTGGAAAAGGAGTTCTTCAATGAGAGTCTTAAAAAATGGAGAAAATGCACCCTAACTGTATATGAAAGCTCTTCAAATTACTTTTAATGATTTAAATTTTCTATTAAAGAAGAATTTTGGTTGTATAAAAGTTTATTTTAAAAGCGGAAGAATATGCGAAAAGTAGCGATCAATGAGACGGGTTAGTAGGTGTAAACACTGACGCTGATTGGTCGATATGTGGAAAAAATCATTATTGACATTTCAAAATAATCATATAATTTAAAATATAATAGCAAAAAAATGATTTAAAAAATCTAAAATAAATATTCATAATAAGTATTTTATATATATTGTTCTATTTGTTTCAACCAATGGGATTTTAGCACGTGGGGAGCAACGTGGTGACCGGCGCTAATATTTTGCTTTTGCTCAGAAGCAGAAACAAGCCAGCTGATATATTTATTAAAATTGTTTTACCTTTTTTCTTCCATAAACTCCGGTTTTATTATTGAAGTCAGATATGGCTTTCGATGTTCGAAGGTAAAAAAAGAAAATTCTTTAGATCTTATCTACATTATTGTCAATGTGCCGGGTGTAAAACTAGGGTTAAAGCTTTGTTTACATTTTGTTTAGAATAACAATTAGCAATAATACAACACTTTCAGCCTTTTAAAATTCAAAGTGCATTATTATTAAAGAGATGAACATATTGACAATTATATTCCTCACTGAATTTAGCCACGATGTATATTTTTGTTAAACGTATACAAGTAAATGTTCATTCTTGCTTACGAAGTAATAAAATTAAATCTATCTTGAAATCTACTGTTGTGATGAGTAATACAAGGGTAAACTTCTTAAGAATGTGTTTCCTTGATTTTATAGTAATTCGATAATACTTGATTTTATCCTAAATCCATACAGGGTATGTAGTAACTTTTGCTTAAGTTAAGACACTATACGTAAAAACGTTGTAAATTATGATTTAATAATATTAACATGTCTGAAACTTAAATGACAGATTTGAAACAGATCCTCCCTGGCGAAAAGGATGATGAACGGGAAAGTGGCAGATCGTCCACTTTGCCATATTGGCGTTAGCTCCAGATGTCCGTCTTCATGGAGGAACTGTTTCAAATCTGAGGTAATCCAAAAAAGCCGGAATTGGCTCCAAAAAGGGGCAATAAAATTGGGAATTCTGGCTACCCAGTTCTATAGAAGTTGAATTGCTTACTCGCCATTAGACAGCATTTGGCAACACCAAATTTTGCCAAAAATGTCGCCCGGGTTCTTTGGATTTTCCCAAATCTGTTTCGTTTTTTATTATGATATATGCATGTGTTTTATTATTGTTCTTTGAAATTGTCATAAACATTGAATTAAGCATGCTAAGTTGTTGACCATTTCACCAAATGCTAAAAAGAGTACAATTCAATACTAACTTAGTTATATAATATCTCAGATCAATTCTGTTATCTGTCCCATTAACATTGTCTTTCTTGGTCACCTAAAGCTAGAAATGTTATCAAGAAATGCAGATAAGTATATGAATCACAACCATAAAAAATTTGAGGAATTTAAATATTTAGTGACCAAAAACGCTTGACGATATATAATGGGACTCATAACCCATAGTGTTATGGATAGTGTCTAGCTGGAAAAACAAATAAAAAGTGTCTGAAATATAAAAAAAAGGATCAGCTGGAATAAGAGTCCTCCATTTGGAGTTCGCGTCGCGATCGCCAACTGTAGGTACACTATACTAAACTAATCGTGCCGCTAACTTCCGTATACTGCTAAATAGAGGACTCTTATTCCAGCTGTGCCAAAAAAAAAATTGTACATTTAAAAATTATGGAGAAAAACTTGCGTGGAAGTTTGAGAAAAAAGGGGTATTTAGGGAAATCTCGCATAATAACTTTTGCAAAATAATTAAGTGCCCCCTGTCGTTTGAATTTTGATTTAAAACACAATGACAGTCCCATTGTTCATCTTAATACTGTAATTCAGTGGCGTATATAAGGGGGGGCCGAGGGGGCCCTGGCCCCCCCCCCCCCCCGAAATTCGGACTAGGTGTACCAAAACCAGTTAAAACCCTGTATTTTAGGGTCAAAATTCAAACAATTTTCTGGGGGGGGACCCCAAACCCCCCTTTTGTACTTGGAATTTTATTATTAACAACTTTATTATAATAAGTAGTGATGGGCAAAATCGACAATTTTAGGTATCGAATACTTTTAGGTATCGAGTATTTTCAAGTATCGAATACTTTTTCTATTGAAATTATGGATTAAAAGATTCAATAATTCTTAAAGGATGCACATGAACCACCCTTGTGCTATCTATAAAATCTATAGATAGGGGCAATCTATAAAAAAAACCCTAAAAATTAATGAACAGCGATTTTAAAAATACATTAAAACCCAAGGCTAATAAAATTTAAAAAATGAACCTTAATGTTAACCACATTTCGCCGCCTGAAGCACTCACCGCGTGAACTTGACAAGCAAGCGACGTGAATTTTAAATAACAAGAGGAAGTATAGTAATTTTAGTGGTGAGTAATAATGATTTAAGTAAATAAGAACTCTTTTGAAGTAAATGTGTTATGAAGGTTCCTTTTCTCGAATTCTGTAAAAGGAAATCAAACTTGAAATTGGAATGGTAAAAATGGGGTTCACAGATGGAAGTTTTGTAAATTCAAACCCTCTCCGAATGATGTATATGTATACTAATGTAACACAGATCGTTCCAGCTGTGAAGGGGAAATTGTCGCATTGGTTTTGCACCCTTAGAAACCCTTAACTTGAACTTTTTAAATTAAATATCGTATCACTAAACTTCCATCTATGGCAATTTTTTTAGATTATAGAGAACCTCAAATTTTTAAACTAAATCATAGCTAAAATAGTTTATTCAATACTTAGTATGTTATAAAAATAAAGTTGGTAACCTAAATACGAAAGAATTAAGATATTTATATTTAAATTCACACACTCACCACTAAAAAGTTATTAAATGAAGACCTTATTTCAGAATTGAAATTTTATATTATTTATTCTTAATAGTTTTGCCTTAACCAAATAATACGCTCAGGTTTAATAATTAAAAAGGTCTAAGTATAGCCGCATTATTAGTTATTGTAATACTACTATCAATTAGTTGATTTTAATTAAAACAATAGTAAAGACCATCAAACATAATGTATTTACAAAAATTGACTAAAATATTGGTGACTTTTCAAACCCTAAATCCCATTTTAAAATAATCAACGTCATTCTTCCAATAATTTAGCGCTTAAAACAGTACTCGATTAAAAGTTCGAACCAAAAGTATTTGTATCGAAAAAAGTATGAGTAGAAGGTTCGATTACAAAATTACAAGTACTCGAAAAATGTATTCGAATAAAGGTTCGAACGAAAAACTACTTATAGCGAAAAAGTATTTGTATCGAAAAAAGTATGAGTAGAAGGTTCGATTACAAGTACTCGAAAAATGTATTCGATTAAAGGTTCGAACCAAAAACTACTCATAGCGAAAAAGTACTCAATAGAAAGTTCGAACCCTCAGTACTTATGGGACAAAGAGAGAGTCAATATGGAAAGAGTCGAGAGGTGGATCGCAAAGCGCGAGGATCTTCGGAAAGATTTGGCGGGGGAAAAACCAAGGCCACGTCGAATTTTGATCGCGGAAGATAAACGACTCGGGTTTGAGCGTTGCAAAATGAAAACAGGCTGTGTTTAATCTACAGTATGTATTTTGAATATTATTTCATTGAAAAATTTAAAACGAAATATGTCAATAAAGTATCGATACTTTTTTGGGTATCGAATACACCCGATACTTTTAGGTATCGAATACTTAAGTAATTGGTATCGATACCTGCCCATCACTAATAATAAGTTCATCAAAATCCAAATTCTACCGAAAAATATATGTCCAAAATTCGGATTAAGTGTACCAAAAACAAGATAAAACCCTGTTTTTAGGGGTAAAGTTCCAAAAATTTTCTGGGGAAGAACCCCCAGATCCTTTTTTGTACTATTTAATAATGTATTATAATGTCTATTTTAATAACTTTTTAAGTATTAAGTTCAAGTTCATAAAAATGTACATCCAAAATTCGGACTTAGTGTACCAAAACTAGTTAAAAACCTGGGTTTTTTTTAGTCAAATTTCCAAAAATTTTCTGGGGGAGGACCACCAGACCCCCCCTTTGGTACTTGTATTTTTATTACTAACAACTTTTCCTATATTAAGTTCTTTTTAGAACCTATTTTATCACCTAAAAAGCTACATTGGGCCTATTAAATATGTGGGGGAGGGGCTGGGGAGTAATTTTGGGCCCCTCCCGAAATAAATTCCTATATACGCCACTGCTGTAATTATAACGTTTCATAAGAAATAACAGTTAGAAAAAATAATTTTATTTATAAAAAATGTAAATTATCTAAAGAGATTTTCTGCAAAATTCTAAAACTCTCTGCACTTGGCGTGCGTGTGGGCTTCTATATTATCCAAATGTGGTTGTGCGAGAGAGATCATGAGTTGCTTATTTTTATTAAGGTAGGTGTTACTAATAGTATAGTTTGTATTTCCTCACTGTTAAGCAATTAGTGTAACCCCAAACAATCAAGGCATTCTCTCCCTAGGGTATGGGTGGTATATAGAGTCAAACCGGTTACTGCTCGCCAATAACTACCCCACTTCCCTTCCCTCTTCCTCGAAGAAGGTGCTTAGTAGCCAAGCTTGCTACCCTACCCTGATTTCCTGCACCCCTACTGGAACTAGGATTTGTCCGTTCCCAAATGCCTAGTGAAGAAATACAGACTATAGTACACAATCCTTTATAGAGAATAAGAATTTATTCACATCCGACACATTTATACAGAAGCATCAATATTAACAGATAAACACACAAAAGGAATAACAATGTACTAGCTGATATGACCCGGCGAAGACGTGTCTTACCAGCTAGATTACGCTTGCAGCGCAGTTAAATTTTTTACAATTACTTTTTTTAAGCTGCATCGTCAGCGCTAAAATATTCACTAATTTCAATCAAATTATAGGTTTTTTTAACCACAGCTAATTTATTCTTATGCGTCATCTGTAATACTTCAATTACAGAAATAACTAATACTTCAATTAAACCTGTACCAGTAATTTTTTTTATAAATCCAATATGCCTATTATCCTGTTGCGATAAACCTAGTAAAATGTCAAAACATTGAAGTTTGATCATTTTAAAGTAAATTTTCTTCATGCTCTTTAAAAGACGTTTTGCCTGTGTCGGTAAAAATATTAACTGAAAACAGTAGGTAGGCAAATTGAAATAAATTTCTAATTTAAAAATGGAATGCTTTGAAGGAACATGACATATTATTGGCTCATCTAGGGTTGGAAATCTTTCGATCAAGACCGAGGTTGTCCAAATCGGTACGGGGCTGTGGCTGGCCGAAAGAAAAACCCAATTATTTTAATATATATAAGATTGCTCACTAAGGGGCCTTGGCCCTTCCAAGTGAACCAAAATTATACTGAAATGAATACGGGAGATAAAATATAAAAGGAAAAATATAAGAAAAATTAAAATATTACAAAAAAATGTGTACACAGTGTACTGTGTATGTTGTTGTTGTTGTCTTATGCCACTTGGGATATCGATCCAAGCTCCATCCGCAAAGCGTACAGGATTTTAGGCAAAGGGGGTGCGACTCCTGAGAGAGTGAGGCCCATGAAATGGCAGGAGTCCGACTTAAGCCTCGGATGATAGATGTTGCCACCATCTATCGCCACCTCCACAATTTTGCCATGTCTCTGAAGGGGAGGAAAATAGTCTCCAGACACCTGGACTTGTGGTAAACTGCGCCATGACGGACCATAGGACTTTCGGACCCACAGATTTAACGAGCACGTACTCCGCGTATACTCGGTGGGTCTTAGCAGTGTCGAGAATCGAACCCGGGACCCTCCGACCCTGAAGCCGATGTCTTAACCACTAGGCTCCCCACTGCCCTACTGTGTATGTATAATGTAAGAATGTAATGTAAATTAGGAATTTATTATCTTGGTTGATTTCTTACAATAACACAAATGAACCTTGGGGAATTCATGGCCAATTCCTGAACGAAGATGCCATCTTACTTTAAGACTTAATATTAAAGATGGAACATCCCACCTATTAGCACATGTAGTTCTCATTTCCCTGGTTGCTATATTGTACCAATTGATTTTATGTTTTCTTTTTTCAGGTTAGACATTTATAGAAAAATTCCGAAGGATTTAACACAGCCTACTCTGACTGGAGCTATAATATCAGTATGCTGCTGCTGTTTTATTTTGATTTTGTTCTTGTCCGAATTATTTCACTTCATCAATGTAGATGTGTAAGTTTTTTTCAATTTATTTGTTGTTTACTTAAAAATAGTGTAAGGCAGGGGGGCCTGCTCAGTTTCTATCATGAGGCTGATCAAATTATGCCAAATAATTATGCTATGTGCTAAAAAACATGTATCTTGATTTAGACTGATTTTGATTATTTTTATGATATACATTGAAATCATAATTATAACAGAAGTATTAGTTACACTGAAACTTGATTTAATTATTTTCTAAACTGACCCAATTAACAAATCACCTTAAAATATGTTGAAAAATCCAAATTATTATACATAAGGGAGCAAATAAGCTGGAATCGTATCAAATATATCCTACACATCTGAATCTGGTTGTATGTTAACAGAATCTATCTTAACACGTTTATTGTTTTGATGAGATGGAGTGCAAAAGCTATAGAATGATATATTTAAAAAATTCGGTACTTACATATTATCCCGTTGACCGTTCAGCGGCCGTCTAATTCAGCGGCACAGTAATAGTAAAGTCAATGGGATTTGATAGGTTTTCCGATTAAGTGTCACAGTCGACGCGATAATATGTAAGTACCAAAAATTCGTTTTGAAAGAAGATGAAAAAACAACATGCATAGATAAATAAATATTAGATTTTTTTAGGGAACTATTTTCAATAAATGCTTTCCTTGTGTTAGCATTAATGTTGTGCTACTTTGAGCACATCTGTACCCTACGTGACGGGAAATAACGCACAAAGAATGACACGATTTTCATAATGTGGAAGCATAGGAAGTTCGCTCTCCAGGTTTATATATAGCTCAGAGTTTATAATAGCCCCTTCTCAGCACTAAATCTCTGGCTTGGATAAATTTTATTTTATATTTTTTATGAACATAATGTAAAATAGTAATTGAAATGCTGCACAAAATATATCACTTTCAGGGGCGTCATTTCAGTTTTTGGTTGGGGGGGCAAGGATTTTTTTTTAAGTGGGGCTGAGCCACGCCGTAACCAGACTTGTTTTTTTTTGGGGGGGGGTGACTCAACATCATAAGTTCTAAGTAAAAATGGGGGGTCTTGGGGTCACCCCCAGAAAAATTTTTAAATTTTGCTTCATTTTTACAACATTTAAGTTACATCCGAAGAGAACAGCCCCTTGTAAACCACATAATTTCTAGAGAAAAAAGTTACAAATAAACGTCAAAGTTTCAAGGGGAGCCGGAGGTCCTCCCTCAGAATATTTTTTGAAAATTTCCCTTTAAACTAGGGTTTTATCTCCCTTGCAACCTCGTTGGGGAGCACCCAGAGGGAACTGCTTGTTGTGAGTGGCAGAATTTTCAAGGAAAATGTACTGTATAACATAATATATATTTAAAAATTTTAAAGGGGGGTCTGGGGGGTCCTCCTCCAGAAAATTTTTTGAAATTTGCCTCTTTAAAGTAGTGTTTCAGCTCATTTTGAGATACTTTGGGTTACATTCAAAAAGAACAGTTCCTTGTAAAGCATAGAATTTTCTAGGGGAAAAAAAGTTATAAATAAACGTAAAATTGGGCAGGAGGGGGATTGGGGGTTCTCCCCCAGAAAATTTTGAAATTAGACCCTCAAAAGTAATGCTTTAACTGCTTTTGGGATGTTTTGAGTTAAATCTGTTGCTCCTTGTGGAAGTTACAAAATTTTACAGGGACTCTCAGCAATTTTTCACTTAAGAGTGGAAACCTTGGGGGGGGGCAATTGCCCCCCCCTGCCCCCCCTAAATGACTCCCATGATCACTTTGAATAAATATGTAGTGTTTTAAGGACCCAACCTTGTATAACTGCATCATATTTTTCATGTAAGAAAATTCTTAAGTGAAAATAAATGCATCCTCATAGTCGAAATAAATGTTTCATTGTTAAAAATAAGCTTGAGTTGCCTGTATTAAAACAGTAAAAGGAAATTTTCTCTTTTTAAGGGTCTCTGGCCCTCACTCACCTCTATAAATAAAGGTTGAATAGCCCTCAGGTAGCTGAAGGTTGGAGACAAAAAATTTTATCATCTTACACACTTGAACTAAATTGAAAAGTCAGGTCTTACTAAATCTTGAAACACTTGAATAATAGACCCGACATTATTATTAACTTTATTGTTACTTCGTGGTTGCTAATCTCAATTTTCTTGGAATGCCTGATATTTAAATGCTAAAATTTCTCATACTGAAATGGGACTAGAATGTACCGATATGTAGTCGTCATTGCGTTAGTAAAGTCACGGCTTACTAGATACTATACAGGCCTGTATAGTATCTAGTAAGCCGTGGTAAAGTTGACTGCAATGTAATTAATTAATTTCCCATATTGTTGTAATCTCCTAATTCAGGGGTCTCCAAACCATTTAGCCAGTGGGCCAATTAAACAACTTCATTATGACCGGTGGGCCAAGATCTAGCGATTTTCTCTTAAAAATTTTTTTCCATACACTTCAAAATTGTTCTTAGATGAGTAATTCCAAATTCAAGTAAAAAATAAAGAAAGAAATTTAATCCAACTAAAAAATTATTTATTTATTGTCAAGATTGCTATGAAAATTCCAGCAATCATGTAATTTTTTGAATAGTTTTCTTTATTGGATTTCACCTTCAAGTTTAAAAAGGAAGAATCAAAGGGTCAAAAATAAGAGTAGAAGATAAATGGAAAAAAGAAAAATGACCCTGGAGCCAACGAGACAGGATTGGCTCATGCTACTAAGTTAATTTAATGTTACTGAAATCAAAAATGTTCATCTGAAACGCATGCTTCTAGGTTTTATTTCCTTAAAGTTTGGAGAATTAGGTAAATATACTGTGTAGGATCAAAGAAAGGAAAATTTTGCCCCAATGAGGCGGTTCAGATTTTAGGTTCTTGAGGGCCAGTTTTTTGGCCTGCGGGCCATACTCTGGGGACCCTGTCCTAATTAATGACAGGATGGGAAAATGTACTCCTGTATGACATTAGTCATTTACCTATATATACTTGAATCCACCACATTCACATAATGCAACGGAAGTGCATAAATATTGAATGCAGAGGAAAGTCTGCATTCAGAGTGCTGTGATCTCACTGCGTTCACCTTTTCCCTTGTTTGCTCAGCGGTAATTGAGGCTGCGAGGCTTGTGCACTTTGTTTAATTCTCGACCGCGGGCGACACTTCCAATTTGTTCAGGCCGTTCGCTTCCTCGTGTTGAAATAAAGCCTTTGGTGGCACCGAACCGAGAGACACTCGGGTGGGTGGAAGTGCCAAAGTGCCCACACCTTTCTATAAATTGAAACATTTTCCGAAGATACCCCCTTGTTGCCACGACATGATGATAAAATTCTACAAGAATTTTCTTTCGGTCGGATTCATGCTAGAAATTGGCGAGGAAATATTTGGATGAATGAGCTGTGTGTGTTTGAGCTAATTTTCCGACTTGTGAAGGGGTTACTTGATTACCTATTTTTACCAAGTTTAAAATTCGGAACTTTTAAGATGGAAAAAATATTTATTTATAATTACTTTTGTGTAATCTGAAGAGGTTGTTGAGGTTCCAGTAGATATAGACAGAGGGTTATGTAATAAAAACTAGTAGGAGTATAACAGTTTTCATTTCAATTAACACTCATCCCCTCTTAAAAGTAACTGTTTGATTTTATTGCTTCTCCTTGATTTTTTGTAGGTGCGCCCTGTATCTTAAGTCTGAAAATTCTCCGTATGAGGGATTTTCGTTGAGTTAGTGTGGAAAAACTCCAGAGTAAATTTTTATCTAAATTACTAAATGTGAAAAAAATTGTACATGAGGTGAATCTCATTTCCATTTTATTTATTCTTTATCAATGACGTTTACGACACACATTTTTGTAGAAATTATACTTTTAATTTTTTTTTGTGTGGGCTAGCATTTTATTTTGTTTTTGAATAATTCAGGGCGGTGTTTTCGCCATCCAACCTGATTAAGTTGCGAGTCCACCTCCCCCCCCTAGGTTCCGATTTTTTGTCAGTCTAGTATTTTTACAAACTAAAATTTATCGGAGGTTTCATCGCCTGGAGGACAGTCGAAATGTCGTCCGCGATTATGTTTTATTCATCCAACGTTCGATTCTCCCTGGATGGCTCCTCGCGTGAGAAAAGGGGGTGGAAGGGAGCCTTTCCTGCTATTGAGAAAAGCGCGTATTGAAATTCGGCCGCCGCCGCGTCACATCCGTTCCTAGAGCCCTAATGAAAAACCCTTTTGTTTTCGGCCGGGCCCAAACAATGCCCCTCGGATGCTATCGACGGAATCCTGGCGAATCTGGATCAGTTGTTTTCTGAATGGCGGGAAGTTGGCGTGTGCTGTTGGGCCCGATGGATGCCGCAAATTGACCAAAAAATGTCCGTTTCCTTCCTGTCGACTTTGTCCTCTCTTTGATTTGCGGTCGCTGATCTTTTTTGTCTCCCGGCTGACCATTGTTTTCTGAAAAAGTGTGAAGAACCCGAGTGGGCTGTGTGGGAGGCGACGTCTTGGGATGTTTTCAGGTGGAAACGGCGCTTTACTTATTGAAATTTATTCCACATTCAACAACACCCGAAGTTGCGAATAAAATGTTGGGTTTTTAATGATGGTTATTTTTAACAAAGTCATGTAACTAATTCAATTTTTGAAATACGATCTTCTAAAAAAAAATAAAGCTCCATTTTTTGCGTTTTAAAAAGTTGCACCTCTTCTTATTACGCTTCTTGGTGTAAGTCTTGTTGTAAATATCAATAGGAGAATAAGACACATTCTTCTTCTCTGACCTTCTCTTCTTCTCTGTCTAGATTTTCGATGATTTTACTGTGTTATATTTTTGGGATACGTGTGGAATTTTGAACATTTTACAAGTTGCCTTAATCTTTAATTTATTAGTGTACCTATTGAAATTGTTTTTGCTAGAATTTCCATTCAGTAAATAGGTGTCTTTAGCTCATTGTGTTCTTTATGAATAGAAAGGTTAATATATTTATTTTCTTTCATATTGGCTTTTGGTAATAATCCATACTACACTAGTATGCTATTTTTTACTTTATGTCTGGTATTCTACATAAATTAACCCCTTCACATACTTTAATGTTTGTCGTGTTTTACCGCGAGGGGTGATGAAGCTATAAATTATGTAAATAATACAAAATTAAGAGTGTTCTTGTGATTTTCCAATTCATTACTTCTATAATTGTTGTTGTTCAAATGTAGTTTTATCCTCTTTCTTAAGGTAAACAATCGTTAAGAATTATGACAGTCAAATATTTAAACTGAATCATGTTCTCTAATGGGTACTCTGTGTTTCTGTCGGGTATATCCTTCTCCCCAATGGCTGCGAGGTATTTCCTGGCATTTAAAAAAATTGGAAAGCTTTCTTGGCATTTCATGGAAATGAAGTAATGAAAAGGCGCTTTTGTTCTCATTAGAAGAAAACAGCCGAAAGCACTGTCTGGTCACGTGGGACGTCGTCGGCGTTGCCGGTGGCTTCTCTGCTAGGCTCCCTCTCATCGACTATATGAGCTGGTTAGGATGAAAGTGGTATAAGTCCACTGAACTTCGTTTTGTGTAATTGAAGGTTTTCTAAAAACATGTGCTAAAAATTCAGGTTTGCTTATATTTTTACTTTGTGGGGTGGATTTGTCTTTAGGCAGGGACACAATTTTGGCTGCGGATCAACTTTTATCAAATTTTAACTGAAAGTGCTTTAAATTAGCTTTAATGGACTTATACCACTTTCATCCTGACAGATTGATGGGTTTCGGGAAGGAAGATGGGTATTGGGATGTAGTAAATATAGCTTTCTGAGCGACTGGTTAGTACAAAGTTAGATTTTAATGTTCTGTTCCGCAGATTTTGATGCATAGAATATGAATTTTTGGTGTAAAATTTCATATGACCCATTTTGGGGGGTCATATTCAAGATGGCGACCGAGAAACGTTCTTCGCTTGATATGCCTCTAGTTCATATTTTCTATTTGCTTTAACTAAAGCTAAGGTTTAAATTAAAATAGGTTTTGTTTTTTAAAAAACTTTATCGATGTGAATTTTAAGATGGCGTCCAAGATGGCCGCCGATTATGAAGTTTTGCAGTTTTTATGATAGATAGTTGAGCAATATATCAAATTGATTGATTTTAAGTAAGGAAATGGAAATTTAATTAAAATAAATTATTTTTTACAACAATAAACGCTTTTTTAACCATTAATTTTAAAAATTTTTAATTAAAAAACAAATTTAAAATATTTTACTTATTTGTGACATTTGATAAAGTACGCCACTGTTTGAATTATACTAGCTAGGTTATTAAATTCATTTTAACTTGTTATTAGGGTGATTTTCAAGATGGCGTCCAAGATGGCCGCCGTTTATAAACCTTTGCAGTTTTTATGATAGATAGTTGAGCAATAAATCAAATTGATTGATTTAAAGTTAGGAAATGGAAATTTCAATAAAATTAAATTATATTTTACAACAATAAAAAAATTTTTAACCATTAATTTTTATTTTTAAAAATTTTAAATTTTAAAAAATAAACTTAAAACATTTTACTAAGTTTTATACCAATATCAATACCTTAAGTTATTAGCATATTGTAATTTATATAGAATGGTTGTTAAAATACATACAAGATATTGACTGCAAAGGGGCGTCTATATTAGAGCCATGACGATTAAAGGATTAAAGCTTTCCCGCCTAATCTAATAAAGCACGGATTTTATTTTCGGATATTTTTTTACAAAAAGAGGTCATCCATAAATTTGTAATTAGAGTTAACAAAAATAAAATTTTCTCCAGTAAGACGCTTTTTCATAATCCCATGGGCCCTTGCCTTTGCAGCTGTGCGAGTGTCCTTGGGTTTCTCTTATCAAAACAAATTCACTGAACGAAGCGGAGCAGTGTACTTATTCCACTTTCATCCTGACGAAAACGGCCGTTCGCGTTAGTAGTCATTTTTTGAGTCGCTCTCACGGGCCAACAAATCAACTTTTTCCTTTGCAAACAACTACACTAAATAAAGGACCTAAAACTCTATCCAAATCCACTCTTAACTCAACTTTTGTCATTTTTGGACTTATACCACTTTCATCCTGGGCAGCTCATATGGAAATTTCAATTTACGTCACGCGACTCTGCTTGTTTTTGTTCGATCGGTCACGTGTGTCTTCGGGCCAAATTAATTCCGACCCATGAATTCCACACGTGTACCACCGGATCGATCTTTTTTTTTAAAAAATTAAAGCCCATTGTTGAGGAGGCTGAATGCGACAAATTGTTTCGCCTCATCTCCCCTCTCCCGTGTAGGCGCTCTTCGAATGTTTCTTCACATCCCATCATAATGCCCCCGGATAAAAACCCGATGCCGGCCACCTGTTATAATAACAATAATAACATCTTCGAAAAGAACTCCCACTCGTGCGCTGCTGCCACTCCCACGCATCCTCCCGTTGCCATGGAGACGCGCTGTAAACCTCTTCTGTTTGAAAACCTTTTGCCCACATATTCTACTCTTTGAAATCACTTTCACGCAAATATTTTTTTCCACTGGGGGGGGGGAGGGAAAACCTTTTTCTTTTCCGAAAAGTCTGAAAAGGAGTCGGGGAAAAGGCAGATTTTGCGCTCGGCTGCCTCTGTTTATGTAATTTGCGCCGTGTTTGTGCGGTTAGCTTTCGGCTAATTTTAGGCGCTGTTTTCGCCTCCTTTTATATCCCCTTCAAAAAGATTCGCTCCCCGCCGAGGGGCTATTGAGGAGGATCGACATTAAAATGTCTTTTAAGGCTGAAAGGGGGCTGTTTTGATTGGAAAATATGTTCTAAAATTGGAGCCGAAGCCTTTTGTTTGGAAACAAACTCGGGGTGTTTGTAAACAGCTGTGCTGTAGGAGCGGAGATATATAGCTGACTCCCTCCCCCTTAAAGCATGTCTCATTTCCGACGTAATTTGAAACAATGTTGTTTCTGATTCGGCTGGTAAGCTAAATCAGAGCTTGTGGATAAAGACTTTAAATGAAGAGGGATAATTTTCTGTTTTCTTCATTTTGCTATTGCCAGTCGATTTTTCTTTATTTCATAGTGTTCTTTAGAGGTATTAAAACTAAATTCATGGCTAAAAGGAATCTTATTAGTTTCCTCTCATCTATTTTATCCTCTTGGTGAAAAATACGCGTGCACATACTTAAGTTGATTATGTTGATTGTATGTGTAGACTTACTCCGTAGAAGCGGCATTAATCGAAATTATTATCTCCCTTGAGGTAATCTTATCTACTCCAATTTAAGGAATTATTTTCATTATAAGTACTTACTTTTTTCTTATTCCTTAGAAGTAGTTTTTAGTCACATTCTTAGTGAAAATCTTTGAATGCTGTGTCATACAAAATACGTAGTTTAAGAAAAGTTTCTTGAAAAGTAATTGTTATTTTCTTTCTGTTTTTTTTTTTTTTTTTTTTTTTTTGTTCAACTGCTGTTGAAGAATTGATTTTTTTAAAACTTATATAAAAGCAGCATATGTTAACCTCATTTTAGAGTTAAAACATTAGTTTGGGATGCTGTAGTACTTAAGTCATTTCGCGAGAATTTTTATTTAACTGTTATGACAAGATGGTTAAGGCAATAGCGGATCCAGGGAGCACGTAGTCATGTGTCCAGAATAGTCAAATATTTATTTTATGAAAAATCTTATGATGCAAGTTTTTAAGATATAAAGAGACGTTAAATGTGTTGACATAAGCTAAAAGTCTTATTTTGCCAAAAATTTGAAATATTTCTGTGGGAGAGTGATAGGGTATCCCGGTCCAATTAAAAGAAATTCTGAAAAAACTCATATTACCCTCCGACATCCATATCTGCTTACGTCTTTGATGTATAGAAGATTCCGTCGAGTGATGAGCGCAATACCTGTATTTTTAGTATCAAAACTTAGGCTATACACTGTTATATACCTTGATTTGATATTCAAATGTAGTGTACTCTAAATGCAGTTAGGAGTTGGAGTTTTCTTCATTTCAGTTTTGCCCTTCAATAGATCGCATCATTCACTTTATATTTCGCTATTTATACATGCTCGTGTAAGCTTTACTCCAGTTACTTAAAACTTAAGTCTCGAGAATAAAATGAAAGGCAAAAACACCCGCTCACCCTTTCAGCGGCCGCTTAAATTTGTTTTGAAAGTACCTTCCCCGGGGGCATCCGAACCGCCATTCAGAAACGGTCAATATTTAATATATTTCTCCTTTTTTTATTTGTTTCCGAAATAAAGAGAAAAGAGGCTCAACAATCGGCAGAGAGAGCAGACGTGGGCCGATCGCTCGCCCCGAGGGAGAGAAGCTGGAAAACTGGATGTGCGTGGGCTGATGCTGGAGCATGACTCCTAATGAAGGAGGGTGTCCCTGAACATGTCGGATCACAGCAGCTTCCGGACCCCCGGATCTTGAACTGGGTGACTCATGTCGCTTCGAGGGATGTCTGATGTGGTCATGATGATTGGGCGGTGCACCACTCTGTCTGGTGATTCATTATTACCTTGGCTGCTGAGCTTGCGTCTTTTAATATGAATTTAAATTCTTAAAAGCGTGATTTTTATCTCCTTTCAATGATTTCATTCACGAGGAATTTCTGCTTAGGTACTTGTCATTATTTGCATGAGATTCGATTATTAGGTTTTTTTAATCGTTGGTGTGGTTTTATGAAACTGACGGGATTCAGATTAACTTAAACCCGATTCTAGTGTTTATCCGTGTTTTCAAGCTAGAATACTGCAATCATGCACATTCAGCATGCTAGAATGCATTGCTTTGTAAGAATCCGATCGCCAGTACTCACTGAATTTAGTATTCGAGCTTAAAAACCTTGTTGGCTAAAATTTGTTCATATACTATTAAGAAATTCTGATCCAAGTATTCTAACAACTGGTATGGTCTTGATCTAGTTTGTGTAAGCCTACTTGGTCGTAAAAGTTATGCTTCTTTTTTAGTATCTTTTAGGGCTTTTCGTTCAATGTAATGTGACAGTTGGTGATTAAATTCGTGTTACATGTGGGTGAGTTTTTATAGCTCTGCTATAATTAAATTATAATCTTTTAACGCATTCTTTTCCAATAGTGCTTGGTAATTCATTGATGGATATTATTAGTTAAAATCTCATAAGAAACTTTTATTTTGTTCCCACTGATTCGATTTTTGGTTCCATTGGTTGCCTTAAAAAGAACATCCTCTCTTGAAGAAACCAGAGCACGCTCCTTACTTCGCAGCCGGTTCCATACACCTTCACTAATTTGGTTTCCGATTCTATTTCCTCTGGATTGTCGTAGGAAGATGTCGTAGGTAGTCGCTTTCTCACACCGTAGGAGTAGTTTCTTAACCCTGTCCGTTTCTTAGCTAAAGGCATCGCCAGAGCAAGACTGTAGTTCCTTAAAAAGCGCAAGGACCTTATCCGATTCTTCTTCCAGATTCTGGTGGCCGACGGAGCATGAACTTTTTCCTCTCCGGATCAAAAGAAAGGATCCACCTCCTTTTATTTGCATTGCTTTGACATGTATCCATTGATTGTTTTCAATCGCGAGGCAGAAAAAGACCCCTTTTCATTCATTAAATGGGCAAGGTTATTCGAACACATTTCTTGGGGACGAAGCATCCATTTCGAGTGCTCATGTGCCGGACTTGTGAAAATGAGCATTTTATTTCTTCTTCCAGTTCTGTTGTGTTTTCTGTTTTATAAAAAGTGTTAACCACTTTTATTTGGACTTGATGGTGTATTGGTCTATTGTTCCATGTTCACAGTTGCCTACATTCAAATTTGAATCGTTTTGGTATAAACTTTAATGCTGTTTTCATGCCCATCACAGTTTACTGTGTCAGGATCACCTCTTCCTCTTTACTAACAAATAGATACATTTGTCTTGAGTAATATATATAAAATAGGGAGTAGTTTTATGATATTTAAAGTTCGTTTTAAGGGTCATTCCATGCGAAATCAACCAATGGTCAAAACCTCATGTCTTCAGATTTTCTTGAAATTGGCAATATGTGTTGGACACACTTAGTGTTGTAAAACTGTGAAGTTTCAGATTTTTCTGATGATTTTTTCCAGAGATATGGCCTTTCAAAACTTCAAAAGTTTCAGTTTTCTGGAATTTTAGGTAATTTTCAAATAGCTGTATCTCATCACCTATTCATGCTAGAGACTTGAAATTTGTTTTACATTATTCAGTATTGTATGATGTTTCATAAAATATAAACCATAATAAAGATATATATTTTTAAAATTTAAAATTTTTTAAATTTTTAAAAAATATTTAAATATTTAAAAATAGGTATGATTGATTTTCTTAAAAAAATTATATTATGTCAAACACACTTTCAGCAACATATGGGCCAAGTTTCAAGATGGTATCTTTATGGGTTCATAGAGAAAAAAAATGTTTTCTACCATAATGTGCTCTTAAATTTGGAAAAAAAACACATATTTTGAACTATTAAAAAGTATTTTACCTACAAATACTACCAATTGATTTAGGAATAATGATATTTATGCATAATTTACACTTTCTTTCATTTTAAAATATTTAGATTTTAAAAATTTAAATTTTTTTAAAAGTTAAAATTTTGAAAAATAAAATTTATTTCTAATTAAAATTAGTTAATTTATAAAATTTTTTCAACATAATGCTATTATTTTATCTAGTAACAAAGGATTGTAATAAGTTCTAGAATTTTAAAAAGTAGAAGATTAAAGAGCTCTAAATAAAATTCCTTGTCAGAAATGGAAAAAAACAATCATACAACAATTTTGTCTGAAAAATCTTACTTAATATAAGGTATACTACCAATTGATTTAGAAATATTGATATTTATGAATAATTTATGTTACTTTCATTATTTTTAAAATATTCAAATTTTATTTTTCTTAAATTTTGATTTTGCAATTTTAAACAGCAACAGCACTAAGCTGAATATTCCTTCAGAAAATTTAGACCAGTTTTACAACACTAAGTGTGCCCAACACATATTGTAAATTTCAAGAAAATCTGAGACATGACCCGCAAAAATTGCCTTTTCATTGGTTGATTTCGCATGGAATGACCCTTAAGTTGCAAATACTGATAATCTTGGTTTCTCAGTTTCACATGTTCTCATAAAAACTTAATAGATGGGTTTGTAATACGTCATTTGTAATTGGAACAATTCAGTTTTCAATAATATGCTGGGAATATACCTTTGTTTGCTGTTTGCTGTAAGGGAAAGATATATATAGGTATGACTTTCTCGATTAAAGAATCGATATGTGAATGAAAGAACCGTATCGTATTGAATAGGAATAATGCACCTTTTATACATTTAGCAGAAGTTCCAAAATTAAAATATTTCTGCTAGTCCAGCACAAAATCTCACATTTCAATAACGGGGCAACCAACTTGAAAATTGCCTAATCGATTTTGCAATTAAAGGCAAGCATAATTTCAATATTGGAATTATCGTCGATGAGCGTTCTATTTCAGTCCTCCAATTATTGTCGAGCCGGTTGTCTCTGTGGGACAGTCTCTCCTAACGGCAGCACCTGGACTTCCTCCACTACATTAATGAACTGGTGATGAGCCTTCCCGCCCCCCGTAACGAGACCATTCCGTACGCACCTCACGTACCAGCGGATTCATTGACGGGGACTTTTTCATTGATAAAAAGCTTCTCTGACCCACCGGGTCCACACACTTCCTGAGGAAAAGTGACGGGACCAACGTATCTATCGCCCAACTTTGTTCTCACGGGTAATTATGCTTGCGTGTGTGTGGGACCCCTTAAATTGGGAAAGGGATTTCTGGCCCGGTCCAGCTGTTGGCGTGAAATGATAATTTTTCGGCCCTGTTCCGCGTTCGGGTTAGTGGATGTCATCAATGGGGGCAGTAGCGGAAACGGAACTCGATTGTTTTTTGTGTGTTTGTTCATCAACGTTCGGTGCGACGCTTCCGGATCGGGAAAACAATTGTTGTTAATCCCGTGTTTTCCCTATTAAAAGTAACCGTCGGTTTTAGTTTTTGTGGGAACTTTTTTTGGAAAGGAGTGGATTGATTCCTTGAATAACTACCTACGTGTCGGAACCGGAACGTTGTTAATAATGTTAGAAGAATGATACGTCTTACATAACAAAAACCACGTTCCTCGCAGGGATTCACTAAATTAGATCTTTTAAATCGCCTATTTCCTATAGAACACTCAATTTTTGCACATTTCAATGACATCCATAATGAATAACCAATTCTCACTAACCCTTTTTTTGTATGTAGAACTCTTATACCACTCTTACAATCTTCAAATACCCTTAAAGATATACCATAGTACCATATTTTGAAAAATTTTATATATGTAATTAAACAGAGTGAAAATAGTTGTTTTTGTTCAAAAGAATGTTTATAAGTATTTTACAAAAGTTGGGTTAATTAGATAATTCATATTTTTATAAAATAAAACTCCATTTTTAAGGTTTTTAAGAAAATCTTATAAAACTGTCCATTATAATTTTTCGTAGTAAATTACAGAATTTGGATTCACGTCTCGAATTGGATAATTCTACAAACCTTTTAGTGTCCCCGATCCATACCACTCCCATTATTGATAATACCCCTCCTTCCCCAAAGAAAGAAAACTCTCCCATTTTCTGACCGCATCCAACCCGCTGTCTTTCGCATCCGAACATTTTTTCCCATCGATTTTCCTCCCTTGATCGCGTTTAATTGCTGGTGGCATTCTCATTCTCCATCGGCGGGTATAATAACACATCTCATTCACTTTCTTCGCGAATCGTAATGGACGGTGACGGCGAGCCAATGGGAGTAGTCCAAAGGGAGGGAGAGAACCCCCATTCATCCCGCATCGATTACTACGTCGTGGAGGGAAGCGTGGGCGGACTGCTCTTCGACAACCCATCATTTCCCAAAGAGCGGCTTATACTTGGAGGAATGGGCTCTTTTCTGATTTATATGGCTGACTTTGGATGTGCTTGTGTGCGCTGCAAGGATTCCGGGAATGTTTTACGGATTTTGAGTCTTCCGGGTCTTGATGCGGGTTTATTTTCTTTTCGGAAAGATGGGTTGTCGTAGAGCCACTTTAGGAGTCACAGGTATATTCGAGCACTTTGCTTGCTTGGAGACACTTAGGTATTCTTAACATCCAGCCACCGTTTAGAAATCATCGAAACATCTGACGATAGTTTTGGTATTGGTTAATTCAGAAAACACAAAAGTATAGTAAATATCCTCGCCTCAGTATCCTGCCAAACCTGAGGTCTTATGTTGTAAGTGACAGTGAGGTTGTGCATTCAGGGAGACTTATGGCATTATTCACTACTACCTGACCAGCGGTTAACCAGCTGTCAAAGAAGGATTCCACCAGTCAGAGTCAACGAAAAACTAATTTTCTTTCTTTAGCTGCTATAGTTAACCGCTAGTCAAGTAACAGTGATGCGAGACCGTCAAAGAGTGCTATTCTTGTGTTGCAGGAAAGGACAGTTTTTATTGCCAGGTGTCGATCCAGCCGAAAATTGAACTGTTTTTCACACCCTACACAAAATTCAAATTCATAAAACGGCCCTTTCATTAATTTCAATTACATTTAATGATTACTTGAAAAAAAAAACATTACCAAAATTTTAGGCACGACTCAGCCTGTAAAAGCTGCTTCTCCTCATTTGTTCTTTGTATTGCGGAAAACTATTTTTGGAAGAGGTACTCTTGCCTTTCCTGGCAATGCAACCTCCAAAAAGTGAGGAGAAGCTGACTTTACATTTTTAAAGCTGTTCTACGCAATTATTTTCACTCAATTGCTTGAAGTTTTTTCTTGTCTTGATTTGATTAGCTTCAATAGAAATAATCATTCAGTATGTCCTTAAAAACAGCTGGTTCATTAACACCCACGTTATGTAGCTTACTCTCTTGCAGTTAAAGGAATCAATTACAGAACTTTTGTAAAATAATTGATTTTTCTCATTTACAGCTTTAATGTATTCTGCATTTTAACTTTTGAGACAAGTGTGCTGCAACTCTGTGGCTTTAATTTCGAATATAATCACTGAAAAGTTACACCCATGCAGTTAGCATTTGAATACCCCTCAGTTCCTTGACCTTACCCAATCTCCAATTCCTATAGTTTTTTTTATATATCTATCGATCCCGAACACAAGCGTGGGTGAAATGACTTGCCAAATTGTCATTTACGCAATGGTTCTCCATTTAATACTCGGCAGCAGCCTTTTTTTTTTTTTTTGTTCGCGCCTCGTCAAAGTATGGCTTCCTACGCTGGTATTTTAATCGGGCAATTCATAGAAGACCGATAGTTTGACCTCTTTTATTCCTTTTTTTTTTTTCTTTACATTTTCGCCTCCATTTGGAAGTCATCGCTAATTCCTTTTGGAGGCAGCGAGAAATCTCTTGGGAAATTGGATTAACTATTTCTCTATGAGACGGGGTTATTTTATTTTCATCCGCCCCGGCAAAATATAGAGCTCTTCTCTTTTTCGATTATTTCCTTATTTTAAATACTAGGCACTATTGTTTAAAGGAGTGAAATAGTCATTTCTTTCTATCTCGTCTCAAACTTATGAGATGTCTGCGTTAAAAATTAAAAAAATAAGAAGTATCCCAAATTTTAAATAACATTCTAATTTATTTTTATTTTGTAGTTTTCGAATATAACATCAAATTATTTATTATAGCATCTAATTGCTTTGTAGTGAATTGTCTTGTATATAGATCACAGTAGTCCGATCCTGTTTGTTGCATATATATTAATGATTCAGCTAGCTAATTATAATTTTTAGTACATTCAGGGACCCTCCATACCTATAATGAAGTTTGTGGACCGCAAAAGCACTTGTTAGGGAAGTACCAATACTTTATTAAGAATACCGTTCTTCTTAGAATTCATTTGAAACATTTTTATTCTCGTCAATGATGCAGCGGTTGATCTCTGGAATTCCACTCTTCCCGCTGCCGCTGACCCCCTACGACCTGCCCTCCTTTGCGCCTCTCGTGGCATGAAGAAAAACTAGTCTTTTATAGCATAGCTACATTTTCACGACAACCTTTCTTTGCTAGGAGAATTTTTAGGGGGGTTCGAGTTCTGGTGTTGGTCTGGGTTAAAAAATAGTAATAGTATTGACTTCTCCTATGTGCCTCTTTTTTTCTCATAAAATATTAAATATAGCTTATTTCATTTTTCATTAAATTGAAATTTTTTATGTTTTTTATAGGATGATGGATTGTATTGTTCAAACTATTTTTTTGTTAAGGAAGTTTCGCTTTATGCTATAAATGAATCCAGTAATATTGTCCAAAAAATATACATCCATATTCCTACATAACATTTTTGTCCAAAAATGTATCCTCTACTACAATGTTGTGAAAAAAAGGCGTCGAAAAAAGTACGGAATTTCATCTTCTTTTAATTGAATTGCCAGTTTAAAAAAGGGAATAAGTCCAAAAAATGGCAAATCGACTTTTTGCGCTCAAAAAATTTACCATGCTTCTCTCTACACATGAGTGTAAAGAGGAAGAAATTAATTACCCTATATCGGCAGATATAGCCCCTTGCTTTGAGTTTGGTGAAATTTAGGAAATATTTTGGAAAAATATATTGAGTTTCAGCCAGATCCTATCAATATAGAAATTTTAGTTTATTCAAGACTGGGAAACAGATTTTTCCTTATGTCCCGTTCTAAAATCAAATTGAACTGGAAAAAGTTAACTTCAGTTAGTAAATTCGTACAAAACTAACATAACAGGGATCCCTCCAGCCTTGACACTGAGTGGGGTAAACATTTGACGTCGAAACTTCTTCTGGGTTTTTCCATCGATACACGACCCGGGCAAAAGCGTGGAGGAAATCCCACTCCACGTTGCGTGGGAAGAACGCCGCTCGTACCTGCGTTCGCGCCCACGTCCATCCATCTACGAGCGATTCACTCCAGTTGCACTTTTTCACTCTATTTATTAATTTATAGCAATATTCGGTTTCGAGAATGCAGTACTGGATGCTGACGAAGAGTATATGGGACTGGCTGAAGAAGAGTATTTGTGGCTGTGGGGCTTACGGGAGTAGAATGCAGAGTGGTGTGTTTGTTGGTTATTGAATTCATGGAAATCGATTCGTGGGTGGTGTTTTTGGTGGGCTGTTCTCGTGTAAGCAGTTGGATGCGGTTGTTTACATCCCCTGGTGGGTTATTGTGTCTGGTGGCTAATGGTTTAGGTATAAGTTCTGAGAAATTACTTAGAGCTTGGGTCGTCTTGACCTTGATATGTCGGTTGTTAACGGAAAAGGGAAGTGGGGTGGGCGTGGGAATATTGAATGCTGAATAACTGAAGTTTTCGGGTAGTGTTGTGAGTTATGGGAAAAAAATCGAACTTTCTGTCTTATTTTCATTTTATATGCCCATCTTATTTTTTTTTTTATAAAAACTTGAGATTATACAATTTTTTTCTGAAATTTTTAAAGGGGGATGTGCTACAGGGGTGCTGAAAATGTCTAAAGCCCAATATTTACCTACAACACAATTTGTTTTGTAGTTAAATGTGGGGACATTTTACCCGTTTGTAAGCAAGAAAGAACATTTTTAAGAATAAACAAGGACGTGATTTGATTTTTTGTGAAAATCACCGATCCTGTCGGGAATACGTTGGTTTTCCTGTCAAGTTTCCGTTGTTTTTCCTCAATCAAGATACAAGGAAAAGCCAACTTCCAGGTATTCACCAAAGAATTTTTTTTTTGCATCGATTCGTAGTTTTGCATTCTACATCCATATCTGTAGTTTTCACCTAATTTCTCTGTAGAAATCAGAGGATATGATTGTCAATAAACAAAATATTTGTTTCTCACTAATATCAATTGGATTTATCAAGTTTTTTTTCTTTAGAAATTTGGACAAAAATTTCCCAACAGCTGCCTGAATTTCTGACATATTCTGCACCCCTGATATGCTAGTAAAGGCTAACTAGAATTTCACTTAATCAAACTTATGCTTAAAACGAAATACATTGACATCTTCATCCAACAAGAATAAACATTGATGCTTTACTCATTTCTTCGACTTACCAACTATATCTCTTGGGCGAATATTTAATTTAAGAATGACTTAATTCTCTTTACTTATACAAGGGGGAATCGTCCAAACTAACTGACTTAAACAATTTGTAGTAGAAGATAATTTTAGGTTTAAAAAACCACTTTTCTTTCCGAAAAACTCTTTGCCGATATCGTCGTGTTCTCAGCTATGCTATCTATAAAAAAAAACTTATCCTCCCCCGCGCATTGGAGATGCAATAGTAATAGTAACAATAGAACCCCCGCCTCTATGGCCCATCAATACCATGAATGGAAGGGTCCGAAATAGCAGTCCCGGGGGCGGCCGATCCGTAAATAAACGGAAGTTCCACGTGCACCAACGGGATCATCCGGAGGATGGCGCAACAACGGACAGGAAGCGTGGGGACGCTCCATCCCATCTATCCATTCATCCCTCCGCATCCTTCGCGCAGCGCGTGTGCTGAGGTGTTTGTCCGGATCGTCGGACGGTGTTTTTTTTTTCCTTTAATCTTTTGTGGAGGGAGCGTGCCTGGATCGCGAGGGTGGGAATTTCGGTGTCTGTATGTGTGGGGGGGTAGATTCGACGCCTTGGTTGATGGGCGGATGCTGATGTAATCCGCTGCAGCTGGATTTAATGGGGGTGCGGAAGTTTACGCGTGTATGAAGAATGCAATGCCGTTTATTAAGTGTAAATAGGATTTTAGATTGGTGTGAGTGGTGGGTGTAAAAGTTTAGGTTTTTAGGTGTTTTAGCCTATTTTACTGCAGGGTGTGTAATGACAGATGCCGGCTTCTCTCGAACACAATCTTATTGTTTTGGCTCTGCAGTGCGCTTGAAAAAAATCTGTATCCACTTTTTGCGGACCTATAGCTGGAGCTTGATTGGCGATGGATTGATATAGGGTTCCCACGGGTCAGGGAATACCTGGACAGCTTAGAATTGTCAGGGAGCTTCAATTTAGCCAAAAAAAAGACAAGGAATAGTAAATAAAAAAAAATAGCTTATTTTTGCTTGAATCTAGAAAATGACAAAATTTAATGCTGGTTTCAAATTTTGCTCCTTAAAAATGAAAAAATATATGGTATTTATTATTGAAAACATAAAGAAAATTTTTTTTTTTTTTTTAAATCTGAAAAAAAAATTTAAAATAAATTGGGCTAAATTTTTGACAGAAAGAGTTCAAAATCAACCTTGAAATTTCAGGGAATTTTCATTTATAAAATGAGTGGAAAACCTGTTGACAACAACTAGAGTTTTTATTAGGAAAAGTTTCGAAAACATTCAAGTTCTAAATAAAAATTGTACTAAGCAAACAAAACACTAGGTGGAAACTTTTCTATTGCAATCATTTCCCTTATTATTAAAGTGACAAAATTTCGGACAATTAATTTCGTAAAAAAGTACTTTCTTTAGTCTTATTTTTTTTTCTATTAAAAGTTGAGGGTTTCCCCAAATTCCGAGTTCAACTGTACAGAAGAGTTTATAGACCCGAATCATCCCTTAACTACGATTACTTCCCACCCAACGGCTTCCGATTAAATTCCTCGTCGTTAATATTTCCCATCCCTCTCATCGCGGATTCTTTTTGGGCTAATGTGACGGTAATTGGGGATACGTTCGTTAGCGCCCCCGTTCAGCTTCCTTCCGCCCACGAGGGAGGGAGCCGCGAGTGAGTGCAGCTGCGGAGGCGGACAGGAAAACCAACATCCCGGAAGGTGCTTCCGTTGCAGCCCTTTTGTTTTCGGGGATGCCGTTTTTTGAGGGGATGTGTGGTGGTAAATAGGGGGAGGGTTTGATTGACCCTTCCAGGATGCTGGTAGCCATGGCCGGTCCGTTGGGGGTTGTTTTTGGTAATACGTGAGTGAAATATAGAGGGTTTTGGGGAGATTCATAGCTGTCGGGACGTTTGATACTTTCTCTAGAACTTCCCAATTGAAAATGCGTACTAATATTCAAAATTTATGATATTTCCTTTAAAAAGGGAAAGAAAGAGATTTTTTGTAATTGGGAGAATTTCGGAAATTGATTTTAACAGTTTGAATAGGTGTTTACAGTAAAATACTACCTGAAGGAAATTTTTTAACTGATATTATTAAAAGCATTGAGTGTTCTCCCATCTTTACTAATAGGTACAACTTAATTGTAAGTTAGTTAACAAGTTATTAAAAAAATAAATGAACTTATGGGGCAAGAAACCTTGTCAATGTAATTCCTATGACCGAAAACCTATTTAAATTTGTATTACTTGATTCTATAGTTTCACTCTAGAAAATACAGTTTAGGTACCCTCGTTATCTGGAATTTTGACACTACAAGAACTTATACCTATCAAAAAATATATAAATATTTTCCCCCTTGGAATAAAGTACTAATTAATTTCATATTCGGAGTAACCTTGTTATATTGATACCTTGAATTTATTTTCGGGTCCCTTCGATTTCGAGGTATCGAGGTTATACTATAATTACATCTTAATTTATGACCATTTTTTATGATTTCCACCTGCTTTCCAGACTCCCCTTTTGAGTCACCTCCTAGTTTCGTTTGGAATTCACCACAGTACCATCTGAAAAAAAAATCAATCGACCCTTCACTATCTTCAGGGGAAAGCCGCATTCCAAAATTTCCAAACCGTCTAATAATTGGCCGGACGGCCCCGCAATCTGGGGCTCTTTACAAGCCATTCGGGGTGAAGAGGCCAGCTTCGTTTGGCGCTGTTTCTGGAAAGGGAAAATAATTACAGGTTTCTAATCTGCGTGTCACGATAGCCTGAATTGGAATGCTCGGATGCGCTCATCCTGGGATCGTAACCTTTTTTTTCCTGTGAAAGTGGGCTTTTGATTAATATTTCCTTTTGGTGGGGCGAGGTTCCATTGTATCCGAGATGGCATTCCATCCAAATTGAATTTCTTTGGTTGCCACTTCTTTCGTTGTATTATTCTCTTTGTACAATTCCGCACAGGAAGTGAACTGGATTACTTAGGTTTTTGCCTGATTGGTTGCTTCTGTTAGTTGGAATTAGAATAAGTACTTATTGAATTCCAAGTCACACTTTAAGAGTCACGACAGAGAATGTTTATCCCTGAGCTCGTAATTTTTTTTTTTGCCGTTAATTGAATTTTTTTATGTATTTACTTCAATTCTCCATCAAAAATAAAATATAACGCGAATATTTTTATTTTCCGTTTCTCTTATCTATTTCTCATTGTTGAAATGGAAAGGGCACCTTGACTTTCCTAATGTTAAATTTGACTAATCAATAGAATTTTTTTAATAATAAAACTACATAAAATCTAGAAGAATCATTGAGAAAGCGTTAGATAGATGTTTACTATCTTTATAATAACCTTGTAATATGTTACGGCCAAAGCCCCAAATCGGCCACTTCGCGAAGAGGCCGGCCAAACCTCTTGGCCACTTCGCGAACTAGCCGGCCAAACAATACGCGAAGTGGCCGGACTTCGGGCTTTGGCCGTAACATATATACTGTTGGGAAGCTTTTTCCCCCGTAGGCGTATTAATTATATATAGGTGGTCACGCTCATAGCCTGGGATTATATCATATCATACCTGCGCATTCCGATAAAGTATTGTTTATTTTTCATTCAGTATTAGCTCATACGGATGCTCTCGCCAATCCCTTTAACCATCTGTGCTAAGTATCCTTTCAAAATGTGTTTGAACACCAATTTATAATCGAGTTGTGTCACATCCGACCGGATCAGGCATTTCCTTGTTTTTCTATTGCTCACTTTATATGACTGTAGGCGGAAACGGATTTCTGTTAAGGGGGTCCATAGTGGCTACGGGGGGAAAAGATTTATACAGGTGGTAATTAGGGAAGCTTCCATTACCCTACATCCGTAAAATAGTACCCCCCGGTTTCATAGTTTTGATTGTTGAATTGCATCTAAGAAAATTCAATATTTTCCTTTTTTGTCGGCGTTAGAGCTTCAGAATTAGGAATATACCTCCCTTTAAACTACCTCTATATTTTCCTAACTTTCTTCTTGCTATACTTCTTAATCTGAGGTGTAGTTTTTCTTAACTCGTTAAATTTCGAACTAAAAGAAAAACGATATTTTTATTAATAATTATATTTTTATTTTTAGGAAAAGTGAACTCTTTGTTGACAATCCTGGTGATAATGATAGAATCTTAGTTCATTTGAACATAACCCTGCCACGTTTACGTTGTGCTGGTAAATATGTATATTTAATGTTTTTAAATGTTTTTATATGAAAATAGTATATAAATGAATATACTTCAAAATGATAAATGATGCAAATATTTCCATTCCCAACCCCACAAATCAAAGGATCTCTCATTTCAGTAAACATTACCACTGATTGTTATAACAAAATATTCTATGAACAGTATTAATTATATTCTTTTTGTGATTCATTTTACCAAGTTCTATTTTCATAAGCAAAAATGCTTATAATAGTAATTTTTGGAATTAACTTACCTTGGGTTTTGACTAAATCCCAAGTATAATCTTTAAAACAATTACTATTTCTTTTTATACTAATTTTAAATGCTTGGTATTTTATTATTTTACTGCAGTATTAAAGTTTTTCCCTTTTTAAGTTATAAGAAATAATTATGAAGTCTAAATAATTATTTATAAAGAAATATCTGATTTAATTTTTTTAACATTAAATTATTGTTGGATTTTTTTAATAGCAAAGTGAATTGCCATTTTTTGTCAGGTTTTAATCAGGTAAAAACATCAGAATTAATACAAAAAAATTCCAGTTGTAGGTTTAGACATTCAAGATGAGATGGGAAGGCACGAAGTAGGCTTTGTAGAAAATACAGAAAAAAGACCAATTGGACTCAACCAAGAAGGGTGTAATTTCGAAGGGAGATTTTATATAAATAAAGTGAGTATAACTGTGATTTTAATAAGTTACTATGTTTTAAATTTATAATAAAATAATCATTTTAAATAATTTCAGAAAGAGTGGTTTTTCAAACAAATTTTATACTGCATGCATGCATAGCAAAATTCTGCATGCAAAATTTTTCTAAACTTAATTTGTTTCTTAAAAGGTGTTTTGATGTTTTTAGTATTAGCAATTTGAACTTATTATATCTAAATAGTTTTATTTATCAAAAGAGTAGAGGTGCAAATCTGCTCTTCTATATGAGTGGTAGGCTATAATTGTTAAATATAGTCAATCTTAAAGTGGACCTGGTAGTTTTGTCTGGGGAAGGCTAAGAATAAAAAGTTTAAATAATCATGACTTATAACTTTTTAAAAAGAGTGAACAAGTCTTTCAAATTAGAAGTTCAAATGATTTTAAGCACCTAATTTTCCATTTCCTTCCAGGTTCCTGGTAACTTTCATGTTTCTACTCATTCTGCCCCATCTCAACCTGATAGCATTGACATGTCTCATATCATTCATGAAGTTAGCTTTGGTACCAAAATGGTAATTTAAATTGTGTCTTTTTATTCATGTTTGGTTTTGAAATAAATAACTAATAAACCATCAGGAGGCAATTTTCATCATTTAAAAGCTTCAGCTAATTCTGCATTTTCCCATTTTTTACCATATATTTGTGAATGCTCGTAAGTGTTTGATAAAGTGTATAACATAATGCTTAGAAAGCATTAATTTCAGTAGTTGGGTATTAGAAAATTTGAAATAGTTTAAATACTCGAATTGTATTTTTTTAGGTTGGCATGAGTGCTTTTTACATCAACATTAAAAAGAAAAACTTATGTTATACAGATTGTACTCAATAGGTTAAAAGGATAAAATATTTTTAAATTGGGACATCCCTCTTTTTAAGCTACTCATTTAAATTAACTTCAAATAGCTGGTATCTAGTTTTAAACTTTAAAATTTTATTTGATACTTAAATATTGGAAAAAATGCACCAATTCATAAAAATTTAATTTACCATATGCCAACTACCATTCAATGTAAGGAACTATTTAAGAGAATGGATTTGAAAGTTCAAATAAGTTGTTTTATAATTAAAATTTTCAAGTTAAAATATTGTTTTATAGAAGCTTTTAAAAGAATTTTGTTTTATCAAACTGTGTTCAAATACAAATATTAACAGCTGTATGAAATATTTTCTTATGACTAAAAATAATAATCTGTATGTGTATGCTTTACATTTCTAGTCATAATTATACTTATTTTTTAATATACGATATGAAACAATATGTGTGAAGAATAATATGTTCGGGATAGCTACCAATCTTATTTTAATTTTTAGTGTTTTTTAAGTTTTTTTTTACCCATTAAAAATACTAATATTACATTGGTTAGTGGAAACATGGGTATTATTTATGAATGGATAGAATATTTATGAAAGGAAAGAAAGTGTCTTTAAAAATTACTTTTTTCTTTATTTTTATGCATTTTACTTGACTTGAGTTAAATCTGTTTCACTCTTTGTGTGTATAATTGTTTCATTTATGTAAGCATTTTGTAAAAGCCTCTTGTGGAAAATCCTCTCCGAAACATTTATTTTGTAAATATTAAATATGTGCTTTGTTCACTAGTCTAGGATTTTAAGGAAGTTTTACAAATTGTATTCCTTTTTTTTTTAGGGAGAAAATGTTAAAGGAAGTTTCAATCCACTGAAAAACAGTGATAAAAGCACAGCCAAAGGTATTGTTCCATTTAGAAATTCTTAGTATAAAAACTTAATCTTAAGTGAGGAGGCTTTTTAATAGAGCATCTCAGAATGACTGGTATAGCAGCTTTTTGCAATGGTGTCAATGTTGTTATTATAGAAAAGATATTCTTTAGGCTGCTCTCAGAACTCAAATTTTGAACTTTCAATTTGATTTATTAACTCTCTGAACAAGATATCTTAAAAATACCAGATTTGTGGTTTTATAATTTTTGACTCGACCACAGTCATTTTGAGCTGCTCAATTAGGGTTTTTGTTCATTATTGTAGTTCACTGCTAATAACAAAGATAGAGCACATGAAAAAGTTTCCTACAAAAAATATTTAGTTTTGGAATATTAAAGTAATATATATTTCATTTTGCTCTTAAAAATACACATTTTACATTCACATTAGAGTAATAAATAATGAAAATAATTATGAACTTGCTTTAAGAAAGTAAACTTTTTTCTCTATGTAGAGGGATCATGTACATTTTTTTACATCATTCCTTATCTTGTCTTAATTTTATGTACACTGTCTTGTTATTTATGATGGTGCCAAACATACATAAATTAACACTATTCCTTATTTGTGTTTATTCAACTTCTTAAACTAGTAATTATATAAACAGATTTTAAATTGAATTTTCCCTTATTATTAGATATAACAACAGGTAAGATGGCAAACTTTATCATGACTTTTAAATTTTAATCTTAACAATCTAAGAAAACTTTAACCTTAGCCATCTTGTTGTCATTTTTTAAAAATAAGGTATAATAATACTTCTGAGTAAATTATTTATTTATATTTTTGTTTGATTACCATTTTTTAGAAATTGTAAAGAAAGAATAAGGATGGAATTGTAATAAAAAAAGAGTGTGGGACTTATTTAACAATTAATTTATAAAAACTGCAGGGTGTTTTTTAACATTTAAATTAAAAGTATACTGTAATTTTTTACTGAGTTACTTCAAAAAGTTACTATTATTTGTTATTTTCTTTTTTGTTTACATATAAATATCCTTTCAATTCCTTCCTAGTATTCTATAGTTATATTTTAATGTATTTTTAAATATTTCATTAAGTTAATTGTTGAATAAAATTACTTAATAGTAAAGATATTTTAAATTGCTTTCTCATTGTGACTTACTGTATTTAACCATCATTCCTATAAACATGTATTCAATTTTATTTTCAATGCTATAAAATATCAACTCTGTTAAATTAACATTTATTTAAAGTTTTATTATTTCTTATTAGAAGCAGATTTGATGAAAAGTAAGATTTTTATGTTCATCAAAAGAACTTTAAAATTTTAACTTGAAAGGTTTATGGTACTATTACCTCAAAAGATCCCATATTACTGTAACTTAGTTTAGTGCTGGACTTACAAATTTAATTTGACTCTTAAATTATAAATTTTATAAGGTCACATTTTAGTTTAATAATTAATTTTGCAGTTTTGGGTTTTAAAATCTAAAATATTTTTTTAAATACATCAAAAGTCTCCAAAGCACAATTTTTTCATTAAAACTAAAAAAATTAATTTGAAAATTTTAGGGGATTTTTTCAGATGGTTATATTTTTATCCATTATAATATGGCCTAATAAGGTTGACAGAAGATGACTGGTCAGCTACTGGTACACTCCCCCTATCTAACAATTGTGGAAGTAAAATTAAAGCACTCTTATAGTAAACACAAATTAAAGTATTTAATTAACTATCAAAGTATTTGTTTTAGTGATATACAATAACTAATTTTATTTTGTGGTTTTTTTTTTAAATTTTGGTTTCAATTTGTGTATACTTAATTAAGTTAATTTTTAAGTATATATCTCATTGTAATGAAAGATATTTTACATTTAATTTAGCTCTATTTTCTGGTAAGTATGTAATGTAAAAACTGATGAAAATTTAACCTTGTTTTTATGGCTGTGTTTAAGTTTCTGTAATTGTTCTTGATTGTAAGAAACAATTTGAATCCAACCTGACTGTCTTTAAAATGTACCTAGATATTGAATCCCATGATTATGTGATGAAGATTGTCCCCACCATTTACGAGAGGCTTGATGGACTTCAAGTTGAAACCTACCAATATACATATGCATACAAGGTAATTTAAGTTAGAAATATAATAATTAAAAGCTATTATTTCAGCATACAAGTGTCCTCACCAGAGAAGACTTGTTTGATTACTCTTTAATAGAGAGAAGTGAAGTGTGAGAGTAATGTACTAAAAAAGTTTTCCTTTAAGATGTTATACCACCCTTAAATTAATGGTTTAAAGCAGTGGTGCACAACCTTTTCTGCCCCTGTGGGCCGTACTCCATATCAGGATAAAACTTGCATGCCAGAACAGATACCAAATATAAAAATTAATTGGTTCTTAACATTTTTCTTCTCCTTCAGCAGCTTAAAAGTGGGTAAAAAACACTAACGAGTCACACAAATCAGCTTCGTGTGCCGCACTTGGCCCACGGGCTGTAGGTTGGGCGCCGCTAGTTTAACCCTTTCAGATCTGCAACGCCCGAGATTGCCATTAGATCCTATGGAAAATTTGGGGTGTTTAGGACTGAAGTGGTTAAAGTAAATTCCAATATTCTGTACTGTTTTAATGGCCTATTACTAGAAATGGTCTATTACTATTAATGGAAATATTATATGGCATTTTTATTATCAAACTTTGTTTGAAACCCATTTGGAAAATAACTTCTGTCAAGTAATCTATTTTTTTTTTGGTTAGATTTTTATTATTATGAAGCGTTTTTCAACCTTTACATCCAATGAGAAAGAGAGAGAAAAAAAAGCGACATGATATTGTTCACTAAGGGGCCGAAATTGGCCCTAATCTGTAAATATTTATAGTTAATTATTTGTTCATATACAGTAACACTATTTACAGTTAGTAATTTTTAGTTCTTGATTGATAAATATAATAATTAAAATTACTTTTTGTTGAAATATTGCTTTTAAGTTAAAACAATATACTAGAAGAAGCAATTGTAAGAATTAGATGATGTATCTGAATCAATTAGTGCAGTTAAAAATAGGAAGTCTTACTGTCCCTAGTGAAAACTTTTGATAGTGGGATACATTTACCATGAGAAAGTTATGTCAATTGGGATACACTACTGCTATCCATAATTACAGGGAAATTATCAAAAGTTACCTATAAACTGCAGTCAGTATGTATATCACTGCAAGAATTGACTCGAGTAGAAATTTGAACTTAATACAGATTTGTTTTCACTAATCAACCCTGCTACAGTAGCTACTACTTGATATTAATGTTCTCACTTTTTTTAGAGCTCTGTTACATTCAGCCATTCTGGAAGAATCATGCCTGCTATTTGGTTTCGATATGATCTCACTCCAATAACAGTAAAGTATATAGAGTCAAGACCACCTCTTTACAGTTTTCTGACAACCGTAAGTATTAATTTCCTGCACATTCTAAAGAAGCTGTTAGTATAATTGAAATAAGACTTGACAATTTTTCAAAATTGTCCTTTATTATCAAAAAAGTTTGATTTTGTTTAATTAATGTTAGATTTAACTTGAAACAAGATAATATTACAGATGTCAACTTTATACATTCTATATTTATAAATGCTTTCTTAAAAAAAAAAAAAAAATCAACCCACTAAGCACCAAGTACCCTATTATTATCCTTTTCTCTAAGTTAAACTTCCCATTTTTCTGGGGATAGTTACTTTGTTGATGGTTAGAATGCTAATAAGAGATGGATATTATCTTGGAAGAATGAAACAAGTCATTCACAAAGCTTAAAACTCTGTAGGAAATGAAAACAAAAAAAAAATACGTATATAATAAAGAGAAATTAAAACAAGACATTTTTTTGCTCTGCAAATTTATTTATATTCTAAATAAATAAATTTATATTTTAAATATTAAATGTTTTTTTTTAATTCTTTGTTGTGTTGTGACAAAGAGTGGTGTAGCTATAAAAAGTTTCGAACTGGGATATGAGGTAAAAATTCAATCCTTTTATATTTTTTGAAATTTTCGAGGTAAAGAATGAGTACTCGTGGGTAAATCAAAGGTTGGGTAATCAAGATTCTACTGTATTCAAAAGGAAAGTCCAGTCTTGTAATTTTTTAGGCACAGAGTACATGTAACTATATCATTATTTGTGACCAGACCAGATATAAAAGAAAGAAAAAAGCAGTTCAATGCGACTTGGATAACTGAAAAATATCTTTATTCAGTATCATGAAAAATTTTAAGATTTTTCTTGGTTTCTTAATAAGATTATTTTTAATTTAAAGTTTTTGATAATACAAAATTTTCTGGTTCTTTGGTTTTGAACTAAGTTTTTAATAATAATGTAATCTTATACTTATAAAATTACCCAGTAGGGTTTTTTTTTTCTAGTTTCATACTTAACATCAAAGAATTTTCTGACTTTTAAAGTAAAAATTTGGCTTTATTTCCTTTAACTAACCAAGTGTCTTTTTTTAGGTATGTGCTATTGTAGGAGGAACATTTACAGTAGCTGGAATCATTGACTCAATGTTGTTTTCTGCCACCGAAATTTTCAAGAAATTTGAAATAGGAAAATTAAGTTAATTAACTATTAGACACTAGAAAATTTTTGATTATTGAATCTCAATGGTTAGAAAAATTGACTTTTCTCTCCATTACAACATAGGTTTTTTAAAAAGAAATCCATTCTTCCAGTATTTTATTGAAGACAACTTTTTACGAGTAACATGACTAAAATGTTACAAAACATTCCTTTTGGGTATTATGTGTTCAAAGACCACCTGTCACATTTTTAGTTTTCTGATCTCAAAATTTTATTGTTCTATAGATTAGAATTTAAATTGATTTGATTATTTAATCAAGTTATGTTTAAAACTTTTATTTATTTTTGAGATTATACATTTTTTAATAATGGTGCTAAAATATTTCTTTCTCCTTCCCCTTTATACCTTTACCAATAATAATATTTATCTTTAAAAAATGAATGAAACCAATCTCAGTTTTCACTGTTTCTGTTGTGCTTTTTGCTTTCTGTTGTTTGGCCTTGAATTTAAATTTCTTTAAGAAAACATGGTAAAAATATTCTCATTTTTGTATCCTTAAATCTGCTTATACAAGGTGTAACTTTGACTCCTGGTAAGGGGTGATAAATAAAAAATAAACAAGCAAAAATTACCAGAAAATTCCATAGGCAAGCCAATATATGCTAGGTCATGATATAATGAAAACCAAGACAGTCATAATGATGAGATGTGATTAAGACTATACTGTGAAAAAATTAACAAACTTAATATCTTATTACAAAAACTGCTTGTAATATTCTGACCTCCAGCATCAATGTATGTTGTCATTCCATCAATTGTGTGATATTGGGCATTATGGCTGGTGGTTGCAATTTTGAGTGATTTCACTGAAGAGTGTTTTAAGTTGTTCAATATGTTTTTACTGAAAAAAATATGTGCTTCTCAATTTTATTGGTTTCTTTTCCTTTTGCTTTCTTGTTGTTTCCTATTTCAGGACCAAATATCTATCACTCTTGCAAATTGCTTGACTTCTGCCTATAAGGTAATTTCTGCTTGTCTAGTTGTACATCTCCTCTTCAGGAATGTACTATATGAGTTAAGTTATACCCTGTATGCAGTTTTATTTTTTTATTGAAGTAAAGGGTAAAACTCTTGATAGACACATTCCTATTTGTTTCATAAACATTTCTGAAATTTAGTCTCTCTGCAATCTACTAGAACATTACTTTTTTTTATACTGGTGCTTTTTTTTCAACATTTATCAAAATGATTTCAAAATTTATATTTAAACTCTCTGTTATACTTGTTAGTATTGAAGAGGAAGTGGGATAATACCAAAAAAATTGAAATTGTAGTTATTATAGATTAATTGTATTATAATGAATATGAGGAAAAAGCATGGTTCTCACAGTTTCATTTTGAATTATGATCATGTTCTTTATAAGGTCTATGTATTCCAAAACAAGAAAAAAGTAAATATCTGAACCTTATAGGCTCTTCTTAAAAACAGTTCTAACTTAATTTATCCCAGTAAAGTATTTGATAAAAAGTTATAAAGAAACCAGATAAAATATGATGTTAGAAAAAGACAAATAAAGATAGAAAATAATTATAAAAATATTACAAATTTTTTGAATTAAATGCAATTGTTTATGCAAAAAATCTGATATTCATACAAGAATTAAACAATATTAAGAAATACGTAACGTGTGTGTGATCTAATTTAAATTTATTTTCAATACTTTAAAATATATTTTCTTTGTTTAAAGATGTTGAGCAATGTTGACCTCTGATTACAGTAGAGCATTTTCAATCACATGACTCGGTCTTAACAACGGCCTTAGCAACATTGTTTTTGTCCTCCAATGACGTCATGTGCGAATGCTTCTATTGGATGCTTCAATTTCTTGTACCTAACTACAGCCTTAGCAACGTTGTTTTTGTCCTCCACGTCGTCAAGTGTGACGTCATGTGCAAATGCTCTATACAATTTAAATTTCTCAAGCTCTTGAAATAAATTTCCAAAGATAAGTCCAAATAAAGCTGCATATTTATTTTTCGATAATATCCCACACTTACTTTAATATTTGGTGCAATTTTCTTGTAGTGAACATAATTTGAATTCTTAATGCAATTCAGTATTGGAGCATTAAAGTTGCTGTTATGTTTTGCCATGTTTTGTACAGTTACCTATGTAAATTTTTAATTTGAATTTGCCAATACTGTTACAAAATTTTATTAGAATTTATATTGTTTTCACACCATTTATTTACATTGTAATCTTTACATCTGAAGTGAAGGTTCGTTTATCTTTGGTGGCAAATTCAAGATGAACACCAACATTTTGATTTGGAGCATAACTGTTTATAATTGCTAGTGTGCTACTTTGTAAAATTATTTCTACTGATAAAGTGATCCTGATCACATAAGAACAATAGTGATGTTTTTTGTGCATTTTTGGGCTACTAGCAACATGTTATGCTGTGGATCAACTTGACAAGGCTGAAAACAAGTTGCCACCCTAAGACTTGTTTTCTCTTTTTCAAAATAAAATAAAAATATTTCTTTTATTGTTATTTTTGTTTGTGTTCCTTGCACTATTTATTCTTAAATCTTTAATATTTTTATTAACTAGGATAGCTAATTTGCCCGACTTTTATATTTTCATTTTATGTATCCTAATAGGAGCCCAACACCTTAATAGAAAGCCTAAACCAAATCCATTCATATGGGCTTAGTAATCACAAGAAATCAATAAACTTTAGTAAAAGAATTTTTGCGGCACAAAATGACAATTTAGGGATTCAGATTAGTTACAAATTGGTAGAGTGAGGACTAGGAAATAAGTATTAATGAAAAATGTATTTAAATTATGTCACTAATTATAAACTTACTGACAATCTGTAATAAATCCTCTATATTTTAGTTCCTTACCACAATCATTGCGTAATTAACTTAGAATTTTTTGTAATTGATACTAGATTGTTAAATCCTATGAGCTAATTATCTCTAAATATTAAAGGAACCCTTTGTGTACAATTATAATTAACCTTGGCATGAAGTTCTCGACTTTAATTTTAAAAAACAACAACAATTAGTCACAATTGTTTTTGTTAAGTAAATTTCTCATGGAAATGAAACAAGGTCTTGCCTCTGGACTTAATGTTTAAAATAGAAGTACAGTATACCATTTATCTTTTCAAAAGGAAGTACTTTTCACAAGAACTCCCTGATAAGGATATTGATTTGTTAGTTGATAGATCATACTTCACTCTTAGTCTAGGAATTGCCTACATCCAAATTCATCTGAAAAGACAGTTCTGAAAGTTTACTATGTGTTGAGAAAATGTACTTATATTAGTATAGTTAACAATTTAATAGAGAAAACTCATGTTTATTTTCCAAGCCTACTTTTAGTTTTTTTTAAATAACTGGGTATGGGAATGAATGTTGTTCTGTTCCTTCATCCCTTCTTTTTCTGGTTTCAAAACATTCCATCAATAACTTGCTATATTCAACTTATTTTATTAATTGAATCGCTTATTTCAGAAACATGTTAAACGCCATTTTTTTCAAAAATGAGTTATTGGTGTCATGGGATTCTATAGGGGTATAGGCACATTTTAATGTAAGAATAATAAAAATAACGTGATTTTAAAATAATTTCCCAACATGTTAAATTTCAGCTTTAGTGCAGAAACATGTCAAGGGACGTCGTTCGGCTGATTTGTAAGTTGTTTGGGACTGTTGTTTTTTATTTTATTACATGCAAACAATATCTGCGATTGAAAAAGTTCATTCTTTTGAGGTTTGGTCCATCAGGCCATAGTAAAACCATATTTGAAAGATTTTTTACGAATCTTAACACTACTGACGTTTTCACAGTAATATATTCAAAATTTCCACGCTTCTGGGCATTTATTGTATCCATGTGATAGAGAGTTTGGATCTATGAATCACTGTATTTAAAGGGAGCATCGAATCTAAAAACCAAAACATAATATTGAACTAATTTTCGAAGTTTCCAATATAAAATCGTTTTACTATCCACAAAACTACATCTAAACACTATCTAATTAACTTCGAAGGTTTCTATACTACTAACATTTTGAATTGGCAGATAACCATTTTAGAGTGTAGAGTTGAAATCATTTATAAAAAAGGTAGTTGTACATCTACTACTAAAAGAGAAAAATAAGAACTACTTAATAATTTTTTCGATTAGTATTTAATAAATAAATGTAATTCTTAACCAATATTCGCAGTTTTATTACTCAAACCTTAAGAAAATGGGAGCGAAACTATAAAAATAGGCTGTTTATTGCAGAAACGTGTCAAATGCAAAAATTTCAATAATTTTTTTTTGCAAAGTACAAAAATGTTAAACAATTCTTTTTTTTTATAAAATACCCAAATGAGGTCTACTTTAAGAAAAAAATTACTTAACACCCTTATAAAAATGTAGTGAGTTTCTAAACAGTTTTTCTCGTTTATCTCAAAACAAGAAAAGTGGCGTTTGACATGTTTCTGAAATAAGCGATTCAATTTATAAGGTAGCTAAAATGGGGTGTAAAAACTTATGTTTTATGTTTCAAACTTATGTACAGATATGCAAATATGTACTTGAAACTTTCATCTCAAATGCATGGTTAAACAATGATTCCAACAACGTTGGCTTTTATGCTGTATTTTTAAGTTCCTCCAGGGTGGCAGGAATATGTTACTGCAGGAAAGGTGAGGATTTTTTCCAGACATCAGAAATGATCTATTTGCACTCTTATAAGTACAAACCCCATCAAGAGCAAGTGACAATAAAAACAACATCAAGCCTCGAGCATAAGGAACTGAAAGAACTAAGGCTTGCATTTTTAATTAATTTTACTAGACATGGTGTCAAAAAAGACTTTCCCCCCCTTTAAATGCCTTTTTAATTTTTTCTTTGGAAAATTAAAGTGTGCATTGTTCTGTTCCTTTAAAAAGTTAAAACTTTCTGCAATATTAAGAAATGCATAGTTATTTTGTAAATTTCTTACCTTTTTTTAATGTAGTCCCATTCATCCTCTTAATTCATGCATTCATAATATTTTTTCTTGCAGTTTAAATGATGGCTAATTTATTTAATTATTTTAAAATTTAACCTATAGTTTAATTATTGGTTTTAGGGCAATTCCATGAAAATGTCAACCTGAACATCAAAATTTAAAAAGTTAAGAAATGTTAAAAGTAATGATAAAATTATATATAAACAAAAATTGTCAACAGAATATAACCTATAATTTTTTACTTTAATTGCTAACCTCTTGAGTTAACTCTTTTATATAATTTTAGTAAACTACTTTGAATTTTTGCATTGGGAGATTCAGAAATGTCACAGTCAGTTACCATATTGTAATTACTATCATTCTCTATTGTAGCAACATTTTTGAACTGAAATGCCATATTCTAAAAGCTTATACTACGTATATTGTTCTTTATCACCTTTGTAACTTAAGTGAAAATTCCAATAAATTTCAGAGGAATCTCGTACTGACTGCGTTACACTATATAGCGTTACACATGCTAACAAGAAAGCAATAAGCTGGGTGGAATTTTTTTTAAATTTATTTTGGGGAATTAAACTACAAAATACTTATTATTTTCCTTTGTGAATGTCAGTCAGTTACCCGTGGAATAGCCCTTTAAACGTTTTACAGAAATGAGTTAGTTTAAGAGTGAGCATTGAAATTTAAGTGTCTTAAAGAGTATTGGAGGAGTTAAAAGTGAGTTACACATGCATATATAAGTAAAATAAATTTTGATTTATCCAATAAGATAAGTGTTCACTATATTTCAGAATTCTTAAGAAACTTATATGCTATTTAATATAAAAGGAATATATGAAAGTCCCATAAATTTGCACAATGATTCATTGTGCAACACATTTTAAATTATTTTTCGTCTTTTGGAATGAAATGTTTTCTAGTTTCATCATGTCTAGAAATTATGGAAAATAGAAATTATCATGTAAAAAGATTGATTTCGTGGCCAGGAATATATTCTCATATTAAGTAAGTTGAAGGAAGAGGATGTATGAATGTTCAATTGTTCATAGAAGATTTTAAAATGGTGGCATTCCTGATTGGTTACAAGGTGCCTTTATGAAGTTTCCTTGATGATTTTGTCTTTGGGATTGTAGAAATAGCGATTTAAAACTACCTTAAGCGACTCTGGCATCTATGCATAAAGTTTTGAACAGGACAGAAAAATGTCTAGTTGGAAGCACTGGTAACAAAGGTGCTAATACCACAACTACACATCAAATGGAAACTGATGAAAGTTTGTCAAAGCTCCAGACACTGACTTTGTAGCCTTGGAAGACCTTTTTGAAAGTTCTATGGAAACAAAATCTAAGCCAGTTTTCTGCATTGAACCAGTGATAAAAATGGTCATCAAGTGAACCCAATTCTTAAAGAAACTGATTAGAAAGGAAAATTAGTTTGAAACAGCTTGCAACAATAGCTAAATGATACATTGTGAATCTCAAGGCCACCGGGCAGCAGGTTAAGAACTATGGCAAGATGGATTGCAGGGATGTCTCTAAAACTCCATATTGTTCATGCTCACTTGGATCATATCAAGCAGAGCATGGGAGAATACTCAAGAATAGCAGCACATTCAGAGCATGATGGCAGACTTATAAAATAAGGACTTATTCAGGAAAATGAGCTGTACAATTTTAAATGTAAAAAAACCCCTCAATTTCTAAATATTATCTTCGTTTTGTAACAAAGAATAAACATTACATTTGATATACCGTATATAAGCTGAGAAGATCTGGAAAATTTTCGCGATTCTAAATGCATATCTGAGTTACTGAGGACCCTAGCTATCATATTAAAATAAAGTATTGGCTATGGTACTTAAGCTGGTACATAAAATAAAAATATTTATGTATTGACCATTACCTATAGGATTTCTTTTTTATAGGATTTTGTTTTTCTTCCCTACAGTTGCAGGGGCATCTTTTAAAGTGTCCTTTAAATGGTAGTCATCACTGGTTAATTGATTAAAAACAGGCAGAATATGTGTTTACTTTTTTGTCTGAAAGTCAGACACTCCATAATATGACGCATGACAGGGGCTTGCTCTTTACTGGGGGAGGGAAGCGTGCAGAGCAGCGACTGTGGCTCATCAGGTGTGTGGCAGGTTGGTTTTTCAGTGCTTTCATGTTAGTGATTCTTGGGTAGTACAATGTGGAAATTTTTAACTTTGCTTGAATAAGGGTTTTGAATCTTTGGTAAATTTTTCAAAGAAAAAACATACTATTGGCTTATATGTGGAAATATACAGTAGATGTTATCAGTCTATAAATATTAAATTTGTTATACATTTATATGTGTGGAATACACCATAAAATGCTTGCTCATGAGGACAAAATCTAACTTTTAACAGGTAAAATGGCAGGGCCGTAACCAGACTTTTGTTTCGGGGGGTTTTGACTCAAATATTTTCTGAGGTACCTCCTTACGGGGTACTTTTATATGTTAAGTTTTAGATGCCAACACTGGATTGAAATTTTGATGCACTTTAAATTTCAAAATTGTATAAACAATATGAATTTGAAGTAAAAGGGGGGTCTGGGGGTCCTCCCCCAGAAAATTTTTGGAAATTTGCCCCTCAAAAGAGTGTTTTAGCTCATTTCTGAGACCCTTTATATTACACCCATAGAGCACCACTCATTGTAAGCAGCCGAATTTTCCAGGTAAAAAGAAGGTATATTGTAATAAATATGACAAAATGTTAAGGGGGTTTTTATAGGTTCCTACTCCAGAAAATTTTTAGAATTTTTCCCCTAAAAGTGGTATTTTAACTCATTTTGAGACACTTTAGGTTACATTAAAGAGGACCACTCCTTGTAAATCACACAAGCTCGAAGGAAAAACCCGTATACTAATAGATTTCAAAATTTCGAGGGGGTTTGGGGGTCCTCCCCCAGAAAAATTTTGGAAATTTTACCCTTAAAAGTAGGGTTTTGACTCATTTCGAGACCCTTTGGGTTATTCCCTGAAGAGGATATCGCTCCATGTGAGACATTATTTCACGAAAAATAGCAGTAAAAAAATTGATGTCAAAATTTCGGGGGGGGTTTGAACCCCTAAACCCCCCCCCTTGGATACGGCCCTGTAAAATGGTAATTTTTTAGATATAAGAATGCAGGATTTCACACTCACTTGCCTAAGACAAAAAATGTTTTTTTACAGTGTTATTTTTCTTCTTAAAGTTTATGTTTTTCCAAGAAATGAAACTAAGAAAAAAATGTAAAATTTTATTCACTATTTGAATTTTTAGATTCTGATTATGCAGAGAAAAAACCATAACTCAATCCAACGTGAATGCAAATGTATTTATGCATAAAATTATTGAAAGTTGAATAAACATTGAATATAGCATTAAATAAAACTGGTTTACTCATCAGTCATAAACTTGCTAAAAAACACATTAAGCAAAGCAAGAATATTATAAGCTTTTAAGCAGAAAAGCAAAATTTTTCTCTGGAATGCCACTGATATTCAAAACTGAAATAATGACTACAATAGTCATCATAAAAAAAAAACTATAAAAGTAGTATGAGTAACAGTTTGCAAAAAAACTTACTCTGCTCTGCACATTCAGAAAAAATATCAAAATCAAATAACACAAGTTTCATAAGCATAGTGAATATTACAGAATATTCAGTATCTTTTTAATTAATTTCCAGAAAACAAACTAATTTTTTTAATAAATATTAGTTTAGAGTGGATCTACAACCAATCTAGAGCAGACTATAAACAATACATTATAATGATTTGTTTTCATTTTTGTACACTGCAATATTTAACAAGATAAAAAAAACATAACCCATATTTTAACATAAGTGGAAAAAACTAAGGCTTAATTTACATGATACAAGTCTGTTTCCAGTAAGCTTTAAAATACTTATTAGCCAATCAATTGTATAATATTGCATTTTATTCTACTTTTACTCATGATCTCTTCCTCTATTTAACCTTTACTAGTTTTTCACTGGGATTCGTGTACTGAAGAAAGCTCCACTGGAATACTGACAGGCATTATGTAAATTAAGCCTAATAATATACTTTAAATTAAACTGATCAAAAAGTAAAATCCAGTATTAGATATCAGACGTAGTAGAGGAAGCTGAGTTGTCCGTTTGAGATGATTGTGAGTGAGTTGGAGAATCAAGTGTTAAAGTAGTTTTTTCATAATTAAGTATTTTCCGTTGGCACTGTCGAAGATACTCCTGTTGTCTCAGATACATTTTTAAGATCCCCTTCACAGCAACAAATGTAATTCCACCCTACAAATTAAAAAAAAAAACATTAAGACAAAATGTTACAAATAATCTTCATACCATATATTTCAGCATATAAGTTGAGAATATTTTAAAGTGGGGAGGGGCAGATCTTAAGATTCTATTCTTCCTCTGCCTTCACTAGGAATGTTGTCCTTTCAGCATTGGTCATAGCTTATCTATTGCAGGCAAGAAAAATGGGTTTTCTTTTTGTCTGAAAGTCAGACATAGCGACTGTCCTTGTTGTATACAGCGATTGGATGGAGCAGGATGATTAAATAACACAGACTTGAAATACTGCTACAATGATTGACCATTCATTTGCACCTACTATTTCTAAAATATAATTGAACTCAAACAAGAGAAATAGTAATTAAAAAACGAACTCACCATAAAGAGGTCACATGCTTTGAAATTAGGCAAAGAAAAAAAATATTTTTATATGCATGATTTTCCAAAAAAAACTTATAAGGCCTGTGCGCAGGATGCACTCACTTATTTCTGATATAAATCCCCAAGTAATAGGAAAATCACAACATTAATTTAATTAATTAAGTCATAAGTTACTTTCCTTGAACTTTTAAACATAAATTTAAAACTACTCATCAATAAACACAGCAAGATATGTGTAAAGTTGTACAGAGAAATGAGGGTAAAGTATTGTGATAAATATCAAACCACTATAATGATAGAATGCAGGAAATAAATTACCAACAAGGTCCTCTGAGGATTATGCTCAATGTGGCCAAAAAACACTCTTCCAAAAACAGTAGCCATAGTGGGAAAGAGCAAGGCTCCACACAAGACACGGGTAGCTGATATTGGATCCGTAAATGCTGGGACGTCGAGAGGCGGTGGGGCAACTACACTCCTAGGGCTGACACCTGGTGAGCGTCCCAATAATTTGTTCAGACCGGGCAGGCGGTTCCAATACTTTCTCCACACTTTAAGTAAGTAGTCTTCCCAACGCACCATCTTACCCAAAATTAGCATTATGGGGATGGTCGGCAGACCAACCAAAAGCACAAGGGGATCTGCTTGTTCCATTGTAGTTAAGCCTTCCTTGTGACCAAGTATCTGTAAGAAAATATTATATGCACTGACTCAAGAAGATTTAGAACAGTTTGAAAAAAGTTTAAAATCATTGTTAGGATTAACTTTTTTGGATATCTAGGATACAAATAATCATTAGATACAGTATAATCTTAGTATCTTGAAATCGTAAAACACAACTGATCTATGAATTGGAATGGAACCTCTATGATTGGATTGGAATGCATGCAATAATATTAATTTAAGGAAAGTTCAAATCAGTTAGTTGATTCAGATTTCGGTATAAATGGGTATTAAATTTAAGAAATTCAGTATAAGCACAAATCCTGAATTCCGATTTTGGGGCCTTTTTATTTCTCATTTTGGGGCTATTTTTTGCCTTTCATTGAACTTATGGGTGACCTTGGGTGCAATTGGGGTGGTTTAGTATTTGCTGAGCTGCCCCAAACAGAAAGGTTACCCTATATGCAGTCGTTGGATATTGAACACCTGATGAAGTTGTCCAGCGGTTGCACATTTCAAAATTTAATTTTTAATTTCTTTTTTTAGATTTAATACTATTAACAGTGATAATTGCTTAATTTTTTGGGAAACATGCCAGCTCTTACACTTAAGCAGCAAGTAGAAAAAAACTTGATTGAACTAAAAATGTATTCCAACTTAAAAAACAAAAAGATGTGAACTTGACCAAGTTCTTCAGATGATATCTAGAAAGATCTTGTGAGAGCAAAGCAAAGCAAAATAAAGAATAAATAGAAAGAGAATACAATATGCCGAGAATACAACAAAAAAAACTCAAGAAAAAGTATTTGGGGGCTTTCGCCATAGTTGTATAAAAGCAAAAACTCGCTGCGCACATAAAAAATTATGTCAAAAATTTTCTGCAAGTCCATTAACAGAAAAATAGGTATTTGTTAGCATTGTTACAATACTTTATTTCAGTAAATTTGTTGGTTTTAATGCTACTTGGAATATTCAAGCTTCATCTGCAAAGCATACAGGATTTAAGGCAAAGGGGGTGCGGCTCCTGAGAAAGTTAGGAGAGTTGGCAAGACTGTCAGGTAGCTCTCTCTAAGGACAGATTAGGATTAAAAGCTTAATACCAAAATTTCTTATAATTTAATTAAGATATATATAATGAGGTTGAGAGGAAAAACTCAATGCAACATTTTACTAATAAATGAAAAAGGTATCCTAAGTAACAAATTCCTAAATTGCTTCGCATACAGCATTCTATACTCTTGATGTGAGGGAGGCTAAAGTAGTATTGTAGAAAATTTTCCATTTAGGAAAATTTTCCGACCTACATCACTATTCAAGATAACTAGGGTATACTGTATTATGAGTAGTTTCTTACTTGCATTACTGTAACAGCTCCATATGTTACAGCAGTCCAATATATTGAGCCCACCACTATACCAGCAGTTGCTAAGGGACACACTTTAAAAATAATTTTATCAACGGTATAAAGCATGTATACAAATCGACCTGAAAGAGAGATATTACAATAAAATATACACCAATGACATGGTAGAATGAAAATTATTAATTTGAAATTAAGGGTAAGTAATTTAAATCTTACAATAAAATCCAAATACATTAATTAAAAATTAAAATTCAATTCATTATTCCCTTAACCAAGGATATTATGATACAACAAATGAATGGGAAATTAATAAAATTTACACTGTAATAGAACGTTCAAACTCTAACGATCCAAAATAAATAACAAATTACTTTTAAAAAATCAAGGTAATCGGAACAGTGTTGTCATAATATTTTTGGTTATTAAGTAATTTAATATTTATTTTACGATACAAAAAAGTGCCAAGAACTCTTCTTACAATACAACAGAAACTTCAATTACCAAAACGAGGAAACACAAGTATGTACTCCGCATTGCACTGAGGACAGGATACAGTAGCAAAACTATTCCCCTTTTGTTTCTCATCAATCCAGCGTTGTAAACATATCTGATGTACCCATTTGGTGGTACCTCTGCATTTACATGGCTGAACCCATTCTGCCTCTTTGTCATCTTCTATACTTCCAAAGCACACCCAACAATTTACTTTGCTAAAACATAAATTAAAAATTAATCTCCACAAAAATTTTTACACACAAAATAAATGTGAAATATGTTTTTTATTTCTCTGGGGCTGTTCAAATAGTATGTAAAAATATTTTTAGTAATTTTTCACCTCTCTCCCCCTTGTTAGCAATAATAAGCAATTTGCTACCCTCCATTTACAATTATGGGAGCCCACCTCCTTAGTTTTTTTTAAATGTTTTACAGTAATAACCTAATTTTTAAAATTTTGAATTTGGATTAAATAAACAATAAATTTGGTTTAAAATAAAAAGTGTTTACTTAATATCATAATTAATTTTTAAAATAGATTATTTTTGTTAGTTACAAGAGATTTTCAAAAATAAGGTCGAAGTATTTTTTAAGGTAAGCATCTCTCATATCTCCTCTTTGTTTATCTAGCAATATATGCAAACAGCAAACCCCACTTCTCTCTTAGGTGCTTATAATATCAAAAAGGTCCCTTTAGCTCAAAAAATTTAATTAAAAAAGTCCTTGTTTCAATAACTTTAAAACTTTTGCAGGTACTTAAAGTAGTACCGAGAGCCTCCTGAAATGTAAGTATCAAATGTTTGGCAGATGTATGAAATGATGCTCATAATGTATAGATGACACAAACCAAGCAATTATAGCTCTATAACTTGATTTTTGATGCAACTCTAACTTGATGGGAAAAGTACCAAAAAAAAAAATCCCCTAATGTTTAATGTAAACTGGACTAGTCATTAGCTTCCCGGCCTATGCCAGTATACAATACAATGCAATGGGTTTATCGTTGCATCAGAATTTTATTAGGATCCCGTAGATGTTAAATAACTTTTTTTATCTTTATTGTTTTCAAATAATGAGTTTGAATAATGATTTGTTTATATTCTAGCTGTTATTGCTTGTAATTTCAAATTAATGTCTTAATTTTGTTCGTTACCAAACGTCATGATTTCGGTGGTTGACAGGGGTATGTTTGGTGATGTTTATTCAAATTAGTATTAGGTTAATTCTCAAAATATTCATGTTATTAATATTGATATTTGATTTAAGCCTCTTTTAAAAGATTAGCAGTAAGATACAGTGTCTTGAAAGAAGTGCTTATTTTTGTGTATCGTGTACTGTTTGTAAAGGCTGGGCGCGCACTAGCGACTAAAGTCACGGCGACCAGGATTACTAGTATCAAAAATATCATTAGAAAACAATAGAGCATTTTCAATCACATGACTTTACCTAACAACGGCCTTAGCAACGTTGTTTTTATCCTCCAGTGATGTCATGTGCGAATGCTGCTATTGGATACTTCTATGTCCCGCCCCTAACAACAGCCTTAGCAACGTTGTTTTTGTCTTTGTCACCGTGACAAAAGTCGCCCGTGCGCGCTCGCCCTAATACCCCACAACATAAATGTAATAAGTACAGGGGTCCGGTACGAAATACAAGAAACTGTTATAATCAAAAAGGTACTTTCGTATTATTCCGTCCATTCGCCAACAGGGGCGAAAAGTTGCCAAGTCTGGTAAACCCCGCAACACTACCGTTGCTTCTGGTAACCCTGGAAAACGTAACAAAATCGCGCTAGTTCCGATCGCTGGCGCAAGCGCGCGCAATTTGAATCGGTAAGCCCATGGGTTGGTTGGTTGTTTTGGGTTTTATGGCGCAAGGTCCCTATATCGGACATTCCGCGCCAGGTAAGCCCATAGGAGAAATAATGTGTGGCGCACTGCGCAGTTTGTTTGGAACGTAAATTCATCAGTGTTTACAATTACAAGGTGAGAACGAAGACTGCATCTGAAACAAGTAAGTGAGACAGTTTTTAAACAAACAAAGCTTTATTTTGGGGGCATGATTTCTTGAAGGTTTTTAAGAATCATTTGGAACAAATTTTCGTTTTTGTGCAAACGGCGCCACATGAATTCTGAAAGGTACGAGTCTAAATGCTTTCGTGTTGTTCCACGATGTACTTTGTTGCGCCATTTTGCCGAGCCCCAGAGTCTTTCAATGTTTTGCGTATGCACGCCGGAGGTAGGTCGAAATTTTCGAAAAAAAACTCTTGTTCGTGATCGGCCATTTTGCATGTAAGTTAGTGCAAAAATAAATATTTTTATGCTCTTACCGAGTGATATCCGTAGTTTTGGTACATCCAAAAATACTGATTCCCCTTTTCCTGAATCCTTACTGTTCCTGATTACCCCACAACGAGTTTGGTTATAGTTAGGGCAGGGGGGGTTTGGGGGGGGGCGGCAGCCCCCCCAACCACATGAAACTTTTATTTTTTATTTTCTGATGTCAAAAATGTGTTTTGACATCAGAAAATATGATATTCTGATGAAATCCCGTATTTTGGCGCGTTTTGGCGAAAACGATGGATGGGATAATACGAAAGTACCATCAAAAATAATTTATCATTGTTAAAGAATTTACACCAATGTTTTTGGGGCTTTATCGATTACGGTTTAATTGTTGTATTATTCCCAATCATTTGTAAGAGGGATGGCTTTAAATTGTGTTCTTTTCTGCAATCATTTTTAATTTAGTGCATTTGAGTTTGTAAAAATAGGTTAAACTTGATTTTTAGCTTAAATTCTGCACCATTGGTACTTTGGATAGCACTCTATCAGAGTAAAGTTGACGACAGTAAATGTCTCCAAGAGGCGCCAACATAACCCACCACTGAGATTTTACCATAACTTTGTATAATAAATGTTTTATTAAATAATTACTAGGGATCAAACTACGGATCTGCCGCATGCAAAGTGTGCACCTTACCGCACAACCAGCAGGATATACAGAAATCGTATAGCTTTTTTTCTTATGTTAACCTTCATTTGAGCTGTGGTAAAACATAGCGTCCGGATTGGGCCACTGGCTGATCGGCCATGATATATACTGCCAACTTGGCGAGAGCTAAGCGGTTGACAAATTTGAGGAATCTTATCAAAGCCGTGCTGAAAACTGTTTGTTTTTAACGTAATTTTGTTTTCTTTTATTTAAATTTCTAACTCTACATTTATTAGGTTTAATAATAGCAATGGAAGTCGTAAAATGACAAAGAATTCTACAGCAACACTTAATCTGTGAAACAGCTAGCTCAAATGATCAGGTCTTCAGACAAATGAATTGAGTAATTTTATTATTTTGCACTATTGATATCCTGGACAAAAAGAACATTAATTCAGAAATCCACAGTTAAAAATATATAAACTGATCACTTCCTAAAAATTAGAATTTATATTAAAACAATAATACCGATTGATCGATATTGAACGTGCATCAAATGTAAACAAACTCAACTGTTTGATCAAGTAGGTAAACTGCATGTCAGTAATACAAATTTAACAAATGGGAGTCCATATAGTTTTTCTCAAATACTTTGTGATACCTCTTAATCTGAATTTTTCAGGATCATTTCGGTTTTAATTAAGACTACATATGATTTTTGTATGGGATTCATTGACACTCTTACACAACACCAAATATGTGGATCTGATAAAATACATTAATTTATGATGATAAAGAGCTTTATATATTGGTTGTGAAAGCTAATATTCTTTTAAGTATACCTGTCATTTGGATTTGTATTGGAATTTTCCACGTTTACGGAAACTGCATCAGGATTAACAACAGGTAAAGTTTCACTTTCATTAGTCATGTTGCATCAGAGTACTACTAGGCTAAACAAAAATAAAACTTATTACAATTTTATCAAATTTACTTCAGAGAAACATTTCTTTACGAAAATTCAATATAGTCTACAAATTTTTATGTATTTTTAAGGGAAAATACAGAAAACGGAAGGTATCGTAACTTCTGTGTCGTCTGACTCTGATTAAAGTTTAGTTGCCAAATAATTGTTCAGAATTAAATATTTAATTTTGTAAACAAACATTTTCATTATTAAAATAAGTCTTAAATCAAAAATCCTTTCAAATACTTTAAAACTAATACGAGAGATTGTAAATTGCAATTTTCGGGGTTATTTTTTTTTTGTTTTTATTTTCTGGTGCCCTCTGTCTTTACTATATCTACAACTTATATTTATTCATACATATGATGAGTGTTTCTGGAGCTAAAAAATCTCAATTTATATTGTTTTAGATTAGAATTTACAATTTTTTTCCAAGTTAATATTTTAAAAACAAGGCCGATTTTCTATTATAATTTCTTAGTACCTTGGTGGCAACATCAAAATAGAAAATAAAAATAAAAATATTTCTATCGTTTGGTTTCGTTGCTGCAGTGCGCTGCGCATTACACAAGACGGTCGAACACGGGAACAGACTGTAAACCACTCCGCGGACCGAACAGCTGATTTCAACTATAATTTAAACGAAATCAAGTTGGCTGTCTGATGGGGGATTATAATTTTGGTGTAAACTCGAGCGTCGCAGCTTTGTCTCCAGTTGATTTTCAATCTAATTCCTGCTCCTCATCTTTATTTTTCCCGAGCGAGCCGGTCACGCATACGATGCAAGATGATCTTCTGCTCGACAAATCCACCGGTAAACTTCAGCAGCTGTCCCCTTCAAACGATAGCACCCCCAATGGTGATCAAAACTCGGATGATTTCTCTCTGAAAAGCAGAAAGAATGATGATTCAGAAAACGACGATGTTCAGATCGAAAAAAATAATTTGGACTCATCATCTCCAGGTACTACTAGCTCTCCTTTGCAGTTGGGGTTCTCAGAATCATCGAATACTTTAAATATCACCTCTACAGCTCCAAGTTTTTGGTCAACAGTCGGTACTGATGATACCTATGTGCAAGGAATTCCCACCATGAATGGATCATTACCATTCCAAAACTTTACAACATCAACAAATCCAATTTTAAGTACCAACATGGGACCTCAAATAAATCTCACTCAACAGCACACTCCTCAGAGGCGTGCAATTACCGGTGCTCATAATTTCCCCCAAAACAGGCATCAGCCTCCTCAACCTAATTTATTCAAAGCTTACACAAATTGGAGTACTCCTCATCAAACAGCTTGGTCAACACCTCAGACCCCAAACACTCTGTCCGCATGGAATGCGGTGAATATCACTAACCACAAAAGGTCTGTGCCAAATATGAGTCCCATCTCACCTATGAAGAAGACACAAACGAATGTTGGTCAACATTCTATGGTCATATCACCGTCCAAATTTCGTAGAAGTACATCAATGCCGGTTGGTAAGCCATTTCCTCATGGACTTGGAACGAATACCAATTATGATATGGCAGGTGACGAAAACAGGGATGGAAATGTTATCATGCCTTTTCAGGTAAGCTCAATGGATTTATTAATTTTTTAAATTTATAATCAGAGAACTATTTAATGAACAGTTTATTATCAAACTTTTTCTATTGCACATGGGGTTCTAAAGCTTAATTTTGTAAAAAAATATTTGGTACTTCTCTCTACATCATTCCGTTGACTGTGCAGCTGAAAATGAAAATGTTTAGCGAAACCCCATTAACTGTGCCACTGAAACTGATGGTCAACAAACCAAATATTTAAATCGCATCCTTCTAATAATGTTAATTCTTTGAATAAAATAATTTGAAAAAAATCTAATGAAATCATTTGTTTAAAATGCATAGTCCATGTAAGGAATGGCACAGCTGGAATAAGAGTCCTCCATTTGGCGACTCGCGTTGCGGTCACCAACTATACACTATATATCTAATCGTGATATACCGCCAACTTGGCGACCACAACGCGAGTCGCCAAACGTAGGACTTTTATTCCAGCTGTGCCTGAGGAATTTCTCTCTTTAACTGAATAGAATGTTATAGTATAACATTCATTCTGTACACAACATTTTAGTACTTTCCATGGGTAACCTCTCGTGACCATTGTACAATGCACTAGCCTAGCCAGTAGTCTTGGAAAAACTGAAAGTTTCATGTTTTTCCCACATCTTATAATTTATCACTTAATTCATATTTGTCAATGGCAGCAATTGCTTCCCTTCCCAACTGACCGGCTCAGGTTCAATCCTATCAAATAGTTATTATTTTTCATTTTGTAACTATTTAAAAATTATTTTAAAAAATAAAATGAAAAATTAATTAGTACACATGAAAATAACTTTATGTTTATTAATCAACTTTTACAGCAAAAATGGAGTTAAATTAATACTTTACTTTTAAAGTTTTTTATTAGTTTATTTATTTTAAAAAGTTAAAAATATTAAAATTACAATTATACCACAAGTAGGATCAAACCTGGGCTAGTGAGTTAGGAAGGAAGTATGCTACCGATTAAGCTATTCTGCTGCTGATGAGCAGCATAAAATTAAGTATCCTAGAGATGTCTGCTGGATAATGGGTCGTACTATGACCAGGATACCCTTGGGATGTACTACAAACCTACCAAGTTTGAGTCTGAAGTCGGTTTTCAAGGTTGTGCAGTCCCCCTTGTCAGTCATTGTGAGGTACATGGTTTATTTTAATACTGTAACTAATATAGATAAAGTCTAGGAAACCTTTAAATTTTTATTTCTTTTTAACATTAAAAAGTATAAAATGTATATTCTCCTGAAAAAACCTTTCTCAAACTATTTTCCGACTTGGGTGCAATATTTTTTAGAATTAATTATAAATCAATAAAATTTAAATTTTAGGTGTAGGTACACAGAAAACTGATGTTGAATATCATGCAACTGTTAGGTACTTTAAACTGTTACCAAAACTGTTTCTGTTAATAATAAACCATTTGACATTTTTTGTAATTTACTATGCTCCAGAGTAGGGTGGAGTGAAAAACAAAAATTTTCGAAATTGAAAAGGCCTGTGGTGGGAATAGTTGTTCACTATCATGCCTATTAATAATCCAAAACATGAGCTGTATCAATTAATATCTTCAGTTGCCTAAATCACTTTGAAATTTCGAAATTTTACTAATTTTTGACTGATTTTTACTAAATTGACCAAAAATGCGAAGATAAAATTTTAATTTAAGCTTCATAATTTTTCTATGATGATGTACTATTATGCCTTACAATGTGCGCTTGGTTTCATATTTTTATTATCATTAGTTTGAGAGAAATAATTTTTTTAGCGTTAAACGAAACTCGTAAAGTTGTTTTTTCTTCACTCTTTAAACGCCAATAACTTAAGAACTAATTAACCGAGAGACTAGTGACTGGTGCCATTTTGTTGGAAATTGAATGCTTTTTAAATCTATGTGTATCATGACCAACTTTATTTTAATATTTTTTTTCAAAATTTAAAAACTTTAAAAAAATTTCCCCCCAAATTTTTTTTTGTAATTTTTTGAAATTCTAAATTTTGTTGCTTTTTAACTTCTAAAAGAAACATATCTCCCAAATTTGAAGTTTAAAATCAATTTCAATCATAGAGAAAAAAAATTAAAACCAAGCAAAATTTAAGTTGATCCCTTAATACCTCCTAAAATATGTACTAAAAGAATAATCAACCCATGAAAAGTTCAAAACACCCACTGAGGATATCTATGTGATTCATAGCCAATAAAAACATTCATAGGTATTCAAGAAAATACAACTTAATAAGTTTCACTACAAAATCTTTGTAGAGCTCACCTCTTCCATAATAGAACATATACAGAAAATAATTGGCTATTTCTCCCTATATAATTCTAAGAATGTCTAAGAATATATAATTTTTCATTCCATTACATTTTAACACCTCTCACCAAATCAGATTATTGTTTTAGAAGGTAAAATAGTGAAGCATTAAGACAAAACTGTAAGAAATATGGAGATTGAAAAAATAATTCAATATGGGACTATTCTTGAAATGGGACAACAATTAGATTTTGAACTAAAACTTTTAAGCAGGGGGTCTGTCCAAACTTTTTTTTGAAATGCCCTGTTTTCGTGAAATTGTGAAAACCCATGCATTATTTTGTGTATCAAAATCATCGTTAAATTGGGTTCTTTCTGCCTGAGTACCGTTTTGGGGATATCGTGATAATAACATGGTAAAATTACCATAGAGAAGGATTAAAAGAATCTGTTTTAGAGTGAAAAATATTGGGAAGATACATTTTTAAGCTAAAATAATTTGTAAAAGACCCTTTTAAAGTGAAATATTTTGTGAAGGGTCCTTTTTCCTGATAAAATATTTTATAAAGGGTCTTTTTTCAGATAAAATATTTTGTAAATAATTTCTAAACGGTCCCGAATTTCTTCTAAACAGAGCCCTGTTAAGAGTTGTATTTTCTTGAATACCTATGAATGTTTTTAGTGGTTATGAATCACAGTGGTTATGAATCTCAGTGGGTTTTTTGAACTTTTCATGGGTTGATTATTCTTTTAGTACATACTCGTATTTTAGGAGGTATTAAAGGGATCAACTTAAATTTTGCTTAGTTTTAATTTTTTTTCTCTATGATTGAAATTGATTTTAAACTTCAAATTTGGGAGATATGTTTCTTTTAGAAGTTAAAAACCAACAAAATTTAAAATTTCAAAAAATTACAAAAAATTTTTGGGGGGGGAATTTTTTTAAAGTTTTTAAATTTTGAAAAAAAAAATATTAAAATAAAGTTGGTCATGATCCACATAGATTTAAAAAGCATTCAATTTCCAACAAAATGGCACCAGTCACTAGTCTCTAGGTTAATTAGTTCTTAAGTTATTGGCGTTTAAAGAGTGCAGAAAAAACAACTTTACGAGTTTCGTTTAACGCTAAAAAAAATTATTTCTCTCAAACTAATGATAATAAAAATATGAAACCAAGCGCACATTGTAAGGCATAATAGTAAATCATCATAGAAAAATTATGAAGCTTAAATTAAAATTTTATCTTCGCATTTTTGGTCAATTTAGAAAAAATCAGTCAAAAATTAGTAAAATTTCGAAATTTCAAAGTGATTTAGGCAACTGAAGATATTAATTGATACAGCTCATGTTTTGGATTATTAATAGGCATGATAGTGAACAACTATTCCCACCACAGGCCTTTTCAATTTCGAAAATTTTTGTTTTTCACTCCACCCTACTCCAGAGCAATATGCTACTATTAATATTTTTGCTTCAAATTTTAGGCACAATTTTAAATTATATACCCTTATTTTATATGAATGTTGAATTTTATTTATTTATTTTTGCAATATTAAATATTTTGTAAAACGAGATATTTGGATGATCTGCAGCAGTCTGTTAATATTTTCGCTTTAACACCATTTTAAGGTAATTTGGCACAAAATAAGAAGGTATGCTTGTTTTTCTTCAAAATTGTTACACTTAAAATTTTAAAAAACTATTAGAAATTATCCCATAATTGTAAAAGTTTCTCCACAATTTAAATAAAAAATCAGTTATTTTCACTAAAGAATTTTTATTGTTTTGTCAATTAGTTGTTAGTTTTAGTTTTATCTAAGGCAGTGTTTCCCAACCTTTTTTGGTCCATGCCCCACCACACCCTTTTTAAATTTTCCATGCCCCCCATGTAAGATTACAACATAAATTTTTACACTCAAAATGTAATATTCAATTTAAAACCAGGTAGTACATGCCATGCCCCACCTGGGGGCTATTTGGTTGAAAATTTTCAAATTAAAAATTGCCCTCCTAGAAAATCAAATTGCCCCTTGATGGGGTGTGCACCCACCTCAGAAATCACTGATCTAAGGTCTTATATCCCTATGCAAAATTAAGAAAACTTTATAGTTTAAAAGGATAATATTTCTCTTTTCTTTTTAAATGTTCTCGTTTATCATCAATAATAATTTAACAGCTTAAAATACATAATTTTAAAATATTTCACAAATTGCAAACTAGAAAAAAGGCTGTCTGTCCTTTAAGTATATATAAAGTTAAAATATTTTTTTGTAATTTCTTTTATTAAACTTTTTTATTTCTTGTTTTTAAGTTATTCTATTGCGTTTTAAGGAAAAAAAATTATATTTTGGTGGATAGAATAAAAGTACATCCGAACTTAATTCTGTCTTATTGGTGAAATTGTACAAGCACAGAGAAAACAATCGAAACGTTCAGAATTGAAATGTTATCATCTGCCATACTACGGCCTTCCTGTGCTATTTTGAACGTTATTTACCAGGAATTGCTGAACGTTCTTGGTCGCTATCTTGATTCTATATTATTTTTATCATTTGCGAAGAAAATCGTTCGGAAATATATTTGTGTTAAGAGCATGGGTGCCACTCTTCCGAATTCAGTCTTTTTAAAATTTCAATGAACGGAATTCCGTCCCAGGTATATTACGAAACGCAAAATTAGTACTAAATTCCAATACCTACATTGCACATTTGGTTTAATTCCGTTAACGTTCCTGCTAAATATTGCCATGCTTTTGAGAATGTCATACATTCAAGTATCAACATTTTTTTTATTGAAAATATGAATAGTTTTTGATCTAACTAAACATTTTAATCTGAGTCTAAAATTGTTTTAGCAATATATTACTACTTTTTTGGTATCCAAAGGAGCATAGCGGTATTTAGCGGGGGAACATTAACGGAATTGAACCGCACATTTTTACCACAAGTAACATGGTTTTACTCACCTACAGCTTTATCTTGATTTAGAATGTAAGGAACTATGATTGTTCATGATATTTTATGAATTTTCATGCAATTAAAAAAATTGCTAGACTGGATGAAAATGATTAATACGATACTTTAAAGTTCCGTCTTGCAAATTTTGAAAAGTGGCACCCATGGTTAAGAGTACTATAAAAATAAGTTGGTATTGTATTTTGAATACGTTTTCCTGAACTCTCCATTGCCATTTTTCAAAAAACGATCAACTAGTTGTAGTATTAATAAGTATAATAATTGATTTTAATATTATTAGTCAAAAAAGAGATCATGTATCGTTGTTTCTTAAATTTCTTAAGAAGCCTAATATTATGAAGAAACTATCCAGATCTCACTCCCTTGAAGTGAAAAAATTTTCTATATCTTAAACTGGAAGCGTTTACTGCTGCTCCACGGTTTTAGAATAGGTAGGGTGTATGATTCTCTGGAGTAAAAGTTTTTATTTTATATTTATAGGATAACCTTTTTGCCAAATGGTTCTTTATCTTTTTACTTCATTTAGCAGGAGAAGAAACCCTAAAAATAACGCCTCTTTGCTTCTCAAAAAACTGTTCTTAATGTATGTCAAATGAAAGAATTCCATGTTTTTGATGGGTATTCTGAGTTGCTGAACAGTTTATTGAAATTAAATAAGAAATTAAAAATAACTGAATGAAAAAAGAACTTTCTCTTATTAAAAAAAAAAAAAAAAAACTTTTTTTTTTTTTTTTTTTTTTTTTAGTATGAGTAGTGTAGGAATTTGTGACCAGGTGCTTTTTACCTCTTAAATATTTCCCTCTATTCCTTTTGTGTGTAATTTCATACTATATTTTTAGTATGAAATGTACTACTAATCTCTTAACTAAGATATCATTTAATACTGGGGATTTTTCTTCCAATTCATCTGTAAATATTTAACTTAACTTCTTAATTAACCGCAAGATTTTCTGAGAAAAACTGAAAACCGATTACAATCACAATAAGATCATGGTCAATTTTGCTATACTTTATTGCTCTTGAAGTGTTGTAGTCTATATATATAGCATTTTATATTTGAACCGTTTATTGGTAGAGGTTTTGTCTTTTTATTAATGGATTTTTTAAATTATATCGATAAACCATACCTATTTCAGGGATTTGTTTAAAAGAAATTGCACTTCACAAAATATTTTATGTGAAAAACTGCCCCTTCCCAAAATATTTTTAACTTAAATTATTAAAACAATAAATTCACTCTAAAGTTAATTATGAGTAGATCATCACAAATTCACAAAAACAGGACCTTTTACAAAAATTTTGTACAGATACTACCTATTTAAAATCAGAGAAACTCCCAAATATCGTAGGAAATTAGCAAACAATTAACTTCAACTTTTCTCCACCTAAAATTTCTGCAACGCAAATTTTCAGCGCAACCTAATTTTCTCGTTAAAGAAAAGCACGGCATCGGCAAATTGAGTTTTCTAAGCAAAAACCACAATCGTCACCAACTCTTTTGCACGCCATTCCTCAATCATCGGCGTCCGCTGATTGATCGACCTCCGATGTGTGGCCGTGAAACATCCCTCCATACCCGATCCTCCCATTTATCCGCATCCCCGTTTTTCTCCTCTCCCTCCATATGCGCGCATCGGGAAAAGTGCTTTTTAAACAATTGTCTGCGTGTAAAACCCCCTTGCGCTTTTCGCTCACTCGATAAATATGTCATTATTGAACAGCAGCGGCGGCGTGTTTGCGTTGAAGCGGTGTGTGCTCTTCTCTTGGCGGCCGGCCAAGAGATTGCGATGCTAATGCAATCAGCTGAGACGCAGGCTCGACGTGAGCGCATACGTCACGTGATCAATGCGGAAGAGAGGTAAATAGCTGCGCTCTTGTACATCACACCGATCTAGTATCCTATCGCATTTGCTACCTTGCTCCACCCAGCCCCCTTAAAAATATGCCCTCCAATCAATGCAAGGGATTTCGCCGCGCATCAGCTCTGGAGGCGGGAATTTCGAACTCAAAATTGAATGAGAGCTAAAAATAGATGGGGGAGGTATTCTATTTTTGGGCCTTGTTTTTTACTCGCTTTCTGCATTTAAAATCGATAATTTTGGGTATTTTGTTCGATAGTTCCAGGAAGTATCGTTTTTTTTTTAGTCCACTCTTTTAAAAGATACTTTGAAAATTATATTGAATTATTTAGAACTCCATTCATTCATTTCTGAAAGAACTGATTTGAACTCCTACAAAAATATATCTAACCAATGATTTCATAAAATGCATTCGTCATGTTGCTCTCGTGTTTGGGTGCAATAATCCTGTATTTTATGCAATAATACGCATAGTTATTTACTTATTTCCCTTGTGTCTCCACATTTTAATCATTACCAGTTTTTCTAGTTTCCCTTCTCTTATCCAATCATGGTGTATCAATTCTAGTTCCTTTTCATGGAGCAGAACTAAAATCTTAAAAATATCTTTAGAGTAATGGAAGATAACTTTTAAACCTACACAAATTAACAAATTAAAAGTATAATAGGTTCGCGCATTTAAATAAAATTACCATATTTGTGTTTGAAGAGATCCAGTGATTTCAATTTTCATCCCCTGTTACCTTTTTTTTTATCACAAGATTTAATCCTTTCTCTCTTAAAGCCTTCATGTAATGAACCCTAATTAGATAGTTTTTAAACTTGCTACTTTTAATCAGGCCTTATTGAGAAGTTCAAAGGAGTCCAATTATAGCGCCGTTGGGAAAGGGAGAGAAGCGCGTAGATGACGAAAATCGATCCCTTCCCAGGGTTCTCTCTAACATCCCCGGTAAACTGCTGCCAAGATTCTTAACACATCACTAGTTATCGATTTTTTACTTTTAATCTAATAAAAAAGACCTTTAAAGCCGCCTTCATATTACACTAAGCTCATCGTTGGACAGAATTAACTGATTTTCGCGGCTTTTAGAAATTTTCGTCTCACATTTATAATTGTTTAGCATTCTAGCCCACATAATATTTATTATGTAGCTGAAAAATCGGATTTTAGGCTAACAAATGTGTTTTTATAAACAGATTATGTAGGTTTTTTTAGTTCTTCAGTTTAATATATTTTATAGTTGTGAGGTTTCATTTATTTTATCCTCCATAGTTAGGACATTTTAGTCTCTCCATAAAGCTGTGGAGGATAATACACATCCCGGGGATTTCCGTCTGTTCTTCATTTAATTTTTTTCTTCAAAACCATGATTTTGACCAACATAAATTTTCAATTTTAAGTTCGACCGAAGTTTGGCATTAATTACATTTTAATTTAACTCAAAATAAACTATAATATGTTCAGAAAATTAAACGGATTTCAAACCAATTTTTTGGAACCACCAAGTCGTTTTCTTCTCGTTATCTGATTTCAATGCAGGAAAAACAACTGTCGATGTTAATTCAAGTTCTTTTCGATTGAGTTGATTTTCTCTACTTAATGCCTGTGATTAATTTCAATTGCTGATTGATTTGAAGCAATTTAATTAAAAATCCAGATGGTATTTATTCGACATTCAGCACGAGAGAATTATGAAGGCAATGAGTTGTATTTAGTTTTGGTAGATCTTGTCTGTTTTTCTATTTTTAATACTGCGTTCAAGGTTTTAAGAAATGTAGGACTTTTAGAAAATAAGAAAAATACTTTAAAAAAGTTTCAGGAACAGTTTTTAACAAATTAGTATTTCAAAAAAATTTTTGTTCATACATTATATAATAGTGCTATTTTCATAGTATTTTTTAGAAATTTCAATATAACTTTCTTGGTTACACACTTTTTTCAATGATTAATTATTTTCTGGACTTTCAAGTGCAGAGGATGCTTTATAAAAGATTGCTTTTACTGCTTTTAGTTTTGCATTTCTTAAATATGATCATTTTCAATTTTTGTGGAAAAAAGTTTTTTTAATTAAACTTCCCCATTAGTTTACAGTTAGTTTCTTTTCTAATTTATCTGAAGATAAAACATATTTAAAGAACTCATAATGTTTATTGAATCTAATTAAAAAAATTAAAATTAAACTATTGTTCAAATATAACTTTTGAACTGTTTCCAGACCTTTTGCCTATCATGCCAATATTATCCTTGAAGTTGGCTCCAAATTATGTTAAGTTATATACTGTAGTATTTTATTATGCTTCTCAAAGCGAAAGGGGCTATGCTAACTGAAAACAGTTAAAAGATCTCGATGTCTCTTTGTATGAACCTTTTCTAAGGTTGACAGGTGCTCCATCCCTCCGCATCCAAAATAACTTCTTTCACCCCATCCCTTTCGAAAGTCCTTTCTCAACTCTTCACCCCCAGAGAACTGCAGCATTAAATGCATCCTATTTATATCCGCATCTATTAATATAACCCCTCTAAAGTTTCATGCATTTTGCGTACTCGTTTCACGTTTAGTTTGAAAATGCTCCCTAAAAAGACGGCATCCCTCAAAATCTCAAATTTAAGGGATATTTTACTCCTTAAATCAAAATCCATCTTTCGCCCTCTAATTGCACCTTTAACCGCTCGCTTGCTTTCACTTAAGGGAGGCTTTTCTTCCGAAACAAGCGCTTAGCATCAGGGTGTTCCATTTCTCGAGACTCGCATTAAAGTTATTGGAGAAAGGTTCTAAGCTGGACGTGATTGGAATTTCTCCTTCAATCCCATTATTGATTGTTCTCGCTCCCTCTTTCACTTGGAATCGATCGTTTTTATTCATGTCTGCGTGAAATTGGCGCATTCTAAAGGTAGCGTTACCAAGTGCACGGTTGTCAACGCAATAATTCGATATTGGAATATGTCCACGAAACCGGGACAAAAAAAAATTTAATTTAATACGGTATTTTGGTGAAATTTCTATACTGGAGTATAGCTTGTAGAAGTATTTTTTGACGCGTAAAATGTTTGCGTTTTTCATGATGGTTAGTACCTAATTTGTTTAGTGGTTTTGTCTCGAACTATCTACATTTGGCCTACTTTACGATTTTTATACAAAATACAATTTCTGTCCCAAAAGCAATGAGAATGGTTCCATAAAATTGCCTTATTTGAAGTTATCTGTATATTGTATAAGCATTTCATACCAATTCTATAAAATGGTCTTCTTGCTTAATAAATCGTTTCCAGAACGGCTCTGCCACCCATTTATCTTCTGAAAGTCAGCAACTGAAATACTGTTTAGAACGAAGTTGTCAAAACTACGGCTTTATAAGCCGAATTTTAACCGCGGTAATAGAAAAAATGTCCAACAGGGACTCATCAGGGTTGTACCATGGTTGGGTTAACATTTCAATGCTGACCATTTTCAATGAGTCAGTTTGTATATTTTGTAAGCTCCTGGCGGAAGCGTGCGATTCGATTCCTCAATCTAAACCATTTAATGAAAAAAATTGCATTGACTGTCTATCTAGGTGGCAAGAACTCTTTGTGTACCCTCCCTTTGCTGTCAAAAGGGCAATGGATATGGACTTCAATTTAAATTTGCTCCTTCGAGCCTTCTTTAGATGACATGGGTCACCCTGTTCCGTCTTTAAAGGCATTGTGTCACCTAAACACTTTAGCCTTGGACGCACCAAATTCTTCCCATAGGCTTGTAACATGGCATGAGTCTCAGTAGTCAATTTGTTTAGTTTTATGCAACCAATATGGGGCATTGCTGCTTGATAACTTCGCTGCATTCTGAAAACGTAACGCCACTTCCCAACATGCATCTGTTTTTGGCCATAAAAAAAACCCGCTAACATCTGCCAGGCTTGAAACCTAGAGTAGGTACAATGGTACAGAGAATAATTTTTAAAATTAAATGATAATTCATTCATACTTATTTTTAGAAATAGGCGTATTTATTCCATCATAATGCTTAAATCAGTCTATAATACAAAATATATTTATATTTACTCCATTGAATCTTTTATTTTTATGCTGTAAACATTTTTTCCAAAAATTTGAAGTTAAGACAAATAACCTTGTAATTCTTTACATTTTCACTCTTAACTAAGAAAAACTCAGCAAAATTTCTTATGATTTGAAGCATTTACTTCTATTGTTTTGTAATTTAGTAAATAGTGTCTCTTTTACCATAAAACAGTTTGCTAATTTGTAAAATTTTTATTTCCCCCAACTTTTATTTCTTAAGTTATCTACTGAGAAAGCCTACATTTTTCAAAATGCGCATTTAATAGAATCAAGCTAGACTTTTTGAATGGGACATCTTCAACATAATAATGATGATAATATTTTCATTGTTCATTCATACAAATAGTAACTAGAAAACTTAAAAATAAAACATTTAAGCAGTGTAAAAAGCAGTGTTGTAAAGATATTTAATGATAGTAGACATTTTTAAAATTACCTCTATCAAAAATTTTTGTTTTGATCTTAACTGCGACAACATTTTAATAACGGTGTTGCTGAACTTAGTTAAACTTGATCAATTTCATCTAGCATAATACGTATTTTTAATAAATGCTAAAAAAATTACAGGTTTTTGACTACTCAGATTTTTAACATATATAGTTTGAATGCTTCCCATACTATTTACTGATTAAGAAGTAATGACGTATAAATTGGATTTGAAATATTGATGATTTTTCAATTAAAAAAGTAAATAATATAGAAACTGTTTGCGTATATATTAAAAAGAATTCTCCCCATTGCGAGAAGTTTGATTGATCCTAAAAAAATCATTGTGGTTTGTAGATAGGTGTAACGTATTCTGAAATATGCTTTTCCAGCAGCTGTGCAAGTTGAGTGCATTCGACATAGCGACAGCGCGTGCTACGCAATTCACCAAAGCGATTATTATTGACTTATTTTTCTCTGTTGAATTCATGGCATTCTATGGAACCTTTCTGACTACAAATTTGGTTCTAACCATGCTTCAACCGTTCATCATTGTGTGTCAGGGGTGTAACATATATGAAAAAGTTTTTTTATACTGTGAAACTTAAATATTAGTATGTATTTTATAATTAGTAAATAATACTATTACTTTAAATTTGTTAGAATCGTGTTAATTTTGGATTTTCTTGTTGACCGACTAATCAAATCTTACTTTTTTTTACCTTACCTTTTCCCCATGCAAAGTGAAATGTACTTTGACTCCTACAAATCACAATATCTATATTCATGTACAAAACGTTTCCTTTTGGCGTCTTCTTGCAATTGCAAGTAAAAACTAACAGCCTAATCTTTTATTTACTTTAATGTGTTTCATTCTTATTGAAGATCTGATCATTATTGTTCGTTTTATTGGCACTATATGAAACTCGCGCGCATTTAAGCACTGAAATTATGTTTTGTGTACATGGGTTTTATCACATGTCTTTTTAATCCTCAAACTTAAAGCTAGATATCTTATCTCACCATTTAGCACAAAAATATTGTCCTCACCGATAAAGTAAGAACTAAAAGGATTGAGATAAAGGAAGCAAATGTTTTATCTTTTGCTGAAACAGGTAATAAAAGAAATGTTCAACACACGCGGCGCGAGCAAATATTTTATTCGTGTTGCAAAAGAATAGAACCAATCCGCGCATTCATTTGGGGATGTTTAAGGATTCTTACTTTTCGTCGCCGTTGAAAAGTTTTATTTTCTGTTTCCACATTGAGTTACGTCTCACCCGCTAGTTATGATCTCTGTGATTATGACAATCTTTTTACCCTTCAAAAAGTCAGTGCAAAAGAAAATTACACACTTGAAACCGAGTAAAGATCATATCTTAAAAATTTACTGAATGTTACTTTTAAAGTATACTTAAGATTAATTTGCATTACATTTAATAAATTTTTTATATGTTTGCTCAGATTCGTGTAAAACTACTTTGTTTTTAAAGGGTTAGTAGCTTCTGTATTATACACGAGTTGGATTCTTCAAATCCTATGAAATGGAGAATCGCTTTACATGATTGGTTTCTCTCTGATCATCGAAATAGAATTAGGATGTAACCAATACTACTAGTTCAAATTTGGCTAACACTTTTTATTTTCATAATGAATACGTGTAAAGAGCTTTTTCTGAGTTTCTAAATAATAAGCATCACATTGGCAATCCACAGAAACGCTTTTTATCTTCAACGTTTATGCTTTTTTATTTGTTTGGAAAAACTATTATTAACACTAATTATTTTGTTGTCTTTTTATACATAAATTTTTAAAATTAATAAATTAATAAAATTTTTAATTTAAGTATTTAGTTATCTTATTAAAGATATTGTAATTTACTAGCATACAAATACTTTTTTTTAATGACACATCAAAAGGTTTAAGGTTAAGATATATGTGATATCAATTGCTGTATAAATCTTTCCTGGCAAAAAATACAAGTTAAAACATAAAACTTTAAGGTTAGTTTTCAAAGTGACTTTTTTAGTGGAAAAAGCCAATTATGTTTAGTTACTAACACGAAAAAGTTCAATGCCACGTAGTAATTAATTTCGATCTTGAGTATGCTGGTCTTGGAGGATATTATACATAAGATTGCTTTTCTCACGAACATAATTTTCTCGTATCCAGGTTACCTTATGTTTCTTCTTAGTGCAAAAGGTTTTCCGTACCAGAGCTAGACTTGTTATTTTTAGTTCGGGTCGATGCTACGCGTCTCTCGACAAGGGAGATGAGCGTTCATCATTGATTAAATCATGGCCTTAAAATCATTTGGTCTCTTAATTGAAACAGGGATCAGTGGATGGATGGAAGTCTTTGGAGGAAGCGTAGCTGTTACAAAGCAGGAAATAGAGGACAATGGGAAATCCTCTTCTCTTGTTCTGCTGCTCGGATGAAGCTGATTTTCAGTGTGCATCATTTCGGAATTCAGGCCATACAATTGCTTGATGAGTGAAACATCTCAAAAATCAAAATCTTGGATATCCATCGCTGCTGTAAACCTTGCAAATATAAAAAGCTTGCCTATAAAAAGTTCTATATAATATAATGTGTTATATAACGTTTAGGTTATCAATACGAATTTAGCGGCTCATTAATTTTTATTATTAGTTGGTATCCAGAGGTTAAAAACTCTTTTTTTCCAAAACCCTATACCTATGATTTTAGATATTCTATCTAAAGGGGGAAACTAACTGATCGTAAAAATTAAATTAAATTTTTAAAAATGAGAAAACAAAGTCAGTTATCTTTAGCGTAAATATTTATCATAGAATGTTCTTTTAACTTATATACAACTATTTCTTTTTTACATAAATATTTTACATTGGAATATGTTTATTAAGTATATTTTATAAGAGTATTTCTTTCTTTGTATTTAAGATTAAGAATTATTTTGCTGGCAATTCTAACTGTAGATATAAACTTTTTTTTTAATTACATTATTAATACGTATCTTATTTAATTTAATTTGTACATTTTTAACTTTTAAATGCAATGTTTCGCAATATTTTAACAAATGACTTCAATTTTAAAACTTAAACATTATGTTGATGCTGCATCAGGTTATCGGGATGCTTAAGTCTAAATTCTGTGTTTTTACTTAACTCAAAAAATAATATAACCTTTTAATAACTCAAAAAATAATTCCCTCATATTAATGGCATAGTTTCTCAAAAAGAAAATAGTTCGTATCTCTATAATTTTTATAACGTCATATTTTTTTACAATATATTTCAGAAACTCTATTTATGTAACTATGTCTTGTAAGAACTATAAAAAAACTATTTTAGTTTATCAATATCAGATAGGAATCAGATTAGTTTTACCCTTAATCCTCTTTGTTAAAAATTCAATAAGTTTTCTTTAACCTACACAGCCTCTCACTTAGGAAATCTTTCCTTGTTTATCTAAAATTGCTTTTTCTCCTCAGTCTGAAATCCAGTTTAGGGATTTGCCATTCTTGAGAGTTTTGGAGCTTCTTTCCGGCTATTTCCTTGTTACAAAATCTCCTCGCTCTCAATAGGATTTAGGAAAAGATAGAATTCGACTCATCCCTATTGAAGTGCATTGATAGATCTGCAACAATAAACCGAAAGCTATTAATGTACCATAGTTCAGTCTATTTCTTTCAGGTTGGAATTGGTCCAAACATGGTCTGAGCTTTTAATACCAAAGTATTAAAAAAAAGTCATCTTATAGATGTTTATTTTTGGTGATCCGCAATTATTTTCGTTTTATTCAATCGCATAACCTAGCTCTAGCATATATGGAAATAATGCAATATCTTAGAGCATAACATCAGTTTTCATGTAAAAAAATTGGGTTATTTTGTTCTTTTGTATTAAGAAGCCACAAACAATTAAATCAAATAGTAACTTACATAAGAAAACATAATTAGTATACATGAAAGGACTATAGCACTATTTTTTTTTCTAGAAAAATGTTATACTTGCCCTCATTGAAGTCAGCTCACAATGAAAATCCAAGGTTATAACTGTTATTTTAATTCTTGTAACAATAAGTAACTGACCCAATAGTAGCCCCCAACTGAATAAATTTAAATAATACGAGTTAGAGCATCAAATAACGTTGAAATTCATGGACACAGTAGACTATGCTATCAAGGGAAGCACTTAAATAGCCAACGGCACCACAGATTATCATGGGAAAGGAAATTTAAGTCTTACAATAAACACCTTGTATTTATTACCGTTTCATTCAGGCTTCGGAAACCAGGGCATCGGGAGCTAGAATTACTTGTAAAATGTCTCTTAAACCAGCTATGGCGTTGACTATAGGCTGGAAACTGTATAAACAGAATAAGAAGATAATTTGATTGTCGTTTTTTAATTTTGTTAAGTCATGTAAAATGATTTGATTTTAATTTAAAAATATATTTCGCATTGAAGGTTGAATTTTTTTATAACTAAACGACCATATCTACTCAATTTCATGCAGGAACGCCCTCATATGTGTAACAAAAGAGAGATACCACTGATACCACTCTTTGTATAATGCAAAAGATGAGCACCACTGAAACATCGGATAAATCTAGGTGACCACTACAGCAACAATTTAGCGAATTTTTTAAAAATTACTATTGTTCTAAATGTAATTAGGATTTTTATTAGTAAAAATCTTAATAAGATTCAATAACCTAAAAAACGGATGATAATCTTTTACAAGCAATTCGGTTTATATTTGAGTGAAAATATTCCTCACTCAACATACCCACATTTATCTTACTAGCTTCTCTTTACATTTGTTTGGATTTGTTATTATGAAATAACCGTGGTCGATATGTCCAACAAAATAAAAGCAAGTTTTCACTAATTATATTCATTCATATCTACAATACTATATCGATATCCATGTCGCAAGAAACCCTTCCCTTCCAAAAGGGTTCTTCACAAAAACGATTCGATCGGGCATCCTCCCTCACTGATCTCCTTCCCTCTTCTCCTTGTTTTCATTTTTCAATAAGAGCAACTAACTGCACGAGGGAAAAAAACAGAGCATATCTATCGATTAATCATCGGTTGCTAAGGGCGTTGACCATTCGCCCCTCACGACAAATAGAAACATAAAACGGAGTCGTGCCCACTTACTCTCTCTCCCCCAACGAAACCTTTTGTGTTTTCGATTGAGGGGTGGCACGTAAGAGAGTGTCACTCTCTCGAAGAACTGAGGAGGAGCAGGATCTAAAAATGATCCCTACCCATGATGCGTCCCCCTCTCTCTCCGCTACGTACGCATTACCAAGAGGGGTGGGGGTGATTCACTTCTCTTCCTGGCTATTAATAGGCTTTGGCTTGTTTTCCCTCTGCTCTTTCTCTTACTCTTCTCTCTCTGTGCGTAGATTCGGCCTTGTTTATGGACCTTTCGTACGCTGCTTTTCGATGAGCTCTTTTTTTGGGGATGGGAGTCCGTTTGTTTCTCGGCAGCTTTGCCCCCGTTTTTTTTTTTTATCAGTCAACTCGTTTAGAAATCTTATCGCGTTTCTTGACTGCTTCTGTTGACAAAATAGTTACGGCATCTTCTGGTATATACCAAAATAGACCTATCAAGAGGTTTTTCATTAAGGCTGTCGTAATGACTGCTAGCTTTTCAAAAAATGTTTAGATTTCTGCTTATTTTATGAGCCGAACCGTTTTTAAAATTTTCATATAATTCATCAATTTTCAAATATTTATAAAGTTTTTTGTGAAAATATAAAAAAAAAACCTTCTAAATTTTAATTATTATTTCTCAAACTAAAAACCTATACCTAAAAATTTTAAAATAAAAACTCTATGTCTGCGAAACTTTCAGAGTATTTAAAATTATTTGCGCATATTATCATGTCATATTACTTCCAAATACATTTATATGTATTTAAATTTTAATATTGATAAAACAAATAATGCTGTAATAAAATTGTATAACGCTGGTAAAGATTCTTTGTTAGACCACTTTCAAAATATTAATTTTTTATACAGATGCAAAATAATTCAATCTTAAAGACCAGCTAAAAATGAGAAACACAGTAATCTTTTTTAAAAATTAGGGGAAATTTAGTAATTTTAAAAAATTATGTAGTGCGTTTTGCAGCAAAAACACTAAATGCTATGCAGTAAATAACACTTTCAATGTTTTGCAGTGAAAGTGTGTTTAAGTGCTGAGTTAATGTGTGCCAATAGTTTTAATGTAATTATATATCTTGATTTGTTATTAGACCCAATTTTTTTTTATTTAAAGAGAGAAAGGACATTAGTGTTTTTAAACTAAATATATTATTTATTTAACTTATTACTACTTTACTTAATTATATTCGTTAACTTTTGAGCATTCCTCTTCACCTTGGAAGGATTTTGAATGATTCTCCCTTAAAAGTTCTATCTTGTCCAAGGCGAGTTCTGAAAGGGGTCCGTTGTCTCTCTGTGGAAGGTTTTGTCTTGATGGTAATTTATTTGTCATCCTTGGCCCATCACAGATATGTTCTAATTTCATTGTGTACACTCCAGGACTCATTATATATACCGTCCCATTGTTCCCTTCATGATGAAGCTATTTTTTCCTGCTAAATTCTTTGGCTCTGTTTCGTAACTCTCATTTTTATGGCAATTAAAACGTACTATCTGGTTTGATGCCAGGTGGCTGGGAGGTAGAAGAGTTCAGAATAAAAAAGAGTTGCTGTCCTTGTTCACTCGCGTATTTTTATCTACGAGGCTTGTGTTATTTTCTAGCGTAAACAATACCTGTTACTATTGCAAATAGTGCCCGACGCGTTTTTATGTGATTTGGAATGAATTTCCGTGAATCCCATTTTGTAATATTATCTTGTGAAATTTTGAATTTCACATTTAAATTGCATTATTATTTTTTCGAACGAAGTGAAAATAAATTTGACGTGCTTAGTTGGAACTGACTATATTTCCTTTAATTTCTTTTTATTCTCTTTTACTGAGATAAAGACTGACTTGAAAAAAATAAGGATCTTATATCATCGGTATCCTGTCATTCTTATTTATATATCTTTTACTTATGAAATACAATCTTGATATAATCAAATTTAAAAATTAGTTAATAAATGTGTATTTTAATTTATTTACCTTTTCTGTGTCCAAAATTTTTAAAAGCTTTTTTATTTTACTAATTTTATTCTTTTTGTATTATTTAAATTATTATTTATAAAGAGAAATACCAAAGGCATTTTTAGTCTTAGTTTCTCTTTAATAATTTATAAATAAATTTTGAATTATTTTCCTTTTTAACATATAAGTTTATTAAATTCATTAAGTTGTTAATATTAAAAGTTGGAAATTTAAAACTTTTTTTATTAATTTCGTGAATAAGGAAGATGTGAACTATTTTTGTAAGCAAAGAAAAACCTTCCGGTAAAAAGGGTTAATTTGTTCAGTTCTACACAGGGAGTCAAAAAATTAAAGCACCAACAATAGTAAGGTTTATTTAGATACAAGACCTCAGATCCAAATATGTGCTTCTACTAACAACTAACTCTGGATATGGAAAACTAATTGTTTGATGATAGGGGGGGGCGAAGTTCTAAAAATAATCGAAATTGAGTATAGTCAGTAAAACTACCTCAAAATAGTGTCCACTTTGATTTTAAATATTATTCGGAGCATAATTATAAAAACTCTTATCTATTTACACGTACCACATACTTCACATTTCGAATATAATTCCAACACTTCGTATAACATTTCGCCTACTCTGCATAAATTCCGAAGCACTGCAGGGAAAAAAAGCGCCGCCCCATAATGTTTTTTCTCCTCCCAAAACCAGGTCAATGCGGCAAAGCCCGACGACCATCACACCTCCTCTCGCCGCTCCTCGCCATTTTAATTCCCCGATCCCCATCCTCCCACCTGCCGACGACTTCACTTTCCGCGGTCCCTCTCTCTCTCTCCCTCCGAAATAACAAAGTGTGTGTGTGTGGATTGTAGGAATGTAAGGTGACTGCTATTTTTAGCTCCCAGCTCCGCTGGTGCTTCAAGGATTGTCGCCGCGCCTAGGAGCCGGGTCGATGGAGCACGTGATTCTCTAGCTGGAGGAGTTTTTCAAAAAATTAAAATCCCACGCTCTTATGCGGCTTTTAAAGCCCCCTGTTTGTTTTTCTCTCTCTCTCTCTCCGGCTATTCCCTGGGTAATTGGCGTTCCGTATTATGACTTATAAAGCTTTTAGACTCTCGCGCCCCTGATAGATACATTTTTGCGGAGGCAGTTTGTTTTCCAGGGATTTTTTGTCGTATTAATGATTGGGATCGATTGGAGATGGTGGAGGAATGGCGCCGGGGCTCCTCGTATTAAATCGGCCTCGATCGCTTTCTGTACTTAACGGATTATGGCGGGGAGTTTTTATTTTTTTTAAGGCCCCGCCTATATGTAAAAGGATCTGTGATTTGCTGAGTTTAGGGTGGGTTTGGTGGAATTAAATTTGCGTTTTCTGTTATGTGATGGGGTTTTATGAATAATGGAAATTTCTTTCACTTAAGATAATCTCTTTTTGGAAAAATAACTTAGCGACGCTTAATTTGATGCGGTTATATCATATAACCATCCATCGTTTAACTTATTTTCTAATTGTCTGTCTGGAAAGAACCCTGTGAAACCAAAGGAGTGGTTTGACAATAACTAATATAAATATATAATAATATGACAACTGACTAATGTGACCAAATTCTTATTCTTTTGGTTGAATTCCCGAAATAGACTGACATCATATATTTGTTGATGGCATAAATTTGATAGCATTACTCATAAAGAAAACGTGATTCTATTGCATTATTAAAAAATGAACTTTTGTATGGACTGCTGAAAATAAAAAATCGATGGAACGATGGATTTTTTCTTATGTGTATACGAAGGAATTTTAAGCAAATTTCTATGTAAGAAATAAAATTCTAGAATGGACCACTAACAGACATTAAATATTGGTGGTAAAGGTTTCCTTAGTACGTAAAGATGGAGCTATGCTTTATTACTTAATGCTTACTTATTACTTATGCTTATTAAGTAAGCTTCATGCTTTATTACATAATTATAATGAGATTTTACTAAATTTTAATAATGATTTTTCTCCGTGGCTGTCTTTCCATCACTTAAGAGAAAGGGCAATGGTTTAAAAAAGATTGCATGGGAACTAATACATTTTGTAAATTATATCTGAGATATGTTGGTTGTATACTTCAAATTAAAAATAGAGATTGAGTATATTTAAATAAACCATTTGATCATATCATTCGAACCAAAACAGATTAAAATTATCGTCCATTTCCTTGGGGTTTTTCCCCCTTTGGGGTAATTTAAAAAGAATAATACTACAGCTTCAAGTTATTTGTATCAATTATTTTTATATTACTGATTTCGACCTTTGTGGTTTGTTTTTAAATTACATGCATTTTCCTAGTTTCAGTTTAAAATTTATAAATGTTCCAATTCTTTTGAAAAATTACTTATAAAACTATTTTATAATCAAACTACATTTCTCAGTTTTATTCTGTAAACCACACATAAAAGTTTTCTATTATGAACTATCGAGTTTTTGGTAAAATTCTGAGACATAAATTGTTTGATATTTTAATATTAATTTTATATATTTAATAAACGTATGTTTTTGTTATGAAATGACTCAAAATGGGTTAATTTAGTAGTATCTATTGCTAACTATGTTAACTCATCACTCATGTATTATTTGTGTAAAATGATTAAGTTCTTAAAATTTTTCAGTTGTAAGTTCTAAAGCTTGTTAGTGGAATGAATAGAATATCTCATTTTATTTCATTTAGTAAGCGGAAGTAAAATATAATATTCCTCTATAAAAAAAGCTTTCTCAGAAATATTATTTTAAGTCTGTATTTTCCCAATTTAAGTTGTATCATAGTTGTTCAAAATAGTCATTTAACTTTCTATTTAATTTTGAATATAAAATGTTATTTCAAATTAAAGACCTTTAATTTGAATTTCACTGATACAGTAAAAATGGGAAGTATATTAATTTAGTGTTTCTTGGCGAAAAGTCAGGTATTGATTGGAGTATGTTGACTTTTCAGAATCGACAGATAACCAGCAACTTAAGTAGCCCTTTAGATAACTTGAGACATCCTTTGGAGCAGCAATTGATGGATATCATGCGAACAACAATGGATACTCAAGAACATTATAAAGGTATTTGGATTATTTTAATGCTACTTATTTTTGTTTTTACAAAATATTTTAAAAAATATCAATAAAAATATGGAAACCACAGTTATATTAATATACGTTTAACGCACCTCTCTCACACTCATCTTCTTCCATCTATTAATAAATTTCCGTAGTTCTAATCCATATTACAAACTTTTTAAAAAAAAAAATGAAGGTATCATACATACACATGTAATGCACTTTAATGCATGTGTTTAGCCGCCAAGGCCAAGTTGATATAAGTTAAAACACGTTCTTAATTGATTCCATTGATTGAAACTCAAGTCCCATGAAATATTTGTCGTACTCAAGGATCGGATTGGTTTGTTTTCAAAAAATACATGATAAATCTCTGAATGGTTGATGAAGTTCTTAAACACCGCATCATAGTCACAAATGAGCTCTTACAACCTAAACCATTACCAACGACAAATGAAAAACGTGTATCTATTAAGATTAAGCAGACCGCGTTGCTATAATTACTATACAAGGTTATATTTATTATTTCTCATCTTTTGTTCATCTAAGTCTCATTAGTTGAGCAACGGGAGATGAATTACTCTGATGTAAAGCTGAATGTTTGACCTCAATTCTAATCATCCTCTTGTCTTCTATTTTTTATTGTGTTTCTGTTATAAAATAGACGTCATTACTTATATAATAATATTTAATTTATGTTTGATATTAAAACCATAGTTTATAATTTCATAAATAGTTTCCTTATTTAAGGCGTGCAAACCACCCCTCCCTATACCTATACATGATATCATTTAATATTTATTCTAGTGATCATACTATTCTCATTTTTCCATGGGCTCTTTTTTGACTATTCAGTTTTATCATTTTTATTAAATGTTTTTGGTTTTATTGAAGAACTCAGGATTATATAATGAGGATACATTCAATATAATCTGGCTTGATAATGTTTGAGTTTACCGAAACATAAAAAGGATTTGTATTGAAAGATATAGTTATGCACATGCAAATTATAACTAGATTGCTATAATAAAAATTTAGTTATTTAAACTACCCGAAATTTGTTTTTGATTTAACAGTGTTTAGTAATTGTATTTGATGAATTTCCATACGAGTGTTTCTAAATTTTAATTACCAACTGAGTTGAATAAAATTCTCCAAATAATTTGGTTATTAACCCTTTCAAACTCTGATCTTCCAGTATCTTACTACAACGGATACTTCCTTTTACGCGAGCTGACATTAATCGCAAATTACAGCTCTCCCTCTCCCCCCTGCCATTTCCACTTATCCCAGGCTGAAGAGCAGCTCGGCCAGGAAGCAAACTTGGCAGAGTCTGGGGGAGAAGCCAACACCGCGGATTGCATCTTCTCCCGCAGAATCTTGAGTGCGTTCCCTGCCGCACTCGTTTCCATGGCAACCGCGTCCCTTGCCGGCCAGCTGTCGAAGCCTTCTGCCGCTCTCTCGCCGGACGAGCCCTCTCCAGGCACAAAGGGAAGCTCTATTGTTTTACCCACAAGAGAAAACATGCGAGGGAGGGAACACACAACCCCACTTTTGATGGGAGTGGGCTTTCTTGTAGCGAAAATGTGGGGCTTAATGGCTTTGGAATTTGGCAGTTGGCGCGCTTTTGTGGCTTTCTTTTAGTGGGATTTCGCGTTTTTATTCTTGTATTGATTTATGGAGGAAAGCTTAGTGCATTATTCGGCTAATTGAGTGTTCTTAAACTGAGTAATTTGAGTTTTTAACCTCGTTTCTATGTGTTCCTTTCAGAACCTTATTAAAAGAGTCGTTTTACTTATTTTGTTTCCTTTTTCTGCAAAGTTATTTTCCCTCCTTTCTCTCGTCTTTCCGGTTTTTTTACAAAACTTCTCCCGCTTTCTAGAAATTTCTCAATGTTCTTTAGATTTTCCTTTGTTATATGTATATTTAACTATAGGATATGATATTTAACTATTTGACTTCAAATTAAAGGATTAAAAGAAAAATAAGTGTTCTCAAGTGTTTGGCTTCGCCATAAGTTTTTGGAACTCGTGATTCGGTTGCATTTTTAAGAAAAGCAACTTAGCTAATGGACCCACCTTAATTCAAAGTCTGAAAAAGTTTTTATAGAATAATTAATTTGCTGTTAATTAAATAAGCTCATAAGGTGATTGTTTCTTAAAAAATGAACTAAGATTTCTTTAAATAACTCATTTTGACCGCCAATTAGTACAACCTTTTTAAGGTCTCAATTTCTTTCAGCTTACTCAAAAGAAGTATACGAATCTCCATTACAAGTTTCGTAAACAATCTTTTTATTCCTTGTAATACTTTTGTTTATCAATATGTTAGCTTAACAACCGAAACAAACACATGCTACTTCTATGAGTTGACAGTCGTGACCTACTAGTTTAAGCGTTTTATCGAATATCTTTCTTTACTTGGCATTTTGCCGACAGCTTCATGCCTTAAACATTCCCTGGATGAAATATCATAGTTCGTTCCTGAACGAAAGTGGAAAAGGACAATCGATTTTCTAGAACACTACCTCAATTTCTCTAAGTTCAGACATGCAGTGTGCTGCTTAAAATAAAACTCCATTAAGGGACTTTAATTTGCTGGAGAACATGTCCAAGGTTAAGGATATTAGTTCTTAGCCAACTCCATTTATCATTTGTACTAGTTTCAGAGCTACATTTTTGGACGAAAATTTACTGAAATTGCGTGTATGCCCTTTCATGCAGCTATTTTCTTTATTTCTTGTGAATAGTGGAAAAGTCACAAAAATTTACTTACCTAAAAAGTTATGTTACAAAACTTTAAGACATTTTACACTTAAAACAATCTACATTAACGGCCCACTTTGCTTGAAAAGGTACAAAAAAGTGAAAATACAATGTAGAAAATCAGAGTTATATCAATATCAGTTGTTTGTCAAATCAGTCACGTTTGTCATTTAACTTCGTATAATCGAATTAAAAAGTGGAAAAATTGTAAACATTAATTTTTTTTTTCACGTTAGAAAAAAAATAGGTTCTGAATATCAGTGTTTTTATTATCTGAATTATATTTTTGCAATTTAGAAATAATTTAATGCGTTATGTTACAGGATTAATAAATTGATTTTGGTGAGATTTTAATTTAAAATGTACGGATGTAAAAAAAAACTTTCTATTTTCCACAAGTCTTGCATTTTAAAAACCATTGATGACTCTTTTTTTTTATCAACCTTGTGATAAAAACCCATTATAAACAGATACAAATACAATACATCGAAATAAATGATGTTTTACTTTTTCAAATGCCATTTGAATCACATAATTAAATTTGAATTCAAGTTTAAAATATGCTTTATTTGATTATAATGAATGGTTAAACTTTAACTAGTGATTGAGAAAATTAAATGATTTTAACATTTCTATGCTATTGATATTTTTACCCGGTTGAATGACCCGCTACAAATTGTTCCCCCTAAATATTCCACACAGTATCCAGTTCCCTCTCGTAGTCCCTCCCCACTTTTAAGATTGGATTGCCTGTTGTCACGGCAAAGCTTTGAATTAATGAGTGTGGCGTGAGCACCCCTAAGCTGTGTGCGTAAACAATGCAAATTCTAACTTAGTTCGGGGCCGTTTACAGCGATATAAGTGTTTTCTACTGTACCCTAGTAATTGATACATATTGATTTTCGATATACACCCTGGTTTGTTTGTTTTTTTGTTTTTTTTTCATATAGCATGCTGAAGTTAAAAGAGGTCATTCATGTTAGCGTCGTCCTAAGTTTAAGATTAGGGTACAGACCTCATTGAGATATCAGAGTCCCACTCTAAAGTTTAAAATTTATTTACTGTAGGAAAAATTACGTATTTACTATCGTTTGTTTCAAAAATTGCGGGTATCGTGTACCCACCCTAGGGGGATGAGTAGTGAAAAAAAACCACCATTTTATTACCTGTTATAGATGCAAGTAAGATGTGATGATGGACTTTTAACATTAAAATAGCATTAAAATGTAGTCATTGTGTAAAACAATGCTTTTTTAAATTTCTTCCCTGAAACTTTACACATTATAACAATTTTGTTTCCAGCTGATAATTTTACAGTTAAAACTTAAAATTATGATGAATTATACCTTTTTGAATGGGTATTTTGAGATGCTTACATCTTCCCCTCCAGATTTTTTATTTATAAAAATTTAATATCGTAATTGAACTTAAAATCTTAAAAGTTAGATTTCTTTGAAATGAATTCCTTATGAGCTCCAAAGCATAAATATCATTAGAAATTACCAGACTGGAATCATAAAATTAGCTCGTAGCCGATATTTCCGACTTTCCGTTCAGTTTGGACGTTCTAACTATTTATCTATCAAGTCATTCTTCATATATTACTCATCGACAGATATTAATTGAGCGCAAAGCATCCCTCAAAATAACACAGTGATGCAGCATGATCACTCGTAGCGTTTTCCTGCTCCGAATCTTTGAGGAAACTTCACCGAATCATTATTTAAAAGAAATCGATGTATACTCCACGGCTTAGGGAACTGGAAGAATAAGCAAATAGGGCATTCTTCTTAATGTCCATAGAGATACGAAAAAAAAACTACTCTGAATCTGTCACACAAGTTCATTTATATACCTTTAGGGTTTATCCGTGAGAATCTCCACACAAATAAACTTAAAAGCTTTCTCTATTACAACTTTCCCTCTTTTGTTTTTTACAGTTATTTACTTTTGTGATTGGCTTCAAGTGATTGATAAAAAAACATGATTATTTAAGCGTGTTAAGAATATCTTTTAAGATTATTCTCCATATGTTAAGATATGCTTTTCTACTTAATGTTATAGTTGACGCTCTATGCCTGTATATGGGCCTTGTGTGTATCATAACCGCCTACTTAATGTTTAACAGTTAATAACAAATATTTAATAGATGTTCGTGTGTTCAATAAATAGTGATTGATTTCAGTTACATGGGAACATTTGAATTTTTTAATTTTTTTTTTACTTAAGTATGTTTTATTCAAATACGAAATATTCTTATTGCGATTATTTATGCATTAGAAAATTTGTGTTAAGTTGATTCTAAACAAGTACCTAAATATTTAACTATTCTAAGACATAAGAAAGTTAGGGTATATCCTTGGAAATAATCCTGAAAGTCACAAAATCGACACCAATTATTATAATTCAATACATCTTTCATTTAAACTCATCTCCATGTTTTGAATTTTCTCATATCCTGTCCCAGAAGAGTTTAACAACGCCTCCTAACTTCAGCTCTCCACTACTTTTCTGCTACTTAATAGTTTTTTTCCTTCTCCGTATCCTCAGGTTTTAATCTTCAACTCTTTTTGACTTGTTCGTGGATAGCGGTGTGTTGTCTCTTGTCGATATTCATGCATCGTTAACCGTAACACGTGACGTAATTATTGTCATGGCAACCGGCTGGTACCTCACTTGCCTAATGCAGGCTGGATCCAGCTCATTGCACTGAGACTCCATACTAATGAGAATGAAAGATGGAAGGGTTTGAATATCATCATTGTAATTATACGGATAAAAACGATCCACCAAAAAGAAATTTTTAAAATTTATTTCTCTGATATATCTCTTTCCATGATTAATTTATAATGTCCTCTTTCGTTTAGATATAATTTCTGTCATGATTTAAAGATATTTTATTATATCTCACTTCACTACTGATTTTCTAGTGTATTAAGATTTAAATACTTCAAATAATTTAAACTATCCTTATTTTTTTATTTCAAAGATTGCGAAATCAAATTTTCTTAAGTGCTTTTCCAATAGTTCCAATCGATAATTTATAATCAGTGAATTAATTTCTGACTTTGTTTTCCCCCTTCTTTTTCTTTTGATTTTACTGGAATCCTTAATGAAGTCACTGATTAAGTGTTAACTGGCTGAATGTTAAAAGAAAACGAATATATCCTCACTGATTTGTGTTAGTGATGCAGGTAGAGGTTACTTCAAAATTGCCTGTTGTCCTAAGTTTTCTTTTGATAAGGGAATAGATAATCCTTGTGTGAATAATAAAAAAAAGATTTTAAATCTTTATTAAGTAATTTTATTTTTACTACTTTCAAGGCATAAAAAGGGAACTGATTGAATGAGGAAGGGATATTAAGGGAGCATACACGTGTTCCCATCGGTCAAATAGCTGGTAAAACATTAGTAATGTAGCATTAATCGTGCGAACATAAAAAGGAAATGCATGATGTTTTCTATGCATAGAAAAACGAGGAAAAGGTTGTGCATTTTAATAATAAAAGAGGGTGTGGCTTCCCCTGACCACGCCAACCCTAAATTGACTCAGCTGAGGAGCCTGATAGCAGGATGTGCTTGGCTATCAGCAAAAAACATCACTTGTAGAAATTAGGTGCAGTTTCTGGCAACGATGATGTATTCGGTAAACTACATGACTCTTGTTTTATTCTCTCACTAAAATATTTGGCTGTATAAAATTATTTCCAATTATTTTATTATGATTTGCATTTTAGTCTTCTTTCATGAGTGAAAATAATTTTAAAAGTTATTTACGTCAGAGCTGCTTGCTTCACGCTGTTGTCAACATATTATATAATAAATTCTTAAACTTAGACGTTAGTTTTCAGCTTCCTCTAAATTAAAGAATTGAGTACAAAAAGTATGTAGTACCCAAGGTATTATATAAAATCAATTTATTAAGAAAATTAATATATAAATGTAATTTAAACCTCAAAATAGGTATGTGTGTTTTCGATTACTGTTTTCATGTACCTTCAGAAAGTTTTTGTTAACCGGAAAATAATTGTAGTAGTTGGTTCCAAATATCGATAACATAGCAAGTAAGCAGCAGGATGTTAAAAAAAATTAGTTATCCAACTTTATTCAGCTAAGTGATTTCAATCAAATGTTTTAGTGATTGTATTGGAATAAAATAATTCTCAAATTTTACAGTAATAGTGTATATCTATCTTAATTTCTTTTGTTCTTACCTCTTTTCCCAAATATTAAATAGAGAACCAAAGTTTCTTAACAAAAGCCAGCACAAATTTCCATGTGCAATGTGGAATGAGCTCCTATACACCTTCTACCTTTTCCTTTACTGTTATTTGGTGTGTTCTTCTATCTTAGGCCAACAACTAAGTACACTCATTCTCAGTATGAACAAATATTTTTGGAAACATGTGTTCAGTTCAAATGTTTCTGTAAAGATTCGTGCTGACTTGACTAGATACGAGTAGCTATGGGGTTTTCATTTGCTGTAACTTCTTTTTTAACCTCCTTTCTTTGGGATGATGCAGCAAGAGGGAAAAGCGAAATGGGAAAATAAGGAGTGAGAGAGGAAGAAAACACATAGGGATATTTTCCGTAACTTCGATCCGTCGAATACACTGTTACAGAACCTGGCAAAGTGAATCTTTCGCGGTCGGCCGCCCACGTTTCTCATCGCGGCACACTTCTCGAAACTCCGCCGATGACTCGCATTCCTCTCCCGGCGGCAGACCCTCACGTCTTCCTCCGCTAGGAAAGGACGTGCCGAAGCCCCCTCCAAAAAAATTATCCGGAAACAATCCTAATCGCCCTCCGCGCGAAGACGTCACCGGGCTTCGGGTATCTTGGAAGGAATGGCGTTGCCCGGGTTACTGCATTGATTTCCCAGCTGTAGCTGCGCCCGTCCTGGTAGCTATAGTTATATTGTATACCATCTCCCTGGGACCGGCTGTTCGATACTGCGTGACCCGGTTTTCGCTGGCCGGACCGATAAGAACTAGGTTGATGCCAAATAGCCTTTTTCTCAAATATATAAGTATTTCTAGTAAATGGATGGATTTTAGCTCGAGGATAGCAAATCTGCCTTACATTTGAGTGGTTATATGAATCTAATTAAGATGGGTAATTAAAATCTTTGAATATACTCCTAGGAAGGAATAATCCTATAGGACACGAGAGAGTGAGAATGACAAGGAACAAAATGGTTTCTTTTTTTAATAAAAATACAGACTCCCCTGTTAAGCAGATCTCCACATTATGTTATAATTAATTTGTGAATATGAAATAAAAAATGGGAAATACACCAGGTCGTCAAATTTCAAGACTTTGACAGAAAAAAAATACTAAATTTTTTTCTTAACTTTCCTTTTATTGTACGCTAAACTTTTGTAATTAGTACTTGAACATGTAATGAATGTGTCTTAAATTTAAAGAAAAGCATTTCTCTTATCCTTAACAGACTCATGCCTTGTCCCATTTAAGTTACTTATGAAGTAATCTTCTTAGTATCCCTTTTTATTTCTACATTTGAATGAAATATTCTCATATAGTTCTTATATTTATGTTATGCCTTAACTCTCTCGTTAAAGTTTCACAAAACAAATTTTGCACTTTAAAATGCATTATAGTGGTGGGTTACTTATTTTATTTTTTTTTCCACCATTGTATTTGAGTTCATCATTTTTGTGGGATTATTCACTTAAGACATTAGAAAAGAAAGAAATAAAAGACGTTAGGAGTTTTTAAGTATAAAGGAACTTAACTATTTATGGGAGTTTTAAAAAATTCTTAAAAATTTACTAGTTGAGAGTAGGGGACAAATTATTATAATTATTTATACAATTATATTTATTCAAACACAGCTAATATATTAAATATACTCATTTACGCATATAATTAAATTAACAGACCAATTATATCTCGTAGAAAATTTATTATAAGTTTTAAAAAAAACCTTTTTTAACTGTCCCAAGGTGCCTCACTACTTGAGACACTTTCAATTATAGCATAAAAATTCTAAATTTTACTTTGGAAATACAAAAATAACACTAATTAATGAAAAGCTATGTAAAATAATCTTAAATTGGACATCAAACATATTTTACATTTAAAATGTTTCACTGATTTCCTCATTTTTGTCAAGACATAAATCACTACTGATTTTTTGGTGCCTTCCAGATAATTTTTTGCACCAAATTTTAAATTATAACCCTCTAAATTATATTATTTAATTTGTTTGATAAAAACATTTTTTTATCTCATGTCAATTTTGGAATATCTTTGGGCATGCCCAAACCAGGTGCCCCACCCACACCTGAGTGTCCTAAGATGCCCCACTTGACGCTTTGGATAGGAAACTTTTAGGTTTAGTAACATATTTTCTTTTTCTTGTCTAAAATAGTAATTAATACACGTATTTAATCTCAACATAATTATAATAATATAAATAACTTCTTTCATAAAGTAAATGCTTTTCAAACTACAAGTGGTAGTAACTTTGCACCACGGGAAAAAAGAAAACTGATGTAAATATATATCCAGACGCACCAGATTCCAAAACACGCTGAATTAGTACATTTTAGTTTTATTTATTAATGCCTATAAGCACGAGATCATAACAATAAAATTGCGTCTGAAAAGTGAGGTGCCCCAAAGGGCCCCACTCTTCCCTATAGTACTAAGTATTGTCAAATATATTTCTCCCTTTCCATGAAATGCTTTTTTATTTAACTATCGTACTTACCACCAGTATCGTTTGAATCATTTACTTTATAAGGATTTCAGAGGAATGAAATATTATGAGTGTTAGTATTTTTCAAGTTTTTTCTTCTCGATAATAAGGTATTCTTATCCATGATAACATTCAAATTTCTTTCGTGAGTATTAGCACTTTTAGGTTCTTTGAAATTTCTTATTTTAGTTCTATTATGTCTAAATAGCCTTGATACTCCACTCGGCTAAACACCCAAAGTTTAAGTCTTTGATGATGAAGACTCCGACTTATTACTCTGGGCCAAACATTCTGCCATTGTCGCTTCTCTTTTTTGCATGAAAATTTGTAACTCGGTAAAATTTATGCTTTATTGTTATCCATTTTGTATTGTTTCCTGATTTAACGGCTCCTATTCTTTTTCTATGTTAATAGATAGTTGCGAATATATTACTGCTAAACTTTTCACTCACTCTGTGGACGAGGACTGGCCGTCTCAAAATTTGAGTGAATAGGCTAGGGCTTTACATTTGTCCTTGAAATGAGTAGATAATACATTTCCAAAGAATTGCCTATTTTAGTTTTGCAGTCAGTCTATCACGTTCCCGTGGCAGCCTGTGCTACCGCGTTCCTAGCACTTTATACGATACGCCGCTTCGCGTTTCTCTGTTCACGAAATCTTGCATCCTCTATTTGTCCAATTTAGCTCTTTCTTAATCTTTATTGCTCGGAGGTTTTTTTTTTTTTTCGTACTTCATCTTATATCTTTTGTTGACAAACTTAACACAAATAAGATTGCCGAAACATGGATAGTCGGATTTTGAACCTTCATCTTGTTCTTGTATGCTCCTTAAAGAGGTATAGAACCTGATTTGTATTCCCCTTTTAAAATAAAAGTGGGGAAATAATTTTTATACAACCCATATATACCCCCATTTTTATACAGACATATCTTCAAAGGAGGGTGAATAACATAACACATAAAGAAAAAGGAGTGCAGTTCCACCAAAAGATAATCCACGCTCTGCAGTCTCTGCTTCAATTAAACACCTTTGTACAATCTTTAAAATGTGCCAGAGTAGTTTTATAACTAAAAAACGCAAATTTGTTTTTAAAATTTTCTACCTAAACTGGATCTTAAGTTTTGGCTTAATTATAAAGTTAAGTACTTACGTGAAATATAGCCTGTGTCATAAATATACATTCCTATCCTTATGCAAAATTACTTAAATCCTCAGAAAACGTTATTTCATGGTGTATTTTTTATGTAAATCACAAGCCAATATTTCGAAAGAAAGCTTCATTTTTCTCTCTATCATGTTGTTTTAGAATAAGTTTGCCAGTGTTAAAAATTTTTACATCTCAAAACGTATTGACGAAATTCAAATGTATTGCATTCCATTTGTCTATCAGTTATTAAAAGCTTGAATCCTGAATAAAGCTACGGTATTCCACATTTGCGTTAATAATAATTAACAATCGCTTGTTCAAAACACTTAACAGTCCAAATTCAACGCCGAACAGCATGCTAATTCCTCCTCTACAAAAACTGTCCACGAATATCTGAGATCCATCCAGCGTGACGCGATAGCAGCAGGTGCTTTTGCTCCGAAATAAAAAAGAGACGCCGCCGCATCATCCCACTTTATATCGAGCGAGTATGGAGACTTGTTCCTCTTCCGATGATAAAGCGCACCTGTTTGCCTCATACATGGCTTGCAAACAATCAAAGGTGAAATGTTGCAGCGCAGAAAAAAAAACACCCTAAACAACGGAGAAGGTGTGAGGTCACGGGTGACCTGTCGGATTTTGTTTGCATCTCTTTTTACACTACAAATAAATGATTGTGTGTTTTTGAGATACTACATTGTATCGAACTGAAGCTTGAATAAATCGTACAAAATAAAGAATGAGGATTTTTGAATTTTTAACCCAGGGTGTTCCTTCAAAATCATAAAATTTTGTTCATTTGAACCTTTCCACTTTTAAATTATTAATTCCCTATTTATTATGCGTGGAGTATGTTTTAAGTTAAGGTAATTGAAAAAAATCTCCTTAAAATTGCTATATTTTACATATTTTATGTGTGTTCATTAGGAATAATAGGACGTTTTAATAGCTATACTTAATTTAAAAGAGATTTCAGTTTAGCTTAAATACCTCTTGATTTATAAGTATTTGAAAAAAAAATTGAATCTAATATGCTTTTTGTTTAAAGTGAGGAACATATTAGCATTAAGAATTGTCATATTTGAGCTGCTGATTCACATTATCACTTTTTGATACTCATAAGATTCGGTTTGTGTTTTTATTTCTTATTTTTTTTTAAGTTCATAGTAATAGCTTTATTATACAAATAGTTGATCTGCCTATCTAAAATTCTTTTTCTTTTTTAGGATTCATAAACTACAACTCAAACAATATGCAGTCATTATCCCACGTACCTGGTAAGTTTCACCCACTTTCAGTTCATTCAAGATGATTCTTCTTTGGCTAATATCGTCTGTATTTACTGCATTCATCTTTTAAATTTTTGTAAATCTTTACTTCCACGCAGCTCGTAGTTATGGAAGACGCAGAGGTAGATATATTTATTTACTAAAGAGAAGTAATATTGAACGCGAATATGAATGTTTTCTGTTTTTTGAGCTTGTGTTGACGCACTTTAAACGAAATTTAATAGCTTTTTTTTAAATCAATATAATTAACATTAAACTTCCCCTGAATTTACTACTCCAATAGACGTAAACATTGTTTTCCCATGACAATAAAATTTTAACACAGTGATATTGATACATACTAAAGTAGTTACTTGGATCTTTGAAGATTACATAAGCAACCCTCAAGAATTCTGCTAACTAGATATTTTTAAATGAACTTTTTTAAAATATGAATTTATTTGAAGACTATTCTAACTACTGATTCAAATATTATGTTCACGATTCATAAGGAGCAGGACTCGACAATAACATTGCCAGACGTGCCCGGGACATGTAAAAATTCAAACCGGCCAGGCATTTTCAACTTACCTTTCATGTCGATTTTATTTGGGTATTTATTTTCTATACTTTGAGCTCTGATATGGAGACCATTACAATCATCTATTTTTAACATTTAACCTTATTGACCCTGCAATCGTAACGTTTAACCGGAACGTTCATTTCTTTAAATTATTTTTATTACATTGACTCTTAATCTGGAACATAAATTTAAATTAATTAATCGGAAAATTTGGTAAATATTGGAAGTTTCAAAAATAATTATTCATCCCATTGGGATAGATACTTCCTTTTCTTTTCATTCTTGGATAAATGAATTATAATTTTTCTCGCATGTGTAAAAATCTTCCTGTTAGCATTGAGTGGGAGTAAAATCTGTTTGAAGTTTAAACTTTAGGAACCAAAATTTTTCCACAGTGAACAAATTTGCACTTCGAAAAATTCAAGAATTGTACGAATAGAAAACCTATCCGTGGCTTTGTTAAGGATGTGATAAATTTTAATTTTTTCGTGACTGACTAGTTTTCATCTATACAATTTTAATTTGAATATTTTTCTTCCCCCGAATACATAACTCCTACCCATTGGTCATTTTACCCTCCTCTCCCAGAAAAAAAAGGAACATTTCCCCAGTTTGCATAAAAGACACTCGATGACAATGAGCCTCATCATAACCTTTTACGATAGAACATGAAATCCTTACGGGGAGGAACGTAAAAGCCGAAACGAAAGGGAAAAGAGGAGCATAACAAGCTGGAATAAAAAAGGCACACACGCAGGAGACAATCAAACCGTAAATCAGGTGTGAATGAAAAACTCTCTCTCCGGGGACAAAAGAACGTTGGGTGCCTTATTATCCATCGCGGGAGATTTATGCCCCGCATTGTCTCTTCCTTCGCCTTGGATGCGGAAGAGACACCACCGTCCGCAGATGACGGATCCTGCGATCGATCTGCAGCCTCCCTCCCTTCACCTGGGGATGGGGCTGCGTGGAATTCCGCAGTCGGTGGATCATTCTGTTGCGGCAGCGATTCGGGCGATCCTCCCCCACCCATGAAGGGTAGTAAAGTTAAATTAAAATAAAGATGTCCGTAAAAGAAAATTAAAACACTATACTTTAATCTAATGGGTCAAAATTTCTGGGGGAGGATCACCAAACTCACAATCTTTGTTTCGTACAGTACACCACGATTCAACTCTTAGTTGTAAATACTCTAAAAAGCTACTTTAATGCTGTATAATATGTTCGCGTTCTATAAAGTACCTTAGGAATTATTTTGAATCAACTCCTCATCCCAGAAACGAGTATATTTATCTAACTAGCCCTAGTAGCACAGCTCATACCCCATCCAAGAAAAAGGTGTTTTAATTAAAATTTTAGTTACATAAAAAAATATAAAACTTTTCCCCTTTTTTAAAAGGGGAGTGCAGTACAGGTTCTATCCTGAAAGGACCTTCTGGAATTAAATCCTTCGATTCCCCTTACATCTTTATGCACTATGATTTCTTAATAGGATGATTAAACTTGCTAAGATATAGTCACAAATAAGCAATTTATATAAAAAATTATTATTTTTTTTTTACAATTAACCATAGCGGAGAATAGTATTTAAAATTGCTCAAACATGATATCTATTGTCTTTTTGAACTCTGAAGTCAGGTAATTTTTCGTGTTACACTTTTTAGAATTTAGATAGAAAAATTTATGATGTTGTCGAATTTTACTTCTTGGATTTTTAAAATAAAGTTCCCAAATGACTAGAAATTTTACTCGCTTTTGTCCTGCATGTTTTAACCATTCTGCTTACCCGACCCGTAGATGTTTTTTATGCATGACGCTAAAAATGTTAGCTTTGCTGCTTTGTTTAAATTTTCATCAAAATTTCCTCAACTTCTTATTTATTCATAGTAGTTGAAGAGTATCCTTAAATGCTTATAGATTGTGAATTTAAAATTTTACACTCCAATATTTCCAATCATTACTGCTTTCAAATGGTTTTAATAATTATAAACACCTGCACCTATTTGTTCTATAAGAAGCATGGAATTTTCAGTACCTTTCCTAAATTAGTTTCACATGAGTGTATTTTTAGTTTAGAATGTCTAGGTATTAATGAAGTTTCTTTCTTTGTGAAGGAAAATCACCGTTTTTTACCGGATTAGAAGAAAATCACCTGGACGACAGTCATTTAGAACAGATGGGATCATCTCTAAACTCTTCGATGTTGTGTGCTCCTAAGTCACCAAATAATGATTCTGGAGAACGATTTTCACGAAAAGTGTTTGTAGGAGGATTGCCACCAGATATTGATGAAGGTTCGTGAGATTTCTTTTGTATGATAGTTTTGTATGTTCTTCCTTAGTTTTATTACTTTCATGATGCATTTAAAACGTTGCTTTGTTGCGTTTAATTGAATTCATTTTGAAAACCGTAAATAGCTGGAAATTAATGCTGATTTGAATCTTCTTCGAGTTCGCAATTTTAATCTAAAGTAAATCTAATGAAGAATTTGTACGTTTTGAAAAAAACATTTCTAAGTGTCGAATTCTAATACCTTATGAATATTAATTTCTAAACCGTTTCTTTTAGATGGATTCATCCAGATGCAAAAAAAAAATTAAATTAAGTAAAAGAAAATGCTTTAACCTTTTCCTCACTCAAAATAAGCAATTTAGGGGTACAAAAGGGAAAAGGTACAAAAATCACGAAATTGAAAGTGGTATTATTTCGGTCAGTTAGGTCATTTTAGTAGGTAGTATTTGAATACTTTTACTTAATATACTTGATATAACCGTAAACCATATATTTTTTTTACTTTTTGTAGAAAATTTTACTTTGACCAAAAATACTTAAAACCTGATTCTTTTCTTCGTTTTTATAATTGAAAGTACTATTACAAACGAACTACTTAAAAATTAGGTATAAGACAACGATAGGCATAAGCAATTCCTGTATGTTTGAAAATTGTTAAACACATAACCTACTTACAAATAAATATTATTCGGTGTAATATGGAATTTGTATGTAATATTTGTATAATTTGTTTATTTTAATAATTCAAACGTTATCTAATGTTTGTTGCAGACGAAATCAATGCCAGCTTCAGAAGATTCGGTCCGTTGGTTGTGGATTGGCCTCACAAGGCCGAAAGCAAATCTTATTTTCCCCCAAAAGGTCTGTGCAGACGTTTCTCGTTTTCGCTGTCCTGAAAACTTTATACTACGTATGAATAGAAACTGATGTTCCCTTATTTTACAGGTTATGCGTTTTTATTGTTTCAAGATGAAGCTTCCGTTCAAGCTTTGATCGATGCGTGTATCCAAGAAGACGACAAGCTCTACCTGTGTGTCTCGAGCCCTACCATCAAAGACAAGCCGGTACGTATCTCCTACATTTACCCTCCACTCCAACTTCATTGTTTCACTTCCCAAATTGATGACTACATGTGCAATGACGTGTCTTATTAGGTTCAAATACGTCCTTGGCGTTTGAGCGATGCAGATTTTGTCTTAGATGCGTCTATGCCTCTGGACCCCCGAAAAACGGTGTTTGTTGGAGGTGTCCCTCGTCCTTTGAAAGCAAGTAAGTGGCTAGGAGTATTCAACTCCAAGAATTGCAAGCTATCCCGCCACGCTGTTATTCAAAACAGTGTTTCCATATTACTAATTCTATGCTTTTTTTTATTTCCTCAGTTGAACTCGCCATGATAATGGATCGTCTCTACGGAGGCGTATGCTATGCGGGCATTGATACAGATCCTGAGTTGAAGTACCCTAAAGGGGCAGGACGAGTCGCATTTTCCAATCAACAAAGTTACATTGCCGCAATCAGTGCAAGATTTGTCCAACTGCAACACGGGGACATTGAAAAGAGGGTTCGTTTCTTATAGTCTTATAAACTATTTTTAATTAACTATTAATTCCACTAAAAATTCCACGAAAATTCCAATACAATTAATTACTTGAGAGTGGCTTGACTTCAATCCAGCTATGTTATAACCCCTCTTTTGTCCAGCCTTGTTGCATGTTGTTAAGATGGTTGTGTTCGCAGGTGGAGGTGAAGCCGTACGTGCTGGACGACCAGATGTGCGACGAGTGCCAGGGCTCCCGCTGCGGCGGCAAGTTCGCGCCCTTCTTCTGCGCCAACGTCACCTGTCTGCAGTACTACTGCGAGCACTGCTGGGCGGCCATCCACTCTCGCCCCGGCCGCGAGTTCCACAAGCCCCTAGTCAAGGAGGGCGCAGACCGGCCCCGCGCCGTCCCTTTCCGATGGTGTTGAACGCGCCCCACTCTCTTTTGTAACCCTATAACTTTTTATTAGCTATATATAGTGTTGTTTCTCACACACCTACTCTCGACAGCTTGCTAGACTGGGATGTTCCGTTGTTGGTATTATTTATTAGGACGTTATATGATTCTTCTAAGTAGCTGCCTTAGAAATTTGGATCATCGGATTAACGTTTAGTAGCTAGCCCCGTTTAGCACTAGCATATCCAGATTTCTCATCCTCTATCTGAGCAATAATTACAGCCTTACCTTTTAGATACGTTTTTTTAAAGGAAAAAATGTATGTTTAACGAGTAATAGAGCGGCTGAGGTGTCATTTTAATAAAAAAAAGCTTTCTTTTCGATTGAGGCGTTTTTTTAGCAAATTTCTAAGCGGATTTTGTTTGTCCTGAAAAAAAGTCATCTAAATTAGAGCGTGATCTGCTTGAGTACAACTATTCTGATTGGGATACGGGTGACGGCAGCAAAAAAATTATTGTCTTTCAAACCTTTTATATACAAAAAAAAAGATAGTCATTATTTAGAAATATATTTATTTTTTCTTGTGATGTGTGTATGTAGCATTATAAAAATGTTGCTGTATGCTTTACCAAAGAAGAACATGCTAAGTATTTTGTATCATCGCTGTGGGAGGGGCTTGTGCATTTCATGACATACGAATCATGTTTTTAGGTGTGTTTGGTAACAATGTACATAATGGAACAAGAGTAAGCATCTATAATTTAGTGTTCTGCATCAACATTAATTTAAAGATGTTTATCTGTTTTTCAGTGCAGTATTTATTAATATGGGATTTTTATAAATTAGTGTTGTTACTAGAAGAGTACTGTGTATCCCGCTGATATACAGTGTTGTATTTACTTGTAAACATTTTTATAATATTTTTGATTTTGTTATATTTGTAGAAAGCTTTCACTTTTTATATGTGTGTTATATTATATGCGGTTTTCTAGTCTTTAGTATGAAATGAAATGCACCAGCAGCCTAATTTAAAAATGTAGGAGCATGTTTTTATTATTAAGGCACTCTTTAGTGTTTTAAATGAAGACCTGTTCTCCGATTGTTATGGATATTAGATATAAAAATTCTAGATGACTACATGTTTTTCTTATTTTAAACTACTTCTAGGCTTTCAGTTTTTAGTACACCATGTTCCATGAGCCCTCCAGTTAACAAACCTAATATTTTCCTAGCAGTATACCAAAATAATTCAGTCGCTGTTAGCTGTTTAACATTACTATCTGGTGTCAACTGTTGTGCAATTCAGTGTTCTGCTGTGATTTGTGACTTGTAGCTTTATAGTTCATAATAATGCATAAATCTTAATATATTTAAAAGATTCATTTATTTAAATATAGATATATTATAGATATATTTTATTTTTTTCATATAACGTCTTTGTTCCACAAAAAAAAAATGAATTTTTTCTTTTGTATAGCACAGGTTTAAAATCATAGTGTATTTTTAATATAATCTTTGCTGTACATATTCTGAACCAAAGCAGATTCTTGTGTCAGTGTTATTTATCCCTCATCGGTTTTTTATAAGGGTTAGGGACAATCAGATTCAAAATGTTGCTTGAGTGGATATCTAGTCAAAAAACACTTGGCAAATATAATATTTTTCAATTCTATCGATGTTAAAAGTATTTGAAAGAGAACCGTGGAAAAGGATGTTTGGTCAAAATTTTTGAATTAATGTGAGTTTCTGGCTATCTTTGAGAATGCCAGAATTTATTATTTTTTAAAAAAGAAAAAAATGTACATAATAATATACATATATATATTTAATCTATATATATCCTTTTCAAATTGTAATTCAAATTTGAAATATTCTATTTCTCAGACGGTTTCTTTCGACTGATATTTTATAAAATTGTGTAGTGATACCAGTGATTTTTTTAAATATGTCATTGCAAGTTATTCTATAAAGTAATAATGGTTTTCTCTATATAACATCTTTTGTATTAGTAGTTGAACTGGTTGCTCATAGGTATTAATTGCCATTTTTTATTTCCTAAGCTACTTTCGTAGTTAGATTTATAAAACTTTTTTGCATTTGTCATTAAAAGCTCTTTCAACTTTTGTATCAATCTTATAGTTTTAGCTAGAACATTAAACAGTTAGATGATATTTTAAACAGTAGTTAAACTCTTTGTGAAAGCAGGAAATTGCTTTATATATGTGCTTTCAGAGTTTTAGTATAAAATTTGGAATTTAACAATTATAGATAAGTAGAAAAATAGTTTTGAATTAAGTGTGCTTTTACTTCCAAAGTACCACTGTAATATATATTTGAGCTATAAGTAAATATTTTAACTATCAGTAATCAACATAATACAGATTGCTCAGAAAACATTTTTTCATAGTTGAAATTCCATTTTTCTAGATGTTGCATAGAAATATTTATTCTTCTAAATTTTATTGCTACTAACAATAATGATTAATCATATATAAAAGTTTTAAAAGAGCCCACATATTGGTATGTGGGGTTCATATATTACTCTTATATAGCATTTAACATATTCTTTCATATTCAAACATCTTTCAGCAGCATTTTGTGGTGGTGAGCTAAAGTAAGGAAAATAAGAGCAATATTTAAAAAATCATATCAGACTCTCGAGACTAGAAGTAATATGGCACTCAATTGGTTTGCTCGAATGGATTTTGAAAGCACGTCATTCATTTAAAAAAAGATATTATGGAAAGTCTTTCTTCTCCTTATATTTCACGGGGTCATCTGTCAATTGTTTGGTTGATAAATAGTGGTTATTTTTTAAGTGATAAAAATGAAATATAGGTATATTTTCATATGTGGTATACATATAAGTGTTTTATTTCTATTAATTATTGCATAGGATAATACCTATACTTATGTGTTGTTGAAATTATTTTTTGATGTAAAGTATCAAAAACAAATCTATTTATTATGACTTATTAAAATATATATTACATATTTACAAGTTGATGTGTGTAGATGTTTCTGCTACAGAGTTATTTTTTATTCTATTTTTGTCTCCAGATGTACAAAGTATATTTATATGCTGGGCAAGTGTCAATGTGCAATATAAAATGACAATTCACCTGAGACCTTATTTTTTTGTCAAAAAGGTCTTTACTTTAGATTTTTATATAGAATTGTTTGTAACGCGTTATTACTTTTTTGCAATGACAGATGGCCCCTGTGGGATGCTTTATGCTATGCTTAGCACCTCTTCAGCTGCAACTTACAATGAAACTAAAAACGTCAGTGCTATTGAGGCATTTTCATAAGAAAAGGATACATGTAACAGCAGGTTCAATGTGTGTTGGACCTGTGCTTCAGTGATAGTAAGTTTATATGGTTTTTATGAATGTTTTGATGTGTGTGCATTTGTTGTTTTATAGCCATGACTATTGATACTATGAAAGAATCCTTTTTTATTATTCTTATGTTTTTAACCCAGTGAAAAAGTACAAGGGGATTAAAAAATGTGGAAAGTGAGAGCTTTTTAAAACGTTTCATTGTATTAGAGTAATTACACCAGAATGATTACTATATCTTTTAATATAACCCTTTGTAATTAATGTTACATTTTCTCAAGATTTATAATGTTTCACATTTTGTATTTTTCTGACTGTGTAGTGTTTTTTCTCTAAACAAGCATATGTAATGTGTGTATAGTGTGGAAAGATCCAGAATAGAGCACCTCTGTATATTGAATGGGGTAATTTTTTATTTTTGTGAACGGTGCTAAGTGTGCTTTTTTCCTGCTGCCTATAGCTTCCCTATTTGGTATCCTTTCGCTAGCTTCAGTTTTGGTTTTCAGAGGAATGGGAAGTGTCCGGCAGAAAGACAAAAGCGGGACGGAAGTCGTGGGTCGGAAAGGGTGAAAGTGAGAGAGGCATGAAATGTCCCCGCATCTCACTATGTTCCTTTGTAATTTTTGTATTCATACTCATTTTGAAAGATTTACGAGGAGGTCCAAAAAGAGCTGTCTCCTCTTGAAATATTTTTTTTGATGTTTGTGAAAAGTTGGAAGTTAGTTTTTAATTTTAATAACTTATTTATAACTGCCATATCTATAGTTTTTTAATACTAAAGGAATTTTTACCAGTATTATTTTTTGTAGGAAAAAAAAGAGATTCTTGGCATTTTAAAAAATGTTGGGTCTCCATAAAAAAAAATGCTGTTTTTAAGTGTTTAAAATTATTTATCTGCATCCCTTTGATGCCACTTTTTTTTAGAAATGTTTTGTGTTATGTGGCTTAGACCATAGTTTTCTATAGAGTGTGGTGGTGTGACAAGGGTGGTCCCCTATGAAGATGGCAGTGGTAGCAGAGGCAATAAAAGGCAAGTGCGGAATCCCACCGACCTAAGATTGCTTTGATATTAGCCTGTGATAATTTTGTAACATTCTGTTGTGATGCTAATAAGAAGCTCTACCTCCTCCCTTTATGTCTACTAGTCGTCCTAAGGAACTCTTTCCTACTACTATGATACTTGGAAAGACTCAAACATAGTTTTAACCCCAAAACCTATTTCTACTACAGCTTATGTGTTTTATTTTTTTCTCCCTTGGGTTTACTAACACTATTTATCTATTACTAAATATCCCTGTCATATTTTAGTGCCAAAACCCTTGGTAAAATCTAACTTAAAGAAGTATAAAATGTTTTGAATTTTTTAAGTACTAAGAGAGCTCATTTTGGGTTTTAAAAAGTACTCGGAGGGGAATGCATTATTTGATAAAATAAAAGTTTCAAAAAATGAATTAATTGCAATTACTTAATGTTTCCTATTTATTGTTAATTAAATTTAGTCATTTTTGTTACATGTTGCTTTAAAAATTTTAGTTGTTTACAATATTTATTTTTGTTACCCGTTTATTTGTTATACTTAGTCATTTTCAATGGTTTGAGAGGAATAAGTTATGAAATGCATCAAACTATTGCCCCTGTTACAACTGTTTTCTCTTTGCAACCCGACTTGTCTTTAAAATGTAGGAGAGTTTGAAAATAACTTGAGTAAATAATATTGTTGTGGATATTAAAAAAACCAAGTTGTTGGTTTTGTGGAGACTTGAGTGAATAACCATATTTTGTTCAAAGTGAATTTTCAATTGTATAGAACAGTTTTGTAACATTAATGTCATAATTTATTTTATGTTTTTGGTACATGTTTTGTCATACGACGCAAATTAGTTTTAAGGTTTTTCATGTTTGTATTATTAATATTTAATATCACTCGACTACATGTCTTTTCAAGATCTTTGTGTAAACGGTTATTTCTGGTAGTTCTAATAAAAGCACAGCAAAACTTCCCACCTTAAGCGTATTTCTTAAATGAAAAATATTCACATTTTACTGAATCTTTTATCTAGGCTTGTGGTGTATTAGGATAGAATAAGTTTTGGGAATTTAAAACAAACTAACAATTGTGTATAGGAATGTAATTTTTACATCAAGACAGTATCATTAGATCCTAAATTCATTTAGAGCAGTGGTACTTAAACTATGCTCTTCAGAGTACTTGGTTCTTCTGGTACTTAGTCGAAGATCTTATAAAGTTATTGGCTTCTTCCATTTTTCAAATAAAAAGATCCAATCTAAATTTCAGTTTTTTAAAAGAGATACACGATAAATTTGCAATAAATCGCTGCATTAAAATAGTTGAGTATAGATAAAGGTTATGTAGAACTTCTATGATTTATTAAATAAGCAATTTAATGAAAATATTACTTTTTGGGGGAAATCTATTGAAATGATGAGATGTCAGATTTAGAATGTACAACACCTAAATATTAAGTTTATCTTTTTGAAATTGTAAGAAAATTTGGGATGATTCAAAATGAAATATTTAGGTGGCTACATTTAGAGCCAAAATGTTAAATTAACATAAAATTAATGAATTCAAATAATTAACAAAACAATAAAAGATTTAAAATATAGAAAAATATTCTCATTTTGTTTAGAGAAATCAAAAAATCCAATGCTACACTCACTCCATTACCATGATTTTAAAAATAATAATTAAACAGCTAATGCAGCCATCCCTTTTTGATTTAAAATACTTTACTAAAGCTTGATGATACATTAAATAATACATTTGAAGCAATTTTTTCACATTTATGAAAAAATACAAAGGTTATATTCAATAACCTTAATTATTTAAGAGTAAAACATACACATAAAAATGGTAATTGACAAATTAGAATTTCTGTCATAATTTTCAGAAACAAACAGGAAAAAATTGAGCAATTCACAAATAGCAATAAAGCCATAAACAAATAAAATTCAATCAATGAACATTTTCTGAGCAGACTCATTATTTCAAAAATGAAAAATAATAAAGTAAAAAAAATATTGGAACTTCATTTAACACAACCTCATAAAATATTACTTAATTTAGGTGGATTGTAAATGTACAAAAAGTATTCAAGAGTTTTAAACAAGTTGTCTGGGAACATATTCTGATTAGGTAAATATTTCTTTTTCAGAGAATTTTAGGTCAGTACAAGAATGATGCAAGAGCTTGCCCATTACAAACATTTTAGTAGTATTAACTAAGAAAATACATTGTTTAAACAAAAAAATTATATATATATATATATATATATATATATATATGTTATGGGCTATGTGATAAACACTGGGCATTATTAATAATGCCCGAAGTGAAGGTGGGCAATGTGATAAATTCAATGGCATTTATCACTTTGCCCAAAATATGCGGACATTATTAATAATGCCCAGATAAATCACATTACCCATAACATACATATAGTATATATAAGTAGAAGACTAGTTTAGTAACAGGTTCTGGCATAACAGATTATTAAGGAAAAACTCGTAATAATAACATACAAATACAAGGGACATCAAAATAAACTTTGAATTAATAACATGCAATATAAAATTCTGTGATAAAAAGATAAAGAAAATGAATATTCATTTATATTAATACAAACAAGTAGTGAACACATCTATAGGTTATGTAACATCTCATGTATAACAGAGTGATTTAGTTGGGATAGGACAGAATTGCTGAAAATATCTAGTTTTCCCTCATTCTCTTGCATTTCAAAGTAAGAAGTTAAGGAAAGAAGAAAGCAAGCAAGCTGGATAAAATAAATATAATATTGGTTACATAATTAGAGCTTTTATACCAAAAGCATCAAATATTGATGAAGGTTTGAAGCCTGTGATTTAAAGTGCATAAGTAACAGGTTTTTATAATTTAAATACGAAATATATTTTTAAAAAAATATTGCAGTAATGCTTGTTATCAAATGAAATTCTACCCAGGCCTATCAGGCGGTGCCCATCTCCATTTCAGTAGCCTTCTGGGGTGCTAATTGCTTAGCTTGTGTCCAGGCCAAGCGGCTAACCCGATGCTGGACCCCCAGTTGATACCCAAGCGAGCTTGGTGCTCATTTAATTGACCCTGTAAGGATGAAGGGCTGATCTGACCCATGACCAGCTACCCAGGCAGAGGCCGTAAGGCATTGAACCTGAGTCAGTAATGCTTGTAGCCAGGCACACTGACCACTACACCCCCGCGGCCATACTTGTTATACAGTTATTAAGAAAGAAAGGGAACAAAAATTTACAGTATTTTTCGAATTTAACAAAACATATATATATGTTGTAAAACAAATGAACATTGCCTTAGTGTTTTTGAAAAGGCACAAATAAAAGTAACTTAATATTTAGAAAAGGATTGGAAAAATTATTTTTTTAAATTAAGAAAACATTTATTTTTCATTATTTAAGACCGCACTGAACCTAGTATATTTAAGGTAGCAAAGTTCTTAAAATTTTTAACATTTTTATATTTATATTGAAATACTAAAAACTTAATCTAAGCTTTGTTTTTATCAAGTAGTTAGCCAGCATATTGAAGAATCAGACACTACAGAATAAAGTTAATATCTTATTTATAGTGAGCAACAGAGATTAATGTCAAAATTTAAAGTTTAATGGTTTTTAAGATAACTAGATAGGCAAAAATTTCATATTTCAATAAAATTGTAAGATAGACAAAAAAAAATAACTATAAATTATTGTACAGTAGTCAATAAAATATTTAAAATAATCTCATTTTTTAATTCACAACAAAGGCCTTATTTAGAGATACATACCACAAGGTGGAAAAACAACCATTCTTACATTTCCATTTTTATAATCAGTCCATAGAAATAAACCTTGAGAATAACAATTAAGAGTTATGTTGAAGGAAGGATAAAATAATTTACAGCAAAAGGCTGCCTTTATCCTTAATACAACCAACCTCATAATAATTTTTATAAAACAAAATGCTGGATATTTCAAGATAATCTAAAAATCCTGTTGATTATGACAAAATATAAATTTGTAACATGGGTGCAAAATTTGTACAAACCTCATTTGCATTTATCTCATCTATTTGTTGAAAGTTTTACCCAAATGGTGCAAAATACACTTATTTAGATTTTACATAGGCAAATAGCTCCCTTAATATCACAGATGAATGTCGTTTAGCATGAGCTGTTAAATCTGTAACAAAAAAAAATGAATATTTAAGTAGTACTAATTTAGAGACCTCTAAAATTCCAACATTTTTACTTTCGATAAATTTAGAATTAAAATTCTAGCACAGTTTATCAGTATTCTAAACTTATTTAACTTGCTTTCACATCTCTTTATATAAATATTTCAAAAGAGAATTTGTGTTTGCATTCAATTTAATTACAAATAATGTGTTAAGTTTAAGGATTTTAGACAATAATTCAACTTTAGTATAATATTAGTATTGACAGAAACAAAAAAAATGAATTGCAATACCCTTGATAACAAATCCTGAATCCATGATTGTCTTGTTTTGCTCTTTCCATACTTGAAATAGTTTCAAGAAAATTCCAGCATAAAAGTCATTTGTAACATCAAAAACACTCATCTGTCTATTGCACTCCCTGTTAAAAATGCAAATATTTTTTTCATACTTTCCACAGTAAAGTTTTTAATTTAACCCTTAACTACTCATTCCTACTGCTAAAACCATGAGTTAATGTAAAAGTAAAAGCACTTAAAATTGGCATTCACCTACCATAAACCTTCTTTAAATTATAAAACATTGAAATACATATTAACTTATGGTTTCATCATTGTTTTACAAAATAAATTTTTTAAACATGAAAAATCTCTTAGAATGTTCTTTAAGCAATATTATGCTGCCTTCCAAACAATCTATTTGTGGTGGGGTGGCTACAAGTGCCTTAGCACAGCGACCAAGGGTCTATTGCACTGTAAACAATCTATTCAGGTCATTTTACCTATGAAAATACCACAAATGACCAAGAACAGAATCCGCTCACCAGAGAGACTTAGGCCGGGCGCGCACGAGTGACTAAAGTCACGGCGACCAGGATTAATAGTATCAAAAATATCATTAGAAAACAATAGAGCATTTTCAATCACATGACTTTACCTAACAACAGCCTTAGCAACGTTGTTTTTTCTTTGTCACCGTGACAAAAGTCGCCCATGCGCGCTCGCCCTTAAATATACTAAAACTTCCCTCAAGTTCTTAATTTCAAATGAATGATAACGAAAACTTTCACATATCATCCAGCCTATGACATTTGTAGGTTAGATGGGAAAAAAATTCAAAATAAAAGCAGTGATAATACAGTGGCCTTTAAATTCAAATGGTGAACAGAATTCACTAGTGTTAGTTCAGGGTTAAAGAGTAGAGCATAAGAGAGCTCTATTGTGTGCCTTGAGAAAAAAGTAAGAAAAAAGGTGCTGCTTACCTATTTAAAACTTCTTCTCTCATAGACTCCAAAACAATCCTAGTAATATTGATACCCATGGTACAAAAAGGAAAATTCTGTATGAAAATAAAATTTTAGGTAAATGAAACTTGCAATTATATGTATAGTTGGGTATAGTATTCGAAAAAACATTTTTCTTTTTTACTTTTTTCACTCAAATAAAAAAATCTTAATGGTTTCCTATTTTTAGTTGCTTGTTTAATGCAATTTATTCATTATTTAACATTCAATTACAAACCAATTAAATTTAACCCATTAAAATAGTACTTTAATCAAAGTAAACCGAAAATTCAAAAGCATCCAACAGTGACACATTCTGAACCCTCAATGAAGCTTACATCTGTCACTGATTTAAACAGCAATAATAATTTTCAAATCATACTGCACTCTAACACTGTGGCTGATTTTTAAGGGTTTTGCATTATTTTTTAATGTGGTTTTAATCAACCCACACAAAAAGCATTTTTGTTATTTAAGCAAAAACATTATAAAGTTTGGACAAAATGTGTGAAATTCTATATTAAATAGCATATCTGTAAGCTTCTAGATCACTCTTATTAGTCTTAAAGATATTTAATTTAGAAAGTATTTTGAAGTGCTAGAAATTCGGATACATGAAAGTAGTTTAAAATGTATAATTCAAAACATAGGTTGTATGGGGAACACATAAATGGAAGGTTTCAGACATAAAAAAAATTGACTGCACTTACCTGTTTCTCATTTTTAGAAAGCAAAGATATTTCCTTAGCAAGATTGGCAGTGGAGGGATTTAAAGTCAAATACAATAAATGTAGGAGTCCAAGGAACCCTACACCTCTCAAATCTGTACCAGGGTCAGAACCTACACCAAAAAATATTTTGATATACTAATTTCAAAAATTAAATAGGACAAAACCTAAAATATGTACATATCCTAGTATAATGACTTTCATATTTAATATCCACAAAAAAAAATGAAATATATATAAAAGCTGGTAAAAATAAATTGATTTGAAAGTCCAAACAAATATTTGTAGACATAGACTTTGCATGAGATTATTGTATTATACTCAAAAACATTACATAAAAAACAAATCTATTTGTTTTTCAACCTCACTCAACTATTTTTTGATAACAATATAAAGACATCACAAATGGTTCTTCTGACACAGAAAGTGTTTGGGGCCTTGTCTTATTAAAGAAATATTTCAAACTTACAATAAATTATGTGAACCTATGAAGTAAAAATTTAAAGATAGAAAAGAACTATATTCTCTGCAGCCTCTTATTGAACAATCCCTCCAATTTGAAAAATAGTAATGCCTTTACTAATTCCAATTTTATCCATTTATTTCATGAAGAAAGGTATAAATAAGGAATATATGGTTTCCACAAAAAAAATAATTTAACCTTTTAAAATTTAAATAGTCATGACAATACAAGCATGCTGAACCCTCAGTCCCTCTAGACAAAAAATCCTGAATTTGCCACTGATCCGAATAAGATTAGACAAAACTCAAGACTAAGAAAAAAGGAAAGGTCCCACTTAAAACTGTTAACCTATTTTTTTTTAATTCATCATTTTAGATCACTTTTTAAATTGTAACAATAAACCAAAATTGAAAATAATCTAAAACCTTTAAGACAATTCATTTTAAATACAGTAGAACCTCTTTACAACAACCCCAGTATAGTGACCCCTGCATTATAATCACAGTGAAAAAAGTTCTGATTGTTTTATCATAGTGCTAATTAATATTATATATTATAACATCTTTTGTTAAAACAACAGTACATAGCTGATCAACTTCATTATTCTAACTCATCCTACTTCAATAACTTCTTAATACCATCAAACTTTTTCAATAAATTTAAATCACCTGATCTGATCATTTTGCCTACCTTGAAATCCCAATTCTTCCCAATGTTTTCCATATCGAGGACAATCCTTATCAGTTCCTGATAAAGATTTGTATAATGTTTGTAAAACTCTAATGTGCACATCATCACTGCTATCAAAAGGACCTAAAAAAAATTCTCATCATTAATAGTTTTTAATATTAGCGATAAATTATTACAATTCAATACTTGTTATGTATTTTCTATACAATAATAACTCAAAAGCTTTATTTATGAAGCTTCAATAGAAGCCTCAATTAAAAGCTAACATCAATTTAATTATATTTTCTAATTAAAGGGAAGCATTTTTATAACAGTTAATTGTTTTAATAGCTACACATTTAACAACTTTTTGTTAGATTTAGTAAACTTCTATGCTTACATAAAGCTATGGCAAATAATAAATCTCTATCTGATATTAAAATATTGTTTAATTTGGGTGGACCAGCAAACCAATGCTTGAAAGCTTCAAGTCCTTTTCTTAGTTTAAGTGGTTTGATCCGTTTCTGAAGAAGAAAACAGTAATTAAAAAACCTAAATAAATAACTTTAACATAAATACTATCATTGCTCTCAATAAAAAATTAAATAGAAAAAAATTAAAAGCAGTAAGCTTAGATGATTGTTTAATACCATAAACTGGCTCATGTCTTTATTTCGAAAATACTTGACAACTTCATCACAAGAAATTGGCAAAGACTGAACGTGATTAATTTCACTTCCTACAGAATACAGAAAAAATTTAATAAACAAGTTGCAATTCTTCAAAATGAGTAAAGCACAACAAAAATAATTATCTTAAATATTTAGTGCATACCTTCTTCGAAGGAACCTAACTGATCCCAAACCTCCAGAGCAATTTCCACATCCCTTTGAGCTTGATGGATATCTAATAAAAAATTAAAGGTTTTATCTCCTAAAAAACTTTTTCTCTCAATTTTGATGTCTTGAAACTAAAAAATTACCATCATGGTTCTTGAATAATTTTAATAAGTATATATTTTTTTAATTTTTATTACTTTAATAAGTATTATTTTTACGAACTGTTCAGCAACCTTTATTACTCCATATGCCTCATCAAACTCCATAAGTAACTCATAACAGGATCCTTTGTAGGTAGTAATTAATTTGGGAGAGAGTAAAATTTTTAAGCCATTAACCTTCAATTATCTAATTTAAAAAAAAAACACTTGACTTGTGGTATTTTTAATGGTGAAAAGTCAATTATTATGTCTATCTAAATAGATTTACTTTTATTAAACATAAAACTAGTATTGTAGCAGATGATTATATTTGTTAGTTTTATCCTTTCTCCCTGGAGGACGTGTCTGTAGTTTTGCTTTGATTTACGTAATGAGTAATGTACGTGTAGTGGAGTGATATCATTCTTCTTCCTTCCCTCGTCCGAATTGGAGGTGTGCGAGGCTCATTCGTTACTTACTTTCTTTGTGTTTAAATGTTAATTGTAAATAATTGTGTCCAGCGTCTTCATAAATGTTTTTGTAAACGTACTTTGATGAGTGAAGAGTTATAGTATGGCCTTTTCCATTTGCTTATTAATTAGTGCAAAAGAACATTTGTTCTTCTATTTTTGGTTATGCAGCAGATGCGAGCCGCAGGGAGATACCAATCAAAGGTCCTCCAATTCAAATGTATACTCAGTAATTATATTTGCTTCAGTGGGTATTTATGTCCCAATATAATAATCTGACTATTTGAGTGATGAGTAAGCTCGTCACAGTACTCCCCTCCCCTTCCAGAATGTTGGAGTAAGTTATGGAGGCGTGGTCAGTGTTTGGCTCTCCTGCGTGGAGTGTTGTGAACCAAAAAGTCAAAGGATAGTGTTGTAGAGACCCAACCACACCGAAGAGGGTAAAGGTTGACAGTGGTAAAGGTGAGTGCTTGTACACTGGGTCACCAATGGGTGGATGCAAGCCACCGGTGAATTACAGATCCCAAGGTCCTACAATTCAAAAGTATACTCCGGAATCATATTCGTTTCAGTCGGTATTCATGCCCCAATTGAATAATTTGACTATTTGAGTGATGAGTAAGCGCATCATAGTTACAGAAGATCCAACTCATAAACATTTCAAGAATATATTGATAGGATGTCATATTGTAATTTTAAGTAAAATTACCAAACAGCTTTCAGATATTAAATATATCCAGAAAAATTTAACATCCCTCACCTTATCTAATATATATATAGTCTAAAAGAAAAAAATAAAAGCAGAAAATCTGTATAACTATATAACTCTGAAATAAAAGATTCACTAAAATTGAAATAAACATATTAAGCTAAAATTAATAGAAGCATACCAACAGTTTCTTTATGCTTTAAAATGGCAGGCTTGAATGAAGTTGTCAAATGCACCTGAAGTAAAGAAGTGAAAATATATTAAATCCCTTATCACCAAAGTTTAAAAAGCATAAAATCTATATAAAGGTCTCATCTATAATTAAACCAGAATCCTGGTCACAGATAAGATAGTACCTGCTGACCACCTAACGGGAATACCAAACTAAATACACAATGGTTAATGATAAGAACCAAGTATACAATAAAAACCATAAAAATTTGGTGATATTTGAATATTGATACTGAAAATCAACTTGGTGATATTTAACGGGACAGTTAACATAATTGAACCAAATAATGTCTTCAGGAGTCATTCCAGACTTTTTGTGAAGGGTCTGGTTTTCATAAAAATTGTGAAAATCTATTCATAATTTTGTGAATTTGCAGTTAGCGTTAAATTAGTTTTTTCAGCCAGGAGCCTGTTTTTTGTGAAAATAGGGTCCAATATTTGAAGTATTATGAAAAAGGTCTGTTTAAAGGCAAAAATACTTTGTGAAGGGTCCGTTTTTAAGGTAAAATGTTTTGTGAAGGGTCCGTTTTCACAACGAAATATTTTGTGAAGGGTCCGATAATGGACCCAAATTTCTTCTAAACAGACCTCTGGTCTTGTATATCTTTTGGATTTTCTTTTCTAATTGGATACTTTAACTTTTTTGGTTCAATTCCGTTAAAGTCCCTGCTAAATATCACCCGGTTTTATTAGACAACAAAAAGTAGAAATATTCATAAATAATTTCAAAATCCTGAATTAAAATGTTTAATTAGATCAATAACTATTCAGTTTATTAATAAAAGTCAGAAAAATTTGTTGATATTTGGATATATTTAGCAATTTGGATACTGACGATATTTAGCGGGGACTCTAACGGAATTGTACCCTTTTATTATTTATATAAAAACTTAAGAAGGAAGATATTATGATCAATAGGGGGTGTCCTAATTTTGTACTCAATTAACTGAGAAATATTTTGGATTATTTGCACGCTCCCCTTCCTGTGCAAAGTAAAGGGAGAGACGGCCACTGCTCTGCACTATGATCAAAGTTTTAAACAGTTACAAATAATTTATAACTGTTTTGGTGTAAATTTGTATTTGTTTGAATATTAAATTTGAAATAATCCCAAAAAATCGGCCTAGCGCCAAAAATGGCGATAAAACAGTGGATTCTTGCAACCCAGTTCCTTAGAAACTAAATTGCTTACTCGCCAATAAATAGCATTGGCAACACCAATTTTCGCTAAAAATGTCACCAAGGCGCGGTTTCTTTGGATTTACCCACTAGCGGATCCCGGGGGGGGGGGGGGTAGGAGGCTTGAGCCCCCCCCCAAAATGAAAAATTTTACACTACATAATATGGAATTTTATGCACCAAAATGAGTTAAAACCATGTTATTTTAAGGTCAAATTTTCAAAAATTTTCTGGGGGAGGACCCCCAGACCCCCTTGGTAACTTGTAACTCTATTATTACAACTCTACTTTATATTAAGTTTGTCAAAACGCAAAAATTCTACCATAAAATCTATGTCCGAAATTTGGATGAGGCGTACCAAAACGAGTTGAAAAAGTTGGGGTTTTTTTTACTTAAATTTTCTAGGGGAGAACCCCAGACCCCCTTAGTACTTGTAACTCTATTATTACAACTCTATTTTTTTATTAAATTTGTTAAAACGCAAAAATTCTACCATAAAATCTATATCCGAAATTCGCATTCCAAAACAAGTTGAAAAAGTGGGTTTTTTTATTTAGTAATTTTCTAGGGGAGGACCCCTAGAACCCCTTAGTTCTTGTAACTCTATTATTACAACTTTTTTTTATATTAAGTTTGTAAGAACACAAAAATTCTATCATGAAATCTACTTTCGATGCGTACCAAAACGATGAGGCATACCAAAACGAGTTGAAAAAGTTGGGGTTTGTTTTACTTAAATTTCCAAAAAATTTCTGGGGGAGGACCCCCAGCCAGGCGCATAGCCAGAGGGGGGGGGATTTGGGGATATATATCCCCCCCCCCCCGAAACTTGGAAATTTTCTTTTTTTTTTTTTTTACCATAGAAAACCACTTAAAAATACCCCATATCCCCTCCCCAAATATCAATATCCCCCTCCAAAAATTTTTTCTGGCTACGCTACTGCCCCCAGACCCCCCTTTTAGTGGTTGGAGCAGGATAATTCAATACCTTTTGCATATTAAGATAATCATGAAGATACAATTGGATTATGAAAATTCTTAGCCCCCCCAAAACAAAATCCTGGATCCGCCACTGGATTTACCTAAATGTGTTTTAAGTTTGAACACTGCGTCAGTAGTACTTAGTAAGAGTCAAGTCACCTCCTAAAGGTGTCAACTCTAATCCAGATCTAGGATTTCAGCAGAACACAGTTTTGTGGTTATAATTACAACTAATGTAACCATTCCTGAAATGACACTTGCCTTTTCACCAATGCACTCTCCAACTTCATCCACTTCATCAATGGCATCTAGTAGCATTATTAATACTATATAATCATGTTTATTTTATTAGATCAATCACGCCTAAAATTGTGATGTTACTTTCGAGGAACATTTCAGTTTTAATTGTTTGCAGTAATTCTATCAATAAATGTAATAATTTGACGCATTATCCTTGTAAATTTGAAAAAACTATTTATTCTATAACTTGTTTTTAAAGGTAATGATTTTTTTAATGAGTTGGAGATCCACCTTAGCAACGAACTGCTTTTCAAAGTTGTTGATAAACAGACAGTGACAGAACGTCAGAAATAAGCTTGGCAGCGAGAGTTTTACACGCGTACTTTGTTTGTTGACATCGGGGAACGGGGAATCAAAGTTGCATTTTACTAAGTAAGTCGAAAGTAAGATTTTCATTCAAATAATTAAAGTAAATTTATGTACTGTTCTCATTTACCTGTAAATAAATAATAGTTTTATGAATCTTGGTGTTCTATGTAAAAGTAAATACATTAGTTTCACACAGGGGCGTAGCCCGGATTTTCCCTTGGGGTGGTCCCGTGTGAAAAATGAATTTATTAAAAATCAAGTTTTCCATAATTAGTTATGTTGAAATGTTACAATAATAACAACATCTACAATAATGTTACAATATTATAGCATAAGCTTAATGAACAAAATTCGTTATTATAGAAATCCAAGTACAAAAGGGGGGTCTGGGGGTCCTCCCCCATAAAATTTTTGGAAATTTGACCCTTAAAACAGCATTTTAATCCATGGTATCAGGGATTTCCCCCCAGTAAATTTTAGGAGTTTAACAGGCAAAAAGTGTTTTTAAGGGGCATAGACCCGCTCTCTTCAGTGGCTAATGATAACTATAACACCTCAATTAGGGTCCAAAAAATTTTAGGTGAGGCTTAAAGTGGGGGGTCCCTTGGCTACGCTTCTGGTTTCACACATTTGTGTACTACACTAACTATATGAAATGAGATTCGATGTATACTCTTTACATAATAATAACACCACTGGTTAAGGACTCCAATATTATTTATTATAGACTAAGAAAAATATACGTCAAGCATACTGGAGTTTGAAAGGGTGAAGACCTTTGGCTGTGGTGGTGAGGATTTTATCTCCCTTTTGGGGATTCACCACAGAGTAATCCCCCCAATGACTGAGGGGTAGTGAAGGAATGATATGACAAATTAATTATTAAACATACATATAAAGGAAGGACTGACAAAACTTAAAGAAAAGAAACACGTATATATGCACTAAATTATTTTAAAATAATAAATTGTTGTAAATATAGAGTGAATTTAAAATGAGGTATTTGTACATATATGCAGATAGTTTCACAAATTCTACAATATTTTAAAAAGTAATAAAAGTAGCTAATCTTTCGGGAAATTTAACACGTCTACCCGATCTTGTGCTTTCATTTACCTTTCTCTTGATGAAACTGATTTTTTATGAGTTTGATTGGTAGATATTTTATCTGGCCCATTAGTATTGATTGAGTTTTTATTAGTTCACTCCTTCCTCAGTCACTGGGGGATACTCTGTGGTGAATCCCCAAAAGGGAGATAAAATCCTCACCACCGCAGCCAAAAGTATTCACCCTCTGGGGAAATGTAGCAAACCCCAGTCGGTAGCCAAAGCTCAAGGATGCTTGACTTATATTTTTAAGTCTACCAAGCATTTCAATATTTTGCAGGCACTAAAGCAGCACTTAGGAGGGATTTTCCAAAATCAACTCAGTGTCTTTCTCTTGTAAATTAACCACTTCAATTTCCCATCCACCGGTTTCTGTAAAAATCAACAAATAATGGCTACTCCTGTCCCTGATTCCTCATTTCTATGGAATGTGTTTAGTGGAGTTGATAAAGATAGAAGTGGAGTCATTACTGCTACTGAACTACAATCTGCTCTATCAAATGGAACTTGGAGGCCTTTTAATCCTGAAACTGTGCGGCTGATGGTTGGAATGTTTGATAAAGATGGTAATGGCACAATAAACTTTGAAGAATTCTGTGCTCTGTGGAAATATGTTACAGACTGGCTGAATTGCTTTAAAAGCTTTGATAGAGACAATTCCGGAACCATTGATAAAAATGAACTTAAGACTGCATTCTCTTCTTTTGGCTTTCGTCTCTCCGATGCTTTTTATGATCTTTTAGTAAAAAAGTTTGATAGGAACAATGCCAACGCTATTACTTTTGATGATTACATCCAAGCTTGTGTGACCTTACAGTCGTTAACAGCTGCTTTTAGAGCTCGTGATACAGAATTAACTGGAGTAATTCAAATTCCTTATGAAGAATTTTTGATGATGGTTGTAAGAACCATGTTTCATCCAGTTTAATACCTGATCACTGATGCTGTTATTATAACCATTGTTCTACTGCAAGTTATTTTTGTCTCACTGCTTTATAATTAGTACTCTTTATTATAAATGTATTTTCATATCAATTGCTCTGTACATTACATTTACATGTGGTGAGTCTTTACATAATAACACCACTGGTTAAGGACTCCTTATGAATCTTGGTGTTCTATGAAAAAGTAAATCTAGTCACTGTTAGTGCTAATTGCCATAAAGTAGTGCTGCTAGGACCTAAATTAAATGTAGTACAAAGATCTTACAAAAAAAAATTAACAAAATATAATTGAGTGAAAAGATTCATTGTATAAGGTACAGCAGTATACCAGAAACTTTTTCAAAATTGAAACATTTGTTAAACTGTGGGAAGTTCAATATCAAGAGTTGCAGTCAGAGGAGGGAGTTCCATATTTGCTTAATATGCTCACCTGTTCCTGATATAATAAGTTCAATACGGATTTTTAATACATTCTTCTGGTAGGATGTCCTCTCCTAGATGTGATAAATTCACTTAAAAAAATTTAGTCCCCCCATTTGCATCTACACCCTACACCTAACCAATAAATTAGGGGGGAAACGCAAATCTTGCATTTGGATCACACTTTACAAAATTCAAAACAAACATCAAGCATACAATTATCAAGATTAAATTAAATGTTTAATTAATAGATGCAAAGTCCAAATACAGGCTACTTAACGACATGCATCGTCAGTATCATTAAATTGTTTTATAAGAAAACCTACTGTCAGAAAACTCAGAAGTTTTCAACCTAGGCAGCACAGCTATATCATTTTATATCAATTGATGACTTAAGTCATTGGTTGATATCGTAGGGATATTATATTGATACAGCCTGCTAGCTGGGAAGTCAAGATTTTTTTTTATTATTATTATTTTTAGCAGCATAGGACTTCTTTGGACCTTCTCTTCTGAAGAGCAATAAAAAATGTGAAAAAAGTTTCAGTTTTAAAAAAATCTCAGTCTTTGTTAACCCTCTAATGCCCACTAAAAGAAATTACTATGGAAAAAATTATAATTTTGTCTTATTCAGGGCCGTATCCAAGGGGGGGGTTAGGGGTTCAAACCCCCCCCCCCCCCGAATTTTTGACATCAATTTTTATACTGCTATTTTTCTTGAAAATTATGTCTCACAAGGAGCGATATCCTCTTCGGGTATAACCCAAAGGGCCTCAAAATGAGTCAAAACCCTACTTTTAAGGGTAAAATTTCCAAAATTTTTCTGGTGGAAAACCCCCAGACCCCCTCGAAATTTTGAAATCTATTAAGTATACGGTTTTTCCTTTACGGTTTTCCTATACGGTTTTACAAGGAGTGGTCCTCTTTAATGTAACCTAAAGTGTCTCAAAATGAGTTAAAATGCCACTTTTAGGGGAAAAATTCAAAAAATTTTCTGGAGTAGGAACCTAAAAACCCCCTTAACATTTCGCCATTTATTACAATATAAAGGGTCTCAGAAATGAGCTAAAACACTCTTTTGAGGGGCAAATTTCCAAAAATTTTCTGGGGGAGGACCCCCCTTTTACTTCGAATTCATATTGTTTATACAATTTTGAAATTTAGTGCATCAAAATTTCAATCCAGTGTTGTCATCTAAAACTTAACATATAAAAGTACCCGTAAGGAGGTACCTCAGGAAATATTTGAGTCAACCCCCCCCCCCCCCCCCCGAAACAAAAGTCTGGTTACCGCCCTGGTCTTATTCATGTAGTTTGGGTCCAAATAAAATAAAAATGCTAAAAAAATTTTGATTTTGTTAAAATTTTGTGGATTTCTTTTTGGTAGCATATTTGCTACGATGGGCAGATGAGGGTAAAAAAATGAAGGAGATCGGTATACTCAAAGTTTTTTAATTCTTGTGAAAATATTTATATTTTTGGGTGGGAAGACCTAAAAAACCTTTATTTATTAATAATAAAAATTATTCCTTTTTTTTACAGTTTTGAACTAATTTTTTACTTTTTTTTTTATAGTTTTTTCCAGTATTTATTTGATTTTTATGGAATAAAATAAAAAAAAATATATATTTTTTACTTATTGATTTTGCATACAATGCAATGCTTAATAGAAATATTTTGATGTCTGTAAAAATAATTTTACTCCTGAAATTAGTCTATTTAGGAAATTCCTATAGTAAAAAATGTGGTGTTAAAACTTTCAAAGTCGTAAAACAGATGTTTTAAAAGTAATTAAAATATTTTCTTTATAAAGTATTCATAGGAGTGTTATTTCAGTATTACATCATAGCTTTATATTTATTTTTTATTAAAATTTTCTTGATATTTTATGAAAAATTGAAAAAAAATTTAAAATTAAATTTTCATATAAATTTAAACACAAAAAAGTACATTTTTAAAAATGTACTTTTTTGTGTAAAAATGAACAAATGAGTAAATATAGTTAGACTTGCCTAATACCATGTTAATTAAGTGATAAAGCTAAAGAAATGGGTTAAAATAATTTTATAAATTATTTAATTTTTAATTAACAAATAATTAATTAATCAATTTTTTTATAGTTTGAATAATTGAAACAGAAAATAACTTAAATAAACAGCTGACACTAAGAAATACTATTTTTCTATGAAAATATTATATGATAGCAAATATGGCACCAAGACCCCATGCATGGATTTATTACCACTAATGCCCATGGTAGTAAATATGCTACCATTATTTTAATTTAATTATTTCACAATTAAAAAATACTCTTACATGGAATTTTTTATGTACAGAGGACATAAGCAACTCTTCCTATAAAAATATATCAAAAGAATTTAACTAAATTTCATTAACATATTTGAAAAAAAAATAGCTATAATTAACCCTTGTAAGAGCCATTTCAATTTTTTTTTTTTTTTTTTAAATATGGAAAGGGGGACTGAACTTAAACTTCATGAATTATAACACCTAAAGGTACAATTAATGCTGCTATAACTTAAAAATAAGTATTAATTTAATGCTGAAAATTGAAGCTAAACTTATGCTAGCATATTTGCTACCATGGGCAGTAGAGGGTTAACCAAATATTAGGATATTTAGAAATTTGTATATGTATACATCTTGGATATGTGTTAGTAACACAATAGTTTGTTCATTAACATTGGAATGAATCTAAGGTAAAATTCAATATGGTGGATTAATATAAAATTCTTTTATTTTCTCTCCTTTTGCTTAAAATAGATAGTGCTGTACAAAGTTCAAGAAATTATGCTTATTGAGCACACCAAACAAAGAAAATAAATTTACAAGATTTACATAATAATAGTAATATTGTACAGGTATATATAGTTTCTACCTTTCAGATCTAACTATAAATCACTTATAAGTTCTCTAGGTTGAGAAACTTTTAGTTCATACTTTAATAGCATTAACTTCTTCTACAAATAACAAAGTTTTGCAAATGTGTATTATTTTCTTTTTACAAATATGAATTACCAAGTTCCAACATTAGTAAAGTACTGTATAATGTAAAACACATTTAGGATAAGAAATAAATTTCCTTGATGAATTATTACTGTTAAAGCTATAAAAGATGGAGTAGTTTTACGCAGAGCTAACACAACTCATGATAGTTGCCAATACATTAATATTATGGAGTTTGAGTATAATAATACCCCAACCAATAAGAAAAACAAGGTCATTCCAAAAATATCTACAAAGTTACTTAACATTTAATAAGCAACAACAGTTAAAGTAAAGCCTCTTTTAAAAATGATTAGAGCTAAAAAAAAACCTAACCAGCCCAAAAATCTAAATCAACTTCCGTTCAAAATTTAAAAACGTTATAAAATTAAAATACACACAATAAAAAATTTTGAGGAAATTTGTTGCAACAATTTTTATTCTTAAAAATTAATTTAATTCATCATCATTTAATGTCACATAACTATAATAATTAAATAAATTTTACCATTGAATTTAATTATCGTTTTGAAAATACTGCACAAGAAACAATTTGTATAAAGCAAAAGTTTCCAATAACACTTCTAACAATAAGTAAAGAGAAAAACATAATTTAATAGTATTTTTTGTTATTAAAAAGTTAAAATTGATTTTTCTTAAAAATATATTTTTTACAGAATAACTATAGAAAAGTAGTGGCATTTGTACTTATTTATAAGTATATAGCTGTACATTTATTTACACAAAGCAAAAATATAAATTAAGTAAATTATTTATAATAAATCATTGAACTAAGAAATTGATCAGTTATTAATTATGTATAATAATATTAATCTGGAAATGAATAAAAAATTAATCAGTGCAAAAGAGCTTAACATTGAAAAGAACTGAGATTAATTGAGGTCTTGAAGTAAAACAATAATTGTTTTAATAAAATAAATATAAACAACCTAGAAAAACTATATTTAAAAATGAGGTTTTAGCATTAAAATTTACAAGTACCTCATACTATGAAAAAGATTAAATTGAAATGATAGAAGTAAATTAAGAAAAAGTTAAGTCTCTGCAAGCTTAGACATTGACTACAAATACATTATGACCAAAAACTGGGATTACCCAATTATTGAAAGATTAAAATCTTGCTGATTGCATCCATTATGTAATGAAGTTATATACTATATACAACTATTATAGACACTAATTTTTTTTCCCCAATGCTTCATATACATCTGTATAATCCAATATCCCCCCTAAACTAGCTTAATTTAAAATACTTCTCACTTTTAATGCTAAAAACTCCACACAGAGTACATCAATGAAACAACATTGTTTTATGACATTATATAATTTATAACACATTACTTTTAGTGGTTAATAATATATTCAAGACAAGTGGATAAAATCAAATCTACTTTTTACATTAGCTACATAGCTTAAAAACATTTCATTCCTTTAACAGTTGAGTACAAATAGAACTACAGTGACATCTTTTTACAAAAATACTGCTTAAAGTAGGTGATGAGTATGTATTTAGAGTAAAGTCAAACTCCTTACAAAACAAGCATCATGGGGTCATCCCCTCATTAAATCTGAGTCCCTGGTATAACTAGGTTTTGGAAATTCTACTGCATTTGACAAAAGCTTTTTATTAACTAAAATTGCCAAAATTTCAAGAATTGATAAAATAAACAATAAAAGAAATTAAAAAACTTATTTTTCATTTGGCACAGAAAAGAAGATTTGTTACAATGCTTCATCTAGCATGAGTATATTGAAGGGATTTCCAACTAAGCGGGTCTCGGGGTATTTTGTTGCAGCCTGCAAAGCTCCCTAAGAATCCCCAAAAAGTAGCTTCAAAGTACTTTTTAGCATGCTAAAATTCAAAAATATTTCAGGGAGTGCCCCCGAACCATCACATTTTCCTATTGGGTTATGGGGTAGTTTTGGTCATTTACTATTTTGGGGAGGGGAAAAAGAGAAAGTTAAAGTTTCTTGGAGAGGTTTATGGAGAATAATTCCCCTTGGGTGCACTTAGGGATTATGTGGCTTAGATCAATCGTATCACAAGGGTTCCAAATAAAAAAATAAAGTGAAACACTACTTTTTTTAGTGAAATTTACAAAAAGTATTTTAAATTTTTGAAAACATAGTAATACTTTTACCTTCACACACACCATGTAAATGTTCCTCCCTTGCCAAAAAAAACATACAACACAAAAGGAGCAGGAGCCTGATCACTTTGTGGCCCTTCTATGAAGTTGTGATTCCGATTGTGGCCCTTAAGCACTTGTAATTTGGAAACCCCTGGTATACAGCAACAAAAAAAAAATTAGGCAAAAGGCATGTCAATGCAGCAAATAGTGCTAGTCTGGACTTTGAATGTAACATCAGATTTAGTTCTGCTCTTTTGATGTTATACCAATCATTTTATTCTTATCAGTAATATCTTAATTCATTACAAGCGAGTTCAACTGTACTCTTTTATTAAGCATCTAAAGGAATTAAAGGTAATAACTAATTTATTATGTACTTATTTATCAAATATATATTGAGTGGTTGAATTTAATTACAGTAATCTATGAAACCCTAAATCTTTATGAAACCCCTTCTAAAGGAATTAAAAGAGTACAAATTAAAGGTAATAGCTAATTTATTATGTACCTTTTTATCAAATATATATTAAGAGGTTGAATTTAATTACAGTAATATCTATGAAACTCTAAATGTTGAGAAAAGGTATAGATTCTATTACTGAAATCATTAAGTACTTACTTTAATAGTTAATTACTACTGAGAGTAGCCATTAAATATTCAAACTTAATAATTATAAAAAATAAATGTTTTGTAATTTACGAATTATTAGAAGTGTTAACAGTTTGATATTATAAAATACTAATCTAAGAACATTTGGCAATCTGAGTCATGAGTATGTGAATTGTTTATGTTGCAAATTCTTATGTTAAATGTTGTAATTAGCCAAGAAAGTGGAAATAAAATCCCCTCAAAAATTTTAAGGTAATCAATATATAATTCATTTAACCCTTTCTATCCTACCGGCCCTAAATTTCCATAGGTTTCAATGGCAGTCTTTGATTGAAAAGGTTAAGTAAATATGAAATTTTGGTGAAGAGACTTTAATGAAAAAATTAAAGAATAACCTTATTCATTGTACACCAGTATAAAGTTAAAAAATGTAATAGTTTATCTAAATGGGCAATTCCCATATTTTTGTAAACATAAAAAATGCATTTTTCCAATAAAGCAAATTGTTCTAAATTCAAAAAACAACAATAAAAGTTTCAAAAATATTTAGTTAATTCAATACTTTAAAGTAAAAATTAATAAATTCAAAACACACTAGAAACACTCTGTTATAGGTGCAGTGATTGTGATGTAAATCAATCCCAAATCAAGAGATTCAGTTTCAGTTTGGCTACTTCCACTTTGAACCCTTATATTTCCCAAAACAAATTTATTTGAGATCTGAAATTTAAAAAGCAATTACTTATAATACTTCTCTTTCAGAATCCATAATCAAAATAATCTTATTAAATTTCAAAACCCACTTTTTAACTAAAAAGAATGAAGTCTGCATGCATCATCAAGTCGTGAGTTCAAACCCTAGCAAATGATGATTATTTCAAACAATTATTAAAGTTTTGAAAACAATTTCAAAAAATTAATTATACTTTTATACTGAACACATGGTAAGAGGTGCTTATCACCTTAAATGTTTCCTGTGTTAACTCAATAGGGAACTTTCAGAAATTTACAACTCCTCTCAGAAAAGCCTCCCAAACTGGAAATTGGTCTTGTAAAAAAAGTTAATTTTTGTGTTGAAACTATATTTAAAAATGATCATGATAATGAAACAATAACCTTTTCAATTTAAGTGATTTCTATTTCAAATAATTGAAATTTTTGAAGTAGAACCATCTGTTGCATATGCTCTGAATCGCTTAGAACCATAAAACCAGTTGTTTTGGATACTAATATGATGTCACATGCTGTTTTTACGCCTTTTTTGAAAGTCAAACTCAGAAATTAAATTAAAAATAAATAATTACTGTAGTTAAAATATTTTAGTATGTATATTTCTCTCTTGTCAAAATAAAATTGTGGAAATTGCCCATTTATTAAATAACTCACAACAGATCCATGGCTAAAAATGTTGCCTAATAAGTTAGAGTACAGGAAACTACTAAAGCTATGCAAATATGCATAGCTTTTCCCCCTCACCTCATAATATAGTATAAATGTTTGTAAAAACAGTTAGTATGTGTTTAACTTAAGTTTTTCCTTAATTTGACTACTTTAATTATTCATCTTTTGAAACCAGCAACCAAATTTATTATATGCAATGATGCAATAAAAGGAAGCTTAAATTCATGACAATAAACACAATTTATACCATTCACTAAAGAATAACAAGAATTAGGTACACAAATCCTTAGGGAAACAAAAAGTTAAAATCTAAATGCAAAGTACCTTTTTATTTTTTGATGTAATTAAAACAACATATATATGATTGAGTAATAACATTTTACAATAACTGAATTGTGCAAAAGCTTTAAGGATACTTTGGTCTACACATTCTTGTTATTTTCATTGTCATTCTTGATACATATATCACACACTCGAACATTGTAATCCCATCCCCTCGATGGAACAGGCTTTTTGGTTTCTGAGCATCCAGCACAAACCCCTTCGCCACAAGCTCTACAATGGTGAATGGGAACTTTTGGTCCAAAAGATGTCTCACACACTTTACAGCTGGTTAAATAGTGGTCTGGTACCCAATAAGATGGTCGAGCAGAATCTTTGATGAACCCTAAGGAAAGCAAAATGCTTTGTTAAATGTTAAGGAACTTAAAAAAAGCTTATTGAATTAATAGCAAATCTTATACCTATACTATACCCAAAGACTGATGCATTTAAAAACTATATTTTCTCCAACACACAAGCAGTTTAATTTTACTCCGGATTCCTTATCTTTATGTCTACACTATACACAACTTCACATCAATTTTAGGATTTGCTGTTAGAAATATCCTTACAATATGGAACATCATCTCAAGGACATCTACATAACTATGGAGTTTAAGACTTTTGATCTCAAGGTGTAAAATTTTGATTTGGCACAGAATATCTTGGATACAACCTGCTACCTTTTGTTAAACTATCACATTTTTTTTTAAATCATGCAATCACAAAAAAAGTTTAAAAAAAAACAAAAAAACTTTTTATTATCCCTAGTTCAATTGCAATTCTTGTAACAATCCTTAAGATGACATCCAAACCATTTTTAACTAATTGTTTTTCATTATAAGGTTGGAATTATTCTTTCAACTTTTTATAATTCTGATCAACTATTTGAATAAAATTCCAAATAAAATCACTGGCTTTCCAGGACAAAAAATTATGTTATGTCTAAATGACCAGGACATTAAATAACAATCCTTAAACACGACAAAATAGTGTTACTGCAATCTCCCAAAAACTAGTTTTAGGTATGTATTAAATAATAATTTACCTAAAGGATAGCTGACAGCAGATGCAAGTGTTCCTACAGTGGTATGAACAACTTCTCCTAGCTTGCGTACAGTGACCTCAGGAGGAATGTGAAGATTTTGAGTATTGGATACATCCTCTGCAACAGAAAAGTCAGCATCTATAAAAAATCTTACAGTACTTATCAAAAAAAGTCAGAAAGAAATGAAAGAAAATTTAAGTATTTACCATTTTCAAAGCACTTCTTGCATACTCGAACAGGTGAGGACCCCCAGGTGGGAAGAATTCTAGATTTGGAACAGCACCTTTCGCAAAAACCACCTCCACACATTCGGCAGTGGTGCTTCTTTTCGAAATCTCCAAACTCAATTGAACAGTCCCCACAATGCTGCAGGAAAATTATTTTGTGCAAACAAGTTAGGTAATTGACAAAAAATTTATGGGAGTTTATTAAAACTTACTACTTTACTTCAATAGGGTTGTGATAGAGATATCAATTATCACTTTTGAACTTTTTATGTTTTACTACTTATTTACTGCACAATAACTCAAAGAAAAAACTTATACAGTAGAACCTTGATAGACCTCTTCTGGGACCAACAACATGAGGTAGTAATAATAAAAGGACGTTGAAACAATGAATCCGTATACTTTTATTACTGACCTTAGTAATAAAGGGGTCACTATCAAGGGGTCATATAAAATAGGGTCTACTGAATATCTAGAGTAAAAGATTATTAATATGTTTAAAGAGATCATTATATAAACCTAATGATAATATCAGATTAAAGGTATGAAACAGTAATAATATTACATAAATTCATTCAAAAATAATAACATGAGTGTAAAATTTAATCCTAACTTCAATAAGTTGAGCATTAATAAATATTATTGATATTTACGATTCTAAACCTGAATATTACAAATTATAAGAATGTAAAATATATTTTACGAACTTTTTAAACTCATGACTAAGAGGAATATAAATTATATAATGAATTAAGAATACTTACTGTAATTCTAGAATTTGGCACCCAATATGAAGGAGCAATTTGATCAGCAACCCAGCTGGATATAACTTTGGTTGGTTTAGCGCCAATGTTTGACACTATTTCTGAGACAGTGGCAATGTTATCTATCACATACTGAGCAGTGTTGGGAGGAACTGGAGTAGAACCTTCAAGCTAGAAAAGAGACATTAAGAACATATTTTTAAGCAATAATACAAATAAAAACCCTCTCAAATAAAATAAAAATTTATTCAAACACAGAAAATAAAGCACAAACAAGGTATATTTAAAAAAAAAGCATGCCTTACTTCTGGCCAAACATGGCATATTTCTGTCCTGACGCATGTTTCCCAAGGATTCTGATTTCCAAACCAGTACTGACGGCTTCTATAAATCACTCCACATTTGGCACACTCAAGAATGTACCTTAATTAAAAAAAAAATCAAATGTAAAATTTAATTTTTTTTTCAAAGTATATTATTTTTAGAAAGAAAATAAAACAAGTTTCCTTTACACAACACAATTTTGCTTGTAAATATTATGAATATATATTTTTTTCAATAGAAATAATAAAATGTCACAAAACTAAGACTACATAATATTTTAATGGTATGAAAATCTTGAAATCAGAAAAGTAACATACCCAGACCAAGCATATTTGGCCATACCAAGCCAAGAAGATTCATTTGATTCCATGGTTTTGGGGGCGACAACAATACGCTCACCTCTTTCAAAACAGGTCTACAAGACAAATAGAAATTACAAATAACACACCAGAATTCTTAACTAATTTTGATGGCAATTTAGAACATTTAACTTATTCTGACTAGATTATTTCTTTAAGTGTCAAGGTCTTCTTTAAATAAGGAGCCATTCATTCAAATAATGTCAGCATTCAAGGGGGGAAGAAGATAATTATTTCCTTCCTTTTGCAGACAAGGGGGGGATATGACTGATGCATACAAAAGACATTAAAAACAATATTTTTTGAAAATCTCTGTAATTTGTTCAGTTCAGATTAGTTCAGTTTAAAATTTAATTAATAATAAGAAAGTTATTTTTTTCCCAAGCCAGGTTAGGCATTTTTTAAATTATGAAGTTCCAAGTTTTTAAAATATGTACTATAAAATATGAAACAAAATTTTATAATATGCTTAAATAAGTAAATAATTTAGCCAATAAAGAATCAAGCTAATGAGAAAATTTCTGCTTCATAATACATGGCATGATTTAGAAACTAAAAAGTGAATTTTTGAAAGAATGCATAGTTATTAAAAGATAAATAGTTATGAACCTGTTATAGAAAGAATGTGTTACCTTGCATAAGAATTCTCTGTTTTCATACTGATGTTGGTATGCACAGTTAGTTGTACAATTATGAGGAATACCATCTGTTTCATGATTCATGCTATTAGAGCACCGGGCCCTATTTAAAAAAAAAATCCAGAAGCATGAATAAGAGTTTACATTTAGCATGCATATTAGTACATATATACAAATTATATTCTTTTCATTAAAAAACATTAGGATAAAGCTTTTAAGAAATTTCAAAATATTTCAGGAATAGCTACACAGGGTGTTTCAAAAGTATGTTTCACAGCTTTTATTTGGAAACGTCTCCTAGGGTCATGGAAGTAGGGTCTATTCCTAGGTAAGTGACCATGAAGATTGAGATGACTTATAGTGCCCCTAGCGGCAAAATAAAAAAGTTATAATAAAATTAATTAAAAACTAAAGGAGATAATAAAAAAGCTTCAATACAAAAATAGTTGGCAAAATCATAAAGAAAACACAGAAAAAAATTTCATGAAAATATCTTAAATATTCGAGGAGATATTAACGAACAAAGGGACTTTTTTAAACCTTGAAAAAGGGGCTGTCCAAAATTAGAAATAATCTCCAGTTAAAAAATTGAATTCTTTTATGTTTGAATTCAAAATCTTTGAAATTTGTTGACATAATATGGGAGAAGTTTCTAAATTTGTAGACCCTTTTTTAAAGCTCAAAAAAGTGCTAACTTTGGCCAGTAATATCTCATTAAATATTTAAGATATTTTAATGGAACTTTTTTCAGCGAGTTTTTCATAATATTGGTAACAATACTCTCATTGAGGTATTTGCTCTATCTCCCTTAGTTTTTTTAATTAATTTTTTAACTCTTTTATTTCCCCACTAGGGGCGCTGTAAGTTGTCTCCATGGTCACTTATCTAGGGGTAGACCTTACTTCCATGACCCTAAAAGATGTAGGTTTGAAATATAAAAGCCATGAAACGGACTTTTGAAACACCCTGTATAATAAATTTCACTTTGAATGTACAAAAATTGAAATAAAATGCCTGAAAAATAGAAAAAAAAACCTACTTGCACGATTTACAATGAGCAGCACAAGTAAAATATTGGTCAGGGAATGTATTTGGAACAGTTTTATCCAGAACCCCACTAAATTTATCATTCAATACCTAAAAAAGATTGAAATGAAGCAAATTTTACTACAGCATATGAGGAAAGCTGTCATAGCTATAAATTTTTAAATTGAAGTAACAAACTTATGTCTCATAAAATAATTAGCATTTTCAAAATTTTTTCTTGCCTATTAACTCTGACTTTATCAAATCTAATTAAGATTCACTCAAATATTTGCTATGAGTGCAATGAAAGTATTTTAACACCTACCTCTTCTTAGGTAGGAAGGGGGTTCAAAGTAAGTGTTAAAATTATTATAGCTCAACATATCACTGGCATCATAAAATAACCTTGTATCTTTGATTTGTGGAATACACAGTACAAGACTACAAAATTTGTTTCCTTGCCAAACAGATTTTCATGAATGACCCATAGAATTGCATTTTAATAAGCTGTTAGAGAAAACAGCAGGTGTTCCAAAGGATCAAAAGAAAATCAATTAGTATTTATATTATTTCACTCTTCAACTCTATTAATTCACTTTGAGAGAAATAAGTGTTCCTCTCGCTTGACTCCCAGTTCACAATCAATTATCAGCAGCATTAGAAATTAGAATAAAAACTTACTGGTCCTGCGGACCACTACTTTGCCAATCTTACTGGTCCTGAACCAAAATGACTAGTACGCCAAATTAAAAAGGACAGGTTTCATTTTTTTTTTAAAGTAACTATTATTGCACTTTAAGTGAATACCAATAATTAATTTTAATAAATAAACTAAACAACATATGTACTAACTAAATACACAAATAAGTTTGAAATTATCTTATTTATTAAGTACATTTCTTGATTAAATGTTAATATTGCACTAATTGACAAAAACTTCTAATTAGTTTCACAGCAAAAAACAATTGCAGTTAGAACTGGAGAGTGGATATTTTTTTACCACACTGGTCTGCCGGATCAGTGATTTGAGCTGTTTTTCAGTGGTCGCGTACCAGCGGATCACTGCAAATTTCGAATGCTGATTATGAGTTAATTCAGCAGGTGTGGTTGTAATGAAATATTTTCCCTTAGTAATGAAATGAATTTTTATTTTGATAACATGAAAGTAAAAGGATTACTCTTTGCAGTATCACTGATGTTCCCAGGGAAACCACAACAATATCTTTTTTTGACGTCAATGGTTCAGGTTTTATTACTACTTGCTACGGTATGCCAAGGGTTCCAATCTGTCATTGGCACTGTTCTTTGACATGAACTCACACAAATATCTTATACTAAAGATTCCTCAAATCAAAGATATGAGGCTATCATATGACAACAGCGATATATGTGTTCAACATGAATGATATATGATATTTCAGTCACATCTTTAAGGCATGAGGTATTTAACAAAAGTTTGAGTAATCATGTGTAACATATAATATAGTTGTAAAAGTACATATTAAAACAAATTATGACAAGTGAGTATACTCATTTTTATAATATTATGGACATTTACAATGAATGCTTCAACTTTATAAAATGAATACCTCAAAAATCAGCAGACTTTCAAACAGCAGATTTTATATACAGGGATATCCTAAATCTCCTACTCATAGAACTGGCAGAGCATACTCAACATGTTTTAAATATATTTCTCTATAATAGCGCCACCTATCTATGAATCTCCAATCAACTTTTCATTCAAAAAATTACAAGGCCATAATGTTAGGTACTTTTGTTAAAATTTTGAGTCATTCTGACCTGTAGAATGCTCTGCACACCCTTCTGAGTAGATAACATTAAATTATGATAGCCCTGAACTTTAGAATTAAGAGAAGAATTTAAAAAAAAAAGAATCAAAGATAAGATTAAATCTTTTCGATGGTGAATAACTTAAACACTATAAGTAGATGTCAAAAAATAATGGCCAAAATGTCAAGTTTCTTAGTGTAAACACAACAAAATCCTGGATATATATGTAAGTTAATGCAAAGAAAATGCACTAAAATGTTATCAAACTAAGTTATTAATTTAAGACTATTTCGTGTTAGAATTCATCTGATCAGCCATTTTGACTTCATTAAGAAGGGTTTACTTCAATAAGTTGATTTTGTTTCAATTTTTATCTAGTTATTCAGCTTTATATTGATAAGGGTACTCCCCTGAAACATTTTAGAAATTCTCCCTCAAGACAGACTTTTAGCCCATTTTGGAAATTTGAAAATCCCTTTATCAATCAATAACTCCAGAAAAATATTCAAAGCCCCAAAAAGATATCTACATGTAATACCTCAGTAAAAGATAATCTTACAAGTTTTTAAGGTATCCAATAAAGTTGGTTATAAATTAATTAAGATATTGTAACAATGGGGGTGGATGGCTATTGTCAAGCGCTTTTAAGAGATTTGTGACCCATACAAGATAGTTAAACTTTAAATATTTTAACCAAAATTATTAATGAAATTGGGAGAAAAAAAATTTAACCGAGTTAACAAGTTAAGAGGAGATGGACGGAGGACTGAAAACTGAATGACACCAGATAACATCATTATTTTCCAAATTCTTCAATGAATGATTCCAAAGATTTAACTCTGCCATGCCACACTGTAGCATGCGTGTCGTAGGTTGGCCATCCCTGGTTTAGGACAAAACTTTTCTGGTAAAGGAAAAGTTCAAAACAAGCTTTTACTCAAGCACACATAATTGAAGCAGACAACCTACTTTTAATTTAAGGTTTAACTCTTATTATTGCTATAAACAAAAAAAAACTTAAAAGGCATTCATAAAGAGCCAATACAGCAGTTAAAAATTGCAAAGTATAGCAAATGCAAAGTGCAAGTCATGCCAGTTTCAAAAGATTGCCTAAACATGCAAAATTAACCACTGTTAAATTGTAAACTTACATGGTGATTATTAAGGATGTTCATCAAAGAATGATCCAATTTTGTAGAATAAAGAATCTCCTAGACAGAAATTTTGCTTCATATATTCAAATGATTAAGCTTAGAAATAAATCAGTAAGTAATTAAAATAAATTAAATGCGTTCTAGATAAGCTTAAGTATTTTAAATAATTAGCAAACAAACTAAAGGATGCAACAAAGCTGAAAGTAACTAAGTATCTTCTATTCATTTCCTTTAAAATATTCATTTATAGATAAAGGGCTACAGTTTAGATATAGACATATAGCAGAATATAGACAGAATAGCAGGTTCTACAAACAAAAGATTAAAGGTGTACCAATCATGCAAATCAAACGATAAGCAACTGCAAATAAACTTGATTTTTTAATGCTGGGTTTTATTAAGTTAATATTATTGTACGTTCATGGGACATGTCATAAGAAAGCACAAAGATAGAATATTTTTCTTTGAACTTCTTGCTATATTCTAATGTTTTCCTCCAAATTTTGAAAAATATCCAACTATAGTTTAATCTTTGTCATGTTTTAAAATCAGTTTAAGAGTATTTAAAATTTTATCTTTACCATGAGCAAACATTCCATTTTAATCATAACCATAGCATAAAACTTATTTACAATCTTTTCAAATCATTGCAATATTATAATTCATGTAGCTTTGAAGTAATTTGACCTAATACCTCCTTTTCTTATTATTATAAACACAAAAAAAGAGTAACTGAGGTTTCCCAAGTTTTTAGCAAAAGAGGTTCAGCCATTTAATACTCTATTAAGTTTTGTGAGTCACACTGAACTTTTTGAACCAAGGACCAAGACAACTAGCACATAAATAAGTAAATATGGTTTAAAAGTTATGATGTAACATGCTTTATTTTTTTTAAAGAACAATGATAATGAATCTGAAAACTAAGAACATTTTGAATTTAGCAACTCCTCTCTTTTAGCATTAACTGTACTTAAATCCTTTAACATAAAAATAGTAAAAAGGCAGGTTGTACATTGAAATAAAATCAAGTCAATTACAATTGGCTACATTTAATGAGTTGGGGCCAGTTTAGGACAGGCCATACTTCTCCTGGTTTAAATAGAAATTTACAAAATTTAATAACAACAAACCATATTCTAATAGGAAAAAAATATAAATAAAGATGCAAAAATGCTTTACATAACCATAAACAGTAATAAACACCTTTTTAGTTTTTATTGTAATTCAAACTTTAAAGAAGCTTCCTATAGAATTCATAAAAGTTCTAATAAAAAAAAATCCTAACCAAGTTCAATGAACTCAGAAAAGACACACAGAAATTAATGATATAAATGCCATGCCCTATATCAGCCCTGCACAACATATGGCTTGTGGGCCGAGTGTGGCCCACCAACCCTGTTTTTGAGGCCCAATAGGTCTTGAATGATTCAAAAAAATTTTACAATTTAGGAAAATTTAAGTTAAAAGATATATTTTTCGTAAAGTTTTCAAAAGAATTATGTTGAACTGTTAATTTTACCTATTAACAAATGAAGAAGTAGCTTTCAAGAGTTAAATAAAGACCTCTTATCTCCAAATATATAGAAATTTCATTACAATTACAATTTAAAACCTTGCAGTATGTTTTGAGCACACCTAATATATATAATCCCTTTTTTCCTTACTATACAATTATTTATAACTTAGTTCAATGTCATGAACTACCCCTTTTGATCCTCGAAATCGACTCAGATTGATTTTTTGTATCATGGTAAGTTAAAACAGAAAATTTTGGCCCCCATTGGACTTTAAGTTGTGCAGACCTATCTTATTACTTTTTACATTAAAAAAAGCACTTACTTTCAAAACTTTGAAAATTACCACAGGAGATCTTGGCACACGAACAGTGGAATTTTGAATATGCTTTTCAATCTTGCGCCTCAGTTGTGCAAAGTTTGTACTTTCAGCATTACTACATATACCCAGGTATTCTAAACTGCTAAAAGCATCTACTTTGAAGCCTAGATCTTGAAATCTAGCTCTAAGTATAAGTTCAGGCTCCATGCTATCACCTAAAACAATTTGTATAATGAAAGAAATTACTTAGATATAGTAAAAGATGTATTTGGAATGAAAGTTCTTACCAACAATTGCTAATTAATAGGCATAGTCTACAATAATAAAAAACTTTACCACTCATCTATACATTCACTCATAAATGCACAGCAAAATCTACCATGGTTAAAGACTCAAAACTTGGTATGGTAGAAGAGCTTACAGTGTATACTTGTACTAAGAAGGGATTTTTCAAAACCTTTAAACTCCCCCCCCCCCCCCCCAAAAAAAAAAAAACAGATTCGACACCAAATCTTCATTATTTTACAGGAAAGCACCTAGCAACAGTATTTAGAAAGGCATTTTTAAATTTTGGATATTCAAATTTTAAAGAGTTTGAAAATTCCAAAATCCTGCTTTTGCTGAGCATAAACAAAGTTTTTGAAAGAAACAATACCAAGAAATTGATATTACGAAGTGAACTGTTGGTAATAATAACATCTTAAAAGTATTTCAAAGAAAGTAATTTCTAAATTTTTGGATATTCCATTCTGGAGGGGATGCACAGGCATTTGAATATTTACTCCTGTTTTTAGTTTTTGCATTCTAGCACCCACATTATTAATGTGATTGTTGTAAAATTTTAGCATGTGTTGTTCCTTGCACAACCACGAAGGTTTGCGAGGAAGAATTTTTAAAATCAAAACATTTCAAGCAGCCTTTTTTGGCGCTTTTTATAAATCCTTATGCACAGCCTTCAATGTTAAATTGATACGGTTATTGCTCCTTCTAGGTGACGCAATACCTCTATTGTAAGAAAAATTCATTTAAGTAAAAATATTTTTATAATAAGTGAAATTTTTAAAACTCAGAGAAAGAAATAGCTTTTTGGTGACTAAATTTTTTATGATAACAAAAAAATATTCCTATTTTTCTATTCAATTAAAATTTAAATATTTCAGCAAAGCTTAAATTTAACAATATTTCATCAGAAGGATTTCAAATAGATGGTGTTGATTCAACTTTTATTTCACATTTGAAATTTAGAAATTTCTTTCAGTGAATGAGTTGGTAACAAATTAACAAAGGGGGTTCAAGGGGTCTCACCCTGACTTTTTTTCCACTGCCCCCTTACAAGTTTCCCCCCTAGTTTGCTTTATTTCATAGAACTTTTATCAACGTTTTGTAATAAAAATACTTTACTTTATAACCAAGCAAAATAAAATTTTGGGCACAAAATATGGCATAATGTAGACATAAAATATGGACAATATTTAAAATGTAAGTTTCTTTGCCCCTTAAAATTTAATTTGAAGTAATTAGGATAATAATTCGACTCTACACTTTTATAAAATGTATTACAAAATCTACAGCCAAAAGAAATTTGGTATCCCCACCTGAAAATTTCCTGTTTTCATTTCAAAATTAATTAAATTATTGATATCTCAATTCAGAGGTAGGTAAGGGGGTCCTCCCCTGTAAAATTTTTGAATTTTAGCATGTTAATAAGTGATTTTGAGCTACTTTTATAAGATTTTTTGAATGTTTTTCATACATAAAAATGACATTAAGCAATAGTTTAACAGTTGTCAATGCCACCCAATTTTCTATCAACTCATCACTACCCCTCTAAAATACTTCAACACCCCCTGAAGGGCAGTACCGCCCATTTAGGGAACCATTGATTTAAAACATGAAGGGAATTAAAGGATATTTTAAAGAGGTGGGTTTAGCAAAACTTACTTTTTGATAAAACTTCAGTATGTTGAGTTTCATGAAATATAATAACTGCAGGTCCTAATATAGACACAGGGCCATCTACATTGAATCTGGTACATGCTTCTTCTAGTTCTTGAGAAAAGTGTTTTGAGTATGCAGCTGAAGCATCACCAAGAAACGAAAACATGTCATTGTGAAGTCTCTCAGCTCGAGTTCTGTATATTACAATATCTGATATAGCTAAAACCTGAAAAGCAATTTTTATTTTTAAAACACACACACATTCTAGTTATATATTTTATTCACTTAAAACATGACCTCGTGAAATTTTGGTATTTACGTATTATCCCGTCAACCGTTCAGAGACCTCACAGAGACAGAGCATCACAGCTATGGAACAGTCAATGGGCTTTGATAACGACCACAGATTCAGCGGCACGGTCAACGGGATAATACATAAGAAATAAAATTTTCAATAGTTTATAACTGATGGTTTTATTAAATTAGTAAGGCATCTTAAAGACTTTTTGGTAAATAACTTAGTTTTCATTTAAAAGTTTCTAGATTTTGCATAAAGTCACAGATTTATTGTTAATTTAATGAACATGAAAAATAAATATAAATCCATGCAACAAAGAATTTGTCATATTTTCTTACAATTCGTTTAGTATGTGTTTCATTTTAGTTAAAAATACTTTGGATGTCACCAAGACATAAATTAGGGGTAGTTAACCTTTTATTTGAACTGTCATTTTATTAGCCATAATTTCCATTTAATTCATCTTACAATTAACTATGTTCTTAAGTATGTAGTCAAAATTTTCAAAATGACACCATGTCAGCCTCCTGGTTAAAGAGAGGGTTCTCTTCTCTACCCCTGAGAGTCCCTTATTGGTAAAGGGACTCATAACTCATGACCCTAAACCCCTCATATAAATACCAAGACCAACTGTCAACCCCAATAGATCCCATTTTTCCCATGTAACATCCCTGCCAGAGCCCCTCTTTGACTTCAGACGAGGGCATCTCTCCTCTTACCTCGTTGGACTCATAATGGTCAATATAGATTCTATGAGCTTGCTGGTCATGTGAGTCTTTCTCCTTGTCAAAAAAATAAACGTGCTTATGAACAGGCTGTCAGCCTTTTTCTGCTGCGTAGATTCTATAGCGTATTTAGGGCAGCGTAACACCATTCATAAAAATAATTTAGAAGTTTATTTACAACAAATTAGACATTAAAGATATTTACATAAAATTACAAAACAAACACATTTTTCATTGCGTAACTCTAGTCATAAAATCCTCCTTCATTTATTTTTCGGTCTAACAAAAACATTGAGCTTATTGTAATTCTTGCTCTCCTGGGCAATGCTCGCACATGCCGGTATGACAGGTTGTTTAGCAATCACCTTTAAGTATTATATGGAAATCCCTTTTTCCTTCTTTTTATCAGGGTAAACAAGTTTGGCCATGGAGGCTTGTGTGTGCATATAATCTTTATCCTCCAAGTGACCTCACTCACTTCAAATGGAATTTTTTAACCAATACATGAAATACTCCGATATTTCCCACCTCGAAGAAGTTAGCTTAGCAGAATTCCATTTACAATCAAGTAGATTAATTTTATTATTATTTTATGGCGCCCCAAGAATCGACAATTAAACCAATTTATGACAGCAGAATTCTTAAAATCAATCCCGCAGAAATTATCAGATATCCGATAATTATCAAAAAAATCCCATGCCTGATTATAATAAAGCAAGGGAAAACTATTATGATGAGTTTTGAATGCAAACACATACCTTTAAGAGCATACGTGCTCGCTTGTTTGGGTTGGATGCTAGTCCTAAAAATCCTTCAGTATCAATGGTTATCACTCCTAATGTGGAACAGTAAGCAGCCCAAACCCCAACAGTACAAGAATCTTGTGATGCAGATGTTTGGAACACTTCTTGCCCGTCGAAAAAAGTATGATTTAAGGTGTAAGACTTTCCATCACCAGTGTTCCCAAATATGGAAACCACTTTCACTTTTTTATTCCCACAACCTAATAATTCAATCAAATGTTCACTGTTTCTAACCTGAAATAGAACAAAACGTTCAGAGGATATATAAATTTTTGACCATATACATTTATTTTTTTTATCATGTCCATGGACAAAATACTACACATACATTTTTTAATACTGAATATTAATTAAAGAGGGGTCATCCTCCAGAAAATGTCGGTAAATTTCCCTAATAATGTTTCACCTAAATTTTTGATGCTCCATTTTGTCTCTCCTCGTGATAGGTTGACCTAAACCCCTGCTATAAAATTTTTGGTAGGTAATATATACAAAATAAAAAAGCATTATACTATCTCATTTAGCAGTGTTTAATTTTTCTACATTTTTTATGTGTAATTTGTAAAATGTTGCTAATACAGTCCTTTTGGCAAGATTTGCTCATGGCTGCTCCTAAAGTACCAAATTTTTTTAGTTTTTATGTGTAATTTGAAAATTTTCACCAATAAAGTCTAATAGGCAAGATTTATCCCCTGATAATCCATAAGTCACAAGTTCTCATTTGGTAACCTTCATGCAATGGCGGCTCGTGGGTAGTTCAAATGGGGGTTCACAATTAGGTATATTTTAAAAATGCAATTCATGTGCTCCTATGACAAGCCGCCACTGCCCTCAAGTGACATTTATTTTACCACAACATCAAGGGTTATGAAATCTATGTATACTTAAATATTTCACTTTAATAATATTTTGAATTTAATTATCAAGTTATATTCAGGTTTTAAGACATTAGAATTAGAACACAAACTTAAAAATGCACTAAATACTTGTATGTTGGAAAATACAAAGTCTAATATATTCTAAACTGTATTATAAAACTTTAAGAAAGCAACATTTTTAATTTTATAATTAAATACATACATGCATCAAATGATAATTACATCCTTTAATAAAATAAAACAAAATAACTCAAAGTGAGATCTTTTATGTTTTTAAGAAAATAATCAATAAACAGTAATATAAAATAATACATACATACATTTCTAACCTTATACTTATAATCCCATTTAAAAAATAGATTACCTCCAATAATTCTTTCTCATTAAGCAGTAAAAAACTTTTAACTTCTTTTGAGATACTTTTCTTGGCCTTAAAAGTGTATTTGGCTTCAATTTCATGCTCAGGAAACAGATCAGGTAATGTATCACTGAGATTGGAACTTAGAGACATCATACCGACGTTGTAATGCGTAGCAGAGGAAGAAACGGGTTCGTCTTCAGGATCTAAGAACTCCTCAGGAATTTCATCACAAGATAAAAATTCGTCTCCCGGATTAATAAACTTAGTACGATAGTGAGATTGTTTGGACTGGAAGTGTACCAAATGATCGCACACAAAGCAGTAGTTGCGACTGCACTGGGAGCAAGTTAAATCGGCAAAGTTTCGATCTTCACACGTGCCTTCACACAATTCTTCTGATAAAGGACCCGATATCAGCTGTCTTTCGTGTAATTGTAGACGGGGATCCTCGTGGAGTAAAATAGCACAAGCCTCACATTGGTTTGAATTGCAATGTTTACAGTTAAACACTGCATAAGGTTTGCTACCTCTGCATGCAAGCCTTTCGTCACAAGTTTTTCTAGAGCTTCTAACTTTCAAAGCTTTAATTCTGACCAAACGCGAGTTGGTAGCCGTCGATTTGGTAGACATCAATCTTGAATTGCGTCATTCAGGCTACTTCAATATCAACAAACATGTAATGGTGTTAGAATTTCGTAGGATAAAGGGAAATATTAAAAAATCCTCGGGGATTACAGCTGAAGGTCGCGATGTTTGACAACAAAAGTGAAACAACCCAAACAAAAGTCACCTAGAAAATTTAGATGCCATTCGCTTTCGTGGTATCTTTCCAACACGGAAAAAAAGTACACAAACAATGCAGTGTTTTTAATGAATTAATTTGTCGAGGATTTCTTCCTGAAAGGAAAAGCATATCGATACAATGACTCATACCTACGGAAATATTTAGAAATATCCAAAAAATCAAATAGTTTAAAAAGGACTTTATTATGTAAAATAAAGCTTGAATACCAAAAAAAGTTATTTCATTCAAACCATTTACCACTATCATCTCAAAATCAAATCTCAGATTAATAAAAAGTGCCGTTTACATGGGAAAAATGCTACCCGGGTAGCTACCCGGGTAAAAAGTGGGTTCAAGGGAATTTCCAACTCTACCCGGGTAACGAAATTTGAAGGCGTTTACATGAGACATGATCTAACCCGGCTTTTTCTCGGTCACGTGGTAAGAAAAGTGATCTGCCTGTTTCCATGGTTTCCAAGTTTGTTAACAAATATCTCATTTTTGTTTTTGAAAGAGAGCATCAGAATGAATTTTAAAAGAGCGTTGGCGATATATGCAAAAAATCAACGGATGATAGCAGATTTGCTTACCGAAGACCTGCGAAGATGTATGAAAGCAATCTTGTATTATTTGTTGAATATTTTGTTTATTTACTAGTAACACTTATACAATTATACAAAATTGTGTTGGCAACATTGTTTCAATTCCATCAATGTTTATTGTTTTGATTTCCGTTTTTCATCATGTTTGTAAGTTGTGCTTGTCTTAAAAAATAAATGGATGTTTATTAAACTTAACGTTTTATCTTCACATTTCAAACTGCATTTTCTACTTTCTACATTATTGATGTCCATTACAAATTATATCAAAACAATCAACAGAGCACACACAAACAATTAAATGGCGGACTACACAACACGCAAGGTAGTGTGGGATGGGACACGAAATGCATCATGGGAAAGGAGGGTACTACCCGGCAATTGACTAGGATTGAATCCTACCCGGCTTTTTCCTATCTTTTTCCCTTCGTAGGGAATGCCGGGTAGAAAAGAGGAGTAAGAGCTGCCTTTTACCCGGGTAACTGGCTCATGTAAACGGCACTAAAGAATGGATTGAGTGCTATGAAATATAATTAAATTGTTTCTAATATTTAGATATTTTATGCATGAAGTTTAAATTCTAGATGCAAACAGGGTTTTTTGTAAATGTCTGTGAATTTTTAGTCATTTTTTTTTTCTTCTTTACTTTTTATTTATTTACTGGAAGGTTGGTCGATCAAGCTGTGCGACACAGAAAAGGAGAGGAATGGATTGAAAACTAAACTAATATTGACTGCTAATAAACATTTACTTTTATTTCTGTGATATTTTCATTAATATATAAATGTGATGTTAATGATTTGATTTTTCAACAACGAATTCTCAAGTCGTTTATCCACTAGCAGCGCATTTGTCTCACAAAAGTATTCATTTTCATATAAGCCTAATACCAAGATTTTCTTAATTTGCACGAATGTTATTTCTACTTAATAGTATCAAATACAATAACTTGCTTTCTAATGAATCAATAATTTTAAATTTTGTGTTTACTTTTACAAATTACGTTTGTCAAGGTATTGCATAAGATTGCGTTTATTTTAATTTTGAGTTAGCAAATACTTATTTCTGTATAGCTTTACCGTTTATTTGCCTTTATGACTCTCATCTGCGACTTAATTTGTTTGTTTTCTTTCGCAATTTTCGCTCTGCATGACCTACATCCCATTTCTGCACTGTTGATTTATATGGTACATTGTATTAAGGTGTTTTTTCTTACCCAATAGTTTTGTGCTTATTTCTTTTCTTTTTCAAACTTTTTTGCTTGAAATAATCTTGTATAATGAAACATAAATTAATGAATTCTTTTTATCATTGTATGTAACTAAGCTTTTTTTTATGGAGCTGGTATTTATAGTAGTGGAACTGAATGTTTAAAATGTTGATTTGCTTATATTTTTATTGATTAGTAATTTTATGCTTAAAGTTATCTAGATCAGTGATTCTTAACCTGTGGTCTAGGGACTTCTTGTGGTCCAATGGATATGTTTTCAGGTGGTTTGCGAAGTATTAACCATTTGGCATAATAGTAATGCAAAATAGTTGGGAATTGAAATAATAGTGGGATAAATGGAAAATGAACCAATAACTTTTTGGGGCACAGCTAGCTGGAATAAGAGTCCTCCATTTGGCGAATCGCATTGCTGTCGCCAACTTGGTGGTAATTCATGATTAGTTATCTCTCATATAAAAGCCCACGTCACTCACTGATTCTGGAACGCTCGCACACTATGATGCCATCTCGCAATAATAATCATAATCATCAGAAAAATATAAAAGCCCACGTCACTCACTGACTCGATGCCATCTCGCAATAATCAGAAAAATAAATAAATAAAAGTAATTAAAATTTTAAAATAATATAATAGCTTTTAAATAAATATCTTTCAAGAAAGTTGGTTTACTTAATAAAGGTTAAAAAGTTACTTTTAGGGAAGTTGGTTTCTAATTCAACAATAATAAATTATTAAAGTTAAACTTCTTATTTAATGTATAATTAATAGGAATTGAAGTAGTAACGAGCGAAGCTCGCATAAAAGGCTAGCCTAGCTGTAAGACCCGGCTTTGCCGGGTCGTAACAGCTAGTAGTGTATAGTTGGCGATCACGATGCGATCACCAAATGGAGGACTCTTATTCCAGCTGATCCCTTTTTGGAATTTTGAAAAATTGTGTCTACACCAGGGCTGGCCAACCTTTTTTAGAAGTGTGCCATTATTTAGGAAGCAAAAATTATGCATGCCACTTTCATTATTTCCCCAACCAAAAATAAAGAAGTTTTAAAATTTATTAGTTTGTAGACTGAATTGTGGGAATTTTAAGCAAGTCTGCGTAGTGGATATTTAAATATATAGTGGCCCTCCCACAAAAACGCTCAGGAAATCTCTTGTAAATCTGACTTTTAACACATTTTGAAAATCACTAGAATCAATATACCTTTATAAAAAGTTACCTTCAGGTAATAGGACATCAATGAAAAGAGAACCATATACAAGGTTCTAAGGTATCTATCAAAGCTGGTTCTAAAATAGTAATTCGAATAATTGGGATGGACAAGCTACTACCTTTCAAGTGCCTTAAAAAGGGATTTGGCCCAGATGATTCCCTGGTGATTCCCTGATGATGTTCCCTGATGATTCCCTGATGATTCTCTTGCACTATTCAAAATCATTTATTAAATGTTAAAAGGAATTATGTTCTCGGATGGACAAAGCACTGAAATCTCATCGCATGCCACTTTATGGCAAGCGTGCAGCGGGTTGGCCATCCCTGATCTACATCATAAGGAAATCAGAAATTTGGTTCTTTCAAATCTTAAATTATGTAAAATTAAAGAACAATTCCATCTTTCTGCTTTCTCGTCAAAAATTAAAATATACTTTGAATGACAATTATTACCATATTTTTACTGTTGTCATCAATACTGCTGATTATAATTTAATTAGGAAGGAATACCACAATTGAAAATACAGTAGAACTCCAATTATCTGAATCAATTAGGATAGGATCCCATTCAGATAATTGGATTTTTTTTATTTTATTTTATTTTTTTTTTTTATTTTTTTTTTTTTTTTGAAAAAAAAAAAGGGTCTATTTTAATTAATTACATGCTCACAAGTTAAATTATCTGGAAATGTTGAATATGTATCTTTTGGTTGTTCTTCATCTTGAATTTACCTGATTCTTCCACCATAAAACAAAATCCAAAACCAAATCTTCCTCTTGAGTCAATAAAACTCAAATCAAATTTTTTTTATTGATGTTCTTGGTCAGAAAAAAAGAGTATAATTTTGAATTAGTGTTAGGAGAATTGTTAAAGTCGATTTCAAAACTTCACCCATACATAAGAATAAAAAGCAAAAAATAATAAATGAAATAAAAACTGAAAAACTCTTAGCATTATATAAAGTATGCCGAGAAAAGTTGATATATTATGTAATGAATGATTCTCGTTTTTTCTTTTACTAAGGAGTTAGAAAAAATTATTTTATACTTTTTAGTCCATTTTAATAACAAGTTTTTAACTTACTTTTAAACTTAACTGTTTTTTACATGTTAGTCATCATATAATACATTATATAAAAAGTTTTCTATTTTGAAATTTTATTTTTACTTATAGGTCTTGTATCAAGTACTTAGCATTAAAAATGACAAAACATTTATTATGAACTTGATGTGAGTATTCCCAGTTTATATAATGAATTGATTTATTTAAATAGTCAATCAACTTATTAAATCTTAAGATTTAAAAATTCTCTAACTATTGTTACGGCTTTAAGTATTCCACAATTGGAAATACTAGAGATAAGTAGATGACTAAATATATCTATTTTTACAAGGTTTGAATAAAGTTAATATCAAATTAAGTTAAATAATTGTAAGTTTTTCAAAATATGCTGTTTGTTCTATATATTTTACTGTTTATTGTGTATTTCTGTATATAATCTCATCCATTTACCAGCAAATAGTGCAGGGTTTTAAAAAAAATTACCTTGGAACAATACAGGTCAAGATCTAGTGGTCTGGCTGGAATCAGACACCTTGGTATTTCCATGTTTGATGCCAATATTTAATGGTGAATGTTTCGTTAAAATAAAAACTTCCATTACAAAAAGAATTAATTTTATTAAGGCATCAGGGGAAAATGAATTTTGAGTTTAAGTTAAAAAAACAGTTACCAGACAGTTACACAACATTAGAAAGCTCCATTTTTAAACTACATCACCAGGTATTCCAACCTGATATGTGCTGTTTTTAGAATAACAAGGTCAGTCTTATTGAATAGTCAGTTATAAGAAGAGAATAAGTCCAAAAAATGGCAAATTGACTTTTTATGCGCAAAAAAAAAAAATCTTGAAGCTTCGCTCTACACATGAGTGTAAAGAGAGATAAAATATAATAACTACCTCCTATCGGCAGATATAGCCCCTTAAATTTGCGAAATCAATGTCCATTCATTGTATTTTTTGATTAAATTTGAAATTAAACTTAATTTGTCTTTCTTTTCTTATTCTTTAGCCTGTAAACTTAGCCAAAATAAAATTTGATTTGAATTTAAAAGCATTTTTTCTGGTTTTTTTTAACCAATGAATGTTTGACTCCATTGATATTCACTTATTCCATTGATAGCGCCTAAATTACGCAGTTTCATAATAATTTTTAATTTTATTCATCTTAGTCTTTCTATCTTTCACTTTTGTACTTTGAACTAAGCAGAAATATAATTTAATTGTCAATTTAAGAGGTTTTAAGATTTTTGTTCAGCTGAAATTTCATAAGGTTGAAGAAGGGAATAAGTCCATCCTCTTTTTTTAACTGTAAAATATTTTTAATATACACTTATAATTTTTTCGATGATTGTTTTGTATTCTTAACAGTGTCATAAATTTCCTGTAAAAATTTGGTGGCTACAGGATAAAAATTCCATTACTTATACAGTTTTTTTTTTCCGATTTTCTCAAAACTTCGTTTTTGGACTTATTTCCTTCTTCTAACTGACGATTCAATTCTAGTCCACTTGATCTCTATTTGTATTGGTACAACTTTAGATTCTGAACCAACATAAAATCATCTATTTCTAGTGTTCGGCAACTAGTGGTCAAAAAGTAGTTAACTACCAACTACTAACTAGTCTGGGAAAATCTAGTTGCAACTAGTAGTTAACTATTTTTTCCTGAGACTAGTTGCAACTAGTAGTTAACTATTTCCCAAAGTAGTTAACTACTAGTTAACTAGTCTATTTAATTTCATAACCTATTTTTTGCCCAAATTCTAATACATCTTTCTTATTTATATGACAAAAAACTTTATGATTCGCTCAAAACGGAGCTTTATTAATGGTTATGGTATTTGAGTACTCTACTATTCTACCATGACACTGTAGTTATTAGGGTGGTCCAAAAAAACAAAAGTCCGATTTTTTATCGGGGCACCCACCCCTCCCAAAAAAAAATGGGACCCTCGGTATAAAACTAATATTTTGAAAGTTTCAGCTCAAAAAAACAATATTTAGACCCCGCCCCCGAGCGTCAAAGTTCCAAAAAAACTCGAAATTTGGCACGTTTTCACCTATAAAATCCGAACCGGTTATTGTAAAAATACAAGACTGGTTTCATTTTGTAGATTATTTATTTAGCTTCAACTTTTTTTACTGAAACTTGTTTGTAGAACTTACAGATCAAACGATACAAGGGGTTTTACTAACTCCCCCCCGCAATATCAATTTTTTAAAGAGTGTCAGGAAATTCCTGAAAATGTTTCAGCTACCGTAAAATGGTTCAAAAACATATAAATAATGGTTATTGACTGCATAGGTATAAAATTTAAGAGATTTACAATGAAAAAAAAATAATTTTTGTTCTTACCTGTTAATTTCTTAACTATCTTAAAATAATTCAAATAAAATACATAAATTAATTTTTTAAACTAGTTAATAAATGCATAAGGTGTAAAAGTTGACAAATAAGCAAAAAATTTTCAAATTTATTAATTTTAACCCATTTTCAAAATTTTTCTCTTCACTGAGTTAGGTGTAAGAAGACTGAATGGTGTATTTTCCCACAATATCGCCCTATTTTAGAAGTTTTGAGAGTGGTATTTGACTTAAAAAATGGAATCAACTACAGGACCTCCACCTGAAGTTTTTAAAAGTTTCAATTTAAAATGGACTTAAATCAATAAAAATAGCTACGGAAAAAGAGTTGATAAAAAGAGGTCAAGTTAAAATCAAAATGGCATCGGAAATGTTGGAAGCTTCATAACGGGGCTTGATACATCGAACCAAATATCAATTAGAGCCCCAGGTGCCATGCATCATGCTAGTGCTAGATAGATGACAAATGCCCTCTATTGAGTGAAAATTATTTTCGGGTACGAATTCCCTTTAACTCTTACAGAGATAGATACATACCATTAGAAGTATTTGTATTACCTTAATAAACATCAAAATTAAAGTTTGGTTAAATGCACCAAAGAAATTTGCAACTATTTACGAAAAATAAATGTAGAAGTATCAAGAGTTATAACCACAGTACTACCATAGTTTAAGAACTTGGTGTCTTAAACCCTGAGACATTTGAATTTTTGACGAAAGTTTTATAAAAGAAATTAAAATTAACATGCCTTTTTCTAATGAGGAATACTAGATGAAGACTATAGTGAGGAAAATAGAATAATAAAAGTGAAAGTGAAAAGTTTCAACTAATCAAAATACTAGCTAATAGTTTCAGAAAATTATCACCTTCCCCCGAACCTAATAAAATTTACCCGAACCTAATGTATTGCTCCTATGGAGCTGACAGGGGCTTCCCCCGAACCAGGTTCGTAAGTTCGGGCACTTTTTCCAGGCCCGAAGATTCTAGAATGATGCATGGCACCTGGGGGTCTATTTGATATTTGGTTTGATGTATCAAGCCTTATAAATATTTGGCCCTTGGAATACTTCCCTGTAGTCTTGAACGATATTTCAGGTTTTTCAATTGTCCAGGTATAAGCTTCCAACATTTTCAATGTCATTTAATTTTAACTCTTGACCTCTTTTTATCAACTCTTGCTCCGTAGCTATTTTAATTGATTTCAGTCCATTTTAAATTGAAACTTTTAAAATCTTCAGGTGGAGGTCCTGTAGTTGATCCCATTTTTTAAGTCAAAAACCGCTCTTAAAACTTCTTCTAAAATAGGGCGATCTTGTGGGAAAATACACTATTCAGTCTTCTTACACCTAACTCAGTGAAGAGAAAAATTTTGGAAATGGGTTAAAATTAATAATTTGAACTTATTTTGCTTATTTGTCAACTTTTACACCTTATGCATTTATTAACTAGTTTAAAAAATTAATTTATGTATTTTATTTGAATTATTTTAAGATAGTTAAGAAATTAACAGGTAAGAACAAAAATTAGTTTTTTTCTTTGTAAATCTTTTAAATTTTATACCTATGCAGTCAATAGCCATTATTTATATGTTTTTGAACCATTTTACGGTAGCTGAAACATTTTAAGGAATTTCCTGACACTCCTTAAAAAATTGATATTGCGGGGGGAGTTAGTAAAACCCCTTGTATCGTTTGATATGTAAGTTCTGCAAACAAGTTTCAATTAGAAAAGTTGAAGCTAAATAAATAATCTACAAAATGAAACCAGTCTTGTATTTTTACAAGACTGGTTAGTTCGGATTTTATAGGTGAAAACGTGCCAAATTTCGAGTTTTTTTGGAACTTTGACGCTTGGGGGCGGGGTCTAGATATTATTTTTTTGAGCTGAAACTTTCAGAATATTTGTTTCATACCGAGGATCCCATTTTTTTTTTTGGGGGGGGGGGGGGTGCCCCGAAACTTTGGACGAAAAAAATTTTCCCCATGTTAACCTGGACCACCTTAGTTATAAATAGCAGTGTAATTTTTGTATATTTTGATAAAAATTTTAAATAGTATTTTTGAAATTTCAAACAAATTTTTTTTTAAAGTAGTTGAAAATTTGAAAGTAGTTTCAACTAGTAGTTATTAAAAAAGTAGTTCAACTACTAGTTAAACTAGTTTAAACCAAAAGTAGTTAAACTACTAGTTAACTACTAGTTGATCAGTAGTTAACTACTAGTTGCAACTAATTCTAGTTAACTAGTGCCGAACACTATCTATTTCCAGCTGTATGAATCACTAATTCAAGAGAGGAGGGGGAAATTATTTCTTCACCCTGCCTAGTGGTGTACTGACATTTGGCCAATGATAATGTTTGCTTTCACAAAAAGGCTCGTTTCATCTCCTACCATTTACAATTTATTGCTCTGTACTTCATGAGAAGATAAGCAAAACTGAAATTCCTACATGGCATAGTTTAAGCTACTGATATTTTTGAGAAATTTGCAAATATGATAGGTCAACCCCACCCTTCCTTTATTACTTTAGCATTGGAAAAATTTCCAAGATTCTCAGTTTATATTCAGAAGTATATAATATTACTTTTCTGTATTCAAAAAACCTTAAAAGATGTTCAAATAATAAATAAAGCCTTCTCCTTCTTGCAGCTCTGCCACTGTTGCCACATCCAAGAGGAAATAGTTTTTGACAATTATATACAATGAGTCAAGATGAAACTAAATGGACATGCAATGTCTGTACATTTGAGAATTGGCCAAAATCACTTAAATGTACTATTTGTCTATCTCCAAAGCTTACACAAATTATTTCTCAAGACAAGTCACAAGATATTTACATGGTAAAAATTTATTCATAGTAAAATTTGAAGTATTTTTTTTTATTTTTGACAATTTAAACTCTTAAAGGAATTTTGGTTCTTACGTATTATATTAGCCTGTCAACAGTTTTGCTGAATTCAAAAATGTTGATAAATGGTGGCTTTAATGGCAATAATATAAATTGGTAAAGTCACAACCCGATGAAAAGTGGAAGTCAACCATGTTTGTTCATGATTCGTGATGTGCTGCTGAGGTTCTAGGCTGATATTTTAAAATTCAGAAATATGAAAATTTTAGTATTTGCCTAATACAAAAGTGGGTGCAAATTATTAAAAATTAATCAATTTAGAGTTTCACAGGTCAGGGAATTTTTATTTACCAGAAGTCAGGAGAAAATCGCTGATTTTTGTAAAAACCTGGAAAATTATACAGAATACCTAGAAAATTATCAATTTTTAATGTTCGCTTCTAATTTTTGCCTCTAGAAAGTAAAAAAAATATATGTTCAGTAAAGCTAGAAATATCTGAAAAAGGCAGTGCATTGCTAGTTTTTTTACTGAAAAATCTTCAAATTGACATGAAAAGTCGGAATTTTATTTCTGAAATTGTGTGGGAACCCAGTGAATTCAGACTCTTAGAAGGGATATAAATGTCATGATTTAATTCAATTTGATCATTTGATTAGTTTCTATTTTAAAGGGAAGGAGTTCTTCCCAACTCAAATTATCATTTTATTAAATCTGATTTTTTGCAGTCGATTATGTGTAATTTTGAATTTATTTGCTTATAATCAATGAAGTTAATGTGATATTCCTGTGTTGGTGCTTTATATCATTCTCTTTGGCAATGTTTTTGAATTCAGTAGCACAGATGGTGGCATTCGATAGACTAATGCATATAAGTACTGAAATTTTAAATAATGAGTTCTATTTAGTATTCTTGATAATTCTATCGCATTTTTAATTTCGAAGTATTCCAATATGAGACAACAAGTTTTTTAATGTAATAATATTTGTTGGCATCTAAAGGGAAAATAAACAAATAAAACTTCTTTTAACCTAGAAGAAATAATCCTAAATAATATACAGTATAACTTAGTACAAGTCAATGTATTACTGTACTTTGATACAAGAAATATATGTAAAATAAAAACTAAGTGCCTTGTTATTTTAACAGAGTTTTTCAAAATTTTTTGCAATGAATTTCTAGTCTTTTCTGATCACTTAATGTTTTACAGATGGCACCTCTCATTTCTGAAACTTCCTCTACTCCAGAAGCCCAAAGCAGTAGCACTCCTCCTAATCCACACAACAAATGGTCGTGTCCCTCATGCACCTATCTGAATTGGCCTCGTGCAACAAAATGCACCCAGTGTGCATCCCAGCGAAAACAATTTCCATCATCACCCGAGTCTTCTAATTACAGTTCCCATGACCAACCAAACAACCCTTCGGCTGATTCCACCACTGCGTGTGTTCTTTCAGACAGCTATTACAATGACAGAAACAAATCTTGGACTCGTTCGATTAAATGGACTTGTGCTATTTGTACTTATGAGAACTGGCCCAAGTCTACTAAAGTATGTATCCTTTTTTTTGTCTATAATGTAATTTCCTTAAAATTTTATCAACTTGTATTGTGTTCTTAGATTTGTTTCTAGAGTTGAAAGTATCAGAAAAACCCTGTCACTTTACTGTGAAAGAAAAATTGTTTGGATGTTGGGGGGGGGGATTTTTTCTGAAGTATATTTCTTCATTTATCTGGATTGGTAATGTTTCTGTTTATATACCAATAGGTCAGATATTTTGTTACAATGAGTTTAAGGATCTTATACTTAAATATCTCATACCATGATCAAGAAAATCATATAAAGGATTAAAATGAATTTAAAATTCATTCCCAATGTAAGTCTATTGTGCTGCTACTGATAAAGGTGAGGTAACTCAAATCATCACAATTCATAAGCTTATAAAGATTGTTTATGGATTTTAAATTCAATGCTTGTTTTGGTTGTTGATATATAATATACTGAAATGTCAAAGCGAAATTTAAAAAGAAACTAATATTGAAATTGGAAAAGTTTTAATTTTTTACTTTTCATAGGTATTTTGATGTTTTGCTGAGAGCTGTTTTTTCTTTGTGTGATCTTAATTGAAACTTAAGAAGGCTTGATTACAAGTATTCCATGACATTTCTTGGATATGTTGGCTAAAAAATAGTTAAAACTCAGCTGTTGGTAGGGTTCTAAATTTTTAGTTACCATAATATAGCATGTTCAATATATATTTCTTTAGTAAGCCTTTATGAATAAAATCAATCTTTAATATTTTTCTAATCTTGGTTAGATTTAATGATAACCAATCTTCAAGTATGTAGTTGATCTTTGGTAAAAATTTACATCATGAGCTTTATAACTGATTATATTAGCTGTTTTAGTTAAAAAAAGCCTTTAATCATATCTAGTTACTAAATATTTGTTTTCATTCAAACAAATTAAATATTTATTTAGGGAACAGTGCTTACTTATTTGTGCTGGATATATACAGTACTTGTACTTTCATGTACGTAAACTACAAATTCATGCAAACTTCAAAAAAATTCTGTATATACACAATTATGATCAATAATAGTTGCTATTTTTAATGTAGATAAAATATTGATCTAAAAGAGGTTGCTCACTTGCCATTCTGAGATGTTTTATGAAAATTCAATTATGACATTCAATGAAAGGGGTTATTTGGTTATTTTTTTTGTGTCACCAGTCTTTTTTTTTTACAGAACTTTGACGATACAATAGTTGGGGATTCACTATAGCATAACAAGAATATTTAAACCAAAGAATGAAAAAAAAATTACACTAATTTGTTTAAGAGTAAGGATTTCAGGCATAGGGTTGTGGTTCGAGATTAAGGTAGATTGAAAATTAGACCCAAAAAATCAAGATAAAAACTACTTTCTTTGAATATTTTGCTTTTTTTTTATTGCTTTAGCATTTATTTTTATATTCATTAATTTTCAGTGTGTTCTATGTCATACCTTGAGACCTAAAGGTGATCAATCCTCTCATACAGTAGCAGAAAATGATGAGGCTAGGTCAAAGCAACGTGTCAATAGATCTGATGTACAAACCCCTCTTTTTTCTCCTGTGCACTGCCCTACAATAAGAAGAAATGATCATTTACCTTCTGAAACGACAGAAATACAGGTTAGTATTTAGGAAATGATTAATGGTTTTCAATAATAAATATCACTCAATAATCATATTAATTCAGTATTTCTCTAAAATTTCCTCTCATGAGCTTAAATACACTTTCCTGACATTAATTGTAATTCTCTGCCCATGTAAAATCTGTTCATGAATATTACAGGTATCAACCCCATTGGCCTGTGCAATGCCTGCTAGCGATATAACCATTACTCCAAACAATTACATTGAAGAGTGCCGGCTTCGAAATGCCAGGCGTAACAATCGAGAGGTGGACTGGACTTGGTTAAACGCATGCATAGGAGTAGTGGATGGTGATGCTGAACCTGTGATAGAATATCTTTCCATGGGTGGTGATCCTGCTAGACAGCTCAATGCAAATGAAGTTGCATTGCTGAAAAGACCCTCAGCCTTTGATTCAGGATACACTTTGGTTCACTTAGCTATTCGATTTCAGGTAATGATTGTTTTGATGTTAGTTTATTTAGGTTTTTGAGTTCTTTTACTGTGTCTTATGATAAGTTAGGAATGAATGAAACAACACATCAGTAGTTTTCAACTATAAAAAAAGAGTTTAAATTTTCCGCTTAAATAACAAATTTCTAAAAATAAACATAAAGATCCAAAACATTGTAGGTAGCAGATATCTTGTACAGCAAAAAGACTGAACAAGAGGGCCTAAGAAAGAAAAAAATAGAATTCCTTCAGTTTTATAGCAGTTGACATTGACTAGTGTCATAATGGAACACTTCACCAAATATTTGTTGTCTTTTCGTCAAAGTGGTTTCACATACTTGTCTTAGTTTCCACATACCCTCCTTTCTTTCAAAAAGAAAACCGCTTTTCCTTGAAGTCTAAAACTGCATGGAGTTCGAATTTCTCCTTACACTGAAAAATAAGCTTGTACCAGAAATAGCCAAATCAAAAACTCCAAAAAAATCCTACCAATCCACTAGGAAACAGAAATATTATGATAGGCTTGTATTGAAAGGTTTTTAAATAAATTACAGGGCACCCTGTGCAGGCTTTCGAGTTGGGCTTCTTAAACCCCAATAGTGGCCCTGGATTTCAGCTAATTTTATCTTTATTTTTCTAGAGGCAAGATCTGTTGACTCTTTTACTATCTCACACTGGAATGACCAGGCCAGCAGCTAAGAGAGTTCCTGCAGACATTAGCCGTACACTATCTGCAGATATACGGCACATGATAGCTGCATCATTGAAGCAACGAAGAGGAGAGTTTCCATGCTATTTTGTAACAGATTGTGTTACTTTTTCTCTTCCTGCAGGTAACCTAAAACTGTTCATTAGATTGCTTGCAAACTGTACTAACAAGGTGAGGACCAGTACTTGCCCTCACTGATTTGGTTCATTTTTCTTGTGTGAGTAGTGCACGACTAGGACATCAACTTGCGTAAATATTGAGAACATGAATTCAACCCCCGTTTTTCTCAATCAGCCTCAGATTTTCGGGGAACAGCCCATCCCCATTTTTACGTTTTTCGGTGACTTAATGACTGAATTTGATTTTCAGGGTAAAAAAGCATTACTATAGTCCTTAAATGGCACCCGAGGGGACAAAAAAGGTATATGAAAATTCATAGCAAATGGAAAGGAAAGGTTTAAGGGGTAATTACCCCCCTAAAATTGAAAAAAAAAGGGGGGAAAATCGTTACAAATGATAGGTTATTTTACGCTACTTTTGTCACTTATTTTTTACTCAATTCCTCTTTAAAGGGTCTTCACGCAGCAATGAGTTTTACTAAAGGCTGTTGAGGTGTTAGCGCACCAAATCAGTGAGTGCAAGTACAGGTCCTCTCCATGTGAGTACAAACATTAATCCTTGACTTCTCTTCATAGAAATAGAGGACTTCAACCCTATAGTACAAGAAAAACTATTTGATGATCTTTTAGATAGAGATGCCCAGAAAGGTATGTAATATTTTAATGTAATAAAATTAATAAATGCTAATGTAGAAATATAAAATAAAATCAATTTATTTAATTTTCTATTACATCCAATTTACTTCTGAAGAATTTGTGGTTAGTTGGTTTATGCTGTATTGGTTATGCTGGTTGCTGATTTATGCTTTGGATATCTGCATCCTTGCTTTTACAGTGTTCTTTTTTAAAATTATTTTTTAACTTGTTTAAAAATCTTTTTTTATTCTTAGAAAAAGAATATAATTCTATTTATATTCTTGTTTTCCTTTTTTTCTATGGTTCCTCTAAAGCAGGGGTAGCCAACCTTTTTGGAAAGATTGTCACTATTTGGGAAATAAAATTTAGGCTTGTCACTTCTGATTTTTCCAATAATTCTCTCCATGAAATTATAAAAAGTGAAAAATTTTATTCATAGGCTGATTATGATAATTTTATGTAAAAAAAAAAACATTGTTTCTCACATACGTCTGAGTAGATGAGGGGTTTAAAATTGATAAAGGGGATACTCCAATGAAAAATTTTAAGAATTCTCCCTCAAGACAGGCTACGCATTTTACAACATTAGGTAATTTGAAAATCATCTAATCAATCAATAACTTCAAAAAAATATCCAAAACCCGAAAGTTATACATGTGTTGTGTAATACCTTAGTGAAAAAAAGACTTTCACGTTTTTAAGTTATCCAATATAGTTGGTTCTAAATTAATTAAAAACTGCAACAATCATATAACATTTTTCTCAAGTCCTTTGATGTTTTCGTGTGCCACTGTTTTAATTCCACTGCACCACGGATTGGCCATCCCTGTTCAAAAGCTAATATCTTCTCAAATGTGCTTCTTTAGAATTCTCAGGCTTGATTAGGATTCCTGGTCCTCCATATTGACTTGTTTCTTCTATGCCTAAACTAGTTACGATTTTTTAAACCTTGTAGTGAACATTTTATAAAGTCCTTCAACTACTCCCTGGATTAATTCCTTTTGGTATTCTTTGTTTTAGTGCCCTTTTAATTTAAATTATGTTAAAAAGGCAAAACATTTCTTCTTACTACTTGGTTAAGAATAATCATCTAATTGTTATGGTATGTAAAATAAGGAATTGGGAAAACTTTCTCAGATGAATACCTATGTGTAGTTTTTAAAAAATCAACTTTGCTTTCTTAAGTAAAATTATAATCCTAAAGTGTTATGATGCTGTTTTTTAGAATTAGAGGAAGAATCTCCCATCATCAACTGGAGTTTGGAACTAACTGAGCGCCTGGGCTCCAGACTATATGCTCTTTGGAACCGTAGTGCTGGGGACTGTCTTTTAGACTCTGCTCTGCAAGCCACATGGGGTGTGTTTGACCGTGATAACACACTTAGACGGGCATTGGGAGAAAGCCTGTGTGAGGCAGCTGCTGTGTAAGTTCTCCAGTTTTAGGCTTAGTTGCTGATAAGTTTTGTTTTACCATTGTTTAACAAACAAGACCTGGTTTTTCTGTGTTCCAAAACTTATTGTTAAATTAAAATACTATTTTCTTTTAAAATCTTGAATATAGTTATCAGAATGTGTACATTTGCAGTTCTGATAGTAAGGACAAAGTATTTATTTCTTATAATTTTATGACAAATTTTGAAAATTAATTCTTGTGGGGTTTTTTTTTCTTTCTTTTTATATTCTTAAAGTTTTGCTATGGATATCAAAATTTAATAAACAAACATATCGAAAGATGTAAAAAAAAAAAAAACATTTTAATGGTTAAGTAAGGTATGAACTCTGATAAGAGAGAGGAAAGAAAATTATGTAATTAATAAATAGTTTTGTTCATTATAAAATTAAAAAACTTTACATAAATTGTAAATAATTTAGCAAAAACAGTTTTTAATGACTCTTCCCTATACTTTTTCTTTATTACACAATATGGTTAAATTTATTACAAAAATAAGATTTATATAATTTAATAATTTGATCACAATTATAACATTTCTTATTACTTAATACATATTTAATTCTATTTGGATTTCTTTATTGTGAATTTTTGTCCAAATAACACTAATCCTCATTTTGTTGTATTAGATTGTATCCTCGTTGGAAAGAAGCTGAAACTTTACAAGCTAATCTTTTGCAATTTTCCTTGGATGAAACTCAGTGGCAAGAAGATTGGGCCATGCTTTTATCCCTTGCTTCGCAGCCAGGTTCAGCTCTTGAACAAATGCATGTGTTCACTCTCGCTCATATCTTGCGTCGCCCAATCATTGTATATGGTGTAAAGTATGTCAAAAGCTTTAGAGGAGAAGCATTAGGTTATGCTAGGTTTGAAGGTAAGTCATTGTTATTGTGCTTTTCTTCATGTGCATTATTCTTTTAAAACTTATTTTTGGATAAATTATTGAAAGCAATGACTTTCTGTATTGTTTAATTTTAATGCTAAAGTAATTTGCTAGATATATTTATACTTTCTAGAAGTATTTTAAAAAATTAAGAAGGGAGTGTGTTTATATGCTTTTAAATATTTAAATTTGAAACTTTCTAGCTATAATTTAGATACTGTAAATAATAAAAGCTAAATTTTCACTATAGACAACCAATTTTTTTTTGTGAACAAAATAACTATTGGTTTCAATATAAGAATCAAATTCAATTTAAGAAAGTCTCTCAAAAGTCAACTTAATCGAGAATTCCTTTTTGTATCTGTATGGTTTTTCAATAAATTCAGTATGAAAATGCAATTTAATTAATCTTTCTAACAGGCATTTACTTACCGTTATTGTGGGAACCAACATTCTGTTGGAAATCTCCCATTGCCCTGGGCTACACTCGAGGACATTTCACTGCCCTAGTTGCATTGGAGCCCGACACTGAGGATGCTCTTGGAGCTGGTGCAAACACCAGGACTGGTGATGATTTGAGAGTGATATTTTTACCTTTAATGACTGTTGATCATCAAAGGCTTCCAGTTCATTTTCTAACTCAAGAAGAGGTACGAAGTTATCTTGCTTTTCATTTAATGTTTGCATAAACCTCTTTTTTTTTGTCAGAAAACTAACTACAAATATTTTTGTTATACAATTATATTACGATAATTGTAATTGTTGGCAATAATTACAATGGATCTGGTAATTACCAGAACCATTGCAATTCAAAATTTTAAAAATTCTTTATATAAGTTCAGAACATTTATTTAATTGGATATAAATTTTAATTGTAGGTTAAATGTAAGCTTGAGTATTATTTTGGATATATTTTGTAAAAGCCTTTTAAAAATACCAATTGAAGTTCCTTAATTTTTATTTCATTTATGTGCAAATTTGTAAGAGTGTAATAGTATAATTTTATGTTGTACAAGGGTGTTTCAGCAAAATTGCCCAAACTGCACAGCCAGATCCATTTTTTGCATATGGAGTATATAAGAAATGCCCAGATAACTATTACCTCTACAACCCATAGATTTTGAGAAAATTCCAACTGAAAAGTATGTCATATCATATCTGGTTTATGCATAAAAAGGTTATGAAAGAAAAGAACATGAATTAATAAATGATTTGTGTGCGACCAAGGATTTATTTTACTATCCCCAATTGATCTTGGAAAAGACCAATAGCAAAGAAATGTCAGCAGTTGTCTTTCAGCAATGCAAGGGAGCTTCCCATGGTTTGAGAAAATGGCAGCTGTTATATTCATATTCAAAGAAAAGAACATTATTTGCATATGTTTGCAAATTAAGTTGATACCGTCACATTTTCTTCAAATATATGAGTGGTAGAGGTACAGTTTTCGAAGAATTTTTTAATAACTCTTTGCAAGAAATCTGACGGTGCAGTGTTGGCAACCTTGCTGTAACAGCTTATATGTTCAGTTGTATTAAGGTCTTTTTTAGCTATTTTAAGTATTGCAATTTTTTCTTTTTTAATAACTTGCATTTCTAAATTGTTAATCTTTACTTTTTCATCGAAAAAATTAGGTCTCATAATGACAGTTTAAGAAAGAATATGTATCTTGAAAATATTTAGTGAGTTTATTTTATAAGGTATACATTTTACTTCATTTTTTACAGAAGCATGTTAAACATAATACAAAAAAAGGGAAATCTAATTATCAATGTTATGGAATTTAAACAGTGTTTAAAAGCTAATAATAAATTAATAAGTGAGATAGTAATAAAGTTATGGATACCAAAAAAAGAAATTACAGATTAATTGTTGCTCAAAATTGTATCTTTTGGCTTTTCTCTCTTCATAAAATTTTAATCCTTTATTCCCATTTATTAATCCTTCGTAGTTGGGCCGTGAGGAAGAAATAATGAAGCAATGGCTTGACTGCTGTGTGACAGAAGGTGGAATTTTAGTAGCCCAGCAGAAAATACTCAAAAGACCCTATCTAGTGTCACACATGGTTGAAGAGTGGCTAACCTTGTACAGAGGACTCATGCGAAGACCCACAATCCATTCATCTTCTCCAGATTCCCATACTCAAGTCTATTCAAGTGATGGAGATTCAGATCAAGAGTGAACTGAGAGGTTAGGGTTGTTTTATTTTCTTATTAACTTTATTAATTTTGGGATATTATTCCCAGTAATATTCATCTTGGGTATGTGGAAATGTTTATTGTTCACAAATTAGTTGTTGGGTGGAATTTAAAAAAAAAAAGAGGAATTATGTTTAATTTTTTTAGGATTTCCTTTAAAGTAGTTCTACTTATCATGTGTCAAAAATTAAGATTCTTTGGACTAAAATTTTAATTTCTGCTATTTTTTTTTTTTTTTTTGAAGTTCAACTAAGACACGCAAAGTGCCGTCCCCAGGGAAAATTCTCTCTTGCCTGCTGTCCACTTGATGGCTTTTTAAACAGTTGAGGCACTCATTTCAAAAAGATTAAATTGAACTTTTAGGGCCATAAAAAATAAACACAGTATGACTGGCTTTTCTGCCTTTTTTCAATAATCCTAAAAAGTACTTAATTTTTTCTCTCCAAAGAGTAAGAACCTCTATTGAATAGTAATTTCATTTACTAATCCCTCAACTGATTCTCAAAGTAAAATTTGTTTCATTTTCTAGGCACTGAAGCAATCAATAGAGACATGTAAATACTGCATTTCATGTTGACACTTTCGAATGTGAATATCCCGTCCAAGAAGGGGAACTATTTTGTGTCATAGCTTCACCTTGTAAATTTCCAACATATTGCCCCAATTCAGCTATTTTCTCAAGTTCTGTACAGATAGAAAATGGTGTATTCAATGTACAATCTTGTTTTATTTATCAACTAATAACTTATTTTACTCTTAATCAGAAATTTAGAGTTCTTAACTAAAATTTTCTCCATTGTATATAGTTATTGGCATCTGTGCTGTAGGGATTGTAATTAAAATATGCAAGTTTTAGTATGTTTATTTTTATTATTGTTGATTTGTTTTAATATTATACTTTCAAAAGGACTTTGCTGAGATTAGAGTATGAATGTAAGTGTGATAAACCTTAATTGTTTGCATTAAAGATATTGAAAGTTACTTTTGAACATTTTAAATTGGATTTAACATACACTAATGAATTATTAACTTCTAAGCAACTTTTAACTCAATGTTCTGAAATTACCTTTGACAACACAATTAGAGAATATATTTTATTAAATAACTGGAATGTATACATAATTTTTAGCTGAAAAACCATTTGATTATTGGTTTAACAGAGTGCTGACAATGACTTTTCCATCAATTGTACCACAAATACAAGTGCTACTTTCCATAGCTGCCAACCAATCAACTGTATTTACTGGTTTACTATGTCCTCCGATGTCAAGCACAGGCGTGGCAGTTGAGTTTGATACCTAAAGTAGGAAATTTAAGTCACTGTATGTAAGAAGTTTGAGAGAAACCATACACTTTCTATCTTTAAATGCTTAGAAAGTTTAAAATAAAAATGATATTGTTGAAACATGGTTATTTTTTCTTGTTATCATTTGTAGTAAATTTAACTATGCAGAAAGCTTCAACAAAGGTTGTGATAAACTGATGGCTACTGTGTATTAAAAACCACACTACCCTAAATACTACACTACAAAATGGAAACCTGCACAATAATTTTACCTTGTATATGATTCCTCCAAGGGGACCACAAGTTAAAACATTACTACCATCACTATTAAAGCAGAACAATTTTCCAAAGGAATTCCTTTTTTCTAGTTCAGGTAAGGCAACCACTGTCCCTTCTGTCTGAACTTCCAAATCTGATAACTGGTTACCAGTTTTATTTACACTCCATGAAAAGAACTGTAAGAGAAGAATATTTTTTAGGAAAACATTTTGAAATTGAGCTGATAGTAGATGTAATATGTAAAGTAGCTACCTTTTTGTCAGTACCCATTGTATAACATGATGTTTCATCAGAACAAAACTCTGTCGAAAGAACTGCTCCATTATGAGAAGGCCATGTTGCTATGTTCTCTGATGTTCGCAAATCTGATTAATAAACAGTTAAAGTTAATAAATATTATAAATTCAAAAAAATTCTAAATAAAACCAATTTAAAATGGTATGAAATGGCATGCCTAATATTGATGAAGAACCATTTGAAGATCCTATCAGCAGTAGTTGTCCATTGTGATTGAAGGAACAACAATAAGCACAGGATTTATTTGTGATTGACAAGTTTCTCTAGAAAAATAGTACATCTTTAAAGTTGATATAAAACAATAATAGTGCTTTGCATGATATTCAATCAGAAAATAAATTCTATAGTTAGCTTTTTTTTACCATTTAAAATTTCAAACAGTGGTATTATTAGAAGTAGGAACTAATTACCTTTTTCTACTGTTAAAAATGGTTAGGCTCTTTTAATTAACACCAACACACAAATTGCTCCATTGTGTTAATTTTTTTTCATACAATTCAATTATTTCACAGTTAAGAAATACTTATTATCTTCAATACATTAGGAATTTAATTGAAAATTTCGAAAACTGCATTAATATTAAATCCTACCTAACTTTCATGTCACCAAAGTTTTTATAAAGTATTCCTAATTAACCCAAGTTCAAGAAAAACTACTCAATTTTTTGTAATGAACATTAAAAAAAACCATTTCTTTAAGAATTCAATCCAAATTGGTGCGAAGAAAAATATTTCATTTAAAAAAATTACTTACTAATTTACATTTTTCAACCAATTATTTCAATAATAGAAACTTATTTAATGATGAAACAAAAATTAGTTTCCTCTAGTAAAAATACACACTTACTGAGGAGCATTTTCACTTCTCTGGTGCCTTACGTCACAGTAATTCAGGAAAGCAATTGAATTGTCAGTTTGAAAAAGGGACTCAAAAACAAAGTTTTAAGAAAATTGAAAGAAAACTTTACAAGAAATGGAATTCTCATTGTATAACCACCAAATTTTTACTGGAAATTCAGGACCCTATACAGAATAATCATTGAAAAAAAAAAGTGTATTCACACAAAGATATTGTACAGTTGAAAAAAGTTGCTGGACTAATTCCCTTTTTTAACCTTATACAGGGTGTATCATTATCAATGTTATCAGTCGAAATTGTAATGAAGGGCATAGTTAAACACTTTGGTTTGAATAGGATTGAAGAAAACTTACTTCAAGAGCCAGTGTTTTCATATCCCAAAGGCATAATTGGCCATTTTCTCCTTCACAGGTTGATGTTATAAAATTGGTGCCAACAGGATTGCAACCTATGCAAAGTACCCTAAAGAATTAAACCAATCACTTTAGTTAGTAATGAAGATGAAATGCATTATAATAATATTTTAAAAAAAAAAGTGAGAAAAACTATTTGATTACAATTGAGGTGATTGCTGCAACAATGAGCTAACTCTACATTCAGAAAAAAGTATATGTTCTCTTATATGATATAAATAAGAAAATGTTTTTATTATTCAATTTTCTTCGTAATTTGTTTTTATTTAAATTTAAATAAAATTGGAAGTAAATCCAGTTTTTGAATCTTTAATGTTACATAACACCAGTTCTATTTGTCCGAGAAAATCTATCACCCTTGTTTAAAAGATAATTTTACACGGTTTAATGTGATATAAAAGTTTGACTATGTCCAGGAAAAAAGTTAAAAAAAAAAAAAACAATGTTGGTGTCCTTGAAATTTTTTTTGAAAATTTTACATATTTTTTGCAACATTATAAGGTATGAAATCTGAAAATTATAGAATTGGATAGCCATAGGATAAGAAAAGGAGTTATAGCAAAGAGAGTTAGAGGTGTTATTAATGTTAGCCTTGTCACCTCAAAATAATATTGTTGTGATTAAAAAGGATTGAATGCCTACCAGAAAACTTTCTTAAAGTATTTAATACTACCTAAAATAGTTTTGTAACACAAAATTAGGTACCTTTGAGTATTACTGCTACCAGCTGATATTTCTTTCACCACTCTTCTTTCTTTGGTATCATATATCCTTACAATTCCAGTAGTACCACCATACAGTAGCTATTAAAGAGAATATTTTAATCATCATAGAAGCAAGATTTTTTAAAGAATCATGTTAGTTGCATGTGTTTATTCATGTCACAAAATAAATTATTGTTAAATACAGGGTCAAAAATTAAATAAACTAATACTTACTAATCTTTCCCTCTTACGATCCCAATCTAATGATAAGACACTTGTTTTTGACATAATAGTAGACAAAGTAGATATGGAAGGAATAGCACTCCATATTCTATAAAAAAATACATAGTATAAAGATGTTTTCACACACACTCAAGAACCTACACCGCATTGACATATTTTTACTTATTTAAACTGTATATATGATCAGTAAATTTAAAAATTTATGGAAAAACTGGATAACTCATAAACAGGAATGTGTTTTTGGTAATAATACATTAAAATTAATATAATATAGAATAAAATATATACATTAAAAATCATTACTTAATCACTCCATCCAAGTCTGAACTAGCAACCAAATTTCCAGAACAGTTGAACTTACAGTGAGTAATCAATGAATTATGTTCAGAGTATTTTTCCTATAAATAGAAACTTAATTTAGAAACAAAATGCAGTAATCGGAACATTTACAAATACATATATTATATATTGTCAGTTTAGAGGGAAAAGGCAGTGTCAGAATTAGATGAATTTCCATAACCAACATTAACATTCTTAGACACAATTATTTTTACTCGTTTGAATTAAAGGTCAATTATGTATTAATTTTTAACAACAAAAACTTGAAATTTTAGGGAAACCCAATTGAGAAGGGATAAACTAATTAAAATCAACTAAGTGAATCATAGTCCTAATTCTAGCTGTTATATAAAAATTCATTCATAGCTTTTTTGTAAGCCACCTTACTATACAATAAACTTACCCGACTAAGAATTATGAAGCCACTCATGGTTTCATCTTTTACTGTAAAACAAAAAACCAATAACAATATTACAAAACCCTTAATGTTAAGAATGATAATGCTAAGAAATAAACTCAAATAGTACTTAGAAGCTAGTATTCTTCATCTTTAACAGAAATAACAAATTTTTATTTCATTATTTTTTTTGGAATACTACAACTGAGAGATAGTAAATGATTGAATTAGATTTTCAGTTTCTGAAAAACCGGGTGCCACTCTTCTTGGCGACATGTTTGGCACTTTTCTTGGCATTACAATTCACTATCCGGTGTATTCACCAGGTTGCTAGATAATGAATTATTGCCCAAGTTTAGGGGTCAGCAACCTTTTGAAGCGGAAGAGCCAAAAGTTACAATTTACAAAATTTCCTAAAAATTTTCGTTTCCAAATTATATAGTACTATTTGCTTATATATATTTGATTTTTGATTTAAAATAAACGGCTTTAAATACGTAATTATATAAAAAGTAGTAAATAATATTGTTATAAACACAAAAGGGGGGGGGTCCTCCCCCAGAAAATTTTAGAAATTTAACCCAAAAAGTAGGGTTTTAACTCGTTTTGGTCCGAGCCCACGGGGGTTGCAATAGACTGGGTGGCTGGAAAAACGTAGCATGCTTCCAACTTGCTTTTGAGTTCTGTGAACTTGCCACTCTTTGGTTTTCAAATCCAGCAATTTTATTGTATTTGAAGCGATCCAGCATCCATTCCAAATGGCTCAATGTTGATCTCATTTGTATTCGTGTTGAGAGGATTTACAATGAACACGAAAGAACTTTTGTTTGTTTTGAATTGCTTGAATCTCTCTGCTAATCCATCCTTCATGTTTTTTAAACCTATGCGGAAGAAATTTGTGTCAATAGTTGCATTGTGTGTGTGTGTGGTCTCATCGCGATATTGCTTCAAATTTTTAAAATTAAGTAATTTATCCCTCTCCATATCTTCAACGAAAAAAAAAGTTTTTTCTTTCTTTTTTCAAATAAACTACTTCTTCAAGCAAGGCGTAGGCTAGGCCATTTCCTAGCAGTTTTAAATTTAGTTAATTTGTTTCATTGTGGTATCTACCATGAAGTTGAATTTTTGCAGCCATTTGTCTTCCAATTCTGGATAATCAGTGCTTTTTTCATTGTGGAATGCTTTTATTTCACACATGCGATTTGTAATTAAAGATTATGGAAATACTAAAAGCTATTAGAAAAATTAGGTACTCAAAATATATTTTCTTATTTTTAAGGATTTTGATAGTAAATTAATAATTTTTTCGTATAGAACTGGAGAGCCGCAACTTTACATCAAGAGAGCCGCATGCGGCTCGCGAGCCGCAGGTTGCCGACCCCTGCCCTAGTTGGCTGCACCCAAAAACAAGTGGCACCAGGTTGTAGAATATAACCATAATTTGCATCAGAAAGAAATTTAAGATCGTTAAGAAAATCATACAATACAAATAACTAGAAATTTAAATTGTTATTTTTTTTTTGTTTAACTAAGAAACAGCTATTGACTCAAACTTCTATCTCTTGTTACAAATTATTTTCCCTTACTTGTCTGAACAGTAGACATAGTAGAAGAGGCAGACATTGTGCGGGGTTTTGCAAGCAACTTTTCAACTCTTGCATGAGAAGTTTCCTAAAACAAAATCTATTTTATAAGTTGTATCTTTAATTTTCACTTTTTACACATTCATTAGAGATTTTGGTTAAAGGCATTGTGTTTGATAATTTTATTTGGACATTTTTATATTTTTTTCACAAATGTTTTTAAATGCTTTTGATTGTGGCTTTCAAATCTGTTTTTGTATTTTAGCCCAATATGATTAAAGTTTGTTCATTTGCCATTAACAGAAACTAGCTAAAAAATTAACCAATTCAAATTCAATTGCAAATAAGTTATTGAAACTTACTCACTGATTTAAAAATAGCTAAGATTTTAAAAACTCTACAATAGAATATGATGCCTTCATTATCAGTATATGTCCTAGTTTCCTGAGATTTTGTGGAAAAAGGGATTAAAATTTGAACTTTGTAGTGTATTGCTCTAAATTCCTTCCTAATTAATACTTAAAATTCCTAAAAAGGCCCTTCAGAAAATATTTAGAAACTTGAATTTGATATTTCTATTATTATTACAAATTAAAAATAGACTTGATAAATATGTAAAGGAAAATGAAAAACACATAAAAGATTTAAGAGAAAAGGATTGCATAAGAAAATGTATTTTAGGGGTAGAATTAAATTCAAGATATAAATTTAGGGCCCACTTGTTAACACTGTCCCCAGGGTGTCGCTTGGCTATGATAAAACTTTCAAGTCTCTAGGTTATTGGGAAGCTTATTAAAATTTACTCCTAAGCTAACAAGAAAATAAGTTAATAAAACTGTAAATAAATACTTCAGTTGACACTGATCGAAGAGTTTCACATGAATCCTTTTTACTGCGGGAAGTATCGTAGACAGAAAGTGAAGCTGAGGAATGGGGTGGAACACTTGGAGACCTGGGCTTGGTTTTACTGGTTTTTAAGGAACCTAAAAGATATGTAACTCTTGTAGAAGAAAGTCATAAATACTTATATTTTAAGGAAATTTGCACACACTGAAAAAAGTTAAATGTGCTAAATCGTTTTTTTTTTTCCATATAAGGGATACTTGATCCCTGCTTTAGTTTACTTATTCACCAATATAAAGGAATAACCATTAAGGAAAAGAGGGGAACATTCCTACATGGGACATATTAGAATAAACCACATATATCTATGTTAAATTCAATTTAAAAATTTGAAAAAAATACCAAGTAGTAGCTGTATTAATACCATTTTTTGCCTGAATTTTCATAGCAATGGGCCCATTGGAACCCTTAGAGTTTGAAAATTGCCTTCTTTGGAAGGTGCAAAGTAAATTTTCTTCTTTTATCCAGCTTAAAATTCAATCAAGAAACTTTTTTAAGTAAATATTTTGCCTTGCATTCTATTTGCGATATAAATAAAGTTAAATCTAAAAATTTTTGTTTCCCAATTTCAATTATAAATAAATATCTATTTTTTACTCCTAAAGTTTGAGATGGTAGATGGGCACATTTAAACACAAAAAGTTGAGGTATCTGTTAATAAATGAATAGCTTTATAGGTGATGATTTTAAAAATATGGTTAGAACAAAACAGAAAAGACTAAAAGGAAAAATCTTACACATTAATCTTTTACCTAAATGTTGAATAAATAAGAATTCTTTTCTTATATAAAAAGTAAAACTACAAAATTCCAGTTTTAGAAATATGCTTAACTGGAAGATTCATCACTTTTACGTGTTTCAGTGGGTCGCCTGCTCAAAACTGGTGAGGTTGGATTCCCCCCTCCACTGATATTGCGAATCAAAGATTTAATGGATCTGCCAGTATTTTCAGGAGGAGTTTCCCTGTAATGAAAGAAGAAAAACATTAACATAAAGCTCCAAGTTACATCTTACAGTTATTGAAACCTTAAAAAACAGTTTAATGCAGGGCGAGCAAGTAAAAATGAAACATAATGGAGCACTAGAGCTGATATCCACCTTTAAAAAATTACAGCAAAATAAGATTTGAGATTCACACACTTAAAAATCCTGGATTTCTAGAGACACACAAGAATAGTTTTATACCTGAAAAAGTATAAAATAAAAAAGTTTTTCTTACTGGGCTATAACATAAAAGTCATCCATCAACTCAGATGGGGTGTAAACTCCATGAGCTTCAGAATCTCGAAAAGATTTTGGGAATTCTACATTTTCACCGGCTTGAATGGCAGCTAACTAGTCAGTAAAACAAAAAATCAGTAAACAAACTAACAATTTCCAAACAAGGTGCTCACAAAATATAAATTTACAATATTCTTAATATGCAGTGGCGGCTCATAGGTAGTTCAAATGCGGGTTCACAATTAAAATTTGAAAATGCAATTAAGTAAAAATATCATAATTAGAACAGAAGATGGTTTAGAAGCTCATCCTGAATAAGGTACAAGTTGGAATAGATTTTTATTAGTTTTTCATATGTGTTATTATTGACTTATTTCATTTTTATTGGGGGGGTTCAAGTGCTCATGTGCTCCTATGGATGAGCCGCCATTGCTAATATGTATCTATGATAAAGTTGTGAACTGAAAAAACAACTGTAACATACAATTAATTTCGGAACTGATTTTTGTTATGAGAACTTTTTCATTATGTCTGTGATTTTGGTGGAATCTAATAGATCGATTGAGATTATAAAGAAGGTTCTGAGTAGTGTGTGTTTAATTGATATCAACTTGTTACTTAATATTCAATAAAAATAGATATTTTATTCAAGAATATTTAGTATGTATGAAATAGGCTACTGTAATTTTTTTTCCCGAATTTCTCAAGTGCCCCCCTCTGATGCTGTTATAATTACTGAAACATTATTACCTGCAAATTTTCAGGTCTCTAGTCCAGTTTTTGATCCCCATGCACCTTAAAAGTAGTTTTCCCATGTTAGTGCATAGGGAAAATATTGCAAATATCTTAATTTTTAGTTTTTAATTTAACAAGCCTGAATGCTGTCAACATTGAGTTATATCGCCTTTGGGATATCATTTTCCCTAGACCCTATAGGAAAAACATTGAATGGCACCTGCCGGAGGGAAGTTTCCCTGGGACTTCAACTGGGACACGCACTCTGACCGAGAAAAGAGGACTTGCATGCGGGAGGTTTATAAAGACCACCAAGGAGTTTTATTGAACTTTTTTCTTATAGCTGGCATCAACTGATAACCTTGTATCTCATTTTACCTCCTGCCCGCAAGCCTCTTCTTTTCTTGGTGAGAGTGGGATTTTAACCCTTGGTAAACTTCCACCAGCAGGTGCCTTTGAATGTTTTTCCAATAGGATTTAGGGAAAATAATATCCCAAATATTGACAGCATTCAGGCTTATTAAATTAGAAACAAAAAAATTAAGATATTTACAATATTTTCTGTATGCAATAACATGGGAAAACTACTTTTGAGGTGAGTGGGGGTCAAAACTTTGCAAGTATTGTTTGTCTTTCCTCAGATGGCAGCTGATTATTGCACAATTTTGTATAGTGGAAAGCATGTTTTAGGTGGAAGACATGCAATAATAACGTTTCAGTAATTGTAACATGAGAGGGGGGCACTTTAAAAATTAAAAAAAAAGAATCACATAGACTTTTGCAATGGCCTAATACTATATAATGAACTTGAAAATTACTACTATGTTCATGCATTTAGTTAAAAAACCCCTTTCTCTCTATGGGATTTTGATGTTAAATAGAGTTAAAATATAGATTACTTTCTTTCTAAGCATCTCATTTTCTTCTGTTAGTTGTTGAAGTTTATTTAATTCTTCTTCATAACATAAAATGGTGGGCATGGCTTGAAAAATAAAAAAGTTTTAAAACAAAGAATTCCGTACTCATTTTATGGTATATATCAAGAGTCGGCAACTGGCGGTCCGATGTCCTCATCCAGACAGCAAGAAGTTATTTCCCAGACCGCCAATAATTTCAAATTGTATTATTCAATTAATATTTACTTATAGTAATTTATATGGTGTTTTAACTACATTATTGAAAATTGTTTTAAAAGTTCATTTTTACTCGTAACCTGTAGATTTTTAACTTCTGGGGGAATCTAAAGCCTAATGAATGTAGTATGTCTCCCCAATCTTCTAATAGAGAGGGGTCCCTGATTTCAAGCTTCATGTAGAATTAGAATCTATTTGAATAAGATTTGGGAGGCACCATCCCCCAAATAATTTGGAGCATCATCTCGAAACATTTAGTTTTTGGTAAATAAATGTGTAATTTTTTCAAATCACAGCACTTGTGGAAGCGTAAAAATTTTAATAGTAATTTGAAAATTATTAAAATATATTCCTTTTCAGAGCACCAAAAATAGGTTAAGATTCTTTTTAAGAGTCCAACTTCTAAAAATTTATTGAGGGAACACCAGATCCCTTTAAAATAAAACTATAAATAATTATAAGTACTAAGACAAAAGTTAGTTCAATGGTTTCGAATATTATAATTTAAGAGGGGTGCTGAAATGTAAAAAGTTTATTTCTTTGTAGCTAATAAATCAAGACTTTTCAAGTTTTTCTGGGGAGTAATCCTTTATTCCCAGGCCACCCCTCTCAACATTTGTTTGCTGACGACGGCCATTCATTGGAGGGATAGAATTATCAATGTTTTTTGAAATATTTTAAAAGGAATTTGATATTTTAAATAGTGTTGCTTTGATGTTATTAACAACAGTTTTTTTTTAATGTAACAAAATTTAATTTAGATAACATTCTTAAATTACATATTACATGAAGTATGTGAATCTAAATATATGAACTTAACAGTAATGAGTATTTTTCGTTGGACCTCAATAAAAATTTTCAAAATTACTTGGACCCCGAGTAAAAATACTTGCCGACCCCTGGTATATATCCTAGTATCAGCTGAGAATGTTAGAAAACATTTTACAATGATAAAGTGGGGCGATCAGCCAATTGCAAATATAGCAGGTATTTTTAGGTGACCCAGCAAAAGTTTTAAAGATTAAAAATACATCATAGTACATGTATATTCAGAAAAAACACGGACAATTCTCATAATAAATAATTATTTTAAAAAGGTAAATATTTGTTGGTAATATATTTTATCATTTTTAAAAACACAATTCAAATTCAAATGAATTTTTTTGAAGAAAAACCATACTACCAACTCATAAATGCATGGGCTATACGGTGTTTCATTTTTCCAAAGGTGTGATATACTTGTAGGGCTAATGTCACCCCGAGTCTATGTGATGAAAAAATAAAACAGGCTAAGTTTTAACAAGATTAGATAATATTTAGGGATGGCACACTATCGTAACTCTTTATAACAGTGTACCAATGGGCTTCTATGGTATCCCCCTTTTCTCCCACAGCTATGTGCTTCATACCGACCACTGGAAACTAAAGAAGTTAGCTACTGAGAGGCTTTGGAAGATGGGTGTAGGCAGTCTCTTAAGGAGTTTCATTTTTCCACACAGGTGATTTTCATAGGGCTTCGATGTCACCTTTATGATAAAAGATATAGGTACTTACGTATTATCCCGTCGACCGTGACGCTTAATCCAAAAACGTTATCAAATCCCATTGACTTGACTATTACTGTGCCGCTGAATTAGCCGGCCGCTGAACGGTCGACGAGATAATACGTAAGTACCAAAATATAAAAGATGCAAAGTTTTTATAATATTAGGTAATATTTAGGGGGTGGACACTTTTGTCACTTTTTATAACCCAACCCTCTCTGTCAAGTGCAGCTCCTAAATATCCTACAATTTATCCAATCTTGTTGAAATTGGCATTTATTATTTTATTGCCACATAGACTCTGGGTGAGATTGGTAGTACATAAAAATTACACCTGTGGAAAAAATTAAACACCCTAAGAGACCACAAATCTTCCAAAACCCCTCAGTAGCTGACTTCTTAAGTATCAAGGGATCAGTATGAGGCACATAACTGTGGGAGATGCTATAGAAGCCCATTGGATACACTGATATAAAAAGAGAAAATTTTACCACACACCCCTAAATGTTATCCAATCTTGCTAAAATTTAGCATGTTTATTTTTTTCACCACATAGTCTCGGGGCAACATTCATCATGTATGAAAATCATACTTTTGTGAAAATTGAAACACCCTTATTTGCCAAAATATGCAGTAAGCTATAATTTATGCTTGTTGAAATTCAAGTATTTTGAATCAGGTCAGATAAATGATTACTTCAGTCAAAATAAAATTACCTGCACTCTGGAATACAACACTGATAAAGTTATGCAGAGATAATAACATAGTGTCTTGCCACTGACGAGTGAAGAAAACAGAAAAAGTGGGATGCTCATCAACATTTTTCATGAAGGGTAAGGCTGAAAAAAATGGAATGATTATTAAAATCAAATGAACTTAAAAAAATATTGGTTAGTTTTTCCTTTTACACCCATGGTATTCGGCAAAACAAGGATTCAAGTTGATGACTCTTAGTAACAAAGCATGTTACCAAAACGGACCAACTCAACTCATATTCAAGGATTTTATCATTGAATAATCATATTAGTTTGTAACATCATTATCTGCCCCAAAAACATCGCTTCGTAGGCACAGCTTTGGTAAGGGTCAACTTTAGCCAAAAAGACAAAACACTTAACCAAATTAGCACATACTTGGTAACCAATCAAGCAATCATCAAGCAGTTTTAATGACATCAATAATAACTTGGGGTTCTTGCAAATTATCCTGTCAACCATCAGTTTCAGAGCCACAGTTAATGGGCTTTAGGTATATGTTTTCATTTTCAGTGCCATGATCGATGATATAGTACATAAGTACCAAATTTAGTGATAATTTAATATTTGGGCTCCAAAACCACTTAGCAATTTTTAATAGGATATCTTAAAGAATTATGCTAACATACCAAACCAATCTTTCCACTCGGTGTGTCCTTGAAGATCAGGGGTCATTTTTTCAAAAAATTCCAGAAGCTTATCCTGCCGATTAGCTGATATGCAGGTCACAAGATACATCCGCAAAAGTGCAGTTTCCAATTTTTTTGCAGTTCCCAAAAAGGAATGCTCTAAACGTGAAAAGAACCTTTGATCTAAATGGGTCCATGATTCTCTCAAAGAATTCAAATCCATATTTATAATGCAATTGCTAAGGTGTTCTACGATTCTGTCCGGCTGAATATGAAAAAAAGCACAGTTAGGTTTATTACGATAAAACAAATGCTAAAATACAGTTAAAAATTCAAACATATTGAATGGTACATTAAATTGTAATTCATACCCGAAAACCCCTGTCTTTATCAACTTTTACTTCACTGTCAAATGTTTTTAGGGTGGATAAAAACCCCCTGAATAGCAAATAATCACGTACAAGTTCATCTCCAAAGCCAATAGCTGACATCTTTTAATTTTTAATATATTTTACATATTATTAAAATTAAAATACACACTAAAAACTCGAAAGAATAACAAATAAATAAATAATAATGGGGCAGAAGCTGACCGTATTTGTAAACAAATACAAAAACAACTGAAAAATCCTGATTTCACTTCAGTTTGAAGTGCATTTAAAATAGAACAGAGTCCAAACCTTTTTTGTGTACGACATCAGATTTTCAAACTGTATTTTAATTGATTCTAAAGGTTATTCAAGAATTGTTAGGATTGAATAAATATATTTTAGTAGGTATTAGACATTATTAGTGTAAAAGTCTGTGTTGTTTTAATGGCAAAATCACAAAATAGGGCTTTGGTTGTTTACATGCAATTACAGCGTCATCTATTAGAAAACATAGAAACTCATCCTCTAACAACTTTTCACTGTTTTCCAATGGCCTAATGAATTATAATCCCCTTTCCTTCAATAATTATAATACATTGATCACAATTATATGACTTTAGCATGGGAGAATCCTGGGGAAGGGCTACGACGAGTTAGCCCTCCAGAAACAACTCTTCCGATTCAGATATTAGTAACCCCCCCCCCTTCTCTATTTAGAATTTTTCTTATTTTCACGAAAAAAGGTAATAAGGAATTTAGACGAGTTCAACCAGAAATTGACCATACACCTCGAACACTTCAGGTGTTTTCCAAACAAGAATCTTTAAACTTCGTCAAATCAATGGTCATCTCTCTTCCATTGGTCAAACGAAATCATTTTATGATTATTTCTTTTCATTTGATAACTTTAATCACGGCTTACTAGATACTTATACAGGCTAGCCGAGTTTTAAACAATGAAAACCATTTGACAACTTTTCCCGCTTGGAGCGCTACAAGACCTAACCTACCTATATCACCCACCGCCTTCAACCAAAACCCTCTATATACAAAGCCTGACAACTACGTCACAGTGACGTCAAAGGTGGCGGAAAATCGCTGAATTTCCCATGTTAAGTCTATGGAGCATAAAAACTTACTTTCTTAACTCCTCGCGTTATGTATGCCTTCAAGGCTGATAATACTGTTCTGGAAACTCAAAATCTTTCGTTTAGAATCAAAATTTTGTCCCTTTTGTACAGCTTTTTTGTATTTTCATTCAGTTTTTTAGCCTTAGGACTAACATGGCTTTTAGTTCAGTTTGCAAATAATGAATGCATGTCATGTAGGTTTTTATCACAATATTAAGTTTATCTAGGAAATTAAAAAAAAATCACTAGTAAAATAAAAAAGTAAAATCTATTAAAAATTAAAACAAATCATTGAATTTTCGAATTCTTCCAACAGTAAACAATTTATTTAATTACACTAAATTCTTTAATTTATTATAGAGCATTCGCACATGACGTCACTTGGAGGACAAAATCAACGTTGCTAAGGCTGTTGTTAGGGGCGGGACATAGAAGTATCCAATAGCAGCATTCGCACATGACGTCACTTGGCGAATAATCAACGTTGCTAAGGCCGTTGTTAGGCAGAGTCATGTGATTGAAAATACTCTATTAGATTAAACTGATGAAAATCAAGCATTATATTTATTGTTGCGGGAAATGCACTAGTAGCACTAAGTTCTAGTTAATTCTTCTGATTTGTATTTTTACATTTTTCTCAGATGGCATCACGTTTTTGTTTGTTGTTCCATCAATTTTGTTAAATTTAAAGACATTTTTGATACTTTATGCTTATTTCAGATTTCTACTTATTAAACTCTGGTTTGAATAGCGATAGCCATCAAAATTAATATCACGGCGTATGTTTTTACATCGATACATTAATGAAAATAACAAAAACACGAATATTCCTTGTTTAGTGTTAAGAAGTCAAAAAATATAAAACATGGCGTCGTTTTGCATGTGACGTCAAAGGTGGCGGAAAGTGTGACGTCACCCGTCCGAGTTGTGAGGCCATTATATAGAGGGTCTTGCTTCAACACTGTGGATATGCTTTGCCAGTTGGTCCATGCCATCTGGATTTGCAATGATTTCCGTACTCGGCTAGCCTGTATAAGTATCTAGTAAGCCGTGCTTTAATCAATCACGGTAGAGATGAGGAACAGCTCAAGAGCACAAAAACTTTTGTATTCAAAAGCATTGAAAATTCCTTGCAATACAAATGTTTTGAACAATCATATTCAGCTCCCCCTGAACAAAAATTCCTCGATTTGATACCGAAAACCGACATTAGTAATAATTGTAAAATGCCCAAATGAACATGTTGTTGAGACCGAGATTCAAAAGTTTTTTTTATACTAGCATACATGAATAAAATAAAAGGTGTAAAACAAAGAATTAACAAAAAGCATATAATTCTTGAAGTCAGAAATTTATTTTCGATTAGTCTTTATAATGCACCTTAATTTGCTGAACTAAGTGATGAGAGTAGAAGCTACAGAATTTAGTTTTAAAAGCCATTTAACAAGAGAAATTCTAGAAGATTGGCTTCAATTCACCAGAAATACGCAAGCAGAAAAATTTGACTAGTGTTTTTGGATAATGCACCTAAAATGCAAAAGTTCTAGTTCTCTGATAGTGAAAATAATGTAGATTTCAAATTGCTCAACTTTATTTTTTGCAACTTAGCATACAATCCGATGCTTGTGTCTGGTTAATCCTAAAGTAAAAAAATATCTTTTTCTCAAGAGGGTAGGAGGTATTTGTTTAAAAAGGGTAATTTATTAGTACCAGGGATGGAATGGAATCCAATTAATATAGTTATTTAAGATTATGAGCACTTCGTTTAATTGGGAAATCTGCTGCTTCATTGCTACAAAATCCCTGTACCAATGTATTTCTGTTAAGCGGAGAAAATCCACCGTATAATAGTATCTTCCTCCCCAACATTTTTCTAAGCAGATCATATTTTAATGCATTTTGTCAAATTTTTCCTTATCAGGCTTATATCTCCTGAAAATTTAAAATTTCAAGGATTGTGTGATATTGTGGCAAATGAACAACTGCTACAAACATGCTGCAGGGCCGTATCCAAGGGGGGGGTTTAGGGGTTCAACCCCCCCCCCCCCGAAATTTTGACATCAATTTTTATACTGCTATTTTTCTTGAAAATTATGTCTCACAAGGAGCGATATCCTCTTCGGGTATAACCCAAAGGGTCTCAAAATGAGTCAAAACCCTACTTTTAAGGGTAAAATTTCCAAAATTTTTTTGGGGGAGGACCCCCAAACCCCCTCGAAATTTTGAAATCTATTAAGTATACGGTTTTTCCTTCAAACTTGTGTGATTTACAAGGATTGGTCCTCTTTAATGTTACCTAATATGTCTCAAAATGAGTTAAAATGCCACTATTGGGGGAAAAATTCAAAAAATTTTCTGGGGTAGGAACCTAAAAACCCCCTTAACATTTCGCCATTTATTACAATATACCTTCTTTTTACCTTGAAAATTCGGCCGCTTACAATGAGTGGTGCTCTATGGGTGCAATCTAAAGGGTCTCAAAAATGAGCTAAAACTCTTTTGAGGGGCAAATTTCCAAAAATTTTCTGGGGGAGGACCCCTAGACCCCCCTTTTACTTCGAATTCATATTGTTTAAACAATTATGAAATGTAGTGCATCAAAATTTCAATCCAGTGTTGTCACCTAAAACTTAACATATAAAAGTACCCGTAAGGAGGTACCTCAGAAAATATTTGAGTCAACCCCCCCCCCGAAACAAAAGTCTGGTTACGGCCCTGACATGCTGAATGTGAATTATATTAACTAGTCAGCTTAGTGTTTTTATGTGGAAGAGAAATAATACAACAGTCAAGAAGTACAACTTTCTTCAATTCTGTCGAAGAGGCTTTCAAATCTATTCCTGTAAGCAGCTTGAGAAATAGTGTTAAAAGGATCAGTATGAAAAGACATTTCTATTCAAACTTCTAAATTAGAAATTCAATTTATCAAAGAATTTCTGATGTTTGTGGAATATTGAAATCAAGCCAATATTTCAATCAAAGGTTTTCAAATAATATAATGAGAACCTTCAAGAACATAAAAATAATCTTGGCTAAACAATAAATGATGAAGGTTTGAAAATGAACAGATATAATTATAGTTTTATATCTATTAAACTTTCATTTCTCTTTTTCTTTACTCTAGTAGACATATTGAGCTGTGTCTCATACAGGTAAACTTAAGAACTATTCTAGAGGATGATTAAAAAGTTTCAGTATAAATAATTATTAAAATTAATTAAATAGAACTTTATTTCTTAATACAATTTGTAAACTTTAACTCTTTAGTATTTATTTGGTACAAGTTTTTTATGAAGAAGATATAATTGCAAACAGTGGGAAGGATTGCGAAGTTATTTTTACCTTTCTAGTTGAGATTATTTTTTGTAATTAAAGAACTGAAATGAAAAAATCCATAATTTATGTTATTTTGAGTAATTTTAAAGAAATGTGTCATCAATTTTAATTTAAGTATATTAAATGTTGAGGGTACAATAAAAAACTCAGATATCTGTATATTATGCATTTAATTATCTCAATGCAGTCATAAGAATATATATTTTCCTTTTCAATACTTGAACAAATTATAAAACACTACATAAACTCTGTACAGATAAAAAGAATTTATAATTAATCAATGTTGGAGGCATTTTGAAACAAAAAACACACAATGGCCATATAATCTAATATTATACCCATACAGACACTTAATCACCAGGATTTTTTTAATGAAAACTTTATGAGTAAAAACTTTGGTAAGTTTTCATCCCCATATATGCAACATTTTCATCTTAAAATTATCAAAATGTACCTAAAAGTTTGTAGTTAATTTTTAAATTGATTAATAAATAGATGATTTTGTATACATAACTGAAATATAGCTACATATATTAAAATAATTAATTTATAATGCAAAAAATTTTTAACATGCAATTGGTACATCAGGTTTAAGCATTTTTTAGAAAACATCCTTGATATAGCCATATACCATAATTTTGAGTCTTAAAAAACAAAAGCTATTAAGAGTATAAAAGTACATAAAAGATGAATTTCCAAAATAACAAAACCTGCTGTAATTCTTCGACTTATGGTAATATAATCAAAATGACATCACTAGGCAGCCATATCACTCCAATGTAAATATTTTAGAGTGTAATCTACTTACACATGCCAAGCATTGGCAATTCATTAGTTAGAAGTTGAGGAATACTTTAAAAACTAAATGAGCTATGTCCAGGCTTTGACATTACTTAAGCTCTTGGCCAGTGTTGTGTAGCATACTTTCATAGCATCAATGGATCTGGGAGATTCATTCTGATTCATTTACATAAGGCAGTGATTGCATTCATACTATGAATAGAACATGGAGTCTGAAAGGCTAATTCACCTTATTAAAGAAAAATTTTCAAGTGCGATTACAAGACCGATTTTATCATGCATACACATTAAAAAGCACACCACAAACTCTTTATATTTACAATTAAATTACAAACTATAAGTCTGCAATGGCTAAAAATTTTATAACTTTTAACTTGCACATAACTATGTTATTTAAGAAGGAAAAATTAAAACCTAATTCATGTACAAAGCACATTTTTACATAATGACAACTTTAAAAATGAAAAAAACTACGATGCCTTAATTCTAAAAAAGCAAAAGTTTTCTACAATGACATTAAAAATATATAGGAATATCTTCCTGATAGGATAGGTCAGATTTCTGCATTGCATCAGGGGAATAAGCATCTGAATTGTTTAAAACAAGACAATCATGTAGCAAGCTGTCTGTTTCATGTGGTACATAGTTTTAAGCATCCTTTTTAATGCAGTTCTCCTATTTTGAATTTAATACAGAACACTAAAACAGCTTAGCTCTTTTCTTTAGATCATTTCTTCTCCACTCAGGCAGACGATAAAATTCTAAACGTGAAACATGAAATATAGCTTGAAACTCTTCGTTTGAAAGATGTCGCTGAAAGAAGAAACAAAAATAAATATGCAGTAAATATTAATAACTGGATTAGAAAGAAAAAAACTTGTCTACATACTTCTAAATGACAACGATCAACATCAGCAGGTAGACGATAGTTTCCAGTAACTAACAAATGATAGGGATAAAGCTAAAATAAAAATGAGTACATATTTTTAAAAAATCTTTAAGTCATATCTACAATAAAAGTTTTAGGAATGAAAGAAATCAGCAAAGCTACATTTTGAATGAAATTTACTTAAATGCTATAAATGCAGCAAAGAAATGATTTTAAGAATGTACATCATTAGTATTGAATTACCAATTCATAAAATCTGTTGACATGTGATAAACCATCAAAAGAAATTAGATTTCAAACAAGTCTAGTGTAAATTATAATTTTAACTGTAGACTTTTTATGTATAAAAATGCAGATCAGTATATAAGAATCAAAATGCTCTATCTAAAACATAAAGTATTTTTAGCAAGATACTATACAAATGCTTTTATTACCTTTGGAGGTTCCGTAGACATGTGGAGATTAACATTTGGCATAGAACGTCTTAAGTGTGGGCTGTAAGAAGCATGGCGAAATGTAAAGCCTTCAGAGTAGGGAGTTGATCTGAATGTTGTGCTTGCACTATAGTTCTGAAATTTTTCATATGAATTATAACCATTACAATACAGAATATCACATCAGAGGAAAAAGAAAAAACAAGAGACTCACCACTGGAGGTTTTCCTTGCTCTGGAGTTGGAGACACTAAAATGCCAAAGGATATTGAATTAAATAAAGTAAGAGATAATAAAAATAGAGTCAGAAAAATTGAGAATTATAATTTATAGTTAATAGTTTCACATTTTTTTATCCCAGCAATTAAATGTAAATAAATAGATGCAGGAATTTATGAAAGCATATAAAAAAGATTTAAATAGTAGTTTTTAAACACAGAAAAGCATTTTTAATATAAGAAGGAGTATTGGAAAAATAAGAAAAGACAAGGGTATTAGAAACAATCATTCTGCATACAAATCAGTCTGTTAATGTTGTTTACAAGTAAATTTTGAATATAAAGGAAATTTTATTTCCATCACTTTTGTTTAATAATAATTAGAAAAAATACTCACAATCAGATTTTCCACTTCCAAATTCTGAACTCTGGGTAGGCTGAATTTTTACAAAAGCTAAATCACTGGTCTGTAACCAAACTTACAATTAAAAAACACTGCATAAAAAATCACTCAGTAATTTGAAAATTTGATAGAATACAGTCAGATCCTGACTTGCATAGCTATTGAGAACAAGAAATAAGTTTGTCACAGTGGAAAATCATACATAATACATTTTATCCAATATAAGAAACCCTAAAGGTAAAACACATCGTTATACATAATTTGTATCATTATAAAGCTAATAACTGTTTAAAATAATACTATAATGTACAAAGGATAGAATAGTTAAGCCAATATGCAATTAGTAATAGTATTTTCTTTACATCTTACATGCATCAACCCTAGACCATAAACTAACCTAGAAAACAGTATTTAATCCTTTCTGTTCTCACTGCCCAAATTTCTTATACCAATTAATAAATACCTCGATCAGTCCAGGTTTTAAAGGGTTAAACTACCCAAGTTCCATTCTTAGTTACTCTTAAGAACCTCATACAAAAAAGGAACTTAAGAACACAAAGTATATTTTTTCAAGTTTTCACTTAAATGATTGTCCGATGAAATATTTTAGACTGGTAGAGATTATATATCAGGATCTGACTTAACCTCATATCCATAAGAAAAGGTAATTACCATGAATCCCATCCCGCCTTCCCTTCCAGCTGCAGGCAAAGTAGCAGATTTAGTTGAAAAGCCATAACCTGGTTTAGGAATTGGCCGTAGAGCTGATACAACTGTAATAGAAATTCAGTTTTGTTACACATTTTTCCTTTTTTAAACAAATCCATATGCTAACTTAAGTTAAAACTTACTTCATTCTTATAATTAATTTAAGAAATATACAATTAACCAGATGCCATAGAATAATTAACTATTTATTTGTTTAATTTTAAATTTCTTGTTTGAATTGGTTACACATATAAACCATTAACAGAAAACTTAAGACACTATACTGAGATATATTGCATGCAAAGATAGATTTTATGAAACAATAAGTTTATGTTTTAGATACAGTAGTTTGGCTTTTAACACCAACCATTATAACAAGGTGTATTTCCTGATGAACGAAGAGATGAGCGATAACCTGAACTGCGGTCAAATTCATCATCTTCCCATGGTCTAGGTCTATCAATATCTCTAGATGGAGCTATAAAAAAATTAAGATACAGCTGAGAGAAATTACCTTATTACATATTAAGAAAATTTAATACTCCTAGACAACTAAGACATTCAAAAGATTTCAACCTCAATCAATCCTAAGAAAACTTAACCTAGTTAGATGACCTCAAAATAATATTTTCTAAAATGTTTAGCCTCCTCTTAAATACAATTCTATAGAGGTTTAGGGAATGGTGGAGAGATGTGCAGTCTTAAAAATCCTGAACATTATTTTTTTTTTCAAATAGTTTGACTTTTTTGGCAATATCATTTCTATTAGATTGGAAAACCATTCAATTACCAATTTTGAGAGGAGCCTTTATAAGTTACAGCCCAGTGTAGCAAATATCCTAAATATGGTATGGCCATTAAATAATTAAAACAACTATAATCATAAATAAAGTCAGAAGTTTTAGTGAGCATTCCCATAAATGCCTATGCATTAATCAGTAAAAATATAGCTTTCAACTAGCTGTTACGACCCGGCAAAGCCGGGTCTTACAGCTAGGCTAGCCTTTTATGCGAGCTTCGCTCGTTACTACTTCAAGTTCCTATTAATTATACATTAAATAAGAAGTTTAACTTTAATAATTTATTATTGTTGAATTAGAAACCAACTTCCCTAAAAGTAACTTTTTAACCTTTATTAAGTAAACCAACTTTCTTGAAAGATATTTATTTAAAAGCTATTATATTATTTTAAAATTTTAATTACTTTTATTTATTTATTTTTCTGATTATTGCGAGATGGCATCGAGTCAGTGAGTGACGTGGGCTTTTATATTTTTCTGATGATTATGATTATTATTGCGAGATGGCATCATAGTGTGCGAGCGTTCCAGAATCAGTGAGTCAGTGAGTCAGTGAGTCAGTGAGTGACGTGGGCTTTTATATGAGAGATTATTATACTTGAATCTTACAAGCATGAATTGAACTGTAGTATCTAAGCCTAGAGGGAGGCTCTTTGTTTGCTGATGGCGTGCGTGATGCATTCCTTGGATCAAGATTGGCTTTTCTCCATGCTTTTAATTTCTCTCTTTCCTGCACATTTTTTAAAAACACCTAAAAACAGAATACGGAAGCATTAGGTATGATGAAAGTGAAAGCAAAAGAAAAATACTAGAGAAAAAACTGGAGTACTAATGCAAGTTTTTAACAAAATTCCATTCAAACATTGTGAAAACCAATCTAGCTTTCTGAATGACCTTATACATAATTTTACACAAAATTTAATTCTTTTCCATAACATATATTTACTTTACTCTGTGAGATAAATATGGATTGCTGCATGCTAATTTATTTTCTCTTATGTTGATAAACTTATATTTAGATTTTGTTTTGTAAAATATAACTAGAGATTTTACAGAATTATCTGAACAACTCAAATTAAGAGTAAAAATACTAACATAGATATCACTTTTTAAAACAAGTTCAAACTTTTACATACCTTTCCTATTCCAGTTGCAATTTTTGAAAGTTCCTCTTCTTCTTTTCTTAACTGGGGATCTTCTATCTTCTCATCATCATCAAGAATGAAATCTTTAGAGCCCCCACTCCAACGACGCCTTCTCTCTATAAAGAAATAATAATAAAACATAATCATCAAAGAATCAAACTTAAAACACAAAACCAAAAAACTAAAAATCTAATTTTTAATTCAATCAAAAAGTAATTTTAAATTCAAACTAATCTAAAAACTGCTTAATTTATTTTTTCAAACATGATAATTACCTAATCTTTACAATTTATCAAGCTTCTTCTCTTTTAAGTCATAAAAAAGTAGTTGGCTAACGCATGAAATTTTAATAAAAAAAAAAGACTACACTTTAATGTATTAGCATTAAAAAATGGTTATAATAGGATGATCTTTAAACCATTTCAGGATACTGGTTTTCAACCACACACATTTCAAGATCTTGAAATCAAATGAAGATTAATAATTCAGGTTACATAGAATTATAAGTTTTATAATGAAGCTAATATTCATAGGTACAATAGTATGTTAATAAAATGGATAAATAAATTTTTATATTATAAGGGATTTTAAAAACAAATAGTGCAAGTTGAAAAGGAAAATTTTTCCAAGGTTTTTAATGCATGCTTCTTTATATTGAAACAGCTGATATTTCTTTAATTACAATCCACCATAAATCTTGGGCTAAACATAGGAGTACAAACCCAGCACTGCCGAGAATTGAAGCATAAGGCATATGCAAGAGAAAATGATTTATGGGCTAAAAATGTGTTCAAAATATTGAATTGCACATCAAAGGATTTTCAAAAGTACCTAAGTCAAATCCCACCAAGGATTTTAAAATATAGATCTCCTACATGACTTTGAAAGTGGACAGCGAATTCATTTCATGATTTGAGGCAAATAAATTTTATGTAACACTTGTTTTGTTTAGCATAACTGCTTACCCATGCAAATATCCATTCTGCAGTTTCAAACACTTCAAAGAAAGATTTGAATTCATGCATCAATCAACACTATCAGACAATTTACAAAGACAGACAATACACAAGAAATAAGTCTGATCAACATAAACATTCCAGAGAATCAGTTCAATTTGCACACCAAAGAAAAGAATTCAGATGTGTTTATCCATACCAGGATCAGTATATGGAAATGGAGGAGCAGGAAAATCGTCTCTTTCAATGGGAGGAACACTATCAGGCCTAGGTTTAATCGCATCAGGATAATGGGCCAGATTTATTGGTTCTTCATTGTTCATATGGGGCGAGCGTGGCCGAGGAGTAGATGATTGCATTGTGTCAACTGAAAGAGAAATATCTCACTTCTTGTTCATAAAACTTCTCCAGCAACTTCAATCAGACAAGCCATATAAGTATTTAGTCAATGATTAATATTTTTGTTCAGAGTAGTCTTCGTGTGAAAGACAAAACTAATTTTAAAATGCTTCTAAGGAGTCAACTAGTTAGAACAGAGCTTGTAAGGCTTCATAAATATGAAACAAAGTGTAAGCTCAGAACAACTGTAGAATATTTACACTGTGAATATAGTGTGCAGTAATGTAAAATTATTTTACACTTTTTAAATCTGAAAGGAAACAGATTTTTAAAAATTTTATGCTGAACTGAAGTCAAACATTATATCCATTGTGAGTTAATGACAACAGTTGATATCAGGGGTAAAAAATAGAATGCTTTAATTTGTGTTTATAGGCTAAAAAGTGTTCTGTTTAAATTATAATTCCATACCACAGGGAGGGCTTATTTAAAAACGTATATATCATATAAATTGATGATTTTGTAATGATGAATGTATCTTTTAAACTAAATTCTCTCTCAACACCAAAAAGGAAGTATAACAAAAATAATTAGACTAAAATGCTTAAGAAAATTGAATGACTTAACTTACTTAAAGCTTGCATTCCTGAAATGAAAAAGAGAAAAATTAATATCAACTTATTAAAAGAACCGAGAATTCTAAATACTAGTTTGTTGAAAGGAAAAGCACCTACCTTGTTTAGATGCTGGTCTAGAAAGAGATCTTGCACTACGCCTTCCACTTCCACCGTCTGAAAAAAAATTGTAGTCAATCAATAGGATGTTCTGTGAAAATTTTAAAGAAAAAAAACTTTGAAAATCGGTGCATAAAAAATTACATTAAAGTGCCAAGTAATAACAACTGAAAACACAAACCAGGTGGACGATGAAACTGAGGAGACTTTGGAGGATGGGGCTGTATTGGTCTACGTAAATATCCTTGAGTTGGTTCAGCAGTTAAATAACTTAGTGTATAAACACGGCTAAGATCCGTTATTAAAGCATCCTTTTCTAGGAACATTCCAGGACTTGTTCTTCCATACTAAAGAATACATGAACACAAATGCTTACCATAAAGTAATTGATCAAATAATACAATTTATGTTTATGCTATAGAAAATGTAATATTTTTGCCCTAATTTTTCAATAGTTTTTTTTCATTTAATTTTAGACAAAAAATATCCTTTTCTACAAATTTAGTATGAATTAGGTATTAATTTAGTATGACTATGAAACAGACATTTTCAAACCCAAAGGACATTTTCTATATTTTTTTTATTCTTGACTTTCTATTTATCTAGCCTTATTTCACCAAATGAGCAGCAAATAATACAGTACAGTAAAGGTTTCTTCCTTTTTCTGCCAACTTGGCAGAACTTTGGCATGATGGAGCACAGTAGACAACTCTCAACATTTTCCATTTTCCCATCTAGACTTCCACCCACTACAGAAAGACAACAAGGAGGCCATTTCCAAAAGGCATACAATAACACTTAGCTGACAAACTGTAGTCATTGTAGATAGTCTTTATGAAAACCTTGGCTATTTTGGGAAATTTTCACTTGGTCTCCCTCTAAAATTTTTAAATCAACTGATAAGGTTTTTTGCGAGCGGTCCCCCAAAAATTATAGCAGTGTGTTATCGCAAATGACTAAATACTGCCCTTGAACACGCACATATAAAAGGTATGAATTATTTTGTTAAAAATTAAATAATTAAATTGATATTAAAATGCATAACAATTATTATTAGGTTAAGGAATAATATTATTTTTAGAGTAATTTTAGAAACTCAAGTAATGGACACATTATACTAACAGCATTTTGATAGTTAGATCAATGCACATGTAAGTTACTAAATCATAAAAACAATAAACAAAAAGCAAATATAATATCAAACCAAAATAAATAAAAAAGGCAAAATAAAAACAAACCTGTCTAGTGAGTGAACTATATGGACTCGTGGAACGTGAACTTGAAAGACTAGGGGAATAAGGCGGGTACTGCGACAAAAGTTAAGCTATTATTTTCAAAAGTAAATTTCAAAAGAAATTAATAAAAACTCAACTACTTAAAGCATACCAAAGTAAATGAAATCAATAAATAAAATTAAAGCAAACAAAATTATAAAATAAATGCAAATCAAACATATAAGCTTGGTAACAAGCATAGTAATAAAAACGTTTTATACATACATGACCATCAATTAAACCATTTGATTTATGGTCATCTAAGTAATCATCATCCATTTTTCCATCTGGAGAAGGACCACAACGGGGATGCCAAATGGCTCCTCCTAAAGAGATTAACTGTTGAGTCAAGTGTTTTTTCTCACCATATTAAATGAATAAAGTAACTAATGCTGCCACTTTTTCAGAAAATTTGTCACCATACATTCATAGAGCAAAAACTATACGATAAAAAAATTATGAATTTGCACATTGTTACAGAAATGGTTTCAGATGTTGATATGAAAATTAATTAATGACTTGAACAGAAACTTTTGAGTTAATTTCGGTTGAAGTTGGAAGTTAAATGCACGCAACATCATTCTGCTTAGAAAACCAAGTAATCAATGGCCAATTTATACTATTCAATTATGACTTATTTTTAATTGTATATTTTATAGAATGATAGCAAGAAAGAAAATGACTTAAATTACATCTCTGTCACAAATATTCTACGTGTAACAATTTACTAGTTTTAATAACATCGGCATAATGCCCCAAGGCAAAGATATTTTCAATGAAATAAGGTTATTTTACTTGCCTGTTATTTTCACCTACATTATAATATATTAAATAATGATTTCAAAATCCTAATCTATACAATTTAATTGAAATTAAACTTAATTTCTAAAATTTCATTAGAAGAAAAATGTTTGTGAAGTTTTTACTAGGCAAGAATGATTGTGAGGCTTTCTTACCTTGAAGATACATTTCTTCTCCATCACCAAAAGGATCACCACACTTGGAACACCGGGCACATGTTGGATGAAAATGGTGATTGTCACCAGCCTAACAAAAACAAAATCTTGAAAACTCACAAATCATCAAACATATAAATATTGAAGAAATTTAGGCAGTTCAGCAGAAAGTAGTGTAACAGGGATATAAACTTGACATATTGTGTATTAGTTTCTTCAAATATTGAAACTTAATAGTAAAAGTTTTATTTTTGAAAAACACATTGATAGGGGTTTATTGCTTCAATATTTTAATAAAACTTTCAAAATAAAATTGTGACACAAAGTTACTACTTTGATCCATTTTTTACTTCAAAATTAATATGTATTACCTCAATGAGAGCCTATTGTAGTCTTACAGGAGACAAGCAGTTCTAGCTAAAATATTTTTATTGCTCCACTCGACAAAATGTACTGGCCAATATTTTAGTAAAACTTTCAAAATAAAATTGTGACATAAAGCTACTAATTTGATCCATTTTTTACTTCAAAATTTACATGTATTACCTCAATGTGAGCATATTGTAGCCTTACAGGAGACAGACAGTTCTAGCTAAACTATTATGTATGAGGTAACATGAAATTTAGCAATACACAATTATTTTCTTTATGCACCATGCAATCTCATCTATCAAATGATCACATATAAACTTGGAGAGGTTTTGAGATTTGCTTGTTTGTTGGCACTATTCTACTGCTTTTAAAAGATTTATCAAAAATAACTTTGTTCCTGTCTCCTGGAAGCCAAAAATACATTTCCTTTCAGTTAGAAGTTTGGATTTTTAAAACTTTTAGAGTTACCTTAGTTTTGTGTGTAATAGAATGTAACTTTCATAATTTTTGGAGAGGATAAAAAATTTAAATTACACATGAAAACTTCAAATCACAGAAAAACAGTTTGGAGTAACATCATTTTTGGGGGAAAATTCCAATACTTACACGTAAAACTTTCCCAATTATATAACGTTCACAATGATTGCACTTCACACCAAACTGTTTTTGGTAATCTTTTTCACAATAAGGTATACCATCCCTAAAAAAAAATTAGATGAACACAGAAAATTAGATACACAAGAAAGACACTAAAATAAACCAACAGAACAGGCAGTAATACTATACATAAAGGTTTCAAGATAAAATGCTAGGAATTATATTACAACAAAAGTAACATTTTAAGAGTTGATTTTATAAATACATTTTTCCTACTGCATTTATTATTTTTGGAAACTATTAATAATTCTCAGATTGGATAGGCTGTGGGAATTGGGGAATTCATAATCATAGGACCAGCCTTGTTGGGCTATGAGCCTGTAGCTGGTCGTCAGTTTTGTATTTGTATTTGTATAACCCTTGAATATTATTATAATGACTGGTTTATTGCATAGCCCATATGGCATATACTGTTCATAAAAACACTTTTATCATTCATTTTAACTATTTAAATAGACAAGTTGAATGTAGATATGAGTATCTTGGACTTAACATTTTGCGAAGTAATATCATTAACTTTTAGACAAACAAAAATCAATTAAAATATTTTGATTGAAAAGCTCACAAAAATCAATTACTTCAAATAATATTTTAACTTCTGGGACACAAATGAAAAAAAATTGTACAGAATAAAATCCTTACTTATCCATGTACTCTCCATGAAGAACTGCTTCACAATCTGTACACTTGAAGCACCAGATGTGCCATTCCTTACCTAGGGCAATGAGGGCTTGACCCTCTTTCAGTTCTTCTTTGCAACCAGCACAAACTAAAAAGAAATTAGTAATTCTTCATTTTTTACTATGGTTTTCAAAAGTTTTTTCTTGGGAGAAAAAATATGTGTCAACTGTATGTTATTCATTAATTTTATAAAACTATAATATGCATGTTGAAAATTATACCCAATTTAAAACATTTATTTGAAGTACAAAATCAAATTTAGGGGGATTTAAATATATTTATTAACTTCATAACTGTCCTAAAATTCTGGAATTTGGAAATAATTATCGTTTTTAACCATGAAGTTTTAGTTCCTGAAATAGCATAATTTTTTTACATCATAAGACATAGCCTTCATTAGTTCTATGTAGGGTTTGAAAAAAAAATCCTAATTCTTTTTTATGTTATGTTTACAAATTTATATCAAGGTATTCAAATCAGTTTTTTTTTTCAATAATGTTTTTATTTCTGCAGAGCAACACATTTTCAATTAATTTGGGTAAAATTAAAATAACAAAGGGGACTTAATAAAGGAAGAAATATTTATAAAACATTATAATGATTAACTATTTGTTCTATATAAAGATCTCAAATTATTATTTGCTTCAAAAATAGTTACTTATTAGGCTGCCTAATTAAAAGTTAATCATGTTGAAGTATGAATGAATGGTATTTAAAGAATTTTTTTAAAAATTATAGTGAATAATATATTATATACTAATTTTAATAAAGAAAGAGAAAAGAAAATGTTTTTAAATTTAGTAAAAAAAAAAACATTAGGGTATAATTGTAACAAGAAATTGACGAAAGAAAGAATTCTACACAATAAATGTTTCAAATATTGTTTTAAATTGAGTGTTTTAAACAAAATATTTAAACACAACAACCCTAGTTCTAGAACTACTGATTGAGGCATTAACTTCTTAATTCTAGCAACTTATAAGTCAACTCACTTTTATGGATTGGTCCATTTGTTACTTGAGATTCTTGAACTGGAGAGTCATCAGCTGAGACAATTGGAATCTGAATACATTTGGTACATAAGACATCTTTGCCAGTGTAGGTCACTTTTTCACCCGAAGGAAAAGGCTGCCTAAAAGAGAACATATAGTCAATATACTAATACAATAAAAATGTTCTCCACATTTTAAAAATTAAATAGAAAACTATTTAAATATTTTTTTCAGAGCCAGGAGAAACCTTAAAATTTTATTTTAAAAAGTCCTTTGAAGTCAATTAATGTTTAAAAACCCATTCTGAAATATGAGGTTGAGTTTTTTCACATTATTTGAAAGTAAGGATTGGGGTCAAAAAATTTACTTTGACAACAGATTTCCAGAAGTACAGGATTCCTCCAAAGAAAGATTTCAACATTAAGTTAAACCATAATTTAATCACAAGATACATTAACAAGCTTTTATTATGGAAAATATATAGAACTTCATCACAGGTAAAATGGATATTAGATAGTACCTATTAAATTAAATTATAGTATAAAAACATAAGAAGTGAAATTAATTTATTTATGGTAACATGAAATGTGATTCTATAACATTAGAAATGTGATAAAATCATGGTTCATAAATCTCTGATCTCTCCCTCATTTCAGGATCAATATACAGAATAAGTTCCTTTCAAGATAGGCAATAAAAAAATAAACGGAAAAAATAATTTAAACAGAAAAATATATGTTCATTACCTACAACTAGCACATACAAAGCACTTCTGGTGATATGTATTACCGAGAGCAGTGACAACATCTCCCTCTACATAATCACCACATTCCTTACACCTAGTTCCAAACAGTTTTTGATAATCTTTGGAACAGTAATAAAGGCCACCATTCAAGAAAAATCCTCCCTGAGCTAGTGAAGACGAACATTCTGAAATAAACAACAAAAAAAATGTCAAGACTGGTATGGGACATCATACATAAGAGATTCTCAATCTAAGTCATAAAATTCATTTGTTACAAGCACATTTCATCATGGGAATAAAACGAATACTGGGTGACTGCTCTTAATGTGGTCTGATAGCTAATTTCTAACCTGCTAGTTTTAGAAGCATAATTTCACTAAACATAAACATTTTAAATTATTTAATGTATTATATATGTTAAGTAGTTTTAGCAAACTAATCTAATATACTGAAAGCCATTGTGTTTATGAAAGTGAAAGTCTGTCCATTATACAAATCCAGATACATTTTCCCCTTATCAGCACCAAATTTGGTACACATAGGTTTTAAAACCCAAGGAATAACATAATAGGCTATGTTTGGAGTTTTCAAAACTTACCCTTGATCCCTTTTCCACCCTATTTTTCCCGTATTTGCTTTAATCAGATTTTATTTAACTTACTTATGCATAGTACTATTAGGGCTTATGGCTAGTTCAGAAGAAATTCTAACATACTAATATGCTTTTAACTAAATATGAATGATAAGATCAGAACATAAGTAAAAGATAATTTTTTAAATAAAAATCTTTTTGACTAAAAGGTTTACAACACATTCAGGAGTGGATAGGACATCCCATTTATAACATTTGCCATGAGAGGTTTGAACTTACCTGCACATTTGAAACAATCTAAATGGAAATATCTGTCTTGGACTCTAAGAGCATTCCCACTGCACTTCTTTTTACACACTTCACATAGAACTTTACCTAAAAGTAAAAAAAAAAATCAGTTATAAATATGTAATAACAACTATAAAGAGAGAAATAGAATGAAATACCTGTAAGATACAAATAATATATTTCAAAATTAGTAAGTGATTTGAAATTAAAAGTTTCTAAATAGGGTGATATTATTGCCTACCCAGTGGGGACCGTGATATTTGAGGGGGTAGCGGTAAGTTCAGAGGAAAAAACAGGAGTTTGGGAGTTTAGGAAGTGTTGAATACATTTTTAAATACTATTAAGATTTCCTCACTGAAAAACATTAGAAATAGTATAGTTATGTGCTTTTGGTTATTACTACCATCCTTTGTCAACTAAACTATCAAAGTCAACAAAAAAACCATGAACAAAAGCTCAAAAAGCATGAACAAAAGCTTCCAGTGCCTTTCCTTAAGGAAAGGCACAATTGGTTGCACTGCACCGTCGGAATTCAGAGACAAAATTTGAAATAGTAATCCTGTAAAATATGTTTTGCATGGGAAGAACGTGAAGGAAGAATGTTTTGCATCTCTACCAGAGGAACCTATTTGAAAACGCAGATCTTAAAAATAGTTTTGGGAGTCAAGAGAAATAGAAACCATTTTACTGGTGATGTATGCATGGGCGCCCATACATAAGGGCAAAGGGGGGCCCGGGCTCCCCTTGCTCAGGAAAAGTTCCTTTAACTATAATAAATCGGTTTTTACGAAAAGTTTTTTTTTAATTTAATTTTAAATTTTTAACTGAATTTTAGAAGTCACCCAAATGAGTTAAAATACTACTTTTAAGAATAAAATTTTAAAACTTTTTCTGGAGAGAAATCTTGTACACCCCCTTTTTGCTTGAAACTCCAATATTTTAAATGAATTTTTTTGCATTAAGTACTTGTGAGAGGCCCCTTTGAAATAATTATGAACAACCCCCCTTAAAAAAGTTACTTAAGTCTAGTTGTAGTAACGTGCTTGACAGGCTAACTTGCAATCATTTTTCTTGGGGCCCCCTCCTGAATTTAAACATATGGGCGCCCATGGATCTATGGTTCTTCTGACTGAATAGTCTGTCGAAAATGACCTAGATGTATAGGCAATCTTTCCATTAATATTCGTTTAATTTCATCTAAGAACAAAATTTATATCCGAAAGAGCATAAGATTTTATTTCCATGGAGTTAAAGATTTTAAACAATTCTTCCACTAGGGGAGCTTCAAATTTCTAACAATCATATCAAGAAGTATATTGAGGTCGTACAAAAGTTGATAAGTCATGAATAGAGAAGATGAACCGGAAGGAAGACATAAGAATAAAATTCTCATCCAGAAAAAGCAACACATTATCAAGACTCCCGAAGCCTTTATAACTTCCTGTCAGTCGCGCATCAATTTCCTTCCAGTTTCATGACCAGAGGAGCTCATGTTAGGAGTGCAACAGTATTAAAATATATTTTAATAGAAAGAATGCTCGACATAGAATTTGGACGAATACATTAAAATATACCTGGTAATTATTTTGTTAAGTGAATGTAATAAAAAAACTACGCCGTTTTAAATTTATATAAAAAAGGACTCCCTTATATTACAACTAATCTAATAGTTATTTAAGAGCAGTGCTTGTAAAGCATGCGTCCTAATTTTTTAATCGTTTTAAAACAGACTATTACATCCAAGTTATTTTGATAGTTTAATGAGAAAATGGTCGTCTGGGGAAGTCAAGACGGCCGTAATTAAAATTGAAAAAAAAAAATCCCCTAACTAATTATCACCATTTCGAGATGGCGTTGTTCAAGATCAAAGATCGAGGAGAAAAAATGTTGTTACACCAAAAAAAATGTTGTGTTCCCACGTAAAAGTTTAAAAAATTATATAGGTTACAACGTGTCTCCCATTGAATCGACGCTCGTGCGTGAACCCTAACTAAATCAAGAAACCAATCGAAAATTCCCATAGGACCCCAAAGTTACAGGGAAAGTACACAAAAAAAAGGAAGAGTAAGCATTCAGCAAAAGTAAACAAAAAAACCTGTTAATGTAGGTCAGGTAAAACGCTTGCGGAATATTAACTTGTTTCACCGGCGTCTCACCTTTCCATGCCTACAGGGCTGACTGAGCAAAAGAAAAAAGGTGAAACAGTCACAAATTCTGCACCATCTCTCTCTGATGCGGAAGTGGAGAAAGTGATGCGGCAAGATCATGAGCTTCGACTCCGTTTTTACTACAGCGCGTTATTTGCTTAATTTTACGCTTAAAATGATGATTCTCAGCATCTCAATGTTGTTAATTGCAAAAGTAACTCTTCAGAATACTGTTGCTTTAACATTTTATTTTTTTTTCCACTTTCTCGCTTGAAAACTCAATAGTGCCACACATTACAACTTAACTATCTTTGTTACACGAATACTCAAATTTCACCAACATGAAACACGTCACATAACATGCTGGAATTACACATAACAAAAATGTTGAATAGATACAACACTGCACCCTGCCCCCGCCTCCCAAAAAAACACAATAACTCGATAACCAATTATTTTTCTGATGGGAGATTCTACAACAGAGTATGTTTAACTTGCTTCCAAGGCTTATTTGCCCTTCTAAATTCACCTATTAACACTTGAAATATATTTCCATTTTCACAAACATTTAAATCGTGAAGAACGTGAGTTACCTCTCTAACCTTTCATAACACTTTATTTTAAACAGTCACTCAATAGAAGGTTATAAAAACCCGAGTTCACTTCATTTATTGGGCCAATCGATACTTCTTTACGCTTCTTTTTGTATTTACTTACCAAATCACTCATAACTTCTGAATTAACATGTATTACAGTACCCATAGAGATAAAAAATATCCACACTAAATTCAAAAAAAAACCAAAACCGACCGATTTCCACAGATATCCCCCTTACGAAAACCATCACAATGGACTGGTCAATAAAGGACAATAAAGAGAGATATCCAGAAGCTCCTGTCTACTCCCATCGTTTTATTGCTACAACGGCGCGCACTTCCAAAGCGAGACGTGGCGGCTAATAAGCCGAATTACCAAGAACACGGAGACGCGAATGACTCACATCCCGACATGCTTTCACTCCCACACAAAAACCAGCATATTGTGTTTCAGAGCCTTTATTCCGCCACTGCTACTACTAAATATTAGAGGGAGAAATGGGGATGCAGGATGATATATATTTCTCACGGCGACACTAACAAGGATGGATCAGAGACCCACAAAGTGTAAATGAGGCAGGATATCGATCATAAGAGAAACTCGAGTCGTTTCTTGTTCTTTGTCATTGATATAAGTAGTTTCAGTGATTTAGTTAAGTTCCAGAAAATATTTTATAGTATATCTATCCCTATCCCTCCTCTTTTCGATCCCTCTCTTCATTGCTAAGTGTAAGATATCGGAAGTAATCCACGAAGTTATGTATTCAACACTGCAATCTTGTCCACACAATGTTGGCAGCGAACTTTTAGAAAATATCTGATCTGTATCGCATTAAGGTTCAAGGAAGTATTTTTCCAACCAAATAACGAAATACGTTTACATATTCAAGTTAATGAACGTATCTCAAAAGACAGACGTACTCTTTTCACTCATCCAGAAAAAAGGGGGTATCAGAGATAAAATTTTTGTACAGCTACCCTCTCCTTAGACTAATGATGTAAAAATCATCAAAATAAATAAAATAGATGTGGTTCTCTGCTCCTCTTGGGTTTGTTCCAGACTAGAAACAGTGAATGATTGTCTAGAGACACATCTGTTTAAATTTGGACTTCATGAGCACCTGAATTGGGACGTGGACCCTTTCCCATGTCAGGCGAATATTTTGCGTGTAATATTCAACAAGACTTTTTTCTGGTTAACGAAGCTCCTATTGATAGCTAAGGTTCTTGAAAACTGACAGCTCGGAATTATCTAAGAAGCTGCTATTTTTATATTTTCACTTTCGAACGAGTACACATAAGGGGAGATTATAAATAGATCGTTACATAAGTGCGAGTCTACCAAGACATGGGTAAAAAATACCATAACCAGATGAAAAGTTTATTACCTTTTTCTCAGTGAATTCGTCCCCAAATTTATGCATGTTAGAAATAGCTGATAAAAATTTTCCAATATATTATTGTATTGCACATATTTTATTATATTGTAATGAAAACAAATTAGTATGTTTGACATTTATTGCTTAGAAATAAAAAACTAAATAACAAAATTACAATGGCAAAATGTTTTTAAAAATCTGAAATTTAGTTTACTTTTTAATTAAATTAAAATCTTTCAACATGTTTAGCATAATATCTGACAAATTTTTAAACCTTTTTTACTTTAAACTTTTTTGCGTTAGGTTGAATTTACGAGTTTGATACAACGCAACTCGTTGATTCTGATGCAAGCTTTTTTTTTTTTTCCTGATTGCTATTTGGATACCGGGAGAAGACTTCTCTGCATTACTCGATTTTACATCGTATGGCTGGCTGCTTTATAACTTTTTCAGGCGCAATTAAAATGTACATAAAAATACCTTTTAGTTCTATTTGTCGTGGTTTGAAGTAACCAGGGGGGGGGAGCGGGAAGCTCAGGAATGGAACGTTTCTGATTGCTATTTTACATAATAATTACGTCACGTGCTTTCTAAAATGAAAGAAAAGTTCAAAATGACAAATATTCGAGACATTAGAAGGAGTTATAAAATACTAAACCCCAAATGTAAAATGTTTCACAAGTGTTTGAGAACGAGAAAAGTTGTTCTAATTTTTCATTTAAGAAGGCAACAATCAATGGAAAAAAAAACTCGTAGTAATAATATAGTAATATATTGATGCTAAATAACCTTTGCGCCTTTAATGATGCAAAACATAAAAGCTTCTGTTCTTAAAAAAATACAGAGCATTTATCTTTTTATATTCCTCCTATAAATTTTGAATCGACAACGAAAGCTCCAGCGTATATTTACAACGCTTCGAATGATTGTGCAAGATAGATAGGCGGTGACTAGTTGGTAAGTGTAACTAGCTGGTGTTATTCAATAAAAAAGATGCTTCACAACATCTCGACGACGACGAGTGTGACACGATTTGAATAATTTATCACCGCCGACACTTGAATACATTTCGCGTCTCTACAAGCACCATAAAAATTCGGACAACAATGATTCCATCAAACGCTGCGAGAAAAACCCTTTGAAAGACCTTCAATGAGCTTCATGTTACTGAGAAAACAAAATGGGAGTAAAGTGGTTGTTCTCCAAAAACGCCATTTATCGGGATATTTTTTTTATTAGCACACGTCACTAAAGGATGACTCCAAAAAGCACTTGGGCCTTAAGAGCTGGTTTCAGTTGCCTCTCATCAGCAAGTGTGAACGAAAAGAAATAGTAAGTGATTGTATGAGGAGTAAAAATGGAGGACGTGGGAACAACCAACCAAAATGCAGATAATACAAGAATCGCAATGAATTCTTTTGGACAAGATCGGTCGATACAGTAAATAATCCCATCCAATATCCAATAATTTTTCAACATAACCTACCTAAGTACTACTAAAGAAGTCTAAATAATCATGTTTATTTAACCAACCCACATATAAAATACCAGAGTAAATACATTTTAGTCTGTGGTTTGACCTTTAAAGGTAATGTTATTTACATTACATTCACCCCCGTACCTCAAACCGCAAACGCAAAACTAAATTTTATTTGGTTTTAACCAAATTTATTGAATTAAAATGTAATGAAAAGACTAAATAAGAAAGTGCGTAAGAAGATCTTTAAAAATTTTTAAGCGAAAAAATTTTAAAAATTACGAGAACCCCTTATGCCTTTCTTGTTAAAAAATAAAACTGGGTGAACTAATTCAAGAATAATACTAACCTATGAACATTTTGAAACGTTAACAGGTTCTTGAGAAATAAAAAAATCACATAAGAACTAGATTCAGAAAAACTCTTTCAATTGAAAAAACATTTGACCAATTTTAAATTTGTACTGCTGCTTAAACCCTGTTACGCAAATAAAAACCACAGTAATATTCCATACTTATTTTGGATGTGATGTTTAAAAATAAGAATGTATTTATGGGAATAGGAGTACATTTTATGAATGAGAGTGATGCAACATGCCGCATCACTCCGCATACACACAGTAGAAAAAAAGTCCCCCAAAAAGCAGTGGTAGTTAAGACACCTAGACAACTGGAAATAAGACAATACTTAGAATTTATTCGTTAAGTGCCTTATTAAAGCACCTCATTATAGCGATAACAAAACCTTCTCATCCGGTTAGCTCGAAAACCGTTTTTAATCTCGCCGCGGCGGGACGACGATTTCCTGGTCATTTGCTAAGGAAGAGGATACCGACGATCTGGCGATAAAAAAAAAATACTCCACCAGAACCACCTCGAGGGTTCCTTGCGATGAACGATAGATATTGATATTAGTAAAACTTCATTTGTTGCAAGACAATATAATTCACACAGGCCGGCATCATGTTTAGAGGTTAAGCGAAAGACGGTGCGGTGAGTATGCCACTGAATGGAAAAGAATAATGCACGAAGGCATAAAACAAAATGGCAGAAGTCATGCAATTGTTTGCTGCACACAGGGAGAACAATAAAAGCTTTCAAAAGAATAGAAGACAAATTACGATGCAGGCTAGATTAAAATGCACGTCACCTCGTTAAGGAGATCCTAAAAAGTGTTTAAGCTGAAAAGAAATTTTTAAAACACAAACGAGACGGACTGTAAGCGTTTTTAAAGAGTTTAAGTAGTGCAAAACAGAGTAATTAAATATAATTTAAGCCTAATGTGACCCTAATTTTTTAAAACGAATTAGATGGAGGCTTTAGAATAAGAGGAAATTTTTAAAATGAGCTACTTATTTGGGTCAAATTTGACTTTAATTGGTTATATACCCCTAAACTGACTCTTTTCCAAGAACAATTAAAATAAAAATTTATACTTAAGATAATATACTTTACAGAAGTTGGTCAAACTGAGAGCTTATTTTTATCCAGTTGGATACACACAATTATATACAGCCCGGTGAAACAAACAGACCCAGAATAAAAGAGGGAATAATGGAAATTTTTATACTGATTTTATTATTGTAGTATTTTTAAAAAGCTATTTTGTTACAGCGCCATTCGGTCACGTAACGAAATAACATAATTCGACCTCTTCTCTAATCAACAACGGTTTCTAATATTTAATTACAAACTATGTTAATTCAAAGGCAAAATCATTTATAAGCACTGCCCCTACTGTTAACTGCAACTAACAAAATTTGTCCCTCATTCTCGTCTGTGTTACTCTCTGCTGGTGACTTTCACATATTCCCGACTCGGGCCCGGCGTGACCTTTTCAAAGATTTAAAATCTCGAATATCAAAACGTGAAGTTCTGGTTGAGCAGCCAAGTGAGGTGATGATGAAGGCAAAACGAGCCTGGATCCGCAATTTCACCACATGGAGTCACTTTCTGACGAAAGGTTACGTCTTCAAGATCGTCTCTTGTGATGCAAAAGAGTTGCACTTGTCTAACTTATGTCTGGCCAGTGAGAGACTTCATTCTCCCTTCAATGAGGGTAAATGGCATAACATCCCTAGAAAACTCTGGATGAGCAAAAAAAAATTGGTTTTAGTTATTTTTGAAAGGTTTCATTGAAACGATGTTTTATTCATATGAAGCCCAAGTTTTTGAAACTGTCGAGGGTTATTTTTTTACCTACTACCTTCTTCCACACTCTTTAACAAAAGTATTCAGATGAATGTTCAAATGGTATAAAACTGAAATATCCTCCAGTGTTACCAGCTAATATTTGACCACAACTGCTAAATCAAAAGTCTAAAATTAGTATGAAATGTCTCTGAATTTTTTGAAATGTTTTAAATTATTATAATTGAAATGAAAATAACTCTCCGTAACCTATAGACCTTTACTTTCTTACAAAGAAAAGTTTTTGTAATAAAAAACATTAATGCAAATCAGGGACAGTAAATAGCGCACTTCCCAGAAATTAGTGCAAGGGATGGAATAATATCGTAGCTGTCATCAGTTAAGAAATTTTCCCTCCAACCTTCCGATTATAGTGGAATGGAGACTTTACGGTTAATGTAAACGGCCCAGTTTACCAAATCGCAAAGCCACAACAAACGGTGAACTGTCATTACAAGAGTACATTGATCTTCGGAATTTACCTGCATTCGTCCCAACCTTCCTATCCCGATGACTCATCGGTAACGATGCAGAAAGAGCGAACGTGAGTGAATTAACAATGGTTCGCTGAGATAAAAATATTTCCGAAATATTAGCATGCTTGTTCCATAACTAACAAGAAAACAAGTTTCCCTTCCAGTCCGATTGCCGTTGAAATGACAGTAAAACGTTTATGAATTCCATAAGTTTTTTTAGGGTTGTTTATGGAATTTCAAAACATTGGGAGCTTCTAGAAAATCAAAACATCCTTTTACCTCAAACGAAAGAATTATATAATGAAATTAACCAATACTGACTAAATTCACTGACGTTCAGCGCTATTTAAGCTCAGTGGCGGATCTAGAACATGAGCAAGGGGGGGGCTAACTTAATCTGATTGAGGATGATAATGAAGTAACAACGCCGTGCTTTTTACAATATTCGTTAATGTCTTAAATATTGAGGGCAGTGTTGAATGTAAATGACCAGTATTGTTAAATATAACTAATTAATTAGTAATTAAATTAGTTAATCATTAAATATATCCCAGTATTAATAAGGGTGTGTCAACCGGGAGGGGTTTTTTTACGATGATTTGAGTCAAATATTTTTTTCCCAAGAATATAGATCAAATGTGAATTTTCGTGCACTTAATTTCAATGTTTAGCGAATAATACATCCATCCCGAGGCATAAGGGGGGTTTGGGGGAACCTCCCCCAAGAAAATTTTTGAAAATTTGACCCTATAAAGTTGTGTTTTGACTCATTTTTGGTCATTTGGGACCCTTTGAATGTCACACGAAAAAGATGATTTCTTGTACTCGTTTTCAAAGGAAAAACTGTAAGATATAAGAATTTCATGGGGGTGGTTTGAACCTCCTAACCCCGTCTCTATTTTCACAGAGTAAATGTTTTGTAAGAGACTTAGCGCATTAGACCCTTTTAAAAAGTGAATCTTATAAAAACCAGGGAGTTAAAGATCTTGCAGAGGGGCTAAAGCTCATAACCTTTAAGTTGTGAAACAAATCTATAAAAATGTAAGGGGCTAAGTATTTTGGAGGTTATGCTTTGTAAGGCTTAGAAAGCTCATTGGAATCTACAAGTTCTGAATCGCATTTATATTTAAGTGCTGAAAGCTTAAGATCTTGGAGGGGGCTAACGCTTTTAGGCTAAAGCTCATTAAATTGCAAACTAAATACTATAAAACATCGCAAGGAGGCTAATTCTTTATGGGGGCTAAAACTCATTGGCCCCTTTAAATTGTAAAAGCCTTGTAGGAGCTAAAGATCATGGAAGGATTCATAAGGGTTAAAGCTCATTAAATAGTGAACCAATTATACTTAAAAACGCAAGAGGGCTAAAAGCTTTATAAAGGCTATTAAAGAGCATGGAGGGGGCTAATGTTTCATAGGGCTAAAGCTCATTAATTTGTGTAACAAACATAAAAACGCAAGGAGGCTAATGCTTTAGGGGCTAAGCTCATTGGACCCTTTAAATTACGAATCAAACCTTCAAACATGCAGGGGGCTAATAATTTGTAAGGGCTAAAACCTCTAGAAATCCTTAAATAGTGAATGGAGTTTATAAAAATGCAGAGGGCTAAAGATCTTGGAAGGGGCTTAATGCTTTGTAGACCCTTTGAATTGTGAAAAAGGCTACAAAAAACTGAAAAAAAAGTTAAAAATTTTGAAAATTTAAACAAAATTTTCTAAAAATATAATTTTTTTTTCGAAAAAGTTCAATTTTATGTAGTGTAAACTTAAGTCCCAAGGGGGGGGCTATAGCCCCTATAGCCCCCCCCCCATAGATCCGCCACTGTTTAAGCTCATTATGGCTTTTCTCTTACATGTTTCCACGAAGATCTTCATCAATAGATACTACTACATGTAATGCACACATAGGCATCCTAACTTGGATCAAATATTTCATTTGAGCTCCTTTCAGCAGAGTCAATGCGCACGTAGGCAAACTTGCTAGACGAGGAGTTAAACAGCCTTCAACCATCAGGAAATCCCTCAACACAATTAGCAATAAACTTTATAGGCCCACCCCCAGCCAATGAGCAATGGATCTTTAAAAATGGAATCCTCCCACGCTTCCGGAATGTAAACTTGGCATTTGCTTCTCTGAAAGTTACGTCCAAACAGTCAGTCCATCCACCTTCTCACACCCGATCGGTAATTTATTTCAACAAGAAGCTCCCGTCCGAAGCAAGTCCATTAGTTTCCCTGCTGTCGACAGAACGGGAGCCGGAGAGGGTGGACTGCTGCTTCCACCCACGATTCGAAGGGTCGAGACTGGGGTGCAAGGTGAAGCGGAGACGGATACCCCGGCTTGAGATGACCGTACCACCTGCCTGGGGTCAAAGCGCAGAAGTAATCAATTCGAAGCCGATGAAAAATAACGCGGTTCGCATCAGCAGGTTGGTTCATTTGAGTAAACAGTGAAGGCAGCTAGAGAATATTCGTTGCTATTCTGAACTAGGAATAGACTATTCATAGATATTGTGTGGAGGCTTTCACATCGTCGATGCATAAGTTTTCGATATGGCAAATCACAAAATGTCATTTTGATGTATTGGAAATAATTTCAGAACTTTTAATTTAAAATTTTAAGCGAACACGATAATTATCATAATTCTAGCAATAGTTCCATCAAAGTTGTTGCTCTATAGCTAATCAGTTCAGTATTTGATACAAAAGGGAGAGATGCAATCAAATTCAGATAAAATAATAGTTGATAATCAGTAAATTCTTTTTTATCAAATTCTGAAAATATTTTAATACAGATCGCACTTTTGTCACTTAAAATTTCAACATTTGCTCTGTCAAATTGGAACAAGGAACTGCATTTAATAATCAGCCGTGTCAATACACAAACCGTATCAAGCTAACAAAATTTTACATTCGCTATTGCAACCCTTAAAATCATCTGTTACAAATCAGATAGAAAAATTCACCGAAACCATTTAAACTAAACCTAACACTACAGTATAACTCCCAGTTTCAGTCCTGAAACCGGATACAAAACACATCAAACACGTACGACCAATCCACACAGGAATTAAAAAAAAAAAAAAAAAAACGTCAGAGACCAATCACGTCGCAAGGAAAGAGCGGCCAGAAAGAGATTCCCTGACTCACCCGCCGAGATCGGATCAAAAAACGCACAATCTGTCCGCTGTCACCGGAACCACAACTAAAAGCAGATCCCGTCCATTATTTAATCAAAACAAGCCAAAAGTGTTATCCCGAAAGCACCTGCGCCAGTCACTCAATCTGCTGGCTGCACCCCCTTCTCTCTCTCGCCACGCTTCGCCGAGCGCTTGCACGCACACCTGTATCACGACGACACAACGGAAGAGAATGGCGATGAGGTGAGCTGCTGGAAGAGAAAGGCCGATTTCATACACGAGAACCTTGCGTTATAATATAATCGGTGTTTAGCGAGTGATTAGTCCCTAGAGGGCAAGTGGGGTAGGATAAATAAATAAAATTTAAAAAATCTATGAGAAGTTTTTCTATTTATTTAATAATTTTATGAAAAAAGATATTTTTCAAATTTCATTCAATTTATAATTACGATAGAACTTGGATTCATCACAGCTATTCTCTTATAAAAAGCAAATTATCGTTATTTACTTTAAATACATTATGGGTAATCGATAAATTCAATTCCATCCAGGTTTTTCTGCATGGAATTTTGTGAAAAATCAAATGGAACTTTGTGAAAATAAAGGGCCTGTAGTACAAGCACAGCATTCACAACTTTTGGAATGCGCCCAAAACCGGCAAATTCTATCCTAAAATGATAGATACACATTACACATTCTGAAAACAATTTTCAAACCACTTCTTATCTTTGGACTTTTCTTGTGAAGAGTCCGTGATAGGGAATTATAATTTTGTGAAGGGTCCTTAATGGACCATTTTCTTTCTAGATGAACCCCTGATTTATAAGTATACTTTTAATCAAGGCAAAAGAAAATCCCACTAATAAATAGGAACTAGAAACCTTGAGGGAATTCCTTGTCTTCAATGAACTTTTTAGAGAAACTCAATCGTGTATATTTTGGGGACAAAAACAAGCAACCCCTTTTATCTAAATATCCCCGTCAAATGATAGTACATGCGCCTTTTTTTACATCCACAATAAATTTCACAATTTTCGAGGACACTATTTTTTTATAGAAATTTTTGCGTTTTCATTTTATACATAAAATACTGAAACTCTCCACCTCTAAAGAGGGTAAGAGTAAAAATTTAAAAATTAACCCAAAAGGTAATAAGCCATTCGATCGAGATAACTAAGAAATATGAAATCCTTCATCATCATCATACCTAAAACCACATCATAACAAATGCAATAAAGAAATTCTACTGTTTACCCGGAATTTTTTACTAATAAATGCAACTAAGTTGAAAGAACACTAACAAAAAAATAAAAAAGATATTAATCAAGCCGCTTCCAATGATGCTTGGTGTTCTTATTTAAAAATTCCAAATAACTGATGCATATCAAACCTATCATCTTCAAGATCGTCACATGACGTGAATGAAGGGTGAAAAGATTTAACATGACCGGTCACAGAACAAGTGTGGCATCGTGCATGTGTATTTATTTCTATCTACAGATCAATCGATATCCAGTTATCTTAATATGAGCGTCACATTTTGAAAGTGTACCCAATTTAAAGCGAAAATCGCACTTAAGAGCAAAGCTTAGAAGCCTACTCATAGGATACGCGAAAGTTGGTTTCTCTGCTACAGATGTCACACTGCAGTGAAACGACATCTACGGAAAACAAAACTATAAATAACGTTAGGCAGGAAAAAAAAAGTTTAGTAAATGTTGCTTGTTCGTAACAGTTAAAGTCGGGGCTCAATTATACAACTCAATACTAAACTTTTAATTATTTGTTTACAATTAAGAATTGACGATTTTAAACTAAACACCATTTTTGATATTTTAGCAGTTTTACTTGCAATTATTTTTCTACTTAGAAGTATATTTGGTATATAGGTAGGTATAATATGTTTTTGTGGCCTAGAAAGATACAAATAAATAAGGTGTTGTCAGAAAGTTGACATTTTATACTTTGATATGCTTTTATATGATCAGTTCTCTTTTTATTTAGTGAAAATTAATAATTTATATTAAGGCATCTAAGCTAAGCACTAAACTGGAATAAGAAATTGCGCAATATTTTTTTTATTTCGTAAAAATGAAATTTTGTAACAAAAAAAATTTTTTTACACTAACAATTTTTTTACAGGCTGTGATTTTTCTTTACAAAATATAAGCCGCACTATGTCACACGCACAAGTTGCATTTATACGACCCTAGACGTGAGTCACAGTAAGCAGTTATTTAAACCATTTTAATACTTGACGGTTTGACATTTACACCCACGATTCATTTTGTGACCATCCGGCAAATTCAAAACAAAGGGAACAAAATTACTTCTATTTTTTTTAACGTTTTAAGAAAAAGGATAGAAGCTACAACATATAAAATTAAAACAAAACGCAGAGATAGAAACCGGCAGACACTGGCGCTTTTGAACAGAAAAGAATTACTGATCACGAACGACCTAAGAAAAGGCTCAAGATACGTCGATACCAAGCATGATACCAAGGACAAGGAAAAAAGATAAAAGCTAGGAGTGGCGAATAACAAACGCTTGGATTTTTATCTAGTCATCGGTCAAAGGTAACTTTCATTTAAGAAATAGTGGAAGTTGAAACGGGTTAGGTTTGTTGAATCGACAGGCGCGAAGAGCCGTGCTTCTCTTTTACATTACACACGTATAGTAGGATTAAAGTTAAAAGTTGAAACTGGATGGAATGAAAATGATTGAAGAGCACTCTTCATTGCATAGTTTTTAATAAATAAAAATAAATCAACTGCAAGGAAAGAGTGAACGTAGTTAAGAAGGGTAAGACGGTTGCATTATTTCTCGGAGTAGAAAAAATTAATTTTTATGAGGGCTAATATTGTCAAAAAAAAGATATAAGGATTGAGGTCGCACCAAATCACGCACGTATAAGAATCACGTCAGGGCGTACACGAATACAGAAAGTGTGTAACTTTTTCCAAAAAAAAAATTGGAAGGCTTAAATTGAGATATTAGTAGGACATATCAGGCGCGGATCCAGCAGAGCTCCAAGGGGAGGACATTTTTTGAGGATCACCTCAACCTTTGAATGCAAATAGACAAAAGATTACCTTTTCTCTAAAGATCTCTCTAGATCCCCCAATGACATTTCTCCCCCAGAAAATTGAAGGGATTTTGACCCTAAATAACTCATTTTTGCAGCACAAGCATTTAATAAACGAAAAAGTTTGAACAATCTGGGGAAAGTGACCCCCTGGGTTAAAAAATGGGGGTCAAAAAGGGAAAAGGAAGAGAAAAAAGAGGAAAAAGTACAAAAAGAGGAAAAAGTTTCTTTCCCTTTAGCCAAGGAGGAGGCACTTTCCAGAGTGCCCCCCCCCTTGAATCCGCGACTGGAACATATATAATCAAGTCTTGTAAACCCCTTTTTATTACCCTTTTCTTTTCCGGGTGTATAAATAATGATTTCTACCCTTTCCTTGTGCACCCCCAATGTCATATTTTATTCTCATGCACCCCTTGAAAGTCTCTTGCGGACCAATGGAGATCCATATTGACCACTTTGGGAACCAGTGACCTAGATGAATAGTTTGATACCCTACTCACTGAAATCATGGAATCAATACGCCCTTTTCAAATAATTATGGTACCCCAATTTCAACCTTTTAATCACGAGCAACAAGGGCCCTAATCCACAAAGCAAACGACTAAGTCTTACTAAACGGTGTCAATTGTTAAACTGAATGCAGATCACTCATCCCCACCATCGGCCTCTAAATAAAGTTTTGCGCTCCATCAAACTCGGAAGAGGGTTTTGGCGAGCCGTCAAATAACGAGAGTGTCCGACACGTTTTAATGCCATGTTACCGAATCCGCACTAAACGGCCTTAAAAACAATAATATCGTAACCTTACAACCACACGAAACGGCAGAGCAAGCAGAACGGCGTAATGCGGGCAGCGGCGGATAGTTTATTGAACCCGCGCCGCGGCACAAAAGAAACACGAGGGCCCAATCTTCATTACGGCGTTTTGTAAGGGCAAAAACTAATCCAGAAAGGTGGAAGAGAGAAAAGAACATTATAAAAGCGTCCACAGTCGAGCAGGCACGGATAAAAAAGAGCCTCCCGAAATAAACAAACACAAGCGACACAGACAATGACGTCTCGATAGCCAGTTGCCATTGTTTCGGAACTGGCATGCTTTGCGGCTTCAGTCACAGGCCGGTGGGTCTGCTGACGAGCCACCCGCCCGCCCCTCGGGCACTTGAGACGGAATGCTAATTCCCATTGGGATTGGATACAAACGGGGAAATATTCACTGGATGCGAAAGTGTGAAACAGCGGCTGGAAGTGGAAGTGTTAGCTTGTGATTTAGTGAGGACTACAATTTTGGAACGTTAATCCACAGGGGGGGGTGATCGGGACGATGTCCCCCCCCCAACAGATGACACAGCTACTGGGCGTACAGGAACGACCTTCTTCTGGTGTTATCCAAAGGTCAATGTCAATAAAGAAAATTAAACTCTACTTTAATGAGTGAAATTTCAAAATATTTTCAGGGGAATGGGCCGGCCCCAACCCCCTCCCTACAATCAGTTGCCCGACATCATCATCGTCAATGCGAAACAACAGGAAGGAAGGAGAATTGTCGGGCTAATGAACGGATCCCGCTTGGAACCCGCAGGCACAAAATTTTAACATCAAATATTCCAATATTCAAATCTTACCTGTCTTCTACGAAGCATTACTTTCACCTATATTAAGTTCCGAGGGCCACGAACCGGGGGGACGCATCCTCCATTTTTTTTTTTTTTTGTAACCTGTGGGATTTTTAACTTTTTAAGGGGACTGCAAAATCTCCAGACGCAGGTCTGAAATGCGTTGAAACACTTTCACTACTACACATATACTTTGAGGTTTTCCCCCCAAAAAGAAAGTATCGTTACAAGTCTTGAGCAGAATCGCACCCCCCTTAAATCGAGTCTCTGGATATAACACTAGATCGCTGAACTTAAGTTGAACTGATGATTTCACAATATATTTGCGCCCTCAATAGTTTAATCTCAACTTTCAATTTACAGCAGGCAAAAGTAAAATCGAGAAGGAATATAAAAATAAGATAATTAATCCAACCTGACTGAAAACGAACTAGTGAACTTGCAAATCCTGCCTGCAGCTATGCGTGAGTAAGAAAACTAGTCAAGATTAAATGCATTTAGCTTTCAAGAAATGGGGAGCATTTACGTCTATCAACATCTTAAGAATCATCAATAAATTGAGATTGATCCACACGATTTTCGAAGTATTAGCCGAAGAGTCACAGAATGTTGAATATAAAACCCACTCAAGGAAAAGTTATAGAACTATTTTATTTAAATATAAAGTAATTTAACATTTTAAAAGATGTTTAATAAATCAATAAAATAGGTGTAACTATCGATACAACATAAAGACTAACAAAAAAAAATCTTGGGGCACTTAAAAGAATTGAAAATTACAGAACGTATCAACAAAAAACTTGTTATCAGAAAAACCCCTTATTCCCTAGTCCTAGTAGCTCATACCAAATATGTCAAGTTAACGTAACCTGCAAGTAGAAGTAAACAAAATTTGGCCGTACGTGACAAAAATCGGACTATCTTGAACGCTTGCTTGGAAAACCGCAAAACCCAATAAACCCACCGTAAAACAACTTTAAATAAGTAAACTCTAGTTTCTAGTAAGTTTAACTTATTTCGAGTCCATAGGGTCGTCAACCTGAGAATTGGTCCCTTTCCTCAAAATATTTTTTTTTAAATTTTCTCTGGAGACCTGTTCCGCAGCTGCCGCATATCTGCAGTGGCTAATGTATCTTTTGTAAAGTTCTATATTTAATACAATTAAGATTAGGGCCAAGGTCATATGGCAGACACACTAAATCGATCCATTCCATTCTCCCTTGTAGAGTTCTTCCTCATTTTCCAGTCTAGACCGGACGTGATGAAAAACATTAACAAACGGAGCAAAAACCTCAGGATACACCTGGTATTAGAATAATTTTGATTCGGGAATAGGTGAGTTGAATTTAAACTATTTTATAAATTTATAATTTATTTAATATTTAGCATTTGCGTAAAATTTTAAGATACATTAAAATAAATCTATCTTTTATTTTAATTTAATATTCGTTAATATTTTACAGACCAATAAAACTTTATTTTTTACAATAATAAAACTATTGCTCTGCAAAAGAAACCGCTTCTGTAGCTCAACTAAGATTTAAAACATGTAATGGTTACACAAAAATCCCTCTTCACCTCAGTATCACTTTTTAAAACCCTCGATACAGAAGCTTTTTTTAGATGAGACATTGCAAGCAAATTATCAGATTTTATATCATAAAGGTCAGTTAATAAAAAAAACCATTAAGCTATCCCAACGAGAAAAATGGAAAAATCCACTTTTCTTATCCTAAATTAAATGCTTCAAATAAGATTACCACAAATGAACACATACTCTCATTAGTTATTACAGAGATATTCCTTTTTTGGATCGAAAGCTGGAAAAGCTATCATAAACCCAAACAAAATTCGAGCATAATTGAGATCTTCTCGTGATTGCCTCGACATCTCCTCACATTGAGAAGATAACAAATTACAAATTTATGAGTCATAAATCAAACTTTCTCAAAAAAAAAAAAAAAAAAAAAAAAAAAAGATAATTTTTCCATCGATAAGATTTACATAAAGGGCGAGAAACTATAAAATAAAGAATATCAAATAAAAATCTATTTTAAAAATGAATCTGCATCATGCAAGTGACACAGCACTTGAAGACAAAATGCTATGTAATTTTTCAGATATTGTGAATAGAAATTGCTTGAAGACGTTTCGACACTACTTTCTTCTACCTAACGAGGATTTCTTCTAAATTACATGACAGGGAAAAAAGCCTGAAGGGTCTAGGATTTTCCCACCTTTTCTTAAAAACATTCCTTTTCTCAACTGAACCTTGAAATCGTTAAGAATACGACAAAGATACACTCAGTGACAGAAAGTATTTCCTTGTCTCAAACTTGTGCCTGTCTTAAGAGTTACTAGACACAACACAACGTTGAGTGAATTTAAAAAATAATAAAAATAAGCTTGCATGAATAATTCTGAAAATAACGGTATTCAATAAATCAAGAGTACGCCAATTAATTCTATTATTCCTAAAATTCAATAAATAAACGGCAATGAAACTGTTTGTCTTCAAATTATAAAATGAAGATGAATTGTGAGTAGCAGTAATACAGCTCAATTTTCACAGGAGAGATGAAAATTGCCGATAACCTTCAAAGGTGCTTTTTGCATTTAATCAGTGCTATTGAATACGTCATGTCCATACTTGTATAATATACACGAACGCGCGAACGGCGTTCGCAGAAAATTTTGCCCTTTGCAGAAAATTTTCTGCAAAAAAACTACAAAAAAAGTTTTTTTTTAGAAATTTTTCTGCAAAATTTATTTTTGATCGATAAATTTTTCTCTGCTAATCCCTGTCCTTAGGATTTTCTCAATTTTGGCCCTTTTATTGAGTGAAATTTCGCTATTTTGTAAGTCTTTTTCGAATTCGCTGGCGAGTCTTCAAGCTCGCTCACCCGGTAAGTTTGCTTCTTCTCGTGTTCCGATCGCAGTGCGGAAAAAACAACTTTACCGAAATCGGACCTGTGATTCATCATTGTGTCTCCCTCAATTCTCGCTGATGTTTTTAAGGCTTGTTAACACTAAAAAACTGATTCCTAGCGTTTCATTCGTAGCAACTCGAGCTTATTTCAATTCAGCTTTATCACATCCTGCTGAAGATGTTGATTGAAATTTATAAATATTTTTTAAAGCTATATAATCAAAATATTAGATTGAACAAATTGATTCCAAACATAAATTTTAAATAAAATAGTTTGGGGAAAAGTACAAGATAGTCAGGTAGCACAGATAAAAATAATTATGGTACCAATTTGAGTATTTAAGAAAGAATGTTAAGATTTCAAAATGTGTAAATTCTTGCAGAAAAGTTTTCGGAAAAAATTTAAGTTTGCAGAAAGGTTTTCATTTTATACAAGTATGGTCATGTCTTTACGAACAAATATCGATCCTGTGAAATGTCATTTGAATCAAATGAACTTGAGAAAAACTAGTACATATTTGTATTTTAAGAGTTTATCGTGGAGTGGTAAAAGAATAGACGATATTAGTGTGACGTCACTTGCTTGTTTGGAAACGTTGATTCCAATTGATTGAGATTAGAAGTAGTAATTCCGTACGGAACCATTCACGGATGGAATCAAAGTTTCCAAACAAGCAAGTGACGTCATGTAATGTCGTCTATTGGAAATTTCATGAAACCACAACCACAATTTAATAAACCAAGTAATGTCTAAATAGTTTTTCAAATTAATCAAAACTTACACAACACAATTTTTTCTCAAGAGAAATTGACAAACATAACTTCTACACAGATAAATGAAGAAGTTAAGAAACATCTCTTTATAATTTCGGTGACCTTCAAAATCTATTCTTATTTGGCTATGAGCCTAATCTTACAGCCACCGCGTTACAATCAGGAAAGACTTCATTACAATAGTAATACGAAAACCTTCAAACGTTTAACTGCACTCAAGACAAACAAAAGCTACCTTTACAAGATGACTAATCTGAAAAGTCAAACGCAAATAAAATAGATTGTAGCTCTTTCGAAATCTATATGCATACCAAGAATATCAGGAAAAAAAACTGCAGATGTCTTAAGCTCGAAGCATTCTAGAAATTTTCTAAAAGGGTAAAAATTAAACACTACTATGTGTACACTGTACACTAGTGTACACCAAGCAAAATATCTTCAAATCTTTGACGATGGCTGTTTCATTAGCAAAAATTGTTTCTAAAAAATTATTTTTTACTGATGAAGAATTACAGTTTAAGTTAAAAATCAAACTATCAGGTTTTTAATATTTTTAACTTTTTATCACTTGATCAAAGTATTTTTCTGCTTCTCTACACCCGAAACGAATTTTAAGCTCAGAAGTTTCAAAGAATGAATAGGGACGATTTAACTAAAATAGACTTCAGCAGGAACAGGAAAGGAGATGTGGTGAATTAACACCCAATCGTGCCTCTATCTCACACGATGTGCTCTTTTCCAAAGATAGTAAGAACAGAACCGGAGCACAGGACGCTCAAGATTCCCTTTCTAGATACTGGGCTGCACCAGCGGGCTTTTTTTTCGGATAGGGAGAGTTCACTTTCCAAATAAGGTCGGTAAGGTATGCTTATTTTAATAACATAAAAACCAAATACAATTGAAGGGTTTGGTGGATGAAGGGGCTATGTTACATTTTTTAAAATACAATCTAATTCAATATATTAGACTGTATTAGGTAAGTAAATAAAACTTGGTACGTTAAAAATAGATGTCATTAATTCATACTCTCACTCAATGAAAAAACCAGAAAACGAAAAAGCTGCAACAATAAAACTTTGAACCCAAATTACCTTAAATTAGGGTTTTGTTACATAACCCCTTCATCCCCCAAGCCCTTCAATTTAAAACTAATTTTCTACTGAAATTTACTTTCATCATCCTTGAGCTACTAGACACGCTTAAATTACTCTTTTTTTTTTTTGTTTAACCTTTAAAAAGAAATTTTAAATCCAGCATTTTAACAAAGAAATTTTAATATTTGTGTGGTAATTTTAATTTATATATGTGTAAAATACTAACAGCTAAAAAAGCAGAAAACTGCAAAAGGATATTATATGAAATTCGCTAATCTAAGTATAAAACAGTTAGTGTCAAATTAAGTTCAGACATAATTAAATGAGTGAATTTCATTTATAAGAGAACTGATTAAATTGAAATTAGAGGAAGAAGGTGAGCCTAAAATACACTGGTGTGCAAAAATTAAGGACCGAAAAGTTTTTTCAATATAACACCTAGCATAATTATTTTTCATCCATGAAAATAATACCACAATATGTTCAAGGAGTGGGAATATAGGGCGCGAGAACAAATATTCCCTACCAATAATTTAAGGGGGTAAATGGGCCCTCCATTGATAATGGAGTTCCATTACACATTTTGAGCAGTGACAGAAACGTCTATGTGAGAGGTATTTAACAGAAAATTTTATTTGGTTTGTAAAGAATATGATTATTTCTGAACTCAAAGCATGTTTTTAAATGTGTGTACTAATTTTAAATAGTATTTTTTAGGTTTTATTGAGAGATAATGGTCTAATCATTATTTTTGGCAAGTTTTAGCCTCTGGGTCATTTTTGGTGTGTGGTATCTGACCGTCAACAATATTTTCAGTTGTTCTTCACATGTGCTTGATCGCGTTTAGGTCTGTGAACCCGGAAAGTAACTTTATTCTTTCAAAATTGTGACTTTTGAAAAACGTGGAGAAAGCCAAATTGTGATTTTTCGCAGTTTTGTCATGCAAAAAGAGAAAATAAGGACCCAAAATGTCTTCTAACAGAAGCAAATGAGACATGAGAACACAGGTACACAATTGCAGACATCAGTGAAAATCTCTTTGGTGAGTAGGGGGTGCTGAAACGGCACAAAATAATTGTATAGTTTCATAGAAAGGCGACATCTTTTATTAATGTTCAAAGTTCAAAGAAAGGATTTTTTTAGTGTTTATGGACCTATACATGTCTGAAAAGAAACAAATATCTGTAAAAATATCTCCATTCACCTAAAAATAAGTTTTAAAGACATCGAATTTTTCCTGTGAAACTATACAATTCTTTTGCGCCGTTTAAGCACCCCCTATACACCACAGAGATTTTCACTGATGTCTGCAATTGTGTACCTGTGTTCTCATATCTCATTTGCTTCTGTTAGAAGACATTTTGGGTCCTTATTTTCTCTTTTTGCATGACAAAGCTGCGAAAAATCACAATTTTTCAATCACAATCACAATCACAGTTTTTCATAAGTCACGATTTTGAAAGAATAAAGTTACTTTCCGGGTCCACAGACCTAAACGCAGTCAGGCACATGTGAGAACTACTGCAAATATGGTTGACGGTCAGATACCACATACCAAAAATGACCCAGAAGCTAAAACTTGTGAAAAATAATGATTAGACTGATATAGCTCTCAATAAAACCTAAAAAAATATCATTTAAAAGTAGTACACACATTTAAAAACTTGCGTTGAGTTCAGGGATAATCATATTCTTTACAAACATAAAATTTCCGGTTAAATACCTCTCACATAGACGTTTCTGTCACTGCTCAAAATGTGTAATGGAACTCCATTATCAATGGAGGGCCCATTTACCCCCTTAAATTATTGGTAGGGAATATTTGTTCTCGCGCCCTATATTCCCACTCCTTGAACATATTGTGGTATTATTTTCATGGATGAAAAATAATTATGCTAGGTGTTATATTGAAAAAACAGTTCAGTCCTTAATTTTTGCACACCAGTGTATTTTAAATTTACTTTATATTTATAGAAATATAAAGCCATGAAAACCTTATTTAAAATTTTTAAAAGAGAAAAAATGGCACTAGTACATTAAGACTTGAAGTCATTAAACCCTCATATATAAGTCATCATACTAATTTCAAAAGTTCTAAGTAAGAATATTCACTAAAATTTTACACAGAAGATAGTTTGAAGGATTTAAAGGTTTTAAGCCTTAAAATCATTAAGATGTCCACTTTGAGTGTCACTCAATGGATGACATGTCTTAAAATGAGTTATAATGAATTAAAAAAATGTTTGGGGTTCACCAAACTTCCTTTCCTTTTGAGCTAGGAAAAATAATTATGATGTTTATTAGATTTGAAATATTCTAGACACTCCATTTAACCTATTTATTATAAGGTACCTACTTTAGAAATGGACCAATCATATTCTAAATTATCAGAAAATGTTAACCCCCCCCCAAAAAAAAAAAATTTCTACTAAAACCAGCACCACTGGGTGTCTGCTCGTCAACTTTGTTTCCTGTGCCCAAATTGGCTCATGTAGGCCCTCCACATTACACAGCACTAGAACTCAACTCATATTACCCATTCAACACCCTCTATGAAAATATACACCTATAGCATTGATTTTTCAGACACACATCTTTTGCAATATTTACAATATTTTATCATGGGTTTAATTTTTGCTATTTTACATTTTCATAAGAAGACCTAAAAATTTCTCTTAATATTTTATAGCTGATAACAGAAGTGGGTACCAAAATATGTACTAAGCACCTTATCTTATTTGAGTACAGATTGTGAATACAATATAAAATCAGGGGTCAACCCAGGCTTTATTTTGTAGAGCCCATTTTTGTGGAAAAAAATTCTTCTTGTAAATTACAAATGCTCTATTTAAAATTCATTGGACTTCTTTAATATTATTGTCAATATGTTTTTTTTTTATTTTCTACTTTGGGCCTATATTTATATTTATATTGCAATCGACACCTTTGCCAGTCCTTATATAATTGTAATTATTTATTTTATATTTTATTTTCTTGTATTAATTATTTTGTACGTATCTTGTATTTTTTCCTTGTTTTTCTTCATAATAAGTATTAATATAAGTAAACAGATTCAAAACGCACTTGTAAGGGATGAAAATCTCCGAAGTGTAAAATTTTTTTCTCTTCATTTGTTGTTGATCTTGTATATGTAAATGAATAAATAAATAAATAAAAAAATTATAGAATTATTTTATATTTTTTTTATCAAGTAAAATTTATATTTTGGCTCAATTAATTAAAATTTGTCAAAATTTTTGTTGGACTGCATGTGCAATGCAAACCATCATCAGTATAACGTTTAATTTTTGTAAAGTAGAATTTTGTGAACAGGCCACAAATCAGCATCAATTTTCAGCTGTAATGTCCCATGTAAACTTACTTTTAAAAACTATTTTTTATCACATAATCTGCCTCAATTTTTGTTTATTAATTTTATCACAAAATCAGCCTTGATTTTTATATTAATAATTCCTATAAACTTAACTTTTTTAAAAATTAATCTTTTTATCACATCAATAACTTTTACCTGAATCTGAATCATATCAAAGAAGAGAAAAACATTTTAAACTTTTAAGTTTCATTCCTTTTTTATTTCATTGAAAATTTATAAAGAAATTTGAAATATTTCTAAGGAAGCTCTCATTTTAATTCATAAATAAGTATAAAAGCTTTGGATACCCTTTCAATCAGAAAATTTCACCCTTAATTTTCAGCATGAAAAATATATCACGTAAATAAACTTTGAAAAAAAATGTTGTGTAAATGGGGAGAATAGTACATTGTTTTATAATACTTAAAAGCCTTAAATTTCTTCCTAGAATAACACTAGTTAGACACTTCATGAAACAGAAATGTCCTTACATCCTAAATTAGTAATAAAATAACTTTGCATAGCATATTAAGTACTTGTGGCTTAGCCAGGCACAAGTGTTTTGATATATTGGAAAAAAAATTAAAAGTAAGGATATACGAACAAAATATTCCAACTAACCCGTAGCATTTAATTGTTTTAGTACATGCATATTAACTTATTCACCATTTCACTGAATCTGAAAACATCGCCAAAGAATCTGATGTTGCTTAACAGTTGACGGGCTAGTACATAGGTTCCATTGTTTTATATATTGTTGTTGTGATGTAATTTATGTATAATGTAGCAAATAAGGATTTTTGGTTCTTACGTATTATACCGTCGACCGTGATGCTGAATCCGAAAACATTATCAAAGCCCATTGACTAATCTATAGATGTGTTGCTGAACGGCTGACGGGATAATATACGTAAGTACCGGATTTGTCATGCATAAATTTCTGCATGCTTAATCCTCAAATATACTACAAATTAATAATAATGTTACTAATAGTAGTAAAACTCAAGAAACTCTTTATTGAAATGTATTTAATTTTATGGTTCTTACGTATTATACAATCCAACCTTTGGTTTTATCAGCACAGTCAAAGGGCTTTAGATAATATTTTTATTTTAAGGGGCATGGTCAACTGGATAATGCAGAAGTACCATTTTATAATAAATCAAGCATGCTGAATTTACAAACACTTAGAATGATTATTTTTATAGCAATGTAGAAAATGAAGGCTTTAAACTCACAGGTAATAAAAATATTGAGCACTTATAAAATATTTTTATTTATTCAATTTAAAAAATTTAATGAATAAATGGCCCTTAATATGATGACCAATTAAACAGACTAAATTAATTCACTCGGTTGGTCTCTTTAACTATCAAAAATATGTATACTTGGATAATTTAAAGGAGTCTTGGATAATTTAAAGGAGTCTTGGATAATTTAAAGGAGTATGTACAATAAATTAGGAAATCGATGAGTACGCCAATGAAAATGAAAACAAATCAGCTGATCTCGGATTATTCAATTTGTCTTGAAGTTTAAAAATTTTACTCGCAAATACCGATCGGATAATCAATAAAGCATGAGGATATTGTATGCAGACAAGGGATAGATTTTTTGTAAACAAAATTATGCTCGATGAGATTGGCAATATAAAAAGGCGCGGTTTCAGCAGCTTGAAACAGGAACTGATGAGCCAATTATGAAGGATTAAAGACGCTTTAAAAATCATAAACACCATTAGAATATTCACATAAACCATCATAATATGCTTTTAAATCATTTATGAAATACATTTTCGATAAAAATAACACATGCTAAGCCTAACCGGTGATGTTTACCGGCAGAACACAGTTTTCCGCGTACAGCAAAACATGAGTACTCACCCATTTCGGAGCTTGTTTAACAGCTGCTAAAAATCCAAAAACGCTTATGTCAAATGTCGTCGGAAACACAATGCTTACAAGAAAACCGTGATGACAATTGAAGTATCCAAGAATTGGGTAAACATCGTTCAATTCTATTTATTTCAAGAACTTGTCAGTCATGGTTAAATTCAATCACACAAACAGAGAAGCTACGCTTAGCAGCAGACACTATTTTCAGTTTCTCCAGTAGCCACACCACAGCAGGGTTGCCATTTTCAGTTTTCGCATTTCATCGCCAAGGGATGTTGCAGTGAAAACAGTGCGGGAAAATCATACGCGCGCAATTTCACAGGGTTTCTTCCCTGAACTTATATTTACTTTCTGTTTAAAAAATAGCTTTCAGAGTAATTTAAAAACAAAACGGATATAATTTTATAAATTGTATTTCATTATTATTTTTTAATCAAAATGTTTTAGTTTACTTCAAGAAAAAACTTATTAACTTCTAAATTAAAGTTAAATAGTTTCTAAATAATAATTTTAAATAATTTAAAACAACACTTTTACTTAATTTAAAAATACAACCACTGAAAATAAACAGTAAAAAAGGGTGGAAGCAGGGTTGCTTTATTTAAATCATAAATTAAATCACTTGATTTTTTAAAAAATCATGTTTTAAATCAAGAATATTAAGCTATCTCAATTTAAAGACTTTACATTACTTGTATGCATTACTTGTAGACATTACTTGTATGCTTTTTTTACGGTATCAATTTTTTTTAATCCAATAATTTAGCTTATTTTTATATTTTTAGTCATATTTTCCAATCTAATTTTTTACTTCACAAAGCTATAAATAGTTAAATTATTTAATTTTAATTTTTATCAAAATTACTCCATTTTTTAAAGAAATGAACATTATTACTGTGATGGGTAAAAACTTTTAATTTAATCAATATGACTCAAAGATTTATTTTTATTTTTATGCAATTATCAAGCATGCATAACGTTTTTAGTGATATAAAAAATATAATCATAGTCATAATCTTATTTTTAATTAATTATTGATTTCAAAATTTGATAAATAGTTATTGAAAGAAGGGTAAAAATTTTAGTAACTAATCGTAAAATTCACCCTCTCAGGACAGGAATCTTACCGGTTAGATGGCAGTGATTTGCTTCTTTTAATTATTTAATTCAATTAATTAATGCATAAAATAGATTAGAATTGATACAAGATTATTATATCACATAGAAATCATAATATCAATATATTTTTAACCAGTTTCAGAAAATTCATAACTGTTAATTTATTTTAATAAATAAATCTGATTTAAACAAAAGAAATATTTTTTAATTTTTTGAAGAAATACTTCACAAAAAAATATGATTTATTTTAAATGTTAAGGAAAAAAACTATACTGGAAGTGCTCAGGGGTCTCTGATCAACTTCTGGTTGAACTCTTTATTGAAATAGTACAAATTTCTGCTAAAAAGAGTGCGCAACTGCACCCTTTTCCATGAATAAGGTCGCATTCCTTGTTCCCTGTTACAAGTGTTTTAAATTAGGAGGAATATGTAAACAATTTACAATACATGTATTGGACTTCAAAATTTAAGTTATTTAATACATTGAAGTTGAGTTATTAACTTGTTATTATTACACTTTTGACTTATACTATTATTATTACTTTACCATATACATTAACGAAAAACAAAATTACCTATTTTAAACTTTAAAGTATCAGTACAAACAATTTTTAACAACTAAATAAATTTTTAAAACTTAATTAATTAAATAAATAATTGTTTCAGGCGCGTAGCCAGAAGGGGGGATTTGGGGAAAATTGTCTTTTTTTTTTACCATAGAAAACCACTGAAAATACCCCATACCCCCCCCAAAAAAAAGATAAAAATATCAATGTCCCCCTCCGAAATTTTTTTCTGGCTACGCCACTGAATTGTTTTTAATTTTCACATGATATTTCGTCGGTACAATGACAAAAACGTGAATCTGCCATGTTAATGAATAGAAGTTTCGTGTTTTTGTCATTGTGCCGACGATTTTATTCCACATGTAGTAAGTTAAGGATTTCATTCATAATTTTAATTTTAAAGGATTTAAGAAAAGCTACCAGAAAAATTGTATAATCAGATTCCTCAGTTAAATTTAATATTTCACTGAAAATTGTAACAAATTTGAATTCAATAACGTCTTCTATATGTATTTGAGCATTAATTATGTTTATTTAATAATTAAAAATATCATTACATTTGCAGTTATTTTGGCACTGTAAAGTAAAGTAATATTAATACTAACAGTTTTTATAATTTAATGTTTTAAATGTTTGATCCCCAGAAAAAATGTTATATAATTTAAACTTATTAGACTTTATAAGACTTAAATATAAATATTTATACATAATAGTAATTACAGTTTATATTTTGATGTAACAAGGATGGCATTTCTTTCACAAAGTAAACTTCAATTAATTAAAAATGGCATGAATGTCTAACATTTTAATCAGTTTTTTTTTAATTTAGAATTTTTTTAAATTTAGTTTATTTTAGAAATTTGTAAAAGGTGACTTTACAATAAGGTAAGGGGTAAAATGTTTCACCTATGTGTTCACAAATCTGAAGACATAGGATATGAAAATTTATATTTGTATTAACAGAAGTAATAATAAAACTTCATCATGGTTCATAAAGATGTGGTTTAAAACTTTACACCGTTTTATCAATAGTTCGGCAAGTAATAATGTATATAGTATCTATACCAAGAAAAATAGTTATAAATGACCATGGTTCATCTCATTTTTATGCATTTTGTAATTACTGTAAAATATATAAATTCCTTACTATTTACCTTTTCTTTAAAGAGTATGTATACTTACATTTTTGTACTAATATTTAAATACGCAAAATGACAAAATATTTAATTAAATTACCACTATCAAATTCAACGAACAAAACTTTACTAAATTCAATTGTATTTTAAGAAAATACTGGTTATGAAAATATAAGTATCATTAAAATTTTTTATCTTTGTAAATAGTTATAATTTAAATTAAATAATTCTCTCTAACTGTTTGATGTATGGACATTTTATCAATTTATAACGTATTTTTTATCTTTTCGGGTTTTATGAAGGTTTAATTATGAGTTTTATTTCTTTTGGTTTTTTTTTTTTTGTAAACCTTATATATTTTAAAGATTTATGCTTAATCGTTATTGTTTTATTTACATTTTTCAAATTTTTATTTAAAATTTTTTATATTTTTTTTGAGATTTTAATTAATACTTAATATAGGGAATGTAAGTATTTTAGTTATAAAATGTAGAATAAAATTTTAAAAATAAGGTATCGTCATTTGAACTACTATAAAATATTAAGTCTGATGTAATTCTTATGACAAGACAGAAAATATTTTTAAATTTGAAGGCTATGTTAATTTTTTATTTCTCATTAACATTAATAGTTTTTTCTGCATCACTGTATTCAGTGCATGTGTTTTTTAATGTTAACGGAAACAGTAGTCTTCAAAATATATATTTTAAGTATTAGGGGGAAATGGGGGGGTTAATGGGACATTTTTTAATAAATGTTAGTAAAAGCATACATACAGTTATTATTATAATTTTATAAATTTGAAACGATTTTACATTTAAGTTTAAAAAAATATTCCTGGAAAGTAAAAAAAAACCATTATTCATCTTTGTGTTATGTTAACTTTTGTAACCAGATATTATTGTCCTATTAGCCCCCATACTTGGGGTCATTGGGACGCAGGCTCAGAGAGCTAATGGGACATGCTATAAAATTTAAAAATAAAACCATTTATGAATTTTAAATGCCTTTTTTATTAGCATCCTACTACTATATTGAACATGCAAAAAATGATTTTGTGGATCAAATTTCAGATTTGAATATCTTAATTCCGCAATGTTTTCTGAAGTGTTTAGTTTCACAAATCCTAACTAATGCTTCTATAATTAGAATTATCCTAATAAGGGTAATTCTAAATAGACTAATTCTATTTCCATCCAACCTAATTAAGTTAAGTATGCAAAGTCAAACAAACACTACAATGCTCTTTTAAAGAAATATTAACCATATTAAGTTGTCCCATTAGCTCTTATAAGACATGTCCCCTTATCTCCCTTAATGTCAAAATTTACAATTCTAGAAATAGTTCTCTACATGTGAAATTCAATACTTTTTCAGTAATATTTTCTACAATATTTGTAGAATCTAAAACTGTCTTTAAATAAGATTAAAACATTCTTAAAAACTTACAAATTAAAATCAATTAAAAAATATAATATACTTTCTATGGCCTGCTGAAAACAAACTTGGCTTTTTTTCTGCTCAGCAAAAACAGTCATGGTAGATGTTGCAAATGTTTGCTAGATCTGTTACCAATCAGTGATGTATAAATCTTAACTAAAATATTTCTAATATAGAAAAAAATCCATTTGTCCCCTTAGCCCCCACTTTTCCCTATTATTTTTTAGTTGAATGTTTTTTCAATTTGATAACATTTAAAAATCTAAAATAATTTTTCACAATGTTATACTTTTAATGATGAACATTTACTACACATAAGTTCATTGTGTTTTAAACCATTCCCCTTTAATAGTTATCAATATTTTAATAGGAAATGAATAATAATTAATAATTAAAGTTTAAATATTTAAAAATGAATGTTTCGTTTAAACACAAAAAATTCTGACAAGTATCAGAATTTTGAAATTAAGTTCAAATAATTTTAAAATTAAAAATATTATATCATAACTTGACTTATATTTTTGAAGTATCGAAAATTAGATGAAAAGGGATTTAACTTCCATTCTGAAATAAAATGGATGATTTAAAAAAATATTCTTAGGATAAAGCATTTCAATTTATTTTTAAAATTTGTTCTATTTATCTAGCGTAACTTTTAACATTATTAAGTTAAGTCTAAATCTGTGAAAATGAACTATGTAGGACTAAGGACGTTTTCAGGTCCCATATATGCTATATATTTTATTACAAAACAAATTATCTTTATTATCTGAAAAACAGAAACATAAACATCATAAAAAAAAGGAATTTCTCACTGCTTTTTAACGATAAGGATCTCGCGTTATTTTTTAGAATAAACTAAACCCCCAAAGCAATGTTTCAGGTTTCACTACTAATCTGGTTAAAAATTAATCACGAAACATCTACTAAATTGTAAACTGTTAATTAAATTTTAAATTGATTTATAGCAAACAAAAATAATAATAAATTGAAAAGCAAAGGTGCCATTTACACCCCCCGTCCTTTACCGAAATTCAAGATTATTGATTACTTATTGTTGACTTAGGCAGGACATTAGGAGACACATTCAGTCAGCGGGACAGAGAGACAAAAAGCGGAACTGTCCCGCCAAAAGCAGGACGTCAGGTAACCCTATTGTAGAGTGATTATTTCATATCATTATACAGTGGCGGCTCGTCCTCAGGACTTGATAGTACGCGGACCCCTAGTGAAAATGTAGAACTAAAATCGAATAAAAAAGATAAATTAATATAAAATGAAATGTAATAGATCATTCTCAATTTCTTTTCCATTCTCACAGAATCATCTTTCTATCCCCGTCTTCCTGTTGGTAAGAAAAATTAAATGCGAGTCTGGATTTTTAGGCTAATTGGAAAATGATATAAATACTTTTTGAAAATATTATTATCTTCTTTTCAACTAATTTTTAATGGTTAATTATTTTGTTATTGGCAAATATTTTTATGGCAAATATAAATGGATATGCATTATAATAGATTCTAAGAACCATGAGTGAAGAGAGACTCAGTGCTCTTCCTGATTTCAATGAAAGTGTCATCAATTTGTTTACCTCTAAAAAGATAAGCGAATAGACTTCACGTAGGTATGAAACTTGGTACAGTGATTCTAGGGACCAAATAAATGACTTTAAGATCGGGTGCCAAGCGAAACTTCCCTTAGAATTTAAAATTTTAAAGTTTTTAAAAACTTTCAATTTTTGCGATTTAAACGGTATATATCATACTTTTAATCGAGTTTGGTGACATTTCTATATAATTCGAGGGCGTAGAGTAAGATTTGGAGGTCAAAAATTATATTGAAGTGAATTTTATTACGTTTTTTCTTAAACTTTTAAAGTTAAATTCTTTTAAAAAATAGTCTTTAAACCTACTGAGTATTTTGAACCTTTTACCACAGTTGAAGACATACATCATCATTCTAAATCTAAAATTTCTAAGCTTTATCTTTATTTTCGGCCGAGAAATGGGACTTAGAAGTTTGATGATTTTCAAAATGGCGGCCATATTGGATTTGGTGGTAGGCTAAGGCTAAGCTGTACCACTTTAACCCCTGCAAATATTGATCATGCTTTGAAACTTGGTAAGATCATTCTAGGGACCTATTAGAAGAGTTTTCCATCGGGTGCCAATCAAAATTTCCCTTAGAATTTAAAATTTTACACTTTTTTAAAAAATTCAAATTTTGCTCTTTTTTGTGAAATATCATATTTTTAGTTATTTTTGGTGACGATTCTGTATATTTTAAGGTCGTAGAATACGATTTTAAGGTCCAAATTGAATTTTTTTTTCCTAATAATAACAAACTTTTTTTTGGTCAAATTTAAGGGTACCACTTGAACCCCTGCAAATATTGATCATGCTTTGAAACTTGGTAAGATCATTCTAGGGACCTATTAAAAGAGTTTTCCATCGGGTGCCAATCAAAATTTCCCTTAGATTTTAAAATTTTAAACTTTTTAAAAAATTCAATTTGCTCTTTTTTTGTTAAATATCATATTTTTAGCTATGTTTGGTGACGATTCTGTATATTTTAGGGTCGTAGAATATGATTTTAAGGTCTAAACTGAGATTAAAGGGGAAACGCTGCAAAAATTGATCATGATTTGAAACTTGGTAAGATCATTCTAGGGACCTATTAGAAGAGTTTTCCATCGGGTGCCAATCAAAATATACCTTAGAATTTAAAATTTTAAACTTTATTAAAAAATTCAAATTTTGCTCTTTTTTTGTGAAATATCATATTTTTAGTTATGTTTGGTGATGATTCTGTATATTTTAAGGTCGTAGAATACCATTTTAAGGTAGGTCCAAATTGAAATTTTATTGTTAATTTTATTTTCCTAAATCGGGAGTCCTGAAAATTGGGGGTGGAAGAAGAAAGGTGATGTGTGGACCCTTCAATGGACAACCCAAACCTCTATTTGGTAATCTTGCCGAGAACTGTTAAAATGTGGAAGCAAAGAGGGATGCTTCTCGAGTAAGTGCACTTGTAAATCTTCTGGGATACCATGCACATTAATTTGTCTTAATTGTAGAGGTAAATGCCTCAATTCAGAGGAACTGTCATAAGTCAGAGAATAAGACTTTTTAATCGGTAAACCTGTAAAAATATTCCAGAAACATTAAGAGTAAGTTTAGAATGTTTAAGTGTTGGCATAATGTATTATGAAAATTAAATTAATTAAATTTTGTGATACAAATTGCAAAAAAAAAGGTATTCCAAAAGTATACCCTTTTGTTACATCCAATTCTTGAAACAAAATATAAATACTCTATAATTATTCCTCTATAAATAGATATATTTTTATGATAAATATTCTAGAAACATTCACATTAATAAAAATTGTTTTAGTGATAATATATTCTATTATGGAAAAAATTGTCATTTTATCTTAAGATAAAAATTGCAAAAAAAAATTCGCGAAATACCTTGGTATAATATCCAACGAATATTGAAATTTCAACGCCTGCTGAACCTTTTTTGTTACCAAAATGTTATTTAATGGGCCTCAAATGTGAGAAAGATAGTCCAAATTTCGACTATTGAATATAGTACTATGTATGTTCTTGCTCTTAGACTAAATAAAATCCTCTTAAATTTTTGTGTATTTTTGAGTATACTCTCATATTTTACTAAGAATTTTAGATATTTGAGTTAAAACTTGATGCATCTGTTGTTTGACAAGATAATCGGTAAATTTGATGTTTTAAAAAGTTTAAAATTTTATTAATTGTAAGAAAATTTTGACTGACTCCCAGTGGAAAACTCTTTTAATAGGTCCCTAAAATCCTTGTACCAAGTCTCAAATCATGATCAATTTTTGCAGCGTTTCAAGTTGTACCGCTAATCTAAATCGAAAAAATGTTTTTTTTTTTTTTTTTTAGAAAAAAATATTTTTCAACCCTTTAACCTCAGTTTAGATCTTATAATCATATTCTACGACCTTAAAATATACAGAATCGTCACCAAACATAGCTAAAAATATGATATTTCACAAAAAAGGAGCAAAATTTGAATTTTTTAAAAAGTTTAAAATTTTAAAATCTAAGAGAAATTTTGATTGGCACCCGATGTAAAACTCTTTTAATAGGTCCCTAGAATGATCTTACCAAGTTTCAAAGCATGATCAATATTTGCAGGGGTTCAAGTGGTACCCCTAAATTTGACCAAAAAAATTTTGTTATTTTTAGGAAAAAAAAATTAACAATAAAATTTCAATTTGGACGTTAAAATCGTATTCTACGACCTTAAAATATACAGAATCGTCACCAAACATAACTAAAAATATGATATTTCACAAAAAAAGAGCAAAATTTGAATTTTTTTAAAAAAGTTTAAAATTTTAAATTCTAAGGGAAATTTTGATTGGCACCCGATGGAAAACTCTTCTAATAGGTCCCTAGAATGATCTTACCAAGTTTCAAAGCATGATCAATATTTGCAGGGGTTAAAGTGGTACAGCTTAGCCTACCACCAAATCCAATATGGCCGCCATTTTGAAAATCATCAAACTTCTAAGTCCCATTTCTCGGCCGAAAATAAAGATAAAGCTTAAAAATTTTAGATTTAAAATGGTGATGTATGTCTTCAACTGAGGTAAAAGGTTCAAAATACTCAGTAGGTTTAAAGACTATTTTTTAAAAGAATTTAACTTTAAAATTTTAAATTTTTAAGAAAAAACGAAATAAAATTCCCTTCAATATAATTTTTGACCTCTAAATCTTACTCTACGCCCTCGAATTATATAGAAATGTCACCAAACTCGATTAAAAAAATTGAAATTTTTTAAAAACTTTAAAATTTTAAATTTTAAGGGAAGTTTCGCTTGGCACCCGATCTTAAACTCATTTATTTGGTCCCAAGAATCACTGTACCAAGTTTCATACCGTCATCAAAAAGTGCAGCGTTTCAAGTTGTACCTTTGAGGTATTGTGTGGTAGATAAGTGGTATATAAAAAATAAAAGGCTTCTTTTTTATTATTCAATATTTTAATTTATTATTGTTATTTTATTTCCATTAAATGCATATTTTTAAGAAAGAAAGTGCATACAATCAAGAATTTAGGTATTTAAAATTACTCCCTTGAAATATATTAATTTCTACTAAAAATGAGTTTGATTTATGAATTCGTCCAACATCCCTTCTCATTCTAAATCTCGTGTAAATTTTAATTTATATAAAATGGGTGTGAACCCCCTGTTAATCAACTCACGGGCCACCATTGTCATTATATTTAGAGGAGAGGAGGGTATTATGGAATAGTCGGGTAATATGGAATACCGAAGTTTCAGCCCTCTCACGAACTGCTATCACATGAGAATACCATGAAAGGCTTAAGAAAGACTCCCATGATACAATGCATAAAGAGTTAACTTCTTGTTATTGTCGTAAAAGTCGCTGCAAAACAAAGTGTGTTTGGGGATTTTTGAAAGTTTTTGCCGGTAAAAGTTCAAACATTTTAACCTACCAGTGATTATGAGATTTAAATTTTGTTGCTAAGCATAATGTGCACTAAAAGAATAATAGTTTCTTATACTGTAGTCGTTTTTTAGCTATCAGTCTTTTATCCGACAGTAAAATGGTTCATAACCCAAGATTGGCGTGTCGGGTATTATGGAATACTAGGTATTCCATAATAATCCACTTCATGCCATCAACTAAAGAACCGGAAAACAAAGATGCTTAGTGTATCTTTTGTAACAGAAAATTCTCAAAAGATCAACGAGGAGAAATTTGGATTTAATGTATAATGTATTAGCTGTTCTCTATATGGGCTCATCATGACTGTACTGTACTCGAGCAGAGAAAGCAGATTATTTTCGTGACTTTAGTAAATAGACTCAACCACAAAATTATTTGAAAGTAGTTTTATAAATATTGTGTTTATAGTTAAAAAAAATTACTATGTTCTCCGAAGTCTAATCAGTTTTTCAGTAAACAACTATTCCATATTACCCGACTATTCCATATTTCCCTCCATTCGTTACTTTTTTTAAAGTACCCTTTTTTCATAACAACAAAATAATTAATGTTTTATTTCACCATTGGCACTTCATTATCATTAGTTATAGCATGTACTTAAAACGGTTTTGTGGCCTTTTCTTTAAAACCAGTAGGGCTATTCTTTAAGATATAAAGGGTATTCCATAATACCCTCCTCTCCTCTACTAATAATGTAAATATTATAGATATTATGCATAAAATCATAATGCTAATATCATGTACCAAACTTTATAACATCACCGGTGTTATTTCCTAACCGCTTAACCATCAGCGACAGAATGCTCTCCAAGATTCTTCATCTGCAGCATGCCTCCCCCTTGGGTATATCCATTCATCGCCAAATCATCAATATTTTTGTTTCAACAGCAGGATAAAAGGCCAAATAATACTCCCCATTCGATCGCCAGAGTTCAAACGTCACCGTTAACCGTCCTCAAGCTAAATACGTAACACCCGAATCATCACCGAGTGGCATCATCGCTATTTGAAGATTCCCTTTATCACTACTTCAACTTCGTCCTCTCGCATCTGAAGGCAAATTGGAAGAGACGGAACACTAACCTACATCCTGTCATTCTGTGAATTACGAAAGCTCTTCACAACTGGGTCTTTTGTGAATGGACGGGAATAGTTTGGAAAGTTAAGAGAGATAAAATAAGGGGATTTTTTCATTAAGGCATAAATGACGATGGGCAGGGCAGTAACCAGACTTTTGTTTCGGGGGGGGGTTGACTCAACGTTATTTCTAAGGTACTCCTTAACGAGTACATTTATACGTTAAGTTTTAGATAGCTTAAAATTAATACTTGAATTTTTTTGCAAGTAGTGTTTCAGCACATTTGAGACCCTTTCCTTTGCGTTACATCCAAAAAGAACAGCTCCCTGTAAACCACAGAATTTTCAAGGAAAAAAATTATATATAGGTGTCAAAATTTCGAGGGGGCTAAGGGCAGTGGCGGATCCAGGATTTGGTTTTGGGGGGGGCTAAGAATTTTTATAATCCAATTGTATCTTCTTGATTATCTTAATATGGAAAAGGTAGTGAATTATCCTGCTCCAACCACTAAAAGGGGGGGTCTGGGGGTTCTCCCCCAGAAATTTTTTGGAAATTTAAGTAAAAAACCCCCACTTTTTCAACTTGTTTTGGTACACCTCATACGAATTTCGGACATAGATTTCATGGTAGAATTTTTGTGTTTTTACAAACTTAATGTAAAACAAAGTTGTAATAATAGAGTTACAAGTACTAAGGGGCTCTAGGGGTCCTCCCCTAGAAAATTTAAGTAAAACAACACTTTTTCAACTCGTTTTGGTACGCCTCATCCGAATTTCGGATATAGATGTTATGGCAGAATATTTGCGTTTTGACAAACTTAATATAGAGTAGAATTGTAATAATAGAGTTACAAGTACCAAGGGGGTCTGGGGGTCCTCCCCCAGAAAATTTTTGAAAATTCGACCTTGAAATAACATGGTTTTAACTCATTTTGGTGCATAAAATTCCATATTATATAGTGTAAAATATTTTCATTTTGGGGGGGGGCTCAAGCCCCCTAGCCCCCCCCCTGGATCCGCCAGTGGCTAAGGGTCCTCTCCCAAATTTTTTTTGGAAATTTGCCCCTTTCAATAGTGTGAGTGTCTTATCACATTTTAAAACTCTTAGGGAAACACCGAAAGGGAACCGCTTCTTGTAAGGGACAGAAAAACACTGTATGACAGACGTAAAAATTTTGGAGGGATAAAATCATTTGAAAATTTTCCATAAAAAAACAAAATAAAAAATGAATTATAATTGAAAAGATTTAACTTTTTAATATAATTATTAGGAGTTTTTCTTTTTAAGGAGTGTATCTTTATTTTTAAAGATAAAATTTAGGAAATTATTTCATAAGTCCTGAAATCTGTTATGTGAATAGAATAGTTAAATTGTTATAATTTCTTACTCGGGTATCCTTACCGCTGTTTTTTCAACCAATAACTTTAAACATCATTTTTAAATCTTAAATTATTTTTTCTTCATAACAAATATCAGTTTATTATTTTCACGTTTATATTTCTTTTTAAAAGTAACAGAATTACATTTAATTGAAAAAAACTTTCTAATTTAGACAACATTTCATTGAAGAAAACCATTTCTAATCACATCTAAATCATAAATTTGCATATAATAAAACAAAATTTATTTTGTTAAAAAAATGCCATGGTTATACGAAAAGCATTGACATAAATGATCCTAAAACTTTTTTACACAGCAAAAGTGAATTTGTTATAATGAAATTATAACGCTAATTCGCTAATAATTTCCTGACGTCTAATATCTGACGGTTTGACAACAGTTTAGGTTTATGCAATAAGCCTATATTTATATTAGCTTTATGCAATATAGGATCCTAATTTTTCAAAGTTGTATCTTTTCAGTTTCACACCCGAACTTTTTAACTTTTAGGCTTATTGCAGACCATAGCAGTATTTTACAAGAGCGTAAACAGGGGGGAGGGGTCACCTGCCCCTTAAATAACTGGTAATTAACTATTTAATAAGGAATTTAACTATTTATTTTCCAGAAAGATAATTTTAAAAACACGGATCACTAGAAAACACTATAATTTTTAGTTTTCGCATTAAACAACTCCAAAACACAAGCACAATTTAATTTTATTATCAGAATATTCCCAAATATTCTCTACAAATATGAAAAATTTTATAACTTTCCATCAAATATCTTTTGCGTTATGAATATTTGAAGAAAGACAAAATGAAAGGCGATAGCGTCGGCTGTTACTTTTTTCAATGTAGAGGGATATTGTTAAATCTTAAAGCAATTTGGAGCAGTTAAAATTATTACATATCTTTAGAAACACAAATTTGTTAAACCATAAAGCGTTTTGTTTTTTTAAATAGCCCATGAGTCAACAATATAACCTACGAATTAAAAAAAAAATTAAAAATCGGTTTTCACTTTAGTTGGAACTGACCTAAATAATAACTTGTCCGGCATAATAATAACAGTCCTCTTTATTATGTGACCAAAAAAATTATATTTCCACCCCCCCTTTTTTACTAAGGGGCTCTTTACCTGCTCGCTATCGCTCACCAACCCCCAGAACTGCTTCTCAGTTCTTTCAGATCGCTTCGCTATCTTAGTGAGCAAAGCCTGGCAGAGCTCTCTTATTTCATCTCACCAATTCAAACTACTTATCCCTCTTGTTCATAGATAATTGAATCCGGATCATCCCTGCCCCAAAATAATAAAATAAAACTGTTGCTGAAATATTCCTTTTCTAGCTAGCTTATCAGTAATTCACTCAAAATTTTTTTTCAAAATATCCAGGAAGTTTACTAATAACTCCTCAGCCATCGAAGAGAAAAAAAAAAGCCGTTAAGAAATTTTTTAATATAAAGTATGCACATTAAGTCGTTAAAAATAAAAGAAATCAAGTGCATAAAACTCACCTGTTTAGAGGACATCCATAAATTACGTGAGGTCAAAAAGGGGGGGAGGGGTTTGGAAAAATCTCACCAAATCTCACCAAGGGGGGAGGGGGGTCGATTAAAATCTCACGTCAACTTTTTAAGCTAGAAATTATACGATTTTCTTTGTTTTTTAAGTATGAGAAAGGAAAATCATTTTTAAAAAGTTGTAGGTAAATCTCACGTGGGGGGAGGGGAGGTCCAAATTTTGGAAAAAACACCTCACGTAATTTATGGATGTCCCCTTACCTAGTGAACAGTCAGAAAGAGAAGAACAAATTGAAACTTTGAATTTTAATTCTACTAATTCTAAAACTAATTCAAATTTAAAAAAAAAAACCTTCTTTTTTTTTTTTAAATTAATTTACGTGTGTTTAAAATATCATATTTCTACCACGATTAGTTTTACCATTACATAAAAAAAAACGAAAAAGGCTTCAAAAATTTTGAAACTTAAAAATTTAATTATTTAATTAAAAATTAATTATTTAATTTAAAATTGAATTTAAATATCTCAAAATGAGCAGAAACATTACTTTTAAGGGTAAATTTCTAAGATTATTCTAGGGAAGGTCCCCATGACCCTTTTTCAGTGTTCGAAATTGAGGTGTTTTGCTGGTCCGGGACAGCAAAAAAACGGCTCGGACCAGTAAATCACTGGTCCGCCGGACCAGTGATTTCTCGAGCACATGTAAAATCATTTAGAGATTAAGGGCGAGCGCGCACGGGCGACTTTTGTCACGGTGACAACTGACAAAGACAAAAACAACGTTGCTAAGGCTGTTGTTAGGGGCGGGACATAGAAGTATCCAATAGCAGCATTCGCACATGACATCACTGGAGGATAAAAACAACGTTGCTAAGGCCGTTTTTAGGTAAAGTCATGTGATTGAAAATGCTCTATTGTTTTCTAGTGATATTTTTGATACTAGTAATCCTGGTCGCCGTGACTTTAGTCACTCGTGCGCGCCCAGCACGATTTGTTCAGTGACCGGTATTGGAAGTGCGTTTGATGATTGCATTTGGTGAAGCAAGTATATATTTTTGACAGAACCCGTAATGTGGTTATATGGGAGCCCCCGGCGAAAAAGAAAAAATATTATTAATTTGTATTGATTTTTAACATTACTATTTGGTGCATTGCTATTTTACACATTCAGTGCAATAGTTTTTTATATATTTAAACCGGTCCTTTTTAATTTGTCGGACCAGTGATTTTTGTTGCGGACCAGTAAGATTGGCAAAGCACTGGTCCGCAGGACCACTGTTTTTTTTCCCCCAATTTCTAACGCTGCCCTTCTTACTCATGGCTAACATTGTTACACCAAAATTTTACATTAACTGCACTTCAAAATATAACATTTGTCCGAAAAATACCAGAAATCTTTGGGGGACTATTTTTTCCAGGATTTGTTAATAGACTTGGTCCCCCAGAAGAAATTTCTGGCTGCACCACTGTTTATGTATAATCAGTTGTTAAAGTACTTATCTATTTTATAAACTGAAAATTTTAATTGGAGGGAATAACTTTCAAACCATCTGAAACAAATTTGTTAATAAATAATCTATAAATAGTATTTATATTTTAAAATAATAGCAAATTATCCATAGAAATTAATTAAAAGAAGAAAAGAGAAAAAATGAAAGCATTGAATTTTGTTTAATAAGTTTTATATGCTAAATTTAAGTTCTAATTATAATAAAAGGCCCCTTTTTAAGGTTACCATTTGTTTGGGATTACCCTGGACAGTCTGGAGTTTTTAGAGCTCTCCTGGGGTTTCTTACATTGAAGATTTGCGAGACATTTTTATGAAAAAAGTTCTGACCAAAGATTTTTGAAATTGAGCTGCTTTACTTTTTCTTACGTCCGTATTAATTCAGAACTTGCCTGCTGTGAATTTGATGATGCATTTAAATCAAGAAAACAGTTTTTGAAAAAAAAAACAATGTCAAATGGAAAGTACAAATGAAAAAATAAATTATATGTACAGTACTGGAAAAAAAAATCGACTCAGATTTTTTATCTCTGGAACGGCTCGAGATACAAAGACAAATAAGGTACCATTTTCCATCATTTTAAGAACTCTTTAAACAAAAAAAATTCGAGTCATTAAGGGGTCGTCTTCATATCGAACGAAGCACCAACTTTCATTTTTCCTATGGAAGACCTCAAATATTATATTTTATTCTGAAAGATCACCCTCCATAACCCCTAAATACCAAGTTTCATATCTCTGCGTCAACAAATAGACCCCCCAAAAATTCTTAAAATTTGGAAAAAATCCAGTAAGTTATCTCTTGATAGCAAAAGATTTGTATCGGTCAGAGCTCAAAATTGAATTTGGCTTAAATACATTTGGCAACTTATCTCTGAATTGGAGCATTTTTTTCAAATAATTATGTGTTTTTAATTGTTTGCTTTGTTTAGGGGATTTTCTAACTATACTATACATTTCGTGCGCTTTTTAGTGAAGAAGCTTAGTGAAACCATTAGGAACAATTTTGCTCCTTAGAATCTGTAGATTCCGAATTATAATGATGGACACTTCCGGTCTGGGTCAGGGGATGGTAAGAGGCTCAGAAGAGGAAAATTTACCAGTTTTGATGTTGTGTTTTAAAGTCAAAATGGTTCCTTTTATTCATTTAATTTGCTCAAATGCGCCATAATACAAGAGAGGTGAGAGAGGACTAACAGAATATAGAGTTTGGAAAGGATCAGTTCCCTCCAGGGGTCAAAGGGGTGAAAGGATGAAGTCGAATGTAAAAATTTGTATGCTTATTTTCTCTGAGGATCATGTTTATAGTCTTAAATTAACTTAATGAGAGGTAACATTCTTTTCCTTACTCTCAGGCGAGAAAGTATTGCGATGGTAGAAGTCTGGCAACGCTCACTAAGGGATAGGGGAGGGGCAGGAAAAAACTCGAAATTCTGTGATAACTAAATAAAAACAATTTCTTTTTGGCACCAAACTGCGGTTGAATGTTTTGTAAATTGACACCAAAGATGGGAAAAATCCATAAAACCGATTTTCGAATGGTTCTCTATTTCAAATAGGGGCGAAATGGTGTAGAAAACAATTAAGTCAAATTCTTAACTTTTAAGCCGTTAAAAACTTATTTTTCTTCATGAAGGAGCACACATTTCAAACTAATTTTTCCCTTTATACACTTAACATTACGAAATACTATGATAGATATCTGGGACCTGCGATTAGGGAGGTTGAGAGGGACAGAAAAAATATTCCAGTTTTGATACTGTTAGTGGAAGAAGAAATTCAAAATTTTCTGCTTTTAGTAGAGTCAAATGGGGTGCAAATAAAGGAGACCGATGGTTGACATGCAGAACACTCTTTTAGAAAAGCGTTCCTTACATTGGAAGGTGGGATTAGAAGGGTTATATGGAATAATTGAAGTTCTTTCCAATATTTTTAGACAAAATAGTGCCTATATTAGTGAAATAACATAGAAATCAATGTGAGTTGGTTCCATGTATTGTATAGTATAGAACTGGAAATGTGAAAGTAAATATCTTTCACCATCGACCGGGGATAATGAGTGGGGCAGAAAAAAGTTGAAATTATATTTTATTGAGAGAAAGAGTAATTATCCAGTTTATAAGCTTTTCAGAACTAAAAAAAAATGTGATTGGGGACACTCGGGACTTCTATCTTGAGAAGCATAACTCAGCTTTGGGAGTTGGAAGGATGAAACAGAACAATATTTTTTGAATAACGGCGTGAAAAGGTTTTAAGGAGTTAGATTAAACAATGACAGTTTTCCTTCTCACACTCCCCAGAATGGGTCAACCGATGGTGTGATTTGGGACCCGAGACTGAGGAAGGTGGACGGCGCAGAAAAATGCGGAACATTCTATTTTAGTTTAATTAATAATCTTAAATTGAGAAAAATGTGTAGCGGCCATGCATGAGACCCATTTTGAAAAGCGTTTATTGGAGGGTAGAAGGATGAAATAGAATATTAGGGAGTAATACATATTTTGCTTTTTCTCAAAAGAGTGGGAATTTTTTTCGGAAAATTGTATTAAAAAGAGTTGTTTTTTCCTTTTAACTAACTCCATGTAATATGACATGTATAGGCGGAATCTGTATTCTGACTTAGGGGAAGGTGTGTGGAGCAGAAAAAAAATATTTCCTTATTATTATTTTCGTCTATTTGATAGTTCGTCTTTAATTAATAGTTTCGTCTGTAGATATTTTTAAAGTAGAGTAGTTATTTTATGACCACCCTGAATCTCCCGACGGTGTCACGGACGTTTCGCCAACTCTAAAATTTCCTACCCCCTTCACTTTAGAAATTTGTATGGGCCCAACAAGTGGGGGTAAGAAAATTATGAGTTGGCGAAACGTTCGTAGAGCACCCCCCCCCCCGACTGCCCTCGGGCAGCATGATTCAGAAGCCAATCAGAACACTATTTTCAGATGACATCCTTTTCCCATGTGCTTTCATTCTTTGAAAGATTTTTATTCTTATTTTAATTAAAAAATTTTATTGAGAATATTTTAACAAACTTTTAAACAAAAATAATTTAGTATTTTAATAGAAGTTTTGAACGTTATCATTCAAATTTATTCATCTTTTAAAAAATTAAAAACATGGAAGGTAATTTGTTGATCCCTGCTAGTAGTTTCATTAATGCATCGGCAAGTAGCTCGGGATGGTTCTCTCACTTTCACCAGTCATATAGTTTGGCTCGATGGTTGGCGACCGTTTAAGACATAGTTGTTTCCTGCAGAGTGCACAGAAATATCCTGGCCTACTAGGGAAGATTCAAAAAAAGTTTAAATAGGAAATTTAACATGGGATGTTTCAAATTTTAAAATTTTTTGGGGGGTCTGTTTCTTGACGCAGAGATATGAAACTTGGTATTTAGGGGTTATGGAGGGTGATCTTTCAGAATAAAATATAATATTCGAGGTCTACCATTGGAAAAAAGAAAGTTGGTGCTTCGTTCGATATGAAGACGACCCCTTAAGGACTCAATTTTATTTTTGTTTAAAGAGTACTTCAAATGATGAAAAATGGTACCTTATTTGTCTTTGTATCTCGAGCCGTTCCGGAGATAAAAAATCTGAGTCGATTTTTTTTTCCAGTACTGTACCTAATGTTTTTTAGTTTGAAAGTTTTTAATCTTTAACTAATTAAAAAGGTTATGGTACTTGTAATTTCAAAAATATGTCTTGGGTTGGACCCAAGAAAATATGGTAAACCCGCCCTTTTTGTCGTAAATTTAATGAAGAGTTAAAAAAAAATAGAAATTTCTCAGAAATAAAAAAAACCTTGAACAAATTGAAGAAAAAGAAATTTCAATGGGTTTCACCTAAAAATTTTCTACATAGTAGGGGAAATTGGTTCACCTCTTGGGACATGGCCCACCTTGGGATATTCCACTTTTACGCAATTTTATAGTTATGATCTCGTGCTTATAGGTAGGGGAGAGTGGGGCACCTTGGGACACTTTTTACTCAATTATTTTTCTAACTTATTTATACCGTTATATTTACTCAAACGCTGCTAATATATTAAAAATAGTTCTTTGCGCATCTAATAAAAATATTTTCAGACCAATTATCTCTTTTAGGGAATTCATAATAACAAATATAAAAAAACCTCTTTTAATGTCCCAAGGTGCCCCACTAGTGGCCCACCTTGGGACACTTCCAATAATAACATAAAAACTTATGTTATTTTGAAAAATATAAAAACAACACATTAAATTATGATAAAACTATGCTTAAGAATCTTAAATTAGCCATCAATAATATTTTATATTCAAAATTTTTCACTGATTTACTCATTTTTGTCATGACGTAAATCACTGATTTTTTTGTTTCCTTCCAGAAACTTTTTTGCACCAATTTCTAAATTATAATCCTCTAAATTCTTTAATTATTTATTTTTTTAATAAAAAACAATTTTGTTTTATTCTTGAAAATTTTTGGCTATCTTTTTACATGTCCCAAGGTGCCCCACACCTGAGTGTCCCAAGGTGCCCCACCTTGACACTTTGGGTATTAATCTTAATTACTCTTTTGGGTTTAGCAATAAATTTTCGTTTTCTTTTCTAAAATACCAATGGATACACGTACTTTAGTCTAAGCATAATTATAATAACATAAATATATTTATTTTATTTCAAAAAGGCTTTTCAAACTACAGGTGAATCTTACTTCAGACAACGAAATACAAGAAAAGTGAAGTAAATAATTTTGTAGACGCACCAAATATTCCAAAACACGTTGAGGAGTAGATTTTTGTCTAATTTATTAGTACCTAGAAGGACGAGTTCATAACTATAAAATTGCGTCCGAAAATTCGAGTGTCCCAAGGTGGAGGTGCCCCACTCTCCCCTACTATTAAATGACACTAAAATCTACTCTTCAATATTTTTTGGAACATTTGGTGCGTTTAGATACTTACATCAGTTTTCTTGTTTTGCGAGGTGTAAAGTTACAATCACTTATAGTTTGAAAAGCATTTTTAATAAAAAAAAATGTATTTATATTATTATAATTATGTTTATATCAAAATACGTGTATCCATTCATATTTTAGAAAAGAAAAAATGTCCAAATATGCCCCAAACATCTCATGAATAAAAAAAAATTGTTTTTAGTTAAAAAAATAATTAATTTAAGAATTTGAAGGATTTTAATTTAGAAATTGGTAGGTACAAAGCAGGATCGGAAGGAAAGAAAAAAATCAGTGATTTATGTCATGACAAAAATGAGGAAATCAGTGAAAATTTATGTGTGAAAAATATGTTTGATGTTCAATTCAAGATACATTAAACATAATTAATTCATCAATTGGTGTTATTTTTATATTTTCAAAATAATATTTATAAATTTTATGCTATTATTGAAAGTGTCCCAAGGTGGGCCACTAGTGGGGCTCTCCCCTACTAAAAACAGACTAATATTATATTTAATTTTTTTAAGCTTTATTATGAGCCTATTTTAACTAATTTAATTTAATTACTGTCTAAATCTATTATTAAACTAGAATTTTTAAAAATACTTTTCATAGATAGCAGCACTATAATGTTTAAGCAAAGTTATCGTGCCGACATCTATCCTGTAATTCACTAACCATACCATCAGGAACAGGATTCATAATTAGTTATAAGTTCTAGCTGTTTTTAGAACTGCAACGTCTTGTGAAGAAAAATTCAATTCCTCCCATATCATTCTTTTACTGATGGAAAATCAGTTAAAGAAAATGTTTTGTACAGAAAATGTACAGAGTATTCAGATTAGCAGAAGCACCAAGTTTGCAACGTATTTTAAGCGTTTACTAACTGCTAAATGTTACTAAATGTAACCTGAAAATAAAACCTTATATTAGTTAAACAGAGGTCTTGAGGGTTTGGGTTGAGAAGAAGATGGAATATCTTCCTGTAACTCACAAAGATAGGAATTCATTTTAGCAGTGTGTGTTCCTACTTTTAGTTAGTTGAACTTGGACTAGATGACGACACTGAAATTAGCTAATAATGTGTTGGTTGATAATTGGTTGATTGCTTGATAAAGTTCAATATCTGGTCAATTTCAGTAATCGCTTCAAACCAAAACTCCAACTAAATAAAAAAGTGTTAGGTCACACATTGTATTAAAAGCGAAATTTCCGTCTTTTGCCCCTTAGACAACGACTGACGGATGCAGCTTCATAAACATGATTCAACCAAGCACCGAAACATGCCAACCAAATAGAGACTGACTTTTGGGGGGATATCTGCCGAAATACTCCCATGGTTACCCCCGCCCCTGCCAAACTTTTCTTTTGTAAAAAAAAAGTGTGTTTTATAATTTAGACTACATAAATTGAGCAGAAATTGAAATTTTGTTTTATTCATAATTGCTGCAACAAGGTCATCAGGTTCATGGTTCTCTATAAACTATAAACTGAAGGTTCAGTTTCTTACATATTTCATTTCTCTAAGAAGGATGACATTCATCTCATGGAACAGAACACCGAAATTATTATATCGCTTCAGGCAAAAACTTCTGTTTATCTTTTGCAGAGAGGCGCTTTCTCTTCTCGATGTAACTCTTAATGCATGATTCGCACTTGACGTAGAGAGAGATAAGGATGAATAACATGGAGAATGCCAAGACAAAGAAGAATATTCCGATGATCAAAAGGAAAAAACATGTGGATAAAACATCGATTGGCTTGCACTGGAAACTCTTGACTGAATATCCTGGTGAAGAGTCGTGAACCTGAATCTGCAATTTAAGATACTTAAGACGCATCACATTTTTCACCTTTCAAATAACCCTCTTATTAATAAAACTGATTTCATTCGAGGGCTTTAAATTTCAAACATGTCTTGTCTTAGAGTCAGAAATGATGTGAACCTAATAAAGTTATTACGCTAAAACCAATGACGAAGACAGAAAAATTTTCGCAGAGGGATATTGAAATTTTGAGGTGGATTTAGTCCTTTTTTAAGACCATAAAAGAAAATTATTCTAAATTTCTGGGGATATAACCCAAAATCGCTTTCCTTGGCTATGTCCCTGTGTATGAAACTATGTTGATGTGGCTTATGCACCCTTATGGCAAAAGAAGGAAGGTCATTAAAAAAATTTTTAAATGAAAGAAGATGAAAAAAAATCCAGATGAATCTGTGACAATTATAATAAAGGCACGGAAAAAACTTGAAAATGAAGTCTTCCACAAATTTATAAAACTCTCCAATGTCCTGTGGCAACGAATTATGACGATTTTAAATTCATACGTTAAAAATACTGCATAACAATACCGGGAAAATTTCTAGATTTCTTGCTAGCCTTATTTCACAAATTCCGGGAAAATGTTAACTTAATTTCAATCTTAAATTGAATAAATCCTCGAATCGTGTGATTTCTTCCATGTAACATTTTCTGAGTAATTTTCTAATTTGAGATTTTATTTTACCTCCTTTAATTTATAACTTATTTTTTCATGAATTTAGAAACACCCTGAAAAATTATAACAACATACCACGTTATTCCTTAGGCGGACAATTGTAGGACTATTGGATTCCGAAGTAACGTTATGCAAACAAGCGATGCACAGTATTAAAATCAGCAATATCTTCATCCTTTAAATAAAAAAGAGTTTTTAGTGTAAAATGTTGTATCTTCTACATATTTTCACTTAGGAAATTGTTCCTCACTATTAAATAAATCAAACTAGAAACAGATACTATTTAGTTACCCTTTATCTGGACTCAATGTATATTTTCGTTACTTTTTTGTGATGTACCCTGTTTGTTGGAACAGTCAGAGTCGGACCACTGGGCCCTTCAAGTAGAACTGCATCATAAAAACAGGTTTATTTGTAAACGAGGTGGTATTTTTCACGATTTTAATGGTCGGTCCAGGAAACTCCTTAGAATACACATTTTTATGCTAATTATACTATTATAATCTTAAAACAGAAAAAATAAACTTATTTGAAAAGTTTTTTTTCAAGCTTTGTGAGCTAGCTGAAAATAAAATCAGTGCTGTAGTAGGAGAAAATATTTTGAGGCTTTGTTTTTCCAAGGTCCATGGTTTTTTCACTTTTTTATTTTTATGTCAAACACCGTTCATTTTGAGGGGAGGTCCAAATATTTCAGGGGACAGCACCCCCCGCGTCCTCCTTCAATCTCAGCAATGCTTTGAATAGATGCTATCTTCAAATTCAGTTTGTGAAAGAAAAAAAACCAGATACGTGAGATTTTTCTTTCTGAAACATTTCGACAGATGGAAACCATTAAACATCTGTCAGACCGTTCAGGTCAATTTCGTATAAAAGTGGTTGTACCAGTTGAGGGTAAAAATGGGAGATGAAGAATTTTTCCTAAGATAATACACAAAGGGAAGTCTACCGAGGCAGGAGGCTCAATCTGATAGAGATATTTATGAGGTAGATTTGACTTCAAAATTTAATGTGGATTAGCTGGGTGGGCCAAGTGCTTTGTAATGAAGACTGGTACAATTCCGTTAGAGTCAGTGGCGGATCCAGAGGGGGGGCCCTGGGGGCCATGGCCCCCACCCCCGAGAAACCCTAACAAATAGCTTAAAAACCACTTTCTTAATGCTAAAATTCAAAAATTTTCTGGGGGAGAACCCCCAATCCCCCCTTTAATATTTTGACATGTGACATCTGTTTTAGAGTCTTTTTTCCTTGAAAATTCTTCCGCTTAAAAGAAGCTGTTCTCTTTTGGGAAGTTTTAAAATAGATGAATACTACAGTTTAAAAGGGCGCATTTGCAAAAATTTTCTGGGAGAGGACCCCCAGCCCTTTTTTAAAATTTGGCATCTATTTATAATTTCATCCTTGAAAATTCTGTGGTTTACATGCTTTCAAAATGAGCTGAAACTTTATTTTTGGAGGCAAAGTTTCAAAATTTTTCTCGGGGGTTACCCCCCAGAGCCCCTATCAATTTCTCATGGTTCCTTATTTACTGTTTTCTCCTTAAACTTATTTCTCTCCTCTCCTTTTAGGAGTACAAGAAAGTTGCCCTCTTTAGGTGTTATCCAATGGGTACCAAATGTACAAAAATTGAGTAAAAAAAACTTACTATTTGTACCAGACCCCCCTTTTGCTTTCGAGCTAGCAAAGAAAAAAAACAATAAAAAATTTTTACATTCAAAAAACATTTATTTTAAGAAATATTTAAACCTTCATCAATTTATTTCCTTTAAAAAAAATTTTCTAATTCTAAAAATTTGTTTACTAGTAATATTAGATTTATATTTTATCTACAAGTTTTTTTAATTAAATTCTGTACCATATCGGAGTTCCATATTGGAGATATAAATTAGGTCTTGAATTTATGGTCGGGTTATAAAAAGTGTAACAGAATAATCTTATTAAAATTATAAATAAAAAGAACTTAATTAAAAAAGAATTTACTAAAACTGATTTTAATACTTTTCTTATTTAAGAACAAATTGTGATAAAGTGTGTAAAACAAGATCAAATTTATTTTGTTCATATTTTTGTCAGGTTTGGTAAAACTCAGCTAGAAAAAGTGTAAAAAAATTGTGCACAAAAAGAGAATCATTTCAGCCCATCTGTTTTTGCATAAAAAGTGTAAATAAGTTGTGCACAAAAAGAGTATCATTTTGGCCCATCCGTTTTTGCATAAAAAGTGTAAAATGAATTGTGCATATATTTTGCATACTTTAGTTTGCAAATTTTTTGCAAAATTCAGTTTACACTTTTTATGCAAAAACAGATGGGCCAAAATGATACTCTTTTTGAGCACAATTTTTTTACACTTTTTTTGCACACATTTTCTAGCTGGGAGTATTACCTGATGAAATCTTTTTAACTTTAACCAAGTTTCGCATTTTATTTATGTTATACTCGGAAAATTGGGAGCCAAACACCTCGCGAAACTTAAGTATTGTTATGCCCCTACAAAAAGGTTTCATCCCCCCCCCACTTTCTAAAACAATGGCACGGGCCCTGGATATCCTCTAAGTTACTATAAACCCCTAAAAAGCTGCTTAAAAGCAAGCACTCTTCAAAAAATATTCTGAGGCTCTGAAAATTTCGAATGTAATACCCTCCGACTCTGACATGGCCCCCCCCCGAAAATCTGGTCTGGATCCGCCCTTGGTTAGAGTCCCCGCTAAATATCACCAATATCCAAATAGCTAAATATATTCAAATATCAACAAATTTTTCTGACTTTTATTAATAAACTGAGTAGTTATTTATATAATTAAACATTTTAATTCAGGAGTTTGGAATTATCTATGAATATTTCTACTTTTTGTTGTCTAAAAGAACCAGGCGATATTTAGCGGGGACTCTAACGGAATTGACCCGAAGTCCGATTTGTGAGATTTTCGCTAGATGAATTCACAGATAAAATGCCTTGTATTCTTATAAAAAAGGTTAAGAACTTTTGATAAAGTGTTTAAATAGCCAAGTTATTTTTCAGTAATACGACATTATTACAATTTACCCAATAATCATATTGATTTTAGATCTTAAAGGAAAATTGAAACTAGAATAATTTTAACATCATAGTTTGGCACTGCATGCAAACAATATTTATGTAATTTAGAATTAGCCGGGAGCAAGTGACATCTGTTCTGATAGATAGATCACCAAAAATATGAAAATATCAAAATAAATTACAATTAAAATACCTCAGCCAATTGGGGAAATATGCGCCCGGCTAATAATAAAGTACCAAAGTTTGATAACAGTAAGTAAAAAATATCATGTTAAGTATGATATTATGTTCTTGTACTATTAAAAATATGAATAAAGCTGATATTCCCCAATTCGTTTTTCTGTCTACTGAAAATTCGGTGGATATATTTATAACTTATAAAACATTAAGAAATCAACCCACACATTATCCCTTTATCTAAAATTCAATTTTTATAAAAAAAAATTACCATTGTACAATATTTTTTGTAGAAATTTTCTAAAACATTTTTTTCGCGAACCCATAAAGGTTATATTATTATTTGTAATTAGCTTATTTTCAAATTTTCTAAGTAAATACATTTTGGGTTTAATTTGAAGACCAATAGTTTATGTCAATAATAATTTATGGGATTACCTAATAAGCGGAATTCAACTGATTGTTGTTAAATCATATATGATTGCCAAGGCAATAAAATGGTTAATAATTGGAAGAAGGTTTTAGGATGTATTATTACTCTCCCTCATAAATTCATTGAAATACTTGAAACATCTACTTCTTAATTATCTCTCTTACTTTGAGGAAAATGAATTTATTTATTGTTAAATGAATTCAATAGCAGTCTATTTAATAATAATTAAGGAATATTTCACAAAATAAACAGCCGGAAAAAGTGACATTACAATATTTCTCAATCCTTTTCTGTTTTTACATAATACTGCTGCCAAAAAGGTAATCTTAAATAAATTAGAATAAACTGTTCATATACTAGTAAATTTACCAACCAAAATTAATCTTGTAAAAATAATTATTATTGAAATAATTTATCTTAAAATATTAACATTAAATACTTTTATGGAAGTTCGCACTTCTTATCAACCCTTACAATCTATAAGAAGAAATTTTGATTAAAATTTACTTTTTCTGTTTGAGTTCTTCTGACACAGGTGATAAAATAGTACATACTACTCAAAAAAATTAAAAGAAAGAAAAAAACAATGCAACTTCAGAAAAAAACATCCTCATAAAATAACACATGTCCAAACCAAAATGTTGATAAAAAAATAACCATTCGAAAAAAACTACTCATTTCGATTTTTAATAGATAATTTTTAGAAAGCGAAAAACGCTTTCCCTCCAAAATGCGGGTCAGAGATATACGATCCTCCTTCACTCATTACGCCTATTGAAAACAAAAGCAGCCTCGAATCGAAAAGCCGGTGACCGAAACCATGAACTTTCTTATCTGTTTACATTTTACCGAGAGTGAAATGATTAGCAGATCTTCTCATCACCTGCCTCTTTGGACAAGGGTCATCCCCAAGAGAAGGCCGGGTCATTGACCCCCGGAGGTCAAGGACCCGACAGCTGTCCGCTTCACGCGAGGCCTCTGTCATCTTCCGTATCACTTCTTGCTGACCCTGAGCAGGTATATCCGATCCCCGACAAAGAGCTACTTGCCTCCGAGGCGGGGGGCCCTAGGTGGGGTCTGCTGGGAAAGGTCTTCGACTTCTGAGGCACCGGTGACAGTGCGGGGGAACCGCGATGCGTCCGATTGAGGCTCGCTCGACCGAGGAGCTTTTCGTTTTGTAAGGAAATAGAAATAGTTGGAATTCATAATGAACATTCTTAAGAAGCTATCGTTTGCAAAGAGCTGAAATGGAGTGTGAGTGTGGAGAACCATTTCAAATGTTTATGCGTGTTTATGTTTTATTTAGCTCCAACAGAACACTCAAAAACGTCATTCTGGCGTTCTTACATCTTCCTATCTCTTATATCTCCCTCTCTATATTCTAACTTCTTGCTTTGCTTTTATCCTTTACATACATTCTTTCTTTTTATCTCTTGTTAATCTTCTCTCTCCTTTTCACCTTTCTTTTAGCCCTACTTTCTTTACTCTCCCTCTCCTTTCTTTACTTTACCCCGTCCCTCACCATCCAAGTTTTCTCTTCCCCTCAATTTTCCCTAACTTTCTCCCTCTTCTACCCTCTTTCTCCCCTCTTCCATCTCCCACCTCTCGTTTTCTCTTTTATTTGAAGTAGGGTACGCGAGAAGGAAGGGGCACTAAGAGATCATATTAATTAAAAGCTGTTACTTATATTGTCTTCTTAACATGAGCTGCAAATCGTAAAAAAGAAATTATAATGTTTTCATCTAAAACCTTATTTTCGATTAATCGTTAGACGGAGGCTTAATAATTTTTTAAATTAAAAGAGAGAATACATGATACATTCCTCATAAACATGATGTATTTAATCCATTTTGAAAAAATTCCTACGTTGATGGATAAAAAAATGATTTTTTTTGTTAATATAAGTACACACCAAAGAATATGTCAAGTCATTACATTACATTACAAACACATTTTATTGACTGAATTTTGTAGACCTGTTATCCTTCAAAAAAATAATGTAAGGTTATTTGCAAAAAAATTAAATAAAGGGGCATTTCACAGTAATTGTAGAGTCCGTAACATTTCATTTTGTCTTTCAAAGTTGTATAAATTTAAAAATTTTTCAAAATTTTCTGTTCTCATACTAACATAGCCTGTAAACATCAGATTAAAACAGAAAAACTATAAAAATTTATAATTTATGCAACTTTAAAAGACAAAATAAAATGCTACAGACTCTACAATTACCGTCAAATGCCTCTAAAACGTGATAAAGTGAAGTAATGTGTTTATCAATTAATAGTTAATAATTAATAATTTATTTTCTATCTATTTTTACCTCAATTTTTGTTTGCAAAGCAACAACTTTTAACTTATTATATAAGGTTGAAGATTAAAATAAGTGAAATTTCTTTTCTTATTATTTATTATACTACTTTTAAACTATATTAAATTATAAGAAAGAAATATAAATTATAAATTTTGATAACTCGAAAAATTCTAACTTAAAAGGCAAAAATATTTCATTTAGGATTAGGAACAAGAGAAAATATGTGTTTACTTTCTCTATAAATAGTATGCTACATCAGTAAATACTTTTAATTTACTTAGGAAACATTCCTTAATAGCAAAAAGTAAATAGTTTAAAAGAAAATAGAATATAACTCAAAAGTGTTTGTTAAATTTAAAGCGATTTATCTGTCAACTTTAGCGTAAAAAATTTAACTCATCACTTGCAACCGATGAAGTTTAAATCTACTTGAAAAAAAATCGTTAGTATGAATTAAAAAAAATTCTTTTTATTTAATTTCCAAAAACTATCTATTAGAATCTTAATATATAAAATGAAGAAATCCGTCTGCTGTTTTGATAAAGCATATGATTGGCCGAAAAATCCGTTGTTCAATAAAAAAAGAAACCTTGCGGAAGCGACTGAATATAAGGATAAAATAAAAAAAGAAACAAGCTGATATTATTGAGAGAAGGAGTGATTCATTTTGAAACACATTCTTGATAACGCTCTTCAGAATAAAAAAACCCATAAAAATGTCAATCTTTGAATTAATGAGCTAAGAGCAGGCACTGAGCTGTGCCTTTAAATCACTCTCTGGCTTTTTATACATTTACTGACTTTTGTTTAGTTCTTCGATTATATTCATTTAACTGTTTGCAGCGGGCCTCTTTGTGTTGCAGTCTAGGTACTCTACTAAATCTGTTGCACCTTAAGTTTAAATATTTTTTAACAAATATAACTTCCCAACTATTTCAAAGTGTATGAGATTCTGTCCAAGGAACTTAGTACGGGCGCAGCCCGTCAATAATGTCTGAGCAACGCCGGGATAGCGCGTGCGCTATAGGTACTTATATAAAGTTTTACTGCGCCCGGGCAACGCCGGGTCTAGCGCTGAAAGCGCTAGTAATTTATAAATGTTTTTATGATGTACATTCAAAATTTAAAAATATTTACCTATTTAGTTTTAAAATTTTAAACCACCGTTTTTTGTGTTCCAGCTTCTCTTTTCTTAAACAAACAACTCCTTTTCACGTCACCATTCCACATCCTTTGTTACTCATCCGTCAACGATATACCCATACATTGATAGAGACAAAAGGCATGACGCGTTTAAAATACATACGCAGATAGTTTGTAAAGTAGATAAATCGAGAACTTTGGTCATCTTTTCTAACTGACTTGAACATAAAAAAATTATTATTTACGGTTCTCAGTCCCTTTACGTTCAAGATTGAAATTATCACTAATCAAATTATTCATATTTTTAGGAACTTAAATACCACTAAATGACTTTGATTTAAAATTAAAATAAGTTTTAAATGATGTAAGAGAATTAGGAAGGGCAAGAGTGCGCAGCAAGAGTGCGCAGTCAGGTTAAAGTACGCAGCGGTTTTTTCCCCTGTTGATGGCAATGGTGGGAGAGCAAGTATGATCACATGGGAACATGTATCATAAGCTATCTTAAAAGAAGGTTATATTATATTCATACATTCCATATTTTATTTATCAGGTAAAATATGGTTTCTTTGAGTTAGCGTTAGTTTTCTGAGAATGAAGTTTAATTGTTTTGTAAATAAAGAACTAATGGTTGCTTTCAAAGTGAATACCAATGTAAGACATACTTCCTTCTGAACAAATTGGCATCGTTAGAATATAACTACAGTGAATTTTAGGGTTGATTCAAACACACTACTTATTTCAAAATTTATTTTTTTATTTTCAAATTAGCCGAAACGAAATATAATTTTTAAAACTATTACTGTTTTGTTTTTTTGTCCAAAAATACTTAATGCCCATCTTAAAAAAGGTCAAAAGAATTTTTATTTCTATTTTTACAATTACTCCATAAGCTTTTTTTAGTTCACTATTTTATAAATGAAAGAAATTAAAAAGCTTTAAGAGGTTTAAAAAGTAGGTTTTTTTTATAACTACTAATCTCTCCATAGCATTATACCACCTGATGCTGATAAGATTGCAGTTAGTTTGAAACCTTGAAAATCTTTTCTTTAGAACTACTTGACCTAGCTTATTTTCTCTCATAAACATTATCATTACATAATCCACATTCCAATTTCAATTGCGACTTCCATTGAACTGAAATTGATTTGATTTCACTAACTTTATTCAGAGATCAAAAATTGAGAATGTTTGAAATTTCTATGGTATTGGTTACTTACTGAAGTATTTGCAGACACTACTACTATGTAACTTTTTTCACGACATAAAGTTATATAGGATTAGAAATAACACAATGAACTTTTACTCCCCCGAACACGTAAAAAGTCATTGAAAGTTTATCTCGAGAATATCTCGATTTTTCTAACACTATTATTTTAATCGAAATTTATATTTTCTATAGGAGAAAATCAAGTTAAAACCCAAGCTACAACCAAAAGTTTTTAAATTATATTATTCCGTCTTTTTAAAAATTTTGAAAAAATTTTGAATGGACCCTCTTTTACCCCCACCTAACTCAATACAATATTTTATAGGTCAACTTAACTTTTTTGGACTCTGATAAAATTTAATTCTTACGATGGGCATGAAATGGCCACAAAAAAGGTGTATCATGCAAGTTACAATTTCGCCAGAAATAGTTCCGGGATTTTTTATCTATACCTCTTCGTTCAATCTGCTTCGAAATATGAACATTATCAGCGCGTGATCGAGAATGAATCACTCAATCCGAACAATGCTTCTTTTTCTCTTTGCTGTCATGACTCCATACGATTTAGGCTGTTGGCCCACAATTACGGACAAAAATTTCATGCGACCGAGTTTCTGCTCCATTTCTCAACAGAGCTAGAACCATGGCTAGAACTAGCTGCGGAGCCCCATTTTCGACTCATTTGACTCGCCAGCCGTCGCTCTGAACACCAGTATTGATTTTTCATCGACAGACTTAAGAAACGATAAGAGATGATCTTGGGGACGAATAGAATTTATTTAAATACAATGTGTTTATTGAATTAGACTGGGATGGTTAAGACAATAAATATACAACTAGGGGAAAAAAGCAGAAATCTGAGAGAGCTTTGAATAGTTACAATACTCAATAATATTCATGGAGAGGTAAGGTAGTACATACTATAACTTTTCGTACATAACTTAAATTAGGAAAATATTTCCCTTCGTCTACCTTTTTCCAATCATTGTACCTTTTTAAAGTTTTGAAGCTATGCAGTTTTGTATTTTCATGAATAAATCTATTCTTTCCTTCTGGTCTGGTCAATCTCTAAAAATGGTAGTTTACTTAATCGTTGTGATGCAATTCATGGAATAAAAGTAATTTCATGGAAAATGCAACCCAGAATGAAAAAAAGTCAAGGAAAAACGATTCTCTTAAGAAAGAATTGATTACAAAATGTCCTTAAGGATAAATGGATTTAGAAGTGAAACCCTGGGGAGCTCTACCCCATAGGCTATGATAACATAATTTTTTATAACAAAGCCATTCTTCGGGGAGGAGCCTCTTATCTTTCTTGTTACATCTTTTTTATCAATTACGTTTAACGATAACGATCGAAAATGAAAATAGAAAAAGGTTGAACTGGTTGTACAATATTTAAATACTAAAGGATATGATGGCATTATCTTTTTAGATTAGATAAAACAAGTTTAAAAAATTTTCGTTAATGTTTTTTGATTTAAAGAGTGTTACAAACTTTCGTTTGTTTTTTATGACTGATCATTTTTTAGTATTTTCATATAATGACATCTTAGAGTTTCAACTAAGGGACTAAGGGAATTCACAAATTATTATTTATTTAGTTAGTCAAAAGTGGAAAAGGGATAATAATTTTAATTCTTCGAAATAGCAAATTTTTGCGGTGCAATTGGATTCCGAAGAAATTATACATAAATTAGCAATAAGGCGTACTGTTTATCTTTGTTATCTTTATCATAAATAAATATTTTACATATACCTGCATTATATATGTTTTATTGAAAGTTATTTAAAAGTTAACTAACTTTGCCAGCTTCTTTTGCTCGAGAGTCAAATGGATTCTAACATTAATTTATGTAATTATGTTATGAAATTATGTTTATGTAATGTTATGTGTTTTTTATTTTTATTTGTAAAGTATAAGTAAATTCTTGAACTCCCCTTGTAAAAGCTATAGCTACGTCCGTGTATTCTAATATTGGGCCCCCTCAATATTTTACTTAAGTCGGCGCCCATGGATACTCCTATTATAATACGAAATAAATGCCGGAATTTTTTATTATAAATACTGTCAGTAACTTTGAAGATAAAACAGTTAATTTTTATTAAAACTATAGTTTTTTTTTCATATAATCTAAACATTTATTGCTGAATTAAGAACGTTTGGTTAAAAACTAACAATAAGTCATTAAAACGAAAAGTTGCTGAAATCACGGAACCCCCTTGATGTCGAAGGAGAAGAAATATCTCAAAGTACTCATGCTGATAAATCAAACTACTTTGTAGGTAGTTTGTACCACAAAAAGGTTTTTAGAGGTGCCCCGAAAATTTTTTAGCCTGCCAAGTATTTTAATAATGAACCTATTACTTTGTTGTAAATCCAATTCGTCTACAGATATTTTTGAAATAATCTCCATATGAAGCATAGTTTTTTCCCATAAAACTCTTAATAATTTAAATTTTCAAACTAATTTTTTTTCAAATAATGGTTAAACTTTCCGGTTATTCATGAGCATAAGTTAATTTGTGAGATCAACCTTTCTTATCAATTTATTCATCACCTATAAAGAATCTTATCTTTTTTTTTTGCAATCACAAATCATAGATTCGGTCAAAATTTCATCAAATCCTATACCGACTTTATGTTAATTTTTTCCAACTATTTCAAAACTTCAAGGTAAATATGTTTCAGTTTCTGCAAAGTTACATATAATTATTGTAACTATTACTATTTGTTTTAATATTTATTTACATACTATTTACTATTTTTTGTAACACACAGCCTGAACTAATTAGATACGTTCAACAAATATAAAATGACAATGATGAAAAGCAGTAAGATAATGAATAACATAACTTTACTAAAAAATAACATAAATATACCAGATTCATAATGATTACATTTCTATTTTCTAATCCTAATGCATGCACCCCGCTAAAATTTCGTTTTAAATCTTTCATGTATTTTCATGGCAATTAAATATTCTCAATTACAAGTTTTCAAGACAATCTGTGTATGAAGTTACAAATCTGTAGTTGTAGTATATGGGTTAAGTTAAATGATTTTAGAATTTTTATTCGTTTTGAAAAGATAGTGTATAATAAAAGGTCTTTTTATTTCATTAATTATTTTCTGATTTGTCAATGTGCGTGAAACTTTTCAATAAAGTTAAGTTAATACTATATTAATGAGATTATGCCAGGCATTTTGTAAACTTCGGTGTTTTTTAATTGTTACTTGATTTTATCATTTCTGATGTTAGAAATGATATGTAGAAAATTTTTGCACATGGAAAACAACCACCGTATTCACGCTTTTTATTCAATCAGCCGAAAATCTATCTTTTTTTTTTGCCTAACTTATTAATACATTTTTAATTTTTAGAAAATGTTCAATAGTTTGCGTATTTAAATCTCCTTCTTAGTTGTTCATAATTTAAACTAGATAGTTCATTAGTATCATATTTTTATCCAGGGGTGCAGAAAGTGTTCTAAGGCCCAATATTTCCCGAGAACACAATTAATTTTGTCCAAAATTCCCCCCAAAATGTCTCCTTATGTTCATCAAAATTTTTCCAAAAATGCCTCCATATTTTCATTGTAGTTTATGTTATTACTAAAGTACAAAGAGCTTTCTTGTTACCAAATAATCCCCAAGTTTTAATTTTTAAGGACTTAATACCTTCTTTTATTCTTTCTACACCTTAGCTCAAAAATGTTCTTAAGTTCTAAGTCAAAACATCGTTGTTATCAAACAGGAACATGATTTTTATTGAAACTCGCCAATTCCGTCACGGATGCGTTATTTTTCCTGCATATCAATTAAAGTGCAAGGAAAAGCCAACTTTCAGGTGTTCAACAAAGGAAACTCGTTTTTTTTTGGCGTAGATCTGTAGTTTTCTACTTTGCATCCATAATACCGTAGTTTTCACTTATTTCCGTAGAATTTGGAAGGTATGATATTGTCACCAGCCAAAATATTTGTTACTAATAGAAACTTAGATTTGTAGTTTTTATTCTTTATTAAACTTAGGCAAAAATTTCCCCACAACTTACAAAATTTCCCCCGAACCATGTTCGGGCATTCAGACATATTCTGCACCCCTGTTTTTATCACATTATATTTTATGGTATGTTTTTTTTTTGAGGAATGCACTTGTAATCGTCAGATGAAGAGATAATAAAATTATGTATTGGATATTTTAAATCATTGTTCATCATAGACATAGTAGGGATTCATATCTATTGAAAAGAGTTTAAAGTTTCAAAGATAAAATCTCTATGTTAATTTCATCAAGTTTATTAACCAATATTTACAATATACTACAATTTATCAATTAATAACTATGAGAATGAACATTCTCAGAAACCAATAACAATGACCTAAGAGAAAACAAACTCCCGACTTTTCGAAAAAGCGATAAGAACATCCTTCTCCAATCCAGCTATTTCAGTCTTCAGTGGATGTTGTCACGAGGCCACATTCGCCAGTTGACCTCGACAGTTTTTTTTTTCCTTTTTGTTCTCGGCAGTCTCTCTCACGTTGAAGGGCTTCTTACCAGAGCATCCTGGATGAAACAGCTTTCTCGAACAGCGAATATCTACCTTCACTGACGTAATATTATCGTCACATTCAGATAATGCGTTTTCGCAGGTAATCGACGTAATATGTTACTCTCGAGAGGACCATTTATAGTATTACTTTATGAGCTGAATGTTTAACTCTCCACGGATTCTGATCTCGAGGGACGGAGAGTCATTCAGATAAGTGAAAATGAATATATTGTTTGCATTTGGATTACTACAGCTGGTTTCCTAATTGAGAATATAATAAAGGTTCCGATAGTGGATAAGACAAGTTTTTATTTACAGCAAAGCGAGTATTTCAATCAGTTTTGGACATCCTTAAGGAAATCTTTGCTAATATTTTTTCAAATATTTTTCATGAGTTTTAAGTTAATTAAATTTAAAATATTGCATTTAAAACAAAAATAAGATGTGTTTGCAAAAACTTTCTAATCAGTTCATTTTTTACGCAAGGCTGTGTGTGTATTTATCAATCTGCAATTTTCCGTGGGAGGGGAAAATATCACATCTTAAATTGCCCTCCTCAAGCAATCCATTTATGGATTGCAATAGTCTAGTTTAGAAATAACCTTTTCCAGGAGTTCCAACTACATGCAATACCCCTTGTGCGGTAAGATGGGTATCATTTAAATGGATCTACTTGAAAATAAGGATTTTTTCATCAAGATCTTCAATTTGGGGTTGTCGCAGCATATCTGTGAAGATTTATGAAGAATAGTTCTTGTACGTAAGTTTGAAAAAATATTGATTGCAGGCAAAAATAGAGGTTTGAGATCATTATTTCATTTGAAACATAAGAGGGACGACTTTCCCAATTCTCCACTCTGCCTTTGTGTCTTATGTACCAATCCCCTCTATAGCTTTTGGATTCCTAATTCAAATAATCACAAATTAAAGGTAATAAAAGCGAAACAAAGAGAAACAAAATGTCATTCCTCTCTCACTTTTGCTCATGAAATCTTTATTTTTTTGTCAGCCCAATCACTCTTGGAATTTGAAACCATTACTATCTCTTTCGAAAGCTGTTGGAAGTTGCAACATTCTACTGGCCTAAACTTGAACTGTGTTGACCCCCCCGCCCTGCAGCCAGAAAAAAAAACTACTCCGTCAACTCCCCTATGAAGGGCCTCTTCACCCTCCAGAAGGCTTTCATGAAGGAATCTATCTGACCAGCTCCTCTAAGAGGGAAAGCGGGTTTTGAGCAAAACGATTACAAAAGATATTTAAGAGAATCCTGAAAAATCATTTTGTTCTCGAAATCAGTTGGTAACATTGCCTGTCTCTGCCTATCCTATTCTCCAGAACGTAGCTTCAACAATCTACAGCTGGGTCAATGTCCCGGGATTCATGAGGCATTTTGGGAAAAACTATTATTGAGAGTGAGAATGAAGATCGCATGGTAAAATAAGCCATGCGGTTTTCAAATGTTCTTATGTCATAAATTAATAAACTAATTTTGAGTCGAAAATTATTGTTATGAAGAATGGTTGATGACAAAGGAGTAGTTGAACTACTCTCTTTCATCGCCTTTGATTTGTTCTTGTTGTTTTCCCATTCCAAGAACAAGAAAAAGGTTAAGGTTTTAGGTAAAACAAGAGAGGTAAAACTTCTTTACCCTACTTCTTTTTTTGTTTGGGAATTGTGTAATTCAGGTTCTTCCAGCGGCATAGCTAGAAACAAAAAAATAATAATAATGGAGAACAGGATGTAAGGATTCTGGGGATGTATGGTTGGATTTTTATTGGTTAAAAACGATTAAGTTTTTCAAACAGGAATTACATGGGACTGAATTTTCCCTTATTGGATGTTTATTTCTACTTCCCTCGAAAATTATGTATTGATCCAACTAATGAACAAGGAATTCTCTCATGAGAAAAACGTTTATGGACTAACAGCACAACAGACAGTTCGGACGATTAGCCACATACTTTTTCAGGAGTTCCAACTACATGCAGTACTCCTTGCGCGGTAAGACAAAGCGTCGATTGATAAAATTATCTCGGTGAAACACTCCAAACGCCATTAAAATGGCTCTTTCTATGAGCTCCATCCCCACAAGGGTCGACGAACTCCCCTTGGGGAGGAGTTCGTATGTTGGAAATTCTTTGCACAGATGAGCGCGTGTCTGAAAACCGAGAGCCGCAAAATAGTCTACGCATCACGTCTATGATGCTGAACACAAAACAACATTCGCATAATGCAGCAGCTAAAGGTGGCTGTACTGAGCTGTCATTTATTTTGGTCGGAACAGAAAGGTTTTGAGCTCACAACGCGCCATTGCATCACCTGGTGGTTCACGTGCGATTCTCGAAACAGTGGGACGTTGTCAAAAGTACTGTTCGCTGTTCTTTAAATAAAATAAAAAGAAACGCAATTTGTAGATAACTTATTACATAAAAGGCTCATAGGAAGTCTACATTAAATGTAATGGTTTTGTATAGTAATTGAAATTCAAAATAGTATTAGACTCCTAAATTTTGTTTTTGAGTTTCCAAAATAGGCCTAATATGTAATTTAATATTTAATATTCACACAGTAAGTAAATTTATTATTAATTTACGTCTGTATGTAACGCGATGATAATAAAAAATAGGTATTAAAATTTTCTTGAAAATGTCATAACTCAATTTTAAACAAACTTTAGAATTTAAATTTTATAAAATTCGTTCAAAAAATTAAAATTCTTATGTTCACTCTCTAAAGATTCTCAAATGCAATGAGGATGTTCAAGAGAAAAAAAAAGAAATAAAGAATTTAAAAACATCCAAAGAGGATTTCAACATCAAAATGAAGTGATTTACTGTTAAAATAAAGATTTCCAGCGTTTCAATTATTAAATAAGAAGCTTAAATTACGTACAAATCAGAAGAAAATTTGTGTTTATCAATCACGAATACAGCTGCTGATATTCAGAAGAGAATCCCGAAGAGCGTTGACCCCACAGCCGTATCCTTGAACCTTCTTCAGGTAACTTCTCCGAAGTCGCCACGATAGTGGATATTCTTTTCTTCGTAGGGATTAACATTTTTCATTGTTTAAAAACAGGGAAAATAAAATTGTTGGATATTCTTGGGAAATATTGTTGTTTAGGCAGTTTAGGTGGTATATAATAGTAGTTTTTTCCCTTTATTTTGTAAACGCCAATTCGCCCTAAATATACTAAATTCTTGTGAAGAAAATCTTTAAAGGCATCATTTCACAACTTCATTTACTGCTTTATAGGGTTAATTTTGATCGCACAATTTATTAGTGATAAATTAAATACAAATATAGTGGTACTTTTTTCAAACCTATCTACGAGCCGTTTTTGTTTCGGAAGAAATAAGTTATTACTGGATTGAATTATGTATTAGGAAATAATAGAATTTACGTAGAATAAATTTATTCAATTTGAGTAAAACTTGATAATTTCATTCTAGAATTATCGGGGTTCTTTTTTACAGAATTTCGAAAGGGAGTTCTATATTTTGGAGTACATTTTGAAAATTAAACTCTAATTTACATACTTTACACCCCGAATATGACTTAACATGGATTAAAAGTAATAATCGCATATTCAAGATTTCATGGTCAAAAAGGTGTAAAACTATAACAAAATAACAAATAATCCCGGAAAATACAAACTCGTCAAAAAAATCCTAAAATATAATAGAAATTCTGTGCTCCAGGAACTCTATCTCTCTCACATCTGATTAATATGCAAAAATAACAATATGAACAAGTTCGATTGAAACTAATTGCCAGGTGAGTTGGTGAGTAAACGTTTCAGTGACCAATGGTTAATTAAAGAAGTGTTAAGTTCGCTCCATAAGCAGCAATCAGTGTGTTTAGTGATCAGAAAACTTGTTGTTTATTTATGAAGAAAGTCGTATACCGATAGCGAAATCCGAAGAGAAAGGTGATCGAACTCTCCCGATCGATGACCCCAAGGAAGAGCTGTCCGCATCTTCCCGATCCCAGATGGTAACACAAGGTAGCACGCACACCGCCGCAACAGGTAGCATTTGCCGGGGTGGGGAGGGGGGCGAGGACCCCACAATATGTTCGTCTAGGAATAGAAAATGCGCTTTTGTGTTTGTTGTAGGCAGGTTGCCTGGCCGGAGGGTGGTGTATTGGAGATCGGGGCAGGGGGATATCCCAGGGTTCACGTCTGGCGTAAGTGAAAGTGAAGGGAATGTGGGGTAACTCCAGGTCAAACTCGGTGAATGCTGGCTGTGTTGTTGTTTAGGTGCATAGACCCCTGGGAAAATACTGCGGGGATGAGAATCACATGTGTGGGAAGTGAGAGAAACTTAAGATTCTTCCGGTTGATTCCAAATATTGCTTTCCTCAGCAGTTCAAGAAAAGGAATAAGGTATTAAAATATACTCCAGCAATCATAATTGTGTAAAAAAAGTAGTGTTCCTTTTCGGGTGTAACCCAAAGGGTCTCAAAATTAATCAAATTTTTCAAACTCAAAACTCAAAATTTTTTTGGGGAGGACCCTTAAACCTAATCGAAATAATGAAATCTATTAAGTAGGGTCGGGTCGACCAGGGTAATTCCTGGACAAAAATCAATTACATCCTAATATTAAAAACTATCTATTACGAACTATTGTTATTAACTATTTACAAGGAGTAGTGCTCTTTGATGTAACCTAAATTGTCTCATAATGAGTTAAAATTCCACTTTTAGGGCCAAAATCTAAAAAATTTCCTTGGGATTTCCACATTTTTTTAAATTTAATGCACCAAAAAGTTTTCTTAAGGAGGTGCCTCAGGATCAGGAAAAATGTTGAGTTAACCCCCCCCCCCCGAAACAAAAGTCTGGGTTTTACGGCCATAACTAGTTATTGTTTTGTTTTGAAACTGAATATTTTCTAATTTGTCCTTTACTGTTTCGTTCAGAAAAATGACAAAGCAAATATATTCTCAATCTGAGTCTCTGAATCATCGTAAAAATAAAACTTAATTGGCAATTTTTCAAGCTTATATTCAATTATTCAAGAAATACCATGTTTTTCTACCAAAATTTATCTTTGCCAATTAATATGTTTTTAAATAAAATATTATTAATATGATAAAAATGTTATAAAAAAATTTGGATGAAATAGTAAATAATTACTTATGCAAATTTAAAGAATATTTCATTCCATGGCAAATTATGCACGTTATGATTCCTTTTACATTTATTACGGTCACCACCCCGTCAATTTATTTAAGTGGTGTTACAGAAATTATAGAAACATATTTCGTAACAAAACTATTAGGGGATTACGATTAGAGAAGCCCTACAAAATACTTTTTTAATCTGAAGAAAAATATCCCTGAAAAGCAACATAATGCGATTTGGTGTAGCTAAAAGGAGAGAAATATTCTAGTCCCCTGTTTAAACCTTAAGAAGTCTTTATTTTAAAGTCATCTAAACAACAAACTAGAAAAACTAGATTCATCGAACGGATTTGGTTTTTCTTTGTAACGTTAAGTAAATCGTAAAGAGTAATACCTATCTCAAGACTTCTCTTATTTGACCTTCATTAAATTTATATGCGTATAAGAGTTGAATGACAAGTAGATACATAGTAGACAAAAAGAGGTAAAGAAAGACGCAGACGGAAAATTTGAATTAAATTTAAACAAATTTTTCAGTGTCACCCATTTAGATTATAACAAGAGTGCGAAGAAAATGCAAATGATGCCATTTGGATGCTGTAAAACATTTTATGTAGCAATAGTTGTTTTTTGTTTATTTAAGGTTTTTGATATTTTTATTAATTTTAATACTTAAATGCACTTAGAGTTATCAAGTTAAAGTAGTTAAATGATGTAATAGTAAAAATATAAACTTTTATCAATTATCCACCTGATAACCAAATTAAATTTCATAGGAGTCCAGAGAAATGTATTAAAATTGTTTTCTTAGTTACTTTGAAAAATGATGGAATAAATTTATGGTTGGTTGGTTGGTTTATGATTACTCTGGATTATGCTTTGCCGCTAGGCTTTTTATGGTTGTTCTTTGTAAATAGTCAATTCCGATTCCGTCACCGATGGAGCTAAAGAATAAAAAAAATATTTTTCCTAAGTTTGATTAATTAAAATATACTTGGGTTTTCTTAATAACAAATTTTTGGAAATATCAATCGAAAAATACATGTTCAAAGCGTAAAATTAGTAACATAATATTGTTTAATTTTTTATTACCACATTAGGTACCTACTTTTAATTATTTTATATTCATTATCATAACATTTTTAAAGCTCACAATGCAATGTCACAAAATTTCTAAACTTCTGTTCATAGAGAAATATCTTTACCCTTGATCTTTACCCAAATTAAAAAGAGAAAAAATTGAAAGATTATTTACCTCTTATTTTTAGAACAGAAATATTTTTAAATTCTTCATTTTATTTATTTAATGGGCGCGTTCGTAAATCCACACTCGTGCGCACGAGTGCGTTTGCGATGCTAACTGTGCGTTCGTTTATTAAACTGGTTTTTTCCGTGCAGATAACTACCCGTTCGGAAATTCGGTCCCGTTCGAACTCGTTCGAACGAGACCGCACGGAGAAAATTCTTCGTTAGGTCCAGTTATTTTGCGTCTCGCTCGAGGTTGTGTTTCACTCTCCAAAAAATGTCCGAATATGTTCGTATATGTAGCATGTGCTCAGTGGTTTTAGACGATTCCGTGGATCATGTTTGTAATTTCCTCAACCTGTCCCAAAGTAAGTAGCAAGACTTATAGTAATATTTTAATTACTTAGTTGTTTTCAATTGTGATTAATTGTCGGTATGTAAAGTAATTTGATTCCAAATGAAAGACTAGTAAGATGTTTTTTGGAGATATAAGTGTATTATTTAACCTTTAATACATCTCTAAATTTCAAGAACTTTCCTTCACTATCCAAATTGAGTTGTGATATTTTTTTAAAGTTGTTTGTAAAAGCTTCCTACAAATCTTTTATAAACCTGTATCAGATCAAAGCTGTATAGAAAATTGGTCATCCTCTTAAATAGTTCCTGTTACTAAGATTAAATTGAATGTATGGTGTTCAAAAATCTTGGCTATATTTAGTGGAAACATTAAAAGAATTGAACCTATTTTTTCTAAAGGCCCTTAAACTCCTGAAAAACATCTATCCAGGATAAAAGGAAGTTTATTAAAACTTGGTGAATGTAATTAATTTTCTTCTCAAATTAATGAAATTCTGCAAGAAACTCGAGCCATTATTGCACTTCTTTGTTCAATAATTCATTAGTCATTCTTGAGACTTGTTAATATGTATAATATTAATTATTTTTCGGTACAATTCCGTTAGAGTCCCCACTAAATATCGCCAATATCCAAATCACTAAATGTATCCAAATATCAACAAATTTTTATGACTTTTATAAATAAACTGAATAGTTATTGATCTAATTAAACATTTTAATTCAGAAGTTTGAAATTATTTATAAATAATTCTTTCTCTTTGTTGTCTAATAGAACCGGGTGATATTTAGCGGGGACTCTAACGGAATTGAACCTATTTTTCATATTACCTCCTTATTTTTTGTAATTTACTCTGGGAAAAACTATCTTGGAGAACATAAACCCCTTGGCTTAATATAACGTAGTATGTATGTAATTGGGAATTTTGCTAGATTTTCTTGCTCCTTGCTTTTGAGCGACGAGTTCCTCTTTTGTAAGTACTTACTATTTTATTTTTTCCAGCTGGTAATCAAGTCCCACGGTCAAGTCCTACCACACCCTCATTTACGTGGCATGAAAGACCAACAAAACTACTAATAGCCATGTATGGCGAAAAAAAAGCTGACCTGAATAGTCCCCACATTAAAAAAAAAATGGTGTGGGGAGAAATTGCTGAAGTTTTGAAGGAAAAAGGGTACTCTGTATCTGGGGTCCAAGTGGAAAATAAAATTAAGGCTCTAGTAAACGCTTATAAAAAAGCAAAGGACAACAATAAACAGTCTGGCAACGCCAGAAAGTCCAGCCCTTACTATGAGGAGCTGGACGAAATCTTGGCAGGCAGCCCTGACATTCAACCTGTGTCAGGGGCATCGTCCCTGTCGGGTTACTGGGTTCGGGCCCCCTCGGAAAATGCAGCACCTGAGGGAGCTTCGGATGAGCCTTCCACCCCGGAATCCGGGTCAAGCCAAAGGAGGGGAAGGAAACGCCGCCTTCCTGAAGAGGAACCTCTATGGTTCAAGGAATACAGAGAGAAGACCGAGGAATACCGAGAGAGGACCCAGGCCCAGAGACAAAAGAACCACGAAGAACGCTTGGTAGTGCAAAGGGAGTTCATGAATGTGCTTAAGGAAATGTCCCAAAATATAAACCAAAATAAATGAGTTTGATTTCTTAATTGTTTCTTGTGTTCTGAAAAACTAAAAAACAATTCAGTATTATTTTAGAATGAATGATTATAGGTATTTAGTTTCTGGATTAGGGATGTAAGTTTGGAAATATTTACTGTCTTGTGTAAATGAGTCAAGTACAGTAATTTGAATTTTTTTTTACAAATGTAAGGTACTGTATCTTGTTGGAAAATGTATGTTTCCTTCCTTAGTTTTAATTATATGGTTGATACATTATAGATTTAAGTGGCATGTTTAGGTACTTGTTGGATGGTAATCTAGAGTTCTAAATAATGCGTAAAAAAAGCCACTAATTAATTTTACTTAAAAAAACTGATATAGCTGGAGGATAATTCAAAAATTTTTTTAGACAGCAAGTTATGAATGTCTTGTTTTGAATTGTTTCAAATGTATGATGAAATTATCAATTCCTTAACAATGAAAAAATATAAATATTGTTACTTAGTCATTTTAATTAGACTTTTAAAGTTAAATTTTAAAAAGGTTCTTGAGTTCATACTTTTTAGATGCTTATACTGCACTTAAATTGATTTTTAAATTGTATAACTAAGCAGGAATAAAAATAAGACAAAAAAGTAATTGTTATGACACTGCATTGTTAAAGTATCGATAGATAAATGAATATGGAGTAAAAGCAGGAATAGAAATAAGACAAAAAAATAATTGTTATGACACTGAGTTGTTAATGTATCGGTAGATAAATGAATATGGAGTAAACATTTCATTTTACGGATAAATAAAAAGTTATTGAAGCATATTTTATTTGACCTAGTTTTTTAGCACCATAAAGAATTAGAACAAGAAAAATCAACTTTAATTCTAATTAATTGAAAAATAATATGAATGGTCATCGATTTTGCACCATAAAGCAGGGGTCTGTCTAGGATTTTTTTTTCTAGGTACCTATTTTGTGAAAATTTAAGTGCAAAACCAATGACAAATAAATAATTTACTATTAAGAGAACTTTCTTTTAAAAATGTATTTTGTGAAGATACCTTTTTTCCCAAAACTGAATTTGTGAAAGTACCTATTTATCAAATGTTGAATTTATGAAGGTACCGCAAAACGGTAGTAAAATTAACCTGGACAGACCACTGCCATAAAAGGGCTATTTCCTGCAAGGTTTTTATTAGAGATGTGAGTCGAGAATATTCTCCAGGGGCGAGAATTTTGAGAATAATCGAGAATATTTTATTTTTTTAATGATAAATGTAAAAATGTTTGATGATATGAAATGGTCATGTAGTGTTAGTGGTAGAAATCTGCAAATAATAATAAATTCAATGAAAATTATTATTTAAAAGTCATCCTACAGTTCAGAGAATATTCTCTGAACTGTAATAATTTCATTATTTCGCAAGATTTTTTTTAAAAAAGCAAATTTATTTAATACAAAATAAAATATTTTTTTTAAATATTAAAAGTTTTACTGGAAGAAAATACTCATACAATTAAAAGAAGGAATCTAAATTCTTTTCAAAGGTAATAGTACCAATATAGTTGTCAAACTGAAGGACCTTTAAAACCTGACATTTAGCTGAAATTTTGATAGAACTTTGTAAAATTAGGAAAATTTATAGTGAGAATATTCTCAAACAACTCTAAATTACTGAATATTATCAGATGCAGTTTAATTTACTTTCTACTTAAAAATTATTTATGAATGGTTTGTCTTAAACTTTTTGTTAGCATAATTTTAATTCAGATTCATTAATATTTTCCTTTACGAGAAAATTCTCAAAGTTACAATTAAATTTATATCTTACTTATCTTGTGTTCCTAAAATAATTAAATCTTCAAATTTTCATTCTCTATATGTGTACTTTTAAGTTTTAAGTGCATCTCATCATTTTATCTTCTTAAAATATTCTTTCTCATTAAGATTCCACAAATTAATTTCCAGAAAAGCATTTTTTATAAACTCGTAATTTATTTCAAAAACGATATTTAACAGTAGGAAAATTTTAAGTTAATAGAATAATCAAAACTTGCATAACTAATTTTTTAACATAACAATTATTTTCATAATCTGGTAAAAATATTTCCCTTTTCCTACCTGTCTTTTTGCTTACACAATCTTGAAACAATGGTGTAATTTAATTAATACATGTACATTGTTAAGTAAGTATTGGGTACTTCTCCATTAGCCTGGCGTAAATGCTGCCAATTGTGAACCTAATGAATGACAGTGGTAAGAAATTTGGCAGAATTCTACATTATTTGGCGATTTTTCGCTTGCGTCCAGCTAACGGAAAAATACCCAATACTATATTTAAATAATTCCTTAGGCTGGAAGCAGAGCATAAACCCACAGAAAATAATATAGGAAAGATGGTTTAAGAAAAAATAAAAGTTTTATAAAATAGTTCAGAAGGAAACTTTTTTTCTGTAATTAGTCGAATTCTAGCTGATATTGTGCCCTATATTTTACCATACACATTTGGAATAAAAATTAAGGTAACATTACACAATAGTAATAATTTTTTAGGCATTTATTAATACATCAGAAGATAACAGTTATTCTGTCATTTTATGGCAAAATTCCACATATGTAGTCTCTCTTATTAAGAGCAGTTGTGTTGACAGAATCGGAATTGTCGTCGTCATCATCGTCGTCATCATCAACATGGCTTTCTTCAACAAAGTCCCCCTCTTGCACACAAACATTGTGCAGTACGCATGCAGCAAGAACATAAATGGAAAGCTTATCTACCCTCCCCACATCAAAAAATTTCAAACGTCGATACCTTCCTTTCAACTGGCCAAAAGCCCTCTCGATACAAACTCGCGTTTTCGACAACTTCATATTGTAGTTAACTTGGCGAGGGGCCAAATGGCCATTGTCTTTGAAAGGTACCAACAAATTGATGTGAAGAGGGTAGCCATTATCCCCTATCAGGTGGGTGTTGTTCGGGAAGTAGTCCCTATTACCGAACATCACATTTTCAACTTCAGAGCATCTAAGCACTCGTGCATCATGCACCGATCCTGGGTAAGAGACAAACACATGAGTGAATGCTAAGCTTGGTTGGCAAATGGCTTGGAGAACAATTGAGTAGTCGTTTTTCCGGTTATAATACCGCTCAGGTTCAGTGGACGGAGCCTTTATTTGAATGTGGCTCCCATCTATGGCTCCAACCACATCTGGAAACCCAGACATAGCTTCAAATGCACCCTTTACCTCAGTGATATTTGGCCAGCTAATGAATTTAGGTGCCATTTCTCCAAGTGTATCGCACATCTTATTGAGGAGGCTGTGCAGTGTGGACTTAGACAGATCAAATCTATCAGCAACTGACCTAAAATCAAAAAGACAAATTGTGGTACTTTGAAAAAAAAAACATTAAACATGTTTATTGCATTCTTACCTTACCTTTTAACTATTATTAACTTTAACATTTTAACCCTTTATTGCCCAGTTATTCTGTCTCTTTGAATATGAGACGGAGGGAAACAACCTGCCCTAAATGGTTTTAACCATTTTACCAGTCTAATGTTTTTAATAGTAATTGATAATAATTTATACTAAGTAATTTAGCAATTAGTAGAACTTGCACACTTGTAAAGGAACAAAATTATAGGAAGAGCATTACTTGACTACTGATGGGCTTGATAAATAACTCAATGTTTTTCTTCAAATGAAAGAAATAGCATCAGTATTTTTCAGTTTTGATTAGAATTTATAATTAGTAGAATACTTGACAATTAATACTCACCGAAATGACTCTTGATTGCCTAAAAGCCACAACACACTCAAGAGGTGTTTATCTAAATTTGTGGCTGGTCTACCAGGGCCACCAGCCCTTTTCTTTGATAGTTCATGGATAGATATATGATTCCTTAACACTTCAAAAGTTCTTCTGTTTACTCGGAAATGACTTTTGAAATCTCTATCCGTGTACCGTGGAACCACCTGTTCTACATAATTTTTAATACATACTCTAGGTCTAGGTACAGTTTCTTGATTGTCATCGAATAACAGGTCAATACAGATTTCTTCTTCTGATTCGTCTTCTGACGATTCATAGAAAAAAACCGATTCCAGAAACGGCAAACATTTAGCTAAATTATCCATGTTCATTACTTAACTCTGACAAATTTCGAATAACAACGCGACCAAACCAAACACCAAACGCGACTCAACACTCAACATGTGTAAAAAATGAGAAGTTGAGAAGTAGCGAAAAAAAAAGCGCAAGTGCACAGAAAATAGTTCTAGTCGTTCGTTTAATCACACTTTAACTCATGAAACTGGGATCACGTGACCCGAACACTTTTTCGTTTGAACTTAAACTCGTGAGGTTTTACGAACGCACCCAATATTCCAATGCGCGCTATGTTCTTGCGTGTGAAAAGAGGATATTCGAAATCGCCTCTCTACTCTATCACACATGCGCTTTGTCGAATCTCGAAGCGCTGAGTGGCTCTCGCGTCAGCCAATGAAATCGCACTTCCGCCCCTCACAATGGTAGATCTATGCGTGAAATTTTCACTCACTCGTGCGTTTGAGGCCATTACTGCGGTACTATCGTCTGGGTCGGTCTGCGATCAGTTGTGTTGTTGTTTGCCCTTGTAAACACCACTGCAATGAAATAGCTGTTTTATTTGGATATGATCACGATGTGGGTTCCACGCAAAGGAGATTTGGCTTCCCAAAAGGAAATAGTTTTCAATGAGCTGTACACGGAATGTCGTCTCGCAGCGCCTGGTGCACGCTTGTCGTACAACATACGAGGCAGGCTGGAGCGATTCTCGGCCCAGGAAAGGCAAGAAATAGTATCCCATATCAGAGAAGGATGTGCTCCGCTGTTCGTCGCCTGCAAAAAGGGCAATGTGGAAATCGTGGAATACCTCATCGAGTACTGCGGAGCTGATGTGGAGCAGAGGGGTATGTACGAGGTGCCGGACGATAGATCCATTCATTTTGTGACACCGTTGTGGTGTGCAGCTGTCGCGGGCAAACTGAGTGTAGTGAAGTGTTTGGTTGAACATGGAGCCAATGTAAACAGTGTATCTGACACAGGTTCTACCCCCGTACGATCGGCGTGTTTCATGACTCACTATGAAATTGTTGTGTTCCTTGTCTCCCATAATGCTGACATTTTAAAGCCTAATTATAACGGTGGTACTTGTCTTATTAACTCTGTGCAAAGTGTGCCTCTGTGTGAATATCTAATTGCCCATGGAGCAGATGTGAATGCCCAGGACATTCAGTTCAAAACTGCTCTACATTATGCCATACAAGAGCATCGGTTTGAAACCACGAAGCTTCTATTGGAAAATGGAGCAGATCCCTTGGTCAAAAGTCGCTATGGAGATGATGCCTTGCAGACTGCGTGTTTAAAGAGTGCAACTCATGTGTTCGAGTACCTTTGTGAAAAGTATGACTTTTCAACTGAACGTATTGCTGAAGCTCATGAACTAATGGGTACTACCTTCCTTGAGGAGCATCATGACATTCGGAGGGCTCTACATCATTGGCGCACAGCTTTAATGATACGATATGGCAACCCTTTAAAGCAAATAGCAAAAAAATTGGTCCCTAGAAAGGCTCCTTATTTGTATGCTACAGAATTCACCACATTTGAGGAGTTGGAAAACCTGTTACTGGACCTAGATGCCATGCGAATCCAGTCTTTGTTGGTGTGTGAACGAATTTTAGGGCCCTTGCACAGAGACATGATTTTTCGTTTAATGTACAGAGGAGCAGCTTATGCTGACAGTTTGCAATACCTCCGGTGCATCGATTTGTGGTTTTATGCTCTAGACCTCCGCATTCAAAAGGACAGTCTTCTTCATAGTGAGGTCTGTTTTGCTGCTCAAGCCCTTGTTCGTCTCTTTCTTGATTTGCATGAAAAACACAATTCAGGGTTACTACGTGAAGAAATACAATTTGAAGATGTATTCGACTCAATAAGGTTATTGGCTAGGCGCTTTCAGGAGTCAAACGAACTCCTTGAGATAAGGCCTAATTTCAAGCGTCAACAAGAGAACTTTGACAAAATATTAAAGGTGGTGACTCATTTATTTTATGTCCTACATGTCATTCCCAAGTCACCAGAAGAAGTTGTTCGCATGAAGCAAGTTATAAGGGATGTGCTGTGCATTGAACCCCGTAGTTCAAATGGTGATTCCCTTCTCCATCTTGTAGTTTCAAAATCAAACACAATGAAAACTAGCACTTTCTTTGAGGACCCCCATTCAATCTTTCCCGATGCTGGAGTCACTGAGCTTCTATTAGAATGTGGTGCGAATGTTGAAACTATTAATTATAACCTTAGTACTCCTTTGCACATGGCTGCTCTAAATCTGAACTTTCATCCTGCTGTAATCGAAGTACTTCTGAAATATGGAGCACATATAGACCGAAGGAACGGTACTGGTCATCATCCACATGTCATGCTTCAGAGTATTAATGAATGTACAATTAATCATTTACAATATGTGACTCTTAAATGTCTAGCTGCCCGCAAAGTGATAGAAAAACAAATTATTTTTGAAGGTGAAGTTCCTGTAGATTTAGAAGGATTTATAAGAATTCATTAATTTCTTATGCTCAAATTGCAGTTCAAAAAATCAAATTATAAGTAGTATCCTTTTTTAATTTAAGAATCTTAATTAGATTCTTAAATCTTAGATTTAAGTAACTCATTTTCATTGATAGAATTTTTAAAATAAAGGTTAGCATCAGTGGAACAGATCCTCCACGGCGATCACCAACTTGGCAACTGCTCTATAGCAGGGGCCATTTTTGGCTGGATTCCTGTTCTTAGCAACTATTGCTTTGGAGGACCTGTATCAAATATGTTCTCCATCAGTATCATATGGTTTATGAAATAGTATCATATCTAAATGAAATGAATTTACATAGGGGACATCCATAAATTACGTGAGGTCAAAAGGGGGGAGGGGGGGTCCAGGAAAATCTCACCAGGGGGGAGTCGATTAAAATCTCACGTCAACTTTTAGTTAAGAAAATATACGTTTTTTCTTTAATATTTTTAAGCACAAGTTTAGAAAAAATGCTCAGATTAGTCAAAACAGCAAATGATTAGCCAGTCAGTCGTGAGAACAAGTTAGAACCATGTTTTCGATTTCAATGTATTTTTGTATCAAAATTTTGCAATCTGGATGGTAACTTTTATGCCGATAAACAAAACTAGTGGTTGAGAAAATCTCACTTGGGGGGGAGGGGGGGTCCAGCAAAATCTCACCAAGGGGGGAGGGGGGGTCCAGATTTTGGAAAAAACACTTCACGTAATTATGGATGTCCCCATACCTCTAAAGTGAAAAGGAAACTCTTTAAAAATTAGGTAAATAATGAAGAGTTTTTGTTTTTAAAATACCCTATTCTTATGAAGCCATATTCAGATTTATTTCAAATTATGTTGTACTACACTAATAGCTTAATTAAAAAAAAAAACTTAGCATCAGATTGATAAGTACATCCAACTATGATATTTATTTGACATTATATATATCTTATTAAGATTTTATCACTTAAAAAAATGAATATTATGTGGACTTTACTACAGCTGTTTATACTGTGCCATTTTGAATAATTACTATATTTTGATTTTAAGAGTTTGTGTGTATATAATTTGTTAATTGTACAGAACTTAATATTCTATTTAGTTATTAATTTGTAAAAGTTTTTTTATTTAAACTTGGGGCCATCCATAAATGTTAAGTTAAAGTGCATCATCCTACCTTATAAATTCAAAGGGAACTCTTTCGTTAGTATGAATTGTCACAAAGTGTCACATATTGATGAACTCCCTCCCCTCCAAGCATGAGATCATTTATGGACAGCCCTTGGTGCACATACATTAAAAAGTATGAGCATGGTATTTATGTTTCTTGTGTTAGTTATGATTATCTAGTTTTTGGTGTTTAAACTTAAATTCCTTTTAAATCCTTCTCTTGTATAAGTGCCATTTTTGTAACTTCAAATTTATAAAATTAGAGTAGGTTGGAATTGTGATAATTCTAATTTATTTAACTAGAAATTTTGAATAAAAGTTATAAACCAGTTTGTAAAATAATATTAAGGTACCCTTGTTAGTATGAAAGGTAGAAAATCTCTTGGTTTGTTTTTAAAAATAAATGTGCATGAATATTTTGTAATAGATTGGTGACATACTAAGCTGGTATTGTTAGATATTTTGAAAGTAGGTACCTAAACTTTTTGCCATAAGGATAATATTTTAGTGTTAGAATATGGGATCCACTTAAAGGGTTTTGAAAAAATCAAGTTAAATAATAATGAAATTTATTGCATTTTGGGTAATTAATTTATTATTTGATAGAAATATTCACCAGAAATAATTACAGAATTTTCAACTGAATATGACTATACTAATCATAATTTGAGGCCTATAGCTTTTATCAATAAAAAAATACTGTAAAATTCATTCCTTGTTTCTTCAAAACCCTGTGATGTAGCACTTTGTCCCGAAAGACATCTACTAGTGCTTTCTTGGAACCACGGTTAAGAAAATAGGCAATCAAAATATAAGTAATTAAAAAAATGTTGAGGAAAAATATATCCTTAAAAATTGATTCTTCTGGGTTCCTGCAAATGATGAATTTAACTGGTAGTTTCTATTTTAGTGTGTGAGGAAATAGTTAATTTTGATTCAAAAGATTTTTATTCTTTTTACAAAATGCAAGATTGAATAAAAATTTCCAGAAAATGTTTTCCAAGTAAGTTTTTGTTTTATATCCTCCTAAAAAGTTAAGTATTTTTCTCGTATATTTTCCATTTTCTCCAAATTTCGTTATTTTTGCAAAATTTTTAACCTTAAAAGCTCAAGTCGTGCTTTCTAGTTTAGTCATACTAAGTGTGGATTGGGCTGAAGATTTCTAAAATATGTAACTTCAAGGATTGAATTCTGTTTTGTTAAATGCATGATTTTTTGCTGACTTCACATGTTAAATGATATCAAATATACTTTTATATTGTAAATAATCAAAATCAAAGTAAAATTCTGTTATCTTAAGTAAACATGGTACTAAAGAGTCTAGAACTTAATACAAAAGTACCAATACTTTTATCTTTATACAGTGCTTGATTTCTAGAAGTTCAGGTATCAAATGCAACTTTTTGTGAGGAGTATTTTCAAATGCTTAAGATGATTACTGTTCCCCCTCAAATCAAGCCCTGTCTTTAAGTATTGTTTTAGCTTGTTCTAAAATTCTTCATGATTTCTTTTGTGTGCTTCTATATCACAGAGGAAGTTCAAAATAATAATGCATTTTGTTTTGTACACATGAAAATGCTTATGCAAGTTTTGCAACATTATTCTGGCTCATCCATTATAGCACGACTAACTGGATACTATACAGGCTAGCCTAGACACAGAAATTATTTAAGCAATAGATAGCACTAGCTAACATCTGGCATAGCACTAAATCTTTATACAATACCTGTGGTATGTTATAGACCCAATATATGGCGATCCCAGCTGCAAAAGTTGTCAAATGTTTTTCATGATTCAAAACTCTGCCAGCCTGTAAAGTAGCTATCAAGTAAGCCGTGATTTAATGCTTGCTTTCAGTTTGCACAATATTGGAAGCTCAACATCTTTGTGTACTTAACATGAGTATGGTGAAAATACTATAGGTGTTCTGATAAATTGTATATTTTTCACTTAAGATTTGTGTGTGTGTGTGAGGTGTAGCAGACTGACATTTGCAGATACCTACATTTGAGTTAATTTTTATTTTTTAATGCTACTATATATCCATTTTAGGAAAATGTATTAAAAATAGAGAGAGTAGCTAAAGAAACTCATTTTTATCTCTAATGGGTAGTGATCAAATTTTGCAGGTATGATCTTAATATTACTTTATTGCATTTTGAACAAGATTTAATTGTTAAACATTGAGTCTAAAAAAAGGTGATGTGAAAGCTTTATGCATGCATAATTCTGCACTGTCCCTAGTGTGTAACTTGTTAGTAATATGGATTTTAAAAATCAAAGGTATAACATCTTTGTTCAAAAGGTAGAATTAGTGGCAAAATGAAAAGTTAGTCGTATAACTATTTCAAAACCATTATGGTGTGCCAGGTTGGTAAAAAATATTAAAAAAATCTATTACAAAAACCATGATTGAAAAATATATGTATGATGCAATTCATTTAGATATCGTTAGAAAAAACATTTTGTTATGAAAAAAATGTCCTTTATGAGTATTAAAGTTTGTATAAAGTTTTGAATAGGTAGAAATAAAAATAGTTTCTCAATTACAGTACAATTTTTAATGATTAAGTATGATAGGTATAATTAGGTTTTAGTTTTCTTGTCTCTTAAAATGAAAGTAAATTTATAGCTCATCAAAAATTTTCAAGATGGGTACTATATAATTTGCTAATTAGCATCACATTAAACTACCATAAATTATTCATTTTTAGCAGTTGCCTTGCTTAACTAGACCAATACATAATAGTTGGTATGTACTTTTCCTTTATCTATTCTGCTTACAATTACCTAGCAGTTCTGAATGCCAAGTATTTCTAACTTATTGAAATCTATAGTTACCATAATTTCAGGTAGATAAGCTGCACACATAAAAATTAATTTTCATCACATAAGCTGCAGTTTAAAGTTAAAAAGTTTTAGTCCTTTTCCATAATCGATTGAAAAATGTATAACCTATCATGTACTACCTGTAATGTACTACCTGTAAATGTAAAACCTATCAGTTATACATTAGTAGCAACTTTAATGCAAAATATAAAGAGACTGTAAGGGTCTGGTTAATAAATGTCTAGGAAAAGAGTTTCTTCGGAAAATTCAAACTTTTTTCATAACTAGTCTATGGAAGAAGATAAGCCACAGAGGTTAATTTTAAATTTTTAACCACTTAAAAGCTGCAGCTTATCTACCTGAAATTACAGTATATTGATGGCAACAATAACGAACAGAATTGCATAAAATTTTATTACATTTATATTAGTATCTACTTTTCTATTATATACTGTACTTTGCATTCAAAATGGGAAATTATGTACCATGCATTAGGTTTTGAGTATAATCATTCTCTAGCTAGCATGTCTAGTGAAATGTTTTTATTCAAAAACTCCTAGTCAGTTAAATTTTAAGAGATTGGTGTTTATTTTGCTTATTTGTTGAAAGAAATTTATTCTGGAGATAAAAGATGAATATTTTGTAGAATTTGTTTTGATTCATATCATATTTGTTTTGAAGTACAATATATTTAAACCATTATTTTTGAAAGCAAAATGTAATTGTTGAAAATTGTCTATATGATAATGTATGCAATTCTAAGAAAGATCTGTCTGTTATACATAAAATGTTCTATTATTTTCTCCATGCTTTATTTATTCCATTTTACTATTCCACAGACTATGAAGGTATTTTACTAATGGGAAAAAACAGTGGGGAGCTCTTACAATAATTTTAATCTTTCTAGTACAATTTTCATCTTTATAGAGTAAACTTTGAGTAAAAACCCATTAAAAATATTACATGTTTGTACACTTATGTGTGTTACATTGAAATTTAAGTATTCTTCAATACATTTTCTTGAAGAATAAAGAACCAAAAGTCCAAAAGAAAATATTGAGTGAAATAGTAATAAAAAAAGTAAATCAGATTACTATTTTAATATGAATATTTTTAGGTTAAGTCGATTTAATTATAATTTTGATGAATAAAAGGGGGAAATGCAAAATATTTTTAAACCATTAAAGGAATATAATTCGTAGAGTTCGTAAAAATCGAAGGGGAAAAAAATAATTTTACTATTAAATGTTTTTAATAATGTTTAAAATGGAGTGTTTTAAAACATAACCCTGGTAGGAATTAATACATAAATTTTTAGTAAAATGAAATTATTTTTTAAAAATTACTGTTAAACCCATCCAGTAAAAGTTGAGATTTATTTTTTATTTCTAAAACCTGTAAATGTTAAATTAATTGTTTTTTTTAACCTGCCTTTTCCTTAAATTTCTTTAAAAATAATATAGTTTTAAGTTATTTCTGAAACTTGGTTCCATATTTTGCCACTAAAAAATGTTTGATATTTTTTACAACAAATGTAAAGTTGGGGTCAATGTTTTATTTCTCTACAAGTTTTAAAAATAATACCATAATCTTCAAATATTGAAAAAATAATTAAATTTGTTTGTGTTAACCTTAATCTAATATAAAAAAGTATTATTTCATTGTATTCATTTTAAATATTTATATCAATTTAATATGCAAGTAAGTAATGAAAAGTTCTAAAAAATTCTTGGTTCTGGTTATGAATTAGAATAGGGGAAAATGGGGGCTAATGGGACATTTTTCTAATAAATGCTAGTAAAAAAGCATAAATGCAGTACAGTTATTATAATTTTTATGAATTTAAAACAGTTTAAAAAATATTCTTAGAAAGTAAATAGCATTATTTATCTATGTGTTACCTCAACTTTTGTAATTTAATACTACTGTCCCATTAGCCCCCATACGTGAGGTCTATTGGAACACAGTGCAGGGCTAATGGGTCATGCTATAGAATTCATAAATAAGTCATTTATTAATTTTAAATGCCTTTATTATTATAGTCTATCGGCGGTTTCACGTCATTCTTTACCAGGGCCGTAACCAGACTTTTGTTTCGGGGGGGGTTTTGACTCAAATATTTTCTGAGGTACCTCCTTACGGGTACTTTTATATGTTAAGTTTTAGATGACGACACTGGATTGAAATTTTGATGCACTAAATTTCAAAATTGTATAAACAATATGAATTCGAAGTAAAAGGGGGGTCTGGGGGTCCTCCCCCAGAAAATTTTTGGAAATTTGCCCCTCAAAAGAGTGTTTTAGCTCATTTCTGAGACCTTTTAGATTACACCCATAGAGCACCACTCATTGTAAGCGGCCGAATTTTCAAGGTAAAAAGAAGATATATTGTAATAAATGGCGAAATGTTAAGGGGGTTTTTAGGTTTCTACATCAGAAATTTTTTTGAATTTTCCCCCTAAAAGTGGCATTTTAACTCATTTTGAGACACTTTAGGTTACATTAAAGAGGACCACTCCTTGTAAATCACACAAGTTTGAAGGAAAAACCGTATACTTCATAGATTTCAAAATTTCGAGGGGGTTTGGGGGTCCTCCCCCAGAAAAATTTTGGAAATTTTACCCTTAAAAGTAGGGTTTTGACTCATTTCGAGACCCTTTGGGTTATACCCGAAGAGGATATCGCTCCTTGTGTTCAAGAAAAATAGCAGTATAAAAATTGATGTCAAAATTTCGGGGGGGGGGGGGTTTAAACCCCTAAACCCCCCCCCCTTGGATACGGCCCTGTTCTTTACCATGGCAACGCAGAAGAAATACATTGGAGAAAAAACTCAAGGTCAACCGCCGATTCTATTACACATTGAGTATGTCAAATTCGCTGTGAGTAAATTTTAGCATTGAACAGTTTAATTCCAAAATAAATTCTCTTAATTGGAAAGATAAGATTAGTATACATACAAATGTAGGAAAATGTTTGGAAGGATAGTTAAAATTACTAATTTGTTTGTCTAAAATGTTAAAATTTGTCTAATTTAAAAAAACTATTTAGTTCTTTTTAGTTTTGCATGTTAATGACTGTCATCCTAACTAATCAAGTTTGCAAAGTCAAATAAACACTACAATGTTCTTTTAAAGAAATATTCAGCCACATTAAGTTGTCCCATTAGGACCCACAGTGTGAAAATTTACAATTCTAGAAATATTTTTTCGAGTGCAATTCAGTACTTTTTCGTTTATATTTTCTTATTCTACAGTATTTGTAGAATCTAAAACTGTCTTTAAATTGGATCAAGATATTCTTAAAAATGTATAAAGTTCAATCAATTACAAAATTTAATACTACTTGCTATGGCTTGCGAAAATCAAACTTAGTTTTTTTTTTCTTCACAGTAAAAACTGTCATGACAGATATTCCATGCTGCAAATGTGTGCTAGACCTGTTACCATTAAGTATTGTAAATTTTTTTTCTAAAATATTTATAAAATGGAAAAAAAATCCGTTTGTCACATTAGCCCCCACTTTCACAACATAAATTGTTTTACAGTTTTTTAAAATCTATCTTTGCGTATTATGGAAATTTTTATTACATTTACTACTGGATTGGGATTGGTCACATAATTCTTCGGCTTGTGTGTTTGATCTCAAGGATGCGCTTATAAACCTTCGCGTCAAGTAAGACAGATACAAACAGAAATTTTACTGACACAGAGAGAGAGAAAATACCCCCAGAGCAAGGCCAAGAATCGAACTCAAAACCAAGTACAGCCGACTGCTAGCGTAGTGGGCTGCACTAGGCCACCCCGCCCCATTTACTTTTACTACTGAACAGAATGTCAAGTGCCACGTAAGCCTTATAATTGATAAAAAAAAAAACTTCCCTCTCTCTCGAATCTCTTCAGACAACACATTTCTAATTTACATTGATAAATGGCAAATTAAATTAGATTTCCCTCAATCCTCAACAATTACTAGTATTGTTTAAGTAGTAGTAAAGCTAAAATGCAGTAAGGAAAATAGTATGTAATTTTCTGAGGAAAAACAAATTAACTTCATTGAAAATATCATAAGTGGGAATTGATGACTACTTAGTAAATTCTGCTTTAAGTCTGGCGACATTTTGGAAGGTATCCAAATTGTTTTGAGATTGTTTACAGACTGGGTAGAAAGAAAAAAAAGTCCACATTTTTATACCTCTTTCCCCAACCTCTCTGACGTGACATTCAGTACCTTGGCTCTTATATTTGAACCTGTGTTTTCAAGGATTTTTAAAGAACTTTTTTCACTCTCATTTGTTCTCAGGTTTTGTTTTTAACTCCCTTTATAAGAATAAATTAATTATAGTAATGTTAAGAGACTATCACAAGGGTGTAGCGTCTAATTTAAAGTTTCCCTTAATATGATTGGTATCTATTAATTTTTGATCCAATTATTTCATCCAACATTAAAATAGGTAATTTCTTGAGTATGTTAAAAGCTCTTTTTGAAACAAAATTGAAAATTGTATTCATTTGAGTGTCTTACAGTGCTAGGAGAAAAAACTTAAAGTACAAAATTTAAAAGTCTAAAATTTCTTAGAAATATTGTAAAATTATATAGGGAAGGAGAGTTTATGGAGTTTTTTTTCACAGTATTACATCTCGTAATGCTAATTAGGGTTGGAGATACCTTCAATATTTACTTTTTTATTAAACTATGAACAATTTTGTTTTCACCATTTATTACAAAAAAGTTAAACAAGATAGATTAAAAAAACATTAATGATCAGGAAAACATTGTATTTATTTTATGTTATCCGACATTTATTTTTACTTAAAACTTTATTGGTTTAAAAAATGATGCCTTGAAGAAGAACAGGGGAGAAACTGTTGTACCTTCAGATAAAAATCACGTTTTAATTTTTCTAAGACTTAAAATAAAATCACATTTTGACCATTTAAAGTGCCCAAACTAGTCTTAACCTTTGTAAAGAGAGTGGTGCTTTTTTGGAGAGAGTGGTGCCACCAGAGAGAGTGGTGCTTTTCTATTTTACATGTTCAATAATTAGGAATTCTAATACAAAATCAAAACATTGTTTGAAACTGGAAAATAAAAAAAAACTCACCAAAAAAAAAAAGTTTTTTATTTTTGGGGAGAGTGGGGCAGATTGGAACAAACCACTTATCTCTATGTTAAATTCAATTTAAAAATCTGAAAAAAATACCAATAAGTAGCTGTATCTGAATTTTCAGAGCAGTGGGCCCATTAGAACCCTTAAGAGTTTGAAAATTGCCTGCTTTTGAAGGTACAAAGTAAATTTTCTTCTCGTTTTATTCGTGTGAAAATTCAATCAAGAATGCTTTTAAAGTAGAAATTTTGCCTTGAATTCTATTATGGCATTAATAAAGTTAAGTTAAAGAAAAGTTTTGTGTCCCATTTTCAATTACAAATAGGGTCACTTGGGGTAAGTGGGTCCCTGGGGTAAGTGGGTCACCCCCCTCAAACTAAACTATATAAAGGATATTTCACACTTATTCACATTGATCATGTTACATTTTGTCACACTGATGGGTTTTGCATATATTAGAGTTTTGTGTCATTTTTTTTAAGATTATAGAACTATTGTAAAAAAATTTGCAAAAATTTTTTTTTGGAGAGTTCAAGATGCATTTTTTCGAGAAGTGTTTCCAGGAAAGTTTTCGCTATATTTTAATGTTTTTTCAACTGTTGTGCCAGGTTTGACTTAAAATAAATACTGCAATTTGAATTTTCACAAAATCTCTTATTTAAAAATTTTTAAGAGGGGGGTCCCACTTACCCCGTAATTTAAGCAAAGTAGGGGTAAGTGGGTCCCCTCATTATGGGGTAAGTGGGTCCCCTCATTATGGGGTAAGTGGGACACCCTAGACTCACCATTTTAATGTTTATTGAAACATTTATAAGTAATTTATTGAAATTTTATATTAATTTTGCGTTTTAATATAAGCTGTGGTAAGTAAAGTAAACAATTAAGTTGTTTTTTTTTATTCACGTTGCCGAGAAATTAATTAAAACACACAGTGGGGTGGGGGAATAGTTTCGAGGGTTTCTTTATAAGTCCCCCGAACCATTCGAACCTGAAGAAAACATTCTGTATTTGTAGTGTTCCAAAAAGGGGTCCCACTTACCCCAACCAACCCTATTAATTTAAATGTGAGTAGATATCTCGTACATGGATTAAGTTACAATAAAATATTTTGCACCTAAAACTTCTATACTTTATCAAGTAAGACCCACTTACTCCCTCTTAAGTTTTGCTTGCTTTCAATCAAAATAAAGAGGGGGTGACCCACTTACCCCTTCCTATGGGCAAGGTTGTTAAAGTTACTTTTAAAAAGTATTTGAGTACAAATACAAGTATTTCAGAAAAAGTAACTAAATATTAAATACAAATACCCCAAAAAAGTAACTAAATAGAGTACAAATAGAGTATATGAAAAGTATTTAAGACGACCTTCAGTTACTTTACCAGTGAAATTTTAATTTATAAAATTTAAATTAATAAAATTAATTTTTAAAATTTAAATTAAAAAATTATTTTAATTAATAAAATTTATTTTTAAATCAATTTTTAAAAAATTAAAAATAATAATTTTAATAAGAAAATAAAATTTGAATTAAAATTTATTTAAAATTATGATGCCTCGCCCCATGGGGGGGCACCATTAGTTTAAAAGAGCTGAAAAGCCTCTCCCCAGAAGCACAAAAGTATTATATAAAATCAAATATGTAATTACAATCAAACAATAATCAAGGTTTTTGAGCTTTCAAAGTTAGCATACCCGCTTTGGGGTACTCTCCCCTATGGATTTAAATTCCTAAAGACACGACCAACAATCCCAAAAATGAATAAATAAATAATATAGTATTTTTTCAGGTCATTAGTATATTTAGTCATACTATAATCTTCCCGGGAAATCCCCGGAATTTTAGTCATTCCTGGGAATGGATGAATTTTTGAAACTACTTTATAGAAATTATATTTAAACTTCAAAATAAGTCCAGGAGTTTAAATATATAAATTACAACACAATTTATTTACTGCTATAAAAATGAATATTTAAGTTTTAACTGGTTTTTTTTTATTATTATGGAAGGATTTTATTTTAATTACCAAAATACAATCAATATGAAAAAAGTTAAGGGATGGTAATATTTTTTCTGGGGGGGCTAAGTTTTTCTTCATAAATACAGTTTTGGAGGTTCCTTAAAACTGTTTGTTTTCATGAAATTAAACTTATGGAATGAAAAAATAAAATACCCTTAGATTTGTATGTAGTGTAATTCGGAAATTTTTTATTCAGTTAATTTTTTTTAATCAGAGTATCTTGTTAAAAAACTCTATACAAATGGTTATACGAAAATTCCGGTTAGTAAAAACAAAATTATTACATGGGTAAAGCTATATATACATTTTTTTATTCTTCACTGGAATTAACCAAACGGTTTTTATTTTACATTGACCGGAATTTTCGCACTTATGAAACGTCCACTAAAAAAAGTTCAAAAATGGAACATATTCCATTAGAACTATTACAAATGAATTTATAAAAGTAAGGGGAGAAAGAAATTTGTAAACTTTCAAAATAATATTTTCATAGAATCTTGTAAGCATACTACATTAACATTAGTTTGAGAGTAGGACGTTTTATAAAAGGCCTTTTGAGCAAAAACTGGAGAATTTTCAAGTCCCATGTCATATACAAATATCAAAAAATAAAAATCAATTGTAATTATCTAGATAAAAATATAAAGAAAACATAAATCCTTAATTCCCTTCACTCTACTTTAAAAAAATATATAAACACAACCTAGCTCTTTTTGGGACATTATACTTCTAAGCAGTTGATCTTCTTAAATAAATATACTTCTTCTATCCAGGAGGCAGGAAACTTGCAGCCTTTCGAGAGCACAAACAAAAAGGGACTGAAGGAGGCTCTGGTAAAATTTGATTGCCTTTGCCCCTGAAAATGTGCCCTCCCTCCCTTTGGTTCGTGGAAGGTGGGGTGAGAAAACAAGAAACTACAATCAATTAGAGGCCATAAAAGTATAAAACGGTGCCATATCGGCTATTCCATCTCCTGCACTGCAATTCGACCTGCAAGGCGGCCGGCCACCCAGAGAACACACAAGCGCCCGCTCCTCGTCAACACAGGGGGGCTATAAATTGTCAGCGCTGTTGCTGTCTGGTGTCCGGTCGGGCAGTCGGCCACCGCCAAGAACGCTTTTTCCCCTCAGGCTATGCGGAAGCAGGAAGAAGTGTTTTGTTTTGTTCCCCTCTCCAATGTTGGATTCCGTTTTTTAAATTCTGGGTTTAGAAAGTAACTGAAGTACAGCATAAGGTATTTAAGTAACAAAGAGTTAGTTACTTTAAAATTTTTGTAGTTAAATACCAGTTCGATACTGAAAAAGTAACTAATGTAACTAAATACTTTTAAAGTATTTAAAAAGTATTTCCGTTACTAAGTATTTAAATACTTAACAACCTTGCCTATGGGGTAAGTGGGACACCCGTCTCATTTTTTACAAAAAGACCAGTTAAGAAAAATGTAGAACATTATTTTAGAACCTAATTATAAATTTTTGTTTATTAATAGTGTCTTAAATAAAATATGTCATTAAGTTCAAATTGAACCTCTTCAAAAATTTTTTATGAAGCTTCAAAAATGTACTGTTCCAAAAAGGGGTCCCACTTACCCCAAGTGACCCTACTACCTATTTTTTACTCTTAAAGTTGGAGATAGTAGATGGGGCACATTGGAACAGTTCAAGAGTCCCTTCTAATTCCTTTTGAACGAATTTTTAGATTTTAACTAACTATAGTATTTTAAGGTACTCTAAATTTAATTAATAGTTCAATTATTTCCTTAGTATTAAACTTAAAATTCAAAGCTTTTAGGATTTTTTCAAATTTAACTTATATGATAGAAGTTGGATAAGTTTTAAAAAAGATGGTTTTCTGTATAAAATCTTTTTATTTAATATTCTTTAATATAATACATGTTTTTATGCAATTATTTTTGTAAGCCATTTTAAAACTTCTTCTTCTTCAAAAGCTTAACAGCCTTTTACAGGCCAAGGCTGACTCGCAGATTCTCCTCCATCTGGCCCTGTCTGGTGCGACTGCCCGCCATCGGTTAATTCCCAGTAGCTTGAGGTCCCCCTCAACATCATCCATCCATCTGGTAGGTGGTCTTCCCCTTCGTCTAATTCCTTCAATTCTGGAGAAAGTCACTTTTTTGGCAGGGGCGGCATCGAGATATCTGAAGAGATGGCCCCAGCCACCTAATACGTGACGCCTTGATAGTTCTCACAATGTCGGTCACACCAAATTTGTCATATTTTTTGTAAATTTCGTGATTGTAAAGAATCCTCCTCACGTTGTTTTCTTGAATTGGTCCAAATATTTTCCTCAATATTTTTCTTTCGAAGATCAGCAGTTTTTCCTCCTCTGTTTTATTGAGGGTCCAACACTCGCTTCCATATACATAACTATAGGCCTGATTAAAGTTTTATATATGCTTAACTTTGTCTTCACACTGATGAACTTAGATTTGAATTGGTTTTTGAGGCCGTAAAAGCTTCTATTAGCCATGAAAATTCTGTTATTTATTTCGATTTTTTGGTTGTTGCGACTTGATATTAAGGTTCCTAAATACTTGAACTGGATTACAGTTTCAAAAGAGTAGGTCATTATCTTGAGAGGAGATGGATCAAGAGTTTTGATAAGATTTTGAGTTTGGATCAAGAGTTTTGATTTTAAAACAGTTGAAAAATATTTCGTTTAATGTTATTAGAAAAAAAATTAAAGCAAGTTTTTATCTGATTTAATAAATATACGTATTAGTTATTCTTTACCTATAAATTTTCACATACACACTTAGAAACATCAATTATTAATTTATTCTCTAATTAGGTAATTTAAAAGCTTTGCAGTAAAGCTATAAATGACTAGCTAATAAATGAACATCTTTATAGGTTATGATTTGAAAAGTATGGTTAGAATAAAACAAAAGACTGAAAAGAAAATCCATACAAAACATCCTTTACCTATTTGCCCATGATAGTCTACTAAAATATCCAAACCATCAATTTCTGGAGATGGTATGGAGTTGCTAGCTACCTCATTTTCCTTAAAAACTGCAAACTAATTTATTCTCATTGATGTTATCAGTGGGCAATATTCGTTATGAGTTTTCTCTCGAAGTACTCTTTTCCTTATCAAAAACTAATATACACTGAAATTTCGTTTAAATTTTTGTAATTCCATAAAAAAAAAAAACATCTGAAATGTAAGGGAAAAAAACGCAAAAGTGCCAAATATCCAGTTTAATTGATTTCTGTAAATGTAAGCTTTACTGCGCAATAAACTTTTTAGTTTGTAAGAATAATTTTTTGTATAATTATGTTCCAATGTGCCCCAGACGGTGTTTCAATGTACCCCACCATTGGTACACATTGGAACAGAATTTCACAATTTTTAGAACGATGATTCAAGGGGGAAATTTTTGATAAATTTATCTAAAATGGGTCAAAATTTCAGGAATGCTGTAAACTTATGAATAAATAAGTTTTTGTTTCAATATCTTATGAATGCATGAAGAAATAGTCAAAAATGTATTTTTTGATCCAGTGTGCCCCATTTCCCCCTACATTATAAAAATGAATTCAGACAGTAAAAAATTGGTTAACTCAAACATGCCCGAGTTTCACCTCGATTGAATTGAAAAAAGTACTAGAACTATTGCAAAATTTTATTAATTTATTTTTCGGTAAACTGGTTTTTATTTTTCCCACATTTCACGACCCCTTCAGATACATCCTAGTTGAGAATCCCTGATCTAATATGCATGAGCCCTACTTTTTTCGTTTTACAAAGAGTTAAAAAAATTATGTTATACGTTTTAATCCGTTTTAAAAAAGTAGTTTTTAAAAAGTTTTTTTTCATTTTATTAAGGACTATCAGTCTATACCTGAGAACATGAGCTATTATTGATCTCAAAAAAATGTTTAATAGGTACAGTTGGGGAAATAAAAAACGACTCAGTTGAGATTTTTGACGAACCACTTGGGTTAGGAAGACAAACAAGGTGTCATTTTTCATGTCATGAAGTATTCTTTAAATGAAAAAAATTTCGAGTCCTTAGGGGGTCGTCTTCATATTAAACGAAACACTAACTTTTTTTTTCCTATGGGGACCCCCAAATATTATGCATTTTTCTGAAAGAGCATCCCCATAAACCCCCAAATACCAAGTTTCATCAATTTAAGTATCCAAATAGAAGCATAATAAATTTTTGAAATGTCAACCATTCAATGTGAAATTTGTCAAAATGTTTTCGGCGTAAAAATATGAAACTTTTGCTTTTGTAGCGATATTTAATGGTTAATAGAGTATTTTCAATCACATGACTCGGACCTAACAACGGCCTTAGCAACAGAAAATGTTACAGTTTTTTGCCCTACAGAGGTTAACAGTTACAGAAAATGACTGGCCGTGGAATTCTTCTATTGGAGCATTTGCAATCACGTGACCCCATACCTAAAAAACGCCTTAGCAACAAATAAACAACGGCCTTAGCAACAGTTAAAAGCCCTACAGTAGGTACACAGTTAAAAGAAAATAACCGGTTGTGACGTCACCTGAAAACATTCTATATAGACAGATAACTAGCATCTAATTTTGACCCAAAAATTAAATTTTAAAATCTTTTAATATTTTTTTGGTAATCGATTCTGGTAGTAATTTTATGTGGAAAACTAAAATTTCAGTCGATTTCATTTAATAGTTTTGGAAAAAACCGAATTAAACTAAATTCACATTCTTTAAGGGACCGTATACCACTGCCAAATGCATACCGGCGAATGCTCTTTCTGTAAACAGTCGCCTTATTGTAATCACCATAAATTAAATTAAAACGCAAATTTGATATAAAATTTCAATAAATTACTTATAAATTTTCAATAAACATTAAAGTGGTGAGTAAAAGTCTTACTATCCCACCGTTTTTAGGAAATTGTGTTTACAGAAAATTAATCCTTCTCACTCTGGAGACGACCCCCAAAACGTAAAAGCTTAATTTACCGCCCGATGTGAATGAAACTTGGTATTTGGGGGTTTATGGGGATGCTCTTTCAGAAAAACGCATAATAATTGGGGGTCCCCATAGGAAAAATAAAAGTTAGTGTTTCGTTTAATATGAAGACGACCCCCTAAGGACTCGAAATTTTTTTTCATTTAAAGAATACTTTATGATATGAAAAATGACACCTTATTTGTCTTCCTAACCCAAGTGGTTCGTCAGAAATCTCAACTGAGTCGTTTTTTATTTCCCCAAATTCAACTTGCCTTGTTGTTGCCTCAAATTCAACTTGACTTCATTTTTTATTGCATTTGGTGCTTTCAAATCAGTTCATTGAAATAAAATAATTTAATTTAGCAAATAACTTTTAAAACAGTGTTACTTACAGTATAATACAAGTAAATTTGTTAAAATTTTATTCATTTAATTTATTTGTGTTACACAATGGCTATTTACTAGTTCCGAAATTTTAAATGAATTTCAATTGAACACAAACATTCTTTTATTTGATTACTCAATTACTCGTTCCCCAGTTTTTAGTTCGAGCTTAAAAAATCATGTAGCTACGAAGTTAGATACAAAAATGTTAATAATGTTTTTAATGAAATAATTATTTGTAGTAATATGTTAGAGGTAATAAAACTTTTGAGTCAAAATTGTTTTGACTATGTTTTATTTTCTGTGCCATGGTCCGCCACATTATTTCACGAAAGTATGTTTAATTAGTCGTATTTATTAAAATATTTGTACACTAATCTTATACTATATTCTATTGCATTCCCTACAATTAACAGCTGTCAAACAATACTGTAAAGCAGTTTTTTCTTGTGTCAAATACATGAAAAAAGTAAAGGAATGAGGACATACATTAAGTCGGGAACACGTTTATTTGGGATGAAAAAATGCATGCATAAATTACCATACCATTTAAAGAACGAGTAATTCTGTTCTATGTGTTAAATCATAATAACCATTTATTTTGAGCAAAAATCTTTTCTTGAGATAAGCGTATCCGCATTGTGAATCCCCATTAGAGTGAATAGAGAATTATAATACGTAAAACCTGCTTTTGTCTAGATTCACAAACTGGTATGTTATACTCTTATCATCCTATGTGTTTTGAAGCATGGAACATTTGTATCTACAACTTGAAACAAAATAGAGAAGCAATTTCTACTCTAACCAGAAAAGGAATTTTCGGCATCACGCCTGATCTGTTTATTCGTGGAGTATCTTATGATGTGCGATTTACTTTTTTAATGTGTAATATACCTCAACTCTCTACAACTACGTAATTACGATAAAAGAGTCTTGATAAGATCGTTTTTTCTAGGAGGGAAGTTAGCGGTGATACAAATATCAAAATTAAGGTTTGAGAACAGTCAGTTGGAAGATTAGATAGGTAGAAAAAAATGAAATAGTTTATTGAGTTTTGGTTGAGATTACTAAAGAGATTTCATGATGATGATAATAATAATAGTCACGAAAACAATGGTTCAAGAACTTGTTAGATTTGAATTTTTTCCAGCCACACTTAAATTCTGACAATTAACTTTGTTCTTTTTTTTAAAGCAAAACATCTCTGAGATCTTTCCAATCGCATTTTCGAAAACTTCGAAATTTGATCCGGCTTTAATTATGAAATCTAGTATAACAAGTAAAAATAAGCATGAAAGCAAATTTTCAATGTACTACACGATACAAGTTTTTGAACATAAAATGCACTTTATTTAGCTTAAAATGAATTTAAGATCGCAGAAAGATTTTAAGAAATATTTCATTATTTCAACAAAATATGTATTATAGAAGAATTTTTAATTGTGTTATGTCACAAAGCCCTCGAAGCCTGTGCCTTTGTATACGTGTTTCCGATGTGTGTTTTTTTTATTTGTCATGTTTCTGATTGGGTTTTTAATTTGTTTTGACCCAAATGTATTTATATTTTTGTGCTGTCCTTGCCACACATCCTATACATTTTATATGTATTTTTTGTAATACTATTTCAATTTTTCATATTTTTTCTTTTATTTCTTATTTTATATATTCATTTAAGTATAATTTTGGGGCTAAGGCCCCTTAGTGAGCAATATGTTATTTTTTCTTTTGATTGTTTCTATTACTGTCAATGCATGAGGCAGATTGATTGTATGCATGATTGTATGCTATTAACCTTTTAATTTAAAAAAAAATGTAAACTTATAATACTACCATGGGTAAATCACGTTACCCTTTCTTTATGCCTGATATTAATGATACAACAAAAATATTTAGTCCTTCACTTATTATTTTTGGTAGTTGTTAAAATATATTTGGTAAGTAGTAATTTCAAAACTAAGTAACGATTCCACGTCCTAATGTAAAAACATCATCTACTGCGCATAGACGACCAGAAACACCGTTGCTCTTTGGATCGAAAGTCATCGCAACAACGATTTCTACTAGACTTGTGAAATAATTGAATTGTTGGAGAGTCGTCATAAAGGGAATGTCTCATTCCCTTTGCTTCTTCTCACAATCGGCGGTCTGTGCGAAAGAGAAAGGGGCCGAGAGAGTGTTGGCTGACCTACTCTTGAACTCCTTCTGTGGCACTTATTAGACCGTAGAACAGGTGGTATATAATACATGAGGCCATCAGATCTGTCCGAGAAGCACTGGGTTAACAAGTTTGATGGAATGGCCAGAAATAGGACTTGGTTTGAGAGAATTACCATCTTTTAAATCTATTATTATTAGTTTTTGTTGGGCTAATATTTCAACCTGGCATAATGGAAACAAAAGACACGTGGAAGTAAGGGGGAAACATATAAATTTTTGTCATAACTCCAAGAAATGAATGAATTAAAAACATTTTATAAATTTTAATGAAATGGTCTACTTTCTCCAGAAAAGTTGGGATAATCAAGTCAGTATCTCAAAATTACGCCTCCCACATTTAAACTTTAATTCACTTCTCTTTTAAGAAATTAAGGGGCTCTCCATAAATGATGTCACGCATAGAGAAAAGGAGGAGGGTGTACAATCTGTGACAAGGAGGAGGGGGGCTAACAAGAACTGTGACATCACACATGGGAATTATAGCTTGACACATGTGACTTAGGTGGAGGAGGTTTGGTTAAATGTGACAATTTGGTGACATAGGGGAGAGAGGGGGCCAAAAATGTTTTTTAAAAGTGTGACATAATTTATGGATGGCCCCTAACACATTTTTAAATGACATTTTTACATTTATCTGTCTTTCATATGAAAATTCCAAAAACAAATTCTTAACAATAATTTACTGAATCTATGCATCATATGTTCTATATTATTAATTTTTAGATTTATGGCCTATTTAAATCAAAAGAAACAATACAAATCATTAAAGAGCCTTGTTTGGATGTAGTGCGTATACAAATATTACGTAAACTAGCACCCAGCTCTGAGACAACAAAGCGTAAACTGTGTGGCTAACGACGAGAAAGAAATACATTAAGGAACCAAAGACAATGAATAGAAAAAAGGCTCGCTAGTGTTTTTCGTTCCCAAACCGAGGCCGAACTCCTAGGCACCAGATAGGAAGCCGGCCTTGAGTGAGTCCCTCTTTGAGTTGAAAGCGCGATGGCAGTTTTTCCATTGCTTTTTTTCTTTTCGGTAACCAAGAGGACAAATTTTGCCCTGACGTCATGCATGAAAAGTAGACGTCAGCACAGATGAGAGAGGCGGCTCGTTTGATTGACATTGTAGGAACTTGAACTAAAAAATTCTTCTCTAAGTACCCCCAAATAAAGCCATGCAATATTTTTATTGATAATGTTTGCAGAAAATGTAGGAGCTAGTTTAAAGTTTATAATGATAATGTTTTTCATGAGTGTGGAGTGGATACAATCATTAATCGGTGTATTTAAATGGGCCTGTTTTCTACCGGTTGCTTGCTTGGTAAGGATATTGTAGTTTATAAGTCTATCTCACCAAACCATAATCTTAGACTTTAGGTAGTAGAGTGAGAGTTTTAATTCAAAACCATTTCATAAAATAGAACCATTCCTTGAATTTTATTTAACAAACAAGTCTCATTTACACAGCTGAAAAATCCTATGACCAAGTACAGGCAGTCTTATGAAGTATACGTTTTATTATCTACTAAAGTTAGATAAACTTTAGAAAAAAAAATTACGGCTTATCTGTTCTCAAATTTCAATGAAGCTAGATTCTATAAGCATGCAATTATACCAATGTTTAAATGATAAAAACAATTTTCCAACAAACGTTGAAGCTATCTATAAAATAGTCATATTTTTAAGATTAGAATTTCTAAAAAGTATCATTTCTTCTCTTTTAAAACTAATATTAATCTTATTAATATAATCTTTATCAGAAACCAAACATATTTATTTATATTCACTGGATAGATATTTGAAAAGCATATATGCTTTTCGTGTCTGTAATGAAAATATGCTTTGATACAAGGCAATCAAAAATGAAATTTGGAGAGAAAATTTACCAATTGATTAGACTTATCAGCTTTGAAAAATGTGCTTACGTTTACTTAAAAAAGCTTGCCGGTGCGAGAATTTTTCATATTTACAGAAATTGATGATTTAATGATATTATCTCTACTGCACGAAATGTTGTAAGAGATACGTAAGATATTCAATTTTCTGTTTGTCGCATCATTTATGTTAAACAGAGAATAACCTTCACCCAGATCGACTTCCTGAGTTCGGTATACAAATCCCCGCAATGATAAGCAAGAACAAGATACCCAATACCTCGAAGGTTGTATAGATCTCTTGCAAAGCGTGAAAGCCTCAAGGTGAATTAGTCCAAGCTCGTTTGCTAAGCTGCCAGTAAATCCCGGCAAAACGCTTCTTATACCAAAACAGAAAACAGTGACGTAAAAGAGTAATACAAGGGCGCATGCTTCGCATTTCATCCTTTTTTCAAGGTAACTAAATGAGGCAGCTCAAAACTCGCTTTGTTTGTCGTTTTGTTACCGAGAGCACGTAATACCATTCATATGAGCGAATGCCCGTCGGTTCCTTGACCTCCGAAAAGTAAACAGACGTGTTTCACCCGAAAGGATGAAATGAAAGCCATCATCCTTCCGGGTTGACGGTTCGGACTGAATCTTCTCTTGATGATAGCTTTTGGGGCGCAAGGGTAATGTTGTGAGGGAGCTAAAGTGAAACGGTACCTCGGTTTTCGTTCCTTTTCGAATGGGGAGGGCGGAGTCGTGAGTCTAGCCCGCAGAAATATGATGGATTTATTGTGATTACATGAACAAAACGAAAAAAAGAAAAAAAACATGTACTCTCTCTTCTGCTATGGGGAACATGAGGGGCTTTAAATTTCAGTTGTGGTGGGAACGTATAGAAAGGGGACCCGCCCCTCTCCCCAAAATTTACATCTAATTGATCGAACTTTTTTTTAATACTTTGAAAATTAATTTGTATTCCTAAAAGCCAAAGATGAATCCAATTTTCCTTGGGGATAACTCCAGACTATCTTTCCAGCATGAAGCGTTTAATCTGCAGAAATCAAACACAAAAGATAACTCAAAGCTTAAACTTCAGCTCAAGGGCGGTGCTATTTAATCCATGTGTTCACACAGGGGGTAAAAAAAAGTTGAAACCCCATTTTTAAGTGTCAAATTTCAGAAATGTTTCTGGAGGAGTACCACAAATTTTTATACCATTTCTACATTACATCATTCAGATAAGAATTCATAATCATAAGAAAGAATTTAAACAAAGAAATAAGTTTTCACTTTTTTGAAGGTCGGCTTTCAAAATTTACCATCTCAATTCCAATATTTTCAAAAGTTTTCCAAACGTTCAGAAGCTTGTTAGGCTTTCAAAACTTTTATTCAGAGCAAAATAATTATTTGAAAAGCATGTTTTTTTACTAATAATCTAAAAATAACTAAAATTAAAATTTTAAAAACATCTAAGAGTTATCAAAATTGTTTCAATGTAAGGATAAGCTTGAAAATAGATTTTAATTACAAGATGTTGTAAATAATTTTATTCTCTAAAACTATCATTCTTTGAAATTAAAATATTTTCTTTTTAATGTTTTAATCTTTGAGCATTTTTGAAAATTTATAAATATATATAAAAAAACAATGAAAATATTACTTAAAATTTTCTTAGAAAGTTTTCTAAGAAAACTCTTCTCTCTTCGTTAATTTTTATACACTTTTTAATAAATATTTGAACAGATTTTAAGATTTTAAGACTGGAACAATTTGAACTCTTTTTTAAATATTTTTTTTTTATTTTCTATGCAAATAAAAAATGAAATTTAGATTTCCCGAAACATACCTACAATTCGGAGTATTAAATAATTTGTTGCAAACATTCATGGATACAAATTGCGTTCATTCTGCGTTTAAAAAATTTAACCATTATTATATAGGCTACTATAATTATTTATTGAGAAATTGAATTTTCCACGATTTAAGTTAACTGTAAACTACGCTCGTAGATGACGCCATGATGATTTTGAGCTTTTCCTCCAATGACTTTTCCACTCTTATCTTTTATATCTATCAAGGTGGATAATTATATTTTGTTTTAACTTAAAGAAATCAAATCTCCATTTTCTAGAAATATTTCAGAGGTTAAATATAAAGTGATGAGTTTTGGTGAAAAAAATTAAGTATAGAAATCTATTTTATTTTGAATGAATTAACTTTATCGATTTCTCTGCTCCCCTTCGCTCTCGTTTTAGTAAGACATAAATAAATAAAAGATAAAAAGAATTAAACAGATTTAAGAATTTAAATTCCTTTCAGGGATATACTTAAGACCACTCTTTAGTGATAATACTAATAATAGTATATTAATATGTGAGTGTTAGGCGGTGGCCTCATCGTCGAGATTGTAACATCAAAATCAAGACATCAAAAATGGTGGTAAAATGGCAGAAAAAAGTTAATGACATCAATATAACAGTGAGGTCTGTGTAAAAATTAAGATATTATTTTAAGAATTGGTTTCCGGGTCCGGGGTCTCCCAAAGCACCTCTGGTGATCTTAAAGTTTGAAAGTACTATTTGTGAATCCCTTGGTTAATTACTGAAAGTAATTTCTTGCAAAATAAAGAAAAAATGTATAAAATTAAATTTTAAACTGAAAATCAAGTTGGACATTTTTTTTGCTATGGGAGAAATTGGTATTTATGTTACTTTCGAAAGTTACATTTATGTGTTTAACGGGGAAAAGTATGACAACCGATTAAAACTAATTTTCAAAGATTTAATATTTGAACAGTGCATCTTTAAATAGTGGAGTCCTGAACCATTTATACTAGCATTAAATTTACTATTAAATTAATAAAAAAATGCGTTGTACTTTTAAAGACAAATATTTGAATATATCTTAACAAAAAAGTGCTTGTCCCTATAGTTTCATGAAATACCATGCAATTTCATTAAATGTTTTTTTTTTTATATTTTGTTTTATTAACTGTGATTATTTTTTTTCTTCTATTTTAAGGAAATAATAACTCATTAGCAACTTACCCATACTTTAACTGAGTAATTAGTTTCATTAATATCAAGCCCGTTACAAACATCTCAATATTTTATTTCAATTAAAACTTCTTGTGTGCATACACTTGGAAATCGTGCTCGAAAATTAAAAAAAAATTACTAATTAAATTGTTTGAGAAATTTTTACTTTTAGATTGCTTCTGTTTTCTGATCTAACAAAGTTTTAAAAGAAATATTTTTCTTCGATAAGTCCGTTACCAAAACCTTTAATTTAATAATAGAAATTTTCGTGCATTGAAATATTTTTAAATGGTGATATTTAGAAGGTAGATTTTTAGTTTTAAACTAATTAAAAGTCTTATTTTTCTAAAATGTCAAGGCCAAGTAATATAAGTCATTGATAAGACTGCAAAGATAAAAAAAATATGTAAATATGGTAAAACCAAATGCTTTTTCGCACACATTTTTTATTAAAAACCATGAAAAGTTTTAATTTTATTAATTTAAGATTATGTTGAAAATATCCCAAGCATAATATTTATGATTTGTTTTGGAATGATCCCTAAGAGAAATGATCCACGCAGCAGTATGAAAAAGTCTTCAAGGGGTCTGCGGGGAAAAAAATGTTTAGGTGTCAAATGTGAAGTTGTTTTTACTGTATAGTGTCTACTATGAAGGAAAAGCACGTTTTACAGGCAAGGTTTTTTCCGTTGAAATTTCGATCGTTAGAATTTTTTGCGGTAGCTGGATAGGGGTTTTCCACGCCTACAACGAATATTTCCCGTCATGGTAAAGTATAAGTGTTAATTTTTTATTCTGTGTATGCGGTATGTTGTCTCCTTCATTGAAAGATGCGTGTTACTTCAGGAACTTGAGTGATCTTTTTCAAGTTCTTTCGTTCAGCTAGTCTTGTTTAAAATTTATTTCTATTGATTTTATGAAATTTACGGCTTTAAAATAAATTTGCTCAATACAGTTGTCGTTTATTAAGATTTTTTTTTTGTAAGTGAGAAATCGTTAGTTTGTTTTATTTCCATTTATCTTTTGTTAGCCCATCTCGAGTCATAAACGGATTTTGATCGTAATTTCATTTCAGCAGATTTTTGACCAATTATAACAGAATGTTAAAGGAGCTTTTAAGAAACATTTTTTTAGAAGTATGACATTTTACTCTCGTTTTTACTTATCTAGATTATGCTTTTCAATAGTTTTGTCTTTTTATAAGCTTTATTATGGTAAGTAATCTAAACTTTCGTTGGATTAATTTATCCTGGTAATTATTAATTTTGATTAAATGTATAAATTTGAATTATTTGTTTGAATAAGAAATGTGTAGACTAATTAGTACTAACTGATTTTAAAGTGTTGTAAAATTAAAATTGCTTTGTATAAATACAAATTTTCTTCTCTATATATAAATTTTGTTAACTTGTATAACGTTTATATGTATAACTTGTTACTTGTATAACTTGTTGTAACGAGAATTTTAGTCTTTCGTACAAACCAAGAAGATATTCAGTACATTAATAAACATGAAAGGAGTTCAAAGCTTCAAAGTTCTTTTAAAAAGATGATTAAAAGTAATAATAATCACGGTAGATTTTAAAATTTTTCCTTTTTAAAACTTAAAAGATTCATTTAAAAAGCACAACAACAATAAACAGAGTAATTTTTTAAGTATATTTTTATTTCCGAGATTACTCTTGTATTACGGAGAAGCAACTAACATTGAACACGATTTGATGTGAAAAAAAACCCCATCCATTTGGGACATAGGTACCCCATTTTACTGTGCACGTTTTGCAAAATAGTACCAAGCAAGAAAAAAAAAATTTGCAGTTGAACCCCATTTCACGTCAAGGGCACAGTAAATCTAACGTCTTCTCATTTTTCGTCATTAACATTTCTAATCGGCGAGTTTCTTGTTGAGATAATTTACGAGCATTCTCAACGTTTTTTTATGAAATTTTTTTATGTCTAATCAAAAATATTTTTATAAAAATATTTGAAATAGTATTTCATTATGAACTTTTATATGAAATTCGTCTCCCTTTTTAAGGGTCTATAACAAAAGAATGAAATTAAAAATAGTTGTTATAGAATATAAATTGACTTTTATATAACCAATAAAGTTTTCAAGGTCCCATGAAAATATTCTTCAGGTAAAAACTGCCTTTATATAAATTCTTTTAGCGAGCTGTTGCATAATACAGTGGTTTCTCCGTAGATTGGAAGGAAGGAAAACGGGTTTCCCTTGCACATCCTTTCGTCAGACAAGCTCTACGTACTTAATTGGCATTACCGCAAGGTTGCATAGAAATTTTTCCATTGCGGTTTTAGCTTTATGTTTTTCTCCTTCCTATCTATATACTATATTTCACGATACAAACTAATGAATTGTGATAATTCAGATTCGTTTACATTCTGGATATGTTTGTCATGAACAGCACATCTTAACCAATATCTGTTTCGAGGTTTTTTTACAAAATTACTCCATTCACAATTACTTGTGGGTAAACGTTTCCAAAAAAAAAAAACAATCTCTCCACCCTAAGAGCTCAACAAACATCTTCATCCAGCAATTACGAACCTTGTTAAATTTAGTTAAAGATGCCTGCAGATTTTTTTTGTAGTTTTAACTTTTAAATGTTTAAAGTACAGGGCAACAAGGGGGGTTTAGGGGTTCAACCCAAGGGGTTTTTAACAATCCAGTTTTTTAAATCCACAGGCATAGCCAAGGCGGGGAGTTCTACTTTCCACGAAACTCAAAGATTTTCCTTTTTTTAGACCATAAAAATCACTAAAATTACCCCATGTCCATACCATATCCCCTCAACATACCAATCCCCTTCCAAAAATTTTCCCCTGGCTATTGATGAGCAGTGGCGGATTCAGCCTAGACCTATGGGGGCAACCAGATTTTAAGAAAATTGGGATTTTTACCCTAAAAACCCATTTTAGGTCGTCTAAAGGGCCGTACAAATATACTTTTGCTTTATGATGGGAAGGGTTTGGACTCCCAATTTCTTTTCCTAAGGTCTCTCCACCCGAGTATTTTATAGATTAATGTGAACTTCGTGCAAAAATATCAATATTTTCTTGACGATGCTTAGATGACGTCCCAGAGAAGGAGTCTGGGAGTCCTCCCCCAGAAGTTTTTTAAAATTAGACCTTAAAATGTAGTCTCTTGACTCATTTTTGAACTTTTAAGACGGGATTTAAAGGTCCCCTCCACAGAGAGAGATCGTAGAGATAAGCGATCACCTGCCCTATAGATGGCATATGCCCTCTTCTTGATAGACACATGGGGCTGATTCATATTGCCCCACAGGTCTTCCCTTTTCTCCCTCTCTTTTCATCACTCCAGTGGCGTCTAGATTTTTGCACTGGGGAGAGGACTCAAAAATTAGATAATTTTGAGATAGTACATTCATCTTGAAGAACTTAATATAAAAACAGTAAATAATGTTATAAAGTACAAAACGGGGGTCTGGGGGTCCTCCCCAGAAAATTTTGGAAATTTGACCCGCTAAAAACAGATTTTTAACTCGTTTTGATACACCTAGTCCGGGTCCACGGGGGGGGGCAATGAGGAAATGGCAGCCAGCCAGAAAACAACTTCGGAGGGGATATTGGAATTTTTTTGGGGGGGATATTGGGTAAATGTAGTCCATTTCTATAGTTACAGAAAAGTAAATTTCTGACTTTCGGGATATATATATTAATTCCTCCCCTCTGGCTACGCACCCTGTATCGTTGTCCAAAGAAGGTTTATTCGGATTTCTTTCAATGGGACAGAACAGACACAGATAAAAAAATGCTCAGAATTTAAACCAAGTGGTGGATGTTGATTTTAAGTTTCAGAGAGAATATATGGGGTAAATGTAGTCCATTTCTATAGTTAAAGAAAAGAAAATTTCTGACTTTCGGGATATATATATTAATTCCTCCCCTCTGGCTACGCAACGCACCCTGTATCGTTGTCCAAAGAAGGTTTATTCGGATTTCTTTCAATGGGACAGAACAGACACAGATAAAAAATGCTCAGAATTTAAACCAAGTGGTGGATGTTGATTTTGTGTTTCAGAGAGAATATCATTTGACTGATTTGAGTGATTTGGACGTCCAAGTCCAAACCAGTTTATAAACAATAGATTGTGTTTCTTGAGAATCGATGTAAAAAGTTTGAGAAAATCCTCTTGTTTGAAACTTAAATTTATTTATAAACTTATACTTTCATTGAATTTTTTTTTATTCTCGATAGAGGTCCAAGTTCCTCTTTCGTCCATTTTTAGGAGTTTGGCGGTGAAGGTGAAGCTGAAGAGCAGATGCACTTGGCGCAGTTGGAGGATGCAGCAGCTGGCATGCCAATTGATTCACTGGATGAGCAGTTAGAATCTGAAAATACATCGTGAGCGTACTGAGCACAGAGTATTAGTGATGGGCGATCCAACTCTTTTTTGGGATCGGATCAAAGCAACTCACTCATCAAAATGAGTTAACTCTTTTATATAACTCACTAACTCACTTACCTCCAAAATGTGTAGAAAAACCATGAAATCAATCCTATCGTAATAATTATGTGGTCCAGAATTATTTTGAATAGTGCGATAGTACGACTACGTTGGAACAGAAAAAGCTATGTCTTAACCGGCGACAGAGAGGAGGAAAGCGTGGGAATGTTGATCGAATTATTGACAAACGGCCGAAGAAACAGTATAATTTCGATTGAGAAAAATTTATGAGATGCGCGTGATGCAAAAAGCCTACGGTGCGGTGAACGTGAGAAAGAATGAGGAAGGGTTTAGGCCTGAAATTCACAGGGGAATTTTGAAATTAAGATAGAATAAGTTAAAGTACACAAAAATATGGGGTGGCGTGAAACATCATCACAAATCCTTTTTAATCGTAAAAGTTTTTAATATAAATCTTAACTATTACAGATTTTCTTGAACTGAAGGATTGAAAAAATATAAATTTGATAATATTTTTCCAAAAGCGTAAGCATAAGTTAATTCCCGATTGTTTTCTATTATAAAAACCTATTTCCTATAATAAACTATCCTTTCCTATCATAAAAACAGCGAATTCCACTTCATTACACATAAAATTCACTCCAAATCTCGAAGCAGAAAAGTGTTCACACAAAAACTTCCAAGAGAATCCAAATTTATCATCTTATTAATTCTTAAGAACATCTATCCAAAACAATTTTTCAAATACAATTAAAAATTTTAACGAAATCATCCATTTTATAAAATAGCTAATACAACGCCATCATAGCTGCTAGACTCGCGTTTCAATTCTCAAAATCAGTTTAAAAGAGACTTTTCAAATCCAAATCCATCGCCTCATTAATTATGTAAAACACTGCAAAACCATAATGATCAGGCAGAAATAACTACATGCCTTTCAAGGCGTGTTCCCGTATTCCGCACGGTTTTATTCTTATTTTCTCAATCTTTTTTAATCGTCGAAATTTTTAATTGAGTTTCTAAATATTCAAGGATTACTTGAACCTAAGGTTCATAAGAATATAAAATCACACAAATTTTTTTAATTATGAGCTGTAGATTTTATTAATCATCATCATAAACGTAGTGATTAAGACAATGTGTATACTCGCTCAGTTTCGTACAAATTTAAACGCTACACCTAGACCTATTTTACCCCACTAGACCCATTTCCCCCCACCCTACCCTACAATTTTTCAATTACAATTAAAACATTTTTAACGAAATCGTCCATTTTTTAAAGCAGCTAATGCTAATACAACGCCATCGTAGCTGGATTCTCAAAATTATTTGAAAAGAGACATTTCAAATCCAAATCCGTCGCCTCATTAATTATGTAAAACACTGCTAAACCATTAAAATATAAATCTATAAAGTATACCTTTTGCTCAAGATCAAGTATTTTTTTATTATCAACAAGTATTTAAATAATAATAGTGCCTCGTCAGAAACAACTACGTTCCTTTCAATCCTGGAAGCTCATTAAACGAAATTCTCATTTTCGCAATCTGTTTTAATCGTCGAAAATTTTAATGGAATTTCTAAATATTCAAGGATTATTTGAACCTGAGTATAGAAAGAATATAAAATCATTAAAATTTTTTAATTATGTGCTTTAGATTTTATTAGCCATCTTCGTAAACATAGAATTAAGACAATGTAAATCTCGCTCAGTGTCGTACAAGAGTTGAACATTCATGGCCACCGAACAACTCCCCAATCTCTGTAATTCACTCCCCATCCAGTCGCTCACCAGTTCCTTCCACTCTTTGATCCCAAAAAGAGTGACCAAAAGAGTTATATAGTTCTTTTCAACTCAGGAGCTATCTACTCCGAATGAGTGAACAACTGAACTATCAAGAGAGCTCTCCGGATCGAAGGAGTGGTGGGATCGGGTGAGTTAACTCATCTGATCCGACCACACCGCAAACCACTCCGTTAACCACTCCCAACGCTCTTTTGATCCCAGCCAAAAGAGTGAGTAACTCTCTTTTCATCGTAATCGTTTCAACGTTCGTCATTCACTTCGCGCAGCTTGCGGAGAGCAATGTCTATGGCGGAGAGGAACATAGAGAAAGGAAAAGCCTGAGTGAGCGTTGATGCTGAACGGTAGTGGCAGGCGTGCTCTCGTGTTTCTTTGCGCTTTTCAAGGGGCAGTATCACAAATTAAAACTTTTGAAAGGAATTTTTTAAAATTGCAACTGAGTTACCACTCTTTTTTTCTCGCTCCTTGATCCTTCACTCAGTTTAAGGAGTTAGTTCAATGAGTTAACTCCTCAAAACTGAGCGTATGAGTGAAAAGCAACGAACAGAGTTCCTGTGTATGTGTCCTTCTGATACATTAATTTTATCTTTTCTCAACCAATCAGAAGGATTGATAATTTTGATAAGAAAAATCCTCACTTTGACCGTGTTGTACTGTTGTGTAACCGCGAGCGCGAAACCAGAACATTTTGTTGTTTTCCCTCCCCGTGATTTCATTGCGACCTGTATTATTTCATAGTGATTTGGTGTTAGTGGTTTTCACTTACAAAAAAGTTACATTTTATGTAGAGTTTGTGTTTTCATCTCGGAGCCTATAGAGAAGTCACCATGGCTCCAGTTCCTAGTTTGGTAGATGATTATATTCATTCCAATGCGGTTATGATATTTAGTAAAACGACATGCCCTTACTGCAATAGAGTAAGTAAATCAGGTTTCTATTTTTAGATTTGCTTTATTTTAAATACGTGTCAAATGTCTGTAGACCAGAGCTAGATACACTCGCAATTATCCTGTAGTTAAAAAATCCCTTGCTTTATTTCATTGTGTGTAACAACTTCTGCATATTAACCGGGTCAAATTAGAGTGACCAAACGTCCCGATTTTGGCAGGACAGTCACGCTTTTTGCCTATCTAGCCTCTTTCTTTGGGTTACCTTCGGTTTACTGTCGGTTTCTTTGGATTACCTTCAGTTTCAACAATTTGTGGGGGAGAACCTCCAAACCCCTCTCTTTATCATCAAGGTACTTTAGATAATCTAAAATTTCAAAACTAAATACAAAGTTTGAATCACATCTTCAAGGGGGCTTTAGAAGCTACATTTACCCTATTATACTATTGATCAGTGTTAGAAAATTATTTTATCTAACCCCAACTCCAAAACAAATTTTTAGTTATGGGGCTTGTTGTGTTTCATGCAAAATTTGTTTCTCAGGTGAGATCTAAAAATCTTCCATTTTATGTGACTTATTGATTCTTACATACCTGATGATTATAACCTCCCCTCTTCAGTGGAATGTCGTGATTTTTAGTTCGTAAAACCTGGTCATATTAGTCAACACATGCTTTGTAAATTTCACTTATCCACATAACGGCTGAAAATTTGAAAAGGTAATGTGATTATTAGCTTCTTAATTTGTTTTATCAAGTAATTTAGAATGAGCCATTAAATAACCTAAATTGTGGAATTCAAAAAGCCTTTAAAATTTTGTCAACTATAATATATACATCTTATTTCTAAAAAAAAAGGTGCTATATTACAACCAGGTGCCACACTTCTTGGTGACATTTTTGGCACTAATCTTGCATCATAATCCACTATCCAGTAGGTATATCCCGAGTTACTAGAAAATTAATCACTGCTCTTGTTGGCTACACCGAAAAAAAAAAAAAACAAGTGGCAACTGGTTGTAGTATGAAATCAAAAAAAGGTACTTTAGAATTGGCCAGTTGCAAATCTCATTAAATAATAGTACTTTAGTGGCAGCATTACACAAATTTCACATCAAAGCATTTAAAAAATTAATAGCAATCCCTTCTAGTTATTTTTTTTATTTCAATGTTTGAATATTTTCCACCATTTTTTAGAATACTTATACTTGTGCCTGGCTAATCCTAAAGTAGTACTCCTGAAAAAAGAAAATGATACCATGACAAATTTGTTCATTCTTATTTTTTCTTATTCAGGTAAAAGGTTTGTTTGATAGTCTTGGTGTCTCATATTTTGCTCTGGAATTGGATACAGTGGGTGAGTAATATTTTCTGCTACTTCAATAAGTTAAATTTAATTAATAATTTTTTTTTCCAAAACTAGTGGTGAGAATAGCATTAAGAGTTAAGTAGACAGGCAATATTCATTAATCATGAGTCAAAATTAGTTTCAAGCAACCAATATTCTTAAAATAAATGTGAATAAACTGGAAAGTTTAAAAGAATATTCTTGCTACTTACAGTTCTTAAGTATTCAGAAAAGAACCAACAAAATCATTTGATTCAGGCATTTATTACATAAAACTGATGGGTCTGGGTAAGCATTAAAAAAAATTTCAGCTCTTAAATTGATTTTCATGTGATAAATGCTGAAATCGAACGATTTTGCTGGTTTAAATCTAGTGTTCGGCACCTAGTGGTCAAAAAATAGTTATCTACTAACTAGTCTGGGAAAATCTAGTTGCAACTAGTAGTTAACTATTTTTTTCCTGGGACTAGTTACAACTAGTAGTTAACTGTTTCCCAAAGTAGTTAACTAGTCTATTTAATTTCATAAGCTATTTTTTGCCCAAATTCTAATACATCTTTCTTATCTATATCACAAAAAACGCGCAAAAAGGGCCTTTAATTCTGGTTATGGTATTTTGAGTACTCTACCCTCTACCATCTTAATTAAATTTGTTACAGTACAATTTTTTCTATATTTTGATAAAAATTTCAATAAAAATTTTTTTGAAAGTAGTTGAAATTTTGAAAATAGTTTCAACTAGTAGTTATTAAACCAAAAGTAGTTAAACTACTAGTTGGTCAGTAGTTAACTACTAGTTGCAACTAGTTATAGTTAACTAGTGCCAAACATTATTTAAATCTAATCTTAAAAGTTTGTCAATTTCCACTGTTGATTATACAACCTCCCATGCCCATTTGTAACAGACCCATTTCATTTATGGGAAATTTTTTCTATTGAAGGGAGTCTTGTTCTGATTTACCCCATTTTACAGTATACCAACCTTCTAAAAATTATGTTGGGCTTTTTAAAAAATCAAGGGGGATATTTGAGGGAGTACCTAGGTCGTTAGACCTTCAAACTACAGTATAACTAGCCCCACTGGGTGAGGCTTGAGCTGAACTGTTACAGAACATGTGACTGAAAGTCACAGTCAGCTGAGGAATGGCTAGCTTGATGCTAACCCCCTCTTGATCTAACCCCCTCTCGACCTTGGTACTCATTTTATCGACCCCGGAGGGATGAAGGGCTGAGTCTGCCTTGCCCGTGGACCGGGATTTGAACCCCGGGCCTGTGGTATGGGAGCGCAAAGCGCTTCCTCTATTTTTTTTGCAGCTAATTTTGATTGAAGTATGGTATGTAGAAGTAGATGTTTGAAGAGCTGTCACACTCGCAGTTTATTTTCATCTTTAGAAATGTATTATTTAACTTCCACGACCATTATCAGGAGTTAATGCTGTGAACTTTTTCTTATCTTATTCATCTTTCAATGTAGTAATGGATTTTACTCATTTTTAAGTTTGCAGTTGCAAGGTTATCTGAAATGTTCAATATTGTAAGGATAAAAACTGGTTCCTTCTTATGCTGTGTGGCCATTGTTTTTCTAAGTAAGTTATGGTCACACACTTTGTCACTAGATGAATATCCTTTACTCCCTTAGTTTTTAAATAGTTATAAGCTATTTTTACTTGCAATTAAGAGCAAAAAGCATTAACCTATGCAGCAAATTTGTATGAGCATAAATTGCACAAGTCAACAAATTTGAATTTTTTTTGGCCCAAGAACAAAAGGGTGATCTTAAAACTTTTTACACTGAATTTAAATTTGTAAGTTGTTTTTTTCCCATCACCCCCAGTTTTTGACACACATTTTAATTTTGAACGAAATGTTGCATTTCACATACAATCTAGATAGTATTAGAGTAACTTGATGTGTAAAGATTAAAATTTTCTTCTGTTGTGTAAGTAATGTTCGATCAAAAGGTCCACAAATAACCTGCAAAAATTCTAGCAACCCCTTTGTCCCTGCCCCAATTTTGTTTAAAAATTTAGAAACAAACGGTTTTGACTCAACAGCTTTGAACAAAAATTATTCTTATCAACAAAAATCAACATAAGATCCAGAATAATGCATGATTTAAAGAGTGTGTCAGACTGTCAGCTCTTATAATGAGAATTTCAGGGAGTAAGGGAGAGATGCTGGCTCAATCTGGCAGATTCTGGTTTCTGGATTGCCCCTGGTTGGTGAGATAAAGACTGATGATCTTATTTTAGATCTGATATGAGCTTCATTGAATGTAGGTCTCAGAATTCCTGTAAAAATCCTTATATTGTTCATAATGTTTTTCTTTATTGTGCTGAAAACTCAGTTAAGTTCAATTATCTTTTATAAGAAAAATCTCAGTAAATTATGTCTATAAACATAAGTTTTTGTTTTAGAAAATGGAGATATATTGCACAAGGCTTTGGCTGCCAAAGTCGGAAAAACTTCAGTTCCTCAAGTATTTATTAAAGGGCGACATATGGGAGGATGTGATGATGTGATGAATTTACACAGTTCTGGAAAACTTGAGGGGTTTTTGGAAGAGAAGAAATATGATTATGATTTTGTTGTGATTGGAGGTGGATCTGGGGGGCTTGCAGCTTCAAAGGTGAGTGGAGGAATGGAAAAGCTTATGATTTTCAAATAAAGATTTGCTATAGAAGTTGAGGATTACAATTTAAATTAATAGTTTATTTTAGTATCCAGTCAAACACAAACTTTGATTTACAAGAAAAACAAAAATGTTTAGTATTACACACCATTTTTATGAAGATGTTATTTTTTTCTTAAAGTAAACCTTATTATGATTGTTATGGAAAAAATCATTTCTTACTTTTTACCTTCTTTTCAAAAAGATTATTTAAACTTTGTACATGCCTGGTTTTTACAATAAGCAGAGCATTCACTTTCTATTTTCATAGATTAACTCTCAGCTTTATTTAAAAATTTTGAAACAAGATGAAAATGTTAGTTAAAAATAATGCTTATTATAAAGTAAGTACTTACTGATAAATTTATACAGTTCTTATTTTTCCTGTTTCATTAGTTCAGATAGCTACTCATTTTTATAAAGCATTTCAAATGTTTGTTCAGAAATAGTGGTTGCCGATTCAAAATGTTTGTTTAGAAGTCTTCATAATCAATTACATATTCTTTAGATGTAAACTTCATTAACAGTAAATTATTGATTTTGTTTTTACAATCATTTAAAACCAGCTCAATATTCTAATCTGGAATTGATTCAATTAACCATTTTAATAAATAGATTCATTGTTCCAAAGTATCACATGGAGATAGGGCTCACTAACTTGAAATTTGTGATAAATACCATTAAAATATTGTTTTTACTGTACCCTAAAGGACTGAAGCTAAAAAAGAATGAAGTTTTAAATTGCAGGTATCTATTTGTGTGTAATAAGTAAAAGTAATGCCAGAGTCAAGCAACAGATGTACTGTCATGAACAAATCCTTGCAATTTAAAGCAGAAACCAGACAAGTGACATTGCTTGACTGGTTTTGAATGAAATTTAACATATTTTTTTCTAACTTTAAAGTAAAAATTTTGAATTTTTACTGCACTAAAATGTAAAACTCATTATTGAAAAATGTGGTGTTTGACTGATTTCTAATATAAATGGATCATCTGACTGTGTCGTACGTCTGGAGTTTGACCCCCTGTTTGGCATGGATGTTAGTTTCTGTCCTTGTGTGTGATGAATGAATGTGGCCCTCTTTAAAAGTGGTTGTGCCTTGTGCAATAAGTGCGAGTGTGTGTGTGTGGCTTCACCTCCGTGGCTTCAGCCCACAGGTGCCCAATGGGTAACGAGAAGTAAGTACGGATTTCGGCCTGTCTGGAGGAATGGCTTCGGTCATAGTGTGTGCGTTGTGCTATGCCATTGGAACGAAGAAAAATGGTTTAATAAAAGTTTATCTGATTTTTGATTGTATGTGTGGGAGTAGTATTTTATTTCAACCCTACTTATTTTATTTTTAGGAGGCTGCTAGATTAGGAAAGAAAGTTGCTGTACTTGATTTTGTTGTCCCAACTCCAATAGGAACTTCATGGGGTATAGTACAATTTTATTTTATCCATATTTACACTCTTTATAAACTATACTTAGTTTCATGTAACCAATTACCTCCCTCTAGGTCTTGGGGGTACATGTGTAAATGTGGGTTGTATTCCAAAAAAATTGATGCACCAAGCAGCTCTTCATGGTAAGTGAATCTAAAAATCTTCCTATGAAAAGTTATAAAATATTAAACTTAAACTCAGATTACTTCCCCAAATAATTGTTCAATATTTTTTTATGTAAAGCAAAAATAATGTGTGTAAGATCAAAGTTATCATTGCTTTTTAAGTGTGTTATTACACTTTATATCTTTCAGGTCAAGGATTTAAAGACTCTAAACATTATGGGTGGAAATATGATGAATCAGGTACTAAATATTTCAGCATATGTTTTACATTAAAATAAATTGAATTAAAAATACAGCTGAACCTCAATTATCCAACTCCTTATGAAATATCATTTAGAGCAGTGTTTCCCAACCTTTTTTGGTCCATGCCCCACCAAAGCCTTTCTAAATTTTCCATGAAAAGTAAATAAAACCCATAAAAGTAAATAAAAGTCCATGACCCACCTGGGAGACAATTTGGTTGAAATCTTTCAAAATGCCCCCCTAGAAATTCATATTGCCCCCGGTGGGGCGTGCGCCACACTTTGGGAAACACTGATTTAGAGAGTTGAAATCTTCAGGTTTTACTCATTTTAAGTTTTGATTATCCTCCAAGATTTAGCTGTGTTATTAACTTCTGTTTTAAAATTTTGTAGCTGTGAAACATGACTGGAATGCTATGAAAGATAGTGTCCAATCCCATATTAAATCTTTAAATTGGAATTATAAAGTTCAGTTGAGATCAGAGAATGTGACTTATGTAAATGCATTTGGAGAATTCATTGATAACCACCAAATAAAGGTAATTTATTTGACATATTATATCTTAACATCATATATTATATCTTGCATATCATCATACTATACCCATTTTACACAGGACTACCACTGTACACAAAAAAAGACTACTAAAATTCTATTTGTTTCAGTTAAAGGTGGCCTGTTAAAGTTTTTTTGGAAAAAAACAACAACAATGAAACGCTGTTGGAGAAATTTTTTTTACATTTTTGCTTTACAATTTAAAAAAATGTTCAGATTTACTGAGCTGTAAAAAAACATCCATGCCTGAACAGGGATTTGAATCCCTAGTGTCTGGCTCATAATCAGTTGCTTAAACCTCTAGGCCAGTATGTAGAAGTACAACCTTTAATGTACCTCCTTTATTTTGAGTTTATTATCTTACCTAACAGGCAATTGACAAGAAAGGAAGAGAGAAAATAATCTCTTCCAATGAATTTTTGATTGCTGCTGGAGAAAGGCCCCGTTATCCTGATATACCTGGAGCTAAAGAATTCGGAATCACCAGGTAAGAAAATTACCTGTTAGCACTTTTACAATCTTAAATTGTAAATGTTAATTTATTTTTACTCTGAATATATTTGAAATACTTAACTTCAATGAGCTAACTCCAATGTAAGCCTTTGGAGTTAGCTTGTTGTTGCTGCAAGTGCCTCAACTGTACATATCCTCTAACAATTGTAGTGTTTTAGTAATTATATAATGGCATACTTAAACATATATATATATGAGAAATCAGTAAAAACATAGGTTTTTTGTACTAGTGTATTAAATGTCCGTCAAAAGATTTTGGAAAATTACCTCACTACACAAGCTACCAGAAAGTGAAAATAAAGAACTAAAAACTTCAACCAACATGTCTTTTACATCATAATTGTTAATGATGTAGATCTATTTGAGTGGTAGACATTAGGGTGGAGTGAAAAAAACTTTTTTTCGAAATTCAAAAAGATACCTATGGCAAAAGTGGTCTTATGTAATAAGATGAAAAACCGCGCAAAAATTTTTGAAATCGGTTAATATCTCAGTTCGCGCATCGAGCTCAAAGTTTATAAAAATGCTTAAAAATGAACATTTTCCGAAATTTTTAAGATAATATCTAAATAAAATTTATAGAAATATTCTCGCTTGTAACCTCTTTATAAAAGCTCAAAAAAGTAAAAAAAGAAAATTTAATGTCTATTTTTAAAATATTTGGGTGCACAATTTTGCTTGAAAAATGCAAAATTTTCGAATAACACCTTTGCGACAAAAAAAAATGGGTCAAAATGCCACAGAAACTTTGAAAGCATATTCTTATGTAAAATTACCCCCTGAATCCGAATCCAACCCCCGTTTTTCTCCATCAGCCTCAAATTTTCGGGGAACAGCCATTCCCACTTTTTACGTTTTTTGACGACTTTATAATTTTGAACTCGATTTTCAGGGTCAAAGAGCATTTCTTTAGTCTTCAAATTGCCCCCCAGGAGACAAGAAAGGTTCAAATTAATAAAATATGAAAATTTGTAACAAATGGATAGGTTTAAGGGGTAATTAACCCCCTAAAAACGTAAAAAATCGCTAAAAATAGTAGGACTTGTTATACCACATTTATTTCACTTATTTTTGAAGCAATTCATTTTTAAAGGGTACTTACCTTTCCCCAAGGACCCAAATTTAATAATGATATGCAGCAAAGATTTTTAGGAAAAGCGGTTGAGGAATTATCACCCCCGAAGCACCCGCGGAAGGGTTCGGAAGACTCTCTGAATCGCACTGGCGCACGCGCGCTCAAGAAACATGGAACACCTCCATAAAACCGGCCAGTTACTTTCGAACCAAAGAATTTCTACTTAGGAAAAAAGTATAATATACTAAAAATGTCATTTTTAAAATTTTCAAAGCATGAATATAATTTCTTGAGCACGCGTGCGCCAGCGCAATTCAGAGAGTCTTCCGAACCCTTCCGCGGGTGCTTCGGGGGCGATAACTCCTCAACCGCTTTTCCTAAAAATCATTGCTGCATATCATTATTAAATTTGGGTCCTTGGGGAACGGTTAGAACCCTTTAAAAATGAATTGCTTCAATAATAAGTGAAATAAATGGGGTCTAAAAAATCCTACTATTTTTAGCGATTTTTTTACGTTTTTAGGGGGTTAATTACCCCTTAAACCTATCCATTTGTTACAAATTTTCATATTTTATTAATTTGAACCTTTCTTGTCTCCTGGGGGGCAATTTGAAGACTAAAGCAATGCTCTTTGACCCTGAAAATCAAGTTCAAAATTATAAAGTCGTCGAAAAACGTAAAAAGGGGAGGGGCTGTTCCCCTAAAATCTGAGGCTGATGGAGAAAAACGGGGGTCGGATTCGGATTCAGGGGGTAATTTTACATAAGAATCTGCTTTCAAAGTTTCTGTGGCATTTTGACCCATTTTTTTTTGTCGCATAGTGTTATTCGAAAATTTTGCATTTTTCAAGCAAAATTGCGCACTCAAATATTTTAAAAATAAACATTAAATTTTCTTTTTTTACTTTTTTGAGCTTTTATAAAGAGGTTACAAGCGAGAATATTTCTATAAATTTTATTTAAATATTATCCTAAAAATTTCGGAAAATGTTCATTTTTAAGCATTTTTATAAACTTTGAGCTCGATGCACGAACTGAGATATTAACCGATTTCAAAAATTTTTGCGCGGTTTTTAATCTTATTACATAAGACCACTTTTGCCATAGGTATCTTTTTGAATTTCGAAAAAAAGTTTTTTTCGCTCCACCCTAGTAGACATGTTGGTTGATGCTTTGGTTTTATTTTCATTCATTCTGGTGGTTTGTGTACTCGAAGTAATTTTGAAATGTCTTTTGATATGCATGTAGTATGTTTTATTTTTGTTTTGTGTTGCATTTGCACCACTCAAATATTAAAATTTAATTTATAAAATTTTATTGTACATTTATATGACAAAGTGGAAGAGAAAGGTAAAACATTTTGAGATAAAGAATTTTCGGCATAACAAGAAAGGCCTCAACAAAATATGGTTATTTAGAGTCTTAAAAAGATATTTTATTGTAAAACGTCTAAATCCAGCTTTAATTTTAATACAGTAACACAATAATATTTTAAAATAACAAAAGAAATATTTTTAATAGAAGTAAAATTATTTTTAACATTGAATTTTCACATTTTTGTCAGACAACTTTTTCAGAATGTTTCTGAATTAATATTTCGATACAAAAAAGCGGCAGTCATCAATTTCTGCATCTACTCATTCTTAGATTGTCAGTTTAAAAATGTTTTAGTTACTGATCAATAAAAGATCACATAAAACTATATATTTTCTGTTAATTTAAGTGGAAGTGATCGGGACCAGTCAATTACGATATCATTATCTGATTGATAATTAACCATGATCACATTAAGCCAGGGTTGTTACGTTTAAAACACTTTGTTTTAAACACGTTTAAAACAAAGCAAAAAAAACATTGTTTAAAACACATGTACTTTTTTAATAATTCTTTTTTCTATGAACAGATGGCATTAGTATATAAAACTTAGTATTTACTTTCAACTGTTTTATTTTATTTTTATCTAGAAAGTTATTTAATAAAAAATACAAATAAAATTGTTTAAAAATCATATTTTTTTATAATTGACCTGTTCTTTATGTTTTATTTTAATATTTTAAACGATCAATGCTGCTAATGTCGTCAAAATACCCAATGAACTGAAAAGCACTGAAATGAATATGAATATAATAACTTATAAATGTTTAGCTCATATCTTAAACCTTTTAGCAAAATATATTTACATTTCTAATGTTAAAGCTGAAGTTGTTGACATAGTATCATATTTCCAAAACAATCATTTTACTTCAGCCAAGCTCAAAGAAACAGGTGCTAAAAAGCTCAAGATGCCATTTGATGCCAGGGATAGCTTTGTTAATCCATTTTCAATTTTAAAAACTTAATTTAATTTTTTAAAATCCTGGAAGTTTTTTTAGAATTTCTGTGTTGTGGGTAAAAAAAACAAATAAAACGTTTTAAACAAAAAAACACGTTTAAAACAAATAAAACACGTTTTTTGTATTTTTTAGAAAAAAACATGTTTTTTTCCAACCCTGCATTAAGCGGAGTCAACTGTATATGCATATTGGCAAACTAACATAGTACTATTTAAAAAAATAAAGAAATTAAGTGTGATATGTTTGGTTGTAAAAGCTTTGCAAGTAAAATTGTTTCAAACTCTGAACCCTGGGTATTTAGCTTTTTTTATATATAGTTTTTATTCTAAATTGTAAGGATATGGTTGGTTTTTAAGAAGCCCCTGTTCTAATAACAATTTTTTTTTGTACTTTAGTGATGATCTCTTCTCTCTCCCTTCTTCCCCTGGAAAGACATTGGTTGTTGGAGCTTCTTATGTGGCCCTAGAATGTGCTGGATTTTTGTTTGGAATTGGACTTGATGTAACAGTCATGGTTCGTTCCATATTTCTCAGAGGTTTTGATCAAGATATGGCTGAACGAATTGGAAGTTATATGGTGTCTGAAGGAATTAAAATAATCCGTCCTTGTGTTCCTGAAAAAGTAACTTTTTACATTTCATTACATAAATTAAGTTAAATAATTGACATAATAAATTAACATTTTCAATGATCTCTGAAATTTACGTGATGACACTAATCTGAGTTTAAAAGTTAAAATTTATCTCCTATTAATCTATCAAATTAATTTTAAAAAAATTTAGGTAGCTCTTCAAAAAGTTTGCAGAACCCTTTATATTTGAGGTTTTTCTGATGGTTTTGAGAAAAATGCATTAGAAAAGTTTCTTCACTGTGGAAACTCAATGTTGAGGTTTCTCTTTGTATTTGAAAATCTTCAATAAAATTAAAATATTCATTGGAATTTTTTTTTATCTTAGATTGAGAAAATAGACTCAAATGAGCACAAGTTAAGAGTTACTGCTCGAATGCAAACTGGGGAATTAATATCAGAAGATTATGATACTGTAAGCATTTATTTTTCTTTCTCCTGTGTATTATATTTTTAAAAATGTTTGTCTTATTTTTTCCTGCTCCTTAAGTTTCAGTATTAAAAGCATTAAATTTTATAGGTTCTCTTTGCTATTGGCAGGGATTCATGCACTGACAAAATTGGTTTAGATGTAGTGGGAGTTACTCGTAATAAGTAAGTTAAATCCAATGTTTTTCACTAGTTTTTGAGACCATTTTAGTGACTTATATGCTACTTTTAGTTAAAATTCTCTATATAAGTTCATGCTTAAAAAATAATTTGTTGAAAAACGTTTTATGCCCAATAAACATGGTTGGAAAAACTTTTTATATATATATATATATAAAAATTTTTTTTTTAAAGTGTTTCATTTGTTTAAAACTTTTTTTTACCCTCAACACAGAAATGCTAAACTAAACATGATTTTAAAAAATTAATTATATTTTTAAAATTGAAATTAGATTAACAAAGTTATACTTTCAAATGTGATTAAAACAATAACATAATTAATTCATGTTGCATCAAAATCAACACAACTTTAAACTTTAATTGGCAGTGGTTCACTGGTTGGAGACTACTTAAAAGTGGCTCGGACCATTAAGGTCAGAAAATTACTGGTCCGCCGGACCAGTAGTGAAAAAATATCCCACTCTCCAATTCTAGCTGTGTTTTTTTCCTGCAATACACCTTACCAAATTTCTGCATTAAAACATCACCCTTGCCCTTCAAACTTCCTTGATCTTACACAAATCATTGATAAAGGTCCAGAACAGAACATCTGTCAACAAAATTTCAAGGAACAGCTAAGAGGAGATTGTTGAATTTCAGGGAACAAGGGAAGGAAGAAACAGGTGTGAAAACTTTAAATGGAAACTCTGTGACAATTTTTAATTCTCCAGACCAGTGTGCCCTGCCCCTTACATTCTTTGGTTTTGGTATTGAAGGGAAAATGAGCTGAGAAAGTTACTGAAACAACCACAGCAACAAATAACACATATAAGCTCATAGATTTTAGCTCGTTGCATGAGGTGCGACTGTTACAAAAATGGACCACTTTGCGTTGGATGTATGACATGCGACAGTGACCAAGAAAAGAGTTAAAAAATTGAAACCTGTCCTTTTTAAATTAGTAGATCAGTCATTTTGGTTGAGGACTAGTAAGATTGGAGCACTAGTTCGGAGGACCAGTGTTTTTTTTTTCCCAATTTCTAGTGCTGCTTTAAACACAGAAACAAGTTTATCAGCTTTTCCTACGCCTAAGGGATTTCCTGTTTCCTTTTGATTGAAGTCAAAGTAGAAAAAAAACTTTTTACCCCTGCAGTTGAGCATACAGCTGTATGTAGTTGTGTTATTGTCTTCAACCCATTTTCATGGTCACAATTATAAAAAAATGATTTTAAAACAAGTTCATTTGTATTTTTCATTCAATTATTTTCTTGAAAACAGTCAATTAAAACAGTTGAAAGAAAATACTAAGTTTAATACTAATGCCATCTGTTGTTGGAAGAAATCCACCCAAACTCTACACAGGTAGATTCTTTGTGTGGAATATATAAAATGTGCTCTATGACCCATAGTTTTCGAGAAAATTGTGACAGGAAAAGGTGTATAACATCTGGTTTACATTAAAAAAGGTTTATGGAAAATATGAACATGGTTATTTGGATGTGTTTGCATACTAACAGCAGTATTCACTGCTAACCTAGCCAATGGTTAACCAGCAACCAAACTTCTAATTGGCAGTTAAAGAAGGAAAACTAGTTTTCCACCAATCACAGCTTTGACCTCTGCGCAAGTTAGTGGTGAATACGGCCGTTAGATTTTAAAAATATTCAATGTGCACATGGGCGTAGCCAGGGGGGTGCAGGGAGGGGCAGCTGCCCCCCCTCCCCCAAATTCTCAATCTGTTAAATCTTTTTTAAAAACTATTCTGAAATCTACAAATCTAAATTACTTTTCTTGCACTTTTTGTTGCTTTCAAAGTTAACTGAACAATGTCTGAATCTTGAGCTAAAACACTACTTTGAGGGGCGAATTTTAAAAAATTTTCTGGGGGAGGACCCCCAGGCCCCCCATCTTTAAGCTCACATTCATTACACATTTGTACGTTGCATTGTAGTAAAGTTCAAATCCTTTGTATAAGTACACTAAAATTTAATGTGTAAAAGTACTCGCCATGGGGTACCTGGGAAATGTTGAGTCAACCCCTAGTCACTAGTCACAACATCAAGAGCAAAGTTAAGTATCCTTGCCCCCCCCCTAACATGAAACCTGGCTACGCCCATGAATGTGCATGCGCCCACCTTGAAATGAAACAATTAAGTTTTTTCGGATATGGTGTCACATTTTTCAAAAAATAAAATTGTCATAGAGGTATAGTTTTTCCGGCAAATTTTCATTGCTCCACCCAAGGAATATATCTGTGCAGAACTTGTTGTAACACCCTGAAGTTTATCTCAATCAGTAAGGAGTTGTAATTAATAAAATGGTGTTAATCATGCAATTTATTTTATTGTATTCATTTAATTTATTGTATTGTTGTTTTTAAGATGGGGATAATAATTTTAGCTGACTGCAACAATACTGTTATTTGCTTTTTAGGAATGGAAAGATTCCGACTGTAAATGAACAAACTAATGTTCCTAACATATATGCAATTGGAGATGTTTTGGAGGGAAAACCTGAATTAACCCCAGTTGCTATTGAAGCTGGTATATTACTTGCTCGAAGGTTGTTTGATGGAAGTAATACCCAGGTAAAAATTTTGTATGTTGGTTTCTCTTTGAAATTTCATGTAATTAAATTTTGAAAGTTTTGAATATTGTTTTGCAGAATTAGTTCCAAAAAATCCATGAAATTAACTAAAAAACCCAACTATAATTACTAAAACAATTTCCACCATTCTCTCTATTTGAGGATCTTTCAAATAAAAGATTAAATGGTAAAACATTTCTCTACTCCTAATTTGTCTTTTACTGTATTATTTTCTAGTTGTGAATTTTATATATTTCTTAACAGAGTAATTATCTAAATTTTTTAAAACTGATTTGGTATGTAACACCAAAAAAGTTAGTTTAGAAATAGTTCAGATTTAATACATTAATTTCATAGTTGAATTTGCTTTGTCTTATAACACAATTTAAAATTGAAGTATATAATTATAGATTTAATTAGATTAGAAAATAGATTTATTAGTATTCAAAAAGCAAACATATTCAACCTCATTAATCTGCAATATGTGAGATTGTTTGGTTTAAAAAAATTCTCACTTGGCAGAAAATTGTAGAATATGGCCCTTTTCCCAAAACCTCACCAACCTTGGTTTAAAAATAGTCGGGTATTCAGTAAAGCCAAAGTTAATGTAAAGATGTATTTTGTTAATTGCTTTTAAATTTATTTTAAAATATATTGATTTATTAAGATTGGCTAAGGCTATTCTGAATATAATTCCTAAGCAATCTGCTGTACTTTTTAAAAACCAATAGATATTATAAAAAGGCATTAAACTTAATAACCTCCAATATAATTGATTAACTTTATATCCCATATGATGTCATAATTAATTTATCAAAATTTTTCAGTGTGATTATACGTTTATTGCTACTACAGTTTTTACTCCTCTTGAGTATGGAAGCATTGGATATTCTGAAGAAAAGGCCATTGAAATTTATGGGGAAGCAAATGTAGAGGTAAATTTTTCCTTTTAATTGGCAGCAATCCACATGACCTTAAAGAAGTGATGAGAAGCTGAATCCTAATTTGTCTCTGCTAAATGATTTCTGACTGAAATTTACTAGTTTTTGTTCAAGTATTACAAGCATATTTTCAGTCAGTTTTGAGTAATTTTGTAATCAAATTGCAGCCCCCATTTTTCTAAATTACATAAGTAAACTGTCAAACCCCTACTGTTCTATTTTTGTTGTATAAAATCTTCATAAAATAAAAAGATCATTTTAAATAATTGTCTTGTAGTTTGTTAGTTTCCCTTGTTTAAATGCTAATCTTCACAACATGGAATTTTTAAATTTTTTTTTCCCAAATTTCTTTGTTGTATACACAGAGAAATATCCTAACAGAGGGTCCACGAGGCTGTTTTCAAATGCGTTACTGATGTGAGGGCGCCGCACTAGAGTCTGGAACGTATGCCGGCCGCTTAAATCTCTCGCCAAATTAGAACTCAGCGCATGCGCAAAAAGGTGTTTTTGATCTCCCATAGGCAGCCGATGAACGATTCAGACTGGATCCAGACGCTAGTGAGTTTAGTGCGATCCCGGCGCCACAATTCTCCCAACCTATAACAAGATGTCATGATTTTCGATTTCCATTATGGCCTATGGCCGTGGACTCTCTGTTCTAGTACTCTGTGGTTGTATATTGATCTAATTATCAAGTGAAAAGATAATTTCAAAAGTAAAAATGGTGTTTTTAGTGCCTTATGTAAGTACCATCACTTTCTTATGTAATATTTGAAGGCCTCTATTTTCAGTCAAATCTTGTCATTAATATTTATTTTCTGTATGCTTTCATTTTTTAGTTTTGAAACTATTGAATAATGTTCTTCATAGCAAAATATTATTCCTGTTTAAGTGTTTATTATATTTTTAAGGTTTATCACTCGTCTCTCACTCCACTTGAATGGACTGTTACCGAACGAGAAAAAAATGTTTGCTATGCTAAGTTAATATGTCTTATATCAGAAAATGTAAGTTATTAATCAATATCCATTTTATTATTATTTTTAATAATGCTTTTGTTATCAGCTAAATTTTGTTTCAGTTAATAAGTCTTTGTGTTTCATTTACTAATGGAGTTTTTTGATCCAGACTGTTCTAATAAATTTTCTCACACCCATGAAGTAAAAAATATTATTTTTTACTTTTATAATGGGTTTTCCTTACCTATTTATAATTTTTGGACTCTGTTTTACAATTCTTACTTGTAAATCATAAAACTAAAAGGTACTAAATTGTATTGATTAATAGTTTAAAATTGCATTTTAGGAAAGAGTTATTGGATTTCATTACCTAGGACCTAATGCTGGTGAAGTCACCCAAGGCTTTGCAATAGGAATGAAATTAGGAGCTACCAAAGCTCACTTTGATAGAACTATTGGCATTCATCCTACATGTGCTGAAGTAAGTTCAATTGTGTCTTATAATTTTGAAAAATGTAAATTTTTTTTAAAGATTTTTCTTACTTTTTCCGATTTTTCTTAGAATTTTCTAATTTATTTAATGCTTTAAAATTTCATCATTTTCCAACATTCCACATTAACTAAAATTAAGAATAATTATCTACCTCTACTTGCTTGAAAATTTCTGTTTTAATTCATTGCTTTTCAAGTAATTTAATGGAAAAAATTTGGATTTAGAATTAAAGTACTAGTTTTAATTGTGGATGAGTGCTGACCTATTATAGTTTAAAAAGTCTTTCTACTTTAGTTTTGTAAACTGTTTAAGTATTAATAAGATTATGCAGCATTCAAAGAATTTGCTGGACAATAAAATACTTTTATCTATCTTTTAAAAAATAAGTCACTGCTGTTTTCAAAAAAATATTTACTTTGTGTACTTTTACCCTCATTATGGACAGACAATTTGATAAAAAGTTAATTGTGGTAAATGTTTTGATGAGGAACTTCCAATACTAAAATTAAATGGATGTATTAGTTTGAAAGTTATTAAATGTTGTGAAGTTTATGTTTTCTTCCTCATCCCCCAACAAAAGTTGTTAGTGGTTAAATTGTTTGTTTTTTATGCCACAACATATTCTTAAGTATAAGGATTTATAACTATTTATACTTTATTATTAGACAAATGTATTATGGAGCTTAATTTCGCAATCCTTATTATCACATAAAAACTGTTTTACATATGAAAGTGAACATGGGTGGATTTATGGGGGTCATAAGGGGGCAACCCTTGAACTTATTGAGAAATTTCCATTTTCGTAATGGTAAATTGTTTCATGGGTCTTCAGGGACAGCTTGCCTTCCTTCAGGGTCCTCCACCTTAATACGCCCATGAAAGTGAAGCTTCTCAACAAAAACACATAGAGAACTTCACAAGTTTAATTTCTACCAACTCAACTCTTATATAAAAGTTAGCATGCACAGTCCACGTCCACATGCATACTTCATGGCTTTTTACAAGGGTCATTCAAATATTATGTGAGCACGTTTGAGGCAATTTTTAATACTCTCTCCTTGTCAGGAAAACTTAAATCCCCTTATAATTACATAATCAAGTGCACAGCCCCCTTATTGTTGTTGTTAGGTACAAAACTTTTAACAGTAATGGTCTAGTTAAGGAGTGACCAACCCAAATAATCTTGAGGGCCACTTTGGAAAACCCAATACTCCTGTGGGCTGCATAGAAAATTTTAGAATATGAGCTGCTCAAAATGACAGTGACATAAGTTGAAAAGTATAGATTAGGGAGGTTTTTTTTGCTTAGTGTGACAGCTTCTCGTGTAAAATATTCATTCAAATTGACATTTAAGAGCAGCGTCAAGAATGCATTCTCTATACAGTGGCGGCTCGTGAGTTAATTAATAGGGTGTTCACACCTATTATATAAAAATTAAAATATCTAGAAAGAGAAGGGATGGTGGATCAGTATACATAAATCTAACTTTTAGTAGAAACATTTCTTTCTTGGTTAATTCACACCCGCACATAAACTCCCTATCTTTTCCTTTTTTAATTTGGACAATGGTCAGATAAGGTGATGGTCTTAAGTTCTTTATTTCAACTTTTTTTACCAGCAGCAATTGGGAGAAATAAAGATGCTTTATCTCAAACACGTAAATTTTATTTAACGTAATTACTTAAAAAGCATCCTAATTAATAACAGTATTAAAATATTTTGATGAAAATGTTTAAATTATATTTAAAAAGTTCTCATACTAGTACTTTTCAATTAGCCGAAAAAATAAATTCAGTCAGACGTCAAAAAAAAGCTGTGCCTCAAAAGTGAAGGCCTCGGCACACTAAATCTGTGCGTACGGGAATCGGGGTTTCTTCAGAATCTCATATTTTTTACGCTCACACGTGCGAAAAAGGAAAGAAAAATAAGAGTTCATTCTTTTTTCGATTTCTTTTGTGTTTCCGGTAGTAAATTTTTCTTATTGAGTAGCGAAAGGGGGGGGAGAAACATAATTCTGAGTATAAAAAAAAAAGAAATTGAGAATATATTTATATATTTCCATTGATATTTATTTATCTTTATATTCGATTTTGTTCTACTTTTTCTGTGGGTGTTCACGTGCTCCTGTGCTCCTTTGGACGAGCCGCCACTGTCTCTATAGGAACTAAACAGGTGCCGTTAAAAAAAACCTATGAATTACTTGAAACTAAGTCGTGTGGACTCGCACTTCTGTGATTTTTAGAATCTCACAAAGAAAAAAGTAAAAAACAAAATGAATTGATACTACGTTTCTTTGTCTAAATTACTACATTTATTGATACAAATATAGATGAATAGTGACAATAACTAAGATATTAAATATGTTACTCATTCGCTAAGCTTTTGGATGTTTATGTTACAGGCAATGTGATAAATCTATAGTCTGTGTAAATAAAATCGGCGGTTCGACGTCATTCTTTACCATGGCAACGCAGAAGAAATACATTGAGAAAAAAGTCAAGGTCAACCCCGATTCTATTTACACAGACTATAGTAATTATGCCTGTATGTTTTGGGCAAAGTGATAAATATTTCTTGATAAATACCATTAAATTTATCACATGGCCCCTCACTTCAGGCATTATTAACAATGTCTGGTTTATCACTTTGCCTGTAACATCTATATTAATGTTTGTATTTGCACATTGTAATTTATTCTGTAGGTTCATTGGATAAATTTGTGATTTATTTTTTGTAAATTTCATTTTGGAGGAAAGCTTTGATCGTGTAATGTGATCCAAAAGTGCTCACAGCCTTTTGAACAAGGTTCATAGAAGTATGGAGATTTTTTTTTAAGCCTAAAAAGTCAATTTGCCATTTTTGGGCTGATTTCCTTTTTTAAACTGAAAATTCATTTGATATTAACTTTCAAAGTATTGAGAAGTATTTCTAGGTCCCTCATCTTTCCCTATAATTAGATTTGAAACACAACATTTCAAAAAAATTTTTTTGCCAGCCTGAAATATTTTCTCGACATGGTAAATTGGCAAGTGGAAATTTTGCTCAGTCTTACACTGTCAATTAATCGCCCCATTGCTAGATAAGATTACTTTTATACTGTGTGTATATTACAGATAATTGAAATTTATTGTTTATTTTTTTTTTTCTTTCCAGATATTCACTACTTTAAAAATAACAAAAAGATCACAACAGTCTACAGATCAAGCTGGTTGCTGAGGTTAAATTCTACTACTGCCAATTTTTTAAAAAGGATTTATGTCTCTGCCAGTAAACTTTAAAAAGCATGTTTCAACAATATCTCATTGAGAGGGGAAAAAGGTTTCCTCCCCAGAGACATAAATCTGAAGGCAGTAGTAGGGTGTCTAGGAAGTAAAACAGTACAATATATTATGCCTTTGGTTTAACTCTAAATGAAGGTTTCTTTTTAAATCACTACTGTGAGAAAGAAACTGGATGTCTCCTTAGGCAAATATTTGAAGAACTGTGGCTTAATATTTAAATTTAGTAGCACTTGTATTTTTTAAATAGTTTCAATTGCATTCATGATATTTATTGTATTTTATTAACACTTAATTTTTATCAATTTAAAACATTTAAGATTTTATTAAAGTATTTTTATGCAAAATACTTAACACTACTGTGATGACAATAAAATGCATTAAAATATGTGCTTTGTATTTATTGTGTCTCAATGTGAGTAGTGAGATGCTGGAATCTCTCTTTTGTGAAGTTATAAATGAAACCTTTTTTTTTACCGATACCAAACTTCTGTTTCGGAAATTTTCTGCTAATCATATTTTCTAGGAAGGCTTTTAACTATCTAGAAAATTAAATTGATACTTAAATTATATTTCTTTTTAATAGAATATATTTAAAAATATAGTATTGAAATACTGATTAGACACGAAATCAAACCAACATCTCTGAAAAAGTATTTCAACTAAATCTCAGCAACCTTTCCTGGCATGAGTCTGTCAACTAGAGGCAATGAGGAAGAATCAAAAATAGTCAGATCTGTATGATCTCTTGTGCTCTCTGATGTTGCTATGACAGAATTTATTTCTTTAAAAAAACTTATTGTCTAGACAGATAATAAAATCATTACTTATGATGAAGTTTGATGAAGACAGAAAAGTACAAAAGTGTTGGTTGGAAAAAAGTAATAGATAAGAATGTAGATTGCTCTTGAGCATCAGTGAATTTATGGGGAGAAACTTTTTGAGAAAATGTCTGTCTTCGTAAGGGAAAATCATGTTTCCTAAGCCATCAAGGAAAGCTTGCCCCCATGGTCTTGAGTAGTGATGGGCGATCCAACTCTTTTTTGGGATCGGATCAAAGCAACTCACTCATCAAAATGAGTTAACTCTTTTATATAACTCACTAACTCACTTACCTCCAAAATGTGTAGAAAAACCATGAAATCAATCCTATCGTAATAATTATGTGGTCCAGAATTATTTTGAATAGTGCGATAGTACGACTACGTTGGAACAGAAAAAGCTATGTCTTAACCGGCGACAGAGAGGAGGAAAGCGTGGGAATGTTGATCGAATTATTGACAAACGGCCGAAGAAACAGTATAATTTCGATTGAGAAAAATTTATGAGATGCGCGTGATGCAAAAAGCCTACGGTGCGGTGAACGTGAGAAAGAATGAGGAAGGGTTTAGGCCTGAAATTCACAGGGGAATTTTGAAATTAAGATAGAATAAGTTAAAGTACACAAAAATATGGGGTGGCGTGAAACATCATCACAAATCCTTTTTAATCGTAAAAGTTTTTAATATAAATCTTAACTATTACAGATTTTCTTGAACTGAAGGATTGAAAAAATATAAATTTGATAATATTTTTCCAAAAGCGTAAGCATAAGTTAATTCCCGATTGTTTTCTATTATAAAAACCTATTTCCTATAATAAACTATCCTTTCCTATCATAAAAACAGCGAATTCCACTTCATTACACATAAAATTCACTCCAAATCTCGAAGCAGAAAAGTGTTCACACAAAAACTTCCAAGAGAATCCAAATTTATCATCTTATTAATTCTTAAGAACATCTATCCAAAACAATTTTTCAAATACAATTAAAAATTTTAACGAAATCATCCATTTTATAAAATAGCTAATACAACGCCATCATAGCTGCTAGACTCGCGTTTCAATTCTCAAAATCAGTTTAAAAGAGACTTTTCAAATCCAAATCCATCGCCTCATTAATTATGTAAAACACTGCAAAACCATAATGATCAGGCAGAAATAACTACATGCCTTTCAAGGCGTGTTCCCGTATTCCGCACGGTTTTATTCTTATTTTCTCAATCTTTTTTAATCGTCGAAATTTTTAATTGAGTTTCTAAATATTCAAGGATTACTTGAACCTAAGGTTCATAAGAATATAAAATCACACAAATTTTTTTAATTATGAGCTGTAGATTTTATTAATCATCATCATAAACGTAGTGATTAAGACAATGTGTATACTCGCTCAGTTTCGTACAAATTTAAACGCTACACCTAGACCTATTTTACCCCACTAGACCCATTTCCCCCCACCCTACCCTACAATTTTTCAATTACAATTAAAACATTTTTAACGAAATCGTCCATTTTTTAAAGCAGCTAATGCTAATACAACGCCATCGTAGCTGGATTCTCAAAATTATTTGAAAAGAGACATTTCAAATCCAAATCCGTCGCCTCATTAATTATGTAAAACACTGCTAAACCATTAAAATATAAATCTATAAAGTATACCTTTTGCTCAAGATCAAGTATTTTTTTATTATCAACAAGTATTTAAATAATAATAGTGCCTCGTCAGAAACAACTACGTTCCTTTCAATCCTGGAAGCTCATTAAACGAAATTCTCATTTTCGCAATCTGTTTTAATCGTCGAAAATTTTAATGGAATTTCTAAATATTCAAGGATTATTTGAACCTGAGTATAGAAAGAATATAAAATCATTAAAATTTTTTAATTATGTGCTTTAGATTTTATTAGCCATCTTCGTAAACATAGAATTAAGACAATGTAAATCTCGCTCAGTGTCGTACAAGAGTTGAACATTCATGGCCACCGAACAACTCCCCAATCTCTGTAATTCACTCCCCATCCAGTCGCTCACCAGTTCCTTCCACTCTTTGATCCCAAAAAGAGTGACCAAAAGAGTTATATAGTTCTTTTCAACTCAGGAGCTATCTACTCCGAATGAGTGAACAACTGAACTATCAAGAGAGCTCTCCGGATCGAAGGAGTGGTGGGATCGGGTGAGTTAACTCATCTGATCCGACCACACCGCAAACCACTCCGTTAACCACTCCCAACGCTCTTTTGATCCCAGCCAAAAGAGTGAGTAACTCTCTTTTCATCGTAATCGTTTCAACGTTCGTCATTCACTTCGCGCAGCTTGCGGAGAGCAATGTCTATGGCGGAGAGGAACATAGAGAAAGGAAAAGCCTGAGTGAGCGTTGATGCTGAACGGTAGTGGCAGGCGTGCTCTCGTGTTTCTTTGCGCTTTTCAAGGGGCAGTATCACAAATTAAAACTTTTGAAAGGAATTTTTTAAAATTGCAACTGAGTTACCACTCTTTTTTTCTCGCTCCTTGATCCTTCACTCAGTTTAAGGAGTTAGTTCAATGAGTTAACTCCTCAAAAAATCGCCCATCACTAGTCTTGAGGCACAATACAATGCAAGTTTAAACCATCTTCAGTTTAGGCACTTGCTGCCAAAATGAGCCAACTCCAATGTAAAACTAGTCCTAAGGAAAGAATACCTGATAATGCCTTAGACCAGAGGTTCACAATCGGGGCTTTATGGAATTTTTTTTTGTATTACAGTTAAGCACTAACAAAGTAGTTCCCATCACGGTGTCTGAATTTTGAGTGAAATGAAGAACGTCAATTTAAGAATGATTGATTCGTTAAACTCATCTATATGGTGCTTTTCAAACATGATTAGTGTACTGAAACCCCTCCTAGCAACCCAACAGGCTTTGTGTTCACAGATTTCTCCTTCCGCATTTGTGACATGCTGGGTTCAAGAAACGTTGCTGTCGAGTATAGTGATATTTTTTATGATGGAGCAAAGAAAAAAAAATTGCCCATAATTAGAAGATTAGACAAACATTCTCAATAAAAGATTTCATCCAAACAGTCCTAGAATTTTTTTTAAAATTTCACCCAATGACAAGTATATTCAATAGAGCCAATTAGGAAAACTGGTGTTATCGGTAAGGGGATTGGGGAAATTTCTAGAAAACCAGATGAAACAGACTTCCCAAGACAATAAAAACAAACTTCCAACTAAAAACTCCAAAAGTCAAGGTGTGAGACTGGCTTTCCCACAAAGTTAAAAAGGGGTTCACAAGTTTAAATAATTGGAACTACTGCCAGTGTCTCCAGAATTGAGATATGTTAAAACTTTTTGTGAGTAGTATAGAATTTATCATAAGACCAGGGCCTTGTTAAGGGGGGGGCAAGGGGGCACCCGCCCCTGGCGCTGTTTTCAGGTATTCAAGAGGGGTGCCAATTTTGTGCCCGAACTTTTTTTTGTGAAAGTGATATGGGATTTGCCAAAGTGATATGGGATTTGTAGTCGCTCTCCGCAGCATACATAAATGGAAATGGAATGCTCTTACGAAGTGGGATTGGGAAATATCAAATATGCAACCTTTTCCTGCTAGCCAGCCCCAGCCCATAGAGAGCCAGCCACTGCTGGAAGCTCCACTCCAGCAAACTTTTGTATATCCAAGTTTGGCAACATTAATTTGTTGAGCCTCGCGTGACTCATATTTATTTATTTACATACATGCTACAATAGTACAATAAATTTGTTCATCTCCGTCAGGTGGAAATTTTATACCAAGATGTGAATATTTAAATCACGAATATGAAATGGTAATTTCTTTATTTATAGCAACTTTTTTTAAACTTGGTGTTTCCGTTCAATAATCAATCATTCAAAAATGACGCAACTGGGAGGAGTTGGGTATCGAGTTTTGTATTTAAACTAAGGTAGTTTAATATGATGAAAGTCGCAAAGCTTTAAAATATCAACGAAAAGTCCCAATATTTGATATATTGAATATAAGGGTTTTTTTTTCTCATTTTATTGTGAAAAGGTCATTACGTAATCTAATTAGACGCGCAGTGGCTTACACAGTTAATTAACTTGCTATTTCAAACACGATCTAAACATGCTTAACCATGTGTATATTTTTTCTGTAATGTTTAGAGCAAGGTTTACAAGATCTCAATTCATTGTGAATATTCATTTTTGCCGTTTAATTCAATTGTTAAGTACTTTTCAATAAATTATTTTTAAGCACCTAGTAACTACTGGATATATACTCAGAAAATTATACTCTGATTAAAGAAACTTGTGGTAAGAAACCATAATATTGCATTTTCCTTAATAGGCCAGAAAGGTTAGATGTGAAATAGTAACACACAGGGTTGCTTGATTTAAATCAAGTTGATTTTAAGTCGTTTAAATCACTTGATATTTTAAAAAAAAATCATTGATTTAAATCAAAAATGTTAAACTTCCACAATTTAAATAAAAAAATAGTTGTATGCTTTAAAATGCTTTGAAAGGTTATTTGCATTTCAATTTTTGTAAAATTCTGCTAGTTGCAGTTGCTTAAAATAACTGGGAGATAGGTTTAGGTTCCTGTATCTACATAAAATTGCCTGTAATTTCAGGAACAAATTGTACTACCAATTACAAAAATATTTACAACGAAAAGATGTAAATAGCAGCGTTTTGAATTAATAATTGTGATAAATTAAACTAGAATTAAAAATCTTTAAAAAATTTTCAGGTATACATCCCCTTTTTAAAATACAAGCATGAGAATGATTTTTATCAAAAGCTTACTTTTATAGTTTTAGTCATGTTTTTCAAACTATTATTTTTTTTAACATAACACAGCGAATACTCTGGATACATGACTGTCAATAAGTTGCTTATTTGATTTTATTTGTATAATTAATTATTATTTTAAAGAAATAAATGCTCAATACATTTAGTGAAATTAATTCAACCGAATTATTGAAATTAAAATTTTTACATAAAATTGATGCATAGATTTTTTTTAGAAATCATCACCATTTCTTTTAAAAATTGATTTCACAATTGGGTAAAAATAGTTATAGAAAGAAGAATAAAAAACTTTGGTAACTGATAGTACAATTAATTGTTAATTCACCATTTTAGGATGGGTTTGGGCATCTCACCATGAAATGGTAGCAAACTACTTCCCTTAATTAATTCAATTAATTAATGCCTAAAATAGATAAATATTGGGATACTAAGTAATGATATTATATAACATGGATATTACAATATCAGTAAATTATTAACCGGTTTTGGGAAGTTCAGAGCTAGTAATTAATTTAAATAAAAAAAATCTGATTTAAATAAAAAAAATCTGATTTTTTTTTATTTTTTATTTTTTATAAAAATCAGCAACCCTGGTAGGTAAGACATGAACCATAATCCATTTTAAGGATTATTATTGGTTACTACTATAAGTCTTTCATCACTCTTCCTCTGAAATTCATAAAATATCAATTCCTTGATAAGGATATCATGGTAATACCTAAAAATTTTACTTAGAGGGACATTTCATGGTACTTGTAGAGTCCTTTACATTACATTTTGTCCTTTAAAGTTGTATAAATTTAAAATTTTTATGGAGTTTTTTGTGTTAATCTGATGTTTACAGGCTATGTTAGTATGAGAACAGAAAATTTTGGAAAATATGAAATTTATACGACTTTAAAAGACAAAATGTAATGTTACGGACTCTACAATTACCTTGAAATGCCCCTAAAAGCAAGAAGCATCATTTATTAACTAAAAGTTCTACAGATGGGAATAATAACAAAATTGAGCCATTTCTAAAAATAATTTAAGTTTTAAGAAATAAAACATCTTTTACCATTAACAAAATAAGAGTAGTACATGAGTATGCTTAATATTTGCAAAACTGATACAAAATTTAAGAAATAAAATATTTCGTTTTGTGAAAACAAGAGAAAATAGCTTTACAATACAATAATTCTAGTACTTTATTTGTTTTTTTATTAAGACATTATCCCAAAATTTGAAAATTTAATTACTCCAAAACTAGTTTAAATTCCAAATAAAGGATGTTGCAAGACACACCTAGAATTATGTAGCTGTAAAAAAATTCTGATTTCTGCCACTGATAGTTTTTCTTGGGTGTAGGTTACAGAGCAGAAGATAATTTTCAACTTTAAAAGAATTAAAATATTCACATCAATAAAATTTTTGTATTGGAATGTCCCTTAGATTGTCAACAAATGTTAAAAATTTTTTAATTTCATTTTATTTAGTTTTTGTGTAATAAGAGATCAAAGCTCTCAGTGAAAGTCTTCTGAAAAAAGGGACTGAGATGACAGCTACACATGCTACTTTTAAAAAATATTGACAGATTTGTTAAATTCTATCTTGCTAGGAATCCACCTTGGTGAACCGGTTTTCAAATTTTAATAAAATTTCCTTTACTTAATTGTATTTAATATCCTTATTTCCATGAAAACTGATATTAAAAAGTTTATAATGCTAAAAAATTGGGGGGGGGGGGACTTTATCAACCCTTTTAAAATTTGTCCCATTCATCCCCCATCATGGGATTGAATGGAAAATTACATGCAGGTATAAAAAAAACTTTCTTGCAGTTTTTAAAGTATTGATAATTGATTGAGTAGCATTTATTTAAAAGGATAACTCTAAAAAGTGAAGTTTTGGTTTTAAAATTTACTGAGAAAATTTTTAAAATAGTTGAACTTTGTAATAATATCCGCTCCGCATTCTTTTTAACATTGATTTTATAGAAAGTTCAGGAGACCAAGTGGAAATTATCCATGACTTCAAATTAGATATCCAAGTTGCACTACTCTAGGTATTTAATGTCTTATTAATTTTTATGTGATTCTTTTGCTCTTAATTTTTAAACTTTGTTTACAGCTAGATTCCTTGAAAACATTCTAAAGAATTGTTAATAAATTAGTTAATCTGGCTATTCTTATGCAATCAGATCAGGAGGCTTTTCCTACTCTCCACTCATAAACATCTGATAAAATCTTTTGTTTCCTTTTAAGAATTCTATGATATCTTGCTCTGACTTCACTCCATAATTGTTTTTCATAGTTTTTTCAGCTTTTTTCCTGATTTTCTTTTCTTATATTATTTTAGATATTATTTTTTTAAAATTGAGTTGTTCTCGTTCAATGTCTACTTGGTCGTTAAAAGCTCTAGTACAAATGTTTGAAAGATTTTCATTTCATATAACTTTAGCTAAAAGCTGGTTCATCTACTTAAGGCAAGGTAGTGAATGGTGGGTGTTAAACTTTTTTTTGTTCATACTTTGTGGTATACTACTTTTATATTTGAAATGCAACACCTTAAATACATTTATTAGTAAATCAATTTATAATCCAATGCTTGTTATTTAAGTTTTAATATAGGATTTAATTAAAAAAAGGATAGTATGTTGTGTTTAATATTTTACATTTTCTATCAATCTAAACAAATGAAACTTAAGAATCTCAGTAAAAAACTCATTAGTTATGTGGTTTTGATTAATAATAAAAGTTATGAACTGGGTTTTCTCCCCACCAAAAAAATTACCCAATAATAAGGTTTTTTTTTAACTGTGAAAATTAAATCCCTCACCTCTTCTAAAAAGTATATCTCTATAATTTATTGATTTAGTGACTTATAGTTGTTTTTCATTGGAAAATAAATTAATTTACATAATCTATTTTTTAAGTTCTATTTAAATTAATAAATTTTTTTAAAAGAAGTAGGTACTAAATTTTATTAACTTATTCATCACCTAAAAAGTAAATTTATTTCTCAATTTTTACACCCCAAAATATTTTTTTTTGTAAATTAAAAAAAAATATTCAATCCTTACTAAGTAAATAACCACTATAAATTTGTATTATTTTTTAAAAGATGAAACATTTCCTTTTTACTACCTCAAATTTAATATTATTTCGATATTTATGGATGCTATTTACGAAGTATGAAAGAACTATTTTTGTTAGACTTTTTTTACTCCTTCCAATCTTGTAATATTGTTCATAATATGCCTCCATCCACAATGCATGGATGTTATTGGCTGACTTTTATCATGTTTGGTTAAAGGGCAGCTGTTTATCAAGTATCTTTGAGTGCACTGGTACCTAAATCTTCAGGGCTGAAAATTGCCAGTTGCACTCGGCATTTTGCTGTGAAGGTTCTCTGATACTTTTCATCCTCAATGTATATTCCAGTTTCTTATGAAGATTCATTTATTTACAATTTATCATTTCAAGTTATGTGGAGGTATTACAATAGTACATTTCTGGCTGGCTTCAATTTGTTACTTAGAGGTAACAATTTTATCTTGTCTAGAAGAAACAATTTTATATATTAGGTGTTTCTTGTTACCTGTTTCTTTTGTTTATAATGCCTTTAAATGCTAATAATATAAGTTATTTGGTTTTAAACTTTTCAAAATTTATATACTATGAGATACTTAAGCTATAACTTAGAATACCATAGAATAGACATTTCTGTATAAAGTTTAAGATATAAAATTTCTAGCTAAATATATATTTTCCTTTTCATATGACCTTTTTTATTAACTTCCCTCTATAGGAATAATCATGAATACTTTGGGATCATACTTTTACAATTTTGACCTCTTTTTTCTGCCATACATTCTATTTTATTACTAAAAACATAATGTTTGTTTTGGATATTAAACTAATAGTGCTGTGTTTGAAATTTAAAATAGCTGAGATATACCTACTTATGAGATTAATAATATTTTTTATGATGTATACAAATTTAATTTTTACTTCTTTTGCTTGTTAACATAAAATTTTAGTTTGTATATAAAGAAAAAAACCTCAAAATTTATATTTTAAAAACAACTTTCCCTTTTAATACATTCAATTATTACTAAATAACTGTTTTTGAGTATTTCTATTTGTCCCTATCATTGAATTTACTCTTTGACCTAAACTCTTCTAAATAAATATTTAACAAATTTCTGAATTTTTAGTAATTAGGGATTTAAGTTACCCATAACTTGATGTTTAAAATATCTATAACTCTGGATATTTCAAAAACAACTTTCCCTGTTTATACATTCTATTACTAAATAACTGTTTTTGTGTATTTTTATTCGTCCCTATCATTGAATTTTCTCTTTGACCTAAACCCTTCTAAATAAATATTTCACAAATTTTTCAATTTTTACTGTAATTAGGGATCCAAGTTCCCCATAACTTTAAACCTGTTAATGAATCTAAAGATTATTAAAACTTATCCATAACCATCTTATATCATTATTATCCTGATGTGTTTGAAACACAAACTAGTCATAGAAACCTTCAAACATGCACTAAAACCTCATTTTATACAATAACCAGATAATACTCCAACCTCCAATAAAAATTTTCCACAGTACCGTAATATCTATCCAGAAATCTAAAATCCGAAATTCTCCCATTCGGCAGGTTTTCTTATTTTATTAGGTAGCTTAATTTTTTTCTTGGAAAATATTTTTCTTTTTTCTCACAGGTAGTGGTTGTATGCCATGCCTGATGAGGGTGCAATGCTGGGAGTTTTGATTACCGTGCAATACGATCTGAAAAAGGATTGTTTATTACATACAATTTTCAAGACTAGGAGTTGATTACAGGGAGAGAAAGCTTTTAATTTTACCAGATTTTAAGCAAAAGTGCACCATTAAAAAGTCCACAGCAAACTCCAAAAGTGACCACCTTGGATTATTGTTAGTTTTCAAAAATGATAAAATGAAAACTAAATTAGCAGATGATAATAAAGCATAAATTGTAAATAAAATAGGCAAACAAAATCTTATACTTTTTAAATTGACTTTTCCCCAGTTATCTTCAATTTTCATATCTCCAAAAAAGCTATGTTTTAAGTACAAATAAGTGAAAAAATTGGGGATTGTTTGCCGATTGAAATAAAATTTCAAACAACAAATAAAGTGAAGACAACCCCAAATAAAAAATTTATTTAGGAATTTTTTATTATTATTGAGAAAATAATTGCTCCTATTCACCAATTTGTATAAAAATATTTTAAGCTTATTTTAAAGGGATGGAACCATTTTTACTTAAGAATATTTTAATAACCTAAAAAATATTTTATTACCTTAGGAATCTCAAATGTTAGTTAGGATATGATATATGTTGACATTGAATATGTGTTGACCCCAAGGATATTTTTGCATCCTACTGAAAGTTATTAGGTGTCAAATAGATCAAATTTTTTCTTTATGTGCTTTTTTAAGCTTAAAAATTAAGAAATGAAAGGATTTTCAGGAAAAAAATTGATTGAAAAAATCTTATAAAAAAGGGTAGAAATAATCTGCTGCTAAAAAATGCTGATTTTCATTTTTTAAAATTTAGTTTTGAGGAATAATTTTCAATATTTTATTTGCATCCAAAAACATTTTTATTTCATAGAAATCTTTACCCTCCTACCTGATAATAGGACTTATCTTGTTTAATCAGTCACTCTTAATTGCATCATCATCAATCCTAGGTGATAAAATCTAGTTTTTCGTAGAGTCATTTTATTTTAGGCTGTTTTGGCAAATAGTTAAAGCTTCAAAAATGAGGGATGTTGGGGTGAAAAAAAAATAGTTTAACTTTCCTGTTTTTGTAGAAAATTAAGATTTTTAAGCAAGCATTTGCTAAAACTTTAGGAATTTACTGATGTATACTGGTATAACATTGCTCTTTTTTTTATTTTATTGATGATTACAGCAGTGTTATGACTACAATATCTGAAACTCTTGGGGTAGGGGCACGTGCTTCCTCTCAAGGATAATTTCACCATTTTATCTTGACAGCTGATACAAGTTGAGGTCATCGTTTTCTTTATCTAATAAGATTCTTTCAAAATCATGGGTAAAGTCAAAACTTGCTATCACAACTTAGCTGTTGCATCTAAAAAATAACATTGTAGCTCTTTTTTTAGTCTATTAGATATTTCCCCCATAACCTTTCTGCTTCCATTCTAGAATTAAGATGTTACATGTTAAACCTTCTGTTCGAAATTTTCATTGTTAAGATGTTTTTGTTTTTTAATAGTTTATATATTTCCTGAAGCTTATAATCTGGAAAAATATTTAAATTACATAATAGTTTTCCTTATGAAAATAATTATTTCCATCTGCCTGCTGTGCTTATGATGTTTATCATTACTGATGATAATGATAAGTTCCTACATATACTCAAACATAAATTGAGAAACATGTTTTAAAATATTTTTCGAAATAAGTAAATACAAATGTGGCCTTCTGTATGCAAAAGTTGGACGTGACAGAAAATGGTTTTGAGAAAAAATGGTATTTGAGGTTTCTTGTTAGGATTAGTCATAGGTATTTCTTTACTAGATTACTAGCTAATATATCCGGCGTTGTTCAGTTAATATAAAGGTTTTTCAAGTTGTGTTTTAAGATAAATAAATATTCCCTCTCACTCCTCTACCCAGGGTTCTGTCAAAGTCAAATTTATTACCTTTTATCACAAATTCACCATTTGATAAATAAATAGGTACTTTCACAAATTAAGCTTTAAAGAATAGTTTAGTTAATTTTTTGGTGTTTTAAAAATTATGTACATGTTTATGTTAATTTTTCAATCAGTATATTTTTTTAATTTTCTCAAGTTAGCCGCTAGAATAGAATAGCGGAAGGGGTACCGCCTGAAAAAAAAAGCCGTTATGGAGAAAATGATGATTTTTCTAAAGAAAATAGAAACAATTTAGCAAGAAACTTTAATAAAAACCTCTGAACCAATCATTTGGCTCTGTTAGCTGTATAATTCAAATTACAGGTTAATGAAACAAACTTTATCATTGTCAAATTCCTTTGACTTTGGGCGGCACCCTATCGCTATCATCGCGGCATAGGTTTTGAACATTACCGGCAAATTTCATTCCCTATTTAAGGGGCTTTTAGTGTTAGTTATTTTAATTTAAAAAGTTGCATTACTAATTAATATGAAGTATAAAATAAATCAGACAAGTTTTAATGATCGTTTGAAGCCGATTTATAACGACCTTCTTCTGTAAACTTTTTGTTATTCCCATAGAATCAGGCACCCAATAAAAACTTCGTTTTCTAAGAAAAGACTTAACTTACCTATTAGAAATTTTTTTGGGTTCTTACGTATTATCCCGTCGACCGTGACGCTTAATCCGAAAACGTTATCAAATCCCATTGACTTTACTATTACTGTGCCGCTGAATTAGACGGCCGCTGAACGGTCGACGGGATAATACGTAAGTACCTTTTTTGAAATAAAGTTAACATCTTGATCAGCATTATAGCTCAAATTCGAAAGTTTTTAATGGGGTTATCATTTTATACATTTTTTTTTCAAAGTTTAACTATTCTAATTTCAATAATTCCTGCACTACAGAAGTTATCACTATGAGCTGTTTTTCTGACCATTCTCTTACCATAACAATTTCTAAACTAAACTCATTAGAAGAATAGCCATAAGGGTCATGGTGTATCTGTTCTTCTAAGTATCCTTTAATGTCCACTACCAAAAGAACTGAATAGATTCCTTGAATAAAAGAAAACAAATCTTCAGAATTTAATCTTTTTTTTCTGATTTATTAAAAACAACACAATAATTATAAGTTTCTAAATTTCAGAATTAAAAGAAAGTACCATTTAAGTTGGTGTCAACTATCTAAAGCACTGCAGATAAAATGTTTTCATTTGATTTTTTATAATGAAATAGAGATTTTCCTTATACAAGAAAGACTTTAAAAAATTATCAAAACATTTTCTTTATACAAATTTAAAAATATTACCAGTTAGAAAAATATTTTTTAAATTAATATTTTAAACAAGTATGATAAGTTTCTTTTGGAAGGAGTAATAACTGACTTAACTATAAAGGCAATGTGGAGGCATTTAGATTTAGAAAAGGAATGCTTTAGTTCTGGACAATTTTTTTTTCTCAAATCTTCCCTGCTGCTATCTGCAGTACAATCTGATTAATTCTAAAACTGCTAACTAAACTATTTAAGAAAGGGGTTGGTTTATAGTTTCATTGAAACAATAATATAATAACCTCTTAGTTGTAGTTGAAAAGAAATTCATGAAAATAGATATCACAGGTTCTTTTATACATTTTTTCATTTTTACAAAATGAAGTTGGTACTACCTTATGTGCTAACTGCTAATATTATTCTGAATGTTTATTATCCTACTTTCTTAAAGTTGTGTTATTTTCAAAAGACACAAACTGTGCTAAATTTAATTAAAAATATACTACATGATTAACATGAATTTCAATAATACTTATTTTTAAAAATTTTGTATCATTAATAGGTTCTCATCTTGATAATGATGGTTGGAACCTCAAAGAACTATTCTTGGCTATCCCGTTTCCTGACTTTAATTGCCAACATGTGTAGCTCTCTTTCATCTATAGGTTTTGTGAATTAAATTTAAAGATTTTAAGGATTATTCCATCTCTGATATGGTGTTTGATGCATTTTAAGGTAATTTCCACTTTTTAGTTTCATATTATGCTCTGTGAATATAGATATACTTTTTAAATTTACCTATTGTTTCAATTACTTTGCCATTCAAAACCATTTTGTGCATGTAAAGATAAGGTGTAATCATTTTAATTTTCATGTTAGCTTGTGTTATCCTATATAAGCCTTAAAAAAGCTGGAAAATTATTTGTGAATACAATAGAGAAAACTGGTCTCTGGGAGGGGTTGCCTTCAAAAATTGGTTGTTAGAAGAGTTGGTCATTGTGTAGGGGTGGTTGCTCAACGTGCTATTAATTATAAGAGCAGGGTTGTAATTTTTTTATTGTTGTTGACAAAAGAGAGAGAATGGGGGAGTCAAAAATGTCCCAAAACATCCGTGTGTAATATTTGAATGACCCCAAAAATATTTGAAATTTCAGATTTAATTAAATAACAATGGGTTGATATATTTCTTTTACTTTGAAACCTTGAAATTTGACACTGACTTCTGACATTTGTCTTTTGCTAATATCTATAAATCTTATTTTTAAAATGAAATTAACATAGATGGGGAAGTTGAATAACTACTAAAGTAGTTTGATCTATCACTTTAAAAGGAATATGCAAATATTACTTCCTCTTTTCATGCATTTTTAATGTTGCACCTTTCAAAATGTGCTTCCTGAGGGTTATTTAAAGTCATTCCTACACACTTTCTCATGTGTAAAAGCTTCCTCAGAGTTAGCTAATATTAGCTGCCTTTTCTCCTCTCTCACACTATCATAGTGAGATAAGGATAGCTGTGTTAATCTGAATGGAAAAACTGACCTTTAATACCTCTCCCATTAGAGTAAATGTTTCAGTTATCTGAGTCATCACTTTATTTTATATTTTTACCCAGACCAATGCTCTATCAGCATTAGAGGCAGCACAGACTGTCTATTCTAAAACTAAAGGTAAAATACTTCAACTTCTGTTGTGTGAGTTATGGTTATTTACAGAACAAGTAGTTGTGGCAATTAAGCCATTGTAAGCAAAGATAAAGCTGTGTATTATGCAATTTTGTTCTCTTGATTGTGAAAACTAACTTCCAGAAATTGTTGCTAACTCAAAATAGTATTGTTTTCTAAAGTCTCATCACTGTAATTCATTTTTCTGAAAATAGATATCTTTCTTTTTTTAGCCTTTATTTAAACATGGCTGAAAGAATAAGAAAGAAGGATCTAAAAAAATGTGGAGTTTGTGGTGATAATGCTTTGGGTAGCAATTTCAATGCCATCACCTGTGAATCTTGCAAAGCATTCTTTCGTAGAAATGCCTTAAAAACAAAGGTAAGGTCCTATTTTAAAATAAGTTACATTTGTTTTATGGCTTTTAAAATAAGTAAACAAATTGTTTTGTTACTTTTTAACCTAAGTGTTTCAAAATATTTGGTTTTTAGCATTCTGAAACAACATATCTATAAAAAGTTAAGTTTTGTCTTTCAATAAAGCATAAAAAATTTCCATTTACAAAATTGCATTTTAAATATTTACTTTCCATTTCCTATATTAATCTGGTTGTATGAAAAGGTAGATTCCAAGTTTAAAATTCAGTTCTGTGTGCGAAAATATTAGTAGTTAAAGAAAGTAGAAGACCAAAATGTTGGACCAATCAGAGTAGATAAATTTTTCATGGAAAGAAATACAGTGGTGGGCATTATCATAGTGTTAAACATTACTTTTAATTAAAATTTACTCAAGGGAAATAAGTATACTGATAACTAAGTGTGAATTTCATTATTTTTGATAAATTTCCTGAATTTAATTAACTTTTCAAACACTTGAAAATAGTTTAACCCAACACAAAACTGTGTCTGAGATAGTTTTGATTCTATTTAATTTTTGAAAGTATGAACGATATTAAGTTCCAGATATATAAAAAAATTGTAAAAAGTATACATGCGGTAACTGTTCTGAAACTTTTTAAGAGGTTTTTACGTGCATTTGAAAATTGTGTAAAATAATTGCTTTTCCACAATTTACTGCCAAGATTAATTTTTAAAATTATAAACATTTTTTTTAAATATATAATCAATGTTCTTAATGGTATCTAAAAGCATTAGATGCAATTTCTAACTCAAAAGATAATTTTTGCTTAGAAAAGCCTAGCAGTCAAAATGAGTTCTTCTGAGGCTTCTAGGTATTAATTGTCCTAAAGAAGTTAAATAAGAGTAATAAACTCATATATTTTTAAAGTAAACTTTATAGAAGTGTGTACTAAGAATGAAACTATGAAATATTTGTGAAAAGTAATTTTTGCTGGGTATTAAGGTAGTTCTTAAGTCAACTGCTATCTTTTAATTTAAGTTATTGCTTTGAAACATTCTTAAAAAATACATAACATCTAAAGTTTGGTTTCAACTACTTGATTTTAGTGTACAAAGAAACATTTTATGTAATTTTGTAAAATTTATTTTTCAGGAATTTAAATGCCCATTTGATAACAATTGCAAGGTTGATTTAATCACCCGGAGGTTTTGTCAGAAATGCAGGTTAAAGAAATGTTTTACCATTGGCATGAAAAAAGAATGGATACTGTCAGAAGAGGAAAAAAGAGCTAAGCGAGATAAAATTGAAAGAAACCGTCTCAAAAGAAACAGCCAACAAGCTCAAATTACAGTGCAGGAACTCACTTACATAAAAACCGAAAGTCCTGAAGAAGCTCAAATGTCTCCGAGTACCATATTACCCATGTCACCACTAACACCTCAAACTCCAGGCAGTGTAGGAATTACTCCCGACCTACCTAAGCCTAGAGGATTCTCCCATCAACCTCTAACCCCATCAGATTGTGAATATAGTCCCCCAGCTAAAGTCCAAATTTTGGAAAGTGCCTCAGATACAATGCATGATGGAACCATGTCCAACGATTCTCTGACTCAGGATACATCTAGTGTTAGCGACATCTATGATGCTTCAAGTGACACTGAGCAGTCCTATCACAGGAGTTGCCCTGAATCTAAAGAGGTTGAGGAAACTTCAGAATCTGTTGAGAACCTTCTAGTGCCAAAAGCTAACCTGCCATGTACATCTACTGGGCTAGGTGAGATACCTCAGTCTGCTTTTGCAAAAGCTGTTGAAATAGAATTCACTGAGCTTCCCATCAGAACTATGCCTACAAATCCTAAAGAGCTTAACAGTATTGAAAAATCGAAGCTTGATGAGTTGGTCTATGCTAACGAAGTTCTGAAGTTACCTCTTAACTGCGGTGTTCAAGACCCAAGTTTGATTGATGTGATAAACATGACAGATTATGCCATTCGACGTTTGATTAAAATGTCAAAAAAAATCACATCTTTTAAAAATCTTTGCCAAGAAGATCAAATAGCCCTTTTAAAAGGGGGTTGTACTGAAATGATGATTCTTAGATCTGTTATGACGTATGTTCCTGAAAAGGAATGTTGGCTCGGTCCTCAAGGTCCTAAAATAATGTCCATTAAGGTGGATATTCTCAAAGAAGCTAAAGGAAATGTGTATGAAGAGCACAAAAGATTTTTAAACTCATTCCATCCAAGATGGAGAGAAGATGAAAACATTATGCTTATATTGAGTAGCATAGCTCTCTTTACCCCTGAACGCCCTAACACTATTCACAAGCAAGCCATAAAACTTGAACAAGATAGTTACTATTATTTGCTAAGGAGGTACCTTGACTCAGTATATGATTCTTGTGAGGCAAAATCAGTCTATCTGCAACTGATTCAAAAAATTCAGGAACTTCATATACTCAATGAAAATCATGTCAGAGTTTATTTGGATGTAAATCCAAAGGATGTTGAACCTCTCCTCATAGAAATTTTTGATTTGAAGCATTGAAATATGATAAAGTTGCATGCTAAGTATTTTGATACACAAATTTATAACTCATGCTTATAGTGGTTCTTAACCCAGGGTATGGGTGCATTTTTTAAGAGGTTTTCAGAGGTTTTGAACTGAAATTATGATGTAATTATTATCACAAGAGGTTCTAAAACATTTCAGTAATGACTTCATATCATATATCTAAAGTTGTTTAAAATAAAGGGGTCTGCGAACCTCTTTTTAGATACACTTGCCATAAAGGTTTAGAACCACTACTATTGTGAACATTGTACCTGACCTTTAATGCACAGCATCCTGGAAAGAACATTTTGTAAAATTTTAAAAAGCCTTTGATAGTTTGTTTTTTCTTACTACCCTTTAACCATAAAAATTGCTTTTAAATGCCTAATCATTTGCTACATAGTATATATTTAAGATTTTTCTATTTCATATGTTTCAATTTTTTGAACTTTTAAGTTACTCTTAAAAAATTAAAGTTTTAAAAATTAGTTTATTTTTAATGTTTTTAAATAGGTACTGATAGCTCAAGCATTGTGGATTATCTATTGAATAACTGGAAAATATAAATAGTTTTATGGATTTTTTAGAAAAAATCTTGCTTGGAATATTTTACCATATGAATGTACCTGCATTCTTTTATTAGTGATAAAGTGCATTTTTATATTAATATTTCTGATACATGCCCTACCTATAAATTCAAGAATGTCATCATTAAGTACCATCAGTTTGATTATCATCCTTCTCCATTGATGTTATTGTATTATGATAGTAATGATAGAATTGTCCAGTGTTTGGATTGTTATATTTAAAAATATATTATATATATTTGTTGTTCAAGCATATTACACAGTTGAGTCGTATTGATGTGACCACCACTTACTTTTGATAATGGCTTTCTTAGGTCTACTCTAAAGTTGTTCACTCCCTTAAAAAATTTGGCTTATTCTTTATTTTTTCAGGTGGTCACATTAATGATATAAGCTGTATACTACCCTAGTCACCTGCTAATATCATTTTTAGTATGAAAGTACAAATTAATGTTCTTCTAAACTATATAGTGGTTTAATATTTAATATCTAATTAACACTTTGGCAGACTACAAATCAATGAGAAAATTTCTTTAATTTCTCCATATATCTGACAGGTTGAAAAACAGGTCAAGTAATTTTTTTAAGTTTTGAAAAGTAGTTGTAAATTGAGTTCAAACAACTTAAAAATTTTTTGCAATATTTTCATGGGCTGCAAAAATTATCTAACATCTTGTCTTTCTGGCTGGTCTTTTTTAACCCTTTCACTACTAGCCATCCCAATTTTCTATGGGATTCAATGGCAATCTTTGCCAGTCTGGGACTGAAAGAGATAATGTATTGGTGACTATTTGTGCAGTTAGCCTTGAACTAAGTATCTGACTGCACACATTTCATCTTACGAAATTATAAATATTTTTTTACAGAAAGGAAAACATTATGTTTAACAATAATAAAAAAAGAAAGAAAAATCATTTTACTATCAAACAGAACATTGATTCTGACCTGGTGATTTGTAAACACCTCTGAGTTTTTAATACACCTATGTGCATGATGTATTAAAATATTTATGTATATAATAACTGGTATAATAATGGTAGATTTTATATCACTGGTGTAAAAATAATTAAGTTATAAAAATATATAATTAATGCATTGATAATGATTTTAAACAAAGAAAAAAACCTTGTTATTAACAACTACACTAGGGGGTCACCAATTTCAATCAGATTTTATTAGAGATATGACTAGTTGGAATCACCAAGATACAGAAACATAAATGAGCAAAATTAATATAATTATGCAAAATAAATATTAGGTAAATATTTTGTTCTCATGTTTTTGTCTATTGATGTTATAACTATTGAAAAAAATCTGACAAAAATAGTGATAAGTATAATATACAGAAATGAAATTTTTTAGAATTTTGGAGGATTTTCAGACTTTTTGAAATTATCATGAAAGATTCAGTTTTTACTTTAGAAATCAGCTTATGAACTGAAAAATTTGACTGGGGATTTCATTTTTCTAAATTCAAATTGATGTTCTTCACTTATGAGGCTCTTTTATGTGTTAAATTTTCATATTTAAGCCAGTTTAATATAACAGCTTAACACATTAAAACTGTATGAATTTATTTTTGAAATTAATGATAACTAATGCTTATTTTTTCCGATTTATTCTCAATTTAAGAGAACAAATGTCGTTAGCACATTTTTCTGACTTTTTGCTTTTTTGCCAATTTCATCCCTGAATATAAATACATTTAAAATAATATTACTAAACATTTTGCGTTCTAAAAAGTAAGTAGCAAACATAAATCCTGGTCCTTGGACTAATTAAATATATTGAAAACTAATCAAAATCCTAGACCTCAAATATAAAAAAACATCCATAAGGGGAAGTCGTTGTTCCCATAGAATTGTTATTCCTCAAGATTTAGTAAATCAGTAATTGTAATCCCTAAACCAGTAAAACATTAATTCAAAAGAAAATATTTTTTGCTGATTTAATAACTTCAAGGGAGGATAATAAACTACTTGTTAATGAATCTGTTTTTGGAAGGAATAAATTTTTAACCTCAAGTTAGTAAGTTATTGACCTGTTAATCTCTTTTATTATAAATATTTTCTGATACTTTTACAGCTTATATAAGGCTTACCTACTATTTTTTTTTTATTATTTTTTTCCTTGCCAGGTTAATTATGTGGATGTTATTAAAACTGTCAATCTGTAAAAATTGTGCGTGGTTGTGTATGAAATTAAGTTTTTCTGGAAGATATTTCTTTTGAAATTTTAAAAGCATTGTTAATGTTTAGTAGTTTTGGTTCATAATTTTTCAATGATTGTAAAAAAATGTTTGCATTTCTTCTGTGTTATTTGAAATTATTTTATCTCCTTGAAGAATCTATATTCCTGTTTTATTTGTTTATTTTTTCTTAGTAGAATTTAATTGTTCATTCCTTTCTAACATTTATATTTATGTATATATTTCTCAAAATATGTGTTATGAATCATCAGATATTTTATCATGTTATGTTTCATTCGATTGTGACAAAATAAATTGTGTTTTAATGAACATTTGTAGTTTTGTAAAACTTAAATCTAATACTATTGCAAATTTTAGTAAAAAGTATTGAATGTCTAAAAGTTGAATAGAATAGTTAAATGTTTTGACACCCATCAACAAGATATTTTATTTATATTACTTTATACCCTGAATAGCAGAGAAAAAGTGGTACACTTGTGTTAGTTTAGGTTAGTCTTTTATCCATTTAAAACAAAAAGCAACCAATCAAATTGGGTCAAATTTAAATGTTGATGCCTAAATGTTGAAAGTTGTGCCAATTTGAGAAAGATGCCCCGTTATGACGTTTAATGGTTTTCTTTAGTTATTGATGGCCACGTTCTCTTTCATGGTCTTTTTCAGGCAACAGGTTTGTCGGAGGCTGACTGGATACTATACGAGCTAGCCCTAGCCCATATAGTGAAATCATTAAAAATGTAGATTGCAATGGCTAACATCTGGCAAAGCACTAAATCGCAATACCTATGGTATGTTATAGACCCGATATGTGGCGATCATAGCGGTAAAAGTTGTCAAATGTTTTTCATAAATCAAAACACTGCTAGCCTATATATAGTATCTAATAAGTCGTGATCTAGGTAAGCGTAAAGGCTTTCATAAGCGGCCAACTAGGTAAGCATGAGCATCGCATGTTGACAACAAAGTTGATCATCTGTGGGAGCCTTAAGTCAAATGGTAGTAAAGAACACAAATTACCTTCTTACTGAGTGCAAAGAGTGTGAAAAGTGAAAAAAAAATGGCTAGCTAGCATGATGTGAGTTCTGTTCTGATTCTGTTTCGGAGATTCTAAGGACTTTTCATTGCTGCCGGTGATTATTCCTGCTTTCTTTCTTTTTGTTGATTGTAAATATATAGTCACTTGAACATTTAGAGTGAAGTTTGCATAAATTATTTGTTTATTAGAATAAACTTTTGAGTTAATCCTTTAACTATAACTGATAGAAGAATATGAATAGCGAGGCCTCGGTGCCTCAGAGTTTTAAAACTCATGAAACTTCTAATTTTTCTATTGTAAACCAGTCAAGCTATAGTGATCAGCTAAAGTTTTGTCATGAATCTGGTGCTAGAGAATTTGTTATTTTCATTTCTTCTAAGAATGGAGGTATTCCTAAAACTCACCCATACCGTCTAAAAAAGGAACTGAATAGCTGTATTGCAGATTATCACCATATCCAAGAATGTAAATTTACTAAAAACGGGCAGTTGTTGATAATAACTAAAAACCTAGACTGTGCTTCTCAAATTCTCCAAGTTAGAAACCTATGTGGAGTAGAAACCAACTCAAGGTTGCAAATGGAAAAGATAACTTCTCGTTTCCTTCTCTACGACATTCCAACAGAAGTTGATCTGGAGGAATTGGCAGCAGAGCTATCAATGAATGGTATCAATTGTCTTGAAATAAGACGGTTTACGAGAAAGGTGAAAAATGCAATCAACCCAACCGAAACTGTCCTTGTAACCAGCTTTGGCACTTACTTACCTCCTGAAGTAAAGCTTTGGTACATGATACAGAAAATTTCGCTCTTCATCGATAATCCCCGCCAGTGCGGAAGATGCCATAAATTCAATCACGGTTTAAAAACTTGCAAGTCAAACGCACTGTGTGTTAAATGTGGAGGGGAGCATGACTCCCATAATTGCTCTAACGTAATAAAATGCTGCAACTGCGAAGGGGACCACAGAGCAGATTTCAAATCCTGTCCTGCAAGGAAAGAAGAATATTTGTTCCTAAAATTTAAGTGCCTCAATAGACTACCTTTTACCGAAGCAAGGAGACAATACTATAAAAACAAATTCACCACACAAGAATCATACTCCTCCATTACTCAATCTAAGACAGAACCAAAAAAGTATATAACTGAAGAAAAATTACAGTCAATCCTTGAAACCCATGCGGTCCAAACCCAAGAAACAATAAATAAAATCCTAAGTGCACAGGCAGAAATGTTTACCTCCGCTCTGAAAGAAATTCAGTCGTCAATAATTCAACAAGTTACCGAATTAACAAGAGCCCCAAATGAGCCAGAAACAGTCGACCAGGGTAGCCCTGAACAACGAAAAAGAAAAGGACGGAAAACTTCGCAAAAATCGATTAATGAAACACTAATTCGTCCATCAAACCTAATATTTCAAGAACACAGCTATACTGACCCAATCACTAATACGGCAGGAAATTTTAACCCAAGAGAAGCTACAGATATGCAACTAACCTAATTAATGTAAGAACCATCTACTTTAACGTGCAACCAACTTATTCGAAAATTTCATCCTAACTCAATAATTTCAACTTTCAACATAATTCAATGGAATTGTAGAAGTATATCAAATAAAGCTCATTGGTTGCAGAACACTCCCTTTTCAAAAGCTTCAGTCCTCTGTTTTCAAGAGACATTCTTAAAACCTACATTAAGTTTCCACATTGCATCAAAGAAAGTTTATAGAGAAGATAGAATCAGTTCAAATAGCTTTGGTGGCATAGCTATTGCTATTAACAATAATTTGACAGCGCAGAAAATTGAACTAAAACTTCCAACAAGTAATAATGAAGTACAGGCACTACAAATCGATTACAAGGGCTCAGCATTAACAATAGTTAACATTTACTCGCCTAGAGGAATTTTCACGTCAGATTGGCTTACTTCACTCCTGGACTGCCTAAACCCTCCATTCATAATATTAGGAGATTTTAACGTCCGTCATAGATGCTGGGGAGCCACTGTTAACTCTCCTGGAGCTGATATATTAGCTAGATGGATTGAAGAAAATGATATTTGTATGCTAAACCTAAAACAACCTACCCATTTGTCATACAATGGCTCTTCCACACTAATAGATCTTACATTATCTTCTTCGGATATTTATCCTCACTTATCTTTAGAGGTTTGCTCCGACTCTTACGATTCGGACCATTTCCCAATTTGCATATCGTACAACCGTTGGAACACTCCCTCGAATGTCATTCGCTATCGATATCAATGGGAGAACATCAAAAGAGATTTGAACAGTTCATTAAATCAATACTCAAATAATGATTTTGATTACGAATCCTTTCTTGGAGAATGTCAAAGCAGCCTACAGGCCCACAAATCGGAACAGATTATAAATGGAAACTCGAACCCACCTTGGTGGAATTCAAGATGTAGCTTTCTTTTAGGGCAGAAGAGAAGGTACCTGAGATACGCTAAAACTTATCTATCCCGTGAGAACTGGATTAAATATAAGAAATTGTCTGCCTTACTCACAAAAGCTATAAAAGTATCTAAAAGGAGCTATTGGGAAAAAACGTGTAATGAAGCCTCTAAATCAGGGAGGATATTTAGAATAGTTAAAACCATAAATAATCGTCAACAAAACAACGAAAAACTTCAAAACGTTTTGCTCGATGACAAAAATAACAAAATAATCCATCCTAAAGCTCAAGCTGAACTTTTCGAAACCTTCTTTTCAAACTCTGATGATTTAGAAAGAATTCCGTTTGATTTCACTGCAAATAATTCTTATGATGCACATTTGCTTGATAAGGAATATACCATTGATGAGCTCAAGTTAGCGATCAAAAACACCAAAGCAACTACTCCAGGGGAAGACGGTATTTCTATCAAACTATTTGAAAACCTTTCTACCAGTAACCTGCAGAAAGTGTTAGCAGTTTTTAATAATATCTGGTTCAATAGTGAGATACCAAGGTCATGGAAATCCTCTATGATAATTCCAATTCTTAAACCAAGCAAGCAACCTGATCGTCCAGAATCTTATCGCCCAATCGCTCTAACTTCAGTTCCGTGTAAACTATTTGAAAGAATGGTACTTAAGAGATTAATCGATCACACCCAAAAAAACAAGATATTTAATGAGAATCACTTCGGATTTTTACCTCTCCGGGACAGCCAGACGGCCCTCAAACTCCTCTATGACGATATTAGCGTCATCAGGTATGTTCATGACTTTGTCTTATTCGTTGCTTTAGACATACATGCTGCGTATGACTCTGTGTGGCAGGACGGGCTAACATATAAATGTTTGGAATCAGGAATCTCAGGTTACGCTGGGAAGTGGTTATCTAACTTCATTTCAAATAGAAATATAAAAGTAAAATGGAGAGGTGTCATTTCAAGTGGTTCCCCGAACAACAGAGGTATTCCTCAAGGAAGTGTTCTGTCTCCATTTCTTTTTACAATATACATGAAGGATTTGTTTAGCACATTAGACCCTGGAGTTAAATGCATCGTTTATGCTGACGACATTTTCATATGCTCAAGTGGAAATAACTTACAGGTGGTGAAAAATAGAATTCAAAAATCTCTGGAACAATTCTCGAAATGGTGCTCAAATTTTAAACTGAAGGTTCGGCCTGAGAAATGTGCAGTTATGAACTTTTCTAAACGCCAATTAAATCTTGATTTCAACTTTAGTCTTTTTTCAGTAGACATACCATGGGTTCCAAATTTAAAAATACTCGGAGTTCACTTTTCTTCAAATTTGACCTTCCAATATCATTTCAAACAAGTTAAGAAAAAAACATTTAAAAAACTTAATGGAATCAAGGCAATAGCGTCACATAGGTGGGGAGCTCGCACAAATGACTTGATCAAGATTGTCAACAGTGTTATTAGAGGAAGTCTTGAATACGGAAGCATCATAACAACAAATGACTGTAAATCATCCCGTCATCTGTTGGAACCCATCTACAATGAAGCCCTTAGAATTGCTCTTGGATTGCCTAAATGGACCCCTATACCCATTCTTAGGCAAATCAGTGGTCAACCTTCAATTTTTGACCGTCAAAACTACTTAAGCTCTGCATATTATGTCAAACACATCTCTCTTGGAAATTCATCTCCAGTCTACAAAAATATTATGAGAGGACTAACCTTAAACGACTCCTCTATAAGAGGTTTTTTCAATCTGAACGAAATCAAAAGGCTGCTCACTTCCTGGAACATCGACCACAGTGATATTGTTCCTCACCCAAGTCTGTCTATAATCTATTCCGGAAACATAGAATTTCATCTGTCTGATCTCCCCTTTCAAAAAGCATGCACCCAACCTGAAATAGTGCATCTATATGAAGATTTTATTACAAATTTGAGACAAAGCTGCACAATAGTTGCTACTGATGCCTCTAAAACCAGGAGTAACACGTCGATAGCAGGCATTAACTTTAAAAGTAAAGAAAAGTTTTTAAATAGAATATCAAATGTTAATAGCATATTTAGTGCTGAAGCTATGGCCCTTCTTCTTGCCATAGACAAATTCATTGAAAACCATGAATCATATATTATTCTAACAGACAGCAAATCTCTCCTGAAAGCCCTCACAAATGTGTCCAAAAAATCTTCAGCTATAGTCCTTCAAATACACAAAGCCTTACAAAACGCTAGTAAAATAGCTAAGAAAATTAATGTTATCTGGACTCCAAGTCACAACGGTATCAAAGAGAACGAAGAAGCAGATTCTTTGGCCACATCTGCAAACGAAAATAGTCAAGTATTTAAATGGGTATCATCAAAAGACATAATTAAGCAAGTTGGAAAATACTATTCAGATCAATCCAAAATCACCTGGTTAAACTCCAAATATTATCCCGATCACGAAATTTTAAATGAAGAAATTAACCTCCAATGGTCTAAAAACAGAGAAACAGATGTACTGTTAGCTAGACTTTTTACTAGAACATACCCCACAAAAAGCTTACTTCATAAGTTAAACTTACTAGACTCTCCTCTTTGTGCCATATGTCAAGTACCTGAAACAATAGAACATTTAACAACTGTTTGTGTAAAGTATGATTCCTTAAGGGAAAAACTCGTAAAAAAAGCAGGATTTCGTACAGCTGGTGATTTAACTTTTCAAGTATTATTAACTAAAGCCAATAGTTCAAAAAATCTTATGCATGTAGTCGGAGACTTTCTGAGAGACATTAACAGAACTGATCTTTTGTAAATAGTCTTATTAGTATAATTCCTTTTCTTTATCATTAGATGACAAGCCAGCCCTGCGTGGTTTAGGCAATTCATCATTTTTTTTTTGTAAATAAAAAAAAAAAAAAAAAAAAGAGTGTGAAATGTGTATCCTTTTTTCCAGCTTTATTTTCAATTTAGAAAATATGTGATATTGGCAACGATCAAGGAAAAAAACTTCAGTCAGTTAAAAGGCCACCCCTGGGCCTTGAAAATTTCCATTGTTGGCCAAACAAAATTTAATTCTGAAAATATTTCTGTAAATTTTAAACTAGTCCCATTTGTTGAAATCGTCGTTTATATCTACAGGTAAAACTAGTTGTTTTTAGAGAAATCAATATTTTGTACTTTTTTTTCAACAGACCAAAAGACAGGTATGAGAATCGAATACTGATTTTTTTAACCAAATATGAATCCTGTTGAATTTAAGTTGGTGTCAGTAGTGCTTTCCCGACTTGAGGAAAGAATTTCTTATCTTTTAACTACGTTCAAAGAGAAAAAAGTGTCTCCTCAAGTAATATTTTTTAAAGTTTTGATAATAGGTTTTATATTTTTAGTAAAACTCTTTAAATTTGTGAATCATAATATGCGAATTTATAATCTTTGAACCATTATCATCTTGAGCGTTTAAAAAATCGTATTAATTAACATAAATCATATCAGAGCGAAAGGTTTAATGTTATCGTATAAACGAAAATGTCCGATACTAACTGTCTTCAAATTTATAATCGTTTTGAGCAATCGAGAATCCTGCTTTTTCTCTAGATTTATATAGTGTCTAGCTCTAGATTAACATGTTTTTAAAACCAGTGACTTATTCTTAAGTAGAGCCTATTGATTCTACTTCAAGCGTAGGCCATTATTTATGTGTTAAGAAAATTGAGAGATTTTACTATAACAACTCGGGTAAAAGTGATTGATAAGGGACATTCACAAATTATGTCACATTTTCAGAAGAGTAGTTTGGAGTTCTGTTGTAGTGTGACTTAATGTGGACAAGGGGCGGAGGAAAAAATAATACCTCACCTCATCACACTTCCCATTGCAAAATTTTCAGAAGTGCTCATCTTTAAGTTTTAGTTTCAGACTAAACATCGAAATTTCTTGCGTTTATTTTTCGAATTGAAAGTTAGACAACGGATGTGATTAACTTTCCATACGAAATACTGTATTTTTGGCATTATCCACGAATAACATGTTAAACAAAATCTTTGGAAGATTTATTAAGTTAAGTTAAAGTTAACATAAATTAAGTTAGCCATGTTTTTTTTTAAAGTAAAATGGTATTGATGACGAAAAAAGCAGTCTGTGCAGGGTTGTATCAATCAAGTAAAAACAACGTGGTTTATTTGCACAAAAGTGTTTTTTTAAACTTTTAAAATTTTGTGTAAATAAACCATTGTTTTTACTTGATTGATAAAATGATATATTGTTTACGATTTTTCAAAATATGTTATGAATACTTTTCATAGCATTGCTATCATGATATTTGTTGAATTCTCAACATAGATTTGAACTCGTGATACATTTAATTATTCCCAAAGAAAGTTTGCCTATATGACGTGACAATTGCTAAGGCAAAGGGAGAAATGGTATAAATTTCATGAAAGTTGTGTCATTTAGTTTATGAATGTCTTTTTCTCGGATGTTCTACTGTTCTCATATTTAGGGTATTTTCCCTCTCTCTCACAGAAGCTCCGTTTTTTCTAAACAGCTGAACATCTACAGGTTTTTTTTAAAAATCAAGCCATAAATTACTTAGATGTAAAATAAAGATATTTTCTAGATACAATTTTAGTAAGAATATGTGAAGCACAAGGGAAGATCTCAATTTTAAAGTGCTCCCACTCTATAATCATAATCATGATTGCATTGTTGCTGTAGCAAAATAGAACCATTTAATTCTAAATTTCCCGTGACCATCTATTTTGTTCTTACTTCATCTGGGACAAGATTATTCCATATGTTATAATGATACTGGCTGTTCTCTGTATGAAACTCCGTTTCAAATCAAATAATCCCCAAGCAGATATGACTGTCTTTGAAGGAAACTCGGACGCTGCAGTCAAAAGCAAGCTAGACTTGCGGAAATCTTTGCAATCGGATCTAGCCACAGCCTTATGAACAGAATTAGTAATTTTAATGGCCGTATCATGAATGGCTACAGCTCGTATGCTGATGGCGCAAAACGCGATGGTTACTATTGTTGCTAGAGCAGCTTCCATGAACAGTTGTTGGGTTTCGGCTCTAGAAAGTTCCACTCTGATCATATACGTGGTTACATTGAATACGGAACAAAACATATAAACGTACAATGTGAACAGTAAGACAGAGAAGGTGCTACTTACTTGGGCTGAGATATAAACGATTTTAGACGTGTACTTTAAATATAGTTTAAACACAAGCTTTAAATCTCTCTTGCTTTGGATAGTATCGAGGAAAGATTCCATAAGTCGTTTAAACTGACCAAAAACATAACAACAGAGGACAATCGTGAATCCAGGCATTACAAATATCTGCCACGTGAAGGCAAACTCCATGATGGAAAGAACTAAGCAATTTGCTCTTTTGCTTCTTGCACTCCAGCCGAAAAAAAACTCTTGCACCGCCTCCTCCACATCTTGATCTGAACTGGAGATACAACTGTAGCACATCTCCGGAACAGACATCGCTGGTACGGCGAAACAAATTGAGAATCCAAACAGAAGGTGAAACTTTCGATAGAAATACTTCTTTTGCTCTATGAGTGTTTCGTTCAGAAGCCGCATCGTGGACATCATGCTCCTTCGTTTATGCCAGAGAATCGCGCGAATCACCAAGCTGCAAGAGTCTTGCACGAACGTTGTAAGCGTCAATCCGAACGGAATCATGAAGAGGAAAAGTATGCCGTCCACTATATCCTTCACAACGGACAAAGTCAAAATTCCAGACACCGCGAGCTCCAAAACCCTTAATATCAATGACCGAGTTCGTGTTAGTTTATTAGGGCTCGGAGTAAATATATGTCCAACCAACAAAAAAAATCTTGATATTAGATGGATATCATTGAATACCTTATTCCTTTTACTGGCACTTGCATTGCTTATGTATGTGGATGAAGTGGAAGTTGGTTGGATCAAGCCACGAGAATAACGTTTGATAACCATATTGATAGAATATAGAATGTTTTATTTCTAACTATATAGTTAACAAGAGGCGGAAAACTTCTTTAAGAAATTCATCTCACACCCACCTTATTGTGGATAACGCAAAAGACAGTTTTCTAACGCCATTCAAGAAGGGAAAAGATGCATCAGTGGGATATTGAGTGTATGTTATGGCAGGCGTAAACCATTAGTTCAGAAAAACACTTTTCTTATGCCCTAATGAAATTGTCATAACAGATCGAGTCGGGCAGACACAAATAAAGGAATCGTTTTATCATTGTATGTTTGTGTGACTTAATGAAAAATTTATGGGCTAGCCGGTCTTAGGGGGACATCCATTAGCTATATAAAGTACAAAAGAGGGTGGTTTCAAGCATAGTCGTGGCTTTTAGACAAATTTCACTGAAATTATTAGAAAAGTGACTTCTTTATCAAGTCAGATTGAATTGTAACACATAAATTTTATTGATTTAATAAATTATTTAATTGTAAAAGGATTGAGATAAATGAATTTATAAAAATTGAGAATGAGACGAATTAATCCCAGTGGCTGACATTGTTTTGACTTGACACCGAAATCTTAACCCCTTTTAATTGTAAAATATTTCCTGTAAAATTTTTCTATAAAATATTTTTTAACCTACCAACGATTTTGAAAAATAAATCCCTTATCTAATTTTATTTAAATCTGAATGGTAATAAATTATTTTGAAGGGTAGCCTATTTCTCATAACATTGTGAACTCCATCCCTTTCCACTAACTTTAATTAAAAATGTATTTTTGAATAGATTTTTTTTTCAAAACTTGTATTGTATTTCAGCTTCAAAATGACTTTCCAAAAATACCTCCTGAGGTTCAGTCAGATACTTTAAAGAAAGATAAATATTTTCTGGATTGGTAAGAGTTTTAAAAATAAAATTAAAATTAATTAGGTATTTCATTTAACTTTTCATAAGAATTAATTTTTATTGCTAAGTAATGAGGGAAAGCAACCATCGATATCCTTATAGTGGTTATATTTTGCTTAGTTTTCCAATAACTGTCGTAGTTAGTTCGTTTATAAATTTGAAATTTGCATTTGAACTTAAACTTCATAAATTATAACATAAATGGGTGAAATTATTGCTGTAATAACTTATAATTTTTGAAGATTTAGTGTTTTTTTTTTGTAGTTTTGCGTTTCTTTGATTTTAGTTCAAAAATAAAGAAATTTGCAAATTTACAAATATTTTCTTTTTTGAAGCTTGAAAAAGAGTGCTATTTTCACATGCTTATATCTCCTTGAATATTTAAGAGATTTTCATGAAATATTTTTCTGTGCGTTTTCATGATATTGCAAAATATTTTCTCATTCAAGCCTTTGTTCTCTCTTTCTTTTATTTTTGAAATTAGTTTTTTAACTTTCCTATTTCGCCCTAGGGGGCTGTAAGCCATCTCACTGGATTCCGTACGTTCACTTACGTGCTTTCGTTTACGTTCGCTTACGTTTCAAGGCTTTTATAAAAGCCGTGAAACAGACTTTTAATCACAGTGTATATCTAACTTCCTTTTCTCCTTTAGACCTCTGAAAAATGTAGACTATGTTCTATCTCACACCTTTTTTAATTTTTTGAACTGTAGGCTAATTAATTGATACTAGAGCACAATTTACCAATATTTTTCTGATAACCCTATTTACGCTATGCAATAATACAGAGGGATATAAAAACAGTTAATGTAATATAAATTCCCACTTCGGTAAATTACTATAGGTTTGATTCTAGAAAAAAATGTTGTTTTTTTTAGCTGTGAAGTTCAACAGGCCTTCAGCAAAGTTATAAAGGAATTGAAAGAGTTTGGAACATATGAATGTCTGACAGAAGTCTTAGCTGAATATACAGATATCGATACACGTTATGAGCAACATGAAAAATTGTAAGACTGATTGATTCTGAATGCTTGTATTCTGGTTTTGCTGATATACTTTTGAACAACAATATGATATCCACTTAATAGTTCGTTTTGACTTTGATAATTGAATTTTTGCTACTTTCAGTTAGGCTAAACAAATTTCGTATACACTACTATCATAATATTTATAAAAATCCATGTTTTAAATAACTCCGAGTTTGTTACTTATGAACTCATTTTAATTAAAACTTGGAAACTAAGTTATAAAAATTTAATTCAACTAATTTTTTAAATGAAATCATACGAGCCCTCTTGTGATAAAGAAAACAACTATTGACGAGAATGGTGAAGAATTATAGATTGATTTTATTTCTCCTTTTAGACTGTTGGAAAAGGAAAAAGAAATTGAAGAACTGCGCAAAGTTCTGTCAGAAGAATCAATTTTAGAGACCCCAGACCTGAATAGAAGCACTAAGGAGAATCCTCTTGAAAATCATTCGAAGTCTTTGAACAGATTAAGTGATGTGGAAATGCTCATGAATCACAAAATAAAATCAAGGAGGAATTATTATGAAGATGTGTTTAAAAGCATCAAAGAAAACATAATAGTAATTAATGTATCTTCCGCTTTAGTAGTAGTGTATTTTTTATAAGTATTAGCCTAAAGTCTTGGATAGAAGATTCTGAATTGCTTTTTAGTCTAGGATTACTTTGATAATTATTATCTTTAATAATTAATAAATAAAGATTCTTATATTTAGTGTTAAAATTTATATCACTTTATCTAGTAGAACGTTATTATATTTTTAATGAAAAACTTTTACTTTAATTGTAGTGGTATGAAAGAGAAGCTCAAACTCAATATCATGCTGATGTACAGTCTATATCTTTTTGGTTACTAAAGTTTGAAGTAAGACTTCTAAATAAATTTCCAATTTTTCTGAATTTTTACGAAAAATATTTTGGGTTATCACACTCTGATTTCAGCTCTATCTAATTAATGCGCATAATTATTAGGGATTTAAAGTACTATATAGTTCAGTAGTATACAACATTAAAAAAAAGATATATGCAAAAGGAAATCAACAAAAAATAAATAAAAGTCGTTTGTTGTAGATGTTGCAGAAAAGTCGGAAAAGTGCGTATAAAAACTTGACTTCTGTTTTTCCCACATTGCATTTCGATCTGTAAAACGAACTTTTCCTTTACTATTCAAAATATGCAGCAAAACAAACTTTATTGAAGTTACGTGCTAAGTTACAGGCTATCCCTCAGTCTTAGAGGCTTTACTACTGAAAGCTGTCATTTACGTTTTGGAGATTTATACATTTATCTACCACTCCAAGTTATGGAATTGTTAAATTTTAGGAGCATACCAAAGATATGGATTTACTTCTCAGAAAAACATTTGATGAATGGGCTCTAAAAGAGAGACAACTAGCAGTATTGAACAAGTATAAAAAGTTAAATCTAGAAAAGATGGAAATAGTTACAGTTGAGGTAAGTTAGCTTATCAGGTTGTTGTACTTAGTTTTTAAAAATTGTAGTCAACGTTTTTGGTATTGCGCGAAGTACAAGAAATATTTATTAATATCAATAAATGTTTATATTTTCGTTATGGTAAATTTCTAATAGATTTTAATTTAAACTTAGTGTAATTTAAATGAATTTATGTAATTCAAATTTTTTCAAGTTTCTGAATATGAAGTGCTTGCTGTTCATTCGATTTCCTAAACTTTTTAATGATGAAAAAGAATACTTTGAAACAGCCTTACTTTGTAATAAAAACTTCAGCCAACTTATTTTGTATTTTGTTTAGGTTAAAACAAGAGAGAAAGTAATTGAAAAATATCGTATAGAGAAATTAGAGGAAAAAGCTAGGCTTATGGAAGAAGCAAGGATAAATTTAGCAGCCACAACTGTAAGTAATTGAATTCTAAACTTTTAATTAAATTTAATTAAAAGTAATGGTCGCCACAGATATTTAAGAAAATTTTCACCCTGCGTGGAATTTTAAAACCATCGAATGGAAATTAATAAAACTGTATTAATTTGTAAAGAAAGTTATGAGGAACATTGTAATGTGTGTGAAAATTTCTAATTAATACATAACTCATCACTTATTTATGCATGAGAATATGGACCATGGTTTCTTTTATTTTAAATTTCAAATTAGTTTTAACGATATAAATTTTTGAAGTTTTGAATTTTGTATGTTTTTAATTTTTTCTGATGAAAAAGAAAAATTAATGTTGACGTATTCGGTATTCGGCAAAAGTTAGTATTTATTGGTAGTAGTCGTATTGATGAGCCAGAGAAATAAAAGATTTAATATTTTAGACAGAGTATTATGATGAGTGTGATCTCCAGGATTTCAAGAGGCGTTATGAACGAGCGTAGCCTTCTAAGAACTGTGCAAGCAAGGTTAAACCAAATCCAACTTCCACCCTTCAGAAATCTAAAACTAATAAAAGCAATAGCAGAAGGGAGCAAATCCACTTATTAATTCTTAATAGAACTAGGGGGCGTTTAAAAGTCTTGATAAATTCTGGAGGTCTTCAAGCATCCAAAACCGAACCAAAATAAGTATCTACAAAACAATAGTTAGAGCAATTTTATTATATGGTGCAGAAACGTGGTGCCTCAGAAAGTCAGACATTCAGAAACTTGAAGTATTCCAAAATAATTGCCTAAGAAAAATCTTTAAAATATTCTGGCCTGTTAAAATGAGGAATGAAATAATTTTGGAAAAAGCCAACATCACAACAATAGAAGAGGAAATAAACAAAAGGAGGTGGAGATGGACTGGCCATGTTTTAAGAACACCAAGGGAAAAAAGTGGCACACGTCTCGCTCTCCTGGGCTGCCAGGAGGAAAAGAGGTAGGCTCAAGTTAACGTGGCAGAGACAGATGCTGGCCGATTTCAAGAGAGTGGGAATGGGTGGATTGGATGAGGCCAGATCCCGGGCAGGGGACCGGAGGCTCGTTATCGCTCCTCAACCCCCGTAACTGCTACGCAACTCTTCATAGATCGCTTCGCGATCTGAGCTAGCTCGTTACATTTACGAAGTCTAATGACAACCCTCATCCGATCTAAAATATTTATTTCTCTTATCACTAATTTATTAGAAATTTTAGACATTTATTCTTTCCCAAAACATGTATAGCAAATACTGACAAATATCAGAATAATCAAGTCACTTCCCTGAAATACATAAAAACCAAAGGAACCTAAAAACTTATTTACCTTTTTAAGTAACTCTAAAAATAATGACTAAACCAGCTAATCTTAAGTAAACAAACTTTCCGAAAAACCTCCACTGTTCATCTGCACAAACAACACATCCATAAAAAATATTAATATTGACTTCTCAAGTAGTTAAAAAATTGATCAGAAAATAATTAAAAAATTACAAGGCAAGTCTACTAATACGTCAACAAACTTAAAGAAACCTTAAAAATACCCCAGAACTAATAACCCCATCAATTAGCTTTTTGTTCAATAATGTTCACCGAACATTTTTCTTCTAAATATTCCAATTTCATAAGTTTCTATGAAGTAGTTTTAGGGTTGTGAGAGGTCAAAGAGTTCGAAAATAAAAAATTCTCAAACAGCGGTGGCGGCGGTGATGACGGTAACTTCTTTTTAATATAGAGAGATAACAAATAAAAATATTATATATTATTTCTATTTAATATTTTTCAAATACTATTCTCTTCAATACTACTTTTTTCATGTCCAATTATTTTCTTCCTAAGAAAATAATTGGACTGTAAATCTTACATAATCTACATTTTAAGCTCTTCTAAACAAGTTGAGTTAACCTTAAAAAACCAGCAAACTTTTAAACCACATTATATCATAGGTAAATGTTAAAATCATAAAAAAAAACTTTAGCTTATAAGACAACAGAATCTCTCTGAAAAAAGGTTTTAGTGATCGGTTTCCAGAGAAAAACTTTAATTACTGATCCGTATAACACATTTTTGTTATCAAAGTGTTTAGATCCTTTTGAGGATTCCAAGGAAGCTTCTGGAATTCCTATAAAAAAATTTCTCAATTTTAAAATATTTCCATTTTATTAGATTACGGATAAGGTTGCAGTTAAAAGCAAGTAACTGTCAAACAACTTATTATCCATCCAATCACAATGACCAATTAACGCCATATTTTATGATGAAGAAATTTTTTTCACGTTTTAAAAATGTACTTTTGAATACTTTCAAAATTAAATATATTTCAAGACTGATAAAAATATTTTTAAAACTTACAGAGCTACTATTTTACGTGTAAATAAATGTGTAAAGTTGAATTCTGTTAACATGCAAGCGATAGGCATAGGGAGGTGGTAATTCCCTAAATGTAAAATAATACATTTTAATTTTTGAAAATAATAATGGTGAATGAGTCCATGGGCTGAGTGATGTAGCATTTATAGACTAAATATAGATTAGTTAGAGTAATCTTATTATGAAAAGGGAATGGGAAATGAAAAATAGAGTTACAATGCATTTTTTTTTTCTTTTTTACAGATTCAGGCTTACTGGAGAGGAACCATGGTTCGCAAACATTTAGGTCCTTATAAGAAAAAGAAGGGAAAGAAGGGAAAGAAAGGAAAGGGGAAAAAGAAGAAAAAATAGTTTCTATATTGATTCTATTTGAAAACTTTTTTAATCGTCTTAAGAATAGTTTTTATGAATTACTCAAATACTATTAAAATGCAAAATTGTTTACTACATATTAGTCGGTATCATTAAATTACTTCAAGACAACTCTCCTACTTTGTGAAATATTCCTTGTTTTTGTGTTTTCTATTATGGAAAAATTACTCAACATTTGTTTAGTCTTTGTCTCAAAATTTCTTATAAACCTTATTTTCATAAGTCATAACTACTTCAAAAATAACCTTGAAAATATTTTCAACTTTGCTGTTATGCCTTTTGGAATGTTCTCTGAAACAGGCTTAAAATCATAAGTGCTTCGTAAAAATAATACAGAGAAAACATTTAGGACTTAAGTTATGTAAACACTGCTTTAGTATATTGGTATATTAATATTCTGTCTTATTTGTATATAAATTATTATACACAAATAAGGTAATATAATATAAATATTTGTATATAAATTTCTTATAAAAAAATAGGCACTAATTGCTTCAAAACTATATTTTAAAACCTAAACCCTTGAACTGGGCTTAATTTCATAAAGAAGAAAGAGAGACAGAGGAAAAAAATACTCTTTTTTTTCTCAGGTATGAAAATTTCTCCTACCTGAATATGTACTGTATTTATTATGCAAGGTAATTCATAAGAAGATCGAGTTGATTTTTTTTGTAAATATGTATTGCCTTTAAACGTGAATTTCCAATAAAGACAATAATTTTTTGTCTTAAAATATAACAAACTATTGGCGTATCTTTTATAACCACTCTGTATATTAAAAGTAGGTCCTTCCTTTTATTTTGTAAAGCTAAACAAACCTAAAGATTCTATTGACTCTAGTTTTCTTAAAATCATCTTGTTGACTGCTTAGTGCTATAAGATTTGAAGATATTAGAACATTTGGTATGTTTGTTATAACAGGTTTAAAAGTAAAACACATTCTCATTGCATCTATTAGCTACAGACTTTTCTAATACTAGAAAGGAGTATCAGATTGAAATCTAAATAATAATAACCTTACTGTGAAACGGAATTTATAAGTTATTGCCTAAGTTGTAAGTGCTTCTCAGTTTCAGTTGTTACAAAAATATCTCCATAAGAAAAAATATCTCCGGTTTTTGAGATTAACACAGAAATGAACTAGGTAGGCCAAGAGACTAAGCCAAGCTAGAGTGCCAAGTGCATGAGGTTCCAATAGATAGGCTCTCGGACACCTCATAATTTTCTAAAAATATTAATTACATTTTTATCAATTGAACCTGAACCTCAATAGTCAAAATCTAATTAGTTCTTAACAATTTTGTTATTCAATTAATGTAAATTATTGAGTGCTTTTGTGACATGATTCCTAGAGAACTTGTTTCTGAACTTAAAAATTATTTGATTAAATAAAGGATCTTCAAAATTTTAATTTAACTTTAGCTTTTCTTTCGGCCGGCCGCCAGGCCGCACCCCCGTTCCGATTTGGACAAACTCAGTCTTGATCGAAAGCTCTCCACCCCTAGATGAGCCAATAATATATCACGTTCCTCCAAAACATTCCATTTTTAAATTATGCGGTTTTTTCGTTTTGCCCCCATGTTAACTCTATGGGGAGGTTCCGTTCGGCCGGCCGCCAGCCCCAACCCCTGAACCGATTTTGACAAACTCGGTCTTGATCGAAAGATTTCCAGCCCTAGATGAGCCAATAATAAGTCACGTTCCTTCAAAACACTCCATTTTAAAATTATAAATTTATTTCAATTTGCCCCATTGTTTTCTGTTAATATTTTTACCAACACAGGCAAAACGTCTTTTAGAGAGCGTGAAGAAAATCTACTTTGAAATTATCAAGCTTCAATGTTTTGTCGTTTTACTAGATTTATCTCAACAGGATACTAGGCATATTGGATTTATATAAAAAAATACTGGTACAGGTTTAATGGACTCTAACCGCCTATCTGGTTCGAGACTTCACGGAACCAACACGTGACCTACAACTGAGCTTGCAATTGGTTACCACAGATACTACACTAGTAGATCTACTAGTGTAGTATCTGTGGTAACCAATGGACTCTAACCGCCTATCTGGTTCGAGACTTCACGGAACCAACACGTGACCTACAACTGAGCTTGCAATTGGTTACCACAGATACTACACTAGTAGATCTACTAGTGTAGTATCTGTGGTAACCAATGGCAAGCTCAGTAGGTCACGTGTTGGTTCCGTGTGACGTCAGACGGTTAGAGTCCATTGCAAGCTCAGTAGGTCACGTGTTGGTTCCGTGTGACGTCAGACGGTTAGAGTCCATTGGTTACCACAGATACTACACTAGTAGATCTACTAGTGTAGTATCTGTGGTAACCAATCGCAAGCTCAGTAGGTCACGTGTTGGTTCCGTGTGACGTCAGACGGTTAGAGTCCATTGAAGTATTACTTCTTTCTCTTCAGATGACGCATAAGAATAAATTAGTTGTGGTTAGAAAAACCTATAGTTTGATTGAAAATATTGAACAGTTTAGCGCTGACGATGCAACTTAAAAAAAGTAATAAATTGTAAAAAATTTAACTGCGCTGCAAGCGTGTGGTAGTAACGAGCGAAGCTCGCATCAGCGCCAAAGGCGCATATCTAGCTGGTAAGACGCGGCTTTGCCGGGTCAAACCAGCTAGTACTATTTTAAAACAATTTTTGATTAAAAATTAAAACAATCTAAAGTAATCTTTCAAAAACTACTATTTCAATAAAGAACTTTCCAATTTTTAAGAAATAAGCGAATTTTAGCTTTTATTTCGGTAGGCAAATTATCAAGTAATTAGTTCATTTATTTTTCAAGCACAGTTTGATATTAATTTATAATTCAAAAGCCCCCTATTTGCCGATGAGTTTTTTATAGTTAATTGTGATAGTTTTATACAGAAATTTATCACAAAAAAAAATCATATTCCATGAAGTCATTATATCTATCAACGACATCATTCTTGTGCTGTTACAAAAGCTACGTCACTGAGAACGATATGGATTAAGATTTTCGTCAGTGCGTAAGCGTTATTCCGTTATCTTGCTCATGTTCTGGAAATACGTATCACATCGTATCAATTCTGAATACAGTTTTTCCATGAAAATGTTTCTTTCAAAATTCGAGCCGAATAATTTAAAGATCTTGATTTCCACTATGCATGAATTATGAATTTCACAAAACTTTTAACAACTTAATGTTCGAGATTCGCTACATAAGAATTGAATCTATATTTCTGAAACTATTTTGATATTTTAAAGCACCTTCCTGCACTAAAATTCTGCCGGCCACAATGCAAAGAAATCGCTGCTTAAATTAATGTTCCTTAAATGTTGCTAACTTAAAATCCAATCCTTCTACTTTTTGCTAAAAATGGTGGTGCTGGGACTTATTCCATTTGATTTGATCTAGCCGTAGGCTAGACCAAGTCCACGAGGCCGAAAATATTTATAAATTTAAAAATAAGGTTTTGTTTAATAAATCACTAAATGACGAATAAATGGCAAGATTTTTGTCCAAACATAGATGTCGATAATAGAATTATCAATACCTACCTATTATAAATAAGCCCTTACTTATTTCTAGTTTTTGAGATCTGTTACTTCCAAGTTCATGTGTTTTTCCATTTTTTGCTAAAACTCCTTGTTGTGCCCTTGTCAGTGTAGTATTATGTAGAAATCGGGAGGGGCCCAAATATTCTTAAATGAATATATATTTTTCCTTAATTGCCAGGGATTCAGTTTCATTTAAATAAAATTAAGTTGCTCATTTACAAATCACTACTCAGACCAATAAAGCCTGCGTCGTGTGGGACTATGCCGATAAAAGCCATATGAAGAGGTATTTCAAACTAAAATAGCGAGACTAATAACCAAAACCAATAGCCCTTTTTATCATAGAAACAATATAGTAATTCTTAAAAGCCTATACATTAATAACTTATTAAGGATAATTTCATTTAAATAGCTTTGGAATTCTTTCAAAAATTAGATAATAGCAATAACCCTTTTGTCCAAGGCATAGCCCGGTAGGATGCTATCCGGGCTATATTGAATGAGGTCTCTTATACGCAGACATATTGAGCCAAATGTGCAGTGTTATCTTCATGTAAGGTTAATGTTCCGTAATCGGGAACCATCGCCAAGGAAAGTCGCCAAACTTGGCGTTATTAAAAAATTATCAAAAAATATTATTATTAAATATGTATTTATTATTAAAAATATATTATTAAAAAAATTATTAAAAAGAGTTATTAAAAAATATCGCCAAGTTGGCGATGGTTCCCGATTATGGAATAAGTTATTTAAAAATTTTATTCCATATTTTGCTTTTTAAATATGTGTCATGTCTGATTGGTTTAATTAATGTATCTTTAAAAAAAATTGTCTATCCACATACAGTCTTTTTACATACAGGTTTTTGTATTTTAAGTTATTTTAATTGTTAATTAAAGATAACGGTCCTACTGGTCCAGGTGCTTTTTTTAAATAATGAGTATTTTTAAATAATAAATTTTGATGCACATATTCGACGTAAAAAATATATCAATTTAAGCATTTTGTGACGAAAAAAGGACGTCATAATGCAGAAAAGAAAAAAAAATCGTTTTAAATTATGTACTAACAAACGAGGTACGTAAACATTTTTAGTTATGTAGTACACTGTACTTGCACACTTGCATAATAAACCAATTGACTTGAAAAGTTATCGTTAAAATCTTAAAAAGTGGAGCAAAAAATCAAAACTTTGCTTATTTCTTAATGAGTGCCATCGTCACAACCGGTTATTTTCTTTTAACTGTGTACCTTCTGTAGGGCTTTTTACTGTTGCTAAGGCCTTTGTTTATCTGTTGCTAAGCCGGTTTTTAGGTATGGGATCACGTGATTGCAAATGCTCCAATAGAAGAATTCCACGGCTAGTCATTTTCTGTAACTGTTAACCTCTGTAGGGCAAAAAACTGTAACACTTCTGTTGCTAAGGACGTTGTTAGGTCCGAGTCATGTGATTGAAAATGCTCTATTCCATTGTACAATTTCGTGGTCACAGCTGTGATTGGCTGTGACGTGGTCATGATGGCTGAGCGCGCACGAGCGACTTTTGTCACGGTGACAAAGACAAAATTGTCGCCATGGCTATTGAAGCAAGTTAGAGTGCGCGCACTAGGCGACGTGACTCTTGGCCGATTGCCAAGAATTTCTTCATAGAGATCCATTGTTTTCTAGTGATATTTTTGATACTAGTGATACTGGTCGCCGTGACTTTAGTCACTCGTGCGCGCTCAGCCTTATTAATCTGTCACTTTCGGAGAGGTATAGAGTGTTTTCAGGTGACGTCACAACCGGTTATTTTCTTTTAACTGTGTACCTTCTGTAGGGCTTTTAACTGTTGCTAAGGCCGTTGTTTATCTGTTGCTAAGGCGGTTTTCAGGTATGGGACACGTGATTGCAAGTTCTCCAATAGAAGAATTGCACGACCAGCTATTTTCTGTAACTGTTAACCTCTGTAGGGCAAAAAACTGTAACTTCTGTTGCTAAGGCCGTTGTTAGGTCCGAGTCATGTGATTGAAAATGCTCTATTAGATGATTCAAGGATTGATATTTTATTTCTCCACCTCTCGTGACGTAATAAGGAAGGGTCTTATTTTGGTCTTTTTTTTTAACTTAGGCGAACTTTTAAATCTGAACTTGCGTCCTTTGTTGTGTTATGTGAAGAATTCTAAGTGCAAACAAAAGCAATCCCGAGGTACCCAACTGATCTAAACTGACCCAGGTGAATTTCTGGCTTAAGCCATTGACCAATGGGAAGCCGATTTAGCTCCTCCCTCATACAAGTCAAAACCAATCACACAAATAAATGAGAAATGCCTGAAAAGTGATAGAAAATTCCTAATATATAAGTGTTTTTTGCAACGCACTGAGCTTCTACGAAAGGCTAGACATTTTATAAGGGCGAGCGCGCACGGGCGACTTTTGTCACGGTGACAAAGACAAAAACAACGTTGCTAAGGCTGTTGTTAGGGGCGGGACATAGAAGTATCCAATACCAGCATTCGCACATGACATCACTGGAGGATAAAAACAACGTTGTTAAGGCCGTTGTTAGGTAAAGTCATGTGATTGAAAATGCTCTATTGTTTTCTAATGATATTTTTGATACTAGTAATCCTGGTCGCCGTGACTTTAGTCGCCCGTGCGCGCCCGGCCTAAAGGTGGACATAAATTAGAGCCGAGCGCCGTAAGCGCTGCATTCACCGCGAATGCTCGCAGCTAATAACTCTTCTAGTGTGACAGATTGAATGAACATGAACTCGTTACAGCCAATCACATCTGTGACACTGTCTGATATTTATCCCAAATTGTACTACTGCCTGCCTACCCCTTCGATCCAAGGTTTGTAGAGAGAGAAGGTTGGCTCATCCGTGACGTCACCCAATGGGAAGAGGGGTCTCTGCCAATGGCAATGCTCGTACAGAGCTGTACGAGCATTGCCATACGTCGGTGAAGTCTGACGTCATCAACATGGCGCTGGGGACAAACAAACCCAATGTCTATGGCGTTTAACATGGGAGTGCTAAAGAATAATTTTTTAAAAATATTAATCGTCATTTCTTAGGGTATAGAACACCTTTCCCGCATAGTTAAAGGTATGGCAATCATTTATAAATAATCGGAGTATTTTTATTTTGCTTTTCTGTTTGAAAATTCAACGATAACATTTTAGGTCCATTGGTACCAATGGAGTCTAACACGATAGTGTGAAAAGATATTAGTTTTAGAATATTGTCCTTCGTTTGTTAACTTATAAAACCACTTTACAGTATATTTTAAGGTATGTTAATCATTTAGTAACAAGTATAATTTAGATTTTCGGTCTCATTTTTTAAGATTGTAACAAGAAATTTCATCTCCATTTGTTTATCATGCGAGTGTGAAAATATATGTTTTTATATAATATTCAAAGTTATTTGGTATATCACACCACTTTTGAGCATAGTTAAAGGTATGTTAATCATTAATTAATAAGCAAATTTATTATTTGGGCTCCACTTTTAAAGATTTAAATAAAAATTAGTATCTCCATTAATGTTATTAAGTGAGTGTAAATAGTTTTGTTTTACATATTTATCATCGTTAGCTACACTTTTATTATTTCATTTTAGTATTATATTGTTTTGAGGCTTTGTAAAAATAGTACTATATACTGTATTTTCCTTAACTTTTTTTAATTTTTTTGTTTGATCTACATTTCTACCCATTTATGTTATTATTGCACAAATAGAAGCATTTTTAGCAACAATGAGTATCAATTAGCTCAAAATTGTTTATTATAGACAAAATAAGAGTTAACAAGTTTTTTCCCATTCTGTTTTAGGTTCTATTTATTTATATTAGAGAATTGAATCACATCCAAGTTCCAGCTCACAGGACATTTTACATGTAATGAATGAACCTTACTAAATGGTTCTTGGTTTTGGTGACCACTTTTGTGGCATCAATTCTAAGCGCTTTTTGGTTGATCATTTATATTTGTAAATCTATTTGTGTCTATGGTTTAATACCTGAATTAAACCAGTCTACCAGATGTTTTAGGGAATGGCGACTTACAATGGAGTTGAGGTAAGCATCTTATTAAACATCGTGTGCTCTTTCAGCATTTGCATTCCCTCTTTACCTATCCATAATCTTCTAAAAAAGGAAACATATTTTGTTTTTAATATCTATGATGTGGCAGTTTTGTGTAATTTAATTAATCAGATAAGTTAGATACCCACAAGGTCCTAAAATGTGGACCCCTGTAGCTGACTAGATTGATTTTCTCAGTATCTATCTGGCTATGAAATTTAAAACTGATTATGATCCATAATGACAGATATTTATTACTTAGACTTAGACCATATGTGATTGTTTTGTAAATAATTTTATAGATGAAAATATTCCCAATTCCATATTTTTGAAATTTCTAAACATACAAAGGAAATACTGTTGTTCCTTTAACCACGTCTTACTAGATGTACTTATACAGGCTAGCCGAGTTTTAAACAATGAAAACCATTTGACAACTTTTCCCGCTTGGAGCGCTACAAGACCTACCTATATCACCCACCGCCTCCAACACTGTGGATATGCTTTGCCAGTTGGTCCAGTATTGCCATCTGGATTTGCAATGATTTCCGTACTCGGCTAGCCTGTATAAGTATCTAGTAAGCCGTGCTTTAACACTTTCTATCTGAAGCCTCCCAAGGCTCACATTGAATCCAATGAGAAATTGGGGTGAATAGGTCTGAAAGGTTTAAAAGCAGTCATTTATTACTCAGATACTTTTAGATCTCTAAAAAATTATCACATTATGAGCCAATTTTGCAACGTTCTTTTGCATGTTTGTATTAAACTGATTACACAACTAATTGTTTTTATGACGGATTTATTAGTGTTGATCTGATTTTACTGAATTCATCACTGTAGTGTATATTATATTGATTGATTGTTTTAACACTCATCTATCTAAGTGATTATTACCTGAAGAAAAACTAAATAATCAAATTGTTTGTTAATTTTAAATTAAATTTTGGTTAAACATGGCAGACATGTGCAAGATTAAAAATATTGGATGTAAAACTTCACCAACTTGCTAACGCTCACTTACAACTTCACAACGCTCACTAAATATATGGATTACTCTCACCTTTGGCAGAATCCACTTTGGTTTCTTACTTCAAATCAGCAATAAATATTTATTTACATGGAGATCCTATAATATTCATTTAAACTAAAACAAAGACACTTTAAGATTAATAACTTAAATATTTCAAAACTGAACCTGTTGAATTGAAAAGTTCAAATATCCTGTCCTCTTCCTGTCAAAAAATCCCTATCCTATACCGACCCAAAATGATTGGTAATTGCTGATTCAAGAGAGAAGCTAGGAATGATGTAGAATTACATAGTTGCCTGGAAGAAGCAGATGTCACTCGAATTTTCAGTCCTAAAATTGTCATTAAAATGCAAGACACAATTTTAATAATTGGATAAATTTAATGTTTAGTCAATTACAATAATAGCTTGACGCAGGGGCGTAGCCAGAGGGGGGGGGGGATTTTGGGGATATATCCCCCCCCTGAAACTTTTCTTTTTTGACCATAGAAAACCACTAAAACTACCCCACATCCCCTCCAGAAATATCAATACCCCTCTCTGAAATTTTTTTCTGGCTACACCACCGGTCCCATGTAATATTATTGGAAATATATATTCGTGGAATAGCATACATGTCTCATGCTTTATTTTTATAACTTTAATTAAAATCTTCTGCAGACGCACTGGCGTAGTGGTCAGAGCATCTGACTGCAAAGCCGTACTAACTGGGGTTCGAATCCCCGTTTGGCATGGATGTTAGTTTCTGTCCTTGTGTGTGATGAACAGGGCCGTTCCGGCCGGGCGTGCTGGCCGTGCCTGCACGGAGGCGCCGACCGATGAAGAGGCGCCTTAGAAAATTTTTTTGACCCCTAACTTTAAGGGGAAAATATTCCGTTACGTCCTGACTCAAAAGAAACAAACCTAAGCAGTAAGCTAAGATCTCCTTTCCTTTACAAAAAAAGCTTCAAAAGGCGCCTACAAACGAGTAAAGAGCGCCCTTACTGGGTTATACACACCCGTCCCCCTTAAGAGAACTAATATAGGCGCCTTTTAAGAAAAGTGCATTTTGAACTTTTTGTATGGGGCGCCCTCATCTAGTGAATCTATTAAAGGGTGCCAACTCTTAACAAAAATTTTAATATGCCCGACTTTGAAAGCTATAAGGAAGACTTCTTTTAGCTTTCAAATTGTATGGGGCGCCCCATCAAATAAATATATATTCAAAGCGCCCACCCTGAGAGAAAAATTGAACACACCGACTTTGAAATATGTAAGGCGTCTTACTTAGCTAAACCAAATTGTATGAGTTGTCTTAATTAAATGGATTTATCAAAGACCGCCAGACCTGCGAGTGAAAATTTTAACATTCCCAACTTTAAAAGCTATACCATATTGTATGGGCGCCCCCATCAAATGAATCTATTCAGGGCGCCCAGTGCGCCCATTCTGAGTGAGTTAAAATTTAAACACTCCGGACTTGAAAGCTGTAAGGCGTCTTAGAAAAACCGAATTGTACGAATCTATTAATAGGCGCCCTCCTTGGATGAAGATTTGATTCACCAGTTATTAAATAGCTATCAAGCGTTTGCCTCAAATCATATTTTAATAGATGTGCCTTAAAAATTTCTATATAATAGGCCCTTGACTTGTGAGAAATGTTTTGAAGAAGACTATTGTAAAAAACCGAATGGATATCTCTTACGTAAATTTATTAGGCGCACCTGGTGCTGCTACCATGCCAACTTAAAAATATTTTAAAAATAGAAAATAATTACTTTTTCAAACAAATTGTTCTCTAGATAAATATTGAAACTTCATTTAATTTTTCAAAACAAAAAGTTTTTTCAGGATAGTTTTATTAAGTAGCAATAGCTAATTAATTTTTATATTGTTCTTAAAGTGTCAATTACTGGTAACCATCAGTTACTGGTTAGATAAATAGCCAAACCATACAGCCTCTATCGAGAACTAGGCGAAAATTGAGTAATCCTAAGTGAATATTTTTGAGTTTATGGCCCAGGGCCGTATCCACGGGGGGTTCAAACCCCTCCCGAAATTTTGACATCAATTTTTATACTGTTTTTCATTGAAAATTCTGCAAATTTATAAGGAGCAATTCTCTTCGGTTGTTAGCTAAAGGGTCTCAAAATGAGTTAAAACACTACTTTTAGGGGTCAAATTTCAGAAATTTTTCTTGGGGGAAAACCCCCAACCCCCCCCCCACCACCAAAAAATGAGTTTATCATTATTCTTTAAACTGAAAACTGTAAAAATTCCCCACAATATATTGAAAAAAGCTTGATTTATTTTAACTGAAAACTAATTTTAATTAAATAAGTAATGCCAATATTATTTATTTATTAATAAGTAGAACCCCTTTACAACGACCCTCTGTTATAGCAACCCTTGCGTTACAACAACCGGTAATAAAAGCACCTTTTTATTACAATATTGTTAATTTTATTCGTTAAAACGTCCGCATTTTGTTGGCACCATAAGGAGTCGCTTTATCAAAGTTCTACTGTATCATTAAGTTAAGTAATATCAAAATTGTTTAAAGTAATTACTAGTTAGTTAAAATTAACAAATAATTTAAAATAAGTGATTAATTAATTAAAAATTAATTAAAAGTAAAAATTAATTAACTTAGAATTAATTATTAATGGGGGTGAGGTGTAAGGGGCGCCGTAATTTATTGGCACGGAGGCGCCTTCATACCCAGGAACGGGCCTGGTGATGAATGAATGTGGCCCCCCTGTAAAAAGGGGCTGTGGCTGTGTGAATGTGGCGTGGGCAACAGTACTTCACCTCAGTGGCTTCCACTGGGTAACGCAAAGTAAGTACTGCTTCGGCATTATCTGGGTTAATGAACTTAGTTAAGCTGTAGGTAACTGTTTAAAAATTACCTGCTATTAGAAAAATATTAAAACCTTCTTTATTGATCGAGAAAATATTAAACATTTTCATGAAAAATATATGAAAGGTTGACAACAAATATGGTTGAAAAGGATGGGCACTGGGCAGTTACTGAGAAAATCCAGTCAGCGACTGGGGTCCACATTTTAGGAGCTTGTGGGAAACTTATCAGATAAATTAAAATACACAAAACTGCCACATCATAGATATTAAAAACAAAATATGATTGCTTTTTCTAGAAAATTATAGATAGGTAAGGAGGGAAAGCAAACGCTGAAAGAGCACACGATGTTTAATAAGATGCTTACCTCAACTCCATTGTAAGTCGCCATTCCCTAAAACATCTGGTAGACTGGTTTAATTCAGGTATTAAACCATAGACACAAATAGATTTACAAATATAAATGATCAACCAAAAAGCGCTTAGAATTGATGCCACAAAAGTGGTCACCAAAACCAAGAACCATTTAGTAAGGTTCATTCATTACATGTAAAATGTCCTGTGAGCTGGAACTTGGATGTGATTCAATTCTCTAATATAAATAAATAGAACCTAAAACAGAATGGGAAAAAACTTGTTAACTCTTATTTGGTCTATAATAAACAATTTTGAGCTAATTGATACTCATTGTTGCTAAAATGCTTCTATTTGTGCAATAATAACATAAATGGGTAGAAATGTAGATCAAACAAAAAAATTAAAAAAAGTTAAGGAAAATACAGTATAGTACTATTTTTACAAAGCCTCAAAACAATATAATACTAAAATGAAATAATAAAATTGTAGCTAACGATGATAAATATCTAAAACAAAACTATTTACACAATCACTTAATAACATTAATGGAGATACTAATTTTTATTTAAATCTATAAAAGTGGAGCCCAAGTAATAAATTTGCTTATTAATTAATGAATAACATACCTTTAACTATGCTCAAAAGTGGTGTGATATACTAAAGAACGTTGAATATTATATAAAAACATATATTTTCACACTCGCATGATAAACAAATGGAGATGAAATTTCTTGTTACAATCTTAAAAAATGAGACCGAAAATCTAAATTATACTTGTTACTAAATGATTAACATACCTTGAAATATACTGTAAAGTGGTTTTATAAGTTAACAAACGAAGGACAATATTCTAAAACTAATATCTTTTCACACTTTCGTGTTAGACTCCATTGGTACCAATGGACCTAAAATGTTATCGTTGAATTTTCAAACAGAAAAGCAAAATAAAAATACTCCGATTATTTATAAATGATTGCCATACCTTTAACTATGCGGGAAAGGTGTTCTATACCCTAAGAAATGACGATTAATATTTTTAAAAAATTATTCTTTAACACTCCCATGTTAAACGCCATAGAGATTGGGTTTGTTTGTCCCCAGCGCCATGTTGATGACGTCACGACTTCAGCGACGTATTGGCAGAGACCCCTCTTCCCCCTCTTCCCATTGGGTGACGTCACGGATGAGCCAACCTTCTCTCCACTATCGTGCTGCCCTCTATCATACGATGGCATTTGAAAATAGCAGACCCTGGGTTTTTTCTCTGTGTCTAATTGGAAAATGGTAGCGCCATCTAGATAGAATTTGTGTATAACCTTCGTCTTTCGTTCCATAAGTATCGATCTGATTTTGAATCCTCCAATTTAAAATTAATATAATACCCTATTTAATAAAAAAATAGTTTTTTGTTCAGGTTTGTGAACCTGAAAACTTCCTAGTGGCAAACTTTATAAGCTTTAAAATTCTAGAGACTTCCTTGTTATTCTCCCAACGGGATTATTGACATCAGTGATCTCGCTGAATATTATCTCTCTTCAGAAATTTCTTCTGATGAATGTCTAGTGTTTGCAACTCGTAAGCGTAATAAGCTTTTGCAAATCCAAAGAGTAATTAAAAGTGAGTTTTTAACTACCAATTTGAACTGTATCATTGATTGATTAAATTTTTGGAACTTCTGTGTCTCGATAATAACTGTTTAGTAATTTAGTTATTAAGCCTATTCCGTTAGTGTATGTATTCGGTGTTGTACAAGGCGTTGTTTTATTGACATGTATTTATTAATGTTTTTCTTACCGAGTGTTATATTTCTCCAGGATGGCCTCCAGTGATTCTAATACAGATGATTCATTGTACCCTATTGCTGTTCTAATTGATGAACTTAGAAATGAAGATGTACAGGTACCGTTTGAGCTCTTGTTTTGTATGCGTTGTTGTATTTGATTATGTTTTTGTCTCCATGGAATAAATGTTGTAGTTCTACAAATTTTAACTTCAATAATCATTAATATTGTGTGAAGTCTATTATTTTTGAAGTTATTGGCCCTTTATTTATTAATTTTTTCACTTAGTACTTAGATCAGTTGAACTTTTATTTACCTTTTCTGATTGTTTGATCTAAAATCATTCAAATAATAATTTACTTTTCCATATCCTTTAATTAATCATAACAAAAAACGGTTCAATTCGGTTATAGTCCCAGCTAAATATCGCCCGGTTCTTTTAGACAACTAAAAGTAGAAATATTCATAAGTAATTTCAAACTACTGAATTAAAATGCTTACTTAAATCAATAACTATGCAATTTATTAATAAAAGTCTGAAAAATTTGTTGATATTTGGATATGTTTAGCTATTTGGATATTATCGATATTTAGCGGGGACTCTAACGGAATTGTACCGAAAAAACTTAATTTATTGCTAACTTGAATTTCACAAAATTATGAGGATTTTCACAATTTTTCCAAAAACTGGACCCTTCTCTGAAAGTGTGGACAGACCCCTGTAAGCTTTTATAAAATCTAGAAATGTTTTGAATTTTTAAGCATTTTGGAATTAGGAATTCCAGATACAGTAACGGACCCTTTATCCGGAAACCCGAAATCTGGAAGGACCCAAAATCCAGATCGCATTCAGAATTTTTAGTGAGCAAATGCTGCTACGATGCGCAATGGTTGCGTCGCGCCTTTTGTGACATAGTCTCCGTGAATGAGTTAACTCCTTTGTCCCTGCCTTGCCACCATGACTGTTTTGCCTGTGGGGTATAAAAGACCCCCAAGGTGTGCATCTGTCGGGTCCTTCCGAACTTTTACGAAGGCCGGAGAAACGCACCTTCGCGGAGTCCGCCGGCCGCGGAGTTCGGAGTTGTCCGCTACTCCGCGAAGGGGCGTTTTCTCCTGCCGGCGTAAAAGTTTGGAAGGGCCCTTCTCTTCTGTTCTAATCTTCTCTTGGCCTCCTGCTGCTTCGCTATCGGTTCCGCGACGACCCACGTGCTTCGCCAGAATTTTTTTGCTGGATCCTCTACTATTAAAACGGACGATCAGAACAACGCAGACGATGTTAACGCAATTTTAATTCACGTTCATATGATCGGAAATTTAGATTTACGAGAATGGAAAATGATAGTAGGTAGGGGGAAGCGGGTATTTTGGCTTTACTAAAGCAACTGCGTCTTTACTGGCGTTTTTTCTGGACCGGACCCAAAATCCGGAAAATTCCGAAATCCGCGACGATGTCGGCCCCGAGCTTGCCGGATAAAGGGTCCTTCTTAAAGGTCTACTGTATAAGGTTTGAGTACTTACGTATTCTCCCGTCGACCGTTCAGCTGCCTTCTAATTCAGTGGCACAGTAATAGTAAAGTCAATGGGATCTGATAATGTTTTCAGATTAACCCATTAGCGCCCATTGATCTATTTCTAGATCGCTAAACATAGCGTGGGAAACTCGCTTTTAAATTACCTTCTACCCACCCCACACATTCCAAACTGCCCAGGGGGTAAGATAAGGCATGCACCTGTTTTACAACACGTGGTTTTTTTTGTTTGGTTTGGTCATTGATCTACAGCGATAAGAGAAAGTTGGCCCATTTCGTTCAGCAGTTTTTCGACGTTTCTTTGCATAAACCCTGGAAACAGCTAAGCGGTACCAGTAAGATAAACTTATTTTGGTGTTTTAATATCTTCATAGATGTGGCTATTAGGATATAAAGCGGTGTTATGTTAAAATAAGTTTAAGTGGTAAAAGTTCTTGCCGAAATGTTGCTGATCTAAAATTAGATCACTGGGCGTTCGGCCATTTATTTTTCCTGTGTTGCTTACTATACGATTATATAGTTTTTCTTAATTGAAACTAAAAAATGAGTCGGAGAATATTCAGTTATGTCCAGGATGAAGTCAAATATATATTTTCTGATGAAATTGAAAATTATATTGTTGGTAATTAAATTTTATAATTTCTTTTGGTCGATAAATGGAGGGTAGACAATCATGATTTATTGCTAGTAAAGCAAAGCTTTGCAAATAGTGGCAAAAATTATCTGTGTTTATTCACATTAATTTATTAGTACAAGTCAATTATCTTGTTTTGAAATAGTTCATGTTGGAAATTATAAGACAACAACATTTTTTCGAGGAGCTGGAGAAAATATCAAATGGAAAATTATAATTATTTAAAATTCTCCATAATACAACTTTTGCAACCTTAAAATTGACGCTGTGGTAAAATAAATTATTGGAATATGCAGGTAAAAAGCTCAAAGACGCTGCCTTTTTAAATGTTGGCTGAGTAAGACCAAGTTTCGTTTTATTTCATGAGCAATTTCATTTTTTGGTAAAACAAATTCATAAAATTTACGCAACATTAAAACTAATGCATTTTAATTTACTTTGTGTTCAATTTTGTGGCATATTTTTTTTCTATAACATACTCATCAATTTAAAGTTCTTGGTTTATTTTCCCCACTAAATACTTCCAACATAAGCTATTTATGTAGTTTATCTTGGGTATATTATTTAATTTTATTATTATTTAATTATTTTTCCACATATTTATGAATAAATATGTGTTTCTTGAGAAGTACTAAAGTTTCTACCTATTTTATATTTTTTAAGGATTTTTTGGAAGTTCTACTATTACTTAGCTCAGTAACAAAAATATCCCAGAATGCCCAGTGATCTATTTTTAGATCAGCTATTTTTAAAGAAACAAATGATTGTTTTTACAAAATTTGTTTATAATATCCATATTTAAGGCAAAATACACCAGATTCATGATTTTTATAAAATTTGGCCGAAAAAAAATAAATTGGGCGTTAATGGGTTAAGCGTCACGGTTGACAGGATAATACATATGAACCAGTTTGTTCCTGTAATAGTTTTCTGGGATTTTGAGTTGAAGTCAGCAACATCCTTGAAGAAGTTTTGATATTTAAAACAGTACTAATATCCCAAAATTTTGTTGTGAATTGTATATCCATGTTGAAGTCCAAAACCCTGGCTAATGATTAGTTGTTTTGAGTAAGGTGCACACTTTTCCTAAGTATGTGGTGAGAAATATTAAAGAAAAAAACAATTACCTTAACTAAAAGTTGGCTTGGGATTTTAATTGACTCCCGTGGTGAGATTTTGCTCGACCCCCTCCCCCTTTTCGACCTCATATAATTAATGGATGCCTTGCTATATATGTATCTTATTTGATAGAATTGATGTTGATGCTTTATGCATTACCATTTTGGAACCAGGGTTGGGTTTCTTCCGGAAGAAACTAGTTTCTTCCAGGACAGTGGAAGAAACGGAAGAAAGTGGAAAAAAACCACCAAAAGCCAAACAAATGCTCCACATTTTTAAATTTACTGACTACATAAATGAACAATTTAAACCACAATCTAAAAAATAAAAGTTAATTTAATTATTATTAATTAATTTAAATAATTAATTTTTGAAAAAGAAGTTACACTTTAAAACTAAATTTCAGGTTACTTATGTTTTTAAAGGGGATGTTGGCGAAACCTATTTCTTCCGGCCGGTTTTTTCCACTCCGGAAGAAACTTGCCAACCCTGTTTGGAACAAACTTATAATGAAACTCTTACTTTCTCTTTTCTAGTTGAGACTTAACAGCATTAAGAAATTATCAACTATAGCATTAGCTTTAGGAGTAGAAAGAACCAGAAGTGAATTGATACCATTTTTAACAGGTCTGATATGATTTATGGATACAATCTTATTTATTCAATGTTTTGAAAAATTCAGGTCTTGAATTCCTTTACAGAATATTGATTTTAAGAATGCAATAGCTGCTTAGCTTCAAGAGACTCACAAAGTTCTAATCATCCATAATTTCAATTTCAATTTTTTTGAAAGTAACATATCTTTTAAACGTTGAATTCTACTTTTGTTGGTAGATTTAACTCCAAAGATTTCCAGCAGAAAAAATTAAGTTTTACAAAAATGAGCTTATTAAATGTTTCATTTTCAGACTTGGATAAAAACAAAAAACTTACCTCACCAATATTCTTCAAATATTATATCACAATTGTTCACAAAAGATGTGATAATACTTTTTTTAACAAAAAGTAGGAAGATGCGGTTTTTCCATCAAAGCAGAAAAGAAGAAATTTGGGTCCGTTTTCGGACGCTTCACAAAACATTTTACCTTAAAAACGGACCCTTCACAAAGTATTTTTGCCTTTAAACAGACCCTTTTTTTTTTTCATAATACTTCAAATATTGGACCCTATTTTCACAAAAACAGGCTCCTGGCTGAAAAAACTAATTTAACGCTAACTTCAAATTCACAAAGAGTATGCGGAGTATGTGCTCGTTAAATCTGTGGGTCCGAAAGTCCTGTGGTCCGTCATGGCGCAGTTTACCTCGGGTCCAGGTGTCTGGAGACTATTTCCCTCCCCTTCAGAGACATGGCAAAATTGTGGAGGTGGCGATAGATGGTGGCGACATCTTTCATCCGAGGCTTAAGTCGGACTCCTGCCATTCATGGGCCTCACTTTCTCAGGAGCCGCACCCCCTTTGCCTTAAATCCGGTACGCTTTGCGAATGGAGCTTAGATATTCCAAGTTGCATAAGACAACAACAACAACATGAGTAGATTTTCACAATTTTTAAGAAAAACGGACCCTTCACAAAAAGTCTGGAATGACCCCTGCAAGTTCTTTTTTTACTTTAACATCTGCAAGACCCCAAAGCTTTCTTGTGCTCAGCATGGGCATGATTATCCAAGTCTGATCATATTTTGTATTAACTTGATTTTCTTATGTCTATTGATTTTCTAAATATTTCAGATACTATTTATGATGAGGATGAAGTATTACTAGCACTTGCTGAACAACTGGGAACTTTTACACCTCTAGTAGGAGGGCCTGAATTTGTGCATTGTTTATTGGTATGTTTTTAAATGTTCACCTATACATTTCTTACTATTAAAAGTGTGTAAGAGTCTATTAATACCTAGTACCTCAAATCATTTTTAAAAAATCAAATTATTTGTTATAGTGAAAGTTTGTTTAACCCATTAAAGAAAAACTTGAAAATAATATAAATAATTTGGGATTCCCACAGGCCTTGAAAAGTACTTGAATTTCATTTCTGTTTTCAAGGGCCCTGGAAAGTACTTGAATTTAGTGCAAAGTTCTTAAAAGTCCTTGAATTTTATTTGAAATATTTTAATTTGGAATTCTTTTTGATTTGAATATGAAAAAGTTCATTTTTGATTCAAATAATTCATATTATGTTAGCTTCTTAAACAGTGATGATATTTTTAAAATTGTAGAACAGGTATAATATGTTTGAGATTGTTAATTATATGAATTGTAATGGTAGTGTAGTCTTTACTAAAAGAAAAATTATTGAGAAAAGTTGTTTTCTAAGTTAGGGGTACTAAAGATAACAATTTTTGTTAATTGTAAATTGCTTTTTCACCTTTCTTTGTTAGTCCATGAAACATTTAAAAGAGGCTTGAAAAGTACTTGATTTTTTTCCTTACAAAAGAGTGGGATCTGTAATTTTTCCTTCCATATTTTGTTTTATTTATTTAAATAATTACTGATTTTCAGGTTAAAAAGAGGTTTTTATGATTTTTTAAATACTTGCTGTTCTTGTCAACCGTACTTCGTGGGATCTAGACTTTAAAAATGTAAAGTCGATAAAACTCTAAAGATACGTAGTTTAAGATTTTTATATAAAATTTTACTCTACATAATTAAGAGGGATGATGCATGAATATAAGTGAATTGAATATGAACTTCATAGTAGATAGGGGGGGGGGGCTCAAGAAAGGACAATCTTCCCACCAGAATAATGCAAGTTCAGTCCTTAGGAAATTTGCCCTATTTCAACATTTTAAAATGGCAGAGCTTATTTTTTCTAGTATTTGAATCGGATCCAGTTTATTTTAGTACTTTAACTTATTTTCAGGTAAAAAGGGTCTGTATTAACTCTCATAACAAGACTATCAGACGGTATTAAAACATTTTGCTTCCTTAGGTGCCAACTTAGTACTGAATCTAGGATTTTGCAGATCTTTCAAATCTTAAAATTTGATATTATGTTTTCTGTTAACGGTATTGATCCTTTTAGCCACCCCTAGAAAGCTTAGCAACTGTGGAAGAGACTGTTGTAAGAGATAAAGCTGTTGAATCCTTACGAAATATTTCTGTTCAGCATTCAGCTGCTGATTTAGAAAAATACTTTGTTCCATTAGTAAAAAGACTTGCATCAGGTAAATACCTTTGTTAAAAAGTACCATTTTTCTTAACTTTGAATATTTATTTTTCAATTATTATTTTTATATTTATCTTATGATATAATATTTTGGTTCTTGCGTATTATCCCATTGACCCCATCAGTTTTAGCTGCACAGTTAATGGGTAATTTATTGACATCCCCTTAATTCCTAAGATTTTCTTGTTTGCAGTTTGAAGCAAGACAGTTAAGCCATTGATTTAAAATCACAGAATTTAATTGTATTCTTTAAAAAAACAAAGATGTCTAAAAGAGTAATTTTTTTTCAGCAAAAATATTTGTGATAAGGTTGGCAATATTGCTTCAGATAGAAAAAACATAATAATAGCCATGGGTTTATTCCAACAAAAAACCTTCTTGACCCATAAATGCATGTTTCCTATATTTTACCTGTTTTTTTTTTAACACAACCAGATAATATTCGGCACTAGTTAACTAGAACTAGTTGCAACTAGTAGTTAACTAGTAGTTTAACTACTTTTGGTTTAAACTAGTTCAACTATTAGTTGAACTACTCTTTTTAATAACTACTAGTTGAAACTACTTTCAAAATTTCAACTACTTTCAAAAAAATTCTTATTAAAATTTTTATCAAAATATAGAAAAAATTATACTGTAACAAATTTAATTAAGATGGTAGAGTACTCAAAATACCATAACAAGAATTAAAGGCCCTTTTTGCGCGTTTTTTGTGATATAGATAAGAAAGATGTATTAGAATTTGGGCAAAAAATAGGTTATGAAATTAAATAGACTAGTTAACTAGTAGTTAACTACTTTGGGAAACAGTTAACTACTAGTTGTAACTAGTTCCAGGAAAAAATAGTTAACTACTAGTTGCAACTAGATTTTCCCAGACTAGTTAGTAGTTGGTAGTTAACTATTTTTTGACCACTAGTTGCCGAACACTACAACCAGAATAGCATTACAAAGCACATAATTTGTTAACATCCTCATTTTTAAAAGTAAAAAACATCCCAATCTTTAGTCTGGATTTTATGAAACCTGAATAAAACAAGAAAATATTTCTTGAAAGTTACAGAGATTCTCTCTTACAAATCTCCAGTTTTCCTTGCTTTTTTTACAACACAATTTTTTGCACTAAAAATATATACATATGTATATGTAATATGTTACTGGCAAAGTGATAAAATGGGCATTATTAATGCCTGTAGTAATGTGAACAATGTGATAAATTCATTTTCATTTATCAATGAGTATTTATCACTTTACCCAAAATATTGGTGCATTATTAATAGATTTGCCTGTAACATATATATGTTGCCCATAGAGAAGAAAGTAGAGTTTAAGCCCTTAGAGATTTTCCCCATTAAGGAGGGGTAGTTAAGAAGATTTACTGTATAATGTTTGGTTTGAGTGTTTTTACATAATATCTTTCAGGTGATTGGTTTACCTCTAGAACATCTGCTTGTGGGTTATTTGGGGTATGCTACTCTAGACTGTCTGCCTCTTTAAAAAGTGAACTGCGCAAGTAAGTGTTATTGAAAGTTGAAATCTTGGGAACATATTAATTTAGCTTCCTGTAACAGGGTTCCCATGGTTCAGGGAAATACTTGAAAACCTAAGAATATTCTGTAAATTTTTACTTGTCCAAAAAAGTCAGGGAAAACTGCTCAATTTTATTAAAACTTGGAAAAATTATGCAGAACATATCTGAAATATGACTAACTTTTAATATCTGCATCTCATATTTCGCCCTGAAATAGAAAAGAAATGTACTGTTAATTAAAAACAAAATATTATCAAAAGAGCTAGAAATATCTTGGAAAAATTGCTGCTAGTTTTTAGTCCAGAAAAACTTAAATATTAATATGGAAAAGTTTTCAGTTTTATTGCTAATTATGGGATACTACTTGTTTTTATTGAAGTCCTCAATTTAATTAATTTCATTTTTTGAGACAACTAATAGTTACTAATCTTGAATGTTTTATTTTTTACATTTATATATTACTTTTACCTTTATAGTCACTTTCGCAATCTTTGCCAAGATGATACACCCATGGTACGAAGAGCAGCTGCTAGCAAATTGGGAGAATTCGCCTATGTAGTTGAGTTGGACTTTGTTAAATCTGACTTGATACCCATGTGGGCTAATTTAGCTCAAGATGAACAAGTAAGAAACTTTTTAACATTTGTGCTAAAAGAGAAATTTGCTTTAAATAATACTGAGTTACTTGGATAATCAGTAACACAGTCACAGTATAATATATCCCAAATCCCCCTCTTGGCTGCATTTATGTACTGCCTTGCTTTAAAAATGGCATCATGGGTGGATTTTTTAGCTCAGGGTGCTCAATTATCGATGGGCATTGTCACAGGTTGGCATGCTTACTAGATTCAAGTTATTCTGAACCTGAAGTATGTTTGTTTAATTTTAGGATTCTGTTCGCCTACTTGCTGTTGAGGCTTGCATCTCTATATCTGAACTTTTACCCCAAGACGATATTGAACAGTTTGTGATGCCTATCTTGAGACAAGCAGCTGAAGACAAATCATGGAGAGTGAGATACATGGTTGCAGATAAATTTAATGAAGTATAACTGCTTTTGAATAATCTTAAAATTTAAAATATTTATATCCATTTTATTATAAATGTGAATGAACTAGGATATTGTTAATTTTCTTACCATTATATATATTTTGAATATCTTTTAACTTTGTTAACTTATTTTATGTTGTGCCTACTATTCATAAGTAAAACTAGTTAATGATTTAAATTTAAAAAAAAAAACACCTACTTAAGAAATATGTCAATTGCTAAGTTTTGTAAACATTTTTTAAGTTTGTTGATTTTTAGACAATTTAAAGACATGACTCTTACCCAAAATTTTAGACAAGTTAAGCCCCTTGGTATAAAACTCCATTTAGTATGCAGGTGTGAATAAAAAAAAATCCTTGATTGTGCCTAGTAAATCTGAAAAATCATTTAGTTGAGTGCTTGAATTATCTATTTTATTATCTTTGAAGTACACAAATAAATTGAATTTGACTGTTTTAAATTTTACTTTAAGTAAATTAAGTAATGTCAAAAATTTTATCAATTAGATTCAAAAGGCAGTAGGACCTGAAATTACAAAAACAGACTTAGTTCCTGCCTTCCAAAACCTGTTAAAAGATTGTGAGGCTGAAGTTCGTTCTGCTGCTGCTCATAAAGTTAAAGGTAAGAATCATGGCATTCTTTGAACTCTTAAATATGTATATTTATATATTTTTTGTCAATTTAAAATTGATAATGTTTTTTCTTGTAGATTTTTGTCAGAATTTACCTTCAGAAATTCAAGAATCTGTTATAATGAATAACATTCTTCCATGTATAAAGGAGTTAGTTGCTGATGCCAACCAACATGTGAAATCAGCTTTGGCTTCAGTTATAATGGGCTTATCTCCTATTCTAGGAAAACAGAAGTATGTTGTCATTTTGCATTTGTAGCATTTGAATTATGTTCAAAACACCTTACAAAACCTACTTTAAGTTATTTGTCTTTTAACTTTACTTTATCCAGATCATAATTTAAGGTTGCATACTTATACAGGGTGACCCAAAATAAGTGCCCATCCATTTAACTTTTGAACCCCTACAGATATAGTCATGAAAGTGGGGTCTAGGTGGTATAATAAAGTAACCATGCTCCATCCGATGAGACAACTTGCCGGACCTGGAAAAAGTTTTAACCTTCCCCCGAACCTAATAAAACTTACCCGAACCTAATGTATTGCTCCTATGGAGCTGACAGGGGCTTCCCCCGAACCAGGTTCGTAGGTTCGGGCACTTTTTCCAGGTCTGCAACTTGCAATGCCCTCTAACTGAAAATTTTAGAAGTTTATAATTTTTATTTTACAAAACTATTAAGAGATTTGCTAAATTAGTCAATTACTAAGTTGTAGAGCAGCATAGATTTTGTACGAAAAGACACCTTGTGCAGAGAAATGCCTTGGATAAAACCCCAAAAACGCACGCTCAATTAGGTTGAATTTACGTAGTTTTTATATCCTAAAACGCTCCTTATGAGGCGAAAATGAGAAATTTTCATTTTTATGGTCTAAAATTACTCTTGGTTATTTCCTACCTTAGTTAGATACCATGATTAGTTACCTAAATCATAAAAATGGGAATTTCTCATTTTCAGCTCATGAGGATGTATAAACTATGTAAAGTCAACCTAATTGAGCTTGCGTTTTAGGGGTTTTATTCAAGGCATTTCTCTGTACAAGGTGTCTTTTCGTACAAAATCAATGCTGCTCTACAACTAAGTAATTGACTAATTTAGCAAATCTCTTAATAGTTTTTAAAATAAAATTATAACTTCTAAAATTTTCAGTTAGAGGGTATTGCAAGTTGTCTCATTGGATGGAGCATGGTTACTTTATTATACCACCTAGACCCCACTTTCATGACTATATCTGTAGGGATTCAAAAGTTAAAGGGATGGGCACTAATCTTGGGACACTCTGTGTAAGGTTCTGAAAAATGAGCTTAAATTTTAGCTTCCTAAATTAAATACAATAGAACCTCCTCTGTACAATGACATTTCAATTTAGTGTTCCTTATGTTATAACAACTGGTCTTAAAACTAATAGTTTATTATAGTAATTAGGGATTCATCTTGAAAGAAAATGGGTCCGTTTTAGCACATTTCATAAAATTCTTATCTTCTATAAAAAGGACCCTTCACAAAATTCCAATTTTAAAAAACAGGCTCTTCATAAAAGTGCAAAGATCAAAAGTGGTTTGAATATTGTTTTTAGAAAATGTTCTGTCATTTTAGAATGAAATAATTTCCAGATTTTGGGTCACTCTAAAAGTTATGAATGTGCAGTAGTTTTACTACAGGCCCTTGATTTCCATTTTTGCAAAACTTCATTTAATTTTTCACAAAATTCCTAAAACAGGACCCCAATGGGCCTCTATCCAGGTTCTATTGTAGTTACCAGTATTCAAGGTATTCATAAATTTTCCCTGCATATTTATACATCTAGAGCAGGGGTCTCCAAACTACGGCCCACAGGCCTGATGCGGCCCGCGAAGCCCTCTAATCTGGACTGCACATACCTTTCTACCTGCTAACAAAATTATGGATATGTGGTGTACTCAATTAAATAAAAGATCCAAGATACCCCTCCAAAATTCAGACTAAGGGTACCAAATTGAGTTGAAACCCTGTTTTTTTTTTAGGGTCAAATTTCCAAAAAAAATTCTGGGGGAGAACCCACCGACCTCCCTTTTGTACTTATAACGCAATTGTTCGCATTCATTTTCATATTGTAGAAAAATGAGAGTTTTACCTAAAATGCATTTAAAAGCTACATTAAACCTATTACATATGCATAAGAGGGGCTTAGGGATAATTTTAGGTCTTTTCCCCGGTGCAAAAATCTAGCTTTAGGCCTGATAACTATTTAATTATGAAGGATATTTGGGCCCCTCCCGAAATAAATTTCTATTCACACCACGGACAGCCAAGGTGTTAAAAAACTAAATGTGGCTCTTGGGCTGAAAAACTTGGAGACCCCTGATCTAAAGTATACATTTACTAGTTAAGCATGTGCTTAATAATGTACTTTTTTTTAACAGTACTGTTGAACACTTGCTGCCACTGTTTTTGTCACAGCTAAAAGATGAATGTCCAGATGTGAGGCTAAATATTATATCTAATCTTGATTGTGTGAATGAGGTCATTGGAATCACACAACTTTCTCAAAGCCTTCTACCAGCCATAGTGGAGCTAGCAGAGGACAGTAAATGGAGAGTTCGTCTTGCTATCATTGAGTATATGCCACTTTTAGCTGGGCAATTGGTGAGTAGATTCCTTACCTTTAACAGTGATGGAACAGCTATGCCATGCCAGACTTGCTTATCTATGCCAAAATGAGGTCCTCGTTCCATAAAACCCCAAATAACCAACCAACCAATGAAATGAGCTGAAACCCTATTTCTAAGAGTCAAATATCCAAAAACTCTGGAGTGACCCCAAAACTCCCTAATAAAGTCAAAGAAATTCTTAATCTTCTCAAAACTTTTATAAATAATGTTCAGTCTACAAAAAGTATGTTTTCATAGGATTAATTTTCATTGCACCCATCAGACAGGAGGGCTAAGTTGTAGAAATTATCCTTAAAAGGAAACTGTTCAATGATTAGTTATGTATATTAGGATGAAACTTGGTGTATATTAAAAGTATATTTTTAAATGAGGGAAAGGGGGTTAAGCATTTACAATTAAGAGTATTTTTTTCTTCAAAGGTCTTACATTTTTCATACAGTTTTGAAAACACATGCATTATACAAAATACTACCTAATAAAGGGTATCTGGTATTTTGAATTATATTATGTAATATAAATTTTTAAAAAAAATTTAGAGATTGGTTAACAATTTCCTAGCATTCTTTGCTTGATTATTTTTACAAAACATTTAGATTTAATTCAACTGATAGAAATGTTTTTAATCTAAATAAAAAAGTAATTTTAAAGTGCTGTACCTTGTTTCTAATTCAAAACATTACCACTTTGAATTGTATGATGCATGGGAGATATTTTTCAACAAGAAAGAAGTTTTGGGTGGGTAAATAAGATTTAGGTAAATACCCTTTTATATTTATTCTACCAACTGGGTATTTACCTGACTTCCATCACTGTGTGGTGTTAAAGGCGTAGAATTGTTTCTGCTCCAATCTACCTGTTCCATCACTGCATCACCAACTTAGTTTATAACACTGCAAAAGTTTCTCAGGCTAAAAAGTGTTTACCATTGTTATCTAGCCTTTTTAAAATTCCATCCTAATAGTGATGATTATGAAAGGTATTACTGTATGTAATGTCAGCAGATGTGAAAAGATTGATTTTAATAGTTATTTTGTGATATTTCATTGTGAATCAAGCTTTTTTACTTTTTTTAGGGTGTTGACTTTTTTGATGAAAAATTAAACACATTGTGCATGACTTGGTTGGTGGATCATGGTAAGTTTGTTATACTTATTCAATGAATATATAGAAAAAACTTCTGAATCAGCCCCTCTAAAATTTCAGAAATGCATACATAAAGTCAATAAAAACAGTTTTGAATAATCATTCGGGAAACCTTGTGCACATTTTTAATCACATTTTTTTCCTTGGGAACATTTTTAAAAACAAATATTGATGAGTTTGTAGGTCTAGCATTCCCTATTATGTGGCTGCCAATTCTTTTGATTTAGCTGGAAGATTTACATTTTTTAATGAATATTCTAAGTGACTGAGTTAAGGTGTCTGAAATTTAAAACACCAGAATCTGACAATAATAGAAAGATATGAATGAAACACAAAAGGTAAACGATATGTTAATAAAAAACTGAAATCTTCAGGCAAAATCTGAAGAATTGGCAGCTATGCTATGGATTAAAAAGAAGGATGTCTCTGTTCAATGTTAACATTGTTTTTAAATTTCAGTGTTTGCCATTAGAGAAGCTGCTACACAGAATTTAAAGAAGCTTGTTGAAAAATTTGGTTCTGATTGGGCTACTAGCACAGTAATTCCAAAAGTAATTGCTATGGCCCAGGATCAGAACTATCTCCATCGCATGACATGTTTGTTTTGTGTCAATGTAAGTTATTGTATTATTTCTTAATTAACTCTTCATATTTTTAAGTATTCTATTGTGCAAACATTGAATTTTCTGTTTTTAATGATATTATGGTCTAGTCATATATTTAGCTAATTTAATTGTAAATTTAAATTTTTTTTTCACTGGTTTTCTACCTTTTTTTGTGATTAACTCCACTGTTGCAACCATTTTCCAAAGGTACCCCTCACACTTTTAGAAAGTATTTGTTGTGCACATTTCCTATTTTAGCGCCACTCACATGCGCTCACACAAGCCTTGAGCCACCTTAGCAAAAATAACATTCTTGGGTTCAAGTTAAACTTTTTTTGCCACCCCATTTTCTACATGAATGTGAAAAAAAAAATACCAGTTTTCACAAAGGAATACCTGGTTCTTAGAATCTCATTTCCTCCAGAATCCCTTTCTTATGTTCTCGAAGGAAGGACCTTTTGGCTTTGACGGTATGTAGAAAAATAGGGCAATGAACAAAAAGTTTAACCTGAACCTTTGAATTTTACTATGGTGACATTTATGATGGCCATTTCTTCTAATGATGGTTTCTATAATAATACAGGTCCTTTAAATAATTTCTTGCTTTTTTAGGTTTTAGCTGAAGCATGTGGACCTGAAGTAACAGCCAAATTTATGCTACCTACTGTTTTGGTTTTGGCTAATGACAATGTGGCTAATGTCAGATTTAATGTGGCTAAAACTTTACAAAGGATAGGACCTGTGCTAGAAAATGCGTATGTATTTGAGATAATTTCTTAGCGGAATTCAAAATGCCAATAATCTTTTAATTTTATAGATCTAAGTTGTTAATGTATTAAATTATTTTTCAGTGCTTTAGAAACGCATGTTAAACCTTGCCTTAGTAAATTAAATGAAGATAATGATATGGATGTAAGGTTTTTTGCTTCTGAGGCTCTTGCAGGTAAAACTTTTTTTAAAAACATTCTTTCAGTTTCATGTATTTGATTATGATTTATAGAATAAGTAATATTAAAAAAAATTCTAGCTCTTGGGGCTTAAAGTTATTCTGCGGTCTTCAAAAGTCAAGCTTTATTTGGATTTGCATCTTCTAAAAGTGGTTCAAGTCATCATTTCTTTGGAACAATCGTGCAGGTTGAATATTTAAAACTTTCATGGCATAAATCATCTATTTACAGATACTGGCAGTTGTTCGAGTGCAATAACTTGACATCTTATCATTTCAAACCATTAAAGATCAGTTGCACTAAGTCGTGTCTTTATTCCACCTGTAAAATCAGTTATATTTATTTGGAAATTAAAAAAAAGTGTGTAAATAAGTAAATTTTTTGTTGGAAAGCTTGTTTAATAACTTCCAAGTATTTTAATTTTACTAATCCTTCAATACATGCATTTTTATAGGTAAAACTAAAAGTAACCTAAAGCAACATTGAATTGTTGATATTTTTTGGTAATTTTGTGAAGTCTGAAAACATTCACAGAAAAAAACTTAATTTCAACTCCTTTATCTGTGTAATTTTTAATACCATGTAAAATTCAAAAGCTGTGTTATCATACATAGGAATGGATAGATTATTTAAATTTTTTTAGTATTGTGGTTTTGTGTAAATTATAAAGTCTCTTAGTTTTTGCAAAGTACATTATCTTTGAGTTTTCATTTGTATGTTACTCTCATTGCTTTTATTTAATATGTAATTGTCTGCGTACATTTAAATTAAAAGGAATTGAATGGTGAAAAGTTTTTTATAACAGTCGGACTACTGTTGCTTGTAATTAATTTCATTACATCACGCAACCAATGTATAGGCGGAAGCATGTATAGATGAAATGATCTAGGAAATGCTGGACCATTTTAACCTGGATTTGTACCATGTAGTTTCTTAAATAGTTTTCACTGTCTAGCATTACGAAGCATAATATGGACTGATCCGTATTTTGGCATTTGTCAAAATCATTTCTGTATGGATTATTTGGCTGTTATGTATATGTTGTGGAAATATTAAAACCTATAATTGTCAAAAGTCCATGTTTACTCAAGTAACTACATTTGATTGAAATGTTAGTTTTTTTATAAATTATCTTGACCATCTAAAAAGTATTTTTGTCTAAAATGTAATTTGATTATCACAGGTTAAATATTTGTCCGAGAATTCAATAATATAACTACTAGAATATTGAACTTAAAATAACTTCTGTATGCACATAATAAATTTTAAGATTTCTTGTGTCCTTAAAAATTTTTATCAAGGTAGTTTCAAAGTATTCCTTATTAGCAAATTCTTAAGTGTGATATCCCCCCTTCAACATTGTAAGCCTTTTGTGTAAATTGAAAATAAAATGTAATTAATAATTTTTCTGAATTTTATTACTCTAAAGTATTTTTAGAGGTAGCTAGCTGCATTTACTATTTTAGTAATAAAATTATCAGTGTCTAAACCTATTTAAAAATTCTTACTTGTTAGAAGAAAATAAAAGGAATTCTTAAAATCAAGTAAGGGAAAGTTGGGAAACTTAAGCATAGGGGATTTTCTCTTCTGTATGGTAATTTTTTGTTCCAAAACTGTTGACATGTGAACATATTTATAGTTATGTACATGGGATAAAAAAAAATCACATACCTCAGTATCATTTCAAAAGTACAGTGACCAATAATTGCTTTTTACCTATCTATCTGAAGTCTCCTAGAAGAGTACAGTACGACCACGAAGTTCAGTCGCTTGACCTTTCTTGACCCGGGAAGAGCTCGCCGCTTCGGGGTAGCTAAAAAAAAGAAGAGATTCCGGTTTCTTTGGGGTTGCCCAAGCGACTCAACTTCGTGGTCGATCTGTACTTTTACTTTTTTTCTATTGAAGTTTTGTTTTAAGCTGAAACAACATAAAGGGAATTAATTGTTACAATACAACATCAGGTTTATTTTGAATCCAAATTCATTAAAAAATATGCATGCATTATTTAGTAAAGTCTCTTAAAAAACGATACTGGTGTCTGGTGGGGATACACTTGGAGTGGGCATTTGTGGCTAGTATATTGGTCAGAAAATTTTTCCCCCATGTTTTTGTGGGAAAATTTTACACTGTATTTTTTTGGAAAATAATGTAAAATAGGCAATTTTTAGTAAACTTTTTGCAGGACAAATTTGAAATTTCCATATTTTATCTTACTGATCAATTTATGTACCATTTAAACAAAAACTACAAGTTATAATTCCAACTTTGTAATTCTCACTAATTGAATTGTGTTTGATTCCATTTTACTAAAGAGTGTCTTATGTTTAATTTGTACCTCCTAACAAGTTAATTATTCTCATCCCCATTCCTTATAAAACAGCACTCATAGTTAATGAATCTCCCATTTCTTTTGTTATTTGATAAAGTAATGAGGTAGTGGCAAAGGCCAGAAGATGACACTACTGCAGGGTTCTCTAAAGCCCTAATTTTAATTTTGTTGTCAGTGGCTATCTTGGGTAAAAAAAATAAGTGACTAATTGTGGTGTGTTACAGATTCTGTGTTCTTGGCTTTTCTCTAAATCACAGGGTTGAGTTTCTTCCAGGACAGGCGAAATAATTGGAAAAAATGGAAGAAGCTGACTAAACAGATGCTCCAAATTTTTAAATTAATTGACTACATAAATAATTTAAACTATAATCTAAAAATTAAATTATTAATTAATTAAAATAAATTTGAAAAAGTTACTTAACAGTAATTTCAGGTTACTTAAGTTTTTAAAGGTGATGATGGTGGCTAGAAGGGTTTCTGCTATTTCTGTGTAAATGTTACCTAACCATTCTTTCATTTTGCAACACATAAAACTATGATTATCAATTATACTAGCGTATTGACTTAGAAGCTTAAATCACCTGAAATTTCAATTATCTAAATTTAATCAGGTGTCTTCCAGTGAAAGAAACCTACTTAAAATACTAGTGTAATTATTAAATAACTTAGTACTTGTATATTAATTAATTATATTTTGAAGGTTCAATTAAATTTTGATCAAACTAAAAGAAAGCATTCAGTATATTAATTAAAGCTTATTTGTAAAGCTGTCCGGAGTTTCATACATTTAAGATTTGTGAGACATTTTAATTAAAAAATTCTGACCAAGATGTTTGAAATTGCGTTGTTTTACTTTTATGACATCAGATCATAAAATTCAAGTAAACGTAAAGTCAAACAAACAATTTTTGAAAAAAAGTTGTGTCAAATAAAAAATAAACTTTAATAATGCTGTTCAATGTTTTTAGTTTGAATGTATTTTTACTTAGTTTTTAATCTAACAAATCAATATGGTACTTATTAATTTCAAAAATATGTCCTGGGTTGGACCCAAGAAAATATGGTAAGCCTACTATTGAAGCAATTTGGAGTACTTTTAAAAAATTAATTAAATATACTTTCCCCGATTTAATTTAGATTTTTATTGATAAAATCTAAAGAAGATCCTGTTAACCTAAAAATAGGATGATGACAGTTTCCAAGCAAATATGTTGGTATTTATTGAGAATTTAAGCAAAACTTTTTCTAAAGGTGTCCACTATACCCCCATTTACCTTATAAGAAAGGTGGAAAAACTGTAACGGATTATTCACAGAATCACACAAGTTGATGTTGAACTTCATACAGGGTTTCCACAGGCCTTGAAATGTACTACTTGAATTTCATTTTTGTTTTCAAGGGCCCTGGAAAGTACTTGACTTTAGAAACGTTAATTTTTGATTAAAGTAGTTAATATCCTGTTAGCTTCTTAAACATGGATGGGATTTTTTAAATTGTAGAATAGGTATAACTTGGCTACTTTAATGTTTCTGTTTGACTTTCTTAAAGTAAGTGAAATATAGTAGTATGTTGGGAATCATTAAATATATGAGTGGTAATATATTGTAGTCTTCACTATAAGAAAGGTTTTTGAGAAAAGTTGTTTTCTAGGGGCGCTAAAGAGAACAAGTTTTGTTGCTCGTAAATGGTTTTTCCGCCTGTCTATGTTAGTCCGTGAAAAATTTAAAATGAGCCCTGAAAAGTACTTGATTTTTTCCTCACAAAAGAGTGGGAACTATGTTATAACCTTATTAAAGATTTGGAACTCCAAAAACATAAAGCTGATTAATTCTTAGTTAGCATCCAAATTGCAACTGAATGAACCCTCTTGAAAATAACGGAATATCTTCCCTTCGGCATCATCAAAAATAGTTTTCAACTTAATTCACAAGTAACAATTATTAAATAAGGTCACTTCACTATAATGTTTATAGTGTCAAAACTGATAATTACATACAAAGTAAAAATGTCGCTCAAAAACCTGCCTTGAGGCTGTTTTATTGCCTAACAGTACAGAAATATCATCATTAATACCTGTTGCTAATGCAGGGCAAGGTAGAAACATATTCAATATGTCAACGCCTTCTGAGAATTGTTTAAACTCATATAAGCATTAGTATTTACAGTGTGGGATTTTGAAACTAATAGCTATTTATTTGCTAGGCTTACAAGGTTGGTACAGGTACTCTAAATATTCTTACTGTATGTGTGAGTGGGATAGCTATGCAAGGTATGTTCATTATAACCAGAAATAATAGATAATGCACCAATATCTTTGATGCTTGGTACTAAAAATGTGTTATACAGACTTTAGGAAACCCTAGCAGTATTATTCTGCACTCGCTACATGCCTATAATATTTTCAGAATGTTAATACACAATTCTTAAGTTTAAGTAACTTTTGTGCTGAACATTAAAAAGCCTAGTGAAGGTAGAAAAAGTCAACGTTGTTGTTGTTGTCTTATGCCACTTGGAATATCCAAGCTCCATCCGCAAAGCGGATAGGATTTAAGGCAAAGGGGGTGCGGCTCCTGAGAAAGTGAGGCCCATGAAATCGCAGGAGTCCGACTTAAGCCTCGGATGATAGATGTCGCCACCATCTATCGGCCACCTCCTCAATTTTGCCATGTCTCTGAAGGGGAGAGAAATAGTCTCCAGACGTAACACATGTCACTGAAATCACACTTCAGACATTCAAATATTATTGTTTTCCATGTGAATTATTGGGCTTTCAATAACGAGCAAGGAGAGAAATTCTATCAGGAACCTTATATAATACGTTAATACGCCCTGGAATAAAGCATTCAGCAAATAACGATGAGAAAATTTTAAAATATGGCTTAGTTTCAATTAGTTTTGGTTACGCTTGTCGGTGCGCCACAAAGCACTACACGGTGGTGCGCCACTTGAACTCCGTTGATAAGCTCCGCCCAGCTTCGCCTAATAATGAAACTCTGAAAAGATTATTTATCTGTGTGTGTGGTTTCCTTTAAAATAAAGTGAAGTTAATCTTTGTTTGTTTTGATCGTAATTATTGATTGATTGAGCAGAGGGGCACAATCGGCAATTTTTATTCTTATATCTGAGAAAAATTTAATTGAAATGTAAAATATGGAATATTTTTTTTATCATAAGCTTTATTTATGGATTATTTAAAATGGATAAATGCTTTTCAAAGAAGATTGCATATAATCCTTTAGAAGCGAATGATTCGAACTTGAGATTGATTTAGATTATCAAATCTATCCAGTGTTATTTTAGGATAAATTTAGGGTAAATTTTAAAAACTGGAATATGGATCTCGAAATGCTTTCTGCGGTTTTCATCATGCCATTTCTAATGGTCGTAGCTGCTCAAGGTTGGGTCTGGGTTGTCGGAGTGTTTGTTTGCTTTCCGATTGGACTGTATATCTATTATAAAAGAGTTGCTTCCAAAACGAAATCCAGGTTCTTTTTAGCTTGGGTTCTTGTGTCTTTTTTCTTTTTGCTGGCTGTATTTGAATTGGAAGTGGTCCCTTATCTGGAAATACTTTTTGTGGAAAACTTTGTTCTAATGTGTTTTGTGGCAGCTATGTGTCTTTGTATCTTTGTGATTAAATCATATAGCCAACAAACTGATGTTTCTCACTCTTCTGAAAGAACTCTCACAAAAAAGGAACAGTTAATAAAAGTTCGCTGTGAAACTTGCTGTATCATTAAACCCCCACGAACATATCATTGTGATTTTTGTGGTGTGTGTGTTCATAGAAAAGATCATCATAATGTATGGTAAGTGTAAGGTATTTTTCTTTTACCTCTCTTGTTTCAAATCCTTAAGCTGAAAGAAACTGCGGTATACTTATATGTATTATCATTATCCCATCAATCGTTCAGCTGCACAGCTATGGAACATTCAATTGGCTTTGGTAATGTTTTTTAACAAGATAGGTGACAAAATAACAGGGGGATCTAAACAGGGCAGAGAAAAAATTTCACTTTATATCTTGATGCCCTTGTTTGAAAAAGTCTACAACATGGCACTCTGCACATTGTAATGACCTTGCACAAAGAATTTCAAACATTTATGGGAATTATTTAAATACATTATTACTAATCAGTAACACTCGGAGGTAGTTTTGCTAAATATAAATATAATAAAGATCAATACTAAGTATTTAATTGTTAATTAATATTAATCAACATGATAAAATGGACCTTGCATAACATTTTTAAAATATCCCCCAAAAAATCTCCCCCCACTCGAAGCTATAACTGGAATGACACTCCTGTTCTCTACCAATTCTAATTCAGCTTATGTAATGGGAAAATTAGTTGGAATTGTAATTGTTCACCCCATGTATTATATTAAATTTTATTTTCTCTAGGTTAGATACCTGCATTGGATCTCAAAATCACAGGTGTTTCATGGGAGCTTTAGTTGCTCTATTGCTTTCTTGCATTTACAGCAGTAACTTGACGTTAACTACTATTTGTCACCCCACTCTCATTGGAGGTATTTTTCTGGTTCCAGATGATTGCAGTGATGTTTTTGGTGACATTCAGTAAGTAATTACCCCTTATCCCCCTTATTCTATTTTATCTTGTTTTTTGCTTTAAAAAAAGAGCTAATAAAATATAAGAGAAAATAAAATATCTTCTTGTTAAAAGTAAATTATTGAACGATTTCTGAAAATATTTGGCAATTAAATATTTGTACTATATCCTTTTTTTTATAACTTGTATAAGGTAGCATTTAAAAGACGTTTGCTTTGTTCATTACCCAATCTAGAAAAGATGTGAAATATGTTTTTATTTATTTTATGCCTTGAATTTTTTTTTTTTTTTTTTTTTTTTTTTTTTTTTTTGAATTTATAGACATGACTTACATTTCTCTTTAGCATAGCCATCTGTTTTGTGAGTGCAGTCTACTCTATAGTGATTGCTGTCTTTGTGATCTTCATATTTGGTCAGCAGCTGTGGCTGATTTTTCACAATACTTCATTTGAAGAGTGGAAACAAGGTGAACTGTCAGTGCATAGTAATGGAATATTTAGAAACATATCTGATTTCTTTCGTGGATATGTTTAAATTGCTTACAAAATTCCTCTCATGTGTGAAGAAATTTACTGAATTTTTTTAGGAAACGTAAGAAGTTCCAAAGAGTTAAAGTTTTAAACTTTATTCAATATTGAAAACTTTAGTCTATCATTTCTAACATGGCAAATATTAAGGATAATCTGGATAATAATTTTTTCCCTTTGCCTATTATTTCGAATGAACTGCTTGTGTTTTAAACTGTAGGTCAAACATTTAAGTGCATCAAGAAACTTTTTAAATAGACTTCAAACATTTACTTCATTTTTCATGTAAGTAAATTCGAATTTATTTCACACGTAAGCAAAATTTTGTCTTAAATTTTTTACTGAATCATGAAATTGAGAAATATAAATTTTTTTATTGAAATGAAGCTTGATTAGTTAAAACAAAGATTTATTGAGTTATGACGCTTAGTATATTTAAAGAATCCTTAGGTGTGCCTAAACTTTTGACAACTCGAAAGCTGTTATCTAAAGTTTGAATGATAATGATGTATTTCACTTTTATCTAGTGCTTATTCATAACATTTCATGCATGCTTATCTTCTAGAGAAACTATGTCTTATGTCTTTCAAAAATATTCTAGACAATGAATTACTCATTTATACTGTCACTAATTTTGGTACTTTGTTAGAGTTTTTTTTTGCTCTTGGTTAAATATTTTTGAAACATCCTTTTTTTGAAATATATACTGCATTAGAATGCAAGCTAATATATACCTCTATTTTGGAATTAGTATTTAATGAAAGCTAGAAATAAATCTTGTTATTGATGTTAATGGTCAGTTAAATATTTGAACATCTTATTAGTATTTTTATGACTGAAATTCCTAGATTCCAGTAAATAGTTTCAAAGAATAAAGAAGTATTCTTTGTATAAAAGAAAATTTGTATTAAAATGTACCTTAGTTTCATTGATAAAAAGAGAAAGACATTTTAGAAGTATAAAATAGTAGGGGAGAGTGGGGCACCTTGGGACATTTTTTGTTAAATTATTTTTCTAATGTTTTCTACAATTGTATTTATTCAAACACAGCTAAATACATTAAATTTATTCCTTTCCACTTCTAATAAAAATTTTTCCAACTAATTATCTCTTGAGGAATTTATAATAAATTTTAAAAATTTCCTTTTAATGTCCCAAGTTAACCCACTAGTGGCCCCACCTTGGGAAACTTTCAATAATAGCATAAAAATTGTAATTATTATTTGAAAATACAAAAAAAAACCACTAATAATTGAAAACATATGCTTAATAATTATAAATTGAATGAGTAGAATTTATTGTCATTTATTAGTACCTACCGATAAGCATGAGATCATAACTATAAAATTTCATGGCAAAAGTGGAGTGTCCCAAGGTGCCCCAAGCTCCACTCTCCCCTATTGTTAAGGTTGTGTTTTACTTTCTATTAGTTTTTGTATTGTTGTTTTAAATTTAGTTTAAAACGTGTTTTTTTTTTGTAATTATCATGTTATATTGCTTGATGATACATGTGATTATGTGCATTTAGTTTGTTTCCGCATTAAAGTTCTTTGTGGCTTACATGTAGTAATACATAATTTTACTTTCCTTACTCATATTTGTGAAAATTCCATTCTTTGGAATGTGTTGAATGTATGTTAGTTTATACACAATTAATGAAGTAGTTTTAGTCATGATCAATAACTTTCAAAGCTAAAAACCTTCACACTCTCTATTGGTGATTCCATTGTAAAACATTTTGTTACAAGTTTCCCCAGCTCCAATCTTGTTTAACATTTTGAAAATTTCAAGATGTGTTTGGCAGTATTTTCCACACATTCCACTCTTTTTATTGAGCCTCTCTAAGAGAAATAGCTACTGTATAATATTTCATATGTGAGCTATACTAAAATGATAAAATTTGGTGCATTATGAAATTAAATTAGATTTTTTTTCTCATTAGACTTGGCCAAATCTCAATAATCATGGAACTTAGGGCTTACTCAGAGTTGTATTTTATTGTTTCTCTTTACTCCAAATTATGTTCATTTTTGTCATTTATAAACTTATGTATATTTTATTACAGCCCTTGAAAGGAATTGAGATATTATATTCTGTCTTGGCAATAATAAGGGATTTATTGCTAAAATATAAAATAAAAAAAAAAAGAAATTTCATGCATCTATACTTTACATTTATGAATTTCAACTACCAAGTTATTGCAAAGCAATTTTTTAAAAGCTTATCTGAATTTGGATTGAAAATCTACAATTTTACATTACCTGAAATTTACTGTATTTCAGTTCCTTGTCTTGGCTAATAATATTGTCCTATCCTTTTATACCTTTATTATGATCTCATTGTACTAATTGGCTGAAAAACTTAACTTTTGTAAATAAAATCACACTGTATTATTCATAGAATTAAATAAATAAAGTAAATGGGATATTGTTTCTTTTATCTCTTTTATAACTACCATGCTTTATCTTCAAAAGTAGCTTTTCAACCAATTTTCTCGAAGCTTTTCTACTTTTCTTTAACCTTTAAAAATAGTTCAGAAGTTTTTTGTGCAGGTAAAATGACTCAGTTTATTGTTGTCATTTTACATATTGATATTTCGAAAAACCCATTTGAATTTGTCAAAATAGTTTTAAAAATGGCTTTAGGGACATCAGCATATGAGCTTCCATCATCTAGTGCTCCGTGGTTAATTTTATACATAATTGCTTCTTCTTGCTCTTTTGTAACTGCTTGTGGAAGATTCTTTCGCAACCTTATGATTGCATCCAACATGTCTTCCAAATAATTTGCTTGGTGTTGTAAAGTAATTCTGAGTGGGTTTCCATTTATAGTGTTTGTTATTTGAAAGTCTCCAAGTTTGGTTGCATTTTGTATGCTTTCTGTTGAGATATTTTGAGACCTTGTGTCTCTAATAATTATGCATGTATCTGATGATAAATGCATTTCAGCAGTTGTAGACACTAAAATATTAATTGAACTTATATTAATTAATTAATTAATAAAAATTAATTGTATAAGACTTTTAACTATATGCTACTTACTTTTCCCTCTTATTTTTAGTTCTATTGGCCAATGGTCTGAAACTTTTCTCACCTGTAAAAACAAATTCTATTAAGATTTCAAAAGAATAAATAAAAATAATTAAACAAGGAAGACCTGTAAAGACAATGAGACCATTTGGAGCCAATAGGTAAATGTGTAGTTTCTGGTTGGTTCATCCTAACTGATAGAGCACATGCTATTCTCACAAAACTACTTCTATTATTGCAAAGTGATAGTGATATGTATTTTAAACTCTCTTTTTTTCGGAGAAACTAAAAGTAAAATTTCAAATTTAAGAGAAAATTTTAAATTGAGAATTAAGGTCATGGATATCTAAGAGTCATCATTGGGTGATGGAAAATCTTATAGTTTTCAATTTTATCATTTTAAAAATTTATAATTAAATAATTTTGATAGTTATTTCCCTAGCCTCAAAATTTCAGCAAGGAATGAACTACATATATAATCTTCAAATACAACTGCCAAACTGATATGCCACTTTGAAAACACACATTTCCCCCATATTTTTATTTTTATAGCACTATTTTTTATAAAATATGAATAAATCATGGACACAAAGTCGTAAATATTGTACTGCTATGTACATGTACTGTATACCTTACTTCAACTAAATACAAATATAGAGATTTTTTTCAAATTTTCTCTTTTGAAAAGCTTTATCTTATTAAATGCTTCAAATTTTAAGTTTTTGAATGCCTATGATTTAATATTTTTTTGGATAAATACAATGTGAAATCAGTGGATAAAGTTTTCTCTTAATTTCTACACTAACTTACTTTTAAGCAACTATAATTATGGTAGTCTTAACTTTTAAGGAAATAAATCCTAATGTGCATTTTTTTAACTCATACTTACTGTTTTGGTATGGACTTTTTTTTTATTAATCTCCCATAAATTTATAAAATAAAAAGTTACTACCATTTTACTTATTCTGATATTAACTATCATATGTTTAAAAAAAAAAACCCAGTTGTATTTTCCCTAATCCGATTTTAAAAAGTTCTAGTAAAAATATCTGCATATATTTTTTTTGTTCTGAAAGAAAAATATCTAATATCTACTTCGGACATAGTCAGAAATAACTCTTCTTGGAAGTTGAATACTCTTGCAGACGTTAGTATTACACCTGCAGACATGTTTTCTCCTGCATACACAAATCTATTAGGAAAAACACGAAACACATAATTTTAAATTCAGTATTGGGAGGAAAATAATAGAATTTCAGTTCCAGTGTATACTTTTTTTTTTACTTACCTATCCAAAGCACAACTTTTATAATTAGTTGTAGTGTCTATGTTTTGACCGATGGCCCACGTGAATTCTGGTCTTGTCCAGAGTTCTATATGGTCCCAATCCCCCTCTTTCACGTAGTCACAATCAGCATTGAAGTCTCCCATCAAAAGAATATCCTATGTTTAAACAAAGACACGCTTCCTTTGAGTTATTGAAACTAGACACCTTTACGGAAAGTCTATTTTACAAAATTTAATTATGTGAAAAATGTATGTACAGAACTTTAAATCGATTTACATACTAACTATAACGCTTGAAATATTTAAAAAAAATTGTTTATATTATGCTTTTTAAGTTGTTAGAAGATAAGTTTTTTTCAAACATTCTCTTGAAACTTACCTCCGTATTATACTTCACTTTCATCAAATCATAAACTTGTGCTAAAGCATTAATTTCCCGTACAGCTTCTGACGGTTTAACGTGATACGTTATGATTCCGAATTTCTGCATGTCTCCTGAGAAACATTTTGTTCGTCATTTTGGAAATAAGTGGTGTTTTATGTTTTCTCTAAAATACAAAGTTTTCATTTTAGACTGTTAAATTAGTTTTAAGAATGCATATGGGTTACAGGAATAGTGAAGCTGAGTACTGTCTACAAGGAGTAAAGGTAAAGAAGGGAGAATCAGTCAAGGATCTAGGGGTATTAATACATAGGGACTTTAAAATGGGTCATCAATGTACAGCTGCGGGTAAAAAGGCAAATAGGTTATTGGGGTATATAAAAAGGACTGTAACTTCAAGGGATAAGAATATAATATTGCCTTTATACAAGGGATTAGTAAGACCTCATCTTGAATATGCAGTACAATTCTGGGCTCCATATACATGAGGAAGGATATAGAGGTAATTGAAAAGGTACAGGACAGAGCTACAAAAATAATTAAGGGGATAACACACCTGGATTATAATGAACGTTTGAGCAGGCTCAACATGTATTCACTGGAAAAAATAAGAGAGAGGGGGGATTTGATTCAGCTATTCAAGTTGGTAAAGCAAGGGGATACGGATGGCTTAAGTTTCAGCAAGGATAACAGAACAAGGGGCCATGGGTATAAACTAAATAAGACACAGGTCAATCTGGATTTAAGGAAGTACTACTACTTCAATAGGGTAATTGACATATGGAACGCGTTGCCAGAAAATATAGTATATTCAAAGGGAGTGTTTGAGTTTAAGAGGCAATTGGATAGGCTGTGGGAATTGGGGAACTCATAATCATAGGGACCAGCCTTGTTGGGCTTTGAGCCTGTAGCTGGTCGTCAGTCTTTGTATTTGTATTTGTATGTCTTGTCTAGTCTATCACACGTAATTGTTTGTTAAACTAGCATTGATTGCATTGTTATGAAATCATTCAAAACTACTTTTATTAAAGTAGTTAAGTAATAATTCATTAAAATTTTCCTGGCTAAACCATTGGCAGTACGAGAATAATTTTTACATGAAAAATTGTGATAAGGAACTATTCGGGTTTTTTTTGTACAACTTTATCAATGAGAGTATAGAATACTAAAAACCAGAAATTCGTTAAATAAAATTTTCAGTTCTTACAATGTTCCAGGACGAATCACAATATCCACTCCTATGCAGTGCTGAGGTTGGGGAAATAGATTGTGATTATTTTTTAATGGTCCCCCATCCGAAATGTTTTAGCCCCCCGAAATTAGGTTTTTGGTAAAAAATAATAAAAAGTGAAAATAGAAAAGGAGAGTCCCCCTTCCGTCTACACAGCAAATGCTCGTTCCATCAAAATTTTGAGATAGATGGATAATGATTTAACATTTAAAGACTATTTTTCTCATACAATATTAACATTAAATGACTTACTGAGAGTTGGGGATTTGAACAATACGAAATAGGGCCTGCGGTAGAACTTCGTTGGATCGTGGTAGGATTCTGTGTTTAGAATTGAAAGTTTATCTACTCTGGAAGAAAACTAAATTTTATTTCATCAGCATAATAAAGATTGGTGATGATTTTATTGTATCATAATATCTAAATTTTCTATATACCTATAAAACACTGCACAAAATTCATTTACAGATGGATCACTGCTGATAGACATATTGTATGTCACTCCTTCAGGCGCAAATCTGTAAACCAATAAAAAATAATACTATTACTTTCCTATTACTTACTGGAGAAGTAGTAGGATGCTTGCTTAGCATGTGTCAGTTTCTAGGTTCTATCCCCGGTTATTATTTCTTAAAAAAACAACTTTATATTGTCCAAAAGAAGTTACATTCAACCATTCAGAGCAGACTCAGCTGAAAGTGACAGTGCGAGTTGAATCTTGTCTAAAGAACAGTTTATAAATTTATAAGAAATTAAGTTTGACTTCAATTTGTAAGATTGAGGTGTAATTACAAAATAGGCAGTGGCATAGTGACTTATTTGAACTCATATACTGATACAAAAATTCAGTTCTTAAATTATTTTCAAATATTTTTTTGAATAAATAGAACATTGATTTGATTGTAGCTTCATATTATTTTGTCTTACTTTCTGACATCTGCGTTGATCCTCGGGGGACTGGGAGTACCTAGTTCGTTTTGTAATTAGTGTAGGGTGTTTCATCTCAAGCGCGCGACAAAAGGGAAAAAATGTATTTCCCCCAAAAAACTTAAAATATATATCTTTCTCAACGCTATTTAGGGTTTTCGGCAAAACCAATATTTTAAGGTGAATCGGAAAGATTCTTTCGGGAATTTATAGTAAAATTGACTGCATAGGGATAAAATTTAAAAGAATAGGAGAGTAATATATTCTTGAACATACTTAGTAATAATTTTTTCTTTAAACAATTAATACAAAATATTGAACTCAAAAGGTTATGCGTTACGCCAATTTTTAAATAAAATGTTTATTTTATTTTATTATCAATATCAAAATTTAATTATATTATATATCAATATCAAAAATTTCAATCTTCAAAATATTTTTAATATCGAACGAGGAAAAATCCCCCATGTTACTTGTTTTCTAATTTTGGTGCATTTCAATTTTTGAAAGTATGGCATAAAAGTTTGTACCTGTTTACGTCCCATAAAAATTTGTCCAGTAGTTTAGTAGAATTAGTCATCATTTCTATAATGACTATTAGGTCATATCGAAGCACAACCTGTAAAATAAAAAAAAACCCTCAAATTTTACTAGTTGATGTAGTTTAATTACCCTTTAATTTTGTTTCATCTTCAGTCACTCAGAGTACGGATCACGAAAAATAAATGAAGTTAAGCAACCTTCACACTTTTCCAGGCTGTCAACTTTGCTGTGACTAGTATCATTCCTCACGTTGGTTGGATAAAATCAGGAACGAAATTATTACTTTTTCACTTTCCTGCTCTTTCTTATCATTAAATGAAAAAATCAGGTTCCTTTATGCCCATGTAACGGTCATGTCTTTTTAGAGTTAGAGACCAATATCCTGACTGAAATCAAGATTTCTGCAAGTTGGGTCAATGAGACTATTTTTTACATGTGGGTTCAGCTTAATTGAAAGCAATTTACTGACGGTACTTGAAGTATTATACTATGGTAAATCTTTGGTTTTGGAACTTCATGAATTAACGGTTTGGCATGTTAAGGTCCTACAGTCTTACTATTGGTACGTGGGGGTTAACGATATTATGTAATAGAACCAGAAACCAATGACAGCACCATATTCAAGTTCATAAAACGTATCATCGCGTTGCGTTTACCGAGCCATATCCTTATGCAACACAACACAGCTCATACAAATATGTCAAGATTACGTAACTACAACTAGAAGTAAACGAAAAGTGGCTATACATGAAAAAAAAAATTGGACGAATCTTGAAAGTTAAGGCTGCTTGGAATGGCTACCGCCTTTGGCTGGGGAAAGAGATAAATGAAGATAGTTAAAAAAAATCACAAAGGTATTTACTTCTTCCACAATTCTCGACACATCAGAGTTGGTCAACTTTTTCTTCCCCAGTGTCTGAACGTTGAAGGAACCCACCAAGAGAGGACGTTCGACAGCTTTGCCTTGACCGGACCCATGCTTCTCCACAGAGTATTTACGATCTCCTTTAAGAACGTTAAAGGGTCCGACGTTTCCCGCAAGTCCTCTCGACGAAATGACGCATAGCACAATCAACAGCACAGAGCTATTCATTTTTCCTTTATGAGAATAAAAGCAGTGGAAAACCAAGAGGGCTTGAAAAACTATTTATATTTGAAAGAGTGGCAAGATTGATACATACTTTATAGAGTTTTTTTACTCGAGTTTTGTCACTTATTTTAAAAAAACTTATTTTCTCTTTAGCTCAATCTTTTCTTTATTAATTAAAAGATCTTTAAATTGAATTTTCATTGTGAAATAAATGTGCTTTCTGCAAAAAAAGAGGTAAGATGCTCAAAAGCAGAAAAGGTAATTTTTAGTCAAAATCTGAAATTTGTAAGTATTGATACATGAGAAACTCCAACTATTTTATATGCTTGTATTTTTAATATAGGGAATGTGTGATGTTTTTAAAATCTGCAATTGGGGGGTTTGATATGCCAAGAATTCTTTCGTTCTTTGTAGGGTTTTTTTTTTAATTTTCTCATTTTGATTCTTAAACTTTGTAATAACTATTAGAATGCGTTTTGTCGGGTATGAGGATGGTAGTTTGTAATAAGAAGGTATTATGTCTCAAGTTGTACTAAATTTGAATTATGCAGTACAATTCATTTTAGGCCAATTTCAAATCCATATTCCGACTGAACCTATTTTATAGAAGTAGTTTTTTTTAATACTTTTTTGCTGAGTATTTTGTTGTTGTAATCATTAAAAAGGTTTCCTTCTTGGAATGAAATCACTTACCTGGGCGAATCAAAATGGGAATGAGAAGTCGAATTGGAGAAACCATTATCTTTTCTAGTTAACATAGATTAAACTCGTTATTTAATCTAAAACACCTGTCTTTAATCTCATGACTTCATTTCCAAAAGACAGAAAGATAATTTTTTTACCATACTGTTGTCCTATTGTGATATTTGTTCCTAATTTTTGAAGTTTCTTTGTGGTCCTCAGTCGTTATAACATAATTAATACATATTTTACTTTGCGCATCTTTCGTACGATTTGTTTGATTGAAGAATTGATATCTCATTGCTTCATTATGTGTATTTCTGGTTCCTTATTGCTTATTTTTAAATGTAATCATTTTATTTAATATTTTATTGACTTTTCTGGATTTGTGAAGACAATTTCCTTTATTTTTGCCCCTAAGTTGTTCTTAGTTTAGAACAGACTGCAATCTTTCAATGAAATAAAATAAAAAGTTACAGTCGAGTCTGTTTCTGAACACAGGAAAATGAAAACTTGGTTTTGGGGTATTTTTGAGGTGGTCTTTCAGAAAAGCTTATAATATTTTATAGTCTCCGTAGGAAAAAAAAGTGTTTAGTTTAATATTAAGACGACCCCCTAAGCAATTAAAGAATAATTTAAAATTTAAATGTTTAAATAACGAAAAATAAAAACTTTTTTGTCTTCCTAACCCAAGACCCAAGTGGTTCTCTAGAAATCTCAACTGAATCGTTTTTACCCTCGGACTGTACCTTCTTGTTCCTCTCATGAAATGAAATTTTTAATGAATAAAAGTTACATGCATTTTGGAGTTTCTAGAATTTTATGCAGAAGGGCATGGGACCTAAGCACTTTTATTGTTATTATTATTACTTCATTTTTCAGGCAATTTTTTAAACTTCCTATAAATTTGTTAACTACTCCCTTACGTTATAGAACAAAGTTTTTAGCTCCTTCGCTAGAGGGCAGCACCACCGTAAAAAGGGCACCGCTGGTCTGATGGATGGATGTGATTTGGTTTTCACAAGACAAATAATTAATCCATAAAAGAGATATCGAATTCATTCGAACTAGAAGATTTTACTCGAAGTGGATCACCAAGGTATCATGGAGTTTCTGAAGAAAATTAAAATGTTCTTATCATGGGTGGATTTAATGGGGTGTCATTGGGGCAGGGGCGGATTCAGGATTTTCAAACGTACCCCCTAACGAGTACATTAACACGTTAAGTTTTAGATCACTAAAAAGTAGTATCCACAATAAGTTATAATTATAAAAACACCTTCTTTTTGAGGGTGGAGTATCGAAAAGGTTGTGGATTAAAATTTGGTACACATATTTAGAGATACCATTCTCACCAATAAATTTTGGAATGCTATTTGTTCTCGGTATTTGGAATGCTATTTATTCAATATACTCTTCAGCTATCTCCGTTCGGCAAACTTCGGGAATCCCGATCTTTGGCGATCGGATCGTCGGAGAAGCTCATTTGATTGGTTTTAATCTTTCCAACTCAATGATGTCAGCGCTTACGAACCAATCAAATTAGCTTCTCCAACGATCCGATTGCCAAGGATCGGGACTCCTGAAGTTAGCCGAACGAAGATAGTAGTGTTTGATATTAAGGTGATGATATGAGACCAGCATGGAGTTCAATATTTTGGAAAAAAAAAGTGGGATAGTGTTTGTTTTCCGTCTTTTTGATATTTAATGTTTTCAAACCCTTTCTATGGTTTTTTGGGTGACCTTGGGTGCAGATGGGGTTGTTCTGCAGTAGCAGTACTGCCCCATACAGAAAGGTTACCCAATATGCGACCACTGGGTCTTGCACCCCTGATGACGTGACACAGTGGTTGCATGGTTTTTCTAGTTTTTTATATTTTTCATATATTTCTTATAAATTTACGTATAGTATTCTATCTTTGTGTCAAGTAACTTTAAGCTCTGATGCAACATAGAATTGACTTAAATACAATTTAGACATGTTTGATAGTCTTGGGATTACATAATCCTATTTAGTGCATTCTGTCAAATTGGTCCTATCCGAAAACAGATTGCACAGCAATGTAATAACAACCAGGAAAAGATAAACAAATCTTAAGCAAATGTTGAACATTTCTAATAGAGATATCCAACAGATATGATCCTTGCAAGTCTGTCCCCAGGTCACTCGTCACGTAGAAACCCGAGCTTTTGACGAAAACCATTGGAAACCACATTCATTCTCTGCTTAGTGTATCAACCCTTATCGCGTCCCTGTGACGTTTATGACACAGATTATGTCACCCAAGACACGCTAATATACTTATAGGTTGCGAACCCGGGATAATTATTGAGCTCTTGGGGACGAAGTGGAGCTTTTTTTTTAAATGGGGCAGTTCAAAGGAACGGACCGTAGGATCTATCAGGCTCGTAAATCCATTCACCCTTTCGTTTTTTCGTGTTTTCGTTTGTAGTGGGTTGTTCACAAGTGCGTCCTTTGTTTGGTGCGGCGGAGGGTCTTTTCGGTCTCGAAACGAGTTCTTTTCGGCCCGATTTTCCAGAACGAGGTCTTTTGGAACGTTTTTTGAGATCCTTTATGCGTTCTTGAGGGAAAAGGCGGCTTTGGCGGCAGCGGAATTCAAAAGAACTTTTTCAGAGTTCCGATGAACCGTCAAATTCATCATTTTTTTTTTATCTACCATTAACGGGAACTCATTTGCTGGGGGTCTTGACCTGACAAACTGTGAGTCAACTCGATGCGATATTAATGAGCATATCTTATGGGGGATCCCTTGAGCCACCAAGTTAATGAAATTGGCAGATAGCCAGAAATGTTTAGTTTCTGTAAAGTTTCAAAGGCAGTTAGTTATACAGGCAGTTTAGTTTCAAAGGCAAAATATTTTTAGGCAGAACTGAAATAGGAAAGGTATTGGTAAAAAAAAAATCAGATTAAAATGAGACAATTTAAAAAGTTTACCCTTTCTAAATATGAACCTTTTAGCTTTAGCAGAATTTTGAGCCAATATAGATGATAAAAAAGTAGGCTATTAATAGAGAAAATAACCACTCTTCTTTTAATAGGAACCTAAAGCAATAAGCAAACAAATTTATAAAGATTGAATCACGTATAAACATAACATTTCTGCTTAAAGAATATTTTTATGTCTTAATCTGGAAAGTCTTTGAATTTTCAAAATTCTTATTTTCCATTTCTGCCTACAATCATTACTAGATATAGTATGCAATACATCTCCAGTAGGGCAGAATTTACTGAACTGGAAAAATAAATTAAATCTCATCTGCATTGAAAGATGCAAAATTTTTAATGGGTGTTTACAATTATAGGTACAGGTACTTCATAAAAAAAAAAACTTTTCTGGACTAATGCACTTTGTTCAAAGGTTATATCTTACCTACACCTTTAACCAGTGGCGGATTCAGGGGGTGGCACTCTGGAAAGTGCCCCCCTTGGACCCAAAAAATCACTCATAAGTACCATAAAATACTCAAAATGAGTTAAAACCCTACTTTTACACGTCAAATTTCAAAATGTTTTCAGGGGGGACCCTCATACCCCCCTTAGCGGTACCAAAAGGGGATCTTGATACTTTTTAGAAAATCCCCAAAATTTTGACATTTTTCTCAAAAGGTAAAGGTGATAATCTGAAAAAGTGCCCCCCCCCTTGGAACCGTGCTGGATCCGCGCCTGTTCTCTTTACATGAGAAAACCGTGAAGCATCCCTTCCATAAACCTGTGAAATATAAGTTCAGAGCTTTGTTCTTAATCGGTTTGGATTATTTCATTTAAGTGGTAGTGGTTTTTAGTCACCGCTTTTTAAATTAAGTGAAAAGTATTAAGTTGAGCATAATTATTTGCTATGAAACGGGATCCATGTCCTGCTTGAGAAGTGTTTCTCTTAACATGGGAAAACAGTGAAGCATCCCTTCCATAACCTGTGAAATGTAAGTTTAGAGCTCTGTTCTCAATCGGTTTGGATTATTTCATTTTAGCGGTAGTGGTTTTTAGTCACCGACCGCTTTTTAAATTAAGTGAAAATTATTAAGTAGAGAAAAGATAATATCTCTGTAACGGGATCTATCTATTTCCTGCGTTTGGAATGGCTCTGTTAATATAAGGTAAAAGTCCAGGCCTTCTTTCCACAACCTGTGAAGTATTAGTTTAGAAGTATATCCGTTTATTAACAGTTTTGATTATTTCACAATAGTGTATGTGGTTTTTAGTCACCGCTTTTTAAATTAAGTGAAAAGTATTAAGTTGAGCATAAATATTTTCTCTGAAACGGGATCTATGTCCTGCGTGGGAAGTGTTTCTCTTCACATGAGAAAACCGTGAAGCATCCCTTCCATAACCTGTGAAATATAAGTTTAGAGTTTTGTTCTCAATCGGTTTGGATTATTTCATTTTAGAGGTAGTGGTTTTTACCCAGATAGCATTTTTTGGTTTTTTGAAGGTTTTTTTACCCTTGCATTGCAACCCAAAAAAGGTTTTTTGAGGGTTTTATTTGCAACCCGATAACCCCGAAAAAACCTTAGGATAACCTAAGAAAAAGGTACGCTAGTTGACATTACCAACCTTTTGCGTAACCTTGCGGATTAACCTTCTACAAGGTTATAGGCACAGGTTTTTTCAAGGATAGACAAGAAAACCCTGTTTCAATGCTCTCTAGCCAGGTTTTTGAAAGGTTTCATAACAACCTTAGAAAAAAATTTTTTCGTGTAGACTGCGGAAACCAATGCCAAAAAACCTTCGTTCATTATTGCGGTCATTGGTTTTTGTAAGGTTTCCAAAAAATCTTGATTTAATATTGATGTTTAGGTTTAATATTGCATTTTTTATTTTTTTCGGAGTTTCTTTGTAAAATTATATGATGTCGCAAAATTTTTCCCGAAATATTGCACAGTATATAATACATATTTTCAGGGATAATTTTGTATCATAATTCAATAAAGAAACATCGAAAAAATTAAAAATGCGATACTAAACTTATAACTCAGGAGATAAATAATTTATCACAACTTTTTAGCTAGGTGAACACACCACTTTTAACAAAAAGTAACTCGAATTTTATGCTGTATGATTACAGAATACTTCAAAGTAATTATTAAGTAAATACAGTAAAATGAAGTAATAAAATAAATTTAAAATTAAGTTTTTAAAATTCATAAAAACAAAATATACATATATATTTTAATTTCTACAAAAATTTTGTTTAATTTAGGCTCTAAAGCACTAATGAAAAAACTTACCTTTAAATAGAAGTATAATTCAAGATGGACACATTTTTATTTAAAAAACTTATTTCAACACATTAAATGTAAGAAAAATCAAGTTTATTGAACAACTGATACAAACACAACAAATTTTACAAACAGCTTTCTAGCATCACAGGGATTAAGGTTAAAGAGTTCATATAAAAAATATACATTAAATATAAACTGTGAAGGTAATAACTAAACTTAAAAATGTAATATAATTAAAATTTGTTTAAAAAAATGATTCAAATAATACTATTTCAGGGGACATCAAATGCAACTGACAGCTCCTGCAAAAAAAATTTAGCAATTTTATTTTTAACTATTAAAAAAAGTACTTTCGCATTAACCCATTGAACGTGCCACTTCATCGAAAACATCTCAAGCAATAAGAGAATGAGAATACATAAAAGTGCCAACCCCGAAAGTTTAAATTAACGTTACTGATTTAAAAAATTAATTCTAAATAATATTCAATATAATGCAGAAAATTATAGACCAATAGTTGGCAACTGGTGGACTGAAGTCCAAACAATTTATGTAAATTCCTTGGTTGCCAAAATTTTCATTTTGAAATATAATTTGTAGAGCCAGGTGGGGAAAATGGGAAAAACAAGGTTTGATGTTTATGTACTATTGACAAATCAATATTTATATTTTAACCAAGGTAAAATGCACATTTTTTAAAATAAGAAATTTTACAAGCTTTTTAAATGTGTTAAAAACTTCTGGAAAACATTAACTGCAAAATATTAGTAAATATCATAAATTATAAAAAATTAAAACAAACATGAGTTTCATTATACTCTTTGATCCATTTGCATAGAGATTAAGAAATATAATTTTAAAATTTCTTATAAGTGGGAATAAGCTCATCAAAAAAATAGTGCAAATTGAAAAATAGTGCAAACCCATTTCCCCAAACTGTGAACCTACTATAATTACATATAATATATACATTTGAGAGATAGCATATCAGCAGTGATCAAAATTAACACTGGTCCGAGACGACTGAAAATAGGCTCTGGCCACTACTCAGAAAATCACTAGTCCAGCAGACCAGTGGGGGAAAAATATCTCACTCTCCAGTTCTAGTATCTTTTTTTTTGCTGCATAACTAATTAGAAATTTTATATCAATTAGAGAAATACTAACATTTCATCAAGAAAAGTGTACTTAATAGATATTTTTAGTTTTTTAGAATTAATATTTGGTATTCACTTTAACTGCAGTAACTACTTTAAATAAATTGGAACCTTTTCTTTTTAATTTGCCAGACAAGTCATTTTGGTTGAGGACCAGTAAGATTTGCAAAGTAATAGTTAGCAGAACCAGTGAGTTATTTTTCCATTTTCTAACGCTGCATTTTAGTTTTTAATATCATACAAGAAATAAAGCTATGTAAAATGGTTTTACTGTTCACTGGATCACATATGACAGCATAGTTGCCAACCTCATGGCTGCAAAGAACCTCGATTTTCGTTTTCTATCTTCTCTTATAATCCGATTAGAGTATACTAAAATTTCTAACCCCAATTTCCTTTACATAATACTGATAGCAATTTTAAGGGGGAAATCTAATTATAGGAGTAAATATGAAATTTGCAAACACCGATAAGACACCCCTGAGAGCCGCGCTCACTAAGAGTTGACCCAGTGGTAGAAGACTTTTACCTTTTGGCTGTTTCCGATTTTGGCCAAGGACTCTAGTTCAGGCTCAAATGGTTTGAATTTCTACGTTTGTTTTTGTCTTTTAAATTCTTTACTGGGCTGGGTCATAATCGTAGCAATGCGACTAAAATAATATCTTAACTCACCCGTCAGCTTTTCTTTACTTTTCTGACAGTGCATCCCTGGATCCTGCTGTCACATCATACCCTAGCGCTGAAGAAGCTACTCGCTGCTGCTAGTTAGTGGGGGAATTCGTGGGCTAGTCAGCCTGTTTCTATCATAGAAGTCTGCTGGCGCTACACCGGCAGCTGCTGCTCTTGCTGCCAAGGGAAAAAGATGTTTTATTGCATGATGCAAGAAAAATTTTAATTTCAACATGTAGCAATAAAAAAAAGTGGGGCACTGCGTTTTCTAATCTCCTTTTTACACAATACTAATTGCAATTTAAAAAACTAGAGTTTTAAGGGGGAAATCTGATTATCAGAGTAAAGATGAAAATCTCAGTAACTAGGTACTTGCGTATATCCCGTCGACAGCCGTTAAGTTAAGCGACACAAGTATAGAACAGACGATAGACTTTAACCAATTTTTTGAATTCAGCGGCACTGTCAACGGGATAATACATAAGAACCCTCCAATAAAATCTGAGTACTTGGCAGCTATGCGACAGTTTCAATTGAGTAATCCAAAAAGCAGAAACTTACGATGGAATTGGGTGGAAACAGACTCCGGGGTGGCAGGAGAGGTCCGGGCATTGATGTCATAGGGCACTGGCTGGAGCGACTGGCCATGAGCTGTAGGTGTAATCGCTGCGGGGGAGGCTGCTACCTGAGAAAAAAAGTTGCTTTAAAGCACAATGCTACTTGGTGTTCAGATATTAAGTTCTGCAATCAATGAAAAGTTATAATCTCAACGTAGCAAAGCCCAATCACAAATTTTCAGTGAATTTTTTAAGGAGGCTGTCCATAAAACATGTCACTTTCTCCCCAACATTTCTGACCCCCTCCCTCCCCTGTCACTTTGAGATAACATTAATATACTAATTGCAATTTAAAAAACTAGTTTTAAGGGGGAAATCTGATTATCAGAGTAAAGATGAAAATCTCAGTAACTAGGTACTTGCGTATATCCCTTCGACAGCGTTAAGCGACACAAGTATAGAACAGACGATAGACTTTAACCAATTTTTTGAATTCAGCGGCACTGTCAACGGGATAATACATAAGAACCCTCCAATAAAATCTGAGTACTTGGCAGCTATGCGACAGTTTCAATTGAGTAATCCAAAAAGCAGAAACTTACGATGGAATTGGGTGGAAACAGACTCCGGGGTGGCAGGAGAGGTCCGGGCATTGATATCATAGGGCACTGGCTGGAGCGACTGGCGATGAGCTGTAGGTGTAATCACTGTGGGGGAGGCTGCTACCTGAGAAAAAAAGTTGCTTTAAAGCACAATGCTACTTGGTGTTCAGATATTAAGTTCTGCAATCAATGAAAAGTTATAATCTCAACGTAGCAAAGCCCAATCACAAATTTTCAGTGAATTTTTTAAGGAGGCTGTCCATAAAACATGTCACTTTCTCCCCAACATTTCTGACCCCCTCCCTCCCCTGTCACTTTGAGATAACGACTTTTAAAACAAAAAGTCCTTTAAATAACAACTTAGAAAGATAGTTCATTAAATTTAGTTTTAATTATTAAATTTAGTTTTAATTTGACATACTTACTCATAACCAGCAAATGGCAGGTGATAGAACATTTCTTCTAAGCCTTCAAATTAATCATATTGCAGAATCTAAAAAAAATATTATAAAAATATGTAATAAATGTTTTGAATATCATTAATTGGAACAGATTTGATAGAGGTCCTCCACAGCGACAGCCAACTTGGCAAATGCTCTAAAGCAGTGACCATTCAACCTACATCAAATCTGTTCCCATAGAGGGGTGAATAATTAATAATAAAACACAAGATGAAATGTAAGTCGTTGAAGATTAATTATCTCTAACAGATTCAAAAAGGGAATCCACAGCAATTATTAGGAAAGAGCAAATTCTTTAAAAACAATGAATTCCTTTTGATTTAAATAGTTTTTTGTATTTACTTAATTATAATATCCTAGTTGTGGGGTGTAAACAAACAGTATGCAATAGACGATATTAGTGTGACGTCACTTGCTTGTTTAGAAACGTTGATTCCATCTGTGATTGGTTTCGTGACTGGAAGTAATTCCATACGGAACCAATCACAGATGGAATTAACGTATCCAAACAAGCAAGTGACGTCATGAGTAATGTTGTCTATTTACAAAAATAAATAAACACTTCTTTCATGATACTGTGTCTTACTGCAATTTTTTTAAAAGTGGTTTAAATCAAATATGAATATCAATAACATGGATACTATTTTGAAAATTAACCCAATACTAAATACTTAATTATAACATCCTAGTTGTGGGGTGTAAACAAACAGTATGCAATAGACGATATTAGTGTGACGTCACTTGCTTGTTTAGAAACGTTGATTCCATCCGTGATTGGTTTCGTGACTGGAAGTAATTCCATACGAAACCAATCACAGATGGAATTAACGTTTATAAACAAGCAAGTGACGTCATGACTAATGTCGTCTATTTACAAAAATAAATAAACACTTCTTTCAGGATACTGTGTCTTACTGCTATTCTTTTAAAAGTGGTTTAAATCAAATATGAATATCAATAACATGGATATTTTGAAAATTAACCCAATACTAACTTGAATAAACATCAACAACAAACCCTGGTTAACCACCCAAATCATGATGCTTGCTAACATTCATTTGAAATTACAAGAAATAACAGGTAGAATAAACAAACTTACCTCATTATTAGAAGAAAATAGAGATAAAAAAAGTTATTTAACAACTACGGAATCCTAATAAAATTACGACCCAACGATAAACCCATTACATCGTATACAGGCCAGGAAGCTAATGCTTAGTCCGCAGTAATTGCTCTTTGATAACTCAAAGTTTAAGGAAGTATAAAAAAATTCAAATTACTTAAACCTTCAAATTGAAATTAAAAACCCCAAGAACAACTAATTTGTTAAGTAAATAGGATATAGCACATAATTTATGTTTTTAGGTTGTCAGATAAACAAATGGTGCTTTGAAGCAGTGTTCCCCAACCTTTTTACCAACCACGGACCAGTCAACGTTTGATAATTTTACCGCGGCCCGCTGGGGGGTGGCATTGATTTTGGTTTCACTTTCGATGTAATGGGATTTTCGGAAGTTTAAAATACGCAAATTTTCAATTCTTTACAAAAAGATGAACCCGACAAAGCGCATTGATATTATTACACTTTTTCTTTATTTTTCTTTCCGTTTCGCAGAAAAATGTACTGTTTAATGGATTTTCTTTTCATTAACTTATAGTTGTAACAAAAAACTCAGACAACTGTCACCATTACTTCCGGGTTGAATAAGTTCGCCACAAAAAAAGAATATAAAAATTTATGGATTTCTAATGAAGCGTTTTTATTCAGTTTTCTTGGTAAAATAAGATGGTTCTCATGGTGTGCATGATTTATGTCACTACCTTCGGGCCCCTTTTTAAAATAAATAAAATTTAATGAAACACAGATGTTTTTAATTTGGAGTATAAACCTAAGAATTTAAATTCATTTTCAATGTAATGGTCGACCCGCGGCCCTGTACCATTTGATCCATGGACCGGCACCGGTCTGCGGACTGGGGGTTGGAGACCACTGCTTTAAAGCACAATGCTACTTGGTGTTCAGCTGTTTTTAATTCCCCCAATGAATGAAAAGTTCTAATCTTAACGTAGCAAAACCCAATCACAAATTTTTTTAAGGAAATGTTCATAAACGATTCACCTGCATCTAAGGTGACATGAGAATCATGAGATAACTTTTAGAAGTTTTAATTTGATTTACTTACTTATGGCCAATGACCAGCAAAATGGTAGATGGAGGTGGAACATAACTTCCTTCAAATTTCAGGAGCATAATATTCATCCTATTGCAGAATCTAAAACAAAACATTATAAAAATATGTAACGAATATGTATCATAAATAGGAACAGATTTGGTATAGGTCCGCCACAGTGACTGCCAATTTGGCGAATGCTCTATAGCAGTGACCATCAGGCTCGGATCCAGCAAGCCTCCAAGGAAGGGGCCACTTTTTCAGACTATCACCTTTACCTTTCGAGAAAAATGTCAAAATGTTGGGGATTTTCTAAAAAGTATCACTCAAGATCCCCTTTTGGTACTGCTGGGGGCTATAAGGGTCCTCCCCCAGAAAAAATTTTGAAACTTGACCTGCAAAAGTTGGGTTTTAACTCATTTTGAGTTCTTTTTGGGACTTTTTTCGTACTTATGAGTATGTTTGGGTCCAAGGAGGGGCACTTTCCAGAATGCCACCCCCCTGGATCCACCACTGGTGACCATTCAACCTACATCAAATCTGTTCCCATAAAGGGGTGAATAACTAATATGGTTCTTATCCGTTAAACGAGCACAAGCAAAAAAATCCCGAAAAAAATTTAGAATGAATTAAAAAATTCTCTGTCCCAACCGTCGCCTACTGCATTTGTTTTCGTTTTCACTTGACTGTATTGTCATTCGCTTCGCTTGGCGAGCATTTAGTTCACAATTGGCGACATTTGTGCCCAGCTAACGGATAAGTACCATTAATAATAGAACACGAGATTAAATGTAAGTCGTTGAAGATAAATTATCTCTAAAAGATTCAAAAAGGGAATCCACGGCAATTAGGGAGATTGTCTAAAGAGCTGTAGAGCAGTCGCAAAGTTTGACGACTGTTTAAATTGGCAGTAGCTGTATGCCATGGAGGACCTGTTTTGAATACGTTGCAACTATTCTAGATTCCAACCTTTCTTGTCAGTGATGTCACGAATCCCATTTGAAGGCCAAATTTATAACATTATCATACGAAATGAGTCAATAATGTATTAGTTCTATATGTTCAATTCTCATATTTTTGTTTAAGAATGTAAAAGTTTCAAAATACATAGTTGGTAATCATTTTAAATACCTACTTTGAATTTGGACTACATTATGTGATTTTAAAGCAAACACTCGAGTAACGCTGTTTGAAACTTTTTAGTATCAAATCGGTTATTATCAATCTATTTTATAGTTAGATTTTCAAAACAAGAAGTTAACAATGAATGGCAAATGAAAAGCACCATTTGTCGACCTAGATTACTTCAGTCGAAGGGATGTTATAACTTTATCAAAACATTGAATTATGAAAAGATTACAATAAGCTCATTAGCGCACTAGCGTATAATATCCCAGTTACGTGGTATAACACAAGACCACTGTTTTCATTCCAGATCCTACTTGGTTTTCAGTCTATGAACCATCTGAGGGGGGTGAGAATTTAAACCTAGGTCCTGTGGCTTGGTAGATGGTTGGTTGTTTTGGGTTTTATGGTGTGGCTTGGTAGTAAAAAAATTCTGCATTGTGGGAGATATATTCACATTAAGTTTTCACATAAGATTTTTAAAGATATCAAGAGTTACCTAATGTGTAGTAAATATGATAGTACAGCATGTAATTTATGTTCTTAGGTTATTTACATACACTGTAAACAAAAACTAATCAGATTTTGAGAAGGAAATTTAAACATAATAGGTCATTAACACAACTACAGAAAGCATAGGACATGTACCGAATATTATTGTCTCAACTAAAATTTTAAAATATGTCATTAAAAGCTACGATAAGCATTGTTATCATACGATAACATTGTTGATAAGCATAGCATAGGGCAGGAACCATAGGATCTTATAATTCTATTCACAACTCATTCAAATTCACGTTTTGAACTTACCACCACTCGGTTGCTTATGTGATTTGGAGGTAAAAAAGAGAAACTTTCAGGAAAAACAACAAAGAAGAGAAATCTCGCACAAAATGTCGACATAAATACTTATGCTGAAAACCTGAAAACGAATTACACAGCATTAAGGACGTACAGTGGCGGATCTAGAACATGAGCAAGGGGGGGGCTAACTTAATCTGATTGAGGATGATAATGAAGTAACAAGCCGTGCTTTTGCAATATTCATTAATGTCTTAAATATTGAGGGCGGTCGCAGTGTTGATTGTAAATGACTAGTATTGTTAAATATAACTAATTAATTAGTAATTAAATTAGTTAATCATTAAATATATCAAAATAATAAGGGTGTGTGTGTCAACCGGGAGGGTTTTTTTACGATGATTTGAGTCAAATATTTTTTCCAAGAATATAGATCAAATGTGAATTTTCGTGCACTTAATTTCAATGTTTAGTGAATAATACATCCATCCCGAGGCATAAGGGGGTTTGGGGGAACCTCCCCCAAGAAAATTTTTGAAAATTTGACCCTAAAATGTTGTGTTTTGACTCATTTTTGGTCATTTGGGACTCTTTGAGTGTCTCACGAAAAAGATGATTTCTTGTACTCGTTTTCAAAGGAAAAAACTGTAAGACATAAGAATTTCATGGGGGTGGTTTGAACCCCCTAACCCCGTCTCTATTTTAACAGAGTAAATTTTTTGTAAGAGACTTAGCGCATTAGACCCTTTTGAAAAATGAATCTTATAAAAACCAGTGAGTTAAAGATCTTGCAGAGGGGCTAAAGCTCATAACCTTTAAGATGTGAAACAAATCTATAAAAATGTAAGGGGCTAAGTATTTTGGAGGTTATGCTTTGTAAGGCTTAGAAAGCTCATTGGAATCTACAAGTTCTGAATCGCATGTATATTAAAGTGCTGAAAGCTAAAAATCTTGGAGGGGGCTAACGCTTTTAGGCTAAAGCTCATTAAATTGCGAACTAAATACTATAAAACATCGCAAGGAGGCTAATTCTTTATGGGGGCTAAAACTCATTGGCCCCTTTAAATTGTGAATTGAATCTACAAAAACTCAGTGCTAAAAGCCTTGTAGGAGCTAAAGATCATGGAAGGATTCATTAGGTTTACAGCTCATTAAATAGTGAACCAAATGTATTTAAAAACGCAAGAGGGCTAAAAGCTTTGTAAAGGCTATTAAAGAGCATGGAGGGAGCTAATGTTTCATAGGCTAAAGCTCATAAATTTGTGTAACAAACATAAAAACGCAAGGAGGCTAATGCTTTTAGGGGCTAAGCTCATTGGATAGACCCTTTAAATTACGAATCAAACCTTCAAACATGCAGGGGGCTAATAATTTGTAAGGGCTAAAACCTCTAGAAATCCTTAAATAGTGAATGGAGTTTATAAAAATGCAGGGGGCTAAAGATCTTGGAAGGGGCTTAATGCTTTGTAGCCCCTTTAAATTGTAAAAAAGGCTACAAAAAACTGAAAAAAGTTTAAAATTTTGAAAATTTAAAAAAAAATTTCTAAAAACTTAATTTTTTTTCGAAAAAGTTCAATTTTATGTAGTGTAAACTTAAGTCCCAAGGGGGGGGCTACAGCCCCTATAGCCAAGTAGAGCATCTTCATTAAGTCTGACTGAAATTTTGTTACCACTTAATAAATTAGGATAAAAATACTAAGTTAAATTAAACGCCTGGGTTGGTGGTAGGGGTTTGTGGATGGATCTATAACTGTCCTCCTCATTCCTAAGACTCTTACATTCTTTCAGTTTCCGTCGTAGGCAAAAGAGTTAGTCTTGAAATGTTACAAAAAAAAGTGTAAAAGTCATCAAAAATAGTAATATTTTCAATTAATTTTACTGTTACGGTTACAGGTAACGTTGGAAAATTAGAAATATTAAGACCCCCCGTGAATTAAGCAGGAAAATTTATAAATACCAATCAGTATTTATTTCCGAGTGCTATACCCGCTGAGAAGGCTCAGATTCGATCTGAGGGCCTTTCGGATGGCAATCTGGTGTGCTAACCACCAAGCCATCCGTTCCTGCAGCTGCGACAGTCTTGTAATTAATTTGAAGTTGATACTTCACCATTTAAAAAAAAAAAAAAAAAAAACAGAAAATATTGCCGAGGATCGAACCCGAAACCTTTTGTGAACGACTGTCACCTACCTCAGACGGCAGTGAGTAGACCAACTGTACCATCCGTTCCTAAAGCCTCTGGTTTATTTTAATAATTTAAAGTTAATATATAAATTCAAAATTTGAAAAAGTGGTAGGCAGGCTTTGAACCCGGGCCCTTTCAATTTGTAGCATCACGATCATGACGTCCAGGCCATTCGCTGCTCACATCTCTCCAAGAATTTTAAAGCTACTGCAGATTATAACTTCGATATTGTAAACAATAAGAAACATGCTATGATTCGATCTGAGGGCCTTTCGGATGGCAATCTGGTGTGCTAACCACCAAGCCATCCGTTCCTGCAGCTGCGACAGTCTTGTAATTAATTTGAAGTTGATACTTCACCATTTAAAAAAAAAAAAAAAAAAAAAACAGAAAATATTGCCGAGGATCGAACCCGAAACCTTTTGTGAACGACTGTCACCTACCTCAGACGGCAGTGAGTAGACCAACTGTACCACAGAGTACTAGAACAGAGAGCCCACGGCCATAGGCCATAATGGAAATCGAAAATCATGACATCTTGTTACAGGTTGGGAGAATTGTGGCGCTGGGATCGCACTAAACTCACTAGCGTCTGGATCCAGTCTGAATCGTTCGCCGGCTGCCTATGGGAGATCGAAAACACCTTTCTGCGCATGCGCTGAGTTCTAATTTGGCGAGAGATTTAAGCGGCCGGCATACGTTCCAGAATCTAGTGTGGCGCCCTCACATCAGTAACGCATTTGAAAATAGCCTCGTGGACCCTCTGTTAGGATATTTCTCTGTGAACTGTACCATCCGTTCCTAAAGCCTCTGGTTTATTTTAATAATTTAAAGTTAATATATAAATTCAAAATTTGAAAAAGTGGTAGGCAGGCTTTGAACCCGGGCCCTTTCAATTTGTAGCATCACGATCATGACGTCCAGGCCATTCGCTGCTCACATCTCTCCAAGAATTTTAAAGCTACTGCAGATTATAACTTCGATATTGTAAACAATAAGAAACATGCTATGATTCGATCTGAGGGCCTTTCGGATGGCAATCTGGTGTGCTAACCACCAAGCCATCCGTTCCTGCAGCTGCGACAGTCTTGTAATTAATTTGAAGTTGATACTTCACCATTTAAAAAAAAAAAAAAAAACAGAAAATATTGCCGAGGATCGAACCCGAAACCTTTTGTGAACGACTGTCACCTACCTCAGACGGCAGTGAGTAGACCAACTGTACCATCCGTTCCTAAAGCCTCTGGTTTATTTTAATAATTTAAAGTTAATATATAAATTCAAAATTTGAAAAAGTGGTAGGCAGGCTTTGAACCCGGGCCCTTTCAATTTGTAGCATCACGATCATGACGTCCAGGCCATTCGCTGCTCACATCTCTCCAAGAATTTTAAAGCTACTGCAGATTATAACTTCGATATTGTAAACAATAAGAAACATGCAGTGTGTGTTATCCAAGTCTTATTTTTCTCAATTATGTTTATAATTTATTTTTTGTATGAATTTTGTATATCATCCTGTGTCAACCTGCAACCTGACCCTCATGTGTGAATTTCACTAACACTTTTAGGGGTTATTCTTTACTGTGAAAGAAACAGGAAAATATATTTATTTGAATTTTTTGGTGATTTTTTTAAAACTTTGAATAAAAAAAAAAATAAAAGTTTTATAGCTCTTTTATCTTGAATAACTCCAGTTCTGTTAAGCTTAAAAAAATGCATCGATCTTAACAGATTATTTTTTAAGTTTGAATTTCATATACAACCTGACTATAGCTTAAAAAATAAAACTTTTATCTAATAAAAAAGAACATTTTTTTTTTAAATTTTAAAAATATATGTTTGTTGAATTTATTTTCAGTGCTATTTCTTATTTGTTTGTAAAATTTTCGGTTCGAGGCTTTTTTCTAATTTTATGAATTTGAGTGTGGGTATGAAGGACAACCAACCACTCCATAACTTTATTCATGGGTGGGCAAAAAGTCGATACACTTGTGAAAGTTCCATAGAAACTATCTACTATCATAATTTTGAACTAAATTTTTTATTGCCTTAAATAATCCCTAAGACTGAAAACCATTTTTATTCTTTTTTTTTTAATTTTCAAAAGTGTTCTAACGTTTTGCCCACCCTGTATTCATTAAAATATAAAAAAAATTATTGATTTTATTGACATGAAACAAATTATTGACAACAAATTGAGTTCATATAGCTCATTATAGAGCAGTGTTTCTCAACCGGGGGTACGCGTACCCCTAGGGGTACGCAGAGAGCTTTTAAGGGGTACGCCACGTATTCAAAAATCCCGTAAAAGTAGCACAAAATCACTTTTTAATAGGCTGAAATTGAAAAATTTCCTGGGGGAGGACCCCCAAACCCCCTTTTACATACAGTTTGATGTATCAATAATTTATGTAATTTTTAATATGAAAGCAGGACATTTTCAGATGGAGGTTGTTCCAAATATACTCTGGAAGTAGCAAACGGGGCAGCATACGCCCTGGGTATCACACAAGAGGTTTCAGAATATTCAAAATTAGATAAAAAAAATTATTTTTGAATTAAATTTTATAATTTGGTAGAGTTAATTATACTATTATCCTAACTGTTTCAAATTAAATTTTAAGGTGCATAGAAAACTTAACTTTTGAATATTGCAGGGGTGGAAAATCTGCTCCAACTGTGCCAAACTGCTCCAAAATGGATGCCTTGCTCCAATCTGCTCCAAAACGAGCAAAATTCACATTTTTGCGCCAAACTGCTCCAAAAACATGATTTTCCATTCAATTTGATTCAAATTTTGAAAATCCTAACAACAGGGAAAGAGCCAATCTTCAGCCATCATGATTACCATCCGCGGAATCGCGATTTTCTGCTTTTTCTCTACAAAATATGAGCCTTCATCATCTAAAATAGAGATGCACAACCTGCGATTTTTCCAGATAATCCCTACTATTTTTTACCTTCCAGACTATTTCGAAGAAAAATCACGAGTTATTGTGGGAAAATCGTGACTTTCGCGAAAGTTTCGTTTTGCTCTGGGAATTAGCATGAAAGTGTAATGCTACAAAAATGCTTGATACGAAATCACCAAAAGGTGCTGCAAAAATGCAAATCATACCCTGATACGAAAACACTAATAGGTGCTCCAAAATTGGTTAGCCTTGCTCCGAAACTGCTCCAAAAATTGATTAGCATTGCTCCAAAAATGAATTTTTGGTTTTCCACCCCTGATATTGTCTATAATAGCTTTACAAAATTGTATTTCACTTGGTTATAAATTGAATTCTTTTCATAACAGAACGTTGGTATAAAATTCTATGAAATGTAAGCAAATTAGGGGCAAAAATTTGTAAGGAGGCGGTGGAAATTTTTCTTCTTGAAAAGAGGGCGGTGGTCCCAAAAATTTAACCTATGATTTAAACGAAGGTGATATTTCAACTACTATCTGCAAATGCATGCGAGGGGTACGCAGGGAAATATATTTTTCTTTTGTTGGTACAATCGTGAAAAAGGTTGAGAACCACTGTTATAGAGATAGGAGTGTTGTGTCATTATCCCTGTAAGAAAAATAATTGATTAGCAGGTAACAAAACGGTATAAGACGGCTTTTTAATATTTCAAAATACATTTGAACCAGGCGCGGATTCAATAAAGCACTTCGGAAAATGTCCCCTCCTTGGGCTGAAAAAGAAAGGGAAAGATGGGAAAAAGAGAGAAAAGGCGTAAAAAAGAAAGTAGATTTTGAAAGACCAATAATTTTTTTTTTGTCATTTAAAAAAAGATATTTTTTTTTCTTTTCTTCTTTTTACCCTTTTCTTCTCTTCCTTTTCCCTTCTTGGCCCCTTTTTTTTGCCCAAAAGGTGTCACTTTCCCCAGATTCTCCAAACTTTTTTCGTTCATCAAGCGCCTGTGCGGATCAAAAATGAATTATTCAGGGTCAAAATCCCTACAATTTTCTAGGGGAGAATCCCCAGACCCCCTAAAAAATTTGCGTTCTTAAAAGACAGTTATAAGGTTCAGATCCCGATCATAGGTTCAGAAATAGTTTCGCTTATTTTGTTTATCAAACATGTTGGGGTTCAAAAATAAAATTCATTAGGGGGATCTTTATAGAAAAAAGTAAAATTTAGTCTATTTTGCATTTTTTTTTAAAGGTACAGGTGATCCTCAAAAAGTGTCCTCCCCTTGGAGACCTGCTGGATCCGCGCCTGCCTTGAACACATTGCTTTTAAATATTTCAACTAAAAATCTATAGAAAGGAAAAAGAAAGACAGAGAATGAGGATGAGAGAGAAAAAAAGAAAGAAAGGGTGTACGGGAGAGAAACCCAAACCCAATTAGAGTTTTTGGGACACTGTTCCAATGTGTTTGTGTTGTAATTTGTGTTGTACTCTGTTTGTGTCTATTTGTCTATTTCCATTATTCCATAATACCATACGATACCATAAATACCATAACTTTTCAAATGCTGACTCCCATGCCTAAATACGGGCCCTGGGCTTGACTCAGCTGTCCCTTCGATGCCGTAACTCGATCCGAGTGGTCAAGTCGGGATTCCCGCTCTCCTGCTATTTCAGGAGGCAGCACGAGCCACGTGTCCACGCGAGACGTGCGAGCAGTGCATCATCCGACTCCAGATTTATGGACGCGAGAGGAGAGATTAGTCCATGTTTTGACTCGCCTCTATTTGGGCTGCGATATCTCACCGAGCGTGTTTTATTTTACTCATCGAATGGGAAATCCCGTGCATTTTGCGTCCTCTGATGTGGCTAGGATTAGTTATCGGTGGGTCGATTGAGCGTGTTCGTTTTAGTGTGCTCATGCATTTATATGGCTTTTGTTGGGGACATATTGTCGCCCTTTTAGGGAGAAACCTCAAACTCTGGTTAGAAGCAAAACAAAGCATTGTAGAAAATTTTATCTTCGAATTTTAGGTAATCTAATTATAACCGGTGATTTTAATCATAGATACTATCCAGCTAACTTTCATTGACATTATTGGAAGTTATTTGTCGTTGATAAAACCCATGCAATTTGCGAGTGTTTAAGAATGCGTTAAGGTCAGCTGAAAATTGAAAATTTATGTTATTTTTGAGGCCAGTTGAAAATTTGTGTCAGTTAGGTGTAAGAGGAGATGATATACAAAATAAATAAAGATTGTGGGGAGTTCAGGTGTGATTAAAGGAAATTTAAGAACTTCAAAGAAGAGTTTATCTTGATATCACCCTGTAAAAATATTCTATGTCCTTTATTTTTGATTTCATCGACGTGTTTTTCTCCATTCAGATAAGTGTAATTTCAAATCCACATTCATTAAAATCACTATGATTTAGGTATTTTTATTACACTTAACTAACAAATAAATATGCTTTCCTATCTACCTCATTGAAATAACTCTCCTTTCTTTTTTGCAGAGAAAAACTCGGATAGAAAGAAAAGAAACGCCCATCTTCTATTTGGAGCATCTTTCTCGAAATTGAATCTTCGTCGCATCCTCCCCCGTCCGAGATAGCATCTTCTCGGGGACAGGGAGGGACGAGCCTTGCCACACTCCCTCTGTCAACACCTTCCCCGATTACGACAGGGTCGCTTCCTTTGGTCCACTCGAGTATTCCATCATCCGAGAGACACTCTGAAGAGAAGCGTGAATGTCTTTATCGATCCCCAAGGAAACCAGCGAATTCACTTTTTTTTAGAAGTAGTTTGCCTGGTTAAGTGACTCTGTCCTCAGGTCCAGAGATAGTATATAGAATATCTGGTGACAGGCGGGGCCGTGGAACAGGTGACAATGTTAAGAATGCCGCCCAGCGGGCAAAGTCTTTGCTATTTTGGATTGAATGATGATGCCCAAGAGAAGGTGTATAAAAAACTAGTCGCTGATTATTAATGTACAAACATTTATCTTCAGCTTAGTTACAATGAAGGCAATAAACTGCGTCACATTTTTCTGGAAATGGGTATACGTCGTTACATTCTTTTAAAATATTTCTGGGAAACAGTGACCTAGAGATAGACCTCACCTGATGTGGGTAGAAGTTGAATGAATTAAGTGAAATAGGTGTTAAGTGGAAAAAAAATTCAAAATTTAAAAGTGCTTCATTGACAGCATTTTGTCAACATCTCCTTACATTTTGTACATGCGCTCTCATTATGATTTTTGAGATATTTGCATTCTATAACAGAGAGGCTCAATTGCATGGGTCACGTCCTCAATGTACTTCACAAGAATCTCAACATATGGAAGAAACATATGGATTTGAATAGAATCCTTTCATTTTATGGAAGAATGGAATGTATCCTTAAGTATCCTTTTATGGAAGAAGGGATTGTTGGAAATAAGCATGTGTGTGAACACGTAATATACACTGAAACACCAATATCTGTATTTTAACACCAAAATCTATAAATGCATAATCTTAACCCAGAAATATTTTAAGGTAAACCTTTTTTAAATAAGGTATTTTAAGGTAAGGTTTGTATAATCGTTTCACAATTAGCGTTCATTTCATAAATATAAATGGAACTAAGTATGAATACCTGATACCCTTGGAGAAAAAAAACCCCTCTAATCCCCAGTCTCAAATCCTCGACAGAAAAATCTATGATCCATGCCACAGGCTGATTTGGACTATTTCTCAAAGTAACTCACTCCTCGACTTACGATATTCTTTAGTGGTTGGTATATCCTGGTGGAATGAGGTTCATAGATCGAGTGACAATCCCTTAAAAGTGTCGGTGATGTGACGCTTTGTATCGCCCGAGGGGCGATATGGTATCAGAGGTGACGAGGTGAGGCTCAAGTGCTGAGGAGTTCTGGTTAAGTTAATGGATCACAGGGGTGACCGACCTAGGGATACAGAAATTTGAATGGATTGTATGGAATTTGTATGGATTGAATACAACCAGAGAGTCAAGCAACTTCTAATTAGACAGTTCTTATTAACTAACTGTACCAAGCAGAAATAGAGTTATTCTTGTTTTATGAGTTTAGGTTTAGATATTTGATGGACTAATTAAGTTGTGAAACAAAGGATGCACAAGACATAAGTCTTTCAAAAAGAGTGAAAAATTGACTATTTTTGAATACTGTTTAATTAAAGGAGGAAACAATGTATTCTCTTGACTAAAAATAATTACGTTCTTCAACTTTAATAATTTGAAACAATTCTTTGATTTTATTGAAAAGGATATTTGTATTTTCTTACTTCCATCAAGCAGTTCGCATACGAATAAAAGCCAAGGTGGTGTCAATAGTAAATTAATTTGGAGAAAATTAGCTTCTTGTTTAAATTTGAAATATTTGATTGAAATGGAGTCAGTATCTCAATCATCTATTTATTGAGATTAGGTGTAGTTTGGGAGCAAACACCAGTATTTTACTAGTGCATCAGAAAGAAAATTTACCAAATCAAGCTTTATTTCTGGAAGCAAATGAGAATTTCACCATCGTTTATTTCAAAACTATCGAATGAAAAACATTTCTGCCAACCATCACATACACGAAAACCGCTACTCCGCTCCAATTAAGCTTTCCAATCTATTTCAAGATCCAGTAAAATACGCATGTTGGGGTTCTAAGAATTTGGGTTTTGTGGCGTTGGCCCCCTGAGAGGGCCCCATCACCAGGTGGTGTTCTATCCCGAAATACCACCGCAGGAAAGCAGGAAAGAGGCCTCCCGAAGTTGCTTATTTTAGACCCTCCCTCCCCCTAGATGCGAGCACACCTTTCCTTGAGCGGAAGGGGTGGCCGCCTCTTTTTTTTCCCTTTTCGTTTCTTTTTCCCTTTTTTTCCATTTCTTTTTCTAATTTCCAGGAGGGATGTTAAGAGGTGCGATTTAGAGCCCATATTTCTGTTTATGCAGAACGGTGTTTCACATTAGGGCTGATTGACGGGAGGGTTTCCGAGCTGCAGTGTCTCTCCGTGGAACTTCCACAGATGTGCACCTCTTTTATAGAATGCCGCACTTGCTGACTCTCGGGTCCACGGATGTGGAATGTGTACAGGGCAGCGTCCGAGAGCTTGCAATGTTGGAGGACCTCTCAACATGCAAATTATTTAGGGAACTAAAAAAAAATACGATGGACTAATTCTCTAAATCGTCGATAAATTTCCCTAAAATTATTACATTTAAATTCTAACGCAGAGGTTCTCAAACTGTATACCGCTGCCGAGCCGCACCAATAATGAAGAAAAGTTGTCAAAAATTGTGAAACTTTTAAATATGAAACGAGTCTACTTAACTGTTTATAGGGGTGAAAAATTATTATTGAATGTAATCCTACTTTTTTATCCTTTTCTTCATGGTTTTCCTTCTTTTCCAAATTAGTGCTCGGAAAGTCAAATATCTTTTTTTACAACTTACTCAAAAAAGCGATCAAAAACACTTCTTTTCTCAGGAAAAAGGAACAAATATATGCCTAATTTTCTTTTCCATTGAGTGGAACTTCAGTTGCCCCAAAAGAAATGTGGTGGAAAAGAGTATGAACCTCTTATGGACATCTTTTTTAGAACTAAAATCTTAATTTTTATTTATATTAGAAAGGGGTAAAATAACAAGAACAAAAAGTGACTGTGGAGTTTAAATTACATTCCATATTAAAGAAAATATAAGAAAAAAGAAATATAAGAAAATACGTTTAGTCTTTTAAAGTATTTGACCATTGAGTTAAAAATCTAGTATAGATTCTGCCCACACCTAAATCAAACTATATTGCTTTTTAGGGGTGCTCCGAAATTTTCATAGCCTGCTACGTGTGAGAACGGTGATAACTACGTGAGATAAAAGTGTGAGAACCCCTGTTCTAACGATTCCACATTGTTCTGAAGGAAACACGAATCTCACACTGATATTTGGTAGCATAACCATTATATCCATAACCATAACCATTATTATATATTATTATATTATGGTAATATATTACCATATTACTTATTTTTTACAAAGCAAATTAAGATTCTTCACAGAAAAATTAGGTGATAATACATCAAAACCACATTTTGCCTGATAAATAAAATAAGATACCATTCGCATTCACTTGATGCACTGTTTCCAACATGGAAAAAATTGCTGGGTACTCTTACCCGACTGCGCACTCTTACCTGCTTTTCCCTACTACTTTATCTATTCAGCAACCAAATCCAATTCAACATTTAGATATCCAAATGGTGCTAACATGAAGATGATACTTAATTAGCACCTGAATTACATTTAGATTAGAACAACTGAAATTCTCCGTGTGGATGAGTAGGCATAGTATTATATAAGCTTATTTTTCATACATGTATTCATAAAGTTAAGTAAACTACGATGGCAGTACTCTGATAGTCACGTAAAATAACAACCATGTAAGATATTTTTTCTGTTTTCAGCTTTGCACACTTTCTGTTAAGCCACATGTCCAATTAAGGACCTCCCACGGTTAGTAACACTGACGCTACTTTATCAAAACGACATTTATATTCCTTGAGCAGATAATACATCTTACTAACTAGAGAATTCATCTAATTCCAATTATTTGTGCAGTCTATATGAAAGAAATTATTGTGGATTAAAACGTTTCCATACTACTGTAGCGCGTTGAACTTATCGAGTTCATTCTTAAAGTTGTAAAATTTATTTTGAATGCTTAGAGTTGTTTTTATCTGGACAGGGGACAAAGGAGAGTCCTTTCAAATAAATAAATTCGTTGGAGGGAAGTTTTTTTTTTTCCTTATTACATATTTCTACAATCTATACCCGTCTAAGCTCTAATTAAAGAGAAAAAAGTCGGAAAATGCTAAATGGTGCCAAGATCACTAAGCACAAAAATTCTTAAGCCATTTATTATAAGTTTATTACTATTTACACGTGGAATTTTAGGTTTTTAGTATGGAAAGATTAGATAGGGTTTTTTAAAACCCATTATATATAATCTTATTAAGCTCGTTTGTTATTTGATTTTAAAATCCCATCAAAACAACTCCGTTCTTCTTTAAATTATCCATCCTAATTTTTTTTCTGCAAACTGAAAACATTAAATTGCAAAACTTTTAGAATAAAACTATTTTGTGGAGAAGATATAGTCTTTCAACTAAAATGTTTTTGGACATAAAGACATTTTTTAAAAGTTATGTTTTACTAACTTTCACGTAACAGGATTTTACCTTAGATATTAATCAAAATTTGAGTTACTAGTGATATATTTGTCTTCCAAGAACGATTTTATCTAAATAACAGATGCCCAAAACCAAAATTTTATAAGCTAAGATAATAACGGAATAAATCAAGGCACTTTATTCCCCATTTTACGATATAAAAACACAATATTTTTTTTCAGTAATTCAAAACAGAACACAAAACATAATTCAAAATGAGAAACACTACACGAAAGTTCTCTCTCAATATTTTACTTTTTTGATACGACGTACATTTTAATGGTTCAAAATCGTAACTCGATCCTAAAGGTTATAAAAGGGAGCATAAAAAAGCGCGAAACCAAAGTGTAACCACCGAGAGTGCTCACAGTAACTTCCTCTGCAAAGCGAGAGAGATGTCAGATATTAAAATGAAAAAAAAAATATCCAACACATGTTAAGATAAAAGGAAGTGCAGATGCGTATCGGGTGACAGTCACCGGTCAACCACATCCCCTGGGGACTGATAGACTACTGAGGATGTTGTTAGTCGCAACGGAGAATGAGAAACGATATAAATCATAGGTTCACAAAATTTTTTTGAATCATCGCCCCCTTTTAAAGAATTTTCTCTCACTGTCCCCTTCACAAGAAATGTTTTCTAACATCCTCTCTGCTAGTTTTCTCATTTATTTAATTTTTTTTTCTCATTTATTTAATTAATTATTCATAGGTACAATCGATTATTTAATCGAAACCTAATCAAAATGAGTTTGAAGGTATTCAAATTGTTTTCAGATTTCTGGAACAACCCAAAATTTTTAAATTAAAATTATAGTATCACATAAAGTGAATGACTGGCTAACAATGTGAATGTTATGTTATGATTTAAATTTAAAACCATCGTTTATTTTTAAAAAAAAAAAAAAACTCTTTATTTCTTCCGTTGGTAAAAAAATTTTGAAGAATATTTCTAGCAATTTATAAAATAATAAGTTAAATATCCTTTTTAGTTAAAATATTCAAAGGTATTAAGAGGGGGGGGGTTCTAGCAATAATATAAAAAAATAACGAATCAGTATTTCTTTCATCAATTTTAAATTTTCTATAAATTTGAAGTCCTACTCCGCACACAGAATTGATTATCTCTTCTCAATAATAAGTAAAAATACAAAATTATTTTAAAAATTATTTAAAATGTTAGGAAGCAAATAGGTTATCTTATCAAGTAAAAAAAAGAGGATTTCAAAAAAGTAATAATACTTCAAGTAAAAAAAATATTGTTTGTAAGTGCTAATTATTTTCCTTCTGGGTTGTTGTAAATTTCTGAAGAGAAAACATAACCTCTCGGCCTTTTAAAACTCCTAGCTAGACACCTCTTGAAAAGCTTCCACTCTTACTGTATGTGGCTAACACTGGTTTAACGTTAACAAAAAATTCAGTTAGAAAAGAAAACTTTCTTGAAAGATTCGCAGTCACTATATGCGTGTAGAGTAGAAAACTAGTGTTATGCTGAGTTGCTTGTTCGTTACCGATATACTTTATTTTTGAAAGAAAGTAATATTAAGGGAGAAGAAAGAACATGAAATATAGAAGGAGAGATAGAGGAGAAGGAAAATTAGAATAAGGGGGGAGAGAGCAAAAGAAAAAAGTGAGGAAATGAGAGAGAAATTAAAATACTATCCATTTCACTATTTTTTAGTTGATTGGCATTGTTTAAAATAACAATCTTATATCCCAGATTGTTTTGCACCCGTTTGAAACAATGTATGGATTCCTCCCCCTTCACTAATAAGTATTTTCCTCGATTAGGAGAAATCAAGAAAAACTTAGCCCTCTAAAAATCCTCTTGCACCTGTTTGAAAAGATGTTGTATGGATTCACTAATAAGTATTTTTCTCAATTAGGAGAAATCAAGAAAAAATTAGCCCTCTAAAAATCCTCTTGCACCTGTTTGAAAAGATGTTGTATGGATTCACTAATAAGTATTTTTCTCAATTAGGAGAAATCAAGAAAAACTTAGCCCTCTAAAAATCCTCTTGCACCTGTTTGAAAAGATGTTGTATGGATTCACTAATAAGTATTTTTCTCAATTAGGAGAAATCAAGAAAAACTTAGCCCTCTAAAAATCCTCTTGCACCTGTTTGAAAAGATGTTGTATGGATTCACTAATAAGTATTTTTCTCAATTAGGAGAAATCAAGAAAAACTTAGCCCTCTAAAAATCCTCTTGTCAGGCTGCCACCATTTCCTCTCTCTCTTTCTCAAAGAAGTAGTGTCAACACTCACCCTTTGTGTGCGTAGAGAGAGATCATGTGGGTGAACGTTCCTCTGGGAACAGGTGCACGTTATTTTGGGTATCTCCGCAAAGTAAGCAACGGTGTGCTGGGGATGGAGAAAACGGAATGTCTTTTGTCTCCGAAGAATTCTAGAAGAGCTTCATTAAGGGTGGTGGGGAGAGCGTTGTTTGGAGATATTTCGGTCGTAAGTAGGCCCAATTTTCGACGAGCGCGTGTCGTGGCAATCAACAGTTGAAGCGATTTAGTTTTTTTTATTAACCTGCTCTCCAACCCATGCTTCGTAATGATGAAGTATTCACGTACCATTCTTTTTCGGAGCGCGCAGTAAAGCTTGCGTTGCGTGGTTGGTTTTGAAACAATAATATTAATCGTCATCACTTCTTGGTTTTAAAACTTGTAAAAAATATGGTCCCTACATTTCATTCCTGGTTTAATTCATTTCATTTGCACTTTTTGGAGTCTGTCAACATTTGTTAACTACCAGTTTCTGACGAGTTCGTATAGCTTCCCCTTCACCATATATTTTTTTAAAAATTTTAAGTGTAAAAATCTCTACCTTATATTAATGATTCACAACATATTACTTTAATATTGTCAAGCAAGTAAACGTAAAAAAGCAAGCAATATAAAGGATGATTGGAAATGAATAATCTATCATCTGAGAGTTACTTTTTTTGTATTCTATTTTATTATTAAAATGAATAAAAATAAATACCTATATTTTTTTACTGAAAAATAACTTTTTTGCTGGTAACGGTCCTAAAATATCACTTAAGTGTAAAAAAACACTTCGTAAAAAACATTCGTAAAATGTTTGGTGTCGTACGTAAAAGCATCAAGTTAATAGGGTTTTAACATAAAAGGAATGCCTGTTGGGATGGGTGAGACAGTCACCGATACATTTCTCGAAATAAACAATAGCATTGAGGTTAACCAAAGATAACCCTTCCATGACACCTCTCTGAAACACGCAAGTAGTGCATGAAACGAACTATTTCCAGTAACGAGGATACCCAATGCGAGAGTATCCAAAGATGGTGACTACACAAAACAAGTAAGTAGTAACGATAGCCAATTTTTAGTCACGAATAGGAGCGTGTAACACTTGTACTGCAAAACAAGTTTTAAAGGGACCGAAGAATATTTTTATATTTTAAATGTATCCGTTTGGTACCTTTTCATAACATCTTTTATGAAAAAAAAATATGTGATCAGTTTACTGGGTTTTTGTTTCCAAAAATATGATGAGTAGATCACACTTTTCTGTTGTAACTATAAATAGCTCATTTTCAAAAGAACTCTTGACCATTCATAAAAAGTCTGGAGGAAAAACGCTTAACATAATCCAGTGCAGGGAATCTAGAAAGTTTCACTCCCTCTAAAAGCCGTTCACGCTTTGACTGAAAAAGGCAGTTAAATCATGTTAGAATGAACTGTATAACTGCACTCCTCCATAAAATCGTTGTTTTTCCTTAGTTGGGTATTTTGACCATTGCTAGTTCAGACCAATTTTAACATTACAGACAAATTCAGCATGAGCCTAAAGCACTGTTCTATGCTTCTTTATACTACTGTAAGTCTCTGGTATAATAATAGCATCTATAGAAATGATTGTTTTATGTACACATGTTTCCTAGCAACAAATGTGAAATTGATGTGAAACGACATTTGCCCTTAAGTTAAAAAAAAGCTTTATATAAAAATTTATGCTTAGCTTTAAAATGGCCAAAAATTGAATCGTTTCTTCTTAACAGATAATGTGTACTCAAGCATAAAAATTCATACTCGGAACTATCTTCAACAAATAAAGGGTCAACATAAAAATCTAAACTATAGTGTATTACATCGAACTCCACTTAGCATTAGACAGTCTGTCACTTATACCAAGTGGAAATAATTTTGAACTTTATTCCATTAACACAAAACATTTCGTTTTTCAAAACTTGTCTTTCAGCAGAAGGATATATAGTATTTCCTTCAACATTCCAATGCGTTTAGTTGGATGAAATCTCCATGGTGAACTAAAAACAAAGAAAACAAGGACGGGCTCAAGTATTCTCTTCTGCTGGCAGGTAAGTAACTCGTCTCGAGGCATCGATTTCACACTCCTCCGCATCAGTCTATGAAAAGGTCCCTAACCAGCAGCAACAGCCGAGACAAGCAAAAAGACAGGAGGTCTCTCAACTCGGTCGGGAAATCTTCTGTTCGGGGGTTCTTTCCAGGGTTGAACGGACATGGTGGGAGCAAACGATAGGGAGAGAGATATTTTTGGGGTAGGAGTTGGCAACAGATAGCTTGTAGTTGCACCGACGTCATCTGCTTTGTTTGTTTCGTCTGGGGGGTGCGAAGAACAACAAAAGGTCTGGTGCAATTTCGTGCAGGTATTGCGCGAATGAATTTTATGTGGAGGCAAGGTGGTAACAAGGACCTTATTAAGACATGAGATCCGTAATGTGGTTTCTGCAACCCATTTTTTGCGTGATAATTTCTGTGTGGGGCGTAAGAGTCATTAAGTCTGTGGTTTTGGACTCGAGCCACATATGAGCTTCACCTTGAGATGATTGGGACAATCTGGAGTCAATCTTCGAAGAAATTTTTTTTGGGCACTGGAGGGGGGGAATGTTGTTGTTTTAAATTTTAGGATGGATTAAGGTTTAAATACTGTGTTAAAACTCAAACGGTATCTCCAATTATCATTTTAAGCACCTGCTTACAAACCTATAATACCAATAAAGGGCCCGCATTTTATTAATAAGGGTTGAATTTTTTTATCTCCACAGGATGAAGAACATGATCGATAGCTAATTTCAACTCTTTGGTTGGTTTTTGGCTGAAGATATCTCATTTCAACAGAGTGGACCATTTAAGATCCCTCAAAGCTAGTATAAAACGACTGAAAGTTTACTAGGATAGTTCCAGAAGATTATGTAAATAGCTTGCGAGCGTGAGTATAACTGAATCATCTCTATTGAGTATAACTGAATAACTGAGTAACTGAATCACAACTATGAGTGAGTATAACTGAATCACAACTATTGCAGATGTAATAGTTGTTGAAGTGTGTATTACAGTCGGTTTTTGAGAAGATGATGGTAAAAAAAATCTATCAAATCAATCTGTAAATAAAAGATAAATCGATCATAAATCCTTGCTAGAAAATAGTAGAATTAAACAATAAAGGAAAGAAAGGCTTCCCTCTGCTTTTATATTTTTAATTTTATTTAAGCTTTCAGTAAACTAAAAAAATTGATTTAATCACATGGCCAAAGGAAACTTCAAACTAATTCGACTACTTGTAAAAAAAGCTAATGAGATTTATTTTTAAATAAAAGAAATGTAAATCTGAGAAGTCCAAAAAGGAGGACTCTCCTACTTCGTGCTTCATTTTCATGGAGTAGGAGACACTACACATGGTTAATAGCACAGAAAACTAAGAGAATAAACCCATCCCTGTCGAGGGCCTACAAACCCCGATGGCTAAAGATAATAATGAGATCAATTTATTACGCAGGAGGATTCTTTTAAAACCCTTAAAGGTTACATAAAAATCCTGGCATCGATCTTTCCATAGATGAAAAAGACAACATCTCAAAGGGGAATAACACCCAGCGAGACGTCTCTTCCTCTCGGCTATAAATACAGTGCAGGTCAGGTGATGATTCCGCAGAAGATGCTTCAACCTACATACCTGTTGATCCGAGGACCGCATCACCATCCCAAATAGCATCAGGCGAGGAGGAACAACGCATCCGCCAAAACAACCACTTCTTCTTGGCACGCAGATTCTAGGTCTAGGTAAAGGGATGCATCAAGAGGAGAGCAACATCGTCATAACGGCCGGCTGCTTGAGGGTTCTGAAAAATGTAGCGATTGAGAAGAAAATTAATAAGAACGTAACTTAAACTCTGTTTAGAGTAAAAGTTCTTTCTTAGATTTGTGGAATTTAATTAATTATCTGACAGTCCTCCCGCACCTAAATACTATACAGATTACAGGGTGTTTCTGAGGTCTGTTTCACGGCTTTTATAGAATAGAATTAAGGTCGTGTACCCCCAGGGAAGTGACCATGCTGAATTCATTGAGATGGCTTACAGCACCCCTAGTGGGGAAATAAGAAAGTTAAAAAATTAATTAAAAACTAAAGGAGATGAACAAAAACTTCAGAGATATTTTTTTTTTTTGCAATATCATGAAAAACGCACAGAAAAAAAGTTTCATGAAAATATCTTAAGTATCCAATGATATATTAGCGAGTAAAAATAGCAATAGCAATAACAATAATAGTTCGCAAATTTACAAGTTTTTCAGTGTTATCATGTAGTTTTATGTTTTTTTTAGTTAAATAAAGACAAATTTCAGTTTTAAAAAATTCAAAGAAACTTGCAAAATTTTTCTTATTTGACTCCTGAAAAAGTGCTATTTTCACTTGCTGCTTATACTATATCCTCTATTATTGAAGATATTTTCATGACATTTTTACTGCGCGGTTTTTTATGATATTGCCAACAATTTGCTTACTGAAGATTTTGCTGTATCTCCTTTATTTGTTGAATTAATTTTTAACTTTCTTATTTCGCCCCTAGGGGCGCTGTAAGTCATCTCAGTGGATTCCCCACGGTCACTTACCTAGGTGTACCCTTTACTTTTATAACCCGAAGAGATGTTGGTTCTAAATAAAAGCCGTGAAACATACTTTTGAAACACCCTGTATGTATAACTAACTACACTGTTTCGCAAGTTATACGAACTATAATACCTCCAATCACCAGCACTGATTGGAATTCAACCATTTAAGTACAACTATTATCCACAGTCTTAAAACAAGGAAAAATGTTGAGTTAGAGCGATGTATGAAAAAAAGCCAACACACCAATCTGATCGCAATCGGAAGTAACTAATAGTAGTTTTCACTGACAGGCGAGAGTTACAGTGTAGAACTTGCTTCACTGCGATAGGAGGCTTGAGCACAGAAAACAAACTTTACAGTTTTTTTTTATGAAATCGTTTGAGCCACACAATGAGTGAAAAGGAGCATTTTACATTCAATACAGCTTTTGACCCTTTGTGAAACTCTTCATAATGCTAGAATTTATTCTAAAATTATTTTTAACTTTAAAATGTATTTCTTTATAATTTAGTGCTATTTATATTTATTTTCCTAAGTAGTCCAGGCAATCTCTGAACCGGTAAAAAATTGCAACATTTCGATCTTAACGCTTTTCAATTGGGAATGACATCAATAATAACATAATTAAAAATCGTATAAAATCGGTAGAGGGGAAGTTTAATTTTTTTTTAATTTTTAAAAATGGCCGAATTTTTAAAAAAATGTAAAATATCTATTAAAAAATAATTTTGAAAATTTAGTAAAAATAATTTAAGATTAATCTAAAGAATTAAAACATCGCTCAAAACCACAAAATAACGGCAAAAGATGTAATTAAAATAGTTTTCCTCTTATAAATGACTTAAATACTGATGTACTAAAATTGGAAGAAAACCATACAATAAAAAGTTAATTTTTTTTTTAATTTTAATTTTTGGCCTTAAAAATTGGCTTTTTTTTTTTTTTAAAAAAAATCCTGTTAAAAACGTTTGAGGTATGTGCCAAGAGTATTTTTCCATGGATATTGTAATTATATAGACTATATAACATAACAAAACACAATTGATCATTAAATCATTAGTTAATTATTTAATTCATTAAAATGAAAATAGAAAATACAGTTAAAATCTTTCAATCAAGGGAAACAGAAAATATTCTTACAATATTCGGTAAATATAATCTAAAAAATTATTAAATTTAATTTTTTTCTATACTTTTGTTTTAAATGCTTCAATTTTTCCACACTTAAGTTTACTCGTATTTATTTATTATTATTAAACTTAATTAAAAAATTGGACTGATATTTTTAAAGAGCACTAAATTATAGTCTTTAGATTTGTATCACATGGATATCAAATATCGATATCAAATCATATCGATTATCACAATATTCTGAAATTAATTTTTTAATTGATATTTTAAATTTTTCAAAATTTAAATGGAATATTCGTATTCAGCACTGAAAAATACCTTATAAACCTTATCAATCCCAATTAGAATAATTTGATATGTGATATAGAATCCAAGATGAATATAAACTTTCTACCTACCTATTTTTAGTATGAGGTCATTCTAAAGTGAAAACCGTTGAAAAACCAAATGTTGCAATATATTTTACTGGTTTGACCCGTTTTTTTCTACTGGATTAAAACTTAATATCAAAAATGTTTTGATATTTAATCAAAGGTATCTCAATATAAAATAAAAAACAAACGATCAGTATCTCTCATTTTTCAGAACATTTTTGGTTTCAAGGTGTTCGGAGCTAACTTCAAATTGTAACTTTATACTTAAGAGAAACTATTAACTAGATTTAAAAACGGCTCATGGCATGACAATTAGTATCGCCACTCACCAAATGACCTATAACCTTTAAAGAAAGGGACATAGAATATTGGAACATTTTCATGATAATTTCAGCAAAAATCCTCCGAAACAGTTTGTGTAAATTATAATGATAAAGTGGCCTTTTAAGGAACTCTAAACCAATGGCGCCATAGGGTACAGAATTGAGATGACCTGTTGGTGGACAGCATTCCATGACATTTTGGGGCACAGATAGAAGAAAGATGTTGAAAAGAGGTCTGTGAAGGACTGACGAATGACGATGGCCGTGTGTGTCGCGTGCCGTCAACGCCCCTCCCAACTATCAAGGAGTGACGGACCCCAGCACGCATCAGATAAGATGGACACAAAAGATTTGGAAGCGATGTGCGGTGACAGGATAGAGTTAGGCGTTGTTCATCGGTTTTTGGAGTAAGGGATGATGCAAAAATTACGTAACTGGTGAAAACGAGAATTTTTAAGGTTGTTATTTTTGAAGAAAGTTTGAAAATTCATAAGAAATAAATTAAATTTGCAAGCTTTTTGTAAAAAAAACTACTGATGTTGTTTCTAATACCAAAATTAACTATCAAATTACCCGATAGCAGATGATTCTAGTACTACTTTTAACAACGATTAAAGTTGGTTTCCTTGTCGAACTCGCATTTTTTTAATTTTAAGTAGCCAAAAATAAAATTTAGATCTTTAACAAAATAAAAGTAGGAAAATTATCTTTATGAAACAGGAAACTTTATCCTCTTCCACTCAAATATAACCTATAAAGCACAAAAGGAGGCTGCATAGAATTTGAGTCTGTAAAAACAGTCATGATAAAAAAGTCCTTTTACGTAACTATGTAGTTATCCTTGATTATTTACCCCCAATACAAAGAAATTTTGCAAATGAGCTTATTTCATTACAATTTTTCGGGTCTGATAAAACCCATCAAAATAGTTAAAATTTAAGAAAACATTTTTTAAATTCTAAAAAATTCTAAATAAAGCAAGTATGATACTTGCGTATAAATGTAGACCACCTTAAAATATTTTCTGTTGAAAAGCTTATGCATTTTATTCCATGCTCAGGCTATTAACAATTTTTATAGAAAAAAAGAATAAAAGAGGAAGAGGTCAGTTTCTAACATTGAGTAAACTGTGTTTAAGTGACAGTGAATGATGGCACTCCTCATCCGTGAAAAGACAAATTACAAAAAACGGAAGTATCAGTTTCAGGGAAGAATCTTTAAAAAAAACCTACGCTTGTGTCCTTTGTGGCTTTTTACGAGATGAGATGTCGCCAGATAGCTGAAAATGGTCATTCATAAACATAAGACGTTGTGGTTTTGCAACGTGTTACTGAATATTTTAATTCACATTAATCATCCAATTTAAGTTTATTTACATTGTTATATAAGCATTATGTTATGATGTAATAACTTTAAATAAATTGAAATCCGTAGAAGAAAAGTGAAGATTTTAATTACCGAGATTTTCTGATAAAAAGACCTTATTAAAAAGCTTTAAGCAGTTAAAAAATCCTTATACTACAAAACTCATTATATTTCATCGGCATCGTCAGCATCAAAATATTGATGGGGACGACCCAGGGATTAAGGAACCATTGCGGGAGGATTTCCCCAAACCTTGAGTTATTAACTACTTATGAAAAAAACTGTTACTTCTCAGCACTTTTCTTGTAAATGACTTTAAGGTTCGTAACCACTGAATTAAACATTACAGAATTACAGAAAATAACATTTTTACTTCTACTTACTTACTTCTACATTTTTTACTATTATTCTATCCCTTCTTTCCAATTCTTTATTCCATCGCTTTCTCAATACAATTATATCCTTGAATTTGTTTACCATTAATTTCATTTCAAAGTAAATTAATAAACAGGGTGAAAAAAAATGGAAATCAAGCGAGGAAGCCTAAATGAAACCACTATAATCTAACCTACGCAGTGGAAAGTGAAAACATCTGAACTTAGAGATGATGCGTACCGGAAAATATCCCCCCCCCCTGACACCCTTGCTTTAGTACCTGACCTCCGTTCGAGTTGTCGCCTCGTCTTTCGCGGGAGGATGTGGAGGCAGGGGCGTCGTCAGCTGTTCGAGATCCTTGTTTACGCGGGGATCCCGAAATAGCTGGGCGGGCCCCTCACCTGTGGGGAGGAGGCACGCGGCGGACACGCTCCCTCCCGCATCAGCTGGTGCCTACCGGAGGATCTTCGAGGAAAAGGATATTTTCGAGAATGGAGAGGATACTTTGAGGATTCACCGGTTGTCTTTTACTTCTTGCTTTGGAATGAGAGAAAGGTGAAGGAAGAGAAGAAAGAGAAGGAGAGAGGAAATAAAGATAAGAGAGATAAAAAGAGAGAAAGAGGATGAAAAGGGTTAAAAAAGAGGGAAAGTAACCCAATTAGAACTATGTTATGAGAGTTAAGACTAGTCTAATCTGAGACATCAAAGCATCATCGTTATATACTTTGAGTGTAATAGATATTATTTTAGAGTTCTTGATTAGAAATACTATGGGTGTAGAAGACCCTATTATTTTAGAGTTCTTGATTTGAAAACCAAGTATCAGAAATTAAAAGGGAATGACCTATTCTCGTACCAAATGAAATTAAAAATTTTCCTAAGGCCCTTACAGTGGCGTAACTAGATGACCCATGGGGGGTGTTACTCCGACCAGTCAACCCCTCCAACATATTACTTACTCCCTTTTGAAAAGTGTCATAATATACGTATAGGTATAATATAAACAGTTTTTTTTTTTTTTTGCAAAACTTCCGAAGGGAAAACTTCATCTAAGAGGCTTAACTTTCAAGGGAAAAACACAGTTTAACAGACGTAAAAATTTTAGAGGGGGGGGGTTGGGGTTCTCCCCCAGAAATTTTTTAAAAATTCGTCTCTCAATGTAGTGTTTAAATTCATTTTGAGGCCCTTTGGGTTAGTTCCTAAAAAAACAGTTCTTTGTGAACCGCCTTCCTTGTGAAGGGAATTTTTTTCAGTTTTTCATGTTTTAGAAACCGTTGATGTAATGGGGGGGGTTACAACCTCTATAACCCTATGGGCCCTTAAACCCCCTATGGGCCCCGCCTATGGGCCCTTAAACACTATTTAACTTTCGGTGTTCATCAGAAGTTATCCTCTCAGGTGAATCACTTATTCGTGAAAGAAATCGAAAGAGTGAAGTGTGAAAAGACAATTTACACTTATCATTTTGAATGATTCCTACGAGATGAACATCGAAAATGAAAAGTCTAAGTGGATCTATAGGGTTTGAAACCCTTCCTAACGATATTTTAAATATTTATAAGAAAATTGAATTACAAAAGAGGGTGTAAGATTAAAAAAGTCAGTGAAAGAGTAGGGAGAAATAAAAAAAACAGGTACTTTGGGATTAGCCGGGCACAAGCGTTGAGCTTTAAGCTATAAATTGCCAAAAATAATCAAGTATCAAAATACAACACCATTACAATATCTCAATTAGCAATGTTTCTTTAAATTTTCGGTACTTAAGGATTAGCCGGGGCTGATGCCAAGTTTTAGGCCAAATCGAAAAAAATAATAAAGTATCGAAATAAGAAAAAATATTAAAATATCTCCTTTAGCAGTGTTGCTTTTAATTTTTGTTACATTTTTATGCGCAATTTGTCACAATTATAGTCTGACTGGCAAACTTTGCGCCTGGCTAACCTGAAGTATCAATTTTTCCTATATTTTTATGTGTAGATAATAAAACGTTGTCAATATTGAATTGGAGGGATTCGCGCCCGGCTAATCCTAAAGTACGTACATAAATGTTTTTAAAATTGAAAAAAGAAAGAAAATTTCAAATGAATGAGTTTAATCTATTATTCAGAAATTTTCTATACATTAAATGGTTAAAAATATAAAACATATATAATCGATACGTTTGAACTTGCGAAACTTTCTCAATCAGAAGCCAATTTTCGCAACTCCACAATTTTCCGTAAACCTCACTCATTTCGCTGCAGCATCACGGTCGCTCTAAAAACCACAGCCACAGCGAGGAAGTGAGAGAGTCCAAAGGGTTGTCGGACATAAAAAAGGATTATTTGCAGGCGGGCAACCACACGGCGGCGGGGCTGCACCTGTTGTGGGAGGAAGCGGGGATTGGCGCCTGCACGAAGCGAAGTGAAGTGGGGAGTGATGCGTCTCACCCCTTCATTAATCTGCTCCTGAAGATTGGACTTCCGCTGACAGAGGTGAAGTGGAGGCGGAGGGGGAATTATTATTATTATTATGAATCTCAAGATTGGAGGGTTCATTTCCTTTAGATTTGTTTCAATCTAACCTTTTTTTTTTAAGTTATATTATAGTAAGGTAACACTATTGAGTGAAGTGCACGTAAAGGGATAGAGTAACTTTAGCAAATCGAATGCATGAAATTTTGGGTGAGCATGAGATTTGGATGCTTTTAATACCTAGATAAAAGGTCGGCAACTGGCGGACTGGTGTCCGAATTCGCGTGAGGTTATTTTCTGAACCTTAGTTTAGTTTTCTGGGGAAAATACCTAAACCCTCTTTTTTATGTAAAGCTATTAATAATTTCAAGTTTTTAAGACAAAAGATAATTAAATGGTTTTGAATCTCATAAGTTTGGAAGAGTGTTGAAATGCAAAAAATTATTTCTTTGTATAGGTAATAAATCAAGGTATTAGGGAAATCCTTCCAGAGAGGAATAACAAATTTCCGAGCTAATCCCCTCAAGACTATCTTGCTGATTAATTATGCTAATTAATGCTTTTAAAAAATATTCTGCAAGTAAATTATGTTTTTTAAGTATAAGTGTTGCTGTGATTTGAAATGGTTTTAACGGCAATTAACAACAGTCTTGTTTAATTTAACAATTTAATTAAGATAGCCTACACTACTCAAATAACATCTATGTTAACAAATGTGTATCTGAATATGATAATTTAAAAGTAATTAAATACCTTATATTCTATGGACCTTGATAAAATTTTCAAAAATATTCGGATTCAACGTAATTGCCGTCCCCTGACCTAGATACTTTTTTACTGTACCTAAAATGTATCAATATTTCAATTCATTGAGATATATCACAGTATCGATACTAAAAATATAAAAAAAAACTAGAGTTTACAGGAGGTTTGACCGAGTAATTTATCTCAATATCATTCAGATTATGTAATTATACTATATAAGTGATGTAATTATATCCCACATGATAATTCATAATAATAGTGTGCATGCTTCAATACATCAAATCAGTTTAATTGTTTACATTAAAAAAACATAATGTATAGTTTTTCTGAGTAGGATAGTTATCAGAAGTAGTTCGTCGAAATAAAGTAATAAAAGGTTGTCCTCCGATTCGGGTTGTTAAAGTTTTTACACAAATAAAACTCACCATCAAAATCCTTCACTTATTACAAATCAGCTGGTTTCATTTGGATGAACTCATTGAAAACACCAATGGCTCCTTCAAGGGCTATATAAGGAGGGCCGAGAGGGCCCGGCCACCCCCTCCCCAAATTAGGACTAGGTGTACCAAAATGAGTTTGAAATCCTGATTTTAGGGTTATTTCCAAAACTTTCATGGGGGAGAACCTCCAGCCCCACCATTTGCACTTGGAACTCTATTATTCACATACATTTTTTTTTCATATTACGTTCATAAGGATGCAAATCCAACCAAAAAAAAAAGCTGCTTTGAACCTATTAAATATACATATGGGTGGGGGCTTTTAGGAACAGTTTTGGGTCCTTTCTCCCCTTTTCAAAAATCTAGCTTTGGGTCTACTGACTAAATGTTTTTGAGAATATTTGGGCCCTCCCGAAAGAAACTTCTATGTACGCCACAGGGTGTATTCCTGGTCCCTGTGAGAGTTATAATGCCTGTAGATGCCTGAGTGTTCGCCTTGCTCAATAATGGAAGAAGGGATGGCACATGTGTTGTTCCTTATCAGGAGCGGGATGTCTCTTCCTGGCGCAGGGCTGTCGTCGCCGCACGCGCCCACGTTGACGGACGGCCCGTGCCAGACGTTCGACTGCATGACGAACGATACGAAGAAACGGTATAGATTCAATGGACCCACACTCATGTCATGGTTTCTTTTCTTTGGAGTTATGTAGTTATTGTAGGCGCCCAGATGAAAACTCTTAAAACCACAGTTCTCGCATTCAGGAGCATACCAAGATAGTTGTTTGCATTGGCTTACTCGGGTTTCCTCTGTCCACATCACCAGATTATTATCTAAAAAGTATTTTTCGAATTTATTGGGTAATTTTTTGTAATCGAGGTCCATTTCTGATTGTAAAGCTTTAATTTAACTGAAATTTGCTTCAGATTTTTTTAATTGGTCCGAGTGAAAGTGAGCCAGCGATATTTATTGAGATTTTGAAACTGGTTCAAATAATTCTAAAATGAACTCCTGAAAAAGTCTCAGTAACACTTTTGAGAAATTTGGCAACTTTCAGACAAGTATCAAACATTTTACTAATCATATATATTGTTGTCTTAATTATTTTTACTCAAAAATCGTTTTTTATAAGAAGTTTTTCCAGAAACTTTCCCTTAGTCAAGTTATAAATGCGATTTAGATATTCAAAGTAGTTATCGACTCCTTGAGTCAATTGGGTCCTCAAAAAGGGATGATGAAGCTTAAGAGAGATTAATGAAAGTTTATCTTTCTATTGAATTTCTAAGCAAATTAAAGCCTAATATATAGACCCTTTCCTATCAATATTTCTTTGCTAGTGCCTAAATGTAATTATGCTCGAATCACTTCACATATAATTTTTAATGATGAGTGAAGACACGTCTTTTTGCTTTGAAAAAAGGCATTCAAAAAATGCCAATTCAATTCATAAGTTGAAAAATGTCTACCATTTAACATTATTTTTTAATTGAACGAGTAGTAAACAAACAGGTCGATAACAAACGTAAAATTCGTTTAAAGTTCGTTATGAAAACGCCATGCCGGGCGGCGTTATATAAAGCGGGTGCAGTTCCACTCGACCGCACGTCCGACCACAGACCCCGGAGGGAAAAAAACACTCCCACATGTTCCATCCACCGCCAAAAAAACCGTTTGCATAAAGTTTACTTTCGGCCCTCATATCCGGCACCCGTTATTCCGAAAGAAACGAGCCACGATCGCGAACGGGAAAGTGTTTATGGCTCGTGCCTGACGTCAGTTCCTGCCCGGATGTTTACGTTCGGCCAATCAAACAAGGGATCCGCGGGAGCGATAAGCGGTGGTGATTTCCAATACCCATCACTTGTTGATAAATAGGAGATGGCCAGATGGAGGGCTGTCGCTGCCTCCACAGGAAGAGAGATTGGAACGAATGTGTTAATCGGTGCTGGATTGATTTTTTTTTCTTCCCTTGGCCATATGAAGTGTGGTAAAAGCAATAAGCAAGACCTGTTACCAATAATAGTAGCATAAAGGGATCACAAACTACAGAGAGAGCTTGCTTTTTGCTTTTTAAAATACGGAAAGGGAGCTATAAAAGGAAGAATGGAATTTTCATCCAAGAAGACAACAATAAGCAAAGGAACATTTGAAACTTTTCACATTTAAATTTTCCAATTGGCTATTCAGATAAGTCATTTGTAGGAAAACTAAGTCAAATGCTTTTTTCATATAGAAAGAGGAAAATTGACATCTATAAAAGCTTAAATGAAAATCTTGAGATGATTTTATAGATGATAATTTTACTAATAAAAATGAGTAAAAGCTATCTAATCTTATATATTTTTGTCCCTCCCCATAAAATGAATGACTTTATGATTCCATTAACGGGACGTCATTTCAGTTTTTAAAAGGGGGAAATATATTTTTTTTGGGGGGAAATTTTGGCCATACGAAGTATTTTAGAACCTCTCTTACTCAGCAGATAGTTATTGTTTAAATGTAAAGTAATAGAAAAAATGAGGGATTCGGGTGTCTCCCTCTTAAAATTTGTGAAAAATATTGAGTTTGAGTTTTAATGCTAAAAATGTGATAGCTTAAGATAGAATTAACGTAAATTTCCAATTTTCTTAAAATTCTTCTTTATATTTAACAATGCGGATATTTCAGCTTTGTCTGAAAGACAACAATGATACAGTTTAAGATAACAATGCAAAGTAACCGAAGATTCAATTTGCAACAGAGTATTTTGCCAGTTTGTCTCTTAACTTTCAAAAACATCTCAAAACGTTTTCTCCCAAAAAAATTATTTTTCATCCGAGAGATGAAAAAGTTAAAGGGGCTTTGTTAAAGAATATCAAAGTTGTAAGAAAAGAACGTGTGAGTTTATGTTTTAGCTTGCAATTTATCTTTTACTTTAGTTCAAAATAATTTCTGTGTTATAACTGAAACATCACCAGTTGAATTACTGTTTAGCTGCATGTTTTTTATTCATCCTGTTTTGAGACTACTTACAATAAATTTTAGATTTTCAGAATGATAATTTCCATTCAATATTAATGTTTGAATATTCTACTATTTTAAACGAAGAAAATGTGGCAATATATTTTTGATATTAGGTACTTAATAGCACCTTTAAAAATGATGGGGGTATATTTTAAGATATTTAAACGAAAAAGAAGTTTTACAGTGAAAAAAAAATTATTCCACTAACACAGTTTATTGTATACTATTATGTTACGTGCGATGTGATACTTCGAACAAAGTGATTAATACACCCATTGATAAATGCCATTGAACTAATCACATTGCCCGCCTCACTTGGGGAATTTATTAATTATGTCTGATTTATCACATTGCCCTTAACAAACATATTTATTTCATTTGAATTATTCCATTCATTTGAATTATTCCATATTATTCCATTTTCAAATCTGGTGACAAAAATATTTTATCAAATTATAGACCTATTTCAAAATCCTGCCTATTTTTTCTAAACTGATTGAAAAATTAATATCGAATCGGATTTATGATTTTCTTTATACGACAAAATTTTTTGCTGAAAACCAATATGGATTTATAAAAAACAGAAGCACAACTGATGAAATTTACTAATTTTATTTACACCAGCATTAATAATAACAAAAAGACCCTGGCCATATTTTTAGATATATCAAAAGCATTTGATAACGTTAATCATTCAATTTTAATTCAAAAACTCAAATTTAATTCAAATGCTGGAATAAGAGGTAACATTTTAAATTGGTTTGTATCTTACTTACATAATAGACAACAAAGAGTAAAAATTGGCAGTGATTTTAGTAGTTTTATTCTCTCACGAAGGGTGTTCCTCAAGGATCTATTTTAGGACCTTTACTTTTTCTTATCTTCATAAAGGATTTCTGTAAATTAAAATTATTTGGATCTATTATTTCGTATGCTGATGATTCAGTCCTGCTTTATTCCTGTTCCGATTTAAATACTCTTAAATTGCAAGTTGAACAAGATTTAGTTACTATTGGTAATTGGTTTTCATCAAATCTCCTAGAGTTAAACTTGAATAATACTAAATATATATATTTCAGTTTGAAGAACTCTAACTTTAATTTTGAACCTAAGTATCACTTGCCTAACTATACTGCATTTTCGAATTGTTCATGTTATTCACTTCAATCTGTTAACACTATTAAATACCTTGGTTTGTATATTGACTGCAACTTAAAATGGAAAACGCCATGTCAACGAAATATAAAAAAACTCCGTTTTATTCTTTATAAGTTTTATTATTTAAAAAATAAAATTTCCAAAGACTTTCTTATTACTTTTTATTACTCATGGTTTTATTCTATTATTAACTATGGAATTTTAGTTTGGGGAAGCGACTATAAATCCAATTTGTATCCGTTAATATCAGTACAGAATAAATGTTTCAAAATTTTAAATTACTCTAAAACTACTAATACATCTCATTATAAATCCCTAAGATTACTACCAATCCGTTATAATGCCTTTTATAGAATAATTTTACAACTATTTAAAAATAAATCACAATGTAAATTAAAAGAAAATATTTCAGATAGACGTCCAAATATAATTTTTGAATTACCAATAATACGTAAAGAAATCTATCGCAAGCATTTTCTTTATTTAGCTCCTAAGTTATACAATAGTTTGCCATTTGAGTTGCAGTCGGAAAACAATTATTATCATTTCAAGAAAATTTTATTTACATTTTTAATTGAAATTGACGATATCGATTTATTTTTCCACATTTAGAAGCGAATTTACTTAATATTTTCCAGTTTGTCCAGAATGTTTAATTATGTATACTTTTATAAATTTATGTCTTGTGTTCATTTCCTAGTTCTAAATCCTTATTTGTTTTTATCATTTGTGTTTTGATTTTTGTAAACTATATTTTTTTCCTATGTCATGCAAGTAGTCACCAATACTGGCTCTGTTGCCTCTTGGTGACCAATTTTTATTTTGTAAATTGTATTTTTTTTTTTTTTAAAATGATAAATAAATTATTATTATTATTATTATTATTATTATTATTATTATTATTATTATTATTATTATTATTATTATTATTATTATAATTTTTAGTACGAAATGTATTTCGATAATTATTTTGAAACCTCATCCTTGTAACTGGGAACCTCCCCTGAAAAATTTTAAGAAATTCAACCTCTAGAAAGGGGTTTTGAACATGATTTTAAACATTTTCGGAATACAATTGAATAAGTAGAAAGAAGTGTAAATTCCTAGAAAAAAAATGATGGACATTACATAAAATTAAAATTATTTACAACAATGTAGTATACATTTTAGATCTGTTTAGCACAACAATGCAAAGTAAACGATGATTCAATTAGCAACAGTGGTTTTTACCAGTTTATCTCTCAACTTTTAAGTTCAAACATCTACATTTTTCACAGAAATTTTTTTCATTGTAGAACTGTTTAAAAGGACAATATGAAGATGAATTCTTCAAGAATAGGAAGGTCGGAAACATAAAAAGGATAGGTATAAGTTCTATTTTTTACCAATTTATTTATCTTATATTTATCCCATACTGCAAGAATAATGGCAATATGGGTTTTGAAAGCTTAATAACATTAACAGAAATTCGGTTAGTTTTCATATTAATACAGATTTGAGGTATTCAATACTTTATGAATTTATAATGATAGATTCGCAGATTAAAAGTTTCATTCAATGTTCTTATTTAAACGTACCACCAAATGTAACAATTGTCTTTTGTCAGAAAAATATTCATAGTACATTAACTTTTCTTAATTTATTACTTTAGGATTAGCCGGGCGCAATCTAGCCTATAGGACTTTTTCGGACATGCTTTACAAATTACACATAAAAATTAAGCAAAAATTTAAAATAAACACTGATGATTATGATATTTTATTGCTTTATTATACTTCATTATTTTTAGCGATTTATTTTAAATCTAGGTATTTTCGCCTTGCTAATCCTTAAGTAACAATTAAAAAAAAAACTATAATAAGGAATTATAAGGTAGAGTATAATGTGAGATAATATTGATTTCTAGGAAAAAAAATATTGTAATTCTAGAAACTTTTTATTTTTAAAATTAACCTGAAATTATTCTTTTGTAAAGACTAAAAAACCTAAAAAACAAATAAATAAATAATTAAACAAAGGTAATTACATTCATATTTTCGGCATTTAGAATGTAGATTAATATAATCAATTTACAAGAGAAAGGAACTAAGTCACTTTTGGAGAATCTTTTGCAGGCAGTAGAAAAACGCCTACAAATGAACTGATAATCAAAATCTCTACTCTATAAACTTAAAGTTAAAAGTCATCAATGTTATGGGGAAAATGAAAGGTTCAAATGTAAATGTTTATGTTCCTCGATCTAAAGGTTTCTCAAGTCATTCGAAGGGGATTGTCCACTTAAAGAGCTTTTCGGAGAAGATACAAGACCATATCCCTGAAGTTGGACGTCCCTCCCCCTAAATGTAAGTATCATTGTGATATTTCTTGTTATTTCAGTTTCATTTTTCACGAGCGTCAATATCTAATGTGCTACTTAATTCTTTCAGGGGGCTTTGAAGATGCTTGAGAAATTCGAGAATCTCTCCCAGGTTCAACGACTGGGACTTGTTCCTCGATCTACAGGTTTCTCAAGTCATTGGAAGGGGATTGTCCACTTGAAGGGCTTTTCGAAGAAGATACAAGACCATATCCCTGAAGTTGGACGTTCCTCCCCCTAAATGTAAGTATCATTGTGACATTTCTTGTTATTTCAGTTTCATTTTTCACGAGCGTCAATATCTAATGTGCTACTTAATTCTTTCAGGGGGCTTTGAAGATGCTTGACAAATTCGAGGATCTCTCCCAGGTTCAACGACTGGGACTTGTTCCTCGATCTACAGGTTTCTCAAGTCATTGGTAGGGGATTGTCCACTTGAAGGGCTTTTCGGAGAAGATACAAGACCATATCCCTGAAGTTGGACGTCCCTCCCCCTAAATGTAAGTATCATTGTGACATTTCTTGTTATTTCAGTTTCATTTTTCACGAGCGTCAATATCTAATGTGCTACTTAATTCTTTCAGGGGGCTTTGAAGATGCTTGACAAATTCGAGGATCTCTCCCAGGTTCAACGACTGGGACTTGTTCTTCGATCTACAGGTTTCTCAAGTCATTGGAAGGGGATTGTCCACTTGAAGGGCTTTTCGGAGAAGATACAAGACCATATCCCTGAAGTTGGACGTCCCTCCCCCTAAATGTAAGTATCATTGTGACATTTCTTGTTATTTCAGTTTCATTTTTCACGAGCGTCAATATCTAATGTGCTACTTAATTCTTTCAGGGGGCTTTGAAGATGCTTGAGAAATTCGAGGATCTCTCCCAGGTTCAACGACTGGGACTTGTTCCTCGATCTACAGGTTTCTCAAGTCATTGGAAGGGGATTGTCCACTTGAAGGGCTTTTCGAAGAAGATACAAGACCATATCCCTGAAGTTGGACGTCCCTCCTCCTAAATGTAAGTATCATTGTGACATTTCTTGTTATTTCAGTTTCATTTTTCACGAGCGTCAATATCTAATGTGCTACTTAATTCTGTCAGGGGGCTTTGAAGATGCTTGAGAAATTCGAGAATATCTCCCAGGTTCAACGACTGGGATTTGTTCCTCGATCTACAGGTTTCTCAAGTCATTGGAAGGGGATTGTCCACTTGAAGGGCTTTTCGGAGAAGATACAAGACCATATCCCTGAAGTTGGACGTCCGTCCCCCTAAATGTAAGTATCGCACCGCGACATTTCTTGTTATTTCAGTTTTATTTTTAACGAGCGTCAATATCTTATGTTCGTTTTAATTCTTTCAGGGGGCTTTGAAGATGCTTGAGAAATTCGAGGATCTCTCCCAGGTTCGACGACTGGGACTTGTTCCTCGATCTACAGATTTCTCAAGTCATTGGAAGGGGATTGTTCACTTGAAGGGCTTTTCGGAGAGGAGACAAGACCAGATCCCTGAAGTTAGACGTCTCTCCCCCTAAATGTAATTATCATCGTGACATTTCCTTTTATTTCAGTTTCATTTTTTCGAGCATTAGTATCTAATATCCTTTTTAAATCTTTCAGGGGGATTTTAAAACCTTATTATTTACTTGCAAAGCTAACGGAGGACTCGGAATGAACTTGTTCATAGAGGCATAAATAGTCTCATCGGAATATATTTAACTATTTTGTAAAATATGTATATAATGCAATGTAAATCTATAATATTATAAAAGCTCTTGTGCTGAATATAATTTTAATAAGAGTTGATAAAAATAAAGTATGATGTATTTATTCACTAATTTTTGTGTTGAAATTGTCTAGAATTTCTTTTTTAAGCTGATAACAATTTGTGAATGTACCATATGATGGAAACTATTTGTTTAAAAAATCTCTCAAACATATATTCATAGCTGAGACCAAACTCTCAAGAGCATCATCTACAATATCTAAAAGTATATTTTAACAAGCTCTTATGAGAGATCTTTAGGCATTTGCAAGAAAGCGCCAGTGCCGCATTAAGTTTACTTTTAATCTTGAGTATATTAATCTAAATTTTATCTTTTCATAATTACAATATATTCAAAACATATTTATTACTTTAAAATCTATCTATTTTAATGTTATACAGTTAAATATATTGCAGTTGCAGTTAAGGTTGAATATACATCCTTTATAATTTTTTTATCTAAGTTTGACAGGAAAACCAACATCTGCAAAATTTCTATCTTTTACTACGATATCGAGAGTCCTTTAACTCACCACATATTAACTCGCACGCTTTTAAATAAATGGATAAGTGTTGATCGTGTTAGTTTAGATCAGTTTTACACGTGCGGGCGTCGTATCTAATGGACAGTCATTCCTACAACTCAGTGTTCCATTACATTATATTTCGTTTGTAACCAACCACCCCCTCTCTCTCCACAGATCCGATTTCTCCAAATCACTACACTTTTCGTTTCTAACTGTCCAATAACTTTGGTTGAATTCTGATCCAAAGCGCTTAAACCTACTTACCAGACCACGAATACAACTCAGATAAAACCTTCCCACAGATAGCACCGTCCCTTTGAAAGAGAACCCCGCGCATTCGAATGATAACTTTCCTGAACAATTTTTGAGCACTTCTATTGCAGCTGATAATTCCTGCCTGGAATAGAATATTCGAAAGCTCTGTTTCACCTCCTATTGATAATTTCCATTTGCTTTTCATTTTGAATCTAGAGAGATGCGTTTACCATCCCTATTATCTTAATCCATAAAGCTCTAAAAAGATTCTCGGCTGTCATCAAGGTGATTAATCTGTAAGAAGAGTTGACATACGAGAAACAAAGTAATCTAATATCTAGCGCCAGCATTTATGTACTTCAAAGTATAAGAAGAGTCCAGAAAGGGAACAATATCTTTTTAAATCAATTCCTTTGAAAGTCTAAAAACTGTATTCAGATTTTTAACGACCACGGAAGTATTCTTGCTTCTTCAATAAATATAGAATAAGTAGGATAGGGTGGGGTGAAGTGTGACCCGGGGGCAAAATGAGACATTTTTAATTTACTCGATGAAAATCAAATTTAAATTTAAATTTTCTCACCAATTTTTTAGTATTGTATATTTTAATCTGTTGACAACATTTTCCATCTTTGAAAAATACAATAGGATCATGACTATCAACTTAAAAAATATTAATTTCCAAGTGTGAATTTTAGTCTAGAAAATACATGGTTTACACATTTCTGAAAATCACTATAGCTATTTTAATAAACTAAGGTGCAATTTTGAAGTATTTAAGAGCACATTTTAAGCTGATCAAGTTAAAAAATATATTAAATATTTTCTGTTTTATACCTACTTTTTGTAGGTGGAGTAAAGTGGGATGTAGTTAGGCTCAGCTCTTAGGATATTTCCAGAATGTATGTGTTAACTAAATAAGAGTAAGATAAGACAAGGTGTGTATCTATCAGCATTTAAAGATGTTGAGAATGAAATATCAATTTGTTTAAATGCAAAACCTCCTGCTCTTAAGGGCTTGGGAAATGGAGTATTTCTACTCAAAAGGAAAAACACTGCTTATAGTAGCTGTTCAAAAGTTCCTTGCGTGCTGTGGCTTTCAAATTTTATTATATTCGATAAATAATCTGGGGGTAAAAATTATAGACACCTTTTTATCTGAATTAAGAAGTACATAAAAAACATATTTATGATTTTTTTTAAATTTATATTCGTATGTCTTAAATTTATTCCTTTAAGGGACTCTTACTTTCAAAGCAGTAAACAAAATTATTTTACTGTAAGCATCCCGATTTCTACTATCTACCTGTAACGTGAACAATATTCTTCATTCTCATCCATTCCTCATCCATGTAACACACTTTTACTCATCCATAAGACACCTATACGCAAGTATAGAAGTCATGAATGCTTCTTAGCAAGTAAAAAATATATAGTCTATTAGTGAAAATAATGAACCTACAAATTCCCAGTTAGCAAAACTCTATTTAAAGGTTTTACTTGACACTACGTTTTCCGGGTATTTTCACCCAGTCTAACTGTCAACCCAAAGCCGAAAATAGCCTATCTTCTTCCAAACTCATCTTGAGCCCCCACTGTCTACAGACCCACGTTTATCCACACCGGTCCTGGTCATAGAGATAGAACATAAGTAGATGGAAAAAACGGATCTTATGCATAATGATCTTGGTACCTCATCTCGATTATTCCGGCAGACTGGCGTCTTGGTTTATCTGAAGCCAGTCAAGAGAGCATTAGGGTGCAATCATTGCACTCCAACCCAAGAAGAGGTAAGGGTGGGAACAATCTGCGAACGTCCCTCTGTTCTTTTTTACAGGGAGAGTTTAATTGAATCCCGATGAACCCGGGACCAGAATTTCGACTATTTTCAAGACAGGCGGTTAAATTAATGAGCAAAAAGCTTTATTGGCAACCTTGTTTTGATGAGGTTGGGATGGGATAATCTCTTGTAGAATTTATAAATTCAGTCATTGCAAAAAAAAAACAAAAAAAAATGCTTGAAAAAATGTGACGATGTTTTTAAACATTCTCTTTCAAACTTCTTCTCTAATTTTAAAATGAATCCCAAAAATTAATTGATAGACACGTGTTTTCTTTTAAGGATGTTATTGCTGTCCAACCACACAACACCAAAAAGGAAGTAGTAGGTAAGTAGGTATAACGACAGGAAGGTTAAGTGAAACAGAAGATAAATGTGAACATCACCTATAAATTATGAATACCTTGGATATTTTGAAAAAAAAAAAAAAAAGTGTTATTCGAACAGTGTAAAATTTCTTCAAATAAAAGCCAAAATTTTATAAATACCTTAACTTGTTTAACATCACCCTCACTGACCCTAAATCTGAATCATGATACTGTCCACAATGTTGCCACGATCATTATGTAATTACGTCCGCTGTAAACTATAAAATTGTTCCTAATTGTTCTTAACTTGTATTAATTCAAATAGTTCCAAATTAGAGCATGGGTCTTTTGTTTTGATTTACATTTAAAACATAGGCTATTGATGTTCTCAACAGGCACATGAATCATCCTAACAAAAGTATCGTGGCAGTACCCCCCACCCACACCCAATTAAATCCTACTCACAGCCCCAGATAGACCCCTACTCCTTATCTGAGAGTTGTTTCCAGAGTCTTATCTTCCATTTGGGTGGTAGGACAAAACGGCCCTTGATAACCACTCTAGATCCACTCTTGTAAACACCACCCCGGCGACACCGGCAAACAAGGGATCAAGAACGTAAACACGGCCCCCTCACATCAACGAGATGGGGTGGGTGGCTTTAGGGGTGGTTTGGCACGGCCTTCCACTGTTCATTGTTTTGATTGAAGCTTCTGATGAAAAAAAAAAAACTTGAGTTAGCTAGTGGTGAAGACAAAATGGCTGCCGACAAGACATGATAGTTTTAGAGTAATTTAATGAATTTATTACCTATCAGATACCAAAGTTTGAGCAATAGAAAATATCTACAACACGAATACACCGAAAATATATACAGTAGTTCCCTCATTAGAAACGGGATACGCCCTACAATTACCCTAGCTTTGGAATACCTCCACCTCCAAAAGTTATTTTCCACGGTACTTAAGTGAAGGTCCTGCAGCTTTAATTGATTTTGTTGAAGACAGAAGAGAGATCAAACTGCTTTGGCTCGCCTATTCACTGGACATCTAAAAACCATCAGGTTTTCTAATGGTACCACGGTACCAGGACCTTCTCTGCTTGCACCAAGTGCAATGTTGAAGAGGTCACTGCACAACAGCAAATTAAATGTGTAAATTTGGTGAGAGAGGACCTTAAAAGAAGACACACTTTTGCCCTCGATATTTTTAAGGCGAACAACCTCATGGATCTGATTTGATCCAGATCAGGGAGATAAGCAAGTAGAAGAAGAAGAAAAGTTACTTTCAGAAAGTTACAGTTCCGGCACCTGTATTTCTAGGTAAAAAAGCACTGGGTATTCCAATTCTATGTATGTTTCATAAAGAGGGTATTTTCGTTCAAATGACATTAAAAGAACACAACTTAATCAGAGAGAATGAACTCGAGATTTCAGTTTACAGTTTTTTGTTCACTTTATAAATCCCCCACAGAACCAAAGTCGACACCTCTTTCCTCTTACTTAGATCTTATCTGAGTAGCCTCAAGTACAAGTAAAAATGTTCCGTAACCAACACGTGCCTACTTTCCATTCCTTTAAGTATCCAATTTTGAATTAAACTTAAGTTTACCCCCATTGTCCTCTGTCCTCTCATTGGCTTCAGTTCCATTTACCTTTGTGTATATGCTCTGGAAGACATTTGCTTCTTCAAACATCTCTCCAAGAAAGAATTTTTTTGACCTAACAAAATTGGAACGAATATAGAACTTCTTGGGCAACACTAAGCTCAAGGGCTGGACTATCCAAGAGAAAATGAGAGGGTATAAAAAATACTCAAAATCTCACGAACCAACCCGTTCCAGGAAAAGAAGTCGGCACATCGTGCGATTTCTTTTCCAGAACGCAAAAAAGGGACACTTTCGTAATCATCGTCACTCCGCACACCCGTGCTTTCGAAGGGATGACGCGAGAACGTTTCTTGGCAGGGATCCCGCATGGGGGCCCAGGGCGCTGCTATTTCGGGCAGATTTGCCTTTTGCGAATTCACTAAGATTTACAGGTGGTGGACGGCTCGGTGCCAAACTCTCGCGGAATTGCGTCGAGAGGTGGAAATGCACGTGGCGGTTGTGTGTGGAGCCTCTTTGTTAGGAAGCTTATCTGCATCTTTGAGGAATGTCCGCTGAACTGCTGAAAGCATGACTTCCGCATCAACAAGAAAGCTTGCCAGTACAATGATGTTTACCCCATGCGGATTCTGGGAAATCAATTCCTAGAATAGGAAGAAGAGAGGACAAAGCGAACCAAGGCGGTCAGCAAATATCCCAATCAACTACCATAGATTCTTGGATTCCCCAGAAGACTAAAATACAAGGCTTCTATCAAAACCAGAAATACCACTCATAAAGATTATGGTCATGGGTTATCAAAGTCTCAGGGAATATTAGCTCTGTGTACAAAAAGAATTCATACTTGCGGGTGACGATTACATCTAGAATTATTTGTGACGTTAAGGTTTATCTATTCACTCTGTATTCCATAACATTTTAATACAACACCTCGAATTAGTAATTTAAGGTATTCAACATTTTGTAAAGCAGAAAAATTCATGGTGATGTTCATATATTGTTCACGTATAAATTACTTTATATTTTTGGAGTTGTTAATTGACACATTAAAGTTTACCTCTAAAAACAGGGAGGGCAGAAAATCTTTTGGTATTAAGTGACTTCCAGGTCTTTTGATTTTATCTTTTGAAATGCACCATCTTTGTCAGAAAGATTGAACTTTTAGTTGCTTTCAAATTTCCGATTTCTTTTTTGGACATGACCTACTTTACCCTCCTGATACCTCACTGTATTGCCTCTTTCTGTGGCTCCACATAGAAGAGGTGCTGCTGCTCTAATATTCGTGTGTCGCGACACCCAAAATGGGCACTTTCCGTCACGTCTCACCGCATCTCCCCATCGATGATCCCCCAAAACGAGGTCAGGAACGAGCAGGGTGTCATCCCCGCGAAGGAAGACGGGGGTGGGTGGATATTTCGGGGTGGGGTCCCCCTTCGTTAGGGAGAGGGGGCCGCTTCCGTGGAGTACAGCAGACACGCGCTGAAGGATTAAAAAAGAAAAATGACTGTCAGGAAGTGTATTTCGATACCTTCCTTTCAGCAGGTACGGAGACCTTCGCAAAGGAAGCGAGGCTTTTGCGGAGGGCTCTTCCGTCGCTGCCCCACGTGCGCCCCCAGCCTCACACATGGGGCACAGTTGACGGCTTTTCCCCCACACGAAAGTGTTGAATGCTGGTTATAGGGGACCAAACTCATCATTTATTTGAACTTGGTGCTGGTACATAAAAATCTGCATTGAGTTTAGTTAAGAGGATGCGTAATGAAAATCCTCAGAAGTACGGGCGTATGGGGAATAAGGTGTCCGCCATAAACATCCTTCTGGCAATTTCAGTTTGTAAAATAAGTAGATTCTAATAAAAATGCTTGTTTGTGAAAAATGGATTAAGGTAAATGAAAAATTTAAAAAATAATCATAAACTCATGGAAACTGATGGAAAGATACCTCTCAACAGTGGGTTCTGGGTCACTTTTGTAAAAATAATTGGTTTACGTGAGGTTTTGACGTAGAAAACGGGCAACGAAGGCGGGCGCAGGCGCGCAGGGCAGGAGTTTGGAGGGAAAACCAACATTACCAGCAGCGCGCTCGCCCACAAAACCCCGGTTCACGTAGGGGGAAAGGGGGAATGAGGACGGGGTTCACGGAATCCTCCCCTAGACCCTTACTACACCTCCTGAAAAAAATCTGTGCATCAGAAGGCCTCAAAACCATAAGAAATACTACAAAATAGCATATTTTTGGTAAAAAGTAAAAACTTTAGACCGAGGTTTAGAATAGAAGATATTATTTGATAGGGCTAAAATTTCACACACGAGTTACTGTTATGGGTAGGCAAGTTTTCCGCATTATTACGATTTGGTCCGCGGAAATAAGTGCGGTTCGACGTACCTTAATGTGTAGTACTTAAAAAATTAATTATCCAATTCCATTACCTACAAATTAAACTTGAACATCAATTATATTAATTTTCCTTTCAAGACATGTACTTTGTCCATTTTTCTTTATTTCTTCTACTCTAAGAATTCATTCATTAAAATATAACTGGAGAAAGAGGAATCTTTCTGGCGAATATTTCCCTCCAGAAGAACGGTAGATCAACACCCTTCTTACAGCTATTTTAAGAGTGGTATGTTTTTGATGAACGTCAAAAAGTGTCAGTTCTGCTATGAGCTATTCACTTCACAGCCTGCCAGAACCGCAAGTACATAGACTTTTGTTTCGGGGAGGTTGGCTCAAACTACTTCAAAGGCCCGCCGTATCACACGTAAATTACAGGTTAAACGTATTGAATAAAAGAACTGATTATTAGGGTGTCCCGAAAAAACCGAAATTTCTCTGATCGCTTAGCGGTAGTGCGGAAAAGTTGTGAACTACCATCACTATGAAAGGTGTGAAATCTTAAAACTCTGGGTTAATATCTTCTGTTGCCCCAAACGGCCTAAAGTTCTGAAAATTGGCCTAAAAATGACCAAACTTCAAAAATTAACAGAAAATTCCAAATTTCAGTCATGATTCTGGGGCTATGCTTAAAAGTTACTATTAACATACAACTACATCTGCAAATAGTTTTAAACTCATAGGCCAATATCTTCTCCCTCCTTATTAACTTTAAAATTTGGAAAATTGACAAAACTTTAAAAAAAAAAATACAAAACAATTACCTCATTTTGATGGAAGAGAAAACTTTATTTTTCAGAGAGACAGAGAAATAACATCAACATTATTGCTTGTAGTGATTTTTGGTATTAAATTTTAGCATTTGCTTTCTTAATTTTAGTGTCGCTGAAACATAGGAATCCCTGTTCTGTGGACCAACCGTTTTTCCGGAGGCTGCTGTGATTAATTTCACGACAGCTTGTGTATGCGATGGTAATTTAATAAATTCCCAGCATTCTGTAGGCATACCGTCCTGAATCATCTTCATAAGTTCTTGAGAACTAACCTCTCTGAGAACACTGGAGGGGATGTCACATAACAAGATGCCCAGTCAATGAGATCTACATAGTCTTTGGCTTCAAAGTTAAGTACAGGAACGACAAAATGAGCAAACACCTTCCCCATCTCTGGTGCCTTCTCTAGCCTTGATAATACGCCAAGAAGCAAGGGTTTGTGATATGTGCAGATATGTAAAACCTCAGAATTCTATTGGCAGTTGTAACCAACGGGCCAAGTTCAAAGCCACATTTCAATGAGTTACCTTTACTACACCTGTTTGAGTCCATTGACGGCAAATCATCTGGCCGCACGTCTTACACAGATGAAATCGGACGAAAGCTTAAAGGATGTGAAAAGCTTCCAATCGTTGGTTAACAACTGCCAATATAATTCTCAGGTTTTATATATCTGCCTCAGAACCATCACACGAGCTGGTTACTTTAGTTGGATTTATTCTACGAGTCTACTCACCCTCATGGTTCCGTATAAAGATTCATCAGTCCATAAAAGACGGTGCGTGGATAACTTCATCAATTTATCCCGCTACTTGCCTAAAAAGTATCGATCCAGTTATTTCTCGAAACGCCTACTTTGACAACATGCTTTTGGCCATGATGTTAACTGATGATAGATGTCACATTAGGACCCTTGCTACTTGGCGTATTATCAAGGCTAGAGAAGGCACCAGAGATGGGGAAGGTGTTTGCTCATTTTGTCCTTCCGGTACTTAACTTTGAAGCCAAAGACTATGTAGATCTCATTGACTGGGCATCTTGTTATGTGACATCCCCTCCAGTCCTCCAGTGTTCTCAGAGAGGTTAGTTCTCAAGAACTTATGAAGATGATTCAGGACGGTATGCCTACAGAATGCTGGGAATTTATTAAATTACCATCGCATACACAAGCTGTCGTGAAATTAATCACAGCAGCCTCCGGAAAAACGGTTGGCCCGCAGAACAGGGATTCCTTTGTTACAGCGACACTAAAATTAAGAAAGCAAATGCAAATTTAATACCAAAAATCACTACAAGCAATAATGTTGATGTTATTTCTCTGTCTCTCTGAAAAATAAAGTTTTCTCTTCCATCAAAATGAGGTAATTGTTTTGTATTTTTTTTTTAAGTGTTGTCAATTTTCCAAATTTTAAAGTTAATAAGGAGGGAGAAGATATTGGCCTATGAGTTTAAAACTATTTGCAGATGTAGTTGTATATTAATAGTAACTTTTAAGCCTAACCCCAGAATCATGACTGAAATCTGGGATTTTCTATTATTTTTTGAAGTTTGGTCATTTTTAGTCCAATTTTCCGAAATTTCGGCCCCGTGAGGCAACAGAAGATATTAACCTATAAGTTTAAAACTTTTTGCAGATGTAGTTGTATGTTAATAGTAACTTTTAAGCATAATCCCAGAATCATGACTGAAATTTGGAATTTTCTGTCAATTTTTGAAGTTTGGTCATTTTTAGGCCAATTTTCAGAGCTTTAGGCCGTTTGGGGCAACAGAAGATATTAACCCAGAGTTTTAAGATTTCACACCTTTCATAGTGATGGTAGTTCACAACTTTTCCGCACTACCGCTAAGCGATCAGAGAAATTTCGGTTTTTTCGGGACACCCTACTGATTATATCTATATTTGTTAGTTATAAATTGAAGCTAATATAGATTGAAACGATAAGTTACGATTCAAACGTCTTCCACTAGTTTTTATACAAATTTACATTATCAAGTTAATTATAATTCCATTAGATGCAGTATCAATAAATAGTAAAATAAAACTATTTTAGGAGATAGAAAGTAGTATAATAAATTTGGAAAAGTTCTATTACACAAATAAAATTATGAAAACATTAGAAGTATGCATTTAAAAAAAAATCAGGTTGATTTTCTTTCAAATAATTTTTCAGACTAGAATTTTTTAAAGAAAAAAATCGTTATATTATCAAAATCTAAATAATCTCTTTATCCGAAAGCTCTTCCAATCACTTACAGGTAGTTTTTTACAGCACTGGACATATAAAAAGAACCATTTTTGAAAATTTTATAAGTCAATTAGTTTATTTCCATCAGTTATGTTACAGTTACTGTTACAGAGAGAGGCCCTTGTAAGTAACCCCTAACGTTCCAGTGTTATTCAAGTGATGAATCATTGTGAAATGGTTGAAGAAGTTATCTTCATAAAAAAATCTTGAACTTAAATAGCCATATTCAATTGGCAGCTATGTGTATCCCCTCATAATCATATGCAGTGCGTTCTGACGTAGGTTAACAACCGATCTTTCCTCACCGATAGCAGATGCATCTGGGGCTATTTCTGTCTCCCTCGTCCGCCATTGGCCCGTCAGGCACGCGTTGCACGTGGACGTACGTTGGCCCGCGGCCCAAGGAGAGAATCCTCTCGGTGGAGATTTCGAACAAAAGGCGACACCTTGCAGGGATCGAACACAAAGTAAAGCACCGCCGATCAGGATCATCCGGCATTATGGAGGACTGGAATAAGTCGCCATCATTTGAAATGAGAAAGAGAAAATGACAAAGAGGAGGAGGAGGAGAAGAAGAGATAGAGAGAAGGAGAGAATTATTCTCCATTAATTATTTTTTTTTCCACAGATTGAATATCTTTAAAAACTATACTTCTTTCTTTTCTATATAGCTAATTTATCAAGCCTATACCCATTTTCCTACATCAAATGAAGGTTAGAAAAAAGTTTTTTAATTCAAGAGAAAGAAGCTAGAGGTCCTGGTCCATTGACAAAAAAAAGAGTCATTCCACATCAAATCAACCAGTCACTCAACCTGACTATCACTGATTTTAGTGAAACTTTCAGGAATTGTTCATATAAAGACGAAAATCTGTTTTATAGTTTAATTTTCTTAGTAATTCATTTATAATTTTTTTTTTTTTTTTGAGAATTTGAAGAAAACTCATTTTTTAGCTCTTTATTCTTAAATAGTTCCACTTCTAGCCCTAGAAATTATTACTATTAGCCCTAGAAAAATGTGCCACCCCTTTGGCTTTTTTAACCTACAAAGTGTTATTCATTTTTTTATTTACTATATCTCCTGATCCCATGACTGTCCCGGCCATTCTATAATTTTTGGAATTTATACCTTATAATATTGTAAGAAACGTATAGTAATATTTTCTAATTTTTTCAAGGCTTTTAACTTTTTTTTTATAAAAAAAACCTTTTTTTTTTTCATGGGCATGGTCAAGTTGTATATAAAGTTGAATATAAAATTGACGAGGGGTGATACATTTTTCTATGCCTAATAGAAATGGAGTTATTCAAGATTTAAGAGCAAAAAAAAATATTTTTCTTTAAATTTTTAAAAACTTTTTATAAAAGAATTACTAAAAAAATTAAATTTGAAATGAATAATTGAATTTTTGGTTGATTTGGCATGGACTGACCCAAAAGTGTGTGTTAACTCTTTCAGTCCTGACCGCCCCAAATGTTCCACAGGATTTAATAGTAAACTTGGGCGGTTTAGGACTGAAAGGGTTAATGATACACAGATATAGAAAAAATCTCTGCAATACAGTTTTTAAAAAATTTACACTTGAATTTTGAAACTATTAACTTTCTTCTAAACTCTATGTTTTCACTGCTTTTATAAACTGTTGTGGTAAATGGTAAAGAATTAGATGATATTTTCAATCATGCTTATGCTTTTAGCATTTAGTTTTAAAGTTCTGAACTTTCCTTTTCTGACAGAAAATCCCGTAACGGGGTGTCTAATGGGCATTTTAAGACTCTTCAAACGTTTAAACTTTAAGATGTTAAATATACATTCTTCATGCCACGATAAAGAAAATGCAGGTCGAGCTATCAAACCATGTGCTGAGCAATGTGCACCACGATAAGTCATCTGCTTATATGCATCTGCGATCACAGATGCTTAGACGAAGCGAATAACAGACCAGAAAACTCTCGATGGTCACTGGAGAGATGATAATTTTCAATATATTATTCAATTATATACTTTGAATTCAATTTGTTCAGTTTCATCTTTATTTAAAAATTTTTAATCTATTTGTAAGAAACACTAAAATACCGTATTGAAGCATCTCAACCGATTGTATTGAGGCACCTAAAAACTAATTACACTTTATTCCTCAGCTTTGGGATAATTATGGGCATTATGGGAATTATTTTGATAAACCAAATACTAATATTTATGAAATTTCATATAGTTTTATGTATTGAAATATTTATAATAACTGATGAGAAGAAAAAGATAAATCAGCAAGTGTGAAGGCTATAAGGGCCGTTATGTTTGAGTAATATCAGGCTGGGAAAAACCGCACTCGATAGAACCGATCCTTAATTTAATTTCCAGTAGTTAAAATAACGTAAAACAGACAAATCTTCTTTTTAAAAAAAATATTCGTTAAATGAGCAAACGAAAATCTCCATCGAGAGGATACGCCGATTAAAACAAATTTTCTGTTAAAAATCTGTTAAAATAAGAACACGTTACATAACATACATAACGTTACATAACGCGTTCCATACTATCGGACGTTAGAGCATCCCAACATCGCATCGTTTTTTGCCTTCACCACTTGTTGCGGTATCCAATGACCGTCGTGTGGACCACCACTGCACACCGCAATGAGAGATCTCCAAAGGAGCAACTAGCTCAAGAGAGAAAAAAACGGGATGGAAATTAAAACAAAAAAAAAACTAACTGCAGCGGGTAAAGTACACTACGGCAGGAAGAAAAGGAAAAGAGCCATCTTCACTTTACCGGAAGCAGACCCCCTCAGACCTTACCCACGTGGCGCGGCAGTCCCCCACTCTCTTCCCTCCCCTCCTCCCCCGTCATCTACCACGGGAGAGTTTTTAAAAAGTTAAGTTAGTGTCTTGTCTTATTTCGTCCTCTTCGCGCAGTCGAAGGCAGCTCTTGCGCGTGGAACTTTCTCCCGGTGCTCTTCTCTCTTGTTCTTCTTTTTTTCTCCTCGCGCGGTTTGTTCCGATGTTGCCCGATCCATTCCCGTTTATTCTCAAGGAATGAGAAAATCATTTCGTGTTATGACTGATCAATCCATTCCTCCCGTTATTCGACGATATTTTTTAAATTTTTTAATAATTGGGGCATTGCCACCTGAGAAGCTATAATACCAAACTATTTTTTCCAGCGTTCTTCTTTTATTGAAGTGTTCTAATTACTTGGATTTACAACAATCTTTCACCTTTTTTATTACCACTATAGAACTGTTAATTTTGTTCCTTAAAATTTTTCTTTGGGAATAATTGAAAAGTAATTAAGTTGATGTTGTGAAAAGAATAAAAAAGTACCACATACTCAACATTGTTTTAATTAAAAAAGTTCTGCTGGATTAATTATACAAGAATCAGACGATTTCAACTACCTGAAGAATAAAGCGAAAAAGAACAATTCTATTTTGCTCGCTGAATGCAATTCCGATGAAAGTGTTGTGACTAGTGGACAGTGGTTGATTTTTCATGCTGTTGTGTCTGTGATACGAAAAGACAAGAACTTTTAATACTTCAAGAACAAAAATGCCTCGAGCTTTCTTGATCAAAAGATATAACTCTGCTGTGGTAGATTATGAAGAAAATCAGCCGTCCAGAGGTAAGTGAATTAAAAGTTCTTTCCTTAGTTCATTCTCATTTATTACTCTCTTAGTTCTAAAAGCTAATTATTGCAAAAAGTCATGAAAATTTGTTATTTACTTTTCTCTATGTGATAATCAGAAGTATTAAAATAAAATATATTTCCTGGGTAATATTTTCTCCATGAAGACTTATTTTCAATTAAGATCCAACACGTGTGAGTTTTCAACACCATCTTTTTATCTCTTTTCAATAAAGGTGTTGCCAAGTTGCAAAAAAGTATTTCACCTAGTTTTTTTATATGTTAATCAACTAATTTTTTATTCATTCATTATCATTTTTATTAATTAATCATTTTAATTACTCCAGTTTTATTGATGTTAAAACAGTTTCTCCTAAATTTTCTTTAAATTTCCAAACATTCTTAATCCTGAAATAGAGGTCTTCCAAAGTAAGAAAAATTTCATAAACATTCAAAGTTTAAAAACATCTTATTGCAAATTTGTAAAATCATGACAAACCAAAAAAAGGGTTAATAGAGAATATGAGAAACATAAGCATATTTTAAAAGCTTAAAAAGTGAAATTTTGTTAAAAGTTTCTTTAAAAAAGAGAAATTTCTTTCTTAGCTTTTCTTCGTCACTAAACTAATTGCCAGTTTTACGCCATCCTATGTATAGTTTTAAAAGTATGTCTCATAATTTTAGAGGTTAAAAACCTACTTTAATTAATTTTGAAAGCTTATAAAATAAGTTTTGAAACTACTGTGCGTATAAATTTAATCTACACCTGAGGCTGTATGACAAAGTTACTAATTTCTTCCTCATTTTCATGAATATTTGATTGGACCTTTTCCCTTAATTTGTTAACCATTAAGACGGTGAAATCTGGACCATAACAGGAATAATAAAATATGATAGATGACTAATCCCTTATTATGAATTATTATTTTTTATTTTTGTAATTAAATTCTGCTAACTGGGTAACGCAGCTGTATTAATAAATAGGGTTTATGTTTATTTCATTTATAGAATCAGTGTTTGAGTAGAGCTATCCTCCAAAATAAAATTATTTACTCCTTTGAAGGTTGAAACTGTAACTTTTTTTCAAAGAAAACACGGGCGTAGTATTTTTGTCTGTTTTGCCGCGACGACGTAGACAGAAATAAAGGGGCCAATGCCAGAGCCAACTCATTCCCTTCTTTTTCTTAACACTTTTTTAGTTGTTGTGAAGAAAAGGATGATGAAAAAACAAACATTCTCTCTAGAACTACAACCGGGTAAAAAAGACGACAGCCTTAAACGCTGTCGCAGACACGATAAAAGACGATTTTGTCGACATCACCAAATCAGCTCCTCGTGAATTAGTCCTTCAGTGATTAATATCTCCGGCCACTCAGAGAAATCTGTGTAGTGTTATTTAAATCTTAAGTGTAATTACTTTTCTTCATCGTAATGTCGAGAATAGTGATTTAGCACGGTGATACTTTTTCTATAGCCAGTTATGATTAAAGTATTAATTGAAGTAGATATATTATTTGAAAAATAAATAAATTTCTCGCATCAATATCGCTCTAAATTTTTAATGAGTGCATCTTGATACCCTTATAAAATCTCTCTCTCATACATTATTCCTTATAATTCAATTTATCAATTAGATTTTGGAGAATGAATTTTGGTAGGTTTTGTGAATAAACAGTGTTAAAATTAAAATATATATATATATATTAATAAAAAGAGTTCTACCTTTCCATTTATTTATCTTGTACTCTTTATGACTCTATTATTCCTTAAAAATATTCCTATTCTTTAAGACAAGACAATGATTTAAGGTTTCATATAATTATTTGTATACAAACTAATGAATATTCAGTTCATGTAAAGTTTACTTAAAACACTATGGTTTTTTTTCGTGCCCATGGACAATACCCGTAGAAAAAAGACAGTATATATAAGTAGAATGACAGAAAGAAATTGAACCCTATTAGTTATTTGAATATTACTTTTCCCAGATAAAAACTAGCAATATAATACGTATTCGTTTATTGACAGTTAATATTTTGTATGAATCCATAATTTATTTTTATTCCGTCCACTTTACCAAAACTTAAACATATTATTTTTCCCTTTTCCGAAAAAATGGGGGATTACTATTTCAAACCAGTGTTTCTCCCAGAGAGGAGTAAAGAAATAAAACTTAATAGTTGATTAAATCTTCAAACAGAAAGGAATCCTTTAGCTCTTCCGTAGATATAATCAAGTACGTAGAACCACTACTTAAGACCCCCGATATAGCGACCCCTGCGTTCCAACAGGTATTAAAGTACAGATTGTTTTATCATAGTGCTAATTTTATTCGTTATAACGTCTTTTCAGTAAAACGACCGTATTTTGTTGGTCCCATGAGGGGTTGCTCTAACAAGGTTCTATTTACTTAAAAAAATCAAAATAATTTTACTTAAAGAAGTGGAAATATTGTTTTGCTTTTACTACTAGAACTTTTGGTCCTTTTTTAAATTTATGAGGCAATATGTAATGATTTAGTATATCGATAGTGACTTTATACCAATAAGGCCAAGAGAGGATGTTGAAAAGTTGAAAAAAAACTACAATTTAAAATTTAAACTATCCTCATTTGAATCTAGTAATTTTTTCCATCAAATAGAGTGTCTTTTGTTTGAAGACAATGACAAATATTCCTACGAAAAGAACGCTTTTCCATAAATTTAAAGGATTTTCGAGATTAGGGTATTCTTGAATAACATATATTGAGAAGATATAAGTAAATATATTTACTTATTATCTATGTAGTTGTTTATAGTGTTTTAGTAGTGTAACTATTAAATACTAATAGTTTTTGTATGAAATACAATTCCCAATGGCTATTTCACATCAGCAGAAGTGTTCAAGCTTTTGAATGAAACAATTAAAAAATCTACCAAAAAATTCTAGTAACTAGCAGAAAATAATCTAGGCCTAGGGTAGACAGAGTAAATATATCAGTAACATTTGAATCTAATGAAAGGATCGCACTGGTGCATCCGGAAATATGGGGTTTAAAGTGCACATTATTTCTGTATAGGGTTAGCAATGATTTTCTTGTAATATGTTGTTCTTGTGTCCTAAAATTCTACGCATTCAATGACAATTTACACCATTGCGACTATTTTCTATTGCGAATAGTCCATCTACACAAAATCATTTCTTTCTCAGTTTTCCTTTTCTTTATAAACATCATCCCCTTTCAAACCGTTATGCAATAGAACATTCAAAATGGAATGACGCAACTGTTGACAACTTCTCTCCTAGCACATGTCTGTTACGTATAAGAACGTTCCCTGGAATGTCTGGAGGTGGTAGAGATGTCTAAGAATAGCCCCTAGAGTAGAATGTTGACCCATCGAATTCTAGAACGACTTTATTTGAAGGAATGCTCTTTCCTCCCTCCTCTTTTATGAATGCATAATTGGGGGATGCTCTTCTAATATGACCTGCCTTATTAATGACCAAATTAGTTCTAAAAAGAACCTTTCATCCTTTGTCAGAATTTAACGTTCTTTTTAATCTTATCTCCGAAATCGATTTACCACCTAGTATTTCTTAATAATTTCTTCATGGACTTATGATGGATGATAAAATAAAACCGATGCAAACATAAGGAATTGTCAAATATCTCAATATCAATAGTTATTCACGCTTAATCATGGTAAAAAAAGAAAATAGTTTTCATCTGTCCCCTTTCTTGCCAGTAACAGTGACTTCACATCTAGTGAAGTTATGGTTATTTAGAAAAGTAATGTTTAAATACTCTAGTTGTAACTCTTATATTAATTTCTATGGTGTTCGTGAACAACGAAAAGGTAATTTTAGGGTCTTGCTAGTTTTTCTTAGAAACACAACCGATTGGGGAATGATACCTATTGGCGAATACGAACAATTTAACTAATACCAAAATGTTCAACGGAAAAATCAACTAGGCAAGCTTACCCAGTATGCCACAGTAGGGTGGGGAAAATGAATTTGAGTTCAGTGGGTGAAAGGGTCCATCACGAGTCCTAATGCAACTGATAGAGGGGAAGCAAGTACTTGAGACTCCTTCTTAGCTTACGCGGTGAAGTGGTCCGATCATGGCGCACAACATGAGATAGATACTACAAGAGCCGCAGAGTGTCTGTCTGCAGACAAAGCTCTTCACTTGAGAGGGCTTGCTGGCACCTACCGGAACAGGTTGGGGTAAACTACTGGAAGAGCATAGTCCGGGGTACAGAAAGACAGCTACTGACCTAGGGAACCAACCGAATACCTCAATAAAATTTCGGGAGCTGCGAATTAAAAAAACCTCCAATACCATCAGTCTGTACAACCGGTAAAATACTAGAATAACATTTAACACGTCCTTTTATGAACGGCACACACATTTTTCTCTCTTATATTTTCACTACAAACTACATGAGTAGAATAATGAAATGAGATTGATAGGCCAAAAGTATCAAAGATCCTACATGATAAGAAATCTAGAGTTTCGTTAACAGAACGCTAAGAATCATTTCCCAAAAGAAATACTATATCCGTCGTAACATAAGAGACATTCTCACCCAACATGCGTGTGGCCTGTGGGAAATATTAGTTCCCTCCTGAGGCCTAGATCTAAAAGGTTGCCTTAAATCTTGACTTAATCCACTTTCGGAACTAAATTCGCGAAACCTCCCCAAAAGAAGCCCTCCATTCAGAATACTCTCCTTATCATTCCTTCGAGCTATATGAAAAAACCTCCGTCATTCTCAATGAACCAAAGAGGAGGTTGGAAAAAAATCGCTCCATCCATCCATCCATCTCGGCGCGTGCCACACACGGCTGTCGGGGGTCAAATCCTCCAGGGTCAAACGATCGGGGCATTCATCAGGAGCGAAAGGGTTTCTTTCCCGATGTTCATCCGTTGATTTCGAGGAAAGCCCTTGTTGTTCTTTGTGGCAGGAGTGTTGATTGGGTGAACGAGATGGATTGGGACGGCTGGGGATCTCAAAAGAACAGTTTTTTATTCGAAAGTGTAAAGCAAACACTTCTTTCGAGGGAAATAAGTGTTTATTTTTCCACGCGTTGTACCAACGGAGTGGTGTTATGGCTCTTTAATGACCTCTCATTTCCGCTTTTATACGGGAAATGGAAGGAAGGTTTTAATTAATGTCGCAGTTCTGAGACATCAGGCTTAATTTGTGGAGTTTTTTTTTAAAGAGGATCTTATTAGGTAATCAATTTCGTTCCACTTTACCATTCTATCTCTATTTTTGACAACCTTTTAATTCGACAAAAGTAAAGGGAAAAAAATCTTTTAACCAGAACCAATCAACGTTACTCCAAGTACTATCATTACTTGGCGTCAAGTTGTTTTCACCCTTAGAAACACGGCCTTTTCAATTTAGAACACAATTTTAACAGTGAATATCCCGTAGCAGTGTTGTCTAAAAACGTTCATAAGTTCCTTTGGTTGGCTGTCGTTAACATTTTGAAAAGAACCGCTACTTTTGAAACAGTAAGATGGTTTGGAATTTTATTTTTTGCATTTGACATTCATGTTACAATTATATGACTTTTAATTTCAATACATCACGAATTCACAAAGAAAACTGCTCAAACATACACAGTAAAATTGCCCGTCTATCGGAACCAAGTAAAGGAGACACTTCACCGTTTCTAATCTTTTCCTACCTCTGTGAGAAATCTCACAGGAAAGACCGAGGGAGGACAAAAAAAAAGTCAACCATCCCTTCCCCATAAAAAAGACCTCCCATCCCTCAGTTTATCCGTGGCGGTGATGAGGTCGAGAGAGAGTGGCTTCCACAACCACCTGTTTGTCACTTGATCCCCTGTTTGCAAACATCCGCGGGGGTGGTTACGGGAACCCCGAAGGGAACCTCCACTTGGGATTTCCTTTGGAAATGCTGAGGGAAACGGAAGGCGTCAAATATGTGAGCGTTAAAGGATTTAATTCATATTTAATGGATTAATTCCTCAGAGTTTGAATTCTTATAAACATCAAACCTACATATCAATTATTATTAGGACCAAAGATGTATTTATTACAAACTCTAAAATACCAGAAAATCTATTGATAAAAAAACATTACTAATACACTTATATTGTGTCCCCACTTTTTTATGAAAAATTGTAGGGAAATTTTTTTTAAGTTTTAATTTTACGAGATAGACATAAACTAAACTCACGGAGTAAGACATCCCAGAGACCCTCAGTGTTCTCAAGCATGCTTATTGCTTGATTCTCAGTTTATCGATCCACTAAAAGAATGAAAGGCTGAGTAGCCTTTCCCAGCTTGAGGTTTGAACCACTACGCCAAAGGGTGGGAGTAGACATCTTGAATATTAACATTTTTTTGACTCGCTTAGAATTTAAATACAATGTTAAAATTTATTCAACATTATCGCTGCTTTTGTTGAGTAGTGGTATAAATTTGATGTTTTTCCTCTTTTCCAGAAAGCAGTCCTGAACGTCGGGTGTCCACAGCAGATGGCACTTGTTGCGACAGCGAGGGTGACTCTGTGGGGTTCGAAGCACCCCTCAAGCCAACGAGTCCTCACTCCCCAGCCCACGAGGCGCGGTCCAGACAACACACTCCTACAGAACATGTTCTGGGACTTACGGTAATTGTTAACCCTAATTACTGCTCTTATTGTTTTACCGAGAGAGGACATTAGATTTAATTAGATACGGTTCCAGTTGTACTTTAAAACATGAAGGCATGTTCTTATGTTGATAAGAACGGAGTTAAAATGACTACTTATGACAGGTTGAATGTATAAAATCAATTCAACCTGGAGGACTGTGGGGGTACATTAGAAAAGAATCTTCAATTGATTTTTCGCACTGACTCCTTCCTCAGTCTTTCTATCTAATGTGGCTCTTCAATATAATTGTTCTCTTCTTTCAGGTTTTCCGTCCAGTTGACCCTAGCTCCCCCACCAGTCCTTTCCGAGGCGCGTGCCATCCGACGGCGTCTGCTCTTGTGACGGTGATTCGGCAGTTGATGCAGCCGCAAGGTCACCGGTCACCCTCGGCCATTCGCTCGCCCGATCCTTCCGTCGCCCAGACGGCCGCAACAGAGCCTCACGCGTGCGCCGAATGTGGAAAGAGATACAGTACGTCCAGTAACCTAGCGAGACACCGACAGACACACAGGAGTGTCACAGACAAGAAAGCGAGGAAGTGTCCGCACTGTGACAAGGTAACTGGAACATACGTTTCATCGAGAAGTTATTTTCAACTAGTATTTGAATTTTCTCTCTACCCTTCGTTGTTGTTAAAAAAATAACAGATTTCCCAAACTAAATATGTTGCAAATGATTATTAAAAGTAAAACGGCCAATGTATGACACTGACAATTTCCTGAATTAAAAAATAAAAGGTAATACTAATTTTCCTTTTTGGTTGCATTGCACACACTAAGGGGGAATTAATGCAAAAAAAATTAAATTATCCTTAAATAATGTTGTGCAATCAACCGATGCTTAAAATTTATTCAAATCATGAGGTTAATCAAATTTAATTTTACACTAAATTTCTTCATTCCAATCGACATAACTGATCTTAAAAAGTAAAGACGTTATTTAAACTTTCTATATCAACTTTAAAAGTACTTTTCAGATTCACATTATCTATAGTCTTATATCTGAAACTTGTCCTCTAAAAAACGAAACGTAAAATTATTTCTTAAGTATTTGTAATTAAAAATATGAAATAATAAAAAAAAAACCTTCTTCTTACTGTTATGCGTCCGATATGAGCCTATATGCCTGTAGAATTATTACAATAATCAAATCATAATGATATAATTCCTTACTGTGCAACAATTTGGAATCAATGATATGTTACTTACACATCTCAATCTCCCCAGGTATACGTATCCATGCCAGCCTTCAGCATGCACGTCCGCACGCACAGCCAAGGCTGCAGGTGTCCTTTCTGCGGGAAGTGCTTCAGCCGCCCCTGGTTATTGCAAGGGCACATCCGCACCCACACCGGCGAGAAGCCCTTCGCCTGCCCTGTCTGCAGAAAGGCCTTCGCGGACAAGAGCAACCTGAGGGCGCACATCCAGACCCACTCGGCCAGCAAGCCCTTCGTGTGCATGCGCTGCGGGAAGGCTTTCGCCCTCAAGAGCTACCTCTACAAGCACGAAGAGTCCTCCTGCATGAGAGTGCACAGGCAGCAGATGCAGCAGGACGCAGCGCTGGACCTGGCCACCACCAATAAAGACAGCAATGGAGGCACGCCGTACCCCATTCTCGTGGGGTAGAGACTACATTGATGAAGTGCATCTTCTGGAAAGGAACTGTGAGAACTTGCATAAGTTACATAATGCACCAACTCTCTTCATGGTTGCGCAGTCCCAAAAGTGCGATTCATCTTCAGAACGTGAACTGGTTCAATCACTATTCATGATATTCCCTGAGAAGGACCAATACCTGGTTCTCTCTGACAGTTTGATGGACTCGTATAGCATATCGTACGGTTCATCTTAAATTTTGACAGATCTTCTACCAGAAGTTATTTCTGATAGACTGGAAAAGATATGTTAAATTTCGTACAACTTTTATTTAGAATAGCAAATGTGGTATGCATCATTTGAATTGATGGGCTATGTGCTCTAGGGGGAAGGAATGTAACAAATTGTTATTTACAAAACCGATTATATGATCTTTTTGATGCAGATTCAAACCGATGATCCCTACAAATTCGTTACGAAAAAGCCATGTAGTACATAACAATTATCATCCTTAGCTAAGTTTTTTTTAAATAACTGTTTGAGACATGTTGATGTAAAACCACTCTATTATGGTGCTCATTAAAACTTTTGTCGTGAAGGAGTCGGTAAAGCAACATGAATCAGTTTGTTAAAGAAATGACAAATCTGCCTGTTTGGTAATACCAGCAGTTATTTTCAAATGCCAAGAATTCCTTTATTATCGTAGCAAGTTACAATCATTAGCTAATAAAGCTGGTCCATCAACCTCATGATGGTTTTGTTACATCTTTCCAAGTCCTTCACCATACTGTTCTTAAAAATCAGTAGCGTATTACAAGTCACCATTTCTGAAACTAAAGGGAGCCAGCCACTCAGATGACGAAGAACTTTTATTATTCTGGTAAAAGGGTATTCCTTTTGAAACGATACACTATACGGCCAAATTTTATGCGAAGTCGTCTTGATAGATAGCAGGAGAAACTACCTAACGCTAGCTAAGAGTCTTTTATATACTTAGTAATAATAATAGGTCCTTTTTTTACGATTATGACCCTTGTACTGTGAAACCTAAGTGAAGTTCTTTCATTAAGAAACATTCACTATCTGAACTCATTCCCGTTTTTTTTACTTAAGCTCGTAAGGTGTCAAGGATATGGCTAAACAACCTCAGTTTGCCATTCAAGTACTAGGTTTAATCATTTCAAATTACATATTATTCATATTATCATTTTAAGAAAAATCATCTGAACCAAAAACATCCAGAATTTCTTGATGGGGAGAACTTTTTGGTCCGATTTTAAAAATTTTAAAATGTATTATTTTCATTTTACGCATTTAGTCGCATATAATGCATTGGACAAAGTTTGTTTCCAAATGGACGGGAGATATGACATAATATTCTTCAGAATGAAAAATTTGGTTATAGTTCTGTTTTTATTAAATAAAATAAGGGTTCTAGTGTGTGTGTGTTCACGAGAAACCTCCTATTATATATTATAATTTTTAATATTATAGTGGTTAAGACGTGGGAAAGAAGTTTAACCCATGTTGGAAGAATATTTTTGGAAATATTAGTGCAATTTGTTTTTATCAAACTCGGTGGACTTTTTCGGTTGTTCTAACTTTAGGAATTTCTATACGTTTCATTAACGAATTATCAAAATAATGATTCATAGATTTGATGATTAAAAATCTGATGAGATTTCTTGTTTTGTTGGATTAGATTGTGTGTTATTGATCTCGTGATAAAGGACCAAAGAAGTGCCTTTGCATTTCAGAAAGTGATGTTTGCCTTGCCTTTGGAAATACAGTGATGCTTGCTTCTCTGAACTGGATTATTTGAAGTTTCGTATAATACCTTTTTGAAAACAAGTTTTTAAATATTTCTTAAGCTAGCTCCTAAATATTTTATTTTTAAAGTTGTAAATGATGTTGCAACTCCTCTTATGTGGATCCTTACTTAATATTTCATAATTGTTTAGTTTAAACCTATTAACTTTCAAAACAATAATAAAAGGAAAAGAAAGTATTACTGTATTTTCAAAATTTTGTTACTTATTGACTTGATATATCTGAGTTAGATAGTGTAGAGCTCTTTTAAAAACCAAAGATTTTTTTCTAAGCCCGACAGCATAATAATCAAACGTTAGACTTGTGTGCAAAAAGTAGATTTTTATTATTTATAATTTGCTCTATTTGCTTATTTATTTATTTATTTATTTCACGCGTAGCTTTATTTGAATTATATTATGACAAATTATATTTATTATAAATAGTTCAGTGTTTCTAGTCATTGAAAGATATATACTGTCAAATTTTATTGCCAAAATTTTTTTTAAATTCTATGCGTTTAAAAGAAATATTTGGGGCTTATCATTTGCTCTAATATTTCGATAAGCCAAAATGACCAAAGATTTAAATATTTTACTGTGCTATGTACTTTTTTTAAGCATTTTGCTTTTAATTTATTAAATAGTAATTCAGATGATTTCTTTTCAATTTAGTTGAAGAATGAACGCATATTTTATATTCGTGCAATAAATAAGTGTGCCATAAACATTTTTACGTGTTTTTTCAAAGTGTGCAATTTTAAACTTTTGTACTGAACGTGTTTTTTTACGGATGCAAAGAAATTGCTTGTTTTTATACTATTTGTGTTATGTCATGATTTTAAAGATTAATAAATAACTAATTTTAGAAAGAGTCTATTTCAGTATATGCATTCCATTTATAAATGGATCATTTATTCATTCCACTATGAATCTACTGAGAAATACATGATAAACATTTTAATTTAAACTTATGTAATTACAGCTCCCAATCTAGCTCTTTCTTGTGATGTCTTTCTAGTTCATTAGTTTCCATAAATGCGTCACTTAACTATGAACAATCGTATAGGGATATTGTGAGGTTTTATTCGGAGCAATCCTGATTATATAGATAATTCGAAGTTGATCCTGAAGTTAGAAACTGAAATAGAATAAATACACTATAATAGTTAGAAGAACTACTTCCTTAACTATCTTTTATTTTCCCACTTTCATTAAAATCTATCAAATAACAAACGTTATGTGAAGTGACAACTCTCAATACGCACTCAAGTGAATAAGGAGCAATATTAATACGAAACAGGTGGATAAAAAAAAGGGACCGGAAACAAGAGCAGCCACTTGCACTTCCGTTCTCCTCCCCCGTAAATGGGGAGCAAACATTTCTCCCTCGTATAAAAAATGTCCCTTTCAACGGTAGGAACATTTTTTTAAATACTTGATTAAAGAAAAGGGGATACTCACAACTTTGTAACAGTTTTCAGAGGTTTTTCCACTCCTTACTTCAAGGGCGGATCCAGACCAGATTTTCGAGGGGGGGGCATGTTGGAGGGTATTACATTTAAAATTTTCAGTGCCTCAGAAAATGTTTTGAAGAATGCTTACTTTTAAGCAGCTGTTTAGGGATTTATAGTAACTTAGAGGATATCCAGGGCAATTGCCATTGTTTTAGAAAGTGGGGGGGAGGGCGAAACATTTTTGTAGAGCCATAAACAATACTTTTGTTTCGCGAGGTGTTGGTGTTTGGTTCCCAATTTTATCCGAGGTCCTTTCCGAGTGTAATAGAAATGAAATGCGAAACTTTGTTAAAGTTAAAAAGGTTTCATCAGCTAATACTAGCTCGAAAGGAAACGGGGGGGGGGGTCTGGGGGCTTGGAACTATGAATATTTGGGGTTAACCAATAATGTTGATTCATGACCGGGTTTACCCCTTCATTTATGTGCTTAAAGTTACCCTATTGTATCCCTTTTTCATCCCAAGTCACGATAAAGAGTAAAAAAATCTTTTTTTTTTTTTTTTTTGCCTTTGAAGAAGATATCCATTGGAATGGAACCCAAAGGCATTTTTGTTGAATCGTTCCTAAGGCTTTTAAACGTTTTAAAACTGGGTGAGATAAACTTCCTTGTTCACACAAGTCTACTAACATCCGAAAATGTTCTCTTAAAGTTAGGCCACTAATTATTCACCTTGATTTTTTTTTTCGTTCAAAACATTTTTTGTCTTTAACATTAAATTCATTGTTCTGAAACCTTTTTACACCCTCCCACCCTCCCCTGTTTTTGATTTGGTGGAACATGATTGCCGTGAGTCTTAACAAGAATTCTGTGCACTTTAGTTCCACATCTCCTTTGAAAAAGTGCTAGAGAATTCCCCAAAAATACTCTTTCGTTGGTTCGAAATTAGGCATGTTTAACGCTTAAAAAAAGTAGTTTGCACTGCATAAAAATGACTCATCCTATATTCTTGTTTAAGTATATTTTTTCTGAAAAAGAACGTCAGAATCTGAAATCACATAAATAGGGCCTCGTGACACAATCTAGTAGAAAACAGCAGGAACTTATTCAACCTCCAATAGACTCCAAATTTTGGAAAGGGCTGGGGGGTCCTCCCCCAGAAAATTTTTGAAAATACGCCCTTTTAAACTATAGTATTCCATCTATTTTAAAAACTTCCCAAAAGAGAACAGCTTCTTTTAAGCGGCAGAATTTACAATTGAAAAGCACTATAAAACAGATGCCAAAATATTAAAGGGGGGTTTGAGAGTTCAAAAATTTTTCGAATTTACCATTAAAAAAAGTGGGTTTTTTAGCTATTTTTTAGGGTTTCTCCGGGGGGGGGGGCCCTTTGGATCCGCATCTGCCTTTCCCTTGCCACAAGTTGATGAAATTAAAACTATCACGAAATTTTAATTATGCATTTCAAATCTCACTCTAATTTCGTCACTTGAGAATTGGTAATATTTATGGTTTTAATTACTTGTATATCAAAACTAATAGTGGAAGAAGGGTGTAGGGTAAGGGGCCATTCATTAATTACGTAAGGATGATTTTGGCAATTTCTGACCTCCCCTACCCCCATGTAAGGGTACGTAAGATTTTTCCCTCCCCCCCTATTCTTACGTAAGATTCCATTTCGTTTTTCAAAATAATAAAATGTTAGAAGTTTTTTAAAAAGTAAAGTAAGTATTTTTTTTTAAATTAAAGCTTCGATAATATACCGAGATTATCAGCATTTTTAAGTTTTTCTGGGGTTATTCAATAGTAATTTGATTAGAATAATTGGAATTTGTTTACATTAACCTGGAAAATCTTACGTAAGAATGGGTTTGATCCCCCCACCCCCAAGTAAGGGTATGTAGAGTAGAGATATTTCCAACCCCCCTCCTCCTCGGGGCCCTTACATAATTAATGAAGACCCCCAAAATCTAGCGAGTAAAAGTACTCGCCATATGGGGTATGGGGGTACCTACCTGGGAAATAATGTTGAGTCAACCCCTAGTCACTAGTATTCGCAACATCAAGAGCAAAGGTAACTATCCTTGCCCCCCCCTAACATGAAACCTGGCTACGCCCATGGAATCAGCGAAATGAAATAAACTGATCAATCAGGGTTTTCCAACTGGCGGGGCGCATGCGGCCCGCGAAGCTCCCAGGAAACCCCCTAAAAAGTAGCCATAGAAGACATTATAGACTATCATTTTTTCGATATTTGCGACAGGAACCTTTCTGTTTGGCTGACATAAGGTTTAGGCTAAGGGGGGTGTCAGGACCCCTAACCCCCCCCCCCTTATAAACGTCCTTCATTGACGCATTGCCCCCCTCTCTTTGGTGAGATACCCAAAGCCCTGCCCCCCTTTTCGACCTCACGTAATAATAAATTGTGCAAGTGTGTGCTTTTGGCGCCACCTGTCGCACACGCTTACAAGTAATTGTGCACTTGATAATACAATTGCTGCTAAGGAGCACTTTGTTAATTTTTCCTGATAAGGGGGAGGTGGAATGAGAATATTTCAGTTTTCGAAAAATCTTTGAATTCTTGCATGACTAATTTAATTTCAACCAAAAATAAATTCTACAAAAAAATTGAACTAGGAAAAAACTTTCAAGCATTTTTACTTCACAAGGAAAATTTTAACAATAGGTTAAGTATTCATGGTGCACAATGAATTTCTAGGGAATCTAAGCACTGCTACTGCTAAAAAATTTTACAAAAAAAGAACAAATGGGGGTCAGTCCATCAGTTAGTTTTCTTACGTAATCATGAGGAAATCAGTCGTTTCCGTGTTTTATCAAGCTGAATCGGGTCATCAGTCCCTTTTTCAGATCTCTATTAAAGTTTTAGTGAGTTGATTGCAACTTGTGTAACATGAAACAAGTAATTTTCTTGTTAGACAAGATTGAAATGCCTTTGCAATTTTTAGAAGCCATTTTAAATAAGCAATAATTTAAAATAAGCAGAATATCGACCCACAGTCGAAATAAGTTTAATTTTTAATATTTTGTAAGGGGGGCCCTGCCCCCCAAATTCAGACAAAGTATACCAAAACCAGTTAAAAAACCTGTTTTACGAGTCAAATTTCCGAAAATTTTCTGGGGGAAAATCCCCAAGCCTCTGAAAAATCTTGAAACCCAAAAAAATTGCACCTTGTCAACAATTTAATTCTGAAAATAAAACTAAAATATTGATTTTAAGAAATGTAGCATTTTGAAAAGACACCAAAAGAAGTAAAATGATGGGAAATACCTCAGTGCCTATTATAATAACTGGGTTCCCACTCAATTTCAGAAATAAAATTCCCTGACTCATAGGGGCCGACTTTTATAAAATATTGGGGGGGGGCCAGTATATACATATATAGATATTTTTTAAGGCCATTTATGACGACTAATTTTTAATCAACTTTATGGAGCTTTGAAGAGATCCTCTTGACTTTTTTAAATATTCGACAGATTTGACACATGAAAATACAACCTCAAAATACTATTTCAGAAATCGTCTTAACTCTTTAATATTCGATAGATTTGATACATAAAATTACAATCTAAAAACCTTGGAAAAGGTTCAGTTAAATATGAAAAAAACCCATTAAAATTTAAAAACACTTCTTTTTATCTAAAAACCTCATAAACCCACATTTGTTTAAAATAAAAATATTTAATTTGAAAAACCTTACTAAAATTTGGAAAAACCCTCTTACTTTTAGAATAAATTTACTTAAATACTGGAAAAAAAATCCTTTTTAGTTTTAAAAAAATCCCCTAAATTTTGAAAAAACAGAGATTTATTGAAAAAAAAACCGAGAAAATCCCATCTACTATAGTCTGTTCATTTAGAACTGGCGCCTGAAGCAGGAACAATAACGCTCAAATAACGCCTAATTTCCGATGAAAATTACACCAGTAATTGCTTCTAATACATTACGTCTCAGGCGCCAATTCTAAATGAACAGATTATAGTATATTTTTTTTTTCTAAAAAGAAAAGGAAACGAGTTTTTGACAACACTGTAATATTTTATATTCTTTTTTAGAAATATTGCACAAGACAGTGGCGTATATAAGGGGGGGGCGAGGGGGCCCTGGCCCCCCCCCCCCCGAAATTCGGACTAGGTGTACCAAAACAAGTTAAAACCCTGTATTTTAGGGTCAAATTTCAAAAAATTTTCTGGGGGAGGACCCCCAAACCCCCCTTTTGTATTGGAATTTTATTATTAACAACTTTATTATAATAAGTTCATCAAAATCCAAATCCTACCAAAAATATATATGTCCAAAACACAGTCTAACAGTCATATTCATAGCCATCAGCGTCGAGGTTAACCAGCGGTTAAAGAAAGAAAAAGTAGCTTTCCGTTGACTCTGATTGGTGGAATTCTTCTTTGACCGAGGATTTAACACTGACGCTGATGGCTGTGAATATGGCTGTAAGTGTACCAAAAACAAAATAAAACCCTGTTATTAGGGGTAAAGTTCCAATACTTTTCTGGGGAAGGACCCCCAGATCCCCTTTTGTACTTGGAACTCTATTTTAATAACTTTTTAAATATTAAGTTCATAAAAATGTACATCCAAAATTCAGACTTAGTGTACCAAAACTAGTTAAAAACCTGGTTTTTTTAGTCAAACTTCCAAAAATTTTCTGGGGGAGGACCCCCAGACCCCCCTTTGGTACTTGTATTTTATTACTAACAACTTTTCCTATATTATGTTTTAGGACCTAAATTATCACCTAAAAAGCTACATTGGACCTATTAAATATGTGGGGGAGGGGTTGGGGAGTAATTTTGGGCCCCTCCCGAAATAAATTCCTATATACGCCACTGGCACAAGACAATATTATTCTGGGGTATTTATAAATCCAAAAAGATCCCCATGGTTAGCATGTTTCTTGGTATCCCTAAGGGATATCACATTGATTTTACCAAATTGATTGATTTACCAAATTACATTAATTTTTCCAAAACAATGAAAAAATATACACTGAACATAATATTTTATAACAACGTTTTAAAAATACCGGTATTTTATATTGCACCTTAATTATGCATGAATGTTGAAATAGATTTAAAAAAATTTAAATACTTAAAGAGAAGAAACTGATTATACGGAGATAATTGGAGAAGAATTGTTGGGGGGGGGGGAGTATCAAATACCCCACCAACAATTATACCTCCTTATAATCAGTTTATTTACAAATTCAATTTTTGCAAAACATTTTTCTTTTTTTGTGAATTTTTAAGCTTAAAATATGTAATTAAAATTATATTTTTTGAACTTGCTACGTTTGAAAGTTGAAGTTAAGTTTCCGGACTTTTAGTTAGGATATATTTAAGTAGGGATAATTTTAAGTAAAAGTTTTAACTATTTGTAGTTAATACTCAACTTTCAAACGTAGCAAAGGTGGATTTTCGTAATTGATTTTTTCTGATGAATTCATTTTTTCATTCGTTCATATTGTCAATTTTTTTTCACTAATTTTATGCTATTTTTATTCTTGCAAGTTTACTATCTCGCAACCGGTACATATTTTCATTCTTATATAAGCATATTCTAAAACTACATATAGTCCACTGAAAATAGAGTTGAACCTCAAACAAATTGCAATAAAAGGTTTCTCAACGGTTTTCACTTAGGAATTACCCCAATAATAACATACTAAAAATCGGACAAAATCGGACCATGGGAAATTTAATTTTTTTTAAATTTTTAAAAAATGGCCGAAAAAAAATTTCGAAAAAAACCAATACACAAATACAGACATATGATACATGTTTATAGGTTATTTTTGAGTGCTGAAACCGAATACAGCCTTTAGTTTTGAAAAAAAATTGAAATTTCAATTTTTTAAATTAATTTGAATAATTAGCTATATGAAAGCATTAAAACACCCCTAAAAACCTAACTAAAAGGTCAAAAGAGATAAATCCAACGGTTTTCATTTAGATATGACCTAAGTATTAACATACTAAAATTTGAAAATTTTACGAGTGAAAAAAGTTAATTTTTTTTTAAAATTTCAATTTTTTTTTTCGAAAAATGCATTTTTTTTTCAAAATGGTGCCATAAACTTTTGAGGCTTTTGAAAAGGTCATTTTTCAGTGGATATTGTCCACAGATAGTTATATAATGGAAAACCGGTGGAATTTACTTTTAACTAATTAGTTAAGTAATTAATTTCATAAATTGAAATTGGTGAAATGTAGGTCTAACTTCCAAACAAGTAAAAACAGGTGATACTTTGGCATACTTCTATCAAAAATTTTTGAAATAACAATTACATACTATTAAAAGCAAAAACCTTTCAAAAAAATTCAATTTTTTAAAAAATTCAAAAATTTTAAAATTTTAATAAATTTTAATATTACTATATACACTTGTAACACATGTTTATAGGTCAATTTTTAAATGTGATGCCGAAAAATGTAATGTTTTTACAATAAAAATTGAAACAGAGTTTAAAATTTAAAACTTGAAAAAATTTTTAATTATGTAAAACTAGTCCCTACACCTGTAACAAATTGCAATAAAAGCTTTTTCAACGGTTTTCACTTAAAAGTAGCCTAAATAACAACATACTAAAAATCGGACAAAATCGGACTATGGGAAATTTAATTTTTTAACTTTTTTTTATAAAAACAGCCATTATAAAGCAAAAAATTTAATTTTTTTCGTAAAGGTATGTAATGCATGTTTATAGGTTAATTTTCTATCAGGATGCTGAGAAATTCAATATTTTTGCCATAAAAATTGAAAGATAGTTGAAAATTTTAAAATTTTTAATTTTTTTTATTATGTTAAAAACTAGTCCCTACACGTGGAATAAATTGCAATAAAAGCTTTTTTAACGGTTTTCACCTAGGAATGGTCTAAATAACTACATATTTAAAATCGGAAAAAATCGGACTATTTTAAAAACTAAGAAATTTAGTTTTAAAATTTTAAAATCTTTGTTAAAAATTTAAAATATTTAACTCTTTTTTAAATTTTATTGCAGAAATATGATGTTTTTCTGAGTCATAATCGAAAAGTAACCTATAAACGTGTATTACATGTCTTTTCGAAAAAAAAAAAATTTTTATTTCATAATGCCTGTTTTTATAAAAAATTAAAAATTACATTTCTAACAGTCCGATTTTGTCCGATTTTTAGTATGTTGTTATTTAGGCTATTTCTAAGTGAAAACCATTGAAAAAGCTTTTATTGCAATTTATTCCACGTGTAGGGGCTAGTTTTTAACATAATAAAAAAAATTTAAAATTTTAAAATTTTCAACTATCTTTCAATTTTTATGGCAAAAATATTTAATTTTTCAGCATCCTGATAGAAAATTAACCTATAAACATGCATTACATACCTTTACGAAAAAAATTAAATTTTTTGCTTTATAATGGCTGTTTTGTTTTAATAAAAAGTTAAAAAATTAAATTTCCCATAGTCCGATTTTGTCCGATTTTTAGTATGTTGTTATTTAGGCTACTTTTAAGTGAAAACCGTTGAAAAAGCTTTTATTGCAATTTGTTACAGGTGTAGGGACTAGTTTTACATAATTAAAAAATTTTTCAAAAGTTTTAAATTTTAAACTCTGTTTCAATTTGTATTGTAAAAACATTACATTTTTCGGCATCACATTTAAAAATTGACCTATAAACATCTGTTACAAGTTTATATAGTAATATTAAAATTTATTAAAATTTTAAATTTTTAAAATTTTTGAATTTTTTTAAAAATTGAATTTTTTTGAAAGGTTTTTGCTTTTAATAGTATGTAATTGTTATTTCAAAAATTTTTGATAGAAGTAGGCCAAAGTATCACCTGTTTTTACTTGTTTGGAAGTTAGACCTACATTTCACCAATTTCAATTTATGAAATTAATTACTTAACTAATTAGTTAAAAGTAAATTCCACCGGTTTTCCATTATATAACTATCTGTGGACAATATCCACTGAAAAATGACCTTTTCAAAAGCCTCAAAAGTTTTTGGCACCATTTTGAAAAAAAAAATGCATTTTTCGAAAAAAAAAATTGAAATTTTAAAAAAAAATTAACTTTTTTCACTCGTAAAATTTTCAAATTTTAGTATGTTAATACTTAGGTCATATCTAAATGAAAACCGTTGGATTTATCTCTTTTGACCTTTTAGTTAGGTTTTTAGGGGTGTTTTAATGTTTTCATATAGCTAATTATTCAAATTAATTTAAAAAATTGAAATTTCAATTTTTTTTCAAAACTAAAGGCTGTATTCGGTTTCAGCACTCAAAAATAACCTATAAACATGTATCACATGTCTGTATTTGTGTATTGGTTTTTTTCGAAAAACATTTTCGGCCATTTTTTAAAAATTTAAAAAAAATTAAATTTCCCATGGTCCGATTTTGTCCGATTTTTAGTATGTTATTATTGGGGTAATTCCTAAGTGAAAACCGTTGAGAAACCTTTTATTGCAATTTGTTTGAGGTTCGGCCCTTTTTTTCGCTATTTTCAGTGGACTAATAAACTAATTCAATAAAAAATATAGATATATTTTTTAATTTAATTAACGGAAAACATTAATACATATCTCGAAACAATAAAACGTGGACTTATAGTACTTTCAAAATCAACGGTATATATTGGCTTCCTTCACTTTTTTAAATGAAAAGGTATAAATCATTCTTACCTTTTTGGGAAACTTAAAAACTATTAGTGTTCGGCAACTAGTGGTCAAAAAGTAGTTAACTACCAACTACTAACTAGTCTGGGAAATTGTAGTTGTAACTAGTAGTTAACTATTTTTTCCTGGGACTAGTTGCAACTAGTAGTTAACTATTTCCCTAAGTAGTTAACTACTAGTTAACTAGTCTATTTAATTTCATAACCTACTTTTTTTGGCAAAAGTCTAATACATCTTTCTTATCTACGTCACAAAAACGTTTATACTTCGTGCAAAAATGGTCTTAATTTCTGGTTATGGTATTTGAGTACTCTACCTTTGATAACAATTTTAAATATCTTTTTAAATTTTAAATTAATTTTTTTTTGAAGTAGTTGAAAATTTGAAAGTAGTTTTAACTAGTAGTTGATTAAAAAAAGTAGTTAAACTAGTAGTTGAACTACTTCAAACTAAAAGTAGTTAAACTACTAGTTGATCGGTAGTTAACTACTAGTTGCAACTAGTTCTAGTTAACTAGTGCCGAACACTAAAAACTATTAATGCAATTCAGCAATAGTGCACTATGATAGGAGAAACAGCGACGTTCAATAGCACCACAACTAAAGTTCAACTAGCTGACCTCTACAAAAATGCAAATTTGTCATCCCCTTCTCGGTCACGTGGGGTGTGGTGTCGAATAGGACGCCAATAACGAAAAAAGGAACAATTAAGGGTTCACAAAACGATATGAGACTGCAACTTTACAAACGTTTTTTACCGACAAGGGGACCCTCCTCCCACTTCCGCAATCGTACCCTGGCCGGAGGAACTTCTGATAAGAAACAAAAGAATGCCCACTCCCTCCTGGAGCCAAACCCCAAGCCAGATGACACTTTGGCAGTCAAGTGTGGGATGAAGAATTGAACCTCCTGGTCGAGGCTAGGTCGTCGTTTCCGAAGAAAGATGAGGATGCTCGAATTAAAAATATTGGGGGGCCTGCCCCCCCCCACTTTCAACATTGGGGGGGGGCTCAAGCCCCCTCAAACCCTATGCCCCGACTTTTCACGGCATTTTTCAGATATTTCTTGCTCTTGGGTCATTCCATTTCAAGTGGTCCAGCACTGGTTGCTCGACCATTTTTAAAAAATCTGAAATTTTTTGTACATCAACCCTAACCTAAAAGAAGATCAAAACAACCATTATTTTTAATTTAACCTATTTTGCTTGTCCGCAGCAGCCATGCAAATTTCGACGTTTTAGCGGTTTTTGCTAATTTAAGCGTTTACGGGATTGGAAATATCTCCCCTTTAAAATCTCCAAATCAAATGGGGTTTGAAGCAAAATTGTTTAGAATAAAACGTTCTAAAAGACTAGAGCAATTATGTTTTTCTAAAATAAACCCTTAGGGGTGAAATTTTATTTTAAAGTTGAAATTTTTTTAAAAATATCTGCCCACTTTAAGAAGATTTTTTTATAAGAAGGAAACCTGTCAAGGCACCAATATTTTTTTTATTAATAGTCCAAATACATTTTAGATCATATGCAAAGTTTTGGATCTGAGCCTCAATTTGTCTTTATTTAAAAAAATCTCAAAGTCGAAGATTTGTCAAAATTTGCAATTTTGAGGGTTAAATATCTCTGGTGGGGGACCAGTTAAAAATTTTAAAATGGTTCATTCTAGAGTACTGTATATTAGTGTTAAGCTCAAGAAGTTCATAGGAGGAGATTTGACTACAAGCCGAGGTATGATTTTTACAAGGTGCCCCCAAATGTCGCAAAATTTGGAAGTTAAGGATTTCTATAAAATTTGTCTGTTTTCAAGAGAACTTTTTTATAGGAAAAAAACCATTCAACACAACACATATTTTTATACAAATAGTCCAAATGTAATTCAAGTTACACGCAAAATTTGAAACCTGAAACTTGGTTTTTCTTTGCTTAAAAAAATCCCAAAATCAACGATTTGTCAAGAATTTCACTTTTTTAGAGTGATATCTCTCTGAAGAAGCAGGAGATAAAAATTTGAAACTTTGTCATCTTACGGCCATATTCACCATAAACTCTAACCTAAACTTAAGTTGGGAAACCGAAGAAAAACCCGTTTTTCTCGGGTCAGAGATAAAAATCCATTTCACCATCGAATAGTAACCACAGATTCACAACCTGAGTTCGGGTTCAAGTAGAGATGCAAAATTCCCGCAGTTTTTGAAACATGGGAAAAAACCCGGGAATTTTGGGGAATAAACCCGGAATTTTGGGGAATATTGGGAATTTTGAGGAAGTTTTGAACATAAACAAAGACAGCCATCTTTAGGCTTCAGGTTAAAATTTTCACTTCAAGAATTCTCGTAGCTGAGAGTTATTTCGTTATTTCAAACTATTTTTTTTTTCAAAAATTGTTATTTTTAACTTATTAGTGTCTGTATCTTTAACATTAGTTCAAGTTCAAGCGATTCGAATCGAACATAAAATCGAATCATTCATGTCCATGTGGACACCAAACCATGACAAAAACAGAAAAAAAAAATGTATGTAGATCGGTGATTTGGTATTTGTCAGATAATTATTTCAATTGTTTAAATTTGAATATATTTTCTAAAGGTCACAACGCAGATTTTCCCTGTTTATGATATGAAGTTCAAAATAAATTTTAGTCATCATATTAAGCATAATTTTGATATTTTACTACCCGTGTCTTAAAATTTGCTAACTCCCGGGAATTTATAATACTCCACATTGAAGAGAAAATCAACATAAACACGATTTCTTAAGCGAGTTCAGATGTTTTTTTCCTTCTCCCGTGTCAAAGGTCAAAATTCCCGAAAACTCCCGGAAATTTTCAAAATTCCCTTCCCAAAAAACCCGGTTTATTCCCGGGTTTAAACCGGGTTTTTTCCAGCCTTTGCAACACTAGGTTCAAGTTAAAAAACCTAACCGAGCTCAAAGCTAGGTTATACTTCAGTTGAAGCCGTCCGCGCATGCCCAGAACCCGATTTTTACTTGTTTTTGCAAGCCTTGACTTGCTAATCATTCCGTACCGTATAAAATCAACGATGGAAAATCTGCCCAAAATTGCATGTGTTGAACGCTTAGAATTCCTTGAAAGATTAGAGAAAAGAAAACAAAGAAATTTCAAAGAAAGGAAAGACTGTTTCGTAGAATACTCGGATGAAGAAATCCGACGCCCGTCGCCATTTTGCCATCCTAACAGAAATAACTAATCTGACTATTTTAAGGGGACTCAGTACCAAAATTTGGCCAAAATATCGATTTTGAGATTTTTGGTTATTAATATAGTTTATACTCCTAAAATTAATTATCCAAAATTTCAAACCGATTGGTTTATTCTAAGTTTAAAAAAAATGGGTTTTTCAAAAGCACTTTTAGCTTTTTTTTTTAGTTTTGGTTTCGAAATTTTTAGTTTATATCAGTTTATATGGTTTAATAACACATATTTTTTTATAAACTGAATCAAAATTGTTTGTGGTTACTTTAATCACAATTTATGCTTGTTTAGAAACATGTAGCGCTTGTTTTATACTTTTGAACTTTTTTCATCAGTTGCAATCTGAAAATATCATATTTTTCGCGTATTTTTAAAAATAATTCAATTTTGACACCTATTTAAGTGTTTTATATTAATTTATTTATCTGTTATAAAGTAACTAACATTATTTGTGCGTTACGTTCCGAAAATTAATTTTTGAAGAAAAAAATACATTTTTTCCCGTTACTCATATTTATCTCCTTCTCTCTTAAATTTCAAAAATATTAATTAAAACAGTACATTTTAATGTTTAATAATGTTAATAAGCATCATAAGAAAGAGTAAAAAAATAATTGAGGCGTTATTTTAGTGTTTAAAATTGTTTTCATTGTTTTGAAATTTTTGAATTGGTTTTTCTCAAAACATGGTTTTATTAGATTCAAATCTAGGCCCGATCTCACCAACTTCTTGCTAATCTCCGCTTAGCTAACTGGTGCTTAAATATAACTGGAGCTTAAAAATCGCAGTCGTCTCACCAACGAAACATCCAGTTAACTTTTCGTCGATTAACTAAACTACCAGTTAAAAAGCTCATATCCACTATTTTGATCCATTTTACTGGAATTTCTACTTTTATTTGTCAATTATAACACAAACATTCATTAGAGCACACGGGCTTTCAATTATTTGTACTCTTGAAACGATAATCTTTATTTTCTTTTAGAACTATTTCTTTCAAGGCGTACGAATACAGTGGTACGAAAAAGGTGTACTGTGTCAGCCTTTTGGAGTAGAATCGCCGCCATCTTGGATGAAATATTAACCAATTATTAATACAAGTATTTAGATCGTAATAATGATAAATTTGCAGTCTAAACTTGTTCAAATTAGTTTTTAGAAGATTCTTATAGAAGTTCATGCAGTAAAAAACTGTAATTCTGGTTAAAATAAGTTTATTCAAAACATAAACTGAATCAGGTTGTATTTCACAGACCAGCTCATAGATGGCAGCACGACTGTTTTTGCGACTAACTGGAACTTTTGGACACCTAAGCGGCAGATAAAGTACCGATTAGTTTAACGGGAACTTTAAGCGGTGCTTAAGGCTAACTGGCAATGGTGAGAAGGAAAGTTCCAGTTAAACATGACTTAACCGGCGCTTACCTCTAACTGAATGTTGGTGAGATCGGGCCTAAAGCTTTTTTCCTATTAGACCAAATGGTATGAAACTTGATATTTATGTTCTATAGGGTAGTTATATTAAATGTAACTTGCGAAATTATGCATTTTTGGCCCGAGTTATTTTTTACACTTCATAATAAAGCAAATATCTTAAGATTTTCTCGTTTTTGAAGAAGAAACACCAAAAAAATTTTTTTTCTTAAAAACTACTACGAATATCCTTAATCCCCCTCATAGAATTATAACACATAATATAAAGTACGTATTAGTGAAAACAGAATGAGAAAAAATTAAAAATAACGGAGGAGTAGCATTTTGAAATTATGTAAAATTTTGGACATTTTGTTTAATTTTTCAAAAAATAAATTTTTTTTTGATGATTTTCTGCTTAATATTGTAATATAAGGTAGCAATAGATAATTTAGCACTCTTAAAGAAAGAAAAATCCCAAATACAGAGGAAAAAAATTTTTTGGTACTGAGTCCCCTTAAGGTAGTTTCAATAATTATAATATATTTCATGAACTTAAAAACTCTTCAAACAATAAAAAAACTGCTTAAACTACATAATTCTTGATTAAAAATTAGAACATCATTTACTTCAAGTAGCAGTTGTGCTGCCATCTATAAATCAAAAAGCTAAATGAAATCACTTGAACTCCAGACTTTTTTTATACTGCATTAATATAACCTTTAATCTTGTAAAACAACGTTTTTACAATGAAAGAAAAAATATTTCATCATAACAAGTACCCAATGATGAATATTTAAATGAATAAAATATTCATCCATAATCGTACGATCGCAGGGCCGTAACCAGACTTTTGTTTCGGGGGGGGTTTTGACTACAAAGATTTCCTGAGGTACCTCCTTACGGGTACTTTTATACGTTAAGTATTAGATGGCAACAATGGATTGAAATTTTGATGCACTAAATTTAAAAATTGTATAAGCATTAAACAATATGAATTCCAAGTAAAAGGGGGTCTGGGGGTCCTCCCCCAGAAAAATTTTTGGAAATTTGCCCCTCAAAAGAGTGTTTTAGCTCATTTTGAGACCCTTTTACACCCAAAGAGCACCACTCATTGTAAGTGGCCGAATTTTCAAGGTAAAAATAAGGTATATTGTAATAAATGGCAAAATGTTGAGGGGGGTTTTGGGTTCCTACTCCAGAAAATTTGTTGAATTTTGCCCCTAACAGTGGCATTTTAACTCATTTTGAGACACTCTAAGATATTCACTCCTTGTAAATCACACAAGTTTGAAGGAAAAACCGCACTTAATAGATTTCAAAATTTCGAGGGGGTTTGGGGGTCCTCCCCCAGAAAAATTTTGGAAATTTTACCCTTAAAAGTAGGGTTTTGACTCATTTTGAGACCCTTTGGGTTATACCCGAAGAGGATGGCTCCTTGTGAGACATAATTTTCAAGAAAAATAGCAGTATAAAAATTGATGTCAAAATTTCGGGGGGGGTTTGAACCCCTGAAACCCCCCCCTTGGATACGGCCCTGTACGATCGTACTAATAGATTTAAGATGGCGGCGAAAAGCCTCGACTGAAAAGTTTCGACCAATGAGGATCGATCAGCAATCTGTGGTCAAGTAACTTAAAGTCAAGTAACCGGAGTGGAAAAAATATTGGTGAAATGGGTATTGAACTTGGGGTTTCAGTTAACCTAAACTCAAGTTTCCTAACCTGAGTTATTAAAGTCAGTTTAGGTTTATGGTGAATATGGCCGTTAGAGTATATTATGGTAGTGTTATGCCCTAAAAGTTTCAAGATGGAGGATATCTTTATCCGGGTATCTTTTCTCTTTTTAAATGCTCTATTTTAATTTCATTAAGTCCTTTGGTAATAACTTTTTTTATGAATTTTTAGTGGATCCGAACAAGTATTGATTAGATATGATATGATTATGATATTTATTATGATATTTTAGATTATGATTATGATATTTTATTATTATGAGATAATGATATTTTAAATACTTTTTCTCATGATATTTGCATGTATTTTTGACAGATTTATTGATCCTTAGAACAATCAAATTTTGATGATCTTCCCTTAGTTCACTTAACCGATTAACCTCAAGAGTTACTGGGCCATAAGGGGGCATCCATAAATTACGTGAGGTGTTTTTTCCAAAATCTGAATCCCCCCCTCCCCCCTTGGTGAGATTTTGCTTTTGCTGGACCCCCCCCCTCCCCCCCCGCGTGAGATTTACCTACAACTTTTTAAAAATTATTTTCCTTTCTCATACTTAAAAAACAAAGAAAATCGAATAATTTCTAACTTAAAAAGTTGACGTGAGATACCCCCCTCCCCCCTTGGTGAGATTTTTCCAAACCCCTACCCCCCTTTTTGACTTCATGTAATTTATGGATGTCCCCTAAACAGACTTGTGACAATTTTCTCTGATAAGTTGACCCACATCACAATCCATTTTTTAACATGAACTTGCGACTAATAAAAAAAACATGGGTACAACAACAAAACACCTTGGTGAATCAAAATGTTCTTCCGATCTTGGTGCAGGTTTGCAGTATGCAATAAAACAATTCTCATCGCGGTTTTCTTCTTCCCTCTCCGTCTCTCAGGTTGTAAAGATTGTCAATGGCTGAATGCTAAGGTTAAGTAGTTAATATAATTACTTATATCAAGCCCAACTTTAACATATGTTTGGTAAAAAATAGAGATAAATATTTTAATTCATAAAGTTCATTGCTAAGCTTTTCTATATTGCTGTATTTTGTATAATTAAAATTAAAAAGTAATGAAACATTAATAAAATTTACAAAATAATTGTAAAGTAAAAAAATCACTTCAACAAAAAAAAAGTTTAATATCATCCTTGCCATTTCTATGTTTGTAGCCAAATAATCCTCCATCTTGAAACTTTTAGGGCATAACACTACCATAATCAGGGTGTCTAGTGATTATCAATCTCAAAATTCCCTGACTTTTCCCTGACCAATAACTAAATTTCCCTGACTAATAACGCGCTTTAGTATACGCTCCAAAAATACTTTCAAATGTTTGTTAAAAACATAAAACATAGCATAACTAAAATATCACAACAAAAATTATCAAATATTCATACATTTTAAAATTGTAAATCAATCAATTGATCATTGAAACTGTATGATCAATGAAAATTCCTTAGCCCTATCATCATTTTTCTAAATACCATTAAGGAAATTCATTCTTTGGCTAAAAGATTAATAGTGCACTTTTTAAAACTCATCCCACGGTTTAGCAAGTGGTCCAATTTCTATCAAATTTATGGTGTAAATAGTACGGATACTGCTGTATCTGATGTAATAATTTTTTTCATTCTATTACGTTTTGTTTCGTTAAATTGGCCTTGGGAAAATCGCCTTTTGTAACGCCCTCGCACTACATTAGGTCCTAGCTCTTTAACGGTGCATCTGCGCCCCCTCTAGTTTTTCAAAATATGCTTGTCTAGGTCCCCTCTACCCCCATGCGAAGTTTGTCCACGTAATTTCGAATCACCCTGTATTTTAATGTAATTTTTAAATAAATGAATCTATTAATTTTAAAAAAAAAAATTAAAAAAACTACTTTATACTTTCAATAAAATTGAAAATAATGATCAATAGTTATTCTAATGCATTGTTTCAAAATATATAAATTGCATGAAATGAAAAAGCAAAACACTCTGACAGGAATAAAATATAAAAAACTTAAGTCTAAGAAGTTTAATTTCAACCCCCAATAATTACCCATACGGAAGATTTTGTAAGACTTTCTACCTGATAAAAATTTAAAAAATGCTTAAATAATATTATTTACCTTAAAACTTTCATATTCCATACCCTATTATCTACACACCGTGTAATTCTTTGTTTGATATTAAAACTCTTAAGTTCAAACTATAAATTTATATTTCCCATCTTGCAAACAACAAGAAATTCCTCTAATAAACCTTTTAATTTGCCAGCAAAAATATTGGTCACATTTGAACTACAATTAAAGAACACTTTCTCCAAAAACAAGCATTTAAAGCCAAAGATATTGACGCGAAGTAAAAAAACGCGATCGCGAACCGACCGCCAAGTTGTTTTTTCCGCCCGCGTCTACGCCGCCAAAAAGCCAACTTTACATGCAAACATCCGGATGCATATTTATTTTTCCCGGGAATTTCTATTTTTGAAAACTAAAACGGCTGCGGATTCAAACCATTATTATAGGAGAGATAAATTTATAAAATAAATGTTCATGATCAAAATCAAGAAGTTTTTAAGGAGTACAACCCAAATTCAAGGAGTTTCCATATGAACCCAGTGACTAAAATCAAGAAAAACCCAATTCTGAGAGATTTTACTAGACTTATTAAGCTGCTCAGTCGCGGGGAAAAAAAACGGAATTTTTGTGAAAAATCGCTATTTTTCGACTTCCGGAACACCGGATTTGTCGGTTGTTTCCGACCACAGTGAAGTTCTTTCTACATCGCAATAAGAATGCGAGAAGAGAAGCCGACTTACGGCCGCGGCGTCCAAGAAAGCATCGCGGGAGGAACGGAACACTCCGTGAGCAAAACGATACATTCACGAGATGTCGCGTTTTTCCGACTTTTTCCGTGATAAATAGTGATCTTTCTCGGAAATAATCTGAGAAGTAAAAAAGTAGGGATATCTGAAAAAATTTAAATTAGTTCGCGGGGCGCAAAATGGATGAAAAAGCGGAAGAGTAGAGCTAAAGCGGAAAATCACGATTCCGCGAAATAAACTGGAGAGTACGGGGGTTCTCCCCCGAGATATTCACGAATTTTAATATGCTAAAAAGTGTTCTGAAGCTACTTTTGGGAAGTTTTCAGGGTGCATCGCGGGCCGCACAAAATAATCCGGCGGGCGTGGCTTTCGTTTCGATTTTGGCGTAGTTCGGCGCAATTTCGGCTCAAAACTGCATTTTGGAACAGGATTCCATAATTGGCGTAGTTCGGCAATGCACTTGCATTCCTGTTCTAAGGAAAAACCTAAAATACGCAAAGATGCTTTGGTTCAAAAAAATTCCCGGTCAGTGAACAAATTCCCTGACTTTTCCAGAAACACAAAATTCCCTGACTTTTCCCGGTATTCCCGGTCACTCGCCACCCTGATAATATACTCTAAGATGACAAAGTTTCAAATTTTTATCTCCTGCTCCTTCAGAGAGATATCACTCTAAAAAAGTGAAATTCTTGACAAATCGTTGATTTTGGGATTTTTTTAAGCAAAGAAAAACCAAATTTCAGGTTTCAAATTTTGCGTGTAACTTGAATTACATTTGGACTATTTGTATAAAAATAAGTGTTGTGTTGAATGGTTTCTTTCCTATAAAAAAGTTCTCTTGAAAACAGACAAATTTTATAGAAATCCTTAACTTCCAAATTTTGCGACATTTGGGGGCACCTTGTAAAAATCATACCTCGGCTTGCAGTCAAATCTCCTCCTATGAACTTCTTGAGCTTAACACATATATAGTACTCTAGAATGAACCATTTTAAAATTTTTTAACTGGTCCCCCACCAGAGATATTTAACCCTCAAAATTGCAAATTTTGACAAATCTTCGACTTTGAGATTTTTTTAAATAAAGACAAATTGAGGCTCAGATCCAAAACTTTGCATATGATCTAAAATGTATTTGGACTATTAATAAAAAAAATATTGGTGCCTTGACAGGTTTCCTTCTTATAAAAAAATCTTCTTAAAGTGGGCAGATATTTTAAAAAAAATTTCAACTTTAAAATAAAATTTCACCCCTAAGGGTTTATTTTAGAAAAACATACTTGCTCTAGTCTTTTAGAACGTTTTATTCTAAACAATTTTGCTTCAAACCCCATTTGATTTGGAGATTTTAAAGGGGAGATATTTCCAATCCCGTAAACGCTTAAATTAGCAAAAACCGCTAAAACGTCGAAATTTGCATGGCTGCTGCGGACAAGCAAAATAGGTTAAATTAAAAATAATGGTTGTTTTGATCTTCTTTTAGGTTAGGGTTGATGTACAAAAAATTTCAGATTTTTTAAAAATGGTCGAGCAACCAATTTTACTTTTTTTGGACCACTTGAAATGGAATGACCCTCTTATGAACATTCATTTTAATTAAATGGTTATTTTTTTCTACTTTATCAATAGTTTTTAAGTATGCATTGATCAGGGCCATATCTAAGAGTTCGGTTTTATGGGTCAAACCCTCCTGAAATTAGGACATGAATTTAATTTTAAACTGTTTTTAAAAAATATTGCAACACTACTTTTAAGGTAAAAAGTTTCCGAAGTAGGGCCCCAAAATAATTTTGATGTTTATTGAAAGCCAAAATATTTCTTGCATAATGTCATAAGCCCAACCCTGCATTGAACACTCAAATAGACTAGTATTTTACATCTTGACAATCACATCTATTTATTAACTGTACAAGTTCATAAAATTTACATAAATAATAAAAAGGTATTGTATACAAATGGTGGATGGAGTGTTCGACAAGAGAAAGAAAGATATTGCTACAAATCATCATCATCCTCATCTGGCAGGGATGTGTTTTGAGCTTCCTGTAAGAGAAGACATGAGATAAGAAAATTTAAAATTATTTATAACTTAGTAATTAAATTACTTGTTCTTTCATTCACCCATAACTAGCAGAACCAACATTTTAAACATAACTAGTTGATGAACTAGCTCACTATTAGAATATATTAAGCCCTTGGTAACAAGATTAAGGTTTTATATGATTAAAGAACATTTAAAAATCTGCATTTGGTGAGCTTATAAACTTGAAGAATTTCTACTTGTTAATTTTTAAGTGCATGTAATGAAGTGATTGTAAACTAAATACATACTAATACAAAATTAAAGTAAAAAAGCAAACTAAATATTTTTATGGATCTGTTGTTAACCACAATAATACTGAAAATATCCTAGCACTTGTCCTTCATTGTTTGGCATTTTAAAAACTGAATTTCAAACTGGAATGGTAATGAACTGGCATTTTAAACAATATTTTGCATTCCCAGCACATGTAATCATTCTCCTTTTCTACACAGAATTGTATAATATGCTAAATATTTCTTCAGAACAAAATTGGTTTTGGTCTAAACTTATCCTCAAACCTTGTGTTCTAGCAATCAAGACATATTTTGCACCCTGCCACAAAATGTAATTCCCCATTCATTGGTCTATAATACAAAAACTTCCCACAAGGCACATATTTTTTTAATGAATAAGAAAAACCATCAAATCATTCAATTAAGTCACTCATTGGTTAGATAGAAGTTTTATGGGAGAAGTAGAAACGTTAAGATCCTTTTAAACTTATGGAGGCGCCTCCATTAGCCAACACAATTCATTAAGGGCTAATGTGTACACAGATCCAGGGTTCGCGTTTACCCGCTATACCGGTTTTTTTACGCAAATTTGCGAAAGCGGGACTCAACTCCGGCAAAATACCGGGTCCGCGGGACCCGGAAAATTTCCGAGAAAAAAAAAATACAATTTCGGATAGGGAACGCAATTTTGTCCTAACTTCCGGAAGCAACGCGGACCCGAAAATTTCCAAGAAAAAGGGTCGAGGTCGGAAAATCGCGACATCCCGCGAGTGTTTTGTTTTGCCCCCGGAGTGTTCCGTTCTTCCCGCGATGCTTTCTTGGATGGCCGCGGGCGCCAAGGTGAAGTCGGCGATTGTCATTGCGATGTAGAAAAAACAACTTTAGCGTGGTCAGAAGCCAACAAGTCCAATGTTCCGGAAATCGAAAAATTGAGATTTTTCGCGAAAGTTCCGTTTTTTCCGCGAGTGCTTCCTACAGGCGTCTGTTGACGTTGTCTTCTTCTCACGTTGTAATCGCGATCGCGATGTGGAAAAAACAACATTACTGAGGTCAGAGCAGCCTAATAAGTCTAGTAGTCAAGTAATATCTCTCAGAATCGCGTTTTTCTCGATTTTATCAATATTTTCAACTCATGAGGTTTTTCTAAGTTGTATATTTTTATTGAAAGGTCGCTTTGAAGAAGGATTAATATATAAGATAATAAATTTAATTTTATTAATAAGATAATAATACAGTGGGTTTTTAAAAAATTTTGGTAGATTATAACCTGTTTAGATAAGTAATACGATTTTAGATTTAAAAATACTTTCAAAAATAAACTTCTTACTGTTTCTTTACAAAGCAAAAATGATATTGGTCATAAAATTTAAGTAATTTAGCCATTACTTAAGTAATTATTAAATTATTCTAGTATTAACTAATTTCCTAAACTTTTATTTGATTTTAGTTACATTTTGGTTATTTTCATGCAGATATATATTATTTGAAATAATGTATTCTTCTAAGTATGGAGATATTAATCAGGTTAATATTAATAACTAGTTTTATGCAAGTTAAAATCCAATTTCACATGACAATAGAGGGGTCTTAACTACCGTAGCCTAACTGTTTGCAAATAAATTGGAAAAACTTAACTAAGTAATTTAATGATGATATGTTTGCAAGAGCCAAATTTAAAAGGAACAAAGAAAAATAAATACTATCTAGTGCAATGCAAACAAAAATATGTGTCATAGGAGATAAAATTTGTAAGAACAAATAAATGCTATTTTCCTACTCCTATTTTCTAATATGTGTGGAATATTATTTTGTTCTTTGTTTTATTAACATGTCTCCCCCGTAAAATTTTAGGGACTCATTTTTTTTTGCTTTCGGACCCACATTTTTTATTTTAGTGGGTCCCTGGGACTCAGGTTGACAACAGTTCACCGCGAACACTGAGATCATAGTATTGAAGTGGAGGAAAAAAAATTAGTCATACCCGCATATCATTCTCCAATTTTGCTTGCCATTCTGGATCCATATGAACCTCTGGAGGTGCCAATGCAGGCATGGCCACAAATTCAAGGTTGGGGTCTCCAATCAGCTTACGTGCCAGCCATAGGAAGGGCTTTTCAAAATTGTAGTTGCTCTTAGCACTGATATCATAGTACTGGAAAAAATGAAATTTAGCAAAACCTTTCAAGAATTTTACACAATCAACAGCAAATACTTAAGTTTACAAAGAATTGCTGGCATACAGAGGAACTATTCTTAATACCAGGGCTACTCAAATTACCTGAAGATTTTTCTTTCTGTGAAAAACTATGGATTTTGCTTTGACTTTCCTATCCTTGACATCTACTTTGTTACCACAAAGAACAATTGGAATGTTTTCACAAACACGCACCAAATCTCTATGCCAGTTAGGGACATTTTTGTAGGTAACTCTTGATGTGACATCAAACATTACTATGGCACACTGACCTAAAAGATAACAGAATATTTTAATTTAAAACATGTTATTCACATTATAGAAGGGGAAGATAACTTTCACAAGACAAAAGGAGTTTTTATTCATGTATCTGTTAAAAAATAGTCTCAATCTTGCCTTCAGAAAAGTGTTTCATCACAAATCATGATCTGTATAACTACATCATTAGGGTAGTTGAGACTGAAGAATTCAAAAAAGTAAAGAAAACCAACTATTAGGGATGAGAAAGGTAATAAGTTTATCTGGTATTGACACAATACTATTCCATAAAAAGAACCAGGCATTAAAACCTGAGAGTAACTTCAGACAAAATCATCATCATAATAATAATAATGATCTGTATAACAGCATCACTAGTTAAAAACAATTAAATATCAAAAGCAAGGCATTGGCAAATATATCAAAACTTAAGAACATATGGTAAAATAGATACATTATTATGAATATTTCACAAACCAGTTGTAGCAAGTTCCCACCATTAACATCACCAAGTCATAAATTGAAGCTTAATTTTCAGGTTGAGAATGTTTCATGCATCTTTCAAAGGTGTCCTAAGAGTCATCATTATAGCTTCAAGAACTTAAAGTTAAATACAGATAACATTTGCTAATCAATATGAATAAAAATGAATGTCCTCAGAAAGGCTTGTCACCACATCCAGAATTAGGTGAAACATACAAGAGATTGAAAGTTATATTTCTAATTGAAAACAAGCACTTAACAAAGGTGTCGTCAGTCACCCTGTAATTTTCTATATGCAAAACATTAAAACAGTGCTTATTATGAATTATCCTCAGAAAGGCATTAGTTACATGGTTTATTCAAAGACTATAGTCTGAATAATGCAATCATCATATTCAAAAATAGCTGCAATGTTGAGAATATAAATGATCTTTATGCTCAATGCCTGTGAAAAACAAAGAAAAAAATAAGATAAAACTGTTTTACTTAGATGGAAGCTTGAATTTCAGGTTAACGAGAATCTTTCATGTATTTTCAATAGTACTTTAGTCATCATTTTAAGCTTCCAACTACAGACATTAAGATTTAGTGATACATATGAGGCCACAGGGATGCAGAAAGTGTTTTTATTCCAAGATTTCCCCCAATCCATTCAAAAATTTTAAAGTGATAAAGGCCTACAAAAATTCAGAATTATCGTCGGTATCAAAAATATGTAAAATGAAAGTCCTATCTTTAAAACCAATACTTATTTTGTTAAACCCAAGATACTTAATGGTTTTCAAAAGTGAACCTTGGATCTGTGATGGTGAATGCGAAAATCGCCAAGTAAATTTTGATCACTGTACTGAAATAGAATTCACTAGTATACTTTTTCACAATATTTCCCCAGATGGCTAAAATTTCCCCCAATCCTAGATAGCCGGATCGGACATATTCTGCATCCCTGTGAGGCCATAAGTTATATATCTACTTGGAAACAAATACTTAACAAAGGTGTCCTCAGTCATACTGTAATTTTCAATATGCAAAATATTAAAACACTGCTTATTATGAATATCCTCAGAAGGGCATTAGTTACATGGTTTGTTCAAAGACTATAGTCTGAATAATGCAATTCATCAGTTGAGAACATAAATTTTTATGCTCAATGCCTGTGAAAAACAAAAAAGTATGATACAACTGTTTTACTTAGATAGAAGCTTGAATTTCAGGTTAACGAGAATCTTTCATGTATTTTCAATAATACTTAAGTCATCATTTAAGCTTCCAATCCGCCTCTAGTCTGAAAATATGAATAATAAACTGTTTTTCTCAAATTTCAGCCACAAACACCATTTTTCTTTTAATATCTTAACATAAAATACAGGAAGTTAGACAAAAAAATCCCTATGTGGGTTAAAATAAGCTAGCCAACTATTCAGACCATCTAGTAGCTAATACTCATCCAACTATTAGTTGTCTGACCAAAATAAAGTCATCATATTTAACAGCAGATCTAAAACTATGCAATTATAAAACTATTTTACTTCAGGTGCAAGTTTTCAGTCAATGCTAACATTTTCATGGACTTTTCAAAGGTGTCCTAAGATTGTCATCAGAGTATTTACTTCTTAATAAGCTATCAGAGCTTCAGCACGTAAATTTAGATAGTCCTTTTAGTTCAGATTTACCAAATTAATATAATTTCTGCAATCTGCAGTTCTAGCGTAATATGTCAACCATCATTTTTTGACAACATACAATAAGAACCAAATATACTGAATAATAATACAAATTATTACAAAATTATAATTAATAATATGAAAACACCGTTAGACTAGTTTTAAAACGAAAATTGCTTTGATAAAAAAAAAAAAAATTGCTGAATGCAAGGTTATGAAATTTTCAGACCATCTAGTAGCTAAAACTCATCCAACTTAAGTTGTCTGACCAAATAGAAATCATCATTTTCTAAACAATTAGTAAATTATAAGCAGCTTAGAGGCTGAAAGAAAATGTAGTTACTCTAGTATTACAGCAAATTGACATGAACTATAAAAAATTACAGCATGCAAGTACATTAAATATTCAGACCATCTAGTAGCTCAAACTCATCCAACTTAACAGTTGTCTGACCAAATAAAAATCATCATTTTATAGACATTGAGTAAATTTATAAGAAGCTTTATCAGGAAATATGTTGAATTTTCATTACCACTCAAAGGTGTCCTAAGAAAATCATCATTAAAGCTCCTAATCTAAGATTGGTACTTAAATATTGGTTCTCCCCCCATCAACAGTTTACTTAATAATATCACCAAGAGGTTTTAACACAAATAATAAATAACAACTTGTGACATAGCAACTTGACAAGAGATTGGCCCTGCCTACTTTTGAAGATGCAAAATATTAAATAGATTATATAATATAATTAGATTCTTAGAAAGGATACAAAAGTTTATTTAACCCTTTAGTGTGCTGCATTGCACATGTATGCAAAGGGATATATCCAAAAATGCATGCACAAAGGGGTTAACTGAATTTTTGCAACACTTTTTTAATTTTAATGTACATTTAGTTAGATTTGATTCTAGCTAATTCCATAGTGCAAGAGTCCGATTTTCTTTTCAATGCCATAGTTGACGGTAGGCCAAAAAGTACCATCAGATCTTTAAACAAACAAATAAATAAAAAAAAAAAACCAGCAGCAGCCAAAAACTTTTAGAACTCAAAACTAACTTTAGAAGCTTTATCAGGTAGTATTGGATTTTCATTATCACTCAAAGGTGTCCTAAGTGAATCATCATTAAAGCTTTATACAAGATCTAAATCTAATGGTATGTAGACAGGATGTCCAGTCTTAACGCTTATCAGTCTCACCAAAACAAAGAAATGCCTTTTTAAGGGTTTGGCTCTGGAGTATAGGCTGTAATAAGCACTAAAAATAGACACCCTGTAAAACACTCTTTGGTAAACACAAGTATCCAAAAAATTAAAATAACCCAAGGAATTGACACTCACTTTTATTCACGTTCCATCAGAAAAGCATTAGTTTCACAATTTATTCAAAGACTATTGTCTGAATTATGCATTTCATCATACAGAACCCATCATAATTTTATTATAATAAACATATTGGAAGGAGGAATATGAGTTTGTTTGGGAAAGGTCACAACTTCTATGACCAGAACAGGCTTATATATCAATTAAAAGTAAAAATATGTATTTAAGGATTAGACTAGTAGAAATGTAGTTTTAAGCTTGATTGCCAAAATAATCCATCATAAAACAATACACTATTAAAAAATATCAACTAGAACAGTTTCTTTCATATTTTGTGATCGTGTATAAGGGGACATCCATAAATTACGTGGGGTCAAAAAGGGGGGAGGGGTTTAGGAAAATCTCACCAAGGGAGGAGGGGGGTTGATTATAATTATTAGAGTTTCAGACACTGCGAAGGGAATTACTTTGTTAGTGACGTCATAGGGTGAACTTAAGTTGCTGTCTAGTCTAGTACATATAGTCAATGGGCAGGTACTGGATAAATTAAAGTGTATTCATATTAGATTTTTAATTTTGCCTGGTTTTAAAAAAGCAATTAGCAATTCTTACCTTGTATATAATACCCATCTCTCAGGCCTCCAAACTTTTCTTGACCTGCAGTATCCCATACATTAAACCGTATTGGTCCTCTGTTGGTATGAAAGACAAGGGGATGTACCTCTACACCAAGGGTTGCTGAAGGAGCAAAATTAGACAATATAGTAACTATAAATATGCACATAACCAAAAATTGAAATGAAGTAGATCCTCCACTGTGACCACCGAGAGCAGATATCAAGTTGGAAACTGCTCTTCTAGCCAGTTTTCAGTTCTTGGTTACCATCACTATGGAGGACCCATTGAAAAATTACTTAACTCACCAACATATTTCTTTTCAAATTCTCCAGTGAGATGTCTTTTGACAAATGTGGTTTTTCCAGTACCACCATCACCTACAAGTACACACTAGGGGGGAAAAAGATCTTAAGTATAACAATTCCATCAAAATTTGAGATCCTACTTCCACCAACTTTGAGGATGTTGATAGACAAAAAAATTAGTCATATTACGGCTATATTCCTATTAATGACAGCCAATACCAACTTAACCACGCTTATACTGAGTTAAATACTCAAAATGCGAAATTGATTAGATATATCTCTAAGATTACACACATTAGCAACAATTACACCATTAATATAATAACTTCGCAGGTAGTACCGTACAGACGGGATACTCGTGAACGTTTTAGTAGCATGAAGTATTTATTATCTTAATAACTTACTTTGAATGTAGGTATATTGTCTCCTTCAGCCTGCATTCTGAAATTAAGATTATATAATGAGAAACACTATATAAACGTTTATTTTAATTTCAAGAAACAATTTTTGACAGTTTGAGTGCTAAAGTCTAAGCTAAGCTAAGCCTACGCCGGTAGATGCTGCTGGCAAGAAATTAAAATAATCCAGAAAATAACTGGCGATAAGGATTGTAAAGATAGTGTTAATTAACTGTAAAGAAAATCATTACCTGACCAGATAATCCTACGAAGATTAATTTAGGTTGAATACAAGCCACAGATGTAAGAGACCGGTAAAAAGAAACAATCAATCGACTCCAGTCGCCGCGCCGTTGCCGTTTTTCGCAATTTCTTTAAAAATCCTGCAGCCTGCAGCCATGCAGAAAATTTGTGTTGCCATTAAATTTTCACTCGGTATAATGGTTAATGGGTGCGTTCGTAAAACCTCACGAGTTTAAGTTCAAACGAAAAAGTGTTCGGGTCACGTGATCCCAGTTTCATGAGTTAAAGTGTGATTAAACGAACGACTAGAACTATTTTCTGTGCACTTGCGCTTTTTTTTTCGCTACTTCTCAACTTCTCATTTTTTACACATGTTGAGTGTTGAGTCGCGTTTGGTGTTTGGTTTGGTCGCGTTGTTATTCGAAATTTGTCAGAGTTAAGTAATGAACATGGATAATTTAGCTAAATGTTTGCCGTTTCTGGAATCGGTTTTTTTCTATGAATCGTCAGAAGACGAATCAGAAGAAGAAATCTGTATTGACCTGTTATTCGATGACAATCAAGAAACTGTACCTAGACCTAGAGTATGTATTAAAAATTATGTAGAACAGGTTGGTGGTTCCACGGTACACGGATAGAGATTTCAAAAGTCATTTCCGAGTAAACAGAAGAACTTTTGAAGTGTTAAGGAATCATATATCTATCCATGAACTATCAAAGAAAAGGGCTGGTGGCCCTGGTAGACCAGCCACAAATTTAGATAAACACCTCTTGAGTGTGTTGTGGCTTTTAGGCAATCAAGAGTCATTTCGGTGAGTATTAATTGTCAAGTATTCTACTAATTATAAATTCTAATCAAAACTGAAAAATACTGATGCTATTTCTTTCATTTGAAGAAAAACATTGAGTTATTTATCAAGCCCATCAGTAGTCAAGTAATGCTCTTCCTATAATTTTGTTCCTTTACAAGTGTGCAAGTTCTACTAATTGCTAAATTACTTAGTATAAATTATTATCAATTACTATTAAAAACATTAGACTGGTAAAATGGTTAAAACCATTTAGGGCAGGTTGTTTCCCTCCGTCTCATATTCAAAGAGACAGAATAACTGGGCAATAAAGGGTTAAAATGTTAAAGTTAATAATAGTTAAAAGGTAAGGTAAGAATGCAATAAACATGTTTAATGTTTTTTTTTTCAAAGTACCACAATTTGTCTTTTTGATTTTAGGTCAGTTGCTGATAGATTTGATCTGTCTAAGTCCACACTGCACAGCCTCCTCAATAAGATGTGCGATACACTTGGAGAAATGGCACCTAAATTCATTAGCTGGCCAAATATCACTGAGGTAAAGGGTGCATTTGAAGCTATGTCTGGGTTTCCAGATGTGGTTGGAGCCATAGATGGGAGCCACATTCAAATAAAGGCTCCGTCCACTGAACCTGAGCGGTATTATAACCGGAAAAACGACTACTCAATTGTTCTCCAAGCCATTTGCCAACCAAGCTTAGCATTCACTCATGTGTTTGTCTCTTACCCAGGATCGGTGCATGATGCACGAGTGCTTAGATGCTCTGAAGTTGAAAATGTGATGTTCGGTAATAGGGACTACTTCCCGAACAACACCCACCTGATAGGGGATAATGGCTACCCTCTTCACATCAATTTGTTGGTACCTTTCAAAGACAATGGCCATTTGGCCCCTCGCCAAGTTAACTACAATATGAAGTTGTCGAAAACGCGAGTTTGTATCGAGAGGGCTTTTGGCCAGTTGAAAGGAAGGTATCGACGTTTGAAATTTTTTGATGTGGGGAGGGTAGATAAGCTTTCCATTTATGTTCTTGCTGCATGCGTACTGCACAATGTTTGTGTGCAAGAGGGGGACTTTGTTGAAGAAAGCCATGTTGATGATGACGACGATGATGACGACGACAATTCCGATTCTGTCAACACAACTGCTCTTAATAAGAGAGACTACATATGTGGAATTTTGCCATAAAATGACAGAATAACTGTTATCTTCTGATGTATTAATAAATGCCTAAAAAATTATTACTATTGTGTAATGTTACCTTAATTTTTATTCCAAATGTGTATGGTAAAATATAGGGCACAATATCAGCTAGAATTCGACTAATTACAGAAAAAAAGTTTCCTTCTGAACTATTTTATAAAACTTTTATTTTTTCTTAAACCATCTTTCCTATATTATTTTCTGTGGGTTTATGCTCTGCTTCCAGCCTAAGGAATTATTTAAATATAGTATTGGGTATTTTTCCGTTAGCTGGACGCAAGCGAAAAATCGCCAAATAATGTAGAATTCTGCCAAATTTCTTACCACTGTCATTCATTAGGTTCACAATTGGCAGCATTTACGCCAGGCTAATGGAGAAGTACCCAATACTTACTTAACAATGTACATGTATTAATTAAATTACACCATTGTTTCAAGATTGTGTAAGCAAAAAGACAGGTAGGAAAAGGGAAATATTTTTACCAGATTATGAAAATAATTGTTATGTTAAAAAATTAGTTATGCAAGTTTTGATTATTCTATTAACTTAAAATTTTCCTACTGTTAAATATCGTTTTTGAAATAAATTACGAGTTTATAAAAAATGCTTTTCTGGAAATTAATTTGTGGAATCTTAATGAGAAAGAATATTTTAAGAAGATAAAATGATGAGATGCACTTAAAACTTAAAAGTACACATATAGAGAATGAAAATTTGAAGATTTAATTATTTTAGGAACACAAGATAAGTAAGATATAAATTTAATTGTAACTTTGAGAATTTTCTCGTAAAGGAAAATATTAATGAATCTGAATTAAAATTATGCTAACAAAAAGTTTAAGACAAACCATTCATAAATAATTTTTAAGTAGAAAGTAAATTAAACTGCATCTGATAATATTCAGTAATTTAGAGTTGTTTGAGAATATTCTCACTATAAATTTTCCTAATTTTACAAAGTTCTATCAAAATTTCAGCTAAATGTCAGGTTTTAAAGGTCCTTCAGTTTGACAACTATATTGGTACTATTACCTTTGAAAAGAATTTAGATTCCTTCTTTTAATTGTATGAGTATTTTCTTCCAGTAAAACTTTTAATATTTAAAAAAAATATTTTATTTTGTATTAAATAAATTTGCTTTTTTAAAAAAAATCTTGCGAAATAATGAAATTATTACAGTTCAGAGAATATTCTCTGAACTGTAGGATGACTTTTAAATAATAATTTTCATTGAATTTATTATTATTTGCAGATTTCTACCACTAACACTACATGACCATTTCATATCATCAAACATTTTTACATTTATCATTAAAAAAATAAAATATTCTCGATTATTCTCAAAATTCTCGCCCCTGGAGAATATTCTCGACTCACATCTCTAATAAAAACCTTGCAGGAAATAGCCCTTTTATGGCAGTGGTCTGTCCAGGTTAATTTTACTACCGTTTTGCGGTACCTTCATAAATTCAACATTTGATAAATAGGTACTTTCACAAATTCAGTTTTGGGAAAAAAGGTATCTTCACAAAATACATTTTTAAAAGAAAGTTCTCTTAATAGTAAATTATTTATTTGTCATTGGTTTTGCACTTAAATTTTCACAAAATAGGTACCTAGAAAAAAAAATCCTAGACAGACCCCTGCTTTATGGTGCAAAATCGATGACCATTCATATTATTTTTCAATTAATTAGAATTAAAGTTGATTTTTCTTGTTCTAATTCTTTATGGTGCTAAAAAACTAGGTCAAATAAAATATGCTTCAATAACTTTTTATTTATCCGTAAAATGAAATGTTTACTCCATATTCATTTATCTACCGATACATTAACAACTCAGTGTCATAACAATTATTTTTTTGTCTTATTTCTATTCCTGCTTTTACTCCATATTCATTTATCTATCGATACTTTAACAATGCAGTGTCATAACAATTACTTTTTTGTCTTATTTTTATTCCTGCTTAGTTATACAATTTAAAAATCAATTTAAGTGCAGTATAAGCATCTAAAAAGTATGAACTCAAGAACCTTTTTAAAATTTAACTTTAAAAGTCTAATTAAAATGACTAAGTAACAATATTTATATTTTTTCATTGTTAAGGAATTGATAATTTCATCATACATTTGAAACAATTCAAAACAAGACATTCATAACTTGCTGTCTAAAAAAATTTTTGAATTATCCTCCAGCTATATCAGTTTTTTTAAGTAAAATTAATTAGTGGCTTTTTTTACGCATTATTTAGAACTCTAGATTACCATCCAACAAGTACCTAAACATGCCACTTAAATCTATAATGTATCAACCATATAATTAAAACTAAGGAAGGAAACATACATTTTCCAACAAGATACAGTACCTTACATTTGTAAAAAAAAATTCAAATTACTGTACTTGACTCATTTACACAAGACAGTAAATATTTCCAAACTTACATCCCTAATCCAGAAACTAAATACCTATAATCATTCATTCTAAAATAATACTGAATTGTTTTTTAGTTTTTCAGAACACAAGAAACAATTAAGAAATCAAACTCATTTATTTTGGTTTATATTTTGGGACATTTCCTTAAGCACATTCATGAACTCCCTTTGCACTACCAAGCGTTCTTCGTGGTTCTTTTGTCTCTGGGCCTGGGTCCTCTCTCGGTATTCCTCGGTCTTCTCTCTGTATTCCTTGAACCATAGAGGTTCCTCTTCAGGAAGGCGGCGTTTCCTTCCCCTCCTTTGGCTTGACCCGGATTCCGGGGTGGAAGGCTCATCCGAAGCTCCCTCAGGTGCTGCATTTTCCGAGGGGGCCCGAACCCAGTAACCCGACAGGGACGATGCCCCTGACACAGGTTGAATGTCAGGGCTGCCTGCCAAGATTTCGTCCAGCTCCTCATAGTAAGGGCTGGACTTTCTGGCGTTGCCAGACTGTTTATTGTTGTCCTTTGCTTTTTTATAAGCGTTTACTAGAGCCTTAATTTTATTTTCCACTTGGACCCCAGATACAGAGTACCCTTTTTCCTTCAAAACTTCAGCAATTTCTCCCCACACCATTTTTTTTTTAATGTGGGGACTATTCAGGTCAGCTTTTTTTTCGCCATACATGGCTATTAGTAGTTTTGTTGGTCTTTCATGCCACGTAAATGAGGGTGTGGTAGGACTTGACCGTGGGACTTGATTACAAGCTGGAAAAAATAAAATAGTAAGTACTTACAAAAGAGGAACTCGTCGCTCAAAAGCAAGGAGCAAGAAAATCTAGCAAAATTCCCAATTACATACATACTACGTTATATTAAGCCAAGGGGTTTATGTTCTCCAAGATAGTTTTTCCCAGAGTAAATTACAAAAAATAAGGAGGTAATATGAAAAATAGGTTCAATTCCGTTAGAGTCCCCGCTAAATATCACCCGGTTCTATTAGACAACAAAGAGAAAGAATTATTTATAAATAATTTCAAACTTCTGAATTAAAATGTTTAATTAGATCAATAACTATTCAGTTTATTTATAAAAGTCATAAAAATTTGTTGATATTTGGATACATTTAGTGATTTGGATATTGGCGATATTTAGTGGGGACTCTAACGGAATTGTACCGAAAAATAATTAATATTATACATATTAACAAGTCTCAAGAATGACTAATGAATTATTGAACAAAGAAGTGCAATAATGGCTCGAGTTTCTTGCAGAATTTCATTAATTTGAGAAGAAAATTAATTACATTCACCAAGTTTTAATAAACTTCCTTTTATCCTGGATAGATGTTTTTCAGGAGTTTAAGGGCCTTTAGAAAAAATAGGTTCAATTCTTTTAATGTTTCCACTAAATATAGCCAAGATTTTTGAACACCATACATTCAATTTAATCTTAGTAACAGGAACTATTTAAGAGGATGACCAATTTTCTATACAGCTTTGATCTGATACAGGTTTATAAAAGATTTGTAGGAAGCTTTTACAAACAACTTTAAAAAAATATCACAACTCAATTTGGATAGTGAAGGAAAGTTCTTGAAATTTAGAGATGTATTAAAGGTTAAATAATACACTTATATCTCCAAAAAACATCTTACTAGTCTTTCATTTGGAATCAAATTACTTTACATACCGACAATTAATCACAATTGAAAACAACTAAGTAATTAAAATATTACTATAAGTCTTGCTACTTACTTTGGGACAGGTTGAGGAAATTACAAACATGATCCACGGAATCGTCTAAAACCACTGAGCACATGCTACATATACGAACATATTCGGACATTTTTTGGAGAGTGAAACACAACCTCGAGCGAGACGCAAAATAACTGGACCTAACGAAGAATTTTCTCCGTGCGGTCTCGTTCGAACGAGTTCGAACGGGACCGAATTTCCGAACGGGTAGTTATCTGCACGGAAAAAACCAGTTTAATAAACGAACGCACAGTTAGCATCGCAAACGCACTCGTGCGCACGAGTGTGGATTTACGAACGCGCCCAATATTTTAAAATTTCATAAGAAAATCATCCACTTTTAAGTAGTTTCTTAAAATATTATGCTTAAGAATTTTAGAATACAGAAGCCATTTCACTCCCCATTTTACAGTGCTTAACTAAGTCTTCTAATTGAATTGGTAATTAAAAGAGGTAAAGGTCAGATCAGATACCACTCAACTCAAATAACCACGGGAGTGTTTATTTATTTATGTTTATATTTTCGAAGGGAATTAGTTTCAATTTCAATATTAAAATTTACAGCAGTTTTAAATATTTACTTATACACCGCGTTATAAAATTTGTTTGATTTTGAATTATCTTTTTTCAGCTTTATTTTCCAAATCCCCCCAAATTTTTCACAACGAAGTCCTTGTTAATTCCGTGGAAAATGGTCAATGACAGATTAGATGCCTTGAAAACTGTGAGTCTGTTCTATATGTTGTCCTGGACTGTTGTTCTCTCAACGGCACACCTTTAGTAAAAGTCCTTCATTGCCTCCATGGTGACTGATTACTGAGAACGGTACTATTTCACCGCGGATCGACCTGTCACGGTTCGGCCATGGAAGACCTTTATTAAAGCAGTGCCGTTGGTTATTATATATAGCTGTCATCATATGAGCTGTGAGTAAACATGGTAGCTGGAAGACTATTTTTAAAGCTGTTCCAATAAAAATTCACTTTCCACAATAAATAGTAGGCTTTAAAAACTAAAATGGGTGAAAATTTCAAGTTATAAAACAGTTACACTGTAAGAGGTTTTAACCCTCACTGAGCATACAAAAATATTGAAAAGATGGGAATTTTTTTTTAACTTTGTTTTGTGAGAACATAATCTGAAGTTATTGATTCTAGTGATTTTCAAACACTCAACTCAGTATTAAATATCTTCAAGGTGTTTTAAACGAAAAATACTCAAATATCGCCCAATTTTTATGATTCTTATTGATATATACTAACTGTTTATTTTAATTGATAAGTTTGCAATTTTTAGTCGTATTCCTAATATTTGGCATCTAAAACAGCTTGGTAATATTTAGCGAGGCAGATTACGGAATTGAACCTGCGTTAAAAGTTCGTTTTATGGGAGAATTTCTAAAATCTTTCATGGGAGAACCACCATTTAAAATATTCACTACACAGACTTACATGAAAAAATTATTTTATTTGCTTAAAATTCCTACATTCAGTCTACAAACAAATAATATTTTTAATTTTTTTTTATATTTTGGTATATTGGAAAAAAGTGGAAGTGGCATGCATAATTTTTGCTTCTTAAATAGTGGCATGCTTCCAAAAAAGGTTGGCCACCCCTAGGTTAAATCTTTTCTCTGGCTCTCTGATGTTGCTCTGTTGCTGAAAAATACTGATATTCATCAGTATTCCTTTGCTGTTTGACAAGAAATACAGAGTTGAGTCCATAGTAATATCCTTTTTCATATTTGGCTTTATAAAAAGGTTGCGATATTTATCAATTATTTCTATGCAACATTTTTTAAATAAAAATATTAATGTTTTTATATTTTTTAGATAAGAAAGGATTGCTATAAAGATAATTCTGAAATAAGACTTTCATTGGAAGAGACAGAATCTTTTATGTCAGATTTTTTCAGTGAGGTACTAGCATAAAAATTTTAACTCTGTCCATTCTATACATTTGTCCATGACATTTTTCTTGATTTGTTCCTAATGGTTTCCATTCCAATGTAATAGGTATAATTAAATTTTCTTTAGATTGAAGAAATATCATCAAAACTAGATCAAATTGCTACTCTCACTGAGGAATTAAAAAAGAAGCGCAGTACAATTTTATCTGTTCCATCTGTTAGTAAAAGTAAGGCAAGAAATTTAACATTGTACTGCTTTTAAACATGTGTTACTTATTTCAATAACGGGTTATTTAATGTGATTATTTATTTCATGCCTGTTACATTACACCAACAAGTTTTCCAGATTTTCTGAAATTCCTTTCAAAAATTGAATAAAATCTCACCCCTGATTTTGGGTTTAACATAACTATGTTAATTATTTCAAAGTAAAATTGAAAAGTAATGGTTTTTATTTAAACTTGTTAGCTGATTTTTTAATTTAATATTGCATTGAAAAATTATTCAGTGAGTTTTTTATTAGTTATTTATTAGTTTCATTGCTACCTAAAAGGTAACTTAATGCTTTTTTTCCACAGAAACAAAAATCGAGTTGGAAGACCTGATGTCTCAAATAAGCATGATATCAAACAAAGTGAATCTAAAACTTAAAAGTTTGTATGCAAACTTTCTTTTTTTCACTGAAATATTTTCCTGAGCAAACTGTAAGAGAAAATGGGTCAGATATTAATTAAGTGGCAAAAGAAAAACCCACTTTTTTAGAATAATAATGAAAAATCTAGATTTTTATACCAAATACTAACAGATTTTCATTTTCCATACAAAAAAAATCAATAAAATCAATTGGTTCTTCTTTCCTGTTAGAAATATGTAACCTCGCTCATGTAGTAATTCTTTTTTTTTTAATTTTCAATTCATCAGTCTGATCCTCATTTAAATTACCTATAAGCTACCACTTTCCCTTAGTAAAGTTTTTTGGAAACTTTACTTTATAATCATTTTAAAATTTGATTTTTTTTTAAAGTAAGATTTTTGCTCTCAACTTTTTACATTTCATAATTTGTCTACCCCTCTTCCCATCATTTTAGATGTCATACATTTATTTTACTGAGCACTAAAAGGTCATTATCAGTAGCGGATTTCTAAATAGGCTAGCTAGGCTGAAGCCTACGGCAGCAAATTTTCATAGGCGGCAAATTTTTGACGGTGGAATTTTTTTTCAGCAAAAAAAAGGAGAAGAGAAAGGAAACACAAGCACTGGAAAGACGAAGAACGCTCTTTTCAGATAACCAAAATCCCAACCCCCACCCAGAAGTTTTGAGTAGTTTGATTCAGCAAAGTAACAAATCTATTATTCAATGCTTTCTTTGGACCACATATGGGCAACCTCCAGCCCGCTTCTCCATTTGTTTCGGTCCGCGAAACATATAAAAAATTGTCATGGAGAAGATTCAAAAGAAAGACTTCAAAAAATCTCAAAAGGACTTAAAACACAATTTTGAGGATCAAATTTCAAAATTTTTTTTGAGGGAGAACCCCCAAACCCCCTCCACAATTTGGAAGTCTGTTACATATAGTGTTTTTCTTTTGGAAATTCTACCGCTTACAAGAAACGGTTCCCTTTGCGTGTTCCCCAAAGTGGTTTCAAATGAGATAAAATACTAGTTTAAAGGGGAAAATTTTAAAAATTTTCCTGGGGGTGGACCCCCAGCCCCCTCGAAATTTTGACGTCTATTTATAATTTTTTTACCTTGAAAATTTTTCTGTTTACAAGGAACCGTTCTCTTCAAATGTTACCCAAAGGGTCTCAAAATGAACTAAATCACTACTTTTATAGGCCAATTTAAAAAAAAAAATCTGGAGCTGACCCACAGACCCCCATTTTTCTTGCAGCTAAGATTGTAAAATTTTGACATTATGTGCACACTGTAAACAAATCCCGTAAAATTTACGATTTTTAACTGGCAGCTGGGTTGGTTATAGAAAACCGTAAAAATTACAAAGTAGGTAAATCCATAAAAACAACGGTATTTTACCTTGTAAAACAAAAAACATGGATTAAAATGGTAAAACACCATTGTTTTTATGGATTTACTTCGTAATTTTTACGGTTTTCCCCAACCAACCCAGCTGCCAGTTTAAAACCGTAAATTTTACGGGAATTTTTTACAGTGAATAGGCAGCAATTTTTGGTTCAGCCTATAGGCGGCACATTTTGAAATCCACCACTGGTCATTATACATTAAAATAAGTTAGTAGGGGGTATATATTTTTGTGTATTAATGTGACCCCCCAAAAAAAACAATATAAAATTTTCAATAATCTTTATGCTTGATTTTATTTCATTAGGAACACATACTATCCAACCAGTTTATTAGTGGGCTGTAAAGTAAATTTAAGGGTTTTTTTGTTAATATTTAATTTTTGAAAGTCTTAATGGGTATTTGGATTACTCATTTGAACCCTGTGTTTAATCTTATATTTTTCTTTTAGAATTAAAACAAGATCTAGAGCATGAAATAGATCAAACTAATTCTGCAACTTTTAGAATCAAGAAAACCCAGGTTCGTTTTAAAACTTGTGGAAAATTTCCTTTGAATTTAATTTTTTATTATTACTAGGGGGCCTGCCCCCTGCTCGCTATCGCTCACCAACCCCCGTAACTGCTTCGCAGTTCTTTACAGATCACTTCGCGATCTTAGCGAGCAGAGCTCGCTTGTTCATCTCAACAATCCAGCACAACCCTCTTCTCGGCTTAATTAAGCCTCTTGTAATACCGAAAATCCTATATATTGCTTATTAAATAGCTCTCTTGCTTATAAATAATTTAATTCGGATCATTTCCTAAAATTAACAACAAAAATGTTGCTGAAATATATTCCTTTTCTAGCTTATCAATAATTTAAACCAAATGTTAAAAAAAATATCCAGCAAGTCTACTAATAATCAACAACCATTTTAAAAACATTGTTGAAAATAAAAGAAATCAGACTCATCATAAAACTCGTCTGTTTCTCTAGTGAACGGCCACAGAAAGAGAAGAAAAAATTAAAACTTTGAATCTTAATAATTCTAAAACTAATAAGAATTTTTTGACAAGCAAAACGCCAATCTTTTTATAAAAAATAATTGTATATGCGTTTAAAATTTCATAGTTCTACTGCAATTAGTTTTTCTTTTATAATGAAATAACTGAAAAACCGTCAAAAATTTTGAAACTTTATTACTCCAAAGCTAATTCGAAAAAAGGGCGACGAGGTGCAAAACTTCATATCTAAGAGTATGCGGTATCTCTAAGAGTATGTATGACGTCATAACCAAAAAATGGCTATTTTCACCAAAAATACAGTATTTTGTCATGTAATACTTTAAACAGATGCTATTTTCAACTTGAATGTAATGAAAATATGTTCATAATAAAAAAAAAACAACAATGGAAATTTCATTGGTGGTTTAATGTTCAATCTATGTCTTTTCTTTAAAAGTTTTCCTTACTGACTCTAACCAAAAAACGTTATGCTTGAAGAAAATGAAGGAACATAAAATTTACCAATGAGGTACTGTTCATTAAAACATGATCTCAACTAAGCGTTTTTATGGTCTTGTAACTTCACTTGGAGCAGGGTTTTCACAAGATGATACCTTAGTGAAGATTAACCTGTAAACATTTCGGATTTTTAAACTTTGTTCCAACAGAAATATAGGGGGTCAAAGTTTGGAATTTTTTGAAATTATCAGACTTTGAAGGTTCATAACTCAACTTGGAAGAAAATACCAGAGATAAAATTTTTACAGAAGGATGATACCTTAGAGAGGTTTAACCTATAAAAATTTCAGATTTTTAAACTTTGTTCCAGAGTTGTAAACTACAGAGATATAGAGGGTCGAAATTTGGATTTTTTTGAAATTTTCCAACTTTGGAGTCCTATAACTACAAAAAGATTAAAATACCAGGGTTTATTTTTTTTCAGGATATAGTCCAGTAAGGTGGCTGTACATTGTCTACAAAAAACATTTCGAAAATACAGATCTTTTAGGAATACTACACCTTCAAAAATTGAAAAATCATCATTTTTAAAGTTCAACTTTTAGGCGATTTTTGATATTTGGGACACAATGGACTAGTTCCACATTTTATTTTTATTTTTTTATTCTAATCAGCTTTTCGAGAAACCCTTAAAACCGAGATATTTTTTCATTCTGATAATTATTTATTTTTTTATTGCAACTCAAAGTTCGCGTTCTGAAAAGCGCTCGAAAAACGGCGCTTCAGGTTCGTGACATCACTCGGCCCAAACTCGGTCTACTACTACTTGCAGACGTCATTTGCAAAACGACGCCATGATTTAGATTTTTTGACTTGTTAACACCACTGGTTAACACTGAATAAGGAACATTCGTGTTTTTGTTATTAACATTAATGTTACGATATGAAAACAAACGCTTTGATATTAATTTTTAATGGCTATCTCTATTCAAATCACAGTTTAATAAGTAGAAATCTGAAATAAGCATAAAGCATCAAAAATGTCTTTTAATTTAACAAAATTGATACAACAATAAACAAAAACGTGATGCCAGCTGCGAAAAATGTAAAAATACAAACCAAAAGAATTAATGCAGGGGTGGAAAATCTGCTCCAACTGTGCTAAACTGCTCCAAAATGGATGCCTTGCTCCAATCTGCTCCAAAAACAGCAAAATGCACATTTTTGCGCCAAACTGCTCCAAAAACATGATTTTCCGTTCAATTTGATTCAAATTTTGAAAATCCTACCAACAGGGAAAGAGCCAATCTTCAGCCATCATGATTACTATCCGCGAAATCGCGATTTTCCTCTTTTTCTCTACAAAATATGAGCCTTCATCATCTAAAATAGGGATGCGCAACCTGCAGACCGCAAACTAATTATTATTTTCCAGATAATCCCTACTATTTTTTACCTTCCAGACTATTTCCAAGAAAAATCACGAGTTATTGTGGGAAAATCATGACTTTCGCGAAAGTTTTGTTTTGATCCGGGAATTAACATGAAAGTGTAATGCTACAAAAATGCTTGATATGAAATCACCAAAAGGTGCTGCAAAAATGCAAATTGGTATAAACCCTGCAAATTGATATTCATGCAACCCTGATACGAAAACACTAATAGGTGCTCCCAAAATTGATTATCCTTGCTCCAAAACTGCTCCAAAAATCGATTAGCCTTGCTCCAAAACTGCTCTAAAGCTGCTCCAAAAATGAATTTTTGGTTTTCCACCCCTGTTAATGCTTGATTCTCATCAGTTTAATTTTATAATAAATTAAAGAATTTAATGTAGTTAAATATAAATTATTTACTGTTGGAAGAATTCGAATAATAATAAAAACAACAAAACAAAACAAATTATTAGCTATTAATTAGCAACAAAAACAAACAAAATAATTAAATCCCATCCAGGCGTAATAAAAATTATGTAACGAAAGTAACTACGAAAAATACAAGAAAACTACAAAAAATAGGCTTGCAAAAAGCTGGGTAACATTAAAGACAAAAAACATGCTTCAAAGGAGTGAGAAATATAGATCCAGGTAGTTGATATTATTAATTAAAAATTCCAAGTGATTTCTTTTGAACCTCTTCTATGAATAAAATTGGTCAGTAAACTATTGTACAATTTAGTTGCAGTTTAAAAGAAGTGCTTACGAAATATGTCCTTAGAAAATTTTGGAATTTCAAAAGTTTCAGATGTTCTAGTATTATGCCTAGTTGTAAAATTGCAAAGAGATTAGTACGAAAAATATGAGTTAAAATGTGATAAAAAACATTATGTTGTAATGGTAACAACTTAAGAAACCTAAAACTATGGGGATTAGATTGTTGATTTAGAAGTTTAAAGCATTTATATTTTGTATTGAAATTAAATAATTTATTTTCTCACAAATTAATTAAATGCACTTAGAATATATTACTTTTATAGGCAGGTAATTTAGCAACACATGCATATAGTACAGCATTGACTAAAGCTAATTCAATGCCTTAATTTTTTTGTTTTTTGAGATATGGGCCAAAGTTATCCCAATTCAAGGTAACTGGCCCAAAATTTCAAAAATATTTTTATTAATAGTAACATAATCAGGGCAATTTTAAAAATCTGCCAGATTTCAAAAATTAAGTTAACATTTTTCTGATTTTCAAATCTTTAAATGTGCATTTTCATTCTCCTTCCTACAAAATAAAATATCAAATGCATATAAATTAATGTGATTAATTGCAAATGTTACAAAAGGCTTCCGAAGTTTCCTTTGTGATAAAAGTCTGGAAATAATCTCAGTTTTCTAGAAGATTAGAATTTTTACTATGTTTGTAAAATATCAGGGAAAATCAAACCGGATTATCAGGAAAAACCTGGAAGTATCGGGAAATTTTGAAATAAGATTTCTGTAGGCACCCTAAAATCTGTTTTGGTTAACAACTTTTATTTGCTTTTAATGTGAAAAAATCCCACTTCATTTGGGCCAAAGTAACCCCATTTTATGATATTTATTTTAAATATATTTTAGCATGGTGCCCTAACAAGAAGATTTGTAGACATAATGTCAGTCTATAACAGCATTCAGGTAGAATACAGACAACGTTGTAAAGATCATATAAAGCGACAACTGGATATTGGTGAGTTAAATATTTTTTCTCTTAAGTCCTATCAATGAAAGTTAGGAAAAGTTATGATAGTTCCTTACATGGTTGCTTTTACTTTAATTCTTTGTGTTTTCCGTAATGTTTGCAATAGTTTTGAGAAATATTTAGACAAGACATTCTTTTTAACCAAAGCATTTCATTTAAGTTATTTCAAAAAATATTTCTGTGGCATTTCTCTAACCTTTTAATGTTGCTGAATGGCTGAAACGGCTCAGATTTTCACTGTTGTAAATAGCAGAGAAAATATTTTTTGCCTATCTGTCTAGTTAGCTGTTCCACTGTTCACTATCTGTGAATGGAATCTTAAATGATTCATCTGCTTGTTAACTGATAGGTTTTGTCTTAGCATTACAAAACAGCTATCTCATTTCTAGAGTTCGGCTACTAGTGGTCAAAAAATAGTTAACTACCAACTACTAACTAGTTTGGGAAAATCTAGTTACAACTAGTAGTTAACTATTTTTTCCTGGGACTAGTTACAACTACTAGTTAACTGTTTCCCAAAGTAGTTAACTACTAGTTAACTAGTCTATTTAATTTCATAATCTATTTTTTGCCCAAATTCTAATAGTACATCTTTCTTATCTATATCACAAAAAACGTGCAGAAAGGGCCTTTAATTCTGGTTATTGTATTTTGAGTACTCTACCATCTCAATTAAATTTGTTACAGTATTTTTTTTCTATATTTTGATAAAAATTTTAATAAGAATTTTTTTGAAAGTAGTTGAAAATTTGAAAGTAGTTTCAACTAGTAGTTATTAAAAAAAGCAGTTCAACTAATAGTTGAACTAGTTTAAACCAAAAGTAGTTAAACTACTAGTTAACTACTAATTGCAACTAGTTCTAGTTAACTAGTGCCGAACATTACTCATTTCAAAGAAATGCTATCTCTGAACCCCAAAGAACCACCCATAAACAATCCATAAACTTTGACGAATGACTGACCAATTAGTGACAGTAATGACCAACCAGGGGTAGGAAATCTCGGGCGACAACCTCTGAGGTTTGTGGCAGAATTTGCTTTTCAAGGTTCTGATCTTAAATTCTAAAAGGTTATTCTCAGTCATGGGTTGTTTATTTTTCGTGATTTCCCTTCCAACATGAATACTGGCAATAATTACTGAAAGGTTATCAGCAAAATATTTACTTTTTCAATCGCAAACATTTTTAGAGTAAATTCGCAAATAATAGTCAAATGTGGACAAGTTTTTATCTTTATATCAATCAGTGGCGGATCCAGGGGGGGCACCCTTGACAGTATCCCCCCCTTGGTTCTAAAAAATCACTCGTAAGTACGAAAAAAAAGTCCCAAAAAGTACTCAAAATGAGTTTTAAAACCCTAATTTTACAGGTCAAATTTCAAAAATTTTCCTGGGAAATACCCCCATACCTCCAGCAGTACCAAAAGGAGATCCTGAGTGATACTTTTTAGAAAATTCCCAACATTTTGACATTTTTCTCAAAAGGTAAAGGTGATTGTCTGGAAAAGTGTCCCCCCCTTGGAGCCGTGCTGGATCCGCGCCTGATATCAATGCCCCTACACTCCTACCATCTTTTAGATTGAAGATAATTTGATTTAAAGATAATTATTTTTTCTGTTGCTACCTTCCTCATTTAGATGGTATGAATGTTTTTTAGGTTGGGTTTTTGTGATTTTGCTTCGAAGATCATTGAAACTTCTAGTTATTTTTCAAAAGTTCTAGCCCTGTTAAAAATGACATTTGTTTTTGTGTTGCTTTTCAACAAAAAATTCTGAGGAGAACCCATGTTAAATCTCCCTTAAATGGAATCTTACAACTGAATTTCTGGGTTATTCTTTTTTGTCTGCTTTTATGCCTTCAAAACTTGACAACTAAACAAACATTTGCTTTAAAACTCAATATTTTTTGAATTTTTAAAATATTTAACCAATACTACAAAAATTTTAGGGTATCTTTTGTTTATATATTTTCTTAGCTGGCTATACGAAATCAGATGATGAAATAGAGGAAATGTTGGAAAGTGGTAATGCTGCTGTATTTACTCAAGAAGTAAGTTTGTCATACTTTTTATTTAAGATATTCTGAAGAAACATTTGAAGAGTTACAAAATGTAACATTAACTATATTATATGCTTCAAAATTCATGTTATAATTATCAGAATATGGAATGGTTAACCACAAAAATTGTTGTTTTTAAGTATGTATTCTGGACCATCTTTTTGCACTACTTACACTGTTATTCTGTTCTACAAGCCAACTTTTGACCCGAGAAGCTAACCCATTAATCCTCAAAGTGATCCAACCCGTAGGTCTAGACTTGGCGAGTTTTAGATGAGTTAAGTGTGTTTTAGTTAAAAAAAGCAACAAGGATGTGTAATTTTCTACGCCAAATGATTAATTAATTTTAATTCTACAGGGTTTTTTTTACATTTACTGGGTGTTGAATGACTTAATTTGAGGTATTAAGAGTTTTTACTTTGCTACTAGTATGCCACACGGGTCTTGCTTCTAAAGAGACTGCATGCTGATGGGTCACCATCTAATAAGAGATTCTGAAAGTATTCCAAAAAAAGGTTCAATAATTGAAAATGTAAATGTAAAGCTATGATAAAATTGGAAGAATAGGTTTTAAAAATATTCTATATTATGATTTTTATTATTTCTTAATTATTATATTATAAATCCTTTGTTAGGTTTCACAAAGTTTTGTAAGCCATATTATCTATTAAATTTTACATGTGTCGCAAAACCCAAACAATTATCCACGATACCCTTGCATTTTATGCAAAATAACTATGGTAAGGAAAGATGGGCCAGCCATTTTAAGGCAGAAAAGTTTTAAAATAAATTAATTTTATCATAGATTAGAGGTTGTATGAGGAAAAGACCTTTAATTTTGTTTTGGTTGTTAACCATAATTAAATTAATGTTATTGCTGAAATTTTGTTTGAAAATATCATTTTATTTAAAACAAAATTTTCTAAAAGATGGATTAACCAATAAATTTAATAATAGTTTAAAAGTTTATAAAATAAGGTAATAACATCAAATACTTCTTATCATATGATTTGGCATTTATTGTTATTTATGTTTGATGCATTTGAATTAAATTATCTTGATTAACAATAAATGTTTTTTAACCAATGTTTAGGGAATTTTTTTAGCTTTCATTACTTTAGGAGTAAAATAAGTGTGTTGGTGAGTGCCTCCAATGCATTTTAATAAAAATATGTTAATGCAATAAATTATGCTTTTATTCCATATGCATAAATATTGATTTCTTCTTCAAGTTGAGTAAATAATTTGTAACATAATTTTTTTAAATTTTTGTAGTTTTAATAAATTACTTAAAGTTGTGTAAGATTTATAAAGAACTCTTTAGACTTATATTTTATTCTTTATAGAAATATGTGTTAAAGGGAAAATTAATGTTTCATGAATTTCCATAAATTTACATGTGTATAAAATTTTAAGGTGAAAGGTTAGTGATTATAATAGCATATTTTTGTATTTTCCATTTCAGATTATTACTGAAACCCAACAAGCAAAACAGTCTTTAGAAGACATAAAAGATAGACATGCAGATATAATCAAGCTAGAAAAAAATATTAAAGAATTGCATGCCCTTTTTATTGATTTGGCCATAATGGTTGAGAACCAAGTAAGTAAGTTTATCTTTGTTTCAAAGTAGAATCAGGATTGTGACTTTTGCGAGCATTTTATTTTAGAAAGGGTATTTGAAATGATTTTTTATAATTTTTAGGGAGAACTTATTGACAACATTGAGTATAATGTTAAAAGTGTTGCTAATGATGTGAAAACTGGAAATCGGCAATTACACCAAGGATACATTCGAAAGAAGAAAGCAAGAAAAGTAAGTTATTTTTAGTATTGTTTTTTGCTCATGTTTAGAGCAAATGAATTAACTAGATTTATGGCTACTAGATTTATTAGAAATTTCTAGAATATAATGAAGGATTACCATTTGAAGTCATCCAATCCTGCTTAATGGGTTAACTTAGGAATGACGTAAGGTCTATCTGAAAATCTATAAAAAACATGTGTTTAAAAAATTTGTGGTCTTTTTTTGTGCTTGCCTATAGATAGTGAGGAAGCAGTAGTGATACAATCCTTGTGCAGATATCAAACTAGACTCTTAAAATCATTGGTACATCCAAAAATTTCCACTAGAAAGGACTAGCATTGTTTTCTGTAACTATGATTCATTGATCTTTAACTTAATAATGCAATTTTGTTAAGTTAGTTAATTTTTGACTTTTGTCTATAGCATTGTTAACTTAACATATCGTCGGCTTACAGTCGAAAGGCACTAAGTCACTTTTTGCTCAACTACTCCGTACGAGGTTATGCCAAATTTGGCGATCATTTTACCGTTGCCATTTTAGTTATAGTGCATGAAAAAGAAAATATTATTATAAAACCTTTGAAAAATCGAATTATAAAATCTTTTATAATCCCTAAAATAAATAAATTAGATGATCAAATTTCAATTTAATAAATCATTAATCGTGAACCAACATTTAAGCTTTTTACTGAACGAATTCTTTTTGGTTTAAAACAAAATCGCATTCTATTTTATTTACGACAAGCAACTCTGGCAACATCAGCAAACCAACCATCTATGGTAGGCTACTAGCTTTCCAGTTTGATGAGATTTTAGAGATGCGCCAAGACTCCGCTCGTTCGTTGGCGACGTTCCACCACTTTCAAAATATCTTCCAAAAGTGACTTAGTGCCTTTCGATTGTAAGCCGACGATATTTTAAAAAAAATTTATGTTTTGAATGATAATTGGCTTCTCTCTTAACTAGTTGCAAACTTCCAGAAACACTTGTTTAAAGAGACCATTCAGTGTTCATTAATTTTATCGTTTTTACAATGTTGATTTTCACAAAAAAGTCCTAAAGTTACCCCATCTTTTTTTATCATTATAATAAGATAACTTAATATTTATTAATTAAGAGATTTGTTTTATATATTTGATAGTAGTTTTATCATCCTTAACAATAAAGCAATGTAATTCAGTTGATATTGTCTAACTCTAACTCTGGGATATTTTATTTTTCAGATAAAGATCGTTTTGTGTTGTGTTTTAACCACTGTGATTATAGTTATTGGAATGATAATTGGTTTCTCTCTTAAATAGTTGTAAATTTCCATTAACATTTGTTGAAAGAGACCATTTAGTGTCAATTAATTTGCCCTTTTTATTAATTATAATTGTATAAGCATAACACTGGACATTTTTTGACTGAAAAACGTGGAAAAAGAATAATGGGATAATTTTCATAACATAGTGTAGTAGTTACGTTTGATTTTAAACCTCAATTTTTTTTGTTAAAGGATTAAAAAGTGCATTTTCATACATTCAAGATATGTTTATGTGTGTCAATACAGTACAACTTGGATAGTTCAAAACTATAAATAAAATACCATAAAAGTTCAAAACTTTTGAATTAAAATTTATTTAATAGGTATATCCGAAGACCCCAATCTCTGAATTAAAGATGCTGAAGTTATCCAAGTTGTACTAGATCATGATATTTTTTCATTCACTAAAAATGTTTATTTAATATTTTTTATGTATTTTCCCTTTTGTGCTTTTGCCTAAATGTTTCATGGTATAGGAATGATTGTGACCAGGAGTTCAAATCTTTGAATACAGATATCAGCAAAACCCCAAAAATTAATATAAATATGACATAAAATAAAAGCAATGTATAAAAATATCAATGGTTTGCTTAATTTAATTAATAGTATGACAATAATAACTTCTTAACATTTTTGAAACATGCTAGTACTAGTACTTCCTTAGGATTGTAACTTAAATTAGCTATCACTTATCACATCACATAGACCTTATGCTAATTTAACTTGCATGTGGAGTTTTTCAAATTTTATTTTATTCCGAAATTAGAGGGGAAAGTTAAAAAAACCTGTTGTATGGATTAAGTTAAGAATTAGCAATCAAGGGATAAAACATCACTTCATATTGTAGGAAAAACATGAAGTGAGTGAAAACTCAAGTGAACATTATAATTTTTATGGATGGAATTTAGAAAGATTCTGTCCTTTGAAAACAAAACAAAAAAAAAATTCAGTAAAAAACCCCTCCTTTTGCATTTAAAAAAGAATGCAGCAATAAGCCATTTTTAAAATATCAAACATTTCAACATCGAACACCAGAATTAAGAAACACATATTTTAGGATTTCAGCTTTAGGAGTGAGCAGGTAGGGAGGTATAAAATAAAGCACCACCTTTCAAATTTCTGATATTCTGCCTTCTCACGATTTGACTCTGTTTGAGCAGTTTCTTTTCTGTCTATGGCTGACTGGTTACAGTGAAAGCTTCACTCAGACTTCAACATTTCTCCTCCTCCTCCCACTCGTACATACATGGTTACCACAGTTGCTGAATAATAAATTAAAATCAGCTTGTCTTTATGAAATTTCATTTTTCAAAATTTTTTAGTTTCATTCATGAAATTGTCTTTGAGAGAAGATAAACAAGTTGTAAAACATTGTAGTTGATATAGTTAATTAAGGAATCAAACAATGGTTCTGTTTTACTACCCCTTCGTAATTGTTATCATTTTGAGCAGTACAAGATTTTTGTTTACGTTGAATATGAATTTATACTTCTGCATAGAAAACATTAATCTGGTTATAGGGAGCCTACTGTACTTAGAGTTTATATTCCTAATATATTTTATAAGTGCTCTGAGAAGAGTTTTCATGTTTAATATATATGAAGTTATGTAAGCTGTTATGAAGTATATTTTTGTACCCCTTTTAAGACTAATAATTGATATGACTTCTAAGGTGATAAATATTTTACATTCAAAGAAAGATTTTTTAAGGTGGGTTGTTTTTTTCTAAGATTTTGAGAGATTTGTACTTAATAAAAAGTGATAAACATTTTGTAATTGGAGGATGATATTTTAAATATATTATTTTTGTTTTATTGAGATTTTAGTATTGTAATTTGTGTACTTTTGTATATAATTGCTCTCTTATAAAATGCATGTTTACTTTTAGAGAAAAAATATTTATTTTTTTATTCAAACTCCTTTTATAAGCTGTTTTTCTTTCATAAATACTCCATTAGGGTGGTCACAAAAAATCAACTTTCAAATTTCTTGGGTCTTACACCCCCTACAATGTGCGAATAGGTTAAAAAATTAGATTGTCCAAGTTTCAGCTTAAACCGGTAATATTAATCCGTGCCACATTGAGGTCAAAGTTCAGAAAAACAGCAATGTTTAACAAAAAAATGTAGTTTTCGCCTCAATGCGGCATGGATTAATATTATCGGATTGAGCTGAACCTTGACCAATTTCCTTTTTTAGCCTATTGGCTCTTTTAGGGGGAATAAGACCTAAGATAAGACGCATAGACTGCGTTAGACGGTGGCTTTTTAGCCTGAACTTTTAAGTATCTAATCTTGTTGGCGCTGTATGCCCCAATTTGTGCCATTAAACACTTACCATACCATACCTAAGAAAAGTCGAAAAAAACTTTCCCCATATACCTTGTGACCACCCTAATACTCCATCCTAATTTTGCAAAACTTACTGGATATATATATGTTGGACCATCTATGGCAGGGGCAGATCCAGATCCAGGTTTGATTTCTAGGTTGGCACCAGGAGTTTTAAAACATCTCCCTTTGTAAAAACTGAGATACTATTTAAAAAATATAATGGTAATATACATTTTTGTCTGTAAAGCTACACATTAAACCATTTCAGGGCTTTTTAAAATTACATTTTATTAAAAATTGTCTTTGGATGTCCTTTTTTCCAAAGAAAATTTTTCATTCTGGAGGGGAGGTCATGGGCCACTGTGCCACCCCCTGGATCTGCTACTGATCTATGGCAGGGTGCAAAATTTCCACTAGTCAAGCAAATACAAGGGTTATTCAGAAAGTAAGAGCGTTTTATAAATAAAATACACACATTATTTATTAAATAAAAACTATTTTTGTACTTCTTTTGAATCTTCTTTACTTCTTTCAAATCCCAACATAATGATTTCCTTTATTTAAATGATTTTTGTATCTGTTTTCAATGTTATACTCTTCTGCCACCAGCCCTTAGAGCAGGTGGTTGCTGAATTGAGACCAGGGGTTGAGAATTTTTATCCAGTTCCAGAGAAGAAAAAGGTATTTAATTAGTTTTAAATTTTTGTTTTCAGATTCACATATTTTTACATCGATGTAATTTGAGTAGTGTATGTTATCTTCTTAATTAAATTGTTAAATTAAACAAAACTCTTGTTAATTGTTGTTAAATCCATTTCGCTTCACTACTTAAAAATCAAATTTTTACTGTATTTAAAGAAGCATTGATAATTCTATCATTAAAACTATTATTAAATTATTTTTTAACTCCTTTATATTAAAAAGGGGGGTCTGTGGGTTTGCCCCAGGAAATTTTTGGAAATTTGATCCTTGCAAAAAAGGTCAAACTAATTTTTTGTGTCTAATAATGTTGCCGACCCTTGATCTGGCTAAAGCAATCGTCTTTTGGAATTATAAGATTGACTTTAAACATTATTGTGAAATTTTTAAAAACTCTTGCTAGACATTCAAAACAGGAAGCAAAATAAGGCTTTCTAGAGTAATTATGTTTCTTCTTGTAATTCCCATCCTCACATTGCTGCTGCAACTTCAATGAACACAACTTTTATCACATAAGTCTTCTTTCATCATCATCAATAGCTCAACAGTCCATGTTGGACCCTGGCTTTCTCAAGAAGACGAAACCAATCCTTCCTTCTGCGCACCACAGCTTTCCAGTCTCTGACGTTGAGACAAGATATTACTTATTATTGGAATTATTTTTAAAGTGGTACATTTGATAGAAATCTAACTTATAAATTTATTTTGTTTTGTAAAAAAAAACATTATTTTTTTCATAATACAAAAGCATGTTGCACATCATTAAAAAAGAACATGAATAATACTTTAATGACACCAATTTCATCTGTGTAACCCAATCAGGAGAGACGCTAAAAAGCAATTTAACCCTTTCAGTCCTGTCCACCCCAAATTTTCCATAGAATTAAATTGTAATATCTGGCGACTTAAGATTGAAAGGGTTAAAAGAATTCATGTTAGATAATTTTCACCACTTCAAACTTTTATAATTCCAGAACCACTTAATATTTTTTCATGAAAGTTGTTTTTTTTTCCAAGTTTTTATTCATAAAACATATGTACCTAATTTTAAGATAAATCCAAGATGGTGATGCCAAAAAAGTGGTTTGATTTGATGTGAATGTCAATCCAATGGCTACTAAAAATTTTAGTCTGACTACCATAAGTAATTGTAATTAGTAATTAGAACTGAAATTTTATGCCCTGATCTATTTTCAAGGTATTGTTGACAAAACAATAAAAGTAACATGCATAAAAAATGTTAACTACTATTACTACTACTAAGTTAAAAAAACTTTTTTAAAGATTATTTAATGTATTTACAGAAGAATTTTTACAAGTCATGAATAAAGTATTTTCTTTTGAAAGAGGCACATAAAAAAGGATGCTGAAACGGAAAAAAAAGATGATAGAGAGTAAAGAAATCAAAAATCAAGGGGGATATTTGAGGGAGTACCTAGGTCGTTATGGCGGTAGAGACCCTATATATAGAGAGACTGGACAATGAACTTTTCGCCTCCATTTTAGTTACAAAATGCATGGATCTCCATAGACTGTAATGTTAATTCATCTGCCTAAAACACTTATTAGTGCACAAAAATCAAAGCGAAAACTATATCAAAAATTTCAACAATTCATTCCGAACACGAATTGATGTTCTTTTTTTTGTTATTAATTATTTTTATCTTAGAAAAAGCATTTTAAAAAATCAAAGTGAGTGTGAATGATTGTTGGGTTGCCACAGGCAACATTTGGCTCGCTATCGCTCTTTTCGAGGAGAAATGTTATGGACTAGTAGCCAGGAAACTAGTCTCAATTCCTAGTTGTATTACTTGGTTTTTAATTTCTTATCCAAATAGATGGTTCACTAGTCTTGGTAGCCAACGGCGGATGCCAATAAAGTCGCCAACCAGTTAAACAATAAAATATTTAGTTTTTTGAATTTATTTGGCAATATTTATGAAAGAAAGTAAACAAATAAATTTTTAATAACTTATTTGTTTACATTTTAACTCTTCTTTTGGTATTTTTCAAAACTTTTAACAGCATTTTCCACGATTTTCAAGATTTCGTAATGTTAAAGTATAGGAAAGTTGTAACTAAAATGGCGGAAATACCGATAATACCGGTGAGCCGTTGTCCAGTCTCTCTATATATAGGGTCTCTATATGGCGGCTTTACACCACCGAGGTTTGCGGGACGCGATTTGCGGCGAAAACGGGAACCGCAGAAACTCAGCGACCGCTCGAAAGAGGGCGCTAGAACGGGGCCGCCGCGACTGCCGCGCGGGAACTTTCGAGCGGTCGCTGAGTTTCTGCGGTTCCCGTTTTCGCCGCAAATCGCGTCTCGCAAACCTCGGTGGTGTAAAGCCGCCATTAGACCTTCAAACTCCAGTATAACTAGCCTCACTGGGTGAGGCTTGAGCTGAGCTGTACAGAACGTGTGACTGAAAGTCACGGTCAGCTGAGGAGTGGCTAACTTGATGCTAACCCCCCTCTTGATTTCCCCAAGTGAACTTGGTACTCATTTTATCGACCCCGGAGGGATGAAGGGCTGAGTCTGCCTTGCCCGTGGACCGGGATTTGAACCCCGGGTCTGCTATTCTGTTAAAATACAGTTATTGAAATAATTTTGGGAAAACATCATTAATTTTTGTAAGAATCTTAAACATGATACCTAAATAAATTTGAATTTAGAATTTTGTCTCTGTACCTGGATATAAGTGATGCAGGGTAGGGAAAGGTGGTCCATTAAGGATATTTTAGCAGGGCCATGTCAAAGGGGGAGTTTTAGAGGTTCACCCCCCCCCCCCTGAAATTTTAGCATCAAATTTTATTCTGTTATTTTCTATGAAAATTATGCATCTCACAAGGAGCGGGTCTCTTTGGGTGTAACCCTAAGGGTCTCAAAATGAGTAAAAACTCTACTTTTACGGGTAAAAATTCCAAAAATTTTCTGGGGGAGGACCCCCAACCCCCCTCGAAATTTTATTAAGTATGGTTTTTCCTTGAAACTTTTGTGATTTTCAAGGAGTGATATCCTCTTTGAGGGCTAAATTGTCCCAAAATGAGTTAAAAATGCCACTTTTAGGGGCAAAATAATTCCAAGATTCTTCCGCAGTATAGGAACCCAACCCCCAGATCCCCTTTCACTTGGAATTCACATTGCTTACACAATTTTGAAATTACGTGCACCAAAATTAAAATCCTCTGTGTAAGTCATCTAAAACTTACTATTTATAAAGAGGTACTACATACAGGGTGTCCCGTAAATGATGTGTCACACTTCTAGGGGGGATAGTAGACACCTAGACGAGTCAGAATCACATAGGATTTGGGGTCCCAGACCCAATCCCTGGGAGTTAAAAATGGAGCGACACCCCAAAACAAGTATGGAAAAATTCAATTTGTAGAAGAACTACTATTGGTAAAAATGTAATTATGGTCTCAAATTTTGTGGTTTAATATGATCTTCAAAATTATCTTGACAGTTTTCAATTTAAAATTTTTTTTATTACGAAAAAAGTTAAAAAACAACAAAAAAATGTGAAAAATATGCCAAAACTTTATTTTTTTTCCGAAATCCTTTCTTTTGATTTGATAATCTGAAAGAGCATAATTAATTAACCTTAAGTCCAAGGTTTCACGTAAATAGCATCAGTATTAAACGCTTGAGAGCCTGTTAAAGTCAGTTTTATGGGAGCAAAAACGGCTTCGGAAAACGAACGTTGAAGGAGAATCTACAAGTTACGGATAGATGCTCGCCAAATTTCCCAACATTATTTGCGATACGAGATTCCTCGCCAACCTACGCTTCTACAGATAGTTCAAACTTCCTTGGCGATGTGTGGCCTTAGTTTTCGGATCGTCACTAGAAGTCTAAAAGGAAAATGTATTCAAACTATCAAATCAGACACTCAAGAAAAAATTGTTACTATACCTAAGAAAATAAGCAATGTTTGTTTAGCAAAAGGGATAGTTACAACTTATTTTTTCTTAAGTCTCTGTTTTGTTAAGTTCAATAAACATTTATCTTCTAGACTTCTGTGACGGTCTGAAATCGAAGGCAAAAATTTAAGTAAATTAATTAATTTACTAATTTTTTTTTCAAAATAATTCCCATGCCATAAAAAAGTGAACCACCATGCCAACTTTGAACCCTTTTTGTAAATAGTTTTTGTCGTTATTTTCCATTATACCCATGCACTAGGATAGGCACTAGGTCAGTCGGCGGATCCTCGATCGCTGGGTTCGTGATTTCGAATTGCGATACAAGGTTGGTTTCTATTAATCGAGAAATGTCAATGGGAATAAGCAAAGTGTATGGGGGCTATCCACTAGGGTGGAGCGAAAAACACGAAAGTTGGAATTTCGATTTTGGTTACCTCCAAAAAGTTGCCTTTTAGTGTCCAAAATACACCTGTAAAATTTTATGAATTTTGAAAAACTCCTTCAGGTCTCTACCAGGGCTTTTATGTTTTCAAAAATTGGTTTTTTACTATAAATTTCATATTTTGCATTGTTTATTGGCAAATTTTTCTGGTATTTTTGTATTTTTAATATAAAATGTAACTTTCCAGGCCCGACAATACATTTTTAACCCAAAAAAGTTAATGAAAAGGCACAAATAAATGTATAATACATGTTTTTTTACTTTTTTAATATACTGCGTAATGGGGGGAGCAAAAAACCTTTTTTACGAAATCGGTCAACGACTAAAGCTCAAAGTTTGTAGTTGGGGGTCCTTATAACCCATAAAAAATTTAAACTTGGTCTGATGATATCTTTAGGTTGTGCTTTTGAGTCAAAGTTTGAAAATTTTATGAAAAATGTAAAAAATTTGAAAATTTTCCCGGTAATTTCTAAATGATCCCGAAGTTTTTTTATGGTGAATAATTACATATATTGCTTGTATGTTGCTTAATATTAGCAAATTAGTATCTTTGAATCACGTAAAAATGGTTTAATAGTTCTTCAAAATTCGTTAATGGACTATGTTAAATATGTTAGTAGCTTATTACATTGTGGTCGTTAGGAACAATGTTTAAGGAATAAAACCGGCTGACCGGTGGAGGGTGAAAGGTCAAAAAGGTTACATATACTGAAAAATAATCATTTTTTGCTAGGTGATAAATTTAAAGGGAATTTTTCCATATTAACTGAAAAAAAAATCAGTAAAAGTTTTTTTTGTCTGTATTTTTTCGTACATATTTCCCAAAATGCTACTTCGATTGTTCTTTTCCCATTTCTTTTATTTGGGGATGTTAAAAGGAGGATGAGAAATTGTTTGAATTGGGATATACGAAAAATATGACTCGGAAAATATGTAAATATTTAACGCGAAACCTCTCATGATCAATTTTAATGATTTTTTACAATTATTATGGAAAAATCCCCTCTTGAATTCATCACCTAGCAGAAAATATTTATTTTTCAGTTTATATAACCTTTTTGGACCCTTCACACGAATTTTTAAGGGTAAGGTAATCTTTAATTCTTATAAAAACTGAATTCACACCCATAAAATTACCGGAAAAGGTAATTTAGTGAGAAATGTAAATTGGGGCTCGTCCCCTCAAAAATTAAGATTGGTGAGGGAAACAAAGGTCATATTCGGATTCAGGAGGTCATTTAACATAAGAGTCAACCGGATCTTTTCCTTAAACATTGTTCCTAACGACCACAATGTAATAAGCTACTAATAACATATTTAACATAGTCGATTAACGAATTTTGAAGAACTATTAAACCATTTTTACGTGATTCAAAGATACTAATTTGCTAATATTAAGCAACATACAAGCAATATATGTAATTATTCACCATAAAAAAACTTCGGGATCATTTAGAAATTACCGGGAAAATTTTCAATTTTTTTACATTTTTCATGAAATTTTCAAACTTTGACTCAAAAGCACAACCTAAAGATATCATCCGACCAAGTCTAAATTTTTTATGGGTTATAAATAAAGACCCCCAACTACAAACTTTGAGCTTAGTCGTAGACCGATTTCGTAAAAAAGGTTTTTTGCTCCCCCATTACGCAGTATATTAAAAAAGTAAAAAAAAACATGTATTATACATTTATTTGTGCCTTTTCATTAACTTTTTTGGGTTAAAAATGTACTGTCGGGCCTGGAAAGTTACATTTTATATTAAAAATACAAAAATACCAGAAAAATTTGCCAATAAACAATGCAAAATATGAAATTTATAGTAAAAAACCAATTTTTGCAAACATAAAAGCCCTGGTAGAGACCTGAAGAGGAGTTTTTCAAAATTCATAAAATTTTACAGGTGTATTTTGGACACTAAAAGGCAACTTTTTGGAGGTAACCAAAATCGAAATTCCAACTTTCGTGTTTTTCGCTCCACCCTACTATCCACTCACTGTCCGATAAGCAATATCTTAGGTTTGTCATAACTTTCAATAACCTGCATTCTTTTATTTTGCAAATTTCTTATATCGGAAGTTGAGGGGAGACCCTGCATACCCACTTGCTTATTATATCATTCTGTAATTAATAGGAACCACCCTTGTATCGCAACCCGAAATCACGAACCTAGCGATTGAGGATCCACCGACTGACGTATCCCAGAGCGGGGGTATAATGATGGAAAATAACCACAAAAACTATGTACAAAAGATATTTTACGAGCCATGTTTGTAAATAATAGATTCTTCTGTTTTTTTTACCTAAGTTATCAAATGTACAGTTTTTCTCATTAAACGCAATAAGTAGTAATGCTGTTTGCATGATTGATACATTTATAAAACCAACACAACTATCGATTGAATAAAAAACTATCGATACTATCAGATAATTTCTAACAATTCATACTATTGATTTTTAAGATCGATAGTTCCTAAAAATCAGTAGTAAAATCATGTTTGTTCTTCATGTTCAAAAATTTTTTTAATTAAATTAATTAATCTCTTGTTTCCTAAAAGTAATAAGAATTAAGAACCAACATTTTAGGCTTTTGAAATTTTAATCCCGCCAAATTGTTCAATTGCCGCATTTCAGATATTTTCATACTCATCTCCTGTCTCGCCAAATCGGGCGAGGAATGAAAGTTGGCAGACATCTATCCGAAACTCGTAGATTCTCCCTGAACATTCGTTTTCCGAAGCCGTTTTTGCTCCCATAAAACTAACTTTAACAGGCTCTCAAGCCTTTAATACTGATGCTATTTACGTGAAACTTTGGACTTAAGGTTAATTAATTATGCTCTTTCAGATTATCAAATCAAAAGAAAGGATTTCGGAAAACAAAATAAAGTTTTGGCATATTTTTCACATTTTTTTACTGTTTTTTAACTTTTTTCGTAATAAAAAAAATTTTAAAGTGAAAACTGCCTAGATAATTTTGAAGATCATATTAAACCACAAAATTTGAGACCATAATTACATTTTTACCAATAGTAGTTCTTCTACAAATTGAATTTTTCAATAATTGTTTTGGGGTGTCGCTCCATTTTTAACTCCCTGGGATTTGGTCTGGGACCCCTAAGTCCTATGTGATTCTGACTCGTCTAGGTGTCTACTATCCCCCCTAGAAGTGTGACACATCATTTACGGGACACCCTGTATAGCTGGTACTACCTCAGAAAAAATGTCGAGTCATTCCCCCAAACATTTTAGGCTAAGTGGTCCACAGACTTCTTCATTTCCTTTGGTCTAAATTAGATGGGAATCACTAATTTATATTAATGATTTGAGGTGGTGGAGGATCCAAGTATGCAAGGCAAGAGCAAATGACAGAAACAAATTTCAGCAGTTTTCTTGCAGGAATAGATAGGTAAAGCCCACAGTTCGATCAAAACCAGGCACCAGGCCATATAGAGTGGCGTAGCCAGAAACACATTTCGGAGGGGGATATTGGGTAGCTTTTGTGGTTTTCAATTTTTCAATGGTCAAAAAGGGAAAATTTCTGAGTTTCGAAGGGGGATATATCCCCAAACCTCCCTCTGGCGACGCCCCTGCATAGGTTCCAAAGCTTTTTGGGACCATGAATGTTTTTGATAAATATTCTACAATTTTAGCATCTTTTAAGGCTCAAGATTCTGTACACCAGAGTTGGGCAAAATGCAATCAGATTAATGATTAATGATTACGATTACAATTGTAATCTGATTACATTTGTAATCTGATTACAAATGTAATCAAGAAAGTAATCACATGGAGATTAATGATTACAATTGTAATCACGAAAGTAATCACATGGAGATTAATGATTACATTTGTAATCTGATTACTGATTACAAATGTAATCTGTAATCTGATTACAGATTACAATATGTAATCTCATAATAAATCTTGATTACTTTTTATGATTGATAATGTGAAGGCACACAGAATGTACTTGTTGGTTCGCATCTTGCCGGAAATAGTCCAAAACTTACCGGAAGTGGTCCGAAACTTTCATGAAGTGGTCCAAAACTAACCGGAAGTGGTCCGAAACTTAGCGGAAATGGTCCAAAACATACCGGAAGTGGTCCAAAACTTACCGGAAGTGGTCCAAAACTTACCGGAAGTGGTCCAAAACTTATCAGAAATGGTGCACAACTTACCGGAAGTGGTCCAAAACTTATCGGAAGGGGTTCACAACTTACCGGAAGTGGTCCAAAACATACCGGAAGTGAACTATAACTTACCGGAAGTGGCCAGTAACTTACCGGAAGTGGTTCTCAACTAACCGGAAGTGGTTCACAACTTACCGGAAGTGGTCCTAAACTTACCGGAAGTGAGTTGCGAACCACTTCCGGTAAGTTGTGACCCACTTCCGGTATATTAAGGATCACTTCCGGTATATTAAGGATCACTTCCGGTAAGTTGTGGACCACTTCCGGTAAGTTGTGAACCACTTCCGGTAAGTTGCGAACCACTTCCGGTAAGTTACTGACCACTTCCATTAAGTTATGGTTCACTTCCGGTAAGTTTTGGACCACTTCCGATAAGTTTTGGACCACTTCCGGTAAGTTATGGTTCACTTCCGGGAAGTTTCGGATCACTTCCGGTTATCTAAGAACCACTTCCGGTTATCTAAGAACCACTTCCGGTTATCTAAGAACCACTTCCGGTCAGTTAAGAACCACTTCTGGTTAGCTAAGAACCACTTCTGGTGAATTGCGGATCACTGTAATTAAGTTGCGTCAATCTGATTAATCAAAAGTAATCTGATTGACAAATGTAATCAGATTACATCAATCAGATTACAAATGTAATCAGATTACTTTCTATCAGATTACAAATGTAATCAGATTGATGGTTACAAATGTAATCAGATTACAAATGTAATCTGATTACTTTCAATCAGATTACAAATGTAATCAGATTGATGATTACAAATGTAATCAGATTACAAATGTAATCTGATTACTTTAATCAGATTATTAATCTGATTACAAAAGTAATCTGATTGCGCCCATCTCTGCTGTACACCACAGAGAAAAAGCCTAATAGAGGGTCATAAACGCTATTTTCAAATGCTATCGTATGATAGAGAGTAGCACGCAAATATTTGATTGCGGAGCTCCTTGTGCAAGGATTATTGATTATTCTGAAGTATTTATTTACGACAAGGAATTGCTGAACTTCGTAACGGCAACAAAACAATGAATAGAGGCTTCCAGAGAGCAAGCAGAAGCCTCTATTATTCAGCCAACTAGAACTTGAAACATTGTTGACTGAATGTCTCATGAAATCAGCTGTTGAACAGCAAAAGTAGTCACTGTCTTGTTACTCTTTGCGTTCGAAACCTTTTATTTCTTACAAGGAAATGAGTTTTCCTGGGATATTTTCCAGTACTCCCGAATTTAAGTACATCACTCTCGACGAGTCAAAAAAACTCGCTAATCATGTCCATGCTGTACATTGCTGTTTATACGCTCGTGGCAAAAATCCTCTGATTTCGGTAAATAAATATTAAGAATTTTATGAATCAAGACAGAGAACAGATGTGAGATAATCTAAAAAATCCGAGCACGGCGTAAAAATGGCGATAAAATAGTGGATTCTGGGAACCCAGTTCTTAAGTAGTTGAATTGTTTACTCGTCAATAAACGGCCTTGGCAACACCTAATTTGATAAAATTCTCTAGGGCAGTCACCACCTTGGTGACTGCTCTATAGTAGTAGTGGCTGGCTAGACTGCCAAATAGAGCAGTTACCAAGTTGGCTGTTGCCATGAAGAACCTACATCAAATCCGTTCCCCAAATTCCTCTAAAAATGTCCCCCAGACCTGGATTTACCCAGATTTGAAACAGGTCCTCCAAGGCGATTGGCTGGTCTAACGTTCTTGGTGACACATTGCCCTTTTTACCATGGAGGACCTGTGTCTAAACTTTTCGCAAGATAGTATAACCTGTCTTAAGTGAAACAGTTGAACTGGAGACACCAAAAATCTATGTTTCAGACTTCACTCAAAATATGGGTACCCCTTGTTTTCTTCAATTAAGGGTGATAATTTTTTTTATAGCTGGTTTGGATGAATTCTGGATAGATTCACTTTTGAAATCATCAGTTCAACTTTTGGCAACCCTAAGAACTGAAGAAAATTGTTTGGAACTAGTATTAATTCCAAACCATTTGAGGGAAAAAATTGTGAAAAGTTTTAGATTTAAGGTACATTAATTGATTATTATTTTAGATGCACATGCGTTTTGATGGCTGTCTGGGGTTTCCTGGGGGTCTTGTGGAACCTGGACAAACTGTTTTAGAATCTCTCCAACGCGAATTGGTTGAAGAGATAAACCTGGGCAGTGATTTACATCCTAGTGAAGAAGACTACTTGTTTTCTCATGTTCATCACTCAAAAGCAGTTTGTAACCATTTTTATGGCAAGGAACTTTCTGAGCAGCTTTTTTTGGCTATGGAGAAGAATGTTTTCACAGCACCTGACTTTGGAGAAGAGGTATAAAATACATTGATACTTTTTAATTTAGTACAGAGATGCTAAATCCATTAAGCAGAGGCATAGCGAGAAAAAAATTTCGGAGGGGGATATATTCCCAAATGCACTGGTTATTGCTATGAAAGTATTAACTCTACTCTAATCTCGCTACTTTTTGAAAAATTACAAGTTAAATTAAAGCATAATAACAAAAGTAGCAGCCAGGAATCGAACTGGGGACCATTGTGTTACTAGCCGCACATTCTACCGTTGGGCTATCGGTGCTGATGCCAGGATTGATCAATAACGTAATTTTAATGTTTAAAAGTAATAAACTTCTACTACTGCACATGCTTCAACTGTCGTAACATTAACAACTATGATTCCCAAATCCCTCCCCCTTTTGACTATGCCCCTGCCATTAAGACAGTATACAGGATTCCTAATAGCAAAATATAAAAGTTAAAGGAAAGATTAAATTTTGAGAGGAGGAAAAAAACTTTAATTTAAAATTTGTATATAATATTGTGACACCAAAAAATATTTGTCTTTGAAGTTGCTCTAAAAAATAGGGTTCTTTAAATTAAAAAACTTTTACATTGTTGTGACAAAATCTTAAACACTGTGATAGGCACTAATTTTAAAGTGCTAACTTCAATTTCAAATATATTATAAAAAATTAAATAGTTTCATTTTATTCTAGAATCTTGGTATGATCAGAGTTCCTTTAGTACCAATGCCTGGTGGAACAAAAGAATGTTTTTCGAAATTTCTTCAAAACTGTTTTGCCGGCAATGCCAAAGACCAGTTACTAAATTTCCTAGCGTGTTCAAACCTTATAACTCTTGATAAGGTACAAGAAGCTCTACGGATATCAAAAGAATTAAGCTAATAAAGGTATACAAGTATGGTTGATCTTAATTGGAAAAAAAAAATATTGGTATTTCTTTGATACAACCACAAAATTTTTTCACAAAACAATTCATTGTAATGATTGATTGAACATTTTTTAGTACATACTGGATAATATAAATATGATGATGTACCAGAGGTGATTGTTGTGACCAAGGGTGAAAAAAATTAAAAATTTATCCAATTAATTCTGGATCAATAGTCTTTTTTTCTCCGTCAACATTTTTTTCCCTTTAATTTGTTCTACAACTGACTTGTACTTAAGGATGTATGAAGGATTTTGTTACAATAGAAACCTCTTTAAAATCATCCCCCCCTGATATAGTGACCCTTTGTAAAAGTACTGATTGCTTTACCCATAGGGATATTTGTATTTGTAAAAAGTATTTTCTTCCGAACCAAGGAGTATTGCTGTGTGAGAAGTAAGAGTAATGGTTTTGTCAGCAATTGTAAAAAGTAAGAGCCAATCAAAAATTAAAGTTAAAAAAAGATGCGAGTTTGTGTGTTACAATTTTTTATACAACCCCTGCAATTGCAAGTTCACCTTTTGAACTGAATACATAATTTCTTTGCTTGACATTTTTACACATATGTAATTACAATTTAATTAATTTTATGAACTTAGAAAGACAAAGCCTGTAAAATGGTTTGTAGTATATTCACAAATCTAATACTTAGTATTAATTTTCTCAGAAGAAATAAATTTTTTCTTTCATAAGGAAATTATCTATATAATAATATATTCTGGAGTACCAAGAAAATATGTGGAATCATACAAAACTAAGTGATTACATAAATTTTTTTATTAGAGCTTATAATTTTTAGAAAACACAACATTAAAAAATTGCTGTGTGCATAAAGGTTAAGATAAAAATATAGTAAATACTCTTATTAGCTTAAAATACAATACTTTGTAATTTTTATAAAAGCAAGTGATTAAAAATATGCATATTCATAGAAATAGAGTATTTTCCAAGCATAAATTTAAAACAAGCCTACACAACAAATAGCATTATAAACTGCATGTGCCTTCCCTTTTCTGGGCAGATAAATCTTGAATAAATTAAATTTGAATTAAAATGTCTTAAAATGCAAATGAGTCTTTATCTTATTAGCATATTATCTTAGTTTTAATGAATTTAACTAGCAATAGTGAATTTTGATAGAATTTTTGCCTAAAGGAAGTAAATTTGGATCATATCACAGTGAAAGTTGTGCAAACCTAGCTTTAAAATATTAAATGACATTACATTCATGACAAGTCCATAGCATCACAACAAAGCTTTGATTTTATAATTTGACTAGGTTAAGTGTTAAAATAAAACTACAAAACAATTCAACATTTAACTTAAATTTTATAAATAAAATTGAACACAAAAAATTTTATGAAAAAAGATTGTATGCATTTGTAAAATAGTTGTTAGCGGTCAAGTTAGAATCCCTTCTTCTCTGATTTTCAAACTACCGTATATTTCCGTGTAAAAGCTGAGAATTTTTGGAAAAATTTCCAATTTGAAAGTCAGGGTCAGCTTTTACACTGATTTAAAGAGTTTGAAAATATTATGGGATTAAGTTTCACGGAAGCCCCTTGCAATCATATTAAATTAACATATCAGCTGGCGTGCTTAAACACCAATACGTAAAATAGAAACAAACTAAAAGAAAACTCAAAAAGTAAAAGTAGGAAGAAAATTTATTTTAACACCTATGCGTATAAAGAAAGTATGAACCTTGATGTGCTGGTTCAAAGAATTCAATGCAAGTTTAGTTGCTGCAGCTGTTTTTTCTGGCTCCAATTTGGGTGATTCATCGGAGCAAAGGTGGTAAATTTTAACTCAACTTATACGAGGGTTTTAAAGTTAAAGTTTAAAGGAATAAAAAGCATATCCTCGGCTTATATGTGGAAATCAAAACATTTTTGTGAAAATAAAAAATTGTGATAAAGAATATACTTTAAATGAAAAATACTATTCACACATCATATTAGTTTTTAAGGTGTGCAAAATTATTCTGAACATTTCAAAAGTTGGTAAACACATAAAAATAGAAGTGCAATACAATAAAATTGTAGTGTAATGTGCTCAAAAAATGTGCTGTATAAAACATATATAGATAAAGGGAATTAGTAAAACAGTATACAGTAGAGCCCCAATTATCCATGAGTGGATGATCAGCGAGTGCCACAATTTTTTTTTTAATAACGAAAAGAAAAGGTGTTTTCAAAGCAAGAAGCAAAAGAGAGTGACTGATTTTTTTAAAAAGGCGTAACTCAACACTTTTTGTTAACAGTACAGTATATTGTTTTTTGTTTACTGTTTTTTATTTTAGTGATTTAGATGTAAAGCAAAGGTTTCTGCTGTAGAACTCTCCACATTTAAAAAGATTTACACATCATGCTTTTTTGTACAATAAAGCATAGATTTTATGCTGAAATATTTTTTTCGTGTTTTCACTTCATTTTTAGTCTTTTTTCGGGTTATCCAAAATTTTCGGGAATTTTGCTATCTGCGGTACCCCTGCCACCCAATTCCGCGGATAATCGGGGCTCTACTGTTTTTTCACAAATCACAATAAATATGAAAGTTTGAATTAAAAAAAAAAAAGACAGAAAATTTTAAATTTCAACTTAGTTGAAAATTATGAAAATAAGTACTCTGACAGTATTTAGAACTTCAATTCTTAAGAGTTTTGCATTATAAATTCTTTTTAATAAAAATAACTTTTTATTTATAACACAAATTTAGCTTTCCCCATCCCTTCAATACAAATCAATCATTTGTAAAAGGAAATTTACATAAGGCAATAATTGAGTTCAGATCGTATACACTAATTTTTAAAGGTTTATAATTATATTTAACTAAATATTGTCTTAAAATAATTTTCAAATCATTGTTTGTTGTAGTCTTAAGCTTTGTACAAACAGTTTAACAAGTTCATTTGGATCCCAGCATAATTTTTTTTATTACTGAACCCAGTCCTTGAAAACTGTAAAGGTGCCATTCAAATATTATGTAAGCATGTTTTTGGTCATTTTTAGATTCCTTCCCCTTGTCAGCAATGATAAGCAAACTGCAAACCCCCTTCATAATTACGTAAGAAAAATGCCTGACTCCCCTTTGTTCGTTTTTTGGTACAAAATGTTTAACAATGCCTCTAAAAAGTGTAAAATTTATTTTTGGGAGAATTTTGAAATTATATATGCAAGGAACAAGAGCTTTTCAAAAATGCCATGTTTTTTTAACATCTAATGTAAGCATCACTCATACCCCCTACCCCCTTGTCAGGGAAAATAAGCTAAGAGGAAACCCCCTCCCCCATAAATACCCCCTTAGTACCCTCCCCCTTAGGTACTTACATAATATTTGAACGGCCACAAACCTGAATATTTCAAACATTTGTGAACATTACTGATAATTTTATTAAAATGCAATTTCAGGAAAGACAATTGTCAAGCATACATGGGTGCCCCTTCTAAAAAATTGCAAGACTGAACTTTAAATTACCTTTTTAATCACTTTCCCTTAGTCTAGCATTTTTTTTTAAATTGCAGGAAGACCTATAAAATATCATATAAAAATTAAATAAGTCCTCAAATAAGCTAAACTTGTATCTGGGTAAAACAGGCTTATTTTTTGGCAAAATTGTGCGAGGTTCAGTACTAAAGTTCAGTACAAATCGCTGCCAACCGGGCAGTCAATTTTACGTTTTATATTGAACCTGGGACGCAATTCAGTTCAAAGAACTTTTACCCAGGACTGAAGAGTGGCACCCATGAGCTTAGTTCATAAGGTAGGTTTGCATATTTTTTAAAAATAGAAGTCATAAAACTCAAGAAAAAAAATTTCCAATTAGTCATAACAAGTCTTTTTCTTTAAAAAGTCAATCAAACCTTAATCAAATATTTAGGATTAAAACACTTAATCAATGATTTTTTTAAGCTGTTTTGAAAAGTAAATTCCACATTGAATCTTTAAATTTCAACAGTATTTTTTCCAATATGCATAAAAAAATATAAAATTACTTCAATCAAATTTTCCCTAATTCATCTCAGAAAAGAATGGCCTTCACTTTTAGGCGTTGAGTGTGACATGCCTTTTAGAGGGGATGATACTGGAGAACTCATTCTACATCGGAGATTGTATCTCTTTTGAGCAGATCCAGTCTTTAAAAAAAACATGAAATATCAATAAGTAAAGAGAGGTTAAGATACAAATATTTCAACATTTAAAATAGCTAAGTTATTAAGTTCAGTTCTTATTAGATATTTAACACCTTAAATTTCACCGGCGTATATGTAGGTTTCGGAAATCCAAAGCATTAAGTGCCGCTGGCGTATTTATATGCTCTTAAGAAGTATGATGTTTTGCATAGCATTTTTGTGGAAAAAAACCCCACTTCAGGAATGACAGTGACAGTTTTTTTTTGAGGAATTATTTATTACAGAGAAATGGGAAAACAAACGGAAAAGTTATTTCTTCTGTAATGATGTAAACTACAGCTCTGAAGTTATTGCTCGTAATTCTTTTTGAGTTTTTATTCTTTTTTGTTCCATATTTTACTTCTTTCACTTTCGTTTTAGTTCAATGTGTGTAATGCTGGGTTTTTATTTTTAATGAATTTGGTTCAACATCCAGGAAAAAAGAAAAATGCTTATAACGGATTGATTAAATCTTCCTTTTTTAAAATTATTTACTTGCTAAGCTGGTGATTTCTGTTTAAAATTTTTCTTTATAAATTGAGGGATGTAATGTCTTTTTATTCGTGAAATTAAAGTGTTTAGAGTGTTTTATGAGTTGAATAGAAAAAGCACACTCTGCAAAGGTGTAACTGTGTGAAATATGCTGGCACTGGGGAGGCAGTTGCATCGAATTTCCAAGGCAGTTAAGGGGTTAAAGGAGTATTTCAGAAGCTCTTCCAATGTTAAAAAAAAGTACAAAGAAGGTTTATTCTAATTTTTTGAGCAATTAGTGAGAATTACCTACCATGTACACAATGTTCAGTGATGTTCATACACAAAATATTTTATACTAAACATACCTCGTTTAAGTTTTCAATACTTGAAAAAATCAAATTTTCTTTGGGTGTGTCACCTATAAAGTAATGAACATCATTAAGACAAATATTGGAGGTCAATGCAACCCATATGCAATTATAAATTTTACCGGGACAGGAGACTAAACCTCTTCCTTCAAAATATTTAATTAGCCCTAAACAACCAGCTAGCTAATATTTTCCATTGTGTTCCAGCTTGGGAGAAAAAGACCATTCCATGAAAAAGTGGACATAAGGGTTGAAATTTCAAATGGATTTTATTACTATAAATTATACACATCAAATTAAAGGTTACAATATTGACTAGATGAAAGAATAGAGAGCTAAGCTTTACTTTAAGAATTATTTTTATTAGATAATTTTTCGGGGCTCAAACTTTTCAAGTATGTAAAATAGGGTATTTTGACCAAAATAAAAAAAATAAAAGCAGCAGAATTGTAATTGTAGGTGCATAACATCACTATTTGTGACCTTGGTTATCATATAAAACACTTAATTTTTGAAAAAAATTTAAAGACTTGATTTTTAATCCATTTAACCCTTTTGTGACGGGCAACTCAACCACTGAGCCACTCTCACAGGATGGCAGACGAGTAGAAAGAACTTTCCCCAGGGGATGGGCACTTTGCACTCTAAATCGCACTTAAGAAAAAAATTGTAGAAATTAAAATTGTGGTCCAAAATATCTAATTTTTGCCATATGATCAGCATAACCCATAAAAATTAGAACGCTATACCTTTATTTTCCTTGAAAATTTTATAAAACATATAACATTTAAATAATAAACATTTTCTCATATCTAAAATGAATAAAATATCATAAAATGAAGAGATTTTATCTTAATAAACTTATTCATGAAGATATATTAAGCATATTTGGATCAAAACCCACTTTATTTTCCTTTTATTTGAAACGCGTAAAGCGAAAGCGACAACCAATCTAACCAATTGGAAATTGTTGAAACATTGCTAATTCTGAGATAAATACCAAATAATTTATCCATTTCGATGTTCGAATATTTAGACACTCAAAAATATGGATTATTTTTAACTAAGCAATAAATAATTCCATCAGAACACAAGCAAAATCTAAAAGAAAAAAAAACCACTGTAATAAAAACATCAAATCTCCCATTTATCCTTCAAATAAAAATAAAAAAGTATATTGAAGCCTATAAAACATGTGCGTAAGTTTATATTAGCCAAGGAAGTAAAAAAGAGAACACTCTAAATTCACATTACTTATGTTCTCAATGCATCATTCATAAGTCTCGCGAATCCTCCGAAACAACTTATCAAAAATATAAAATATTTTATGGGTATGAAGATAAAAATATGTGCTTTCAAATTATTTCGCTGTAACAGACATAGGGCAACATCTAATTAGAATAGAAAATACTAAAAAAATTTTTAATCGTGTATCACATATGAGTTGTCCGTCCTCTGGTCCTTTCAAAGCAGGCGTCTCACCCATGAGACGGTGGGCCGGTGAAAGCACTACTTTGTTAACGTAAACTAGTTAAAGTTAATAAAAAATTTAGCCAAGAAATTGTCATTTAAGGAGTTCCACAGGGTTCAATCGTAGGGCCAATTTTATTTTTGATTTTTATTAATGATTTTTGTAATTTTGATTTGGATTGTAAAATTGTAACCTTTACTTATGATACTATTTTGATTTTTTTGGATTCTAACCTTGTGTCACTATTATAAAACTGAGACTGAATAGAAAAAGGTTAATGAATAGTTTCATCTAAATTTCCTTAAATTAAATGTCTCAAAGACCAAATTCATGATTTTTAATTAAAAGCCAAATGTTTCTATATGCAATGTTTTAAAATTTCATGATTTTCACTGTGATTTTCATTGCAATAGTTCCTGTGATTGTGACATTATTCAAAGAGTTGATACAATTAAATACTTAGGATTACAAATATACAGTAATTTTAAATGGAAATCACATGTTTATAACTTACTTAGTAAATTGAGATTTTATAATATTACGTTTTTTAAATTGGGGGGGGGGGGGGGGAAGCTGATCAGAAATGTTTAACAACTTTGTATTATTCTTGGGTACAATCTATTTTAAATTATGGCATAAATTGCTATGCATCTGATTACATAAGTTTAAACCTCAACTTTATTTACAAAATAAATTATTTTCTCATTTCAATAATTTTCTGCAACCAATATCATTTATAACTGTATGCCAGCTATTTGTTTATTGGTTATTAATTTTTCTTTTTAAAAATAAAAACTTTTATGAACTAAAACCAATAAACTATTTAACAGTAAATAAATTTTTCATAAATCACATGCATTTTTAGGTCCATATATGTTCAATAAATTAAATGAAGCTACTAAACTCACTAATAAAATATTCAGATTTTAAAACAAATATCCCCAAATTCATAGAAGCGCAAGATACAATTGAAAATATCAATATCTAAAATAGTGTTGTAAATAATAACAGGAATATGCATTTTCGATATCATGTACGAGCTATTGCACTTATGATGTCTCACAACTTAAAAGAATATTTTCCTTTTCCTTATTTATAAATTGGTATTTATTCGTTGTTTTCCTTATTATTGTTTTTTGTTGTTGATTTCTTTTCTCTCTGTGTGTGCTGTTTTAATAAATTTTAAATGTAAAATCGTAATAAATTGACTATCGATAAGTGAAAGATCTTGTCCTTTTTGGAAAAGATCATTTTGGACATCACACTTTAAAATTAAAAATATAATTACAAGTTGTGTAAGTTTTATTTTTGCTCAAATATTGAAGAACATAATAAAAATACTTTTTAAGGATTCGGTGGTTAATATATCCCCCAAAATTTAGATACAAACTATAAAATTGTGTCTAAATGTCACAATGGAATGACCCAAAACATCTATCAAGGAATGGAAATCAAAAACATGAATCAGGCTGAAACACCCAATATAATTAAATCCACAAAATTATAAATAGATTTTCATGATTTCACTAGAATGACTCGATAGATAAAATATGCAATTATAGCACAATTACTACCCAAAGGCTCTTTAACATTACAACTACACGAACTTAACCTGTTAGTTCTAGTATTAATACTTATATCTAGTCTTAATCAAAATGGAATATGCTTCATTTTTATATAAAGCTTTTCTGAAATTTTTATGCCTCCTTATTATTCTTTCAATACTTATATTGTTATTTACCAATTACCATTACTACTTTTGTAAATGAGTTTAAGCGTGCCTACTAACCATGTACTTAAATATTTTTCTATACTTGTTCTAACTTCAGAAGTTAATAATAACAACTTGATCTAAACCTTTTAAAACATTTCTTGCTTTAGTATAAAATATTTAAAATAAAAATTCTTACTTTTTATTTTTGTAGTCCTTTTCTTACTTAAAGACTTTTTAAGACTTGTTTCTGGTTCTACTGGCACTGGAGATTTTATTTCACTAATTTTTCCTGGAATCATTATGAAATAAGCATAAATTAATAAATTGTTTATGGTAAACTTCATAATATGGCATTAAATTTAGGTTCTCTATAATTTATTATTATTCCACTTAACTAATGTTCAAAATTTTTGTGCATGCCAGAAAATTAAACCCAAGGTAATTAATGTAAAAGGCTTTATTTCAAGTTCAAAAACTTTTTTGGCCTGATTTTTAAAACAAAGTTTAAGATACAAAAAGATTTCTTACCAGCAGAGATTTGCTTGGAAGTTTGTTGATCCAGCACATCTTTTGTAATTGTTGACACTGCTTCCTTTCTAGCGAAATTGATGGGTGTGGAAGTCAATTTTCTTGGTGAAAAGCGAGCTGCATACAAAAAAAAAGTTTATGATTACTACAGTATTAATTCTGTTAAAATGCATACATTTAGAATGTGAGTATGTCAAAAAGGATATTTCCTGATCCCTACCCAAAAACCCTTCAATGCACTTTTCCTACCATTTATCACATTTCTTTTGTCCAAAAATTCAATTCAAAAATTTAAAATGGATTAAGAACATGGGGGAAAATATTCTAAGATAAAACTAAAATAAAACCTTTTCATTTATAATATTTCCTGAACAGATTCCTGTCTCCAAATGAGAATTTTTTTGCTATGAAATGCTGAAACATAAATTATTTACCAGCAAGGGTCTGTCTAGACTTTTTGTGAAGGGAAGGGATTATGTCTGCTTTTGTAAAAATCTACTTATAGTTTTGTGAATTTGAAGTTACCATTAAATTAGCTTTTTTTATGCCAAGAACCTGTTTTTGTGAAAATAGGGTCCCATTTTTGTAGTATTGTGAAAAATCCCAAAAACAATGTTTTTCAAAGAGGACGAGACTAGCTCTGTGAGAAAGGCAGAAGCAAAACTTTTTTAGTCTGTTTTTAAGCCAAAATATTTTGTGAAGGGTCCGTTTTCCCAATGAAATATTTTGTGAAGGGTCAGTTTTTACAATGAAACATTTTGTGAAAGTTCTGAAAACTGACCCAAATTTCTTCTAAACAGACCTCTGACTAGTAATGATGAACCATGAAATAGAAGGTATGCTAAACATTAAATTAATATTTTTTTAATAACATCTTTGGCACTAGTGTTTACTACATGTGACAAAAACTGCCAACCTATCCATATCCATCATAGAATTAGAAGGGCAAGATTTACCCTAACACTTAAGCTAACATCTCTCATCCCTAAGTAAAGAATTTTTAAAGCAATGTGGTCCAACATTTAGTTACTCGAGGGCCAATTAAGCATTTTATAGGTAGGTGAGGGCCAGAGAACAGTAAAAAAAAAGAAAATTAATTATTTTAATACTGGCAAATTAAGTTTATTTTAACACTTATTTTGACTATAACGAATCACTAAGACACATTTCACTTAATGATTTTCTTACACTGAATATCCAATGTAAATATATGGGCTGGGTCATTAAAACACTACTCATTCATTCAAGGCGATACGTTTTGTGCTACAATTTAAATACTTTTCGTTGATGTTCATATGCATTAAACTCAAATAATTTATTTCTTGTTCAGTAAAATTGAGGATATACTGTTAAAATAAAAACTAATCCAAAGTAAATAAAAAAACTTTTCATAGAAATTAGTCAATTCACAGCATTTTGAAAATGAAAGAGCAAAAAGAATTTACATTAACAGGTAAAAGTATTATATTGCTAAATTAGTTCATATCCAAAGAAGAGGTAGAGGTTAGAGCTTTTCTCAAGAGGTAATAAAAAATTATAAATTAAGTTCTAAATACAGAAAATGACGGCCCTATACTGAAAATTTCTGAAGTTTCACTTGTAGATGAACTGTGAATTACAACTCCTTTCATTTTTATGCATTGTTTTAAAAATATATATTAAGATTGCTAAAGGATAAAGTCATTGGCAGTATAATTTAAAACATACAAACTGTAGCCCCCAACTGCAGTTTCTATTGATGTCTTTTTAATGCCCCATTTAAAAGTTAACCCAAAAACATTTCTAGGGGGTTCAGGGGTTCTCCCCTAATTAGACCCATAAAAACAGGGTTTTAACACATTTCTCTAATAAAACTGAAATGTGTGGATTATATTCTACGTAGTTTGAATAAGCTTCTAGTTTTGTGGCTGAGTGCCATGAAAATACCTTCGAAGGCTGCATGCCACCAGCTGGTTGGACCACACTGTTTTTTTTCTTTTTTTTTTTAAAGGAAAGGAAGCTTTAAATCTCCTCTTTTTCTCATAAATCTTTTAACTTTCATACGTTCTTTATGGCTTCTATTTTATAAATTTAGGATGACTTGAATTGTAATATTTAGTATGTATGACTTGAATGAAATATTTAGATATTACATACTGAAAATAACAAAAATATTAGGTACAGTCCTCGCTAAATATCGCCAATATCCAAATCACTAAATATATCCAAATATCAACAAATTTTTCTGACTTTTATTAATAAACTGAATAGTTATTGATCTAATTAAACATTTTAATTCAGGAGTTAGAAATTATTTATGAATATTTCTACTTTTTGTTGTCTAAAAGAACCAGGCAATATTTAGCGGGGGACTCTAACGGAATTTGAACCAAATATTATAATAAAACAACTAAAATCAAGCAGTTTCTTATATAAGTTAGTTAATAAAAATTGTATGGACTAACTCAGATGCAGAAGACATAAAGCATTTAGATACTACTTGCGTATGAGCCAGTTGACCGTCAGATTCAGCAGTTTGGTCAACGGGCTAATACATTGGCACCAAATTCAATACTTATGACACTATTTAGACTCATGCTACTTTTATTTACACTGAATGACTTGCTGAAGTTCCATGTTTTGAAGCCGAATTTCTTCTAGAAGTTTATTGTTGATTACTTCATAGTTCTTGTAAGTTTTATAAGTGTATACCAGTATTAAAAGACTCACAAAGCATGTAACTTTTCTACAAACTGATATTCTTGAGTATATTGGACCCTAAAATGAAAGAAATGTAATAAAAACTTAGATAATTTATAATTTATAGAAGTTAGTGTTAAATGGCTATAATATTGTAAAAAAATCATTCCACTACTTAATAATACAGGGTATCTGCCAAAATGAAATTTTTCAAATCCATGACTTTCCCTGACTATGGCAATTCATTTTCCATGACTTATAAACACTTAATTTACGAAATTTTTGACATGAACAGTACTTTAATACATGTTTTTCAATAAAGTACAGAAAATTTGGGAAGAAAAAAGACAATTTTTTATTAACTTCAGTAACTGGCGAGCCATACAGGCAAGTATGCGGAGGTTAGGCGATCACAGAGGAGGCAATCACGAGCCATCTGAGTAAAATTATGTTTTAATCATTTTCGAGTAATGCTTTAAATTACTCAACTTATACTTTAATAAATTAAAATCCATGACTTTCCTTTACTTTTTCCTGAAATCCATGACAAAATTACTCCAATTCATGACTTTCCAAGTGCACGGAAACCCTGATAATAGCTAATGAAATCTATAAATAATAAGACAAATATTTGATTGATAAAAAAAGAACCTCACTAGTTAACTCAGAGGAAGGGCTTATTAAAAACTATTTATTTAAATTATTAAAAAGCACATCAATTTATACTTACACTGGCATCAAATATACTATTAGTAATTTCATCATTTAGGTAGTAGCTTGTTATAAGGTATTCAACTACTCCGTTAATGCAAAATAATTTAGTTAACCAAAATCTTGCATTGGCTGTCTGTGGTAAGGATGTTAATAAATAGGTGATAAACAGAGCTATAATGAAATATGCAACAGTATAAATAGTAGTGAATTCTCCAAGGACTAAGTTTTGAAGAATTTTAACCCTATCGAAAACAGCATGGAGTAAAACTTTTTGTTCAATGGCAGTTGATTTAAAGTCTCCATAAACAGTTTTAGCAAGGTATTGTGATTTCAGTAGTTCATCATTAAGTTTCCTACCATTGAAAAATAATTGTTGATGTTCATGTGATGCTTTTTCTTGAAGATCTATAACTTTTATGAGGGATTCCTTGGACTGATCAAGCTTTTCAGTCACTGTTTGGGCATTTTCTGAGAGCATCATAACTGTTCTCTCTGTTTGTTTTAACCATTCTCTGTGTTGTAAGTAGTGGCATATACTTTGAGTATGGGTATAGAATTCAGTATAGGTAGAAAACACGCGATCTGAACTGTTTCGCAAACATTTTGAAATATGATCGTCAGCTGGGCAAAGACACATCTCTGATCCTGCATAACTAAGAAAGCAATTGGTAAAGGAGAGAGCAAGTCGGCTTTGAACTTCTTCGGTCAGTTCCTTACAGCCAGAATGCAAGTTTGAAAGTGCCTCATGCCAACAACTTCCATAGCTTTTGAAAACCAATTCCCTGTACCGCTTCTCTCCATCTTTATATTTATCTAAAAAATTTAATTCCAAGTCGAGACATGATGCAAATTTGATAACAAAGAAAAGAGCAGCAATTATCCACCAAGGTCGCATTTTGTTTCGTACTCACGAGAGCAACAGATGATAAAATCTTAACTTAACCTTTCTTATGTAGATTCAAAAAGGAAATATGGGATAAACGCAACAAAAAAACTATATATTAAAGCATAATTCGATATAGTTTAGAAACAATCATCACAAAAAACGATCAACTTTATGAAAAAAAATCCTAAAAATATAAATTTTAAGTTTAAAATTTAGTAATTAAAAAAGGTAATGATAAATCTTTCGCAAACTTGCACAGAAATTTGTTCCTCTGAGCCGTTTTTGTAATTAAACATGCCAAATTATGATTCACAGTTTCCAGTTCAAATTTCAAAATTCAAATCAAACAAAAACAAAGTTTCACCTATTGCCATACGGGTGAATTATAATCAATGTTAAATTTCTAAATCAATTGATATCAAAATAAAATATCCTACCGAGTTTCAACCAAATTTATGACATTAACTAATGCTTGAATGTGTAACAAAACCTTGGAAAATAATATTTAATTTTAATATTTATTAAATTGTCATTCATACGTTTTTTTTATTTTGTATTTTTATTTGATAATTTTATGACAGGCTAAAATTGGCAATTTAGCATTGTTGATTGTTTGTTATGGATTTTGTCAGTTTTCTGAGATTATCATTTTTATTTCATTCTAAGAAATTTTGTTTATTTGCTTCATAAAACAATGTGAAATTTAATTTTAAGCTAATGATTACCTTTAGTTTACTTCATTAGATTGGTTCAATTTATACGCCTTAACTAAAATCGTATTTGTTAGTGTTCCCTAAGAGATCTTATTTCTAAACTTATAAAATTTCTTACTGTGGATTTAAATAAATATTATTTGGTTGTTATGCATGCTTATCTCTTACTCAAAGAATACTGTTTCTTGAAAATAGTACCAATTATACGCATTATTTTAATAAATTGATATGCTAAGTTCTACACCCTACACCACAAAAGAGTACCCAATGTTATAAATTCCTGTGCATTTAACATCATGTGAAATAATCATTCATTGTAATACATTTGACATTTTGCTCAAGTGAGGTTTTATGATAGCTGATAAAGCCTATAAATAAATCCATTGCTCATTTTCTTCTATACAATTGAACAAATTAGTCTTTTGATTGATTAAAAAAGCTATCCACTCTTTTTGTACTAGTTTGAATATACTCCCAATGCTCTATAATGAATGTGGTTATTTCTTATTGGGACTAGTGGTAATAATATGTGTTGTTGACAAGAAATATTCTTTCAGGTTCTACTTTACAGAAGATCCAATCTGACCAAGCAAAGAAATTCGGTCTTACAAAATTGCATTCCTGCCCGTTTTGTCCTTATTCTTCATATGTAATCACCAATGTGAAGACACATTTACGTACACATACGGGAGAAAAACCCTATAAATGTAAAATTTGTTGTAAAAATTTTACTACTAAACAGGCTGAGAGGTATCATGTGTTGAGACATCAAAAGGAGAAATGTTAAATAATCTAGCTTGGTTACTTTTAAAGTGGTTAAAAAGTTGTATGTAAAAATACTGTTTACTCCTTAACTTAGAGGTTCCTGAAATAGCACCTGTAGCATCTTATTAGCACATTATGTAGCATTCCTATGATACCATGAATGGAGACAAGAGACACTACAAAAACTACTGGAAAATCCAACAAAATTTTTAATACTGTTGAATGGTACTATATGCTGGCAAAAATTTCCAAGCTGTTTTTGCCAAGCTGGGTTGAAATTTAATAATATTTATTAAAATTTTCTCATTATTTGCAATTAAAAACTTTTTTCTTTAAAACTTAGGTGATTAAAATCAAGATTTTTCAGCTTTTAGAAAATTTAGGACCCTTAGCCTTAAATTGCATGGATTGTCATTACCTTACTCCTTTAATCTTCTCTGGACCTAGTTAAAAAGTTAAAGGTCATTCACCACAGTTAGACATTATTCAAATTGTATGAAATATTCTAATCTAGTTATTTTTAATATAAATATTATAATCTTATCGCTGCTTCTCATTCACGTAGCTAAATTCTTGATATAGAGTTTTCTTACTTTCCAATAATACCTGCATAATCTCTACATTTAGGGCCGTATTCTGAAAAACAAACATGTAGACGAAACGAGAACGGTATGGAAACGGTGAAAAAGCTTTCGACACGAGAGATTTCAAATACCGGAGCTCTCATCCGCCATATTGTTCCGAGATTCGAATCGGATGGGGATTGCTTTTACACTTTTTGTGGTCTGTTAAATAGTTAAAGAAAATCTAGAACAGCTACTAATTACCAAAAATAGTCCTCAGACATTAATATATTACGAAATTAATGGACATCTAGTGTTAGCAGAATTTTGTTTCATCAGTGTATAATTACTTGTAAGGCTTTCCGATAGGAGGCAACAGCAGCGCACATGAAAGAAACATCAAGTTCTGAGCTCTCGTATGAAATCTCCTGTTTCCGTATCGTTTCTTCTGCGTAAATATGGCCCTTAATACACTAGCCATTTTCGTACAGCATACAATTTAGATCAGTGTTTCCCAAACGCCCCTCTGGGGGGCAATATGAATTTCTAGGGGGCAACCAAATTGCTCCCCAGGTAGTGCATGGACCACCAGGTTTTATTTACTTTTCAAGAAGGATTTTCCAAAAAAGTAAAGAACATGGGGGCATGGTAAATTTAGAAAGGCTTTGGTGGGGCATGGACCGCAAAAGGTTGGGAAACACTGATTTAGATAGAAAATCTATTAGAATCATTGTAATTCTAAAAAAAAGTTTGTGTGAACCCCCCTGTTTGATCTTATTATTTGTTTTCTTCCGTGTTGGTACAGATACTGAATAATGCGATATAGGGTTCTGTAGGATTATGATATCTTTGAACCCATAACCCTTTTTGTATTCTAAGGGAAAGACTTAAATAGTAGAAATTCGGACTATCCCTGATACTTTAAATTTTACAAGACTCAACAATTTCTGACTTTTCTACAAAATGTATTTGTTTAACTGTTTTGATATTTGGAGCAATTGGATATTGGAAATGTAATCCATGTATTGGGAGGAATTTTCTAGCTCTATCTATCTAGATGGAGCTAGCATCTGTCAACCAGCAACTTTTCCTATTTGCTACATGCTGTTATACTTCGCCGTGGAAATTTGCTTGTCACATGTGCCAAGAAAAAAGTGAATAAAAATAATTATTGTACAAATTTGAACTGAACTACTTATCTTATGAAAGGTTTGTAGCATTTCGTAGAAGTTTAGTGTGTTGTAAAAACACTTTTACGTGAGGAATTTCTTGTTACTTTTCAGGCACTTATTCTGTTGTGTGATTAGTTTGGCTTATATCAAGGAGGAGCTAAACCAGGTTCCTATTGGTCAATTTCCTACAGCAAAAGCCATGCTGGGTGGTTCTGGTTTACAGTCAAAATTCCTCCTATACAATCTTTACAGTTACATATTTTCAAGTTTAAACCTCTTCAAAAATTTTAAAATATTATTGTTTCTATTCTATTATGCTGTGATGTTAACTTTTACAATTTTAAAAGATGGATTAGATGAAATCCCTCTACTTTATTATAGTTTATGAAAATTAAAGATACTTCCAATAATGTGCAATGCTCATTATCATAAATATATAAAAATTAATTAATATATATCTTGTTGTCTAGTAAAATATATTTAAAAAGGCTATTAAGTGAAGGGTATTCATTTTATTTTGCTTTAAAGTAATAAAATAACTTCACATGTGCATGCTTGCAACATTTTCTTTGAAAACTATTATTACTTTAGTTCAGAGTATATTTAAAATTTGGTGAAACATGTATTTAGCTTTTTTAGTTATTAAATGAGTTGCATATCAAATTAACAGGGTTGGGTTTCTTATGTAAGAAAGTAGTTTCTTCCAGAGCAGCAGAAGAAGTTGACCTGGGACACAGCCTGAGGGGGAATCAGAAGATATTTCCCTTCCCAAAAGTCAGAAAATTTTCTGGTTTTTATGTGTATTATCTTGTCGACTGTTCAGCTGTACATTTAATGGACTTTAATAACATTTTAAAATTCAGCGTCATGGTCGACAGGATAATACATAAGAACTAATTTTCTTTTCAACCATAGAAAAGGACAATTTACCCCATATCCACCTCTGAAAATATTTTCTAACTATGCCATTGAAACTGACAAACCATAATTTTCAATTTCAATGTGTGTTATCATGTTGACTGTTCAGTGGCACATTTAATGGACTTTGATAACGTTTTAAAATTCAGCGTCATGGTCGACAGGATAATACATAAGAACTAATGCAATAACATTCTTTTCAACCATAGAAAAGGACAATTTACCCCATATCCACCTCTGAATATATTTTTTAACTATGCCACTGAAACTGACAAACCATAATTTTCAATTCATGTGAGAAAAGTAAACTTTTTTAATATTATGAGTTTAAGGAGACAGATTTTGGGTTAATTCTTGGATCACTCGTATGGTTACAAAATGTGAAGGTCTTCATAAAGTAGTGATTTTCGTTTAACTGTGCATGTAATCACATAGCACCTTTTGTTATTAAACCTGTTTTCATCCTTTTAATGGTATTTAGTGTGAGTTTTTATTGTGATGGTATGACTATTTAGTCTAAGTTCATTTCCCTGTGAATAAAGATTTGTTAGGTGTTGGTATTATTTTGTACCCTATCTGTGTGTGCAAAGAGTATGAGTATTGGGTGTTTTCTAACATGTTTCAATAAATCTTTTTATTTTGTTATCTCTTATCAATAATAATATATTATTTGGAGTTACTGTAATTTTTAACATTTGTTTATGTAATACAAACTCATGCAATTTATTTGAAATATATTTTAAAACTTTATTTAGGTTCAATTCTGTTATCTGTCCTGTTAAAAATCACCAAGCTTTGCATACAAACTGATCAAAATATACAGTTATATCAATGACAATAATAAAAATTTGTCAATGTTTGCTGTCCAAAATACAATTGAAATTTTTAATAGGACTGGTAAAGGAAATGAATTGATACTAGAGATAGGTATTTATTATAAATTTAATTTTGTGTGACTTAAAAAAACTTAGTTTATATAAAAATTTGTTTTGTTTCTGAAAAAATTTTGTTTGAATTATACTTTCTAATTTAGTGCTTTTCGTGAATGTTCTTTTTTATTTCAAGAATCATTTGATTATGATTATATTTAAAAAGAAAACAAATTCATCATATGCTTTGAAAATATGTGTAAAATATTTTTTATTTAATACTCTTGAATTATTTAATTTCCTCTTAATGATATGAAGTTGCTTTACCTCTTTTCATGTAGTTTCTTCATAGGTATTTTAAAATTAGTTTAGACTAGCATAACCTTTTTTGACACCTTGAATTAAATATGCGTACCTATGTATTTAAATATTAATCTACTGTTTGTATTATAATAAAATATTATGAATATGATTGTTTCAGAATATACTAAGGTGTAATTTTAAAGATAAGCTTCTCCATGTTTGGGTTCTGTACTGCCTAAGTTTCAAGAATTCATTTTAGGTTAACATTTTTAAATTTTAAAGTTACTGTACAGTACTTAACTATGGAAAGTTTCCATCTTGTTTAATTTTTTTTTACCTAGTTATAAAAAAATTGGTATACTTACGTATTAACACCATCGCTGCTATTTTGAAAGTGTTTTGATTTTAAATAAAATACTTTAAAAGAAAACAATTTATTTAAAATTTTATCTGTAAAATACCTATTTATCTAAATAACATTTTATCTGTAAAATAAAACACTTTATTTAAAATCAAAACACTTTCAAAATAGCTGTGGTGGCGTTAATACATAAATACCCAAAGTTACTTTGATTTCTTAAAATAGTCTTTCCAGTTTTAAATATTTTATATTAGTATTTTTTCTTAATCTAATCCATGGACAAGGTGTATATTTAGATATCTCCCTTAAAAAGTTGAATGACCGAATACATGAACTTATTTGTGTTTATTTTTTAGTTAAAAACTACAAATAGTTACATAAAATTATATTATTTTATTTATTTCAATAAATTTCATTGATAAAGGTTTTTTTAGTCAATAAAATAATATATTTTTTAATTTCCCCAATCCACCTAAAATGAATGGAAGAAATTGACTTGAGTAACTTTAAAAGTGTTGTAAAAGCATAATATAATGAAGCATTTGTAAATTATTACCTTTTTATTTTCCCTTAGGTCTTCCTCTAAAGCGACCTGAACTTAGTGCCCTCACCAAAGGCATTGTTGAGAACTGCTTCCGGGCTGACAACCAGATTTATGCATGTCAATTTTGTAGCTACACTTGCTATAATAAGGTCAATTTTGAGTATCATATTATCACACACACAGGGGAGCGCCCTTACAAGTGTACAATTTGCAACAAAGGGTTCACTCAAAAGCATAATTTGCAGTACCACATGCTTATACACAGGGGACTGAAACCCTTTGTCTGTGAAGTCTGCCACCAAGGGTTTCGTAGAAGCTACTGTCTCAAGCTGCATAAAGAGAAACATGGCCATTAGAGGGTATGTTATTCTGTTTTCTGGTAATGGTGACCATGTTTTAACCATTGCAATTTTGTTTCATAAAAATATAATCCAGGTGATCATTATTACCTTTTATTATGATACATAGTCATATTATTTCATTGCAATATATTACTGTTCTTTTGACATGATTAAAACTAATCAACCTTTACAAGAAACAAAACATATGCAATTTATGTTGAACCTAACACTCCTTTTGGACTTAAAGTTTTTAGTAAAACTGAATATTTGTGCTGGAAATACTAAACCTAATCCTTATTCCCCTAATCTTAAATAATCTTGAATGTCAAAGATTATTTTTCAAAGCACTGACTTTATGCAACATATATTTTTCATTACAATACATTTTTAATACTATGCTAATTGCATATGGTTTTTATAAAAACTTAGTCTGTTAAATATCAAAAAGTGTGTTCTCCTTCAGTTCAGAATAGTAAGTTTATTGTTTTTGGCAAGGCTCTTTTTATTTGTTTTTATTTTTCCAACTTTATGATGTCAGAGCTTACAAATACAAAGAACCAATGACAAGGCTGGATTCTCCTGTCATTCTCTTGCCATTAGTTCTTGGTACTACTGCTACATAAGCAGTGGCAGATCCAGTGGAGAGGAGGGTTCAGGTGCACATGCTCCCCCATTGTAATTTTAATCACATACTGTGAAAGAATTTTTTCAAAAATTAAATTTTTTTCTCTAAACCAAATTTTAAACAGAAATCTGTGTATTCACACCCTCCAATGTGGAAGGGCTTTCTTTTTGGTGCTGTGGCCTCCAATTGTGAGAGCCTGAGGATAATGGTCAGAGGAAATTCTAATTAACAAAAGAGAAATTAAATTATTAAAATTATTTAACTTATTTTTAAGTTTGTAATTAATGTACTGCCTCTCTTTGATTCATTTAATTCTTTTAGTTCTAGACTGTCCAAGGTTGCCATTGAATCCTATGGAAAGTTAGGGGCAGTCAGGAAGTAAAAGGATTAAGCAGAATTTTAATTTTTTAGAAATATTTTGGGTGGCAATAAATTTGTTTTAACCTAAGGCCAGCTAATTTTACCACTTGATTTTGTTAATTTCAATTCAAATTTAATGGCATGCGAGTCAAGCTTTCTTATGGAATTCTAAACAGAGTTGACTAAATAACCCTGATCTATTTACTTATAATAGGTGTTGTAATTTCTCAGAACCGTAATAAGTAACTGAAAATATTGGATGATTTCTTGTTTTAAAATAAAATTGGAGAACATTTGCTTTAATTTTTTATTTAATACTTTTTTTAAAGGAATTCTCTTCAATTTCAAATTATCTAGTTGTAATACAAAATGTGTTAAAAATGCTCATTAAAAAAATTAAAATTTTATGGGGAAATACCCCAGATCCCCCTTTTTGATAATCTTTTATATTAGCTATTCACTCTTAAGTGTTATATCTTTTAATAGCTATATACTTTTCTAGTAATGATACAAAATGTGTTAAAAAGCCTATTTCAAGGAGTAAGATTTTAAATGAGATGTATATTTTTATGTAGTCTAATACATAAGAACCAATAAATGTAATGCAAGCCTCTTTTGAAGAACTCTTAACATTGGGTTGTATATTTTTACTTAATGTTTTATAAAAGTGTGTCTTGTGCCTCCCCGTCAATTTTTTCTGGATCTGCCACTGCCACTGCTCATAAGCTTTGATATCACCAAGAATTTCCTGTAGTATATTTTAGTTATCTTAGAGATAGTGTTTTTTGATACTAAGATATAACTTATGTTGCCAATAGCCAATAATGAGAAGTATGCTTTCAACGTCAGTAATGAAGCACAAGCTTTATTTTTATCTTCTTAATGACTTTATAAGTGAGAGAAGTTATTTAGCATGGAATAATTATGGACCCATCATCATAAACTTTTATAGTGTTTGTAAGGAGTATATTAGAAGCTAAAGTGTACTCTTATTTAACTTATGCTGAATAAGGCGGGTGGTTTTCCACATAATGTAAAATTAGGGAAAAGAAATATTTCGTTTTTACGTTAAATTTTTTAACCCTTTGCTATGTAAATATAACATTTTCTCAGATGGTAGAAAATTATTTATTATTTAAATAATTTTTATTAAAGCCACAGGATAACATACAACAGACATATTTTTTTTTAAATCTCTTAATTTATAATTTTTTCATGCTAGGTTCTATTAATAATAATAAGTATGTAGTTTGTTTTCTCATTTTTCATTTAATAGTTCTACTTTGTAAAAGTAAACAAATTTGGAAAGTAGTGTTTCCTCATTTTTAAAATACATATAAGCGTCCTCAGACATAAAACCTTTTAGAAATCTGTCACTTTTACCTATTTTTTTTAATAACTGCTGAGACTGATCAGTCTCATGCCATATACTGGGTTGTAAATAGATTATATTTTATGCTGCTTTCCCATAGGTGTGAAAAATTTTGCAACTGGAATAAATAAATGGATTGTTTTTTTACAGTAAATTTATTAACTTCTTATTGATTGTATAAAGGTGTTATGAATATAGTGTTATACTTTTTTCTAAAGAGCTTCTGTTTAAGATTTCTCTTTGGCTTGTTTTTATCTTTAAAGTTTTATTCAATGTTATGAAAATAATCTATGCTCTACAAACTCTATACTTATCTGCTTCTAGTTTAATGGTAAGCTGTTTTGCGTTTTGTATAGTATTTTCTAGCATTGTACAAAACAGGCATTTAATATTGATAGGGTTCCTTACATAAAACACATGAAGAAGGGTTGCTATGAATTGTTTTAGTTCTAGTGAAAACATTTATCCCAAAATATTATCTTTATCTTTAACATACTTCATTAGATTCAATGATAAATTGATTTATCTGATTAGAAGCTCTTAAATAAGGTAGTGCCCTTATTGATTCATATGATGAGACTTAATAGAAGTTTAATTCGTGCATCATTCCCTTTTTAATTTTTTTCTAAAAAGTATGATTTAAGTGAAATTGTACCATGAAATATTGCTTTATTCATAAAATACTGGGTATTTGACCTATTTTGCTCAAACTCTGCACAGACAAGACATATTCCTTGCATGGAGTAGATAAAAATCATTCAGAGAACTATACCTCTATGACACATAATAGCATTCGAGAAAATCGTAAAAGAAAAGGGTATGAGATCACCTCTGGTCTGCTCTCTAAAAAAGTTTATGGAAAACGTGAACATAGTTACTTGGTATTTTGTTTGTACACTAAGATGTTTAAAATATCCATTGTGCATGCAAGCAGTGTGGAATGAAATAAATAAGTTTTTATTGGATTTAATGTCACTTTTCTCGAAAAATAAAAGTCTTCGTAGAGAGAGGTATGATTCTTTGGTTTTATTTTATCTACTCCATGCAATAAATCTTTTTGTGCTAAGTTTGGGGGGACTGGCTGAGTTATCCTGTATGTTATACAATATTCAATTTGAATATTTTTTTCTGGCAAATATCACCTTAGGGCTAAATGAAAGGTTTTATGTTTTGCCAAAATACCGTACCATATACATTTATTACTTAACCCTAATTAAAATCATTTTTTAAACTTTACAAAACTAGCTACTTCAATCATTTGTATCTAGATCATCTTATATAATCTAATGTAGCATTCCTATTATACTATCTAACAGTACCACTAGTACTAGCTATTTTATAGTCACCTAAATATATGCAAATGTCATAGTCAGCATATCTATGAACAATGTTTTTAGTTTATTTTGTTTTATCATGGGTTGAATATAATTTATATAAATAATCAATATTTATTGAATGATGATTGGTTATTTCCTTATCAATCACTTATCTCAACTTCCTACTCTGAAGATAAATTATTTCAGTGTATAATTAGAAATTTTATTTGTTGTTAATATGGTGGTCTCATGAAAATTAACTGCTGGATAACATTTTTCTGACTGGTCCTAGTGACTCTGCCCGGGTGTTTGGATGACACATGGAATTGGGTATCTAAAACATTCTCAAGCAATTTCGCTCTATCCTGGGAAAATAGTTGCCAAGTTTCCAAAAAAGACAGATAGTATTTGTTTCCCTGTTGTAGCATTTGGAGATTTTAACATTTGACAAGTGATTCTAGTTTAGTTACATAATAAAATCACATTACCTAAACTTTGGTTTAGATTTTGGTTTTCTCAGACAAATTCTATTTTTAGAAGTTTAAAAATATAATCTTGGAAGACTACAAGGTCTGAAAAGCATTTTAAAATATCATTAATCTGGTTTCAATTCTTATTTTATCATCTCATACAGTTTAGATTATTCATGAGTTTATCTACCAACTTCAGTTATTGAATGAGATATTAGTAATTTTAAATGCTTTTATTATGGTTTAGATAATACTGCAAAGAGGTTCAAAGAGTTGTTGGGTCATACAGTAAAAAATTAGTCAAGACATTTATATCTGACACTGTGATCCAATATTTTCATGATAGTTTTATTCAATGTTTAAGGCTTCGGTTCAAAAACTAGTGTGTCAAAAGATTTGGCACAACAACATTTTTTGAAATTAATCTAATTTATTTATTTTGCTTTAATGTACAATTGTATTTATATAAACAATTTCAATCTTAAAAATATTTCTAACACAATTAAGTTTTTTTACTAAGGAGTTTTAAAATGCTTCATAAGTACCTGTATCAAAAGTTTAAGGACTTTTTTCTTTTAGTGAAAAGTGTAATAATAATGTAATCTAATACTTATGATTCATTTTGAAGAATAAACTGTTATACTTGTGTTTACATCAACAAAATTAGGTTTTGAGTTGTTCAGTATTTGTCCTTCAACTTAACTTTTGATTTGAGATAAAAGGTAATAATCTCTTGACTCTTGCCGAAGCCAAATTTCTTATACACCCATCTCAAAAATGGCAGTTCCTTGAGGGCTTCCTAAAAGGGAATCTATAAGAATCTTTAGGCTCGTCTTGTGGAAATTTGCTTGCCTTAGGCATTATGTAGTAAAGGCAAAATGCCAATGTTTTAAAACTCTATACAAAGTAGTAAAAAACCCTTAATTTAGTCCAAAGAATTTTAACATTGAAATTGTAGATATATAACTTTTTTGAAGTACTAAATCAATGAATATATAATTTGTAAAGAAAATGTTGTTGTAACTGAACGTTTGACTCGCATTGAGCAAATGGTTACAAAATATTGTTAAAAAACAAGGGATCTTAAGTCATTAGCCGAGTTCACAACCGACAACCTTTTTAACCAGAGAAAGAGCTAAAAAAGTAGGGGAAAAAGGATCTCCGAAAACTAACCGTGAGGAAATAGAATAGCCCGTTCAGAAGTGCAATCGTCTAACTCGTCCTACGGGTAGAAAGAATCACGTGACAAGCGAGCGAGCTCATAGACATACATTACGGGAAGCGAGCAAGAGCGCCCTCTACAGGCGGTTAGTGCAATTAAAACATTTCCTACTGCTATGGCCCAGGGGAGAATTTTCAACGGATGGTCCGGTGAGGTTTTCCCTGCGTAGGGAGAGCGGTGGAAGAAGAACCGGTTTTCTCTGCCTTTCCCCGGTTAGAGTGATGTTTGTGAACGCGGCTATTGATAGCATTAATCTTTTATAGGGGTTATTAGTTACTATATGGTTTGGTATTCTATGTGTAGTTTTAATTAATTTTTTTATTAACAAAGTAATCTTGATAGTATATAGTACTATATTTGGTTAAAAGATAAAATTGTCACTTAAAATATTACTCACATAGCTTTAGTTTCTTATCCGTTACTTTATTCAGTTGGAGACCAAGTTTCAACTCCCTTCATCAATTATGACTTCCTTATACAGCTTTTATAATTTTCTTATGTAATTACTCCTTTCTACTATCTTTGCTGAAGGAATCAAGTTTGTCGAATAAAATTATAAGTACCTGAATTCTTAAAATAGACATCAAACCACTAGAAAGCCCTTCTTTTATTTTATTTGTGAAGTTTTATCACTTTATTCAGATTCTATCTTGTAAAAATGTCATGTTGAGAATTTTAAGCATCTGTAATACTAAAATGTTTAGACAAAATGAAACAGTCACAACACAGGTTTATCTCCTTGTTGAATCTTATATTCAAGTGAACTGTAGAATTTTCTAGAAAGGTCACCCATGTACAAAAATCAGTTTAAAACTGTAACACTAGTAGCTTACACTTTATAGTGAAACTTTTTGAAAATTTATTAAGGTTTTTGAAGTATCTTTAGAATACCAATTCTCTGAAGCAAACTTAACATGATCAATGTCACCATCCAAAAAGAGGAAATAATCAAAATGATTATTTGCTCTTTGAATTTCTTGTATTTAGACTGTTTATCCAACAATATTGGTCATGTGAAGCCTGCTTGTCACCAAAATGCTTGAAATGGTGTATATTCGTCTTCCCAAGTGAAGTTTTTGTCATAGGCATGAGTTATAAAACTAGTTTTAAAGGCAGCACTTCTCAAAATGTTTACTTCTTTCATTGATGAAATATTTTATTACCTACTTCTCTTTGAAATTTACTACTTTTATAGAAGACATCTGAACTTAATAAAGTTAAGTTGACCTTAATATGGTGCTTGGTTTGTGTAAAATAATTTATTGTGTGGTTAATCAATAATGTTCCAAAATAATATTATTTGACCCTTTTAATCCACATTAATATTGTATGGTAATTTTTTTAGGTCAATAAGTTCATTCAAATTTTATTTTAATTATTGTATTTATTTCAAATTGGGAACTGCTGTCCAAAGGAAAGACTGCTTTGCTTGTACCTGAAGTTTTACCAAGCAATGAATGTTAAATGTGTGTCATAATAGAACTATTCCAAGCTCTGGTTGTTAGTTTTGGTGGACAACATTTCAAAGTTAAATCCTCAACTTCCATTTCAATGCTTTTATATCTTCTTCGTGCAATAATAATAATAAGGTTTTATCTTGTCTTTGACATATTTTTTATTTGTATTTGTTTCTAAAAGAATGGTGTAAAATATCAATTATAGTGTCGCCATGAAGGTAAGAGGTATGTATTTTTCAAGTTAACTGTTTATGAAACAAAAACTCTGTGTCAAATATCTAGTTCATAGGAAGACCTTGCAAGGTAAATCTTGAATGTCTACTAAAAATGTCTCAGTTTTTAAGACCTTCCTTTTTAAAAGGCACAGTTTCTCTTTTTAGTTAAAATTACTCAATTTGTAATCATGCAGGAAGAGGATAATGAACAAAAGTTATTTTTAATCCAAAGTAAGAGAAGGCTTAATATTTAATTCAATTTCTTCTAACTAAAATTATTTCTTGAAGTAATCGAAGTTGAAGTGTATCAGGTTAGTTTTTTTTAAGAATGTGAAACATTCAGCATATTTTAAGGTATCTAATATCTAGTAGCACCACTTAAAAAGACATTAAAATTTTTTATATTTGAAACTAAATGATAATTTCTTACATATTTACAATATTCCATCTCGTGTCATCTGATTTTGAGGGTTAGAGAGTTAGTAGTTTCTGTGTTTTAGTCTAAATAAAAAAATACCTCACGAAATAAATTTTGCTATTAGTTTTACTCTGTATTTATATAAAAAGAGTAAATTGATGTCTGATAGTTTATTTACAATAGCACAATTTAAAATCTTTTCTAGAAAGCTACAAGATTAAATAAAAGTTGAAAATTTTTTAACAATATCTCTGAATTATGATTAATATTTTAAAATATTACCTGCTTTTTTTTGCTATTAATTGACTATTACATTTTACTTTTGAATTTGCAAAATTTGAACTAATGTAGTGTGTGATTTTTGTTGCAACTACTTATCTCTAACTCTTACCTTATTAAAATGACATGATGTATGAATAATTTTTTACTAACTCACTATGCAAGAAAGCAATAAAAACAAACAGTACCTGTAATCACCTGAGTACAAATAAATACCCTCTGCCTTTCCATTTTGTAAGTACTATACTCTATTTTTGACCAAAGTTACCAAGAGCGGAAGGAATTTTTTCAATCGGGAAATCCTTCTACTTACATGGATTTTTAAAATCTGAAGATTCCTGTTATAACGAAACCAATAAAAAAGAAATAGCTATAAAATATAATGAGTAGGATCATCTATCGATTTTATTATTGTAAGATAGTTAGTAGCTGAGTTCTGTTTTTAAACTCTATTTTTAGGTATGGAAAATGTACATCATGTTGTCATTGAGCTCAATGTCAATTGTAAGCTCATGAAAATTTGAATAAATCTGTGTAAGTGAAGGAATTACAACATTAGTTAGCAATGACTGTATTATGTATATGTGATAGAAATGTAAAGCTCTGCACTTATTGTTGTAGATGATATATTAACAAACTTCAGAAAATGGCAAAAAAACCTATGGTTTCACTTCATTGCTTTTTTATCTGTGATTTGGAGCTTTTTTTACATTAATCATTTATAGCAGCTATTTGTTGTATGGTTTACATATTATATATTCAATAAAGCTTTATTAGTTACAAGACTTTTTTCCTTATATATAATAATAATTCCTTATGTATTAAAACACCCTTCTTCAATATCATTGCAGCAATATTTGGTCAGTGTAAGTATCAAAAATTAGAACTACACTTATGTATATTGAAAAAACAAGTAGTTTTATCTCAATTTAATTCAAACGATTTATTAAAATATAGAATGTGTACTTTTGGTATGTAAGAAAATAAAGTCAGTGGGTGAAGATATATTTCAGATAAATGTTTCGGAACTTCTATCAGGGGTAGGGTACACACCTAATCGACTCAGAATCACATAGGGATGGGTGGGTCGGAAGTCGCCCCTAACGACGCAGGGGTTTTTATAAAAGAGCATGGGAAATTGTAAAATAACCCTGGGAAATTATAAAATAACCTTAGGAAATTGCTATGTAACCTTTTAAGATTGGATTAAAACCAGCAAAATCGTTTGATTCTTGCATTTAATACATAAAACAACCTTACGAGCTGAAATTGTAAATGTTTAACCGGACGAATAGTAATTTCTCAATGTTAAAAGCTTTTAGTAAGTCATGAATTGTTTTAAGCCTAAGAACTAAGAAAATAAGATTGGAATTTAAGCTCTTAAATTGGTTTTATGTAATAAATGCCTGAATAGAACGATTTTGCTGGTTTTAATCCAATCTTAAAAGGTTACGTGTCAATTTCCTAAGGCAAGGCAAGACCATAAAATGAGGACCAAGTTCCCTTGGGGGAAATGGGGCTAAGAGCCCCTCAGCTAATTTTGACTTTGTCACACGATCTGTAACAGCTCTGCTTATGGCCTCACCGCTGGTTATTAGGGTGGATAGAAAAATTTCTTTTAGAAATCTCAAGGGGCTGGGGTGGCAAAAGTTGTGCTATGCTAAGTTGTATAGATAGCAAACATTTTAATACCGATTAATTCTTGTTTAAATATGTCTTAAAAGATGTTCAGAAGCTAAAAATAGCTTGTACGTTTTTCTACTACAGCCACATTTTAGTTTAAGCCGTTAAAAAGTATTAATACTTTTTAACTGTTAGTTATCGTCGAAACGCATGATATGGTGAGAAAATAGGGCAAAACACGGAGAAAAAATTTACAAAAGATTTTTCATCAGTTTTCAACTCTACCAAAGGACTTACTGACCGAAAAAAGTATCACTATATGATGAACGGAAGGGTGTTTTTTTTTCAAGATGGCGGCCAATACTACTTAAAAATGAGAATTTTTCAAGTTTTAAATTAAAAGCAATAGTAATAGGTTTATTTTTTTGTAATCAAACTAATTTCTAGGTTGTATCAGCTTCTGTGTATATTTACGCTTATTTAAATAGAATTGAAAACCCGAAATGGCTTGTTTTACCAAATGGCGGATGATTAATTATAAAAGGGTTTTAATAACTGTGTGTTAACAGGGTGAGCAAAAAGTCAGTACTTTTGAAAATTCCATAAAACCGTAAAAAAAAAAAAAAAATCGGACTACAAAATGGTCTTTGCATTCTGAGGTTACGGGGATATTTTTAAGGACAATAAAAAAATTTTGTTCAAAATTATGTTTATAAATAATGGAGCCAAGATAATTCACGGGGTTCCAAGTTCGATGTACAAAATAACCCGCCATGATGTCCAGCAGAATGACTCATAAATTGCATTGAGAAGAAGGATTGATAAACTGATTACATTGAAAACATCCAATGCTTTAAAGAAAAATTAAATATCATGAAAAAAAAAATCCCCTACGATCCTCCGAAAATACCCATGGCCCCGTAAATTATGTTGTCTCCATCTATTAACATTATTTTGAACTAATTTTTTTATTGTCATAACAAAAAAACCCTGACCTCAGGATGCTGATACTGAAAACCGTTTTTTATTCCGATTTTTTTTTACGGTTTTTGTGAAATTTTCAAAAGTGTACTGACTTTTTGTCCACACTGTATTGTAACAGATGTTTTCGTTGTGCAAAGTTTGACCAAAGAGTTTGCCGACATCTAGGGAGGGAGTACAATTTTACAAACAAATAACGTTTATAATAAAGAATTTATATTATTAGTGTAACGAAGAGGTTGGCCGTGGGAAAGTTTATGATTTACCTTTAAGTATAGTGGGAAAGGAATTTATGGTAAATATCAGTATTTGTGCCAATAACCCATGTTAAGATATTAGGTTCTTAAATGACCCCTAATATATGTGCATTCCATTAGGTAATTTAAAATAAGAAATTATACACATTATGCATTTTAATAGAATAGGACTTTTGGTGACATACCTTTTTGAAGGTGAAGTTCTGGTTCATTTTAAAAGAATTGAGATGAGAAGTCTCACCTTTTGGATTAATCCAAAGAGTCATTAGAAGATCATTTTAGTTGGATTAAGTCGGCAATTGAAGAGAAGACAGTCCTTGAGGAGTTCATCATTAACTATTAAATAGTTCTGGAGATCACTGAAAAGGCTTTGGAGGTGTTTGAGTTCAATTGAACGGAGATGTCATTTTCTTAGTGATAATAATATTTTATTCTTCATAAGTAAAGATAAATTCCATAGTTCCGTCCACTTATGCTGAAGCATCGAGATATTAAAGAGGATGTCCACTCAAAAAGAAACGCATCAAATTCAATGCAAAAAAATTGCAACATCAGGAATTGGATTGGTGATAATAATATATGTGAGTCCGAACGGGGTCTGATGGTGGAGAAATTGCCTATGGGACCCGCGGCGACGTAAATTTAAAAATCAGGAGCGAGACGTGCGTGAACCTTCCCTCAGGGTCCCATAGCCAAGATCTGCCGAGAAATCCGCCAACAATGTACTATGTGATTGGACCTAACCAATCAAGACGTAGGGATTTAAAAAATAGGATCCCCTTTTTGGCTGTTATCAGTTTTTGTGAGTCGCCAACTTGGCGGGGGATTTGAATTCCAAAATAGGGATGAACTACTAATTTTATCATATCTCATTAGTAAAAGGAGTTAGAGTCTAACTAAAAATTCCAATCAACTCCTCTTGATGAGAGGATTACAAAGAGTCTAAATACTACTATAAAAATTGTTATTTTACTTTAATTAGAGAATTCGTATTTACAATTTCTTTAATTTCTATTAATTAACTTTAATTCTCAGTTTCCCAAAATTATGATCAGATGGATGATATGTTAAAACATCCTATGGTAATTTTGCTTAACTATTGTTTACAGTCATTATGATTATGAGAGAAGTTATTGAGAAACATAATACCGAAAGATACAAAGGCGGGTGTTACGTCTTTTACTTATTATACTTGGGGGGCGATGAACTTCTCGCGTCGCGTCTCCCCGATCCCTGGTATGTAGAAGAAACCTATGCTTTTTTTGCTTATCACACTGCACGCGGGGGTGGTGATATCTCTCACTGTAAGGTCTTAACGGTAGCCTGGGTTTTTGAATTCTGGGGGTGGTCTATGTTCTGCCCTCGGGGTAGGGCGTTGGCTCAACGGCTGCAATTGTCACCAGGAGATTTCTCCATTAAAATACATTTTCTCGGTTTTATTTCACAAATTTAGTTATATTATAAGAAAAGTTATGTGGTGTGCCTGTTTTAACACCACAATTAGTTGGGAAAATGTTACCTCAATTTTCTGATATTTACTTTATTAGTCTCCCATTCAACTCTATTGGTAGGGTTGAATTGGAAAAAGTTTTTTTTTTTTTTAAACTTCTTTACTCATTCGATATGAGTAATATTAATTCGAATTTTATTTTTTCAATGTAATAAACCTTGAATATACGAGGAAAATATTCAGGGCTACTATCTTTCACTTCTCTTGTTTGAAATTATAAATAATAATTAAAAATTAAATTATATTTTAAGAGCTGTTATAGAAGCTAAATCTTTATTGGTTTGATTTTCATCTTATCCGAATTTACTAAGGATGGGATGGCATGCTTTCTATAGCGTTGTAATTAATATTTTCCCCATGGAAATACTCAAACAATAAATCGCTATTATGATGAAGCAGTTGACGATAAAAATTTAACGAGTGGAAAAAAGGTTCTTGTATTGAATTCTGAAGTCCATCTGAAGCCAGAATAAATTTTGTAAAGTTTGTTTCTCCTCTGATTGAGTCTAACCAAGGAAAAACAACATGTACAGAGAACATCCTCCATTGGATGTTAGTATGGGTAAAAAAGATATGATCTGCAGCGTTTTTTGTAATTTTTTTAGAGAATTATAATCAGTTGATTTTTAATACTTTTTTATTAGTTTTACCTTTTTTTTTCGGTTTCCGAACCAGTGAAACTTTTGTTCTATCATAGTATACTATCTGTCACAAGTTTTTAATTGGTTAGTATGGTATCTTTGTAAACTCTAAGTAGTGTTTTTTTTATACAAAATAGCTATTCAATGAATTCTTATATCGCTATTAGTTGGTTCTATGTCGGAAGTAGACAAGAAGCACAAAAACAGTGTTTTTTCTTTGAAAGGCCTTAATAAATTTGTTTAATTTGGAAAGTACTTTAAAGTACATTTTTAAAACGTTAAAAAAATTTTTTTCATCACAAAATATGGCGTTAATTTAACATTGTGATTGGATGGGTAATAAGATGTTTGACAGTTGCTTGCTATGTAACTGCAACCTTATATGTAATAAAAAAAAAATGGAAAAATTTTAAAATTGGGATTTTTTTTTAGAAATTTCAATAGCTTATTCGGAATTTTCAAAAGAATCTGAACACTTTGATACCAAAAAAAGTGTTATGCGGATTAAGAAGTTTTTCTCTGGAAACCGTTCACCAAAAACTTTTTTTTTCTTTTTGGAATAGAGAGATAAAACGTTAACTAAATTTTGTAGCTTAGACTTATATCTCGGTACATTGATGTTTCCTGAAATTAGGAACAGCTTTAACATTTAGGAACAAAATATTTATTTCCAAGCAATTTAAAAATTACTAGTTTTTATGACTAATTTTTTGGAATACCTTTTGCAAATTAAAATACGAGTATAATCGAATAACCTGATACCCAATTGACGAAAATTCATGGAAGAGAATATTAATTTTGATTTTTTTATCCATCACATGAATAGAATAGAAAATTAAAAAACTGTTGATGTATATTTTGTGTAATATTTTACAATAGAGAAATAAAGTGACACAACGGAGACAAGTGTAGGAAACAAATAAATTTTAATTATACCAACAGGAATACACTTTTAAATTGAAGTTTTGTAAAACTTTTAAGAGCATATAAATACAAAATTACGTTGGCATCATAAAAAGGTGCGAATCAAAGTTCATTTTAAATGCAAATCAAGTAGACAAGCGTGTAACTTCACATGTAACATTCCTAATAGACGTTAAAACAATTTAATCTCAGCACTTCCCAACCATTTCAAAATGTTTTAAAGAAAAAGCTCCCAGGTAGTATTGTTCTTTTTATAAATTTCATACCTGGGCTACGCTTTATGAGTAGAAGAATGAGTACTATTAATGATGAAAATAATAATTTATTTTATGTTAAACACTCTTAATTCCTTATCGTTTTTCTACTGAATCTTCTTTTGTGTTTTTAATCGTTAATGCAAGGTTGGTAAGCACTTTTAATTAAACAATCACAGCAGTTGTAAGAAACACATGGAAAAGGACAAATGTAAATAAATGCCTCAAATGAGATGAGTCTTTCTCTACGCGTTTCTATAAGTAATAATCACATCCACAAATATTGAAATACTGTTGGAAAAGTACATCAGAAATGCTCGTATCTAGTCCATCGCATTTAAGGCTCTTGTATGTATAGTAGCACCACATACCTACGACACATAAGGTAAACTGTAAGCACCCCTGGTCAAGGACCCATGAGTGAGGATAAGTATAATATAGAGATGCCAAAAATTTATGAAGGAAAATATCTCGGTATCAAATTTTCCCGTTTGTTTTTATTCTATAAAAATACAGCGGGAAATTTCGTTAGCTGCTGTCATGTAAACGGTTCTGGGTAAATCGATTCAAAATTACTTTTATCACAATGGTTTACTTTGCTCATTACACGGGTATTGGAGGGGTTATAAGTTTGCAAATTTATTTCTGCAGAGAAACTTCACAACAAAATAGGCGGATTACATTAAGTTGCGACAGTTATAGAGAGGTGGTAAAGGAACGCGAAAAAGCATTTGTAAATCGAGGAATTTCTCACATATATTTTTTCATAATTCAGAAAAATATATCGAGAAATATTTATCACAAGTAAAAAAAAGGAAATTTGATGTGTACACGACTTTTACAACTTTCATCATTCCATTCATAGGAAAATGAAAAAGAGATGTGTAAATACATATATTTAAATGACCGCAGAAATATTTTGACTATTTTTCTAGCTTTTGCTTATGCCTCGATTAACAAGTACAAAATAACGCGTATTAAGAGATTTGTGAAAAGATCCCTTTGAGTGGAAAGGGTTTATTTCTTGAAAGGGAGGAACTTAATTATCCAAGAGGAACAGGGGTGACCATAGGTTTTCCGTCCAATACGGCGAGAATGTTCTCTGCTGCCAACTTCGCCATGTGAACTCGGACCGATACTTCGGCACTGCCAACGTGAGGGGTCAGGACTGTAAAAAGAGAAGAACATTATAAGGTACAAGAAATAAAATGGATAGTTGGGGAGAAAGTCAGAAATTTAAACAGCTTCGGCAACGACATTTCTTCAATAAATTTAAATCTATTCATAAGTTTGCCGGTTACGAAACTATAATATCCGCCTTAAAAAAAATGTAAAATCACTTTAAAAAATTAGAGTAGGGTATCATTTTATTGATGCTTATTTTGTATCATTTTATGTAATATATTGATTAGGTTTAAATTTTTTAAATAGTTTGCTTAAATATTCTTTTAAATTACGTGTCTATTGTTAAATAAATCAGGTAAGTATTCTATTAGGCAGAAGCAACAGATTGAACATCTGACCCTTGACCCCTTCCGATTACACTACGTATGCCAAGGAATCCATAAAAACATAACCTATATTAATGCTGAAGGTTATAATTATCATACATTCTATAGAGAAATAGTTTTGCAAAAGTCAATAGGACAAATGTTTGCTGAGCTCTCGGTTAACATTTATTTAATGACATAGCACTTCCCCTCTGTTAACGTCTTTTCTACCTTGAAGAAGCTGTTAGAATTAATCACGATACTTACTGGCATTGTCGAGTGTGGTTAGGGGATGGTCCTTTGGCAGGGGTTCGGGAACCATGACATCCAATCCGGCAGCACGGATCTTTTTTGCTTTGAGGGCATCATACAAGTCCTCTTGGTTCACAACACCACCCCTATATTACAAATAAAACAAATCAGAAGATGCAATTAATGAATTGATAGATAACAGCAACAAGAAGATTCATCTACAATTCGTAAACGTTTATTAAGTAACTATAAGTTTGACATGAATTGTAGATACTTAATACTATTTCTATCAAATAAGGTTTTGATAACCATAACTTTTTCCATAACCATAACTTTTTTTTCTTTTCCAAATGCTACAAACGTAGAATTTCGTATTCGTAGGCTGGGTATTGTAAAAAATATATTCCATAGATCTAAGCTGATATACATTACAAGAAATTCAGTTTTTAAAAGCACATTAATAATTTTGTCCTAAAATTTTTAATTTAAAAGCTTTTATAAAAATAACCAAATATTACACTTGAACACAACTTTTGTCCAAGAATTTATTCCATATGATGTGATGTGGCTCTTTAAAAAGAAAATAACCAAATTTGATAGTGGTATTTGAGATGACATAAACCAATACATATTTTGAAGAGAATTGTTCAGAAACCAATGTAAGCAAAATTTAGGACAGTTTTTGTAAATTTTTAAACAGGCATTATCATGCGAAATAGTAAGAAATCCAGTTTTTTAATGCGTTTTTACTGTTGTGCGCGCATATGGGTTAAATATTTAAAATAACCAACTGAACACTACATAAACCTTTAGCAAGATTTCCCATTGTTTTTAAATTCCACCATCCACTCTCCATATTTCGATTTTTTTCCTACTCTTTATTTCATGATATATTTTGAACTACAAATTTTGTATCTAATTAAAAAATTTCAGGAAACGTTTTCTATTCATTTTAACTTATTTAATAAAGTATTTAACCAAAAACATATAGCACAAAGCTATTTTCCCTACTACGGATATCGGTTTATAAAGAAAAATGTATGATGGACCAATGTTGGGAACAACATTATTTCAAAATTAAATAATTATGAAATAAATATTTAAACTAAAAAGAAATTCTACTCTAGATTCCTGAACGTAAAATTTTGGTCTATTTTCATTTGATGCCAATAAAAAAGGTACTTTTGTAAAAAGGTATTTGAAGCGTTTTAATAGTCTGTAAAACTGACATGTTTTAGACCATCTCTTGGGTAAGTTTCAGAAATACCTTTAGTATATTAAGGATGAACTTACCACATTATAGGATATTTTCATCAATTACGTTAAAATCATACCACACTTAACTTATACACCAACATGATTTTAATGAACAAAAAAGTACGGAGGATCAAACGTTGTAATGTTTGTTTCACTACTACAAATGTACTATCGCAGTAAAAGGAGTTTTACAGATTTAAGCCATTTGTACGAAATAAGTCATAAGCTCCAGTTGGAAACGTGATATGTCTTTAGAAGGATTATGGAACCTACCCCATTATGACTTAAATCACATAAAAAATTACATACGAACAGGAAATCCTCGTAACATTTCGTAGTAGAGAGCATTTTTATTACCTCCTTTTCTCAACATAAGTTTCCTTTCTGCATCTATAGCTAATTTTATTATTTGAACACTTAAGTAATAAGAAATAATAAAGTAATGATTTTCTAAAATTTGACCTTTAACCATATTTTATTATTTTTCAAAATTGCTTTGCTAATGTAGAATTCTTGATTTTTCTGAGGTTTGATGCTTTAAAGTTTATGTTTGTAGACTCCTCCTATTTATTCTCGGGTATTTTGTAAGATTTTATACTTCAAAAGAATAAAACACAACATAAAGGATATTTATAATATAAAGATGGAAAAGAACGTAGTACCTGCTTGTGTTAACAAATACTGCGGTTGGTTTCATGGCATCGAAGGCTTTCTTGTTGAACAGGTTTCTCGTCTGATCTGACAGATTGCACATGGCCACTATGAAGTCACTTTGCTTTACTAGTTCTTCAAACTCCACATACTGGGCGCCCATGTCCTCAGCTAGTTTGAAAACCAAAGACACACTTTTGAATAATTTAATGAATCTTATATCCACAAAATTTTTTTTTAAGCTTGACCAAATAGGTCGTTTTTGTCTCTTAACAATATCTAACAATCGGGAATTATTACCTGGTTTAATGGGATGAAAGACGTCGAAATACAAAACTTTGGAGACTCCAAAGGGTAAAATTCTCTTCATCACTCCTTGACCTGAATAAATATGAATAATCTTTAATAAGGGGTCGTTTAAATATTACGTAAACGGAGTAGGTGGGGTGTTCTGTTATTTGCTTGTTTTTGCTGACAAAAGGAGGAGGAGGATATAAATGCTTAGTTAAAACATAAAAAAAAACCTTTACTTTTGAAATTTTTTGTAACGTACAAAATAACTTTACTTTTACTGTTTATACTTTTAAAAAATAAACTTGAACAATTCAATAAAGTTTTGAAGTCAACAATTTACACCACTCAAGTTCAAGAAAAGCATAAAAGATATGTAAAGGATAATTGAACTTAATGAATCATCATGTAATTTTATACTATTGGAATAGGAGGTGACAGGACCACAAAATAGTAAAGAATGGTGGATGGGGACAGTTTGTCAACGGGATTAATAAGGAGGGAGTTCGTGATATGCTTATCTTTGCTGACAATGGGGTGGGATACCATTCGTTCTAGGTTCATGTGAGTAAGTTTAATTTTAGAGTGACTTACCTATCCTACCCATTCCGACGATTCCTACAGTGGCATTACATAATCCTTGACCACATAACCACAGTGGGCTCCATGAGTACACCCACTCGCCCCTGGAATAAATCGCTGCATAATATAACTATATTTAAGAGACTCATTTGGAATGTTAACTACATCTTTGGATTGGAATAACACGCAATGAAGTATTAAAAAGTCCATTGAAAACTAACATTATTGAACGCATTCACATTAAAATGGAGGGAAATTTTAAATAGTGAAATGAATTCACTAGGAAATATTTCTCAACTCTTAAATGTTAATCTCAAATAGCGTAAAAACGTAATAAGCTACACCATCTCAATTAATTAACTAAAATTTCAGTGAATACTCCTTCTGTCTTAATGGCATTGAGTGAAAAATAGGGGAAAATAAATAATTATTTTATCGTTACTTTGACAAGTGTCTGATTCTTTTTTGCAGTACACAAATACTTTAGTATCTCTTCTATTGTGATTTTTTTTTCTAAGATTTGAAATTAGTTCCCTTAATATAGCCATTTCAAAAAATGTGACAAACTTCAAAGTTTTACACGCAGTTACACTTCAGTCAGTAAAATAGAGAGGAGGTAAGGTAATCTGCACTTCCGTTTCTACTCTCCGCTATTTCTGAACCAAGATCTCTCTTTCAGGATGGAGGGAGGAAGCGGTTAAGTTCCCTTTTTAACTCATCCAATTCCATTCAAAGCATGAGCTTAACCGGTATTAGAATGAGGAAAATTACATTTCTCTCTATTTTCTAAATGTGTCGGAGGAGATATATTTAGGATTGTTCATAGAAAAGTAAACTAAACAATTAATGTTAACTCCTTCCGTTTTAAATCATGAAAAAAAATAAGACATCTTACCGAGCAATAAAGTTAAATTTAGTTCAAAATGATGAAAACGTATCTTAACGTTAGGGAGGAAAAATTCTCTCCTTTGACTGCGCTTTTAAGTGAATAAATCCGACATATAGCGATTAAATTATTAGAAAATTAATTCCCTGAGCTAGAACAGAAAAACCTATAAAAATTATTGCTACATTTCATTACATTTCTATCCACATTGTTGACTTGGGAAATTGCAAAACAGCTTATTTTCTATCTCATGCCAGGTTAATAGGGTTCTCTACTAATTACAATATTATTCATTCTCGAGATGGATATTAAATCTATCTTTAGCTTTTAAAAAGTTACTTACATTAGATAGTTATAATATTTAATGATTATGAAATGTTTGTAAGAGTCAAACTTCTTAATTTAGGTTCTTACTTTTTAATGGCTGTGGCTGCGTCCATGAGCCTTCTGCCCGCAGCAAGGAGAAGTGTAACAGTCATTTCGGCCACTGAGTCCGTCGATACGTCTGGAGTGTTGCTTACGGGAATGTTTCTAAAAAGCACATAATACACTCGATAAATGAGAGGTGCATTTTACTGAATTAAAATTAATTTTCCACAGTTTAAATGATGAAAAAACAAAATTTAAATAGAGCTCCCAGTTTAAAAGCATGGAGACTTCATTAATTTTTGAGTTCAAGCAGTGTTTACAAGCAAAAGAAACATCGGGTCTTTTTTTTACCTTGCTTTGCATTCTTTGGTGTCAATGTGTTCATAACCTACAGACATAGTAGCAATGGCTTTCAGCTGGGGACCTAAGAAAAACAATTATTTGATTTGAATGAATAATACAAATAAAATTTATTTGTGAAAGCAATGATCAAATCACTCATAGAACATTTTAATAGGAAAAAGAATTAAAAACTGGCATAATCATCGTTTTATTCATAACTATTTTGAGAAAGTTAAAAATTAATAAAAAAGATAGTATAATTATCTGATTTATTCATTCAAGAAAACTTCTACAGTAAGAAGAACCCTTTTTAATTATAAATTCTTTCCTCATAGATTGAATCTGTAAATGTCTGATCACTTATTTATTGACTACCGTTTTTACACTTGTATTAATAAATTTTATGCAATAATGAGAATATGGAAGATATTGTTTTCAGTTATATTGCTTAAAGAGTTAAGAGTTATATACTATAACTTTTAGATAGATAACATATAGAGTTATCTAACTACTTTAAACTATTAAACTTCTAATCCTCTGAATGATTTAAAAATTGATTTGTATAATATTTAGCCCAATTTAAAAAAAAATCAAATTGCTTTAAATTCCACTACTTGTGCTACTGGATTTGTACTTGTACTTCATGGAGTTTATAGATTTAAATGTATACATCATCGTCAGAAGTGGAGTTAAAAGGAATTGAAAAACTTACAGCTAAGCATATAAATTTAAAAAATACATACAACAATACTGTGGTTATAAAATTCAAGCAAATTTTACCTGCTGCCTCTATTACATCCTTGTCTATTGTGTCTGTAAGCAAACAATATAGTGCGTCTTTGCCTTTGATACCTTTTAATAGAGCATCTCTCTCGATGGGCTTTTCTTGGTCGTAAATCTCCACATCGCATCTGAAAGAAAGTTGACCCTCAATATCTAACAAGAAAAGGATCTTTTGAATTTTCAATCATAAAACATAGTAATGAGTGTATGATTGATTACATTTAGACCCTTTTTGGGTATTTTTCGTATCACAAAAAAAAATTGTTCACCGTAAATATTTCGTTTAGATTAAATAGAAACAAAAATCATTCAAGTCTCCTATCATTATGCAATCAGCCGCATCCTTAACACGTGAATGTCACAGTTACATTCAATTGTGTCTGCAGAAACAATGAACCGTATTTCAAGGATACGAAATGCTTTTCTTACAACACATCGGAATGACAACGTCAGGCTGCATCATTGAAGTAGTATTGGGGTAACATTTGAGGGGGTATTGTTTTCAGGTATTTGAGGCGTAAGAATAAATGTAATGCTAAGAAGGTGATGGGGATTTATCGGGTTTTGTTGTTTTGTTCTTTTATATAACTGTTCAACTTTCAATCTCTATTGGCACTTTTTTGTTTTATTTGCAGAATGTGGGGGGTATATATAATAGAAATATGAAAATCATTCTGTGACTCAAATTTGAATGAATCAACTAAATCTGTTAATTGAGAGTGCCAGACAATTATTTTACAATTGCATTTTAACTGCACAATAGTTTTTCTTTGTTGGTTCCTTGCAAAAAAGAGGAAATAAGCTAATTATATCAAAAAATTTTTTTGCCAATTAATAAAATAACAACTTCGAAATAATCCCATCAATAAGCAACACATTTCAGAGAGGAAAAAGTTACATATGCTTTAAAAAATCAGTTACCTTATCTTTTTAAGAGATTTTCTGAAACTTCATGGAGAGGATAAAATTCATTAAATAGCAAAATTACTCGAAGAATTATTCACTCAAGCTTTTCTTTGCATCAGTCATTTTAAACTTAAAATTCTTATTCTTTTAATAGTTATTTTTGTCATAGATAGTAAAAGAAAAATATCTGGAGACAAATTTTCATTCTAATAAAAAGATGGGAATATTTCTCCTATAAAGTTGTAAAATGTTAATTTCAATCATAGGTACTGAAATTCTATAAAGATAAATAATGCTGAATATTATATTTGCATTTAATTTTGCAAAAACAGAAAACTGCAATAGAAGCGTTAAATTAAAAGTAATTATTTTTAGAAATTGTTCGAAACATTAGAAAAAGAGCTTTTTTATTACTCAAACTAATCTATATCATGCGTTTAAAAGATTACTCGAGTGGCAGTTCAGGATTCGATCTTGTTTCCGGGCACTTTTCCAATTAACGTTTTTTCTTTTCTCCAAGACAAGAGGAACGAACGGAGGAGAATCTTAGGAAGATATTGCTAAGGTTTTGCATTCTACTTAAGAGTACTTATTCTCCAGTGCAACTTTAATTGCGGTTTAAGGGTGATTAATGAAGTTTTCTGTTCACTATAATGTTAGCATCCGAACATAATTTTATTCCATCTGGCCACGCGACATCGCAGCAGGTGAAAAGAATGCAAACCAAATGTTGTTTTCCTTTTTCTTCCCTAATCGATTGCTTTCGGCCTATGTTTTGGCATTATTAAGAACATTTTGTAAAAAGGGTAGGGGTCGGTCCTTGTGTGTCATGGAAACGGATAATTTTGCTCCCTCAGAGGTGACCCTCTTTCCCATATCACATTAACTTTCTTTAAGAAATGTATACATAGACCTGGATTGGGGAATTCTCAATGTGTACCTAAATTACAAAGTAACTAAAATCTTTAGATAAACTTTCAAAACTTAATAAACTAAATAATATTTGAATAAACAAAATTGCCTTTGAATAAACAAAATAACTTTAACTTTATGAAATGAGAAACGTTTAAGTCTGCTATTAACTAAAAGTTACGTAGATAGGTATTTTTTAAAAAAATTATCTTTCAGATTGATGAAAAACTGATTAGTACATACTTATTGTAACACTCTTTTTAAAATTATTTTTTAAACCAAAACCTATCTCTCCAAACGTTTAACAAATATTCATTTTTATAGTTTAAATGCATGTTTTTTCATACAAGAAGAAACTACTATTTAGTGAATTTCAATATTGTTGGAAAAAGCAATTTGTTTGTATTTAATGTAAAATGTGAACATGAGGTAATAAAAGTCGATTAAATATCAATTAAAACTTCATGAAAATTGATATAGATGTTTAAGGCACAGTTTATCCTTTTAGCATCCCATTACTGTGCATATGAAAGCCTATTTTAGTATATGTAAAATTTATAAATAAAATTCCTAATCAAATGTTTACACCGCCGCCATCCCTTTTAAGAATGACTCAGTTTCGTGACCAGTGATTTATTTACTGCCTGTCTCTAGGCTGATATTTGTTTTTAACTCATAAATTATTCATATTCAAATTCATGTGCAGTTTCCCTTAGAAACACCTGAAATTTACTATTTCTCTATTCGGAATTACCTCTGTCAGGTTGTCAGAGAAAACCATATTTATCATAATTTAAGAATTTAATTTTTTTTAATGACGTATTTTGTGTTTGTAGATTAGAAAAATATTGTAGAATAGGTGGGTAAAAAAAACTTTGTTACATAGTTATTCTCTCTTATCGTGGTTTTACACCTTCAAAGTATTTCAAGACGTCTGTACACTTTCAGTCTGTCCTTATTTGAAAGGCATTCTTATAACTTCCAGTAGTTGTTTAGTTCAACCAATCTTCCAAGATGTTTATATCGTTTAATACTTTGTTTTTGATAGGAAAATTTCCTCCCCTAAATTGATGATTTCTTAAATGTTTCTTGAAGTTAACATTGCGTGAGCGTTTTAACCAAGATTTTAATAAGATCAAAACGTATTAATTGCTAGCATTAGGTATGGATCTATCCTGTTCGTTATGTATTTTCCATGCATCCACACAGCCCTTCAGTCAAAAAGAGTTAGAAGAACATAAAAAAATCTTGCTACCCTCCCGCGCTCCAAACAATGGGTTTTTCTTTCCCTGCAGTTTATTCCATCAGGGTGCCCGCGTCAGACATCACGTGCTCGTCTGGAGGAAACGAAAAGAAACGCTCTTCCTTTTCTTCCGAAGAGGTTTCCGTTTTAACTTTCCATCCCTCTCTGTAAAGTATTATTATCATCAATGAAGCGGCGAGAAAGTGATTCCTTTGATGCAATGAAATCACATTGTAACCAATTACGGTACGAAATAATGTTGACCCCCTCGCTTGAATATTTTTTTATTATTTTGAAATTCAATATTTTAAAATGGTATGAATATCATCATCAACAACCTTAAACTAGACACCCTTGATACACCTCTATTTTTTCTTGAAAAAGTTTTCCAAACTTTGTTTCGATAAAAAAATTTAATTTAATTTAAATTTTTCCATTTTAAAAACATCGGTTACTCAATTAATTTATGTTTTTTAAACCCTAAATGTCATTCAAAAGTACTTTGATTAACATTTAAAGAAATTAATAACGAGAGAATGATGGGGACAATAGGAAAATATTAAGAGCAAAAACCTAACGGTCAATTAAGTAATCCTGAATACCCCTGAGTTACCTCTAGAACACATTCCCCCCCCCCTTGAAAAAACATCCACGTATTTTATAGAAACCGAATAAATTAATTCAAATAAGTGAGGGAATAAGAAGTGAGGAAGGTATAAAGTTTAAAAAATTACTTTTTAAACAGGACCCTACTAATATTTCAAGTATAATTTCAAATGTGTTACTTCATTACATATTATACTTTAATTAAAAATCTAGGGAAACTCATGATTATTTTGAGAAACCGGAAAATGGATGAATATGTAGCAAATTATGCATTTATATAGCTAAAATTTGTAAAAATCATGTTAATAAATCAAAATATGTAAAAATTGAAAATGTTCTAAATCGATCCAAAATCATTTAAAATTTGTAGTACCTATACTTAAGAGCACTCTGGAAATATATCACATTTCAGAATAAAGATAGGTAGTTATGTCATTATATGGAAGTCCCAACGCTACTTATGATTTAAGCAGACAAAAATGGTGTTTTAAATTAGTTGAAATCCGTTTTATTAATTTATATTAAATTAAAATTGGAGGAATTTTAAGAAATAGTTTAATTAAAAATAGTTAATGTAATAAAATACAAGGAATATATTTGACAAAAGCAGTATAAAAAATTTCATAACTATGGTTAGCGACGATGTTAACGTATTAGGGGCCATTCATTAATTACGTAAGGATGATTTTGGCAATTTTTGACCCCCCTATCCCCATGTAAAGGTACGTAAGATTTTCCAAACCCCTCCCCCTATTCTTACGTAAGATTCCATTTCATTGCTATCAACTAAACATATTACCATTATATATTACTATCTCTAGTCTTTGGAATACCATTTATCAGTAGAGATTTAATATTTGTTTAATTAATTAATTTGTTTTTTTAAATATTTGTTTACATTAACTTGGAAAATCTTACGTAAGAATGGGTTTGACCCCCCTCCCCCCAAGTAAGGATATGTAGAGATTTTTCCAACCCCCCTCCCCCTCGGGACCCTTACGTAATTAATGAATGGCCCCTTAGTACATTAAAGCACATTTGCTTAAAGATGTGTAAACTGGGAAATCTCATTAAATTAACACGTTGGTTTTTGATACCAAAAGATACTCAGAATTTCGGTTACATGATTACTTTATCTTATTTATTAATAAAATACCATTTTAATTTTTTTTGTTTTAACGATTAAAAAAGTTTATACCATAGGGACATAACTTTTAACAGAAGATAATATGATTTCTCTAGAGAACAGATATGTCTAACTTTCAATAACAATTTAATGTAATACATCATTCTGATTTGAATTCAATATTTTTCTGAAACTTCAAAAAATTCTAAACATCTGGCGTTTTTAACCGGTTTTTATTAAAACTACTTTATTTGGTCTTTTGTAACTGATGAAGTTAGATAATATTGGTCGCACAATATTTTCCCGTCAACTAATCTTAAAAATAAATTATATTTTTTAATATATGAACACAAAGCACCAACTTTTTCCCTTTTGCACGCTTAAAAAATTAAAAAAAGAACAAACGATTTTTTAGCAAAAGTCATTCAACCAAATCAAGCGTGTGAAAAATAATTGGCACCACGAAGCGAACTGAACAGAAGAAGAAGAAGAAGGATTAAAGAATCGCTCACTTTTCCTTGAGCATCTGTATCCCTTCGACAGGGACGTCGGGTCGGGTAACTAACACTTTGGGCCTGCTCATTTTTGACAGATTGACAGCTCCGTCCGTGCGCTCGGGAGGATGCAGAGAGAAGTCACCTCCTAACCGAGAGCAAGGTCATCCGGACGTTTTGGCCACCAGGGAGCGCTGGGGAGATATGACGTCATCGGAAAAGGCGCGGTGTCACCTTTCAGAAATTTCGGGAGCGCCCCGCTAAACTTTACTGTTAAATTTTGTTTAAAAAATTTGATATTACTCAGAGCTAGGTCTTATACTAGGGGTTTAGGGGGTTCACCACCCAATTGGTTCGAAATGTCCAAAAATGAGTCAAAACACAACTTTTTAGGTTCAAATTTCAAAAAGTTTTAGTGGACCCCCTTTTCCTTGGGGGTATACTATTTACAAAAACTTTGACATGAAGTGCAAAAAGGTTCATATTTGACCTGTAATATACTCGGGGCGCAGGAAAGGAGACATTAGAAAGAAATTTGGGCCAGAACCAATACCCTTCCCGAAACAAAAGTCTGGTTCAAAGGTTCAGTTAAAAATTATTATAAAGAACGCATTGTTGAAGGACAGAAGAATGCAGAAAGTGAAAGAAAGAGAAAAAGAATGAGAAAGTGAGGGTGATATTAAAAATTATTACAGAATCAGATTACAAAAATTGCGGTGAGGGGCCGTTTAAATATTACATACATAAGCATAATTTGGTCATTTTTAACCCTCCCTCCTTGTCAGCAAAGATAAGCAAACCGCAAACCCCCTCTCATAATTACATAAGAAAACTGTCCGACCTCTCCCCCAATGTTCTTTTTTTTGTACAAAATCTTTAGTAATGCTTAGATTTCTGAATGAAACCTTAACCTATCGTATAAAACTTTACTTGTGAAAAATGCTTGAATTTTTTTCCTAGCTCAATTTATATTGGGTTGAATTTTAAAATTATTTATGAAAGAAACAAGATATTTTCCAATCAGCGTTTGTAACATCTTACGTATAAGCATCACTCATACTCCCCGACTCCCCCTCGTCAGGAAGAATAAGCAAATAGCAACCCCCTCCGCCTCACCTTTTAGACGCTTACGTAATATTTGAATCCTGACTTTGTTTAATTTTAACTAATTTTTGATAAATGTTAACGTTTAGTCTATAATACTGCAAAATAAACACAACCCTTTAAAATATATTTTTGAGAGGCAGAGGCTGCCTTTGCTAGTGCTTACACAAAATTTCAGAATATTCGAATTTACTATTCTATTTTTCACTTATTCTGTTTAATTATATTAAGAAACACGGTTACGGAATTATTAGAGACGAGATGCGCGGATGAATTTAATTTTGAACTATTTTTAATAAAAAAATAAGTTATTTTAATTTTAGGTCTTTAGTATTCCAAAATAAACATCACAGCTCTTTAAAATATCTTTTTGAGAGGCTACCTGTGCTCACATAAAATTTCAGAATATTCGAATTTACTTATATTTGATTGCCTCTAAATCAGTAAAATTCCTAGTGTATAGCAATCTTTTATGTTCCAAAATTTTAGTAGCAATTTAAGTTGGGAAAATTAAAATTAAATCAATCAGCACCTACCTATTATCTTTTTTTTTCCGGAAATTGTGACGTCTCTCACACTACACTCTTATTTACAAATCCAGTGCAGGTGTCCTTAAACTTATCATCTAATATCTCATCTAAGTCAAGACTTTCTTTGAAGGGATAGAAACATTTCAATTTATCCACACATACACATATACAATTTATTGTGTTATCTCATCTCATATACATATTTATACTATAACTAGCTGATATACCCCTCGTTGCTCGGGGGGGAAAAGGCCTTTTAAACTGTGTGTTAAAGTAAATTATTTTCTTTCCTGATCCTTTCCAACTTTCCATGTAGGGTCATTTAAGAGCAACAGAGTCAACTGCCTTCCCGCTATAGTATTCTATTATGCTATGCTTCCTTAATATGTATAAAAAATTTTAAAAAAGCCAACTCTTTAGAATCAATGTGCGGAATCCCCATTTTAAAAAGTGATACTATTTTTAAAAAAGAAAAGTCAGGGCGATACCCTCTGAACCCCCTATTTTGAGGTGTTATTTCTTTGTTCTCTCCACCAATTTTTACGATTGGTAATGTATAGTTGCGTTGAATTCCTCAGCCTAGCTTCACTATAATTTAAAAAGTGAGACTAGGGTCGTTTAGCTCAAAAACGCTTCGTATCCAATAGAGTTCAGTTACTAAAGTAACTACGGGTTAAAAACACAAAATTTTGAAATTCTTAAGTGTTCAATGTCTTATTTTCCACTCGGGCAAGAACGGGTATTTTTCTTTTGTGAAAGTTGTTGACTGAATTCCTCACCGAGATTATTTCGTGATGATGAAGTAATGTCGACGGTTACTGAGATGGATATGAAAATCACTTATAAAAAAATCATAAAACAGGCTTTAAATAAATTTTTACTTGATACGTTTTTATTAAATGATATTTGAAAACCGATACAGAATTTCAAATGACACCGGGAATTAATAATTACAAATTTTTGGATTTCAAATAACTTTAATAATTTCAATTTAATTTTTTATCCACCTGCACCTAGAATGGATAATTTGGTAATTGCCGTAATTAAGTGTGCAACAAGGTGTGTGGGTTGTGGGTAGATTTACACAGTTGGAACCGGGATGAAAAAAAAAACCGCTGTGGGGGAGCACCGAGAGCATCTGAATGAAATAGGCGCCGAGGACACCAGAATGATTTGTAATTACTTACTATACAGAAAATTAGACATACAACTTGATAGAACTTAAAAGTAAGTAATTAATATACTCCACCCATGCAAGGCCAGGCATATCAGCTAATAGTTATAGATAAATTAACTAACTAAGGAATAAATAACTTTAGGAAAGAACAATTTAAGCAAGGCAAAACAATTAGGCAAGATTTGGAAGCTAAAATCATTTTAGTGGATGTAACGATCTTTTGTTCCCTTTGAACTCCATTACTATTATAGTTAATTCCCAGTTTAGCAACATTTTCACCCAGCTGTTTAATATGTCAATATTTTGATGTGACATTGAGATCACAAATACGTGTTTCAGACAATCTTTTCACTCACGAAGTTCTGGAAAGCTTTCTCTCCAATATCGTCCACCAGTCTACACAAGATGCTGCTTCTTCCACATTTTTCATAATATCTATTGAAAAAAGCTAATGTTGAACTGATTTTAAATTTCTCTTTCACACAGATTTAGGATAACCATAATAACCCCTTCAATTAACTAGGTAATAACATACTTTTCTCCATACGCATATTATTTGTATTCTTATCCACACCTTCGTGTATTTTGAGGTAAAATACAACTTGACCATTATTCAAAACTTAAAAATCTCAATTTAATGATTTCGTATGCCTTTATCTTTTCTAAATTTCTTCAGGTCACGCTTCAGTTTGGAGAAGCTAAAGCTAAAATGTCACAATATGAAAGGGATTCAATAAACTATCTCTTTAATCAAAATTATAACATTTCTGATTTGTTTTCATAAAATTGTAAGATTATTGAATACTGATATTAAAATAAATCTGTTACATTATTTTTTGAATAATTTTTATAAAAATCTAGAAAGAAACGGCGCACCTGATGGACCACTTAGCATGGGCGCCCATATGTTTGAATTCAGGAGGGGACCCAAGAAAAATTTTTGCAACCGAAGTTTCTTTTTAAGGGGGTTGGTTCATAATTATTTCAAAGGCACCCCCTCACGAGTCCTTAATGCTAAACATTTTGTAAAAAATACTGGAGTTTTAAGAAAAAAGGAGTGTCTAAGAGTTCTCCCCAGAAAAAGTTTCGAAATTTTATTCTTAAAAGTAGTGGTTTAACTCATTTGGGTGACTTCTAAAATAAGATCGCTCCTACGCCGAGCCGCAAAATTTCAAGTCGGAAACTTAAAGGAAGATTTTATACAAAAACTTTCGGGTGCAAAGGGGGGGGGGCCTGGGCGCCCCTTTGCCCTTATGTATGGGTGTCCCATGCCACTTTTAGCAACGTATTTTAGTTATATTTCCTTTATTAACAGAGCGGTTATATTTACCAGAAATTGGATAAAATGACGCAAAAATATTCAACATTGCCCATCAGGGGCATTACCAAGAGAGGGATTTTGGACTTGTACCGAAATCATCACGACTTCAATCTTCTCTATCATCAATATTCACTTGTATAGAATACGAGTAAAAATTTTTGTAATCGATTTAGCCGCACTAGAATATCGAATACTCCGAATCGATATTCGTTAGATTTCTTTCTTTTTGGCGTTTATAATTTGACTACACGTTTCCTTATAAAATTTCCTTTAAGTTTGTTTTCCTTCAATTTTATTTATTTTGGGAAAGAATGGTTGCACCAACCAGGTGAAACTTAGCTAAGATTTTTATCAGAAAATTTAACGATTTTCATTCTACTTTAGGCTCATTCCATGCCAATTCACCCAATGTGGAATGTGCCCTTAGGTCATGGATTTTTTTTTCAAAATTTTTCTATACATAGATACCTATGAGAAATGTAACCAGGATTTTTTTTTCAGAATTTTTACTCAAAAGGGACACCAGGAATTTTTTTTGAAAATTGGGCATTTTCTGGCCGTTTTGTAGTTTTTAAGTTACCAATTATGCTGTTTCTCACCTATTTTTCAAGCAAATGAGGTGATTCTGGCGCCAAATTAAAGCTTACATTCCATACTTTCTATTAAATTCTAAAAAGTTCACAATTATTTAATTCTAATAATATTTTTTTTTTCCAAAAAATCACTATTTTCGAAAAAAAAAAATGAATAACTCCGAGTTATCTTAATACACACTCATCAAAATTTTACTCAAGATTCATCTTGATACGTACTTTCCATAGTAAAAAAAAATTGGAATAGCGTTTTGGGTTAATGAAAATAAATAATTTTTTTCTAACATTTGATAAGGCAGTCAGTGCAGCTTTGTAACTGTCTTCTGTTTTTTTGATATTTATATTTGGGTGATTTGACATGGAATTACTAAAATTGAACGTAATATAAAGATAATTTCCTTATAAAATAGTATGAAGTTGATATATATATAGTGCTGTCCTTTAAAAACAACCCACTTCAAATTGTACCCTAAAAACAACCCATTGAGATTTTTTAATTAAATAATTAAAATAATTTTACCATCTCATATACCCAGTCCTTCTATGCCCTTTAGAGTGTCAGGGGTGTAAAAACTGGTCAAAGAACGGTTTATTTACTTATTTTTTAAACAAGCTGAGAAAATGTAGATTTTTGACAAAAAATGTGCTTCAGATTTACATATTTTGTAAAAATGTATGTTATAAAGACTTTAGAGCATTTGTCGCGCGTTTTTATGTTATCTCATTACTATGAGAATAAAATATTAAAGTTTTAGCTCAGTCCGACAATTAGAGTCCTTCTAGGAAGAAGTGGGTTTTTTCAAATTCTTACTTAATTGGATGTCAATTTGTAATGGATAGTTGGAATTAAAAATGCTTAGCACTAAAATGTTAGGGAGGATGAGCCACTAGTACAGTTTTTTGTTCGATTTAATAATCCTTTTTATTAAGCTTTTAATGAAGAAAATATGAAACAGTGGGTTGTTTTTAAAGGACAGCACTATATATATTTTTTTGCTGAAAGAATCAGCGAATCAAGAAAAATGGAAAACAAACTGTTCAAAGAACATTTTAAGAGACGTTCTCTTTCTCTCTTATTCCAACTTCAAAAATACTATGCGATGAATGTAGGTAGTATTGATGCGCTGTGTAAGTTATAGCACTACAAAACCTGACATCTAGTGTACATTATCTATTCCTTTATCAACATAGTACGTCTGATGAATTCTAAAGGATCAGCTTCCAATTAAGGGTTTGAATTTTGGGTTACTACAGAACGGTGAAAACGTTTGGCTGGAAGTTGTAGTGTGGTTCATTACTGATGAAAATGTCTTTATTTACCGGAAAAATTTTTAGCACCGGGCCCTCTAAATTGATAAAACCTTCCCCTCTGTTGAAAAAAAAAATCTTTATTAGATACAAGACGCTATTTTTTGCAATTGATACTCCCTCTGATGTAGAAATTAGAGTTACTTTAAATTTATATAATTTCAAGTTATTTTTTTTAACTATTTCTGAGCACACAACTTATGTGCATTGTCCGAAATCTTTCTGGAAAAATGGCAAAACTAAGCTAACTAACTTGAAGAAGTTATTGAAATTTAAGCGAATTGCTAAATTTAATGACCTTTAAATTAGTCTTCATTCTGTTGAATGAACTACGGAATAATACGTGATAAAAATATTTTTGTAAAATTTGTATTAACTAAACTACTAGATATGAACATTGGCAATGTTATTTTCAAATTTTTATCTATTACCTTAGCTTTTATTTGAATTTTAATATTAGTGAATCTGATACGGATATAAACTTTTTCTAAAATATATTAGTATATACGTACCTAATTACAATGTTTTAAATGTAATAAAAATAATATACAAAAATAGTTTTATTTTGCTGTAAACTATGTAATTTCTCAACTTTTATAAAAGTTTTTAGATGGATTTTAATTTTTTGGATATTACTAATAATAAATTAATGTCTCTACTGCTACATAGAAATAGGTAGCGCAACTGGTAAAAACATTCTTTTGCGAGAATTTTTATCAGAAAAGATAGTATTATAGAAATGCCCAACTAGTGGCCGTTGCTACTTTACCAGATTAATGAAATACAAAATGTATGAATACATTAATGACAGTCTTTAAGATAGCTTAAAAAAGGTACATGTGTTCATGTGATCTTACTCGCTCCCTCTTAATCTGTTGTCAACAGAGAAAAGAAAAACAGCCGTGTACTTTTACCCGAACTGCGCTCTCTTAATATTTAAATGTGTTTTTCAACATGTTTAATGTTATAAATATTAAGTAACCCATGTTTCATGTTTATTTCCTTAGAGATTTAATTGAATTGATTAAAATATTTTAAGAATTTTATCTGTTGTTTGAATGGGATAATTTTGCTCTTGGTGAGAACAAAATTTTCTCCTTTTCTTAATTTCTGTTTGTAATTATGTTACGTTAATAAGGTTTTTAAAATTTAAATTATTACAGGGAGCACGCGCTTTTGTGTCCCCTTTTGGCCTCTGCAGATGGCCTACAAACGCTATCAACCTGCTACAAAAGCAACGTAAAAAGTACTTAGCTCCCGTTTTTTTTAGATTACGGATAAATAATCTTCCAAAAAAAATGTTTTCCTTTTCATCTTTGATAAGCTATCTCCCATGGCCAATAAAAACTCAACTTTCAACTAATAATGTTGCAACTGAAGGCAATATTGAAATTTTAGCACTTAATTGTTATCAAAAACAGTAGGTCCTTTGGACTTCCTCAAGATAACATTTTCTCGATTAGTGTATCTTCCAGCAGCTTTAGCATCCTTAGAAGTTTTGCGCATGCTACATTTCGAAACTGGAAAATCAACTTAGGTTTCGCAGTTATGGAGCATGCGCGTTATGGTCTTTGTAGGCAGTCGAAGTTGCGGGCTTTGTAGCTCCCGAGAGCTGAGACAAGGAAGAAATCGCCAGTGAGAGCCTAGACAGAGGTGAAAAAAGGCGGAGAGTGTTGTGTTGTGTAGTGTACGGTAAGAGGAAGTATCGAATACAGGTAACGAATACTTTTAAAAATCGATTATGAATTGTGTTTTGTTGTGTCGTCCGTGTGCAATCGAAATTCGAAGAAAATAAGCTGTTTCAGTTTCTTTATTACAGTTATATGATCATTCCTTCTCTCCCCCGACTCATCTCTTTTATTTTCCTCACACTCAATGTTTTCAAAAATGAATGGAGCAATTGCGCGAAATTTAGGCAAGATTTTCATCGGAACTTTTAGCAAGTCAAGTCCGTGAGTAAATTCCAAATTTTTTTTTGTTGAATTTAATGGGGAATGGAATTATGGAACTTTAATATATCTTTATCGAAAAATTGCTTTCATAAAAGGACCTAAGGCTCCTTATAAATATATTTGTTTTACCTAAACGAACGTTAGCGGAAAGTAAAGAGGAATGAGACAGCCAGCTTATTGTCCAAATAAAATGTTATAATTTGTTTCGTTTCTACTAACTCCCCTAGATGGAGCCGTAGAACAGGAGTGGTTGCAGTATCATTTTTCAAATAAATCAGAAAACATTTTAATGCTTTAATTATACAAATAGAATTTATTAATTTTTATGTTTTTTAATCTGTCTCTTTTGAAACAACATTTTTACAAATATGTAATAAATTTTAAAATATATTAGTCTTTGCAATTTAACAGTCAAAATAATCCAAATTTAAGTATTCTTTATGGACTGTAAATATTTAAACATTATTATGGTGAAGAAGGAGTGGGACAACATCAAATTGGGAGGAATGGGACGTGCCTCAATCTCCCTGCATGATATATAATTATTAACAATATACAGTAAAACCTCAATCACTCAAGTTTTCAACTAAAAAAACAATTAAACACTTTTTAAAGTAAAAGAACTTTTTAATTACTGTTACCACAAGAATTACATGTGGTGTAATATAAAACTTTTGTATTTTTTAAAATATATATTTAAAAACCCACACTATTTATATTGTTAATCCTTCCTTTTCCATTAACCAAGTTTTTTTGGGTGTTCAAATAAGTCCCACGGATAATAACATTTCTTCTAGTAGGAAATGGACATCAATCATCTTTAACATCAGGATTAAAAAAGTTTGATACATGTATCTACTCAATAGTTAGTCTTTCACAGAAGTATTTTCAACATCTGACAGGGGCATATACTATAAGGGTGGAAGGGAGGGTACCCCTTGAAATTCGGACTAGATGTACTAAAATAAGTTAAAACCCTGTTTTATTGGGTCAAATTTCCAAAAATTTTCTGGGGGTCCTTCCTCAGTCCCTCCATTTTGTGCTTGGAACTATTAATGTTATTAACAATTTTTCTATTTACAAATCCTACCCAATTAAATTTTGATATACACCATTGACATCAAATGCAGTTGAGCAAATGACTGACAAATGGAAATTTAAAGCTTATATCTTGTGGTTATAAGATTTTTTCACTAGTCTTTTGATACTTATTTAATGCCTTAAAAAATTTCACCAATACCATAACATTTTTACACAAAATAACAAGCACTATTTCTAGACTAAGAACTGGACATTGCAGGGACATGAAAATACATTCGACAAGAAGAGAACCATGCTTAACTGTAGCTTTTCTACTTTTTAGGCTACAGGTTTATTAGTATTGCCAAAATGATCAACCAATAGTTTAATATAAAAATTCAAATATTTTAATAACGTTTCCAATATCTTGTTTCTTAATTCACAAAAGATTTTGTTGCTAAACTAAGATATTTTATTTCAGTCAAATCCCTGGATTGCAGTCTTTTGGCGTGCATATTCTTCCTAGACCCCGAAAAATGTCAACCTGGGCTGATCCCAAAGAGTTACAAATTCCTGTTTCATATGGACACATTGCTGCTAAGGCATGGGGGAAAGAAACTGATCCACCAGTTCTAGCTCTTCATGGCTGGCAAGACAATGCTGGAACCTTTGACAGATTGATTCCACTGCTTACTCCTAATCTTTACATCATAGCAATGGATATTCCAGGACATGGTCTGTCTTCTCACAAGCCACAGGGATCTTTTTACCAATTCATGGAGTTGCTACTTGATGTAAAAAGAGTTGTTGATTATTTCAATTGGAATACTTTCAGTATTATGGGACATAGCCTAGGGGCAGCTTTAGGATTAGTGTATGCAAGTGTTTTTCCTGAAGCTGTACTGAATTTAGTTTCTTTTGATATTGCTAAACCTTCATCCAGAAAAACTACAGCATTGGATGCTGTTGCCCGCAAAGGTATTATTAATTTACTGGAGATGGAGAAAAAAATGTCAAATCCTTCACCTGTTTATACCCTGGAAGAAGCGAGGGAGCGCTTGATCGAGGGACTATTTAAAGAGATTAATAAGGACTCTGTAGATTTTTTATTAAAAAGAGGATGCAAACCGGCTGATAGTGGTGAAGGTGTGGTTTTTAGTAGAGATATAAGAGTAAAAATGCCTGAAGACTTGTACATGTTTAGCCATGATAACATTAAATTTTTCATGAGCAAGATTACTTGTAATTTATTGATTATCTTTGGCAAAGCTTCCTTCATTTCAAAATTTCAAGCACCTGAATTAAATGAAACATTTTTGAACATGTACAAAGAGAATTGCAAGTCTTTTGAAGCTGTATCACTTGAAGGAAATCATTTTGTTCATTTAAATAATCCAAATGAAGTTGCTCCTTATGTTAACAATTTCTTTCAGTTACACCTTTAAGTTATGACCTGTTAATTGTTTGTACAAGGTCACCTTTGTTATTTTATGATTTATAATTTCATTACCAAGATCAATGTGTGGATCCCTATAACTTCTTTTAGTTGTGGTGCAATGGTGAAAATATAATTCCTACTGGATTATTATGTATTAAGCATGTTACATTTAAGAGAAATAATTTTTTTGCTGCCTTATTGGCTCAAGAAAATTATTTGAACATAAATTAAACACTAATCTGATGTTAGACAAAATTTTCTGTTTGTTTCTACTTTGTTTATCTTCCAATTACCAGATTGAAAATTTTTACCATCCCATTTGAAAAATCACTAAAACAGACTTCTGTCCCTAATCAGATATATTTCACCCATCATAATAAGGGAGGGGTTGCTTTAAAATGTAACTAAACAATGACCCCTCCAGTTGAATCAATTTTATGTCATAAAATTGTTTTTAGTTTTTTGCACATTTTGACTTGCCTATTTGTTATTTTTAAATACATTTTGTTGTTACATATTTCTTTGAATTTATAAATTTGTTATAATAAAATGTACTAAAATATCCAGCTTTCATGTACTGAACTTAATTACATGAAAAACTTCAGCATACACATACATTGAATAAAATGAAGTGAAAATAATATATATTAGGAATAAATTCCCATTATAAAAAAGAACAAGTAACATTGCTGTTTTCCATTTCTAATTACTTTTATATTTATAGATGAAAATTTTGAAAGCTATTTATTAACATTATTTTAATTTATCTAATGAACTTCAGTGATATTTATTTTCAAAAGCTTGGTAGGGCTTTCTACATATGTACTAACATTAGCACTAAAAACATTCTAATAAAAATAAGATTTATTACTGTGGATTTTATCAAAATGTTTTCCAGACTTTTTAAATACTGCCACATACACAAAAAACTAACAATTTAACAGAATATTGAAGAATTTATGTATGAAATTAATTTTTTTAACAAGATAAAATTCATGATAGTTAAAACAATGCTTAGGCAGTTTTGAATTTCTTCCTCTAAACAAAGGGTGTCAAATTTAAAATATGTGTATTTTGAGGCAGTAGACTTAGTCAAATCCAAGATTAAATACCTCGAAAGAAAATTTATTAAACAAACATTTCCCCTTTTATACAGGAGATAGCAAAATTGTTTATATGTTGGTATTCAATTGGATTAGTGACGAATTTCCATAATTTGAGAGAAAGAATATTGAATATTATTTGCTTATTATTTTAAAAGTTCTAACAGTTGGTTAAAAGGGACAAATTGTCACCAAACTAATAGTTGAAAACTAGATCTTTATAAAAAATAATTCCTTTGTGGATCATTTGCTAATATGTGAATTTATATTCTACAATTCGGTTAAATTTTTAAAGTGTGACATTACCATGTGAGAAGGGTAAATGTGACATAAGGGGAGGGAGGGATGTAAAATCCCTGAAAAGTATAATTAATAATATTGGATTGCAAATATTAATTATTGGTAACACATAAGAATCAAATCTAAAAATACTAAAAAAAGTAATTAAAAACTTTAAAAATATACACATATAATCTAATACTATGTGTATATTTAATAATATATTTTCTTTTTTCCGAAACCAATGTTATACATCTTTAATTATACACCTACTTAACACTACAAAATTTCCATTTATCAAGGTTAAAACAAAGGCGGGTCGACGGGTCCAGACCAGATTTTCGGGGGGGGGGCATAGTGGAGGGAATGTAATACTTTTCCAAATTTTCAGGGCCTTCAGAATTTTAGCATTTCAAAGAGTGTTTTTAAGCAGCTTCTTAGGGGTTTTTAGTAACTTAAAATATTACACTGTAACCTTTATTAGTTTCCTATCTCAGTGTGCTCAGTCTCAGTTTCCAGGGGCGTGCCAACGGTTTTGAAAAAAAAAGGGGGGGGGGCGTAACATTTTTGTAGGGCCATAACCAGACTTTTGTTTCAAGAGGCTTGACTTTTAACAAGACTTTTGTTTCAGGTAATGCTTGCTTCGACGGGTCCAGACCAGATTTTCGGGGGGGGGGGCATAGTGGAGGGTATGTAATACTTTTCAAATTTTCAGGGACCTCAGAATTTTAGCATTTCAAAGAGTGTTTTTAAGCAGCTTCTTAGGGGTTTTTAGTAACTTAAAATATTACACTGTAACCTTTATTAGTTTCCTATCTCAGTGTGCTCAGTCTCAGTATCCAGGGGCGTGCCAACGGTTTTGAAAAAAAAAAGGGGGGGGGCGTAACATTTTTATAGGGCCATAACCAGACTTTTGTTTCAAGAGGCTTGACTTTTAACAAGACTTTTGTTTCAGGTAATGCTTGCTTCAAAGCAATAGAGGTGGGTCTGGGTGTCCTCCCCAGGAAATTTGGCTTAAAATTGAAGTTTTTTACTCATTTTTGTACTTTTGATACCCTTTTTGTGTAGTATAATAAAGGGGATCACTTCTTGTACTTTTCAGAATTTTAAAGAGAAAAACAGAATATAGTAATAAGTAACCATGAGAATTTTAGAGGGTGGGATGGTAAGCCCTTGGGGTCTTAGATTCGTCCCTACCCTTTTACGTACAGTCCACCACGGCAGCAACTGAACTTTTGTTTCGGGGGGAGGTTGACTAAACGTTATTTTACTTCTCTAAACGTACCCTAAAGTTTTAGATCTCTTCAAAGTACCATTGAATTATTTTACACATAATGTCAAGATTTTACAATTTGAGCTGCAAGTAAAAATTGGGGGGAGGGGTCCACTCCCCCAGAAAAATTTTCTCTAAAAATTTCAGCTCAATTTGAGGCCTTGTAAACTACAGAATCTTCAAGGAAAAAAACTTTAAATAGATATCAAATTTTAGAGGGGGCTGGGGGTCCATCCCCCTGGAAATTTTTTAAATTATGCCCTTTTAAACTAGTGTTTTATCTATTTTGAAACACTTTGGGGAACACCCAAAAGAGGAACTTTTCTTCAATTTCTTCTAAGCAGCAGAACTTTCAAGGGGAAAACACAATAAAACAGGTTTAACTAATTTAGAAGGGGGTTTGGGGGTTCACCCCCAGAAATTTTTTGAATTTTAGTATAAAAAAGTGTTTTTTAAGCTATTTGCAAGGGTTTCTTAAGGGGGCATCTACATTTTTAAACGCTTTTATTATTACATTTGAGAAAAAAGGTACTTTAGGGACTAAAAGGTAAAAAAAGGGACTTTTAGGGGCCTAAAAAAGTTTTAGGTACTTTTAGGGACCAACTCTAAACGCCCCGAAACTGGGACGGAATTCCACCTTCAGGACTGAAGAGTGGCACCCATGTTTATTGGTCTCTTAAAAGGAGTTCATTGGGGGTTTCCCTGTAATCTCAACCCTAAAGTTGGAATATTATTAGTTTTAGGTATAAATACAAAGTTAATATTCAATCCTTTTAAGAATTCCTTTACTAAATTTGTTAAAGTATGCTTTAGAAATATTGACCCGACAGAGGAGCCATCATAAAATGTTAAAACTGTAAGTTACTATACTTCCAATATGATACATTTTACATAAAAATAAGCCCATTTAAACTAATAGAGATACATTTATCTTAAAGGGAAGTCTGATTTTAAAATTCAATAATACATAAATTATAAGGATCAATATTTTTGTAATATTTACCTGATTACCAAGTAGTACCTACTATCTTTTTAAGGGATTTAAAGTCGTCATGCTTTTTTGATCAAGTAAGTGAAACAATTTGCTGATTCTTTTTGAGTAATAAATACTATTTACTATCTGTAAAAAAAGTTAACAATAGTAAGTGGAATCCAATATGATTTTTCAATGGCTTACAGAGCACTGAAAATAGAATTTAAAAATTCCAAGCATTTCAATAAATTTAGGGTTCTTGCGTATTATATTGTCGACCGTGACGCTGAATCTGAAAACGTTACATAGCTGTAATCTATAGCTGTGCCGCTGAATGGTCAACATGATAATATGCAAGTACCACATTTAGTTTTCATGCTTATTAATTAAACAGTTTTAATGTTTTAGGTAGTTGCATTTAAGATATTAAATTGGTGCTTTGCATTTTTCTAAATGCATCTAAAAACACAAAACGGCTATTTTCAGATTCAGCACACCAAAAAAATTCAGATTTTCAAGTAAAAAATTGGACTTCAAAAATAATAATTCTAAATTTGTTTTATATTTCTTGAAAAATTACTTTATTTACTTAAATTGTTAAGAAAGGAGATGACCAAATGATAAAGAGGATGTCAGTTTTAGATTCAGCACACTAACTAAAATTAAAAACAAGTTAGAAACTATAATGTGTTCATCTTTCAATAAAACAAAAACCTAAATTGTCAGGAAATGTGATGTCCAAGGAAAAAACTAGGTCATTTTCAGAATTGGCACACCAATAAACATAAAGATCAGGCGGAATAAAGAATAACAAACAGCTTTTAGAAAGTTTTTTTTTTCTTTTTGCAGACCTGTGTAATTTTATAGTTAATGAAAAATATATTGATAAAAATTAAATAATTATAGTGTTCTGGGAACATTTTCTGCATTTCTGGTAGTGACCACGCCCACATAATCATCTCTTTCTAAGGTTTATGGATTAACACACGTTTTGGCAAACATAATTAACAACATTGAGGATACATTAAAACTATTAGTTTAAAATTGTAGTATTTCTTTTCCGAATATTTATCTAGCAATGGATATTATTTGGGTTCAATTTTGTTAACTGTCCTGTCAAATATTGCCAAGCAAGATGTTTTAAAGTTTAAAACATCTAAAGTTTAGAAATTAGAACATCATAAACCCACATTTAAATGAAAAATATTCAAATATCTCTCAAATTTTTATAGTTGTCATTGATAAACTGCATACTTTTATATGTGTTTGGAATTTTTGGCAAGTAAACCAGCTTTAAGATATTTGGAAGGACAGAAAATAGAATTGAACCAGTATTTGTTCAACATTCATTAGAATCTAATTTGATCATCAGTCTTCATGCCTGGAAATTAAAGTTGAAAAAAAAATACAGATACCTCAAGAGAGTATTCGTTACTTTTATTTCAGCCATCTTAGCAAAATAGTAAGCAGTGCTCTTTGTAAAAACAAAACAATGGAACAACTTTTAAATTATTTTGTTCTGGATCATTAGATCTTGAATAGTAGTCATATTAGTATGCCAGCATGTTAACATAAATGTCTTAAAAATGTAATGAGCATTAAATCACAGTTAAGTATATAATGATACTCATTCACACTAGCCTGAAATTCAACAAATGCTATTAGATGTAAAAAATAAAACAGGCAATGAATTGATAAGAAATAAAACAAAAGATGTAATCTAATGAGGTTGAGAACTTATTCCTTCATTGCTTCAGATGACGGTTCTTGACTATGACTAATTTGAGGGTTATCTTCCTTCTTTTTAATACCAGACAGGATGTCATCAATACGCAAAAGCATGATAGCTGTTTCAACTGCAGTCTTGTAGGTTTGCAGTTTAACAGCGAGGGGCTCCCAAATACCATAGGATTTCATGTCAACCAACTGGCCGGCACATCCATCAATTCCCCAGCTGATGTTGCCTGGGGTGGCATGCTTAGCACGCAGAGCTGTGAGAGATCGAATCACATCTCCGCCACAATTTTGGATGAGGGTACGAGGGATGACCTCAAGAGCAGCTGCTACAGCGGCATAAGGCTTCTGGACTACACCAGTGATGCTCTTAGAATTTTCCATCAATTTCTGGCTCACAGCCATTTCTACAGCACCTCCCCCAGGAACTAGGTAAGGTTCTAAAACGACATTGCGGGCCACACACATAGCATCTTGCAAGCTGCGCTCAACACTGGATAGAATGTCCTTGCTGGCTCCACGCAAAAGGATGGTGCAAGCTTTAGGATTTTCACACTCCACAACAAAGCAGAAATATTCATCGCCGATCTTTTCAATCTTGAACAGGCCAGCTTTAGTGCCAATATCTTCCTCCTTCAACTCATCAACTCTGTTGACAACGGTTGCACCACAGGCTCTGGCAATTCTGTTGTTGTCGGTTTTACGGACTCTTCGAATGGCAGTGATGTTAGCTTTGACCAAGTAGTGCTGAGCAAGATCACTGACACCCTTCTCAGTGAACAAAACATCAGGTTTGAATTTGATGATCTCTGCACACAAATCTTGAATGTATTTCTCTTCCAACTGAAGAATTTTAGTGAAATCCTCTTCTTTGGAGATTTCAATTTCAGTTTGACTTTCTCCTTTCTTGAACTCCAAGTTGCAGTCAAGCAACATGATCCTGGGATTCTTGATGTAGCGTCGCATTTTAGAGTGAGTAACATCCTTGTTAAGCATCACACCATCTAATACTCGAGATTCTTCAATAGTGCCACCTGGAATTTTTTCAACTTTAGCATACCTCTTAATATCAACTTCAGTGCGACCACTAACATCCATTTGCACAGTTCGAACAGCATCGAGAGCGATCTGGCAAGCTTTTTCTCCCCAGTTTCCCATCACCTTTGTTCGAAGGCAACCCATGATGACTTTAAGCATTTCTTCATTATTATCAATATCAACAGGAGAATTCACTTGGGTCATGAGAATATTGATAGCATGATCTAGTGCCAATCGGAACCCATTAATTATTACAGTGGGGTGCATGTTGTCTTCTAAGAAAGGTAAGGTCTTCTGTAGCAGTTCGCCGGCTAGAACAATAACAGAGGTGGTACCATCGCCTACTTCTTCATCTTGGGTACGACTTATCTCGATCATGGTTTTCGCAGCAGGATGTTGAGCCGTTATTTCACGTAAGATTGCATTACCGTCGTTGGTCATGACAACACCCCCCATTGGATCCAAAACCATCTTCAGCATAGCATTAGGGCCCAGGCACGTGCGGATGACATCTGAAACTGATTTCGCCGACAAAACATTCTGGATCTGTACTTTACGACCAGATTCTCGAGTGGTGTTTTGACTGAGGACTAAAATCGGAGTTCCACCAAAGGGCACCATTTTATATGATCAATAAACAAACGAAATTTATGATTTCAATACTTGCCGATTTTTTGCTAGCTTTTGCTTTCTGCAAGTAATGGCGGAGGAGTTTGAAAAGAAGTTGTAGTTCATATCAGTACCTCAATGAGAAGTAAGTTTACATCCCACGCATTAACTTTGCGATAAAACAATTACTCAAATGCAGAAATAAATTTTTTTATTAGAAATCTTTTTTCAGATAAACAACACAGAAATGAATAAAATAGGGTTTTTCTTATATCGGGTTTGATGTTGAGCTCCTCTGTGAGTGTACTCTAATCAAACTGAAATGAACTCAAAATGTTTACATTTTGTTTCCTTTAAAAGCAGACGAAATGTTTTTCTTCGGTTATAACCCTTTCACTCCTTCGTCTAACTTACGATTCTCTCCTTTATTTTATTTTATCTTGAATTAAATTTAACTCAGAGAACACTTTGTGCATTTAAAAGCATGGCCCGTTTTACAGGACCTATGTTTAAAGGAAAATTAGCAAAGGCTTTCTACTTAACATCTCGCATATCAAGTCCCTTGTAAGTAGTTGGATATTTTTAATTGATATTTATATTTTTTAAACCTTTTTAAAAAGGTTCAATTCCGTTAGAGTCCCCGCTAAATATCGCCCGGTTCTTTTGGACGCATTATATCCAAATATCAACAAATTTTTCTGACTTTCATTAATAAACTGAATAGTTATTGATCTAATTAAACATTTTAATTCAGGAGTTTGAAATTATTTATGAATATTTCTACTTTTTATACTACTATAGAACCGGGCGATATTTAGCGGGGACTCTAACGGAATTGAACCTTAAAAATATAGTTTTTTTAAACCAGATTCTGTGCACTTAAAAATAGTTTCGTAGGAGTATTTTTTGTTGCAAATGCAGAAACAGCTGATGCAACTATCTTGGAAGTATTTCAGACACTTGATTTAAAAGGAAGAGCTTGCTTTGCCCCCAACTGTTTCAGGATTTTTCTTGTTATTAATTGTGAAGGGGTTATTATAAGGTAGCAGGGACTTCATGCTCACTCCCAGAGAAAGGGCAGATCCAGGTTTGACCTATGATAGGCACCAGAGTTTTAAAATATCTTTAAAAAGATCTCGGATATTTTTATAGTTATCGCTTATCGAATGATATAATGTACAATGGTTATTCATAAGGCTACACACTGAAGAATTTTATAACTTCGGAAATTGTTTTATGGAAAACTTTGGTACTCTGTATTAATGCTATCGCAGCTATTTTGAAAGTGTTTCGATTTTAAATAAAACACTTTATTTAAAATTTTATCCGTAAAATATCTATATCTAAATAACACTTTATCTGTAGGGAGAGTGGGGATGAATGGGACAAATTTCACATTTTGATTAATATTTCCAAAATTAATTATTTTTTAGTTCTGTAACAACTTGCATACCAATATTTCAACTGTTATTTACTTATATTTACTTGTATTCAATCATTTAACCATCGTTATTAATAGCAATAATAGTTTTTATGAGTGCATGTATTTTGTCCCATTCATCCCCGTGATGGGGATGAATGGGACACGAGTGGGGATGAATGGGACAGTTAAAAAAAGGTAAGAAATTTTCAAAATAACAAAGTTATTATTGATATTGCACATTGTTTAACATTTTAAAGGAACAACACACTTATATTTTCCAAAGAAAAAAAATAAAATGGCATTTAAAGCGAAAAAAACAGCCTAATTTATTTAACTCCATGTCTAATAAAATTAACATAAACTGAAGCAAGTTCTTTTAGTTCAATGGGCGAGGCTTTATGTTATTTCTATTAAATCTACTCGCTCTTGATGGGTTTGTAGTGCAAATAGATAATTTTTATTGTCTAGCAAAACCCTCCAGAAGCCATTTTTTTCCTGCGGTTAAATTTTCTGGCAATTCTGAAGGAATTTTTCTTAAAAAATGAGCTTAAAAACCAACCTAGATTGAATAATTGTTTAACAATAAAATATTTGAGATGAAAGTTGCAATTATTTGTCATTAAAAAGTTGCATATTTCCACATTAAGAAGTTGCATGTTTGAAATTTAAGAAGTTGCATATTTGCACATAAGTTTGAAACATAAAACATAAATTTTTGCACCCAACTTTAGTTACCTTATCAAAAATTACTAAAATGAGTTGAATATAGCCAACTATTGATAGAAAGTTTTAAAACCAGGAAATGAAGGGAAGATTGAACTGTCCCATTCATCCCCACAGTTCTGTCCCATTCATCCCATTCAACCCACTTTTTTTAAAAAAACTAAAATTTGGCTACGAAAATAACCATGAATTTTCTCCATTCAAATTGTAAACTACACTAATATAAGTACATTTTCAACATACAGTAAAATATTTAGCTTTAGTTAAATTATTTTTAAGTAACTTATAGAAGTAAAACAAAAAAAGTTACTTTAAGCATGGGAAAACGTATTTAGTGGTACAATTTATACAAAAATGGAAGCTGATGTTAATAAACACATTTGTTAAATAGGATAAGTACTACTATCCTCTGGGTGAAATATCAAAAATTTAAAGTGAAGTTAAGGTATAAAAAATTGAGCTGTCCCGTTCATCCCCACTCTCCCCTAAAATAAAGCACTTTATTTAAAATCAAAACACTTTCAAAATAGCTGTGGTGGCTTTAATATGTAAGTGCCAAATGTTCTTTTGAACATGATTTGATAAACCCAATATCTGGGGGTCCTCCCCCAGAAAATTTTGGAAATTCAACGCTAAAAAACAGATTTTTAACTCGTTTGGTACACTTAGTCCGAATTTCGGGGGGGGGGGGAAGCCCAGGCCCCTCTATATATACGCCCCTGGGACTCACACTATATTCAATTTGAGAAGCTCACAAAGTCACATACAAAAATATTAAGTAAAAGAGAAAATGAACTGATGCTACATTTCTTTGTGCAAATTACTACATTTATTCACACATGTAAGATGATATTAGTGATATTAAGATACTGATTATGTATTAGTGAGATTTGTTTTTCAACTCTTTCAATTAGCTTTTGGATGTCAATATTGAAGCTTGAATTTGCTCATCGTAATCCATTCTGTTTCTGTAGGTTTTTATCGGTTAAATTTGTGCGCAATTTATTTTTGTATATTTCATTTTGAAAAGAAAAGCTTCGGAAGTGTACGTAGATCCATAAGCACTCCCGACCTTTTGAAAAAGGTTCCTCAAACCTGAATCTTTGTCTTTCAAGACCCTGCCCTGCATATGGACTCGGACACCCTCTGGCGCTTACCCTTTCTAATCGCAATACAAAAAGTTTAGATATTTTTGTAACAAAACATTGTTCTTAAAAGAAAATTATTGCTCGAAGTAAAGTTTTTTTAACTTAAAAAAATTCTCGCAGGCCGCAAAATTATTTCAAGCAGGCCGCAGGTTGGCCGTCCCTGCTTTAGAGTTTAGAAGGTGCTTGGCGCCAGCTATGCAGCTGTGGCAGATCTATAATGGGGCTATAGCCCCCATGGGACTTAAGTTTACACTTAGATAAAATTCAATTTTTCAAAAAAAATTAAAAAATTGAAAAAATTGTTTTTTTTTTTCAGTGTTTTGTAGCTATTTTCACAATTCAAATGGTCCAAAGAGCTTTAGTCCCTACAAAGCATCAGCCCCTTTTAAGATCATTAACCCCTGCATTTTTGTAGATTCTGCACAATTTAAAGGGGACAATGAGGTTTAGCCCTCCGCATTTTTATAGACTCAATTCACTAATATTTAAGGAGTTCAAGTGTTTTATCCCCTACACCTAATTTAGAATCCTGTGTGTTTGTAGATTCAATTCACAATTTAAGGATCTCCTTATCCATATAAATTTTTTTGTGTGGATTTCTACCTTTCAATATCAGTTGATTTATTATTAATGGTTTACTTAAAGCATATTAATGTGTGTTAATTTGTAGCTAGTTTGATGGTTTATCTAACTAAAACCTTGTTGGATTCTTTTTACTTAGAACCAAAAGCAGAGGCGAATTCAAAAGGAAAGTGCTATTGAACTCTTCCAAGAGCTAAACCTGAAGTTTTATTTTTTAAAAATACTTCCTCTGCTGTATTCTTAAACTGCTTCCCAAAACACGTTGCATCATACCTCTGTCTTTAGGCTATAAAATTTAGTTTTTGTAACTATATTCGTACTGATACACCTTATTCAGAAACATGTAGCCTTTATAAGTTATCGAAAAAAATATTCTAGGAGCTCTGCCTCCTTCAAGAGATAAATTTCTTGAATTCGCCCCTGACTAAAATTATAAATTTGATCCAGGAACAATTACTCAAAACCTTTTTTTTTGCGCAACATAGCGACAAATGCGGAGAATCTCTCGTCCATCGCCACTTCACAGCAAAGTCTTCATCAGTTGGGAATAAATTCAAAGAAATAGAAATTCCAATTTTGTACGGAAAAGTTGCTGCCAAAGCTTGGGGAACCGAATCTGCCTTTCCTGTGTTGGCTCTCCACGGATGGCAAAACAACTGCGGCACCTTCGACAGACTCATTCCTTTTCTACCTGATGAGTTTTATTGGGTCGCGGCAGACATGCCAGGACACGGAAGATCTTCTCACAAGCCAATGGGTAGCTTGTATTCAGACTTCAGCATGGTCATCGATTTCAAGAGAGTGGTGGACCATCTTGGGTGGACCAAGTTCCACATACTGGGGCACAGTTTCGGTGGTAGGCTGTCGTTGCTGTTTGCCTGTTGCTTTCCGGACATGGTCCAGAAGCTGATGCTGCTGGACACGGTCAAGCCCTTGTCCCGGGCCGAAGATCAGATCCCGGCCCACTTTCGCAGCACCGTGGGCAAGTACCTGCAGTCGGAAGAGAAGGCGATGAGGCCGCCCAAAGTGCACAGTCACGAAGAAGCGGAAGAGTTGCTGAAGAAGGAGACGCTTGGGCCTGATGGCAGGCTTCGAGAGATTGAGGACGAGGGAGTGAGGGTGCTCTTGGAGCGAGGGGTCAGGGAGTCGGACTGTGGCAGAGGAGTCGTTTTCAGTCGCGATCCGCGGATCACCACCGTTGAGCATGTCAACATGAGGAGTCACGCCGCCGTCGAGGAGTTGGTGGCGACGTTCCAGGGCGAGTTGCTGGTCGTGCTCGCCAACAACATCGTGCAACCCGCCTTCCAAGCTGCGACCCCCGAAGTCAACGCCCGCTACGTCGATTTGTATAGGAGGAACTTGAAGGACAAGTTTGTAGTCGAGCGTGTGGATGGCACCCATTTTGCTCATCTGAATAATCCTGAGATGGTGGCTCCGATCATCCGAAGATTCTTGCAGGTGGAGTGAGTCTTGTAGTGTTCTTCTCCTGGTATTCTATTAATCTAGTAGTTCGAAAGGAAAGAGAAATTGAGATTGAAATAGTCCTCAAGAAGTTTCTCTGAAATTTGAATCTCAAGCTGTGGTCCAGTCGTTTTTTTTCTCTTTGCTTTAAAAAATAAAAATGATTGTCTTTGGATTCGTTTTTTCTGTCATGAATACTATTTTGTAAAATATGACAAAACGTCTAAAATCAAAATAAATTTTAGTCTTTCTCCCTAGGTTTTCTCTTTGTAAAATAAAGGATAAAACAGTAAAATAACGTTGTTAAATCAACTAGGGATTCACATATTTTGCAATGGAGAGAGATAAGTGAATTTCAAGTGATTTTCAAAACTAGAGAAAGAAAAATGCTAGGAAGGGTAGGGTCACAGAGAAATATCCTAACAGAGGGTCCACAAGGCTATTTTCAAATTCTGTACAGGTGTGAGGGCAGCACGAGAAGCTCAATGATTGACAGATAGGTAGGCAGTACATTTTGGTGGTCACAAAGCTGTGACGTGTTCATTCAATCTATCCTTTTGGAGGGCTATTGGAGGATCAAGTTTTTTCTTCGCCTCTCATGACGTACGCGATCCCAGCGCCAAAATTCCCCCAACCTGTACAATATTTCATGCTTTTTCGATTTCCATTACGGCCTATAGCCGTGGACTCTCTGTTCTAGTACTCTGTGGGGTATACCTTGAGGACTCTCAATCACACCTAGGAATGAGGGGGGATGGAAATTTACACCTAACGATAGGGGGTGGTATAGTGGTAATAAATAAGGTTGTATGGGAGCCTGAATAATCCAAAACAGAAATTTACACTTGACCCTTTAAAATCGGATTAAAACTTCGGTTATCGGTATCGGCCGATCATTTGTAAATGTATTTCATCATAGACACGACAAAAAAAAATCGGATTAAAACCAAAATCGCTCGATTCCGGCATTTATTATGTACATTAAAACCAATAGAGGAGCTGAAAATTCATTAACTTTTATTCTTAACAATCATAGGACTTAAAATAAGTTCAATGTAGTCAAAACCTTGTGCGGGTTAGATGTTTACTAAAGTTTCAGCTCTTCTTCAGTTGGTTTTATGTAATAAGCACCAAATTCGAAAAATTTTGCTGGTTTCAACACGGTTGTAAGGGGTTAAGTGTCAATTTCTGTTAAAAAATATTCAGCCTCCCAGGGCCTTAGGAGTGCATTTCCGACCCTCATCCCTACGTGATTCCAAGTCGTCCAGACTCCAGATCCTATGCATTTTCCATCTAGTTTTGAATCACCCTGTATATTCCAAGTTGTATTAATGTGGTGCAAGAATAATTTAAAATTTTTCATTTACCATAAAGAGGAAAAGCTGTAAGAGGCTACAGTCCCACAGCCTCTCTTTCTGTATCTGTATTTATTGAATGAATATCTTTTGTTCCTAACTTTATTTCGTTTTCCTAGGTTTGAAAAGAATATCGCAGTCTCCCAACTTCGACTTGAAGCAAGATGTTTTGCCCATGCGACATCGAACAAAAAGCCACTTGAATGGCAGGAAATTCAGATACCCATTCCTGGAGGAAATGTAGCTGCCAAAGCATGGGGGTCAAAGAATGCTCACCCTGTCCTGGCTTTTCATGGCTGGCTGGACAACTGTGGCACTTTCGACAAACTGATGCCTCTTCTCTCTGACCAATTTTACTATGTGGCCATTGATGCTCCAGGGCATGGTAATTCTCACCACAAACCTCCTGGATGCGTGTACACAGACGTTAGTATGGTAATGGACTTCAAAAGGGTGGTGGATTCCTTGGGCTGGAAAAAATTCCACATACTGGGCCACAGTTTGGGTGCAGTTCTGGGACTTCTGTTCTCTTCCATTTTCCCAGAACATGTCCAGAAGCTCATGTTGCTCGATGCTTCGAAACCGTACTCCTCCACAGAGGATTTAGTCCCAAGGATCAAGATTGCTGGGATTAAAGAGCATCTGAAGTGCGAGTGCAAAATGTTCAACCAGGCCCCTGTGTATTCTCCAGAGGCTGCGGCTAAACGCCTGATGAAGGGTATGCACAATGAAGTCAATGAGGAGGGCATTGAGATCTTGTTAAAGCGAGGGGCCAAAAAATCTGATTGTGAAACAGGGGTTGTTTTTACTCGTGATCTTCGGATGCGGCCTTTAGAAGTCATCAGCGTTAGGAGTCATGACACCACAGAAAGTCTCATGTCTGGGCTGAAATGTGAGCTGTTAGTTATATTAGCTAATAATACCAATCCTAATTATTTGATGGATCCTCCCGAAATGATAGAGAGATTTCTGAACTTCTATAAGAAAACTCTTAAGCACTGTTTTGTCTGCCATGTTGAGGGGAACCATTTTGTTCACTTGAACAATCCAGAAATGGTTGCACCAATTATTAATAAGTTTTTACAATGCAATAAGATAGATTCATAGAAGTAGTCTTCAGGAGATTCCTTGAATAGCTTAATTAAGCTAAATTCCAACAGGGAAACTTTATTTTATTTTATATACTGGCTTGGAGCTGTTATGTTATTAATATGTTACATTTAATTTCATCCGTAAAGCTTTTGCTCAGACGGATGTATTTAATGCCTGTGTTAGTTATTCATATTATAGTTTATTATTTGTTGATTAATGTATGCTTTTTACTTTATAAAAAGCAAGGTTCAAATGATACTGAAATTGAAAAATCTTCGGGCATATTGCTTCAAATAGAATTTGGAACTTGAGTTTTAAAAATTCAAATTCCAAAATCAAATTTTGCCTGAGGGTTAGATTTATGAATAAAAAGACAAGAGGGAAATAATTTTGGCTACAGCTTTGGTGAGGGTTCTCCATGGCCAAAAGCCAGAACCAGTAGAGAATTAGCAACCACAGCAACAAGTCAATATGGGAAGGACTCTTACCTAAGCTGTGCCTAATTTTGTTCTAGCACAATGCTTCTTCTCATACTGATGATATGAAACTAAAAAATGTAGTATTAACTATTTCCCCCCTAACACTATGTTGCAAACAATAGAAGGTAGAAATTAATGAATAAAGGATGTTGCAGATCAAAGAATTACCCAAATGAATTTTTGAAAACCTTTTTCCCCTCTCAGTTTTAAGATTCTACACTGAACAATTAAAAAGTTTATTTTAAGCAATAGAGAGGATGATGCCATGGAAAAGGTTAATGTTTTAAAAATATGCTTTGTAATATGTTTTTACTAACAAATTATTTTGTTAAATTTATTTTGGCAAAAATGTTAGAGATTGAATTTTGTTAGTATTGTACTAATAGTTTATATGTAAGTTGATTTTTTAATAAAAGTATTTGTATTAGATTAATTTCATTGAATTTATTTTGCAAAATATATTTGATAAAATCAAATTTTTTGTTAAAAGTTTATATACATGTTAATTGAATTTTTAATAAAGTTTTTTTTTGTTAACTATACTTTGTATTTTTTTGTAATGCTTGAATTTTAAATGTCACACTTCACACTAATAGCTAAAGAAAAATGTGTCCGCTCCCATATCATAGAGATCTCCCAATAACGAGAAAAACATCAGGTTTTGTTACAGTAAGATATATTTTTTTCTTTATGGATGGGAAGTTAATTTCTTAAGTTTCAGAATTTATTAAACTAAATAGTAAATACCCTGTTTAGATGCATTGTTTGATAGTTTATTGAAAAGTTCTCTAGGTGTTTGGATATTGATTGTAATGTTTTTTACATTCATCATTTTTTACAATGGAACATATAATTTTCAACTAATATTTAAAAATATTATATTTTGTTTTCACCCTTAGTTTTTTTTAATGAGGTAATGAGAAACAATGCATTTAAAAGACCTAAATCAAAAATAAAAAGTATACTACATAATTTTAAAAAACTTCACTTAAAAATAAGAAAATATTCATTTGCAACCTTCCCCCTAAAATACTGACATAAGTTCACAAAAAAAATAATTTATCTCAAGTTTTAAATTTTTACAGAGTGCAAAGGGAAGTCTAAGATAAATTCTAAATGGTACCTGCGTAATAATGGCACCACAGTTATTTTGAAAGTGTTTTGATTTTAAAAAAAAGTGTTTTATTTTACATATAAAGTGTTATTTAGATAAATATGTAGTTATTTTAAAGTTAAAATTTTAAATAAAGTGTTTTATTTAAAATCAAAACACTTTTAAAGTAGCTGCAATGGTGTTAATACATAAGTACCTTCTAAATCAGTGGTTCCCAACTGATGGTCCTTTAGAGTCTTGGAAGTGGTCCGTGAAAGAGCCCAGTAGCATACAACAAATTGTCATTAAGTAAAAATTTAAGCTCATAAAGAAAAAAGAATGAATTATATCCGTGACGATGACTTTCGGCTGAGTAATTTGTGGGTATAATAGTCACCACTAAATAGTAAACAATACTTCTTCTAGTACAAATATTGAAATTGAAATTAAGTGCTCTAAAAAAACACGGCCATATTTTATGGGTTCTAAAAATTTAATTATACCATAACAAAAATTACAAACTTTAGTGAGATATAATTAAACTTTTTTTAAATAGTTATATTTTTGAGCATGACAATGATTTTGATTAGGAAAAATAAACTTTCATCTTGCAATTTTCAGGGTGGCCACCAATATGGAAAATATGGAATTATCAAACTTCTGGAAAAGTCAGGGAAATATCAGAGAATTTTGAGGAAAATCAGGGAAATTTTGAATTTTTTTTTTACCAATCCATTGATTAAATCCCATATTTTTTTTTTAATTTCTAAAGGGCGATGAATAAATAAATCTGAATTCTGATCAGATTAACTTTCGTTTTCAAAAGCAAAGGTTTGCCGATAGCGCGGCAGAAAAAGGAGTGCTCACATTTTGGTGGTAAAGTTTCCGCATCGCGATACGAGCGATAAGCCTTGTGAAAAATCGTCTCATCTTTCCAAAAACGAATCTCTGAATTTTAAGGACAGGACTATCATTATTTTATTTTCATAGTATTTGTGGACAAATTCAGTTTGTTAGTGTAATTCGCATTATTTGCAGTTAAATCTAAAACTATTTTAAAATTTAAAATTTTATTTTACATTTATTTTACTATAAGATTATAACTATATTTTAAGGGGACTATCTGGGTTTCAAAGTTAATCATACATTTACTAATATTTAAAATTGAATTCTTAAACTATTTTAACAAAATTGTAATTTGTATAAAAGTAACTTTTTTGTATATATATTTCTTTGTTCTGTTATAAAGAAGAGTAGCATTTAATAGTGTACAATCAGGGAAAATTTAGTTAAAATCTGGAATCATCAGGGAAAAATCAGGGAAAATTACTAAGCTCAGTTGGTGGCCACCCTGATTTTGTGAGGGTGAAGGATTTTAAGTTATAAAGGGTGGTCCGTCAAGGTTCCAATTTTATACTAAGTGGTCCACGGACTAATAAGAGTTAGGAACCTCTGTTCTAAATTTATATATGAATGGGATAGAGGCCAAGGGGTAATAATGGAACAATTATTGAAAAGTTTACTATGCATTGTTTATAAAAATGAAAATTTATAACAAATGTGTCTGTACTCTGATTTGCCGCTGCTACTAAACTACCTTAGGAAGCACAGAGGGAAAAAAAACCTCGCTGGGGGGATAATCCATCTTGTACTTACAAATTGTCCCTCACTGTTCACTATTACTCCTTTTAACCCACTCTTACTTTGAATTGACTGGATTAAATTTGTTAACTGACTTTAACAGTTTAAAAAAAACCCTAATAAGTGTAACATAGAAACTAAGTAAACAGTGAATGAATTTTATTTAATGAAATGTTTTGCTAATATGTTTACTGAATAAATAATTACATGTAGTTGTCATCTTTCATTCTAATAGCTTTGGGCTCTTCTGTTTTTAAACCTTCATTTTCAAGGGTGTCTAATAACAGCTTAATCTGAAATACAAAAATTTATAAAATTACAATTGATCTATTTTGAAGAAAAGACAAAATCACTAGTTATACAATTTCAGTAATACCTCCAAACTTCTAGACAGTAAAATTGACTGATTTTATGAGCAGAGTGTAAGTAATTCAAACTTACTCATCTTTAGCAAAACTGTATTATTATCTTAATAATTGAGAAAAATTTTTTAGTTCTCTTTTCTGAAATTTTGGACAATATTTATTGTAAAAGCTTCAAAGTGAGATTTTGCCACTGAAATATGAAATTAACAGAATATAGAATTAAATAGAATATATGAAAAAATCCATCATGGTTAGTGGAATTATTCTGTGCTTAAGAATTTTAACAAAATGGGCTAAATTTTCATCTCTTCCAAAAAAAGTTTGACTTCAGTTACATAAAAATTACTTTTTCTCATGGACTTATGCAGTTTTCTTGGAAAAATTGAAGGATTGAGAACTAGGAGGCAAAGGTCAAAAGCAAAGTTATTGAGGCTACAAATTTTTAATACCCTCTCCTTCCACAAGGTTCCATCATCTCTTTCTCTGAAAATCGATCCTTTATGATAGTAAATAAATAATATAGTTGAGAAATCTTTTCATATCATTAGCAGTGCAATAAAATTGATAGCGACTTAGTTGAACTATTTATGCATAAATTATCTATTGCATTGGTCCCATGATTTTTGTTTTACAATGATTTAGCAAAAACTATTTATTTTATACTTTCTAATTCATTTTAAACATGTGAAGTATTTTGTGTTATTAATTTTAAGTATTTACAACTAAGTTAATCTTAAATTCATATTTTATAATCATAATCACTCCTTTTTATACTGATGGAAAATTTTGTAAATAGGTATTATTTTACTTTAACCCATAGCTGAGACCACACAATGCATACTTGATTCTTACATACTTGATGAATTCCCTATAGAAAATTTTTAAATGAAAATAATTCTACATAACCTGGAATTTGTTATTAGTATTTTAAAACATTTGCAAATAAGACAATTTAAGATTTTTGTTTTTTAATATGATGTATTTAATTTTTTTTACTTCTTTCTCTTTCTTCTATAATCTATTTTTAAGACATTCTTTATTCTTTTTCCTAGTATGCATGAATCAAAACTAAGAAAAAATTCCCATAAGACTAAATAACTTTAAAAATCTATATCTACAACTCTGAGCATGAGTAATTATAAAATATGAATAAAGATAGAAATAATTCTAAAAATACATGAGCAATGAAATTATTGAAATACAACAGTAGTAGTTTATGGTTTATTTTACAACTGTTAGATAAGTTATTAAATGCATATTTTTAAAAATTGTAAGCACAGGAAATACTTATACTAAGTTTTTGATGATTAATACTACCTTTTGTGTTTGAAGTTCATTATTTGTAAATTCTTTGCTTACAAATAGAATTCCACTTTGAAGACATCTCTGAGCCAGTACTCGAGCAAGGTTAAAAGTAGCACTATCATCAATGGTACTGTAAAATAGTTGCATTGGATTAAATTTATCACAGTAAACTTTTATACAGTAAAACTTCACCGAGCCACCAGCCCTTCTAATGACCAGATTTTAAAAGCACCGATTTTTCCCCTACTCTCCTTATGTTAAAATATCCCAATTAATTAAAAAATTAATTAGTTAAAAAGCCCAAAAAATTTTAGGTCTGGCTCAGGGGGGGGGGGTCCTAGACCAGGGACCTCCCACCCTTGGCCACACCCCCTGTCTGCTAGATCAATTTGAGCAGGAAACTTGATTGTCTACTTCAGAGTTTGGGACTATTCCACAGGAACATCCATCTTTTCTCAAAGGCAAACCTCGTAAGCAGACAAAAAATTTTTAAAATGAAAATGATGATTATGTAGGTATGTAAATGAAGATTCAAAGTAAGTAACAATATTTTTTTCCCAGAAAATATTTTGTGTTTAATTTTGTTTGACAAAAAGGGATCTTACTTTCTGAATAACCCTCATATGTTCTTAAACAATTGATTGGTTTAATAAAACTATTATTGAACTATAACTATTTATTAAATCCCTTTTTCCAGGATTGTAGACAGAGTATTTTGAATACATTAGACTTTTTCCCACTGAGGATGTCTTTCAAATAGTGGGAAAAACATCTGGATATAATATGTAAAAAACACAGCCTATAATCCTGGAAAATGTTTCTATAAATAATTGATTGGTTTGTTTGAATAAATTTTTTGCTGTTTTTAAAAAGAAATTAAATGGACAGAATGAAAAAAAAACCTTTTTAAAACTTATGCCTGGTTACATATATTTAGTTTACATGAAGCATTTTATACTATACAAATAAAACTAAAACTTTAAATGGGGATAAGAGAACATCAGAACAATTTACCTTTTGAGGTGCCTTCTTATAGCCCACTCCTTAGTAGAGGCTGAAACTATTGTACGGCCGCTATTATGCACTACTTTTACACAAGTATGTTTAGCTGATCGTTCATAATGTAACCTGAAATTAATTTAAAGATTTAAATTCAATATAGTACTGGAAAACTATAAATTCATGCATCAGAATGCATACAAAGTCATAAAAATAAGGTTTTTACTATGGCCTGATGACCTTCAATGGTTCAATAGCAGCTATACTGTTTGTATGTAATTAAATAAAAAACAGCAGTGGCGAAAAAGTTGCAGATGAGCTACCACTTACGAAATATCTACAGTTTAGTGCAAAAACCAGTCAAGAAATAAATATATGTAATGAATAGAATGAATGAATGAATGTATAGAAGTATATATAATGGTTAAATAAATATACTTATACATTACTTATTACATAAAATGACCGATTTTAGTAAATTTAATTTACTGTAACTTAAAATGTTACAATTTTTTGTTAAAATCACGATTTTTGATATAATTATAACCTAACTTTTTAAAAGATGGAAAATGTTATCAACAGATTAAAAAATACAGTACTAAACAATGGGTGAAAAATTCAATTCGATTTACAGAGAGTTAATTAAAAATGTATCATTTTACCCCACCCTACCCTATTCAAACTATTTGAAGTATTCAGGGGTCTGTCTAGGTTTTTTAAAAGGTACCTACTTTGTAAAGTTTAGAAATAATTTGTGAAAGTTTTTCTGCAAATTTGGGAAAATTTCAGAGAAAATCACATAAAAAACAAGAACATAATTTTTTAATCATTAAAAACACAAGAAAATTTAGTCTGGAATAGAGGCATAGTTGGATAAAACAAAAAACTCTCTGCGCACAAAAACTCCATCAAATATTATCTGCAAACTAATTAGTGCCCCTAGTCGTTTGAATTTTGACTTAAAAACATAATGACAGTCTCATTGTTTACCTAAATACTGCAATAATGCTTCAAAAGCAACACCAGCAAGAAAAAATAAATTCATTTACCAAAAATTTAAATTAAATATTTGAAAAGATTTTCTGCAAAATTCTAAAACTAGCTGCGCTCGACGTGCGCGTGTGCTTCTATATTATCCAAGTATGAATAGAGGATATAGCTTGTTAGAGAACTTTCTTTTAAAAATGCATTTTGTGACAGTACCTTTTTACCTAAATCTCATTTTGTTAAAGTACCTATTTATCAAGACGATACTGCAAAAAAGTAGTAAAATTGGCTTGGATAGACCACTAGTATTGCATCAAAATATAAAGTTTTTCACTGATTTATAATTCATATGAGGAAAGGAATTCATTAAAAAATTTAACACTTTTTTCACAATACTAAAAATATGTGAACTTTTTTTACAGAAACAGGCTCCTGGCCAGTGTTATTCCTAGGATTTTTTTGGAGGAGTAAAAATACTCCTTGACTTTTCAGGAGGAGTGAAATTGAATTATGAGGAGTGAAATACGGAAATAGCATGAACTACACATACTATACAAAGACACGAAAACCACAATCAAACTCCCTAAGCATCAGAACAATAAATAAAAAAAATTACTATGGCTGCATGAAAACACAATTAAAAAGTATGATAATTAAGGTGTTTTGGCTTTTGGCAATCAGCTTTTTCCAGAAGTCGGGCGAAAATGTCTCCGCTGAGATCAGTTGGTGTTTTCAGTTTATTATTTGTTGATTTCGATGGGGCCACGCGGTGCATTTTTTAAGCTAAACCTTTGTGAAAAATTCAAAGAGTGAAAATACTCCTAACTAGTTTTTTAAGGAGTATTTCCTATTTTCAAGGAGTGCAATACACTCTCAGAGGAGTTAAAAATATCTCTGCTCCTGGCTGTAAAAAAACTAATTTAACGCTAACTTCAAATTTACAAAATTATTATTAGATTTTCACAATTTTCAAAAACCTGATTCCTCACAAAAAGTCTGGAATGACCCCTGCTTAAAGTTACTGAATCAGTATTTAGTAAAATTAATACTGATACATAAACATATTAAAAACTTACTTATTCCAATGAAGAACACTAGGAGAATCTATGGGAAAGCCATTAGGTTTTATTTCAAGTAGCATCTGTTCTAAGTTCCGGGGATTTCTGTTGATATATTCATCATTGAATTTGTCATTTTTACTTAGAGGTTCTTCTACCTCCACAAGGTTTTCAGGATCAATGACTGGAATATAATGTACACAATTAGTTTGATTATAGACCCCGACATAACAGTGCTTTTGATGCTAAGTGAACTATCAACTTGTGCTTGATAATGCACAAGGTGCTTTAAAAGTTCATTTTCCCGAAATCACACGGTTTTCGTTAAACATTATTTAACAAGTTATTAAGAATCATCTCCTCTGGCATTGAAATTTGAATTTGATACATTACATATAGATTAGTAACTTACTAAGAACATAATAAAGAGATATTGTAGTAAGATTTAGGGCAGTATTCAGAAACTTTAACACGAAGATGAAACAATATGATAACAATGAAAAAGCTCTTGACCGAGAGATTTCAAACGATCATCAAATGAGAGAGATTTCAAACTTCCAGCTCTCGTCCGCCATATTGTTCCGCGATTCGAACCGTATTCCGATTGCTTTTACACTTTTTGTGGTGCGTTAAATAGTTTAAAAAAAAATCTAGAACAGCTACTAATTACCAAAAACAGTCCTCCAGGGGTCGATCCAGGTTTCATTTTTTGGGGCCCATTTTAGTGAAAAAGAAATTATTTTTGTGAAAAATTGAAGTTAAATTATATTTTAACTTTTCAAGTTATCGTAAAAGCATTTTTTATTTGAAACAAATAAGATTTTGTGAATGTTTTCTCGTAAATAATGATTAAAATTTTAAGAAAGGGTTGTTTTTATGTACTTGAATTTTGTGAAGGGGCCTTTTTTAAGAATTTAATTTTTGTGAAGGGGCCTATGTTAAGAATTTAATTTTTGTGAAGGGGTCTATTTTAAGAATTTAGTTTTGGTGAAGGGGCAGCAAAAGGGCCTCAATTTTCGGCTGGATCGACCCCTGTCCTCAGACATTAATATACTACGAAAGTAATGGAAATCTAGTGTTAGCAGAATTTTTGTAGTATCAGTGCATAATCACTTATATTTCTTTCGGATAGGAGGCAGCAGCGGACGTTGGACCTGCCTGATTGAGAAATGGCATCTCTGGAGTGATCATTTCCAATTGATCATTTCGAGAGATTTTTCACTGTCATCGTATCATTTCATCTTCGTGTTTATGTTTCTGAATACGGCCCTTAAGCTGTTGAACTGAAGTCAAATTCATTTATCTGTAGGTATTTGACTTGTAGGTAGTATAACTTGCAATTTAAAAACAACTTAACATAAAAATCCTTGAGGGAAATAAAACAGCAAATTCATAAAATTTTTACGGATAGGAGAGAAAAACTTGCTGGTATCAGAAATAACTTTCATGGCTTTAAATATGGAACAAATATCAGTAAAATAATATACCTACCCTCTTCTTTAGGGGGAGACGGTTGCAACTCCTTGGGAAATGGATACTTCCAATTAAAATTTCGATACGAATTTAAATTAAAACTCGAAAAGAGACGAAGGAATTTCATTACAAAGTCTTTTCTTTAGATTTGTGATTGAAAATCTTGAAAATAAATCAATGCTTGGTTGTATAAAATGTAAATAAATAAACATTACGTAGGTAAAGTTTCAGTTAAAACAGAATGCATATGTGAATTGCACAGAAGACTAGTAAAGAGAGTCAAATGGTGAGTAGGCGGAGTAAAAGAGCTTACGTAGCGAACCAACGAGAATTTCATAAAACTAATTTTCTCAAATTCGTAGAAGTAAACATAAAATTTCTGTACTCTTTAAAAAAAAAAACTCCTTTCAGAATAAAAACAGTACCTGTTAATATAATAATAGGTTTAAAAAGAGTCCTCTCCTCCACGGTGATTGGTTTTAGTGGTTGCCTGCCAAGCTGGCACAATACGATCCCTTAATTTTACCCTTCCCATGGCTACAAAGATTTTTTTGAAAGTTCTCGAGCGTGTGTACAAAGCATTCTCGATCGGGAGACACGAGTATCGAACTCGAATGATGACAACCTTATGGTGAATTTACACCACCGCGTTAAAGCGGCAAAAGCGGTCCTAAAAGGCTTCCTATAGGTTATTTTGCTCCGCTGTTATTATTATTATTATTATTATTATTATTATTATTATTATTATTAATATTAATATTAATAATAATAATAATAATAATAATAATAATAATAATAATAATAATAATAATAATAATAATAATTTAATAAATTATATTGTTACAGTATAACCTCAATATCTCAAAATCATAGGGACTCGAAAAAATTTCGAGATAGCGAGTTTTTGAGATAACATAGAAAATAGATAATTCTTAATTTCTAGGGGGAAAACACTTTTTTTTTGAGACATCAAAGTTCGAGATAGAGAGGTTTTACTGTATTGGATCAACAGACAAGTCTCATTTGAACTAGGAATAAACATAGCGGCCGGAACGAGAGACCAGCTGATCGATCGTGAAATAGCGCCAGCAGCTTGGCGACCACTAAAAACGGTCGCCGTGGAGGACTCTTTTAAAGTTGTTACATTTTGGACTTGTAATGTTTTATTATCATATATTCAAATAAGTTTAAGAGTATGAAGCACAGTTCGGTCTCTTTGAATTGTAAGTTTACCGTTCCGGTTCGGGGTGTTCTATTACTGGAACTACTGTACTGGAGGATTCTAAAATGTAAATTACTACTTAACAATTCAACAAACACCTCTTCACTAATATCAAGCACGGGCCTGCCCCCCCCCCAATATTTTTCCGAAGTCGGCGCCCCTGGTACAGCTTATGCTTTTTCTTGTTTTTATAGATAAATCTATAAAAACATCTATAAAAACAAAAATAAGCATAAGCTGTACCATCAATCAAGGGCGCCGAGTACGGAAAATATTGGGCGGGGGGGGGGGCAGGCCCGTGCTTGGGGGCCAGGGCGTTTTTGGGATGTAGCCTGGGGGGTATCCCCACTGAAACTCAAAAAATCCTCTTTTGACCAAAAATGCAACCTAGAGAATTTTTTTCAGCTACGTCTCTGGAAGCTAATATCCGACCACCAATAATAAAAAATCGAAATAGAAAACTTATCAATAATGGTGCATCATACTAATTTGGGACTATCGCTAAACCGTCGATGAATGATGAATTCGCTGGCACATGTAACATTTTGTAAAAAAAAATCATATTTTTAAACTCCTAATCCTTTTAATACTTTAAAATAAATTTCGCACTCTATAAATTCCATTCCAGAGAAATAAAAATTTATTTAGATAATTTTGTTTTTGTTTTTATAAGAATGGATTTAATCTTATCTGAAAATCCATACTGAAAACGAAAAATTACTTTAAAAATATTGGGGGCGGGGGCCCAGTCCCTCATCTTAAAACATTGCGGAGGGGTTCGAGCCTACCCAAACCTTATGAAGTCAGCCATGGGCAGGGCCCATAAGTTTCCCGGGCCCCCTGACAAAATTTTTGCACGGGTCCCTATATTAAAAATACTTTTCTCATTGAGAGAGATATCTAATCACGAATAATAGTGGGGTAGCAGCAACACGAATGGGTAGTGGGATAAAAAAAATCCGCTGAAGGGTCCGATAGCCCCCACAAAAACAAGCCATGAAGCCATAACATAGAGATCTTAAGATTCTGTCTGAACAAGATATAGGCTTATAATATTATATCTGATCTGATATCAATTCAATTCTGATGAATATGAAATTTGCGCTATTATTACTATTTATGGTGACTAAACAGATTGTTCCTTTTTGAATATTTATCTTTGTAATACTGGAGCTACAAAAAATGTAATTTTTTAAAGGATTTTGATTTTACATTCTACATCAAAAGGTAGTCAGTACAATGTAGTAAGGTTTGTAAAAGTATGATTCTTTTAAGATAAAACCTAATAGGATAAGATAAAGGGTAACTCAACATCCTAACTATCTTTATCTAATGTTACATATAATAATAGTCAGTTTTGAACGAAAAACTCGTGTTCCCTGCACTCAAAGAAATTCCTGAACCAGTTCAAGAAACACAGCATTCTTTTTCAAATCAAAAACCCCTTTCTAAATAGACGGGAAGAGAAAGTTCACGCGTCTTGAACCCATTGTTTTCATGGGTGGCCAAACGGTAAACGCCCTTTTGAGTACGTTATATAACTTTTCAAGCATATTCCATATGCCAAACGATTCGTTGAAGTAAAGATAGGTGAGGTTATCTCAACATTGTAAGTCGAAGATACGAATCTGACCAATTTATTCAGGCTCTCTTTACAAAAGACGATTTTGACGTCAGGGGAGCATAATCTGGCACTGAATAAGACGTTTAGATTTGAAGACTCCACCCTTTAATATGCAGGCTAAGGGAACGTACCCATACTACGTGACCTGTTTTTTTTTGGGGGGGGGAGGGGATCTTCAAAATACCACTCTTGGTCACAGGGGGGAGGGGGGGGCTTAGGGTTTCGTCACGTAGTCAAAAAATAAAGAAAAAAGACTTGTTTTTGTAAATTAAGTTACTGTTACAATAACTTTTACATAAATTTTTTCCTTCTTGATTGTATATTTTCCATTTGTATGCACGTACTCTTGGCGGCACGAGGCAAGCGCTGTATTAATAAAGACAAATTTAGTCAAATTAACTTTTTTTTAACTTTCTGTTTGCTAAAAATGATTGAAAACCGTATTTAAGAACTACTGCGTGAAAACTAGAAGGGGAGGGGGGGGTCTTGGCAACTTGGCATATACTACGGGTGGTCACCAAGGGGGTAGGGGGGTCAAAAGTAGTAAAAAATAGGTCACGTAGTATGGGTACGTTCCCTAAACAGATAAATAACACGAAAATTTAAAAACTGCATTATAGTTCTCAAATATTAAAACTGTATTTAGTATTAATTAGCATGTTCAAATAGTTAAGAAAGGAGAAAATGATCACACAGGTATCATACAGATCACAGGCTACACAAGTATGGAAAGGAAGAATGAACTATGAAACCTCCTGAAACAGTCCAGGAAAGTTTGGAATTGTTTGTAAACGTCCTAATGTCACGATCGATAGCTTTTCCCCCAACAACCCAACTTTGAAATCTTCCATGTTTAACACATATTTACTGATTCTACTTGGTAAGATTCTTAAGTACCAATTAGAGCATTTGCTGAGCAACTGAACTGATGGCCATTTTAGAGAAATGACATCCTTCTATTAAATCAATCAGAGCTCACACCAACATCTAACCGAGTAAGATTTGTCAATATGCGTGGAGCATGGAAGATTTCAGTGTGAAGTTGAGTTGTTGGGAACGAAATGTATATCGGTGAAGTCAGGACGTCGATTATAAATCACAGGGGTTCGAGTTAGCCATGGATTCCATTAAATCCCACAATATAGTGACTTGAAAAGTATATCTGAGTCGGACTGGTCCTCATTTCAACTAGCTTGACCTGAATGACCTCCCACCGTAGCGTAGATGACATCTCTCCATCTCCAGTACGTCTCATCCTTAATACACTGACATAAAAAAGCTTCCACAACAAAGACTTCGTTTGTTCGTCCGAGTGCATCCACAACGCTTTCTCGTGCGTAGCTAGACACACTTCCCCATACCTGAAAGGGAATGAAGAAATCCGACCAAAAAGGAAGAACACCCAGCAGCCTGACCTTAAACTTGGCGGTGCATTCGGTGAGAGGTCAGAGTGCCCCTCAGTCGGTGGGCAGACACTGGAAGGACCAGTTGAACGACCTGCTACTACCATCCTCCATCATCTCCTAGCGGCTCTCTTTGCAGTGTGCTTTTGCCTAATGAACTGGGTGAAAGATACCATAACGCAAGGCTGATTTTTTTTTCGTGTTCTGCTACTGTGTTAACGGCTTGTCCAGTGGATTTGTTTGTTTTTTGAGATTGATCGTGTGGTTGTTTGGACTCTGATTCGATAGTGTTCTTTGGGATCTACTGAGGTAAGGTTTATTTTTTTTTGTTTGACTTGAAGTGAAGAGTCGGTACCTTTTTTCAGAGTACCTAAATAATGGCAATGAGTAAGGATGTAGTAATAGGAAGTCAAACACTGTATCATGTTTTAGAGATGCACATCTAATGGTAAAACTAAATTGAAACATGAAAAATATATGTATTGAATTTAAGGGTTTTTAGACAATTTCATTATTTTTTTAAAAAATGAACTTTACTGCTCACTTTTTCTTTGAATTCTTTCCAAAGCCTTCATGATTTTTAACAGGACAAGAATAACCATTATCTCTAACTTCTGGTTGAAATAAAGGCATTATTTAATAAGTATTTTTATTTCACTTTTGCTACTTATGAATTAAGCTAAAATAAAAATTAATTGGTTACTCCCCCCCCCATCTCAAACCTTATTTATAAAATACGTGTTAAAAATTTTGTTAAAATTTATTTTGTTAATTATTAATTATTTTGTTATTTTTTATTAATGTGTATTGTTAATTTATAATTATTTTGTTTAATATTCAACGATTAAGAATGCATGACCAACATTTTTAAATAAAGAAATAAAAGAGTTAAAAAATTTAAAGGCAAGTTTTTTTCCGATTGGTTTTTCCGTCTACGGTGGCATTTTTTGTACATCCTTCAAAATATGATAAAATGTTAATCCCTTCTGCTATAAACTAAAAATGTAATTTTCAAAGACACTCGTTCCCTTAAATTTGCGTGAATTGTAGTAAATTTGTAGTTTTTAAAGGTACTTTATGTCTCTGTCAAATTTAGAATGTTGAAATTCGATATCAAAGATTGTTTGGATAGTATTTTTAGTTAAAAGTTTAGTTAGTTTGCAGCATTTTCGTGACAACTGTGAAACGCAAAACTTCATTCTGCTCCATGTTCCCTTATTTTCGTCAACACACTGAACAAAATGAACGTTGCATTCATAGTCATTTCAATCAACCTCTTCATTGACAAGTCTTTGAGAGGTACTTGTAAATCAATAAAATTCACCAAAAGAAACCTTAAAGCTTTGGGAGAACAGATGCCATGTTGTTAAAAAATCATGCTTTGTTACTTTTTTTTTATCTTTAGGCCTTCAAAGCCCTTTTAGCTTATGTTTATAAGAATCAAATTAAGCAAAAAAAAAAAAAAAAAAATGTACCAAGGCAACGCCTCTAAAGTAAAGCACAGCATCTAAAACCTTAAAAAAAATCATTGCTATTTTTAAACCCTATGAAGTATTGATTTACTCATCTTGCCGTGAACAGAACAGTTCTCTATTCACGTGTAGCAAAATGTTTACAACATCTGTTTCTTAGAGTTGAAACGAACTCTTGGAAGTTATAAAGAATTTTTAAAGAGAGAGTATAAAGCTGTTTTTAATCACACACAAAGCCTTATATTTTTACCTTTTCAGAAATGTTTTCAAGGAATTCGAGAAATAATTTTAGAATCTTTATTATTGCATCTTTTTCGTTACAATTTTTACATTTCATGCTTCCTTCCGACACTGTGACGTTTCAGGTAGTTTTACCCTCACAGTAATTGGCCAGTCTCAAAATGTTATGGATTAAAATTTTACATTTATTATAAAAATACATCAGATAGATTTTGCATACTAAACAAATTAAAAACATCGCTGAAAATTTATTATTTTATTTGGTTGAATTCAAAACGTTTTGACAGAATTACATTTGATTAATTTATGTATATTTCATTCACATGATACTATAAAAATGGTTTCTTTTTTCTTTTTTTTCTTAATTTTCCCCAACAAAAATAAAACGACTCTTCCATTTATAATACTTCAAATGTATGATTTAAAACATTTACAAATCTTAGATCAAATTTTTTACTTAAACATACTTTGGGGGCATTGTCAAAACTGCTTCCTTCTATACTAAATATTTTGTCTTATCTAATAAAATTGTTTCATGAACATACCGTTCAGAAAAGTATAAACATTCAAATACTTATACCGCTCTTTAAATATCCTTCTGATGCATCAAAAAGCTGATGGCACTTTGATTTCTCGAATGAGTTAGAATTTGAAAACACTTCAAGAAGTTTTTTTTTACCTAGTAGGAGCATTAAAAATTCTGTATTCATTTTTAATTTACACTGAATGGACTCCAGTGGGACATCCTTTCAATTCGGGATTCGTTTAAAAAAATAAACTATAACCTCCCTTTCAATTTTAAAAGACTAACGATGTTGAAGTATTTCTCGTTGAGATCTCTTTTCTCAAATAAACTGGCAAAAAGTGACATTACTCTTTGGCAGAGGCGGCAGTAAACGACATTTCGAATAATAATTTCCCATAAAACGTAATACTGATGAAGCGAAATAATGACATGGACGAAAAGTAACTGAGATAATGATAAGTGTGAAATGCTGAACCTTCCGGTCCGCCCATCTTTGGTTACCTTATCTGAGGCTGCGTATGGAATGAACTTTTAAAGTACCTATTACAGAGGCAGAAGTTTCAGTTTTACAAAGCTATTTTACTAAATTATAATAATTTGAGGACATCGTAATACTTTTTATAAGTATAGTTAATGTTGATGCAAAATATTAATAACTAAAACATCAAATTAACATAACTTTTTATTAGTTTTTCAACCTGAACTTTTAGTAATATTTTTACCTATTTGTGAGTTAACTACCAATATTTGGTAAGTTTTTAATAAATTTATCCAGTCCACATAAAATATGTTTGCTTTGTAGGGGTTGTATGGGTTAAGGAAAATTGCTTTTTTTATAGTTTACAATATTTGTCTTTTAATTTTAAAGAATATATTTTTTTTTGTTATTAAGAAAATAATATAATGGAAAAAATAATTTTACTGTAAAATATTCTGATTCTATATCAATAATTTCATCATAGCTATTCAGGAACTAATAATTTTTTGTCCAAACATGGCCTTTCCAGTCTGGATGTATAGCTTAAAAAGTCTCGAATAACTCGTTATACTTAATCAAGTTCTTTAAAGTGATATCTTTTAGTTATTTCTTTACCTAAACTTTTTTCATTACCTTTAGAGTGCTGGATCAAATAATTTAAATACAAAAGAAAATCCTAAAAAAGTTTTTGTTTCGTTAGTATTTAAAAAAAAAACCGGTTGCAATTTGCCATTAATTGAAGCACGGATACTCATTGAAGACAGGTGAATCTACCGTGAAACGAAGTATTTTTCAATTACGATTAATCTCTTAACCCATTTTTAAATCGATTTCGTTCTTCTGTATTTCTCTTTTGAGAACCTTTTATTGGCTGATGAGTGAAAAGATGACGTAACAATTGTGTTTGAAAGAAATAGAAATAGTTTTTTTTTGACATCTGTGTCTGCCAGAATTGCTTTCAAAAAGGACCAAAAAGTGCTCTTCTGAAAAATGTTTCCGATATCTGCAGCAGAGTTAGTTTAAAGGGAATAGTTTTTAATTGTAAGGAATTTTTAAAATATTGAAGTACATTACTCAAGCTCAAAAAGTAATGTAACTGTGGAGTTAAAAAACAATGTTATGGAAAAAGTCTTAACATAAAGTAACAAAATTATTAATTTAAAACACTCTAGCAATAATAGTTAATAACTAGGACAAAGAGAACAGAAAATGATTTACTTCAGAATTCATTAAAACACTAATTCAAATGTCTTACTTTAAAGTTTCTTTGCTTTAAAATTAATGAATAAAAAATTACTTTAGATAATTTATTTCCATTTTTTTCATTTCAAATGATATAAGTTATTGGAAAGGGTACTAGTTATAGCTAGAATAGAGTTTTAATTAAGGGTATGCTAAAGTGAATATTTTTCTTTTGATAACAGAGAAAATTAAAATAAGTTACGTTCTCTGTGTATAAAATATAATTATCCCCTTAAGATAAATTTTAAAAAACATCCCAAAAGATAAGTTGTAGAACGCAAATATATCCTACGATTTGAAAGGGCAATTAACGGTAAAGATCAGAGTGAAAAAAACTCCAAATAAAAATAAAATGAGTTGAAAACTTCTTTAAAAGGTTTGATTTTCCATATTTTTTAAGTTTTAAATCTAGAACCCGCATCTGAAAAGATCTTCAATTTAATAACTATAAAGAACATTTAAATCCTTCCCTGTTTTAAACTGTAATGCCAGTTTAAAACAGGGAAGGATTTGTTATTTTCACCTAAATATAGTTATACGGGAGAGGGAGAAAAGTTTCGTAGAGACAATATTTAAAATTTTCCCTCTGGTTGTGATGCGCAGTCATAAAAATATTTTCTTCCACAGTAATTTCAAAAAGGTTTAGTTGGGCTCTATTTCTGGCATCTACTAGTCTATACTACCCTGTAAAATAAGCTTTCTATCCATTCGATTAAAATGAGCCTTGTTTAGTTTGAATTCGTGCCTCTCCTTGTATTATCAAAGCCTTCTGTGTCCCCTTGTTTTATCCTTTTAGAAAGTCCAATAAATTTTACCCTCATTTCCCCCCAATTTTATATATTACTTAACTTTTAATTTAAGCTTTATATTTTATTTTCCGAAACATTGTAAGGTTTTCTTTTCCAAGAATTTAATAGGAAAATTTTCTTTTCAACAAACCTCTGGATCAGTTTCCTTAAAACAAAAAATTCTTAATTAAATTCTGTTAGATATTCATTTATTTTAAACTTAAATTAAAAAAAAAAAATTATTAATGAAATTTAATGTTTTTAAGTGCAACTTAAACATTATTAAACTTAAACATTTATTAAATTTTACTACCAAATATTTGTATTACTGTTATAGAAAAAACAATTTATATTCCTCCTGTAGCATATTTTGTTACACATTTTGAAAATGCAATCCGGGAAGGAATGAATGTAGTACCTTAACTTTAAAACTAGTGAAGGAATTTTCGAATTATTGATCGAATGTAAGCCCTAGAAGTATTTCCACCTCAAAAGTTTCAAAGAAAAATTATATTGGGAAAGAATTCACTTTTCTTTTCTCGGGCCGAAAACAGTATGCTGGATGATCGATGTGGTGTATAAGGTGATAAAAAATGAATAAATATACTAAAAGAAACAGTAATCAAAAAGTTCAAGGAAACTTCTTTAGATGGCAGCACGAGCATCAGATTTTACGGAAGGCTCCCAAATCTAGGTCAAAGTAATATTTCAGCCCTGCACTTGAAGACAATGATTTCAACACTATTAGCATTCTTTTTCTGTTCGATCCTAAGACAGAGGGAAGGAGTCATAAATTTCAAAAGATCTCTTTTTTGTCGTTGTTTCTCTTCTTTCTTGTGTACATGTCTGTGCATTCGGGAGGAGTTTTCCAAACCATGGAGCCGAATTTCATATATGAAAAAGTAACTTGAAGATATGCTCACAAAAATGAAAACCGTTGAGTAAATCTGTTGCAGAATAAAAGATATATTTCACATGGATGAATGCCGGGACATATATCAAGCAGTAATTTTTTTCTTCTCTCGAAAGCTTCTTATTTCTTGATACGTGATGCCGGGGAGTGTCGATTTTCCGAGCTATTTATTCAATTTCCCGGGACATTCGGGGCAATTTAGGAGTGCCAGATCTGGATTGCTGTTAAGTGTTCACACAATTTTTCTGGGGCGTCATCTGAGCCGAAAGAGTAGATTGGTCGAGTTAGTGTGTAGTTTAAGGCAATATCTGACTGTTTTGATATTTTTTTTCAAAGGAAAAGCGTTTTTTTTTCTTTGGTGGATTTCTTTTTGTTGAACGCATGACATACTGACATGGTATACTATTTCCTTTGCTTGAATTATAAAATCCAATTTAATATTATTCGAGGGTTTTAGCATTAAATAAAAGTAAATAGAGACGCAAAGTGAAGCTGGTTAGGATTCCTTATTTAAATGTAAATTAAGTTAAATTTTAAAAAGCTTTTTAGTGGGGTAAAGAAAATGATACCTTATACCAACAATATCATTACTTATCCTCAGATACGATTTCCAATGTTTAAAAGTAGTACATAATAGTCATCTAATTTTTTTCCGTATTTGAATGCCTGCCTAATATAATGTATGGAAGGAGTCTTTTAAACGATTTCATGGCGTATTATAGATATACCTGGATGTATTATTTTGAAAATTAGAAGTTGCATACTTTTTGCATGTGTTTTGCCTAAAAAATCCAAAGAATAGAGAAAAAAATTCACTCGTTTAAATCAATCTATATTTGAAGAATGTTAAAGTATAAAAAATATCAGAGCCTCGGGTAAACTTTTTAAAGTTTGCTTGTATAAATCACTGCCAATTATATAAGCAGAGTAGGTACCAGCGAATAATTTTGCTAATCTATTCCCCATTCAACAACAACAAAAAATGTTTTATTCGTTTTAAAACACCGTTTCCCCACAGTATATATTTCCGAACCTTCAGTTGAAACTCATCAAAGTGTAAACAATCAAATATCTAAACATTAATTTAACTCAAAACTTACACAACACTTAATTCAAAATTAATTACTTCGTAAGAAATTCGCCGAGTTTAAATCCCCTTTTATGCTCCAGTGAATTAAAAAAATGTCAAGTTTAATGAAAATACACACAAAGGACGGGAAGGTAAACAAAAGCAACTACAAATAGCTATTCTTCATTGCCATGTTAAAAAATACCTAAATTAAATAATTTATCTTCTCATAATTACTAGTTTATTAATCTTCCGAGTTTCTAAGTATTCCTCATTTCATTTATTAAATACTAACGATTGCAACATTTAGGTAATTTTTACTTTTTAATAATCACTGGACCATTAACAATACTTTCCACTCAGTTCAGTTCAGAAATACTACCTTAGAATTCCTGAATCTTAATATTCCACCCAACTTTTCTTTATCAAAGCAATTTCAGGTATTTCAAGAATTTTCCTAATTGTTTACACATCATCGGATCTTACAGTATAAATCTGATTAAATGTATGTGGGGGTATTTCAATTTATCGAATTATTCCTTTATGGCTAATGTAGTTATTCAAATAAGAAAATTCATTCTATAATTATTATTGAAGCATAACGTTAGCACATTAATTTATATCAATGGAATTACATAGTGGGATAAACTTTGGAGATGTTGGTTTTTGATTTTTAACTTAGCAAATTTACTTTGTGATAGTTGATTAAAACGTTACTAATTCGTAATGCGTTGTTACTTCCTCGTAAGTAGTTGTATCAATTATTTAAAATAAAGTAAAAAACGGAGCTCATCTTAACTATTCTAGTTTTCAAGCAAATAGAATGGTAATTTTCAGAATAGAATAGGATCATTGAAGGAAAATCACAAAATAGATAAATACAGCTTTTTCATGTTTAAATTTATATTATAAACGAACAATAAAAATTTATAGCTATAGCCTTTTAGAACGAAATTGGGTGATTACTCTCTAATAAACGTTACAAAATTTCAGTTTTAATCATATTTGTTAGTTTGGGTATTAAGTATTCTTGCTGATGAATAAAAATTTTTCTAGCGAATCATACAAATATTTAACACATTTTAAACTTCAATATTTATTTTATTGTGTTTTAACATATTTTAAAATGAGATATATTTTCGATATTTATTTAATTGTATCATTATTACAAGTTGCGTGCCCTTCTAATCAGAGTTAAATAAGGACTTACATCTGTCCCCTAGAAATGTGTATAGTAGGGTGTAAAATTTTCCGGTTTTACGCTCTAATAAGCTTTATGCTTTTAATGCATGCTTATAAACAAGAGATAAAAATATAGCTCTAAAGCTTGGGTCAGCAAGTATTTTTATTCGGGCTCCAAATAATTTTGAAAATTTTTGGTCCATCGAAAAATACTTATCTTCAGATACACATACTTCATGTAATTTGAGTACGTTACCTTCTTAATTAAATTTTGTCAAATTTAAAGAAAACCTCTTGTTAATTGCCGTTAAAACGGTTTCGCATCACATCAACACTGTTTAAAACCTCACATTATATCAAATCAATTATCAGGGGGGCGTATATAATGGGGACGGCTTCCATCACTATTGGAGGATTGGAGAGCCATACTACATTAATTGTATTTTAGATTATCTCCAGAAGTTAAAATTCTACAGGTTACAAGAAAAAATTAGGTTTTTTAAAATTTTTTCATTAATGTGGCCAAACAACGTATAAACTATTATTGTTTGTAAATATTAATAAATTATCCATTTAAATTAAAAATTGTAAATATTAATAAATAGTCCATTTAAATAAAAACATCGTTGGCGGTCCAGAAAATAACCCCTTGCGTGATTTTCCTTCAATGATCCTCATGAAAATTACTATTCTATTTGTTCAATTAATACTCATATATTCATTCAATCGCATAGTTTCAATCAATATTTTCATAACCTAAAATATTTTTGGTTTTATATCAGGGGAAAAAGAAATGGGTAGAGTAATCATTTGTAAATGACGTTAAATTTTTCTACATGAAGTTCAACAGCTTTGCAACAGTTTTAGCTCCTGGAGATTAACTAAATAGTATTGTTGTCTTTCTTATTACTTATATATTAACTATCTACATATATAACTGCAAATCCAAACATATTAGATTTGTAGAGAATATCTATTTATATTATCATATTACCCTGACTTTCTGAATAATTTATTGCATCATGAAGTAACATATGATGTTACTATGATATATGATATTTCCCTGCCTATTCTACTGCACAATAAGGAATAGAATTCAGCTGGTCCAGTAACCCTAACTGGTCAAGAGTGTTTCTGTAATCTTACTCCTCCATGGTTCCATTCCAATTCTGAAATAAAGGTCCATAAAATGCTATATTTTGCTATATATTTGAATTTTTTTACCATCACAAACCACTTTATAAAGGAAATAAGAGAAGATTTTTAAGACAGCTGTGGTTTTCTTTTCTGCATCTGTATTCCTTGTCCATTTGTTTCAAACTGAGCGATTTTTTGTGTTTATGAGACGTCAAAGAGAATCATTTGCTTGATGGATAGAAACGCGATTGAGAACGACATCTTATGGTTGGGGTAGAAAATCTAATTCCATGCTTCTATGGAAACGTTAATTGTAAAGAAACTATTAATCGCCGTATCATGGTGTATCATATAAAGGTTTAGGGGAAAGAAGGGTAAGAGTGCGCGAGCGGTTTTTTCTCTGTATAACAGTATAAGGGGAAGCGAGTGTGATCACATGAAAACATTTGTATCATAACCTATCTTAAAAGACTGCCATTATTATTTTCATACATTCAGTACTTCATTTATCAGGAAAAATAGGGTTTCTTTGAGTTAGCATCTCATTTGTCTATCAAAGAATCTAAATTTTTTTAAAGAACAATTATGGGAAATGCTATTTTTGTTTCATTCATATTTGTGTTGTTGCCAATTTCTTTAAGAAATTCTGGATGGTTAAATATTATAATTTTTTTCTTATAAAGTTAAAAAAACTATAAACTGAATAAGTTTGCATAGTTTTTGTTAATGATGAAATTTGGAGGATGTTTTTCCAGTTATTTCTAAAGATTACAATAAATTTTTTTTAAATAATCATTTGAAATATTTAAACGCTTGAAACAACTTTTCTCCAGATAATTATTTAATTTATTATGATGTACCATTTATTTAGCATCAATTTAAAGTATGTTTAGCTTTAATAATATATTTTGATTGGTGGCGGCAATTCATTATTGATTACAGTTAAAGCACTTAGATTAAATGCATGCTGATAATTTTTGATAAGAATGTGTAGTAAATTTCAATATATAGATATTGCTTTTTATTTGGTAAAATCTGTTAAGTATAGAAGATAATTCTAATTTAATTATGGTAAACACACATCTAATATTAATTATCTTGTATTCCTTATAAGGAATTATGAATAAAAAACGAATTAATAGTTAGTTACAAATAAATAATATACGAACCTTACATCCTATTTATAAGTAAATTTTTGAAACTAAAACAAAACTAAAAAATTTTATTTCAAGAAATGCTCCTGAAATATTATTTCAGATTAAAAATGTAGTGGTTAATTTTTAGCTCGTTAAAAAATACTTCCCTCGCAATTCTTTTCAAAATATATTTCTTCTTGATATTTACAAATTTTCTCACGATTTAACAAGGTTTTACTAATGAAAAAAAATATCCTTCTAAAAAACCCGTTTTATTGTTTAATTCTGAAATTTTATCAAATTTAGTTACAAAATGTCACTAGAACTATAAAAATATTATATTTGTGTACATATATTTCGTCAATATTTTGTAACTGGATTCCGTCTCAGACACCAATTAAGATATTTTTCTATTTTGAAAACTATCTCTAAAATATGCTTGCTGGAAAGGAATAATTCCATACTTTAATGACATTTCCACCTGCAACATGTCTGTCACAATCACAAGGGAAAAGCGACAGTAGGTTTGAAATTTATTAAATATTTTACGGAAGTTCCTTTCTATACAATTTACTCTCGATGCCCATTAGTGTCTATAAACGAAAGATAACACCTCTAAAAACCCTTGCCGACGTTCTTCTCAACCCTTTAAAACCTCCCAGACATCCATGTCATCCGCCTCCTTTAAAAGTGCTCTAAATGTGACAAAACATCAAACCTCTCCAAAACATAAAAAAAGGCTCTAAATAACGCAATTAAAGCCCTAACCGTCACCCCTGTCAAAACTCCTTTTTGCCAGGCAGGAAACCGCCGCGACACATTTATAAAATTTGTAGAGCGCGGCACAACTTCATTAAGTAATAAACTTCTCTAATTACTCCTGGAAGCACAAAGTTTTGGGGAAAACTGCAGCAATTAAAATTTGTTCCGCAGGCGAAGTCGCTCTAATCCGAAATAAGACTTCCACAGACGGCGCTTAATGGGATACCTTGGGAAGCAATATTTAACTATGTTGTTGGACAGAGACAAGTTCCTTTCTTTAATTATTTAGAAAGAAGCATTGTGTCCCGACCTACCCAAAGGAAAGGAAATCTCACCAGACTTTGTTCCGGCGGGATGAGAATAATGATAAATAATCGACCGCGTTCACTAATTTCTTCCCTAATATCCCTCTAATGTTGTTTGATATCCGCTGTGTACATATCAAACAAGCGCAAGCGGTGGTATTTGTCGAGGCTTTTTAAACGGAGATCGATTTCAATTAAAACGAAGGGAGGAATTTGGTTTATCAAATGTTATTTGGGGAAGGTTTAATTAAGGTGATTTTTCTCGTGGGTTGTGATTTACACAGGGCTGTCCCGCTCTGTTTTCGGCTTTAACCGCGGAGAAATATGATTCGGGGAACGGGGGAGTTTTTGTTTGTTAATTTGGATTTGGAGTGTATTTCGTTTAGTTTGGAGTAGAGGACTCTTCTTCGGCATTTTCATTCGTTATCAGGATTAGAGGATTGCTGCTTAGTCATTTGTGGTTCGGGGTGGCTGCTAGGTTTTTAATTAAAAAGGTAGTTATACTAGTTGTTAGCGAATTTTTTTGCTTTTCTCGTATGATGTGCTATCTCATTACCATACTAATTAAGTAAACTTGCTTCGCGGTTTTGCATTTCGATTAGAATATAGAGAACTCATTTTCATTTTCTGAATTTCTCCATCCAAACTCTCTAATGCAAAATTCTTTAATGATTTAGAGTTCTTATAATTTAGATAAGGATTAAAGATATTATACTAATTTAAAGAGAATTGATTTGAAAATGAGTTTATTTCACAAAGGTATCTAAACAATCATCCTTAATAGAACAAATGAATCAAATATTAACTTTTAATTTTGAATTTTCAAAATATATAGATAAGCGTTGTTGGTATGAAAATAAGCTGTTACAGTGTTAAGAAACGTCCGTATGTGTTAAGAAACATCATACGGATTCTTATTCTTTGAAAGAATTAAATCATAAGTCATATAAAAATATTTTTATTTAGGTACTTTAAAAAAATTTAGTAAACATTTTTATTACAATAAATATTTTAAAGAGATCCAAGCAGAAATGAAAGTAATTAAAAGAATATACTTAATATAAATATATTTATTTTACCTACTATTAATTTGTATCAGCAACCAAATCTGTCTACCATTTCTCTGTCAACCCGAAGAAAAGAAAGTTTCCCTTAAACACCTGAAAAGGAATATTTGTAATGTATTGATATCATCACACACAAGAAAATTTTCAGTTCATTAAAACTCTCTTAAAGCTAGATAGATGAATGAAATAAGTAAGTTGAAAAACACGACTCTCTCTCTACTTCCAAACGCTCGGAAGAAATGCAAATTTTTCCCCCTTCTCTTTAAAAAAAAGCACAAAATCCCCATACAAAGGATAATTTTTTTCAACCACCGCAGGAAAGTGTTCCTGAAACGGCCTTCCTAACAACAACAACAGGAAGGACCCCCGAATATTCTTCCAGAGCATTTCCTCCCGCATACCTCCCATTCCACGAGAACCGCATCCGGCTCACCATAATCCGAAAACTCCCCATAACTGCTCAAAGACAACAATGCCGGCAAAATTGGAAAAGGTCTGTCGCAGCAATTAATCCTCCGTATAACGCTTCCCGGATTCTTGCGGGGGCGGCTTTAAATTCATCCCCCACTCTTAAAACAAAGCGAAATTTTAATTGTTTTATCCGGATAATAAGAAAGGAGAGCTTAACGAACCTTGCGTGGTATTTATTTTAAAAGTTTGCTCTCTTCGCTGAGGAGGGAGTAATTGGGCGATTGTGTACCGTTGCTTAATGAAGTGGCGTCTTATGGTGATCTGCTTCCTGAGGCCTTTTGTGAGGGTGGGGGAGGGCTTAAGGAGGTGCGAAGGGCGCACCCCTTTGGAAAAGAGGTGTCTGGGTTTGACTTTTCTGGTTTATGCGGCTGGAGATGGTAATTAAGGACGTGTTTTTGCATAAGTTATGACTAGGGTGTTTTGCTTTATTTTTAATTCCTTCAAACAATGATTATTATTAGGTTTTAGGTTTTTATCAATGCTAGAATTAGCGTGTATTTGAGAGCCGAAAATGTATACCATAGTCTAAATATCTCATTACAAAAATTGTAGTAAAATTTATGGGAATAAAAGGTATAGTTGAAGATTTGTATAGAGTGTTTTCAGGTGACGTCACGACCAGTTATTTTCTTTTAACTGATAACCTTTTGCAGGGCTTTTAACTGTTGCCAAGGCCGTTGTTAAGTGCGGTGGTATCTGTTGCTAAGGCGGTTGTTAGGTATGGGGTCACGTGATTGTAAATGCTCCAATAGAAGAATTCCACGATCAGTTATTTTCTGTAACTGTTAACCTTCTGCAGGGCTTTTAATCGTTGCTAAGGCCGTTGTTAGGTGATTGAAAGCTAGTTGTTAGGTAAGTCAAGTGATTGAAAATGCTCTATATAACGGATTTTAGTAATATAATCCTACATGATTACTACTACATGATCCTACATGATTAATCCTACATCTACATGATTAAGGAGAAGTTGCATTTGAAGGTAAAAGCTAAAATTAGTAAAAGGTATCGGTACTAGATAAAAGGAAGAATAAAATTTCTGTATATTGCATTTTTGATCACATATTAAAGTACTAGGATTTTTGTCAAAGATTACACTAAAAATATTTTTATTTTGTTTTAAAATTTAAAAGAAACTGAAATTTTTCACCAAAAATAGAATTTAATAATTAATTTCAACATAACTAAAAATAAGATTACTTGAGGGGACTTACACTCCATCTTGAGAAATTTAGTCATGTAAAAGAGCTTTACAGAAATTTACGAAATGCCTCGATTTACTTTAAATTATATTATTAAAAATACCGCATTTAATCAATATTCACTGATAAAAATATTGTTTTGAAATTTCCATTTAATTTCCATTTGAAGTTCAATTATTAACTATCCCAAAAGTAGAAAAAGTTAAAAACTTTTTTAGAAATCTGAATTTTAAATAGGGAAGGTCTTTATTTTATAACATCAATAGAAATGCATTTGAAGAATCTAAAATAATCTTTTTTTTATCTATGAATGATGTGTTAAAATCTTCATTGAAGTAGTAAACGATACTTCGATGTCTGGAATGAAAAGCTTTTAAAAAGTTATATTAAAGTCCTTTTAAGTTCACACATCCGTTTTGCAAAAAGCATAAGACTTTGAATCGTGTCATAAAATGTTTCGAAAATTGGCTTAAAGTCTTCCTATATGAATAGAATAAATAGTTGTTTAAAGTCTGTCTAGATTCGTAAATCAGACGAGTGATAAAAGTTAAAGCTGAAAAAAAAATGCGTAGTTGAATAACATTTTTGATTCAATTGAGTCATGTTTCTGTTGACTTTATTTAAAGTCTGAGAAAAGGTCAAATAAAATTTATCATTACCTTAAATAGTAGTTTAAGAACTAGTTACATTACTTCTCAGCTTAAAATTAATTGTTATTGGTATCTATCTTCTCCTCTTGATAAACCTGAAAGATATTTTTTAGAAAAAGTTTTAACTGTTATATTTTTTGTAGCTTTTAAGCTCTTTTGGAACCAATCGTTCCCTGGTCTAGGGAAATTCAGATTGTAACAAGTAGAAATTGAACAATGTGGTAAAACTTTACTTTATGGTCCCTTACTTTGAGTTTTCCAAACTTAAACCTACAAGCCTAGTTTATAGATTTACTAATAATATTAATTCCCTATTAAGTAATTAAGTGTATGAAAGTAGATATTGTAAAAGGGCATTCAGATTTTTATATCTTAATCAAGTGTCAAGATATATTTAAAAGGTTTGTAACAATAGGTAAAATGAGGTATTTTCAAGTTTTGAGATTAAATTTTATTAAAATAGTAGATAAAAAACCATGAAGAATGACTATTATTTAATGAAGTATTTTCGTAGCCTAGTTTCTGAGATGTAATTTTTTGAAATTTCGTTTTGCGTTTTGGCGCGAGAACAGAAACATTGTTGTTTACATGCGCTGTGACGTCACATCCAATAGAATCCCGTTTTCCGATCATTGAAAAACAGTAAAAACACTAGTTTCGAGAGCGCTGTGGCATCAAATCCCGTTTTTTGATCACATGTCTTTACTACTGTTTTGGCAAAAATAAAATTGAAATTTAAATTATTTAAAAAACATATTTTTGAACTTAAAAATCTGATATTTGAGAGTTTTAAACTATAACGTATCAAAAAAGTGTAAAATTAAGCAAATCTCTCACTTATGTAATTACCTCATTGACTGAAATATCCTCAATGTTGCTCGTAGATAACGTTTTTATGGTGGAAAAAGTATGTAGTTATTCTGATTTCTATCTCACAAGATGAAATTATTGACGTTTTTGAGTTTCAATTTACATGTCAAACTCTAAAAAACAAATCTCTCGACAAACCTACGATTTACTACCAGGAAATAGCCGATCACCTGACGAATCCTTCTATTTTAACCCTCCTTTAGGTTTCGGGAAACACGAATTTCAACAGAACAAGTTCATTGAAATTTAAAGTCTGCCGCTGCATACAGCCAGTAAAAGTCTGACCAAACAGTGACGCTGTCTTGCTCGTTTTTTTTTCTAAAACAACTACTGGGGGAATGGAGGAGCTTTCGGCGGCTTATGTTATTTTCGGTGAACGAGTTTTTTGAAAAATCAATGTTAAAGGCATTCTGCATTTGATAAGAAGGCGTATATAAAACCGCAATCTCGTGTTACGGGTTGTAGTTTAGGAAAAAGAATCAAATCTCTTGTGCGACCCAAAACTTTTGAGCTGTCAGGTTTTTTTAAACTGCAAATACTCCATTTTAAGTAAAGTTTTTTTTTCTTCTTATGGCTTAAATCCGTAGAAAAGTTTTCTAAATCAGTATTTTAACCAGGAAGAGTAGAAGTTGAGTCACATAAGTTGTTTAAAATACCTATTGAGGTTCAATACATGATGCGAAATTTATTTTACTCCTAGTTCAAATACCAATATTTTTTTTAAACATATTTTAATTTTTTTTATTTAAAGGTAAATGAAATCTTTTTATTGAAAATATAACTGGTAGGATTTATCTTATTTTCAGGGTATCCTCGTGTAAGAAATAAATTAATAGCTTGGTTTCTTTTTATAAGGTCCTACTGGTCCAGTTTGTATAATTAAAAAACCTAGTTTCATAAAAGTGTTTCTTAAGTAGAAATACGTTTCCTTTACCAAGGCTAAACTAGATCGGTTAACTGTGTTATATCAGGCTTGGACAATGAGTGAAAAGATCAAAGAAGCCGACGTTACTGGAAGTTTTCAGATCTTACCGCTTGATTGTGATATAACACAGTTAACAGATCCAGTTTAGCCTTGCCTTTACAGACTCTAGCTAATAATTATATTATTTATTTTATAAGTCGTGTTCTCGTGTTTCATTTAATTTAAATCTAGTATTGCATAGGTTTTTATTTCTAGTCGGTCGTTATAATTATATGAATAACAGGTAAACAGATTTTACAGATTAATATCGGATTAATTATATCGGTTAATATCGGATATTAACAGATTAAACAGTTTTAGTGTGATATTAACTCTGAAACAGGACTATCATATGAGCAAAAGGATGAATATTACATATTGAGTTTATTAGTTCCTAATCCGTTACACAGGTGGTGGCTATTAATGTTACTCATTCCTATGATTCCTACGATTCCTACCTAGATCATCCAAATATTTCCTCCCAACCGGTACAAACTACTTAGATTTTAATTACTGTGAGATCGTACCACACCTGTTGATTCGTATCTTTTTATTGAAAAATAGAAATCCCCCATAAAACGACTTAAAAAATAAAATGTAATATGCTAATTTTTCCTCAAAGATTATACTAATAAAAAGTTTTAAATGATGTCAATAATAAATATCGGATAATATACAAATACTAGGTGAGGTTTAAAAAAAATTGTTTTATCAAATTTTATTATTAGTTTTAAAGTACACAAACTATACAACAAAGGTAAGTAAAATAATCACAATGGATGATAAAATATTGCCAAATAATACTAGCTTGAATTTCAAATTCCTCATTTTGCTTTAACAAAAATAACCGAAGAAAAGGAAGAGCACAAAAGTAAAACACAAAATATAGATAATTTTCTCCATGCAGTTTGAAGATGATGATAATCTCTTTAATACAAACGATTCTTACTTTGAATGATAATTTCTTTCCCAGAGAAAATCGAAAGTTCAATAACTTTAAGAAAACGTGCAATGACTAAAGCCCTGTAATTTCACAAAAATTGCCCATTATTCATTCTTCCCATTTTATCTTTTCCCCCTGTTTCGCTGTTTTACAACGTACTTTCTTCCCAAAACTCCCCCCATCCTATCTACCTTCTTTCCTCTCTTCGTTGAATAATTTAAGTTTTTCCTCACCTTTCTAGAAACTCTTAGAAAAACTGTTTCGGGAGCAACCCCGGACGGAAAAGAAACCTACAGTTTTTTTTTTTTTGATGTGATAAATTCTTTCCCTGAAATAAGTTTTTGTGATTTCAGGAAGGGCTTTGCTCAAAACGTGGATCCGCTGTTTACGAAGCGTTTAAAATATGATATGTTTTGGTTGTGATTAAAAAGGGCAACAAAAAAAGGAAAAGTACAATTTAACCACTGAAGTCTGATTACGTATAATTCCGTTAAGTTTAAACAAGTAAAAATTCAAATAATACTTTTCGAGTTTCCGACAAAATTGATTTGAAATACGGTTTATTGTAGGGGAGAGTGGGGCACCTTGGGACACTTTTCATAAAAGGATATTTCTAATGTTTTATACAATTATATTTATTCAAACACAGCTAACATATTAAATATACTCCTTTGCATATCTAATACAAATTTTATCTCTTTTAAGTAATCAGTAATAACAAATAAAAATCATCTTTTAGTGTCCCAAGGTGCCCTACTAGTGGCCCCCTGTAGGACACTTTCAATAATAGCATAAAAATTTAAAATGTTTATTTGAAAATTACGAAAGTAACACTAATTAATGAAAAAATTATGTTTATTAATCTGAAATTGGAAATCGAATATATTTCACATTCAAATTTTTCACGGATTTCCTCATTTTTGTCATGACATAAATAATCGATATTATTTTAGATACTTTTTTTGCGCTAATTTATAAATCATACTCCTCTAAATTCTTAAATTATTTATATTTTTTTAATAAAAATTTTTTTTTTACTCGTTAGAGGTTTGGGGTATCTTTGGTAGTCTCCCAAAGTGTCCCACACCTGAGTGTCCCAAGGTTCCCCACTTGACCCTTTGCATATTAAACTTAATTACTCTTTTTTATAATATTAATGGATACACGTATTTTAATCTCATCATAATTATAATAAAATAAATACACTTCTTCTATTAAAAAAATGCTTTTTAAACTACAAAAGTGAGTGTAACTTTGGACCATGCAAAATAAGAATACTAATGTAAATAATTATCTAGATGCACCAAATATTCCAAAACACGTCGAAGAGTATATTTTAGGTTCATTTATTAGTACCTATAAGCACGAGATCATAACAATAAAATTGCGTCAAAAAAGTGAGGTGTCCCAAGGTGAGGTCTCCCCTATAGAAATATTTTTTGCAGATCAGTCCACGGCATTACTATAATAATAGACGTTTAAAGAAGTAGCTTTCCCAGGAACCCTTTATATTTTTAACCAATCGTTAAAGGTAAATAATTATACATTTTAAAAATAATAATATTCAACATTTGCAAGTTATTTTTTTATCTTTGATTAAAAATGGTTAGTTACTGATGAATACGTCTTGATAAGAATTCCTTATTTCTTCACTTATTTTAAAATATTAGTTCCTAGAATGCTTTTTTACGGTTAGTTACTATAATCTTCAAAACTATAATTAAAATTATTTTAAAACGTAGTTTTTCCGTTTTAAAAATGTATAGATTAAAAACATGCCTAAAAAATTCGATTTCTCAATAGAAACAATGCAAAATGAATATACACATAAATAGTTTTCAGTTAATTTTCAACCATTAGTTATTTTTCAAAAGTTTTTAATTCAAGTGAAGGATTTTCAAATTTTATCTGATTAGGTTTTTATGGAATGCTACGGTTAAATATTTTCACTACTAAGGCCTTCAATATTAGTAGTGAATGTAGTGCAGTATGATCGAGAAACAATAAGAGTAAAATCTAAAAGACATTCTAATTTAAAACATTTACTGCCGTGTCTCATTTAAAAAAAATTCATTATTTTTAAAGAATGTTGGGTTTATAGGGTAATTTTTTTTCTCTAATAAGGGATTGAATTAAAATAGCCATAATGTTAAGTGTAAAACTTTTGTATTTTTACTTCCCCTTAATAGCTTTAAAATAAGGCTTCTTTAATGAAGTTGCAGTCATGAAATGTGTATTTATTTGGGGTTCTTATATCCTCTTTCAGATACGAGGTCTTACTACTAATGTAATTCGGCACAAATTACCTACGGTAAATACATATATAACTACTTTAAACCCAAGGGAATCTACATATGTACCTCAGAAATTAATGCTTCAAATTCTTATTCGATGAAATTAAAAAAAGAAAATTTTGATATTTACCCAATATGCTATTTAAATACCTTTTTAGGATCAGGTGAGGTAATTATATACAGTGCCATTTTTCATAAAACTATCAAAGGTATATTTAAAAAAAAATAGACATTTTAGTTCATCATGTCATGTTAACTTTATGAAAAGTCTAAAGTCCATGTTTTAACATTTAAATTTTTGTTCAATCAAAACACCGTTAAAATTTTTATGTGATGTAAGATAAATATTAAAAACATGTAAACATTGTTGTCCATACACTATAATTACATTAAAAGTATAGTAGGGTAATTTTGCATTTTACGTAACTTTACGTTACATTACATAAACAGCAATATGTAAAATATTTTCAATAGGTATTATACATTCATAAAACACAAATAAGAAAATAATAAGTCTTGTTACAGTCATGTAATCTAAAGTAGTTAATATTTACCAAAAACTTACGCTCATTAGTTTATTTTTTATTAAATTAATAATTATTCACCAATATTTTATTCAGAAGAAGATGAAAATATCTGCATATTTTCCTTTATAAGTAATATTTTGAATAGTAATTTATTATAATCAAAATATGTATGTCAATGAAAATAAATGTCCGTTTCCAAGCATTTATTTCTTTATAAAAAAGTTAGTTGTTTATCAGATAAAAATGACTACCCAAAGTATACATTTTTTTCTTAATTGAAATCAATCAGCAGAATAAGTTAATATTAGAAGAAAATTAATGGAGTTCTAAGGTGATTTTATAAAGTTACTATAAGTAACTTGAAAAAACTAAAATGGTGAGTAGACTTTTATGATGTCATTCTTCAGCCAATGTAGGATAATCTAAATTTCTAAACCATACGAACTACTTTATTAAATTTTAAATGTAATAAAAGAAATAAATGTTATTTTAAAGAATGTGAAATTTATGGGTCAAAAAATGGGTCTGCTTATCTCGATAAAGAGGCGTTGTCAGAAAAAGTGACGCTCAGGATCATGTATCACTTTTTTCAATCATTTTTTGCCAGTATATATTTTTCAACAATATTTTAGCCTGCATGACGTCACATGAGTTTTTGTATGAGCGGAGTTAATAGACTTTGTGCCAAAAGGAAAAAAAATAAAAAATTTCAAAATTATTTAAGAAAAAAAAATTTGTCCGTAATTTCCCAAACTAACATTTTTCATAACGCTGTGTACTCCTGGTAGCACAACAACATAGATCGTCGTGCAATATTGGCCGATATTTCAGACGGAATCATTTTGAAAAAGGTCAATATTGACCTGGTTTTTGATAAAGGGTCATTAAGAACACCCTCCATGAATAAAAAAAATAATCTTAAGAAACTGCAGTTTAAAACACCTTTCTTTAAAAAAGTGTATGTTATTCCCAAGATTGCTTAAATTTAAAATTTTCAAATTAAAAAAAAAGTTAATAAAAGTACGAAAACATAAAAAAAAAACTGATCAAAATCACCCTACCCGACCCTACATCTAACTCTCAATATCCGTTAAGTGATATTCTCACATTTAACAATTTAAAAAACACTACTTCTTCTTAAAATCTTCGGTAGACCCATCCACTTAATCCATCCTCTGAAAACTTCCCGTCACACTATCAGCACCCCATCTCCGCCTAACTCTCTCATCCCCCACCAGGTGTCGCTGGCACGGCGGAGCACTCCTCCCAAACTCCGCATCCCTCAGTCGAGTGTGTCGGAGCAGCGTGCTCGGTGAAAACCATCTTCCCCTATCGGAGGTTCGGAAGGGGCATTATCATCCTATTCATCAACTAGAGAAACTTTTCCCCTCACTCCTGGATTTCTCTTTTCCTCGTCCTTAGATCATCTTCATCACTCACCGTTTTCCCCCCTCGATCTCTTCGTCTTCTTCTTCCTCTGAAGCACCATGGGAAAAGGTAGGCGATCTTTAGTTGACAAAGTTCTGTGTGGAATAAGTTTCGGATGGACAATCACGTGTGGGCAAAGTTCGGGTTTCGTCTGTAACTTTTCGATTGGATGTTTTGGTGTTTGATGTAAAGGGTAGAGTAGTTCTCTATCACTTTTTTTTAACGAGTTTTTGAGTTATGAATGTGTCATTTTATTTTAAATGCGTTTCAAATTAAATGCTTGATGCATTTTTTATTAAATAACTTTTTTTCTTCAAAAAATGTGTTGTCAGTCACATTAAACGTGCCTTTTAGGTTAAACATTTAAGTGTTAAGAATGCATTGTTATGTTTTGCAAACTCGAAATCAAAATTTTAAAAAGGGAGCTTTGAAAGAGTTTTTCAAACATTAAATTTGATAAACTTTTTGAAAATTGTTAAGACGTCTTTAAATTTGTTGTATTGGAACTTTCCTAGCTTCCTTAAACCCTCTCAAAGAAACAAATGGGAGTATTAACAAATTATGAAGTAAAGAATTTCAATCCACTTGTTACTTCATTGGCTGCGATGCTTCAATAAAATTTTTACGTCCTGTCAGCTTAAAAATTAGTACGTGCAACGAAATTCAAAGTGCATATAATAAAGGATAGAGGTTTTAGTTCAATAAATTTAAAAAAAAATTAATTCATAAATCTTTTCTATGGGATAATTTAAAAACAATGCAAGTCGAGAAAATCAGTGACATAGTAAAAGAACATCGATAACTTAATGCATCTATATTTTTTTACTTCTTACAGTAAAATAATTAATTATTTACAGCTGTTTGTTTGAAAAATAAAACCATAATCATAAACCTTTTAGTACCGTTGTTTATCATGTTTAAAATTTGTGTACAGTTTATAAGTAATTTTTTGAAAAGACACATATTTATATTTGAAATGTTTAAAAAGGAAATTAAAACAGCGAGTTGAAAACATTTAAAAAATGAATTCAACCTGTTAATAAAATTATATTATACATTTTGTTAGAGTTTGATTCGAAGTTTAAGGCATGCGTCAATGCAGTCGGGAGAAAAGTATACATGTGTGGAAATACCTCTACGCGCGAACGACGCAAAAATTTGGCGCTATAGAGTAGTAACTAAGGCTTAAGGGTTTTGCGCTAGGTTTTGCATCGCATTAAAATATTTCTAGCGAAAAGTTTCTTGTTTTCTCAAAGTTTTTCTTTAAGTTTCTTCGATAAGAAGTAAATCCTATTACAGACTCGTCTTATTTAGAAAAAGTAATTTATAAAAAGTAGCTACTCCTTATTCAGGAAGCAAATTTTTTTATGATGATACTTGAGTGTTATTACGTTACTTTTTTGTATTATTGTTTTTGAATACTCCCAGAATCATTACTTTTTTATTTAATTTCCACTTCAAAGTTTGAAAGAAAATATTTTTAAGTACCTAAAAATTTATGTTCGGCAGGTTAAAATGTTTAAAATGAGATCTGAAAAAATTGCTAATTAATCTTAGAAATGGAAATTACGAAATAATAAATGGAACAAAATGTTTCAAATAGGTTATACCTACTATTAATTTTATTAATTTTTGATATCTACTTCATTCGAAAAAATAAAAACAAAAAATTACTAGGTAATTATTTGAAATAAAAAAAATAAAACAAACACTTTAAGCTCTCAAAAAAGTAACTTTAAAGATTGAGAAACTTTTTAGTTACTTCAATTGTAATTGTAAATATATAGGGGAAATCAGGCTAATACGACATACTCGGGTAAAATGACTTTTTTGATTTTCTTGAAATTTAGCAGAATGACAGCACGTATCAGGCGATTTTTTTCTTCTTTTATTGCTTCCAAAATGATACAAACAGACGCCATTGTTTGAAAGGCATTTCTCACCTCGTGGTGAACAAAAATAAAAATAGAGAGTGTCAAAATATTTTTATTGTGTTTTTATAATGAGCTTTCTCTTATACAAATCCTTTCATTAACTTAAACTAAGATTCTTGTGTGAATGTGTGTTCAATTAAGAGTATATTTCATGCGGTAGGTAGTTGATTTTATTTTTTGTTTTACGAGAAATTGAAAATAAATCAAAATACACCTTTAAGGGTAAAATGACATAGAACTCATTGGTATAAAATGACATAGTATGTCATTCTGAATCCTCAGTTGCTGAAATAGGTCCTATACCTCATGTTCCACAGAACTTAATCTTAAGCGACGTTAACTCAGAAAAAATGCATACTCTGTTAACTTTAACGCCTCCTATGAAAGAAAAAACTAAAATTGAGTTTTATAAGCACATTACAGTTGTATTTTTAAATTAGCTAGTTATCTTTCCCCAAAAAATTAATTATAGATTATGCCAAAGTGGTTAACTACTAATATAGTTATTATTTGGGATAAAATAAAATTGCTTTTGCCAAAGAAACTACTTTTTTCCTACTAAATATTTACTATGTCATTTTATCCTTATATCGGGTAAAATGACATATTTTCTACTTTTTTAGAAAAGTAAGTTTTTGAAAAAGAAAAAAGAAAGATTATGATATACCCAATTAGGGGGTGTTAGAGCATTAAATAAACATTTCATTGGCTTTGAAAACTACAGGACATCTATTTAATTAGTCTCTTACGGTTGCTTTGAAAAAGTGGTATGTCGTATTAGCCTGATCTCCCCTAATGAATTTTATTCTCTATCATTATTAAAAAAAGTTTCCTTTTCAAGTAGGTACTTTTTCTAATTTATGCTGCGTATTAATAATGCGTGATAAATAGCAAATGCATCCATTTTCGTGATTTCCACCTAATGGAAATGGAAATAAAAGTTAACTCTTCTTATTGATATTCAAATTTAAAACGGTAACTAAGAATTATTTTAAAAACAGGTTCATCTCATTTAAATCTTAAGAGCTATTTTGAGTTTTATTGTTCTATCAAAAGTTGCGATCTTTAAGATTGTTGGGAATATTAAACAATAGTAGTGTGCGTACCGCTTAAGAGAGTTAGTATTTGGAAGATCGGAAAAGCCATTAAAATTTGAATAGCAAAGCTTTTATTCCCTCCTCCGTTGTGGCAACAGGGAAAAAGCAAGAAACATCTCCGAAGAGTATTAAGAGTTTAATAAAAACAATTTGCATAAAAATATACTTTAGTGGAATGCTTTATTCTCAACAGTTTCCTCTTTTTTTTTTGGTTGAGTTTTTTTTTTACATTTCTTTTACCGAAGATGGATTACAAAAATGTTTACATGTTTTCCCAGACTTTTATATGGTTTTTATACCTCTGTAAAATGTTTCGTGCATGCGAGTTTTTGTAATGTTTTTATGACTTCTAACGAAAGAAGTTGAAAGTACTTAAGAAAAAGAGGGACAAAATTGACTCATCCTCTAATGTTTAAGTACAAATTTGTAAGCAATTAATTCCGCAATACCGTGCTGACAATAAAATAATTAGAGATTTTTCTCTATTTCTTAGTTTTTATGTAGTTTGTCTAGTAGCTGTCTAGAAGAGTAACACTTGTTTCAAAACTGTACCTCCTCCTATTATATTTGGTTTTAATGGAAAGAAGTGAAGTTTCAACCCTCTAAGTTTAAACTCTAGGGGTTTCTTGCAAAACCCTAAAATAAAAAAACCTCCCCAATTTTTGAATTAAAATTTTCTTGAAGATAAAAATGGTTTACTCATATGCTAAGACTTGCATTCAGATTATTATCATTTATGGATATTATTTACTGGCTGTAGCACCAATAATATAAAAGAGAAAAGGGAGTATAATAGTGGAGACTTTAGAACCCACAGGGTAGTCAAAACATATTAAATTTTCAATTCCTTTGATGAAAGCTTCTTAAAATTGGCCAGAAACTGATTATTTAAAAAAGTTAAAGATCTCTTCAGCTTCGAATTATCCAAAGAACTGTGATAATCTACACAACTTCTACATTATTTTTGAGCAATTTTTAAAAAATATGATATAATTGGTTTGTTTTCTCTCATGTTTTTAATCTTTAGGGATCTGAAGCCAAAACCTAGAGTAAGCGTAAGGATTTAAACTTCGAATGCTTTCTATTTGGACCAAAATGAATGAGGAGCAAGGTTTTGAAAAGTTCTTTTTCTTACTTCATAATTAATTATCTTAATTGGCATGCACACGTTAGGCATAAAAGCGTTTATTAAAACTTATTTAATTTAATATAAAATTTTAATAGTAACTTGCAAAACATTTCTTGTACTTTTGAGTCAAAAGGATGCCCAACTTTACCAAAATCTTTCCCCTTTCCCTTATGAAGCATTAATTTAAAAATTATTAAGACGCATCATAATTATTTAAAAATAAAAGTTATGCTGACTATTGGGAAAATCTCCCCAAAATAAAAACTAACCCTAAAGAATTTTTAATCTTATGACACTATTGAAAATTTTAAAAATACCTAAATCTAGATTGAGCTTCTAATTTCGGTCTTTGAAGTTTTCATTTAATGTCTCCTGGAAGCCTTTCACCAGGTTTATCAGGCTTAAGATCCTCAGGAAGTGAAAATCTTTCCAAAAGCTGCTTCTATTTCAAAATTGGAATCTTTCCTGGGACTCAATTATTTACCGAAAAGAAAATCGAATCGCATCTGGATGATTTAAATCCTTTGATCTGCTGAACTGGCGATTCCCTTTAGACCAGTTTACCTTTCCGATGCAAAGGAGGGGGATACCTTTACCTGATGACAATTAAGTACATTCCTTGGAAGAACAAGTATTTAATGAGAATTCTTAATGAGAACATCTTGTTTACTCTCTTACATTAACTGAAATCAATTGTTGAACAGTCTAATTTCTGAAATAAGGAGGATAAATTTCGTTTCGAATGGGAAGAGGATTTTCGGATACAGTCGTTAATGTTTTTTTTTTTTTTTTGCTCAGCGCTGAAAGGAATCTTCTTTCGCTGATTGGCTAATATTTAAGGTTTGAGCTTCTTTTATTTGTTTTGGTGTGTGTATTCAGTGCTTTCCTGTCGTGGCTTGAATTAGGAAAACTAGTGGAGTAAGGCATTTTCGAGTACTCATTGGCCCAGTCTTTTTTAGAATACTATAATAATGAGTAATGACCCATTTACAATAACAAACGAGAAAATTTCTGAGTTTCTAATGATTACGTTATAGGTATTAATATACTAATATAACGAATTGATAAAGAAAAATATACATTCAAAAGTTTCGGAACCTCTTTTGTGCGGATTTCTTACGTTCTCTAACTTCTGAAAAAATTATCCTAATTTCCCTGATCATTGGACTAAATTTGAAGATTTTAAGGAAGGAATCCTTAGCATAAACATTAATTAAACTGAAATTAATAAAAGCGCAGTCACACAAGAACATAAGTCTGAGAAAAAAAATATTTATCAATACAATCTTGAGAGAAAAAGTTTTCAAACGTATTTTCATCTTCCTTCTCTCGTCACTTAGACAAATGTTCCTTTGAATTTCAAAATTTCGTCATTTTTTGATATTATGTTTAGAACAGTAGTCTCCCAGTGTTACTAAATCCTTTGTTCTCAGAAGCATTTATAGAGTGATCAATCAGCAACTCCGATATATTCTCAAACTGAGAAATAAATACCCTTCTTCGTCTCTCTCTGTGAAAGGCTTTATATGTACTCTATAAATTCTGATAAAGATATTACGAGTTAGATTTACGATCTCGCTTCTCAAGACGAGGGAAAGTATTTCAAAGTGAAATGTTGAGTAACATAAAAATACATGAAACTTTCTATTTATATGAGCCCTAGAGATATTTCTTTGACTTGTTCAGAATAATATTTTTCTCTCAAGTACTTCAATCATTACTTAACTACAAACACTTCAGAAACGGTTTAAATGTAATGTTTTAAGTGCAATTTTAGTGATTTTTGTTTTCGTAAAATTTCATTCAATTTCTGAAATTAAAGTTATTTTTCATTACTAATTTATTTTTGATATACCGAATTTAAAACTTGTTAGTCTTAATGGCGAATTAGTAATTTTGTTAAAAAAAAACCTATGAGGAAAGAGTAAAATTTCCCAGTTATATTTTTAAAATATTTTATTTTTAAAATGTTTATAACTATTGCATATAGCTAAGAACCGATATTTGAACAAGTATTTAAATTTAAATGTTTGGAGTAATTTTTTAAAGTATAGATATCTTTTTATATATATATTTTTATACTTATTTTATATCTTTTTATAGGTAAGCTCTCCTTTTTTACATCAATTTACATAAAATTGAGTGAGAGTTGTTTAGTTTTCTGGTAACCCAATGGGCAATACCCATATTTTCATTACATTTTTTTATTCCTTAAAGATATCCAATAGAGGAATATACGAGAATTTTTTTTTTATTTGCGATGCTTATTTACTTTTTAGTTTAATTTCATAGTTTGACTTTTAAAAAGGGGTGACGTCATTTGATCCGAAATATTGGTTCAATGGTAATCTCTGGAGGATTCAATGGTAATCTCTGGAGGCTTAGGATTGAATGGGTTAAAATAGGGCTAAAACATGTCTGACGTCATTCAATCCAAAGAAAAAAAACAGTGTTCTTAGGATTCATAATGATTATTGATTTTTATTTTAAAATATTGAACTAACTAAATTTTATGAAACTTTTCGGGTCGATTTTTTAAATTTAGACTGTTTTTCATTTTAAAAAAAAGCTGGAATTGCCCATTCATACCAATCAAGAAATTCAAATTTCTATTGGGCTTTGCGATATGTTCCGGTAATAGTTCGGATTCAAATAATACGATATTAAACAACTCAACACATATCTAAAATATATTTACTATTCAAAATGGCCGAGAAACCTGTTTACCCCTCATCCAGTCTCTGCAGCATATTTGCCATATTTAACGCAACACTGTTTTGATTTCGGATGCACTGTTATTGCGTCAGAACCTCGAAAGCCTGTTTGCCCTCCCTGTATGAAGAGCTGATTTTCAATTAGTGTAACGTACGCAGATTGAGTTGTTCCACTCTCCTCCTCCATGTGGGAATGTTTAGACTGGGTGGGTCCCTCGTCAATCTCTTTGTCAACGAGCTGTCGATGTCGATGGATTTGATACCAAGTTGGAGTGTAATCGTCATAGAGCGTTGGTTTAAATATAAATTGATGATAAAATAAGAAAAGAGGTAGAGGAAAACTAAATGTAGAATCTAAGTAGGGGAATAGTTTCCAATTTTTTTTGAAAATTCTTTTAAATAGACAGATTAAAAACGTTCTTTTGAGGTCAAGGTTGAAAAAATAATGTTTTACTTTTACCAATATAACATTAAGCGTTCAATTCAGCAATCCAATTTTTACACAGTCCATATTTGGGATATACTTGTAGGATGGATTAATTTTTACTTTTTTTTATATTAAGAGTATCAATCGTTTTTCAAGCTAGCACTGAGAGAAATATTGTTGTCTATTAAAAATGAAAAAAAAAAAAAACATTTAAGTCATTAAATTAAGTAGTACTTTCAAGATGATGTGTGTATAATCTTTAAATACATTCTTTTTTGTTCTATTTTATCAAAAGATCTACATAAAAACTTTGATTAATTTTAATGTTTCACCTAATAAGGCGGTACAAACAGTTAATTTCGAATTCACTAATTGAGTTATCCATTGACAAAAGACAGTGTAGAATTAATTAGAAGTTTTGATTTCTAAACATTAAAATACCATCTAATTGCTTTGATTAACTAATTAGTATTTGAAATATTTATTGATTCTACAAATTTTTATGAGTAAAAGTTAAAAGAAGAATTAACTTTTTCTTTTGAGAAATCACTGAAAGAAAATCTTAATTTTCTTAAGCCTTTTATTAAACAGTTTAAAAACCTGATTTTAATTATTTTGGATGAAAACAATGAAACTTTTACAAAAAAACCAAACAAGGTAACAGACTAATGATAATGTAATTTAAGTAGTATTGAAATATAAAAAAGGTTTTTTTTCATGCGAAAATTGATTGCATTTGCAAAAAGTTTAAAATCGTAGAATGAATGATAAATGTTCCTCAACAGTACTATAATGTGGTAATGCAGCAGTTTTATAATTTTTATTTTGTTTCGTATCTATTAGTTTTTAGCAACATTCTTTTCATTATATTTCAATTAAATATTTTTTTAAAGCCTATTTACTTTGGATTTTTTTTATCGAATTTCAGTGAGCTAAATATATAAGAGGAAAATAATTAAGTTTTCACACTTTGTTTAATCTGCGCATAGAGTAAAAAATATTTAATTTTTTTCATCTTTAGATATTTAATTAAATTGATTCGAAGTGTTCAATATTAGTACTCTATTTTTACAATTATGAGTTTAAATAAATAAAAAAGAATTGATTTTGAAATTATTTATACCTTTCTCTTTTATTTTTAAATAAAGTACTAGATGATTGAGTAAATTACTTAAATATAGCAACTTATTTTTCCATCAGTTTGTACTCAAATTATATCGTTAGTATGTGTTATTTAGCAAATACATCTACGTTTAATCGTTAAGATTTTTCGAGTTGTCAAAACAACAATGTCTCTTTTAAGAAAGTAAACACAAAAAAACTCTCAGATACTCACAGATTTTAGGACACATCAATTTCCTTTTTTCTCCCGTTTCTCTGACAATTCCTTCCATCCCCCATAAATTGGTTCGATGGCATTATTTCTTCGGTCTGCCGGAGAACAGGACTTGTGGAAATAAACCCTTCGCTCAAAATCGAACACTGTAATAATTGCATTTTGTTGTAAAGATTGAAGCGTAAAAGCAAAGGCGAGTTTTTTTTTAAAAATTATGGAATCGTATTTTTACTTTGATGATTAAATTCCTTTTTAAAACATTTTTATAGCAAACAAATCTATTTATCTTTTCCCTCTTCTACTTAAAAGTATTTCTCATGGTGGATTACCAACATAATTTCGACTGTAAAGATATTAACTATAAATATAGGAAGAAAGTTGTGTAAGTTAAAAATGTGTTACCTTACTTTTATGGGAAGTTGCAGTGATCATAAATAATTAATGATAAACATTTAATATAAAAACCAGAACTTTTAGATCACTTAAAATGATATTAGTATTACATTTTGTTATCAACAAAGCCATTTTTAAAACTTTGCCCGTAAGTGTAGTAATTAAACATTTGATTAATAAATTGGGGACATCTATTTGCTATAAAGCCACAAATAATATAATTAAAATTCAAGTTATTTAAAAACGTTATGTAATATGAAAATATAAAAATTTAATGAATAATTTAAAATATGTGATCTGTGATATCAATCTTGTGATTAGAGATTAGGTATTTTGCATTCATCCTGGATTCTGGTGACCAGTCTCTCTATCTCTTTCTTAATTTCGGTTTTAGTAACACAAAGCAACTAATATTCAATTATAACACCTATAATGAAATCACAATTTTTACGATAGCCAATTTAATATAGTCAATACAAAACGTTCAAATAGAGAATCTATCCCCCCAAAAAACCTAACTATTAAGACTGGAATGCTTATACTGCACTCATGTAGATTGTAATTAAATACCCCATGAAATTTTTCTCCTATCTTAGTCAAGTAGAGAATAATCAACATATTGAACATGTAGCGATAAACATCCACGAAGGCTCTACAAACACAGGGGCCACGTTGTCATGTAAACAACGCCGTCTGCTCTTTCGCAGTTCTGTTGACCAAAGCAGAGAGATTTGCAAATCTCCTGTCACAGATCCGCCATCCTTGTTTGCAATGTAAACTGTCGAGTCCTTGGAAGAGTCCAACTGTTGTTACAAGGGGTCAGGGGATGGATGGACGGCTCAAAACCACGTGACCGACCTGAATCCATTTGTGACACAGGGCGGGCAGCGTCAAATGCAAATATTGGGTCTAGAGTCGGAGGATTGTCCGCGTTTAACAAAGATTCTAGGAGAGAGGATTGTTTCAGTGGGAGATTCATCATCTTGTTGAATTAGGCGAAATTCGCCAAAAGGGCTGTTGGATTGTGTAGGAGGATATTAGTGGTTGACAATGGAGGTCAACGGAATTTTAAGTTTGTGTGGATCCTTGAAATGAGAGTGGCTAGTTTGTTTCAGTTGCATGAGAATCAGGGCTCACACACCTGCTACAATTGCTCCAAAACAAAAATTCTGCTACATACTGCTACAAATTGCTTATTTTATCAGTCTTTGCTCCAAAACTGCACCATTTTTAATAATGTTCTTAGATTTTTCCCCGAATTTTAATTTCTAAAAGGCTTCTTAAAGTCCTGAAAAAAAACTGCATAACAAGCTGGAATTTCAATGAAAAATCCCAAAGAGGCGACGAATTTTCGTGAAGTATTTTTAATGAAGAAAATAATATTTTAGTGTATCTTGTTATGAATTTACGAAAAAATAATTTTTGTAGTACCTGTTTTGTACTTTTTGACTGCTACAAAATAATTTTTGTGCAACAAAACTTGTTTTTACCTGCTACAAAAGACATTTTTTGTGCTACAAAATTCAATTTTACCTGCTACAAAAATTGCTACAAATATTTCTAAGTAAGTGTGAGCCCTGATGAGAATTCAAATTAAGAGCTATATTTAGATGTGTGTGTGTGGGGGGGGGGGATTTAAAAGAATTTTTATGAGAAATTAGGAAATCGCTTGTTTACACTCTGGTTTATTTGAGTGTTTGTACTTTTACGTTATTGAAAAAGAGAATCTATCCTGATACCTATTTCCTGCAATCCTATCTTTTCGAAAAATTCTTTATAAATGTTGCTCAATCTAACTTTCAAAAACTAATAATACAATATAATAAATGAAAAATAAAAATAGTTTGTTCTAATTTTTGAGGAAGTATTTACATACAATATTTAAATAAATATTTTAGTAAAATTGTAAGTAAAACAGTTTAATTTAAATCTTTGCAAGGAAGAAAATGTAACGAAAGTTTTGTTTGGTTGTTTTATTTTACTAATAACATTCGAAGTTATTAGTTAATAAAGATAAGATAAGGAAAAACTTCGGTATTTCCATTATTGTTAACCTAAAAAAAGGTAACTCAGGTTAACCCCCCCTCCATTCCCCCCTATTTCAACAATTTTTATATCAATCTTAAGTATTTGAAGGAAAATACTTTTTCAATACATATTTTTAAAAAACTTGTATTTTATGAAATCCTAAAATGTTACGATAAAAAACATGTTTTAATAATTTTTTTTTCGTTTAATGATGACTTATGAAAAACTTTTTATTTCATAAAGAACGAAATGGTCTCAAAACCCCGCTGCGTCATTTCAAAATTTGTTATTATTTTGAAACATTATTCTAAAATCCATACCTTATTAAAAAGGTGTGTGTGTGTGTGTGTGTGTGTGTGTGTGTGTGTGTGTGTGTGTGTGTGTGTGTGTGTGTGTGTGTGTGTGTGTGTGTGTGTGTGTGTGTGTGTGTGTGTGTGTGTGTGTGTGTGTGTGTGTGTGTGTGTGTGTGTGTGTGTGTGTGTGTGTGTGTGTGTGTGTGTGTGCGTGTGTGTAAACTCTGCAATGATAAACTTAATGTGCATTAATTAATAAAGCACTGAATAGTTTTGATCCAGTTTCTGTTGAGAGAAAGGAGTACGTTAATTAAAATTCGGATTATAATCTGGCCGTTTAATTTATCAATTTAGTATAATTACTCGTGACTTTAATTAATTGCAATAGAGAGAATATGACAACTTAGTCTTTTAACAACTGTAGACAAAGAAAGCTTTAGAAATAAAAGATGTTATATCATATACATCTTTTCAATCATTTACATATAAGTATTCAGATCTCCATATTTGATATGAATACTTATCTACTCAAAGTGATGAACTTTAATTTGGTTAGGCTCTTTAAACTCATACTAAATAAATAAATAATAAAATATTGTGAAGAAAAAATAATTCAAATAATTCTTTAATATACATTATAAATAGGTTTAAACTGTTTAGACCAGTTTTAAAAATTGATTTTGAATAAATAATATTCTGTAACTATTTGATTTCGTCTGCGTACTGCCCTAATGGTTAGAAAATCTGACTAAGAAATCTCTGTTTTGGCATGAGTGTTTGTTTCTGTCATTGTGGGGAAGGTAACAAATGTAACCCCGTGTATAAAGAAGTTGTGTATCACTACCGCTTTTTTAGTTTACAGGTGCCCGCTAGGTAAGTGCTAATTTAGTACTACCACTTTAGAGGATAGAGAATCTAATGTTCACCAATGGAACGAATTGTTTTTATTTTTATATTAAACGAAAAAAAAATCCATAATTTTATATTTTCATTGTAAATAAGATCTAAATTAAAAGCAATTATAGAAGTCATTCTTAATGCATACTTATTGTTAATATGAAGATACACACATTACATTTATAGAGCCTTAAAAACTACCAGTCTGGTGATACCGATCTTTTCCCCTGAACTAGGGCCCTTAAATTATAAATGTCTATGAACAAAATAAAGTAATTAACAGCTTAAAAACAGGAGAAACAAGTTTACGATGAGTTTATAATTACATATAGTCTCGTCCGATGCTTAAACACAGGTGACAAAAGAGTCATCTTTGGGCTTAATGAAGTCGGTGACTCCTTTAAACCCGAGTTTCCTCTTCAGAACCAACAATAGTCTCTTACTCTTTCTTTACTGCCCACCAGATGCTTGTCGATAATGGAATTAATCAATCTCCAGATTATTTCAAGACTCGATTATCCATCAGTTTCAATACCCCCTCAGAAAGTAAATTGAATACCCTCGATTAATTTATGAACCGTTAAGAGAAAAAACGGTTCCTCCAGCGTAATCTCTTGGTCCGTTATGTCTCTGATATTGTTATACACTCTAATAAGTTAATTAATGAGTTGGTGTTCGATGATAATGACATTTTGAGCTCCCTTAATTAGGGCTATTCACTTAATGATGACCGTGCGAAACTCTGAAAAGTACTTTTTGTTGGGTGTGTTGCTTCAGACTGGTTAAAGAAAATGAGAGTTTTTGAAGCTTTGTTTGGGATTTGGGAAGCCAATTACGAGCTTTTTGATATTTTCTCTGGAAACTTGATCGGCAGAATTTTGTTTGATATTTATAGTTTGAAGAAAAATTGTAGCTCAAAAGGTTTTTGTTTTAGTTGAAGAAAGTAAGTTTTTAGTTTATAGTATATTAATTTAAAAAGTTTAAAAATGCTTCTGATATAATGAAAATATAAACTGATTAACTTCAGCCTATTATAATGTATTTAAGAGAGTCTAAAACTTAGATTTTATGATGGTTAATGAAGTATTAAATAGGTATAGATTAATATCAAAACATGATCTTATTAAATATTAAAAGACCTGTATTGATCAAACTCAAATCAAACTGGTAGTTAAGATCTAATAATCTATAAGATCTATATTCTGAGATAACTAATCGTTATCCTCTCGTGGTATCTTGTTTTGTTAATTTAACTTAATTGACTAATTAAAGTTTTGAAGAACTAGTTTCTGATAAATGCTGTTTCCTTAGTAAGCTCAATGTAATCCAATAAAATTATTAAAAGAATTACCAATTAAACGTATGGATATTATTTTTGTGATTTTTTCAAAGAACTGAATCCTTGAAGAAGTAAAAACTTGCAACAATTCTGTTATCTTTACTCCACAAAAAAAATGAAGGCTTAATTGAAAGGGATAACCAAAAAACATTTTATGCATGTCGTTACTAAGGTGTTTTTAGTATTGTATTATCTGCATTGACAGCTTCATATTAAGAATTTAACATACTTTTGGAAGAAATTAAACTAAATAAACTTTATGCATTAAAAACACTCCAGTAACTTCTCTTCAATGCCATAACTTGTCTTTCCTTCCACATTAAAGCAACATGGAATTTCAGACTAAGCCATGGGGGATCCTTTCCACGAATACAGACCTCATCTGCAGTCTTTGCTCCAGAAACCTCTCCCTGGCTTCCGATAGCGGCTGGATTAAGAGGCTGAACTGGGACCGCAAGACAATCAAACATTAAAACCGGAACTGACAGCGAGCTGGAACTGGAAAGGCATCGGAAGCTAAGAGTGATTAGTTCCGGCTGGTAATTCACTGGAAGGGGAAGGGGGGGGGCTATCTCCCCTGGAAGTCTCTTTCGAAACGCTGTTTTCCCACGTGGAGGATAAGCAGAGTCGTCTGGAAAGGTCTGATATCTCGGGATGCCGGGTGTTTGTTGACACGGTGGAGGACGTATGGGTGTTTTTGTAAGGAAAGGGTTGTCGTATGGGTTGGATGGTCATGGGGTTTCTGGTTGTTTTGCAGGACACCCACGGAGTTTATAGGAATTAGAGAGGTTCAAAGAAGGATTTTTGGGAAACTTCCAGGTTGTGAATGTTTATTTATTTTGTCCTTAGAGGAGATATGTTCTTATTATATGGATGACCTATAAGTTTTTATTCATGGAATGATTCTGGTTCTTCATTGTTGATTTTGTAGGGGTGGTTAAATTTACAACAAAATTATTTAGCTTCAGTTGATAGTAATAAGAGAATATCGAGAAGGGTTACTCCTATACTTAAAATAAAAGTAAAATTCTTTGCAGCGTAATTTTCATGAAGAGCATTTCAAAGGGGATTTCATAAAAGGGCGCTTAAGATTCAATCAATGAATTTTTCATTGTATATAACAGGCGATTCCTTAACTTAAACTATGTGAAATCTGATTCAGGGGTGGGGTATATTATTTTGGAGATAAAAAGGAGCAAAAAAGTGCTCAAGAAACCAAGGAATTTTCCATTTAATAAGTTAAATATGTCTATGCTCAGTGTAAACACAATCGGAACAATGTCATAAAAAAGAGTTGGAAAATTGAACGATGTGGCAGTGCCATATCAATCATCATATCTAATGTTAAATTTTGTGAAGTGCTTTGATTTAGATAAAAATAAAACGAAACACATTTTTGTCAAACATAAATTCTTTAAAAAAAATGTGATTTGTTTTCCACGGTGAAATATTTCAACATTTGAATATAAAATAAATACATGTGGTACTAATAAATATCTGACAGAATAAACACGTATATAAATGTAACGGCTATTATATAGGGAAGAAATATTCCACATCACTGTTCCTTACTCTAATATTTCTGTTCTGTTGGATAATATTTATGCTATTGAAGTATTCATGTTAAGGAGAAAATAAGTTCATGCTCAAACCATCTTGTTACTTAAGTAAAATACTTCAGATTCTTTATTTATATAAAGAGGAGAGATATAAAAAAAAGTAAAGTGAGTTTTCACTCTAAATGTCTTAATTTTTTTTACAATGATTTTTTTCCTACTTTAAAGAATGCTAATCTTTTTAATATAATTCATTCATTTTTAAATAGCAGGGGGAAATGTGCAGTTTTTTCTATATACCTATATCTATCTATTATATATTGAAAAAATATTTTAATTTGCTGCGTTTAATATTCAGATCACTGAAGTGGTGAAATTTCGCTTGAACTTATACATGTCACGGGAAAAAAAACCAAACGGACCATACGTAAAGACGATAATGTAGTATTATAGATATCAAATCGAATTTTTTTCTTTGCAATCCATAAAAAAGATTCTGGAAATTAAAATTATTAATCAAGTTTTAACGAGGTACTACAGGTTTTTTCAGAGATTAGAAACTTGCATAAAACAACAATAAGGTTCTTTAATTTTTGCATTTTTATGGACCGGTTACCTTCACATTAGCTTAAAACACTGGAATGCTAGTTAAAGGAATTTCTCTTTTGATGGAACTTGCATTCCTTTCAAAACGATAAAAAGAAACTGTACTCTTTTAATGAATAACAATAAAAAATTAGTAGAATTAAGAGCCCTGTTTTGTTCTTGACAAAAACTCTTTGAATTTGGTTGGAATTAGATGTTTGCATTCGAATTATTCGAAGTTCTTCAGCTTTCTTTCGAGCGTGTCCTTCCAAGTGGGAATCTCTGATGATTTAAATTGATGAGAATTTAATTGCAAAAAAAAAATTTGACGTGCAACAGGAGAAGGTATGTGAAATGGGTGGATCTTGAGATTTTTACTTTTTTAGAAAGGTAGAGAAATCTAGAATTTAAATACACAAGTAAAAAAAATGCGTGTTATTGCGGTTGTTGGAATTTTTGGTTGATATTTTGTTTTGTTGGATTAATTAAAAATTGTTTCTAATGCAGAGGAAAATAACAAATTACAAAGACTTTTTTTCAAATATGTTTATGAAGTAGGATTTTTTTTAACTATCGTTTAAAAATTTATTTCAATTTATTAAATGTGATAAGGGAATAAATATTTAAAGTAAAATTATAAAAACGACCAAAACAGAGGTTGTTTCAAATATTTTCTTGCTAAATACATTATAACTAAATTCCACTTAATTTCCCCTGTTACGTAAATATTGCATCCGAGTTTAAATAATACATTTGAGATATTATTTTAATGTTCTATACCTACTATACATTATTTGAAATAAAAATTAAGTGAACATTCATAGATTTGCTAATTTAATATTTGTTTAGGCAATGATGTTTCAAAAATCCTTCATTTAAATTCATTTGACTTAACTTGTCTCTCATATTTGAAAGCAGTAGCCCAAGAGACTTCTTAATACTACATTTTGTGAATGATGGCCAGTCATTTAAAATTTGAGTTTACTTAGTAAAAGATAAATTTTATATGTACTTTGACTCAAATATATTTACATGGGAAAAAATTATACTTTTTTTCCTATCTGAATCTAGAAAAGAAAATATAAAAAGTGAATTAAACATGAGATAGTTTGTTTAAACCTGATTGCTTTTTTCGTGCTAGGTAAATACCCCCTTTGAATTTATTTAAACAAATATTAAAATGAATACGATAAAAGGTTCGTACGAATAAAATCATTTAGGAAAACCTTTTTCTTACTTTTATCTTCTGCATGTGTTAAACTTGAGAAAATTAGATAAATTTCCAAATTAATGGTTTATTATTTATAACTTATAGCCAAATAGGACATTCATTTAGTTTCGTCGTATGCAAATATTTAATTTTGATGAAAGAGTTTTTGTGAAAGAGTTTTGCCTTTTGTTAATTAGTCAAACATACTCATTAACTCTAAAAAGTACAAAAAAAAAATAAATAAATGTGATAACTATAGTTCATGAATGGCCACCTAGACTCATAAGACCAGAGAAGCTCGAAATTTTTGTCGCGGTATAAGCTTGTCTGAAGTCACTTTTGAGAAGACCCTCTATATCTACATATATGACCTATGTCTCCTGTCTATGACGTATACCTCTTCTATATCTATAGTATAAGTCTATGACTTATACCTCCTGTCTTTGACATCATCACTTTCTCGTACCTTTGACGTCACTTGCACCACCACCACACACATATTATGATTTTTCACTTCTGAATTATTAACTTTAATGCTAAACAATTATCTTGAGTTTTCTGAACAGTATTATCAGCCTTGAAGATTAACGAGAGGAGTTAAAAAAGTAAGTTTTTGTGATCCATAGACTTAACATTACAAATTCGCTTATTTCGCCCTACGTTTGATGTCACACGTTCGATTTGTAAAGCCATTTATATAGAGGGTCTTGCTTTTGATCGCTCTTTGACAACCACTCAACTTCACTCTGAATTAAATTTAAGTATACCTACGTATATTCATTCTTATGAAACTTTTGAAGGGGCATTTCAAATAATATTAGTGATTTTTAGTTGAATTGTTACGAAGTTACAAATTGCAATTAAAGTAGCAATTCAAATAATATTAGTGATTTTAAATTAAATTATTACGAAGTTACGAATTGCAATTAAAGTAGCAATTATTTATGTTTTCTTCAATAAAAATCACCATGCCACCCTGCATTAGGGTGTCCCAAAAAAACGCGACTTTTGAAATGTTTAACTCTCACCCCCCAAAAATGTTCTTTATGTGAATATAAGACACTGTGAATTTTTTTAGAATTTTTGAAAAATATTTAGAGGTCCCCCAAGGTCATTGAATTTTCAAAAAAGGGTAAAAATTAACATTTTTTCTAATTTTTTTAATATAACCATTAATGTTCAAATGGCTTTATTTTCATTTATTAGAGCTATTTATATTGTTTTAAACCAATTCTGTATTAATTATTTGGGTAAGAAAATACGCATTATTATTAAAATCAAGAAACATGCCATATATTTCGATATTTTTACCTTATGTATTACACTATGCGACAAAAAAAATGGGTCAAAATGCCACAGAAACTTTGAAAGCAGATTCTTATGTAAAATGACCCCCTGAATCTGAATCCGGCCCCCGTTAGCCTCAGATTTTCGGGGAAAAGCCCCTCCCCCTTTTTACGTTTTTCGACGACTTTATAACTTTGAACTCGATTTTCAGGACCAAAAAGCATTGTTTTAGTCTTCAAATTGCCCCCCAGGAGACAAGAAAGGTTCAAATTAATAAAATATGAAAATTTGGAACAAATGGATAGGTTTAAGGGGTACTTAACCCCCTAAAAACTAAAAAAAATAGCTAAAGATAGTAGGATTTGTTATACCGTCTTTATTTAACTTATTTTTTAAGAAATTAATTTTAAAACGGTCCTAACCGTTCCCCAAAAACCCAAATTTAATAATGATATGCAGTAATGATTTTTTGGAAAAGCGGTTGAGGAGTTATCGCCCCCCGAAGCACCCGCGAAAAGGTTCGGAAGACTCTCTGAATCGCGCTGGCGCACGCGTGCTCAAGAAATTATATTCATGCCTTGAAAATTTTAAAAATGACATTTTTCGTATATTATAAGTCTTTCATAAGTAGAAATTCTTTGGTTCGTTAGTAACTGGCCATTTTTATGGAGGTATTCCATGTTTCTTGAGCGCGCTTGCACCAGCGTGATTCAGAGAGTCTTCCGAACCCTTCCGCGGGTGCTTCGGGGGCGATAACTCCTCAACCGCTTTTCCTAAAAATCATTACTGCATATCATTATTAAATTTGGGTTTTTGGGGAACGGTTAGGACCGTTTAAAAATTAATTTCTTAAAAAATAAGTTAAATAAAGACGGTTTAACAAATCCTACTATCTTTAGCTATTTTTTTTAGTTTTTAGGGGGTTAAGTACCCCTTAAACTTATCCATTTGTTCCAAATTTTCATATTTTATTAATTTGAACCTTTCTTGTCTCCTGGGGGGCAATTTGAAGACTAAAACAATGCTTTTTGATCCTGAAAATCGAGTTCAGAGTTATAAAGTCGTCGAAAAAACGTTAAAAGGGGGAGGGGCTGTTCCCCGAAAATCTGAGGCTGATGGAGAAAAACGGGGGTCGGATTCGGATTCAGGGGGTCATTTTACATAAGAATCTGCTTTTAAAGTTTCTGTGGCATTTTGACCCATTTTTTTGTCGCATAGTGTTTTACATAAGGTAAAAATTTCGAAAAATATCGCATGTTTCTTGATTTTAATAATAATGCGTATTATTTCTTACCCAAATAATTAATACTGAATTGGTTTAAAACAATATAAATAGTTCTAATAAATGAAAATAATGCCATTTGAACATTAATTGTTATTTTAAAAAAAATTAGAAAAAATATTAATTTTTACCCTTTTTTGGCCATTTTTTGAAAATTCAATGACCTTGGGGGACCTCTAAATATTTTTCAAAAATTCTAAAAAAATTCACAGTGTCTTATGTTCACATAAAGAACATTTTTGGGGGGTGAGAGTTAAACATTTCAAAAGTCGGGTTTTTTTGGGACACCCTACCCTGCATGTTTGAAATGCCACGAAAGTTGTATTCTTGAGCCACAAGGTCCTAACGCTTAGTTTCTACAGGAGAGAAAAAAATATTAATTAGAATTTTCAAAGTTGTAAAAGTTTTAAATTGCTTAAAATTAATCAAAGTTATTAAATAATTGCTTAGAAATTTAGAATTAAAACCGATAATTTTAGTTTCACTCTTCTCTCCTTATGGGTCTAGGTGGCCATGGTTCGTGCCTCCCTTTTAATGCAATATTATAGGTGTTATGGGCAATGTTATAAACCGGGTGTTATTAATACATATAATGCCCGAGCCATATGTGGGCATTATTAATAATAGCCGACACGAAATTCCAGGGCATTATTAATAATGCCCGGATTTATCACATTGCCCGTAATATACACACTCAATCTAGGCAAAATATAAGGAAAGGTTTTTTAAATCCCTTGGTTTAAAATAACGTATACGTATTTACTAATACAGCTCTTTAAGTTTCTACTGACTTTCCTTTAAATGATAAATTTCACAACAGGGCGTCAATTAATTTGATCATGTTTTTTTTTCTATCTTATATGTTTTAGCAGGAGTTATAAGTAGTTTTTATAGTAGGAGTTAGATTATTAAATATATTCCAGTTGCTATTTTGGAAAATCCACTTAAGTATTGAACCTCCAATTATAAGTAAAGGCTCATTTTGAACGTAAAAAGGCACATCGTAGTCTAGTGAGCTATCTGATAGCTAACGTATCCGTGTATAAGAATAAACAAACGCAAATAATAGGAAATAGAAGAAATAATAGCTCTTCATAAATTTGATTTAATAAAAAGGTAGTGCTCTCAATTTATGGGTATGTATGTAAACTATAAATACCAACATTAGATGCAAATATAAACCTTCCAAGTTAAACATCCAATCTAAACTGGTTTATTTTATTCCAAGTTTTGATGTCATAAAATCAATTCCCTCAGAGCAGCAACCTTTTGATTCTACGTAATTGAAATTTAATTATTTTGTTACCGGTATCGGCTTTACAGTTGGAGTAATTCTGAGAATATTTCAAACCACGCCGCAAAAATAAAATTCGCTGTGGTTTCGTTCAGAAAAATGGATTTTTATTGAAATATTTTTCCGTAATTACTTAGCCGATAAGCCCATTATTGGATAAAAAAACCCTGCAAATTTAATTACTTCGTGTAAGAGAATGTACCTGATATAATTCTATGAAATAAAAGTACATGATATCTTGTTTGTAGGCGTGTTCGCATTAGTACATTAGTAGTTTTTATTTCTGGAACAAGTATCACAGCTGTTGTGTAAATGGTTGTTCACTGTGATAATCTAAATGACTATTATTGTCTTATTAGTATTTAAGCAGCTTATAGGTTCTGTAGTTATTATAGAATAAAAGAATCTAGTTTTTGTTCTGTTGAAGTGAAGTAATAAATTGCATTCGGTTAAGCCTTCAATACGCAAATTTTGTACTAAACTGCTTGTTTAATATTATTTGGAAGTAACTCTTATTTTGAGGTAGTTTAAAATGACGAATCAAGGACGACGGTTTTCATAGTAAGGCTGTTTTTTCTTTCATAAATGACATTTAAAGTTATAAATTTAATTTTTAAAAATTTTGTATCTAATGCTATGATTACAGAAAACACCGTTTTTTCTATTTTCTTTTTCTCCAAATCTATAATACATATAGATTTGAAACTTTGAATATAAGTTAATTATATAGAATATATTATATTAATATATTATATAAAGAAAATCGAAAAAATGGTGTTTTATGGTTTTTGATAATATGTAAAAACATTAAAAAACGTAAAAAAAAAATATTTTTTTTTGCCAAATTTTCACTTCAGTGTAATGAAATAGATGTAATTAAGGTTTGTTAAAAATTACAAGCTGGTATCTATATAAGATCCTGAGAAAAGATACTTTCAATATGTGGAGAGCTGCTTTGCCGTAAAAAGGGTTCCGACACCCCTTAAAAGTTTTAGAACTTAGTTTTTTTTCCCAGCACAGCCCAACTTGACATCGTAATAACTCTTGGGGAGAACTGATTTTCCTTCTTAACGATTTGTCAACGCTTAGTAATTCTAAAATTGCAACAGTTGGTGATCCAATCAGTACTTCAAAGAGAAATGGGCATAAACAGTTTTCCCACCCTTTTTGCACCTGTATAGGGAAACATTTTATCTGCAGCAATTACGTACATTAGGGGTGCTGGAAGAAATGTATGTGTAATTCAAGATTCATAAATAGGTAAAAAACTGATGATTAAAAAAAATGACGCGAAAATAAATCAAACTTTTAACTTGAGCTTGAAAATTCTTTGCATAATCTTTCCCGATTGAGTCCATTTCCTTAACACCAGATTTAATCAGCAGTTTTTCTAAGTCATTTCCGCCCACATCTATTTACGTTCATGAGTCTCGAAAAAAAAAAATCCCACCTCTTTCCAGCCAGTGCCCCGAAGTGTCTTCAGAGAATAGATCTCCAACTTCTGATGCCACCCACCGTTCCAGAAACTTTGTTCTCGTTCGATAAGGCTCTGCCGATAGATCGAAAATTAATACAGGGCCTCTAGAGAGGAAAAGAAAACACCCTAAAGAGGCATTATGACCAGGCATTTCCGGTTCTGGCTCTTCCGGTTTCTTTTGCATCAACGGTTGTTATCGGGACCGGCAATATATAGACGCCCAGACAGCATTTCCAAATGCGGCAGTTTTAAAAGCAGATTCTCGCAGTCGCAGTTCTTTTGTCAGGCTAATGGTTTTGGCAGTTTGCATAGGAGCATTCAATCAAGGTTGGAAGTAATGGATGGATAGTTATAGAAAACGACGGAATAAATGCGTAGGATTGTTGTTTTGGGCGGGTAACCGTTCATTATCTGCTTTCAGCACATAATGTTTCGGTTGTGTTACGCTAAAAGAGTGATATTTTTGGAGTTTAACAAATGGCCTAATATGTGGCTTGATAAAAGAGTTCACAAATTTCAGTTGAATTTAAGTTACCCTTTATTGAATGGGGTTATTGTTTACTGTTTAGACCTTTAGGGGTGTTGTCAAACAAAAAGGTTTTTTAATGTTTACGTTATCCGTCAAGAAAAAAATAAAGTTTTGTATTTTAATTTTAATTTCGATAAAATTCTACATGCACATAAACATTTCTATGAGGAAAACTGGATATTTGTTCGGATTTGTCTTGATTTATTCTCATTATTTTTTCATGGACAAAATAAGTAAAAAATTTCATCTTTAAATTAAAATTTTTATCATCATCATTGAAGTTTTAGATTAAATAAGAATTTTTATTCTCAAGTTCTTAACATTCATAACTATTTAATTACACCCCCCCAAACTTCAGTTTGATGTACTGTACACCTTCTTTATCTTTAGTAGTACAAATTTTTGATTAACGACTACATTCGTTTACTCTATTGCTGAAAAAGAACATTATGAATAAATTGAGAGTCAACTACTATCTAAAACTAAACATCAAATTTCCATCAAAGTAAAGATTGTAAGATCAGGGCTCATAAATTAAGCTTCTAGCACATGTTTTCTGTGGGATAAGTGAAAATTATATCTCAAGTAAACGCGCTGTATAAATATTTGTTTTTAAAATGGATCTTGATATTACAATGTAGGATAGAAGTTTAAAGTTTTTAAACTTTTTCTTTTAAATTACATCACTCTATTAAAATAGCTCGTATATGGAAATATTTTTTTACAATAACAATTTTAAAGAGTGTTATGCCGTAGATTGTATGAGCAATGCTTTAAGGCGTACGTACACACTTTATTTTTTTCTCTAATTATGGCTTAAAGAATCTGATTTTTTCCAGTAAAAGTCATAATTATGTTTTTAAGAACATTCTAGGATCCAAAAACAATTTTGAGCCATTAATTCTCTTTGCATTTTCATTCAGTAACTCTCTATATTTTCTGAATGAGAAGTTATTTTCTTCATTGGAAAGTTCCTGCATCAGAATTTCAGCAAAATTCCAAGAAACTCTTTTAAGAGATTACTTCTTTTTCTTCAAGTATAAAAACTAGATGCACCAGACTGATTCAATACTTAAATAAACATTTAAACTTAACATACATTTGATAAGGAAAACGTTCCATCTATTTAACTTGAAGGATTACACCGTATTATTTTTTTTTAGACCGGACAAAATAAGTAGATAAAACATTTTACTACTTAGTACAAAGGCCGTGGGGAGCCTAGTGGTTAAGGCATCGGCTTCGGGATCGGAGGGTCCCGGGTTCGATTCCCGACACCGCTGAAGACCCACCGAGTATAAGTGGAGTACGTGCTCGTTAAATCTGTGGGTCCGAAAGTCCTGTGGTCCGTCATGGCGCAGTTTACCACGGGTCCAGGTGTCTGGAGACTATTTCCCTCCCCTTCAGAGCATGGCAAAGTTGTGGAGGTGGTGATAGATGGTGTCGACATCTATCATCCGAGGCTTAAGTCGGACTCCTGCCATTTCATGGGCCTCACTTTCTCAGGAGCCGCACCCCCTTTGCCTTAAATCCTGTATTCGCTTTGCGGATGGAGCTTGGATATTCCAAGTGGCATAAGAAACAACAACACAACACTACTTAGTACCTTTTCCTTGTAGGTTACTAATAGTTAAAATTAAAACTAAAGTTGATAAATTAGATTATAGTATTTTTTTGAATTTTTTTAAACCCTGTGATGGGGCTTATGACTGAATGAAAGGAAATTTAGAAAGCATGCAAGAAATTTATACAATATACCTCTCATAAAAGAAGGTAGTATAATTTGAAATGTTATCAACATTTAAAGAAATAAGGTAATTAATTTAAATTTTTAATAAAATATTCTAGTTTTTTTGTTCGACTTTATTAGACTAATTAACATGTTTGTAAACTTACCACCTAAAAATGTAATTTTAAAGCTTGTTTACTCTTAGTTCCAATGAAACAAGCTTAATCTTTTATTTAATTTCTAAAATTTGATACTGTGCAAAGAAATTAATGAGACAAAAGTTTTAAAAATGTGATTGTTTCTTTTCCATGGAAACGATTTTTTTTATTATCTTTCCTTTCCAGTCTTTTTCACTCTAAATATAGTGAAAAAACAAATAGTGTCTAAACATAATGAACATAGAAAAATGTCTTTTTTACTCATTTCTAGTAGAGTACATGAAAACAGCCGAGTTTTCAAAGTTAAATACAATCTCAGTAATTTTTGAAAGACACCAATAACCCCTAAAAATACACTATCTAAAAATCTATAATTGTGTATTCAAGTATGAAAACATCATTTCCAAATAACCTTACTTTTTTCCGAAATAAATTCTAATTAGCTTTTAATGTTTAACAAACCAGAAAACCTTCTATCTATACCAAAAACCTCGTGCTTCATGTATCACCTATTTCCATTCCTTATTTTGCCACTCTTCAAGACCAGCGTTAAAGCCAATATTCCTCATCCTCACTCCGAAATTTGCGATACCCTCCAGGAACACAGCTAACTTAAAACCGAGAAAAAAAAGAGGCTTACAAAAAAAACCAAACCGTGTTCCTCCTCTCGTCGAGTTAAGTTAGCTGCGTTTTCCGCGCAGAAAGAACATTACTTTTTCGAAACTTCCCTGCCGCGCGTACATAAATTTTATTTATTTACTTAGTTTCTCCCTCTCCTCCTGCAAGGGATACGACGGAAAATGATAAAGAGAGGGAAAGGAGGGTGGGAATAATGCCTGCCACCGCCCATTTTCGAGTCAAGTTATCCGCTGGCGGAGATTTCGGGAGGGGAAGAGAATGTTCTTTTGCAGGGTGCCTCCTTGTGCGGGCAGGAATCCAAGTCCCTGTGGGATGGTAAGTGGTGTAAGTTTGTTGAAAATTTTGAAGAAAAATTTGCGTAGTAAGGCGGTGGCCGTATATGGAATTACTTTCTGGCCCTGTTTACATATGCTTTGCAGCTAATGAGCATTGCGTGTCAGTTGTCGAAAGTGTGCCAAGGGATTATAAGTTGTGAACGTGTCAGTTATGTAGAAGATTAGTGTGGATTTTAAGTGTAATGGAAAGTATGCTGACTGGTGAAGTTAGTGGAGCTGCAAAACAAAACGTTTTGAGAAAAAATAATGTTTAGAGTGGTTTATTTTCTCTCAAATGTTTTTTCTTATTGGAAGCATTTTATTGCTCTGATTCTGTAAGTGTGAAAAATTCCAACCTCCTGAAAATTTTTAGTCAGTTTAAATTTTATTTAGTAGGATTTTAAGATGCTATTCCGATATATCGATAGGATTAATTTGATTTCTTTTTTCTGAAATTATGACAAACATAACTAATTTTTGCGGGTTTTTTTTTGTGTAGAGGCGTTCAAATGAAAAGGTACGAAACGACGCAAAACCAAACCGGTTGAAATTATGAATATGCCGCTTTAGAATAACGCTGTAATATATCTAGGGATGCGAATATGTGTTTGATGTGGTAGTGCGCATGCGTGGGTGCCTACGAAAGACGCAAAGCGGAAAATTACGCTTTCCCTTCAATTGACACAGCAGTGCGACACTACGTAGCCTACGAAAGTCCGCCAGGAGCAAAATCTTGGGCTGCTCCCGATTAATGACTTACGGATTCCCACAGGAATTTTGGAAAGAGCGAATAATTCACAGTGGTCAGTTCACTTTTCGATGGACTTGCGTAGGCTACTGAGAGTTGAGTGCCTTCAATTGAAGGGAAAGCGTGTCACTTCTGTGTCATGCATAGGCCCCTGCACACTTTTTCATTTGAACGCTCATAAAAAATAATTACATTAGTATGTAATTAGTTGTAGCATTAGTATGTACAACAATGTAATGATTTTTACAACAGCATAGCTTTAGAAAATAATAGAGATATGTTTTGTTATTTTGTTTAAAAAACAATTTATATGTCGATTTTTAGGAAGGAATAATATTTACATTTTCCCTGGTAGGTTGCAAACTTATGTTCATGTTCCTAAGGGAAACATAAAATTCGTTGTGATATTTAATAATTCATACCATTCTTACAATTAGATATTGATTCTATTAAGATAATTTTGCATCAGACAAGATTTTACATTAGTATTTCAAAAGTGGGATTTGAAAAATCATGAAGGATTGCTCGAGGGTGATTACATGATATAACGAAACAAACCTAAACTAAATAAAAACAGAGAGTTCCCAATATTCTCCTTCGCTTTTCGCTCGTCCTACCTCTATCTCTACCCCACACGTACACTAATATTCACGAATCCCTTTCCTTGACAGGATACTTCATGAGCGGCGCTTGCACAAAAAGTAGCCAGCTTTAAATCTTGGATATGGAAACATTATTTGCTCTCTTTCTCTCATTTACCGCAGATTTACGAGCGCCGATTTCCATCAGCGCAGCAGGTATTGCCAGAGTGGCCAAATCTGATAAGAAAATATGGGGTCCCATCAGTTTCCCCCCTGCGATTAGATTAAAAGACCCCGTAGCTCGTTTAGAGCAGCGCGAAACCCAATTTTCTGCGATCAGGACACACGGTTTTCTCAAATGTTGTTGGTGAAACGAGCATTGCAAATGTTTAGTGTTTTGGAGAGTTATATTAGTTTGTTTGGGTTACATGTTTAATTCGAAAATATGCATTCTGAATTTAAATTATAAAATGAATGGAGTGAATTAAATTTTGTATGTTTAGGATTAAAAATGTACCAGGTGTTTCAAAATATGTGGTAGGGGGTTGATTAGAAATTAAATTAACATATGCTTTTATTCTAAGCGTAATATTGCTGAACCAGAGGTGGCCTGCAGAATAATAAGGGATGTGATTGCAATAATTTTGAATGTAGAATCTAAAATTAAAGCGTCATTTAAATTTCAAACATTACGCATAAGTATAACGTCATAAACTAAGTGTTTCTTTCAAAATCATACGCTAATAGTAATGCGTACGTTTGTGAAAATATCTTTTTATACTCCTTTTTAAATACCAACTCAATTTGAATTAATTAAGTGTCTAAAACAATTATTACTTTTTATCATCTAAAAACAAGTGTAGGAAACATGTGATAAAATATTTGTCTGAGAATTTATGTCTTTAAAAAAAAAAAGAGTTAAATATGGATATTTCGTTTCTTATTATTTTACAACAAGATAAGCAGTGCCAAAAATATTTGAACAAATAAAAATGTTTAGTTGTGTGTTTAATATATTATACATATTAAAAATTAATTTTAAGTTTACCTTTTATCTAAATACCTATTTAGGTAAAGCATTATATAATTATTTCTATTTATGACGTAACTTAATTATAGCACTTCCGAACCAAATATCCCTTTCCTCCTCATGATTTTGAAAAAGTTTCATCCATTAGAGTATTCTTAAGAAGTAGAATGCTTTTAGTCCAGGCAAATTAGACATTGACCCGGACATTCAATATAACAGTGTGAAAATTGGTGGAAATGTAGAGGATAGTGTTCTGATAATTATCCTGAAAATCCCAAAAATTCTATCGACGGGATTATCCGCCATTTTGAAAAAACCACAGCCATCTTGGATTCCGTTTTCAAGTTTAGCGACTGAACCAAGCGTTCCATTGTGTTCGTTTTTGCCCTAAAAGGTTTAATAACGAGCATTTTAAGATGCAACGCCAAAAAATTCGAAATAAAAAAGTTAATTTAATTAGAATTAATTTTTATTTAATTAATGCTTTGCTGGGTTAAAATGTAGGTAGGCATTCATAACAACAAGCTGAAAATTGGTGGAAATGTTGAGGATAGTATCCTGATCGATATCCCAAAATTCCCAAAAAAATCCCTCCAGGGGAAACCGCCATTTCGAAAAAAACGCCGCCATCTTGGATTGCGTTTTTAAGCACAACGACTGAACCGAGCGTCAGATTGTGTTCGTTTTTGTCCCAAATTGTTTAACAATATGTATTTTAAGAGCCAAAGTCAAAAAATTCGAAATAAAAAAGTTAATTTAATTATAATTAATTTTTTACTTTATTAATGCTTTGCTCCGTTAAAATGTAGCTAGACATTCAAAATAACAAGCTGAAAATTGGTGGAAATGTTGAGGATAGTGTCCTGATCGATATCCCAAAAGTCCCAAAAAATCCCACCAGGGGAAAATTCGCCATTTTGAAAAAACCAACGTCATCTTAGACTCGCAGTTTACATAGTGATAGTCCAATTTTTCTCTTTACACAACAATGAAATTTCCCCAAAACTCATTGTTGTAGCCGAAAAAAACTGGAACTTTAAAGTCGAATATTTCAAAAACTATTCAAGTGATTTAAGTAAATTTGGACTTAAAATTTAGTTTATTTAGTCAATAAAAACATACCATTAATTGTATAGTCAAAAATTTTACCGTTTGGTTCCTATATCGTTAGGAGTATACTTCGGTTTCTCAATTTGACCATTTTGTTCATTCTATTTGATTTAGTTGCAACCAAACGGTGAGATTTTTGACTATACAATTAATGGCATGTTTTTATTGAATAAATAAACTAAATTTTAAGTCCAAATTTACTTAAATCACTTGAATAGTTTTTAATATATTCGACTTTAAAATTCCAGTTTTTTTCGGCTACAACAATGAGTTTTGGGGAAATTTCATTGTTGTGTAAAGAGAAAAATTGGACTATCACTATGTAAACTGCGAGTCTAAGATGACGTTGGTTTTTTCAAAATGGCGGATTTTCCCCTGGTGGGATTTTTTGGGAATTTTGGGATATCGATCAGGATACTATCCTCAATATTTCCACCAATTTTCAGCTTGTTGTTATGAATGCCTACCTACATTTTAACCCAGAAAAGCATTAATTAAATAAAAATTATTTCTAATTAAATTAACTTTTTATTTCGAATTTTTTGACGTTGCATCTTAAAATGCTCATTATTAAACACTTTAGGGCAAAAACGAACACAATCGAACGCTTGGTTCAGTCGCTATACTTGAAAACGGAATCCAAGATGGCTGTGGTTTTTTCAAAATGGCGGATAATCCCGTCGATAGAATTTTTGGGATTTTCAGGATATTAATCAGAACACTATCCTCTACATTTCCACCAATTTTCACACTGTTATATTGAATATCCGGGTTCGGCCCATTTTTTGTCTAATTTGCCTGGACTATTTGTTGTGCTGTGATCAGTAATTAACTTTTTATAACGCAAAAAAAGAAAGAAGTTACTGATCCATTACACTATTTGAACGATGCTTCAAAATGTTTGGATAATTTCCGGAAACACTCGAGACGATGTGTATCTTTCATAATTACACCCTTTAGAATTAAACTCATTATCACGATAGGGCTCGGAAAGAAAAGAGCTCATATAACTTGACCCGAGACTTTTTTAAATTTTTCAAATACGCCATAATTTATGGATGGTATCCAGAGAGCCCCCAAAATATAAACGTTTAGTGTCTTGTTCTTTTTTTAAAACAAGTTTCTGTGTTACTGGAGGAGAAATGGAAAATGAATGGGAAAACTTTTTTTTGCAAATGCTTTATTATTTGATTAATGATTTTCTAATAACACGTCTTTGGTGCTGATTGACAAAAATATTCTTGATTTAAAACGAAATTGACTTTAGGAAATACATACCTCTAAAAAATTTGCATTCTGTTTTAATCTGATTTATGATATTTTTGTGGAACTCTAGTTGTTTTTTGAAAAACATAATTTAGATACATATTTATTCATTTGTATGAAGCAAAAGCTTCCCCATGTAGTATAGTAATACTCATCCAAATATACCTTTGCAAGGATAGTTAAATCAAGTTTGTGAAATCTAAGTATTCTAGCTTTAACCTTTGGTTAAAATGAATCAACATATTTTGGAGCTATTTGTTTTACCGTATTTTCAAAATACAAGAAAAGATCAGTGTTAAGTTGAACGTGTACTCATGTCAAACACATCATAATCTTTATCTAATATTCGTACAGCACACATGCGCTACTGATAAAGCAATGTGTAACTTAAGCTCGCGATAACCAATGATGACTGATGACTGTGATGGAGAAGCTATTTATTTACCTTAAAACTCATTAGCTACACAAGGCATGTTTATTTTAGACGTTTGTTTTAACTGACTAGGTTTGTCTTAGTTTTGCAGTTTCTTGTTCTTTAGTTGGAAGAGATTCTGGGGATCTATTTTAAAACGAGGAGATATGATCCTTAACCGTGGTCCGAGGGGGAGATCCGACCCTACAGAGGCTTTTATTTGACTTGAGAACTTTTATATAAATTATTATGTACAAAGGAAATATCTATTGCATTGAAAAATATTGTGTTATAAGTAGGTGTCCTGATACTTATTTTCTGTTGAAACAATTTTTAATCCTGTTTATTTCACCCTATATCTGAAATATCGTTTAAAAACTTAATACAAAAACATAAGTTAACTGGATACATACTTATTGGATTGAATTCACTGAAGAATATTCACGAAATTGACATGCATAATTAAATGATACCGATACTATGCTAAGAAAACGAAAATATGATGAGAATTTGGGTAATCAAAAACACACACTTTTTGCCCTTTCAAAATATTTTATCAGTTTTACTGGATGGAATACATTTAAAAAAGTATATGTACTAATTGACATTTATTTAAATAATTTAAGAACCCAATACAGAATATGAAAACAAGATATCTGGGATAATAAAATAAGATATAGTGATGATTCGATGAAACCAGTAAGATCCTAAACATATCCAAATCAAATAGACTTATTCTTAAATGGTATGACCAAAGAATAGTAAAAAGCTGCCGAATTATATTACTAAATCTGTAATAAACGTATTAAACCAAGATCTAGAAGAGAAAGGAAACAACTCTTTCTCAGAATAAGTATTGTTTCACTATTCCTCAAAGGTCGCAAAAGAAACAGTTACATAATACTATTTCTCCTGTCAAGGAAAAAACGGCACGTTCAGTGTGTATTTTCGCGTTTTTATACCCTCATCCCAGCTGGGCCACAAGCCCGAGTTTTTCCTCTTTATACGAGTACCATCATTATTATTACTTCCTTCACATATAGATAGATTAGGGCGCAACTTTCCAGGTTTTTCTCCGGGAGAGCTAAAAGTTTTTCCTCTCACACATTCTTCGCAGTCTTGCCAAAAAGTGTCACGTGTGCTGGATAGATTAAAGCTATCCTTCTAACTCTTTCAGAAAAAAAAAAGTCTTCCCGCCACGGGATGATGATTCCTGGAGTATTTCCTTACCACCTTTTCTCAAGTTTCGCGCCTCTCTGAAATGAAAGTGTTCTTCGCGAAGGTGTTTTTTTTTCTCGATCCCGGTGGTTTTGTTGTTGGTTTTTCCTTTGCTTTTCACCGTTCGTGCTATTCTACGCCCTGAGTAATTGAAGATGTGGCGGGGACGTGTGTGTGTGATATCCGTATATACGAGAAAGATGAGGTGTTGGAGTGATGACTGAAGTGTAAATCTTTTGTTTAAGCGATCCGGTTTGAGCCGCTTTTGAAATTTCGGAATTCCTGATTTCTCACGACTTACTTTACACTTTGTAGCTACGTATTTTGAATTTTTTGTGCAACACTCTGGTGCTTTTACTAAGAGATTAATGTCTATAAAATTTAAAATAACGAGTCTTACTGCTCACTGATTTAAAAAACACAATTAAAAACTATTTAAAATGAATCATATCAACTACTCCCACAAATGTTGCTTAATTTAAGGATTGCAAACCTAATTCATACTTGACATAAGTGATCTTATTACTAAAAACAGATTTGTTTCATTAAATAGTGTAAAATGAAGCATTTTCTCTAAATGGTTTACAATTTTTATCATTTCATTTTTTTTTGTATTTTTAATTCAAATTTAAAAGGGCTCCAGAACTTTTAAGATGTAACGAACACATAACTTGGAATTTTATTATTCTGCTATTTAATTCTTCTACTAAATTTTCAAATGTTTTTCAGTTTAGTGTCTAAAAATATTTGTTTCATTATTTTCTAATGAAAAAGTAAGTAGGAAATAAAAACTCCAGACAAAACATTAATTCACATTTAAATTCTATGCTTACCGATAAATAAATTTCAAAAACCATCATAAATAAATAAATTTCAATCGTCTTACACATAATGAAATACACAATAAAATTACATTAACTGCGAAAAGAGCACGATTTGCGCTCTTCTAGTCAAAACCTCAAAATAAGTTATTTTATTCATGAGTATTAGCTCTGGAAATTCAGAAACTGGCGTTAGAAAAGACATTTTTCCAATGACTGGAATCAGAATTACAAATTAATTCATTAATAATTCAATCATTACCTTTATTCTCAAGTTTTAAGTAGAAGTCACTAACTTTCTCATTAAATAAAGAAAAGGCGAAGCGTACAACTAGATTTTGATTAAACGTAAAAACAACGAAACGACATTGAATTGCAAATAATCTTGCTACGTTGCTTTTGCTGCAGTCACCGTGGAGTTCTTGGTTTTATTCAGTTATAGATTTTTATTTTCTTTATCTGGTTTTATTTATCATTTGTTTTTAATTTTTCATTGACCTCACAACAAAAAGTATTTTGCTGCAAGCAGATAAGATGGTAATTATAAAATTACACTAGAGAAACCTACCATTTATTTTCTAAAATATTTATCACCGAGTGAAAATAACTGGCAGATAAGCTGAGCCGTATTTTGTTTCTTTCCCCAACATAATTAGAAGAGATTTTTCAGGGGGATTACTTTCACAGTTTTTGCTTTGATAGCGTTGTGAAATATTATTAAAACCGAAACTCTTAACTACCATAAAGAACTTACTTATTGTGCGGTTGATTTTTATCAGATTTAATTACAGGCAGCTCTAAGCAAAATATCTTTCAGCCTCCTGTCTAAAAATATGCATTATTTCATTAATTTTGATACATTACGTCGAGAAATTGAGCTACTTTTTTTACTTTTCAAACTCTTTTATAAATCGGGATATCAATAGTTTTAATTTTAAGATGAGTTACAAAATTATTTAAAATTTTAAAATTAATTGTTTTGGTTTCGTGTTTCAAACCAGAACTTATTAAAAATTTTTATTAGGGAGTAAAAGCTTTTGGAATCTTTTATTATTATGCTAAAATTTTAATTTCATTTACTCGCTTAGTTTGAGAAATATTTGGATATTTTGTTGGTGTGTTATGCAACATAGCACTGTTTGAAATCATAAAAATAAATTAAAGCCATAGATTTTAATAAGGAATTTCTATCATAAAATTTAATGATAACTCAAATCTTCTCTGATTATTATTTTTTCTTAATTATCTATTCAAATATTCAGAAAAATTCAATTTCAAAGAAAAAGTTAATGATAGGTGCACATTTATATATCTTTGCATTAAAATGTTTTATTTTGGTTTTATACTTAATAGTGTGTTAGGTTTCATCCTCTTTTAAATATTACCACAAGAATTTATCGGATAGAATCGGCAGGAGGAAAACATGGATAAACAGTATTTTGTCATTACTTCTACTGCAGATCCAAAACGAACGAAATAAATGATTCTAACAAAACTTTAATTCAAGTCTACGCTATTCATAAAGACTTAAAAGAAGCATTTCCTGGTAATTAATGGTTAAAATTTTGTATCGTAATCCTCCAAGCATTTTATGTTATTTGCTCTTCATATTTGCTTTTATGGCAGAAGCATAGATACTTCTAACCTCATTGTTCAAAAGCTGTCTTCTCCACTCTAAACAAGAATGATTGATGATACACTTTAGACTAATAGTCCAAGGCGTCCAAGTAACGCATAACAGTTATTCAATAATCCTTCTACATATATTTTACACTTTAGTAAATGTTTAGAACAGCAGTTTGAAAAGGATATGAAGTCTTATGGGAAATATAATAATGATAGTCTATTCTATTCTAAGAAAAATTATATTGTCCACCTTGAAAGCAATATTATTATTTTTAGAGTTAAATAATACTTTTAATCATTCTCTCAATAATTAACTTAATTAACTTTATTTCCAGTTATTTTATTAAGTGTTATTCAAATTCATTTTATTGCAAAATGGTGACTCAGAAGATGGTATAAATTGTATTTCCAAATCCTTTTCTTTAAAATGTGTATTTTATGCTGAAATCATGAAGTAGATATTTTAAATGCATAATTTTTACTAATTCCTATTCATATTTCCAATTCCTATTTCCCTATCCTAATTCCTATTTCTCACCTACTAAAACGGTCCTATTTCTTACCTACATATTTAAAATATCGGAGTAGATGCATATGATATAACAGCCATGAAACTTTATATTTTTTCAAAAAAAAAATTCTGAATTTATTTAACAGACCCTATTTAAAAACAGACCCCATCAAAAGTATGGATAATGCAAATTATGCAATAGAACTTGAAAAGAGATCTTATTTGCTGCCTTGGTAAAAACTACACGGATAAGAATTAGTTTTACTTTATACTTTCCTCATTGCTTTCACTCAGTATTCTTTACAGCTCTTCTTATCATTAAAATTGCCAATACTTTAGTTTAACATCATTAATTCATGAAGACACAAGCGGAAAGAAGAATAACGTTGCCTCTTCCATTTCTTTTCTGTATTCAGTAATCAGTAAAGCAAATATAAAAGTGTTCCGAAGAATCCTGTTACTAATGTACTGGAATGAGCTCAATACTACACCAACTAACGAAATCTTTAGGACACCAATATTACGACAATGGGGAAGGTAGGGAGAAAGAAGAAACTTCCTATCGTTTACAAGGGAAACTTCTCTTGTTGCTTTGGTTCTTGTTCTGAAATCCTTTTGTATGGTTTTGCGAAATTGGATTAGCATTAGGTTTGAGGCTGTTAACTTATGAGAAAAGTGCCTAAATAGTATTAAATGTGTTATTCTTTTATTTTTCAAAGATCTACCCGTTTAGTGTCACATTTAATGATTCTTTAAGTTTAATGGAAAGTAAAAATATAAATTGAAGAGTAAAGGGAAAAAGTATGATAGTTTTTTCATATTTTAAAATGAAATTATCTTCATTTTTTTAGCAATACATACTATCCTCAAAAATATTTTCTATGAGATTTCGTCATCATTAGAGTTTTAAGTAAATACATGTATAAGTTTGTTTCATGGTACAAATTTAGGTTTATTCATGTTTAAATTTAGAAAAAAAAAATAAAATTGTGATTTGTTATTTTTCTTCCGTTCATCGTTCGTTCGTTTCGAATGCTCACTTTTCTAATTTAATGTATTGCATAAAATTTTTTTCCTCAAAGTTCTTTTACATAGTTTAATGATAAAATTTACTGGTGAGATAAGTTTGATGATTTTTTTTAAGTAATAATAATGTATTTTCTGACAAATTTTTTTCTATTTTAGGTAAGCATACTCAATGAGCAGTTTGTCTTTGAAGAAATATTTTCAAGGAAGTTATTTTTATAGCCAGAATTGAATTTTGGTTGATTCATAAGAAAAGTAAGAAAACGTACCCTTTTATAAATATTTTATGTGCTTAGATTAAACCATTCGAAGTCAATGTCAAAAAGGCAGTGTTGATACAAACAAAAATATTGTTTGCTTCTAATTTAACTTAATTTAAAAGTTCTCTTTTCTGCTGGTTTTTTGAAAAAGGGAAACTAACTATAAGCACTTTGAAATAAATGTTTTTATATTTATATTATTAAGTTTACTCATCTCTTAAAGTATTCATTCCTTTTCATATATAGTTGTAGCTTCTAAGCTATTTATTTACTGAAAAATCAATGTGAAAATAAAAAGCTTTTTTGTTCTATGTTTGAAAAATGTTCAAGAAACAGTATTCTGGTATTTAACAACGAGTAAAACTGGTAAAACTGTTCATTCTCTTTTATAAAGTAATGAAAAATGTATTTTAGCTCTGTGTTAAATATCCCTTTTTCCTTCCATTGAAAAAATATTTAAAGATATAAAGAGAGGTCTGTGCTTTGAGAATCACGATTGAAACCTGAAAAGGTTATAAAAAATCCTAGTTTTTTTACTCGTTGAAATAAATTCTTAAGAATTTTTTCAGGCTTCTTTAGTTAAGCCTGAAAATCTATTTTTATTGTAAGAGGAAGAATTTTTTTGAAAATTTTTTAATAAAAGTTCTGTGCTATGTGTAGAGTATGTCTTTTGGATATATTTTTTTTGTTAGTCTTTCCCTTTTTTAGTCTCGTCTTGTGATTTCAGACGGATTTAAAGTGTGCATAGACTTTTTTTTTTCTTCTTCCCCCAAAGAAGTGAGAAAAAGTTGAAATGAGCATTTCTTGTTTCGTCACATTCGTGTGGATTTTTTTCTCCTGTTTTTTTAACTTTCAGAGATTTGGGAAACTTGAACGACACTTGACATGTAAATAATTTCTATTCTGAAAAAGTTTATGTCGTCTGCTCTTTTGGGAAGGAAGTTTTTATAGTTCGGCATTAATTTGAAAGTTCCACAATGCTCTACAAATACAAACAAATTACGTAAGCAGCTCTAAAAAGCCAAACTTTTGAAAGTCTAAACGTGGATCACTCTTAACCAAAAGTTTTGACATTATATTTACCAAAGCTTTCCGGAAACTTTATACAGAAGTAAAACTTGACTTGATTTCTTTCAGTATATGTCAGAACCGTATACATATTTATGGTATGGAGATAAATTTGAAATTTTATTCAAATATTTAGGCTCAAATATTTTATCACCACAAGCATTTGAATTTTCTCTGCCTGGGTATTTTTTATAAAAATAATTTTCTAGGTAAATGTGAATTGAATGCATGAAACTTATCGTTAACAATATCTCTCTCTAGTACCATTTTGTAGCTTTAGAATTTCTGTTTTTATGGTTCCACTTAAATTGAAATATGAGTTTTCCATATTAAACTATGCATTTGGAATACATATCCTTTTATGAAGAACAATTTATTTTAGAAGAATAGAAAATTTCATCACACACTTGTAATAAGTAACTGTATACTTAATTTGATATGTGGGTGCTAAATGGTATTCTGTTTGCGTCCAAACATTTTTAAATGGTGGTTTTATATTTTGTTTTGAGAAACCATTTCTATTTTCAAACTCTGAAATTTTAATTAAAGGAATTTATGTAAAAAAAAGTAAGATTACGATAGAAAAAATGAAGAAATTGTTTTTAGTGACTGTTTATAGATACCTTTAAAGTAAAATAGGAATATGTAAAGTGCATCTTTAAAGTTTGAGCTACTCTCCCCTAAATTTTGTTTCCGCACCAGTAACCCTGAAAATACTAGATTTGTGTATTAACTCTCAGATTAGTTTGTAGGAACTAGAACTCCCGGGCCTCTCAAATTCCATTGAATCTAGTAATTAATTGAAATTTAAATGCACAGATTAGGGTAACTGTAATGTCGGACCTGTCTAAACTAAACCGTGGATATTTATTAGCGGTTAAATCTCTCGGTTGTAGCTTTAGGTATTAAATTCCCCAACTGAAGCTACTATCTCTTGAAAATGTATTCATATTTCATCAAAACATGTTGCATTTCCCTACTAATTGTATCTTCTTAGCGCATATAAAAATTGCTGTTTTGTAGAAGCGAGTGTTCAATTCATCAAAATTAACCACCCCGCTTTCTCCTGGTGAAGGCAAATCCATCTGAGGTGTTATTAAATTTGTGTCAAGGCATGAAGAGTTTGGGAACCTTATAATGTACTCTTTTATTAAATAATAAATTTTTACTTGTTCTGCGGAAAGTTAATGTCCGAGGTTGGCTCTTCGTGCATTCTATCTGTTTTGATAAGATGGTATCTCATGCAAATATAATTAGGTACGTCACAATGGATAAGTGCAAATGGTCATAGTAAGGTTTTTACGTAACTTGCTTTGGGTAAGGTTTTATTCTAAAAGAAATATGGAAGTAAGAGATTTAATTGAAACAGAACAAACTAATTCTCCCCCCCCTACGATTACTATTTAGTTTTAGTTTTAATCAGTGATAAAATTATATCGATTTTTCTTGTTGCATTTATTGAATACACTGAAGTATACTAAAATCAAAATTTATTCGTATAAAAATAATTGAAACACGAAGTAACAAGAAGTAAAATTAAAAATTAAATTAATTTTCAACTAGTGTCTAGGAACAAATCTTTAAAATTCTAAATGTAGCAATAAAAAAAAACAATTATCGAGCTTTAAACTAAATATTCATCTTTCAACATGATTAAAATAAGGGAGATTTTCCCATAGATTATTTTAAAGTTTTATATACGAACTTGTCCGTAACTGCAAATGTTTTCAAAACATAACCCTCTTTTGATTCTCTATGTGAACTTTAACTGAAATTTTGATACGATTTCATCATTTATCTTTCCAGTTCATAGCATTCATGCTGGAGCTTTAAACTTTTTATTAAAGGGATGATAACACTCAGAACGATAAACCTTTAATGATTAATGGTATAGAGGTATTTTGTGAAAGCAATCCTCCTTACTATTATACATTTTTGAGATTTCGTTACATAACTTTCTTGTTATGATTTTGAGTGAGTTATACATTAATGTTTAATCTAGGAATTTTTTTACAAAAAAACACTAAATATATTGTTTTAAAACACCCTTTGTAAGAAATTAGTGTAAAACAACAAAAAAAATCCTCTTTTCTTTAATGCCTTATTATTGATCATATCCAATCAATACTTTCTGGAGGAAGTTTTATTTTTTCCTTTAAAGAATTAGTATTCATGTGAAATGTTTAATAAACAAGTCTGATAAAGTTGAAGGCTGAATTATTTCCGATGATAGTCAGTCAGTTGGTTATTTCACATGGAAATAAAACATTCCTCTTCTTCTAGCGAATTTATTCATGCATTATATATTTATTCTCCTCTTAAGGGAAATATCCCCCCCTTTAATACTCATTCCTTATGCATAACCAGTATCAGACAAACTAAACCATAAACCCCCCGAAATCGAATAAAAGCGAAACATGAAGGCAGTCATCTCATATCAGTTTGGGTCGGAATTTCCCACTTCCAACAAACAGGAAAGAAATCGAAAACTGTGAAGCGCGAACATGTAAATAAAAAGTCTCGAGTCCGACTCCCTCCATAAATTATTCGCCAACCGCGTGGCGGGAAAAGGTGGATTTTTATTCTTCCGAATCTTCGACTTCGATAGTGAGACTTTTCTTTTTCTATCGTTCTCTGTTTTTTGGCAATATCGAACACGGGTCCAGTGACGTTTCTAGAATCCGAGCGTTATAGTATTTGGTTGCCTGTGTTCTGTCATCTTGTTTCGGCACCTCGGAATTTAAGAACCGTAATAAGATCCGGGGAACACATTTTTATGTCCTGGCGTTTGGTTCTGACATGTCAGATTTTGAAAGGAAAAATTACTACGGCTGATTTGGGTGGATATCGGGGATGTTTTTTCCGGGGTTGTCTTTTGTTTCTGGCTTTCTTTTTGCCGGTTGAGAAGGTTTTATGGTTTTTCTCTTGTTTAGGAAAAGTGGGAGTCAAATAGGATGGGTGGAATGTGCCAAGGAAATAATGAAATGTTATAATAGATTTATGTTTTTTATCTTATAGGAACTTACGTGTGACGATGAAATGGAATTTTTCATTAAGTTGAAAGAATGCAAGTTATTTATTTAAATGTCAAGCTTTCTTCCACTTTAGGAGAAAAATGCGCATCGAGAGGAATTATTAAAGTACTACAAAATTATTTTATAAGGGTGGAATAGAATCACAACATAAATTCATTTTCATGTGTGTATTCAAAAAATATCTTAAAGAATATTTTAATTAATAAAATTTTGAATACAAAAAGTATTAGTGAAAAAAACATTAGTTGAATACAAATATTAGAATTGTGAAATTTTGCAATTAAATACGTTTTTCCTAGATTTCACATCTCTAGTTGATGTTGATACTATAGAGGCAATATAAAGCTATGATAATTATAAAAACATTTTAAGAAAAGAAACTTTATCAAGAAAAAAGTGAATCTTCTAGACATCATTAACTCATTTGTTACTTAGAATATCTATACAGAGATATCAAACTATCTTTACTAAATACGGACCCTATTGAAATAAAATATCTTTATTATGATTCCGATATTCCGATTTAATTAAATATACGATAATATTTCTTACGTATTTCATAAATACGTATGACCAGTATCTAATGTTTATTCAAATAACGCGTTCAAGAACTATTTCATAACTTAACTTGGACTGGTAGCGCAATAATAAGCATTAAAATTTTTTAAGTTTTAAATTTCCATCAATGTACAGAAAATTTTTAAAAATTATCAAGTAAGTTTCATTACAAATGAAACTTAGATTTACCCATTTTACAAATAAATTTATACCTGTAATAAAAGTCAATGTGTGTTTGAAGTTCTGAAAGACCCCTAGGCCCTTTTTTGACCCTATTTATGGTCATTTTGCATCAGGTAATAAAAAATAACTGAAATCGAAATGAAAGAATTTTGTAAAAGCAAATACTATAATACATTGAATTGTTTAGTCCTAAAGAGCTAGTCGTTATGCAAACAGTGCCCAACACATTATTTTTCTTCCAACAAAGCTAAAAGATCTATATACTTCAATAGATGGAAACAGCCTCGGACAAAGTTAACTACCTACCTCGCTAAACAAGCAATAAAAACACCCTCGCATCTCACACAACACCCTTCCCCTAAACACATAAAACCCCCCAAAAAGATTAACGACCCCTCTCCGCAAGATCGCCCACCCTCCCTTTTTCTCCTCACCTCAGCAACAGCGCCTCCTTTCAATCTCGAGAAAACAATGACACAATATCCTTAATCACCGGAATTCATTAGGCCGATAAAGAACACACACACACAGGAATCATCACTCCCATCTGATCACCCTTATTTCTTGCAAACACAAACTGGGACCGAGAGATAAGGGACGCAGAGTTATGGGGTCAGGGCAAACAAGAAGATGGGGATGATGGTCGCTGTCCCTCCTCTGTGGTAATTGTAGCCACCCATCAGGAGGGATGTCCGGGATGGGACAGTGGGTGATTGGACGCCTTGTCTGGTGAGGACAGGAATGCGGATGGGTCGTTCTGGCTCGAAGGGTTTGACTAGAGAAGTTGGGCTTATTTGTTTGTAGTTGAAGTGGAAAGTTTCGTGTGAAGGTGTTATTCTTTGGAGTTGAATTATATCCTGTTGGGTGCGTTATGAAAATGGTAGGAACTTCATAGAGTGAAAAGAAAGGTTTTATTTCTTAATTAAAAGTAAATAAAACTAGGTAGTAAGGTAAAGGGTTGATACTAAAATAAACAAAAAAATTTCTTTGTGAATAAACTTTTTGGGTTACGCCCCTGCTTCTCATTTGAATATCTTACGTATTGTTTTGTATGATAGAGAAACTTGGAAAATGTGTAATTTTTTCGGATCCATCCAATTTTACTCTTTGCATAGTTTCATTGTAGCATCATCATCAAGTAGTATTTCGAGTAGCATTAAAAACTTGAGGTTTCATACAGAATTCAGCTGAGCTAATCATATACCCATTTTACCCCACCTATGATAACGAGCAATAAAACATAAAATTATTTAATTTATTCCTAGTTTTATCTGTTCCTTAACAAGTTTATATTGAAATTAGAAGAATTTCTTTATAATAATAAATTTATGAGGAAGTTGATTAGCAATTTGAGCCAAAACACCATATGCAATGTGAGCATAAACAAAATATTTTGTCTGCTTGAATATTTTTGTTAGTATCTAAAACTAAGATAATATTATTTGTTATGTTCTCAATAAATGTACCCCCCCAAGAAAAAAAATAAACCTACTCAATATATCAATTTAAAAAGGGAAAATAGAGACGACTGTGTTTTTCAATAAATACCCACCTTTCCACACTGACCTTATTCAATTTATTCCGGTTTTCAGAAGCTTAAATTTCCTCATCCATCTTAGTTTTAATTAAGTTCTATATGAAGTCTCCATCTTGAAAGAGAATATTCAAAAGCACACCTGATAACAAACCCAACCTTTCTTCCCCTCTTAAGAACTTCCTTCAAAACTTAAGCAGCATCCAAGTAATTAAATCCCAATCACTTAAATAATACACCCGTTTAACCTCTTAAGCACATACAAACACCTTAAGTGGTAGTTGAGATACTTTGAAAAGGGGCAGCATTAATTGATGGCAGCGAACAATTGTTTCTCTTCTCAAACTTGGGCTCCTTATCGGCTGCAAAACCCATCAGAGAACAATCCATCAAACCCTTTCAATCCTAGAAGGGAGTCTTGTTATCTCGGAATTCCGCTTGACCCCCGAGGGCTGGAGCATAAACAGTGTCAACACTAGATAAATTCTCCGAGGATGGCTAATTTAGAGTCGCATAAATCATCCGTTGTCCAGATTTGGGTGACAAGGGCTTGTCAACTGGCCCCTCAGCCGACTTTCGCTCGCGGTGACAGCTTTGCACTCGAGGGGATTGAAGGGAGAAACAAGTTTATACATGTTCTGGAGTTTTAACACGTTGGAGTTACGCTGCGAATTCGGTAATTAGTTTAAAAGGCTGTTGAAATGTGGATATTGACGTCTTTGTAAAGTTTTGAAAGCTTTCGGTGGAGAGGAGTATCGTTTATTACGTTTTCAGAGGATAGAACTTCTCCCATTGATATCTTATCAATTCTGAATCATTTTTTAAAATGTCCTTTTATAAATTTCACAATTTCAATTCCACATTTTTATATTTGAAATTTAAAGTAAAATTTTTTCTTCTTTTATGAAAGAGGAAATATATTTAATTGAAACAACATTCCAAATGTTATAGAAGACTTCAGAGGATGATCTGGCACGTTGCTCCTTCCCAACAGAGCTAAACTAGAACTTGAAGTTTTTAAAATTCCTATTATACACATTCATTATGTCAATAGATAATTTATTATTTAGATTAAGAAAAACGCCTTCTTTTATAAACGACGATGTTTTAATGGTGTTGTTGTTTGATCCATTTTCTTGCAACTATAGATTTATAAAGAAGTATTTAATACATTCGCAACTACTTTAAAAATTTTTAAATAAAACAATATCATTAAATAATAATCATCTCAATATTTCTCGGGCAGTACTCGGGGTTTTTGTGTATTAGTTTCAGATAAAATCTGATTCTCGAGAAAAGTTGAAGTGCCGTAAAAGGGTTACCAAGGTAATAATCGGTGGTTTCGTAAGGTTTCAGAATTTTCTAAAAATTTATTTCATATTCTTGTTGAAAAAATATTTATGCTCAGAACCTTATAATATTACTCTTTATATATACTGTTGCTGTAAATTTTGTCAATTTTTTTTGGTAACAAGAGTGTATTATGTAATGTTATAGCATTTTATGATGGCCTATATCAAAGTAGCTTGCTTAGCAGTGAATTTTACACATTCAGGTTATAATTTTTACTATAGTAATCTGTATAGAATAATTAAGCCTCAAAGAAGTAAAGTGAAACATAAATCTATAAAACTTTGTAAATGTAAAGACAAAATTGAAATATTGGTTTTTCTTACTTTATCTTTATTTAGAAGAAACATTATTTCTTTATTTAAACTGGAAAAATAATACCTGAATATTTTTACTCCGACGAAAAAATGAAGGATTGCAGGATGAAGGATTTGCAGATTTTAAAAGCTAAGTAAAGTTTTCGGGGAAGTATTACGATACTAAATTTACGAATGTTAATTTTAAAAATAATAGTTAGGTTTTCAAATGCATAAATTGTTTGTGATTAAACGAAATGTACACATATTTAATTAAATAAAACAGTTTTATCCTTTCTTCTCCAAATCATTAAAGTAACTTTTATTCTAAGTTGTTTTAGAGTAGTATAAAGAAAAAAAAAAGACAGGACTGCTGAAAGTGTTTTTCCAAAACTCAATGCTTTTATTTTCAAGTAATTATTTTGTAATTTTACTTAAATTTGATCGATTTCTCATTAAACTGAATAGTTTTTAACGCAGTTCAAATCTTACAGAAAAACGTTTCATATTTTAATTACGAAAGTAATCACGAAGTTCATTAGAGTTAATAGTTTTCCTAGTTGGAATTAAATTGAAATTAATGTTATTTTCTTTGTTAATGGATTTGCTTCAACAAACTTTTGTTTCCACCGTTTGCACTTAGTTTTAGTCCTTTAAAGTGCGTAGTATTGAATGTATTTAATTCAGAAATTAATAGGAGAGAAAAAAAACTTTTTTTTTCATATAAAGATAATTCTGTAAACAGTAAAAACTATTTTATATGTTTGAAATTACAATATTATGAAATAAAATGAAAACATGATAGTTAGGCTACGTGTTTTAAATTTCCCCATTTTCCGTATAATCACTGTAAACAGCAAAAGATAAAATGAAAAAATTAATTTTACGTCATAACTATATTAAAAAAATATTTAAAACATCAAGTTATGCTAATTGAATTTCTGAATTAGTTTTTGATGCTAAAGATAAACTTAACTTCAAGAATTTTTTAAAGTTTTTCTCAATTCTTTAAAGGCTTTTTAGATTTTTAAATGAAATTAAATTATACCTACATGTTAAATACAAATGCGCAGTTTCCTGAAGAATTGTTTAGGGAACCTATTGAGTTTTCAGAAAATTCTTACTAAACTTTAGATAAAAAATATCTTAGTTTCAAAAATAATACAAAAGTTTTAATCCTCTTGGGTATTTCAAGAATAAATTTCGTAGAAGATTGATTGCTTCTGATTCTTAAGATAAGATTGTATCTGTCTGTTTCCCATCTTACTTGTTTGAAAACTAGATTATCATAGAATATTAAATCCTAAATAATCCTATCTAATGGTCCTTAAATTGCAAATATTCTCGTTGATGATGCTTAAGAGATTCTAAAGTGCTTCGTGGAACTTTATATGTGGTTCATCAATACATATGCATATCTTAATTTCTTTTCTGAAAAGGATTAAATCTTCCTAACTCTATCGATATATTTCATACCTATTCCGATTTATATCTCTTCTTTCGCACTACTATCTCTTCTTAAGAGTGCTTTTTGATAAAAAAAAAAACCATTTGTGGTTTTAGGAATAACAAGTTGTTTCTTTGATGACATAAAACTTTACAAAGTTATTGTAATAAATAAAACAGACTGGGTGTTCATTTCATATAGAGGGTGATAGAACAAAATCTGGCAAGCCATCTAACTTATAGCAGTTATTTTCGCCAATGCACGTATGTCAGTCGTGGGTTCCGTGAGTTAGGAAAAGTTGGGAAACGCTCTTCAAACGTATGTGTGTTATACCGAGAGTTTCTACCACTTAAGGTACATGAAAAATTAATAAAAACCAATTGAACATGATTTAGGATAAATATTTTAAGTAGTCATTCATTAAAATATTGTTTCTTAGAGTATATTTTGTTGAATAATAATAATAATAATAATAATAATAATAATAATAATAATAATAATAATAATAATAATAATAATAATAATAATAATAATAATAATAATAATAATAATAATAATAATAATAATAATAATAATAATAATAATAATAATAATAATAATAATAATAATAATAATAATAATAATAATAATAATAATAATAATAATAATAATAATAATAATAATAATAATAATAATAATAATAATAATAATAATAATAATAATAATAATAATAATAATAATAATAATAATAATAATAATAATAATAATAATAATAATAATAATAATAATAATAATAATAATAATAATAATAATAATAATAATAATAATAATAATAATAATAATAATAATAATAATAATAATAATAATAATAATAATAATAATAATAATAATAATAATAATAATAATAATAATAATAATAATAATAATAATAATAATAATAATAATAATAATAATAATAATAATAATAATAATAATAATAATAACAACAACAACAATAATAGTAATAATTATTATTATTATAAAATATATTTCAATATATTTCATAAAACAGAAGAAGTAAATATTTTAATTCCAAAATTTTTTGGTAAAATAAAAGAGTCGGTTACAAATAAATTTAATAAATGTACACAAATATGTCTATTCCAAAAATTGCGTGTCGTTTGACCAAACTTTAACCCCATCTTATTAGCAAGTAGGAACGAGACTTTTGATCACGCATTCCTCTTATTCCTTTTTTTCAAGTTCGTTTCTTCTGTGTTACGTAATAAAGTTTAAAGAGAGAGATGGTACTTAGACAAGAAAGAGAAGAAAAATGTTTGTTACGCCCAAGTAAAACCGGAGTATCGAGTGACAGTTTATTTATAGATTTGTCTCAATCTTTTCCATTCGAAAATCATGTTTTTGAAGTTCACTAAAGCATTTCACGTCCACCTTCCAAATAAAAACGAACGAGGGCGGAACCGCCGCATTTTCGGAATGATAAGCCGCGCTCTTTTCTTCATAGTTCGCAAATGGAGAAACCTTGTCATTGTGCTGCATGCGACTCCTGGTAACTATAGATGCACAGTTTGTCACATTTCCGCTCCCAGTTTATCTTTTGTTAGCGAAATTTCTGACAGTAGCGGCATTTTGTATCGTCTGTTATGTTTTGCATGGTCGAATCCACAGTTCTTTCTTCTTCCGTTCAGTTCTTTGTTATTTTTTTTTTACTCCCGTTGGCTTAGTCGATAGCATAAGTAATGGATTCTCTTCGCAGCAGACAGCGCGTGAAATTTCTGCGCAGCGTCTCATATTGAATTTCCTAGCTAGGAACGGAGAAAAATGTTTCTGTTTTTCCCTCTGACGTCCTAGAGTTAAAAATTGCACTGCGCTACATAAAGCTGAAAATAATGCGAGCTTCTATGAAAGACAGATAGGTGCTTCGATCTCTATCCATCGCTTTCCCCCTCTTTTGGAAATGATAGTCCAAGCGTCTGAGTTGACTCGAAACGCTATAAACTAACTTGTCAGAGCCGTTGTGACTTAGCAGCTTGAGCGTCGAGATCTCTGATGCCAACTAAAATTCAATTACTACAGGGGCGGGTGAGGAGTTTTTATCTTTTTACAGTTTCGGATTTTTTTTTAGTCGAAAAGTGAAAAATGATTTCTTTTGATGGAACGCTTTTTCATTTTCGAAGCGTCGATACATAAAACGAGAGGCTTTAAAAAGAAAACTTCCCAAACACTTAAAAAACGGTTTAAACTTTGTTGTGTATTAAACTCGGCTTACATTCTTCGGGAGTGGTATAAAGACATCAAAAGACTCATTGTCAGGAAACCTGTAGAGTAAAATAGAAAAGGAGAGACTTTTCGTAGAATTTCATAAAATGCACTTAGTTTCGAAAGAGTTTTCTCTTGAACTGAGTGCTGTAAAAATATAGCAATTTTATTTTATTGCTTTTAAAATTTTTCGTTTGTTTCCATCTTGATTAAAAACAGTCTTTATCGAAGAATCCTTTCATAAACTGGTGGAAGCCTTCAAAGTTTTATGAGAAACACGAATGTTTTCTTTTACTTCTCAAAATCCGATATGAAATTTAAATTCTATGAAAATTGATTCTTGAAGAAAATTTTAACAACTTTTAATGTCTAACATTTCGAAAATGTAAAATAAGGTACTTTTAGAATTTATTAAATGAATTACACTATATTTTAGCTGTTATCCAATGATGTATTCTTTTTTAAGAAATAATCAAACACCATTGTTTGTGCTATTTACGTTTAACTGCGTTAATTTTGGTGATGCATTCTTGTATTTAAGAATTTTGGAAAAAGTTGGAAATTAAAGAAAAGGCTTTTTATGCGTAAGATAAGGGAAACTCATTAGCTCTCGCCTCACGTTTGTGAAATCAGAATCTATTTCCGTTTCTCCCCCCCCACATGTCTTCTTTTCCTAATTCCTTTCACTCTGAATTTTTAATAGCCGTATTTTAAAAAGAAACGCCCTACAACTAGAGAAAACCAACCAGAACCACAGATCCAATAACAAAACCGAATGAAATAAAAACCAGTTTTATACGAAAGAATGTGATTCCCAGATGTGATTCAATTAAAATTCACGCCCTGATGTTGTTAATCTAACCCCGTCACTCGAGAACAAAAAGGGGATTCCCATTCAAGAAGAAAATCCCTTTCGCTTAAACTTCAATTTTCTCAAGACGGCATTTTCTTTCTGATTGGCACAAGACACAGTTACTTAAAAAATAGTTTAATATGATACGCTTCGCAATTCCACGTTTTTTCCCTCCCGAATCGTACATTTTCCCTCGAGTTTTCCCCACCGCCTTCATTATGCGCCGTTTCATGAATAAAATGTGCCTTTATTAAGCCGGATCCGGTCTCTTAAAGATGTCGCAACACTGATAGCGCTTTAGTTTTTCCGCAAACTTTTAATCCGCATTCATGCAAATGAGCTTTTATGTCCACGAGTAGAATTTATGAATGGGTTTTAAGAAGAGGAGAAATGAAAAAGGCGACTTCTTTCTGTCAGTATTATGAAATGCGTGGTGGCAACAGTGGGAGACTAGTATTTTTACGACAGGGAAAAGTTTGTTGTTTTATATCAGGAATTTATTTCACTTTCGTGAAGGGACAAGTTTGAAAGGAATAAGCTAAGTATTTTTTACAGGCCGTCATCCAGTGGAGAATTTTAGTAAGAGGGCATTTATATGCGCCTTTAGCGTCTTGTGAATCAAGGAAACTTTTTAGTCTTTAGCTTGGTGTGGCATAAAGAATTTCCTAACGAAGAAAGTTCAACTGTCTCATTCTTTACTTAATTAACTTCAACGCAAAATTATTCGCTACTTATTTAAAATTTTGCAACGAAGTTGATTGTTCGAGACACCTGGTGCATGAAAAATCAAATGGAATGATATGATTTATGGAATTTTATTTAAGAGTAGTACATTTTTAGGCACTGATTTCTGTTAGTCAAACAGCAAAAAGTTGTTACTAAAATAAATAAACACCAGCCAAATAAAATCAAGAATTATTTACTTTTTATAAGTCACTAAATGAAAAACGAAATATGGTATTTTTAAACATTTATGTACTCAAACTATTTATTGAAAAATAAATTTTCTCATTTCTTGTTTCATTATTTATGAACAGTTCCTCCTTTCCACCCAATTTTTTTTTACTAGGAAGATAATTATTTCCTTTTGCAAACATTTTTTTACAAGAAAATTGAAAAAGCATCAAGTTACGTTTCTTAGACGAAAATGAATTCAGAGTTAGAATGTAAATAATTTATTTTTCAATAAATTACTTAAATACATATGTAAGGTCAAAATTTTCTCTTACCAAGAGCAGTAAAAAATTTGAGATTTTAATTGGGGGTTTTAATTAATGCAAACATTTTGTTTTGATAATGCAGGAATAATTTTTTTATTTGATTTATATTTTATTTTTATATTGAAATCAACTTTTCTATTTTAATGCAATTATAGAGATTATAGTTCGAAAGTTAAGATTAGTTAAAGTTTAATGATATTAATGGAATATTTTAAAGCAGTCTAACTTCATAGAAAGTTGGAAAAGTTCTTTTAAACATCCTTTAAAATCAATACAAATAAGGTTACGTTTTCGCTAAGATTTCATAGTTTGCTTCAAGATAATTTTATAGCTAATGCTTCATTTTTCGAGAAAATATTAAAGTAGTGTGTTTCCTTTCATACCCATTTAAATTAACAACTTATTATAACGTTTTTAATTTAAACTAACAAAAAATAACAAAATTTTGCAATAATAAGGGTTGTTTAGAAATAAGCATATTCTTAGAAAATATTTGTACAGACATAATCTAAACATGCACCTTACATCCATTTCCCAAATGACACCCTGCACAGGAAGTTGTCTTGTGTCATCCATTCGTTTAGAAAAAGACAGATTTGTCTCTTTAGATCACAACAATCAGTCTTTGTCACTTGATACAGATGTAGTGAAGTTTTCTAGGTCTCTGACTTATTTTCAGTGAACTACGGAAGCTCCCACTTTAACGGTCTATCTTTAGACCTGATATGTCGACAAATCCGATCTCGTGAATGAAGACAGTTTAGGGATTCACCTACTTTTGTTTTCTTGGAATAGACATTTCTGTTCTCTCTGATCCACTTTATAGATTTGCGTGCAGAATACGCATTCAAATGGCAGCAGGGAAAAGTTTCCACGAACTTTTATACGGGAATAATTTTAGGTTTTCAATTTACCTGAAAAACAATTAACAAGAGATATAGTACCTAATACAAGGGAAAAGTTGTGGTATCATACACAGTATCAATAGTTTTTACTTATTTTTTAAGACCAAAGAGTGTTTTTATTAACAAATTTAGAGGGAGTTTGTATTATTTTTCTAGGGGGTTTTCAAGGGTATATCTTGTTTTAGTAACGAGGAGAGACTAAAGAAGTTAAATATGTTCACTTTAGAGAAAAGAAGGGCTAGAGGGGATTTGATTCAACTTTTTAAATGTTAAAACAAGGGGACACAGAGGGACTAGATTTCTGTACGGGTAATAGAACGAGGGGTCACAGTTTAAAATTGAATAAGGCAAGTTTTAATCGGGATTGTAGGAAGCATTATTTTTTTAATAGAGTAGTGGATAAATGGAATACATTACCTGAATCGATAGTTAACTCAAGTGGGGTGGACGAGTTTAAAAGAAAAGTAGACGAATACTGGAAATCGGGTGGGTTGAATTGAATAGACTGGATCAACTTTGCTGGGCTTTTAGCCTGTAGTTGATCGACTATATTTGTATTCGTATTTTAAAAATATTTTTATCATTGGTATTATACTCTCTAGAGAGTATGGTTTTCTTTTAATAGCTGTAAGTTTTCCTAGTATTTTTGATGGATATACTGTGAAAGTTTATACAATATTTAGGGCTGGAGACAAAATTTAAAATATACATACATTTAAAATATACATACATTTAAAATATACATACATTTAAAATATACATACATTTTATTTTGCAACCAAAATTGGAATAATTGCCTTTAAGATAGTTTTGATGATAAAATAAATTCCAAGAATTCGTTTTTTATTAAATTCTTCCCGAGCCATCTTAATTCTCTAAATTAATTATTTAATGATTTAAGCACAGCATACTAAAAAGCATAATGGAAAATAACAACAGCTAAACTACCGCTACATTCTGATCATCACAATTACTCCTCCAATCTTGAGAATGACATTTACCCACAAACTAAGGCGACCTCTTCATCAGAGACAATCAAGTATATTTATTTCAGAAACCTCGTGGCTTGATTAGTTTTGTAATCTGTGTTGAATTTGAGCAGCGCGAGTCTAGCTTACTCATTTCGTTTGCGAAACTAGTTAAATTGTCGGATCTACGTCTCCCCGATTCGAAATAAACTCATTGCGGTTTGCTATTCACTATCCCTGTGGTCTATTGTGTTCACTATTCCTGATTTTTATGTTTGAACATACTCTGCTGTAGAAGTATACTATACATGTCGTGCTGTTTGTTAATTCGTGCGTATAGTTAAAAGTTTACAGTCTGTTAAATTTATAATTGTTCGAGGGCATGAAAGAAGAGTATGTATTAAAATCTTGTAGGACTTGAAAGCCTAGAGGAAATATTTTAATAGCTGTAGAAACTGTTTAATCTCACTTATTCAACTTTCAAACTTAACACGGGCTTAGCTTATAAAAGTTTGAATATTGGTGATGGTATTTCAAACTTATAACTCGATGTAACGAAAATCCTATATTTTGAATTAACACTATCTGAGGTTCATATTTACAACAAGGGTGTCTAAAAATTTTGTGGATTAGTAAAATGAGTAGCTTGATTAAGAATACCTGTAAATTACATATTTACATCATTTGAGGTAATATATACAAGTAGCTATTAATTATTAGTTTAAACTAAATTTTGAATTAGATTTATCGTCTAACATGTGCAATTCCTTTTATTGTATTCATTATTATTAAGAAACGTATTTTTCGATTTGAAATTACAGCATAACTTATTATTATTAGTAGTATTATAGGATATTTAAACAACTCTTTCAAAAGTCCGGTAGAGTGAAGTCAAAGATTGAAGTTTGGTAAATCCATATTTACTCTCCGTAAATCATATGTAAAATTTGATTATGAATCATAAACTTATCTAAACTGAAAGGCAATTAATTTAACGATAGCTTATTAACCACTGACCCTTGCTTTTATCCAACAAATTGGCGGCAGTTAATTTACGCAAGGCTGGAAGGGAGTTTGATCTTAAAACCAATTCATTAAACTTCTTGAATGTAGGGTAATATTTTAGTGATTGGGCATATAACCATGCTTTTCTGAAGGAAAAATTAGTTAATAATGCTATTTACATTATTTCACATTACTTATTAACTACTTTTAATTTTATAACCTGTTGTAATAATTAGTATAATTTTGTATGAGATTTCTTCCCTTTGTTTTACTCAAACATATTTTCATAGAGATTAACAACCCATCAAATTGTTAATTGTAATTAAAACTTTATATGTAAGAGATACAAGCTATTTTATATACATTTCTATCGAAAGTGACTTAACCTGGTAAAAAAAATCTAATAGAAATTACCAAAAGCATGTTATCAATGAGCAAGGTTTAACTATTCAATAATTTACAAGCGCTAAGTTGGGTTTATAACCTTATTTAGGATATTACATTATAAATGGAAGTAGTTTCTATGCCATATTCTAACAAGAGAAAAATTTACATATAGAATATTCTCTACATTACTTTAATCTTTTCACAACCGTTAGCCAACTTCGGTGTTCATTGACTACAGTTTTGCTAAGGTGGAATTTTCAAAGCATACAAAGTAGATGGTTGATATGGAAAGGATATTTTGACTTGGCATTAAAATCAATCTTTTACTTAGACCAAACAAATGAGAAGACCCAAATTCTCCTGTCCCATTTTCGTCCAAGCCATCTCACTGTATATTTGTATATAGAGGCTACTGAAAAACGAAATCCTTCAAATTGATGCATAGATGAATGAACAGCAATGGGCGGGTGAGGCTGGAAAGACTGAAAAGAGTCCTGATGTCCAGAGCTGGGCTTTCAAAGAAACGACTTTTTCAGAAACGAAAAGTACCCTTCCATTCGTGGTCTATTTGACTTTCATTTAAAGGAACCATTTTCTCTCTCTTTCTCTGAAGCTCTATTCTCCAGTGCATTTTACTCTCCAAAAGATATTTTTGGGAACTTTACATACATCAGGAAATGTGCTTGCAAAAAGTTTCAAATTTTTTAAAAGCTTTCTTGATCGAAAATTCAGGTCCCCTCGGCTTTAGGAAAGTACTTCTTTATAATCTTGCTTTGTGGTCCGGAACAACCTTCTGCATTCATAATGTAGTTCTCTATGCCTAGTGAATAATAGAATATGCTTATTAAGCTTTAAACACACTATAAAGATATGGAATTTATAAGAGGAATCGTAAGATTGCCTTAATAAATTTTAATAAATACCAAATAATGATTACTCATTTGAGTAAAAAATTATAAAACAGATAGTTTATTTCATATTGAATAAAGATGCCTGTGAATAGAAAATGTCATTCATAGAAAACTAGTTAGCTTTAGCTTTTTCGTTTTTATAGGTACCATTCTTTTTCCAATTAAAATAGAATGAGCGTAGTTCATAATTTTAGAATATGTTCATGTAGACAGAGTGTAAGTAAAATGAAGTATATATGTGTTAAAAGTTCAAGTGCAATATTATTCTACAACCATGTTTTTCTATACGTGATGTACTACAAATACTGTAAAAGTCGAGCTTTTAACAACTGGGAAAGATTAATAAAATTCGTTAATGAATATAAAAAAAAGAGAAAGAAAGGATGTTACCGGGATACAATATACTTTTTGTACGCTTAATGTGTTGATATAGAATTACTTATTTAGTTGTATCACTTGTAATGAATGATGGGCTTTTTTAAGCCCTTTCCAATTTTAAGAGTTCCATTAAAGAATCATTTATTGGAAACCCATTAAAACAAAATGAGGATATTATCCTTAGAGACTAAAAGCAAGGAGTTTTCCTTTTTATTTAGCTGAAAAGGAGGAGAATATGGGTTTCTTCGTGGAGGGTTTTCCATGATTTAAGCCTAGAATCTCATCAAGATTTATATTTTCTGTTTCACCTCCATGGCATAATACTTAGCCGGTAATTGCCGGCTTGAGAAAACATGTTGGCGTCTAAAGTCTTTCTTATCTTTGCTTCTGTATAATTAAGTGCAAATAATACGGTTATTGTTCTCTATCTATGAAGTTTATTCTTAAGCAAATTTAAAAGCTGAGCCCTCGGTATCCATTTTTGTCTACTGGATGCCATTCTTTTATTGTGTTATTTCAAACTTGGTTTGGGGGGTTTAGATGAAAGAAGAACAGAATTAGAACATTTATAGTGGATATTTTTCGCATATATGTATACTTTGTTTAGAATATTTTCAGAATTTCCTTTCTAATCTTAGTGAATACAAAAATGTGCTGGGTATTTTTTGTCTTATTTTTAAATGAAAGGAAACGTATGTATGTTGTTGAGAACATATTTGATTTTTTAACTATATAAACACAATCTAGATGTAAAAAATGAGACTATCTTTGAGTATGTTTGTTGAAAATTGCACATTTTGTTCTATAAATAGACTTTTTCAACATTTAAATCCAACCCTTTAACTTTCTTAAAATTTACATTTAACCTGTAACGCATGCATGGAATTAATGTCAAAAGTTAGGGGTGAAAACCTTGACCCCCTTTAAACTAAAGTATAGTTTTTAAGGCAATGCGGGGGGCCATGGAAGTTTTTAAAAGACCTACGGGGGAAATAGGATGAAAAAGGTTGAGAAATGATGTTAGAGGACACTCTTATCTTCAAACCACAAACGCTTTTATTTCCTGGAATAAACAAAAAAGTGTAAAAAACTAAGTACCTAAGCTACCTTAAAAAAATATGAGTTTTTCTATTGATTGCATGTATTTAATATTTCCCCCGTCTTATACCAGAATACACATTAGATAGTTTTTTTTGGATAGCTTCGTTACTCCTTGGTGACACTCTTCTGATACAATAAGGAAACATAGTATTTTGTTACGTAAAAAAACCAACGCTAGATTCATAGCCTGCTAAGTCTGTGCATTTTAAACTAGGAAAGAACCGAAAGGAGTTCTCACGTATTAATTAAATATCATGACCAGTCCAATGGGTTAATTTGAATAGCCTTCACGGGCTTTTCACTGATACCAAATTTTCTTATGCATTTTGAACGTACGTCCAATTTTCCCACAATTCCAGACCGCAAATAATCTCTACCAATATCGCTTAAAATAAAATTATCCCCGAGTTGTTCCTTTCCCTCCCATGTTTTGCGAACCCTAATTTATGGAAAGGGTGAGGTTATCACCCTCCCCTATCAGCCTGATTGGAGCTTTGGGAAAGAGAGAACTCTGTTTCTCTTTCCCAACTTCGTTTACGCGCAGATGGGAGAGGAGCGGGATTTTCTAAGGTTTCCGAAGTTCATTTAAACTGAAATTTGTGGGAGAGCGGTAATGAAGTTTTGGGTAAAGTCAATACACGAAGATCGGGATTAGGTAAAAGTTTCTAAGGAAATATTTTTATTTTATTTGGGTCGAGTGGGTATTTTAAGATTGGGGAGCGTATTATTGGGGTATGGTTGGAAAATAAATATTTTTAATTTCAAACAATGCATTCATAATTAGATTTTTTTGTTTAAATTTGAATTTATTTTGGAAGTGTGGTGTGTTGCGGTAATGAATTATAATTAAATGAGAGCAACCTTAATTAATACTTAATTAGAGTTAATCCTTAATTAGAGATCTTGGATATTTTTCGTCTACAAATACCAAATAAGAGGGAGGAAATAAAGAAAACAAATAACTCTCTTGTGTATTTATAAACTTAGTAAGGTTATGCATTAAAAAAAATATCAGGAAATATTTTGAAAATTATATTTCTGATTTATAACTACAAAGTTAAATTATGTTATAATGAGTAGTTTTTTTTTTTTTTTGGTTTGTTTTATACGATTAGTTTCTGTGCTTGAATATGTATGTAAATAGGTAACTTATGTTGTTTCTAACCTTAAGATGAAACACTAAATGACAAGCAAACCTGATCTGAATTTAATTTTTTATGGTCCTTATCAAAGTATATTTGATTTCAATGTACGAGTACATTCAAAATTCCCTTTTCATTTTAAGTACTTTTGTGTAATAGGTAATCATTTGTAGATTGTAAAAAATAGTCCCCTAACTTTAAAACTTAATTTTCGATGGAATAAATTATTTCTCGGTATTTTGCGCTGTGATACCTAGTATATAATTCTAAATAACATTAAAAATAAATTTATATTAGTTTTTGTAACTTATGTTTTAAAAAAAGAACTTTTGTTTACCAGAAAAAAAAGCTTGACGACTGGCTTTGTTACAAAAGTAGTAGTATTAAGCTTCTTCCACCAAGAGCTATTTCCCAATATTTACAAAAAAAGTACGCCACAAGAAGGTTACATCCTCCAACAATTTAATCAGCATTATACTTTAACAATTCGACAACTTTCTTTACACCCGATTCATCCTTAAGTATTAAAAGAATATTGAAGAATTAATTTCGACAGCTTACGAATCACGAGACAACCCTTCCTTCAACCTCACCTCAAAATTCCAATACTTACTTTTTCACTCACATCCGAATTTAAAACTTTTACATCAACACCAAAAACCCTAACTCCTTTAATCCGCCCTCAAACTAACAGGCAATACACCCGCCCCTCCCTCCCAAAAAAACCCATCCAAACGAGCATTTCCTTTTCCTGTGCGACTCCCGTGTACATTATCGCCTTTTTCAGCCGAAAACAGATTCCAACACCTAATGCGGCTTACATAAGCTATCGATTTTTATATTAGGCTTAACCTCCTTAGATATTTACCCTCCAACAGTAACCTTCAAAAACATTTTTTTCCCCATCCGACGACTCGAAACTGTTTTTTGTCCGTCCGGCAAGAAAGGAACCGGCGAGAACGGCTAATTTGGCTAAATTGCCGGCTATCACTTAATGATGTCAATAATATGCAGATTAGGTGCGAAGGTTCAATTAAATGAGGTACGGCGCACTAATCACTGGATCCTTGTATCTGTGGCAGCTTGGGTTAAGTAGTGTCGAAGCACTTAAGCTGCACTTTATTAATTTTTTTGTGCGAAGGCTTGATAAGTGTGCAGAGGCGTGATAGGGGTTAATAGGTGTCAAGGGGGTGTTGGGTAGTGATGCGTTTGTAGGGGCTCTTAGGGGGATACTTAGCGTAGAGGATCATTAAGGCTTTTATAAAGGATTCGGGTGCCTTTGTGTGGAGTAATGAGTAAGCTGTAAGTTGAGAGCGGTGTGTGATAGGTTAGCTGAAAACAATATGGTTTTTTGAGTGTTTTTTTTTCTTTTTGATAATGAACTCTGTTTTTATTATGTTCTCGAAATGAGCAAGAAGATTGCTTTTCAAACGCCCATAAGCTGTTTCATTTCACATTTAGGTTAGAAAATTATTTTCAATATATTTTTCGTTGCATCATTTCTCCATCCCCAACTCTCCTAATTTAGTACTGATGAATTTGGAGCGTAGCTATTAAACCTGTCTCTTTAAACCTGATAAAAACCATTTGTTAAGATGCAATTTCCAATAAGGTCTTAGAACATGGGGGCGGAAAGTTAAATAAATAGAAAATTTAAGTTCACTGTAATTTCTCTCTTGACAGTTTATAATACCTGTTGCTTAAACACTTCTAAGTAAAAGAATAGGATATTAGAGAGTCCGAATTAAAAGAAATTTCAAAAGGTTGTTAAACATAATACATGAAACCTGTCATATATTATGCTTGTTAAAGTGACCATCAATAACGACAAAAACCACTTACGTGGCATACCGTTGAATTTTAAATATTTTATACCAGTTCTCAATGAAATTGCAATGTTCTGGAGACATAATTTACGACGGTGTTCAGATGATATACGAAGAATAACACATGACCAATTTCAGCTGAGTGTATAGGAGCTGCCCATTACGCCGAAACTCCGGATGATCACTCTGGACACTTAACTAACACGCACCAATCAGCCCCATCTAACTTCAATAAATCACCCGGAAGCGCGGCGTCCGTATATTGGATAAGATTTACAGCCCTAAACGCAGTTTAACAGTGACAATAACCTGCGCAGGTAATGTATGCTATCGAACACGTTTGGGGGACACCTGGACAGGGCGCAGTTCTGGGCTTATCCGAAATGAATCAAACTCTCGCATACAACGCGTAACTCAGTGTTTCATCAAATTATTCTTCTAGAGACTGAAATGCTGTTGCAGTGTTATAAACAGAAAAAAAATGAATGCTTGAAAGAAATGAAATACAGACTAACATATCTCTCTGAGAGCTCGCTATATGCCAATTCAACCAGAAGGATACAGTCTATGAAAGTATTTTTTTCACATAGAAATCCGTATATGACTGAAAATCTGTCGGTCAGCTGATGTAAAATGGTTGACATAACTTATTGTGGCAAATTTAAAACTTGAATCTTCTTCTTTTCTTTAAAAGCTTACTTTTCTCACATTTTTCACATCACACTTTTGCTGAATAAAAGAGCCGTGAATTGAAAAGTAAAGGTGTAAGTAGAAGGTGTTTTTTAAAAATTTTGTCACTAGTATGTATCAAATGACTTCTACTCTACACCCAAATGGCCAATAGCAGTCCAGAACAGGAATCCCAATGAGCACGTAAGGCATTCTGATGTCGTGCTAATTAGTAATTCGTCCTTATTATATTTCGTGAGAGTATATCTTAACTAATTATTTTCCTTTTTATTATTTCCAAAGCATTCCAGCTTTTTGCAGAACGACTTTATACCTTGTTTTGAACACTAGGGATTCGTGGATCCGGGCCGGGCGTATAAAATAGCATGTCAGCTTTTTACGAGTTTCGTTTTCTGGGGCTCCCGTTTCCGAAAAAGCGCCTTTTTCGACTCATATCGTGCGGTTTCATGCCTTCTTTGGAGCCGTAAAATTCATTTTATTATCTCTTCAATGAAACTCGTTCAAATGTAATGGGAATTGCAATGCCCTCTGGGAGTTTCCAAATAAAGCGGTTTTAGAGGTACTTTCGTTCAAGGCAACAGTTTTTATGTGTTGCTCGGTAAATAAATGGGTTTGACCTTGTGATAGTTTGGTTAGTGAATGCGAACATTTAATAATATATATCACGTTTAAATGCAATTAAGATTATTCTCTCGGGTATTGTTAAGATACTTAAGTAGTTGAAGGTTGCTAATTCTTTTACCAGTTCGTAATATTAATTCTTTTATATTCTCAGAATTACGTTAATATACGAATAGCGGAAGAAATTATCGTTATTGAATATCACTCAGTAAACACTTCCTGGAAAAATATAAATTGTTGTTTCAAGAATTAAGACGAATTTAGTTTAGTTTTTCCTCTTTGTTTTCATACCGTGAAATTTTAGCAGTTCGCAGTTCGCAGAAAATATTATTTGCTTTATTTTCATTGTTATTTTTGAAAGTATGTGATGAATGTTATTTAAAGGTGTTAGAAGAATTCAAACTTGCTGGATGTTTATAATTGTCGTTTAATCAAAGGTAAGGTTTCCCCCCTACATGTTCTTTTAATCTCAAAGTCTAATTTTATTCGAAAATTAGACGGATAGATTTATTTTAAAGAGTTTTAGTCCATTTTCATTCCATTTTAGTAAACTTTGTTTAATTAGGGCAAATTGATCAAAATAGAAGGAAAAATACGATTTTTGTTCAAGGACATAATAAATTGAATTTCTGGAATGAAAAATTGTGTTTACTCATAATCTTAATACACACCATTTGACTGTTTTAACTTAGAAAGTTAGTTTTCAAGAAATCCACTATGTCTAAATGACACAGGGCATTAAGAAACAAACTGTATGGAAGCTACTGCATATTGCAGATAACTTTGGATGGGGTGGAAATTCGATAAAGTCGCGTTTGGTATTTCTAGACAAAAGAAAATTCTCCCGAGGATTCAAATTTAAAACGAGAAACGCCAAATGGGTGGTGCGAATCAAATAAGGATAAGAGCTTTTAGACTTAGCCCACATTCCCATGAACAGATAACTCTAAATGGGTCTAGACATGAAGAAAATAAGTTCGTCCAAAAGTAATGTTGGGACATTTCTGGTACTTTGTGTTCTAACCGGGAAAGAGGGAATTGAGGAAGGGTATTTCTTGAATAGTGCCGGTGGTTTAACGGAAGGAGTTTTAGCAAATAAAGGGCACTTCGTGGCTAACGACAGAGTGCTTTAAAGGTCAAATTCGGGTCTGTTTTAAGATGTCGAGGAGAAACGAATTTTAAAAAAGAAAATGGAGTAGTGCTGGGAGGATTGTTGGTGAAACTTAAGTTATGGATAGGATATAACATTTGTACTATTCATATAAATGATATAAATCTAGACTGATATAATAAGCATATTCTTTATTAACATAAGTTAAAATTCATACATTATTCTTATAAATTAGCAGTCAATAAGTAGCGAAAATTTCGTAGTGTATAACTGTAAAAGGTAGATCCTACAATTATAAAAAAAGGAAAAGATCTATTTTCAGTGTTTTGAAAATTTTTTATTAAAATTTTAAAATAATTTATTTTCTGGTATATATTTGTGGTTTTAATTTAACTACAAACTTTTAAAATATTTATGTAATTTTATAAAACAGCTTAGGTAGAGTAAATGACAGTCTTTTTTTGTATTAGGTTAAGCGATTGTTTGTAAGGCAGTAATAGCACATAGACTCTTTGCCCTCTATTGGTCTCACACAATCAATTGACTGTGTGACGACTTATCTATCTTGGTCACGATAACCCTTTTAATGATACTTTAATTTACGATGTCTATCACGAATTGTATACTCGAATACACGAACAAACGGTTAATAACGCACAATAAATTTTTTTCTACTATTTGCTCATGTGTTCTTCGTGTTAGAAAATAAAATAATTACGTAAAATTCCTCTTAAGTCATGGTTGGTAGAAGAAATTTCTTCACTTTATAAAACTTAACTAAAATAATAGCTAATATAAATTAAAGGTAAAAAATTACTGTCTGAATTTATCTCAATAAATTTTCTTGAAGAAAAAAAATTCCAGGTTAAATTTTTTTTGGATACTCTCTTTTCATTTGATTTATCTATGGCATTTAGCAATAATAAGTAATGATGAGAAAATTTTTAATAAATAAAATTTTGTGAAGGACCATTTATGTTATTAACTTCAACAAAAAATAATGTTTAAAACTCGTGGTGAAATTTTTACATCATAAACCTCCTTCTGGCTAGTTCATGTGCCAAAATATATGAACATTGAAAAAAAAACTAACAAACCTATCTGAATCTCTCTTTGAAGCAATTCAACCATATTAACAAACGCATCCCAGACTGCTGTATTAGACCCAGACAATAACTGCAATTAAACGTACATATTTCCAAAAGGTAAAATCCTCTCTCCCAATCACAAATTAATGCCCTTTTAAATAACTCCATAACACGATTCCCTTCTGGCGGTCCTAATCGCCTCCATAAGCCCCCCCCCCCGCACCCACTCCAGACAGTCGAAGCGGCTTCTCTCAAATGGCTAGGCGACACTAGATCAGCAGCGCTAGATCTCGCACCCGTTGTTTGAAATAGCAGTAGTATTAAGTTACGGAAGAACGGGTTAGAACCGACGATGAATAATTGATCGAAGTTAGCAGCTGTGCCAGGGCTTACTTTGGGGCGCCTAATAAACGCTTGCGGAGGTATATTTAGGAACGAAACACCGCGTTGTTGCTCTGCTTGGGAAATCGCTGAACACCACAGACGGAATCTTGGTTTGTGTGCAGGATGATTGGGTTTTCAGAGTTATAGGTGTATTTTGGGTGTTGTGTTGAACTCTTTAAAGGTGTTTTGGTTATAAGTTGTTATATGAATGTAAACAGTCGTAAAATATTTAGGAAAATATCACAGTCGACTGTGTGATAATATCAGGGGCAAAAGTGGGTAACGAATTTTAGTACTTGCATTCTTATTTGAATTTGAAAAGCATAGTCTTGTATTTAAATTTCTTTGTATCTTAATATTTCATCAATCATTCAAATGAATGAATTTTCTTTAAAACTGTTGAAAGAGGAATCAATTATGGTTATTGAAAAATGTACGGTTTAATGCACAGTTATGAAATCGTAAATTAAAACAGAATCGTTTCTTTGATTCAGAATTATTTATTTTAGTGAAAATAATGTAATCTCTTTAATAAATTCTTATCAATTTATGCATGTTAATAATGTTCTTAAAGAATAAGGAAATTGTGGTTTTTGTTGAAGTACTAGACCTTTTGATATTCACTTTACTTTAAAAGATATTTTCACTGAATAAATTCATTAAAATATGAGAACAAATTACATTTTCTCTCTCAAGAATTGAGATGTTGAAAATATAAAACTAGTTAGAATAAAATTAATTAGCTCACACACACTGAAGCATAATCGCTATTTTTTCCTCTATGGGAGGAAATTTCTACATTCTATATGTTGTAATTAAATGTTTGTACACACGTCTTCAGATTCATTTATAAATTAAGGGGAGGCCTCTTTTCCATCAAATGCAAGATTTTATTAATATTAAAGTATTTAAACCTGAAAGCATCCCTTGAGGGTTTTATATAGTTATAGTTTAAACATAAAATAAAATGACTAACCAAGCAATTTGTTGTGTAAACAATATGAATTGTAATTTCATTCATCCAAGGACGAGTTTTAGCAGATAACAACTTTTAATGAGCTAATGTAAATACTATAAGGCTAGTACGGAATATGTATTTGAGTATAAGAGTCCGATGTATAAGAGTCTTTTTCGTTTATGATCTTTTGAAAACAAGCTAACGGGTACTTTAGGGACTAGCATACCTTCATTGTGAATTTTGTTGCTCCGAAATTTTCCAAAGGATCTCTGGCAAGGGATTTTGGAGTATTAAGGTTCAGATCCATGCGATAAAACGATAATGCAATATTTAATTTTACTCGTGTTGATAGATATTACTTTTTGTTAGACTCTGTGATGAAAATAAGTTAAATGAGAAAATTAAATCAACTTATGTATCTATATTCCCCTTTTACGAGAAACTGACGTCTTAGTGGAAAAACCTTTTGTATGAGCATAAGATAAACTAAAGATTCCTCAGCCGAGTTTCGTTCGAGCCGCTAGTTTCGATTGGGAGCCCCTCCAATTTCTATTGCCATTGGCTCGACATCCCTCCCCATTTAACGCTTCTCCGCACCCCTTTCCTTCCTGGAGCGGAAACCAGGGCTCTCGTCCCCTGATCAATACCTCCGATTCGACAACGAACACGAGCCCAAATAACAAACTCTGCGGAAAAGAAGAGCAGCAAAAATAATCGAAATCACTTTCACCATTTCTCGAAACGAATAGCTGCAGGCCTACAGCCAATTGCACACTTTCCTTTTCTTGCTTCCTGCGCACAATGTCTTTGTTGCCGAAGGTGGCCGTCGGTCCTTTCCTGTCCCGCTTTTTTGGTTAATGGCTCCGGAGCCGTTAAATGGCCCTTGGTCACCCAGAGATGTCCCTTGCTTTAGTGAATCAATGGGACGGCTTATAAATGTTCGTCCTTTTGAATCTGTACCTTGTGCCATAAAAAGATTGAGGGCTTAGGTATATCAGAGAGGGAGGGAACGAATAATGGGGAAATAGTCTGTAATTACGTCCATTTACATTTGTGTTTCTCTTTGCTTAAGCTTACCCTGAGATATTTCGGATTTGGCGAAAAGCATCACAATCGGCGTTGTACCATTATATCGCATTGGGATGCTTTTTATCACCAAAGATGCTTTTACAGAGATTTTGAAGAATTAGTGTGAGAGTTGTTAGGATCATTGACAGCAACTCAATTTCACACTGAATTAAATTAAATTCTGTAGGTACCTCCACTGAGCTATATATAACCTTTAGTGCAAACTCAGCGTGCCAAAATTAACAAAATTAACGTGCTGAAAGGGCAAAGATCAAGTTGCATACTAACAAAATCCAAATTTATGCACTTATTTATTTTGAAATAAATTTCTTATGAAAAGCGATAAAAAACAACAGAGGTGACAGGTGAATAAATATTAGAGTTTTTATAGGGAACTTTTTTCAATAAACGCTTACTATGCATTATTGTCTTCCCCTTTGTATCCCTACGCGACGACAAATCACTCACAAAAACGGCACTATTTCAAATTGTTAAAGTAGTATACGAAGTTTGCACTCCAGGTTTTTCATATTATATAGCTCAGTGGGTACCTCAGAACTCAGAATCGAAAGGTTCTATCGCTTAGTTTCTCCAAGAGAGAGGAATACATAAAATTTTAGATTTTAATTCAAATTATTTTCAAAGATGTGTAAAAGCTTGCAATTGCTTAAATTAATTTAATTAAAGTTACCTAATTAAATAATTACTTTAAAAAAATTCTAAAAAATTCTAATTGGAATTGATAAATTTAGTTTTTCTTCGCTTCTGGAGAAACTAAGTGATAGAACCTATTGGTGGAACTGGAGTCGAACTTTAAAGGCAATTCAAATCATATTAGCCGGGTGATTTTTATTATAGAAGAGCATAAATAATTACTAATTTAATTTCAATTAGTAACTTTGTAACAATTTAATTAAAAATTAGTTTGCTAATATTATTTGAAAGGCTTCAAACGTTTCATCAGAATGACTTTTTTTTACTTTAATTTAATTCAGAAGGAAGTTGAGTTGTTGTCAAAAAGCGATCAAACGTTACGTCAGGACACTATCACACGTCGCAATTTTGATATTCTCTGGCCTTATTAGTCTATGTGGCCATGATTAAAAGGATAATAAGTCTAAAATCTTTTAAAATATGTTTTTGTGAAACTGTCAATAGCTTTAGAAAATGTTCAATAAAAAATTCATATTGTTTGCAGAAAATGGAATTCAAATTTGTTTTTAGGATACCTCTTAAAAATCAAACTGAAGAAGTTTTAGGATTCATTAAACCTAGGCATCGGTTTTTTTAACAAAACATTGAAGGAGTTTTGAACTATTGAGCTCTAGATATGCTTCATGAGAAACAGGTATTAAACTTAAGAATCGGTGTTATTATTATAATCTTTTGTTCCATACTTGTGCTTCTAGCATATTTTTTAGGTACCTTGTTAAAAGTTTTATAAAAATTGACAAATGTTCGCTTTATTGTGTAACCCAAGAGAAAAAATAAACGCCGTACTTCGTAAAAAGGTTTTCTAAGAAGTCAAGAGCATAAAAAAACTGAATATTTTCCATTAAGGATATTGCGAAAAGCTTACTTTCAGAACTCTCCTTGTTTCACTTTAAGAAGCAACTCATTTTTAATACCTGACTCTGATACTTATTAAAACTTAAAATCCTTAAGAGGGGAGGTTCACATCGAGTCTATTAAACCAGAACTATCTTCCTTACAATTTCTTTAAGAAGGTCAAGAAATAGATTCAGTTGACATGTTAAAAGAAATTAAATAAATCTCACAATCCTTTTTAATTAATATTTTCTCGGGTGAACAAAGTAAATGTGTTCTTTTTGCGCAGTGTATTCTTCTTTTAGAAATTTTATTCACAAAGTAGGTTGAATCTTTCGGATTGTCGACGTGTTAAATACATGAATACATACGTGTTGAATAAAAACATGAAAACGAACGTGACTATCTTTGATGGATGATCCCTAAAAGAAAAAGAAACATAACCGTAACTGTAATGTATTAAATGAGTGGTCTAGTAATCTGTAAGTTTTATTTCACAGTATGATTAGTTCACTTTACTTTCTGCAAAACTAAATAAATTTTTTATTGCTAAACTATACAAATTTTTATAAAACTTTAAAATAAATGAAATCGACCTTGATTGAGAAGTGTAATACACCAATTGTAAAATTAAAAAAAATATATACCTTTGCTCATTCAACCAATCAACAGGCTTATTTGGCTTATTACGCGGTTCTCATATCTGTTTGTTCATTACTTAATTTATAAAATTTTAGCAATCCTTACTTTATTGAAAAAAAAACCCCTTTCTTTAACAAAATCCATATTTTCTTAGAAGTTTTTAATATACTCTTATCAGATCTTAAATACAACTAATGAGTCTTTGTTCTTAGTTTCATAGAGTTAGATTGTAATCTGAGGTTGGAGTCTTTGTCTTCAGAACATCATAGTAATTCCCTAAATTTCTTTTGAAAACCCACTCTGTAAGTAATTCTTTAAAACACTTTATAAAAATCTGTAAAAAATATCGAGGTATTTAATACAAAATACCGAACTTACCTTAGAAATCTATACATAAAACACGCACAAGACAAGATACCTAACCTAAACCCTGCGTGTCCAGAGGGATTACTCAAAAATGATGCGAAAATCTCCCGGTATAAATATACACCACATTATATTTATTTAGAGATAAATATGGTCTCCGAACCAAAAGGGAGTATCCGCTCTCGCTGCTTGTTCTTGTTTTCTGGAAGTGTCTCTAAAATGTCTCTCCCTCTGACAGACCCCTTGAGGCAGAAGCTTTAACAGGAGGGATAAGGTGAGAGCAGCAGCAAAACAAAAGAATTCCGTATCACGACCCCCAAACTTCGTTTCCGCAAGACGACTTGAAATATTTATGAATCTGCCATCGCGATTCCGCCGGAAAACATTTGAGTGAATTCGAAACACGTTTCAAATAAAACTACCGTGATATATATATATTTCAAACAGTTCGGACGTTGCTGTTGTCTCAGGCTCTCCGTACGGCAGATTTGATTTGGCTGCCGAGTGCTGTTTGCTGGGCCTTCCTTGTTGTTATTATCATTGGGAGCATTGCGGTGTGGCTTGGTTCGGGAACAGCTGGGAGAATCTGGTGTGAACGATGTACTATGAGGAATGGAAGTCCGCAGTTTTTTATTATTGATAGGAATGGTGGGGTGGAATGCTAAGGAAGAAATTGAGTTCATTTTCATTTCTCTGTGAGAATCATTTTAAGCAGTTCTTGAAATAGATGGATTTTGGGGGATAATATTGGGGTTTAAGGATGTATTTGATTACTTTTATCTTTCCCTCGAAACTTCGTTTCATAAGTATCTTTTACCTCAAGTACTTTATTCCATCATGGGATAACCGTTTTAATCCTCTCGTTTTATATTATAAAAGGAACTGTAAGTAAATTGAAAAATATATTATTGGAATAAATTGGTTTAAGAACATATATTTTTTAAAGCCTGTTATACATTAAATATTAAAAAACCCCCCCCTGTTATTACTTTAAATAAAAATGTAAATTTCGTAACGAAACGATTACAGTCAAGTTATACTACACTCCTTAGTAGATATATTCCACTACTATGTGTTTAATGTAAATTTTGATTATAATATAACCTAATTTAAACTTAAATCGAGTAATGTGTTTATTTTTATATTTTAACACTGGGTGTGATATAATATGCTAAATTCACTTGGTTACATCAGTTGTAGATATTTTTTTCATTGTTTTTTGAATTCCTTTACATAAATGCACTTTAATAAAAACATCGGAATAATTTATTTTACAAGGAAATAAATTACTTGTATATTGACTTTTTGAGTGATAAAAGAACTCGAATGTTCTGTGAAGTTCCATTATTGCAAAATGTATACTTACACAGTTTTTATATAAAAAAAAAATATTTACTATAACTTGTAAGCTTTAATTTTCCTTTATCAAAAAAACAGAGGTATCGAGGGAAATACTAATTAAATTTAATTATGTGTGTTCATAGAGGAACCTTTGTCATCAAACGACGGTTTTTCTTTCAAATCGTTTACATAATAAATTAAATATAGTTAGTCAAAAGTTTTAAAATAGAAAAATCTAAATTACCTATGAGTTAAAAAACCTCTTTTGACTTTTCACTGCATTAATATTTATACGAGTAAATTATTTTAAACACCGTGTTTATCTTATAATTAATCAAACAAACATTTAAGGTGATGAAATAGATGCAGTAAAAAATGTTCGTTCCTCTCTTGTTTATTTCAAAGTATCGGGGGAAATGAAAGGGATTTAAAATTATATTTTTCAGTTTCGTCGTTCGTAAACTTTTTGTCAGCATAAAAGCTTTTCTAAGTCACTTCAAGTATTCCGAGAAGATATCTGCTTAGAAATTGTGAAATGTATATTTCCCTTATAAAAAGTGTTTCGCTACAAAATTTTTCCAACCTAAAAGTTCTTCTTGATGCAAAAAGTTTGGGAGATATTATTTTACTTCCTTTTTACTCAAATATACTGCTTTAGATTATCTACGTAAGGTACTTACTGAATTTTTATAATAGTCCGTACACACCATTACCATTTATCTCTCCCAACGAGTATATTCTCTACTTCTATAAAATCTGCTTTAATTAAATGCATCCCTCCTACCTAATTAAATTTTACCTATCCAAGGATCGTTACTTTAAACTCTTAGTATAGTCTCACTTTGTATTGATCTCTTGTTATAGCCTGCATTTATATCCTTTAGCTCGAACCCATAATTTCTGTCATAATTGAATGATGATTTCGAGTATTAAGATGACGTTTTTAACAATTAAAAAATGTAAGAGATTTCAGGGGTAGAAGGGATATGTGACATCATAGGTGTCGTCTCAACCGATGAAAGATTGGGGGAACAAACCACCCAGAAGTATCGCTCTTCCCCTAGAATTTAAAAATAGGTATACACCAGTTTTATTAAAGATCTCAAATATCATGGGAAAGTGTTACCCTCGTCCTCTACACAATAATAAGAGTAAGATTTTTACGACTAACATATTAAGGTATGCTAAAACTACATACACTAATACAATACATAAACTTCACTGTCAAAATTAAAAGTCAAGAAATAGCTGGCACCAATGATATACCACTTCATTACGAGCTAAATCCAGTCCTCACAAAGCAAGACCATCCATCACTCTAAAATGACACACGGATGAAATGAAACTAGAAATCCCTGAGCACCCATTAAGAATGCAAAGCTCCCCACGCGAGGGGAGACTTTGCAGAGCATTAAGACTCTGGTCACTGCAGCGTCTGGAGATGTTGGTAATGGACCTAATGGACAATGCAGGCGGGAGGTTCAGTTGGATCTTAATGGCCGGGGCGTTGTTAAGAGCACTTGTTTGACGGCGTTTAAGCGTATCTGCATGACGGTTAAATGTCTCGCTTTGTTACTGTTGTTAGTTGGGATTTTGATCGATGGGTTTGCGAGTTGGGTGTGATTAACACAATTTCAATGCTTGTTTGGGATGATGTTGTTATTATTTGAAGTTCGCATGGTATATGGGTGTGAAGAAATACCTTTCTTCATTAGTTGGATGAGGTACTAATTAAGATTTTTTTTTGTCATATTGTTTAAGAGAAATTTTAACTTATTGTGGATGGATGTGTGATGTGGTTAAAATAAAAGCATTTTAAGATGTCTTCTTACATCTATTATTTTACCATAAATGTATTTTTTATGAATTTTATTTTATTTTGGGAATGTGTTTTTAGCAGTTTGAAACTTCTAAATGCGTTTACTTCCGTTCGAAAAATTTACTCAAGTTTTTCCTTTTTTTTGTTCTACATTTTAACAAATTTCTACATGAAAGGAGCAAGTAGTTTAGTTATTTCGTATTTTTGTTTTCAAATATCAAAACATTAGTTTAAAACTTCATTTCTATTCAGTCTTCAGTTCTATTTTCTTCAGTTCAATTTCTATTTCGAGTTTTATGTTTAGTTCTCAGTTATATTATAGGGGGATATTAAAAGGAAACACATAAAAATCTATGTTTATCAAAAGGATCAGCTAAGTTACTTAAAAAAAATTAATTGAAAAACAAAGAATATTTGAAATTAGTGAGTTTAATTTTTTTTATCAAGGTAAAAAGTTTCTCACATTCAGAATGAAACACCAAAAACAATAATTTTAAATTCCTTATATCACTTTTAAACCAAAATTTTCGAAACAAATATACCAACTCAAACCCTAGCAAAGTATAATACACCTTAATTAAACCCTAATGAGAGTAAACCCACTAATCTGCATTTTTAGCAGCGATAAAATCACATCTTCGTGCTCACAAGAGCAAGAATTATGCCCATAATTATGTAGACATGCAAGGATAAAAATATGACATGACGTAAAATACCCCCGGCTTTCTTATTAAAGTATCAGGAACGGAAACATTCTTATGTCAGAGTACCCGAAAAATCATGAAGAGGAAACAATTGAGGGAGTTGACGTTTTCGTCTAATAAAGCCGAGATATCAACCGGAAAGCACCGGGAACCGACTTCCTCTTTGGCATGCCGAGAAAAGATCGGAAAGTGTTCCAGCTTTCATGACGAAATGCGATAAACTAATATGGATATAGGGGACAAACACATTGAAATTGAGTTGTTTTTGACCTTGCAGTGGCTCATTACGTTTGGATAAACCTATGATAACATTATTATTTTTAATGTTAGTGTGACGTTGAGTCAGTTTGTTGACCATGGTTCTGGTAGTTGATGAAGTGATCGTAGTAATGGGGTAATTATAAACCCTTCCTTCCATATATTTAATTCATTACGTAGAATTATTCATTACAATAAATTTAAAATGAGTTGGTTAGAAGCTAATTTCACAAATCCTAACTGAGTTCAGAAATGACTGTGCAATAATTTCTGTTTGCAAGCAGATTGATCGATTTTTCCATGTGTGTCCTGTCCAAAAAATTTTAATCTTCTCTTGGATTCTAAAGGTAGTAGCAGATAAGTTAAGTAACTGTGATGATTTGATATAGAATATAGAACATTATAGATGTTTGTAAAAATATCGACCAGTATTTGCAATTTTATAAACCATGCATATAGTATACCTATTTCATTCATTGTCACTTGCCGGCCTTTACTCAAAATATAATAAAATATAAGAATAAGTATGAATACGTTCTGACTTCTAACCAAAAATAAATAGTTTCTTTCTAAATATGCGGTGCGATAAAAAAAAAACTTGAGGTCTATTTTATAACTAGAAATTAACCAACATTTCATTCAACAAATTTTAGTAATTTTTTGCAATTTAGATATAATTAAAAAAAATGTAGATTTTATTCGTTAAGCATTTACCTACTAGATTTTGATAGATAGAGTATAATTAACTTGTATTTAAATTGGAACTTAAGTTGAAAATACCTCGCATTTAAAACGAATTTAAAAGTTGAGCATAATTATTTTACATCTTTTAAAGCATACCTAAATTTATAACTGTTTTCTTACGACTTTGCATTCGTTTACAACAAAAAAAAAATCGTTATGGCCGTCCAATTTGAAAGAAAATTCCCAAGCGCATCAATACACCTTGATTGAAAACCTGAAATCCTTTCATTGACACTTCACCCTCCAAACCTCGCTTCCCTCGACTTACCCCACAGAAGGAGTTTTGAAAACCGCTGCTCCGAAATCAATGGCTTCACCTCCAGTCCCGCGAATATTAATATCAGAGCGTGAAAAATCGGCGAGCGGAGAAATTTAAAATATGTGCGAGCTCCCATCAATATTCCGCGCCACGCCTCCTGATGGATGAATGGCCTGACATCTTTCAATGCACTTAGGGAGTAAACCTGGAGTTTCTTCCGGTCGCGACTGCAGAATAATCTATATAATGTTGCCCTCCCGGTTTGTGGAAAAAGACCCGAGCTCCCTACAGAGTTTTTATTTTTATTTTTTTGTAAGGAGACGACACAGAGGGTGGGATACTGATATCGGGACGAAACTTTATTGAAGGGTATTGTCCTTAAAAATGTTGGAGGCCTTAGTATATTTGAAGTACAACATAAGGCGATTGTCCTGAAAATTGTTAAACAAGATGACCTTAAATTTTAGTAACAAACGTTTTCCCTAAATGTTTATTCGTGTAGTTGTGCTATTAATCTGTATCTTAAAATGAAACTAAGTGACTGCTTGAATGACCCTTTCTTCGTTTATTTAAGTTCTTTTTATTGCAATTTAAGGACTGTAAAATGTTAGTAGATGGCATGTTTTTAGATGATGTTAATGAATCTTGGTAAAATAAAATAAATAAAAAGGAATTAAATATTGTAAATTCCTCCTAATCGATTCTGAATTTTATAAAAATTATTTTTATTTAATGATGTAAATTAAATATGACAATGATTTTTATTTATTGTGCTATGGTTATTATTTTAAAGAAAAAAAAATAAAAAAGAAGAAAATAAGAAAATTAACTCTGAAGCACTTCCCAATCGGCACAAACGTTCAAGATTCGTCCAGTTTTTGTTCTACTTTTATTACAGTTTAATTACCCAGTATATTTGACCAGACCAGACATATTTGGTATGAGCTGTGGTAATAGGGTTGGGATCGGTTTATATTAGTCAATTTATAAAGAATTTTCAATCACATGACTCGGACCTAACAACGGCTTTAGCAACAGACGCTTTGCCCTACAGAAGGTTAGCAGTTAAAGAAAATAACTGGTCGTGGAATTCTTCTATTGGTGCATTTGCAATCACGTGACCCCAAACCTTACAACCACCATAACAACAGATACCTCGTCACCTAGAAACTGCCTTTGCAACAGACACATGGCCCTACAATAACTGGTCTTGACGTCACCTGTAAACACTATTGTTTACAAAACTTGCTGAAAATATTTTTAAAAGCATAAATTTATCCTCGAAATAATACCCAAACCAGAAATATAGTACCATTACCCCCAAAGTTTATTCATTTATTCCAAAACACTAATAAAACATTTTCCACACATTTCTCCCAACTCTCCATCGCAATCCCAACCCTTCAACAACTCCAAAAACACTCATATGTCCCTCCGTACACATCATAGACTTTTACGCAAACATTTAAAACTCCATACCATCATAGCAACTCCGCTCTCCGGGAGCACAATTAAAACCCAGTAACCGTCCCTCCTCGCTTGTTATCAATCCCAGGAAAAGGAGCCAGAGAGATCTCATTTCCTCAGAGACGAACTAGAATTAAAAGTGCCGAACTCGTACTTCAACACGAGGCCAGGGAGTGAGTCATTGGAATAGTGTACTGTTCTAATTGCTTCGCGTCTCACTGATAACGTAGCGCGCATTGTTTCCGCTTTGGGGAAATTTTCTTCCTCTTCTTCGGAAACGTAACTAGGACGTTCCAGTTATGTCGCTTTTCTCTATAGTGGGAAGTATGGCATTTTTTTCTCGTTTTTAGAGATGTTCGGGAATAGTTAACATATGTGGTGTTTTTTTTGTTGTTCTGGCGTGGTTTGTGTTTTTTATGGAGAGAAGAAATCGATTTCGATTTTAGAACAGTTTTCGTACAGTAGTGAAGTTAGTTTGTTTACCAAATGATCTAAGCGGAATGAAATAGGTAGAACGCGTTTTATTGATGACTGCTCAAACATTTACTTTTATTTGAAAATGGCAAATTTTAAAGTTCTTAAGTATGTTAAATAGGCTTACTAAACTTTTTGTTTCTCTACAATAATTAGAGATTATGGGTAATTAATTATTTGCAACCACATCGTTTTAGGTATGGTCCAAATTAAGCATCTACACTTTAGTAACTTATTGTAATTCTTACAAGTAGTGTTTATATCTTCTATACTAGGAAAACCTAGTTGAAACTAGTATACAAATAGGTAGTAGGTATATTCTTCAATACATGGTGGGGGATATATTTATTTCCTCTGATGGAGACAGTTGAGTTAGGAATTCTATCTTAAAAGAAAATGAAGTTACGTTAATAATTATTACGTATTACACTTGAGATATCCTAATTAAGCATAAGTGCATTTTTGAAAAAAAAAATTAATGGGGAGAAACCATGGACAGAAGGAAATAAACATTATTTTCATTAATCGTTATTGAAAACAAGTTTGAATGTTTATTGTTCATCTTAAAAGCAAAAATAAATATTTAAAAACGAAAATAAAGCCATTGATAAATGATTTTAACCGTTCCTCCCTTTTATAAGATACATGACATTTAATTATGTAAATGAAATACGCTTTATCAAGTTATAACCACGAGAATTTCTAGAAATGTTGTGTAACTAATTCCAAAAGCTTATTTCTAATCAAAATAAATAAATTTTTTGTTTGTAAAAGTTTTCAAATTTAATTCTTACTGAGTTGAATGTTTATAACACATATTTTGCAATACGTATCTTACTTCATAATAGTAACTTTATAATAACACATAAAACGTTTGTAAACAAAGCACCTAAAACTCTATTTGGTTTATAAACGATATAAATTCATAACTTAAATGTGCTGGATATCTAAAAATACTTAGCTTTTATATTAAATTTCATCAAACTTGGTTCGTAGAATACTAAGTAATTTTTGAAACTGTTATGAAATACATATTCAATGTAAGTTAGTTGTGAAATAATGTTCATGTTATTTTTAAAGTACTTATAATCAATGTTTATTTTTAGGTAAGCTCTTCAAATTCTAGTGAAGTTTTTCAACCTTGGAAACATTATCTTTGATTCACAAATGTCAGGTAATTATAAAGATCCGATTTCCCAATGTGTCATATTTGTGTATAATTATTTATTTAAAATGGTGACTGATAAAAGGAATAGCTTACTAAAACAACTACAGCCATGCTAGTCAGTACCAGCAAAACCGTTAAAGCAAAATGTTTAGGTACTGCATTTATAAATACGGGAAAAACACTGAAATATATTCTTACAAACTTAAAATCTTGTAGAAAAGACATTTTCTGCAAATCTCCAGATTTCCCTTATCCTGCCCTAACAGGGATTAGATACCAGACAGCTGCTCTTCAGGAAACAATACTTTTTGCTCAACAATCAAAATCAAGCAAATAATTATATTGCAAACAATACAGTTTACACTTTTTTTTTACAAAAATCGTTTACTGTGCAGGCTTGCACGTCGAATATTTTAAAATCAATTACCCAAGGACTCAGAAAGATACTTCCATAAAACCTCGATTTTATTACATTCGATTTAACCGTCGATATTGTCTTCCTCGGCCTCAAGTGTAGTTTTTTTTAGGAAGAAATACACCTTACGTACACATTTCTGGCGAAAAAACCCTCTATCCATCCTCTGAGGCACCTAATCCCGGAGGCTGCCATAAAAATCGTCGCTTGTAGTAATTACCTGGGTGAGCTCTATTGGACGAGCCGCCTTTTATTTACACGGGGCATCTTCCCAAGGAGCTTTGTGTCCTTTGACGCCGGGGTCTTATTGACTCGACTTCTTCTCAGGGATATGTGGACACTAAGCCCGGCATAAATGGACAGGGGAGGTCTCTAGGGGACGGGTTATTAATTTAGAAAGCGATTTGGTATGATTTAGGGGACGGATCTCTCTGACAGTGCGGAAGGTTTCTCCTATGTATACACGGAAAAATCAGCAAGTATGTTTGATATTGACCAGGGAATCGGGTTTTCACATTATATATGACATTTGTACAAGACGTCATAAATATGCCGATTATATCATATAGCGGATTTTTTATGTAATACCTTATGTCTAGAATGAATGTTAAAGATGATTGTTTGTGTGAGAAATATTTATACTTTTGTGTAGAAATATTCTGCAGTTCGAAGAGACGCTGTGAAAATACACCTCTACCATTTTTAAGTACTTGAACACTTTATGAGATAGGTTTGGAGAATAAACTTCATTAAAATATCGAATTAAACTAATGAATCAGGCTTAAAGCATTCAGTTACTTTTGAGTTTTAAGAGATGTAATAAGATGTAATATTAAACTAATTATAAGAAGTGATATATGAAGTGAGGCCATACCTAATATTTTGAAAAATATAATGTTTTGTAAAATGAATTGCCTTAAACAAAAAAAGTTGAAAATAATAGTGTTTTTATGATTAAGTGTATATGAAAATCTCACGCACTAGTTTGAAGGCAAATATTAAAAAAAACAGTGAATAAATAAGTGCAACTTCTAATCTAAAAACAAATGTTTGTAGTATAGAAATGACATCTCTTAGAAAAATATGTCGAAAGATAACATAGAAAGAATTGCTCAAATTTGGATGGTTGAAAAGGGAAATATTATTAATCAATAATAGGCATGCTACAATATCTGCTCAGGTATAAAAAATAAAAAAAGTAGATAACTGAAGCATTACTTAGTATTTCGTTCACAATTAATTGGATCTTTCATATGAAAAAGTACCGTATTTCTATTTCCAATCTTCGTATTACAGAACAGTTTAATTAGATTCCAAAAGGAACACCGACTATTTACGGAGCTAGTATAAGAAACGCGCATCTTATTACCAAATTGTCATGTTTTCGTGTTTGTTTATAAGATTAATGTGCTACAAGCTCGTTTTTGTAATTCATATCATAAGATAAATGAAAATCAGGACTCAGGCCATTTTTCCGAGGTTCCATTTAGCCCCAATACGTTCTAACGAGTCGAAAAGGAACGTAGCCCGCATTATTAAGGAACACGATCGTTAAATTTAATAGGTTTCTCTTAGACCAATAAATATCCGTGTCTTTTTCTCTTTTTTGGACGCTTATTAATTTGGATCCCTTGTTTTAGCCCCAATTTACTTTTTTCTTCTTCTTTCTTGGAAAAGTAAAAGGATAAAAAGCAAACCGGGGATATTGCTGGTACAATCCAACGTCTTAAATGGCATCGCGCAGAGCATTTAACGAAACGAGAGAGTTTAAATCATTTTAAATATTGTTTTCGGTGGTAATAGAAATAAAAAAAAGTCGCAGTTTTGATCCGTTTCGAATTGTTTTTTAATTTGAGCGCCATGTTCGCTTTTAAATCGGGGTTTACGGTCTAATTTAACTACTTTTATAACTTTTCCCCCCAAGGCGATTTCAAAAAGGGATTTTGAAGGATGGAGAATAGTTTTAAAGAATTAAAGTAATGCTGGTTTCTGTAGTTGGGTTGTAATAGTCTTTAATGTAGCCGAAAGGATTTATGCGTCTACACTTTTACAAGAATCTCCACTCAATTATAGTTTGTTTTTATCTGGTCTAGATTCGAAAAAAAAGTGTTTGAGTTTAAATAAGAGTATAGCTGAGTGTATTATGCTTTATGATAAAACAGGAGTACTTTAAATAATGGGGTTTGTTTCCTTCATTATTTCCTAAGTGTTTCAAGAATATGATACTTACCATTTTCTAAAACTTAATCTGTTGTACATTTGTACCGAAAACATGAAATTGTAACTATCTGCAAAAAAAGCTGCATTTTCAAGCTAAAATTTGTGAAATGTTTAGAAATGAAAAAAAAAACATCTTTCTTTATTTTAAGATTTGATGTATAGAGATATTATATAACAAGCCTATAACATTGTGTAATACTATTAAGTTTTAAATTAGTTAATTAATTAAAAAGGAAATAGTACCTGGCTTGTCTAGATTTAAGAATTTTGATTAAAAGGAGTATTGTAAGAGAAAGAAACTTACATGTTAATCAATTAGATCAAAGGATGTTCGTGTCTTAAGCACTTTAAGTAATAGATAAACTTGGAACATTTAACATATGAATTAAATATCATTATTATAGTGTCTTTTTTAAAAAAGAACATAAAACAAGAATATAAAACGTACGCTAATACGTAGTTTCGTTTAAAGTTATCTTTAATGAAAAAAAATGCTGAATGGTAAAAAATTGAGATGTATTATAACGGATTCATATTGCATAAATTTAGCTTGTCTTGGTAAAATTCCTGTTCACGAAAATAGTTCTGCGAAACTTGAAGCTTTGCGACTTGCTCCAGGGAAAAGGTTTTTGCCTTAAAAAGAGCTGCTCGGCTCAAGCAAAAGTAATTCTAGTGTATTGCCCGTTTCAATTAAATTCAAGTGTGTTTTCAGAAAAACGAGCAGACGTAAAGAATATTTCGTAATCAAACAAAAGGGGAGAACTAATTAAACCTGACCTGTATACAAGAAGGCTGTTTAGTTTTTTCCCCCCTCTTTCCTTGGAACTAAACACTCTTACGAATTTATCTTTCTGTACTGGTTTCACTTAGCTTTCTTACTTTCAAACAAGTGCTACACGGTTTTATTTTTATTTTATAGTTTAGAAAAATAATGAAATGAAGCAAAAAATAAATTGTTAGGAGAATTGTATATCTTTAGGTGTATCTGTGATAAACGTGCTGTTACTTCTGCGTTTAAAAATGCATGAATTTCCTGGCAATTATTTCAGTTAATGGGCACATTTTAAAGTTTTATGATTTAAGGAACATAAAAAAAAATATTTTTTGAAAATTGTGATTTATTTTTAAAATAATAGTGTTTTTGCAGATGACATGATAGTTTACCAAATCAAATAATTAATAGTTTTTTTATAAGATTTGTAAATTTATATCAATTTTGTTGGGCCTGAATGTTTAAACAAATCAATGAAACATTTTCAGTGAAGTAATAACCAAGAAGTTACTAATACTAATTAATTATAATCAAAGATGAATTAAATGCATGATAAATTAAATGCATTTAAAAAATATTTTAATTTTCTAATATCCTGTAAATACAAAAATTGATTTTTAGATCTGAAAATTTACTTGCTTCTCTATTTGCTCTGTGTTTAAGACTCTTTAAATTTATTTAAAACATCCCACTGACATCATACACTGCTCCTATTTTTAAAGATTTGAAACCCTTACAAATTTGTTAAAAGCATTGATAAACCATAAACTTTTCCAAATTGTTAACGTCAGTGAATAGATATTTCCTCCAGAAAACTAATAATTCTTTAGGATCAAAAAGGGACAATAAAAAATAAAGAAGGCTTTAAAAGTTTTAAAAATTATATGGGACCGGTTCATTTGTAACAACATGATAGATTATTAGTGTTGTTGCAGGGCTTTTAGAGCTAACAGAAATTTCCCGGCACCTAACTCATTAGCAAACAAAACAAATAGCCTGTACTGATTTATTGTTCTAAATATGTTTCCTAAAGCTTCTTAAAAAATTAAGGTAGCATAATTAATGACTCCATTGAAAAGACCACGCTGAACAGGGGACGTGGATTTCATTTTAAGCTCATTACTCAAATGAATTGATTAGTCCTTAAAAGAAATATCTCTAATTAGTGTAAAATTATTTTTCCATGTTAATTACATTCTAAGCTGCCCGTTTGGCGTTAGGTGTATCTAATTTTGCTTGAAATAAAAGTGTTTAATTCAATCAGTTCAAGTCTTGGGTAAATCTGTAAATGATTATAAGACGAACAGATTTCAACAGTAATTTAATTACATCAGCTACAGTTAGTTAGAAGGAGCCAATTAGCAAATATTTGTAGGACTAAAAGCGTTAAATAAAAGTACATCGATCTCATTATTTTCATGTTATGGGTGATACCGTAACACAAAATTGAAACAGAATGTGTATTTATAAAAAAACACCCTCAATGCTCAGATATCTTTCTAATTTAATAATTGAATTTTCAGGCACTACATAATTGATATATATGGGAAGGTAGTGTACCTCGGACCTATTTTTACTTTTTATCTTGCAATTTTTTATTTATTGAAAATAAATTAATGAAATAATTTTTAAACCAGCAAATATATAAATTATCAACTATTATTTTAAACCTTCTTCTTTTAGGCCAAGGTAGATAGGTGACAGATAAATAACTCTAATGTGTTTTCTAAACAATATGTTACGTTGTGAGTTGAAAAGCAAAATCCAAAGCAAAGTGTTTTTTTTCAAATCAGTCTAAAATAGAGGACGTAATAAGTCACATGTGCTACTTTCAAACTATAAATCAAAACTATCTTTTGTTTCAGTTAATTTTCACACGGAATTTGCAGTTTTACTATTGGGTCATAAAAACTACCGTCTGGGAAAAACAGCTATATTATATTTCATGATTTTTACGTATTCGAAAGCTCCTTGATATATTAGAAATATTGTACCTACTACTTTTTTAAAATGTAGCTAACCAATACCAATAATAAATTTTCCTCCATCTAACCCCCATCTCTTTAAATAACCTTAAACTCAATTACTTTGGAAACATATTAGATTTTAAACACCTATTTCATTCTTTAGACACCAAAGGCATCCCAAAAACTCGTCACCCTGCCTCCTTAATTGAAATACCTGCCGATATTCAAGAGCCCCCAAACTATGCCTAACTAAGGCCAACATCATCAATCACTTTCCAATTTACTGCGCACAAAATACCCATAAATATTTAAATCCGAAAATTCCACTACATTCGCCTCCAAAAAAAGAAGCCACAAAGAGTCCTTATTTTCCCTTGGTCTAACAACCGAGTTTCATCTAAATATCTCTCGACTTTAATGGCTTTTTCATTTGTTACACTGGTGTCGTAATGGTCCCCAGATTTCCTCCAGTCATCGGATCGTTATGTCTGGGAGTGGTGGGTTTCGCTCTTGACTAGTTTGGGATCGAAGAAAGGCGAGAAGTTGGATACGGAATGTAGCAAACTGCATTCGCCTGAATAGAGTGAAACGGTAATTTTTAATGCCTGCCTGGAGTTATGAGGAAGTTGAAGGAAATGGGATAATGTATCCAGGATTGGTGAACTCTGGGTGGATATTTTGTATACATATGAAAATGAGATGAAGTATTTCCAAGATTGCGTTTATAAATATGGAAATAATATTTTCTTTAACTCAAGAGCGTTTAGCTCTAACTTATGAATTAGTAAGTGTTTTATAAAGTGATAATTTTAAGATACTCATATATTTTAGTTAACTAGTGTTGAAATGTTTGGTACGAGGGAAAGTGCCCTGGAGGTGCATTACAACTCAAGTGTGGTAGGCGAGATCAGACGACCATCACCAGGTTTATCAGTGGACACTTAAAATCGTTGTCTTATTCCAATGGAAAAAAGGCTTTTCCAGCTGTGTGAAACACTCCTGACCATATTCTGGATTGTCTGGGGCTTTCCAGACTGGATCTTTTTCACGGACCCAATTTTAGTATTGGGTTTTTTGAGAGTGATGGGATTTATGGACCTGATTTAGCGTTGCTAAACACCGGAGATATGCAACAACAACAACAACAACAACAAAGGTATTGCAATTTGATTTAATGGAGTAATTTTTTGTTCTTATCATATTGCAAAGTTTAATTAAGTTAATTCTTTTTAATGAAGAGTACAATCATTCAAAATTTTAGTAACGTGATTCGGGGATCTTCATTCCCCTTTTTAAAAGTATAAGATATTCACAAGCTTCACAGAGTACCTACTCTTTATTGTGCTCTTTACTAGAGTACTGGAAACATTATCCCATCACCCTTTTAATACTGAAGTGGAGTTATATGGAATTCTATATTGAGAGTTTTAAAACAAAGAAAATTTCAGTGAAATGAAATGTATGACTAAATAATTTGCTTGGGGTAAATCAAATTTTATTGATTAATCAGACTTAACTATTATAATATTAAGATTTTAGACTAAAGTAATTTAAACACAGTTTTTTCAAACTCTTAACATTTATAGGCTTTGGTTGGGGCAGTAACCCATAATACAATAAGCAATGTTCAAAATTTTAGTAAAAATGTGGATGTTTTGAAAGATAGTAAATTTAAATTTCGATTTAACTTTATAATGTGAAAAACTAATTTGTTTTTAAAAGGTGGTTTTTGGATACCATAAAGTAAAACATATTACCATTTTCTTTAAATAAAGTATTAATTAATCAACTGCGTTAAATCACTACTTGAATACTGTCTAAATAAATTGTTAAATGGATATTAAAATTTTTAGTTCATGTTTAATAGAAAAAACAAACAAACAAATTTTTGTTTACAAAAGAAATATAAGTAAAAAAAAAACATGTGATATGCCAAGGGGAAATGCTCTTCTAATATAGTACCCCATAATTTAATCAGTAAGAAAACGCAGATATAAGAACCATAAATAAATAAAAATTATGTAGGAGATACAATACTTTTTAATAAAAAGATAGTATTTTCTTTTTTCAACTATGTGATATCGGAGTTTCAGGGAATATGCATCATAGAAGTATACATACTATTAAGTAATGCGATATTTTTTCATGTTTTTCAATAAAGGATACTTTCACGACAGATAAGAAAATAATCCATGTATTTTTCCTTCCTGAATAACTAAGAGAAATCTGTGGTCTTTCCGGTTCTACGTCTTTTCTGACAATATGCGTTGCAATGGTATATAGATTTATTTGAGTTGAAAAGAATTTCCCAAAGATGTAGTGAAAGTATAAGATTAAAACGAAGGTTTTATGAAATATAGTAAAGATTAAATGTGTTTTTCTCAGCGGGCTTACGAGGTTGGAATTGTTTTGATATGTAGATGTTTTTGGGATATGGCATTGAAATGCTTCTCAAGTTATAGAATAAATTAGTTTTGTACTGAAATTACTTTTAAGAAATGTAATTGAAATTTTTCATTCCATTGAAAATTTTGATTCTTATTTTCATTTTGGCAAAGTATTATTCTTTAATTCACTAAGGGAGTTTCTATAAAATTAATAAGCCAAACCTCAAATTTTTGGTTTGTTTTGATAATTTTTAATATCCATGTATATATTTGAGAATATTTGCCTTCCTATAAGTACTTACTATATATATTATGTATTTGCGTATAAAGATTCAGAAATACATATGTCTGTAAGTATAAATAAAAGAAGTAAAACTGGTTCTTATACTTTAAAGCTATACTGAAATTTGATTGAATGAAAATAGTGTGACTCTTCCAGCTTAACCAAATCATATCTAACGCATAACGTCTAAAAGTGGAATATTTTTATACAAATCCTATTTCTGCTGCTTTAGTAGTAAAATGTTAATAAATTTTAGTCGGTTTTACTCCCGTCTAGTCTGCATCCCTTTCCAAACAATTCTCCGTGCGTAAATTGTCTTTAACTCGGGGAGAATTCCTTCTTATTACCGAGTAAGTAGATCTCTTACAGAAGAAAAACGCCCCAACTAAAGAAACTCGAAACATCCTACTCTGCACTAATACTCAAAACAGCCCTACTTACTTATTTATCCCCAAACAATGACTCCTCCCTTGACAAGGCATAAATATCATTACGGAAGAATTACATCTCGACTTACCCGGCCCCCTTAAATCCGCGAGCGCTGTAAATAGGAAGGGAACCCGTAAAGAAAATCCCTTAACTCAGTCCCCAGAGTCCCCCACAAATCCAGTTTCCAAAGCATCGTGACGCTCGCTGGAAATAATCAAAGCGGCAAGAAAGATTCCTCGGTATGCTGGCATTATCATCTGGCATAATGCGTGTAAGCTAATGGAGTAGAAGAGGGTTTCTAAGCTCTGAGCCAATCAAGTGTGCGTAATCTTTGAGAGGATTCGCTTTTGGGTGGGATTGGTTGGGTGACAATAGAGAGAGAATTGTTCTTGTTTCTGCAAAGGCGGTTAAGAGTCGTGGAGTTATTAGCACTTGGTTATGCTGCTGGTTAGAAAGATTGGTCCGGATTTAGGGGAGAGAAATGGAAACCAATTATAGAGGGAAAAATTAAATGCAACATTTTTGAATGACCCTCAAAGAAGAGTAAGAAGTTAATCACATTGATGACAGTGTTAGGAATAACTTTTATGTCACTTCGGAAGTAACTTTGTACTATTAAAATTAAAATTGGATTTGAGTTTTAAAAAAAACTTTCTTATTACTAGAATTTAATTCATAAAAACGTATTTATAAGAAACATAAATAAAAGAAATTTTTTATAAGGAGATATAATAAATTTATATATCTACTATTTACTTGTAATGACATTTAGAATTGACGCATGAAACTAAATATTTTAGGTAATGAACCAAGAATAGTTTCGGATTGACAATAGGTTTACGGTTGCATGCGCGTAGCTATTTCCTTTAAAATGTATTTTCTAAAATATCCAATATTAAAATTATATAGCTTGTAATTCTGGGGCATTCATATACCAGTTACCATTAGTTTCAAATGATTTTACTAGGATTTTTTATTGAATTCTGTATTTAATTGCTTCACACAGATATAATTAAACGTTTATAAAAATTCCCAAATATATTATTTTCCCACTTTTAGCTTCCGAATGCTTAATATTTTGTTTCCTTTTAAAAATGTTAAAGACAAAAACATGTTTAATTGAATTTTTAGTACTATTTCAGAAAGTAATTTTGAGAGTTTAAATTTATTCCCTTAAGATAATATAAAACGAATATTTTCCCGTTTACCCTATGGAATAAATATTCTTAATTAAATCTAAGGAATTTTTTACACCGTTAAGGTTCCGAGTTGAATCAGATAGTTAAGTAATTTTGAAAAATAATGAATAGATGTAATTCATTATGTATCTGCATTGCAATTTAAACTTATGGAGAGCAAAAAATTCTGTTGAAAAATTTCTACGAGAGAAGGAGACACATAGATAAAGATAATATAGAAATAGTTCGCTCTGAAGGAAATTATATGTATAGATAACCACATTATTTTAATGAAATTATTGTAAGATGAATAGAAAAAAGCAATGATTTGTTCAATAATATTATTTTAATCAGTTTAAAGAAAAGCCAACGAAATTTCATAGGGAATATTATTTTTGATGCTTTAAAATTTGAAACTAATTATCATACATATGCGTATACCTCAAAATATTTTCGAAAGATTTCTTAATTATAAAAAAGGAGTTGAAAGAGAACTCATTGGAAATTCTTTCTGATAGTCTGGGTTAATCATATTAAGAGTAATTTATAAAAAAAAAACCCTATCATATGGAAGTAATGCATCTGAGTGAGAAATCTCAAAGTTTCATTATGCATTATTTGTTTGATTAGCTGTTCTATTATTTCTAAGTAAAAACTTTTCTTTAATACATTTATGGTAGCGTAATAATTATTATTGAAATCTAGCATAGTGCATATTAATGTTGGTTTCTTTCAAATTATGAAATAATTGGTTTCAAATTATAATAAGACGTATAAATAAAAACTTTCGCTAATAACGAAGTCTCTTTAAAATGTGACGGTAACGAAATTATTATAAAGACGTATCCCTTTAAGGAACCCAAATTACACATTTTTTTATAAATAAGCTAAATCATGGTTTGGCATTACAGTTTTATTTCTAATCCTACGTTTGTCAACAATAACCCATTTTTCATTGCTTATGGCAACTTTTGTTCACAATCTACATAGCTCCTCAAGATTGCTTCGCCGCCCACACAAACCAGCCAGAATCTGAACTGTCTCTCTATCCTTTTTTGCCTATAAGTTTTGAGTCATTCTGTAATAGGAATAACTTTATACATATTTTATGCATTTCTCAATTTTTCTAGCTCTTGAATAACTTTTAGTGGTTTGAGGCTATATTAGACTGCAACGTTTCTTGACTCTATGACTTCACTATGTGGAATAAAAAATGGAGTAAACAGAAAGCCAGTTGGGTTGCTAGGAAGAGTTTCGATACGCAAATCGTGATAAAAAGACGCTAAATAAAATGGGTTTAACAAATTAATCATATTTCTAAATTCTAATTTTATCATATAATGAATCATATTCCTTAATTTCACTCAAAATTCAAACACATCGCTGGGAACTACTTTCCTTGTTAGCTCTAAGCAAGGTCAAGTAAAGTATAGTCTATTATTTCTAACTGTCTGGGTTAATCCTCTAAGCTAAAATTGATCACCAAAATTTATGTAGTATCATTATTTATTAACAACTTAGCATAGTGAATAAAAGTTAGCAAAGTGAATGAAGCTAAAAGGGCTAAGCTGCTGCATGCAAGCAGTAAGAAGAAAAGTATCGTTACGTTGATGGCTAGCCTTTTTTATAGGGTAGTAGATTGTTACTCTGATGTCTAATGGTTAGAGAAACGCATGCGCAAATTTTGTGATTCTCAGTTTTTGCAACTACCCGCTACCATTTTAAATCAACAAACTTCATAACTTCTGCCCAGTTGCAGAACAATCATTTTTACTCTTTGTCATTAAATATTGTAATAACACCAACCCAGTGAATATGGATTGTAAAAATTATATAAGGTACATTTAATAACTACATAAGGTACATAAGGTAATAAAAAAGGTACATTTAAAATTACTCTATTACTCTCAGACAATCGAAAATGCTCTCATTTAGCATTCAAGCATCTCATACTAGACAAGTTCCAAACCCAAAATTTTCTTCGATATAAACAAACGCAAAGATGTAAATAGCCGTCAAAACTATCTCTTAAATGAAGTAGTAATTATTCTCACTATAAAAAAGAAGGCATTCATAATGTTTACATCAAACCCTTATAATACTTGATATGACATACACATTAATTTATATATCTATCTAAACATATTTTGGACAGTTTGTAATAATTTCAACACAACATCCCCCAAAGTGATGCCCAGACTAATCTAATCAGGACTGCGTAAGATGCTTCTTCTACTCTCCATCTTGCATCACCATCCCATCCATAAACTTCCCTATCAGACTAACATCTCAAAACTATCACATCTCGAAATTCATCAAACTCAAATCACCCTCACACACGTTATCTCACTCATTCTTTCGAGACAACAAAATTCAAAAACTCCGCAACAATTTTTACAAGAGCCCCAACCCTTAATTTTAAACTCCCGGTTCTTTTCGATCACTGCCAGGGCCCATGAGACGTCAATTTAAATATATGACGACGCGTCGCAGATAGCTCGGATGCGCTGTCCGGTGGCTGTCTCCCGCCTTTCAAGCCGTCTTTCGCCGGGGAAGTTTCTTTGGGATTGAGTTTTACGTTGATCGATGTGATGGCGGGACCGGGTTTGTGCGTTTCGGGCTAAGTTAATGGGGTTTGGGATTGATTTGAGTGATTTATGTGGCTTTGCTTGCCTCTCTGGTATTGGATTGATGATTTATCTCTTAAGTAGAGTTTAATTGCTCATTATAACGATTGTTTTCTCATTAGTACAAAAATAGTAGGTATTTTGATACTTAGAAATTTTTTCGTATATAGTGTAAACGCTCATAACCTATTTAAGAACACTTTTTTCCTTAATTAACAACACTTTATTTTGTTTTGTTAGCTAGAACACTTTGGTAGTGATTAGTGTTCTGAATATACAGAAATGAATACTAATCTTTAGTATGCAAAAATTTATTCCAAAAATATTGTTGTAAAGTTTTGCTAAAAAATTACAGATACAGAAATTGTGTTCTTATAGTGTTGCATCAATCTAAATTTAAGAACATACCTATTCAGATTCTATAAACATATTTTACGACATAATTTTAGAGCACATTTCTGGATAGAAACACTTTACAGAAATATTTAGAACAGTACACCAACACAATAAAGAGTAATAGTGTTATATTTAACAACAAAAGCTAAAATGTTATAATAATTACACCAGAAAAGCAATTAATTTCTTTGATTTTGAAAAGGAAAGATTTTAAAGTTAAACAAAGGTTCAATGAAATCACACACAATGTTAATCATAAATACATAAAAACTGGCTGTTTGACCGTTCTAGGAATTTATGCCTCAAGAGAAGGGTTCTCTAGCTCCAACCCTACAAATATAAATATCTTTCAGCATAGGATGAAAGCTCTGTTTTTTTGTAAGAGGTCGTGTAGGGATTAAGTGAGTCACTTTTGATGACTTATCTCAGTTTCTGGAACATATCATGAAACATATAAAGAAACAAGACAAAGTAATCCTAAAAACACACTTGATACAGTCTAAAATTTGTAACATGTGACATATTACTCATTATTGGGCTTAGTCAAACCTTATCTTTCCTCCTCATTATAAATATAATACGCTTCTCCCTTTTAAATTTTTTAATTATTATGAAATGGAATAACTTGAAAAGATAAACCCTTAAATGTTTTTTCTGTGCCCAAAAGTAATTTTATGCTACTGTTTTTCTTTGAACTGGAAATCTTTGAAAGAATTTAACATTTGTGAACCTTTTTCTGGTATATCGAAATATCTTTTTATTAAACAAATTTCAATGAAATTTCTTTGCAAAATATTCACAAAACTGTACAAAATAATCCTTTGAAATCTTTCTGTAACTCAAAAAACCCTCTTCTATTCAAAATTTTGGTCGCTAATCTTCAATTTCCTTGAAAGAAACAGCCAGTAAAATTACAAAAAATGGACACATCTTTAAAGTTATCTGACACTTCTTCACATCCTGAGAAATTTAATTTGCCCCAGATGTTTCCGCAGTGTTATTTATTTAAAGTTCAAACGAGCTTTATACTTCCAGAAAATCAACACATGCTGCCTAAGCGGGAATTATTTCCTTTAACAGCTGCAAAGGCTTATGGAAAGAGAAAAATCCATTTTTAAATCTTGGTATTATTTATTTCTCTGTCCTTGGGCTTTATTTGCTTGGAAAAGCTTTCGATATTTCTCCTTTATAGAATGTCACATTAGATATGAAAGAATATTAGATTATAGGAAATCGGTCAAAGTTAAATCTCAACCTTCCATTCATATAAACTATAACTCTTAAGGCAGTTTATATGATATAGCGATAAATATACATACTGAAAAGATATTAGGTATAAGAGTAATAAAATATTGAATTTACAATTCAATGGATGGTGCGGGTAGTAAACAAAAATATTTATGTGAGTATATTTAAAATTTATGTTTGGAATTTAAGCATTATTTCAAGTTATATTTCAGATTTTTCAGTAATTCCATAATGGGGTCATTTATAAAATCCATACATATTGGCAAATATTTGAAACACGTATCATTCTCTTTTGGAAACGATTCTTATGAGTAATGTTACTACCACTTGAAAATGTTTGCTGAATTTATTTAAGAACCAACACGAGCATTTTTGTTTCAATGAATAAAAGGTAGAATACGTTTTTATACTATTGTATTACATTACATTTAACGCTATTGAAACATTAAATAAAAACCTACCATGCTAATTTGATATTTTAAAATATTATTACAATTATGTGTTTTATTACATGCACATTAATGGAAGATTTTTCTAAAGACGTATGAGATTTTATTGTCAAGAGCTCATTTTTGTGTTGAAAATTTGAGAGAATAATTTGAACACATTATTTTCACAAATTTGCAATGTTATCACTACATATTCATCTCATACTGTCAATGCAATACATATAAATCGATCAGTCCTATAATAAAAATGAATGCTGCAATTTATACCTACTAGATTAATTTTTTTTTGGGTTTTATAATATATATTAATGAAATATAGTGATTATTGGGTTAATGAAATATAGTGTCTTATCTAAAAAACACAATTTTTAAATAACAGTTAAGTTAATATCCCCCCATAATTATTTAAAGTTTTTTTTGGATGGAAAAGGCTCTTAATTTCATATGATAAATCGTAAAGATGTCACTATAAATAACTACTATTTTAATTTCTTATTTCGGGCATGCACTCTAAATTTAATTTAGTTTATTTTATCAAATTATTATCGAGGTAATACTTTAAGCATATTCCTCTCAAAATATCTCAGTATTTAGTCCACTGAAATATATCCGAAAGTTCCCCACTTTAAATAAAGGTACCTATTATATTACACCCTTTATCTTCCTAATCAACATTTGCACTTTTATCTCACTCTCTCTCTCTTCCTTCTTTTTTTATCTCTTTTATTTCAATGAAACATTCAAGACGATAGTCATGAAATTCTTAAATAACTCTGGTAAAAAATTGTATCCATCAAATTGATTAAAATTGAGATAAGCCACATAAAATACAATTTCTTAGCTCAATTAGGGTCTTTTTCCCATTGAAGAACGAGAAACCTATTACTCATATCCGCACCAAGATGAAAGTGACTCTTAGTAGTAGTATAAGAAACTGGGTTCCGTAGCGATGTTATTAATTTAAAGAGCGCTGATTTCCTTCTCAAAACGGAATCATCGGAACTAATGAATCGGAAAAAAAGAAACCCTAATCGAGTTTCTCAATTTGCATATAGACGACGAACATATGCAAGATTAATTCGACGTGGATAAATCAGAAGGTGCAGAAAAAAGGTGCTAGGGAATTAAGAAATCACGAACTCGGATTTTTTTGGGGGGAGAAAAAACATAGTATTAGACATCGTTAATTTATTAAGGTCGTACTATTGATGACAGAGAGCAATCTATCTCAGGAAGCAAGTTTTTCTCCTACTAACCATGTAAGTATAGGAGTTTGATGAAAAAGCAATAATAAGACTTTCCAAGAAAACGATGGAGGAAAGAATTGTAATATTAAAACGCTCCATAAAAACTGATGATGCGTGGATTCGATTCGAAGTACGTAGTTTGAAATTATGAGGCAGAAATGAAATACCTAGTTCTATGAACTTAATTTGTCATTCATACCGTATGGAGCTGTCAGGTACTCCATTTCAAAAGTTCTTTTGAATTCGTATTGTCGTTTAGAAATTTCGAATGTGTTTTCCTGTCTTGAATTGAAAGAGATATTTCAATTGAACTAAATAGAAATTATGAGACACGTCAGTAAAAATAAAAATAGATGCAAACCACATTCATTGAACAAATTTCAAATTTTTAAATATTAATTATCGCTCCTTGTGATTTAATTAGTTTATTAATTAGAAGAAAGTTTTGGAATGAAAGTTCAGATTTTCTATTGCTTGGCGATATTGGATCTTTTGGCAGTGATTTAGCCGACTTATATTAACACGACTCCTACATTACTATACTAGACTGCAACTTAACTTGACCCTACGACGTCACTAATAAACAAAGTAGTTCCCATCGTGGTGTCTGAATTTTGAGTGAAATAAAGAACGTCAATTTAAAAATATGATTATTTTGTTAAACCCATGGATATATAGTGCTTTTCAATCTCGCGATTTGCGTACCAAAACTCCTCCTATCAACCCAACAGGCTTCGTGTTTACAAATTTCTCCTTCCGCATTTGTGACGTACTGGGTTCAAGAAACGTTGCAACCAAGTATATCAGCACGTCAAAATACTAGACTTTTAGTATTTTAATTTTGAGTTATATTTTTATGGAATGTATATCATCGTGTCACGGTTGGCTCAGTAGTAAAACGTTTGTTCCTATGCGATAGCTCCTCGGATCGAATACCGGTGGTGGTAATTTTATTTAGTGTTAAGTCTATAAAATATTGTAATAAATTCTGATTTGATTAGAAATGTAGGCGTTTAAGGTGCTCCAAACCATCTATTCGTTCGTTTCTAATTAGCTATATTTAACTTTTAACGTTAAAATAAATCAACTTAGCGCATTCGTAAGGCTTCTTAAATTGCGCCAGTTTTAGTTCACATCATTATGAATTTCTTTATTGCTGTATTATCATCACCATCCTAACCTAATACCAATTATTCTTATTCTTCATGTCATAAAATTACTGTTGTACTAATTATCATCATAAATTACAAATTATCATCTTTTTTTTTTAATATGCTGCAAACTTCTTCTCATTAAGGATTCCTTTAATACTATTTTAAAAATAGTTATGGTAATTTTACTAGCAATTTTTTTTAAACTAAATACATTTCGTATTGAATTTAACTTTTTGTTCGATACTATACACATATTGTGATTTACTAACATAATTTATTAACATCAACTTTACTAAAAAAGATTATCTATGAGGAAGTAAATATGTTCAATATACGTATAAGTTCCTAAATTAATTGCCTTTAAACCTAGCAGAATCCTTTCTGAAAAATTCACGAAACACCCCAGAGTTTGGACTTTCAGAGCTAAAACCCTTAATTTAAATAAATTCCAAGGAACTCCGCACCACTTTCAAAATTAGCAAATCGAAACCGCAAGAATAAGAGTGAAAATACATAACTGTGTTAGGAATGAAACGGGAAGTGTAAGGGCTTATGAATATTTCCTACATTCTGTATTGGATAGAAACTTCTTCGCCGACAGAACGCAACAAAAGATGATTGAGTTAAAACTAAATGCATTCTAGAAACTAGGTGCTCTAGTTTCAAACCGCTCTTTTCTAGAATTGAGTCAGAGCCATCATAGTCTCAGCAGAAAAGATCCAACCAATTTTCCCAAACGTGCACAGAATACCAAGTTAGGGAAGCGACAGAGTCCCTTTAGTAGGGCTTTATTAGAGAAATCCTTATGGAGTGTACTCTAAGCAGTTATATATATTTGTCCGTCTTCTGAAGAAAATGTATTGCTTATGCATGTGTCTTTCTTTTTCATTTCGGAAATAAGATCCTTTCAGGTTGTAATTCAATGGTTTCAGTTCCTTTTTTTTTTTGTGGATAGCGTTAATGTTACGAAATATTTTAGTGCTATCTTTTTGCGTTTATTACAGATAAGCTTACACTCTTGAGATTTCCCCGTTTTTTCTGTTACGAGTAATGAATTAAATTGAAAATAACCTCTCATCTTACAAATGCTTCCATAACTAAATGAGTTTACGTAGTTAAGGGGATATACTATTATACTACTTTTATAAAATCGTGGATCCACCTATTTTTAGCAATCAAAGGAAGTTTTTATATTTTTGGAAAACGAAAACATGATTACCGTTTTTATTACTTTTTAAAATCACTTTTCTGTTAAAAGTTGACTGCGAAACAATTTGTAAAATGGAAGAAAAAGCTAGTTAAGAAATATTTTTCAACTCCGATAATTGCATGTATTTTTATACCATCAAAGAAATATTCAATAATATGCTACCAGCATCCAATCCATCGGGGTCGTAATTAAAAAAAGTAGGATAGCAAGGAAAGAGATTTCGTCTTATTATTTAATTAGATCATTTTCAATATTTTTTTATGAAGGTTCTAAAAATTATCTTTGAAAAAATTATTAAAAATTTAGTTTCGAAAGAAAATATTATGCTTCTATTATTATAGGGGGAAAATTCGTATTAAGAAAGAAAATTTAATTTTAAAATAACAATGCTAATTTTATGTATCAACTTTTGAGTTTTTAGGTTGTGCCTTACATATAAATTAATTGGACACCTTGTTTGTTCCATTAATTACAAAAACAAGTTCATTGAAGAAAATTCATTAAATCTAAGTTGTCTAAGTTTATACTTCATTAAAAAGGAGTATGGAGTAGTACTAATTTATAAAAAAAACCCTTTGTGATATTTCACAAAGGATAAGGATATATTGTCACTATTTATCACTATACGCGGGCATTATTAATAATACCCGTATTTATTACTTTGCCCACAACATTTATGTATGAAATAATAATGGTAGGTTATTGCAAAGAGATATTGTAATGAAATAAAGTAAAAGCAATAAACCGTGTACGAATACCTAAAAGTTAAATGAATAGCACAAGTACTATCATATTCAAATAAGATACTTATTTTCACGCAACTAACTTAAAGGATATTGTGTATTACGTTCCATTCTTTGACCAAAATCGTTTTAACCGCTTCAAAGGAGTTCTCTCATTGGTGCGTTCCTGCATACCACGTGCTCAAATTACCTCAATCATTGAGATGCAAATTTCACTTCTGAATGGCAAATCACGCCAAGTCCCATTTGCAGCATCTCCCTTCTTTCCCAGGATGCAGGAGGCGTTGAAAAGAAGACGGATGAGAATCTCTGTGAGACTGTGGCATTAATTGGGCAGTTTTGGGCAGAAAGCGGCAAACAAAGCGGATGTGGCGAAGGTCTTTTTTTTTTTTTTAAATTCTATGCTATTTACAACAAGATTGACTACCAACGTCGTTGATATTGTATAGTACTTATGGGAATCAATATGTAAACAGTGTCTCCGTTTAAGATATTTTAATTAATATTTCCCCTCAATCCTTTTTCCTACTTTTTGTAAGATTCGTGATAGTGTCTATGAGTAGTGATGTATCCCCACGAGATCAGTAAGAGTATGTTTCGAAATTTATTTTTATTATAACTGGGAAAGTTGCAGAAGGAATTGATAACAGAAATTTGTAAATTGTTGTTGTTGTCTTGTCCAAGAAATTGGTGCAGAGGAGTCAAATAGGACCGAGAGTATCTAGGACAGCCGCAGCAACATCAACAACTTTTGAAGAATAGAGGAGTTGATGCGAGGGAGATTGTAAATTATTTTATGTTATTGATTCTTTTTGCGACAATTATTTGAAACTCTAGAAAAATCACTGATTTTATGTAAACCTTTATTTTGGAGAGGACCCGACATATTATGTTCTAAGGAAATTATTTATAAAGAAGTAATTTTAAATCTATTTAAGACTCTGTAAATTTAACAAAAACTGATGTTTGGTATTAAAATACTAGTTGCATTTTTATGGTAAGATGACCCTTATATGGACGCTGCTTATATTATCCTTATAAGTTTATATGTATCTATAAGTTAAAACTAAGTGTAATTACTAAAGTGAAATTCTGGTCACCCCACCCTTATATACTCCCTTAGTAAGAAGATATGCTATGTAAGGAGTTCTAATAAATCTGGAAGTAAAAGACACACATAGCTTTCTACTTTAAAACTAAAAAAGAGCACAGAATCACCTCAACTTATATTTTATCAATAGTACTTTAATAGTGATCAATTCTATAAGAATTGCCAGTTCTTCAGTTTGAATAACACTTTGAATGCCTTAAAATAACAAAATCCTGACCAGCCAAGCATTGATTAAAGTTGCTCTCTGACACTATTTACATTCGTTCGTAAATCCAAACACGTCGAACTGGGTGCAAAATTTACGTCTCAAAACCCCCTTTGCCTAAAGCCATGCCCTTCTCAAACCGAAATTCTTGTTAAAGAAAGTCTAGAACTCACTCACCTTACTCGGGCTTGGAACTTTATCAAGCGAACTGAGCTTAACTTTCTACTGCGAATATTATAACACGCTTGGTTTGAAATTCCAAACCCAAACATTCCACGAATTTCTCACTAACTTTTTATCCGTCACCATTTTTTTCCTCACCCAAAGGTTATTCCCAAACAAATTTCTGGCCGTTACAAGAAAATTAGATTGAAGTTTTAGCAACAAAAACTTGAATTTAGAAGTCGCCAGTTCAATTTCCATATTTATCGCCATTTTTTTTTCATCTGCGTCTTTCTCACTCACAGGGGCGTGACTAATGAATCAAGATGGCGGTGCAGCTGTGATTCAGAATTTAAATGAAATACTTTGGGGAAGCTTCATTATCAGATGAAGGAAAACCATAACTTCTGGATAAGGACGAGTGAATATAACAAATTGAGATTTTCCTTTCTACAAATTGATTTTCACGAGCTTTTATAGAGGAAGAGGAAACATTTTATTCTTATTAGACTTTCTCAAAGAATGTATTTCGTTTATTTTCACAAATTGGAAATAAAATGTTATTCATTTTTATTATCAGAATCATAAAAATATAAAAACCCTTTAAAAATTCAAATTTATTTTCCTGAACATGGGTAAAAAAACATGTGGGTGTGGTTAAAGTTGCGTAAAATAGAAAATGAAAATATTTCAAACGTATCATATTTAAATGCATTAAATTCTTATTTTTCTCTCTACATCAACATTGACTTAGTTCAATGAATTTTATATAACTCAAGAGTGCTGCCGAGTCATTTTGAAAATTTATTATTGGATTTATTTACACTGAAATAAACATGAATATTAGGAGTCTTAAATGATCTTATTATTTTTAAAAACATCAATGAAATCAATCATTATTCTAATTTGTTTCAATTCTCTGTAAAATTCCCTCCTATGGTAGTAATTTTTTTACGAAGTGAAAAAGTGCTGTTACATTCAAAAATAATAAAGTAGACATAATTTACTTACTTGAAACTTAAGTTTTTAAAATTTATTACTAAATTATATAAGAAAAATTAACGAATGTACATGAATTATTACACTTACTAAACTATACCTCGCGTAAACAAAATACAATTCTTGCAATTTTAATATTGGAAAATATATGGCATGGATGGAAGAGATTTATAAAAGTAAACCTTAATACAAACACTTGCTACAGTGAAATTTTTGGCATTTTATTTTTACAAATTATATGTATAATTTTTATACTATTCTTCGTAACATATTACAAGAAAAGAAAACACCTGAAGCATTTTTTTATTTCTTTCCCCCGATTCTTCTACATGCAAGAAATAAATAGTTCAGTAAAAATCCTTCCCCCTTTGTGTGGTGAACACATTTTTAAAGTTACGCATGTTTTTAAGGATTATCCTATAAATCAATAATTTTTAATTAAGCCAAATCAAAATGTATTACGATAAAAAACATAAAACACCAAATTACCTTCCCTCGTGTTTAAAACTGAATCTCTAGATAAGCATTAATTACAAATTTCAGTACCCCCATAAAAAGTTCCATTTCAGGTTAAAAGGATCAATATAAACCGCATGCGAGCGAAACGCTATTTATATTGAAACCTTCCCCCTCACAAAATACAAATAAAAGTATATCTTGTATCAAAAAAGATGTAAACCTCACCCCAACATGAATACGCTGGAAATTATTTTTGAAAATAAGCAAACAAAGGGAAAACAGGGTTGATATTCGAAAGTGCCTCTGAAATGGGTAAACTTCCTTTGATATCTTATCAACTCACGGTGATAAGGTCCTTTTTACCTCGTATCATTTCAGAGAATTCGGGGGAGCTTTTTTTTTGCAATTTTTGGGCTGCACCTTTTAGCAACCTTTTATTCAAATCCTTTATTATGATAACTGGTTGTAAAGATAAGTTGAATGCAGTTTGGCTTGAAGGCTTGTTATTTTTTTTTGTTGGTTCGTGCAACTTTGGGGGGAGGAAGCTATTTATTATTTGGCATCTGCTCTTTCGTTGTTTGGAATGTTTTCCCTCCCTCTTCTTTGTGCCTTGTTTTAATTCGTTTTTCAGGAATTCAAAACGAGAGAGTGGGGACAGTGTGGTTAAATTGAATTAGGGGTGTTTATGTGACACTACGAAAGATTGGGACTAAATAATGCATGGTTATCTTTTTCATTTTTGTTTAATATATTAACATGTTTATGATTTTTAAGAAAATACTGATTTTAAAAAAACATCCAAATAATATACTATACTACTCCATTTTAATGAAATAAAGTTTTGTTTGACTAATATCTATATCCTCCTAAACGCAATGATGAACATGCAACATTTCTTTACATTTTAATTTCAACTTAAATAAAGTAAAAGTAAATATTTTTTTGTCTGATTCTGAAAATGCCCTTAAAACTATGAAATTAAACCTGATATACTAATTATTGTTTATATCTCACGTAGAGATATGCTTTATATATCTTTCAAATTACTCTTAAAATTTGTTAATAATTTCATTTAATTGCGATTAAATGAAATTAATAAAATGATTAATGAATGAAAATTAATGAAAGAAACAGATGAACATATTACGATGTCCAATTGAAATAAAGAAAATAAAAACATTAATTAAGAAACAAATTTAAACAAGAAAATTACCTCCAAGATTACCCTAATTACCTAAAGACCTCCAAGACTAAGTTAGTTAGACTATTAGACAGATCTGAATGAGGATAAAAGGAAAAAAAGTAATCTAAATCTTAATATAACAATTATTCCCTCCTTAATAAAAAGTCCTGGTAATGAGTGGGCAACAAAAAAAGTAACACTTCTTCAGTCTTTAATTTTGGGCCTTTTCATGAAATAACTTAAACCGTTCAGATAAAAAGAAATATGTTAACCCAAAGACTAGCAAGATTACCTAAAATTACCTTGCGAAATAATTTGGAGAGAAAATTTCTCACCAGAAAAATATTTGAAGAAAAATATTACAGCACTGAGTCTAAAAAACATTATTATTATTTTTTTAAATTTCAACAAACACTAAATTAAATTTATCATCAAAGTCGATATGAAGAAGTGTCATAGAAACACATACAGTTAAATTTACTAATTTCTTTTTTTTTTGTAGTTTAGGTTACACATTAATAATCACTGCTTTAAGTATACTTGCAGAAAGAAAAATGAAATGACGCGATGTTTTTCAGTTCTTATATCAATGTGCTCCTATGAAGAAAAGGGAAATAAAATGACAAACCTAAAAATTTTAATTTTATCTCAACAGGTTAGTTATAACTTTTCTTTATCAAGATGGGCTTGATTTTGTATTATTTTTGCAAATAAATTGAGAATCAAGTATTGAAAATAATTTATGTACGATTTCAGCATTTTTTAAATTATTAATCTTTTATAAAGTAGAAAAATGAGAAGAAAATAATAGTAATTTAAGATAAATAGTAATTTAAGAACAACAAGTTATTTAAGTAAAAATTTTACATAGCATCGGACGAACTTTAAATATAATTCCCTTCCCTGTCTCTTTAAAAAGTCAAAAGTATTTTCAGCATAAAGTAATGTTTAAAATGTTTAAGTTCTGTACTTTGATTTACATTCTAAGTACATCATTCTAGGATTTACTCCTTTTAAAAGTAGGTTTTGATATATTTTTTACTTAACAATTTGTTGATTTTTAGGCCGTTACAAAAAGTTTAACTATCAGTTCAGGGTATTAAGGTTCGCGTACAATATGCTCATAAATTGCAGGATGAAATGAATAAATATTTACAGTGTCTTTATACCTAACTTTCAAAATCTGTATTGATATTACCTTATGATGGCAAATAAAATATAAAAGCATTTATAAAAATACCTACATTTGTGGCATTTAATCTGTGAAACTATTGGCTTTTATAAGAATAAATTTTATGTAGGGTGATAAGCTTAAGAAATATTGTAAGGGAAATATTCGACTCTTTGAGGAGAAATCTCTATTATTTCAAAACTAGTTTAGGATTTGTGAAGATTGTTTACGAAGTATCAATATACTATATTCCATATAACACCAACCCATAAAGTTTCCTCTTTCAAGCTCTAACGTCGTAAACTTCCAAAATCGCTTTGGCTATCTTTAAGCAAACACCTCGAACCAAACACCCCCGAACGCTCGATGACACCCCGCAGTGCCGGTTCCACTCCGTAAAAGTCGTCTGCTCTCGAGATTTATTTTTGAGTCGGCGTTATCAACTAACTGTTCCGAAATGCAAATAGCGTCTTCGATCCTTGGCCCTAAGCAAAAGGATTAAAGCTGTTTCCTAGTTTCGGGATAATGTTGTCTGTGGATCCCGAGAAACAAAAAAAAAAGAGCTGTTCTTCGGTTTCCGATAAGCTGGATTTATGGAACTTAAGGCCCTGGTGCCCTCCGATAGGTCACCCTCCATAATCTTGAAGCATGGCGCTCTCATGGTTAGAGAAACGTTTAAAATTTAATGCTCTAGTTGAAATTTACGGCGCGCGGAAAATGACAGTTTTCTGTTCCCGCCGAAAAGCCTCTTTTGGCGGCTTTGCTTAATCTTCTGAAGGGTGCCCGGGCATATTTCTGGGATTTTTCTACCCGTTTCGATTACTTCGAAATAAAATTTTTCCCCCTCCAGATGAGTGATTTCTCGAGGAGCGAAGGAGTTATGAGGGGAAGCGTTGATGAGGAAAGTTGTGTCTGATATTCTTAAATTATTATTTAGAGAGTAATGGGAATGTTTTCTTAGTTTTTGAGAAGAAAATGCTGATGGATTTGACGCGGAAATGCGTGAGATTTTTTAACTAATGTATTTTATTGCAAACAAGTTTTGACAGACTTTAATAAGTTTAACTGTGTCTTTTTTTCTAAGACCTTCGTCCTAACTTTCCGAACTTTCCAGGCAAAGCGTAAGTTTGAAATTGAAGAAATAAAAATGGGTTTAAATTAAATTAAACATATTTTCTTCTTAATTAGAATCTTTTAAATATTTCAACTAAATTGGAAGTTTTTGTCTCGTTACAAGTTTACAACCTCACTAACCTTTATCAAAGTTATTTGGATGCATTTTCTTTAAAATGCATTGTGAAGGCATAGGGGCTTATTTATTGCATGGTTTTTTAACTGTAAAGAAAGCCTTATCATTTTCACGAAATATTTTAAGTAAAATAATTGGAAATTCAATTAGGCATATTTGTTTTCATTACAAAAAAGATAAAAATACTTCCAATTCTTCAAATATAATTTCTTCGAAAATTGTTTAGTTTATCCTGGATAAGACTTTTTAAGAACAATCTTAAAAATAACAAAAAGTTGTACTTATGAATCAGCTTGACGGTAAAAGTACCTTTCCCCCATACATTTATGTGCATAACTTAATAAAAAAAAGTTTATTCTGTTAGATTCTGATTACACACATGCAGCTAAATATTAAAAAGAAACTTTATGGTTTTTCCTAAAAACAGTTATTAAAATATAATATGGTACATAAGTTTTGCACATAAGTAAGTGTTTTTAAAGATTTAAAGTTATTTTTGAGAAATTCCATCCTTTTCCATTAGATAACTAATTACACTGATTACACCCCCATATTTTGTTACGAATTATATCAATTATATTCCCAAAATATATGTAATTTCGGATAAAACAAATGTAGGAAGCATATTAGGAAATGAGAAATTGGAGTAACTTCACTAAAAGCAATAATTAAGAAGTAATAGAACAATTAAAAATGCGAGTGTAAATTAGGGGGAAAAGGTTATTTTCTTCTCAAATTACCTATATAATATTATCAATCACTATATCACTGTTAGTAAGAACCTTGATTCATTTAAGGAAATTATAAAGAAAACAATTCATACTTTTTTCTACTTAATATTTACTTACAATTACACACAGAAAACTATATTTCGCATAATTTGCATAGATATATTTTGTATTTTATTTAAGTTTGCGTAATTACTAGTTCTTAAACGGTGATGTTATTAGACATCGTTTTCTGATTAATTACGAGAAAATTATTCTTTTTTAAGCAGATCTTTGACCTAGTAATTTTATTTGAGTAGCAACATTTTTCTTGACCTTTCTGCTACTTTTCATCGATCTTTTTTTATTGCGACTTGTGAATAATTTGCTAAAACCTTCTTTCATTTATCTAGTCAATTAGACAAGAAAATATCAGGTTACTTCTTACTTTCGAACTTTGTAGCTTATAAAAAGTACCGTGAACCCTTTTCATGAATATTAAACAAATTGCATTAGTTTTTTACCGCTTTCTTTAATAATTTGGCGGTAATTTAAATGTGTTAATTGTGTCTAATTGTTGAATAAATATATATGTAATTGAAAATTGGAGTTAAAAGTTTGATTTGTGGCACAGAGGAATAAACTATAATATTGACTATCTAACAAATTTTTACACATAGTTAATAATTAAGATTGGTAAACCCAGTATTATTTAGTTTTCTTGAAAGCTTTTAAGTCTTTCCTTTTTCAAACATTTACTACTGTAAGTTGATTACAACTCTCCAGACGACGATAATTAGTAAAAGTCAGTGAAGTTCGGATATTGCGAAAACCGTCTTGACTTTTTAATGCATTACCTAAGATATCGGTTTTTGAGTTAAATATGTAGTTTAATTTTTTTATAGGTTTCAATGATTGTTAAGATTGACAAGGATAAGAAACCATTGCCCAAATAATATGTGAAAGCACTTGAACTGGTAAACTGCTTAAATTATGAAACTTTTACTCGTAATATTTATTTTATATGTTTTCAAATGATGTAATAAATTATAGTAAAGTAATAAAATACAATAAATTTATCTCACCTACATTAGTCTCAAAATTGGGGGACATGAAATCCAAACTGGCTTACATTAACCCAAACCAACAAACACAATGTAATCGAATTATGGCTCCTATTCCAAATACCCTCTCACCCAACGATCTAAAAGCACGGCAGTCACACCAAATCTTCATCAATCCAACGGCTCTGGTTTCGAGGTTGCCTAATTTGAGCGAGGACTCTGATAAATCGAGTTTATTCCCCTGCAAAACAATAGCCCCCAGTTCTCCTTAAGCCTAACGCGTTTGAAAAGTGCCTTCGCGAAAAGCGTTCTAATCTGTCTCAAACAAGGTTTTCCAAGGGAGGACTTCCAAGTTTTCCCAAATGAGTCGAGATTGGAAGAACCCGGAATAAGTTTGGACCAGAAAGAATCGAATGGAACTGGGAAGATAAATGGCTTCGCATTCGACCGGCGTGTCGGGGACATGAGATTGAAATTGAAAGGAATACTGCTGTAGAGGGGGAGGATTCATTTTTCACCGATGGCACAACTGTTCGGTGTGCGTGGCAAGCAACAATGCCCCTCTTCCTGGGGACTTAATGACGTTATAAATGGATCCGAGGTGACGTCCACTTTAAAAGCTTGGGTTTGTAATGAGATTTGCGGATTTGGACAATGAATGTTGGAAACTTTGAAACTATTCCATGCACCCTAGTAGCACAGCTCGTACCAAATATGTCAAGTTTACGTAACTGCTACTATATTTGACAGCAACGTTTACTAACCCTATGACGTCACTAAAAGACAAAGTAGTTCCCAGCGAGGTGTCTGAATTTTGAAGGAAATGAAGAACGTCAATTTTAAAATATGATTATTTTGTTTAACCCATGTAATAGCGTCTTTTTATCACGATTTACTTAGCAACCCAACAGGCTTTCTATTTACGTAGTTTTTGCTTCCATGTAGTGACGTCATAGGGTCAGGAAACGTTGCTGTGGAGTATAGAAGTAAACGAAATTTGGCATTGCATGACAAATTTGAACGAATCTTGAACGTTGGGTAGTTAATATTTGTAAATTCGTAAATTGATTTAACAACTTTCTTAAGTCTTTTACATTCTAATCACTGCGTGTAAATCTATTTCTTATATCTAATTATATCGATACAACTCTCTTTCCTAGAATTATAACAGTTCAAAGAAATGATTCTGTGTGTTTGCTGGCATACTTGCTTTGTGTTGTTTTTGTTTCGGAATTGAAAATGGTTAACTCAATTTACTTAAGGTTACAAATAATAAGAAATACATAGATTTCATTGTAATACAGTTATAAACTGAATTGCAGTCAAAGGATTTAAACGTTTTCCATTTGGAAATTATCGTACTTTTATAGGAGTATCAGAATTTGTGCAACGTTGTAAGTATCATAAATGATTTTGTTTTTATTTTAGAACTTTCCGTATTCTTCACATTTTGTAGATCAGAAAATGTTTTAATAATAATACATATAATTAAGGTAATAAAGGGAAAGTAAGTTCGTATTTAAATTAGTTGAAATGTAATGTGCTGACAGTATTTTTAAGAAAAAGCTACGAACCTGTTGCAAGGAAAATGTAAAACAGTTTTAATTGATCAAATTTTAACATGTTCAACTCAATTACGATAAACTTTACGAAAACTCGTTCCGTTTATGAATAAATAAATATAAATACTATATCATTCTATACTATTCAGTTATGCAAATAAAATAAACATAAATACTATATATAGATCAAGAGACATATTTTTAGAAGTTTAAAAATACTGAACTGGAGCATACTAAACCACAGTGTGAGCACGTTCTGCATTTTCATATTTTTACAGCTTTGAAATTTCCTTTTCGACTGAATATTTATTGCGTCTTTCACCTCCGGGAAAGAAAATACTGGGTTCTCGTCCCTCATTCCACACTATTGAAAAAGCATTGATTTATGTGCTTACGTTATGAAATTTTGATTTTAGGAATTTTTCCACCTTGTTGGGACGCAAGTTTCCTGAATTTTTTATTGAATTCAATGTAGTGAAATAGTCTCGTGCTTAAGTTTATAAATAAATTATTTTGTTATGTGCTTTTGTAAAAACTTCATAGGAATCATCAAAGAGATACGATATGAAACACAAATTACCTGTAGAAATATTTCTTTTGTTATAAAGTTAAGGTAATAGGAAATTAAGGGCATTTATTGAAATTCGTATTTTATTCTTTAATTGATGGGATATTTAATTGTTTGTTGTGGTTTGTTTGATACCTTCGGCCAAATTAGAATTATTATTAGTATAGTTTTAATTGAGTTTGATATAGCTGTTAATATTTCAATTTTGAATAATTATTCAATTAATTATATTCGTACTAAAAGATTATAATCTTTTAGTATAATTAGTGATTTTTAATATAATTAGTGAGCTCTACATTATTTGAGATTAAATTTGATGTACAAAAATTTAAAAATGTTCAAAATAAAACTATGTTTCAACTATTGTGACGCAGTCACTCAAACACTACACAGCCAGATTCCTTGCTTGGAGTACATAAAAAATTCCCACAGAGAACTATTATTTCTTCGAAACCCATTGTTCGAGAAAATTGTGACAGGGAAAGGTAATGACATGATCTGGTTTAAGACAAAAGAGGTTTATGGAAAATTGGAACAGGGTTATTTGCAGCCTAATATGTTAAAAAAAATACCAAATTCACATGCATGCCCGCACAGTGAAATGAAATAATTCAGTTTTAACGGATATGACTTTTAGGAAATTAAAAGTAATCGTAGATGTATATAGTAAGTAATGTAGAGTGTAAAATTTGAAGTACTCCACTCAAGGAATCTTTCTGGGCAGACTTGTTGTAAACACTCTGTATAAATAAACAGTTGTCTCATTATAATAAGAATATTTGTTTTTGAATATATCATTTTTTAATTTTGGTCGCGTTGAAGTAAAAAGTAAAAGGCGGGACATCCCCTATTCTATGTCCTAATAGCCCTTATAGCGAACCTTACACACTTTCGACGAACCAATTGCAAAACATATTTTGAAACAAATTTGAAAGATTTTAGTCATTTATGCTCTTTTAACCCCTTGTCCCCTTGACAAATCTAATAATACGAAATCTAAACCATTCAAGAGTGTTTCCTTCCCTAATGAGCTCTCAAAATTCAATCGAATTTAATTCAGTAGCTGTTCATTCGCTCGTAACTAACCGTGAAAATAAACGCAATTCCAATCCATCGGTACTTCAGGAACAAGTGCATCTCATCCTTATTTCATTACTTCTCATTCCACAGAGAGCTGCAACATTTTCCCGAAGGCTTTCTTTTTGCGAACTTCACCCCTTACAAAGCACCTGCCGAAAATCGAGGAATTTAAATATTGTGAAAACGGAACACACTCGTTTCTCGCTTCGCTACATTCGAATCATTTTTACGAAAGCGGTTGGAACCGGATCCTAACGAGAGAGCGGCTTCTTTCCAACCACGTTTATAGGGAATTCGCCGCTGAACCGGAATAATTTCTGGTTCAGGACCGGTTCAGTTAACCGGAAGTAAGGGTGAACTGGAAAACTCTGTTCATTAGATTTTGCCCCTTCAGAGCCACCTCCACACTGAACGTCTTCGGAGTAACGAGGCAATAAAGTTGTCCATAAAAGGTGAATATTTGGATTGAGAAAGAAGATGTTTCGATAAATAGCCCAGGGGCATTATTAACCGAGATCAAAGTTGTTTGGGTTTCAGGGCATAAACTTTTAAGTTTCCGACCTCCCTCTTCTATCTGATTATAATCTACAGTTAATTAAAGATTAAAGTACCCGAGATTTTGATCTTGAGCCAAATATTGATTTTTCTTTGAAAACCACAAGATCATAAAATAATTATGTTGTGATGTAGAAAATAAGAAGGTTACTAGTTTTTTAAAGCCTTCTTTAAAGAAAGTTTTTAGCTGAAAGGGGAATTTTTTAAGGCATAAAAAAGTTATTTGTTGAAAAGTTCGTATTATATTTAAATGTTTACTTTATCTCAAACCTCAAAATCGTCGAAAAACATATTTTGTTTTCTAGTAGGTATTTCTGATTCTATATTTGAGAGATAAACTATTGTAGCTACGTTATTATATTAGAATTTGTTCTAGACTTCGGATCAAGAAAGTTTGGTGGCTTTTTGTGACATTTTTTTGTTTATACCAATTTTGTTGACAAATGAAAAATCCCGTTTTCCAAAGGAAGATACATCTACTTAAAATTTGCACTTGCATTAAATTAGTGACTAGATTTGGCAACCAGTAAATTTTTAATAGAGCATTCGCACATGACGTCACTTGGAGGACAAAAACAACGTTGCTAAGGCTGTTGTTAGTGGCGAGAAATAGAAGCATCCAATATAGAAGCATTCGCACATGACATCACTGGAGGATAAAACAACGTTGCTAAGGCCGTTGTTAAGGAAAGTCATGTGATTGAAAATTCTCTATTAATATAAGAAATGATAGTTAACTTCTCAATACAGAATAACTTAAATTCATCCTATAAATGACGATAGAGTACAGTTTGAAAATTATAATTAGGTATATGAAAGTAAATTATTTTAATGACATAAATTTAGCTAACAAAAGCATTGCACAAAAAACCTTGTGAATATTTGTTTTTAAGACATTTTAATCAATAATAATGGATATATAAAGCATGAAATGGTTTATAACTCCTTTAACAATTCTTAGGGTGAAATATTAATACTATAACTAATAGTTAGAGTATAACGCGAGATATAATTATTTTTTATATTATCCTACCTACTTGTTAACTTTAAGTGCGTCAAAAATATTTTACACCAAGAATTTTATTTTAAATTATTAAGTATTCTATTGAAAGTTTTTTTTATAAAAACTAGAGAGCTACCGCCCCCATCTCACTATCCCTCACCAACCCCCGTAAACTGCTTACGCAGGTTCTTTTGGATCGATTCGCAATCCTCACTTCCTCACTTTATAAAACATGCGATAAAATAATTTTCCTAATTGAGGAATATTAGAATATATAGAGAATAACTTTAGTTTGAAACCCATGTTCAAAGATCAAAAAATTTTTATCTAAAAAGTCTGGCATTGAGCTTAAATAATTTTCAGAGCAAATACAAATTAAATGCAACTGCATGAATAATGCTCTCTCAAAAGTTAGAACATTTATCAACTCCAACTTATCAATAATTTAATCAAAATATTTTCCTTAAAAACTAACCATAAGGTCTACTAATAAATATTGATAAAATAACATAAACCAATGAATCTTTTAAGTTTAATACAAGAGACAAAACTAACATGGCACTCAGTGTTTACAATTAATTTCGATTATCAGACTAAAAATTAAAAGTTTTAGACAAAATGTGTGAAATTTTAGTATGAACTAGCATATCTGTAAGTTCTTACAATACTTTTATCAGTTTTTGAATGATAAATTTAGAAAGTACTTTTTTAAAACATGAAAAAACTTGTTTCATCATAAAATATGACGTCAATCGGTTGTTGTGATTGGATGCATAATGAGTTGTTTGACATTACTTGCTTTGTAATTGCGACCTTATCCGTAACCTAAAAAAATGGAAATATATTTAAATTGAGAATTTTTTTAGAAATTTTAATGGCTTTATGCACATCCTCAAAAGAATCCGAATAGTTCGATACCAAAAATGTGTTATACGGATCAGTAATTAAAAAGTTTTTCTCTGGAAACCGTTCAGCAAAAACTTTTTTTAGAATAGAGAGATACTTTTAATGAATACGATTAAATATACAATATAAATCTTTTGAGCAGGCTTCAATACAAATTTGAATAACCCCCCTGAAATGTCTGATGTAACACAATATACCAATACAATTCCAAACTTATCTTGAAGAAAGAACTTTCTTTCTTGCAGTAGGGGTGATGAAACAAAGAAATCGTAAGTGATATTCTCCAGAAAGTGTTTGGGGGAAAAGAATGTTATGAACGTTCATTTATGTATTTTATTTTCTTGTGTAGGGTTTGTCACAAGACAATGTAAGAACTATTTAATCTTTCACGCCCTATAAACTAGATACTCTTCATATTTTTACCTTGTTTTGTTGACAGTGTTGAAGTAATTAAAGTAATGACGCTGTACTTAGGTCTATTCTAAAAATGCATTATGTGTCATCATTTAGGCATTATGTTTCGCTTTTGAAACGCATTAAATACCATGCTTCGATAAACTTACTGAAGTTTCATGCTTCCAAATTATGACAGAACATGAATAAATTATGAATAATTAAAACTAATGTATTTGTTAAGTTTTCGTAGAAGTTGTTATAGTTTTGCAATCATGGAGCTGCATGCAAATTCGACTGATACATTGAATATAGAGAATAAATAACCTTTGAATTGATAATGAATGATTAATCTTTGTATACTTGATTACTTTTTGAGTCAATAAATAAAAGAATTGGAATTGAATGTGTGTCGAATGTGTTTTAGAATATCTTGGAGTGTTTTATGGGATTAAAAATGGGGGAGGGGATACCAGAACTAAAAAGATTAAGTACAATTAAATCTTCGCATTTTTAAAATGAAACTTGAAAACCAGAAAGTAATATTGATTTTTTTCCGAAATTATTTATTAACCAATATTTTAACAAATCTTTACCAAAATTTTCACATACAAAAATAAACATACTATACATAATTGAACATATGATACGCCCAGGGGAAATATTTAAACCCCGTACAGGCGTAAGAGAAAGTATTACACAGAAATCCACATTTATCCTAGGAATCTTATGACATCATTTGTTATTACTATGGCCATTGTTTATTAAAGTGAACAAAACTTACATCCATGTAATTCTTAATTTCCTAAAAGCGTGCATTCGCACTCCTCAATCCTTAAAACTTCAACCAACGGAATTCACCCTGCATTATATCCCTTTTTATTAACATATAAAAAAAGATATTTTTAAGCTGAAAAAAGGAATTACAACCATGGCAAGTTTAAGTACGAGGCTGCTCTTTAATTTAGAACCCGGCATTCTAATTACAAAAATATTAAAAAAACCGGGGCTTAATTAAGCGTCATAATCGAATGCTGTCTCCTTCATTTTCCTTTCTGACCGCTGCTGCCTCGGCTTAACGAATGCCAGCCATGTTGCTTTTTAATCAAATGTGACCGTTCTGTGGGAATCGCGCTATTCTTAGAATCATAATGAAATAATCATTTGGACTAATGAAAAGTCTGGGGTTATGTTCCGTTTTTTATCCCCCTCTGCTGATTAGGTTTTGGCCCGCGTTTTTGGATTTTTGTTCTTTTTGGAGTTGTGTTCTGTCCTTTCATTTACCGTGTTTCGATATTATTTACCGCGGTAAAGCTTTTCTGTCACGGAAAATCTGCAAAGAAATGCTGCCATTAAAACGAGGCATGGCTTGCTGAAATGCAGTTTGTTTTGTTATTTCTCAGCCCAAATGAGGCTTAGAAAGTTACTCTAGGGAAACGACATTAGTTTGGATTTTCCTTTGAAAGTTGTACGTTAGTTTAGTTTTCTCGAAAAAAAGATTCGAAATATTCACCACTTTGTAAAGCTTCTCGTTTGGAAGTGTTACAGTTATATTAGTTATCTCATTTCTTTTAAAGAAATCCATTTAAATATACTAAAAGCAAATATTTACATAGTTCAGTAAGTAAAAATACAAATGCTTATGGTTTTAAAATTTTAAGAGAATCTCATATTGACGAGTTCGATTAATTTCAAATGAAAGAATAATTTCCCTGGATGGGGAATAAAGTATTCAAATTACCCAACCAAATGTCGTAAAAATTCCTTAATTCTTGTTTTAATCAGAGAACTGCTCTTGTTTTATTATTGCTTGTCTGTGGATTTAAGCATTAATAGACTTGAAACAGATTAAGCTTTCTTTATTTAAGTTCTCAGATAAACGCGTTTGTGAGTGTAGAAGATTAAATGTATTTAATTATTTTTATTATTATAATAATTTAAAATTCCATAGTTTCCTCGCAGCATAAACTAACAGAACGCACACAACTTTAGAAAATATTATTCGGATAATGTATTCCTAAATCATATTAACTCACTGCATTAACCTTTGTTTTTAGAATAACAGTGTTAGCCAAACACTGAGCTCTGTGGATCTGTTATAAACAAAGCTTTTTGATTTATATTACTTTGCTTGAACATTAATGCTTTTCTAAAAGTTTGTTTTTATTTTCTGTCATTATAAATTTTTGCTCAGACGTATAATGCTATGTTACGCAAATCAGAATTAATAACTCGCTAACTCACAAAGGATAACTAATCCTGTAAAATAACCTCTTGGAGAATTATTGTTTTTTTATCTGGAATTTTGGTTAGCATAACTTATCTTTCATATGATGGATCGTATATTTTTAACTGGCTCATATTAATCTACATTTTATTTTGTTCTTCCTTTGACTTTAGTTTAGATTCTACAAAATAATAAGAGAGAGACATTTAATTTAGAATTTAATTTTCTCCCTTATCAAGTTAATGTGCGTGTTTTCAACTTTGAGATGATTTCGTTTGCTAAATTAGATTTGTTATTTTAAAAATAGTAATTCCAATTTATAAGGTTATGTTATATAACTTTTATTTTAGAAATTTAATATCTGGGATAAGAATAAATATATACTACTCAAAACAATTAATTAAAGGATATTGGTAGATTTGATAAGTACTGGCAAGCAAATGAACAATTTCCAGTGGGTAAAGAATTTTTCATTCACTCAGGGTCATTTGAAGGTTAAATCCATGCAGTTATTAAAAGAAAAGTTTTTATTTTTTACTTTTTTTTTATCGAAATTGGAAAATGCACATTTTGTGTGGTTAAGAAAAAAAAGGGAAAAATGTGGTTTCCCTGGACTGATAACTGACTGTTTGCCGTCATGTTAGGTTATTAATGAGGGGGGCTGGGGTATTTTCTCCAACTCCCTTTTTAGAGCATTTTCCAGCCATTAAACTGTTTGAGAGGTATTGGAAAGGCAAAAATTCATCATCAGATTTGGAAGGGGGAAGTGGTGTACTGATGGTATAGAGAAGCATCTCTATCTATGGAATAAAGACTCCCCCCACATCATAAGGAACCATTTCTGGCGGTCCAAAGTTATAAGATCCTTACATCTCCGGCAGTCCCTTACGCAAGAGAAATCAGGGATAATTTTACTTTAATTTTAATTTTAATTGCAGGTAACATTGAGCTAACTTAGTGATTTGTTTTCTTTAAGATGAAGAAATTGCAAGAATGGATTGACCAATCCAATAGAACACATCTGATATTCATTTAAAAAATAATTTTTTAGAAACTTAAAACTGGGAAATAATGTAAATATGCAATGTAATAAATAAGTGTGCTAATATGAGAATGAAACTTAAAGAAAAGAAATACTTGTATATCCCTTCTTAAAGAAAAAAAAATATCATAACTAGTTTCTTATTTAAATTTAATTAAAAATTACATCCACCGAATCTTACATTCAAATAAACCCTCAACTCACCTCAATTCCTTTTAACATAGATACCCCGTGCTGACACAATTTAGTTCGCATTACCCCGCATTAAAACCCAATAGAAGTGGATTAATTTGGAGCAGGATTACCCCATCACCCGCAAGACACCGAAATTAATTCGAAATTCATATCCCTCCGCTTTCCAACACGGCATTCGAAATCATGGGGCACCCCGTAACGATTTCGGCTCGTCATATCTAGGCTGGAGGGCGGGATGGACCCAGGGGGTTATCGATAAGAGGCCCACCTACCCTTATCAGTTATGGCAGTCCTGGCATGGGGTCGATGGGGGAGAGATAGGGATGGGAATGGACTAATTTCACCTTTTTGAATCTGTCGATAATGTTATTTATGGGATTCTGCGAGGGCGTTTCGGAGGCGATTTTGTTTTATAATAAATGTAAGTAGGAAATAAGAGTAAAAGCTCGTGGAAGAAATGGATGAACTGTATTTTAATCCTTTGGGATTGTAATTGTAATGTTGTGTTGGTTGTAATTCTTATTTGTGAAGCTAATTGACAGCGAGTGTGAGTTTTTTTTACCATGTGTAAGAAGTTTCACTTTCCTTTAGCTTCTAAAGGTAGTTTCGTAAAAGTGGTATAGTATTAATATATAAAATATCAAATTCAGTAGTTGGTTAAGTAAAATTTATAAGTTTATTCCAGAAGCATAGTAAACTTATCTCACATCGTCACTTGTACCCTCTGGCTTCTCGTTGACTCCTTCTTGGTTGATGTAAAGAGATAAGATCTCTTTTAGGTTTTATATTACTTATGTTTTTCGCAGTCCTTATGTCCTTATGGTGAATTAAATAAATTTTTTTTTAAAAAGGTGATAAAGTTATGATGCAGATATGGTGGTAGTATTTTTAGATGAATTGGGGATGTGTTTAGAGTTTTTCATATTTTATAAGTATTGACGTGCTTCTCTAACTCATAAAAAAATTTAAAATATTTTTTTTAAGTTTTAAAATTGCGGAATTATTTCAAGTTAGAGAGTTTCATAAACGCTATTTTTTAATCCACGGTTAAAGATATTTTTTTTCGACATACCAGATCTGAAGTGATGCAGTTCTAAATAAATGATTCATCTAAAGTAGTATAACTACATCATCAATTTTAAAATTTTACTAATATTTTTCATCGTATGAATGGTACAAGATGACAAGTATACAGAATCAGATAAATTAAACTTTCACATCCATTACTGTCATCAATCATACTATAACGCACTTTTAAAATATTTATTTGTAATTTATACCATTGCCCTAATGGAAAACCTAAACCATCCCAAATCTCATGAATAACATGAACGACTTACAAAACGCATAAAACCTCTTTTTGCATCCACCACACACAATACATCATCCACCATCCGCAGAACCTTCATCAAAGGCAAAGTATTTGCTCTCACGTCACCCTCCCGTCCATTCTTCTCTTTCAAGGAGAAGAGATCCGGACTTTGAAGAGCCGGACGAGGTCAGTGGGGACTGAGGGGGTCATCCGGGAGAGACATCTGGATGGACCTTTGTTCCGGCCCGCATCCGGTAACACGTGGCATCGATCCCTACTCCCCCGGAATCGGAAACCGGTTCTGGGTATAATGGACATGATAGTTTCGCAAGAAAGGGTGGTCAGGGCCCCGCCTGGAACGTCATTAGCGATTTGTCCCGACGCATATTGTTTTCCGGTTGGGAGCTGTTGAGGGGAAGAAGAAGAGCCCCGAATGGTCAGATGGAAGAGGATTAGATTGGAGGGATGTTGGGATGTAATTGTTTGATCTTCTTCTTCTTACATTCGTATGTCAGAATGAGGGAAACATGATATTTATTATTTATCTTAGTTTAGCGAAGTTTCAATGAGTTAAATCACGGCTTACTAGATACTATACAGGCTAGCCGAGTTTTCAACAATGAAAACCATTTGACAACTTTTCCCGCTTGGATCGCCACAAGTCGTACCTATATCACCCACCGCCTTCAACACTGTGTATGTATATGCTTTGCCAGTTTGTCCAGTATTGCCATCTGGATTTTTAATGATTTCCGTACTCGGCTAGCCGGTATAGTATCTAGTAAGCCGTGGTTATATTAAGTGGTATATCCAATAAATTAATGCATGTTTTTCTTCTATGTTCTTCAGGCTTTATTTGACTTACTAGAACTTTTCTTGTTTCATTCCAAACTAAAGCACTATAAGGAATTCATAATCTATGGTCTAACATTATGATATTCATTTGAGACAGTTCAGTTGTATTTTACAATACATAACGTCTATGTTTTTTAAGGGTTCATCTTGTGTGATAAGTTAAGTCTCTTCACTTTTTGTTTTTGTGTTTATGAATTCAATGACAATATGGGATTTTTTTTTATTAATCTTTATAAAATGCGTCTGTTCAAATGTATTGAATAAACCAAGATTCTTTAATCTTAATAAAAACTTGATAACGTCTCTTAGGTTTAAAGTTCTTGGCAATAATACAAGTTACTCTCTAGATATAAAAATAAATTTCTTACTCATTTTGGAATGCATAATTTTTTATACATGGCTAAATAAAGACTATATCCCATAAGTATGCATTTGGTATTAGATAATGCTCTCTGATGGATCCGGGTAATGAAATCCTTAATGACTTTTGAGCCTCGGGAAAATGCATCCACATAACTTACATAATTTTTAAAAATATAAGAAGAATACGTTTTTTCAGTAGTTATGAAAGTTTTAAAACTATTATTTATTTTAAATGTTTGGAATTCATTAGGGAAGACTGTACATAGGATAGGACATAGGGTAATTATATACTCATCTAAATTACTTATTCGGATGAGAAGGTTGAAAAAATATTCTGAAACTAAACTAATTATGCTTACTAACAACCCCAAAAAGCAAATTTTTCGTTCCTTCAAAGTTTATAATGACTGTTTCCTGTTTGACATTTTTAAAATTAGAAGATTGAAATCAACAGCTTTCTCCGTGAAAGTACTCCTATGTCATCATCAACTGAACCGTCTTCAAGATAACTCTTTTTTCCACCGTCCCACTCAAACCTCCACCCTAAAGCAAACGAGAACAGCTCATATCGTCATCAGCCATTCCCAATCCCCGGACCACTCCTTCAGCGCTTTTGCAACTCAACACAACACTTGTCGCAGCAGACGAACTCATTTGCTCTGTCCTTTCGCACTCCATATAGCACCGCTCATTTCCCGCGCTTTTCGCTCTCTGGAACAAAAGCGCGGGAAAAAAAAGAACAGTTGATAAAATCTTCCCTAACGTCCCCACCCGCCTTCTCATTTTGAAAAGCTGGCTTCAATTGAAGCCATCCCCAGAAATAAACTTCCGAACAATCTCTCGGGTCGGCACGCGGGAAAGAACCAGCGGAGAAAGGCTTGGTTGAAGTTCTTTTTCTTCGGTCCCGTAGGAAGAGTTTAGGGGATCTGGAGGATTTGCTTTGTAATTTATTTTCTTTGTAATGGGTGACTTGGTGTTTGAAAGGGAAGATCTTTTTTTTAAGAAATCATTTGAGTCTGGCATAGTGTTGTAGAACAGTGATTTACGAAGTGGGCCAAATAGCCCCCAGGGGTTGCTAAAACTTTTCAAAGGAGTAGTGGTAATTTCAGAGAAAAGTTAATTGATGTGTTAATTAAATAACATTTTGAATACTTATAAATGATCATAATTCTAAAAAAAAATTCAACATGGTTATTAATATCGATCTCTCATAGTATGTATGATATTTTCATGTGTTCTCGCAAATTCTTAGTTTAAGAGGGAATTTGGACTTCTTTAAACTAAAAACTTTCATTGATAACTTCTTAAGAATCTGCAATGATTTTCATTTAAGACAACTTTTGAGTATCATAAGAAATTCATTTACATACATTATATTAATTTATTTATGATAATAGATGTTGTAAGAAGTCTAAAGGACCAGTTTAATAAATGAATATCACAAACCCTTTTATTTCAATATAACCTACTTGAAATATTTACGAAACCTTAATTATATTTTTGTTTGATAATTTAAGTTTAGCTTTTTGAATTAATTACTGTAGGTAGGTTTATTTTTTTAAATGGTTAAACATTTATTTGAAAATACGGTGATAATATCTCTATTCTAAAAAAAAGTTTTTTAGTGAACGGTTTCCAGAGAAAAACTTTTTAGTTACTGAACCGAATGACACATTTTCTGGTATCAAAACGTCCGTATTAGGATTTGAAGTAAGCTGTTAGAAATATTTAAAAAATTCTCAATTTTAAAATATTTTCCTTTTTTTATGTAGATCACGGAAAAATTAAATATGTAATTCAAAGACTGATAATTGTAATCTAAAAACATGGAAATATGCTACTTCATACTAAAATTTCACACATTTTGTTTCAAACTTAAAATTTTTAGTCTGATAATCGAAATTAATTGTAAACATTGAGTATCATGTTGTTTTTGTCTCTTATTATTTTCAATAGCTTATAAGGTATTGTTTAATAAGTCTGGGTTGCAACAAAAATATGAATAATATAATACACTAGGTACACTATAGGTATCATATTGAATTTGAAAGATTCATTGATGTTACATTTTTTTTTCAGAATGTTGTTTAACAATAGTTATTAATACTTTTTAAAAAACTTACATTTTGATTAAATTATTGGTAACTTAGAGTAAATAAATATTCGAACTTCTTTTAAAAGAGTGATGTTGATGGAGATAACCTGTGACAAAATTTAAAAAGTTGGTAGACGTTTCTTCCGCTAATTGTTTTTATTTTTTTTTATAAAGTGAGTTTAAGTGAGCTGGGTTTTGTGAGGATTTCGAAGCAATCAAAAAGGTCTTGCGTAAGCAGTTTACGGGGGTTGGTGAGCGATAGCGAGCAGGGGGTGACAGCTCCATAGTAGCTTAAAAAACTGAAAACCCACTTTATAAAGATAATATTAATCCCATATAATAACCAAAAAACCATTTAATAACCGATTATTTTAAAGAAGTAACTTTGCATGAATTTGAATAGTCTTTATAGTATAACATCTTGATGAAAATTGTGGCCCATGAGAATATTTACTTTTAAGAATGTATGACTCTTTGTTCCCGGAGTAAAAAACGTAGACGTTGTTAGAGACATTTAGGTGCCTAAAGGCTATTGATCAATGACACTACCTCATTAAAAAATTCTATGCAGCATTTTTATAGAACTATAATATCCAATAGAAACTTTACTTTATAAATATTGTACTTTATAGCCTAAATGCTATTGAAGCATTTAAATTGGATGTTTTACCTTTTATAGGAACAACAAAACAAAAATTTGAAATACCTTTTATGAAAACTCGTCCTCATCCAATACTCTTTTCTATCTTTATACCCTTGTATGAAAACACTTTTGAAAACTACTTGTTTATTTTTTAAGCAGAGGTGTAAATCTGTGAAAGGGGAATATCGGAAAAAAGATTTCAGCGGAGAATTTTATTATTTTTTGAAGAGGGTTTCATTTTGTCAAAGGAGGAAAGACATTATCATTGTGTCTAAGCACAATTTGGAGGGGCACCGATTTTTCTTGGTCTTTCACACACTGGGAAATTGGACTTTCATTCTGTAGAAGAAAACCACTTTCGTAAAAATAGCGAAATTATTCAAATTTTTTCTCAAAAGATTTCAAAAACTCATTTCACCCCAAACGATTTGTTATTATTTTTGTTCCGTGTACTTGTAGATCTTAACAGCTTTTCCAAAAACATGTTGCGCAATGCTACTGCGTGCTTTTTCGCGAGCAAACAACACCAAGTAAGCAGTTCGCTACTGAATGCGTATAAACATTCGTCTGCTTTGAGGCAGCCGCCAATGAAGTGATTCTATTGAAGGGAATGCTTTCACAGCAGTAAATTATTAGCTTCTTTTGACTGTTTTATGAAACTTTCAAAGAGAAGCTGTATTTATTTCTATTTCATGTGATAGGTTTTTGTATTAATAAATTTTGTGACACATCACAGCGCATTTTTTAGAATTATCTTTTTTTAATACCCTTAAAAGAAAAATGCACCCAAACACTTAAAACCCATGAGATCTTCATAGAACCTATTTCGATTACTTATATTACTGAAATTGCAACCTTACCCATATTTTTAATATAAACTTTCAATAACATTACATTATATTCTGCCTTTCGATTATGTTGCTACATATCCTTTAGGTACAAGTTACCTAAAAGCTTTATGATTAATTTGAATTAAATAACGATAAGTAACAAAAAAATAAGTTGATAGTAACTCATTTATTTGAATTAGTCAATGAGAAATCTTTATTGATTTATGTTGAAAGTTGATAAAAAGCTAAATTTCAATATTTTAAAGAATTTATAATTTATTATTAAGGAAGAAGGAAACTTCAATTTGGCGTTCTTTTTTGACAACAGTATTCTGAAAAATTTTGAAATAAAGCATTTAATCCAAATTTAAGAATTCGGGTTTTACTAAAAACCTTCATAGATTCAATACATACATAATATTATTATGCTTGTTAAAATTCCGTATCACAAAAAATTACGATGAGTCAATCATGATTACGAAAATCAATCAACTCTTCGATGGAATTGCTATTTTCAAAAATTATATGGATTTATAGTGCATAACTCAAAAAACTTAATATTCGATAAAAAGTATTTTCACCCTGAAAATATTATAAATATTAGGATATAATTACTACAATCTGCAGGCACCAGTTAAACCTACTCGCCTTTAGCAAATATCAACCGAAGTCTATCCATTTCGATGGCTCTCTTCTGCTTGAATTCTGCGAAGAAGCAGGTTATTAATTCGTCAAGTCCCTCAGAGAACGGCAGCGTTGCACAAAAGTGTCGGAAATAGGTTTGCAAACATTCATTTCAACACTTCCCTTTGCTGAAGATAACCTTGGGAAGGCCATTCCCAGAAGGACTCTTACGCGAGCAGTAATTAAGAACCTATTCTCCCTTTCTGATTCTTGCGTATTCCTCGAGGAATTTTGAGCTCCTAACTTTTGAGACTCTGTGTGGAGAGTTAGTTCTCCAACGGGATTTTGAAGTTACAACTGCCTTTGAGTCTCTCAAGTGTTTATGAGTATTGGGGAGTTAGGTATTCTATATTCAGGTTGAATATGTTATGACATCGTGTAAAATGTTCTCTATACTCTATGGTCGGATTGTTGTTGAATAGCAGCCTTTAAAGTGCAACTTGTTATGTGATTGCCTTGTAATGTTGTAGTATTGTTTTTAAAATATATGTGTCTACTGTTTCTGTTTATATAAAAAAGTTGGAGATAAACTTTTTCAGGTTTTAAATTATTTAAGATAAAAAAAAAGTTTAATAAAATTAAAATAAAAGAGGTACTTAATCGTTTTGACATTTTGTTTCTGTAAACAAAAAAAACTATTTTAGGTGAAACTTCTTTTTACACAAAAGAAATTCCCTTCACTTTATTTTTAGGTAGTATTTAGATGAAAAACAACTGAAAACCATAAATAGTTTAGCAAAGGAAAACTTATTGCTAACAAAATTTAAATAAACGAAAAATTTCAAAGATGTTATAGTATTAGGTTTCTTTTTGGGCACGAAGACTGAACTCTACTTGATATACTGGTATTTTACGAGTAAAATAAACAGCTTTTATACATAAAAACACAACAAGAAAAAAGAAAATTTGAAAATAAAAACTCGTTAAATAAACTACAACTAAGTGAAAAACATACCAAAGTCCTAAACTGGCTACTTTAGTAGGATTGCTGAAAGGGCCATTCAAAAATTTGAAACTTTCAAAGTTTCTAAAATATTATAGACAGTGATGGTAGGATCTGTATCTATAGATTCCTGTTATGTAGCTCTTCTAAGAACTGAGCCGTTTGATGTGTTATAGAATACATGACAGGAATAATAAATCTAATTTATGAAAGTTGAAAGAAACTTGAAGCTTCAAAACCACGAAACTTTCATTGTATTTTTCCACCTCTTAAGCATTGATTTTTACACTGGTACCATCTGTTATCTCATCAACAGAAAAAGCCACGAGGAGTTATTTTCCTATCATACATTGTTCTTTTTTTTCTCTCCCTCTCACCAGAGAAGATAAAAACTTCACTCTCTTTGATTTCACGTAACGAAATTTTCTCGAAAATAAAGGAAACAAAAACTCGTTATGTTCCCGAGATCTTTTGTTTAAAAAGATACACGATACTTAAAAAGATACACACACGCCATCTACAGGTGAAACTCTGCACTTTCGTTGATAGGAGACGGTACTCTGTGAATCAAGTTCAATTTAATTTTGTTTCAATATTCTTTTCAGTGTTTTGTTTTGAAGAATAAATTGCTAAGCTAATTCTTTTCCATCAGTTTTACAAAAAGATCTCTAAATAAATGGGCTACGGAGTAATTTGAAGAGGGAAAAAATAGCTTTGTGTGCGTCACATTAGACTAGCGGAAACAATTCAATTCAGGTTTGAATGAATGGAATCCTTTCCAAACCAAGGAATGAATGAGATTTTGTCTTTTCCTTTGCCATGGAATAGCTCTTAGGATGGGAAATAGAACCGGGATTTTTGTTCGTAGGTTCTGACAGACACATTAATTAAAACCAAAATGGATTCACTGTGGGTTGAAATAAAATCATTAATCAAAAGAGAAAAATCTTCATGACATCTATTTTTCGGGGCCTGTCGTTTTTTCTGATGAGAAAGTATTAAAATGTAAGAAAATGTTTCTCCATTTATCTCTCTTTCTATTACCGAGGAGAATTTTTCTCATCTGTCTTCTTTGGTAATTTCATTAAAAAAACAATGGGCCAATGATGACAGAAGGCGGAAGGAGTTTTCTTTTTGATATTAAACTTTGCATCAATATCTTGGCTATTGAATTGAAAAGTTTCTTCAAAACTTTTACTTGAGTGACGTGGTATCTTAAGATTAGTCTTTAAAACTTCTATTTTAATTGATAATGGTAGTTGCGATAGTTAAATTTTACACTAATTTAAGAAAAGGTATATTCAGTTTTTAAATAAAAGAAAATTTGTGAAATGAGTCGATGATGAAGTTAATGATTGAAATGAATAATTTTGCTTTAATTTAATTGCACAAATATTTTCAATTAAATGAAACTTTATTAGTTAATTTCTTTATTAGTTGAGATTCCTTGTAATGAACAAAACTTTGAAAACATTTAATTTGATCATTTTAACTTATAATTTACTTAATACTTATACCTAATTTAAATGAAATCGAATATTTAAATTCAAAGTTGAAAAACCCTTATATCTTATTTAGAGAATAAAATATAAGTAATTGAAATATGGCATTGTTTATACATTCTAGCATAATAAATACACCTATAAGTAATTATAATATTCTGTATCAGAGTAAAAGCCGAAAAAATTGATACAAATAGGCAAGTTTATTTTGATACATATACTATGTTTCCATCTATATATACATAATAAACAGTGATTTACTGAAACAATAGATTTGCGTTCCCTGGCAAAGAGCCATTTTTGCACCATACGCACATTCTTCTCTTCCTCCTAACAAAGAAATCTCAAGTTTCGTGTAGTTAAGGGGACTAAAATAAGAATGATAATGCTTTAAAGACAAAATTATTTCTCTCTAACAACTGTGTTATTTCCTGGAGAATTTTCGTATTTATTGAGATTAAAACAGTTCTAATACATACATTTTGATGAAAATTCAATGTCCTTTATAAAGCAAAATTTGGCTTTAGATTTCTAATTGTTTTATGATTTACCCTTCATATATTTTTATATTCTAGATTTATACACATAGGAATTGCAAATATTTTTAATACCATAAAGGCATAAACTATTATGATAACAAAAGTTTCGTAAACGAAACTATTGGGTTCAATTCGGTTATTTGTCACGTTAAATATCGCAAAGCTATTTTGGTCGCCAAAGATTAGAAATATCACCAAAATTTGCATAATTTACAACCATAAAAATTTGGCAGTGTTTGAATATTTGGCGACCAAAACAGTATACCGATATTTAACGGGACAGATAACGAAATTGAACCACCCTATATTGCTAAGCTAAGGTGCATTCTTTCTACTTCTATACTGAAACCCTACTGCCTTCATCTTCAAAATTACTACTGGCCTTTTCTCGTCTCGCCTAAATTCAGGGTCTCATTAATTCTAGACCCTAAATCTTAACACAGTCGGCGACCAACATTCAACAACCACCACGTTTTGTGATAAACTTGCTCCGTCTCATTAAACAGGATTCTGTAAAATGCAGCTGCAGAGAGCTTAGGCTTTATCCTATGCTATCAATTAAGTGCGAGGCCTGGATTCTTTAGCGTTAGTCCTGAAATAATTAAGTATGGTTTCCGTATTATTTCAGCTTTTCTGTGCTCATTACAAGCAGCTAAATAGCACTGTGTTGCGTTAAAACAATAAAATGGAGTGGAATTGAATATCGGAAATACATTAACTTTTAATTTCAATGTTATTTTGGGGTTTAATTCCCTAAATGTAAATTTAAAATTTCCTCAGAGCTATGTATTATTTATTCATTGGAATAATGTTTAGAGAAAAGTTTCTGAAGTAAAAGTATGTATAGTGTTTTAGTCATTTCAAAGATTTAAAATCTCATTTAAAAAGTTGTTACTTATTCAAGGCTATTAGAATCTTGAGATTATTTTATGAGTATTTTGATTAATTTCAAGTCAAATAGTCATATGTCATGGTGATGAAGAGAAGAACTAATAATGGTAATTGTTTCTTAAATTGTTTGGTGATTATTATGATGACCACCTACTTGTGATAGAAGTTGTAATTTCTGTTTTGATCACTTTTGCAATATTTGATATTTACTCTGAATTCAATTCAATTAATAAAATTTCTTTTAACGAAACTTTTGAGGCATTTGAAATAGTCTTTGCAGGGCAATACTTCATAAAAGTTTTACCAAATAACCGATTGCATTTCAAGTAGCTATTATTTTTGCTTTTCTTTAATGAAAGATTACCCTGAAAATGTTGTTTGAAGTCCCTTACAAGTTGCATTTGAAAGGAATTTTAATAATTTAATTGAATCAAGCGTGCGAAGATGAGTTGTTGGCAAAGGGATTTCAAAAAGGAAGTAAAGATTTCATTCGACCCACTTTCGAACTTATCTGGCCTTATTTGTTCAGTCAACTATACATTATTGTGTTCCAAATAACTAATTATTATATTAGCTTGCTTACAATAATAATTATACTACAGAAGAATAGTTAGTTCTGCTTGCAGGCACAGATAATTATAATTAATTAATAGTTTCTGCTATCCTCATTAAAATATAGAATTTAAGGCCATAATATTAGTTATAAATTACAAAATATCTAGTTAAAAACTTCTCCTGAGAAGTCTTTTACTAAACTAAACTCCTCAGACAGTGATAAAGAACCAAACCCTAAAGACCAAGATTCATTTAACTAAAACCCTCTTTCACAATCACAGCTCACCCCCCTCAAACCCTTTAACTTCCCACTAATGCCCTCAGCAGCATTTTTCAATCCAGAGAAACAACTTAACCGCTCCGTGCAAATTTCTAATTTCCTCTTTGCTAAAACAACCCAAACCCCTTATTAAGTCCTCCTATACAAACACACACACTTCCTCCAATTAGACCGAACGCACACATTACGACGAAAGAAGAAGCCCCCTTTTAAAAGCGATCTTCTCTCTCTCTCAAAAAGTTAAGTGTCACGTCTTACGAGTGAGATAAAAGTCATCTGGAGGGGGCCTAACAGATTGAACTCTCCGCTGTTTCTTTCGAATGGCTCCCTGGGGATGGAACTGTCTCGAGCGGAGATTTGCACCCTCTGATGTTTCATGCGAGATAAAGTCGCTGGAGGTGGGCTAATCCCGGTACTTGGGGAGAGTGCGTGTTGCGAGGGCATTTTGAGTCGAGAGGGGTGTAATAATAGGGGTTAGGTCGTTAAAGGGTGTGCTTTACACAATGAGGGAGTTATTTAAAAGGTATTTGTGTCATCCCTTGCGTGGGTAGCTTGCAAATAAATTCGTGGGGCGCAGGAAACTTTTTGTGCAGATCCTGATGTTACAAACATTGATAAATGCGTAACGGTGATTCTTTCAGTGTCTATGCGAGTCCCACTGTCAGGTGTGTTTTTTTTTTTGGAGTTTTGACATGTATTATAAATAAATAGTGATTGGTCCCAGAATCGATTTGAAAATATTCGTAGCTGAAGGGTTTATTTAATGAAAAATATTACATCTGCTGAGAAGGAAGCTGAACTTAGTGATAGGCAAAACCGAAATACTAAATACGTAAATGCTTTAGTAATTTTATTACCTTTCAAAAGTACCCAATACCTAATGCATTTATTTCTAAAAGTAGAGATTTTGCCCGTCACTCATTTTAAACCTCGCCCATTTAATTAATGTTAGATACCTCAACAAATCCTTAAGTACGCGACAATATACTAGATTAGATACCAAAAACTGTTGATGTAAGTATCATATAAAACTAGTGTTCTAGGTTCTAAAATGGAGGCGCTTGTGGCAACAAATAGCGAACTCCAATATAAGCCTGTTTGATTATCTCGTTGTTTCTACAAGCACCTCAATAATCGAAAATAGATTTTCTTTTTAAACCCATGAGTTAAAAATACCCTCCATTTATTTTGCATCCAAATTTTATCCAAATCGATTTTCCACGTACATGCGTTATCTGTTTTTATTGTATACTATCTTTTAATGAATATATACATAGTTCTTAGGATTAAAATTTAAATGCTTTGATTTAAGTATCAAAATATTTTTATTTATGATGAAAAGAAATGTTCGCAATGTTTATGTTTTTTTTTTATAAATTTAATGATGTTATGCCGGTTTATTTACAAAAAAACCCCCCTTTTCTCATGTAAAATAATCTGTTGTTGTGTTAAAATTTTCGTAGAATTTGAGTTGTCCTATAGGAAATATTTATTTTAATATAAGTAGAATGCCTTGAAACAAAATAGCCTAGAAGAGGAAACTAGGTTTTCAAATTGAATTTCCAAGTAAAACTTGTATAAAATTTACCTTTCTCGTCTTTTGAAACTAAACTTCATGATAGTTTTTTTACTTTTGAAATTTACTCTTATCGTTTATAAGCTGAAATATTAAGGACGGTGTATTTGGTTACGCTCAAAATGTAGAATAAGAACAAGATCCCTTTTTAGAACACAATTTAAAAAAGTATGTATCTGTATTGAATATTATTTAATATATTTATCAAATTTAATAAACCGTGATTGAATTTGATCCAAACCTTGTATAATTTGTTTATTTTATATGGCATTCTATTTTATTGTATATACAGCACTTTATTTACTGGCTTGAAAAATAACTTATTTGTGAAGAGTTCTTCAAATAAATGTGTGAGAAGTATTAATGTATTTAATTTTGATTCATTTAAGAAAGTATTGATGCTTTAAAATTTAAATGCATTAATGAACAATACCGCTTTGAAAAATTCTCCTCATTATTAAAATACGACTTAAACCATCAAAAATTAGCAATAAAATACTTTGAGAAAATGTGCGAAACGGCATTAGAGCAGCTTCTTGAATTATCGATTTTCACGTTTTAACAAAGAAAACCAAACATCAGCAGCTTCAAAATGAAGTGAAATAAACATTAAGATACAATGACGGTCTCTCCTGCAACATTCCTCTAATGCTGTAACTCGATTACCATCCTGAGCCTAATTACTTATTCCTTAGAACGGTATTCTATTCTGATGGCGGTTGCAGTGAGATTTTCCAGCCCAGGCCATTTCCACAGCGATTCCCCACAAAGACTTCGCAGCGCCATAATTATGTTTGAAAAGTATCCTGCCATAACGGGTGTTCTATTAAATGAAGGTTGCTCATCTTTATTTCATTTGGTAATTGGGGAGAACGGTTGAAAAGCTGATAGGATGGCTTCAGGGAGGTAAAACAGAACTAATGGTGGATAAAAGTGCAACACAATGTTTGGTTGGGGAAATTTCATTGTGGTTATGCGTCAAACAGCTTCTGAATTGTTTATTTTAATCCGCATTTCTATTGACTGTGCTGTATGAGTCGAGTTTGGGAATGTTTCAGTAAACATTGAAACATTTTAAACCATGTTTATATTGCGCTTCATTGGGTTTGGTTTGAGATTAAAATATTAGACAATGAAGTTGAGTTCGACCAAACTCCTTAATTTAAATTCATTAATTTTATGGTATTCCTTATTCATAGGTTTATAGGTTTCTAAACAATAGATTTAAAACATTCAATTATTCAGGTATTCAAAAGTATTTTAATCAAATAAAAGGACGGGCTTATAAATAATAAATTTTCATTAACTGTAGTGTGTTTCTCAGTGCTTTATCGCTCAATACAATACATACATCTTGAATTAAACCTTTTAAACCAATTGTGTTTCATCTTATCAATACTTTAAAACAAACTTGTGTTTCTTTGTCAATAATTAATAAGATTTTTACTAACATAAGATTTGAAAACGCCTAAGTGTTACAAGTTTAAACCAAAAGTCGTAGTTATCTTACACATCAATAATTATAATAGATACTCGATACTTGATAGTCTAAAATAATAGGTATCACTTATGTATATGGGTGAATTGCCGAAAAAGGTATATGTCGCCCAAAGAGGGTAGGGAATTACTATATATTGCCGGATGGAACCTGAGTGTCAAAGTATGTGTATTAGGGTGTATCGAAAAAAACTTTTTTTTGATTTTGATAGTCTTAGCAAAAAAAAGTTGTCTAAGGTGGCAGAGAGTACCTGTGAATTTTTTTCAGAATTTTCGGATAATATCTAGAGGTGCCGCAAAGCCCCCGAAGGCTCCCATGTTAATCCTATGGAGCGCCAAGTCAAAAAGGCCGAAAATTGGTTTTTCGCCCCTCATTTCTACCCTAATCACACGAGTTACTTCATTACTTCATATAGGGTCGTATGCTGCCCGAAAAAACTTGAATAACAGCTTAAATATCTATATTACGTTTTTTTGTGTGCTCTAATTTCGTTGAAAATCGCGTATTTCCAAGAGCCCACAATCAACGAAATATAGATATTTAGGCTATTATTCAAGTTTTGTCGGATAGCCTAGATCATATAGGGTCCATAACTGGAGTGAAGACATTCGTCGTGTGATTAGGGTAGAAATGAGGGGCGAAAAACCAATTTTCGGCCTTTTTGGCTTGGCGCTCCATAGGATTAACATGGGAACCTTCGGGGGCTTTGCGGCACCCCTAGATATTATCCGAAAATTCTGAAAAAATTCACAGGTACTCTCTGCCATCTGAGACAACTTTTTTTTGCTAAGACTTTATCAAAATCAAAAAAAAAAAAAAGTTTTTTCGATACACCCTAATGTGTATGCCGTGATTAACCGAACACTCCAGAGTTCCCAGAACACTCCAGTTGTAGTGCTTACCCGCTTTGGGCCACCTTAGAGCAAAGCGGTTTTTCGAAGAACTTTTTATTTTAAGTAATAAATCATTATTTGGCACAATGTATGTATGGTGTATTTTTATTTTATAGTTTGATAATTCACCTATTGTATAAAATTAAATTTGTAATTATAACCAAACAATAACTAAAATTTTTGAGCTTTCAAAGTTAGCATACCCGCTTTGAGATACTCTCCCCTCCCCTATATTTAATTCTCCCAAACACACGAGAAAACACTTGTTGTTAGCACGCTTTTCTTAGATTCTAATCATGTTTACAGAATTTGCGTTTGTTAAAAACAACAATAAATATTTGAACAGAATAAATATTTCATTAAATCTTCTTTTAAGCAGTAAAAAATAGAGAATGGCCGTTGTGTATTCTAACACTTGTTTTTATTGAAAGTTGTACCTTCTGCTGGGACATCTTTCTAAACTCCTTATTTGATTACTTTAAAATAACTGAAAAGAAAATCAAGATTAATTTTATTAATAAATGCTATGGGGAACAGTGGGGAACGGTCAAGTCTATGTTGTGTCTTTATATCGTGATTCTAAATGTTTGTCATGTGCTTCAATAAACTAGTTTTTCGTGAACACGAATGTTTACTGTCTGCTCCCCATAATGTAAATTTATCAAGATAGGGTATTGTATATGTAAACAAACTGTTACTTTAGAAAAAAATATCAATACATATTTTAAAATTTTACACATCAGAGTAAAAGTGGATTCTAGAATGTGGAAATTATATTTCTGGTTCGTCACACCATCTTTTTTCAATTAAAAAACATTCCCTCTACAAAGAGAAACACAAATTATTACAACTTTTACAACAATAGTACTACATTTAATACGTTTAATACATTTAATAATTTCATAAATAAATGTTTAAAAAACATTTCAAATACTTCTCTGCAATCTTATTCATTAACTACCAAATGAAATCCAACCGGAATCTAATATCCGTTATTTTAAAAAAATTTGCATTTTCTTTATTATTAATAATACTAATACAGATGAAATATTTTAAATCAGTCAGGCCATTATAAATCTCGATTTGATATAAACTTTTACTAAACAAACTTCTTAGCCAGCCAAGTCCCCCTTTTCTTCTTTCTTTTATTTTTTTAACAACCCACAAAAATTGGAAATCTGTGGACTCATGAACGAGATGTGGCTCCTTTGGGATGTATTTGCTCGATTGTCTCTTTTCTTTTCTTCTTTTAATTCTGTGTAAACTTTTGTGAATCTATGTTTTAAATCTAGTAAATTTTTGTTTTTGTTAATAAATTGATTGATTGATTGATTTAACTGAGAATGAAGTATCATCTGAAGTTCTTTGGTCTCTCGCAGCAACCAAGCACCACCCCGCCGAGATGAAGCCAGCAGCCTGGTACCTGTCGGGTTTCCTGGTGATCGTGCTGTACCTCTACCTGTCGGCCATCCAGTACGTGAGGGGCATCCAGGTGGACTTCAGCTACCATAAGTACGAGCAGATGACCAAGCTGCTGCACGACATCACGAGAGAGCACCCGGATTTTGCCCTCCTCTACTCCATAGGCAAGTCCGTGCAAGGTAAGCTCCTCTTCTTGAGTTCTTATGTTCTTGCAAAGTTGGGGTTTTAAGAATGAGGATGACGTATGATGAAATGGTTCTGTACAGCACTATCTCTCTTACAAGGAAACGTTCTCAGGCTAAACTCACAAAAATGGACGAAAATTTTACAGGCATAAGAAGATGACTCAAAACACTTAATGTGAAAATTAGCTGCAGAATTTCATTGGGAGAGGAGTAAATTAATATTGAAAATCGGGTTCTGAGTTGCCGAATCCATTCATTTAGCACCACTTGGCGACTTGGGGTGCATTTGATGAACTACTTCAGAGAAAACGCTGTTCATTTAAGTATGTTTGGTGGTTTCTCTGCATTTCTTGCCTGGATTTTTCATTTGGAGTTAAAAATGATTACTTTTAAGAATTTTTACATCTTTTCTACTGTAACTCTGCAGCTAATTTTTTTACAGTATGTGTTTTGAGTCATCTACTAACCCCTGTAAAATTTTCGTTTATTTTTGTGATTTTAGCCTGGGAACGTTTCCTTGTTAGATGCATTTCTATAATGTGTATAATTTAGAATACGTTGTGAGATACATTTAACATTTCAGAATAACATGTTTTCAGAATAACTACTATTATGTATGATGATGTTATTAAGTAAATGGTACTATGCCTAAGATTGATAAACTTAGCTTTAGGCAATAGAAAAATTTATTTCAATAGACGTTAAGGATAGATATAGCTCATTAGAATAGTTTCTGAAAAAAGAATAGCCTTTTTTGAATCCCGTTATATAATAATCATTTTCATAAATGCAAAATGTGTTTTGTATAGTATAAGGGAGAAAATACCTTCAATAATGATCAAAAGAACCTATACCTTCATGATGTAACTAGTTCCTTTTACCATTTTTTAAAATTTAGGAATACTGAAAACAAAAGGCAGACTATCTCTCACTATCTGAAACATCTGGGTTTCTGTGAAGTTTTAAACTATTAATCAATACTTAAACACATTTATAGCTATTTTTAACTTTAAAAAACTATAAACTACTATTTCTGGCACGAATTTAGCGGGAAAAGCTTTACTTAACTATTAAACTACTAAATTTACTTTTCTGCTATTTTAAGTTTTATATAGAAATTCCCCAAACTAAACCCTTTATACTAGTTTTAAGATAAATACAACTAAACCGAAAAAAAAAACCGCCTCAAAGCACTAAAATTTCGCCAAAGAAGCGAAATATATTCGAACACAGAGAAAAGTTAGCAGATTTTACGGCAGATTTATTCATGAATAGACCTCCCATCCATCAATTCCCATGAAAACATCTCGGAGGAGAAAATTCTAACGATTCGACTGTTAGCTGCAGCCGTCTTCCGAAATTGCGGCATTCAAAGGAATATGCAATCGCCGAAGAAAGAGGAAAAGTTCCACGCTGATATAAATCGGGAGAAAAGTGAAAGATAAAAATGGCCGCCAGTAAAGAGCATGATGGTGATCAATCTGTGCCGGCCGTTTCGTCAGTTGAACAACTCATAAAATATCTCCGCCTATTTTATGCCTCGCTGTGCCCCAAATGGTCAGTTTATTGAATCGACGGGCCTTGCTGCATGCACCCTACATCATATTTCACTCTGTATATTTAAGTTGGGAGAGCTGCTAAGCCTAGTTCGGTGCTGTGGGAAGTCACGGGAGAAATAACGTTTGCTGCTTAAGTCAATAGGCGCCTTTTAATACGTTTTCGATGTTAGTAGACTGCTGAAACTATTGAGAGTGGGTACACTCAATCATTGTAGGAAGGAAGGTTGTAAGCGAAAAGGACAGGTGTAGAGTTATCGATACAGTGGGGATCTTGTTTAAAATATGTGTTTAGAATGCCGTATAAAATATATTTAAAGTATAATAAGTTTGATTGTTGATACTTTAGTTGCTGGATGTATTTTAAAGAACTCCTCACATATAATACACGTATTTTTTCTTTTGCAATGATTATCCTATAAAACAAAATAAAAATGAAGGAAAAAGTATAAAAACGTGAAATTAAAAAAAAAAATATTGTTAATTTTTTATAAAATATTATGTAGTACCTATATTTATTTTTGTTAGAATGGATGAATTCCATTAAAGAACATATTATTTAACTTTTTATCATCCTTGTATCTCAAAATACTGAAGCATGTAGTATATTTTACTATGTAAGGATACATAACTTGTTAAAAACTTTCCTTCATATCTTTATTGAATGAGAAGGCTACGAGTATTGTACGAACTAGTACAAGTTAAAAAGTGAAAAAATGTACACAAAGGTACAAATTAAAGGGGTTCGAAACACCTTTCAAAATATCACAACTATCTTTATTTACAAAATTAGAGCATATATTTTACAGCGATCATGACACGTGAGCTATTGTTGACTCCTCTTGAGAGTCCATTTTTTATCGCCATTGTTGCACAGTTAAATTTAATATTACAAAACGGAACATCCTCCCACCTTTTTGATTACAATTCCAGGTCACATAATCAAAAACTAATAATAAAATATGAATATAAAAGATCTAAAGGTTATAAAGTCAGGATTTCCGGAATTCTGATTCTTTCGTTCAGTTTTAGCAATCATTACATTAGCGGCTTCTATACTTCGTCAGTGGCTACTTTGATCTGGAGGGAGCTCTAGTGGGAAATACTTGCTGTTGAGATCTCGGAAGGGGTAGAAACTTCTAAAGGGTAGATTCGTTGTACTGGACGTAGTAACTGAGATTTAGCTGTTTGTACACGAACAAAACCTTGTCTTTCATTTAGCTCACAGCAATACGAAAACTTCCTATAAAAATGATTCTGTTCCGCTTACGTTACTCCGTGACGAGGCCATCGTCTGACCGCTCTCCATTTGAGAGCTTGTAAAACTGATTTTGCATGTCTCGCTCCCACCTTTCGCTTGATTCTTTCAACCCATGCTGGCCCCTCCCACCATTCCATAGCTTTCAATGCTTTAGGAGAACATCCTCGAGATGGAAGGTCTGCTGGTTTCGCTTCTCCTGCGACACGATGCCAAGCGGAAATATCGGTCAATTTTCTTATTTCATGATAAACAGACTTGGATTCCAGCGGAACATTTGTGCGATCCAATCTATTTTGTACTGGGCTAAAGTTGTCTGGTAAACAAGATTCATTTTCCTCCCGTGATAAATTAACTTCGTATCTTCCTTGGTCATTGACTTTCACCGTCTGAAGAAAATGCTCCTCGGCTTCAATATCTTTTTCTAATTTTGATTTCTTCTCAATGGGTTCATTAATTCCAACTGGGTCCAGTCTCCACATATTGGCCATCTCAGATTCTTGAACGAACAGTGATATTACTGACATGGCGAGACTTTCCTCAGAAGGTTCCTGTGGAGGTACCTTTCCCATTAAGGTCCATCCAAGATAGGTGTTTGTTGCTACCATTCCATTAGACAAGACTCTTTGATGTCCAGTCAATAACTTGCCTATCATGTCTGCTCCTATTAGTACATGTACTTGTTCAGGAGTATGGCTAACATCGGTTAAATCTATTCTTGACTCTTTTAATTCTTCTAGCCATGGACCTCTACTTACAGGTAGAATTTTTTCACAAATTACATGTTGGCCCAGGGCTTCCAACTTGCATGAGAATCTTCCCTTTAGTGATGAAACTCTAATTTCATACTTCTCATGTTTTCTAACATCTGTAGTTACCCCACCAAAAAGGGAATGAGCCACATCAATTTCTTCTAAAGGTGAACATTTCATTGATTCAGCAACATTATTTAGGACGTATGAATACTGAGATGCTGTATCAATTAACAGACGAACCTTCATTTCTTTGTCGTTGGCAACAAGCTTGGCGACCAAAGTCTGTAGAAACACTTTCGGATTCTGGTTTACGTTCGTCATATTAACTTCCTTTACCGTTGATGGTGTTTGTGCCTTGGGCGCCGTTTCGACACATTTTTCCAAATGCTCACACATAAGTGTCGTGTGTTTCCGACCACAAAGAAGACATTTTATGAAACTTCTGCATTTCTTCGAAATGTGTCCAGGAATCAGACATGAAAAACACCCTCTTTTACTTTTAAGAATTTCCTGTCTCTCGGACAAAGGCATTTTTTGTGCAGAGAAACAGTCTGTACTTTTATGTTTTCCATCACAAAATATGCAACCTCTCTTTTGCTCCCTTATATGAGAAACTGTGTTCAAAACAGCAGCAGTTAATGGTGTATCATTCTTACTAATTTCAAAACCAATCTTCTTCGGTTTGGTCTGCTTCTTATCTTCCGCTTTCATCAGACCAAATCCTTCCATCGCTAGATTGATTCTGGCTTCACCCTCGACTTCTGATTTAAGAAACTCCATCAATTTGTTCAGTCTCTCTTTTACTTCTAACTTAGGAGTGGAAGGAGTACTTCTGTGATAGGCCTTCAAAAATTCTTCGGGGAAACAGGATTCCACCATCGGGTAAAGGACAGAGGCACACTTGTCTGTAGTTACTCCAAGAGTGTCCAAAGCTCTCAAGTGTGTTTCTAGTTTATCATATAATGAAGTAAGTGAAAAAACTCTATTGATCTGTACATTGATAATCAACTTTAAAAGCTCTCTCACGTATACTTCCACTTGCACATCTTCATTTCCAAAACGCGATTTGAGACTGTCCACAGCTTTAATATAATTAGCTCCTGTTGGCGGGAAACTTTCCACAATGTCTCTCGCCCGTGAACCCATCACCGTTGCCTGTATTAAATATTGGAACTTATCTTCCATGGCAATCTCGCAATCCCCGTCTATATGCTGGAACTGGCTCCAAAATGGCAACCATTCTTTGACATCATCGCCAAATTGCCTAAACTCTAGCTTCGGTAACGTAAATTTTCTTTTAGAATTTACTACATCGGCAGAAACGGAACCTTGATTCGATGTACTTGAATTTGCCATTCCTGCCTGAGCCTTGATCACTTCCAATTCATGAGCCATTCTAGCCCTTTCAAGCCTTTCTTGAAGTTCATGATCCCTTCTATCTTTCTCTGCCTCCTTTTCAATATCCAGCCTCTTAATTTTTTCTTGAAGTTCATTATCCATTCTAGCTTTCTCTGCCTCTTCTTGTTTCTTTCTATCCTCGACGGTAGTTTCTATTAGCGCTTTTACAAATTCTGGATCCTGCTTGTATTCATCGCTAACCAGTATTAGACTCTTCAGTTTCACTAAAGTTGAACCTTCCGGCACTGTGACTCCAAGTTCTTGTAGGACGAACTGCAAATCGGCTTTTTTAAACCCTACTTTGAAAATACCCGACATCTTAAAGTGCTGCTTCGTCCCTGTTCGGGCGCCAAAAAATGTACGAACTAGTACAAGTTAAAAAGTGAAAAAATGTACACAAAGGTACAAATTAAAGGGGTTCGAAACACCTTTCAAAATATCACAACTATCTTTATTTACAAAATTAGAGCATATATTTTACAGCGATCATGACACGTGAGCTATTGTTGACTCCTCTTGAGAGTCCATTTTTTATCGCCATTGTTGCACAGTTAAATTTAATATTACAAAACGGAACAAGTATATTACTGGTTTTTATTACTTTACTCTTAGGCAGACAAAAAAAAATATGACAGGAAAAATTAACTCTTCAAAGTTACAAATAAAAATGAATTTTAATTCTTTCTCAATTGAATAAAACTTAAAATATAAAATAAAATAAAAATATCTAGTTTAGAATTTCCGAGTAAATTTAATGAACTCTTTGATAAATAATAAAAAAAGCTTTTTAAAACCATTTCTTGGAAATATTTATTTTTCAGATGTTTATATTGTTCAAAGACGGCATAACAAATTAAAGAGTATATAACATTTTCTTACTTATAGTACAAGCTATTTTTTCATCAAGATTGCGTAATTTAGTTGCACGTTGTGAAGTTTTTCTTTCATATGTAAAGCTCGTTAATCAATACCATTTCATTTATGTAATTTTAAATGTTGTTCTTATAAAATAAAATTGGTAAATAAAATTGATATATAACTTCTAATTATCATTACATAATCTAATTTTAAATATGAATTTCAAAATATATTTTCCTTTAACTTTTATTAGAATTTATTGATTTTGATTTTTGAAGTCATTAAACAACATACACGAGGTTAAAATTAATTTATGATAGTTAATAATGACAATATTTAACTAAAGGATTTGAAGATTTGTATTATTCTTTTTTCTTGATCTATTCGATTTATTTTCATGCTGAAGTTTGTTCAAAGTTTGCACTGAACTTTTACTCGAATCGGAAATCAAAAGAAATCAACCCTTCCAGAACGTGAACATTTCCCCTCGCCTTCTTTGATCAATTGAAAATCGAACTTTCTTCCCTATCGAGGTATAGCATATCGGGTAAAGTATTGCGTTTATTGGAAAACACTTTATTATCTTTGCACCCCTTTTTATACATAAATGCATGCGCCCATGAGATTAATAGATGGCCCCGTGCTTTACAATTTCATAGTCTTCGGAGAAATCGGACATTATATGATCTAAAGTATCAGTAATCTGCATCGTATGTCTTCGGGCCTCTCTTAACGGGGCAAGAAAGAAAATATCGCGTTTTATAGCCAAAAAGATAGCGATCGCATTTTGCTATCCCCCAAGCTAGGTTTTAGGTTACTGAAACTATAGCCACGTGTAAAAAATGATCTATCTGAACCGGTTCTGTCACATTTAATTTTTGTTTTATGTTACCGAGAAAAGGAATTGCGGGGGCTTTATATTCCGCCTCTGGTAGCAGCTAGGGAAGGGATGTATAAATACGATTCTATCACAGGGGTGCTTAGCCACTTTTTCAAAATGGGCAGATGCATCATGGGCTGAGGTCTTTTTCTCTCTCGGGGGAGTTTTTTTATGGGTGGGTTTAAATCAAGATTATGGATTTGGGTTCGAGGCTTCCGGGGATTGATGCGTTTTGTTTGCTTAAAAGCTTTCCGGTTGCCTATAGGGAGTTAGGGAAGTATTTGGTGAAATTAGGTTAGTACAGAAAACACACATTGTAAAAAAGTATCCGATAAATGCAGGGTGTTTCAAACAGAGTAGCACAATAGGCTATTTCCTAAAATATATTTCCCCTATACACATGCTTCCAATGGCAAATTTTCTTAGTGCAGAAAATAAATTTTTATACGACCTCCGTAAGTTTAAAATTTTCAATGGGTAAGTAAAATTTTCTTTATTGTTTCCTGAATAAGGCACACGAAATTCTATCTCAAAACTTACTGAGATATGCGTGTTTAAATTTTCAAAGATCGTCACAAATGAGTTTTTTTAAGCTTCCCATCAGGGTATAAAAATAGGTTTAAATTAAATTTGTGGATGAACCCTATTTTGCACTCTTGTTATAAAGTGGTATAAGTCACCAATTTTAAATTTTTAATATCTCAGTCAGTGAGTTTTGAAGATATTGAGATTTTTGTGACTCATTCAGGAAGTAAAGAAAATTTTGCTCATTGGAAATTTTATGTAAATTAACAGGGCCGTATTAAATTTTATTTTCTGTATTTCTTCAAGTAGACCCCCATATAGTTGAAACTACTCCCATCTAATTTTTCATTTCTTAAAATAAAACTTTGCTGTTGGAAATAATATGTGACTAGGGGAAATATTTTAGAAAATAGCCTATTGGTACACGGTTACCTCTATTTGAAACACCCTGTATATTTAAATTTATTTTAAAGGATAAGTTTTTAGAATAATTTTTATGCAGCTATTAACAATGCAGTTGTGTTTGAATCCTCACTTAAATAATAACTTTTACTAATTGATTGACTAAATGGTAAATCATTTGAGTAATTTTTAATTTGCATACATCATTATGGTTTGAATAGAAAATTAACTGAGCGTGGGTTTAAAAGGTCGCACTTTCGAGAAATCTTTTTCAAAATTTTCAAAATTTTGTCATTTATAGTTTGGATAGTTTGCTAAATTTTCGCCTACAGAAATTGCCATCGGAATAACATCCTAAGAGAAATTGACTATGTATTATTTATAGTTTTTCTTTGAATGGTGTTGCTGTCCAAATACTTATTAATTATAGTGTATAATCATAGTCAAATAGTCGACATAAAATCAGAGGCTTTCACTTTTCAATTCTTTAGGTTACGATGGTTGAATAACCTTTAACTTACTATCGCACCATTAATTAATATGTATAATCCTTTCAAATTAATTTCTCTTGTCAAATTATAAATATGAGATGAAGCTTGCTAGATGTGCTGGAACAGAACATACTCTGGTTAGCTGAAAGTTTCTTTCATGCTCACCCAGAACTAATTAATTCCAATCGCTCAATTAAGAATGCCTAGAAGAGCTTAATTTCTCATTAATTGAATGCAAATGTTTGTTGAAATTTCTCATCCAAGAATTCAAAGATTTCTCGATTAATTAAGTATAAGAGTGGAACTACCGGAATTTATCAAATCAAATTAGAGAATATATGGGCATTTCAAAGGAATTGGTGTAAGTGAATCTTGATAACAATTCTTTAAGAAGATCATGATTGAATTAAGTGTTTTAAGTAGGGTTTGATGAATTTTCTTCTGCAACGAATAATTTTATAACATTCTTCTTAAATATTTTAATTCAATGCCAAAATATACAACCCAACAAAAAGCTCAAAGATTTGCTCAGTGATATTTAAACGAATTAAAGTGTTTCCTTTTTTGTTTTTTCTTTTAATCTTTATTTATGCTCATAATATCAAACATAAAAAAATTATATTTTTTACTATGTATTTAATGTGCTTTTTAATGTACTATGTGATCAGCATTCAACATGTCTAAATACACCGAAAAAAATATAACACAGCTCTCAATTTTAAGTGAAAATTTACATTATGAATTCAGCAGGTCAGCTCATAGAAGACGCTCAAATACATAGAGACCCACATAGGAACGCACAAGAGATGTGAAATGGGCATATCCGAAATAGAAATAAAATTCGAAGTTTCTTGTATGAGCATCTCAATGGCGTACCTGTACCATGAATATGGAGAAATCGGTAAAACATCGAACCTCCAACATCCCTGTGGCGTGAAATGGATCGCGAAAAAAGTGACATTCGATGACTGAAGAGAACCATTAAGAGTGACAGACATGCAACTCTTTCTTAAATTGGCACCACTTGTTGATGCTTAGGTGTTAGAATTTGTACCAGGCCCACGAAATGTTAGAGATACGATATTTTACCAGATTCTCGATATCCATGGTACACTTGGCACATTTATGGTACACCCTTGAAACGCCCATACTAGAAATTTCAAATTTTATCACTTTCTTGTGCATTCCATCTATCCTATAAATTCCTGCCTCTCTTATGGACTGTCCTGCAGGACTTATGGTGTGAACTTTATCTAGCATACCTTCAGACAGAATTCGAGTCTATGTTACATTGTCTTGTGGCACTCTGCGGGCTCACAGAGGCCCTACACGATCTTCCAGATGTTATACCGTTTTTTATCTTTAGTGTAGTTCTCCAATCTTAATTCATGCACTTTCTCTCTAAAAAAAAGTAGGTAAAGTTTTTAAACTTTTCTATGAGTGTTCTTAGTATGATGAGTACATATCTGGTAATTCAACTCAAATTAAATTATTTTTAGCTTTTATTTTATAACAAAATTACATATACATGAACTCTTCATTTTAAAACATTTGCGTGATACTTTGCTTTGGATTAACTATTATACTTTTTATTATTTGGTCAAAACTTTTCTATTACTGTTAATTTCTGAGGAAAATCAATGAGCTCGTTTCCCTTTGAGAAAGTGAATCGTTAGAACCAGAGAAGATTGAATTCGAAATCAATCGTAAATCTCTTTAATTCGCAACTGATTCAGTTCAATTTGGATAATCTAGGTTTCAATTAGATGCCAACTTAATTTAAAGGGGGAACTGAAATGAATTGCATTTCCTTAGGTATGTAAATACGGAAAATACTTTAAATCACGCGGCGTTTAATCTTTTTTTTCTAAAGTGTAACTTAATAGAAGTTCTGAAGATATTGAAACAAATGTTTAAAGCTTTAATTTTACAACAAAATCATTGATTAGGATTTTTTTAAATTTACCTCTCTTCTATTTCATTAGAATCCAAAATAATTAAGTTTTGAGACATTAGTAATACATAGTTTCATTGTTACAAAAACATTTTCTAGAAAAATGCTATCTTGATAACCGATATCTTTCAATGGTTGAAGAAACTGTATTTAAGATATAAAAAGTATCATCATATAGATATCATTAGTTTTCTTATTAATAGTACATTTCTCTCTCTTTTTATTTTATAGCTAGCTATACAATTTTTTAACTTTTTAAATTTAATTTTGAAACATTTTAAAGTTTAATGATATATTGGTTTATTATCGTTTACAAAACAGACTTACAAGGAATAACACACAGTTTTAGGAAGGAAATTATTTTCTTTTGTTCTATTGTTTACCCAAAAACTTTCTTAAACGGCTTTGCAGAGAATAAATACACCCTATTCGTCGTATATGAATGAATGTTTAAAAAAATTTCATCCACGAAAATGTAAATAGTGAAGAAATTTTATTACTAATTTCTTATGGTAGAGTATCTTTAAAAGAACTTACAATCAAAAATACTTATTTAAATTTTAATTTAAATTCAACTTTCTTTTAGTTCAATTAATTTTTGACAAGGTATTCACCAATTTGTTTAAAAGTGTCTAGATTGCTCACTAGATTCCTACGCATATACTTCAATTAGCATACTTAGTGTGTAAAAAAATAAAGAAATATGAAGATATAGAGACTATAAACAATTTTACTTAACCTTTTTTAATCCTCTTGTTACATAATAAACTCTAACAATTTCCATTTTCATTATCGTCAGTGTTAAACTTAATTTTTTTCAGTTACACGAGTTATCGAATTTTTAAGATGCGTTTAAATAGATCAACTTTGCATCAAAAGCACGAATATTAATTACTTCCCCCGGCAGGAAAATTTTTTAAAGGCTGAGCAAATCTGTCATTTTTTCCATATCGCGCTCCGGAAAAAGTTAACTCAGCTAGACGATGTAGAACTTTTCCCTCATTAAGTTGTCTCATCTATCACAAACTTTCAAAGCGGCGTCCGCTGTGTAACTAAGAGTATTTTTTGAAATACGCAGGAAGAACTTAATCTTGATTAATTACAATGTTCAATAGGATTTCAGGGCTGAATTACAGGTTGTAGAGCACGATAAATGATGGAAGTAATTGTATTCAATTATTCACAGAGATTAAGCACAAATATATTAATTTTATGCGTCGTGAAAAGGACGCTTTGAAATTTTCGAGTAAGTGAATTAAATTTCTAAGCCTCAGTTTGAAAAGGGTGCATGTTAAACTGATAATATATTTTGTTTTGATCAGATAATTAAAAAAAAAACAATAGTTTTATTACAGGCTACAATAATAGAAAATAATCACCTCTTATGAGCTCATTTTTACATTCTACACTTATACATTAAGTTATTGAAAACTTGTACAATTAATTTTAAAAGCGTTATAAATTTATGAAATCAAACATGTACTACTATGCAACAAATCAAGATAAATAAAAACGTATTAAAAACTTATGTCAGATTCTCCTTCCTAGTATTTGTAGAAAATTGTTTTATCCTCTTTAATTAGTTTAGATAAAGATTTTCCTACTAATTCATACTTAGTCGCTTTAAGCAGCACCACGTAACTAAATTTCTTAATTTTTTCAAAGACTAAAAAAACTTATTCTTTTAACATTTTGTTTCTACTGATGTATCAATAACAAAATTCAGGAAAGCAGCTGGGTTTTGGGTGTTTTCATAGCATTATTTATATTTTAGGTAATCCGGTGTCCTGTAATTTTTAGAGACTTATGCCAAACTAAAAAATTACCCAAAAAGTAATGGCATGCTTCTTCTAACCGGCCCTTGTACTGTCAAAATTTCTACTAAGTATATTTTTTAATTGCTAGTATTAACTACTTGATTCTGGAAAGAAACAGTTCAATAAATCATCAGAAAACAGTTAACTCGCAGTAAAAGTTTAACACCTAAATACTTTGGGTATCACAGTCCCCATTCCTAATAGAGAAATCTTTTCCAAGGTTCATAACAAATACTCAAAGTGTGTTCCTCGTATAATTAACGGGTAGATTAATCGATTACAGATATCCGATTCAATCGATATATCCATGTTACACTGAACCATCATCAGCTTAATTTTCATAGCAATTAGTGGCTCCACATTGGAAAAATCCATTCTCAGGTTTTGGCTGGATTGTCCGGAAATACAAATGATAAATCGAATTAACCTCTTTACCCGACGCCATTTCTTTCACCTATCACTTTCACAAGAGTAATTTAAAGTTACAGTTTACAGTTTAAGAGTTACGTATATTGGTGATTTCCTAGTGAGTGAGAAAATAGATTTATTAGTTTTGTTCTACACAAATAAGGGAAACATAAAGGAAAGATAATTATAAGTTGTGAAACATTATTTGAAACCAAACATGTGTATTTGTCTTTATCGTAAGGATTTCATTCTTTTCCTTTACTGTTCACATTTGTTATTCTTAATTATTATATTCGAGAATTAAGTATTCTTGTAACAAGATAAATGTTTTAAACCATTACTTAAAAATATAATCTGATTGCTTTTTTTAACATTTCATAAAAACAAATATTTATTAAATATTTTTTATTTTAACAAGAAAAAATATCAAGCAAATCTCTCAGTATCATGATTGATTCTTGTAAAAAATGTAATAATGCAATCGTTTTAATGGATATGCAAATTACCTTCGAACTAATACCATGGTTGACATAAATTATTTTTATTAAAAACAAATTATTCCTTCACTTATTTACTAAGGAGTTTATAAAATGGGAGATACATGTTAAATTAGAATGAGTTATTTATTTTTACGCTAACCTTTATTTGGGATCTAATTAATAATTTAATTTAAAATTACAGATTTTATGATTTTTGTTAGTATACCTACTCCCTACAAGCATTTGTTTTGCGTATTCATTTGTAATTTTTATTTTAATGAATTTAATTTTTAATACCTTTTTAAATTTTAAAAAGAAATTGCTTTAGGTTTTAAAAACAAAATAATAATTTAAATACTTTAAAGCACGATGGAAAAAAGGTCACGCTTCTATATTGAGATATAAATAAAATATAAAATAAAATTATTTAAGATAAAGAACACTTAAAATATTTTTAATTAACATAAATCTGAATGATTGTTATTAAAGTAAGACTAAAATTAAGTCACAACTACAACAAGAGTGAAGTTATTTTATTGAAAAGAAATTACTGAATGGTTTAGGTTTCCTTATAAATATTACTGATGTTAAGCGCGAATATTGCATTTCCTACATAAGAATCTATTCAACATTTATAATAAGGATAGAATGAATCCATCTAGTTCCATTTCCTTTCATGGCCAGTCTTCCTAACGAATTTTAAACCCCTCTTTGATAATACATCTGTGTATGTCTAATAACATTCCTCCTCGAATGCAAATATTACTTGACGTTAATTAAATGCCAATTACATCATAACACCACTTCAGTTCAATTAGGATTGAAATACATAAGGATGCTATTTTTCACATTCGGAATTATTCTCCAATTCGCGATATTCGTGAAATATTAATACCATCCGACATGTGTTTCATCGATTAATCTGAAACGCATCTATTCCATGGAGGAAATTTATGCTGTGGATTTTGGATAATTCTATCTACCAGATTATTGATGATCAGTTGACCCACTTTCAAATGTTCTGCAGTGAGGGTTTGGAAAAATGGTTGTATCCAAGCATTAACAAAATGTTTTATTACTGAGATATCTGTACACAGTTTGTACATTTCATTATAACCATGTATTAGTTTCAAGAACAAGGCATCCTTAATTATAGAAACATCCTCAGAGAGGTTATTTTTAGAGTTGCTTTTACATCAAGCTTAAAGACATTTTTTTATTATATTCTAGTGCTTTTTACTCTCGAATTATAATTAACATCTTCTCAATCAATAATGGAAAATGAGTTATAAGTTAATCGTTTAATTTTCATGAAATAAATAGTAGCTTTAAACAAGGGGATAAAAATTTATTAAAATACTTTAGGTAATATGAGTTATCTTAGTTTCATGCTGGCATTCAATCATGCTTATCAATAAAAATTAATTTGTACTTTAATATTAAATTTAAGTTGTAACTATGTTTCTCACATTAAGTAGATATTACCTTATTTCTAATCCCCAAAGTTTTCAGTGGGAAATTTTTCATTAATACTTTGAAATTTTTACTTACAAAACAGCAATTAAGAGTAAATCATCTTTATCTACGCATCAAACTTATCAACTACGAACTACATGCAACACCATCAAGCCAACCACGATTTGACTTGAAGTGAAAACACAAAAAACTTCCCCTAACGCACAGAACTCGCCTCTTCCCCGAAATTACCAGAGCAGTCAAATCCCCACAGTACCGATCGCAATTCTTTCCAGAGCTCATCTAATTACTATTTAATGTATCTCTCCTCTGTAATGAGCTGCGAAAGTTCGTCGGAGGTGCAAAGAAAGGCCGGGTAATACACCCCGTGCTGCGTGTGATCGATGCTTTTGAATAGGACCAAATGCAGATTGCGAATTGACGACGTGGCATGTTTTCCAAACTTTTCACATCAGCTGTAATGGCTCCAAAAGCCTCTCTGGGAGATTAATGACGAATAGGCGAACACGTGTATCGGGACTTGGCCTTTTTTGAGAGCTGGAGTGGTTGGCTGGCGTTTCCAATATTTCCTGTGACACATTCTGCTGTTCTTTCTGTAATGTGATATAGAGCGTTCAGCAACTGGGGATCCTTTGAAAGAAATCTGCTGATTTAGTTATCCTGTGGGACTTGGAAAGGTCTTGGTAGAGAGGAATAAGTGTTTTCTTGAATGATAGTTTATTTTTGAGAGGTATATCGAAGTTTTAAGGAAATAATTGAGAAGAAAATATCTCCACTTGTTAGAAACAAACAATCTTTATCTGTACGAAGCATAATTAAGTTTGTGCAAATATTTAAGTTAGATATTTATTTATTTTATATTCTAATATTTTATTATTCGGTTAAAAGGTAAAATGATACTGAGTCTATATGATATACTTAAGAACAATTAAAATTTTTTATTGTGCATTCATATTTTTCACTTAAATAATTAAATTTTTGTGTAATGCAATATTTTGTGTACATATAACATTACGTGTGAATTACTTCCAAAAAATATTTGTAAAAAAGTTCCTAACAAAATGAAACACAAAAAACATCGAGGTATAGGATTTCGGATGATAAATATGTTTGTAAACAATCAAGAGAGAATGTTAAGTATTTTATTCTTTTTCATAATTTGAAAAATAATTGAAAATACATTTGAATATTTTCTACGAATATTAATTATCTGAAGAGTTTTATAATTTTCTTTTTTTAATCATTTCTAAAAAACTAAGCGATGTCTTCATCATTTTCTCTAACCTAGGAGGTCAATAGTTCTATAACCTTAACCACTAAAGAAGGCCCCAAAATCACTTATATTTATCATGGTGTGGTGAAAAAACTTCAATCGATACTTAATCACTTAAATTCTCCGTAAAGATGAACTTTTCTTAAATTTTTGGCATGTAAAAGAATCGTTTCTTGCTGATTGAAGAGCTGAAAGGTGACTCAAAACAAAAATAAGCATGCACCTAATTTACTTCCATCCAAATACTCCTATAATTCTCCTAATATTTCAGAAAACCAAAAGCCATTTAACTAATGCTCTCCGTTTAATTAAATTTAGTTTAAGTATCCCCTTTTTTTACCATTCGGGGTAACTTTAATTAGCAGGAAAATTAGATGAGGTCCCGTCAAGTACTTATCTTAAACTCGGGATTCTTCAAGAAAAGTGACACCGCGGATGAAATGCGAGTCTTACGAACTTTGCTTTTTGTATAATTGGAGAAACGAATGTTATATCTCGAAGTATAACTTTAATTACATTTCGAGAAGACACGGGTGTTTTGTACGCACATGAAAGCTTTAAGGGGTTTTTTTTTGTTTAATTTATGGGTCTTTAAAGTAAAGTGATTTCAAAATAATGTGCAGAAAGTTTCATTGATTTTCTGAGAAAAATAAAGCTTAGAAGAAGTTTCTCAATATCCAAATAAACTGGAAAACCGGAGATATAAAGAGTTTATTGATAAAAGTTTAAAACTTCCTATATTTTAACTAATTTCCTAGAACTATTATATTTTTGTGCTGTAGAGACTAATGAGTTTTTATTAAATTTCATGGAATGTCATTGAAATACTTTATGGTATCACTTATCATTAGAAAATAAAGAAAGGACGCATGCGAGCATAAATTCCCTTTTTTGTCTTAGAAATAGATTAGTTTTTGTAGAACTTGAAAGTCTAATTTTGGATCATTCATACGGCAGTTGTAAATTTTAAGATCCAATATTGGTTAGGCATATTAAAATTGTGGGATGAATGTTTAAATGTAAATTTAAATTTTGATAAGAAGAAAAACATCTGGTTTTTAAAGTTAAACTATTCTATATAACAAACTAAAATTTTATAGTAATAAACGTTTTACTAATGTTACATTTATTTACTTTCACCTTATAATTTCCTTTTTACACTGTGTCACTTTAGTCCTAAACCCAACAACTCATTAGAAATCCGATTTTTTTTTACCAGATTTTACATATGCTCTTAATACTCAGTATGAGTACTTTACTAAGAAGGTGTTTACTAAGGCTTACTTTACTAAGAAGGTGTTTTTCAAAAATGTCCACCTATTGAAATCATATAGATTAAATATCTTGGAATTTTGTTGAAAACAAGATTTATTTTTTCATCTCTAACGTAAATCGTAAAAGTGTAGGTACTATGCATTAGCGACTGTTTTATTCTTAAAAACTAATTTTCATCAGATAAATTTATGAATTAAAGTTACATATGAAAAAAAAATTACTTCTTTGATTTAGAATTTACACTTACTAAAAAAATACTATTTTTAAACATCATCCTTGATAACTCAGTACATTTACTTTCCAAATATTTTTATCTGAATTGGTAATAACAACCTCTAATTTAAATCCGCATGAACTAAAATAAAAATAATAAACGTGATGAAACGGTTTAAATATGCTATGCAATTCTGATCTCACAATTTACACAAAGCCTGCATTAATACATTAATTCCCTCAAATGAACTTTTGAAGCTTTGAAATGCTCCGAAAATATTTGTCCTATCTGCGTTTCCAAAAGTGTTGAAACGGAAACAAATTAAATGTGAACCCAGTTACTTTCCAGTCCTTATGCTCTATTTAACCCCTCTAGGTGCAAACAGCTACTTTGATTAAAATATTATATACTTAATAAGCCGCTTTAAACCAAAAGAAACGTGCGAATGGAATTAAAAGTAAGAGGCTTAATTGTGAGACCTTCAAAGGAACATCAGCCAAGACATTATTGGTCCATTAGTCAGTAATTAATAAAGCCAAAAGCGGGAACAAATTAAGCTTTCAAGGGTGGCACTGGGGTCGAGTACCTGAAAACATATTCTTGCTCTAATTGCCATTCGCCTTCTGAAGCGTATCCTTCATTATGGAGTTAATGTGATCTGACTTTCTTAAGTTTCCACATTAGAGCGACATTTTCATAGTTTGAAGAGAAATGTCTGGTTGTGGTTTTAAAGTGTGAAAATTGGATTGGGGTTGAAGCTGGGGAAAATATTTTGGGAAACATTGGACGGGATTGGATATAAAACACTTTCCATCAACTACGTTACTTCTTTCATTCAAATCAAGTTATATTAGCTTTAAAGTTTAATTCATATTCTAATGTTTTTAAACAGAAAATAAAGTTTTTAACAGCTAGTGTTACCTTATTAAAAATCAGTAGATAATCATTATTTTTTGGGATTTTTCTTATGCGGCAAATATTTTAATAGAGATAATTTGAAAACATCCAGTTTTTGAATAATGCTCTTTTAAAAATTGCTTCGTGAGTAAATGAATAGAAAAAAGGGGAAAAAACCCCTGTGGACTAAAAAAAGCCATCCTTTCAAACTTCTCTTTGTTAATTTTGAAAAGTTATTACAAACTTTAAGTATAATTAACATTAAACATTACGGTGTAATTTAATTTTGAATTAAATATTAAATAAGATTTCATAGAATGTAAAAACGAATAACTACTTTATTTATTTAATTTTTATACTTTCAATTGAAATACAAAATAAAAATTCTACAAAGAAAAATACACACTCGATTAAAAAAACACCTAAATATCTATCTGTTTCAGCAATGAAAATTCAAGAAAAAAATTTAAACCTTAAAAAGAAAACTTTTAAATAATGGAATACTTTTTAGTGAAGAAAAGGATATTAAAAACGATTAATGTATTTTTTATCTCCATTCTGTGATTCGAAATTCCAAATTACACTCTACTTAAATATTTATTATTCCAACCTGATGTAAATTGCTCAAATGGATTAAAAGAGACAAAGACTGAAAGGAAACTTTCTAATCTGCAATTATTTTAAACGAGTAGAAAGTAACTTTAAAAAAAAAAATCCCCGATGATAATAAAACTACCCGAATCAGTTTTTTATACGAGAGAACGGCAGAGTTTTTCATTAACTCAACCCAGAAACATCATCAAAGAAAATTAAATTGGGAGCATTAAAACTTAAGCAAGACGAACGTTTAATGAGAAAAAACTGGCTTAGCCCTTTTTCCCCCCTACTTGCATGGGATGGTTCAGGAATTACGGCCTTACCTAGCTCTTCTGACAAGCTGATATTTACTCGGAGTTAATTGGCAACGTCCCATGTTGCCAATGAAATCACTCAATTCTTCATAGGGATTAAGGAACCGAAGTTTTTAAATTGAAGAAAGCTGAATCACTTGGAGAACGAGAAAGTGGGAGCTTGTTAAGCACTTTTTCCTTACCTTTAATTATAACAAAACAATCACCTTTTTCTTTCGTGAACTGGGCACAAAATTAGCCCTGGTCCCTTCGTGAGTTAGTTAACTCGGTGTGTGTGTGTAAGATTGGGGTTTTCGGTGAGAAAATATTGTTTTAAGAAATTTAGAGAAGCTTTTAAAGTTTATTGGAATTGGTTTCTTTGTGGGCTCTTCTTTATTTTTTGTCGGAGCAGTGAATAGAATTCTGAATAAATGATTTAAGTGTATTGTTAAAGTACAGTTAAATTTAAGATTCTAATAAAGGAAAAGTTATGATAACAGCAATCGTTTCAAGTCATAGTGTAGGTACTGTTTTGTTTCATAAATAGAGAAAATACAATTTAGTAATTTTGTTTAAGTTTTATTGAAACAGTTTATAAAAGTTTAACAAAACATGTTTTATGTTAACAAAACATTTCCATCTCAATACATATATGTGCGTACCTCATATAACTTTTTTAGAGAAATAAAATGTTTCTAAATTTATTTCCTGTGCTCCCTTTTAAAATGTTACCACATATTTAAAACACTGCATTCTGAAACATTGATAGTAGGTGGTAACATTACTTATAATATGCTCGTCAAAATACACTTTACACCGAAAGTTAGTAACTTTCTATCCACTTTTAACTCTTCGCTGAAATATTAGGATATAAACGCCGAATGAATTCAGAAAAGGCCAAAAAGTGAAAGCTTCATCCAGAACACCAGATCGTACATCAAAAATTTTCAAGCATTCATTCATCATAAAGCTGCAGCGCTTTACGCAAATTGCATCCCCATGTAAACCACCCATCTCCAGACCAAACACGAAGTAATTTCTCCACCCAATCTCAACATAATTTGTGCCCTCAATCCTTCCATTTCCAGAAAATGTCACAAAACAAAATGGAGGAATCTCTCACACCCTCAAAAACCATCTTTCCGGGGGGCAAGAAGTGGAAAATGGCTCAAATTCGTGCATCAAACTATGAGCCTTTCCCAGATCTCGGGTCAAATCCCCACTCTGTTATTAGTGATGGCCAATTTCTAGACGGCAATTTATCTTGCGTGTGACCCTCCTCTGTTCCCGGTCCTCTGCTATTGATCAAAGCCAGGAGTGTTCTTGCAGATTATTGGTGGAGTAATATGACTGAGAATTTATCTCGCCCGTTTTTATATGGGATAGTGAGAGGGTTTCCTCGGATATGTGCCTCTCGGTTTTGTTTGTTTGTCTGTTTTGCCTTCGGGGAATATATTTTTTCTTAACGTTGAAGAGCTGAGGATAAAATATAACAGGGGTTTGTGTCATTGGTTATTGTTATAGGGAAAAAGGAAAGGGTATAATATATGTCTGGAGTTGCATTTAGTGGGGGGTTGGTTGGTATTCTGCTTCAGGATGGATGGCTTGGAATGGTTATAAATCTTAAAAGCAATTCTGCGGAGTGCCTTTTTGAATTTTATTATAGTAAAACTAATTTAAATGTAGAAATTCTAAGAAAAATTGGGATGCTATTATTATATTTTCAACAGTAAATTATTCATAAGCTGTATGAATTGATTACCCCCAAACATTTAAACAAATTTTCTCAACTAACCTAGATAAAAATAAGACACTAATTTCTTCTGTTATAGTTTCATTAAAACTTTCTTTCCGTCTCTAGTAAAATAATTTCGGAAGTAAAAGGGAATGTTTGAAGTTTCAGATACCTTGAGGATGCCTTAACTTTTTTTATTTATTTATAATAACGAACAAATACAACAAATGTTTATAGTCACCTGGAATCATACTCGTTCCATTTAGGTGACTGTATTATTACACATAGACATTTCACACATATAAAGTTTAATTTATAAAAAAAGGAAAGGAAACAAAGAAATATAAAGAAGTGGTGTGGCAAACAGGGCACCAATAAATTATAATTACTGCTGGCCATAGGATTGTACATAAAATATTTACTAGCAGATATATGAAGTTAATTAAAAAAAAGACATTGACATATATTTGAGTAAATAAACAAACACTTTGAAAGGATAATGATGAATAACTACAAAGAAAAGAAACTTTCGATGTTATCAATAGAAAACAAGAAATCCTTTAACCTCTTCTTAAATAAATATTTCGAAGGGCTGTTTTGTATATCTGTAGGTAAGGCATTAAATAATTTAGGAGCTAAATAACAAAAATTTTTGCAGAAGATAGTCTTTTTAGGTTTCGGTACTAGATAGATTACATTTGGTCTACGTGGATTAATATTGCTTCTTTTTATACATGCATTCGGATTTGAATATAAATAAAGACAAACTTTATAGAAAAAAAGATGACGAACTGGAAGAATATTTAAATATTTAAAATGATTAATATCAATTGAGTGAACAGATTTATTAAAAACTTTAAAAACCTTTTTTGGTGTTTATCTATTCTGATTAGATTTGTTAAAAAATCTCCTCCCCAAATCATTAAACCATAATTTAGTTGAGAATGAACCCAAGAATAATAGAGATTAGTTAGTAGTCTTTTATTTACTTTTTGCTTTAAATGATAAAAGTTAAACAAAATGCTACTCAGTTTATCTGCAATATGTTTAGTATGAGATTTCCATTTTAGATTTGAGTCGATGTAAAGACCAAGATATTTTAAGATTACTTCTTTCACTCATGAATATTATTGATCTTTTTCACAAAGGATTTTGAATAAAAATTAATTTTTTTAGTTTAACTAATCTGAAAAAGTAGTTTTATGTACCCCAAAAAAAAACCCATTACAATTGGTCAGGTTTTCTTATGCAAAATTGGATAGATTTAAAAACACTTCTTTGAAACAAAATCTCTCAGTAGGTATATTCTCACAATCTCAATATTTACAAGCAAAGAATATTCATACATTTTTTTTACATTTAAAAATGTATTCTCATTTTAAAACCACTAAGTTATTTGAATAAAAGTGGTTTTCAAGGGAATAATTATCTCAAAATAAGCAAAAGTCTTTTCTAACTCGTTCAAAATTTTCATACTTCTATCTAACCAAATATGAATTATTCACGTCAATACCAAACAATTTGTTAACAACATTCTAAAACACACATCGATTCAAACGTTTGTCAACTTCATAGCAAATTAACAAAACGTTTGGGACGTTTTTTGGCATGCAGAAGATAAAGCCTTTCCCTATTTATATTCCTCTCAGTAAACAAAATGGAAAACTCCCCGATTTTGCTCCCGAAGAAACTGCTTGCGCTTTAACTAGATGCGGGGCCCGAAAAAACTATTCGTTTGTTTGTCTTTTCCCTCTAAAAGCAGACCAGTTCCAAACATTCTAAACAGAAAAAAAATGGCACATTCTAAATACGCGATAAGGGCTCGCAATCCGAACGAGTATATATATTTCCCAGCGAAAGTGAAAGCGCATTAGGGATTCTTTGCTTCGTTTTTCCCTCGCACAGCATTTCTTTTTAATGGGTGGCAACACGTCTGCGAACCTTAAGCTGATAAGAGGATTTTTAAAAATGGTTCCTACTATTCTCGGTGAAACGTATTCTGTGATGCGCGTTCTACGTTCGTTTGTGCCTTTCCCACGGGGTTTCTGGAAGAGTGATCCCGATCTATTTTCGAGAGTGGACTTTTTCAGGAGATGTGGTGGAATTTATTGGAGAGTAATTTGATGAGGTGCAAATACTGTGCTGTTTCGAGGATTGAATATTTAAACTTGTTTGACATTTCAGTTGATTTAGATTATTAGTTCTCTCTGAGGATGAATAGAGGAATCCTTTATTTCGAGGTTGATTGGAAACATTTTAGAATATTTTGATGATTTAATGCTATTTCTAAATTCCTAATACTAAACAAAATGACGATTTTTTTGAAGAATACTTTTGCTGAGTTATTGCAATTATTAACGAGTGAATAAAATTTAAAATAAGTAAATACTTAAAATATGGACAAGATAAGTTAGAAATATTTATTTGCCTGTTTTATTTAGTACAAAGATATTTAAACAAGAATACTTTAAACAAATTATAAAAACATAAAAGAAATATCTCTTTCAGTTGCTAAACGCATAAAAATTAATGAAAAATGTCCAAAATCATAATGTGATGTGAAAGAAAGGAAAGAATTGATTAATTAATAACTAACTGTTGTGATGTTATTTAATGAAATGCTGCAAAAACTTTTCTAATTCCCTGTTTTTCACTGTTAATATTGTTATTATTATGCATGGATTAAAATTGTCTACTTTCTAGCATTTCTTATACTTTTAATTTAAAACAAGTCAATTTAAAGCATAAACTATTTTGTATTTAGAAAAAGTCCCTCTTTAGCATAAAAGAATATAAAATTTATAAACCTCTTTTCAAACACGTCTTTTTCTATCTAAAGGCATAAAACAAACTTAGAACTTTTTCAGACCATAAAGGATTGCATATTTTTATTTTTATTCTTTTGAACCCTTTAGGCAAAAATCGCAACATTCTTTAGTTTTGTAAAGAATAATATTTCAAAACAGACTATTGTCTGTCATAAATTTTTCAATAAAAAGGATTTAAATAACCTGAATCTTTTTTCGAGCTAAGAAATACTAATTTCAAAAAAATTTCTGATAGATTTTTGATTAAAATAATTGAAAACATGGTAGGTTTCTGCTAAGATTTAAGAATTCTGTCAGAAAATGTTAAAACATTATTTTTGGCTATAAAAATTTTAAATTGAAATGTTTTTTACCTGAATAAATATTTCATCAGTTATTTTCAAGTATTCTGTTTCATATGATAAAAAATTATTTTGTGTTTTCTTAATCATTACAGGTAACACTTAAATGTGTCTTTTATTTAGGTCTTTATTTATTGTCTTTAATTTATTGTTTGTTGGTAATTTATAACAACTTTAAAAGCTATTTTCTTGTATTTTAAGCATCTATACTTCAATCCAGTTTTTATGCTCCTAAGTGTTATATAATTAATTGATTTTAGAGTAACTATACGGATATTTGGAATTTTTTTGTTCTAAAAGTAAGCTAAGTAAGAATAATAAAAACGACAATATTTTAATAAATAATATAGTATTACTCACCAAGGTCTCCAACCGTTCCAGGTTACTACACTGGTTAATTTGAAACATCGTTTTACGAGGCTTAATTTTTTCCACCCACCATCATTAAAGAAAACTTTCAGTTTAAAACTAAGTATAACCAATTTTCAATGTATTTTACCGATACCTTCTTCAGGTTATTTCAGTTTTATGATGAATTTCGAATATTCTTAAATAATCGTTAAATTGTATTCTTTATTTAAGAACGTAACAGATAAAATAGCATAATGTATGTGAAGGGGGTCACACAGTGAAGGCAATCAAAATACTAGTAATGGTATATTTAATAAAAGTTTAAGGGGCTATTTTACAAGGGGGGTTATAGTACAGAAAAGGGCATAAAAAGAAGGAGCATCATGCTCGTGCCATCGTTGGCTCATATCTCTAGTCCTTCGCGCGCTCCTTCGGAGAAGAGGTGAGATGTCGTGTGCTTCTCCAGGTGTTTAACTCGCAAAGTGGTCATTCTGGCAACCACACATGTATTATTTTTAAAGTAAAAAAATACTCTTTAATCCTGCATCAATCATTTTACCAGTGTTTTTTATAATTCTACTTCAATCAGTTATACTTTAAACTAAATTAATATCCGAATTCTGTTATTTTAGAATGATCGAGAATAGTGATAAATAAACAGAAAGCATACTTGAAAGCATCGTAGAATTCAAATTTATTCCAATAGTTTCCTCGTAATTTTTGTTACAATCTTTTCTCCTTCAGTCTCTTGCCTTTATAAAAAAGCATATGTTTGCTATATTGCTGACTATGTATTATTTGAACTAATAATATGTTTCCACACTCTACATTTTTCTGCAAACGCCTTTTTTCTACAATTCACAAAATGTTATCCCTTCTTCAAATACCAGCCTCTAATTGTCCCTCCCCCAGACGATCTGCTCGAAACAGAGTTTCCCTCCACACAGCCTCGCTCCATCTTTCAAAACTAATTAAACAGACGTGGCACTTCAATTTTCCGCTTGGCCAAAAAAGGCTCCAGACTTCCATAAGTAAATAAAGCGTTTTTAAAACAAAATAATAAAGTAGCAGTGTTTGGGCGTCAGGAAGCCCCCTGGGATCCGGATGATTAACGAAGGACGATTAATTGGAGCGTTGAAAATTTTTCCACCCCGTGCGTGATAATTAATTCCTTGGGGTAGCATTAATCACAGAAACAGGGCTCCAACCTGTTCCTGAAGTCGTCTCCCAAAAATGTTTACGCGTGTTTAGGCGGCGGTTTCCACCATTGATTGCTGTGTAGGAGGTGTGATAGGGATTGACGTGGTTATTAATGCCCTTGCTGGATGTTGTTGGGATGGGACCTCTTGAATGATGGTATGTGAATGAATATACGGTTGGGAAAGTAATTGTAATTATGCTGAGTAAATAGAAAAATATTTATAAATGAAGAGTTAATGAGTTAGATTTTAAAAGAATAAAGTTTGAGGTCATTATACTTATATTTGTAATATGCTAATGTTTTACAAAATGTACATTAGAAACTTACCCCACCTTACCTTGTATAATACGCATATATACTCAGATGAGCGTAATTTCTGGGATAGATAGGTGTATTTAGAGATAGATAAATAAGAGTCTAGATTCTAGATAGATAGTTTATTTTATCAATGCCGAACAGTGAAAGAAGCCCATGTTAATAAATTTGCGTTGCATTAAAAATTATTGATTTTAAAAGTTGTTTAAAAAGCAAACTGTGATGCTATCTGTAAAAAGAATTCTTACGGCTCTTTTGTGAATAACATCTTGTAGAAACAATTGTAATACTTTAATATCATCTTATAATTAGTTTTTTGTACCTCCTTAGTTCAAAAAAAGTTAAAGGATTGGCATCCGCAAGTATCTGGCATTGGTAAAAATATTTGTAATAAAAAATATATAAGAGATTGCATTTTCTAATTTCTACAATTCATAAAAAAGCAAAGGGTTTAAACAAAACGTTTTTATTTCTTACTTTGTGAAAAGTATTAATAAAATTTTAACATTTGCACTGCATACATAGTTTAGCAAACATAGTTTTGATCTAATTTTTTTAAGCATACATTTAATAAATTGTTGCATTAATTTTACCTGACCATATTTTCTTAAACTAATATGTATAAAAAATGTTGAAACATTCGCTTTTTTTTTAAATAAAAATATTCAAATCGCAGACGAAACATAATTCTCTCTCTTTCCTCACCTATTAGTTAAAACTAATTCCTAAAACATTTCCCTGTATAAACTACGTCCACATTAAAAATAAGCGTATTACCTGCAAAACTTTTTAAAAAAAAATCACAAAATAAACACCTCACTCTCTACAACCGCCATTTACGAAGAGAAATGAAATATCCCTCATAACCAGGAATTAAGCACTCGGGAAAGATTTTCCTTCTCTCAACTGCTTCTTTCCCTGGCAAAAAGCTACCTCGGCAGCATTTAAAACACGTTTTTAATTCCCAAATAATAATTTCGGCGTTCTCATGATAAATTTAAATTAATGGCCTTTCTTAGCGCCAAATGACTAACGATCTCCTGTGAGGTGAAGTGAGCTCTGGTAGCCTCGGGCAAAGTTGCTGCGCGTTTTCTTTTAATGTGTTTTGGGGAAGATTCTTTTATTTATTTTGCATTGTTTTCGCTCTAAATGAATAAACAGCGGATAAAAGGAGGAATATATCCAAAATAATGCAATTTGAAGAACAGTTTCAACCTTGGGTAATAAGATTGTGAAATCTAAATAAAGGGTAATTGGGTTTTTATGATGCTTAAAGTCTGATATTTAATTCCGTTAAAATGTGCTCTTTGTTCTGTTTATTCAATAAAATCGTCTTCCTGAGTATGGAAATACCGGAAAAATGCAATTTATTTTTTTAAGTGGGTGAGTAATTTATGGTAACATGCACTTGCATAAGTCAAACATCTTCTTCTTTTCCAAATGGGATGGAAAAAAGTTTGTTATACAATTTGTCTTGTATATTTTATTATTATACTATACTATTATGATTAAGGAATGCATAAAAAAGATCCGCAAAGAAATTAAATAAGTGAAATATTTAAATACCGCTTACACTTAAAAATGAAATAAAATGATTTTCAGAACTAATGTGTTTTTTAACCCTTATCTATCACCTTATTCCTTTATAATATAAACAATATTCATTTCCGTAAATTTAACGCAAGAATGAGAAAGAACCCCTATTGTTAATAGTACTGTTTAATAAAAAATGTAATTTAATTAATATAGGAAATTAAGTGAATACAATTAAATATAAATTTTTAAAATTCCATTATGAATATTTTAAAGAAAGTTTGCTGGCTCTAAAGCTAATAGAAACTATTGTGGAACTATAACACTAAAGAAAATATACGAGATCATTTTTATTTACTTACAAATATGTTTAGGAGAAATGAAATTTTAAGATTTTAGAAACATAAAAGTGTACAGTAAAAAAGAAAATGGTAAAGGAAGTTTTTAAGAATTTGAAATCCTATAATTTGAATTGTAGTTTTTTCGTTTTCAATACAATCAACTCGCGTTGTGTTAAAAAAATAGTTTCTTCTATTTAGCAAGCATCTAAACATTTTTGCAAACAACAAATTTTTTTTTTTTTTGCAGTTTTCTTCTTTTATTGGAATTCTAAAGAAATTATGCATTTATTCGATACGAGTCGAGCAGAAAGAAAAAAGTTAAATTTAACACCTTAACGTAATTTAAATAGGAACTCTTTTTTTAAGAGAAAATGTCACTTTTAATCTTCTTTTTAATATTTTTCCCATTTGAAACTTTATTTTTTTTTTGTCAACTGAATTCTAAGATTCTTCCGTATTTTTTATGTTATTTAAGAATCCTGCCTTTTTTAAGTCTTGAATTTAGACTTTTTGTATTTTCACTATTGTGAAATACTTCATTGCGTAATTTTTCTTTATCTCTTGAGATGTTTACATTTTAATTTCAAATAATAATGATTTTGATTCATTAAGAAAAATGAAAATACATATTAAAAATACTTAAATAATTTATAGTATTATAAAGTATTACTAAATTTAAATGTTAAAGACTATTTCTTTGCATATTTTAAACTAATGCTATTAATTAAACCCCGTTGATGTTTCAGAAATTATAATAACAGTATAGGTGGTTTTGAATGGTATAAGTAACACTGAAAGATAACTTAAATAAACGAGGAACAAGGAGTTAGAAAAACTCTTTGAGATTTTTATCATGTGCGTTCTTGATATGAAGTTTCATTTTTCAATGACTTCCAAAGGTGTTTAGTAGCACAAGGATAAATTAGACAAAATATCAAACATCAAATATGAAAGAAATCATATCATAAACAAATATCAAATATCAAACATCACAAATTTTATATTATATAGTTTTACCTACTAGGCATAATAAATCTTAATTTTACTGTCTCTTATCTGTTAATTATTTTTTTCATAACTGCAGTTTAGAAATTTATATTTAAACTAATAATTTTCTTTAGCGCTCTCTATCTTTTATGGATGTATGGATGTCTAAATGTATAAAATTCATTATAAATTTTACAACTGATACACGTTCAACTACTACTCAACTTCGTACGTTAGGAAATAATTTCTTCTTATTCTTGAAGAAATAATCCGCATATTCAAAAGACAAACGTCATGAAATGTGTAAAAGCCATCCAAAACAACGCGGGTATTTGGCATGCGAAAAGATTACCTAGTGGAAATGAGTCTAAGCTTCCACAAGAGAGGGTTCTTAACTTCATGACTGTTCACAAGCCGAAGGAAAGATCTAAATGCACCCGTTGAATAATTCCGACTCTGTGGGCATTAATAATTCCGAGGTGTAAGATACGGCTTTCACATTGTTTCAGGAACCAGATTGGAAGAAAATCTCTGAGACGACAGCAACGAATTATTAATAACGTGGAAGCAGGGTTGTTTTGGGTTTAAGTTTACTGGCGACGGCTTTCATATTAATTAAGTTTGCGGAAAGGTTTTTGTTAGTTTCTGTTGTGGATAGTTTGTGCCTAGACGCTGTGTGAGTGGATTTTCTTTAGGATTGGATGTTTTTTTTCTTAAAGTTTATTAAAGATATAGGAATCGAGATGATCGGAAGCAAATATATCATGGATAGCTAGTTAGAACTCTCTATAGAAAGGATTTTAAAACAAAAGCAATTGGTTTGTGTAAAACTTAAGGTATCCTAACATTGGAAAGACATTAAAAATAAAATAAAAAGTGTAGAAAAAACCTGAATACTTTAAACTTAAGTCAGAAAAAAAAAAGAAATACTTTTATCTCCGATTTTTCAAAGAAGCAGCGCCCATTGAGTTTTATTTCTATATTTATCCACTAGAAATGCATAATGTAAGTTTGTAGTTTCATATTTCCAATATTTTATATTACTAGGCAGCTACCTCCCTTTGCTCGCTATCGCACCAACCCCGTAAACTGCGTACGCAGGACCTTTTGGATTGCTTCGCAATCGGACATTTTGCAGTGTTTGAACATTTTGATAACAAAAATGTGTCATTTGGATCAATAATTACAAAGTTTTTCTTTGGAAAACGTTCCCCAAAAAATTTTTATAGGGAGGTACTAAAATTTTTAGGGGATCTTTTATACACAATGGTGTTGTTGTGATTTATCAGGTAAATAAATAAAATTAAAACTTTTTTTACGAAAAAAATTAATTTGAGAGACAAAGTTTACCCTTTAAAAATATTAAAAAAAAATCTCTTTATAGTTTCTGAAAATTCAAAGAGTGGAAAACTATTTTTAACTAGCACTACCTTTATGTTTACATATACAAAACAACAACTGCATTGGAAAACTACCTTCTTCTTAAAAATCAAATATGTGACGCTATTGTATACAACAAGTAAACAAATATTTTCTAAAAAGACTACACATTAGAAAAATTATTTGTTTCAGAGTTTTTTTTTAACCGGAATGCATAGCACAAACTGCCATCCAAATAAAAGGCAGCATTATCGTTAAGTTTGATTGTTCTCGAATCATTAGTTTCAAAGCTTATATTAACCTAATGAGTTATTTGTGAATAATCGTAGCACTAGTTTCATTTCTCGTATAGCTTTACGGCTTACTTCAACGTTGGTAGCGCCCGTGATAATTAATCTATTCATTACATGTTTTGTCTCTTTTGCAGGACGGGAAATATGGGTAATGGTTGTTTCCCGCTACCCAAATGAGGAGCCATTACTAAAGCCAAATGTTAAATACGTTGCTAATATGCATGGGAATGAAGTAAGTCGTTTCTTTTGATTGGAATTATATACACACGAGAATAGATTAATACTTCTTTAATGATAATTCAAGCCTATATCTTTTTGTGTGATTACGAATAATTAAGAGCTACAGGGAAAAGAAATTGCAGAATTTAGTGTACTAACTATTATTGAAGACTTTATAAAAGATAAAGGGTTTTACTTGTTTTAAATATTTAATTGATTTCTTAACTAGGGATTATTGTTGAGCAAAAATTGAAACGCATGTTTTAATCAATTTGATAGTACATATAACCATGTTATTTACCTACTTTAATTTTTATTTCAACACAAAAGTAAACTTATCTATTTTTATTTTGCAGTCCTAACAGATAAACATACAAATTAATCTAATCCGTATTCTGTAAACACATTTTCAAAAGATAATAGACTACAAGATACAAACTGTTGGTTACTTACTTAACATTAAAAAAGTAAATTATTTATAGTTTTATGTATTACATTTTTAATTTAAGAAATTATTATACGAATTTAAATTTACTGCTTAAAAATAATACTTGATCTTTATTTTAATCGTTTAATCTAAAATATCATAATCATTGCAATAACTATGCTGAAAACATAATTTTAGTTGTAACAATTTGACATTCATTTTATGGTTATAATAGCTTTGAATAACTATGCTGAAACATAATTTTAGTAGTAATAATTTATTAAGGCATTCATATCATGGTTATAATAGCTTTATTTTATTAATAATGGGACAGATTCCATAATCGAGGTTTTCGCCAAATTTGGCGAGATCGGATCTCGCCAAGCTATTACTAGAGTCTGTCTGTCCTCGCTTGGCACATGTGGCAAACCTAAAATCACTACCCACAGCAGGAAAAGCAGTGGCGAGTGCAGGGTATCGGGTATCTAATAGAAGTGAGATAACCATCTTTATGGCTTTTTCGCCACTGTTTTTTTTTGCTGTGGGTACTGATTTTAGGTTTGCCACTCGTGCCAAGCGAGGACAGACAGACTTTAACACTACATCTAAATCCCTGGTTATCGCCCAAATTTGGCGACATTTGGCGGAAACCTCGATTACGGAATATTAACCTTAATAATACTAATAAAATCAATTCATTATAAATAAATATAGCAAATCAGCAATCAATGGTTCAATTCGTTATCTGTCTCTTTAAATATACCCAAGCTTTTTTAGGTACTAAAAATTAGAAATATAACCAAAAACTTACGAACTAACGCATTAAAATTACGTAGTTACTATATCAATGAAAACCATAACAATTTGTCGATATTTGAATACTTGGTGCCTAAAACAGCTTGGTGATATTTAACGGGGGAGTTAACATAACTGAACCCAGTAAATTTTTATCATTCAGATAATTATTACTACTTAATTATATTATGGTCTGTGTAAATAAAATAGGCGGCTCGCTACTAGTAATTTCCCATTGCATGTCTATTGCGTTGCCATGGTGCCAATTTTAATTTCACAGACTATAGCATATTAGAACTAATATTAAAAACGGTTATTGTAATTATTCGATTATTATTAGAAATACTCTAATAGCTATAACTACATTAAAACTCCTCGCTGTATAGGCTGTGGGACGCGAGCTGATGCTGCAGCTGATCACGTACCTGATCAACAACTACTACACGGACAACTACGTTCGGTGGCTGCTGGACACGACGCGAATCCACATCATGCCTTCCATGAACCCGGACGGCTTCGAGACGGCCGTAGAAGGCCAGTGCTCCGGGGGACAGGGAAGGTGAGCCCCTATTGTTTCCCCTTTTTTTTAGATTGAGTATTTTCCCAATCCCCCTCCCTGAATAATAATGTTGAAATACATTTAAAAAAAATTGACAATAGTTGTAATTTTCTTAACATTCACTATAAGCTTATTAAGAAACAATTGTAGCAAGTGTTCGTCGTCATGTGATCAGGCAATGTTAAAAAATGTTTATCGACAAATTTTGGATAAAAACAGTGAAAGGAATTTTCCGAATGGTTCGAACCAGCTTTTAAGATTTTGATATTATTTGCCACTTTCTACGAATGGGCACAAGGTGTTTCAATGAAGATAAATTTGAAAATCTAATCAAGAAATCTTTTGACACTGGAAAATGACATTCTTGGTGTGTTAAAGAAATAAATCCAGGCATTTAAAATTATTGAATTCTATTCCCAATCTTCGCATGAATTGGCTAACGTAACTGATTAAAATAACTACAACAGTGAATGTTTTTAATTTTGTTTTTAACATATTTAGCGACCCCATCAGACAAGTCTTTCAGGGGGTCGTGACCCACCGGTTCAGAACCACTCCTCATTGCTCTATACTATTGTATAGACAAAGTTTTCTATTGATTATTAAAATAATATACCAGTATTGGAATTTTTCAAGAAAAAAAAGCTGATGAAATGTTTAGAAGTAAAAAAGTTAGTAGGATATATTTGTGTGTCGTGAAACTGAAAGATAATGTAACCATAGAGAAGGGGGAATAAATTTAAGAATGTATAAAATCTTTTGAGGAAGCTTAAACAGATGTTTATTCACTATAAAAGTTCTCTACAAATGCCAGAATTTGACATTCTTATTGTAAATGTTCTTATAAAGGTAATAATACATAATTTATTTGTTTAACTCTTTCAAAGTACAGATTAAATCTGTTCGTTTTAGGTACAATGCCAGAGGCTTTGATTTGAATCGGAATTTTCCCGATTTCTTTAAGCCTAATAATAAACAACAGCAACCTGAAACAAAGGCTGTAAAAGATTGGCTCGAATCAACACAGTTTGTTCTATCAGGAAACCTCCATGGAGGCGCTTTAGTAGCTAGTTACCCCTACGATAATGAAGCAAACAACCGTAAGTATTTTATACCGTAAAAATGTTTATTCAAGTAAAATATTTGAATAAAGCATTGGTTGTGTCAATAAAGGAGAATAAACTATTTTCCCTGTTATAAACTAGTAGAAAAGCAGGAAATAATTTTGCTAAATTTTTCTCAATGATATTTTGTCATGATGCTTTTAGTTGTTTCATATGGTATACCGATTTGTTTCTTCATTTATCTTCTAACTAGCTGGTAAACACCAAAAAACCATTGTTTACTAAAATGCGCTTTTCAGAAGTAATTGATTGTCTTTATGAGTTAGGTACCAATCTTTTAAAGTATGTAAATTGAAAGTTCCCCGGCCGTAAAAAAGAATAAAATATTACAGGTACTCCAAAGAAATTTAATTGGAGAATTTATCTAAAAACTATATAAAAAATTAAATCTAAAGCTTTTAAGATTAGGTAGTTTTTTGTATAAATATGTCAACAAATATTATTTTAAATATATTAGTTGGGCTAAGATGAGAAACTTCCTAATACACAAATCATGAAATATAATGTACTAATTAAAATTAATTGAATATAAGATGCCTCCAGTTTTTAAACTGTGAAAAATCAAAATTTTATAACAATATGTATTATTTTAAGGAACCGGAATACAGAACAGAATTAAAAGCAAAATATATTTATTATCCTGTCCAAATGAAGAAACATGTTACAAAAATCTTGTAGCTTCAAAAACAGTATCCTCTTAATCCCCCTCTTAAAAAAGACGCAGTTTCAAGTCTAATAAGAAGGAGGGAAGTAGGATTTTAGAAACAAGTTTGACAAAAAAGGACTTTTCCAAAACAACTATGTTATTTGTTTCAAAAAAGTTTCCTTATGTCATGACTAGCTGACCATTAATTGTTAACAATAAATGAAACGTTAAATGTAAAATAAAATATGTTATACTTCAATCTGATATGGCATTATAGTTTGTAAAAATTTAACCATAATATAAACATAAACTTTTTTAGATGATAGGTAACTTTATTCATGCATGAAAAAACTTACCTTCTGTAAAGAACATCAAAAGAAAATTCCAAACTAAATAAATAAATTTATAAAAAATTATATTCACGTCACATAGTTTCTGTTTTAAAATTATTTTTTCGTATAGTGGAATACCTAAACATGAAACATGTAATATTCAAAGTATAAAAAATTACATCTACAATTTAATCATGCATCTAATACTTGTCAATAATAATTATTTTTCAAACAAAGGGAATATAATTTACTTTATAGACTTAACTTACTCTACGATGATGCGTTCAGCTATTCTGCTGCTACACATAAAAACGTTACACACACTGTGCCTGTAAAACCAGTTTTTCCTTTAGGGTGTTTAGTATGCAGGAATGCAAACACTGACCTCATTCGCTTCTACTCGAGTACTGCGTATCAAGGAAGAAAAAACTCAACAGGGATAGACGGAAAAAATAAATTTTTTAACCTAAAAAGTTTTGTTTCTGAAGAGATCCTTCCCTTTTAACAATCAAAATATTATATTCCCTTTTAATCAAGTCAAAATTTTACCAAACCAAAGAGAAATGCAAATTTCTGCATTTAAACTAGATGTAATAAATCAAATAATAATTCTGTACTTATTGTTAGTTAAGTGTTAGTATCTCTCATATAAAAGCCCACGTCACTCACTGACTCACTGACTGATTCTGGAACGCTCGCACACTATGATGCCATCTCGCAATAATAATCATAATCATCAGAAAAATATAAAAGCCCACGTCACTCACTGACTCGATGCCATCTCGCAATAATCAGAAAAATAAATAAATAAAAGTAATTAAAATTTTAAAATAATATAATAGCTTTTAAATAAATATCTTTCAAGAAAGTTGGTTTACTTAATAAAGGTTAAAAAGTTACTTTTAGGGAAGTTGGTTTCTAATTCAACAATAATAAATTATTAAAGTTAAACTTCTTATTTAATGTATAATTAATAGGAACTTGAAGTAGTAACGAGCGAAGCTCGCATAAAAGGCTAGCCTAGCTGTAAGACCCGGCTTTGCCGGGTCGTAACAGCTAGTTAAGTTAATAATAAGAAAACGTGGTGATTCATGGAAAGACGGTTTTTTCATAGAGATAAGCATTTAAATTAAACTTTTTTGACTTGAGTTAGAAATTAACATCGATGAGTGTTTAATCACGGCTTACTAGATACTATATTAGTATCTAGTAAGCCATGGTTTAATAGACACATTCGCCAACTTTTTATGTATTCCAGTGCTGACGACGTTCAGCTCCCCTTCCCTCACCCCGGACGACGACGTGTTTCGGTATCTCGCTTCGGTCTACTCCTTCAACCACGAGAATATGCACATGGGCATACCTTGCCGAGACGGTACACCGGGATTCCCGAATGGCACCACCAATGGAGCCGCTTGGTACCCTCTTACCGGTGAGTAACACGTTGCGATTTATTTCAAACCTCGCCGTTTTCCGATCCAATTGCATTTTGTGCATTACATTTTTGTGCTTTAATATTTTCGAATATGGAAATGTATAGGATATCGTAAAATGATGAAAGTCGGAAACTGGAGTATCTTGTACAGTATTGACATACTAACTCTATGGGGCAAAATATGAATGTTTCTGAAATTATCATATTTATAAAATACAGTTATATATTATTTTATGTAGGTTTAATAATAAATTTTGCTTTGAAAAGAAAACATTGATAATAAACTATTTCGTATAGTAGTTCTTCTTTTTCTTAAAAAATAATTAGAGCTTCTAAAAATTATCATCACTCCAGAATTTCCAGTGAATATTCAATTTAAATTTGCAAAAATTTATGACTCGTTTTTTAATATTGGTAATGATAATGTTTTCTTAACTTTCCTAAAGAACAAGAAGGTGATAATAGATATAAAAATAATAGTGAAAAAAAAAACTATAACTACTTAAACTCTTAGTTTCATTAGTTTTTAGAGTCAACATTTTTGTTTTCCAGTGCCAAAACTTTTGAAATTAGTTTTAACAGGAAGAGGCCTTACCTCAAAAATATTATGATTGCATATTGATCCAGGATTTTATTCTAGAAAAAAAGGGAAAGTTTTAAAAAATTCATGGTTTTTTTTACGTTTTTAATTTTGTTTGGTGTAAAAGGGTGGCTTTTTATTAAATCAATTAAAACCTACTAGGTACAAAATGAATCATGAAAGGCTGATAGTAATAGTGTAAAATGATATTTAAGTGTAAGATTATCGTGCTTATTAACAATATTTTAATCAAGTGCAGCATTCATCAATATCTATATATGATCGTAATGTTCGGTTCCTTGTTTCAAATGCATCTTCTGTCAAATACGTCATGTAATATGATAGGAGGAGGATGCATGTAAAATCGGTCAACCACTTTGGCTCTAGTATAATTGCGGAGAATAGGATGCCATCTAAGATATCAATGTCACCTTAGTTATCGGAAATTCCAAGCTCTAGAGTCTCTTAGATTCTAAGTGTTCTGAATAGATCTATTATTTAAAGTTTCCTTGTCCAAAATTTTATTAGAATGAGATGATGAGTTGCATAATTTCTCGAATCTCCCTTCTAGAGTCTCTTAGATTCTAAGTGTTCTGAATAGATCTATTATTTTAAGTTTCCTTGTCCAAAATTTTATTAGAATGGGATGATGAGTTGCATAATTTCTCGAATCTCCCATTTTGAAATTTAAAAATACAGTTTCTAAATTCAACCTTCTTTGACTCCTGGTAATACTTTCTATTTAAATTACTTAAAGTTTAAATAACTCATACATTGTACAAGTTTTTTCTGAACAATTGAAGTTACATTTATAAGGCGTTTTTTAAGCAAATTTAAGAACTAATTATTATTATTTTTTAAATGTTGATATAGGTGGAATGCAAGACTATAACTACGTGTATGGTGGAACAATGGAAGTAACTTTCGAGATATCTTGCTGCAAATTTCCACTGAGTTCAGAGCTGCCTAGGTACTGGAGGGAAAACAGAAAAGGATTGTTACACTTTCTCGGAGAAGTTCATAAAGGTAAAAGATCTCTTAAAATACTATAATGTAAGCTTGTATAGTTGTATACAGAAATACAACAGCAATACCTTATTATGCTACAGTTATTTTCCTTTGAAATCCTAAGTGTAAGATAATTTGAGTTGCTGTAGTTTATATTTACTGCATAAAAACGGCTGTGAAGAAGATAGTGTTAAAGAAGTTACGTATACTACGTAACACTTTTGGTAGGAAAAGTTAGAGATTTTGAGGTATTTTGGAAATAAAATCTTAAAATTATCTAAACATACAAATAAATCTTTTGCAGTAAGAAAAAATAAAGATTTCTTCTGAAGTAATGCATTTATTAACACTATCATCAAGTAAAATTTTGTTTTGCATAGTAAGGTAAAGTATATTTGAATAGCATCCTTTTCTCCTGATATATTTCTGGATTCTCTTTTCAGGAGTCAAAGGGTTTGTCCGAGATTCTAGTGGCAACGTGATTCCAAAGGCGGCACTCAAGATTCGAGGACGTGATATGACGTTTTATTCCACTAATAGAGGGGAATTCTGGAGGATTCTCTTGCCTGGATCATATATCTTAGAGGTGATAAACCATTTACGTCAAAGATTTGCAATAAAGTTCTTTCTGGAGGTTTCATTGCGAATTAATCAAAATTTATCAAGATTCGTTTCTAGTTCGGTCATAGGAATTAGTATCTCAAATTTAATCTTTATTAGGAAATAAAAGTATGATGAAAAAAAAATATTACAACGGTCACGCATTTTTTCCTTCTCTCTTTCAAAATTCCTATTTCTAGCAAGTAACCCAAATTCTTAATATAAATACATATTGAAAATCAAAAACTAAAAAGTATTGAATAAAGCAAGGGTATTCGAGCCCAATGGTATTGTTTCTGGCTTAAAATCCTAGGGATATTTTAAAATAGATTTCGTATTGTATGGTGTATTTTCTCTCTCTAAGCCAGTTAAAGTCCTGTTTGTGTCTGTCTGACTAGACGAAGGTTTTTAAAGAGATCTATGAGATCAAACCCACAAGCCGGAGAATATATGTGAACAATCCAAAGTAACCACTATTTCAAATGTTTCCGTACCCTGATGGCTCAGTTGGTACAGTCGCGTGGCTGACAAATGATAACTGCGTATTTTAAATTTTCAAATTTAAATAAAGTAAGGAGCTAGATCTCGTATATCTGTTACGGGCAAAGTGATAAACCGGGAATTATTAATAATGCCCGAAGTGAGGCGGGCAATGTGATGAATTCAATGTCATTTATCAATAAGAATTTATCACCTTGCCCAAAAAACACGGGCATCAGTAATAATGTCCGGATTTATCACATTGCTCGTAACATATCTACTACTGCTTTAGCTAGCTACTGTAACAACCTCTTACTTTCTAGGCTCGAGCAGACGGCTACAAACCTTCCGACACTGAGTTCATCATCACCTCCCAGGAAGTGACGATGCAGAACATCAGCATGTACCCCACGCGCGTGGTAAGTGATCAGTCCCAGGCCACCTCTGAGGGCCCCTGGGACAAACCACTGGACATGGGGGGCAGCGGGGGGCAGGACCCTTCCCTCCCAGAGAGCAGCACCCCTCACCAGCACTCGGCTCTCGAAAAAATAGAAGACCCCCTAGAAAAATCGGCTGCCGAAGCCGATTTCGACGACTACTTCTCGGGCATGGGACTGGCTAAGGAACAGGAGAAGCCAGACGAGAGCAGCGGGAACATGACTGACTACGTCATCCCCCCTACGGCGGACGCGGTGTCGGATGGGGGGATAATGGCCCAGAGTTGCCACCTGTTGATCCTGTTGGCGTTGTGTTGGCTGGTGGGACGGAGGCTTTAACGATAGGGTGGTTATGCGACGAGTTTTATTAAGTGGAAATGCAGGGTTCCAAGCGGGAGGGGTTTCCAACCCCGCATTTTCAGGTTCAAATGCTCATAAAGAATGGTGATAAATATTCAAAAATAGGAACGAATGTATTTATGGAGAGTGGACTGAATTCGTTTTGAGTTTTTGGGTTTAAAAAAAGACTGTTTTGTATTATTTGCTTTTTTTTGTATTTTGATAGCTAGCTTCCAAATCATTCATCAATGTTTGGTTCATTCGCGGTGTTCATTAACATCCTTATCAATGTTCTATTGAACCCTTTTCATTCTTTGTTCAGATATGGAAATATTCTTTAGCTAGCCATTTTCAAGCAAGTTAGTTTTCGAAAGTTTAACTATGGTTCGTATGAAAATGACTCATTTTCTTTTTAAATAAGAGCTAATTCTTTCAGAAGCATGAACTAAAATTAAGATTTTTATACCAGAATTCTGCTGATAATTCGCAAAGGCGAAAAATTCGTACAATTTTTGATAAGTACAATTTTGTTTCATTTAAGTGCCAAATACTAAAAAATATTGGAAAAAGAGGAAATAATGTTTTTTTTTCAGTCTAAACTTTAATTAGATGATTTTTCACAAAATATATCAAGATAATACTCTAATACATCAAAATACTACTACAAACACAAGGGAAATTTAACCTCTGAATTAACCCCTTATTTGTTAAGTCTATTTAGAACCACTTCATTTACATGCAAAACGTTTTAGCATAATATTTTTTCTAATGCCAAACATTACTATTTAAAAATTAATATTAAAATGTATTTAAAAATTTATGATCTAATCAGCATTTTTATTTTCATTAAGAAATGTTTCGAAAATACGAGTAAAAAAATTGTAAAATGATTATTTAAATTAATATTAAATACTAGCACGAATAGAGTTAATATTGTGTAAACTAATAATTCCAAATATTAAAAAGTGCAAAGTGTTTGTGAATAATGTATATTAATTGTACATAAGATAAATGTTCTATGAAATATGCTCCGTTCTGCGAAAAACGTCTATATCCGCACTTTGAAAAAAAAAATACAAGGCGAATTCTGAATTGTCTGTTGCAAAGAAAGCACAAGTAGAAACTAAAAAAGCGTTTTTCTTTAGGGTTTAAATGTTGTTATTTGGGCCCCTTTTTGGACATCTGTGCCTTCACCCGGGAAGGGCCGATCCAACACAACGGAACTCTGAAACGGTTTAATTCCATAATTTGGCAAAGCTTAATGCTAAATTTCTAATGTAGATGATTTATGTATAGTTTTAGATGCGCTAGTACAATCTTAATCAAACCAACTATTTTGAGTTTTATAATTTAAGCTATAGATATACCTAATAATTAAAAACGGAATCAGATACAAGTTTTAATTTTAACTCCATTAAAATATTTTGATAAGTATTTTTCTTTTGAACTACATTTTAACCACTTACTTCTTTACCATCTTCAAAAATTTTATTTACACATTAAAATAAATCTTACCAATTGAGTAAAAACTTAAGGGGGGTGAGACAGGGGAATATAAACCTGGTTATGTTGTGATTGGATCGTGTTATATCCTACATTCATATTCATAGTTGCACTAAAATATGCTTAGAATAGAAAATAAAAAAGCAAGATATTCCAAAAGCGAAAAAAAAAAGTGTTGAAAACAGCACGTGTAATGGGTTATTATCGAACTATGTACAAAAGATCATCGTAAACAAATATTATTCATTAAGTGTTAGTCATTCTTTTTAGGTAAGAATTGAAATGATATATTTAATCTCATTGTGAGAATCTATTTTGGCATAAATCTTAGATAGAAAACTCTTTAAAAAATTCTTTGGTTTTTATAATATATTTTATCAATCATCTTAACTTACTGAATGTGGAATACATAGTAGCTGTTCACAACTCTTGGTGCTGCTATAGTCATAAACATTAAATCTCATTTTTAAAGGGCTCAAGTATTTTCTACTCAAGCAGTATTAGGTTCTACCCTTATTGAAAGAAGAAAGAAAGAAAGGCGAGAAAATATTATTTAAAAATAAGCAAAAAAAAAAAAAAAACCACACTAACTTTAAGGTGTTAGTTTTAGTTTTAATATTCCAGAAATGTTGAAATCAGAAGGCTTATATCATTTTAAAATTATTTATTTTTCAGAAGATTAAGGTTTGATTAAAAAAAATCAGAATGATACTTACAACTAAGAAGAGTACTTAAAATAATTGGATCTGCATTTATACAAACTAGCATAAATGTCCTCAGTTTCTTCCGCTTTTAAACTAATGTCACATTTTCATCATTCTTGATCATAAAAAAGCATACCAGAAAACTGGTCGGATTATTTACATTTTATCATCGAGTAAACTATTTTTTCGTAAAAAATAAATATGATAGTTCAGAGAGAAACTATATTGATATCGAAAAACATAACCACAGAGGTCATTCTGACCTCGAACCGTTGCGTTGCGCATAACATGTAGCTATCACCTACAATGTGAGTCAAAAGCGCGAAAGAGCCGCGTGTAGGGAAATTTCACGCGTTTTTGCGCCTCTTGAGGACCTTCTCGAATGTAACAGAATAAGAACTATTCGTATTAATCAAGTGCCATTTCACGTGTTGACATTCCAAGTTTTCTTTTACCCTACCCTCACCACATTAGAATGAATTTACCTCCACGATGGAGAGCTAGAAAGGTAATTACGTATTATCCAGGCCTCGTAATAGCGACGAATCTCAATTAGGATATTTACTTTGATACGAAGGGTTGCCGTAGACAGCCACATTTGGCACTTCATCGCTCTGGCCTGTTTAATAAATAAGTACCGCTAGAGAACTTGATTTCTCTTTTGTCATAATATCCCACCAAGTTGTATGGTCGTAGTTTCTGACAATTCCACCCAGTGATCCCACCAGCCTCTTACAACGCTTTCAATCTTTTTCATTAAATGGAAACCATTCTAAAATAGATGTAGGTGGAATACTTCTTTTTTGATTTTTTTGTGCTACGCAAACACTCCGCGACGACGCCATGTTGGGGGCGAGGTGGCGGTCGCTCTATATCTCTCATTCTATTCTCTCCTCCCTGAAGCAAGAAGGAAATGCAAGAAAGAACTTTTAAAACTTTTCTCTTCGTGAGAAGGAGAATCACTTATGTGGAGTTGGTGAAATATCTTCTCTATATGAAACAGTCTTCCAATTTGTCTTGTCTCGTTTACTAATAAACTGTTACATTTTTTATTCTGTGTGGTGGTGGCTTTCAATATAACTAACTATAAGATTACATGAATAGCTCAAATATCAAATAATTGATCATAAATTATCTAATAACTAATTAATATCATAAATGCTGTTCAATTATATTGATTATATTAGATTCAATATTGATTTGGGATATCAATTATTAGATTTTGAGCTATCATGTAACCTTTTTTACTAACAGCATGGCAAATTTCTGATAACCAATCAGATCTCGACTAACATTTAACTTGAGAATTTTTAGAAACATAAGCATTGCCAAAATTATTAAAAAGTTTATTAAAATCACAATTAACCATAAACAGTAAAATGAAAATATTTCATTTCTCTAAGACCTTCTTTTATAAAGTGTGTTCTTACTGTACTAATTAATTATATTAACTAAGGAGTAAGGAAAAAGAGAATTGCTTACACTTGTGCTATTTTTCTTTTGTTTAAGAAGGTAAAAACTAATTAGATGCACAAAGTTTATAAAATATCACACAAAATAAATCTAAGTTTATAAAATATTCACACAAACACATATAAACTACAGAGGTAAAAAGAATAAATAGCTGCAATGTCAAGAAAAAAATTCAAAGAGACATAGAAAAAAAGACATCGACTGACATGTTTGCAACGATGTCAGAGGTTCTGAGCAAATATTTGTGACGAAGATGATACCATTTTCTGTTCGATAGAGGCAGCAAAAGCTTTAAAAACGGAGGCTTCTGAAATCCTGAAAGTGACATAAAACAAACACTTATAAAATAATGAGCAGATCCTCCTCACCACATCTTAGCTCGACACCTCTTATGACGTAGTAAACATATTGGAATACATATTTCTTTTTGTTTGCAATGCATTTTAAATATATAAATACTATTTATAAAAATATTATTTAAATTATCTCATTAAAATTGATTATTATAGCCTTTGGTTTCAAATAATTTTTGAATTTCGGTTATGAATAAAAAAATGAAACTGTTCTAAAAAAACCCCTAAATAATATATCTTACAACACAGTCAAAGAAGTTATCTTAAGGTATAAGGAAGAATCAATACCTAAGACAAAGATGGAGGATTTACCACAGATCAAAATCAAATTAATTTTACTGTAATCTTCTCTTTGTAAAGAATTCTATACAGGTGGTGGAGCTTTCTGGTGAGATGGATAACTTATTCTTCTTTCAAACTAATGACATAATATCCTTGCACTGCTTTTATCGGTGATGGAATCAGAAGTAAGTCTTTTAAAACTCCTATTTTAATGAAGTAGGTTTGTTGAACAAACGTTAAAACTATGATAATCTTTAAAATTATTATCATTACCTCATCTTAAGTACAGGGTAAGTAAGGTAAGTTTGGGAAAAGTGGCCACCTAGCTGATTAATTTTTAAAAAAAACCCGGTGAGTTAGGGGTATGAAATAAATCAAAAATTCATAGACATGGTAGATTATGTCTGGTAAACAGTTAAATAACTACCGATACAACATATCAGACTAGGAAGGATTTTTAAGTCTTTGAATACTAACACCATCAGCCGAGTGACTGAAATTCAATTCTGCTTATAGAATCGCTTAAAGAAACGAGTATGCTGGAACTGATTTATTTTTGTATTTATTACCGTTGGATTAACTTCTCAGTTCACTTTAAGATAAAGTAAAGTGTATACAGTGATACTGATGAACGGGGGGGGGGTCACTCACGTAACCAACACAGACATTTAGTTTTTCCAATAGTGACCACTGCAATGGCTACTTTTAGAAACAAACTTTAAATTTGATTAAGTTTTTCTTCATGAACTGTTTACTATGCTTTAAAATGTGTGTTGTATGAATTTAATTTAATTCTATAGCGCCGGGACCAGGGTTTCTAAAACGGGAATTACATGCAAAATTATTTTCAAATAAGTTACAGCGTTGGCTATGGACCGGAAATTATCAAGTATGTTATGATAAGTAATAAAATGATTGATTTTAATCGAAAATGATTTCGGCTCCAAAGGATTTTTTTGTACTAAACGACCATATCTTCATCATCATATATGAGGTCAGGAGTGCAAAAAACGTGTGTACAGTTTTGCTCCGAAACGACCATATCTATTGAATTTCATGCATAAAACCCCTCATAAAGGCAGAAAAAGAGAGGTGGCCACTATAGAAACAATTTGGAGTAGTACTTTTAAAAAACTAATAAAAACATACTTTTCTCGACGTAACTAAGATTTTTATTGGTGAAACCGAAAGAAGAAGATTCAATTAACCTAAAAATAAGAGGATAACCGTTTCCAAGCAACTAGATTGATACTATTTATTGAGAATTTAAATGAAATTTTCCCTAAAAGTGGCCATCATACCCACGTTTACCTTAATAAAAGTGTCTATTTAAAAAAAACTGTAAAAAGAGAACCACTGGACAGAACGACTTGGTATTTCACTTGTGTAGTCCTGAAACAGGATGATTTTTTTTTTGCGGATAAGAAACGAATAATACCAAAATTGACTGAAAAGCGGCGCTGTAGTTGTCAAAACCCGAAATAAAACCGAAATAAAAACAAGCAAAATGGATCAAAAGAACTATCTTGCCTGTTTTAGGTTAGGTTGAAAAAGGGTTTTGGCGAAAACAGTGCCCCCTAGCGGTCAATTTTGGTATTATTTTTTCTTACGCCAAAAATAAAAAATATCCCCCTTGTTTAGGAATACTCAGGTGAAATATTATATCATTCTGCATAGTGGTTTTTTACAGCCTTTTAAAATCAAAAACAATAATTATAATCACCCCGTTTTAGTAATATCTGGTACATTGTAAAAAATCCACTAAATCTAAAGTCCCTAATTCTTAACTCCAGAAAAAAAAATGTGAAAATTTACTAAGATGGATAGAAGATGCTTGCCTTAAAAAAATCCAAAATCTTATCTTCTTTTTGGTTTATGGTTTGGTTTGGCTAAAACGAATCAAATTTCATTTATTATATTAAAATTATAAAAAAAGAGTCATAACACAAATTTTAGTTTTAAATATTGAGAGAGGTTTTCTTAAATAATTATCACTCCTGTTTTGCAAATTTTTTATTTAATGGATTCCTCACATTTATATATTTTTTTTATTTGACGGGCAATGTGATAAATCCGGGCATTATTAATAATGCCCGCGTATTACGGGCTGAGTGATAAATACTCATTGATATATGACATTGAATTTATCGCATTGCCCGCAACATATATTCTTAGTTTTAAAAAAATAAAATAAAAAATATAGCTGGATTTATAAAAGATTATCGATTTAAATCTTTAACTCAGTACTTGAGCTTTCAAATACTCTGCCCCTGTACAAAAGTTAGAGCTCAATTTAACAGTGACCACTGCCATTAAGCTAAAATAACAGTGTAAGAACTTACCCCTTTTAAAACAACTTCCATTCGATCGTTTTAGAACTCGAATGATCTCTCCAACGACGTAACGAAAGATCCGAGCAACGCCCACCCAGGATTTCCAGTCCAGCGGCCGACCGTGCTCACCACCATAATGGCCACGATTACGAACAGAATTGCCACTTGGATACGAGGATGAGATCTCTTCCCGAAGATTTGAGGTCTCGGACATTCCGAGAATTTTGAAAGCCAGAAGTGAAAAGTGATCTGTGGAGGACGATACTCATTTTCATTTTATTTATAATGCCGTCGATGTATACATTTTAATGATCTCAGAATAGTTGATTCTCAGCGACGTGTTGATTTCTCGTGGGAAATTAGAGTAGTGATATAAATATGTTGATGATTTTAAGTTGTTCTAAGAGTGTTTTTGTTTAAAGGTCAATAAGGGTTTACGTTATGAATGTTCCTTTTACATTTTAAGAAATTTTTTTACTGTGTATTTATTTTTTTATTAACATGCTGGCATGTTTAAATATATTTCTTTGGGAAGTATGAAATAAAAGATATTTAATTATATTTTTGTAGTTTTTATTCATATAGGAAAATAAAACATGGATATTCTAACATGTAGGAATAGCCTTATTCACTGCTCACTAACCAGCAGTTATAGAAAGAAAAGAAGCTTTTTGCTGACTCTGATTGTCGGAATCTTTCTTTGACTGGCGGTTAACCGCTGGTCTTGTATAATATGTAACGTATAATATGCCCAATATAATATAATAACAACGTATAACATGCCCAAATAAAATGAAGTCTAAAAATGGCATACAGCTGTTTCGGATATAGTACCAAAAGGATCTCCTTCGTCAGTGCCTAGATAGATACAAAACGCGAAAACCTTAATTTTATTTGTGTATATCATACGTTTGTTTTTACATCAAATTCAGCATGCACAAAGTATTTCTAAAAATTTAATGTCATTAATAGTTTGATAGAGGGTGGTATGGTAATGTGAGTTCAGTAATTAAGTTGAGTGAGTTTATGGGAATAAAAGTACTAAATTCCCAAGAAGTTAAACACATATTACTCACTACCCTCAGTGGAAAACTATATCTTACAAACATTAAAGAGTTTCTATAGTCTTTTGAATTGTGCTACAATATACTTCATGATAACAACTTCAAACTTCTTCCAATAAGCATCCACTACAATACAAAAAGACCCACAATACAAAAAGAAAAACAATAAACCTTTATTATGATAAAAAAAATCACGTCATAACATAACGCAGACCTAAACCAGCCTCACCTAACCGAACACAAAACCTTCCACTGATAACATCTCTTACAAAAAAAAGGTATTTTAATCTATCCAGCAGCATCCGGCCGATATCAAATTCCTCCTAAAATATGGATTCCTCGCTTTATCCATCCGGCCCGGATCAGGGAAAACACCAGGGCAAAACTCTTTTTTTAATCTTCCGCTCGCAGGGCGTAAACGGTTTATCTGTAACGGAAAGAGATCGGGCATAACGCGAATTGATTCTCGGGGCACGTTCGGCTCTTCTGCCCGTGCTCTCGAGACATTTCGGGACCATTCGGGACGCCCGAGGAGATGACGCGAGGCCCCGTTGGTGGGAATATTTTCGAGACATGTTGCTGCTGTGAAAAGAGAGATTGGGATGCAAGATGATGCTTGGATTTTGAGAATGGGATTTTTGTTGAGCTATTGTAAAAATAATGTTTGTGTTGAGTATACACTTTTATTTCGTTTTCTTATATATCGAATGCTGAATTACTAAAAGTTTCATAAAAATTTTTTAGTTTCGTATACCGAAAATGTATTTGCGATAGTGTTGGATGTCCATTTAACTTTGTTGGGAGGAAGAAATTTTAAGATTTAGTAAAGTGAACAAGGGAGGTGTAAGGTTGATGGTTTAAAGAGTATTTTGATGAATATCATAGAACTGAAAATTGTTTCCAATAATAAATATATCCAATGTTGTTGTTGTTGTCTTATGCCACTTGGAATATCCAAGCTCCATCCTCAAAGCAATGTATCCAATAAAAATAATTTTTAAGGTAACAAATTTAACTTATTTTTTCTTAAATTTTGATAGGAGCCAGTTTCTGTTTTTTGTTTCATGGAGATAAGTTTTTCAAGGTAATTTCATAACATAAATTTCTCAAAACCAAAATAAATGCATATTATTACATTCATGAGAAGAGAATGTCTCAATTACCTTACTAATTGTCCTTTTACCTATCGAGATACTTTTGCTACTTTAATCAAAGAATATTAGGATCTTAATTCAGTTGTATGAATAAAGACACAGAATTGTAGGATTGCGCCTCAGGCTCAGGTTTTAAAATTAAATCTGAAAAAAAGAAACAGTAATAGAAATAATAAAGGAAGAATCATCTTTACATTCCTCTTTCTCTAAATTAAATAATAGGTAATTAGAAATAAGAAATTATTTCTCCATTTGTCGAAATGGAGTGGCTAGATATGAAACTCATTTCGAACCTAATGTGATTAAAGTATAAAAAGAATGAATATACTAAGCTAAAAATAATATCCAACTATCATAAAGAATTGCAGTATTGGAATCTTAAACATTTTACTTAAGTCATATTATTATGAGCACATTACAGTACGTCGTAATCAGATAAATTATGATTAATGATAAAGAAAAATCGGTAGAAAAAAAGGAGTAGTAATCAATATTTTTCTTAGTGACATGCACTAACAAAAAATCCAAATTAAAATAAATAAATACATAGAAATAGAGTTCTTTTCTTGATGAAAAAAATCACCCCAGAAAAAAAAGGTAGAGAGATAAAGCGCATGTGAAGTGATCATCCCAGAAGATAGTGCAAAGCGCGGAGATCCGTTTTACTTCACTTTTGAACATGAGAAAACAGTGATAAGAGGTTCTGAATACATTAGAAACATGACTGGATCTTTTCCTGGAGCTCGGCGCCCCTATCTCAGCTTTTGTCTGGAGCGTAATGTTCAGCTTCTACGGATAACCGGAAGGGGGAATGATCTTCAAGTGTGCGGGAGGAACCTCGAAGAAAAGGAAAAGATGGATTGAAAAGACATCTGAAAACTGCTTTGTTTGCTGTTTTGGTCTCAGCTGAATGCTACTTTTTTTTTCGTTTAGAGTGCTTATTATGAGATTTTCGGAAGCTTTTTGGGGTTGTTTAAGCAAACATTTTAGTGTTGAATTTGTGTTGTTGGTTGGGAAAAAAGGGGAAATGGGATGGGAGTTTTTAAAAGTAAAGAGATATACGGAGTTTAAAGAAAGGAAGGTGTCGTGGTAAGTGGTGTTTTTCAAATATCTTAATGATAAATCGTGAGTAACTATTACTACTTTGTTGACGTTTAGGATATCCTCGTGAATTTATTATTGCAGGGAAACTTTAAAAACCAACTTTTATCATCCATCTTTGGTAAAATTCTTATGTTAGTTATTCCAGAATTTGGCATTTCGCCCCTTTCGAGAAAGGATAGCTTTTAAATTAAATCAGTCGTGTTCTAACATAACATTCTATTTGATTTAACCGTTTGTATTTGATCAACTACAGTCGCGCCTAATTTTTTTAAATATCTATTTAACAATGAATAGAATGTAATGCGTTCTACGAGGGTTGTTTTTTTTCAACCTCCGTTTTGCTACAGAAACTACATTTATAGAATCTATAAAACTGTCTTTAAATAAGATCAAAATATTTTTTAAACTAAAACTTGCTATGGCTTGTTGAAAACTAACTTTTTTCTGCTCAGCGAAAACCTGCCATGACATATATTCCATGCTGCAAATGTTTGCTAGACCTGTTACCAATCAGTGATGTATAAATCTTTACTAAAGTATTTATAATGTGGGGAAAATGTATCCCATTATCCCCCACTTTGCCCTGCTGTTACCTAAGTAATGTCCATAAATTCATTTTTAGAGATTTGTAAAGGAGTTTTAAACAAGGGTTCATAGCCGAGATCCTGTCTTCTGTTTCGTAGCTCTACTCTTAAGTAAAATCTCATCAAACAGGGTGGTCTTGTAACTTAATTTCCTTAGTTGTCGCCACTAAAGATATTGTTAAAATTATCTAATTAGTGTTTAGTTTACCATTAACACACCTTCTTACAATCACGGTTTTAGCAATAAACGTCAAAATACATTTCACCCTTAATACGATAAAAATTGTCACTTCAATAGATTAATATTGTAGAAAGGTTTAAGGGGTTTTGCTTCGTAATCTTCTAACTAAATCCAAGAGATTTAGAAAACTGAAAAGTTACAAACAAATTAATCGCATTCAAAGTAAAGACTAAAGGCCACAAATAGGTTGATCTTATAAAAGATGTTTAGGAGCGATTAATTTGCTTTCAACAAATTAGCACACATCCAGATATCTACAAAAAAGAGAAAGAACACTTGGCATCAATCACCCTCATCCATCACCAATCCACCAAACGATTCTCACATAGATGGATGACCTTCATTTGGCTAATCAACGCAACATTTCCTGCCCCAGAAAGCCCGGCAAAAAACAATAAGGGCTCCGGAAAAGTTTCTGGGGGTTCCAGATAAGACTTTCTTCCAATCTGGAGAGGGAGGGGTCGAGCAAAGAAAAGAACATCGCCCACCACTCATCCGCTGACACGTATTGTCACGAGGGAGAGAGAAGGGGCCCTTTTTCCATGCCTCCTGAGGACGATACCGGACGATTGTTTCGCGCTAATGAAAGGGGTTAAGGTGGAAGTTATTGGACCTTGGATGTGGATTGAGTGGTTTTTCTTTGATACATTGTTTTGAAGAAGGATACTATATGAGTAAGATGGTTTGTTATAAGGAAATGTACGGATATCAAGCATTCTTTATAGGAACTTTTTATATCAGGTACTTCTTTGATAAGTAATACTAATTTTTATATCATGCACTTTACTTAAAATGCCACTAATAGAAGAACTTTTTTGTGAACGTATGAAAATAAGCTATCCCCTTTTAGTTCTAAATTACTCTGGGGTTTATAATATTTTAAGATTACTACTAGATATATTTGAGTTTTAAATGTTTATGCACACATATTCCTTTTGTAAAATATATTTTTAAGTGTGTAACACAAGAGGATTCAGCGGAATTAAAAGGATTGTATACTTTCATGAGGCAATTGGGTACACATTTTTTGTTTCATTGGCTTTATTTCTTAAGTTTTTATAGAATATTCAATTTCAAAATGCGATAAATTTATATTTTATGGTATTTACCTTTTTATTTTATTACTTCATCGCTTATTGACCTTAGTAAATTTAAGTATAACAATTATTCTGAATGAAATAGAAAAATAAATACAATAAATATTAAAGGAGAAAAACCTCCCTTATATTACTAAATTCAGTCCTTCTTACTACTACAACAAATTTAACATTTTAATAAGTTACAAAAATTAATTCTTAAAAATTAAAATAAAGTCATAAAAATATATCTTGAAAATAGATTTTCCCCAGTTAATTCAAAATCCCATAAATTCCAAAACAACTTTCGCCCCAAACAAGATTAAAAACACAAGAAAACAAATCTAACACCTTTTCTCCTTCACAGCTAATAAATAACACACAAATTTCTCCTTATGAAATCTCAAGAATATCCCACCTAAAATGCAACCCCAAGATGATCTCCCAAGACCATTAACAACGTCTTATTCCCAGAAACTCGACCTACATTCCCTGCTTTAATCTCAATTGTCGGACGGACTTGGAGAACGTCATTTATAACCTCAATCGCATTACCCCAACTGCCCTAATCTAGCTACCTATAAAGTCCATTGTGCCAGACACACCACTCCCTGCCATGTTACTACACAGGATCCCGCCTCCATTCATCAAATGCGGATGCTCTGGTTTCCGATCATTGAAAGCAAGCCGGGGTTGTTGTTGTTATTTTCCGGGATCGATTGTCTAATTGCTCAAAGCAAGAGGTTGCCTCATTTGTCTTGTGGGTGGATTGCATGAAGTGAGGGGGTTGGGTCGAGTTTCTTCACGGTTGTAAGAGTACTTAAGCATATTTTTTTAAGGAAGTTTGGCAGTTAGTTACGAGTCGATAAATCGAGTTCACGTTTGTTGCTAGTTCGAGTATGGCTAGTGTGCGTTGAGAAATGTGCTAATTTTATTTTTTAAGTATATACTTTGTTCGTTTCATGTAGTCTAAAGGTTAAAACCATTTCAAAGGAGATAACTAACGCTCTAGTTGTGGAAATATAGAATTTCTTCTACAGACTAGAAATAAAAGTTTTATAATTCGAGGAGATATATAATGTGATCTGGTGTAACGTGACGTCATTAGGCAATCTGTTTCCAGATCACAATAATACATATCTATGTAAACTATGTTCAATCATCCTTTCAAGTTCTTCATTGCTTGTTAGAAAAAACATACCTGGCTAAAATGAAAACGAATTATTTTTCTTACTAATAAGAGCTCCTAGATGAAATATATCACATAATGGAGTCAATTTTAGTTATAGGAAAGTAAAAGAACTTCTCCAAACCAAATTATACACAAATTCAAAGTTTTCCGTTGAAAATTCACTAAATTAAGACATAAGAAAAGACAAACATGAATGTCTCCTTGTATCACTCCATTTGAATCAGCACAACTCTGAAATATCCTCACTCTCATCCTCACAAAATCGAACCTTTCATCCTCCCTCAAAGCCCCTCAAGGCGCGATCTCATATCAACCCCCTTTCTCCTCCAATCGGTGCGAGTGCTAACGATTGCGATTAGGCCAGCGCACGAGGCTCAAAAAACAAAGGACCGGACAATGCCGTCATTTCATTATGCTGCATTAGCGCCGTTTCGCACTTTTATTCAAAGGAAACGTCGCTCTTTATTAATAATGTGTCCACGAAGGTAACGGGAGGATTGAGAGAAAATGGTGCAACCATCTCTGACTGAGTAGGGAGATTTACCAGAGTGGCCAGTGATTTTTCTTCAAGGAAGGAATAGCCGCTGCTGCTGGACTAGCTAATTGCACCTTAGAGACAAATTATGAACTAAGGAGAAAGATGGTGTGGTTATTTGATGGGAGTTGGAGATCTTTTGGGGTAAGAGTATTTTTCTATGGAAGTAATATTTTACCAGGCACTTCGTCTACTTGAATAAGAGATTGTTTTATTGCAAGTCAGTTAATCCTAGGAAGTGGATTGGAATTAGAGGTGTTAATCCTAGTGCATCTACTGAAACACAGATGCAGATTGAATTGATGTTATCAGATTCTTTATCTTCCATCACATATAATAGGTTAACTTCCTACAAAGTCAAATTGTGTCTCACTGTGTGCGTGAAACAGAAGGTATAAATAAAATCAAGATATTCTTTTGGTCTTTTTTTAATCTAAGGTGAACATTTCATTTTTGGAGATTTTCTAATGAAAGATCCATTCTATCATACGTTATTTGGGCTAGATGAACACTGAACAGGTTCAACTTTTACTGTACATTGTACCCACAGTGTACCAAAACAGAGGGTTCAAAAGGGCATAGGCTATAATGTTTATTGATAAAACATGAGTTTTGCCATGCTCTGGTCGTCATGTCTCGAGCATTATTCACTGCTACCTGACCATCGGTTAAAGAAGGATTCCACCAATCAGTCAGCGAAAAGCACCTTTTCTTTCTTTAGCTGCTGGTCAACCACTGGTTAAGTGGCGGTGAATAAGGCCATAAAAAACTTAATCCATTAATAGCCCAAAATGAGAGCTATTAATCTTCTAACAATAATTTATACAATGTTAAAAGTAATTAATAAGGAACTTCATTTTTCGGAGATATTATAAGAGTCGAAAAACTTTTGCCACGTTTTTATTGTTTTTCTTGTGTTTAAATACTTTCTAGAAAACGGAATCTTGAAATTTCATACTCTTAAAAACCGTTAATGATGAATCATTATGCTAAACTTAAAAAAGAATATTTTATCATTATTTATACAATATAAACATCTTATCATTTCATTACTTTGTTTAAAGTAGTGATTAATATAAAATAAAAAATAACAGTTTTTTAAGTAAAAATAAATTTATATTGCTCCATACTTTCTTACAAAAAATGGTGATTACCATATAATCTTTTCTTCAAACAAAGAACAGTAATTTTATATTCAAACCGTTTATTAGTTTTTATCACCGAAATCAGATATTGTAATTAGTATGGTAAACATTCGAGTAAAGTGGGTAAATTTTTTTATAAAAATCTTTAGAATTGAAATTTTTAATTTTCCATTAATTTGACTACTCATAGTTATAAATTAAATGCTAAAAAAAACTTATTCTATATAATCTTAAATAGTAGATAAATAATGTGTAGTAAAAAACCTTTGTAACAAAAATTTTAAAGTAATTATAAAATTTTTATTTGTCATTTAAATTGTGTTATTATTTTTTTTTTATGTACATATGTATTGTGTATTAGTTATATTTTAAGACACTTTTTTTTTTTTTTCGGTTTTATTTCCTCATCTGTACTAAATTTGCTTGTAATAATTTTTTTTGGTCAGCTAAATGGGCATGTGCCCCAGTCTGACTAATATGCCTTCCCCCTATTTTCGATTGTATCGCTTTGTACAAAAATGAAATAAATTATTATTATTATTATTATTATTATTATTATTATTATTAATTTACATTGTATCTAAATTAGTAATCCAGTTAAATATAAAGCATCTGAATAATTTTAATCACTCAAATCAATCACTTAACTCAAAATTAAATATTTTACTGTCGTATTTACTTTCTTTACGTATCTTTAGTGAATTTAAAGTAATATGGAAACATCACTATGAAAATTTCCTCCTTACCTAAACCAAGTTATTATTAACTCTTATGTACAAGAAAAATAAAATCTGTGAAATTATTTTGACGCGAAGTTGCTCGTCCATTCATCGTCCTCTACACAACTCTCCATTAATTATTATAATCTTAGAACGAACAATTAAGAACCACGTAAAATACCGCCAATCCCTTATGGTGGACTCAGTCCCCTTTCCTTTAGATCCGGATCTCGCAGATTCCCGACTCCCCCAATAATGATGGCCCTGATGATAGGACGCTGGAAATTAGAAGTCTTTACTCCTTTGTTGTAAACATAACAAATGATACCATGCAGTATGAAACACCCCAGTTTGCGACGAAAGGAACGATATTTTGCCATTCACGGTGGTGCGAAATAGCTCTTTGCAAGTAACCCCCCTATTTAGAATACTTTCTCATTCACGAGATTTTTCTGCGCATTTATTCGAGAACTAAGGGATGTCTGATGCGTAGACTATGGAATTGTTCGTTTTAGATATTAATTATTATAGGCTCATTTACATTGCGTAACATCCAACAGTACTAATATTTATTTCTTTGTTCAATGTAAGTTTACATTAAAAATTACAAGGGAAATTTCCTTGTACTCTGTAGGGAAGTGGTTCCCAACAGGTGGTCCGCGGACCACTGGTGGGAGGTGGTCCGTGAGATGGTTCATAAATTTATCCAAAAATTATGTTGAAATTTTAAAAAAAAATTGATTTTCTTATCACACAATCCAAGAAGTAGTCAAAAAACTATAGATATAAAAAAACATCTACTATAGGTATAAGAAAAATTTATTGCCGGAAATGCAAAAGCTTTAAACAGATAAATTAATATTTTCTTTTTTATTCGCTCCTTTGGAATACTAATGTTATGATTAAAGTAATGTTAATTTATCTTTTAAGTGTAATATATTATTTAATTTCCAGTTCTATTAAGAAACATATATTTAAGAGTTGGTTTCTCTTACTTCAGAAAAAAGTAAAACTTCAGACCCTCTGTGAGAAATGAATGCATTGAAAAAAAAGTTAAATTTTTAAAGATTTTAGTTGTGGATAGGGATGGTCCGCACGAGGTTCAAATTTAAGTAAAGTGGTTCGCAGACATATTTGAGTTGGGAACCACTGCTGTATATTCAGAAGAACAAAGTCAATGGTTACTAGTAATAATATCACATATTAAAAGATAATATCTAAAATTGTGACGATATTGAATTAACTATATCATGTCTGTTGATATAGAGTGTTTTCAGGTGACGACACAACCGGTTATGTTCTTTTAACTGTGTATCTTCTGTAGGGCTTTTAACTGTTGCTAAGGTAGTTTTTTATCTGTTGCTAAGGCGGTTTTTAAGTATGGGATCACGTGATTGCAAATGCTCCAATAGAAGAATTCCACAGCTAGTCATTTTCTGTAACTGTTAACCTCTGTAGGGCAAAAAACTGTAACATCTTCTGTTGCTAAGGCCGTTGTTAGGTCCGAGTCATGTGATTGAAAATGCTCTATAAGAGCAATAGATGAAAAAAATAGCACATATTTTATCAAACATCTTTTCTCATAAAAGATAATAGGAATTTTTATAAGGTAGTTTCAAACCGTCTAATTAATTATTTTTCAGAACTATTTAGAAACATTTTTATACCTACACTTTTCAGATATTTTTAAAAAGTAAACAAAAATATCTTGTTTTAAGCACATTAATTTAAAATGGAAATTTGTATTTAATTAGCAAGTATCTATTATTTAGAAGATACAAATCATTTAGTGAAAAAACAATTTTGCATTAATTTCAATTATCTGCATTATGTGAATAATCAAAGGCATACCCATTTCACACGTTTGAGGATACCTCATGCATAAGAAATGTAGGAGGCAAAAGTTTACTCTCAGAAGGTTTTCACCCAAACAAAAAAAATATAGTTTCCTTCATTTTAGAACCAGTGTATTCATGAGTATGCTCATATCTTATTCAATTTGCACCTTGGGTTTATCTATTTCTGTAAGAGTGACCCGGTCACCCCCATACCCAACGTTATTTCACTGAAAATGAAAAAGGCTGCTTTAGAGAAAAGAAAAATATAAAATCTACAAAGCTCTGCCACGTAGTATATTTTTCGAGTGTAAAGTGGCAGAAAATTTAAACTAGCTGGGATTGATACGGAAAATATTTTACCTAGAACATGTCGGACTTCCTTTTAAAAAGGATGGAAAGGAATATAAATAGGAAGCCTATAATTTGAAATTCTTTTCTCTGCTGCTTTTCTAGGTTGTATCGATGGAATGTTGAAGAGAAAACATATGCTCTGAAAATGATTTTTTTTCACAGTTTCGTGTTCTTTAGCCTTGAAAGAAGAAAACGAGTTTCTGTTCTGCCACGCTTTTCAGGTATTCCGTGTACGTGCCTGATCGAAAAGAGAGCAATGCCGAAATTGTGTTATTGATATCATTTGCAAGGTCTCGAAATATGGAAACACTCTAAAGGATGCCGTAGAAATACAGGCAAGGACAGACTTTAATAGTTTACACAAACACGTTTAAAATAACTTTGGTTAATTTATTTAAACGGGTGATTAATTCTATCGAATTTGATAGCTCAAAAGCCACGTTATAAAATTCCATGAAACTATGTTTAAAATTATCAGGAAAATACTGTTGAAACTTAAGACCCACTCAGAGAATTAAGAGTTTTTTTACAAAATTTTATACATAACTTATAACTAATGAAGAAAAATATATTGAACCATCTTGGTAAAATATTGTAATTAAGTTTTGAATTATTTTAGAAATATGTTTTGGTTGACAAAATAACAACTTCACCCATGAAAAATAAAAAATGTACTCTATTTTTTATTTAATTGATAAAAAGGTTAAAAAATAAATGTACAATATACTTTTTAAATGCTTTTCATTTCCCTCAATTTTATAAAAATAACTATTATTAAAACATTAGTATTAAGTAAATAGAAATTAATTCCAATATTTAGGGTACAATATCATAACACCTGGGTCTTAATAAAAAGGATTATTTTTTTTATGCCTTTTTATTTAGTACATGTGTAAAATAATTTATTGTTCTACTTAAATCAGTTCAATATTTTGTTTATTTTTAAATACTAAAAAATAAATTAATTTTTATGCAGTTAAGAATATTCAAGTATTCAAGAAAATTACATAAATACCTCCACAATCTACCAAGATTATAAAAAATTTCACTTATTGATTTAGGAGATTTATATCCATTGAAAAACTCTTGCTTGCTCGAATCAACCTTCGTCTGCCGAGGCCATATAAACAGCATCTCAAATTCCCGCATGGTCCGAAAGATATCCCCTGCTTCAGGCAGACCAGAGTTGTGTACGTGACTTGATGTGGGTACGTGACTCTGATCCGTGTGCAAACAATCTATTAAATTATACTTCAATGCGGCAAATTATTAGAAATATTCGGTCTTTACAGGACACTTGCTTCATGCTTTAAGTGGGAAATAGTTGGAAAAGTTAGGTTGTGGTATGTGGTTCCTTCTCTTTAATCAGTTAAGGATGACTCTTATTTGATATGAGGGAAAAGTTTTAACGTTGAATGAGAGAAAATAGATGTTTATATTAGATTTTGACTTGAATACAAAGTAACTAAGAAGTCTTAAAATTACCTTTCCTCTATGTTTTAGAAATTGAATGATTAATAAAATAACCCAAACTACTCAACTACACATGTGTCGTTGATTTTGAAAGTGGTATATAAATCTTCTTTTCATTGTTTCAAGATATCTATTGTTTTGAGTTGGATTACACATTCTGTGTTGTTAAGAAAAAAATGTAAAAAATCTATCAATACTCAATTATTGATTGGGGTAATGTTTTCCCTGACTGATAACAACGTTAAGCACCTGTTTGCCTTCAAGTTTGTTTGGGGGGTATTTGCTCCAACTCCCCTTTTGGAGCATTTTCCAGCACTTGGACTGTTTGGGAGGTATTGGAAGGGAAGCAATTCATCTCCCTAGCATGTCCCAGACGTGTTCTATTGCATACATTACAGGAGAACGTGCTTGTTAATCCATTCTTGCAATTTCTTCATCCTGAAGGAAATCATTCACTAAGGTAGCGCAATGTTTTCTGCAATTATCATCCATTACTGTAAAATTATCACCATTTTCTGCGTGAGGGACTACCAGAGGTGCAAGGATATTGACATTATAACTCTGGACTGCCAGAAACTGTTCCTTATGATGTGGGAGTCTTTACTCCACAGATAGAGATGATGCTCTGTACCATCACCCCACCCCTCCAAATATGACCCGTCTCGTTTTTCAGTTCATCCTGATAACAGCTGATTTTTGTCTGGAGATAGAAAAGAACACAAAATAATCCAATGTTTTGCATGAAGGAGTCAGATTTTATCTACATTTTAAAGTGATATAGAATATTATTTCTATTTATAGTAATTTTTTTTCACAATTCTTAATAAGATAAGCAATCAATACAGAAATTTATACATAAAATTTCTATTGGACTAGTACCACTTTCAAAACGAAAAAATTAAATTTTAATTAAAAGTAGGAAAAAATCAACGGATAAAACTTTGTTCATATTAATATTAGTCAAAATAGCCAATAAACTCATTTTTAAAATGTCTAAACTAACCCTTTTCAAAACCAACAGCCCATTATCATCATATTTCCAAAATTGTTAATAAGTTTTTGTGAGGGAACTTAAATTTACCACTATATTTTTATAGATTTTAATTGTTTGCTGCAAAATAAATTAATAATAATTATTTACTTTTGCAAATATTCCCAATACTACACCAATTTTTTTCAACTCATAATTAAATTTTTAATATAATTGTATGAAGTAACGACGTACCTGTAGAGGGTATTAATATTTTCTTTTGAACAGTATAAAAATACATCTTATTGTGTTTCATGTTAAACATAACTAATTATTTCATGTAATCATAAAGTTTAATGAACTCTGAGTAAATGTAAATAACCTTAGACCAAAGTGCTGTTAAAATCTGTAAAGGAAACAAGAACATCCTCCCAACATATTTTTATGGTTCTAAACTGCTCCTTCTTTTGTTTAGATAATCACTTTGGAACAAAAGAAGGCGCAAACAGAAAAATTCCATCACCACCCAGAGAACTTATTGAATTTCCTCTTCCACTTGTTCTCTTGCACACAATTTTCCGACAAATGAAAGAGAAAACTTTTAGCAACCTGGCAACAAGAAATCCTAACGACCGCTTCGGCGAGATTTAAATGCTTAATGACGTCACATCCGTGTTATCGTTAGCATCCTTTTAATTCGTGGACCATTAGGAATATTCAGCGAATGAGGGCAATATGGGGAAACATTTAGATGATGATTTCAACTCAGAAAAAATGTTTTCAGAATCATTAATTATTGCTTTTAACGCGTTGAAGCTGATTTTTGCGAAGAAAGAAGCATTGTACCACGGGATTTAAATGCGCGGTTTAATGTCAGCCTTTTCCGGCCCCTGATTTGGTTATGAATATCAATTTTTCTTTTTCTCTTATTCCAGCTAATACTGTTTGGACTGCAACGAAAAATTTACGCGATACGCGATATTTTCTACTTCCTGTAATTGCAGTCAATTTGTGAAGAGTTGGGAAAAAGTGAGCTCATAAATTATTCTAATATTCTTGAAACATTCATTTTGTTACATTGGAATATATAACTTTCGCATTATTTTATGATTTAGTGCATGACCAGTTTCAGCTGAGTGTTTAAGGGACTGTAGTATAATATTTGAATATAAGTAGAATTCATTGATATAATACAAGGTTAATAGAGTTGTAACTGTACTGTCTGTCTATCACAAAAAAAAATTGAGTTTTTTTCAAATTGTAGACATCACAGAGAGAACTTATCTTGAAATTTTCAGAGAGTTATAAATAAGTGCGCTAAAAAAACTTAAGTTTACTGGGCTATAAGTTAAAAAACCAATTAATTTTAACTTAAAGTTGTGTTGATATTCTAAAATAGTCTAAAAAAATCCGTAGTTAAAATTATTTTTATTTTCAATTCTTAAATAACACAACAACACACAACAAGCACATTCCATTGCTTTTTACAAAATGTAAACAATTTCAGTGGAACTAGAAAAACGTTTTAAATCTTAACTCTTCCATCAAGGCTCTTTCCTTTAATTGTCTTGTCTACCCTTGAATCTAATACATACATAGATCAGAAACCAACGATCGAAAACAGTCCACTCACTGTTTAATGCAGTTGGGATTCAAAAACAAAACGTTAAAAGTATAAAAAATACCTCTATATGAAAAAACGAATCCTTTTTCAGTGTTTAGGGGTCACTTCGAAATATCGTCCGAAGACGGAAGTTAAGATCAACTCGTTATTAATCATAATAGGGACTTTCCCAAAGGAAGTCAGGAGGAAAGAATAAAGTTATGTATGTGCAACTCAAGTCTTGACAGACAATACTTTACATGGCAACTAAATATTCCCAAGAAACAAAAAAAAAGCCATACAGCAGTGTTCAACACTTTTAAGCCAGCAGTAAACAACTGCAACATTCTGTTCCATCTGCTCACATCACCTGAAGGCATTCCGTCATGGTCCAACCTTCAGCACAGCAGACAATAGATAGCGGTATTCAAAAAAAGTGTCGAAAAGCAGCAGTGCTTTCACCGCGAGATCGATTTTAAATGATGTTTTGGAAGCATTCTTTATCCCCTCCCCCTGCTCTTTTGATGCCCAAAACTTTTGGCACAGTTTCAAAATGGCGCCGGAATGCTCCTTCGGGGGCCGTTCGGAATCGCTCTCCGAGGCCTACTGAAAATCTCAACTTCTGCAAGAGGACTTTAAGTTTTCGAAATTGCCGCCATTTTATTGCCATTTTCTTTTGCTTTGGGTACGCTGTGACGAAGAGCTAGATTTGACGTGATGTGACGTGCAGATCTGTTCTTTGCTTGTTCGATGGAATGGATGTCAGTTTTTTTGGAATGCTGTGTGATGTGGCAGATCTGTTTAATATTTTATTTTGTCGGTTGTTGCTGTGCTGGGGCTATTGTAAAAAGAGAGAATGGAGACTATATGACTGAAGGAAATGTACTTAATGGATTCTTTTGTCGCTTTAGAAGGGTAAATAGGCTCTTTTGAATTTGCCTATAGCATTTGGGAGAAAAAGCATAGTAGGGTATAGAGGTAAAAGAAAAACAAAACTGGAAATAAGGGACAACTTTTCATTTGCATTTGTGTAAAATACTCTCTTGATATTCAAATTCAGAATTTTTTAGATGACAAAACTATATTCCTGAATTTTGTAGAAACTATTTAATGAGCTGCAAAGATATAAATTGAACGTTTGTAAGTGTAATCATATATTACTTAATTATTACCTATAACTAATTAACATAAAACTATATAACTTTATACAGATGTCTCCCAGCCAGCATATAAATATACTGCAGTAAAAAATTAAATTATAAATTAAAAATAATTAAATGAAATTATTCCACATAAATAAGATACTAAAATTACTTTAAAAATACTCATACTTAATAGATGATTCTGATGAAAGCAAAAAAAAAATAATAATAATAATAATTATGAAAGTAATTTAAAGTTTAAAATCTTTTTGATTATAAATAATAATTTAAGTTTGAATTTTTGAAGTAATTTTTAAAATTGATTTCGCAGAATCGTTACGGAGAGGAACAGGAGTAGACTAACTAAGTTACAATGCTTCTGCCATGTGGGCTTCACCAGGATTCATGCAAGAGAATAATTACAGTAGTATTAATTTTTATAAATACTTATTTATTTTTCGTTCAGAACTGTAGAACCTTTCTAAATTTTCTTATAAACTTGTATAAAATTAAAGAAAATGTATTTATATATTTTTGAAAAATTAAACCTACCTCAAGGAATACAGTGGGTATTCGAACCCCGAAATACGGCTTTGCAGTCAGAACCACTAGGCCAGCGCGCCAGAGTATATTATACATAATGTCTTAAATGTATCTACTGAAGAATAAACTCACATTATTGTGTATGTTTAAAAAATCAATAAAAATGCTAATTTAGGAGTGAAATCACCTCTACCTTCACAATTGTTGATATATCAATGAATTTTACTTTTATGCTTGGTAATAAATAAAAAAAACAATATTTAAAAGCATTTAAAATATTATGAATTTCATAATGTTCTTTTACATTATTTTTTTTCTCATAAAATCTTATTATAGTAGTACAAGAAAGAATGAAAGAAATCCATTCACACACACACACAAATTACTTTTTTTCGCAAAACAAATCCACCATGAAATAAATTTAAGACATAAAGCTAAACTCCTCAGAAATTACTTTCCAAAATAAATTTTCTCTTACATCTGCACACTGTCCTTTATATATTTTTCCAAGTTCATTAACTCTCAATAGGTTGTTGAGATTTATCACTCAACGAATGGTCCCCAAATTACCCGCTGATGACATTTGATAAATTCATTCTTCAGACTCTCGAAGGCTCAGCAGAAGAGATTAGGAACATTGAAGAGATTCCATCTTTTTCCAACTCTTGCTACACATGCTTCGAACATCAAGATTCCCTTCTCGAGGCTTATCGAAGCGAGATGAAAGAAAATTTCTCTCTTTGAAAGCATATACCTAACGTAATAAAAGACTACGATCTCTTGTCACACTGCGGGATACGAAAAATAAAGCAGAAAGTGGGAGGAGAGAGAAACTTTCGGCTCTCTTCGAAAGTTCACGAATTGCATTTTTCTTTCGCGAAATTGATGAAAGAAGTTGACATTCTATGGGCAAAAAATATTGAAGGACACTTCGTGGGTAGCAATAAATAGGAATAATAAAAAAAGTTTTTTTGAGAATTCAAACCGCCAAAAAGCAGCCAGGGTATTTTCCAAGGCTACAAATGCATGCGGGTGAATTTCTAGAAGAGCTTTTTGGAAGGGGTTTTTGAGGGTTTCAATGAACGAATTTGAACGGGTAATTTAATTGAAATGTATATGAACTGAAGTATCTGAAATTTTACTTTTTATCTTCGTACAATTAATTCACACTAGACTTTCAATTAGTTGTTTGCAAAGATATCTAGGAATTATCTTCTGAAACATTCAGAGAATGAAGTTTTTAGGATACATTTGCACCAAATATCTCATTAAATTTATGATTTGATTCATTTTGAATCTTTTTATTTTCATTTTGCTGAAAAAATAACTGAATGTTTAAATTTAGTTAAAAGTATTTAATATTTACATTTACATAAAAAAAATAAAGTAGTGAGCGAAATTTCTCAATGTTTTAGAGAATGTATAACGACTTTAAATTTATGCAACTTCTTTTTAACATTTGCATTTACACGTTTCTCATGACATAAAAAATGTAGGCAGTTCTTTATTTAATACATCAGCATGCCGTTAAAATTATTGAAAGATTTTTGTAAGTGGCAGATTGCGTAGTATAAAGAATTTTTATCTTTCGTCCAACCTATTCAAAATTTATATTACATATAAAGGTACCATTTAAACTATTCTAAAAATTTTTAAGTTATACAAACAATCATGTGGCAAACACTAATTGATTTCTCATTAAATTCATTTATTTAAATCTGTAAGGAAATTAGAAAATAAAATTTCATTGGGACATGTCATGAACTATAAACAAATAAAAACAATTTCTCATTACAGGCTAATGTCTTTCATTCTACCAAAAGTCCATTTCGTTGCTCGTTAGTTCACGCAAAAAAACTCCCAAACTCCAACTGCACAAAACCCATCCCCGACTGACAACAATTAAGGACTGCTATTTTGTCAATGCTCCCAATCGGGGACCACTTTAGCATTCTAGCATTGACACTTCTTTCGCTGGCCCATCTGATTGGCCATTGCCCCGACCAATCCCGAAGCCACAGCTGCAGGCACATTGGATGGAAGCTTCTTTCCATCGCAACAAACTAAAGAAAGGTGAAAGAATTCCGAACAATGAATTGGCAAAACAACTTAACAGAGCCCGGGCAAAACAGTGGAGAAGAAACAAAAAGAGTTGGGGCACTGTGAAGGATAAAGTGAGGGGACGAGGAGGTCCAGAGATTCGGGAATAATCCTTGGACAAAGACGAATGGCAAGGTGACAAACGACGGCTCCTATTGACAGATGACAGAGGAAACTGTCCCGTCAGTAGACTTATTCATCATTCCAAAAGTCGGAAGAAAACCACCCTTTTCTCTGGCTGTGAAGAACGTGATTTCAATTATTTGGGTCAAATAGAGGTTCCAGATTTCACTTTTATTGATGGGAAAGGTACCATTTTACTGCGTGAATGTATTAAACTAATAATATTTTTTTTCTGGTTTCAAGACATTTTAAAAACGGATCGAATAATGTATGCTTTTAAAATTGTGAACTATAATATCAAATCAAATTAAATAAAAATATTACATCCTGAAGTTTATAAAGAAAGTAATATAAATAGCTAAATCCATATAATTATCCATATAATATTAAATCGTATTTAAGATAAAGGGAAACATCCTTCAACTGTTCTTTATATTGTTCTTGGTTTAGTAATCTTTTAAAAGAATTCTTAACATTTTTTAACACTGTTTTCTACATTTTCACTTTAATTTTATGTCTGGCTAAACTTTGATTATTGGTAACATTAAAAAACCTATAATTAATAAACTTCTGAGGAATAAAATTTTATTTTAAGTTTTATTTATTTCAAAAAGTAATTATGTTTCAAAATTTAATGAATAGCTACATAAATTTCAAAAATTTAAATGCTATTTCAATATGATAGTGTTTATTATATCATCTTAAATGTACAATTGAAATTGAAAGTTGAGCAAAATAGGACATAAAAAAGCAGGTTTGTAAAATTGACAGGTAGTTCTTATTAAACTTTGTTTCAAATTACTGATTCCAGTTATGAAATTAATTGTCAGGTTTAAAGCTTCATGAACCATTGTAAAGAAAAACACCACTTGTGATAGCCAAACTTAGATTTGGCTGAATATATAATAGTTGTTCATTAATAGAAGAAACAATATTTAAAGAGTTGATTTTTAAAATTTGCTATTAGAATTACTTTTATTTAAAATTGCTTATGAAAGACAAAAAATAATTAAGATGTCTTAAAAATCTTTTTCCAACATAATTATTAGAAGTGTACTATTTTTATTATAATAATAGGTTCTTGTGAATAGTGCTAATTTTAGATTCAAAGTTTATATAGTACGTATAATGCAAGTAATGAGTTTTCTATAGATCATTATGTTATATTTTTGAGGGATACGGTTTTAAATATTTGTTAAAATGAAAAAAAGTATAGTAATATAATAATTTATAACGTCGCAATGTCCTTCGGTTAAATTGATTGTTATAAAGGCCAACTACTGTTACTACTCTAAAAGTACTCTGAAGTTTTTTCAAATAAAGGAAGGTATCTCTCATAAAAGAAAAACAAACACTATTTCCTCCAAGTACAGAAACTAGGTTTCTCACAAAGTACATAAATATTTTTATATGAATATTTTTTATTTCCTCTCAAAGTAGAAGGAATATTTTGTATACTATTGTCAAAAAAATCCTATGGTATTTTTACCCAACGTAAACCCAGGAAAAATTTTAGAAATACTATACAGTGATAATAGTAAACACAATGAAAGGCATTTAGTCTTTGATAACAGACTGAAAAGACCAATTCAATGGATAGGAAGGAAGAAACCACTTTTCAGACGACACCGATCCCCGAACGATCGTAAAACATTTATTCCACCTCCCACGGATCCAACTCTATTCTTCCTCGACTCGTCCTATTCTGCCAACTGGAAATAAGACCTGAATGAGAATGCGCTGTTGAATTAAGCATTTCACCACCCGGCGAAAGAAAAGACGTAAAATATTTGTCGAGAGGCAATCAAGGGTTCGCCAACCGAAGCAATACCCAAATAGAAACCCATCTCTCTGTCCGAATCAACTATTGATCAGCCGTTCGATTCGGGACAAGGTAGCGAGCAGTCTGATCAGCACCTTCGTTTTATTGAGTGTTTTCGCTCGATTTTATTTTATTCCATTTACACGAAGTTGTGTCCCATCTCCCGCAAATGGACTCGTAAATGTCGCACGGGATTCTTCTGGAGACATAAAAACTACGCACTTGAGAAATAATAGGCTTAGCTGGGTGGGGACACGCTTGAATCGCGCCCGTTCGAATTTATGTCCTAGAATGGCTGATGGGGGGCCCGGTGTTATTTTCCGCGCTCTTGCCCAAAGAAGGTGTCATTGGAATGACCCGGGGAAGATTCATGGCTGGGCTGTGAACCCTGTGTTTTTCTTCGCGTTGGGAAAATAATTTTGGCTTATTTTATACCGTTTGTAAAAAATTGCCTTAATATTTCATCGCCTGACGAAAGAAAATATCTGAAATATTGTCAGGTTAAGGATTTGGAAGTTGAAGTTTATTTAGGGGTGATGAGGAGTCTTTCGGTATAGAAAATTTGGTATCTGAAATTTGTTATGAATATATTGCTTGAAAAACTAATGATGAATGTGTAATAAATGACTGAGTTAAATATGCAGGGTTTCAAATTAAAACATTTAGGAGTTATAGGTAAACCCAGGAACAATACAATGAACTCAATGCCATTCAATTTGGAACAATGTCTTCGCACAACATAAAAGGCATCGTTTCAATTTAATATGAAGACTTCATTAAACATAATATTTTGAATGAAGCTTAAATACGTTTAAATCTTGAAAATTGGCAGCATCCTATTATTTTTAGTCCCATCCTGTTTGCCCACAATAGGATTCCTTTCATTGATATTGATTTCTACTTTCAACATTTGTTCACACTCTAACGCCTTAAGTGTTTTGTTTGCCACCCTACTCTCTCATGTGATTTTCAAGCGTCTTTTGCCTGCCAACCGCTTTTTAAAACTTTTACTGTAAATTTGAATTATTTTGTATGAGTTGCTACTAGATGAATCATCGTCAATTGTACTAAGTTTAAAAGATACACTCATATTTTCCCCCAAATCATTTTAATTTAGATTTTTGTTAACGATAATATAAGTTAAATATAAACTAGAGTTCCGTTATAAAGAAACACAATATTAAAGCATAGAATTTACTTTTAAAGTAGCTTATAATCTTTGTTTTGCAAAAAAATAATTTAATTGAATTAAACCTGAAATATAATAAATCTAAATATTTTTTTTCTATTGCTCCCTGAATATTGAAAATGATTACAGTCTTATGTACACACAAAATTTATTTCTCTTTAATACAAAATTAATAAAAAACACTAAGGGTTTTATAAGTGAAAGACTTTTGAAATAAGGTACGGACAAAGATAAAAATATAATTAGGTTGTTTGATTTTAATGCTTTGACGATTGTAAACCGTATATACAAAGCTTTTGTTTTGAAGAGGTAGCTTTCATATTACATGTGATAATACAAATAGAACTATTTCGTATTTATTTTGTGAAATTTGTTGTTAGTGTGTGTACCATGGTTATTATATTCACGAATAATGTCAAACATGTTTGAGTTTCTGTTTGTTTTCGTTCCCATTTTGAACACTAAAATAAAAAAAAAACAACAACAACACAGAATTGCAGCATTGATAGAAGTTTTTCTAAACTTCTTCAATAATAAAATTAGAGTGAATTACATTAAATGTTCGACAAAGCCCTGAATAAGATAAATAAGGCAACAATTTCAAAATCATCACTTGTTTCCTTTTATTTAGAGTTGTTTTGCTAAATTCCCTTTATTCAGAATGTTCTGAAATATTAAGTGAATAAAACACTGTTACACCCATCTGTAAAAGTCATTTTGCAAAATTACTCAGAAATAGAATGCGCAAAATCATCTTCTACGAATCGTGACCAAGTAAAAATTGTTCTCAAATTACCATCAATGATACATGCCTGCATTTTAGAGGAGATAACATCACTGTATGAAGCTATGGAACATGAAACGATCTTTAAACATGGGCGATTCAATCAGGCAATGGTAGAATAAGCAATGAATGAACCAAAGAATGAATAAGGAAAAACTAAAAGGTCTTCATGGTTCATTGAGAAATGGAATGGATCTATTTATATCAGAATGAGATATGAAATGAATGAAATATTTGTATATTATTTTGTGGTCTTAATCTCATCTCAGATGTTTAAATTTAACGAAGCATTAATTCAAATAGGGTTCTAGGTAGTAAATAAAACATTCCGGTTTATTCATCTGTTTAAATAATTTATTTAGTTAGATTATAATTCATTTAAAATTCCGTAAATGTTAAATTTCAATGCTGTGTGTGTGAAGATTAAAAACTTAAAAATCCAAAAAACAAGATAATATCTCAGAAGAAAATAGCATTAATACTTATTATAAATGGGTACATTTATGCAGTATGCAATTCGTTAGTTTAGTTAGCTGGATTTAGGGTAGGTGACAACACCACAACTAACTTTTTAATCCACTTGTTTTTTACCTTCCTAATATTGAGATAATTACGATATGTGTAATTAAGAATAATTGAATGAAAACTATTCCACTAAAAATTTAACAACACTAGAATTTATCACTCTTATTTTACAAAACGAAACATATAGGAATAATGAAAATGCAAAAAATAATTAAATGAAGGAAATAATTCAGAACAATAGAATGAAAGGACCGTTTCCCTCAAATTATCACCCAAATACATTACTAATAATACGGAGCATAATTATTGAGTTATATAGATATTCAGTTAATTATTTATTTTTAATTTCTTATTTCATATTGATTTTGTTTTGTGAAAAAAGAGTAATAAAATCTCGAGTTGTTAAATTAATTAATGAAATCATTTTCATTCAATTATATTCTTAATTACTATTTCCTATTTCTTTAATCCAATATTCTTAATTATTATGGCGATCAATAAAACATGTGGAACAGTAAAAAACAGTTGCAGCCATCTACCCTAAAACCAATTAACTAAACTGGTGGATCACATACTGCATCAATACCTCGTAAATGTCTTCAAAAATAACTGAGTATCAGACACTTTAAGTAAAGTGTCTAAATAATTTTTAAAATATTTAAAAAAATTTTACATAAAAGTTATTTTAAAGGAATTCTTTTATTCCTTTGATTGCAATGAAAAGAAAAATGTCAAAATCTGCAAGATGTTTTTATTCGTAAAAATTACTAAAAAAGGATTCAAATGTAAAAGTTCGTAATATTTTGAAGTTAGAAACAATTTATGTTGATGTCATAAAAACCAAATCAAAGAAGACTCTCATTTGCATAATATCATAGGTAATTGAAAAAGGGATGAATAAAATATGGCCCGAAGAATAAATAAATAGTTAATGAAGTGAAATAAAATGTTTTCCTTTTGGTTAACAACCTAAGTTATGGAGCTATTTACTTTTTTTCGGTTCTTTTAAGTTTTCCCCCCAAATATTACCTCCCATTCTTAATACGCAAAAACAAAAAAAAGGAGCTCTATAATCACACATCGAAATTTTTTTGTTACTTTCAAACGTTTTTCTCAAATCATTTTCACTTCTTTAGTATTTTGTTCGCCTTCTTTCGAGAACTTCTCTTCTCCTCAAAAAGTTCTGAATAAAACCCTCCAATGATAAATGCTCACTGCTCCCACCAGATAAGAAGCATTTGAAGGAAATAAACGTCGTTATAAATGGACGGGGAGAAATCTTAAAAAGTGAAGAAAACAGCAATAAATAACTGATACAGCCTTGCTGTGTTTTTTATGCGTGTGAATGAACTGATGCCCTGAAAAAATGGTAGGACTGTGCCACTTGCTTTGGAAGTTTCGTATGCCTGCTAATGAAGTAAAAAGGACACTCTTTTCAAGCGTGAAAAGAGAAAATTGGATAGTGTTTTGTGCAAAGTGGTGACATATTTGTGTAAAAATATTAGAACAAAGAAGTTTGTAAGAGACTTCATTACTTTTTGGCATACTTTTAGCCAAAAACGAAATTATGTTTTCAGAATTTAATCACTTATTTTAGTTTTACAAATGGATTTTTCTAGAACTGCAGTGAGAGAAAAAAATAGAACAAGTGCAAATGAGTATCTTTTAAAGAAAGCATTTTTATTTTATGATTTAAAACCTGTATTTCGTTTTAAATCTAAAATTTATACTATATATACATTGAATTTACTGTATAAATTGAATGATGAGGTCAAGAGGTGAGGAAATCTGAGATAAAATAAATCTAAAAGACCTTTTAAATAAATCTTAAATGATATTGAGAATAAAAATAAATCAATATTTAAATTAAAACTAATCGGTAGAAAATAGTATTTTCATTAAGCTAATTTTTGAAATGAGAAATACAATTTACATACATATGTATATTTTAATACGCAAGCTATAAAGAAACAATATTTTTCTAAAATACCTATATGAACTACTTGATAGATTTTTATACTATACTACATATCATTAAAATTTTTATTAATTAATTTAAAAGTCATAATTTTGATAAAAATATAAAGACACTATGGGTGTTCTAAATTGTTTTTAAATTTATTTGAAGTATTCAATATTGAACCCCTATCAGCTGATTTTTCATTATAATTTATCTTGAATTAAAAACCTAATTTTTATAGCTTATGCTTATACTATAAAGTTTATTTTAGGGATCATTAAACTGCCTATAGTTAAAAAATACAGTTTATAATAAATTTCTTTATCTATAACTTTTAAATCAGTGAATGTTCCCACATAAAATGCACCTATGAGTGTACTCAATTTTGTGTTGCATTATCTGAACCCGAGAAAAGTTATCCATGAACGCCATACGATTACAGTTAGAGTTTTAACACTTTAATTTAACGCCCTTTGATTTTATTCCCGCGCTCATATTCACGTAGAAATGAGAAGACTTTTAAAAGCTCTTCGGGTCATAAAATTTAAACTTTGTGAAAGGAGAAGCTTAGTTTTACGAGAACACAATCTTCATCCAAGCGTTAAGTTGCTTACATTTTTCACTACTCTCTTGTGGCTTGAGCATATATTTTCCGAATTGATTGTGTTTCATGTTTCAATCTGAAGTAATAACATCACTTCAAGTTTTATCATGGTTCAAAGATTATATTAGTTTCACTCTACTTTTATACAAGTGTATCGGTGGTTTATAGCTTTCATATTGACTTCGATTTCATGGAAATTATAAAACGTTAAGTATTTTTAGAGAGTTCACATGGTTTAATTAACGGAAGAACTTAACAAAGGGAATGCCTGTAATTATTTAATTAAAAAAGTTCATATTTTACAAATGAATTAATATTGGCATTATTGGAGTTAAAATAGATTAAAAGGAGATTAAGGTTTTATTTCAAATTTAGATAGATATTACATCAGATAAAAATAAAAAATTAAGCTGATTAAGAGCGAGAACTTAGTTGCATTACATCGAGGTGATAGAGTTAGAAACCAATCAAAATAAAACTTCATCAGTTTGAATTTTCTTGAACGAAATTAACTCTTTTTAGTCATAACCCTGAGTTTTATAATTATTTAAATAAATATTAAATCTAGATTTTAATACGCAGCCAAAGGGCTAAGGTACTTCAGATATGAAAATTTCATTAAAGTCTAACAAATAAAATTTTCTTTACTTAAATATCTAAAGAAACATTAGAAATATAAGTAATTATAGTAAAAAAGCTACGCATTATGTGGTCATAAATTATCTTATTAAAAAAGTAATATTACTTAAATTCATACTAATAAATAAAAGTCACTAATTTAAAGTTTTAATTGATGTAAATCAAATGTAAGTTTCATCAATAATTCGTATAATCAATAAATTTCATTACTTCACTACTTTCAAGAAATTCAATGCTTCGTTTATTTCGTGAAAGCGTAAACTTTGAAGTTTTAGCTTTCTTACAATAACACTACATTAAAGGAAAAACCAGTTTTACAGGCAGTAAAAGTAATGCGGTAAAAACAAGACACAGGAGTAGACAACAACTTGACGAAAACTAATCTACTAAATTATTTGCACAGCTGTGAAACATTTTCGTTTGAGGATTATGAAAACTTATGAGTAGTTGCTTTACAATTGCAGAGATAGCTTTGGAAGTCACAAATGTTTTATTAAAGCAATTTTCGAAAATACCCAATTTCTTATAAACCATATTTAGAGCTTTTTGAAAAAATACACAATGCTCCCCTAAAAATTCCTTCCTTCGTCAGCAGTCACGCACCTGTTTTTTTTATTGAATCTATATATTACACCCTCCGTAGATTTTCGGAATTTAAACCTAAAAATGTGTACTATAGTATTTCCCTCAAGTAATACACAGAAAAGTTATACAGGATTACCGGAAAATGTCTGGAGAAATTTTTAAAGGGATGTAGACAACCTAAAGGCTCTCCAAGAAGCATTGAAATATGGGTTATTGTGGTTAAACGTTTGGGGCTACAAATAAAAGTATCGCGATAAATATCATACTTTAACTCTAACTTTATAAAAAACTGGCCTGGCTAAAACTGTTCTGAAGGGGCCATTTTCAAAATTCGGCAATAAAAACTTAATTACTAACTGTCACTTTTTTAATGTAAATTATCTCAAAGATGATAAAACTTTTACCCAGTTTTCATTAAAAAGTTTGAGCATGATAAAATTAGCCCTGGAATTGTATTTGTATCCACAGCTTTTTCCCTAAGCTCTCTAAGCATAGCGCCCAAGGATTGCGTCTGAAACCACTACTTCGTATGTATTTTGAATTGCTTTTGGGTAGTCTACCTACACCCATTTTAAATTTAACCAGACTTTTTCTGTTCAATCTATACTATGAAATATTTTTAATAAATAGGTTAACTGGCATTTTAAAATCAGGGAATTTACAGTACAGTCACAACCTAACTCAAATATTTTTCACCGTTAGTTTTCTCAAAACGCAAGCACGTCCAGAACGCAAGAGCGCCCAACTAACTGAAACAACCCAAACGAGGCATTAACGCCCAGCTAATTCGCCGTCTGGCAGAGCTCCAAGACGTCCTTTGTGCGACGGCAACACGGAGATGTCATCCGGCCGACCTGAGCCTGACAGCCCCCTCAGAGACAGATGGCCCGAGCGCCTTCTTGTTACGCTTATTTGAGCCAGGGACAAGAACAGACAACAACTGATTACATGTAGGGTAATTAATAGAGAGCCATTGTCTTGGTGTAGATCTTTGTGCTGGGGATCGATCAGAGAGGAGTTAGTTTTTACCTACCTGGGGACAAGTATTAACGGTGTTGAGTTGTGGTGTTATTGAAAAAGAAACAAAAATATGGTGAGAGTATCTAGGATGATAGGTAATTACAGACTTTCAAGCTATGATGAAATATAGTAAAAGTTCAAGGATAGAAGGTAAAAGAAGTTTAATGACTTAAAAAGTAAAAACCATACCTAAAACTTTCTTTTATTCGAAATTTATAAAAAGGTGTTACAATATAAACTCACTAGACGAATATCAGATCGCTAATGGAAATAAAATTATAACTACAAAATTTTTTTTTCTGGATTATTCTTCTAGAATTTTTATGTTTCAACAAAACTCAAGTAATCTTTAGTTTTATTAATGCTCCGTGATTTTAGGTATTAAAATCACTGGGTATGTGTTTTTGCAAAGTAACAAATTATTGTATAAAAGTATTTTTGTGTATTATTTTGATATTTTCTTAAAATATAATGGAGTTTGGGCAATTATGGTTCCCATTTACAACTTCTTGCTATTTTATAACCTAAAATAACTGCTTACTATACCATTTTCATTGCACACGAAGAAACGTTTTCCTTTCAATCTTAAAATCACTATGCAGTGAAGGGTCATATTTCATTGCAGGAAACCATCCTAAAAACACGGTTTTATCGAAACAATTTTTTCCATATTTATTCCACCAAAACTTCTACTTCCCTCTGATTGAAATATTTATCTGCGAAACATTTTCATAAGAAACTAACTCTCGGCACCCGCAAAACAGCTCCAGGAAGAGAAAACAGTGCTCCAACTTAAAAAAAAAAAACTTCATACATATGCATAGACAGGTTCCTCTCTGCAACCATCTGTTACGCCCGAGCCCCACGCTGTTTCCCCAGAAACATGGGAATGGATAACTCTGTTCCTGGGAGACTGCCAAATGAGAATGTCGCAGCCCGGGTAAACTTTTTACCCTGTTCGGGCAGTCGGTGGAATGCAGGGGTATGAACCCGATAATTCGCTGGGTCGGTGTCAAAGGGGTATCGAGTGATAAATGTCAGGTTTTAGTGTTCGCTTCTTTCCGCAGTTTTATTCGTTGTTTCTGGAATTTATATCGGAGGAATGCTTTGGAGTATTTGATGGTGGATATATTTTGGGGGTTTACCCAGTAATAGCCATTTTTTTATTAGTAAAAAGTAATATTGATGAAGAATGTATTTTAGAGTAGTATACTTAAGTTGGTTTTATTTGTGTTGTAAATTTTATCTGTAGGCATAAATTCATATCCTTAAATATTCTTTCCTCTAGATTTAAATTTACAGAAATTTATTTTTAAAATTTTACTTTATCATTAAATAAGAGTTACAGTTCTCTTCCTTTCCTTACAGTCGACCTTGAATATAAAGCGTAAATTGACGCAGTGATTTACAATGTGTGTGCTACCTAGGTACCTTTTTCCTTTGGACTTAGATAAAAATTTCGAATAAACTTATAATAATGCAAACAATATGAAAATAGTTGAAATATTTAAAACTAATTAAGAATAACTGAATACATACTTATCTCCTGGTATGGTAAAATTAAAGTGCAAGGTGTAATCCGAAAATATAGAATACTTCGATGACTTCGTAAATATTTTCGTGAGAATGTGTTATGAAAAATGTAAAAATAGAAGAAACTTAATTTTTTGCATATCAAAGTCCAGGAAATTAATGTTATTAAATGCAAACTAAAAAAAATTCTATAATTCATGTTATCCCCTAATTTAAAAGAATAAGGGTAAACTTTGAAACTACTTTGCTTAAATATAAATAAATAACAATAAATTTCAATCAACTTATACATATTCAGATGAGCATCTTCACATTGCTACAACAATTTAAAATTGGCAAAATTATTTTCTGAGTCTTAAAAGAGTCCGACTCGAAGACTATTTTTAACAGGAATCCCCAAACCCATTAAAACATAATGAGAAAAGCCATGCCTTTGACAAATTGGGCACGAAATTGTGACACACATTCAAACAGTCGAACAAAATTCGCTTCAAATAAGATCCTCTAGGAAAAAAGTCAAAAGAAAAGGAAAAGTAAAATCTCAAAGAAGGCTTTTAAACGCTCTTCCCCTTTTGACATCCCGGTTATTCTCAGTACAGTCTAATTTGCATAGAATCGGAAACCTTTCCACCAATTATTGGCTTGCCGGAGATAACGAACACGGACTTAAAAACAAGTTACTCTTTTGTCGTAATGAATTATTGATCCGAATCCCAAACTCTCTTGTCCTTAATATTAAAATCAATGAGGGAATTTCTCTGCAGAAATAGAATCGAAAGAAACTCTCATCAAAATTATTCAGCGATACCGGTAGATAACCCAGATTCCTGTCATTTCCTGATAGTTCGATAAATTACATCTCCAGACAATTCTCTGCGGAATGAGAGACGAGACAAATTGCTTCGTGTTGCAGTTGCATTTCTGAATATTGATACAGCGGTTCTGTGAAATAAAGTAATTTTTATTAAAAGCACATCGTCTGAATATTTTGCTAAACTTTTAAATTGGTAACCACGCTTACCTAAAAACAGCTAAATTTTGATAGCTATTCATATTTACTCTTCAATTAAATACTTTCAATTAAACTAAGTTTAGAAATTAAGTTAACTTACATTACACAGTAAAGAGGAACTCAATTACCAACTATTAATGAATAGCATGTATCTTGAAGTATCTGCTATTAAAAAAAAATTAGCTGATAATTCTTTCTAATTTTTAAATAAAAATACTTCAAAAAGGGGTGATCTTCGGACAGATTATGATGTCTTAACTCTTATAAATAAAAGAAAATATTTAATTAAAAGAAAAAGCGGGATTTGTTTTAAATACTACCCTTTTTATGATATTCCTATATTTATCTAAAATATAATTCTTTACATGTATATAAGGTTTTTTGAACTTAAAATATTAACAACCGGAAAAGTTTAAGAGTTGAAGTTTTCTTACATAAATAGAGGAGTTGGAGAGGAATATTTTGCAATAATACAAATGTTTGGATAACTGGTTAACATTTTCCAATTAATTTTATGAAATATTTAGATCAAACTAGATACTTTGTATAATATAATGATGTCACTAATTTTTAATTATTCTACAGCTCACATTTCTTCCTAACTTCATAAAAGAGTATTGCGATTCCTTCAAAGACCATCCAAGAAGCACAGACCCGTAACTAACCAACTGAATCAGAAGATGCTGATCAAACGCAAAAAATTGCATACAATTTCCATATGCTCCTTCAATTTCTTTCATAAGACCACCGCTTAAAATGAAAAAAAAACTGACTCTCTCGCACAGGCACCAAGAAACAACGCAGTTTTCGCCTCACTACGAACATTCCCGACTGTTGGCTTGCTCAGTAAAGGAACCGGCAAACAGAAAATACTCCAGAACACAGCCAGACGAAAAAAAGGGAGAGAGGGGGAGATTTTTATCCTCGAATATACCTTTCGCTCCGGTTCCGAGAAGTATTTTTGAGAACCAAAGTGAGCGAAATGTTGCGCAATTCTGGAATAAATACGGCCCGAACCTTCCCGATGCCATCGGTAAAAATTGTCCCGAGATGTTCGGGGATACGAGATACGTTTCACCCCATTTATTCCGGAAAGTCGGAAAAAAAAAGAAGGGAAAGTCACCCAGGACTGCAATCGGGAAACATTTCCAGAGAATTTGCATCTTTTATGGGTGACTTTCCTTTTTTTCTCCCTTGTCGTTTCGGTGTGTGGAGATGATTTATCTTAAGCTTTTATTGCCATCGAAAAGTAATGCTTTTTTATTTCGATGCCGTTTCGGTTGTATTACTTTCGGTCCACCGCTTTTCTATCTCCGGGTGGTGTGTTTCGAACATTGCCGCCGCTCGTTCTTTCGTTGTTGGGGCGCGGAAGAAAGGAACAAATATCTAATAACGTAATGGAATATAGAAAGGGTTTCTCGGAGGGGCAACTTGAGTATCAATGTGTCCCAAAGGAAAGAGTTCTTTGTCAGTGGTTTACAGCAAATTCAGATTTTTATCTACGAATCGTGTTATAAACTGGAATGAGATTAATCAGCTAAAGCGGTCGTGAACACATGTAGAATAGTGTCTATTGTAAAATTATCTCCATTAAAATTTTGATTTATCGTTGTAAATGAGTATAAGAAAATATAGATGATGTTACTAATTTTTTCGTTTTATTTGAATACTAATAATTACATACCTACGTCAAATGATTTTTATGCTTTTTTGGATTGTTTTCAGAACAAATATGAAAGAAGAAACAACGAGTTTTAGGAATCTTAACTAGTTTTAGAATCTTAATCTAGTTTTAGGAATAATTAACGTTTCTTCGAATTATATTAAAGTTTTCATACGACAAAATTGAAATATTTTTAAGTTTAAAAAATAAAAATGCTCTTACGTTAGTTAGATTACCGTATGATTTAATTTAATTCAATTCTTCCCATTGAATAAAAAAAAAATATCTCATACGAGAAAAGCCATTAAACAAAATAACTCAACTAAAGATTTTGAAGGTTTATGCAATTGAAAAGAGTCAAAATAAATTTATTTCAATGGTATTATAAGTTGAATAATAACGAATTAGTTTCGAGAGTAAAATCTTTTCTTTACTAATTGCTTAACAATGAACTCTGACACATTCTGATTCACTCATTTGTTGTAGAATTATTTGAAGTGAACTCGTGTAAAGTAATTCAAATGCGATAGGGTATGGAATATCTAAAATTCAATTTATCTTATAAGACTTGAAAACCTTTTTTTCAATTAAAATTTACGTTTAAAATATGCATCTTTCGAATTCTTGCCTTTAGAATCAATTATAGAATCCTGATGTTATTACAAGTGTGTTTCGAAGAATATGAAATACCTATACCTTTAGAATATCTAGTTATCGAGTCATTTAAGATGAATGGAATGCAAATGAGATTGAACACCATATGCGTTAGTTTTTATGCTCGTATATTACTTGTTACAAATTTTACAATTCATAATAAAAGTTTTACACTTGAGATTATTCAAAATCTGGAAAAGAGGATGACGGTTTAAAAAAATATTTTAATTTAAGTCATTTAAATGACTACATTCATTATTTTTGACATATTTAAAGAGATATATGTGATTAATTTCGGAAATTATTTATGAAAATTTTTCAAACAGATAAACTATCCAACTGAAATTACATTTTACTGTAATCGTCATTCGTAACTTACGCCTTCATAATTGCTTTGTAAAATTGAAAACTTATTTACAAATAAAAGCTTTTAGGAGAGGAACTGAACCTCCTTTGTTTTCAAATGTAAAATGATATTCATAAAATTTCCATATGAAATATGAAAACTTTAACATGCCTAATCATCCAATCAAACTTCCTAACGTTGCCTCAAAACATAACGTGATACATCTGAAAAAAAAAAGTAAATTTTAGCCTGTCACATCTAATTCCACGCCATTCTGATCGCTAAATCGTCGTCACCACCATTCCTCTCCATTCAACAACAAAAAAAAAATATCCCAACCAAAGCGTCCGAAACCGAACACCGCTTCGCCAATTCACAGCCGAATCCTCGCGACACTTTTTCGGCAGTCGAATTCGAAAAATACTCCATCTCCGATTCCAAAAGGAAGGAATTCTCCCAGTGCTCCTTCCCTCTTATTATCCATCGACTTCTCGAATAATTGACAGGGAGGCAAGAAAACGGTGACGTCACGCCCAAGCGGAGGCAAATCGCCGTCTCCGATATTACGCGGGAGCCTGACAACTCGGAACTAAGACGCTGACATATGGAGCAGGCGGTGGTTTTCATTTGGGGGGCCTTCCTCTGTATACGGTCTGAGGGAAAGAGGTAGCCATCTTGAACCACTAAAACATTGATTGCTTTTGAGGGTTTAGTATAGGAATTGACAGTTCCGTCGTTGTTTTGAATTTATACCCTCGCATCAGTATCTACCGTTAAAAGTACTTTAACCATTTCAGTCCTAGACGCCCCAAATTTTTTACAGTATTCAATAGCAATCTTGGGCGGTCTAGACTTGAAAGGGTTAAAGCAAGTTCTGACATTAGTGAATTAGAGTAGTACCTTGAAATTAAAAAAAAGTATATAATAAGCAATACAACAAGCAAGCATAAAATAGGAAATGAAAAGTGGAGCTTTTGTATCATATTTAGTATCCAGTATTATTTATTAATTTCATAAGTTTTGAAATAGTTCATCATTTGTACCAGGCGTCCTACTATACGTTTGACTCAAAATAAAATCAAATTAACTTTACAAAACAAAAACCTTCAACTATTTATTTATCCAAAGTTTGTGCGGGAGGTATACAAGATCAGTAAGCTAGGAGAGTTTAAAGTTAAATTTAAAGTTAAGTTTCGTAGTGGCTTTCCAAAGAGTACTCTTCCCTTAAAATTACTACAGATGAAATATTGTACTACATAAGTGTGAAATGTTATCGTGACTTAAAAGGAATATTACTCTCTATATTTACTATGTTTAGTTCCATACATTCGACATCATACTTTGATCGTACTATTCAAAACATAGTTTGAATGTGTAAAACATTTTATCAGGGATATTTTTAAATGTTTGGAGTTAATGAAAGGAAAATTATTCATGAGTATGAAAATAGTTTTATTAAAAAAATATGAAGTTCATACTAAAAACAAACAACCTTGATTTTAAATAAACGTTAGAGTTGGGTGGGGTAAAATGATTACAGCCTGGTAAAACAGATATAGGGATTTTAATATTTTATTTATAAATTTTAATATTATTTAGGATGCTGATTTTCCTTGACCCACAATGAAAATCAGCATGCAAAAAAAATTAAATTTCAAAAATATAAACTGTTAAAACCCCTATATCCATTTTACCCACCCCGACCATAATTTTCGGCTAATGAAAATAAAATCTACGTATTCATTTTAAGGATGAAAAAAAATCGAAATAAAGAAAATCATAAAAATTAATATTATCTTAACACGCGGGATTTTTCATTAAAAAAAGTTGACTGAGTTAAAGCACAGTTATCTCCATAGAAAACTAATACGTCTCTCAAACATTTTTCAGTCGATTTTTTAAACTCCTTTTTGTAGCGATCCCTTCACCGTCTCAAACACATCCCAAAACTTAAACATTAACAACCCAACTTCCAACCGCACTCTTTCGAAGATTCTTCCCTCCCAGACAAGCGCTTTAACCGGGGCAAACAGCGGCCATTTTTTACCTCACCCTCATTACAGGCGGCGGGGCCAATCCATTACATAATCCATTCCGGCCGAGATAAAAAAAAAATTAAGGCAAACAGTGCCTTCCCGATCGGTGATAAAGGTTCTTTTGAAGTCAAACATTTGTGGAAGAGAGAAGCAGACAATTGATTGGCGCAATTTACCGCGGGCCATCCGCGGGAAGTTGGTTTGTTCTTCGGTGTTTAATCCGGAGTTCCGCTTTTTTCCCCAACATCGATAAGAGATTTGGGAAAGACGCGGCCGTGTTTTTGAGCTGTTGTTTTAAGGTTTGTTTTGCTGGCAACGACGGTTTGGATTTGGTGCGGTAAATAATACAGGGGGTGGGTTTGTGCTTTTCTGGAGAAAATGTTTGTTGTCTGTTAGAAAAAAAATTGTGTCTTGTTTGAAAGTGTTTAGATTTCGTGCTGATGAATAAACTGTTATGTATAGTGTCAGTCTAAGCATCAATTGTGAATTTGTATATTGCATTTTTAATAAGTTAAGGATTTCTTGCAATTTTTCCTTTTTAATAATAAGGTAGTTGATACAAATGTGGTCCTCCTCCAAGGATTTTTCATAAATGATTGGTTAATTTAAAGGTGGTTTACTTTTTCCTATATATCACAATTATCTTTAACATGTGAAAAATTATTTTTACTTGTAAAAGAAATATTATTACATTCAATATAATAAAATGGTAGGTAGAAGGCATCTCTGATAAACAGTGTACCTACGTATATATGACCCAACTACCGAAATCACTTGTGAAACACATTCCGTTTGAACATTTTCCATGGAAACTGTAAATTCCTCAAAGTGATCAATCAGTTGAAGCAATTTTAAATGACTTTGTCCAAAAGTTAAATTATTATATGAAGTGTGGGTCTATCCAAATGGTTTATTTAAATTCAGCCTGTGTGTTCATTTTATACTTGAGACAGTAATTACAAGTAATATCGTCCATTCTTTTAAAAGACACCTAAAAGTCACCAAGCATATTAAAAATAACTTTCAGAGAAGAGTGCGAACAACTTTTAAACCCTTAAAATATTCAAAACCTATATAAATTTTGATTTATCCATTTGACTATTTGACATACAAGGTTCCAAAGATAAGCGTCCTCCCTTTAACTTTTGAACACTCATATACAGGTTTAGCCATAAAAGGGGTCATACAGGGTTAATCACACTGTGTCTTTTCGTACTAAATCAATGCTGATCAACAACTTTGTAATTGATTAATTTAGCAAGTATCTAAACTTTTTAAAAATAAAAATTTATAACTCCTAACATTGCCGCTTGAGGGCGATGAAAGTTGTCGCATTGTAGATCACATTATCACTTCACTATACCTAGACACAACTTTCATGACATTACTTATAGTCTTTAAAAAGTTCAGAGGGTGGACAATTATCTAAGGACACCTTGTATATTGAACAATTTCATTCTATGAACACTTTTACCAAATTAAATGTTAAGTAGTTAAAATTATAAAGGAAGTGTATCGATACATTCAGAAATTAATCGGTAATTCCCAAACTTCATTAATAATAAACAAAACTTTTTAAGGCCCATCAATTTAGGTATTCAAAAATTCAAAACTGCAAAACCACATTAGAAAGTAATCTGCATATTTATTGATTCATACATATTTTATTTGAAACAAAACAATCCCCATTTCTGCATCTTAAATTAGCAATTGATCAAATAGGGAAAAATTCCTGACAACTTCCCCATGTACTAAATAACTGAAAACGCTTGATTCCTTTTGAAAGATTTTTCTCCTACTTCTCAGAACACCGGTCATATATTTCAAGAAAAGTGAAAACTCGCTTCTTCTACCACCAAACCCAACTCTTAAGTAATTCCCTTGTCAATATCCAAAGCCCCATTTCTCCATTATTTATGAAACAATGTCTTCTTTGGAGACTTAGCGCTTGAAAGATTTTGGAATGTAATCCGGCAGTAGAAAGACGTGAACGAGCTTGTAATAAAATTAATCATGATTAGTATTCAAGAAAATAGGTTGATAAGTATCAAAAGGAGAAAAGGACATTAGATATTCATGATAGGTTACTGGATGTGACAAAGTCTTGCATTATTAGCTTCAAACTTGTCCAAGAATACGTAAAATATTTCTAATTTTATCATGATACAAAAGCACTAAGGTTTCAAAAGGGAATGAAAAATAAAAATACATATATGTAAAAAAATCTTTCAGATTTTGAACCATTAAATTTGGTTTGAATGTCTAAACTTAAGGATAGACTAAATACAATTTTCGTGACTGTATGGATATAGACCATGTCTTTAGGACATTAAATTCATGGCCTACCATCCCCTAAAATGTATTACTAAATAAAATAGTAACTGTTCAGGCCGTGGAAGATTCCATGATTTTACTAAAGAAAAGACTGCTTATGGATAGTATATGCTGTAACATAGATTCTCATTGTGTTATATTCCTCATTGTGAAAGAGAGTAGAGACGAAGATAAAATACTTTTCCCTGTTTTATATTATAAAATAATCAAATAAAATGACACTTGTTTTTTAATTCCTTTTTAAAAAATAACGTATTTAAGACAGCCAACTTCTATTACAAAATAGGAAGTGTAATTTTAATATTGATTATTAAATAATCAGTATTATAACTACTGTATGAAACCCTGAACCTCACCTATATCATTATAATAAATATATTCTAAGGATGTAAAGCATTTACAAATTTTTATATATTTTTAATGGTTTATTATATCAGATAATTTCTATTAAGCTCAAAACATCATAGGTGCTTTCACTTTAAAATAGTTAAGCGTATTTAAAGTACTAAGCTTTATTTAAATAATATTAAAAATTAAAAGACAAAGTATTAAAAAAGGGATATTGCATGATATTTCTTTTCTAAACCTCACTCTGTGGAAAATAGTACCTAAATTAAAGCCCAGCAAGATAATACGATTGACGACTATCTGCACTCACACCATCTCGAAATGGAAATTCCAATACGATTACAAGAACACCCTTACCGATACATCATTTGCCACTGCCATGCATGCAATGTTAATCGGCTCAGCTTAAGGATACTAATTACTAAAATAATCTCTTATAATGGAGGTAGGTATAATAAACTCAGGATTGACGTAGTATAGAACTTACTTGAGCCGTTGAAATGTATTAGATATCTATAACAATCAACTGTGAGAGTTAAAAGCTCTGTAACTTTATTACCAAGAAGAACTAATATGCATTCAGAATTGTGTGAAACTGGAATTATTTTAGGTATGTATTCTTATTGACAGCTATAAAGGGATTGCGAATGATAGAATTCACAAGTAAAAGCAGCAATACATAAAAATTTTTCATATATTAAGCAGGAAACGATATTCTTAATCTTGGCATAACTTTTGATTTTAAAGCTTATTTTAAAAGACTTGGAGCTAGGGAATACGCAAACAAACAGGTTGATGATTCAAAACTAATGAGCAAATATTATAGGGGTGTTGGCTACTCAGACGATTTAGAATCGTCCTGGTTTGAATGAGGGGCGAAGCAATCCTGAGGAGCCAGACTGTGATAAACGTAGTCAGAAGCAATGAAAAATTGGTTATTATGAACAAATAGTTAGGGAGTAAAAGTAAAATTTCAATGCCAATTATTATGTTTTAACTTATTTGTAAAAACTGAATAGATTTTGTCCTTATGAGTCGTCTTTAAAATACATAAATGTCGACTTTTTTATTGTCGACATTTAAAGACTACCCCTTAAGGACAAAAAGTACACCTTTTTATAAAATAAGTTAAAAAATTATAATTGTCATTGCAATTTCATTTTCCCCCAAACCGCTTGCTCACAATAACCCATTTCTCACTGCTTCTGCAAACTTTTGTCCACACTCTTCGTGTCCACTGTAGAATTTCTTCGTGGAATCCCCCATATACTACTATGATTCTGAATTGTCTTTGGGTACCACTCCTCTAGTCTTTTCCCATTAGTTTTGAATCCCTCTGTATAAATCTACTTCATGGTAAAAAAAAAAATTCCTTTCAATTCGCCTTTTAAATTAAAAGAAAAAAGTAGGAAATACAAGTTATGAAATATTAACTTAAAAACGAGAAAAGAGAAAAACTAATTTTTAGAATTTTACTTTTCGTACTGTATTAACATTTTCTAAATATTTTTATATAAGAAACAAAATTGCGGAGTTGAAAGAGCGAAGGAGATGATAGAATTATAACTGTATGGAAAATAATCTTCCAAATTGTTATGGGAAATATTTTATTTAATATACCATCTTAATAAAAAAATTCAATTCATGATTTGCTATATGATTCAAATCACGTACTTAAATAAAAAGATTTACAAACTTCCCTTCCATATTTCAAGGAACTACTCGAACTTTAAAAACAGATATATCCTTTCCTTGACACACCGATCTCCAAGTATCTCTTTGATCGGAAAAGGAATCACTGAAACCTTTCTGAAAGACAGTATAGCTGGTAAACACTCCCAAAGATGGCGTCCGACACAGCTCCCTGGAATTTCCGCATGCTCCACACAAGGGCATCGAAATATATCAGGGAAAGTTAGTACCCCGACTAAACTCAGAAAATGTGCGGTGGTCCGGGATGTTATATATAGACGACACTTTTAGAAGTAAGTTGCATTGTCGTTTATCGCCAACGCCTGCCACAGGCGGCTATTTATCGCGTCCGAGCTGGCGGGGAAATTCCCGATTAGGTGGGAGGGAATTACGGAATGAATGGCAAATATTTAGTTGCAGGGAAATTTGGCGAAACTTTGTTTGGGAAAAATGTGAGTAGGAAATGTGTTGGGGGAGGGTTGAGGAGATAGAGGATGAAAGAGGGGGATTTATGCTTATGCTATGAATTGTGTTGTTAAATGTTATTGGTATACGATATATGTTGAGTTGAGAAATGTAGAAATTTGTAGTACAATGTATCTAGTTTGTTATTAAATGTGTTTTTGATAAATTAAGAATAAGCCATATAAATTTTTGAAGTTGAATTTTTATAGCGATTTTTTTCAATAATTAAAATTAAAAAGTCACTTTAATTTAACAAAAGTGTGCTTTTCAAAAACGAATCTCTAGAAATAAATAGATGAAGGTGGAATAAAATAAATTTGATGAAAAACTATATGATTGCATATAATATTTATGTAAAGCCAATATTACTTTAAAAATGTTATTTCAAAAGTTTTATTTTTGAAAATTTTTTTATCATAAAGTTTATATATTTTTATCTTAATTTAATCTCAGCAGTGACTACATCATAACATTATACTTTAAGTTGTAAATTAATATCATAAGAATTCTAGTTATAATCATGGATAAATATTCCATTCTGAAGTCATATATGTACATATAAACGTATAATACGTATTATAAGTATGTATAGTATGCATGACATAATATATCTAAACTTCTATTAAAATGAGAAGTTCATGTATCACCATTTAAATCTGTGAATAAATGATGAATAAATTATTATTTGATTCGTAAGTTAATCATGCTTAAAATGAAGCATAAAAACAGCACCATTTTTATTTAATTAAAAAAGGAAATCTAAATATATTTTTTATTTAAAATTATTGGAACAAACACATTTTAACACTATTCTAATTTATTTATTCCAATATAGAAATTCCCGCATAAGGGATACCTACTAGAAAATGTTTTTACACAAAGGAAATTTTGAATTGCATTTTTTTAATTATTATTTTTCTATGAAGCAATTCTCTTTTCAAAACACAAGAAAACTAAAGGCAAATGTTATCCAAAAAATAAGATTGATTACTTGAGCTTAGTAAACATTTATCAAAGTAATATTATTTTGTTGTTTGTAGTATTTGTTGAATTTACCTCATTTTAATAACATTCCCTTCATAAACATTTTAACTCAAATAAATGATATTCTGATACATTCTAACACTCGTTGAGAGTTTATCTGCTATCAAAGACGACATTATCTTCCTTACAGATAGAAGTCGAGTAATTAAACTGCATATACACACACACACCTAGATTTAGATTGAAGTGCACAACATCCCCCCTGCTCATATCTAACTCTAACTAAGCTAGAATATCTTGTCAAAACAATTTTAATCTACCATGCAGATAATAACCGGTCTGACACTGTAGCACCATCAATATTCAAAGTGTTCTATCATGGGCCGAATCTGAAACCTGTTTAGGGAAGAGGCTGTATATCTTTGGTAAATGATTCGGGTGGGGCCTCCTAAGGATTATTGTCTCTCTGTAATGACAGTGTGAGTTAGAACTTTCTGTGTAATTAAGTTATCTCAATCATATCGCAAGGTGTAATTAAGATGGAAGCTTAAGTAGAGTAGAGGGAGATTTAAAATTTTAGACGTTATTGATCTCAAAATATTCACTGTTGAATGCAGTTAGTTGTTAGTATAGAGAAGTTTCTCGTTAGAGTATTTCATGAAATAATGTTCAGAATAAATTAAAAATAATACCTTAGATTGTATTGGTGCCTCCGAGAGACAGCTGTTGAATGAGGAGGGGGAGGTCTTTAATTTGTTTTTGCGACATGATCTCTTGGGCCGGTTTTAGTCTATATAGGCCAGGGGGAATCAGCAACAACAACAATAAATTTAAAAAAAATATTTGGTTTTAACAATTGTTTTTTAAGTCAGACCCATAATATTATTGCAAGAAATATAAGATAATAATAGGAATATAATATTGCAAGAAATCAGTAAGTTCCGATAATTGGAGTTCTACTGAAGTTCTACCAATACACACACTATAAACAAAAAGCAAGAACATTTAAAAGCAACTTTATTTAATCGTAGTTTATCTAAAAACTATATTTATTCCTTTGAAATCTGTTTCACGATCTCAACTTCTTTGCCTGCCTCTTAAAGAACGGTTGCCAGTCACACACCAAAGCTAACTTACTTGCTTCTGTAACATATTTGAATTTCAAACACAATGCAAAACACTCTCATTTCAATACAATGAGAAACTGACCAAACTCCCGGACGCCCCGCTCCACAATAAATTAAAACCGTGAAGAACCCTCATTTGACTTTTACCAAGACGGCTCCAGCAAAGCAGTTAAAGAGCGATTAAGCAAATCAAGGAATCATCATTCATCACTTTTTTTCTTCTCCCTAATGGCATTAAGCGCGTTTCTTTCGGCTCTCTTCTTCTTCCTCACATCTCAGGGCTCCGGCTGACGGCTTCTATTCATGAAAATCAAGGTTTCCCGTACCCTACTGGAGCGGATAAATAGCTGCAATAGCATCACGCTATTTGTTATCGCGGTGCGGCCATTAATCCTGCTGTTTTGCGGGATATATGCAGGAGAAGGAGGTATAGTGTTGAAAAGTTGCGCATTTGTTTGACATGAAGATTGTTAGCCTTAACAAATGTGGGGGCGCTTCGTTATGGTTATTTTGATGTTATTCGTGCATGGAGATTAAGAGGGGGTATTTGCGTTAGTGTGATGACGAGATTTATGGCGTTGCAAAATACCTGGTATATAAATTGTTTGTTTAGTGACTGAACTCTGCTTTCTAAAGTGGAATTAATGCTTGTATCATTTAAAACTTATCTCCACTTTTGAATTTTAAACACAACATAATATACTCTTACAATGAAACAAATTCAATAAATTAAACCAAATTTAAACAAATTAAAGTAGGTATTTTTAGAGAGAGTAGAAAGGTTTTACTATAGTAGAATCGTAGAATAAAATATTTCAAATCCGCAATTTTTTTTTGTCGTAGACGTACAATAGCATGTGTGTAAAATTTAAACCTAGAAGGATAAAATTCAACCCAAATACTATTTTAAATTGGAAAATTAATCATCCAAAGTATTTACCTTAAAAATTCTATCAAAAAAATTCACTACATATTTCAAGCTACTACAACCGTCATGAAGCATGAGTGGTTATTGGTTTTATTATCTGTGCTTTTCAAAAAGTTTACTGAATCACTCTTTTCCTCAAATAATCTTTTCAACCTTTAAAAATAAGCACTAAAAACTAATTACGATATAAAATATTTTTTTTTCAGTTTTATGTGATATAAATTATATTACTTGAAGTAGAAAGAAATTATAGGTCACGATCATTTATATTTCAATATAATTTATCCTCCGTTATCCATCAGAAGATCTATTTAAAACAAAGCTATAATTCTTCCCAGAAATCGAATCATTCCAGATTAAAGAAGCATCAACCCAATTTATTATGGAAGAGCTGACATTTCCTTAGCGATTTATTTAATTCTTTGTCAAGTCGATATCAATTACGTGTAACCGATAGTGACATAAGATGAGGAAATTGAATTGACTTTTATTGACCCAAATAAATAAATGTATCGCCCTTGGCATCGAAAATTGCTTTGGATTGTAATAAATACAGACATTTTCTACTAGTAGTATAAAACCGTAGTTCCTTCGTTGTTTTGTATTGGGGATGTTTTTAGAAGCATTTAAAAGTTTAGGTTTATTAAAATTTAATAAAAAGTAATGAGAGAGTTAAAGTTTCGGTAATTGTATGTTCTTTGAGAGATTTCTATTCAACACTACACTTAAATTAGCCCATTAAGCCAAAATAAAAACTACAAATTCATGGTGTCTGATTATCTAAAATTTCAATTACAAAAAATGATTTTTTGAAATAAAATATATTCTAAGACTTCTAGTTTCTAAATATTGAGTATTGAGAGCATATTGTTTACCTTTTCTTCTTTATCTTCTTATCTTCTTTTCAATGTAAAAGGAAAGATGGAAAACATATATTATTTTTCTTTTAATTTGATGGTAAAAATTTATTTCTTAATTCTCTTAGGATATATGCTAGTATTAAGAATAATTATTATACATTTTTAATCATTATGATGATGCAAAAAAATCCCCTTTATAAAAATTCGCCTAGTTTTTCCGGAGTACAGTGATTAATTATTTTTAAGAACCGAGAAACTGAGATTTTACTTTAAAATCTATTTTCAAACTGTCTAATTTTTCTAACTAACTAGAAAAAAACAAATTTATTTTCGTAACTTTTGAAGGAATGATCTATAAGCCATTGCAAATATCACATTCAATGAGTTATTTAAAATTATATCTCGTCACTAGTGAAGGATTTCAGGTCAGTTAAGTAACACTTAAAAATATTTTCTAATTCGTGATGAAAAAACACACTGCCAACATAACATTCCATTCTTCGTCAAGAATGATGATCAACGTCTTCTCATGACACATCAAGTTTTTATCTCTTTTGTCCATTTCTCATTTTCCACACATCATTCCCTCCTCACAATACGTGATCCGAAACCTCTAACTTCATCATACCCCAGCCCTCCCCTCCAAATCCAGCGAAAAACTCAATCCCACTCCATACGGAATCCTTCCACCACTTTGGAATTCTCGCCCAATCGTAAAAAGCTCAAGCCCTGCAATAGACACGGGTGTCGGCTGTCCCTTCAATCGGAGTGACATCCGCAAAGGACAGCTGTCTGGGACATGAAACCGGAGGAGAGGCATGCAAGGGATGGTAATGCGCTTCTATTGCTATTACGAGCGAATGGGAAGAAGTGGGGTGTTTTGCATGAAGGGGTTGGATTTTTGAAGGGTGAAGGGGGTTGATTTTGAAGAGATTATGTACGGAATGTTTATAGTAACTCTGTTGGGAATGGAGTACTTCAGGGTTGGGTAAGAAATTTCTCATGCTTATTTTACAGTTGAGTTGTTTTAAAAACTGTCTTGTCAAGAATTCTGGTGAGTTCGGTTTGCTGAGTATGAAAGGAAGGAAAACGTGCATTGTTTCAAAAATGGATAAGGTTATTACGTCTTCTACACTCTTACGTCTGCTACACTTGTTTGAAAATAGAGAAAGAAAACGGGATGATTAGAAACGAGTAAAGTAACCTTACTAAAATCTAATAAATAGAGTTTAATGAGGGTAAGTCTAGAAAGTCGATTTTTTTATAATTAGTTACTATTTTTACTTTATTCGTAACATTTATTTTTTTAAATGTATATATTTTTAGTTTTACATTGTAAATAGTAAGGAATTTTCTTTAAAGATAGATAAAAATATAAACTTGATAGTTTTTTATGTAATAAGTTTAATGCAATCACATCATCACCTTTTCTGAGTAAGCAATATTCCTTTTTGATATATTTTGAACTAAATACTATCAGTTAAGCGCATTTACTTTTACATAGTATGTTCACACTGCACTGGAGATCCCTAAGGCGAGTTATCTCTACAAAAAGTCCTACACTAACAAGATAAGCCATGATGACCAAAAAACACAACAAATTATTTCCTATGACTTAAAGGGAAAAGTACCACAACCGAATTAGATATATATTCATGTCATGGGCTAAGTGAAAAACCGGGTATAATAAATAATTACTGGATATATTTCATTGCCCGTAATATTTAAACCAGCCAATTGGACGAAATTTTAACATCTAAAATATTTTTCCCCCATTGCACTTTGCAAATTTATTTTGTTTCCGTGTTCAATAAATAGAAAGGCAAAGTGAATAACTAATGTGAAAAGTGAATAACTAATCAAATTTAGATAGTATTAAAAATATTTGTTAGCTAATGTTTTCATAATGACAAATCGATTAGGGTGTTTTTTTAATGACTATTAAAAAAACTAAGCATTATTTTTAATGGGAGCTAGTTTTACTCTAAACCCAATACCAAGCGTTACAGAAGAAAAACCTTCTTCTTTATTCTTTTTTATGTGTTTAGAAATATCCCACTTTAAAATGAAAAAGTACAATACAATTCGACGCTATTTCATCAACATCTTCAACAAAAGCAAGCATGTATGAAAGGCATAAAAAATTCCCACTCACACGGAATTATGAAACACATTAAAGCAAGTGCTTTCTACACAAACACTTAAACTCACATCTCCCGCAACTAAAAAACACACTCCATTGAATTCCCCAAAAAAGGGGATAAAATAAAAAATCAACAAACCCTTCGCAATTCATCTCCACCCGGGACAAAAAAAAAAACCTCCCGGGAAAAACCTCTCCGGGAGAACAAGAAACACTCCATCTCCCAACTTAACAGTTCATGCATTTACGCATTAGGAATAAAAACGGGACACCCCCACCCCATTGTCGGGCTGGTCAGCGGGAAAAATATTCCCGGATTTGGGATCGGGAAATCCACCGGGATGCGAATCGCATTTTGCAGAGATCCCGGTTCATCTTGAACGATGGCGGATGCAGCCTGGACGTCTCTCTTCAAGCTCTCCGGTATTTATTTGGGGAGCGGGGAAATAAATGATGTTCCCGGGCAGGGCATTTTTCTGGGGCACGCCGGTGGGACTCGCTATCTGGGCTGAGCACCTGATTTAGGGAGCCTTGTTTCGTTTAGGGGGCAGGGCGGGTGTTTAAAAGAAAGGATTTATTCCCGGAGTTCTTTCGGGGAGACCTTGGGGAATGACTTTCGTATATGAGTCATTGCGTTGGGCGAGGGAAACAGGATTATGGGTGTGAGTTCTGACGGGAGATGTAGTCAATAACACGTATATGATGCTGTTTTTGCTCCTAATATTATGAATAAACCTGTTTGTTGTTGAATATTTGGCAGTCTGCAGGAATAGATTTGCTTATTTATTGGAGCACTGTTTTGATGTAGTACTTCAGTCTGGTATGATAGTGAAGTTTTGTATAAAAGTATGTAAAATGAGAAGTAACACGCGTTCGATTTTAAATTCATTGTTGTAAATTACATAATAAAGTTACATTCCAGTTTAGCTAATGATAAACATATTTTGTGCTTGTTTTACTTAGACTATCTGATGTAAGAAGAACAACCTAATTATGGGTTTGAAATAATATCATAAGCTAAATGGTATCTGCCTAGAGCCTAGTGTATGAAAATATTTATTGATTACAGGGAAACTACTAAATATAGATAGCAAATAACAAATATTTGAGGATGATCCCAAATTAAATATATATTCCCTATCATCAGCTCTGGTAAACAGAGGAAATCATGTTGAGAAAAAATACTTGATGAAACTATTTATAGCAAATATGTTCAAGTATTAACCAGGCATTCTTTATCCTGGGTTTTCTGTCCAGCATTTCCATTTATTGGAATTCTCAGGCCGATATGATCAGATTGGGATTTTAATGGCCGATATGATCAGATAAATTATATAGAGAAACATTGATTGAAAAAAGAGAAATGTATTTTGTGAAAATACTTTTATTTTTAAGTACGAGTAGATTTATTAGTAATTTTATAAAATGAACGGTGGAAAAATATTGAGAAAACTATACAGCATTCAAACTTTTAAATGCGATTTTCTCTAAACTAGAAGTATATGAACTAAACTGTTGTGACACTTTTCTTCCAAGTATAAGGTAGCAATAGGTATTTTTGAACATATTTGATTGACCACACAAAAAGTAGTACTCCACCTAAAAGATTACACACTAAAAAGAACTCACTGAAATAGGTACAGCATATTTAACAGAATTTAGTAAAACGGCACCAACAAATGTTTTATTAAGTATAAATGACACGGAAAACCTTCTAAAAAGTAATTTTGACTTTTCTGTTGATCTTCATGAAAAGGAACTTATTTCTCTAAGAAACAATAATTTCTGTAAAAAATCATGGATGAAGAGGTTAAATCGTTTATTAATCAGAGAAAAATTGTAATCAAATGAAAATTTTTAAGCAGGAAAAGAATCAGGCGGTGAAGTGAAGTTTCGCCCCTTCTAAGCGACACTCACAACATGAAAGCATTTTTGTTTTCCTAAATATATATACCGCATCCCTAAAGAAGTAATTTCAACTTTAGGGGGAAGTCCAGTTATAGGTATAAAAGATCCATATGACGTTGGCTATCGACCATCTCGGTACATAAATTTCCCACCATGTTATTAAATAAAGCGTCTAAGGAATAAAAGTACGACTCCAAACATCCTTAGCAGGTATATTGATTAAAAATGTAAATTTTTACCTAGATAAATTAAACTTTTAAAAAGATAAATAATTTTACTAACTCTCCTTTTATTAAATTCCCCACATAAAACCCCATACTTAACCCAGCGAAAGAAACCCATAACAAGAGCACTCGTTACCGAAACTTCGAAATCGTCTGCTCGAAAACAAAACGAAACATCCCCCTAACGAGATAATCCCGTCCCGGAGACAGGAAACAAAAGAAGGAGTTCGAACTCTAACAAGTGCAGTCAGTAGTCCACGCGGAATTAGACCACTTCCTGGGGGGTTGACGGACCTCCTAGGAAACTGCTTGCTTTATTACGGCGTTATTATTTCTGCGCTCCATAACGAGCAGTTAGGGAGTTGATGAAGTGGTCAAATCGCTCTCGGAATGACCGTTGGTCGTTAGGATGACCAGTAATGCTCGTCGCTCTTTTTTTCTAATTGATACATACGCGACGTCTGGGTTCAAGTAATGGATGGGGTACTTCGCCCGTTTTTGCTCTTTATTCCCCCTGCGGTGATGCCGGGGAGCCTGTGTGTATCAGGGAAATGCCCGGGTATTTGTAAAGCAAAATTACCCTCGTTTACTAGGGTATAACGACCGTGAGAGTTATGTGAGGGATGCCCGGGGATTGTTTTTAGTCTTTACGTAGTGGACTGGAAATTGGGTCTATTGGATTATCTGACATCAACTTAGATTATTCCTTCTTCTTGAGACAATTTTTTTTCCCTTGAGTGTAAAACGATTGTGCATTGCCATGCAAAAGTATATGATTACTCAGGGAATTGTTTATTGATTGTTGTATTTAAATGTTAAAAGAAAAAAAGCAGGAAAATATCCCCAAAGATATCCTATGCCTCTAACAAAAGCAATGTTTTATTTAGATTGTATGCAGTTGAACTTGTTTTTGATTGTATTTTATGCATCTTTTTAACTTACTAAAAGTTACCATCATTTCGATAAAACAGTTATGCTTATCCGGTACAAGAGAAAAAAAAGGAAGTTATTTTGTTTTTAAAAATATTTAATGCTGTTTAGAACCGAAAGGATTATCGAAATTAGTTAACGCTTACAAATGAAAATAAAAATGCACAATATTAAAAACTGTAAAAATATTACACATTTTATGAATAGAAAGATTGATATTCAGTAGACAACATTAATTATACGTATCGATTCAAAAAAAATATATATATATAAATCTAGGATAAGAATAGTTCTGAATCTCGTAGCGTTTTAAGCCTGATATGGTATTCCATCTGGGATCGTTGGAATTATTGGAATAGCATTATCTGAAGCCCTCTAGAAAAGGATTTGATTTCTCTTTCCTTCGGATTTCAAGACTAAGGAAGACGTAAAATCAATAACTTTGAGCTTCCCAAACCTGTAAATGTATTCAGATTCCTTCAAAAGAAATTCACTTAAAGAAGATTTCGTATCTTCTTATGATTGAAAAAAATTGAAAGCTATGACTTAAAATAACTAATTTCTAAAATTTTGGTGCAAAATTTATTTTAATATTCATAAATTAAAGGAATAGAAAATGTATAAGTATATACTTTCAAGTTTTAATATGACAATTTAATGTAAAAGTGTAAGTAAACTTTATTAAAACTGTACTTTTTTCAGTACTTTACACGTGTACTTTTTTATATTAGTAACTAAAAAAAAGAAAGGAAAAACCCAAAATTTTACTATTTAAAAATGTTTTTTCTAATTTAATGTAAAACCATAAGAATCATCCTGAATAGAGGCTATTGAATTTCATTTTAAATACTAATAAATATGTATGTCGTTGGTTTGAAATAAAAACCATGAAACGGACTTTGGAAACACCCTCTATGTCAGAAAGCTAACTAGTATGTATTAAGAGTGTCAAATTTTCAGTAACTTTTAATTATTCTACTTCTGCTAGTAAATACTTGATTTCTTTCCATTTTTTGCAAGTATCTATACTTTTTACAATCAAATTAGGTACTTAAAAATAAATGGTTATGAAATTAAACTACAATTTTTATAATCTACTTATTTATTTTAAAAATTTAGTTTTTTTTATGCTCTTTTTCTTTAATTTTCTTTTATAGTCATAAAAGAAGCTTGTTTAAGTCTATCTATATTTTCTTTGATAATTTACAATAGTTATTAAACTTATGCGCCTTGCCTTCAGTTTTTCATTTTAACTAATTTATTCTTTATTTTATTTTTTTAATTTGTTGATTAGAAAAGAAACGTACCCTAAATATAATAATCCTAAATTATTTTACTAACTTTTCTTGTACAATTTATAATTTTTTATTCGTTTTTGTATTTATTTCTTACAAATGTGTTATACTCTGCTTTTGTCTACAATGCGTTTCAGATAAATGTTTCAGAACTTATAGGAGGGATAGGGCCCTATACGACTCAGAACCACCTGGAAATGCGGGTTGTATAATCCTTTCCACCATTAGTCTGGAGAGAAAATTATACAGAAATCATTTGTAATGTAAAGGGAATATTATTACAACTTATGATAAAATCCCTCTCATATGCCCTACCAATTCTTCGTTTCGTCATTCTAGTTAAAGAATAAGAAACTGTTATATTATGGATACAAGTTATCACACACTCTGGAAATACAGAATAAGCAGTGGGAATAGATTCCTCCAGAATTCTCGATTATATACGGATATCCGGACTTTTGTCTGATAAACATAAGATTTGTCTATTGGATTTATAGGTGTTGATAGTTATACGGAGTATTTCTCTTGGTAATTGGATTGCTTGCGAGGAATTCTCTGTGTAACTCAGCGTTGTTTTTTTTTCATATCAATATTTGATGTTCTTCATATGCCATTAAAGATAATACTTACTATTTTTCATACTGGTTATAGAATATGATAGTTAAGCTCTGTATTTATTCTGTGTTGTTGTTGTTGGAAGATAATATTTAATGTCAGGCTGTGTCATGTTTCTTAACGATGATAAAATGTCTTATTATATTGATAAATACCGAGATATAGCCAGATTTAAGTACACTATATGAAATACTCGAAGGTAACAATAAATAAGATCCTTTTCTATTAAAATAATATCATCTTCCATCCTTTTTGAATCTAATGATTAATTCAAAGCAGAATATTTCTTAGCTTGGCAGTTTCGGTTTTCAAAAAATTATAAATTTGTAATGATTTATTTAATTAGTAATTTGATTAAATAAATAAGAATTGTTATGTTTTCTATTTAGATAATTTTCTAGTTTTGAATTTTGTTCTTCGTGAAAACTAACTGCAGGCGTAAGTATTAGCTATATAGTATGGATTATTTTTATAATCCGTTTTTGTTCCATACTGATGAGGATAAATAATAGTTTCCATGTAAGTTATTAAAATAAACATGGGGAATTTACTTATTAATAGTGATTTCCAGATATGAGAAAGTCAAATTAGAAAACTAAACAACGTTAGAGGTTGCATGTCTCTTCTAACTAGCTTAGCCCTGACGAAGGGGATCAAAAGATCCCCGAAAATAATGCATGGTTTTTAATTTTAAACTCATTGTGCAATAAATAATGTTGTTATATAACCCTAGCATCATTTGGCCAAGAGGAAGTCATTTTTATCTATTATTTAAATCGTATCAAGGTAAGGAAAGTACATAAATATGATATTATTAAACTAACCCTATTGACAGTTTTTACAATAGAGTTATGAAGTGATGACTATTGTATTTTGTATTTATTTTAATTTTAAAATTAAAATTCAGATCTGTGTTAAATGAGGCAAATCTAATTTGAGATAGGGGAAAGGAGGGTAAGAGTACTCACAAAAATTATTTTGGGCTATAAAATTGATGAGAATTTAAAAGCCAGAACCTCAAAATTTTATTTAACGGAAATTTTTTGACTCCCAAATCAACCTACAAAAATGAAAGCCTTAGCTTTAACATCAATATGTTAAGAATTACAAAGAAAAAAATTTGAATGCGTACTTTTACCCGATGTGGCAGGTAAAAGTTGTACGGTTGAGGATAATAATTTCACAGTGATATTTTATTATCAGAACTTTTACCAATAAAACGTTACATAAGTAAAATTAAATGTTTTCAATGAAATTTCAATGATTTGATTCAAAGGTTATGCTACTTAGCATAATAATTCACTTTAAAAGTCCTAAAGCAGTTTTAGAACTATGGATGGAGTATTCAAGAACGGCAGCCCTTTTGATAGTTACCTACAGATAAGGAATAGTTAAAAGTTTTCACCAGACGCACTACTCAGAGAAATTACGCTTTGTTAGTCAAGTACAAAGTTAACACAAGGGATTCAACAAAATACCTCTAGAATAATTTAAAGAGTTTAGTAATTACTTAAATGTATCTTAGTGATGATTTTAGTTGAGTAAATTTTTAATCTAACGTTTAGAAATAAATTTCGATTTTTTTTTTTATTCTAGTTGAAACAAAATTGATTAGAAATGGGGAGGGATTAAATATAGGTTACTTGGGAAAAAGGTAAGGCAAATACAGAAGAGCCCCGATTATCCGTGAGCGGATGATCCGCGGTGCGGTTAACCGCTAGTGCCTCGAAAATTTTTTTTAATTACGAACCGAAAAGAAAGGTGTTTCCAAAGAAAAAAGTAAAAGCGAGTGACTGATTTTTTGAAAAGGCGTAACTGAACTACAGTATATTGTTTTTTGTTTACTGTTCTTTATTTTAGTAATTTAGATGAAGAGCAAAGGTTTCTGCTGTACGTACATATTTTAAAATGTACAGTACAGAAATGTTCATTACATATTTTATCATGTTTTTTGTACAATAAAACATAGTTTTTATGCTAAAATACGAGTTTCGTGTTTTTACCTCATTTTTAGTCTTTTTTCGGGTTATCCGCGATTTTCGCTACCCGCGGTACCCTTGCCACCCAATTGCGTGGATAATCGGGGCTCTACTGTATAAGAATCAACCACTTAAAGTCAAGCTGAATTGGGTAATTAATAATCCATTAATTTTACTTTTCTAATAAACTTAAAATAAGTTTAAATAAAAATGAGGAATTTAGGTGTCTTTGTAGGCATAAATTTTGAAAGTTTCCTATTTGAGATCCTTCATTCTAAAATTCCTGCTACATATTTTGCTTCTTAAAATCTCAGGCCGTCAGCGATTCGATTTGAAGCATCATTAGAACACAGTAATTAATAAACTTAGAAAGTGTTGATACATAGGCTGATAGGCATTAGTACAAAAAATAGTAATGTCTATAAAAAATATAAAACAAAAATGCTTTTACTCAGAATTTCACGAAACAGTTTTTTGAACATATGTATATCATCTACCACCCTTTTATGGAAACGATCACGACATATTTTTAGTTAACGTTTTCTCAACTAAGTGCCCTGTTTTCCTTGCTACTTTGCCTTGCCTGAGGTGAAACCAAAAAACTCTTTCTCGCTATATTTTTTTTATCAAGGAAAGAAAAGTCACCGATAGCGGTAATTCCCCATACGCAATCAACTGAAAGCTTCTTCCTGATGGCTTGAAAAATCTCTCGACCAACCTGGAAGGCAACAAACCTCCTGGTGAGGGCGAATCGCCCGGCCTTTTATCTTAATCTGAAAGAAGAGGAATCTTACGAGAGATTTCCCGCCAAATAGCCCGAGAAAGATTCGGCAAGTCTTTCGCAATTACACAACCCGTGGAGAGCGGAAAAATTGGAGGTTTAGGGAAGGTTGAAAAAACAAACGACGGTACCTAACTACTCTACAAAAATAGTTAGATAAATAGAATGTGTTTGTGCTGTTTATATGTTAATTTTATGATTATTACGATGTTGACAGGTCAATGCAATGGCAAATTGAATTGAATTTGGGAGGTAATTTATGCATCTAATAACAGTAGAAATAAACTGAAAATATGAGAGTTTATGAGAGTTTTTTATTGTTTTAAAATTAAAAATGTAGAAATGGCGTCCTTCCTTAGATTAATTAAAACTTTAATATTTTTTGCTGAATAAAAACTTGGGAAAAATCAAACTGCGTACATTAGGTAGGTTAAAGAGCTTATAAAGCTATAAAGAGATAATTAATAAAATAGAAAGGCTTTACTTTCTCACCAAAGAAAGTACCTATTTAAATAATAAAATAGGCTTCATACACTTACAATAGCGCTTATATCTACTTTTACAAGCACATTTTTCTGGATTTTCAAAGGAATTTTAACTTTTTAATAAAGCCTTATCTTTGAGATGTTAGTAAATAAATGCAGTAACTTTGTGTGCATTACTTTGAGTGCTACTGTATGTTAACCTCATATAATAGTCTATTAATAAATACCAATCTGATTCAGCTTTGTGCTTAAGAGGAGAGGGTTCTATCAAATTTCCGAACGACTTGGAATTTCTCTATTCCATTTCTAAATTGAATTATGATCTAAATAGGAATTTCACAAACTCCTCTAACAGAAAACGGAATAAATTAAACATCCAAAGAGACGCCTTCGCCATTCTTTGCCTTCAAAACACCATTACCCCAAACATCCACCATTTTTTTTTTCTTTAAAACCTCGAACTATTTCGTATTTTAATCAGCATAATGGACGCATAAAAGCTGCGCTGAAGGATATCCCCTTTCCTCTTCTATACGATTAATGAGCGAACTTTTCAAACCCGCTAATGTGACGGGTAAAATTGGAAATAATTATCAGAGAGAGCAATTTTCGATTCTGATACGTTATTAGGCCCAGCAATGGCGAGAACGAAGCGCAGAAGCAAATGGGTTTGAGAGAACCATTCGTGCTCTGAATTTGGACGTGCTTAATTCGTTGCAAAAACATCGCTTCCGGGATGAATTTCTAATGGTTTTTATTTCCATTATGAGAAAGTGGGGGACTTGATAATGAAACCAACTTTCGAGTTGTGGGTGGTTCGTTGCATCGTTAATGGTTGACAGTTCAAAACCGTTTTCAATCTGGTGTACAAAACACGAGATTTCATCTGCGGTTCCAAAAGCTATTAATCAGTAACGCACCCTGTAATTGTATTCCTAGGTTTTGAGACAGCTTTATTTGGATAAAAAAAAAGAAACTTTTCATTTTATCTTCTAGAGTCTAGACTACTTTTATAAAAACTTGTTGAGAGAAATTATTGTAAATTAAGGGATTTTTTTACTTATAGTATTAAAACAACAATTACCGATTCTTAAAGAATTTCCTAATTACTTATTTCAAGTAATAAGGGTTTTAAGTTTTCATATCATTTCACTAAGAAAGCCTAACTTAATTCCAACCTTAACTTAGCTTGCCATAAAATAAGATCTGCTCTAAAATGTAAGATAATTTAAGTATTATAGGTTAGAGAAATGGGCAAAATTTTTGTACAAAAATGACTTTTTTTAAACTGTGTTGAGGAATTTGTACAACTTCAAACTTCAACCTTTTTACTATAAAACACATGTAGCTTATAAGCATTTTCCCAAACCTACTGTTTAAAGATCTCAATTGTCCTCAAGTACAGAGAGATACACTATATACAGGGTGTTTCAAAAGTCCGTTTCACGGCTTTTATTTGGAACCAACGTCTCCTAGGGTCCTAAAAGTAAGGTCTACCCCTAGGTAAGTGACCCTGGAGTATCCATTGAGAGGACTTACAGCGCCCCTAGCGGCAAAATAAAAAAGTTAAAAAAATAATTAAAAAACTAAAGGAGATGGAGCAAACACCTCAGTGAGACTATTGTTGTCACTGTTATAAGTAACTCACTGAAAAAAATTTCATGAAAATATCGTGAATATTCCCGGAGATATTAGCATGTGAAAATAGCACTTTTTCAGGCATCAAAAAAGAAAAACTTCAAAATTTTGCAAATTTTTTTGATGTTTTGATTAAAATTTCACTTCATTTAACTTAAAAGGTACAAAACTACATAATAACTATGAAAAACTTGCAATTTTCCGAAATTTTCCTTTTTCGAGGCCTGAAAAACGTCTATTTTCACATGCTATTATCTCCGCGAATATTCACGATATTTTCATGAAATTTTTTTCAGTGAGCTACTTATAACAGTGGCAACAATAGTCTCACTGAGGTGTTTGCTCCATCTCCTTTAGTTTTTTAATTAATTTTTTTAACTTTTTATTTTGCCGCTAGGGGCGCTGTAAGTACTCTCAATGGATTCTCCAGGGTCACTTACCTAGGGATAACCCTTACTTCTAGGACCCTAGGAGACGTTGGTTCCAAATAAAAGCCGTGAAACGGACTTTTGAAACACCCTGTAGATATAAATAAGAATAATATTTTCAATCAAATTTTAATTACTTTTTATTGGAATTATTTGCTAAGTGTAGATAAATCGCTAAAGTTTTTAAACCAGTTGGGAACTGGGAAGATTTTTAGAAACTGTTCTATTTATGAAACTTAAAAAAAAATTAACATATGTGGAATGGCGAGGAATGGCATTTCAGCCATGTTTAAACTGTTTCTTTTGGGTAAGTTTTGTCTGAATTCCTCACCAGGATAATTTCTGGATGAGGGAAAGCACCGGGAATACCGAGATGAAAAAAGAGCAGGGGACCGTGGACTAATTCATAATTGCTAATACAGAAAATTAACATGCAACTTGAGAGCATTAAAAAATAAACTAATGCACTCCACCCGTGCAATGCCGGCCAAATCAGCTTTTTTGTTATAAAATATAATCATGAATATTACAGATTTCTGAAAAATTACTCATTGACTTGATTTTATTTTTAAGATGATGAAAGGAATGGCAAGCGTATATTATTATATTTTTAAATTGCAAATAACATTCTGGAACCAACATAAAACAAGTCGTTTCTAAATTGGAATGGAAAAGATGCTAAATAGAAATGGAACCCGCATAGCAATTTAAATATTTGCTTCTCCCACTTACTTATTTCAAAAATACCCTCCGACCAGATCTCTAATAATAATAAAAAAACTTCTTTCTCAACTCAAACATTCTCTCCATCCACTTCACTTCCTACTTCATAAACTTCCTTCATAATTCTTTTAAAGAACGATACACACACTAATATTAACTAAAACAATACGGATTTTAAAATGAAGCAAAAGCCGAGAAAGATTTTAATAAAACTTCGGGAGAAGGGCCTCAGCATTTGTAACCATTCATGCATAAAATATTCCCAGATACTCATAAACACGCCATTTTTGCAACGCCGGAGACGGAAAATAAACAAAGGGAAGGAGAGAAAAAAGAAGCTGATATTTTTTTTAATAACGCATGGTCCGCTGATTACCAAACGTTGCATATCATTTTTGTTCTCTAGTTATTATCAGGCAGGCAGAAACGAAATTTCCTGAACTCGCCTGAATTTGTAGCTGATGTTTGCAGTTTTAAAAGATCAGGAACGTTTTCGACTGTAGCAGACGGGTTTGATTTTTCTTTAAAGTCGGTTTACTTCAAGTATTTTCAAAGACAGCTGCTCTCCTTTGAAGTTTCGTTGATTAGAAAATTATTTTATTGCATTTTTGTTTGATTGAACTGTTTCATAATGCGATAGTTTTAAAATCTCAAAATTTTTCATCATAAATCGGATCATAATTCGGTAAGAAAACTTAAGGGAATATTGTCGTAGTTATAATAAGAATATTTCGTGCATATTGTCACTGATCCTATATCCACTATCCACTAATTGTATCATTATTATATGTGCAAGCAGCTCTAGTTTCGATACTTAATGGACTCTAACCGTCTGACGTCACACGGAACCAACACGTGACCTATTGAGCTTGCAATTGGTTACCACAGATACTACACTAGTAGATCTACTAGTGTAGTATCTGTGGTAACCAATTGCAAGCTCAGTTGTAGGTCACGTGTTGGTTCCGTGAAGTCTCGAACCAGATAGGCGGTTAGAGTCCATTGTAATCAATGGACTCTAACCGCCTATCTGGTTCGAGACTTCACACGGAACCAACAATGGACTCTAACCGCCTATCTGGTTCGAGACTTCACGGAACCAACACGTGACCTACAACTGAGCTTGCAATTGGTTACCACAGATACTACACTAGTAGATCTACTAGTGTAGTATCTGTGGTAACCAATCGCAAGCTCAGTAGGTCACGTGTTGGTTCCGTGTGACGTCAGACGGTTAGAGTCCATTAAAGTTTGAAAACTCAACTGTAAACTAAATTCCCTGCAGTTTAATGCAGAAACTATACAAGCGACGTCAATGGACTCTAACCGCCTATCTGGTTCGAGACTTCACGGAACCAACACGTGACCTACAACTGAGCTTGCGATTGGTTACCACAGATACTACACTAGTAGATCTACTAGTGTAGTATCTGTGGTAACCAATCGCAAGCTCAGTAGGTCACGTGTTGGTTCCGTGTGACGTCAGACGGTTAGAGTCCATTGGCTGACTAGTTTCTATGATCCTTAACAGTATTAACGAATAGCAATACTTAACTATTTTTGAAATGTTTCTGCACTGAAATGGGCATTAACTACTAAAGAATCACATGACAATAACTCCTAAGATAAATCAGAATAAAGATCAGTATAAATAACATTTTCAAGAAAGTTCATCGATGTTTGCATTCGAAATTCTAAAGAATGTAATAAACTGAAATTCGTTGATATGATAAACTCTTCCTGCCTGAAATCGACTTATCTTTTAATTTCAAAAACATGTAAAGGTGCAATGGCATTTCTGCATAATTAACCTTTGCACTATCTGTTGTTGAAATCTGTTGAATTGGTATTCAGTAAACTGAAAATGCAAAACAGTCGCTTTTGAAACATACCTTCCAGAAATAACGAATCATCCTTAACAAAAGACGAGGTTTTGAATTCAAGTTTTATCAGGGTTAAAATTCTTTGTAAAATGCAAAAGTTATGGATTTTTTTTACCTTTGATTAGAATATATGCACTAATGTTAAAGGTGCCGATTTTAGAAATGTTTTCGAATCAGTTAAATTAGTTTTTTAAAGTGAAACGAAAAAAAGGTGAAGAAGATTAATTTTAGAGAAGTAAATAGTAGGGGATTATAGGACATTCAAACTAAATTTTATCCAATACTCTCTGTTATTGAAACTAATATTTGTTACTTTTCAAATGAAATTTATTTACAAAATTAGGTTGAATGATATAACACCCAAAGAATGATATAAAATCAGGATTATATTAGCAGTTCTAGATCATATATGAATTTATAATTTTCCACAAGGATATCTTTAAATTAAAGATGTCACGTTTGCTATATTTATAACAGATCTACCAAATTAAAGCAGTTAAAATATTTATGATTAGTTTTTTTTAAACCACAATTGATGTACAGTCGTTAGAATGATAATGATGAACCGAAAATATAAAACAATCATCTAAAAGTTTTCAGCTTTTTATTCTATAAGACGCCCAAAAAGCGTCATAAAAATAAGTTAATTCTTTTAAATTAAATAACGTGAAAAAGTATTTCAAAGAGATTACTTATATTGCAAATCCCATTAAGTCTATCCGATGTTTTTATTCATGAGGGTTTTTTTTTTCTCTATTCTATCCTGCTCTACTTCTCGCCTGCTCATAGCAATTTCAAAGCTGAAGACAATAAATTATTCAAACATTCTTCGAAATTTTAGCCAACAACATCCAACGTATCCCCTTTAATTGTTTTTTCACTTTATCTCCAAAGAAAATTCGCATTCGGGATTTTTAAGGACCCTCTACTCTACGAAACAAAACATGAGATTTATATCTCCCTTCTCTGATCAGGACTTCAGCAATAGACTCAGTAGTCTGTGAGCAAATTTAAAAAAACGTTTAACACGTAGAAGCACTCCATCCGTTCAACTTTTTTTAGTGCATTCTTTCCAACCAAAGGATCAATTATTTTCAGAGCCTGTGCATCCCATTCTTATATAAATAGATAGCGAAGAAACCTTATCAGGCCCCTTCCTTACACCCAAGCGTTTTTCTATTAACTATCTCCTTTTTACGGCTTAGAGTTCTTTCAACTTTGTATATTCTTTAAGCTGTACTTACGCTACTTTGAAAAAGGAGCGCTGCTGGAAAAACTACCGAAACTCCTTCCCAAAAAAATTAAAAAGTAAAAAAATTCCACGGTCGCTGAAAAAATTGCGGACGCACTTTTTTAACGCATCTGATACTCCAGTTAATGCCGTAAGATGTCTTACGGCCGAGGATTTAAACTGTTACCGAAAGAAAATTCCCCCTTTCCTCGTTTTGTTGGACATGTTAGTCGCCAATTTCTTTCCTGCATTTCGGGTTCTCATTTAACAAAAGTTTTACACTAACTAATGGCGTAGGTCTTTCTTTTCTTCTTTGCTTTTGTTTGTGCTTTGTCTCCTTGCAAAATTTTAGGAAAGGGAGAAATTGTAGAGGCCAATTTATTTTATTATTTCTTTTCTGGAATTGGCAACCGGGGAAAGTGTCACGAGGGAATACCACTTACGAGATTAAAGTGTTTTAAATTGTCTTTAGATATCTTTGGGAGTTTTGTTCCTTTTCTTTTGGGGTTTTATTCTTAAAGAGTCATCAATAGGTTTATCTTACAAATTGGTTTTCTTTTATGTTTAATAATATGTCGTTGCAAAAATGCTATTTTCAACTTAATACTGAAAAACGTTTTACTTAAAACGATGTTGTTTATTTATTAATTAGAGATGAACTCAGGAAAAATAATAATAATTATTTACAACTTTCGAATTTCTATTTACAAGTATTATTACACTCCTAATTAATAGACCACCTAAGACGCTAATTACGCAGGGTGTCAATAGATAAGTGTCTACAGACTTTAACTTTTGAACGCCTATAGGTATAGTCATATAAGTGGTATCTAGATAGAATAAAGCGACTATGTCCTATCTATGAAACCGATTTAAACGTCCCCTAGCTGAATGGTCAAAGTTAGCGTTCCTATCTGGAAAATTATTTGAGATATGTGAAAAAAGTACTATACAAAATTGTAGAGTATCATCTATTTATTATAAACTAGCTGATGTACCCGCGGTTGCTCGGGGAAAAAAGGCTTTTCAAACTGTGTATCAAAATGTTATTTTCTTCACTGCATTCCTTTCTAAGGTGTCATTCAACTGCCTTCCCGCTAGGATTATTTTTTGATGCCATAGTACCTCTTTAAGATGTAAAAAAATTAAAAATATCACCTTCTTAGATTTAAATTTAATGTGTGAAATACCCATCCCCTTTTTAAAGAGTAATTTTTTTTTGAAGTAGAAAATAGTTAAGGGGATCTTCTAACCCCCCTCTTTTTTCTATTTAATGTCCTTTGTTCTCTCCATCCATTCTGCAATTGGTATAAATGTATAATTAATGCAAATTTCTCCGCCTTCGCTTCACAAAAAAGATATACTATTATTGAACAGCAATTTCTATAGATAAAACCCCTCATCCCGCTTAAGTTTTCATAAAATACAAACCACTTAAAAATACATACTTCTCTAAGTTGATAAACAAAACCTAAAAAATAATAATAAAAATAGAATAAAAAAACCGGTTTAGAATTAAATTTTTAATAGCCATTTTTAAAAAAAAGATCAGGGGGAGACCCCCTGAACCCCCCTTTGTTGATTTATCACCAACTCATTCACTGAAAGATATTTCAAACATGAAATAAAAGTAGACATCATTTGAATCAACACCAACTTTTGAAAATGCCTCTGATGAAATATTAAATTTGATAAAATAGAAAAAAAATTAAAATTTTTCTGTGGAATGGTTTTTGGTAATAATAAAACAATGTCTTCAATCATCAAGAATTATTTCTTTTATAAGATTTTTAAAAAATTAACCTGTTTTAAAACATTTCAAAATAAATATTCCCAACAATAGAGGTTTTGCGTCACCTAGAAGGAGTAATAACCGTTATCAATTTAAAATTGAAGGATGCGCATAAGAATTTAGAAAAGGGACAAAAAAGGCTCCTTGGAATGCTTTGATTCAGAAAATTCTTTTTCGCAAACTTTTTTGGTTATGTGAGGAACAACATGGTAAAATTTCATTACGACCACATTAATAATGTTGGTGCTAGAATGCAAAAACTAAAAACGGGAGTGAATATTCAAACCCCCGTGCACCCCCTCCAGAGTGGAATATCGAAAAATCCAGAAATTACTTTCTTTGAAATACTCTCAAGAAGGTATTACCAACAGTTCACTTCGTAATATCGATTTCTCGTCACTGTTTTCTTCGAAAATGTAAAACTTGGTTTATGCTCAGCAAAACCGGGTTTTTTTGGAATATTCAGACCCCTTAAAATTCGAATATTCAAAATCTGAAAAAAAAACTTCCTAGATATTGTTGTTATGTACCTTCCTGCGAAATAACGAAGATCTGGGGTCATTTGGGACGCCGCCGCTGGGCTCAAAAACGTCGAAAACGCTCCAAACCCCCCTGTGGGTCAGAAAAAAGAAATTTCGAAAAATCCCTTCTTAGTGCGCGTATACACCGTAAGGTCTTCCACCCTACCAAGTTTCGAGTCTTTAGCGCCGGTAGATTTTTCTGTGCGTTGATGAGTGAGTGAGTGAGTGGTAAAGCTCTTTTATTATTATAGATAGACACCTTATGCACACAAATGCCAAGAAAAAACTCGTTAAACGCTCGTTTTCTAAATAGTGATATGGTAAACGTCCCGAAACTTCTCATGTAAATGAGCTGTTTCTGCTGGTGCTCATTGTGCTCCCCGTTAGCCAAATTACTTGAGGAATTTTGTGAGGTGATACTATAATCTTTGAATTACTTTATTTTTAAGTTCTTTTTTTAATACAAAAGCTCTTCTTCTATTTACTTTTTTTTTAAATTTAGAAATTATATTCACACTTCAGTTAAAGATAATTCAAAAAGAGTTACCTAGCTGTTAACAGAGTTTTACAATAAGTCATACAACGTATACAATGAGTTTTTTTATTAAACTGTAAATACAAGAAGAACACAATTATAAAGCAAACAATTAAAAGAACGCAAAGTTTCCTCTTGTGAATAATTTTTAAACAAAAAATTAATTACGTTAACTCTATAACCTATTCTAACCTGGAACTAAGTTTGAGAAAATTTAATATAATAGTAGTTTCCCTCTTATACCCATCTCAAAATGCAACTTTAAATAGTATAATCATCCCGTACATCATTTGATGAAAATTACAATAAAACAATACCTCATTTCTGGTGTTATTACAGACACCAAAAACATGTTTAATTCTGTTAGCTGTCCCGCTGAATATCGCCAAGCAGTTTTAGACTCAAAATATTAGAAATAACGCCAAAAATTTGAAACTAATCTATTAAAATATACAGTTATGTCAATAAAAACCATAAAAATTAGGTGTTACTTGAATATTTGTGTTTTGTCTAAAACACCTTGGCGAGACATTTAAAGGAATTCACTCGACCAAAATTTCCTTCATCTATTTTAGGTCTACTCCACAACTACTCTCCTGGTTCCACCTACCTTTCCAAAAGAATCCCTCACCTAAAAACTTCCCAAAATAGAGTTAGCAAGTGTCCCACTTTCCGGCCCCTAAAAGCTTCTGGAAGACACTCATTAGAGCGCAAAGTTTTGTTCATTACCTCTCTCGCCACTTGACTCGTTAATCCCGGGAACAAATAGCGTCCAAAGATGGATCCCGATCTATAATTAAGAAACAGAGTTCCAATGGAAAGCCATCAATTAGAGCTTCGGGGGAAAGGAGGCAATTTGCGATACACGAGGTGAAAATTAATTCCGCCCGTTTGTCAGTGGGAATGCGGGCTTTTAAATTCGCCCATTGTGGTCTCTCGCGATGAAATCTCCGCGGTCGGCAGTGAATGAGATAGAGCTTTCATTAAGGCCGGTGTGTCCGAGCTGTAATCGCATTCCTCGGATGCAAACTGCTTTTAATTTGTGAGGCTCGCTTTTGGAATTGGTTTTGAAATAATGTTGTGTGTCATATGTGAGTGTGCGTCAAGTAGAGGATGGCCCGGTTTCCGGGCTGGGACTAGTGTAACGAAGAGAGATTAGGTAAGGGGAAGCATAGGAAGGATGCAGAGTGAAGTTCTGAAGAAACTTCAAATATAATATAATTAATTACTAAAATTTTAAAAATTCATTTTGGTGTAAAATAAATTCAGAATGAATGTAATAACGATAACGATATTTTCCTATTAGCATCGTATTTTTAAGTTTAATGTTAGTTTTACATATAGAGCATTCGCACCTGACGTCACTTGGAGGACAAAAACAACGTTGCTAAGGCTGTTGTTAGGGGCGGGAACTAGAAGCATCCAATAGAAGCATGCGCACATGATGTCACTGGCGGGCAAAAACAACGTTGCTAAGGCCGTTGTTAGGCCGAGTCATGTGATTGAAAATGCTCTATATTTCATAGAAGTTTAAAATCCTTTAAAAGATAAAAAAGCAGAGTCAGAGATACAATTGAATAAAATAAACAGATGTCATGAGCAACTTTTTGTTTAAGTTTTTAACTTAAATGTTTTTTGTTGAAGAAGGTGTAAAATTTGTACGGATGGAACATTTTGACAATGGTCGGCGAAGTTTATTGACAGCACGTATTTGCTGTCTTGATTTCGCCCATCGCATCTGCCGTTCGAAAATGTTAAAAAGATTAAGTAAATGTTACTAATTTAATGTTTATAGTAGATAAAATCGCCTAAATTATCAGGCAGGCTTAAGTAAGATTTGAGTCTTAATGACTCTGCTTAGGTTTAGTTGTCTGTGATTAATGGCTTAGTATGCAGTTTGTTTATTCACATATTAGGTTTTAACGCACTGTATATTTATTCGTATAATCCGAGGAATCCGTTACAGAATATTATCGAAGGACTGTCTGGATGGATCGTGACGTGGAAAAATGATGATTCCATTAAGGCTTTGCCACAGACAATTTCTTTTACAAGAAATTTAGAAATAATTTAATTAGAAATGAACAGCCCACAAAATGTGTTTGACTAACCATATATAAACCAGATTATTTGAATTCAACTCCAAATAAATTATTTTCAATCTATAAACAAAGGCTTAAAGCTCAAAATTAATTTATTTCATACTGAGATGTAATTTCCTTCCTTAAAACTAAAAAAGCAATCAATAAATGAGCTATCCCATTCTAACTGCGAGTATAGCAATTTTGCTCCGACAAAGTTAATTATTTTACACCAATGCTTTTGTAAACTTAATAGGAATGAACCTATACCAAGTAAATATTTCTTTATTTATTGGTAATCATTGAACAATAAAGAGTCAGTTTGCTGAAAAGCTTTCAAAAGCTATACAAATCAATCTTTTAGAAAGTAATCATTTAAAGCGTTGAATAAATTTAAACTATCAAGATATTAAGCCTCTACTTCCCATGTTCTCTAATTACATCATTGATTACATTTTTTTACGGATAAATAAAGTTATTTTCTCGAAATTACTCTTTCATGAATATTCTTATTATTTCACACCTCATTTAAGATAATTGCATTCGCATTAGTAGGGAGAAGAAAAACCAATGAGCTAGATTTAAATTCGGTCCAAATAATGATGCTTTAACTCTTAAGCCAGGGTTATTTAAAAGAAAATTAATATAATTCTTTCCATCCTGGTAATTATGATCATTTTTGTTGTTTGAATGGCGATGACGTAAACTGAGTATTTTTATGATTCTTGTTACTTTAATCTACGATTTCCATGTACAAGTATTATCATTATTTCTGATAGAGTTAATAAAGAGAATTCGTTATTCCAGGAAAAAAAAATCTCTGGTGTATTTTTTTTTATTTTATGGAAATGTGTATTAAAGTAGTTAATTTAGTAAGATTAAAACCCAAGTTAATTTAGGTTTATATTACAAATTGAAACAGGATACATTGCGTAACGTCAATAATTTTCTTAAGAGCTAATATTAATAATTAAAATTACCTTAATTTTCTTAATATATTAAGATCCATTTTGAGTCATTACAAAGATTTAAGAATTTTAACATTAGGTACAACATTTTATGCGTCAAATCCTTACGCGTTTTTTGTTGCTCGCAAAGAAATTGGATTATATACTTGGAAAAGGAACATCTTCCAACTGTTTCGATATTTTTCTCAAGAGTAAAAATATAAAACTTCCCAGATTGAAAAATAGTTTCTTTCTATTTTTTAAAATTTATATAGAGGAAATTATTTCCTAGAATCCCCTAGCCAAGAAATATTTCTTTTGCCACTATAATGACATACGCTAATGAATCATACTTACAGGTATCTATCCCAGCTAATGCTATTTTAGAGTTTTATTATCATATTATTATGTTATTTTTAACTTAAATACTCAAGCAAAGCTTTTTCGTTAAACAAGTACTATGATGGCTGTTATACAAATCCAAGTAGGTACCAAAGCCAAAAGGAGACTTCAAAGTGTAGAGATTTACCACCCCCTAAGAAATCAATTTTAATAACCCCGCGAATCCAAAGGCGGGAATTCAAAAACTCCGACGCATTCCACCGAAAACGATACCCGGTAATTCTCGCATACTCCGGGCGGCGCCGAAAATCAATTTAAGAGTCCGGCGACCGCATTCCGCACTCTCCATATCCGAAACAAAGGAAAGCGATTTACGGACGTCAGGAAAGGAGTGCTGGCTGCGAGTGACGGGGAAGGCAATCGGCAACACTTCTGAAACTTTTATTGCCCCGTGTTGCGAGGCAGTTTATGCCCGCAGGCAGAAATGAAATATTTCGCTATCGATAAACGTCAAAAGGGAATCGGTTACGATTTGTTACGCGCCTTTTATTGTCTTTTCGGACTGGAGTGCGGAGTTTTTTTGGGGAGTTGGTTGCTGTTAAACAATGGGCGTTTCGATTGGTTGTTACTTTTGATGGAGGTTGAGTTGAGTGGTGTTTGGGGAGGGGTGACTGAATTGTGTGGGAAGTTTGGGGGTGTTGATCAGACTGATCAAAGGTTAGCTATTTTTTTTAAAAGTAGGGAATTAAAATTTTTCTAAGAAATGTATGTTTCGGATACGGACTAAAAAGTATCAAATATTGTTTCCTAACTCCTTGTAAAACGAAAAACTTTGGGCCCGGTTAAAATTAATTTTATGGTTAACTTTATAGTTAAAAAAACTTAGTTTAACCATAAATAGTTCAACTAATAATACTACTTCCACTGTAAGTTATTGTAGTAAGTTATAGTAGATATCTTGACCTTCAATATTGTAGATTTACCTAAAAGTTATCAATTGAAAAAAAATAGATAACAATGATAATTTTAATAAAATAAATTTAAAAAATGACATTTTTTTTTTGTTTAGAATTAGCACGTGTTTTTATGGTTATCTCAGACGAGACCTAACTGTATAATTTTTGAAAGCAAATCTAAAATGTGAGGCAATAGTTACTTACAAAAACTTTTTTTGACACTTTTGATACAAAATTAAGACTGAAAACTTATAAGAAAATTTAGAGAAAAATTATTGTTTAAAAAATAAAAGTGGATTCATTAAAAATAGTCTGTAAAATTTAAAATTTAAACATAATTTTAAAAATTATTAGCATTTACCTGATACAAAGAATATAACATCTATTTAAATTCCTTAAAAGTATTAAAAATTTATTTTTATGGAAAATTATTTTTTATTTCTAAATCAGTAAAAATATTGATCCTATTATCTCAATACATTTATTTTAAATGAGCGCTAATTATATATTTAATTATACATATTCCTAACTTTTGTCCCGAAACTACTTTTTCTTATTTTTAGATGAAATATTGAACACTTAAGCAAGAAAAAATACCTAAATAAATTCTATTTTAGAACATTCTCGCCTCTTTTTAATGTGGGTTAATTTCTGTGGAACTATTTAATTTGTTTCACTATTAGTTCCGTAAATAAAATTTGCTCAATATTATTTTTAGAATGATATATTAAAAGATTTTATGTAATACTATATTAATGTTTACAAAAATTTCACTCACAATAGATTATAATCTTAGAAAGATAACAAAAGTATTTTTATAGTATGACCTTCAACTTGAAACCCTTGCTATATAAACAAAACTTATCTTCCCTTGGGACTCTTTCTCAGTCGTAATTAAAATTCAAGGGAAGGAATAAAAGAAAACCAGTTATATTGAAAACAACCGTAATTTTTCAGAAATACTCTTATCGTAGTTGTTTTTAATTTACGTGGTGGAATCTGAAAAAAAAGTGTGAGATCATTTTAATTGTGATAGCAAACAGAATAAGAGTAGAACGATATTTGTTACGCGCTCATATTATCATGATAGAATTAAAGTTGTTTTCTTAGAAAAATAAAAGATTGTTATTCATTATCAGGTTTGATTTTTTCAAGAATATTTTTCACACCACGGATGCAGCTAATTTACATTTGTGATGATATGCAATATGACATTATGTCCTTACATTTAATTTTTTTAAATACATAAATGGCATAGTTTATTGATTTAAATAATATGTTTGAAACAAATTTTCATATGAGCGTTTAAGTATAAGTAATGTAGCTAGTATATCTGTAGTTTATTTTATTACTATCGAGTAGATTTATTATTTTCCTCTAAAATTGATTAGAATAGTTTGTGTAAAACTAGCCTATTTTAATCTAAAATAGTTATTGCATTTTTAAATACCATGTTTGGAAAATAGAATATGAGTGAAAATTATAATTGCCTCTTGTTATTCTGTTGTAAAGTTGGTTTTTCCTGCATAAATGTACTTTAAAGGGAAAACGGGTTTTACAGAGACAATGTTAAAAGGTAAAAACGCATTATCTAAAAATAATGGCCAAATGATATATCCACACACAGATCTAGTCTCAATATTATAAATACTGTGAATATTAATAAAATTTATCGTTGCTTTATTAATTGATTTAATTTAATAGATATTTTCATGCCCCCATTGAAGTATTCCGGGTTTTTTTATTATTTATTAATAAATTCCATTTCTATCCATGAAATGAACCAAGTGCCTGAGGTACAGCTTTAGCATATTTTCCATTAATTATGCCATCACTCTATCCTCCTCTCTCTCGTTCTTCACTCATCCATTCCAACAATAAAAGAACTCACACTGTCCCCTGCACATTCTCAAATAAATCTACTCCTGAGGCGCAGGTGAAATTGCAGTAATTAATTTAATGACTGTCATTGCGGTTTAATTGCTGCCAGAACATCCATTCCAAAGATGAATGTCTTCAGCGAGAATCATTCAAGAACTGAAGGAATTTACCAACCACTTTAAGATATTGGAGGGTGGTCGGAATCCCAGTTTCATTGGAAACTTTTTATCGAAATATCCGAAACCTTTTTAGAACTGCCTTGTGCAAGGTGATTGTAAGAAGTGAGCTCTTGAAGTTAGTTGGATGCATGGGTCTACTTGGCCATGCAAGACTTTAATGGATTAGTTTGAAGTTCTTGAAATCCAGACGCTTAAAAGGCTCTCAACAGAAATGGGATCTTGAAGCTAATTTGTTCACGACATGATTCAAAGACCAAATGGATCTATTTGAGTACTTAATTTTTATCCCCAGATTTTTCTCTGCCCTCATTTCTCTCATATTATTTTGAAAATAAAATTAAAGTAGGAGAAAGAAGGGTAAGAGTACGCACAAATTTTTGGGCTATGAAATCGAGAATTTATAAGCTAGAACCTCAAATATTAAGTGAAAGTAAGTTTACTGACTCACAAATCTACCTACGAAAATGGAAAGCCTTGGTTTTTATAAAAAGAAAGCTAAAAATCACGTTGAAAATAAAAATTTGAATGCTTACTTTTAGCTCACTTTTATTTTTATTCCATGCTTACTTTTATTACGCAGAACGTGAGGCAGAAAGTACACGCCCTGAAAACTTGGCATACACAGTAAAAAAAATGGAAGACTGCCTTCATAGTTGGAAGATTCCTCCCTCATGCTACCTCTCTTAAAGTGTAATCCAAACAGGATTCAATGTTCTTGAAAACTCCATGGTGGGGCAAAATCATGGTAAAGAATAAGATGAATTATATGATTATCGCTACAGAAATTGCAATTATATTGTCTGTGCTTAGTCACATATGTATTAATGCCGATGGTTTAATTATATAAGTTGTCCTTTATTCAACCCTGAAATTCACTGCAGTTAAATTCTAACGATGTCATGTTGTTCAGAAGGAAGTATACCTCATAATAATTCTAATTTCATTTTTATAGGAATAAAACTTTTATAGGCATACAAATATTTAGCGTCAAAGATAATGGTAGTAATGTACGTAATGCAGAGAAAATTTAGGTTTCTGGTTATATATTTCTAAAATGTCATGACTTTGACTCTTTTATTAGAAATTGTGAACCATTTGGGATTAAATATAAACTGTTAGCATAGTCATAGATTGCATTCATTGTTGTATTTAGGTCTTGAACTTAATTTAAAAAGCCCTAAAGAAAAGAAGTAAATATGAAGAACTGAGTAAATTTGTCAAAACATTTACAAAAATAACATGCTTTTACATAGACAGAAAGATTAAAAACATATTATTATAATGGTATTATAAGTAGAATTCATTCTCCGGATCTTAAATTGGATTATTATTTCTATATAATAATGATTATAAATATTAGCTATGTAATATCGTCGAATATTTTTATCCTTATTAACAATAAAAAATTAACATATTTTTCGCCATTATCATTCTCTCGTAAGAAAATACTTTAATTTAGAATGGTTTTAAGAATTGGCAACTTTCCCACAAGTTAAACTCTAATATAAGCGTCAATACATAAAATTGATTCCAGTTTAATCCAGTGACACCGAAAAAACTCCTTACTATAAAGAAATTTCAGCTATTCATTACAGAATCCCCTCGAAAATACTACCTAGTTTCTGAGTTTTAATAAAACAGAAGATAAATACTGCAGGGGATCTTCCTTTATTAATCAAGAATGTCTTGCAAGCTGTCATTTTATCGGCATGGATCCAAATGCATTCAAAACTTATACTCTAGACCTAGAGTGTGACCCTCGAGACCAAATAAAAGAACAGTAAGTTTAAAAGAACAGTATTTAAAACTTTTCCAGTGTTACAACATTCACAAATAGGTACATTTAATTCACAAAACGTATTTGAAAAACCTCTAAAGTTTTTAAATGTTTTTTTTTTACTTTTTAATAATAACAATAACAATAATTTAAAAAAAAAACAATACAAATGAAATACAAGTGAACCACTGAAAGGTGAGCCTCAGTTAATAGGTTTAGATGAAAAAGAGCGTTTGTGGGGAAAAAATCAAAAGAAATCTTCAATATTATCTATTGCCATAACAAAGAGTTTTAGTTGTTTTTAAAAATTTTTAGGGGATTTTTCTGATTTTAAGAGTTGGGGTAGAGTATTAAAGAATTTTGGTGATAAATAAAAAAAAATTTAAGAAAGATTTCTTTTTCGTTTATTTAGACACGGAATATAGGTTTTTTGATCGTAAATTATAACTAATGTTTCGTAATTCAGAGCTATTGGTTATATCTAACAAAGTAAATTATGGTTTTAAAGAAAAAAAGATGGCGAATAGCCAAAATATTCCATTTTCGGTATAAATCAATTATTGTTGGCTGGTTACTACAAGTTAAGAACTTAATAATTTTGTTTTGTGTTGAAAAGTACATTCTTATAATAAAAAAGCGTTTGTGTTGCAAGGATATAAACTTGAATAAAACAATAAAAGTCTTTGAGACCACTAATGGAGATAAACATGCAGATGAAAAATAATCAATAAATCGCTGTTCAAAGTGTATCCATCAACAAATTTCAAATAAAAGATATTGGTTATTCTAGCTCTGCTATCCATCATAAACACGAGTTAGTTAAAACACCGATAAGGGAAAATAAAGTACAAGGTTTCATATTTTAACATGCATTCATTACCTAACACCGAATTTTTTGTTAGCTTCCCAAACCTAAACTGTCAAGTAACTTTTGCATAATTATATCCCCGTCTTAGAATCTTGCTTTTTTATGCACGCTTAACGTACTATACTTTCTCATATTTCCGAAAGAAAGAATATTTTTCTTTTTTAACTTATAGCTTTCAGGCTTCAGAAAACATTGAAAATACATTTACTAACGATGCCCTCGAAGCATAAGTAATACAAAATCATTAAGTCGTTATTTATACACCTTCATAGATTAAAGAAGTTTGGCCAAGAACATCTAAAATAATTTTTGACTTATTAAATTTTTAATTATTTGAACGGAAAGTCGAAAAATAAAGCTACATCAGAAAATATCTTTTAACGTAGAAAAATAATTGAATAATTTTAAAATATTGAATAGTTCTGTCCTACTAATTAATTTTTTTTATTTCAACTTAACTATAAATCCAGTTTTTAAAACATCTTACAATTTGTTAAAATTCCAACTGTACTATAAGAAAAGGATTGATACATTAGTTTAATAAAAAATGTTTGTGAAGAGAATGCTGAAAAAAGCATAAGCAAACTTAACTTTATTTAAACCTATTAATTGATTTCATCTAGAAATATCACTTAACACACATTAAAATAAAATATATAGTGGTATATAGTTCAGAATAAATCTTATAAAATTTTCTATTTCTTAGAGTTTGAGAAAACCTTTAAAATAAAAGTAGCCATAAATCTTTGAAAAACAAGTTAATCACAGCTTCCTATCAACAAGAGATCAAAGCGTCACTCTAAGACTGAAGACTTTTTAAACCTTCAAAGAATCTAGCAAAAAGTATTCCTCGTCCAAGAAAAACGATACATCAACAGTCATTGAAGTGCCATTAACTTTTTATTATTTTCCTCAATAGTTGATTATTTTGTTTGTTTCTTTGAAATCCAAATACTTTTTATGGAATTGAGTTTTGGTGCAGTTATTGCGTTTTCTTCGACACATTTAAGACTCCGAACCTTGGTTTTTCTTCAGATAGTTTTTGATATTTACTATTTTATTTACTTTGATTTTATTATTGCTTTTTTCCCCTTCATTTATTTGAAGTGTAGTTAAAGATACTCCTAGATGTAATTATAAACGTAAATCCATGAAAATAAGACATATCGAGTATGTTACTTTACTGTAAATTGCTTCTTAGTTTTTAGGACTCGTGCCTCAAGGAAATTTATCTAATCTAATACGTTTACAAAATATAGTAATTGAAACTGTACATACATACTAAAAAAGGCCAATTTACAGTTTACATTTGTCTTAAGTTAAAAGCGCATTTAAAAATAAACGTATGCATAGAATAAAATGGAATAAATTTAAACATCTTTCAAAATTTTAAATCTAGTTTGAAAACTAGATTTAAAATTTTTCCATTTTATAAATTCAAAAAATTTCCATTTTATAAATTAAATTTTAAAAAATTTTAAGGGGATATAAGAAAAGTTGAACTGTGGTTTAAATAGTTTTTGACACTTATCCCCTTTTTGTCCCATCCTATAATGTTAACATATTATTTAGAATAAAATTACCTATTGCTGGAATTTTTTTCAAAATTTTAAAAGTGGTACATTTGATAGAAATCGAACTTTTAATTCTATTTTGTTTTATAAAATATATTGTTTTTCAAAATTTTATTGCACATTTTACACCATTAAAAAGAACATTTAAAATACTTTAAAATGACACCAACTTCATTTGTATAACCCAATTAGAAGATCGTCTAGAGCAATTTAAAGAACTTATGTTTGTCCATTTTTGGCCCATTTTTGACCACTTTACGCACCTGTAATTCCAGAACCAATTAATATTTTTTGATGAAAGTTGGTACTTTTCCGAGTCCCAATAAGTAGAACATGTGCACCAAATTTCAAGAAAAAATCCGAGATGGTCATGCCAAAAAGTATGTTGATTTGACGTGGAATGACCCGTGACCTTTTTAAAAATTGAATTATTGAAACAAAATTAATTCCAAGAACACAGTATGTTTAAGTTTTAAGAGGGCTTACATTTAGAACCTCTGTTTACTTTTACCTAATATACCTAATGCCATCTACCTATATCTTTTTTTTTCCTGAATCGGTTAGTGTTGAACGGGGAAATTGTTCCTCTATTAAATGCTTCTCTTTCCCCCATATCGCGTTTAAAAAACATTTGCTAAACAACTGTTTCCCTTCCCACAACACGTTGTAATGATTTGGAGTCGAGATCTGAATGTCATTTCTCCCTCAGCCGTCGAGAAACTCGGAAAGTTGTTCGCCCAACTTCTGGCCGTCAAAAGGAACAGCACTCTCCAGATTTTGGCACTTATTGACAGATCGTTGGAAAAAAAAAAGAATCGCCCCCTATAAAAATTCCAAGCGGATCGGGAATTCACGCTCAATGAGCGCACCTGGTTTTGATCACTGTGGAAAGGCTCGTGCTTCGAAAACGAGTGACGCTATTCTCAATTGTGTTTGTTTCTAGCAAGAAAAATTATGCGAGTTTAGGCATTTGCTTTTGTGTTCAAAATAATTCTCCTAATGGTTAATTTGGTTTTAGGTATTAGTTTTCCTTTACAATTTTTTTTCAGTTAAAGACACAAATCCAATAAAAAACAAGCGTCGTCTTTTAAATCGATAGGTTTTTACTAACACTTTTTTTAACATGCATAATAATTGCTCTTCAAATATAATTTGTTGAGGATACTACTTAGTGCAAAGTATCCCAGATAGCATGTAATCTTATGGTTTAACATTCTCTTATTATTGTCATTTGGTTTTCCAAAACAAGGTTTGTCGAAACACCTTTCCGCAATACTCTATTAGGGTTTTCATGACCAGATTGGGCATAAAACAATTATAGAAAACCCTAGTAAAACCTTCTCAAAACCCATCACTTCAGTTTGAAACCTTATTTTTAGGTTTTCCGAAAGTTTAACGCTAACCTATCAGTCGTTAACTAGCGCAGGTTTTTACCTTGCCACAAGGTTTCAGGTTGCCAGTTACTACCTTACCAAAACCCTAAATGAATTACTCCTTAAGGTATACAACAAGGTTTATAAAGCCTTACATTGCTATCTAGGATGGTCCGCGGACCATAACTGGTCTGACAGCTCCTAAAATGTTACTTGCGGTACCTGACTAGATTTGTCCGGTATCTCTTGCTGACCTTTTTTTTTATTGAATTCACAGTCAGACACCAATTTGTGAATATTTTAAAATATAATTATGTACAGAGTCGAAAACTAGGTTTATTGTTAAATATGAAACTTTAAAATTTTAGAATTACCTAATGCATTTAAAAACTTGAGGCATCACCATTTAAAAGCAAAAGTATTTGTTAATGGTTAAAAATAAGTAAACAAAATCCATTGTTATAAGGTACAGAAGTCATAGTCTTTATATTTTAAAAAAGATATCCAGTGCAATAACGTGTTCGCAAAACTGCAAGGCGCTAAAGAATCAGAAATCGCCAAATTTGGCGTAACCTCGTGAAGAGTAGCTGAGCCAGAAGTGACTTAGTTCCTTTCTCCTATAAGTGGACGATATGCAATTTTGAGACGCAATAGAAACAATAAAAATCGCGTCATATAGAAACTTTGGAGCCAAAACAAAAAGATAACACTCTTGTAGGAATAATGCGGAGTTCTATTGGGAGTTGCTGGCATAACTACTTAGCATCACAACATAACATAATACTAACTACTACTCAAACTAGCATAACTGACACTCAAAATGTATAATTAACATCAAAAGAGGCAACAATCCCCTAATCCCACCTGCACTAACCTCATCATCATCAACATCACCACCCACTGATCGAACCCACCCAATCACAACTAATTAAAACGAAAGCACATCCAACCCAGGGTCCCTGATCCAGACACCAACGGTGATGTGAGACCCTCCACCACCATCCCAGGCTCTTAATGAGGAATTATCTATGCAGATCACCTCGTGAGAAAAGCCTACATCTGTTCGCTTTAAAGTGAACCGAGGGGCTTTGTTATGCTAAATGAAATGAGAGATGGTTACGGAACCACATTAAAATAGACCCCCTCCGGGAATTAAAATACTTATGAATCGATTCATGTGGATCGATTCCCGAGATAGATGTAGATGGCATATCGTATTCTTCAGGTGTTTCATCATAATATTTATACTATCGTTTTAATTATATGGGATTGAACTGGTTTATTTCGGGATTTTGTTGTTCTCGCTTTTCGTCTACATTCTTCGTTGCGTGGCTGAAGGGATATGGAGGAGGAAGTAACTTCATTATGTGAGGATTTAAAGCATTTGCGCTGGATATTTTGAGAAAATTAAGGTATGTTGCTGTTTATTGTGGTTTGGGTTTGTTTGAATTTGATGGTATTTGTATTTGCATTAATTAGTTAAAATCCAGGAAGGGGAATAACTCATTATTTTTCTGTTAAAGCTTTTCTCTTAAAACTAATGCTGAATTAAGAAGATTACATTTGCATTGATACTTCTTTTTCTTAATGTTTGTCAAAATTTGTAAATAGTAGATTTTGAGAATACATAATGAGCAAATAATTCTCTGCAAATTCGACTGAACAGTAGGTATAAATTTCTTTTCCAACGAATTTTGTGTTAGCCTCCCAAAGATCTTCTAAAATTCGTTAAGTTATTTTCCGTTTGTTTCTTCATGAAATAAAAATATTAATAAAACTCAAGATAAGTAACTACTACGTATTAATTTTTTTAGTAACTCATTTTCTCTTACTTGGATTTTAATAAGAAAATTCGAGAAATGAAAACTTTTCATTACAACTTCTTTCTTCCATCTTCTTAAAAACCACTTGAATGCTTGATATTTTCAAAAAGATCTTTGAATTTGAAATTCGATCCTTTTAATGATATTCCTGTATGGAACCTTCGATGTCCAAATCACTTAAAAGAGGTCTACCTCAAAAGTGTCCTATATATTCTAGAATAACATACTTTCTATCTCAATCCACTAAAACCCAGCTATTAATCCTCAATACGCTATGACGAGGATAAGCCATTTCACGTCTCCCCGGTACTTAGAACCACTTTCATGTAACATTCTCCAAACCGATACCCAAGCGTACATCTATGTAAATTGGCCTGTGACCCATTTGCCACTTGTAACACTAAACGCAAGGCTAAGTAACAGTCAGTAACACATTCTAAGCGATGTCAGGATGGCTCTCTATTGGTCAGATGGACTAGTTAGTATCAAGGGGATCATCTTGGCGTTAATATCAAGACGTTTGAGAATAGAATGGACTAACTTGGAAATATACAGAGTTACACCATGGCCACCTAAACTAATAAGGCCGTAGAAGCTTGAAATCTGAGTGATGTCATGCCTTTTCTTTCACGTCATCGACGCGTTTAAGACAACAGCGCAACTCCAGTCTGGAATCTTGATCGCCCCACCCTTTACAGCCTGATTGGTCTCCACAACTACGGTGAAAACGTCACTTGAATTAGCCACACCGACACACGTGTCGAATATTTCAAAAGTGAGAAAGTGAATTAGAGATCGCGAACCTCAAGTTGATTCCTTGCTCTATTATAAACAATTTTATGTTGTGTAGTTTCGTTTTGCAGAACTAAAAAGAGGTTTCCCTTAAGACCTGAAAATGGTTTTATGCAGAGTTAATTTTAATGATCATATTTGATCAGTGATTACTAAAATCTGGTTTAATGCTTAAATTTTAAATAAAATTGTAAAAATCGGGCCTGGTTTAAAACTCATGATCGGACATATTTTAAGCCTTCAAATTTACGATTACAATGGAGGGGGGTTAAATATTAACTGATGTTTCCTCTTTTCGATCAGTTTTACAATGTTATCATCAACAGAAAGATTTTGCTGGTTTTAGGTCCAATCTAAGGTGTCCAATCCAAGGATTGTGTGCAAATTTCAGATCAGGATTGTTCTGCTCTTTAACCCCATCTGTCATTAGGAGAGTAATTCTTAGCAATCCTAAGTCAAATCAATCCTAATTCAGATCAAACTTTCTCCCATCTGAAATATTCGGCACGTGTGTCGGTGTGGCTAATTCAAGTGACGTTTTCACCGTAGTTGTGGAGACCAATCAGGCTGTAAAGGGTGGGGTGATCAAGATTCCAGACTGGAGTTGCGCTGTTGTCTTAAACGCGTCGATTACGTGGAAGAGAAGGCATGACATCACTCAGATTTCAAGCTTCTACGGCCTTGTTAGTTTAGGTGGCCATGGTTACACGCAGTGTCAGTATTGAAAAAATTTGATGTGATAGATTTCTGTTCTGGTAAAGTGAAATTTAGCTTTATGAAATTTGAGATTATTTTTTATATCCCACCGAGTAGTTGACGTAAATATAATTAATCTCTTATCTTTTGCACTTAATTCTGATGGATACATGAATCAAGTTTTCATAAAATTTCCAAGCAGATATTATTAATAAAAACTCAAATATCTAATAAAAATAATGTATAATGATAATAATATTTCTTCTGTTTTTTTTTCTCATTTCGCGTGTAGATATCAAAATGTTCGTGAGTAAAAGTTCTGAATTTTAAGAATTTAATTGTAAGAAGTTGATTGTGTTAATCTGTTCCAAAATTATGAAAATCTTTTATTGATATCAATATTGTTCATCTTAAAAAGTTTTTTTTTTTAATTAACTTTGTAAAATCTCTAATTTATTGTTAAAATTTACAAAAAAAATTTAATCAATAGTTATAATAAGTTGAAATCTAGGAAATTGTTTTCTAAGATACGTTTGAAAAACTAATGTTAGTAAAGAAGTTCTAAAACATAAAATTGTAGTATTTCCATTCCTATTTCTATTCCTAAGTTATAAAAGAAATTCTTATAATACTGAGGTCAGAGACAAAGTTAAAGTTGGCTTAAATCTCACTGTAGGCTAATCCCATGCATAAGAATGCTAAGGAATTAACCCGTAATTAAAAATATAAATAAAGGAGAACTAAATTTAAATATCAACATCAATACATCCAAAATTACTTCTGAATATTTTTCAGAAATTATTTTTAATATTACGGTTTAATTTTCAAAACATATTGATTTTAAAACAAGAAATACCTGAGGAAATCCTTATCAACTCACTGAAAAGAATCATTCTCACATCTCTTCCAAAAAAAATATATCGATGTAATCAAACCCCAAAACAAGTTTCAAGTGTTCCTTGATGCTGCTAATGAGTTGCTACGCTTCAGAATCACTTTTTAAGTAAAGAAAATACCTATACCTTATTAAAAAAAATATTTCTTTCTAACAAAGATTCAACTGTGTTCCACGTACATTAATTATTAGGATAGTTCACTCTGTAAGATGAACTCCTTATTTAAAAGTTATGACACAAAAATTATCTTCATATGAGGATATCAAATTTATATATTACGAAAAATAAAATTAATTAGCTTCTTCAAGTGGTAACATTATTTGAAATTACGCAATCAGGAAACAAGAATTTGAGGATGACTGGGGCAAAACTTAAATATAACTTTAAGGGCATGTACTACATTTCCTCTAATTACAAAATGTGCATTAATTCTCTCATTAAATTTATTGATATATTTTTTAACCGTTGTAATTAGTTAGTTGATAGTATAAGTAAAAATTTAAATGGAAGTATAAGTAAATGAGACCGAGGTTAGTTGGCACCTGGCGCTAGTTGGATTTCTCTCTTTATTTTTTCTACGATGGAGCTAGAGCACTGGAATTTCGGTGGTGAGTAGAGTACATAAAGAAAGCATTTCCAGAAAAACTTCAGTTGTTTTGAAGTCTTATGTGGGAAAGACCCCTGTTTAATTGTTTTCTTTATTAATTTTTTCATCTTTAGATTTTCTGTATTTTTGTATGTGTTTGTTGTTACACTCACAGATTGAATTAAAACATTGCTGATGACAGTTTTCGAAAGAAAGGTTTACTTCGGACGGTCCAATGCATGTATCATAACCTCGCCGTGGGGCAAATTGGAACAGTTTGGTACGGTATGAGTCAGTTGGCACAGCTTTTACAGTGACATCAGTATCAACCGTAGCTGGAAAGAAAGTGTGCAGTTTTTAAAAATTCCATTTATCAAGGATTAATGTGAAGTTCAGTTATAAAATACAGGGTTCTTATAATACATAAGTCCGTTTCACGGCAAATTTGCGAACCTTTTCTTTTTTATTTTTTGAGGCTGAAAAAAGGTATATTTTCATTTGTTAATATCTCTCCGAATATTGAAGATATTTTCAGGAATTTTTTTTCTGTGCGTTTTTTATATTTCCAACAATTTTGTGTTTGAGGTTTTTGTTCTATCTCCTTTGTTTTTTTAATTAATTTTATTAACTTTCTTATTTAGCCGCTAGGGGCGCTGTAAGTCATCTCAATAGATTCTCCATGATCATCTAGGGGAAAACCTTATTTCCATGACCCTAGGAGACGTTGGTTCCAAATTGGTTTGGTTTGAAACACCCTGTGTATCAGAAGGTCCAAATGGTCTAAAATCTAAAAAAAAAAAAATCCTTAAAATTTCTTAAATGTGCTATGAATACTTAGCAGTATGAATGAAATTATATTTACTGGTAAATTAACCTCTTTCTGCTCTTAACTGTATTGTTTTTAAACTACCTCATCAGTTAACAAGAAAATTACAATATACATAATTTCATTTCCTTTCAAAATTAAAATTTAGATCTTTACTTCTGCTTAATACTCTCAAATACTACGGTTTTATAAATGCTTTTAATTTTTTAATATCTACTACCTTTCCATCTACTCAATACAAATTAAATGCTTCATTTCCTGCTAATTGCACAGCCTTAAAAAACCGCAAACAACAGGACATTGTTTTCACTCCTGTAAACCGAAGAAGGGAAAATTGTTGGCCGTAATTTTGCCACATAAAGCGATCCCTCTAAAAGTATCAATGTTATAAATTTATTCAAATGATTCAAAGAAAACAAATAAACTATCAAAGAGAACATGACTCAAATTTGCATATTAAAAAACATGAATACAAGTTAAAAGGATAGAAAGGTAGTAAACAAGATACCTTGTTAATTACAGGAGGTTTTAATGGTAGTATTCTAATAGGGATCAGATCAAATATTTTTTACTCGGTTCCTGGAAGCCGTTTTGACACTTTTAAGATTACCCTAATTAATTCCGAACTTAATTTCGGAAATGTACCAGTCCAGAGGTTAATTAGAGCAGTGTTTTTTAATCTTTTTTTTTTTCTCGGTTGCTGTTTTAATAGGGCTCTAAAGCTCAACAAATCCGTTGTAAGAATTGTGGTATTAGCTATTCTTTTTATTTAAATTTAAAAAAAAAAAAAATGAGACACCTGCTCTTAATGAAATCAGAATAAAATGTAAATTTATTCACATCCAATTCAGTGTAATGAATTTTTTTCGTAAATTGGAATTTCTCTAATACTTTAGGATTATTTTATAAAAATTAAAGGTGTCTTTTAACTGTGTTATCAACTGGTGCATTGAATATTTTCTTACCTTTTCTTACTGATTTCCTGGTTTCAATAGCCCAAAGAGCTCTTTAGAAATTCTATGTCTTTCAGGTTTTTAAAACTGTTAAAAAGCATGATATAAAGAACTTAAAAATAGGGTTTAAATGATAAAAACAAAATATTTTTATATAAATGAAGAATTAAATCTATTTAAATTATTTCTAAAATCCCCTTAAACTTTTATTTCCATCGGTAAGATTGATACAACGAATTTGTTTTATTCATTCTCGAATTCCTACAATGCAATAGAAAATCGCTGTTCCATTAATTATTATTGTAACAGGGTTTCTATAACTTCTCTGAGGCTGTACCATCTAATTTTTTCATGCAACATATATCTTGACATTTTTTAAGGATTTTGTATCGCACAAAAGGAATTGTTTATACTAAAACAACAATGAAAAATTTAAAATAAAGCTGTAAAAATTTTTATACGAGGAAGATAAGTACGAGGAATTAAAGTATAGTATTAAGTACCTAATTAATGATGTTAGAACTAGAAACATAATGTATTATGAACATATTTTTAATGTACGATATCGTTACCACAACGAGGAAAACGCTAATTTGCTCTTTCCTAGTTTCGCGAAGAACGTATAATCGCAAATATAGACAAAAACAGGCGTTTCCACAGATACGCGCAACGGATTGCTTAGTTTTCAACGAATTAATCCAGAACTATGATCTTCGACTCTGGAACAGAGTGGAATCCAGGCTCACGCAAATACTCCAAAAAAGCAGATTGGCATTTTAAACATGATGCCAACGAGAGTCAGAATGAAAAAATACAGTTGAATTATTAATCAAATAAATAAAACTAAAAAAATATTTTAACAATAATTCTTGTCCTTATTAACATCCTAAACTTCAAACACAATTAGATAAACATTCAAAAATCTCATCTAGTCAAAACAATGAATCAATTAGTCTTCTTCACTAAACAGACGATATCCCACCTAAGGAGTGGGACAATTAAATACACCCGAAGAGAGCGTCACTAATAACTGCATCGTGCAATTTATCTCTAGGAATTGGAGCCCAGGGCGGGCCAGTCAGCGAGCAATCACCATTACACAACCGGTGGAGTGCCCTCATTATTAAATCCAAACTTGAAGCGAAGGGTGGACACTAATGGCCCGGTCGTCTTCGCGTTGTCTCATCCTAGGAAGGATTGGTTGCAAATGCGTCGCAAAATGGTTGAATTTAGGTTGTTCAGTGAGATTACATCAAAATTTTGATACTCGAAACCATATTTTCTTTGTTACTTGCATAAATGTATTCCAGGAGAATCTGAAGGAGATAAAGGAGGGGATTGTTAATCTATTGGATCATACCTCAGGTTCGTAGTACGTTGTACAAGATAGATACAGTTTTGTTTCTAATTTGGTTGGGGTTGTTACCATTGTAAGTAATTTTGTGGTAGTAAATTGGAAATATGGTTAATAAAGATTTAAGGAAGTACAAAATGGTAGCTTTACATTAAAAATCAAAGAACTTACCTACCTACAGGTGAATGAAAGTTAATGGGGTGTCTCAAAATTTTGGTTCCCTGTTATTGATAACTTTTGGCATATGGAGCTGAATTTATTTAAGTGCTAAATAAGTTTTGAATTGTAAATTACATCAGTTAACAGTTGATAAAAAAATGCAAATTTTCGTTTAAAGAACTCTGATAGTTTTCCAAAACTACTCTAAGTAAATTTAATGTAAAATGATTACATTTAAATTGCGTAATTTAAGTACAGTTTTAATTTAAGCGCTACTTTAATCTTTATTTTATTTAATATTCGTACTTATTTTTTATTTAGTAACACTTGTATAGTAAAGTTGCTATTAAATTGCGCTGTGGTATAAAATTCGAAATCTATGAATGGCTCTTTTCACAGAAGGATTATTTTCAAAATGTGTTTCTTTAAGCCTCACGTAGTTAAGAATATTAAATTTAAATATTTACTTTTAAGCACCTGTTCATAAATGATGGTTATTGTAATGTTATAAGAAATGCATGTATATAGAATATTAATAAGTTAAAAGTTAAGTCTATTGAAATGTATGCCCCATATTCAGCTGTACGTGTGTGCAGTGCATGCATGCATCTAATTTTCTTAGAAATATACGGTTTAAATAAACTTCCGAATTCAATACTTTTTCATCACAGGATTTTTCGTTACAAATGAGTAAAATAAAATGCATTGGTAAATAAAAATGGGACAGATATCCTAGTCCTGCCTGTCCTCACAATACATGATTAGATTACTCGTTTTTGCGTTTCCTGCATTCATATGCAAATACGTCTGAATCCAATGCAAAATCTACCTAATTTGAATGACAATATGCTACTCGACTCAAATACCCGGATACCTTATTACTATTTCGGTTTTTAAGGAACTACCCGAAACTTATAAAGGAAACAGTGAATCATTTTTATTAGGAAAATTTAAATGAGAAAAGTTATGGTTCAGAAAATTTTCAGTTTTAAATGGTAATGGCTTCAATTATATAAAGGATTTCTCATCTTCCTCTTAATTTTCTTTTTCCAATTATAAAAACTTTAGAATCTGGAGTAATTTTTACATTTAGAAGAATGATTTTATTAATATTATAACACGCACTCCCGCTTTGTAAAATTTTATGATATTAAACTTCTTGAACTAAATATATGTTTAAAATGAATTGGAATAAAATATATTTAAATCGAATCCTTTTAATACGCATGTGGTTCTTTCCCCACGTACTTAATGGAATCAAAATATGTTATACGTTTTTACATTCAATTTATTTCTTTATAGATTTTTTAATAATTCTAAATTTTTCAATGTTATTTTTCCGTCTTAACTAGGATATTCCATTAATCATAAAAACGAGAAGGAATCTTAATGTAGTTTGTTTTTCAAACTGATTTCACAATGCATGTTACCTATAGAGAATTTATATTTTATCACACAAGCTAACCATTAAATAAAAGATAAAATATTCTTAAAGTTGTTTTATTTGAAAAATCAGTTTACTAACATAAAACATTTTATTTAAGACATTTTTTCCTTGTTAACATTTTAATTTAAAACGATATAAATAAGTTGTCAAAGTATTCAGAAAAAATATCCCAAAGGTAAACATCGTAAAGATAAGTCAATAAAATAAAGATCATTCCTTCTTTAGTAAGCTGTTGTAATAATAAATAAACGTACTAATTACCTTAAACAACTTATTTAACAAGGAATACACTCTTGAAAAATGCTTTCTTCATGTTTTGTCTTTAAATCATAGTAATTGAAATTTCAATTCAAAAATTTAACTTTTAATGTAGGTAATTCAGCTTTATTTTAAGGACTGTGTCACTTACAACTGATAAAAGTTTATCATTGAAATGGGTGATTTAAAATTATATTGATGTAAGGACGAACTTAATTAAAAGAGAATAATTCTGCAAGCTTTTTTATCCAAAAGTAATATTCAAAGATATTTATTGAAAGCAAAAAAAAAAGGCCTAACAAGATCAAAACCTTACTGCTTTCTAAATTATTCATGATAAACCAAAAAGTATCTTAAAATTAATATGAGAGTTCTTTTCAACGCAACAGTAAATTAATCAAAACACTTGTAAAAAAATAATACACTCTTTCTTTAAATGTGAAAATACTTCTCTAAAACAAAACAAACCTTTTCATATAAACTCTGATTTCTTTACAATGAAATGAATGCATATTTTAATTAGTTACACGAAACATCTATCTCAAAACATAAAAACCAACGGGCAAAACATAAATTTCATAAAACAAATTAAATCATTTGAGAAATAAATCTTAGAAAAACAGCCTCGGTTTCTTCAAGTAATTTGACTTTCCACTTAGCTTTAAATTAATTATTCTGTACATGAAATCGTGAACAGTTTTCATCTGAAGAAAATTTTTCCCATTCATAATTTACTCTTCTAATTTGCATGATTAGTAGAGTCTCAAGCGACCCATTTTTATAAGGCTAGATTTCTTTGGATATTATAAGCATATACTTTTGAAAGATTTATATCTTTTCAGATCTAAAACAAGATATGCGTATGCTGTGTAGAAATAAATTGGCTTTCTGATGAATAAATTAAGCAAATATATATTTCCTTTGTTTATTAATTACTCATTTAATAAAACCGCAAGGGTTTATTTTCAAAGGAAACAGCAAAATCGGTAAACAAGCCTGGTCTTAGTAAAATAATGAAATTAAAAAGTTAATTAAATTATTTTTTACCTCACCCAAAGTTTTTTACCGTAACATTATAAAAATATCTTAAAATTAAATTGTGTTGGAGCATCTAACTTTTTCGTTTTTATAAATGTTACAGGAAACTGGTCTGTTCGTCTTCTGCTAAAATCATATAGAAAAGCCGTTAGGTATATTCATAGAGGAGAGATAGTGGTGGAGTTATGGCAACCCTAAAAAGTGACAAAGATAATATCCAGAAAGACTGCCAAGTACCGCAAACACGTGACCGCCGTCACGTGACGGCGGTTTTACTGAAATTGTTTTCACTGCCGAACTTTTATGCCATGCAGTGTTGCTAATGCAGGCATTCTTGGCGTTGCGTTTTGTCACCAAGCTGTAGCGCCTGCCTGAAATAGTTTTGAAAATTGCTAGGCAAAGCGCAGCGCACTATTTCATCGCCAGATGCCCTGCTGATGACGGGCACTTTTTTAGGAGTCGATTCAATGGGAATGCTCGCTCCAATTTTATTTCTACTCTGTGGGTACATCCAATTTGACAGGTATCACTGTTTTTAATTTTTACTAAGCTACCAACAAATCACTCATGCATCATCTTGTAATTTACTTGGAATCCTTCATTTGATGTATAAAGTAAAAACCTAATAACCCACCCCTCTTCAAAAAAATTTAATATTAAATGAAATTATTTATATCCGAAGGAGCATCATAGAGACTTCAACTTGCTCTTTTTACGCATCGTAAAAAATAATATAAGCCCGAATTTTTCGTACGAGATTAAAAGTCGAGGATTTTTTTTCTATCCCCTTGATACTTTGCTTCCCGTGCACCCAGCTAAGCATGCATAATTGAAATCGGTGGCAGATGCAATTAAAATTAATGGTAAATACATTGGTGAAAAAATTCGAGCGGAGAAAAAATATCAACAAGCTTTTTCGCATCTAAATAACTATTAAATTGAGCGTGACTATTTACATTAACTGAAGATAGAGAGAGATAGTATTTGGGAATAATATGAGCTAATTAAAAATGTAGTTAGCTTTTAATTAAGAGTTTTAAATACTGGCTGCAGTGGAAAGATGATCAATATGTTTTATAGTAATTTTTTGGTTCATAAAATTGAATGCCAAAGTTTAATAAGAGTTTATTACCAAAGAATAAAACAAAAATTGTGTTCCCTCCCTAAAAAACAAGTTTAGTTATCGGAATGCAATCAGAAAGTACCAAATTTTCACCATAACTCTCATATTTTTAATAATTTTCTCATTTATGTAATGAAACCTATTCTAAAACCTAATAGAGCATTTTCAATCACATGACTCAGCCTAACAACGGCCTTAGCAACGTTGTTTTTGCCCGCCAGTGACATCATGTGCGAATGCTTCTATTGGATGCTTCTAGTTCCCGCCCCTAACAACAGCCTTAGCAACGTTGTTTTTGTCCTCCAAGTGACGTCATGTGCGAATGCTCTATATGTAAGAAAAAATGTCTAAGAAATAGTTTATTAACGTAATAAAAATTATTATTTCTACAAAATTTGGCATCTGGGTAATAAATACAAATGCAAAAAGCTAAAAAAACTAACATGATAAAAAACTAAACTAATGCCAACTAATACTAAAATTTATCAGGTAATTTTAATTACAAAAAATTAACTGATTAATAAAACAATATTTATATTTCAAAATAAGGATTTAGGATATTAAATTCCGAAAATAGAAATTAAATAACTTTTTTCAATTCATAAATCAACATTAATCAACTTCAACCCGGTCGTCAACCAGAATGTAAACAATGAAGAAAAAATTAATCAGATAGCCCAGGCAACGAAAAGGTATAGAGGGAAATTCTTGGAGCACAATTTTTGACTTCGGAACTTTGTTTGGACTAGTTAGGAGGTGAACATATCAAAAGTCCCCGCCCGTAGCCCTTACGCCGAAGTGAGGAGGGGTGTTCGAAAGTCTCATTTTTCAGTTTTTGGCTAATTACTCTTACAAAATGCATCCCCACGAAAAAGTTTCAATTCGCTTTCTTAAAGTAGATAAAATTATCAACAATTTAAGACCCTTCCCAGGTTTATACGTCCAATTGATCCCGAGTTACATCTCTTCAAAAATGGGAAATTTTTTCTAAAAATTCGAAAATTTGAGTAAAAAATGTATTTAAAGCAATTTATTGGCTATATTACCCATCTAAAGGGGAATTAAAGGCTATTACCTCATAATGCACTTATTTAGCTTTAATTTAAGCCCTGAATCAAGTATGTGAGATCAATAGTTCTCACGTTATCTTAAAAGAACAAAAATTGGGAAAATGGGATTATCCCAGTATAGTCCAGTCAAATAGTATTTATTTTGAGAAATATTTGGGGTAGAAGATATTTTTCTCTATCCGTATGTTTTTTGGGGTGCTGAATCCGAATCTGAGGTTTGCCAACAAAATTTCGGGACGGAACATTGTGAAAATTCGAAAAAATGGCAAAAATTCGCCCCTTTTTTTCGTTTTTTGCCCCTAGAACATTACCTTTGCACTTCTGAGCTAAACAATCAATACAAAAAATAAAGAACACAAACCAAGCTACAAAAAAGTCCATTACAACTTTTCTCTCAGGCGCGTAGTTTCGCCGATAGAGCACGTTGAAAAAGGGGTTATTTTCGTTCGATTGGTAGAAAAGGTCACTAGTATCGCCAAAACGCCGAATTTTTGGAACATAATACTTTAAAAACTGCTTTAATAATATTCTTCATCAAATCGACCATCTAAAAACTCTAATGATGATTAACTAAATGCATTTTCGTTGCGAGATTTCTCTTACGAACGAAAGTTCCATAGGAGATTATAGTATTTCGATAACTACATATATGTTGCTTCTTCGAGATTGCATACACAAGTGTTCTTTTGACTATTTTATAAGTTTTTGGGGGTGCTGAATCCGAATCTGACGTTTTCCAACAAAATTTCGTGACGGAACTTTGTGAAAATTCCAAAAAATGGCAATTTTTGGGGCAATGGGGCGAATTTTTATCTCCTATGGAATTTTTATCTCCTATAATCTCCTATGGAACTTTCGTTCGTAAGAGAAATCTCGCAACGAAAATGCATTTAGTTAATCATCATTAGAGTTTTTAGATGGTCGATTTGATGAAGAATATTATTAAAGCAGTTTTTAAAGTATTATGTTCCAAAAATTCGGCGTTTTGGCGATACTAGTGACCTTTTCTACCAATCGAACGAAAATAACCCCTTTTTCAACGTGCTCTATCGGCGAAACTACGCGCCTGAGAGAAAAGTTGTAATGGACTTTTTTGTAGCTTGGTTTGTGTTCTTTATTTTTTGTATGGATTGTTTAGCTCAGAAGTGCAAAGGTAATGTTCTAGGGGCAAAAAACGAAAAAAAGGGGCGAATTTTTGCCATTTTTTCGAATTTTCACAATGTTCCGTCCCGAAATTTTGTTGGCAAACCTCAGATTCGGATTCAGCACCCCAAAAAACATACGGATAGAGAAAAATATCTTCTACTCCAAATATTTCTCAAAATAAATACTATTTGACTGGACTATACTGGGATAATCCCATTTTCCCAATTTTTGTTCTTTTAAGATAACGTGAGAACTATTGATCTCACATACTTGATTCAGGGCTTAAATTAAAGCTAAATAAGTGCATTATGAGGTAATAGCCTTTAATTCCCCTTTAGATGGGTAATATAGCCAATAAATTGCTTTAAATACATTTTTTACTCAAATTTTCGAATTTTTAGAAAAAATTTCCCATTTTTGAAGAGATGTAACTCGGGATCAATTGGACGTATAAACCTGGGAAGGGTCTTAAATTGTTGATAATTTTATCTACTTTAAGAAAGCGAATTGAAACGTTTTCGTGGGGATGCATTTTGTAAGAGTAATTAGCCAAAAACTGAAAAATGAGACTTTCGAACACCCCTCCTCACTTCGGCGTAAGGACTACGGGCGGGGACTTTTGATATGTTCACCTCCTAACTAGTCCAAACAAAGTTCCGAAGTCAAAAATTGCTCCAAGAATTTCCCTCTATACCTTTTTTTGAGCATTCGTTGCCTGGACTAAGATTGTAACAAATTAATATATTTTGGTACTTTAAATGCAAAATTTTATTTTATTTAATTATTCTCTCGTGCTAGAATTATATTATTTTAATTTTTAATGCTTATTTTTTTTTACTTTCCTAATTACATGTTCCGATTAAGCTCCGCCCACCAAGTTGACGATCAGATCATCAACCTGAAATTAAATCATCAACTTCCCCACAGACGGCCAACTTGGTTGCAAACTTCGCAAATTGACAACCCGGTTGACGACCAAGTTGCTCGTCTGTTGGCCCCTTAAGATAATCACAGTGGATAATAAAAAAAATTAAATAAAACTATTCTTCACAAACAATGAACCTCTTTTATTCTTTATCACTAAGCTTATGTTTTATTATAAAAAAATTATGCTTCGCATTTCAAAATTCTTATTAATTTTTCGGCTATTAGTAATATTACCTGAAACCAGCTTATATACGGGATGTTCATTGTGTACCTCAGATATTCCTTGCCAAACATCTAGTTTTACCTTGTTACATTAAAGTATATGAATCAATTTTAATTTAAATTGTTTTTTAGGTAAACTGAGAACGCCTACTCGTTTGAACCCCGTAATAGTCCCAATTAACAGCTAGTTATAATAAATAAGTGTTTTTTAATTTACTCTAACGTTAACATAATTTCAAATTCGGTAATAAATTAAGAAAAATCACTTTATTTTTCAACTGCTACAAAAAAAAAGTTATACATTTTGTTTTGATTTTGCTTGCTGTCTTATGGTTTTGTTTATGTGTGGCCAAGAATGTTTTCCCTATGCGCCCCATACAATTTATAGTACTAAATTCTAACAACCAAATTACTCTTATCTACTCTTCAAACCGGATTCATATTATATCCTAGCTTGTTAAAAGCGGGATTATACATAGAAATTTATATAAATTACAACTTATATATAAAAGATAGCCAAACATTAAAAGCACTTCTCAAACTATTCTCAGATATATTCTTTCAGCAATCTGCAAAAATACATTTCTGGTGTAATGAAAATACATTTTTCTAGTCATAAAATCTTCATTCCTTTTTTCAATTCCCCATTCCATGTATCCATCAAACCCACACTATACAAATCATAATCAACATCTAAAGGACCATATTTCTTGATTATACCCAAACCAGCTCATCCTTCACAATCAATAAATGAATAAATATGTATGACACGAGGTTTATTATTTATCACAACCCCTACGGAAACTTGCCAAAAAAAATGCATAAACAACAAACACCACAAACTCGATGATGTCTCAGCACTCAATAAGACATCTTTCGTCACCCTCCATCGAAATTCCACCAAAAAAAAAAAGTCAATCGGTCACCGAACTCTTCAGTGTCACATTTGTAAATAAGGGGATCCCAATATGTCAGGATCCCATCCTAATGGATTGGAGAAATCTGAAGAAAATGGAGATTTCTCCTTGATTTATTACGGCACAACAAGCCGGCTGACAGATGAAGATGAATCCCAAAGGAATGCTGGGAATAAAGAAGATGGACTTGTTTATGGGGGTGGACTGGTGGTGGCTTCAGACACCTCTGAGAGGGAAAATACTTCCACCACTCCCTGTCTGTCGATGGCCTTAGTAATGAGGGTTTGGTTCAGCCGAGAGGTGTGTTGAATATGAATATGGTTTGTATTGATTTCGAGAGGGAATGTGTCTAGCTTGTTGAATGAGATGTTTCGAGATTAGTATGAGATATATTAGGGAATAGATTATAACTAAAGTAAAATATATTATTTTTTTCCTAATATGATTAGCATCTAGGCTTCCTAAACATTTTTAGTGTTTTCACTTCCCTGTACCCCCCCCCACCCTATACCTTTCAAAACTCTTCTATTGAGTTCATTCCCATAATTTATACACTTTTAATCTTGTTAAATTTGGCATCAGCAGTAAAAGTGGGGAAATTACTTCGTTTTTATTTTATAGTCTATAAGTTGAGTTTTAAAAGAACTCCTGCATGTATATTAATCTTAATTATTTATCTCTGTATTTTAATTTTTTAATGAATTAAGGCTATTTAAATTACTGAAAGGACTATTTGTAAGAGGGAAGTTTGATAACAGTTCTTAGGTATGAACTTACCTGATGTTTATAAACATCAAATGACTGAAAGCCATGTTTAGAAACATTTTACATCCTTTATAAGTGGTATTTTTGAAAATTCTCTAAATTTACTTCTTAAAAGTCCCAGCACAAAAAAGTTTTCGATTTCCCTGTTCAAATAGACATTTTATATTGCGTTGTAGGTAATTTGCATTTACTTTGCATATAAATTTTCCACTGAAATTGTAAAATGAAGAAAAAAAAACTGAATGAATATTTTTTTAATGTTATTTGATTTGGGTGAAATTGTTTGGGTAAATATAGAACATTATTTACATAAAGTTTGTTAATAATTACAGTGTTTTCATTCGCATTTCTGAATAAACAAACCCCTTTTTTGTTACATCTACTCTTAGAATTGATGATTTGAAAGCTTTTGATCGATTTCCAGAGATTTCATCAAGTTAACAGAATGGTGAAATCACCCAGGTGAAACGATGTCCCTTTCACTGTCATCACTCATCAATCTACCGAAGACAGGGGGTTCTACCCCAATCGAACAGTTGGCGGGAACCAACCCTTTCTACATCTGAATCGAGTTTCAATCGTCTCGTCGACAGAGGCTTCTTTAAAAAAAAATAAAAAACGATTTAAACTAGTTAATAAAAAGATATAATAAAAACTATTTTCAAATTCTGTTATCTCTTTACTAACCTAGATTATACACACGGTAATATATCCTGGTTACTGCAACAAAAAACGGCAAAAATCCCACTCAACAAACAAATAAATTTACTTTCATGCGCTTCACATTAAACAGCCTCGTCCACACGATCGCATAAAATAACGGGATTTCAGGAGCATTATCAAATAAAACAGGGTATAAAGAAACAACCAGAAAGAATTCCTCCTTTCAACACAAAAGCAGTAACCAGCAAAAAAAAAATAATAATGTAACCAATCCTTTGCTCAGTTGCGAGGCTTGCCAAAAAAGAGAAACATGAACCATTAATAATAAAGTTTTCGCCCCTATTAATTTACCCAATTGATGTCCTTCCTATTTAGGAGCTCTAAGGTATTTATTATACTGGAAAAATACCAAGTTTCTGGATTTTTATGACGAGTAAGGTACCAATTACCCGACTCGAAAAATGAAACCTCACATCTTATAGTGCTCTGGTACTATCATCATTTAGAGTTTCTTTTGCTTCGTTAATTTATTTTTCGTATCCGTCTTTTAGCAAAATGGCGCTTTTTTTCTGGAAACATATGGCGAAACTCGCTCTTTCTTACCGAATGACAAAGCTTTTAGCGTCAGGACAGCTTAATCATTCTTTGTGGAAGTCTTTTTGAATGATAATTAATATTTATTAAACTCAACGTAATGCTGATTGTTAATTAAATCTTGAGGGAGTTATATTAAAGAGGCTTTTATGTTTTGAAACTACTTTGAATGAAAACGCAGATGTGGGAAAGTTTTAGATAATATTATAGTCGTGAGAATTCGTTCAGGTATTAGCTGATTATTCCTGTCAAATCAATAGTGTTTAATGCCTCTAAGGTATATTCTTTAATGAATGTTAATAGAAAGTTTAAAGCTCGAGCTAGACCGAACTTAATTGAAAAGAGGATATTATTTTTATTCATCATTGTTTTATCTCTTTGAAAGTGTCTGACATAAGAACAATGTTATCAAATTTCTGAATAAAGGAGAAAGTGAAGGATGAGGTTCCCTGATGTAATAAATATTACAGTTTTATCAAAATATGATTTATTATACCTAATAAATTATGGTAATGATGGTAAAAAAAGTATATTTTTTGTTCTTGAGAAGTTGAAAAAAAATCTTAAATGCCCTGATCATAGTTTTCCATATAGTTAAAATTTCATTGAGTTCACTTTCATATATTTCTTTGATATATCACAAATGTATTACCCTTTTTAGAAGCTTTAAACTTTCCATTAAATAGTGTATTAGTATTCCAAAAACCAAAATGCTTAATATGATTTTAAAAAATGCCTTATGATAGTCTCTCTATTCTGAAAAGGAACTGTCAAATTGTATTTTATTATTTTCAATGGCTTAAAAGGTATTGGTAAACAAGTCTGGATAGAATCATAAATAGGTATATGACTGATAAAACATAAGGTAAACTGACTAGTTAATAGGTACAATATGAAATTTTTGGTGTACGGTTTTTTTTTCAGAATGTTTATTAATATTAGTTATTAATAAACTTGCTGGATAATTTGATTAAATTATTGATAAATATTCTAACTTTTAAGGGAGTGTTACTCATGTAGTTTCATCAGATAAAGATTTCATTTGCTATTACAATTATTTAAGCTGAAGGTTAGAATTTTGACAAACTAGGAGCTAATGTAGATTAAAATTGTCTGTTCTTTGAACACGGGTAACTAACTATATAGAACTAACTATAAGTCGCTTTGGCAAAATGTCATGACATCGTCTGGTTTAATATTTAAAATCGTCACGGCCAAATATGAAGAAAAAAGTTCTTCAATTAGGAACATTGTTTTGAGAATATTTTATTAAGTGAGTATGTGCATGTGCAGTGAGCTGGGTTTTGTGAGGATTGCGAAGGTCCTTCATAAACAGTTTACAGGGGTTCTCATTTTTCTCGTATTTTATGAAATTATATTTCAACTCACCAATGATAACAAAGGAATATTTTGTATTAGAATTATCAATCTATATTTATTTTTACTAAAGTCATATTACAAGTAGGATTTTTAAAATAAATTAACTATTGTGATGAAAATAATCTATATAGATAATTTTTTTCTTAATAAAATTAAAATTATATTCAAACTTTTCAAAATTAAATCTAAAAAATAGAGGAGAGTGGGGTACCTTAGAAAACTTTTTATTAAATTATTTTTCTAATTTTTTTACATAACTATATTTATACAAACAAAGCTAATATATTAAATATATTCCTTTGAACATCTAATAAAAAGTTTTCCGACCAATTATATCTTTTAGCGAATTCATAATAATAAATTTAAAAAACATCTTTTAGTGTCCCAAGGTGAACCACCTTTGGAACACTTACAATAATATAAAAATCAAAGGGTTTTTTTTTAAATACAAAAATAACATTAAATAATGAAAAAGTTTAGTTTAATAATTTTAAATTGGACATCAAACACTTTCAAATACTTTTAAAATTTTCACTGATTTCCTCATTTTTGTCATGACATAATCATAAATCATTGATTTTTTGTTTCCTTCCGGATACTCTTGCACCAATTTCAAAATTATAATTATCTGAATTCTTAAATACCATAATTTTTTAATAAAAACAATTTTTTACTCTTGAGAGGTTTGGGTTATCTTTGAATATGTCCCAAAAGGTGCTCCACTTGCCCCTTTGCATATTAAACCTAATTACTCTTTTAGGTTTACCAAAAATAAATTTTGTTCTTTAAAATATTACAAATACTTTTTAATATATTATTATTAAACTTCAACTGTAACTTTCCACCACGCAAAACAAGAAAACCGCTGTTAATAATTAGCCAGACGCACCAAAGATTTCAAAACACTATGCGAAGCAGATTTAGTGTCATTTATTAGTATCTATAAGCCAGTGTTTTGCTTCTGAAAAGTGGAGTGTCCGAAAGGTGGGCCATGTCCCAAGGTACCCCACTCTCCCCTCTACTTCATTTGAAAAATTGATTTTAAAGTTTTTAGTACATTAATTCTATGTATCAATTTTGAAATTATGTGCAAATTATTATTTTTCAAGTATTTAAAATATTTTGACAATTTTGCAAAATTTTATAGAAATTCAAAAAAAAAAAATAGTACCCAAAATACGTCACCCCCCCCCACTTATTTCATTGTTCCTGAGCTTAGAACACCACAGTGTTTAGTACCGAGGATGTTGGAGGGCGGTTTTCCCTAGCGATATTTTATGAGGGGTAAAAGTATGCTCCGTTCTCGATCAATATCCACAGCCAGTCTTGCCATGTCAACGGGTCCAGGGGAAGAACAAGAATTTCAATTACGGCAGTGAGACGAACACGCCGTAAGTTAGTGACACCCGCGCCTCGCTCTCGGGCTGAGTTGCAGCCCTCCTGCTGCTGCTGTTGCCCGAAAATCATCCGCTGGACTTGCTCCCGAGACAATCATGCGAAAATGGCCTATCGTCTGCTGCTCGAGAGTAATCCCGCAGAAATGAATTCATAAATTTTGTTCGGATTCAGGAGATTTGGGTTTAATGCGATCGACGGGGAATTCTTTATTCACCCATTTTTTTTTCAGGTGGGATTTTCGAATAACATAATTTTTTTACTGTAGGGGAAATTAACTTAAATAAAGAAATTTTAGATGAGCTTTACTTTTTTACTACAAAGAATTTTTCTTTCAGCAAACTATTGAAAATCATTTTATTTTTTATTTTCTATACGTCATAAGAATCTGTTTTCGTTCATTCGATTCTAATGAAAAATGAAGTTGCAGCGTGTAATTTTCACGTGAGTTTTAAGCAAAATATTTAATCTAGTAAATCAACTTATAATTGTTTGGTTTCAAAATTAAAAATGCCTTCAACACCTTTTCCTTTTTTTTTTCTCTAAATTCAATGATTTTAATCTAATTAATCTAATTAGCTTAAAGCAAAGTAAAACTAACAAGGACTAAAGGATAGGATATTAAAACAGTTAAGCATATTACTCAATTAATTATAATTTTTTAAAACTAAAGATGCATTAGAGACATTAAACCGTTATTGAATCACTCTCTTTTTATACAATGTAAATCAAATTCTTGGTATAACACGAAACAAGTCTATTTTTCTTCTTATAATTAAATCACTGGAACTTCTACCAAGAATAACACTGAATCATTCCAGAGAAGTAAAAATAATCTTTGGATATCGGTTTAACCAGGACATGAAAGCAGTACTCTTCCACAAAAAGGTGTTTTCTTCGATAATTTGATTCTAAAGTGCTCTTGACTTCTTTCCTCCGGCAGCTAAGAATACTTTTCTCTTCTCAACACCTAAAATCTTTTTTTTTCTTAGAAAAAAGCAAAGCGTATATCCAATACGCAGTGTTAAGAGAAATTCAATCATCACTACCTTTTAACCAATTGAGAAACAATAAAATTGAGCTGAAGAAGTTTTTTAAAGCCGTATATTTTGTACTGAAGAAAACTTAATTTATAAGTAAGAGTATGTAATTTCAAAGAACGTGCCCTGAAAAGAAAACCAAGAGATCTGAAATAAAGTTCTTTTCATAGTTGCTGCTTCAGATCGAGGAAATATAACATTGTTATGAAACGTTGATAAAAAACGATTGGGGAGTATGAGGTTCTTTTGAAGACTTGTTTTGGAATTAAAGAGCAAATAAAAGTATTTTCCCAATGTATTTGTTTCCCAGGATACTACGATAGAAATAGAATTATTTATATTTTCCCCAGATAAAACAATTTACATAGAAGTAAGCCTTTATTTCCCCTCTTTTCTTATACGTCTCCATCAATTCCCGTTTTGAAATATTCATTGCGTTCCGTGAGCATAAATTTTATACAAGTATTTATGTTGATATTATGAGTTATTAAGTAACCAAAATTATTTTTAGGAGAATAATGTTAGTGAATGATGATTAAAATACGTTATTAATTTTTATCGAGCAATGTTTCTTGAAAATCTTTCTGTCATTTCGCTTTGAAGAAATATATAAACTTCTAGGCTTATACATAAAAATAAATTAGAGATCGTGGGTCAGATAGTTGGTCAGACTACTTCCAGAGAGGATACCCCTGGGGTATATTACAAATTTGCCGAGTTTGAATGCATTACTTCTTAATTCCATCCCCGTAAGATTTTCACCTCCACAAAAGGACTAATCTGAAAGTCTGGAGAGATACCGATAATTCCGTATCTTGAATGACACTTATCTGTCAAACTAATCAAAGATCTAGCTCAAATCTCAAGAAGTGGAATTAGGATACATGCTGTTTTTAAACCCAAAATAAATTTCTCAAGTCATTCAGTTTCGTTGTTTATTGCCTTTTTCTGTCTAAAGAGATTTGCATTATTGTTGCTGCTAATTTTGGGCTTTTGGCTTTAATTAAGTTTAGTGTATAGAGTTTTTTGATAAGGGTATTTAGAGATTCTGCAAAAGTGCGTCATGGAAGCGAACGTCGTGAATTGAATTTCTACCAAGCTGGCTGGTTTGACATTTTGGGCGACGCCAACGCTTCCAGGTGTTCTTCAGTAACAAAACGAGCACTATGTTCAAAAGATACATTACACATACCTACTCTGCTAGCTATTTCTTATTGAGGAGTTAAAACCTCTTTTTTCGTTAGTTATAAACAGTGATTATGTCTAACATACAAGAACAAGGTAAAAATCGTGACCTTATACGCTTGTTTCCAATTACGAGAAGATTAGCAACGGTCTATATTCAAAACTCAAAATAAATGTTTGTATATTGTTTGTTCTTTTATTACCTAGTTTAGAAATTTAGGTAACGTTAGTAGATATAAGTTAAAAACTTATATCACAGTGGAATTTTCTAAGCCAAGTTATAACGAGGACTCCGACTTAACGTTACATTTCTACTCGTTACAAGCTTGTACAACTGTGCATAATCTATACCGATTAATGAACTGGGTTTTATTCACACAAGGTCATAAATGCATCTCAAACAGTCGTTTCACCCACACCATGCATCACAATAGAGGTTTTTTTTTATTCCTTCAGTCAAAATTCACCAAAACCTTCAAAGCAGCCTCGGAATCGAAGTGAGAAAACCTCACTTACCGACCAACAACCCATTTCCCATTCCAGCCCACTCCGCATTTTCTCCGCCATCACAGCGGAAGCGCCATTTCCCTCGATTCAAACGAAAATATGAAAATGTAATTTCATTCCTGATCAGAATCTCTTTTCTGCTTTGCATTCCTAACTACGGCAGCGCTCCTCATATTTTCCGGATCCGCACTTCTTATTTCTCACGGTCATGACCTTTTCTTTGCTGCTGCTGCTTTTATTTTCCAGAGAATTTATTTATTTATCGTTGAAGTGCTCTCTTTGTCTTTCAGGAAGTTCTGCGGGAGATTGCTTATTGACGAAGATGGTCGATATGCGTGGCATCGCTGCTGCTGCTGCTTCTGATTTCGCGGATCTATAATCTACTCGAGTTTCTTCTGTTTCGCATTAAATAAAATAAAAACGTTTGTTGGGAGAGAATTTCGTAAAACTTTTGAGGAGGGTTCATGGGAGATTGTTTCTAAATCATTCCGCCTTAGGTATTTTTAAAGCAAATAAATTATTAATCCTGTCAAAAAATTAATATTTTTATTGTTTTTTAAAGTTACCATCAAATATTTGTATATTTATCGTTTCTAAAAAAAGGAAACAATTATTTTTTAATTCGTTTGAAAGTAATTCTTATCATAGATTTAGACTATAACTAAAAAACGATTGTCTCCAGTATATATAAAGTCGAAAGGTTTCTGGCTCTATCACTTATATTTCAATTATCCTAAAACCATCCTTTTCACGTTGAAATTTCTGCTTAAAAAGTTTTTAATTGAAATATTCAGTTGATTTAAATATTTAGTATACACAAAAACTACTTGAGGTTTTCGATTTTAATTTTAGTTTTTATTTATTAATTTTGCCTTTTATATTTCTTTAAAGCGCATTAAAACTCCAAAAATAAATAATACAAATAATACCAAAACTTAAAAAGTCATACCTTATATAAAAAAAAACATTCAACTACTATTGTTGTTGCATCTGTTGGAGAATAAGATAATTTTGCTATCGTGAGAAAAACATCGGCTTGCTAAATAGATTAATTTTTTTAGAATAAGTAATTCTTATACCTTGTAAATTGATTGCAAGAATAAAACGTTTTTAGCGATGATGTTTACTGTGTTTTTCTACAAACTAATAATAACTAATTTTCTGCGAAGATGAAAGCTTACGTTTTTGGGAATAAAAAAATTGCAATTTCTTTCTGACATCCGAAATTTCGAATTGAATAAATAATCTTCTTTAAGGATTCAACAATGAATTAACACACCATAGACAGCCAAATACAGTCATAAAAAGTTAAACATGCAGATTATTTCATTATTTTTACAAATTACATTTTTTACCTTATGTTATAACAAAAAACAGCAGTTTTTACGCATTTAATGAAATAACCTTTAGTTTTCTTATAAAAATAAGACAAGTTAATTAATCTTCGAAGAATCTTTTAAGCCGTTAAATTTGTTTTATTCTTCTTTATGTAGCGGAGAGTGGGACACCTTGGGACATGGCCCTCTTTTGGACACTCCACTTTTCAGAAGCAATTTTATGGTTATGAACTCGTGCTTATATAGGTTCTAATAAATGATCCTAAAATCTACTCTTCAACGTGTTTTGGAATCTTTGGTGCATCAAGTTCATTATTTACATCAGTTTTCTTGCTTTTCGTGATGAAAATCACTTGTAGATGATCGTGATGAAATCACTAATAGTTTCAAAAGAATTTTTTTAATAAAAGAGGTTTATTTATTTCATTAATTATGTTGAGATTTAAATATGTATACCCATTAATATTTTAGAAAAGAAAAATAATTTTTTTTTGCTAAACCTAAAAGAGTAATTAATTTTAATATTCAAAGCGTCGAGTGGGGCACCTTGGGACACTCAGGTGTGGGGCACCTTGGGACATGTTAAAAGATACCCCAAAATTTTCAAGAATAAAACAAAATTGCTTTTTTTTATTAAAAAATTAAATAATTTAAGAATTTAGGGGATTATAATTTAGAAATTGGTGCAAAAAAGTTTCTGGAAGGAAACAAAAAAATCAGTTTTTTACGTCATGACAAAAATGATGAAATCAGTGAAAAATTGTGAATGTAAAATAATATTGATAGCCAATTTAAGATTCTTAAGAGCATAGCTTTATCATAATTTAATGTGTTATTTTTTATTTTTCAAAATAACAAAAGTTTTATGTTATTATTGGAAGTTTCTCAAGGTGGGCCACTAGTGGGGCAAGAGGTTTTTTAAATTTGTTATTATGAATTCCCTAAAAGAGATAATTGGTCGGAAAATTTTTTATTATATTATGCAGACTATATTTAATATATTAGGAATTTTTGAATAAATATAAAAGTATAAATAAATTAGAAAAATAATTCAGTAAAAAGTGTCCCTCTCTCCCTTACTGTTTTCAAAATGCTAATTTGTAAACTTAATATAAAAGTTGGTGCATAAAACTGCATAGTCGAAAAAAATAGTAATTTAGAAATTACTATTAGATGTTTTTCTAAACTTCCAGAAGCTTTTGGATCACTAAGTATCAGTACATTAAGTTTCCTATATAAATAAATAGAATTAAAAATATAAAATCCAATATTTCTTTGTCTCTGCATGTTGCCACTATTTTTTCAAATTCGTTAATTATATATTGTATAAAAGATACCATTAATGATATCACTCTATGATTTAAAAAAGTATAAGTCTTACATCTTTGTTACTTATATTGTGTAGCAATATCTTATGTAAAAGTGAAATATGTTACAGGTTATTGGTTTTCTGTCTCTATAGAAAATTCCCAGGAGTAGTTGATGTCAGGTTAATGATAGAAAGCCAGTTATGGTATAAGAATAATATTTCCTTAGCAGGAATATTGAAATGTTAGTCTTGCAATAGTCAGACTTATTCTGAATATAAAAGAAAAACCTTATCATTTAGCTTTTCCTATGAGAAAAAGAGTCTCAAATTCCTATATCGTCTCCTATTATATATCTTTTAATTTACCTGTTATAATATAATACTTTAGCAGAGGTATAGGTAATTACTTTTATTTTAAATAATAAAAAGTACATCTCTTCCATGCATAATTTATAGGTTTTTGAAACTATAAACCCATACTGTTTGTTTTTTTTAATTTAGAATTTTAAATAATTAGAGAGAAATATTTGAAATATTTTTTACTTTATAAAAACTCATTCTGAAATCATTTTTTTTATATTTCAGGCAGAGTATGAAAAGCAAACAGCCATGAACTGCCTTTTGCTTTTATTTTAACAGCTTTGAACTACCACTTTGAATGAAGCACCGCATGATTGCTGTATCATCGAAATTCAGGCACTATAAAGGAATTTCCCCACTTGCAAGAATTGTGACACACATTTCTACAAATCGTTTTAAAATATATATTGCGCACTTAAATAAGTTTGATTAAATGAGTATCACAAGAATAATTTCTAACGCAATTAAGAGAACTCTGTTATAAATTATTCACAGTAACTCCCTTTCATATCATAATAGATTTCAATCAGGATTTCAGGAATAGATTTCAGGCCTCCACAAAAAAAATTAGCTCATAAATTTAAAGTAGACAAAGACATACTATAAGCCCCGTTCTATACTCAGTTTCTTAAAATGAATTTCGTTTGATCCAACAAACCTCGAAACGTCCCGAAGCTTTTAATCAAGCCATGAACATCCAAATTACCACCCCCGTGCGTATATACAGCCCACATAATACTCATTCCAGCGGTTTCTGAAAGATTTCGCATTAATGGTGAAATATCCCCGCTTCCCAGGACCAAAAACGAGTGCAGTTAATAAACATATTAATGAACGCAAGTTCGAGGATGTGAAGGGACATTAATTTTTAAGCCCCATAAAGTTTTTGTTTCCGTCACTTCCCTTTCGTCCACTGTTTTTTCCCTCGGTAATAAAAAGGGACTAGTAATCCCTCGTACCGCCGGCAATATGTTTAAATTACATTTCCAGCTGGTGTTCTGTTGGAGCCCTCGATGCTAAAGTGATATGGATAGCGCCAGAGAGTTGTAATTCAGGGTCGTGCAAATTAGGGGATATTAAAATGGTGGGACTGTGAGGGTGGGAATTTTTATTGAAAGATTAGTCGTTCAAGTCTTGAGCAGCTATGGGACCTTATATCACGGTTAAGTGCGTGTTTTTAAGAGATATGGGGCGGAAGGTGAACTAAATATCTGGGGAGGGTGTTTCAGGAACTGTTTCAATTTGAAGATGGAAAATTTTCTGAACGGTAGAAGTTGTTTGTGGTTGATAGTATGTTAAAGTACCTAATATGTTTAGTATAATGTTCATCAGACCTTTAAAAGCTTGACTTTTATATTCAATTCATCTTTTACTTGAATAATTTTGAACATCAAAATGTCCATAGACAATCTTAAAGAAAGTTCTTTACTTAAATGCAACTATTTTTCAATCCAAACATTAAGCTGTAATGAATTGAGTAGGTTTGGCTTGTACACCTATTATTTTAAACATCAGTGTCAACACTGTAAATTTAGTAACTTAAGAAAATAGAGAGTGTTTTCAATATTTTAAAACTGCAAATCTTTTTTTTATTAATAATATATTTGAGTGTAGTAGTATTCCTTTTCATTATTAGTTAATTCCATCAATACAACAGTGCCATAAATGTAATCTGGCCGAATATCCGTTGCCAAACCGATACCGAAAAAAACGAGAACCCAAAACAAGTACAAGATCACAATGGTTCAACCCTGATGACCATTAATTACACCCAAACGCGAGGACAAAATAAAGTCCTCCATAACCTAATAAGTGAAGCCTGCTCTACTTATCGACATTAGATACGTTTGTGCCCAAGAACGATATTACACGCGGCTTACAATCAATCTGCAGATAAGCCGGTTATTGACAGTTTGAGCTGGATCTCACTACGAATCAATAACACACCATTTTCGCATTAACAAGGAAGAATGGCCCGCGGAGAGTGGAGCAGAAAGATCCATTACCACCACCCGCTGGCAAGAGACTATAAGCAGCTCATGCTGGACCTCATCAGGAGTGAAGTCCACCATTATTCATATCGCAATGGTGTTAAGGGCTGATTGTTGGTCCTGGAGCATTTTAATTACAAGACAGCATGTTAATGAGGTGATGGCTTATTTGGCGAGAGTGGTATGGGGTGAGGACTGTGTTGCACATCCGGATGACTTGATTCTCCCGTGAAATTGAGTTGGGTCGCGTCTGTTGCGGACGTGCTGCTTGATGGATTAGGTGTTGTGTGGGGATTTGGGGTGCATATATGTGGAGACATGGCTGATTTGGAAGAGTCTTCAGGATGGGGAATATCAATGCCGGGGGTTTCATTGAAAGTGTAGATGAGAAGTGTGCAAATCGTTACCAGTATGTTGATGCATACTCACTTCCCCAAAAAGGACTAAAATTAGGTAACAAAAATATTTTGGATACGAGTTTGCTAAAACACATTTACTGATGTAAGTAAAACATTCAAAATGTTTTCAGTAACCTCGGTTTTATCAGTCATAATTTGTAACATGATTTGCCTACTAACTTTTTTAACAGAAGACCATAATTATGTACTTAACAAGTCGAGTAACCCCGAAATCTTACACGTTGCAAATAAAAGATACAAGTTCACTATTCTCAATTTATTTAGTTTTGCAGTCTTAAAATTTAGATTTAAATATTTATTAATTAGTTCATATTAATATTTAAACTACCATTACATTTTTAAGACGGTCTCATTCAAAGTAATCTATTATTTCCCTTTGTAAGTTATTTCAATAAAATTAGGCAACGGACAGCTATAAGCTACTTCTATTGCCTAGAAAACCATTAAATAAAACCACTTGGTTTTTCTTCTACCCACTAAAGCTAATACCCAGCTATTCTCAATAATTACCACAGCCCTAACACGTCCCAGATAGTCTGCCCAAGTACACCACAGAATGTGGTTTTGCTTCGTAAGTTATCCATCAAATCATGATTCAACTTGTTTTTTTCCCAGATTCTGCGTTATCTCTGCTAGCGAGACACTGGGAGGAGGGAGATCCCGAGGAATAGCTTAGGTGACAAGACAGTGACAAATCGTTTTCGTCTGGGCCTTCTTGAACTTGTGCCAAATAAAAATGTCCTTTGTTTCTCTCAACAAATTATAACTTAAATAACAGTGATGGCAGCTCATGTGTTTTCATAGGCGAGTATTGGTTTTAGATGGGGGATGAGTGAATGTTTTTTAAATTATATTTATTGTGTTTGTTCATCAATCATGTTCAAAATTTCGGATATTTAAAGGACATTGGAGAGGAATAGAATTTTTAATGTGGAATAGCATTTTTCTCGAATACATTCCTATAAATAGCTTTTATATTGATCACATGGTAATTTCCATTACTGGGTGATTGTGAAAAATGTGTACTGAACTTAAAATGTTATAAATAAGAAATCTTCAAAAAAAATTAATTTTTTACAAAATAAAATTAAAATAGGATTTTTTTTTTCAAATATAATATTTTTATTTCCTAAAATCATAGTGGCATAAAAAATACTACACCTCTATTTAAAAAGAGAATTATAATAAGAAACATAATTCCGATCATTCCAGCACCATTGCATTAAAATAAAACGCCATCCACAAAGCATCTCAATGAAATTATTCCAAATCTAGAGAACATTCCGAATGGGTACTCTTGTAATGATAATAACGATTACTAGCTGCCGCAAGCCTTGTAAATACCAGTCTTTCCATTCATTGATAAGAATTCAAATGAGGTATTTAAATGATCGGAAGATTGCCCGTTTGTTCCCCCCTAATGTTTCAATATTCATTCAGACATACTTCTCATCAACTGCGGTGTTATCGCAATCTTGAGTCTGTAGAGGATTGGTCGACAACAGCCCGTGCTCGTCGAATATTCTCGCTTTATACGCTGAATTAATCGAAGAAAGCTTTACGGCAAATTAGTTTTAGAACTCTTGCGAAGAACAATAGTGCTATTGGAAGCATTAAATCTGCATTTTCTGTTGATGAGTAGAAGTGTTTCTAGGATCTAAAGGTGTTAGACCATTACGAATATTTAGGTATTGATAAGGGGTAGTTCATGTCCCTTAAAGAAGGGAATATAAATATCTATAGGGAATTCGCTTGTTGAGTACAATATTTCTCTGTAACAAAACTATTTAAATTTAAAAGGAGAAATAGGATATTTATATTTTGTCTTTTATTTTGTTATTTAAATCAATCAAAACTGTTTAAAATTTAAAAATTATTTTGTACGTACTGTGTTCAATACGGTATATTTTAAAATCAACCACACTACGATAAACGTGGTGAGTTTGAGTGTTATGAATTTCGAAGTTAGGGGACATCCATAAATTACGTGAGGTAAAAAAGGGGTGGGGAGGGGTTTGGAAAAATCTCACCAAATCTCACCAAGGGGGAGGGGGGGTCGATTAAAATCTCACGTCAACTTTTTAAGTCAAAAAATTATACGAGTTTCTTTGTTTTTTAAGTTTGAGAGAGGAAAATCATTTTTAAAAAGTTGTAGGTAAATCTCACGTGGGGGGAGGGGGGGGTCCAGTAAAATCTCACTAAATCTCAAATCACAAGGGGGAGGGGGGGGTCCAGATTTTGGAAAAAACACCTCACGTAATTTATGGATGTCCCCTTATTCATAAGAATTTGATGTGACCTATTTATGAATCATCTCAATAAATATTATTCAAGATTAGACAAACAGAATTTTATTAAATAAGAGGGTTTTCCCTTAAAGCAATCATTATAAAGCAGCTATAACACCATATATAACTCACAGACAAGCATCCGAATCTTTTACGTTTCCTTAAATTAATTCAAACCCTATCCTATTATACTTCTTCCATTACGTGTAGCATAAGTTTCGACACTAACGTCTCCAGAATGAGACAGGGAGCCATTAAGAGCTTAACAACTACCCGCATAAAATGTAATAATAGTCCTAACTGAAAGCACAGTCTTCGTCAGCTGAAATGAAAGTCCATAATAACCCGAAACCCCACACTGAAGACAAAAGAACTGCCACGCGTTCACCATGCGGTTGAACAATTCGCATAACTACGCATATCGCACACATGTATAAAATAGTGGGAAAATTCCACTATACCCTCGTAACTCAGGACCGAGTTTGGAAACTATGCGAATTTAATGCAAATGCACTGGACTTGTTTTCATAGATAAGAGCTAGGCTTAGCACGAACAAAAAGAATTATTCCCGAAAGTTGGTTCTTAAAGAGGAGGCAATTATGGAGGTGATTTATGAGTTATATCGTTCGTCCTTTCTTAACTGTTCTTTTTTGTGAATGACGTACTTTCTGTATGGTCCTCTTTCGTCTTTTGAAACTGCTTTAGAACTGAGGAAAATGTTTTTCTGATGCTGGTTTTGTACGCTAAACTAGTAAAAGTAATTGCCAACTTGCCATGGTTAGCTAAAACGTTTTTGTGTATTTTTTGGTGGTAGAAAAGTTTTGATTTTTTAATGTTGCATCTCAGAAAATAATCAAAAATATGTAATAAGACGATTTTAACTATGTTATATAAAAAACGCTTGTTATAATTAGTATTTATCACACTAAAATTTAAAGAAACTTTCCGAAGGAGATCCCCCAGACCCTTGGGCAGTGGTTCTTAACCGGTGTTCTTCAGACCAAAAGCGGTCATTGAGGCTTAGAAAGTGATTCGGAAATGACTCTTGAGTCTTGAGAAAAAGTTGAACGAATTTGTTGAAACAACTTTCATATCCAAATTTTAATAATCTGCAGAATTATTCTACGTTACGTTATACCACTGGTGACTCTAGAGGAGGGGACCAAGACCCCACGAGATCCCTTAAAGAAGTCGACAAATATTACAGTGCATCCTAATATTTAAAACTTTTTTGAGGTAAGGCCCCCAGGCCCCCTTCTTTGGCGTAAAACTATATTGAATTTATTACTTGATAAAACAAGGTTCATATTATACATTTAAATGGTCTAAAAAGCTATATTCTATTAATTTTGCACCCATGTAATCAGAGTAAAATAAATATTTTTGTTCACCTCCAAAATAAAATGTCAAGTTACATCTCCCATGTTAGCCCCCTCCGATAATCTTTCTTGGATTAAGGTCATATTGTATAACTTTGGCATCAAAATATATTATTTCATTCAATACATTGTTATTGTATGAAAGGGGGCTGCTATGAAATTTATTGTTGAAACTTGGGCCGTCTTATATGGAAAGTTTGAGAACCCCTGCTCTATTAATAAGTTTCTATAATATTTTCTGTCACTTCTTATAAAGGATGCATTTAACTATCCGTAGTAAGATATATTGTATTGAAAAAGTGTTGGACACACATTATCTCGAAACACAAAGGGTACGTGCATGTCAATACTACGATGGATCATTACTTTTATTCTGTATCAGATTAAGGGGTTATCACACAACGTAAACATTCTATCTCCAATGTTAGAGGGCCATTAGAATTTTTTAAAAAGAACATTTCCTTAATGACCACAAGATCTATAAAACCTATAAAATTCTGCCCCAGTTTGTACGATTCTTTTTATAGCGATTTTTTTTCCAAAAAGGGTTCTTAGATATTATCAGACATAAAACGATTCTTAATGGAGCCCCTGAGATATAAAATAAATCATTTTAAAGCTTCATAATTGCTCCCAGTTTCAGACGCTAAACGAAATGCGGCAAAACTAAAAGTGCGGATGTGTGAAAATAAAATATGGGGGGGGGGAGGAAATGCCTTTGCAATCCCACTTCAAAAGCATTCATAAGCTTAAATGGTATCAGGAGCTCCAAGAAAATTGATTCGGAAACAGTATTTAAGAGAGTTTCTTTTGATACTTTAAGCTTTTAGAATATAGTGAGTTGCCTTAATTATCCTTGTCTACCAATACAAGTTTAGTTTGATAAAGAGCTAAGAAAACAATTACTTTTTATTGCATTCATAAAGGTGTATGGCTTTTAGTCTTTAAAGGGAAATTTTAAAGTAATGCCTAGTCTACAATAATAAAAGTGCTTTACCATTCATCTATCTATTCATTCGTTCACTCATCAACGAACAGCGAAATCAACCGGCGCTAACTATTCGAAACTTAGTATAGTAGAAGACCTTACGGTGGAAGGATTTTTCAGAATTACTTTTCTCTGATCCATAGGGGGGTTTGGAGCATTTTCGACGCATTTGAGCCTAGAAGCGTCCAAAATGACCCCAGATCTTCGTTATTTCGCAGGAAGGTACCTAGAAATAATACCTAGAAAGGCATTTTTCAAGTTTAAGGGGTCTGAAAATTCTAAAAACCCGTTCTTACTGAGCGTAAACAAAATTTTACATTTTGCAAGAAAATTTGGTATTACGAAGTTACCAATTGATATCTTCTTCAGGGTGTTTCAAACAAAGTAATTTCTGGATTTATCGATATTCCATTCTGAAGGGGCTGCACGGGGGTTTGAATATTTACTTTCTTTTTTCTATCTATATTATTAATATGATTTATGTTAGAACAGCTTTGGAAAAAGTCCCACTTACCTTTATTAAAAAAACAGCAACATCTGAATACGATGAATTCGTGGCAGCATGAATGGACTTCAAAATAGATTGGTCGTCACAAGAAAGTTATCCCCTTTTTATTTAATTCTTCCCTTTAATGGCCGACCGTTTCAAGTACAAACTTCATACTTTTAAGCTACGCCCATTATCCTCTAGTTTAGATTCAGATTTAATATTAAATTTAAAATATTATTCGATAGATATTTTTAGTTGAAATGTTATAATTAGCCTTGAAGTGTTTTGATTATAAGTTATATTAAAAAAGTTTCTAGTGCATTAGATTTTTTTACAATAAAGAAAAAATATTCTTCATTGTTATAGTAAATCAAATTTATTTAAAAACAGAAACAATTTTATCCAAACACTGTTTTTGGTAAACCATTTAACAAACACTCCAGTAAAAACTTAATGATCAAAGAAAATACCAATTAAAATTTCAACATATTTGAAAGAAATTGATAATAATTGACGATGAAAAACATTTGTTTGTGAAAAATCTTAAGTTATAAATAAAAAAAACTTATCTTAAATAGATTTTATTTTTCTTAGAAGTGTCTGTTGTGCCTGTCTTTTAAGACGCTTCTATAAGAATCCTTTGTTTCATAAGGTTAAAAAAAAACAGGCAAAACAAAATGTTCTAAAATCTAATATTTTTTTTTTCTAAGTAAACTCATAATAAAAGAAAATAAAAGAATGTATGCATGAAATAAAAGTAAAATTGCATAAAATATTCTGGCTAAATAATCGATTTTTAAATGGAAATCTCACAACTTTTTGTGAAATAATTATTTTTAAATAAAAAAGATGATGCTGCTAGACAGATCTCCGTCTAAGTATTTAAAACTTAGTTTTTAAGTGATTTTTGTTTTTATCAAGCTTTTTTATATCTAACAATGGGAAATAGTTTTAAAAGGAGTCTCTTAAATTTAAAAATTGTTATCATTTAACTATCTTTTATATTTGATTTTCAGACTATGTAAAGCATCGCAATATGATTATAATTCTTCAAAAAACACCACTTATACAACGCATTCTAAAAGTAATTATGAAAAGTTGATTTTATAAGGTTTTACGTAACATATATGCAATTATGAAATTAAGTAGTTCCAGTGTAATATAAAATAAAATCCAGCAAACTATGTTCTTCCCCCTTTTAAGGCACATCACGACATAATAAAAATTTTGTTCATTTGAGTTTTTTATCAATCTAGTTTTGCAAAAACGAGGATCGGATTACTGCTATTGATAGTGGTAAAGAGCAGTGGGGTAAACATCATGTGATAATCATAATTGGGTAAACTACATATGAGGCTCTTTGAGGAACGACATAATTTTACAAGTATTTTTAATAGTTACACAAGATAAAAAGTTATTGTTAAGGAAAAGATTTCAGTAATGCCTCTTTTTTAAGTTCTTCATTATGTCAAACAAATTAAAATTCCATTTTGTTTTAGCCATTTTTAAATTACATTTAACATTCATTATGCTTTTGAAAAACCCTTATCTTTTGAATTTGAGCATCTCTAAGAAAAATCTGATTAATGATAAATTATACAAGTCAGTAGCACCAATGTTTGAGCACGTAGAACTTTTCACAATTACCCTCTTCGTTCTTTCATTTCTTCTGGAAATAGTTCTTAAGTGTCATCTAAAGTTTGAGAGTCCGCCGAGGATTCAAATGCAAACACTTTTTTACTGGGAAAAAGTCTATCTCTATTGTTTCTTAATATGGGTTCCTGTTATTTATATTTTGAAATATAAGTGCTCTAGATAAGAGCATAGCAAATAAATGACTTGAGCATTGAAAGTTTCTTCAAGTACTTGAAAGCTGTACAATTTTAAGCTTAGTTTTTATTACAGAACAATTAATAAGAAAAATATACATAAACGAGATCCTTTTTTTTTGTCCTTGAAAAAGAGTAAAAGATAATCGTTCTAATGAATAAAATTAGCTACAAGTTAACACTTTTTTCAATATAATACCTATTATTTTGATATACTATAATATTTACTTAAACATAGAATACGTGTCGATTATTTGTACAAAACTTTATTTTTATGCGATTGGTTTTTCCTAAAAAAAAAATATTTCACATTTTTATCAACCAGATTTGTTTATTTGGGGTATTAGAATAATTATTTTTCCATTTACTTGCTTTTATCATTTCTTAAAAAATATAGGAAAAATTAAGTTTAGTTTAAATTCAGATTTAGATGTTTAAATTTTTCGTATGTTTAGGGTTATGTATTAACCAAAAAAAAGTAAACACTTTCTTGATTGTAAATCCTAGTTTTCTGTACATTTTTTTTTTAACTTTTCATAAAATGACTATAAAACATAATAGCATAATTTTAACATTTATTATTATATTTAAAACAGTTCAACAATATTTTTCAATTTTTATTATAGATTATTTATTCTGAGTATTTTTCATATCGACAACTTTTCCCCTAAGGAAAGCTTTCAGATCTATTCAAAAATAAGTTCGAAAATCCGAATGGAATATACATAACATTTTTCCCTTTCAAAGGAATAAATAATAGGGCTTTCAAGAACACAAAAGTCGCCAATCAAATTCAATCAAAGGAGCTCGCGATAAGGAAGTAATAATTTATCGTTACGTTGAGAGGTTATTCTTTTATTTCCTTCATTTTTCCATTTCTCCAGCATCGAATGTATCCCTCTTTTTAATATTTCATTTCATTTTGAGACAGAAGCTAAATTTATATTAGCCTCCAGCTTGGTGAAATCAGAAGTGCCTGAAAGAGTTTCGCAGACTTGTATGTGAAGTGAAAAACCTTGGAGCAAATGATTGTGCCCGTTGCCACTATGTGGAAGTGGTGTGGAAAAGTAGAGACATATGAATATGTACATATTGAATTCCCAATATATTTGCGAAAGTATTCGGAATCACTTTCAGTTCTTTTTCCCTATTTGATAGGGTTTGATAGAAAGTGGGGTTTTTTTTATTTGACTTTCGAATAATGTTACAGGGTTTGTAAATACTGATATCCAAAAGAAACTTTTTGGCGTTAGATAAACTACAATTATAAACTTAGAACTCGTTTTGTGTGATCATCTGCTTTATTTTGACAAAGTTTAAATAACCTTCAAAAACGTTTCGTGTCATATTTAAAACACTTACAGGAATAGTTTTTAAATATTTAATTAGAATGTCAAGAGTTAAAAGGAAAGCCAATTTACTTGAAATATTATTATTACAATAGTCATTCAGAAAGTAACAATCATTTGTTTTATTATATTTGTTTAGGGTTGGGTTTTGGGTTACATATATTTTCCGGTATGTGTGCTTGATCTCAAGGATCCGCTTATACACCTTCGTCAAGTAAGACAGACACAACAGAATTTTTACTGACACAAAGAAGGAAAATACACCCAGGGGCGAGGTAAGAATCGAACTCACGACGTAGCAGTGCGCAGACTGCTGGCGTGAAAGGCAAAGAGCAAACTAAACAGGCCATCCGACCCCCTTATATTTGTTTATTTTAGAATCTTCTTCATTCGTTTCATCTTCTTCATCCCTCACATCTCTCTATCATTACACTTAAATTATACTTATCCATTCATTGTACCCTGTTCAATATTCATCCCTCTCATCCGTTTCATATTTCTTATCACTTTCATCCCTCTCATTGGTTGACTATTCTTATCTCTTTTATCTCCGTTCCTTTCACTTCCTACCTCTAGTATTCTTCATAGATTGTCCTCTCTGTATTCATCCCTATCTTCCTTTTTTATCCTCCCAGCCTCTTAGTTCTTTTTATACGCTTGATCCTCCTCCTTGCCTTTCTTAACATTACTCTCATCCTCTTCATTCATCTTATCATCTTCTTCATCCTCTTCATCTTCATCTTAACCATCTTCATCCCTCTCATCGTCATCATACAATCTCATTCTAAGCATTACTCTTTTCCTCTGCACCATTCTGCACGTTTTCATCTTTTAATTCATTTCACCCTCTTATTATCTCCACCACTCTTATACTATTCCCTTTCATCCCTCATAAACTTTTCTCTTTTAAATCATCCCCATTCTCTCTCAGCCTCTTTAAATATATTTCTCTCTTCTTAACCATCCCTCTCATACTTTTTATTTTTATTTATCTGGTGACTAATTCAATATTATTGGTGGCAAATAAAATATTAGTGTGGTCAACACGGAGGTTTCAAAGTCTTATAGATAGAGACCATAAAACACTCAACTTAAGACTAACCCTGGGGTTTATAGGAGTTGGGAAGCATCCTTTTATATGGATATCTTATTTATATTTAACCATTTCAAGCTTTTAAACATATTATCAACTCTTAGTTTGAGTCTTCAGATGATGAGAAGACCTTGAATAATAATGAAGTATGTATTTGAAATTGTACACCATGTATTCCCTTGTAGCACATACAGATTGTATGCCTTCGATATAAACTCGGCTTGTTACAGATACATTAATCTGCTGTATCCGTGCGATACTAATTAATAACATCAATCTCAAGCTGGAGGTGGCAATTGCTAAACGCCACGATTTGCTACAATATCCAATTTAGATACAGTTATACTACAGTCGGAAAAAGCTTAAGTATTACAGTTCTATTAAATTTTACTATAAAATAGAGGCATTTTGTTACAAAATTAAGGAATGTTAATATTATCTGTTTACACCAAATTATTTTTAAAATGTTAACGCACACATTTTATCGTATGTTGCGTTTAATGTTAATCCTCGTATTTTTTTCAACATTCCAGCGACAAAACTTAACGAAATAATCCAGCAAACTGCAAACATTCTACCAAAAAATATTTAAAAAAAAAACTTAATCATGGGAAACAGGAACCTTTATAAAACTGGGCATCACTAGAAAGATAATTTTTAAACATAGTCACCTCACCTCATAACCGCAGCTCAATTTTTCTCTAGAAATTCTTTTATTTCGGGATGAATATTCAGTTTTTGTATAAGCTTCAGTAAAAAGGAAGGGGGAATGTGGAATAGCTTTTTAATCGCATTTTAAGTAGCTCGAATTTTGAAGGGTATAGGAATTTTGTGACACTTTTTAATTCACCTTTAATGAGCATATTAAACTCGTAAATCAATATGTGTGGAAAAAGTGTACTCAGCAGAGTATAGTTCGATGCATATTTAATTACTGTGAGCAGTCGGTGTAAAAAAAATAAACACTTCCTTTTGGTTTACTTTTATTTCGGAACATGAGTTGAAATTTTTTACGTTTTTATAACTTTTTGAGTGCAAAAAGCAGAAGTACTGAGCAAAAACTATTGGTTGATGGAAATAAAATGATGTCATCAGCAAATGTTATTTCCAGGCGGGTTTAATAAATTGTGGTTTAACCGCTTTTAGTTTATCTGGGGAAATATTTTTTTATGTCGGATTATCTTGTCTTTTTTTTTAATTTTCCCAGTTGAACTCTGCTTAGGTTTACGAAATTTTATGAAACACCATCATTTTGTTCGTTACTTTTATTGAAGTTAATCTTTTTTTAACTATTATCTATATTATCTTAGCTGAAAATCCTCTTTTGCTCAAACCTCTGGGGTTTAATTGTGATAGTTAGGAAAACAAAGTAAAGAATTACTCTTTTTAAACACGTTTTGCATATGGTTAACAAAACATTTGACCCTACTCTTTTTTTTATTTGGGAACTTCAGATGCTGTTAAATAAGTTCAGTTTTGTTACTGATAAAAATAAAAAAGGAGATGGAAAATTACAAAAAGATATGACTTGTATATTGCAAGATTGATATTTTGTTTTATACATCACATATTAATTTAGGGGTTCTTTTTACATTTGTGTTGCGATAAAGTCAGTTGCTTGATTTTTAAAATACTGAAGCGTCCGTGCTAAACATTATTGCTAGTGTAAGTAGGTGTATATTTTGTCTTTTATATTTTCTTTAGCCCGGCCCCCTCGGTATATCTGTACTAAATGGTTTTGAGGTGAAAATTCGTCCATATTTCAAGAAATATTTTATAAATATGTGAGCATGCTTGTGCCACAAATTTTCTCTACTACAATAATATTTTTTATTGAAATTTTTATTCCGGGTTATTCAAAACTTATGCACAAGAACTATGGGGAGTGTAGATTGACTATTATAAGATAATTCACAATCACCCCGGTTTGTGTGAGAGCAATCCTAAGGAGCTAGACTAGAACGCGGACAAAAGTTGCCATAACCAGAATATAACATAAGGAATAATTGTTATGAAGAATAAATAAAGAATAAATAAGAAAAGATAAACCTATACGGTGAAACTGGATTTATTTCTAGTTAGAGATAATCTCATTCATCACTAAAGAGAAGGTTATAAAAAAATGCTAGAAAAATTAAACATTGGTGTACAATAAATGCAGCTACTTGACTTGCAAAATATATGAGATAAAAATTTCAGATTGTTTTAATTCGTAGACTTGAAAAATTAGGGAAAATCTTTCCGCAGGGAAGTTTTAAGCCCAGTAAAGAATCAGCAGTGCCCTCTACTTATGATGTAGAATACTAACAGTTCTATTGAAACATTTAACTAATTATGCGACATCTAATAGCGTAAAATAGAAAATTAAATACTATTTTCTTTTTTCATACCATCTTGATTCTTATTCTTTCTGAGAAATTTGAAAGAACTTATTATCTATAAATATTCAAAGTCTTTAAAATGAATTTTTATAAAGACTTCTCTAAATTCATTTAGTTTCTGAATAATGTTATAGAACAAATTTGAAAGAGTTTTTTTAATTGAATTTACACTGAGATTCTGGTATTATACATTTAAAATTCTGAGTATTAGAATTGGGTTTATGTTTATTTCAAACATTACTCGTCCGCTCGTCCTTGAAAGGGTTGAGACTATTAACTTATTCTTTATACATTCTATTTTTAAATTAGCCACACATAATATCTTTTTTTCAGTACTTTGAATAACCTCAATATAATCTTTTTACGACACTGTAAAAAAAATCCTGAATATTTCCTTTTAAAATCCGGACAGCTGAGTTGCCCATTTTTTCCCGTATCACTGGAAAAAAGGCTCGTTTTTCCAAGAAACATTCCTGGATTTTGTTTTAAGTAGACTTTGTAATTTCTTAAGTTTAGTCGTTTTTCTGGTCAATTTCTTGTTTTGCCTTTTATTTTAGATTATTTTGTTTAGTATTTAATTTTAGGGTTTTTTACTTTAAAAGAGACAAAAGATTTTCCCCCTAAAATGATAACTATAAAACTATCTCTTTACTTTACACTCTCATCTCTCTTAAGTTTCCTGGATGGAATATAAGTTCAAGTTTAGAAGCATTCTATTTTATTTTATTCACACTCTTCACGTAATAAAATGAGGTAATAAAATCAAAAACTTTTGAATGCACGGACACTTTAAAATGTCTCACCCAAATCTAAATAAGAATCTCAGCCAAGTTTTAGAAATTTATGTCGTCTATTCTCTTTAAAAGCTTCAAAATAAGTGAAGCAGAAGTAATAACACAACTAAAAATGGGCAAAGCTATGCACATTTTCATCTTTACGCATTTAAGGCAAAATAGAACTAAGCGCGCATTAAACTAAATTGATCTAGAAAGATTCGGGACTTTCGATTTGTGCTTAAAAAAGTAGTGCTTTCTAAGCAGTATATAACATCTGGTTTAAGAGTCCATAGATTATTTGGGGCTATTTGAAACTTAATCGATAGTGCTAGATCAGCGAAGTGAAATCTGTTTAAACGTTTTTTCTTTCTCTTACGAATGTCTTAGAAAACAAGATACTCTTTTAGAATAAATTTTATTTTTGAGAGAAAACGAAGAAAATAATGGGTGAGTTATAATAGTTTTCTTCACAAAATGTAGAGGAAATTTTAATTGAAAAGTATCTAAAATCTGAATTCGACGCTTTAAAAGGTTTTATTTACATTGATAGGATAAAGGAGTGAACCTCAAGTCATGAAATTCAGCAAGAAACAATAATAATAAGAAGAAGTTTATTGTTTTTCACTCCGAAGCCCGCTAACAAAGATGGTACATGTCTTTAAAAACACATAAAAAACATACAATAAATACAAATATAACATACATGCATACAAAAATTAAAGTGAAAAAAATAACACTTCTAAGGGCAGACTCTCCCACAAAAACCAGTTCAGTCTTTGTGCGGATTTATTAAAATTTGCTATTGAGTAAAATTTGCCGTGTGTGTAGGAGAGAAAATTAAAATTATTTATATTAGATTAATATACTGATAATTTAGTTAGATATTTTATTTTATCTCCCATTATTTTTGTACCCACTTTGTTCTCTTTCTTTTTATTACTTATCACTCATTCTCTCTCTTCGGTATTAGTCAGGTTAGCAAACTTGTTTAGAAATATTCTTTTAAAAGTAATCATATTTATCTTCTCTTTCACATTCTGATAAAATGTGTACGAAACTCGCCATAAGTATGGACACTGTTTGAACTACCCCTTTCGTGAAGCTACTTAAGTGCAAAAACAACATAAATCTTCCATTGAAAATTCCAAACCGAACTTTTTGCCGCCATTACTTTCACCCCCGATGGTCGTAATCTCTTTTTTTTTTCGAATAATAATCCTCTCCCACTCCAGCCCAAAATCGCACTGCCTTCCACATTAGAGATAACAACAACTGGTATTCTCTCCAAAAAAGAAATGAGCCGTGAAATTCTCTGATGTCGAGGCTGTAAAATCACAAATATCTTTCTGGAACAAATGGCAGATGGAGCACAGGGTAAGATTCGAAAACAAGATTGGTATCGCTGTCATAAAAATGTCTCCCCAATACATCCAACAATGCTTTCGAGTCAATAAAATTTGTTCTGAACCTTAAAGTGTCATAGAATGTTATCCGCATCATTTTGTGAGGTTTTCTGTAATATTTTGTACGCAAAAAAAGTCCCATTTTAAGTTTTATGCAAATGGTATTCATAGGAAATCACAATTGAATAGTATGTTCTTCTGAAAAAATTTTCATGGAAACGCTAGCAAAGTTCTTTTCAAATATGATAGGCGTTGTTCCATAGCCAATTTTAATACTTTAGTTTGTTGATAAAAACTGTGTAAACTTTTTGAACTAAAGAATTCATATTTATAACCCTATACTAAAAAATGCAATTGCAAAAAGTTATTGTTGTTTTTTGAAATCTACCTTTAACTTCCATTTCACACTTAACAAATACCTTTCTTATAAAATCACAAGAAATACTTAAACAAAACTGAAGGTACTTTAAATATCTATGGAAGAAAATGATTCACTTACATGTGCCTACTATTTGAATTGTCCGTTTCATTAAACATAAATTTTATTTCAGGAGTTATAGGTAATAAATACTAATAGAATACTAATTATAAGTGTTAATGTAGAGAAAGAATTAATTTAAAAATTTTCTGATAAACACACAAAGAGGAATATTACTAAAACCCTTTATTGCCAGAAAACAAGCAGTTTTTCTAAATTTGTTTTACATTTTATTACTAGAAAATTTATAATCTCCTTCCTTTCTTTTATTGATTAATATTTTTATGTGTTCTTTCATATCGATGTTTATTATAATTGGTGTTCGATGAACAATATTAAACTCATAAATTACTTTAATACAAATAGATGTATGTTCTTTATTATTTCCTTGGTTCTTAAAAAGGAGTAAAAAGTTTAAACCATCGTTTAAATCAGACTTTTATTGTTTATTTTCCTGTTGAACGTTATAAATATTCTGTAATTTGCGTATTAACAGAGAAAAATTCAATTCGTCAATTATTCCCATCATTTTCTCTCTTTTAAACATGAAATTATGGTAAAATAATTATGTATTTCAAGATGTGTGTACAATTGAAGTTCTTATAGGAAAAATGACTGGATATAGTTTTAGAAATTAATTACAGTTAATGATATATATTAAACAAAATAATATTTCAGAAGGTTACAAAGAAACTTCAACGGTGAAGGAAGAAAGGTACACTTTTCATGAAACTGATATATTACATACATTGGAAAAAGATCAGCACAACTCAGAAACTGCAATTGATTTTCCTCTGTTTTCATAACTAATACGAAAATAAGTTTTTTTTTTCTGGAAGTGTACCACAAATCAAATTCGCATTGTACCGAAACAATGAAGCGAATTTATAACAATGCTGTTATAACTTAACTACCATTCAAAATATATAATGAGAATCTAAAAACTGTTGTTTTTTTTTATCTGTACCAGTCATTTCAAAAGGTGGAGATATTTTGTTGATTTATCGAAATCTTTCTTGAACAAATTAAACGACATCCAAATATATTAGCTTTTTTTTATTTTATTCAAATGCACTTTTCTCCAGGACAATTTCTTTACCCAATACTGCATGAAAATTAACTAAATAGTAAACGGATTTTGTAAAATAGATGTAATTTTATGATGCTAAACGATAAGATAAAAATAGATTGAAATTATAGTAAAAAATTAATTTTATATATAAAACAAGCTTTTCTTTTGATAAGCTCTTTCTTTATAAACTGCAAATTATGTCAAACATATAAGGAATATAACAGACTGTATGTGAACAGTGTTCCCAACTCTAAAGATTCCGTGGGCCATTTAGCCACAAATAACATCATTCGAAGACCACCTGTTGCACTCAAAACCTTTCAGTATGGTAGTCCATTCATCATACAGGGTGTCCCAAAAAAGACTGACGCATTTTAAAAATCAATAACTCAAAAACTAAAAAAGATAAAAATGTGCGGTTTCTTGCCCCCTACTTGTTAGGCCAAAGAATTTTCATCCCAGAATTTTCGATTTTAGTTCCAAAATTTTAACTAGATGGCAGCACAAGAATTTTTTGAGGGATTTAGGGAAAAGGTATCGGAATAATCCCTGTTACTTAACTTGTGACAGGAAAACCAAAGTTTGATTAAAAATCGATTCACAGAATCGAATGTTGTTCGATCTTGAACGAATCTTATTCGATTCTCGGAAGATTTAAGATTCGATCTAAGGAAAATATTAAGATTTGGGTTACGCTTTGAATCAGTTTGACAACTAAACCAAACTGTGGTCCTCCCCTTAAGACGGATCTCTCATTTCAGCCAATATTTTTCAAATTACTGAATTTGATTTTGTTAAATACGCATTAATTTTTTCTAAATAGGTGAAATCCAAATAAATTCTTTAAACGTTTATTGAGGGAATGAGAAGTTTAGATTATTGGTGATCTTTAGAAGAACAGTATGGTAGTTTGTGCTGCGATGCACATAACAGGGGTGATTGTGTTCCGAGTGAATATCCTAGATTACCGGGTTTTCTATTAAACTTGCAAGTTTCTATGGCGGATGTTGGTCAGATAGCGTTGGGTGGGAAAATGGGTCTAGTGGGGTAAAATAGGTCTAGGGATTTTAGCAGTTTATATTTATAAAATTTAATGTTTTTGGCATGTTTATTTTTATTGAGACTCAAGTAAAATCAGCATGCCAAAAAAACATTAAATTTTATAAATATTAGCCGCGTTCACAACAACCATTCTACCGGACGAAAGGCAGAGAAAACCGGTTCTTCTTCCACCGCTTTCCCTACGCAGGAAATAAATCACTTGACTATCAGTTGGAAATTCTCTCCTGGGCAATAGCAGTAGGAAATGTTTTATAGTCTGTGTAAATAAAATCGGCGGTTTCACGTCATGCTTTACCATGGCAACGCAGAAGAAATACATGGAGAAAAAACTCAAGGTCAACCGCCGATTCTATTTACACAGACTATAATTGGATCAACTCTCGTAGACAGCGCTCTCGCTCGCTTCCCGCATATCTACGAGCTCGCTCGCTTGTCACGTGATTCTTTCTACTGGTAGGACGAGTGCTCTTGTGAACGGGCTATTAAATTTCCTCACGGCTGGTTTTGGGAGATCCCTTTTCCCCTACTTCTTTAGCTCTTTCTCCGGTTGAACAGGTTGGCCGTTGTGAACGCGGCTATAGACTGTTAAAATAGCTAGACCTGTTTTACCCCACCAGACCCATTTTTCCCCACCCCAACCTACTCATAATTCGGTAGAGATGTGGGTACATCACATATGCGAGTAGTGATGGGTGGGGTAAAATAAACATATAGGGTTAAACAGACTATATGAAATTTATTATTTTTTGACATTCTGATTCTTCTTGAGCCCAATAGAAAAATCAGCATGCCAAAATAAAAAAAATAAATAAATATAAATATATTCTGTTTAACCCCGAAAGATCATTTTTCAACCAACCAACACTATTTTCACTAAAATAATAGTTTAAAGAAGTTCCGCACTTCCACTGAAATTCTTGCCAAATTCATCCACTTATTTAATTGCAAAAATAAATGAAGTTTAAATTTAGTGTAACTTAGTCTGATCGCGGCCCTTTCTCAAACACCAAGTCAAATTTAATATCCCCTCTATAAAAAGTTATCTCAAAGATTCTAAAACTATGATTTCCCTTTAAAATATTTTACATAACCATCCTCTGAAAAAAGCAGTGAAAAACGCTTCATATAGAAATTTTAAATAAAAAAAGTTTCCGGTTCAATGTGAAAATGTGTATAACCCACTAGATTAAACAATTAATGGTGCAGCCTTTGTCAGAAATCATGTTCTAAATTTCCATGATTTTCCTTAAAAATAATTTCCAATGGACTCTAACCGTCTGACGTCACACGGAACCAACACGTGACCTACTGAGCTTGCCATTGGTTACCACAGATACTACACTAGTTGTGGTTTCAAAATTCATAATATGGGCAGCTGTACCGAACACTTAACATCTGAGAGGAGCGAAACTTGATGGGTACAGCACAATAAATTTTATTCCGGGCCAAAAATTAGCTATTTACACAAAGAACTACATTTTACCATTTCCAAATTTGATCTAACATTTTTCATTTCCAAATTTTTAAAGCTATCAAAAATAATGTCACGCGGTCACGCGTCACTTCCTGGTTGCCAAAAGGTTTTTAACTAAAGATAAACAAATCGATAGCTGCTACTAGTCCGATTTCCAACACTAGTAGATCTACTAGTGTAGTATCTGTGGTAACCAATAGAGTATTTTCAATCACATGACTCTGCCTAACAACGGCCTTAGCAACGTTGTTTATTCGCCAAGTGACGTCATGTGCGAATGCTGCTATTGGATACTTCTATGTCCCGCCCCTAACAACAGCCTTAGCAACGTTGATTTTGTCCTCCAAGTGACGTCATGTGCGAATGCTCTATTGCAAGCTCAGTTGTAGGTCACGTGTTGGTTCCGTGAAGTCTCGAACCAGATAGGCGGTTAGAGTCCATTAGAACTCAAAGTTCGATTTCCCAAAGATTTTATTATTTAGAATTAAATCCTAACAATATCTCCTCTGTGCCATAAAAGATCAATCAAACAACCAACTAGCGAACTAGCTAAAGCATTTCAATCTAATTCGATTCTGAAATCGATTCTATCTCTCAACTTTGATTTTCCTACCACAAGGCAATAGCAGGGATTCCGCTGACAGTTTATACCTAAATTTCGGGAAAACTTCTCGTGCTGCCATCTACAAATGCATTTTGGAACTAAAATTTTGAAATTTTGGGTACGAAAATTCTTTGCCCCCCTGAGTAGGATGCAAGAAACCGCATATTTTTATCTTTTTTAGTTTTCGAGTTATTGATTTTTAAAATGCGTCAGTCTTTTTTGGGACACCCTGTATTTACATATTTTACGAAAACTTGTGACGTTTTTATAAGCATTGTATTTTAGTTATGTCTCCCCTAAATAAGTATGAATAGTTGATAATATTTTAATTAATTTTCAACCCTAAAAGCTTTTGAAATTCAATTTAGGCAGTTTGTGATTGCATTTTTAGTTTTTTATGTAATATTCTGTACCCTTTCGTGAACCACTTCAGATACCTATATCTCTTCAAAACTCTTTTTTTTATTCACTGAGGTGCTATAATGTAACTAAAAAGGCATTTCTTTCCCAGCTAGCTTACATTTAGCAATTCATTAAAATATACAGAATAACTAATTCTTTAGTATGAACAATAATACAGAATTCGAAATTAGATAAATTTAGATTTAACTTTATTTCTAAAAGTACAGTTTCACAATGAGGGAGGGAGTCATAAATATATGACAACTTTTCTCATGTGAAGAGGGTTATGAAACAATTAAAACTATTTGGCGTAATATGTGGATGACCCTCCCTTTAAATGCAATTCATTTATAGAATAGTTATAAAAATGTGTTAACTGATTTATTATCAAAGATTATAATGAATGTAAAGAGAGCTTTTAATTTTTCTTTTAAAAAAAATGCATAATCCAAAACAATATATATTAATGAATAAATTTTCTTTCAAAAGAGGAAAATATTCGGGGTTTTTTTTTCAAAATGTTCGAGAACTTATGCTTGTTACATATTTATTACCCAGAATATGTTTGTTCATTTGACTTTGTTGTTGGAAACAGAAACTTACTAAGGTAACTGTCGTGTTTTCCTATCTTTATGAATCACTTGTTTTATATTATTACAAGACAATATAATCATTTTTACCGTCCATATAAAAAGAGCTTCTTTTAATTTGATGTTAAAACGTGATTCGATTGCCAAAATGTATAACATTCTATTTAATTTTATTTTTATGCGATTGATACTTGCTTATAATGTCATGATAAATCTTCACTTACTCGTGTCCCACTAATCTGATTCGTATCGGAGGATTTATACCAATTCCTGATCATTCAGTTACATTGTTCTTGTGAAAAGTGTATTCATAAAAATCGTTTGTCTATGCTTTATAAATTGACTAAAGCAGCACTTTCAAAGTGTTTATTATTTTTCTAACGATACGTCTGATAACAATTTATAATCACCTATATTAATGTTCATAGATTAAGAAAATTGGAAATGATAAATCCAGATTTTCTAATTTATTCTCCCTTACATTTTAGGTTTCTCAATCGAATGAACATCAAAAGGATCTTTAATTATTTTACGCACATCTCAGCTTTATTTTTTATTGTATCAGGATCGTATTATTTGCTCACTCGCATTTACATTGGAAGGTTTCTTGGATACAATTCTGTATCCATAGAAATATTTTTCTTTCTTTTATCCTTTTTACTTTGGTATTCATTCTTTCGTCAAGAGGAACGAATTAAAAAACTCATTGAAGCACAGAATCAACTGATAACCAGGAAGAAGGACAGACTATATGTGTGTTTTGAATTACTTTCCTTGGCACTGATTTCGGCTCTACCTGTTGTTTACGCAGCTTACAAAACACACTATTTGGTAAAACAAAACAATTATAAGGGAGTAACATTTGGATATAAAATTGAAGATACAAGCTTGGAAAATGTATGTGTGTTTTTGATTTTTTATGGATATTATTTGCATGAAATAAAATGGCCTTTCATATCTTTGTGGTCAATGTTAGTTTTGCTTAAACGATGTGATCAAATTTTACAGAGGTTTCAAAAGTACCTTAAGCATATTGATTTAACCCAAACTATAACAACTCATAAAAAACTTCGAGAATATTTCGATATAGTAGATATCTTGAAGAGCATGCGAGATGTCATGTTTTCTCCGTCGTTATACATGGTGTCATTAAATTACACGATTTTATGCCTCGCATTAGTTAAAGGTCTGAAACTACTTCAAAGTGTGCAGCAAAACCCATTTATTTTGACCGGTTTGCTGATTAGGATACTATCTGCCAGTTCATCGGTTATTTTGTTGACGATTTACAGTGTGAGAATCTCCAAGAACATGTTGGAAATTAAGACTATAGCCAGTTTTTGGATAGAAAACTATAATTTCAATTCCAAAGACCGATCTGAAAGCTATTTCCTTTTGAAAAGAATCGAAAAGAAAGAATTAGTGCACATGACAGTGTGTGATATCGTTGATTTAAATTACAATTTAGTTTTTTCGATATTCGCTACTACACTTTTATTCGCTATAAAAACTAACTCGAATATTATGTATTAAAAAAAGCAAAATTTTAAAATGTGTTAGTATTGTCAACATATCTCTCTTTCAACTCCCTGTCTAAAACTTTACAAAAGCAAAAAAAAATCGTTAAAAACATTGTACTTTGACTTATGTAGTTCTTAAATTTTCTGATTTGATGTATTTGATGTTGATGTATTTGTTCATGAGTCTTTTATTCAAAAATATGCATGAAATATTTATTCCCAGTATATTTTTATTACTTAAAAATGTACTTCACTTAAACTTATATTGTATTACACTTTTGTACAAATCTGTATTTCAATTTTCATTTAAGACAAATCATGGTTTACATTTGTAAAATTGTTATAATTCATAAATAAATTAGTTTTAAAAAATATATATTCATTTCATTTAATGATCATGCATACATGTTTCTTGCGATATTTGAAAATGAAGAATTTCATTCCTGTTAAATAAAACAAGCTCTGATCCTCTTCTTTTAGTGAAATGCTTTTTAAAGCTAAAAAATATTCTACCCTTCTTAAATATGTCTTACCTGCCGTTATAGATGCAAATCTTTAGTTTGATATAGTTGATATCTCTAGCTGAGATCTACGCGTTCTGAAGAAAAATCTAAGTTTCACACCGTTTCAAGTTTTTAAATAGTTTGATTGCAAATTTTTTACGACACCATAATGTATTACTATTATGGGGTTTTTACTTTTAAACTTACTACAAATAATGTATTAATTTAATCTTGTAGAAAATATAGCTTTCTACAAGAAGAAGCTATGTCTGAAAATATATAATTAATTTTATTTATAGCAGCTAAAATTATTATATATATACAAATATAAATAAAAGTAAATACCTATAAACATGGATCCCCTATATTTTATATATAAAAACACATACATATGACTTCATTAAAATCAATATGTAACTAGTAATAATTTTTAGTAAAAAAAGTAGAAAGATATTTAATTTTTTTTTGGAATTTTGTTCAATAAATTAAATGAGAACCTCAAAATTACTAATAGTAATTTTGAGTTTATATCAGGAACATATGATTTCATAAGTGAACTAACTGATACTGAAACATCACTCAAAATACTAAAATAGTCGGCCCAGCTTTATGCCCTAATTATAATTCTTCTTTAGGTACTAAGGATGAGCCTTGTGCTCGTTCGGTATCACAAAATTAATTTCTGTGGGTATTGTTTTATTTTTGAATGGTGTTTGTGTTATTGTGGATGTTATTTGAGGTATCTGTCAAAATAAATTTTTTTTGTACATCTATTGTATATGTTGTATGCAAATAAATTCTATTTATTCTTTTCTAATACAAAATACACTGCGCCAGCGTCAAAAGTTAACCCAATAAGGGATATGTTTTCATAAGTTAGTTGATTGAATCTCCACTGGAGCAGTGGTATGATGCTTGTTTAGCACGGCAGTTCCTAGGTCCAATCCCCGGTTATTATTTTATTGAAAATGAAAAAAAAACTTATATTTTCTTAGAGAAATTTCAACCAACCAATCAGAGCAGGCTTTGTTAAAAGTTCCTTTTAGTTACTAACCTCTTGTGATAAAATTAAAAGTAAACCTTTCAAACATTTATTTTTCCTTTGAATATGTATTCAACATACAAAATCATATATTTATTCATTAAAATATCGATTATCATAACCTTCGAATTGTAATACGCTCCCAATGATAAAACTTTTACCAAAAGGATTTCCTAGAAAGTAATCCTTTCTTATTCATCTAAACACCTATTTTACAACATAAAAGATGTTTTATATTGCCTAGAAACCACCATCGCACGTTCCTTTCAATAAAATAATTTCTATTGACGCTCTGTTGAAATATTGATCTTCAAATGAATCAACTATCTGCATTGATATAGATTGAGTACACACACGTATCTTATTTGAATTAGATTTCTACAAAGAAAATCGATGCAGTAATTGAAACTTATTCTACGTCACTCGTTTTTTAGAGCACTGAAGGAATAGCTCCTCTGACTAGATCACTGTGGGATTTTTTGCTGCATTTTACACGTCACCTCCAGTTATCAAAATGATTGTAGTACCAGATATACCGTTATGGCTAGCAATAAAAAAATCCCAGGGCAGTATTTCTCAACAAGTTCTTACATATTTCTCATATATTTCTGTAGCTGTTCTTCACTTGTATGTGGTATACACGTTTTCTGTTACTATAAAAGGATTCTACGTAGATGTGAAGAAGTCTTTTGCTCACATGTTGATCGCTATTCTATCGGGTGCTCTTTGGTACTCCCTGTATTTGCAGAATCTCCGCATACAGAATCTTATGAGTCTTCAGGATTATTTTCACTCAAAAGAAGAATATTTATCAATATTTAAATGGAAAAATTTCTTGTTTGTGATGTTTTCTGTTGCCCCCTTTGCCTACGCATCAATGTACACTATTTGGAAAATGGGGAAGAAAGACTTTGAAAGATCTCCCTTCTCGTATTGGTTGAGTTTGGAAAATAAAAATATCGAAACGTGTGTTTATTTCATAGGTTCGTACGGTTACTATTTACTTTATGTCAAATGGCCCTGTTTTTCTCTCTGGTCTCTCTGTTTCTTACTTGGAAGAAGCGAAAAGGTCATTCGTGACTTTCAAAAATACCTTGAATGGGAATTTATCAGTTGTAGTGAACATGACAAATCGAAAAATCTTAGAGAATACTTCAAAATCATAAGAATGGTTCACGTTACGCATAAAGTAGTATCAATGCCTTCATTGGTTTTGGTCATGCTGAGTTTCTTGAATTTATATATTCATCTAGCTAATACTATGGTATATGGAATCAACTCCTCACTCAAACATGTGATACAACTGCTAAACGATGTATTGGTGGATGGAGCTATTATTATATTACTGACGGTGTTATCTGCTAGAATTCCACAAAGAATGGGTTCTGTAAAAATGATGGCAAGTCAATTAATTCAGAAGTATAAATTTAGCAAATATTTAAACGATGAAAATTTATTCCTGTTGAAAAGAATCGAAAAGGAGAAGGTAGTTTACATAACCGCTTGTGATTTAATAGTTTTCAAAAACAGTTTTATAGTGACAGCTTTCGGTTCTCTATTCACTTATGGATTACTTATTTTTAGCATGAAATAAAGAAGATGCCAATTTTTTTTTTCGAAATATTCAATGTAAACTACTTACTTTCTACTATATATCATGATATTTACTCCTCCCATATCATTTCGTTATTATTTGTTTCAGATCATAAAGTTGATAAGATTCTCATTTCACTCTTAACATTAAAACCTAAATAGATCTAAAAGAGAAATTATTATTTATAAAAGAATCTGTATATTTGCATTAAAATAGGAATGTTTAATGAAATCTCTCCTAATTTTGCATACCGTTTTGAAACCTGGTTCTTTTTTAAAATGTAAGGAATAATTAGTTTACTTATTATTTACTTATTATAGTACTTATTGTTTCGATAAATAGAAAGGAATTCTACTATGAAGTTTATGTACATAATATTAACAACAGATTCAGAATAAATTTATCACGATCAGTTCATTAGTTCTCTCTTCTCTAAACCTTTACCATTTCCCTTCACAAGCAAAGAGCGAACGTTTATGTTTTGAATGCATGAGTATATGATTTTCGCGTGATTACATTTTCCAAGTGTGCTACGATAATTGCTTTTTCAATTATTTCTTGCACATCAGAGAAAGCAACCTCCATCTGCAAGTAATCATTTTTCGGAAATGATTTAATACATATTTCTCCCAACAGAACATCGTTTGTAATAGAAAATGCCAAAAAGAGAACGGAAAATGAAATATCTTCTTAAAAAACTGATTAACTGAATGAGAATGATATTATGAAAAGCTGCTTTTTCTTAACTAACATTGTGTTTTGTTTTCAATACGTATTTTAATGTTTTTCTTAAGATAAAAATAATTTTGAAAGCTATTATAATACACTGAAAATGTAAGGTTGTGATACATTTAAATGAAACACTTCTTTAATAAATAAAGTACATATTGTGGAAAAACTTGTTATAATGAAGTTATTAATTATAAACTTTATTAAATTTTCATAACACCTTCCTGAAAACAAAAAACCAAGTTTAAAAGTAATTATATGGGGATGAGTTATTCATAATTTGAAATTTCATTCACACAACTATACTATCTCTAACTTAATGTCCTATTGAGAGTTAGAATGCAAAACCTACCGAGAAGAAAATTTGTGTCAGATAAATTAGACGTTTTTGGGGTTATTTGAAAAATACAAGGTAGTGTGATTTTTTTTTGGGGGGGGGACGGATTAGAACGTTCACCTCCGGATGAAAAACATTATTAAGTAACCATTTAACTGTCGAATTTTATTATTAGACTTTTACGTAAACAAATTCACGGAAATACAACCTAGATTTACTGAATTCCAATACAAAAGGACATTGCACAGCTTAGAGTTCCAAAAATCATTTTTCAAATTAAATAATGCAGTCATTTATTGCCCACCCTTCCGGAGTAGGAAGCTAAAAATATATATATTTACATAAACCATACTTCATACATTTTTTCATATAATACTATGATAATATAAACCTCCTGCCTTTTTCACTTTAAATATACAGTAACAAAAAATGCTTGGGCAGAAATTTTTTATGAAATGTTACGTGGATTTTGAAAGATTTTTCAAATATTTAGGAAGTATAAATATTCCAATGAATTTATTCCCTAGTTTCAATGGTACTACTGCATGTTTAAGTGCTGCGGGATGTAAAAATTCCTCCATATATATAAAAAGAGGAACAACAATTGATAAAGATTCTCTTTATTACTTTTTTTTGCTTAAAGCACTATTCTTTCTAGCTTTGGGTGTGCTACTGGAGTTAATTAATAATGGTGGCTAGCAGAACAGAAGTATAAGTTTCAAAGAAGCAGTCAGTCTCTAAATGCTTATTTTTTAAGTTCCCAATTATCAAGTGCATGCCGGGTGCATTTTGTTTTGGGAATAGACCCCCTCCTGAAATTTGACGCCTGTTACCTGTTATAAAATGTTTCAAAATATTTTCTGGTGGAGGACCTCCGGCTTACCTTGAAACTTAGATGTTTATTTATAACTTTTTTTTCTCTAGAAAATGTTATGGTTTGCAAGGAACTGTTCTCTTCGGATATAACTTAAATGATGTAAAAATGAGGCAAATTTTCTAAATTTTTCTGAGGGTTACCCCCAGACCCCCCATTTTTACGTTACAAAATTTTAACTTTATGTGTAATATTATTGAAATACTACTTTTAAGTTTTCTAAAACTTAACAGTGTACTCGTTAAAAATGACATTGATCCAACCCCCCCCCCTAAAAAAACAAGTCTGGCACGGCGTGGACCAGCCCCACTTCAAAAAATCCTTGCCCCCCCAACCAAAAACTGAAATGACGCCCCTGCAGGTTACACATTTGTATTCAGATTTTTTCAAAAAAAACTAGATTTGAAAAAAGGTCAGACGCACACATTGAATATTATTATAAAATATTTAATTTTATCATTATTTACATGATAGTTGTTAAAAATCTTAAAAAGTTAAAAGAAGTTATCTTATATGTTTGTAACTTAGTTCCACATAATTATAATATCTGTGTCGTTTTAATATAAAGCAATTTACCATTGAATAAAAAAGTAATTCCCTATTTTCCTATCTTATATTCCTTCTGAAACAAACTTACAATACATTGAACCTCCCTCGTTTGTTTGTGTTTGACTCTAGCACATCATTTACGCTATTCGTCTTTATTATTACTATGGATTTCCCCTGCGTGATTTTTCCCCTCCACTTGATGGATGTAGCATCTCTTTTTCAACAGATTGGGACTGCTTCTCGAGACCAATGTCATCAGTCCAATGAAAAAGGTAAAAGGAGATTAATAAGAAGAAAATCTCTCTCGAGCTAGATTAGGTGATTTACGAAGGGAATGAAATCGTGCGTGAAATGACTGGTCATTAGAAAGTCTGTGCAATCAATCTTCCTTGTCTACTCATCTCCTATTGATGGAATCATTTGACGATGTTTCTTTCTGCCGCTTCTAGTTTCCTTTTTCTTTCAAAAAGATGGGTGCATGATTCATCGATCTAACCTAACATGGAATATTAAAAAGTCAGTTGTAGATTTATAATGCGGAATTGAAAGTAAAGTAGGTTCCAGCCATATTTTTTAACTATCTACTGAGTTATTAAATCTTCGTAATTGTATCATTTTATACGTGGGGATTAAATTTTATGAGATTTCACTCTTTTCAATGAAATTTAAAATGAAAGAAAATCATTGGAAATGCAAGTTCTGAACAAAGAACGAATATATTAATCAGTGTAAGAAAAGTAAAAAAAATTAAAGTTTCAAAATAATAAATAATAGTATACTGATGGGTAATTTAAACTCTTATTTATGAATTTACAATAATAATAAAAAGTTTCTACTCCTTAAATCTACTATCTGTTAAGAAGTATAGTATGAATGTGCAAAAATATATATTGAGATCAATGATCCAGAACTTTGAACAATGTCATCAAGGAATCAGGGTTGTTTTCTGAGAGTGAAAATGATGTTACTAAATTCATTATGTTTTCGAAAAGGAAATAACATTTACATAAATTTTTAAAGCATCTATTTTTGAAAAATTTCAAAAAAGATTCCAAATTAATTGCCAATTTTCGAACTCTTATTTATTCTACCCTCCGCTCCAGACCGATCATTTTTAGCGTTTCCTCCAGGGATACAGAACTACCGAATCTTTTCTCATTCCTGAAGCGAAATGAAATCATTTATTGCAATCGCAGAGGAATCCTTTAAAAAAAGCAAAAGAGAATTCCGGACTCCAAGCTCCAAGATTTAAAAAATAAACAGCCGTCAAAAAAGGGAAGGTTTCGCATTAGAATAAAACGACCAAACGAGGGATGGGGAACAAAATATCACCCGAGATGGCGGAATAAACCATCGTTTGAAGTACCCTCGACGGTCACAGTAACGAAGACAAATTGTCTTCTGCCAAACGATTTTACTCTCAAAATGAAATGTAGTGAATTCACTGTACGCGGTTCAGGGGGGAATTTTGAAATGCGGATCTGATAAAGAAAATTGGGGATCCCGGATCTTTGATACGGCTCGGGAGTCAACTTGCATGCAAATTTCTTTCTGCTTGCACACGTACATTGCTCCGAAATGTCATGTTTAGGAGCGATACTGAGATGTGTCTCGAAAATCTGCATTGGGAAGTGGAACTGAAGTAAAAAGTCCTTATTCTAAACGAACACCTTTTTACGTTACTGTTTAATTTTAGATAACTAGACCAACGGTTCTCAAACTGTGGGGAGTGCCCCCTGAAGGGGGCGGGATAACTCCAGAAGAGAGCGCGAGCCAAGGCCCGGACCTTCCTGAAATTTGGATCTAGTGGACATAAATGAGATAAAACCCTGTTGTTAACCATTTCGCCCCTTTACATATTTCTATTTTACATCCAAAAAATTTTGAAATCTGTAAAATATACTCATTTTGCCTTCCTAATAACAGGATAAAAAATCTGAATTTTCTTCCTTAATTTTTTTTAATGAGTCCAAATGGCATCATTGGGAGTTAAGTGGTGATGTCGCACTGAATCTAATGCCATATTTAATCTCCGAAATTTCGTGAAGGATAATATTTGATATAACCTTTTATTATAAGACTACATTATTGGAAAAATTTTCCCAGTGTTCCATAAACCAGTATCAAATTATACTGGATCCAGTATAAATGATACTGTATCCAGTATAAATGATACTGGATCCAGTATGATTTGATACTGGTTTATGGAACACTGAGAATTTTTTTCCAATAGGGATATTTTTTAACATTCTTAAATATTTTTACAAAAGTAATGAAAATAATATTTTGAAATAACGAAGTTTTCAAGATAACGAATTTTTAAATATAGAGGTTATGCTGTAAATATATATAGTAATAATAATAGTAATATAATAGTAATTTTCTTTATCTATAACATAACATGTCGGGGTAAATTTTTTTCGAAATAACGAAGTTTATGTGTTTCGATATATCGAGAGTATAATGTAGTTATTTTATTTTTATTTCTATAGTTCAATTTAATTAATATGCAAAGTAATTCATAAGAAATATTGTTTTGTATTTGATTTATAGCATTTTCTAGCATATGCAGGCAAGCAAGAGACTGCAGATTTGTCTTCAACTTCCAATGAAACCATTTAGAATAATGACTTTTCAATAAATTGCAAAACCAAAATATTTAGATTTTATCATTTATTGGAAAATGAACATTTAATGGTAAGAAAAAATATTTTAAAGGAGAGTTGGATGAAGGTTCTAATAGGAATTTTCACAATTTCATTTGGAATCTTTGGTATTTCTAGGAAAGACGAAGAAAATCCCAAATACCATGATTTCAATAGGCGACACTGAGAATGAAAGTTAAGGGAAAATTTTCCAATTTTTTTAGGGGACGACTCCCAGACCCCCTTTTGTACTCGGAACTCTGTTTTATCCACAATTTTTAATATATCAAGTCAATATAAATGCAAATCATACCGTACAATTTTGATAAAACTGTAACCTAATATGGAGGAATAATTTCATCCTTCCCGGAACCGAAATCTAGGAATGGGTCTTATAATAATATAATTACTAAATTTCTTTAAAGAATATTTGGGCCTTTTTTCAGAAGTTCGCGATTTTTGTTTACCTCCCTTCCCTCCTCAAAAAATAATAATGTAAGGTAATTACTTGTAGACAATTAAATTCTCTTTCACGCGATACAAAATTTTTCTTGATAACATTAATAGTTTTCATTTTCTAGAAGGTATAGAAGGGAGTTTTCCCTTTTTTCCGGAAAGGCCAAAATTAGCTGTTTTTAGTTCGGTCTAGCGGTAGAACCACTCTTCAGAATCAAAGTTGAGTAAAGAATTTCGTATGAAATTTTGTTTACTTCAACTTTGTAATGGAGATTATCTTTGAGAAACTTATATTTTCTGAAACATAAGCATAAATCCGGAAAAAAGCAAATACTTACGGATTTTTACATCGCAACGCGATCGTAACGTCGAATGCAGTAGAAAATTTTCTGTCGTAAACCTTAATCATGTGGAATCTTTCTATTGGTTTTTGGCTACGTTATCATTTCTGTAGCAGTAATCTCCAAAGTATGGCCCGCGAGAAAAAACTGGGCCGTCATCTCCTAAAAATGCAGAAGGTATACGAACCGTCTATTTAACAAGATCACTCTTCAACGTATTAATATTTGTAAAACCAATGCAAATAAATAAAAATTGTAAAATAAGAACATTTTTCTCAATTTAGGTGGTTATAATTAAAAAAATTTAAATAATGCACGGGACATCAAAGTTTTCATTTTATCACTAAGCATTCTCGTATGATAATATTTTTGCTCTCAATTTTCATAAGTGAGTTTCAGTCTGACTTACGGGACAAGGTGAAACTGTAAAGGTGGCTCTTGGGCTAAAAACTTTGGAGAGGGAAAGTTACGATTGCGTCGACCCTTTCAAATCGCTGCATGCAAATCCACCCTTAAAGCTACTACCTTCACAAGACGGTTTCAGTTGAAGGAGAATCATTTAATAATCTCTTTTGGCGCGGTTTCGGGAGTGGAAAACAATTGGTTTGCTTCTCCGCGGACCTCGTGTGCTTGCAGGGTTGCCGCAGTCACGTTGCAAAGGGAAAACGTGACGGCGCTGATCGTTCGTGCTCATTACCCGTTATTTGTAGTTTTTTTTTTCAAAAGATTTATACAGAAGGGGTTTTTTTTCGACGGTTTTATACGTATTTTGGGGTGTTGATTTGGAATGCTAAATTTGCTGCTAAGTGGAAGGTCGACTTCATATCGAAAATCACAACTAAGAAAACATAAAATGTTTGCTCCTTTTCCGATATTTGCTTATATTTTAAAATTCAAAAACTAAATTTCTCGGAGATAATCTCAGTAACCAATTTCAAGTAAAAAAAATTTCCTACGAAATTAACTGCTCAACTTTGATTTTCTGAAGAGTGGTTCTACCGCTACAGCGTTTTTTTTTAACTTTCCACAAAAAACTGAAAACCTCACGCTTCCACCCTCTACAAAATGCAAAATATTCATGTTATCGACAAAACTTTTATACAACGTGAAAGAACATTTAATTTTCTATAAAAAAACGTACCTTACGTTACTACTTCGATATTAATAATGTAATGAATGTAAGCGAAAACCGCGAATAAAACTTTCACGCCTTACAGTCAAAACGAACTTTCGTAGTTATTAATCTCCGATCTTTCGCTTTACGTCCGATATATTATCCATAAAATAAGTTGTTTTAGATGAATTGATGACAAAGCATTTTAAAAAAAATAATTTTAAAAGTTTATGTTTGGAATATTAGGTATTCTATTCGGAAATTCAATTGTCAAATTAAAACGTGTTTAAGATAGTTCAATATTTTCTTTATTTTTCTCTTTTAGTTAATAGATGTACTACAACTACTTGTTTTTATAAACGATTTCAACTCTACACCCAGAAATAGTGGTCTACCAATTCAAAATGTCCTTAGTCTTAAGATTCGTACAATTTTTTTTTAAAATATGGTTTTTACTATGATGTGAGGGACTAAACCTCGAAAGAATGAACTTTTCCAATCGCAGATAGGTAGTTTGTATGTAATTAAATAAAAAACAGTAGTACCAAAAAAGCTGCATATGAGCTGGCATAAACGAAATCTCCCTCATTTTAGAGCATAAACCACTGGACTTGTTTCTGCATTAAAGCTGAAATTTGACACGTTGCAAAAGTATTTTAAAATCACGTTATTTTTATTATTCCAACATAAAATGTGAGTTTACCCCCACAGAATCACATGACACCAATAACTCACTTTTGAAAAAGTAACGCTTAACATGATTTTGTTATAAAATCTTCAATTCAAGACAAAGAAATAATATTAACGCAAATTGAAGCTTTTCCTCTTTTACCAATCAGTTGCCAAACTGTTATGATCTCCATTCAGATCCCATGACTTTTTCCGAAACAGAGGATCTAATTATTTCAGCTGAACTGTTTCTTAAGTCACACTAAACCGAATCTCCAATTTTCAGCGGTATTTTCAGATCACTTAGCGGCATGGACCAGCACCACACAAGCCTTTCTCAACACCCCTTCTCAGTAGTTCTCAATGATTGACTCTAGAAAAGCTTTACGCAAGAGCCTAACAGAAATAATGAGGATCGGAACGGGAGACTCTGAGCCGTCTGAAAGAAAATATGGGCTTCAAATTCCGAGCTAAAGGCTTAAGATCTTTCGCATTACTTTGTTTTAGGAAAGGTGGATCAGGTAAACCACTTGCTAGTGGGAATCACTATCCTTATTGGTTGCCGACCGTTCATCTTTAGACGAAGAGTCGGTTGGCATTCCTCTCTGCTCGACACTTCATAGCTGTTTTTCGATGGAACCAGCCAACACCTCTTATAATATACGGTTGGGAGATAACAGTTTGAACCTATACCACAGAAGGCAGAGAAGGTTTTTACTCATAAAGAAGAGACTACTTATGGAACCAAAAAGCACGTAAGTTATATATTTAATTATGGTTCAAATTTTCGTGATTTGTTTATTTTCACAAATAAATGTACTGTGAAGATCTGTACACTTTGAAATCTACTATTTGGCTCTTTAAAAAACGTCGTGTAAATAATTTCACCATTCCGGTCTTAAATCAGAGAAAAATGTAACATGTTTGAAAAATGTGTGGAAGCGACGATGAGATGCATTAATATTTATATTTTAATTAAACCTTCCATTTTTGACACTTATAAAAATAAGCCTCCAATCTATAATTTTGTTTCTTCATCGTTATTATTTCTACCCCAATGACCAATTATTTCTACTACAATCTAATGAGACTTTCTTTCTCAATGTACTATTCTGTCAAAAACAATTCATCCCTTATTGCATTTTAACTACTCTTGAATGCTATTTAATTTACATACGTGACACATACCCTCATTTTTAAATGCATATAATATAATAATTATTATGTTATTAAAAATAGAGTGGTATTTTTAATTTTCCTCTGATAGTTTTACAGTGAATTTCGAAAATATTCTTTCATTGAATCGTCAGTTTAAAAAAGGGAATAAGTCCAAAAAATGGTAAATTGACTTTTTTGCTAAATAAAATCTTCAAGCATCTCTCTGCACATGAGTGGGAAGAGGGAAACAATAACCACTCCCTATAGGCAGATATAGCCCCTTGAATTCGGCGAAATCGATGGTATTATGGTTGTCCTTTATGCTGTAAATTAATCCAAAAAAATACTTTAATTTAAGAGTGTTTTATACCATTTTTTATCTGTTGAATGTTGGTCTTCATTGATACTCCTTTGATATTCATTAAATTGCCTCAATGACTCAGTTTCATAATACGTTTTAATTTTATTTGTCTTAGTGGTTTATTCTTTCTATTTTTCATTAAATAATTTTTATTAAATATAATTTAAATGGTTTTTAGGATTTTTTTCATACATAAGTTTAAAAAAGGGAATTCGTCCTTCAATTTACATTTTTTTTTCGGTGATTTTTTTGCATTCTAAGTACGGTCCTGAATTTCCAGTAAAAATTTGGTGGTTAAACAATGAAAGTTCCTTTACTTATACAGGTTTTTTTTCGATCTTAAAGAATCATCATCAGCACAGATGGCCAGACAGCCCAGTGTGGGCCAATGCCTTCCCCTGAAGATTCCTCTATAAGGACTTCTGATTTATCTTCTATTTTCAGTTCTTTTCCTTAATTAATTCCACCGAGTCAACCCATCTTAAGCGTGGTCTTCCCCGTTTTATAGTTCCTATGAGTTTAACATGAAAAACCAACTTAACCAATTTACTTAAACCGACAGTATTTACAATTAATTTATTTATTTTTTTTGCAGTTTATCGAGTAATAAGTCTTTAAAGGACGATGAAAACTGGAATAATGTGAATAGTTCTTGTCGTGACATGAACTCGTTTATCAGAGCGGAAGATGGGAGTAACCTGACTGATACATCTCCAATAGTAACCTGTGTTCATACTCTCAGTGGTAATTACACCTACACTTCATTGCTACTTCTCTTCAAATTTTAATCCCGAAGCTATCACTATAGTATTTTTTCTACTTTTGGCGCTCTCTCTATTGGGTGCTTTTTGGTCTTCTGCAACTCAGAACGTGTAATAGCACAGTAATATTAGTCAAACCCTTGTGTCTCCAATCTTCCAATAATGAGTAGGCCCCCTTTCAATATAAAGCTATAAATAAGTTGCAAGCAATTGAGGCAAAATATATTTTAATGGTTTCGAATGATAAATCAAGGCTTTGCAATCCTTAATTTCCTGCCCATCCCCCTCAACATTTTCTAGCCGATGACCCCCATTCGTTAAAGTAATAGCCTTATCAATGTTTTTTTAAAGGTTTCATAAGTAATTCTATATTTTAAATACTGTTGATGTGATGTGAAACACTTTTAACGGTAATTAACAAGAGGTTTTTGTTTTTTTTTAATTTACCAAAACTTAATTAAGAAGGTAACGTATTCATTTTACATGAAGAACGTGTATCTGAAAATAAGAATTTAAAAGAATTAAATACTTTTTAGCTGGACCTCGTTAAAAAATTTCAAAATTATTTAGACCCCGAGCAAAATTACTTGCCGACCCCTGATCAAGCCCATTAAAAATTATTAAATTATTTTGGACACTAAAAATTTGAATATCACTATTTTTTTTCATTATCATTTATACTATAAATATGTATTTTAATTTAGTTAATTTTCAACTTTTAAACCCATATAAGTCACGGCTTATCTACCTGAAATTGTACTTTAATTTTCTTATTCTTAATAGTTTTCTATGTGAGATTTTAAGTAACATTAATAAGTTATACTTTTTTAAGTTAACTTTCGTCCTAAATTATATCTTTCTTGCATTAAAAAAAGAATGCTCATATTTTCCGTCCTACTCCGCTTTCAGAGTCTGGTACTTTATTGAAGGATAATCAGTCAAAATATTTTGAGAGTTTGTCTTTGGACCAGTTGAAGGGAGAGAAGGGAGTTTCTAAAGAAGTGAGTATGTTTGATTTTTCTTTACCATGGTGTGTATGTAGTACACTGGGAAGAAACCAAAGTAAAAAAATTCTACAATAAAATGTTGGCTAATTTTATTCAAGCCTAAGATTCCTTTGTAACAACCTCTTTTTAAGATACATTTTAAGAAACATGATTATTACTATAGCTTGATATTTTTACTAAAACTTGATAAAAAATTTGGGGTTTTTTTGTATACCAAATAAATTCACAGTCAGCTTGGTGGATGGATTTTTGTCCTAATGATTTTGATTTCACAATATTTTTCCAATAATTTTCAGCTTCTTTTTTCTATCATAACCTAAGCTCATTAACAATTGTTTCTTACTACATTTACTGAATTGTTTTACAAAATACTCATCTAAACTGCGTTTATACCTTATATGTATGAGTAAAATAGAGATAAATGCAACCATTTAATTACCTCTCTATAGACGAGTTCATTTGGATGAACAATACGTATAAAGCCCTTGAGAACTTCCTGTGTATTCCATAACATTGAAGATAAATCGTATTTCCTGTTTGAACTATACCGTCGGAAATCTTCAAGGGCTTTGTGAGGTTCCACAGTTGATGCTTAAACTTTGTTAAAGTTGCTCCTGTTCTTCATTGAGTCTTATACATTAACAGGATGGATTCCTTTTTGCTGTCTCATTGCGAGATGGCTACTGTCTGTACACGTCAGAGGCCATCTCCTATCATCTGGGATATCCGAAGGTAAAAGGAGCTTAAAATTTTGTAAATTAACTATTCTATCTTTTTATTAACAGCTTATCCTAAATACATTTGAACCTGATTTTAACAAGTGGATAAAAATCAAATGATTTTAGGGGCACTATGTTAAATGTAGCTGTTGAAATCTTTAGTGTTGATACCTGGGTTATTACTAGCAAACCCCAGGTATAACAAACAAAACCATTTGTAGAAAATTCCTATTTTCTGTTTAAATGTATTTTTAAACCTATTTTGAGCCATTTGTAAGCAGTTACTACACATGTATGAAGACATTATTTTCTTAGCGTGCATTGATGAAGTTTTACATTTTACAAATATTTTGAAACAAAAGAAAGTTTAACCATTTTAAAAACAACGGCCCATTTGTTTTATCTTCTTCCTAATTTAGAATTGAGTGCTATTTTAATAATATAATGCTCAATTATGGTTTATAATTTAGGTAGTATGTTTAGGCTAAAGTAAAGAATATTTTTAGGATCTGCTGGTGGGACAACGTATCATGAATTTCCTTTTTCTAAAGGATCACATTACTTTTGCTAATCATTTGACTCAAAGATTAAATGCATGCTTTATTCAAGAAAAAATAGGTAAGTTCTTAAAATTTGAAGTACCTACTTTTTTCATATTTATGTTTTCATTTATGTTTCAAAAATTATTTTGAGTATTTTCTGTTTTACATGGCTTCATAATAGAAATTAACATGTGAGTCAGCTGCTACAAATTTAGGGTTTAGTAAACTATTTTGTTGTCAAGTAGTACCTAGTGTTGTAACACGTATTCAAGTATGAAAATCATTGGGGAAAAGAGGGTAAAACCGTATAAAATGTAGATGGGCACTGTCTGATAGGCCACTAGGCATGGGCAGAATTTTATTTGATTGAACAGTATAAGGGGAGAGAGTATGATGACATGAACACATGTATCCTAAGCTAAAAAGACTGTCATTATTATTTTCATGCTTTTTGTATTTTATTTATTATGTAAAATATGGTTGAATTATCATATAATTTTACTGTGAAGGAATCTTATTTTTTTTTTATTTTTTATTTTTTTTGGAAATAAAGAACTAATAATTGCTTTCAAAGTAAACATCAATGGGTGGTATACTTCCTTCTGAACAACTGGGCATCGTTAGACATTTAGACATTAACTTCAGTTAATATTAGGGTTGATTTAAAGAAGATTTTAAGCATTAATATATCGCGAAGAGTACGCATAGAAAAGATAGTTGAGATTTTTCAAGAAAGAATCGTATTACTCATCTTACTCTTCACCACATGAGAACTATGTGCTACAGTTGTTAAATAAATGTCTTAATTTTTAATTTAAAAGCTTAAAACCCCTTTGAAACTGAAAACTAGCTCATGTAAAACCCTGAAAAAGTAACACTGTGACTTTTGATGGATTTTTCAAGAAGATTGAATTCTGTATGGATTATACTTAAAGAGTGGTGACATGTAGGAGGAATTTCCTAATTAGTCAGTGGTGCATAGTTTTTCTTTTTTTTTTATATGCTCCAGGCTATCAGGACGCGTACTTTTGGCCTCACACCCTGCGTACTTTTATCCGCCTCGTTAGATAATTATACGCATTCAATTTTTATTTCCTATAGGATTTTTAACAATATTTTTATTAATGGTAGGACTTATTTTGTAGGTTGATTTGTGAGTCAATAAACGTAAGTTCAGTAAATTTTTTAGGCTTTTAAATTCTCAATTTTATAGCCCAAAATCCTTTTTGTGCGTACTCCTACCCTCCTTTCCCCTAACATTTAAAATAAAATGAGGAAATCTATCTTAAAGTTTTAGAACACCAAATCTTTCTTGTGATAAATCGTGCATTTTTGTTTTAAATTGCCTGAATTTTAAGTATATATTGGTATTTCTTTCTTTAACTAATTACATTGTTTTGCAGATAATGCCCAACTGGTATTTAACACATTTTTTATCAGACTGAGGTGAGGTCTTTTTCACAGAGTAACCATACAAGTACTATTATCAAGCATGCAAGTTTAGATTGAAAGTTTAGAACTAAATCTGTCATTTTCACTTGATTTCAGAATCTACGAAGGCCTCAAATTTAGTTATTCTGTTACTGAACAGAAAACTATGTACAAACCCTTCAAAATTACCTTTGATATCAATGAGCTGATTGTTGATAATATGTGTGTTGAAAAGGCATCTGGTACACTATGTGTCAAGGCTATTGCCACTCATGTGTCCTCAGCATATTCAGGTTAGTAGTTTAATCCTCCGTCAGGCGCATCTAATCTTTCAGATACCGCTCTTATATTTTCGCTCCCCGTTCTCTGTAACAGGGGGTATAAATCTGAAATTTCTTATTGCTATTTTTACCGGATGTATGACGGGAACCAATTCATTGAGGGAGATAGTCTGGAGGAGAAATTACGATTTGTATCTTTCTGATACGTTGCGCCTGAACTCATTACACACATAAAAATACCTGCGGATTTGCACTACAATTTAATAGTTTTACCCAAAATATTCTATTTATTATCCTGATAATTTAAGTCAATTTAGTGCTACGTTTGAATCTACCTTTTATTTTAATTTTCAAAAGAAGTTCCAAATTTTTTCTTTTAAATATCATTATGAAGATGAAGTAATGACTTTTAAAATAATAATATTTAACGGGTAGACCTTTGCGTTTCTTTATAGACGGTAACTGTGTGATACATTACGCCTGAACACGTCAGTCTCATGTACAGAAGTAAAGAACTGTTTTATTAACAAATATATTTTGTTCTTACAGTACCAGAGGAAATACCAGCCATGTCGTCCTTTTCAACACGGCATACTGCATCATGCCATTTCAGCCACGTGGACGCAAGTGCTATTCCATACCTTGGCTACTTACCTCAAGATATGCTAGGTTATTCTGTTTTCGAGTTTTACCACATTGATGATATGTCTCAGTTAAAAGACATCTTCGAATTAGGTAATTTTTACAACCTTGATCTATGGAGTAGTTATTCGTGTGTGCTAAAGTTTGTTTTTCAAAAAGGTTTCTCTGTTTCAGTTGTCAAAGAGAAAGGCTCTTCTTTTCGAAGCAAGCCTTATAGGTTCAAAGTTCAGAATGGATGCTTTATTTTACTAGAAACTGAATGGTCATGCTTCATTAATCCTTGGTCTCATAAACTGGAATTTGTAGTTGGAAAGCACAGGGTATTGAAGTAAGTAATGATGGCTGAAATACTAAGATAATAAAGCCTTGAAGAGATTAATTCCTAGATTGTTGGTGTCAAGAAGTTTGCCAATTAACAAAATTTCTAAATAAGCCATAGCTTAGATACGCTTAAGAGTTTATATTTAATGCCTACAGCTTATCTATTGGAAATTGTATTTTATTTTAGAAAATTGAAATTTTTCAAAAGTAAAACGGTTAATTAAACGCAAATTTTACTAACAGCCTTTGTCATTCTACCTCCGCCCAGCTCGACCATCGCCTATTAGTCCATTCGTAGGACATGGCCATTGAAACGCCATCCTCTTAATTTAATGTCTTGATATATGTTTTTAAATTAGTTCACTGTACACAGGCTCTTCATTAGTTACTGAATGTGGTCTAAAGATTTACATAATATAAACATTTGTTTTGAAAGGAATTTAGTTTTTTGTTTTGACTACAGTTAACGTCCAAGTTTCAGATCTATATAAAAGAACTGATTTTACCAAAGATTTAAAAAGGTTTAGTTTAACTCTTAATTTTTTATTGCCAAATCTCTAAACTTTGTTTAAACTTCTAAAACAGTTACGAGCTTTTGAAATTCTTTTATAAATGTCTTCATGTGTTCGAAAACACAATTACAAACATTAAAAATCACTGAGACCAGTTATTTTGTATTTATTATCTAAAACAAATTACTTGTAGGTAATAAATTTACTAATTAATTTAGTATTACTCTACATAGTTTTTTCTATTTATTTATTGAAACGCAAAAAGTGTGTAATTTCTTTTCCCAGCAATCTTTTCCTCATCAAATATTTTTCAGGGGACCTACAGATATTGATATATTCGCTGCTCCTGAAATTCAAGATGTACCTCAGCCTGAAGAAATTATTAAACAGAGTCAAGTTATCCAAAGAGAAATAAAAACCATCTTATCACAAGTAAGGTTCTCTTTATTTTTATTAGGGGATTAAGTTGAGGGGATCAGCTTTACTTGTTTATCTACTGAAATAACTAGATTTTTTCTTTATTTTAATTTTTTTATTTGTACATTTTTTCTAGATATTAAAAAACAAATTATCAAAATTTCAATGCTAGTTTCAAAACTATGAAAAATACAAAAAGGCTGTTTCAAGGTCTTAGAAATTTAATTGGTCTTAGAAATTTAAAATCAAATTTCTCTTATCCAGGCTTGCACAATAAACTAGATAAAAAAGATATTTTTCAAAAATCAAAAGGATACTCATGGCAAAAGTTGTTAATTGCAATTGGAAGTCACAAGCGTTGGGAGTTAGTTCTTTTAATGTGCTTTATTGTTTTGTAAAATATAAATTTGAAAAGGGATGTTTTTAAGGCATATAATGTAAAGAAGGGAGTTTAACTTTACCAATTTTAACTTGTAACCATACTTTATACGACTTCACAATAAGTTCAAGATGCTTTTCTGAATGTTCTTTTAAGATTTAAGTCAGGATCTAAAAAAATAATACCTGTGTACCTGCTATATAGGTTTCAACAAAAACATAATACTCTGAGTGTTTAAAATTTGTACAATTTGTTCTCAAGTATTATGTGTGTATACAAAGTAACTAATCATTTCTTTTATGATTGAAAATTTTTGGTTGAAAAATTGTTAAGAAATTTTAACTTTCAATGTAACAATAAATTGTGTGTGTTATTGCAGTCAATCCAGACATTTAAAGCCAAGAAATCAAAAAGATTTTGTAACATAAGAACAAGGGATTTAGCAGCCTTCCTTTACAACTGCTTAGATGAAACCTTTAAAGAGTCAACTTATAAAAACACTGGTGGTAAGTTAAAAAAAATTTAATGCTGATATTCTAAAAATTTTACATTTGTCCAACATATTCCTTATACTTCTATCTAAATTTTTGGTTAAGCAAGGACTTTTCAAACTTAAGGGAAAAGATTGTAAGAGTACACATAAATATGATTTGGGCATCGCATTTGAGCTCATTTGATAACTCGTTTAATACGGAAACTCGGATAATCGATACCATACTGTATTTAAAAAATAACTTTTCAATTAAATTTAGTATTAAAAGCTTGTATTGTTACGTATTTTTTGCAAATCAGCACTTTCTGAAATTATAAAATTTTACTTTCACTCCTAACCTTAAACTCACATACTTACTCCTTAACCTTAAACTCACATACACTTCTTTTTTTATAGATGAACAAGATTTTATGGACGATTGCAGCCATTCTGTGAGTAACTGTTTAACTGTTGAACAGTATTTTTTATTCCTTTTGATTTGTTGGAAGATATTTCTTTATGCCTGTTTCCCCCCTTTGATTCAATATTGCATTTCTTTTCAGGACTCTGACAGTGTAGTTATGGGAGATTTATCTCCGTACGGAGAAGTCAATGATTCCAGTTCGTCTTTAGAAACACCTCCCACTGTACAACAAGCACGATATGAAGAAAACATTGAAAGGTGCGTATTACAGTTGCTTACTCTATGGGAACACTTCTTATTTTTAATGCGTAATAATGCTTAATGATTAAATACCATAATTTATTTCAGATTTTTTGCAAGTCAGCCTAAAACTTATTATGATGGATCTGAAGAATACAATAAAAATGAGAAACTGTCTAATGTTGAAGATTCACAGGGAAGCAGTAGTATCTCTGGAAAAGGATCAGGTGAGAAATATTTGAAATAACATACATTGCTTTAGAACAGATCTACACAGCTTTGACCAAACCCATTAAAAGCCGCTATATGAACCACTCTGAAGAAATAATTTTTTTTGTGTATTTTTGGATTTAATATGTCTCTCTAATCATATAAAAAAAATTGTAAAGTTTAAATTTTAAAAAACTCTTTTTTTGGAGCGGAGATATGATATGGTCCCAAAATGGGAGCTTTGGCTCAAAGTGGGAGTAATTAGATTTCTCCACCACAGTGTTACGATTTGAATGTTGACTTTTAAAATCTAGCTAAATGAAGTTAAAAATTCCCTAAGTCTTTTTCATATGATTAATATCTTCTATATTTGGGCGCGTTTTCAATTTCAATTGTTCGTAACCCATAGGTTTTTTTCAAAACTATGATTTTCTTTGTTTGTCCTAATTCTAATAGAATAATTTAGATTGAAGAGGTTTTTTTTATCGGTATTTAATTTAGTCTGTTTATGTTGGTTTTAAATTTTATTCAGGTATTCTCAATCATTTTAAGAAAAATTTTCTGTAAGACACCTTATACCAAGCCACGCCTAGGGTAAGACACCTTTCTGTAGTTGTACTCAATTTTTAAACAAATGTTTTTAAATTTCTCCTAGGCAAAGCATCAGCATCCAACTCAAAAGGTCAACAGTCATCCCAATCCCCGTCGCAAAACTATGAAACCGAGAACCAAAAATCTGGCAGCAACTCCTTCAAGTGCAACATGTCCTCCTTCACCACTGGAGACTCGGGATACGGGAAGAGTTTCGGGAAAACCACCACCCACGACCACTCCACCAGCCAGGCCGGGTCGTCCAATCAGATGTGGGCAAAGCCAGGCCAAGAAGTGGTCGACAGCAAGTTCTCGTCTCGCCTAGCGTTGACAGAAGAGTCGCTCTCTGTCCACAACAAAAACAACAAGCATTCGAAGCAGCAACGTAAGGGCAAGACGGGGACTGCCGCTGGGGCTCTTAACGACAATAACTGGTATCAGGGGTATTCGAAGCACATGAAGATTTCCCAAAGTCATGCCCTGACAGCCTCAACCCCCACTCAAACGGAAGAAGTTGTGGTAAACACGGCGACAGTTCAAACATCATCTAAACCAGATTTCCAGAAGACAGAAAATTCTACTTCTAAACCAAGCGTCACCAGCTCTTTTCCTTATCAACAGAAGAGATGCATTCCAACACCAACACCTTTTTACATACCTAGTAAGATATATTTGGATTATAATGTTTAGAAATTTATCAGTTGTGTTACCTATTCTTCGCATTCTGTGTTGTTAGACGTCAGTGTCTGTGTGAGGGGTTTTTTAAGGGGTGTTTGATTACAGATAGTCATTATCAAAGATTGGCATCCCTGCTAATTAATTATTTACTATGAAAATTTCCAGATTACAAAACAAAAATACCGCTTAGTTTCATGTAAAATAAAACCGTGAATTGGCCTTTTAAATTAGATGTTTACCATTTTCTGATATATCCCATGAAGTTTTTTGTACTAATAAAAATCCTAGATTAAATAACACAATATTTAAGGAAAAAACAGTATTTTTAATTTAAGTTGGAAGCCGCGATAATTTTTCATCATAATTTATTTTTAAGAGATGATGCGCAAATTTGAAGAAAAAAAAAGAATAGTGGAAAAGATGTTTTCTTATTAATTCTGAGGATAAGAAATGTTTTAAGAGGTTACAATTTACATTTCAAACATTCTTACTTCAATGTAATTAATACAAAGTACCATCATGTACTGGAGTGGCACAAAGTGATAGTGAATGGCAGTGGCATAGCCAAAAAAATATTTCGGAGGGGGGAACATAGGTTAGTATGGGATAGGATACCATAGTTTTCTCACGGTAAAAAGCAGTACTTCGGAGCGGATGTATCCCCAAATCCCCTGCCTTTTGGCTTCTCTCATAATGAATGGCCACCTTTAGAACAAAAATGTACTAACTTTTGCTACATCTATGAATTTATTATTTTGTTACAATTTTATACTGAATATAAATGTGGTAGATCAGATTCTTTAACGCATCACGTTCTTTTTCAGTTATGTGCATGGGAAAAGTCCCATGTTATAGCCCTGGACCAAATGCACCATCCCAGTGGCCTTTTGGTCCTTTTGCATTTCCATCTTCTCAGTGTGAACAACAGGCTCCTCCCAACTTTAGGTTCACAGAAGAGCCTCCGCAATCAGCATCTTCATTTCCTGTGTGTACCTCAAGACCTGCTACCTCAACGAAATCCACCTCAGTCGCAAAACACACAGTTTCCTCTTTCAAGGTAATCAACTGCTCATCATCTGTATCGAATGCAGTGAAGTTGTTGTTCTCAAAATACTTAACAAATAGAGCTCAAATGTTTGACAAAGAATCCCAATGATGAATAGAAGTGTAGTAGCTGATTCTAGAAAGTAGATCCTGGTAAATAAATATTGAAATATTACTTGAAAGCTATATAGGATCATATAAAAAGGCTGAATTATTACGATGAGCTTAATGATAGTAATAAATATCTGTTTCTTAGAAATAGAAAATTTTTTATAAAAACACATTCAATTATAACCAATGTATAAGATAACCTATATTAAATCTTCTTGCAAATACTACGCAAGCTCCCCATCTAATTAGCATATTAACGGATCGTATTATGACTGAATCCCATGTTCTCCATATCACTAAATTACTGATCCTGCTATTTTCTTAGCTTAAGCACAGAAAAACAAGCTACAAAAAGTTTCTACATGGAACCAAATGGCATGCGATGATTTGGCACCATGTTTGAAGCCTTTGTTGCAAAGGTTCCAGTATACTGAAGATTAGATTTTATAAGCCTTAATTTTTGTAGAAAAATTGTTTTATTGATTTAAGAAAACTAACTTATTTTGGTCACAAAAAAAAAAGAATTGAATTTATCAAAGGAAATTTTCAAAAGAAAACCGTCCCTTCAAATAACATTGAATATTACTTGTATTTAACAATTTTTCCATATTAAGTACAATGGGATACGATTTGACAGAGAGAGACATATACAAGTGAATACAACTGTTAAAGTTAGATCAAAAATATAGTTGAACTTTCTGATAGGTTTAATTTAATCGTGTCATTTGGTTGTAGAATTCAATATCTGGATCCAAACAGTCACCAAGAGAAGTCGCACACATTTCCAGGGCTAAAGAATCAAATGAAGAAGTCAAAGGTGATCCCAATGATTCTGATATGAATGTGGATGAATCCCAATCACCTTTCTCTCAAAGCTCTTCCCATCAATCGGGTGATAAAGATTGTGTGAGTTAATTTAATTCAAAATTACCTAATAGAATATGTAACTAATAATAGTATAGAAGTTTTGAATAATATTTCTCAGTTACTCATTTCAATAATTTATACAATGTGAAGTTCAATAGAATTTTTTGGGAAAATAGTGGAAAATTTTATTTATAATCTTTGATGAATTAATCAGTTACTTTAGTGTATAAAACGGAAAAACATTTTCTTGTAACTTTCAAAATTATATTTTATAATAAAAATTGAAGTGATTCAATTTCATCGATTTACATTTTTAAAAATGCTAGCCAGACCAAAATATTTATTCGATGCTTTATTCTGGCACTAATGTGAGCGTATATAGTTTGATATGTAACTCAACATTTTAACAGACAAAATTTACTTGCCAGTGAAGAGTTGGCGAACAGAAATTCCACACCCTTTGCTAAGAAACATGTTTCAAGTAATATTCAGAGCATCCTAATTGTTACTCATGTTTAGTACTAAACTAATCTAACCAATTAAGAAAATTTAAAATATTCTGTAAAACCTATGAAAAAGCTCAATTCTAAACTCTCAGTGCTAAAGAATAACATTCACATTCTTATAGGCAATGAACTTGGGAAACAAAAAGATTTGCGCGGGGGCTTCTTTGGAGAAAGTTGAGTTGGATTCCGAAATTGCATACAGGTATCAGATGGATATCACGAACATTGAGGATGTGCTTAAAAAAGACAGAGAGTTGTTAAAGTCCATGTGCCAACCTGAACTGGTGAACAAGCAACTCCTCTTGCTGCAAGAGGAGCGGGAAGATCGAAATTACAACAAGCTGAATCCTGAAGGAAAAGACTATTGCATGAGTGAAGAAGTTATGCTGGGACTTGTATCAGAAGAGGGTGTCAACGAAGTGAGTTAAAATCCTTCTGTGGTCTCTTTTTGTAGAGTGCATTTTCTTATTTATTTTATATAGAATTATTATGTTTCGATAGATATATTCTTTACTTCAATTCAATAACTATGAAATAACTTTGTTAAGCATAAAGTAGTTCCCTTCCAAAAATTATTTGGCATAGTGGCGGGTAGAAAAATTTTCAAAATCAGCCTAACACACACCAAAGAACAGCAAAGCATGAATTATTATTAGCTTTAATGTAAACTTATGGAAATAAAAATATTTTCTTCTTAGTTTGAGGTTTTCTTCAGGTCTAAATTCTTAACTATACATAGAAGTGAAATATGATACAAAATGTTAATTTTATATTAAGAATATTTTTGACAAATGCATTTTAATTAATAAAGTTAAGTTACATTCTTATTTTTAATTCCACCCACACTAACATAATTTTTATGTAAATTCTGTGCCTCTAATTTGAGAAAGGAGAAGAGTTTTTGATAGGGAAATCGATGTTTTACAGGTTATCAAATATTATTATTTTTTTTTTACAAAAATACCTTTAAGAGTAAAGGAATTTTTTTTTCATATTTTTAGCTTAGGGGAGAGGGGACACAATAAAACAACCGACATATCTCTACGTTAAATTCAATTTAAAAATCTGAAAAAAAAATATCAATAGGTAGTTGCATTGGTACAATCTTTTGCCTAAATTTTCAGAGCAGTGGGCCCAGTGGATCCATTAGAACTAGTTTAAGTTGTTTTTTTTTAAATTGAATCAAATGCCAAAAAAGTAATTATAAAAGCGCCCTAAGACTCAATTTTCTCGACACTTCTTTGGAAAATTTGAAAGTTTGCCTAAGACAAGGAAAAAAATATGGACAGAAAAAAATAGTTATTGAATTCCAGTTATAAGGCATGTAAGTAGATTAAATTAGTTATTTAATTCCTTGATGTGTGGTTTACTTAAAAATACTGCTTTTAGAGCATGTAAATGTTTTATGTTTATAATTTTATCTGTATATGTTTCTATGCATGCTATATGTGTTGAAAAGGCAAATAGGGAATGTTTGTGTTGCTGGTTCAACCGACATTTCTGTAGACTTTGCACTTTGCAGCTTTAAGCTGATCTTATCATTTGAATGGATGGCTACCCTATTTTTCCCTTTTTTCTTTCTCTTTTTCAGGGCAGTTTGCTAACCAAGGCAAATCCATCCAGCTCAGTTGCAGATTAATTCTAAGAGCAACAAGTGGTCCTCTTCAAGTGTTGGATTTTTTTGGGAGACTGAGTGGTCCAAGATTATCTTTATTATCTTGAAACTCTTGCTTTAGTACCTAATCCAGTCGAAACAAACTTGGTTTACGTTTCAGTTTGTTTTCCTTTTCATTTTTCTCTCTATTCTTTTCATTCCTTCCCTTTAACGAGGGGGATACTTGAGGGAGTACTTAGGTCTGTAGACTTTCAAACTCCAGTATAACCAGCCTCACTGGGTGAGGCCATAACCAGAGCTGTTACAGAACGTGTGACTGAAAGTCGCAATCAGCTGAATGGCTTAGGGTGATCCTTAGCCCCCTGTTTCCCCAAGCAAACTTGATTCTCATAATATCAACCCCGGAGGGATGAAAGGCTGAGTCTGTCTTGCCCAATAGAACCATGGCCATCTAGACACATAAGGTCAGAGAGGCTCGAAATCTTGAGTTGCGTTCTGGCTAATAGGTATTTCGCGTCATCATCGCTTTTTGGACAGTCTGAAATCTTGCACGCTCCCTTCAGACTGGAGTTGCGCTGTTGTCCAAAAAACGATGACGATGCGAAATAGTAGGCAGAACGTCACATAAGATTTCGAGCTTATCTGGTCTTATGTGTCTAGATGGCCATGATGGAACAATTGAACCCGGGCCTGTGGCTTGGGAGTGCGAAGCACTATCCTCCCCATTATAAAGAATTTGATTTTCTTAGCTTCTGCTGAGGATGCAAACTGCCACACCACCACCTCTTAACGTAATGAGAATCACAACTGATAAGTTGTGCGTCGCATAGTTATCTCTAACACTTTGAACATTAAAATCATTTCATAAGCTAACATAAGTTACATTTAGTTTTGGTTAGAAGTAGAAGTATTAAAATATTGCTATCATTAAGTAGTGTCAAGTATTACTGTTTGGGAATTTGTGGTTTTTGTGATTCACGCCCAGTAACGTTTTATCTCATCTGTTTTTTGAAAGTGGTTTCTTATGTATTTCTAGGAGTTGGAATACAGTGAGGAATGTCTCTTGCAGCTCATGTGCGACGATTTTACCAGCCCCTAAAATTTTTCCTTATGAACTTCCCTGACTTTTTAAATTACTCCCACGGCTGCTTTTGGATTTGACCGGTCTTCATCCTTTTCTTCGTTTACAGACAATTGAAATTCTGTGAACTTAAGCTCTATGTGCTATCGATAGCATTGTATTTCTTTGAAGACAAGACTCTATGTTTGTTCATACTTAATCGTGCTTCATATCGCATTTTTTATCTTTAAAAATTCCATTTGAAAACTTCTTTTAATCACACCCCGCCCCCAAGACGTTTTTAGTTCTATCAGCAGTTCTCAAACTGTAGGCGAATAATTCCAAAGGGGAGGCGCGAGGGCCAAGGCCTTGGGCCCCTTCCAAAATTTGGACTAAATGTAGAAAAATGAGTTAAAACCCTGTTTTTAAGGGTCAAATTTCTAAATTTTTCTGGGGAAGGATAGACCCCCCCCCTTTTATACTTAAAACTCTGTATCACGAAAAAATTTTTAATATAAAGTTAATCAAGATGAAAATCCTTGTTTACGATTATTTATTTATTTAATCCTTATTTACCTTTATTAACCTGAGGGCTTGGGAATATTTCCCACCTTTCCCCTCCGGATACAAAAAACCTAGGTACGGGTCTTGCGATATAAGTTCCTAAATTTTTGAAGAATATTTGGGGCCCTCCCGAAAAAAAAAATCTTATTACACCCCTGGTAAGATATCGAAAAAGTTCCATTATTTAGATCAGGCCCAATGGGGGGGGCATGTATTCTCGAGAATCCTCAGCTTAAAATTGCATTTATCAAACTTATTTTTTTTTTTAAATTTCAGCTCCAAATTTTAAGATTTAACTTTAGAATCAATGACTGAAGATCAATTTTTGAAATGTCCCCTCTTTGGCGTAAAACTTTATATTTAACTAACTATTTGATCACACAAAAGGTTCAAATTATACATTTAAATGTTTCAGAAAACTATATTAAGCCAATTATGCACGCAAGAAATTAAAGTTTAAAAAATTATTTTTGTACAAATCCAGAATCAAAAGTCGTGTTACTTGCCCCGGGAATGACCCCCTAAAAGTAAGGTTGTAACGGGAGTTTTCCGTCCTGAACTCTCCCGTCTCTCTTAACCTCAGGTTCTTGGGGTTATTTTCCGAAATAAAACTACAGGCCAGTAAAAAGGCGGACAAACTTTATTGATACAAATTTTGATCTCTCTCTTTCTAAAACATTTTGAAAAACTCACTGAAAACACGCGAGCACGGGACAATAAAACGTTAGCTCGCGCTCTTGGTAATGAATACTAGTACAGGAGCTGAGGAGCTGGTTACAAGCTCCCCCTTAACCAGTCTCATACGTCCTCGAGAGGCTGGTTACAAAATTCTGTCTTTGGCTTGGATACCAGGAATGACGTCGCCAGGTTGACGGCTCTGCTGCTGGTGAAAGTCGTCGGGTTGACGGATTTGGTGGTGTGGTAGTCTTTGTCGGGATGGCAGGGGTGGCGATGGTCGCCGTCGGGGAAACATCTCTAGGTGAGGCCATGGTGGTGGTCGCCGTCGGGAAAACGTTTCTAGATGAGATGAGGATGGTGGTCTACGTCGCTCCCGCCAGGGATGAACAGGATTACTTCGATACGCAGGGTCAACATTCGGTTGTGCCCTCTCGATGACTTCTCCAACTTCCTGTCGGACGGTAGAAATTCGATATTGAGGTCTCGCCTCTCCCCCTAGTTGTAAGCAAGTTTGGCCAGTTTTGATTACAGGGGCCATGCTCCTAGCAGAGACTGTGGTAGACTCTCGTGGGATGCAGCTTACTTCTGTTTCTTGTCCCTTTGAGCAACCGGGGCAATCTGCCCCGATGCAACCGGGCGCTCCACATCCGCAACAGGAGTCCCGCCTACCTTGACTGGGGACCCCTGGATCCCCCCTACTGCTAAAGGGGATGCATGCAGGAGTTTGCCGATCCGCCGCTCTATCGCAATCGCTTCCCGGGAAACCCATCGGTGATTCCCCTCTCCTCGGTTGAAACCTCTTGGCATCAGCAGACGACTGTGCATCATTTCCGTGACCTCTCAAGCCGTCGTATGTATCCAACCTCTCCACCAGATGATCTGGGGCGGCCCACCCACTACATGTGTCGAAGAAACGCTCCCTAGTTTCTGATGGGACATGCTTCCCGATTTGGTCAAGAATCCGTGTGGGACAAATCTGACTTTCAGAAGACATTGCGGTGGGAGGCTGTGCTTCAAGTTGAAGCCGTAACTTGTATAACTCAAACTGGTTGGCTTCCTTGGTTTTTCTTTCTTTTACTAGATTGAGATACAACTCTCTGATAAAATCTTCCTCGTATCCGTTTGATTTTACGACAAAGTTTTTTAGCTCTACCATTGTCATCTTCTCACTTACATCCAGCTCCAATTCTTCGCATAACGCTATCATATCAATTTTCTTCCCTCTTCCGAAGTATGCCATATCTAAACTATACTTTCACGAAGTAACTAAATAAAACTATATAACCCTTAAAACCGTCAAATATTACTAATGCTAAAACTCTGCACTCAACATTATTAGTCAGGATGACTTAAACAACAATAACCATAAAATTCATCTTTGGTAGATGACTTCACTTATCTTTAGTCTGAGTAGATGATTGAACTAGATAATCCACTTTTACTGGAACTGTAGGTTGAAAGGCCCCACGTTGGGCGCCAATTTGTAACGGGAGTTTTCCGTCCTGAACTCTCCCGTCTCTCTTAACCTCAGGTTCTTGGGGTTATTTTCCGAAATAAAACTACAGGCCAGTAAAAAGGCGGACAAACTTTATTGATACAAATTTTGATCTCTCTCTTTCTAAAACATTTTGAAAAACTCACTGAAAACACGCGAGCACGGGACAATAAAACGTTAGCTCGCGCTCTTGGTAATGAATACTAGTACAGGAGCTGAGGAGCTGGTTACAAGGTCGTATTGCAGCTTAAGCGTCAAAAAATATTATTATTGCATTGGATACTTGGGGGGTGCGATGAAAATTACGATTAAAAATTGCGTCGCCAATATTGAATGTTTGAGAAGCCCTGAGTTAAATAATTCTTTTCACTAGCATTCGTAATCATTAATACATCAAGAACTTCTCGCATTTTTTTATAATCAATGATGTTGCTTTAAATATTTGTCTTTTCTCCAAAACTTAAAAGGCTAAGGTCCCCTTCAGCGACCACCAATTTATTTTGTTTTGCTCATATGTCGTGTCACCTCCATATCTTGGGGGGGATATTTATCTCCAAGATTCAAGAATATTTAGTGTTAAAAAGATGTATACCATTACGTTGTATATAAAGCATTTTAAACTTACTTTAGAAAAAGTATTTTAACAATATTTTATATAGATTAAGTTTGAAATCATAAAAAGTCACACACCATTGAAATCGAGCACAGAAAATATTGCTTCCTTTGAACCAAAATTTACTCTTTCTTTTTGTCCTTTTTATAGAAAACTCTGATGTTATACTTCATGTGTTCATGTGTGCAAGTGTTTAGTAGAAGGTAGTTTAAACTATTTTATAAACGTTGGTTACAGTGTATCTATTCACAAGCTCCTCTATCTATTATTGCACATGGTATTTGTGGATTTGTAATTTAATTGTATTTGTATATAATGGAATGTTTATATAATTAGGTATATGAGAAAATATGGTTGATCCTCAAAAAGTATGGGATGTCGAGTAACTCATAAAGTAGTATTTTGAATATGCAGCTACGAAAAATTTAGGGATTTTTTTTTATATCTGCATAAACTAAAGTGATCAGTTTCAGCTAATCAGAAGAAAACAACATTACTTTAACTTAACTGATTTTATCCACTCTCCCCAATAACGAATGTGATGACATTCTTGAAATTTTATGCTTTTTTATGCCCACTTAAATTTTTACTAAGATAATTGTTTTTTAGTACTACTGTTTCTTCCTGAGCAAAATCTGGTAAAAAAATTATGAAAAAGTTATTACTGTTCAGATGGCTACTGTTAACCCAGAAAAATGGAAATCATCTAATCAAGTTCAATAACATGTGACTTTCTAAATTGATGATCGAGATACTACTACGTAATTATACTATTGGTATAAAATTGTAATTATAAAGTTAAAATTTTTCATCGCTTCATTAAATTATCAAAAAATAACTCAAAAATAAATTGGGGGGGGGTTACCTTGAATAATCTTAATTTTGTTACAGGCTGATATTATATATCATGATATTTATTGCATAAATATGATATGTATTGCGATATATCAAGTGATATATATCGACCATTCCTGTAAGTTTCATAAAGATTGAAAGCCCATTATTTTCACTTCTAATCATTTCTATGGATTGGTGGAAACTATCTGAATGCATATGAAAGCATGTTGAAAGGAACCTTTTGTACTCAGTGGCATTTCCAAAGAAAAACAATCAGCGGTTATTGGGACACTTTGTTATTTTATATGGTCAGAAAATGGAAAAATGTCTGACTGGCAAGAATATATTCATTATATGGACCCCAAAAAAGTTTACATCATTGTTACCTTTTTTATTATCAGTCTACTAAAGCTTTGTGTAAATGGAAAAAACCTGAAGGTTCAAAATTAGCATCAGAATTCATTATGCACCACGGCATCCCTTTCTTGTGAAGGCAAACTTGCCTTCACAGATATGTAACAAATATACAAATATGTAAAAGTGACACTTCTTAACTTTTGAAATGCTCAGTCCTCAGCCTCTTTAGAAATGCTTTAGTTTGATAAATAATTTGTCTTTAGATTGCTTAAAACTTGTGGTTTAACAGTCACAATTCAGGAATGTCATTTCCGTCCATTTAAAATACATTTATATTCTTCTATAAATATTCTAAATGTATCTAAATCTATAAATATTATTCTAACTAAGCATTAAAACAAGTAATTTATGCTGAATGAGGTCTGAGTAAGTGAATTTTAAGTTGACATGTGATGCTTTCCATTTCTGTTGCAAATGTGAAACCTTAATATAATTTGTACTCTCAAATTATATGATTAACTAACAAACAAACAAATTTATTTATTGACAAAGGAAGAAGAATTGTTGAACATATATAACCTGGAGGAAATGATCCTGTACAGGTAGAAATAAGTTCTCCAATAGATTAAAAGTTGTTGTTTTTTTACTATTAGTATTTTATTCACAAAAATTAATGTATTTAATTTAATGATAAGTTGACTGAATAAATTGACTATCTTATGATCAAAACCTTACTAAAAACTTAAGTTTTATTTTCTAAAATAAATTTATAGGTTTGGGGGGGGTTTTTTGTCCTTTTAACTTTATAATTATACTGTAGTACTTTTCTGTCACCTAAACGGGTTGCTTCCCCTTGGTGTCAAACATGTTTTTTCTTTCTTGTTCCGTTACTTTGTGATTGGTAATGATAATAAAAATTATTATTATTATAACTGGATGGAAATTTTTATGATGTTACGAATTAATTACGTCAAAGCAGGATAATGTTATTTTCAAGAAATTTTAATGTATGTGGGGTATTGGTAATAGTTTGCATTTCTAAATGGTTTTCTATAGTGTTTTTATTGTTTTGCACCACTGATTTTTGTATGTGTATGTAAATACAGCAATAAAACATTTCATTTCAGCACATATTATATGAAATGAAAAATTTTTTCACCGAACATTCTAACTGTTTGACATCAGATGCAAGTATATTATAAGTTAATTATAAGTTAGTTATAAGTTACGAAGCTATTAAATATTGGTAATTGTATACCATTTGTTTTTCAATGCGCTTTATACGTGGGGGATTTAATTTTAGGAGATATTCTTTTGAATGAAATTTGAAATGAAAGAAAATCAGTTGGAATTCAGGTAGTGAACAACTAACAAATATATTAATTTATGTATTCTTAAGGCTAAAAAAAATTTAAAAAATAAATAATTCTTGAATACTTATATATTTGAATTTACACTAAACATTTTCTACTACTTATATCTACTAACCATTAAAAAGTATAAATTTAATTACACATATGTAAAAATACATGTTGAGATCAGTGATACCTATGTAAGAAGTTAAATCTCGAAACAGTATTAATGGTTCTACAAGAAATAGGTATGTGACACAATACAAGAGTGATGTGTGATGAGTTGATTTTCCGATAAGCAAGCTGCCACATTAAAAAGCTATAAATTTACGCTCCAAAGCCATAAAAACAAGATAATGCATACATATACGTATTAACATCTTTTTGACTATTGACTAATTGAAATAACATTTGGCAAATTACACCGATTAAACAGATGAAGTATATTCATTTACTCATTTACATGGGAATTGTCGAAAGTCCCAGATAAAGGGGTACATCCAAAATCCATTTAAAATCAAACTCATGGGCGAAATAGAGGTTACCACTCAATACCCTAGTTAAATTACAACCCTCAGGGCTTTCACTTGAATAGGGAATTTTTTTTTAAAGAACGGCATCCCCTTTGAAACCTAACATACGCGTGACATGAGGTTTTCTGTCGCATCTCTATACAAAGGTTAACTGATATTCATATAGGTTTTTCATATCCTTCGTTTCTAAAAAGAAGATGGTTAATAGGACTAGGAATTCATAAATAACCTCAAATTGTGAGATCTTTAAATTTTATTGAATTTACCACTTGACCCGATTTATTACGAGCACTGTTGATAATTTCCGAATTATTGTACCATTGCTTGCAACCAATGTTAAGAGAGTACCAAAGGAAATATCAATATATAGTGCATCTTTCATACAAACTTGTCAACAAGAGAGAAATAAACTCGATCTCTCACCGCTCATCGGTTTTAGGGTATCATGTTTTCAAACTTAAAAAAAAAACTCTCCTAAATCCCCCTCTTTTGCACATTTCTCAACTGTAATCCCATTCAACCATCCATCAATGACAAGAAAGTGTTGAAAATAATTTTCTGCCCGGCTGCTCTCATTGGAGGTCTTTGCGCGATGCCATCATCATCCTTCCAAAAACGTCGGAGGCCGCACGCATTCCGGAGCATACTTTCTCCAAGCTGTGCGAAGAATCGCAAAAACGAAAAGAAGTGTCCGTTGTTTTCTGGCACTGATCCCAATCGCATTCAATACGGTATTCTGTCCGTATTCCCCGAGAGAGAAAAATATATCATATAAATGAACTCGGTCTTTCCTTTTCCACCTCGGTGATTCCTAGCGGAAGATGCGCAAGTATTGTTTCCGAGGGAATACACTATCTCAAGAAAAAGAACGAGACGATACAATAAATGTTGACAAAGTATTTTATTAACTAATTTCTTCATTTACTTAGAAAATTTAGCAATGTCCTTAACTATTGTACCTCTCATTCTACAAATCAAACAATCAAATCAGAGCCCTAATATTTATATAGAGAGAATTCCCTCTTAATCACCTTTTTTTTTAATTTCACATACCTTAGAAAATAACATTTATATAATCTCTTCCTGATTTTTATTCCTCCTTACTTTTGACCTTTTACTCATGCCTACAGGCATTTTTTTTTTACCCTAGTTATAATATTAGAATACTGAATATCTAAAACATCATAACCAATGCAGAAAAAAACTGCAATAATGAAGTGGATTTTCACTTAAAATTTCCACTTAAGATTTTTTTTTTAAATTTCTATGTTTATTTAATAGTTTAGTAGAGCATTTTGTGTATCGTTCCACTTCATAGTTACAGATTTACATAAGGAGTAGGATAGATTTGGAAATTAAATTATTTGACAATGAAAAGAAAACTTATATAAGTTTTCTTATGATGTTCATTATTTCATATGATGTTTTCCCCTTTTAGTTACAACAGTTTCAACACATTCAACACAAATTTAAAATTTATTTTTTTTATTCAAAAACATCAGCAATTTGAAGAATAACATATGTGTAGTATTTTTTCATATTAAAAAGTATGATTTGATAAGTAGACTAAAATTAGATAAGCTGGAGTTGGGTTTAATATTCGATTTTACAAAACTACATTTATTTTTTCTTGTTTTCATTGATTCAACGCGTATTTCAAATCTTACATAATTTATAAAATAAACCTCTCTTTTTTTATGAAATTAAAGTTATAGATAGAAACGATAAACTTTGAAATAACAAAAGGGAACTAACCTAAAAGATGTTACAATTGTTACATGCATGCTACAATAAAAGATGAAGATGCTACATTAAAGATGACTTCCAATGTGAAATTTAAAATAGTACTTCCTTGTTGATCAATTTTTAATATGTAGCCCCTGCATTTATAAATTAATATTTTTTCGTTTTTAACTTCAAGTGTTGTATAATTTATCATTTAGAATTAGAATACATTGATAGAATTTATAGAATAGAATAGACATTAATAGAAAAAATGTAAAAAAATAGAAAATTGTAGGATTGTTGTAAGGGAATATTAAGAAGATACTAGGCATTTGTTCAATATAATTTTTTACAGATTTTTATAGATCTTTACGAACCGCTTATGGAGAGGAAGGTAACGTCTTTTCTTTCCTTAATTCTTTTCAGAAGTCGGCCTTCTTAATTTACTAGTTTTATGCCAATAAAGTTATGTTTTCTATTCCGCTGTTAATATTTCACACATTCCGATTCCAATTTAAAGTTGCTTTTGAAATTATCATTTCATAAGCAACTAATTTATTATTACAAATGTGAAAAATGTGGGGGGGTTACTTCCTCTTACTCCCCCCCCCTAAAAAAATTCTACCGTCCTCTGTGCTATGACAATGACATGTTGCAAATGCCTAAATATGGCCCGGTACACTTGAAAGCATTCATATTCAGTAAATTTTAAAAAAACATGAAATATAATTTAGAGAAAGTATCATACAAGTGAGAAAAACTATTTTTGGATTAAAAACAAAGAATCTTTAAAAAACATTTTCATTACGAGAAAACTTTTTAGGTTAGGTATTAGTAATTGTGAGAAACATTCGCGGGTCACAGATTGAGAAGCCCTCCCTTACCTTTCGCCGATTTTTTTTCCTCGCGGTGCTAAACCGATAAGCTAAAGTTTGTCTGTCCTCGCTAGGCACGAGTGGCAAACCTAAAATCAGTACCCACAGCAGAAAAAGCAGTGGCGAGTGCAGGGTATCAGTGGCGGATTTCCAAATGTGCCGCCTATAGGCTGAACCAAAAATTGCCGCCTATTCACTGTAAAAAATTCCTGTAAAATTTACGGTTTTAGCTGGGTTGGTTGGGGAAAACCGTAAAAATTACGAAGTAAATCCATAAAAACAATGGTGTTTTACCATTTTAATCCATGTTTTTTGTTTTACAAGGTAAAATACCGTTGTTTTTATGGATTTACTTCGTAATTTTTACGGTTTTCCACAACCAACCCAGCTGCCAGTTAAAAATCCTAAATTTTACGGGATTTTTTTTACAGTGTGCACACATAATGTCAAAATTTTACAATCTTAGCTTCAAGTAAAAATGGGGGTCTGTGGTTCGGCTCCAGATTTTTTTTTTTTAAATTGGCCTATAAAAGTAGTTATTCAGTTGATTTTGAGACCCTTTGGGTAACATTTGAAGAGAACGGTTCCTGTAAACCGCACAATTTTCAAGGTAAAAAAAAAATATAATAGACGTCAAAATTTCGAGGGGGCTGGGGGTCCTCCCCCAGGAAATTTTTTAAAATTTCCCCCTTTAAACTAGTGTTTTATCTCATTTGAAACCACTTTTGGGAACACGCAAAGGGAACCGTTTCTTGTAAGCTCTAGAATTTCCAAAGGAAAAACACTATGTAACAGACTTCCAAATTGTGGAGGGGGTTTGGGGGTTCTTCCTCAAAAAAATTTTGAAATTTGATCCTCAAAATTGTGTTTTAAGTCCTTTTGAGACTTTTTGAAGTCTTTCTTTTAACTCTTCTCCATGAAAATTTTTTATATGTTCCGCGGACCGAAACAAATGGAGAGGGGGGCTGGAGGTTGCCCAATGCCCATATATGGGGTCTAAACAAAGCATTTAATAATAGATTTGTTACTTTGCTGAATCAAACTACTCAAAATTTCTGGGTGGGGGTTGGGATTTTGGTTACTTGAAAAGAGCGTTCTTCGTCTTTCCAGTGCTTGTGTTTCCTTTCTCTTCTCCTTTTTTTTTTTTTTGCGGAAAAAAATTCCACTGTCAAAAACTTGCCGCCTATGAAAATTTGCCGCCGTAGGCTTCAACCTAGCTAGCCTATTTAGAAATCCGCTACTGCAGGGTATCTAATACAAGTGAGATGACCATCTTTATGGCTTTTATAGTGCACTCGACACTGTTTTTTCTGCTGTGGGTACTGATTTTAGGTTTGCCACTCGTGCCTAGCGAGGACAGACAAACTATATAAGTTAGGAGAAATGAAAACCCCAAAAGAAAACATATCGAGAAAATGAAGAGGAAAACAGAGAAAACATGCTGCCCTCTACTAGTGGAGAAACACATTAAACAAGGTACAGTTAAAAGTTGGGGTAGAGACTAAAAAAAATTAAATAGCTCCGTAAGCCACTGATAAAAATTACAGAAATTCGTTTCTTAGAGAAATCATACAGTTTTTGTAGAATAATTTGGGAAAATAATTTCTAATCTTTTCGCAGGGGAGCATTGATTTTAAACTTTTACTATGACTGTAACTGTAACCGCCAAATGTCAAACAACAGGAAAAACGTAAATATAAACAAATATAGTAAACATTAAGCAGCCATCATCCATCAAGAAAGATGCATCAAGCAGATTAAAAATTAATGTTCTCTAAACAAATTTTAAACCCCTGTAGTTTCTGAATATTGTTTCATATTATGGCTGAATATGGTGTTCATCACGCCACCTTTGGTAGCTCAAAACCTTCAATATTCGAAGTAATCGGAAAGGAAAACTTGACTGACGGTCTAAGAGCAGCTTTTAGACACCTATTTAAGGTTTCAAAATATTTTTCTTTAATTTATTTAAGCTCAGTGATCCTACGAAATCTATATTTTTTTATGTATTCGTAGGTTCTTGCAGAAAATTATCCAGAAAGGTTTGGACTTCTATTCAAATATTTTCCTGAAGGATACACAATTGTAGATTCCTTATTTCAGTATGTTCATCTTAGATTAAAAGGTAATGATCAAAATAAGCTTAAAATGTATTTCATCAGTATTTGTGAAAGTTTCCTATTATCATTTAATATATTTGGTTTTATATTTTTGGATATGCACTAAATTTGGGATTATCAACAGAATTTTTTTTTTGTGATTTATATACAGACTCTTCTACTAACTTTACTGCATTAGCAAACGTTTAACACACTTCATTTCATCATTTACTAACTAAACTTTAACTTTTAACTTCTGCTGTGATTTGAAAATTAACTCCATGCTTCCCGGTTGACAAGAATGGTCACTTAACAATGGGTCAAAAAAGAAGGGCTAGAAAGACTAAATCATGGGCCAGGCACCAGGAATGTGATGCAAAACAGCTTAGTTAAGCAAAAAATGTATTTTTACAATCTCTGCATATAAAATTAGGTGTAATAAAGATAGTATATACAACATTTGGCACAGCTGGAATAAGAGTCCTCCATTTAGCGACTCGCGTTGCGGTCGCCAAGTTAGCAGCACAATTAGTTATAGTGTTCAGTTGGCGGTATAGTTGACTATCGCCAAATGGAGGACTCTTTTTCCAGCTGATACCAACATTTTTCTCGAAAATTCCTTTTTAAATATGATTTTAGCATAAATATTAAAATCGATTTTACAACAAATCCTAACGTGATGGAGAATAATGGAGGTCAGTTTCGAAATCAGCATACCAAATAACATAAAAATCACCAAAAACTTTTTTTTTTCAAAAAGTTAAATTTTGCAGGGTTGTGTAATCAGTAAGCACCAGTCATGAATAGTAGTTTGAAGTTCAACTTCATTATTTCAAAGTTTTTTTAATCTTATAATTTTTTTTATTTTAATTGCTAAAAAATTAATAGCCTTATGGAAAATGTAAACTTTGAAACCAGATGTTATTCAAATCCAGAAATGATCTGAAGTGATCAGTATTGCAAATGTTTTCAAGTGAACATTCACAATCTATTTGAGTTAAATGTGGATTCAAAACAAAAATTTGAGCATTGTTAAGTAGAACAAAATCATGATTCATTTTGTAGAAAATCTTTTCAATCATTCTGTGTTACAGATAAAACTTGTAACAGTGGAAAATTCAATTTTTTAGTGGTTGATTCAGCTTTGAGTTATATAAGTTCCACTACAACACGAGAACTATTTGCAATGATAATTTTCAGATTAAGTGTAAGCAAAATTGTTACTACTTCCTGAAATACAGACATTAAACAGAAAGGAATTTTTTAACATCAATGTGCACAATTTTGTATGAACTTTTCTAGCATGATAAATCATAATTTTTTGTATTGCTAATCTAGTCGAATATTTTTCCACTCATATATATTAATTTCTTGATATTTTTTAAACATAAAAAATTATATTCCACCTCTTAATTATCTCAAAAAGTGACAAATAAAATTATAAATTGTTTAAACAGCTATTATTTCTAATAAAAAGTGTTTCAGTCAATAATGCAATTTTTGAATATTGTTTTGTTTGCTTGCTGTTTTAAATGTAAAGACCATTTTTTATATAAAAAAATGTTTCAGGTGGCCTTTTTACTGAGACCTTTTATGGAATTAAAAGGATACCAGACTCCAGATCTCTGGACACTTCAAAACTGAAAGTTCTTTCTTGGGTTTTCTTTGCTCTAGTTCACCCATACTTGCAATCCCAATTGGAAAACATGTATAAAGATATTCGAGAAGATTATTCTCAAGGCACTTTGAATTATAAAGTTAGTTTAGATTTTTTTTATGGTTTCCCAGCCTTTTTTGTTTTTAGTCTTTTTTTTTTATCAAATATTAGTTTTCTTCACTTTTTTTAGCAGGAAATAAATGTGTTGAATTATTACTACAACATAAGTATAAAAATATAATTTGTGTGTTACCTTTACTTTTTTTAGTGATTCTAATTTAGTAATATAAAGTAAAATAAAATGCTAAACATTATAGCATCTGCAATTTTAAACAGATTATACATGTAAAGTAATGAAAGCTTACACAACCTAAACTATTTATTCCATTTTCCGGGATTGATGGTTGTGTTGTTTCTTTGAAGGGAATTCTCAGTGACAAAAACAAGTGTTTTTGCCACTGAGGTTGCTCTGCTGAAGAAAGCGAAACGTTTGGTGTTAAAGTCCAAAAGACACAAACATAAATCTCAAAAATGGAATAAATAGATTATACATAGTTTTCTTTGCATTGTTATTATTGTTAAACTCTTACCATTGTTTATTCCATGATTGTTCAACCTTTTTATCTTATTATTTTTGGATTTTAATTTTATCCTCATTAAAATGCAATTATTTTATTGCACTTTTCAGGCTTTTAAAAGACGATTGGCCCTCCTCTACTTAAAACTGTATCCCATTTATAATTTTCTATGGGAAGCTACAGTTCTCTGCTACTATATGGGATATGCTCTTGGAAAAACTGATTTCCACTCTCCCATCATGCATTTAACCTCTACCAGACTTACTCATGTATCCTCTATCGATAGATCAGATGACGCTTGGTTAGACTTCATTCCTAAAAATGAGCAAAAGTAAGATACCTATTTACTCTCTTTCTGTAAAAGGATTGTTTTTTTAGCTTACAAGCCTGCACCACTTTTATCGATTGGACAAAAGTTAAAAGAACATGAGAATTCTGATTTCTTTCCTAAAATAAAAATTATTTAAGCCTTTTAGAAAGTTATGATGATTAGTTTAAGTCAAATTTTGAAGAGTTGCATCTTAACCGTATAAATGTGGCATATTTTTTATGCAGTTTGGTGTATCCTGTTTTTATCAAATTTTGGAAATTATATTTTAAACTACGATACATATTACTCAAAGTGAATTTTCTATCATGTGTAAATGAGTGTATAGTTTTACTTGATCAATATTTAAATCATTCATATCTTAATTTTTTAATCTATGAAATTATTTTTCTTAATGTAACTCTAGAACTTAACTGGTTTTTTTTCATAGGAATATTATCAATGTACTTTGGAATTATATGAATGTTTTTGTAAGTGGAATGACTGTGACTATTTCCATTGGAGCTTTCTGTACTCAATTTTTAAATTGGTGGTATAACCAAGAAGGAGGAACTGCAAAATTTGCATCTTTACCAGTGCCTCCTTGTCCACAAATGGTAAGATTTTTGCCTATTGAGTTCTAGAGAATATTTCTGCTTATTGTATTTGGTGTTATGCTAGTGTTTAATTATGTTCAACTTAAATGATGACTAAATTAAATAATTTTAATTAAAAGATGATAATAAAATAATGTTTATGATGTATTGTTATTTTTAATGAAAGAATTAAAAACCATAACACATATTAGAATATATTACACAGTTTACATTTTTAAGGAAAATTATATTCCCAAACTGTTCTTCTAATCAAAACTTTAGGTATAGTCTCATTAGACTAAGTTTTTACTACTGATACCATCTTAGTTAAATTTGCTTTCATTGTGGCATACTGGTAATAGTTTCATAAATATTTTTATCAATCAGTGGCCTTGTGAGATCCCTGTAGATATCTGCCCATTATGTAGTAAGAAGAGGACAAATGACACAGCCCTTGGAAGCAGCGGGTAAGGAATTATTTTCTTATCTTACCTTTTCGATGCTTTAAAAAATATTTTTAGTATTATATTTTACTGAAAGTTTTACCAAAGTTTTAAAATAATATAGGAATATTTATAACTTAAAATGGTTGTGAGAAACTTCTATCAGATAAGAATTAACCGAGCTGTGAGCAAAATTACATTTAAAGTTAGGTTTTTGTTTCAAGAATCTCTCTAAAAAAGTTACAAATGTTTTTTTAAATCCCTCTTCATAGTGTATATTTTTTAAAAATACTATCAATGACTTTTAAAAATTTACTTGATTGGTTGACCTAGATTTTCGATGTAGCATTTTTTTTTTCCAGATTTGTTTTCTGTTACCCATGTATATATCGGTTTGTTCAAGAAAACCAGAAATGTCCCGTGACTGGATACAAATCATCATTAAATCAACTTGTGAAACTGTATCATCAGGACTGAAAATGTAAACTTATTTTTTAAAATTCATTTTGTTAAATACTGTTTAAACATTTTCTATTTCTTAATATTTTATCTTTATGGTTATATATATAGATTGAAAAAATTTATTCGATATTTAATCTACTTATTTCTTGTTATATTTATCAGGATTAAGTGCAATCTCAAACTTGCTACAGTGAACTGAAGTTTCTTCACTAAAATAATTTTTCAAAGCAAGTATATTGCTGGCATCAGATGATAACCTCATATATCAGATTTTGCTTATTGTCAGTAAAAGATTTGTGTATGTATTCACCCCAGTGACTCATCAGAGCACTAGTTGTAACAAGGCATAGTAATAAAAACCAAATAATCATTGACACTAAAAAAAAATAATTATGGTTCCTCTGGAAACATCAGTAACCTTTTTAGTTTTATTTTTACTTTTAAGATTTTACTTCATCAAAATAGAAAATAATAGCATTGCTTGAAAACATTTTTTAGCATCACTTGCTGAATTGATTTGAAATGGTGCATTTAGCTATGGTCTTAGCTTAAAAATAAAGCAATAAAAAGTACAAATCAAACTTCTTGTCTTCATAATCAGCCTTTGGAACACCTGCTGTTTAATAGCTTACACTTTGATGTGTTGTTCTGAAATGGGTTTCTCCCAAATCTGAGGTATGAAGTTATCATGATGCAAGTGTTCTGTAATTTCATGCAAAGTGAATTTCTTTCTTCGGTATTTCCCATTGTATGAATAATCTTATAAAAGCTGAATGCTTCAATCTTATGAAATCTGAATGCTTCAAACTTTATATCTCAAAAATGCAGACTTTAGAATCTTAGCTTATTAATAATGCCAATATACCTTAAACTTCATCCAAAGCCTAGTCCATCAATGAAAAACAAGTATATTTTTCTTTATAAAATGAATTAAAATTTAATAGTATAAGTGAACTACTTAATTTTATATGCATCTCATTAATAACTATAGTTCATTTTTGTTTGCCATTAAATCCCGGCCCACCCACTAATGTATTAGTTAAATATTGACATAAGTCTTGCTAGAGTGAATACAATTAGAGCTTAGAGTGAAAAGAATTAGATAATGGATTCTGTAATTTTATTGTTAAGCTAAGAAAAATATTTCTGTTATATTCTTATTTCTTTCTTTCTCTATACCAGATTAATTTTTTTTAAAAAAAAAGGGAAACTCTTGTTTTAAGAAGAGTAAAAATTCTTACTTAATTTGTGTTATTTGTGAAATAAATTTTATTTATTTATAATGTGTTTTAAGACTTTGTTTCTTTTGGAAATTTACAAAAGTGTTTCAAATATAAAAACATATACTATAAACAATTTACAATATGTATAACATATTTTATTGAAAACATTACAGATGTGGCACTAAATTTTTACCATTATCAAAAAACAGTAACAATAAACCTCCTGTTTGTAAAATGAAAAAGAGAATTATATACAAAGAGACTACTTTAACATCAGATCTAAACATTATGTGAAAACGTCACGTACAGGTTTGCAAATCAAAACCATGCTTCGTAATTTGTATAAATACAGGATTCTTCAATGTTGGCATTTGTATTACAAATATCAAAAGCTGTAACATCAAAGGTTTCTTTTGTGACTATATCAGAAGAGTTCTTTCATTTTTTCTGTGCTGGTTTTAAACCATTATTTTTAAATAACTTCAATCTTCATCATTTGATGTTAGATCAATTTTATGTGAAGAAGAGATATTTTTAAAAATTCATTTCACGGGCTTCCTCCTAAAAAAAGATGAAAATGAAAGTTCGTTTCATTTCTTGCATTTAGAAAGAAGCAATTTTCTGGTATGTTTGACAGATTAAAAAGCTTCAAAACTATCTACTACAAATTGCTCAAGCTACTAAGATTGAGGCATAGATAATTTTTCACTTTCTTAAATAAATCCTTTGTTTATAAATCATCTTAACTGGTATATGTTCTGTGTTTTAATTATCTCAAACACTCAAAGGCAAAAATGTTCTCAGAATCTACGGCAACTAAGCATAATTAGTGTTAAAAATGTATCATATTGTCACTTGCTTTAGGTCCTTCTTCATTTCCAGCTGCTCTCAACTTTTGCTGCATTGCTTGAAGCATGTCTTGCATTTTCCTTATCTGTAAATAAGGGGAATTAGCATTCATTGTACATTTACCATTTTTTTCATTCAACTACTTTTGATTTGTGAACTTAATCTCAATGAACCCTTCATAACTCTTAAGTGTCATTTCAAGAACTATTGCTAATTATCTTTCAAAGTCATAAGTTTTTAAAAAGAGTTAATGAGAAAATATTTGAAATAAGTAAAATAAATATGTTTATTATTACTCTAGACTAAACCCTTATTTTATTTGAATGTTATATCTTCCAAATTTAAAACATCGATTTTGGGGGAAAAGACTTCATATTCTTTGTGAGAGATAAAAATTAAACCTATTTAAAGCTTTTAACTCCACCCAAAATTTCGTGAGTATAATTATATAATCTTTTACATCAGCGTTTGAAATTGGGGGGTTTGCTGGTCTGGGACAACTAAAAAAACGGCTCGGACCAGTGTGTGTGTGGTTAAAAAATATCACACCCTCCAGTTCTAGTGGTAAAAAAAGTGTGTTTGATGATTGCATTTCGTGAAGCAAGTACATATTTTTGACAGAACCTGAAATGTGGTGATATGGGATAGGGGAGCCCTAGGCGAAAGAGAAAAAATATTATTGAATACGTATTAATTTTTAGTATTACTATTTGGTACTCACATTCAATGCAATAGTTGATTTATAATAATATTTAAACTGATTCTTTTTAATTTTTCGGACCAGTTATTTTTGTTGCAGACCAGTAAGGTTGACAAAGCACTGGTCCGCAGGACCAGTGTTTTTTTTTCCAATTTCTAACGCTGGTAAATTTTACACTCAATAACTAGTTTTAAGTTATGAACTCTTGCCTCTTCTTCTTTCTGCTGGAGCAAGCGATCAGTCTCTGATACTGCTTCAAAATTTGGTCCTGAATCTCGTCTAAGTTTACTGAAAAAATGAAGTTATATTAAAATATTAATTTCTTCAAAAGAGTTAGTGAAACATTAATTTAAAAATTGCTAATTTCCTTAATTTAAGTGGTATTTTCTACTGAAATAGGTTGTGTTAAATAACTACTTACTTTCTTTCTCTTGCAGCTTGTTGAGATATCTTTGTGATGTATTGTGCTCTGTAGCTTTCATAATGTACATCTCTGGTTACATCTTTTAAGTCTTGCATGTGTGTACTGGAAAAAATATCAGTTAATAAGTATGTAATTTAATTTAAAGATATCTTAAAATGAACCACCTAGTGTGGATACAGTAGCAAAAAAATTTCAATTCCAAAAAATAAGTTTATAATTATTGAATTCTATAAATAGCACTTTGAATGAAAACTTACCTTATTAAAAATGTTCTCAATTTTAAGAAGTCACTATGTTTAGGATTTTCAACTAAAGGGGTAAAAATACCTATTTTAAATCTAAATTTTCAATATTCTTTTTATTATTTACATTTCATATAGATTTTTATAAATTCCTTTATTATTTTTTATGTGTTATCAATTTTAACTGTATAAATTAAAACATTTATGTAGCTTATTTTTCTGTGAATTTATTACATTACCTTCTACTATACCCCATGGGTATAGTCTCCCTCTAACTTTCCTTCCATTGATTTCTACTATTTGTGTACTTCCTATTACTGCAAATGGTACACTGTCCTTAAATGAAGAAAATAGGTATCAGAGTCGCATCAAGTCATTATTAAAACAAACTATGCATAAACTCTTCATTATAAAAGGATATACTTTTAGCTCTCTATCTTGTTGCTTAAACTCTTCATCTTCATCGCTGTCACACTCAGGCAGCTGATATATTTTTATTTGATGTTCTTCAACTTCTTTTAGAATCTGAAATTGATTTTTATATAAGTAACATTGTTAAGTAACATAAGTAGTTGATTCATGATTATCTCTATTTACAAACCATGTAAATTTAACTTTATTTAATAGCTCTTATGGTCCTCGTACCTCTAGCATTCAACAGTTATTTTAATATAAGAGTTTATATATTTTTCCCTAACTCCCAATTATATAAGTAAAATATTAAGATTCCTCCCAAAAATTTTACTATTTTTTTTTTCCAAAGAAACTTACTGTGTCTTTTAATTTCCTTATTTCTATAGGTGTTAGAGTGTCTGCCTTTGCAATTATAGGGACAATGTTTACTTTTTGATGTAACCTTTTCATGAACTCAACATCCAACTGCCTTAACCTGAAAAACAAATACAATATTTGCTTGAAAAAATACACTTTGTTTTGGATTTTATTTTAATTTTAGGAATGAATATGTGTGACAGATTCATGAAATTTGAAAGAACTCATACCCATGGCCATATGGAGGAATGAAGTACAAGCAACAGTGAACTCTGTTGTCAACTATGTTCTTTCGATTTAATCCACTTTCATCTTTGAAAAATTGGTTGAATTGGTCGTCGATATATCTCTCAATAGTTTTCCAACTACGAATTAAAAACAAAAGAATTAACTTTATTAGGTTTATTAATTTTTTGAAAATTAAAAGCAACAGTTATGGGTAATTTATTGATTATATCTAGTCTGATATTATTTATATTCCATTATGGGAAAAGCAAGTAATAGCCTTTGCTGTTTTTATTTTTTAAATTCCTATTGGAAGTGAATGAAACTCATAAATGTGTGTAGTTTTTATGTTCAAATAGGAAAATTGTGTGCAAATTTTCAAAAAAAATATATACTAATTTGTTTTCTGGTGTCTCATTTAGTAATTATTATAAAGTGTCATCCTTGTCTATTTCGTTCGTGAGAAATAAGAAACATCTAAATTTTATGGGAGTATGTTGATAAGGATAAGAGTATAAATCTTTGTTAATACTCTTCTGACTCTTACATAGTATCAAGTAATTTTTTTTCTATTGCCAGTAGTTTTTGACTCCGGATTCTATAGCATTGATTTTATTAGCTGTTGATTAAGAACTAATATACATAATTCTAACTTATTACTAAAAATAAAGGTGAAAGTTTTCCATGCTAGCGATTTTCTTAAGGACGGAACGGGACAGAAAAAATATCTCAATTGTATGAGGATAAGGAAAATATCATTTTTAATGAAGAAACAAACTGATTCCATCGTGAAATATTTTCTAACTTTCATCCGCGCTTCTTATAGAAATTGGGTATCTTAAAATATTTCGTCTTACTTTTCTTCGCAGTTGATGGCATCTCCGAATCCAGGTGTATCAACGACAGTCAGTCTTAATTTGACTCCTTTCTCTTCTATGTCCATCGTTGTCTTTTCTATGTCGACAGTTCGATCCACGCGTTCTAAAAATATTCGGTTATGTCAAAACACGTATAAAGTCTTTTTAATATGTATTTATGTATGTAATGTATTACACAGATAATACATTACATTACACATACATTACATTATACATTATTACATACATTACACAGATAATGTATAATGTATTTTAATATGTATTAATAGTATTTCTTACACTACCGTAAAATTTCTGCCTTAAAACTCGTATAAATGTTCTACGCGCTTTGCTACATTTATTTCTGGGGATTTCTTTAAAAATTAATTACCTTCAACGCTCAGGATTTTCCTGTCCTTGTAGAGGTCTGTGAGGAACAGGCTGTTTATAAGAGTGGATTTTCCCAATCCAGTTTCTCCTGCAAAAGATTTTTAAACAAATGTGTAAACTATTAATCTTGTATCTTTGCAACCATTGATTTTTTTTAACTCTGAAAACTAGATTATAAAACTATGACTAGATTGATTTAATCATTTCTGGAATTATTCTTGATACTTAAATCTGAAGTTTAATCTTACCAACAACGATCAACGTGAAGTCGAAACCTTTCTTCACCGATTTCCTGTGGACTTGCTCTGGCAAAGTGGCAAATCCGATTTCGCCCTGAAAGAAAAGGTAAAGCACATAAATACTCAAGAAAGTCACAAATTAAGTAAAACCCTAACAAAGTTAAAATCCGATCCTAAAACTATGTGAATTGTTTTGCAAATTTTCGGTTTTGTTCCAAACTACGACTACTATTCTATAGATATTTAATTCTAAGAATTATCAACCACAAATTCACTAGATCCTACAAGTTTATAACCTTCTCATCATCCTTTTATGAAGTTAAAATTAAATGTTCTATTTATCAGATTTTCAAAATTCTTTATCACTACTTAACTCATGTAATTCGGTTCAGCTATATTATATTCATAAAAACCAGCATATTATAATTTTTCTTACATTAGACTTTTGGGATGTATTTTCGGTTTCTTGGTTCAGTTTGCTCTTTATGCCATTCATATTATTCTGTAATAACTTTTGCATACTTGCTCTTCTGGGAATTTCTTTTGGTACCAAATTAACGTTTGTACATAAAACTATTGATAAAAATATTCTGTCGCATTTGGTAAACAAAACCTCAAGGCAATGTTTATTTTCCATTCTGAATCACGTGACCCAAAACTGCATTTTACACGGTTTGAATTTAATTGCTGAGGACAAGATTAGCCTTAAATATTTTAACGTGTGGGATTTTAACCTCGAAGGAAACTAATTATAATGAGTTAAAGAAATGCTAATATTTAACTCTTTCTAAATTATATTCTTCGGCAAACAGGAGTATTTTGTTCGGAGATGAGTGGGAGATGATTAATATATGAAATGTAAGTTCAAATAAACTTTGCTTCGTGTGATAAATGTATAAGATCCAAGCCACTGTTTTTATTTCCAGTAATTTTATAGTAATTATGAAAGTTTACTTAATTATATTCAAAAACAAACCTTAATGTAACTGAATTGTGTACGTATATGTGTTTGATACTAGGGCCAAGGGGTATATTTCGAGTTATTTCATGAATGCTTCGTATATTCAGAATAAAAAGATCCGATTGGCATTCTAAGTCGATGTTACAAGGTTTTATACAAAATTCGTGTTTAATTTTTTACAAAGTGTGACAGTAAATATTCACTATTTAGTTTATATTCCATAGGTATAGAAAACATATAAGAACAAAACTAAAATTGTATTTTATTTATATTTTTTTCCAAAATTTGGTTTCATTATTAAATCTTTATAGTTAAAACTAACCTTTGAAATTAAATGTTGTTATAAAATTTTCTTTCTTAAAAATTTAGAACGTGCATATTAGTAGCATATGTATAAATGAAATTTAAAATATCTCTGAGGAAATTTCTCAGCGTTGAAATGCTGCCCTTTCTTTTGAAAATCCTTGTCGGATTAATACTTTCAAAAACTTAATATAATCTACTTTAAATATTTAACTTTTGTGTACGGGCTAAAGGAAGTAATTTTTTTTCTGAATACGGAATTTGTTTGGAGTTTCTGTAGTGGACTGAATGTTAATTGACTCGGGAGTTCTGTGGAGTAAAACAAGGAGGAGTCTTAATCGAGCAAAATGTAATGGAGAACATATTTAGATTAATGGTTTTTTAATTCAATCTGGTCGGTGACTTTGCGGTGTGTGAAGGCCGACGGAAATGGAAGCCTCTTCAAAGAACTGCTAACATATTATTAAATGATAATTAGAATTACTAGTAAAGCCTTGCACTCTGAAATCTCTTTTCACTCTATCATCTTTCTATTGTTTCACTGTAACAATGGTGTTATAAGAATTTTTACGGGGAGGAAATGAACAAGAAGAGAAATCTGTATTTGTATAAGTAATAAGTAAGGTATAAAAGTATTTGTCTTGAAATCGATTCGTTGTCTTCGTTTCGATACTTTAAATTATTTTTAAGCTTAAATAGATAGCTTACGCAACTATTTGTTAAATAAATTTGAAACATTTTGGTTTTTTGCTTTCATGAAAAAAGGAGTCAGGCTCTAGTATTAAAATACTTCGAAGAATTCTCTCAAAACCTTTAAAGTAAAGAAGCAATTCATAAGTATAGACTATAGAGCATTTTCAATCACATGACTCGGACCTAACAACGGCCTTAGCAACAGAAGATGTCGCAGTTTTTTGCCCTACAGAGGTTAACAGTTACAGAAAATAGCTGGTCGTGCAATTCTTCTATTGTAGAATTTGCAATCACGTGATCCCATACCTAAAAACCGCCTTAGCAACAGATAAACAACGGCCTTAGCAACAGTTAAAAGCCCTACAGAAGGTACACAGTTAAAGGAAAATAACCGGTTGTGACGTCACCTGCAAACACTCTATTTGTACTTTCATAAACTTACGAAAAAACAAAATATGCATATAAGTTAGAATGTGTCAAAACTTCTTTTAGGGAAACGTCTTATCTAGGCATAGGAACCGCATATTTTTTTTTTATCTTGCTAATAACCTTTTATATCAATAACTAATATAAAAAGTATTTATTGCAAGACCATAAAAACTTTTAACCCCATTTTCACATAGAATAAACTTAAGGTTGAGAAACCATACCATTAAACCTTTCAAACAATTACCTCACCAATATCAATCAGACAAGCAAATGTCTCTTCTCAACTATCAATCAGACTTACTTCAGAAGCATGTCTCACGCTCCCATCCGGCAAGAAATAGCTCTGCGGTCTATTTTTAGCAGACATCACCGTCTCATCACTGCACGGCATGACCACCAAGCCCTCTCCTACCCCTCCTCTTCCATTCCTCCTGGACAAAAACATCCGAAAGGTGTTCCCCGCACCACCGCCAGCATTCCGAAACTGAATATTTACCAGTTCCATCTGAGTGACTGTCGTCCATTAGCTCATCAGCTTTCATCCCGTATCGTTTGTGAACACGCGATTGGTCAGTGACGTGACTACCGCCTTAAGGTAAGCCAAACCTTTTGTGCATTAAGACAATGTCACCGGTGACAGGTTTTACGGCCACTCTGTGATGTCCTTTTGTCTTCTTCCACCGCGGCTGGGTAAGCAGGCCTACTGGGTTACATGGACCTTCTCCTCAATGGATGAGGTATAGGGCTTGTCCCGAATGGACAGTGTACCGTGAACACACATTCTATTAGCGATTCTCAGTTGGTTTTGGAATATGCTCAAAAAGTAATCCTCTGATTCATGCCCGAGGATTACTTCTCTGACTTCCTTTTATCCAAATAAGAGGATTTTGGTTAGAATGAATAAGGTATAACACGAAGAGTACTTATACTATAATATTAATATCAATGTAAATGTTACGGGCAATGTGATAAATCCGGGAATTATTAATAATGCCCGATGTGAGGAGGGAAATGTGATAAATTCAATGGTATTTATCAATGAAATTTATCACTTTGCCCGCCTCCACTTCGGGCATTATTAATAATGCCCGATTAATCACTTTTCCAGTAACATTTACATAAACACCAATATGATTTTATTGACTGGTAAAATAGCTACAATAGCTCAAGATTTTAATAAAAATTCTTAAAGAATTAATTTCACAAATTTATTGATTTATAAATTTTGAAACCGTAATTATGTTTAAAAATTGTCTTTCCCTTTGGGCTTTTTCGATGTTTCATATGGGGATAATTTTGATCAACTAATTTAGATGGTATGTTAATGGAAAAATTTAGCCTCTAGCATACTTTAAGAATAATCTTTAAAAAGTCATGATTTTTCATGGCATTAGAAAACTATATAGGTTCAGGTATAATATATATTTATTCGTGAAAGAATCCTCTTTGTTCATCGATCTCTTAGGAACCAAATGTTTTGAAAGAAGTGCTTTACGCCAACTTCATTTTAAAAATATCCTCAACTCCATCTGATAAAAATGAAGTCTTGAAACTTTTTTGTCTAATTGTAGAAAAGTTCCCATTAATATTAAAGCTACAGCTAAAACAAAGAACTAATGAGAATATTCTCCGTTTTAAAATTATATTTTAAATTGAAGCCAACCAATTTCATACTAGAAAATATAGTTTTCAAAATTTGTGAACTTATTCTTCGAGTTTTAGAAAAGATGCTTTTCTAAGTAGTTTAAGCTTTTAAAATCTAAACCTATCCCATAATAATATAAAAATATTTCCCTATGAGTTATAATTACATCTGCATAAATAATACCCATAAAGTACTTACAGAAGTATTTACAACATGTGATAAAAACAATTTACTGTCATAACTTATCAAAATTTTATGCAAGAATGATTCATGTTGTTTTTAAATATCAAACGATATTCAGGGAGTGGGAAACATTTAGTATAATTTTCATTTTCTTAGAAGAAACTGAACAACACTTTAACAGCTTTTGTCAAATGCTTCCTGATGTGATTTTATGAACAAGGTTGAGAGCACTACTTTTTGAATTGGACTTAGTCCAAAGGGAAATTGAATGAAATAGAAGTAAATTACAACTCTCTCTAATTCTATTCTACACTTGTGTATGACAATAGAAAATATTGTTTGCACCCATGAACCAATTCTTTTTTTTTCTATATTCTTAGGAAGTAATCAGTTGTTTGAGTTACGTGTTATGCGATGTTCCAAACTTAACAGTCATACTCAAAAAAACACAAATCATTTTACATACTTTAAATTTGTTTCTTTAGATTCTTTCAGAATTTTATTTTGAAAAATAGCACTATTATGAAATAAATAAAATCCTTATACTATAGTACTAGAAAATCTATCGAATTATATTAACGGGAATTATATTTTATGATGAGAAATTTATTTTTATGATATTTTATTGCAATCTTATACTAACATCGGGGGGTTAGATCTATAAATAAGTGAAGGACAATATTTATTTAATGAGATAAAGTATAGCAAGTTTGTGTTGCCTAAATATTCAAAATAACCATAAATGCGTGGACTGGACATAATACCATCACTACTTTTCTATGTAGTTTAAGCTTTTAAAATCTAAACCTATCCCATAATAATATAAAAATATTTCCCTATGAGTTATAATTACATCTGCATAAATAATAACCATAAAGTACTTACAGGACTTACAGAAGTATTTACAACATTTAGTTGCTATTATTCGAGCTAAATAATAGCATCTAGATATTTTTAACTGAAGATTTTGAATCACATGGTAAATGCAGTATGATATTACTTTCTTAAATCTTATAAGTAATAGTTAGGCTATTAAATTCAGATTTATTAATTCCTTTATAAACTATCAAGTATTTTGCTACTACGAACACAATTTAAATAACCTCCATATATTTCATTTTATACGAAAATTATTAAATCGATGTCAAATATAATATAAATCTAAAAATTGCTTCTAATTGAAGTGCATGAGGTTTTTTTTTTATAATGCCGTTATTAGAATGAATGTTACGATTGAACACATCCTTTCTCACTCAGCTCTTGTTTATTTTAATTACATAATAGCTCTATTCATGGTACTTCCCGTCACAATAATGTTCTTTTAAAGCTGGAATTGGGCTAGTGAGGATTCTGGAATTGGTAATCAGATATCTAAAAAAAATTGGTGAATCCAACTAATTTAATTGAGAAACATTGTTTCTTTTGCATTTTTATGATTTTTGCATTTATACAAATAAATATGTTCCACTTGCTCATTGCTGCAGACTAAAAATGAAAGAAATAAAAGTTTGAAAAATATCGCAGAATTTGTATCATATAAATATGCATCTTGACTTGTGTTTGCGGGTTGGCCAAATAAAAAGGATGATTTTAGAGTTCATTATAGTTTTTATTTTTATTTTTTTTAAAACGGTTTATTTTAGTTTTTAATTAAATATTTTTGCTTCATGTACCAACCGAATTGAATAATTTAAATGATTCTTGGTATGCAAATAAAATTTTCTATTAAATGACACATCACTGAAATATCCTCTGAATTTTGAGTTTTCTAAGGGTTTCCCTCCATATTTTTTTCACATTTACTTTCGTGAGAAGAGTAAGGTAAGTGTAGAAAGTCAGCTGAAAAAAATTCAATGATAACATTCATGAAAAACTTCTCAGTATTTATGTCAAATGTATTTAAACATGCAAGCCTAGAACCAAATTGGCTTTCTTTGGTGTATTGATACAGCATACATAAGAATTAATACAAATTTATTTGAGACTGAGTATCAAAGTGTGTTGCCAACAATAAAATTGCTTTCTTTTATAGGTACTCGTAAAGCCAACAAACCTATGACGGTAATAAGTTTTACTTTGCTCATCATTAAATTTATTTTTCTGGTTAATCCAAATTATGCTTCATACTGCTTTATAAAGTAACTTACATACATTCATTAAATTAAAACTGTTTAGAGTCAATATAACAAACCATTTATGCCCCGTTTTGAAAAGTAAACATTAGTATTATTTTAAAAGGCTCATTTTCTCAAAAGTATGAAACACATGATGCATTCATGATAAATCCATATGAATCTTTAATGTACTAAACTTTAAATATAAGAAAACTAAAGGTAATCACAAGGCAAAACCTGCACGAATCCAATAGAAAACAACAACAACAACAACCATACTCACATCTGTATCCATGTTTACGCGAGCCGACATCCAGAAAAGCAGCGTAAAGAACAACAGCTCAAATTAGACAAACTCAAACACACCATCCCCAAACACCCATAAAACCAACAATTCAAATCTCAATACAAAAAAAAACCACGAGATAGCATTTCATTTACTAGAGAAAAATCTCACCCGAATGCAACATTTTTGAGCTGATGGAAAGTCGGCTTCTCCGTGCTGCACCGACGCCGCGCAGGGAATGCCGGGAAGGGAGGGAGGATCGATCGCCAGGGCGGTGCCCTCCCCCCGCACGTGGTGTGCGATCAGCAAGAGTCGGAGGAGAGGGGGGAGGGATGGAGGGAGAATGCAGATCGGAAGTGATGAGTTTGTGAATGATTTATCTCTTTTGAGCCACAGAGTTTGGATCGGATTTTTTTGATGGGTTCATTTCGGGATTTTTGGAGGTTCGTCCGTGGGTGGGAAAATGATTGGAATGACTGGAATTGGGTGAAATTAAGTTGAATGGATATTCTTAATAACACACAACATTTACCCATAATACCGATATTATTGTCAATTTATAAAAAGTACCAATGCTGTACTTATTTTTTTTTTGTTTAATACTGTGTTAAGGTTGTCTTCCGATTAATAATTTTAAAAACTGAATGTTTCATCCCTAAAATTTCAGTTCAATCAAAGTATCTTTAAAAACCCAACATTAAAATAATAAAATTATTCTTTTAGTACATAAGAAAATTTTAAATTAACAAAAATAGCATTTAAAAGCTTTAGAAAAATTTATTTTATTTGTGCAATTGAATAAAGAACTAAATAAATTTTACTTAAAAGACTTACTGAAAAGAAATCATTAAATCAAAAACTTTAAAAATTTTCATTCTCCTTTTCATTTTTTTTTTTATTTTTTTTTTTTAATTCAATTCTATATAGTAACTTTTAAAACAATTCCAAACCGTGTTTTTATTACAAAATCTAATTTTAAATCGTTCACATTTAAAGTCATACAACTAAGCGAACATGATCACTTCGTAGACGGTCCATCAAAATTCTGCTCCAGCTCCCGACCAGAGAAATAAATCCTTTGAAACATTTCCGGTGCAGTGCAATACAATAGCTCCACACCTGCGCTGCTACGGAACAGCTAGCTTCATAAAAAACCTAGTAAGGTGGTATTGTGTAATCTATTCAATACATTCAATATGGTTCAACAATTGCAATAAAATTTTAGTTCAGAATATTTAACTATGGGCGTAACCCCCAATTTCCAGAATAAGGTTTCAGTAAAGCTTTGTAAAATATTAAAAAAATAATAGAGAATGCATTAGTACGGGAAATGTTTTTTCTTTACATTTAAGCAACTTTCAGAGCTTATTTAGAGTTAAAAATGTTAGGTTTTTTGGTTTTAGGTCGAAAAACTCTTTAAGAAAAATAATTGACTAATGCATTTAACCATATTTTGTTTTAAAGTATGTACGAGCTAAACTGTTTATAAAATTAAATGTTCCTAAAATTTAACTTATTTCATGAATGTAAGCAATAATATCTTTTCTTTATAACAACGAGTTTTATTTTTGCAACAAAAGTATTTTATTTCTTGACTTCTTAAAAGTGAATGACTACTACCCAGCGAATTGTTTGAACGTGCTAAAATGTAATTTTGTTGCATAAACAATTCTTATTTGAGTAAATGTTTGCAAGTAATCCTTATGTTAAAATACAATATCGCTGTATTGTTTCTAATTCCTTTTTAATTCAGTCTAGTTTACGATACAAAAACAAAAATTCAGATTATGTATGTTAGTGAATTTTCAAGGAGACTATCTGGCTCTCTTCCTAATATTGTTTTGCTCTCTTGGCATTTAAATTTATAAGAGTAAAGAAGTTGCTTCTTCTGTATCCTAATGTAGTTCGTTTTCTTTTTTTGAGTTAGTCTTCCTTTGAAACGCTGTTAAAGATTTATGGGTCATTCCCAAAAAAAATCGTAGTACATTTGATAGTTAAAACATTTGGGAAAAAATTGAAATATCATAAAAATGTTATGCTCCTATTACAGCTAAGACTTTAAGCTTTTCAATGGTAAAAATTTTAATTAGTTAAAATAATAACTTTATGGGTTTTGTAATGTTTTGTTATGTGAAGTAAAAGGTTTTTCCAGTCTGTCAGGTTAATGAGTTTTGATTATTGTTTTCAAATAAAAAAAGGGGACAAAATAAAACTTTCAGATACAAAAATATGCTCAAAATCATTTCAAAAAGACATAAAATATCCATTAAATAGCTTTTATATTTTTGGAGCTATTCATAGTAACTTTTCTCGTCTATTGTTATAATATTGAGCATAAAAGGATATCTATATGAATATTTTGTTGTTTCAGCTCAACCTCTTAGTATTAATTTTCACAACACATAAAATGAAGTCTTTCTTTAGCCAAGAAAATCTCGGATTTGAATCATAATCACCTTTAAACATTCATAAATAAAAACAATGTTGCAACTTGCAACAGTAAATTGAATATCCGAGACTGAGTTAAAGATAGCATCACTCACAATAGAAAAAAAATCTTTCCACTGTTGCAAGTGTATTGTTGGAAAACACTGTTTTTAAATTATTTTAATCATTTTCGCTTTCGTTACTGTGAAGTGAACGTCATTTTGAAGATTTAGGCGTTAGCTTGACACAAGAGGGGATGTGCCAAGCTAACGGCTAAAATGAATGCTGGCTCGCTCACGAGTGAAGCAAGGATTTCAAGGTAAGTTCACAGTAACGCTTTAAGCAGCCTCATTAAATTCACCATGGTCATTATAAGTTATAAGACAATAGTACTTTAATAAAACGATGAAGGCTTACACGGCCGGAGTCGATTATGAAGGATAAATCTTCTGGGCTGTAGCGTTGTGGTCTAGGCGATGGCAAAACACTGAGCGTTTCTAAATTAAGTCTAGCTAGACAATGGTAAAACACCACTACTTTACAAGACGTTGACAAATCTAAAGGCCTGAAGCGGACTTCACTAATCACCTTGTATACTTCAATTTTTTTTTACATTTGGTTACCCAAAAGTTATAAATATTACCATGATTTCACAAAAATATTTTTGGAAAATAATTATTTTTTCAAGAAAAAAAAAATCTTAAAAATAGAGTGTTCAGGTGACGTCAGGACCAGTTATTTTCTTTTAACAGTTAACCTTCTGTAGGGCTTTTAACTGTTGCTAAGGCCGTTGTTTATCTGTTGCTAAGGCGGTTTTTAGGTATGGGATCACGTGATTGCAAATGCTCCAATAGAAGAATTCCACGACTAGTCATTTTCTGTAACTGTTAACTTTCTGTAGAGCAAAAAATTGTAACCTTCTGTTGCTAAGGCCGTTGTTAGGTCCGAGTCATGTGATTGAAAATGCTCTATTGGTGAAAGCAGGCAATTTGAAAATATCTCCTGCAGTTAGATACTCCAGTTCCCCCATCTCCCCATCCCTTCTTATATCCCCTGGAAGATCGGGCGCTCAAATCCTATAAATAAATGACGGTATCTCTACTACCCTCTTCTTCACCTGTTCCTGAAATAATGTTTCTTGAGGAAAATCCTTACCGTTGTTATTCAAAAAGGAACTAAATATTTGAAGGAAACGAATTGACTAGTGGATTAAAGAACTATAGAAATTAGCTCAGTTTAAAGAAACTTGTAGAGATACACACAAATTTCATTTATAAGTACTTAAATAAGAGCTAAAGGATTCTAGCTATATTTAATAAAATATTTGTTTTCATACGAAATTTTTAAATGATACCATGATTTTTAATACATTTCAAACGCAAATGTTAATATAATGGAGCTAATTATTAATAACGTAATCCATTAAAATAATCGAGTTGTTATTTTAATTTTTTCTTTTAAAAACTCAATTTAAGCTTCTGCTGTTAAAAGCTTAAACTTTAATATATTTTGTTTGAAAACCCGATAAAAAACATTTTTTAAATTAAAAAAATATCAATGATATTCTGATTCTTTACGATAAAAAAAAATATTTCATGAATTTTCTTGCAAAAAAACTACTCTCTTAACTAAGTCTCTTAACCTTCAATTCTCTCATAATGCAACACAAAAAAAACAATAGACACCAAGTATTGCTATCAAGAGTAATGGGCATGCATAATTTTTAGTTATTGGTTATGGTAGTTTTAATGCACTTAAGCTATGCATTACGAATAGGTCTTATGTGACGTGCTCAAGCTCAGTTCCGCCTCCAACACCTATCTTTATACACAACAGAACTAACAAGGTGTATCAAGGTACTCACAGTGTCCACAGAAGTACAGGATCCCCAGGCGTACATGTCCAGGCACCACACACCATATCTCTTCCCTATGCACGTTCATTGTTCCTTTCTTCACACATATCTGTTTCTGGTTGTCAAAAGGAGCCTGGTTCAAGGACCGTAATTCCGGAATAAATATAGATCGAGCGGAGGGTGGGTATGATGTGGAAGAAAAAAAAAGAACGACACGGTGCCAAGTGTGATTTCGAACCACTTGCTTTTTCGAATGAGCGGCGGTGACGAAATCTGGGCAGCCAATCACGAATTAAAACGGAGGAAACAATCGGGTTGTTTTCATGAGGCGGATTCGGACCTCGTGAACTGGGCTCAGTGGCTAAATTAAGATCCGTTACGTTTGATCGGGTGGTTATTGTCGTTTGGCTGGCGGTGGAAGGGAATTTAAAATGAATGTAGATTTTAATTTGGTGGTATATCATCGGTTTATTTGATTGTTCTGTTTTGAAAGTTCTCTTTATTGCAAAATTAGAAAAGTATGGAATGTCTTTGGAAAACAAGCTTCCTTTCTTTCTGTTTAGTGTTATAAAATGGAGGAATTATTTCGACTAGGAAGGAATTTTTCAATTGCAATTTTTTTTCCACAAAGGGTGTCCATATTTAATCGCTTATTTTTCATTAATTTAACTTATTTTTCGACCCATTTTCAATTTAAAAACAAATTGCTAACAATACAAAATATCAGTCCCTACGCATACCAGAGATTCTATAAAATTACTCTCCTTTCTGTCTATCTAACCTATTCAAATTCGGACTATGGTATTTTACAATTAAATTTCAATTTAAAATAATAAAATTAATTATTTAATATAAATCAATCATTAAGTGTTATTAACACTTAATGATTGATTTAAATAATAGTTAGTAGTCGTAATAAAATAATAGTCGTAAATAATAGTTAGGGAAATTAAATATACATGTCAATGCTATCATTTCCATTTCAGATTCTACATAAAAAAAGGTGGATACAAAATATTGCCATTCACACCAGTGTCGATAGAACTTACAACATCTCCCGCCCATTATAAAGCAGTTTCAGTATCTGAGATCACAAAGTTTTTTTTATTATTTCGCCGTCAGTAAGCTACACACACGAAGAGCAAACACATGAGGCTGAAGGGTCTTGCACATCATAACAGCGTCAGCGGAGGATTTCCTGATTGGTCACAGACGATAGTGTCCACATCGTAATGGCTGTCGGCGTAAGGGGTCACCAAGGTCCGGATCCTCTGTTCAACAAATATAAGTCCGAATAAATATTAAAAAATTCATGAGACCGAACTATCAGTAATGTAGATAAGGCAATTTTTACAGTGATCAGAAATTTGTTGGTTTGAATAAAGTAAAAAATTTACTTATAAAATGTAAAAACTTATCCAGTTTTGGGGGTTTACTGGTATTTATAGACTGTAGAAACTATCTTCATTTGGTAAAAACTATTCTTCTTAATATTTTGAAAAATTTCAATCGTATAAAACCATCTTACATCGAAAAGTTCAATGGGAAAATATTACAGCCATAGCAATAATAATTCTAAGAAATATATATTATATATATTATAGCAAAACTTTTACTACTGATTAATAAAAAAAATTATTTTTAAGCATTATTAATTACTAAATTCTAAATTTAATTTCTCATAAAAACAACATTTTTAAGACTAAGAAATAGGGAGAAAGTTTATTTTTTAATAATATTTCTAAAATTACTAGATATAACTTCTTCAAAAATAATTTAGAACTAAAATATTAAGACTCATTTTATAATCATAGTTCCTCAAATGTACTTTTGCCCAAGTGTTAATATGATATTAATAGGTCATAGATGGAAATAAATTTCAAACTACTTCTGATAAAACTTTTCAATTTTGAAGGCCACAGTCAGTAGAGGATTTTGTAGACGGAAAGCTAGTTTAGGGGTTTATACTATAAAATAGAGAAATAGCGCAAGATTTCATCTATACCTCAGAAAAGCTTCCAGGTGTAGTGCAAATCTTGTAAACTGCTACAGCTGGAATGCAAAACACTGATGAAGCCGCAATCAGCATTCCAAACACATTAGCTCCCGGTGGGTAAACGTAATCCTCATACGTGAGAGGCTCGTAGCTTATAAGACCATAAACGATGATCAGCTGAAATGAAATTGTTAATTGAAATACTTTAATCTAAATTTAAAATGTAGTATACTCTAGATAGTACCTATCATTTAATATAAAATAATTTAATAAAAACATAATTTTTACACGGTATTAGTTGTAATGTAGGTAGTTCTTTGTTTAGTCGAAATTATTCCTCATTGGTAATATATAACAAAATAGATATATTGAGAAATATCACCTTGAATTTACAAATATTAATCTAACTGGTTTTTTTAAACAAAGTTTCTTCTGTTCAAGATTTCGCAAAATTTATTACTACGATATAGAACAAATAATTTTACATTAAATGTTGTGTTTGGAACAAACTTTTCCGTTTGAATGATGATTTTATCGAATTTCTGACTTTTCCCCTAGTATTTAAATTTATTATTATACACTCAATTTATTTTGAATGATGTGTGTTATCTTTTAAATTTCTTTAAAATACCCCAAAAGCTTTTAGATATGAATTACTCCACAGAAAATTGAGTAGATCATAGAAGAGCACGTCTACACAACGGAAGTAATCACTTACGTTGTAAATTCAAGATCACGACATTGAATGTGACATTTCCTTCTTATGACTTTAGCGCTCGCAATGTTAGGTGAAAGAATAACTTTAGGCCGATAAATTGTATAAGAAAGCTGTTTTTTATAATATAAAACTACTGACTATTAAAATGCAAATATTCGTCTTTCTTTTCTATTTTTTGAAAGCCATAATGATTTGCATTTGATACTTACTCCTTTTCATTTTACCCATTATTTTATGCAAGTATAAACTAAGTAAGACAACTTCAAAAGGATAACTATATAGGTTAGTAGAACTATGACTTTTCTTTCCCTAGTTGTAAAGGCACATTTTAGCCTATTTTGATTCAAACATCTTACCCTTTCAATGCATTTAAAATAAAAAATAACATAGAGAAAATGTAATAAAAAAGCTTTTAATATTTTTATGATATTTAAATATGTATCTTTATCATATTTTTCTTTCTATATTTTTAGGAATTAGAATTGTATTCATAATAATTTCTTTTTGAATTAATAAATCAATTCCTCCAGAAATTATAATATTCATTTTGAAAATTCAAAACAAGCATCGCTATAGTTCCTATATTGATTTCTTTGATTATATTTATTCATTCACAACCTCAATAATAACTGCCACTGAAGCTTGAAGCTGTTAATTTATGTATAGTGAAGTGGTTAAAGTGAATTTATTTTCAAAACTTCTCTACTACAGGGGAAAAGAGGGTAAGAGTGCGTAGTCGGGTAAAAGTAAGCAGCGGTTTTTTTTTCCAAGTTGGCAAAATTATACGGGAGAACAATTATGATCACATGGACAGATGTATTTTAAGCTATCCTCACAGACTGTCATTATTATTTTCATACATTCTGTACTTTATTTATCAGGTAAAGTATAGTTTCTTTGAGTTAGCATTTAATTTTTCCGGGAAGGAAACTTAATTGTTCTGTAAATAAAGAAAAAATGATTGCTTTCAAAGTGAATACCAATGTGAAATATACTTCCTTCTAAACAACTTGGCATCGTTAGATTTTAAAATAAAATACCGCCCGAAACAGGGACTCGAACCCTGGACCGTTAGGTTAAAAGCCTAACGCTCTACCGACTGAGCTATCCGGGCTCGACACCCTGGCTAGTTACATTAAATCTATTTGAGTAAAATGACCGGGAGGACAACTTATGTAATTAAACTTATGTAACAAAGACAACTTATGTAATTAAAGGGCAACTATGTAATTAATTTGGAAGGGCCAAGGCCCCTTAGTGGTCAATAGGAAATCTTTTTTCTCTTTTCTTTCTCTTTGGTATGTTGTGTAATTGTATATAACCAATATAATAATAAATTATTCTTATTCTTATTCTTAAAACATCGGCGTCTAAGAGTATGCACCAACATGATAGTACAGTTTTTTGTAGCGAGAATCATAAAATTCCTCCTACTCTTTACCACATGCGATTTATGTTCTACAATTGATTAATAAATGTTTAAATTAACCTTTTTAAGCTTATAATCCCTCAGAAGCTGAAAACTAGCTTTTGTAAAATCATGCAAATGTAAAGTTGTGATTTTTTATAGATTTTTTAAGAAGATTGGGAATCCTGTTTGGATCATACTTAAAAAGAGGTGACATGAGGGAGGGATCTTCCAAATACGAAGGCAGTGGTACATTTTTTTTTTTTTTTTGCAATTAATTCCTAGTTTTCAGGGTGCTTACTCTTGGACTCCCGCCTGCGTACTTTTAGCCGCCCCGTCGCGTAAAAGAACGCACTCAAATATTTTATATATTTTTGATTTTTAGCATTATTTATTTAATACCTAAAACTTTGATTTTTTGTACCTTGGGTTGTAAGTCAATAAACTTGTTTTCAATAAATTTTTGAATCCCTGGCTTAAAATTTCTCCATTTTATAGCCCAACATCATTTTTGTGCGTACTCTTACCCTCCTTTCCCCTACATTTCCTATTAAGTTTAAAAAATTACTTTGAAACTGAGTGCAATTTTCCTTTTAATATTTTTAAATCTGTATGCAAATTTCTTGTATTTTCACCTAAAATAGACCAGTATTCTTTTAAAAGGGTCGTTTGTAACTTTAAAATTGTACCCAAAAAAATACTTTACAAAATATTAAAAAACCAATTACTTAACTGACTTAATTATTCATATCCCCTGTATGCATTAAGGAGGGGGAATCCTACCATTAAAAAGACTGGAGCATTTAAAAACCAGCAGAATTTCCACCATATTCCAACCTCAGTTCCAAGCATTTCCTTGATGTCTGCTGAGAATCTGTTGATTCCTAAAAATAATTTTTTTTTCAACATTTCTTTTAAGTTTTACAAACTGAAAATGTATGAATTTATGTTACAGAAAATTTTATAACTGAAAATCTTTACAATTTCTTCCTAATATTTTACTAATACGTACTATTTTGTTTTGAAAATAAAGTATTGAGGACCTTATGAAGGTTTAGCTTGAAATACTGCATAATTATGCAAATTATACATATGAATTTTTATAAATTATCAATAGCTTATAAATATATATTTTATCAAATTAAAAATAAGTGTTTTTTAAACCAGTACTAATTTAATAAAAAGAACTTTGATGTGAAAATCACTTTAAATCTCACCGTATATCCAAGACACTGCTATAGCTTCAAAGAAAACGGCAAACAGTATGGAGTAACCAGCTGCATAACGATCCAATAATTGTACAACATAAACTCCTCCCTATAAAATATTTCTGGCTCATTATAATTAAGTCCAAAAATGAAGTTTTTACATATATTAACAACTTAGTTTCTAAAAACTTTATATTTTTCGATAGGTGGATCAAACGCCCATGATTTTTAAAATTTCAGAATTATTTCTTTTACCCAAGTTATTTTTGTTCCTAATTCTTCAAAACTAATACATATAAAGTTTTGTAAAATTTTAATAGTATTTAATTGGTCCACCACGAACTTAAAGTTCTGAACTTATGCTCAATTTTTAAGAAAACTGCACAAAAACTGAAGATAGTCTTCATATTTTATTTATTTATTTGTTTAACTAATTTTATATTGTATATCAATGTAGTCCAACCCGTGGACCTCAAAGAGATTTTTATGGCACTCGGCAACAAAATGTTTGAAAAGCTAGGTAAGTAAAACTACATATTTTCAAGTAATCAGATCCTATATTTCAGCTACATTAACGTGCTGGAAAAACTGTGAAAAAAAAACTTATGAAATCATGTGTTTTATGCTTTACAATTAAAAAAGAAATTAAAGGAATTTATTAGGTATAGCCTTTAAAAATAAATACAATTTAACATATTTTTGTATAAAAAAGTATTCCTACATTGAGTAAATAATAATGAATTGTAAAAATTTATAAAACTCTAAATATTTTACTAACATAAGAGAAAAACGGCGCTATTTTATACAAGGAGCACATTGATCCTACACTTTTAATATTTCAAAAACTATCAAGGTAAATTAAGTCATATTTTTACTAAAAGTTTTCTTTACATGCATACTGTTACATAACTGTTTATTAAAAATAATAAACAGTTAGGGTCTGTAGTAAATCAATAAATTAAATGAGAGAAACCTTTTATTTTTGTTATATATGTAACGTAATTTTTTTGAAGAATAAATATAAAATCTTCTTGAGGCTATTCTACTTTAAAAACAGAAATCTCTAAATACCAAAGGAAAAATTATTCTATTTAGGAATAGGGGATATACGTAGTTAAATTTTAAACAACCTTTATCATATTAAGAAGTAAAAATAATTAAATCTAAAAAAAGCTCCCTTATTTATATGATAAGTCGCAAGGCCATGACAATGAGAGTGCTTGTGAAAAAAAATAAACTTGACTATTTTACAAAATGAAGGTTTTTCTTCCAAGATAGCCAAATGGGAACATACATTTTGAGGTGGGATATGATACACCAGTGGGGCACATTGATACACACATATTAAAATGTTTCATGTTCAAAGTTTGCAGGAGAATATCTCATAGCAGATTTTAAAAAATCAGTTGAAGATACCTGAGGGCTAAAGTGAAGAATATTTTAGTGATGTTGTGACTGGGGAAAGGCCAAATCTGGAATCTTCTCAAGTGTTTGAGATTGACAACTGTTTGTACTGTAGCTATGTGTATTTCTAAATTTTGTAAAAAACCTTGGTCAGAAATCGATCTCTTAACGGCAGTTATTCAAAACTTTCATAAAAAAAAGTCAGAAATTAAAAACTTAAAACAAAAAGAATAAATATTGATGAATATAAGGTAAATAAATTAATGAAGTTATTATCAACGGCAGTTGAAAATACATTATCAAATCAGGAGCTTGAAAACATCGCCTGGAGAAGTTTAAAACCCTTTTATAGGTAACCAAGAACTAGTATATTAAGGGCAAAATTAGTGGCAAAATATTACAACACTGGCCCCAAACTTACCAGTTATATAGTACCTACCAAGTACCACATTTTTCTATTTCTGAATGGTTTTACACAAAGATATCTCTGGATATTATTTAAGTAACTCACAGGACAATTATCCCTTTAAAAATTACATCTTCTTTCTTTAATTATAGATTTAAGAAGCTCAATTATTAGTTAAATTAATTTTTTTTATTCTTGATAGTTTAATGGAAAATTTATTATTTATATTCACAAAAAGGTATTGAAAAACGGCTTATGATCCCTATCAATACAACAGCATTTATTATTTTCCTAAATGTTTGCTATTAATTATTATTTTTTAACAAATTAATCACTGTATCAATGAGCTCCAAGCAATGTATCGGTCTGTTCTGCATATGAGGTACATTGATACAAAATTATTTTAAAGCTTAATTTGTATTAGACTTGCATTTTTTCTTATTGTTTTCATTAATTTGAGTTTTAGATAGTTTTTTAAAAAAAATATTTGAATAGGTAGGTATATAAGTAATTTTTTTCTACTGAAATTTTTTTTTTTTGTAATTTTGGTGTATCAAATCGCCCCGTGTTCCTCAGTTATGTTCCCCGTTATGTTTCAGAAATCTATATCTGAAAGTGCTTTTTGGATTCAATATTAATTTTAATGTTTATTTCCTCAAATTGATACTTAATGCTTCTAAAAATTTAAAAAGATAAAAGATTTAAAGAAAACACAAAACCCATGCTTTTTTATTTACTGTTATTGTAAAGGATTTTCAGAAATAAACTATGATAGTAAATAACTAACTGACTAAATTTTATTCAGGATATTCATTAATTTCAAAAGATGCGAAGAAATTTAAAATATAATAGTAGTAAAACAATTGAAGTAAAAATAAATATTCCTAATTTCTTTCAGCAAACTAAAGGAAAATTAGGTAGTACATAGGTAAATTCAATTATTTTTATTTTTGTTGGGAGACATCGTGACAAAAGCAGAAGAATGCAAAAAAAAATTAATTCAGTAGTTATTAAAAACTTCTCACTGTAAAAGGAAGTTTTTATCTTTTTTCCATACATTTTAAAATTATTATTAAACAAGCAAATTAGATGTATCAGTTACCTCTGTACAGCCAGGAAGACCAACAAAGAAATAGAACGTAAAAAGAGCCGCCACGAACCATTCCCTGTGTTTTTTCAGAAATTCATATTCATCACTCAGAGCGGTCAGAATGGCCTCAGACCCTCCAAACTGTAACAATTATAATAGCTTAACAAAAAAAAAGACAAAACATTTTAAAAACAACACAAAACTCAAAATATTATATTTTACCAATTCGTTAACTTCGCATCTGTAAGTATGAGATTTTTTTTAAGTATAGAAAATTTTCTTATAAAATATCATTCATGTGTTTCTGGCAGTTTCTTTTTTCAGGCTGTAAACTTTTGGAAAGACTATCCAGTCTATGGATGTGTGATTGAAAAAATTGGGTTGAAAGTTAAATTTCTTTTAAAATAAATTATTTTTATTTTTAACACAAGGTTAATTATTGATAAAAAAATATTAAGAAAATCCAATCGTTCTAAACTAAATATAGGATAAATAAAATAGTAATTAAAGAGATCAATGTTAAAGTAAATTCACCACAATGGGGAGTATACAACAATATAGAGTCAATAAGTTAGCCTTGTTTCAAACTAATTAATATCTTATTCATTATAATCGAATATTTCAATACGCTTTCATTCTTACCGAACTGTCCAGACCTAAAGTAAGTAGCATTAGGAAAAACATAATTGACCAGAACGAAGATCCGGGCATGGTTGCGATTGCTTCTGGATAAACCACAAACACAAGACCAGGACCTGAAAAAAAATTCAACCTATTCAAAAGATCATAACTAAATAGATTATTGGCTACACGAAGAAACATTGGACAGTGGAAACATTAGTTCCTATAAAAAAAACTTACAAAATTACATATCACAAGTTTCGTCATTTTATTTTACCTTTTCTCAATTCCCAATCTGATGTAATAACATATAGTGAACTACCATTATCATCATCTTAATATTTTGAGTCCAAAAGTTTTTGTGTGATATAAAATTCACTTCACCTTCTGTTGCAACATCTTTCACTTCAACTTTGGATTTGTGAGCCATGTATCCCAAAACAGAGAAAATCACGAATCCAGATAGAAAGCTTGTAGCACTGTTCACAGCACTAGTCAATAGAGCATCCCTAAAATCATGCGAAGTGTGTTAAGTTTTAATCCATTTGCTCCTGTGATGAAAATAGGATAAAATGTTAACCAAGTATCCACTATATTTTTAAATTATAGATTAATGAGATTAAAATTAAATTAATTTATTATATCCCACTATAATAAAATATACCTTCTTACAATCGGGATAAGGACCCATTAACATTTGAATACATTTATAGTTACAGTATACATTTGAAGTTTTATTTCAGAATTTGTAATGAAATGGGTTAAAAATGTTTCCTTTTATTTTAATGATACATATTAAATTATTCTAAAAGAGAAAAATTACATTCATTTCTAAATTACAAAATTATATTCAATCCCATCCTTTTGTTAATCAGTCTAGGCTAGACATAATTTTATATCTTATGTAACAATCTTTAAATACATCAATACCAACCGTACCTATAAACATTGTTGTGGAATTCGTTATAACTGGCATAGGCTAATAAAACTCCAAATCCAGGGCCTAAAGAAAAGAATACTTGAGTTGCTGCATCCACCCACACCTATACAAACAGTTAAATTTACTTGAGAAGCATGGTTAGTATTAATAAAAACAGTTTAAACACATAAATCGGATATGTTTTTTAAATGTTCAATCAGTGAAAGGTGTCGTATTCTGTAGAAAATCAAAAGTAAAAGAGTGTCAGAGTCTAAATAGAGCCTGTTAAATGTGTATAGAAAGTTTAGCATTGAAACTTTCCAATAGAATGTAATTATAATTCCAATTTTGTAATAACAAATTTGTAATAGCAATTAGTAAGTTTTATGCCTAAGGCTGTACCAATTTTCCTTTTACATTCATATCCAATGTTTTTCTTAATTTTTTTTATTTTTTGTGTTTTATTTGTGTTGTTTATTTGTGCTACTCTCTCGTGTTATTTCTTTTTAGTCATCTAAATGGGTAATTCTATCCCAGGTAACAAAAATGTGTTTTGTTTTTTTTCCTTCTTATAGGTAATAGCTAATTTATGTAAAATAAACTATTATTATAATTAAAAAGGGGGATCTGGTTTGATGAGTCGGTCAAACTAGATTGGGATAAAAAGTAACATTAAAAGAGTAATTCTTTATCAACCCGTTCACTTCTCTAAAAGGAGTTCATTGTATTATTGTATTATTGGCCCTTGTATTATTATCTAAATAGAAAAATGTGTAAGAATCATAATGTGGATATTATTTTAGATAATATATTCTCGTGGGCCTTGAAAAGTTTAAGTAGGAGGAGTTAACAGGTATATTGATTGCTTCATTAAGTTTCCTAATTTTAGTTATCGAATGAGACACTTTGGTGTTGATATTTATCAATTATTTCTTTCAGTAATTTTGGGTTTAAATAAAAACACTTCTTCCTCTTTTAACATAAAAAGATATACTCAGTCTTCACTTTAAAAATCTATTAGACTTAAAATTTAAAAACGGGAACAATTCCGAAATCAGACCAATCATCCCCTTTCAAGCAAGCGTGAAAGGAAATATTTAAAATTGAAATCTACGTTAAAACTAAGCACCGTTAGTTTGTCGTCTTATTTTCAGTTAAGGTGTACTAACATAGCTGTAACAATAGCAAAGCCTGGAAAAAGTCTTTTCGAGTGAACTTATCCTTACATTGGCATTCATGAGAGCGGAGAAATCGGGCGTCAAGTAGAACCTGATGCCATCCGCCGCACCCGGGAGAGTGCACCCCCGCACCAAGAGGACCAACAGCACCACGTACGGAAACAGCGCGGTGAACCACACGACCTGCGAGCATCAAATTAAAATAAAATTCACACTCTGATCAAGATTAAAATAATAAGCATTGGAAATTGTATGAAAGTAGGATTGATGTTTAGAACAATTATTGGATGTTCGTTGTTATGGATCTTTCATTTTCACCCTCGTATTTAGTTAATTGTTTTTTTAATATTTGTACCAAACGATGAAAGAGTAGAAAAATTTTAATATTCTCTTCTTTATGACCAATCAACTTTGTGACGGGTAAATAAAAGTTTGTAAACTGGATTCAACTTCCTCCCACTGATAAATAAAGAAAAGCTAAACCAAGCTCGATAACTTTTATTAAAGAAAAGTTTATTATAGTTTAATTTACCATCTAAGCAGGCCTAATTTTAATCTGTAGTAAAATTAATGCTATGCCACACTAAATCTTTCTCTCACAAATGAGGTAAAAACCATTAAGTTTGTAATCAATCTCCCTTCAAGAAGTGTAAAATATTCACTGGAATAAAATATTTTTCATTTTATTCCATTAATTAATTCTTAATCGTTTGTTTGCAGATTTTGGTCATCCAGTTTTATTGGGGAAGATTTATTAAAAACTACCTGAGTTCACCTTCTAAAAGAGAAACCTGGATTCACTACATTGAATAAATTCTTACAGTTAAATAATTAAAAGGAAATTATGAGAAATAAAATATTTAAGTTTCGAAACTACTTTCAAAAACTCCTTGAACTTTTACACTCTTGATTCACACGGATTTACAATCTGTATAAAGGTAATAATTTTATTTTATCAATTCTGAATTCCCGTTTACATAACACAACTCCAAACATTATTGAACCGGCTGTCACTCACAAATTGTGATGCAACCAGAAAAGTCACTCCAAAAAAAGAGAGATTCGCCTCTTTTAAAGAAAAAAAATCTTTCTGGCAGGGAATAGCACTCCCGGCCATCTCTTTCGCACTTCCGGTCTCGTTCAAGTTCTCCCCCAATTAGGAGCAGCTCCGGAAGTAAGGAAGAGGAAGAAAGCGACCGTCACGATATGGCAATTTCGACCAATCGCCGCCCGCCATGGACCCTCGGCTTGAAAGGGGCTCTCTCTGATGAAAGATGAGTTTTACCCTTTATGACACTTGGCCAAAAGTTGAAGTTTTTCGGAAAGTGAAAAATCTTCTTATCCTAACAACAACTCTATTTCATAAAAGCATGACTAAGAGAAGATGAATTTTAAGTTAATTTATATTGAAGGTGATAAATTTGAGATTATTAGACAATAGGAATGTCTGATATGGCTTATGAATACACATGGCGCATTTCGTTTTCCTGAGAATACTTAGAAATTAAGAGTTTAACATTTGATGAATTTCTCAGACGAATGTAACTGATAAGTCCCAGATCGTATGGTCTTTCCTTCCAATTGGTTAAAGAATTTTTGGTTTAAAACTTACAAGCAAAAGATAGCTTTATCTTTAAATATTAAACCTTTTGTCACTAACCGATCAGGGTCTGTGTAATTTTTGCCCACTTTGAACTTTTGAATATGCTTTCTTCTTCGAAGCATGAAATTCTCCCCTTTCACTTAGAAGAGAACAGCTTTTACAGGTCTATTCCATTTAAATTGAGATGGATATTACCGTTATTTTAGTAAAGGTTGATATAGTGATTTTAATTTTTTCAATAAATTATATTAGAATCTTCACAAATTAACCAATTACTCGAAGAATATGACAAAAAAAAATTAAAGTTATACAAAAGTTTGTTAATAGATATAAAAACTTTAGATAATTACAACATTTAATTCTAAACTTATTTATAAGGTAAAATGTTAAATGAACTTCAAACCACCCCTTTATAGCTCTTGCGAATGGCATACTTTACTTTAGTTACAATGGTATTCGCTTTGTAAATCTAATGTGTGATCAACTGGTTCTGAAATCTTGAAGATATTTCTCTTATAACATTTGGCATCTTTTAACAATTTTAAAATACGAGATACTTCCCTTTTTTTATCAATTTAACTTAAATCAAAGTGTATTTTGTTTGCCGATTAAATACGTTAAGTTTCCCCCTGATAACCACAAATTAGTTTCACAATTGGTTTATTTTTTTACTTCATTTGAAAGCAACAAATAAAATGTATTGGAAGCAACCAACAGCGATTATTTTTACTGTATTCTTTTACTCTTTAATACTACCCTTAAATATAACCATCGTATGCTTTATCCGATAATTTCGCCACGCCAAACCTGAATCATCCAATAACGGTATTTTCCTAAGGAGCCCCATTATATTTCAGAATGGGTGGTATTCATGCAAGACCAACACAACGCCCAACGCTCTCGTCCTACAGCAAGTCCCATAAAAGCCATTTCCCTAAACCCATGGCCATTAAAACAAACAACAAAGCAGTGATCGAGGGATTATTTTAAGTAATATTCTAAAACGATGTGACGAACTGCAATCATCCACCCATCAGCATGCATCACAATCTATATTTTATAGCCTCCCATACCGTGCAAGGAAGTCATCAAACCCTTCCTTTACGAAGATTCATTGGAAATTCATGTGATGAATGCGCAATCTAATATCATTAACTTCCATTACCTTGAGTACATGCAGAGGATCAGTTTGGTTTTGGAATTTTGATTCAGCTCTATGAAATTTTCTTATTACCATTGAAATGAGATCGTATAACTCTTAAAATAAATAAGCATGTCTGTTTATATTCCGCTGTATACTATACAATGTTTAGTCCTTATTAACATCGGTATATTCGGTATATTCCAGTTTTACATTACATTTTTTTTCAATATTTTGAACTTCTAAAATGGTCTTGTCACTTCGAAGTAAATGGGATATTTGGATAAATAGATGGGGGGGGTCAGAGAATCTATTTGCTTCAGTTTTTATTAATTTTTTTGTAACCAAGATGATCTTACTTGAATTCACAGTTAGTTTTGGATGCAACAAATAGTTTTAGGAGTAACTTATTATCGCATCATATAAATTTCGATACCATAGTTTAACACATAAAAAAAACATAGGTACGTAGGGTATCACCTTTCCAGATGTCCTGATGCCTTTCCATAGACTGAAGTAACAAATGAGGTAGACAGCAATCAGGCATAGACACATTTGCCATTTTATACTTCCGAGATCTGTTATTCCACTACTATGTTGTATGCCAAGAATGGCTCGACTGAAAAAAACATTATGAATTATCATTTTGCTTCATTACAAAACATGCAAATATAACCTATCGTTTTACACTGGATTACTTTTGTTTTACTTCATACTTTTTCTGATCTACGTAGTTTTTCTAATTTATTTTAAGCTGTTGATAGGGATTAAATATTTTTTTTTAAATCTCTAAGTATAAAACAAAAGATCAAAAGCCTATAAACCGTAAATCTCTAGTACATATACACTTGATAATAACGAAAAGTATATAAGGGGACATCCATAAATTACGTGAGGTGTTTTTCCAAAATCTGGACCCCCCCCTCCCCCCTTGGTGAGATTTAGTGAGATTTTGCTGGACCCCTCCTCCCCCCCACGTGAGATTTACCAACAACTTTTTAAAATTGATTTTCTATCCTATTCATTTGCATTTAGTGCTTCATAGGACCTAAAACCTTTACATTATTAATAATGTGGGGGGAAAGGACATTATGTTATCATCCGGTCGAAATTTGTAAAATGACAGCAATAAATACAATAATTTTAACTTAAAAAGTTGACGTGATATTTTTATCGACCCCCCCCTCCCCCCTTGGTGAGATTTGGTGAGATTTTCCAAATCCCTCCCCCCCCCCTTTTTGACCTCACGTAATTTATGGATGTCCCCTAACGATACACTACGATATAGTATAGAAAATATAAAAGGAAAGGAAATATTGTAAAAAGTAGTTTATCGTTACAAACAGCATGTGTATAAATAACATTTAAATATTATTATTTACACAATTACATATTACATACATGTTATGTGTATATAACGATAAATTATCTATTACGATACTTTTCCCTTGGTATACTTACTCTTGGTTCCAGTTTTAGCGAAGTCAAAGGCAGCAATAGTAAACTGTCTAATTACACCTTGTTTGTAAATTGCAACAATATTTTTATATGAACCGTATATCATCGTTATAGACCGGTTTCACTATATTCAATAAAAAAATACACTTATTTTTAACTATAGAAAACCGTATCATTAGATAAAATCCAATTTCACTTAAGAAATAAATACTCCAATGGAGACTACTATGAGAACTCACTTAAAGTATTCTTCTGCGGGGGACGTTCTCTTCTGTTCCACCCCCGCGTCATCTAGCCAGGTGGTATTTCGATAGTCTAAGGTTGCGTTGTCGTCTATCGGTGTGATCGGACGACAGTTGAGGGTGTTCCACTCGTTTTCACATGTCGTCCAAGGCAGAACACTGGTGAAAGAAGCAATGAAGTAGTACAGTGACCAGGCGATGATGATGTTGTAGTAGAAATCCACGTAGAAAGCTATCAGCACTACGGCGTAACCTATACCTATTGGAAATAAATACATTTTCGAATGTTGTTTTAGGTTTACTTTAAATTCTTGTTGTAACTTTTTTTTCTTCGGAGATTTTTTTTTCGTGTGAAGCCATTATTTGAATCGTTCAATTTGAAAAAGGGAATAAGTCACAAAAAAAGCAGATTAACTTTTTGTGCTCAGAAAAATCTTCAAGCTTCGCTCTACACATGAGTAGAAAGAGGGAAAAGTGACTACCCCTATACACAGATATAGCCCCTTGAATGGGGCAAATCTATATCCATTCACTGCATTTTTTTATTTAATTTGAAATTTAAGTAATTTGTCTTTCTTTTCTTATTCTTTGTGCTGTAAACTAAGCCAAAACATAATTTGTTTTTAATTTAAATTTTTTATACCTTTTTTATCAAGTGGATGTTTCTCCATTGATATTCACCTACTCCATAGAGACTGCCTTAATGATATTTTATTTGTTTCATTCCTTCTGTTTCTCACTTTTGTATTGTGAACTAAACAGAAATGTAATTTAAATGTCGATTAAAGTAGTTTTTAAGACATTTTGTTCAGATGAAATTTCAAAAGGTTGAAAAGGGAATAAGCCCATCAACTTTTTTCAACTGAAAAATATTTTTTTGAGTGTAATAATATTTTTTCAACGATTGTTCTGTATTCTAAATAGGGTTAAGAATTACCGGTAAAGATTTGGTGTTTATACAACGAAAATTCTATTACCTATGCAGGGGTTTTTTTTCGACTTTCTCAAAACTTGGTTTTTGGACTTATTCCCTTTTTCAAACTAACAATTCATTTTAACAGCTTAAATTAAAAGATGGAAGTAAATTTTAAAAATAATATCACACTCTTATAATAACCAACTTAAATAGTTTTGTGTACAACTTACGAGGGAGTAAAACAAAGCTTATCAGAAAAATTCATTAGTTCATTTTATTTTTGTGGGAAGATAACAACATTTAGTGGATAATTTTTCATTGTAAAGGAAATTTATATGCATAAATGTATGTTTCTCTCCACATTTTTTTTTCTTTTATAGAAGACTTCAATTTGTTTGAAGTCAAGAATCCCTTGAACACTTCCGATTGATTTAAGCTTAATGCATACTTAGAAGTAAAAGCAAAGTGTAAATTATCGATTAAATATCCTGCTGTGATAAAAATTTCACCTAAAATAGTCACATTAGAAGTTGAAAAAGAAATTCAACAGATTTTCTCTTATGTAGAAGAAAATTTATTTGAAAATTCTAATTGTAAAATATTCATTAACTTATGTGTTTAAATGACATGTTACTGCAAAAAAAAACTATTTACCTTCATATAAAATGACTTGACCTATTTCAATTTATATTCATTTATATACGTATAGTGATTTTATTACATATTATTAAAAATATAATATAAATCTTTATGGAAAAAATACATTATTCTTTATAATTTATTCATTCATATATGGTTTTTAATAGCGAATATTCTCACAAATAATCTTTACCTTTATGTAACACAACATTATTCATTTTATTAGAAATATAGTAATTGAAATGCCTTAGCATGCATTAATTCTTTATTACCATAGAAAGCATTGATATTTTACTAATATAGTATGCATTAATATTTTTTAAATCCCTAGTACATTAGTAACAAAATGATAGATAAAGCCCTTTTTTGGCTAATGTGCTCCCTTTCGTTTTAGGAAAGTGCCCACTTGACTCCAGAATTGCCTCACAATTGACTTCTTCCTGGGGAAAGCTTTTTCTGAAGAAGACACAACCAAATTAATCTTCCTCAACAAACACATTCGTTTTCATTAGGGGCTAAATATTAGCATGACAAGGACACCTAAAATGGCAGTGTCGTTGCAATTTATCTTCTCTAGACAACAACAAGATCACAAGAATTTGGTTTGGTAGTGGACATGGGGGTGAATCTTATTCCTAATATTTTTACTGAAACAAACTTTGAAATTATTTTTAAAATATGCATGTATTTAGGGGAATATTATTCATGATATTTATTTATTTTTTTTTTGGGGGGGGGGTCAATACAGTAAAAACAAGAGCGTTGGAAAATTATAACATGCTTCAAAACGTCACATCATGAAAGTATCTTTGAAAAAACATTTTCGTTACTGGCATAATTACTTAAGTACAGTTACTTTGGAAGTTACTTTGGAAATTAATACTAATTTAAATTACTGCATAACATAATGCATGCAACATGAAAACCAATTAAAGGAAAAAAAAAGCGGAGGGTTTTAGTTTCATCTTACCAACTTTAAAAAACACCAAATCATTTAGTACATGTTCAGAAATTTATAGATTTATTTTTACCTTTGAAAATTAAATTTAAAGATCCATCTCTCAATAAGCTTTGATTAGTTAAAAACTGGTAACTTTTCATTAGTTAACATAAAGACGCCATTAAAAACACAAACAAAGCGCAATTTATGAAAACATCGCATTTTATCAACTTACCCGAGATTTAATCAGTCTTAACAGGTTTACAGAACCAAATCTCAACAAACAAGTTGTTTCATATAGAAATTTATCGGGAAAATCTGAAGACCTTCATGGTTTGGGCTTACCTTTTAAAAGGGGTACAATTCTTCCCCAACATGTGATAGCGCCTTTTCTGTGATATTGTCCAAGGGCTAATTCCATGAAAAACAGGGGTATTCCTCCAATGGCTAACATTATAGTGTAAGGTATGAGAAAAGCACCTGAGATTGAATAAAATATAGCTGTTAGCAAGACATTAATTTCAATAACATTAATTAATTAATTAATTCTATGGTTTCATTTTAAATCAGAAAACTTGTTTACGCAGGGATAAACATCTACTAATTGTTCAAAGTATTTTTAAACAATTAAAATTGAAAACTAAAAAACTCAAGGTAATAAGTTTGGACAATCAATTTACATTTTGCATTTTTCATTCATTGTAGACCATACCATAACTAATAACTTTCATACAAGAAACTAGTCCATGTAACTAGTTTTTTTTTTCAAATTTTGACGGGCTGTTCTAAACTTACCCACCAACATAGAGAGCTTATATTTGGTGGAGTTACTCAAAAGCATACAAGGTATCCCCCTATGATTATCTGACGCGCTCGAGTAAATCCACATTTAGCATCATGGGCTCCCCTACTATAATATTTCTACTCAATCAAGAAAATTTCATTATTGACCATAAAGCTAAATTGTTCGGTTGCTTGGTATGAAAAACTTTTGGTTGTACTTTTTATTTAGTTATAATGTAAATGTAACTAGGCTTATGTAGTTTTCAACATTACAATTTTTAGACTCATTTTTGAAGGTCTTGAAAATATTTTGGTTTACACTTGTAATTAATCTTGGTATTTGGGAGGGTTCATAGATGAGTGAAGGAAATTTTTCGGTAGATAATTTTTTTAGGTAAGACAAATTGGTATCAAATTTATTAAGGTAGGTATAACTTGGTATAATAAAATATTTAATCACTTTTTGAAATAATAATGTTGTACACTAGTAAGAATACCGTACGAATAATCACAGATCAAAATAAAAATATAGCTATGAATTATTTTACAGCTTTGTGATGGTGTAAGATTCTCTACCAATCAGATAAATCAATAAACCAATCCCAAAAGGAAAATTCGGAGGAAAAACTACATTTCCCTGGAGTCATGAGTTAAAACTTTTTACCTTTAAAATATATGAAGCATTAAATGCTGTTTCCCAAAAGTATTGAAAATTTTAAGGTATAAAAAACTAGATTTTTAGCAGATTTTTAATCCATAGCTTTGTTCACTGACCTGATTCAAGAATTCCTCGGTACAATTAAGGTATTCAATCCGTGTTTTATTGAATTCTCTTTTCTTTGCAAGGAATATGTGCAGCTTAAGAGCAGTTTTAAGAGTGCATTTAATAGTTTTAGTTGTAAGTGGTAAACATAAGGATACCATTTTCTACAATTTAAAATTATCTTGAATTATTTTATGAATTTTTATTTAAAAAATGTTAATTATAAATTAATAGGGGGCTGCTTATGTGCTAAAGGTCCATACATAATCGTTGAACTTAATAGTTATAATCGCTTTTTAATACTTTTTTTTAACTGCAGCTGGTAAATTTTTAAATTATGATGAACCGTTTGTTATTTTGTTCTAAAAACAATTTTAATCGCATATAAGGAACTGTTTTGTAATACAATACTTCACTTTAAAACAAACCTATTAAAACACTATATATTTATAAAAACACAAAAAGTAACCAATTAATTGCATTAAAAAGTTATTTTAACACTAAAAAACCTAAAGTTTTAATTAAAAATTAGAATGACAAATCAAGTACTTTGAACGAATGGATAAACGTCTATTTTTATTATAGTAACCTTTCAAACAATCTTTAAAAACTTAAAATAACAATATAACCTTAAAGTACACTTAAAAATCCTTTCGACCCACATCTGGAAATCATGCATGATCTTATCTACTATGTTTCAAAGGAAAAAACAATCACAGATTTTATGGCTAAACGATGTTAGATTGGTAGCTATGTCGAGGTCTTGAAACTAACGGGAAACTAGTGGGGGAGAACTGCAGAATATATCTTTCTCTATGAGACGAAGAAGCTCAAAGGAAACTCTAAGCCAAAAGATCATTAAGTACCCCGTAAGCTCAGTCTGATAGATTGATTACTTTTTTATGACACATTCACAGCTGCACTCTAAATACATCTGGTTTAAGATTTTTCTCCCAATTGTAATAGTAAATATTCACTACATAAAATATTTTTTTATTCACTCTCGGTAAATCATAACAATCTTAAAAATTTAAATTGAACACTTTTAATTTTTTTCCTTAGTTTCTTCGCCATAAAAGTGCATGTCCTTTGGAAAACAAGCACTTTTTTTTAGATAAGATTATAAAATATCGCACTTCGAAGCGTTAATTGAGTAATTCTATACCATTAAAATAATAAATATGGAAAATTTTAATTTTTTTCCCTTTTTGTTTTGAAATTTTAATTTATTATCAAATACCTACTCAAAATATTTTATAATAGTTATTTTGTTAACGATTCTTTAGTTATTTTGTTCTTGCGGATGACTGAGAAGTGCTTTTCTCAGAAAGTAACCATTCCATTGATGTAAGATATATTTTCTTATAAAAATTATACATTACATAAGTTTAATTTATAGTAATAGTAATATTTTCTCAATATTAAAAACAATTAAAAAAGAAGGATATTTTTGGAATTCAGATAATGTTGTGATATTTTGTTTTTCAAAAAATACAATAGTTTAAAATTTATTCTGCACTTAAAAGTTAATAAGAGAAAATTTAATAATATATAATTTTTATCTTATAAGGTTATTTATTACCTTCATAATAAGTTTTTTGTCTAAAAATCATTAGTTTTAGCTATTTACGTATCTAAATTCATGTTTAAACGAAATGATTTCAGTAATATTTGTGGAGTGCAATTTTTAATTTTTAAAAGAAATTCTTACTTTTCTATAAAGAAATTAATAGGAGTAATATCAAATGTTTTGATACGTATAAATAAAGATAAAGTGAAATTCCATAGAAGAATTTAATAATTTCACGCATATATTTATTAATAATTTACTCTAAAGAAATAAAACGCTTCTCAATTTATCAAAGTGTATCAAACATTTTGGAAAAAAAAATAAAAAATTTACCACATTTTTTTATTTAAACTTTCTCTTTCCATTTAATCTGATATGATTTAAAACACTACGTTCTTTTTGCAAAAGTCACTATAGGTATAGTTAACTTTTCCATTTTTAATGATACGTTTCTTAAGGATTGCTCGTTAATGCAATGAGTTTAATGACAACGTTCTTTCAATGCAATTATTCATTAAAAGTTCATTACTCTTTGTTGAATGGCTAAAGTGTACTCTTGGCTTTCTTCTAAATGAGCTGGAATGAGTCTGTATAGAAACGGTCATTTTCATTTCGTCTTTAAGACTGAAAGTGCAAAGTATTCGGGTATATCTTTTCCGTGTTCCATTTAATATTTACCTTTGACTTGAAAATTCATCTACATTAAAAGTAAACTTACTATTTAACGTGTATTGTAAGCACATAATATTGCTTGATAAAAATTATGAAACAATCAATTAATACTTAATGGTATTTAATTTTCAGTAACATCAGTTCAGTTTTCTTTTTATTTCAAGTTTTCTTTGAAATAATAGAGAGACAATTTCAAAGAAAAATAAGCATTTATGAAAAAAACCAACAGCTTAACATTAAACAAGTAAATGGTATATGTTGGAGACTAAAATAACCAAGTACAGTAAGATTGATAATTCTCTTCAATTAGTTGGTAGTTCTTTTATGAACCTATAAAACCAAAACATTGGTCAACATATTTTCAGAAACTGTTTATTTCAAAATGGATTCTTTACTACATCACTATTTGAATGAAAAACGTGAACATTGTTATTTTAGTGTTTTCTCCTTAATTTTCCTTGGGTTCAATACCGTTATCTGTTCTGTTAAAATCGCTAAGTTGTTTTAGTCACCTAATATTCAAGTATTTGCAAAGTTTTATGGTTGTCATTGATTTAACTGTGTAGTTTATTTGGTTGGTTTGTAATTTTTTACGATATTTCTTTTTGGCAACCAAAAAAAACTTGACAATATTTAACGGGACATACAACGTAATTGAATGAGAAGTTACAATACTTAAACAATCACGTATTTATAATTTCACCTCTAAACCCAATCTTAAAGTATTACATTTATTAAAAGGAGGGATTTCGAAAAAAAACCCCGCAAAATATAATTTTTTCACGTTGTATTTGTTCTTTGAGTTTATGAACATTTCATTAAAGACTACATAAATTATCCTAAAAAAATCATAAAAAGTAGATTTAATGAAAGATTATTTTGGTACATACGTGCATTTTTAAAATTTTAAAGTGTTGTATCTTCTGCGCCCAATCGAAAGTTATGTAACTTCTAGGAGGAAATAAAGTCTATGAAGTACGAAAAAAATTAAGGAGTCCTCGAAAAGATAAATAAATTTGGAAACTCCTGTTTTTTTCCATACTCTATTACAGACACACTTCAAGTTTCGGGGTTTTATCTTATATTTTCCTATATACTCCTCTGTTTAAGACTTGATATAAATCAGCGCTTTGAATAGTGCTTTTTCTAAAAACTTATGCTCTCTTTAAATATAAAGTAAGAAATGATGTATTCTACATCAGCATAAAATCATTTCTTTTTGTTATCAAAGCTCTTAAAGATTTTCTTTGGGAAAAATCAATAAACTCTCATAAAGTTTATCACAACGTGCGATACTAAGTATTCTTTTGGTTGAGTAAGCACATTTTTATAAGTTGGGCATCTTTTATCTGACAGCATCCCATCGATGTTTTATAAACCTATATATTTTAATAGATATATAACTTAACTATAAGCTTCATACCATTCAGTTTTTGTAAATATTAATTAAGTTACTTAGTCATAATTTTGTCCTGTTTTAATTACACGTTATATTTTCTACTAACATCCCCCGTTAAATACCCATTTTTAATTTAGTTCTTTTCGAGAAAACTGCGCTTTCCTTTTAATTAACACAAACATGGGTGTGTCAAGAAAGTGGTTTCTGGATAAAAAAAAATCACGTTTGAAACGTTAAAATTTCCCTTTTATCAAAAAGAACTACTTCTTAATTTGATACATGAATAATCTTTTTTAAATTTTACTAAAGAAAAATTTGGAATATCTTTCTAAACTTTAATAGTTACGTCCTCGATACTTAAACAAAATAATAAGTGAAAATATTGCTTGATAAACTAAAAACTGAGAGGATTAACTTTGATGAAGTTTAAACATTAGAGTAAATGATATATTTATATAAATTTATTTATAATATATTAAAAGTATTATCTTAAAATGTAAATTAATCTATAATAAATATATCTGAATTTATTAAACATATCTTATTAAAATATCTTAAATTAATCTTAAGGTATATTAAAAGACAAAAAGTTATGAGAACAATGACCTTTAATGTATTTATATTTATCACATAACTTCTAAACATAAATTTAACGATTTTCACATGAGTAATGGAAAAATATAATTATTATTGTTATTATAAAAGTATTTATAAAATAAAAAAGTTCTGATATTTGAAGTACCTATCGAATTAATATTAATACCACTACATTACGCACTTGATTTCTAGGTCTTAAATTTACTAAACAATATTCCTTTTTGTCAAAAGCAAAAATACGTTTATTTATCTAGACGTGTCGTATTTAAAACAATAATAAGGAACATTTTTTTTCCTTGGATAACTACAATTTGTATTAAGTATCAAATAGATTTTATATTTTGTTGCACTTTCTGCACTTAAGTTTATAAATACGGTAGTATTTTATACTTAAAGCACTAAAATAAGTATCATTAAAAGAAAAAGCATCAATTTTAGCATATTAAACTTTCTCATACTTTTAATCATTCTACAAGCTTCATAGAACTATTTTATTTGAATTAAAACAACTACTATTAAAATAACTATTTATAAAAATTATATCGCAAAATATATCGCTAAAATAATGCTGTTTTTACTACATCATTTGAAGTCTCAAATTCCCTTAAAAAGTATCTCCATTTGTAATAGTGATTTTAACAATATAATTTTCAACAAAAAAACATACCTCCTCCATTTTTATAGCACAGGTACGGAAATCTCCAAACATTTGCCAAATCAACAGCAAAACCAATCACAGAAAGCAAGAAGTCTGCCTTTTTGCTCCATGTTTCCCTTTCACTGGAAGCGGTTATTACTTCATTCTTGCCTGGGCCCCTGCCTGCATTCTTTGCAACCTCAGAATCGTCCTTCATCTCCATTCTTTTATCAAGTTTTTCAGCGTTTACTCAATCTAAAGCAAAAAAAATAAATCGCAATTTTACTAATTGCGATGGATTTAATTATGAAAAGAGTAATTACAGGTTTTGTGTTTTGTTTTGTGCATTCATTTTGATTTGAAAAATGCATCAAAACATTTTTAAATAAAGTGTCATTGCTAATTTAAGTGTTTTTAAATCATTACTGAAACAGAATTTTACAATTTTAATTCGATAAAAGTCTGAAAATTAAAGTACTTATCCTTAAAACATTTAGTTTGAAAGTCAATTTTATGCTATTTATAACTTACGGAAAATTAAACTTAAAGCACGGGTCATAGAAGTAAAAAAAATATGAAATACACTTTTAAAACTCTAAAATAAAGATGATAATTGAAAAATTTTATGTATAATCCTATATTATTAATATTGGAAATCCTATAGAAAATTTGGAACGAAAGGGCGGCCAGGACTAAAAGAGATAAAATTAATAGCTCCCCTAATTTAATCAATCGATAATTCTTAACAAGTTTACACACCAATTTTGGAGAAAAGTTAATCTAAGGGAAGTTTTTCATAATAATTTTTAAAATTTTGTGTTGACAATTTTTTTAATAAATTTCATTTCTATTAAAACTTCTATTATTAGTATGTTTTTACATATACTTCATTTAATTTTTTATCATCTCTATGTCCTTTAAGTAAATAAGTTTTAGAAATTATCAGATAATACCATATATATCCATCAATGTTTATATAATAATGTAAAAAAGAAATTTTAAAAATGTTTATGTAAAGATGAATAAGTAACAATTCATGTATAGAAGATTTATCCTTATTTAAATATTTTGCACTTTGCACTTTTATAACATTTTTTTCATGCATGAAATTTCCCTAACTTGATGCATTTTTAAAAGAAAAATTCCACATGTTGGTTCGTAATATTAAAAAAAAATCCAACGCACGTTTATACAGCATATCCACAAATCCGCACGTTTCCATAGGTCAGTCGCATTGTCCGGCCCAAAAAAACTGACCGCAACTATCCCTTGGGAACTAGAAGCAGGGCGAAACTCCTCATCTCCACTCGCTTCGCAAACGATTCTTTCATTCGAAACTGCTCCGAAATTTTCATTCATTAAAAAGATGAAGAAGATGCCATAATGATATCCAGGACCCTATTGGCCGGCCCTAACTTGTTGCCTTTCGCTCCAAGAAAGCTGCGTGCGCAGGTGACGTCACAGGGATCGTAAAAAGAAGGGAAAGTGAAGGGAAACTTTCGGAGCGAGGGAAAATTTAACGATTCAGATATTATAACGTGGAAGTAATCATTCTTTTTATGATCGTCGTGATGCTCAACAAAGGGCTGAGGCCTCATGGAGAGGAAGGCTTCATTCAGGGGAGAGAGGAGGCCTTAATGTCTTTTTTGGTCGGGTTTTCCTTCCAAAAATGACCGTTACTCTCTCTCTCTCTCCCGGCTGTGCTTGAATTATTCAGGAGCAAAGCAAAACGCAACTCAAACTTTTGATGGTAATAATAGTTGTAATAATGGGGGGACATGACGGTTTCTTATCGCGATTCTGTGTGTGGTTTTAGCCCAGAGAGAGAGAAAAAAAAAGAATTTTTCCAGTTTTAATTACAACAGAAGAAGGGAATGGTTTTGTTTTTTAAAAAAAATATCACGTTGGTATGGTGGATGATAAGAATTCTTGTAAGGGATCTAATGTTTTAGTATCTTTCAGAAGAATGGCTGGAATGACGATACTGGATTTAATAAGTGGAAAATCGAAATGAGTCGAAAGAAAGTACTCAAACCCAAATATGTTTTGCGCAAAAATTATACGTGCCAACAAAATAATATGTAGGTAGAAAAATACTTTTACAGCCAAACATTTTGCCACTTTAAATAACAAAATTTGCTGCTCAACGTTCATGTTATCATTTAACTAACTTTTACGGTTAATAAGCTATAATGGGAATATTATTATAATGGCTAATATTGCAGTGTTTAATATTTTTTTATCAAATATATCACCCCAACATTAAGAAGTATTTTACTATAATAAGTAAGTTAAGAGTTTCTCTTATAAAGAAGTTGTGATAACTAATTTAATGGTATAAAGTTTTTTTATCTCAGTTTTATAATATTGAAAGTATTAGTTTCATATACTTAATAATAATAAATATTACTTAATTATTGATTTTACAAACTTTATATTTTACAACATAAATAAAACCTTATACTAGATTCCTACTTTCAATTTATAAAAAATATGAACACTTAATTCGTCTTGGAAGAAATAATTGGTGTGTTGCCAAACATGATTTAGACAAGTTCAACCGCAACATGGTGTATTCATTTATTCAACATAGCAGATAAATCTTATTATTTCCGGTTTAAACTATACAGAGTATTTCAAATAGAGTGTAACAATGGGCTATTTCCTAAAATATTTCCCTTATTATATTATTAGACACATACCTCCAATTGTAAATTTTCATTTAAGAGATAAAAAATTAGATGGGACTTGTTTCAACTCCATGGTTATTCTACTTGAGAAAATGCAGAAAACAAATTTTTATACGGCCCCCGTAGTTTAAAATTTCTAATATCAAAATTTTCTTTATTATTTCTTGAATTATATGGAACAAAAAATCCTATCTCAATACCTTCAAAACTCACTGAGATACGCGTATTTAAATTTTTATGGAGTCGTAAGAAATTAATTCTTTGAAGTTATTCCTATCACCGCCTAAAAACAGGTTCAACATGAATTTCTGAATGACCCCTGTTTGGTTTTCATAAAGGGTGTTTGTTATAAAGTGATGTAAATCACCAATTAAACCAATTTTAAATTTTTAATATCTAGTTGAGTTTTGAAGATATTGAGAGATAATTTTTTTGTTTCTTATTCAGGAAATAATAAAGTTTTGATGATAAGAAATTTTAAATTAAGGGGGCCGTATAAAATTTATTTTCGGAATTTTCTTAAATAGACTCCCCATAGAGTTGAAACTAATCTCATGTAATATTTCACCTCTTAAAATGAAAATTTGTAATTGGAAGTATGTGTCTAGGGGAAATATTTCAGGAAATAGGCTATTTGTACATTCTATTTGAAACACCCTGTATAGTATAGGCGGAGGTATTTTTGTCTTCGTGACGTCACACAATGGAATTCTTCTATAAGTAATTTTATAAAAAAGATTTTTATATAAAATACAAAATTATTTACTTATTCACTTTCACTAAGTATATCCCTAACAATGTCAAAAAAATTTAACAGAGTTTCATTTTTCTTATAACCTTGTTAATTTCTTTTGATTGTCGTTCTAGAATCCTTTTATGTAATCATTTTAATCTCTTTAATCAATTTTATGCGAAGGAAAACAACACCCGCAACTCTTGATACATAATTTTGGATTAATAAGCTCTACTATTTTTGTCAAGAGTTTCGGTTTGGGATAATTTTAGATATAATTGGATATAATTTTGAACTTACAAGGGGAGGCTCCACAATTTTTGTCCCAGTTTCAGTTCGGGAAGAAGAAAAATGTATTAAACGACATAATAACCATGAATAAACCTATTTTCATCATCTAAACAGCTTTTTTCAAATTATCAACCGTTGAAAGTACTTCATTGAACGTGAATAAAATGTTTGTATATAGAAAATCTACTTGAAATCTGAAGCTTTTTAAAATGCTGAGAATAGTTATGGTAAAAATAAATTAAGCTAAATATTATAAAAATTATTTTAAATCATTATTAAATAAACATTTTTCATGAAAAAGTAGAAAATTTTTCAAAAACAACTTTTTTTATCAAATAGAATATACTTTTTATTACACTATGGTTGCTTCTAAAAACAAAGATTTACCATCAAATGTATGCTTCACTTAGTATTTTGTTATAATTTTAGCAATTCGACTTTTTAAGTGACATAGAGCTGATTAAATTTCTGATACCTTTAAAAAAAATCCCAAAACCCACCTTAAAAATTAATCCGAATAAACAAGAATCAAATCAATATTTCGATATTTTCGTATTCTCCAACAAAATTATGTACTACATCAAATACAATTATACTTTTTACACTTTTATTACCCGAATTTAACATTCAGGCAACCATAGTTTTAAGAAATAAGCATTGCAATTGGACTTAACCAAACAAAAAAAACTCCTTAGACAATGAGAGGCCCTTGTCCCTTAGCACTTTTTTACCAATCAATCTTAAACTTGTTAAAATAATTTGTACACAAAACTTATCTGAAAAGTTTTCTGCTCTTGCGAGTATCAAACAAAATATCACTTCAATAGATCGAAGTACTTAAGGAGATGTATGTTAAAAATACAGTAGTTTCCATTTTTAATTACTAAATATATTTATAAAGAAATCGATGGGGGGTTATGAAACATTTGCACTATCCTTGGGTATAAATCATTTGAGAAAAAAAATAAAGTAAAACTAAAATAAAAAGAACACTCTTTCATAAATATGTTCTAACAATTCAACGAAAAAAGCATTCAATGACTATAATTAAAATCATAGGATGTAGGTAATTTACTTTTTCAAAAAAGAATGGAAAATAGAAAAATTATTGAAAAAGGGTATTGTAATAAATGTTTTCTTTAAAAAGATAAAAGGTAGAAAAATATTATAGATTGCAAATAGAATACATTTTTCACACTAAAAAGATATATAGGGTGCAAATCTTTTAAAAATTTATAAGGATCTTTTAAAGTTTAAGTTTCATTAAAAGAATTCTAAATACCGTTACTTAACAAGTTTCCTGGCTCATTTAGAAGAAAATAACATTTAAGGGGAAAGTTCAAACTGTTCTTGGAACAAAAAATATGTGACCCAGAGGCAAGTTTTTTCTCCGTAATTTTTTTTAAATTATTAAAAACACTTTTTTATGTAATCTAACTAGAAAGACAGGCAAAAGTTGTTTTTAAGATTTCAAATAATTTATTTAAATGCGTTTTTAAGCAATCCTAATTTTTATATTTTTGACAAGATTCAAGAAATTTTTTCTGGATTTACGATTAAGTCACTTACCTTTTATTCATTTATAATAAAATATTGTGTTATCAACCTTTTCTCATCTTTCATCATCATTTTTAACATGAGGCAAATGGTCGCAAAAAGTTAATTTCAGAAATATTGCGATTTCTCCTATACTATTACAATCCGAAAGTAAACAAATGTATGTCCGTTTGTCCCTCTATCTCCTCCGAAACCAATGAACGCAGAAGGGCGCCCGAGGTACCAAAAGACGGCAAATGACCCAGGGATGCCGAGTCGCCCATTTTCATTCCGAAATTCGAAATACTTTTCGAGATATTTGCGTTTTTCTGCTCTTTTACCCTTATTTCTCCATTTCTCTACTAGAGTAGATCTGCTTGACTCACTATTGTAAAGAAGATGAAAACCACAAAATTAAATATTTTTAACAAGAAAAACTCGATAATTGTCTATTTGAAAACTTCATCAGCTATGAAAATACCAAAATAAATTCAAATAACTTATCTTCAAAAGTTATTTTCCTTTATTTTAAGATTTTTACCTTTAAAATAAAATTATTTTTCTTAATAGAGTGTTTTCAGGTGACGTCACAACCGGTTATTTTCTTTTAACTGTGTATCTACTGTAGGGCTTTTAACTGTTGCTAAGGCCGTTGTTTATCTGTTGCTAAGGCGGTTTTTAGGTATGGGATCACGTGATTGCAAATCCTCCAATAGAAGAATTCCCCGGCTAGTCATTTTATGTAACTGTTAACCTCTGTAGGGCAAAAAACTGTAACATCTTCTGTTGCTAAGGCCGTTGTTAGGTCCGAGTCATGTGATTGAAAATGCTCTATTGGTAATAAAATTTTAAAAATTTTCTCTACTAGAGTAGATCTGCTTCACCCACACTCACTATTGTAAATGAGATGAAAACCTCAAAATTAAATATTTTAATGGGTAAAAACCTATAATGTCTATTAAAAACTATTTTCAGTTATGAAAACACCAAAATAAATTAAAATAATTACTGTTTTAACATTATTTTCCTTTATTTTAATATTATATTATTTATGGTTTCAAATTAATTGGTTTATTAAGATGAAAAAAAACACCGCGATTGGAAAAATTACAAGGAACACTGGGATAGAAAAGATTACCATGAACACCGGAAAAGGTAAAATATCGTAAAACTGTGATAGGAAAAATTACCGGGAACACTGGAATACGAAAAAGGAGCCTATGATACCGGAATAGTTGTGGTAATTGCTGATATACAAAATTAGAACTGTATTTTTAGAAAACCTTTTAAAAGGGAAAAATATTTAACCTACTCCAACCGTGCACGGCTGGAAATGTGGGACAAGTGGCCACAGCAGATAAAACTAAGTTAAAACATATAGTATTTAATTATGTTGGAAAGATAGAATGTTATGTAAGAAAATTATTGAATTTTTCTTTTTCATATAGTTTTCTTCTCTAAAAATATAATATTAAAGTATACATCGTGAAAACTATAGAATTAAAACTACACTAAGCGCAACGCATCGGGTTGCTGTTCAGCTAGTAGAATATTATTCCGATTGAAATTTCTGTTTGAGAAAACATAAGCAACTTTTCAATTTATAAGCGACACATAAAATTATTAAATTAAAAATTCCCCTCTTTTGGAAATTTTGAAAACACCTCGAAAGTGTAACATTTCACCTCCACTTACCGTATGTTGAAAATATAGTTTCCGTTTTTAATTGCTAAATTTTAAAAAAGAAATTAATAGTGGTTTATGTCATATTTTTTACTATCCATTGATGGGTATAAATCGCTTCAAACTAATGAAAAAAGTAAAATAAAAGTTAAAAAAGCACGCTTTTACTAAAATGTTTAATATATAGTCGGAAATGGAAGAAAATATTAAATGTTTTAAAATTACAAATAGTATTGTTTTAAAAAAAAAAGAGGTAAAAGATTAAAGATTTTTTTAAAATATGTTTTTTACATTTAACCTATGTTATAAGATATGTATTTATTAAATAAACATGAAATTGAAATTTTACACATATTCTAAAAAATTACTTTCAGAGTTACAGAATTACTTTTTTTTTTAAACAACGTTAAGGAATTGGAGCTTCTGGGTGACATGAAAAAGAAATTATTTGAAATAGCGGAGGACAGAATTCTGAGAAGCAACGGAACGGTCTATCCCAGATGTCACCCTGAAGTCCTAAATAAATGTCCCAAATAGAGTTGAAACACAATCTGTGCAGCAAATGTATTTGGTCACTTACTGGTGGTGTGATATGGGATTATGGGAAAGAAAGACCTTAAAAACATTGATGAAGAATGAAAGTTCCAAAAAGAAGTATATTTTGTTACACTAGTGGGCAGAGATATTTTTAACTCCTCTGAGAGATTATTTCACTCCTTGAAAATCGGAAATACTCTTTAAAAAACTAACCAGGAGTATTTTAACTCTCTGAATTTTTCACAAAGGTTTAGCTTAAAAAATGCACTTTGCCCCACCGAAATCAACAAAAGATATTTTCTACCCAAAACACTGGGCTTTCATACAGCCATAGTATTTGTTTTTTCATTTATTGTACTGATGCTTAAGGAGTTAGATTGCGGTTTTCGTGTCCGTGTATGTAGTTCAAGATATTTCCGTATTTCACTCCCCATAATTGAATTTCACTCCTCTTAAAAAAGTCAAGGAGTATTTTTACTCCTCCAAAAGAAATCCTAGGAATAAAACTGCTAGAGGGGGGGGTTAGGGGGCTTAAGATCCCCCCAAAGTGAAAAACTACACTAAATATTACATTTTGACTTAATTTTTGTTGTTTTACTACCCTATTCATACATACCTATTAGGGTGCATCAAAGGTCCCTCTAGAAATAAATCACTTTCTACCCAATCTAAAAATGTTCCTTTAGTCATGAAAAGCTGTCCTTCCAAATATTTTGGTTTTCCTAGAACTTAAAATGAGTTCACAATCACTTTGAAGTTTCAGATTTTCCATGAAAAACATGCAAAATCGCCATTTTTTGTACTAAGTTGTACAAATCATTAGCAATTCAATCCAAAATTTTTAAGCTATTTCTAGTAAAACTAAAAATAATAATACATTTACAATTTTGTGTTAATGATAGATAATGCAAATAAATTTAAAAAATAACTTAAGCCATATTTCCGATGTCCTTTTAATTATAAAAATCTGATTCTCCTTTTTCTCCAGCAGTAGATAGCAGCATGAACAAACTGGAGCTTATTTTGAGTGGTTTTAAATTTAATCTTCATAATTATTTAATTAAATTGGATGTTATTTATAAATTGGAGGGTTTTCAACTGTTCTTTTTATTGTTTTTTTACTTTGCTTTGTGATCATTTGAACTTCTGATTGTGATCTGGAAACTTTTTTGGTATGAAATAATTATTTTGTTTCATTAGAAACAAAGTTTTGTGGAAATGAGAGGGAAAATGAGTGTGAGGCACATTTGTGGAAATGTTAGGAAACCATTTCAATAAAAAATATTTTTTTCTGTAGGATAAAATAAAAATTAGAACATGGTATTTTGCTATATAATGTTTGTATAAACAAAAAATAAATTTTTAAAAATTATCTAAAAAATAGCATTTTTAATTTTACCTTTCTTTTTCTTTTTATTTTTTAGTTAAAAGTTATGAAAAAATGGATCCAGTCACATGTGTATTCAAATCTTTTTAAAAACCTACTAACCAAAACCACAAAAACGAAATTTAGTGTTCCTAAAACAAAAAGTTCCAGAGTTATAACATCCTAGTTTTGTGGAAAAACAACTTTACAGGAACTTTTTTTACATAAGAAAATTTATAACTCCAAACAGAAAAGTGACAGAATAATAAAACTTAGATCAAAACATACAGTATGGAAGTAGTTCATTAGAAAAGAATTAAGAATAAAATATGAGGACTTTATCTTTGGATTCTTTTGCTCTTTTCTTAAGTGATCTTCTCTTCTTTAAAAGTATAAGTTCAAAACTTAAAGCTCAATGAGGACCCATTAGATGTTATTTAAATTTTACAAAACTTTATATGTATTAGTTTTGAATCATTTAGAACAAAAATAGATTGAATGCAAGCCATTATTATGAAGTTTTAAAAATCATAAGGCGTTTGATGTCTATCTTAAAATGCGAAAGAAATTGTTTTGCTACTTCACCCTTTCTTTTCCTTCTCATAGGGATAACACTCAATCTGCATTTAGTCCAAACATTCTTGTAGTACTATTCCTTTACTAAACATACATTCGGACTAAGGTACCAAAAGAGTTAAAACCCTGGTTTTAGGGTCAAATTTCCAAAAAAGACCCCCCAGACCCCTCTTCAGTACTTGGAACTCTATTATTTACAACTTTTTTATATTAAGTTCATTAAAATGCAAATCTTGCCAAAAAAATATATTAAATTCCTAAAAATGTATGCCTGAAATTCGGATTTGATGTAGCAAAACGAGTTAAATTAAAACCCTGTTTTTTAGAGTCAAAAAAATATCTGGGGACCACCAAACCCTCCCAAAACCAAATCCTGGATCCGCCACCTTTTGTGTTATTTATACGGAAACCTAACGGTAAAAAGAAACCTTATTTGTTAGGTTTTTTTTTCTGAATCAATAATTATTCAATAATTAATTCAATATCAATAATAATCCGTAAAAACAACGGTGTTTTACCTTATAAAACAAAAAAAAAACATGGATTAAAATGGTAAAACAGCACCGTTGTTTTTACGGATTTATTTCGTAATTTTTACGGTTTTCCACAACCAACCCAGCTGCCAGTTTAAAACCATAAATTTTACGTGAATTTTTTACAGTGTATAGGCGGCAAATTTTTGTTCAGCCTATAGGCGTCACATTTGGAAATCCGCCACTGCTAACCAAACCACTAATATTTTTCTGTAGCACAATTATTACACTCCAGTATGATAACGACAAAATTAAAGTATCTATCAAAGAAGATTAGCAAAAGTTGAATTTAATTGATTCGTCAGTTTGAAAAAGGGAATAAGTCCAAACAGGGGCGTCATTTCAGTTTTTGGTTGGGGGGGCGATGATTTTTTTTAAGTGGGGCTGAGCCTTGCCGTAACCAGACTTGTTTTTTTTTGGGGGGGGTGACTCAACATCATATGAGCTCTAAGTAAAAATTAATAATGGGGGGGTCTGGGGGTAACCCCCAGAAAAATTTTGAAATTTTGTTTAATTTTTACAACATTTAAGTTACATCCCAAGAGAACAGCCCCTAGTAAACCACATAATTTTCTAGGGGAAAAAGTTAAAGCGTCAAAGTTTCAAGGGGAGCCGGAGGTGCTCCCTCAGAATTTGTTTTGAAAATTTCCCTTTGAACTAGTCTTTTATCTCCTTTTTGAACTTTGCCTCTTAAAGTAGTGATTTAACTCATTTTGAGGCCCTTTGGGTTACATCCAAAAAGAACAGCATTCCTTGTAAAGCATAGAATTTTCTAGGGAAAAAGTTATAAATGAATGTCAAATTTTCAAGGGGGGGCAGAGATACTCCCACAGTAAATATTTTTTAAAATTTCCCTTTAAACCAGTGCTTTACCTCCTTTTCAAACTCCTTGGGGTTTCAAACTCTTTGGTTCCCAAAGGGAACCACTTCGTACAAGAGGGGCAGAATTTTCAAGGGAGAAACATTGTATAATGGACATCAAAGGTCAGGAGGGGGGTTGGGGGTTCTCCCCCAGAAAAATTTGAAATTTGACCCTCAAAAGTAGTGTTTTAACTCCTTTTGGGACTTTTTGAGTTAAATCCGATGCTCCTTGTGGAAGTTACAAAATTTTCAAGGGACTTGCAGCAATTTTTCACTTTAGAGTGGAAACCTTGGGGGGGGGGCAATTGCCCCCCCTGCCCCCCCTAAATGACGCCCATGAGTCCAAAAAATGACTAATTGACTTTTTGTGCTCAAAAATATCTCCAGGCTCCGCTTTATGAGTGCAAAGAGAGGGGGAAACTACCCCTTATCGGCAGATATAGCTACTTGTATTTGCGAAATCGATGTCCATTCATTGTATTTTTTAATTTAATTTGGAATTAAAGTTAATTTTTCTTTCTTTTCTTGTTTTTGTGGTGTAAACTAAGCCATTATAAAATTTTCTTTTAATTTAAAAGGGTTTTTTTTTTAACTTTTTTTGATACAGGGAATGTTTGACTCTATTCATATTCACTTACTCCTTTGATACTGCCTTAATGACTCAGTTTTATAATAATATTGAATTTTATTTGTTTCAGTCTTTCTATTTCTCCCTTTTATACTGTGAACTAACCAGAAATACAATTTAAATTAAGGGGTTAAGATTTTTCTTCAGTTGAAATTTCATAAGGTTGAATAAGGGAATAAGTCCTTCATCTTTTTTTAACTGTGAAACATTTTTAAATACACTTATAATTTTTTCGTGATTTTTCTGTATTCTTAACAGTGTTATGAATTTCTTGTAAAAATTTGGTAACAATAAAAATTCCACTACCAAATTACTTTTTGTCAAAACTGAGATTCTAACTGACGATTCAATTTTTTACGGTTTTATACGAGTTTTGCAGGATATTAATTAGGATTAGTGAAACGATCAAATCAATCAGCATGATATCAATCATCCATGAAACTATTAACCTTAAATTTCAATTTGGAAATTCCATCTGATTTATGTATTTTAAGTAGAAAAAAATAAGACATGTACCAATCAAGTAAGCTCTACAAGTACTTTACTTTAAAAAATCGTTTTCCCGATTAATTACATGCGAGGCATAGCAGTTCATTAAATACATAAAAAAAATCTTCATTTTTAACTTTACTCAACCAATACTTCACTTTTAATGGGTATCCACCACACCCACAGGTACAACAGGGTCTGTCCATGGGGAGAACAGGTTGTTGTACCTAAGGGCACAGATCTTGTCAAGTTATTAAAATTGATTAAAAATTGATCTGAGCTAATAAAAAATATCACTCTATTTACTAAGGTTGTGACTATAGTTTGGGCTCTTTAAATGGTCGAAATGTGATTTCATCTATCTAAAAAAATTAAAAGGTGATTTTAGTCAGAAGGTACAATTGTCTCCCTTATCTATAACAATGGTAGTTCCTCATAAAAAATCAAAAACAAAGAGTGAGGATTTAATCTTTGGATTTTTAGTTTCTTTGTTAAGAAATCGGCACTTTTTGAAACTTTGATACCTGTATGGCACATTGGCACATGTTATTATTGTCCAAATGAGTTTAAATTTCGCATACTCTATTTTTTCCTATAGTAACACAAAACTAGGGGATGATTGCCTAATTAAATTCCAAAAAAAATATATAAATAAGGAACACCCTGATAAATATCCAAAAATAGTTTTTACATTGAAATGAAATCAATTAAAAGATATGCACTTCAGTAAATAATCTCTTATTTTTACAAATTTAAACCATATTAAATTTGATTTAATTATAAATAACACATTTATTTTCTAGATCTACCGAAACAAGAAACCTTACATGTCTTAAATGATAGAGGTTCCAGCAAAAGAAAGATTCAAAAATGTGCACTTAACTAAATTCAAGTTTTATTCTTAGCCTATGTGATTACTTAAAATTTTTAGCTTATCTTAAGATAAAATTAAGATAAGATAAAATAAGATTTCTTATCAGATCACTTTAATTATCTTAAATAACTTCAATGCAAAATACTAAACCCAAAATATATCTTTATTTTACACATGAATTTTTTTATAATACATAAATACCTGAAAAATGTTCTATAGAACAATATCTACTTTAATTAAAGGTTTTCAAGCATCATAAGTACCTTGATGAAAAAAAAACTATGCCTGTGTTTAGCAAAAATAATTACTTTAAAATACTGTTTTGAAATTATTGATTAAGTTTTAATGACTTATTTACTTTACAATTAAATCTTTTAAAAGTAATGCTAAGCAATCACTCCAAATTTTAAGTGTAAATACCAAAACACAAAAAAAAATTGGACAGCTTGGTAATATAACAGTGCATTGAAATGTACAGCTGAGGAAAAAAAAAACGTTACAGTTATTTTTTAGGCTTGGCGATTTATCGATGATTTGGCGCTTCTTGCGTTTTTGTTTTTATTTACGCGTTTTCAAACAACACGAAAATTAGCTCAGTGCGATTTTTGACTTTGAAATTACTAATAAACTAATATAAATAAACACAATTAAAATAATTTAATCACAATATTTATATGCTTATTAAAGCTTAAAAATTTTTAAAATAACCTTATCTTATATTTCGACAATTTAAAACTGAAATATTAATGAAAATCGGTTCACTAGTACTGGTAGGTTGTCAGAAATCCGTGTTTGGCAGTCTGGTGTTGGCGACTAATTTCAGGCTTTTAATATGAATTTTTCAGATTTTGACGGTCTGCCATGGGTTTGTTTAACGTCCAAATTAAATGAAACTCGGTGATGAGGGTTAAATTACTATGATCTTTCATAAAATCGAATAAAAATTGAGGGTCGCCATGAAAAAAGTTGCAGTTTCTATTGCGCTGCGCCAGAAGACGACCTCTGAGAGAAAAATAGTCAGTTAGTTTTTTCAAGCATACACTAAATCCTGAAAAATGACACCAACAGCATCTTTCTAACCCCACCCGTTCGCCCGCAAAGTCTACTGTAACGTTTTTTTTTTCCTCAGCTGTACATGAAAAACTAGTATATTGCATTACCTATTGACCTGACTACTTAAGTAAAACCATAAGAATCAAATTTACCGAAACTTTGTACACATTGCATAGTTTTTTAAAAATATTTTTAAAGATTTTTCAATGCCTTAATATTTTAAAGTATTTTGACATAACAAAATGTTTGAAATACTTAAAACATGTTATTAAAATGTTTTAGAACACTAAAAAACATAAAAGCAAAAACTCATAACTATCAGTTAGAAGCCAATGTAAGAAAAAAAGCACCTTCATAGAGACATAGTTCTAAAATAAATGCAAACTTAGAATTTGCATAAAAATAACTATCCACTTTCCTAAAACACAAATCATGATATTATCACACCGTATATTTTCACAGCATAATACTATGGCATATCACAAACAAAATTGTACTGAAACAATATGCAAGTATTTACAATAAAGACATCTTACAAACTTTTTTGGAAGAATACATTATGAACTTTATTCCATCACATGAGTATTTCACGAAAAATAACAGTCCCAATAAGCTTTCTTCAACTCAAGTGATATATCCAGTTTATCCTAAAACTCAAAGATATTATGAAAGGTCAGTAAAGAAATATGAAATTTAGTGTAAATAAGTAAAGTAAATAAGACGACTGCAATTTCAAACATGAAATTAACTTTAGAAGTAATAGTGGAATAAATATATAAAATGAAACTTTTACAACTTAATGAAAATAAAACTTTAGCAAAATATACCAAAACTAAAAAACAGATTTTTAAAGGTATTCATGTATTATCTTGTCAACCATGCTGTTCAATCTAAAGAGCATTGCCAAATCTCTTAGACTGTGCCACTGAATCAGACGGTCACTGAACGGTTGATGGGATAATACGTAAGAACCTAAATAATTGACAGATTTATGTGTACCATTACTTCACTGTTTACTTACATTTTTCAACAAAAAAAATAGGATGAATACTTTGGTAATCCCATTCCCACAACAATGTATTAAAAAAGTAACATGGAAGACCTTAATAGACAAGCAAATATAAATTGTGAAGAAAGTACTCTAGAATATTACTACACTATTACTATTGGTACAGTATGAATAATTAAAAAGTACACAAAATATTGATGCATCATAATGCTTTGCATTGTTCATTTGAATTTTTTTCTTATACCATAAGAATGATTTAAGTATGTTCCTTGTAAAAAAAATATAATTGTTATGCTAATTGGAAAATATTATTTCATTACGGTAATAAATAAATATTTACTATTAAAAAGTAATATTTTTTAATTTTGTTTGCAGAATGCATGTTGTGTTTTAAGACATTTTTGGAACTACTATTGATTTATAATGTTTCAAAATTTAAATCAATTGATAAAAGTACCTCATAAGCCTAAAATAACAACTGACTACATAATACAAAGCACGACAAATAAACATTAAAATAAACAACATAAGTAAAGAAAATTACAGATATAACTATAATAACAACCCAAAATCTCTCAACTATAAAAAGCTCTTACAGTTCCATATAATTGCACAAAATAAGGTACATTATGCAAAAAAAAAATATTTTCAGGACAAACAACAGAAGAGCTATAAGTAGTCTCTGAAGTATTAAGTACTCATAATAAAGAGTTTTTAAAATTGAATTGAGTATTTTTTACACTTTGGCTTTGATGGAAATAAGTACATTACTCCAGCATTGTTTAAAATATTAAGAAATTTATGTAAAGCAGTTGGTTTACTTTTAAATTCTGTAAATGCTTAAATATGTTAATATTTAGAGAGAACTTATATTTTTAAAAATAAGCTGTTTCACATAGTATAACTTCTAAAAATCATTGTTTTTGGGTTAGTTTAATTTCATTATAATATTTTCATAACCATTCCAGTTACATTTAAAACTAGTACTTTTCTGTACTAAAGGACCCACAAAGCTATTGATACCCTTCAAGTTAGTACTAATACTAAATTTAAAATTTATTTGGAGCATTTTGATAATGAAACAAGATATATCCACACTAAAAAGACTTTATCTAGATATGTTTTTGGTTAAGAATTTCTGCTCAAGTGAGTATTAATTGCACTATTCACACTTATTTCAAAATATTTCTATTCAAAACAAATGCATCTTGGGTAAATAGAGAGCAAAAAACAATACGAAAAACTTTCAAACATAACAAAATTAAAAGCAAGTAAATACTTTTAATCATCAAATATAAATAATACTAAATGAACAAAACTTTTAATTACAAATGACTATTGCTCTTAAGAGAAGAGCAGTCCCAAAAATTTTCAAAGCACCATTTGGCAACTTTGACTCCATAGTCATCACTCCTACGGCTCAACACATGGACTTGAATTTCTTGAAAGGACTTGGGCAGCATTGCTGACACATCATAACAACTATCAGAATTCTTAGAGAAAACGCAGTTTTTTGAGAAGAAGTGAACAAAATCAACTGGGTTTTTATCTCCTTTTCCCCAATTCACAGGTACAACCTAAACAGTGAGTCCCATGTCAATTAACATTCACATTTCAAAATTATAACACAAAATTTTCAGCTTGATGTTTAAGGTAATAAGTTGCAGTTTATAAATGATGTTGACTTAGATACATATCTGCATGGAGCATTGTAAAATTGAAATATGTGATACTTACACAGACACAAATATCCTCAGCAGTAACTGGAGTGAAATCCTTTTCAGAAATATTAGTATCTCTAAGGGAACACATTACTCTTTCATTGCCTGCAGAGAGAAGTTGAGCTAATCCTTTGGAAATATCAGCCTAAATAAAGATAAAATTATAATTAAATTCACGTAATTTCAAAACAGTTATTGTGAATTGTGATTGCATACTTTTATTGTAAAAACTATTTTAAAGGGTTAACCAGATAATGTTGATGAGCAAGTGTTACTAGGAATATCTCATTTAATTCAATATCAAATAATTTAATCGGAAATTTAAAAAAAATCATATTGTAGTATTGTAAGAATTTAATGTTGGTAAATTGCTTGCAGTATACTACCAGAACATACCAGAAAAAACTGAAATCAAATAAACATATAAATGCTACAAAAAATGGTTCAATTCCGTTAGTCCCCGCTAAATATCGCCAGGTTCTTTTGGACATATTATATCCAAATATCAAAAAAAAATTCTGACTTTTATTAATAAACTGAATAGTTATTGATCTAATTAAGCATTTTAATTCAGGAGTTTGAAATTATTTATGAATATTTCTACTTTTTGTGGTCCAAAAGAACCGGGCGATATTTAGCGGGGACTCTAACAGAATTGAACCCAAAAAATAAATAATAAAATATACATATTTTTTTCACAAAATGTAAAAAAATTATAAAAATGTTCTTCATCTTTTTGACCTTTAGTATACTATGTAGAGATGAAGCAATTTCATGCAAATGCGATTTAATAAATACAAATGAAATTAAATAAAAATAAAATGATTGGCTGGATATTCGGGTTTTATGGTACCAGGTCCATAAGAACAGTTAGGGCGAGCGCGCACGGGCGACTTTTGTCACGGTGACAAAGACAAAAACAACATTGCTAAGGCTGTTGTTAGGGGCGGGAACTAGAAGCATCCAATAGAAGCATTCGCACATGACATCACTGGAGGATAAAAACAACGTTGCTAAGGCCGTTGTTAAGTAAAGTCATGTGATTGAAAATGCTCTATTGTTTCCTAATGATATTTTTGATACTAGTAATCCTGGTCGCCGTGACTTTAGTCACTCGTGCGCGCCCGGCCTTATCAATAAACAAAGTATTAAATTTTTCCAGAATTGGATTTGTGCTAAAATTGAATAAATCCACACTACTTGCCAATATTGTTAATTTAACTTTATCAATAACTTTAAAATGAAGTCATTTGAAGAACAGAAGTGAAAATGCAAATAAACTTTACTTACTTCAGTAACCATGTATGGAAGTATTTTCAATCCTACGTGCTGATAAAAGCCATTTTTCTGTGATCGCTTCTCCATAGCTGCAATCAGATTTGAAGCTGGCAAAAGTTTTGGATCTGAGGAGTATTTTAAGCATGAGAAAACAACACCATCCACCAATTTTGAGTATTGTCCTAAAGCTTTTTGAAGAGTTTCGCCGTGGGAATAAGCAGCAGCCATACTCCATTCCCAGAACTGAAGAACTTCTCTGCAATTTCAAGAATGTTGATATAATTATAATTATAGCTAATAAGCTTTCCAGGCTTTTTGTGAAACATCCTACTTTTTTAGTTATAATAATCTATTTAATATAAATTTGAAATAACAGGTAAAATATTTTAGCCAAGGTCCTGATTATGGGAATTTGTAAAAATTAGGTCCTGTTTTTTGATGTTGTGAAAAATTCTCAACCTGATTTGCTTTTAAATGTTTTTAAAATTACATATTTTTGGAAGTACACAATAAAGTCTTAAATAAAAATAAATGTCAGAATTGTAATAAATAAAATAGGTTCTTATGCATATTCTATTTGAACATCAGTTTAACCAGCACAGTAGGTTTTGGATAAACATTCAGTTGTACGGAATACAGAAGTAAAGTTTCAGTATGGATTTTATGTTTTTATTCTTTATATACTTGAAGTCTGACCATATAAGACAGACTCATAATTAATCTAATCAAATCTGAAAAGTTGAAATTAAACATGTTTATTTTTAAAGTGAAACTATAGCTAACTTCTAAATCATTCATCATAGATGCATATTTCCAGTGACAAAAAATGTTCTAAATAAAGAAAATAATTTTTGATGGTGTTTTGGCTGAAAAACAATTTTACATAAAAAAAACTATACATTAAAATTTTTTACATGGTCTTCTGGTTCAACCAATTTTATTTAGCAAAAAATATTCATTACTTTTTTATGTCAAACAAAAAAGTTCCATAATCCTACGACAAGTATGACTGAGATATAAAGGTTTAAAGTGTTTTCAACAAGTAGGGGTTGTATACAAATTTATTATAGATTAAAATTTTCCTATAACTACAACTGTATTAAAATAGTCTCGATGGGAAGACTAGATCCTAGTTTTATTGCTGAAACTTTACACTTTGGAACTTTTTTAAACTTTTTACTTTGTCCCTCGAAGTAAGATTTTTTATCTACAAAATCAAGAAATTAAAAGTGGTACTACTCAGACAATTCTTGTTGTATTAGGAAATTTTTTTGTTCAACACAAAAAATAATGAATATTTTTATACTACACAAAATTGATAAGACCATGGGCACCATGTAAAAAATTTTAATTTTCTATATTTATGAAAAAAATACTGTAACCAACAATAAATACTGAAAAATACTGTTATCAACATTTTGTTATCAACTGTAGTATTATCAACTGTAGTATTGTGTTATTATTTGTAGTATTTTTGTTATCACACTGTTATCAACAAGTATATTACCCAGATGGTCCTATGCATTTACCATCACCCAAATGAACAGCATCAATGAACCTAATTAAAAATAAATGTATGAATAACTACAAAAATCTTACTTTCTAACCAACATATTAAGAGCACCCGGTGCAATGCCAAATAACTATTCCACCCAAAGAAGTTTATTAATTAAAAAATATTGTTGCAACTCAGCACAAAAGGAAATGCAAATGCTATTATTAAGTTTACTTGAAAGAAATTCTTTATTAATTACATTTTTTAAAAAACAGTTACAGAATTATCTTAAACTGCCAAAAAGGGTTCATTTCAATTCCATGACTTCAAAAACACACTTAAAAATGAATATGTTTAGACATTTAGCACAAGTAATGTCCAAAAAATGTAATTCAAAAGTAACAAATCAAAACAATCAAATCAAACCAATGCTTTAAATTTTTTATTCTAAAATTTGAAATGTCTAGTGGTAAATATTTGAATCTGATTTGAACATTGAAATTTATCTAGTATTAACATGTATGAAATATTATATAGTATTAATAACATACAACTAAATATTGCGTTAATTCTTTTACTTACATTCTTTCCATTATCATCACCATTTTGTGTTGATATGCAAGGCGATGAAGGTTACTTCTGGTTCGAAAAACATTGTAAACAGATTCCAATATCTGAAATATATTGAAATGTAAAATGCACTATCTTGGTGATATTTGGGTAAAATATTTCATCTAATATCTCTAACTATTTTACCTTATCTCTAAAACATATTTTGCTTCTTCCATCAACCATAAAAACTTTTGCAAACTGTATCAGCCGTTCATACTCGAAGCTACATGGAAGACCTAAATAGTGGCAATCACGGAGAAAGTAATCCCATTTATCAACATCCAAACCCGATTCATCATTGTTCACTATCTGAAATTAAAAGTTTTTCATTAGGGGCAGTCTTTTAGAATAGTCCACTAAAACAAAAATAAATAGATATTTTAATGTTTCTAAGAATCACTATACATTTTAATAACAATATGTAAAAAAGAATGGTCAACATTCATGATTCTATAATCAATAATACACTTAAAATTATCTAACCTTAAAAATATATTTAATAAGTTCTTTAGAGTATTTTATATTGTAATTAAAGAAACCAAAAATTAAGATCTAAAAAGAATAACTAAATAATAAATTACAATAAAGCTTTCTTTTATGGAAAGATTTTTCAGATGAATATGATAAAAAAATGAAACAGAATTAAAGGATAGAATAATAATGACACAATCCTCTTCGTTATAAAGTTCATTTTACTTAGCACTTCAACCACAAATTCATGCAGAATTTTCTAAAAGGTGGATGAAAAAAGGCTTTTATTTCCTTCAAGCACATACCTGATAAAGAAATGCTTTATTTCCAGATTTAGGCTGTAACATAAAAAAAAAACCTATGAGTAAATTAAATTAAAAATTCAACCAAGTTATTAGAATTTCCTAAAATTAACTAAGTGTTAGGGTTTTTTTATATTAAAAATGTTTAATATTTATGCAAATGCCAGTTCTTTATCACCTGGATAAACAAAAGTCTGCCTTTTTCTAGAAAACTCCTAGATAAGAAACTTCTCCTTAAAAAAAATATTTAAAAAGCTAATAATTTTTCCACTATCTACTTAATCTTTTCTGTAATAAAGCAAAATGATTTAGCAAGAGTTCTTATATTGTTCATATTGAAAGGCACCCAAGAAAAATTATGATATATCTCAGAAAAAAATTAAATTGGGGTACATCAAAAACTGACTAAGAAATAAATGTATGTTACTGCTAATGACATTAATTCCTAAGATAATTATTTAGAAAAAATAGGTGAAATGAGATAAGCTCTAAAATTGCTTATAATTAAATGTACATATAACTAATTAATATAATAGTCCAAGGTTAAAAAATAAAATTACAAAATTAACTGATAATTTTATTAAATATGGTTAATTTCAGTTAAAACCTAATACTGGATGTTTAGTTTGTAATTTTATTTCTAAACATTTGATTAGCTTACTGTTAACGTGATAAATTCTTAATTCTTTTTTTACAATATATTAAATTTGTATTCTCTCTGTCACCTGAATGTGTAATTTTCTTTTCCCCTTAGTGACGCATAATATTTTTTTCCTTAATTTTGTAGTGTATATAATATATATATATGTCTGTTTGTCAATAAAGCTTATTAAATTCAGGATTTAAATGTCTGAGTCTTATGAAGAGAATATTAATTTCCAGTCAATATAAATAGTTTATGGATTCATAAACCTTTTTAAAAATATTTTTTTAAGGTTGAAAACCAAATTCCAATACACTTAGTGAAATCAGCTTTACTATGATTGTTAACGTTGATTTTGCTGATAATTTCAGGGTGTTTTTTCAAGGAGAGAAAATTGCTCCCTTTTAAAAGCCATATTTTCATCATCCATAGCTAACAAAAATTTTCTACAGCAGGAGCACAAAAAAGTTTCGTTACCACAAGTTTATTTTAAGCACTATCTCCACACCAGGAAAAACAATTGGTCCATATTCTAAATTATATGACCACGACAACTATGATGAAAAAAAGAAAAGGAGAGATTTCAAGTATAAACAAGAAAGGATTTTAAGACACAATTATGAAGTATTTTGGAAATGTGTATTGTATCATACTCCCTTATAAACATTAAAAGTAGGAAACTCTTCTAATATACCATAGTAAATCGGGAGGGGGTTAGCACAATATGTATAGCAATTAATTTGGAAGCAATAAAATATGATGCAAACCAGAAATTATTAAATACAGGAATCCTAAAAATGGGGTTTTACTAAATATTGTTTTAATAATAAAATTATCAGATACAAACCTGATTTCCAAGGATTAAATCTTTAATTAAATTTAATTCAATTGTTCCAATGCCAAACTTTTTTAGAAACTGGGCCAGGTTATTTTCTTCTATCATGTAATCAAACATATTAATAGACACAATTTCATGCTATAAAAAGAAAAACAAAGTCAATCTTAACATGTGACAAGAATTTAAACAAACATATTATTAAAACCTGAACTTATTGGATAACCTTCATTATAGTATATATGTTACAGGCAATGTGATAAATCCTGACATTATTAATAATGCCCACATGTTAGGGCAAAGTTATAAATACTCATTCATAAATGTCATTGAATTTATTCCATTGCCCGCCTCCCCCACTTCTGGCATTATTAATAATGCCCAGTTTATCACTTTTCCCATAACATATATCATTATTTTAAACTAGGTGACAGCTGTATACATTCATTTATTCATTCATAGTTAGCTGTATGGCTGATTTGGGACATTTGCTAACTCCAAAGAGCTGCTTTGTCCTCATTGACAGCTGTATAAAACATCATATCAGAACATAATCAGTAGTAAAAAGAAATTATGAATTAGTTCTTCTTTACCAATTAAAAATTTAGCAAAATGTATTTTTATACAGTACACTCTTAATAAAATGAACTTTGCTATGTAGAAAACCTCTATTTTTCAAAAAAAAATCCCCTAGTCGTTATGTATTCCTCTAATTTAACTTTTGCTACGCCGAAAACGTTTATCTCCATTTTTTTACCTGTCCCCTCGACTTTGTCATATTGAGAGTATACTGTATTCTGAAAACTTTCAATACAAATTTAAATCTTTTGATCATAAAAAAATATATTTAAACCAACAATTAGTTTTATACTCCACTTAATATAACATACTTTCCAAGGTGTTTTGACATTCTTTTTGGCATTAACTTCTTTCATAAAAGATTCCCAAGTGTGAGAAAAGGGTCCATGGCCCAGGTCGTGGCATAAACCAGCTAATTGTACACAAAGAATATCAGCAGTAGTTATGGGTAGCTCTGGTTGATGTAGTTGCAATTCCTGGATGAATTTTCCAGCCAGATAACAAACACTAAATATAAAGAATTAAATGTAATTTATCTCACAAAAACTACATTCATTATTTTAATAAATGTGTCCATTACATTTTACTTTTCTATAAAGAAAAACCTACCTTAAGTCAGTAATTAATATTATTGACTCATGTATTCAGTTAAAATTAACATTTGACCTAAAACTAGGAAGTACTTTAACCCCTAAGTATGCAAGTTTTTTTATGACTTTTGTCATACATGCAATGTGGCACACTAACAGGCAAAATCTAAAGTTAGCATGTATTCCACTTAAATATCATTTTATATTTCTCATTTTAATATAATCTGATAGGTTATAAGGTTTAGAAATTGATGTGATACCCAGAACTACCAAAATAGATAGGACTGAGCAACACCTGTATGAGTCAATATAAGTAAGTGTATATTTTTTTTTTAGTTTCAATGGTAGCATAACACAAAATACGACCAAGTTAAAAAAAAGTTTAAGTTTTTGTTAATGGGGGTTTTCAAAATTTTTAACGTTTTCCCCTCTGAATATCTGTTTTCACTTGCTAATACTATATTTTTATTAGTTCATCAAATGCCAACTTTTATATTAATTATCATTATTTATGGTACTTAAAGATTATCTGGGTGCAAATCTAGCAAATAGGACTTAATTGGCAAAGTTATACAAATTATAAATAAAAATATAGCAAAAATTAAAAGCAACACTGCTAATTTAGATATTTTAGTGCTATTTTATTATGATGTTTGATTATTTTTGGTCATTTAACATAAAACTGGACACTTGAGCCCAGCTTATTTTAAGAATACTCCAGTTACTTCCAAATATGTTTGTCTAACAACTTGATTAAACTTAATAATACAATTTTAAAAAGCATTCCAAAAATACCATTAGAGATTGAAATTTATTTTGCTTACCCAAGGCTATGGCTAAATCTGTTATGGGTTGCTCCAGGAAAAACATGATCCACCAATCCAACTTGTTTTATTGATCTCAGCCTCTGGAATTGGGGTGTGTCTATAACAGCAACACATGCAGGATGCAGGGCTATTTGGCCATGAACAGGATCACAAAAAGTCTATAAAAATATATGCCTATTAATAATAAGTTATTCCCTACTAAACTTTAATCAAATCATTTTAAGTGTGAAGAAAAATAATATTTTAAGATTGATAAGACTATATATTGAAGCAAACAAAATAAAAAAACTCTTACAGTACCTCAAACTGCAAGAAAACTGCAGAAACGTAGTATAGTATTCTTTGAAATTGTACAGTTTCGACAATTAGCCCATTTTTTAAACAAACACATGTGATAAACAGCAATACTAAATAATGTGAAAATTGTGTTACGAGTGTTTATCACACTAATAAATCATTTTTTTACCCTATATTGACTTTTCTTATTCTGAATTAAGATTTAAAATTATATTAATAAATACTAAGCACTAGTTTCACATCTAGTAAAACATTAAATATTCAATACAGAAAGAGGGTGCAAAAATATTTTCTAACTTAATTAACAATTTGGTATACTCCCCCCCCCCACACACACACAAAAGGCTACCATTCTGACATTTCACTTTAAAGAAATACAGCCCTGGGCATTAATAATTATATTATGAGCTCTTGTATTTGGAACAAATCCAAACAGGAGCACTTAGTTCTACTTAAATACCTCATCGTAAACAAGGAGGACCTGAACCTTAAGTAAAATTAAACATCCTTAATTATCTTAAGTGGGTTCAATTTGGTTAACTGTTCGGTTAAATATCGCCAAGCTATTTTGAATGCCAAGTATAATATCACAAAGTTTTTATGGTTGTTATTGTTGTAACTGTTGATTTTTATTGGTTAGTTTGCGATTTGTGGTGATAATTCTAATTTTTTACATTCAAAACAGCTTAGTGATGCTTAATGGGAAAGTTAACGGCATTGAACCTTTGAGGGATATGAAAAATATTTGGTACTTGTATATTATCTCATCAACTGTGCCACTCAATCCAAAGATCATACTTCATAGACTGTGGCAGTGAATCTGAAGGTAAGCTAAAGGGTTGACGGGATAATACAAAAGAACCAAATCTTTCTTACAGCTTTTTAAAGGGTTTGTCAGTTGCCATGTTGAAGCCATGACTCCCACAGCAACAGGATTAAGTGTTGTCAGCATAAAGATCTAATATAGTGCTATTAGATCTTTAACAATATTCTACTAATTACTATTATTTAAGGATCTAATAATAATAACATTAACAATTATATCTCAATGGATGTCGGTCATAAATTGAGTTGTGGGTAAACAAGGCGGCTGGCGGACCATTACTAAAGCTGTACCAAATCTTTTTTAAAAGATGGAAAATTTCGAGCAGGGTTTCTCTCCCAATGTTACTTTTTATGGAACTGACCTTAGAATGTGTCATAAAACATGTGAGACCTTACCTCTGTGTACCTTACAGACTTTTTTTTATTTCATACATTTTTTAAGTTACCTATATCAAATCAGAAATTTAAAAAGCAATACTTAATTTCATTCGATATGTCGTGAAACTTAGGATATTACTCAATAGAGAAAAATCTGTTTATAAACACATTTAGTATACAGGCAAAAACAATATACAAGCATAAACCTATGATAGACAATAACTTCAAATGAAGAAACAAGGAAAAATCAAAGTACTTTTCATACCTTGGTAGAGTAAGATACTTTGGACTTTTTGAGAGGAGAACCCGTACAATTGCAACCATCATAGTCATCTAAATAAAATCAATTTATAAATCAAATTCAACTAAATCATATAATAAAAAAGAGCAGATTACAAAATAATATTACAGTTTACATACAACTGTCTACAACTAAGCATTGAGAATATTCCATTTTCTATGCTTTTTGTTTTTTAGAATGGATAGATGATGACAACTCTTCATCTCGTCATCTCCACAACCTGTCTTGTCCTAACTTCCTGACTTTATAGAAAACTTTTAGAACACAAACCAAAACTATCATACAAAAGGAAACAAACAATGTGTTGCCAGTAGATTTCATACAAATTTTTTAGGCTCACTGGGCTCACTGTTGACTTATCACGGGGTTACTTTGTGTCATGATAAAACAAGACAAATACCCACTCTCACGACACGAACGACGACCACACCCCAAGTATTTAATTGAAAATTATAAATCTAATTTTACGAGCATTAGGTGGACTCAATTCCTTGTAAAAAGTAAATGTAGTCGAAGTCGCATCAGCATCAGCTAATCTCAACTTGTGCCTTACGCCCCCACAAATTATCTCCAGTCAAAAGGCTCCATTTGTTTCATGAAATATATGGGCAATTTACGGGGTTTATGGCAACAAGGGTTTTTTTATCTCTCTTCATAAAAATGGATTTATCCAATTAATGAAAGGGGGTTAAAGAGTTTACCTTCTCCCATAGAGCATTCCGATTTGAGAAATTGTTCTTCTGTAATAACATTTGATTTCTGATCCCTGTAACAAAAAGAGTATAAGATCTGGATTTTCTTATTGTGAGTAATTATTTAGGATTTGTTTTGAATGAGTCAGATCAGCGGAGTTAAATATATAGAGAGCGTAAAGTAATTTCTACTAAAATGCGCTTTAAAAAAGTAATTGTGTTCTAAGACATTTGACATTTAATATAATAATCATGCAACAAGCGAAATGGTCCGTAAAAACCTTAAATATCAATAAAGACTTATCTTTACACACATTCTCTTCATAGTTTTGTGGGAGGGAAAAAATCAGAAGTATAAAGAGAATAACGGGGACGGAAGGAATAAAGAGGATGGAAAAGGAAGATAGGAATAAATAAGATGAAAGGAATGAAGAGAATGAGAAGGATGAAGAAGATGGGAGGGATGAAGAGGATGGGAGGGACGAAGAAGATGAGAGGGACGAAGAGGATGGGAGGGATGAAGAGTATGGGAGGGATGAAGAGGATGGGAGGGACGAAGAAGATGAGAGGGACGGAGAAGATGAGAGGGACGAAGAGGATGGGAGGGATGAAGAGGATGGAGGGATGAAGAGGATGGGAGGGATGAAGAGGATGGGAGGGACGGAGAAGATGAGAGGGACGAAGAGGATGGGAGGGACAAAGAGGATGGGAGGGACAGAGAAGATGGGAGGGACAGAGAAGATGGGAGGGACAGAGAAGATGGGAGGGATGAAGAGGATGGAGGGATGAAGAGGATGGGAGGGATGAAGAGGATGAGAGGGATAAAGAAGATGGGAGGGATGAAGAAAATTGGAGAGATAAGAAAAAAGAAGATGGGGGGGATAGAGAGGATGGGAGAGATCAGGGCGGTAACCAGACTTTCGTTTCGGGGGAGGGGTTTTAACTCAATATCTCTATATTAAATTTAATTTAAAAATCTGTAAAAAAAAATATGTATGGATAGGTAGCCAGTATTGGTACCACCTTTTTCTTGAATTTTCAGAGTAGTGAACCCATTGGAACCCTTACTTTTTGAACATTGCCTGCTTTGGAAGGTGCAGGTGAAATTTCTTCATATTTTATTCTTGGGAAAATTCAATCAGGAAAGTTCAAATCCAATTTTGCATTGCATTCTATCTATTGTGATATAAATAAAGTAAAAAGGTAAAAAAAAGTTGTTGTTTTTTTATGGTTTTATTGTCGTATTTCTTATTGCAAGACCGAGAGTAGGTAAAGTTAAAGGTATTTCTTTTCCATGAATTCCTTTTCAGCCTAGATCTTCAAGAACTTTGGTTAAATATGTATCGATTAAATACTTTTTTTCCAAATAATAGATCATCTTCATCGGTAATTTGTAGCAAGCACTTCAAAGACTCGAACAACGCGCAAATTTTAAATCATAAACGTTAAAACGTAATCCTGTTGCATCCATTTTTGATGGATATCCTCATTATGTAGAAAACTCATTCAATATCAATCCAGTTTAATCATAGTAAACGTAACACGGTAGGTTTGGGGACACATTTGGGAGGGCTTATTGCTTTTATTTATCATTTTTATTAATTTTAAAAATTAATGTTATTGCCTTTTACCCATTTTGCTTTTGCATTTTGGAATTTATGGTGTGATTGGCGACATTTTTAAAAATCGCTCCAAGCATGTTACGTTTACTAGGATATACCAATCTTAAAAATCTTTAAAAAATATCCTTCTCAGGCATAAATATTACTAAAATAATTATAAGTATTACTTACATAACTTTTAAGTTGTTTAACTGATTTACTATAATATATTTCGTTATTGTATCTTTAAATTGAGGTACATAAACTTGTTTTGTTAATTTACAAAGTCAATTTGAAAGTATTGCATTTATTTCTACCAAAGCTATCAACACTATATAAACGCTTTGATTTCTACAAATATAGCCTGCAATATCAAATTAAATTAATGATTGATTTAATTGCCAGGTTCATGATTTCTAACCAATAAAATTATTTAATGATGTACAGGGTGTCAATGAAATAAACATATCATATAGAAACCAAACCGTTCATCATGAGATTTTGACGTTTTGAGGGATGCGGACGAGAATGATATATGAGGTGTGGAGCCGGGTGGAGCACTTAAACAAAAAATTTTGAAAATTCCCAACCGAGCCCTCCTCTTTTTATTTTCGCACTGTGATCTCAGATGGGAAAAAAAATAAATAGCGTTGGAACGGTACCTGTAAACCCACCCTCCCACCTGTAGAGAGACATGAAAATAGCTATGGAATCGCTAGTTCTGTTGGAGCTGGACTAGTGAATTGTTAAGAAAATTTTACTAGTGAATCAGGAAATAACAACGAAAATTAGTAAATTTTTGATTTTACTAGTTTTTATTGCTATTTTCCGATTCACTGAACAATGGACTCTAACCGCCTATCTGGTTCGAGACTTCACGGAACCAACACGTGACCTACAACTGAGCTTGCAATGGACTCTAACCGCCTATCTGGTTCGAGACTTCACGGAACCAACACGTGACCTACAACTGAGCTTCCAATTGGTTACCACAGATACTACACTAGTAGATCTACTAGTGTAGTATCTGTGGTAACCAATCGCAAGCTCAATAGGTCACGTGTTGGTTCCGTGTGACGTCAGACGGTTAGAGTCCATTGGTTACCACAGATACTACACTAGTAGATCTACTAGTGTAGTATCTGTGGTAACCAATTGCAAGCTCAGTAGGTCACGTGTTGGTTCCGTGTGACGTCAGACGGTTAGAGTCCATTCATTCCATACTAGTAGATCTCTATGTTCCATGGGCGTCATTTAGGGGGGGGGGGCAGGGGGGGGCGATTGCCCCCCCCAAGGTTTCCACTGTTAAGTGAAAAATTGCTTCAAGTCCCTAAAAAATTCTGTAACTTCCACAAAGAGAATCGGATTTAACCCAAAAAGTCCCAAAAGCAGTTAAAACACTACTTTTGAGGGTCAAATTTCAAAATTTTCAGGGGGAGAACCCCCTCCTGACCTTTGACGCTTGTTATACCAATGATTCTCCCTTGAAAATTCTGCCGCTTAAGAGAAGCGGTTATTAATAGGCCTGATAGATACTGGTATGTTATTATATGACTGGGGTGTCGTGAGAAGGTTTTCTAAAAGGTTCCGCGACTTGGAAAAGTGTCTAGAGTTAGTTTCTCTGGTGTCAAGATTGTTTCCCTTTTACAATTGAAGTTCTTCGATTGGTTTCGGTTTCCAATTCAAATAAACTTATTCAAGTTTCAAAATAATTTCTCTGTACGATACAAGGTTATCCTTTCTTAACATAGATGTTAATATGCGAAGGAAAAACGTTCCTGAGCGTGTAGTGATTACGCCAGCTTTTAAAAAACGGAACTGCGCAAAATCGCTCTCCAACAATATCATAGATTTTTCTCAAGGTTCAGGCCGGATTTGCATGCAGCAATTCGAACGACGCGAACGTCGCGAATGGTTGGAACTTCCCTACATATTCCCCGCAAATAATGACGTAACTACTAAGTCATGGCTTTAAGAACCAATGGGAGGACCAGATTCTAAATCTATGAGGAGAGCGATTGGAAATTTTCAACCGTTTTCCCCCTGACGTCCTGGTCGCATAGCTCGAATCGTTGCTTGTAAATCCGGCCTTAGATGTTTTACATTTGTAAGCGCCTTTATCTCTAGATATGGACTCGACAGTTTTCAAATAATCTGAAAAATATATTCCTAAGAAACTCGATAATCGATAGAAACACTTGAGTTGTGAAGTGTTTATTGACACTTTTTTCGAGAAGGGGCGAATATAGACTTCAAAAAGTTCTCCCGAAGAAGACAATGGTATCATAAAACAGTTTTTATTTAATCAAGTTGCACAATTTTACGATGGGAAAAATTACTACTTTTTAGATTTTTAGGTACTTTAGGTTATAGCCGGGTGCAAGCTCTTGGTTTTATGATAAATTTCCAAAAATAATCGAAAATCAAAATTAAAAAAAAAAAAAACATTTCATTTAGTAGTGTTGCTTTTAATTTTTGAAATTTTTGCTACATTTTTATGAGTAATTTTTAAGACCCCGTCGCTAAAAGTCTTACTGACAAGATTTGCTCCCGCCATATCGTTAATCCTAAAGATTTTTTCATAAAAAGGAATTTCTAAAAATCAATTTTAACTTAAAGTATGTTATAAGGAGTTCCTTAAGTTTTATTGCTGGGGTTCCAAAATAAAAATATATAATTTAGATTTAGACCAATGCTTTAGAAAATGCTCCCTCGATGTGGAATAGATGTTGTGGATACAAATTTAAAGTAAAATTTTACATTATAAACAAAATTAAACACTTCTATTTCTTTACTTATTTTACAACTAAAGATGCTGTTTTCATTTTGAAAATTTTTCTATGTAAACGCAAGGCAAACTTTAAATCACTACAGTTCTGTGTGTAAAAAAAGGGAATAATATTTCCTTCAGATATCTGCACTTGATTTCTTAATTCTTGATTTTCTATAAAAAAAATGGGTACTTACGTACTATTATACCGTCAACCGTGACGCTGAATCCGAAAACGTTACCAGATCTCATTGACTTTACTATTACCGTGCCGCTGAATTAGACGGCCGCTGAATGGTCGACGGTATTATGCGTAAAGTACCAAAAAATGTTCTAATAATGGGAAAAATTCTTGGTAACCTCATTTATGAGTAACTAATGTTGAAGATGCCGCTGATTAGATAGATAAATACTACTAACGAAAATTTAAAACACTTTAAATATTATATTGATAGTTAAAAAATCATTATCTTGTCGTGATTTCAGTAATCAATCACTCTTACTGGATCCTATACTGTATTAATCCAGTAAGCCGTGTAATCTGTCTGTACCAACTAGATTAATATTGTATCCAGTAAGCCGTGACAGTTTCAAGATAAACAGGGTTATCCGTTATCCAGTGCATTTGGGTAACTAATAAATTAGAATAATTTAGACACTTACGTTCAAGATTCAACTCAGGTGCCAGGTGCCACCTATTACAAACTACTCCTTCATAGGAACATGAAATTGTTTAATGGTGATTATAAAATGTTTCCCTTGTTAGATTTAACCAAATGAAATTCATCCCCTTGAGAAGATTTCATCAGAATCTCAAGCAAAGATCACTGATTAAGAACTCCGTTCAGAAATAATTATGTATATATTAAACTAAAAACTTATAAAAGTAAGCGGATTATTCCAATGATCAACTTACGATTTTACTCGTCAAATAAATTTAGATAATCCAGTAGTATTTAGATTTACAGTTTTACCGAAAACTAAATAGAATCTTAAGAAAACTGCATAAAGAAAGCACAAATATATTTGGGTTCTAATGTATTATACCGTCGACCGTGCCGCTGAATCCGAAAACGTTATCAAAACTCGTTGAGTATTTTATAGCTGTGCTACTGAATTTGACGGTTACTGAACGGTCTACGGGATAAAGTACCTTTTATACTTTTACTTTGTGATTAGCCGGGCGAAATTCTCGCTAATCAAACTTTATTGGTAACATTTTGCAAGTAACACAGCATAACACAAAAACAATCAAAAGCATCTTTGCTAGTTGAGATATTTTGATATAGTTTTTTTACTATGATGTGTGATTGATATGTGATTTTTTATAGTGATTTATTAAAATACTTGGTGTTTTCACCCGGCTAATCTTAACGTACGAAATATTTTGCCTCATAAGAGAAAAAAGCTTCTATATATTGAAGACTTACTTACATACATATGGCATTTGAGTTTTTCAAATTGATTCAATGTAATCCAAAACTCTTGATTGTTGATGTACTACTTGACAAAATGTTGCCAAATAGAATCCAACAATTTATTTTCTAATAAAATCGTTCTAGTGTCTATTACATTTTTTAGCTCTTTTCAACTGAAAACCTTAAAAGCACATCTCATACCAAATTGTCAAGTTTACGTAATTGCAACTATAAGTAAATGAAATTTGGCCATATATGACGAAAATTGGAAGAATCTTGAACGTCTGTGCCGCTTGGGAAGTACCGAAAAATGTAATAGTATATACAGACGACGATCCCAACCCCGACTTATCTAAAAGTAGGATAACTTTAGGTTAGCTTCAACAATGAGTTAACTATACTGGAATGAATAATGAGTATTAGTAAAGTCGTTATACTTTTCTAATCTTAATGTGGTAGAAAATGTTGACCATAGTCACTAACCTAGTTTACACTGGCGAAATCTTTTGTACAACCTTACAAGACTAAAACTAAACCTTAAGACCTACAAGACTACCTTAACTAAATTTTCCTGAATCTTTTAAAATTTTTAAATCAATCAAGACATGGCGGGCCGCAAAAGAGGGTCGGTGGGGCACCTGCGGCCCGTTGAATGTTGTGCAGGCCTGTTGTAAAGGATTAGATTAGTCTAATGCAGGGTGTGGGTTACTTTATTACTCCAAAATGTCTTACAGGAGCAGATTGAAATTCATTTTCGAAATTTGATGGTCAAATTATAATCATATGAGAATACTTAGAAATAAAATTAAAGAACGTTTTTGTTTCAAAATTATGATGTTCTAAGCTTCCCTTAAGTATTTTATTTAATATAACCATCTAATAACGGTATAATGGTATAATAATAACCATCTAAACTGAGAAAAATAATCGAAATTTTACTGGAATTTTACTTTTCTTTTTCATCGGTTTCATAAAACTGATACGTTGGAGGCTGTCTAAAAATCCCTTAAAAATCTAGGCCGAATAACGCAAAAATCTTATGAACTACCACGGGTCATATTTTAAGAGCTGGCTGGCCAGTTTTAGTCCATGAGCCATACATGGGAGATTCCGCTATGCTTTTTCTTTGGAAGATGTAAAAAATCCCTCCTTTAGTTTGGAAATAGCTTTTACCGCGATGATGACAACACTGGATAAAGATATTTATGCTCCCCTCTTTTTAAAGAAAAACTCAGTCCTCCCTTTTCGTTCCAGAATATAAGAAATGAAAGGGGGAGACAGATATGAATTTGTTAAGCTTTTCGGATGTCTTAATGCATCCTTTAGAATTTCGTGAAAAAGAGCCCTGACAGAGGATTAATTCGACGAAAAAAAATCCTTTTCCCGAAAAATACAGCTCCCGCATCATAATCCAGAACTGTGGACGGGAATTGATTTTTTAACTCGCGCCGGCTTTTCTCCGCTCATCCGATTTATCTTTTCCGTCAGCTTTCCGCTTCCAAAAGTGGCAACACTTCTCCCATTTGATCTTCTTCTTTCGCATTCTGGCAACGCATAGAGAGTGAAAGGCGTCACTAACGATGAAGCATTTCCCGTCTGGATGAGGTTTATTTCTCCACTCTCGTTACTTCATGAGATGACACCTAATGCGCTCTTTTATAAGCGGCGACGCTTCATGTTCTTAAGGCGGCTTTATATGCATCCGGCAAATGCGGCAAAATCGCATGCGATTGCGAATTTCTTTCCTATTTTTTGCACTGTCGGGAAGGACCAATAGGAAGCCTTGAAATCTGCCGCGCCGAGAGAAAGCTGCCGGAATCGCCGCTTTCGCATCGCGAAATGAAAATGTAAACAAAAGAAATGCGACGGGCCCGACCGGGCCGGCCACAATCAAAAGTAAGTAAATTTGTTATATAATTTGTTAAAATTCACATTATCTTTGTCTTTTTACTTCTATTTTTACTAGTTTTGATTTAAAGGATTTGATAAGATATGTTTGATGCTTGTTTCTGAGTTATTGTTTACTTACAGTCATAAACTTTCTATGGCAAACAAGTTTCATATTACTTTTTAGGTTAAGTTTTTTTGTCTTTAGTAGATTTAAGGAACTTCTTTTTGAAAGACAACTTGTTAATTTTAATTCCGTGTAGTGTTTGAGTGGTACCAAGAAATCAACTGCTTAATGCTTGTCTTCGAATTCTCACACACAAATATAAACACGTCTAGTTGAGTTAAAGTTTTACATGTTTTTGTGCTATTCTAATGTTAAGTAAACTTTCATTGCAGATAAAGGGAATTTACATCATTCTGAAAGTTAAGAGTGAAAGTTATCAGTGAAAGAAAATTCGAGATGTGCTGTATATGAGATGTTGACAGTGCTGCAGTAGTTGATATGGAAGTAAGTAGTTCTTATGTTTATTTTCATTCCTATACACATATAGGTATTATACAACCTCAATTCCTATTTCATGCTTGTCATAAATTTCTGACTTTCGGGGGGATATATCTCCAACCCCCCTTGGTTTCTATCCGAACACAAAGTTTTGCATTATACTTTATTAAACATTTTTGTGTCTAGTAAGATTTGAAAAACTTCTTTTCTGACTCAATTTGTTGGTTTTATTTAATTCCTTGTAGTGTTTGAGTGTAATGTTTGTCTTCAAATTCTAGAATACAAATATAAACACATAGTTGAGTTAAAACTAAGAACTGTTATACATGTTTTGTTGCTACTATGATAATACACATTGATAGTCACATTGTTAAATGAAACTGTACGATGATGATTCTTTAATTTAACTGTAAAGGGGCCCACAGACGAGCAACTTGGTCGTCAACCGGGTTGTCAATTTGAGCAAGTTTTCAACCAAGTTGGCCGTCTGTAGGGAAGTAGATGATTGAATTTCAAGTTGATGATCTGATCATCAACTTGGTGGGCGGAGCTTAATCGGAACATGTTATTAGAAAAATAAAAAAAAACTAAGCATTAAAAATTAAAATAATATAATTCTAACTCGAGAGAATAATTAAATAAAATATAATTTTGCATTTAAAGTATCAAAATATATTAATTTGTTACAATCTGATTAATTTTTTCTTCATTGTTTACATTCTGGTTGACGACCAGGTTGGCCGTCTGTGGGAAAAGCATCAACCTGGTTGACAACCGGGTTGACGACCAAGTTGCTCGTCTGTGGGCCCCTTAAGAAGAATTTATATTCATCAAAACTTCAGGGACCTTGTTAATCAAAAGTTCGTTATTTAAAAAAAATTCTGCAAGACTTCCAAGTTGTGCAACTAAATTATCCCAGTCTGCACATGTCTCGCCAATCTGACTTCATGACTTCATTCTCTCTTACAAATATACACACCTAGTTGAGTTAAAGTTTTACATGTTTTTGTGCTATTCTAATGTTAAGTAAACTTTTCATTGCAGATAGCATGGAGCTGCATCATGCTTAAAGTAAATAATTATCAAGCTATGCAGCGATGTCTGTGAAAGTGACCCATTCAATTGATTCCTGCCCTATTAGTTGAAAGATGTCTTGTCTGCACTTGGCTTTATAAAAGTGAGTAAATTTATGGTATTTTTTCACTCCTATACACACATGTATTATACAACTTAAATCAGTATTTTTCAATTAGCCCGGCACATGTCCAGACTTGGATATAAAACAATAAACATTCGACAGTCACATTGTTCACCAAAACTGTATGATGATTCTTTAATTTAACAGTAAAAAGAATTTATAAATCAAAACCTTAGGAAGCTTGTTAATCAAAAGTCCGTTGTTTAAAAAATTTCTTCATAACTCCCCATATTATCCAAGTCTGCACATGTCTCGCCAATCAGACATCATCAACAACATTTTACAAATTACAAAATTTAATATTGTTTTAAGCAACACTGTTGAGATGTTTCAATTATTTCATTTTGTCCGTTTTATTTTTTCGGTGATTTATCTTATATCCCCTTCGATAATTTTTTTTTTCTAGCCATTGGATCTTGAATTTCTCAAACTTAAAATAACCGAGAGTAGTGTTCTGTCCCACATTTTGAAAGTTTTTTGAATATTGCTCGATAGAAATGTTAGTTATTGAGATATCTATTATACCTAACTTAATGAGTCTTGATCTGTGTTGATAAGGGGACATCCATAAATTACGTGAGGTGTTTTTTCCAAATATTGGACCCCTTCCTCCCCTTTGCTGAGATTTTGCCAGACTCCTCTTCCCCACAAATTCATACATGATATTTTCTTCAACTTTTTAATGAATAAATGTCTTTGAGATATGTTCTAGCCACGTTTGTTTCGTCTTTTTAGCATGAAGCCTAGCATATACGCTGCAAAAGTTTTGATAAAAATCAATGTTGAATTAATAAAAATTATTTTCTTATATATATTTTGATTATCATGACTGACTGGCTAATGTTTTGCTGTTGTAACTAATTTGTCCAGTTTTCCTGAACATGTGCTAACAGATCAAAGAAAAAATAATTATTTTTTAAACTAAAAGTTGATGGGAGATTTTAATTTACTTCCCCCTCCCCCTTAAGATTTTGCTGGACCTCCCCTTTTTGACTTTGTGTAATTTATGGATGTCCCTTAATCAATGCATTAAATCTTAACAACTAATTTCTGCCATATTCACAGCCATCAGTGTCAGTGTTAAATAGCATCTAAAGAAAAAAAAATTAGCTTTTCGCTGTCTCTGATTAGTGGAATCCTTCGTTGACCAAGGATTTAACACCGACGGCTATTAATATGGCAGTTGGAGATGTTTCGAACACATGGTTGTTGTCAGTTGTACCTCTTGTAATTTTTTAAATTGAACACCAACCAGTTTGAGCTAAACAATTTTGTGTCACTGTGGACAGTGCCCCCCTTGGACCCAAAAAATGTACTCAAAACGAGTTAAAACCCTACTTTTACAGGTAAAATTTAAAAAAATAATCTGGGGGAGTACCCCCATACCCCCAGCGATACCAAAAGGGGATCTTGAGTAATACTACGTATTTGAAAATCCCCAACATTTTGACTTTTTTCTCAAAAGGTAAAGGTGATGGTCTGGAAAAGTGACCCCCCCCCTTGGAGTAGTGCGGGATCAGCGCCTGGAGCTAATATATTTGAACAGGCTGGTTTCTCGAAAACTAATGGGCTTCAAATATGCACTTCATGCATTCCTTGCAATTTTTATTGTGTTGATGCAATTTTTTAGGGTTACTTGATATTTTTAATTTTTATTTTTTTAGGTTCTATTGCTTAAAGGACATATTCAATCTTATCATATGGCATTTCATGATCATGCTGTGTATTGCTTGTGGAATTTGCTTCATCTACATTTATTAAAAATAAATTGTGTTAATAAACTCAATTTTATAATTTTCATATTCTGTAAATTTAAAAATGTGGAAATTAAAGGTTAATAAGAAAATGTATACTAGTTTATTCAATTAAACTTCTATGTTTACAAAAATATTTATAAATTCGTAGATTTGATGCTAGTGAAGTATGTTTTGGTGTATTTTTTATGTCATTTGTATGGTTTCATGTAATACTCATATTAGTTTCCTATGCTCTTTTGTAATATTAATTGAACAATTTATATGAATATGAAAGTTAACATTTCAATGTAATTTGATTGTATGTAATAAAAATTCTTGATTGAACTTCAGTTTTGGAAATTGTTTCCTTCTATTAACATATGCATGCATATATTTCAACAGAGAAATAATGTAATAGTAATTCAAATGCTGTAATCATTATTATTTTACCACCCTTTGAAGGCTGCACAACATTTATTCTGAATAGGTTTAATATTTTGTATAATTTTTTAAAAAGCAGATATGTGCTGGCAGAAAATTGAATTAAAAAATCCCATTATTTTTTGCATAGGTATATGATTAATCCTATATATGTTTAATCCTTTATGGTATTTTTGTACTAAATTGCTACAAAGGGTTCTTATTAAATTGGAAAAAAAACATTTGTGTTATAAATAGCTGAAACAGTATTTTTTGTAAACATTAGCAAGGTAAGTATCTGAATCAAAAACCTTTCCTTAATTAATTGTGTAAATATCTTCCTGTATTTTTTTCATAATTAATGTTATTATCTCTGGTCTTTATATTTTAATAAAAAATGTTCTTGAAGGGAATAAACTAGCAATTAAATTAAAGAGTAAAATTAAATACTGTTCATATTATTAATTTAAAATACTTAAGGTGGAGAGCTTGGGGCTTCAACTTCCATAGCCTCCCCAAGTTAAAACAAAATAACCCTCTGGAAGAAATCATTCTAGAGTTCAGAAATTTCTACAAAAGGATGTAATGAAAAAAAAATAGGAAGATTGTGAGGTTAGTTTTATAACCAAAGCTTTAAAATTCATAGACAAATTTGGAATTTGAGTAATTACAGTATTTGTAATGAAAAAGTAGAAACTGTTTAAAGGCAAAATAACATAAATTACTATTCTCGTCCCAGAATATGATTTTTTACCCAATGTAGAAAAATTTTATTAAAAATAATTAAGTTATTAATTTAGGAGATAAATATATGCTAAAAATTTATAAATTTCAAATTTACAGAGAATTTTTTTTTTAGTTTTCCATGAGACTATCTGATCTGAAAAAAAATATTTTATTTCCCTCAACAGCTGAAAAGTTTTAAAAATCAAAAATTCAAATGATTTTAGTAAAAAAAATTAAATTTCCATCTTATTTGGTTTTGAAAACTTAATTAATTTCGTGATGCGCTCGACAACTTGAGAGCATCAAAATTTGTGAACAACCACCTCTTTCATAGAACATTCATATTTTAATTCGTTACACATCGAATTAATTTATTCGTCGAATACAGAAACCAAAACTAGAGTAGCGGAAATCGCACCGCACGAATCTGCGACACGATCGCACTTGCCGCACGGAGCCGACGCGTACAGACACGCGTCAAAACGTTCACAGAAGTTGGCGACTCGCAGGAAAAAATCTTCCGTCGCAGTCGCAAACGCCGCACTTGCCGGATGCATATAAAGCCGCCTTTAGATTTAATACGATGCTTGTTTGACCAATTTGTTTTTCCTAAAAACTGCTGCACTACTTTGGCGAAAAAGGACCATTGCTAGGGAACTAGATATTTACTTTGAGATTTGTTCACATGCTAAGTAGCAAACGATATATAATTCTTTCTTGCGTCAAATATCTGAAGTTTAGATAAGTTGTAAATTTTAAAATGAATTTTTAAACTTCACTATAGCAGAGATTAGTAAAAAATCAACTTAGTTTGTTTTAAAAAATTAAGTACGGAAATAAAGTTGAATAAGAATTAAAGAGAAGAAGAGATTAAGAGAGTCAGAAGCTAGGGAAAAGGGGGATATTAGCCAACAACGCTTAATGTTTTGAAAATTGGTGTTTAGGGAACAGAACTATGCGATATTTTTTTCTGATAAACTTCCTGATTGTACTGTAACGTTAGTGAAAGGAATTAAAAATAAAACTCTATTACTAATTCAGTCGTATAGCAAACGTTTAGAAATTCGTTTACAGGCCTTAACAAACTAAGTAGACTGGTATAAAAAACAGTATAAAAGTCTATAAATTCTTTAGATCTAAAAAACAAATAGTCAGGATTTTCTGATCAAGCTTGCAATCGAGGTCAGAGGGTTAAGTTTCTAGTAGAAAGAAATGCACTATAAGACAATGTTTTCATCGATTCTTAGATTTTACCCTTGACTTTGTAATTGCAAAACAGTTTAAGGATGAATGTAGAAAAAAAGATCAAAGTAATCGAGATAATGTTATGAAAAGATTACTACGATCTTTCTGTTCCATTATAACTCATTTTATGTCAAGGTTGATAAGGCAATTACATCATGTAAGATTTCTCTCGTTCACATACAAAGTATCTCCTGTCGTTAAAACAAAATTTCATTAATTAACAACAACCACTACTTGTTTGATACGTTAACTTCCGCGTTCTGTGGAGCCTGGTCAAGCCACGGGGAAAAGCATTATTATTGGGATGTCGTCTGCACTTCATGCTGTATGCGTGGGTTTGGTGTGGATCCCTTTTCTTTCATTTTGAAAGTACCTATGTAAAAAACTTTGACATTGAATGAGATACCAGCAACCTACTGATTTATTCGGAGACTTCCGCGTTCTTTGAAGTCTAGTTAAAAGTTAAGGCGAAACAAGGTACGGAATTAAGCTCGGTGTTTTCTGAGGCTACATATTTCTAATCAGATATCGTATTCATGGATTTACAACAACTTAAAAGCATGAATAAGTTGTTAAAAAAATAATCTTACACTATATAAATCTTTTTAACTTCAATTTATAAAAATAACTGGTTTTGATAAGTAGTATATTACATTCAATGCTACTATAAGACTTAAAAAGCCTAATAACATTAATAACTACTATCTCATATTATTCATTCAAAATATAGAATTCACATTGTAATACTAGTCAGTGGCGGATCCAGGGGGGGGGCCTGGGGGCCATGGCCCCCCCCGAGAAACCCTAACAAATAGCTTAAAAAACACTTTCTTAATGCTAAAATTCAAAAAAATTCTGGGGGAGAACCCCCAACCCCCCTTTAATATTTTGACATGTGACATCTGTTTTAGAGTGTTTTTCCCATGAAAATTCTTCTGCTTAAAAGAAGCTGTTCTCTTTTGGGAAGTTTTAAAATAGATGAATACTATAGTTTGAAAGGGCGCATTTGCAAACATTTTCTGGGAGAGGACCCCCAGTCCTTTTCAAAATTTGGCATCTATTTATAATTTCATCCTTGAAAATTCTGTGGTTCATGCTTTCAAAATGAGCTGAAACTTTATTTTTAGAGGCAAATGTTCAAAATTTTTCTTGGGGGTTACCTCCCAGACCCCCTATTAATTTCTCATGGTTACTTATTTACTGTTTTCTACTTGAATTTGTTTCTCTCTCCTTTTAGGAGTACAAGAAGTTGCTCTCTGTAGGTGTTATCCAATGGGTACCAAATGTACAAAAATGAGTAAAAAAACTTCTGTTGGAAGCCAAATTTCACAAAATTTTCTGGAGGAGGACCCCCAGAACCCCCCGTTTGCTTTCGAGCTAGCATTATCTGATGAAACCTTTATAACTTTAACAAAGTTTCGTATTTTATTTATGTTATATTCGTAAAATTGGGAGCCAAACACCTCGCGAAACATAATTATTGTTATGCCCCTACCAAAAAGATTTCGCCCCGCCCCACTTTCTAAAACAAAGGCACGGGCCCTGGATATCCTCTAAGTTACTATAAACCCCTAAAAAGCTGCTTGGAAGCAAGCACTCTTCAAAAAAATTTCTGAGGCACTGAAAATTTCGAATGTAATACCCTCCGACTCTGACATGGTCCCCCCCCCCCCGAAAATCTGGTCTGGATCCGCCCTTGATACTAGTTCAGTTGTTCTACCTGAAGAACGTACAATAGTTGTAACCAAACAACGTAAGGACCGCGTTTTCCATGTGGCCACGCATTCCTACTTTTTAAAAGTGGACAAGTTTTGACTCTCTAAAATATTCAATAATAGAGCAGATTTAATTGGAAAAAGATGCATTTATTCAATGCTTTGAACTCTAAAGTTTTGGTAAAGAATTTAGACATGGGAAAGTGTTAACAACATGGGAATTGGTGAACAACAGCCTTAGTAACGTTGTTCTTGTCCTCCACATCGTCAAGTGTGACGTCATGTGCGAATGCTTAAAACCTTAACCTCAAAGCACAAACCAATCAAACCTTATCTCCTCGGTCAAGGAACTTAAAAAAGTGAGAAAAAATTCAAGATGAAAAGCACATCCTCTCAATGCTTGAAAATAAATCTAAATCCGACGCGGAGAGAGTTTTCCAGGCGAATCCTCGCCGGAGCAGTGTCTCTTATTGAATCTCCTCCACTACATCATGCGAAATCTGACATCCCTTCCTTCCCGTGGTGCGAGGCAGGGAAACCAACACCGGGGAGGCGGAATATTGATGTTCGCGCCCTGCCAGCGATGGATTGCTTAGGCGACACCTAATGTATATTTTAAGGGAAATCGGATTTTATGCTGTCCCTTTTTTCCCGGGATTTGGTAAGTGCTGAGAGCTGCATGGAGGGAAGCATGTTTGGGTGGGAGGGAGAGATGTTTTTATTTTTTATAAAGGAAGGATTATTTTTTTTAGCTGGAAAAAAGGGATTTAATCTGTTTTGGCGTGACAGGGATATTAGTTTTTAAAGAATGGATAAAAGTATCGACAACTTATCGTGGAATAATCGTTTTAAAGCAATCCGTTGCAAACCTTAAAGTAAAGAAGAAAATAAATAAAAAAAGTGAATTAAACGTTTGTTATTTGAGATTTTTCGAAAAATGTTACAGAATTTTTATCAATTAACAAAGGAAAGCTTAACAAAACATTATCTCTACTTATTAGCCCCAATTTATGAATCCTTTTCACTAATTATTTCATTGGTTAATCATAATTCCTTTGGTATGAAGGTAAGTAGAAAACTTTTGTCTTAAACAAGATAATTATTTATTACTGCAATTCGCATGTTTATCATATAGGATAACAACATATTTAACTGGTTTCAACTACTTTTTTTCTCAAAACTAAAATAGTTGTCCCATTATAATGTCAAGAACAAGTATTTCTCAATTTTCTAATTTCTTGATTTTCTTCTACGAGAACACATATGTGATATTGTTACTCATAAAAAGTAAGTAAAAGAAAGTTTTATCTGTACAAGTTTAAATTCTACTATTTTTTACTCAAATATGACTTTTTACAACTGAAAAACAACTTCAAACTATACAATCGTAATTCGAAGTCAGAGGACTTCTCAAGTAACTCAAAAATGTCGGTCTACTTCTACTACTATTCGGAGCGGCCGTTTGGGCGCGGGCCGTTTCAGCGCCAGCGAAACTGAAACTGAAAAACAAATAACTAAAAACTAATTTTTTTTTCGCCGAATTGTCCTATTCCGCATTTAAATTAACAATGAATAAAATTGAATAATTTTACAAAATTCACACCCTTTTTCTTACGTTAATTAACCATTGGGCTCTTAGTATAGTAGCATATCCTGTTTCTCATTACTTTGTGTAAAAACGTTTTAAAATAGTGAAACTTAGCGTTAATGGTGTTCACGTAATTTACATTAAGTAACGTAGTGTTACATTAAGTTACATAGATGTAACTTAGTAAAGTTTTTTTTTCTCCAAATTTTGAAAATTTGAGACATTTGGTTAGCTTTACTTGTGATAAAAATATATTATCTTTGATGCATTTATTAACTGATGGAAAAAAACTTTTTAGATTTTGTTTTATATGCCTTAAAATATTATGCATGTTAAATTATTCCATGAATGAATTATTCTTACACAGTGTTAAAAATTTACAGATTTAAAAAGGGAATGTTTGAATATTGAAATTTTGAAATAGTAGGTATAAATTTAAGTGAAATGTCATGAATATATTTAAATAATCTAGAAAACCTAAAGAATGCTGTGATATGCAACGAAAACTTCAGTTTCCATTCTTAAAACCATTTTCGGTGTGAATATTTTATACTACCCTACTCGTACACAGGAATATAAATTGTGTGTCTAGTATGAAAAATTTAGCGTGGAATTGGTTGCCCAATGATGAAAAAGAACATAGTTAAGATCTTTAAGATTTATGACCATGTCCAAAGTGCTGGGAAAAGCATGGATGACTGAGAAAGATAAAACTAGCTCTAAAAAGAAAACGCTTACAAAATCTTCTCACAAAAGGCTCTAAAGAAAATGATAAATATTTTCTTAGAATCTTTGGAGGCATAAAATTCTTCTTATCAGTGAATGAGGTTCATTCCTATGAACTTGTTTTATTTTTTGCTCATGCACAAAAGGTATATATCGAAGGAATTGCAGTCTAGATGATGTGACATTTTATTTTTAAAAATGAACCTATTTATAACTGAGTCTTATTAAATTATAAATCTAGCTATTAACTTTGAAGTAGAAGTTTTGTGTTTTATATTGCTATAAGGTTTTTCTATGATTTAAATCTGCCTAACAATGTTAAACTAAAGGGAAGAAACTAAAAGGGAAACCAAGAGTAAAAATAATAACAATAAATAGACGCGAATATTTTATTCTATACAACAATTAACTTTCCTCAAGTGCAGTAAAGTTTTCCATTTCCATTTATTGTAATACAATTCATTTGTAATCACTTCCAAATCACTTCACTAGGGAGATACCGCCCCCTGCTCGCTAACGATCACCAACCCCTGTAAACTGCTTACGCAGGACCTTTTGGATTGCTCTCTCAAAACCCAGCTCGCTAAAATTTACGCTCTTTATAAAACATATTTTAATAAAAAATTAGCAAAAAAAACGTCAACCAACTTTCTGAACATCTGTCACAAGTCATTTTCATGAATAACACTCTTTTAAAAGTTTGAATATTTATTAACTCTAACTTATCAATGATAATTTAAACAAAATGTTTTCCTTAAAAAAATATCCAGCAATTCTACTAATAACTATTGTTAATAAGGTGACCAAACGTCCTCCTTTAGGGAGGACAGTCCATCTTTTGTGGATTATGTCCTCTCTCGAAAAGTGTTAATACATAAATCTAAAAAAATATTCTTCAGTTTTTGGCCGATAAGTGAATTGTTTTCCATTATAGAATCATTTTTTAAAAATCAATCAGACCAAAAGATATCTATAACTTTAATGAGAAATGGGTAGCATATCCGTACTTATGACTATTAAATGTGAAATTAAATTATTTTTAAATATGATCTAATAGGTTTATGCTTTTTAGTTCTTAGTTAGAGAAATTTCTGGAATGGGTTGGGTAAATAACCAAATGATGATTCGGAATCTCAAAAGGAAAAAGGGAGTTGTGCAAAATTAATCTTAAAGCTCCTGAGGAAGGACAGACATGACCTAGAAAAATGAAAGTGATACTTCTGTAGTAGGACAAGGCTAGGAGTAAAAACAAATTTCAAGTGCTAATTTTCATACACTTTTAGTTTGCTCTTCCAGAGAATAAAATAAAACTCTAGAGTTTTGCCCTTTTTTATGACCGGGCCGATTTTAAAATTTTGAAAGATTGAAGAAAGAATTTTAATTAAAATGAAGCACTTTTTGTAAGGTTCGCAATAAGAATTCACCATAGGAAAATGCCTGAACTGCTTATTTCACGTACAGGGTCGGGTAGGGTAAAATGGATATAGGGGTTTTAATAGTTTGTATGCCAACATGCTGATTTTTATTGAGGCTCAAGAAAAATCAGCTTGAAGGATGTTTTGAATAAATATCCTACAACATGATTCCTTTATTTTTTTTATAAATTTGGGTTTTTTCTTCAGTTTTGAACATGACGTAAGGAAGTTAACTTATTACTTTTAAGACCTATTCTGATCTATTTTTTGGCCCCCGGAAAGTTAAGATTGCGTGATCAGACCCTCAACGAACACCGTTAAAGATGCTCAGACCTGACTTGCGAGAAGGAGCTTAGATTTCGTTTCTCTACGATTCAGTTCAATGTCGAACACTATCAGTTCTCTACGATGGGTTGAGGTTGAGAACCACTGTCATAAGGGGGGTGGCGATTCAACAAGTCGCCCGCTCACCTGCAATCAGGCGAGGGGGCGGTCGGCAGGGGCGCTGTCGCCCGGGGGCTGCGCGGCGCAGGGCTGCCGCGATTGATCGGGGGAAGGTCACCCCACTGCCAGATGGAGCGCCGGACGGACCGCCGCACTCGAGGTGAGCACTCTTCCCTATGCACGCCGCCGCTCGCTCTCTCTCTCTCTCTCCGTGCTTCTTACTTAGATGAAGGGGATCGGGATGAGCGGGAGGGAAATGGGATGAAGAGTGGGGGGTTTGCTTAGATAGTCCCATTGGGGAATGAAAGGGAACAAGAATGATGTGCCTACTAGAATATGTAATAAGGGGAATACACTATGTGTATTATGATGTGTCATCCAGGCTTGATGATAATTTTAACAACTGAAGCGTATTTTATTTATCGGGATAGTTAGATTGAGTTTAATGATTTATAAACGTATTGCTTTTTTATCCTGGTTTTAAACCTGTTCTATCGTGTGTGTTAAGTCATTAAATGTGAAAACGACCTTTGTGGGAGAGGGGTCGCGTTTGGTTTGTCTGTACCTACTGTTAAAAATTATCTCCGTGAATTAGGGATATCAACCTGTACACTTAAATTAATTACTTGAAGGGAAGGAGCTGATGTTTCGGAAGTATAAACAGGAATTGGAACTCCCTAATATGATAAAAATTTAATTAGTTATATCTTAATGGTATAACTAGTTACTATTGTTAGACTTAATTATACATTTGTTTGTTGATGTTCAGTTAAAACAGCAATTAATAATTCAGAGGTCTCCGAGGATAAAAAGAATCTAGCCTTATGCTTAGAGGTTAATGTGTAATCCTTCAATTTTTCTGTATACAATAGACATACTAATTTGACCATGTTTGAGGAAAATATTTGAAAATACTATTAACATATAACCAAGTTAGGGGTATTTTGTTGCATGATGCCTTTTTTCATTGGTAAAATTTTATTTCAATTAAAATTCTTTCATACTTGTGTAACACACAATGTGTATTGAATTATTTTTAAACAGTGTAAATAAAAGTCTATACACTCTGTACTCTATATAGTGATACGATACAACTTCCTAATACGGTTTCTTCAAAAACTGTTTTATAACTATAACGGTGTTTATTAGGTTTTATCCTGAAATATACTTAAATTTTAGAAGGATACTATCCGAAATTCTCCATTGGATCCGCACCTGAATTAGACTAACATTGACTGGCAAATTTATAATTTGTAATAATGGTTAGTGGCAAGAGCACAAGACAAGAGTAAGACTATTTGATACATCAAAATTCAAATTCCTTTTTGAGTAGAAAAAATTACTTATTCACATACTTATTTTTAAAAAAATATCTAAAAATGACTGAACCTTGTGAAACCAATTAGAAAAAATATAAATCTGATAAAAATTAGAATATAGCGATTTTTGTAAAACCTCTATTGTGTATCAATGAGCCCCACATGAGGGGAAGTTGGACACATTGCTTGGGACACATTGATAGTTTGATTAATAATATACTCAAACACAGTAATTAATAACAAATATTTAAGAAAATTAAAAAAAAATTGTATTGAGAAATTTTGTATACTCAGTTTTATATTTTCCTTTTTTGAATATAGACCATAAATTTTCTCTTAAACATTCAGGAATTTTAAAAAATCAAAGAATTAAACAAATGGTCATTTTAATAAAAAAAAACTTTAATTAAGGAAGAAATATGCAATTTTGAATTTCATTTGAAGAATTTCTACGCTAAAATGTGCGTTCACCCCAACATAATACCATCAATTACTTATTTAAAAGAAACTCTGTTTTTTGTTCGGAAATAAACAGCTTAATATCCGTAGTCCTAATTTACATCCAAAGGATTTTTTTAATCTGCTGTAAGCAACCTTAGACCTCCTACAAACTTAGAATTTGTGTACTTAGTCAATGTCCCCCAATTGTGAATCAAAGAACCCAACATCAAAGTGTATCAATTTGACCCATCGGTATTTAAAAAAACTTTATTTTAAGAAACTAGGGGGCCTGCCCCCTGCTCGCTATCGCTCACCAACCCCCGGAACTACTTCGCAGTTCTTTTTAGATCGCTTCGCGATCTCAGCGAGCAAAGCTCGCTTGTTCCATCTTACCAATCACCCCGCTGGTCGGCTTAATTTATGCTCCTTTACAACCGAAACTACTTATCACTCTTGCTGATAAATAATTTAATCCAAATCATCCCGAAAAAAACTATTGCTGAAATATTACTTTCCTAACTTATATTGAAAATAAAAGAAATCACACATAGTGAGCTATCGCTCACAAACCCTCTTAACTGCTTCGCAGTTCTTCTCAGATCGCTTCGCGATCTTAGCGAGCAGAGCTCGCTTGTTCATCTCAACAATCCAGCAGAAGCCTTTTCTCGGCTTAATTAAGCCTCTTGTAATACCGAAAATACCTCTCTCTTGCTTATCAATAATTTAATTGAAATGTTAAAAAAATATTCAGCAAGTCTACTAATAACCATCAACCACTTTGTAGAAAAAAGCATTGTTGAAAATAAAAGAAATCAGACTCATCATAAAACACGCATAAAACTCGTCTGTTTCTCTAGTGAACGGCGAGAAAGAGAAGAAAAAATTGAAACTTTGAATCATAATCATTCTAAAACTAATTAGAATTTTTGAAAAAACAAAAAGCCAATATTTTTATAAAAATTATTTCTATGTGTCTTTAGAATATCATAGTTCTACTGTAATTAGTTTTGCTTTTATAACGAAAAAACAGAAAACTCGTCAAAATTTTCGAAACTTTACAACTTAATTACTCCAAAACTAATTCGAAATTCGAAAAAAGGGTGACGTAGTGCAAAACTGCACATCTAAGAGTATGTGTCTGCAAAAAATCATATTTCTGCTGCTAATAGATTTTGCTGGGGGCGAACTCGCAGCAGAAAAAAATTATTTTCGACTTTGACATTAAATAACTCTAGAACTAATTATCTCATCTATTAGCTTTTAGAACGAAAACGATCCTCATACATTTGTCTAGCAATGTTTAAAATTTCACAAATTTCCGTGGAATAGTTTTTGCGTAGTGAGAGTTCAAAGTGTTCAAAAATAAAATTTTCAAAAGCAGCGGCGGCCACGGCCACGGCGGCGGCGGCGGCCGCGGCGGCGGTCACTGTTACTTTTTTTTAATATAGAGAGACTAGGGGGCCTGCCCCCTGCTCGCTATCGCTCACCAACCCCCGGAACTGCTTCGCAGTTCTTTTTAGATCGCTTCGCGATCTCAGCGAGCAAAGCTCGCTTGTTCCATCTTACCAATCACCCCGCTGGTCGGCTTAATTAATGCTCCTTTACAACCGAAACTACTCTTGCTAATAAATAATTTAATCCAAATCATCCCGAAAAAAACTATTGCTGAAATATTACTTTCCTAACTTAAATTGAAAATAAAAGAAATCACACATAGTGAGCTATCGCTCACCAACCCTCTTAACTGCTTCGCAGTTCTTCTCAGATCGCTTCGCGCTCTTAGCGAGCAGAGCTCGCTTGTTCATCTCACCAATCCAGCAGAAGCCTTTTCTCGGCTTAATTAAGCCTCTTGTACGAATATACATTTCTTGCCGAAAATACATCTCTCTTGCTTATCAATAATTTAATTGAAATAGTCTACTAATAACCATCAACCACTTTGTAGAAAAAAGCATTGTTGAAAATAAAAGAAATCAGACTCATCATAAAACACGCATAAAACTCGTCTGTTTCTCGTGTTTCTCTAGTGAACGGCGAGAAAGAGAAGAAAAAATTGAAACTTTGAATCTTAATAATTCTAAAACTAATTAGAATTTTTGAAAAAACAAAAAGCCAATATTTTTATAAAAATTATTTCTATGTGCCTTTAAAATATCATAGTTCTACTGTGATTAGTTTTGCTTTTATAACGAAAAAACAGAAAAATCGCCAAAATTTTCGAAACTTTAAAACTTAATTACTCCAAAACTAATTCGAAATTCGAAAAAAGGGCGACGTGGTGCAAAACTGCACATCTAAGGGTATGTGTCTGCAAAAAATCATATTTCTGCTGCTAATAGATTTTGCTGGGGGCGAACTCGCAGCAGAAAAAAATAATTTTCGACTTTGACATTAAATAACTCTAGAACTAATTAACTCATCTATAAGCTTTTAGAACGAAAACGATCCTCATACATTTGTCAAGCAATGTTTAAAATTTCACAAATTTCCGTGGAATAGTTTTTGCGTAGTGAGAGTTCAAAGTGTTCTAAAATAAAATTTTCAAAAGCAGCGGCGGCCGCGGCGGCGGCGGCGGCGGCCGCGGCGGTCACTGTTACTTTTTTTTAATATAGAGAGATAGGCTAAGGTTATTTAAGTACATCTCCTACAAGAATGAACACTGTTGTGGAATTTGCAGATCTCTGTATATTCAAAGTATATCAATGTCAGAAATATTTTACATGTTACTTAAAAATTTACTTTAGGAAATTTTTGTTGAAAAAATTTTAGGGTTTTTTTTTTCATTAAAATTTAAAGAATTATTGCAGAAATGACGGTTTTATATGTGATACTTACCTATGCATATAATGGCAACTTTTAGTAAAAATACGACCTAAATAACCTTGATAGTTTTTAGATACTAAAAGTGTACCAATATGCCCCTATATCAAATCGTCCCGTTTTCATCTACATCTATTTGTTGATGTAAATTATTTTTAGAATTTCTGCACACACTTTTTGTTACTGTTTAACTGTTTACAAAAATCGCTTACTCCTAAAATCTTGTAATTAAAATAGACAGTTTACTGCTTCGAGTTCCCTTCTAAAGAGAGACTCATAAAAGTTTAGGAAGTCATATCTTGGCAGTAAAGTTCTTAACATCTTTTACATTTGTGTCAGTTTCTAAAAGAATCCCGTAAATACCCCGAAGAACATGGCGCTGTCAATAAAATAATACACTAGGGCCTTGGATTTACTTTATGGTCTGGAAAAAGGTTGTTGCAGAAACAATCTGCTTTAAATGAAATTTGCAACTTGGCTTGGAAGAAATATTTTGTTCACGGATCTTAATTTTTGAAATATTGAAGATTGTAGAGGAGCGGATGTATCTGAATAAATAGATATTGAACGTTTCAAGTGAATATTTTTAAAGTTTGGAATCGTTATTTTATCTTGAAATTTATTTTTAAAAGAATAATTAAAACTTAAAGATTTGAAAAATCAAACTTGACAAATCCTTTTCTCTTCTTACTTTTATAAGTAAATTATGGATAAATTGTATACATATAATATATTTTTTATCCTTTTAAATAAAGTTAACATAAGATTAAAATGCATTTTTAAACTAAGTTTTGTAAAATGTACTAAAAGTAACCTTAAAATCATTAAAAGGTTACTTTTTCGTTTAAACACTGGAGAGAATCAAAGAAGAACAAGTTGTCTCGAAAAAGTAGCGCCATATCAACATCAACTAGATTTACTCAGCACCCTTTCATGCTGACGATAGTTGCCCTCTGTACCGTATGGCACCTTCGAAAAGGACCTACCTGAATTTAATAAACTTTGATTAACCATTAGACTTTGTCTTTTTCTTTTAAGCACAGAGAGATTCGTCTGGTTTTATGCACTAACTAAAAACTTCCAATTTCTTTTATTTTTCTTGTCACAACAAAAAATATTTGCAAACGTTGTAAAGTCCAGCCGGTGTAAGCTGCTAAGTCATTGATTTCTGTCTCTTATAGACTTATTTTAATAGCCAAAATTTGCTACTCCTATATTTTTTTTTGAAGAAGACATAGTTTTTCAATCTTTTTAACTATTGTAGTACATCATAACCTATTTATTTAAATCACTAGGGAACTACCGCTCCTGCTCACTATATTTCCCCAACCCCCGTAAACTGCTTACGCAGCACCTCACAATCCCCCACAAACCTCACAATCTAGCACTCACAATCCTCACAAAACCCAGCTCGCTACATTTACTCACTTTATAAAACATTCGCAAAATTTATGTCCCTAATTGAAGAACTTTTTTTCTCATCTTTGAGCTTGACGATTTTGAAGTTTGAACCAAAGAAACTTGATAAAGCGGCTTATAGTAAGTTAACTCGTGTTCAAATATCAGATAGTTTTGTTCAGCAGATTATCAGGTCAACAGATTTGTTAAAAGTCTGGCCATAAACTTAAGTATTTCAACCAACTTTCCAAAAAATACGTCTCAGGTCATCTCCATGAATAACACTATTAAAAGCTTGAACACTTTTTAACTCTAACTTATTAATAATTTAATGAGAATGGTTTCCTTAAAAATTATCCATCAAGTCTACTAATAACTATTCTTAATTTACACTCTGTATAAAAGTACTCCAATGAACCTGTTATGAATGAATGAAACCTGTAAAACTACTCCTAACCCGTCCTCTTACAACATTTATACATATAAGTATCTCTGTTCCTATAACTCGAACAGCCATATTCACTGGCCACTGGCATCAGCGTCTGGGTTAACCTAAAGAAAGAAAAGGGGAAAAAATAATAATTATATTTTATCTGATTTTGATTGGTAGAATAGTTCTTTAAACCAAGGATTTAACACCAAGCCGATGGCTGTGTGAATATGGCTCTAATTGCATCAACGCATCTCTAAAAACCTCTTCAAAACCTTTATGCTCTTCTACACCAAACTCCTCCCATTTTCATCCAAACTCTATCGATTTTGGGATGAAATCTGCTCACACAAACAACAGAAGAGCCGCTCGAAACACCACAAAAACCGGCAACGACTCAGATCACAAAAACCAGCTCCGATTCAAATTCAGTTCCTCTCTCTTTCTCTCCAACGATCAAAAAACCGTCCTGTGTAATCGATGGAGGAAAGGAATTAGAAAGTTCTCGGGTTAACGCCATCGGAACTGAAATCCGAAACGAAATGCAGCCGATGGGTTGATTAATTGAATTGGCAGAGCGTCCATCCTTCCGTCTATTAGATATTTAGCAGGGGAGGATTCTTTCTGCTCCAAATGGAGAGCTCGCTTTCCGGTTCCTTCTGTGATTAGGGGTCCTCCACAATCTGATTCTCTCTATAGGGCAGTGTTTCCCAACGTGGGTCGCAGGCCCCACTGAGGGGCAAAATGATTTTCTAGGAAGGGAATTCGAAAATTTGCAACCAAATTGCCTCCCCCCCCATGGACCAACAGGTTTTATTTATTTTCCAAGAAGGATTTTCGAAAAAGGATTGGCACAAGTTGAGAATCGCGGATGTGCCAAGTTGGCAGCTAAATTTTGAGCGATAAATAACCTTTTGTAATTTACATTAAATGCAAAATTTGGGCTTGGCTTTGTTTGCAAGACTAAATATCTACAACCATTCCCGATTGTAAACTTGCTCTTTCCTCATGGAAACCAAAACAAAACATTAATAAACAATTTGATTGGCTTACAGATTCTATAAAAAATTAAAATTAGGAATAAGTATGAATTAAGCAACATTAAGCATGAAAAAAACATAAAATCCCTTTGTCCTATGCACCAAGCACAAAGATCTCATTAAAATATTGTTACGATAACTCTGTAATTATTTATTACTAAATCCTTAAATTATATGAAAAGTTCTTTTGTTATAATTATTTTGTATTTCAAATTTAGTTCTCCATTTTGTGTTTTGAAAATTAAATTCACTAATTTTCTGAACTTATATGTAATATTTTTTTCAAAAATAAATCAATTAAGTTTTTAAATTGTATATTACATTATTTATTAGTGTAAAGGTTTATGCGTAATCTTACATGGGGGCATGGAAAATGTAGAAAAGCTTTGGTGGGGATGGACCGAAAAAGTTTGGGTAACACTGCTATAGGGGGTCATCCAGAAATTATGTCACATCTTCTGTTATATGATTTTAATAGTTAATTTTGGGTGGATGTAGCGTTGGCTTTGACGAGTAAGAAAAGCAATCAACGGCATGATCAGTAATGCCGAATACTATAGTTGACTGCTAATCTAATTTGACGACTGACGAGGTAAATCACGCGTTGCCAGTGGAAAGGAACCTTTTCACCTAAGATAGAAAATGGTTCTTGAAAAGGTGCTCAAAAGTAGTTTTAAAATGTTCAGAAAGTAAATATGAATTTAATCTCTCTATATTAAAAAAAAGTAACAGTCGCCGCCGCTGCCGCCGCCGCCGCCGCTGTTTCAGAAAATCTTCACTTTGACAATTTTGAATTGTCACTATGCAAAAACTATGGAACGGAAATTATTGAAATTTTGACCATTTGTAGACAAATGTATGAGGGTCCTTTTCGTTCCAATAGCTAATTAATGAGATAATTAGTTCTGGAATTATTTAATGTCAAAGTCGAAAATTATTTTTTTCTGCTGCGAGTTCGCCCCCAGCAAAATCTATTCGCAGCAGAAATATGATTTTTTGCAGCCGCATTCTCTTAGATGTGAAGTTTTGCACCTCGTCGCCCTTTTTTCGAATTTCGAATTAGTTTTGGAGTAATTAAGCTTTAAAGTTTCGAAATTTTTGACGGGTTTTCGGTTTTTTCGTTATAAAAGAAAAACTAATCACAGTAGAACTATGATATTTTAAACACACATACAATTATTTTTTATAAAAATATTGGCGTTTTGTTTTTCAAAAAATTCTAATTAGTTTTAGAGTTATTAAGATTCAAAGTTTTAATTTTGTCTTCTCTTTCTGTTGCCGTTCACTAGAGAAACAGGCGAGTTTTATGATGAGTCTAATTTCTTTTATTTTCAACAATGTTTTTTCTACAAAATGGTTGATGATTGTTAGTAGACTTGCTGGATATTTCTTAACATTTCGATTAAATTATTGATAAGCTAAAAAAGGAATGTATTTCAGCAACATTTTTGTTGTTAATTTAGGGGAATGATACGAATTAAATTATTTATAAGCAAGAGAGAGGTATTTTCGGTATTACAAGAGGCTTAATTAAGTCGAGAAGAGTGTTAGGCTGGATTGTTGAGATGAACAAGCGAGCTCTGCTCGCTAAGATCGCGAAGCGATCTGAAAAGAACTGCGAAGCAGTTACGGGGGTTGGTGAGCGATAGCGAGCAGGGGGCAGGCCCCCTAGTTTAAAAAAAAAAAAAAAAAAAAGAGTTTGTACGATCATGAAGGCATAACATATCTGCTATTTTTTTTCAACAATTAATTTTAACTATCCCAGATTGTTTGAACTACCCCAGATAGGGGTAGGGTAGAAAGAGTGTTAGAAGGAATTAAGATAGCTAGGAGGTACAAAGAGACTGTGACTGAGACCAAAAGAGAATGAGGGGAAGAAATATCGATGAAGGAAGAGATGGGAGGGTATGGGGACACTTTTCCCTTTGAAGGGTAAAAATGCTCTAAATTTAAGAACTATCAAAAAAATTCTGCAAATGACAGAAAAGCTTCAAAATGTAACTTCATGGCTGAAAAAGCACATTCTTTAATTTTGGATAAAATTTATTAATTTATTTTGAAAGATTTTTTTAAGAATTCTTATCCTTCCTCATAAATATACCCGAATCCGCCCCTGATTGAGACAGAAGAAAAGATAGAGAAGATAGATTAAAATGAGACGAAAAGCATCAGAAATGAAAAGGGGAGAAAGGGAAAGTGCGAGAGAAAGAGACAGGGGGTTTTTCGATTGAAAGATAGACAAAGAAGATAAAATATTTTCCTGTTCCATTCCATTTTTAAACTATATCTAGACTAACTAAAGATACCTCCTAACAGACTGACCCACTCCACTGTGCCTCGCAGGAAAAACAACAGACCCTTTCTCATTAGCGGTGCCGAAACACGCGAGACACCAAGATTGTGTCTTCCCAGTCCTTAAGTAATTGCTTCTCGGGGAAGGAAAAAACGGTGCCATCCATTCCGGGCCATAAAGGGGGTCTCCTCCCCCTGGAGTGGCGCTGAAACGAGACTAATAAATAAGCCATAGACCGATAAGTGGCGCCGGAGAAGGCTCCCCCATCGATTTCTGCATCGATTGTTCTGTGTTGACACTCATCGATTCGGCCCACCTTGCCCGACGGCTTTTTGTGCCAGCCCGGTTAAGTAAAAAGTTTTAAGTGCCCGCTCTCCTTGGGTCCCTTTGTTTCGCCGAGTGAAGGAAATTTGATAAGCTGTTGGTGGGTGATATTGGAGTGGGGATGAAATAGGCTTTCGATCGGCGAGTGTGGAAATTGGTTAATGTAAAGGGAGGGAATGTAAGAAATCTTATAGTGATGCTATAATAATGTCTATCCCAAAAAAAACAACAGTAATTAATGGATAAAATGTTTTCATTGCATTGTATTCCAAAGAAATGACTATAAATAAGTGCATTTAACTTTTATTGCAGATCAAAGATGAACTCATTACCATCCACTTATTTTACTATGTCCAATTTCACTATGTTACAAAATGTTACGTTGTATATTTTTACACCAAAACACAGATCCCCTTAAATTTATATTCTTTTAAAGAAATGTTTTGTAATCAGAATTACTAGTGGAATGAAATTGATAAATAATGAGACTTGAGTCTAGACTCTTGGTTATGTATGGGTTTTTTTTTTTGCTGTAGTAGTCCAATCCTGTAAAACTAGTATATGTTTCCTCTAGAGAGTAAATAGAATGCAAAAAACAAACTTTACAGTCATGCGCTTTTGCGAACGAGTTCGTCAAACTAAAAGGAAACTAATATATATTTCCGTAGAATAAAATTTATAAATAATAAGGGCCGACTATTATTAAGTTATGGTTATGTATGGGTTTTTTTCTGTTGTAGTGTTCCCCCCCCCCAATCCTGTAAAACTAGTTTTTCCTTTAGATGAGATAGTATGCAAAAAACAAACTTTATTGTCATGCGCTTTGCAAACTAGTTCTGACTATTTGGTTATTAGTCCAGTAACCAGGTAGTTTTTTCAGGAAAAAAATCCGGAAGTTTTTTTTTTCAACGGTTTTATATGTTTACGAGGGTGCTGAATCCGAATCTGAACTTTGCATACAAAATTTCGAATGGCATTTTGGTGAAAATTCGAAAAAACCCTAAAATTTCACCCCATTTTTTGATTTTCTACTTGTAGAACGGAAAGTATGGGTTTTTCATGAAAATGTCAATTATAGAAAATAAAGAAGATAAAAAAATATACAAAATTGTCAATTACAACTTTTTTGTCAGACCAATAGTTAGGCCACTAGAGCGCGCTGAGAAACAGACATTTTTTGGCCTTTCAGCGAAAAAATGGAAAACGCTCGCTTCCACCCTCTACAAAAGGTAAAATATTCATTTTATCAAAAAAAAAATTACACCACGTGAAAGAGCATTTAATTCTCTACAAATAACGTGCCTTAAATTATTATTTTTTTGAGAAGGGGGAGGGAGCGAGGCAAAGATTAAGAATTAAATTTTTGCGCCTTAGAGCCAAAACGAACTTTTGCAGTAGTTAATCTCCAATCTGCGCTTTACTTCCGGTATATTACCAATAAAATAGGTTGTTTTGAATAAATTGATGACTAAGCATGCCTAAAAAAATAATTTTTAAAATTTATTTATGAAATATTAGGTATTTTAGGCGGAAATTCAATCAAATTTTTAAATTCATATAATAAATTATGGGAATATTTTAATGAACGAATTTATATGGATTTTGCATTGCTGAATCCAAATTTCAAGTTTATTTTCATTTAAAAAGTCAACTTCACATAAAAAAATGCAAAATATCTCAAATTTTCGCTTTTTTGTTCGATTTTCACCAATTTTCTCAGAAGCTATTCGTTTCTCGAAAAAAAGAAGTACACCAAATTAAAGTACATAAAATTTCCTATAAGATACACTGGTTCGTTTTTATTTGGCGAGAAGCAGTGTACGCTTTAGAGCGTTCTGAAGGAAAGGGATTTTCATGTTTCTGTGTAGTCAAGAAACAGATGTAATTCAGCGCGCTCTAGCGACAATACTTCACATTATAAAGTAAAAGTTGAGTAGTGTATTTTGTAGGAAATTAAATTTACTTTCATGTGGTATAAACTATTTGTCTGTAACGTGTATATATTTGGAGCTGTAGAGGAGGAAAGGGAACGTTCTTCACTTTTTTTGTAGAAAGTCAAGAAAATCGCTGCGCTTCAAAACGCTTTAAAATGTACACCGCTCCTCGCAAAATAAAAACGAGTCAGTGCATCTTATAGGAAATTTTACGTACTTTAATTTGATGTACTTCTTTTTTTCGAGAAACGAATAGTTTCTGAAAAAATCGGTGAAAATCGAACAAAAAAGCGAAAATTTGAGATTTTTTCCGATTTTCGATAAGAAGCCGAGTTCCCACGCGGGCACAATTTTGATATTCGTAATCAGCGCCTTCAAAAACATACAAAACCGTCGAAAAAAATCTTCTATGTAAATATTTAAAAAAAAAGTACGATTGCCTATGTTAAAAGGTAATTTAGTCCAGTAACCAGGTAGTTTTTACAGGAAAAAAATCCGGAAGTTTTTTTCTCAACGGTTTTATATGTTTTCGAGGGTGCTGAATCCGAATCTGAACTTTGCATACAAAATTTCGAATGGCATTTTGGTGAAAATTCGAAAAATCCCTAAAATTTCACCCCATTTTTTAATTATCTGCTTGTAGAACGGAAAGTATGGGTTTCTGATGAAAATGTTATATATAGAAAATAAAGAGGGTAAAACAATCTATAAAATTGTTAATTACAACTTTTTTGTCAGACCAATAGTTTAGCCTTTAAAGCGCACTAAAAATCTGGCAATATTCACCCCTGAGGCGGAAAATTCACCATATCTTTTGTAAAAAAGTAACATTTGATTTAAATAAATAGGAAACACTACTTTAATAATTTATTGTATGATTTAATCTTAATTTCTATCCCAATGATTATTAATTAAATTAATTATTCTTCAGTATTTTCCCCCAGAAACGGTTTTTTTGGCAATGAAAAATTCATTTGCTTGTTCATTTTTATTTGTGCAAGGAACCAACTTCCACTGAAAGGCTTTTGTTAAGTATTAACTACTTTACTTTCGATCTTTCCTTCGCTCCCTCCTCCTTCTCAAAAATATAATTTAAGGAAAGTTATTTATAGAAAATTAAATGCTCTTTCATGTGGTGTAAAATTTTTGTTGATAAAGTAAATATTTTTCATTTTGTAGAGGGTAGAAGAGCGCGTTTTCCATTTTTTTTGCGGAAAGGCCAAAAAACGGCTGTTTTTCAGCGCGCTCTCGCGGCCAAACTATTCGTCTGACAAAAAAGTTGTAATTGGCAACTTTTTAGATTGTTTTATTTTCTTTATTTTCTATAATTAACATTTTCATGAGAAACCCATACTTTCCGTTCTACAAGTAGAAAATCAAAAAATGGGGTGAAATTTTAGGGTTTTTTCGAATTTTCACCAAAATGCCATTCGAAATTTTGTATGCAAAGTTCAGATTCGGATTCAGCACCCTCGAAAACATATAAAATCGTTGAGAAAAAAACTTCCGGATTTTTTTCCTGAAACACCCCTTTTTTGACACCTGGTTACTGGACTATATGTTTTTTTTTTTGTGTTGTAATGTTCCAATCCTGTAAAACTAGTTTTTCCTTTAGATGGGATAGTATGCAAAAAAAAAAAACTTTGTCATGCGCTTTGCGAACAAGTTCTGACTATTTGGTTATGTATGTTTTTTTTCTGTTGTAATGTTCTAATCCTGTAAAACTAGTTTTTCCTTTAGATTAGATAGTATGCAAAAAAAAAACTATATTATCATGCGCTTTGCGAACGAACGAGTTCTACAATCGAGAGAGGGCCGTGGTCTTAATGATGGTAAAAAGCTAGACGTTTTGACTTCAACTTCGGAAGTCCACATCAGTCATATTTCTTCTGTGAATAGATTTTGCTGGGAGCGAACTCGCAGCAGAAAAGAATAATTTTAGACTTTGACATTAAATAACTCCAGAACTAACTATCTCATTTATTAGCTTTTGAAACGAAAATAACTATCATACATTTGTCTAAAAATGCTCAAAATTTCATAATATTCCATTGAGTAGTTTTTGCGTAGTGAGAGTTCAAAATGGTCAAAGTTAAGATTTTTTGAAACAGCGGAGGCAGTTACTTTTTTTAAATATAGAGAGATAGAGATTTTTACATTGAAAGGTGAAAAGTGTTCCGATTAACCCCGTTTTACGGTACCATTGGTACCCGTTTTACGGTACCATTGCTTCTTTATAACTAATTCTTTCTCTTTTGCAGACGGAAGAACGAGCGAAGAACCGCTGCCATGGTGAGGGGGGAGTCTCGCGCCTACCCTGGCTCGAGCATGACGAGCGGACGCAACACGCCGTGTGGCATGCTCATCCTCGGCACTCGGACCAGCCTCTCGCATCAGGCGGCCAAAGCAGTCGCTGACCGCAACAACGAATCCGTTCATGTAATCCATCAGTATGCAACGATTTGAGCGCACATACATAGAGTAGATAACGCATCAGTGTAGTACTCACATTAGTTGGGGAGAATGTGTAGCTTTGCATTGTGCTTTTGTAGTGATTTAGTATAGGTTTAGTTTGAAAAGTGTTTTTTCTTTTTGGATCTGTTTGAAGATCAGAGGTGTTCTCAGAGATACACCGGTCTCAGCAGTAAATGGAATTGATGACTTTTGTTCTCATTGATTTCGTCTTTGCTGACTTGCATGCTTAACATTCTTACATCTTACGTAAGAATGAAACAGAGAGGATGAGTGAGAGAAATAGGGAAGAGAATAAGAAAAAGGATTTGGGAGAGGAATTAAGAAAGAATGAGAGTGGGAGAATGCGTGATTGAATGAGACTTAAAATATACGAGAGAAAACTAGAAAAAGAATACGAAAGAGAGAAAGAGGTAGAATAAGGGGAAAAAAGAGATAATTATAAAGAGAAGGAGGTGAAAAATGAAATAGATAGAAGGAGATAACTTGAGGAACAGAAACACGAATATCATCCGGGATACCATTATGGTCCTACTAAATCAATGTAGTATGTAGCTTTAAAAAATTAGAATTTCACTGGGTAGCCTATAATATATAGCATACAACTTTAATACTCCTCTAATTTCAAACTATTATGTGATAGCAGCTCTTCTGGTAAGAGCACTTCACCCAGTCAAGACATGATATTCTTTTCCACCAAGCAAAAATCGACAATCTACTTTTTTAAGGACATTTTTAGAGTCACTGAGTGATTCGGAAGACCAGGCAATAACAATTCCCAGTAGATTTGATGAAAACAAAGCAGTCCAACATTTGACAGACCCTGCATTTTTCTCAAACTAAGAAAAAAGCAGATTGGCGGTTTAGGCGTGGTGGTCATTACATAACATTCATGTTTAATGCATGCCCTTTATTTTTACCTCTGTCCTGACCCAACAAATATGGTTTCCCAAACAGATAGAATTAGAAAGTTTTGAATAACTTTTTGCTAGAGCACGTTGTCTGACACTACCTGAGTAGAACTACACTGTAAAAAATAATCGTAAAACTCTGGCAGCAAATGTTGCCAAATCTTTTCTTTATACAGGATATCTCTGTTAACTAAACTTTTTTTCTGTATACCACTATCTTTTTGCATAACTTAGCCAACGGAAATATTCTATTTGATTAACAACACATTGCTCTACACATGGATGTTTCATTTTTTCCTCCTGAATTCCGAAATTTTAGTGGGTTATGTCCCTAAATACTTCCACAGAAAATGTTACCAGAATATTCCTGTATACAGAAACGTTGAAAGTCGACAAGAGAAAGGTACAGAAAAGCTCTGGCACCTTTGCCGCCGTTTTTATTAGACGATTATTTTTTACATACTAAGTTAAGCATCTGTTCTAGCAAGCCGTTGTTGTCTGTTGCAGATCATCCCCTCGGACACCTTCGACATGCAAGTGGTGAAGGTGGTCGTGCTGGGCGCGGCGGGGGTGGGCAAGACCTCCCTCATCCGCCAGTTCGTGCTGAGCGAGTTCTCGGAGGAGCACTCGCCCACCGACTCCAAGAACGTGTACACGCCCACCGTGGTGCTCAACGAGCGAGTCTACTCGCTCCGCCTGGTGGACCTTCCCGTCATCCCCTACTTCCCGGCTGACTCCGCCTCCGAGTGGGCGGACTTCCGCGACTTCGGCCTCCGCAGCGCGTCCGCCTACGTGCTGGTATTCGACCTCAACGACCTGGAGACCTTCCAGTACGTGAAGAGCGTCCGGGACCAGATCTGCGACACCAGGGACATGCACGGGGTCCCTCTGGTGGTGGTGGGGAACAAGCAGGACATGCTGAGGGGACGAGAGAGGAGGGAGGTGGCAGGACTGGTCAAGAAGCACTGGAAGTGCGGATACGTGGAGTGCTCGGCAAGGCACAACTGGCATGTAGTCCTGCTGTTCCAGGAGTTGGTCAGGGCATTGGACTATGCCGACTGCGGCCAGAAGCTGTCGTCCTACTCATCGCCCAGGTTCGAAAGCCTGCACGCTCACAGGGACAGACAGGGCGATTCTGCCGCCAAGTGTTCTATCATGTAGGTAGGCTCATTGTTTGGGGATTGTTGGAGGTGCTGTGATCATACTCGCCACTCGAAAAGTCAGCACTTTTTATCTGTTGTATATTAACAGACGGGACCTGTTGAAGTTTGGTGAGGTGCACTTTTGTTGAATCGTAGGACGTTATCATCGACTTTCTACCTAATCGGATTCGTGGTCGTTGCAGAGGTTTCGAAAGACTTGAAGAAATGTTTTTTTTTTATTTAATTTACAGATTATTTTTTTTTTGCTAGATTATTTGCTCTTTAATACAGTTTTCATGTTACTAATCCAGATCCTGGATTCTTCAATAGTTTAAAATATTTTTACTTCAGGGTAATAATTCATTTTAAGTTTATCAACAAGAATTTGATACATTTCTGCTTAAACCCACATTCATTTAAAAGGATTAACAATCGGAAATAAATAAAAATTATAATCCAAAATTAAGTTAAATCGATTTATTAAAAAATGTCTGGAGAGACATTCATAGAAATATATATCTTGATTTTATGTGGCCTAGAATAGCGAAAGAACTTATGACCTTTAAGATTAGATGATGTAAAGTGTTACTTATGTTCCCTTACAGAATTGAATAAATTTATCTTTCGAAGCTAAGAAATAAAACCTAAATTTTGATATAATTTTCTTTTTCCATGGGGAAAGAGCTCTAATTGTAGTTGATATCGCGATAGGTGAAAGATATTGATCTTTCATTGTTTTTAACAACACTATTCAGAAAAAGTATTAAATCTAATAAGGTTTCTATTGAAAGAGGGGTGAAAATAAGAAGATTCTATGATCTGTAAAAACGTAGCTTGAAAATGTGTCGTACTTTTCCACATACACTTCATGTATATCAGAGTATCCTAACAACCTAAATGTGTTCAGTAGAAAATTCAATATCATAGCCATAGAAACTAAACACTATAATGCTTACGAAAATCTTTAAAATTTCAGGACGGTGTTACATAAGGCGCCAGATCCAGATATTAAAATATCATGAATTATTTGTTTTCATCAATTTTTCTATTCTACAATTTCCCATCCTTTTCAGGATAAACGCGTTCTCATAAGCGTAATATCCATCAAAAATTATATTATCCTACTTTCTTTTGTAATTATTTTATTATTTTTAAATATTCACAAGAAATTTTAGACTGAGCTTTATGCATAATATATGCTAAGTTTGAAAAACATGCCAATGCTTGCCTTTAGCTACATTTCTTGCAATGTCCTTTCTTTATAGCCATTTTTATATTTTAAAGCAATAAATGATATACTTAGCAATAGAAAGGGAAATGTTAACGTTTTAGGAAGAAATGGTTCTTTATTACATACCTAAGGAATTGTTTTTTTTTTTAATACAAATAAAGTAAATAAAAACAGTAAATTGGTAAAATAAATTGGATGACAAGAGTTTATAGAACAGTAAGTTCTTTCTTTCACAAGAAACTACATTTCAAAGAAAGATTTTGTTTCTTATAAGAGGAATTAGTTATAATTTATCCATTTATAGTAAAGTGGGATTTTGTATGTATTTATTTTAAAGTATTATACACTTTAAATTATGCATTACTTTTTAAAATTAAAATTTAACTAAAATGTTTTACACATTCTGGAAAAATATAGTAAAGCATGATTTTAGAAGGTTTTTAAAATAAGTTTTAAACATTAAAAAGTATCTTAATAATTAAACTAATTTTTTTTTCAATTCAAGTTACTACAGAACTTAAACGTTGAACAAATATTTCATATTGAACAAAACTTATGACGTACTCGTGACAAATTTAAAATAATAGAATATTTAAAAGAAAGCATTTCATGATTATTTAAGGACAAATATGTGTTTTATTTAGTTACGACTAAATTCAAAAACGTGTTGGAAGAAATAGGGATCGAATACCCCGACTGAAACTAAGAAAATCTCATTTTCCTTTCCAAAGATTGCATTGCATTTAAATCGTTGTTGTACCTATTGGACTCCAAATGTTTACAAAAGTTACTACGTTACACTATACGAATACAAATACTTTATCTATTTTTATCAAACTTTCTATTTTTATTCAATGACATTGTAGGTTTTAGATATTGTAAATAATTTACCTTTGTATTGTTGTTTATTTCTATTCTGCATTAACTATTTCATAGAATCTAATGATAGCCCGTTATATAAACTGGTGTGCTAATAGGTTATAATTGAGTGAAACGCTAGTAAATGGATGGTTGATAATTATGCTTATGGTATACTGCTTGTTGTTAATTGCTTTTAAATGAGCATATAGGTTCAAAACTAAATTGTTAAAATGAAAAAAATAATCTTTTTAACATCAGTTCTCGGGAACCCTATGCTGCTCAATATATTACTTAGCTGCATAACTCAGTTCCTTTTTTGAAACCTTTTAAGTCTTACTGGAATCTTTTAGCTTTATTACGATATTATTCTAAAGAACAAGAAAAAATTTAAAGCTTTGTGTACAAACCTAGATTTAAAAATTAAAGAATCATTGATCTCATTTCATAAAAATATTGCATAATTCCCTTTTTTATAAATCTTTATGAAATTGAAATAATTTTTTAAAAAGATATAACTAAATGTATAAGAAGTTTAGGTTACGAATTCATGCTATCATTCTATTCCCCCTTTTAATCTCATAATAGTAATATCATTCCTATCAAATTTCCTGTGATTTCTTAGTTTCTACTGCTTTTACTTGTAGGTTTTACTATTGTGGATTTTAAAAAAGGCATTGTACTTGTAGAAAATAATTCTGATCGAAAATTTAATTATTTAACGTTCAAATTCTATACATGTTGTCAATATAAAAGATATCTCAAAAGGCGCGAACAAATGGACAATCTCAAGTATTAAAATTTTATATTTTTATCAAAATACTTTAGATTTTTGTACAGATTTTACGAATTTTCCCAGTTATGGCTTAAGGTAAAAGAGTGTTGAGAAGTGTAATACGTTTTGAACAAGTGAATTATTGTATCAAACTTGTATTAAAAATTCCATCTGTATAGATTTTTTAAAGAAGATTATTACCGTTTTGCATGAACTCGCATGAATGTCTGTGTATTGTGATAAATGTGACACTTTTGTGTTTTATGTGATAATAAACATTTGCTCAATGTCAACTTGAGTACTTTGTATTAAAGATCAATACTAAACAGAGGTCAGTTCATTGAATTCTGACTATTTCCCCTAAATCTTACGTTTCATCAGATATTTTAACATTTTGAATAGAGGGACGAAAAAATTTAATTGTATAACTGAAAACTCGATCGAGTGGGGATTAATGCATTTCATACTGAATCTTTTATACTTATTACAAGTTTCATGAGTCAAAATATCGTTTTAGGTCAGTTAAAATATCTGTCACTAAATCATTAATAATTAAATACATTATACTGGCTTCAATACATAATACTGGAATAAAAAAGTATATTAAATTTAATAATGATTCTGTCTGGAATGAAGATTTAAAAATTCCCCATTAGTTTTTTCTCTTCTTCCTTTTATAAACATGAATATTTTTTTATTTAAATAGACAATTTTAATTTTTAAAAAGTCAAAGAATTTGCGAACTTTTTCATTTTTAAGAGCTGAAAAAGTGATATTTTTACGTGCTAATATACCCTCGAATATATGAGATATTTTTATGAAACTTTTTGGGTGCGTTCATCATGATATTGCAAACATTTTTTTATTGAAATTTTAGTTCTATCTCCTTTAGTTTTTTAATTAATTTTTTTTGCTACTAAGGGTGCTGTAAGCCGTCTCAATGGATGGTCAGTTACCTAGGATAGTTCAATTAGTCAATGGATGGTTCAGCATGGCCACTTACCTAGGGGTACACCTTACATCCATAAACGTTGGTTCCAAATAAGGACGGACTTTTGAAACACCCTGTATACAAAATCGGTCTAACCTAGGTTAGGTAATGTATCTAACCTAGGGACTTTTCCTACAAATTTTAAATTTTAATTGAACGTAATGTTCAATGAATAATTGCATCAATTTTATGAAGCATACAAGGACAAATTGACAAATTCACAGGAATCCATAACCACCTTTTTTAAGTGGGTTATTAAAAGAAAAATATACCCAATAATTAATCAGTCGAGAAGAAAAAGAATATAAAATTACGTAATAATAACTCGGGAAATCGCCATTTAACCCTTACTTATCCCGAAATCCTTTCATTCAGTAAACCCAACCCTTGTCCGTATAAAGAGTACTTAAACAAATTGCTCCATCATAACTTCATGCATAAATCCCTTCATAAACGATTATTTACATTTAGGGAAGAGGTTATTTACGCATCTCTGTTGACAAATTCGCTTCCCAAGACACTGCTGAAGCCACCTGTTGTCATGGGGACAGAGTTATAAAAAATACTTTTCGGTAACCAAGCAACATCGAAAGCCTCGGGGCGGCCATAACACGAGGTTATCGTAAGAAATTTTCTTTGAATACCTGGATTACTCTGGGCTTTCGTTAACTTGAGTTTGTTTGCGGACGACAACTTGTTTCAAGTTTTTTTTCTCTCTCTCTCTCTTGGTTTCAGTTAGGGCGTAACTCGGTCAGGGCAGACTGCTCCAGTTAGTTTTATCTCCTACTTTTGTTTTTTCGAGGTCTGCCCTAAATAAACGGGTGCTCTGGTTAAACTCGTGGCTTTTTGGTGTTTGAAGAATAATTGAGTTTTGTTTAAAGGTTTCCTTTAATCAAGGTTTAATTAGAATTAATTTGACGCTTCTTCAGTCCAGATGGTGACATACTTAGCTGATATAAGAGTTGATACATTTGTATCTTGTAAAACACATTTATTTACTCGCTTCTTTAAAATCTGGATGAAAAAGCAAGAAAAAAACACATAACTGTTTACTATTATTAATACCAGAATATATTTACATAAAATTATCCATTTATAATTAGAAACTTTCTTGCGTCTTTGGATGTGACCATGGGAATTCCAAACCGGATTATTGTGTTATCTTAGAGTTGACTAGGCTAAAAACTATAAAGGACTTTAATCAATCACAAAATGTCACACGGAGGTTATGATGGTTTTTGATGTATAATTTTAATTAATTCATTGAACTTTCTCTATAAAATTAAGGTGCAAAAAATAAATATTTATACCCGGGATCTTAGTTTTAATACTCATTTTACCATTCACATTAAAACCAAAGTCAATTTTTTTATACTTAAAAAGACTGATAAAAAAGCATATAGGGGAGAGTGGGGTAGGGTGGGACAGCTTTTACAAAAATATTTTCAAAAAAATAAGTTTTGCTAGTACAATTTTGAAACTTTCAGCATAACAATTTGAAACGTTTAATCATATTTAAAAAAATATATACTAGATTATAGTAATGAAATTTTAAGGTTTATAAACCAATTACAGTAACAAGAAAAATGTCCCATCCTACTCCGATGCTGGGGTAGGATGGGGCAAAATAAAAATTCATAATTAATTTTCAAAACTATGGCGAAAAATGACAAAGACAGAATTTTATTCACATTCTTATTGTTTATTGTAAAAACCAACAGTTATTGATCTTAAATTATACTTAAATTAAGGAGTCTAAATCAAAAGAAATATGCCCATCTAGTGCCACCAATCGTTTCTGGTGGAGGTAACTTGGCAATTATGTTCTGTTCATCAGTAGTGAACAGTCAATTTCCTGTGGGAAGAAAAAAATTCCTTTTTCATTTCCTCTTTTCCCACCCAAAGTCATAGTGCCCCATCTACCCCAAGAGTAAAACATTTCAAAAATAGGTTCTTACAAATAACACATGGCTTGTAAGCTTAATTCTGTTCATTCATAAAGGATATATTATTGAGTTAACAAAACACAAAAAATAATTAAGTTAATAAAACAGAATGAGATTGAAAATTTACTCATTCCTTTTCATTCACAAACTCATAGGTGCTTGCAGCTAAAATGATAAACAGAAACAAGTATGAAACATTGAAACGATACCTCTAACTCTACCTGGAGAAGACTCATAAACTAAAACTAATTAACTAAAAATTAACATTAACAACGCCATTTTATGTTTTAGGTTGAGGTTGACTCTATGATATGATTAATTTATTACTGGAGTGATGTATAAAAAAATTTTCTTTTTCAACTTTAAAAATCGGATTGAGAGTTTTTCCTGTGTGAGTGTGTGAAGTTTCAATCAACGCTCTCTTCAAATGCTGTTTTCGATCAACTTAGAATTAAAACTTCTATTGACCCTTGACTTTCAACGTCACCAAAATATTAAGCACTTGTGTATTTGTTCTACATTTCTTTCAAAAATATTACTAAAATACCTAGAAAAAATTCAATTTTACAGCTATATGCAAAAAAGCAGTTTCCAAATATAAATCTACAACTATGACAAAATCAAATCTGCAAAATCAAATCAATCAATTTCTGCGTTTGGAAGACTTCCAATTCTCTCTTAAACTTTGCATTTACCAAAAAAAAAAGTAAAATGGATATGTGGCTGAAAAAATGGAGGATATTCTTCGATTCAATTGTGTGGAAAATTGTGGGGTGAAATTAGTATACAAGAGACTATGGAATTTATAGTACTTTAATACGCCACGCCGTTTAAGATTTTGATCAAGACAATAATCTGCAGAAAATAGAGATATTTCCGACACACTTTTTTCCGACCTTTTCCCTCCCGAATGAGGTTACTATAGTTTGAACACAGTGGCGTAGCCAGAAAAAAATTTCGGAGGGGGATACTGATATTTTGGGGGGGATATTGATACTTTGGGGGGATATGGGGTATTTTAAGTAGTTTTCTATGGTCAAAAAAAGAAAATTTCCAAGTTTCGGGGGGGGATATATCCCCAAATCCCCCCCTCTGGCTACGCGCCTGTTTGAACACATACAAATACCCTCTACTCTAGAGTCTAGATATACCACTATACCCTCACGACATTAATATGGTACAGTAGAATATAGTGGGGTTTTTTTAATTTCAAATTAGGGGTTGTTAGAAGATGGGAAGCACCATGTTCGAGACGTAGGAATTTTGAAAGATAGATGAGGTAGTCACACAAAAATATGAGGTGGTGTAAAATATTTCCACAGTTAATTATTATGAGGTTTTTTTTGTAGCATAAGAAAAAACATCAAAGAATATGATTTATTTTTAAATAGTATTCAATTAATGTAGGCAATTCAACAAAAGTTTAACAATAGCATCAAATCTAAACTTTTTATTGCTTTATGACAACACAATATTGAGTTCTCACTCACTATGATAACAAAAAACAGAACAAGGACAGTTAAAACCAGAAAAATAAAGGAATTAAATGAAAAATAGTTCTAAACATCAATTAAAACAGATTTACAAAATTTTTAGAAACTACCAAAAAAAGATAGTAACTATTACATTACTAAAATAAACTTTAAATCAAAACACTACTGATCTTTTTATAATTGTTATAAACATGGGCGTCATTTAGGGGGGGCAGGGGGGGCAATTGCCCCCCCCAAGGTTTCCACTCTTAAGTGAAAAATTGTTGAGAGTCCCTGGAAAATTTTGTAACTTCCACAAGGAGCAACAGATTTAACTCAAAACATCCCAAAAGCAGTTAAAGCACTACTTTTGAGGGTCTAATTTCAAAATTTTCTGGGGGAGAACCCCCAATCCCCCTCCTGACCTTTGATGTCTGTTATACAATTTCTCTCCCTTGAAAATTCTGCCGCTGACAAGAAGCAGTTCCCTTTGGGAACCAAAGAGTTTGAAGCCCCTAGGAGTCTGGTTTTAAAGGAGAATTTTCAAAAATTTTTACTGGGGGAGGATCTCCGCCCCCCCTTGAAAATTTTACGTTTATTTATAACTTTTTTTCCCCTAGAAAATTCTATGCTTTACAAGGAACTGTTCTTTTTGAATGTAACCCAAAGGACCTCAAAATGAGCTGAAACACTACTTTAAAGAGGCAAATTTCAAAAAATTTTCTGGGGGAGGACCCCCAGACCCCCCTTTAAAATTTTTATATATATATTATGTTATACAGTATATTTTCCTTGAAAATTCTGCCACTCACAACAAGCAGTTCCCTCTGGGTGCTCCCCAACAAGGTTGCATGGGAGATAAAACCCTAGTTTAAAGGGAAATTTTCAAAAAAAAATTCTGAGGGAGGATTCCGGCTCCCCTTGAAACTTTAACGTTTATTTGTAACTTTTATCTCTAGAAATTATGGGGTTTACAAGGGGCTGTTCTCTTCGGATGTAACTTAAATGTTGTAAAAATGAAGCAAAATTTAAAAATTTTTCTGGGGGTGACCCCCAGACCCCCCATTTTTACTTAGAACTTATGATGTTGAGTCACCCCCCCACCCAAAAAAAAACAAGTCTGGTTACGGCGTGGCTCAGCCCCACTTAAAAAAAATCCTTGCCCCCCCCCCAACCAAAAACTGAAATGACGCCCCTGGTTATAAAAGCTAAATTACATTGAGTATTCAACACAGAACTGTTTTAAATACAACCTAAACATCATTAGATTTACTTTCTGTAGCAAAAAATAGTGACTTTTAAAAAAAGAGTTACATACTATTAGTAATAAAGAATATTAAATATGACATAGCTATAAAATTCTTAAAAATATGAGGAAGATCGATAAGGAAGATGAAAATTAAGTAGGAAGAATGTCATCAATACCAAATTTTGATATAAAAGCATATTCTTGCAATATTAATACAATATATTTCACCAGTGTTCTTTTGTTTTATTGCTTTAAAATTCAAATTAGTACAGCTGGCACAAAAAACCGTTACAGTGGACACTGTGGGCGATTGTGTACTGTATGCTAGACTATGCTAGCTATTTTTCTCTAAGATCTAAGATGTCATCTTCATACGCTACGGGCTACGCAAATAGCACCTTTTTCAATGGCTTTCTATTTTTATTCCCTATTCTGAAAAAAAAACTAAAAACCAAATATCATTTAGCTGGGTCATTGTTAAAGTCATGGCAGTCCGTCAAAATGTTCATGCTAAAAGCCGGAAAGCAGTCCCCCAGCATCCGACTGCCAAGGATAGTTCGGGGCGACGCTCGCTACTCAATCTATCTTTTGTTAACAAACTGATTTAAATAATTTCCGTTTTAAATCAAGCACAGGAAGTCCACTTTAAAAATTTTATGTGTTTTATAAGAATAGGAAAATAAAATATGCATTGTAAGGCTATATATATTAACAAGTAAGTCACTACAATTATTAGTAACAGGCTAACAGGGGGTGTTTTTATTTAATTTTTAAAATAATTAAGATTGGAAGTATTTTTAAATAATCTGAATTAAACACATCGTTAAAATTGTACTACTATTTTAATTATTTTTAAAAATGAATTCTTATTGGATCTTTAAACACAATCCTTAAACATAGTTTTCACAGTCAAAAGAATCACTGATGCTTATGTAAGGCTTCTAAATTAGGAAAACAAAAAGGCAAGACATGCAAAATTATTAAAATTACTTTAAAATGCCAACCTTGATAACTCCACCGTTCTCACACAATTAATTTTTTTTTGCTCCAGCTGTACAGTGAAATATCAGTAATAACATGTATTAAAAATTAATTTGATAATGCACACTAATAACCTATTGTCTTATTTCTCCATTCATATATCTCGAGAAAAAACTGCAGCAAGATTCTTAGCTCTTTTCTCCATAAAGAATGACTCGATAGGTATTCAGTTCCAATAGAAAATTGGTAATTCATTTGGTAATAAAGTAATTCATACCCAAATTTTGCAGTATTATTAATAAATTCAAATTTTAAAAAATATCTTGTAACAAATTATGTAACAGGATATTTAACAAGATGTTTTTTAATATTTAAGTAGATTTTGATTATTTTAAAACAGTACTTTCGAAACTGATCCCAGGAGCACTCTTAGTAACACCTCTACAAGAGTTCCACAAAGAGGTTTACCTAATATACCTTTATCCCTTGCAAAGTACTCCGAGACAAATTGTTCTGAGTGACTCAATATTTAGATAATCTCAGCTTGAGATTTTTCTTTATAAAACAAGTCCAGACAATAAGTAATTAAATGTGAAAATATTTCAAGTTTTAATCATTCTTTTCTATAATAAAAAAAATTGAAGTACACTTTACTGAGATTTCACAGAGTAATTAGTAGAGTGAAATGTGTGATTCATCAGCATAGAACATGATATAACAGTTTAAGCCTGTAAAAATTCTAAAATTACAAACTACAAAAGCAATATAAAAGTTTAAAATATTACACTAATCTCAAATGTCTAAAAAATTCACAATATTACAACTAGTATTAGTACATGGCAGGAAATATTCTGAACTTTGTACAGTAGAGAAGTGCAGTCATATAAAAAATGTACACATATTATAGCGACTGTTTCAAGTTCAACTGAATTAGAATTGATAAAAATAATTTAATATTGCATAGGAAAACAAGAAGAAAGTTTTTATTCAGAGGTAGGGAACATTTTTATCATTTAAAGGCTACATACAGGGTTTATAGACTATTTTTAAAATAAAAATCATGGCAAATTTAAGGAGTTTACATAATATGAGTGTTCACATAATTTACAAAGAGTCAGAAAATTTACCATATAAAGAAACTCCTTAAGTCTAATTAGACTAATAGATAGATATGAAAAATTAAAGGGATATTAAAACATATAAGTGTAACATATTTCTGATTAAAAAATCTGTAAAGCAAGAGCTTCAAAATCTGGAGTGTTGTAATTCTAAAAGACCTATACATACAAATTCATTGCAATAGTTGATTGTTCAAAGGGTTTTTTTAATAAAGTTTTGGATTGAAGCAGTTTTAAGTTAGTCTAATTTTATCCTGTAACTTCAAAAATTTGTTTTAAATTTTTGAAGTTTTTAAGGAGTAAGACTAAATATACATGAGTTCCCATATTGCTTGAAAATTAAAACTGTTCTTAAGGAGTTTTAAAGCATGGAAACCCTGTACACACTATTCCAATAAAATTTGATTTTCAAACTATGTTCAAATTTATAAAATAAACGGAACTTAATCATTTTAGTTTTCAAAAAAAAAAGGAAAGCTCTTTTAACAAAAGAAAAGTAACCTTTAAATAGCTAATAGTTTCTTGGTTATAAGTAGAAATTCTTTATTAAATTATAAAAGCAGTATTATTATGATAACCAAAGGATCATAGATTAAACACTTTACTTTAATCATGCAATTTCATTTTATCTTCATTGAAACATGGTTGCAGAAAAATGTCAATGTAAAACAAAATCCATTCAGGACTATCTTAAAAATAAAATTACTTAATTATAACAATATGAATAAACCTACACAATTTTGTCCACAGACAATTTTTGCTTTAAACCAATTTTTCAGTTATTCAAGTTGGTCTTAGTCCACATTAACTTGTTTAATCAAGAGTAAGATTATTATGAGGTCATAGAAAGGTAACACATCAGATCCAGAGGTTCCCTGTCCCTGTTTAATAAAATACTCTTAAGCAAACTATTCTTAAAAATAATTCTGGTCATATTTAATAGTGAAAACTCTCATGTCTACATCAGGCAGTATTTGTAGATAGTATAAAAGTGTTTGAATCAGTAATCAATATATAAAATGTAAGCATAGTTTCCATGTAAAGCTTAAACAACTATACAACAAGGTCATTAAAACCTTCCACCTTTATCACCTTTAAGCAGGAGTTACTTTAAGACTCCTATGAAATAGTAATAAACGATTTCTTTAAAAACCTAGTATGACCATACCCAACATTCCAAGCAGGACCTTATCAACCTTTCAAAAATATAAAGAAAAAATGAATCTATAGTATTTAAAGGAAGCTAATGTTTGGAAGATTTAGTTTGGTATTTTTAATAATATTTCGATGAATATAGATTTTTCTTTCAATATCAAGTGGTTTTATACTTTTCTCTCATTTCAAAATCTAAGTGTTTGAGAAAAAAATCTAAGTGAAATTCCAATACCATAAAACCGAAATCTGGTCAGGAACCAAACTCAGATGGAAAGGCTATTTAAAAGCCATGAAGAAAAACCACAAGACAATCTAGCAGCGGATTACATGCATTATTTATAATGAATGTAAGCAAAATGATGACACTTTTAATGCATAACATTTTGCTAAGCTAAATAAGACAACCTTTAATATTTTTAATTATCTGAGAGAAAAATCATTATTATCAAAACTGAAAAAATGTGATTAAGAACACATATAAAGGCATTTTACAAGCCTTAAAATTATTTCTAATGTCCCCCCATGCATACATTACATACAATTTTAAGATATTTATATATAAATCTGCATATATTTATAATTTACATAAATATTGTTTTTCACACATAACACTTACCAAGTCAATTATGCAATAGTGCTATGGGACAGTAAAATATTTCAATTAGATATCTCTAACAGGTGATATAATCAACATTTAAATCACAAGAGCCCACTCTAATAATAACAAATCTAACATTTTTTTTTTAGTTACAATAAATGACAAAAACTGTTGTTCATAGAAATGCTTAAAAAAATAAAGTACACATCAACAAGAGCCATAAACAATAAAGCATAAATGCATACTTAATGCCACTACAAAGTTGGGAAGAAAAATCCTTTAACACATAAAACAGCAGTGATTGAATTTTGTTTTTCATTTGGTCACACTTTTTCTTACACTTAAAGATTGTTTTACCATATACAAACATTATATGAACAGTTCATAATAATTATATTCATTATGATTTCTTCAAAACTTTAAAACTATTAACTCCAAAAAACAGTTAACTTCAATGACATCATGGAAAACAGACTCCTGAAGGATACACATACAAGGCACATATGTAAATTATAAAAGTACACTAGAGTTTTATGGACTACACAATAAAACTTTAATCCTTTCAGGTACCTCGATCCAAAGCTTTCATAAATTCGTCTTCAGAGAACTGAACAGCAGTGGCTGCTTCAATGTGCATCTGATAAAAGATAATACACTTAGCAAAAAATGTTAACATAAAATAGGCATTATAACTTAAAGCTAATAACTTTAAAGTAATTTAAATTTTACACACAGATTAAAAATTAAGTAGTCTATTTCAACCAGATTAAGTGCATCTAATATTTCAAATAATAATATGGTATAAAACAACTATTTTATAAAACACTAAATTAATACTACCTTTTGTCGTTTTAAATTATTTATTAGTTGCATTTGCTTTTTTATAGCATTATGTAGTTCTGCATTTTGCTTATCAATTCTCCTGTTTTCAGTTGAAAGTTCGTCCATTTTTCTCTGATAGTTTTCATGGGCTTCCTTAAGAAATTCAAAGAATGCAATCAATAAAACATAAACCCACAGACGTAAAAAGAGTTTTACTCGAGTAAAATACACTAAAATTTATGAAACTACTAATTCTTAATATCACAGATCAATAAACTTACTTTACTTGTTTGTTTAACTTGCCGTAGTTCACCTTTTAACCTCTCATTTTCTTCAGAAGAACGTGAAAGCTTTGTTTCTAAACTAGATTTCATGGAAGCAGCTTGCCGTTGTCCTTGTTTCAGGATGTCAGTTTCCTAAAAATACAAGTAATTAGAATAAAAGCTAACTTAAGATTTGAAGTATCCAAAACATTTTAACAAATGTGAATCATACTCTCACATGCAGATAAAAAGATTTCAAGAAATTTGACCCATTCATTCAAAAGAAATGTTTTAAGAACAGCATACTAGTATTTTAGGAACAAATGATTTTCTGAAACTCAATCATATTTAAAATTATGAATTAGTTACAGAAATGTAATTATAGTTCCTAACAAAAACTTCCAATACTTATTATTACAATCCTTTAAAGAAAATAAGGGAAATCAAGAAAAAATTACTCATTGAAAAGACGGTTAACAAGATACTGTTATGATGTTATTAATATTTGAAATAAACAAGGTGAAATAAATACCATGTTGACTAGGTTAAATCTTTCACCTAATATTTTAATGTAAATATTTCACAATCTTAAAAAATCTCAAAAGTAGGATTTCTTAAATTCCTAAATAATAACCAAAAAGGAGAAACATTTTAGAAAAAAAATATAAATGTCTGAAATTTCTCCAAAATGTAATGTTGGACCATTGTGGATTATAACCTTCAAAAAGTGACAAGTCTCCAAATAATAATAACATTTCTTTTAAAAAATTTTAAATAATTTTGAAAAACTCTTCGAAAATGTACATTTTAAACAAAATGTACTAAAATGTTTTCAAATGTACTTTAAAACTATTAGCTCAAGTATCCTTTAAAATTATCTATACCTTGTTCACAAAACTTAATTCCTTTTTGATTCGATCACATTTATCTTTTGTCTCGTCCAAAGTTTTTTGCAACTTTTCAATTTGCTGCTCTTTATTTGCATTTTCTCTCTGAAGCTTTGTCCTATCGATTTCTGTATCCTTCAGTCTCTGTTCTAACAAGATTATCATTTCATCCTAAAAGTAATCATATTCTTAAAAACCCAAGCTACATAACAATTTCATTGATACAAAATTGTGGTTTAATAAAAAATACTATAGTCTAATCTAAATGTAATAATGATGTTACCTTATCAACACACTCCCTTATTAAGGTTTCAAGTTCTTCCTTCAAACTTCTAACCTGGGCATTCAAAAACTGTACAGTGACCTCTATGAAATTATAAAATAAGTCACAAAATTAGAAAATAAAAGTAGAAATTCTTATTAAAACATGCAAATGAAATTGAAGCATCATGCTAGCAATATTTTTCATCAGTTTCCTAAATTAAAACACCTTGAAATTCTTTTAAAGTAAATTATAAGTATCCAAGAGTTTATGAAAAGCTTTTAAATTAGCATGAAATAAGACAGGATAAAAAATTATAATAAAAATGAATTAAAGAAAATTTACAAAAAATTAATAGTCATTTATGTGCTGTAAGAGGCAAAGATGAAATAAAGTTATTGTAAAGTTAAAGTAAAGAAAGAATTAACTCACAAAAACTTAAAACTTCTAAATAGAAAAAAAAAAACATTACAGAAGCATACTGTTCACAGGAAATAACAATATTGGAATCTAAACTATGTTTTATAAATAAATTCAAACATTATTAAACTTAGGTTTACTCTTTAAGTCATCCAAGCTATATGTTAACATTTGTTTTTCTTTTACAACATTTTTTCCTTCAAATTTTAATTTAACATTATAATAATGGAAATTGAGTAACTTTTCAATGCAATGAATTGAATATTAAATTTAAAAAGGGTTTTACATTGATAGAAAAAATATTATTTTCATACAGAGATGCAGAGTAAAGAATTTGTTGAAAAAAATACAAAGTTACAGGGGCTACCCAGCTTGAGCCCTTCCTGAGTTTGAAATCTTTAGCTTTAAGAAATGTAGAGAATAATTTTCAAATAATAAGGGAAAATGTTCAATTTTCCTCTATTTTAATACCAAAAGGTTTTATATAACATTTACTTATAGCTTAAGGCAGGGCTTAAATTCTAACCAAAGAAGTACCGGAGCGCTACTACTTCAGCATTACAAATATTTACTAATTAATAAATAAATTTTAGTAAATATTTACTGAAAACCAAGAAGTACCGGAGCTCCGCTCCGGTGCGCTCCCATGCATTTTAAGCCCTGGCATAAGGGATGTTTGAGCACCAAAACAAATCTCACTTTGCACCTCTAAGAAATAACTAACAATACACTTTTATAAAAGTTAGTGTTTATGTAACAAATAATAAAATTTAATGATGCCTCCTTCGTTCTATAAAATACAATTTGAGTTAAGATATAATAGTAAACTTCAAAGAGAAAATATTTTCATAAACTATGCTAATGCAACTAATTTTCCCTACAATCTCTCCTAGGTCACTAATAATCTTAAGTTGTAAAAAAAATAATAAACAGAAAAATAAGAAAACTAATAACTACCTTTAGCATCGAAAAAGCTAGTGCATAAGCTGTGCAGAGAGGAAAGAGCATGCCAAAATACTCAAATCTCTTGGTGTCCTTTCTAGCAAACACTATCTAAAACCTTGCCTGTAAAAATGGTATCCCCACCGTCAGTATAGTAATCCGGAATGTCTCCTAATATTCCTCCCAAGCCGGGTCCATCTCTCAACAAGGGGGCGAGAGAAGAGTTGCGAGACACTGTCGAAGCAAGCAGACGTTTGTTTTCCTGGCTCAGGTCTCGGTGCCTGTTCAGAAGAGAATCTCTGTTGGGGTACCTCCTAGGAGGCTTGTAACTGGAGGTATTGGTTGGCTGCAGATTGAAAGATATTTAAGAGTAAGGAACCCTACTACAGTAAAACTTTGGTAAAACTTTTATGACCCTTTTCTCAAATTTTATTCGAGAATTAAGGGGTTTAACGAGCTATCAAATATTTCTAGAATCCTATTATCCTTAATAAAATGGCAAACATTGCTGCAGTGGCGGATCTATGGGGGGGGCTATAGGGGCTATAGCCCCCCCCCTTGGGACTTAAGTTCACACTACATAAAATTGAACTTTTTCGAAAAAAAAATTAAGTTTTTAGAAAATTTTGTTTAAATTTTCAAAATTTTAAACTTTTTTCAGTTTTTTGTAGCCTTTTTTACAATTCAAAGGGTCTACAAAGCATTAAGCACCTTCCAAGATCTTTAGCCCCCTGCATTTTTATAAACTCCATTCACTATTTAAGGATTTCTAGAGGTTTTAGCCCTTACAAATTATTAGCCCCCTGCATGTTTGAAGGTTTGATTCGTAATTTAAAGGGTCTATCCAATGAGCTTAGCCCCTAAAAGCATTAGCCTCATCCTTGCGTTTTTATGTTTGTTACACAAATTAATGAGCTTTAGCCCTATGAAACATTAGCCCCCTCCATGCTCTTTAATAGCCTCTACAAAGCTTTTAGCCCTCTTGCGTTTTTAAATAGATTTGGTTCACTATTTAATGAGCTTTAACCCTTATGAATCCTTCCATGATCTTTAGCTCCTACAAGGCTTTTAGCCCTGAGTTTTTGTAGATTCAATTCACAATTTAAAGGGGCCAATGAGCCTCCTTGCGATGTTTTATAGTAGTATTTAGTTCGCAATTTAATGAGCTTTAGCCTAAAAGCGTTAGCCCCCTCCAAGATCTTTAGCTTTCAGCACTTTAATATAAATGCGATTCAGAACTTGTAGATTCCAATGAGCTTTCTAAGCCTTACAAAGCATAACCTCCAAAATACTTAGCCCCTTACATTTTTATAGATTTGTTTCACATCTTAAAGGTTATGAGCTTTAGCCCCTCTGCAAGATCTTTAACTCCCTGGTTTTTATAAGATTCACTTTTTAAAAGGATCTAATGCACTAAGTCTCTTACAAAACATTTACTCTGTTAAAATAGAGACGGGGTCAGGGGGTTCAAACCACCCCCATGAAATTCTTATATCCTACAGTTTTTTTTCCTTTGAAAACGAGTACAAGAAATAATCTCTTTCGTGTGACACTGAAAGAGTCCCAAATGACCAAAAATGAGTCAAAACACAACTTTTTAGGGTCAAATTTTCAAAAAAATTTTCGGGGGAGGTTCCCCCAAACCCCCCTTATGCCCCGGGATGGATGTATTATTCACTAAACATTGAAATTAAGTGCACGAAAATTCACATTTCATCTATATTCTTGGAAAAAAAATATTTGACTCAAATCATCGTAAAAAACCCCTCCCGGTTGACACACCCTTATTATTTTGATATATTTAATGATTAACTAATTTAATTACTAATTAATTAGCTATATTTAACAATACTAGTCATTTACAATCAACACTGCCCTCAATATTTAAGACTTTAATGAATATTGTAGAAAGCACGGCTTGTTTACTTCATTATCATCCTCAATCAGATTAAGTTAGCCCCCCCCTTGCTCATGTTCTAGATCCGCCACTGCATTGCTGCAAAAAAAAAAACGGAACATAAAACAGACGATGTATGGATTTTTTTTAAAAGAAAAAGACCTTTTAAATTATCTTAAAATGGATTATATGGGGGTATTCAAAATTCTGTATTGGTAAAAATATACATTTAAACTTACGTAGTTTATAATATGCATCTATGATTTTTGCTTTAATCAAGTTTTTTGGTTATCCAAGTTAGTCTCAGTCCACATTCACTTGCATAATCAGGACTCTTCTGTATTATTATTTAATTATTATTAAAAAGAATAAAATTCAGAAAACTTATACAAACATTTAAAAAATGTTATAATGTGTACATTCTTTTAACGTATTTGAAAAAATCAGTTATTAAAAAGGTTTTTTGTTTGAAAAAAAAAAAAATTCATAAGTAGAATATATCTTTCAAACTTAGGTTAGAGAACAGTTTTATTGTTCCTAAAACAATTTTAATGTTCAGATACAATAGATTAAAATTTGGATATGTTTTGCCTTACCTTCTTGATCTCTCTTTCTTCAAAATGAACTGGGCTAACTCTAAGTAAAAATACAAAGTTATTAGTTGTTTAATGTAAAATTTACAACAAAATCTTTGGGAAAATTATCAAGTTCACCTCAGATTTGAATGAAACTATAGTAGAACCTTGATTTTGTAACCCCTCACAGAATCAAAAAATAGGGACGTTATATCAAATTTGGGAAAAAAATTAGAACAAAGAAATAAAATATCGATATACTACCTCAAATAATACACTCTCAAAAAGTGCAAAATGTGAAGCAATCAATGCGGCCATTTCAAAACATTTAGAACGGGATGATCTGGGCTATCAGAAGTTTTTCTATCATCTCTACTAGCTTCTTAATAAGCAGATTTTTACGAATTCTGAATTTGGATTGCTATAAGGAAAAACTCAAGCGTTTGGGGTTGCTGTAACAAATTAAAAATAATATTATTCCTATGATAAAATAATCGGTATTTTAACTACCAGTCGTTGTAACAAAAGAGGGTCCTTATATCAGGGAGTCGTTTAAAAAGAGGTTCTACAGTACTTATATAATTCAAAATTCTGCCAACAGTTGTTGTACTCAAAGATAAATCTCTTCAGTTTTAGTAAAGTAATATAATAACTAAGAGTTAGCTTGGTCTGTTTATAAAGAGTTGCAGAATTCACCAAAAAAAAATTGCTTATCTTCAAGTAAATAAAAGGTTTTACAAATTTTCAAGGTCAAGAAAATACTTTAAAAAACAGACTGTCATGTGAAAGAAAGATATACATACCGTTTTGAGCCATCACTGCTAGCACTTTCTTTATTTGGATTTTCATTTGGGTCATTTTGGGAATTTCCTTCAGTAGGATCTTGAAACTAAATAGATTTATAATATTTATCAAGATATTTTAACTTTATAGATATCAGCATTGCTCATGCAGCAGAACTTTTATAGATGTAGCAGAACTGTTACTTTCTGGGTACAGATGTGCAGTTCTGCACATCTGCCAAAAGTAACAGTTCTGCCCAGATGTGCAGAAGTGTTACTTTCTGGGGGTTAACAGAGTACTAAGTATTTAATTAAATAAACATTTTTAGCTATTGTATGATTATTTTATTAAAAAGAGGTACCATAACACCATACCAGCATATTCCACCTCATATCAAGCTATGGATGTCAGCATAAAAAATTGAGAAGAGTCAAAACATAAAAGAACTATATGCTCACACATCAAACTCTGTATACAAAATTTCAACTTAACTACTAAATTTGTAACCAAACTGTTTTCAGTCTGTCATTTAGCATACAAAGTAGGCTCCCTCTACTATTAGGTCGAGGAAAAAAACACTTGGTGAACCCTTGAGTGTTATAATGCAACACTTAGGCTTTCACCACATTATATACACATTTTGAATTATGAATATCCTCTTATATTTATGTTTATTATACGAATGTGGTTATTAAATGCTTTTATTTCTAATTACACATTCTTCTTTGACACTGCCTTTCTTGTATACTTAAGATATGACACAAAAATGGTTACAAATTGGTTGGAGATACTTGAATATTTGGCATTCAAAATAGCCTGGTGATATTTAACAAGACAGTTAACAAAATTGAACCTAAATTTGCCTAAGCCAAATCATATGGAGATATAGAGGTACTCCATTGATGAAAGAGTTCAATGCCCATCCTGAACGGTTAGAAAAATCACCACCTGAGAGACATTCAGCTGATAAATTCCGGAAATTGGTGAGGAATATCATTGTTTCTGAACTCAATACATGATTTAAAGTGAATGTTCTGGCTGTGAATGATAATTTCTAGTCCGTGATACTGGCCCAAACTTGATTCTTTCTCACTTTTCTTGATTGACCTCTTTCCTGGAGGGTGGTTACAGGCTGCTAACCATATTTTCAGAAGCTCTCATATATGCTTAATGGGGTGTAGATCTGAAGACACTGAAGGTTAATTTATTCATTCAATATCTTTACTCTTGAGAATCTCTGAGATAGCAACAGTTTGATTTGTTACAGCATTGTCTTCTATAAAGAAATCTGGACCCTAATTGCCTTTGAAAAGAAGGGAAACTAGAACCCCCATGGTACAAAATATCTGACATCAGAGAAACTCACTTCTTGAAGTATGGTTATCAGCCCATAACCATGAGAAAAGATTCTCCAGCTAAAATGTGTCCTAAATCAAGATTGGGTCAGAAAAGCCAAAAGAGGTACTATAACTCTCTTATAATCAATGGCGGCTAAATATAATCATTCACAAACAGTCACAAACAGCACATGCACTATAAATCATGCATTGAGATTTGGGGCAATGATATTCCTCACTAATTACAGGAATTTTTCAGCTTAATGTCTCTCAAGTGGTGATATCTCTAACTGCTCCAAATGGGTATGGAGCTCTTTCATCAATGGAGTGCCTCTTTACCCCCTCTATTTTAGGCTAGGGCAAATTTGATCATTGTCCTTTATTCCCACTCATTGAGAATCTTATGGTATGATTTTGATTCATTTGGTCCATGTATCTGCTAACTTTTGGAGGACAGTGTAGTTAACAGATTTAAAAATAAAATTTTAAATTTTTACCATATCATTTTCATCTCTTTGTTCAGAATTGTCATTTTCTTGGTCATTGCTTCTGAAAAAAAGGAAAAATTAACAAACTACAAAATTGTACTTTATAAAAAGTATACCCTCATATTGTTTTAACTCTAAAATAAATTATCATTACTTATGTAAGGCTGTCAACCCCTTTACCAACACAAAACTGTTAATAAAAATAGGAAAAGCAATGTTGTTTAGTACAGTGCTGAAGTTCCATTTAGCAACAATTTGGATGTGACCATTTGTCAATGATTTATTGTGTAATTACCAAATTAATAAAAATGACAATTGCAAATAAGTTTTGAGAAAGATTAATCCAGGCTTTGATAACATTTTCGGATTCAACAGCATGGTTGACAAGATAATACGCAAGAACCAAATTGTTTTTTTTTTACACAGATTTGACTAAACACATTAGCATAATGTGACCTAGGAAAACTAGGAAAAATTTTTGGCATATCTTTGGTAAAGGTCTTCTATCACTTTCTTCAGCAGTCGTCAAGTTGGCGCTAATTCACAGGTGACTGTGGATTATCTTTGCTAAAAAATCAGGGTTCTTAAGGATTAGCCGGGAACAAATATCTTCAATCATACTACATTGGGCAATGGTTTATTATTTACACAAAAACAAATACAAATATTAAAAGAAGCAATTCTAGTTGAGAAATTTTATAATGAGATTTTTTATTTTGATCTTTGATTACTTTCATGGCAATTTATTTCAAAATGTATAGCCTTTTGCACCTGTATAATCCTAAAGTACCAAAAGCAGTTGCCATGAAGGAGCCTTATCAAAGATGTGCCCTAAACTACAAAACCTTCACTAAAGTTAATAGTTCCCAAATCCTTTAAAAAAATAATTCTAGAGCTAAAATTCTTCATTATAAAAATACTGCATTACTTATGTAATACTAATAAATACAACCACAAACCTATTTCTGTCATCCTCTTTTCCATCAGAACCTTCGTTGCCATCACTCTGATTTTCATCACTTCTAGAGTGCCTATTCTTTGGACGTGCACCGGTCGTATTCATAGCAAACTACACACAGCTAGAAAATATAAGAAGAGGATAACGTAAAAAATGCAACTGCAAAACAAATTGTAATATTTATAGATCTTAAAGTAACTAATGTACCTATACATTTTATACATCTAAATTTACCTTGCTGATTTTTAAACAATTAAGGAACAATTGAGAAATTGAGTTTCAAACAAATAGTCATTGCATAATACAGAAAAAGAAAAATATAACTTAAAACTGACAGAAATCTGTAGAAAAACTTGGAAATAGTTTTGGCAAATCTAGTAAACTAAAACAAATTGAAGTTTTCTTTCTTGTCATTTAGACTGATTAAAATATTACATAGAAACTGTCGTGTTTAGAAACAGTCAATTTTTTTAACAATAGAACTACAACAAAAGACGACTTGCATCAATTTCATATTGAAAATACAAAGTTAGACTGAATGTCAGAAAATCATTACTTACACACAGATAACTAGAACAAGGCGGAAGAAAAAAAGCTAGAAAGCGGAACAACAGAAAATAGAAAATTCAGATTGGAGGCAAACATGAAAAAACATACTTCGCGCGTTGCTAGGCAACAGTTTGAGTCGGTTACAGTTTATTTTAACGTGAAGGAATTCGTCCTCTAGAAAAACTCGGACTATTCCAGTTTTATTTTATTCCATAAAGGGCTCTTTTAAGAACCCCAAAAAAGATGGTTTTCAAAGTTAAAATTATGCTCATCGTTATTAAACTAGAAATAAAAAGATTTGATTTATCTGTGGCAATGGTCATTATGATAATGTCAATGACCTCTCATCATTATCAGAAAAAAAAGTTCAAGTAGTTCCGGCTGGTCCCAAAAAAAAAATCCTTGGTGAAATTGTCTTCAAAAATTAAATTTTGTAAGAACCAAAAAATTAAAGGTCGATTTGATTGAAGAAAATTATAGGTTTTGTTCATTTTAATAAGATATAAAAGACGCATATAAACAAGTTCAACCAAGTCGTTTATCCCGGGGGAGCAATAAATTAAAACCATTGTTTAAAAAAACTAAACTTTTTTGTAATTGTAAATTTTTAGCTTTGAGGGGGACCCCAAAATCTACTGTTTATCTCTCTCTTTGGTTGAGGCAATCTGAAGTCTGAACCTTGGAAGGTAGAATTTTCTAGCGAGAGGAACGTCTCCCTCTCATACATTACCGAGAAGGTCGTCCCTCGAAATTTTGCATAATATAATTAAGATAAGTACATTTTGATTCCCCAATTTGCTGTCCAACATTTTAATACAATTTTAACATTAACATACAACTTTTTAACATTTAACAACAATCCAACATTTTAATTCCCTCGAAAACCCCCAAAAAGGTTGAAGTCAATGTTGAGGTTCGGGGTTCCCTCAAAATATTTGGACTGTCCCACTAAAATATTTAGTTTTAGTCCAAAACGGGATCCTCCCTTCAAATTTATGTACTCTTTTTTTTTTCCTTGAAACATTTGTGGTTTATAAGGAGTGGGCCTCTCTAAATGTAACATAAACAGTCTCAAAGTGAGCTAAAATCCCACTTTTCAAGATCAAAATTTCCAAAATTTTTCAGGAATAAGACCCTTAAACTCACATTTTCAGATTCTTAGCAGGTTCTATAACTTAACAGGAAAATTTTCTCTTTAGAGGTACCTTTTAAATGATGATAAGTCAACCCTCCTCCGAAACAAAAGTCTTGTTATGGTCCTGTGACACTATTTCCAAGGGGCAAATTTTCAAAGTTTTTGTGAAGAAGAGTTTTCAGATCCCCTTTCTAACATGGATCCATTCATAATTCCCACAGAAAGTCTTATTTGTTGTTTGATGGATTTTGATGAAAATTTGGAATCCAACTAGGGATTAAAATGTACTTATCTTAATTATATTATGCTAATAAGTATTTACTATTAATTAATATTTGGTATTAATTAAAAGGAAAAATTAGGAATTATAAATTTATTTCCACAATTATAGAAAATTAATTGATATTCAATAATATTTTTTTTACATTTGAATCCCCTCCCTTCCAAAGGAAGATACTTTCTACGCTCCTGATAAAACTCAGGGTTATCCACCAATATTTATAAACTTATTAATACAACAACAAGGTTTAAGTCATCTCTTAAAGATTTACATCCTATGTATGAGACCTGCGTGGTTAAAATTATTATCAAAAAGTAATAGTTAACCACCCCCTGAAACCAAAGTCTAGTTAAGGGCCTACTTCTACAAGCTGTTGCCTTTTTCTTAGCTCAAATAAATCGGTTTCTATGTTTGTGTATGTTACTAAAATCAGTACAATCGAAACGTTTATTTGTTTACTTCAGATAAGAATCAATTTAAAAGGTTAGTTTTGAAAATTGTAGTAGGGGAGGTAGCAAGATAATTGCAGCACAAGGAGGCAAAATCTCAAATACGGACCTGACTGTTGCTATGCGGGAGAGAGATACCAAATAGAACAATGGCTAGTAAGAAATCCTCTACAATATAGAAAGAATAAACCTGAAAAACTAAATCTAAAAAGTGTAATAATAAATTTAAATCTCACTAACAAAATTTACAAACTCGACAAAAATACTGTAGGAACAAAAAAAAACTTATTTTAATTTTTCAACAAAACTTGGGGGAGAGAAATAAAACTTGAAAAATTAAATTGATGTCCATATAAACCAGCAAAAAAAACTTAACAACAGCTACCTATCTTTAGACCCTTAACTTTGTTCAAAATATTATTTTGCATTTTATTTGTTTGGGGGAAAGTTGGAGTCAATGGGACGCAGGGCTAATAGTATATTAGTAGCAGTATTAGTAAATTATTATGATATTAGTAGTATTTTTTCCATATTAAAGATTTATACATCATTGAACGGTAAAAGGTTTAGCAAACATTTGCAGCATGAAATATCTGCCACGAAAGATTTTTACTGAGCAGAAAAAAGCAAAGTTTGTTTTCAACAAGCTATAGAAAGTATTAAGTTCTGTAGTTGATTTAATATGGTAAGTTTTTGAGAATATTTTAATCTTATTTAAAGGCAGTTTTTGATTCTACAAATATTGAAGAACACGAATGAAGTATACTGAAAAGTATTAAATTGCACAGGTAGGGAACTATTTCTAGAATTATAAATTTTCACATTGTAGGGGCTATAATGGGGACAACTTGATGTGGCTGAATATTTCTTTAAAAGAGCATTGTGGTGTTTGTTTGACTTTGCATACATAGGGGAGAGTGGGGATGAATGGGACAAATTTCACATTTTGATTAATATTTCCAAAATTAAATATTTTTTAGTTCTGTAACAACTTGCATACCAATATTTCAACTGTTATTTACTATATTTACTTGGATTCAATCATTTAACCATCATTATTAATAGCAATAATAGTTTTTATGAGTGCATGTATTTTGTCCCATTCATCCCCGTGATTGGGATGAAAGGGACACGAGTGGGGATGAATGGGACAGTTACAAAAAAGGTAAGAAATTTTCAAAATAACAAAGTTATTATTGATATTGCACATTGTTTAACATTTTAAAGGAACAACACACTTATATTTTCCAAAGAAAAAAAATAAAATGGCATTTAAAGCGGAAAAAACAGCCTAATTTATCTAACTCCATGTCTGGTAAAATTAACATAAACTGAAGCAAGTTCTTTTGTTCTTTCAGTTCAATGGGCGAGGCTTTATGTTATTTCCATTAAATCTACTCGCTCTTGATGAGTTTGTAGTGCAAATAGATAATTTTATTGTCTAGCGAAACCCTCCAGAAGCCATTTTTTTCCTGCGGTTAAATTTTCTGGCAATTCTGAAGGAATTTTTCTTAAAAAATGAGCTTAAAAACCAACCTAGATTGAATAATTGTTTAACAATAACATATTTGAGATGAAAGTTGCAATTATTTGTCATTAAAAAGTTGCATATTTCCACCTTAAGAAGTTGCATGTTTGAAATTTAAGAAGTTGCATATTTGCACATAAGTTGGAAACATAAAACATAAATTTTTGCACCCAACTTTAGTTACCTTATCAAAAATTACTAAAATGAGTTGAATATAGCCAGCTATTGATAGAAAGTTTTAAAACCAGGAAATGAAGGGAAGATTGAGCTGTCCCATTCATCCCCACAGCTCTTGTCCCATTCATCCCCATACCCACTTTTTTTTAAAAAAAACTAAAATTTGGCTAGGTAAATAACCATGAATTTTCTCCATTCCAATTGTAAACTACACTAATATAAGTACATTTTCAACACACAGTAAAATATTTAGCTTTAGTTAAATTATTTTTAAGTAACTTCTTATAGAAGTAAAACAAAAAAAAGTTACTTTAAGTATGGCAAAACGCATTTAGTGGTCCAATTTATACAAAAATGGAAGCTGATGTTAATAAACACATTTTTTAAATGGGATAAGTACTACTATCCTCTGGGTGAAATATCAAAAATTTAAAGTGAAGTTAAGGTATGAAAAATTTAGCTGTCCCGTTCATCCCCTGTCCCATTCATCCCCACTCTCCCCTACATAATTAGGTTGGATGGAAACAGAATTCTCTACAGCCATTAACATAATATAAAACTGGAAAAGAACTAAAAGGTTTTAAACTGGAAAAATTTCATTATTTCAGATAAAAAAATTAATCATTTTAAATATTCTGCAAAGATTTTTCCCTATATATCTAGACACTAATCCTATTTTGAATTATCCTATTTTTAATTATAATAAGTGAAGAATTAGTTAGAGAAACTAAACACTCCAGAAGACATTGTGGAATCAAAATGTTCGATGCTAAAATTTTATCCAGAACAATTAATACTGTGCCATATGTAAGTAAGAAAAGGTATTTAAAATTCATAAATGGCTTTTATTTTTAAGTTCTATTGCATGTCCCATTAGTCCCTGCACTGTGTCTCATTAGACCCTAGTATGCTGGATAATGGTAAAATATTATTAAATTTAAAAAGTTGACATAATATAAAGATAAATAATGTTTTTTTATATCCCAGGAATATTTTTAACTTAAATTTAAAATCATTTTAAATTCATAAAAATTATAAAATAACTGTAATTATGCTTTTATAAAAGCATTTATTAAAAAATTACCCCAATTGTCCCCACCTTCCCCTATATTTTAAGTAAATTAAGTTTTTAAGTTCTTATTTGCACAACTATTTAAAACATATTATTTAAAATAATATACAGGTTATTTAAAAACCACAAAATCAAATTGGTCTCATCTTGGAAAATATATTGGATTCGTATCATGTATGTTAATCTAAAATTTTCAAATCAAATTTTAAAAGTAATGAATAAAGATGGTACACTATAAACACAAATTATAAAGAAACTTTTAACATACTTAAAACTAAACAGGCATCCAACTTGACATCTTCCTTTTATAAGACATAGGACTCATAGGTCCTCAAAGCCTTTATTTTAGGACAAGGAATTTTGATAATAAAAAATATCTTACCGAATAAGTATAATAATCGATTTTACAGACTTGGTTGTGAGACAATTAATTTTGATAGTAAAATAAACATCTGAATGCATAAATACAATCAATAAGTTTGTCATTATTTTTTAAAGAAAAGAAAAATAGGAGTTTTGGTAAAATCACTGATAGTAAGCTTTTTTGCCTTAAGATTACCCTAAAGGAGAAACCTGTTTTACAGAATAATCCTTGTATGAATGGAAAAACTACTTTTGAAGCGAACAGATTTATTTTACTTATTTGGTTTCGGAGACTGTTGTTGTTTCGTGTCCCTAAAGACTAACAAATTTTGTAACCTTAGGATAAATTTTGGGTTCTAAAGTAAAATTTCCAAACAAATACGGATTTTTATAGTGAAAATATTGTTTTCATGCATATTTTGCTCTTTGAACGCAGTATTCCATAATATGATAATTTAATAACATTAAACCCTTGTTTTAGGTTCGTGCGTGTGCTAAGGTAGATATAGCTCATCTAAATTTGTATTTTCCAAGTAATAGATACATTTACCATAAGTAATAAAAATGGGAAGTAATAAGATTACATTGGCCAAAACAACCAAAATTATGTCCGGTATATTTTAGTTGTTTTGGATACAGGGTGATCTCCTAAATTCATGGTACAAACTTTTAGGGAGTGTAGATTACCCAAAGGCATTCCAGAATCACAAAAGAAAGTGTATTCCCAAACTAATTTCTAAAACACTTGAGTGCAGACAAAATTTTCCAAAACAAATGAAAGATAGGTTGATGTGTGAAAACGGCTAGGTATAGAAATAAATTTTAAAAAGCTGTGTACAGCTTATTTTCTTTAATAGGTAGAGAGATCCTAAAGTTATTATTGTTACATATGAAAGTAAAATAACTTCATTGTAAAAATGATGTTATAACTAAAATATTAAGTTTGTATAAAACCCAAATCTTAAAAATCGTGGTAAACGTTGGATACCTCCTTCTGTAAGTTTATATTGATTTAGCTTTTTTTTTGCTTGAAATCAGTCTTTCATTAACATTTTTTAAAAATTTAATCTTTTATTTATTCAATTTGTTTGCTCATTTCGAAAATTTAAAATTAAAAAGCTCAGATTGTGGTTTATTAGTTGTGTAAAATATTATTTTACTTTCGTATTTTAGCTGTTTTCATGATTCAACCCATTTTACGTGGTTAAAAATATAATAAGTTTATATTACTACTTGAAAATTTTATAGGTACCTTGAAGGTAATATGCAACGAAGATACTGTGTATGAAAATCTTAAACAATCTTTAATATTTTGCGTAACATTCTGATTTGGGGTATACAAAAATTAAAAGCCATAAAATAAAATAAAAAAATGCCTATAATTTAGTATGACTAGTAAAGGTGTTCAGTGGGATGAAATAAAAGAGACAAATTAATTACATTTCAACACATCGCTGTGATTAACTTTGAATATGAGTGTTTTCTATTTTGTAAAGTAATAAATTCAACGTAACGTTAATAATAATATAAAATTATACTTTTTTAATGTACTAGGGAGCCTGCCAGCTGCTCACTATCGCTAACCAACCCCAGGAACTGCTTCGTAGTTCTTTTAAGATCACTTGTTCCATCTTACCAATCCATCACACCCCGCTGGTCCGCTAAATTAATGCTCCTTTACAACCGAAACTACTTATCACTCTTGCTGATAAATAATTTAATCCAAATCATCCCGCAAATCATCCCGCATCATCAATTTTAGACTTTGACATTAAATAAGTCCAGAACTAATTATCTCATCTATTAGCTTTTAGAACGAAAACAATTCTCATACATTTGTCTACAAATGTTTAAAATTTCACAAATTTTCGTTGAATAGTTTTTGCGTAGTGAGAGTTCAAAGTGTTCAAAAATAAAATTTTCAAAATCAGCGGCCACGGCAGCGGTGGAGGTCACTGTCACTTTTTTTTAATATAGAGAGAAAAGGGATTAGTTTCATAAAAACATTACAAGGAAAACTTTTACTCTCAATCAATACATATCCCTTTATTTAATAGTTGTGCTAAGTTCTTTCTGGTCTCCTAGTCCAATCCTATTTACGCTTCTTTTAATAAATTTCCAGAGATTTCTTTCACTTTTAACTGAACATAGTTAAAGGTCTTCAATATTTTCTCAAATCACAATATAATTTTAAACTAAGTTTAAGTTTATACACACCGAAAAAGGAAAACAATAAAAGAAACTCTGTAAACAAGTTCTTGAAATTCCTATTTCAAATTTTACTCGGAACGAAAAAATAATCAGCAGCTTACCTTCACCAAATTCAAATGAATAAAATTGTTACAGAAGAAGCGATAGATTATTCATGAAACACCCCAAACAGAATACCAAACACCACTTCTAGCGGAGTCACAAGGGCTCTGAGTCCGGCAGCAGCAAAGCTAACGTCTGAAAGTGGGACGGGAGGAAGACAGATTAATCGCTGACACTACTCATAGCACAATCCTGATCAAGAACAGAGCTTCTTGTTGAGCTGGCTGGCTTTTCCAGAATTGCTGCTCAGAAATGCGTTGTTCTGTCGCAAAATGGCGTGCAAAGCCCAGGTTGCGTGTTGGGGAATTGATCCACGAAAGTCGGGGGAGTTTTCTTAGAAGTAAAAGTTCCGAAGGTCCACGCCCTCTTTTTCTTCCCGAACGTACGGGAAGTTGAGTGAACTTTTAATGAGTTTTTAGTGGGAATTAGGTTAAGATGTAGTGTCACGTTACACAATGGTAGTGTTATACATATTGTTATGATCCGAAGCTACACAGATTTTTTTCTTTCGGCGCGGAAAAAAATTGTGGAGGTCCTCATGTAGGATAAAAAAGGGCACGACATGGCGTTATATTCATTACTTTAACTGATTGGTATCAAAGATTTGAATGAGGTTTATTTCCAGAACATATTTCTTAGAAAGATTTCTACTTTACAGAAGTCTATTGAGAAATTTAGTTCTAGCTACATGCAAAGAACAAAATATGTTCTGGAAAGGACTATAAAAAAATAGTTAAATTAAATTTAGACAAGTTTAATAACCATTTCCCTTTATTTGAATGTATTAATTAGCTTTAAGGCAGAGGGAATTCAAAATGTTTCATAACTACTTACCTCTTTTGTACCTCTCTAAAAAATTTATAACTACCCACTGGGTACACCAGTAGAGAATTTATTATGTAAGAAAGTTAATTTAGTCCCTCTATTCTAAAAAAAAGTTTATGATGGACGATTTCCAGGGAAAAGTTTTTTAATTACTGATCCATACAACATATTTTTGGTATCAACGTGTTCGAATTCTTTTGAGATTGATTAACAATAGTTATTAATAGACGTGCTAGATATTTTTTTAAGGAAAACATTTTGGTTAAATTATTAATAAGTTAGAGTTAATAAATATCCAAACTTTTTAAGAGAATGTTATGCATATACCTGTGTCGCATTTTGGAAAGTTAGTTGATGTTTCTTCTGCTAAGGTTTTAGTGGTTCCGCGTTCTATAGTTTTTTTTTGTATGTATAAACAATTCAGTCAGATTGCATTTACGCTTACAATTAATTAAACTCAAGGCCACACTTTTGAAAAACTAGGAGTTCGTGTACTTCCAAATTCTCAAATATTTGAACACAGGTAATTAACTATAAGTCGCTTTAGTAAGATGTCATAGTTGGTCTGTTTTAAAAACCTTGTCAAGGCCAAAGATAAGGAGGAAAGTTCCAAAATCAGGAGGATTGTTTTTACGAATGTTTTTTAAAGGGGAAATAAGAGAAGTGACCTGTGTTTTGTGAGTATTGGAAAGCAATCCGAAAGATTCTGCGTAATCAAGGCAGTTTACGGGTGTTAGTTAATAGGGAGTGGTTGCTCCCTAGTTTTTAAAGCAACCAAGCAGAAAATATTTTACGTTGTTCTTACTCTTTGTTTGGCAGAATGGATCAGTACATGAAAAACTTACAGTAATTAAATCCATCTAAATCAAAACCTCTAATATCACGAGAAGGGTGTTGGGTACCTTGTTCACAAGGTTTCCTTTATTATTAAGATAGCAAAGAAATCATAATCATTGCATTTTGCGTTCATTTTGACATTTGACTTTGCTTTTCTGATTTTGATTTGACTTTGCTTTTCTGCCTTAAGCCAATCCTAAAGGAAAAACTGTTTTACAGGGACACTAAAGTAAGGACGGGAAAAAAACTTACACATTTCGCTCACTCACTCTTTCAACTAAGTCATACCTTTAAAAGTAAGCTATTTTTAGTTATGACTATTTTCAGAAAGCCCTGAAAGAGTAGTATAACCCAGCAAGAACATAATATATTTATGCTTTACAGTAAAAAGTTCAATCGGGAGCTTAATACTACTTATTTACAATACATTTCAATCTACTTTTAAATCATCACCTGAAAAATCATGTTTTTTGAAGTATGTCGTTGAAAGATGTGAGCAATTTGTGTTACAAATAATTTTTTTAAAAGTTACAAAAATAAATTATGTGATTGTAAAGATTTGATAGTTAATAAATTAATATTTATGTTTACCTTTTATTGATTATGTATACATATGTTTGAATTAAGAGTCAGGTTTGTCTAAGATTTATTTTAAATTATACGTAAAAACTTTTAAAATATTGCAACAATTTTACTGACCAAATTCAGATTTGAAGCGTTTAAGTGCGGTTATTTTATACTACATATTTTAAATGAGAAAAGATAAATTGAGTCATTGTGTAAGTTAAATATTTAATTTTTTTATTCAAAAAATTTTACTTGCATCATACTTGGTAAAAAAAAAGTATTTTTCTTTCCTTCAACTTTAATTATTCTTTTTAAAACATGCCGACATAATTTAGAAACAAGGTTGAGAAAGTTTACACTATGGTTTAAACATAAAAGTTTACGACGTAAAAGGTTGGATACTATGCACAAAACAGAATTCAAAATAATTTCAAAATCTTTAAAATAATTTAGGGAAAATAATTCAACTTATAACGAAATAAGTTAAAATCCTTTTGATGTTTTTAAAAGTTTTGAACCTTATTTTCTAATTTTGAACGTTCTTTTTTATTTCTATTTTTCAGAGCATGTTCACTTTAGTCTTGCTTGAATAAGATCTATTTGACGAGTCAATTTATAAAAAAGCTTAAGAAGCTTATTTAAGTGCTTGAAACAAGATTAGATTATCGTGAACAAAAGTGTATAGTGGTGTAGTGGTGACACAGATAAAAATGAGGACATTTTTTAGTATAATACTTTCACGTCAGAAAAAAAAGTTGCACTTTTTCAATTAAGGTCATCAAACTTTGGTCGCCGTCTTTATAAAAACAGTAAAAATATACTATAATAAAAATATAAAATTGAATAAATAGTATCAAACCCTTTTTTACCCTTTTCCTCTTTTTTGTTGTATATTTTATTTCCATCAAACAGAATTACAACTCGAGCTAAAAAAAGAAGTAAATTTCATACTACTGTCTGTCACGATTACTCATGTCAATGATATTGTCTTAAGAAATCAATGATTCTTAAATTACTAAAAATAGATAGAAAATTTTGTACAACATAATAGTACAATATAATTAGAGAATATACTGCCTATTAAAGCCTTATATTTCTAATACTCATTATTTTACTGAGCAGTAGAAAAATTTTATCATTTGTAAATTATTATCAATAATGGTTAAAGGTTAAACAACAATCAATAAGGGTAAAATACTTTTTGAAAATATCTAAAATATTATTAGCGTTATCTGAAATATTAGAGTATTCTTTGTTAATCATCCTCTTGCAAATTATTTGATTGCATGCTACCGAAACCACAAACGTTTTTCTAACGAATCACTGTAATTTAATTCATCCGCTTATTTCCTGGTTCGTTCTGCACCTCCATATAAAGATTTTTATTCCAGTTATCATAGAGGGAGTTTTCCCCATTTCAATTTCCTGGGCGGGAAAAGAAATTCTTTCACCTTCTGCACGTAATTACTGAGAGAGGATTTCTGTGTTCTTTTAAAGGAAAGCATTATTCAAGCCTTGCACACTCCTGGAAAATTCAAAGCGTTGATTCACTAGTTAGTTTCCTAAGTACAGTTTCACTATTCAATTCTCTGAAGATTTCTAAGCGATTCCAAAAAAACAACTGTCCTCAAAGCATATGCATCCCTTTTGCATAATTTATTAAGAACAAAATGGGTTTTTGTTTCTTCCTAGAAACACATTCAATCATCTCTTAAGAAGCAAAAAGTGACCTACTAAACTCATATGTAGTAGTTTATTAAAATATGTGCGTGCATTAAAACGCCTCATTGCTATTTCAGAGGTTTCCATGAAATTACAAAATTTTGTAAGAGTATTCAATTACACGTTTTAATACTTAATGTCTTTAGTATAATGAAACATGTAGAAATGAATAAAAAAACTAATGGCAGAGGTAAGATGCTTTTAAAACGGGAACTCATCATTACTTTACTTAATTATTTTTGTTTAGTAAAACCATGTATTCTCATTGAATCATTAAAATCTCGTTAACTACAATTGACTATTTTCCATTTGACTATTTGACTTTTTTAACTATTTCTCCATATATTTATAAGGTATTGAAACAAAAACTGATTTATTCATACTTCTACAGCATTCCTGAAATGTCTGTACCCTTTTTAGATTTATCAAAAATTACCCCCTTGAATCATCCTTCTAAAAATTGAGAAATTCTGTTCAAGTGTGTCCCAGAGGGTTACAAATTAAATTTTTTTAAACTTAACCATTTTCTGTCATATAAGTTAAAACTGAGAAAATCTTAAAAGCTTTGAATTTTAAGTTTATTATTAAAAATAATTGAACTAATTCAATTTAAAACACATTTAAATACTATATTTAAATTTTAAAGTATAAAAATGCGTTCAAAATCAAGAAAAGGAACTAGAAGAAGGGATTTTTTTAACTGTTCAAATGTGCTACATCTACCATCTCAAACTTTAAGAGTAAAAAATATAGTATATTTATAATTGAAATTTTGAAATTGAATTGAAAACAAAACGTTTTTGGACTTAACTTTATTAGTTTCACAATAGAATGCAAGACAAAATTTCTACTTTAAGAATTTACTTAATTAAATTTTTACACGAATAAAAGGAGAAGAAAAACATGAAATGGATCTTCCAAAGCAGGCAACTTTCAAACACTAAGAGGGCTCCAATGCGCCCACTTCTTTGAAAATTCCACTGAACTATTCTATTCTAAAACTAACTATTTTTAGAATAGAACTATAGGAAATATTCTATGGAAAATTCAGGCAAAAGATGATACTAACACAAAAAATTCAGAAAAATAACTAACTTGACTAATAAAGAAAGAAAACTATAAATATCAGCTACATATTGGTATTTTTTTTAGATTTTTAAATTAAATTTAACATATGTGGTTTAAGAATATGTGAATTTAATATTTGTGTTTTTTCTAATGAGCCCCATCTCCCCTATTTCTAAAAGTGTGTTGTACAGGCCTCCACAATATACAATTTGCTTTGCAATTGTTTTTGTGTGTGAGAAATCCTCCAATTATTTGCAATTTATCTCAATCTCATGAACCATAAAGAGGGAAATTCCTGATCGAAATGCAACAAATTAATTTACTCTTATTATGACACTTCTTTGAAAGGGAACATATTATTTTTGATTAAAGGTAGATATTCATGTCAGTTAAGTGTTCAATTTTAGGCTTCATGGCTTTTCATAGAGTTGCTTAACCTTTCAAAGTCCAAAATAACTCTCGATTTCACCTAAAGAGCCGGAAAGTGATTAAACGCACGCAGATAAAGCCCAAAAGCCATTTTCTAAAACCCGGAAGGTAGGCACCACATTAGCTATGCACTGCACATTGCCCTGTGCACGTTGAACGGTGAAACAAAGTGCAAAAGGTGCCTCTAAACATTCCCTGTGGGTATACAGAGCTTGTTTCCTGTGGGTTCGTTTCAGGCGAACTAAGTGTTTCAGAGTAATTGAGTTGACTTCCCGTGGTTATACCCTTCACAATTAGAAACACCATTAAGAAATGAAATATGAACCATCGCCAGGAAGCTAGGTGAATTGTGTCGTTAACTGTGGTGAAATAAAATCGAAGAAGTTTTGAATCTCTTTATCAGTTAGTTTATTCTCCCTCTTTATTCTTTAGTAAAGTTTAGAAGTTTCTCTTCTACATTAATGCTAATAAGCCTTACTAAGGAACCATGTGGTTACAATAGTTCTGTTGGTTTTATCTAGTTTTATATTATCTACTGCTGATACACCCGCCGTTGCACGGGGGGAAAGGCTTTTCAAACTGTGTGTTAAAATAAATAAGAATTATTTTCTTTACTGTATTCCTTTCCAAGGCATCAGTCAGGTTCAATATTGTCAACCGCCTATGCCCGCTAGGATTCTTTTTTGATGCCATACTACTTCCTCAAGATGTAAAAAAAAAACTTTAAAAATATCACCTCTTTACAATTAATGTTTGAAATATCCTTTTTAAAGATATTTTCAATGAAGAAAAGTCAGGGGGAAACCCTATTAGCCCCCTATTTTGAGGTGAAATTCATTAGTTCTATCCGTTGTTCACTCCATCCATTTCTATAATTGTAATGTATAGTTATGTCAAATTTCTCTGCTTAAATTTCACAATGAAGGTAAAAGTCTATAATATTGAACAAAAATATCTATAGACTTAATATTTAATTTCTCCTCCACCTGCTATGTTTTCAGAAAACTACAAAACATTTAAAAAATAAAAACTTTTCTAAGATGCGATGTGAAAGTGAAACAAAACCTAAAAAGCTTTTTTTAGAATTTAAATGTTAGTAACCAGTTTTTAACCCTGAACCACTGAACCCTCCTTTTGTCAATTTATTACCAACTTATTCACTGAAATAAATTTCTAAATTTCAAACATGAAATAAAAACAAACATAATTTGAATCTATACAAACCAATACCCTCTATCAAATATATGATTCTGGTGAAATATTGTTAAATTTAAGCTTTGCTGCAAATATTTAAATTTTGATTGAATAGAAAAATAGTAAAATTTTTCAGTGGAATAGTTTTTGATTATCTTGAAAAAAATATTTAATAATAAAAAAAAAATTTATCGGTAAAATTTTACCTGTTAAAATAATATTTTTAGGTAAAATTTAAGGAGCAATAACCGTAATTAATTCAACATTGAAACTACGCATGAGAATTAATAAAAGGGCCCAAAAAAGCTGCGTACTCTTACCCTCCTTTTCGTATCCTTTTCGTATTTTATTGTAAAAAGTATTAACAATTCGGTAACAAGATAAAAGGGAATCGCTGATGAAGAGGATCGAAGTTATCCCCGAAATAATTTGTACTTTTAATGTATTTTTTTTTTAAGTTTTTATGTGCATATAAACTTAGTTTCTTCCATTTTATCTTGTTATCAACTTTGCACAGTGCATTTTTAATCTTATTAATGTGGGGTCGGATGACTGTCTAGGGGCTTAAGTTCCTGAGTTCAGATAGATCATTAAAGACACAGTTCTTTGATGACATCAATCTATATTCTATTTAAAGTTACAATAAGGTAGGGACGATACGATGAACAGTTAATATAATAGCAATAATAGAAAGGACGATGGAGAGCCTCCTGCTCGAGGTCTCGTAGCAGTTGGTAAAATAGCTGGACAGGGCCCACACATTGTGGGGTCGGATGACTGTCTAGGGGCTTAAGTTCCTGAGTTCAGATAGATCATTAAAGACACAGTTCTTTGATGACATCAATCTATATTCTATTTAAAGTTACAATAAGGTAGGGACGATACGATGAACAGTTAATATAATAGCAATAATAGAAAGGACGATGGAGAGCCTCCTGCTCGAGGTCTCGTAGCAGTTGGTAAAATAGCTGGAGCTTGGTGCACGGTGGCCGCTCGCCTTCGTGTCTTCACCAACTCTGTCTCGAGAGAGAGTGTCGGTCGCTAGGTGGCGCCGCACGTGAACTTAGTAAGCCAGCCGCCAGGTGGCGCCGCTCAGGGGTTTAGTTGTGGATAACAGGGTACTATATTAATAATTTGGTATCAACAAAAAGGTCATGCTAGGAAATGCAAGAGAGAACAGAGCACACCATACATAAATTGTCCCCAAATTGCGATACAATGTAATATTTTACGTGTCTGTGCATGGACAATCTTTTCTGTAATGCCGAGTATTTTCTTTTGAAATTGTTCCAAACAGGGAATAATATGTTTTAAACAATTCTTTATTGAATAAATATATTTCTAACTGATACAAGTGAATATTTATTTGAACATCCAAAACATTTTATTTTAAGGCATTCTTACTCAAAGGGGTGTATACTTAATTGATGTTTAATCCTTTACTATAAATGAGTTCTTTCTTACTCTCTGATTATCATTCAAAGTGAAAATAAGCAATCCGAATGTCAATACAGAACCAAAAGTGCTCAATAAAGAACTGCGTTTAAAAGAGAACAAGTCACCGGCAGTTATGTACACAATATTATCCTTCTCAATTCTTTCAATAAAAAATAATGTTTCATTTCCAATAATATTTCGATACTTAAATTTCTCTATTAATTTTCCGGCAGTAAACTTAAGCCCAGACTGAAAACGAGGAATATCCGAGCTGAGTCCTATCAAAGATATCATAGTTACAAAACCATTAACTGTGTTAATCATAAATTGCATTAAAATGTTTGAGGTTATGTCCTTTGTGTTTATTAAAAATATAGATAAACTTGTATACAATAAGAAAACATTTAGTGACACTATAATCAATGAAGGAAGAGAAATAATAGGCAGTAAAGAGTGTATGGTTTCCATAATAAAAAAGTAATCCTTTACCGTTTTGGAAAATTCATTCTTATTAGTTTTAAAAAGCAAACCGGAAAATCTCTTTTTGTAATTTTTAAGAACCTGTCTGCAGCGGTATGTTATCAAGCACAATAGTAATGTACCAGAATATAACTGCTTCATATAAATTACAACAAATGAATGATATCCCAAAAAACACAAGCTATAGAAGATCCATTCGTTTCCAGTATAGCTTACTCCAAGACTCCAGAATTCAAGTCTTGCGACTGGAGAAATGTAGGTAAGAGTGAAACTTATAAAAGGGGGAGAAACATGAATTGTAAACAAAATCACATTTATAATCTCTTTACATGGACTTTCAGAAAAGGTGATGTATTCCAGACGTTGCAAAAGATACAGTCTTGATGTTAGACAGCGTATATGTCTCCTTTGAAAAAACATGGAATGCCAAAGACCGAGAGATAGAAATGCGATTGCCATGTACGAGATGTTTAGTTTAATCTCGACAAGTTTTGATCCATGTATGCATAAAAATATTATGTATATTCCAAAATATGTAACTCTAATACTTCATAATATGAATAATACTTTATGAAGAACTGCCCCAATTGTGATACTTTTTGGCCATTCAGTTTTAAAGTAGTGTTCAGTTGTGAATTTCGCCAAAACCTTCTTTTCAAGTTTTTCATAGGGAAATATTCAAGAACAATCCACCACGACGTTACTAACAAAAATCGCAATGTATAATAGCTCTACAGCGACAAGAAATTTGCAAAATTTTATATCCATTTTTTCTCTAAAGAAAAAGATGTACGGTATATATATTTTCTTATTTATATATAGTATATATTTTATTTGGTATAGATTTTTTCAGTATATTTAATTAAAATATCAATTAGATTGGCAAAATTTTCAAAAAAATAAAAAGATAAATCTTCAATATATCGACTATTTCCTACGTTAAGTTATTCAATTTAAAAACATTCTCCCCAAATGTTTCAATTGCAATATCATTATTGTTATTGAATAATTTCCATCTCAGAGCGCATAATATATTCTGTTCAATATACCTTTCTGTATTATTCTAATAGAATATTGAATTTACAATCTGGTAACAAATCAATAAGTATCCAATATACTCATAATGGAAGTCTTTTATGATGTCTATCACCTGGGGATGAAGGCAGATTTTAAAAAAAAAAATTTCTCTGCTTATACAAATGACAATTTCCATAGCAATCGTTTTAAAAGCTCTTTTGTAAGAAATTATTTCATCATCATTTTCCGTTGTTAGTATAGGTGATGCATGGTTAAAACATAACGTTGCAAACATAATGTGAGGAAATAAATCTATGTATCAAAGATAATTCTGGGTCTGAACATTACCTAGATCAAAAACAAAATACATGGTAAGGTGCATTTAGAGTAAAAATTATATTTGGGGAAATTGTATCAGAAAAACAAGTAGTAAATAGATATTTTTATCATTATAAAATATAATTAATAATAATAATAGTAAATATGTATTTTTTAGCATTATAAAATAATTATTTTTATGAAACGTTGCTTCATTTATCTAAAAAATTTCAATAAAATAATAGTAAAAAACAAGAGAAAAGTAGTAGCAGTCTGAATGGAAAATTTCGGATTTTTTGCTCAGCCGGTCCCAAGCCCGGATAAAATGGGGATGAGGGTTGAGAGAAGGGCTAGCCTACCTTCTTTGTAAAAAACCCGGTCGTCTGCAGAAACTGAAAGTCTACTGATGCCTCAAACGTTTTTAACAGGATTTTTTTAAGGCCATTTTTTTAAGGCCAAAAAAAATAACTTTTTAATATCATATTTTCGTCTAATTTTAGTATGTCATTACTTCGGAAAAACCGTTTGAAATGTAAATTGAATATTCGTATTCAGCACAGAAAAATAGCCAACCATGTATACAAATGAACAAGTATCATAAGTCTCAAATAATTTGATTTTTTGAAATTTTTTTCAAACATTTTTTTATTTAAAAAAAATTAAACTTCCCACGGACCGATTTTGTCCGATCTTTAATATGTTATTATTAAGGTCATTCCCAAGTGAAAACCATTGAAAAACCAAAAGTACCGGCTAGACCTTTTTTTTTTCAGTAGGTTTACTGGACTAATTCAACACTGGGACTGGATTATAAGGATAACCATAAGCATAATAATTATAAGGTAGCATAGGATTATAAGGATAATAAGGATACTTATAAGGATAACCTAGTGTTCTTGTTTTAATACAGCCCTAATGTTTTAAATAACCCTAAGCTCTTGTTTATCCTGTTTTTAAAAATTTTGAACTATTTTTATCATTTCTTTAAGGGGTTAGTATTTGCACTCCATTTTCTAAAATGCCAAATGCCTTTTTAGAAGCTTTTCGTAAAATTTTCGTAAATCGACTTTTTCAGTTTAAAATACTTGATATATTAATCATTATTTCACCTCAGTTATTTAACTCTTATAGTTTTTAATGAAAGAAAAAAATCTAGATTTTTTTTTTCAAATTAAAGGCACTTTATGTCGAAAACAAAAGAGGGTACCAGTATTTACACATTTAATCAGACACTGATTAGTAAGTACACATTTCTCATAAAAAAAAATCATTAGATTTAATGATGCCTTGCATACCTCCCTTTCTTACTGAAACACGTTTCATACTCTGCGTTTCACAAAAGGGAATCAAATGTCTCCAAATTAAGAAAAATTAAAAATTAAAAGTAAGGGAAAAACAAAGGGAAACCACAAAAAAAATGCATCAAAATCCAGTCTAAACTGCATTTCACTTAAGATGATTCTTTCTTCTCTCTGCTATCACTGTAAAATGATTTTCTGGACGTGATTCGAGTTGTCACGGAGAGCACAACAGGGAGACACTCAAATGTGGCCTCATTCGAGTGATAACCTTGTAGAGGGGATTTTCCACATCACGAAACCCAAGAAATCCACTTGCGTTTTGTCGCTTTTGGCTCCACATAAATTAAACGGCCTTGCGGATACTTCATTTGAGAGGGACACGAAAGTCTAGCAAAAAAACTCAAGTCAAATGTCACAGAAACAGGGCGTTTGTTAAAAGGTTAATAGAATTCCATATCGACTTTATTAGAGGATTCGAACGTGGAACAGCGAATGTTCGTTTGTGTTATTCTTATTCTGAGGTAATAAGGAGTGTTAAAAAATTAATGCTTGAATATTCAGAATCGCCACACTATAGGATTGATGTGTCATTAGTACTTCTGTTTCAGGTTAATAAAAAATACATGTTAAGTGCACATAAGTTTTTGACTAAAATGATACGCATATCTAGGATATACGAGTTTGATAAATTACGTTTAGGCTGGAAAATGTCATTATGGCTGGTGGAAAATGAAGCTTCGTTGCTGAAAGACTGAAACTTATATTACTTTGATGAGATTAGAATAGTTTGAGACAACTCTCCGCTGATTTATACTAATAACCTGAAATTTTCGAATATATTATGCATTGACTCTTGAGAAAAAAGTTAATCACGTGCTTCATTTGTTCTAAAACTTTGACCGAAAGGGTTGTACATTTATGTCATGCGTTTTTCTTTAAATTAAGGTTCGTCGATCTTTGTTTAAAAACTATTTTTACTGTTAGGAATTCAATTTCAACAATTTATGAAAAAAAAATCGTCTGCGTGTTTAGAAGAAGTTTGTAAGAAAAGTTAAGAAGAATGGAACCCATTAATCCAATTCCATCACACCAGGCTCTTAAATCTGAGATAGTGTATCATTACATAGATAAATTCGCTTAAAAACCGAAACCTATTTAATGTTCTAAATATTCTTCCCTCTATACCAAATGTATATTAAAACAAATAATTGGCTTTTACAAAGATGATATAAGATATAAATGGAAATCCCATGTTAATAATTTGCTAAATAAACTGCGTTTTATAAATGTTATGTTATATGAATTAAAAAAAATAATTTATCAGAAATTTTTAACGACATTGTATTTTTCATGGGTTCAGTCGCTCCTAAATTATGGTATTACTGTATACGCATCTGATTACATAAATAATATTAAACCACTTCTCCGTATGCAAAACAAAATATTTTCCCACTTCAGAAATTCTCGGCAGTCAATCACTTTCTTTAATGTACGTCAGCTTTTTGTTTTTAGGCTATTAATATTTATATTTAAAAACAAAAGTTTTTATGAAATTAGACGAATAAAATATACAACTAGAGGATCAAAAGGTAATCATTTTGTACCAAAATCATCTAAGGAGATTATTCACAAATCACATGCTTTTTTGGGTCCATACGTATTTAATAAATTAAACGAAACTACTAAACTAACTTATAATTTTACAGAATTTAAATATGATATTTTATTTATAAATTTATCGAGGCGCAAGAATCAATAGAAATTCTCTTCACAATAGTCAAGTAATAAGCAACTGTTGTCAGAGATAATATATTGTAGTAGATATCATTGTTGATACTGTATACGGGCATAATTTTGCCTTTTTGGTATCACATGAATAATAAATATTATTTTTATTTGTCTTTTTATGTTTAAAATTTGTTTTCCCTTTGTGTTGTTATTTCATTGTATTTTATGTAATACTGTGTTTGTGACAATAAATTCAATTCAATTCAAATGAGATTTTTAAAAAAATATTAGCCGTATATTTCTGATTATTTTATTTTTTATGATGAGATCAATGTTCTTTGCATTCTGTTTTTTCTCAATAATTTGTACAAAGAACTCCCCGTATACCACTTGTGTATCACACGGGTTCTATATAGTTGCACCATTTAGAAAATGGACGAAATGGGCTTTCATTTTGCTCTCTACAGACCAGCATCTTCGGATATAAATAATTAATAAAGTAAATAATAAATTAATAAAGCTTCATCTTCATCAGACTCGATTGTGGAAGCTGGAGAAAAGTTCTTTTTGGCTATGTACGGGTACACGGTGCGAAACTGGAGGAATTGAATCTTGACAAACCAAAAGACATCGCCTCTAATTATATATCAACTGTTGAAGGACAAAAAGTTGGTAGTACTTCCTTCTTCAGATGCTGCACGTCATCATTCCTTACGTGTGTCCCTACAGGTCCAGCAGTGGAGCTTCAAGGATCTATTGCCAACGGAATGGGGTTGGAGGCTATGTGATGGTAAATTTCTTCCAGCTTCCAGTAGGACGTCAAGAAATGTTTTTTCAGATGGACTTGGACTGTTAAAATAAATTATGTGCAACTGTAAAAATTCTTGTGAAAGATTTTGTGATTGTAGAAGAAGTGGGTTAGAGTGCTCATCTATGTGTGGCCAATGCGCTAGCCCAAATATTTGATGGAACATACCGTGATCCCTACATATATTATTGAAATGTGTCTTTTTTTATTATTTTTTTTCTTACAATGTATTATATATGTATTTTCTGTCACCTGGAATGGGTAATTTTCCCCTTGGTGACTCGTACTTAATATACTATATGCATGTATGTCAATAAAGCTTATTATTATTACTTTAAATTATCCACCCCTTTCACACAGTTTTATGAAATGTTCTTAATTTTTTTACTTTTAAACAACTATTATCCATAATTAATAAAATAATAATGACACCAAAACTTTATTAACATAACACAGAACATTGGGAAGAAACATATTATAGCCACAAGAGGAAAAACCTTCTCTTTTTTGAAGTCGGTAGAAGACTGAATTATTTTTCAGGTTTTTATCCCTCCACAGTTTCCTTTTAAACCAATACCATATGATATAAAAACAAGATACTTTCATTGCAAGACTGGGACACAATTAAATCAGTTAATGATGGAATTTAGAATGCAAGAGAAATGCATTTAGAAGTAATATCAGGTTTTTAGAAATTTATTAGACAATTTTCTATCTGAACTCACTTTTATCATTTCAGGAGACAATTTTTTCCAAACTTTATAACCCTTCTATTTATGTTTTAGAGGATGTAAAACTTTGGTTTGAAGAAAACTCTTTAAATAAACTACTTTGGCTTGTGAAGACTCCCAATCTGTAGCAAATAAAAAATCTTATGAAACTTTTGACATCATGAATGTTTGAAAAAACTTCTGCCAACATTCAAAAAGGCTTGATAAAAAATTTACATACTAAGTAGTTATTTTATTACCAATAAAGTATTTATTAGCTAATGAAAATAGCTAAAAAGGTGATTTAATTGTTTTTTAAAATTATTTCACACTTTTTCCTTATATTTTCCAACCTTAGAAAGTATTTATCTATAATAATAAAAGAGCTTTACCACTCACTCACTCACTCACTCACTTACCAACGCACAGCAAAATCTACCGGGGCTAAAAACTTAGTAGGGTCGAAGACCTTACGGTGTATACGCGCACTAAGAAGGGATTTTTCAAAATATCTTTTTTCTGACCCACAGGGGGGTTTGGAGCGTTTTCGACGTTTTTGAGCCCAGTGGCGTCCCAAATGACCCCAGATCTTTGTTATTTCGCAGGAAGGTACCTAGCAACAATATCTAGAAAGGCATTTTTCAGATTTTGGATATTCGAATTTTAAGAGGTCTGAATATTCCAAAAACCCGTTTTTGCTGAGCATAAATCAAGTTTTACATTTTCGAAGAAAACAGTATCTAGAAATCGATATTACGAAGTGAACTGCTGGTAATACCTTCTTAAGAGTATTTCAAAGAAAGTAATTTCTGGATTTTTCGATATTCGATTTTTGAGGGTGTGCACGGGGGTTTGAATATTCACTCCCGTTTTTAGTTTTTGGATCCTAGAACCCACATTATTAATGTGATTGTTGTGAAATTTTAGCATGTTGTTCCTCACACAACCAGGAAGATTTGCGAAAAAGAATTTTCTGAATCAAAGCATTCCAAGGAGCCTTTTTTGTCCCTTTTCTAAATTCTTATGCTTAGCCTTCAATGTTAAATTTATTGCGGTTATTGGTCTTTCCAGGACACGCAAAACCTCTATTGTTGGAAATATTTATTTTGAAATGTTTTATAACAGGTGAATTTTTAAAAAATATGATAAAGAAACAGTTTTTAATGATTAAATAATTTTTTTATGATAACCAAAAACCGTTCCACTGAAAAATTTTATTCTTTTTTACATTTAATCAAATTTAAGTATTTCCAGCAAAGTTCAAAACAATATTTTATCACAGGCATTTTCAGGGTCGATTCAAATGATGTTTACTTTTATTTCATGTTTGAAATTTCTTTCAATGAATGAGTTGGTGATAAATCAGCAAAGGGGGGTTCAGGGGGTCTCCCCCTGATTTAAAAAAAAATTATCATTATTAAAAAATGGTTATAAACACTAATTCTAAACTGGTTTTTTAAGATTTTGTTTAACATCTTAAAAAAGTATAAAAGTATGTAGTATATTTATTTGTTTTGTATTTTATAAAAATTTAGCTGGATGAGGGGGAAATAAGTTTTATCTATAGACATTGCTGTTCAATAATATATCTTTATTGTGAAGCGAAGGCGGAGAAATTTGCCTCAAATATACATTTATACGAATTGCAGAAATGGATGGAGGGAGAAAAGGACAAAAGAGAAAAAATAATGGGGTTCAGAAGGTCCCCTGACTTTTTTTCTATTTTGAAAAAGACTCTTTAAAAAAGGGGATGGGGATTTCACACATAGATCATTCGCACATGACGTCACTTGGAGGACAAAATCAACGTTGCTAAGGCTGTTGTTAGGGGCGGGACATAGAAGTATCCAATAGCAGCATTCGCACATGACGTCACTTGGCGAATAAACAACGTTGCTAAGGCCGTTGTTAGGCAGAGTCATGTGATTGAAAATACTCTATTAAATCTAAACAGGTGGCATTTTTAAAGGGTTTTTTACATCTTAACGAAGTGGTATGGCATCAAAAAAGAATCCTAGCGGGAAGACTGTTGACTCTATTGCATGTAAACGATAATTCACTGGTCTACAAAAAAAAACTTTTTTTTTTGGTGGCTGGAATATTAAAGCTGATTTTGTATATATTTGACCTCCTGATTAAGAATAGGGCATCCATTTTTGCTCATCAGCTCTAGTTTTTGATATATTTCACTATAAAGTTTTTAAGACTTTTGCTCTACCTTTTATACAATATGGTGATATAAAGATGTCTTAAAATATAAAAAACCAAACTCTCTAAGGCTTTTTCTATTCCTTAGGGTCCCAATAGATAGTGTATACAGTTTCATCCCCCTGAGTTAGTTCTAAGGGGTACCTATAGGGCCCTAAAGTTGAAAAAAAGTGGAAAAAATTGTCTTTTTTTCAGAATTTTTTAAAAAATATTTTTGAGTTTTCAAATGTGATAAAACTGGGTAATATATGTTATTTAGAACTTATTTAGACAGAATAAAATAATTTTTACTTTTTAAGTACACCGGAAAAGACCAATTTTCTAATTTTTAGGCGAGAAGTAGGGTCATTTCGCTCAAAAACGCTTAATACCAATAATGATGGTTGAAACGAATAAATTCCGAATTTTTCAGACGTAAGTCCTCAAAAAAGATGTCCTTTGAAGTAAAACTGAAATTTTATTTGATAAAGATCAGTAAAACAATAGAAGCTGCTCCCGAGCTTTCATGCCCTACAATTTGAAAAAAAATTGGAAAAAAATTATTTAAAAAAAAAAGGCATTTTTTAATTTGCTAATTGGATAAAATTGACTAATATGTGTTTTAGAAGTTATTCAGGTAGATTAATTGGAGCGACATCCCTGAAACTTTCCCATTTGGCATAGTTTAATCCGTAGAGATAGTAGAGTAGACTTGTCTGAAGCGAGCCAAACTTCGCACGCTCTGCTCTTTCTGGAGAGGCGATATTTACGTTCAATAAACTAACTCACTGATCTTTATCATATGAAATTTTTAGTTTTACATCAAAGGACATCTTTTTTGAGAACTTACTTCTGAAAAATTCGAAAATTATTCGTTTCAACCACCATTATTGGTATTGAGCGTTTTTGAGCGAAATGACCCTACTTCTCTCCTTAAAATTAGAAAATAGGTCTTTTCCGGTGCACTTAAAAAGTAAAAATTATTTTATCCTGTCTAAATAAGTTCTAAATAACATATATTACCCAGTTTTAACACATGTGAAAACTCAAAAATATTTTTTAAAAAATTCTGAAAAAAAGACAATTTTTTCCACTTTTTTTCAACTTTAGGGCCCTATAGGTACCCCTTAAAACTAACTCAGGGGAATGAAACTGTATACACTATCTATTGGGACCCTATGGAATAGGAAAAGCCTTAGAGAGTTTGGTTTTTTATATTTTAAGACATCCTTATATCGCCATATTGTATAAAAGGTAGAGCAAAAGTCTTAAAAACTTAATTGTGAAATATATCAAAAACTAGAGCTGATGAGCAAAAATGGATGCCATATTCGTAATCAGGAGGTCAAATATATACAAAATCAGCTTTAATATTCCAGCCACCAAAATGAGTGTTGACCAGTGTTATTTATTTTAACACACAGTTTGATAAGCCTTTTATCCCCCGAGCAACGGCGGGCATATCAGCTAGTCTATAATAATAAAAGAGCTTTACCACTCACTCACACACTCACTCACTCACTTACCAACGCACAGCAAAATCTACCGGGGCTAAGGACTCGAAACTTGGTAAGGTCGAAGACCTTGCGGTGTATACGCGCACTAAGAAGGGATTTTTCGAAATATCTTTTTTCTGACCCACAGGGGTGTTTGGAGCGTTTTTGACGTTTTTGAGCCCAGCGGCGTCCCAAATTACCCCAGATCTTTGTTATTTCGCAGGAAGGTACCTAGCAACAATTTCTAGAAAGGCATTTTTCGGATTTTGGATATTCGAATTTTAAGAGGTCTGAATATTCCAAAAACCCGTTTTTGCTGAGCATAAACCAAGTTTTATATTTTCGAAGAAAACAATACCGGGAAATCGATATTACGAATTGAACTGTTGGTAATACCTTCTTGAGAGAATTTAAAAGAAAGTAATTTCTGGATTTTTCGATATTCCATTCTGGAAGGGGTGCACGGGGGTTTGAATATTCACTCCCGTTTTTAGTTTTTGGATCCTAGCACCCACATTATTAATGTGGTTGTTATGAAATTTTAGCATGTTGTTCCTCACACAACCAGGAAGGTTTGCGAAAAAGAATTTTCTGAATCAAAGCATTCCAATGAGCCTTTTTCGTCCCTTTTCTAAATTCTTATGCTTAGCCTTCAATGTTAAATTTATTGCGGTTATTGCTCTTTCCAGGACACGCAAAACCTCTATTGTTGAAATTATTTATTTTGAAATGTTTTATAACAGGTGAATTTTTAAAAAATATGATAAAGAAACAATTTTTAATGATTAAATAATTTTTTTATTATAACCAAAAACCGTTCCACTGAAAAATTTTATTCTTTTTCTATTTAATCAAATTTAAGTACTTCCAGAAAAGTTCAAATTAAACAATATTTTATTACAGGCATTTTCATTGTCGATTCAAATGATGTTTTACTTTTATTTCATGTTTGAAATTTCTTTCAATGAATGAGTTGGTGATAAATCAGCTAAGGGGGGTTCAGGGGGTCTCCCCCTGATTTTCTAAAAAAAATTATCATTATTAAAAAATGGTTATAAACACTTAAACAATGGTTATAAACACCGGTTTTTTAAGATTTTGTTTAACATCTTACAAAAGTATGTAGTATATTTAATTGTTTTGTATTTTATAAAAATTTAGCGGGATGAGGGGGAAATAAGTTTTATCTATAGACATTGCTGTTCAATAATATATCTTTATTGTGAAGCGAAGGCGGAGAAATTTGCCTCAAATATACATTTATACCAATTGCAGAAATGGATGGAGGGAGAAAAGGACAAAAGAGAAAAAAATAATGGGGTTCAGAAGGTCCCCTGACTTTTTTTTTCTATTTTGAAAAATTACTCTTTAAAAACGGGGATGGGGATTTCACACATTAAATCTAAACAGGTGGTATTTTTAAAGGTTTTTTTTTACATCTTAACGAAGTGGTATGGCATCAAAAAAGAATCCTAGCGGGAAGACTGCTGACTCTATTGCATCTAAACGATAATTCTTATTTATTTTAACACACAGTTTGATAAGCCTTTTGTCCCCCGAGCAACGGCGGGCATATCAGCTAGTTATTATAATAAAATTTCAAATACCTAAAATAATGCTACATAAGAACTGTAAACATTAGGGTGGTCCTTATTTGTACGGTAAAAAATTTTTTTGGGAATTCCGTTGGTGACGCCCCCTAGTTTTGTGTCACTATAGAAAATAATAATGTATGCAAAATTTAAGCTCATTTGGATAATAATAACACGTGCCCCCCAGGCCTTAAAGTTTCAAAAAAGTGCTGATTTTTTACAAAACATCAAAAAAAAACAAAGATTAAACCCTCCCATATTCTTCTTGATATTTTTATGAAAATCTAACATAGTTATAGTTATAATGTTCCAGATTCCATTCTTCTATCACCCCTCTTTCGGTAGTAAAAAATTTTTAAATTAAAAATAACTCTTGTAAAGTTGTTTTCCCTGCATTTTAAAACAGCTAATAACTCCAGAACTATACAACTTAAAAACCTGAAATTAGTGCCATTTTGTTTATAATTTTATTATCTTGATTTGATGTGCAACATAACTGCCTTTCTTAAACATATTTTTTCAAAATTAAAAAAATAGAGGAAAAATTAAGTAAAAAAATTTATTAATAGCCCAGTAAATTTAGGGTTTTTTAGCGCACTAATTCCTAACTCGCTGAAAATTTCAGAATAAGCTCTCTATGATGTCTATATTCAACCCTGAAAAGTCCCCTAAAATCCCTCGCGGGCTTCCTTCGAAAATGGCGAATCAAAGATGGCCTCCAAGCAATCAAGCTTTTTTGCCATATCTCAGTCAAAAATCTATATTTTCTATTGCTTTAAAAGGCTATATACTCAGAATAAGACCTTTTATTAGTTCCAATCACTTTTCCTGGTAAAAAATTCGTATAAATATGGTTTAAAAGGGTGTAATCGACGCCAAACGGAAATTTTGCTGTTTCTTTTCACCTAATTTGCCCCCTGCCTTTACCCGCATAAAAATCCCCAAAACCATTCGAAGTATTTTCGTAAGTATTATAAATGAGGATTATTTCAAAGCAAAATTTTTGAAAATCCGTTTATAATTGGCTGAGATAATTGATTTTAAGTTAGTCGTGTTTAGTGTGGATGAGTGGCCCTCTTCAATGAATGCTCAAAAATGACGTTTTCAAAACTAATAGGTAGAAGTTTTTCTGGATTGTTATAGATGTTTTTCGGAACGCTCAATCCGAATATCACGTTTTCCGCCACGAACACGAAGAAGGTTGACTTCACGTGAAAGATCGAACAAAATCGAAACATTTTCGTTCTTTTTACAAGTGTTTGTTTATATTTAAAAAAATATTTATTACTATATTAGATATTTATATTAGACTATATTTATAACTATATTAGAGTTTCCCGAAAATATATTCTATTGCAAAAATAAAGTTCACAAAATTTCCTACAAAATGCATATTTTAACTTTGTTTTTGTGTTGAATGGTTACACTGCTAGAGCGCACTGTAAAATGACTATTTTGTTTGCCCTTACTGGAAATTAGGAAAAGACCTCATCTCCCACCCCCAACAACTTCTTTATCGAAAAAACTCATATGCTAGGTAAAATAAAATTACATTTAAAAAAAAAAAATCATGGATGTATCAAAAATTTTATTACACCAAAAAGAACATTATAATTTATACAAAATACAAGTTCAAATTTAATTTCTTAAAGGAGACAGCCAGCGGAGTGAAAACTGTGAAAACAACCATCTGCATTATTCCATCTCTACTGCATTATTCCACCACTACCAAATATTACTGATTGCCGCTTTATTTTCAATGTATTACTCATAAAACATGTTTTATAACCCTTTCAGGGGTGATTCTTTTAAGTTAAAATGAAAATTAGTATTAGAGATGGAAGGGTTCGTTTTGTCTGTAAGGTGAAGATTGCTGTTCCTGGAGTTTTAACTCTGCTGGGTCTCTTCTATGAAGAAATTTAAGTATTAAAAAAATATATTTTATAGAAATTATAATGTTCTTTTTGGTGGAATAAAATTTTTGATACATCCATGATTTTTTTTTATCGGGTTTGGGAGCGGGTGCTTTTTATGTATTTGTATGCAGCCATAAAATCCCTGTGTTTTTCTTCGCGCTCTAACGCAATAAACCTTGCCAAAAAGTTAGGTTGACCAATGAACTTCGCATTAAATGTAATTTTCTTTTACCTAGCATATGAGTTTTTTCGATAAAGAAGTTGTGTTGGGGGTGGGAGATTAGGTCTTTTCCTATTTTCCAGTAAGGGCAAACAAAATAGTAATTTTACAGTGCGCTCTAGCAGTGTAACCAATCATCACAAAAACAAAGTTAAAATATGCATTTTGTAGGAAATTTTGTCAACTTTATTTTTTCAAATGAATATATTTTCGTGAAACTTATATTTTTTGAAATATAAACAAAAACTTGTAAAAAGAACAAAAATGTTTCGATTTTGTTCGATTTTTCACGTGAAGCCAACCTTCTTCATGGCAGAAAACGTGATATTCGGATTCAGCGTTCTGAAAAACATCTATAACCATCCAGAAAAACTTCTACCTATTAGTTTTGAAAACGTCATTTTTGAGCATCCATTGAAGAGGGCCACTCATCCACACTAAACACGACTAACTTAAAATCAATTATCTCAGCCAATTATAAACGGATTTTCAAAAATTTTGCTTTGATATAATCCTCATTTATAACACTTACGAAAATGCTTCGAATGGTTTTGGGGATTTTTATGAGAGTAAAGGCAGGGGGCAAATTAGGTGAAAAGAAACAAAAAAAAATTCCGTTTGGCGTCGATTACACCCTTTTAAACCATATTCATACGAATTTTTTACCAGGAAAAGTGATTGGAACTAATAAAAGGTCTTATTCTGAGTATATAGCCTTTTAAAGCAATAGAAAATATTGATTTTTGACTGAGATATGGCAAAAAAGCTTGATTGCTTGGCGGCCATCTTTGATTCGCCATTTTCGAAGGAAGCCCGCGGGGGATTTTAGGGGACTTTTTAGGGTTGAATATAGACATCATAGAGAGCTTATTCTGAAATTTTCAGCGAGTTAGGAATTAGTGCGCTAAACCCCCCCCCATTTTGACCTAAATTTACTGGGCTATAAGTAAATTTAAAGTTTTCCAACTCCCAAAATAAACATTTCTGCTGAATTTCAAGTTGAAAATAAAATTTGATCATGTAGAAAAAAATAAAAAAATTCGAAATTTTGGCAAACAATTTAACAAAAAAAGCGATTCACTCATGGGGAATTCAAAAACTCTCGAAGGTGTTCATACGATTTGTACCATGCAAAAAAAATTACTTAAATTTCAGAAAATACAACTATTAGCCGATTCGGTACAAAATCTTACTAGAGAATTCATTTGTTACTTAAGTATAAGTTTGAATATTGAGTCAACCTATTATTTAGAATTATGATTTTATTTTATTCTTTCATCCCTCAAACACTTTTAATTTTCCTATGATTTGACATGTTGGAAGTTTAAAAATTACATAAAAACTTAATGAGCTTGAAATAAGGCACATTGAATTAAGTTGGAAACTAGCTGTGTAAGATTTTGTACCGAATCGGCTAATCGTTACATTCACATGTACTTTGAAAAGCCTTTTTGAAATAAAATAAATATGTTTATGTTATTATAATTATGTTTAGATTAAAAGACGTGTATCCATTGATATTTTAGAAAAGAAAAAGAAAATTTATTGCTAAACCCAAAAGAGTAATTAAGTTTAGTCTAATTTATTAGTACCTATAAGCACGAGTTCATAACTATAAAATTTAAATTGCATCTGAAAAGTGGAGTGTCCCAAGGTGGGACATGTCCCTACTTCTGATTAATGACTATTTTTACCCCTTTTCTCTCTTTAACAAGGAATTGTTAAAAGATGAGTTTTGTTAAAAGGAGTTAGAGTGGTATGTAATGTGGCAAGTGTAGATACCGATCCGAAGGTCATACGACTCAAAAGTATACTCCGGAGTTATAATCGCTTCAGTCGGTATTTATAACCCATTTGAATTATCTGACTCTTATAGTGATGAGTAAGCTCACCACAGTACTCCCCCTACAGAATGCAGCTGGGCTGGATTCGCGAGTCTTTTTGAAACCGAGATCTCGTGGCTAGGTGAGACGACGGGAGTGCGGAGGCCATGGCCCATGTTTGAATCTCCCGAGGCGTGAAGTTGTGAAGCCGAGAGCGATAGCGTAGCGCTGCGAACCCAACCACAGCAAAGAGGGTGGTTTGGAGCTGGTGACCGTAAGTGAAGGTGCGTGTTCGTATACCGGGTCACCAACGTGGGAAGTGTAGATACCGATCCGAAGGTCATACGACTCAAAAGTATACTCCGGAGTTATAATCGCTTCAGTCGGTATTTATAACCCACTAGCTGATATGCCCGCCGTTGCTCGGGGGATAAAAGGCTTATCAAACTGTGTGTTAAAATAAATAGGCATTATCGTTTACATGCAATAGAGTCAACAGTCTTTCCGCTAGGATTTTTTTTAATGCCATACCACTTCGTTAAGATGTAAAAAAACCCTTTAAAATGCCACCTGTTTAGATTTAATGTGTGAAATCCCCATCCCCGTTTTTAAAGAGTATTTTTCAAAATAGGAAAAAAGTCAGGGGACCTTCTGAACCCCATTATTTTTTTCTCTTTTGTCCTTTTCTCCCTCCATCCATTTCTGCAAATGGTATAAATGTATATTTGAGGCAAATTTCTCCGCCTTCGTTTCACAATAAAGATTTATTATTGAACAGCAATGTCTATAGATAAAACTTATTTCCCCCTCATCCCGCTAAATTTTTATATAATACAAAACAAATTAATATACTACATACTTTTATACTTTTTTAAGATGTTATAAAAATCTTAAAAAACCGGTTAAGAATTAGTGTTTATAACCATTTTTTAATACTAATAATTTTTTTTTAAATCAGGGGGAGACCCCCTGAACCCCCCTTTGCTGATTTATCACCAAATCATTCATTGAAAAAATTTCAAACATGAAATAAAAGTAAACATCATTTGAATCGACACTGAAAATGCCTGTGATAAAATATTGTTTAATTTGAACTTTGCTGGAAATACTTAAATTTGATTAAATAGAAAAAAGAATAAATTTTTTCAGTGGAACGGTTTTTGGTTATCATAAAAAAAATTATTTAATCATTGAAAATTGTTTCTTTATCATGTTTTTTAAAAATTCACCTGTTATAAAACATTTCAAAATAAATATTTCCAACAATAGAGTTTTTGCGTGTCCTGGAAAGAGCAATAATCGCAATAAATTTAACATTAAAGGCTAAGCATAAGAATTTAGAAAAGGGACAAAAAAGGCTCCTTGGAATGCTTTGATTCAGAAAATTCTTTTTCGCAAACCTTCCTGGTTGTGTGAGGAACAACATGCTAAAATTTCATAACAATCACATTAATAATGTGGGTGCTAGGATCCAAAAACTAAAAACGGGAGTGAATATTCAAACCCCCGTGCATCCCCTCCAGAATGGAATATCGAAAAATCCAGAAATTACTTTCTTTGAAATTCTCTCAAGAAGGTATCAACAACAGTTCAATTCGTAATATCGATTTCTCGGTATTCTTTTCTTCGAAAATATAAAACTTGGTTTATGCTCAGCAAAAACGGGTTTTTGGAATATTCAGACCTCTTAAAATTCGAATATCCAAAATCTGAAAAATGCCTTTCTAGAAATTGTTGCTAGGTACCTTCCTGCGAAATAACAAAGATCTGGGGTCATTTGGGACGCTGCTGGGCTCAAAAACGTCGAAAACGCTCCAAACCCCCCTGTAGGTCAGAAAAAACATATTTCGAAAAATCCCTTCTTAGTGCGCGTATACACCGTAAGGTCTTCGACCCTACCAAGTTTCGAGTCTTTAGCCCCGGTAGATTTTGCTGTGCGTTGGTAAGTGAGTGAGTGGTAAAGCTCTTTTATTATTATAGATTTGAATTACCTGACTCTTATAGTGGTGAGTAAGCTCACCACATGTAACATGAATTCTTTTATGTTTTCAATACTCTTTCAAAGAATATTTAATGAATGTAAGCTTTTATGTATTAAATGCATAATGCAATAGGTAATATACATAATGTGTTAAATGTAGTAAGTACTTCATTTATAGTTTTAGTTGATGTGGTTACTAAAATGCAAACAAGAAATATTCTGACATTAGGACAAAACATTTTATTTAAATTTCATTTTCAGGAGCATATAACAATACACAATATCAATGTCTTAACATCAACTCCTTAATATTCCCTTTTAAAACTAACAAAAAAATCAAACAAATGAATGATACAATACAAAGTTTCAATGAGTTTTTAGACAAAATTTATGAAGCAAATGGTCAAAGAAGTCAACTAACATGAATAAAGGTCAATTATAGGCACATTGTAATATGTGTTGCTTGCTTTCCTTTAAAAATTTGATAGTGCAGACAATAGTTACTTTTTTTTAACTTTAACTTTACTATCAGTGTCTTGATGAAGCTTGATGTGTTGGTTAAAAACAAACAGTTCACAAAATACCTTTTGACAGTATTGACATGTAAATGATTTACTCTCTTGGTGCGATTTACGGTGATAAGTAAGTATATTAATGAGAGTAAATTCTTGGGAACAAATATCACATTTGTACACCTCAGAACTTTTATGAGTTTTTATATGCTCGTCTAGTTCAGATTTGAGGGGAAACTGCCGCTTGCATTTGTAGCATTTGTATCTAAAATCAGAATGACTCTTTTCATGTTGATTCATTGCATGTTGAGAATAACTCTTGAATGGGCAGTAAGAACATGAAAACCGCTTTTGAATCCTTTTAGGCAATGGAATGTTTTTCCCATCTGTGGAAAAAATAAATATTTATGAAAAAAGTTCTAGATTAAAAAAGAAAAAAAATTAAGCTGCAAAATTCATAAGAGAACACAGGATAAAAAACTAGTGATGAATCAATTTGATACATAAGTACATCTCAATACCTATACCTAGGAATTTTAATAAATTTAACATGGGTATAATGAATGATGCTGTCTATAACGACAAACCTGTTTATAAAATTTCCTATTAGTCCTGGAAGAAACCCAACCTTAGATAGAAATAAAGTTAAAACAACCCTTCCCCAAAAAAAACAAGAGTCTAGTTATGACCCTGTTCTGAAAAAGCTGCAAGAACTGACAATTCAGCACAAATATTTTCTTACAGGGGAGGACACACAGGCCCCCATTGTAAGGCCAAATTTCTGAGGTGAACAAGAGGAAATCCTCTTTTTAAAATTTAAGTGTCACCCAAAAAGGGACCCAATATCCAAAAAAGAAGCCAAAATAAAACTTTTTCAGGTAAAATTTCACAACATTTTTAGGGGACCTCCAGGCCCCCCTTTTTGCTGGAGGATATGCATTTTTGGAACACTATTTAAAAAAAATAAAGCACAGAAATTCTAGTAGGTAACTTATCCAAAAATATACTTATACTAAATCCAGAAAAGGTATTTAGTGTACTGAATGACTTTATGATATTTGATTGTTATAAATGTTGTTGATATTGTTATAAATGTAGGTTTTTAGAATAAAGTGAAGTCAAATTTGGGCAAATGAAGTTAAAAAAAAAAACTTCAAAGACAAATGTTAAATAATGAAAGTTTTAAAAACTCCCTGTAGGTATGGTTTTGAAAATTTATAAATTAAAAGTTAACATTAAAATTATGAAAACAATGTTACCTCTAAAAATAAATCTAACAGCAACTTTTTAAATTAGAGCTATAACTAAAACTAAAATGTCTTCGCAGCTAAAAAGTATTAAAATACTTAATATAAAAAATTAAAGTACAAATCTAACTAATTAACCAAGATAACTGGAGCTTGAAATTTGGTCAACCTAGAAAAAGGAAAATGTTTTAAATACATTTAATGATAGTGATTAAAATGTAACAATTATTCAAACATCTCAAAAATTTAGTAAAAACTTTGAAGATAAGATCTGCAAATGGTTTACCTGAATGAATATGAACATGTTGGCGTATATCGTCTTTACTGTTTGAAGTATATGGACAAACTATACAGCCAAACTGATCACAAATCCTTGATGATGACTGTCGATTTTTTATTTTATTTCTACCTGTAATGAAAATAAGAATTGAAATTATAATATTCAAATTTTTGAAACTCAAATTTACAAAATATAAACCAACTAATCCCTTAAACATGTACTAAATACTTTTCAGTTATATTTTGATCAAAATAAAGTATCAAGAATATTAAATTTTTTCATCATTGTTCAATATATTTAAACATGTATTTGCACTGAGAAGGTATGAACCTTTGTTTCAGGGGAACCATAAAATTGTGTATTAAAAGCTTTTCAAATATATTTATATTGTAAATGTATAATTTACTAGTAACAAGAATTTATTTTTTTACAGAGAAAAACAAAAACTTTTATTTTAAAATATAATAACTACACATTACACAATTACCAAATGAAAAGTATATTCAGTTTTAGTAGTGCAACAAATAAATAGCAAAATAAAATAGGAACCCTGTAAACATGTTCAAATGAATACATTCTCTCAAACATGACATTAATACGTAGGGGAGATTCGTGTACCTAGGGCCCCCTATTTTCAAAGCCCCCAAACTAAGTCAAAAAACTTGTTTTAAGTCGTGAAACTGATATGCACACATCCGCACACTGTTTACTTACCATTTTGATTATTAAATCCTCATGATATGAGAAATATATTGAAACAGCTAGCTTTTTTAAAAAATTCAAAAATGGCTCTGGGTACAATTTGTTTTTGTACCTAGAGAGAGAGAGAGAGAGAGAGGGCCAGTATCTCTTGTACCTAGGGCCACTGCATAAAAGTTTAACATCACACTTATAATATTAGTTAAGTAAGATTTACACACTAAAATTTTGAAATGAAATTATTCATTTACTTAATTATTATTTTCTTAGAAGAAATCATCAAATTTTTTAAAAAATTATTTGACAATACAGTGTGAAAAATTGATATAAAATACTACAAGTTTATTACATATGCATTTACTACCCAAAACCGACTGAAATGCTAACAATTCTGTTTTTGTATAATCTGCTAGACTGTACAGATAGTTCCTTGAGCAAAAATCAATCTTTGATTTTAAAGAATAAGCTTATGATAGAAAGATGAATAAGATGGTATTTAACCTGTTTAACGAATTCTTTAAAATACCCTTTTTTAGATCCTTCTCCAAAATTTTTATTCGTAAATCGGTGCATTTGGATTTGTCTTTCGATCCAAATCCATTAAAAAAAAAACAGTGATTAGAGATCCCCTGTTCTATACCAATTCCTGTTCTCCTTGGTGTGATTCCTATCATCTCTCAAAGTTTGTTGCACATTAAAGTATGAGAACAAAACTTTTAAAGATCACTCATCTATTTGTGAGATTAAATCACCCAAAATAAGATTGTGGTTGTATCTAGGGCCAGCTTTAGGTACAAGACTATCATGTGGCCCTAGGTACAATGTAAGCAGTTTTGTACAAAACATCTTATTTTGAGAAAACCAAGTGGAGTAGGAACTTCTTCAATATCTCATTTTGTTTCTAACTTGAAAAACTAAATAATGACTAAAATAAAGAGAAAATTACTTGATTTTACCTTTGAAAAATAACTTAATGTGCTGAGTTCAAAAAGCAGCTTTACACCCATGTAAAACTATTGTTTCATAAACTAGCCACAAATTTTCTCCTGCAATATTTAAAAGTGGCTCATAACACGACAATTGGAGTTGCCACTCACCCATCTGAGAAAGAATACTTTAAACTAAATATTATTTAAATAAAGGGGGATGGCTTAGGTACACGCTGGCCCTAGGTATAAGAATCTCCCCTACTACCAATGTCAGGTTTTTTGGCAGAAAGGACCTTTGGTCAAGGTGCCAGGCTTTCTGTCCCTCCTTATAATTCTGATACTATCAGGTTTAAGTTTATGGTACTAATTCAGCAGATACTTTAAAAATTACCTTGCATTAGAAGAATATATTCAATTAAGTCTCAAATGAATTATAAACCTTAAAAATATCAACTTTTACATGTCTGTCCTTTACTTATGTTTCCACTACAGGCAGATTTTAGAGAGAATTGCTCCTCAATTATATTTTACAGTTCTTCCTGGTAAAGAGGATTTTACAGGCATGAGGCAGAACTTCCCTTCTAGCCACCCTAGTAAATACCCATGATTAATACAAACATCTTAGTCAGAGGTTTCTAAACTTTTTTTCCTCCAGTAAGCTCTTTAAAAAACAAAAATATCCCAAATCCTCATCAGCATACTTTTTCATAACATTAAATCAAGATTGATTGGCTGTTGAATCCCACGTGATCACATGTGGAGTTTTAAGGGCTTCGTGAAATGAAGATATAAGTGATCATAAATACTTAAGAATTACTTTAACAAGTTTTGACTAATTCTGTTACCAATCATGAGCATTAAATATGATACACTAGTATTAAATTAACATACTGGCCAACTATTTATGTATAATTTAACTAAAACCTTAAAATTAAAAAATGTAATATATTAATTCTGTAAGTTGATTTTCAACATTTCTAAGCATCAGCAAACCTAAAACAAAAAATAAAATCAATTTTAAAAGACAAACATTAAGTTACACAAAGAGCTATTAAACAAAGCTACAATTTTTGAATATTAAATCATCCATTAAACTAAAATACACAAAATATAAATCAAATAGCTAGATATAAATAAATAAATGAATACATAAGAAGGATTTATAAGACCAAAGGTTAGCATACAGAGTTGAACAAGACAGTTTTGGAAATTTTTCATATTCATATGTTATCATATATGTTTCATTCATCATAGTTTTATGTAAAATCACAGATAGAAAAAAGAAAGAAAACTAAATCATTTATACACAAATAAACTCTCACTTATGAATCTCCAATTGTTTTACTCCTATAAGCAACAATGGCAGATTTTTATTTTTCACTGGAACAGTGGTGTTACTGACATAGAGAAAAATGGATATATACTAGTGTATTATGCTGCCAATCATTTCACCCACATCATAACTGTCACCAAAAAATACCTTCAAATGCTATACTGAACTTGGGAGCTTTTCTACAAGGTTGTTAAAGTTACTTTTAAAAAGTATTTGAGTACAAATACAAGTATTTCAGAAAAAGTAACTAAATATTAAATACAAATACCCCAAAAAAGTAACTAAATAGAGTACAAATAGAGTATATGAAAAGTATTTAAGACGACCTTCAGTTACTTTACCAGTAAAATTTTAATTTATAAAATTTCAATTAATAAAATTAATTTTTAAAATTTAAATTAAAAAATTATTTTAATTAATAAAATTTATTTTTAAATCAATTTCTAATTTTAATAAGAAAATAAAATTTGAATTAAAATTTATTTAAAATTATGATGCCTCGCCCCATGGGGGGCACCATTAGTTTAAAAGAGCTGAAAAGCCTCTCCCCAGAAGCACAAAAGTATTGTATAAAATCAAATATGTAATTACAATCAAACAATAATTAAGGTTTTTGAGCTTTCAAAGTTAGCATACCCGCTTTGGGGTACTCTCCCCTATGGATTTAAATTCCTAAAGACACGACCAACAATCCCAAAAATGAATAAATAAATAATATAGTATTTTTTTCAGGTCATTAGTATATTTAGTCATAGTATAATCTTCCCGGGAAATCCCCGGAATTTCAGTCATTCCCGGGAATGGATTAATTTTTGAAACTACTTCATAGAAATTATATTTAAACTTCAAAATCCAGGAGTTTAAATATATAAATTACAACACAATTTATTTTACTACTATAAAAATGAATATTTAAGTTTTAACTGTTTTTTTTTATTATTATGGAAGGATTTTATTTTAATTACCAAAATACAAACAATATGAAAAAAGTTAAAGGATGGTAATATTTTTTCGGGGGGGGGGGCTTAGTTTTTCTTCATAAATACAGTTTTGGAGGTTCCTTAAAACTGTTTGCTTTCATGAAATTAAACTTATGGAATGAAAAAATAAAATACCCTTAGATTTGTATATAGTGTAATTCGGAATTTTTGTTTTCCTTGCTTGTTAAAAAACTCTATACAAAAGGTTATACGAAAATTACGGTTAGTAAAAACTAAATTATTACATGGGTAAAGCTATATAATTTATTTTTTTATTCTTCACTGGAATTAACCGAACGGTTTTTATTTTACATTGACCGGAATTTTCGCACTTATGAAACGTCCACTAAAAAAAGTTCAAAAATGGAACATATTCTATTAGAACAATTACAAATGAATTTATAAAAGTAAGGGGAGAAAGAAAGTTGTAAACTTTCAAAATAATATTTTCATAGAATCTTGTAAGCATACTACATTAACATTAGTTTGAGAGTAGGACGTTTTATAAAAGGCCTTTTGAGCAAAAACTGGAGAATTTTCAAGTCCCATGTCATATACAAATATCAAAAAATAAAATCAATTGTAATTATCTAGATAAAAATATAAAGAAAACATAAATCCTTAATCCCTTCACTCTACTTTAAAAAAAAAATATAAACACAACCTAGCTCTTTTTGGGACATTATACTTCTAAGCAGTTGATCTTCTTAAATAAATATACTTCTTCTATCCAGGAGGCAGGAAACTTGCAGCTTTTCGAGAGCACAAACAAAAAGGGACTGAAGGAGGCTCTGGTAAAATTTGATTGCCTTGAAAATGTGCCCTCCCTCCCTTTGGTTCGTGGAAGGTGGGGTGGGAAAACAAGAAACTACGAACAATTAGTGGCCATAAAAGAATAAAACGGTGCCATATCGGCTATTCCATCTCCTGCGCTGCAATTCGACCTGCAAGGCGGCCGGCCACCCAGAGAACACACAAGCGCCCGCTCCTCGTCAACACAGGGGGGCTATAAATTGTCGGGGGAGGATTGTCAGCGCTGTCGCCGTCTACCGTCTACGGGTGTCCGGTCGGGCAATGCGGAAGCAGGAAGAAGTGTTTTGTTCCCCTCTCCAATGTTGGATTCCGTTTTTTAAATTCTGGGTTTAGAAAGTAACTGAAGTACAGCATAGGTATTTAAGTAACAAAGAGTTAGTTACTTTAAAATTTTTGTAGTTAAATACCAGTTCGATACTGAAAAAGTAACTAATGTAACTAAATACTTTTAAAGTATTTAAAAAGTATTTCCGTTACTAAGTATTTAAATACTTAACAACCTTGCTTTTCTATTATTGGGTACTACCTGCTTTGGTATTGATAAAATCATTGAAAGTTTAATAAAAAATACCAGAAAATGTTGCATAAAATTTGATAAATCACAATGAAAAAATGAAAATCTCAGTTTTAATATATTTGTGCAGTTGAATTTAAAAACTAAATTTTCTTTTCAATCAGGTTGCCAGGATCTCCTACTCTAACACCATTCTCGATGTTTCGCCCAGATTCTTTGGATTAGCCATAAAATCTGTCTATATTTAACTTTAAGGTCAATTCCACTGTTAACAATAACAACACTTCAAGTCTAATATAGGTAGAATTTGGCAGTATTTCAAATATTTAACGCTTTAAAGAAATTGGCAATATTTAATAGTACTAATTGTTGGATCAAACCCTTAAGTTAAAGTTAAACAACAAAAGATTTTAAAAAATTCCTGAGGTTTTTAAATAATGAAGCGCACTTACACACAAATAATATAAAATATTTCAATTCCTTAAATATTCTTCCAATTCGCCATCTTTTTTATTTTAAAATTTGCCTCCTTCTCTATCTAAACCCCAACATTTGTCAAAAACGCAATGTCGTAAACCTACGAAGACCTAACAAGAGGAAAATTTCCAGACCTTAGTCATATAAGTTTACAGAAAACAAATATTAATATTGTTTAATTGTTCACATTGAGTCAAATTATACAACAAATTCCAAGTTAAACTATGTGAAGATCATATATGATAAATGTTCCAATATAACTACATGTTGACCTAAGGGTTTATAAGGTACTAATAGTAATAGTTACAATAATAAGAATCTCGCTTTTCAATAATGTACCAAATGTACAAAAAATGGTTTTATTAATTTTCCTTCACTTTCCAAAATTCTCCAGGAAGATCCAAGATCTGAGGACTTGCACTGCTAAGAAAATAAAATGTTTGTGTACAAAATACCAAAAAAAAAAGGTAAATTTTTTACAAAAATACAAGTTATAAATAAATAAACGACGCCATTTCGAGAACAAATTTCAATGGTGTAGTTGTAGTGTAGTTGGTGAACACGACATCTCATTTAATATTTTGAAGTGTTATAAATTATCATAAACAGTTTTTTTCTGTTAGAAAATAATAAAAGGAATTAATTTTAAGACTTCATGAGCAGAAGCGTTAACTTTTTTTGAATAAAATATAATAATATTTTGAATTTTTAAAATTTGAACTTTCAAAGTGAAGTGAAGTCATAACAAAAGGGTTGTTAAGCGCCACCTAGCAGCATTAATTGAAAGAATCACCAATGAGATCACTGATCATGATCAGCCGTGGTACTGGTGTTTATGATCTATGAATTAAGTTATGGTTGAAATTTCCTCCAAGTATGCTTCCACACAGACAGACTTAAACAGTTACAATATGAATATTTCTATAATTTGTGAACTGTTTAACTTCGTTATCAACCACTAGTTTTCTTTTTTTCACCTTGTATCTGCTACAGTTTTCGAAATGATAATCCAAGAACCCGTTCAGGTACGAACAGCTTACACTATGAACTGTAAACAAAATAGTAAACTAAACCTGAATCCTGTGTTTTGAATGCGTATTTAACGATCAGTATAGTTTCAATGTGAATTTTCCTGCTCAACTAATGAAATAATTCTTCTTTGAAAGTGTCTTAGTCATTTGTATTTCATGATCCGTGAAAATATTTAGTTATTGTAGTTGCTTTGCATATTACATACTTGATCAAAAATTGTTCCTCTCTTTGCCTAAATATGGTCGAATAATTTGAATTTTCTTTTAAAGGAATAAAATAAACTATTAAATTTTATAAATGATCAATATGGGGTAGTATTGCATGAAACATATTTAAATCAGTTTACTGTCAATTATAGTAAATAAGGATCACTTGTTGGTGTCACTAGGGATTTGCTTTTTCAGATTTCAAAAGTTATAAATCCCCTACAGTATGCCTGGGTCAATCCTCCAATTATGGTTTATTGATGTGTATTGTGTAGTATTATAACAATTGAGTTACTTTGCTAAAGATTCCCAACTGTTTGGGTCTAGTGATAAGTAGATCATCAGTTATTTAAAAGTTCATAAATAAATGCTAACTAATCATTTCTAATGAATTTTGTATAAAGTTAGTAAATTTGCCCATAATTTCAAATTAGGTCAGGATCTTTTAAGGGGACATCCATAAATTATGTGGTGTTTTTTACAAAATCTGGTCCCCCCCTCCCCCCTTGGTGAGATTTTGCTGGACTCCCCCCCCCCCATGGGAGATTTACCTTCAACTTTTTAAAAATGATTTTCCTTTCTCATACTTAAAAAACAAAGAAAACTGTATAATTTCTACTTAAAAAGTGTTGACGTGAGATTTTAATCAACCCCCCCACCCCTCTTGGTGAGATTTTTCCAACCCCCCCCCCTTTTTGATCTCACGTAATTTATGGATGTCCCCTAATAACAGGCTGTTCTCTATGCTGAATTGTGCACAATTATGTAAAGTCTAGTATTATTGTGCTTCTCTAAACCTTGTAACTGTCTATTACGGGGTTACAACTCTTGGTGTTGTGCATTGAAGTTCCCATAACATTAAACTAGACAGCAGACTTGAATAATATAGTAGCGCACACTGAGCGCAGAGAGTTTTAGAATTTTACAGAATATATTTTTAAATAAATTGGATTTTTTCTTGCTGTTGTTGACTATGAATATGTGGATGATTCTCTAGAAATTTGAAAAATCAAGAACAAAAATTTTGGAAAATTAAACTTCAAAACTTTCTCTTTTTTTTTTTAAATGTTAGATGACCACATCCTAATTGATATCCGATAAGCAGTTAGTAAATTTTAAAACATTTTAGATCAGAAAAAATGAGGATCTAAAATTTCTGACTATTTTTAGCAAAGGAGCAAAAAGTGAGGGTGATTTTTGTGTTACAGTTATGAGGGTTAGTTTTTCTGAAAGGTAATAACATAAGGAATATGAATCTGGTTGTTGGCAACCCCCAATATTATGCAGAGTAGCAAATCTCCCTTCAGAAAAACAGCTATTTCTCCTATATTTATCTCAAAATAAAAATCTTTGCTTGCTTAAATATTAATTTATTACCTATTTGAATATATTAGATGACAGTGGTGCATTGTAATACAGTGGATTGTACTGAAAAGCTGTAGAATTTAAAATCTTTTGCCATTTCTTTATTTTTCATATTTAGGCCTGAAAATTTCATTCACCATAAAATCAAGGTACCTCTAACATATCCAAATTTCAATAATACACTTCGTTTCGTTTAGGAGATATATATGCCAAGAGAATGGGGTTTTCATAGTAATTCCTTCGCCATTTTTTCATATTTTGGGCTACAAATTTCACCTTCACCATAAAATTATAATATCTCTAACATATCCAAATTCCAGTTTTTTACTCTGTTTCATTTAAGAGATATGGATGCCAGGAGAATGACTTTTTAAAAGCATGTACCTACGCTCGGTTCAAGAAGAATTGCTTTATTATGTCATTTTTATAAGCCTCATAATGAAGTGAACATTCATGTCAGGAGAATAACGTTATTTCCTGGGACAACCATGTTTAAATTCTAAAATGTTATTCAAAAACTAAAAAAAAAATACATATATATATGACAGGATTAATAATATTAGGTAAAAAAAATCTGGAAAAGATATGCAGGGCGTTTAGAGTTGGTCCCTAAAACTTTTTTAGGCCCCTAAAAGTCCCTTTTTTTAGCTTTTGGTCCCTAAAGTACCTTTTTCTCAAATGTAAAAATGGAGATGCCCCCTTGAAAAGCCCCAAGAAACCCTTGAAAATAGTTTAAAAAACACTTTTTTAATACTAAAATTTAAAAAATTTCTGGGGTGAACCCCAAATCCCCCTCTAAAATTTTCACACCTGTTTTATTGTGTTTTCCCCAAGAAAGTTCTGCTGCTTAGAAGAAATTGAAGAAAAGTCCCTCTTTTGGGTGTTCCTCAAAGTGTTTCAAAATAGATAAAACACTAGTTTTAAAGGGCATAATTTAAAAAAAATTTATGGGGAAGGACCCCCAGCCCCTTCTAAAATTTGGTGTCTAATTTAAATTTTTTTCCTTGAAGATTCTGTAGTTTACAAGGCCTTAAAATGAGCTGAAATTTCTTTTAGAGAAATTTTTTCTGGGGGAGTGGACCCCCCCCCCCTATTTTTACTTGCAGCCAGCTCAAATTGTAAAATCTTGACATAATGTGTAAAATAATTAGATGGTACTTGGAAGAGATCTAAAACTTTAGGGTAACTTTAGAAGTAAATTAACGTTGAGTCAACCTCCCCCCGAAACAAAAGTTCGTTTGCGGCCCTGGTGGACTGCTTAAAAGGGTAGGGCCGAATCTAAGTCCGAAGGGGGTTCATCCCACAAAATTCGCATGGTTACTTATTACTATATTCTGTTTTTCTCTTGAAAATTCTGAAAAGTTCAAGAAGTGATCCCCTTTAAGTATTATCGAAAAAGGGTTTCAAACCTTCTATTTTAAGCCAAATTTCCTGGGGGAGGACCCCCCAGACCCCCCTATTGCTTTGGAGCAAGCATTACCTGAAAGAAAAGTCTGTTTAAAAGTCAGGCCTCTCGAACACAAAAGTCTGTTTAAAAGTCAAGCCTCTTGAAACAAAAGTCTGGTTATAGCCCTACAAATATGTTAGGCTCCTCACTTTCAAAAACGTTGGCTCGTCCCTGGATATACTCACTGAGATAGGAAACTAATAAAGGTTACAGTGTAATATTTTAAGTTACTATAACTCCCTAAAAAGCTGCTTAAAAACACTCTTTGAAGTGCTAAAATTCTAAAATTTTTCCGAGGGCCCTGAAAATTTGGAAAGTATTACATACCCCCCAATCTGCCCCCCCCCCCAAAAAAAAAAAAAATCTGGTCTGGACCTTCCCTTGTTTTAACCTTGATAAAGGGAAATTTTGTAACGTTAAGTGGGTGTATAATTAAAGATGTATGTATAGCGTTGTTTTTGGATTAAAATATTGTTCTAATATGTGTATATTTTATAAGTTTTTAATTACTTTTTTAGTATTTTTAGATTTGATTTTATGTGTTACCAATAATTAATATTTGCAATATATTAAACTAGCCAACTGAGAATTAAGTAATTTGTCACGTTTGAATTACTGAAAAAAGTTTCTAGTCATCAAATTTTTGCAGCCAAAAATTTAAATTCACTGATCATTATTTACTTTTATCAAAAGAAAACAGCTTTTAAAAGTTGGTCCCTAAAGTCCCTTTTTTTTTTAAAGTTTTGGTCCCTAAGTCCCTTATTTTTAAGTACCAAGCTGCTAAATGCCCTGGATATGCTTTTAGTATACAAAAAGCCCTTTATTTTAGCTTAGGGAACATACAAATGCTACATGACCTGTTTAGAGGGGGGAGAGGGTCTTCAAAATACCACGCTTGGTCACAGAGAGGAGGGGGGCTTAGGGTTTCGTCACATAGTCAAAAAATAAAGAAAAAAGTCTTGTTTTTGTTAATTTAAATTACTTTTACATAAGTTTTTTCTTCTTGATAATATATTTTCCACTTGTATGCACGCACTCTTGGCATCACAAGGCAAGCGCTGTATTAATAAGACAAATTAAGCCAAATTAACTTTTTTTAACTTTCTGTATTGCTAAAAATGATTGAAAAACGTATTTATGAACTACTACGTAAAAACTTGAGGGGGAGGGGGGATCTTGGTATATACTACGGGTGGTCACCAAGGGGGGGAGGGGGATAAAAAATAAGTCACATAGTATGGGTATGTTCCCTTATGCCAGTAGTGGGACAAGCCATAATGATGAAATTTCGAACTTTCAAGTTTTTTAATTCCTTAATTTTTGCTCTTCAAAATTGTTATACCTGGGTTGCATGATTTAAATCCACTTGATTTTTTTTTTAAATCACATGATTTAAATCAAAAATGTTAAACTACCACAATTTAAAGTTAATTAATTAGTTGTGTGCTTCAAAAATGGTTTGCAAAATTATTTGCATTAAAATTTTTAAACTTTATATTTATACTTAGTATACATTTAGAATTTATACAATTGCCTGCAATTTCAAACACAAGTATTACTACCATATTGACCCTTTGATTATGAAAATGCTGTAAACAGCAAGGGTTTGGAATCAACTTCATAAACTAAACAAGAATTAATATCCTATAATTTTTACCCGTTATCAACTTTTTAAAATGTTTCAATGATTTTTACAAAAAGTTTGTTTCTATATTTTTAGTTTTGTTTTCCAATCCAATTTTTTTCTTAATATCAACTATTTTATTTTATTTTTTCACTAATTACTTATTGTTTTAAAGAAATAAACATTACTTCAATGGGTAAGATTATTTAACTAATCGATAAACTCAGATTGATTTCAATTTTTACTCAAAAAATATCAGGCAGGATTTTTTCAGTAAAGTATCAAATATAATCATTGTCTTGATTTATTTAGTAAGGTATCAAATGTAACCATATTTATGATTTAAAAAATAATTATTGATTTCTAAAATTGGTAAGTAGTTAGTGAAAGAAGGATAAAAATTTTAATAACTAATAGTACAATTATTCATTCACCCTTTCAGAACGGGCATCTCACCGATGAGATGGCAGTGAACTGCTTCCCTTGATTAGTTAATTAATTATATTAATTAGTGCATAAAATATATCAGAATGTGATGCAAAATTATTATATCACACAGAAATTATAATATCAATATATTTTTGACCAGTTTCAGAATTTATAGAACTGTTAATTCATTTCAATCAAAAAAATCCGATTTAAATCAAATAAATCAGATTCTTTTTTTTTTTTTTTTTTTTATTTTTTAAATCCAAAAAATCAGCAACCTTGGTGCAATACTTATCAGAATATTGGAAAGAAAAATTAATTTTATGGCATTTCATGGATTTGTGAGCCATGGAGAGCAGTTTTTTCACATTTCTAGAGAATCACCTAACTGAGTTAATAGTTTAGTTTTTCAGATTTAAGTTTTCAAGCTGCTAACCGTCAGATTCTACTTGAAACTTTCTACACATAAAATAGGAAGGCATTGTTAAAACTTAAATGTTTGCTATATATTTTTTCAGTTTGAATGTAAATGTGACAATTTAAATTATCATTGTTGCATAATGTTGAGTGAAAATTAATATTAAGATCAAGTTCAGATTGCCTTAGTAGATTAAAATAAATATATTTAGTTTTGTTTAGGTTTAAATTTAGATCATTAGCTGAAAACCACATCCCAATTTCTAGTAAATCAGATTGAATTTGCAGTTGAAGTTCATCAATATCACAGCATGAGTATAACAGCGCAGAGTCATCAGTATAAGTTAACATTTTTCCATATAACTTTAATTTGCATAAATCATTAATAAAGATAAGAAATAATAAAGTACCCAAGATAGAACCTTGAGGAACTCCTCGATTTGATAAAATATATTCACAGAAACTGTTTTGAATTTTTACACATTGTTCTCTATTTGTTAGATAGCACTTAAACCAATTTAAAACATTTCCTCGAAAACCAGCCATTTCTAAGGTCAAATTTCAAAATGTTTTCTGGGAGGGGACCCTCATACTCCCCAGCGGTACCAAAAGGGGATCAAAGGGGAAAGGGGGATCTCTTAAAAATTGATACTGCTCTTTTATAATTGGGTCATTCTTTTACATTAGGCAGCTGTTTGGCATGCTTTAAACCACTATGCTTATGAAGATGCCATCTTCATTGCAGAACGACTCTTTGCTGAAGGTATGTAATTTCATTCCCAATCCAAATTATTTTTACTAATTGTATGTTGTGTACTAATCATTCTTGTATTTGAAACAGTTGACTCAGATGATGCACTGTTCCTTTTGGCCACATGTTACTATCGTGCTGGCAGGACTGGTGCTGCCTATTCTGTACTGAAACGCAAAGGATGTTACAGCTCCCAATGCCGTTATTTATATGCAAGATGCTGCATGGACTTGAAAAAGTAAGGTTACTGGCAGCCTGATTACTAAAATTAGAAGAATTTGTTTTTGTAAAGCTTATTGAAAATGATTTCCTTATCTTTAATTCAAATTTAATAAAGTCCTGTGCCCTGTTACAATGAACTTCTACTTAGACCTAATTAAAAAATCACTATAATCCACATCATTAAATTGTTATATTTGTTCATCTGGGAACAGTGAAAAGGTTGATTATATAAATAGTTCATTATATTAGTAATTAATGCTAGATTGATGAAAAAAATTGGCATGTCCTTGGATGCACCTTAAAAAAAAACTTGGTATTTTCTTGATATTTCAAAGAAACTAAAGTTTTCAGTTATTAAAATTTTATTACCAGGTCAGGTCGCAATTTTTAATACACGATAATATAAAAGTAACACTTTTATTTCCCTTGCACAATTTTATGTTATTTACTTTTCCTATGTGATAGGTAACTGTTTCAGTGTCTTATCTCTAAATATTATTCCTAGTTCATTTTAGTCTCCTAATTCCAAGCTTTTTCAGGTTAACAGTTAACATGCTAATTTTCTTTAATCTTTCTGAAGGTTCTCTGAGGCAGAATTTTCGATTACTTCCAATTCCATTGCAAAAACTAAGAGCCTGGATGATATTGTGAATGAATTTGGAGACTTTTCTTCATTTGCTATCCAGTTATTGGGTCACATTTGCTACAAGACATCACGCTTTTCAAAAGCTGCTGAAGCTTACAGGTATATACTTTTTCCAATTCGTGTGACTATTTGATGCGCTTGAGAGTTACATAGTTATGTTGTGAAAATGACTGAGTTTGCAAACAAATCAATTTGGTCATCTATGCTCTCATTGTCAAACATCTAGCTAAAATGCTATGAATATCTTTAATTGTAAATAAATAATTTTAGAGTTTAGGCTGTGTAGTAAACAGTTAAATGTTCCACTAAAAACTATAAAATGTTGACTAGTTCAAATTTTTTAAATAAATTTTCACCTATTGTAAGTAATTTTGGGTGAAGTTTTCCATTTGGAGATGGGAATCTGTCCTACAGATATTTCATGGAAGGAAAATTTAACCCACAAGTACTTGGAAGGTAAGTAAAACATTTTTAATAAAAAAAGACTTAATAATAATTCCGTCCTGGAAAAAAATTTAACTTTCACCCGCTACTAATATTTTTTGTAGACATTGTTATTACTTGAAATTTGCTTTATGAACCTAGTTTTCCTGCTAAGTATTCCTTATACTTCTACCTATTAAAAAAATGTAATAAAATATAGCCGTCTCATTTAATATACTACTCTGTTTAAAAAGTATTGAAACTTTAGTCACAAAAAATATAATTTATTCATAAAAAATGCTTTGCTTTCATAACCTTTGAATTAGTCTCATTAGACTTGTGATGTACACACTCATTCTAGCATGATTTGTAACACCAAGAATGCATCTTTCAGAACACTGGACTGTTTAGCTCAGCCGTCATGTTTTGCATAACATCTGCCCTTTATTAAAATCTGGTCCTTTACGGCGGCATTTTCAGCTTAAGGGATTGCCAGCAATCCCACGAAACCAAGTTGGGGAGTAGGAAGCCTAATAAACCTAAAAAATTTATGGATCTGCAAGTATGGAAGACCCCCTCCGCCACATGTCTGGTACAGGAGAGAATCTCCTGGCAGTGCCCTCACCTTTGAGGGTTCTCGTCTTCAGCAAACCTGTTTATCTCAATTTGCTAGTGGGCATTTAAGGAGTCTTTTTTATGAATAGGGGCAGATAGTTTTCAAGACATGTACTAAATGCAGATCTGCTCAAGCCTCTCCCGAGCACATTTTACACTTTTGACACTGGATTTGACACTTGATGACGTTCTGCTTAAGCCTTTTTTATTTTTGGACTTTATGAAAGTCTTTGTGGACTCATGGAGTTGGTCTATTTTTCACTAGACCAACTGGAAATTAGAAACAACACCACCACAGGATGAATATTTATGAACTACTACGTGAAAACTAGAGGGGGAGGGGGGTCTTGGCATATACTACGGGTGGTCACCAAGGGGGGTCAAAAATATTAAAAAAATAGGTCGCATAGTATGGGTACGTTCCCTAACATGGTGGGGAATGCAACAAAACTTTATTAGTTTTCAGAGGAAAAAATAAGGTTCAAGTAGTATTAGAAGAACATATGATGTTTTAACTACTGCTAAATACATCAGATGTTAAAATTTTAGTTATAAATTTTAATACAGTTTTATAATGCTGTAGCTAATAGTTTGTTTTGCATTTTTCTAAAAATTTACAGAAAAAGCTTGAAGCTGAATCCATTCTTGTGGTCTTCTTATGAGTCTCTTGTAAATTTAGGTGAGTTAGATTATATAAAATAAATCTTACATTTTAATTGAATTCTGAATTGATTTTTATGCTTCATGCTGATGGTTTTATTTTTCTAGGAGAGAAACCAGATCCTAGTAAAATATTCAATATCACCAATGTTGAACACTTATCAATGTGTCATGGCACTAACCCTCTCGTAAATCTCGTGAATAAAACCCCTGTGCCAAATACTGTAAATTATATCAAAGAAACTCCTAATATATGCAATGATATAATCCAGGTAAGTTATTGTCACTAATTGATTACTGAATAAGTTAACAGTTAAGTTGCTTTTGCTCATTTTTAAGGAGCTAAATGTAAGGGAGTAGTATTATTCTTGTGATCCATCTCAGGAACCTTTATCATATATTTCAAACTTCCCCAAGTCATTATTTTCACTAAAATTAATTTTGAAATATATTTTTAGAAATTTTTGCTTAGATAATGTTAAAAAATTTAGGATACTTTCAGCAAAACCTAGATAATTTAAGTTTGCATTTTAGTTTCAATTTAGTAAAATATGTGTAACTTCAAATTGAAAACAAAAAATGTAATGCTAATCTATATTAAAAGTTAAAAAACAGTTTTTGTATCTATAAGTGAGTGCACATAGATGAAACTTTTGAAACACTGTTTGCCTTTACTCCTAGGTGTCTTTATAATACTTTAAAATATAGCATGCCTTATTGCGTTTGTTTCTCAGTTTCTCATCTTGATAATAAAGGGGAAAACATAGAAATGTAATTCAAGGGTGTTCTCCTTATGTATTTGAATGCACCATAGTACAGTTGATTTCGTTTACTTTGATTACAGTTGATGTTATGAATGGGATAGTTATCAAAATTGACAGGTTCTGGTCACTCCTATCCAGTAGTCTGTTTAGAAGAAATTTGGCTCCGTTTTTGGACCCTTCACAAAATATTTTGCCTTAAAACGGACTCTTCACAAAGTATTTTAGCCTTTAAACTTTACAAAAAGTTTCACTTCTGCTGTTCCCACTGCACTACTTCCCCTTTGAAAAACATAGTTTTGTGATTTTTCACAATACTACAAAATGGGACCCTATATTCACAAAAACTAGCTTCTGGCTGTAAAAAATAACTTATTGCCAAATTCAAATTCACAAAATTATCTGAACAAATCTGAACAGACCCCTGCTATCTCATTGAATGCAAAATGCATCGTTTTATGTTATCATAAAATAAAATGTTTAATCTCATTTATTGTTATCAAAATTTGTCCTAAAAAAAAACATCCTTTTTCGGATTCAATTTTCGAAGGTCAATTTTTACCAGCAATCATCTCCCTTTTTTTCTGGGTGTCAGTTGCACTATTGCATGTTTATTCCAAGTGCACTGCCTTGCAGATGTCTCTGCTTTCTGATTTTGATTTTGTGTGTTCATAAGAAAACCAAATAGAGATAAAGGATTCTGGTTAAGTAAAATGGACAATCTGTGGATCACTACCTAAAATGAGCCAAAGAAAATGATTAATTTATCCAGTTTAATTTATTATAATACTCTTAAATACTTCTTAAGTTACAAAATGCATGTGATAAAATCCTTCTTATAAATATAAATACATTAATTTCAGTCTGCATAAGTTTAATTTGATAATACTCTAGTTGCACTGTTAGCCACAATTATCATTGAATTGTTTATTATTATCAATTGTATATATTTAATTAGTTTAATCTCATCTAAAAATGATCACATTAATAAAGAGTTGTAAATGAAAAACTAGTAAAAATGGGAATTATTTTTTAGGATCCTAGTCAGCTTTCAAACAAAATATCAATTGTTCCTGTTTCGCCTATACCTTCAATTTACAGCAGTCAGTGCCCTCTTACCTTCATTCGATCAACTCCAGATGTGAGCATAGAAGTTTTTACTCCTGATAATAATTCTTGGGTTTCACTCCAAACTTATGCTAAATCTGCCAAAAAGTACCCAAGAGCAGGTCGGAATTTGTTTGGAGGTCAAAATGCATGTTCTCCCATTTCACCTAGGTAAGCATATGTTTTGAGTCTTAATTCATTGCTTTTGCCTTTTGTTTTAAGGAACTGTTTGTAACCTTTATTTTTATTCCAAAAAATTCAATGTTCTGGGTTGATTCTTTTCAACTTTATATCGAGTTCCTCTTTTTCAGTTTTGGAATTTTACCGGTGTCTACTCCTATAAGTAACCAAGATAATGAAGGGCAAGTGACTGATAAAGCAAATTCAAAAAAGGTATATTTAACAGTCTTTCTTGTACCATTTACTACTTATTAAATTATCTAATACAGTGGTTCCCTAACTGTGCTCCGCGGAGCCCTTAGTGCTCCTCAAAGAAATTTGAAATGAATGCTTCCCCCCCCCTCTAATTTGGGTTGCTCTGAAATAGTCAGAAATTAAACCAGATATAGACTCAATGTGCTCGTCAAAAAAAGCTCAGATTTCGCTTTATTAGGAAGCGAGCGTTATTTCGCATTATCAAGCATTAGGAAGCACTATTTTAAGATTTAACCCCTCCCCCCCCAAAAAAAAAAAAGGTTGGCATCAATTTTTATACAGTTTTACCTTGAAAATTCTCCAACTTACAAAAAGAATTCCTCTTCAAAGTGTATCCCAAAAGGTCTCAAAATAGATTAAAACACTACTTTTTGAAAAAATTTCTGGGGGAGGACCCTCAAACCCCCCTGGAAATTTTTACTTCATTTAAAACTGCTTTTTTCCTTGAAAATTCTACCACTTTCAAAGCGCAGTCCTCTTTGGTGGTTACCCATAAGGGCTCTAAATAAGGTAAAACAGTACCTAAAAGGGACTAATTTCTAAAGTATTTTGTGGAGAGTGCCCCTAATCCCCCCTTTGAAATTTTTAAACCTATTTATATATACTATTTTTCTTTGAAAATTCCCTAATTGTAAAAACCCCAAAGAGTGAGTTCAAAATGATCTAAAACACTACTGTATGGAGCAAAATTTTAAAAACATTTTCTGGGGGAGAACCCCCAAACCCCCACTTTGGTTAAAATGTTTACTAAAGTTCAAATACTTTGTATTACTACTTTAAAACTTAACTTGTGAAATACCTACTCGTCCTGGTTTTGTGAGATGTGGAGTGCCTCAGCTGTACATTAAAAAGGTGGACTAATGCTGGTGTGGAAGTATTGTATTATCTCCTCTGTGAATTTTAATTAAAATAATATAAAATAACACTTTTAATATCAAATTGGTAATAGTCAAATAGTGTAAAGCATAATAAAGTATATTAAAAAAAATTGCTTAAAAACATTCTATGCATGCTACTATTTCTTGCAGAAATAGGTTTTATGTAATCTGTTTTTTACACCTTTAAAAATCAATTTTCGGAGAAAGTGCACTGCGACGAATTTCTCTTGAAAAGTGTTCCGCAACATAAAAAAAAGGTTGGGAACCCCTGATCTAATGTAGCAAAATATCAAACCACTCTTAAAAAAAGTTTTTGAAAATAGTTACTAGTTTTTTCTTGATTTATTATACTTAGCACATTGGGTTGAAATAAACTATGTGTAACTATTACTGAGATCTTTTTGGTTATTTTATTTGACTCTAGCCTCCTATGACTAGAAGAAGCCAGGACGTAAATCCACCAAAGTTTCAAATATTTAGCCAATCAGGGAATAACAACAACAGTAACACCAGTTTATCTCAAACACCACAATCAAGGTATGACAAAAAACTTAATTTACTATTTCTTTATCAAGCAAAAACGGCAATAACAACTTATTGCCATTTTTTACAACTTATTGCATTGTCTGACTACTGTCATTCTTTTTCAGTCTACCTCCTGTGTCCTTGGGTAATGTTAGACGCAGCACTAGGCTTTTCAGTAGTTCGAATTCAGTGAAGGAAAATAACAAAAGTACAAGGAATAGATTTATATCCACAAAAGCTCCAACAAAAAAACCAAAGGCCCGGTCTACTCGCACTCCTATTTCTGAACCAAAAGAGAGTGAATTGAATGAAATCAATAAGTCAGAAATTCAGTGTGAAAACAAGTTTTCCAACACAGTTTCTACAATGCAGGCAGCTTTGAGCATGCAAAAAGCTTCAGCAGGTATATTTCTAAATAGTTCTCATTTTTTTAATTTTTGGCTTTTATTGCTGTTTTTTATCATATATTTTTCATTTTATAAAGGATCAGATAATTAAGTATGCTCATTAGGGTGTCTCATTTTTTCCGACTTTGGAAATTTTATCGGGCTAAAGGCCAAAAAGTTTCCTAATTGCACAAATAAACTTTCCTGAAATTTTGAGAATTTTGGTGCAATCCTAACTATTGCCTCAAAGCGGTTGAATTTACGAGCAACGCCTGGTTGGGTGCGCAGGGCTAGTTTTACTACACAACGCATCCTATTACACAACTAATTACTTTTGCTTCCTTTTTTTACCAATTTTCGACTGTTTAGGGTTAATATAATGTAAATAACACATACATGCCTTTAATATATCACAGGTTTTCATTGCACTAAAATGCACTTTTTGTTCATGCTCCATGATCATCTTAAAACTCATGAGCTAAAGTATTTGTCTGTCTTGGAAAACTTTGAGCGATATTTTTTAACTGTTTGTAGAAGTTTTTGCTTCTGGGCTTCAGTCTTCAAGGTTTGGAGGTATTCCTGGGTTAAGAGGCCACTCTTCGCTCAGCAACATTATTGACGACCGCCAAGTTGTTGAAGAAATGTCGGCACCGCTGAAATTCGTTTAAGCTTTCCCATTCAGCAGTAGACTTTGAAAGGAAACTGATTGGCAATCCAAATCTTTGAAATAAGTTCACCAACTTTTTTTGATGTGAACTCCTCTAACCCCTTTTTGGCGAATGCTGGGGCGTCTTTTGTTTTGAGCATAATTTGTTTTGTAGGTTCAGGAGGACCCTCATCGTATTTTAGACTGATGAATCAAATCGTACTGATGAACTAAAGAGAGACATTGGTACAAATTCTTCTCCCAGGTACCAGAGGTGGCCACAGAATTTGTTTACCGCCAGTTCAGATGTTTTATTGTTTACCTTTTCAAAGGCCAGTAGCTCTTGCAAAAAATTTAAATTATGAAAAGGAGCAGCGGTTGCTGAAGGCGCCGTAAACCACGCTTTCACGTACAGCAATACAACGAAGAGACAAACTTGAAGCAAACCTTCTTCTTCCCTTGAAGTAAGATGAAATAGTGTTTTGAACATAGCTATTTTCAGGTTTTGATCTTTAAAATGAATCATGTCTCATTCTCTCAGAAAAGCGACCAACTCCTACTTCCACCTCGTGTTATTATGGAATGTTTACGCTTGAGAAAAGAATAAAATATGAAACCTTTAGAAGAAATAATTTTATCTATCCTACAGTAGATGTCTAATTAAGTGTTTTCTTTCAGAGTTTGTTTTTATTACTATTTTAATGTTTTGTTTGGATCTAAAAATTTAATGGATATAATTGGAATGGGATCCCTGAAATTTCCTTGGTTTTGGTGACCCTTGAAGACTAAACCTTTTTATTTGTTAAGTTTGATGTTTAAGGGGAAAGGACAGTGACAGTGACAAAAAGTGACAGTTTTTCAATGTCATTGCGTTGCGGTTAGTGTTTTTAGTGTTAGTGGTTGCTTGGCTCTCTTTACAGAGATTTCGCTCCTGTTGAGGCAATAGTTAGAGTGGACAGAAATTGTTCTAATGAAGACATAACCTTTTTATTTGTTAAGTTTAATGTTTTAAGGGATAATTCGGTCAACAGTGACAGTTTTTCAAGGTCATTGCGACGCGTTAGTATTTTAGTGGTAGAGGTTGCTTTCTTGTCATTATAGAGATTTCGCTGTCGTTGAGGCAATAGTTAGAGTGGACAGAAATTGTTTTAATTTTGCAACTGACCTTCCAACACCAAAAGGAAACTTTTTAGCTTTTAGCCCGATCACTTTTCAAACTTTTACCGAAAAATGCACTTTTTGAGACACCCTAATGCTCATGCTCAATATCTAAATATTAAGCACAACTTTAAAAATAAATTTTAAAAAGTAACATTGTGTTACCTAATAATTTCCAGAAATTTATTCTCTGCTAATTTCTAATAGTCACTTGGGATAGTTTGGTTAACTTTGTTTATCCTCATAAATTCTATGATAAAAATGTTGATGTTAGAAAGTATAGATAAATAGGGGGATATCAGAAAAGACTGATAAAATATGTTTTAACTAAAGAAATGTCAGTTTGTTTCAACTTTAAAGCACATAATAAGTCTGCTCATCTACCTATATTTTCATATGAATCAACTTCTCTATTCAAAATTTGAAAACTTTCAAGGTTTGGTTAAATTTTAGGGTTTTTTTTTTCATTTGTGTTACTCAGTACCTTTTTTTCAGAGGGTCTAATGCAATTATTTCAAGAAATGGGAAAAGCACAGCTTTACCTTGGTCATTATTGTTGTCGAAAATCTATTGAAATTCTAAGTAGTCTTCCACCCCAGCACTATGAAACTGGTTGGGTCCTGACAACTTTGGGTAAAGCCCACTTTGAATTGGCTGAGTATAGTCAGGTATTTTAATCTATTTGGTTGTTATATTTTTAAAAGAAAACACTTTTAATAGTTGATCTTATTAAAAAAAAATACTTAACTTTTTCTTTTAAAAAATATTACACTTCTAGACTTTTAGATATTTTATAAATAATAATATATTTTAGCCTCTTTTTGCTGCTATGAGCATTCTAATTTTGTTTTGAGAGATTATTTGATAAAATTGTTAACAATTAGCTAAAACAAAACGAAATTAACCACAAGACTGATAACTGAATTGACATCCTGCAAAATACACTAAAATAGTGGTACTCAGGTGAAAACTTAAGTGTATAATAAAAATTTGTTAATAGCTCCTTTTTATTAATTTTACCTTTTAAACTTTGGATTTATAGTCTATTGCACTCTTTGAAGAAGTACGACGTATTGAACCTCATAGAATTCAAGGTATGGAGTATTATAGTACTGCTTTATGGCATCAACAGAAAGAAGTTGCTTTATCTACGCTAGCACAAGAACTGACAGATTTTGATATGAAAAGCCCTCAGGTAAGAAATTTGTGTTGTTACTCTATCTATCTGGTAGCAACCACCTGAGCTAAATAAGATTTTCCTTCATTTTTTTTAAAACAATGGTATTATCCTGTTTGTGTTTACACTTCTAAGGTTAAAATTCATACTTCTATGCTTTTTGCTCATCCCAGAGCACAAAATGTAATAATTTAAGCTTGATCTGTATATTTGTCAAATTTCAATATATCTCTGCTATTTTCATTTTAATGAAGTTGCATTCTTTTACATAGACCTGGTGTGCAGCAGGAAATTGTTTCAGTTTACAAAAGGAACATGAAACTGCCATCAAATACTTGCAAAGAGCTGTACAAGTTGATGAAAACTTTGCTTATGCTTATACTTTATTGGGACATGAGTATGTAATGACTGAAGAAATGGATAAGGCTATGACTTGTTTTAGAAATGCAATCAGAATTGATCCTCGACATTACAATGCATGGTGAGCTATAATGTCGGTTATTTTATAAAAGTTTTTTAAGAGGTGACTCATAGTTCTTTTTCATAAAATTATTTTAAAACTCATAAATGTTTAGTATGATATATTTGTAAAGGTAAGAAAGTTATCACAGTTATTGCAAGCTTAATATAGTTTTAAAGTTTAGAGTTAAAGAATGGTTGTTGCTAATGTGTATTCTGTGTTTTATGGTTCAAAATCAGATTATTAAATCCAATATGGTTATGCAATTATTCCTTAACTCAGTCTTTGTTTAAAGCTGTTATATTCTTACCCCATCTATTCTTCTTTATTTCAGGTATGGTGTTGGCATGATTTATTACAAGCAAGAAAAGTTTCAACTGGCTGAAGTTCATTATAGGAAAGCTTTAGCAATAAATCCTCAAAGTTCTGTCCTTATGTGCCATATAGGAGTGGTATGGAAACTACTGTGCAAATTTAGTTTATTTTAATTACCTTTCCTAAAGGTTTTGGTGCTTTAAAACTATGTGGATGTAAATTATCTTTTATGTGAAAAGCTTATTTTTTACTTCTTATTTTTACCTTGCTTCTGAAGTTCAAAGTAATAAAAGTTTACTAGTTAAACAGCAAAATTGTTTACTAGCACAAGGGTGCCACTCTTCAAAAATTCCGAGACGGAACTTTGATCTATTTTTTTTAATCATTTTCCCCCAGTCTAACAATTTTTTTTAAATTGAAAAACTTTTAAAATATATGAACAATTAAATAGGTCCTTAAATTTTAAGTTAAAGCTGTATCTTAGTCCAACAGCCTTATTTGTGGGCAAAATGTGCGATGTAAGTACAGAAATTTAGTTCAAATCACTTCCAGTCGGTCAGCTGATTTGAGTTTTGTAATAAACCTGAGGCTGAATTCCGTTAACAGAACTTTTAGAAAGACGGAAGAGTATCACCCATGCATTCCATGCTTGCTAGTTTTTGCCAAAACTTGTCATTAAATACAATAAACATTTTATTCCTTCAACCTATAAAATTGTTTTTGTCATGAACTCCAAGTAGTTCAGTGTGCATTTTTATTATACTTTTCTTAAAAACGCTTGATTTGACTTGAAAAATCTGGATGAATGTTTTTAAAGTTTAAAAAGGCCTATGTTGCTAAACAATTTCTAATACAGTTTTTGTATTTGGTTATTGGTTGTATTAAAATTAAATACCTGTGTTGTAGTATATTTTTAAAGCTTCCGAGTTTTAGCAATTCTGATTAAATTAATTGTTATTTTCATTCAGGTCTTACATGCCCTAAAAAGAATGGATGCATCTTTAGCAACTCTTAACAAAGCTATAGCAATGGATCCCAAGAATCCTTTGTGTAAATTTCATCGAGCTTCCGTTTACTTTTCTCTGGATAAGCATGAAGAGGCTTTAAAAGATTTGGAAGAACTGAAAGAAATTGTACCGAAAGAATCCCTCGTTTATTTTCTAATTGGAAAGGTATAAAAAGACTATAGTTTTACATTATTTCAAAGCTTTTGCTGTTATAATTCTTTAAAACTTAGTTTTCATTTTAGGTACATAAAAAGTTGGGAAATACACACTTAACTCTGATGAACTTTTCCTGGGCTACAGATCTGGATCCGCGGGGTGCTAATAATCAAATAAAGGGTGCTATTGATAAGCAATATACTAATGATGAAGAAGAGGTTGTTGGAAATACTGAGCAGAGTAAGTCTTGATGTTTTTTATTCATCTTCATTAATATCAGAATGCATTTGAAGAATTTGATAACTGTTCTATCCTTGATAATCTTTTTCTACTCGAAACATTAGACTGATAATTTACTGGATGATTCAGAAAGACTGAATAGTCTATTTTCTTAATTATTGCCAAAGTTTATTGCGATCATTATTACTTTTATAGCTAAGTCTAATATGTAAAGACTTACCTGTATGAAGTAGGGATGGTTGTAAGTTTTCCCTCTGGGCACTCTTGTAAAACATTTCACCCTTTGCTATTCCTAAATACTCCTAATTTTCTCCTAGTTTCCATTTTATCATTGATTTACCCTCACAATATTCAATTATTCCTTTAGCTGGTGATGACAGAGCAAGTGTGAGTTCTGGGGTTGCTGATCATGAGGCATCACATGACAGTTCTTTAGTGGATGCAGAAGCTGAAGACATTCAACTGCAGGCAATGGAAAGTGATGAGAGCTTCTGATAATGTTTAAAACTTTACTCAGAGTAACCTTTTTGATAGACTTCCTAATGTCCTGTACCTATGAATCTTGTTGCCGGAAATATAACTGACGTGGTCTTTCTCCTTGATTTTATGTCTATGTTCATAAAAATTACCATGTAATGTCTGCTTCATCTGTGTTTGAAAAACTTATTTAATTGTAAAAAAGGATTTTGAATTATATATTTTCATAAAGCAAAAAAGCTCTGGTGGGAAAATAAAAAGTTATGTTGCCTGTGACTAGATTCAAGTACGCATTGTGATATGGAACAAAAATTTGGTTAAACATAGATTGTATAATAATACTTATAGTGATGCAATTACTTGTACAGCATCTGTTGTCACTTTCTCTTACAATAGTTGCATGAGAATGAAAGGATCGAGGCATGGTTTAAAATAAAATGTCTTCTGTTGTACAGAATTTATTCATTCAGTGCTAAAAAAATAGCTGAGAGATTGTTTCTTTTTTATCTTTAAATGTTGGATATTATTTTCTCATGTTGTCTAAAAACAAAAATGCATGTAGGGAATGCAGTCCATTAAAAATATTTGATGTGTACTTTTAAATTTGTTATCAATTTTTGTTAATCTTTTCTTTGGTTTCATGGTATTCATCAAACTTACAAGGTTAAAGATATCCTTGCCATTTATTGGAGAATTATGCATAATGTTTTCATGATGTACATAAAGTCATTTGGAAATCAAATGAAATTAAAATCAAAGCTTCAAAAAAATGACTTTTTTAGTAAATTTATCATAATTTTATATTTAGATTATTTATAGTATAGTATACTTCAATATCCCTAAGGGGTGCGTGGAGGAAATTTTGAAAAACAAGAAAATCCCCAAAACTGGATATCAATTGAAGCATCCTTCAAAATTAAAATTTATACAAATTACAATATGTGTATTTCTTTAAAATTCATAATGTTTAGTTTGGAATCTTATCTTTAGCTAGCAGTTTGTCCTGTTTCCCCCTCTTATACTCTCTCTATTCATGGTTTATATGCCATAAAACCTCACCAAACAACCCTCTTCAAGTGCTTTTAATCTACACAATTTCAATTATGTAAACAAGGAGTGTCCAAAATGTGGTTGCATGTGCCAAAAAGTTCCAATTTTTCTATGATGCCTGTTCTCCCTCTATTATTTCCCCTATACTTTGAAAAATTTACTAGAATCAAACTGCAAAATATAAATTTATTCTAAAATGACTAACAAAAATATTTTTATACTGATACATTTTCAAAATAAAATTATTCTATGAATTTACATAAAGCATCCAAAAATTCTGCAGGTCTTTCACTGTGAACCCAATGTCCAGCACCAGGAATAACTATAAATTCTGCTTTAGGGAACAGCTTCTTGATATCTTGATGATCATTAGATCTAGAAAAAAGGTTTTTTTTTACTTTTATCAGTATATAAAAATGAATCAAGTGATTTCAGAGCTAATAAAAAAATTAAAAATAACCTTAAAAAATTTCATTAACTCTTTCAGTCCTAGACTGCTCGATATATCCATTGAATCCTATGGGAAAATTTGGGGCAGCTAGGATTGAAAGGATTAAGTCAAAAACAAACTAATATACAGAGTATTTCAAAAATTCGTAGCCAAACGTAAATCACCTAAGAAAGTAGTCAGAAACACTAGTTGAGTCACCAGAAGTGGTGAAAGTGGTTTTGGCCAAATTATTTGGGATAGAAATAAGATATCAGTGGCGATTATTTTGCTTCAACTTTTTTATAAAAATTGGGTTAAGCTTTTAGGATGATTTCGTAACACTAAATAATCAACAAATGGGGAACCTTATATTTTTTAGTGTGGTCATCTAACTATTTTTTTTTTCTTCTACATGTTATTGGGAACATTTTAGTAAAATTTCCATCATAGTATGTTCACCAATCACCATAAGCAGAGATGATTTTTCCCCCAAAACTTCAGCATTTTTTTACTCCAAATGCACTTGATATATAGAAGTAAAATTTTAGATAAGTCACAAGGAAGGTAAAAACTATCATTTAATTCATTAAAATCTGATACTATGGATGACAAACTTTGATTTTGCTGGATGATTTTAAATAGAATGCTTCCATAGAATTCCATGGTTTTTCTAAGGATTTCAATAAATGTTTATATGCAATATTTTAATCTAAACTTTTATACTTATCATTACTGGCATATGAAATAATAATTTCAAATGCATATTGCTTTCACCCTAAGATCTGTGATTGGAATAAATTTTGAACTGTCAAACATTATTATAGAGGAAATTAGGTTAGCTTGGAACAGGGTTTTCAACCCACCCACAAACCCAAAACAAAATGGGTATTTGACGAGAAATGTACAAGGTACTATGGCAAGGTACTAAATGAAGGGTGAAAATTCAACAATAAAGTAAAAATTCTACTCTTTAACCGTAATGAGTAAAACAACCCCTTAAAAATGCAATAAAACCTTTAGTTTTTTCCCAGGCAACACAACCTGCCCAATTGGTATAAACTAAATCATAATCATATAGATGTATTCTTGACAATGATACTGAACTTATAAAGGTTTTCATTTAATAAGTTTTTAAATTTGTTTTGCTAGATTTTGTGTACTTAATATGTATATATTTTTTAGAAATTATAAAACGTAAACAGAAAAACCTATAAAAGATAAAAAAAAGAAAGAAACATTTATCTTTGCATTTTCCTTTGATCGTAAAAAAGTTATAATAAATTATTTATTACCCAAAGTTAGGTTATATTTTTTTATTTTAATTAATTAAAACATTTTGTTTTGAAATTAAAGTTTCCCTTTACTCTCAAACTAATATCTTAAAAATTAACAATTAAACATACAGTAGAACTCCAACTATCCAAGTAGCTGATTAACCGAATTGGTTTCAGAATTTCAGGAAAAAAATAAGATGGAAATGTACTGTCATTGGAAGTCAAAAAGCCCAAGAGCATATTTATTTAAAAGTGTGAAAAAGCTACCCCTCTTTTATAAAAACAAATCCAAGGCTTGGATGACTGCAGCATTGTTTACTAAGTGGTATGACAAATGTTATCACTGATGTGAAAAAGAACCAAAAATCTATAGAAATATAGTTTTTTCTCCCATTTTTAATAAACATACAGTAGTAATTAATTAAAATAAACTTTTTTCGGAAAAAGTTCAATTATCCGAATGGGGTTCAGTCCTAATTGCTTCGGATAATTGGAGTTCTACTGTACTTATCTTTGCATTGTAACATGCATTTACCTTTGGTCGTAAAAAAAAAAGTTGTAACAAATTCTTTGTTATTGCCCAAAATTACAGCATTAAAGATATATTTTTTATTTTAATTGATTACATTATTTTTTTGCAATTCAGTTTCCCTTTACTCTTAAATTGATAAAACTAAACACTGAAATTCCTCCCAGCTAGAAAAACTCTGTTGTGTTAATAAACCCATATAAACCTTCCCAGGTTGTTTGTTTGTTTTTTTAAACAGTTTTTACAAACCCTTGCTTGTCAAGGGCACACCCAAGGTTGCTGGTGCGTTAAGGAAAATATAAGATATTAGAGTAGATTATGTTAGAAGATGTGTTAATATATTAAAAACTTAAAATTAAAAAAAAAAATGAGAGGAATTAAAATACTTGACATAAGTAGAATTTCCTCCACAGATAAATAAGGCTTCTTTGGAGTAGTATCCAGATACTTTTGGAAATTTTAAAACTGCAGTTTCAAATTTTTCTAGTAGAGTATTCAGGTTTGGTTTCCATATCACTTTTTTATTTTTTTCTCCCAGATTGGTAAGGAGAAATTGACGGATGGAGCTTTCCTATGGAGAGAAAGAAAGTAATTGTAACAATAGTATTCAAGGATTGAGTCACAGATCATTAGCCAACACCAAATAGTAGGAAAAGCTATGCAATTTGGTATTTCTCTAAAGTTAGTATTTGGTGTTGATAAAATCCATGGTTGATGTCAGATGCAATATTTAACCCCATTTTGAATACATTCAAAATCAATCAACAAAAAAGTTAATTTTATCCATGGTTGAAAATTGTTTTTTTTTTCTAAGGAATCAATAAACATACTTTTTTTAACCAATATCATGCTTTATATTATATTGACTGGTCTAGTGTTTTATGATTTATTAAAAACAATGTAGGCTTTAAATTTTAACATCATTAATGTCAGCAAATACAAGCCTAAAAATGTCAGAAATTATTTCTACTTAAAATAACCTCTTGTTAACATGAGTGAAATTGATTTAGTTCATTCTATGATTATTAAGTCATATATTATATGTTGAACAACTGACTTTAGATAGTACCAAAAAAAAACTAAAAGAAGGACATTGGAAGTTAATATTGTTACAATAACTAAGTACTGGAGAAAATATTCAAACAATCACTTCTTTGGAGTTCATGTACTTTTTTATAATTTCTAATGTGTAGTATGGAAACAACAACCTTCAAAAGTACAAAGAATCCTGCATTTGTGAACATTAAAACATTAGAAATAAATATCTTTTATCAGCTGTAGAAAAATGTTACAAAAAAACAGTTGTAATGCATTGAATAAGAAATGAAAGCAAAATTACCAATTTATTAAAAACATTGCAAAAGGAAATCTGTTATTCATCAAAAATTTTCTTTACATTTACTTTTACCTTTTTCAAATGATAGACAAAAAGTTGTACATCAATTTATTCTACAAATAAACAGTTTTGCAAAACACTAATCTTTCAATTTTTTTAAGAAATTATATTAATAGAAATCTTATAATAGTGATGAGAAGCTGTTCTCATCATTACAATTTTTAAAACAAAAACTATGGTTCTCTCAAGTTGGGATCGGTTAGTAACAGGAATTATAGGCCAGGTGTCCTCTCGGACTAACACTCTTATTCCGACAAAGGGACTCAAAGAACCATGCCGCCATCCCGAGGGCATTACTGCAGGATAATTTTAGAAGCTGGCCATTGTCCACTCAAGGTAAAATCGCTATAAAACGGTCCTCGTACAGAACGGAGGCGCCTGAGGCAAAATCGCCAGGCGCCTCTCAGGAGTTGTTTTCGGCAGAAAGATATTTCGGTCAGCCAGGTGGTAGGAATTAATGGGATAATTTTACAGAATAAAGGGTTTTGCCTGATTCGAAGGTAGGGGGAAGTTTTCTCCACTAGTAGACTAGAGAGGTGGAGTTTTGGGATTTTTAGCCTGGAGATGTGGGAGTGGACCAGCCCTGATTTGTTCAGAGAGCTAAGGGATAGAAAGAGGGCGTAAAACATGCAGAGATTGGACAACTGGAAAAGAATAGAGAGAAGGCTTTAAATACCGCTGCAAGAGAGATTTTCGTTAGTTTTGAGTTTAAGTTCTGAGTTTAGTTTTAAGTTTAAGTTCTGAGTTTAAGTTCTGAGTTTAGTTTTAAGTTTAAGTTCTGAGTCAGTTTTAACTTCTTAGATCAGTTCTTCTTAGATGAGTTTTAGATCAGTTATCAGTTAAGTTCTTGAGTTATTCTTTAAGCAGTGTTTAAGTTTGAAAACTGTGCCATCGTCAGCAAAGAGGATGATGCTACTCGACGGGAATCAGGTTAGTCGATAGTGACTCACTCCATTTCAATTCTCTCTCCCTTCCTCGAAATATTCTTGTTATATGCATTTAATATAAATAATGGTTAGACCACTACTCTAATAGTAGTGTAAATTACTTTTAATGTTTGTTAATTTCTTTCTTAATTCGTACCTTAGTGTGTTAAAGTAACAATTAATATTAGAAATTCATATAAGATATTTTGTTTTAAATATTGGTACGGAAAATTTAACAATGCTAATTTGTACACCTTTAAGAATATAATAAATATTAATGTTTAAAACTAATTTGTTTGTCGATTCATTACTGATCAGTTTGAGTTTAGTAAAACTGGGTTATTGGCGGATAGAGATTAAATTAACAATGCAATGTACAAAAATTAACTGGAGTTGCTCTAACTACCAATTAAAGTAATTAAATAAGATATAAGAGTTATCAGTAAGAAGATAAACTAAAAGTTAAAAGAGTAAGGCTAAAGCGTAAAAGGGGAGAAGGAGCAGTGCCAGCAATGGTGCCTTTTAACATTTATGGATAATCCTAGACTCAAGTGATTACTGATTAATCGACAAATTTATTATTTATGTGATTCCATGATTTGAGATATCCATGTTATAATTTTGATTTGATAGGGGTATTTTGTATTACTTTATTGTGTTTGTTGAGAAATTATTTGTTGGGAATTAATTATGACTAGTCCCCATTCTTCTGAAACTACTCAAAATTTAGTTATTTCTAGTCCACCTCTTTCTGAAACTCCCCAAAATTTAATTATGCCGGTATTTTCAAAATTATCTAGTTTTCAGGCATTTTTGCCCCAATTTGATGGAGAATCAGTTGTTTCCCCATCTTATTTCATCTCCACATTAGAATCTGTGTGCAATGAGGCCGGTTGTACAGATTCCGAAAAATTAGTCTTATTAAAAGCGAAACTTAGAGGGAATGCTTTATCTCATGTAATAACAAGCCCCCAACTAGCGGAAGAAACAGACTATCAAACCTTCAGGGACAAATTTCTCTCATATTTTGAGAAAAAGGAAACCAAATTAAATAATCAAAATGATTTTATAAATTTAAAAATGAGGCCATCTGAGACAGTCAGACAATTTGCTAGTAGAGTGGAAACTGCCACTCTAAAATTTTTTGGTAAGGTCCCTGCTGATAATGTACCCTTGAAAAACCTGGTAGAGTCCACTCAACTGACTCGCTTTATTGAGGGAATGGATCCCGAAAATAAACAATTTTTGATAGTTAAGGATCCGAAAACCCTAGTAGATGCAATGAATTTCATGGAGGATTTCCTTCCAAATAAACCTGAATCAACCCTTAATTCTGTAAACAGAATCAATGACAGTCAAATGGAGTTGAAAACTTTAATTGATAGGCAAAACAAAACATTGCATGAATCTATATCCCAACTAAACAAACAAATGGAAAATTTATCTATACCTCACCAAAATTCGAGTAGGACCCCACCTGTATGTCAATTTTGTAATCGTGCCGGCCATACAGCTTTAAATTGCCGAGAAATGGTCTCACAACAAGCAACAAATTCTCCCCCTTATTCTTTTCAACAGAGAGGTCGGGGGTACCCCAATTACAATGACTACGGTCGTTTCGGGGAGTGGACAACCAACCCATCCAGGGGGCAATTCCACAATGGCGGCTACTCACCTCCAATAAATTATGACCATCAAAGGCAACCAAGACAAGCCCATAGGGGAGGTTTTAGGGGGTATTACGCAAATCCAGGTGCTAGGTATCAAAATACGGGATCGCGCGTTAACTTTAGAGGAAACAGCCGAGGAAGATTCCCTACGAATTCGGGAAACGGAAGTGGGGTTTAATTAAAACAAAAACTGATGCTTCGGTAATTAGACCCTGCACTAATGCAAAATCCGAGCAAAAATTAATAGTGAATACCCAAACACCCCAAACAAATGGTTTCTTCTATTTACCTGTGATAGACGCAAAAATTGGTGGTAAAATAAATAGCATATTGATAGACACCGGGGCAGCATGCAGTTTAATTGAAAAGAATGTATTTGAGCATATAAGAAATGACCCCCTTATACGAAAAATTAATTCCAGTCCTATAGTTAATTCCTTAACGGGTCAAAAACTAAATATAGTAGCTACATTTAATATCCCAATTACAATAGGAAATAAGAATATAAATCATGACCTAATGGTAATAGATCAATCTTTAAGCCCATTTTATTCAGGTATTTTCGGCATTGATCTATTACAAAAATTTAAATTTAAAATTGACCTGGAACAACACTTATTAGTCTCAAATGGAACAAGGATTCCAATTAAGGATGCAATAACTCAAAAAATTAATAGTGTCACTCATGAATTTGCCAAGTTAAATTGTAAATGTAAATTAAATCCTAAACAAAGTAAGACTTTTGATTTAGCCATTGATGCTCCATTAAAAGTAGGAGAGGTCATCAAAATTTCAAAATTACCTCATCTAGTTGACATAAATATAGGAGAAAATATGGCCCCAGTCACGTCTAGAAAGACGATAGAAGTAACAATTGCTAATGTCAGTAGAGAAAAAATATGCATAAATAAACTAACCAAATTAGCAACTATTGAAACAGTTTCAAATAATAGGGACATAGACTATATTAAAGAGTTAAGGAAGCAAGAATTCAACATCAAAGATTTTAAATTAGACCATCTTCAGCCATTGCATAGGGAAAAGATATCTCAGCTTTTAAAAGAATTTTCAGATATTTTTAGTTCAAATTTAAGAACAATAGGAGAGACTGATAAAATTACTCCCAATATTGAAGTTGATAGAAATAAATTGGAAACATCTCGACATTATCCAGTTCCTTATGCCTTGCGGCAGGAACTGAGGGATCAATTGGATGAATTACTGGCAGCAAATATCATACAGCCCACCAATACTCATATAAGTCACCCTGTTATATTAGTCAAAAAGAAACAAGTAGATGGTAACAAACCATCATATAGGATTGTTTCCGATTATAGGAAAACAAACAATTTAATTAAATTTAATAGACATCCCCTCCCACTAATAAATGATTTATTGGACAACCTAAGAGATGCCAATTGGTATTCTTCCATTGATTTGCAGAGTTCTTTTTTCCAAATTAAGCTGAAACCAGAAGATAGGGAAGTAACCGCTTTTAACACTATTTATGGGTCCTTTGAATATCTCTCGATGCCACAGGGTATGGCTTTTAGTCCCCAAGTATTGCAGTCCCTAACGGACAAATTACTTGACCCTATTAAAGAGTTGGGAATTTCTGGATACATAGATGATTTTGCACTTGGTGCTAATGGTTTGGACTCTATGCTATTTAAATTGAGAAAATTATTTGAACGTATCAGAGAATTTGGTTTAACTATAAATCCAAAGAAATGTGAATTTTTTGTTCCAACAATAACATTTTTAGGCCATACAGTTGATAAAAACGGAATCCAACCAACATCTATGAATATTAGAAAAATTTCAGAGTTTCCTGTTCCTAAGACAGTACGTCAAGTACGACGTTTTGTTGGGTTAAGCTCCTATTATCGACGTTTTATTCCAAATTATTCTGAAATAAGCATACCCCTCACTAATTTAACGAAAAAACGTCAGAGATTTGTATGGACACCTGAAGCACAAGTTGCTTTTGATACCTTAAAACAAAAATTGGGAGAGTATCCAATTTTAATTCATCCAGATCATAATAAGCAATACATTTTAACAACTGACGCGTCTGATCATTCTATATCAGGTTATTTAGGCCAAAAAGATAAGTTTGGGATAATTCACCCAATTTCATATTTTTCTCGAAAATTATTACAAGCAGAGAAAAATTACCCAATATATCAGAAGGAACTTTTGGCTATTATTGACAGTATCAAGTGTTACAAAAACTACCTTTACGGTAGACACTTTATTATCAGGTGTGATAACTCTGCTATTCAATCCATAACACGGTTAGAAAATCCAGCTAATAGAGTAACACGTTGGATTTTGTTTTTACAACAATATGAATTTACTTTTGAAAAAATTAAGGGAGCTGAAAATTATATAGCTGACACACTTAGTAGGGATTTTCACGGAATAAACAATATTATTCGTGAATTACCAACAGTCCCAGAAATAGCAATTGAACAACAAAATGACCCACATTTATTGGAAATAATACAAAAAATAGAATCTAACCCATCAGACTTAAAGCCCTCAGAGCAAAACTATTTTTTTAGATATGGGATTCTTATGCATGCGGGAAAGATAAAAAGATCTGTAGGACCACAAAATACTGAACAAATTGTTGTCCCAAACAAATATAAACCCATAATTTTAAAGTTAGGTCATGCAGCTCATTTTTCCTTAAATAAAACTCTTGATAATATAAGATCAAATTACTTTTGGGAAGGTATGTATAGTGACACCAAAAATTTCATTCAATCTTGCACAGAATGTATTGGGTATAAAACTCCCAATCGGTTACCTCCAGTCCCCTTACAGAGAAATCATATTCCAACCAGGCCCGGGGAACTAGTTTCTTTAGATTATGTAGGAAAACTCCCTACAACGGCTAAAAACAATTCTTACATTTTGGTATTCATCGACCATTTTACAAAATTTATGCGTTTATACGCTACTCCTAATATGACTGCTGAGACGACTGCCGACAAATTATATGACTACATATGTCTAATGGGGGTACCTTCAATTTTGTTGAGTGATTTAGGCCGAAATTTTACTTCTGAATTGTTTCGTTTGGTTGCTAAAAGATTGGGAACTGACAAAATTTTCACCACTGCTTATCATCCCGCCACTAATGGCGTAAATGAAGTTTCCCACCGTAGTTTAAAACCTTCACTTTCAATTTTAGCAAGGGAAACTAAACAATGGGATGAAGCTTTGCCCTTTTATGAACTTTCTTATAACACTTCGTATCATTCGGCTATTGGAGATAGACCCAGCTACCTTGTCCATGGATATGATATTGCACTTCCTTTAACCCCAATTTCCCTTAATACCCATCAAAAAGTGAATCATTCAAACCCATACCCCACGTATATTGAGAGACGGACGCAGCAATATCAAAAAGCAGCAGAAATTGTAAGGGATAATTTGTTGAAAGCAACGGAAAAAATGGAAAATTATCAGCACAAGTCAGCTAAGGATAGAAATTTTCACGAGGGTCAACTGGTATTCTTATTAGCTCCTGAAATGGACAGAAACCAACAACTTCCTAAACGTAGAAATTATCAGGGCCCATATAGAGTAATCCAAAAACATAATGCAGTTAATTTTACAATACAACATACAAAAGGTAGACAAAATTCCATGAAAGTACACGCATCGAGATTAATTCCCTACACTGAGCGGAAAAAGCATTTAGAATTGCAGGAGAAAAATCAGCCTACAGAGTCAGATACAATACCAAAGTCCCTTCCCCCAGCAAATTTTGATGATGACCCAGAAGAGGACATTCCATTAGCATATTTGGTCCCACCACAGTTAATACCAGAGGTTAACCGACAAGTCGAAAATTCTTGTCATGAGGTAAATAACCATAATGGAGAGGACTCACAATCCTCTAGTGATGAGACTCAAATTTATGATGTAGAGGGAGGATACTATGACCTATCACAATTAGACGAAGAGACGAAGGAAAACATCCCTTTAGCTTTATGGGCATCACTAAAAAATAAATCAGATAGCGAAAACGTCCAAAATTCTGTAAATACTGAGACTAACGCAGATAACTCAAAATCATCAGGTGAGGAAGCTATAAATATTGAAGTTGAGGAACCTAGCGAGGAATCTAATCTACCTGAGCAGCACAAAAAACAATCAATTAAACCCCGCGATTTTAACTTAAGACCTAGGGATAAGGATAAGAAACCTGTAGGTGTGCTATCCACAGGAAATTTAGAAGTAGTCGGAACGGGTGAAAATCAGGGAGAGAGTAGTTTAGTTAATAGTGAGGAATCATCCGTAGAAAATCAAGTGGAATCAAGTGTTGCTACGCAAGTAGACACACAGCAGGACGAAGGCAATTATGCTGATAGATTTATGGCTTGGGCCTTAAGAGTGACGGCTCCTTCGCCGCCTGAACAAGAAGCAACACAGGAACCCTCATCGGTTATTCAATTTTTAGATAGAATAACAAACGCCTTGCAATAAATAAATAAATAAAGCCAAACTAGCCTAACTGTACTAAATAAAATAAAAAAAAGCTAATAATAATAACATAATCCTCAATTAAATAAGTATATAGCAATGAAAGGAAAATTTACAATAAAACCAATAAATAATAAAAATCAGCAAAATAGTTATAATAATAATTAAACTGCTTAAAGTAATAATTGAATTTTGTGCGTCGCTGTTTAAAGAAGTGATCACGTTTGGGCAGCTACCTACAAAATTCGGTTGAAATAATTTTTTTTCCTGGTTAGTGATTGGATAATTGCTGGCGATAATTCAGTTTTGATTGGGATTGAATTTTATTTCAGTAATAATAAATGTAAAACATAATTGTAAACAAACACTTTAAACTTAACACCAAAATTAATTAACTGTAAAATTATCTGAAAAAAATATAAACAAATCTTTCAAATTGATCTAATATATAGCAAACCCAGAGATAAAATTTTAGAGAAAAAAAAAACATCCAAAATAATAACGGAAACTTTCAAGTCTAAACATGAACCCCATATAAATGAATAGCACAAACAAAAATATATAGTACAGTTGTGTGTAGTTGTTGTTGTAAGCGTAAATGTTGTAGTAGTAAACAATAAGTATAAATGTAAATAATATATGAGATTAAGGTTGTAATCAAGGCTAGCATGCAAATATATAAATTTTAATTTATCAAGGCACAGCGCTTAGCAGACTCACAGATGCGAAAACCAAATTGTGCGAATGACTTACGATAGAATATACCACTATGCTTAAGTAAGCCCAAAAATGATCTTGCTTCAAAGATATTAGGACCGCCGCGCCGCATAGAGTTGAAAGTGCGAAATAGATATATAGTATAATAGAGTTGCAAGCATCAATGCAAGTGAATTCGCCGACACAAAGGTAACTAGTGTGTCGCGACAAGAATATACTACCTCGGTGGATACGCAGGAATAGTGAATGGTACGACGATCGTAAAACGAGGGGTGATAGTCGGTGACTTGAGAACACGGTAGATAGGAGAAAAAAAAAAAAAAAAAAAAAAAATGTTTGCTGATATCGTGAGTGTAGGCCAGTTTAACTATTGGATAGAAGATAAGGAATGGTTGATATAGAAATAATAAGAAAATTATTTGGGATTAGTATAAGAGTACGTATGATAAATTTGGAGTTAATGCGGAGACAAAATACGACGGTGTATATAGCAAGTACGGAAAAGTTGGGAATTTATTAATTTTATAGAAAATGTTGCATAAGGATGATACGACAGTGGAATTTTGAGACTTCCCTCCCTTTTTTTTTTTCATGATCTGTTTGATAATAAAAGTTGGATATAATGGAAAATGTTCAAAAACACATTTTATTACATGCATTATAGACCATTCATCAAATATAGTCAGGTCAGGAACTAAAGGTAGAGAATTTGGTTGCTTGGTTGAGAATTTTTTTTTTTGTGTTTAGTTATATGAAATGATTTTGAAAAAATGTAATACAATCCCTAACGGAAAGTGAAGAAATGTAGTATTGAATCAGTTGAGTTTTTCCCCCTTTTTATTTTTATATATATTCATACGAATTATGGACATAACATCTGAAAGTTAGTGATGGCTATGGTTATTTTGAAAAACTAGCAAATTTGCTGATTGTATCCTGTAGTCTCATTATGCGGAAATTTTTTTTTGACATTATTGTAGTAGAAAACAAAGGAAATAATGGAGACAAGTTTTGTAGTAGTCAATTTGTTATTGAAGGTCTTGATATATTCTGATTTGAGATAAGAGGCGTTCGTGACCTGGACATTATTGGTCATTAGAAGGATTTTATGAGCGAATTATTTTTTATGTATATTTTTTCTTACCTCTATGAAATTATGATGGTTAATAGAATATTTAATGAATTCAGAACATGAGAAAATTGTACTCTTAATTATGTGTCCAAATGACATAAGAGATAATAATATATTGAATGGATATTTCTCGAGATGGAATCATAGAAAATATTTCACGTTTGTGTACATATATAAATTAAGTAATTGATTAAACAATTGAATAACAATTCAGTTAAGTTAAATTCAGACTTAGAACTGTTACTTGTAAATGATTTAGAAATGAGTAACCTTTTCTTAAGTTAAATTTCATTACTTATAATATAAAACTAACTTAATTTGGATTATGGACGGAGAGAGAGTTGGAGAGTTAACTTATCGACTGATGCCTAACCCCCTTCCTTACAGTCAAATGTGAATTTATTCACTCATAAACTTTTTTTTGAACGAACTTCAAGGAAACTTTGTTCTGGATGCATGGAACCAATTAAACTCAGACATTATTCACGTTAGTTGAATTCCGAGAAAGCTGTGAACTTTTATACCTCCACAAATCACAATTCATGCCAACCCTCCGGCAGACGCTCGTAAATGGCGGACCACTGCTCTGGTCTGCCTATGGGTCTTCCATCGTCGAAAAGTGACGTTCCAGAGCAACGGTCATCTATTCCACCACCAACACCCCATCGGCTTCAGCAACGCCGGGACGCTGCGACTCCCCAGTTTCCTCTACGGGATGGAGCTGCTATACTTGGGCCCTCCTACCTTCACTGCCTTGGGGAGCCTCCGCCTCTACAATACCCGGCGTCCCTTCTAGAACCGCTGGGCTACACATACTTCCACATGGTGATTTCTGGAAACCTCTACATTGAGCCCCGATGATGTGCTTCAGATCCGTCGTCGTCCAAGCCACGGCACAGCTTACACTGGTCATGGATCCTGATCAGTTACAAATGCCCGGTGGTTGGGTCAGCCCCAGCAGCCTTCAAGTCTAACGACACCCGCAACTTGGACTTCGCTACTCAGATGACCGTGCTGATGTTCTGTGCTTTCTCAGAATGATTGCTTGTGCTTTTTCAGGATGACTCAGTGCTTTCGTTATATAAGTGAAAAGATATGGAGCACACACTTTCACACTTTCCATATCGGGAGAAGGGGGTGAAATTCAGGCCAAAATGCAGGCCTTCATTCTCAATTTTTTCTACTGAGACTTTTTAGTAAAAACTGAGTTACAGCTGTGAAATACTGATTATCAACTAATACTATTATTTTCATTATTTTATTTTTATTTATAATCTAGATTGTGTCATCATGTATACTCTATTTTTTTTCTTTTCCTTACCACTTTTAAATTTTTTAAACTTAATATAAAGCTGAATTACAATGTTTTATTTGTTTTAGATCATAATAGAGTTGTTGTGAACTTGGAGATGGAGAGTGAGGGAGAGAGAGAGAGGAGCTATTACGACTTAGGTTCTCTGGAGGCGGGCGAAGATGATGAGAAGCTGTTCTCATCATTACAATTTTTAAAACAAAAACTATGGTTCTCTCAAGTTGGGATCGGTTAGTAACAGGAATTATAGGCCAGGTGTCCTCTCGGACTAACACTCTTATTCCGACAAAGGGACTCAAAGAACCATGCCGCCATCCCGAGGGCATTACTGCAGGATAATTTTAGAAGCTGGCCATTGTCCACTCAAGGTAAAATCGCTATAAAACGGTCCTCGTACAGAACGGAGGCGCCTGAGGCAAAATCGCCAGGCGCCTCTCAGGAGTTGTTTTCGGCAGAAAGATATTTCGGTCAGCCAGGTGGTAGGAATTAATGGGATAATTTTACAGAATAAAGGGTTTTGCCTGATTCGAAGGTAGGGGGAAGTTTTCTCCACTAGTAGACTAGAGAGGTGGAGTTTTGGGATTTTTAGCCTGGAGATGTGGGAGTGGACCAGCCCTGATTTGTTCAGAGAGCTAAGGGATAGAAAGAGGGCGTAAAACATGCAGAGATTGGACAACTGGAAAAGAATAGAGAGAAGGCTTTAAATACCGCTGCAAGAGAGATTTTCGTTAGTTTTGAGTTTAAGTTCTGAGTTTAGTTTTAAGTTTAAGTTCTGAGTTTAAGTTCTGAGTTTAGTTTTAAGTTTAAGTTCTGAGTCAGTTTTAACTTCTTAGATCAGTTCTTCTTAGATGAGTTTTAGATCAGTTATCAGTTAAGTTCTTGAGTTATTCTTTAAGCAGTGTTTAAGTTTGAAAACTGTGCCATCGTCAGCAAAGAGGATGATGCTACTCGACGGGAATCAGGTTAGTCGATAGTGACTCACTCCATTTCAATTCTCTCTCCCTTCCTCGAAATATTCTTGTTATATGCATTTAATATAAATAATGGTTAGACCACTACTCTAATAGTAGTGTAAATTACTTTTAATGTTTGTTAATTTCTTTCTTAATTCGTACCTTAGTGTGTTAAAGTAACAATTAATATTAGAAATTCATATAAGATATTTTGTTTTAAATATTGGTACGGAAAATTTAACAATGCTAATTTGTACACCTTTAAGAATATAATAAATATTAATGTTTAAAACTAATTTGTTTGTCGATTCATTACTGATCAGTTTGAGTTTAGTAAAACTGGGTTATTGGCGGATAGAGATTAAATTAACAATGCAATGTACAAAAATTAACTGGAGTTGCTCTAACTACCAATTAAAGTAATTAAATAAGATATAAGAGTTATCAGTAAGAAGATAAACTAAAAGTTAAAAGAGTAAGGCTAAAGCGTAAAAGGGGAGAAGGAGCAGTGCCAGCAATAGGAACTATGATTTAAGAGTGATATTTTTACTTGTATAGTTTTTGATAAATGTTTATCAATCAACTGTCTTGCTTGAACAAGTCTTGATGATGGAAATAAATCTAAAGCTTCTATCATGGATAGCATGTAACCATGAGAAAGAGTCGATTCATAAGGCATATCAAATGGACCTACATCAACAACTACTAACTTGTTAACTATTTTCTCCTGCAAACAAAAAAAAGCATTTGTAAGATGTTAAAAATTTAGCCAAAAGAATTTTAGCTATAGTTTTAAAGAAATGCTTGGATGATTTTTAAGTTAAGTGTTGAAATAATTCATTTATTAAGAGATAAAATTTATCAAGCCTACTCTTAAGGGAGATTTCAATTAAGATGACAGTTATTGGGACATTATTGCTGAACCAAACAGTTATAAAAAAATACTTTCACCAGTTATCTTGTAAAATATATTGAAGATGCATGGCTGAAAATTTTTATATGACACCATAGGATATCTACTCAGAGCTTCTCTTTCCCTTAAAGATGTCACATCTGGATGGAAACTTTAATTTATAATAAGTGAGAAAATTATTTTTAAAAATGAGTTAAACTCTTTTGCCAAATAAAGATTACATTTAAAGAGTAAAAACAATTTGTTGAATAGAAATGATGATGGTCCATGCCTTCACTTTAAAACACAAAACCAGAAAAGGGAAGTCTAATTTTGTTTAAGTAAAGAAATATATATTTTGTATGGCCAACAAGTACAAGTAACCCAGTAAGGAAATAATAAATTTTAATTTTTCAAAATTTTATAACATTTTTAATTAATATCATAAAACCATGTCTAATCTATGAATATGTTAATATCCATCATCAGTTACATCAAAATGGCCATCAAATCAGCAGAGAATCATCCATAGTAATGTTATCAAAATTATATTTAAGTACTCACATTTGTTAGAGCCAAGTACATGGAAGTTCTTCCTCCCATACTATGACCAACAACCACCGCTTCAGGTATGCCATGGAAATTCATAAAGTATTTAATATCTTCAGCCATCAAGTGATAGGTATAATCATCAGTATGTGGGCTATCCCCATGATTTCTAGCATCCAAAGTATACACCTAAAAATTGTTAATAATTGTCTCCATAAATATATTTCAAAATAAATGGGAATGAAATTAAGTGAAAAGTTTGTTTTTAAAGACATAACCTAAATAGGAAAAATTTACAAAATTCTTATAAGGCATAGTTTGTTTTTTCGTTATATTACTTTACTATTTGATCAACCAATGTCACTAACTTTGAATGTCTCCTTTCATATTGTTATGATACGCACAAAGGCTTTTCTTTTTCTTCTTTAAAAATATTATATAACAATGGTATTTATCTAATAGAACCTTTCTGAAGTTATTTAAATTTTGATGTAGATTCTTAGGTCTTCTCGTATTATCATGCTGACTGTTCAGTGACCATCAAATTTAGAGACAGTCTATGACATTTATAATGCTCTTCAGATTCAGTGGCACTGTCAATAGGACAATACCCATTTATATTACATTATTTTATTTATTTTTTGTTCTTTTAAGGGCTTATTTATAAAAATTGTTCATTGAAAACTCTGTGAATTGTATCCTTGAATTAAATAAAAGTGTAAATTTTTGTTTGCATGTTCTGTTTTTCCCCTTGGACAATCATAATTTCTTTTTACTGTGTACTTTTTTGTACATAGAATAGTAAAAATAAACTTATTGAGTGATATAACAAACTATTTTACAACTGAATAAATTAATCAATAGGAGGTAACTTGCTTTACGACAGTTTCTTTATTTAATATAGTCGACTCCGCTTAATGTGATCATGATTAATGTTATCAATCGGATAATATTATCAAAAGTGACTGGTCACAATCACTCCTATTTAAATTAACCCAAAATGCATCGTTTTAGATCAGCGGTTCTTAAACTTTTGATCGCCGCGGTCCCCTATTATGTATCAGCCAGACATTGCGGCCCCCCAAGATTTTGAACACCCAGGACCGTAATCACATATTGTTTCAAGGGGGTAGTTGTTATTTCTAAGGTACTCAATAACGAGTACATTAAGTTTTAGATCACTTAAAAGTAGCATTTAAATTATGTTGCTCCTTATCTTAAAATTTTACAGTTCTCCAAGTAAAAAGGGGCCTCGGGGGTCACCCCAGAAAAATGCTGAAAATTTGCCTCTAAAAGTAGTGTTTTAGCTAATTATTAGACATTTTTGGATATATCGAAGAAAACAGCTCATTGCAAACCACAGAATTTTGAAGGAAAAAAAATTATACATAGACTTCATAATTTTGAGAGGGACTGGGGATTCTCTGTCAGAAAATGTTTTGAAATTTTCCCTTTTAAACTAGTGTTTAATCTCATTTTGAAACTCTTTGGTTACACTCACAGGTAATACTTTTAATAATTAATTTTAAGTAATTTTTTATACAGGAAATTCATGTTGATGGCAATTAAAAGGATAATGAGAGTCCTTCGCAGACCCCCCGGGGGTTCACGGACCTCAGTTTAAGAACCACTGTTTTTAACATTTAATGATTATATCATTAAATGTTAGCAAAATTTGGTGAAATCCCTAAAAACCTCCTTTTTCCTGTTGGATGTGTCCAATTTTTAATACATAAATATACAAAATGAGTCATTAACGTGTTATATGATCCACTCTTACATTTTTATAAGAATGTTTAAGCTGCAAAATACATACTAGAATATTGTTTTAAATGCTTCAATTAAGACTACACGACACAGTTGTGATTTTAATGCAAACACTCGAGTTACACTGTTTGCCACTATTCATTATAGAACCGCTTAGCAATCTAACATTGTAATAATTCTGATCTTGGACAAATGTGATCACATTAAGGGGGTTGACAGTACTTTATTCTTAAAATGTAAAAAAAAAACCTAAGGGAAATATTTAATCTTACTATTTACATACAAATTTTGAGTAGTTCAGAAGAGATACTTGCACTTCTATTAGTTTTTTTGGCTATGGCTTTCCCCAAACTTCTCCAGTTTTGCTTAGAACCCAACATTCCATGACAAATAAGAATAGGAGATGTGGACTTGGGAGTCTCAGGCTTATAAAGGGAATATGTTAATTCCACAGGCCTAATGTCAAACAATAGCAATGTCAGTAGTCAATATTGATAAATTATAAAACATTATATGTATATTTAAATCATTTACCAACTGTTAATAAATCGCCTAGGTAAAAATCCATTAGATAATTGAGAATGTATTAATTTATCGATTAATTTAATTCGCTGAGAAAACGAATGGAATTTTATATTTTTCAGGTGACAAAAACTGATCGTTTTGAATTTTAAGAGCATTTCTGTTAATATTAAAAAAAAGATATTATATCACTGCATTGTTTATAAACAAATACCAGCTGTTTCGTCATAGTAAAAAGTGAAAGTGTTGGTGTTAGATAAGTAACCGAAAGTTGAATAAGTATTATAACAAAAACTTAGCCATAAAGACGGATAAACAAGATTTAATAACGAATTAACAAAGTTTAGACTTTAATAGTTATTACTCATGAATTTTCCATATTTTTAATGCTAACAATTTTTAAACCGATTTTTAATTTTTCATTTAAAAAAGATGGCATCAATCATAATTCCATGGGAACTGAAGAAGACTGAAGTTAATTGAAACTTTTCCCTTTTCACGTGGAGCGTCATCGTCGCCGTTGTAGTGGCAAGTATTGATCACTAAAAATAGTTAAATAGAAAATAATTTGTTTAAATCAACTTATTTCTGAGGTAACTGATTTTCTAATATTCTGTCATTTTCTCACTTTTTAAGTCTTGTGGCTCTGAGTACTGCATATCTGTTTCCCTCCTAGTTAGGCTTATTTACTGGTCATGCAAAAATGTGATAAAATGTAGCTCTATAAATCTGTTAATTATATGATGTGATTAACTTTTTGTCTTGTTTATTTTTTCTTTAAATTCTCAATTGCTGAGACACATGGTAAATTTTATTAGACAATTCACTATTTAGTCATGAACGTTACTAATCATGTTCATTCTTGAAGATATTTTTGTTATGTTTATACATTTAACGTGGTAATATTGTTGACAAAATACTTTCCTGTGTCAGTTATTTACCAAGAGCATAGTTCTACCAATCCTACTTATTGTATTTAAATTAATAGAGGATGTTCAATTGACTCTGAAAAATATGAACTATTTGAATGATTTATACTAATATCTGATTCTTCATGGCTAAAGTAAGCTACTTAACAGAATTTTGGCACACTTGAAACTCTAGTTATATTTTTTTTTAATATGGTTCTTACATATACATAAATTGGAGTCTAGCATCAAAGGCGAACAGTCAAACAAGCAGGGTTGCCAGGTGAGAAAGCCCACTCAAAGCCAAATCGGGTTCGAAAAAAGGCCAAAAAAAAGCCAAACTTTTTCAGAAGCGAAAAATAGCTTAAAAATACGTTAATTTCAATTATTAGTAAAATTGGCGCAGGTTGCGCTCTAAAAATGTAAATATTTACTAAAAAATAAAAATTTTCATGCTTGTTCTGAATCTGAAATTCACTTGAAGCCCTCACAAAGCGAATTAGGAGCCAAAGTAACAAAACATTTCTCAGAAAATAAATAAAAACGTCATTTTTGAACTACTAATGCCTATGAACTACAGAAAAATTGTGGCAAAATGGGGAAAACTGCTTAAAAAAAAGTCAAATTTTCAAGATTTAACAAAAAAAAAAGCCAAATGAAAATTTTGAAGCCAAACGAGTTTGAAAAAAGCCAAATTTCTCGAATTTGGCCTTAAAAAAGCCAAACTGGCAACCCTGCAAACAAGCAGCTGTAAACCTGTTTAGCATGGTGCACAGGAGAATGTTGCTTCCTGTGATGTAGCTATTAGAAAACTGCCAAAAATGCTTTGAAACTAGGCCAAGCATGTTCGCCTTTGCTGCTTGGCTCTAATGTATTGTACACTTTTATCCTTTTGACTGGTTATTTTACATAGCTATATAGTTGTTATAGTGTTTTTGAATTCAAAAACGCTATTACAAAGTCCATTGGCTGAATGGTTGACCAGATAATACTTAAGTACCAAAATTGTCTTGATCAGAAGCACGTTTAAACGTGTAACATTCATTGTGTGACATGATGTCAATCCTATGTGTGGGGATGAATGGGACCAGGGTTGCCAATTTGGCTTTTTTAAGGCCTAATTCTTTTCTCAAACTCGTTTGGCTTTTTTTGTTAAATCCTGAAAATTTGACTTTTTTTGGAGGTTTCCCGGCGCAAGTTTAGAGTTACGTATGCTTGGCGAGTTTCGGCTGTTTAGCGGCACATTTAGAAGCCAAATCATTCACTTAACATGAGTTAGGGTTACTTGTGCCGTTTTCCCATTTTGCCTCAATTTTTAGTTCATAGGCATTAGTAGTTCAAAATAACGTTATTATTAATTTTCTGAGACAAACGTTTTGTTACTTTGGTTCCTAATTCCCTTTGTGAGGGCTTCAAGTGAATTTCAGATTCAGAACAAGCATGAAAATTTTTATTTTCTAGTAAATGTTTTCATTTTTTGAGCGCAACTTGCGCCAATTTTACTAATAATTGAAATAGACGTATTTTTAAGCTATTTTTCGCTTCTGAAAAAGTTTGGCTTTTTTTGGCCTTTTTTTAACCCGATTTGGCTTTCAGTGGGCTCTCTCACCTGGCAACCCTGAATGGGACTTCAACTCAATTTTTTATACCTTAACTTAGTGATGCACAACCTGCCGGCCGCATGCAGCCCGCGAACTGATTCAGTTTGGTTTCAATTAAAGCAATTTTGTTTGGAATTCACAAAACCCACTGTAGCATTTGGGGGAAAGTGTCAGTAGTTCAAAGTTATGATTGGACAGAGTGCTTGAGGATTCTACAATTAACTGTATTTCCACAAATATCATTGACTTGATCTCTCGTAATAATCTTTAAATGGTGGTAAATCTGTTGATTAGTTCTCCTAAACAATCACCTAATTTTAGTTAATTAGTGGTAAAACATGGCGATAATAGGCAAGCTAAATTGTTCATGAAAGTTTGCCAACTCAGCCACTACCACAAACTATCGCCAAGGGGAAAGTAGAACTGAATCTTTCAAATTCTGATATTGGAGCAGTGTCGTCTTCGAGAGGTACAATATGTTTGTGCCGATTTCATTGGTTAATGCAGGGGTCAGAGTTGTCCTATATATCCTATATTTTTCCAAAAACCTTAAAAAGCGTCCTATATTGTCCTATATTTTTGCAAATGTCCTATATTTCTCATCTCAGCCCCAAAGTTGAAGCAATTCTGAGGCATTAAAATAAATTGTGTACAAAAGTAATGAAAATGGGTGAAATGGAAAGTGGGCAAATGGTTGATAGTAGTAGAAAAATAAAATTCCAGTGACAATTATCATGTTTTAACTTATTTATAAAAACTGTAAAGAGGTCATCTTCAAAAAGTTTAACAACAAGAAAGTTATTGTCTCTTCTTGAAGACAATCTCTTAGGATCAAAAACTTCACAGTTTTTATAAATAAGTTAAAACATCATAATTTTATTTCTGCCTCCAATTGTTTGCCCCCACAATAACTCATTTTACATTGGTTCTGGCAATTTTCATCAGTACTCTAGCACCTTAGAATTGCTTCAGGGTCCATTTTCAAGGACAATTCTGAATTATATTCGAGTAGTTTCGATCTAATCATGGCCGCAGTGGTGTAGTGGTCAGCGTGCCTGTCTACCAGCATTACCGACCCAGGTTCGATGCCTTCTGCTTGGGTAGCTGGTCATGGGTCAACTCAGCCCAACTGGGAGTCCAGGGTCAGGCTAGCCACTCAGCCTGGACACAAGCTAAGTAATTAGCACCCCAGGCCCAAAGGCTAATGAAACGGAGATAGAAACCGCCTGTTGGGCCACTAGGCCTGGGCAGAATTTGATTTCGATCTGATCTGTCTGATTCTGATCAGTCTTTATCCCTCTATCATTTTTGCCCATGAGTTTTGAATCACCCTGTGTTATGTTTCAATCTGCATTTCGGAACATTTAATGAATGTTTTTAGTTTTATCCAAAAAAATCATATCTTTATTGTTTATCAAGTCTAAATTCACTGAGAGGTATCAGTTTTTAAAGTTATAATCTGGAAAAATGTAAATAAATATTGTTAACCCTTTTCCGGAGGGTCCTATATTTGTCCTATATTTTTTGTATAGAATGTCCTATATTTAGTGAAATAGTTGCTCCTACCCCTGTTAATGTGAAATGTTAATTTAAATAAAATGTTGTTTGGATGCTAAATTATTTTTAAAATTGGTATATCTATACATTTTAATCAGTTAATATATTTTTCTATGTTTTCAGGTTCAAGATGTTGATGCCTAAAGCTCATCGAATTACTATTTATGAATACTTATTCAAGGAAGGAGTCTTGGTAGCGAAGCATGATTTCAATGCACCAAAACACCCAGAATTAGAAAATGTTCCAAACCTTCATGTTATCAAGGCTATGCAGTCCTTAAAATCTAAAGGTTTAGTCAAAGAACAGTTTGCCTGGAGACATTATTATTGGTATCTGACCAATGAAGGCATTCAACACCTCAGAAATGTCCTGAACTTGCCTCCTGAGATTGTGCCCGCCACATTAAAAAGACAAGTGCGCCCAGAAACTAGAGGACAAAGGCCAAGGGGTATTAACAATTTCTTATTTAGAAGTTTCTATTTCAATTTTTTCTTTCATTTTAATAGTTATCTAATTTATTACTTTTTTAATGTAGCACCTGATGCTGCCCAAAAAGCCCCAAGTGACAGAGAAGGATACAGATGGGCTCCCGGTAAATATTTGATTATTCTGGGGGTGTTTTCAGCCTGAGTTTGAAAAAATCTAAACTTAGCTTAATAACATTAAAGTCGAAAAGTGATTTGTTACAATCAAATGTAATTGCTTTTAGCTCTGATTAGACTGATAACAATGTCAGGTTAGTTATAAAACTTGAATATGCATGGGTAGAGGTGTGAGTCGAGAATATTCTCCAGGGGCAAGAATTTTGAGAATAATCGAGAATATTCTATTTTTTTTATTAATAAATGTAAAAATGTTTGATAATATGAAATGGTCATGTAGTATAAGTGTTGGAAACTTGAAAACAATAACAACTTCAATGAAATTTACCATTTAAAAGTCACCCTACAGTTCAGAAAATATTCTCTGAACTGTAATTTCATTATTTCGCAAGATTTTTTTTTAAATAAGTAAATTTTATTTAATACAAAATAAAATATTCAAAGCAAGTTTTACTGGGAGAAAATACTCATACAATTAAAAGAGGAGTCTTAATTCTTTTTATATAGTTGTTAAAAGCAAAGGTAATACCAATAGCTGTCAAACTGAAAGACCTTTAAAACCTGACATTTAGCTAAAGAACTCTAAATTACTATCAGATGCAGTTTAATTTACTGTCTACTTAAAAATATTTATGAATGAATAGTATGAATTAGTTTGTCTTAACTTTTTGTTTGCGTAATGGGGTATTTGCATAAGTGAGGGATTTGCTTAATTTTACACTTTTTGATACGTTATTGTTTAAAACTCTCAAATATCAGATTTTTAAGTTCAAAAATATAATATGTTTTAAATAATTCAATTTTATTTTTGCCAAAACACTAAAGTCAGGTGATCAAAAAACTGGATTTGACATCACAGCAGCCTCGAAACTAGTTTACTATTTTTCAATGATCGGAAAACTGGATACTATTGGATATGCTGTCATAGCGCTTGTAAACAACAGTGTTTCTGTTTTTGTGCCAAAACGAAATTTCAAAAATTTATATCTCAGAAACTGGGAAACTCGGGAACTTCATTTAAACGCCATTCTTCATGGGTTTTTTATCTACTATTTTAATGAAATTTAATCTCAAATCGTGAGAATACATCATTTTTATTCAGATTCATTAATATTTTCCTTTATGAGAATATTCTCAAAGTTACAATTAAATTTATATCTTACTCATCTTCGGACCTGTGGTTCATCATCGCGTCTCCCTCAATTAGCATTGAGACGCGGAAAAGTTTCTCCTCGCTTTCTAATCTAAATCGTAGGAACTCAAGCTTATTTAAATTCATCTTTATCACATGCTGCTGAAAATGTTGATGGAAATTTAGAATTTTTTTTATAAAAGCTATAATCATAACTTGTGTTCTGAAATTGATCCCAAACAGAAATTTAAATCAAATGGTTTGGGAAAAAGGGTAAAGATATTCATGTAACCAAATTGGTTTGTAGTATAATTTTGTGAAGGGGGATAAGTCAGTTTGTTATCAGATAAGTACTATGCAATTGAAGTAAGCTGATTATAAGCTTGTAAAAATTTAACTTAACATACTTAGAAATTTAAGCTAAGAAATTTCACAGTTTTCTTCAATTATGTGAAAATTTTAAATTACTTAATAAAAATAATTTAGGTAATAATGCATAAATCTGTAACCTGTACCTTTTTTTGTATGAAGCAATTCAAAATGTAGTTTTGTAACGTTAAACGTTATGCAAAAAGTTTTACTGATGAAAGTTTTCAAAAGTTGGCAGGCATGATATATACCTTATAAAAAATTTTTCAAAAAAAAATTATTTTAGTAGCTTCTGGGAGAATATTCTCGAAAATTCTCCTCTTGGAGAATATTCTCCAAAAGATTATTACCGAGAATTTTACATCTCTATCAATGGGCAAACAATGTAATTAGTGTTTGCATTAGAAATATTAATTTAACAGTCCTAATCCTAGCCCTAATAATATTAATAGTTTATTACATAAATTTTATGGTATATTATGCATAGCCGCCAAGTACTACGATTTTATCGGAGTTGCTCCTAATTTTGGTTTCTTCTCCGCTAATCAGATTTTTTTTAAATACTTTTGCTGCAATCGTTAAATTTTTTTTTTTTATATATATATATATATTTTCTGATAAGTAATTATTTTCTTTTTCAGGAGCACCAGACAAAAGGGGTGAAGTTGGTTTGGGAGGTGGCGAGAAGTTGGAATTTGTAAGTTTTCTTTTTTGGTGGTATCATTTTAAAATGTATTTCTGGGGCTTATTTAATCCAGTTTTTAAATATCCTTTGCCTCAGTTTTATAAAATGTTTAGTTTTTTTTACATGAGTTAAAAAAAATGTGCATTTCTGCAAAATAAAACTTAAACTTAATTAAGAATGCAAAAGGAATGTTTAACGAAATCCTAAAGTTCAATTCCAATATAATTATTTTTCTCTTGCATGTAAATTTTGTAAATGATACTCGTTTTTTTTACCCATCTCTAGTGTTAATATAATAAGTACCATGGCTTACTAGATACTATACAGCTAGTCGAGATACAGAAATCATTAAAAATCCAGATGTCAATAGCTGACAAACTGGCAAGGCAAATCCTTAGAGTTGAAGGCTAAATGGCTCAAAAATTCGACTCGGCCAACGATCAGAAGTTTGTCACGAAAACACCCCCTTATTTGTCGGTGTGTTATCCTATTGGTTGGTCAGTATAGGTAGGATTTGTGGCGATCCTAGCAAGGAAAAGTTGTCAAATGGTTTTCATTATTTAAAACTCGGCTAGCCTGTATAGTATCTAGTAAGCCGTGTAAGTACAGTGAGTTAAGTCTATATTTTGAAGATATTTAAAACTAAGATGCATTTCTGTATTTTTATTTTCAGAAAGGAGGATTTGGCCGGGGTCGTCAACCACCTCAGTAGTTTGTTTGTGTAGTGAAAAATAAAAAAAAATTATATATTTTGCCTTTATTTAGTTGCGCCTTTAAACACAGATTTTCTGAACATTTTACAACACAAAATAAAACAAGTGTTTTGGTGGATAATTTTTATGCTGATGTTTAAAATCTCAACCTAGTTGATTTCCTAATTAAAGGGGTCTTTGTCAATGAAAAAAGTAACAAGTGTGGTGTATTCTATTAACCTTCCAGCGGGCGCACCCTCTATTGCAACACGAAAGGGCGCACATATCTCTTAGATACATGATTGTAAAATGTTAATTTTCAAGCATGTAATTTTAAAACAAATGTCTAATCAGTAAATGGTTACTGATTATGTTTCATTTAAATCAATATTATTTCAAAAGGAGCAGGGCCGTGTGGTAGATTTACCCAGTATGAGGAAAGTCCCAGAAATGCTTCCCCTTATGTATTTTTCCTTTAAATAATTGATACTTCAAATTAATTAATGTAAATATTTAACTAAAATTAATCATAAATAACTTATTGATTAGTAATTAAGGATATATATTTAATTAGTAATTAATGATACATAATTAAGTCCCTCAATAATTCTCTAATTATGGGGGAATTGCGTTGTAGCTTGTAGAAAACTAACCAATTTCTAGTAATATAATTAAATTACCATTAATTAGTTTCAAAAAGGGCAATTATTTTTTACACGATTCAAAACACTTTTCAGCAATAAAAGCAACATTTTGTGATTTTCATATACACTGCATCCTTGATAATTCAGAACTAACGAGATAATTTTTTTTCCTATTTAAGTTCAAAAGTGCCCCATTTGAGGGGTAGATTTAAACACGCATTTCATTTGAACACGTGAGTAAATTGTTCAAAATTCATTTTTAGGAGCAACAAATTTATCTTACTTTAAAGTTTAAATTTACAGCAATCAATGAAGCTTGATATTTAGCACTTTTATACGTTTTCCCCCTTTAAATATCAGTTTTTAATACATAAATTTTTTAGCTAATTTTTAAAACGTATGAAAGTGTTTAATGTGAGAAAAATTCTAATAATTATATTGCCCATTATAAAAAATCAATGAGAAAAATTTTAAGAACTTGGTTTTCTTCAGTATTTATGGAAAGTAAACTATACTCGACTGCAACGTTTTTTTAACCCAGTACGCAGGGGTCGCAGACCTCCTATAAATCCTATATATTTGAAAAATTAGTAAAAAACCTCCTATATTTTGATAAGCATCCTATATTTCCTATAATTTTGCTCGGCGCACTCAAATTCGCGCTGAAAACGTTCCATTCCATATAGCCCAGTCAATTGGGGTTCAAAAGTGACGTTTTTAAATCTTTCATATAGAAGGGTTTTTTTCGACGGTTTTTTATGTTTTCGAGGGCGCTGATTACGAATATGAAGTTTGCTGCCACGTGGGAGGTCGGCTTCATATCGAAAATTGCAAAATTTTTGCTCTTTTTTCGATCTTTTGCGTATACATAAAAAACTATAAGTTTCTCGAAGATAATCTTCGTTATAAAGTTGAAGTAAACAAAATTTCCTACAAAATGCACTACTCAACATTGATTTTCTGAAGAGTGGTTCTGCCGCTAGAGCGCGCTGAAAAACAGCGATTTTTTGGCCTTTCCGCAAAAAAATGAAAAGCGCGCGCTTCTACCCTCTACAAAAGGAAAACTATTCACGTTCCAACAAAACTTTTGTACCACGTGAAAGAGAATTTAATTGCATGTGCAGAAATGGTGTCCATACAAAAAAGTTATCAGGAGACATCAGTTTTGTAAAACAATTATTTTATCTTAAATTAGTAATATTTCTAGCTAGTTTTTCTTATTTTCTAATAAATTTGTTCTCTAAGGTACAAAAATTATTTTGGTTGCTTAGAAGGTTTGTTTTTATTGTGAAAACGGCCCCTTTAGCACTTCTCGCCAAAAGCAGAAAACTACCCTAATTCTGAGATTTCCCTCAGATGTTGATTATGTAAAAAGGACTATTTACATTGAAGTACATTTTCATTCATGTAATTAATTGCAATTCCCCAATAAGGTGCTCAGTAAGCCTAAGTTGTCGGGCCTTCTGGTTTTCCCCATTGAAAATAAGCAAGTCAAATAAATTTACGTGACAAGGGTAAAAGTCTTTCTGCAGGGTGTTTCACCTTACCGATGTCAATCACCTGACAAGTTAAGTTTCTTTGGCCAACACGATTTTTTTTAATTTCTTACCCTTTGACAGCTACATTTTTAATATAAATTATAAAAAGGTGCATTTATTTCGGATAATTATATTTGGCTCCGGTACATTCTAAACTAAATTCAAATACTACTACCAAAAACAACTAACACCAGATACCAGCTCTGGTGCAATTCAAACCCTGTCTACACCCCTGAAGACATCAAAATTTTTCTATATATAGTAGAACCTCAATATAGCGACCCCTCACAGTACCAACAACATAGGGACATTATAAAAAAAGGACTCTATAACGAATTTGGAAAAATCAGAATTACAATTAAATAAAATAGGGATATAGTACCTGAAATAACATTCTCACCAGTGGTGCAAAATATCAGGCAAACATTTAAAACAATCATTCAGAGTAATTTCGCTTTCAGAAAATTCCCCTTTGTTATAGCTTTTTAATCATCTGAACTTTATTAATTCTGGCTGAAATTGGCAGTTGCTTTAACGAAAAACTTGTGTTTGAGGTCGCTGCAATTATTTAAAAATATTATTCCTATGATAAAATAATCCCAAATTTAATAATCAGTTGTTGTAACAGAGGGGTATTCATAAAGATGTTCTACTGTACTTTAAAATTTAAAGAAAACTGTCTCAGCCATTTTTCTCAACAGTTTAGGAAGTAATTAAAACTGAAGTATCAAAAATATAAGTAAAGGAACACAAAGAAAACATTAACGCAGAGTGAATACCCATACACCAAATGGTTTTTAAACATCATAATAATTTATTCACTGGATTGAAGTACCATACAAAGTCAAGCTCATGGTCATGGTGGAAAAATTGTCTGGTTGATAGAGACAACTATCAAAATTTGAACACAATTCAACAAGGCTTTTTATTATACTTTGATAAAAGCCAATTTAATGATTTTTAGAATATTCATGTCTTAGAAATCTTAACATATATATTAATAATGTTATTTAGAGTTATTTAAATTGCTTCATTCAAAAATAATAGTATTTGAATAATGCAGTATTTAAAATAAATGATAGTTCTGCAATGGTTTAGATAATTTAGTATCAGCTTATATAAGTGTAAGTGTTTTGAGGTAAATTTAAGAAAGAAAACTATACCGTATACAGATGAACTTAAACACAGAAATACATGGTATAAGCAGTGGCGGATCCACAGGAGATACTGGCATGGGTGCCACTTTTCAAAATTTGTAAGACGGAACTTTAAACTATCGTATTAATCATTGTCATCCAGTCTAGCAATTTTTTTTAATTGCATGAAAATTCATAAAATATCATGAACAATCATAGTTCTTTAAATTCTAAATCAAGATAAAGCTGTATGAGTATGTGAGTAAAACCATGTTACTTGTGGTCAAAATGTGCAGTTCAATTTCGTTAATGTTCCCGCTAAATTCCACTATGCTCTTTTGGATACCAAAAAAGTAGTAATATATTGCTAAAACAATTTTAGACTCAGATTAAAATGTTTAGTTAGATCAAAAACTATTCACATTTTCAATAAATGTTGATATTTGAATGTATGGCATTCTCAAAAGCATGGTAATATTTAGCAGGAACGTTAACGGAATTGAACCAAATGTGCAATGTAGGTATTGGAATTTAGTACTAATTTTGCATTTCGTAATATACCTGAGACAGAATTCCGTTCATTGAAATTTTAAAAAGACGGAATTCCGTCCTGGGCACGGAAGAGTAGCACCCATGGATACTGGGGTGACCCCCCCCCTCCAACAGATCCACTGGACAGCCTTTTTCAGGTGTCACCCATTGGTCCAAATTGTCAATAAAACCCTTTAAATTCTAATGAGTCGAATTCCAAAAAAAATCTGTGGGAGAACCCCCTCTTATTTGCTTGGAACACAGTATCATACACAAAATTTAAACACTTTAAGATTCAAATCCTACCTATATGAATATGTGTTAGTTTAAGCTACATTTTTTAACCTATTGTGTACATTATTCCCAGGAAGGGCACGAGTCGAACCTGGGGGCATGTGTCACCCCAACGTAAGACCATTTTTTGTAAGCTCTTGGAATTTAACTTTAGTGGGAAACCACAAAATCCCCAGAAGCTTGGTCCTAAATGCATTAAAACAATACTTTCAAGGAGCAAACTTAAACATTTTCTGGGAGAGGACCCTCAAACCCTTATTTTTGCTGAAAACTAAGTACTACTATTGTTTATAAACTTTTTACATTCAGTGCTCAAAGATTCAAAACAGGGGGGTTATGTAGGGCCAAAGGACCTGTCCCCCCAAAAAAATTTGGACTTGGTGGATGAAAACTAGTTTAAATCCTTTTTTAGGAGTCGAATTTCATAAATTATCTGGGAAACCCCTAGACCTTCCTTTTAAACTTGTTACCCCCACAAGAAAAGTATAGTAAAGGTCTGGACAAAACTGGGAAAGGTCCAATTCCTATTCTATAGCATGCAAGGTGCACACTAAGACATGTACAGAAGGGTTTTTTTATAGCTAATATTGCATATAAACTTAATTAAGGGGAAAAATAACATTTCCATTTAATGTGTTTGGATCGAAATATGTTATTTTGTATCAGAAATAACACCAATACAATTTTTTTAACTGTTTCCATTTCCAATTTTGATATTGCTTTTATTCATAGTATAAAAAATAAATATCCTCTGATCTTTAAAATTTGAAATGTTAAATATCAGAAATTAAAGATACATTCATCTAAGGGGCCACCACTGTGCTATATATAAACCTGGAGTGCAAGCTTCCTATACTTTAACAATTTGAAAATCGTGCGTAGGGATACAAATCTGCTGAAATGGGCAAAACATTAATGCTAAAACAAGGTAAGCGTGTATTAAAAATAGTTCCCTTAAAATCTCTAATATTTATTTAACTCTGTTGTCATTTCATTGTTTTTCAATGTAGAAATTTTGTTAATATATCGTACTATAACTTTTGTGCTCCCATCTCATCAAATAAATAAACAACATGTTATGTTAGATTCTGTAAACATACAACCAATATGTAGAACTTGATCTTCATATAATTTTTGCCCCTTGACGTAATGATACATTTTTATTTTGGCATGCTGAGTTTGCACTCCAGGTTATTATACAGCTCAGAGGGAACAACAGCCTGCCAGAAACACCTGGTCAGGCTATACAACATAGTCAAGTAAGATGCTTGGTACAAATATGAGTTTTGCTGATAGTTTTCGGAAGTATTACAAAGAGAACTAGAACTAATAAAAACAACTATATAACAAACTAGTATTACTATTTAACATGTTTTGCATACAAAACACTCTTCTAAGTTTTAGTGAAATGGAAGTCTTAATGGCCAAAGAAAATAATGATGATTAAATGAAATTTATACACATGGGAAGTGGGTTAAATGTTGTGACATAAACAGCTACTTACAATAATATGTACAAGTTTAAGTATCAATATAGAATTTTAATGTTGAAAGATCCACAAACTTCAAAACTATTCATTTTCATGTCAACCCATATACTCCTGGTCTTTCCTTTTTTTTTTTCAGTAAAAAACACAAGGTAATCTCCATACTATTTGGCACTTTTATCTCTCTTCTTTATTCGCTTTGAGTGCTTTGTTAAACAACCCTGAAAATAGAACAGATTCTTTCTCATTTAAAAAAATACAGAGAAGCTTGGATGATTCAAAGCTAACACAACCATTATAAACTTCATACTAGTAACCCATTGTACTGTGGGTGCGTTTTTGCACCATTTTGTTTCTCAAAGCCAAATTAAGATTAATTAAGCTGCAAACTGAAAACAGTTTATATCATTAAAACAGTTTGGGAGAACTATTCTCTTTCTTGAAAAAGCAGGACTGCTGTCATACCCAAACAAAAATGAAATTATCTTTGAAAAACCCTAGGGGTTCTTTTTGTGATTCTAGTGATGATATTATAACAATGAATTGCAAAGAAATCATCATGATTTAATTGTTATATAAAACTTAGAATCATCCACAATTATTTACCATTCATTTCAAGCGACCAAAAAAAAATTTCAATTTATCCACTACTTTGAATTAAAGGTGCTTGAACTTGATTAATTTAAGTTGCACTGTTTAACAAAATCAAAGTTTTAAGTTCTTCAGAAGTCAGAATTATGTGAGGTTAATAACATATTTCTATTTGGAAGTTTACAAGCTGTAAAAAATAGATACCAGAAAAACTGGATAGGATACTAAGACAATGGAAAATGTAAAAGCTGTACAGATTATAGACCTGATACTGACTTAAGACTTTTCTGTTTGATAATATTTAGTTAAGTATACGCTTTAAATTATATGACAAGGGGCATGGGCCCTTGATCTAACCGTAATGGTAAGAATAAGATTTAAGGATATTTTTAAGTCCTACCATGCTTATAAAAAATGGGAAATAGAAAAATCTTTCAATAAAATATTTTTCAATCAAATTTTATATTCTGTTCTGAAACATTGAACATAGTTTCTGATTTGTAAATAGTTGACTAACTACTACCTTAATTTTAAGCTTTTATTAATTTAATTTTATTAATATAATTTTTTATGATCATAGTTTTTACAGTTTGATAACAAATGCTGATGGGAAAAAGTAACAGATTTTTGAAAATAAGTCTTAAATGTCAATGTAAGATTGTCTTAAATGAAAACAAAAAGATAAATGTTGTTCCTTTTATACTTTTTCAAATACAGTAAAAGTAATTCAAAATCAATAGCAAGGTTTTGAAAAAAAAAAACATTTACTTATTTAAAACATTAAAGAACTAAATAAGAGTGTTTGAGAAAAGACAAGCTTAATATATTAAAATATAAGCAAAGCAATAGGTTTTTTAATGGTAATTATCGTAAGCGGCTCCAAAAGAGCAAGCAAAGTACCTCTATTAAAATTATCTTAAACTTGAACAGTAATTATTTGCAAAAAAATTCTATAAGCATGATACTTACATCATGATGCTCTTCATGCTCATTATGCTTTCTTTTCTTAGACTTTTTATGCTTGTGTTTGGTGTAATGCTCATCTTCCTGTATTCAAATTTCATAGAAACATGGATAAAGTTTATGCAAAAAAGAAAAAATCATTAATAACAATGAAAAATAAGTTTACATTAGTATTTAAATCTAGTAGCATTGAAACTAGCATCATTAATATATAAGATTAATTATCATGCAATTCATACCTCTGAACTATTTGCAGAAGACCTAGATGAAGATGAAGAGCTTGATGACTTAAGAAAAACATATGGGGGTTAATAGGTTCCATCATACATCACTGAACAGGAAATAACAAAAAAAATTAAGTTTGAAACTATGTACAATTTTTAAGATATTAACCATGACTCACCCTCTTTTTCTTCTTTCTCTTTATTTTCTTTTTCTGAAAAATTAGGAAAGTCCTAAATTAGCTCAATAGTTTTATGTACGGTTGAAATATTGGCTGAAAAAAATAAAGTATCCATAATATTCAATAGTCTAAAATTAACAAGAAATTAAAAAATTTTAGGAAAAGTAGAGAAATATCGTACTTACCTTACTGGAAGAATTTTCACCTAATAGTTTTTCACGGTTTCTTCTGAGTTCATCTCTAAATTTCTATTTAAAAAAAAAAACAGATTTAGGAACAATAAGTCATAAAACAGTATATTCTGTTGAAAGAAAAGTAACTCCTTAAGAGAAGAGGGAAAAGAAGAGCAAAAGCACAGTAGACCATTAGATATTTTACAATATTTGATTAAAAAGTTACTTAATTTTTAATATAATTTAAATCTACATAATGGTATCTAGCAACTAACAAACCATTATAGACCTTTATAGGTTAATTAACTGTGGGAGTTGATCACTCCTATTTATCTTAATGCAAAATGTATTGATTATGTGATCAACACATCATTTATTGTCATCAAAAATTATTCATATCCATAATAGAAAACTACTTTTTTGAGTTTCAAACATCAATTTTTACAAGCAATCATCTGACACTTATTTTATAAAATCAGTTGTTCTGATTTAATTTCAGGGAAAAGAAAATATTTGATTCAACATATAGAAGAGAATGGTGAGGAGTGGGTGTGACTGATCAATAAATATCACATGAATGATTTACCAAAATCATTTACACCAAATTTGTTGTTTTGGAAAAAACTATTTAAGAACTCTTCAAAATGTTTGTATAGAAATCTTCAGAGTAAATTAGATATTGTTATTGTTTAGATGTAAATTTATAGACGAAAAAACTATTTTGTTTTCACTGGCCTCAAAAATCTATAGAATATTCTGATCTATAGTATAGATTTGATCAACCCTTTTAAAATAAGGTGATAAACAGCGTTCGAAGTTAACGGTGGTCTGAGACAACTGAAAAATGGCTCGGACCATTACGGTAAAAAATCACTGGTCTGTCGGACCATTGTCGAAAAAATATCCAACTCTCCAGGTGTTTTTTAAAACTGCAAACATGTAAGAGAAGAAAGACTGAGTCACAACGCATGCACCGTTTACTCTTTTAATAATTATTGAACATATATTAATTTTTGGTAGTATTCACTTTAAGTGCAATAGTTACTTTAAAAAATTTGAACCTGTCCTTTTAAATTTGGTCAAAGACTAGTAAGATTGGAAAAGCACTAGTCCGCCGGACCAGTGTGATTCCCCCCCCCCCCAATTTCTAATGCTGGTGATAAACAATTCCAAAATCTTTGTCACAAAGAGATAATAAATGCCAACATAGATTTTGAGATTATAAAAAGCACATGAGCCCAGCCATAAGAAACAAATGTAACAGGTATTCATACTTACTTCATTCATTTTCTCTTCCCAAGCAGCTAAAGTACTAGAGCCTTTCTTATTCTTGGTCATAATTTGCTTAACTTCTTCCCTGGAAAAGAATTTTTTTGTTTATAGAAAGAAATTTTGAAAGAACACAAAATTTTTTAAACATCCTTCCTAGTAACCAAACAAATTTTAACAGAAAATACTACATCAACCTGCATTAGGATTGAAAGGGTAATAAAGAAAAATGATGTATTAAACCTTCTTAGAAGAAAATTTTTGTTTTCTTCATTAAATAGATAAATAAATATCTTTTAGAATTTTATAAATTATTGTTATTTATAAAAAAGTATTAATTTTTACTTCAAATTTTAATGGGAAAAATTAGACTGAATATGATTTGATTCACAATGTTTTCTTCAGTTACTGATGTTTATATTTCATACTAACCTAAAAAATTACTCATTATTGCCTTATTTCATGTATATGGCAATAAAATTCAGATTATATATGAGTTATTGCATGACTTTCAAGAAGTTTCTTTTATAAGTGATTGATAAGCTACTTTGTGGTATGTTTTACTTCTTCCCAATGGTGGCTAGTCTATAGGAGCACACAAGAACCCCCAATGAAAATGAAATAAGTTGATTAATTAATATAATTGAAAAAGTAATAAAAATCTATTCCAACTTCCATCCTATTCAGAATGAGCATCCAGTCTCCCTTCCATTCAAAATGCTGAAAAGAAAAAGATTTCATAATAATAACTTGGAGACCGTTCAATGCTTTATGACTTTTTTGCCTTTATATGCTGGTGCAACCAAGAAACAGGCAGGAAGGAAAGCGAATACTGAGCTTGAATCACTTGGAGTCCCCCGAACCTCGTTTGGGCATTTGGACACTTTCTGCACCCCTGCCTTAACCTATATTAAAATGTTTGTTAGTTGTTTGATATTATGAACACTTTGCTTGATGGGGGAATCCGTTTAATCAGCACAAAATGTCCTAGGCCCAACATGTTTCTATTAAGCAGAACACACTGTTGTAAAACCACAAAGTTTTATCTAATATAACTAAATAAAATAGTTACCAAGAAGGTCTGTCACGATTTAAATAGTCTCTAATTGAAGGACCACCAGAAGATACAGGACCACGAGCTCTTGCCATTGCTATTGGGTTCATAAATGCCTAAAGAAAAAATAAAGATAACATTTATGTCATTGATTCTTTTTTATATAGATGCAAGATTTTATGCTAATTTCCTTTATAGAATAATAAAAAGAGAACTATTTTATATAATAATCATATTGATTTTATATTTTATTATGCATTATTATATTTTCAGCTTATTTACTGTTCTTCATTTTACTTAAACAACTCATCATTAGTACCTCGTATTACTACAAAATTTTAGGTTACAATAAAAAAAAATTTTTTTAAATTAAATGTGATCCAAATCAAGGGTTTAACTTAGGTGGAGCAGAGGTCCATTGCACTACAAAGAATCCTACTTTAATGATATCTTTAAAATATTAAAAAATTGAACGATTTATAATATATTAACTCCAGAGGTTCTAAAACTGTGGGTCGCGACCCATTGGTGGGTTGCCAGTCAGTGTCTGGTGGGTCGCAACAAGCTTTTGAATATGTCTAAATATAAAGTATCTTTTTATAATTTTTGTGAACATTTTCTTAGCTTTTGAAATTTATCAAATTACCTAAATTGAAAAAGAGCATTAAGAAACAATACACTCTTAGCGTCGAACACAAAAGACAATTAAAGTAAAATACAAACGTGTCACTTTAATGTGCTGATAATGCAACATTTGTCAGTTATTCAAGTATGATTTGAAAAAAAAAATCAGCGTTTCTAAACGTAGACCTACCAACGGGGGGGGGGGAATACAAATTTTTAGAAATTTCTCAGGAAATAATGTAACTGCAATTTATCTTAGATTACTAAAAAACGACTTAAAACCCAGTTTTTAAGAATCAAATTTCAAAAATCTCTCTAGGGGAGGACCCCCTTTTTTTATTGAGGAGCTCATTGTTGCTCCCACAATTAAACAATATGATACGCTTACAGATTCAAATCCTTCCATTTAATTTTTTATCAAGTTAATTTAACCTCTAATACAAGCATGTAATTTATTATTGTTACAAAATATAAGTTGAAGACAAAATCCTATACACAAGAAGCTAAAGTATTATTAACTATTACAAGGGGGCAGGGGAGATAGATGAGGTGGGTCGCGTTGGATTTTGTTTATAAAAGGGGGTCGCAATGCTAAAATGGTTGAGAACCCTTGTATTTAACTGATGGTTATTTTAAACTTGTAAACATTTATTATGAATACATTCAACCTATTGACCTGATGATATATGTAACTCAACCACTAAAAAGATGGTACTTCGCGTACAATCTAAAATTTAGATTGAAGATCAGTGGCGGATCTAGAACATGAGCAAGGGGGGGGCTAACTTAATCTGATTGAGGATGATAATGAAGTAACAAGACGTGCTTTTTACAATATTCGTTAATGTCTTAAATATTGAGGGCATTGTTGAATGTAAATGACTAGTATTGTTAAATATAACTAATTAATTAGTAAATTAAATTAGTTAATCATTAAATATATCAAAATATTAATAAGGGTGTGTCAACCGGGAGGGTTTTTTTTACGATGATTTGAGTCAAATATTTTTTTCCAAGAATATAGATCAAATGTGAATTTTCGTGCACTTAATTTCAATGTTTAGCGAATAATACATCCATCCCGAGGCATAAGGGGGGTTTGGGGGAACCTCCCCCAAGAAATTTTTTGAAAATTTGACCCTAAAAAGTTGTGTTTTGACTCATTTTTGGTTATTTGGGACCCTTTGAATGTCACACGAAAAAGATGATTTCTTGTACCTACTCGTTTTCAAAGGAAAAAAACTGTAAGATATAAGAATTTCATGGGGGTGGTTTGAACCCCCTAACCCCGTCTCTATTTTCACAGAGTAAATGTTTTGTAAGAGACTTACAGCCATATTCACCGCTATCAGAGTCGGTGTTAACCAGTAGCTAAAGAAAGAAAAATTAGCTTTTCGCTTACTCTGATTGGTCAGCGTTTCTTTTTGACCAAAGATTTAACACAGACGCTGAAGGCTATGAATATGGCTGTTAGCGCATTAGACCCTTTTAAAAGTGAATCTTATAAAAACCAGGGAGTTAAAGATCTTGCAGAGGGGCTAAAGCTCATAACCTTTAAGTTGTGAAACAAATCTATAAAAATGTAAGGGGCTAAGTATTTTGGAGGTTATGCTTTGTAAGGCTTAGAAAGCTCATTGGAATCTACAAGTTCTGAATCGCATTTATATTAAAGTGCTGAAAGCTAAAGATCTTGGAGGGGGCTAACGCTTTTAGGCTAAAGCTCATTAAATTGCGAACTAAATAATATAAAGCATCGCAAGGAGGCTAATTCTTTATGGGGGCTAAAACTCATTGGCCCCTTTAAATTGTGAATTGAATCTACACAAACTCAGGGCTACAAGCCTTGTAGGAGCTAAAGATCATGGAAGAATTCATAAGGGTTAAAGCTCATTAAATAGTGAACCAAATATATTTAAAAACGCAAGAGGGCTAAAAGCTTTGTAAAGGCTATTGAAGAGCATGGAGGGGGCTAATGTTTCATAGGGCTAAAGCTCATTAATTTGTATACAAACAAAAAAACGCAAGGAGGCTAATGCTTTTAGGGGCTAAGCTCATTGGGCCCTTTAAATTACGAATCAAACCTTCAAACATGCAGGGGGCTAATAATTTGTAAGGGCTAAAACCTCTAGAAATCCTTAAATAGTAAATGGAGTTTATAAAAATGCAGGGGGCTAAAGATCTTGGAAGGGGCTTAATGCTTTGTAGACCCTTTGAATTGTGAAAAAGGCTACAAAAAACTGAAAAAAAGTTAAAAATTTTGAAAATTTAAACAAAATTTTCTAAAGACTTAATTTTTTTTTCGAAAAAGTTCAATTTTATGTAGTGTAAACTTAAGTCCCAAGGGGGGGGGCTATAGCCCCCCCATAGATCCGCCACTGTTGAAGATTGTACGGACCTCCAAAAGATGGTACAAATACCATAATTATTGTACGTCTGGCAACGCTGCTGGCTAGGCGAGAATGGTAAACCCAAACGGGGAAGGCCATTCTCTTCCAGGGTTGGATAGGTATGGAGAGAGCGCCAAACTGGTTTCTTCTCACCAAGTACTCCTTCCCTTCCCTCTCCTTCGAAGGAGCCAAAATATGGTGCTTTAGTAGCCAAACCTGCTACCCTGATTTCCCGCACCCCTACTCGAACTTGGATTTTCAGCATTTGTGTTTACCATTCTCGCCTACCTATTAGTAATAGTTCGGCGAAAACATTGATTATGGAATCTGTCCCCCCAACATGGTAAAAGGATCTAGAATAGCATATTTTAAAACTAGGTAAATATGTAGGCTTTTGGAAAAAAAAACACTCCACCCAAACATAAACTGAAATGACACTTTTAGTGTAGGGATTGGATAATTTTCAATTTTTACTTTAAATTGTATTGTAGGATAAAACATAACAACCGTCTTTTGTGAAGGATCCAATATTTGAAATCCATAAACTGCAGACGTTAAAACTACATCGATAATTTTATTTAAAAATTTAAAATAACTTACATATCTAGTATCACGTTTACCCATTGTGAACTTCACTCATCAATATTTTATCCCCTTTGACGATGATATAATTGAAGAAATTCTTCAAGGTTGCATATGCATAACAAGACAAATTTTTTGGGACTTTGGTAAAACCAATCTCGTTATAAAGAGGATTAATATCACATTTCAAAGCAAATTGTAAGAATGGAAAATTTTAATTTAGGACACATTTTAAAACATTTGTTCAGCGATGAGCGAAATGAAAATGAAACAACAACAAATAAATAAATAGAAATCATAAAACATCGATAAATTTTTAAGCTCTATCGATTATTTTAGATTAATGAAGGACAAAGCAGGGAGTTGTGTAAGTTAGAGGTTATTTTGGCGCTAAGATCGCTTCACGTCCTCTATGGTCACGTCACGAGAAGATTTCTCGAGAAGCGGAGTAAAAGCTTGATCAGAGTTTGAAGTTTGAAGGAGTGTAAAAACGAAAAACGTTTATCAAGTCCTTGTCAATCCAATCTTCATCTCTGCGGTGATTAGATGAGTTTCTCAAAAAAAAGAAAGCATGTCCTCAAAATTATTGATTCGACCAATAGAGCATTTTCAATCACATGACTCGGCCTAACAACTGCCTTAGCAACGTTGTTTTTGCCAGCTTTCCGCGATGACGTCACAACCAGTTATTTTCCTTTAACTGTTAACCATTGGTAGCAAATTGGTAGGCATACAAACAGTGTTTACATCTGGATGTATTTGTATATATGTTTATATTCTCTAAATTTTACTTTAAAATAACCTAAATTTACTAAAAAGACATCAATGTTTAGATTTTAAGTCATTTAGTGATGCTATTTTAAGTTTTAACCGTGATCTGAATGACGAAATCGGGGATCTGTCCAAGTCAAATTTATAACATTTTTAAGTTTCCTTTGGTACAGCTATAAAAAGAGTCGTAAAATAATAAGTAGATTATTATTTTAAGATCTAATTATAACCATATTAATTAGATATCTGTGGTTGTCAATCATAATTACTGATAACCTTAACTTTTGCTGTTTTAAGATATTTATGTGTTAAAACACTAAAATTTTTAAAATTTCTCACGTTTATTTAAAAAAATAGGCATTGAAAATAGAATCCAGAAGAGACCCCTGGAAATATACTTTTTAAATTCTGTGTGTCATGATTGCCATCCACATTACTTATAATGCAACTAAAATTAAAGCAATTTGTAGAATTATTTTATTTTCTTAAAATAAACTTAAGTTTTCTAATTTTATATTTCGTCATTTATAAATTATTCAAAATAATCATATGAGTTAGGAATGACTTCTAAATTCAACTTCCTTTCATACTACATTGCTTTTTATCTACTAACCTTATAGACACCGTTGCTTATTTTATGTAATTCTTAATTTGCATTACCTATTATTTATTATCACTTATATTTTTTAATTGTAAAGTATCTTAAAAATGGTTTTGATTAAAAAATACTGATTTTCATGCTTTTTTAAAATGTGTACGTTACTTGAAATAGAAGCATTTGAGCAATAATGAGTTTAACTGCAGTTTAAAAAATCCTGCACTAGGCTCAAAATATCTTATAATATACAAAGTTTTTTAACAGGTATTTTCCATTCTGTTATGAGTTATACTTATAATATTAAAGAATTAGAATTGTTTCACACTATCCATGTTCCAGATGACAGGATCTATTGAAAATGTGTTGATAAATTGGTGTCGATACCAAATGGTGTTTATTTTTGATGACCACTTGTGGCACCAATTATAAACATTTTTTGGTTGATTATTCTTCGAGTCAATCTTCTTGTCTACGGTTTAGTAGCTGAATAAGCCATCCTACCAGATGTTTTTGGGAACGCGACTGACAATGAAATTGAGGTAAGCACATTATCCACATCCTGTGCTCTTTCAAAGATCTGCTATTGCAATCCCTCTTGACTAACTTGTACTCATCTAGTAAGTAGAAGAAATTTCTTTTCAATATCTACACTGTCAGTTTTGTGAATTTTAATTATCAGATAAGAGATAAGTTAGATAACCACCAGCTACTAAAATATGACCCCCTACCTGAATGTATTTATCGGTATCTGGAAATTCTTTTATGAGATTTGTAGTTGTTTATGAAAGTAGGGGTACTTACGTATTATCGCGTCGAACGTTCAGTGGCTGTCTAATTCAGCGGCACAGTAAAGTAAAGTCAATGGGATTTGATAAGAGCGAAAGTAGGTAAACGAATTACAAGGTAAGAATATTTCCATTTATTTTGGACAACGGAAATAGAAATCTAACATAATCTGATCTTATATGAAAACAAATTTAAAAAAGCAGCTCCTCAAAAAAATTTAAAAAGAAATAGAGTTGAAAAGAATCTGAAAATGAATTACAGCTCTAGAATAGTACCAACCAGACTTAGTAAAAATAATGTTTGGTAATTTAGGACTTATCTGCAGGAGGACTAGGTAGAAAAACTTCTATAGAAAGTTAAGCTTAAACAAACAGCTTAATTCTTTATTACCAATTCTTTATTTCCAATGTTTTTTACAAAGAAGTCCACAGATTTTCAATAGCAGAACCACAGTAAAATTTGTAGCAGTCTATTATTGTCAGGATCCCAAAGAACCTGATTCAAACCTGTTTCTGTGCGGTATATGAAAATTGCAATCAAATTGGAACACAGAACAAAAATATTGTACTATATCTGGCAATAGATACATATACAAGCGTCTAGCGAAACAACAGTCGTTGCAAAAACTGATCACCAACTACATGGTAACTGAAAAACCTTAATTCTAAACGGGGGCAAGGTAGTATCTTCCAGTGACGAAAGTGATTTTGAACCAGTTTACCACAAGAAATTTCGTGTATTGACAGACTACGAAGGATAATGTTTATATGTTTTGTATGTGTAAAAGTAAAATAAGTACAAATGTAAATAAAATATTTTTAAATGTTTGCATGCGGTCCCTATTCATCGCATATAAAAATACTTTTTAAATGTGTTGCGAAAACTATTTTTTACAGCTTAGCTTAGCTACTATTAGTGGAACTTCGGGTGAATTTTTATGCTGTCCCTATCCACCTCTCAGAAACAGGTTCAAATGTATATATTAAAACACTTTTTATTTTAAAAAATGGAATGTCAAATGTAATAAAAACTTCATTGTGTGCATAAATACACAGAGGATATTTTTAGCATCTTAGTAGCCAACATCAAAATAATTTTGTTCACATTTTCCATAAATTTTTTTGCATACACCAGATTTATACATTCTGCTGTCATTAATTTCTTGAAAACTGACACGTTTTTTAGATATAGTTCTTAGGACATTATTTAGATACTTCATGCAAGGAATCTGGAATCCAAGGATACTTGGGCAGTGTAGCCAATACACCCTGGACATATCACTTACTTAGGTAACTACTGGCAGATCTTCTTATAGATGAGTACAAGTAAGTAAAGAGGGATTGCAGTAGCAGATCCTTGAAAGAGCACAGGATGTGGATAAGGCGCTTACCTGAACTTCATTGTCAGTCGCCGTTCCCAAAAACATCTGGTAGACTGGTTTATTAAGCTACTAAACCATAGACAAGAAGATTGGCTCGAAGATAAACAACCAAAAAATGTTTAGAATTGGTGCCACAAGTGGTCATCAAAAATAAACATCATTTGGTATCGACAACAATTTTTAATACATCCTGAGCAGGAACATGAATAGTGTGAAAAAATTATCTAATATTATAAAGAAATACAACTTAATGGAAAACTTGGAACAACAGAATGGAAAAAACTTGTCAACAATTATTTTGTATTATAATTTTAAGTTAATTCTAGGACTTTTTTTTATTCCAGAGAAACTATAAAATATAAGATATCTTCCTAATGTAGTGTAAACAGGCTCTTGCTCTCTTATGAATTATCTGCAATTGGAGTAAATAATGAAATAGAAAGTTAAACATTAGGGGATATCTTGGTAAAAAAAAAAAAAAAAAATCTTTAACTATGCAAAGACTACTTTAATGTTACAAAAACAAAACAAAATTTTGGAGCCACACAAAAGTTTGGAATTACTACCACAGTGATTAACAAACTAAAGGTAGACCTTATTTAAAACAAAATCACAAAGGTCTAGAAAAAGCTTAAATTATTCAAATTTGACCTATGAGGGAAAAGGGTGGAAGAAAAGAAATTCAGAAAAAGCAAAATGATACATTAAAAAGTAAGACATTATGTTCGATTAGATAAACTCATTATTAAGAATATAATTTAATAACTTTTAATAAGTCATTAAATGTGAAAAAATAATACGAAATTATTGATAAGTAACATTTATTTACATTGAGAACATACATAACAGATCTCTAGAATTTTAACTAACAGAGAAGCTAAATTGTCTTATAAACTTAAACAAACAAAAATAAATGCAAAAGTTGTAAACTACAATGATATTTCAAATTTTAGTAGCATATTAAGCATACTACGGATGGATATATTAGACACGTACAACATGGAAGCAAACACGTGAGAACTCGTAACAAACTTGCCTTTTTCTAAATTTAGTTCACCAATGAAAAACAAAATCTTGTGCACTTATCTTCAATAACTTGTTTACTATCTAAAAACGTCTTTTACAGGGCGTTAAACAAATTTTTATATGAAAATTTGGGAAAAAAACTAGGTGAAACATCCAAAATCCATAGTACGCAATGGGAATGAATAGCAATGTATGCCTACCAATGCTGTTGCTATGGGCGTTGCTATGGTGTCACGTGGTGCGGTGTCACGTGATGTGGAAAGCTCTATTGGATGCTTCTAGTTCCCGCCCCTAACAACAGCCTTAGCAACGTTGTTTTTGTCCTCCAAGTGACGTCATGTGCGAATGCTCTATAGAGCATAGAGCATTTTCAATCACATGACTCGGCCTAACAACGGCCTTAGCAACGTTGTTTTTGCCCGCCACCCGCCAGTGACATCATGTGCGAATGCTTCTATTGGATGCTTCTAGTTCCCGCCCCTAATAACAGCCTTAGCAACGTTGTTTTTGTCCTCCAAGTGACGTCATGTGCGAATTCTCTATAGAGTATTTTCAATCACATGACTCTGCCTAACAACGGCCTTAGCAACGTTGTTTTATTCCTCCAGTGACATCATGTGCGAATATGCTGCTATTGGATACTTCTATGTCCCGCCCCTAACAACAGCCTTAGCAACGTTGATTTTGTCCTCCAAGTGACGTCATGTGCGAAGCGAATGCTCTATAGAACATTCGCACATGACGTCACTGGTCACACCAAGTGACGGCACATGACGTGTGACCCAACATCTACGGGACACAGGGCCGTATTTAGGCACGTGCAACATGCAGTGGCGGATCCAGGGGGAGTGCCCCCCCCCTTGGACTCAAATCACCCATAAGTACCTTGTATTACTCATAAGTATCTTGATTCTTGAGTGATACTTTTTAGAAAATCCCCAAAATTTTCACATTTATCTCAAAAAGTAATGGTGATGGTCTAAAAAAGTGTTTTCACTACGGGATGATTCTAGGGTTGAGTCATTCCCAGTTCCCAGCGTCCAACAGTCACATCCCCCCAACAGATCCGAACGCTACAACAAACGCAACTAGCCTGTTTTCAAGGCTATCTATTGGTTCTTTCGAATCACGGCTGTCGTAATTGCAGCTGTGACTGTCGCATCCTATCGTCTGCACTGGGGATTGGGTGTACTTACCATCATCTCGTGATGACGATAATTCCAATAATACACCAGGCAGGGCCGTAACAAGACTTTTGTTTCGGGAGGGGTTTTGACTCCACATTATTTCTAGGTAAATCCAATCGAGTACATTTATATGTTAAGTTTAAAATCTCCCATGTTAAAAATTTTGTATTTGAACTCCAAGTACAGTACGACCACGAAGTTCAGTCGCTTGACCTTTCCTGACCCGGGGGGAGCTCGCCGCTTCGGGGTAGCTAAAAAAAAGAAGAGATTCCAGTTTTTGGGGGGTTGCCCAAGCGACTCAACTTCGTGGTCGATCTGTAAGTATGGGGGGTCTGGGGGTCCTCCCCCATAAAATGAAAGTTAGCCTCTAAAAATAGCGTTTCAGGTCCATTTTGGGACCCTTTGGATTCCATCCGAAACAGCTCCTTGTAAAATACAGATTTTTCAAGGGGGAAAATTTTAAGTAGACGTCAAAATTTCGAGGGGACTGGGGTCCTCCCCAAGAAAACTTTTTGAGATTTGCCCCTTTAAACTATACTCGACAGCAACGTTTCTTGAACCCAGTACGTCACATATGCGGAAGGAGAAATCGGTAAACACAAAGCCTATTGGGTTGCTAGGAGGAGTTTTGGTAATCACAAATCGCAATTAAAAAGCACTATATTTACATGGGTTTAACAAAATATTCATATTTTTAAATTGACGTTCTTCATTTCACTCAAAATTCAGACACCACGATGGGAACTACTTTGTTTGTTAGGGGACATCCATAAATTACAAATCTGGACCCCCCCCTCTCCCCCCTTGGTGAGATTTAGTGAGATTTTTCTGGACCCCCCCACGTGAGATTTTCACAACCACTAGTTTTGTTTCATCGGCATAAAAATTACCATCCAGATTGCAAAATTATGATACAAAAACACGTTGAAATCAAAAACATGGTTCTAACTTGTAATTATCACGACTGACTGGCTAATGATTTGCTGTTTTGACTAATCTGAGCATTTTTTCTAAACTTGTTCTAAAAAATAATTAAATAAAAAAAGTATATTTTTTAAATTAAAAGTTGACGTGAGACAAGTGTTTATCTCCTTTTGAAACACTTTGGGGAACACCCAAAGGAACCGCTTCGTGTGAGCGGCAGAATTGTCAAGATATGATAAAATAGAAGACAAAATGGAGGGGAATCTGAGGGTTCTCCCCCAGAAATTTTTTTGAAATTTGGACCTCAAAAGTAGTGTTTTACCTCGTTTTGAGACCGTTTGGGTTATACCCGAAGAGGATTGCTCCTTATAAGTTTGGGGGATAGGGTTAGAAAGGGGCAAAAATGGGTTCTTAAAAAGAAAAACTTTGGTGAATGATATTTATACACGGATAGTTATCAGATCAACGCAAATTATAAATTTTCAGAAATTGTATTAAAAGCGCTCGGTGACTTTAGGGTCTTTATACCCCCAAAGTGGGTTGAGTTGCTTTGCTGACCTCCTTCATCAAAGAGCACTTGGTGGCCTTCGGGTCTTTATACCTCCAAAGTGGGTTGAGATGCTCTGCTGACTTAAAACTTCTCTCAAGGACAGTTTATAGTTTATAGTGATAGTGGCTTCAGCCACCTGCGTCAAGAACAGCAAAGAATATGAGGCCGCCTAAGGTGGCCCGTGTAGTGTGAGCTACAATCCAAGCCACCTTTAAGTTTGTAACTGTAACATTAACTGTAGCTAGTTTTGTTTTGGGTATTGGTTTCATGTGTATGTTTACTTTCGATTTATTAAAGCTACTTTCATGTCACTTAGAACGCTCGCTATTCTTGTACATGGTGTCAGAAGACACAATTAGTTTTTTAACTTAACTTGACTTAACTATAGCTTGATTGCGAAACTGGCTGACGTTTCAGTGCAAACTACAGAGGCTTTTACGTCAGTTCCGAAAATGGCTGCGGTTTCAGTGAAACCACCGGAGGCTTTTGATTTCTCAGACTCCAGCAACTGGGAGTCTTGGATAAAACGCTTTGAGCGTTATCGTCTAGTGTCAGAACTTTCCAAGAAGGAACAGGAGATTCAAGTCGCCACACTGGTATATAGTCTCGGAGAAAAGGCTGAGGATATATTCAACTCCTTCAACTTGTCGGAAGCAAACCAAAAGGTGTATGCAACCGTGAAAGGAAAATTTGACACTTACTTTAAGCCTCAAGTAAACCATATTTTTGAAAGGGCCAGACTTAATGTAATGCAACAACTACCAGGTCAAACCATGGCAGAGTTCGCCGTAGCTCTGCAGAAGCAAGCACTTCGGTGTGGCTATGCAACAGCAGCAATGCGTGACGAGTGCACACGGGATCGATTTGTGGTTGGAATTTCAGACAAGAAAGTTTCAAAAAAACTACAGATGGACCCTGAATTGACTTTGGATAGTGCCATTAAGACTGCAGCCCAGTCAGAGGAGGTGGACAAGCAGCAACAACAATTGAGCAATAAGTTTACAAGTGAATGTGTCAACAAGGTGCGTGACAGTGTCAACAAGGTGCAGGCTCATGGTCAAGGCCACAAACATAAGAAAAGTTTTTCAGGGCCTAGAGTTGAAAATTCATGCAGGTGGTGTGGTGAGAATAAACAACATAAAAGGCAAGAGTGTCCAGCAAATGGGAAACGCTGTAATAGATGCAAAAAGATAGGACATTTTTCGAAAGTGTGTAACAAAAATGCACAAAAATATGTTCGAGAAGTTGCAGATCAAAACGAAATGTTCCTCGGTGCTGTAACTGATGACACAGTGTGTCAGGTCAGCTGCGAGGATTTCCAGGTGGACCTCAAGGTGAATAAATTGAATGTCCGCTTTTATATTGACACGGGTGCTGACGTGACTGTGATACCAAAAATCCTTTTTGCACGCAGCATGCCGAAACTGTCAAGTCCAAGGAAGATGTTGTTTGGTCCTGACAACAAAAAGCTGAATATTCTCGGACAATTCTCTACTGTCCTTAGGTACAAAGATGGTACTGTTTGTGAGACGATTTTTGTCAGTGAAGGAGGTCAGAAAGCCTTGTTGAGTCGTCAAGCAGCTGTTGGTCTGGGACTGATTGCTCGAATAAATGCTCTTAATCCAGTCGCATACAGTGATAAGTACAAGCATGTCTTTGAAGGCTTGGGCAGGCTTGCTGGTAAGCCTTGTGCAATTAAATTGAAGGCTAATGCCACTCCACAGCCAGTCAGAGCCCCTCGAAGAATACCGTTACCAATCAAGGACAAGGTAAAAACAGAATTAGATAGAATGCTGTCCCTGGGTGTCATCAAGAATGTTGAAGAACCAACAGAGTGGTGTGCGCCTATGGTAATTGTTTGGAAAAAAGACAAGAACATTCGCATTTGTGTTGACTACACCGATTTGAACAACAACTTGATTCGTGATAGAACTGTACTTCCTACTGTAGATGAAGTCCTCGGAAGACTTGGAAATGCCAAGGTGTTCACAAAGCTGGACCAGAATTGTGGTTTTTGGCAAGTGCCTTTGTCCGAAGAATCCCAGTTGTTGACTGCTTTCATTACGCCATGGGGTCGTTTCTGTTTTACTCGACTGCCATTTGGTATCAGCATTGGTCCAGAGTACTACCAGGCTCGAATGAAGGAGGCCTTGGCCAACTGTGAAGGTGTGGAGCCATTGCAGGACGACACAATTGTCGCTGGAACCGACTTGGAGGATCACGACCGGAAGTTGGACATGGTGATGAGGGCATTGGACAAAGCCGGAATACGTCTCAATATAAAGAAGTGTGAATTTGCAGTTAAAGAAGTAAAATTTTTGGGACATCTTGTAGGAGAAAAGGGAATCAGAACTGATCCCGACAAAGTGGAAGCTACCGATTCCTTTGTGCAACCCCAAAATACCAGGGACTTGCTACGTTTTCTGGGTATGGTCACTCATCTTGGTAAATTCATTCCCAACCTGTCTGAATTGTCACAACCATTGCGAATTTTGCTTCACAAAGACACACAATGGGTTTGGAACCAGGAGCAACAGAAGTCTTTTGAAAAAATCAAGCAAGCTCTGATGACAGCTCCAACACTCTCATTTTACTCACCAGCATTTGAGACCAAGGTTTCTTCAGACTCTTCATCCTATGGAATGGGAGCAGTTTTGCTGCAAAGGTCTAGCAAAGATTCAGCATGGAGTCCAGTGGCTTATGCTTCAAGAACCTTAAATGTGGCTGAAACTAGATACGCACAAATCGAAAAGGAAGCACTGGCACTGACTTGGGCTGTAGACAGATTCCAAGATTACTTAATTGGAATGAGGTTCGTCATTGAGACAGATCACAAGCCACTGGTGCCAATTTTTTCAACTAAGCCTATTTGTGAGTTGAGTACACGGCTACAGAGATTCCGATTGAAGCTTACAAGATACACCTACAGCATCGAGTATGTCCCAGGATCAAAACTGAAGGTTGCTGATGCTTTATCAAGGGCTCCGCTGTCTTATACACCTACTCAGGAAGAGTTGCTGGAAACAGAGGATGTAGCACTCCATGTAAGAGCAGTTATGGCTAACCTTGGTGCTTCGGACAGGACACTTGAAGATCTGAGAAAATCTCAAAAAGAAGATCCTGTGTGTATTGAGCTGCTACAACTAACTCAAACTGGCTGGCCCATACACAAAAGAGACATTAGTCATCAAGTTTCTCAATTTTGGCCTGTGCGTCATGAACTGTCCATTCAAGAAGACCTTCTTGTTCGAGGAAACAGAATTGTAATACCTGAAGGGAGGAGAGAGGAAATTCTGCAAAAGCTACATGAAGGACATATGGGAATCGAGAGGACTAGGCAAAGAGCGAATAATTCTGTTTGGTGGCCAGGAATGTCCACTGGGATCAAAACTCTAGTTGAGAATTGCCATGTCTGCATCAAGCAAAGACTGCCACAAACAGAGCCTCTTATGCCTACAGAACTTCCAGACTATCCTTGGCAAGTTATTGGAGCTAGCTAACATTAACTGTAGCTAGTTTTGTTTTGGGTATTGGTTTCATGTGTATGTTTACTTTCGATTTATTAAAGCTACTTTCATGTCACTTAGAACGCTCGCTATTCTTGTACATGGTGTCAGAAGTGGGATCAAAACTCTAGTTGAGAATTGCCATGTCTGCATCAAGCAAAGACTGCCACAAACAGAGCCTCTTATGCCTACAGAACTTCCAGACTATCCTTGGCAAGTTATTGGAGCTGACTTGTGCCAAAGAGGTGGTCGAAACTATCTGGTGTTGACTGATTATTATTCCCGTTTTCCTGAGGTGATCTGGCTGCAGAAAACAACTTCAGATTCTGTCATCACAGCTGCAAAGTCTATCTTCTCTCGTCATGGGTATCCTGAACTGGTGAGGTCTGACAATGGTCCTCAGTTTGTCTCAGAGGCTTTTGACCGTCTGTCTGATCAGTGTGGATTTCTACATGTTACCAGTAGTCCACGTTTCCCTAGAAGCAATGGACTCATTGAACGTTCCATCAAGACTGTCAAGAACATTATTTCCAAGTCAGACGACCCATACAATGGACTTTTGGAATTTAGGTGCACTCCAGGTCCAACTGGATTTAGCCCAGCACAACTTCTAATGGGACGACAGCCTAGAACAAAAATCCCTGCTTTAAAGAAACTGCTGAAGCCGAAGCAAATAGATGACAAGGTTGTTCGTCATTTGGATCAGCAAAACAAGTTGAATCAGAAACTGAACTTCGACCAAAGACACAGGGTTGTTGCTAGAGATCGGATCCCAGACGACTCAACTGTTTGGATAACAGATATGAAGAAAGAGGGACGGGTGATATCTCAGCACGAAAACCCAAGATCCTACATTGTGGAAACTGATACGGGTACCCTTCGAAGAAATAAAGATCATCTACTGATTCTACCGGAGGCCACAACGGAGTCTACTACTTCAGTGCAACCTTTCCTACCAACAAAGGAAGAAGCTCCCGCACCACCTGATGATGAAGTGAAGTCTCCCCTACCGTATAGTTCCCCCGAGCTGAAGATCCCAATACCACCCTGCTCGCCTGAGAAGAAAAGCTCGCCCATTAAGACCCGACACGGACGAATTGTAAAACCTCCTAGGCGTCTTAATTTGTAAAAGAAAAGAGATGTAGTGTGAGCTACAATCCAAGCCACCTTTAAGTTTGTAACTGTAACATTAACTGTAGCTAGTTTTGTTTTGGGTATTGGTTTCATGTGTATGTTTACTTTCGATTTATTAAAGCTACTTTCATGTCACTTAGAACGCTCGCTATTCTTGTACAGCCCGAGCCGACAAATGTTTGAAGCCCTCCGGGCTAAGTACCTCATCTATACGTCCCTCCCTGCCTCCCTCGTCTCTCAAAAATTGTTTTCATTTCAATTTTTTTCGCAGATCACTTACTATCTCACTATCAGCTCTAGAAAAATTCGAAGGAGTATGTTCGTGGTTTCTCCCAGGGAGTGTATTTTTATGACATGGTGAAAATAAAGGGTCGAAGACGAAGATTTCGAGTGTCCTGCCAAAGGGCCCTGCCGTTTTGATTCCTTGAGATAAGGAGTGGTTACGGGCATTTCCTGTCATGAGGGAAGTGAGGGTACTGTTTGAGCTACGGCCTACGGCAGCGAAATCAAAGGGAATTGACAGAAGTGCGGTTTAATGTGAAAATTTTCTACATTTCTCCCGGTGCCCCCTTGGACCGTCTGGCCCTATTGCTTCTGCCCCCTCTCAGCAGCCCTCCTACCAATTGATTTTTTTTTGAAGTATCCAAATTTGAATTTTTATGGTCCCAAACTATTTTGCTCGTGGAACCCCCAAATTTGTTGCCAATGATCGCGGAACCCTGAATATTTTTTAATAAAAGACTTTTAAAAATTTAATATCTGATATTAAATGAATCAAGCTAACTTAATGTTAAAAAAGAAATTTGACTATAAAAAGAAAGTGTAGTTCTCGAAAGGTTCATAAGCGCGGCTTGTTCTATCTACCATTTATTTTTTGTTTAAGCCTTTGTGCAAAAAAGTGAAAAACGTGCGCTATCACTCTCTAGAAAACGAAAAATACTAATATTATCAATAAAAAATTTATCTACTGGAACAGAAAGTCCGTGGCCATAGGCGGTAATGGAAATCTAAAAAGCATGAAATATTGTACAGGTTGGGGGAAAATTTTGGTGCTGGAATCGCCTCACGTCTTACGTCACGAGAGGCGGAGAAAATTTGATCCTCCAATAGAGAATTTTCAATCACATGACTCTGCCTAACAACGGCCTTAGCAACGTTGTTTTATTCCTCCAGTGACATCATGTGCGAATGCTGCTATTGGCTACTTCTATGTCCCGCCCCTAACAACAGCCTTAGCAACGTTGATTTTGTCCTCCAAGTGACGTCATGTGCGAATGCTCTATAGCCCTCCAAAAGGACAGATTGAATTAAAACACGTCACAGCCAATCACAGCTTTGGGACCTCAATAATCATTGAGTTTCTTGTGCTGCCCTCACACCTGTACAGAATTTGAAAATAACCTTGTGGACCCTCTGTTAGGATTGGTTAGGATATTTCTCTGTGATCTCAAGGATCCGTAAGACAGATATACAAACAGAATTTTTACTGAAAAAAGTGCCGGTGCCGGTTAAATTTTTACTTCGGGAGGTTTTAATAATATACCTAAACATTAACGCAGACAGAATCCAACTCTGTACGATTTACATGACGCTGCGCATCTGGAGATATTTAACTGTAACCAATAAAAAAGAATATCTTTCGTATGATTCTGGCATCCCTGTTCATTCGCTTCCATGACCAGATAGGTTTGTGGTGCGTCTCAACACTATCTTTTTCCATCGCTTTATAGCGAATTAAATATTATTCCTTGAGTTACTAAAAGTATCGATCAATTATGAGAGCAAAGGTAAGAGTTATTATTTTTAAGTAATATATTTTATTTTAATTAAAGTTTTGTGCCCTCGGCTATGCTGTATTCTATGTGCACATTATCATTCTTACATCTTTCTAATAGCTTCTCCCTTCCTAAGTTTCGGACTGTAATTCCAAATCTGATTAAATTGAGTTCTTTACCATATTAACTTATGCTTTAGTTAGATACTTGCCTTAAGAAGTGTTACACACGTGGTTTGAAAAGAACTATGTCTACTATTTTATCCTGAACGTTTTAGGCTAATCAACAACCATGTATAATCATAAAGATTTTAAGCTCTGCAGTATATATCTGGTTGTATTTTCAAAATTGATTGTACTAACTTAAATTCTTGTCTGTAATGTTTTTTACTTTGGCTGTGTTAAGGCTTAATGTGTCCATATTAATCTATTTCTAGTATTCTTTAGAGTATATATTAAGCCCTCGTTATTTTTTTAGTGGAGGAAGAAGAGAATGCGAAGGTTGAAGCGTAAGAGGAGGAAGATGCGTGAAAGATCGAAGTAGACAATTATAAGTAAGCATTACTTTTGTACTCGATGAATAGTTTTAAGTTTCTGGACTAACGAATCATTCCAATATTTATGTGTATCAAGAGTGAGTCTGGTATGTTGAAAATGTAAAATAAATTGGATGTTAGCTTATGGGGTTTAGAGAGAATTTTACTTCCAGGGGGTATGTGGCCAAAAATCCCTCCCTCTCTGGCTATGCCATTAATTATACAGAACTTGACAAAGGACTGATCTCATATGATGTGTTGTACTTTCGTTCTCCTGAAACGCTGATGAAAAGTAAAAAAATCTGATGAGATATGTTAACTGATATTTGCCATAGCATTTTAGGGTGCAGCTTTAGAATAAGTCCGCTTTCTGCCATGTTTAACCACAACTCAATTTATGACCGACAACTATTGAGATCTAGTTATTTATATTATTATTATTAGATCCTAAAATAATAGTAATTAGTATAATATTGTAAGAGATCTAATAGTACGATTAGATCTCTATAATGACAACACTTAACATGTTGTTTTCGGAACTGTGGTTGAACATGGTGGAAAGCGGACTTATTCTAAAGCTGTTCCCATTTTAGCCTTGTAAGACTTGAATGAATAGTCCAGTTCTTGGCTGTAAAAATAGTTTATTAAGGGGTAACTGATGCTGGTGGTAATTCAGCGGCACATAAATTTATGTTATCTACCCAGTTAGCATAGCTAAAGGTGTTTATCCAATTTAGCTTTTTTAAGTTAATATTTTAAACTGTTAATATTCTTGTACAAGCTGATCCCTGTTATAGAATCTAAAAAATTTCCATATTTTCTAGGCTTGTATGTGAAAATACACTGTAAACTAAGTCAATGCACACAAGATACAAGTTTTATAATTTTTCTTTCTCGTATTATATTAAATGTGAAACCACTATTTTCAATCGTGTTAAGCAGATTTTAATTGTTTCTGGAAGGTAATCTAGTAAATGAATATCCTTACTAATGGGAAATAAAATAAATGACCATGATCTTGCATGATGTGTTTTACTTTCGTTCTACTGACATGCTGATGACTAGATAACTGATAAGATCATGGTAAATGTACTTTTATGAGTGAATCTGAGATATCAAGTGCTTGTTGGAAGGATTGTGAGTTTATTTATAGTGCATTATGATAGATATTTTATTATTTAAATTGGAGCTGTTATATTATGAAATAAGTCAAGTGCTTACTTAGACTGTTCCAAAATCCTATGGCAAATTTTTTGATACTTCCATTGGATCCAATGGTAATCTAGACCTGAGTCTTGTAATTTTCAAAAAGTGTGTTAATGGGACAATCCCAAAATGTTTTAAGGGAATACCTCCTATTATAATTAAGAGGTACTACAAATCTCCACTATCCAGACATGAAAAGTATATATATTTGCTTAAAATTTCCACAATCGGTGAAAAAAAATTTAAAACTAATTTTTTTTCGTATGGTGGAAGTATACGTATAATTTTTGTTTCTTGAATAGTGCCACACTATCAAAAAGGGTGGCCACCCGTGTTCTAAATAGACCTTTGGTTATGGATGTGCAACAAGAACTAGAAACATTTTTGTTTTTAATGGTTTTCTTTTATTTTCTACTGAAAAATATCCATTTATGGACTGCATTTTTCCACTACTGACTGGTTGGTAAGTAGGTAGCCTTATTGACTTAAAATAAAAATGCTGTGGTTTTATGAGTTTTAAAATCTTCCTGTTATACAATCCCAATGTTGGCAATATTGGGCACAAGAAAATAGTTCCAGAGTGGAGTTTACGACAGGTTTTCGTCCTGGAAACCTGACTGAATCCCAGCAACATTTTTCTTTTAATCAGGGGCGTCATTTCAGTTTTTGGTTGGGGGGGGGCAAGGATTTTCTTTAAGTAGGGCTGAACCACGCCGTAACCAGACTTGTTTTTTTTTGGGGGGGGGTTGATTCAATATCATGAGCTCTAAGTAAAAGTTAAAAATGGGGGTGCCCCCAGAAAATTTTTGAAATTTTGCCTCATTTTTATGCTATTTAAGTTACATCCGAAGAGAACAGTCCCTTGTAAACCACATAATTTTCTAGAGAAAAAAGTTACAAATAAACGTCAAAGTTTCAAGGGGAGCCGGGAGGTCCTCCCTCAGAATTTATTTTGAAAATTTCCCTTTAAACTAGTGTTTTATCTCCCTTTCAACCACATAGGGGAGAACCCAGAGGGAACCGCCCTTGTGGAAGTTACAAAATTTTCACGGGACTTGCAACAATTTTTCACTGAAGAGTGGAAACCTTGGGGGGGGGGCAATTGCCCCCCCCCTGCCCCCCCTAAATGACGCCCATGCTTTTAATACCCAGTATATAATGATTTAAAAATACCTCGGTAATAATCACATCTGTATTGACTTTTTGTTTGAAAATGTTTTATTGATCCCATTTTATGTCACTTTCATGCACTAAAGTTTATTTTTTGTTTCAGTTTCAAATCATCATGGTTTTGACATCTGATCTACGTAATGAAGACTAAATAGTTTGATGTGTAGATTGGGTAGAACCTACTTCATTTTTATACACGTGCTATCCCTCATGGAGAGTGAATGTAAAAAAAAGTGACTCATGTGCTTGTCATCAAGCGTATTTCCAATTATTAAAGAGAATTTGCTCTTAAAGTGTTATTTTTTCTTGACAATTTCTTTTTACATTTTGATCATCAGAGTTGCTCAAATTAGGGCAAACCTGAATCTGTGGTTGAAACTTCCTGAAACTAATTAATGTTATCCTCCGAAAGGTCAGCAATGAAAAGTTAATATAGTTCAGTAAACAAAAGAACTGCAGATTAAAAATGTCTTAAAATATTTTCTGCAAACAAAAGTTTGAGAAAGTATTACTTTTTTTAATAGGTACCTTAGGGTAGAAAAACAAAACAGTGATTTTTGAGGAATATGTCAATGGGGGTGAAGGTTTAAGGGGGTTTACAAAGACTGAAATCTGTTTCTTTTATTATGCTAAATGGAAAGATGTATACTGCAGATTCTAAAAATTAGCAGAAATTAACTTGTAACAAGCAGTAAATTTGACCTAAATTCTACAAAAAGAATTGCTCTCCTCTATTTATTTTTGGTGTGTCAAGAATACATAATTTAAATTGCCTTAACGGGTGTTGCAGTTTTGAAAACTTTCAGGGGACGGTGAATTAGGAAAAGGAATTTGGTTGCAGAATTTTCAGCAAAAAAAACTATAAAATGAATTAAGGTCCTCCTCTAGAACGCATTTTGTGTTTGGATGCATCTTAGATTACACCTTTTTTTTTTTATAAAGAGGACCACTCCTAGTAATATAATCTTCAATAGACGACATTAGTGTGACGTCACTTGCTTGTTTGGAAACGTTGATTCTATCTGTGATTGGAAGTAAATCCGTACGGAACCAATCACGGATGGAATCAACGTTTCCAAACAAGCAAGTGACGTAATGACTAATGTCGTCTATTGGAAATTGCATAAAAATTGATGCCCTAACCATTTGGAAGCGTCCTGCAGCATTTCGATTTCGTGAAATATTTAAATTCATCTTTGATTACTTTTTATATTACTTACAATCTTATTATAAAACTATAAATAAGTGATTATTTATTAGTGAAAAAAATTCTTCCAACTCTTTCAATAAGCTTTTGGATGGAAATATTGAAACTTGTATTTGCACATCATAATAAATTGATTCTTTAGGTTTTCATCGGTTACAGAATCCAATGTACTCGCGAACCCAGGCCAGAAAAAGATTTCAGGGTATCTGCTGATTATGTTAGTCCTGTCCGGAATTTCAATGAAAAATCCCGAATTTTCATACATCCTTCCGGACGTTTGCCTGTAAAGTTGGCATTTTGACGGCATGGACGCAGGTAGAAAAAACAACTCGACAGACGGTTCGCGATCGCGTTTTTCTTACTTAGCATCAATATCCTTGGCTTTAAATGCTTGTTTTTGGAGAAACTGTTCACTTATTGTAGTTCAAATGTGTCCAATATTTATCTGGTAAATTAAAAAAAATATTAGAGGAATTTCTTGTTGTTTGCAAGAAGGCAAATAGAAATTTATGGTTTGAATTTGAGAGCTTTAATATTAAACAAATAATTCCAAGGTGTGTAGATAATAGGGTATATGAAAATTTTAAGGTAAATATTATTTAAGCATTATTTAAATTTTCTATCAGAAAGAAAGTCTTACAAAATCTTCCATATGGGTAATTTTTGGGGGTTGAAATTAAACTTCTTAGACTAAAGTTTTTTACTTCTGTCAGTTTTTCATTTTCTGCCCAATTTATACATTGAGTCAATGCATCATGAAAAATATTGATCATTACTTACATCTTACAGTTTTATTGCAAGTATAAGGTAGTCTTTTATTTTTTGAAATTAAATCTGTTAGGTTTATTTATTTAAAAATTACGTGAAAACATTTTGTTAATATACTATAGCTTAATTAAAATTTTATTCAAACCTTTTTTTTTGTAACTAGGAACCTGTATGAAAATTTGCTTTAATTAAACTGTTTTATTTTATAGATAAAATTGTATGAAATGAAACTTGAGTACTACTTAAAAAAAAGGTTACATACAATATCGGTCAGCCTTGAATTTTTCATCTGGTAGCCTTGAAAATCCTTGAATTTTTGCCTCAAAAAGTGTATGAACCCTGGAACACCCTCTGGCGCTTGTAATCGCAATACTATATCAACAAAAGGTTTTGAGATTTTTGTTATAACAAAACATTGTTTTTAAAAGAAAATTATTGCTCAAAGAATAAAGTTTTTTTTTTTAACTTAAAAAAAATTCTCGCGGGGTGCAAAATTATTTCAAGCGGGCTGGACATCCCTGGTTCAGAATAATCAGTTAGACTTTCCTTTCAGTATCTTTTCATCAAATCCAACTTCTTTAGTTATTCTTTCTTTCTATTTAATGAGAAAAAACAACTTGATAAGACACCAGAGGGGGCCCATCTGACACTGCTACCAGTGACGTCACTGGCAGCGGAAGTGACGAGCCAAAGCTTACACTGGCCAATCAGGCTTGTTAAGGCGGAGCGTAAAGTTTCCATGCCACCAGTATCTTTTCCTTATGCCGCTCAAACTGAAAGTGATTGGTTGTTCAAACAGTTAGGAGGCGTTACAAATGACGTCACTGGCAGCGGAAACAAGACGTCACGAGCTTTTTCCATTTCTATGTGAAGAGCCAACCTTATATTCTATAAACCTTGATAAGACACCCTACATTTTTTCAGAGATTTCAATGGATGGGTTGAAAATATATATAGGCGGCGCTACGATCTGTGTTAACACACTACTTCCGGGTTAATACATTGGCGTGATTTTGGGCCTTTGGCGTTAGACTTGTTTGTTTTTGTTTTGATGGTTGATCAGCGAAATAAGCTTAGAACCCATTTTTTAAATATTAATTATTAATTACTGTGTTAGTAATTAAAACTTTTCTGCACAGTTAGAGGTATGTTGATCTTTAAGAAATTGATTGATTATGTGCTCCATTTTTTTAAGATTTAAGGAAAAAAACATTGAGCTCCATTCATACACATGTGTGGAAAGATATTTTTATAATTATTTATCCTACAATTTCAAATAAATTTAATATCTTTTAATGCATAATTAAATGCTTGTTTTTATCAAGGTATCGGCTCCAAAATTTTGTTTTTGTAACATTAAAGTAGTTTTCTTTTGAATACTAACTATTGCTTTAATGAATTTCTTTGCATAGTTAAAGATTTGTTTGTTTTTTTACCAAGATATCCCCTAATGTTTAACTTTCTACTTCATTATTTACTCCAATTGCTGATAATTCATAAGAGAGCAAGAGCCTGTTTATACTACATTAGGAAGATATCTGATATTTTATAGTTCCTCTAGAATAAAAAAAGTCCTGGAATTAACTTAAAATTATAATACAAAATAATTGTTGTCAAGTTTTTTTCCATTCTGTTGTTCCAAGTTTTCCATTAAGTTGTATTTCTTTATAATATTAGATAATTTTTTTCACACTATTCATGTTCCAGCTCACAGGATGTATTAAAAATTGTTGTCGATACTAAATGATGTTTATTTTTGATGACCACTTGTGGCACCAATTATAAACATTTTTTGGTTGTTTATCTTCGAGTCAATCTTCTTGGTGTACGGTTTAGTAGCTTAATAAACCAGCCTACCAGATGTTTATGGGAACGGCGGCTGACAATAAAGTTCAGGTAAGCACCTTATCCACATCTTGTGCTCTTTCAAGGATCTGCTACTGCAATCCCTCTTTACTTGCTTGTACTCATCTATAAGAAGAAACCATAATTTCTTTTTAATATCTATGCTGAGGCAGTTTTGTGACTGCCAGTAGTTACCTAAGTCAGTAATATGTCCAGGGTGTATTGGCTACTCCGCCGAAGTATCCTTGGATTCCAGATTCTTTGCATGAAGTATCTAAATAATGTCCTAAGAACTATATCTAAAAAACGTGTCAGTTTTCAAGAAAATAATGACAGCAGAATGTTTAAATCTGGTTTACGCAAAATTGTTTATTTATTTATTTTAAAATTTATTTACATTTGTACATATTTTACTTCTACGCATACAAAACGTATTGTGGCGAGCTTACTCACCACTATAAGAGTCAGATATATCTAATGGGTTATAAATACTGACTGAAGCGATTATAACTCCGGAGTATACTTTTGAGTCGTATGACCTTCGGATCGGTATCTACCCGTGGCTCGCACTTGCCACAGTATAAACATTATCCTTCGTAGTCTGACAATACACAAACTTTCTTGTGGTAAACTGGTTCAAAGTCACTTTATCGTCACTTGAAGATACTTGCCCCCATTTAGAATTAACTTTTTTCAGTTACCATGTCATGTAGTTGGTGATCAGTTTTTGCAACGACTTTTGTTTCACTAGACACTTGTATATGTATCTGTTGCCAGATATACAGTAATACGCAAGTACCTCTACTTTCATAAACAACTACAAATCTCATAATAAAAGAATTGCCAGATACCGAGAAATACATTCAGGTAGACAGGTAGGGGGGCATACTTTAGTAGCTGGTGGTTTTCTAACTTATTTCTTATCGTATAATTAAAATTCACAAAACTGACAGTATATTAGATATTGAAAAGAAATTTCTTCTACTAACTAGATGAGTACAAGTTAGTCAAGAGGGATTGCAATAGCAGATCCTTGAAAGAGCACAGGATGTGGACAAGGTGCTTACCTCAATTTCATTATCAGCCGCCGTTCCCAAAAACATCTGGTAGGCTGGTTTATTAAGCTACTAAACTGTAGACAAGAAGATTGACTCGAAGAATAATCAACCAAAAAATGTTTATAATTGGTGCCACAAGTGGTCATCAAAAATAAACACCATTTGGTATCGACAACAATTTATTAACACATTTTCAATAGATCCTGTGAGCTGGAACATGGATGGTGTGAAACAATTCTAATTCTCTAATTTTATAAGTATAACTTATAACAGAATGGAAAACACCTGTTTAAAAAACTTTGTATTATTATAAGATATGTTGAGCCTATTGCAGTATTTTTTAAACTGGAGTTAAACTTATTTTTGCTCAAATGCTTCTATTTCAAGTAACATACACATTTTAGAAAAGCATGAAAATCAGTATTTTTTAATCAAAACAATTTTTAAGATACTTTACAATTAATAAATACAAGTGATAATAAATAATAGGTAATGCAAATTAAGAATTACATAAAATAAGCAAAGGTGTCTGTCTAACAGTTACAACTTTTCCGGATATTATTTACATGAGTTGAATGTATTTCATTGTTATGAATGTGAGCTCAATGTTTTTTCTTTAAATATTAAAAATATGGAGCACATAATCAATAAATTTCTTAAAGATCAACATTCAACATACCTCTACTAACATTGATTTACTAACATTGATTAATATTTAAAAAATTGTTCACTAAAGTAATTTCGCATATAATAAATTTAAAAAAGCAGGTTATTACAATTGTAGAAAGAAACATTAAAATTTATAACCTCTAAGAATTTTAATTTAAAAATTCATAAAAGAATTAAAACTAAAAAATATATCAATACACAACAACAACAAATGCTTAATGATGCTACTACGAAGTACGAATGCAAGACAGAAAATCTAATGTTGGTTAAATAAAAGTCGCCAAAGTCCGCGAAACGTCATAAATCTAGAGCCCATTCCCGATTACTTTTTACTTAATAAAATCGGTAAAATAAGAATTTAAATTTTTTTTTTGCATGGATATTGGACTACGGCTAGTATTCTTATGAAATAAAGTATTAGCAAAGGATTAGAGATAAAAATAATATTTTTAAGCAAGGCATAAAAATGACGTTTTCGCCAAGCTGCCAAATGCATCTGCTATGTGAGGTTCTAAACCGGAAGTCTCCAGGACGCTGTTGATGTCACGTGACTTTGTTTACGTTTGTATTTTCAACCCATCCATAGGATTTACAACGTAATTTAATACAATATTTGGTATTTATACTTTGGAGATCATTCAATGAGTCAAATCTTTCTCCACTTAAATTATGCTTTCTAATAGGTAATTTTTATTTCTCAGATCAATACTCCATGGAATAATTTAAAAGTGTAAGCAGGGTGGCCACCAATCTGGAAAATATGGAATTATCAGGGAATTTGAAACTTCTTGTAAAGTCAGGGAATTGAAATTGGTGAAAGGTAGGATGGATGTTTGCCCATTTATTAGTGCCATGAATAAATAAATGGTTTATTCAAAGATAATAGCTGGATTTTGAAAATTTATTTACTGTAGGTATATTTTGTTACACTACCCTCCATAAGTTACAGAAAACACATTTTTTTTTCAGTCACTGACTGGGGATATCAGCCGTGATCAAATTTACTCTTACTATATAAATGCACCCTGTTTGCTTAAAAAGTGTTTGTGCTAGGCAGGGGCGGATCCAGGATTTTCTTCTGGGGTGTCATCATTGAAGTTATAACCTTACCAGGGATAGGGCCAGTATCAGACTTTTGTTTCGGGGGGGGGGTAACTCAAGGTAACCCTTAACAAGTACATTTACTATATGCCAAGTTTTAAGATCACTTAAAAGTAATATTTGAATTAAGTTGCATAATGTCAAAATTTTACAATATGAGCTCCAAGTAAAAAAAAAGGGGAGGGGGTCACCGGTCACACCAGAAAATTTGCCAATTATGTAAGCTCTATGTAATCAAATAGATCGGAAGTAATTTTTAAGACAAAGTAACTAAAAAATCTAAAAACATTCCACTTCTTTTTAAAATAAAATACCTTGTAATTCATCTGTGTGTGTAGAGAAGTTTTTTTTTGTCTCCAAAAAGCCCAGGAATAGTTTTTTCTTTTGAATGAAAGAAATTAGTTTTGTCCAGTTAATATATTGGGAGGTTGAATAAGTTCCTGCCGTTTTCTACTAGTTTGTGTCACGAGGCCCTAATTATACGATTTCAGATTCTGACGTTCTTTTTCAGAAGAAATATACTTAAACAAGCTAAAAGTATAGTACGAGTCATTTTTTAGCAGTGCAAATTACTTTTTTAAGCATTAAACATGCCTAATTTCGGACCAACGAAAGAGTATTTGCGGGGAATTCTCTAGCACTACTTTTTTAAAGGAAATGTGGAACTAGTGTACAGAATTCTTGTTAAGACTCATGGCAACCATGCTACATCAGAATCAAATGCAGGAGGTGGTTTAAAAGGTTTAAGAACAATGAATCTAATGTTAAAGACAAAAACTGTTCTGAAGCGCCAAAAATTTTTTCAAGGCGAATAGTTATTGGCCTTGCTTTAAGAGGACTTTCTTCAGACGCTAGTGGACTTGTGTAAACATTGAAAGTTTATCCCACCCAGTTTCAAACCCTTAGGGACGATTCAGCTGGAATGCCCTTGGGATCCATTCTAATGGTTTGCATTCAAAGGCAGATTTTTTTTGCATTTTATCGTGACTCGGGATGAAAAAAGGATCTTTTAGGGTAACCTTAAGCACAAAAATCAAGGGGTAAGCCTGGTAATGAATCAACATCATTGGTTAACCCAAATATTCATGGTTCCAAGCTTCTTCTTGGAATTCGAGGATCATCTCCCAGAGTTGCTCAAACCGAACAAAACCATCATAGGAGATTGCAATGGACGTGTTTGAGCCGAGAATGAAAGCAAAAAGTCCCACAATATGATCAAAAACAAAAAAGTGATTTTGCAACATGACAATGCTCGACCCCTTGTCAGAACACTGGTAAAAAAAACCCCCATAGAACACTTTAATGGGAATTCTTAATCCACCCGCTGTATTCACAAGACATTGCCCCTTCAGACTACCACTTGTTCCATTCGATGTCACATGGTTTGGATGAGCAGCACTTCCATTTCTATTAAGATGCCGAAAAATGGGTAGATTTTTCGATAGCCTCAAAAGACCAGCCAATTTTCCGACGGTGAAATTCAAATGCTACCAAAAAGATGGGAAAAGAAGTGCCTAGCGATGGGCAGTACTTTTATTGATTTGGCTTATTTAGGGTTTTCAAAATAAAGCTTTACTTTTCAAGAAAAAACATCAGGAACTTATTCAACCTCCCAATAGTTGTTTATCAGAACAGTCTTGCATGTACTGAATTTTAATAGAACTTCATTACAAAAAATGAGAGTTTTGAACAGGTAGAATTTTAATAGCTTTACATCTAATGATTTTTATTTCAACCTCCAAAGCAACGTGAAAAATCATAGAGTACCACATTTTAATGCAATTTCCATTTAGTTTTCTGAAAAAAGCTGCTATATACAAAAAATTATTTGATACCATACAAAAGTTTACAACTTTAATTCTTTTTTATACAACATGGCGATACATAAATGGAACCCAAAACATTTTTCCATATATATCAAAGTTAAACTAATTTAATCAGCTAAAGTGAATAAACATTGCAGAATATCAAGATAAAAATATTCAATTTTGATTGCACAATTCTTAAGTGTATAAATTCATTTCACACACCAGATTACCTAAACTAGAAAGCACAATATTTTTAAAAAGTTAATTAAAAACTCACTAAACATGCTTTAAACATTTATAGTACTTGGTCCATTAACAAAAAGGTTATAAGTGCATAATTTTATGTATTAAAATCAAGACTGATCTACAAAAGTAGGCAAAGATAAGCTTTTAATTAGATTCCAATCAAGTGGTAAAATGTTTTCATTTATGTATTTTCCATCTATACTAATAAGTTAATACATTCTTTTAAGTGTATAGCATTTAAATTTTAAGAGAAAATGAGTAAGAGAAATGCTTTTAAGAATTTTTTAATGATTCTTACCAAGTAGGGTACATCATGAACTGCATTGTTATCTTCAAATGCAAAATACATTTTATAGGTTTTATGAATTAACTATGGAATGTATGAAAACCAAAAAGGTTCAGCATCATTTATTAATACATGAAAGTGTCCATACATGGCATGAATTATACTAAAAACATGTTTTTTTTTATTCTGAAATTTATAGAATGCTATGACTTGCATATTTGAACCAGCCAAATGTAGCTCAGAATTATTATACAGACAATTTTATAAACATAATATCAGTATCAAACTTAACACAGTTCATTAGAAATACTTTGCTAACACATTTGAGTGCCAAACAGAATATGCAACTAATTATGATCCCATACCTCTTCAGGCTAGCAAAATAAATAACTTGCATGAATGTTTAAAAGCTTTGAATTAGCAACAATTAAAACTTCTCTATTCACTGTGGAATTTCAGAAAATTAAGTGGTGACTATAGGGTGATTCAGAATCATCAGTCTGATGCATTTGCTGCCTTTTATGATATCTCTACGACAAAGAAATATATATAATATAATGCCCCTTTTTAAGCTTATACATAAGGAATAAAACAGAGGGGTTCACTTAGAAAAATATAACTACTTAAATAAAGTAAGAACATAAATATTAATAAAAATTTTCACAATACTATAATAGAACTTGCAGTTTAAACTGACAATTTACTCACAATAAAAATCATTCATGCCAACAAACTGAGATTACAACAGGCTTTCATATATTCACATACATAGAAGTGTGTGGACATGTTCTGCACATTGTTCTTGCACTATTCCCTACAGTCAGAACATGGCAACACACGAGATGCTATGAAAGAGAATCAGTCTCAGTATTTCTTTAGAACATTTTGTCAATGGCCAAAAACTTCGGATAAGTGTTATATATATACAAATTGTCCAATGTACATTACTTTTGAATTTTTCCAAAATGAGGAGAATGTATTCCGTCTTGCTGCATAGACCTCAACTGATGACCTAAGATTTGCAGCAGCCACCGCCAGACTGGTGTTGATTCTCACTCAGGTCGACACCTCTCCTGCCATCACTAGCACCCCCATTGCCAGCAGATTGGTCACTTTTGGGTAATTTCTTAGCTGCGGAGGGAAAAAAATGTGAGTCATTCTTTAGGGCCAAGAAAAGCAATGAAACAAACCAACACAAAAATGGGATGATTGATCAAGTGCACTCTGAGAGAATATAATCATCTTTCAACCTAGAGCTAATTTATTGGTAAACAGAATAGCTACCAAATAGAGCTTGGATCTAATTAGGAGAAAAACAGGTTATCAAAGAAATTTTCAATTTCTTTAAGTATTAAAAAATGCCAACGTTTTTTTAAACATTAATATCAGCATTTTTATTTACAACAAAATTAGCAATGATTGTTTAAATTTAACTATATTTCAAATGACAAAGTCACAAGTCATAGAAAGTTTTATGATATCAAATGATAGAAATATTATATTAACATAGAAATAGTGACACACATAGCAAGAAAATATGGCTTACCAATAGCAAGGAAAATGTCATTAACATTCATAGCTGTCTTAGCTGAAGTTTCCATAAAAAGAAGTCCATTCTCTTCAGCATAAGCTTGAGCCTCCTAAAAGAATAACATGTTTAGAATGTAACTTATAATCATAAGGGTGAAGGTATACTCTATACTCGACAGCAACGTTTCCTGAACCCAGTACGTCACTGTGCGGATGGAGAAAATGGGTAAACACAAAGCCTGATGGGTTGCTAGAAGGAGTTTCAGTGCGAAAATTGTTATAAAAAGTAACTACATGGGTTTAACAAAATAATCCTATTTTTAAATTGACGTTATTCATCGCACTCAAAATTCAGACAACGCAATACTACTTTGTTTGTCAGTGATAATAGGGTCAACTAACGTTGCTGTCTAGTATAGTAAAGAGTTATTTTACTTCATGTTCCACAGCTCTTTTAGCTGCTAAATCTGCTTTGTTACCAGCTAATGCAATGACAATATTAGGGCTGGCTTGACGCTGAAGTTCTTTTACCCAAGTCTTAGCCCTGCTAAACGTATCCTAAAAAGAGAAGAATAATGCATACTTAGAATTGGACTAGTTTTAGAGGGTCAGTTTTATTTATGTCTGAAATTAAGATTGAGGATTATAAGAAAAAAATAGAAATTCTGAAAATAAAAAGAGGCACAGAATGCAATATAAGTTTCTAAAAATTATCTCCAGTTCTTGCTTTTTTCATTGGTGCAAAGTGGGGTGAAACCTGATAACTTTTCAACTTTGCACTACTGCCAGAACTCATCTAATGAAAATTTTGGGTAGATCTCAAAGGCTTTAAAAGTTTCCTTTTTCATGAATCTTAACTGATTTTACAATGTTTTAAGAGTAGTGGTCAAATTCACCTTGCATTAAAGGTGAATCTGATCACTGCCATTTTTACTTCAGAAAACAAATTTTGCCACCTTTAAAATGAAATGGAATTATAATTAAGGCTGTAAAAGTTAAAAGAATAAATTTATAAATTATACTTAAGATTCATGAACTGTTACAAAAATTAAGTTTCATTTACAAAATACTGTCAAAATAGTTGGCAGCTAAAAGTTGGCTTTTCGAGTTGCACTAAAAATCACATTCTTGTTTCATCACTTAAAGTTTTGTTAAAGAGGAGAGTTTTACTGTATATTCAAATTTGAGAGTTTATAACTCAGATTTTTAACTAGAGATATTTTTGAGCTAAGGTGACATGTATAAAAGAAGGTATCTAACTAAACCTAAAAATCAAATGCCATGGCGGCGCAGCCAATAAAATCGCCGGAAAAAAAGGCGTGCCACAGCAGGCAATGAAATCATCGGAAAACAACAATACAATGACACAATACAACTCAACAGTCTCTCCGGAACTTTGTTTTGACAACAAACCCATCACATTGAACCTGATTAGTTATTTGTGTACTGGGGGTTGTAAGGATCGCTGAGTGACCCAAAGCGTTCGCGCGGGGGTTGGCAAGCGGTAGCCCCCTAGTAAAATCCATAAAAATTGAAAGGAATATTTGGTAATTATTGAACATTACATAAGTTCAGCAAATAAGAAACAATTTTTTTTTTTTAATAAAAACTCTTTGTACTTTAGTAGTAACATGAGCTGGACTGAAAATATGGGGTATAAATTTCTTGGGGAAATTTTGATGAAAGTATGGATATTTTTAGGGGACAATTTCAGGGACAAAATTAGTAGTGTTCTGGGGAAATATTGGGCCTTAAAACATTTTCTGCACCCCTGTTACATACTATGTAATAACATTTACTCCTCTCTCACTAAAAGAATTTCCGAAGTTTACAACTCCTTCCAAAAAATACATAATGGATATGAAAGGCGTTTGATGACACACTGCTGGCCTGACAGTGGACTTGCAATTTTTGATTGTGGCCAACCAGCACTTTCATAGTTGAAAACCCCCTTTTCTTTATACTATATAAACAAGGTTTGTTTTGATTAGTGTTATGGCGCAAGGCAGTTAACAATGTACCTGGTTAGTTATGTCATATACAACAATAGCAGCTTGAGCACCTCTGTAATACATAGGGGCCAAGCTGTGATACCTTTCTTGACCAGCTGTGTCCCAGATTTCAAATTTCACAGTGGTGTCATCCAGACATACTGTCTGTGTAAGGAATGCAGCTAGAATGAAAAGATATTTTAATCAAAATATTAATGATAAAATTGACATCTACGGTTAAACCCTGTTATGTGTCGAAAAAAAAACCCAATAATTTTATAATTATTAACAGCACTTGATTTGAGATGGAATGATGTTCTGGTATTTCTCTTTAGGGAAAAAATTACTTATTACAAAAATATGTATTCAACTAAATATTACTCAGTTCTAAAAAAAAAGAGATTGAGTCAGGCTTACTACTAACATTACACAAATCTTTGTTTCCGAAAATACTTTTAAGCACTGATACAATTCAGACAATTGACACCACTGCTTCCGGTATATTACAATGAAATCATTTAATAATTCAAAAATTTTTGAAGAAATACACAAGTTACATACTAAATTTGGATTAATTCTGATTTTTTTCACATTTTCCAAGAAAAAGTTTAGAATTTTTGTTACATAAAAAAATTACTTCTTTATTGCTACTTCTTATGCAGTTTTCCTGTAAAAATAAGTTTCTTAGTATTTCATAAAAAATTGCATGTGATCACTAACAGAATGAAAAGTGTTAAATTGTGATATAAACATGTATAATAACAGCCTATCCCAATAATAAATCAAATTTTTACTAATTTTTTTTGAATTTCTGCCTATAAGCCGAACATCTTTGAAAAAATTTCCAATTCTAAAGTGCAGATATGCAGATCTTGAGAGTTTGAAAATATTATTAATGGAATTAAAATTTTCCAGAAGCCTCTCATGATCATATTAAAATATCAGCTGTGGTGCTTATGCTGGTAGATAAAATAGAAACACTTATTGCTTATCTTCCCAAAATAACGACAGAACCAAATGACTTGTTAATTGCAAATGAGAGCAATTGGTTGACGCAAATAACCAACAAGTTTCCTTCTAGGAATTTCTCTCCCCCCGCTGTTAAGGGGGCATCTTTTGAAGTATCTTTTCCAGTGATCATTACTGAACAAAACAAGAAAAACCAGATTTTTAGATGCTTTTGAGCAGTCTGTTAGCTTTATATTTCTCACTAAAGTGTGAGAGCAGTGCTGTGGGTATTCAATGTTCCTAAAAGATTTAAAAATTCCATTTTACAATACGTTTAGTGTTCCTACACTTATTTTTACACAATTTCCAAATGTGAAAGTTAAGGGGTAACAGTTTAGTGCTCCTTTGAAATGCTGTGGCAAACATGGAATGTCCGACTTTCAGAAACAAGGTAAACCCATTCTGTCTGCCTGTTATCAATTAAAAAATAACTACCATAACCAAAAGGACACATCTAAAAAAGGTTTCAGTTAACAGCAGACAGTGTGAAAAGCAAAGATTCTTCAGATCTGTATGTAAGAATAAGTCGACCCACCCATTTTAGAAACAGAAATTTCCCCAAAAATTCTCAGCTTTTGATAATTTATTATTTTGGGAGAATTCTGCTAGTATTATATTTACTTAAACATGTTATTTGTAAATGTAACAATATATAAAAGAATATAAACTTTTCCATTTACTTACAAAGTTTTAGGTAAGATAAGAATAATTAAAATAACTTTACCACCAATTGTACTTTCTTGATACTCATGAAATTGTCCTTTTACAAATCTTAACACTAAGCTAGATTTGCCTACAGCTGATTCTCCTAGCAAGACAAGCTTGAATTGACATATTTTGCCTTGTGAAGAGTTGTTGGGTCTTTGAGCTCCACCTCGATTTGCCATCACACGGTCTAAAATTAAAAGAATAATAATGAGGAAGTCTGCTTCCTTCCTAAGAGTGGAGATTTTATAAATGCATTAACATCTAGCTTCTATTTAAAAAGAGTAATTAATAGTTTTATTCAGCAGAAACATCAAAATTTCACATTCCACTGTGAAAAGTAGAAGGGAAAATATTTAGAGTATTAATTCATAATAAACTCAATAAAATTTGATTAAAAAATATTAATTTACCAAAGTAAAAATTCAAATGTTAGGATATATAAACATTAATTTTCATGATAGCTCTGTAAACAGGGTAGTTGAATCATATTAGGGAAAAGAGTTATCTTTAGAACCAAAAGTTCAACAAGCGGAACAGATTGACACAGACCACTAGCTTTGACCCATTAAATATCTAGGAGACCATTATTTCTCATGTTTTGGCGTAAAAGCAAAGGTAAGTTTCTAGAAAAAGACCTAAATAAAACTGAAATTTCAACCTGAAACTGCTTTAAGTAATTTTCAAACATTGGATCATAAATGTGTAAGTTTTAAAAACATATAGATTCTTTTAATCATTTAATCTAAAACGTTTGATTTAACAGATTTTCACACTTAATTTTTTACAAGTAAAAAAATAATGGTTGAAAAATACTGTCATCACTTTCTGGTTAATGACTTTTATAGCCTCAGCTGATAAATGAAAAAGAACTTCGTAACAGATCAAACAAACAATATCTGAATCTAAGATAACCAACATTCGTTGCAACGTTATGAAGAATAAGAAATAGTTCTGGCCTTTTTTTTTAACTCCTCAAATTGTGGTAAAACTAAATAAAATAAAGATATGAAGAAAAAAATACAAACTGGCAATTTAATAAAAATTTGAGGAAGACTAATTTTGATTTGTAAAATAAAATTTGTTAGTTTAAAGGTTATTTTTAAATTAATACCACAAGGGGATCCTACGTACCCTAAGGTTCATTGTATCCTTATTGAAAATATTTTAGAAAGCTTTTCCTTTGTGTTTGATTGAAAAACAATGAAGTATCCTAATAGTTCTATCAGTATGAGTTAGGGGAGGATGGAATACAATGGACAATTTATACCAGTTATACCTAGGGTCTCCTCTGGTTTTTAGTATTTTTTTTTCAAATAATTGAATGCTTTATAATTTAGGACATTAATGGCAGCACACAGAGGTTGAAATAAAGTGTGAAGGAGGTAGATAGATAGATACTCAACTGACAAGTTGGCTATTTTTTCTTTGAAAGTTGTATATATTTTTACCACAAATAATAACTTGGCATAATCATAAGGGAAATAAAACAATACAATAGTATATTATATTGGTGCAGAAAATGCTTTTACTCTGAATATTCCCATAATCCAATGTTTTTAAAACCAGCACGACACAATTACAAATTTTTGAAATTTTAAAAAGAAATGTTGTATTATACTGCAGGGGTGCTACTGACTTCAAACTCAACTACTACCTAACTGACTACCAACTCAAAATCCCAGAAAACTATTAGAGTAACAAACCTTTTATCAGGAATCCCCAAACTTAGATTTAAAAAAAATTCTTTTTCTGAAGGTATTTTCCCCACAAAATTTACAGCACACCTGATGAGACAGAATGGTCGGGAATGTTTTAACTAAAGCCAAATGGACATACTTGCAGGGGCATATATAAAGGGGGGGGGTGAGGGGGCCCTGGCCTACCCCAAAATTTGGACTAAGTATATCCTGTTTTTAACCCACCTGGTTTTAAGGTCAAATTTCCCCAAAAAAACTTTTGAGGGAGGACCCCAAAATCCTTCTTTACCACGTTTTTATTAGGTCGCTTTCAATTTTGTCTGTCTGTTAGGTGGAATTTAGAAATCGATTTTGAACTAACTTCCCAATGAGGTGGAGACTTGAAAATTTGAACACAGAAAATAATGTATTAAATAAAAAAAAAAAAACTTTTTTAAAAACCACATTTTTAAAATGCACTAAAAAGTATGAAATAATTTTTTCTAACAGTGGCACTAAAAATAAGTAAATCAGTGGCAGCTCATGGGTAATTCAAATGGGGGTTCTCAATTACGTTTTAAAAGAACAATTAATTAACAACTTCACAATTAAATACAATTATTATTATTATTTACAAAAGAGAAAAAAAGAAACTTTTTAATATAAAATACGCACACGTGTATCTAGTTTTTTAACATCTTGGATCTCAGTGGCGTGAATAGAAATTTATTTCGGGAGGGGTCCAAATATCCTTTAAGAATGTTAAGTAATTATCAGGCCCAAAGCTAGATTTTTGCACCGGGAAGTAGACCTAAAATTATGCCTTAAGCCCCTTTTAGGCATCTGTAATAGGTTTAATGTACCTTTTTTGCAGACATTTAAAAATTATAATATTTCTAGATCAATTGGAGTTATTTTTAAAATGCCTACCGCGACTCCAACTTAATTTTCTACCTAGTTGGTTCACTTGCGGAACCGATGTAGACAGTAGAGGGCATTACTATCGCAGTTTCATGATCAGAGTGTTTAAACATTGCCGGTAACTGCGGAAAGAAATTTAGATAAATCAGCGAAAGGCAGAATTCAAAATTCAAGGACCTTTCACTTTATTCAAGGTCCTAATCTTAGCGGAAAAAAATTCAAGGACCGTGGGAACCCTGGGTATGATTCTCATTTTGCTGAAATTAATTCGATTAATTTAGTTTAAAGAACAAAAAGGGGGTCTGGGTTTCTTAATTTGACCCTAAAAAACCCCCAGGGTTTTAACTCATTTTGGAACCCTTAGTCCGAATTTTGGGGGATTTTGTATCTTTTATGTAATTTAGTACCCCACATATCCGTAATTTTTTCGTAGCTATAGAAAGGTATTCCAAAAAGGTACGATTCTCATTTTGCTGAAATTAATTCGATTAATTTAGTTTAAAGAACAAAAAGGGGGTCTGGGTTTCTTAATTTGACCCTAAAAAACCCCCAGGGTTTTAACTCATTTTGGAACCCTTAGTCCGAATTTTGGGGGATTTTGTATCTTTTATGTAATTTAGTACCCCACATATCCGTAATTTTTTCGTAGCTATAGAAAGGTATTTGCAGGCCGGATGAGAGGGCCTCGCGGGCCAGATATGGCCAATGGGCTGTAGTTTGGAGTCCCCTGGTCTATATAGCATTGAATAATAGATTTGTTATTTTACCAGTTCCCACTCTTTGAAAAGATTGAAAATCAAGGACTTTTCAAGGACCTCAACAAAATTTTTCAAGGACCTTTTTTAAGAGACCCATATAAAAATCCTAATTCTTCTGAAGCAATTGCAATGTTTCCAGAAACAAGCTTACTCCAACTTTTTTAAAATTTATCAAGTGCCTCAATTTCTCACTATGCACACAGAATACAAGTTTTATAATAAGATTTTAAATAATATTAAAAGTAATCAAAGATGAATTAAAATATTTCACGCAAAAACCGGGAACTGTGAAAAGGAATCGTAGATGAATCGGTGGCTGGAGTTTATTTGAAATTCAAGGACCTGGACCATTTTTCAAGGACTTTCAAGGACCTAAATTTAGTGAAAAAAAAATTCAAGGACTTTTAAGGACAGTGGGAACCCTGTTTACTGAAACAAACTACTCCAAATTTGTGGGTGGGAGTTGGGCTGATCTGAAAAGAAAGTTCCCCGTCTTTCCTTTCTCTTTTTTTGCAGAAAAAAATTCCGCAGTCAAAAATTGGCTGCCGTAGGCTATAAGCCCAGGGGTTCTCAAACTTTTCAACATCACAACCGACTTTTTATAAATAAACTCTAGCGCGACCCACCTCATCTTCAGTTAATTTTCCCACACAATTCTTTTGTGTGTGGGGTTTGGCAATCTACTATTTTTTTTACAATAATAAATTACATTAGAGATTATTTTAACTTTTTAGGTACTTAAAAAGAAATATTTGAACTTAAGCGTATCCAATTGTTTGATTGTGGGAGCAACGATGAGGTCCAGAGTCAGAAGGGGGTCTGGGGGTCCTCCCCCAAAGAAATTTTTGAAATTTGACTCTTAACAACAGGTTTTTAACACTTTTTTTTGGTAATCTAGGATAAATTTCAATTACAACATAATTTTTTAAGGAAATTCTTGAATTCAAAAATTTGTCGCGACCCACAGTTTGAGAACCTCTGTTATAGCCTATTTAGAAATCTGCCACTGTTTCTCCTCAAATACTATAATGTGAGATATTTACATTGTTAAAACTTTTGATCATGCTGGTTTCTTAATGAACTTTTAGCCAATTTTTAAAAAACCCTAAAAAACTCACTTAGGGCTGGGTTTGGGTTGAAAATTCTGGTTTCAAAGAGTGAAATTTAAAAATAAGGCACAGCTGGAATAAGAGTCCTCCATTTGGCGGTATATCACGAGCAGTTATAGTGTATAGTTGGCGATCGCGACCGCCAAATGGATGACTTATTTCAGCTGATCCAAAAAAAAAAAACTATCAGCAAAACTATTTGTACCTTTAAAATATCATGCACAATAACTAAAACCACATCCTATACACCTACCTAATATTTCTCTGAAAAACTATATTTAACCATGAATGCACAATGCAAGCATGTAATTAATAGTAAAATATAATTAAGGTGCAAATATCTACCCCTACACAAAACCTAAAGTAATTACAGCACAGCAGAGACAAAATAATTTTAAAACTTAGAGGCTTGCCATAAAAAATAGAAGAAAAAACACTGCTTCAATTCATAAGAAAATTTTTCAAAATTTAACAATATGGTACAGATAGGCTTATACATAAATTCTGTTACTGCCCCAGGTACAAAAAATTGCAATGTGCAAGTCACATCCTTAAAAATCCTATATAGACCAAAATGTAGCATAACTTGCATAGGTACCTACTATTTACTAAATGGTAAATTAAATTAATGCCTGTAAGTTTTAATACCTGATTATGATAACTTTATGCAAAAAATCCCATTGTTTATCATGTAGAACACACGAGTAATTAGTAGATTTAAATATTAATAGGGGTACTAAACTAAACTCATTGGCGCAACAGCCCTAGTGGGCCAAGGCCTACAATGCCCATCTTCGTTCTCTTGACAGTGGGGCCCTGGGGGACAAAGCATGTCCAGGTTAGGTGGTCAGCCTAATGCAAGATCCCCAGTGTATCGTTCCCAAGCATGCTTGGTCCTCAGTTTATCGACCCACTGAAGAGATGAAAGGTTGAGTCGACCTTGCCCAGCCCGGGAATCAGGGGCTACCTAATGCCCCTAAAATTTTAGGAACTCTTACCCAAGATGAAATTTTAACACATTTTCAATACTACATAACCTGATCATTCAATAATCAATCAATTACCTCCAATTATACAAAACCAGAAAAGGTTGTCTACATGTAATACAGGGGTCTGTCTAGGTTTTCTTAATAGGTACCTATTTTGTGAAATTTTTTTTGTTAATTTGTGAAATTTTAAGTGCAAAATACAACTTAAAATACATGTTACATAGTTTTTAAACATTAAAAACTAAAGAAATTTAGTCTAGATTAACTAAATAATTTAACTATTAAGAGAATATAGCTTACTAGACAACTTTCTTTTAAACATGGATTTTGAGAAGGCACCTTTTTTTCTAAAACTGATTTTGTGAAAGTACCTATTTATCAAATGTTGAATTTGTGAAGGTACCGCAAAACGGCAGTAGTAATTAGTAGGAAAAACCACTGTAATACCTCCATGAAAATAGAATCATGCACATTTTAAAGTTTCCAATAAGTTTTGGTTAAAATAATTTTCTAAAAAATTTAATGCCCAAATTTAAATACTACCAGGGGTGAAAGTGAAAAAAATATTTCAGGGCCCAATTTTTCCAAGAACATTTTCTTTTGTCCAAAAATAACTCCCTAAATTTATATAAAAAAAAAATCTGGAGATCTTTCAGTTGATATTCCTTTAATTAGGTACTCTTGAAATTTAAAGCTTAGTATAATACCTTCTTCTCCATTATCAACAAAATTTTTTTTAAAAAATGGGTACTTACGTATTATCCCATCGACCGTGATGCTTAATCCGAAATGTTATCTAATCCCATTGAGTTTACTATTACTGTGCCGCTGAATCTGACGACCTCTGAACGGTCGACGGGATAATAAAATGCCTTTTTAGTTACTTATTCTGTTAAGTTTTAAAAATTTCCAAATAATCCTTAATTTTTTTAATATTAATGAACTACTTAATCTAATCCAATCTTTATTCTTTCTGACATTCATGTCTTTACTTCAGATCAAAAGAGCTTCTTGTATTAAAATGATTTTTAAACATCCTTGCATATTTTCCTAAATTTAAACTACCAGTGAAACTCCCTCCTTTAACTAAACTTTATTTGTAAAAAACATTGATCAGATTAAACAAAAGATGGTAAATCCAGAGAAACTGGGCTTGGCAAAATTTGGCATTGCCAATATCATTTATTGGCGAGTAAGCAATTCAACTTCTATAGAACTGAGTTGCCAGAATCCACTAATTTATAGCCATATTTAGCACCAAGCCCAGTTTCGTTGGATTACCCCATAAGATTTTTGTGAAAACCACATTGATCTTGAAACTGATACATATTTATCTCTGCATAATCAATTGAAATGCAAGAAAAAGCAACTTTTCAGGTCTTTACTAAGAAAACTCTTTATTTTGTAAAAGCACAGATCTGTATTATTTTCCAAATTAACATGGACAAAATTTAATTTTCCCCACAGCTACCTGAATTTTTCCTGAACCCTTTTAGACATATTCTGCTTCCCTGAATACTACAAGGTTAAATAATATATACCTAAAGTCTAATGAACCCCTTTCATGATCTTGCAGACTCAACTTTATTTGTACATTCTGAAGGATCCCTGAAAATCTGTGGGTGGATCCCTGTTATAACGAAATAGTTACTGATTATTAGCTAAAAACATTTTCTGTAGACAAGTAGTATTAGAAGACTAAATAGTGAACCTAAGATCACTGTAGTTTACTCACATGATCTAACAACTTTAAATGACAATATGGGCTTCAATGATATTCAATGAAAATTACTTTAAAGGTTAACTAATGTTTATAAGAGCAGGATTAGTTCAAAAATCAGAAAGTACACTTCATAAATAAAACTGCTAAAACAGATATGAAGACAACTAATAGATAGTTATACTTTTTATAACCTAAAACCCAAGAAAACACAACCAAACCAAGACTTACAAGCCGATTTTTTTCCTCAGACGAGTACTACATTATAGTAAATAGGTCCGCCTTGTTTAGATGCGTTAATACGCATGATAATTTAATTAGTACGTTTCAAAATTAGTAAAGATTCATGCAAAAATAGTAATGGAAATAAAAACTGAGGTGATAATCAATGATAAGCAACTGTGATTAGAATCGTTTAAGCATATAATTGAATTTTTTAAAATTAGGCTTAATATTAAGATTACAGCAATGGAAACAATCACCTAAGATTTGAACAAGACTCAAAGACAAATTTTTGTGCAGATTTCTCAAAGTTTATTGCAAAGATGTAGTTATAACTTATACTAATTACAAAGAATAATAAAATACAACCCTAATCATAAAGAGGAGGTGAACGATGAAAATTGTACCAACCTTTGTATCAGGACTAGTGTGAGAAAGAAATTTTGCAATATATACGGTCGATTAAACACACTATAACTCACAAAAATTCTTCAGAATTGCATAAAAAAGTAGATCCAACAATCCTTAAAGAAATTATTCACATAAATATCCTACGTCATTTGAAGAAAAATCATAAGCTGAGAGCTCGGACATGAACCACCCTCAGCTCAATATTGCCACATTACGTGACTTGCAAATTCTGAATCCGCCATTACCACAACACTCAAAGAAAGAAATATGCTTAGAAGACTTTAAATTTTTCTATAATGCTGAGGGAACTTTTAAAAACTTCCAGAATACTTAAAAATAGTTTAATATTTGGTAAAACAAGCTGTACGAACCTTTAGGCATTTAAATGTGAAGGGACTATATTCTTCATTTGGTGCAGTACTACAGAAATCAGCTGTGTTTTCATTTAGAAGTGTCATGATTATGTTTTATTAAAAGATGGTTTAAATTTTTAAAAATATGTTCCGAAAATTTTCGAGAAAAGTTTGATATGGCATCTACCTATTTGGAGGTTATAATCCATCCCTTAAAGTTTACGACTTAAGCGGTTGATTTAAATTGCGTATTAGTCATTAATGACGTCTCAAGATCTTCATGGAAAAGAAACATGTTGCGAAACAATTTAATATTTGGGAGTAATTTGAAAATATATCTTTGAAAATATATTTTAAAAATGCAGAAACAACATTTCACAACCAAAGTAAGTTTCATTTTAAAGACCCGATGTATTGGCTTTTAATATTACATATATGTTGTAATATATATTTTTTTGAACATGATAGATCAAAATCATTCTTTTTTATTATATTTTAATTTCTAATTGCATGTTTAGAACGATCTGCAGTTTTTCTTTCTTTTGTATGAAAGAGTTCAAATAAAAATTTACGAAATGCTTATACAACATTTTAATCCTTTATATAATATAGTACAAAAACATTTTAGACAATGAATTTATAGTACATGAATTTGGCCATATTTGACAGATTTTTTTCAAACCTCTGTTGAGTTTCCAAATCTTTAGAGTTGGTTTTTTTTGTCCTAGGTTACTAAGCAACCTTGTCAAATGCAAATTATCGCGAATGATTTATCCACAGCTTACAAGATACTATGGTGTCGTATTATTCATAACATGAAATAAGAGCAGCTTCGTTAAGGATCCTCTATGGTGGCTGGTTGCTAATTCAGTGCTATTTCCCAGTCAATCCACCGGTTGCATGAACCACCTTCTGGCCATCGAGGACCAAAGGTGTGCTGACATAACCAAATATCTAACAGTTAGGTACTAGGCACAGCTTTGGTCAGGGTCCTCTGCAGTCAGATCAAGCAACTAGCTGGGAAATTGCATCTACTTGGTGACTGGTCACCATGGAAGGACCCCCTCTTTTACTTGAAACTTTTACTATGCACAATTTTTAAAAAATTTAAGTTATCCAAGATGTAAATATTCCCTAAAAATGTATTAAAAAGATACATTGAACCTATTTATAATATTCATGAGAGGGGCTTGGGAATGAAAGTCCTCTTTCTTTCTTGAGAGTCTTTTGAGTCCTCTCTCCTGATGTAAAAATCTAGCTTTGCACCTGATAATGACTAAATTTTTTTGAGGATATTTTTGGTCCCCTCCTGAAATAAATTTCTATTACGCTAAGACTGGTTTATCATACTTGGTGCGTTTACAGGGGTTCATGTAGAGCAGGGTTTTTTAACTGGCGGCCCACGAAGCTCCCAGAACACTTTTTAGCAAACTTAAATTCAAAAATTTTTCAGGGGAAGACCCCCCAAACCCCCTACTTAACTCAAAGTTTATGGAGTACATTGGGTCGGTTGTTTTCTATGGTGAAAATTAAAAGTTTGTGAATTTGAGAGGGAGGTTGTATACCCTGAAATTCCCCCTGAGCATTGCAAGGTGTTATTTAAAGGCTTATAATAGGTAAACCTTTATCTCGAAGAGGGACAAAATCGAGTATCCAAAAATTAGGCAAAACACTATTTTTAGGGAAGTTTACAAACATATTCTGGAGGAAGACCCCTCTTTAATTAATACTTACTATTAATAAAAGTTGTGTAGGGTCAAAAATTTTTAAATAAATTTTTAAAATACAGTAGTGCCTTCACAATATGTAAATAACCTTTGTCCCTCTCTCTGGTTGGAAAAGTTCCATATTAAAGTCTCTACCCCTGAAAAATATATCATGGATAAAAAGGAGCCAGATTACTTTGCGGCCCGCCACTTGACTTGTAATTTCGATTTCGGTCCTCAAGTACTTGGAAGTTGGAAACCCCTGATCTAGAGAAAAAATGGGTCCATTTAAGGACCCTTAACAAAACTCTAATCCAGGGGCATTATTTCAGTTTTTGGTTGGGGGGGCAAAGATTTTTTTTAAAGTGGTGCTAGGCCATAACCAGGCTTTTGTTTTTGGGGGATTGCCTTGGAAGTAAATTTGTGGGGTCTGGGGGTCTCCCCCCGAAAAATTTTGAAAATTTAAGTATTAAAGTAGTGTTATAGTTCATTTTGAGACCCTTTGGGTAACATCCGAAGAAAACAATTCCTTGTAAACCACACAATTTTCAAGGGTAAAAAATAATAAATGGACGTCAAAATTTTTAGGGGGGGCTGGGGGTCCTCCCCCAGAATTTTTTTTGAAATTTGTCACTTTAAACTTGTGTTATTAATCTAATTTGAAACTACTTCGCGGAACATGCAAAGGGCTTCTTGTAAGCGGTACAATTTTCAAGAGAAATACACTGTATAAAACTGACTTCAAAATTTCGGAGGGGGTTTGGGGGTTCTCCCCCAGAAAATATTTTAAATTTGACCCTCAAAAGTAGTGTTTTAACTTTTAACTCATTTTAAGTCTTTTGGGGTTACACCCGACGCTCCTTGTAAGTTACAGAATTTTCAAGGGACTTGCAGCTATTTTTCACATAACAGTGGAAACCTTGGGGGGTGTCAATTGCCCCCCCCCCTGCCCCCAAAATGACACCCATTTCTAATCAACAAATAAGATCCTTTCATAAAAATAATGTTCCCAAAAACAAATTCTTCACAAAACTCCAAAGATAAAAAGTGGTGTGAAAATTGTTTTTAAAATGTGTTTCTATCATTTTAGAATGGAATTTGCCAGATATTGGGTCCATTTTAAAAAGTTATGAACGCTGTGCTTGTACTACAAGCCCTTCGTTTTCACAAAACTCCATTTGATTTTTCTCAAAATTCCCTTGTAACTTTTCACCAAATTTCTAAAACAGGACCCTGGTAGAAAAACCTGGTTTAGAGCAGATTCTTGCAACCTTTATTCAAGTAGCAGCCGGACCTGGAAAAAGAGCCCGAACCTACGAACCTGGTTCGGGGGAAGCTCCTGCTAGCTCCATAGGAGCAATACATTAGGTTCGGGTAAATTTTATTAGGTTCGGGGGAAGGTTACAACTTTTTCCAGGTCCGGTAGCCAGATGCTTATCATTTACCTAACCTTAACTTTTTATGATAAATAGCCAGAAAAAATTGAATGGTATCTAAATAAAAAACATTATTATTTATCATTTAGCAGTGTTGCTTTTAATTTTTGCTATATTTTTATGTATAATTTGTAAAATGTAACCAATAAGTCCTATTGCAAAATTTGCACCCGGCTAACCCTAAGCAATACCCATATTTTTTGTTTTTTATATTTTTTTACTACTACATATTAAAAAAATGTGTGTATTGCAAATGTAAATTAATTCTAAAATTTTTTTATAGGTTTCTAAACTTGTTAATCCTCCACTTCTATCTCAAATGAAACATTTACACTTAAATTGTATGGAGCGTGTCTATGCTTCCGGCAAAGTTCCTCTTGGAAGGGGAAAATCTCCAGATATACCTAAAGAAGCAAAAGATCAATGTTTCGGCAAGCTATCAGAAGATGGTATGATTATTCAGTTTTAAAAAATTTATAGTATGTCTGCTTATGTTGGTTGGGACTATTTTAACATTATTAAATGGTACCATTTTTTGTTTAATGCAAGTATGGAAACTAAAATTAATTTTTAAACTCATTCTGCTATAACTAAAAATAAGTATTAGCAAACAAATTAAAATTAACTTAAAGGGTTTTACTAACTTTACTTATTAGAGTGGATAAAATAGTAACTATCACTTGCCAAAAAAAATCCCTTTGGGGTAATAAAAGTTGTGTATGTACTAGTAGTACTATGGTTCTCAACCTTTACCTAATCAGTATACTGACTGTTTTTTAAAATAAAAGCTCAGGACCTATTTTTCGTTTCTTTTTATGAATAAGATGAATTTCCCGATTTCAGCAAGACAGTTGTGTATTTTTTTCCTGTCTGTCCTGCTGGCTGAATGTCCCACCTAAATGTCCTGCTTATTGTTCTAGGGTTCGATTGCCTCTCAAAAGTTTCGTTATTACAATATTATATAATTATAATCTTTGCTCTTCAGTGAAATGTCCTGGTTTTTAGTTTGAAACACCTTTTCACATTATCAAAGCAGAATGTGGCCCATAATTTGAAAATTCATAAAAATATAATTCATTAGAATGTGCCATCTCTCTGAACTGGAAAAACTCTTTTGTTTAGCTAAAAGATGTTGGCAAAAATGAAGACCTGGTTAATTTGCATAAAAGATCTGTTGATTTATCATAAAATTTTGTTTAAAGATCCTTTTAAAATTTCTGGTTTTCTGTATTATTATTTATATTTGCACTAAAGAATTATACTATTTTTTTCAACAGTATGATAAATTAAATAGTAAAAGTAATTCTTTTTGCAGTCACTCACAACAATATTAACAGTACATTAAGTATTTAAAAAATAACTATAAATTTTGAAAACACACTTAAGAAAATTATAGGAAAATTAAGCTTGTTTAAGAGCTAATGAGAAATACTATAGTGCTGGATTCAGTGGTATGAAGCAGTTTCCCTGGTCTTGACCCCTTGACCAGACCATACCAGACCTAGGTAGTTTCTCAAACCTTTTCCCCTTAGCAGCATATACAGACCTTTAATACATGGGTCCTATTCTTCAGTACTGAAAACTGAATTCAGTCTTATTAAAAATAGAAGTTTTGGCTACTTGACTGTTTAGTTTAGTGACAGTAATTTTAGTTTAATTTTTAAATTTTGGTGTCGTGATATTTTAGGGGATCGGGCTCATGTTCTCATGTATCCATCAGATTGTAGAAAGTTTTCTTCTTTATATGATTATGATTTCTTGCCTCCTGAAAGGTTTGTCTATATTTTTTGCTCTTACAGTAATTTATTTTAAGTATCTAAAGCTATCTGTGTATCCTGTATTATCTTTTTTTACCTAATTTCATATCCTTTGCTCAGTTAATCTTTCTCTCAAAATCACCAGTTGTGTAGTTAGCTGTAGGAAAGTTATTTCATGTTTTTGCAACTCAAAATTGGGGGAAAGTTTTGTATAATACTGTATAATTGCTCTTGACTTTTTTGGGGAGCCCTACAGTTTTTTAAATTTCTTTTGCTACAGAATCTGCAATCATTTTGAAAATATTGAATGTTAACATATTATTTTTTTTAGCCATAACATATTTTTTCAGCTTATTTTAGCAACATTTCACAGCTATATTAAGTTATGATTTATAAAGAAGATAATATTTTGAATATCATTTTATACCCAGTGAACTTTTACTCTTCTGTAAGGGGCTTGGTGTCCCTGTACCATGCCCTGGATCTGCCATTGTGGGCTCTAATGTAGCATTAAAGTTAGTATGTATGTAACTGAGTTTACTTATATCGGACAAGATTTTTCTCTAATAATTTCACAACAGGTAAAAATTTATTAAGCTTTTTAGTAAGTGTTTCATTTTAATTTAAAAGCACCTTTAATGTATTATTAATATTAAAAGCAAAGGATTTTTGTTGATTTTGGTGATTGTGAGCCCTCTTTAAATACTTTCATTTTAAAGACATTTTCTGTATTTTTATCTAGCTGTATTTGGGGTGATATAGTTGCTGCAGGTGTTGGTAACCATTATGTACCCGATCATGCAAATTCAAGTGAACAAGTAAAAGTCATCTTAAATGAAGAATCAAATGACAGCCCTTGCTGCAATATAAAAAGGTATGCTATGTGATATGTTTTCAGGTTTTTAAGAATCTGATGTTTATAATGCAATTAATAGGTGAAAAACATATTTAGACATCTTCTATTTAAAGCAGTAGGGGGCCAAGTAGCTCCCAAAAAGTTTCTAATAAAAAGAAATTTGAGTTGCACTAAAAGAGATAGGAATGAATCCTATCAGTCTTTGAGACTTTCAGTTGTTTAATTTTTTGGGATAGCAGTCACATGAAGTTGTTAACTTAACTTTTGGCTATTACATAATATTCAAAGTGCAAACAAGAGCTGTATGAAAACGACATTTTTCTATTAAAATAATTATACTATAGCAAAAATAACTATCACTTGAGATCAGGGGTCATTCCAGACTTTTTGTGAAGAGGCCGGTTTTGTAAAAATTGTGAAAATCTACTCATAATTTTGTGAATATGAAGTTAGCGTTAAATTAGTTTTTTCAGCCAGGAGCCTGTTTTTGTGAAAATAGGATCCGTTTCACAATTCTGTTTTCACAACACAAATTTCTTCTAAACGGACCCCTGGAGATGTAACTATATTTCAAAATTAATTCTATAATAGAACATCATAGAAATTTTCATTAATTAGAGAAAATGAACTTTCCTATTGCAATTTTGTGAGTGAAGGATTTTAAGTTATAGAGTGTTTCTCAACATGGTGCAGTTACAAATTGTAGCAATTTTCCTCTCAGCTTACTAAAAATATATTGAAACCCTGTTTTAAAGAGTCAAATTTCTAAAAACTTTTGGGTGGTGACCCCCTGACTGTTACCAACAAAATATAAAATTTGATGTGCCAAGGAACAAGTAAAGATTAAATAACTCCTTTGGAGGCATAGAAACTTAAGTAGAACTTAGGAGGGATGGTATTAAAAAGTGCAAATCACTGGGGGTTTGAATGAGTGATCCGTGAAGGTTCCAATATTAGTCTTAGTGGTCCACTGACTTTTATGAGTTGGAAACCACTGATTTAAAGTAAAACATTTGTTGCATGAAAGAAAGATACTAAAGATTTAAAAATTTTATCCTCAATATCAAAATTTCTTATTTGTCATGACTTTTGAATAATTTTACCTTTACAACATTTAGTGCATTTTTTTGGGCAATTGAAAATTATTAAAATTAAAGACAAAATATTGGCAAGATAATGCAATAGAACTTTAGTAGAATGACCCCTTTGAAACCTCAATTTTCCTTTTAGGTCCAAAAACAAGTGGTTGATTTAACAAAAGGACATTATAACGAATAAAACTATTCCTATAATGAAACAATTGGGTATTTTAATTACTGGTTGTTATATTGAGGTGTCATTGTAAAGATTTAATGATTCTATTAATTAGATTAATTAGAGAAAATGAACTTTCCTATTGCAATTTTGTGAGTGAAGGATTTTAAGTTATAGAGTGTTTCTCAACATGGTGCAGTTACAAATTGTAGCAATTTTCCTCTCAGCTTACTAAAAATATATTGAAACCCTGTTTTAAAGAGTCAAATTTCTAAAAACTTTTGGGTGGTGACCCCCTGACTGTTACCAACAAAATATAAAATTTGATGTGCCAAGGAACAAGTAAAGATTAAATAACTCCTTTGGAGGCATAGAAACTTAAGTAGAACTTAGGAGGGATGGTATTAAAAAGTGCAAATCACTGGGGGTTTGAATGAGTGATCCGTGAAGGTTCCAATATTAGTCTTAGTGGTCCACTGACTTTTATGAGTTGGAAACCACTGATTTAAAGTAAAACATTTGTTGCATGAAAGAAAGATACTAAAGATTTAAAAATTTTATCCTCAATATCAAAATTTCTTATTTGTCATGACTTTTGAATAATTTTACCTTTACAACATTTAGTGCATTTTTTTGGGCAATTGAAAATTATTAAAATTAAAGACAAAATATTGGCAAGATAATGCAATAGAACTTTAGTAGAATGACCCCTTTGAAACCTCAATTTTCCTTTTAGGTCCAAAAACAAGTGGTTGATTTAACAAAAGGACATTATAACGAATAAAACTATTCCTATAATGAAACAATTGGGTATTTTAATTACTGGTTGTTATATTGAGGTGTCATTGTAAAGATTTAATGATTCTATTACTCTGGTTTTATTGTACCTATGTAATTTTAAAAATGTCCATAAAATATTTATTAACTTTAGTATGGAAAAATTATATTCAGTAAATATTTAAAATTATTTTCAGTTTAATGCACCACTCAAAGTGTGTGAGAATTTTATTTAAGGGAAAGTATTGTGCCTTGGTCCTCCACTGTTTTTAGCTAAACTTTTTGTAGTCTGACAACACTACACATGTAGCTAGCATCCTTACAACCAGAGATCTCAGTCTAGCGAATTTTTTTTTAAAGTCCACTATTTGAGATAATATAGGTTAAAAACTGATATTGTTAATCAAAAGTAAATTTTCTAAGTTATAGTTTAAAAAATAGATTCTGTTGTGTAGTGAATGTTATATATCTTAAAGTGCATTGTTTCAGCTATAATATTATGTGCTTAAAATGGGGCTGGGGGTAAATGGAACATGGTGATCTGACAAGACAACACCATGAGGCAATGATCAAGTATTGTACCTTGGACCTAAGGAGAGTGGTTGTACCCTGGACCTGTCCATGGTACAATAAAGTATACCTTGATTTATTAAAAAAAATCACTATGCTGACTTTTATTACATTAGTATTTGTATTTTAAAAGCAGGGCATGATTTAGTTTCATGACTCAAACATAATTTAAGGTGAAATCTATACTTTTGTGATAAAAAACAGTGCTTTAAAACATTTGTGCTGAAAAGTGCTCCATTGATCTAACTAAATCTGGAAGCTTATACATCTGGGTGGTTCAATGAACACTTGTTCCATGAGTTTTTCCATAAGCATTTACTAAGTTTAGAGGTGCAAACGATGCTCCACTAATAGTACTTATGGTTGACCATGAAAATATGATCTCGATGAAAACAATTAATTTTGCTCAAGAAAATAGTGACACTGGTAATATTTCATCCCCACACTAACTAAAAAAATATCAACCCCTTGACAAAAATGTTTTCTAACAATAATTCTATGAATTATTTAATTAGTACATTCAAAAATGTTTGAAAGCAAGCAACTGTATGTGATGAGGCTGAATCAGTTTGGAGAGCATTCCAATTAGCCTTCACACATATACAAAGACTTATGTCCATTAAATAAGAAATAAACTAAGATTTTTGACATAGGTCCAAGGCAAGGTTAGTTGAGAGATATTAAGGTTAGAGAGAGGTGCTCTGCTCGTACAGCTCTGTACGAGCATTGCCATTGGCAGAGCACCCCTTTGCCATGCAGTGACATCACGGATGAGCCAACCTTCTCTCTCTACTAACCTTGGGTCCAAGGTACACTGCTCTTGAAACCAAGGTACTGACTGGAGTTGTACCTTAGACCTATTTTCAGTTTTTTCTTTGATATTAATTAAAATTCCCAAAAAATATATGCTGTATATGAAAGGCTGAAGTATCAAGGGAAAGTTGTTTTATCAGTTTATTTTCAATAAATAAATAATTACAGGGTAAAAAAGTAAAAATAGGTCTGAGGTACAATACCCTATAGATTTAAAACATATTATATAAAATAAAACATGGATAATCTGGAAATAGATTTTGTTTTGTTGATGAAAATGTTATATTTTTTTTTAAATACAATTTAAAGCAAATAATTTTTTCATCAAGTTTTTAGGAAATGTAAAATTTTTTGCTATTTGACTTAAAAATTAATTCCTTTATTTCTTGTCTTTCTTTTAAAAAATAAGCAAAAAAAATGATTTATTATGTGCACATGTACCTATTTTTAATTTGTAAAATTTTACTTTTAATTGGACATTGTATTTTTTTAGGAAAAAAGAAACAGAATACAAAATAAGCTTCCACACTCATCCAATGGAAAAATGTTGTGAACAAAATAGCCTGAACAAGTCTCTAAAAAAGTTTTTTAATATGGACGATGAACTTTATAAGAAATTTTACTACTTTGCTAGGTACCAACTAGAGGTGAGAGAACATGTATTTTGTTAAATATTGGTTGCTTAAAAAAGGATTTATAGATTGCTGAGAATTATTTTGAGTTTATAATTTAGATCATTGTTCTATTAATGTCCAGAAATTGGTTACAGCCTAACTACAGGGTGTCTAGCCTTTGGTTTAAAATAAAATATCTCGAGAATAAAAATGGATAAAAATACATTGTATGACAAAATCAATATGACGAACTATGTTATGTCGAAAACCTCTATTTCTAAAATAAATATTCCTCCCCCTAGACGTTAGGTATTCCTCTAATGTTAATTTCCATTCATATGCTGAAAACTTTTCACTGAGACCTTTTTTAACGAATATTTTCTGGATCTAAATTAATTTTTTACACACAAATAGCACTATTTGGCCAGGTGATGATTCTGTTAGAAAGAAAGAGCTTGTTACTTTTAAAAAGAGTTTAACAGGGCACATACAAGTATGGTGTGCTATCAAAAATTAGTCATATAACTGTCCTATTAGCAGATGTTTTGCCCTAATCGGCCAATGGATTTTCACTTAAGTCTGTTGCTCAGTAACTAAAACATTGATTTAAATTTATTGACAATCTGAAAATGAAGCAATGCAGAGATTGATGACTTAGCTGCTATTTTTGTATCAAAAAATTAATCCAGAAACATTCTAAAAAAGTTGCCAGACTCCTATACTGTGCTGAATTTTTTAAGGAAATTGTAAATGTGTTAGTTAAATATTAGTTTAAGCTCAAAGTTTTTAAAATTTAGTGTTTAAAATATTTTTTTTAAATATTTTGTTTTTCCAAAAGATGTTTTATTGTATTATTATGTGTTATTGACGTTATTGTATTTTTGAGGCCTTCCCTGTTGAGCCCAAAAGTCATCATCTCAAAATTTTTTACCCATCCCTTTGACTTTAACATATCAAGAGTATACTGTATGAAACCAACGGTATCATTATTGTGAGTCCTTAAATTTTATGTGCTGTAATTTTAAAGGAAAAAACATTTGTGTGGTTACTTTTTAAATTAAAAAAAGTAACTCATAAGCGATCTGTGATCTGTGACTAAATTGTGAGACTGCACCCTTTTATAATTTCAAAAGTATTTTATCAGAAAAAAAAATTGAAATTGTTCCAGGTCTTTTCTTGATATTTGTATATTTTAAGTACTTACTGAGTAGAAATTTTTTCTATTGATTCAACAATCTAATTTATGGTATATTCAAACAGTACTACAGTAATTTATGGTGTATTCAAACAGTAACAGTAATTCTAATTGATAAAAAAGTATATATTTTTTCTATATGTAACTTATTATAATATATAAAGTGCACTAACTTATAAAGTTTTAAAAAAGAAATTATTTACGTCAGTATTGATTATGACATTGCATTATTTCAATACTTCATACACTTAGCTTTTAGTTAATTTAAAGCATTATGTTCACCTGTCAATCTTTATAGATTTTAAATGTGATTTCAGAACTGTCAAAAGATTTCTGTTACTGACTTTCAAGAAGTAATTCTAAATTTTGGCTTCTGCATATCAATTTTTAAACTTGAGGTACTTCTTTCTGAATTCAATCTTTCTGTGAATGGTGAAGTTGATGTCGAGAAGTTATGTGATGCTTTAAATTGGAAATCTTCTTTCTTTGAAAGTTCAGAAGACAAAAGTAGGATTATAATTTCCATGTGGTAGTATCTTTCTTTAATAAATATAAGATTTTTAAAAGTAATCTTTTAATTATTGTTGTATGTCTTTAGTCATAATTTCAAGCACATAACAAAATTGTTAACTGAACAGGGATAAAATATCTATATCTTTGTTATCTGTATATTTTCTTGTAATAAATAGATGTGTAAATATATTTTGTACCTCCTGTCAATATTTCTTAGACTTGTCACAAACTTTAACCAACATCATTAATTATAATTTGTTTTCTTATTTTTTTAGTGTCCCAGTATTTGAAGAGAAAACATCGTTTATTTGGAGAAGATTATTCATTTTCCAATTGTCTTGAGGCTTTTAAGGATACTAATCAAGGTAGATATGTTTGTTTATAGGATACATACTAACCCTCACAACCCTTGTCTCCCAAACTCCCAGATTTTATATAAATATCCCAAATTTCATCACAAATCTTGAAAGTCCCTTAAAAAAAAGAATTTTGAATAAAAAATAGGTGAAATTTTGATCGAAATCCACATTGATATAGGTAAAATAGTCCACGAATAAACAATATCGCATGAGCTTTGCATCACGTCCTTGAAATAAAGTGTGAGAAAAGAAGGTAAGAACATTTCGAGACTCATTGCTCATGTTAAGTTGAAGGAAACGTTTATCTGTATATTGCTCATTTCCCCACCTCAAGCCCCTTCTCGAAATTGTCTTTTTTAGCGTAGATTTAGTTTCCAAATGTGTGCTTGTTTTTTATAATTTTAACAATGAGTACTAAATCATAAAAGTGTCTGTCTCAGTTTAAAAAATGTTAATCAAAGGAATTTTCTTACATAATTAAGTCAAGGAAAAGAATTTCCTTTGCTTTTCATACGGATTGCCAGTACCAACATTAATATAGCTCATGTTATAGTGTTATTATTTTATTTCTATTACATTTGTTGTATTTCTTATTTTTTAAAATTTATTCGAATTTATGCAATTCCTATACTAAATATTTTGAAATTATGCACAGCCTGATTATTTTAATAAATAAATTGACCTTTAGTCATCGTTAAAAGAATTGATGCACATTTAGTTGGCTGGTTTTTTTATAATCTGTTTGATACTTTTTAGATTGTATTTATCTATGTATTTCCTTTTGCACGTGAAATGTATCATATTTACTATTTGATCAAAGTCAGTGAGTTATAATGTATACTAAATGCTTTCATTGTATATTGTCAACCAATCACTTTCATAGTTAAAGTAAGGATGGTGTGGTTGTAAACCTTTATCAACCAATAATTTCCTCCTTAAATAAATTTTTAATAAATAATTACTAAACTTATCTAAGTTAAAATGTAATTTCTCTTAAATTTCTGAAGTTCTCTCTGTTAGCTATATTTGTTAAAAATGTACCAATGTATTCGTTATAAGGGTTAATGAGTTTAAACACTAGTGTTTTTGTGAAATTTCAAAATATTTCCCTTGGACCCTTTTGTTTTGCATAATACCCAGTATTAAAAGAGAGGTTGGCATTTTGAAACTTCATAGTATTTAGTACTACATGCCTTACAAATGACCTCAATCCTCAAATGATAATATTGATTACTTTCAGCCCACCATTAGAGTTCAAAACTCCTGTGGTATACATATTTAAAAATGCTTCAAAATTTCCTGTTTAATTTTTTCTTATCATATCTGTATCTTAGAACTTGTTTATTTATTAATCTAGATCCACAAAAGCCAGCTGGTTTACCTCCCAGTATTCCTTCTCCTTGCATAATACAACCATCCGTTTTTGAAAGATATGGGATTTTTGATGAAGACTTGAATGAACCAAGATGTAAAGATGAAGTTAGTATATATGTTTTCTTGATTTTCATTCAGTTAAAAACATTTTAAATAAATTAGAAAAAATACAGCTCAAAATTAGAACATTTTTGTACTATGCTTCTCATTTCAATTGGCCATGGCGATTTATTTCTTCTAATTCATTCATAGTGACAATTTCAAAGTTTAAGTTCCAAAGTATCAAATTAGACTAAAATAGATCATAAATTTAAGAAATAAAATATTTGCCTTCTAGATAATATCAATACTCTGTAAAAGTGGCATGTGCATTAAGAATGAAATGTTTGACTTAATATGGGAGAAGTTAAGCCGAAGTGGTATGGCTAGCATTGGAGATATCTGGAAAGCCATGAAGCATCTTTACCTAAGTCACTAAATTTTATAATTGAATTGAATTTTGTAATTATAATTTTGAAGCAATAGAAATAAATTATTTTAATTAGCATGCATATTTTTTACACCTATTAACATTAAAAAATATCTTGTTGTCTTTAAAATTAAGTTGCATTTAAGCAAACTTGTGTTTATTCACGGCTTACTAGATACTTATACAGGCTAGCCGAGTTTTAAACAATGAAAACCATTTGACAACTTTTCCCGCTTGGAGCGCTACAAGACCTACCTATATCACCCACCGCCTTCAACACTGTGAATATGCTTTGCCAGTTTGTCCAATAATGCCATCTGGATTTGCAATGATTTCCATACTCGGCTAGCCTGTATAGTATCTAGTAAGCCGTGGTTTATTTAATGAAATTTAGTTTTTAATTATTACTAGTAAATCCAAAGTTAATGAAATAACTCAATGAATTTTATGTTATCTAATGTTTACATTCCAATTTGAATTTTTTTTGTTCCAATGGCAGATTTTTGGAGCAAACCCTTAATCTATAACAAGCCAACATTAGCACCTCTAAGCTTGATGCATAATCCTTCTTAGGGGGTGTTTGTTTGAAACATTTTCAAAGATTTATCTATGTGAAATCCTGATAAAACATCATTCTAGAGACCAATGAAAAATGTTATTCATGGGAGAGTTAAATCAGATTTTTTTTTATCATTATACATTTGTATAGGAAACTACTTGGGTTTGGGACTAACATTAAATGTGGGGTTATATTAAATTGGGGTTTGCCTGTGTCTTCATTTCTTTCCTTAATTACTTTCCATTAGTTTTCCATAAGTTACAAGTGGTAGCTTTTTTAAATTGTATGTACAAGTGATTTCATCACATTGGGATTATTAAAAAAAATTATCCGATATTGTTCAGGGGTTACAGTTTTATATTTAAATGTTTATAAATACAGGGTGTCCCAAAAAAGACTGACACATTTTAAAAATTTTTAATTAAAAAACTAAAAAAGATAAAAATGTGCGTTTTTTTTTTAAAGCATTTACCAAATTCTTTCCAAAAATTTTTTACCAAAGAATTTTATGACACAAATTTTCGTAAATCATTGTTCCCAAATCCCCCGACAGGGTATAAAAGGATCAATCTTCCCATAGGAGATAATGGGAAGTAGTGATACCACCTGTTGGGGGATTTGGAAACTACGATTTACGAAAATTTGTGACACAAAATTATTTGGTCTTTAGAGTAGGATACAACAAACGATGTATTTTTATCTCTTTTTAGTCTTTGAGTTATTAATTTTTAAAATGTAATGTGTCAGTCTGTTTGGGACACCCTGTATATATAATATATATAAATATTTAAAAAATTATTATTTTAATATTTATCAAAACTAGCATCATTATTTTGTAAGGTAATGAACTACTTGCATTATACACAGTAAAAATGAAATTTTAATGTTTTCCTTTAGGCAAGACTTTAAGCAAAAAAAAACCACCCCAAACTGCATTTTAATCTATTTGAATCTATAACAGAGTTTGAGAAGTATTTCTATCTTTATTTGTTTAAAATACTGATAAACAATCTGAAATTCAATTTTTAGCACATTAATTCATGAAAGAAAAACTACTTTTTAAAATAAGTTTTCTAACACTCAATGTTTTAATAAAGTAAAGGGGATTGTGTTAGAAAGAATATAATTTAAATTCTTCAGTAAGTATTTGAAACAGTTAAACATTTTATTAGGATTGTTACAAGTAACAGGCATTTAATATTCACATGATGCATATAATCTATTTTAGCCACAAGCCATCTAAATACACTGTATAGACTTGTAGTAGCTGTTCAAAAAATGTCACAAAAATTAATAAAATATTGTTTCTTACAAAATCTGATTTTATCAGTTAAACTAAAATTTGAAAAATCAAACAAGATTATATTTTACATAACTTTTCATGTACACTGATTTGTTAAACTCACAGTTTGCCTCTTTTTTTTTTATAAAAAGCAGCATTTCTAGTGCAGAGTTAATATGGGGTGAGTTCATTAGATCCACATTTATTTAAAATACTGATAAATATATAGTAATGTACAGTTATAGCAGCTGCCATATTTAAGCAAACAGTGACACATTTCATTGAAAACAATCCAAAATAGCTGTCTGTCAAAAAACAAATTAGTACATCTCTCTCAAGCTTTGAAAACCTCTTCAAAATTCAACTGTACAATGTCCATTTTAAAATGTTTGACTTAAAAAGTATATATTCAAGTCCCACACTAAGCAAGTACATTAAAATGTTTCCCACAATGAAGAAAGTTAGCTAGTTTTTCAGTTTTGGTTCAATAGTTCTTTTCAAACCATTTGGGATTGCTGTGTAGTGTCAGTCATCATAACTTTGGTTACAAAATGAACAATTGCACTTGCTGGCTGATCAGGATCCAACTCGGCAAACAGGTGACACTGGTTGTCTGTTTGGCTGGTCGGCTTGCGAGCAACAAATCCAAATATTCGACTGCAAGACAATAACATTGTTAAAAATACCAACTTTTAAGTAATACAATTCATTACATTATTCAAAATATTAATTAAATTTTTTTTATTGAAGTTACACCCTAAATTTTTATTTGAACCACTACTACAAATAATATGAATGGCATATTTGCATTGAACTTCATAATAACTATGTAGGGCTGCTTTTCTTTCATCAGAAGGTCTCTTGTCTCTGTTATGTGCTTATTGCACCAAAAGTGCCAAGGATTATTTTGTAGTACTGCTGCTCCAAAGATTGCTCTAAATAGAGCAATACGTCTCATACCTGAATATTAACTTCAACATGGAGGCTAAGTGAAATAGACTCAATTATACAGTGAGGACTTAAGGATCATTTATACTGCTTCACTTTGATGTTAAATATAAGTGATCCTCTCTGATGAATCCTTTATTCGTAACATCAGAGGAGTGAAGAGTGAAAAGACAGTTTTACTTTTTTCACTTTGGAGGATTCTTAAAAAATGAACATTGGAAGTAAAAAGTCTAAAAGAGCCCTTAGGGAGGAATAAAATTATTGACGCCTCATCCATATGGATCCTAAGCTTACATTTAAAATAAAGTTTGTTCTAATGAGTTCAGTAGTTTTGGCTGGGGTCCTGTTGAAATAAAAAGGGCAATTATTGTAAATATAATAGATAACATGTATTACCAAGTATTTATAGGCACTCCATCATCATTTGTTTGTGTCCATTTTCGGCCTTCTAAATCCAATCCACAATGGCTGATGGACTTCACTGGATAATGGCGTCTGAAGAATAATCTAAAAAAATATACACTGTTTGTGAATTTTGTTTAATAACGCTGTTAGGTTGTTTTTTTTTTAAGCAGTAACTCTCAAGGTGCTGCTCATCAGTGGCTCATGGGTTGTACAACAAGTGTTTATAATCAAAATTTGAAAATTACAAAAATAAAACTCACAGATGGGGGTAACTCAGCCAGCTGGAAATACATTTTTATTGTTAACATAAGACTAAAAAGGAGATATTTTAGTTTATTCTCATGCACAAAAATGTTGACTTGTTTTAGAAATCTGGTTTGAATATCCTTTTGAAATATCTGGCTTTCAATTTTGTCATTTAAGTAAGCTTAAGTAATATTTTGACCAAAGAATTAAGATTGCTTTGCCAACATAAAAAATTAAATTGTGATAATTTTAGTCTAACAAATAAGTGTTTTAACCCGCTACAATCAATAATGAAAATGTGCCAGAAAATACGAGGCAAATAAAGCTAATAACCTGAAGGGCAGAGCTTTTCCGAGAGCCTTTTCCTTGGTTTCAATTAAGGAAAAGGAAAAGTCGCTCTAATATTTCTATAATTAATTTTTCTTTTCATGTTTTGAAAAGCATGGAGGGTGGAAGGTCATCTTAGGAAGGGTTCAGTTTTGAAAATGTTTTTCACTACTTAACATTGCATTGTTATCAATAAACTTATTTCAATTTATCATTGGGGTCCATCTGTGTTCTTGTGCTCTAATCGATGAGGCCCCACTAGTACTGCTACAATAAGTATTCTTGTTCGATAATTATCTTTTTGGTGCTTGAATTTTATGTACTTACTTCCTGGTGTTGTCTGTTAAGGTTATTCCTTGGTTAGATACTTTAAAATGCACTGGAACTGCTGTTGGCACCGGTTTTGCAGATAAAGCTTCTGTAACTGCTTTCTTTACTGCTTGGGGTCCAGTAAGGGATTCCATTTCCATAGAGCTCAAGTATAATACACTGCATGCTAATGAAAGAAAGCCTAACTTAACACATTTTTTCTCCAAACATAATTCAGCAGCAAATCTAGGGGTTTTGTAAAGGGGCTGAGATTTTAAGTTTCTGCTCTGAGTCTTTATATTTTAAAAGGGTTAACTAAGTTTTTTTTTATTGTCATCATCAATTCCTTTTTTTCTCATGAAAATTTGGAATTTGTTCAAATATGTACGATCTAAAAGAGCCTAAGGAATGGTTTTACTCAAGGTGGGAGAGCTGCAGCTCAATCACTCACATCCCAGACAAGTATTTAAGACTTACTACAACAAATTGCTGAAATAGTCTTGCAATTTTTTTTTTATTTTATAACATTTGAAGAAAATGCATATCTATAATAAATAGCATTTTTTTATTAAAGCAATTCTTAAAATATATCAATAATGGGACGTTTTTTTAAAAATAAAGATGGATGAAGATAATTTTTGAGGTTAAAAATAAATATTTTTCCTACCAATACCGAAAAAGATATATAAAGCAAAATTTTCATGCATATAAGTAATCAATTTTACCAGCTCCTTGTTCTAAGAGTGAATCATTGTTTGTTTTCTGCTCATCAGTTTCCAGCTGTGGATCTGAAAGATACAGGAATTGTAGTTTCTAAAGATTATTTATAATAACTTTAAGATTTATCTTTCATGTTTAACTCCTGGTAAGAATATAGTCAGACTGTTCTATAGAAAGTTTTCCAAGCATAATTTAATTACCTTGTTCAGGAAGCACTAGTCGACAAGGCAATGCTAATGGTGTGATTGAATGTTGGTACACCAGAGCTGATAAACTTCCTAGAAGAAAAATTTATAACATTTCATTTAAGAGTAATTTTCTGTATTGAACTCCATTTTAATAATCATTAAATTTATTTTAGGGCTAACGTTGTGCAAATATTCCAATTACAGTAAACGCACTAAATTTTTTTGGCAGCAACAATTTTTATCACAACCATTTCAGAAGAGTATATAATATAACTTACCAAACACAGGCTCATTCGGACATCCTTTTAGACGAACTCCTTTTGAGGTTGGTTCAATCAAAAAGTGACGCACAAGTTCACTAGAAGGATCTCCTGTAAAATTGTACATGTATATTGAGATGCATAACTTAGCCATAATTTAAACTTTTGTTTTAGAAAAAAGGAATTTAATATAAGATTTTTTATATTAAATATTTGAAATACAGAATAACCTCTTTACAATGACCCCCATATAGCAACCCCTGCATTACAACTAACAGTAATAAAAGTATGGATTGTTTTATCATAATAACAGTTTTATTTGTTATAACCTCTGGTCAAAATAACTTGTATATTGCTGGTCCCAAAAGAGGTCGCTTAAACAAGGTTCTACTGTAGCACATTCAATAATCAAAATCAAACTCATTCCTGGTTTGTACAGAATGTTGAAAAAAAGTGGACCTTTTAAGAAATTTTATTGCTAGACATGTATTACACCCAATTTTAATTTAATATTATTTTTTTCTTTGAGTGTCATACTTTAAACATGCATCATTGTCACAAAAATAAAGTGTTCTTATTTTAGGAAGTAATTTAAAATATCTTACCCGATTTGATCTGTACATTTGGAGGAGGTGTTGCAACTTTTAAAGCTAACCCATATGCTCCGGGAAAGGAATTGCTGTCTCTGACAACAAATGTTCCAGGTACTTTATCTTTCAAAATATTTATTGCTATGGAGAAAGCATCCAGTTTAGTATTTGAGCATGATGTATGGGGATACAAATGTTTGCATTTCATTTTATTCAGAACTTTTTTATGTTAATTTTATAAGTTCACACCAACAATTCTAGCATTTTAAAAGAATGTACTGCCAAAGGCAACTGTGTGATAAATAGGCATGCTATTTTTTCTTGCAATATCAACTACTTAAAACCAAGCAAATTAAATTGTATGGATTAAAACATTATTTGTTCAATCCTTTACTCTTTTCTGAGAAAAAAAACATTGAAACCTCATATGAAATTTTAAGTCTTATTAAGCTAGAATTTTTAAAGTTATCTTGTGGTGTGTTTTGACTAGTCTTGGAAAATATTAATATTTTCCTGGTGACAACTAAAATTCTTATTTAAGTAGTGAGATAAGAAGTTTTGGTAAGGTTATTTTAAGGAATTTGGGAATAATACTTCACAATATTTAAACATTCTAAGCTGGGGTTATTGTCTAAGGAATTAAAGCAATACTAAAACCCACCTTCTTCTCTTGATATATTTGGCTTATACCAATATTTTGACGTATCTTTTACAAACATGGGATGGTGATGGATCACTTCTGATTCTAGAAATAAAATAAGTTAGTAAATAAGTAAGTTTAAATAAGCTTTCTATAGAATATTTTACAGTATAAAATATATTTTAAAAAAATTAAAAAAAATTTTTTTTTTTTTTTTTTTTTTTAAGTTTGAAGCTCTTAGTTTTAAGAAACTTACCGCTCAGTGAAACCATGCTTGAAGGCCTAGAATGTCCAGAATAAACACTTGGCGAGTTCTGACCATTTACACTGCTTGTTCTGTTCAGTATGGAGGGATCATGAATCATAGTTGCTGGAGATGGGCTACGATCCTTACTGAAATGTTAAAAAGTTGTTAAACTATTTATGTAAATTATTATTTAAATGGGTCACAAAATGAACGAATTCATATTAACCTCTGATTTTTTTAAGCTATTAAAAACTATTGATTATTAATTTGTTTCAGTTGTTCTGAGTTAAACAAATCATACTTATTATTTATGAACATTATGGCGATTATTAACTTTTTGGGGAAAGAAGCCTAAAGTGTAAGGTAAAATGATAACTTAGTTTGCTGTTGAGACTGCAGAAAGGAAAAAATTATTAATTATTTTTATTAATTTATTATTAATTAAAATTATTTTTAATACTTTTCAGTTTTTATTTTTCCTCTTTTTACAAGTAGTTGCAAGTTAATTTTTCCCTTGTCAATGTTTGGTGTCACCAATTATCTGGAGTTTCAACTGTCATTTTAGTGTGATAGCTGATCTTTTTTATCAACGTTCTTTATTAAAAAATGGAAATTAATTATTTGAATTCTATTATATACAAAAAATTAATATACTATGCATCACCTGAGTGATTTAAAAAAAACTTGACAGCTTAACAATTAAACTTAATTTGATACCTTGTATTAAGGTTAAAATTGAAATATATTTAACTATAATTTTTTAATGGATACATTGAATAGTAGCTGTATATAAATATGTATTGTTTTTATAGATGAAAATTTATCATAAATGAAATGGATTAATTTACAAAACTTATGCATTCTTATTCTAATGAATAAACCTTTTTGTGTTAGATTGACAGATATCCAATCAGTATTAGAATTCTTAGTAGGTACTATTGCTCAAACTGGGGTTGGGAACATTTAAACTCTAAACCAGGGGTTCCCAAACTTTTGAACATAGCGATCCACTTTGTATGTAAACAGAATCTAACTTGACCCACCACGTCTTTGTCATTTTTCAAAAGAACATTTAAATCACAGTTTTATTAGTTCTCTTCACACCATGCACCCATGAAGTCCATATAATTTTCCTATGCTTCCCCATCGGATGGTGGACTTTAGTTTTTCTCATGTGGGGTTCAGCCCCCAACATTTTTTCACAATTATTACATGCACCCATAGAGATTAAATGTAGATTTTTAGAAAAATAAAAAGTAAAAACCTCAGTGAGCAAATTTTAAAATTTGACTCTTAAAATCTGGGTTTTAACTCATTTTTTTTAGTAATCTGGGGTAATTAACAATTTCAACATTTCATACGAAAATTTAACTTGCGACCCGCAGTTTGGGAATCTCTGCTCTAAACTATCTTCTCAACATGCTATTCAAAATGCATATTTCAACTACTCAACTACCATGCACATGCTACCATGCATGTATCAGCCTCATTACTCACTTCCACTCCTGTTCAACAAAACAGGACCACCTACGGCATGAGAGATTGTTATAAGAATCCATTTGAGATAATCTGTAGCTTTGAGGGAAGCTAATTGGCAAAAGGGGGTTAAAGTGTTATTTCATCATATCATTAGTCAGTTTTAGAAAGGGCACATTAAAACACATGTCATATTACTTAAAGCTTTGTTACTTCTAGTACAAAATTCAATCTTAAATATTTTTCATGCCATGCTGTTATGGAATTTGAAAATGTAATTGTTAATAAAACTTACCGAGAAAGTAAGGGACTTTTTGGTGGCAGTGTAGTAGGATCTGGAAAAAATATTCATTAATTTTTTAGGGAAGGGTCTTGAACTAAGTAAAATTTAGTAACATTATTATTGCATTTAATTTTAATTTAATAGTATTCTGTAACAACCTTGATAAGGTATCAATGCAGCTTGCAGAGTTGGGGTAAGTTTATTTCCCTTTAAAACTAAGTAGCAATTTAGTGTTTATCATGAATTTGGTTCTTTAGTCATTTTACACTTTGGTTGATAGTTCAAAACTGTTGGTGTTAACTCATAGTATAAAGTTGTATAGTACACTAGTTCATAAGTTTAAAAAAAATGAAATGATTAATGCAACACTGGATAGATGCTCTTATAGTTAAGTTACCATTAGGTTATAAACATAGTTACCCTGATTTTGATAAGGAGTACCAGGGGGTACTGGGAAAGCTGGTGTAATGGGTCTATCCATTCTGGAAGGGCTACTTGGAGGGCTTGATCCGACTACAGAAGGTGACCATGATGCTGAGTCTACTATGTAATTCTGAAAGTTTAAAGACTTATTTTAATGTTTCATATTTGCATTTAATTTCTTTAATGCTATGGAAAATTCCTAAGAGTAACAATCATTACCCTAACAAAATAAAATGAAACAACGTTTTATTTGCACATAAAAAATCTTTAAAAATATTAAAGTACAATTGTTTTGGGGATAATTACAATCTCCTTCTTCAGCAATGACAACAAAATATTGTTTCAATTTTGTTTCGTTATTCAATTTTGCATAGTAAATTTTAATCTTAATCCTTACCCTGTTTGGAGTAGATTGTGAGAAAGGAAGAGGTGAATGTTGAGTGTCTCGAGGGCTGTTAGAACTTGCGGAAGATACTGACAAAGCTTGAAGTGTCTGCTCTAACTTGTCAAGCTTTACAGTACCTTTTAAAATACAAACATAAAAGTGAATGCGGTTCCTTTAAAAGAATAGTGCAAATTTAACCAAACATTTTGTATATCCCAACTTACTAGGATCAGAGGTTCCATTTATTTTAGTACCAGAATGTGCCAATCCAAGAAGGCCAGAATCGGTGAAATCTTGTTTGGGAGCGTAGACATTTCCATAAACTGTAGAAGAGGCTATCACATTGTGGGGCAGAGTATGATGGTTGGCAATCTGTTCCTTTGCTAGCTGATGTGCTTTCTTGGAGGTGACAAAAGGTCTTTCCCTGTCATAAGAAGTATCTGATTTTTGCCTTGAAAGAGTCTTACTTTGACTTTGAAATTGTGGGTATCTAAATGCACAGTAAAGAATATTTTAGGGTTTTATTTGTTTGTGTATGCTGAGCAACATGATTCTCAGTGTTAGAATATAAGTGGAAATGTCTACGGAATTGAAGGCTCTTAAGTCATGAGTTAAGATGAGGAACTCAATACCCTGACATAAATAGTAATTAAGGGTTAGTTATATTTACCTGTATCGTGTGACATCTTTGCTACTGCTTCTTTGTGGAAGAAGTGGCGAAGAGGGTGCACTGGTATTTCTATGCACTGGAGGTTTTAAGGGCTGTGTCTGAGATGCATGACCATTGTAAGTGTTAACATGTAGAGGCAGAGTGTAGCTAAGACCCTGAAAAATTTGGTTTGATTGATCAGTTTTTTAATATCATTATGCATTTAAGTATCATTTTAAAATTTCATTAATGTTTACCATTTTTAAATTAAGCAAATTTTAAATCTACATAACAAAATTTAATCTTTTCTTATTAAAGAGTTAGCATTTTATTTCCCTTCTTTTCATTTTTTCAAATTCTAATAAACCGTTTTCATTTCAGGTAAAATTTTGAATAACACAGAATTAAGAGTTTTGAATCACATCAACCTCTAAAGCAACATGTTAACTTATAAATCAAAACATTATTTCTGAAGCAATTTCATCTTTTTTCTTTTAATTTTTATTTAATTTATAAATAGGTTACTTTTAGAATTTTCTAATCATACATTTGTATGATTTGAAATCCCACACCACCATGTAAATCTTTAAAAACAATTTGAGATGCATGTTTATAAAATCATGAAATAAGTACCTTAGATGGTGATGTTTCTCTTGATGATGATGAAAAATCCATTCCTAGACTCACATCTTCGAGGGATTCTCCATTGGAAATGGTTTTCTTCTGAGTCCTCCGCAGTTCGTCCAACAGCAGCTGCTCTTTTTGGAACCTCTCTTCCCAGCCTTTACCTTCTTTCCTGGCCTTCAGCTTGTCTTGTTGCTTTTGCAGCCAAGAAGCATCTCTATATCTGTCGAGAAGGGTAAGTTTTTTAATTTTGAATGAACCTGATTGAGAGAAGGATCAATGCTTGTATCTTAAGAAATAAATATCTTTAAGTTCAAAGTTTGATTTGTTTTAAATGTTTGTTTTCTTTCATCTACAAAAATTTGAATTCAGTGCACATTTTCCCTGTACAGTAAAGTGGAAGTATATTAAGGATTCAAAATACATATGTTGAATAAACATGATAAATGTTAAATGTTTCAAGTAGATCCATAAAATATCTTCAAATTGAAAATTGCACTCTTTTTTTGGTTTTCTTTACAGTAAATTTGAAACCTCTGCATTTAAACTGAAGGAAAATTAAAATTTCCACCAATAATTGTAATACACAATACTTTAACTAGCTACTACTAACTAATTAATTACTACTACTACTACTAATTAATTGTCTAATCCACACATATTATATGGAATTTCTTAGAAAATCTTGCTTTTGGGCAAAGCCTTACAGACACTTTACATCACAACTGTTAGAAACCTTGAGTACAGGTTTAGTGATTATGATGGCTAAGATAATAAGCATTCTTGATTCTAATTAAAGGTTTTGCTCTGATCATTCTTGAAAAGAAGCAAGGAAAAACCTTACCTGTCAGGTACTCCCATTGATTGGTGTCCCTCTGATAGTAGCCTTTTTCTTTCCACAACCGGGCTCTGCACACCATACGTGAAGGGTGAAGTTGATTTCCTTGCATGATATGGCACATTTTCTTCATCATCAAATAAAACTTCACGTTTCTGTGTGTAAAATACAGAGTCAGGTTTCTGGTTACTTGGCATGAAAACCTGCCTGTTGCCATTTACACTTAGTATGCTGGTTGGGGTAGAATGTTTTGGCACAGAGTAAGAGTCAGTTTCGATGGTGGTTGTCACCGTAGAAAAGTTCTTGTTTTTAGGTGATTGGGTGGTTAAGGAAGCAGTGAAGGGCCGTAGTGTGCTATAAACAGGGGTATCAGGTATGGATTGGATTTCTTTCAGCATTCCATGAACTAGTTCATCCAGTTCTGCTTGTTCATCTTTAAAACTTGAGTATGGAGTAGTTCTTGAACCAGATCGCTCAGAAGGGTTCTGGCTGTCAATATCTACAAAAAGAATAAAGTTGATCTTTCTTAAAACATAGTTCCAAACAACCAGATCATTTACTGTAGAGGATTGAAAATCAAGATTTTCAAAAGATTAGGTTGCAGCTTTATCATCAAGAGCTAACTGAAACAAGTGCTATAGTCTGACACCATGAGAAAAACTTTTGACATTGTGGAATATTGTGCCATTTGTTATGGAAACTGAATTTCCCACTCAATTTTGAGAGTGATGGTAATTTATAAATGCTAAAACACGTTTTGTGACAAATTTAATTGGCTATCATTTAGCTCTGTACTTCTTTTCAAAGTTTTTCCTCGTAATGGTCAGATTCTAATGTTTTTAAATTTGGTCCATCATGGTACTATGGAAGGTCAATCACTGGAAGACAAATACTGTTTGGATGCATAATGCAATTTGGAAAGGCTTGTTAGCTGAGTAATTGAAGCTCAGGCTAGCATCAGCAAGATAGATATATTTTATTATTAGAAACGTTTCTTTAAAATGTTACTTTAAAAAACATTAATAAAAATATATTTAATTTACTTTTAATTAAGTTAAATCAGGCTGTTTTGTTGCAGTTTTTTCCCCTCACTACTTCTCTAAAACTTACAAAGTGAAAAACTTTACAGCAACATAATAGTTAAATTTTCAAACATTTTGCAAAAAAAAGTTATTTAAATACAAAACAACAACAAAATGAACTAAATTTATTTGCATAGTTAGCTTTTTGTATTCACAATGCAATTTGTCACTTCAAAGCATGCAATGTATAGCTATAGCAATTAGTAATTCACAAGCTGTTAAAACTCACCAACATTACGAATGCCAGAGCTAGAGGATATTCCAGAATCAATACTGTGTGGCCCTTCAACATCATTATAAGGGTCTGAACTCAAATGTGGGTGTATAAGCACATCTGCGAATTTCTTCTTTGTAACAGTAGCATACAGACTACCATCCAAAGGGCCTTCTGTGTAAAGAACTGTTATGAATAAGATTTTGCTTCCAAAATATTATATGATTTACATAGTATTGAGGGAATAGATTTTACAAGCTACAGTGTTTCTATCTTAGTCTTTCATTTCAGGTTCAGAAAATTTAGCTATAGGGCTTTGTTTCCAATGTACTTATAAGCATAGCACCTAGTGAGAATTCACAAGCATGATATGAATAAAATGATTATCCCAATCACCATAAAAGGAACCAAAGCTATTGGAAGTTATAAATCTTAGCAATTGTGATAGTTATTGGCTAGTTAGTTTTAGGCTGGTAGTTTGAATCCCTAATGGTAGACAAATCTAGATGACCATATAGATACCAAGGTTTTTAGAACAGAGGTGCTCAGAGGTTCATATATTAATAACAGTAAAAATTTGTACCTATGGATTTACTGTGAAATGTAGTTTGAATTTTTGAAAAAGCCTTTTGAACTATCAGAAAAATATTCTGTGCTACCTAAAAATTTGTCCATAGAGTCTGCATGCAAAATCAGATCTTATATGCATCATTCATTGTATGGAGTTCTTATTATCAAAATTGCATGCATTTTTTTTCTAAACCTTCATGCAAGTATTGCAAACCATTCACCAAAACTAAAAGTAGGTTCACTCACCATTTGTTAATCCTTCAATATAACCAACATCTAGAGGGAATAATTTAACATGACCTGATTATTTTCTACTAAACAAGGATTTGATAGAATTCAAGTTTGTGATATTTTTATGTTAGTCTGTGAAATAACTCAATACAAAAATACTTTGCTATGTTTTCTTTACAATTTACATGCAAAATAATTTTTTTAAATGACTTACCATCTAAGTTGTCCTCTGGTACTAAATCAAAATTCTCATAGGAGTCCCATTTTACCAGTGCATCATTTGAGCTATCAGTTGGTATCATGGATTCATGTACAGATCCATTTCCTGAATGAAGGTTACATTGGTTAAGTTGTTGAAATTGAAATTTATGATGAGTTATATTGAGATTGAAATAAAGCAATTACCTCTAAAATCCTCTCGATGATAAGAAAACATCAATTCAACTTTTCCTGTTGCAGAAAAACGAGAATCTAAGGGGGGAAAACGAATTTTTAGTGCTTTTAAAAATAATTTTTTGTATCTGAACAGAGTATTCTAGGTTTTAAATCATTTATCTTTTACAGCTTTAAATGAAATAACTTAGCTTCTGTTATTATTGGGGTCTTAGATATATTCATAAGCTAGGGCATAGCCTTAGTTAAAGGAATTTCAAAACACTATATATACCATCTAAAAGTCAGAAATTTTCCTTTTTAGTCATAGAAATAACTAAAATTGCTATGTATTTTTTTTGCTGCACCACTAAACATAAAACTTTCCAAAGAACAAATGCAAGATCTGAACATTTTTTAATCTAAAAAAAATTAAACAAGTTTAATCTAAGAGGTTTTATTTTTTCATTATATGTAGTTGAGGCTTTTTTTATAGAAAACTATTGATTTAAGTTAAAATATTTTTTTTACCTGTGTATGCATTATCTAGTTCTCCCTTTTCAAATGTTACATCATCTGAATCAATTGTACAAGTGTGGAATTGTACTTGGAAGATGGTGTATCTTGCCAAAGGCCTGGTGCTTTTGTGGTAGCATTTGATCAACACATCTCCTCTTACTTGAAGTCCTGAATCTAATGACATGATTATTTTCCTTGACTTATCAGAGGCCAAGCTAAAAAAAAGAAATGGAAACTAAATTGTATTGTGGTTCTGTATCAAAAATATTTAGTTCAAAGAAAGGTTTTCCTTACATTATTTGAAAAAAAATGTTCAAAAACATTTCAAATTCAAACATTTTTCCAAGTTTCATACAGTAAAACTAAGTACTTACTAGACTCCAGATGTGTAAATCAGTTGCATTCCTTGATATATTTTTACAAATGGTCTGCACCCTATTAAAAGTAAAATTAATAAAAAAGTGAGAATTAAAAATTTTACATATTAAACTTATCAAATCCAAGTATTTCAGCTTACCTCCTTTATTATCAAAATTTGGCACTCCATGTATAATAATGCGATGAAGATAAAGTGAGTTGTTATTCATTCTTATTGCACCAGATAGAAGACCAGCAAAGTAGTGAACATACCTGAAGTAAAAAAGATTTTTTCACAAGATTCATTTAAAAAAAAAATATTTTCTTTTGTATTGAAATGAGTAAATTATCTGAACCATAGCTGTCCCATTGAGAATTGTGAAAACAGTTGGGGGTCAATTTGTTAAACATTTAATGCAAATTTAAAGTGACAATAAGCTAAGGAGACACTCATAGGACCTCAAGATTTAAATGCAATACTTGGTGGTAATAATAATCTACTACTGAATAAAACAGGAACACCAAATACCAAGACACTTCTGTTGAGTTTATATACTTAATTGGTGATAAAATGTTTAAAGATTTCAACTTACCTCCTCTGAGAGGGTTGCATTGAATCAGCTAGTTTGTCATCAAAGAACTGTTTCATGGCAAACCTATCTAAAGCCTGATCAGCACTAAAATTAAAAGAAAAAATAACCAAAAGTTATTTTTCTTTCTTGTAAAAAAGTATTTAACTTTAAAATATAATTTTAAATTGTATAACTGTGTATTGAATCTGCAAAGTTATGCAAATACAATAGCATTTTTTTAAATGCAGGTAATGTGTTCAAAAATGCAAAAAATTTAGTTTACCTGGCACAGATATTACTGTAGTGCATGTATGCTGCAATCACAATTCCAGCTCTACCTTTATCACCCTACAAGAACCAAATTTTAGGTGATGAATGTAATTATTTACCTTCGTTAAGATAGTTTTTAATTTAATAAGATGATGTTGAGAGTTCAATATAAATGTTACATGAACTTAAAGTTAGGGCTTTCACCCTTAGTTTATCTCACCCCTTACCAATCAGACAATTTAAAAAGAAAATTTGAAGTTCTCATTATTTAAAAATAACTTAATGCTTCTCTCTTGATTCAACATGTACTTTAATTTCATTAAAAAAATCTACTTAGCCGGTTTTTTGTGTGTAATTTTAATATAGTAACCAATCACTCCAAATTTAAAAATTTTAGAATTTGTTTTTAAAACATCAGAACTGAATTTGTTTTTATCAAATTATAATTAATTTCAGATTTGTATTTTTCAAAACATTTCGTTTTTAGGTATTTTTAAATGCCTAACTTATTTTATAACTTGTATTGAGTATTGGCAGTGCAGGTTAATGCCCTTATCCAAAATGATCTTAATAATCTTATTGGATTACTTTATGATATCCAAGAGTAGAATGCTTAAACTTTAACAGAGGTGAATCAATAATGGTTACCTTTGAATGAATAACAGCTATGTTTTGTGGGTCACTATTAATCCATGAATCAATGGATTTGCAGATACTGCACAACCTTTCAAGTGGAGGGGCAAGATTGGGTGGCCATCCGAACTCAAAGACCTATGAAAATTAATTATTGCAATTAAACATTTAAATTTAAGTTTAAAAGAAACAAGAAATCTAGAAGTATTCTTTACCCTGTTGTTAAATTTGGCCAGGTCATATCGTTTCTCTGATAAGTTGAAGACCTGGAAAAAAAGGGAATCTTTAGTTTGTGAAGTAAGAACAGGTTTACAAATGCAATAATATTGATTGATTGATTGTGATTTCCTACCATGTAATTCGTTCCGTGTTTCGTCCTAAGCATTCGAGTAACCTCTTTAAGGTTACTCTTGTAGGTGGCATCAGTTTCATTTGGTGGAAATACGATGACTGTGAAAATGAAGAGGAGATATAGTTCGTTTTATGAAATTGCACCTTTATGATACTGACAAATATTTGATAAGAAAAATAGAATAGAGGTATATTTTTGTATCTTAGAAACAAGTATTTCATTGATGAGATATATCTAATATAAAAGATTCTCAAAATCAATTTCTGAAGTTTACTTCACTGTATTTCTATGGGTTAGCTATATTTTCAACAGTAAATTAAAAAACAATCTTACCAATAATACGTTCTGTAACATATGTTATATCCATAGCAAATGTTGGATGCCTGTCCAAGCTTCTGTAAATGAATTTAAAGCACTCTTAAAATATATTTAGTAACAAACTCTTAAAATTTGGAAAAAAAAATTGTTACACCAAACCTCTTTAATTTAACTAATTTACTTTCATAACTTGTTACAAAAACAATGCAACAATACAACGAGAAATTAATCTAAATAAATTCAGTATTATATTATTTTAAATTAGTGATTCTCAACCGTTGGTCCATGAGATGGTGGAAAGTAGTTCGCGAAATAGCGAATTGCTACACTTCCAAAATGAATTACAGGTTCCCTAGAGAAATTAAATATCCGTGCGAGACAGTCATGCATTGCTATAAATAAAAGTGAATCTTAAGGTATAAAATATAGATGCTGAAGAGGAGAGAGAGGATCAAAGAGCAAAGGGATAATGAAAAGAGTAAATGAATGCTGAAGAGAGCTGCAGATACAGAGACGAGAGTCAAGAGCAAAAAGATGCTGAAGAACAGAAAGCGGCTCAAAAGCAAGGAGATTTAAGAACAAAGGAATGCTAAAGTGGAAAAAAATGAAGTGTAAAGGGGAGCTAAAGAAGAAAAAGACGTTCAAGAGTATCAAAGAGTAAAGAGATGCTAAGGAGCAAAGATATGGTGAAAAGCAGAGAAAAATGAAGGTAAACATAAATAAATTTACATAAAACCTTTAAATTTTGACGTTACTTAAGGATACGTGTTCCGTTAATTTCTTTGATATGGGGAGCCACTGTTTTGTATTGAATAAATTGGAATTGAATTTAAATATATTTTAAGTTTAGCGCTTAAAAATTTATTTGAAAAACCCTTCAAAAATACAACAGCGTGAAAACTCAATCTCAAAGTATACTATTTTTAAATTTCTTGAAATCATATTCAAAGCTCAAAAAATAAATTCATAAAAAAATTGAAATATGATAAAATTTTTTACCTGGATCTTCTAACTTTATCTGGGCCTTTGACCAATGAAGGACTTTTCTGGAAAAGAAGGTACAAATTAGATTGATATCGTAATTCCGAAACAAATTATTTCGCTTTTTATACACCTTTTAAAACCAAGAGGTATCAAACTGTAGGTAGATAACCAGATCCACCCAATGTTATCTTTAACTAATACAATGGTAAGGATTTTTTTGCTATAATTTGAGAAACTAATGGAATTTTTATAGATACTGTCTTTTTAATATTAAATTATAATTGGTTATACTTAGAGACCTGCTACATTAAAATGTAAGAAATAGCTACAAAATTATTTGATTCAACATGTTCTCATATTTATCAACTCTCCTAAAACAATTTTACCCTCAAATGTAATGTAATTAAAATTTACATCCTCACTTAACACAATTATTTTCAAGTGTACATGGCGCTTAAAATATGTTGGTTTTCAAAATGAACATTATGAATGTTAATAAAAATAATATGCAAACATGCTTTCTAAACATAATACATATAAAAGAAATACCGATAGTGATCTCTTTTTGAAAGGTTTTTTTCGGCATCACGAAGTTATTAAAGAAATGATGAAGCCAAAAACTTGCAACTTCATTCATTCATCGCAGTATCAGAAAAACCACATTTATTTAGCATCATTTTACCGAGAAACAAAACAATGCGTTCCTAATTTATTTTTATGGGTTATTATTTTTTACTAGATAAAAACCAAAATCTCCTGACCAGCCACTAACAATGCCAAGCGACATTGTCCAGAGGGTTATTGATCCTAGTCCCCCTCCTTAAAAAAAAAATCTCAACCCCAACTCCATCATCGGAAAGGGTTCGCAAATGAATACATCAGGCGAAACAACTTTTTTAAACCGCAATTACTTACTACCGACTCGCACAAAAAAAATTTGCTAACCCGTGTGGTTTGCTTTTACTCGCTTCGATGATTTCGTGACTGACGTGATCCAGGGTCGTGAGTTCGATACACACTCTTGTTCCAGCTTCCCCGATGTGCATGCTCAAAAGAGAAAGAGTGCGAATTTCGCTTTCCGTGGATAAACATCGATTAGAAAATTGGAGGTGCTGAAACCATCGGGTTTGCTAAGTGCAACAGGATGTGAGGGAAGTGTAGCTATAGGATGGAGAATCCCGACAAGATTTTTTTCCCCAAGAACTTTTACATAGACGAATCCCACTTTGGTTTTGATGGGATGTAATGAACTCGTGGCAATTTTATTTTGAACGGTCTGAACAGAACAACCAATATTTTAATATCACCTACATACGGTTACTATAGTGAATAAATAGGGAGTTCAACTACATTATTATATTACTATTTAACAAGATAAAATTATTTAAAACCAAAATTTTTATGTAAAAAAGAGCTTAAAGTTCATTTTATCCTGACTTAAATTATTTCTTTCAAAAAACATTACTTCATAAACATATGGTATTAATTTTATTTAAATACAGTAGACTCTGCTCATTTTAATCACGGTTAATGTTATCAAAATTGACCGGTCCCGGTCACTCTTATTTAAATTAACACAAAATATATCGTTTTATGTGATCATTATATCACTTAATGTTATCAAAACTATAAAATGAAATCCTTTAATAACCTCCTTTTTTCCCGGGCCAATTTTAAAACAAATTTTACAAAATGAGTCATTAATTTTTTGTGTTATATGTTCCACTCTCATATTTTTCTTTAAGAATTTAAAAGTTGCTAAACAACACACAATGTAGAATGAGTTTTCAAATTTTGCTTCACTGCAACAAGGGAACCCTCGCAGTGAAGCAACATCTACAGATTTTTGTCTCCGTAATAAAGTGCGCTTTTTAGTTGAAGGGAAAACATACTTTTTGGTGGAAATCGATTTTTTTTACGAATGAAATATTCGTATCTTTGAACAACAATAGTCATTCATAGTTTTACAACATTTTTAAAATTAAAGTAAATGCAAGTCAAGCGTTTTGATAGTTTAGTTCGGGTTTTTCTGTGCTACATTTAAGTTTTTATTAACAGAAAATGGTTAAAACTCCTATGATTTTTCAAATTAAAGTGATAAGCAAAACTTAGAAATACCTACATAAACAATAAGTACCCTTTGACAACTCGAAAGGTTTAGTAATAAACGAAATTCAAATAATCCGTCTGTAACGTTTTTCTAATAAAAAGTGCGGTTACAGTCGTTGGAGGCAACAAGCAATTTTCTTTTCCTAAAAAAACTTTTGCGGCCATTTTAATCAAAAAGATTACTTCTTCAGCAGGAAACTGTATAGAAAATGCGAAGCATGTACGAAAGCTGTTTTGTCATCTGGTAGTTCATCTCGTTTCACGCTACAACGGGCACAATCACAACAAATCAATCGAAGCAATTAAAAGTCGCGCGAGTGAACCTGACAGAAAGCCAATAAAGTGAAATTTAATGAAGCGTGTATACAAAGGATGTAAATAATGTAAAGCAAGCTCAGATATTTTGTGTTAAGCTAAAACTTTGAATACCTGAATAATATATCAAGTAACTAGGCAGGATAAGTTTTTGTTTTAAAAGTTTCAATTGGGGTCCATTTATGATTAACATAAAAAGGCAGCAAAGAAAGTGTTATGAGGAGTATCGGTATTAATCTTCTCCTAAATTATTATTCTCTTAATTATTTATGTAAGCAAAATTGTCCTCTTTATTTATTTCATTCTTTCGGTCTCATTCATTCTTCTCAGATCAACCTTACTCATTTTCCTTGCCCTTTTTTCTATTTTTTCAGGCCATTTTCTTCAATATTTCCCCCAATCATTCTTTCTACTCCATTCTCATTTCACTTTCTTTCTATTTCTCCCTGTAACTCTTCATATCCATCTCCTTTTACTTCTTTCCCCATTATTCTCTCATTCCTAAAGTTATGGAAGGAAGCCTTGATAAAATCTATCCATACCGCATAAGAAAACCTCAGAACTGAAAAAATGCATCCCTGAAAAAATATCGCTTTTCAACCAAAATCACTTGAAGTCAGTTAAAAAGAATTTCACTGCGGTTGTTTTTTTTTTTGTATTTTCTGACTCTTTTGCTGCTGATAGAAAGTAAACTGTTGCAAAAAAAAAATTACATCAATTATAAAACAAAACCTCAAGCCACAGATAATCCTTGAACAGACGCACCTCCTTATTAACCCCCTCAGAATGCAACCAACTGAGTAATCGGCAGCCAGGCAGCCACAAACACCTCTTGAAACCCTAACCAAAATCTTCACGGTCCAGGAAAAAAAACCGGAAACAATACCGAGAAAAGCCACACAAAAGCTTTTCCGAAATCTTGGCCTGGCAGGGTGACAACTCCTCACCTTCCACCCCCGCTCTTCCGGGTGTGTATTTATTAAAAGCAATTTGCACCCGACACCTGGCTGCCGATCGCACGTCACGCGCCACTTGATGGTAGGTAATTTGCCATTGTGTCGTCCCGTCTTCTTCGTTGGGGAATCGAAATTAGCCTTGCACTGAAGTGAAGAAGTTCTGAGCAGAGAATGGGAACCTAGAGACCACTTATAAAAAGACGAAAACATAAACGTTTTTCTAAGGTGTTCTACATAATTACAGGGCTTTAAATGACCTATCCCCTTCTCTAGAAAAACTTCATCAATTGTTCAATCTCGTGAACCAATTAGAATTCCTTGTGAGTTTTGTTTTTCAAGCTTGAATATTAAAATTAATACATAATGTAAATGTTACTTTAATTAAGCAGTCCAAAATGACGTTAAATTATGTTACATTTGATCTGAAAAGAAAAACTTCGTAAAACCCCGAAAAATTAATTTAGAAATTTTCTTGGAAAAAATGTTTGAATGAAAAAACACACCCCACACTTAGGTTGATGTAGAAAAAGGAGATACAAAATAACAATGGACCTCAGAATCTATAACAGTCTTAAAAACAAGCTGTATGATGAACAGTTCGTTGCAGCATTCAGAGGTAAATGTTCCAAGATTCTTTCCACGCCTGAGGGGTTCTTTCCCATGTGACTGAACAACCCTATTACATTCCACTAAACGTTTCATTGAAAGAAAGGTCCGCAAGAACATCCACAAACGCAGGTGCAACAAGTCATCACAGTTCCAATGGGCAAGTGGTCAACCTTGCATCGGAAAGCGACCTCTGATCCACGGGAAAGAGAAGCCACCGATATCCTGTTTGAGAATATATAATGACAATAATCTCATGGACAAGCGGGAAATGGATCTTTTCAAAAGCTTTTACGGCGGCGTTTGAAGTGTAATGCAAGCACAAATAACGGCTGCCATACGAAGAAAGGAGGTTTCTCTTTCTTTTCACGTGTGCATAACATTTAGGATGAATGGGGTTTATATCATTGTGCCGAGTTGAGCAAACATGCTCATGGAAGCTGTTCTTTGGCTATTGGAGCCTTTTATTTTAAAAGGCGTTAAAAACCATGGTTAAACAAGTATATGTTACTTGTGGCTAATTAAAATTAATTAGGTTTATAATGGGAAAAATGAATCCAAATATAAAATGTTTAAGAGTGAAACCGCGTAGGCGGATTTAGGTTCGACATTTTCAGTATTGCTTCCGTTAAGCTATTTAAGTAGATGGGCAGCACTGATAATTTCATGAAAAATACACAAAAACTGCACATTTATTGGAAAAAAAAAGTCATAACCTTTGCAACTTTAACCTTAAGAACATAAAGGATAGGGAGGGGTGTAAACTTTTATAACTCTGAAGCGTGGGATGTGGACACACCTGCAAAACTGCTTTCAATTTTTTTTTTTTTTTTTTTTTTGCAATGGGATATAAGACTTCAAGATGTATTTCTCATTCATATCTTTTGAAAATATTATCACAATAAGTTGGCAAAATTTAAATGAATTCAACCGAAAAGAAACCAAATTTTCTGTGTTTTGCAGGGCAAACAAAATTAAATAACTTACTTAATTGTGTATTAAGGAAAATCATTAGACTAAGGATTACAAAAAGACGATATTAGATGATTTAACATATTAGACGAAGTATATACAAAGTAAATAAACTAAAGATAAAATTCCTATATCCCCCGCAGAAACTCCACTTAAACCGACAGACTCTTCACAGACACAGTCCATCTACACACAAACTACTCCCCTGTCATAACGTACCACTCCAAGACGTCCCTCCAGCAGAGCAACAAACACAACACAACGAAAACAGCCACAAAAGCGCGGGACTGGAACCTCGCCCCCGACCAAAAAGAGGCCGACATCACAAAGAGCACCTTCAAAAAGTGCCCAAAAAACGCGATGCAACCTGGAAGAGCCCCCTCAGCCATGATGAACGAGGCAGTATCCCTTACCGAGTGGGGAGGTCCGACCGATAGCTCATGCTCATAAGAGAGCGTTTCATCACAAGAAGAGGCCATTCACACGACCTGGCATTTATGGGGTGCTATCTTCCAACGATTTCAATTCAATGTGCTGTGCAGGGTGTTTCCCCAGATGAGGATGTCCACCCTCCCTTTGAAGAAATACGTCGCCCACTGTGGGACATCGCTTCGGCTCTTTTGACGAGTTGCAAGAGAGGGATATTTTTTTATTCGTGACTGGTTTTCAATTATGTATGTTACGCTTTGAGAGATGTGTTTATTGTTAACATCGGGGAGTTGAGTGGAATCAAAGCTTACTGAAGTTAATAGCCTATCATTTGGAAAAGGGGGTGAATCTATAATCCAGGGATCAGATCAAGAAGGGCTAAGTGTCCAAATTTATGGTAGGAACTGTAAGTTTTACAAAACTTTAGGTTAGAAAGAAATCTGATTTTTGTACTCAGAATAGTTTTTAAAATTATTAATCCTCATGTCTTTGTACTTAGGCCCCTTTACTTTTGTTTTTGACATTTTAAGAAGAGAGTTAATAAAATGTGTTGATTCAGAAAGAGCAATGATTATAAAATTTAATTATTCTTTAGGAGAGTTATCTATTTTTATCGTAAGCAGGCGCGGATCTAGCAGGTTTCCAAGAGGAGGGCACTTTTTGAGGATCACCTCTTTGCACGCAAAATAGACTAAATTTTACTTTTTTCTATAAAGATCCCCCGCATGAATTTTATTTTTGAACCCCAACATGTTTGATAAATAGTATAAGCGAAACTATTTTTGAACCTATGATCGGGATCTGAACCTTGTAACTGTCTTTTAAGAACGCAAATTTATAAATTATAAACATAATTGAGAAAAATAAGACTTTGATAACACACACTGCATGTTTCTTATTGTTTACAATATCGAAATTAATCTCCAGTAGCTTTAAAATTCTCGGAGAGATGTGAGCGAATGGCCTGGACGTTAAGATCGTGATGCTACAAATCGAAAGGACCCGAGTTCAAAGCCTGCCTACCACTTTTCAAATTAATTTATGTATTAACTTTAAATTATTTAAATAAACCAGAGGCTTCAGGAACGTATGGTACGGTTGGTTAACGCACTGCCGTCTGAGGTAGGTGACAGTCGTTCACAAAAAGTTTCGGGTTCGATCCTCGGCAATATTTTCTGGTTTTTTTTTAAATGGTGAAGTATCAACTTCAAATTAATTACAAGACTGTCGCAGCTGCAGGAACGGATGGCTTGGTGGTTAGCACACCAGACTGCCATCCGAAAGGCCCTCAGATCGAATCTGAGCCTTCTCAGCGGGTATAGCACTCGGAAATAAATACTGTTTGGTATTTATAAATTTTCCTGCTTAATTCACGGGGGGGTCTTAATATTTCTAATTTTCAACGTTAACTGTAACCGTAACAGTAAAATTAATTGAAAATATTACTGTTTTTGATGACTTTGACACTCTTTTTTGTAACATTTCCAGACTTTAACTTTTGAGCCTACGACGGAAACTGAAAGAACGTAAGTCTTAGGAATGAGGAGGACAGTAATAGATCCTCCCATCCACAAGCCCCTACCACCAACCCAGGTGTTTAATTTAACTTAGCATTTTTATCCTAATTTATTAAGTGGTAACAAAATTTCAGTCAGAATGAAGGAAGATGCTCTACTTTATATTTTTTTTTCTTAATTTAAAAAGCGGTGACTAAAAATCACATCCACTAATGTGAAATAATCGAAACTGTTAATGAACGGATATACTTCTGAACTAATACTCCACAGGTTATGGAAAGAATACCTGGACTGTTACCTTATATTAACAGAGCCATTCCAAACGCAGGACATAGATAGATCCCGTTACAGAACTATTACTTTTGCTCTACTTAATAATTTTCACTTAATTTAAAAAGCGGTGACTAAAGACCACTACCACTCACATGAAATAATCCAAACCGATTAAGAACAGAGCACTAAACTTTTATTTCACAGGTTATGGAAGCTTCACGGTTTTCTCATGTGAAGAGAACAGGCGCGGATCCAGCACGGCTCCAAGGGGGGGGGGCACTTTTTCAGACTATCACCTTTACCTTTTGAGAAAAATGTCAAAATTTTGGGGATTTTCTAAAAAGTATCAAGATCCCCTTTGGGTACCGTTGGGGGGGTTATGAGGGTCTCCCCCTGAAAAAAATTTCGAAATTTGACGTGTAAAAGTAGGGTTTTAACTCATTTTGAGTACTTTTTGGGACATTTTTTGGTACTTATGAGTGGTTTTTTGGGTCCAAGGGGGGGGCACTTTCCAGAGTGCCACCCCCCTGAATCCACCACTGATTGTAAGAGGTCAAAATGTACTAGCTCAAATCATTTGTGTTTTTAACATAAAAGGTTTCAAGTCTCGTCGAAAATTTTTAGACTAACAATAATTTAGAAACTAGAAATTTTACCACAAAAAATAATAGAAAATATATTTTTAAATCACCTAACGCAAGCAGGCGGAAACACGAAAAAGAAGAAAACCATTCCAATCACAGATTTTCCTCTGAACAGAAATTAAATTTCTAAGTAACCCTCCCCACTGAAGAATCTAACCAAGAATTCCAACAAAAACCAAACTAAACAATCTGACCGCACAAAGCCTCACAAACATCCCCCGCAGCAAGTTTTGTCCCTCAAAGGACGTCACTGACTTCTCAAAACCCTGCATCAAAGCAGATCTCCCTGGGAGGCGAGATTCTCACGAGAGATTACGGCGAGGTTTAGGAGATAGAGATCGGTTGCGGTAATTGATGTAGAAATGTCGAAAATGAAAGATGGCGTTCATGAGCAGGACCCCTCATCCGTCAGGAATGTTTCGTCGAGGCTTCAGAAAAGAGGGATGTAAAAAGCCCTCTTTGAAGAAGTTCTCACACAGAGAATGCAGCAGAACCCGTATGCTCCCCCTTTCACATTTGCTACTTGAGATGTTTCATCGATTCACGCGTATAAATCAATTACGAAGCACATTAATGTGAGGCTACTGGTAGAATCCATCAAACTCACGAGAAATAAGAGGAATAACCATGTGGACAGATTGCCAAGCAACGTTAAATTATTTCAGGGTACAAATACAAATACAAAACTGACGACCAGCTACAGGCTCATAGCCCAACAAGGCTGGTCCTATGATTATGAATTCCCCAATTCCCACAGCCTATCCAGTTGCCTCTTAAACTCAAACACTCCCTTTGAATAAACTATATTTTCTGGCAACGCGTTCCATATGTCAATTACCCTATTGAAGTAGTAGTACTTCCTTAAATCCCGATTGACATGTGTCTTATTTAGTTTATACCCATGGCCCCTTGTTCTGTTATCCTTGCTGAAACTTAAGCCCTCCGTATCCCCTTGCTTTACCAACTTGAATAGCTGAATCAAATCCCCCCTCTCTCTTCTTTTTTCCAGTGAATACATGAGAAGCCTGCTCAAACGTTCATTATAATCCAGATGTGTTATCCCCTTAATTATTTTTGTAGCTCTGTGCTGTACCTTTTCAATTACCTCTATATCCTTCCTCATGTATGGAGCCCAGAATTGTACTGCATATTCAAGATGAGGTCTTACTAATCCCTTGTATAAAGGCAATATTATATTCTTATCCCTTGAAGTTACAGTCCTTTTTATGTACCCTAATAACCTATTTGCCTTTTTACCCGCAGCTGTACATTGATGACCCATTTTAAAGTCCCTATGTATTAATACCCCTAGATCCTTGACTGATTCTCCCTTCTTTACCTTTACTCCTTGTAGACAGTACTCAGCTTCACTATTCCTGTAACCCATATGCAGTACTTGACATTTTCCTAAATTGAAAGACATGCCCCATTTTTCAGCCCAATCAGATATCATATCTAGATCACCTTGTAAATTCTCTATCTGTATCTTGGTATCCACCTTCCCCCATATTTTTAAGTCATCTGCAAATATACTTATTCTATTCCTGATCCCCTGCCCTATATCATCTATGAATATTATAAATAATATTGGTCCCAATACTGATCCCTGAGGTACCCCACTTGTTACTTCTGTCCATTGTGAATAATGTCCCTTTACCTGCACTCTCTGTTTTCTACCCAATAACCAGTTCTTAATCCAAATCAATGTTTTCCCTTGAATCCCCATCCTTTCCAATTTAAACAGTAGTGCCTCATGAGGTACTTTATCAAAAGCTTTCTGAAAATCTAGGTACATGATATCAACCCTACTCTTATTGTCCAGCTCCTCAGTAATTTTCCCGTAGAACTTTAATAGATTTGTGGCACATGACCTTCCCTTCCTAAACCCATACTGATTGTCTGATAGCAATCCTCCCTCCTCCAAGAATAACATTATATGCTTTTTTAGCAAGGATTCATATATTTTACATATTACTGAGGTTAGACTTACTGGTCTATAGTTGCCCGGTTCACTTTTTATTCCCTTTTTGAATATTGGAGTTATATTGGCCAATTTCCAATCCATTGGTACCCAACCCGTGCTATATGTTGTATTGAATATCATTAGAATTACATCCCCCAACTCTTCCGCGCATTCCACTAGTACTCTTGGATAAATTTCATCTGGCCCTGGTGCTTTAGTTGGCTTTATTCTTTTCAATTGATGTACTATGTCTTCCCTATTAAATTTACATTCTTTGATTGTACCTCCTGCAAAGGCTCCATCCCTAGGTTCATCCTGTAATTCATAGTCACTATTGAAAACCCCCAGAAAAAAGTTGTTTAGCACATTTGCCATTCCTACTTCATCCTGTATTAATTCACCTTCACTCCCCTCCAATGGGCCTAATGTAGTACTTAGTTTATTCTTACCCCCTGCATATGCAAAAAATGTTTTTGGGTTTGTATTTATCTCCCTTGCCAGTCTTTCCTCCAAGGATACCTTTTGCTTCCTACTCATATTTTTGAAAGCCTTTCTAGCTTTCAGATATGCCTCCCTGTCTCTATCCCTACCTGTGCTTTTATATACCCTGTAAGTTCTTTGTTTTAACTTTAAAGCTTTATGTGTTTCCCCTGAAAAAGAAGTAGTATCAGAATTAATGGTTATTAACATTTATTTAAATAACAATGATTATATTAAAATATTAAGCATATATCCCATTTATTGAATACATTATCGTGTAAAAATATCCTAAAATGATGTATTAATACAATATTCAATCTTAAATCGGTCATTCTAATCAAGTATTTTTGACATCAAGAATTCAGAATAATTTCTTCATCAAATAAAAAAAATCAAAGGCTTAAGTCACTATTTTTTTATCTTTTTGGTAGCTCGTATACTATTGGATATGGTACCAAGATCATGCAGTGGGTGAAAAACGTTGGAAATCCGATTCTATATATAACTTTTGAATTTGTGCGCTTTTAAGATTAAATGGCAACAGAGATATATAACAACTTAATAAAAATATCAAGTCTTTGTGTGGACATAAATGATTAATCATGAAAAATAGAACTACTATCTCAAAACCTTTAGCATCACACGGCTAAACTGCAACAGAACACTAATTTTCAAGTCACGAAGAACTGTGTAACGCAGCTAATTAATAAACTTCAAAAAAGGTCTATTAGGTTGTGTTTATACACATATCAACCTAAAATGACTCAAATTACTCTCCCTAGCGTACAATTACTGTCACGTGAAGCCGGCTCCAACCATCACGTAAGAACCACAGATAAAAGAATACGGATACCAATCATGATAGAACAGTTGTTCGAATCACACTATCTCCCGAAACCTTTACGATTCAAAAGCATCAATCTTGTAGTAGAAGTCCCAGATCGTAATCAAGATTGAATTGGAGTAGTAGACACGACTAGACTAGAACCGTTGTTGCAAAGGTAACCAGTACCATAAAAAGAAGTCTGTCCGCCGACGCATGATCTGGATAATTGCAACATCTGGCAGAGGCAGCGGGTGCTTCATTACACACAATTAAGTGGACCTAATCGTCCACTTGGGCTGATTGGATTTTAGGGACGGTATAAAAAACGCACTGGGAGAGAGTTGATCGATGTTATGATTGACCACAAGGACTGAGGTCACAAACTGCGTTTTAATGGGCACCCACCCTCGCCTTTTGGAGGCTGTCGGATGCTCGTTTTTAGGTAAAGAGTGATGGACTTTTTTATTGTTATGGACGTGAAAAATGGTCAGCTTGATTGGGAAACTCCGGGGGGACGAACGTTCGTCGTGAGCACGTCGTCGGTGTGATGTATCATCCTTAGGGGAGGTTTTAATGAGGAGAACGCGATATGTCAACACCACCCATGGTGTTCCGGTAATGGATAGGAGAAAGGGTGATGTCAACGTTGATAATGGTCTGAGGTTTAATTTTTTTGTTAAATCACAAAAGAAAAAAAATACAAAAATTAACGATTGTGATATGAGTGAGACTGAGCTCTGAATTATTAATGCGATACTGGACTTCATAATGTTTAGCTGTTCATTGATTGACTTCTAGAAAAAGATGCATATTAAAGCTCAGTTTTTGAAAAAGATGTTACCATATACCTTTTCTATGAAAAAAAGACAGAGAAAAAAGGGATAAAGAGAGAGAATATGCAAAAAAGTATCAGAAGGTTAAATTTTATTTTATAAAAATGGAAGTAAAATTAAGGAAGATTCTTGTATTATCTTGCTATTTCCAACATACAATTATACACTCATATCTTTATCCAACCCATTAAGGGGTAGCTCCATTTTGACACCTTCTTTTCAATTCCCTACATTTAAATATTGAAAGCAAAAAACGCATTACATACTCAGAAGACGCACTCGCTACCTTCTCTTGCAGAAACAACAATGTATTTTAGAAGTTTGTGGACTCTCTTATCCGGTTGTTGACAAACATCTTTTTCTATGTTTACAAAACAACTTAAAATATTCACTTAACTGGAAGGGAAACCTAAAGTACGCAAAGGGTGATATATCCATCGGTACAACTCCTTTTAAAAAAGTAAATTTGAGCCAGAATTTCCGAATAAGTTTAACGCATCTTTAAATTTTACTATTTTTTCATCAGACGGGATCTTGAAGTGAGCAAGTAAATTTCCTGAGGGTAAAATGAGGAGGAAAGAACATTTTATGGATCATCGACAGCAGGAAAATTTTGAGTAAATCGTTAAAGTCGAATATTTTTCCCGATAACCCAAACGTGTGAATCTGGGACGATTGGTTTAAGTTTTGAATAATCTAGAAACGCTCAAATATTCTTTTACTACAGACGAAAAAAGAATGCCCGCTTTAACACTCATCACGCATTACACTATAAATAAAGAATAATTAATCAAGGATAAGAAATTACCTTTTAATAATAATTAATAACAAACGAATTATTGTTAATTAGAGATATTTTAGACCAAAACTAGGTAGAAATATCAGAAATTTCTCTACCAATTTGACTCAGTTTTTCACCAATTTAATTAGAGGTACTATACATTCGGAAAGTTTAAGGTTATTAATATCTGATCCAATGCTGTAAAAACACTAGATTTGGATAAACGATAGATTCAACAAGAATATCATCTAACATCTAATTGTATGGTTATTTGTTAATGCTCAATGGTATAAGTTAACATAAGAATATTAATTAGGTGAATTCACTCCAAAACATACAAAACCTATTATTAAGTACAGGGTGGGCCACCGTTAGTAAGGTTAAAGTCCTCACTTAAAAACTATCTTCACTGTTTTTAACGACCCTAGAAAAGTAAAAAACCAAGCAAAACCAGGGACTCCTCCTAAAATTTATGGTAATACCCTCAATAGAAAAACCAACTGCGTCTACCGCTAGACCAAGTGTCATCATTTAATTTAAGCGACACATTTCACTGTGGAAGTGAGAGCAGGGTAATTAAAGCCTCGGCTTTCTTTGTGTAACTTGAGACCCCACCGCCTAATTTTTTTTTCTTTCTGTACTTAAGTACGGTGGAAAAAGAAAATTAATACATCATAGCAGGAGTGGCGACACTTATGTCTGCTTATGACCTGGGGCTGGTTACAACACCCATTTTTCACACCACACCTCACAAGCACAAATGAATGATTTCTGATGGATAAATACGGTGTAATAAGCACGGGAGCTGTATTAACAATTAAGTGAATGCTAAGAGTCATTCACACGGGTTCGGAGCTTGTTATCTAAGCTTTGAATAAGACTATTTATTCAACTAAGGAAACTCATTCATAAATTTAAAGTTGAGAAACACATTTAATGAAACAAAGAAACCCTTAAAAAATTCCTTTAACTATTTCCATAACCATCAAATCATCATTTCAGAGTCTCAATTTATTTAGCGTCATTAAGCTTCGCTGCTACAAATTTCCATTCATTGTAGCGCCCGATATTGACCAATATTTCTCTCATATCAACTGATAATATCGTCGATTCAATATTTTTTTAATGTTTGGTAATATCGGTTGTGGTTGTACGGAGCCAATGACAGAAAGGAAAGCACTTTGAGTTAATCTTGGTTATCAGAGGTTTGCTCTTGGAAATTCAAGAAATAACTAAGAAAGTTTAGAGTGAGTGATTTTAAAAAAGGAAAAAGTAAAGGGATCCTCGGTCAAGAATGACTCCTATCGGCTCCAATGAGTTTAGTTAAAGAGCCGCGCGATTTCACTTAAAACCAATAATTTACACAAAACATATTGCACACGGTATTTTTTAAAGGATAAGGATTTACTAATCGTCTTTTTGTGAGCCTACCTATAACAAAGTAATAAACGTTTAAAATGCACACAAATTAAAAATTAAAATGGTACACAACTGTTTCGAGGATCTTTAATTCCCTTCGTCAGTGCCTGCTTAAAACTGACTAAAGAAACACACAATAAGATAACTACATTAAGATAAATGTTGTCATGAAATTTATAAGTGACATATTCCCGAAAATTAACATAAGTCGATTCACTTGGGGGTCATAAGGCGACGTCTGAAGCGTGAGAGATAATTTTTCCATTAGCAGCATGCAATCGTGACTTTTCAATCGCTTTGTTCCCTGCTTCCAAAGCGAAACGTATACGCCAAGGGGTATAAAGGAATATTTACAACTCGTTTTGAATTCAGAAGTTTGATTGGATATTGAAAATAAGCCTTGAAAGCCATGCGTTGTTTACTAAAGTAAATCATAACAAAATGGAAAGAGCAGTTGTATACCGTTAGTGTTGTGGGGTGTACTTACTGTTGTTAGTATTTAGGTGAAAAATGGGACAGTCATTATGTTTTAAATTGAAATCCAAACGACTGGAGGCACTTAATTAGTTTGTAGAAAATATTTGAAGAAATTTTTGTGCGCAGAGAGTTTTTTGTTTTACCCAACTATGTTGAATTTTTTAAAGGCATATTTTGTCACATTTAAAAACCAAAATTTTGAGAAGTTATCAGAAAAATTTAATACTGTATTAAACTAAACCACTCAAAAATAACTTATAAGATAATTCGTCGAAGAGGAAGGAATTATTCCTGAAGTTATATGGTTTATCAATAAGTTGGATATATTCTTTTTTTATAAAACATAAAATACCATCAAAATTTATTACTCCTAACATTAAGATCCAGAAAGAACCTTGAAACCATCTCTAAATGTCTTAATTAAGTATCTCATCTATAAAACTTGCAAGGACATGGAAGTAGTGCTTTCATTCATCAATTGTTTCAAGAATCGTTCAAAAGACTCAAAACAAAAGCTTATAAACATTTTCCCACCACGTTCGGCAGTTAAAAGTGTGTAAAACTTGTCAAAATGTTCGTTTTCACGTACAAGGAAACAGTTTCAATTTCAAGCTTTTCACACAGAGAGCCATGGGTAATTTCCTTTTATACCCCACAATTGCCCTTGAGATTGCAACAGTAACAATACGTCGTAAAGAAATTTCTCGATGACTATTAAAACAGTATTATCTGCATTACTAAATCCCGTTTTGACATCATCGATTGCCTAACTTCAGTTAATTATTATTTGATGGTGTAAAAGTGGTTAAGATAATTGCAGTATTTATAGATGACTTCCATTCCAGTTACAAAATACTTGGAAAATATTGAATAAGAAAAACTTGAAGTAGCTTTCTATGAACCATTGTTTGGAAATATCCCAATGATAGAAGCTCTTCCTTAAGATTGAAATTTTCAGAGGCTTTCAAAAAATTCCAAAATGTGGAAGGGGAAAAGTTTTTGTTTAAATTTCATTTCGAATAAAATTTAGTTTTTATGAATTCATTTATAATTGTCGTTGTTTGCTGAGTAAATTCATGACTTGTGTGAACAAACGAAATAAAGTTGTATTGAAAAAAAAAACCAATCAAAATGAGTTAAAACAGTGCTAAATCCAAGAAGTTTTATTAGTTATACGAACATATTAGCATTATCTAGCCCCCCAACCAACATCCGAGCAATAAATTTCCTAAAATTATGAATTATCATCAAAATAAGAATATTAAACAATAGTTAAACAAGTTAAAATTGTAAACATATGAAATGAGACAATCTATCGAGGTTAAATTCTTACATCAGAACTACAGGAATCCCTTGAGACCCTACTGACGAAAGAAGTCAAAAAGAAATAGACGAGTTCATGCCTATGTGTGACAATAATATTAAACAAAGTGACACAAATGCTATTCATATCAAACTTGCATACTATTTTGAATGCAACAAAAATATCCCAGATTACATTGAATTTTTTTTAAAAGCTAATAATTTGCTGAGAAATTTTAAAAGCTATATGAAAACACAGTAACTAATTTAGTAAGAAAACTAAAAAACAAACAATCTCTTTTGCTAATCAAAGGATACAGTGAAATAATAACCTACATCGATAACTTTCACCTTCAGGATAAAATTTAGATAGTGTAATGGGTTTTAAAAAATAAATTGATAATGAGAGAGAAACTTTTAATGAGGTAAATGTAGCCCTGGAACCTTTCCATGAAATAACCCAACGCAAACAAAAATTCCAAACAATACTTTCAATAAATAACAGCGTATTCTCCGAAACCTATTTCGAAATCTTTTCAAATTCAGGTGTCTCCCCAACAAGCCCTACGTTATCCGCAATAAAGTCCTTTCATTCTCTTCCAGACACCCTTCAAGCCCTACACTGTCAAACAGTTAATGGTTCCTCCCATCAGTAATCAATCCTTAATTATTCTCAGAAGACCGCCACTTCCTCATACGACACATTCCCAGCTCTTCTGGACAAATATAGCGGCACACTGAAGAAAAGTATAGGTAGGTAAATACTAGCACGTGGATCTACAGCTACTCCCATGACGCAAGCTTTTGTCGAGCGCCATTCGATAAGATGCGAGTTCTGAAGGATCAGAGCAGCGGTAGTCGATAAGCAGGTTGATTTCTTTCTTTGGGATCCTCATCGGTCTTTTTTTGGTCATAAAGGATTGCGGAGAGAGCGGATTTTTCACGAGAAATGATATAGAGATAAGTTCAAGATATTGAGACGCTTGTGAAGCAAGTTGAAGAGGTTTATTAGGTAATGAAGTGAGCCACACAAGTCTGTTTGAACGTAAATACTGTATTTTGAGATAAAGTAAGCAATTAAATATAATTGGTTTGCATTGAGGTAGTTTTGCAGAAAGCTATCGAGTATGGTTTAAATACAGAATTTGTTCATCAATTATCTAATGATAAATCAGTGGTTCCCAACCCTCTATCTCTCTCCCTTATACTGGGAAGCCAGGACTCATCTCTTTGAACTCCAGCATAATGTTCCTGCTTGAGACTCTGTTCATGTTTTCTCTTGTATTCCTTTATATGTTAACCCAGACTCTTTTTCTGTATATATTTGCCATTTTCAATTGATTAATATTTATTCCAATAAAGCCATATTTAAAAAAAAAAATGTTCCCAACTCGAAGAAGTAAGCGGACATTTAGCCTGAAATATAACCATTTACGGACCACGCCCACGCCTGCCCTGTTATCATTTAGAACTGATCTTAGCTCTTCTGTATCCCCTTATTTCTAAGTCACTTTATGCTCTTCAGCATCTCTTTACTTTCGAGTCTCTTTCAGCTAGCTCTTCAGCATTCTTTTACTTTTGAATCTCTTTCTGCTTTTTAGCATCATTTTGAATCTTTTTCTGTTCCTTAGCATCTCTTTACTTTTGAGCCTTTCTGTCCTCTTAATCATCTCTTAACTCATTACCATCTTTTTCTCATCATCTTTTCGCCTTTTGAGTCTCTCCGAAATTCAACCCCATGTTTAACATTCGTTCACCCTTAAACATATCTCTGCTCTTGAGCCTATCTCTCACTTTTATTTATACCCATGCATGACTGTCTCGCACGAATACCTCAATTTCTATAGGCGACCCCTAGTTGTTTTAGAAATGTAGCACCTCACCCTTTATTGGTTACTTTCAACCATCTCACGGATCATTTCATGGTACGGTTAGGAACACTGTATTAGTATACGATTAAGAAATAGACTCTAAAGGGACGTTTTATAGGTACTGAAGTACCAGGTACTAAAAACTAATACAAAAACCAAATCTGAGTAAAATCTGGAATTTCCATTTGCTGACACTAAGTGAAAAAAGTCGTCGACAGATCCTAAACCCTATTTAAGAGGAAGCGGATGAATTACAGCGGCCACCCAGATGATAAGGCTCAAAAAGTGAACACATCAACAATAAAAACGAAAGTCGAGAGTGCATACGATCATATTAGTTTACGCCTAACGCATGACTGACCACAACGATGTTTCCAACCTACCAGAGCGTTGCAGTTACCGAATTAAGGCCAAAGCTCCCAATATTATTTTCATGAGAACGGTCCCAAAAAAAATCATTATCTACCAGCGACGAACCCTCAAACCAAAACTAAAGCGTATATAAAAAAAGTCTTGTATTTCCAGACCTTGTGGGATGTCAAGCACTCCTGATGATCCACCTCCGCGACAGAAAAAAAAAGTCATTCAAAAAATTAAGACCGAAACAAAGAAAAACAGTGCAAGATGGACGGAACCGCGTGGGTAGTATTTGATGACACCACCCTTGGCAAGTTTTCGTTCTTTTCATTTCGACATATTTATGCCGCCTCACGTGCAGTTCGGTGACTTTTCTGGACCTTTATTGTGTTTGGGACAGCGAAAGGAATTTTTCCTACCTGCATTAAAGTGGTTTGTTAGCTCTGTGGTCTTTCTTTGAGATATAGTTCACAACTGAGATAATTTGATTTCACTCGATCATCTAGAAAATTTTATTGTGATGATTTCTCTTTTAAAAAGTAGTATGTATATATATAGACTACGGTTTAGCTAATTTATTTTTTTACTTGGAGTAATGAAATTATAATTACTGAGAACAGACAACGAATCTTTGAAAAATTGAGTAAAAAAGTGACTAAGAATGCCAATTTTTTTTCTTTTATTATTATTATCCAGATATTCGTTTTAGGCCCTTAAATTATCATTTTGGGCATGATAAAAAAAGAAACCTCCAATTTGGTGCTTTGAAGAATTGCAACTTAAATCAATATGAAATTTGCAAGTATGCAAAGTACAGTGTTAGTACTTTAATTAATATACTTCAATGCCTATAAAGAATAATATTAGATGGTTATCACTATGTAGAGTTTACTATAAGAACAGAAAATTCACTTAACTCAACTAATGAATTATTTTGAATGTTTTTTTTTTATATGGAATGCCATCTAGTTTTTAGCCTGTATGGGTTCAAGTAAGTACAGTTGTCCCGTATATTTTAAAATACATTACGAGCAACATTCATTATACCTAGAATTATTCCCAAGGTAAAAGAAGACACGTGTGAAAAAAGCAATGATTAAATATAAAATATTTTAAACACTATAACCGATGCGCACACCTTTAGCCTTGTGTTTTCCCCAAACACAGTAGGGATGCCCCACAAATTTATCAATCATTTTCTCTGTCCACATGAAAATAATTTACGATAGCCTTTCGAAAGAAAGAGAGAGGGTTACATAGTTGGAATATCCATAACAACGTCCATCCAGAATACTAATGGATATAATTTTTTTTAACCGTGAAGGTGTTTCCTTGTTTGCGAGCTTTTGTTCTGCTCCAAAGCGCCTATGAATATTCAAGGATTTTTTTGAACATTGTTTCGCGGGTTCTTGATGGGTGTTATCTGCTTCTTCTTCAGGAGATTCACGGACTTAATCCATTTCGAAGATTAAGATGGAAGGTCGTCTGCATTCCAAATCTAATCTGATTAGAAACAGGTGTTTTAAGTAATTTATCTTGTTTAGCTGTTCTTATTGAAAAGAAAATAAATGAGGCGAGACTTTTTTTTCTTTGCTCACATTCCAATGAGGATCCAAAGGAAATTGAAACAAATCTTAATAAAAAATAGCATTGAGGAAACCTTAGAAACTACTACTATTAGACAATCGTTTTAAATATTAAAATATTATTATCATTATCATGTGTGTAATCATGTGTGATATCATTATCATCTGTGTGTGCGGATAAATATAAAATAACTCTAATTTATATTTAACAAAGAAATGAAACCATTGGTTATGTTACATAGAATATATATAAAATTTATAAAACTTCTTTCACGCTGCAATTTTGCAAAGGAAAATACAATTACCAATAAAACGAAAATGTTAACATTTCAAAGAAAGATATAATTTTAGATCTTTTTACATAAATAACTTGATACTTGATATATACGTTCGATTAATTTTTTTGCAGGTAATGCTCGATGGTAAAGATAACAATCTAAATGACTCCTAATGCTTTAGTTTTAATACGATTCTTTTTCTAATCATGTATCAGAATGTAAGAAAAAGTTTTCCCCAAATAATTTAGAACTGAAGTCATAAATTTATTTAAAGCCGCAAAATAAAAGGTACTCAAACCTTTTGCAAAACTCCCTTAAAACATTGATTTTACGAGTATAACAGGAAGTTAATTTCTTCCTTCTTCTACTGCAACTGCATTTTTATGGTCTTCAGAGTCACTTGCTTTACATCCAAAAGTGGATACATCTGTTTTGGGCCTTAAAACGAGTATTTAATGACCGTATCACAATTCTAACATTTACACAGCAGTGCTTTAGGAATTTCGATGAGCTACTTTTGTTTTCAGTTACTCTCAAATATAAATTCAGCAATTCTCAAGAGTTAGAAGAGTTTTAAGAAGTTTTTAAAGGATGAAAGTGGAAATGTTTACAATAAGAAAATACATAAAAATTCCGAAGTAACTAAAGTCATAGAGATACTTAAAAATTTCAATATCATTCAAATACATCATTACAGCAAAAAATTTTGTTTTATCAATATAATAGTATTGATTGAATAAGGGAGAGAGAATAATTACTATGTTTTTGTAAAGTTTGCTTTTCTGTACACAATGTCCTAGCTAGGAAAAAACGGTTTTACAGATTTTTAAAGCTGCGAGGCTAGAAAACTAACCTCACAGGTGCAGAAAGGGGTTGAAATGTTATTTAAATAGTTGACCGTTGAACAAGGCGTAGGCTTAGTTGGGCTAAAAATTTTTAAACCAATATTTTCGAAGTCTTTTGTAAGATTGTGATTTACATGAGTTACTAGCTTGTGAATACGCGTAACCTTTGCCAGTTAAAAGTATCTTTCATTACGTGCATCATTAAAACTTGAAAAAAAATTCAAACTAAATTAGTTTCACTGATAAAGGCTTCACCAATTTTGATGATAAAATGTTTTAAGATTTTTTTTCTAGGGTCTGATTTAGAAAACTTTCTGTAGTAGGCACACCAAGCAAAAAGGGCCTGTTAAAATCATCATGAATTTGTTTCATAAGTTTAACGTCAATTGATATAAAATAAAATACAGTTAAATTTTAATTTATGATTTACATCAAAACCTTCACTAACAAAATAACTTGATAACGCAATGCGTAACAAAATATCGCAACATATAATATTTACTTTAAATAAGGTTTTGAAGGAAGTTTAATACAATACAATAAAAAAAAACCCAAAACCCTCAGCACAAAATACCCAATCCAAGAAAGTCTAAAAAATGCAAATGGCAAAACCAAATATTTAACTCTTAGTCATAAACCTACGAATCCTCGTATTATGCCTTAAATCACATAGATCCACATCGTATTTCAAGTCTTACACAATACACTACAGCTGAACGTGATTCGAAAAGAAGAATTTTTCCGCCCTTAATTTTCCTCCAAGGCATACAAATCCCCTGTTCCCGCAGCGTCTACTTTGCGAAAGTATCGCACACATTCCATTCAAGAAAACCCGAGCTCCCAAACTGGCCGCCGTGTACGTACATAAAAAGGCCCGGCGAAGGGCACCCCGAGCCTAAACGTGACATTAATAACAGGAGTTAAGAGCCAAAAAGGGATAATTTAACCCCCACTCGGGCACACCCCAGGGTCAACTCCTTGCACCTCCATTCAAGAACGCTCGTTCCCACACGCCTAGGCGCTCCATAAAAATGGACGGTTTTAATGCCAGCCCTCGACAATGGAGTCCGTTTTCAATGGGAGAATTATGTTATTCTTATTCGCGTCTTTGGCCAAGCGATGTAAACACTCGCACATTCGGGAAATTTCGGACTGAAATGGAACTGCCCTTCACAACCTCCGTAATCACGGAATTTTTTTCTTAGTGAAGTGAAAGGCGCTATCCATCATTCGCAAACATGGCCGACGATGTTTGGGACTGTTTTTTCTTAAGAACACATCCAGAGCTTGAACTCACGATTCTAGTTAGAAAGGCACACGTTGTGATGAGTCGTGGCCCTCGGTTTGCAGTGTTAATGAAAGCGGAGATAGCAGCGATTGAATGGCATGTCGCAGGAGGGGGATGAAAGGACGCCACACGAGATGAATAATTAATGGACGGAATTTCATATCTCGGGGGTCAAAACCTCAAGCAGCATTTGATAGCGAGAAATATTTCGTTGAGATGATTCAAAACTAGTTATTTTTATCCGAGGCGCAAAAAGCGGCTATCTAAACAACCTTAGAGGAATTTGTCTGTTTCCAGGAAATTTCACAGCGAAGGAATATTTTCAAGATGAAATTGGCGTAACCAAAGATAACTCCCAAGTCAATTTTCTCTTGCGTCAATATTGTTTCTGGTGAAATTCCATTTTCTGGTTGCATGAAATGTTGTCGAGATTTTAAGGTCACTTTAATAAATCAGTTCTTTATTATGAAGCTAGAAAATGAAAAAAAAAGTCGAAATGAAGTTAATGATAGCATTATCAACAGATTACAAACAATTAAAATTTAACTCAAAAATTTTAAACCTAAAATTGCATAAACGATTTTAATAGAACTACTGATAGACAACGATCTAAATATAAGTGTTTCAATTTAAAGATTTGCATTAATCCAGCGATTCTCAAACTTTTTGCTTTGCATTCTCCTTTATTTTAAGCAAAGAATAATTCCGCCTCCATTTTTATAACTACATCGTCCTGGATGGTTCTACTTTTCACAAAATAAAAATATGTATTATTTAAATTCGTAAGATAAAAATATTATGAATCACACAATTATGAATTTTTCTCGGGTTCATAGAAAAAAAAGGCCACATTACATCTATGTATTTTACATACTCCCATTTATCTTTATATTTCACAAACAATAAGCTACCATTTGTAATATATATCATTCATTGCATTCTAGTGATAATCAATAAACATATATTCAGAACAGGCAGAGGAGTAGGGATCAGAACTTAACAAGCATATAATTCGAGTAATTGCAACATTATCGATGTTAGATTTAGATATCTGCATGTGAAGTGCAAGAGTTAATGGTACATGTCCGGAAAGCTCCATTAGAAAACTGTTTGAAACATGAATGTGCTAGTACGACATGACATCTCCGGGTTCGGCACACCCATTTCGATGACTGGAGGAAGACCAATAAATAAAGAGGTATCAGCCATTGTATGTAAAACGGACTTGACCAGTGTCAGGAACGCGATTTAACTAATGAAGCTAATTGACTGTGGGACTAGCGGTCATTCATTTATTAGGGTTACTCTGGGTCATATCATTAAATGTACTTCTATTCTAGAATATTTAAAAATTGTAGCTTGATTTATGACTTTTAGAGTTCAGAGACGATTTAAAATCGTGATGGTGGAAAGACTCATCATAATAGAGGTTTTTAAAACTGTTTTTAGTTGAATTTGCTATTTGAGTTTTTTTTAACATTTTTAAAATATATTAATTAAGTCTCCTTTGGTTTAATGTGGTTGATTACATTTAATCCAATGTTGGTTTCCATCCAACACTGTTCCATTAACTAATTAATAAGTAAAAATATCTCAAACCACAACCAGAAAAATCACAATAATTAACCTTACGACATAATGTACTTTTCCATCACTATAAATTCTAGTTTTAAAGGTCAATGGCATTAGGAAGTGTCAAAAGCTTTATCCACCTTCAAAATAAGGGAACGTGTCTTTGTAAAATAGTCAATTCAATAGGTCCCGCCATCAGATAAGAGAGTGATATTTACCAAAGGACGTTTATTTTATAACTGGTATCAATTCTTCAAACAAAGCAATATTTGTACTCTTATCTCGCGGGATAGGAAATATTGGATCATTCATTTAAAGGTGAAGACATTTCACTTCATACCAAGAAGATAGCAACAGTGTTTACACACAAATGAAACAAACACGCTAGTATAAATGACAGTTCTTACAGGAAAAAACCCTAAATATTTGTCACGAATAAACATTTTTTAGAGCTCGAGAAACTGTTTTTGAGATACAGAAATGGAATCCAAATTTGTGATGACTTATTACGGCCATATCCACCACCAATCGGACTGGCGGTTAACAGCAGTTAACCGGTAGATATTTCTGATTGGCGAACTTAACTGCCAATCAGAAGCTTGCCTGCCGGTTAATTACTGTTAACCGCTGGTCAGATTAGAAATGAATAAAGCTGTTCAGCAAGACACCAAACCCCGACCTCAATTCAATTTCAAGGGTCTTCAGCTTCCCATTACTGCAACAAGAGATGACATCTCCCACACTTCACACCACCTATTACCCCGTCCCAAACTGGCCTATCTTCCACACTCCAGGCGACTTATTTTGGGGCATTGCACACACACTTTGGCGGGAAAAAACTTTCGATAAAAGACCCACACAAATTCTTCTCTCAAGTTCTTCACTCACCAAAGGCCCACGCGAGGCTGATGACTAGCAGATTGCCCGAGACATTTTTTTTCCCAAAAAGAGCTTCAAAATCCAAGTTTTTTTTCCCCGGGATCGGTTTCATCAGAGACGACCTAAACACCCGTAACTCTTTGAGAGTAGGTGCCAAGAGTGCGTTTAGGAGTTGTTTAATTGCGATGTTCAGATTGAGGGTCGCGGATGGTACTCGTCACTGGCCGGCCGTTTCTTGCAGGGAGATGGGTTGAGCGGTGTTTACATTCGTAGTTGGGTTCCTATCTCCCCGTGTGATGCTGTGCAGCATGGGATGTTGAAGAGAAGGGACTCGAGTGTGCGGACTGTGTAAAGACGTGATAACACTGAAAATGTTTAGTTCGTCACTTTGGATTGATGTTAACTGTGTTAATGCGTTCGCGGTTTTCCTTGATGAAGGAATTGGTTGGTTTATATCTATACTTTACTCGAAATCATCATTATTGGATTATCTCAGTTTAAAAAAATAACTTTTCGGTAAGTAAAAATTAACTGATTTTCTGATCACTAAAAATAAAAGCGTGGGCGCTAGTAATTCTCTATTCATTCTAAATTTTCTTTTCTCATTTTCTTTCATGTAAAATTATAAATTACTAGCGCCCACGCTTTTATTTTTAGTGATCAGAAAATCAGTTAATTTTTACTTACCGAAAAGTTATTTTCTACTCCCCAATAAATTATTTCACAAAACCCAATAAATTATTTTTGAATTTTTAGGACATCTTAATAAAAGCGTTTTTTTTTTAAAAAAAAGCTTTTTTTTAATTATTTTATTTTCTACTTTTTAGTCATAGAATTTTGCCTAAAATCTTAATTTTTATTCCAATTGTTGGTATATGATTAGTAGAACCCCTTAGTCTTTAATGGTAAAAATTTAAAACATTATTCTCTATTTTCTTATAAAATTTTTCAAAGCAAGTAATTCGTAAGTAATAAACTTTTCCAAACACCAGGGATGAATTTCCATAAAAAAATATTCCAAAAAGAAGAGATTTTATAATTTCTTTTTTACTGAAAAGCGCAACACCCGAAGCTAATATAATCGCTCGGAAATTATTCAAACATTATTAATAATGCGTTCGCGGTTTTCCTTGATGAAGGAATTGGTTGGTTTATATCTATACTTTACTCGAAATCATCATTATTGGATTATCTCAGTTTAAAAAACACGCTTATGAGTGATGTCAATTTTAATTATGCAATTAGTACTAGAAATTAAACGATAACACTATCTTGTTCATTTAACTTTTAAGAACTACAGGACAGTAAGGTTTACAATACTTCCTGGGAAAACTTTCGTATTGATCTAATTGGAAATCTCGATGTTTTTAATTTTTCAAACACTTTCTTAGAGTTTAGCCTATATTATTTAATATCTATTATCTGGATAGCATCAATTTTACAAGGTGGATCGTTATCTATCATTAAATGATCTATCTATAATTAAGTATCTATCATTAAATGCAGCTCATTAGTATAATATCACAATTAAAAATTCTCGTATCTACAATTTTTTTTCGTTTTAAAAAACTTGATCATACTCTAAGTAGTGTCTGAGCAGTAATTTTTATATTTATAAATTATAGTAAAAAGAAAAAAATGCACCTCAATTAAAATTTTAAAGCCCAAAAATTTTTTTTTCAAAAAGTATAACACAAACGGCAATATACGTACAAAATAGAAAAATACCTTAACCTAGACATAGGATTTTCGATTACTGGAACGTTAATGACTTTTGTATATAATTTAGGTCCCTTAGTTGTGCCATTACCATCTCCAAGTTAGGAGAACAATTTTAAGACGATGTTAACATTCTGTTTATCTGGAGTCTCGTCGTCTAGCAATCATAATTAATCCTAGTCACAGAGACCGCTAATATATATTCTCACAATTATCATCCTGAGAGAGATCATCAATAAATAGAAATTATATTCTCAATAAGTTAAAAGCCACAAGAAGGTCACTTCAGGTCAAATTAAGGTACGTTTCGTCGGTACTGACTTCTGTTCTATAATTAAGGCGATGATTGGATGCATAATTACGACTGCAGAATTATATATTCCCTTATTAAATTAGCGACTGAATTATGTTTCTTTCGGTAGCATTTTAAGTATGGTTCTTTTTATTTTCCTTCCACTTTTTAATTATAAACTAGTATATATTAGGGTTTATTATAAGAATTAACTAAGAAAAATCCTCACAACCTGGGAAAAGTTTGGGGGAAAAAGTTTTTGGATAAGTCTATATCACCATTCACAAAAAAATGTCTCACTTGGCGAATTTTACCTCTGTTACAACAGGACCATAAAACTATCAAAACCCATTCTTTGTGACCCTACTCGAAGCCTTTTTACGATAATTCAGACATTGTAAAAAGAACTGCTGGGAAATGTCCCCGAGAAATTTTTATTCGAAAGATAAATGTAAAATATACACATGTTTTATACATGCGTCTGATTAATGTTTCAGCTTCTATGAAAAAAATGTTTTGGGTATAGTTTTTACGATAATATTTACATTGTGGAAATACTGAAACACTATTTCATTGGAATTGTATTCCACGAAAATTGAGCTATTATACAGTTCTTTCAACCTTGTCATACGTTTCTCTCTACTTTAGTACCTTTTCTTGAGAAAGCACACATTTTTTGAAAAGAATACAGCACAAAAAAGATAGGTCTTGAATAAGAGTAAAAAGTACTATGAATAGTATCCAATTGTAAAATTGTTTGTTTTGAATACTTCAAAATATTATACTGTAGCAAATTGTATCTCATCTCACTTAAATGCGTAGGAGAGAGTCGCCAAAGCGGGTAGGGGATCGTATACTGCCGGATGGAATCCCGAGAATGTGTGCGCTATGCCGAGATTAACCTAGTACACCAAAATTAATTAAAAAATAATTTTGGTACCTGGGAATGTAATTTATATTAATAGCATTTCCCAATTAATGAGTAGTATTGTTACATAGTTAACAATAAATGATAAACACAAGAATCCATTTACTTTTACGACCGAAAGAAATAGTATGAAAAAGGTTGGTGTATTAAGTAAATTATTACACGATTTGGCATAAAATAATAAATTAAAAGAATAAACGAAAAACTATATAATTTAAGTGGTGGTCAGCGAATGATAGAAATTAATCAAAGAGGTGAACAAATTTTAAAAGTATAGAAAAACCGGTGTCTCTCGGACGTTTCGCCAAATCTGAAATTTCTTACCCCCCCCTGGTTTCCTGTCTAATCTTCGCTTTAGGGATTTTTGAGTGTGAGACCAATAAGTGGGGGTAGGGAATTTCAGAGTTGGAGGAAACGTCCGTAACACTGAAAAATCTTAAAGGTCTTTTAAGTAATGAATAGAAAATGAAAAAATAATTAGAAGCTCAATAACTCAATGGATATTTTCCCCCCTTCCAAACTTTTTCCAAAATAGTATCCAATTTCTTTTGGAGTGACTCTCGTTTTAAAAACTGAGACAAGTTAATAAAAAGACATAATAAGAACTTAAGAAACTGATAAAAATCTAATGAAAAAAATATTAGTAGAACCAAGTGTCAAAATAGAGGTCACACAAAGTGGCGTAGTATAATGACACTTCACTTTTCATTCACGCGTTTTCAGGAGAAATATGGCAATTGACGTCAAGACCAGCTTGAGAACGAGAAGAGAGATATCTTGACGTAACGCACCGTAATAGACTGTTCATAATACAAGTGCATCTCGAGAGTTAATAGTAAAGTGTGGGAGTTTGTTATTACAGAGACAAAGGGATGAGGAAGTGAGGAGCGACACTTTGACCAGACTTAACTAAAATTAGTTGTGAGTCAACTTTCAATAGTTTAGCAATAGCTTGAATGCTTTTAAGGTTGAAATTGGGAGAGGTTTCTTGGGGCACAGTTGTAGGTTTCTTCATGTATAAGAACGACAGTTAATCAGAATAACTTAGTGGGATATTTTTGTTAATATAAAAATAAAACATAAGTGTATGCAAAATATAGGTACTACAGTTTCATATATGAAACTCAATTATCCCAATTATTTTTAAAGCGTTTTATAAAAATACGCAACTTTATTTATCTACCAAGGTGGTTGATTTGTTTTGACAGAGTTGTACTCATATAATAGTTTGAAATTAAAAAACATTTATTACAAATCTTAGTTTTGCAAAAAGTTTAAAGTTTTTTTTTACTTTTGTAAAGTTGTTAAATTTATTCAACCCAGAGCTCTCAAAATCTAAACATGGAACATAAACTTTAAAATCTTTGAAACTAAAAACATTTTATACTAATTATGTTTTATAATAATTATAGGTTTCTATTTCTATTACTTATAATTTCTATTATAGGTTTCTATTATTTATAATTTATTGTTCTTAAATGTTTAATTTTTCACAAACAAAAAAGTTCGGTAAAGTACCCAACTCTAATTGATTCACTTTATATTTAGTTTGTTAAATAACTTGTTTTTAAAATATTGACGTTATTTTGAAAGAATTTTAAATAAAGTTAATGGAAAGACAACAAGATAAGAATTTAGGATATTATGGAAAAGATGATAGAAAAACATTTAAAAAATATTTGTGTTTTTTGTTTGGCTCTTTTTTTAAAGAAACGTGATGAACAGATGAACAATCTTTATTACGCGCAGTTAGCTAAGGAGAGTTATTCAGTAATATTAGCTAAAACAGTTATAAACAATAACAGTTCTTTTATGTTTTCGGATTATGAGGGAGTGCTCTTTTTTAGTAATTTTCTGATTCACGGAATGACACTAATATACAGGAAATTTCCCAATAAAGGTATTTCGTCACAATTAATATAAGGAAACGTAAACAGGAGCTGTTACTTACCAAATCATAGCTAACAGAGGGCTCGCAACCAGTTACGACCTAAAAATAAAGAAATCATCACATTACTTTTCTGCTGATCTCAGGTAGAAACTACTTTAAGATATTTTTCATGACAATCGAAACCATCTTAAGAGGATAGATTATTCTTATTTTTTTACTGCTAATATCTACGGAGTTATCAAAAGAGAACTTTTTCAACTGGGAGTGCGATATAAGTTTTATCTTAAAATACGCGTGCCTTGGAGAAGGATTGATTTTTCTTATCAATAAATATTTTTGCAATTAAAATGTTTCAATATAAAAACATTTTTCAAACATTAATGTATTAGTTTTACGATTTATCGTAGAATTATTATAGTAAAGAATTGGGAATTATTGATGTAGTTTGTAAAATTAATTCGAAAGAAAATTATTTCACAGAAAGACCCAAAATACAAATTAAATTATATTCAATTACAGTAATAAACAAATTTTTCCATACACAATACTTTTTTAGTAATTTCTTGCAAAAAATATTATTCAGACAATGTATGATAGCTTTACTTCTTTTCAGGTTTTTATGTGGAGATTCCGTAAACTTTTTAATTTTAATTCTCTCGTAAAAATTTCACAGTTTGGTGAGCACATCTTGAAAGCAAGTAGCTATTTCAAAGGAATGGTAAAGAAAACAAATGAAATTCTAAAAAGTGAAAAAAAATCTTATGCATCGTAGAGCGTCGCAGAACTTATTTTTTTATAATTAAAGGGCAATCACACGCGTTCCACGTAATGAAAACAATGAGAACTTAGTAGTGAATTACAAAATTGCTTACAGTTAGTACATTCCAACTTGTTTTGAACGTATTTAACGTACCTGAGTTGAATTAAATGAGTAGTTCAAAAAAGTTTTGAGATTTTATATAATTTTAACATAAAATAATATTGTAAACCATGTGTAATTTAAGCATAACAATGTTTTAGATATAAATATAGTTCAATTCAGCAAGTTAAAATAGAAACGAGAATTTTCATAGGGTTGAGGGAGGAAACCGTCACATACAACCTGATTTTATTACAATAATTATTCATGACAACTTGTTAAAAAAAAGTATGTACTTAAAAAAGTATTCTGCTACATAAAATAATTTAGGTGAAAAAAACCCAAGCATATTCAGAGTGATTCCGCATGACTCTCATCTTCGTTTCACTTACCGAAGGAAGAGGGAGAGAAACAGGTTCTCCCTTCTGACTTGAGGGTGAAAACTGATAAGCCCAATTAATAAGAGTAAAAAGAAAAATCAAACATGTCGAAAGTGTCGCCGATCGTCCAGAAAGAGCATCGGCTACTTCCCGCCAGCACGCAATGGGTCAACGCGTACCAAGGCTGATGTAGGACCAATACTTTTCAAAGGATTTCAAAGGATTTTTTTACAAAGGATCCAATACTTTTTCTTGTTGTTTGGTCAGTTATTATGCGTTTTTAGCACACGATTTAATGCTTTGGTTTCATCTCCTTCTCAATATCAACATGAAGCTCTTTCTTAATTTAATTTTCTACCTAACAACGTAGGTAAATAAGGATTTTTACAATCAATTTATACATAAGTAATGAGTGATTTAGGGTGATCGGAAGTCCTGGAAAAAAATTGGGACCTTCTCATCTTCATTTCCAATATCTCATCTCTTTATCACCCTTTCTCTCTTTGCTTTTATTCCTCTTTTCTATCTTCTCTATTTTATCTCTATCATGTGTTCTCTGATTCGTTTAATTTCTTTTTTACTCAGAAGTTACGACAATCTTTTTATTTTATTCATTCGATTGGTTACACTTAAGTCAATCCAGCAAGACCAATTGCAAAATCACAAAGAGACAAAACTTGCAACAGTTTGAGCTGTGTAATATGTGATTCGTCTCGCCCGTATTGCCTTAACGCTGAAGACGAAGAAAAAGAAACTTCTAAAGACTCCTATAGCCTTTTAAGAAATCCCAAAAATATTCTCTAACCATCACAAACATTTTTAACATGAAAACTTAAATTAAAATAAACCCAAAACCCTAAGAAAACATAAAGTACAAATACAGGGTTCCCACTCAATTCGAGAAATAAAATTCCCTGGTTTTTCTAGGTCAATTCCCTGACTTTTCCAGGCTATTTACGGCATTTTTCAGATATTTCTTGCTCTTATGAACATATATTTTCAATAAATGGTCTATTTTTTTCCACTTTCTAAAGCCAAAATTGACACCCACACATTAAAAATTTTTCATTTTCCAGGTATTCTGTATGATTTTCCAGGTTTTTGGTCAAAATGAGCAATTTTCCCTGACTATCCCCTGACTTTTAAGGTGAAATTAAAATTCCCTGACTTTTCCAGGTTTTTCAGGTATTCCCTGAGCAGTGGGAACCCTGCAAATATATCCATGGTGGTTTCAACTATGATGGTTTTATTTTACAGTCTTCCAGATTATACCTGAAGTTTGCCCTATTTTTAAGTCCAAATCCTTTTATGTATAAAAAACGTATAAAAATATTTTAAAAACATAACCACTTCCAATTCATACCTAAATTAGGGCAAATGTTGAAATTATGGAACCTTATTATGTGTTGAAATTTTGGATTTATAGATTGATATGTGTGGAACAACTTCATCCAAAACAGTAACCTAAGAGAAAAAAATGAAAACGATATGAAAACTGGCTAAAGGAGTCTTCAGGGTTAAAAACACTGAAAAAAAGCAACAACTCGAAAATAAAGTTATCCACTTTGTTCACGTCTCCATCTCGTAAATCAGATCACCATATTCAAATGCGGCAAATTCGACCCAAAGGCGCCCACGACAATAATAATAATAAAGACACAAATTGTCGCAGAGACCGCCTACACCAGCCGAGACGATAACTATCCCATCAAAAAACGCCGCATGCAGTTCCGAACAAAACGACGGAGTCCATAAATTACAATGATCGCATATGTCCCACAATGAAGTTCGTTGAGTTTCTTTTTTTCAGTACGGCGCACACTTCTACTCTACTATTCATCACGTGGTTCACTTTCGCTTCTCATCACTCATAGGAAGGAGAGAGAGAGGGACGATAAAGAAAATAAAAATAAAATAAAAAGATTCGAAAGGACAGATTAAGAAAGGGCTGAGTGTCAAAAGGAACCATCTGGGAAAACAGCCTAATAACGCATCTTGGTACGCCGCGGTTGCAGTTAAACTGGAAGGAGTCGGAGATGATGGGCATTTATGAATGATGATGAATTTCGATTTGGAGCCTGCAATTATGTCCGTAAAGGCTCATTCACACTGTTTCATTTTCACTGATCATCCTTCATTTTCACTATTCATTACGAGTGATTCACTCGTGTGAATTGCTAGTTTTCATAGAAAAATGAAGGGGTATAGAGTGAAACGCTAAATTACACTATTCAATTTGGTTGATTCCTCGAAAATGAAGATCAAAGTGAAACAGTCTGAATGGGCCTTAAGATTTCTTCGGAATGAATATGAATGAGGGATAATAAGGGTTTTTCGTTCAAGCGTATGAGATGAAATATTTTGAAAACATGGATTTTCAATCAGGAGTTTTTTAAAGTTATTTCAAACCGTAACAAGAATTAAATAACGCGAAGGTTCTTTTCTGGAGAAAAAAGATGGTTTACTTGATGAAGATGAAAACGATTTAGTTAGTATGAGAATGCTTTTTCATTATCCTTTTAAATTTTAAAAAAATACCAAAGCACTTAGATATCAATTACAGTTTTAGTTTACGTCGGCCAAGTTGCTTGATAAAAAACAACGAAACAAATCAAGCATAAAATAGAGAATGGAAATACAAAAAAAACCTTATGAACCGCAGTTTTCGACTAACATTTTGACTAACTATTTTAAAAGGCTCGTACTTCACAACATCTGAAAGAATTATTTTTTATGCTTGAAATAAAAGTTACATAAGATATTTGAAGACTGGACTTCAAAAACGAGCTAAGTGCCGAAAAGTAAATTTTACGAAATTTATCATTTTAAATTTGGTTCTCCATAGAAATACTACATATAATAAGTAATCTTTCAGGCCGTTTTTGACCTACTAATCATGGTCGTGACACTTAGCTGGATTTATTAGGGTGATGGCACTTAGATTGGTTTTTCGGGTCCAACTAATTTTTTTAAAGTTTTGGCACTTAACTCGTGTTTGAAGTCCAGTCTTCATTTGCTTCAAAAACTAATGCGTCAGAACGATCGAAATGATCACACTTATTGAGTACGTACTTTTCCCACATCTTTATATCATTATTTGAAGGCTTAAACGTCTAAAATATAAATGAATTCATAAAAAGAGCATTCTCGCTTAGCGTTTAGTATCCAAAAGGGTTCGTAAGTATAAGAACCCCATTCCAGAGCAAACCCTCGAGTGCTCTTATACAGCGTTATTTACTTTCGAGGGAGGGCACAGAAGCGGTCGCATCCGGAATGATTCAACAAGTGGCGGAGGAGCATCATTACTCATATTCCTCCCCTTCCATCCCAGATGATGCTGAGAGGGGGACTCGTCACAAGTCACGGAATATTATTCGTCCCGATCGGAGGGTTTTTGAGAGGATGACGTGACGAGGAAAGACCCTGGGTAATTGATGGCCGACCCGAAAATGCTGTTACGAATTGAATAAACAAGGATGCAGAGAGGGATGGAGATACCACTTGAGGATTCGGATGTCCACTTTGGAGAGGAATGTAGCATGTGAAAGTGACCATGAGTCGAGAAAGTTAATCTAAGAGGTCTTGGGTAAGAAAAAGATAGTCTTCTTATGGATGGGAAGATTATCGAGTTTTTTTTAAGAGGTTGGGAGATCCGTTTGGGTAATTAAATTCATTTCAATGTTCTAAGTTGATGTTCCCTTTAAAGTGGAGGGAGATGTGCATTTGCATTGGTGAGTTAAGTAATATGATAAAGGGTTTGAGAGCCACTTCAAGACATAATATACTTTTTGAAATATAGAGGAGGGTGGTAGAATGATGAAAGTAATATAGAAATATAGGCAGTGATAACACTTAATATTAAAAATTCTATGAAGTGTGTAATGAAGCACATCTATCCCGTTTCTATAATCGATGTAAAAAGGTTCAAAGTTTTGGTTCTAGAGTTGACTTAAGCTTAATACGGTTTTAAGAGCAACTTCAATGCTTTGATTTGTAGTTAAGTGAAGAAAAAACAAATATTATAACATTCATTAAAATATTTTAAGTTCATATATCAGCCCAAGAGGATAAAAATTTCGTTAAAGGCGTTTCTCAATTCCAATTTGAGTTTCTAAACTATTCGATTGTGAAAGAAATCCCGATTTTTAAGCTTAATAAGGGTATTAAAAATTTAAGTATGCAAAAATTGTTACTTAAGTATAAAAAATTAAATGGAGGATATAGGAACGATGTGAAGGTAAGATTCATACTCCTAAAAATCCTGGGTATCTGAGTTGTATAATCCTTTTTCTGTTTTAAGTATGACGTCATATTTATAATAGAAGAAGAAATATACAACATTTCCCGTAAATTAGAACCCCGAGTACTAAGAGCGTTTAAGATAACACAGTGGTGAACACTAGGCCAGGATGTTTCTCCTCCGTTTCTGAGATGTCGCTATCCATCAGAAGAAGGGAAAGGGGTAAAGGAGAGAGAGATGATCATTAATGGGGATTTCCACGAAGGAAAACAGAACATTTTTACGACCGCGTCACTCGAGAGCATGGGACACATGTGAGACATCCTTTACATAAAAATTGCACGATTTGCTCAGCTGCAGAGTGACGTACGGAAGTCCCGATAGTCAACCGATCTCATTATGTGTACAGAGGAAGCAAAAACAGAGGAGAGAGAAGATTCTCATGCAAGCCGACCTTGACATTTAGCACGTATTGCTTTTTGTGTTTTTTTCATTTGGGTGAAGAGTTCCCCAAGCTTATTGAGACATTACTGTTTAATTTAATGGGACAGAGAGAGAGAGAGAGAAGAACTATTGTGCAATGGGAGAGAGAGGGATGATGTGAGAGTATAGGTGGATGATTTCTCAACCTCAGGGATGAAACGTAATTAGGTTGAAAAAGTCTAGGTTGTCCTTATATTAGCATATTTCAAAACAAAGGACAAAGTAATCAGAATTGAAATAAATAATCACAGTAAGAAATAGAGACTAAAATAGCGTAGAAGGAGCAAGTACGTGGAGAGGATTTCATACCAAAATTAGGAAAATACCGCGAATATCACTCAGTCATTACTTCTGTTCTTTATAAAATAAAGATTCTGCTTTAGGTAGCTTTAAAAAAAGAACCTAAATTGATAATTTGATTTAAAATAACTGATTGAGGTAATGTCTACTTCTCAGATGGAATTTTTCAAAATTCTCAAAGGTCAACCGATAACAAGTAGGCAAAATTGATTACAAATTCCTAGGAAACAAACTTTATACAGACGTTTTTAGGGATACTTAATATCCTCACGGTCTAACCTGGGGGGGGGGTAATTAAACAGCTGTATAATTAATTCAACACTTTAAAATACAAAACTATTATTAATTATTATTAAGTATTTAAATTTTTTAGTGAATGGAATTTTTGCACGAAGCGTAGAAAATTTATCCCAGTAGTTAACTCTCAAGCAAATTTGTTCTTCGCTTTCAGCTTTAAAGCCCAGAATACGACGTAATAAACCTCAAAATCTTTTATAAAGCGTATAACAGATTAAAACACAACCTTGAAAACCGATCTATAGTAGTTACAAACAGCTGATATCCTTAGAAGGAAACTTCACGGAATATGTGTCAATGCGTTTGATTCTTAAGCAATACATACAGCGGTTGTGACTTAGTAAATAAATCTCAAACTGAACAAATGAAGACGATTCGACCGAAAATTTATACGAATAAAGTAAACTTTGGAAGGTAATCCTTGACCAAATTTACCAATTGATGTCAAGATAAGTTCTAAAATGTTTGAAACGCAAGAAAATAAACATCTTGGACAAAAGACACGTGCTTGGAAGAAATAGAAACGTGGCCGTGGGTGTCTTTTAAAAACACTGTTATAAACGATGTAGAACTTTTTATCAGATGTAACTGCTACGCTAGTGTTCTTTTAGCTGGGCAAAGATAAGGTTATCAGATCCACTTTTTTTTTAATCCTTCTTGCAATAGAAGTGTTATCCACAGTGTAAACAGAGCTTTTTTCATGTTTCTAACACTAAAGTTTATTTTTTGAGTTTCATTAAAAAGTTATTAAGGATGTTTACATTATTTTAATTAAATGTGAGTTTTCTTAGTTCGTAGGTTTTTAGAAATTAATACATATAGTGAAAATGAATCTGGATGAAAATTTTGCTGCAACTACTACAATAGTTTATCTTATTCGACAATAGCTGAATTGATCAATAGTTTTTCGTTGAAAGACTCTATTCTGAACCAAAAATGAAAGTTTTCGTTTGTAAATGATCAATATGGATGATATAAAACTTGTAAAAGATCTATTTATTTCCCTTTAAAATTCTCCTGGATATATTTTTTTTCAATACAATTGAAGTGATTACATTATTTGAAATAGAATTTCATAAAGCCCCAAGGAAAAAACAAATATGTAATTTATCATTTAAATAAATAGAAAAACTCAGTTCAAAAGAAGAAATTAAATCAAACTGTTTTCTTCAAAATTCCTTTTGAAACTTTACTTAGCTGTAAAAAATGAGAACAGGGGAAATATTAGAGAGAATAACAAAACGTTTGGAAAACCATTTTAAAATGATTCTATTAACAGGGATGTCTTCGCTGGTTAAATATAAATACCAGAGTAAGATACACAACACAATTTCAAATTTCGATAGAAAATTAAGATGGTACAAAACCAATACAATAATACATATTTAATCAAAAAACTACACCATAGAGAACGAGTTTAAATGATTGTATTTGGAATAAAGACAAAAATAAATTATAAAAAAATAATTTCGATCATTTTCTGAAAAAAGTTCCAAGTCAAAGTTTACATTACGAATCTGAAACTCAAATTCGGTTTTCATTTCAACTCTCAATAAAACTAATACAAGTTTAAATAAAGCTTTAAGGAAAACGCAACAAATCACCGAGATATATTTGTCAAATATCCATGCAGTAAATAAGATTCCAGGTCAGAGAGCGGAAAGGGAAATGATTAAAAGGAATTTCATATTCCGCGATGCCGACTGGCCAAAGAGGTCCTGCAAAAGGTGAAGGTACCTTATGAAATATTCATGTTTAGGAAAACGCGGAATGAGCGGGTTTTCCGAGCCACTTAAGGGAGTAAATGTTCCACGACTGTCTACCATTCTAAACAATCGTCAGCACGGGAGAATAAATAACCGTTTCATTGTTTTGCTCCTGTTCACAATTGCAATGCGATCTGTACTGTAGAGGATGTTGGTTTTCAGTCTATGTATTTTGTTTATCTGTTTATAGAGTCTGTATTTTTTTAGTTTTAAAATTTAGCTTTCCCTTATGAGACGTTTAGCCCGTCTGTTAGATTTTATTTTAGGTTGGGAAGAAATTTAAGATGTACGATAGGGAAGTTTAAGGAGGACTCATTTTACACATGTTATTATATTTTTTTTTACACAGAATGTTTTGAGATCACTTTCTTAAAAGAGGAATTAGACTTGATTTCAAGTTTAATTCCTGAATATTCAACTACCGAATCATACATGGAAGCTATTAGAATTTTATTCAGGAAAAAATAATAAAGAACAGGAACTTAAAGCAAACCTTACTCATTTAATTCTCAATTGATTATTTGGATTACTTCTTTCCCAACTTATCCGTAAAAATACAAACGACCCTCATTTTAACAAGGTAATGACGCATAAAACTTGCCAATTTCATTAATGACTAAAGCATTTAATTATATTTTCTAATAATTCATTAGTAGTACCTATTATGTACCGTCATTAGACACGTGATTAAAACTGTTATCTTTAAGCAAGGCTCCAGAGTTCTTAAGAACATTTTTATCGCTTAATTAAATCGCGAAGTATGAGTCTGAAGCAGTTTTTGAGTGGAGATGGAAGATGAGGAAATGAGGCAATGTTTTGAAAACTGAGAGCATATTTAACAGGCAGTGACGCAACAAAAGCTGGTGATAATGAATTGATTTCGGACAAGTACACACACAGCACAAAGGGTTAAACATGTTCTAAACACACTCTCTCAGCAAGGGCTACTTAAGCATTTTTAGCATGACACACTGACAATGTTTCCATTCTTGTGAAATTCAACGCTAGCTGTTTAAGCAAGTTTCACAAACACACCCATGGTGATGAGTAGATTTTCTGCTCGTACATGATGACGTCACAAGATGAGGAAAAAGTTAGTTTTTGGTATCTATACCCTGATATAAAGTTCAAATATTCATAAATGCCTCTAGTGCCCAATTAAAGTAAGTTTTGCCCATAAATAACACCGGAGGTTGAATAAAATCGAATAACTTTCAAAGCATTTATGGTGTAGATGGGATTTCTATACTTTCCTCTGAATTTCATAATACTGCGTTTGAAACTTTCCTGTTCCAGATTTTCTTTAAGCACTTAATTTTAAAAATAAATTTCCCAGCAATAAAATTAGGTATTTTAATTATTTAGCATCGATTTCTTTGAAATTGTTTCCCCAATTTCTTTTTAATTACATTTATCAAGGAGAGACATTAATCGAAAACATCAAACACCATTTTTGTATCAGCAGTACAGGTATTTTGTACAAAATATTAAAACATGTTAATGTATAATTTAATACCTTGGTTTACAGACAGAATACTGACTGAAGCTGAAACAGAAATACTGTTTAAATATTAATATGGCTTTTCAAAAAAATAAAAAGGTCTAAAATAATTTATAACTGTAAAATGCAATTAGGGCATTTATTAGTAAAAAGTGACTGAACTAGACTTTGTTCCTTTTCATTTAAATGCTTAAATAATAATTACGGATTACGTAAAGTGTGCTGGGTTGGCATCAGACACAACTATGCATTTATTCGTGTTCTAAATTTGGCAGACAATGCATGAGAACAGAAGGATTTTGATGGTTTCTTTGTGGAAACGCGGTAGAGTAACCGAATTTTTCATCTGCATTGTATTGACGCTCAGCTAACCTTTCAGTGACTTAGTTGGGGACATTATGACAAAATGGAAATGACATCTTTCGCGAAAGACAATGCGCAATTTCACACGTCATACTAGGCCACTCGCTCTACGGATCAAAGAACATGGGAGCGCATTCTCTTAACATCCTTTTTTTCTTTTTCAGAACTTAGTAGGAAATCACGGTCAAATTATAAAGGAATTTATGTCAACACCATCAATCGCTGTGTATAAGATACTAAGAAGTGATTAATTACAAGTGAAATAAAATTTAATGTCCATTAAGTACCTACTTTTAAAAAATGACATAAACATAACTAGTGCAAACTTTTTTTTCCCTATTTTTTATAACTTAGCAATAGAAGTAAAGCCGTAATTGAAACATGATACAAAACATGCGAGATCAAAAACTCGCACACAAGAAATATTTGTCCACAACGAAATCAAAATTTTACGCCCATGTTACAATTGATCAAAATTATATAAATAGGCTCAAAATAATCTCCCCCCCCCAACGAAACTAACATATTTCCCGCTGAACTTTTGAAACACATTTTCTGAAAATGAAACCTGCAGTTTTTCCAGCGGAGTTTGAAAACTCACTGTCGGAATTTGGCGTCTGGTTCATCTTGAGGGTTTTCTTCCTCCTCTTCGTTCTATTCGGGGGGATCTATTGCCTCGTGATGGCTGCCTGGCAAGGACAATATGGGCCGTCAGCGGACGACGACAATTATGATTATGACGGTGATTAGATTCCTCAGCAGTAGTTTCATGGAGAAGCGAACTGAAATTTGGCCTATTCATTTTAATATGCAGTATAGATAAGTAAGGTCAGCTCTCATAGTAGCTATTATTTAGTGAAAAATATTTTGTTGAAGACTTCACAATTTCATACCTTGAAGAATAAAGCTTGATACTAAAATGTTTTAAATGTGCAATTAAATCGTCCTTTTTAAAGTTTTATTTTTTAGCATTTTTATACATATTGCGGAGATTTCCTAATCAGCGGGGTTTACTGATTTGCCGCCAAATCCTACACATTGCCAAGGCGATAAATGCCTAACAACCATATTCACAGCCATCAGAGTCAGTGTTAACCAACATTTAAAGAAAGGAAAATGAGCTTTTGGCTGACTCTGATTGGTGGAATCCTTCTTTGATCTAGGATTTAACACTGACGCTGATGGCTATGAATATGACCGTAAATGTGATGGTGTCTTTTGTCATCTGGTATGGTATTTTGTATTTTTATTGGCAACCATCTTTGCTCTCAAAGGAATTTTCGCCAACTTGGCACGATTTCATCCAGTGGGCACCACTTATTAGGGATTCCTTACATTACACATTTGTTAAGCAATATTTACATAAAGTAATTTTAATAGAAACTATAAGTTCCTTCATCATTATTATTGGTGGTAAAATTCAGTTATCTGTTCCACCATAACTCCCCAAACTGAGTTTTAGGTACCAAATAACAGAAACATCCCCAACTTAAGTTAGTTTGTCAAGTAAATTTGCAATATTTGGAGGCATTCCTGTTATTTGGCATCCAAAGCAGCTTTATATTAACAGGGCAGATAACGGAATTGTATCGAAAAATAACAAAAGAAACAAGAGAAAAACACGTAGTGAATAAAGCTTCCATCGGCACTCTAAGAACCGTATTTTCCACTCGCTGAGGCCAAAGTTTACCAACTTCCTCCGGGGTGCCCGTGGACCAAAAATAGACAGTGGAACACAACTCAAACGGCCGAGAAAAGAATATATACTGCTGAAACAACTTCCGATTATTTATGAAGAGTTCACGAGGGAGTTGTAGGAGGTCGAGAGGATGGACATTGAAAAGCGACGTGAAAGACATACACCCAGAGTTCCAAGAGCAATGCCGAAAAAAGCGTTACCCGATTTTTTTTTTCAACGCTCTGATTCAAACATGGGACGTAACTGTCAACCGTGTTTTTTCAAGTGAATGATGGGCGAAAATAATTGGATGGATGCTGCTAAAGTGGGAAAAAGAAGAGAAGTATGTAATTCTGCAAAGCGCGGGTGGAAGATGCATGTTGTAATATTGTAAGATATACTCCATTTATAATATTTCGATAATCTGATGAGACAATCTATTAAAATTGTCTTCCCGTACGTGACTTTTTAAGGGAGAGAAATAAGGAGCAATATTTCTGCTCTTTGGTATTGCGAGACAAAAGGAAAATGCCCATAGAATATTCGAGTACAATTGGTATTAAAAAAGGAATTTTTAAAGAGACCGACGGCTAATAATAAGAACCTTAACCTTGCTATAAAACCGTAAAAAGGCCATTTAGGATGATTGAATTGAAAATCAAGAAGTAAATGCTGGGAAAGATATTTTGTTTGTACGTGAAAATAATGAAATTTGAGTAGCTAAAAATTCAATAAATATAATGAAGTAATATCAATCAATCAATCAATCAATCAATCTTTTTATTTAACAACAGAAGAAAATATGAGATAATACAAAAGAATATGTGATACGCCAAGGGGAAAAATTTTTTTCCCGTCCAGGCGTAATAAAGAAATTGTACATCAATTTAGTAATGAAAATAACAGAAAAGAAAACAAAAAGAAGAAAAAAAAACCCTACAAAAAATCACTTATAAAAAATAGGCTGGCAAAAAGCTGGGTAACATTAAAGATAAAAATATGCTTCAAAGGAAGGAGAAATACAGATCCAGGTCGTCGATGTTAATTAAAAATTAAAAAGATTTCTTTTGAAAACAGGGTAACTGTTTGTTTTAGTTAAATTGGTAGGTAAACAATTGTACAGTTTCGGTGCTAGATAAAAGAAATGCCTACAAAATATGTCCTTAGAAAATGCTGGAATAAATAAAAGATTACCGACCTTTCATCGGTCATTTGAATAATTCCTTCGCAATCATTTCATTTCATCCCCATTAAATTACGAATATTTTGAACCATTTTTATAGAGCATTTTCAATCATATGACTCTGTCTAACAACGGCCTTAGCAACGTTGTTTTATTCCTCCAGTGACATCATGTGCGAATGCTGCTATTGGATACTTCTATGTCCCGCCCCTAACAACAGCCTTAGCAACGTTGATTTTGTCCTCCAAGTGACGTCATGTGCGAATGCTCTATTTCTCCTTTATCATTTCTCAATTGCAATAATAAAACTTTCTATTTTGAAGCCCTTAGCTGATCAAAATTTTCTTGATTTCAATCTAATATTTGGGGGGAAAATAGACATTACATAAAGTTAGAGTACCCTATTGAAAAGACTTTTAACGATTAAAAGCTGTTTTGATCATATGTATGTAAGAAATAATGAAAACATCTACGTTTTTATCATTAGCTTTCTCAAAAGAGACTTATTGTACTCATTAGGAAACTTTTAAAGATATGTGAAAATTTTTAATAAAATAAATGTTGGGAGTAAAAAGATTAAATTGGAAACACCTCTTCTTAAATTTAAGTGCTCTAATTGTATTAAAGGATTCCAATCAGAAGTACAAGACATGCAATTAAAGTATATACAAACTTGAAAAACACGAGTTTTAAAGCAAAAATTATATAGCAATTAGTGTGTTTGTTCTGAGAATTATTTTGTACAGGGCTTCTAACGTCACCAAAAGGAGCAAATGAGGAACACACACAATTACCCAAAACCAGACAACTTAAATAGTGATCTCATTGAAAAGAACACAGTTCCACTTATGGTTATGGGAAAACAATAAACCGCAAGGAAGGAGAACAATTAATTTCCAAAGTAGCGTCACATTTGGTATATGTAAAGCGGCGGCGGCTTTTTGACTTTCCTTTCTCATCAGAGTCGTTGGCGATTGTCTAGACTGGGGTTTGAGAGCGACGCACATTCCAAATGAAATGACAACATAAATTCGACATCATTGTTATTGAAAAATATGCCGCAGTCACAGCTATTCCTTTTCGTGTCTTCGTGAGAATATTTGGTTTTGCCAATGTATATGATGTCTAACTGACACTATTCGCATTGTCTTAGTTTTAGCTAAACATGTGTTGAGTTTTAACTGAACAAATATGTGGGGAAAAATAAGAAAGTTCATCAAAGTGAAACTGTTTCAAATAATTCCACGTGTATACAGCTATTTATTTATGAAAAACTAATAAACAAAATCAGTGGCCTAAGGATTGTTTTAGTCTTACGATCGAAAGATGTACAGTACACCCTAAAAAATTCCCGTAAAATTTACGGTTTTAAACTGGCAGCTGGGTTGCTTGTGGACCTTAAAATCCGTAAAAACAACGGCGTTTTACCATTTTAATCCATGTTTTTTGTTTTACAAGGTAAAACACCGTTGTTTTTACGGATTTTAGGGTCCACAAGCAACCCAGCTGCCAGTTTAACACCGTAAATTTTACGGGACTTTTTTTTTACAGTGTACACGCGATGGGTTGAATTGAACGCATCAAAAGAACGGGATATAACGGGTCAGGGTATGAACAAAAGTCTTATAGGTTAAAGAAGTAAATAAAATAGTGAATCAAATTAAAATACAAGAAAAAAAGTCTTAAGAAAGTTGACAGGTGTTTTCTTCTTATTGAAGAGAATTCATTTCTCTTTTTAACAGTTCCGAGTTCCTAATTTTCTTGTGTTGTAACTGTTTCTATTCTTAAGTGTTATTAAGGTATTGCCCTAACCTAGCCTCAAAGCTGCCCACGCACACAACTAGCGGTTCTGCCGTTGCGAAACGTACAAAAAAGTCTTTAATTGGACCCTCGATATATCCTTTTCATTCCCGTTCTAAAAAATAATGAACAGGGATCTCGCAAGAACACGCTAAAAGTAAAAACCCGCGGCTATACGGTTGGAATGGCCTTTCATGTAAAAATTCCTAAGTAAGGCAAAAAAAAAAAAAAAAAAAAAAACCTCTCTCTCTCCGACTCTTTTTTGAATAAAAAAAATCATCAACTCCTCACTTTAAAAAAATCGAATCTATACATTCATTGGTTTAAAAATAATTACATTATATTTAATAGGTAAATTTCACAGCATAATTGAGGCGCAATATTATCATATTTGATTTTGCGCCATAAAACAATAACCAAACCAAAATGAATTATTTAACGTTTACAGATTTATACACAGAATAGAGTTACAGATTATGACGCAGAACCTCTCCAATTCATTCGGATAATAATTACACCCAGAAAGAAAGCAGATTTAGAAAATTATATATTTACATAAATATTTACGTAAATGAGACTCACCGTGCTTCTAGATCAATTTCTAGACGAGGGATAATATTATTTTACTCTTCAAAATCTTCTCTTCCTCGTTAAACTAAACCTTAAATTTTAGTAAACTGAATTCGCGAATTTGGTACACGTGGATGGAATGAGCGGTACCATGCTTGGGGAGGAAGATTATGACTGTTGCCACATTACCAACCAGAGTGTGGATAGAAGTTCCATACTAATGTGCTAGAAATCTCTTTTTGAATGTTAATTGCTGGCCGAACCAGTACAACAGAACCTGGAGCACAAGGAAAAGATATACTCATGTGAACTTTTGAATAAAGTTGAAGGTACACAGGAGACTTTGAATGAATAAAATATTTTTTACTATCAGTATTCTCAACGGCCCATGCAAAAGTGTCGAACGATAGCATTGCAATATTATATCTTTATAGTCCAAATTGGTCCTTCGCACTGGCCAATCAATTCTCCAGTGGCAGCTCGTCCACAGGAGCACGTGAGCCCCCTGTTAAAAAGTAGAACTAAAATCGAATATAACAAATATCAAATGAAATGTAATAGATCACATTCTCAATTTCTGTTTCATACTCAGAATAATTTTTTACTCGCCCCCTTCTCCTGTCAGTAAGAAAAAATTATTGACGGAAACGAGAAAGTTTTAAAGGAATAAAGAATAAACTCTTTTATTTATTTCTTTATTCGCACGTGTGACCGAAAAAACTAAGAGAATCTGAAGAAATCCCGACTGCTTGCTGGTAGAATATTTGAGCTTACAGCATCGCACTTAAAATGAAATTAAGCATTTAAGACCAGCACCTCATCTGAACCTTGTCCACTTTACCAAATAAGGAAAAGATAGCCTTTAAATATAATTTAAGAATGATATTTATGTCAAATAGAAATGGATATACGGGTGTGAATTAACTAACATTCTTTTTCTTTCCTTGTCTCTTATTTGCCAAACTAAATACGGTATATAAATGAATATGAGAGAAACCATAAAAACCTTATCAGTACGGATCGAAATCATTTTCGTTTGATACAACCAAAGATGTAAAACATTGGAAGCATATTTGCTTTGCTTATTTAGTATCTTATATCTTACCCTACAATTCTAAAATTGAACTTAACAGATATTATCTAGTTTCCTCTCAAGAGGAACTTTTTAGCGAAGTATCTTGGAGAAAATTCCCTCAGCTAATCCTCACACACTTTGTATCAAAGGGGAAGTCCCAAAAGAACGAAAGAACCGCTACTTGGCTAAGTATAATAATTCGGGAACAATCCGGGCATTGTTAAATCATTACCCAGTCAAAAGCAAGAGCACAATCGAAATGGGTGCGTTCTTCCGAGAAGGCTACGAGGAGAAACCCGCTCTTTAACCAGAGTTACATCACGTCTCTTTAAAATCGTCAAACGTAACGAAATTATCATTTTTTTTACGGATACTTAAACTTCATCTTCATCGAAGAAAGTTTTCCTTTCAGATTATTAGATGGATATTTGTGGTGGTGAGGTCAGTGAATTTATGAGTGCTTCTTTTCATCTTTGCCGATCTGTGTTCGACACGGAGAGGGTGGTTTTTTTTTTTTATCAGTGATAGGGTTTTTTTAACGTGTTTATGTCTCTTGAGTGTAACGGTGAGAAGAGTACTTCATTCTCTAACTCAGGCCTGCACAGCTTTGATTGTTATGCGGGCCAGGTTATGACAACTTAACTTGCCACGTTCCATAGAGATCACGTGCTGTGGATGCTCGAAACATACATCAAATTTGTGCAAAGAAAGTTTGTTAGCAGTTTTTAGCAGTTACAAGTTTTTATAAATCATCTGTAAGCTGCCTTTTCAATTAGTAGACACAAATTTAAATTGGCGACATTTCTAAATTCACCTACTGACACATTCTGCGAGTCTCCAGAAATTTATAGAAATGAATACTTTTCATTAAATTTCATCAATTAAATTCAAATTTTAGAATCATCTCTGGAGCTAGTTTTTTATTGAGAAAAGTATTTTCTTGGCAAAGAAAGTTATTCAACTTAATAGTGCCTCCATAAACCAAATAAAATATTTACAACATACTGAAACGATGATACTAACGTTTTTCCGTAATTGAAACCGATTGTATTCCATTTCCATGGGTCTGATGGTAATTGAGATATCATGCTGTATCTGGGATAAAAGTGTGTCAAACTTATAAATTACATGGTACTGGTGACAGCTATGGTGTAGCATACCCCTATTGATAAACGTCGTTAGTCTAGAAATTGTAGAGTTACTTAATGCGATCGGACACTTAATGAGGGTCGTAAAGTTACGAAAGAGAACTTAAGGTCCGTATCGTCCTCTTTGTAACTGGGTTCATGGCTTCAACGTTTGACAATTAAATTAAAATACAGAGTTATTTGAGTTCACATGGTTTATTTAAAATAAAATTAATTATTTTCTAATTAGGATCTTAGGAAGGAAAACGAACAAAAGGTTGAGGTAATGGAGATGTATAAGAGTATTATTAGCACGGAAAAGTAAAGACGTAAATAAAAACTTGCAACAGCCATTTTATTACCTAAAATTGTCTCTGTTTCGACCTCGATATGATAAGAGTTGCTATATGAGTGAGACAAAATTGAGATAAAAGAATCTAGTAAAAGTTTTTCCTAATAAACACTTTTAGAGAAGTATTTGGCATTTTTTTCATCATGTCATCCTATAATTCTACAAGGTTTTTCATAACTTGTATAAGTTTATATTCGGAAAAATGGAATGGAGTTTTTAAGTATGAGGTGTTACGTCAAATGTATCTGTTTTAAATTGAATACCTAACAAGTTCAAAAGGGGATTAAAAGTTTAGATTTTTGTCTGAATTACAGTTAGTATTTAATGTAAAAAAGAAGTGGATTGCTGAATCCTGTAGTGAAAATATGTTTTGTTTGGCAACATACAACACCGTATGAGATGAACCCGCTGTTTTAAAAAAAAAAATATCACTCTGTATGTAGTGAAGCGCAAATATGTAAGATGAGGAGTAGATAAAAGGAAAAGTTTGCAGTTATGCTTGAGTAATCCACGATGACTTTAAATTTGAAAATATGAACTCAGCAAAAAAACATAATATGTCAAACTTTTCTCTAAGAAGAGTTCTTACAAAATATCATAGGATTTATGGTTTTACTGGGTAATTAATATTTTTAACACACATTGAGAATTTCTCCCTTTTCTAGCTACGCATACACATTTCTGTAAACCATTACCAAACAATTTCTTTATCCAGTTAGCATAATAATTAATATAACAATACATACGAAAAAATTTAAGGAATCAATAAAACATATTAAGAAGGTGGCTTTTGGAAAGATACAACTAAGGAACAAAGATTTTTTTTAGGGGCACCGAACACGCACCGAAACACGGTATTTGGGAAGATATTCGGAAATTTCTCTCCTTCCTCACATCGTTTTATTTCCCTCATTCTCAGTTAATGTGATAAGAGGGTTAGGAATGTAAGCTAGCAAACTATCCAAAACGAACAAAGGCTATGAAAGTATTTTTAAACAAATGTACGCAATGTAGAATTTCAACTCCAAAGCCAAAGGGAACATCTAAAAGAACTAGGAGGCGTTCCCAAGGTATTTTCAACTAAATTATTTCTTAAAAACAAAAAGTGAGTTTTGTTTTTTTAAGCAAAATTTACAGAAATAAACTATTATTCATATTTTGGACACCTTTCCAAACGCTTCCCATTACAGGATCAGTCTTAGGAATAAAAGATCCCACCTAATTCCATTGATTGATTTATTACAAATTATATCATAGGCTTTATGTTATTACAAATATAATTCAATCAACGTCTCAAATAAAATTGGCACTTCATGGGGAGAATCGTTACCTATCCTTGGGCCACCCAATAAAATCTCCCACGCCACTCTCCAAAGCAGGAATGTCGGAAAGGGTAGGGCAAAGTCGTCGCCCACCCCAAAGGAAGGCAGTCTATTGACCTCTTCGAAACGAATTGATCTGAAGCTCGTATTTCCTTACTATTCTTACGCAAGGCAGGCCTCTTCAATGAACCAGGCCGGCGTAAAAAAAAAATACCGTGTAGAGGGCCCCGGGGGCACATTCCGTTGAGGGGAGGGGTTACCTGCCATGACCTACCTTGCTCCCCCCTCGTCCGACCAACAACAAACAAACGGACCCCCAAGATGTTCGTTTGGAACATTTTTTGAGCTTGTAATGTGGGGTAATGGGATTGGGGTAAACAGGTGTTTTCGTTTGTTGGAGTGTTGGAGATAGGAAGTGGGTAAGGTCAAAGTAAAGAAAATGGATTTGGTCTCTCTATCCCATTCAATAGACGTTATGATTTTCTACAAATAACTAATAAAGGCAAATTTATGAATTCTTTGTGCAAATTTGCATGTTAAATTAATAAACTGATTGAAAGTACTAAAACAATATGACGTTAGTAGCTTTTTTGCGGACGTCTGATAGAGCTTTAACGTTTTCAGACAATCACAAAACTGGACCCGCTAGTAATAATCTATTCCATCATAGGATAACACATGAAGACTTTAAAAACCATTATCAGTGACATTTACATGCCATATAAATGAAAAACTATCTTTTTATATCGTTACATGTTTAAATTAAGCTGATATACTGAAGATTGCTGATGTAAGAAGATACTGAAGATCCAAAAAAACTGGTACACTTATACCAGTTAGGGCAAATTTCAATGATGACACCTTACTGATGCTGCAGTGTTAAAATTTGCACGAATTTGTAAAAAAATAGTTGCACAATTCAATGGTTTCCTTCAGTCGTCCAGTTTTATAAAATTCTTGATATTCACGGTACAATGATGTAGTGGTCATACACAAAATTCAAATTTTATCACTATTTTGGAGATGCGAATGCGATGGAATCCATTTCACATCCTTTTGTACTCACAGGGGCATTACATGAAATTCGATAGGTGTACCAGTTATTTGTATCTTCAGTGTACTTGATAAAATGAAGTTTTTAAAAAGTAATTCTACACCATTTATCAAGTTGAAGCACAATTGCCTGTAAGCATTATCTCTTCCATCTTTCTATGAGGACAAAAACCTCCTCCATCTAATGAAATATCTTCCTCAGTTGCTCTTTCCCGCCTGAAACTGACCCACACCGACACTACCTGGCTGCTCTCCAGAGGGGCGCGTCAAACGACAAGATTTGTGTCCCCTCGTGCCCCAACAATTTTTTTTTTAAATTATACCACGACATATCCCCAATGTACCACGGGGCTGTTTTCGAACCGTCGGGACGAATTAAGATCACACGGCACCACAATTTACGTTGCCGGGGCAGGAATGCGATCCCTGGCGCTCAGAGGGGCCTCTGTCCCAGCAGTAAATCAACAAGGGCGCCATTTGTTTTCGCGCGGGAAAATAGAGTAGCTTGTAAAAAGTTTCCGAAAGCCCAGATAAAATGGACGCGGCACGATAAACCGTGATCTACGGTGGAGTGTGTGAGAGTGACGGTTTTTGAGCCCTGCCGCGTGGACTTTTTTATACGGGGAAAGGACCCCTTTTTTTTAAGTTTGTGCGTGAGAGAGAGTCAACGGAAGGATTTCGAGTGATTCTCAGATCATGTTCTTCAGTCTCGGGCCATTAAATCAAGCTCTAACGCCTTGTATGATGGAGAGAGGGAGTTTTAAAGAAAAAAAATCCTGTAAGTTTTTTTTTCGTTTGGTATCTACAAAAAGAGGTATATTTGATCATAAACTCTCAATTTTATGCTAAATTATTGTTTTAGATACCTGTTATGGGGATCCATTCATTTGTCCGACACTCAACTGCCCGACGTTCATTTACCCGACAATTCGACTTCCTTCCTTCCCATTGGCGATGATGATGATGATGTCAGGCAAACGTACCTGTCGGGCAACTGATAGTCGGGATTTCGAACCCCCTGTTATGGTAGGAAATTCAGCAAATGATGCATTGAATATCCAGAAATTCAGACTTAATAAAATGTTCCTGCCTCAACAATAAAATTTTTAATAGTCAAGTTGCATTATCAACGAAAAACTATTCATAATTTTTATACAACCTTTTTCTATTTCTATTTATTAAAATTGAATCTTTAGCAACAAGAAAGTTTTAGAGGAGTGATGAGTAACATAGGTAATTGAAAAGTATCTTTTGTTCAAATACACTACTCGTGCATTAACATTTCTGGGAGAAATAGTATTTTTTAATTGTCAAATTGAATGAGAAAAAGTTCGTACATATCATATGAACTTATTTACCGAATCACGGCTTAGTAAAGATCCCTCGCAAAAAGAAAAAAAGAAGAGGAAAAAAAAAGGAAGTCAATTAAAATTGTTATAAAGCAACAATTAAGAACAAAAAATACATTGTTCCAAAACGTGTCACAGAAAGAAACATTATCTTCCATTCCCAGAAATCGGTTACCTAAGAAAGAAGACACTCAAAAGAAAGCATCCTTTACCGAAGCAAACAAAAGGGTTATTGTACCGAGGGTAAGTCCATTAGAAAAAACACCATCCACCACCCATGACCACGAAACCCAACAAAAGCCTGATTCCGCCGCATTCCATGAAAAAAAAATCCTCCACAATCCCATTCAGAATCCTTCACTTACAACCTGACAAATTGGGAGCATTGAAAAACCTGGCAAAGATACACACAATCTCATTTTTTACGGTGCGCATCCACTGCAATGAGTTTCCTGGTCTCTGCCGGATTCGGTCTCTGTCCATTTATCAGACTTTGAAAGCAGAGATTAATGGACTTTCGCGAAGACTGACTGCTGGAGAGATGGGAAAAGGTGTTCAGCAGGTAGGAAACGAGAGACGATCCCATTCATTGGACATCGTATCAGGTTGAGAACAAAAAAATGTATATTGAGGAAACATTTTCTTTTAGAGGATCAACTATTTACCCGAGATATTGAGATTTTTTTTAAGGGAGGTAAAGACACTTTTAGTTAGAAATATTGTTTGGAGTTCAGAAATATGGTATGGGTTTAATCAATTATTAAGAAGTTTCAGAAAAAAATGCAAAGGGCTATTTGTTGACATATCTGAGAAAAGATTTTTCTGTGACAGAACTTCATAAGTAACACTATGGAGTAGCATACCAAATTCATTAGTTTTGTTTAAAGCTATACCTCTCTGTATGGGATTAATTAACTCAAGATTTTCTTGAATTAATAACATTATCATCATTAACATCATTTTTAATTTTTTTGAAGTTATTTGCCCATTTTACTGGTAACACATCTACTGGAAAACATTACAAAAAGAATGGTCAAAATAAATAATAAAAAAGGAAATTTTTGATAATGTCACTTTCTTTATTTGTCACATAGAGAGAAGATTTGATTTTACGTCGTTAGATTTCAAGCGTTTACTTACAATTGCATTAAATAAACTGATTTGGTTTTAACTGCGCATATTCCAGAGTTCTAGGAAGTATTAATTTTTTTATGATTATTTGAGAAACAGTGACCAGCAGCAAAAAATGTATCTATTTACAAACAATAGGTAGCTTAGATGAAAGAAATAAGCATAAAAAGTTGAATCGTATTGTTTGGCGTCACGTTCTTATACAAATACAAGCATACTTCGAAAGACGCGTGCGATGTCTGGTTGTAAAGAAGATCTTCGTGGTTGGTCAAATTCCAGTTAGGATGTCTGGGATCTTTTGATTCATGTAAATACACTTACATAAATAGTGATCAATCAGAATAAAACTGTTGTATGTATTTGAGTTTAAGTGTAAAGTAACAATGAAACAAAGAAGGAATGACTACTGGGTTCTAGTTAAAGAGATGTTTTGAAAGTTTTGTTTGAAGAGACTATAATTAGTTCAAATTAGAATACTTGACTATGCTATAAAAACTCAAACGACTGGAAATTTTTAAGAAGTCAATAAACTGGTTGTCAAACAATAACACCTACTAAATGAAAGAAATAATTTTAAAATTTGCTTGTTATTCAGGACTACTTTTAAAGAGGAACTATACGGATTTTGCATTGAAATTTAACTTAAAAATTGACGCAATGGAATTATACTACATTTTTCGGTGATTTATAAAATTTTTGAATAAAAAAAAGAAGAAAATCTGTTGCGGGATGCCTTTTGCCAGGGTGGAGGTACACACAGCTTGTATCTATAAAAAATTCCCGATCCCAATAATAGTGGATGAAAGGACGAAATAATACTTGTACGTATTGATAACTTTCTAATTTCTGATCATAATGTATTTAAAAATCGCAACATAAAAATATCTTACATGCATCCTTCAGTTTAAATTTCGGAATTCCCAAGACAAATGGGTGGTGGTGGGGGGATTATTAAGGTAATATGAAATTGAAAAAAATTTTAATTGATAAGATTCTTTAATAAGTTGTAAATTTATATCACAATCACATTCCCCCAACTTTGAATTGTTAGAAATTTTATTTTTTTGCTGAGAAAAAATAAAATAATTTTCTTTAACTAATTTAAAGTCCTTGATCTTTCCCGGAATAATAGCATCGAGATCGTGCACTTGGTTTTCCCCCAGTAAAATTTGTGATTCGGAAATCAGCATGTTTTTATTTTCGACAATAAAAAAAAAACAATTTAAATTCTAAAAATGCGGTTTTACAACTGAAGTAAAACCTTTTCATTTAAAAAGATAAACAGCCAATAGGATGTTATCTTTGAATCGATATAATTTGAAGTGCTTAGGGTTAAAATATCGCTAATTCACAAATCCTGCAAGGTTTTTCTACTTATAGATCCAATGCGCATGCGTGTGGACAAAGAAAGAAGCACGTCGAAAAAATTACTGATAAAATATCTGGGATAATAAGAACACTTGATTGTTTGATTTGAAAACTCACCTTTCTGTGGCACGAACACCGACAATTTGGGGAGGCATCACGGGTAGATTGAAGTGGGACGTAAGCCACCGTCCGACCTTTGGATTTTTTGCTCTTGAAACATCCCATTTCCAAGTTCTTGATACCCTTTTAATTTGGGTTAATTACGATAATACTACTGTCTTGAATTCATTGCAAAAAAACGTTCTCACAGATTATTCGAGCAACATTCAACTTCTGAAGGCATGGTCACAATACCCGGTTGTAACGATATTTTCGGATTTCGTTCGAGACTAGAATCGGTTGCACTTTGGCCGAATTTTCGTTGATTTAATGTTCACGAGAAAAGTTAGTCGGTTAAAGTATGTCAGTGGAAAGATTTCAGCTGGGATTAAATGATGATGAATGATAGCTCGATTTTATAGCTAATTAAATGACCGCAATAAAATACAATCAAGGTTGTTAGTCTTCTCGAAACTCATCAAGTAAATGTGTACGTGAGGAATTTTAAAAAATGTATCCAATTCTCAGTAGAGTGAAAAATCCAAGACTTCGAATTTGAGTGCGAGTTCATTTAATTAATCCTTCAGATTTTCAAACAACGGTGGCAACAACACTGATGATTCAAATTCATTTTTAATGGCGAAGAAACGATTAACACAGAATTAGTGATTATAATCAGTAATTTTCACAAGACAGAGCACACGAGAAAAATGAATCCTCTTTGAAAAAACGTAATCCGCAGGGGAATCCTCATCCCGACAGGAGGAGCATTCGATTCGAACACCGAAACGACAACAAACGGTGCACGTGCGGCAGAGCCATCCCTTCGAACATTCTTTTTGCCGCGGCAGCAGACGGCAACACAACTTGCATCGCGCGCGCCCGCTTCAAAAGGCGAAACGAAGTTTTGGTTCGAGCGCTGACCGCCGACTGAGCATGCGCAGAGCGGTTTGCGGAACTCCGATGATGATGATGAGATTCTCTTCTCCCTCTCTCTCTCCTCCGACTCCTCCTCTGATCTTTCCTCCCCCACCCCCGACTCCCCCAGTCAAGGTCAAAGTTAAGAGAATCGGACCGTTTTTCTCTACTACGCCTCGTTTTCCACTGATCGTGTTTTGAGTTTTTTTTTCTCTTAGTTTCGGGCCAAACGATAATTTCCGAAAGCTTTTCCGTGCCCAATCAAGGAAATGGCTGGCGGAATACAAAGAGGATTTTCAGAGTGATCCGATCCATTTAACCTTATCTTCATAGAAGTACTATCTGTACGGGATGGAACAAAGTGACTCAGAGATTTCGAAGAAATGTAAGATCTCAATTTGGGAGTGAAATAGTCCCTCTCCATCGGGATGGCTTGATGTTGTTAGAGGAACTAAATGGACTGACTATTTGCTCCAGAGAATCGCCAATCCCTAAAAGGATATTAGTCTTGGAATTGTCCCGAATAACTTCTAATGTGTTTGTTGTTCCGTAAGAATTACAAACGATAAATGATAAAATCTTATTCTCTCACTCAATGGGATAAATACATAATGGTACAAGGGAACCATTTAAAAAAATTCCATCTTAAAATTAAATTTGTATTTCGATTTCCTCCTTATTCTTTTTCAATGCAAATTACTCAGTATAATGAAAAGATTAAAATAAAAATATAAATATATTACTTTTCTAACTTTACTAAGAGCACCTGAACGTTTAAAACGGTCAACTCATTCAAAATATCTTCCTTATAAATGTGTTCCAAGAGGTATCAGTTCCGTAAAAATTAATAAATTGACAAGATATTTATAATAAAAGAGTTCAGTTAAACTTTTTCATCGTAAAACAACTTTAAACAAAATTCAGTATCAGGAAAAGCTTTATTTTGCCCATTCTCTTACTGTCCAAGTTACTACTGCAAAAATAATGGCGTTAAGGTTTTAAAAAAGAAGGATGTGAAATTATCTGATCTTCAGGAAAAGTATTGAGAATCACAGCTTTAGTCACCAGCAATTTAGACCTCCGTGAGATATCCAAAGACCAAACAGTACATGGAATTGCATTCCTTAATTAATGGGTTCAACGAATCTGTTACAAGCAGTTCACACGCGCAAAAGCAGTGATTACGGGCTGATTAGAGTTTTCTCCCAAATGGGGGAAAAAAATTCTAGTCACTAAGAAATGCAGGAAACACCGGGAACCTAGTAATTTACGTTGACCTCCTACTATTTTTACGCTGTTGGGGAAAGCAGTAAAGGAACGATCGACTCCAAGCGGAAATTGAGATGGCACTGAACAAAGGAATTCTTATGTTCCATTAGTAGGGTATTTCTTCGAACCCAAGTTTCGTAACGCAAAAAAATATCGTTAAAAACAGTACAAGTTTAGCTGTATGTCAGTTGTTCTGTCGAAGAAGGAGGCTCCTCTAGTTGAATGGTGTGTCGTCCACACCTAAGGAGTGTTTACGACTTGCACTAAGGGGATGTTTCTCAAACGTTGATGACCCTGACTCAACACGAGTTCGGAAGACGTTACGTACGTTTAAGCTTGACAAGGGAACTATTTTTGTCCCACATCCCTCAGATTCCTGCCGAAATTCCGACCACACACGATAAACATGGAGCGGGAACTTCTAAAACAGCCGTTTCCCAATTTTCCTCTTTTGTATAAGTTTGAAAGTTAAGTAGTAATTTATTGAACTGAAAACTCCACAGAAAGATGGATTATTTACAAACAAATTTACTGTATGAAATTAGTGTCAGACAAATATTTAATTTAAATTGCTTACTAACAAGGAGTTTAACGAACAGAGTTTTTCAAGATCAAGCCGTTGCTGGTTGCTCAAATATCTGACGAGTCAAGAAAAGTTCAATGCGTTCTTTTAAAAGTGTAGTAAGTTTTATCATCAAAAGAAAATTGTTTTCAGTTGTGCTTGAAAATGATGTTAATGTTTGAAAACAGTGTAAAGTTCCAATCCCATTTTGTTAAGCTGATTTGCAAGAACTAATGCAATGCAAATAAAGGAATGATAGGCACACACTTTTACTATATGAACAAAAACAAATTATTCAAAAAGAATATGAAAAGATTAAATCTCAATTTAATTACATTTAAATATTAAAAATAAATATAAAATATATGTTTTGATGTTTAATCTTTGGTGATGTTGTTGGTTGATGATATAATATGTTTAAAAAATCAGCTTAAAGATGTTAAAAGGGAAATTTTTAAGTAATTTTCTAAATTAAGTCTGACTTGTAGTATTTCATTACTTATATACCTATTAAAACTCTCAATAAAATACCCTAATTATATATACTAGCGCAAGTATACTTGGGACTTTGATCGGGACGACTGATTTCAGCTGAACCTCATTGGCTGTCTCACCACAATGGGTCTCCACTCCAGTCCAGATTAACCAAAGAAAGCTTCATAGACCAATAATTCAATTTGTTCCTCCAGAAGAATTCCATCACGCCTCTCGAATTTTCACTGTTGTTGACACAAGCCCCTCGCATCGCCTCAAAACAAAACCGAAAAATTCCTCCCCCACCAAAAATGCCTGAGTAACCCACTATAAAGAAATCATCCCATTTTCGACAATGGCCAATAAGTCACACACACGATAGACAAACACAGGAAGCATGGGATGACGTCACGCCATGTTGACAAGTCACCACCCGCTTCCGCAAGACGACCTCCCCCCAACATGGAATTTTATGACGTCACGGGGGTGGATCATGCCCATTGCATTATGCTGATAGAATTCATTTGGTTATTTTTTATGGCCGAATAGATAGGAAAAGATGGTATGAAAATGCATGCTGTAACGGTTGCGGGTACGAAATATAGTGTGAGTGAGAGGGGGTATTGCTATGGGAAATTTGTGGTAAAAGCTATAAGGAAGTGGGACCCTGGGATAATTGGGGTGTTATATGAAATGGGAGGGGTGGAAGGGAGTATAACTGCTTCGGTGCTAAATAGTCTTTCAAGTTGGTCAAGTCTTCAAGTTTCCAATTGGTCATAAATTTGCTGATTATTTTCTGAAAGATATTAATTGGGGAGAAAGGAGATGAGAGCATCCTCTGTTTGGGCTGGCAGGAGTTCCTCGTTCGAAGCTTCCAATAAACGTGTACTACTCTTGAAATAGGACTACATTTCTGAGAAATTCAGCTCATAAAACAGCTTTAAAAATGCTTTGTTTCCCAAATTGGATCAAGAGCAAGTTCCATAACTAATCCCCTGATATCAAGTATTTATTGAACTTTACTATATTCCGATGTAAAGATATGATTAAATTGAATTGAATCATCACCATATCCCGATCCTACAATATTGAAAACAACTGCTTACCACAACTGGAAAACAGTTAAAGAGAAAAACCTAAAAAGGGCCAGAATTATTGTAGAAAAGACATTATCCCAAACCAAGAACACGTAACTCTACCCCTCAGTTTAATTAGCAGGATGAAGAACTTGGTGAGAAAAGGATGGATCAATATTTAAGGGCGTTACTTATAAAAGTAATCTTGTTTTAATCTGGAATAGAGCCAAAACCTATCCTTTATCCAATCACATTCCTTTTACTAAAAACCATTTACGGACTATTTGAGTCTTTCTTTGTTAAACTCTTTTAGATACTATTTTTTTGTGGCCTATCTCTTCTTATAATAGAAAATTCGATATTAAAAGAATCTGAAAGGTACTATTCAATCTCTAGAAATGTTTTAACAGACTAAAGATAGACAGACAGGTGACTGAGAATTAAATAATTAAACAGGGTAAACACTCTAAGTTTTTCCAATAAATTAGTTGTCTTGCCCTAAGTTTTCTAAATTGATTGCTTAGATTATTCAATTTTGATAAGAGTAACTTTTATTTCTCAAATAGTTTTAAACTTATAACTTGCTAGGACTTAAATCTCTAGTTAACCTTAAGGTCTGAAAAAGAAAAATATTAAAATTTTTAGATGTCTTCACTTGCTTCTATTGAACTGACATAAAAATTTATATAACTGTTTTTAACTGGTAAATATAAACCTGATTTATAAGGAAAATTTAGAAAATTTGTCCCTCAACAGATCCATACACTGAAGATGCCACACTCAATCGTTTCCAAAACTACCCTCAATTTCAATTAGTTATTACAAGCAGCTGATCCATGACACATCCAACCAACTGGAAAAACACAGTCCCCCGTCTTTCCTCCAACCAAATTCCATTTAAGGATCCCACTCAGTTTGCGCAACTGAGATTTACTGTTGGGAGCCAGGACGTTTATTGATGTATGGAGCTAGCCGGATATTCCCGTAAATTTCTAAGCTGACGTTTGCGAATACGCACGTGCGCACACAGTTGGGAAAAGTGGGGGACCGTGGGCCCCTTGGGTTCCAAAGGGAGGGCCCGAATATGGATGGAAGTATGGAATTTCGGGTCGTAATCGATAGGCTGTGCCCGCTGCCCTCTTTCCAATAAAATATAAAACGACGGTACCATTTTTATGGACCTTTTATTTTTTGAAAGAAAACCTTTTTTTCGGGATAGAGAAGCTTTTACGACTGTGTGATGAGGAAGATAAATTTTATTTTTGATCGGTTCAAAGATGGGGCATTGTTTTACATCCAGTTGAAGACATAAACCCGAAAAAATCTATGGTATACACATTTTTCAATATGTATGTCACACTTCTTTTCATTGCCTTATTACAGAATACCAGTTACATAGGGAGAGTACTCACTTCATTGTTATGTTATAAGGCACCCTATTATCTTTCATTGTGGTAAAGAAGACATGAATCTTCAGAAGGAATTATATTACAATCAATGGAATTTCATAAGAGGAGATGAAACTAAAGTGTAGTCATATTTAAAAATTATAGAATGATGGAAGCGACAAACCCAGCATGCGACTTGGGAGGTTTTGGGTCTTTCCCTCTCTCAAAGAACGTTACACAATAGACAAAAAGGACTTAAATGGGAGGTCTGTGCCTCAAGTACCTATGACACGCCTATCAGATAAGGGCCTCATCAACTCAAACAAAAATTCGAAAAAAGTCTTGAGATTCTTGGCACATTAAAACCATTTTTATGATCGGAAAATATACGAGGAAGTTCAAAACCCTAAAATAATTTCAGATTACATTTAAGATTAGGATTATTATGAGATAACATTTATTGCTTATTTACCCTGTCGAGTATCATAAGAATTTTATGCACCGTGTGGTGGGTCGCATCAAATCATTATTACCCTCTTCTGTGTGGAGATTCAATTCTTAAAGGTTGTCGTTAAGATAAATTTTGTTCTCCCCGGTATAAGATTGTCCCGTAAAAATCCGGTCTAATGCAGTAATAGCTAAAATTTAGGCTTTAAAGAGTCTTTTAGCACAAGAAAGAGAGGGCTAGGGTTCCCCATAAAAGTTTAGAAAATTTAACTTTAAAAATAAAATACAGTTTCCACAAACAACTTTATAAAAAAAAACGGGGATAACTGATCCTCCCAGGAAAATTATTGAATCTTAGCATTTCAAACAGTGTTTGCGGCTCCCTCCCTGGAACCGCCACCACAATAATGATGCCTGAGCAAAAAAAAATGTGTTGGAATGGAATTTTTTGACTGTCTTGGCTGACCACCAAAAAACTTTCGGTGGACCCTTATTTGCCCACCCCTGGTTGGCAATAGTACCTTGTCTTTCCAGAGTTATGCGAAACAGAAGACAATTCCCACAACACTGAAGGCAAAGGGAGGGTTTAAACTTCCAATTGGGAGCCAAGAGGACCCTCCATGACACATTGCCATGCTGACATTCCCTCGTCAACATCCGCCTCGACGTCAACGTCAAAACACGACACATGGGTGGTTCCAACAAGCCTCGTCCGTGTCCATCAGGGCGAACAAGCAGCGCCTTAACCCTTCTCGACTTGAGAGGGCCCGACTGTCAGCCGGCTGTCTCTCGTCAGCTGTCGGGGGGCACAGGTGATGATGTTAATAGTGGGAGGGGGTCCTGCTAGAGTTTCGCCCGCAGGAACAGGATACGGAGAGTTCGTCTAATAGGAATTCCGCCTCGAAAAATGGGAGAGGGGCTTTTCCTGCGGAAGTAGGAGATAATTGGGAGGGGTGCGATGAAGCTCAATTACTCGGAGCTCAATTTGGTGAAGAGTAATTCAAGTTTAAAATATCAAGAATTAATTCTTATTCATAAAAAATCCACATTTGTATGTCCATCAATGTGTTAAATTTTACTAATGAAATACTCAAAATGATCAATGGAAATTTTCGTCTTTTTTTAAAAAAAATTTTCTAACGCTCATGCAGTTAATAAAAATTGTTTTTATACTCACTAAGATTGAGTGGTTAGTTCAAGAGTATTCCAGATAATTTATAATTTTTTTTTTGAGTTGTTCAAAAATTATGTTAAACGTTCTTTAAATTTTGTACCGCGTGAATTTCTCATGTGTCACGTCTTTCAGAAATTGTTTTTTTATTATTCATAACCACAATGAAACCTAAAACGAACTGTTAAACTATTTACTGGAGTTTTATTAGAACTCCACAGCGTGAAAACGATTTGGAAAAAAAAATTGAAGTGAAAAATGTACGACTTTCTTTAATGAAAGGTGATGTATGAAGAAAATAACAGACTTCAAAAGAAGTAAAACTCAATTACAAAATGGTGAATATGTGGAATTTGGAATTCACAGTTTCAGTTGTCTGAAAAAATGCTTTTATTACTAACTTTAATTATAGTTGGTTTATGTTTTCAGCCTTTATTCATATTCACAATTACAAATTGGCCGAAAAAACCCTCACAGAACATTTCTTTCAAAGGATGGTTTAAGTAGGATTTTTAAAAAATCTATACGGAAATAGAATTGAATGAATGAAGTAGAGTTGAAATGAATAAAGAAACCAGTGTTCAAATATTTAAAAACTGAAAATGAGAGAAAACAAATTGAAGAAAAGTTTTCGTTTAAATCCGAAAGAAATGTACTCCCCTTGCGTAACAAACAACTGGTACCATTAGTACCATTAAAAGACAGCATAAGCCATTGAAGTGTTTTATGACGGAGGTAAATTTATTTTGAATAAAAAAACTAACTTTAACTTGATTCAAAAACATTTTAAGTACGAGGATAAACCAAGCAACTATAGGCTAAAAAGATACACAGAAGCTCCCGACCAAAGGTAAGTATTATAGTCTCAATCGGTTTATGGAGTGGGACATCCCCTGAGCTTAAATGACTCTTGTAAGAAACGGTGAACATCAAAGTAGATCCTTCAATGGAAAAATAATTCCAGTGTTTCGACATCCGTCTGGGTTTTCCTTCCACCGAAGAGCGATTTGGGTGTTATTAGGGTGGAACACCGACACTTTTTTTTTGCTGTTACAGAAACAAGGTTACTGTCTAACTTTCGGTATGGCTCCGACAAGAAAATCAGTGCTTAATGGGGCGGCAGAAGAATTCATGTTTTTCTTCTCCAGAAGAACCTCCATAAGAAGATTTTGGGTGAGAATCAACGTAATGGTAATACGAATAGCAAGAGAGGAGTGTATCCCACCATGAGAGTTAATTTAACTTTGATTGGAAGCAATATGTTTTCGTGTTTCCAACTTTAAGAATTTTTTACAAACAATTTATTTTTTGATGAGTTTTTGATTCTACACTACATAGAACATGTACAGAGCATTTAAAATAGAAAAAACAATTTTAAATAAGATTTTACTTTTAAAGCAGAGACTTAAGACCTTTCTGAGATAAAACCTTCCTTATCAAATATTTAAAGAAAACTGAAGCTGCTGCAGTAAGGTTTAGTAAAATTAATCAATGTAAGTAATTTTGATTACAGTGTATCATAAATTATTTTTATTTTTTAAGATGCTAAAAGAGAAGGGAAGGAACAGTTGGAAATAAAAATTATGCCATAAAGCTTTTTATAAAACTAGATATATTTGAGACAAATTCCATATCACGGGCCTAAATCTGGTAGATACTAGCGACTAATATATGGTAATTAATACATATTTCAAAGAATAATTCTTAACATCATGCAATACATATAATGAGTCACCTAAGGTTTATCGACCATAGTTTGTAGATCCCTATCTAAAGCATCTAAAAAATCCTAAAAAAAATCTACAACTATTAAATGTATGATAAATGACAGCTGAAGATAGCCCAAAATAAAAAAATACTTGTGTTCAAAGAGTCATCTAATTGTTTTCTCAAGACAAATACACTTTAGGAAATAACTTGTTACGTGAAAGACAGCCCTCAACTCAAATCTCTTCCACAAACAGGTATTTTCCAGCTACAGAACACATAAGGGTGGCGAGCTATAAAATTTCAAAAGCATTTTATGAGTGGGTTTTTTTTTTTTTTTGAAGCGTTTAGGCTATTTGTCATAAATGACACCGTAAGTACGTCTTCGTATAGGAGAGTATTGAATTGTTCTTTTTTCAGGGGAAAGAAAATAATTACAGGTTGATAAAGTTGATTCAATGACTTATTTACCGGAATGAGTTATGAAAAATACACCAGGCATGGAGTAAAAAGCGAAGTAGTATATAATTACACTCTATTAAATATTAGGAATAGCGACCGTATCAAATTGAAGAATCGACTCAGAAATGTGGGATTTTTTGGGGCTTCGAATTTTATGTGTACAATATAAGTTTTTTACATTTCAGTTTTTAAAATAATTTTGATTTTTGCTTTTTACAGGAGCCATCATATAATGTGATTCTGTAAATTTTTATGAATTATTTTATAGTTTTTTAGATATACTGAATACAGTTTAGTTTACCACTTAAAAAACAATTCTAAAACAAATGTATCGGGTTAAAGGAAAAAATAACAAGTCACATTGGTTTGAAGGTCTTTTGTTTACTTATATTCTTTTGTTCTTCCAGTGATTATAATTACTATGAACTTTATATTTTTGTTTTTATTGGAATGCAATATCTTTATCTCTTATGTAGAGGTTGCAGAGATGCTACCCTTTGGTTTCGGCCATCCGAAATCTAATCAATCCTTCAAAAAATCAGATTTATGCAGCCAAACATAAGAAAAAGCCGAAATTACAGCGAAACGGTTGGCAAGGGAACTAACTCACTGGGGACTCGCTAAAAATATTCAAAATCAGTGAAAATACTTTGAAAAAAATTCATAAAATATTTTTAAATTTTGGAAATTTTTATAAACTCGGAATTTTTTGGTAAAATCGTTAAAGCATGATATTAAGGGAAAGTAAAATAGTAAAGTTATAGAGTTTTCCTATATAACCGGACAATTCCAGGTTTTACAGGGTTACAGTCATCCTGATATAACGAAATTTTCCAGTTATCGTAATATTCTAGATATGCAGTGATTCTGCAAAAAAAAAAGTGGAAAAATGCTGCGAAATTCTGAAACGAAGGCATCTCTGTATATCACAGAAAAACAGGGCCGAATGGACAATAAAAATTTGTTTATGAGTTAGTTATATTCTTCCCACCCTTGAACTTCAGACGAACGGTATCCACGATTGGCACCTCGGCGCACAAGGTCAGCTTTTCGGAACACGGGCAGGCGTGAAAACCCGGCTGCTGATGAAAGAGAGCGAATGTCACGAAAGTATTTGCGGAGCAGGTGCACCCAGCACACTATTTGCATAGAACGAATCCCAAATAACATGGATTCGCTCAAACGATAATAGTCATGATAATAGTGGGCGGAACCCCGCGAAGTGAAGTGAAAAGGCGACAAGTGGGGAATTGCGATCGGAGAACTCAATTACAATACCTGTTACCGAAAAGATGGAGTTGTTGCGAATTCTCCCTGTTTGGTGATGAAGCGATTTAAATGCTAATTTTTGTAACTTCTTTTTTTTTTTGGACTTGAATGGGAATTGAAGTTGTGATTGGTTTTTCAATTCTGAAATTTTTATTTTTTAACAATCTATCGCGTGATTGATCGCTATTCAAAGCTGTTTGAAATTGCTCTATTGGAGAGAAAGGGGGGAAATGTGTGCGCTGACAACGCCCACAGAATGTACTGTAAATTGAGAACTGTTAGCATAGATATTTTATTTTAACAACTCAAGATCAACAGAAATGTTAGGAAATTAATACACAAGTCATAACAAGTAATTTCTTTTTTTATTTTGTTGAATAATAATGGATAACAACCTATTGTTTTTAATTAATATTTCTTTTAAGCTATTAAATAGCTAGATAAAATAATATCATACATTAATTTTTTTTTAATTTTTATGGAAAATGTGTAAAACGAGTGTCTACCAATAAAGCATCATATTTCATCAATTGTATTTTATTTTTTTTCTAAAAAAATATAATCAAATACGTTTTTAGGGTTAAACTGAACGATTGGATGTTCCCTATCCATATCCATTTAAAAAAACCATGCTTTGATACAGAAAAGTGGATATGTTCTGCTGAAAAACAAACTACATGTGTCTTCAATCGTTTAATAAAAACGTTAAGTGGGTTGCAGTTATGATACTTTATGGAATTTCACAAAAAAAGCGTTTTTACTAGGAGTATAGATTTGACTTCTTCCACATAACAATGCAGTAACAATTCTACACCAAATTTTTGAGATACGCCAGAAGTTCAATGTCATGGCTGGACTGTTATCAGTGTGAGAACACGGAAATCAGAATGTCACATACTCTATCAGCCTATTCCTCTGACACATCCTTTTCCTAGTGTGAAGAGTTATTAATAACCCTCCCCGGTTATTTGCGTGGAATAATTTCAAGCTAACTCTTAAGTAAAAGAACCATGAGAGAGGCAGTCGCCATTTTTTCTCCTCAAACGATAAAAATAACTTTTTTCCGTGGAAAAAAAGAATGCTATTGGAAGTTCAAGCGACGACAAGAGAATTCTTTTCTTTTCTAGTTTCATTTTTCGTTTGTTCTCAGCTTCTCACATTCATGGTTTAAAAATGGCAGTCTTTGGCGTTCGATTTCCGCCATTGGGCGTGACGTCAAGTCCGTATTACTACAGACTGCTTCAGCCGATCTGTTCTTATTCGTTAACTGATAAAGCATCCATGGGCGTGTTCCAGTTGTATTTACCTCTAATTGGCTATCATCTGTTATTGGATTTCATTATTGCTATCATTCAGAAAAATGAGTCTCCTTTCCAATTTCTACGTGCTGAGAGATTGGTTGTAAGTCAGATAGACGCATCTTTTACATGAAATATGATCTTATCAGACTTTTGCAACGACTGGGTAATTACTAAAATATATGGAATTTGCTTATTGAATTTAGAAAATCGATTTTTAGGGAGGAGTATCAGCAATTTTTATATAAGAATCGTTTATCAAGAAAAATTGAACAAATATAATTATATGTATACTCACACAGTTCGAAATTGACGGTATACAAAAGAATGTGAACTTACCTAAAAGAGAAAAAAAATTTATTAAATAATATCAAAATTTCACAGTTTGAGTAAATAGCAGTAATTACTAAAAATCTTATGGCAATTAATACACAACAAAATAACAGAGTGGTCAGCATAAATAAGAAGAGTTATCATAAATATTTTAAAAATATCATTTGAAAAAAAAAACAAGTTTAATATGTTACCAAAAATATAAGCTTAGTTTTTTTTACGTAGTTCGTAACTTACTTAGTAAACCAATCTTAAATTAATTGTATTATGATTAGTACCTATCTACTGAATGTTTCGTCTTATTTACCAACCAGTGTCCAACAAAGCACAATGTAAAATATTTTATTCCATAAAATAATATTTTTTACTTTAAATAAAAACTATTTTGTTTTACACTAATTAAATTCAAGTCTAAAACTTAAAAATCGGAAAAAAAACATCGTAATAAGCTTCACAACGAGATATTCGTCCGTATTTAAGTCCGTATTTATTATATCTTACAAGGGCCCCAGAACTAATTTATATCCCCTCCCGTGAATGGACTGAACCAGAAAATTCCTAACTCAAGGGCGTGAAAAAAATTATCTTCCTTGAAACTGTTCTAACACTCGCCGTCTCCAATCAAGAACCCCAAGACCTAAGTATATTAAACTAAACTACAAATCTATACGATACGTCATTTTGTAAGACCAACACCCATGATAATTTGCGGATATAACCCTACTAGACAACCCCAAGCCCATCCATATTACTGTTATATTAAACAATTTCTTGTCGCTTAGTGACACAACGGAACATCAAACATTTCAAAAGGCGTGATTTCTCGTTATTCAATCATCTCCTTCTGGAGCACCCAGCAGGAGGCAAATGGAACATTTCACGGGATTATTGATGGCGGATGGAGAGTCCTCCCTCCCAGGATTTCGCGGGAGGAATTATTTTATTAACTTCCAACACCTCGGGTTCCGTTACGAGCAAAGCCAACTATAAAAAGCCGCGGTAGCCATTTTTGATATTTTTAGAAAGGGAGACGAAGAGATCGGCGTTACACCTGTGCTCTTCTCACCAAGTTCACCTGTAAGAAACGTCGAGGAGATGTTCAGTGCGTTTCTGATTTGTTCTAGGTTAGTGAGTAGGTCCCGGTCAAAATATAAGGAATGAAATATTGACATAGTAGGATAAAGAAGATAAAAATTCTTGATGAAACATTAAAGGATGGTGCAAGGAGTTGAAATATTACAGGGTTGACAAAAATTTAAAGTGAGAAAGTTTTGACCTTGTTCTCGCCCTTTATTTTTATTTCTAATACAATTAACGTGATTTACCGGGATAAAATTAGCTAGAGGTAGTCTCCCAAAAAAAATAAGTGTTCTATTACGTGCAGGAAGACTACACTTTTCTGTATCGCACCATAACATTAAATATTAAGTACCATAAAAATTTATCCTCATTCTCTTTCTTAGGTAATTATACTAAATTTCCTATTGTTGTTTATATTATTTACATTTCCATAATTTTTTCAAGCATTTTAATCAAAATTGGCATAAATTCGATTTATCCGGATACTTGCTTATTCGGGACGAGGAATTTCCAGACCATTCCGGTAAACCGAGAGTTTACACTGTATCAGATTTTGGGAGAAATGTGATCTTTTTTTGTAATCTAGAATTTTAAGACTAGTAAAGCTTCTAAGAAGGCCAAGTAGAGGATCTTGAAAGCCTTTATCTTTTCCCATCAGTTATGGAGAAGGAAATATCACACTGCCATCACAGCAGAAGCAATAAGGAAGACATTTCGCGATATAGCTTCCAAAAAAGAAACCTTAAAAGACGCTGAAACTCCAAATATGAATGTAGACCTCATTATCTATATTTTTTAATAAAAAACCATGACTCTTGTGATTACATAATGTTGTCTTTGAGAAATCTTGTATTTCATGATAAAATGAAATGTGGTGGGGGATATAACGCACATAAACTCAGTAGAATTTCAAAAATGCTTTCAGATTTACAAGCATAGATTTACTTCTGAATAGAATATGACGAGTATTGACAAAATGCAATTTATGATTTGTCACAAATTTTGAAGAAAGGAACTTAGTATTTTAATTAGTAAAAGCAAATAAAGTAAAATCAATTAATGAAACAAATAATACATATTTGTTTATCTGGGCTACAGGGGTAAAGTTAGACTGAAACTTTATTTAGGAGAAAATGGGTTTTACAATTAACAATAATATTTGCAATACATCAAAAAATTAGTCACACTTTGTATTTAAAATTTATTATACTCACAATTTTGTCTATAAATTGAGAAAAACTAAATTAAAAAAAATACAATAATAAAAAATTCAATTCATAAATTAGCTGGACTATAATGCTTCCTAGACTAGTAACACATCAAGTATGCCCTGAACTTAAAATATTTTAGGAACTCTGCTCTAATAAATCACTTCAGCACGAAACTCATTTCATCATAAAAAATAGAACCAAGCTTCAACTTTAAAATATTCATCAAAACTTTCTTTCAACTTTCAAAAGTGACAACAGAGTTCGACAGTCACTCTTTCCTGTCGTAAACAAATCGTCGTTTTCTGTGTTAGTAGTTCTAATAGTATGCGTAGAATGCAGCAGGGATAGCAGGGCGTCTTCCCAAGAGAAAAGCTCGCTATCCATTCATCATCTCGAGTCGGAGAAAAAAATCTTGGCATGTAGAGCTCAAAATTGTTTCCAAGACGTGCTCAGTGAGAGAATTGAAAATATGGCTGAGGTTCAAAATATAGTTAAGTCATCATGGCAGGTAATGATGCAATGGAAAGGACAGGCAATTTGTACCGAGGCATGTTTTTGGATCTTTTTTTTTAAACTTTTGCACTGCCGTCTCTTTTCAAGATGGAAAGTTAATGGATGAAAATTTACCCCGTGGTTTTGCTATAAAGGTACTTTTGAGTAAAATGTTACAGTTATAAAAACGCTGTATGATATATTGGAGCAGAGGAACCAGGGAATATCAAATAGGATAGGTAATTGTTTTGCTTTTATTTTTTAATGAAATGTAATTTCTTAACTTTGATTCATTAATCATTTATAGGAAAACGTATTCTTTTAGAAATCCGTGAGATAAAAGTTTTAGAAAAAGGATAAGAGAAATACTAAGAAACATAAACATGTTTATGAAACAGTTGTTGATTTAAAATGTATAAGAATTAAAAAAAGTTATGATTTGTGATAAAAGTGATTGTAGTAATATTTACAAATGTATTTTAACCGATACCTTTTTTAACTTTACCTATTGTTTGTCAATCTTTATAATTCTTTGCTTTAATAGACTATAACTTGTGAGAAAAATTGAACTAAACAATCCAGTAAAGTAAAAAGTTAATTACAAAAATGAAAAAAATATGTATAAATGTGCCGTTTTAAATCTTTTTGGAATCAATAGTTACTTTAATACAAAAAAGTGACAAGAAAAGAAAAATATGAATGTTGTAAAAGAAATAATGCATTTTATATTAAAATGCTCTTTTAAAGAACAAAATAAAGTACCCTAAACCAAAATCTAGGTTTACCTAAATAAATAAAATAAAAACTTTTACATCATCAAAAATATTTTTTCGAAATTATAAGAAATGTTTCCAAAAAGAGTAGGTAATTAAACATAAAACCTTTCGAAATTAAGAGCCCTATATGATATGATATCCTTCAACCAAAAATTTTATAAATAGGCAATAGGAATAAAAATATCCAAACATAATCTCCCCTCCAGTAATGTTAAAATCTTGTAATTGCACACAAGCAAGTGCATAACTAGACCTTAATCAAAAACCACTCGGATAATTCCCTAAGCCATCTATATCAGAAACGCCGCAGAACACCTCTAATTTGTAAAACACACCGAAGCGAGCACAAAAGCCATCCTTCACTGTACCACCAATATAACCGTCCACCCCAAACTACCCCTTAATAAGTTCTCCGTGCCACACTTAATAAGCCATACATGCCTCATAAATCAAAAACTTCTTTTCGGGGTCCTCTCCAACTGACGGAAAGTCGTGCAGATCCCCGGGCCTCGAAAAAAGAAGGGGGCCTCGAAAAAGATGGAGGGGGCTTCTTACAACTGTCGAGCCCATTAATGAGTTCTGTTTTGACCACCCCCATTCATCATGTCGACGAGAGGATGGATATTTTCAATTTCGAACGTTAATTTATCATTCTTGTGTGTGTCTCTCTCTATAATGCTAGTGAAGTGGTGCTTTCGGGAGAGAATGAGGGCGGATGTGTGGAGTGTCGGGGAGAAAAATGCGTTTTTGAGGGTCTGAATATGCTTCTGGATGCAGTGAAGTGGCCTAAATAGGTTAAAACTACTGATTGGCTATTGAATAAAGATTCTTTCTCTTAAACCGTCATTATATGGGGGTAAGGAAGTCTATTTGCATCAAATCTAGTGGTTGGGTGGAAGAGAGGTTGATTTCAGTTTTAAGAAAAAACTGTGCACACATTTTTTGCTTGTTTTGTAGGATTTTTTGTTATTTATTCCCTTTTGTATAGCCAAAGATCACCAAAGACAGGCTAAGATCAATAAACCCACGAGATAGCCCTTTCAGGATCACTTCAGTGCAGGATGCATAGATGTTAAACACATTAAGTCAATCAATCGAAACAAAACTCAACCCCAAAATTAAAATTTGAATGCCTGTGCCAAAAGTAGGTGCTTTGAAATGATTTATTTTTTCTCTGTAGTTGGTTTCAATGTTAATATCACCTTTAAGCGTCTTAACATTCTTTTTTTAAAAAGTTTGATGGAATCCCCACAATATTTTCGTAAAGAAGTTGAACCATTTTCACAAAATACTAAAACATCAATACCTTTTCAAGAAGGGAAGAATGAGATATTTTGAATATGAGGAATGGTTTCTCTACAAGTTCTTCTGGTTCTCTTTCTTGCCTTATATGTTTTAAAATGCTACAAGCTACAAATTCGAATAAATATTGCGGAAATAATTACATGAATAAATATAAAGAATGATAAAAGTGATAAAATCAATGAAATCCACTCAATAATATTTCCTCATATCATATATTTCAGAGCATCGAAAGCTGATTTACGAGTGACTAAAATATTTTCCTAAAAACTTAAAAACCAACATATTACAGCCCAAGTCTAAATACGGCATCCCACCGAGACGATAACCGTAATTAAAACACCTCTCCTATCAGCGGCATCCCTCTAATAACCCGTCACCCAAGTGTCTGGAGTCTAGCGACACCCAAAATAAGCCCTGTTTAAAATACACACCCACTCCACAGAGAAAGGGTGCGCGACATCCTTCGCAAAAACAAGCGTTCTTCACCGCCTTCAAAAGCTGCCGACCGTCTGGAAGAAGGGTATCATCGCGGCTGATAGGGCAGGTCTCCGAGATTTAGGGCCGGTGGAGGAAACCTAGACGCCCGAAGACAGAACTCAGAACAGTGGCATAAGTCCGAAATTATAAAAATAATAAGCATTGATTTTCACTTTTTTTTATATCCTCTGTAGTTGACTCAGTCCAGTTGGCCTGTGACATAGAAGAAAACAACACAACGCCTTTTATCTTCTATTACTCAAAAAATAAGTGCAGTGGACTTAAGCCATTCTCCTTCTGAGTAGATCATAAGAGAAGGAGGGTCGTAAAAGAAGGGCAGAAAGAGGCATAATGAAGTTTAATTCTGGATCTTTCAGAAAAGGACCCTAAAGTGGTTGGTTTATTTGGTGGGAGGCCAAAGGGTGGTGAACTTTCTTTTGAGGTTGCTTTGGATATCGGGTTAGGATGATGTGAATCATGACCATAATTTTTCAGATAGAGGATTATGCAGAACTCCTTTCTTGCTTTTATGTCCGTAAAATTGCAATATAATTATTTGCTGCATAAATTCTCACAGATTTCGAACTTATTTAAAAAAATTTCTTACTTTATACATCTTCAAACGAGCCCTTTACTTAAAAAGTAAATTTTAAACTTAATTTTAAGAAGTTAAATGAAAGAGAGAAGCAGAGGGGAGAAAGATAAAGGCTCATTTATACTGATTGACTTTCAATGTACTATATCTTTTAGGATTTTAGGTGATAATCTTTGATGAACCACTCATTCGTGAAGGAAATCAGAGGAGCAAAAGGTGAAAAGACAAATTTCACTTGTCATGTGGGAGGAATTCTCCAAGAATGGGATGCAAATGCGTGTGCAAAAACGAAATATTTCATAATTTGATTTTTCTCTTCTTAAAAACTTTTGTCTCAAGAAAGTTTCTTAAAAGGCAGATGTTTACCTTTGAATTAGACCTTTGAACAGAACACATAAAATACCATGCCACTTTGATTTTATTTGCCTCCTCTTTCGGCAGTAAACTAGCTGTGTAGGCCGTTCAAGCTATAAATTCAATTTGTTTAGGTTCATAGAGTACGAAGTACTATTTCAAATTTCAAGGAGAGACGCCGCCCACTGAATATCATGCCATTAAAACTTGAGGTCGCTCGTGTGAAACATTACTCAGCAAAACAGTCCAAACAAAATAATAAACTTACCCATCCAATATCATTATATCGCGAGATAAAATCCAACATTTCATACGGCACTTTATGCACCAGACTGTATCTAATCACAAGGCCATCCGGAGCTTCTTCCAAACTCAGCTCCATTTCCAATCAATCAATCAATCAATGTATCACTTTCACAAAACGTCCCTAATACGTTGTAAACACGTCGCGGACGCACGCGAAAGATGCGGCAGAGCGTTCCGGAAGGTTGGTCAGCCGAGCGAGGAAGTGAAAGAGAGATCTTCGTTCTCCAAACGGGTTAATTTAGATTAGTTACGGACTTGATTAAATAAGCAAACACCAGGGGAGATGATATAAGCGTCGTTTATGGGTCTGCAAGGACAAGGCTTTTTAGTAGAAGCGAAACCAGGAAGCCGTTGCACCTTCAGTCTGGGGAGACAATTAATTAAGGCCTTGACAGCAGAGAGCAGCAATTATTCACCTACTGTGCAGGCTTCATTCGCAAAAGAACCCTATCCGGTGTCTTGATATTTAGTAAAACAGTATCTTATCAATTTATAGTATCAGTTCGAGTTTAGATATGCTATTTACCCCGCATTTATAGTTTGATAAAGACTGGTGTCAATGCTTCATAAACAAACAATGTAGTACCAGTCCCATACTTTCTAAGATGATTCAGGATTTTTATTTTTTATTAATTAATTTTTTCATAAAAGAAATTGCAGAACATTTTCTTAAAATTCTAAAAATAATAATCATTATAAAAAGAAAAAAAAGGCAATATTTACTATAGTGCCGGGCAAGACTGTCATTCTACATTGATAGTTGAATAACTATTTATACTTTTTAATTGAATAGATACGTATAAAAATTTCGCAACGAACTGGTACGTATAAAATACACAAAGTAAAAGTATTCGATGCGTAAAATGTTTCCTGAGGAGGGCCCATTTCTTATTCATTAAAGACTTTAACCACTTTTAACTTCCAAACTATTTACCTGGTTTTAACGATGGATATAGAAGAGCATGGATCATTTATCAATTTTAAATGAAGATGACGTGGTTCATTCTATTCAGACATCAAACTTCTGTGGTAAAAACGCACTTGACTATAAAATTACACCTTCGATTGACGTTATTGATAGTTCATCTCATGAAATACCTAATCACATTAACTAATGTAGTAAAGCAAAAGCATCTGCTCTTCCAATAAGATATTGATAAAGAGGGGTCAGGCAAACCCAACATAAATTCAAACATAAAAAAAACTCACCATTCCTGAGGTAGATACCGTTGTACCTTCCTCCCTCAAAGAACAAAAAAGCAGATATATTTTTTTTGCTCCACTTCAGGTGCATGACAAGAGAATTAAGTTCCGATCGTGAAACAGTGCCGGCCCAATCAGATCATGATCGAACCGCCAATCAAGTGTTTCACCGAGTACCCCACCCCAGTTCTTAGCTTAATAATTACGGAAGGGCCTGAAGCTCATGCTGTCTGAGCTTTCTGAGGTTTCGCGGCTGGATAATTCGAGGTACTATACACAAGACATGGCATACCAAACGCCGGTCCTCGGTAAGAAATAAGAGAAATAAATAATGATATCAACTCGGCTAATATCAGAGATCATAAGTTCAACCATTATTTTTAAAAGCAAGAAGTGTTAGTAATAACAGGTTGGTTTTAAATGCATTTATGTATGTAACAAGCCTCGGAGGTAGGTTGAGGAATAAAATAGACAAGTAGAGTAGGAAGGCACACCGAGAATGGAGAAATTTAAGTAATATAAAAATAATGGCATCTTGGGGCGTTATTAATGAATTGCATGCGGTTCAAGAGTTCAACCGTAATTAGGTATCATTTAGTGAGAAAAGTGGTAAATGACGTAGTACTCGTATATAATAGCACACTTTAACCGTTTATTAAATCTTCAAGGCTATTTAAATGGAATGAAGAAACGGAAACTAGTGTGGGATTAGGCGAGGGCTTGCATACAAACACTTCTTATGAGCCTCCTGTATCAAATTAAAATGAAAATAGTTTTGATAAAAACAGAAAATTCTTAGGTGTAGCTTTTATCATTTAAAATAGGAAAACAAAGAAATTTGTTAAAGGTAAAAAAAAAAATTTGATAACTTGGCAGATAAACTATGCATAAGCAGATAAAAATGACATAAGCAAATGTCGATTGAATAACCACAAGAATACAAAAATGGATAATGTAACAGAAAATGACTGAAAATAGTAAAATAAGATATTTTAAAAGTTGATTGATATTTGGACGCTGTTTTATACAGTTCATAAACTTAATTCATTCAAAAATACTAAATTTTAATACTTGGTATTAAAAATGAAAGTGAATGAAATGGAATTTTTTTGCTAATAAGATTAAGATACTTTCCCCAGTCATTAGTCAAGGAAGAGCGATTTCAATCTCTCGAGCCTCTCAATTCCGGTTAAGCATTCATAAGGTCTACCACAGAGGCATATAAGGATAGACTCGTATAATGTCTGTTACTCGGTGGTCCGAACAAGCCTATGAGACGACTTTGGTGGCCTTAGAACGGCCACTCAATCAAACGATGAAATTGAACAAGTTTCTAAATGTAAATCGTGGTTATGGTTTTTAAAACACGAAGATAAAATAACAGTTCCTCAGTAACGGATATAATTACTTCAGAAAAAAAGTTTAATGCGTTAGCGCTGTATAATATTCTAATGTCAAATATTTTTAATCAAAGGAGAGATATATTTAAAAAGCTTGAGACTAGAAGTGTCTACATCATGTTACAAAATGTGCGGAAAACTGATGGATGCTATCTATTTTTTTTTCCAACGGAGGCATGCATGGAATATTTGTCTCTGGTAACGCTGTCTTAGAACACGTTTTATGCAAAATATGTCCACAATAACGAGATAAGAAGGTATCAAATAACTAATTGAATTCCAAGTTATGAGACTTAATCAAAAACGTGTCATTAATTTAAAGTTGTTTAAGAAGATAACAGTTAATGTGTCGTTTTATTGGCTATATTTTATGGTAAAAAAGTATACTTCAGACGAGATTTATTTTGAGGATTTTTTGATTTCCGCACTTTTAATGTCAAGTCTTTGTCCAATACATTATACTTAAGAGATTTTCAACAGTAAAATTTATAATGAGATTTAAGTCGGATTTAATCAGTTATAGAGTCAAACTTTCAACGATTGTCTAGTCTGTTAGCCACGATTAAGAGGGCTAATCCTGAAAATCATAATTAAGTTCGGTCTCTTTTTTCATACTCATTATAATGTATACTTAAAAGCTGGTCATAGTACTTAACATATAAATGTGAGTTTATCTTTAAGGAAAAGAACAGCTGTAATTTTGTCTAATATAACAAGTACCTAACTATCATCTCCTATCTATAGGGTTTCACATATTTTTACCTATAATAAAAATAAAAACCGGAAGTTAATTAAGAATTCCATACCGTCAGTCCGTCAGTATGAAAATCCAAAAGGATTGGGAAAGCCATCCGTCCAATAAACTGTATTGAAATGAAACCACTATCTTAAAAGGGAACTGCTAACAAACTAATAATACAAACGTAATATACATAGCATTTATATCGAAAGTTATTACAGACATGACATGCTAGGCGAAGTAGAATTTATAATGACAGGAAGGATGCTAATATTCATTCTATAAAGGGGGGGGGGTATATTTGAGGTTTAGGTGAGAGTACTTTTCCAAGGCTGCAAAATTGGAATTAAATCGATAAGCAACGTGAGAACCAGATTAATCTTTTAGAATAAGTTAAAATGGAAACCATATTAAGCTCAAAGATTATACTGAGATATAGTATGAAAAGCCTATAGAACGCACGTGAGAAAATAATCTGCCAAAGAATAATTTATTAAAAAAAATTCTTTTCTGTTAATACCTAATTTAACTTCAATGAATGTTCCTATTTTATTCAGTTTTTAAATATAAATCACAATGGTTTAACCGTACAATTTTCCATACTTAAAAGGAAGTTCATGTTAGCTTAAGAATTATGAGTTTAATAACAAACATTCGGTAATATTTAAGAAATAACTGAAAAAAGGACCTGACTCTATTTAACTGAATTCTTAAGTTTTAAAAATTCAGAGTGTTTAAAAAAGCTTTCATTACTGAATGTTGTTGGAATAGGCGAATTTCCATCTCCAAATAAGCTAGTTCGAAAATACGACCAAAGTATAATGGTTCAGTTTAGAAAACATTGAAGGTGAATGATATCTTTCCTAAGAAAATAAATCGAGAAAATTTAAATGACCTCGATACCACCTTAGAGAAATAAATGGCATTCTCCAATATTCTAGAAAGCCAAACACTTTTTATAAAATATAAAAAGGACAAAAGCGTTTATTCTTATATCTTTTATCAAACACCCTATCAATCATGATTGTCTTGGAAAATTTTGAAAATAAGGTTCAGTTCCAAAATCAACGCTTATACTAGTTTTAAATGACCGCATTGTTTTGAAGCTGCGAAAGATAGGAAAGGATAAGCGTTGGGTATCTTAAGAGCAGCATTAATCATTGTAATCAAAGGGAGATCCGCGGAAAATGCTTGAATTCCTTTTAAACAAGAAAACCTCTAAAAAGGCCATGGGAGTCTTCTCGAGATCAGTAAAATGATCTGCTGAAAAGGGTGCCGCACAATGGATTCGCTTTGAGACTGTTCATTGTCAAGTTTGTGTGAGAAAAATTATTCTCATTTAAACAGCGAGAAAAGTGCTTCTACAAAGCCTAGCTGTAACTTCTCTACGCTATAACAGATGGCAGATTTTACAGCTAAAGTGCTCGAAAATTGTTGACTTGTGGAAATAGCAAAAAAGACAATCATGGTAATGGAAGAACCTTAAAAATCTAATTAAAATTTACAATATGGATTTTTTGTACGGAAAATAAAACTAAATCTCACAATTTGGAGATCTTATTTTCATCAGGACAATAGTATTTTTACACTTTGAATGTAGTTCATTTGAGGATAATAATTGTGCAACATGTGTATGTGATAAAATCAGTATATTATATTGGAATTGTATCTCATAACTTTCCGAAAATGATATTAAGCTAAAAGAAACTATATAATTCTTTGTTTTGAAATAGGTCAGAAGCATACGCCGCATTCACAATACTGAAAACTGGAGTAGAGAGTTTATTTGCATAAAAATTCGATACATTATTTCCCATAAGCGTCTTTCTCTCCACAGCACATTCTTTCCCAGCAAAGCCCAGATATGGAGCATCAGAAGGAATTCATTCCAATTGTTTCGCTTGCCTTTCCCAGATGAAGCGATTCAAACGGGCATAACACGGGCGAAATTTTTGGCCACCCCAATTTCATAAATCACGGCGGCGGCAGACACCCGTTTTATCTGGAATGGACCCCCCTCCTAAATTACCCTCCCTAGCGGGTCTTCAAGAAATAATAATAATAATGCCCCGTTTAACCAAACAGAAAGAACCCTATATAAAAAGTCCCACAGGCGATACCATCGCCAACATCGCTCAAGAAGATGATGGGTGTTGCCTTCGTAGTTAAAAAAATGTCTGGTCAGGCCGCCTCAGTTTCTACTTTTTCTTTGGAGCCTTTTAATTAGCATTCTTGGGCAGCATGGGTGCGGCCCGAAGCGTTGTTTGGTTTCCTCCTCCTCCCACAACAGAGAGAGAGATGGTTGAGGGGTAAATGATTTCGGGGTGGGAGGAACTGATCGTGGAGGTGTGATGGGGGACTGAGTGATGGGGTCAAGCCGATTGATTCGAAGGTGCTTAGGGTGAGAGACCAAGGGTAGATTATTCGGGAAATGGAACATGTTTTATGATGGTTCTCTCTCTCTCTCTATACTCGAAATCTTCTAGACGAAAGAAATAAAGGATCTAGGCCAGTGAAGATAGGTGGTAATGCAAATATCATAACTCCTCCCAATCATATGAACTAGTATTTAATATTAGTATTAGACCTTTTGAATGAGTAAGTTATTTAAATATAAATTATTTGCTCATTCGACTGTTACTTATTATTATTTAAGTTACCCTAACATTAACAAAATTTAAATAGGATTATGAGCTTTTGTGAAGTTACCATTATATATTAAGGAAAATTTAAATAGTTGTATAAACTTATCACCTCGTTTAGGTAAACTACGCGTTTTAAAAACTAATACAGTAGGTACTTGTTTATTGATATGCCAAGAAGAAATAAGATGGCCCACTTCTAAATTTATTTCATTTACCTTAACTTCTCAAATGGCCCCTATAAGTTTTTAAAATCTTTTAATAGAAGAAAAAACATAAATAAGAATCATCTGTTAGATTGAGAAGAAATTAATTTCATTGCTACAATTAGGTCACTGACATTTTTGTACATATTTTTCATCAAATATGTGAAAATCAAACATGTTAATAATAAATTCCATTATTTTACGAATTTGCAAATTTCATGGCCTTTTTAACATGACATGTAATATAATCAAGATTCCTTGGCAACTAGTTCATTATAGTGTTAAAGTTTTCACAAATATTAGTTCACATTAATATTCATACTCAGAAATTCCTGTTTCCTTAATTTTCTCATTAGAGCTCAGCAGGTCACTGCACTGCACTTCTCCAAAAGCAAAAGAAGCAATTAGCAACTGGTTGTCTGACTATTATAATAAAAACTACTTAAAATTTCATTATTTTAAGTACATTCTTCCGGAGAGCCGGAAGTGGACCACTATCCGTATTAAGAGGTTCCTTTTAATACAAATAGTAGTTGTATATCCTGTCAGATGTTGTATACAATTACCTAATTCTTTTATTTACTTTTCAATAGTTTTGAATAGAAAAGTACTAAACAAAGAAAATGTATCAAGAAAAGTTGCTAATGATGGTATAAAATGTCGGGATACTTAGTACCCATAAGTAAAAGAAACTGTCAAAGGAAAAATATTTGAGTTTTTCTTTATTGCTTGAACACCTTACTCGTTGGTTGGTTGGTTCGTTAGTGTTTTATGGCGCACGATCCACTTGAACAGCTTACTTGTGACAAAAAAATACCACCTCTTAAAGATCACACTAAATGCTTGCGTTCAACTGAATTCTAAATACAAATTAATCATTAGCATAAATTATCCCAAGGATGTATTGCTTAATTCGGAAATTGTTTGCATGATTATCTCCCATTCGTTTTTCCACTCAATAATCTACAAACATACAAAAACCATCATTAGAGAAGCAAATAATGAATGTTGGTTTTCTTGGTCCAAGGCAATGAGTAATGATGAGCATTAACATAAATTGTATTATTTTACCTTGGGGTACAGGCATGAGTTATTTACGAGACATCTCTGTTCTGCATGTTCAACTTGTTTCGGAGAGGTATAAGACGAAGAAAAAAAATTTTTTTTTTGTAAACAATGTATCACATTTATTGAAAATATATTAAAACGGTTTTAAACTAAACAACACAGACAATGAAAATGAAATAGACATGGATATAGAAAATTAATACTACTCAGATGGATAGTGGCAAACACAATTTATAGAAGAGTGACAAATAGAGTGAACAACAAAGAAACACAATTTATAGAACTATAGTTGTTATTACAAATGGCAATATTTATTTCTGACAGAATTTCAATCAGAATTTCTTCGATGAATGTAAAGCTTCAAACTTTTTGAAACCAATTACAATAGAACAAACCTATGAAATAAAATTGGTTTCAATCACTTTAATCTCTCTAGAGCTGTTATGATAAGACCTAGCCCAAACAAAATGTGAAAGAGAAATTGCATCCGGTTAAGAACCATTTAAATATTTCATTTGAAATTATAAGGACAACACGTGGAAATGGCGTGATTCGACAAAGAAGAAACAAACAGAACACTTATACCGGCCATAAAGGCCACTTCTGGACAATGCATCAAAAGTTGTAAGTTCAAATCACGTACAGCGTTGGTGTCAACTAAATTCAAGTAGCATTATATGAGACTAGAAGCTCGTTTCTTCTACTTGTGATTTAGGGAAGATAAAAGGAATGTAGATAATTTTGTCCACTTAGGTATTTTTGTGGATGATAAAATCGCAAATTCTAAGCGGTTTTGCTAATAAAAAAAACGAAAGAGTTTAATTTAAACGAAAGTAGTTTATTTATATCCTGTATGAGATTACTACTAATATTTTCTATAAGATTATTAAATTTGTACTACATATTAGAATTAGACATAACTTTTTTTATATCTTTTAACTCGAAGATTGAATCTTTTTCTATCCAAATGTTATAAGCAAAGAAACTGCGAATAATTGCAATAGCATGGGAAAAAGTGAAAAAAAAATTCTCAAGTAGATATGAAATTATTTCAGGTTAAAACCTAAATGACGAAGATACAGAGAAATGACCAAGTGCTGTCTTTAAACAAGTCTAGAAGAAATACACAAGACTTGTTTTATAACTCATTTCAGTCCTCTAACCTCACTGCCGTATAATATTCAGACGTGTTGGAAGATTAATTGCAATTCATTCAATGCCATTACGGCTGATATAGGATCCCCACACCTCTTAATAAAGACATAGCCAATCCCTCGCCGATGTAACGAATCGTCCAAAATAAATCACTTCGGAGTTGATCTGGTCTAAATTAAGTCTGATCAACCCATCTCTGGACCTGTCAAGAGCAGAGGGGCACGACACAAACACTAATTCGTCGAATGTGCCGCTCGCTGCTGCACAAATCCAATTTAACAGAATACCATTAAATTGTTCCACGACACACCGATGGCGATTGCCGATAAGAAAAATTCGATAGGCATTCCTTCTAATTAGATCCTGGCCGCTCATTGGACAGGGAACGAGTTTAATGAATTGGAAGGCGACGTTTTTTAAAGAGAGGGATGGCGGCACGAAGATCGTGGATATGCGTCGTGATGGACCAACTTACGTGTGGAGTAATATCGATGCAGTACTTCAAAGGCGTGTACAGGGAAATTTCAATGGGAACGTTAATTTTGTAGCTAAATGCTGACAGAGCGAAGAAAACCTTCTACAGTTCACAGAAAAAATGTTTCCGCGACCGATATTAGAAACTTGGACAAAATTTATACACTAACACTTATAACAAAAATTTTCTTTCCGTTTTTGCCAAAATTATTCAAAAGAAATAAGCGATCTTCATGCTTATTCGCTATATTTCTATACCTCTTAAACTGTTACAACTTTTTCGTAATGGAAGAATAAAAAATATTTAAGGTTAAGGAAACTTTCCAATTTAATTCCTAGTAAAGTTCATTAAAAGTGTGCATTACGTTTAATGTACTTATTAAAAACCTTCATTCTAGATAAAATGTATTTGTTAGATAGAATCTTGTTTTAAGATGGATCTTCAGTTTTCTCTCTTTCACCGTAAAACAGGTTTCACCAAAGCTTTTCTGTTTATTAAAGCACTAGCATTAAATAAATGTTTTCAAAAGCTTATAAAATGTCTTCATTTACAGCTAAGGAAAGAAAAAGCTTTTTCTGCCACTGTGGATTTGATCTACTTCACTTTTTACTCAGAATATTTAACAGAGTGGATGGTTCTTCACAAACATCTACCATTCAGGTAGCCAAGTCTTATCTGTACACATTATATTCGTATGCCTCCCTAAAGCAGTCCATAACAGAGATAAAATCTGCATTACTTAGGAACAAGTCTCCTCCCTTAAAGGTAATGCGCCATCCAGTCTCTTGAATTAAACAGTGGCCACACTCATCAAAGATATCTCGCACTTGGCCTAAATTGCCATCAAGTTCGCATTCCCAGCTTGATGATGACTGGTTTCTGCATTTCTTTAGGAAGGAATCTGCCATCAATCAACATCCATCACAGGCATTCGGTAGCCACCCGATCCTTATCCACTTGATAGAAATTATTGCTTTCTTTTGCCACTTTTTCTTCCCATATCAAACTGCTTTCTTTGATTGCATTTGACTTGTTGGGAAAGCATTAAACGTTTCACTTGCGTACTAAGTTCTTGTTGGAAAAATGAGCTGCTTAACTTCTAAAGCGATAGAAATGGCTTTTTCTGATCAAGGGTCTCCCCTAAATTTTTCATTTGAAGGTGTAGGTGGTTGGTTTTTAAATTATGCTTTACACGCTTTATTACTACAAATGGATTTAAAAGGATGAAAAGGTACAAATCCATAAATGTCTTAGGAAAAAAAGGTGCCAAATGAGATATTTTGATGATATAAATTACCATCAAGAAAACGTGAAGATTTATAAATTTGGTTCTAAAACATACCATTAGTCATAGAATTTGACTCTACATAAAAGAGAGCAATTTAAAAGAATGAAAAAAAAATGATACACTATAGTAAAAAAACGAGACCATGTCGAGGGAAAACCTAAATATCACAGTTTTGTGTTCTATCTAAACACATTCTTAGTTTAATTATACAATGAATGACTTTTGAGAATTAAAACCATCAGTATATCCTTATTTCCTTGGGTCTCACCTTCTTATCTTCCTAGGATGAAATTGAACTTTATTCAGCCATAATTCTGGCAGTGTTATCTTCTCACCATCTTTTCTTAATGAGTTCAGTATCTTGAGCACGTAACTTCCAAAAAACGTGTTAATAAATTCATTTAATCGTGATAACAATCTTTGAAATCGATAATTTTCCGTCCAATAAGTCCTCTACCAAACGAGAACATAGCATCACCTGAGGGTGATGCCTCGACAAGAACCATTCGACAATTGATGAGCAGGCAAGAACAATGGCAAATTCCATCGGAAAGTGATCGGACCTGAGTGGCATCGTTACGTCAATGTCAGTCAAGCAGGGAGCAAAATGGCCTCTTGTCAAAGGGCAACGAGCACTATGATGAATGGGACGAGCCGTCGGTTTCTGTTTGTCCCTCTTCATTGTCATGCAGCACGAAACCGAGACAAATTAGTGAGCTTTTGTCGACCCCGTTAGTTGTTGGAAGGCGGAAACATTCCTTTTTTTTTCTTCTTTTTCCAAAAAAAAAAATTAATTATTCCACTTTAATATGCTGGAATGGATCCAATTAAATTAGGTAAACACAACAAGATAATGGAACTAATGGATTTCATATTCTTCGAGAGTGGGATCGTTTTACAGGGAATGTGCTTGGCATTAATTTGTCCGGCGAGTTTTGGAATCCGTGACCTATTTCCCGAGGATTATATTGTTTGGTCACTTCATCATGAGCGTTCATTGTCTGCTCTATGTGGGTGGAGAATTTAATGGTATTTTGAAGCAGCGGTTTGAAAAGGTGGAGCTAAAGAAAAGATGGATACTTTTGTTGATTTGGTGCAATGGTGAATGAGTTATAAGGAGCTTTCAAAAAAAAAATTTTTATGTTCTCGTTTTATGACTTAATTATACATGCAAAAGAGTGCATTGTATTCAATGACTATGCGGGAAAAAGATAAACTGTTATCTGAAATTAAATCTCAAGATAGTGTATAGCAAAGTGAACTTAAGACCATAAATGACTAATTTAACGCATAAATTGTTTCATTGCTCATAAGCCTATTATTACAATTCGAAATTATACAAGAAATAAGGAAATTTGATCGTGTTGATAACAAATGAGAAAAGACATAAAAAGGTTATAATTTCTCAGATTTTTTTTGACTGGAGGGTCAGATGATAGCAGAGCCTCATATAAAAGGTAAAATTACACACAGGCTTGAGATACTATAACAAATTTTATCTACAAAGTACTTCAGTCGTAACGATACAAAAATTCAATAGGAATTGCAAGAATATCTAAGTATTGATATACTAAACATTAATCAGGTTTCCTTCAACCAATTAGAATTAACTCGGGTGAATTTCAGATCCGAATCCAAGAATTTTTAAGAAATCACAAAAAAGAGTGAAAATAGTCGACATTTAAAGTTCTGAAAACTTGTAAACACAGAACGGTTGGAAATTATTCAATGTATTATTTGACGAAATGTAGGAATTAAGTTCACGGGCTTCACGGCATGAAATCGAAAACGTTCCAGCTTACATCCAGCGAGTTGCCTTGAAAACCTTTTCTCCACGGAACTTTTTTTTCATATGATTTAACTAATGAGTTAAACATTTCCATGGCTCATCCTTCATCCCCACACGAGTTGAAATCACCGCCTCGGCCTAAAAAGCGGTAAAAAAGTAATGCCTTCTAATTTTATCAGACCTTAAATATGCTCCCCGCTCATCTCGATGTTTACAGAGAAGGAAGTCCCATCTAGAAAAGCAACATGGGTATTCCCCTCAACCCCCGCATCAAAATAAAACCTTCCACACCCGCATAAATACACCCCATCTCCTCTGTTTACCTTCACACCCCTTCATTCATTAGAGGTTAAATTCAGTTTGAGAGTTGGTGTCACAAAGCCGACGAAGGAATCATGCATCCCTCTACCATGCGAGCAAGCTTATACTTTTGCCTAACCTAGATCTTGGCCGCATCATTCATGAAGTTACACAAACACGGGCTAGGGGACACGAAAAAAGGTCTACACCCTGATGGGTTTAGTGGTGTCTTCTCCGTTTTTTTCCACTACGGCCGTGTCTGCACTTGTGCAGAGGTAGACTTGGAAGAAAGAGCCAGGGCGTTTATTTTTGGACCAGGGAAGCGTGCCAAAAACCACTGGCTTCGGAGGGTGAGGTTGTACTATTGGATAGGGATGGATTTTTTTCTCCCCCCTATCAATCTGACTACGTCCCTCCCCCCGTTATTACGTCGCTTTTTGGGAGGGGTGTTTTCTGGAGAAGAACTTTTGTTTCTGGTGAGCACGAAAAAGCAAAGGGATCTGTGATTCAGATGCGAAGACGGATGAGGCTGTCACAGCTGAGACGGGTGACTTCGTTTTTAGAAATGGGCTAAAAGGAGTTGGAAAGGCTTGGAGATACAGATATATATATATACAAAGGGATACATTTGATCCTGAAGAGAAAAACTGATTATTTAAAGTATTATTTCTTACCATGTATAAATTGTTTGTATTGTATGTAAAAGAACATGAAGCAGTTCTTGATGTCAAAATTGAAAAACTGTTAAGCGATGTTTAGGGATAGGACAACAGCTATCCACCAGTGTATGGACAAAACATCTTGAAATACGCCTCATTGTTTTCAATTTAATTCCGGTCCCTTTATGAAATGGCAGAGCAGGATTCGTTATTTTATTTTTGCGGCCATTGAAATTTCAATTGTGGAAGTGGGAAAACAACTTGCCCAACTAACTTGAATTAATATTACACATCCACACATCTTTTTCAACAAAACCTAAACGAACAGGATGTTATTCCCTTTGTTTGGCGGTGTATTCAGAAACAAACTATAAAAAGAGAAACTAAAATTTCGAGGAGGTATGTAGAGTAGCTTAAATAATTTTACGTTATCAAAATCAGGAAAATTTAGGAGGTTTGCGACGCGGGATTTGGATGCACCACCGACTTATTTTACAATGTTATTTAAATCACAAACACTGACTTCAAAATAGAAATAACTTCACAATATCAGACATTCAGTACAAATGAACGTTTCAAATGAATTCTTAACTGTTATATACACGAGTTTATTTTGCAAGTTTGACCTTCTGGCTGCTTTGTTTCAAGTCTTTCAACAAAGGATAACACGTCCAAACAAAGAATACGGCTTCATAAAAAGACCCCTTAGGTGTGGATCTATAATTAACTTCTACGAACGAGATGGAGTTTAAACAAAACAGGTGTCTACGAATACGTGTTGACAAAAGAATAGAGGAAAGAAAGCTACAAAAACATGTTTAAAAACAGAACTCTATATTTACCAAAAAACAGCATTGTGAGCATACAAGACCCACTATTTACTTCCCTCTCTTCCAATATTTTTTCATAAGAATGGATCGATTTAAATTTTATTCGTTTGCTTTTCTCGTAAAAATATAAGTATCATTCCTCTTGATTCAAGAAAAGTATCAACATAGGGGTTCAAGGTTATTTCGAGTGAGTTAATGTCTATGGTTAATGTTTACTTTCCACACACACAGTGATATGAAAAAAAATTTAACTATTTCCCAATGTCTGTAACAAAAAGAAAAATCTAAAATCACAGTTAATTTTTAAAAATTCCCATTACTGACTGGGAAGAAATGAAAGGAAAAACCTCGATTTCAAACTATATGAGGCAGAACGAAAATTTCCTGACCTTGGACATGCAGCGGAGTGTGAAGAGGTACCACAAAGAAAATCACTTTCGTGGTTTTCGAATGAGTGAATAGTGTATATAAAAGCCAACGATGTAATCACACTTTGACACAAATACACTGACACACAGTAACAACATCGCGGATGTCACTAACCCTTCATTTGAGCGAGCAGCCATCCACGAAAACGAAAAACACACATTCGAATCTATTTAAACAGAAAAAAGGAAGAAAAAAAAAGCTGCGCCCACAAAATTGCGAATAGCGCAGTTGTCGACGCTAATGGCGACATTTAGGAAACATTAACACCTCGGCGTTGAAGTAAAAACGCAGCCTGCATTAACTGTCTAAAGCTATCAAGCAGATTCCAGCTAAGCCTTGTGAATTGAGTTGGAATACTGAAAAGGGTGGCACCCCATGAAAGAGCGGTAATTTTGCACTAGGCAAGACTATCAAGTGTGAGGATGGTACGAGAATATATCTTGGGTGTGATTCTGAACTTCCATGATCTCTTCATCAAACTAATAGCGTTTTAGTAAAGCAAAAGCAATTAAGTTAGGGTAGGGTCAAGTTTTAAAAGAATTAGCTACGCAGATATTTTTAAAAGGAAAAATGTACCATAGAGGAACTCCTAGTTATGCTTAATTTTGAATCAACACTTTAACTTTCAGATGTTTTCATTGTTCTTTTCTATCCTAAAAGCTAAGCTAAGCAAATAGTACCAAAACTATTCATTTATAATCATTAGTTATTAGTCAGTAGTTCCTTAAAATGACCATTCAATTACGGACTCGTTATTTGCTGTTATATTTTCATTTATATATATTCATATATATTTCATATCCTATGTTAAACTATGACAATACACATTATGGAATTTTATGAGATGTCTGAAGGGTTTTTTTTAGCCAATTACCATAAATGATGCTTTTTGTTCTCAAGGTTAGCCACTTAAGAATAACATTTGGTTTGACTAACTCCTCTGCACATGTAAGTTTCTTTCTTAAAATTTAAATTATTTCAAGTTTAGAGGAAGTAATCACCATATCATTTAAACCTTTCAAGAAAAAGAGTTTCTAAAGTGAAATAGGGATGAGAAATTTCGTTTATATATCTATTGTTACTTCTTGCCTGGTGAGATTTATGTACGAATCAGAGACAAATTAGGCTGTCTAATTTAGTAATGATTTGTCATTTTGACTCGCGACGCCGAAAACGGTTCTTAAGAGTTCCACCCATTAATAAATGGAATTCAAATAATTGTATTTCGGGAAATAATGAGTTAATATTCTTATATTTCTTCCGGATCAGTTTTTTTTATTTCAAAAATTCATTTATAATAAATTTTCTGCTTACTAGAAATAATGAAATAAAAAATCTTTGTCTAAAATGGGTTGCACATAAATGGACTTGTAGGTATAATTAGGGAAATTAGGTGGTTTGAAACGGTCTACTTAAGGATTGTAGTGTGTGACAAGGAGTTTAGTTTACAAGGATTTATTATAGCAACTGCAAGTCTTACTTTATAAAAGACTGCATTGCAATAAATAGTTTTCCCAAAGTTTCGTCTCTATAACTTTTACCAAAATTTACTATCCCACTTAAAATTCCGCTTTAACAGTAAACAACTCCCAAACAGTTACCTCATCCCAACCTCCGTCAACTCTAACCATTGACCCTCCCAGGAAACCGTCTTCGCTTCACCAAACCGTCCAAAAAAATTTCGCAACAGCCACCCAAACAACTCCTTCCAGCCAAGGTAACCATCAGCAACAAACACCAGCAACTCCTATTTTGGACCGTCCGATGTTCGAAGATTGATGGAAGGGCTATTTTGGAGTCCAGGACAGCCAGTGGGCGTCGGGAGGAAGACAACGGTCATAAATAGAGATTTGGCCACTTTTTCAACGTCTGACACGGATTCGTGGAAGATGTTTCCTGTTTTGATTTGTTTTGGGGGAGTGCCAAGAGCCAGCTGAAACCCCACCTGGAGTAGCTAATTTCACTTTTTACGAATGGAAATCACGATTGTCGATTGAATGGAGTGATGATGAGTGGTGGTCGGTGATACGCGTATCGTCAAGAGTGGCACCTCTCGATAGGTAAGGCTCAATTTGCTATTCATCTGTTGCTGGTACTATAGATAAGTTATTCTACTGACGGGTAATATTATGTTGGTTTTGGTTAAATAAGTTATGAGTATTAAATTAAATAATTTTAAATGAAGTGGTTATCCCACACAAAAATTGTGCTTAAAGATTTCTACGATAAATTATTTTTGAAAAGTTATAAAAAAAGTTAATTTTAGCTTCTTTGAATTTCTCTCCTGCAGAGCTTAATTTAAATGGTTCATTAGAAAAAATGCTCATTTACGAATTTCTCACCTAAAAACTCCTCAGTGACAAACTCGATGACCAGAAAATTGTTGTGTTCTAAGTAATTTTGTTAAATGGCGTATATTACAACTAAATTAAAAATAAATTTACTACTTCATTATTTTTAAAGTTCTTTATAAAATCCGTTAAAACAATGTTAATGCAATATTTTTGCGAAGAAAATTTTTAAAAATTATGAACGACCTTTTCAAATTCGTTTGGATGATTTATAGCATTTCAAACTTAAAAAGCACTAAAGCAGGATCAAGAATCTTACCCAAACGTTACTATATTTCCAACTGCAAGTGGCTGATACTTATTTCCAAAATATAAAAAGGCTTACTAAAGCAATACAATTCAGTATATTACTTATGAATTCCATTTTTCTTTATTCTATTTAATAAGATTACTTAAAAATGAATAAGATATATAAATAAAAATAAAAAATTAAAAATAAGAAACACCTCAATAGCTTAGTAAAAAACTACACGAACTTTAAAATAAACTTTATATAATCAATCAAAATAAAAGCCCTAAATAAAGCTTATTAGAAAACTGATTTAGTACAAGATTAATAATTAAACATGCAGTGAAAGTTTTAAATAGCACGTTAAGCGTAATGAATAAATTAAATTCATCATACTCTAACATACCTTTTGCTTCGAAGAAATTATCAAATTTCAGGCACATAACAATTCGTGCCCTTAGGTCTCATCAAATCCAAAGAAAATTTTAATTATCGCCTTAAAACTCTCACGAAACTTGACTGATCTTCCGACCATGGGTTCGAGAAACCACCTCGGCATGCAAATCAATGTGGCCCTTATTCGCAAAAGGGTGACTCTCGCCCCACCTTCGTTTCGTTCCTGTGCAAAGAAACATCTGTCTCTCCGAATTACCGATGATTGATTAGCAGAAAATCGGCCGCAAAAAAAGACCCGAGTGGAAAAGCGAGGAAGATAAAAAGAGGGCGAATGGCTAATAGATTAAAAGGATTGTGATGGGAAAGGTGTGAGACAGGTCATTACGATATGAATTCATTGACGGGCTCCTTTTGAAGAGCTCCGTTGTGTGAAATCGAGGTGAATGGTTTGATTTTGTTGGTTAAATTGATTCATGTTATCTATCATTCGAGATAATACTGTAGAATATAGTGTTTTATTTTTAGTTATCTGAATGGCAGTGAGGTGAAAATAATTTGTTTTATGTAAAATATTCATACATTGAAATGAAAATGTATATAATAGTAAAAGATTAGCACATTTTCTGAATTGAGACTTTAAAAGAAGTTAAAGATTAGCATAAAAAGTGTTCAAATGTATTGAAAATTATTGAATTCAAACTTGTGATTTGATTGTGGAAGTTAATTTTAGAGATAGAAGGCTAGTGTGGTTTTATAAGAATTGCATTTTTTATACGAGATTTCTAAAAATGATTGAATATTCGAATTAAAAGAGGCAAAAAAACATCCCAAGAGTTTTATTAAAATGATTTCAATAATAATGAATAATCATGATGAATGGGTGGGAAAGAGATTGTTATGTCTGGTTAACACTGCCTTAAGATTCAAAACAACAAATCTTATTCTCTTGAATAAATTCCTCGTTATTTGACCATGGAAATGACAGCAGAAATAGGTTTATCCATGTAGTTTAAAACAACAGCAGAGAAATATCGCTTTAATTAATAGTTTTAAAGACGATGTAATTACAAACCGACACTGTGATAGGCAAGATAATCCTTTCTCACGGCTAAAGACTTTTAATAGATCCTAAAATCTATCAATGCTAAAATATCACCTCCCCCCTCATTTTCCAATTACCTCAACTTCCTCCAATGAGTTAATTCCTAATCACCCATTTAAAAAGCCTCGTCCGTCATCCTAATGAGTACAAATCGCCTCAAACTGCGAAAACCCTCTCAAAAGGACAAATTGATACTTGGCAACCTTCGAATTCCAGATGACCCTCAGGTGATGCCATCGCTCACATCTCTCGGGGGCATCTCCTCACCTTTCATCTCGGGACGTCGCTTATGACTGACCGATAACTAATGGTGCTTTTCCAGAGATTAATAGAGAGCATAACTCAAGATATCGTGCGGTGTTGGAGAAAAAACGAGGCGGTGTGTGACAAAAGAGAAGGATGGGAGGCCGGGGTCCATCTGTCCCGACGCGACGACAAGTCCCTTTTTGTTGCGACAGTTGTGTTTTGGCAGGCGAGGTCAACGTTCAAGGGAGCTTGTATGATGAGTTATTTGAAAGCAACAAGATACTATGTCATTAAAAGTTAAAGAGATACTACGTTTTAAAGTTAAAGAGAAAATGCCCACAACTGTTGTATATAAAAATGTGGTTACAAGGTAGAAGATTAGCTTGACTATTTCAAGTGGCATTAGAAACAATAGCAGCAGAATAGTTTGAATTAATTTTGTTGCAGATTTAATTAAAGCAACGACGGAAATGTTTTTATAAGAGGAGAAATTGTTAGTGAAAGAAAAAGGATTTTTTCTCATTAACCTAAGAATGTAAGTCATTGTATTGTAGTTGGTTTGAGAATGCCATTCAATTTTACGTTTCTTAAAGTATTTTTTACATCTTTGTTATGTTTTTAAGACATTTAATGAACTAAAAAAATAATGAAGAACTCTAATTGAGCGGTAAATTAAAAGGAGCAATTTTGGAATTAATTTTGTTCAAATTGATGTAAGAAACGTAAGTTTGTCAGTGAACATAAAAACAATATGAGTAAACAACAAGGATAAAGCACTTTCAAGGTAATTAAAAAATTCTTAACTACTTAAAAGTTCAAAAATGGTTGAAATGAAAAGTTTTTCAAGCTAAATAAATATAAAAAATATACTGATTTGGAAACCTAGGTCCTATGCTCGCTCCAAGTTGGAGTGGTATAATTCAAGTCTTATGTTAAAACAGTTTAAAAGTAATACGCCCTTTTAATGGTAAAAACGTTTTTCAGAAAAGGTAAAAACCAGCATAAAGAAAACTACGTCCTATCACTGTTTTATTGACCAATAAGTTTTTTAAATAAAAATTTAATCAATTTAATTATTAAGAGCCTTTGTTAAAAGTATTTTGATTAATTTTAGAGGCTTTAGAAATGCTATCAATTTGTAATAAAATAAATGAATCAGAATAATTTTTTTTCTTGAACGTGAAGTAGGTACCAAATTTATATATATAAATTTAAATAAAAAAGTTACAAATTTGTCCTTTTTAAAAATTTTATTCAGTAAACATCAGTTAAACTTTTTCTACTCATTATTATTAAAATTAAAGAAAACTTATCAAATCATATCCCTTTTCAAAAACCCAGTTAATTTTCAGGTACAAAAACTATGTCTTATTCAAAATAATATTAATTTCTTAAAATTAAAATTAAAGTTTTTAATTTTTGCTGTGTTTGGACGGTAAAACTTTAAAAGAGAACACAAATTAAATCAAAATTTTTAAGAATTCGTTAAAATGACAAGATAATATATTTTACCTAAAGTTTCACGTTATAACTTATATCCCTCCAAAAATCCCCTTAACTACCATGATAACATTTTCAATTGAAAAAAAAACTATTACATTTTTCACCCAGCACCTTACGCAACACACAACCACCACAAATATTAGTTGCATCATCTCTACCACCAGCTACTGAAAGACATGTTCCCAAACAACCCCAACACTATCCAAACCTCCACCACCGTATTTTCTCTGGTATAATAATCCACACTAATAAACGGCACAATCCTAATCATCAACCTATCACTAAAAAAATTACACCATGCTGATAGAGACGATCAAACGCACTTACGTATCGCCCACGACCACTTCTTCCGGTTCGAACCCACCGGCCGGACGCACGCACAAGATCCCCTTTCACACACACAGAGTCTCTCTTTTTTTCTTTTTTTTTTTAAATTTTCTCCGCTGTATTATTCCCAAAGGAAGCGAGGGAGCTAGCTCTCTCTCTCCGAAAAACTACCTCGCAAAGTTGTCTTCAGTCTCCTTCCTCTACCTCCGTCTCTGCTCCGGTGAGGAAGGGGGCTAAAAATAGCGCCCCTTACTTATAAGGGAGACGGCTTGTTGTTTGCGGGGCGGAGTCACGTGGAGACCACGCGACCGGATGTTGGGGGTTGATGTGGTCGGGTGGCAGCGCTTCCGGATGCTCTGCAGCATCCCTGATGATCATCGGATGAGAGGATGGAGAGAGAATCGCATCCATCCTGATAGCGAGGAAGGAAATCCTGGGGTTTAGGCTCGCAGTTGTCGTTCTGTTGCATGAATTTGTTGTTGAGAGGGAACGGGATAGGCGGCACCTTCAGAGAACGTAGGTTGCCACGGTGAGTTAACCATAAATAATGCTCAATAATTTAATGCTAATTTGTAAAGAAAAGCACGTTGTATGGCATAGAAATACTAAGGATATAGGTGAGTTGAATAGGGTCATCAAGTAGTTTTTTTTTAATTACAAACAACTTCACTAATGTAATTGTGTCTCAATTTAATTCCATTTATCTGCTTGTGAATGTCTCAAAAGGTTGACTTAAAGTTAGTATCTAAAATACCAAGTTCATTGCATACTACAAATTTTCCCATAAGGATTTGTAAGGTTGAGGGGTAAGCGTGAGAATTAACTGCCTGACAAGGTAGTGTTTGTATAAGTCTTTGGTATAGTCAATAATTGTGGGGTGGACATATCATTGGAAGATTCGAGGGTCTTTTGACGAAAGTTAAAAAAACTTATATAAATTACTTATAAAAATTGAGATTTACGATGAAAGAACTCGAATATAGGAATGTGTCTCTCATAGGGCTTCATCATCCAACAAAGATCTTGTTAAGAGTACTGTGTGTAATAAGTTATAGTTGAAGTACATAAAATGACTTTTTACTGCTGTAAAGGTCAAACATCTAACACCTGACTAACAAAATTATTGTTTGACCTGGATACAAACTGAAAAACGTATTGCCAAGAGACCAATAAAAAATATAACCCCATCAGCCTTTATTTATAATTACTGATTTCAATATGCATAGAGTGCCTCCCATTTCTTTCTTCAACACAACAGTATAAGAATGTGTACTTATTCAAAGGCGTTTCTTAGTATCTCTCCTTATAATTTTGCAAGGACACACGCCACGCCCCGACCTTTCCAGAAGACCTCCTGCGACGTCTTCCCCTTCCAAAACCCTCTCCACGATTGATTAACCAAATAATTCCAAAGCGACACTGAAGAAGCATCTCCATTCGAACTGCTCCCCGACAGACACCCCTAAATCTTCTTCACGCTTCCCTCCTCCGATACCTCTCCCGGTGTCACCCTGACACCAAAATCGAGAGTGTCACAATGGCCTTCTTTCTGTCGCCCTTTGTTCCAAAAAAACGGAGAGAGAAAAAAGGGCAGTAGAAGAACCACCATACCCCACCAAATCTTGCCAAGAAGGCATTTCTTCTGTACGGAAGACGGGGCTAAAATAAAAGGAGAGATCGCATACTGTGATGAATGGTGGGAGCTACCGGATCAGACCGGGGATTGTTTCGGGTTCTATTTTGGCCCACAAGGGGCGCCCTGTGCCGCGGAATCGTCCGTTTTGCGTGAAAGCGGGAGGCATGCACCTTCAATCAAAAAGGAGACAGGTTTGATGACAGTCCACATATGATCTGGAACTCTCGACATAATGCACTGACGATTTTCTGGGGATGCGAGGTAAGCTAATTGCACAGATATCCGTAAAATGGAGAAAAAAAATAGAGAAAAAACCGTATTAATTCAACTTAAAAATGCATTACAACAAGTTTTATTTGTGGTAGGTGATGTTCTATACCTTCTGCCAAAAAAATGAGGTAGTTTGTTTTACAATTTTGCTTATAGCTCAAACAGTGGACTCATTCTAGATATCTTTGACTAAACATAGGTGGGATGTACCCGTAGAGGTGTAATAGTTCGTTGATCAAGATGATTATTAAAATGTAAATACGTACACACGGTCACAGAGTACTAGAACAAAGAGTCCACGGCCATAGGCCATAATGGAAATCGAAAATCATGACATCTTGTTACAGGTTGGGAGAATTGTGGCGCTGGGATCGCACTAAACTCACTAGCGTCTGGATCCAGTCTGAATCGTTCGCCGGCTGCCTATGGGAGATCGAAAACACCTTTTTGCGCATGCTCTGAGTTCTAATTTGGCGAGAGATTTAAGCGGCCGGCATACGTTCCAGACTCTAGTGTGGCGCCCTCACATCAGTAACGCATTTGAAAATAGCCTCGTGGACCCTCTGTTAGGATATTTCTCTGTGCACACGGTGGCCTGATTGATTTAACAAATACATTTATACCTAAAAATACACAAAACATTCCCAAATCTCTATTAAGCTTTTTTTTACAATACTTTTATTCTATTTTTTAATGAACTCAACCTAATAAAATAAATTTTTCATAGGTATAGTAAGAAAGAAAAAAACTTTTATGTATTTTATACCAACAAGAACATTTTAACTTGTAATGGCAAAGCTAACCTTGAAGACTAAGTACCAGCTTAGCTAGTTTTAAATGAAATATGGTATCCGTTTCTTTCCTACCATTACCTTTTTTTTTAGAAACAGCTTTTTTATAAAGCTATATCAAATGCAGCCTAGCATTTCACCAACATACTCCGTTTCATGCGTTGATGCATCACACTACTTTGTAACAATTATATCTCCTTTGTTCCATACAGCGTCAGATTAAATCGGAACTTTAAAGCTTAAATCAAACACGAACCGCCCGGTTTATCAGCTCAGATTCAACCCCCACCTGAGGCTGATCGTGTTGCCAGCAGAAACTATTTATTTCTGCAACAAAAAATGACTTATACAAGGACTAACAGCTCCGAAAAGCAAAATCATTATGACCAACATCCTTTCCCTCAATTTCTCTTCTTAATTTACTAGTCGGCAAATAAGACATCTAAACTCGACTAGAGATGGAGAAGAGGGGGTACGAGAGTAATCAGGATGTAAAAAAGGGGGCGGGGTTTGACGTCTTTTTTTCCGGGATAAGATAATAGCGCGGTTAAAGGGAAAATGAACGATCATACAAAGAGAGACTGGTAAAAAAAAGGTGGTAGGAAAAATCTGAACGCTTGGTAAAAAGGAAGGTTGACTGTCTGTCTGACCTCTGTGGGAAAAGTTGGGAAACATTACCACTGTCTTTTAAAATGTCTCAGGGTTATATGCCGAAAAAAATCCCACTGTAAGAGAACTTCCTAGATTCTTGACATGGTAACATTTTTCAAGTTAATTATTTTTTGACTCCTTAAAAAGCACGCTATCAACTCGCGGTATTTAGAATGAAACGTAAATCTGAAACGTATCTGAATGAAACGCAGAAGAAAATTTAAAACACTTTTAAATTTACAGAGGATAACAAAAGAATCCAACCAACAAACAGATGTAAACTTGAAAACACCATTATCCATTATCTGTACTTTTTTTACACTAAACCCTCTTTGATTTTTTTAAATGATTCCTTTGGAATTATTTTTGAACTACACTAAACAAGTCCTTGTGGGTTTCTGTTTTTAATGGCGGATATATACTGGCGTTTCTAAGGGCATTTAATGAGTAAGGTATCAATTTAGTGATCATCTAAGGGCATCAATTCATATTTATTAGAAAAACCACAGCACTTATATTAATGACAAAGTTTTTTAATATCAACTTAATTTTTCAGGGTTTAGTTATTAATTCTTATTTCTTCTAGTAAAAATTATATAATTTAAGAGTATTTCAAGTTAAATTAGAATCATTAATCATAAATTCATATTTTTAGATTGAGCTAAAAGAAAAACACTTTGCAGCGACCTTCAAATAATAAATAGGATTCAGAATTTGAAATACCGAACTAACCAAAGCTAACTAAACTAACAAAGAACATGTCGATACGAGAGAGAAGGAAAAAGTATCTTGTTCCAGGTTACACTAACCTACCCCCCACCTCGCACTTAAAAAGAACCAAGCATGACAATATTCCGAGAGGCGGATTTCCTTGATTCTCGACGCCGCCGCAGCTTTCATTAAAAGCATGGCTCAAACACAAAAATAAAAACTATCTTGCATTGTTCCAAAGACTATAAAGTATCCACTTAAAAACCCTTTTACACAGAGCGGCTTTTTCTCCATTTAAAGCGGCCCTCGTGTTTGTGGTAAACCAGCAACAAGGTCCTTAATGATGGAGACCATGCTTAAGAATTACCAGAGCCCCATTCAACTTACGGAAGACTATTTATTCTTCCTGGCTCACACGATTAGGTAAATTAAAAGCCTCTTTGGCACACAAGGCTGTTTGAATATCCTTTCCAAGAGTCGGTTGGTGTTCCATTATTATTAGTTTCAATTAGGCGATTGGTGCAACCACCAGCTTTTGTGTTCAAGAGAAAGATGGTTAGGGGTTCAACCCCAGATAAGGACTGCCACCGAATGCGTAAGGAGCACCATCAGAATGGTAAAGGCGTAATTATACTAACGATAATCACGTGTCATTAAAGGGAAGAAAGCGGTCTGCAGTGATAGCAGCGGCGATAGGCGGCGTTGGTGCAGAAATTGATAAAGAAGATAGGCGCACGCGGACCATTATTCTGTTATAAGGAGTTCGTTGTCTTTCCTCTGTGGCAACAATGATGGTGAAGCGGAGTGGATCCCGTTCTTCTTTTTATTTTTCTAAGTTCGGACGCGGAAGGGTGATGCCATGCACGCATCGCAAACATACCCTGAATAAAAAATTAATGATTAGCCAGAGAGAAAAGCAGGAAGGAGAGTTTTCACACCGAGGAATTTTCTAATGGGCTGCAGATTTGATTTGTCGCGGAGCGGTCAGTTCTTGATCCATGAGGAATCCACTAATGAGCTCTAAAATGGAGGCGCCGTATATCTCTTTCGCGGGATGGCCTCGCGAATGACTCCCTTAAATATATCATTTGCTACATTTAAGGGGTTTTATTTCATGTTCATTAAGGTGATAAAGAAATTTACGGCTTCACCAAAAATCGTATAAAAACTAAATTATTAACTCACTAAAAATAAGGGCAACATCATGCAATGAATAGGAGATCTCGCATGTTACAGGAGAAATGGAAATGTATTCTCGTATTCTTAAAGAAATTACTGCTTGTGTTACTTCTTTAAAGATAAAAGTGAAATAATATCATTAAAAACATAAAGTTTCTTGGAATATTTAATATGAATTCAGTCATTCATTTTTGTGACAATGGGGAGTTAGTGTTATTAAAAATTTTTTTAAGTACCAATTTTTTAAGGCACTTAAAAACTTAGAAACTTAGCACAAAAACTTAGAAACTTAGCACTTAAACTAAGGCACAAAAAAAATTAACTTCAGCACGATCTTTTAAATCGAATATGTTTGAAGATACAAGAATCAATTAACTAAAATTAGATGTCTTACACTTTCTGTTGCAAATTAAGTCCCAACAACAGGTAGATAATCTTTTCGTTCGCTCTTCTCCCAAAAACCTAACTTAATTAGTACTGCACGCGTCAGTTAATTGAATTTATTCATTTCGTCTTCAATCCCAGTTCATAGAAAAAGTGAAAAGAAGTATGCTTTACAATACGAAATTAGGGAATTCCCCAGCAGGGAGACAAATGCTTTTCACATTTTGAATCAAGTACGTGATACGTTTAAAAAAGAGGAAGTTCTAGAATTGATTTTCACTGCTTCTTGTAGTTAAACCGGTTTATACTATATACACTCATGCTGAGAATAATCGTTATTCTTACTTTGTATATTTATTGAAAAAAAAATATTCCATGCACACAACAAACCCTTTTACCTCCAAGCCCATCTGACTAAATTAAAGACTAAACCCCAACTTCCTCCAGCAGTTCATCTCCCATTCCGAAACCTAAATGTAGTCATTTTCTCCAATAGCCACACAATAACTTTTTACCTCGCTCTAATCTACTTCTACTTCTTTTTATTGACTCTTGGAAGTAATCCTTAACTTAATGTCAGCTTACCTAATGCACGGTTTTACAGATTACCCGGTCTATCCTGAGTACAGAGAATCCTTAATTTTTTTTCGTGAGGAACCGGTTCGCGGTCACCCCTTGAGAAATTTGGATTGACAGCGGGCGAGGCTTTGGTTTCAAGGTTCTGACACCCCGTTCAAGGCTGGAAAAGAAGTTCCGTTCCATTATGTTCCGTTCAAATATTTGCGAGCCCCGATGGGGATGATCTGGATGATGGGTCAACGAGCGGTGTGGTCATGTCACTTTAGAGAAGGTGGTCCTCCCGGCTAATCCCGAAATCACGTTTAGTGCTGTTGTCTTTGAGGGGGGCCGTAACCCAACATCGTTTTACAGTTGGTAGACCGTTGGCGAATTGTTGTGAATTTTTCAAAACATTTTTTTTCGAAAAATTGGTAAACAAGATAGAAAGTCCCTTCTTTTTCCATTCTTAAAAAATTAGCGAATTTTATTCTATTTGGAATAAAATATGACCTGCCCTAAATGGGGATGCCCGGATGCCCTTAATGGGGATCTAAAGCAGGGGTGGCCAACCTTCTTGGAAAGAGTTCCATTCCACTATTTGGGAGACAAAATTTTAGCGTGCCACTTCAACTTTTTTCGATCAATACAAAAATTATAAAAAGTGAAAATATAATTCATAGACTGCGAAGGTTATCATAACTATCAGATTCATAATGACAATTTTGCAAAACTAGGTAAATTTGAAATGGTTTCTATAAAATATTTGCAAAACTGATCCTTAAAATGGGGTTTTACTGCATTGTTATTTCGAATGAAGCACAAGGACTTGTATTGCGTTAGATTAGAGAATAAGATTAAGGGAAGGGATACTGCTTTTTGATCGAGTAACAGAGTACATAAAAGCCGTCAAATTGTGTTCAAGTGGAAGGGAAGAATTCCAAGGGAAAAAACATTCATAAATTCTTGAATGTTTCATGCTGTACATAGGAGGGACATAAAACAAAAATAGATTTAAAGTTGTGTATAAATGGAAGAAAATGTCCAAAGACAAAAACCAAGAAATCCAAAGACATCCAAAGAAATGTCAAAAACGTCTCCCCTCGTTTATTTTTGTGGTGGCGCCATCTATCAAAGTAGTAAGGAAAGTTTTAATGTTGCATATATTTTCGTCTCCTTTCTAAGATTTTAACTCCCTTTTTTGGAAACCATGAAATTATGCATTATTATCATATTTCTTCGTGATAGTTGAAATTTTATGCAAATACTTTCTAAGAAAAAATGGGAAAATAGTTGTAGTTATATTTTGTGTTTAGGTTTATGTTTTACTCATGATAAAATTTATCTAATAAAATATTTTTTTTAAAATACCTTTTCAATTTGTATAAATTTTTAATTTAACAGAAATGTGAAAAATTTATTCATTTAATTTTAATACAAACCGCTTTTTTTCTGACTGACAAGGTAATTACGTTCCGTTCCTTCCAAAAACGCCATTTCCCTTGGAAAAGTCTTTATATTTATATCAATCAATGAAAGAAGTTTAAAACGGAAACTGAGAGTAAAACATATATATGATGAAATTTCATTGACCCATAGAGCAGCAATATTAACCTATATAGAGGGTGTTGCAAAAGGTTGGTGCCTGCCAAATTTAGCATGCTGGTCTGTCATGCCATAACAAACAAGATTTTCAGAGAAACCCATGTCCGCAAATGTAAACTGTGCCCGCTAGAGGACAAACAGTTCGCCGGCAAATAGGCAACATTTACAGGGGTTTTCCAGGGTGCTCTCTCTGAATATGTAACAATAAATTGAAGTTTTCCGTAGAATAATAAAGTTAAAAGTTGCCCCTTCACTGGTGGCCATACATTTACATTTGCACTAATTACATACAGTTTACATTTCCGAACATGGGTTCCTGTGAAAATCTTGTTCGTCATGGCATGACAGACCAGCATGCTAAGTTTGACAGTACAACCTTTAGAGGCACCGTGTATGTATTATTTTTCTTTTCACAAACACAAAGAAATTGTACAGCCAGATCGTTGGTCTTTTTTCATATAGTACCTTCCCATTTCCGGAACACTTAGTTTGCTTTTTCTTTTTAATATTTTTTCTTTAGTTTGTTCAAACATAATCACTTATAAAAACACGATGAAAATTTAATGCGGCAATACCTTGAATAAAAATAGATTTTGAACACAAAACAAGAACAAAAATATTATTTTAAATTGGAGTAAAAAACAACTGTGCTTGACTCACTATGCTCATGTGCCATAAAAATCTAAACAACGATCCAACTATCAACTTTAAAAAAAAAATATTTTGTTAAAAAGATGTTCTTCTAAGAAGGATTGCCAGTTGAAATAAGTTTTTTTTTTCATAAAAAAAGTTTTTAAAAAATCCAAAAAGAAAAATAAGCTTTAGAGAAAACTTTTCAAAGCTGCGTACTCATTTAGAATTAATGTAAAAAACACAGAAAACAATTCAAAAGATTTTCTCAATGCTTAAAAATGTTATCTTCGTTTGTATCACAACAACCACAAGGCAAAACGCACAACAAAACATAGTATACCAATTAAAGCCAGAAGGAGAAAAAGTGAAAACGATGCAAATTACTTCCAAGAAACCTCTTTAACTCGGGTCGCAAAACGAGATATTTTCTGCCTCAGGCGATCTGGGGGCAAAACCATATGGCAAGAGTGGGTCCAGGAACAGAATCCTGCTCCCGGATTAGATCATGTGATACACCATGACGCCGCCGAGTCCGGAACTTGGTTGCTTGGCAACGACATCATCTTGTTGCCATATCCTCTCGAATTAAGTTAGACGGTGATAGATAACGTTAATTGGCAGATTTGGTTTTTCGCTTGGGTTTTAAGTTACTTTTCTTCTAATAAGAAAGTGCTCTTGTTTCGAACCTATTATTTGTCATCTTACTCATCCACACATTATAAAAAGAAAGTGCTAAATTATTTAAAATTTTGAAAGAATCTTATTAAAAAACAAACAAGTTTAATATCTGTATTTATAGAAAAACTATATAAATTTTTAAGAGATAGAACAGTAATTAAGAGGGTCCGCGTTTCTTAATGCTTATTATTATATGAGTTATTATTTTTTCTCTGAGAAGTTAGGCAGATGAGATAACCACTACACCATGGGTACATTCTTTGAGGAGCTTTTAAAAACTATAATTTACTAAGGAAGTCATCATGTTTAGTAACTTTGACTATAAAATTTAATGTGGTTAATAAAAACAGAGGGACGTAATTCTTCAAAAACAAAATTGATTTATAAAAGTTTTGTGAATATACCTATATTTTATACGTTCTTTATAACTTTTACTCTACAATAAATTATTAAATGGGTATAAATCTCATCATTTAAAAAAAAAAATAATACCCTTTCGGGTTATTTTTTACTCAAAACATTTAACACGTATGATATAATTTAGTACAAACATGTTTATTCGGTAGTACATAGCTACAAATTCATTTAAAATGGTTAAAACAACTAAGTATTTTCTGTTCACCAACACACATTAATGCTGGTCATATTCTCATTGCATAGACCTAGTAACCAGACTTATTCAGCAAAATTTAAGCAATGTAAAGCCATGATTCCTGTGATTTAATCCGATAACTAAGAAAATAAAAGAGTAACCTCATTAGCTTTTTCCAGCAGCACTATCTAACTCAAACGCGCCGCCAAATGTATTTGCAGATTGCACATAAAGGCATGCACTGCACCCATAAACCACACGCGCACGCACCTGTTCGTATTGACGTTTGTCATCCCTTGGCCAGAGTGGAGATTTGTAAACAGCGAACAACGCTAAGCAGATGCGCTCGTTAGTTTAGGTTTCGGTATGCGCGCAAAAGAGCTATTATATGATAGGGGTCTCGCAGGTTTATTTTAATGGGAAAAAATGTTTACATTAGATTTTGAAGTATTAATAAAAAGTTAAGATGTAGGGGGTCAGATTCACTAAAAAAGTAAGACGTACCTAATTTCCGTTAGGCAGTTTGGAAGTAATAAATCACTGCAAAATATCGTATACATGTTCGTAAAATATCGTCCATAAAACAATCATAAGTAAAAAAAATGTTTGTTAAAGTAGTTAATACGGAAAAGACCACATTGTTCATAATCACACGTTTTTTTTTTGTTTCTCTAAAAAAAAAAATTCATCACCTAAAATCATCTACAAAAAAATTGTTTCGTTTGTGTTCTAAAATTATCTGTTTGACAAAATGCATTTGAAATTTTTTTTTAAATATAATTGAAGTTTTTTCTATTTAATATTTCATAAGACCTAGGTCAAAAGAGAATAAAGGTCTTATAGGTTAGAAGTACAACACTGATAAAACTTCTAAGATAAAGTCAAAACTACTGTTTTCGTGAAGAACCGATTGGCTTAACAAATTTACTGTTCCAAGACATCGTTATCTGAACAAAATAAAGAGGTTGACTTCAAAATGTGCATTCTAAACCGTTTAAATAACGTATAGTAGCAGATGGCTGAAAAGTATACTCTGATAAAACACAGGTAGACGTGTCACCTGTTCTAACATTTTTCTGACATCAGCAGACTTGATGTTGCTCATTTCACAAAAACTTTTATAAGCTGTATGTGGTTTTTTTCTTATTAGTACTAGGTATTAATAACAGAAGTCACTTCAAACTGGGTTTACGGTAAAACAAAAGAAGGATAGTAAAAGGAAAGAACCTATAAATTGTAACTTTAAAGAAAAATTGTTGTATTTCATAATGAACAGAGAAATTTACCAGAAAATATCTCGTATTATGACTTCGGATGCTGTTTTCTTAACGAATAAAAAAATTTTAAATCTAAATAATTAACAAAATATTTTATGTTACTTACTTATTTCTAAAAGAAAATTTAGTTACTTTTAACTGTACTATCATAAATAAAATAAAGCTTACCTTCATTTCGCATTCCTTGTGACACGAGTATTTACAATCTGAAAAGAAAATTGACAAAATTAATAAGTTTTGCCAATTTAATCTCTAAAGAAAAACGAAACCATTATATTGCAATCACATAAATTACTTAATAAATAAATTACTTATAAACGTAAGTTTTAACGGACAATTCCCTTATTTTTTAGAAAACAGAAAAAAATGAATTTTTCAAGTAAAAAATGGTTTGAAATTTAAATATAGACACTAAAAGTTTCAAAAAAAAATTAGTTAATTCAATATTTTAAACTAAAAATCGACAAAGATGTCAAATATATAGCGCCAAACTTTGTCAAACTTTGAAACTAAATAAATAATTATTGTAATTAAAAAGAATTTTGCACGTATATTCCTCTCTTGGATATATCTATCGAATAAAAATAATATAATAAAATTGTGAAAATTGCCAATTAAAATGAAGTGATTTACTACAATTGCAACACTAGAATAATTGGCCTGCGATAAAAGCGATATCAAAACAATTCAAAGCATGTTTAGATTTCACAGGAATGTATGTTAATTAACCTTTTTTTTACAGTCAGTCATTTGCAGCAGATATTTTGAATAAAATTAGAATTTAACGTAGTCATTCATGAATACAAAATTATCAATTCTTCAATAATAGTTTAATAACTTAAATATCCATTCCACTCTATAATTCAATCATTATATTCAACAAAAACATTTTCAAGCACCACATTTAAGAAACAGCCTAATTAGTGTGGTTAAATTAGATTCTATTACAGAGTAACCTTGAAATTTTACTTTTGCAGTTATAATTCACAGATTCCAGTTTAGAAAGTAGAAATCGAAGTAATATTGCGCAATTAAAATCATTAAAATCAATCCATTTAGGCTCTGATATTCACAAATTTCAAGCAGTTTTTGCCAGGCGAAATAAAACTTTTGCTTACAACAAGTAATCTAATTCTAATTCAGTATTCCTAGCGGGAGAACCACCGACCATCAAATAATTAAAGGGATATTTTTTTCTTGGTTCCGTCCTCTTTATTAATTTGTTCACAACTATTCTATGAGGAAGGAGGAACTAATCAAAATACTTTAGCAGGTATATATTATTAAAATTGAAAAAAAAAAGTGTTATGAAGCAAAAGGTAAGAGGAAATGTTGGCAGAATCAGTGTTGTTTAGTTTAGTTCATAAAGAGGGAAAATTATTCAAATGTTTTACCAAAAAGTAATAGGTACTAGTAATTAAGGTGCAAATTAGTTTGTAGAGTGAAAATATTTACAGTGAAAAAGCTTTCCCCATAAAGGAGAATTTAATGTTTATTTATACAGCTAGAACACTTACGTGTGAGAAATATTAAAACTTTCTAATGTTTTAAAAATTTTAAAGAGATTTTTTTATATCAAACATGTCTAATGAATTACAAGATTCCCTCACATTTCGCCACAATAGGTCATTTTTTGTTTTTTTATTTGTACTTAAATGTGTAATTTAAAAAAAAATAATGGGAAATCAGATATTTTTGAAAAATTCCGTTCTATTCTAGTTTCATTTAATTTTTATTTTAATCTTTTTTGAAGCTAGATTTTTTCAGTACTTTTTTTTAAACACATTTAAATCAGTAAAATAGGCCTCTTTTATGTTTACAAAAAAACAAGATGTAATTTTATATAATTCATTTTACAATTTTTCTTTCCCGTGTAGTTTGAATAGCCTGTACGAATAATAATCAAAGATTTAATATACGATATACGAACAGAATATCATTAGGTTTATTTGAACACCCATACGACCACGAACTTCCAATTTATTCATTAATCATGAATGAAAGTAACCCACACAAGAAGAACTTTAATTAATTTCATTTTTAGTTCAACGCCATGGATTGTAGGTAGGCGTTTTTGGCATCATTAATATATAAGAAGTGTGTAATTAGCTTCATGAAATCCATGAGATGATCCTTATCACGATAACTAAAATAGGTTTACAGTAGTTATAAATTCAAATGCCTTTAAAACTTAGGATCCTTGAAAAACTAAGTTTTAATTTTGACTCAAAATTTGAATGGTAATTATTAAAAGAGTTATGCAGTTAAGAGCATACTAGTCCTTATTTAGTAATTAGTTAACTGATGTTCATTAGTAGAAAAATAATTATATTACATTCTTCAAAGTAATTTCTATCTTGTATTTCATTAGTCCATCAAAAGCTATATAACTCTAGTTTATCTCATCAACACTAGATTTAAAAAATAGGTTTCAATTGAAAAATGTCGAAATAAAAATACAATGTCTATGAAGGCCTGATAGTGAAATTAATAATTAAATTAAAGTTTAATTACAAACGATTAAATGTTATAAAAGTTAGAGTTAAATTTAAATTTAAACTAATTTTAAATTAAAATTTTGGCACAGCTTTAGAAAGAGTCCTCCAGCTGCCATGTTTACCCACAGCTCAAATTATGACAACACTTAAGCATGTTGCTGTGGGAGCTGTAGTTACACATGGCGACTGGAGGACTCTTTCTAAGGCTGTACCAAAATTTTTGTTAAAATTATAATAATCAAGCAGCGAGTTTAATGCAGGTTGATATTTTACTGTACCTAAATTATGTCAAGAAGGCAACTTTTCAAAGCATGCAGGCATCAAACTAATCAAAACAAAAAATCATCATTCTATTGTTTTATCGTTTGATCTCTCAATCTTTCTCATTTGACTACTGTTCTCCCATAGGAAAATAGCACTTCTCTCATCCCCACCCCACCCTTAGCTTATCTTTCTATCGTTTTCCCCCATCCATCTTGTAGATGGATCTATAAAGAGACATATCTGTCCCCTTTATCAAGTTCCATTCGTCAAAATGTCGGGCGGGTTTTTACACTGATTATCGGGATCTAAATATTTAGAGGTTAAGAATGATACTGGAATGACCCTGAAAATGTCGCTATGACAAATCGTTAAATATCCACCAAACTTTTTGGCATTCCATTACTAGTTGTAAGAAAAACTAAAAACACTTGTATGATGTTTTCATTTAATTATTAAAATGTGGAATAACTAAGAAACCAATTCAAAAATTCACAAAAACTATGATTGGAGAAACTAAGTACTAGTTTAGTGCAAATTTCAGCTAACAGTTCATACTAACAGAAGGTACTTCTCAATTATTCTTCAAACCACTGATATACTTTCAATGTAAGTGATGATAATACACTATCATTGAACCATAATCTTTCAAAGACAACAAAAAAGTAACCTTACCTCTTTAAATACAGAAGAAACTTCTTAGCGCTTATCCATTTGAATAAAAGCTGATTTCAATTATAGGTAAAGTACAAGAAAGGGGGAGATTTCACTTCTACCTGAAGCCCTAAGTAAATAAGCACGTCTACTCGTCCATTCAAGAAAGATACAGGTGTAGCATCCTCCGGACATGAACTTCCAAGAGTGGGAAGAACGAGTGGGACAAACTTGTACTCCCATCACCTCATAAAATAACTTTAGTTTTTATTCACTGTTAGTTAGCAAGAGTAATGGCTCGCAACCTAACAGTTGTTAGTTAGCAGGAGTAATGATTCAACCTAACAGTTCAAGGTCAATGCAGTATTGACATCACTGCTCTCACCGATAAAAACAGGAACGGATTTCGTTACCTACAGGTAAATTCCACGTTTTTTTTCTATTTCCAAACCACAAAAACGACAGGTTTAAGCAAGTGCTCTTGCGGAGGAGTACTTAACCACAAAAAGTCCAACTTAACCACAACAAGCAAAAAGTGTATTTATTGGGCAATAAATATTTCTTTGCTAAGTTAAAATAATGGCCGCTCCCCAGAAAGGATTATGCAATTGCGTGGGACTTTTCCACTCTAAATAATGCAGGAAAGCTTTGAAGAATATATTTAGTTGGTAAAGGTTGGATAAACACATATCATCAACTAAAATAGTTGTTCCTAAAAGTAGGCTTTGTATTTTAACGATTCAACTGCTTCTTCAGAGAATATAGTAGATATATGTTTATACTCAGAAAAGGATCATCTAAAAATCATTGAACATTGGAATCTTTTACCATTAGAAATTCAGAATTCTTCCTTTAAAACAGTGGTTTCTAACTCGTAGAAGTTCGTTGACCACCAAGCTTTAAATTAAATCGTTTACAAAAGACCCAACTTTTCTCTTCCCTCATCTTACTCGATAGATAAAATTTTAAATTAATATCCATATAAGAAGCTATTTAAAATTCAGGTTGATGTAAATTATACCAATAATAAATAATATTAAAATTTATTTTAAAAACAAGTCATAAATTAGTCATACAGAAAAAGATGAAGGGGATGAAGAAGATGTGAGTTAAGAGGATAAAAGGATGCGAGTAATGAAGAAGATGATATGAACGAAGAGGATCAAGACTGATAAGGAGGAGGGATGAAGACGATGAGATGGATAAAGAGAATTAAGAGAGGGTTGTTGAGGAGGAGGGATCAGGAAGATAGGAGGGTTGAAGATGATGAGGGATGAGAGGATAAAGAGGATGAGAGACATAATAAAGAATAATGAAGAGAATGAATGGGGAAAAAGAAGATAGGAGGGATCAAGACGTTTAAAAGATGAAAGGGTCGGGAGGATAAGAGTGTTAAGGAGGATGAAAAGGAAAGTCGACGAGAAATGAAGAGGATGAGAGGAATGAAGATGGGTGAAATTAAAAAAAAAGTGTGAAATTCAGTGGACAGATATTGGGAAGAAAAAAAAATTGAGTTCTTGTTCTATAGTGCTGTTCTTGTTACTATGATTTTTCCATAATTGTTTCTTTTAATTTCAGCCAACATCCGAACCCCAAATATTTCAAGTTTGTTCGCCATCGACTTCTAATCCTTGCCTTTGGTTTAAATTTAATTCCTTTGGAAAACTTAATGTAGTAAAACCTTAAGTCCTTGGCCCTAAGTCGAACTCAGTAGTAGATCAACAGTCTGGCATAAAAAGTCTTCATGGAGTAAGATGCGTGATTAACACCTGCACTTGCCAACCGGCTTTCAGGGAATACGTAACACAAACACTGTTTAAATTTAGAAGGCACATCTTTCATCGTACATCAAAATTAGAAAGAGGCAGTCAAGAGACCCGATGCGGGTAACATTACGCTTACCGTAAGGGGGAAGATGGAGTCAGATAAACCATATGCGGAACGACTGAGCCAAGGTTAGATGATAAGCTTTAAAAATATGATAAAATAAACACGAATTTTGCTCGAATTAGAATAATTTAGATCACGATTGAAGATTTAGATTATCTTTGAAGCATTTTGGCCAGTACCTTTTAGGTAGAGAAATAGCCTGGAACTAATTTGAAGATCTAAAACACCATGTAGCAAAAAATTGCCTTTAATATCGTTCAATGAACAAGAGAACGGGAACTTTGATACCTCGAAAAAACTTTATACCCCTAAAAAATATTTTCCTCCTTGAATTTAAGCATTTCTCTATTTTTCCTTAATATCTCAAAAACTCGCTATCTCGAAATGTTTTTCGGGTCCCCTCGAATCCGAGGTATCAAGGTTATACTGATGTATTCCTTTTCTCCAATGCCTTTGCCACCTCACTCACTCTCACTGGTTCTGCATTATGGCCATCTAGACACATAAAGGCCAGAGAAGCTCGAAATCTTGAGTGACGTTCTGCCTACTATTTCGCGTCAGCATCGCTTTCTGGACAACAGCGCAACTCCAGTCTGAAGGGAGCGTGCTGCAAGATTTCAGACTGGAGTTGCGCTGTTGTCTAAAAAGCGATGATGACGCGAAATGGTAGGCAGTCGTCACTCAAGATTTCGAGTTTCTCTGGCCTTATGTGTCTAGATGGCCATGACTGCCTCCTCCACTTGACACTGACCAGGGAAGTGTTCCTCGAAAAGACAGTATCAACACGCTTTTCGATCCATCACACTTTTTCCCACTGCCTCGAAGAACGGGCGTGACTCCACCAATGCGCATCCCTTTTTCATTTAACAGTCGACGGTAATTGTTAATAACATCTCTCTCGTTCAGCTGTAAGCATATCGAATTTCATCGCATAACTTTCACGCCGACAGCTGAGCGTTTAGCTATATATCGCCACGGGTCTTCGCTCAATTAACAAGCTGGGCGTCCAGCATCGAGACTCTTGCCACGTACTTCCAACAAGTTGGGAGGTCCGGTATATATGACTGTGAAAAGGTCCATTATCTTCTGTGTGTTCCTCTTAAAGTACTATTTGAAAAGTTTCTTGATAGGGAGGTCGGGGAAAGAATGAGAAAGGCTACTGCAAAGTTTGAGGTAATTCTCGTTTGTTTTTACTGGAGTAACCTATTTTTTGCAATCAATATTCGGAGCACGAAGTGAAGAGACCTTCATACATGCGACAGGTTGACAATATTTATCAGCAATTGTCGATTAAGTCACGAGCATGATGCATTAATTACATGTTATTAGTCGTTTTAAATGGCTTGTTAAGACTAAAAGCCTGGGTCATTGGGTGGTTTTATAATGTATGGTAGCCTAAAGAGTGCTCATTTCATTTAATTAAGACGTAAGTAATGATGAAGTGCATCAAAATGCTCTTTTGCCTGGTTGGAAGGGAAGTAATTTTCCCCCATGGTTTACTTTAAAATGCAAATATGCGTTCATGTTTTGAATAGAATCAAATAAAAAGGAATCAGGATATAGAACTTCGGAATAAAATTAATTATTGGGCATATTTAAGATAATTTGTCTGCGATAATAATCGCTCTAGATTTATAAACATAGGCATATTCAAGTTGACGAGATAAATAGTATAGAATAAATTAACTCAAGCAAACCAATTGATACGAAGAAAAAAGAAAATCCTAGATTAATACTACAAGAAAACTTTTAAAAGAGGATTATTTCCTAAAAAAATTATTAGAACAATTTTTCCCATTTTTCTAAAGTATAGGCATGTTTATTATGCATTATATTGGTTTGAAAAGAGTATGATAGAAGAAAATCAAGGCAGTGTAAAATTACAACTGTTAAACGCCTACTCTTATACAGAATTTTTATAACATTTATGAAAAAATCAGTAATAAACAGATTAAAAGAAAGTTAAAGGATTCATCCCTATACTTGTTACGAGTAAATTTGATACCTTACGTTCTTTCGAAAACCTGACAATAACAGCAATTAAAGAAGCGTAGATAGCATTCATAAGAAGAAAATAAAAAGAAAGAATAAAAAAAGGATCAAATGCCCATTCTTTCTGGAAGTGATACAACTTGTTACGTCAGTGGCAAAAGGTACTTGGGAGAAGCATTTAAGGAATGACACAAGTCAAGTTCCTGGATAACAGTGAAGCTAGAATCAAGTGCTTTTTGGTATTAAACACGAATAAAACTTGACTCTCAGCAGCAACTAAAGCTATTTTAGGATGTGCTCCATTGAGGAAGAGACCAACACTTTCTTTTAAAAAAAAAAATCCTTTTGACAGCTTCTAAGATTTAAAAAATAAACACTGACATTTATAACATTCTTTTCTTTTGTTATTTAAGAGTTGTTTGTAGGTTTGAAAGGGTTTATAAAGAATGTTTACGGTTTTAGGGTAGGTCACAGTCTTTGGTTGTATGAAAGTATAAAAAGAGTGGTGAAATTTATCTTTCTTTTTGTCACATTCTTGGATAAGAGTTCAATTCACAATAGGACTCATTCAACTGCCACCAAAGGCCTTATTTTGATTCAAGGATATTGCAAATCAAAAGTTGATGTTCATTTTTCTATTCACATCAGGTAAAACGTTTAATGTGCTATCTAACGATATTTAATTAAAAGTAATGAAAGATGTAATCATTGATCTAACATAACGAAGGTTTTATTAAAAACCTAAAAAAGTAAGTATAAAGTCATTAAAAAAATTTTATGATTAAACATTACTATTTTAAGCAAGATTAAAACTTACGTTTGCAACTTCTTCCTTGGTTTATGGGTAGTTGGCAAAGGTCGCAAAACCGGGATCGATGGAAATGTTTCGTTCGGAAGCTGTGCGGTGATTCAATTGGTTTCTGGAAAAAATATAAGTATTAAAATCATGTTTAAAAAGTATCTGGACAATCAGAGTGTATTTATAAAATTTTTGAATTCAATTTAGTTCAATTTTTTGAGTTCAATTGATTTATAATATTTTGAGATCAGGGGGGGCCCTGGGGGCCATGCCCCCCCCCCCGAGAAACCCTAACAAATAGCTTAAAAAACACTTTCTTAATGTTAAAATTCAAAAAATTTTCTGGGGGAGAACCCCCAACCCCCCCTTTAATATTTTGACACCCACAGGCGCCAACGTTTATAAAATATTGGGGGGGGGGGAGGGCCAGTACAAGACATTAAAAAACATAAAATTAAAAGAAACAACCATTAAGTTTACGTGCCTAATTACCTAATTTTGTATAAGATGTATATAGATTAAATTTCGTTACATATATATCCCTTTAAATATCGCCAAGTTGTAAGAGGATTTTGAGGTGCATTTAATGTAAAAGTTTTGTGTAATAATGCGAGCTCGAAATAAGATGGGGGTCTGGGCAATCTCTCCCAGAAAAAGTTTAGAAATTTCTCTGTTAAAAGTAGCATTTCAGCTTAATTCCAAAGTTTGGGAGCTCTCCCCAAGAAAATTTTTAAAATTTGACCCTTAAAAGAAATTTTTAACACATTCTGAGACCTTTTGTGGGTTACCCTCTCCTCAAATAACCGCTCTTGAAGGGGATTCCAAACCAGAAAATATCCAAACATCACAAAATATTGGGGGGGGGGCTTAGCCCCCCTTTAGCTAACATTAGATGGGGCTCAAGCCCTCTCAAACCGGTAATACTATAGTTTAAATGGGCGTATTTGCAAAAATTTTCAGAAGTGGACCCCCGGCCCTTTTCAAAATTGGGCATCTATTTATAATTTCATCCTTGAAAATTCTGTGGTTTAAAAATGAGCTGAAACTTTATTTTTAGAGGCAAATTTTCAAAAATTTTCTGGGGGGCACCCCCCAGACCCCCTATTAATTTCTCATGGTTACTTATTTACTGTTTTCTCCTTGAACTTGTTTCTCTCCTCTCCTTTTAGGAGTACAAGAAGTTACCCTCTTTAGGTGTTATCCAATGGATACCAAATGTACAAAAATGAGTAGAAAAACTTCTATTTGAAGCCAAATTTCACAAAATTTTCTGGGGGAGGACCCCCAGACCCCCCCACATTTGCTTTCGAGCTAGCATTATCTGAAGAAACCTTTATAACTTTAACAAAGTTTCGCATTTTATTTATGTTATACTTGGAAATTTGGGAGCCAAACACCTCGCGAACACAAGTATTATTATGGCCTTACAAAAATGTTTCATCCCCCACTTTCTAAAACAATGGCACGGGCCCTGGATATCCTCTAAGAAAGTTACTATAAACCCCTAAAATGCTGCTTGAAAGCAAGCACTCTTCAAAAAATTTTCTGAGGCACTGAAAATTTCGAATGTAATACCCTCCGACTTTGACATGGCCCCCCCCCGAAAATCTGGTCTGGAACCGCCCTTGTTTGAGATATGAAGTCTTATACTTTGATTATAATTGACAATAGGAATTATAAATTGAGATATTGGAGTATATCCAATTGTCATACAGCTAAAACACGGTAAAATTCTTTTAATCGGTACATAAATTCTGATTAAAAACCTTTCTAAATTTTTATCTTTGAAAACCATCAATAATTCTCAAATTTTTAACAAAAATACTTTATACAATGTTACGTATGGAGCTAAATTTCTGTTACTTTTTCGTGTCATGAGTTTATCGAGTAATAAATTTTACAAGAAGGTATTTTTTTCATGTTTGTCTGGGTTCAATATTGCTTACAATAGAAAAAACTAAACATAAGAGGAAAACTAAAAATAGGGGAAAAACTTAGCCACAAAATATTATAAGTAATTAGAAAAGGAAAGAATAAATTAAAGCTTGTGCTTTTAAAAGTAGCATTTCATTGATATTAAATGTAATACAAAATCAATTTTGGAACGAAAATCAAAGAGTAAAATGTAGTATCCCATTGCAATCGATTTGTTAACTCAGAAACCTCAATACCTAATCAAATTTGTCGAATAATGATAGAGACAATTATTGTTACCCAAATACATGATAAGTCTCGTGTGAAACACCAAATTAGGAAAACGACCTTCAGAAAAAGGTAGAACGTAAAGAGCAAGAAATAAGACTCCAAAGAGAAAGTTCGCAAGGCACGAAATAAAAAAAAATATTATAAAACAGAATTAACATCTAACACAGGAGAGGGAAGAACAGGTTCTTCTCACCTCTTTTCTAGATTCTAAGAATGGCTACTTTTCGGTCCCGTTAAAGCAGTGGAAATTGACATGTGGAATTCGTAGTGACACTCAAAGCTCGAGGTTCACGAGAGGCATTGTTCAAAAGCAGGGAAATCCTTTGAAAAGAGCGAAATGAAGTTACATTGAACTGATCTCTAGGAAGGACCCAACCCAGAGTGACCTTAAACTCAAGTTGGAGCAAAAAGAATCATTGCAAGCGGTCAGGTACCAGATGGAGACAAAAAATGAAACTGAGTGAGAAAAGGTATAATTTCAATTAAATCCAAAAGAAATGTTGGCTTAAAAACGTTAAAAAGAAATGTTTAAAAGCACTATCACAAAAGTACGTCACCAATCCACAATTTTATAACATTAATACAATGAAATTATGCTAAAAAGCTACAGCAATAAGTTCATATTTATTGAGGTAGCCATTGTTTTAATAATTATTTTAGGAATTGAGAGAGTTGAACTTATTATTAACTAGCTGCTCTGCTTCCACGGGTGTACACATTGTATAGTTTTATTCATAAAAGTTTCATTATATTCTATCTTTTATTTTGGAGGAAAGGTATTAAAAATTATCCAGATGTCAAGCAATTTAATTTTAAGCAATATGTATGACTACCTCATGTCCCTTTAAAAACTAAACAAATTGTTATCAGAAATTTTAAAAGAAAAATTCTTACAAAAAATTCCTTGAAAATTCTCTAATTTCAAACCATATCATATACTTATAATTTTGAACTAAATTTTTTGGTGAAATTATTCAACTTTGAGCAGATTAAATATCCTTTAGTTTAAGTAAAAAATTCCAGTAAAAGTTGAAAATTGTCAATAGTTTTAGTGGTTTTGATCAGTTTTCTTAAAACTACAATATAATATTTTCACAACAAGTTGTCCTGTACAACTTTTTATTTTAACTTTTTAGATAAGATATCAAATCAGAATATTAAATTTAAAAATTTTTAAATTGCATCCCTTTAGATTTTTAGAATATTAATATAGTACGTACCCCTTTTAAATAGATTTCAAAATAATTTTTATTTGAAAAAGTTGCTAATTTTCATACTGCTTTATTTGTAACAATAAAGCGAGCTGATCTTTTTTGAAGAGGAATGAAGAAGTTAAAAATTTAACGGAAAAAGGGTCAAAAACAGTCAAGGGGCCGTATTAGAATTTTGAAACAGCTCATTTTGTTCTTGGGATTTTATTTGAACCTAAATATACGTATTCTGGTGCAAATCGGAAGAAAATTGTAGATTTATATAAAGTTTAAATACTCAAACCCAAACAATAAAAATAAATCAATAATATACATAACACACATTGAAAAGCATTCACCAACTTTTGGTGAAACAATCTTAAATTTTTAAAAATCTTCGCAACTAATATTTATTTCTTGAGCAAAAATTAAAGAAAATAACGCAACGATTTATTACACCCGAAAAAAATTGTATTTTAATTTAACTGATAAAAATATTTTAATTGCATCGGCCGGGAATCGAACCCGGGCCGCCCGCGTGGCAGGCGAGCATTCTACCACTGAACCACCGATGCTACGAGAAGGTTTTCAAAAGTATTATACATAAAATACTGCATACTTTGGAAGCTTGCATGTAACCAGTTGCTTGCCAGTCGACCGGTCGTTGGTCACGTGATTGCCAGCTCTTATTCTACGGAAAGTTTTTTTTTTTGTATAAGAGCGTCTAATTAAAAAAAAATTATTTTAATAATATTTTGTATATAAGTAATAGTGTGCTTGAGGATGCTTTCACATTTACAACCAACCCTGAAAAAAGGTCTTCAGTGTTTTTATACCTTTTTTTTTGATAAATCACTAAAATGTAATTTTTATTTGTACATTGATCTAATTTAAATTTCTGTCTTCTTCAGATATTTTTCGAACAAATAGTTATTTTTTAAAGGAAAGATTGCTGAAAGGCTGCATCATTCTCTAAATGTAATTTTTTAAATATAATAATTTATTTGTTAGAAGCGAAACGTAAATTATTATCTTAATGATGTCTGTGCTCCAGCATAGAACCAATTAACCGGTTTGCTAAAATTCTTTAAACTATTTTTTTTGTCATATCCCTCCACGGACCACGTCCAAGACTCTCACGGACCATCACCGGTTGGGAACAACTGATGACGGATCTTCGTCATCGGCAGAAAAGAAATAAAAGCCAAATTTTATCGTTACGTAATAGAATTACATACTTTATAGATAGATGTTCGTATATCGTAGAATTGCATGTCAAGTTCAAAGAGAAACTGAGAAACATGGGTTATGAAACTCCGCGAGACAGTAAAATTTACTCTCTCCTTTTAAGGATCATCTCTTCCTCATTCAGCGCCTTGACCCAAAAGGTTTGCTATTGTTCTCTAATTAGGAAAAGTTCACAAGACAGTACAAATGCTGCCTTTCATTCGCTATGTATTTCCGAGAACTTTTTCTTCGTATGTTAAGAAGATTGTGCTCTCCTAGTACTAGTAGCTCGGAATTCGAAGAGATTAAATCATTCACTGAACATTTTCAACACAGATTTCTTTTTATGCGAAAGAGAGGAAGACAAGAGTTTTGAAAAAAACCTGTCTGCGTATTTGGATTATTGCATTTCCTGAAAAAGCGGTTTAAAAATTTTTCAGCTCACATTTTGAAATGGGGTCAAATGATATTTCCCCAATAAATATTATGTTTATCAAATATTTAAAGTGATGATTCATAATATAAGAGGCACACTGACCATCTTCAATTCAGATTCTGCACGGGTTAATATTATCGTATATAGAGGGATAAAATTTTATATCTAAATAGGTCAAGGCATTTATAAAAAAAGTAGAGGGTACCCGTTTTCAAATTCACAAAAACAATTCTGTCATATAAGGGACATCCTACAGTTAGAGATGCAAAATTCCCGCAGTTTTTGAAACATGGGAAAAAACCCGGGAATTTTGGGGAATAAACCCGGAATTTTGGGGAATATTGGGAATTTTGAGGAAGTTTTGAATATAAACAAAGACGGCCATCTTTAGGCTTAAGGTTAAAATTTTCACTTCAAGAATTCTCGTAGCTAAGAGTTATTTCGTTATTTCAAACTATTTTTTCTCAAAACTTGTTATTTTTAACTTATTAGTGTCTGTAACTTTAACATTAGTTCAAGCGATTCGAATCGAACATAAAATCGAATCATTCATGTCCATGTGGGCACCAAACCATGACAAAAACAGAAAAAAAATGTATGTATATCGGTGATTTGGTATTTGTCAGATAATTATTTCAATTATTCAATTGTTTAAATTAGAATATATTTTCTAAAGGTCACAACGCAGATTTTTCCTGTTTATGATATGAAGTTCAAAATAAATTTTAGTCATCATATTAAGCATAATTTTGATATTTTACTACCCGTGTCTTAAAATTTGCTAACTCCCGGGAATTTTTAATACTCCACATTGAAGAGAAAATCAACATAAACACGATTTCTTAAGCGAGTTCAGATGTTTTTTCCTTCTCCCGTGTCAAAAGTCAAAATTCCCGAAAACTCCCGGAAATTTTCAAAATTCCCTTCCCAAAAAACCCGGTTTATTCCCGGGTTTAAACCGGGTTTTTTCCAGCCTTTGCAACACTACCTACAGTATAGTATGTAGCATTTTGAATTGTTGCGATCTGCCGCCCCCCCCCAAAAAAAAAATTTTTTTGCCGCCATGTGCTATAGCCAATGCTGCACGTGCCTAAATACGCCCCTGAATCAAGCAATATAGATTATGAGCGGTGATATGTTTGTTTGTTTTCTGGTGTCCTGAAAATCAATTACCAACAGCTGCTCTAAGTACTAACTATAATTATACATGATATTGACCTCAACTAATCAATGTTCAATGTCCATTCATTTTAACAGACTTCCTTTATAAGACTCGTTATCATCTACTATAAGTAATACAAAAAGAAAGGAAAAGAAAAAAAAAACATTTTTAACTGTAGATTAATAAAAGTACCTTTCGTTTAATTTCGCACCGAATCAATATCACGCCATAAAGATTAGGAATAAGTTTTCAGTTAACTTAGGGGGACGGGGAGATGTGTAAAAACAAATTTGTTTCCCTCTACCTTGAAAGGATGTATTGGAAAAATCATCTTTGCATGTTTAAAGGCTAATTCATTCCTTTTTCCATGGAAAACATCCATAGACAATTTCGAATGTTCCAGTTCTTTCAAACACGACATATCTTCATGACTAGGGATAAAAGGAATAACATCATTTTATTGGAGAAGGGAAAAAGTGCTTATTTAAGGGCCTTTTAAAGAGGAAAAACTGCTTTCAGTGTGCACTCGAAGTCTTTGAAGCGGTTACATATGGTGCGGAGATTTTATATTGCAAGTCAATGAAATAAAATAATAATTGAAACTAAAGTGAAATAGAACTATGTTGTCATATTTCGAAGGTGGAGAATATTCAGGTCAACAAGAAAAGAAATCTATTGTAACTTTTAAAGGAAAAGTTAATCAACTTCTAAACAGGAACAAAGTACTAGATTATTGGGATCCGACAGAAAATGATCCCGAACGGCAAGATACCTTAACATTTAGTGATGTGGCGAAAGAAATTTTGCAAAAATCGTCCATCTATGCAATTTCCAAAGTTGGACTTTCTCGAAGTACTTGCAGTCAGTTTTCGTGGTTCGTAATCTTGACTTTAGCGCTTATTGGATGCGTTCACCAGATCTACCAGTTTCTGGTCGTATACTTCACATACAACGTTATTGTGAGTCTACACTTGGAACCGACACAGCAATTGGAATTCCCAGCTGTTACTATATGTAATTTAAACAGGATGAGAGAGAGCTACCACAATTGCCTGAAACCATTCGTTTCGTTGAAGTCTTGTGAAAAAAAGTCCAGTAAAAAAGGACCTTTTACTATGGTATCTCGTATGGTATCATCAGAGAGGAGGGGTCTACGCTCGTGCACCAATCAACTCGATGAACCTAAAAAGAACTCTATGATGCATTTCTTGATGCGGTACTCTAATATGAGTGAGAAAAAACGTAGAGTTTCGAGTTCTCAAGCGAACGATTTCATTCAAGAGTGTTTCTTCGACGGACGAAAGTGCTTCGTTGACCAGTTCAAGCTCTTTCAGAACCTGAAATATGGGAACTGCTTCACATTCAACTGGAATGCTATGAAGACAACGTCCAGAACTGGACACTTCTCAGGTCTGAATCTCGTTCTTAAACTAGAAACCCGTGAGTACCTTAAGAGTCCTCCTCCCCGATACGCGACCTTGAACGCTCCCAATGTTATCCTATGGGACATTTTTCGACGCAGTTTGCAGCCTCAATTTTGATCGCACATTCTCAATTTTTGCTGCATGTGCAAGAGCAGGAAAATATCATTTTTTATAACTACTTTTAGTAGCTGAAATCGCATTATTAATATTTTTAATCAATTTTTGAAAGTGTCATGAACAGCTTAACCGCCTTTTAAACAGGAATTTCACTAAGATGTTTTTTAAAAAATGACACGAAAATTAGTTATGGCACTAGCCTATGCTTTTAAGAATCGAAAAATCATCATATTTTTTGTGAAAAATTGAAATATCTAATTTTAAAATGGAATTTTGTGAAATTTCTCTCATCGAAATATCGAAATTACAGCAACCCACTAGTGATTGATGACCTCTCTCCTCCCCTCTCGCTCCGTCCGGTCCGGTCAGTGGGGTGAGAGTCGTTAAAGGGGGACTGGGGGTTGACAGTGTTGTTTTTAGGGATATGGGATATGGTCGTAATCAGTTGAACGGCAGATGTGTTCGTCCAGATGTTTCAGTAGTCCTGTCAAAAATCTTGATCCGCGTATTGCTGAACTTCTTGATAGAAGTTTGGTGATGGTCTCATTTTCTTAGTTTACATCATATGACATTATTGCTTAATTTATAAATTTCCAGAGTTAGAAATCTCAATTTTTAAAAAACTTAGAAAGACAAATGAATTGCAACTTTATTAATACTAATTAGCATTAATTAAACATAAGGTAATGCTAATACCGGATATTTTATTCAAATTTCAAAGAAATTATTATTTTTATAATCATTATTATTAATTATTTTTTAATATTCTTTTGTAGTAATATTATTTTTAATTCCTCTTTTAAAAAGTTATGAAATTTCTTCATTTAACCTTGGAGAAACACAAATCCAAAGTTAAATTGGTATTTTAATAATAATTAGATCATGATATTTTTAAATGGCTCATAAAATTTAAGTAATAATTAAGAAACCAACCCGAACTTGCAATACATGTTTATCGAAGGGATATTCTCTTTAAAGTAAGAAAAAAAACTGAACTTAAAATTTCATAATGAATGTTAAATTCAAAACAATTTAAATATCTTTAAAAGTATCCCAAAATTAATTTTAATGATTCTCCCATTTTAAATTACCTAAATATTTTCCTATAGAGAACTGTTCTTTTTTAGATGAATGTTTAAAAAATATATAAACTTTTCTTTCCAAAAATGTAACGACTGCGAAGTGGACCATTTTCGTAAAAGTCGCACCTCTCATGCTTCGGCCAGAAATCTCTTCACGTAATTTGTTATTTTGTTGCCCGAGTCTCAATACACTTTCTCAGCTTTGTAAGGGGTGGGATACATTGGTTTGGAAAATTACAATCCATAAAACTGTCCCAGTATTTCGTCGCAAGTGTTCCTTCCTTTGTTTACCTCCTGATATTTAATAACCTCCCTAGAAGCTCCTTGAAATTTTATGCACTAATGTTTTAGACCCTTATCAATGGTTTGTTGTGGTCAACGAAGCATGAAGGTCAAGGACGATTTTCTACTGCAAATATATCGTCAGGTGTTATTGCAGGGACTTGTGAATAAAAAAATAATTATGTAGATTTGAGGAAGATGCATTGCGGAGAAACAGGAGACCAGTAATCCAATTATTAAACGTTGGAACAATTGTGAAACGGGTAAAAATAAGTGCAAGAAAGAAAAATTTCTTGCACTTTGGAATCTTTGCATTAGGAATCGAAAAATAAAACGTCAAGCCCTTTTTGAAGGATTTTAATTATGGAAATTGGATTAGGGGGGGGGGGTGTACCCTAATTTTTTAGCCGAATACTCAAATATATTAATTTTATCATTCATTTTTATTTATCTTTATTCTCAAACATGTTTCAAGAGGCTTTCAGCCAATATTATTCCTGTTGCATGAAGGATAAGAGTAAATTTGTAGGGAATGGGAAAGAATCAATCAAGTTCAAAGGGAAATGTTCAATGTAAAAGATATTTACAAACCCCTGAACAGTGAATATTTATGATTCTTTTCTCGTCATTTTGTATCTGAAAATGTTTGAATCCCTTTCCTTATCTGTCAGAGGATGAGGGGGCAATACTTTCACTCTTTCCGTTGCAACCCGTGTTTTCAGAATGTAAATCCCACTGACCAATGCTACAAGCCTATAGCTATAACACTTGAATAAACAAACCAACTAACCAATCAACGGTACTTGCTCACTTCCCTTGGGGATCGCCATACCAATATATATGAGCTTTTGATAACCATCCTACTTAGTTCAACTTCCGACTACATACGTATCACTGAAAAATATTTGTTCCCGAATTATTTGTTTTATTTCCCGAGAAATCTTAGTGCTGCAAGTGAAATCTTAGTGAAGATGGCCCGATACTCTAAAAACAAACCATCGGGAAAATTGCGTTTATCGGCCAAACGCAAACGACCTGGACCGAAAAAAGGCGTTTTGAATAGAAGGTAAGTTTTTTTCTCTTTGATTATATTTATATTTGATATGATATACCTTTTGATGTAATCCTCTAATATATTTATAATATATTTATGCCGTTGATTATAAAAGTGGTTAAATTTAAGAAATTAAAATTACGGTTTTCTGTTAATTTAATTAACACTAAAGTGTGCTGAAAATTGCCTACATTTTCGAAAAAACATATACTTTTCTTTTAAATGTCTATTTAAAAAAGTTTATAACATGTCAGAGTAAAATATTTTACGTTCACCTGGTAGAAGTGTATAATGATTAAATTGTGTGGTAACTAGAATAAATTGAAGGAAGGATTAATTTGTCTTTGTATAGTGTTGTACAATAACACTTGATAAAAATGCATTCATGTGTAAATAACAAGGTTGAGCATTTTGCCAGCTAAAACGATATATTCGCCAAGACCAATTCCAAAAACTGTTATAAACAGGGATAACTGGTAAAAACCTAAAATTCGATCAACTTTAATTTAAATTTAATTTGGTTTACGAAGAACGTCAAATTTTATTCAAATAAGAATTTAAAATTTACCCTTATTTGATTTGCTTTCATTATGCAAAAGATTAATTTTGAAGTCTGTGTTTATAGTTACTCTATATTTTTCATTCTAAATTTATTACTAGATTAATAGAATCGTCAGTTTGAAAAAGGGAATAAATCCAAAAAATGACTTGACCCTTTGTGCTCAAAAAATCTCCAAGCTTCGCTTTACAAATGAGTGTAAAGAGGAAATAAATAACTACCCCCTATCAGCAGATATAAGCCCCTTGAATTCTGTGAAATCGATGTCCATGTCCATACATTATGTTTCTTAAATTTGAAATTTAACTTAATTCTTCTTTCTTTTTATTATTTGTACTGTAAACTAACCTAAAATAAGATTTGCCTTGTTTTAAAAGTGTTATTACATATTTTTATTCAGTGAAAGTTTAATTATATTAGTTCTCCTTAATTACTCAGTTTAATAATATATTAATATCAGTATTGCTAATGCAAGTCAAATGAATCAAAATTTGCTAAGTTTGAAAAAGGGAACAAATCCATCGATTTTTTTCAACTGTACAACATTTTGAATACACTTACATTTTTTTCGACGATTGTCTTGTATTCCAACTAGGGTTATGAACTTCCAGTTAATATTTGGTGGTTTTACAGTGATAATTCCTTTACATATTTAGTTGTTTTTTTCTCGATTTTCTCAAAACTTAGTTTTTTGACTTTATTCCTTTTTGTCGATTCAATTCGAATTGTGTTTTTTCATTTGAATAATTTTTGTACCACATGTCATTTAGTAATTATTAAGAAAATATTTGAATTTATTATTATTTAATTCCAAAATATTATGTGATAGAAGTCAAATGTAAATTTGTAGAAATCCTAGTAGAAAATTAACCCATAAACATGTATTACAAGTCTAGATTGTAATGCTAAAATTTACCTTTCTTAAATTTTGGAACTTATATAGGAGTAAATACTTTGTTAACATTTTATATTAACCTGTATATTTTACTCATAACTTGTATTTTAACAATAATTATCAATATTAAATAACTAGTGTGGTTAATATTATATTAGTATTGTATTTAGGTTATTTAATACGCCAAACATTAACCAAATATGTACGTACATAATTTTCAGGAAAAACATTTTAATGAATTCAGTTTGTTTCAAGAACGACTCAGCGTATCTTATATTTTATTTCTGAAATTTTAGGAAAAAAGTTGATAACGGTGACAGCTCTTGCTTTGCTCAAGAAAAAAAGAAAGAAATTGAATACGCTGCAAAAGGAAGACGTGTCGTTGAAATTGGATTTTTTCTACAACAATTATCAGCTCTGAGTCAACACGGACCCTTTGGTTGTAGTTTTAGTGATATGATTCTGATTGATGAGACCCAAAAAGGTCTTAATTGTGGCCTAAAGTTTCAGTGTCGGGTGTGCAATTATTCCAACACAGTATGGACTAACAATGCAGAATCAACTATGCTCGATATAAATACGGCTGCTGTTCTCGGCATAACAGAAATTGGGTGTGGATTCTCCAATCTGGAGGAATTTACTTCCATTCTCAACATTCCGCCGATGTCAAGTAATAAGTTTTTAAAAGAACAGTCGTTGGTGTGTAGCGCATGGGAGCAGACGGCAGCGCTGGAGATTGAGGCGGCGGTCGCCGAGGAGAAGCGGCTGGCCGTGGAAGCAGGCGACGTCGATTCCCAGGGATACCCGCTCATCACTGTTGTCGCAGATGGCAGTTGGGCAAAGAGATCTTATAGGAGCAATTACTCATCCTTATCGGGAGCTGTAAGTATTTTCAACATTATCTCTTACCAAGTGTGTATTTTAAAAAAGTAGTTTATATATAACATTTTAAAGTAAAATTAATTTTTACTAAGCTTATACTATTTATGAAACGCATTGCATTTATTTTATTATATTTCTCCAATGAAGAAAAATAACATTTAAGTTTGAAAGTAAATTAGACCTCTTTCACATCATGGTGAAAAAAAATTGTAAAAATTATGTTCTTTTTGTTCCTAATGTTTCAGTCTTGTATAGGGTAATTCCACTTAAAAATCGACACAAACAATCTCTGTAAACCTCACCATTTCCGATTTCTTTGAATGCTTCGATTTTAAAATCCATTCTTAGTGAGCGTCTAGTAGCCAAAATGAAGCTTCTTTCCAAATTAAATGTTCGTAGCCTTGCTCTAGTACATTTGGAGGAATCGTGATGAATGAATGGTATTTGGATTTAATATATGTAGAATTATTATTATAATGGTTTCTAGTGGCTTTAAATACTGGTCAATTGAAGTGAAATTGGGTACATATGTGTTTTGTACCATGCTTTTCTGAAATAAAAATTTGGGATTTATAAAGAGGGAGTGAAGTTTTCTATATTTTCCCCTTTTTAGTGATTAAAGATGCAAATTAATTATGAATGAATGAATGGATGTTTATTGTCACACACAGTATTACATAAATACAGTGAAATGACAACATAAAAGAAAAACAAATATTAAACATAAATAGGCAAATGTATTTTTTATGTGATACCAAAAAGGCAAAATTATGCCCGATTAAAATGATACTGGAACATTCTTTCTTATGAGCTCCCTTTTTACATTAAATCAAATGTATGTTGTATATTAAAAGATAGGACATGCATTTTCATTTATTACCACTTTAAATTTCAGTATATTTTGGGAAAATTCTTAAGAATATTTTTGGTTGCCATAAAACTAGTTTTATTTAGAGGATTTTAACAGAAGTAATACTTTTTTTACAGGCAGCTATAGTTGGCTACAAAACGAAAAAAGTTTTGCATATTGGAATAAGAAACAAATACTGTTCATATTGTACGATGCAGGAAAGACGTGGAAGTAATAAACAAAGTCATAAATGTTTCAAAAATTGGAGCGGAAGCTCCAGTAGTATGGAAGCGGATGTAATTGTGGAAGGTTTTCTGCAGAGTGTCCCAATGCACCAAGTTAAATTTGATAAGCTAATTGCGGATGGGGACAGCAATGTATACATGAAAATTTTGGAAAGTCGTCCGTACGATAATATAACTGTTCAAAAAATAGAGTGTAAAAACCATCTGCTAAGAAATTTGTGTAACAAATTGAAAGACCTAGTGAAAGATAGTAAAACCGGCTATAATATAGAAAAAAGAAAACGTTTAGGAGGCAACATCCTCAGGATAAGAGGAGGAATAGACAAGGCTTCCAGACATTGGAGGGAGGAGCCAGTGTCTTTTGAAGAGAAGGTGAAAAATTTAAAAAAAGATATTAAAAATACCCCTTTCCATGTATTTGGAGAGCATGGATCATGCCAAACGTATTTCTGCAATAAGAAAGGAAGCAATGAAAATAATTACGTTGAAGAACTACGGAAAGATGGAATATTTTTTAAAATTTTAGAATACGTTATGCTAATGGAGGAAAATGCCCGAAGTTTGCTGTTTGGTGCAAACAATAATGCCGTTGAGCATTTTAATTCAAAAATCGCCAAAAAAGTTGGAGGAAAACGAGTTAATTTTTGTTTGCGAGGATCTTACCAAGCAAGGTGCTTGTCATCAGTTGTGAGTCACAACAGTGACTTCCCCATGACATCTTTCCATAAAGTCTCCATTCAACAAAGTCCGGGGAAGTTCACAAAACAAAGAGAAGAACGGCTTCACACAAGAAAACTAAAGTTAAAATTGAAACAAAAACCGAGGAGAAAAAAAGAAATTGCAAAACCCGACACTAAAGCTTACGGGATTCTTTCCCAAAGACCGGATTTGCCACCAGAAGAAGCAAAAGAAAAAGAAATAGCTCTTTTGGCCTCCCTAAACCTTACACCAGAACAACGAAGGATTTTAGAAGAATCAACTAGCGACCAGGCTGATTGCGGAATTTGGTTTGAAGAAAGGAGGAAACGTCTGACTGCCTCAAACTTCGGACGGGTATGCAAGATGTTACCTACGACAGGGTGTGGGAAATTCGTCAAAACGATTTTGTACAGCAAGTTTGAGAACTCTGCGACAAAATATGGTAAAAGTAACGAAGGGCTCGCGCTACAATTCATCGAAGAAAAGCTCTCTGTGAAAATTAAGAAGTGCGGCCTCTTCGTCGACGAAAACCTTCCGTTTCTAGGAGCTTCCCCGGATGGAGTTATTGTTGGGGTTGATGGAGTTGTAGAAGTGAAATGTCCTCATTCTGCTAGGGATAAGACCCCTTACGAATTTTGTAGAGAGTCAAAAGATAAATTTTTGATTATTCACGAAACCGACGACGTTGTGGTTGGAATTAATAAAAACCACAACTATTTTTTTCAAGTGCAAGGTCAACTGCACATAACTAACAAGAGCTTTTGTGCATTTGGGATCTATACTCCAAAAGATATTATTATTGAAAAAATATTCAGAGATGATAAATTTTGGAGGGACAAAATGGAAGAAAGGTTAGTAAAATTTTATAAACTTTGCATTCTTCCAGAGTTGGTAGATCCACGCCTACCGAGATCAATGGCAATAAGAGAACCACAGCACATTCGTGAAGAACAAGAAAAAAAACGTAAGAGGTAATAAAAAAAATCCTTAGTGTTTTACTTTTAAATACCGATACCGACTCTCGTATTTTTGGTTATTGTTTTGTATTCATAGTTCAAGTTTTACTTTTTAGAATAAATCAATTTTATCAATAGTTTTATCAATTACCGTTTGACTACAAATCTGGGTAAAATGAATATTTCAAAACTTTTTTAACCGATTTTAGTACATTTATGGTTTAGGTTACTTCCAAGTCTTATCAACTCAATTATTTCAAGGCCCTAGTGGAAGAATTAGTCATTCATTTAGGAGGCTAGTAAATTTTAGATGTTAGAAATAATTTGTTTCTCCCGATTAAAGTACTTTTAGTTCCTGACAGCCATTTTCATAGCCTACTTGGCAGCATTACCTCTTGTTTTTTTTTCTTTTTCTTCAAGAATGTGTTGTGCATCTCCTAAGATATTCATTTAACTTCCTTTCATTTCATATATTTTGTATTTTATTAAAATATAATTTATCAAGTTCCATTAATATACGTTTTAACAATTAATACTTCATAATTCTAATACTCTTTTAATGTAGTACGTATCTTAAATTTATTTATTCTTTACCAAATTTAATGACTTTATTTTATTTTCAATATATAATTAAATTTATTACAAACAATTATATTTTTTTGTGATTCCTCTCATTTGTTGTTTTAAAAACAAAATTTAATTTTCCTAGGTATTTTTAATTAAAAAGATAATGTAAATTTTAATTTTGTATAGTTCTGCGAGTATTTTTTCTTGCATTATAATTATTTCTCTCTTTTATATTTAATGTGAAAAAAATCTTATGCATAAGACACTACATTTTCAATAAAATTCATTCAATTTTTTCTGGACTTAATCAATGGACTTAATCAACTAAAGAGTAGTTTTTAGTCATTTATTTCTTAATTTATAAATATTCAACTCTTTCAAGATTTTTGGATGACGATCCCTATTTAGGGGAATATAGGACTAATACTCTTATTTAAATTTATTTATATGCAAGAATTTATTGTTGCTTGTATAATTTTCTTTTCTTAGTTACATGTATGAGGAATTTTTTCTTTTGCCTTGGCTATTCTCTTTGGCGTTAGAAATGTAATTATTTGTTTTAATTAATTTTTTGTATTTTTTATTCGTATTTCATTGTATGATCCCAGCGTATGGAAAATACAATACTATATCCGTCAAAGAGTGTAAAAATCGATTATTTTGGATGTAAGGCATCGTTTATGTATATATGTAAATATTATTAGCATCTGTATCAATGCATCGTGTATGTATATATATGTAAATATTATTATCATCAGTATCAATGCATCGTGTATGTATATATGTAAATATTATTATCACCTGTATCCATGCATCGTGTATGTATATATGTAAATATTATTATTATCTGTATCAATGCATCGTGTATGTATATATATGTAAATATTATTATCACCTGTATCCATGCATCGTGTATGTATATATGTAAATATTATTATCACCTGTATCAATGCATCGTGTATGTATAAATGTAAATATTATTATTATCTGTATCAATGCATCGTGTATGTATATATGTAAATATTATTATATGTATCACAGGGGTATTTAGGGTTTTTACCGCCCTGTGCATGTCGATTTATTGCCGCCCCATTATTTCATTTTCTGTTTCAAGAAAATACCCCCCCCCCCTTCCTGAAGCTCAGTCATTTTCCGTTTGATGCTCTGTGTCATCCCTTTGCTTATAAAATAAGCCTCCATCCGCGGTAAATCATTTTAAAACCCACAAAAAAAACACAAGCTTTTTCCCCTGAGATGCAGAGTAACTGACAATATTGGAACAGAACGAAGATGACCAATGACCTGACCATGCCATCGATCCTTCACAAGTGGGGTCTTGAAAACAGGCTAGTTGCTTGATATTTCTGTTTTTTGTTTGTTGTATCGTTCGGAACTGTTGGGAGGGGGATGTGACCGTTGTTAGACGATGGGAATGACTCAACCCTAAAATACTAACTTAGTGAAAACCGTGCGGTACATTTTTTTCAAAACTGTGTATAGTATGTAGCATTTTGAATTGCTGTAATCTGGCGCCCACAAAATTTTGCCGCCCTGTGCTATAGCACATGTTGCACGTGCCTACATACGGCCCTGTGTATCAATGCATCGTGTATGTATATATATTATCTGTGTATTATTTGGTGTAATTATGCAGTTTTTAGTATATTTAAATAAAGACCAAATTCAATCAAAATTTCCAAAAAACTTGCATTTTTCTGAAATTTTTCTTTTTTGAGGTCTAAAAATGTATTATTTTCACGACCCAATATCTCTGTGAATATTCACGTTATTTTTATGAATTTTTTTACTATGAGTTGTTCATACCCTTGGCAACAATATTTGTATTGAGTAAGTCAGATACTACCAAATATGATGAGAATAATTTGTTGAGGGTTATTGTAGGGAGTATATCCTGAATCACACTCATTTTTGGCCACTAAATCGAAGAGGCTAAGGTAATTTTTGGTAGCTATTATAAAGTATTTTATAACTTTTTCGCATAGTTTTTAGAAGTAGTAAAGTATGTTATCCTGCTACCTATTCAAGGTCAAAATAGGCGAAGGGTGGGTTGAAAAAACGAATGGACATTCAGCACGCGTAGTGGCTTCGATTGCGCGCTATACAAAAACTAGACATGATAGAGAAAACCTAAAGGCAGATTTGAAATCAGCATCAAAATTACTACAAAACCCACATAATCCCGTTTCTGATGATTTTTTTAGTGTTGGCCTGTGTTATTTATTTACATGTACATGACATTTTTTTAATTGCTTATTTATAGCGTCAGTGTGGATGTAAAATTCCAAAAACAACGTTTTAACTTTTCTAGAAATGCCTGACTGGTGGGGCCCTATTGTAAATTTGTCCTACTAATTATGAGGGAAAATACCCAATAAACAAAGTAAGGTTTTTGAAAGTTGACACCCTGTATTTATATAGCCTAAACAAATATCAATCCAAATTACAGAGTAAGTTGAATAGATTAATAATTATAATGATTGTTAAAAGTACAGGTAAACCTTACAATCTAGTTAAAACGGATATATTATTTGGAATTGTTTTTTAATGAAAGTTACTACTCTACTCATTTTTTACGATCAACTTATCAAACAAGGGACGGAATAAGAGTATGTGGAATCACGGAAATATGGTAGGTTTTTTTCCCAGGAAGAGAAGGAGTCCTCTCAAGCAAGCCTCACTCTTTTTCTCGCTGCGTTCGGTCAGTGGGGGGAAAGAATCGCCAGGGGGTGATGGTGTTGTGTTTCAAACCTGTCTCTCTCCTCCAGCTTCACACTGGGGTGTGAAATGGGGGGCGTAAACAGTGGAACGCAAATGTTTTGTAGGTCTTCTTTATAGGATTTTGCAGTCCAATCGGTACAACCCGAAGTTTAGCAAAATATCACCTTTATTGTACACTGTAAAAAAACTGGCAGATGGGTTGGTTGTGGAAAACCGTAAAAATTACGGAGTAAATCCGTAAAAACAACGGTGTTAACCTTACAAAACCAAAATCATGGGTTAAAATGGTGAAAAGCCGTTGTTTTTACGGATTTACATGAATTAAAATGGTAAAACGCCATTGTTTTTACGGATTTACTTTGTAATTTTTACGGTTTTCCACAACCAACCTAGCTGCCAGTTTACAACCGTAAATTTTACGGGAATTTTTTACAGTGTAGTCCAAGGTGCAACTTGCATTTTCAATGATGCTATGAAACTTGATACATATGTTCCGGGATCTATTGAATGAGTTTTCGATCGGCTGCTTAGAAAAATTTCCTTGACAATTTAAAATTTTTAACTTCCCCAAGAACCCAAATTTGATGTCATATGCAGTAATAATTTTTAGGAAAAGAGTCATCGTCCAATAGTCATCATCGAAAGAGTTATCGCCCCCGAAGCACCCGCGGAAGGGTTAGGAAGGATCTACGTATCACGTTGGCACACTCAAGAATTAATATTCATGTGTTGAAAAATGAATTTATTTTATTATAAGACTTTCCTTTGTAGAAATTATTCAGTCCTTTAGTAAATGAACGTTTTTTAAACGAGACTTAGTGTTTCACGCCGTTAGAAAAGGCGTGATCCATAGAGCCTCCTATAGAGAAAGGGTGTTTTTTTTTCTACGCAATCATCACACACTTTGGCATCCCTTAGATCTGCAGTTTATAATCGTGATATAAGGTAACCCATATAGTATTTTTTTCCAAATATATCTATCTTCGGGATCGCATCTTAAATTTCTGTATAATTTAAAGCTTTCACCTTTTCATCACATTTCAATTTTAGGTATTTACAAAGTGGATATCGTGCTTCTAATCATGTTTAAAATTTAAGTAACTACTATATAAATTTGAAGGCGGTGATATACGAATATGAGGTAAAAAAGGATTGGGGAGAAATTTATTACTTTAAAAAATTAAATTAAATTCCGTAAAATAGTAGTTTTAAAATTTAAAGTCCCTGATCGTGTCCTTAGTATTTTTCAAATAACGACTGCTATGTATCGTGATGGATTATAATATTTAAAGTTTTTAACAGTTAGCATATTTAGTTTGAATCGAACCAAGTATACACCACAAAAATATAACTATCATACATAAAATTGAGTTTTTTAATGGTTTTGACGCCTTTTCCACTGAGGATGTCTTCCGATCTTTCTGAGGTATGAAAACATAACCCTTCCGGCCTCGGAAGGTTTCCGGAGATCGTCCTTCGATCAACCCAATCCCCGGTGAAAGAAGATCATCAAATAGAAAAAAATAACAACTCGTAAAAGGAGTAAGAAAAAATATATTTTTCACAGAATAATAAAAAAACCTTTGAATTTTATATGAAACTGTGCTAGAATTTTCCAACGATTCCAAATCCGTTAGAATTATTTCAATATTTTTATTAATTCAAAATTTGCGATTTGTGAACCCATATGGTCTAGTACTCGAAAGAGGAGATATAGATCTTGATATCGCTCTCTATGGTCTCTAGGCCACCTGCGATGCCCCCTTTTCTTGGCTTATCTCCGCGCGCGCTCCTCTCCGCTCAATGGCGATAGAATTTATCGCCAACCTAAAATCAGACCGGTAATGACCAGGACCGCGCGAGAATTTTCTTGCCAAAGATTACCCCCTTGTGATGGGAACCCATGCCACGCTATTTTGACAGCTCTTTCGTGACGCCATCTGGATTTTTTTTTATCGTGAGTCTGAGTTGCTTTTTTTGGGAGGAGGACTCTTAAACACACGGACACTTTCGGAGCTCTGGTAGAGATCCACGACCCTCGCGACGAGCCCAACCCCGAAGAAAGAGGGACAGTGGTCAGTCCCGGATTTGAAACCTCCATATCTTTGAGACAAGTGAGAATGGTGCGACTAGAATCTCCTTACAAAGACCACTGCAAGATTTATGACCCCCGAATCGCTTCTGGTCCGAGCGAGTGCATAAGGACGTGTATACAGAAGCACAGCGTAGAGACGTGCGGTTGCGTGGATCCGACATTTCCATTCGCGAGAGATGCGAAACCCTGCAACATGGAGAACATGACCGAAATATGCTGTTTGGACAAAGCAATAGAAGATCTGAGTGCTGAAGAAGGTCCAACTTGTCAGTGTCCGTTACCTTGCGTTTCTACTGGTTACCACGAAACGATTTCAAAAGCAAGATGGCCGTCCAATGCAACGTATTTCACGTCTTACAACGATACCGACTTGAAAACAGTCAAAACGGATATGCTTAAATTGAATATAGTTTTTTCTTCCCTCGTGCAACAACTGTTTGAACAAAAACCCATGTTTCATACGTCAGAAGTTTTCAGCCACTTGGGAGGGGACCTTGGACTTTGGCTAGGGTTGTCTTTAGTTACTATTTTTGAACTCATTGAAACTACTTTTTGTTTGGTGAAATATTATTTCCTTAAGAATTAAAGGCAGATAATGTTATTTTTAAAAATATTTAATTTTATCGGATAAGAGAAAGTTGTTTTATAATTATACTAGCTTATATGCCCGGCCTTGCACGGGCGGGGTCTTAACTATCTTCTTTGAAATTTTTAATGTATTCTATGCCCTTTTTTTTTGGGGGGGGGGGTCGAAAGGTATTAAAATCCATCCAGTTGTAAAATCCATTCCGGTCGGATCTGTTGGGTCATATTCTGTCAAAAAAATTCTGTCATATAAGGGACAGCCTACTGTGTAGTATGTAGCATTTTGAATTGTTGTAATGTGCCGTCCCTCAAAATTTTGCTGTCGTGTGCTATAGCACATGTTGTGTTGATGTGCTGGTGATGATGAATTTTTAGTATAGTGGTTCATCCCTCTCATTCATTTATATTCGTCCATATTTAGTTTAACTACGTTTCTCTTAAACACGAAGAGGCACATGACGTATTTACAGTCGTTATTCATCTTTCCCAAGTTTCTGAAAACGTTAGAAACCAAAATATCCTCCCATAATGCATGACCAGAATTGAAAAATATTATTCAAACGGGGAGCCAAAAAGGTTTGGATCCTCTCGAGTTCAAAAAACACCACCCACGGGTCAGGGAAACTACGTCCGAGAAAACAAAATCTCATTCATTCCATAACGAACGAGATGAAGCGAAAGAGGACAGAATTCGATCGTAAACCTTGCTCTCTTTTTCCAAATAAGAAAAGCAGAAAAAACTGTGCCACCCTTCACACGTGGAGCCCATGGTGTGACGAAACTTGCTAGCTAGCTAGCTGGTCGGTGCTTTTGAGGAACCGACGATTTGCATAAAATATTCTTCACCGGTTCCTTTATTCCTCTTTTAACCTCTCCATGCATCCTTTAATTCATCATTCCAAATAATCGGAGGAGGTTAAAAAAGATGGGAGTTAAGTAGAACTATGGTCGTACCAATAGGGCCAATGTTAATTTTTTTTGTGTGTTTATTCTAAAATTAAGGTCAGAAGTAGAAATAAGCGGAATTATAGTAGAAATTAATAACTATAAAAACCTTTAAAAAATTATATGTGGACTGTACCAGAGCTTTTTAAAGTTCGAGATATAGTATATGGAAAATTATAATTATTTTATCTTTGTTTAATATGCATTTAACTCTTCCTCTTCCATAACTAGGTTTGTTGAATATATTTTTTTTCACTTAAAAGGTATTATACAGCTTATAGCAGTGGCGGATCCAGGGGGGGGGCCCTGGGGGCCATGGCCCCCCCCCGAGAAACCCTAACAAATAGCTTAAAAAACACTTTCTTAATGCTAAAATTCAAAAAATTTTCTGGGGGAGAACCCCCAACCCCCCTTTAATATTTTGACATGTGACATCTGTTTTAGAGTGTTTTTCCCATGAAAATTCTTCCGCTTAAAAGAAGCTGTTCTCTTTTGGGAAGTTTTAAAATAGATGAATACTATAGTTTGAAAGGGCGCATTTGCAAACATTTTCTGGGAGAGGACCCCCAGTCCTTTTCAAAATTTGGCATCTATTTATAATTTCATCCTTGAAAATTCTGTGGTTCATGCTTTCAAAATGAGCTGAAACTTTATTTTTAGAGGCAAATGTTCAAAATTTTTCTTGGGGATTACCTCCTAGACCCCCTATTAATTTCTCATGGTTACTTATTTAATGTTTTCTACTTGAATTTGTTTCTCTCCTCTCCTTTTAGGAGTACAAGAAGTTGCTCTCTGTAGGAGTTATCCAATGGGTACCAAATGTACAAAAATGAGTAAAAAAACTTCTGTTGGAAGCCAAATTTCACAAAATTTTCTGGGGAAGGACCCCCAGAACCCCCCTTTTGCTTTCGAGCTAGCATTATCTGATGAAACCTTTATAACTTTAACAAAGTTTCGTATTTTATTTATGTTATACTCGGGAAATTGGGAGCCAAACACCTCGCGAAACATAAGTATTGTTATGCCCCAACCAAAAAGGTTTCGCCCCCCCCCACTTTCTAAAACAATGGCACGGGCCCTGGATATCCTCTAAGTTACTATAAACCCCTAAAAAGCTGCTTAAAAGCAAGCATTCTTCAAAAAAATTTCTGAGGCACTGAAAATTTCGAATGTAATACCCTCCGACTCTGACATGGCCCCCCCCGTCTGGCCCCCATGGTCTGGATCCGCCCTTGGCTTATAGAAGTAAAATGAGCAAAAGAAGATGATGAGAAAGGCTGACGAGCAGAAGAAAGTTAAAACAGAAACAACTAAAAAAATTACATTGAAATTAAAAACAAGGTTTATAATCAGCAGTATTTAAAAGAAAAAAGTAAAAGAAGAAATATCGAAATTCACGACGAAAAATTATCTTTTAACAAATTACATTATTTGATTAATTTCGCCATCAAACATATCTTGAACTTTAATGAATTGATGTTTTACGGCTTGGACATTTCTGTCTCAGAAATTATGTTTGTATTTAAGGTTGTTATAAAGAAAAATATCATTTACGTTAAAATTTTTATTCCTAAAGCAATAAAAGTTTTGAAAATGATTTAATTTTGTCGAATAATATTGCTCATTGTGTGTTCTGCACTTCCACAAAATATATTTTTTACAACAAATATTTACATATTTCTTATCATCATTCCATTTATTTTATGAAAAATAAAGTAAAAAAAGTATCTGTCAGAGTAAATTAATGCTGCTGAAATTCCAATTGCTTTGAGTATGAAAACGCACACTTCTTGATAAGTGGTCTTAGCCAATTAAAGAGCTAATTAAAGCTTTCCTTGTAGGAAGAGAAAGATGAAAAAAAAAATCAAGTGTTATCTCTCTTGAGATTTATTTATTTACACATAACTGTCCACCTTATTTATAGACTTTGGAATGCTTTATCTAAAACAATTACCAATTAATCGATCTGGAGTTTTAATTTCAAAAACCAATACACACAGATAGAACAAAAACCCTAGAAAACATATGGATAGCAGTTTTATGTCACTTGTCAGCAAAAGCTTAAGTAGGAAGTGTCTTCTAACTTGTTAGCAATTCAAAACACAATTGAAATCAGACATCATCAATGGTTCAACTGAGTCTATCTCCTGCAATATGAAAACAAAGCGACAAATAATCAGCAAAGAGCCGAAGCTTTTGTTTGTCAGAGCGCCCGATGACAAGCGTGACAAAACTTTTTTTCAACACACGGCCGAACAAACCACGGAACAATGCAATAAACAATTAGACGACGAAGGAGACAGAATCGAAAATTCTTTTCCAGTCTTCGCTGCAGGCATATTGTGCGGACAACGCACACAGTGGATCATTTATTTGTAGTTGATTTCTGTGAATTGAATGTGACAAAATGAACTGAGATTAATGGTTTCTTTAACCCGTGTCGGCTTTCAGTACCTTGTTAAGAATTCAGATCATGTTTTTTGTGAACTCAGCGTCTCGATTAAATCTGGTTTACTCAAACCAGTTTTGGAAAAAAAACCAAGAAAATAAAGATTAGTAGTAAACCTGTGTTTTAGTTACATATTTTCCTCAATTAAAAAAATATTAATAGGATTTAACTTATGTACGGTAAAGCGTTTATTTCTCTGTGGCTAGCTATCCACGGTTCATAAAAATAATTCGATTTTTCTATCATAAAATACAAGAGGATGCCAAACTTTTTTTCATCAGTCTGTTAATCTATAATACCTTTAAAATAAAGGAACCTTTCTCAGGGAAGCAAAGAAAAAGTTCCAGAACTACATTAACTGGTTTAGGTGAGAGATTTTGATAGATAAAATAGATTTAAGGGATAAAAAAAACATCAAAACTATTCTAGAGTAAAAAATCAACTCAGTAAAATTCATTTAAAAAATTCTAAAATGGATATTTTAAAAATTACAATGAGGAATTATCATAAGAATTTTGTCTCTGTTTGATAAAAGTGGATGAAAATGATAAGAAAGTGTGAATGAAAAAATGCCAAGAACTAGATATTAAGTACCAATAACCTGTCTGGCCTGACAACCATTTTGATTCCTGTTCCCATCAACAGCTTCAGAGAAAACCGACTACAGTACGCGAATACATAATCTCCGCCCTTTCACTTAAAGCGAATTCACTTAGCTACACTCCCCATGAACTATCACCAAAACGTGATAGCCGAAAGTGATATTTGAAGAGAGCTCTCACGCTAAAGATTAGGGCTCCTTTAAACTGAACCGGCCATAAACCCGATTCTAAATCCGGTTCATATATGTAGACTTCCACGATATTTCTCTCCTTGATAAGAAAAGAGAGGTGTGATTTATGCTCTTCCAAACACATCATCTTTCTCTCCTTTCTGATGTTGGTTTTGGCCGTTTAGCAGTGGACGTGATGGGACTCCCTGATGCTGCTGAGCACATAGACGGAATTGATCCGCATCTTACAAATTGCTTGATTACAAGGTATCCTCTGGCAAATGGGGACCACGTGAGTTTAATTCCCCTGTAAAAGTGCCACTGATTTATCATTTTGGTTACGGTGTCTGAAACTGTCGTTGAGAGCATGGAGCAACTTTTGTTTTATGGCCGTTATACTAGTTTTGTGCGGTTCAATCTTTGGAAAACACTCTGATGAGAGCCTGAAAAGAATATGCTGACACACATAAAGGGATATTCATTTGGTAGATGAAATTATCACTGTGCTATTATGTATTATGCAAACTATTTAGAATGATTTTCAAATTTTTGAACAAGATGCCCTTGGTTTCCACCAATAAATTGTTCCAATGATATTTAGCTATATCATTGTACTCAGTGATAGTACTCAGTTTTGTTCAAAGAAGAGAAAGGATTGCTTATTAATATCAATAGAAATGAGAAGTGTCATTTGCCGTCTTTATATTCAAAACAAAACGTTAATGCCAAGGTAAAATGAAACCAAGGTTCACTTTAATTCACAGAATTTTCATTGGAAAAATATTTCTACCCCATTTGAATCTATTAGCTCTAGTACTTACAAATAAAACCAAAATTCGGTTTAATTCACAGAATATTCGTGGACAAATTATTATCTTTACCCATTTGAATCTATTAGCAACTTAGCTTGAAACCTTTGCGGATGGAGCTTAGATAATTCAAGTGGCATTAGAAACAACAACAAGTATAAAAGCTTGAAAGAAATATTTCAATTACCTATTACTACACTATACAAAGAAAGGACATTAATACAATTATGGACAGTTACACAATTAGTGGAACGATTTATGTTAATAGAATATCGAATCTTACCACACACCTGGAAATTCGCCCATAAGGAAACTCCGTCACATATATTCTTCAGATTCATTACATCACAAATTATGATCTATTTTACCTCACAAAATTGCACTCTGATTACTAGAAAAAGTAATAAACTAACTTCACCAATGAAATCGGAATGATGATGTGACCTACATCCAAAATTGCGTTTTCTCTGCCCGAAATCATCAAGACCGAAACCGTCGTTTCTTCGAAGAAAACAGATTTCAGCGAAGCCCAGTGCAGAAATCCGCGTAATTTAGTACTTCGTGTGGCACCCTCTGCTGTATCGGTCACGTTTCCAGGGGCACGATCGGCGCGTTGTTGAAATAAATTCATTTGCGAGCAATACATGAGCTGGTTAGGATGAAAGTGGTATAAGTCCACTGAACTTCGTTTTGTGTAATTGAAGGTTTTCTAAAAACCTGTGCTAAAAATTCAGGATTGCTTATATTTTTACTTTTTGGGGTGGATTTGTCTTTAAGCAGGGACACAATTTTTGCTGCGGATCAACTTTTATCAACTTTTAACTGAAAGTGCTTTAAATTAGCTTTAATGGACTTATACCACTTTCATCCTGACAGATTGATGGGTTTCGGGAAGGAAGATGCGTATTGGGATGTAGTAAATATAGCTTTCTGAGTGACTGGTTAGTACAAAGTTAGATTTTAATGTTCTGTTCCACAGATTTTGATGCATAGAATACGAATTTTTGGTGTAAAATTTTATATGACCCATTTTGGGGGGTCATATTCAAGATGGCGACCGAGAAACGTTCTTCGCTTGATATGTCTCTAGTTTATATTTTCTATTTGCTTTAACTAAAGCTAAGGTTTAAATTAAAATAGGTTTTCGCTTTTAAAAAATAATTGTTATCGATGTGATTTTTAAGATGGCGTCCAAGATGGCCGCCGATTATAAAGTTTTGCAGTTTTTATGATAGATAGTTGAGCAATATATCAAATTGATTGATTTTGAGTAAGGAAATGGAAATTCAATTAAAATGAAATTATTTTTAACAACAATAAACGCTTTTTTAACCATTAATTTTAAAAGTTTTTAATTAAAAAAATAAATTTAAAATATTTTACTAATTTTTATTTATGACATTTGATGTAAAGTACGCCACTGTTTGAATTGTACTAGGTTATTAAATTAATTTTAACTTGTTATTAGGGTTATTTTCAAGATGGCGTCCAAGATGGCCGCCGTTTATAAACTTTTGCAGTTTTTATGATAGATAGTTGAGCAATAAATCAAATTGATTGATTTAAAGTTAGGAAATGAAAATTTCAATAAAATTAAATTATATTTTACAACAATAAAAAAAATTTTAACCATTAATTTTCATTTTTAAAAATTTTATTAAATTAAAATTAAAAATTTAAAAAAATAAACTTAAAACATTTTACTAAGTTTTATCCCAAAACCAACATCAATACCTTAAGTTGCTAGCAAACTATAATTTATGTAGAATGGTTGTTAAAATACGTACAAGATATTGACTGCAAAGGGGCGTCTGTATTAGCCATGACGCGATTAAAGGAATAAAGCTTTCCCGCCTAATCTAATAAAGCGAGGATTTTATTTTTGGATATTTTTTTACAAAAAGGGGTCATCCATAAATTTGTAATTAAAGTTAACAAAAATAAAATTTTCCCCAGTAAGACGCTTTTTCATAATCGCACGGGCCCCGCCTTTGCAACTGTGGGAATGTCCTTGGGGTTTCTCTTATCAAAACAAATTCACTGAACGAAGCGGAGCAGTGGACTTATTCCACTTTCATCCTGACGAAAACGGCCGTTCGCGTTAGTAGTCATTTTTTGAGTCCCTCTCACGGGCCAACAAATCAACTTTTTCCTTTGCAAACAACTGCACTAAATAAAGGACCTAAAACTCTATCCAAATCCACTCTTAACTCAACTTTTGTCATTTTTGGACTTATACCACTTTCATCCTGGGCAGCTCACATATGCGTTGAGGAGGTCATGGAGGAGCAGTAATTATTGATGGTTGCGACGGACAGAAGGCTGTTGAAAGGTGGAGATGCCTGTGTTTGATTTGTGGCTTCTGAGAGCAGAATGCGAGAGATTGATGCCTGGGTCAATGAGAAATATCATTTTGAGTGTCCCATAGAGAGGAGTTTCCTCATCATTCATAACCACCAAATTAGAGTATAGCTAGAAACTTTTCAGATAAGATGCAAAATGGATTCCAGTTAAGTCCTTATTGTGATGTTTCAATGAGAAGTCAGGATTGAATAGAAAAAACATGTAAAAATAAAATAAATTGTTAAAATAAAAAAATAAATAAAATAACATGTGTATAACCAACCATTCTGATTTGGTCAAATTTAGTTTCCTTAAATTGTTTAAAATTAACAAAATTACAGTTACTAAAGTAAAATAAATGTTCCGTTATGTGATTCGAAACGCTATGCTTCCCCTTCATACTACCTCTCTAGCTTTATAATCATCTTTAAAGGTATTGATACGACAAAAAGAGTATAAAAAAGTTTATAACAGTTTCACTTAATTCGGAAACATTTGAGAAAACATTGAAAATGAACAGCTTTTTTTTACCACACAATTAAAATCGAACTTGTATGCAAAACTTTGCTAGTTCTTTTTCAGAAGACAAGAGTGGAGTATTCAAGTTATCTTCACTATTAACATCTCTAAAACACCTTAATAGAATATTCTAAATCAAAATGTATAGTTTCTGTATCAATTATATTCAATATTCTATATAAAATGTATAAATAATATTACTCGTAAGAGACCAAACTTGTTCTCTAAACCCTAATGGTATACAGAATACCAAAAAATAAATAGTTCTTCTAAGATAAGGCTTCGAACAAAACACTGCGAGAGGTTTTGCAACTTTCGCAACAGATACACGAAAGCCAAGAATATGTCTCACGAAATCCTTCTCCTCAAAGAAAAAAAAAGTGATGGGGCTCAGTGTTGTGAATGAGTCACCGATAAAGATATCTGTGTGTACCCGGTAGCACCTTGTGTTTACCTTCATCCAAACTCTCCTGTCCACCCACAGAAATTCTGAAAATAGTGCAAGCCAACTCCCGCCGAAAAAAAAAGCGCCACAAAAACATTTCTTTCACAGTGTTTCCCCAAGCTGCGTGAGAGAATGCATTATCAGCTTAGAGGAGTTTATGTCACGACGGAGATTGATGGTGTTTGAAAAGAAATATCATTTCTTGAACTCAGACTTCAAGATCTCGTCAGAAACAGGACGTCGGTTGAAGAACTACTTCAGTGCGTTTATTTTGCAGATATCAACTCTGATGTCCTTATCTTTGGTATCATTCATACAACTATAGATACTGATATAGAAAGTTGGAATACTAATGGATTATAGAGACACAGAAAAAAGTTAGGAATTATCATGCGAAAAGAGAAATATTTACAAATTAGGTTTTTGTTCCTCAGGGGTATTCAGCTATCACTCTAGTAACGTTAGGATTTATGCAAAAATGTTTGAAATTCTTATTGTATATATTTTTATTACGTCTGAATTGATTAAAATTATTTTATGTAAAAAAAATCGAAGAGAGGAAATAACTATAAATAAATTATAGATACAATGAATAGAAGAATTTAAAAAACTTTTTATTTTTACTTATAAAACGATGTAAAATAGATAAAAATACGCTATCTTACATCTTTTTATATTATGTTATATGTGCAAAAAAAAAACATTTTTAAAAAAATTCTTCATCATTTTTGCGATACATTTCTGCTGTTATAAATAGTGATATCAGCTTCGTATACAAATTATTTTAACTAGCTGATGAACACATAGTAATGCAAGGAATTATAAAAATAACATTAAAAAAGCCAATATTATTTTCCCTTTCCTTTAGGTTTTGCTCTTCGTGATCGAAATATCGTGAGGCAAATTAATCGTCATCGAATGATGGATGTATGTGACAAGAGGCTCTGAGGTTTATGTGGGAATATAAGTAACGATCGAGTCGATAATTAAGTTATTATATTATTAAGTAATTATTGGTATTTTTGGCGTACCCAGATGATTGGTATTTATATAAAGGTGCTATTTGTCTCTACAAAGGTTCATTATTGTAAGTTCAATCTCAAATTCATAACATGTTTTAAGGATATAATTTAAAGCCTACACAGTATTGATTTCTGTAATGAACTTCGTGTTCCTTTATTAGAAACCTTGAGGGGTTGTATATATAAGATGGGTATAAAGGGAGAACGGCAACTGTCACAACACGCATAAAAAATAACATCAACATTATCAATAGAACTAAAACTTATATTAAATTGGTAATTAATATACCAAAAACTATCAAATAATAAAAAAATAAGGACAACTCTAACAATTAATTTCTTTTTTCACATACTGAACGATCAATAATAATAAGTTAATTTTTAAAAATAAAGTTCTTAAATTTTCTTAATTGCAGCAATACCTAGTTAAAGTCAATACAAAACTTAAAAAATAATTCAAAATAATATCTAGTAAAATTCCAACAGTAATAAACTAATATTTTTTAACTTCCCCTTTTATAAAGACTACACTACTAAAAGGATTGTTCAAAATACCAAAGTAACACTTCAAGAAACTTTCATAAAAACAATTCACGTCTCTCGCAAGTCCGAGAAGACAATGTGTGCGAATGAGCGGAAAAACCTATTCTCACACAGAGTGCTTAAGTGATGGGTGGAAGAAAAGCCTCAAAGCTGCCCTAGCCATGTCACTCCATTCTCTGATCACTGTTATTACCCTTAAAGACTGGCAATCCATATCAAACCCAGATGTGAATTTGTTCTTCCCTAGCCTTTGCCGCCAATGGGCAAAAGCGAGCAAAGGTTAATTAAAGAGTAGTCTGTGTCAAACCAGTCTTGAAGAAATCGTACTATAAGATCAAAAATACACTTGAAGACTAAGGTCGAAATATTTTTTCATTTGCTTGTGTAGAAGTTTTACCAGGCAGTTTGTTCAATGTCAAGTTCATTAGCAAGTAAATCAAATCATGTCTTTTGCTTGGGAAAATTTGAATTTTAACTTAATAATACTTATTTGAATTTTAACTTAACACATAGAAAACAAGTATTTTATGTAATATAAAAAAAAAGTTTTATCATTAAAATGTAAATTACGTCAAAACCTTTCGTTACCCTTGAGTCTTTCTCAAACTTGGAATGATACTTTGAACTTCCTGGAAATTTAATTCAAAAAAGTCATTTTAGTCAGATCAAATTCTATGTACCAGATAAGTTAGAATTACCTGTTAGTTACCTGACCGTAGTGCCCTGACCATCAAATAATTACAATTTACTAGTTTAAACATTTTTTTTTCTGTGTTTCAATGCGCAAGTGTTTCTTAAAGATTTCCAGATGCTTATAAAGATACTTTGCTTGTAAAAAAATATGCGCAATCAAATTTTATATTGATGTAAAGATGTTGGTTATACCATATACATCATCCATGGAATTCCAAAATTATAAAATACAACATTAATATTTTTATAAAGGCTAATGCCTGAAATTTAACCAAAACATTAAAAATTTGGACATAGGAAATTAATGCAGTTGGAGAAATGTTTTTCGAAACCAAAACCAGGTTTATCCTGCATAGAGTATCGACATTTAATTTCTTATGTACATTTCTATTGTTTTATATCGCTAAACTTTATGCACCTTTCTTTGGAATAAGAAACGAAGAGAGGTAGATAGAGACTTAAAGAGATAATGGAAGACAGAAAGGGAAGTAAGGCAGCGAGAGAGAAGATATGAGAACATAAGGGTAACCATAGAAGAAAGATAGAAAGAGAAGCGCAAGAGGAAAAGCAAACATTTGGGTTTATTAATTCTAGCCCCGTTTGAGTTTACAAACATACTATCTTGAGTATACCATATGGTTCCGAAAGTTCAAATCGAAGTAGAGGCATTATAATACATGTTCAGAGGTTCTTGCATCCGCCCTTGAAAAGGTCAAGCGTCCCGTGGCGCAGACAGCCTTGAAAGCGACTCGATACGCGCAAAAAAACACCTCCGACAGGTCCATCCAAATCATCGGAGAAATAAATCACATCTGATCAATCGCATCTCCTCGGTGATGCCACATCGCGAGAGTTCAAATAAATAAATTAGCTAATGGATGTCTGTGGACAGCGCGCTCTTCGCGGCAATGACACGAATTTTAATTGCCGGCAACCGGTTTGCGGCCGATTATATTCAACTGTGTCAGTAGCAACTTAATCCCTTTCGGAAAACAGTGAAATATGTTGCACGTAAAAGGACATGTGATGGGGCTGTCCTTTGTAATTGAGGATGAGGTTTCTCTTTGGGGCTCGACCTCTCGGAATCGGATGTCGCCGTTCAACAAGATGAAACGTTTGACTGCATTAAAGACTTGTTCTGAATTGAATCCCGTTATCGAAGTACAAGACAAAAGCTGGACCTATTTGCAGACAATCGATTGTTTTGAAGGTAGAGATGTAACGGTGGGTATATATTATTTCATGTTAATCCAAATAGTTACACTTACCCAGAGGCGAAGCCAAGGGGGAAATTTGAGGATATCCTCCAAAACCCAGAAAATTTCTCCGTTTTCGACTATAGAAATGGACTAAAACTACACTATATTCACCTCCAATATACTACTATCCTCCTCCTAAATTATATTTCTCTGACTACGCTACTCTCTGCACTTACCCAAAGGATGATCACCTTCGTCAACTTTTTAATATGTACTCCTTTAAAGTTTTAAAAAGATACCCTTTAAAATCATATCCCGTTTTTACATGTTTTTATGGAAATTTTAGAATTTTTTTCATTAGAATACCTTTAGGATTGCTTTGAGATATTTTAAAAGAAATACATTTACGTCTAATTCCTATAATATTATGCTTAAAATTGAGATAATTAGCAAACATATAATTGGGAGAAGTTTTTAAGTCACGTAAAAAAAACGTCTTTTTAAATGAAAGTTTGAAAGGAAACGGATTGCATAATTTGGGAGAACTGGATTAGCTTACTTAATTCTAAAAAGAACTGTGGGAGGAGGAAGTTCACGTAATACTTATTTTCCAGCCAACACGAAAAACCATATGCTCCATCACAATTTCATTAATTGCAGTAATGCATCACCCCTTGGGTTTTAGGCATTGTGAAAACAATTCACTTTTGATAATCGTAAAAAAGCTCCGAGTATCACGACTGTTTCTCCGTAATGCTTTTAAAGGAACACAAAAAAACATTGTTAAAGCGATTAAGAGGCAAATGAAACTGATATATGCATCAGATAACTTTTCCAGATCCAGCTTGGAAAGAATTAGATCGTTTAAGGTGATATTACCCATTAAAACCATCACACTTCCGGAGAGCATGAGTAATGTCCCATAGTTAACATGAAGTAATTAGGAGACATTTTGAGGGTTTTTATTTCATAGTTTTATTTTAACTTATAAAGTATTTTTATTAAATAACATTTTAACACATTTAAATGCAAATTTTGTTTTAGATAAAATATCAATCTTAGAAATTATCTAGAAAACATTACACTCTAATTTTAAATATTTTGTGAATAGGGATAAAAAAAAGAAAAAAAAATTATTGTTCAATCCAGCTCTTTCATTTGAAAAAGAAGTAAAAAAAATTAATTTCAAAAGCAATAATTTTTAAGACCACTTTTGACTAATAATGAATAATGAATTCGAATAAACATTGTGTCATAAATATAGTGTAGAAAAATTATTTCTGAAGAACTCTATTAACTGTTGATAAACTGAACAAAAATAAAATGTTTTCTCCCCAAAGAAACATGTAAAAACATTTTCTACATGAAGAAGCAACGTGTCAAGGTGCTAAGACACGAATAAGGTACTACGAGTAATGATTGCTGCCACCACGCCCGTAATTAACCTTAATCCATAACCTTTTATTCTTTTATCTTCCAAACAAAAATGAAAATCGTGATAATCTCCTTGTTTTGCATCACGAGTAAGTTTCCCCAGAAGGGAGCAATACTATATATAAGGTATTTCACCTGATCTTTCAGGTAATCTTTAAAAAGCTCATTCATCATCAAATCATTAAAAAGTTCATATAAATGAGTTCTTACATTCAGTTTATAACACCTCAATATATTTCAGCAAAATAATTCCAGAAATTTAAACATATAAAAATTATTAGGTTAAACTAATAGTTTCAACTAAAGAACAATCAAACTTTTATTAGTACATATGTATAGAAAGGTTTGAGATATTTTGTTGGTTAACATGAAGAAATAACATGAACAAATTTGGAATACCCACTGTTTGATATTTTAATATCATTATTGAAAATTTTCCTTACAGAGTTCCTTCAATCCTTATCAGCCTAGTTTTTATAATAACATTAAGAAACAAACAAAATCGAATATCAAGGAACAAACAAGTGGTCAAGATTCAAATCCTTTCATAGATGTGTTAGGGATTTTAAATTCATTATAGTACCTCTAAACTTATAATAATGACAATTGCTATGAAATTGATTGATGAAAACCAACACTTGATAACGTTTAGGTAAACTTTTTTTTAAGAGGGTAAACTCAAAATATCTGAGATTATTGGTTGCTTGTTTATTCCTTTCTTATATCTTTTGCCAGTCTCTTACATGAAAACTAACCAATTCATTATTATTTTCCATTATACACGGACCAATCAATTTTTAATGTATGAAAATTTAGACCGGTTAGGATATAAAGAGTGTACCAAAGCATCTGATCAAATATAAAATATTTATATGCGTCTGCAATTTATCAAAAAGATGATGACAGTGATGGATGATGTGGAAAAGTCCCATCCCTAAACAAGGTGTGGTCACAATAACGTGTCTTGTCTTATCCAAAATCAAGCTTATTATTTTTAGAGAGGAATAAATTTTTTAGAGCTTGATTTTTGCTTGGAAAAAAATGTCAATAAACTAAATTCATCCCATAGAGGCGTGTTATGTAAACTTGAAGAGTTTCACGGCCGGTGTCGCTAAGATCATAACGTTTGTGAAAACTTTCTCTGGGTCCATCAACCCGAAAATTTATTGTGATCTTAGTAAACTCATCCCAATTTCGAAAAAATTATAGTGCTAATAAAACAACCTAACATTGGTTTTACACCGTTTTACACATTTTAAATTGAGGTAAATAACAAAAGAAAAAGTACAAAACATAATGGAAATAATAGAATTTAGTCAACTTCCCCCTACTTGGACTTCACATAAACGCAACACATAAATATCAACAACTGTAATTTAATAGGCATTAACCATGAGTACTTAACTCATTGGTTTTGAAAGGGCAGAAAAGTCAAAAATTACATATTTCCAAAAAAGGGCGTGTAACCACTAATTTATTCCACCCACCTGGTTGGTTAAATAAGGAAGACTGATATGGTTCACTGCAAACCAGTTCTGAAAGCGGAACTGCCAAAGCAAACCTCTGAGGAGACTAAACATCTCTATTTACCAATGCGTAGGCTCGGCTTCATTTGGTTCCTCAAAATGAGAAGTATGGCAGAAAACAGTTGAAGAGTGACGCTCTGATGGCCGCTTCCATAAATCAGAACTTCAAAAAGCTTTTAAAGTAAAGGGTGGGACAAGAAGTGACCACATTAAGTAGAGTCGTTATTTGCGAGGAGAGGCCGTGTTTTTTTTTTCTTTCGGGAGAGAAACATGATAAAGAAGTGTCCAGTGACTGTGCCCCTAATACACGATCAAGACCATCCGTCACTGGAATCGTCGTCGCAAGAAAACAAGACGTCAAATGCTGCGCAACGGATGGTGTGGAAATGAAATCGGATAGGGTCGCATTCAAAATCCCTTACAAAAGCAGATATGCAAATGTCCAAGTAGTTTAAATGATAGAGCTTTGGCTTCAAAATTTATATTTGTTGCCATACTTTATCTCATTTCAACTCAATCAATTACCATCTCATCAACCGAGAACTTTTGGAGATTCTGATAACAATCTTTAAATTAAAGGTAGTTAAGCCGGAAAATTTAGTCGTGAAAAATATCAAAATGGATTTTCATGTACGAAGAGCTTTTGAATGAATTTGATTGGTTAGGATATTCTTCTCGAAGTCTATTGTAGTGATTTAGTAATTCCAGTAACTGTAAGGGCCTCAAATTTGGAAAACTAAGTACCCAGACAAGATTGAGGAAGGTTTTAAAAACTGTATGTTGTTTTCAATGTCTCTCAATATGATTTCATAATTTGAAGAATACTATCAGTATTATTACGTTGCTTTTCTTTTAAATGTAAAGCTTTGTCCTGATCATTTATGACTACCCCTTAAACATACCATAAAATACCATATTATGAGTTATACTAATAAATCGAGTGAAGGATAAATAATTTCATTAATTAATAGGTTCATAAAATAAATAAACTCGAAGCCTACAAACAAGTCAAAAGTAGATTCTCCTGGGGAGACATTGACCTTTTATTAGGAACAACTGTTATATATCATTATCACCAACGAAAACAAAGTTTCAAAGATTTCCCAACAAACTCCCTGTATTCCCCAACAAGAAGAGTGATACCTTTATCCGCAATCCTCCCATTCCAGCGGAACTGCAAACACTTCGTCACGGCCCACGAGGCAGTAAATTTGCATTCGCACTTCCAAATGAAGCACCACCTGACCATGGAACGCATTTAATGCCCTCGATAAATCGCGACCCTCCGCCATTACCACACAATCGAAAGTGAGGAAAAAATCAATCACTGCGCATTCCCCAACACCCGTTAGATTTACAGCAGCAGGAACCAGTGGCGTTTTGCAAGCAGCGCAAATAACCCATGATGTCCACAGCAACACACCTGTAAATCACTTCTTTCCATTGTGAGTGGGCCGACCTTGCACGCCATACATAACCGAGAGCATCCGACATCGCTTTCCGAATGATCTCCGACTCCTTCCGAAGATGCTAATCGCGGATGCCGAAATACATGCGGTCGGCATTCGCGAAAGAAGAGCCGCATCTAACGACAGATTGCTATCGTAATACAGTTGAAAAAAAGTACTTTCAGTCAGAAACACACCGTTTAGTTTAGGGGTACGGTTGACTCTGTGTAAAGAAGATAATCAGCGATTTATTTAATGCTGGCTTGCTTGCTTGATTTCTTTGTGTACCTTTAGAGGGGGAGGTAAAAATCGGGAATTAGGGGAATGAGAAAAAGAGAGAAAATAAGAAAAAGAAAATGGGAGGAAGTGAAAGATGAATAATCGAGAAAAGAGAGTGGGATTCCAGAAAGAGAGTCAAACTCGGGAAATATAAGAAGTAATGAAGAGTGAAAGGAGAAATGAAAGGCAGGAAAGAGTAACCAAAAAATTTTCAGTTCGACTTTCCCCTGCGTACCTGCCGCAATAAAATCAGTGCTATTGAATGCGTAGAAAGGAAGGATATAAGACAGCTCTTAGCCTTAATAAAAAAGCCTGATTTACAAAATATTTTTCGTACACGCAATTTTTTTTATTTTTAAATCAATAATCATTCAAAATTATAAAATTTTTATGAGGACTTGTCAAGTATTTTTCATGGTTTCATATGTCACTAATTAATAAATTCCGCAACCTTTGTTACCTTTGAGAAGTAAGACATGAGGAATATAAATAAAATTTGAATTAATTTACTCCATTATATAAAGTTGAAAAAAAAATCTGAAACTTTTCCACATTAAAATTTGTAAAAGAGAAGATTCAAAAATTCGAAATTTCATTATGCACATCTCTCGATTGCCTATATTAATCGAAACAGCAGTGACATTTTTTTACGTGGGTTGAAGTTGCGTCGGCTGATCTTCGCCAACGCCGTCCTTTAATCGCAAGGTGCATGTGCCATGAGAAAGAGGGCAGAGTCCGCATGAAGCAAAAGTTTGTCGCCTTGAACGTGCTTGGAACTCACTCTGTGCGGACAGTGAGATACTTGTTTTGCCCTCTTCTTCCTACACGTTTGGAAATGGAAGTGGTGATTACGAAATGAGGCAGTAATGTGAACACCTGTAATTATAAAACTGGACACAGTCGAAAACGATCGAATGAGTTGATTTCAAAAAGAGAGTAGAGTTTATAACTGTTGAAAAATGTCATATTAACTTTTAACCATAATCAAATTTCAACAAGCTTTTTTCTCTAAAAATTTTTACAGGGCTAGGCTAGTTTATGTTAATATCAACAAAAATCGCACTAAAGTTTAAAATAATATTTAAAAATTTCCATAAGTTTTAAAAGTGTATTAAACTTGTGTACATGTATAAAATTCACACAAAAACATTTCTTTCCCATTAAAGAGTTTATTATAAATTTGGGAAAGGCACGTCGAATTTCAGTTCTTCTTTGTAAGTTGCTCTTTTTTCTAGTATTTAACCCCTGCTTCGAAACTGAAAACATTATTTTTTAAAAAGTAAAATACTAAACTTATTTTCTATGCATTTCATTAAAATATTAGTAAGAAAAATTGAAATTAGTTGTGTTAAAATCTAAATGTTCCCTTGAATATAAACTGAGTAGACAAAGTATATGCAGAAAGATTCATCTTGTTATTAATTTTGGAAATGTTTTACTCATAGGGAAAAATCTAGACATAAGATTTCGATGCAAATTAATATTAAAAAAAAGTGTGATGAACTATTATGAAACACTGCAGTTAATAACCAAATGAGGGAGATGAATTTTTCGTTGTAATGAAGGAGTCCATCACTTCTGAAAGTTATATCAGGAAGATCAAAGATAAAAATCAAACTAGTTTTAAAAGCCCTACCCAAGGCTACTATGGCCACCTAACGCGGAGAAATGAATTGGCTATTCCTAAAGATAATTTATTATCAATCCAATTATGATGCTCATCATACTTCTCGGCTTCTTTTCTATCTTCAGATTTTCTGATAGATAACGAACGACCAGTTTCATCACTTCGTTTTGTATAGGGACCTTTTCTTTGAAGATATAGTAATCCTAATTCACATAACTTTGAATTAGATGAGAGAGGATAGAAGAAATATCTTCGTCCACCTCTGGTAGTAGATGGACCAAATATGAACTATATTTTCAATGCCAAAATTATCTCGAGGGAATTAAAGTAGTAGATATGCAATACTGATTCAACAATGTGACAACTTCTTTACTCTCGTTAGTCAACTAAGTTTATTCTTCAATAATAAAAAAAAACTCATCATGTCCTTAAAAAATTAATAGATTCCTTCGAATTTCGAGTCTTAATTGTTCTGTGTAAGTACTATATTATTTAATGTATCACAATTGTTAACATATACTATTTCTTAGAAGTTAGAAAGACAATTTAAAAGGATTTATCATGAAATCACATTAAAAATCATTCAAATCATCATCACATCAAATCACAAAATAATGAATGACACAAATTTCTCTTATCAAAAAGAAAGGGATTTTGAAAGGATCATATTTTCATCCGCATCTTCTTCACCATTTGATGGGAACCTTGCCCGGCCCAACCTTGGTCCCCCACCTGCGGCCAACGCGCACGCGAGCTCGCGTGGGGTGGTGAGCCCCCACGCGCCGCGGATGAGACACATTCCGGCCCACACTTGCCCACTCGCTCCTAATGCCTCTGACACCCAGTCACTGAACTGCGGTCGGCCTCAAAACAACACCGAGAGCCCGATTTGCGACGCGTTGATGAGTTTGTGGCGAAAGGAAACCAATTGAAGAAGCTGGAAGTTTCAACACAAAATATTGATTATTTTGCTGACATTTTTGAATTAATTTGTACTCTTTTTTGGAGTAATTTTTCTCATTATTGTTTTTTTTTAAAAGGTCGGCACCCTTCAGCGTGTGGGTCAGTGACTTATGGGTCTATGTTTCTTTAAATCCGAATGCATGTTTTTTTTTTTTTTTTAATCAAACAACGTGTAGCTTTACAGAGAGAGAACTTAAAAAAATCAAATTTAACGATATTTATAGAAAATCCAGCCATAAAGAAAATTTTTTAAGTAAAATAACAAATTAGAACTATTTTGCAACATTATAAAATTAGGATGCCTTGCAAAAAGTAAATTTTTAATATAATAAGTAATTTTGTTCACAAAATAAATAAAATATTTCAATTTAAAAAGTTTGTACTGTAGGGATGAAATATTTTTACACATTGGAAAAAATCGTATTTTTTGTTAGTGAAATCATAATTTTTTATAAGGTAGACGTAAAAAGGAGAAAAAGAATAAGGTACTGAGTACTTAGAGGATAGTTATCATAAAAAACACCTGTTTACATTTAATAATCAAAATTAGAATCATACTAATTTGATTTAATTAACTAAAATAAAACCTCTTTGTTTCTTTAGGGCACTTTAAATACTTTAACTTCCAAGGAGAATCATCCACTCACAGTGAGCTCTCTTATTTTTTTTTGCACACTAATAAGGAATTTGTGTTCCAAGAGATTCTTCTTTCCATAATGAAAGGGCGAAAACGATCTTCAGGTGTGATAAAATAGGCCTCTAACTACCATTTCGTAACATTATGAGAATCCGCCCAACACCTCCCTGAGCGACACGGCGATCGAAGTTGTCCTTGAAACACACTTTGTCCTTACCTTGAAATCGGAACGGTTTGTAAAGAGAAACATCCATGGAGAGTTCGCTAACTTTAACATTTGCATCATCATCCTGTTTTTTCCATATTACTTTTTATCTTTTTGGGCAATATTTAACAATAAATATTTGTATCATATTGATATATGTACCACAAATATTTATCCCACCTTAGCGCATATTATGACAAATCCTATCACGTGAAACACAAATATTTTTTTCTGAGAGAAAGCATAAAGGAGGTAATAGTTCAAGGAAACAGTAATAAAATAAGACAAAAAGTCTATATACAGGTTTGAAACGTGTGTTTACTTAGCTTGTATGTCTAGAGGAGTTAAATTTAACACATGGTAGAGAAAAGAAAAATTGTCATACGCTCATTCCAATTAAAAACACATAGAATGGCATATTCCAAAAACATTCTTTAATTCCTGTTAAACTATAGTTAAATAGCAATTAAATTAACATAAAATGTCAAGCATATTTCTCATAGTAAGTATTTTTTAAAACATGAACTCATTAAAACTAAATAAGAGTCAAACAATTTATTTTTTATAATGAGAAGATCCATATTTTAATTTATTAAAAAAAACTTTGAATGGATACCATGAATGGTTTTAGTACTTGTAGCACTTGTGTCAATAAAAAAAGCCCTAAACCCTCGCAATTCTTAAACTAATTTCTCCAATTAAAGTTAAAAATCGTAGTATAACTATTAAAATAAAAAAAAACCCGCTTTTTTTGAAAAATGATTGATGACTCAAAGCGTCAAAGCTATTACGTATTGGTAGTACGCTTGCTATTTAAGTATGGAAATAGCAAGATCACACCTCAACTGATCATCATTCAAATAGAAGGAGCGTCTATCATTAGCTGAATGACTGATGAGTAGTTTAATCACCTGTTACATGCATATGTTGTGAAATAACACCCCCTTCCCATCATAACTTTCCTCTTGCTGAAAGGTTATTTCAATTCAAGTGCCAATTTAAAACCACTCCTCCTATATAAAAGAGTTCCGAGAAAGATAACCTTATAAGGTTCCAAAATTAGCCAGAAAGGAACAGCAGCTGGAACAAGACAATGATCCCGTTAAAAGCGACAATTTCATGGGACAATTTGCATCCGAGCTGACAAATGCTCCAATACGAATGGCGGAAACAGGTGTCTTAAGCGTTACTTAGCCGCAATAGCTCAATCACATTTCGAGGTCAGGAGAAGTTTCAACATATAGAAAATTCGCTCCGGATGGAAAGATATGGACCTCGGCAGATAAAAGTCAGAAAACTATTTTTTAACGTTTGGAATAAAGCGAGAGATAGAGTCTAATCTCGTGATCGTATTTTGAATCATGAAGTCGCAGGAATGTGAACCCGGGAAATATCTTCCTGTGGTTGGGTAATATTGTAGTGTTTTTGAACCCGTATGCAAACATTCCAGATGCTATCTCTGAACAACGAATGACTTCTTTTATGAATTAGTAAATCAACTTTTGGTACAGTTTTTCCTTGTTTAATAACCTACCTACCTATACTATAATGACCCAGAAAGGGCGAACATTTTTAAGACTTGAACAGTTGTTATGTCACCCTTTTTAACTGGGTCCAAAAACTACAGAGGCACTCGAAAGACTTTCATCCGACACAAATACTTAGAAAATCTGCAATCGCCATTATTGTTGTTTTTTTTCTTTTTTTAGGATCACGGTATCCCTGTAGAACTGGTTTTTCCTTCATAGTTATCATTATGCAGCAAAAACAACTTAACATCAATACATCGTAGCAAAGGTATATTTTCAACTACAAATACGGGGGTGATTTTTAGAGGGGAGAGCAAAAATGATTATAAAAACGCCGTAAAATTATTATTCAGGAATGTAATCCAGTAGTATGTCCCTTTATTCAAAACGAATGGGGTAGGAAGCTCTTTTGATTTTTAGTTAAGTTATAATTTCCTCAAACTATTTTCAGTTTCTATTTTCACTTTTTCTATTTACTATTTTCAGTCAGTTTCAAGAACGAATTCAGGAGAGAAGCGCTGCAGTCCCCTCTAAAGTTAAACCTCTTTTTACATACTTTTTTTAATTCTAAAAATTCCTTCACTAGATGGAATTTAATACCTTTAATTTTATAGGCATAAAATTAATTAATTTTATAAAAATTGATGGTAATAATATAAAACTTTTGACGTAAATTACAAGGAAAAAATTGGGGATACAAATTTTCCAGAACCTTAGACTCTTTGACAAATATCAGTAGGTAAGTTATCTAATTCCTTAAATTCCACCAAATCTCTTTTTCAGTGACATCTACACAGCAGCAAAAAAATCAACTCAAAGTATCAACTCAAAATCACAACAAGAGAGACTGTGGAAAGGAAGCAACTTACGGATCCCCCCAAATTATCCCAAGCAATTCATCGGGCCCACGATCCAGTCACCCGCCTGTTATTCGAAAATCAGCCATATCCTGGATCTCTCCGCAAAACGGATGTTTGTCTTTCGCAACAAGCCATAAAATAACAAGAATCCGTAGAAATCGGCAAATTACGAGCTGACCCTATGAAATAAAAATCTCTTATACGGATCACGCCGCAGCCACGCGACTCTAGGGGCCTCCGAGAGGAGCGAGGGTGTGTAATGGATGGGAGAACATTAATGTTGACATCGCTTCCCGCCCTCTGCCGACACTCGAGACGGTGGACGGGAAGGCATAGGTGGATTGCTGTGGAAAGTCCTAATTAGTTGTGATTGGTGGCAGGTCGAGGGGAAAGGTCCCGGGGGGAAGAAGGGGTCATCCACCTGGTGCAAATTCTATTAAAATCGATTGGTTAATTTAAAAGGAAGTTGAATTTAAAAGCAAATTTCAAGCTTTTAGCTTTCAATTCCTATCTTAAAATCTAATTGTGAGCTGAGTGATAACGAAGTATGTTTTCAATGAAAGTATGCGAAAATTTCTCATGGAATACTTATGTAGATGGAAATGCATTTATAACCTTTTTAGTACAGTTTTCTTTTTTAGCTATCATAAACTGTATTTTAAGTAAGTAATGAAGTAATATAATTATTTAATTAATTTACAAATTAATTAATAATTATATTTTCTTGTATCTGCTTTATTATATTTTATAATTGCATACACGGATATGAATGTTTAAGTCATACATGGAATAAAAATAAATATTTTTTTTGTCAAATAGGAGAAAAAAAAACTCAACTGGTTATGGAGGCAAGAAGGCAAATTGCTTTAGTACCTGATTACATTATATGTTTATATTTTTCTGTAAATAATGTTTGGAAGAATAGCTAGATTTGATATCATGAATTGAAACACGTTTTGCTTAATTAATAATAAAAAGGGAAACAGGATTCTATGTAACAAAAATTTGAGAACACATTGTAATTTTGAAATGGGGTGACAAAGATAAATAAGAATGGGACTGATGGGATTGTAATCAGGAAAAAACACAAGTTTTGTTAGAAACAGGTAAAAGAATTTTAAGAAGAAGAAGTTAAGGAAAATATTTAAACAAACAAAAAAAATATATTATTTATTTTATTTAGAGGAAAAAACTGCTGCACCATAGACTAATTACAGTATTTTTGTCCTAGGGGAAAAGATAGGGGGTCACATCAGCATTGAATCTGTGTGACGTGATATATGGATGAATGTGTCATTTCAGAATCCAGTCAAAGAGTTTCCGACAATCCATTCAAAAATGTATCCCACAGTGAAAGCTAATAATGAAATCAAGGGTGAAATGAGCCAACATTACGGGAGCTATTGACCTGTCACACAACTCTAAGAAAAGAACTTGACCCAATTACAACACTAGGAGTTAGCGAGTCAAAGTCGGTCCCCAAAAGAAAGAAAAAATTTCTCACCGAAGCAAAGATGAAAAATCAAAACAGGGAAACCAGAAACATTATAGCCTCAAAAATAGCTGAGACTAAATTCTAATTTTAAACGCAAACAGGAGGCACGGGAATGATTACGTGTTCTCACTTTTCTGCTTCAGAGAAACAGGAAGTGGATTGAAGCAGAAGTGAAAACACACGGAACCACATAAAACGAGATGTGGAGTCACGGGTTTGGGGGTCTGGGTGATCCAAAAAGAACAGACCACGCTTCAAACCACCTGCTGAATATCGTGATGAACAACCACTGAGGAAAATCCACACAGAAATTACCCAAAATAATTTTAATTGCCAATGATTCAATATACGCAATTTGTGGCAATCCCCAAACCGGTCCTAATTTACTTTTGATCTCAGCTTTTTTAGAATTGAAAAAGCACATAGAGAGGAAGGATATCAACAATTTTTTCCTAATAAAGGCAGATACAAAATAAGTTTTAAACTGGTTAAAAAACTTCCGACGTGAGTCCATATCCATAGACCATAGAAAAGAACTACGTAATAGGAGATTCCGTATTTTTTAAAATAAAAAAAATTGATAAGCTAAGGATAGAAAATTTATCACGAAATAGGAGTGGAATCAATTAAAAAAATTAATAATAGAAAAGGATTGTAAAAAAAAGTCGTTTTTACCTTTTGTAACAAATTGAATTACTCGTAAATTGCAGCATCTCTCTTTTTATTTCATTCTTAGAGTAACTCAAAAATAAAATAAGTAGAACTAATATCATTAATAAAATAAATACAAAACAGCTAATTTGAAAAATATTCTTTAAAATGGGAAGAAAATAATTAATTTTAAGGGAATGATATTATAGATTAGCAAGTTATGATACAGAATATGTGTAGACCAAGGAATAAATAAATAAAAGGAAAATAATTACCCTATTCACTCAGAATAAAAATATGCTAAAGAGGAAACCGGAAAGATTTTAAGACTCGTGGTCGACTCTTTTAATGCCGAAGTGGCAGTGAAATTTGTCTTTGATTTGCATAACACATTTGTACAGCTATAAAATTTTAGATGAACTTGGAAGTGTTAAATGTCACACGCAAATGTCTGGAAGATAGTACAATAGCTGAGTAAACGTTAAAAGTAGTTAATACATAGGAAGAACAATATCGCAACATGCACTTCAAAACTTTTTAGAGCCGGATCTTGAGTGTTCTCTTATTATTTTAGTAGATATTTAAATTTTATAGAAGCGAAAAGATATAAAGAAAAGTAGAAAGTAAGTTTGAAATAGAGTTAATAGAAAATCGAAAGACACGAGTTTGAAAAAGACTACCTCCAAAATTTAGAAACTATGAAAACATTTTCAGTTTTGAAAGATAATTTTGAATTACATACATTTTATGCCCCATCGACTTTTAAAAAATATATTTTTATATAAATACAAATATACATAAATTTAATTTATTACCTTACAACTCCAAGCGCATTTAATATAATGATCTACCAATAACATGAGTACCTGTTTTACTATTTTAATTATTTGAAATTATTTTTAATGAAATTAATGCTTTATTCTCAAGGAGTTTACATTTTAATTTTGAACTTTACATTTCTAAAAATTTCAATTCGGAACTAAATAAAATTGAAAAATAACCTATCAGTTACAAGAATGCGAATGAATATGTTATGGAATTCTATGGCATGATGACGTTAAGATCAGTTTGACTTTTAGCATGAAATGTTTCAAAAAATAGTTAATTTTTTATCAACCAAATGTGTTAATAATTTGGTACAGAAAAAAATCATCAGGTTGGAATGTATCAAGTTTTATCATTGCTGAATGAATCAAAATTAAGAACATATTTCCTAACCACCTGTTATCAATAGTTTTGAATTTGAATAGCGATTTATTGTTTCAGAATCCTATCTAAAAGTGAAATGCGGATCAATCAATTTATCAAAGAAAAATAAATCATCAATGCATCAATCTCGATTGTCATCAAACACATCGCAATGAAATATTAAAAGAAGATCCACAGCTGTGGTTGCAACTGATCTTGTAGGTCACTTGTAAATTATTCGATGATGCTGACATAACTGGCACAACACGATTTTTAAATTTTAGCACTCAGGGGAAAATATATTTTGATACTTCCTATAGAGAATATTTCCTTTATGCTATTTTATCTTTATATTAATCAATTCCATAATCAAACATAATTTCCCACAATTCTAGTTTCATCTGAGAAACAAGCATATTATGGAAGTCCTTGAAATTCCATCTATCAGGACAGTTTGGAAATTGGATGTATGTACGATATCAAAACACCTTTTGATGGATAAAACAAGTAATGACTGATTCTAATTTCGTTGATGGGCAGCTAAAAGTGCCTCGGGATCGGATATGATTGATCTCTTTGCTCTTTTCATAATAATTACTATCTTTATGTGAATTATTCATGGTCTTTTAAGGAAATAAAGGTGGACGAGAAAACAGGTGTAATGCTGCTCCCAGGTTTAAGATCAAGGGTTCCATTTTCCTACATGTCACGCCTATAATATTGGTGATAGTTGGGAAATACGTTAGAACACCTTTTTGAGTGTATACCATGAAAATTAACTACACAAAATTAGGTTTTTATAGCTGAATTATAAGAATTAAAATGTCAAGAATCCTCGACTTAAATTAAAATGTTAAGAATACACTCCTTTAACTAAGACCCTATTCAATTTGATGGCAAATACTATTTGCTTCCTTCCACTCCCTAGATATCAGGACACTTAGTTCACATTTGATTAATTTTATACCTGTAATATGAAGTAACCTCAACAAAATAAGAATAATTTTTGTTAATTTTTTTTTGATGAAATACTCCAAAAGAAGTAAGTGAAGAAGATAAATATTAGGCATATCTACATTCTTATAAAAATAACAGTGCATTTTTCAGTATCAATTGATACTTTTCAAAATATGTGTAAAAATTTAATAGAAAGATTTATTAAAAATTAGTTAAGATTTAAAACTATCCCTTTAAAAATTGCTTCAAATAAAAGTTGGAAAAGTTACATTGTAATTTACAGAGAAAAAGCAAAAAGTAAAAATATAACTTTTTAAGTGTCTTAGAAGAAAATTAATTCAAACAAAAAATATAAAATCGCTCCATTGACCCACATTAAATGAGACTTGATATGACTCAAAAACAGATAAACTAAAAATGTCCAACAGTCACCAGAAAACAACTGCAAACTTTGAACAAAAACCTAGAAGATAATGATAGCGGAGAAAAAAAAAATCATCTTCTTATTATCAGTGCAACTTTGAAGACGCGTGGTGGTTAAAAGAAAATAAAGACATCTTAAGAGTAAAAACACAACTGTTGAGATAGGGGAAGAGGAGTCTAGATCAGGACACAAGCTAAGCTCTTCTTGTAATCAGGATCCTACGTCAGACCTCTTCAGGATACTAAACGACTGATTTCAGTGCTTATGGTGAAAGGTAAACATAAATGAAACTCGGGTTCAGAGAAAGGTTTCTGTTAGTTTCAAGTATCGAGAGAGGTGGAGTGTTGGCATACCCCAATTTAAATATCCCTATTAGGCTATGAAAAGATGTTTAGAAGTTCTATGTTTTTAAGTAAAGGAAATGCACTTTTAAGGGTTATATAGAGATGCCATCTAATTCTATAAAGAAGATATTTATTAGTATTTTTTTTTAATCTTTAGAAGTTTAGGACCATACACTTTTAATTTAACTTAAATAAATAACGCCATAGTGAACACCCAATGATTTAATATCAACTTTAAATACAACTAAAACAACTTTTCAAGGAAAACCTAATATTTTTAGTCGTAATTGTATAAAAATATTTTAACGTAAAAAACCGCTTGATTAGTTCCCTGAGAAGATTAATGAATAATTTCTTAATAATTTACAAACTTAATTTAATTTTTTAAAGTTTTTAATACCAAAACAGAATTAAGTAAGTTAACCAGTATAAATTAGGTTCAGAGGCTAAATTTTGATTTGAAGAACCAAAGTGAGATAACAAAGGGTAAATTGAAGGATTTATAATACGCTATTTATTCATAAATGAAGGATATCTATAAAGTTATTTATAAAAATGTATTAAAATTACAATAAAATAATTTTACAAAAGCTTTTCTCTTTTTGAATCACCTACTATTTAGTTGAAACCAACGATTAAGTAATTAACATCAAAGGAAAAAAAACTATTAAAAACTTTTAAAAGGATATTTTATATGTCTAAGTAATAATTCAAGAATACCAATTTTACCATTCCAAAATATAATTTTTAAATTTTTAAAAATCATTTTAGCGGTCCTTTTTTTACAGATTTAAATAGAAAAAAATAGAATACTTATTATTGTTAATTACAAAATTTTTAGGTAATAAATGAGGCGCTTGCAGCAACAACGAGCTATCTCAAACAACTGTAATATTATTAAATATTTCTCAATAATAAGCAAAGCTGATTGCTTTTATTAATTTTATGCCTTAAAAATCCCTGTTGTAAAAGTTAAAATTAAATCTACATTGAGAGTTGAATAGAAAAACGAATAAATTCTACTTATATCAGATAATATCATGTTCAGAGGAAAAACTCCCATTAATAGTCACCATTAAGTCAACCATTATTGGTAACAAATCAATGTAGTCATCTAATCAAATCACATTCACAGGTGGAAAAAGTCCTAAATTTTAAGGAAAAGAGAAGCACGACAACCAAGCTTTTTAAAAAGGTAATTTATGCTATCTTAAGTAGAATCAGTGATTTGTTATCACCATTCCATTTTTCAGATCCAATTCATCATCATACAAAGAGTAAACAATAAAAAGAAATGTGTTTTCATCAGAATAAACAGAAGATAATGTTAAATACTCATCAAAATTACACGTTTCTTATCTTTTGCTCATAGAAATTGGGATAAAAATGTATTTTTAGATATTTTTATTAATATCTCTCTCTCTCCTATGCTAATTTTATTCACAGGATGTAGTACATTTAATCACTTTTATTTTTCTCGTTAATTTTAATTAATAGATATAAACTAAGGATATAATGGTATTGTATAATTTTAAAAACGTTTTCAGTGTATAACACTTAGAATAGTTTGAAGAATAGTTTGACATACTTAGAATAGTTTAATAATTTAAAAATGTCAGAATATAAACATTATTACAATTAAAATAATTTTCTACATCCTGATCAGTGAATGTAACTTAATTACTGTGAATTTATATTTAAAAAAATTATTAAAACATTAGAATCTAAAAGTAATTAAATATGTACAGATTTTTACAAATCTACATAAATGTGAATTTAATCCTATATAATTAGCAGCAACAAAAAAAAATCAAGCGCAATTTAGAGGGAAAAACATTGAAGGGAACTCTTAACGCAGCGTGAGGAGAAGCACATGGCTCCACTGAAGCGAATGTAAACAAACGATTATTTACCTGCTCGAATTTTTATTCCATTCCAAAGACGACCGGGGAAAAAAAGAAAGAATGCTCTGCAATGGCAACAACTGCAGTTCCACTTCCAATATTCTCCAAAGCACAAAATTTTCCAAAAAAATTTTCGGAATACCGTTCGGAAAGCACACCGCACGTTGTTTGTGGAGAGAGAACGAAAGGGAGCAGACGGAGGAGCTAGCGGTTCCCGTAGGCGCGCCTACAGCCGATCTGCAACTCCGACCTGACCTGACGCCATTGGATGTAGAGGTAACTTTCCTTATTAAGTCAAAGGGCGCAGGCGCGTTACGTCACAAGAGATCACAAGCGCGAGTTTCGGCTGAGATTAGGGAATTTCTCGATTCCGAGGATAGGGAATTCTCCGGAGAGAGCAGACGGTTTTCTAATATCATCCAGTTTTCAACTAGAACATATGTTAGAAGAGTTTTTTTTTTGTAAGGCACTGCTTGTAGCCCAAAACGTGGGAATTAATTGGATTAAGTGTCTTAATTTAAATTAATTTATAGATTTGTAAAGGATTAAAGTCTGAAATCTAAGAAATGTTAATCCCTTAACATATTATATAAGATTTTCTTGAGGAGTTTCATTGATCTTATAACTTCATTGGTGGAAAGTTATTTCAGACGCAAGGAAGCAAATTAGAAGAGTTATGTGATACAGCGTTATATAACTCGAAAATCTTACATATGTGGTACAGTAGGGTAAATATAAGTATTTCAGAACTATGGTTTCATTTAAGGTATTGATGTAACACGATTCATTTAATTTAGTCATTCCTTAAAAAGAGAGAGGAAAGAAAGGGGACGAGAGGTGAAAGGAAATGAGAGGGGAAGCAAAAATAAAGGGAAATAGAGGTTTAAAAGAAATTAAGAGAGAGAAAGAGAAACGAATAAAGAATAAAAAAGAATGTGGTATGTAGGAAAGAAAGAGATTGAGGAAAAGGAAATATGAAAGAAAAAGAATGACAAATGAAAGAGAATGAGAGATAGTTGGAAAAGAGTATGGGAAGAAAATATATACAGAGAAAGAAGAAGATAAGTACAGAAAGAGAAACATGAAAATTTTAATGGGGGAAAAAGATTAGAGAATTATACAAAAGAAAGATGATGGAATAAATGGGTAAGGGAAAGAGAATGAAAAATAGATGGGAAAGAAAGAAAGAAAGTGAAAAAAGAAATGAACACCATAGAAATAGAACACAAAGAATGAAAACTTTAAAAACATTAAATTCAACAATTTAAGAGACCTTAATAAGACCTCAACTGAAAACATAGTTTTTAATTACTTGAAGTACTCATATACTAAAGAGGAAGGACTTTTCAGTTATGATTGTTTTGTAAGAAACCATAATACTTATTAGGAGCGCACCAAGGTACTCAGATATTAATTTTAAACATTGCAAGCTACTTGACACTTAGCGGAATATTTTACATTAATAATGCATAATGTATAGAAAGTTTTCTAACATAAATTTTTCAAGTTTCAGTAAAAAAATTGCTTTGTACTAGAAACATTTAAAAACACAAAAAAATAGGCAATATTTTAAATAAAGGGGAAAACATCATTAATTTTTTTATTGTGTTGATTTCTTTAAATCAGGGATGCAGAAAGTGTTTTTACTTCCAAGATTTCCCCCAAGCCATACAAAAATTTCCCCAAAATTTTAAAAGTGATAAAGACGTACAAAAATTCTTAATTATTGTCGGTATCAAAAATATGTTAAATAAAAGTTCTATCTTTAAAACCAATAATATACTTATTTTGTTAAACCCAAGACATTTTTAAGAATTTAATAAAACTAATACAAGTATAAGTTTTAAAAGTCCTTTTTATCTGAAATGGTGAAGGCGAAAATCGTCACGTAAATTTTGATTACTGTACTGAAATTGAATTCAATAGTATACTTTTCCACAGAATTTCCCCAGATGGCTAAAATTTCCCCCGATCCTAGATCGCCGGATCGGACATATTCTGCATCCCTGCGTAAAATAGAAAAAGCTTTATATTTTTAAATCACAGAATACATATAATAATAATATTTTATAAATAATATTAGCTAAAAAATACTAGAAAGAAATTCTATTCCTTTTTAAAAGAATTTGAAAATCGGTTTTGAAACTTTCCAACCTGTTTGTTCTTCCCGCCAAAACTTTTTCATCGCATAGAGCCGGAGGAACCAATTAAGAACTGCACAGGAAGGAATTACCTGCTGTTTGCGAAATTCTAGATGTCTGGTTTTAATTGGTATTAAGCAATTTGTGTTCTACCCAATGGAATATAAATAGAGAAGAGAAAAGCATAAAAACGAAGAGTATAATGTGGATGGAATGAAGTTATGAAACTTATAAAAAAAACAGCAAGAATTTCTACAAACTACCTCTCATTCACATTCTCCTTTTGACTCTCCCAAATGATGTTAATACGTACTTGAAATAAATATGTATAATTTTCAAAAATATCTTTATTCCTTCTTTAGGAACTAAAGGATTTCTTTATTAGGAAAACGTAAAAATCTAACTTTTAAATTACAAAAGTACTAAATAATTTCCAACATTTAAAGTAGTTTTTACAAATTTGAAATGTCAAAGAAACTACTAAATTATAAGTAATATTGATTTAAAACTATTTAAAAATTTTTAGTAACAGTTCTTTACATTTTTTTAACCCCACAGATAGTACTTTATCCTTTCTATATCTACATTCTACATTCAACAAACACATTTTCAAAAGAGATTTTCATCAGTTCTTGTTTATATTTGTGAAATAGTTTACTAACGAGAAAAGAATACAAAAACCTTTGCAAACATTTTTTTAAAATCTACTTAAAAAATAAAGGTTTTTAACTTTTGAAAAGGAATCAATGTAAACTAAAGCTAGAAGATTTTGAATTATCTTCAAGTTAGCTAATATCTAGATTAGTATAAATTAGACTCCCCTTCTATGAGTGTTGTTTTGTGAAATTCAATTATTGTGTAGGAACTTTTTTTTCCCATTGATGACAATTCTCAATTTAAAGATTTAAACATCAAATAAAGTTCCGTCAAGTGTTAAATACTTGAAATTAGATTATTCAAAGCTGAAACGATTAAGTTCTTAATGTAAAATAAATAGAACAAAAGTATATTATTCAAATAATTAAAAATTCATGATTTAATATAATTTACGCGAATAAATTAAGTTCTGGGAAATTAAAATTTTATATTAAAATGCAACAGTTGATGGGCTGTGGATGGAAAATGTCAAGAATTACTATTTTTTTTTAAGTTTAATTACAAGAATTCCCAGTCTTAAGTCCAGAAGAACCCACTCTTAATTAAGGTATTTATGTCAGATAAAACAAACTTAATTAATTTTATTAATGAAGAAATGCTAAAACTATTTTTAACATCATTAATGAACTAAAGAATCTAATGCCAGCCAACAAAATACTCTGAATTTTAAGATTATTGATTAGGGTAAAGAGGAGCTATTTGATACATCAAAATTCAAACAAATTTTTTAGTAGAAAAATTACTTATTCATATACTTTTTTTTTCTAAAAATATCTAAGAATGACTCAATTTTATGAAATCAATTAGAAAAAAAATAAGTTTGAAGAAGATTAAAATATAACGAGTTTTATAAAAAATCAATTTTGTATCAAAATGTGCCTCACCGGTGGGACAGTCGGATATATTGCTGGGGATTGATTGATACAGCGATTAATTTGCTCAAAAATAGTAACTAATAACACAAATTTGGGAAAATAATATTTTTTTTTTTGTATTGAGAGAGCTATCCTTATTAGAGATATATTAGAGATATCCTAAGCTTTTTACATTACCGTTTTTTGAATATAAATCACAAATTTTCGATTCAACATTCAATGATAAAAAAATCAAAGATTTTAAAGAATAGTCATTTGTAACAAATATCTAATTAAGGAAATAAGATGCAGTTTTCATGGAAAAAATTTCTCCTGAATTATTTGAATAAAATTCAAAGGTATCTTATCTTTGTCGAAAATCAACTATTAAAATTTTCGGCACTAAATTAACTGGTTAGTTTTTGGCACTTTATTGAAAAATTTTGTCATTGGTTTTAACTTATATTTTTGAAAGTATAATTCTTGGTTACCTATAAAAGTGCTTAGAACTTCTCAGATGTTTCAGAGTCTCTGATTTGATCGTTTGGTCAGTTATTTGTCAACTGCCTTTTCTTTTACAAAATTTAGAAATACACATAGCTATAAAATACAGGCAGTTTCCAATATCGAAACACTTGATGACTCAAAGATTCGAAAATTGACATAAATATCCTTCACTGAAGTTCTAACTTACCCGCAACAGATTTTTTAAAAAAATGCTGAGAGATATTCTTATTCCCAACACAAAAAATGGGAACTTTGATATGTATCAGTGTGTCCCACGAGTGTATCAAAGTACCCCACATCAAAGTGTATCAATTTAACCTAACGGTTATTTTTAAACAAAAACTTTTATTTTAAAAAATAGTCAAAGGTTATTTTTAAAATTTAAGTATGTACCCCATTGGTAACAAGAATGAACTTGCTTTTGGAATTAAAAGATATTTGTATTCAAAGTAGAATATCGCAAGCAAAATTTTACATTTTACTTAAAAATTTACTGTTGGAAATTTTTGACGAAAAAAAATTATTTTCTTTCATTAAAATTTATAGACTTACTGCAGAGTTTAACGGTTTCATATGTAATGTTAATCCATAATTGTAATAATCCATATTTGTGTAAGGGCAAATTTTAGAAAAAAAATTATAGCTTTTGAGACATTGAAAGTTTATCAATGGCTCTTAGTATCAAATCACCCCTTTTCACCCTACATTATTTACTAAAATGTATCTTACAATATAAAATCATGTCCTTTAAAATAATCAATGTTAATTTTTAATATTTTTGAAGTTTAAAACTTTGTTTAGACACGAATCTTAATAAAAATATCGCATTTAAAAATCAAATGGTGGGTTCCTTGCATATTTGAGAAACATTTATTTCATTTGATAAAACATTATTCTTGATTTTGAATCGTCAAAGTTACAACAAAATAATAATGACAACTGAAGTTGCAAGTTTTGTAAACTGTTCTATAAAAGTGTCTGCATAAAGACCATGTCGAAGACAAACATGTTTTTTTTATTTTACAAGAACTATAGGATTTAAGAAGATCATCATAAGAAGTGAGGTATTTAGGAATACAGATCAGAATAGATGGAAGGACCAAATACTATATTAATGATAACTGTATATAGAGTAAGCAGTTCAGCTTTAAAAAATATAGTCTCAACCTTAGAATTATTAGAAAAAAAAATTAAATTTTTTCATGGGCCATAGCTGAAATGATAGGTCTGCTTATAAATTTTAAAGATACATTTTAATATCAATCGTTTACTTCATAATATGGTAGAAATAAATTATATTCAGAATATTATTGAATTATATTATATAATTGAGAGCGAAATTTTATAATGAAATTTTATTTTAAGCTGATTTAATACACTAAACTCATTTAATAAAGCTGAATAACTATAAGATTAAACCTGTCTCCTAAAAATAAAAACAGAGCATGTAAGTAAGAAAAACAAGTTCATCCGTAGTGGTTCTGTTCATCAATTTTAATAAATAATGTTAAAAAATCCATTTATTTTAAGATCTCATAAAAACGAACTTTATAACCATTTTATAATGATTAAAACATGATGTAAATATTTTGAGAGCAATACAAGTTTATACATTGCTTACTATTCTGTGTTCCCATGCCTCTACTGCAATCTGCAACCCTGGTTTACCCCCAAGTTCCAGAGGTTAAACTTATCTATGCCAGATAAACAGCTAGAAAGTGAAAGTGCGCATCCAGTAGCTTAAGTGGCTAGATAGTTGTGATCGGCTTTCTAGAAACCACCGCCATAACAAAAAAACCTGCAAATGCCTTCTGTGGAAAAAAACTCAAGAAGATTTATCATGCCTTTACCCCAAAATGTTATTTAACGTAGTAACATGTGTTTAGGGATCGATTCTCAAACTGTCGACAAGATAATTCTAAAAGGGGGGAGGCGAGCATATTGAAAATTCATAATATTCTGGCCAGAGCTAGTTTCAGTTCCAGAAGGTCACGCTCCCGATCCCCGTTTTTCTACTAGTAATACGTTATTCTACTTCCACTGGAAGCCCTTGAAGCTGTATGAAAACCCTTTTTAGGCATGCTAACGTTTTCTGGTGAAGCCCCTCACTCAGACCCTATACTCTCCAACGTAAAACTTTGCATTGACCTAAATATTTGATTATACAAGCATTAAACCATACAATTTAATGTTACTAAAAAGCTTGCTATATTTTAATCGATTATGCACCCACAGAATTAAAATCTTAAAAATTATTTTTGAGGACTTCCGGAATCAAAAGTCTAGTCACGTGCCTTTCCCTGGAAATGGCCCCCTCCGAAAATCTATCCTGGATCCTCCCCTGATGAACGGTACTCATTTCTTTCTAAGCCAAAGCTTCTCTGTGGATTATGGAAAGTATCCAGCCAATGCTTAATCCACGCATTGATTCTAGTTTTGCAAATGAAGGGGATTCATATTCTTGCTTTAGAATTTAGGTTAACTATATTTTTGTACAAAATTTTACTCTTTTGAAAGTATTAACTTGAGCTGGGCAGGATATCATGAATGGTGATACAAATAAATTTCAACCAAATGCAAAATAGTAGCTTAACTTTAAAATGTAAATTCGTTAAAAAAAATTTCCCCTAATAATCTCTTTTAAATATTTCAACTTGTAACAAATTAGTAACAAGAGTTTGACAGATATTAATGTGCTGATACATTATAATCTACTTTTTATTGTTAAAGAAACATGGCTCCCTTCTCGAATTCTTTCTCTGAAAAACAATAGTTATTTTTTGTGAGTGATTAATAGACTCAATTAACTTTTTATTGGTACCTATATTCGTTAATCTTATAACAAATGTCGTCCGGTGGAAGCAATGTTGAATAACAACCCATCATTTCAATTTGGAATAAATATAATAGATGATGGGCATGAGCATAGAAAGTCGCTCGTGTCTTAAGCATTAAGTTGGCTGTCATCACATCAAGTTAATGTATTAAAAAAATGAAAGATCCACAACAAAAGAATAAATGAAGCCTGTTTGTTTGAAATAATCATTTCGATTGTTCCCTTAGCATCCCGAACTGCAATTAGCCAATGATGATGGTCACTCAATTAAGGAAATGAAAGGGTTGGAAACGAATATTTCATGAATGAGAGGACTAGAAAGGCATGATTACAGACTTAAACTCAAGAGCGATTCATCTCTGAAGACAGGGAGTTTCCCCACTAAGATCCTTACTAAAGACCGCCGCCAAAGTTAATGAAAGGAGTGACCGATAGCAAAACGAGATAACAGATGAATTAGAAGCAAAACAGCTATTGTTGTATGCCCGCAATTTGACTACTGCAGTAAAATATAGCAACACAGGACCCTCCACGTAAAACTATTTTAAATAGCTTAAATGGGTTTTCCTATTTTAGCTCGCTATATTATGGCTAGAATGTTCTCTTGGGCAACCTCGTTTCAAAGTCTTTTATTTGAAATCAAACTACTTTTAACTACTTGTACCATAAAAATGCATTCATACATTCATTTTTCTGTCATTTAATAACTTTTATAAAATATAGATAGATATTAATCTCGCGAATATGCGAATTGGTATCTTGGACCTGGTGTAGACTTTCCTACACCAGGGGGATGAGAAACAACCTGTAAACTAAGCCAAAATAAAATTTGTATTTAATTTAAAAGTTTTTTGACTTTTTTCATCCAGGGAATGTTTGACTACATTCATATTCACCTGTCGCATTGATATTGCCTTTATGACTCAGTCAGTTTAATAATAATTTTTAATTTTATTTGTCTTAGTCTTTCTATTTTCCACTTTTGTGCTGCAAGCTAAGCAGAAATAAATTTAAATGTCAATTTAAGTGGATTTTAAGATTATTTTTCAGTTGAAATTTCATAAAGTTGAAAAAGGGAATAAGTCCATAAACTTTTTTAAACTGTAAAATATTTTTGAATGTATTTATATCTTTTCGATGATTGCTCTGTTTTCTAAATAGGGTCCTGAATTTTCAATAAAAATTTGGCAGTTATACAATGAAAATTTAATTACTTATCCAGTTTTTTTTTTTTCGATTTTCTAAACAATTGGTTTTTGAACTGAACCCCTTTTTCAAACTGACGATTCAAGTAATTTTGAATGGTCTGCAGTTTTTAACAGAACAGTCTAACCAAACATAAATTTATTATAAAAAAAATATGGTAAATGAATGAAATAGAGACCATCAGCTTGTAAACTTAAAATCTCGCCCTATATAAACTTAATTCATTTCATGAACGGTATTCCAACGACTTACATGTGAACCTATAACCTCAACATTCCAGCAATGCGATGGTTATAAACATAACTTTCAATTTCACGGTGAGTTGAATTTTTGCGTTAGTATTGTTACCCAGATTCAAAAATATGTGATACGTAAAAGAAAAGATACGTAAAGATGATTTGTATTTACAAGATTCCAAAGTAGAAAAACATAAAACTTTGATTTCTTTGACACAATACGTTTTCCGATTCCATTTTTCATAAAACAACATAAAGAGGTTGGATAGCTTTAGTCTAGAAAAGTACAGGTGTTTCTTTAAGAAGAATGGGATCGATGGAATGAAAATTATACCTTTAAAATTGTAGAGAAGAAATACAATCCTGGAAAAACAATATTTTTATGCTGGTATAAGAAGTAAAAATCTTCGCCATTATTTATAGAAATTCAATAAGAACAGACTCAAATATGTCATTTGGAGATAACTCTTAGAGATCCAGCCAAAAGAGCGATGTAGATTACTTTTAAGACAATCTTATAGAATTGTGTTTAATGAAAAATGAACAAAGTTTTTCCAATAATTTAAAATCTAGGTTTAATATAAACTTGAAAGCAACAGCGATTACATAATTTCTGGTAAAAGGTGGGGCATAGCCATCTATAGCGTATATGCTTTAGCAAAAAGTCCATCCCCTTCCCACATTAAAAAGTATAAAACCTAGAACATTTAAGTCAGTAGGTATCCTTATCCAATATTTTTATTAAATAATCATTGATAGAGTATCATGTAATTTAAAACATTAAAATAAACACTAAAATAAAATAATTAAAAAAAAAACACATCTGAAGGTTGAAATTTTCCAAAAAGGATCAACTTGGATAATTTCAAATAGATACTAATATGCATGGTTTGATTTTCTTTACAAATATAATATGCATTTTATATTGAATTGAATAGGTGAATAAAGACAAAGGAAGATATAAAAAGATGTTGTTCAATTAATATTCAATTTAACTACATTAATTTAAGAAATATATTTTCATTTAATAGCAGAATTAAACAAACTTGTACTTGAGAAATATAAGAGAGATTTTGTGTGCTTATATAAACGTGGTGTTTGATGTTAAAAATTATATTTTTGTAAAACTTACATTGACCGTTTTCTTTGGATGAGATCTAAACTTTCCAAATTTACAAGACATCCATTAAGTAGGCCGCATAGGTAGTAAAAATAACAAAGTAAATGCGTGTTTCAAAAAAGCACAAAAAAAACCCGTATTACGATCCATTAAAAAGAATGTAATAGGTCTGAATCCACAGATCGTACACCATTCTTTTTAAGCTAAAGTTGACTCATGATCTGAATCAAAACCATGCGTCTCTTTAATAAGAGGAACAGCACAGTTAAAGTAAAGTGCGGTTTCTCCTCCCAATTATTTCCCTAAAAGATACAGGTAGTTGTCATTAGTCCTATCGAAGCTCTCAATCGCTAACTGTTAATGCTTTTTTCGTGATTGCGGAGTTCCTTTTGAATACAGTAATACCGAGGTTAGTTCCGTGGGAAATACTTCTGAAAAAGGTTATTTAGTTTTGTACCAATGTCTTAATAACGTGTACTTTAAACAATAAGCATACATAATGTTCGGCACTAGTTAACTAGAACTAGTTGCAACTAGTAGTTAACTACTGATCAACTAGTAGTTAACTAGTAGTTTAACTACTTTTGGTTTAAACTAGTTCAACTATTAGTTGAACTACTTTTTTTAATAACTACTAGTTGAAACTACTACTTTCAAAATTTCAACCACTTTCAAAAAAATTCTTATTAAAATTTTTATCAAAATATAGAAAAAATTGTACTGTAACAAATTTAATTAAGATGGTAGAGTACTCAAAATACCATAACCAGAATTAAAGGCCCTTTTTGCGCGTTTTTTGTGATATAGATAAGAAAGATGTTTTAGAATTTGGGCAAAAAATAGGTTATCAAATTAAATAGACTAGTTAACTGGTAGTTAACTACTTTGGTAAACAGTTAACTACTAGTTGTAACTAGTCCCAGGATAAAATAGTTAACTACTAGTTGCAACTAGATTTTCCCAGACTAGTTAGTAGTTGGTAGTTAACTATTTTTTGACCACTAGTTGCCGAACACTAAGCATACATCTTTGCTTCGAAATCTTTCTTTTTTTTTACCCTTCAGTCCTAGCTGCCCAAATTTTTCCATAGGATTCAATGAGAATCTCGGGTGGTATAGGACTGAAAGGGTAGGATTTTTGTAAGAAGTATGCATTTGTGTAACTAACACACGGCTTAGAAATTAACTTTAGCTATTAGACGAAGTCAATTAGACAAATTATGCTCAAGAGGCAATCATTCAACATAGACTTAAGTATAAAACAATGGAAATCATAGCAATTATTACAGATGATTAATATTGCTACCTTCTGCAAACACAAAATATTTTCAAACTGAAAATTTGAACAATTCCTTAAATATTAAGCAGGTTTCAGATATTTTTAAATAAACAAATAAGGTGCCATTTCATTCCTGAATAATTATCTGAATGGTAGTCTTGAATGCCTATTGACCCAACCCATAAGAAATTACAAGTTAAATAACTCAAAATTATAAAGAAAGAAAAAATACTAAATTATCTCTCGAGTTTTGGGAAAAATAGCACTGAATAACATGAAATACCACATTCTAAATTAGACAAGAAAAACATCACATCAGACCTAATTTTTGTTCAAACACTCGTAACCCGAACACTACCACCAGGGGGTCGTAAGAACTTCCTCAACCATTCAGGTGAAAATGCTATCTAACCATTCAGCTGCTTTGTCAACCCTGAAGAAAGAAATTTGACAGACAGGGGGGAGGGGATATGGGGCTGCAGTCCCCCTTCGATCTTAATAAAATATTCATTTAAAAGTTGTAAAACAGTATAATAGAAGAACTAATTAATTAAGAAGAACTATTAATATTAAAGAATTAATAGTCGTTGATAAACAAGCTTGGTGACCTGAGCTTTCCTAGACAGAATTTCTAAATTTGCTAGATGGGTGGGGTAAAATGTTTTTTGGGCAAGTTGGTTTTTCTTGAGCCTAAAAAAAAACACTTACCCCACCTCACCACTCACCCTATAGCTGCCGTAGTCCCACTATGTTGCCATAGATACGGATATAAAATTTAGAGTTCAGGACAATACAGTACCATACCGATATAATATAATATAATAGCAATGCCAAATTATTGATACATTAGTAATAACAACGTTTTAATTTGATATATACAATAGTATAGAATCGTAGCGAAAAGATAACTTTTATCATCTGAAACAATTTCTAAAGCTAGTTCGTGTGGAAACTTAGTGCAGAATAAAAGTAATAATTGATTGATTTTTTTTTTTTATTCTATCTTGATTTAGAAAAAAACACCATAACAACTCGTGTTCTTTACTCAATTATTAATTAAATTGTTATTTGAGAGAAAATAATAAAACTTACGTAAGGAAAGCGGCGCTTGGCGGCAGGACTTTTACACCAGCACAATGCGAGCATTTTAACAAAATTCAAAATATGAAATTTCTTTTTTCGCACAATAGCAACTAAATTAATTCCATCCTAGAGAGAGAAGATCAGTATTCACTACACTCTTTCCCGCTCCAAACGCAACATCAATCACGAGATCGAAGATTCTTTCCACACGTGATGTTCGATTCGAATGCCGAGCAAAATTGCGGGCGGATTCGAATGTTTGCATTCCATTGGAGAATTCAATGAAAGACGATCCAACAGCTGCATCTTTACAATAGTGGATCTGGCAACACCATATGAGAAGCTCTCAGGAATTCCATAGTGTCATTATACAAATATCTCGTAACATATGAAAGTCCCTCGTGCGTTCTACAAAAGAAATGTTTTCTTTCTTCGTTGTAGCAGTCCAGTCTTTCCGAGTTCGATCCTTTGAGGTTCTGGCGGGAATTTGAGCTCTCTCTCTCTAACGTTTCGCGCGGAGAGAGAGAAGGGAATGGGGGGAGTATTTCATTCAGGTGAATTTTTTAAACCCTGGCGTTCTATTAGGGGTATCCAAGTGATGCTGCCTCACCAGCAGGTTGTTCGTAGTTGGGGCAGGGTCTAAAATATGTTAGCTGCTATGGGAAGAAATTATTTTTTAACAGTCAAAAGATATTGATATCGGCCATTCTCCCCAAAACGCAAAATTCCAAGTTTTCGATTTTAGTAAAATTGATGTTAAATTTAATTAACACATTTACCGTTTACTTTGTAAATATAACATTTTCCCTGATCGTAGAAAAATATTTATTGCTTAAATATTATTATTTTTAACTATTCCATGATAGCATACAACGGACATGAGATAATCTTTTAAAAAAAATTTATACTTTTTTTTTTAGAAAATGTTCTATCATGGTTCATCGTTGGGGCTTAGTTTCATAATGTTTTTTTTCGTTTACGAAAGTTGCAGTTTGGGTCTCTTTTCCTGAAGGATGATCCCTCCAAAAGTTTAATTTTAATCCATCAAAAAATAAAAAAATACCAAGAAAATTAGAAGAAATTAATAAGTACAGTAAAAACGTCATATTCACTTTTTCCACGGGAATGACGAAAACATACTAGTACTTAAACTACTGAAATAGTCATGAAATTATAAATTAAATACTTAACTTTTATCTTTTATGGCAAAAATATTATTTATTGGAACCCTGTTAGCCACTATATTATATTAATTTCATGTATTTTTTTTTCTTGTATTCAAGTTTTTTTCTTCTAGTTTACTTTTAAATTTTGTTACACATATTTACGGTCACCTACATGGACCAAGAGATCCCAGGTGACTATGTGAACTTCTAATATTGTGTTCTTTCTTATGTACAGTTTAATAAATAAAGAAAGAAGGGGAAAAAAGTTAAATACTTAACTTTATCTTTATTCGACTCATTCGGCATTTTGTAGCTGTCTTCATTTTTGACAAAAAATTATTTAACTGAAATATTTATAATTTCGCTAGTTCATGACGGTATGATCTTTACCCATATTAATTTATTTACATTAAAAACCTTAAATAAATTAATTTAAAAACCAATATACAGGGTGTCCCATAAATGTTGAGTCACACTTCTAGGGGGGATAGTAGACACCTAGACGAGTCAGACTCACATAACATTTGGAGGTCCCAGACCAAATACCAGAGAGTTAAAATTGGAGCGACACCCCAAAACAATTCAATTTGTAGAAGAACTACTATTGGTAAAAAATTGAATATGGTCTCAAATTTTGTGGTTTAATATTATCTATAAAATTACCTTAAAAGTTTTCACTTTAAAATTTTTTTTATTACGTAAAAAGTAAAAAAAAAAAACACAAAAAAAATGCGAAAAAACTGCCAAAACTTTATTTTGTATTTCGAAATCCTTTCTTTTGATTGGATAATCTGAAAGAGCATAGTTTAACATCCTTGAGTCCAAAGTTTCAAGTAAATACCATCAATATTAAACGCTTGAGAGCCTGTTAAAGTCTGTTTTTTTGCGTGCGCTAAGTTTTCTTATAGCTGTTTCCAGAACAGCTGTTTGCGCACGCAGAATATAAGATTCAAAACATTCCTTGTTTGGTATTTAAAAATTAGAAATCATGTTAAAAGTTTCAAGTATCCAAAATCATGACTTTTTACACCTTTAAATCGATATTTAATAAAACTTCAAAAATAATCGGCAAGAAACAAAACTCTGGCGGCAAAAGTTGCCAGAGCTTACCTTATTTAGACGGGATTTCTCTGTTGACCGAACTTTTTCTGCATGCTACGATCTTTTCGCAACTATTCTATTACTACATATTGTCTCTCTATAGACTGGCGTCTCATTTTTTCCCACCTTCTGAAATTTTAGTGGGTTATGTCCCAAATACTTTCGCAGAAAAAGTTCCGAAATTGGGATTATCTATCTTAAAGTTGGGAAAAGATAGTAGCATACAGAAAAAGTTCAGTCAACAGAAAAATCCCGTGTACAGGAAAGCTCTGGCAAATTTTGCTGCAAGAGAGCTTTTCTGTTTCTTTTGAAGGTTATATTTTACAGTGACCCTTCACTGCACAATTTTTCTTAATGATAAAAATTATTTAATAACTTTAGACAGTCACAGTGCAGGTAAAAATAATAAAAAAAAAACAATCTAAACTCATATTTTATTTAAAAGTATGGATATTTATGGTATGTGTCCCAAAGCACATTAGTTATGTACTTACTTGCGCCAAATGTGGCACAAATCCCGAATACTCATACCAGGTGTACAAAAAAGATTATAAAATATGCATTCAAATGCTTGTATTAAAATGAGCAAAAAGGGAAATTTTATTAGACAAATTTCAGAATTACAAATTCTAATAGGTTATGATGGGGAAATTATATAGAAAATAATTTTACAATACAATCAAGCATCAACAAGTAAATGTTTTAACATGTCTCAAAATGAGGAGAGTTGAATTGTATGAAAAATTTTGCTTCCAATCAGTTTATAATTGGTGAAATTCGGAGAAACAATTTCTCTCTCGATTTATGCATAAGGCTACTTCGCACTTCGAACACTTTATGAAAGTTTTGAGAGAACAGTTTGGAAGTTTGCATCTTTGTCTGCTTTCCATATATTCCGGCCAATGGGATACTCCATCAAATCTTACATATTGGAATGGCCTTCTTTGTTTCTTGACAATTATAATTCCCTTTTCTACTTCACACGAACTTGGATGTTCTCTTTTGACTTTGGTTGCTTCGTTTTCTGAAAAGACTGAACGAAATGTTAAAATTAGCATTAACACACTAAATTAAGCTTACAATATATTTAAATTAAATGTAGGTAAAAACTCCGTGGGACGCTGTTCTTTTTTTTGCGTTTTACCCAACCGTAACCTTTATAATTAATGGCGATATTTGTCCAGTTTGTAAAAGATTTTACTCGAAGTTGAATTTTGTAAAATGAGAAATTTAAAATCAGATTAAAAGTTTTTTTTTTAGAGTTTGGTTCAAACATGTTATCAGAACAAAGCTTTTTGAAATGCATTTTATTAACATAAACAGAACAAAAACAAATTTTATTTCCTCTTGAATCAAATGTTTAAACTCATAACTTTTATTACTACTGTTGTAATAAAATGTCATGTACAACTGAAAATTAAATATAATAAGGTTCTTGGTAAAATAATCCCCAGCCTCGTGGGCCACTTATGGTTACTTCATTCCTTAACACATCACCCAATTACTAAATAGGGGGTACCATTGGACTTACCGACCAATGGTTAACTCAAAATGTATGGATCCCCTGACTGCCCAATGGGGTGAAAAAGTAGTTATCTCTCAAACCGGTGAGATTGGCTAAAAAATTCCCCCCCCCGGAGAAAGGGTTTTTAACAGGGCCTAAGCCCGACCAATGCAGTTTTGGGGGATTTTTTTTTTTTTTTGTAAATGTACTGGATCGATAGATTATAGTCTCCTGGTTTAGGTGAGTGTAGCTAGCCAGTTTAATAATTAGTTATAGCGTAATTGATAGCAATTATTAAATTAGATTTCATAATGTAGTAATTGTAAAAATTTTTATATTTTCTGTCCTTTGGAATCAGTGAATTTTGCTGATAAAATTTTTATCAATTAAAAATACACAAGAGTCAAAGAAAGATGACTCATGAAAGGTTACATTGCAAGTCTTATCTTACGTTTATTTATTTCTAAAAACAACTTTCAAATTAGTTGTCAAATTTTGGGACATACGTACGTAGAACATTTGCGTACAGCACACATTCTCCTTCACAAATTCCGTTCTTTGGTTCCACTATTGAAAGCAACACATTTGACCAAACAAATAATTCTTTTCAAGTCGTGGTGGGAAAGGTACAACCAATTTTCCTTGTCCCATTTCGAGTGAAAATGCTTCGTAAAAAAACACAAAAAAAGGAACTCCATGAAAGGCGGCACGTAAATCGGGGGTTTTTTTCTCCGCAAAGCAAAGGAAGAATAAAGCGCTTTGGCATCTTCCATTGAAGTGGTACAAACAACGGGCTCTCCGTGAACTCGCATAAGTTTTCTTAAGCGGTGTTTTCAATGGAACTAACCTCTGACCTTTTAGCTTAGGCGTCAAAATAAAGTTCCTGTCCCCACCTTGGGAGGTCCAACACCAGAGGGATTTTTAGAAGTGTTGCGGCACTTGAAAATTGGGGTTTAGGGAGATTTCTTAAGGTGTTATTAGTTCGAGTTCACTATAATAGAGAAATGTATGCCTCCTGTGTGTTTCCTCAGGTGCGCGTACAAGTGGTTTTTCTTATGTGTTGAGTAATTACAATATGGGCATTTATGAAATTTTGAACAAGGTGGGTTTGCTTCCACCATTCGGTCCAAATAGGAGGTCCTTAATGCACCTAATGAAAGATTTACGATGAAAATTCATGAAAACAAGTGAAGTCAATCACATACTTTGAAGGGGCGGTTCTAACAATACGTAAGCATGTTTTTGTCTCCCCCTTACCACAAAAAAAAAGCAAATCGGTAACTATTCTCTCACGATGAAGTAAACAACGGACCCGAGCCTCCCCCCGTTTTTTGTACGAAACATGTAGTAATAAAAAAAAATCTATTAATTAAAACCGAACAAAAAACGCATTATTACTTTTTTAAAATTATGAATAATGAATTTTTAAAGTTCAGGATATTTTCGATAATGCAGTGTTTTTAACATTTTGCGTTGTTGCTTATGTAACTTTAGAACAGCCCCTATTATATCGAAAGGATGAACGCAGCAAGAACAGATTAGAAGATGAACAAGTGATCAATTATAACCTCAATATGCTATTGGTTACTGAAAAGTTTGCTAAAGTGACGCGAAAAGATTCAATATCCGCAAACCAGTACACTTGAAATTTTGCGGCTCGGTGTAAGAGCGATCATATTTTAGAAGTTACCCAAATGAGTTAAAACACTACTTTTAAGAATAAAATTTCGAAACTTTTTCTGGGGAGGACTCTTAGACACCCCTTTTTGCTTGAAACTCCAGTATTTTTTTACCAAATATTTTGCATTAAAAACTCGTGAGGGGTCCCTATGAATTAACTATCAACCAACCCCCTTAAAAAGAAACTCGGCGGGCTTGAATTGCTTGGGCTTGACTGGCTAACTTGGAAAAAACTTTCTTGGGCCCCCTCCTGAATTCAAATATATATGGGCGCCCATGTGCTCCGCGAAGAAATTTTAAATAAATACATTTAAGTATTTCTTATTGATGTTGCTCTGAAAAATTTAGAAATTAAACCAGATATAGGCACAATGTGCTCATCAAACAAGCTCATCTTTCTCAATAGGAAACACTCATGAATTCAGGGCCGTATCCAAGGTAGGATTTTTAAGGGTTCAACCTCTCCCATCCCCGAAATTTTGATATTTTTATACAGTTTTTTCCCTTGAAAATTCTGCAATCTACAAAAGGAGCAATCATATTTGGTTGTAACCCAAAAGTTCTCAAAATGAAATAAAACAATACTTTTCAGGGTCAAATTTCAAAATTTTTTTTCTGGGGAAGAATCCCCAAACCCCCTCCAAAATTTTGACGTATTGTTACATATAATGTTATTCCCTCGAAAATTCTGCCTCTTACAAGAAGCAGTTCCCTTTGGGTGTTCCCCAAAGAGTTTCAGAATGAGATAAAACACTAGTGTAAAGGGGAAAATATGAAACATTTTTTCCTAATGGGGAACCCCTAGTCCCTCGAAATTTTGACATCAATTTATAATTTTTCCTTGTAAATTCTGTATTTAGAAAGAGCAGTTCTCTTCGGATGTAACACAAATTGTTCCAAAATGAGCTGAACAGCACTAAATTTTTGAACTTGTCTCTAAAATTTTAGAGACAAGTTCAAAAATTTTCTGGGAAAATTTTCAAAAATTTTCTGGAATGAATTTTCAATACCCTCTTTTTAACTTCGATTTCTGAAAGGGCACCATGAATTTATATAATTACTATAGTATATACTTTCCCAAAATATTTGATAGCTTTAAAAATTCTTCAGGAAAATATGCTTTTCAGCCCCACACATCAAGGCATTTCACAGATTCAAAATATGATTTATTTAAAATTTTCTTCAGAATTTATTTTATTCAGAGCATATTTACATTCCTGGGAGGGGCAATAAGTGCCCCAGCCATCCCCTAAATCTGCCCTTGTAACAGGTTGATATTAACATTTACATTTCTAATTACAAATCATTGTATACAGATACATTCTGCACAAGAACTTTAAAAAAATGCTTATACATTGAAACTAGAAGCTGGCATATGGGAAATTTGATGACGTTGCAAGTTTTGCTTTTGTGAAAACCCTCTTCCACAAGTAGAGCATGTGAAAGGTTTTTCACCAGTATGTCTCCTGCAATGCTTTAACAATTCGGACTTAAATTTACAACTGTAAGTGCATAAGGAGCAGCAATAAGAGGATTGTTTGTTAGATGTTGATTTCTTTGCAAAATATTTTCCACCTGAAAGAGAAAAAAACCATGTTATTAAAAATGCATGCTTAAATATCAGAAAAATCCAATAATTTTTTTTATGTGTCAATAAATCCCATGCAATCGAAACGCAAATAGCTGACTTTACGGCAAGCACCTTCCATAGGAATTGAAGGGTGAAGCCATAAGTTTGAGATTGTCAAACAATATCATGATAATTTATCTCACCAGTGATAACATTCTTAATTAAGACGAATTTTAAAATAAAAATTAAATTTTTTCCATAATGTAATGCTCCATACATTTATCTACGTAATTGAAAAAAACTTATCTGTAAAAGAGCTAATTTCCCATTTTTCTTAAAAAATTAAATTTAGAATATCAACATTAAGTAATTTTTCAGATATAAAAACATAAAAAAACAGTTTAAAAAACTTCAAATATAAAAAAAATATATAAGAGTGAACATACTAAAAATATCAACTACAGTTACAAATTACATTAAACATTGAAACAGGTGAAAGTAAGGAAACTTATTTAAACTTTTATTTTAACTTAACAGGGTGAGATTTTACAGTATTATGAGTACTTAAGATGAAAATATATAATGAAGGCAAAATAAACAATGATTTTATAAGATAGTCATACAAAGTTTTACAGATAATTCAGCATATAATTAAGAAGCAAGCAGTGAATGAAAAAAAAATGACTATATTAATAGAACAACAATACATTCAGTGTCCACAAGGTTCACAATAATGCCTCTCAAGGGACTTGGTAGTACGAAAGCTGATACGACATGCATCACAGGTAAACAGCTCGTTTCTCTGATGCAGCCTTTCATGGTACATTAAATGATTTTTTTGAGTAAATGTCTTAACACAATATTGGCATTTGAAAGGACGTTCTCCGGTGTGTATTCTTATATGCTTAGTAAGATCACTCTTTTGGGCACACTTGTAGTTACAAACTTTGCAAATGTACCCAGAAACAACACCCAGGGCCGACTGATGTCTGACTCTAAATCCCAAGTCAGTGCAGTTTTCAGGAAGTGAATAGAACGAGCCTGAAAGAAACCAAATGGTTATGGGGAAATAAGACAAAAAATCTTTGATCTCTGATCAAAAAATCTTTGGCAGATTGTTATTCAAATAAATTCTGAAAGAAGGTTGCCAAACTTGACCTGTTTTCACTTGTTTAACACTTAGTTCTTCAGTTTACAAATTTTAATTTATTAATTAACTAAGGATAATTTTCCATCATATAGTATCTTTAACTCAGATTTTGGCTAAATTTAATGTTATTATTTAGGTAATTTCTAAATGAAAACTATTGGAATTATGTCCTTGGATGTTTTTTTATGGTTTTTAGCTGGTTTAATTATTTTTCATGGAACTGATTATTCAAATAATAATAATGTCAATGTAATAATTATTCAATAATAAAACCTCAGGCACTGGTCCATTCGTTTGAGAAGTAAACACCTAAAATTGACAAACATGAGCACATAAGTACAAACCATAAAAAAAGAAAAACCATCTTTTAACTTACATATTTGAAAGAAATAAAAAAAACTAAAAAATAATAATGGCCAAGTCCTTTCTCCTCAATAATAAATCAAATTAAATACAGTTAACTCTCATAATGTAAGTACAGGTTTTCAATGTAGTAGAAATTAGCAGGTTTTTGACAAAAAGTTTGTCATGAAAAAACACCATCAACATTAAATTCTGATATTTATCTTCTCTCCAAAGGAAATTTCAGGAAGGAAATTAAAATTATTAGATGTCAGATTCCACAAACTACTTCATTGTGTTGAATTTTAATGTTACTCAGAAACTGTGGTAATGGTTTGATTCCAATGTACAATTTTAACCAAGAGTTTTAAGTTTAACTGAATAAGCTAATTCCTGTCCTGTATATGGACTATATACCATGCTATTCTCAATGTTTTGCTTGTATTGTTTGTAAAATATGTTGTGTAACATGCACTCGTCAAATAGAATTGAATAATAATTATGAAAAAATGCTAAGTTTTTTAAGTACACAGTTATTATAAAAAGCAGAATCCTGGGACAAGCATAAAAAATTGATATAGGATAAAGTTTCATAAGATATAATTTTTAAACTGTTTATTTTTATATATACATACATTTTTTTTAAGACAAGACAAATTTGACAGAAACTATAGCTATTTCTACTAAACAAATTTTTAAAGATCATGTAGGTACGGACCTGGAAAAAGTTGTAACCTTCCCCCGAACCTAATAAAATTTACCTGAACCTTATGTATTGCTCCTATGGAGCTGGCAGGGGCTTCCCCCGAACCAGGTTCGTAGGTTCGGGTACTTTTTCCAGGTCTGTGTAGGTACATACAAGATCATACTGATTAAGATATTTCTACATAAATTTATAAAACTGGCAGTAAATCTTAAATGGACTTTTGGTTGTCCATATATAAACATTTCTCTTTAATTAATAGTTTTACATTACAGTTCTATGATATTTACGATGGTTTACTACATTCAGCTAATATTGGTACAAGTTGTTAAGTGCTTTATGGAATTGTTTCACTCAATTTTCTGAATTGTATAATTACATAAATATAAAATACATATATAATAGATATTAAGTAATAATAAAAAGAACAGCTTGACATACAAAAACTATTTTTTTTTGGAATAAACAATAAAAGTGCAAAAACAATGCTAGCATGTATCTATAAAGATAACATGACTAACCTCCAAAGAAAAATGACCCATTGTATTATGCAATCAATATTTATTTTTAACCCATATGCATCAAAACTATTGATATTTTTTTTTCCCAAAAATCCATTTATCACTTTCTTACAAACCATTTCCAAGTTGATCATGCCTTTTTGATTTAACATTCCTCTAAAAGCAGGATTGTGAATCACTTTTTAAATAAGATATGTAATAAAAATTCCTACTTTACCTTCATTTAATTGTGGAAAAAGTCCTTTTAAATATCTTTCTCCATTTGTGATTGATATAACAATCGTCAAGATTATTTAAAAGTCCTCCCAATACTATAGGGACAGCAATTTGCTTAGAGATTATGCCTTTCATTAACTGAAATAGAGCCACATTGAACTTACACAACACACCTAAAGGGCCCAGATTTTATCCTAGTCTTCTATTCAGACCTAAATTACAGAAAATGAACTGTTTTCACTTCTTCACTTAAATATTTACTTTGAGATTTATACATCAACTGGTCCATAAATGTAGCAAAACTTATGTGCAATAAATTTTTAAAAAACCTATGCTGAAAACTTGCTATTTTCAACATAAACTGCAAAAAAAAAAAAAAAACCATAAACACACTTTGGAATGAATATCTATGCACTGGGATACATGACAGAGCTGCTATCAGTCAAAAATGACATTTTCAGCATGAAAATTAAGAAAAATAGTTGAGAATTTCAGTTTTTTTGTTACACAAAAATGTAATTTTTGTTGAATTTTTTTACTTGCAGATACTTAAATAACTATATGAATTAGAAACAAAAATAGCAGTTTGGTCGTTAGGAAACCACTGTTGACTAGTGATTTAGAAAAGGATGATAAGCCCCAATGATACTTCTCTTAATTTAAAGGACAAAATTTTTTACACAGACTTTTTAAAATACATATTGGGTAATATATATCATAAGAATACAATTTGAAATAATTTCTGGTAAAAAAAAATAAACATATGCATGAAATAATTCCGTTTTAAATTAAGAATGGCACTTATTAAGATACTAAAAGGTGCTGACACTTTAGTATTACTTAACTGGACACATTCATCTACGTTTGATTTAAGCTACTTATGACAGTTAAATATTACTTTCCATTCACATTCTGCTATAGTTGATTTAAGCTACTTTTATTAATGAAAATTGACTTTATGATACGTCATACTTAGCTTTTGGGTAAAAGCTTTTCCACAAATCTCACACACAAATGGTGTTTCCTCAGTGTGTCTTCTTAAATGAGCTCTTAAACTTGCAACATACTCAGTTTCAAACGGGCAAAATAAACAAGAGTGAGTTGGTTTCAAGTCCATATTCTTTTGAAAAGGTGGAACTGACGGTAAAATGGCATCTTCAACTGAAAAGAAGACAAACTATTTAATATCCAGAAAAATAAGTTTGCTTGAATTTAACCTATGATAAGAGCATAAGTATGGGAATTAATCACAGTTATAAAAATTTTATACAAATTAGACTAGTTGTGTGATAAATTTTATTAGTTTTTCATCAACACACACTGCACATAATTATTTAAGATCTTATATGGTAAAGCCAGCTAAAAGAGCTGAAAAAGGTATAATATTAACATAAACAAAGTCAGGGTTATAGTTCGTAAATCACTTTCTGTTCTCATGGGTTCACCCAGGAATGACAAACAAATAAGGCTGTAATAACGCATTTATAACTTCAGCATGCATTCTAAAAACCTACTAGGTTTATCCACAGATCCATATAACGAGCTGCGTAACACTTAAAATGCTGACAAAGAAATTTTCTTAGTTCTTCAGCTCAAACGTAAAAGCAATGTATCCCATTATAAAGATAAATAAAGAACAACTACAAATCAATAAATCAACTCTTATCCATATTGAAAACACAAATCCCAAAACACACAAATAAAACCAGTCTTGATTGAGACAGGCTCAACCAGAAAATGGAGTACAGTAGAACTCCAACTATTCAAATCACTTTCAGAATTTCAGAAAAAAATTAAATGACTGTAGACTGTGCAGCATTGTTTAGTGAGTGGTAAGACGACATCTTCATCCCTAAAGTGAAAAAGCATCAAAAAATATCTTGGAAATATAGTAGGTTTTTTTCTCCCATTTTCAACATACACATATTAATAATTAAAATAGACCCTTTTTTTGAAAAACCAATTAGTGTAGAATTTTTGATTATCAGAATGGATTCTGGTCCCAATTGATTCGAATAATTGGAATTCTACTGTAGTATTGTTTTAAAAAATATGAGAATAACATTATGAAGAACAGTGGTTATTAACATTCCTTCATTCATTTTTTATGATTACTTATAGAAAAATATAACTTTTCAATATCATAAAAATCCTACTTATGTAATAAATATTTTTTAATATCATAAATATGACAGAAAATACACAGAAACACATACCAAACTTTAATAACTAGATAATTCATATAGAAAGTATAACTTAAAGCTATGAGACTATTATATTTCCCCTTTTACTATTTAAAAATCCTTCAGACCAACAATGGGGGAAAATCCCTTCTATAAATACAAATAGATATTCAATTATTGTTCATTCTTAGCAGGTTTTACTGGGATAACTACATAGAGCAATATTTAGAAAACTTAACCAGAAGAGAGTTTATTTATAAGTGAATATTTGAAACAAACTTAGATTAAAAATTTTAGGCGATGGAAATGGATAAGAAACAATAATTTCTTTAAAAATTTTATATGAAACATAAATATTAAGAACGAAATAATGATTAATTTTGATAGCAGAAAGAAACAGATGTAGATAGATTTAGATTCACATTAATATTGTAACATCAACAGCATATATGCAAACACAATTTTATTTTTTGTGAAACAACAGGGAGTGACATTGTAAAGCGCTAGGAGTCCTGAAACACATTTTACAAACTTCACACATGATAATTGATTTAGTTGCATGCTTGTTCTCATGAAATTTCAAATTCTGATTAGATGTGAAACCTTGACCACAAGTACTACACACAAAGGGACGTTCCTTAGTATGTTTCCTCATATGGGCCTTTAAGTTACTTTTATGAACGGTGACGTAGGAACAATAGGAGCAGGAGATAACACCACTTTGAAAGTCTTCATTAAAAGGCAGTGAGTAAGATTCACTGTTAATTGGTGTCACAACTCCTGTCTTGATTCTCCCTAAAAAAATTAAGATATCTGAAGAACAACCAACAATTACTATCTTTACATTTGAAATGCACAAAAAGAAATAACATATATAGTTGGTTTGGTTTATTTAGTTTCAATTGCACAAAGTCCAATAACGGTCAAAAGCACCAGGACATTGCCAATTACAGTCAACTCTGCTTAATGTGATCACATTTGTCCAAGAGTAGAAAGATAACAAAATCCGATTGATAATAATAAGCGATTTGATTCTAGACAGTTTCAAACAGTGTAACTCCACTGTTTGCATTAAAATCACAACTATGTAGTCCTCTAATTGAAGTATTTAAAACAATTCCCTAGTATGTATTTTGCAACTTATACATTCTTAAAGAAAAATATGAGAGTGGAACATATAACACTAATAAACTGATGACTCATTTTGTATGTTTATGTATTAAAATTGGCTTTTAAACAAGAGAAAAAGAACGTTTTTAAGGGATTTCACAAAATTTTGATAACATTTTTTAGCATTTTTTTTGTTTTGAAAATGATAAAAATGGACTTTTATTTTTATCATGGTTTTTTAAAGAAAAAAAAAATGTATACGATAAACTTAATTAAACTTTAAACAAATTAACTAAGTATTAGAGTAAAAATAAAATGAGAAGAAAAAAATTAAATTTGAAACACATTTATTCACTATAAAAATGGAAAAAAAAAGTTTTAAACACACTACATAACAATTACCACAAAACACGATAAAAAACCTACAATATAAAAAGTTATCAGCTATTGTTAACAGTTCATGCATAACAATAAACTACAAACACAGTTTGAAGCATTTCACACACAATTCTATACATTTCTAACTGATTTTATCATAAAAACAAACAGAAAAAAGGAGATCAGGTGTATTAGAAAACTATGCATGATCCAATTCCTTCCCTTCCTGAAGTCAGTTTTATATTGATTATATGGTATAAAATATTTTACCAATGTTTGGTAAATAACACATTTTCCTTAAAAAGTAGTAGCTTAATCAAAACAAGTGCATAAAATTATCAAGTTTTTACTCCATGGGATATAAAATATAATATAATACTATACATATATTTAGTCATCTAAATTTATACACTTCCTCTCAAAGTTTAGTGTGGAAAAAATTCAAGGGGATATTGATAAATTTTAGATTAATGCCTTTAAACAAAGAAAAAAAATGTGAAGTTGTTGATGTAAAGGTATTCTAAAACCCTCAACAACAACAGCATTCAATCTTAAATATAAATAAATACAATAGTTTCAAAACAAATACTCTCAGAATGCTAGAAACCATGTTTCTGGCTATCATCAATGAGTCAATAAATAAAAAGTGACATAGTGTGTGATTTCATATATTCTATAAATAAACTTAAAATAATGTAAAGAAAATTAACACAAATTATAGAAATTCTTCGAAGAATAAAACTGACTTGAAATTAATAAATCTTGAGAAGAAGATTTAAGCAAATAAGTAGATAAAAACTGACCAACTAATATAACAAAAAATAGGATTAACAGTGACAGCTTGAGGATAGTTTAAATGGGGGTTCACAATTATATTTTAAAAAAGCAATTAAGTAACAATCTCACAATTAAATCACAACTACATTAATTGGTTAAAAAAAATAATAAGTATGAGGTAACTCATCCAACAGAGAAAACTAAAGAGAAAAAATTATGACTTAGTTTATTCGCATACACAAGTATTCCAATGAAAATCTAGTTAATCCTTTCAATTCAAAGCTGCCCGAGATTACTATAAAATCCCATGAAACATCATTTGGGGCGGCTACTACTGAAAGGCTTAAAATAGTTTTTTCCAGCGGAAATTAAAAAATTAAATTATTTAAAATAATTTTTTTACCAACAACTTAAAAACAAACCAAACTCAGTTTGGAGGCAAAAAGATTCATTAAGCTCTCAAAATTTATGAATTTATAGTTGTTTATAATTAATTCATTATTGTTATTAGTTTTTCTTTTTGAAGTTTTGAATAGAAGGGAGGGTGGAAGCACATCACAAATAGATAGAATACATTTTTATTACTTTTTCAATTATTATAATCTGATTTTTTTTTTGTTATGGGCTCACATGATCCTATATGAACAAGCAGATACTAAGGATTGATAACATTTAAAACCAAGAACGTATGAACATATCTAAAGATTAATAAGATAAAACTGATTCACACATAAAAAACACATATGGCAAATACATTGCGAGTAATTGATTTGCACATGACAACATTGACTGAACTAATTTGCAATATAACAGCCAGGATTTCCACTTTTACTATTGCTGTTACCTCTAAGCAATACAATATTTATTTCAAGTTATTTTATGTGGGAAGAAACTTCATGGGCTTGACAGTGTTGTTTGGTTATAAAACTCTTCCCACACAATCTACATAGAAATGGACGTTCACCAGTGTGTCTTCTCATGTGCACGTTGAAATTATATTTCCTGTTTGTCTTGTATTTACACTTTGAACAAGAATAAGGTATCTTTAGAAATCTATAGCATCCTTCCTCATGAAAATCACCTAATGATATTTGTTGGACCCCTGAAAATATAAAAAAATACTGAGATAAATAATCAGAGCACATTTTAAAAATATTTAAATACTTTTCGTCCAATAAGTTTATGACATAAATAAGTCTTATAAGTCTTATGACACATGTAGTTATAAGAATTAAACAAACGTCAACTTGTTTAGATGGAATTGTTTTATTCTGTAACAGTGTAAGGTTACAATTTTCTAGTTTAACTCTACTACAGCTTATCAAGTTGAAAACAATTAAGGCAATGCTACAGATATTTAATGAGACATATCATTCAGATTTTTTTACTATAGCCTACATTGTGCTGAAGCCTATCTACTAAAAAATGAGAAGTATTTTAAGAGAACACACTAATGCAAGTTCATAAAACACACATAAATACAGGGTAGCCCCCAAATCCAATCACCCTCAGGATAACGTAACTGGCAATCACAAAATAATGAATCTAAACACTCTGGTTAACTGGTTAACTCTGGCGTTAAACTGGTTAATTTGTCACATATGCATTTTCATCAACTTTTTCAACAATCAACAACCTTTTAACACAAGGTTAAAAGTTCAGCATAATTTTACACAAGAAATCTTTCCGTTAACATTTAGATATATTTTTTAGAAAACTTAGAAATCAAACTTATAACCCAGTGAATAAAAAAATTCCTTATTTTGACAATATTGCCCAAAAGAAACACAGTAAATTTAACACATAACAAATTGGAAATTAGTAAATAAGCAAGCAGTTAATGAAGTTTGTGCATATGAAGTGTCAAATTCTGCTTTGACTTGTAACTCTTGTTACATATCTTGCATACATAAGGACACTCTCCAGTATGCTTTCTCATATGGATCTGAACATTATATTTCTGATTAGTTTTATATGAGCAAATAGAGCATCTGTAGATTTTCTGTTGTCCCCAATCAGTTTTTATAACAGATGATGCCACTAAATGCTTTCCTGAAAGAAAAAAAAAGTAAAACATTTTAAAACAAACTACTCTATATGTAATTCAGTCAAGTACAACCAACAAAAGATGATCATGTAAATTGCATCATAAATAGGACATAAAATTTGAGATTAGGCTTTAACTAACTTTAAAGTTTCTACGGAACTCTACCTCTTTATCGACTCCTTTAATTCATTTCAATAAACAAGAACTTTCATAAAATTAGTTATTTCATTTGGGACGAAATTTCCCAAAATTGACAGTGTTGTTTGGTTATAAAACCTTCATCACTACACAGGAAATGGACATTCACAAGTATGTCTTCTCATGTGCGCATCAAAATTATATTTCTTGTTCGTCTTGTATTTACAATGTGAACAAGAATAAGGTATCTTTACAAAATCTATAGCATCTTGCATCACAAAAATCACAGGGATATTAGTTGGACCCCTGCAAGTATAACAAATACTGAGATAAATAATTAAAGCACTTTTCAAAAATGATATTTGAATTTAAGTACTTGAAATGTATTTTACAAACTTCATGAAATTATTTTTTTAGTGGCTATATCTTATGACATATTATGTAGTCATAAGAATTGAACAGAAGACAATTTATTTAGATTAAGTTATTTTATTTCATAACTATGTTAGGTTACAATTTTCTAGTCTGACAATAGAACAGCTCAAGAAGTTAGGAACAATTAAAGCAATGAGTATTAAGTGATATTATGAGGATGAAGTGATATGACACAATTATACATAATTCTTTTCTTACTACAGCCCAAATGGTTCTACAGCTTATCTACTTAAAACAATAGTGTATTTTCTATAAGAGAACTCTCTTATGTAATTTCATTAAAAATACAGAAATACAGCGAATTTAATCATCCCTCTTAACAATCTGGCAGTTTACAAAACATTTAATCAAAAAAGACTGTTACTTTTTGTTAATTGCTATCAAATATGCATTTTTACAAACACTTTTCACAAGAAAAATAACTTTGAAAAACACAACTTTCAAACACTAGATTTAAAGTTAAAAAACTTACATTAGAAATCTTCAAAAGAAATGCGTGTAATTATGTATTATTCAAAAGAAATGAAGTAGATTAAACACAATGCAAATTAGTAAATATGCAAGCAGTTAATGATGATTGAGCATATGAAGCTTCAAACTCTGCTTTGATTTGTAACTCTTGCCACATATATTGCATTCATAAGGACACTCCCCAGTATGTTTTCTCATATGGATGTGAAGATTATATTTTTGATTGGTTTTATAGGGGCAAATAGAACAGCTGAAGATTTTTTGTTTGCCCCAATATGTTTTTAAAACAGATGATTCCACTAAATGCTTCCCTGAAAAAAAAGTAAAAACATTTAAAAATAAAAACCTAGCCTAATTCAGTTAAATCAACACAATATAAAAAAACAGTCAGTTACACAAAATAATAAATATTTAAAAATAAAAAAAAATTCTGAAATTATTGAAAATGTTTACAAAGAACTTCAATGATTTGATGCATAAAGTCGATGATTTTAACCAGGGGTCTCCAAATATAGCCCACTGAGGATATTGCTAGGTCTTGACCTGTTTGTAAAGGAAGTTCGCATTTTGGGTCAAAAAGTTTGGAGTACCCTGATTTTAACTAAAAACAAAAAGTTTTGCCTGGAAATGGTCAGGAAAGTTCTAATTTTAAAATGAAGATACCAAATTCAGATCAATAAAGTTGATGAAATAAAGCATGTAAATTTCTCTCTTGGAGCTTTTCCTAGCAGTTGTTTTGCTGTATATATATTGATGCTTTGTCTGTTGTTTTTCTAACTTTGAGCACTGACGAAGATAATCCATTGATCCCCAAAACAATTGTCTGCTTTTTACCTTATTCGTTATAATAAATTCACATCTTTTTAATCATTCTATGGTTAAAGCATTTATACTAAAAAACTGCATAAAATGAAAGTGATTTTTAATATGCATATGAAAAATATACGAAACAGCGAAAATAAATCTACTAGGATACCAGTATCAAATGAACTTACTACAAAAATCAACATCATGATCAATAAACCAAAACTCCATTTTAAATACAATCGAGGGAAAAATTAAGCATAAGAACTAATAAAACACTATATGTACATTACAGTATTATTGTGCCTCTTACAAGAAATAACAGATGTTCTAAAAAAAATTAGAGTCATTAAAAAAATGCAATGGAGTGGTTTTAACCAACTTACAAAACCTTTCCACTAATAATAATTTTAATGAGTACTATATACATTACATGCATTAAAATATTTCCACAAACAGAGGGTTGGCTGGTCTCCCTCAGAGAATTTTTTAATATTAGGGAGGGGGTAGGGGATAATCAGAGCTCCCTAACAATTTTTTAAAAAATTCTGACTTTTCCAGGCCAATTTTGAAGATTTTTTGGTAAAAAAAAAAACCCTAGCAATTCACAGCATTTTTAGTTACTTCTTGCTTTTTTAACATATATTTTCAATAATATATTTATTTTATTTACTATAGCCGAAAAATGAGATGCAAACATTAAAAATTTATCCTTTTCAGGTATTTTGTATGATTTTCTAGGTTTTAGGCAAAAATGAGCAATTTTCTCTAATTATTCCCCGACATTTTTGGGTAAATTTAAAATTCCCTCACTGTGGGAACCCTGGATAATGAAATTATTTTGCTAATGGATTGTTTGTGGCCTTCATAAAGGATCTAATTAAATGTCAGACCCCCCCCAAATCACATGCAAATGTTAGTTTAAATGAAAAATAAGCTACCGAAACCTTTAAATCAATAAATAATACTTAAAAGAATTAACAACTAATATAATGTTTAATAATATGACAAGCAAAACTTCCGTTCATAGCATTAATCAAGAATATTCCAAGAGCAGCTTAGTTCATGTGGAAAGAAATTTCATGGCCATGACATTGTTGTTTGGTTATAAAACCTTTGCCACACACTCTACACAAAAATGGACGTTCACCAGTGTGTCTTCTCATGTGCACTTTGAAATTAGATTTTTTGTTTGTCTCATAGTTACACTGTGAACAAGAATACGGCATCTTCAGAATCTTATTCTGCATTCTATAGTGCCTTGCATCATGTAAATCACCAAAAGAATTTAGTTGCAAACCTGAAAATATAATAAATTCTCAGGTAAATTATCAGGGCACAAAAGAATAACAATATTAAGACTTGAATTAAAAAATATGCATTTAATCTTTAGAGGCATAATTTAATGACATTAAATCATAAGAACTTAACAAGACATAACTTGTTTAATGAAGTTGTTTTATTACATATAATGACAAGTTACACAATTTGTCAATTTAATAACTACAGCTTAAAAATTATCAATGCTTGAAGGTTAAAGGTTTGATGAGGATAGAGTGAAAGTAACATTTTGACTTACTTAACTGGTAGTTTTAAAAACAAATAAAAAAGAGTAAATAAATACCATATCACATGTAATATCTTTAAATTTGTAAATCACTGTTACATATGTTTTTACACTTTTTACAAAGTGTAAGATTCTGAACAATAACCTTTATACACTAAATTGAAAGTACCAAATACTTTTATATGTTAATGTTTTGCAGTTCTCAAGCATCAAGACTGAACATTCAAACAATCAATTGCAAGTTTAGCATTACATAAAATAATACAGCATACTTTTTAATAATATCCATAAATAATAGGTAGTTAACCATTAACTTATGAATAAAAATAAATTGATAAAATTTAGGTTCAATTCCGTTAGAGTCCCCGCTAAATATGGCCAATATCCAAATCGCTAAATATATCCAAATATCAACAAATTTTTCTGACTTCTATTAATAAACTGAATAGTTATTGATCTAATTAAACATTTTAATTCAGGATTTTGAAATTATTTATGAATATTTCTGCTTTTTGTTGTCTAAAAGATCCGGGCGATAATTAGTGGGGACTCTAATGGAATTGAACCAAAATTTATGACAATATAACACATAACACAGTAGAAATATAAAAAAATAACATAATTCATAATTGTATAAGTGAATATATATATATGCAGTTAATTTTCACTGTAAGCTTGTGTACATTAAACTGCAAATTATGCTTTGACAAGTAACTCTCACAACAAATTACCTTTTACACATCGTTTTGCATGCATTTTTTGTATATCCTTTTTATACTATTTATGAATAAAATCAACAATGAATTTTATGACAATTAGGAAAGGAAAATTTAGACAGCACAAGAGTTAATTTTAAAAATGATTTCACATATAGTTAGTTTACTGTGTGTTTTTGTAAATGCATCTTCAAATTCTGATTTGATGTGTAACTCTTGCCACATATGCTGCATGTAAAAGGACGTTCACCAGTATGCTTCCTCATATGGTTCTTAAGGTTACTTTTCCGTGAAGTTTTATAGGGACAAAGGGAACATGCAATGAGTTTAGGTTGCTCCCATTTAAATTTTAAACTAGATGATGCCACAAACTGGTTTCCTGAAAGAGTAAAAAAAAATAAAAAATAATAAACTTAATAATTCTTTAGGGTGAGAGTTTAATTACTTAATACTAACACAAGATAAAAAGTAATCACGTGTGAAGAGAAAGTGAAATTCTCCAATATTAATAAAGTTGGTTGTACAGAAAAACAAAATGGCATTCTATTTGAAGAAAGTTTTACCAAGAATGGAAAATGGTCAAATAAAAAATTTTTGTTGGTAGCTCAATCTACAAAATACTTATTATTTTACATAAGGCTTAAATAATTAATAAATGACATTGCTGTGGAAATTAACTGCATAAATGCTTAGTTATCCAGAATTAAATACAAGTGAATGTACATTTTAATAAGAAATAAAAGATAAAAAACTATTTAAATAAATAAAAAGAGATACTTATTAGAACTAATGATCAACCTAATATTAAATATTTGGGTGAGACAAAAGCTTCATTGATAACAATGTTCAAGAACTGAGAAATATTTTAGGATGACATAGTTCACATGAGAAATAACTTCCCGAGATTGACATGGTTGTATGCTCATAAAACTTCAGCAGCACTTTCTACACATTCACCAATGTGTCTTCTGTGTCACCAATGTTGATTTCCTGTTCCATCTCACGTTTTATTGGGAACAAAAACAAAGCATTTTTAGAAACCTAATAGGCACTTTATAGTCTTGCATTTATAACAATCCTGAAAATGTAACAATATTCAGGAAAAATAGATAGAAATTAGATTTGAATGCCAAAAATTTTGTTCTCTTGGTTAGAAACTAGTTCTAACAATATGATTTTGAAGAGCATTTTCTGATAACATGCTATCATGGGAATTGAACAAGAGACACAACTCTCTTGCTAAGATGAAGTTATTTTACTTCATAACAATTTCAGATAACACATCTTGCTAGTTTGATACATCTCATTAAGCTGGAAACAAATGAAGATATTCTAGTCACTAAAGGTTTTATGGAGATAAATTCAAAGTTAATCTATCAGTTTCACAATGGTAGTGTGCGCTTTGCAATTATACTCCACAAATCCTGGATTCAATTCCCAGGATGGGAAAGTTAACTCAGCCTGTCATGTCTAGAGTCAATGAGCAACAAGCTTACTTGGGGGGACACTGAGGGTCAGGCTTGCTTGGCCTGAACACAAGCTAAGTAAAGAGCTCCCCAGGCTCAAAAGTTACAGAGAATTTTAACTGGTAGTTTACCAAACAATAGTTCAAGTAAAGTAAAATTAATATGATTGGGGTAATAGTCTTTATACATTCCCTACTAATGGTTATTAAACATACAATTTTGTTTACAAGTTTTGCAAAATAAAAGGAAGTATCAAGATTAAAACATATGAATGAAAGTTCAACATAACTTAGAATTTAAATAATTAGCACATCATTTTCATAAAATTAAAATCTATGACATTTTATGAATAAAATAAGGCAAGACATAACACAAGAGGCAATTTCAAAAGTTCATTCATGAATAAAATCAACAATGAATTTTATGACAATTAAGAAAGGAAAGTTAAGGCAGCACAAGAGTTAATTTTAAAAATGATTTTACATATATAGTTAGTTTACTGAGTGTTTTTGTATATGCATCTTCAAATTCTGCTTTGATGTGTAACTCTTGCCACATATGCTGCATGTAAAAGGACGCTCACCAGTATGCTTCCTCATATGGGTCTTAAGGTTACATTTCTGTGAAGTTTTATAAGAACAAAGGGAACATGCAATTAGTTTAGGCTGCTCCCATTTAAATTTTAAACTAGATGATGCCAGAAACTGGGTCCCTGAAAAAAAGTAAAGAAAATTTGTAACACAAATAAAAAATTAGAATCTTTAATTAATAAAAGCAGAAGATAAATAATAACATGTAAATAAAATTAACATTTATAACTCATTATAGAAAAATCTGTAGATTGATAAAACAAACTTTGATCTTATTTTAAGAAATTCTTCCATGAGTACTAGTATTTTAACACATCCTTAGAACTATTTTAAAATGCATTAAAGTTCAAATAGTATACCTGAATAATTTTTTTCTACCTCAACAGCAAAATTCCTTAAAAGGGATTTGGGTTTAATGTTAATTCCTCATAGGTTCTAATAAAACAAGTTTAAAAAAAACTGTAAACTAACTCACTCTCAGACTTATGGAAACAATCACGTTCCCAACTATCATCATTGAGCCACATAAGATTTTACATCTTTTTGGATATTTATTTATTTCAAAAACACACACTACAGATAAAAATCCAAGCTGTTTCAGATATCTTGGATAATCACAAGATATCTAAGCTGTTTCAGAGGATAAATATTTTTAGGCTATTTTTTAAGAAATTCAAAAGTTTTGGGTCAAGCAGATATATGCTCACATTGGAAAAATAACATTAAGAAGACCATTACACACAAATTATTACACTCATTTTTATGGTACATAGAAAATCCCATATTTAGCTAAAATTATCATGAAGAACATATCAATATATTTTCAAGAAGTTGATTCAAGTTTTTACTTTAGTAAGCTTCAAACTTAATTTCAGATAATAATAGGAATACCACAACAGATGTATCAATGAACTTGCAGACATAATTAATTAGATTCATTTTATTTTATTATACACATTGTTTTTTGGGTCAAAATTTTAAATATTCTTTGATTTTATGCCGTATTATGGAGTAGTACATTCATTCAGAATCACACATGCCAGTCAATAAGAGCAACTCAACAGATCAGTGTTGTTGTTGTTTCTTATGCCACTTGGAATATCCAAGCTCCATCCGCAAAGCGAATACAGGATTTAAGGCAAAGGGGGTGCGGCTCCTGAGAAAGTGAGGCCCATGAAATGGCAGGAGTCCGACTTAAGCCTCGGATGATAGATGTCGCCACCATCTATCACCACCTCCACAATTTTGCCATGCTCTGAAGGGGAGGGAAATAGTCTCCAGACACCTGGACCCGTGGTAAACTGCGCCATGACGGACCACAGGACTTTCGGACCCACAGATTTAACGAGCACGTACTCCACTTATACTCGGTGGGTCTTCAGCGGTGTCGGGAATCGAACCCGGGACCCTCCGATCCCGAAGCCGATGCCTTAACCACTAGGCTCCCCACGGCCTGCACAGATCAGTTAATACACTTTTTCTTCCCCGTGTCAGGACGTCAATGTCAAGAAATGTTGCAATCTAGTATAGTGGAAAGCGTAAAATGACAAGAAATGTGACATTAAACAAAGAGCATTTAAAAATAAAACCTTGATTTTTTGTCTTTATTCACTGAAAAAGTTCTGGAACTTGAAAAAATTCTATCTAAAATGTTAAACATAGTTGGTACTTACGTATTATCCTGTTGACTGTTCAGCAATCGTCACATTCAGCAACACAGCTATAGAACTGTCAATGGGCTTTAAAAATGTTTTGGATTTAACGGCAGAGTTGACAGGATAATACACAAGGACCAATGAGTCTAATTTGAAGTTACAAAAATTACTTCAAATAATGTGACAAGGATGTTTCAATAAAGTTGCAGACTATATTAGCAATTTATTTTAATTGCTGTTTAATATATTTGATAAACCAAAAATAAAGAGTAATAAACACACATCTATTGATTTACTCTGTTTTCCAAGTTTATATTAATTCCATACATACAATCACTAATCATTGTATGATTTATTAACTGCTAAGTTATTGCATAAATAGTTTTATAACTAAAGATTAAATAAAGACCAAGATTAAATAATTTTTTTTTATCAGCATTTCAAAAAAGGCAGCACACAAGGGATTAAATTATAAGAGAATATTTTTATATTCATTACATGAATTTGAGATTAAAACACAGTTTGTAAGGTTTACAAACACTAGAAACATATTTCCCTTTTCTCAATTTTAAAACAGTAAAACCTCACTGAGCGACCCTCCCTATACAAACAACTACCTTATCTAACGACAAGTTTTAAAGGCACCGATTTTCTCCCCTGTTCTCCTAATGTAAAATCTCTAAACAGCAAACCATAACACCCCTCCTAGTGAGTAGTGACCCTTTTTCCCAGTTCACAGAAAACTTTTCCAGATGTTTTAAAGCGAGGAAATGAAAGAAACAATATTCCCATAAAAATTCAATAAATTTGTTTCACCCAGTCAAATACACTTTAAAAACATGTGTTCCACCATTGAAAGGCCCCCATGGAATGGTTTGAAAGGTTTGGTAGTGTTGGTGCATATTTTACAACTCTAAACGATCTCTATTAAAAGAGTACTGCAGAAAATTTTATTGCCTTGTAACCCTTCCTTATCCTTCCACACATGGTTTTATTGCTCCCACTGCAAAGTTGTTTTAGTTGGTAGGCATGAGAGTTTTCAACAGGAAAAAGAGATGGGTGTTTTTAATTGAAGAACAACATGTTGAAAAAAAAAAGTTAAACAGTCATATATAATACTTCCTCACTTTAATGAAATGTAACTTTTTATTGTCTATATTTAGAGAGGGAATCAATTGTTTTAGAGCTTTTTTCCCCTAAAATAGATTGAAAATTGCTTTGATTAAGTTGTAAAGCCTTTTGTGATTTTAAGGTTACTCCTTCTAAGTGACCACTTCTCTTAATGACCGACTTCTCAGAACGGAAAGTGGTCGCTCAAGAGAGGTTTTACTGTATGTATAAGTAAAATATGCCTCTTGGATGATTTATACCAGAACCAAAAACACAACAAGGGAATTTGGTCATTACACAATTGAAGGGTTTGGTGGATGAAGGGGCTATGTTACATTTTTTGAAAATACAATATAATTTAATGGAGGAAAGAGTTATGTGCAGAAGTGTTATGTAGCAAAATCTGAATATTTCAAAAACAGCTACCCTGCCTCATCAACTTGAACACAGCTAAAAACAAAGATATGAAGAAGATGAAGGGACAATGTAGCATTAAACATTAAGTAACAATAAAACTTTGAACACCTAAATTACTATAAATTAGAGGGTTTTGTTACATAACTTCTTCATCTCCCAAGCCCTTCAATTGTATTCTTAAAAAAGTTCACAAAGATTTGTTATGAAAACCCATTTGATACATTATTCCTTCTTAATTTCATCTTTATGAGCCTTTAATGTATGGAAGTGTAGATTCTTTTTGGTAATATGGCCTTTTCCACAAATTTTGCAGACAAATGGGCGCTCTCCAGTATGCCTTCGACAATGATTTTTTATGTTTGTTATGTGAATTGTTTTATATTTGCATGAATCGCAGTAAAAAAAATTCATAAATTTTCCAAACTCATTAAATTCTTTAATAACAGTATAACCTTTTGAACCTAAAATAGAAAATTTAAAGAAGTTCAACCTTGCACAGCAACAATAATCAACATTCTAATATAAAGGGAAAAAACCCAACAGAGTTCAAAACATATCACTTAAAACATGTAAGGATTTTAGAGATATCTAGTGTTGTGATGAAATTTTCAACCTATTTCCTTTATTTTCATAATTAAAAGCCATTATTGGTTATAAAAGCATGAATAAAATAGGCAAATAAAAACCCCATAATCATAAATTAATAATATTATAACTTTAATTTGATCCAAAATTAAAATTAATAAAACTAAACAAATTAATCCAGATGACACGTACAGACAAAGCTTATAGCATATCATCATAAGTATAAATCATACAGTTCAAGTAAAAGAAAAACATGAACCATTATGGGTATGAAGGACTAACCTAAAAGGTGTTTAGTGAAAAAAAAAAAACAATTCAAATAAGTTTTTATAAGTAAAACACTCAAGAACAAGGTATCATTCTATATTTTTGAGAGAAAAGAAAGAGGAATTCTGGATGAAAAAAAATCCACCTGAATTAGGATTTATGAGATATTTAGTGATGTAATCAAATTTTTATCCTATCCACATGTTTTTAAGTTCAAGCCATTATTGGTTACACAAAAATTAAAATATAAATAATTAGACAATAAAATAATATAATCATATATTTTAATATTATTTTGATTGAAAATTAAATAAAGAGATTTCAGTAAAATTTAAGATATTACTCCTGATAACAAGGTGCTCTCTTTTAAATAGGTTCTAAAAAAACTTCTCTTAATTTTTTTATTAGTCATATTTTGACTACATATTTTCATGTAGTTCAAATAATAATAATAAAAGCACTGTGGATATGAAAGACTAACTCAAAAGGTAATTAAGTAATTCTGATAGAAAAAAAGTCAATAAGAATGAACTCTAGATAAAAAATATACCTGAAGATTCTCCTGAACGACCAGTCCTAATACTTTTCTTCATGTGAACATCTTGTGCACCCACCGTTCCTAATAAAAACAAAACAGCAATACATTGAAAAGTACAATGATTAAAAAAACCCCCTTAAAATAACTATAAAAATTTATAATCAATTTAACAATACATAAATTAAGGCACTGGTTATTGCTACGAAAGTAACAACTCAACTCTTGCTATTTTTTGTATAATAACGAAAGCATAATAGCAAAAGTAGCAGCCAGGAATCGAACCCGTGACCATTGGGTTACTGGTCGCACACTATACCTCAGGGCTATCGGTGCTGATGCCAGGATTGATCAATAACGTAATTTTAATGTTATAAAACACGTAATAACAAACTTCTACTACTGCGCATGCTGCAACTGTCGTAACATTAACCACTTCGATAAATTAATATTAGTTATGTAAAAATTAATTATAAGAACTGTCCACAAATGGACTCATGTAAGGGGTTTATCAATTCAAGACACTAGCTGAAAGGGGGACATACAAGAATAGTGACACCACACAAAAAAAAAACAATTCAAAATTAAAAAAACCCTTTGAATTGTCCTCTTTAGGTAGGTTAAAAATGTGGTAAAAAAAGTATATCATTTATAAATTGCCAAAAATCTGTGAAGTTAGCTTTTTCTTATAGAAGTCAGTCAGAGTTAAAAATGATTTACATATTCACCAAGAAGAATTTATTTTGTATGGTATTAAACAGAATCAAATTCTTGAAGTAAAAGATGATATAAAATCACACTTTTTCATACTAAGCCCCATTTGATTCTGACATACAGAATAATCAATTTCATTTTTCACTTCTCAACACAAATTTATGATTGGTTGAGAATTAGATAAAAACTACAAATACAATATTGACAAAAATTGTTAAAAAACAACTTCATAAGAGGTTTACATTAAAAATTAATAGCCTGAAACAAGCACAAGTAATATTACACAGGAACAAGGCAAAACTTTGAATAATTTTTTTCAGTAGAAAGTATATTTACAATCAGAGTATGTTATTTTTGCAGAAAACTTTAATTCCTACGATGAGTATTTATTTCGTGATACACCATTTTTTCCTTTCGTGTGAATGTTCTACCACAAAATCGACAGGCAAACGGTTTTTCACCAGTATGTTTTCTTAAATGCGCCTGGTAGTTTCCTTTGTGGACTGATACAAATGAACAACTGCTACAAGAATATATTTTTCTAGTAGGGACCAGAAAATTTCTGATATCAGGGTTCCATGGCATCATATTTGATTCATTCCCATAACCTAAAATAGTAACAATCTTGGTTCAAGTACAAAATTGAATAGTTAGTGATATAATTTGCAAACTACTTTATTAGTTTTGAACCAACTTATTAATGAGTTCTGAACTAGAGGTAAAAGAAAAAATTTATCTACTTCAAAAGATGATTAAGACTTACTTTCTAGAAAAGTAAAAAATTTTTACCAACAAAAAAGAAAATATTTTTTAATACATTTAAAAAAAATTTGAACTTGCTATCACATAAAAGTTACACAGTTATTCATCCTAGTATAATAGCTAATTATACTTGGAAGGTTGTTCCAATATCATATAAGCATATTTTGGTTATTTTTAACCCCCTCCCCCTTATCAACAAAAGTAAACAAACTGTTAAACTTCTTTATAATTTCTTTCTTAATATATCCAACATATTAACATGGAAATAAAAATATTGTTAGGGTATTGTCAAGATAAAAAATAACAAGTGAAGCATTAATTTTGACATTTACAAGTGAAAAAGTAGAAAAATTTTCCCCCCACGTTACAGCCATAAAAAAAAAAAATCAGGTACATAGAGAGAGAACTCCACTTACCCAATTTAATTGGGTTCAGTTCAGAAGATCAAATGTTCAGGTTATTATGGGAAGACAATTTCTCAAAGAAATCGCAAAAAAAGACTTAATACAATTGAAATATTAGTTTCATAGACTCAAAAGCTGCACTTACAATTTTTACAATATGTATGATGAATCAAACTTAAGTTATCTTAAAATTATAAAATATTTCTCTTATTCAAATTAATTTCAAAAACTGGAGTTCTATCATTACCATAACTTTTAGGTAAAGTGTTTGCAAAGAAAAAAAATATAATTTTCTAACATTCAAAAGGGATTTGAATTTGGGTAGAGTATTCAAAAATATCATTAGAAAGTATGGAAAAAAACAATGGAAGAGTGGGGGTAGAAAAGAGATAACCTATTACAACACTAATATAATTTTTTTTTGCAAGATCCTTGTCACACAAAGAATAAATATAACTGCTAAACTTTAAATAAATGTACCTATTTCAGAAAATACATTTAGAATTTTAGAAAAAATAAGTTTAGGTCATATGAAGTAGCCATAAATAATTTTTGATAAGTATAATTTTTTATTCACACTATAATACCAAATACAGAAAAAGAGAGAGAAAACTGTACTATGTACTTTCTTTAAACAGTGAAGTACAGGAAAACAAAATAATTTTGACTCACAGATATTGATTTCATTGTGAGAGTGGATTAAATGGTACTTCGCATTAAACTTTTGTCGGAACCTTTTGTTACATATTGAACAAGAATAAGGGGGTTCATTCGAGTGCTTTCTCATATGTATTTCCATAGCACTTTTGAACGCTACTTCAGAGGGACAAAAGGAACAAGTAAGAAAATTTTTTGCATCCCGATTAAGTTTGCCTTTCCTTTTAGTCTGATCCACTTCTCCAATACCTAAGGAGAAACTATCGAACTGAGTGACATTAGCAATATATAATTTAATTACAAAAGAAACAAAAATAAATGGCATATCTACTGTTTATCACATTAAATTTTTAATACATCAAATAAAATATTTTACAAATAGTACCTGCAAAAATAAATTAGAAATTTTCAATCCATTACAAATAAGATACATTTTCATTTCCTTAAGTTATGAACAGAAATGTCACATTCTTTGGGAAAAAAAGCATAGCTAGATTTGAAATCATGACAGAACCTAAAATGCATTATCTTCTTAAGAAAAGATAATAAAAGTTTTAGCTTTTTTTATATAACTAGAATCTTTGTTTTTCTTAGAAAGGGCTAAAGATCTTCCATAGCAGACAGGATAAAAACGAACTTCAACATTTTGCTTGTGAACTAACTTCCTCACCTTATAGCATTGAAAGTTTTTCTGAAAATTCTCGGCTTATAAGCGGAAATATACAGTAGTTATAGCCAATGTGCAACAATTGTTTATAACCTTGTTACTTGTAAACACAAAATTTTCCTTTAAGTCTTACAAAATAACAGTAAAATATTAAAATAATAAGTTCATAAATGAAATATTTAATACTAGAAATTAGAAATATCTAACACCAACATTTCTTATATCTAACACAAAACTCTCTCTTATATGCATAAAAAACATAAGAACCCTTTTGTAAGAACATTTTTACAACCCTGTTTAAAAATAGAATTAAGATAAAAAAGTTTAGGACATATAAAGTAAGCATAAAACATTTTTAAAGAACATCAATTGTTATTCAACTATAGACATAATGCAGCATGAATATTACTTTCATTAAAAAGCTAAACACAATAATTAAGACTCTAAAGTTCTGATACTAGTCCTTTACACCAGTGATTCTGAATCTTTTCAGACACTAAGACCAGTAGGGGGCCGTTCAAATATTATGTAAGCAAGTTTTTGGTTATTTTTGACCCCCTCCCCCCTTGTCAGCAAAAATAAGCAAACCACCCTTTCATAATTATGTAGAAAACTGCCCGACCCTCTCTTTGTTCATTTTTTGTGCAAAATCTTTGGTAATGCTTAGATTTCTGAAATTCATTGTTTTCCATGAACACTTAACCTATAGTTAAAACTGTCCTTGTGAAAAAATGCTTAAAATTTTTTCCTAGTTCAATTTTTTGTGAAATTTATTTTTGGTTGAATTTTGATATTATTATGCAAGAAATAAGATATTTTCGAAAATGCAGTGTTTGTAACATTTTAAGTAAGCATCACTCATACTCCTCCTCGTCAGGAAAAATAAGCAAATAGCAAACCCCCTCCCCCCTTAGGTGCTTACGTTATATTTGAACAGCCCCTAGATGGCTTACAATATCAATGGCGGACCACATAAAAAATGAAAACTAATAGAGCCCTAGTAGATACATATTGAATAGTGTAAATAAAGTGCCATACTTATTATAAGTCACTAATTTTCTCTTAATGGTGTAGCTGTACATACTTGCAATTCCGAAAACAAACCAAGTTTATTGGATTCTTTTCTTCATTTCTCCCAATAATACTTAAGTTTTCCAAACTACTTTTTTTCTGGGAAAATGTTAATATTTTGGGGATCCCCTGAAAACATCCCACAGATTGAGTATCACTATTTTATGCCATGAGAGTGTATCAAGTGGTATTTTACATTATACTTCCGTCTAAACTTCTTTAAACATAAATGACAAGAAAAAGGTCGTTCATTAGTGTGTTTCCTCATGTGTATTTCCATACGGCTTTTGAACCCTTTAAACGAACATATGGAACAAGTGAAAATGTTCCTAATTCCTCTTTGATTGTGACGTACTCCTTCAAAACCTAAAAAAATACCTAATTGAGTGACATTGGTAAAATAAGATTCAATTACAAAAGAAACAAAAATAAATGGCATGTGAACTGTTTCTTGTATTAAACTTTTTATATGTACACATAATAAACATTTTAAGAATGGTACTTACAAAAAATAAATTAGAAATATTGAATCCTTTACAAATAGGATACATTTCCCAAAAATGTTTTAAAGTTATAATGAACAGAAATGTCACAAATTTCTTTGAAAACTCCCCCAGCTAGATTTGAAATTTAGATAACAAATCATACGACAGAACATGAACAGCCACTGTTAAGAAAAGTGAGGAAAAGAGAAGTTTTATTTTTTTATAACTAAAATATTTGGTTTTCTTGGAAGGGGAACCCAAACAAGCTATATATTTAAATTTGAGACAAAAAGAAAGCCTATTCTGTCTGCGTGTAAAGATTAACAAGTGATGACCACCACCGAAAGGACACTTGAAAATTCTCCCCGAGACAGCTATACTAGACAGCAACTTAAGTTGAGCCAACAACATCACTAAAAAACAAAGGTTCCCATCGCGGTGTCTGAATTTAGAGTGAATCAAGAATATTAATTTAAAAATATGATTCTTTCGTTAAACCCATGTATATATAGTGCTTTTTAATCACAATTTGCGTACCGAAACTCCTCCTAGCAACCCAACAGGCTTTGTGTTTACCGATTTCTCTTTCCGCATTTGTGACGTACTGGGTTCAAGAAGCGTTGCAGTCAAGTATAGGGAAGAAAGGAATCTAGAGATTAGCTTATAAACAAAACTTCTTCACTTAATTGTTTTAAAAAAATCCTCAGTATCATAAGCATTGTGAAACAAATGCTTATAACCTTGTTATTTATAAACACATAAATTTTAAGTTAAAGTGTTGCAAAATAACAATGAAATAGTAAAATAAGTTAATTACTACATGAAATATAAACTAATATCATTAGAAAGTAGGCAAAAAAACATGGATGAGTGGAGGAACAAGAGGTGGTAACCCGTACCTCTTACAACACTAACATAAAACTCTTGCTTACATGCATAAAAGAATACATTAAATTCATTTTTTACTAGTTCCTTGTCCTAAGAATAAACATAAAACAAAATTTTAGAACCCTACTTCAAATGAAAATGTATTTAAATATAAATTTAGTATTTTTTAGAAAAATTTTAGGGCATATGAAGTAGACATATAAAATAATTTTTGAAGAACATAATTTTTTATTCACATTTTAAGAGACATAATACAGTGAGAGAGAGAGAAATTTTTTACCATCATTAAACTGTGAAGTACAATAAAAGAAAATAATTAAGACTTGAGGATATGGATATCGGTGTCCTTTACTACACCATGAGAGTGTATTAAATGATACTTCACATTAAACTTCCGTCGGAACTTCATGTTACATATTGCACAAGTAAAAGGTCGTTCATTAGTATGTTTTCTCAAATGCACTTCCAAAATGCTTTTGAACCCTGCTTCAAAGTGACAAAAGGAACACCTAAGAGAATTGTTTGGATCCCAATTAAGATTTCCTTTTTCACAATTCACTTGTCCAAAACCTAAAGAAAAATCATCTAGTTGAGTTATATTGGTAAAATAAGATTCAATAATAAAGGAAAAAAAGTAAATGGTATATCAACTGTTTCTGTGCATTAAACTTTTTATCCACCAAATAAAACATTTTATGATTGGTACCTACAAAAAATAAATTAGAAATTTATTATTTTATTTTTCCTTTACAAATGGAATAAATGTTCATATTTTTCTTTAAAGTTATAAACAAAAATGTCAAAACTCCTTTGGAAAAAAAAGAAGCATAGCTAGATTTGAAAATTAGATGATAACAAAATCATAGGACAGAACTTGAACAGCCCGCCCTCAAAAAAAGTGAGGGAAGGAAGTTTTATCTTTTCTGTATAAATAAAATATTAAGTTTTCTTGGAAGGGGGAAAGAACAACAAAAAAATTTTGATGAGTGCAGATCAGACACTTTATAGCATACAACACAGAGTAAAAATTAAAACACAAGAAAACAAATCCATAAGATACAAACAAAATTCTTAATCACTAGTTTTTCCAAGAATGGAAAAAAAGTAATGATACTGCTGATTTTGGTTTCTGGCACCAGGGGCGCAGCGACAGGGGGGGACCAAGGGGACCAAACCCCCCCCAGGGACCGAGAGGTCACCTGATGTTATAAGGAATTTCCAGTATTCGTAAAAAAATTCAAAAAATGTTCGAATCTCTTTCCGAAATTTTTTTTTTCATTTTTTAACAAATTGATTTTTTTCATTATTTTTTAATTAATTTAAACTTTTTCAAGTTAAAAATATGTTTGTGTCTGATGTTATTCTACTCTCCAGTGCGCATTCTTAGGGATGGAGAGATAAGCACACCTAGGGGAGGGCGTGACGAAGAGGAGCAATTTCCTGTCCAGAACTGGAGAGCTCTCCACTGTAGTATGACCTCCTGTGGTGTGTGTGTGTGTGTGTGCACGAGCACCTGTTTTTGTTATTTGTTTAGTGGAACTAGAGGGTCCGAATCGGAACAACTAGATTTCCTCTAACATTCTTTTATTCTTTTTCTCAAGCGTATTTGGATATTGCAATAAATTTTTCAAGAGTTATTAACCAATTTATGTATCAAGGGCCAGACAGGACCGGATTTACAAGTTATGGGGCCCAGGGCAAAAGACCTATTTGTGACCCTCGACATGTCTTAAAATAAAACTTAATTCATTGGACTCAAAATAACAAAATCAATCATCTTTAATCCCAGTTTTAAAAAATGTGTAAATTAAAATATATTTACTTGAAACTTCAAAAACTTATTAAATTGATTTTAAATTCGTTTACTTATTTTACACACTCACATTTTGTTGTTATTCAGAGATAAAGAAAGAAGTTGAGTAAGAAGAATTAGGATTTGAAATCTCAAAACTTAATGAACAGTAATTTATCTTATCGCAATTGCTTACAGGTAAACTTTTTTAATAACGAGCAATATATAGCAAGCCTTTCTTGTGACAACTACTGGAGTTTAATTCATCAATTGTTTAATGTTTCTTTTTAGAGAAATGATCTTTCAAATTCTTTGTTTAAACCTCCTTTCGTTGTAAGGTTTTAATGCCCATAATCATCTTGTTATACAATATACAAATAATATTTAAAATAATAATATAAAAAAGTTATACTAATAGTGTTATAAAAGTAGAACAAATGTACACAGGCCCAAAATAACCCAAAATAGCATCCTCATTTTTTTTTTCAATTTCATTTGGTCTATTAAAAAGTAAGCATTTTTAATCGAAATTTTGTCCCTGTATATGTAGTTTATGTTATTTCCGTATCTCACTCCTCATAATTGAATTTCACTCCTCCTAAAAAAGTCAAGGAGTACTTTTACTCCTCCAAAAAAAAGTCCTAGGAATAACACTGCCAGTTTTCACATCAAAGAAGCCTCTTAAGTAAGAGTTCCAAGATTCACACTTGCTAGTACTTCTCTTTGCGCGACAGCCCCGGGTGGGCCCTGATGGGCTTCTCCAAAAAATGCTCTTATTATAGTCATAGATAAACTAAATTGTAACAGTAGAACTGAGTTAGGTTCTAATACATTCTTACTATTTATTTAAATTTTGTACTATAATAATTAGGAGGTACTAATAAATTTATTAATTAATAAAAGTTCAGCAACAAAGAAATTTTTCGCGTTCATCTTAATAAATTCTACATAAAGCTTCCATCGTTTTTGAAAAACTAAGAAACCCAAATTATTTTTGACTGGTCCCCCCCCAGAAGGAATTTCTGGCTGCGCCACTGTCTGGCACAAATATTTTTTCACAAAACCTAAAGGGAAAAGGCCTTTCACCAGTGAGTATGCTTTCTCAAATGGGCTTTCAAATTACTGATTTTAAGAGATACATATGAACAATGTGTAGTGTATACACATGTAATTTTCTATTCATATTTGGGCCTCCCAATCAATTCAACACCTAAACATGAGAGTATAAAATCAAGTTTTCATAAAAATATCTGAAAGAAGAAAGTGATACAAAATTCTTTCATTAAATCAAATTAACAAACTTATTTTACAACACCTAAGTATATGACAATAGCAAATCTTTTGTAGTAAATGGGATCTAAAGTAGATCACAATTAGTCTCCAGTGTCAACTTAGGTTTAATGTAAAAAATTATTACATTCATCTCCTTTAAGAAACCCCCCCCCCACAGATATATAAAGTTTTAGGACCATATTATTAAAACTATTAGGAACACAGTATTTAATACTTCTCAAAGCATTTTATACTACATAATCTTACACATTGCACACAGTTATTTACAGCAAATTAATAAGAAACAGCTTCTCATAGAAACAAAAGTTATGCCTGTTCTCTTTTAGTAGACAAATTAAGCAAATTATTTTGGCAAAATTTTCAGAAATGAATATTGCACAGCAAATCATTATTAAAATGCACAAAAAAACATGATTAATTCAAATTAATCAAGTAAGAGAGAGAGAGAGAGAGAGAGAGTAAGGCTAAGATAGGCAATTAGGATATTAAAAATATCTTTTACTTCTAACTTATTGACTATTAATGCTACTTCAAAAAGTTTTGGATTAATAAAATTAAGCACAAGACTGCAAATTATTTTGGGAAATATTGAGAATTGTTCCCAAAGTATAACAAAAATGCTTGATGAAGTAGAAATTTAAAACTGGTAGTAGGGAATTTTGACAAACCTAAATTATTTCAATTTCTTTTGACCGGAAAATCAGCTATTTGGTCATTAATTGCCTCTTATTAAGATTGTATGACAATTCTCCTTATTTTGCACTGTATCATATTTACCTAACTTGGAATCTGAGGTTTAAACATATAGCTCAGTAAAAGCTAAAAAAAACCCCAGGTAAAACAAATAAAAAATAACAGACCAAAATGTGCCTTTAAACTGAGAGCAAATTAGTATCATGGAACAACATTAAAAAATAATATGCAAAAAAGTTTATATTGCAGTTTTACCATTTCTTTTCTCATTAAGGGGCTTTAAATTTCCTTCTAAACCAATAGTTTACAAATTATGAGACATTAGCTTCTTAAAAAGCCAATTTTTACGAGTGACTATGATAGTTAATCTGATGCGATTGAAGGCTTCGTTTGGTATTAAAACCTTTACTACATATTTCGCAAACAAAGGGGCGTTCCCCAGTGTGCTTTCTCATGTGCACAGTAAAATTGGATTTCCTGTTGGTCTGATAGCCACATTCTGAACAAGAATAAATTAAATACTTGTTACATATCCTATATTGCTTGGCGTGACCTAAATCACCAAGAGAAATTTGTTGAAATCCTGAAATATAAAAAACATTCAGGTAAATAATCAGAACATATTTAACAAAATGTTGAACTTAAGAGTTTAATGTTTAAAAATTTCTTTTGTTCCAGAAAATATCAAGTTATAACAAGCAAATAATTAACTCCAAAAGATCATACAAAATTTTTAAATCAACCAGTTTTTCCAGAATGGAAGGAAAAGTTATGATACTGCAGATTTCGTTTTTCGGCAAATCTTTTTCCACAAAGCTTACAGGGAAAAGGCCTTTCACCGGTATGCTTTCTCAAATGGGCTTTCAAATTACTTATTTTCAGAGACACATATGAACAATGTGTACATGCATGTAATTTTCTACTCATATTTGGGCCTCCAAATACAAATTCAAGACCTAAACAAGAGAGAATAAAATTAAGTTTTCATAAAAATATCTGAATGAAGAAAGTGATAAAAAATTATTTCATTAAATCAAATTAACTAACAAACTTATTCTACAATATTTACATATGACTATGGAAAATCTTTTGTAGTGAATGGCAGGGGTGCAGAGTATGTCCGAATGCCTGAACAAGGTTTGGGGCAAATTCAAGTATATTGCGCTAGAAAATTTTTGCCTAAGTTTATAAAGACCTTTAAACCTCTACAATTCCAAGTTGTTATTGTAGTAACAAATATTTTGACTGGTAACAATATCATACCCTCCAAATTCTACAGAAATTAGGTTAAAAATATGGAATTAAGGATGATAGTTACATTCCGTATCAGCGAATCTTAGCTGGAAAAAACTTTCTTCAGTGAACTTCTTTATGGATACTCGAGAGTTGGCTTTTCCATGCAATTCGATTGATATGCAGGAAAACAACGTATCCAACATAGGATCAGTGACTTCCAGTAAAAATAGCATTCTTGTTTAATCACAACAATGTTTTGGGCTTTTGAAGTTTAGTTAAAGAGGAGACTTTTACTGTAGCTCAAATTTGAGAGTTCATATTTTAAGACTAGAGATGTTTTTGAGCTAAGGTGACATGTATATAAGAAGGTATAAAGTCCATAAAAATTGAAATTTATGAATCTTTGGTTATTATTGAACCTTACAAAAGGTCAGTAATTAAGGAAACTAGTTTTATAATAAAAATATTTTACTTTAGTAAGAAAATAAACTTGAATGAATATAAGGCGATATTTTTGATGAAAATATGGAGAAAATTTTGGGAGAAATTTTGTTCAAAATTAATTGTGTTCTAGGGAAATATTGGGCTTTGATATTTGGCTATTTTCTGCACCCCTGCTGAACAGAATCTAAAGATAGCCCAATCTTTTTGGATGGTAATCCAATAAATAAAAATAGTAATTTTAAATCCATTTATAATTTTTAAATAATAACTGTGTGGCACAGTTTCAAACCTTAAACACACATTCTTGTAAATGATGACACAAGGATGCAAAATTGTTATCTTCAGTATCAACTTAGGTTTAATGTAAAAAATTATTACATTCTCTTTCAAGAAAAAAAAACACAGGTATATAACATAAATTTAGGATCACATAATTGATTGACACCCTAGGATAGACAGAATTAGATAACTTATGACTTTTACTTTTCAAAGCACTTTATTTTACTACATAACCTTATACATCACACAGTTATTTACAACAAATTAATAAGAAACTGCCTCTCCTAGTAAACTAAACATTGGTTATGTTTGTTCTCTTTAAGTTGAAAAATTTCAGCAAATTATTATAGCAGAGTTTTTAAAAATGAATTTTTCACAGCATATTATAATTAAAATACACAAAAAGAGTTGATTAATTCTAATTAATCAAATATTGAAGAGTTAAGGCTAAGTTAGATAATTAGGATAATAAAAATATATTTCACTTTTCTCTTCTCAACTATCAATGTTACATAGAAAAGTTTTCAATCAATAAAATTAAGCATAACAAGGCTAAGCAAATTATTTTGGGAAATATTGAGAATTTTTTTTTCCCAAAACACAACAAAAATGCTTGTTATTGAATTATACCTGAAAATCAGTTATTTGGTCACTAATTGCCTTATTTAAGTTTTATCATAATTATCCTCATTTTGCACTGTATCATAATTACCTAACTTGGCTCTTGATATTGAAATATATCTCAGTAAAAGATAAACAGGGTTTCCACTCATTTTCAGAAATTTTTCCAGGTCTGACTTTTCCCTGACTTTTCTAGGCTATTTACCGCATTTTTCAGATATTTCTTGCTCTTATGAACATATAATTTCAATAAATGGTCTATTTTTTCCCACTTTCTAAAGCCAAAATGACACCCAAACATTAAAAATTTTCATTTTCCAGGTTTTTGGCCAAAATGAGCAATTTTCCCTTACTTTTTAGGTGAAATTAAAATTCACTGACTTTTCCAGGTTTTTCTTGACCAGTGGGAACCCTGGATATAAAGATAAATAGCAAAACAAAAATAACAGACCAAAATATGTCTTTAAAATGAGAGCAAGTTAGCATCATGGAACAACATAAAAAATAAAAAAAAAATGCAGTTTTACTATTTCTTTTCTTATCAAGGTGCTTTAAATTACATCTAAAACCAATAGTTTACAAATTACGAGTCATTCGCTGATAAAAGTAAATTTTTACGAGTGACTATGATGATTAAACTCATGGGATAGAAGGCTTTGTTTGGTCGTATAACTTTTACTACATATTCCACATATAAAAGGGCGTTCCCCAGTGTGTTTTCTCATGTGCACAGTCAGATTAGATTTCTTGTTCGTCTCATAGTCACATTCTGAACAAGAATAAATTAAAAACTTGTTATGCCCTCTATACTGTCTGGTATGACCTAAACCACCAAGTGGAAATCCTGAAATATAATAAACACTCAGGTAAATAATCAGAACATATTTAACAAAATGTTAAAACTTTAGTTTGAAGTTTTCTTTTATTCCAGTATATATGAAGTTATAGAAAATTAATCATTTCTTAACAGTTAATCTTTTAGCATCCCACAAACCTAAGTAAGGAAATATTTCCCCCAACATCTTGGCTAATAGTTGGGCCATTTTCTAAACAAAAATATATTTTTGGTAACAAAATATAAGTAGGGCTGTAATTTCCATGTAATTAAAAACTTAAAATATGTACAGATAATGTCTTTATTTTAGGTAAACATATGATAATTGCAAAGTATGTTCTTAAAAATAAGAAGATATGTAATCTTAAATTTTTTTAATGAATTCTTTAAACATTAAAAACTTAAGAGTTTAAGTCCTTATAGGAAGTTATTTGAGCAGTATTTGGGATTTTAAATCACCTCCTTTAATTTAAAAGTACCAAAAAAGCACTCGTAAAAGTAAACGGGACACCTTCTAATTGACAATCCTAAATACACAACTTACAATAGCTAAATGTGGCATTGAGTTCATTAGATTTCAACAACAATTTCAGATGTGTAACTTTATAATATATTATACTTAAAAAAAAACCCTGGGTAAAACTTGTGATTATTTTTCAAAAACCTTAAAACGTATAAATATGTGGCTTAAATATGTAAAAACATGTAATTGAACCAAAGTATGTAAAATAAAAAGGGTCTAAATCAATCCACAATCCAACCCTACAATATCAGATTTCTAAAAATATATGTAATTACATGGAAATCCCAGCCTTAGTCATAACTATTGCCCTCCTATGTTAAAAAGTCCTTCTATTGGAGATACCAAGGGTATACAATATAAGCCAAAGATATTTCCCTTTTTTTTTACCAAACAATATAAATTGATTTTTTGGTATTAAAGGGTGAAAAATCTCAGAAGACTTTTCTTGTTTAATCTGCCTCAAAGAAAAAAATCAAGCTGATTCCTAGCCTGATATAACAATTGGTAAAAGTCAAAGGATTCTCTTAAGCTGCTAACTGCTACCTATGAAAGAAAAATCATAGCAACACTACCTTGTTCACTTTTCTCACTTGCTAATTGTAGTTACCCTTACAGAATATAATGCACTACTTGGTTACTTTTTCAATAAAATTGAGCTTAATTCTCAAAAATTATTAAGATTTTCATAGTTTTGAATCTTCAAACTAAAAACAAAAACAAAGCCAGCTACAGTACAGCCATTTTGTGACCCTTTTAAGAGCCTGATAGCAGAATTGAACTTAAGCAATTGCCTAATAAAAGAGATCTCTAGGGCTTGACACAATGGTATAATAGATAAATGATAAATTGAAACGTACAAATTTCATACATATCTACAAATTGAATCTTGTGAACACATAAAAAAACATTATCAATTAAACTAGAAATTTTCCATTAAAAAATGCATTTGAAGGTCATATTGTCGGCTCACTAGCAAAAGGCATTAAGTCACTTTTTTCTTTTAAACTTTTGAAAGTGGTAGAACATTGCCAATGAATGAGCGGAGTCTTGGAATCACGTACAGCTGCAGGGCGATCAATTGGCATGACGCAAAAGAAAGCGATTGGCTGTCCCCAAATATGGCGTAACCTCGTACTAGAGAGTATTTGAGCCAGAAGTGACTTAGTACCTTTCTCCTGTAAGCTGATGATGTAGTGTTAGTTTTGGTGCAGAAAAAACTTCAAATCATGTAAACATAAAATAATTAACATAAAAGCAGATATATTAAAACATCAAATACTAATGTTATCTTAGCTTAAGACAGTTCACCTATGTAATAAGTGGGACGTTCGGAAATATAATTTTGTTTGTAAAAGTAGCAACTCTACATAATCACTACCTTCACAGTTAAACATTGTTAAACTTGTTTTTGAGCCTTAGAATTCCCATTGTACTTTTCTGCAACCAATCCAACCTTCACTGCATTCAAACTACAAGAGATGTCTTTTGGAGTTCTAAAGGTGTTAGTATGATACATACTAAGTTTTAGAATCAGACCAAGAAAACTGCCATAACCACTAACAATGCCTAGCCCTTACACTGCTGCTGCAATTTATGAGATTTAATTCAGATAAAAACTAATGACTATTCACCTTATAGTATTCAGACCTTTTGCTTCCAGCAATATTTTTTAAGCTGAGTTTCAGAGTGATAAAGATTTTGGAAGAGAAATTTTTTTTGAAGTAGCAATGATGACAATGCAGCCAAACGGACTGGTATAAGAAGTATAAAACATAGAAATTCTGCATATCAAAAACAGGGAAAAAAATGATTAAACGAAGGTGATGATTTGGTAATAAAGTGAAAGAAACTCCAAGGAAATATACTTTTCATAAAATAATTTTCTTTCATTTTTTGCTACAAAGAACATTGATTTTTAGGATGATCCTAGTGCATTATTAACTTTCAGTTCTGCCTTTAATTCCATACTTCAAAATAATATACATATAAAGTACCAATTTGCTTATTTATAATTGAAAATAATCTTCCAGGCTATTTTTTACCAATCCTAACTAAAGTGACGTTAAATGGATTTCTTGGATTATATGCACAAGTACACTCGTGGGCTTTTAAGGCAGTTTCTAGTAGAAATTGTTTCTTGCAAACTTTACATTTATAAAACTTTGATATTTTATGTGATCTTTCATGCGTTTTCCAATGATGCTGATGTGCAAATTTTTTCTCACAAAATTTGCAAACAAAAGGGCGTTCTCCTGTATGTGTCTTCATGTGTGATTTTAAGCATGCCTTGGTATGGGTTGAATAATCACAATGACTGCACTTATAAGAAGCAGGCTCCTTTTTTGGAATTTTCTCCACAACAATTATAGTATCATCTTTAAGAAATTGCTTGTATCCTAAAAAAAATATTCAAAAGTTAGAAGAATCAAAGGTAAAACTTTGCGGTTAGACTATTGACGTCGTAATAAGTTCCAAAATTAAAACTGGAGATTTAAGCTTTTATCCAAGTAATAATTATTACTTGGATTATTAATCTATATCTATAAAAGCGAAATACCACTGACTGACTCACTGGTAAGTAAGGAACACTCAACACGGAATCTCCGAAACTACTGGACCCAGAGCTTTGAAATTTAACAGAGACGTTCCTCTCAGCTATGCGACGCGCACTAAGAAAGGATTTAAAAATCAAACAACTCCTTCCCTGTTTTTCGGCGCTTTTTCGACTCCGTTTTTCCCATTGAAATAACATTGTGCATTGTTGAAATGCATAAATTGCAGTAGGTTTATTTCTCTCTTGAGGTTTCGTCTGGACACATTTGTTAAAATTTAATTTAAAAAATTTCATAATTTATAACAAATTAAGACGAAAAACAGTGTAAATTTCTGTTTAAAAATTGTAACAATTTTCCAAAACTGAATAAAATTCAAGTAATTAATTTTGAAACGTTATTGATAATTTTAATTTTTTCTAAATAAATACATTTATGGAAAAGCAAAACAATCCGTTTTGTTTTTACTTTTCAAAGTAGTTTTAAAAGAAGTTGGCTATCATAATAAAATGAGATTTAACAAGTATTTTATTACTCTGATAAAAATGTTTTTATTTACTAATGTATTTTTTTAAATAATTGTAAATTTATTAATGTATCATACAAATAAGAGAATGTATTAATCATTTTTTTAAATTAGGTACTAATGTTAAATATTTTGCGATTATTTTTTGATTAAATTCATATAATTTTTGGAAAATGATGAAAAATTTCATAACACGGTTCATAACATCCTGTAGGAAATTATTCCCGAGGGTTGTAATTTTTTATTTGCTAAGTAAGAATTTTTAGAGTGGTCGATGCGGAATTTTTGAAGGACACCTGATATAGGACTTCATGGAAATTTTGTTTAGTATTTTAAACACGGATTTCAAAAGACTGATTATTTCAATTGGATTGTTCTTTTACAGCCATATATGGGGGACGGGTTGAGTTAGGGTATATTTTTACAGTAAGGAATAAGGATGATAAGTGACTGCTAATCCAGAAAAAGAAAAGACATATAACTTGATAAACCTGATTATTTCAATTGGATTGTTCTTTACAGCGAAGGTAACAGCCAAATTTAAATGCGGGACGGGATGAGTTAGGGTATATTTTCACAGTTAGGAACTGGGATGAAAAAGACAACGGGATGTGATAAGTGACTGATAAAGAAAAAGAAAAGACATATAACTGGAAAAACTTTTATAAATATTAATTAACTCAACCCGTGTAAGGCCGGGTAAGTCAGCTAGTTAAGTAATAAAAGCGCATGCGCCGGCCAAGTGTCACGTGGGCTTAAATTGGCTAGGCTGTCACAGCCCTTTCCTGAAAGCCCTTCAACAGGGTTGTGGGGACAGCCCTTTCATAACCCTGCGTCAAGCGCTGCTGTAGGGCTTTTTGGTAAACCTTGTTTGGTCAGCCGCGGAACAGCCCTTTTCTTGCACTGCTTAAAGGCTTTTCGGCAAACCCTTTCTAGGCAGCCCAATGACAGTGAAAAAAAAAGGGCTAGCCGCAAGGTTACATGCTATCTGGGAAATACCTATGTGAGTGTTTTTCACATGATCTTGCAATTCTGTCCTGGATAGAAACTGTCCTTGGCATACTTGACATGTCAGCTTACTGTCTTGAAAGTGCAGTCGTTCATGACACTTCAAACGATATTTATGTTTGAAGGTTTTTGTACAGTACTTGCATGCAAATGGACGTTCGTCAGAATGTGACCTTAAGTGTGCTTTTAAGTTGCCATGTATTGTTGTGTATTCACAAAGAGGGCACTTTTTAGCTCCTAAAAATAATTAATTTTGTTAGCTAGAAAAACATAAGCTTTGATTATAACATAGTGAGCATAACCAACCAACATAAAAAAGGGAGGGAGCATATATTTTTTCTGATTAATTGAATACAAAAAAGATTGATTAATTGAATAAAAAGTATAAAAATAATCTTTTTTTCATTCGTTTGGAAAAAAAATGGAGAATAAAGTTTTGAAGCTTTGCAGTAAAACTAAAGAGAATGTTTTCCTGGAAAAGCTGTAGCAGAGAACCTACAGAAAAAAGCAAGCATAGTTGAATAATATTCTGCACCCCTGGACGAAAGTTCACATTATACAATAGAAATACTCCTTATTATACAAATATTTGTACTTTTCAATATAGTAACATTAAAATTGTCCACAACAAGTGTATATGTGTAATTTTCTAGAAATATGAAGTGAGAACAAAAATTTTAAAAATAAACACTTTTACACAATACTTTTAGACATAATATTCAAATAAAAATGTTCATGTTAATTAAAAATTAAACTCCTGAATAATTTTTTTTTGAAAATAATAACAACACTTTCTAGAAGATATCCAATATGCAGCAATGAAGTTCAAAGACAAATTGATGTTCACCGTACTAAAAACTGCTTTGTTAGTGACATCATAGGGTCAGGAAATGTTGCTGTCGAGTATAGTTAACAATTGGATAGGGGATGCCAAGATAATGAGATTTTTCAGTAAATCTTTTGCTATTTTTTTTTTCATATTATTTAAGCCTAAAAACTACACAAGCACCATAAAATCATTATACCTCTAACATCTGAATTTCAATAATATGCTGTTTTGTTTAGGAGATATATAGATGCTAGAAGAATGATGAGATTGAAATCAACACTTTTAGACATAAAATTCATAATCTTAATTGAAATTACTTTAAAACAAGAGGAATGACGTTGACTATTTAGTTTATGACTATTTGTCTATTTAATTTTATTAATTAATTATTTGTCTAATATTTGACTATTGTCAGATTAATAATTAGATACAGCATGTAATTGTTAGGTTGAATCAGAGTAGCCTTATGAATCCTATAGTTCTATTAACTTTTATGAAATCAAACACTGCTAGTACATATGACATTCATTATCAAGCTAATAACAGTTTCATAAAAAGCAGGATCTCTAAAAAAATGGTGGAGACAAATAAAATTTCTTTGTTTCAACATATCTGGCCATACCTACAAACAGAAGAATCAAATTAGGAGGAGGACTTAGTAATAAAACTTAGTAATACCAGAAAATTTTCTGATAGGGCATAATATGTTCACCAATGTATCAATTTGTCCCGTAAATTTTAATTACAAGAATGTAACAATATCTTTAACTGCAACAAAGGGTAAAATATTGAAAATAAGCAAAAAAAAAAATGTAAATTTTTCATTTTTTAATACTTTTTAATAGGTTCAATTCCATTAGAGTCGCCGCTAAATATTGCCCTGTTCTTTTAAACAACAAAAAGTAGAAATATTCATAAATAATTTCAAACTTCTGAATTTCTGCGCACTGCCCCGTTGTGAGTTCGATTCTCACCTCGCCCCTGGGTGTATTTTCCTTCTTTGTGCCAGTAAAAATTCTGTTGTGTCTGTCTTACTTGACGAAGGTGTATAAGCGGATCCTTGAGATCAAGCAGACATACCGGAAAATATATGTAACCAAAAAACCAACCAACCAACTTCTGAATTAAAATGTTTAATTACATCAATAACTGTTCAGTTCATTAATAAAAGTCGGAAAAATTTGTTGATATTTGGATATTGGCGATATTTAGCGGGGACTCTAACGGAATTGTACCACTTCTTATATATATTGTTAAATTTTATCTATTTTTTATAAATGTTTCTTGTATGTTACAAAAAGTCATTTCAGTACTTTATCTGTCCAAGTGAAGCAGATGAGACAAAACAGTCAACCGAAAATGAAACAAATGCAAAAGCAGATGTTCTTTTACAGGGGGCAACCGTTAGAACAGAGAATTCCTTAATTCATTCTACATTATTAGGCAATTTTTCGCTTGCGCCTGACTAACAGATAAGTACCATCATTAACTACATGAAATATTGGTTAATTTTAAGAATCCAGGACTTGGCGAGCACTTGGCGATAAATCAATCTTCCTGGTTACCCTACCCTTACTTTATTCTAGCAACCCTAGGTTATCATATCTTTTTTCCAGCTCTCTTCTAGCAGCCACCTGCCTCTTAGCTCATTAATTCAAAATTTTACATATTTCTGGAGTTGGTTTTTATTCAAAACATCGTTATCAAGGATTGGTGTCAGTTTCAAATGACGCACACATTCATTCACTATCAGCTTGTTTCTTTTTTATTTCATCCTCTATGGTTCTTTCCGTTAGATTCCTTTTTTTTATTGAATAGTAATTTGAAGGCATCAGGATTTTAATTGGTTGAAAGGGGGTAGAACATTCTAGATTTTTTTTGTTGAACCGCCACTTTTCCATAATTATTCAGTTTTGAAATTGTTACTCGTTGGGATGGTTGTGCGCGCTTGTGCTCCTCCTTTGTTTTCGATTGCCGGCCGGCCGTACTCCGTGGCCGTGCCTTTCTCCTGAGCTCCCGTCCCGAATTTCCACAACCAATTTTGGATTATTATCCGTTTTGAGGTAAGCTCTGCACATTTTTTATTTAAAAGGAGAGCTTTTTTTCTACATGGTATTTTTAATATTCTTGTGATTTCGCTTTTTTGTTTAGGGTGGTCGATATCGTTGCGTGTGAGGTATGTGTGTTCTGTGAATGCAGGGGCGTAGCTACGAAGCAAAATTTCGGGATTTCTTCCCCTAATATGCAAAAAAATTCTTAATTAATTGTACATGTTAAAATTAATTAACCTAAATCCCCCGATTTTGTTTTCTTGGCTACGCCACTGTTTCGTGTGGATGAAATGCTCTATCTTACATGTAGAGAAAATGCTCTCACTTTTTCAAAATAATGTGCGGAGCTTCATCCTTATTGTTTAGAAGGAGAAAAATTACTTCCTAACATCGGTTAGTACTGTTCTCCATCTTTTCGTACCGCGAAGTGCTTTCTCGCCAATGCCAGGCATTGGCGAGAAAGCACTTCGCCAAGAAGTCGCCAAGTCCCGGATTGTTAAAATTTACCGAAATATTTAGCCCAAGTTTATCAATATGCAATCTAAAATTAGACATTTGTTTGAAAGAGTCATTATCAATGAAGATAATCCAGAAAACTGTCACAGTTGTAGACGGTTTAACACAAAAAAAAGTTTTTCAAATTAACACTCAAAATATGCAGTACATTTGAAGGTAATAAACATGTACAATCAATGAATGTATCGTATCATTTGGAGATTTATATTAATAATTTTATATGGATTATTTACATTTAATAAAAAGGGAAGAAATATCAAGACTAACAGTACAAAAAGGCATTTTTTTTTAACAATCACTAAGACGTGTTGATTTAATTAGTTTAATTTAAGTTGATTTAATATTAAATTGAACATTTAGCATAACAATAATGAGATTTATTGAGATATGAGAGCCAGCGGATGAAGAGAGGAACTGCTTCCTATCGCTCTCTTTATTAACATTGGCCATTTTTATAACAGCAAGTCTGAACGATTTCAAACCAAACTAAACTTATAAATAAAACTAAAAGAAATATGATAGTTGATCAATGATAAAGTAAAGATACGTATTTGCTGGCTTATAAAGAAATTTAATGATAATGATTGAAAATGGTTCCCTTCCCTCAAATAAACAAACCGAAACATTAACATAATTCAAAAACAACGAGTTGAGTGGAAGGAATTTTAGGATAGACATGAAATATACAGACCAGTAGGTGGGCGGAGCTTATTAAGAAAACTCAGATAACGCACCGACCAGGGACAAAGAGCCATGGGGGTAAGATTTAAATGAAAAGTAAACTCACGAATGGACTCTAACCGTCTGACATCACACGGAACCAACACGTGACCTACTGAGCTTGCCATTGGTTACCACAGATACTACACTAGTAGATCTACTAGTGTAGTATCTGTGGTAACCAATTGCAAGCTCAGTTGTAGGTCACGTGTTGGCTCCGTGAAGTCTCGAACCAGATAGGCGGTTAGAGTCCATTACTTTTACCGAAAAGAGAACAAAAACGCTGAAAATGAAGGGTCACGAATACGCGACGCAAGCACTCGCTAGGTGGCGCTACGAATCCTGTTTACTTTATAGAGCATCCGCACATGACGTCACTTGGAGGACAAAAAACAACGCAGCTAAGGCCGTTGTTAGGGGCGGGAACTAGAAGCATCCAATAGAAGCATTCGCACATGATGTCACTGGCGGGCAAAAACAACGTTGCTAAGGCCGTTGTTAGGCCGAGTCATCCAATAGAGCATTCGCACATGACGTCACTTGGAGGACAAAATCAACGTTGCTAAGGCTGTTGTTAGGGGCGGGACATAGAAGTATCCAATAGAGCATTCGCATATGACGTCACTTGGAGGACAAAATCAACGTTGCTAAGGCCGTTGTTAGGGGCGGGAAAGAGAAGCATCCAATAGAAGCACTCGCACATGATGTCAATGGAGGAAAAAAACAACGTTGCTAAGGCCGTTGTTAGGCCAAGTCATGTGATTGAAAATGCTCAGAGCATTTTCAATCACCTACGTCGCATGCGCCAACTGTCGGTTTTGCCATCCAAATAGACACTCAGATCTAAATTTGATTCCAACTTAAATATTGTTACTTGTACCGAAATTATTTTTAAGGAAGTGTCTATTTTGGACGGCAAAAACGGCAGTTGGCACATGCGCCGTAGTAGTCCCGGCGCTCCAATCAGAACTGTTTTCGGGTAAAAAAGAGTAGATTTTAGTTGTATATTTGCCGGCCAAATAGACAGTGCCTAATTCAATATATAACAATGTTCCATATATCAAATCATAAACTTTGGCAATTTATACTGTTTTTTTTACAGTTTTGTTAAATATTCTCCTTTAATTTTATATTCATGATTCGATACAGGAATAATATTGTGTTTGACTATTTCATAATCAAGATACCCAACCTTTAGAAGGGGCTTATAATTATTATTATTTAATGTTATCACATCTTCTTTTACCGACTTAAAGAAGATAAACTACTTAATTCAGGTTGTTACATAAGCATAAAATAAAGATGTTTAACTTCGTCCCAAACCGTAGACCACGCTGATTTTACCAGTAGCGTATTTCGGGATTTATTTCAGGAGGGGCTAGAATAATTTCTTAGTCCCTTCCAAACATAATTAATAAGTCAAATGTAGCTTTTTAATACATTCTTAGGTAGAATTTGCGTTTTAAAGAACTTAATATTTAAGAAAAGTTGAGTTTTATACAGTTAAGTACCAAAGAGGGTCGGGGAGTCATCCCCCAGAAAATTTTTAGAAATTTGACTTAAAAACAATACAATTTTTACTTCTTTGGTGCACCAAGTCTGAAATTCGGGGGGGGGGGACCTGGCCCCCTCGCCCCCCAAATATACGCCATTGGACTTACTTTCTCCATGAAACTTACTTTGGAAAATTAATTCTCCATTGTCCTAAACCAGCTAATATATTTTATGCATAAAATAGTGTTAATTCCAATACCTGAATTACTAGCCTGGTCTACGGTTTTTTTTTGACGAGTTTAATTCATGCCTAAAGGTTGGATATCCCTGCTTAAGAGTAAAACAAAACGCCTCCGAGAGAAGGTGCCCCTTCCCTCGGTTACTTTCATATTTTTATTATAGTAGTATCAATCTTAAATTAATACATTTTTTTACATGCCATTTAACCGAATTCTCGAAGCGTATAGGAGCAGGGAATTTTAAACAGGATATTCCTCAGCAGGGGTCTTCACTGCCTGTAAAGATAATTCATGAGTTGAAATTCATATGAACAAACGGTCTTTCTTATGTTACAGAGGGGGTGCTTTGGTTTGTACATCGGAAATTTTGGGTGTTTCTTATCCTATCCCATCAATATTTCTCTCCCATAACCATTCATTTTAAAATTATTTTTCTCCCTTAACTTTTTTCTCCTTCCTATTTCACTTTTTCTCCAAATTTATGTTTACCTCCCTTTCTTTCCGCTCTCTCCACCCTTTCTTCGTTTGCATATTTATCCTTATTTCCCTTTCAAATATCCTTCAATCTGTTCCTTTAAAATATGGTATAAAGGGGTATAAGTGACTATATTTGTTCTACATGTTTCTCTCCACCTTATTTTCTTCCCCTTTTATCACTTTTACTCATCCTTAATCTCCCACTTTCCTCATCTCTCTTAACCTGTTTTCTCATGCTTTTTAACTCTCAAATACTACATTGCTCTTCTCGTCATTTTCATCCCTTCCCCCCTTCATTCCTTATCTTCTGCATCCATCACTCTTTTCCCATCCCGTTTCTTACTCTTTCAGCCAAATCGAGCACTTAACACTTTTCCAAAAACCGTTTCTCACTACTACATTCTTCTCTTCCATCTTTATCTCCCCTTCCACCAAGCTCTCTTTTCCCTCCCTCTTCATCACCTTTTACTTCAATCATTCACTTGGTTCCTTCCCTTTTTATCCTCTTTATCACTATCCCCAACTTATTTCTCCTAACTACATACCTCCTAATCTTCCTTTTTCCCCTCTCTTTACAATTTACCTCATCTTATACCTGTCATATACTCTCCATATCGTATCCTAGCATGTATTACATCAATTACTCATCTTTTTTTCTGCTTCTTGCACCCCATCTAATCCTGTTACTCCACCCATTATCCCCTTCATCAACATTTTGATCCCTCTCTCATTAACCAAATACTGTTACTCTTCCTTATTTATCTCATTCACTCTTTCCTCATCCATTTTCGACCCCTCTAACCTCTCACCTTTATATCTTTCCACAACATATTTTCCCTCTTTAATCTCCCTTTCACTTTACCTCTTTCCACAACCTCCTCCTTCCTTCAACCCTCTCCTCTTTTCCCTTTATCCCTCACTCATGCATATCTTTATCCGGTTTTTTCTCTCCCTTTATCATCTTCAACCTCAATCACTCTCTTAAACCTCTTTCTCACTCTTCCAGTAATTTCTTAACCCTTCTCCTCAAACTGTTTCTATCTCACCCCTCCCTTCATATCTTTATTGCTATCATCGCACCTTTTTCACACTTCTCCCTTTAGAGTTTCGCCCTCTCATCTGGTTCATTTCTTTCTCATAACCTCTACCTCAATCTCTCTTTAATCATTCTTATTATCCCATTCACCTCTCTAATAATCATTATTTCTCACCTCAACGTGTTTCTCCTCTCACATCCATCCTCATCCATACCCCTTTCTCCTTAAACTGTCTGTCTAAAACCCATTTCTTCCTCCTTTATCCCTATTTTCTTCAACTTTTCAAAAACTTAATGCTATTTCTCTTTTTCCTATTCTCTTTATCCCTCTAATCCTCTTTCAACTTATTGATCCCTCTTCCCAAGGAATACCGGCAAGTATCATTACGTTGATAACAGCCTAAATCGATATCCCTCCCTGAAATGTCGGCAGGTATCCAATTTTCGATCCCTGTGAATACCGTACAATACCGATTAGTGTATTCCTTATCATGAAAAATTACACAATACCAACCAATACTGTCCGATATCCTATTTCGCTGACCTTCAATGATATTCGCGATATTGGCTCACACAGTTGGCCAATATATCTGTGCTACCTGGGTTCTTTCTCATCTTTTACCATTTCCCCTCTTTCCTCGTCCTGTTAATTTCCATTTTATTTCACTCTAATACTATTTCTTTTCCATCTTTATCTCTCTCCATTATTATCTCTTATCCAGTTCCTTTCTTCCTCATCATCTCTTCTACCTCATTCACTTTTGCTTCATCATATTTCTCCTCCTCATACCCGTCTAATCCTTTTTATTATTCTTCTGAACCTGTTTTTACCCCATTTCCCCTTCCTTTTCCCCTTCCCCTCATCATATTCCTCAATCCTTCTTTCTGAACCATTTCTATCCCTTACTATACCGTACTTTTTTCTTCGCCTCAACATGTTTCTTCCACTTTTATCCCCCTCCTCGACAACTTTACTATTCTCACCTTCCCCTCCTCTCTTCCATTCTGTTGTCTACACAACAAATGTCTCAATTTATTTCCAACATTATTCCTTTCCACAACCTCATTTTCTCTTTCCTATATCCCTTTTTTTGTCTCAATTACTCTACCCTCAATCTCCCTCTTTCACCCCCTCAAGACCACTTTTCCCCGTCAACTTACTTTTTCTTTTATTCTCATGCTGTTCATCACACTTATCCTATTTTTCATCCCCTTATCTACTAACACTGCATATCCCTACTCTTTTACCCTTTCTTATACTCTTCTTGACCTCTTCCTTTCTTCATCACCATCATCCTCTTTACTCAGTCCTCCATCATCAATTCTCCCTTTCGCCCCTCCTAAAATCCCTTTTTCCTTTTCTCAACGTATATCTTACTCCTTCATCCTTCTTTTCTCAAGCTCTAACTAATCTCTTCTATCTCATTATCTTTTACTACTCCTTTGTCTTATTTCTCTCTGTAATCCCCTGTATCCTTCTCCTCAACCTGTTTCTCTCACCTTTTTTCCCTCTTCCCAACTCGTTTCCCCTACATTAGGGTGTTTCAAAAATTTTTTTTTTTGAATTTCATAGATGCCCCCCCCTCAAGTTGTTACAAATACTAAAACATTATTACCTGCAAATTTTCAGGTCTCTAGGACGATTTTTGACCCCCGCGCCCTTCAAAAGTAGGTTTCCCATGTTAAAGTATAGGGAAAATATTGAAAATATCGTCATTTTTGGTTCTTTTCAATTTTACGAGCCTGAACGCAGTCAATATCGAATTAAAACCTATACATCATCTTTGGGACATCATTGCCTCAAGATCCTATCGGAAAAATATTCCATGGCACCTACTGGGGGATAGTTACACGGGGGTGAAAAGCGAGCATTCACCGAAAAACGAGGATGCTTGCGGGCGCTAGCGGCGGGAGCTAACTAATGGGTTTTTACTAATAGAAAAAGAATAGAACGAGGTACCTTAGGAAAAATGTTCAATAAACACTTAAATAGGCTTTTATCAGGTCCCTCCGCAAACGCCGGCCAGCACCCGCGGCAAGCATCCTCTGTTTCGGTGAAAGCTCGCTTTTCACTCCCGTGTAACTACCCCCCAGTAGGTGCCATGGAATGTTTTTCCGATAGGATCTTGAGGCAATGATGTCCCAAAGATGATGTATAGGTTTTAATTCGATATTGACTGCGTTCAGGCTCGTAAAATTGAAAAGAACCAAAAATGACGATATTTTCAATTTTTTCCCTATACTTTAACATGGGAAACCTACTTTTGAAGGGCGCGGGGGTCAAAAATCGTCCTAGAGACCTGAAAATTTGCAGGTAATTATGTTTTAGTATTTGCAACAACTTGAGGGGGGGGGGCATCTGGGAAATTCGAAAAAAAAATTTTTACCATAGACTTTCGAAACACCCTACCCCTACATTTATTCCCCTCCTCACCCTCTATTTTTAATATCTCTTCTTCCGCCTCAATCACTCTTTTTATGTCTCCCACTTTTACCCCACTCAAATACCATTTATTCCTTTACCTCAACCTGTTTCTTCCTCCTTTATCCTGATTTCTTCATGCTTTTCTTCCCTTTAATCCTAAGTTTTCTTACCCTATCCTTTTTATCCCAATTAACAGTATCTGAACTTCCAGAAGGCCCATAGCCGAAGATTTTACAACAATGAACACAATTTTTAACAGTTTAACTCACTATCTCATGTAAGAACACCCATTAAATTAAAATATCTGAAATACTTTTACTTACCTTAAAAACTAGATAGTTGTGTCCATCTATAACGCATTCATACGTCGGGTTATTTTCTTGTTTCTGAAATTCACAAAGTTTATTTTATCAACATGGTAATGATTGCTTACATTAAAAAAAATATGGTACAAAATATGTGACAATTATTTTTCCTTTCCCACTTTATTCTCCATTTACCCCTTTTTTCCTCACCTTATATCTCATTTTCACTCCTTTTTTAACTGATTTATCTCTCTCCTCAACCTGCTTCTTCCTCTTTTCATTCTCTCATCAAAAGCAAAACTTTTATCCTTCACCTTTCTCATACTGTTGCACTCCGGTATCTTCCCTCTCATTCCCTCTTTCGTTGTCTGTGGTTTCTCTCTAAAACATCCCTCTCTCAACTTTATCCTTCTTCACAAACTCTTTCTCCCTCATTCCATGCCTCCCCTCATCCTCTTTATCCCCTACCCACCCTTAATTTCTTTATTCCTATCAAAACCCTCATTCCTGTTACAGTTCCTCTCATCTCGCTCCTATCTCTCCCTTAAAAACATGGTACAAAATTATAAAAGTGACAGTAGTTTTTCTATAAATTGACCTCTTCACTTTACTAACTTCGCCTATTACTACTTTTCCCCCTCATTCTATAGGTCTCACTTTTACCCCCTATTATTCTTTTATCTTTCTTCTCAATCTGTTTATTATTATTTAAAACTATTTTCTTCATGCTTTTTATCCCTAAAAGCCCCTATATTCATCTTCTCACATCTCTCTTCCTTAATATCTCATTGTTTTTCACATCACTCTTTCCTCATTCTGTTTCTAACCCTTCAACCCCTCTCTCTCTCCTCACTATTTATTTCTCTCCCTCTCTTTCATTCTCTTATTCTCCCTTACCTTTCCCCTTCAATTACTCTTCCCTAATCTTGTTATCCCCCTTTCACCACACTCTCACCTTTATCCACAACCTGTTTCTCCCTTCCCCCATCCTCTTTTTTACACACTCCTACATATCCTATCCTGTACCTTTCTCCCTTTTCATCTTTAACCTCAATCACTCTTTTGTCTTCCTTTCCCCACTATCTATAACTATATCCTTTTCATTAACCGGTTTCTACCTATTTTACTTCTCCCTGTCATATCTATATCCCTCTCATTGCCCTGGGTTTTTAAATATCTCTCCCCTCTCACAATTTCTCCTTTTCATCTAGTTTCTTTCTTTCATGAACTTTCCCTCAATAATTCTTTCCTCATCCTATTTCCAACACTTTCATCCCCGTTTATTATTCGTTATCCCCAGCTGCTTAACGTGTTTCTCCATGGCCACCTAAACTAATAAGGCCGTAGAAGCTTGAAATTTTGAGTGATGTCATGCCTTCTATTTCGCGTTTAAGACAACAGCGCAACTCCAGTCTGGAATCTTGATGGCCCCACCCTTTACAGCCTGATTGGTCGCTCCAACTACGGTGAAAACGTCACTTGAATTAGCCACACCGACACACGTGCCGAATATTTCAGATGGGAGAAAGTTCGATCTGAATTCGTTTTGCACAAAGAGATAGAGGTTTCCCCTCAAAACCGAAAATGTTTTAATTGAAGCTGATAATGTTATATTTCTTATACATAAGTAATTAAAATATGTTTAAAATAATAAATATTAATATTAGCTTAGGATCGCTAAGAATTAATGACAGAGGGGGTTAAAGAGCAGAATAATCCTGATCTGAAATTTGCACCCAATTCTTGGATTGGACACCTAAGATTGGACCTAAAACCAGCAAAATCTTTCTGTTGATAACATAAAACTGATCGAAAAGAGGAAACACCAGTTAATATTTAACCCCCCCTCCTTTGTAATCGTAAATTTGAAGGCTTAAAATATGTCCGATCATGAGTTTTAAACCAGGCCCGATTTTTACAATTTTACTTAAAATTTAATCATTAAACCAGATTTTAGGGATCAAATATGATTATTAAAATTAACTCTGCTTAAAACCATTTTCAGGTCTTACGGGAAACCTCTTTTTCGTTCTTCAAAACGAAACTACACATCATAAATTTTTTTATAACAGAGCACGGAATCAACTTGAGGTTCGCGATCTCTAATTCACTTTCTCACTTCTGAAATATTCGACACGTGTGTCGGTGTGTCTTATTCAAGTGACGTTTCCACCGTAGTTGGAGAGACCAATCAGGCTGTAAAGGGTGGGGCCATCAAGATTCCAGACTGGAGTTGCGCTGTAGTCTTAAACGCGAAATAGAAGGCATGACATCACTCAAGATTTCAAGCTTCTATGGCCTTATTAGTTTAGGTGGCCATGGTTTCTCCCTCTGCATACCTCATCATCCTATCTTTATCCCTATCTTCTAAATATTTCTCATCCTATTTCGTCCCTCACCATTTCCTCCTTTTATCAATCTTTCCTCACCATATATCTCCCCATTCCCCCCACTAAAAATCTTTTTTTTAATCTTCCTCAACCTGCTTCTTACTTCTTCATCCCTCTCCTCATGTATTTTATTAACCTTATCCTATTTGGTCTTTTCTTAAGATTCATTAAGACTTTTCACTTATGACATTGAAGGAATCATCCAAACGACAAGTGGAAAGTCATTTCACTCTTCACTTCCTCATCATCATTCCTTTTTATCTTTCTCACGAATCTCGCTTATCCAGTCCCTCTCAATAATTTTTCATCCCATTCACTCTTTTTTTTATCTTATTTCTCCTCCCTTACTTACCTGTGTAATCGTATTTATCCCTGTCCTGAACCTATTTCTCCCAAATTTCTCCCTCTTTCCGCATCTCATCCTGTTCCTATCTGCATTATTTTACACCTTAATCACTTTTTCGTTACCTTGTTTCTCCCATTTTCGACTCTTTCATCCACTTTTCCTCCCCTGAACCTGTGTCTACTAACTTTATCCCGTTCTTCCTCCTTTATTACCCTCTCTCACCCTCATCGTATTCTACCATAATCACTCTTACTCCTGTTTATCCTCATCACATCCCCACTATGATATACTTTATCCCTCGCCTCAACGTGTTTTTTTTTACTTTTATTCCCTTTCTCATCCTTTTTACCCTTCTCTCCTTCACCTCTCTCATCCTATTCTTCGTTATCCATCATCATCTCCCTAAACACCTTTTCCCACTTCTTAAAGTGTCTCACGCATTTCTCTCTCTTTTTAACACCCCCCGCTAATTTTAATCTCCTTACAGTCTCTCGTCTTCCTCATCTTCGACTTCAATCACTCTTTCCTCGTTCTATTTCTCTCCCTTTTACTGCTCCCTAACTTTCTAACTCTTTAACCTTCTACAACCTTTCCTTACTCTTTCCTTAATCTTTTCTTCGATCTTAATCATTCTTTCTAAAATAATTATCCCTCCTTTTCACCCCTCCCACAGAAAATATTGTTTCATCTCCTCAACCTGTTTCTTTCTCCTTTTTTTTTCTATTTTACGCAGGGATGCAGAATATGTCCGATCCGGCGATCTAGGATCGGGGGAAATTTCAGCCATCAGGGGAAATTTTGTGGAAAAGTACACTATTGAATTCAATCTCAGTACAGTAATAAAAACTTACATAGCGATTTTTAACCCTTGATTCATCCTTGTTCCTAATAATCTACACTATTAGAAAAGGTTATCCTATATGTTTTATTTCTTTGTAAAATTGCGAATTTATTTATTTAAGGAATTTCATATGTATATTTATTTTTAAACGTATACTTGTATTAACTTTATTAAACTTTTAAGTATATTGTCATTCAACAAAATAAGTCTATTGGTTTTAAAGATACTAGAACTTTTTAGCATATTTTTAATACCAAAAATAATTAGTTTTTGTAGGTCTTTATCAATTTTTAAAATTTTGGGGAAATTTTTGTATGGATTGGGGGAAATCTTGGAAGTAAGAACATTTTCTGCATCCCTGATTTTACGTATGCTTTTGAACCCTCTCCTTCTCCCTCTCTTATCCTTTTTTTTCTATTCAGATCTCAGACCAATAGGCCCACTGCGCAAGATTTTCGTACTACTAATATGAACACAAAGTTGTTTCCGTTAAAACCTACCATTGTATTTTAAAATTCCCTGTAAGACGATGTGTGCTGTTACATACTCCAATTAATTTTAAATATTTTACTTACCATATAAACATTATAGTTGCTCCATTCTGCAACTTATTTAGTTGTAGAGCTGCTCTTCTTGTTTTCTGAAATTTACAAAGTTACTTTTAAAAATATGGTTGGATTGCTTACATTTTTAAAACAAGGTACAAAGTTATATTTAACTGACAATATTTATCTTTTCCTCCCATTTTCTATTTCTATCTCTTTATTCTTTCTTCCAACCTTACATTTCTTCATTCTAATTCAAGTTTTCTTCCCTCCTATAACTATTTAGGTATCAAAAATTTTAGTATGCTTTTTGTATCTATCAATAGGAGTACAATAGGAGAAGTTTTAGATTTTTGGGAAGGTAGTTTTTGAGAAATTTACTTATAAAGAGGCAAAAATTGTGGATTTTTGACATAGTCATGAACATTGCATTAAACAGCTGATGTTCAAATACTATTCGACCCAAAATACTGAAAAAGGTGTCGTTTTATTCTCTTTTGAATGAGCTTTAAAATTATATAAACCCATGACAATGTGATTTATTTTTTTTAGAAAAAACTTTTTCTAAAAAACTTTTTTTTTCGATTTCTCAAACACGCCTTCTTTGATTTTTACAACATTTTTATTAGGTCTCTTTCAATTTTTTCTTCTATGTATCTGTTCGTGTGGGAATTAGAAATCAATTTTAAACTAATGATTTTCTGATGAGCTAAATACTTGAAATTTTGAATATAGATTTGGATGACAATTCGATATTATTTCGTTGTTTCTGTTAAAATTTCTTTCCATTGACCCCCCAGGGACACTTTAAAAGTTTTACTATAGGACTTAACAGTTAAAAAATCATTGTTATTACTTTATAAAGGTTTTATCTCTTTTGTTATACATCTAAGGAACATAATTTATTTAAATGTTAAGTTTGTCACCAAAATATTTTCGGTACGCAAATCGTAATGAAAAGACGTTATATATACATGGGTTTAACAAACTAATGATATTTTAAAATTGACGTTCTTAATTTTACTCAAAATGTAGACACCGAGCTGGAAATCACTTGGTTTTCTTTCTCCAGGGTCAAGTAACGTAGCAGTCTAGTATAGTCAAGTCATAGTTGAAGCTTCTCACAAACAAAATTAAAAAGTAGAAAATAATTGTTGACATGTGTACTTAAAAAAACCCAGGTTAATAAAATGGACAAAAAGTGTACAAGGATTTTTTACAACTCCCTGGTAAAAAGAAAAACGTACTCTCAGCTTATAAGATAAGATTCTCACGTTATAAAGAAATTATCCAACTATATGTGTGCCAAATTTCAGAATGGGATAACAATGGCTTCATACATAAAAAATATTTTGTAATCGTGAAATTTGAAAAAATCGTTTTTCTTGTTGGAACTCTCTTGGAAAATCGACATACTTTTGTAATAATATTTAATTTACAAGCAACTTGAAACAATAATTTTCAATTGTAAAGAAATATTGGGTTGTTACTATTTACACATATTTATGCAACATAATTGACGGGTAATTCTTTGCAACTATGCCCTTTTGATGCATCTGATAGTTATTTTAATACTTTCAAAGTTAATTTAACCCTATTTAAAGATTGGCTTATACCCTTGTTAAGGTTAAAAGTAACTTAAAGGTTTTTAAAACAAATTGTATGAAAAACAATGAAAAATCCTAAATGCATGGAATTTGCATTGCAATTATTAATTTAATACTTATTAAATTTATTTTTATTATTTATTTAATTATTTATTTTAACTCCAATGCCTTGAACCAATATGTTCAGGGAACATATTGGATAAAATTTTATAAAAACTGTTCAAAAATTAAAACTTTCTTAAGAAAAGTATTTTTCAACCAGGCACCTTTTCAGTCAATAAAAATAACATAAATGTTACTGATAGTCCACTGAAAATAGCGAAAAAAAGGGCCGAACCTCAAACAAATTGCAATAAAAAGTTTCTCAACGGTTTTCACTTAGGAATTACCCCAATAATAACATACTAAAAATCGGACAAAATCGGACCTTGGGAAATTTAATTTTTTTTAAATTTTTAAAAAATGGCCGAAAAAAAATTTCGAAAAAGACCAATACACAAATACAGACATGTGATACATGTTTATAGGTTATTTTTGAGTGCTGAAACCGAATACAGCCTTTAGTTTTGAAAAAAAATTGAAATTTCATTTTTTTAAATTAATTTGAATAATTAGCTATATGAAAACATTAAAACACCCCTAAAAACCTAACTAAAAGGTCAAAAGAGATAAATCCAACGGTTTTCATTTAGATATGACCTAAGTATTAACATACTAAAATTTGAAAATTTTACGAGTGAAAAAAGTTAATTTTTTTTTTAAATTTCAATTTTTTTTTTCGAAAAATGCATTTTTTTTTCAAAATGGTGCCATAAACTTTTGAGGCTTTTGAAAAGGTCATTTTTCAGTGGATATTGTCCACAGATAGTTATATAATGGAAAACCGGTGGAATTTACTTTTAACTAATTAGTTAAGTAATTAATTTCATAAATTGAAATTGGTGAAATGTAGCTCTAACTTCCAAACAAGTAAAAACAGGTGATACTTTGGCATACTTCTATCAAAAATTTTTGAAATAACAATTACATACTATTAAAAGCAAAAACCTTTCAAAAAAATTCAATTTTTAAAAAAATTCAAAAATTTTAAAAATTTAAAATTTTAATAAATTTTAATATTACTATATAAACTTGTAACAGATGTTTATAGGTCAATTTTTAAATGTGATGCCGAAAAATGTAATGTTTTTACAATAAAAATTGAAACAGAGTTTAAAATTTAAAACTTTTGAAAAAATTTTTAATTATGTAAAACTAGTCCCTACACCTGTAACAAATTGCAATAAAAGCTTTTTCAACGGTTTTCACTTAAAAGTAGCCTAAATAACAACATACTAAAAATCGGACAAAATCGGACTATGGGAAATTTAATTTTTTAACTTTTTTTTATAAAAACAGCCATTATAAAGCAAAAAATTTAATTTTTTTCGTAAAGGTATGTAATGCATGTTTATAGGTTAATTTTCTATCAGGATGCTGAAAAATTAAATATTTTTGCCATAAAAATTGAAAGATAGTTGAAAATTTTAAAATTTTAAATTTTTTTTTATTATGTTAAAAACTAGCCCCTACACGTGGAATAAATTGCAATAAAAGCTTTTTTAATGGTTTTCACTTAGAAATAGCCTAAATAACAACATACTAAAAATCGGACAAAATCGGACTGTTAGAAATGTAATTTTTAATTTTTTATAAAAACAGGCATTATGAAATAAAAAAAAAATTTTTTTCGAAAAGACATGTAATACACGTTTATAGGTTACTTTTCGATAATGATTCAGAAAAACATCATATTTCTGCAATAAAATTTAAAAAAGAGTTAAATATTTAAAATTTTTAACAAAGATTTTAAAATTTTAAAACTAAATTTCTTAGTTTTTAAAATAGTCCGATTTTTTCCGATTTTAAATATGTAGTTATTTAGACCATTCCTAGGTGAAAACCGTTAAAAAAGCTTTTATTGCAATTTATTCCACGTGTAGGGACTAGTTTTTAACATAATAAAAAAAAATTAAAAATTTTAAAATTTTCAACTATCTTTCAATTTTTATGGCAAAAATATTTAATTTTTCAGCATCCTGATAGAAAATTAACCTATAAACATGCATTACATACCTTTACGAAAAAAAATAAATTTTTTGCTTTATAATGGCTGTTTTTATAAAAAAAAGTTAAAAAATTAAATTTCCCATAGTCCGATTTTGTCCGATTTTTAGTATGTTGTTATTTAGGCTACTTTTAAGTGAAAACCGTTGAAAAAGCTTTTATTGCAATTTGTTACAGGTGTAGGGACTAGTTTTACATAATTAAAAATTTTTTCAAAAGTTTTAAATTTTAAACTCTGTTTCAATTTTTATTGTAAAAACATTACATTTTTCGGCATCACATTTAAAAATTGACCTATAAACATGTGTTACAAGTGTATATAGTAATATTAAAATTTATTAAAATTTAAAATTTTTAAAATTTTTGAATTTTTTAAAAAATTGAATTTTTTTTAAAGGTTTTTGCTTTTAATAGTATGTAATTGTTATTTCAAAACTTTTTGATAGAAGTATGCCAAAGTATCACCTGTTTTTACTTGTTTGGAAGTTAGACCTACATTTCACCAATTTCAATTTATGAAATTAATTACTTAACTAATTAGTTAAAAGTAAATTCCACCGGTTTTCCATTATATAACTATGTGTGGACAATATCCACTGAAAAATGACCTTTTCAAAAGCCTCAAAAGTTTATGGCACCATTTTGAAAAAAAAATGCATTTTTCGAAAAAAAAAATTGAAATTTTAAAAAAAAATTAACTTTTTTCACTCGTAAAATTTTCAAATTTTAGTATGTTAATACTTAGGTCATATCTAAATGAAAACCGTTGGATTTATCTCTTTTGACCTTTTAGTTAGGTTTTTAGGGGTGTTTTAATGTTTTCATATAGCTAATTATTCAAATTAATTTTAAAAATTGAAATTTCAATTTCTTTTCAAAACTAAAGGCTGTATTCGGTTTCAGCACTCAAAAATAACCTATAAACATGTATCACATGTCTGTATTTGTGTATTGTTTTTTTTCGAAATTTTTTTTCGGCCATTTTTTAAAAATTTAAAAAAATTAAATTTCCCATGGTCCGATTTTGTCCGATTTTTAGTATGTTATTATTGGGGTAATTCCTAAGTGAAAACCGTTGAGAAACCTTTTATTGCAATTTGTTTGAGGTTCAACTCTATTTTCAGTGGACTATGAATGGACGTGTACCTGATATACTAGGTTGGAAGTGGGAATGAAAGCGTTTCATAGATGAATGAAAGACTTTCTATAGTTGGAATAAATCCCACTCAAATCAGACAAGACAGATATTTTGGAGGTCACTATAAGCTCTAAGGAAACAGCTTATTTTTTCTGTCCTTAACCAAGTAACAGGTTAAATGTTCATGGAGAGAAGAGTTGAGCCTGTTTTTGCAAATGGAAGCGTTTCTACTTTGAGAAGTGAAGAAATGAAATTGTTTTCCTTCGATTGGAAGAGTTGTTAAAAATTAAAGTATAACATTTTACGAAGTATGTAAATAAGATGTTTTTAATGACATATGACAAATTAAATGTGTAAAGGGTAAATAAAATATTTGAAATTAAAAAAGTTAAAAATGCTCTCTCTTTTTAAATGTTTTAAACTAGTTAAAAAATTGCAAACTGACCCTTAAAAGTTAAAATAACTCTATATTGAATATACAAGTTAAATAAAAATAAAACATTTTAAATCGTATGTCAGGTTAAGGGTTAGTTATCAGGTTGCCTTACCTAGTGCCATATCTCTTAAGCCATATCTCTTAGTGCCATATATCAACTTAAAGATTATGCTGGTAAGTGGATTCAAAACAAAAACTGTTTTATATTATGTTAATTCTGAAATGTGTTTTTCAATTATTTTAGTTACATTTTATTTTGTATTAATAGTATTAATATTGTGTGTATTATGTAGTGTGCACATAAATACATGATTTTACAACCGAATATTGCTTTTGATCTGTGAAATACTTTCACATTGATTGTAAATAAAATATGTAAGCAGTTGTTCGGTATCTCAACCAGTTAGCTGAATATTATTATAATTCCATACCCATAATTTTTTTTTGTACATGAAGCCTTTGTCATCCCATTCTGAAATTTGGCACACATATAGTTTGATAATTTCTTTATAAAATTTACATTTAAAAAACATTAGAAATTGGAAAAAAAAAACTTTTCGCATTTAAAAGAGAAAGATTTTACATCACATTGTCATGCTCTTTTTAAAGCTCACAACCATTTTTCATCTTCATCCTCAATCACTATTTCTTCATCCTGTTTCTATCCATTTTACCCCTCAATAAATCTCTAAATAACTCCTTATATCACCCTTCCTTGACCTATGTATTTCTCTAACCCTCATCCCTCTTATAATCTTTTTTTATCTCTCTCTCTCCTCCGATCTCTCATATATTGTGTTCTCCACTGTGCTCTCACTGTGCATTGCCACTGTGCTCACTGTGCATTGTTCTCTCACTGTTTCTTCTCTTGCCCTTACCCCTCAATAATACTCTTTATCTTTCTTATCTTTCTCCCTCTCTCGTCATCTTCCTCTTCCTTATGTTTCTCATTCGGATTCTCTCTCTACTAATCTTCCCCTTTAATAACTTTTTCTTCATCTTGTTTCTTCCCCTTTTAGCCCTTATTCCTAATTCTGTTCCTCTCACCCTCCTCAATTTATACATCTGTCATATCCTCCCCTCTCCTCAAACAGTGTCTTAATCCTTCATCCCTTATCTCTTCACGATCTCTAATCCTAATTCTCCCTCATTCTCTCTATTCCTGTTTTTTCCCATCCCCACTTTTAAACAAAGATCTGGTTTTTCAGTAGCCCACTAAACAACCAAGATTTTACAACCATAAAACTTAAAATTGTTTCATTTTGTACCCACCATTTCATTTTAAAATTCACTGTATGAGCGTTTCGATGTTAAGAACTTCCCTTGAGCTCTTTGTTCCTCTTTCGCTCCCCTTTTTATTTCTATCTTATACCTCTTCTTAAAATATTTAGCTTCATCATCCCTCCTTTCTTCCACCCTTACCTTTTCCTTCCACCCTTACCTTTTGCAATGCTTATTTTTCAACTTTGACTTAATACTACAATTAAATTTCTAGTAAGCCCCATGCCCAAGACCATGAACACAAAACTGTTTTAGCAAAAACCACACACCATTACATTTTGAGATTTACTACAAAAGTAGTTCACTATTAAGACTTTCCCCATTAAATATCTTACTTAACCCCATGAACGTGATAGCTGTTCTCTTGTGCAACGCATTCAGTGTTGAAGAGCAGCTCTTCTAATTTCTGAAATTCACAAAATTAATTTAAATGAGATCGAGATTGCTTACATTTTCTTTAAAACATGGTATAAAATTGTATGATTGACAATTTTCATAAAAAAATCCAGAGCTTAAGTGTGGAGGGTAGCGGAATTGTCAGTTTGAAAAAAGGAATTAGTCCAATAACCAAAGTTTGGAGGAAATCGGAAAAAAAAAAAAAAAAAAAACCTGTATAAAAAAGGGAATTTTCATTTTATAACCACCAAGTTTTTAATAGAAATTAAGGGCCCTATTTAGAATTATTTAGAATACAGAACATTAATCGAAAAAAAATTAGGTATTAGAGCCCCGATTATCCGCGGAATTGGCTGACAAGGGTATCGCGGATAACCCGAAAAAAAGACTAAAAATGAGGTGAAAACTCGAAAAAAAAATTCAGCATAAAAACTATGTTTTAGTGTACAAAAAACATGATATGTAAAACTTTTAAAATATATAGAGTATACAGCAGAAACCTTTGCTCTACATCTAAATCACTAAAATAAAGAACAGTAAACAAAAAACACTATACTGTACCTACTGTTAACAAAAAGTGTTCAGTTACGCCTTTCTCTCTATATTAAAAAAAAGTAACAGTGACCGCCGCCGCCGCCGCGGCCGCTGCTTTTGAAAATTTTATTTTTGAACACTTTGAACTCTCACTACGCAAAAACTATTCCACGGAAATTTGTGAAATTTTAAACATTTCTATTCAAATGTATGAGGATCGTTTTCGTTCTAAAAACTAATAGATGAGATAATTAGTTCTAGAGTTATTTAATGTCAAAGTCGAAAATTATTTTTTTCTGCTGCGAGTTCGCCCCCAGCAAAATCTATTAGCAGCAGAAATATGATTTTTTGCAGACACATACTCTTAGATGTGCAGTTTTGCACCACGTCGCCCTTTTTTCGAATTTCGAATTAGTTTTGGAGTAATTAAGTTTTAAAGTTTCGAAAATTTTGACGATTTTTCTGTTTTTTCGTTATAAAAGCAAAACTAATCACAGTAGAACTATGATATTTTAAAGACACATAGAAATAATTTTTATAAAAATATTGGCTTTTTGTTTTTTCAAAAATACTAATTAGTTTTAGAATTATTAAGATTCAAAGTTTCAATTTTTTCTTCTCTTTCTCGCCGTTCACTAGAGAAACAGACGAGTTTTATGAGTGTTTTATTGATGAGTCTGATTTCTTTTCTTTTCAACAATGCTTTTTTCTACAATGTGGTTGATGGTTATTAGTAGACTTGCTGAATATTTTTTTAACATTTCAATGGACTCTAACCGTCTGACGTCACACGGAACCAACACGTGACCTACTGAGCTTGCGATTGGTTACCACAGATACTACACTAGTAGATCTACTAGTGTAGTATCTGTGGTAACCAATTGCAAGCTCAGTTGTAGGTCACGTGTTGGTTCCGTGAAGTCTCGAACCAGATAGGCGGTTAGAGTCCATTAAACTATTGATAAGCAAGAGAGAGGTATTTTCGGTATTACAAGAGGCTTAATTAAGCCGAGAAAAGGCTTCTGCTGGATTGTTGAGATCATGGAACTAGAAGACTAACAGCCGTATCGACCATCTCGAGTAAGATCGAAGCTAACTCGAGAGTAGGATAGCACGAGAGTAAAGAAGACTCGCGTAATAAATGCCGAGCTTATCGACCAACATCGGTATAGCTTACTCGAGAGTAAGAAGGGCGGGACTTGTTAAGAACACTTCTGATTGGACAGCGGAGACACACGGCAGTTCGCGCGATCGAACCTCGGCTTCCCACGTTCTCTATAGCATAATTTCAATCTTATTTTAAAAATACTTACCGTAATTCAAAAAATCTGAAACACCTCTCCAAAATTCAGAAATTTTTGGAGTAATTTAAATGGATTATCGAATTAAAAGAAAGGTTTTTAAAACTGGGGAAATAAGTTCTTCCGAAATTATATTATAATAGAATATCAAAAGTCATATTTGCGGGGCGCCATCTATGAATATGAACACGAACTCAAAACGTAAATCAGTATTACTTTGAACGTTTCTTTACAAGTTAATTGTCTTTATTTTTAAAACTTAATCAAATGCACATGATTACAAATGAAATGAATCACCTAAATATAGCTTAAAAGGTTTGTATTTTCGCACATTTAACCTTAATTCTCTCTACTAACCCTCATATTGCCGGCGGCCATACTTAAACCAGGTTTTACTCGGCAAAGTTGAGGTGTCACACAACGTAGGTTTTACCTTGGTTTTACTCGGGAGTAAGACTGGTCGATAACGTTAACGCTAGGATGCGAGGTTTTACTCATACTTTCGGTTTAACTTGCAATGGTCAATACGGCTGTAAGGAAGAGCCGCATCGGGAAACGAGTGAAGCATTCCCTGTAACCGCGGCGCCATCTTGTTGCGATGACAACATTGCGATTTCCCATGCAAAGCAATGGGTGATTTCGTATTTTATCGGTGTATTTGATAGTAATCTTCCTGGATATTTTTTTAAAATAATTACATTCGGTGAAAGAACAGTGTTCTGCCTCATGTTCAGCGGAATAAATAGTGAAGAGGATTCTTAGAAAACGTTTTTAGGTAAGTTGAACAATTCATGTTCTAGTTACTTGTCTTATTCTATTTAAATGTGTTTATGCAATAATATTTCTTTATTTTATGTAAGTAATGAAATAATTGAACTAAAAATTTATGTAATACACTGTTTGAAATGTTAAATAATTGATGAAATAATAAGTTTAAGTTGTGTTGCTTGGATCTGTTTAATTCATATGTTCTTGGATGTTACGACGACATGTAAACATTCTTATTTTAAAATATTGTTATTAATAATATATTATTCTTTTTTAAATATTATTAAAAAATTTGGAATTCTAAACATTATCATAATAGTATTAGACTGCTTAGGAATTAAGGAAAGGGATTTTTATCAATATTTCGTGGTTCTATGCTTTATTTAAATAATTTTAATTATGACTTTGAAATGGAGAATTTATTGTATATTTGTATAGGTTCCATCCTGGGGCTCTACCACCAGCGTGTCGTTATCGTTAATATTGCCGAAATTATCGACAGTCACGTGATGCGCCTGAAACTTAACTACAGGTCCTACCATGAGAGGAGAAACCAAGAGGAGAAAACGACAGAGAGGCGAAAAAGCTCTACGACACCTCTTATCGAGGGCTGTAGCATTATTTTCAAATTAATAGCTATTGTACATTAAAAAGCGCTCTTAGGAATTACTTTTCAACCTATAGATGAAACAATATTTTTATTTTGCGTAGGAACTATGTTTTCTCTGCGTAAACATCAGATCTTCCATTGCAAATAGCCCAAATCGCCGCCATTATTTGCTTTGTATGAAATAGATGAAAATTCTATTCATAAAAATACACGTCATTGGGTACTTATTTATGAGGGAATATTTTTTCTCTCATTTTTAAAATATATTTTTACAAGTTTCAAGTTTATATTAATACAGTAAAAAGAGTCTGGAGGTAGAATAACCACAGAAGTGATTTCATGTGGATTTCATCCTTCGATTTATAGATGGCAGCACGATGGTGTCGGAAATTCTGAAAAATCAAGATCAAATTGTCGATGGCCTACCGTGGCTTACCACGACGATGTAGTTTTTGAATGTCGACAAATGCAAGCTTTTACCGATTGCAACTGAGTTCGAGAGTATAGGTGTCGAGAAGATATAACGCTTTTGATTGGTGTAAAAAGTTTTCGTCATCTTGTACGTCAGAAATAGGCGGGGAGTTAAGTTACATTGGCGTAATTTGAAATGATCACCAACGCAAGGGAAGGAACTCGTTTTTTCATGAGCAAAATTCTCGCCACTCTAAAAAGGGATGATCGTAATAAGATTAAGACGCTTAAAACGAATACCTTTACGAACATATAACGGAGGACAAACATAAATTCAGGAAATTTTTGTTATCAATTGATTACAATTTTTTAATCGCAAAAAAATAAGTTTTGGATAAAGAACAAAATTTTTTCCCATCACCACGGTGATTATTTCTGATTAAAATTTTTTAAATCAGATAATCATTTTAAAGCAGCTTTTTGGATGCACGATTGTTTATATATTATCTGGAAAAAAAACGTTTGAGTAATCTTCAATTCTCTTAGTAAATAAAACCCACAAATTGACTTTAATTTTTAGTTCATAAAACCGGCCCGATTTTTAAGTTGATAATTTAAAAAAAAAAAGATGTAATGCAAGCCAATTTTACTTTAAAAATACCTTTAAGCATCTCAAAAAACGTGCAATGATAACAGGGGAAACAATACACATAATTTATAGCGTATAAAAGAGCTTGTTCTCGTGTCGTTAACAAGATATAGACACCTCTTGAGGTGTCGTTGAGTTTTTCACTTTCTCGATACCACTTAACGACAGTTAAAAACTTCCCGACAGTCTGATGGTAGACCCTCTTGTTAAGTGAGCCCATACTCTCGACCTCACTTGCGATCACTAATGCTATTTCCTATGGATAACCTTCCGCGACAGTGTGGTGTCGACAACTTGCTTGCTTCTTCAGCGTTCTCGACACGGAAGAAGTAAGGGTGTCGTTATTTTTGTCGAGAGGCTCGTGGTAGGCCCCCTGGGGACGGAATTCTGTTTTTTTTTTAAATTTCTGTGAATGTAATTCCGTCCAGTGTTTTTATTACAAAATGCAAAATCAGTTGACTGATTGACAGCGATTAGTACTAAAATTCAGTACTTACATCGCACATTTTGTCCACAAATAAGCCTGTTTTATACTGTAGATACAGCTTTAACTTAAAATTTAAGGACCTAATATTTCATTTTATTTACATGATAATTTATAACTTTTTCTGCAATTTTAAAAAAAATTGCTAGACTAGGGGAAAATGATTTAAAAGCTAGTTCAAAGTTCAGTCTTGCAATTTTTGAAGAGTAAAACACCCATATATATTTGTTTTTGATAATTTTATAACGTTTCTTCTTTTGCTTCAGTCTTATATTTATATGTGAAGGCTGATTGTAAATTTCTACGAGAAAATCCACGGGTTACATTTTAACCACTGGTGAAGTTTCTTATTACATACTTAAAAACAAAGTTTATTTAATATTATCAAATTGTCTACAAAATGTTAATGGCATTTTTTAAATTTCAGATCAACAGTGCATCAGAATACGAATTATGCACATAGAATATGAATTTCAAGACTAAGAACTTGACTGTATTTTTAAAATTGTAATTATCTCAACTGCTTAATTTTTTAACTATGTATATAGCCCATGGCAAATTTGTATTTTCTTTTTGCTTGGACCCCTGGAAGATATGATGAAAGATTTTTACTATGAAAATCGTTTAATAAAAGATATATTTGCAAAATTGGAGCTCAATCAAAATCTTTGCATTAAAATTTACTTGACAAAGTTCTTAAAAATAAAAACAGTAAGAAAAATATTTCAAAGAATTTTAACAAGTTACAAAACATATTTTGTTATAAATATTAATTTTTTGAATAACTTATTTTGCCTCGAATTATCCTGGGTTTTGATACCCATTTAAAAAAAAATATACAAAATCATTTCTTTTACTTCTTTTACTAAATAAGTAGCATGTTTTTTGCTTTAAAAAAATATCAAACTTTGCTGTTTCAAACTTTCTTTTGATAAAAAGTTTTTAAAATCATTTACTTATTTGTTTATTATTCTATTTTTATTTTCAATATAAATCTCTAAAAAGTATTTTTATCTTGTTTCATTTCTAAGTTCATTGAAATATGTTTAGTGTTTAAAAGTTTTAATTGTCTCAAGAAGTTAAATTTTCAAAGGTAAGTAAAAAATGGTAAGTATTTTATGGGAAAGGGTAACTAATAGGGCAATAATATGCCTTTATTTTTTTTTTTTTTTTTTGAAGTGGGAACTAACTGCCTAAATTTGTAAAGCGGAAAGACCGCGTTCTTCACTTACGTCGCTCAAAACGAAAAGCGCGTTAGAAACGGCTAACATCGTGAATCTGAGCGGCCGCCATCTTGTTGCGATTATTTCTAGTCTAAAAATCGGCTTCAGTTAAACCGGTAGCTCGGACCGTTTCAGATGAACAAGCGAGCTCTGCTCGCTAAGATCGCGAAGCGATCTGAGAAGAACTGCGAAGCAGTTAAGAGGGTTGGTGAGCGATAGCTCACTATGTGTGATCTCTTTTATTTTCAATTTAAGTTAGGAAAGTAATATTTCAGCAATAGTTTTTTTCGGGGTGATTTGGATTAAATTATTTATCAGCAAGAGTGATAAGTAGTTTCGGTTGTAAAGGAGCATTAATTAAGCCGACCAGCGGGGTGATTGGTAAGATGGAACAAGCGAGCTTTGCTCGCTGAGATCGCGAAGCGATCTAAAAAGAACTGCGAAGTAGTTCCGGGGGTTGGTGAGCGATAGCGAGCAGGGGGCAGGCCCCCTAGTTTTTAAAAAAAAATCAGTCACTCGCGTTTGCTTCGGAAATACCATTTAATTTTTTTTCGTGGCACTCGCGGATAATCGGGGCTCTACTGTATATTCAAAAATGTTTTACTGTTATAAAAGGTGATGGACTTATCCCTTTTTCAAACTTATGAAATTTACACTAAAATACTTAAAAAACCATTTTAATTAAGAATTAAATTATATTTCTGAATGAAATAAAATTAAAATAACTTTAACTTAAACTACTAATTACTTTAAAACTTTAACTTTTTAATTACTAAACTTACTTTACTAACTTTAACTTTTTAATACCACATTTTTGGTATCAAACTGTTCGGATTCTTCTGAGAATATGCAAATAGTCATTAGAATGTCTAGCTCATAGTAAAATTATCTTATTACAGGCGAGGAATAGTTTTATCCATGCTTTTATTAGGGATTGCCTTATACTTTTATAATTATTATTACCTTAAATTGTAATGTGAAATTAAATTAATGTATGAAAACATGCCATTTACACATTTTAGTAGAAATAAAAATGATTATATTTTTCCATTAAGTATTTTTCCTAGAAGGGAAAGGTGGGGCACCATTAACAGTTTTCAGTTTCAATTTTTTGTAACCAAGCAAATTGGACTTTTTTCTGTTTTCTGCATCTTATTTGAGACTTTAGGGCATCTATGAAATTTTTCCCAAACTCTTGAAAAAATAAAAAGGTTAGGAACTCCATACTAAAAAAGGCATCTTTTGTTTAAAGCTGCAACAGCTCAACGGGACAGCTTTCAACAGTAGATAATTTTAAGGTATTTAAAAGCTTTAAGTAATGAAAAAGTTGAAACCCCCCCCCCTTAAAATAAAAAAATGTTAATTCTGTAGGCCTTTTTTGTTTTCGATTAATCTGTGATTTTTTATATCTATGTAATATTTTCCTTCACTTTTTCTATTTAAGTTCTAGCTACTTCTAACTAGTTCAGTAAACGCAAGACCACATTTTTTTTCTGCTCAGGCACATTTTCTAGTAACTTGCTACAAAAAAAAAAAAGAAAATTCTAACATGAATTTTTTATTATTCTCTCACTCATGTGAAGTTGGCATATTTGAAGAGAAAATCGCCCATACCGTTAGTACTCTTTTTATAATATCAAGGATGATGTAATTAGACAATTCATATTCAAATTTTAAACATAAAACTGTTTCATAATAAAATGAGCCAGATTATTTGGAGTTGCCATGGTCTGAAATGATTATTTATACAGGGTGTTTCAACAAATCTGCCTAAACTCTACACAGAAAATTCTTTGGATTTAGTACATAAAAAATGCCCCAAAAATTTATACCGCTAGGACAACTTTTATTTCTCGAAATATTTATCGTCATATCCGATAAAAACCTATTTATTTCCACGATACGCGCATGCATGCTCAGTGGACTTTTTTTAAAAAACATCTTAGTGCAATAACATATCCAAATAACAACTTTCAAGTTTGCCGTTATCTTTCTTACCGTCGTCGTAAACCAGATGTGAAACATTATACATTTTTCTGTCCCAAAATAATGAATATGGCTTGTGGAGTTTGGGTGGATTTGTTGGAGCACCCTGCATATAAAAAATTTAACAGCAATACTTTGATATGAAAATGGATTTTTGGACCATAGTTCAACTCAGTGGCGATGGCGTAACCAGAGGGGGGGGGATTTGGAAATACTATATCATCCCCCGAAAACCCGAAAATTTCCTTTTTGACCATAGAAATGGACTACCCCATATCCCTCATAATTTCAATATCCCCACCCATTTTTTTTTCTGGCTACACTTATGGTTGAACACATGCTATAGCACAGAATATAATGTTTTTTAGGCGAAAAAATACATAAAACCCAAAAATAATACATAAATTTGACTTATTGTTCAATAATATTTTCTTTTAAGTTTAATTACCTGTGTACTCTTGGCTTTAGTTGCTTTCTCTTGGAAGAAGTCAAATTTCACACCAACATCCTGTAACAAAAAATTAAATTAAAATAATTTTTCGCTGAGTTTATAGTTAAAAAAATACAGAACTTCAAAGACTATGGGGTCGAAATTCCTTATAAAATGATCCAGAAGTGGTCTCTCGACTATTTTTGTAGGTTGATCCTTACACCAATTAAGAGTCCGAAAACACTATTTTTAAGATTATTATCATTTTCTGAATTTCGATAACAACCATCGAAAATTTACAAAACATGCTAATTTTTGAGTTTATAAGGTTTTACGTTAACTTACTTTACTACGAGCTGGTGTAACTTAAATTCATGCTACAAGAACCAATTTGTTCAAGAAGATACAGCCTTCGCATTATCTCTTGTACAAATTTAAGGATAATTGTGTCCAGGGGCGTGCCAATGTTTTCAAAAATAGGGGGCAGGAATTTCTGGTACTTTTTTTGAACACCTATACCATAGAAATTTTGTGTTTGGGTGCATGTGTGCACGTCCGTTTGTCAACCCCTACCCAATTTCTGATATCAATCAATTCAGTGATGTTTTAGGATATCACCCAGCTTTTGTTTCTTGATATCTGATTGGCCATTTGATAGGCTTGGGGAGAATTCGCTTTTATCAACTCAAAAACTAAACTAAACTATATAAACGTATATATTTATACTTTTTTATAAGGAAATTAAAACGTCATAATTGGAAATGGTATTTTATTTCTAACCTAACCGTTTTCTACCACAGCCCATTTTTCAGCAACTTTTGTCCGCGCTCTAGTACCTGCTTCGCCTGCCCATCCAAACCAGGATGATTCTGAATACCTTATACCTTATGGTAGTCTCTCTCTCTTTAAATTTAACTCTATTAAAAGCTTGGCTTATACCCTTGTTAAGAATAATAAAGGTTTTTAAAAATAATTGTAAGAAAACAAACTGTGATTTTAAAAATAAAACTAGATGCATGGAATTTGCATTTCAATTAATTTAATACTTAAAATTATTTTATTTATTTCAACTCCAATGTCTTGTGATAACAATGTGCTCAGGGAACAGATTTGATTTTTCTAGAATTTTATAAAAATTGTTCAAAAATTAAAACTTTCTCAGAACTACTATTTTTAAACCAGGCACCTTTTCTTTGATCAGTCAATAAAATATCAGACATGTTAGTGAATGGGCGTGCATCTGATATACTGGTTTCGAAGTTAGAATGAAAGTTCTTCATATATTAATAAAAGACTTTCTATAGTGAGAATAAAACCCATTCAAATCAGACATATATTTTGGTGGTCACTATAAGCTCTAAGTGAACAACTTATTTTTTATGTCCTTAAGCAAATGACAGGTTAAATGTACATGGAGAGACCTTAGATACCTTAGACCAGAGATGGCCAACCCGTGGCCGGGGGGCCGCATGCGGTCCGCTTGAAATAATTTTGCGGCCCGCAAGAATTTTTATAAGTTAAAAAGACTTCTCTTCGAGCAATAGTTATATTTTTTATGAACAATTTTTTGTTCAAAAAAATCCCGAAAAATCTAAAAAATTGTTTTGTGGCTTTGTGAGGTTCTCAAAATGACAGTAGTTCAGCGGTTCTCAAACTGTGGGCGCGCCTCCCTAGGGTGTTACGATAACTTCAGAAGGGGGGCGCAAGCCAAGCTCCCCGGGCCCCTCCCGAAATTTGGACTAAATGGACAAAAACGAGAAAAATCCCCCCTGTTTTTAAAGGTTAAATTTCCAAAAATTTTCTGAGGGACCCCAAGACCCCCCTTTGTACTTCGAACTCTATCCCTCACACTCTTTCATTTTTTTAGTTCATCAAGATGCAAATCTTGTCTTACGATTTATAAAAAAGCTACATTTTTAAGGGCTTTGGAACAATTACATCCTTTAATTATTAATTAACAATTACATCCACCCCGAAAAAAATTCTTTATACCCCAGCGGTGTGAGTACATCGAAAAAGTTACATTATCCAATCCATTATACATCCATTATAAAGTTATTACCCGGACCAATGGCGGGTCTAGGCGTTCTATGTAACTCCAAGAATCCCTAAGAAATAGCTTAGAATTGCTTTTATCGCACTAAAGTTTTAAAAAATTTCGGGGATGGAACCCCAGACCCACCATTCCTCTTCGAAAGTGATTCCTAACCGGTCTTCTTTATGTATTGTCTGCGTAGTGTGAGTCCACCTAACTTATTTAGTTTCGAGTAATTCTTTTTTTACGGCACCTCTGTTTAATTCCCATAGGGAGAAGGCATTCTTGGGACTGCTCTTAAAGGTCCATTGATGAATATTTTACTAGGAAACTGTCATACTAAGCAAAAAATCTAAAAAAATCCCTAATCTATACTTATTTTATACTTTTCAACTTACGTCACTGTCATTCTGAGCATCTTATATCCTAAAATTTTATATGCGGCCCGCGGGAGTACTGTGGATTTCCAAAGTGGCCCTCAAGATAATTTGGGTTGACCATCCCTGCCTTAGACCTTATATTGGGATATAGATTTTATACTAAGAGTTGAGCCTGCTTTTGCAAATGGAGGAGTTTATACTAAGCAATGAAATTTTTTTCACTTCGTTTGGAATAATTGCTAAAAATTTAAATATAAAATTTTACTAAGTATGTAAATAGGATATTTTTAATGACATGTGACAAATTAAATGTGTAAAGTGTAAAGCAAATATTTAAAATTAAAAACAGTTAATATAATGTTTGAAACTAGTTAAAAAATGCAAACTGACCCTCAAAAATTAAAATAACTCTATATTTAATATACAGTAAGTTAAATGAAAATAAAACATTTAAATCTTAGTTTAGGTTAAGGGTTGGTTATCAGGTTGTCTTAACTAGTGCCAGATCTTATATGTCAACTTTAAAAGTATGATGGTAAGTGGATTCAATACAAAAACTGTTTTTTTAAACATATTTATGTTCATTCCGAAATGTGTTTTTCAAATATTTTAGTTCCATTATAATTTTTATTAATATTTTGTGTATTATGTAGTGTACACAAATATATTATTTTACAACCCAATATTGCTTTAGATGTGTGAAATACTTTCATATTGATTGTAAGTAAAATATATTACTAGTTTTTAGGTATCAACCCGTTAGCTGAATATTATTATAAAATAATGTAGATTTTCTATAGGGTTTCAACATGAGAAACAGTTTTTGTTAAATTTGCAATTGTAAAATATTTTTCTGATTATGGAAAAATTTGAGTTGTGACTCACACTACAGGGGAAGGTAATGTAATTCACAACTCAGATTTTGCCAAGAACAAAAAAAAAATCTATCATAAAATAAATGAAATTTAGTAGATTTTATATTTAAACCAACCTTAAGCAAAAGGAAAACCAAAGGTAGATCTAATTTAATCGAATAATAATCCTTCATTTGTGATTTTAAGATTCAAATTTAGCTATTTGTAGTGGGGTCTCACGCGTGGAATTAGCTAACCAAGATTCTTATAAATCAGAAAACATTACACAGATTTTGGGTCAAATGTGTCAAGTTTTCTACAGGTATATTCCAGTCTGTTTGAAAAACTCATTCACAAATTTAAAGACTGATTTAACTTGAACTAAGAATAATATAACTACTTGCAAGACCTCAAATACTAGAAAGTTGTTTTCCTTGGAAAATTAAAAGTTCTGAAAACCCTCCCAAAGTCTAAGTAATACCATCCCTATGCTTTAAATGGTGTTTTAAAGATATTTTTCATAAAAACCCATTTTTGGGTGGTGAAGTTTTCTTTACTTTTTTGCTAACATCTTGTTGAAATGTTATATCAAATTAAAATCAGCCTTTAATGACAAAATTAGAATAACACAACAAAAAAAAACCTACTTACTTGATTCTGGTAATTATTCTTGTTATTTCTCCTTTTAGTAAGTTCTTCCTCTTTCTGCAAGTCGATTGACTTTCTCGATGCAACCAGTATTGGATGGACTCCTTTATCTCACATTTGACATTCTATCTAACCTAATAAAATGAAGGCTAACAAATAGAAAAATAAAACACCACATTAAAAAATAAATTGAATTAGTTCAAGAAAAGAGACATTCTTTAAAAAGTTATTGGATACTAAAATATTCTAGTTATATTAAATTAAGATTTTGATAAAATTTGATTTATATCGATCTGTATCCTTCTCGAATAATGATTAAAAAATAATAAGATAGCATAATAGTAAAAAAAAGATATTAATAAATCTAAATATTTTCACTGTTCCTAGAAAAAGTCTCGTTTTTTTAATTCCTAGAGAGACCTCCTATTTACACATGGCTTGAGAATATGTGTTGTGTAGTTTTAGGATTTAACCTTAAAAACAAGAAGATTTTAGAGTTTGAAGTGGGGGTACCAAAATTTCCTCTGAATTCCTCCACAGAATTTTAAAAAATGTGTAATTTTAGTCACTGACCCTTAAAAAGGCTAAATTAGTTTTAGGTGTATTCATTCAAAAACATTTATAAATAAAAAATCTTGAATTAAAATTACGAAGATTTTTTTAGAAAACAGATTACGGAATTTATTTGAAATTTTATAAATTAATGTACCAATTTGACCATATTTCAGGCGTTTATTCTGCTTTTTAAGTAGTAAAAATTTAATTTTTTTCAGACGTCATTTTTATCTCTTTTTGTAAGACTTTAAAAAAGAATATACCTCTGTGTTTTTAAGGGTAGAGTTAAAGGTGCAATTCCGTTATCTGCCCCATTAAAAATCACTAAGCTGCTTCGGAAGCCAAATAGTAGAAATATCACTTGAAATTGCAAACCAAATGATGCAAATACTATAAACATTCTGCCACAGTATTCTTAATAAAACACACGTTACCTCATATTAATGAAAATCGCAATAATTCAAAAAACTGAACTACTCACTTTACCCTGGTGGTTGTTCTTGAAAATCCTCCTATTCATGTTTTTCTAAAACACGTCAGTTAATATTCTTAAGGCAATCGGGGTTGATGGACATCAGCCTTCAAGGGACCTTTGACTTTCGAAGTCCGGGGTAAAAAGCCCATGAAAAGAAAACTCAAAACACATTAAAAGAGTAACATAATGATTAATTCTAAACAAAAATGAAAACCTATGATGGAAATATTCGGTGATTATTTTGGGAGCTCAAAATAAAAGGTTTTAATTTAAACGTTTTGTTTTAGTAAAAAGTTGAAATCACAATTTTTCCACCATCGAAGATTCTAATAGAAGCTTGAGTGATTTCGTAGGTATTAACACTAAAAGTTAAGATAGACAAACCAGAGAATGAATAACTTAAATAAGCCAAAATATTCTACGTTTAAAAAAGAGCATTTCCAAAAACAAATAAATTAAAACCTTTTATTTTGAGCCCACAATTTATTCTAAAAGAAACTTCATGAAAACAATGCTTAATTAATAACGAAAATGAATTTGTGAATTTCAGAAACCACTAATGTAAAACCCCAAAATCAGGCTGTTGCACTTAATGATGCTGTTTAAAAGACCCTTCTTTTATGAAAATGAAGACTTATATGAAAATAAATATACTTTAAAAATTCCTACGTAGAATTTATGTAACGTGTTTGTATAGAAAAAATCCCATGCACCCAATGAGAACATGTGATTTTCGCCATACTACTACAACATTGTTATAACAAGATTTTTTGGTTAGTACACAGCATGAAAACCCCATGCAGATATATTTAGATTCAAAGCATGATTTTGAGACAATTTTGACACTTGTGTTTTCTGACATTACAAATTCATCACTTTTTCGTTTTAAGTACCATAACAAACCCCTAACTATATCTGATGCCATTGAAAAAAGAAAAAAAGAACCCAATTATTATGTGGTATTGGCAATTTTTGCTTTTGGCATCAACGAAATAGTTGGGAGATTTTTTTATGACAATTAAAACAAAAAAAAAGTACAAAAGATTGAAGGAATGGGTGAAAGAATGAGGTATGTGACATTTTAAAGAAAAATTACTTATTGTAGTGGGTGAATAAGAATAAGGCAGGTTTAGACATACATTTCAGGACAGACATCTTTCTTGGAAAATATTTAACAGAGATAATAATGCCGTGAAGGAGGTATGTGACCACTAAAGATCAGAACAAATATCAACTTTCTAGCAAAGTATTTTGAAACAAGGTTTTTGTTACATACGTCTTTCTTCCACTAAACCCTTCAATTCTGTACTTCGGAGAAAAAGGTCCTATCTTTGTTTTTACTATTTTTCCAGAAAAAAAAACTAAAAATTTTAAATAATTTTTGAACCAGTTAAAGTTTGAAGTTACTTACATTAAATTAATTTAATAAAGTTTAATCGAATACTTATTTTAAAAATTTGAATTGAGATCTAGAAATTTATTTTTTTCTTCGAAAATCTAGAAACAGAGATAAGATATTTTAGCTCCGAGGTACAGAATTTACAAATATAGCCATTGTTAAGCATTTAATTCATAAAATTTTTCAATTAGTTGGCCCAACAATTAACAGTCATATTATAGCCTTCAGCGTCGTTGTCAAACCCTTGGTTAAAGACTTATTCCACCAATCAGTCAGAGAAAAGCTACTTTTTCTTTCTTTGACTTTCTGGTTAACACAAACGCTGATGGCAAAATATGGCTGTAAAATTGCAATTAAAAATAAAATTATCGCAAGTTTATCAGTCGCAATAATTTATTTTAATTGCTGGCACAACTAATTGAAACTATACTATTGAACACTAGGGATGGGACTCAAAGCCTGACCAAGCACCAATTTCCAAACACCTCAATAACAATTAATGCTTCTACCTACTTATTTGAGGTGTCTAGAAACCCATATCCTGGTCAGGTTAACGGATATTATGCGAATCAGCCATATTTCCCCCTCCGTGAATGGTCACGGGTAAATCACAGTACATCAACCACCTCATTCTTACCAGACGAAACGTACGGGATATCAATTTTCCCAGACGCATCGGCCATTGCCTTTGACGACGAGCAAAGAGTCTACAGGTGTGGTGCACGGACGCTTTGACTGCGACACCGACGGATTCCGTCTTTAGGGAGCGGTGGGCGAAGTGGACGCGAAGGTCGGCAGTTTCCCTCGACGTCTGCGGGACTGAGGGGGGTGGAGAGGGAACGACGAGGGCAACCGAGACGAAACGATTGCAGCCCGGGTTTACGAAATCGGCGAAACGTAGTCGGAAAAATGGATGGTTTCTAGGCCCATTGCTTGGATAGTAAGGTATGCAGCCAGATAGGCGATGGAGGTATAGTATGACGAATATCACTCATATGCAGTGCAACTTGGATAACCCGAAGTCTTTAATTCGAAGTTGTCTCATGGTCTTTTAAAATACTTGTTAAATCAATGTTGAAAAATCATGATTCCATAAAATTTCGAAATTTTACTTTGACCGTTTATCGTTAAAAAAAACATATCACAAACACGAAGTTGTGACTTTGCAAGGGGTTAAGTTTTGTTTCGGTATGGTTTAGCTAGTGAATATGATTCACCCATCAATATGAGTAAACCCCACATTAATGACCATGAATTTAGCGATTGCAGAATAGAAAAGACCATGGTCATTAGAGAGATAGAAAGCACTTATTCGTTTTAATCATTCAGTAATGCAGGGATAAGAGTTAAATGATAAATCTTCTTTAATTAGAAGATATTTGAAGGTTTCTTAAGCTTCAAGTTATCCAAGTTGCACTGTAGTGTTATAGACGAAGATGGCAGTCAGGGCCACTATATTGCAGAAGTTAAATGCATGAAACAAGTGTCGAGTGGGAAGCGATCTCAACATGGAAGACCCCAGTGCAACAATAGATTTAAGTATTTTCCCTGTATTAAAAAAACTAACAGTGACCGCTGCCGCTGATTTTGAAAATTTTATTTTCCAAGACTTTGAACTCTCACCACGCAAAAACTATTCAACAGAAAATTATGGACGTTTTGACCATTTGTATGAGGGGGATTTTTGTTTCAAAAGCTAACATGTGAGGTGATTAGTTCAAGAATTTACTTCATGTTTAAATCGAAAATTATTTTTTTTCTGCTGCGAGTTCACTTCAGGCAATATCTATTAATATATTTTTTTTTTTGCAGCCACATACTCTTAAAAATATTAAGTTTTTTACCAAGTTGCTCTTTTTTCGAATTAGTATTAGAGAAATTCAATTTTTAAGTTTCTAAATTACGACGCTGTTCTGTTTTTTTTTCCTTATGAAGAAAAATAAATAACTTAAACTTAAGTTAAATAAGTTTGGTGAAAACACGATCCAAGGAATCCAAGGATCCACGGATCCAAGGATCCAAGGATCCACGGAATCCAAGGATCCACGAAACACGATCCAACACGATCCCAACACGATCCATCTATAAAAAAATTGAATGTATTTCCCCCCTTTTTTTCTTTTAAATACCAATCCAATGAAAGTTGAAAACAAGTACTCTTTTAATTCCCGCAAGTAATTTCTCGCACCATTTTCTTGTAATTTTTTTTTGTAAGTACCGATATCAGTTTATTTTAAGTTTAAATAAAAACTCTTAAAATGCAATTTAAAAACACTCAGCAGATAAACCACCATCAAATAATTACAACAAAGGTTCTAAGTTTAGATTGATGCATTAATCTTATTCTGAAGATTTTTGTTATTCCAGTATGCTTATAAATTGGCGGATTCCCAAAACAGAGTCGCTAAATACCCAAGCAGAACAAACGTTCAAGATTCGTCCAAATTTTGTCGTGTATGGCCGAATTAATTCTAGTTGCAGATAAGTAAACTTGACATATTTAAAGAGTATGTACACGTATTTGTTGTTAAAATAATAAGTGATTCAACTTAATTCAGTCACACTTCAAAAAAGTTTTAAGTGTCTATAAGAATACTCATATAAAAAAATAAACTGAATAAAAAGATTTTGGAAACAAACCAAATTCCTTAATTTTTTCCAAATATCATTTAATCAACAAGTGTTAGTGTAGTATATTTATAATTTAACGATTTTTGAATGCATTTTATAGTGTTAAATGTTAATGGATTTTAGGGTATGGATATTTTATCAAGGCTGTGCTACGTTTTCATATTAGGCAGTGAAGGCAGTAAAAAATAAGGCAATGAAATTTCGCATTAAAATTGTTTCCAGATGAACTTTTCCATCACTTAAAAAATTAGAGAATAATAAGAAAAATTATTCTCTATAACAGTTCAATCATAACAGTTCAACCCGAATTTTAAAATTTAGAAAACTGCAAATTCCTTCTAAGAATTTGATTTAAAACCTATTTCTTCCGCGTGAAGGGATTTTTATCTTTTAAAATCTTTAAAAATCTTGTAAAAAAGCTCCTTTATGTAACACAAACTAAGATTTTAAATACCATAGCAATATTTTGTATCAGTATGAAAGATAACTACTTATTAGGATATGTAGTACTTCTTTTCACGTATAACATGATAAGAAGAAATAAGACATTCATTTATTAATTTTTAAACTATATTTTTTTAAAAAATGAACGTTTTCTAAAACACAGAAATTACTCCAGTTGAAAAGTCACTGTTTTGAAATGTGTGTTTGGAACTCTCGTTAGTTTAGAGATTTATAAGGATTTAGATACAAGGAAAGAAACATGACCTCATGCATCACACTTAAGAAAATTCCCAATAGATCACACAACCTGATTTCAAGGAAAACAACCTAAAACATCCTGATTTCAAACTTTAAATACATTTAATTTGTGATCATTCATTTGTTCAATTGAAACACTTTTTGAGTGAACATAAATTAGTTAATTTAAATGAGATCCTAATGCTCCTATTTTTTTTTTTCATTTTGAGCATGAAACAAGAACATTTGTTACGAAATGCACATTGTTCGAAAGTATCAGAATAGACAATTGATAAATTTAAGGTAGAAATACTTTTTTATATATTAGTGATGAAAAATACTTTTTATAAATTTCATCTAAATATACTCTTACAAAATTGACTTTTTAAAATAGTAATATTCAGGATAAGACTTTGTTCTTATCCATATAATACTGGATTGATAGGAAGACTCATACATTTTCATATTTCACATTGGAGATTTCTATCCATTTCTTAGAAACTGAACAATATACACAAACAGTTTTCTTTGTGGGTGCTTAAAGAATAAATAGTGATATTTTCTCAACATTTCTTAAAATTTTTAACACTTATTGATTCAATTTCACATTCTCAAGAAAACCTTTCCTGCTCTACACAATTCAACACACATTTGGCTAAATTAATAATACTCAAACCTCAAAAAGCATGTTAACAAATATCATGTGTACAATAATATTATAATCATAGTCAGTCTTCCCATATAAAAAATATTGAGGAAACAAATAAATGCTTCGATAAAAGCATGTTATGGTATTTATTTTTCAGGAGCGAAATACTTCAAATATATATATATTTTTATTTATTATTTATATTTTTCATTCATTCCCAAACCCCACTAAAAAGACATTTTTTTTTGTTCTAGAGGTACCATACCTTAGTGCATTTCTTTAGTTACATCAAAAAGTGTGGATGCAATGAGAGTAGCACTTTTTACTGATTTTTGCATATTGACATTGCAAAAATAAGAAACATTAGTGTTCCTATATTTTTTTCTCAACTCTTCACATAATTTTTTCAATCTCGAAAGGTGAGGATGGGGCTCCAACAACGGGTCAGATAGGTCTTCCGGATTTTACGTAGATAAAAAAATAGTCATGAAACTCCACCTTATCCGACTCCAGGAAGTCCATCGGAGCCGCACCATCCTCCATCTCTCCTGTCGGTTGTCAGCTCCCCGCGTGCCGACTCCCCCGGAAGTAGGAGCCGGACACTAACCGTCCGGCATCTCGAGGCACGGTGGCCTGTCAACAACCCGGAGGCGTCCTGGGGTGTTCAGTGAGTGGTGTGGACCAAGGCCCTGCAGAACAGTGACCAACGCATCATTCATACTATGCGTTTTCTCACTGACATTTGAAAAGACAACCACAGCTCTACATTCGGTCACTGAAAGACCATTGGGATCAGACAGCAACTCAGGTTGGGAAGAAATTAGGCTATTTCAAGAGAACAGTTTATCTGATCTTACATCATGTAACTTTTATATCAAGTTAAATTCCAAATTATTTCGCATCCAGCACTAATGATGGTACTCTAAACAATTAGTCATTATTTGGTTTTCCAAGATGGTTTAGAAGTTTCATAGATTTACTCCATACTTGGCTTTATATTATATTTCTATGGGAAGTAGATACGGTTAAACAAAATTTCGATTTGATTTCCATCCAATATAAGACTTTTGTTTCATCTTATGTTATGGAGTTATCCACATGCATTGTTAAATATCATAAAATATTAACTTCTCCAAGGTTGAAAATATAAAATTTATAACATTAAAATAAAAATGCAAAACATAACTACAAATCTACACTTTGAGGAAATATTTACTATGATAAACAACTCCTGTCCAAAGAGTGCTCTAATTGTACTTTTCAAATGAACAAAGTACATTTTTGAAACTATTTCGACAAGTAATTTTACTTCTGACAATAGAAAGAATACAAATATCTCAAAAAAACTCATAGCAGTTCTGAAAAGTTTTTGTTATGAAAGATATTTGTTTAATATATATGCATATAGCTACAAACATTCTGAAAGAATAAATTCTTAAAGCTTAAGAAATTTTTGAAATGGATAGAAATATGATACAGAATGGCATGTGTTTCTTAATAATTGTCAGTTTTGATGTATAAAATCTTTCATTCCTTTTATTGTAAACATTACCTTTATTGTAAAAATTAACCTTTTATTGTAAATCCTTTATAACCAGAACATATAATTTAAGTCATTGCTTTTTAAACGCTTTACACATATTATGAAAAAAGTAATAAATTAAAATTGAAATTACACCAATTTATATGATTTTACATAGCTGCCAACATTTTAAAACCTAAAATATTTGTAATAAAATATTTTTCTCCACTTTTATGTTAATATTTCATTTCAATTATGCTTCATGTTTTCAAAATGAACTACATTGTTAATATCCAATATAAATTTTCAAAAGAACAATTAAAACTTCATAAAATTAAGTAGGGTTACATTTGAATGAAAATAATTGTCTCTTAAAGAGAACTGGCAATATTTTTTATTTCTCCTTTGGAAATGAGAGGTGCTATGGAGATTGTACTAACGAGCAAAGCAAGATTAAAGAGCAAATATGGGATTTTTTTATCATTTTAGAAACATCTCATTAAGATGAGATTTTAAGCTTCATACATTCACATTAATACAATACATGCAGCATAATAGTTGACTATTTTTAAAAGGACAGGTAAAACATAGTTTTTTTAGTTTAGAAATAAGAGATACTATGAAGAAAGTTCCAAAGACAGTTATCTAAGAACAAATATGGATTTTTTTTCAATATTTCACAAATGTATCATTAAAAGGAACATTGAAAACTTCAAAAAATTACATTAGTACAATATTTGCAACATTACTTTTTTTTAGAGAGAACAGTCAAAACATTTTTTTTACTTAATAAATAAGATACTTTTGATACTGTTTTAACATTGATAGCATAATAATAATTGACATAATAATTGACAGCAGAATAATAATTGACTATTTTTTTTTTAAAATAACAGGTAAAACAGTTTTCCTCCTTTAGAGATAAGACATAGTATGGAGATCCAAAGACAGTTATAAAATAGCAAATAAGGATTTTTCCATCATTTTACAAGCATCTAAATTGAAATGAAAAGCTTCATAAAATGACAGTAAAATGATATTTTCAATAAAATAATTGATTGTTTCTTTTGAGAGAACAGGTACAAAAATGTCTTCTTTAGAAATGAGAGTTACTAATTAAGCCTCTTTTAAGACAGTTTTCCAAAGGGAGACAATTATAGGGAGACATATTATTTTACAAAAATATGATTAAAATTGATATTTGGGGCTTCAAAAAATTACATTAGTACAATATTTTCTACATATAACTTTTTTAAGAGAGAACAGACAAAATATTTTTTTACTTATTAAATAAAAGGTACTTTTGATACTGTTCTACCATAATTCTCCAAGTGATAGATTTCCCCATTGTTTTACAAATATGTCATTAAAATTGACATTGGAAGCTTCATAAAACTACATAATACAATGTTTGAAACATAAAAATTTTTTCCCTCATTTTTTATTTTATTTTCATTTTTTTTTCATTCATTTTTTTATTTTTTTTTATTTTTCATTCTTTTTTTTCATTTTTTTTTATTTTTATTTTTTTTCCATTTTTTTTTTTTCATTTTTTTTTTTTCATTTTTTTTTTCATTCTTTTTTTTAACATTTTATTTTTTTTTTCTCTTTTTTTCATCTTTTTTCCTCCTTTATTCTTTTTTTTTGAGGGTACATGTAAAACATATTTAGCAAATGGAGATTGCTTGTGATACTGTTCTTACATTTATTTTACAAATATCTCATTTAAAAGGAGATTTGAAGCTTCCTAAAATGACAATACAATCCATGCATTATAATAACAGACTGTGTTTTATATACTATAGGTAAAACATAGTTTCCTCCTTCAGAAATGAGAGGTGCTATCTAGAAAGTACTAAGGCAGTTCAAAGAGCAAATATGATATTTTTCCATTATTTTACAACTATCTCATTAAGATGAGATTTTAAGCTTCATACATTTACATAAATACAATATATGCAGCATAATAATTGACTGTTTCGTTAAATAACCGGTAAAACAGTTTTCCTTCTTTAGAGATAAGACATAATATGTAGAAAGTTCCAAAGACAGTTATCTAAGAGAAAATAAGGATTTTTTCCTAATATGTCACAAATATATAATTAAAAATGACATTGAAAGGTTAAAAAAGAAGCATTTTTTAGAGGGAACAGTCAAAACATTTTTTAACACAATAAATAAAATAAGTAAAAGAAACTTTTTATACTGTTCTAACATAATTCTCCAAGTAATATATTTCCCTATTATATTACAAATACCTCATTAAAAATGAAATTAGAAGCTTCAATAAATTACATTAGTAGAATATTATGCAATATAATAACAGATTTGTTTTTGTGTGAAGAGGCAAGTAATAGAATGTAGTTTTTCTCTTTGAGAAATGAAAAACAAAGATAATGTTCCAAGACAGCAAATAAAGGACTTCTCCATGATATCACAAATACCTCATGAAAAATGAAATTGGAAGCTTCATAACATTATACTAGTACAATGTATGCAATATAATAGACTTTAAGTTCTTTTTTTACATTTTTTTTCATTTTTAAAATTTTTTTTTTACAGAAATAATAGATACTATTGATGCTGTTCTAACATAGTTGTCCAAGAGGATATATGGTATTTTCCATATCCAGAGGAGTTCATATTATAAAGACTATTCTAAGACAAAAAATTTAATAAGAGAAATCAGATATTTCCATCATTTTGCAAATATCTTATTAAAATTGAGATGAAAAGCTTCATAAAATGACAGTAAAATGATATTTTCAATAAAAAATAATTGATTGTTTCTTTGAGAGAACAGGCACAAAAATGTCTCCTTTAGATAGGAGAGATACTCTTAAGACTCTTTTAAGACAGTTTTCCAAAGCGAGACATTTATGTTATTATTTTACAAAAATATGATTAAAATTGATATTTGGGGCTTCAAAAAATTACATTAGTACAATATTTTCTACATATAACTTTTTTAAGAGAGAACAGACAAAATATTTTTTTACTTATTAAATAAAAGGTACTTTTGATACTGTTCTACCATAATTCTCCAAGTGATAGATTTCCCCATTGTTTTACAAATATGTCATTAAAATTGACATTGGAAGCTTCATAAAACTACATAATACAATGTTTGAAACATAAAAATTTTTTCCCTCATTTTTTATTTTATTTTCATTTTTTTTTTCATTCATTTTTTTATTTTTTTTTATTTTTCATTCTTTTTTTTTGCATTTTTTTTTATTTTCATTTTTTTTTTTCATTCTTTTTTTTTCATTCTTTTTTTTTTGTTTTCATTTTTTGTTTTCATTCTTTTTTTTAACATTTTATTTTTTTTTCTCTTTTTTTCATCTTTTTTCCTCCTTTATTCTTTTTTTTTGAGGGTACATGTAAAACATATTTAGCAAATGGAGATTGCTAGTGATACTGTTCTTACATTTATTTTACAAATATCTCATTTAAAAGGAGATTTGAAGCTTCCTAAAATGACAATACAATCCATGCATTATAATAACAGACTGTGTTTTATATACTATAGGTAAAACATAGTTTCCTCCTTCAGAAATGAGAGGTGCTATCTAGAAAGTACTAAGGCAGTTCAAAGAGCAAATATGATATGTTTCCATTATTTTACAACTATCTCATTAAGATGAGATTTTAAGCTTCATACATTTACATAAATACAATATATGCAGTATAATAATTGACTGTTTCGTTAAATAACCGGTAAAACAGTTTTCCTTCTTTAGAGATAAGACATAATATGTAGAAAGTTCCAAAGACAGTTATCTAAGAGAAAATAAGGATTTTTTCCTAATATGTCACAAATATATAATTAAAAATGACATTGAAAGGTTAAAAAAGAAGCATTTTTTAGAGGGAACAGTCAAAACATTTTTTAACACAATAAATAAAATAAGTAAAAGAAACTTTTTATACTGTTCTAACATAATTCTCCAAGTAATATATTTCCCTATTATATTACAAATACCTCATTAAAAATGAAATTAGAAGCTTCAATAAATTACATTAGTAGAATATTATGCAATATAATAACAGATTTGTTTTTGTGTGAAGAGGCAAGTAATAGAATGTAGTTTTTCTCTTTGAGAAATGAAAAACAAAGATAATGTTCCAAGACAGCAAATAAAGGACTTCTCCATGATATCACAAATACCTCATGAAAAATGAAATTGGAAGCTTCATAACATTATACTAGTACAATGTATGCAATATAATAGACTTTAAGTTCTTTTTTTACATTTTTTTTCATTTTTAAAATTTTTTTTTTACAGAAATAATAGATACTATTGATGCTGTTCTAACATAGTTGTCCAAGAGGATATATGGTATTTTCCATATCCAGAGGAGTTCATATTATAAAGACTATTCTAAGACAAAAAATTTAATAAGAGAAATCAGATATTTCCATCATTTTGCAAATATCTTATTAAAATTGAGATGAAAAGCTTCATAAAATGACAGTAAAATGATATTTTCAATAAAAAATAATTGATTGTTTCTTTGAGAGAACAGGCACAAAAATGTCTCCTTTAGATAGGAGAGATACTCTTAAGACTCTTTTAAGACAGTTTTCCAAAGCGAGACATTTATGTTATTATTTTACAAAAATATGATTAAAATTGATATTTGGGGCTTCAAAAAATTACATTAGTACAATATTTTCTACATATAACTTTTTTTAAGAGAGAACAGACAAAATATTTTTTTACTTATTAAATAAAAGGTACTTTTGATACTGTTCTACCATAATTCTCCAAGTGATAGATTTCCCCATTGTTTTACAAATTTTTCATTAAAATTGACATTGGAAGCTTCATAAAACTACATAATACAATGTTTGAAACATAAAAATTTTTTCCCTCATTTTTTATTTTATTTTCATTTTTTTTTCATTCATTTTTTTATTTTTTTTATTTTTCATTCTTTTTTTTGCATTTTTTTTATTTTCATTTTTTTTTTCATTCTTTTTTTTTTCATTCTTTTTTTTTTGTTTTCATTCTTTTTTTTAACATTTTATTTTTTTTTCTCTTTTTTTCATCTTTTTTCCTCCTTTATTCTTTTTTTTTGAGGGTACATGTAAAACATATTTAGCAAATGGAGATTGCTAGTGATACTGTTCTTACATTTATTTTACAAATATCTCATTTAAAAGGAGATTTGAAGCTTCCTAAAATGACAATACAATCCATGCATTATAATAACAGACTGTGTTTTATATACTATAGGTAAAACATAGTTTCCTCCTTCAGAAATGAGAGGTGCTATCTAGAAAGTACTAAGGCAGTTCAAAGAGCAAATATGATATGTTTCCATTATTTTACAACTATCTCATTAAGATGAGATTTTAAGCTTCATACATTTACATAAATACAATATATGCAGCATAATAATTGACTGTTTCGTTAAATAACCGGTAAAACAGTTTTCCTTCTTTAGAGATAAGACATAATATGTAGAAAGTTCCAAAGACAGTTATCTAAGAGAAAATAAGGATTTTTTCCTAATATGTCACAAATATATAATTAAAAATGACATTGAAAGGTTAAAAAAGAAGCATTTTTTAGAGGGAACAGTCAAAACATTTTTTAACACAATAAATAAAATAAGTAAAAGAAACTTTTTATACTGTTCTAACATAATTCTCCAAGTAATATATTTCCCTATTATATTACAAATACCTCATTAAAAATGAAATTAGAAGCTTCAATAAATTACATTAGTAGAATATTATGCAATATAATAACAGATTTGTTTTTGTGTGAAGAGGCAAGTAATAGAATGTAGTTTTTCTCTTTGAGAAATGAAAAACAAAGATAATGTTCCAAGACAGCAAATAAAGGACTTCTCCATGATATCACAAATACCTCATGAAAAATGAAATTGGAAGCTTCATAACATTATACTAGTACAATGTATGCAATATAATAGACTTTAAGTTCTTTTTTTACATTTTTTTTTTCATTTTTTAAATTTTTTTTTACAGAAATAATCGATACTATTGATGCTGTTCTAACATAGTTGTCCAAGAGGATATATGGTATTTTCCATATCCAGAGGAGTTCATATTATAAAGACTATTCTAAGACAAAAAATTTAATAAGAGAAATCAGATATTTCCATCATTTTGCAAATATCTTATTAAAATTGAGATGAAAAGCTTCATAAAATGACAGTAAAATGATATTTTCAATAAAAAATAATTGATTGTTTCTTTGAGAGAACAGGCACAAAAATGTCTCCTTTAGATAGGAGAGATACTCTTAAGACTCTTTTAAGACAGTTTTCCAAAGCGAGACATTTATGTTATTATTTTACAAAAATATGATTAAAATTGATATTTGAGGCTTCATAAAATTATAATACAATATTTTCGACATAATAGCATACTTTCTTTTGAAAGGGATAGGTAACATTTTTTTCAATTATAGTGAGAGATACATACAATAAGGTGTGCATATAGATTCAACCTGTTGAGAAAGCGGAAATGTTCCTAGTTTTTTTTCATAAAAAGTACAATAGAACTATTTTTATTTTTTTACCTTAATACAATAGAATTTTGGTTTAGTATTGTTGGCAGCTATGTAAAATATCATGGTTTTTAGGTTGTTTTTTGAACTCAGGAATAGGTGTGTTTAACACATATAATTAAACTTTAGTAAAAGCACATTCATAATTAGATATACTAGAAAATGAACTAGGACTATGAGTCCATTAATTATTGTTTTCGGTGGACACACCTTATTTCCTTTGAAATATATTTTAAATCTTTTCAAGAATAGATTAATTCAGTATTAATTCCTTTAAAATATATAAACTACCTTTCATTTAAAGGATCTAGTGAACATTTGGATATAGTATACAATTACTGGAGTCATTTCCATGTTTAATTTGAGCTTAAAGAAATTGTTAATAAAATTTTGATATTTCCTTATTTTAAAACATGTCCCATGTTTTGTTTATTCATATCCTAATAGTAAATGTTATCTTTCAAACAGGTTTTTTTTAATTAAAGTGATACCAATGTGTGGGGAAATTGGGGACTCTAGTCAGATTTTATGCATTGATTGTAAGATTGAATAGCTTTCAAAAAAAGTAGAAATATTATCCTAATACATATTACCTAATTGAAATTCTAAATTTCCAGTGAATTACTTTTTCACTGCTGGAAAACATAGTAAACGACTGGATGAGGTTTTATGGCACCATGATAAATGGTTCATGTTTCATAAATTTGTAGCAGAAAATGTCTACATATAAACTTTAACAATTATAAAGTTCAATATGAATCTCAATTTCATCACACTGTTATTCGGGGGGTATTGAGGGGGCAATATAAAATTTGATTATTTATTCTAAATCAAAACTTCAGAGGAATTTGCAGAATGGAAGGAAAAAATTTAGGATTGACATTTTTAAAGCTTCTTTTGAATTTTTTAAGAAACGTTACATAAATCCTAAAAAATGCAGCACGTTAATGTCAATACAACTATTACGTACTTGTTTGTATTACTCACTACAAAATGAAAACTGATTTTTTTAAAATTATTGCCCAGGGTAAGTAGGTACAATGCTTTACTTTTCCATTACAAAATCTGATCTAATTTTTCTAAGCCCTTCCCCCCCCCCTTATATTTTAAATTACAATGAACTTACACAAATATCTCGTTTAACATTTAATTCCAAACCACTTCATTCAGAAAATTAGTATATTAATATTTGGAAAATTATTATTAAGCAAAAAAAGTAATAATTTTTTATCAAAAAATCAAATTTTAAATCATAAACTTTAGGGGACCTTTCCGTCTTCTAATTAAGTGTGACTGAATTAAGCAATTTTTAAGCAAGAAAAAGAAAAATTTTACAAGGAAACGTTAATTTTTATAACTAATCCTTTTTCACAGAAAAGTTCAAGTAGTTGTATTCTTTAACAACTTCAACATAACTTTTTTTGCCCTTGCCATTCATTCTTAATTACCAGCCTTCATTCGACGCATATTAGCGCTTTACTTCCTTACAAATTTAGCTAGTTTAACAGATTTCAATTCTTCCATAAAAAAAATCAAATATCTACAAAATATTTTTTTTAAAAGAATAACATTACTACAATAAATTTAATTCATAATTTGTTAAAAAGGAGTAGACAGGTATATTTTATAGAATCTCCAATTAAAAATCGGTATCTATGTAAACCTTATTTTTTCTTTCATCATTTTATCAAAATCTATGCAAATTACAAAACTTCTATTGTTTTATAAATTCCAGTTAAAAATTGGTTTTTTACGTAAAATTAACTAATTTATACTTTTCTTTTGCAAGACACCACTCAGTTATGTAATAGGCTTCATGCATTTAACCTCAATGCTTCGCACAAGCTATGGGTAGTCTCAAACAGGAATCCTTTACCCAAATGCGAAACATTTAGTTTTGAAGGCATTTCCCTTTGATCATTTTTTTTCAACCTACTAGCAGAATATTTCTTATATCCTTTTTGATGGCATTCTTTGATGGATTTATTCTTAAATAACCACCGTAAAAATGAAAACTATGACAAAATAGATGATGATTAACCCTTCAAAAAAGTCCTTATATAAAAGCTAAGATAGCAAATTAAAGATGATTTGAAAACAAATTCCACAAAAATAGGCATATTTGCCGTCCAAATTAGTCATTTATATACATTGTGTCATAACAAGTTGTTCTTTTTCAACATGGTCTAGTGCTGGGGTTCTCAAACTCATCGCGACCCACTTTTTATAAACAAAATCTAACGCGACCCACCTCATTTACAGCTAATTTTCCAATGACCCCTACAAGACTTTATCACAACTGAACGTATCCAATTGTTTAATTTCGAGAGCAACAATGAGCTCGAGAATAAAAAGGGGGGGGGTCTGGGGGTCCTCCCCTGAGAGATTTTTGAAATTTGACTTAAAAACAGGGTTTCAACTCGTTTTTTTAAGTAATCTGGAATGAATTTCTGTTACAACTTCATTTCCAAAGAAAATTCTTAAAATTTGTATTACTCTTTCTTCGTGGGCATCTTATTTGAATATTTGGCAAATTTTGCATTCTCAGCACACTAAAGTTTCACAATATGTATTTTACTTTGTCTTTTCCATTCGACACAGAGTATAATTTTTTTTTACTATATGGTTTCAAAAAAGCCATCAATACGTTGGTAAAAATTATGAAGATGCTATATATTCAGACAAATTAATTCAAAATCTTGTCGTGACCCACCAAAAACTGACTGGCGACCCACCAGTGGGTCGCGAACCACAGTTTGAGAACCTCTGGTCTAGTGACTTAAGGGCCACCCTGTAGGCACAATCAAGCTTAAACCTTATTTCTTTCAAGCAAGTGAACCCAGAAAACACTTCTTTTTAGACTACGTTTCGCTGTTTTACAGATTTCGGCAACCCGAGACACAAGCGTTTCATCGCGATTGCCCTCCCGAGTCCCTCTCGAGCCTCCTCGGCCCCGCCACAACGACGAAACTGCTGATCCCCGAGCACACTTCGCCCACGACCCCCGAAAGCCGCATCCGCGATGCCGTATCCAAAGCCACCCGTGCACGACACACGCAAGCCCCTTAACTAGCTGTCACAGACAAGACCGAGGGTCGAAAAAAACCAACACCTCGCAGTCCCTCTGCTAGGAACGAGGATGATCCATGTACTTCGATTTACCCATGAACTCCTTCAGTTCGGGAAAAAATACGACCATGATAGGGCATAATGAAATTTTCAACTTTAAGACTAATGGGGCAACAAAATCTACCTTAAAGCAGGAGTAACGCAAAGGCCATGGTAATTATTTCATGTCTAGGCTCTAAAATGTTTTTTTTTATATAATTATTAAAGGGAGGGTTTATCATTTCAAAATGGTCTACACTCAAACTTTAAAACCAGAAAACCCAAACATGAAAGAAACCTTTTGACCTCCACGCTACAACCGCTTAAACACAATCAACACAATACCAGAGCAGTTGATGTTTCCAGTGAGCTCTAAAATGCCTTATAAATTATGTAAATGTACACTTAACCCAGTTGGTGATCCAGTAGCATCTGTCTTCAGGAAACACTAGTGGGGTAGCCAAGAAGGAGATTCAGGGTTAAATCCTCCCGAAGTTCAGAAATTTTCATTTATTGAGTATAGAAAACCAAATATACTCCATAAAACCCCCAAAATTTCAAAATCCTTCTTGGTAATTTTTTCTGCCTATGCCACTGGAAACACCAACCATTAAAACGCATGAATGATTACGGCATTTAAAAGCTAAATAAAATTATTAAGACATTTTTGAGCTCACTTGATTCCTACTGGTGGTATTCCGAATGGTGAGATATGTTTACAAGAGCACAGTTGTGATACAATCTATACTCAATATTCTATATATTTGAGATACATTCTATAGGACTCAATATAACATAGAAAGATGGAAAACCAGTCATTCAGAAGTATGATAAGTGAAATTCCTAGATTATATTTCCTCAATTAAATGGATATCAAACATTTACACAAAAATCACAATTACTTTCATAAAGTGTTAAAACAACAATGGTTCTAGATCAGAGTGAAATTTCATAATCTCAGTAGATGAGAAGGCCAAACAATTTTGTAACATCCGTAATAGGACTACGTAGTATGGTAGTACTAAGATTAAAGGAGTTTTTAATTACGGGATCAAGAACCAATGTTTTAAACCGTACCTGAATTTAAAAACAGCAACTATCCTCATAGAAACTTTAGTCTGTGCAGAAGTTCCAACTAACTTCATAGGTTCTTGAATCCATCAGCAAGCGAAGCTTGCTTTTAATTCGTTTGTAATAAACAAGGGGGTGCAGAAGTTCCGGGAAAGCTTGAGAATATAAGTTCTAAATAGAACCAAAAAACACTCGTCTTTAGCACTAGTTAAATGAATATCAATGGCGACCGTCCAGGCAGACGAGTTGAGGAAGAAGCGCAGGTGATAATTGTCGAGGGAATGCTCCGTTTTGATTGGATCTCCTTAATCATGTGACAACATTATAACTAGAAAGATCGAGCTACGTCCAATCAGCTTGTGGATCGGAAGAGCATCTGTCTTGACTCCTGCTGTTTCTTATCGAATGAAAAGAATAAATTATAATTTAAGAAATCGCAATTTGAAATGGTGGATCTACCAAATTTAATCGTTTGATTTTCGTTTGCTTTGACGAATATCCGAAACCGTTTTTTGAAACTTCTTGAATCTTGTTAGGCTGTTAGAATTTATAGTTTCAATGAAACTTTAATGTTCGCTTGCGCTATTAAATTGATTTAACACAATTTTAATATTTTTTAAACATTAGACAATTTATTAGTTTTCATTATTATTCTTTAGTAATTATTTAAACAAAAAGAGAAGCTTTTTTCCATTGCTTATTTAATTTTTGAAGGAAAATCAATTCATTTTATACATGAAGGAACGTTCTTTCAGCGTTTTCGATCATTTTGATTGAATCGCGATTCAAAACTACGTGGCATTATTATAAGAGGGAAATGTTCGACTTTAATAAATTCTACACAAATTAAACTAAGTCATAAGTAGATTTATTTTCAGATAACGAAATTGATTCCAATATTTAAAAAAAAATATTTCTACGGAATTCGGGTTTAAATTTGCCGACCCGTTTACATTTATCCGCCATTGATCCTTACTTTTTATATTGGTTTTAACATAAAGTTAAAAAAGTTCGGTACCAATTTAACCGTTTACTCGGGAACTCTTCAGAACTCGACTCATTACTTCTTGTCAAAATGTTCAAAGCCGTATGTTATGTGATTCTTTAGAGGAAATGCACGCAGCTTAAGACTCATGTGGATGCGAATAGAGAATCGTGCTTTTAAAATGAATAGGCAACAAGTTAAAGTGCACAAATCGTAGAGGAGGGACTACAGTTTCCTTCCTTTTCCAAGATACGAGATACTTATTTGATTTCAAGATAGGGTCCTTGTAAAACGGAGTAGTTCAAGTATAAGTTATAAATTTAGTAGGTACCTAATCCTGAAAGTTGGACTTCATCGATCAGTATAAATATACTTTTCCAGCACAAGCTAAAGTTTTTTAAACTTTTTTTAAAATCAGTTTACATTTGGAGTTTGTTTTCTGAAATGAGCGGTTCAATTATTTTCCAATATTTTTATTCATGGAGTAGGACCACCAATTATCACAAAAAAAACATTAATTATTTATAAAAATTTCAAATCATTAATTATTTTAGCCTTCAATTTGATCGGTCTGGAATTGTCTCATAGCTGAATTGTCATTTTGAGTTGCCCTCGTTTTGTTACGCTTATCTCTGTGGTGTATACTATTTGGACAACCTTCAATCATTAAGCATAGAAAACGAAAGCTTTCATCCCATATTTCAACCATTATTTTAACATCTGCTGATTCGTTTTTTAGTGTTTTACCCATAGAGGTTTTACCATAGAGCTTTGTTTTTTACAGTTTTTTTTATTAAGGATTATTGCTCTCTGGCGAACACCTGCGAGAACAGGAGGCAGCTGTGAAATTTTCTTAATGGGGGGTTGTCTAACTTTTATGCGTTAAACCCATAGTTAAACCTATGGTTAAACCTGCCACAATTACAATACAACCAACAAAAACATTCCTATGCTTCAAGCACCTGATCCATGACACGATCTAATGAACTAATCAGATTCAACTTGTCTGAGAACATCTAGTTTTTTTTTTTTTTGCATTGATCTCTATCTGGGCTTTCCTTAGAGGTAGCCGGCATGGGGGGCCATCTGACCTTGATAACACGATACCAGTGACGTCACTGGCTGCGGAAGGGTTTTGGTTTATTAATTCAACGTACTAAATTGACTGACAGTTACAAAAACTCCAACAATTAATATAATTTCGCTAGAGAAAACATTGCATTCAATAAGTCGGGAAGTTGAAAAGTTACTCAGACAATGGGCAGCCACCAGAAAATTGCCGAGCATTCTACTATTAGGCATTTTAAACGAACCCGCCACTTGGAGAAGACTGGATTTATAGGTCTGTTTCAGAGCACTGATCCGAATAATGTAGATTTTAAAGTTCAATGCCAGTAAGTTTACGTAACGGTTAAAAGAGCTGTGTTTAAGAATCTTCAACTAAAGTTAAACTAATTTTAAGTGTTACGCGTTGATTTATTGGTAGTAGTTCATGTATAATCATAAACCCGGTGTATAAGTAGATTTATTCTACACCGTTAAACATTTAGTACCTATCATGTCATCTTTTGAGTGTGAAACTTCATACAAAGTTTTCGGTTCATAACTTGCAAACCTAAGAAATCTAAAAAAGAAGAATGTCACTAGAAGAATGTTGTTGATATAATTCATTATGGAAAATGAAAAATAAAATGTTTTGACGCATAGAACAATTAGCGAAATTATTCCGAACTCAAAAAATTTTTCATAACAATTTCGGCAATATGTTTGCTGCTTGAATTAAATTTTACTAGTATTTTATTTTTCCTTCTATAGGTAGGTACTGGAAAATAGTTTAGCTGGTTCTTGCCTGCCGGTTCCATAAGTTTTCCATCGAAATTCTATTGATCTAAAGAATGCTATCTGAATTCCTGCATATTTTTTCGTGTTCTCTATTTCTCTATTCGGACTAATATGTTTAAAGAGTTTTAGTTTGGTATTTTCAATTTAAATCTTAATATTTTAGTAAACATTTATACATTACTGATTGGTAAAAGTTCCAGGAAACATTTGCAGCATGTAGTATCAGTCATGACAGGTTTTAACAGAGAAAAAAAAGCAAAAAGCTAAGTTTGTTTTCAACAACCCATAGAAAGTATTAAAATTTGTAAGTGATTTAAGTTTTTAAGAATTTACAGACTATAATAATAACGAATAATACAACAATAATAAGAAGAACAATGATTTTTTACTTTCCAGGAATATTTTTATAAAGTTAAATATAAAATAATTTTAAATTCATAAAAATTATAATAATAGCTACATTTATGTTTTTATACTATCTCTCTCTCGTTTATTGAAAAAAATTTGGACCAGCAAAAATAGAAAAATAATATTACACAAAAGAGTATGATCATCACCTATTGTGGCACACTCTACTGTGTGTTTTTGGAATAAATAAGCTATAACCACTCTAATTTTTAAGAGTAAAATCTTCCTTTTTGCTGGGGCAAAGTTACCACAGTTTAAAGTAGAAAACTAAACAAATAAAAGAAAAAAATATTGGGAACCATACACTACTACATCTAAAATACACTGAAAAAACTATTTCTTCTCAAAGATACATTATCACCCTATTAGTCTTTGAACAAAAATCATCCAAGTAAAACGTCAAGTCAAAGAATAAACAGGGGGTCTCATCTTTGATCTGTAAGAGGTTTGGGGATCTAAAGAAGGCTGACCATCCAATCCCTTTTGCCGACTTTCATTTATTTGCTCGAGGGGAAACAAACACTCTCTTAGTCTATCTGGAAAATACACCTGGATTAGAAGAAGAAGATTGGGGGGAAGCCTAGTCTTTGGACACGACAAATAGAACGTTAGAAAAGCTGCTCTGAGTGAATATCCAAGGGGTGGGGAAGCGGATTAAAAGTATTATTTTACGAATTCGAAAAATTAAATCAGTTTCTGTTTAAAAATGACTGTTATACATTAAAATAAATATTCACTCTTTTTGTTAGCCTTTTTTATACAGGGTGTTTCTAAATTCCATTTCGCGGCCTTTATTTGGAAACATTAAAAGACATGGAATTAAGGTAAGTAATCAAGCTGAACCCCTTTGAGACAGCGTCCCTGGCGGTAAAATAAGAGAGTTTAAAGAGAAAAGAGATAGAAGAAAAACTTCTAAGTAATTTTTTATAATTCGTAAGTTTTTCTATCAAAAAAAAAAAAAAAGGAGAAATAGGAAAAAAAAATAAAACAATCCCCTACTGCTAGGATTCTGTTGATGTACGAGTAATATGTTCAAATACAAGTAAAAGCGGTTCTTTTACTCACGAAGAGCAACTAAATCTTCTTAGAGTAGTAGTTTAGATTTTTATTTTTTGGTTACGATATAGATGATGGTGGTAAAAACCATTGAGTGTTGCAGTAAGTGAAAAGTTACAAGAATTGAACCCCCCCCCCTATATTTTAAAAGTTTTATTGAAATTTGACCGGTTAAAAAAGCCCTGTCAAAAATTGTGTCTCCCTATTCTATTCACTTAACTCTTTTTATTAAAACTTTACAAAAAAAGTATTGCCATGTTATGTTCGAAGTTTTTGGAGTTATTCAGTGAGCCAAATACACTTAAAAGCGATCCTTCCTTAAGTTGTTTAAAATTTAAAGGAAGTGGAATTATTTTATCTATTTAATCTCTTATATATTCTTTATGCTTCAAATAACTTAGAATCTAAGTTACCGTGTGGAAGAATATCAAAAATGGGTTTCGCAAACACAGCCATGAGTATAATTTATGTCACTGTTACTCAAAAGAAATAATAAAAATTTAAAAATTGCCCCCCCTCCGAAATTCCTAATCGTAAACGAACATTTCATTTTCTTACTATAAAAATTGACTTCCCTCGCAAACTAACCTCTAAAAACTACTTAACCGCACATTACACCCTTCTGGATCAATAACTTCTCCTAAGAAAATCGATCTGTATTATTTACAACAAAAGCCCCAAGATCCACTGAAGCAGAAAAATAGCCCCTTCTGGGCAACGAGAAAGAAAACCAAAACTCCTCCTGCCCCAGAGAACTCTTCCTGGGGCGCAAGAGGGCGCTGGGAAAGCCCCGAAGCATCTCAATGGACCCGGGTTGTACTACTCCAGGAGTCAGATGATGTTGTCGTTCCTTCCAGACTCACGGGCGCTCGTGGTTCTCTCTCCATCCACGTGGTTTTCTGTTGGGTCTGTCGCCCGCTATGGCGGTTCCATACCAAAATTTCTGTCGCTCGCTAGGCACGATTGTACTTGTTGCGTCCTGTTTGAGTTTGTTTTGTCAGGTTTTGACGGATGAAGAGTTGACGGAGAATTTCGACGATGCTTCTTTCCCGTCGTTATATGAAGAGAGAATTTTTAATGAAGGGACACACACCTTGGACGATAACGTTTTAAAAGATGATGAAATAAAATATTCCTTCCCCGACAGGAAAACAGCCGATAGATGGGATGATACGGATTTTAAAAATGAGCCGACAGTCACAGACTTCCACACCTCGTCGTTCCCTTTCGGATACGACGATGTTCTCGGCGATGCCCTGTCCTTGTACAGGAAGCGCAGAGTGAGCGATGGGGTGAACTGGCCCATCAAGCGCGTGGCGGAGATCGACGGGGACGTGATCCTGGGGGGGCTGATGATGATCCACGAGCGCGAGGACCGGAGGACGTGCGGCCCCATCATGCCTCAGGGGGGCATCCAGGCGCTCGAGTGCATGCTCTTCACCATGGACTGGATCAACGCGCGCCCAGACTTCCTTCCGGGCATCCGGCTGGGGGCCTACGTGCTGGACGACTGCGACAAGGACACCTACGGCCTGGAGCAGGCGGTGGACTTCATCAAAGGTAGGACGGATTTGAGATCGAGTTCAAAATGATATCCGTTGTATGTTTAAGGGAGAAGTTTTGCTTAAGGTGTAATTGTATGAGTATAGCATGTTGAATGAATTTTCGAGATAGTTTAGTCATTTTTGTCTTCAACAATCATAAGAGTGTTATATCACAGGCGAAATGACAAAATAAAAACTAGAGGACGAAAGCTATCTTCTTTTACCATATACCTCCTGACTAAACTCTTTATTGAGACATTTTGAGTTGTATCAATGCATTCAAAATTAAACACCTGAAGTATAAACAGTTTTGTGTGAAAACCATTCAGATCGCTAAGTTTGGTATCGCTGCATGCACATTGCACAGTTTTTTTTTGGTTTCCTGAAATGTTGGGAGAATTGAGTTATGTTGTGATGAATTTGAAGCGACGATACTGCATAAGATAAATATTTGGGATGCATCATTACATTTTAATGTTAGTCCATTTTGTTGCATGTTATATTGTTATTTGACGTTAAATTTTTCCAAACATTTTGATAAAAAAATCAGGTTATCCAGAAGAGTTAAAAAGGAAAAAGTGTCCATCACTCTCAGTAATACGCTCTTTTGATTAAGAATTCACATGTGGTATCTACCGTTTTCATCTAAAATATAGGGTAAAGGATAAATGGGGATGTCATAAGTCAGTTGTGAATGTAATAAAGTAATTCACGGTAAAAAATATGAAGAAATGATTTTCAAGTGCTTAAATTTCATAATTCGGGAAACTTAAATTAACTTCTTTTTTGTTGACCCAATTATTCGTAAAAATACTGTCAGTTAATAACACTTTTTAAATTTCACCAAAATATTTTCTGAAAGTTTAAGACTAGTTTTAAATACCCCCCAACAGTTTTTCCTCCAAATTTACTATGTTAGAATTAACTCAGTAACATCAGTTTCGATCGCTTACTAAAGTAACAATTTAATTTCAAATTACAAAAAAAAAAAAAAATATTCCTTTTAAAATTCACTCAAATAAAAAAAAACAGTATACCACTTTTATATCACCTCTTCGTTGTACTAAAAAGAAACACTTAATATTATTTTATATGCCTTTTATTTGAAAAGAAAATCATACTATCAATGAATTGTTCAATGAAGGAAGGAATGAAGTTAGTTTTCCTGCATACTGTCTACTCTAAAGGAAAATCTCGTTTTACAGAAACTAAACGGGAAAAGATTCTAAGCTCTGCTGACCTTACCTTTTTTGCTCCTCTTTGCTTTTTCCTTGTTGAAATTTAACCAAACTTAACATGCAAAACAAATGCAAAAGAAATGGTGAAATGAGATCATACCCTCAAAATTGCTCAATGAAAACTCAGCTTCTATTAGCAGATCGTGGTAAACTTAGTTTTCCTGCATACTGTCTACTATGAAGGAAAATCAAGTTTTACAGAAACGAAACGGGAATTCTCTCCCCTAATTTTCCTCTGACCACTGAAATATGAAAATAATATTTTTTACGTTTATATTTGATCATACTTAGAACAATTTAGTAAACAAAGCACAATTTCTTAATTTTTTGAACTAATAAGATGGTTTCGCAGTAAAACTTGTGTTTTCGAAGAAGGTGAAAAAATATTTATGAAGTGAACATTTTATTTTACCTATAAAATGTTTGTAGATACTGTGCCTTTTATATAATTTCTCTCATACATGGAATATCTGTTTTATGTGGATATGTCTTAATGAATGAAATAGAGTAGTTAGTGTCCATTAGAACAATGAGAATATAAAACAAATAAAACAAAATATTTGAAGATTAAGTTGAAAAAAATTAAAATGGTTAATTACCTCACATAGCTTTGAAATAAGTAAGATGATTTTGTATTCTGTCATGATCATTTACTAATTTTTATCCCTTTAATAAAGAGTTTTATGTTATTTTATGCATTTTTTGATTATTAATAGTGGAGAAAGGTTTTACACCAGACACACAGTTAACATTAAAAACCAACTATTGAAAATAATTATCTCAATTTAGCTTTATTTTGTTTTTATGAGCACACACGCTAGGCAAATTGAAGAAATCTCAAAATTAATAGGATTACGTAAAATAACAGCTTGCACACACAAAAAATTACCGTATGTTTATCATCATTGCCATTATATTTTGCAGTGCATTAGACCGAATATCATTAAAGCACGAGTTTAAACAACAGCTCTGAGTCTGAATATTTAGGAATCTCCCAAAAAGTTCCCGCTTGACTATGCCCGAACAAAACCAATCTTATCGCTCTGGTATTCTTCCATTACACGAGCTGATCCAAAGTTAGGGAAGAAATAAATTTGATGACGAGAGGGTGAGATATAAAGCGTATGTTTCTCCCCTTTCATTGCAAATCGATGGGGGTTTATGGTGTCCTTGAACGAAACGGGACCGCGATAGGGAGAATCCTGATGAGAAAATATGGGTGAACTTATCAACACAGAAGTTTTAAAAATGCTATGATGAGTTAGATAAACAGATTTTTCTGATTTAACTAAATTTTATTACGGATCATCAAAAAAGAAACTACTAAAAATAATACACAAAACCCCGTTACAATAAAGGATCTCACAACCTTCTATTATAGACTTGTAAAAATTTTTCACGTTATTGAAATGGTAGTTTTTATTTTGTTTGGTGGTAGACATGTAACTAAATTAAATTTTTAAATTAATACTTGAATAGAATAAGAACATGAAAATATTTTAAATAGGGGATTCGCTGATGAATATTCATTAGCGAAGTTTATCCAATAAAAATTTACTTTCTCAGAAAAAGAGGAATTTGTAACCGTAGTACGTAATTTTATCTCTTATGTAGTGAATTTATAATTCGATGCTTTTATCTTACCCTTTCAGTCCTAGATTGCCATTAAATTCTATAGAACATTTGGGGTAGTCAGAAATAAAAGGGTTAAGGTTAAATTTAAAATGACTTTTAATATTGAGTAAAATATCATAGAATGGTACTTTGTGTTAATTATAAACGGACTTTGATTCTTAGAATTACACTATTAGTATACTAAATTCCATTAAAAATTTTAGTTCGGGACCGGTGTAAAGGTCCTAAAGGAAACGATTTTGAAGCTTTGAAATGATTTTACCAAACATTAAAACTATGTAAATTGTTGTAATACTTGCAAAAAAAACTCTTGAATATAATTTATTTGTAATTAAATTCAAATAAGACATTTATTTTAAAGATAATTTTTATTTAAAGTATCCAAAGTTATTTTTTAATAAATATTTAATACTCAGTATCTCTGATCCTTGTATATACCAGTTAAAATCTTACATGATTGTACAGGTACAGGGACCCGAGATCTTGAGATATTTTGATCTGTTAACAAGAAAAATAAAATACCCCTGGGCTTTACTTTAATAGAATCTAGGGATAAAGAAACATGCACCGAGAATGTTAAGATATCATAATCTGTATACGTCTTTTGAAAGAGGGGTAAAAGCTCAGTTACTCCAACCAAAAAAAAAATGGGAAAAACATATCCCCCATGCTATAAAGGGCTTAGATGTTTGCGATACAATGATCCTAGTACTTCTCATTATTTATCCGAACATGAACGTTTACCACAAGCACTTTCCTGAGGTTGTTTGAAGAGAAGACATTAATACCCTCTCAATAATTCTGACGATCAACATCATGGTTACGAATAACTGTTACTAACCGCGACAGTAGCAATATACTCGTGCCCATGATAGGCTTGACCCGAGGGTAATACCCTGACGAGTGCTGAGGATAACAAAGGAATCATGAGAACTGTCGCGTCATTAAGAACACGGTTATTAGATGCGAGAAAAATCCTACCTTATTTCCTTCTATCAGCCGTGTTTTCGGTATCGAAGTTCTGCGCAAACAACTAGGAATGAATAGTAAGATTTAGTTAGAAAGAATCAAACAACTGAATTCATTTCTGGTAGTTAAGGTTACATGGATATGCACTCAAGAAAAGCTGTTTGAGATAAGAATGTTGTTGTAGATAAGGTGGAGCGTTAATTTTTTATCAGTGTCTGTTGTGGAAGTGAATCTTTTGTGATAGTAATGAACACAAAGAAGGTTAGTGTGTTTCATTAATCACTTTTAGGTTTGGTTTTGTTCTGGATGCATTTTAATGTTCAACATTTTAATTTTATACAGAGTTATTACACATTCGTTGTACTAGCTTTCTACTAGAGGTTGTAAATATCGCCAACAAATTCGGAATAACAAAAAAAATGGGATCACAATGCTTTCTAAAAACACTAAGGTTCATAAAAAACTTGCTCTATTATGTTGAGAGCCAGCGACTTTGGAAAAGAAAAATATTTGGTGTCAATTTTCAAACTTCAAAGTTTTCTAAAAATTTTGTAAAATTATTAGCTTTTAAGAGGACTTTTGTAATGGATGCAACAATGTCAACATATCTACGACATCATCAACAAAATCTACTTTTCTAAATGAAAATATCATTTTGGATTTTAATGAAGACTGGAATAACTGCTTGAATTATGAACTGAAGCATATGTTTTCGAATTTTAATGAGTGCCAAGCTTGTTTTCAATATAGGTGGACTTTTCTTTACTGTTTCTTCACAAAAGAAGTAAAATTTTGGATACGTTGGAAATGTATTTTCTTTAACCAAAACAAAACGGAATAGTTTTATGAATTTCTTTTCAAACTCCAAAAAATAACTACTAACACTTCTCCTTAAAAAAAATTTACATTGAATGCATCCCTTTTGCTATATTACAAACGCTCAAATCTTCTACTCTTAGCTTAGCGCATTTTTCTGTTCTTAGAAGAAGATAAAAATTGAAATATTATATTTGGAGATCTTTTGGGGGTATAAAAAAAACAAAGATATTTTTGTAGAAATAATTTCTTACATAAGGAATATATGAATAAAGTAACAGGAATCAGAAGACTTATGATTCCTGTTATATTCATTGCTTTAGAACTGAGTGAAAATAATTTCATGTTAAATAAAAATTCACGTTTTACATTGATGGGTATTTTTTGTTGTAACTCATGGATACTTCAAAAGTTTTGTGGAAGAATTATATATTGATAATGGATGAGATACAATTTAAAAAACTGAACTATGGACAAGTAATTTTAAAGAATAACGAAAAATCAATATTCCAAAACTATGAAAAAATTCCGACTTGCTTTCATACTTAGAACTTTATCTCGTTAACCAAAAATTGGCATCCGGCTCGAAATTTTCATGATATTTTCCTTCCTTATACGAATATTGTTTTGATATTAGATTAAAAACTAGAAAAGCATGGTCAACTTTCTCATTATAAAAGAAAAATACAAGTTTCAAACTTTTCTAAACTAAATATACGCAACTTGAAAAGCTTCACAAAATACTACAGAAAGAAAATAATATTTTGAACCAACATTTATTAAGGAGACTAGACAAAACTCATTTGAATACTTTCCCATCAACTCAGACCATTCCATAACTATTACTAAAATTGAAATCGAGTGCTCAGCACGATAAAAGGAAACCGTGTCTTTTTTTAACCAAAATTCTCGTGCGTATTCTTCTGAACTGTTTTGGGTGGTGGCGAGATACCATAGCTCAAAGAAAGTCTTTCCTTCTTACCTACACCCTCTCTTTCATAAATCAAACTTCAAAGTTATCAACCTTTGGGGGAGTTAGTCCACTGCAATTCATCTCCATGATATTTTCGCCCGTGACAGTTAAAAATAACCAAAGGTAATTCCTCGAAATTATTCAAAAATTCTGAAGAAGCAGGTCTGAACAGTAACCGCGTAGTGATAGATGTGTGGGTCACAATGGAGGTTTGATCTAGGGCAGTGTGTCAGTGGTGTGTCGAAACAAAAGGGGTTCCAGTGCTTGGAGTTTGGAAATCTATCATTTTGTTGAAGGGTTCGTTTTACCGTGAGCCAATTCATTTCTTCTCATTCATTTATTAAATTTAGTTTTAAGACTATATATGATGATCAAAAATTTGCGATCAATCATTTAGGATGACTATTCTGAGCTTAATTCGATTCCTCAGATGATTTATCGTAGGTATAACTAGAGACAGATTGATATTGAATGCAAATCCATAAATCTGGTTTTCTTATTTTGGTTTAACTGTTATTATAACAAATAATTTATTTTAATAGCAATTGTAAAATACATGAATACTCATGGAAGGACAAATCAAATTACTTTAATGTGCTTAAGAGTACATTTATTTAAATTATATTTGATTCAATGGAATTACATTCTAAGATTTGTTTGGCTGAAGTCTCCAATTTTTTATTTCTGATATAGCTGTAAATAGTACCTACCGCCTGATACCAATATTTCTTAGCTGTTTTTATAACTATATACCAAGTTTAGTTTTTATATGATTTATACAAATAAAGAAACTGCTTTGTACCATATTTTAAATTCAGTTTACGCGTGAGAAATCGGGTCTTTATAAAAAAAAAAGTTTTATCTTCGATTCTTACGATTTTGGAGATTTAAAAAATAGAAAAGTGTTTCCAAAATATTGTGATGTATTTTTGCCTTTTGGGTGTTCATAAAAAACTTATTAATTATATGCTAATTTTACGCATTCCTTTAACTTTCTAGTAGAGTCTTTTTTTTTGTTTTATTCGGTTACGCTTTTCAGGAGTTTTAATCAAAACTGAACTTTTTTGTTTAAGTTAAGAGATATATATATATACTTTCCACTTACTTTCAGGAAATTTTCTATGATTAATTTTCTCAATAGGTAAGATGAATTTATTTTAAATTACAATAACTGAAAGTTACATTTCACAAAAATTACATAGGTTTTGCAGTTAAGTCTAAATAAATGTAATTTGACTGAATGTTTGCTGGGAAATAACTTATCATACTTGAAAGGATCGATTTATTCTTTTAAAGTATACAAAAGCTTTTGAACAAACTGTATTTAAATTATATCAAATTGTATTACTGGGGATTGGAATCAAATCAAAATCAAAATACCTAAAAAATAATCGAAAACAAAACCGCATGTTAAGCAAAAAACTATTAAATTTAAATCAGACAAAATTTTTGTTCGATATTGGTTTTAGATTAACATGTTTGTCGTTGTGTAAAATGTAGCTAATGTGTATGGAACGAATGGAAAATTCTTCAAGTTTAAGAAATAGTAGGAAAATGATTCTGTTACATCGATAAAATCTGTAGAATACATCATGCCATTTATTTGAAATAGTTTAAAATGAAAAGAAACTATTGTGATTAATTTAGCATAGAAACGAAAAATAAAGAAAAGTTTGTCACTCTCTGGTAAAAAATGTTCACATAGAAAACACAAATTATTTTAAAGATCAACTTAGAGCTAATTTGCAAATTATTTGAAGATTTGCAATATTAGTTTCTTTACTACGGTAAACTCCTAAACTCACTGTACAATTTTTATAAAATTAAGCTTTAAGTAACTTAAATCACTCAATTGTAATATTAAGCTTGATAAAATTTAATGGGTTTAATCTAACTTCGGGTTGAAACTTGGCAGGTTTGTAGTACATCCCAAGGGTATCCTACCCTGAAAGTATTACGACGCACTAGCCAGTAGAACCCGAGAAAACGCCCCGTAAAGTTTCGCCCAATTAACTTTTTTTTTTTTTATTTCCAATGGCAGAGCACAACACACACACTATGACCGGGGTCATCGCTCCAGACATGCCGAAATCAGTACTTACTTCTCGTTACCCAGTGGGCACCTGTGGACCGAAGCCACGGAGGTGGCTTCGGTGTTGTGTGTAAAATAAGAAACATTTTTTTATAATTGTAAATAAATTGTATTTGTAAAATTAACTATCCAAAATTGTACCATAAAACGTGTTATTTGTTTGATATTTAATTCATTAATTTTAAAACAAAATTCAATATTTAATACGTTAAATAATGAATTAATATGTTATTTCATTCGTTAATTCATCATTTTTAAGTAAAACATTAATTCAAACCGGAGAAAAAAAATACTGTAATGATTAATAAAAAATATAAGGTAATTTACTATATTTGTAGGTTATATTTTATTTAAACTTTAAAAATAATTTTTGAATAGCAAAAAAAAAAAATTTCCGAAGGTAGGACCGAACCCAGGTCGGTCAGTTGCGAGGAGGGTACGCTACCGACTGGGCAATTCGGCTCTTGTTACAACAATGCAATTTAAATAATAATCCCAATGGACTTGGTCTATGGAATGGAAGAATGGACTTGGTCTAGCCTGCGGCTAGACCATGAGGAATAAGTCAACAACAACAACAACAACAACAACAAAATAATAATCCTTATGAGTTAATTGGGCGAAACTTTAGGGGGCGTTTTCTCGGGTTCTACTGGCTAGTGCGTCGTAATACTTTCAGGGTAGGATACCCTTGGGGTGTACTACAAACCTGCCAAATTTCAACCCGAAGTCCGTTTTCGAGGTCTTGCCGTCCCCTTGTAAGAGAGTAAATAGGGTATTTTATTTTATATCTCCTACTTTTGTTTTAGCCAAAATGATTCAGATGAATTGTTCGAGTTTCTAAATCTCCCCAGATAAAACCAAGTTTTGTATTTATCATCATATGATATTATTAATGTCATATTTGTTCATATACCATACTCGCTTAAGATAAACCTGTTTTCTGAAGAAAAAAATTAGCTCTTCCTCTTATAGCCTTATGAAGAAAGTGGTGTTAATCTATAGATATTCCCTGAGGTGTAATTGATGTAATTTTAAAACAAAGAGCTACACTATATTTTAATTTAAAAATAAATTTTCTAATTTTTGTTTTTAATAAGTAGGTACATTAATTAAAGATTTTCTATTCATTATTGATATGAAATTTGATAGGTTTATTTTTTGGCATTTAAATTTGGTTTAATAGAATGAATATTAAAATAACAATTAAAAGTCAAACCAATTTGAATGAACTAAAATTTTGACTATTACTAATTGCACTTGGTCTGTTATTTACTAAAACAAAACTCATAGATGCATGTATACTATAAAGAACTAATTCAAACTAAAATATAAGAATCGCATACCAATGTTACAGAAAACCCGAGTGCATATTTTCTTTTTTTGAATCTTAACTACATTTACTTTTTACAATTTTGTATATTTTTTACTATTTTTTCAACTATTTACTATTTTTTTCAACTATTTACTATTTTTTCAACTATTTACTAGTATTTTTTGCTCATTTACCTTTATATTTCTCAACGGAAAGATAAAACAAAGTGCTTGAGTATTGCAGATTACTGTTCAATAGGAACCTTATTGAAATAAATGTTCCACCATCCACTAAAAATAAAATACCACTCTCAAATAACCATCGGCCAAGAGAATAGTAAAATTCGTTTCCTCTCATTGAATCTTCAAACAGACACACTATCTGACCTCGAAACGTGGTAGAAAATGTCCCTAATTATCAACTCCCGCTTATGTCTAACCAAGCGCTAATTGGCATCTCATACTCAGAAACTATTGAATAACGCTCCTGCGGTACACAGTTATGAGAGAGACATGGAAGCTCTTGTATAAGCCCTTCAAAATCCCCTCTTGAATAACTTTTAATGAGCTAAAATGAGGAATTCCCATTAGATTCCTATTAGAGGGGTATCGTGTGAATATTCCTTGGATATGTAATCAATAGGGATTAAACTGGAGAAGGGAGAGAGAGTTGTCTGAATTAAACGAAAGGAATTGTGCTGGATTTAAGTCATTCTCAGTGTTAGTTTCGGTAATTTGGTAATGAGGTAGATTAGGATGCTATGGGTAATATAATAACCTAGTTAAGTTTCGATTACCCATGACGACAATTGTTTGTGATAAGTATTCTTGCAGACAATTTAGTGACACTACTTACATGTTGAATTTTATTACATTGAGTAAAATGGTAATAGTATGATGAAATAAACTTATTTGCAAAATTAGTAATGATGAGATTAACCATTGTAGTTTAAATGAATAGAATCCAAATTACATTCCGACTTAATCCTTAAAATAAACTGCGGAGGACTGTTTATTATAGAATTTAAAGCATTGGAAATCAAAAGTAAACACTGATGAATAAAAATAAATCTCCATACATACATTCTCATTAATTACATGCGCATTACCATACATACAATTACTATAAAACTTGAACTTGTCTAAAAGAATACTCTTTTCGTTTTACACATAAAAATAATTTTTTAATTAAAAAAATAGTATCATAAATGAAGTTGAAATGAAGTCATGTATATTATTTTATCCGTTTTTAAGTAACAAGTACAACTAGTCTCATACATTTGCTTCAACCAAAAATTAAATTTCTATTGGGTTTGATAAAATTGTAATAACCCGATATCATCAGTCAATGTAAAGTAATCTAATTTATTTTAAAATCAAATCACTAGCAATTAAGAGACCGCGAATTCTAACCGAAAAGGGTGTACCTTACACGGATTCATACCCAATTTCCTCCAGTCTTAATTGCAAAATAATCTGCGAAGCGATCTCTCTCGAGGTCTTCGCTTAGTTTCGCCTCATTCAGAAGCCAAAGATATTCCGAAATTGATTTAACCTCATAACTCTTAAACACCAAATCAGCCATTGAAGTGCGAGAAGGATTTGCACGAAGCGATTACAATAAATCAAGGGAACCTGGCCGCTGTGTAATTGATGTTAATCGGAGCGCCAAAAAGGAATAATTAATCAGCCCCCCTTTTCTGAGCATTATCGAACTTGCAAATAAGGCTATCTGGGATTTCGGCAAGCACCCACCAGTAGTGGGATAGGCTATGTTTTGTATTTTTCTTCTAAAAACACACCTTTCGTTTATTAAAACTTATACAACAAAGTTATAAAGTTAAGGGTGTTTCATATATAATAAGAGTTAAAAATCCTCTAACTCTACTAGACTGCAACTTTACTTCACCCTTGCTGGAGAAACAAAACAAACAAAGTAGTTCCCAGCGTCGTGTCAGAATTATGAGTGAAATTAAGAACGTCAATTTAAAAATATGATTAGTTTGTTAAACCCTATGTATATATAGCGTCTTTTTATCACGATTTGCGTACCGAAATTATTCGTAGCAACCCAACAGGTTTTCTGTTCACGCAGTTTTTCCTTCCACGTAGTGACGTCATAGGGTCAGGAAACGTTGGAGTTGGATTGAATTTGGACGGGTTTATACTAGTATAAACCCGTCCAAATTCAATCTAAGCATTTTATAGGTGACAAGATAAAGACTTAGAAAGGTAGAGATAAAGAAGAGAAAGAGAGGTAAGAGAATAAGATTAAACCAGATGCGGAAAGTAAAATTTTAATTATAGTGAAATTTGAGAGGAAATAAAAGAAGTAGAAATATCAGGGTTGATTGTTTTGTAGATTTAAGTTTTATCTTACATCTCTGATGAAGAAATGAAGAAAAACTTCGAAAGGTTATATTTAAAACTAATTACTCTAGCATCTTAAAAATTTCAACTAGAAATTGATGGCATCGAATAACATAATAAAAATGAATGACGCTATAAACAAGTTTAAAAAAGGTTTCTCTTGGAAAAATCATACAAAATACTTTCCTTCGTTTCTAAATTTATTTGGTCTCTTTTTCATTAATATGTGTCCATTGTTTCTTATCATTTTAAAAACTCGCTATACTTCTTTCATAAAAGTTAAAGAAAAAAATTTTTTTTTATTTGAATAAAACTAAAGATAAATAGAATTCCAAAAAGATTAAACTTTTCGATTTTATATTCAGAAAACAAGTTAAGAAGGAACAAACTTTGTTGCCTAGTTATGGGGTGGAACAAAGAAAGTTTTTTGCTCCCAAAAAAATCGATATCTTTTTAAGTTGTGGTTGTTTGCGCTTTTTAGAATCCTATTTTGTTAACGAGATATCTTCCATTTAGTTGAGAAAATCTCGGTTAAGTTTGGGTCGTATTACTCTTACTGATTTCGTTCAGGGTCTTTCAATTTTTTTTGCATCACTTTATTTAATTAAAACACAGATTTACAAATAGAACGCAATGACTGAAATGTTAGAGATTTTTTTTTAAATCTTAGACTATATTAATTTTTTAAAAAAGAACTTGTGTAAACTGTTTAAGATGACTTACCCATATATTTTCACCTTGAGGTTAAGTCAAAGTTAAGGAATTTTGTTTCATGCCTAGTAGGTGAATTGAAAAATTAAAGAAATATTGGTAGGTATAGTAAAATAAAGATAAATACTTACGAAGAAAAATTGAAATACCTAATACAAAGCCAAATATGAAATAGAGCATTTTCAATCACATGACTCGGACCCACTCGGACATAACAACGGCCTTAGCAACGGGTTCTTTTCCTCCAGCAGTTAACAGTTAAAAGAAAATAATGTGCGAATGCTCTATGCACTGCTAAATTATGCGAAAGTGTTAGGGAACGTTAATTAGATATAAATGAAGATATGGTTTTTGGATATAAACTTTCAGATAAAAAAGAACCTTAGAACATATTCTATGAATCAAATATGATAAATAATTACCAGTCTTGTATATTCATTAGTCCATAATCTTGCAATTTAAAATTACAAAATTTATATTGTTATGATAGTTTATTTTAAATTATGGTTTAACTTAAGATACACAAACTTTAAAGATTTATTGTCACTACCCCACCATTTGGAATTTCCTGTAAGATTTTAATGGATCCCCATTATTACAACAGTTACATACTAGATACAGCATGTTTCATACAAATATCTGCATTGTAATACTTTTCAATGATATATCATAGCAATAGAAACATACGAAAACTATTTCAAAATGTTTCCTCGGTGAATACACGTGAGACAAATGTTCTCTTTGTAGAAAACGGGTGGAAAATTACTTTCAAGCCTCGCTTTTTCAAAGCCCTTAAGGAACAAGTGCAGATTTTCTCCAGAGAGCAGGAACAGCGTCGTGTCTTCTTAACCGCCTCCAAAGTTTCTTATATATTGAGGGTCTCTATTGGCAGTCATAAATTTTAGCACGTCCCTATTGGATACTTAGGGGGATGACACTCTCAGAAGTGTCCCTTCTTTCATGAATAACTCTGTGCAATACTTTTAAGCGACTTGTTGTCTGGTAGAGTAAGAAGAGGAAGTTTTTACAACGGGTGTGAATCACAGTCCTTGAAGTTTTGGACTACCTATTAAAGAAATACGATAGTTGTAACTTCGAGTAAGGACGTTTTTAGTTTTGTTTTTCAGATAGATGTTTGCAGTTAATTTTGATGTTCTAGAAAAAATCAAATATACTTAACTAATTGATCAATGAATTGTTTATTTAGGTTTAAATGTGTCTTCATCCAATTGAAAGCGATCCTAAAAACATAACAAATATTAATTATTATGATTATATGAATCTTTCAACAATTTTAAATATTCTTACATAAAAAAAAACTTTTCTACAGCACATTTTGGAAAAGAAAAATATTTCAGCTCTATGACGTTATTCATATTTACGTATGTGTAATGTTTTATAAATTGTTAATGTTTTTTACACTGACAACTTTTTTACAAACTGTAAAGTTTTTTCCGAACATATAAATAAATAAGAAGTATCAATGTAAAATTATTACCTAATATTGATTCAAGTCATTTATTTACTTATACCATCATCATTTAATTAAAATATAGTATTCAACATAAAAATATTCTGATTTTACTAATATTTATTATTTTAATAGCTATAATTATTAGATAGGACTCTCAGAAATTTTTTTGATAACCCAAATACGAAAGGGACTTGAAAGAACCAGGTTTTTTTGTACATAAAAGTATCCCTTGCCATGGTTAAAATCGTGAAAGGAAACACATTGTGCCAAAATGATCCCGATAATTATCTTTGGCAGCATTGTTCGTTTTCGATCAAAGTTTTGGCATGATCTTTCTATAAGTTCCTCTATGGTTCAATTTACTATCCTTTTATTTCCCTACTCTATTACCCCTGATGATAAATAGTAGATGTAAGGATAAATTATTATGGAATGTCCTTTTGAGTAAAATAATATTATTCAACATCAAACTGAAAATTACATTCTTTAACCTTATGGGAAAAATCATAAATTACTTGAAAGTGAAAAACCCTGTTTTTTTATCCTAGTTTTTCCTTCCCCTTTTTCTTCAGAACCATAGAATTTTTAGAAAAGGTTAACTATTCTGTACACTTTTTCCTCACTTTATTGTTAAGTGTTAGAAAAAGTTGGACAGTATCAATTTTTTCTTGTTTGGTGCCTATCGTAATGGTCTGGTTCTCTTTAGTCCTACTTTGGGGTCACGGACACTAACATACAGTACAAAGAAACCGTATCATAACTCAAATCTTAACGTAAGTAAGTTAACAGTTTTTTTTATAAATATATTTTTCTTACATAAAAATTATGTTATTAGACAAAAAATATTAAGCTGTTACAGATTACACACATTTTGGAGCTTTGGCATGGATACTATATCACTACCCTTAAGAAAGGTTTTTGCTTGCACCCAACAAAACTTAATCGTTCTTTGATTAGCAACTTTTGATTTGATTCATGCCATTAATTAATTTTTGAGAAATTTTAAATTCCTTCTGTAATTACTGTATTTGTAATTAAAACTTATTTAATTAACAACAATAAATAATATATAATTGACTTTATTTATCTCTATCATATATATTAGAAGATGAAATAGTTTTCAAAAAATACTTATATTTTTTTGCTATAAAACGCATCAGTTCTAGTTAGCACAAGAATAACTAATTTTCTTAAATATGTTTAAGTATAAAAATAGGATAGCTCGATTTTCATTAATGATTTTCGCTTTTAAATTGAAGTTAAAGTAAATCTGGCTTAAATTTTTAAGATTTTCCATTAAGCGTTTATTGACGTTTAAAGAAATAAAACACCCATATTATCTGGGGAAAATATTGTAATAAATATGGGGGGGATATTTAAAATAAATGCTTAAGAAAATAATGTGAATAATAAAAGCTCCCTATGTGGTCGTAACAATAGGACGTAATGATGGAAAACAAATATTTATGTTGTAGTATTAAAGGTAAATAGAAAATCGGAAAAAAAAAATCCCTGTTTACTAATTTATAAGGCATGATGTGGTTAACTATGAGAACAACAAAAAGTTAAAGCTTTAGCATCTTTAATATTAACTAGGCTCATAATCTTTAATGTGTGAAACTTAACAAATTAGCTTTGAACTTTAATGAAAGCTGAGGTAATGGACCATAATTAGTTGCCCAGCAAAGATAAAATATATTTATGACACTAGAGTATTTTTTAGGTAATTCCCAAAATTTATGGCATGATGTCAGTTAATTAGATGATAAAATAATGTTTTTGTTCACAGTCAATGCGCAGAAAAAATTAGATTCCATGTAAATAAAATCAGTGTTTATTAAAATAATCCCGTGGATACGAGATTTGTATCATCTAAGAAAATATATTTGCTATTCTTATTTTTCGCTTATAATTCAAACATACAGAAAAATATTCCATTTACACTTGTAGTTGCTCCTTTCAGTTCAGTTGTAGTTTCCTTTTCGTAATTAATGTAAAGTATAAAAGTTCATAATTTAAAGCAAAAAGATTATCCGGAGACCAAAGGTAATCTTAAAAAACGAAGTTTTAGGGGTAACGCGTTTGAAAAATATGAATTCGGAAAATTTACTATCACAAAAGTGAAAAAAACTAAACCTCAAACTTTTACTCAACTTACTTGATAAATGTGTGAAAACCGGGAATATTCGGAAATTCAAAGTCATTCTTTTGCGCAGAAAATCTTTTCATGTGCTCTCTTGGGTATAGCTGGGTAACCACAGCCCTATTTCGATAACAAGGTAAACATTCATCGACCAACATTTATGAGTAATAACTGTTTAAAGTTTTAAAATAAATTTTCACTTCGAAGCTAAACTATATGATATCTAATACCATCTCCACGGAAAGAAAAAAAATTAAAAAGACAAGAAAACCGAAGCAAATCATCAGAACTTTCACGTAAACTAGAACCCGTGGATGTTGGCCGCATTTAATTTTATCACTCAGTTTTGATTTGTGAAACTCTTGGGACGTTTCAAGTTTTTGGACCACCATAGTAAAATCAGAGATAGCGTTATTTATGTGAAGGCTCATTCGGGCAAACTCGGGTAATTTAAAGATGAAGGGGACCTAGATTCTCTTTCTATCTTGTTTGAGCTCATTTTACAACGTTGATATGAAATTTACATACAATCAGTTTTTGCGATTATGATGTTGGAATTGATTCATGGTTTCATGTTGTAGCTCACAGTATTCCTTTTTCAAAAATTTGATTTGTATGTTAGGAATTTTTTTTCAAAAATTTAGTTTGTTGATATGAGACTTTATTGGAAGACTTTCCAAGCTAAATTTAAACCACTTAAAAATATAGCGATGGCATTATAGGAAACTTTAAACATTTTGAAAAGAATTTTATTGATACGAAAGTGTTCATAATATTGACTTAATCTGGATTATGCGAACTGTGGAATAAATATAAGTTCAAGTATCAATACAGCTTGAGCTTAGGAGTAGAGATAGTTTCAAATAGAAAATATATCTGGATATATTTTGAGATTTGAAGATGGAAAGTTTCGACAAATATCCAGAAAATTTTAGTAGCTAACATTTTCCTACTTTAAAAAAGGAAGGTCTTTTTGAATAAGACATACCAACATCCGGGATAAAGTTTCTGCAAAAAATTTCGAAAGGATAAGTTTGGGATATAATATTTCTAGAAGTAAGAATGTTTTTGATTCGCCATGGATTTGTCTTTATTTTTTTTAAAGAATATAAAATTGAATTCCAGAAAAATACGCAGTCTAAGCAATATTTACCTTTTATATGTGTTACAAATCAGTAAGCACGTACCAACGTCAAATAAAGTACTACAAAACCACATTCTGTTCTTTATTAAAATTTTTAGCTGTAAGTTAAGTAACTAAAATCAATCTAAATGCTCTCAACCCTTAATGCTTTTCATCAGTACCTACTGGTTCATTGCTATGCAAAGTACCTCCTACGGGAGCCAGGGTTTCATTCGTCGAGAATCGACATGCTGAAATGGCCCGCTTCGACCCAAAAAACGTCGATAAATATCCAGTGATCCACGACGCGTCTAACACGTACCGGGTATCAAGTTCAGAAAGGCCGCCTAGGGAAATAAGGAGCAAGTGGGTCGTTGACGTTCAATTGTTCCTTAAATAGAAAATGAGGTGGAATGAATTTCACGAGGAAAAAGAGCTGGAATTTCGAATAAATTTTATTTTTAGGATGAAGGTTTAAATTGATTAGAGTAACTTTGTTTGATGTACAATCCGAAACACTGATACGACAGTTAAAGTTTTGTTTTAATTTTATTTATATAAGGTTGCAGTAAACTCTGTAATAGTGTTGAAACTTTATGTAATCAAAGGTTTATTTGTATAAATTACTAGCGTGGTTCTTGTAAAAGAAGGTAATGTTTTTTTTGGTAGAGATTTTCAGTAAATACGGGAACTCCCTCCTCAAGTCTACTTTACCCCATGCACTACCACTTGGGTGTTTCAAAATTTTTTTTTCGAATTTCCCAGATGCCCCCCTCCCCTCAAGTTGTTACAAATACTAAAACATTATTACATGCAAATTTTCAGGTCTCTAGGACGATTTTTGACCCCCGCGCCTTTCAAAAGTAGGTTTCCCATGTTAAAGTATAGGGAAAATATTGAAAATTGAAATTTTGGTTCTTTTCAATTTTACGAGCCTGAACGCAGTCAATATCGAATTAAAACCTATACATCATCTTTGGGACATCATTGCCTCAAGATTCTATCGGAAAATATTCCATGGCACCTACTGGGGAGTAGTTACACGGGGGGAAAAGCGAGCTTTCACCGAAAAACGAGGATGCTTGCCGGCGCTTGCGGCGGGAGCTGGATGAAGGCCTCTCATGGGGGGTCCAGACACAACTCCCGCCAGATGGGTTCCAAATGAGCAGATACCTTAGGAAAAAGGTTCAATAAACACTTAAATAGGCTTTTATCCAGGTCCCTCCACAAACGCCGGCGAGCATAACCAGCACCCACGGCAAACATCCTCGTTTTTCGGTGAAAGCTCGCTTTTCACCCCCGTGTAACTACCCCCCAGTAGGTGCCATGGAATATATTTCTGATAGGATCTTGAGGCAATGATGTCCCAAAGATGATGTATAGGTTTTAATTCGATATTGACTGCGTTCAGGCTCGTAAAATTGAAAAGAACCAAAAATGACGATATTTTCAATATTTTCCCAATACTTTAACATGGGAAACCTACTTTTGAAGGGCGCGGGGGTCAAAAATCGTCCTAGAGACCTGAAAATTTGCAGGTAATAATGTTTTAGTATTTGTAACAACTTGAGGGGGGGCATCTGGGAAATTCGAAAAAAAATTTACCATAGACTTTCGAAACACCCTAACTACCACTAACGTTATGACAGATATTAAACCCGTAATTTAAGACACCCTGTTTTCCACTGCTGTTTCTCGATTTATATTGTTCCTATATTATTTTCATGTATTGTTCACTTATGTTTATAACCTCATCACGTTTAAGTTTTTTTTTGTTGTAATTCTTGTTGTATACCAAATTGTAAGTTATTATTATTATTAGTTATTATTTAGTAATTATTTCTATGAATGTTCGTTCACCTACATGGATCTTTGTGCGATCCCAGGTGATGTAAATATTTTTTTCTCGTTCTATTTGCTTATTGTAGTAAATAAATAAATAAAAAATAAAAAAAAAGTTGCTATTGGTGGTGCTGAAGACTGGAGGTCAGAGCTGTAGATATGGGACTTGTTGATATAAACTAGCAGAGGGCAGTTGGGGATCATTATTCAAGCAGTGTGGTTGCAGTGCGAGTTTTTGTGCAAAATCGTGTTATTTCTCAACTACAAACTTTTGAAATCGTTTTATTTTCATGGTCTTATCGTTAGTTTAAAATAATCTCTCACAGTGATATGGAAAGTAGAGGTCATAACCTACATCTAAGCACACCTTTAATACCGCACAACTGTATTTTAGATGTATTAAGAAAATTTTTCCCGTAAATGTGATTGGTGCAAATACGGGCACCCTTTCTTGGTGTAAATAGTGGCTCCCATTTAAAGGGGAGTAGAGAGAAAGAGACTTAAACGGTTTCAAAGAAACTGGGGTGAATTCCATGAACAGCTACATCTTCATCGATACTGAATTAATGGCTTTTGAGTTGGTTACAGGAAAAACTTGCTCTATAGAGGGAAATAATGTGTCAGAATCTCGTGTCCTTTAGTTCGTGTCTTTGGACTATAGACATTTTGAGCTATTTTTTTATCAGTTTTATGGAGGGTGCCAATATTTTAACCAAATCCCTTTTTTTTTATTAAATGTGCAAGTAGCATGCATCGTCTTATATTCATATATGCCTTTTAAATTTATGAGATCTAGTTACAAAATTATGTAATTATTAATTATTTAAAGTATATGCATTAAAATGATCAACATAATTAAAAGTGTATTTATTGGTATTACAAATGGTTACTTCAAAAAATGACTGATCATTTCATTCTAATCATAGAGGTTTAGAAGATAAGAAAATAAATAAGTTAGAATCCCTATAAAAACTACTACAATTAAACTTATCTACTATTTTTTAAGTAATTAAAACTAACTATTTTTTATTTAAGTAAATTAATTAAATTTTTTATGCAGTTAGAGTTAAATATTGCATGCATTTGTGTAATGAAGAAAAAGAAATCAGATTCCCTCTTCTCTCATTATAAGTTTTTTTTTTTTGCCTGGCTTATACTTGTGTAGGCGGCAAAATAAATGAACCTCAGAAAAGTAACATTTTTCTGTTGAATGTGTAAACAATACGCAGACTTAGAAAAACTAATGTCTTCATCATTCAAAGTCACCTTCAAATTGTTATTTTTCTCGACAGTAAAAAATTAATTCAGAGGTATTCAGAGACTTAAGTACTATCATAAGAAAGAATAAAACAAAGACATTTAGCACAATTTCATCCCACAAAATACAAAAGAGGAAAGGAGGGAAGTAAATTTTCTGCTCCCACGTTCTCATTTAGAAAGATATAACTCTTCCGTGCTAATTTTTTCTCACTTCCAGCTTAGAGCCCAAGAAATCTGAGAAAGAAAAACTTTTGTCTCCATAAATTCAAAGAAAAGCTAGTTATTTACTTTTCTCCTTCATGAAAAGTTTTTCTCGTTATTTCGAAATCAACATTATCTTTAAGAAAAATGGACGACGCTAAAAGTAATAAGCCTTAAAAATATCCTAGACTACTTATTATTTATATAACTCTCAGGTTTTCTGGGAAAAATGTCGTAAAGAAAACAAGTTCAGGACTTTTTTAATGGAAGTTTGATTTTTTAATGAGTTAGTTTCTGGAGACAATATTTTCTCAGTGAATAAGAAACTGTACACTAAATAAATAAACTTTTCATCCCAACAGCAGTAGAGTTATTTACGTTCCTTTCCAAAATGTATCCTTTTTAAAATTTATGATTGATTAATTTTTTACCTTTTTGGATGATGAACTCATTAAATTGAGGAAATCATGATAAAAAAAATAAAATGTTTGTATGAAGTATGTATTATCTCTCTATTCTAAAAAAAAGTTTTTGGGGAACGGCTTCTTGATAAAAAAATTTTTCATTACTGATCCGAATGCCAAATTTCTGGCATCAAAATGTCCGGATTCTTTCAAGGATTCCGAGTTAGGTGGCAGATTTTTTTAAAATTCCAACTTTAAAATATTTCTTTTTTTTTTTAGATTACGGATAAGGTTATGGTTACAAAGCAAGTACTATCAACCAATTTATTATCCGTCCAATCACAACAACCAATTGACGCCATATTTTATGAAGAAATACTTTCTACATTAAATGTCTTTAAAAGACTGATAAAAGTATTCTAAAAAATTTACAGATGCTATTCCATACTAAAATTTAAAGTCTGGGTTGAAACAAAAATATTAATGATAAAGCACTATGTGTATACTGACGATAGTTACTAGGTACAATATTAAATTTAAAAGATTCATTAGTGCACGTTTTTTTTTCTTCAGATTTATTGTACTACAGAATTTTGATTTATAGTTATATTTCACTGAAAATATTACCCTAAATATCCTATATTTCTAAGTTTAACTTTTCTCTTTTGAAAAGATTTAATAGGAAAGAAATCGAATCAATTATTTCCTTTTCTACTTTTTTGGATTTTTTTTTAAAAGGAAGAATCCTTTGACTCTACTTCCAGGGAAATACTGGGATCTACTAAACATTGTAAAATATAGCTCCTGAGTTTTACAACCTGTAAGGTTTAAGAGAAGTGGAGATACGCGAAACTCAAAGCATTACAGTCGTAAATGAGAGTTTTGAAAGTAGAGAAATAAAAGGAAGAGAGGATCCTTTCCTTAGGATCCCTTTAGGTTTTAACATTTTAAAACGTATGGAAAAAGAACTCTCCCTTATCCTCCATCTTTGTTTTTCTCTTGAAGTTTGAGAAATTAGCTCATACTAGTATACTTTTTTTTTAAAGAAAAAAAAGCTGCCATTATCATTTTCCTTTTTTAAAAGTATTTTTTTTTGTATTGATGAATAGTGTGTAGTCTACATTCAACTAGAAAGTATTTATTTGCTCGTAAAAATTTATAAACCAAACAAAACCAATCAAATGTTAAAATCAAATGCAGTTTAATAGATTTCAGCGGTTTCTTCTATCAATTTAAAGATATACGTTCTTTTTTAAAGTATTTAAAAGTTAAATTCAATTTAAAGACATTATAAAAACAAAAATACTAAATTTTATCATAGAAATACGTGAAATATAAAATATTTAATTTTTTATAACATAAATCCCCCAGGCTTTTATGGCCATATATCACTCTAGATTACTTTGTGAATATTCCTTCTGTTTATGCACTATGCCCGAAATGAATAATGGCATTCTCCAAGTATAAATGAATAAGACCAAAGATAAATAGCTATAAAGGCCAAAAGTCATTCAAACAATAAAACGGAATGCTAAAACAAACTGTTTAAAAAGAAATTCGACATTTCATTTGCTTTTGCCTTTTGTCAACTATGCAATTTTATCTGTGGTACGAGTATTCTTCCAATTTTGCAATTTTCTGCAGCAATTCATATTATGTTGTGTTTTTCTTACGATATTCTTTTCAATAACTTACTTTGTGGTTTTCCTCTGCGGATACATTTATTTCTTATCGTCCTGATGTTTTTATACGGCGTGTGGAACGTCTGAGCGAACGACTGCTCTTATTTTTGAACATAATTTTATATGATGGATGAACTGTAGGAATAGTAGGAATGGAGTTTTATATGTCCTTTCATAATTACATACTTTAGTATTTTCCATCTAAAGGAATGTAACTGAGGTGTGTAAAAGACTGCCAGTTTGAATAAAAAGGGCATATAGATTACGAAGGATGGAACATAATGAATCTCCTTTTTCTGTAATAAAGGAGATTTCTGTTAATTTTCTGTTTCTGTTTTTGTAAATAATATAATTTTTTAATTTTTTTAACCATATAAAGAAAAGTAAAAGCAATTTCAAAGACAGATGGCAATTTATTTTATCACCAATTCTTTAATTTTTCTTTTAGAAGTAAATTTTTTTATTCTGGAATAAATCACGTCTATTAATACTAAAAATAGCTATAAAATAATAATAAAGTGATGTAAAAAATGGGGGAAAACCATCGATCAAACACATAGATTTGAACGAATGTTTGTATAGAGAAGGAATACTGGTTTCAATTAAAATGTAATATTATACCGATTGGGATTAAACTGAATGTGGCTCCATATTGATTATTTGTGCTATTTTTGGAAATCTTGAACTGGACATCCACAAATTGAACAAAGCTGAATTTTTTATTAGAGGAATGGATTTTTCAAATAAATGGGATTAGCTACATATTGGTTGACTAGGTGATTTCCCCTAACCATTTCATATTGTTCGTATTTCCCCATTCGTGTTTAATAAGATTTATGACCTTTAAATATCCCTTTTTACATGGAGCTGTCGGAGGAGTTTGATGGATCACATAAGTAAAATCTACGGTTTATTTCAATGGATCGAATAATGATACATGCTTAACAAGGACATGAAATAATAATTAATTTTTAAAAAATTGTTTTGAGGTCACTCTCTCAGGGAGATTCCGCCCATCAACTTTGTTAAGTTTGAATTTCAGTGATTGAGAATATTGTGAAAAAAAAAACCACCTTAAAATAAATTAGTTGCGTCGCATGAAAATTCTTTGAAGGGGTAGTCGCTTTTCTTTTATAATTAATAATAAACTTTTTATAATTAGAATCAATTTATACGAATATTTTATACAAATAAAGTTAAACAATTAAACACTTAAACTTCAAAATTATATCTATGCAATAAACGGGGTATCGAGGAGAAATGAATGTGTTTTGGTGGGTTTAGCTTAAAGCAATAAGTAGAAATATACCAACATGTTACTGCTCAACTTCAACATCCGTGTTAGTTTCTTGAGCATTTCTCCTTGACATTTACTTTGTGATTTTTATCTCCTGATGAGTTTTTTTTAAACCCAGGTAAGGTGTAATAATCGTTCAACAGCTACAGTTAGCTTACATGCTTGAAGAAAGTTTATTTTCTGTAGTATTTTGAAGTAAAAAGTTTGTTTGTCTATTATCAACATATAAGGATATTTCCGAATTATTTTAAATGCAAACATAATCGTTCTGTATCTCTCTATATTAAAAAAAAGTAACAGTGACCGCGGCCGCCGCCGCCGCCGCTGCCGCCGCCGCTGCTTTTGAAAATTTTATTTTTGAACACTTTGAACTCTCACTACGCAAAAACTATTCGACGGAAATTTGTGAAATTTTAAACATTGCTAGACAAATGTATGAGGATTGTATTCGTTCTAAAAGCTAATAGATGAGATAATTAGTTCTGGAGTTATTTAATGTCAAAGTCGAAAATTATTTTTTTCTGCTGCGAGTTCGCCCCCAGCAAAAGCTATTAGCAGCAGAAATATGATTTTTTTCAGACACATACTCTTAGATGTGCAGTTTTGCACCACGTCGCCCTTTTTTCGAATTTCGAATTAGTTTTGGAGTAATTAAGTTTTAAAATTTCGAAAATTTTGACGATTTTTCTGTTTTTTCGTTATAAAAGCAAAACTAATCATTGTAGAACTATGATATTTTAAAGACACATACAAATATTTTTTATAAAAAGATTGGCTTTTTGTTTTTTCAAGAATTCTAATTAGTTTTGGAATTATTAAGATTCAAAGTTTTAATTTTTTCTTCTCTTTCTTGCCATTCACTAGAGAAACAGACGAGTTTTAAGCGTGTTTTATGATGAGTCTGATTTATTTTATTTTCAACAATGCTTTTTTCTTCAAACTGGTTGATTATTATTAGCAGACTTGCTCGATATTTTTTTAACATTTCGATTAAATTATTCATAAGCTAGAAAAAAATATATTTCAACAACATTTTTTTCTGTTAATTTGGAGGAATGATCCGAATTAAATTATTTATGCAAGAGAGAGGTATTTTCGGTATTAATTAAGCTTAATTAATTAATTAGGATTAATTCAGCCAAGAGGGTGGTGCTGGATTGTTGAGATGAACAAGCGAGCTCTGCTCGCTAAGATCCCGAAGCGATCTGAAAAGAACTGCGAAGCAGTTACGGGGGTTGGTGAGCGATAGCGAGCAGGGGGCAGGCCCCCTAGTAATTTAAAAAATAGATATTTTTAGATTGAGTAATAATAAAGAATTGAGTAAAGAATTTGTATAGTTTTTATGAAATGAAATATTAAGGAGTTTTACAACTTTTTGCTTAGTGAGCTGAATGTGACTGCTCCAATAAATACCCATCTCCATCCATGTAAAGCCAAAAATTGAGTTTAATTTGTAATTTTAATTTAAAAAATATTCAACTAAATATTTTAATGGAATTTCTTTTCACCCTCATAAGGAGAACCCTGCTTGAACCCAATCGATTTCAACTCATTTCTAATGAAAATTCCCGCGCACACTCCTACCAAATAAAATATTTCGCCTTTCCTTGCGCCATTTATTTTCGCATCGGGATATCTGCTGTATACATCTGGCAGCAGTTGGACGGAAAAACTGCAACAGAAAGATAAAGAAGAAGCGGAATTCTTTCAATCTTTTAAGAACCTTTGACTGATGCACATTTGTATTTTTTCTTTCACGAAAGGGCGGGTGGAAAAAAGTTGTGGGACAAGCAGTAATCCGGCAAATACTTTTTTTTTTCACTCTTGTGGAATATTCGTTAACTCTCTCTCTCCCACGTGATCAGATCGTGCGTAATCCATTAAAAATATATCCAGAAGGGAGGTACAAGCCGTCGAGGGAAGATTGAATCGCATTTTCTAAAAATTACTTTCAAAGCCACCGAGAAAATCCTTCTTTAATAGCTTTGATGTCTCCCTCACTGCTCTGGGAATTGCCTGTCTGATTCAACTTCTGCGTTCGCTTATGGTTGAATTGCTTTGGAAATAAATTTGAAGGTAATCAACAAAACTAAACCAGATGGCATAAGTTTTGATTGGTTTATAGCTTTGGATATGTATAAAGCTTTGGTGTAAAACGTGTTTAAATTGGTTTTCAGGGAAGAGATCTTTACAAAATGAGAGGAGTTATTTTCGTTTGGTCACGAAATATTTGTATTTATTTTTCGTTACACCTGAAATTCATAAATATGTATAATTTTAAAGGGAAACCAGGTTTATGTTATGGGGTAATTTATATGTGTATACTGACTTAATAACTAAAATATGAGCTGGTACATGTCTTTGCACTTTGAAATGTTCACACTTGTAGTTAGTTTTAGTAAATAAAAGAAAATAATTTGGCCCCCTTTAAAGAATAAAAATTTTAGTGACTAAAACAATACATAAAATTATTGATATGGTTTGCTTTCCAAATCTCAGAAACAAGTTACGTAAAATTCTTCTTCAATATTAAACAGCTTTAAAATATTCTAATAAGATAAATAAAAAAAGATGGGACAAATAATTGTCAATTTACTTAAATATAGTCTTTAGTCACACATGCTTACAATTAACTGTAAAATTATGTTAAAAAATAGAGGGGGAATTTGAGAGATTACTGATAAGGATTACAAATGAGAGATTACAGATTACTGATTACTACTTACAAATTATTATTATTAGCACTATTGGAAATAAAGAAATCTATAGTAAATGAACAATATGAAAAATAAAGTGAAAAGTACAGTTTGCAATTAAAGTGCAAAAAATGAGTACCTATTTACTTAAATACAATGTTAAAATCTCCTTGAAATGGAAATTTTAATACATTTGCTTTCCTTTCATAACATTAAAAACACAATGAATGCAACCAAAGGAAACATTAATGAATAAAACAAATACAATAATAAGAATTTATGGGGCTTTCAAATGTCTGATTCTCTTGGTAGAAAGAGTTGCGTCCAATTTGATTGTTGAAGCGTATATTCAAATTCATGTAAGATATGTTTTTCTGCAGGTTCCATCAGCAATATCGACGACGGCACGTACCGCTGTCCGGACGGCTCCTCTCCCACCATCAGACACAAGCGCATATCGGGAGTACTTGGGGCGGCCTCCAGCGTCACTTCGATCCAAGTGGCGAATTTGCTGCGCTTGTTCAAAATACCCCAGGTCAGTTGCTATATTGAATTCACTTTGCAGTAATCCCTATCGTTGCCTGTTTGGTTGGAAGAAAAGAAAAAGGTTGTATACAGCATGTATCGTATTGAAAAATTATATTATTACAAATGGGAAAATCAGCATTGATAAATAATTCTTAAATGGCTATTCAAGCGCTACCACCCTCTATGTGTGTTATTCAAATATTGACTGTCATATCTGTTTGAATTATGGATGTGCCGTCATCTTTTTCTTGAACCTTCGTGCAAGAACATAAAAATTTGTTCAATTAAAAGCTTTCTACTTTTTCTTCTTTTTAAATAGTTTCTGTTTTTGAAAATTACTTAAAACGGTACTTTTTTCTAAAGAGGTAAATGGAAATTTTGGAATAACAAGAGAAGAAAATTTCAATGTACCTAACTTAATTCAACGAACATCATTAGTTTATAATCTTTTTTGAGAATAACCATAGTACTTTTGAAGATAATGAATAATAATTAGAATTGATTATACTGACTTTGAGCTGTAAAAAAAAAGATGAAGGTAATTTACGAACACATTTGCAGGGAAGTAAATGTTTGATCTGGCTTTCTCCTCTTTCGATTTTCTTAATTAATTCCAAACTCCATCATTCATTATTAATGCATTTACCTTCCTTTCACTCAAAATCTCATTTCGCACAAAAGTTCATCCCAATACTTCCCCTCCAGCGGAAAATAAAGCGATGTTTTAAACAAACAGCTCTGGACTCCATTTGTATCGAGTTAAGAAAGTACAGCTGCGATTCCCTCTTCCTCAAAACAAATAGGAGTTTCTCCAAGTTCTTTCTGGAGCAACTTTCGGAGTCATCTATAAATTACGTCATTCGCGCTTAGTTGGGATGCTTAATAGTGTTTCACTTTAAACCGCGCACGTCCGTTGAGGCTTGACTCGCTTCCCAGTGACAGTGGGTATGATTTAAGTCTTCGGGGTTATTCATAAATCAAGTCTCTCATTTTCGTGATGCTACACGCTCAAGAAATGTCACACGACAGCGGACCTTTCCTGTGGGCCTCCATTGTCTGATTAATCGCAGGTTTTAACATTTTACAAATAAAAAAAAAATAATGTAAGAAAATTTGAAGTTTGGATAAATATTTAGCTATAAAAGTATACTCTCTGGAAAACTAAAAAAAAGTAATGTTTCTCTTAACTACAATAACGTCATCTTATCTAGATTTTTCTTATACTTAGACAAGGAGTGGTTACAAGTGATACTCAAACTTTTTTCTTTATCTATATAATAAAAAAATTTGATCCTCATTTTAATAGAAGAGTAAAGTCTTAAGTAATGTTATGACTGATATTTTTTTTATTTAAAAGGTATTCTACTGTTTTTTTTATTTTGAAATAATTAGGGTAAAACTTATATATTTTTTAGTATTGAGGTCTGTTTTTCGTTTTTAAAATATTTAGAAAATCTCCTTATTTTATAGAGAAAAGTTTAAAACTGATTTTAATTACGGATTAATAATTTAAAAAGTATAATCCCACGTAATGGAACGCTCAAATTGTTTTGTAACTTGTTCAGCCCCACTGATTATTTAAAATACGTTCTACTCTGTACTGCGCATATGAGACATATTATCGTTACCACCACGCCAAAAACACGAATTTTCTATGTATAAGAATAGCATATTCGTGTTTTTGGCGTGGTGGTAACGTTATGTTGTATAGGCTAAGTGTGTGTCAATTGTGTGCACTTATTTTCTATGATTCGTTCTGCACAGTAAGCAGAATATTATCCATGCATACTTTTCCAACTCAAGCTGGGAATATAAATCACGCATAAACTACCTTGTTCTGATTACTCTATCACATCAGAGTCATACGAGTTTACTGTATCTTGAAAGATGAGTACAGTTATCCTATCCATTAAAACTTTGTAAAAAGCCCCCCCCCTAGAAACATATTTTTAACTTAGTTAGACATTGGATTGGACGCATCACAAATGACTGGGGAAGCGCCTCTTCCTCCATGACCTCATAAACTTACCTGTATATTGTTTATGGTAGGCCCCATAAACCTACCGATCCCTTTAAGCATGATACGGAATTTAAAGATGGCCCCTTGCTGTACCCCGAGCTTCATGCGGACCAGAATGAAGTGCCATTAAAGTCTTTTATTCTTCTCAATTGTTATTCCTGAGGTGAGCTCCTGTTTGATAAGTGTGGGAGGAATTTCTGGGGATAAAAATTGCACGTCGTCCGCGGCTAATGCGGTGATATTTCAAACCCCTTCTTTGTTGGAGGGGTGTTTAATTGAGGTAATTTGGGTAGGTTGGGTGGCGAGGATGTATCGAAACATCGATTAACCTTTGTGCGGTTTGTTGTTTCGAGAGCGTAATAGAGGCGGGATTTAGGATGAGTTTGCTTTCATGAGGTGGGAAGTCCTCTTTTCTATTTCGCTATCCTTTGACTGAAGCCAAAACTGTGGTCGTGTAATCTCCCTTTGGAAAAATTAAGAATTAGGGCCAGTAGGTATAGTGTGGGGGAGTTTTCATTTTCAAAACTTTCGGGCTTATTAGATGAATCAGATTATTATGAGCTTGTGTAGATTCAAACGTATGCATTTTATAGCTCAAATGTCTTCAAGACAAATAATGTAAAGTAATAAACAATATGTACCATATTTGATTTAAATGAATAGCTAGTATATATTTGAATCAATCAAAATCAATCAATCAAATTCTGCCCAGGCCTAGTGGCCTATCTTGAATACATCTAGGAAAATAAAGATGCAACAATACTAGGTAAACTTTAACCAGGAATATTTAGTAAAAATTGTTTATTGAATCTACGCGTTGAAATGTATACTTGACTTGACTTGACTCTCTTCACACCGATGTGGTGTATGAGGCCGCAAGCTCAGCCCTCCACTCCCGCCGGTTAAGTGCCGCAGCCCTGGCAGCCCCCCAGCTGGGCCAACCCAGGGAGTTTCTTTCTGTTATGGCCATCCTGCGCCAGGTCTGCCTGGGTCTTCCTCTTTTTCGCCTTCCTTCAGGTGCCCAGGTCAAAGCGACTCTCGTAGGGTCTGTTGAAGACATTCTTAAGAGGTGACCAATCCAGGTCCATCTGCGTTTCTTTATTGTTGATGTTATTGGTTCAAAAGTAGTTCTCTTGTACAGTTCTGCATTTGTAATTTTATCTGGCCAGTAAATTTTTAGAATTTTTCTTAGACATTTGGTGTTGAAATGTATAGCCTTGCAGATAAAATAGTTTTGTATCAAATGATCATCATACAGAATCAAACCTAAGACTTAATACTAAACAAAATTATTAGAGTTTAAATTATAAAAAAACTTGTTCGTTCCACATCAACTAAGCGTCTTTTAGGTTTAACAAAAAACAGTGTTTATTTCTTTAATACAGATTAAGAGGATTGAGAAGATTAACATTTTTATGGCGAGTTAGAATAACGTGCTCTTTTCATGGGAGAAAGTTCCAGAACAAAACTAATTTAATATTTTACTGTTAAATAGTTTTGTAGTCAATTAGTAAAAATTTGATGAATAAGAAAATCTAAAAATAATTATGTACCATTGGTACAGTGCTTTTGGGTGATATATGAGAATTTTACCACTAATAATTGTTTTGTAAACATTATCAGTAAGGGTATAAGTGGGATTCTTGGTTAAGCATTCAATATTATATATATCCATTACAGGTTAGTTTCTTCTCAACAAGTCCAGAACTCAGCAATAAGCAGAGATTTGAATACTTTTTGAGAACTGTTCCTTCCGACACCAATCAAGCTGACGCCATGGTTCAAATCATTAGAGGCCTGAACTGGACTTATGTTTCCATTTTATATGAAGAATCTAACTATGGAATTCAGGTAATTTTGTACACTATATAATGCTACAAAAGTGACCTGAAAAAAGGCTTAAGCCCTTGAGTTATGAAATAACGTATCCGTAAATTTTTATGGATAATTTTTCTGAATTTATATGGAATTTTTCTGTATTCACTTTAACTTTAAGCTTCCATCCCTTCTAGCAGATAAATCAGCAAGTTAAAAAAATAAAAATAAAAATAATAAATGGAGATATGTGCAACCCCCAATATACATAAATAAGCCCAATTCATATAACAATTTATTAAATATTATAATATAACTAGATATTTTATTTAATACCCGGTTATTTTCCAAACTTTTTAACATAGGTACTAATTTTTTTAAAACAATGTTAGGAAGTTTAAATGGAATATACCTAAAAAATAATTTTTCGTTGAAAGAATGAAAAAAAAAACATAGTTCAAATTTCATCTTCATCTTTCGAAGTAAAATATCCCAATTATCTTTAGAGTTTATTCTCTACAAAATTAAAAAAATATCGCTCCCTTAAAATCTTTCTCTGTTTTTAAGGCTCCAAAAAGAATCCTTTTAATAACTTTTCAGAGTAGAAAATGGTTATTAAATCTTTTACCGTTTGCCTACGATCCACTTTACAGCTAAAATCATTACTCTGTGCCTCACATATAAGATATCTCATAAAACTCACCAAGCATTTTATAACCTTCTGGAATATTGTCAGCATCGTTAGCAAACTGTTTTTTTAAAGTTTGGTCCCACAAAATTTTTCTTTATTGTAGTTTGAATGGTGTTTTGAATAGTTTTTGTGAGCACTGTTTTGGAGAGAGTAGCCTTTTGAATCATAGTTTAATTTAAATCGGAACAGATATGAAATCACAGAAAGGCACTAAGGAAAGAGATTCTGATAGTTTCTGCCCTGAAGGTAGTAAAAAGGATAAATAAACTATTTGGAATAGTTTTTGGATCGCTCTATCTTTAGTTTAATGGCACATACTGCATCGTAAACTTTGAATATGCTTTGAATCTATAACAGTCTTTTTTACAATGGCTTTTCCAGATGCAGTTGAATGCGTAGCTTTACATTATTATCTATAACTTTTCTTTATTGGTACCTCCAAAATACATTAGTATTTAGATTCGTAGATTGCATATAAAAAGTAATCAATGTAAAGGAAATTACTAAAGAATGAGAGGAGGAAATATAATTAGGATGGATATTTCTCAAACAAGCAACATAATACCTTAAATGAACCAATAGAATTAGTTTATTAGTTTGATAAGAGATGAATTTAGCCTCCTTATTAATTTAGTTCTTTTTTAGTTGCTAAATAAAAGAAATATAAGTAAATATACAAGTATAATTAAAAATTGTCATGTTTTATTTATTATTTGCATGATGCATCATGCAAATTAGAATGGTATAAAATAAGAAGAATTGTTGTAGTATTGTAGCAAGTTTTACATTTAAAATTACCTAATCTGGGTTAGATATTGCATAAAGTAAAAAAAAAATATTACTATGTAGATTAACTTCTAAACGGACTGAAATTTCGCTGGAAATTGTAATTTTTTGTACTCTATCTACCATCGAAATTTCAGTGCTCCTGCTCCTTTCCCTTTGTGAGAAAAAAAAATAAAGACAGAATGCCGACTGGCCCCAAATGCCAACTGACCCCGGTCTACCCTAAAATTAAATGGTCTTTTATACCAAAATGAACCTGTACTCGTCACTTCCTTTGAGAATAGTGGTCCACTATTATCTTTTAGGCTTTTACAGTTCTAGAAGAGTTATTGGCAAAGAGTGAAATTTGTATAGCAGTGAAAGAAAGACTAACCAAAGACTCTGGGGTAGCGGGAGATTCCTATTATGACAGCATTGTGCAGAAGTTGATGGCGAAGCCCAGTGCAAGAGGTAAGTTACACCGAACAAGAAAACTTACAGTAAGAGTTCTTGTAAAAAGCTTTTTCTACAGGATTTTAGTTACGAAAAACATGTTATTAAATTTATTGAAACTATCTTATTATCTTTCATTTTATAAAGAGCTTGTTCGTGGAGATAACCAATGCATGGATCAATTTTCATGGCATGCTAAAGTTCTAAAAATAACTCCTTCAACAATGAAAAGTCAAATGATAAATATAAATTGCAAATTGGATAAACCAAACGTTTCTGTTTTAAAATCGCGTATTATTCGAAAATTCTTTTCCTTGAACATCCCATTGAATAAATTTTAATCTATTAGAATTTAATTTATTTTCAGGATTGAATTCTCCCTTTACATTGTATCTTCGTTATAACTAACTATTCATACAGTTTTAAGATGAGGATATTTATTCTACTCATTTGGCAAATAGAACGAAGAGGAGTCTAGTTACTGATTCATATCTTCTATTATTTATCCCACTGAGAACTTTTATGATGATGCGTGGAAGTATCAAATGAAAGGTGATGGGAAATGGAGAACAATTCGAGTGGGGACAAGTGAAATAAACAACCTTTGGGATGAAAAGAGGAAAGGAGTCATATGCATGTCTGATGAAGGCAGAGTTATATGCCCCCATTGTATACAATATAAATCCTTGATCCTTAAGGTTTTTACGATGAGGATGAAGTAGATAAAATATTAGGTTTATTTTCTAGTTTAAGTTCTTATTGGTTTAAGAGTTTTTGTTCGAAAATGAAGAGTTATTGAAAAATTTACTAGGAGAAGAAACTTGAAATGTAAAAGTTACTGATAAAAAACTCTTAACCTTAAGGTAATGTTCACAAATATATATTTTTAACAAAGTAAGCGAAAGTCAGTATGGCAGATCTTACAATTTAAGTTTCTTTTTTTTCTATGCAAAATCTAAAAATTATTTTGAAAAAATATTTTTAATACGGATATAGAAAGACTAAAAGAAAGACATGGAATAACTACCATGCAGTTAGTATTTTTTAATGTTAAAACGTTTAAAATGTTATTCTGAAAATTTCAAATTTGTGCTAGAAAAACTTAATTTAAAAAAATGTTTGTAGAAACTGTATCCCCCTATAAACCCACTCACCCCTACAGTAAAACTGTCGCTAAAATTTTATAGCCGTAGTAACAATTCAGATATAAATATTAAATCATGCACACACACATTCTAGAATTTATAAAATATCCTCTCTTTTTATAAACAGTTTTCAAGAGCATTTCTACATTTTCGAAACAATTTTACCTTTTTAAAACATTTCAAACACACGATTTTCTTGAAAAAAAAAAGAAAAATACCTTAAAATGCAGTTTATGCGCTAAATGCTTAAAATATCTCCCAATTCACAATATTTACCCTAGATCTTTCAGTCACAGATTTCTGTTTTTGACAAACCTTTCCCAACGTAAACTAAGTTTCGGACACCGTAACAAAAGCGATTGACGCATCCGGACAATTAAGATAGGTCCATTCCCTATGCAAATCCACCAATTCCTCCTCTTTAATGGACAAGCAATTAAGCAGAACACGTCGGAAAGAGCACCACAACATCACTCTCATTATCCTCAGAAGCAGTTTCCAATTCGCAGTTTCTGTTTGAAATGTTCCTCTCATCCCTTGTTAACAAAGACGAGCGGTCATTGCAGAGAATGGAGCATATGCTTTGGTTTGTTATCGGTGTTGTCTTGCATGGACATTTCAGTGAATGATTTATTAGCCGGATATATTTGTTCGATGCTAGCTACGTGTTTTCTCAACATGCGAGCTAATTTTCAAATTTCTATTGTTATGTGGATGTGGATGCGGAGGTAACTTTTATGTTGTTTGTAATTGTAAATTTTAATTGTTATCAATCAAGCATTATTTAAATTTTCCTTGGCAAATGAACAAATCTTTTAACTTGAGATTTAAAACAAATCTTTTTAGCCTTAAATTCATCCAGAATATTAATTTATAATAGGGTGTTTATTTAATATTATGTCCATTTGAAAAAAATATTTAATATATAGGTATACTTGATTTTTTTTTAATTTTGTGAGACAAAAACAAGTTTTACTTTTAAGGTACAACTTAATAAAGGCTTCCAAAATATGCAAATTTTAAGGAGAATTTAACATTATGTTTACCAACTGAAACTGAACCATGACAACTGAAAAGTTAAAATAACATATTTAAAAGATGTAAATTTTCGCTTTTTTAAGTATTTTTTTTAAGAGAGAGACATATAATATATAATTGATACAGAACTGCAAGGGATTTAGTTTTTGACACTTGCCAAAAACCACTTAAATTAAACAAATTATCACCCTTTATAATGCTAATGCTTGCAGATTAATAAAATAATGCTAATGAAATTAGCTTTATAAAATGATGCTAATACTTGAAAATTGTTTAACAAACCTCTTTTAAATATATTAGCCGATAAAACCTACTTTCTTCTTTGTATCCTCTACAACCTCTCGTGAAACTTTCTCAAGAGTAGGTAATATCTATTCCTCGGGCGGGTTCAACACCCCATCGACGTATAAGGGGGAGCGTGAGATAAATTAAGGGGTGTAAACTTTCTGCGCGGGGCGGATAATTGGCCATTGGGATCCAGTTGGATCACCGCCGGCTGTTGAGGTACCTAGAATTAGGGGGTTCTTTGGCCTCATAAATCTTTCTCCGGTCTGCGTTTGTAACAGAGAGTTTTCTCACTTGCGAAAATCAAGTATTGCGGTAGACCAAGCATTGTTCCATCAATTTTGTAACCATAAAGGACATTATAAATATGTTTACATGGGTATCTATATTTAAGGATGCTATGATTAATTTTATTGGGATAATTTTTGCTTTATTATACTATAGAAGAAAGTAAATATTAACGAAAAAGTAGCATAATATTATTATTATATTTATATTCTTAATAATTAGTCTTCAGTTTCATTATTTAGGTTAATTCTCTTGTAAAAAAAATAGTCGTCCTCTAATATCACATTATTATTAAAGCTGTGTGTGTCCGGGTGTATTCATTCTGAAGGTTTTATAGTAGTATTTAAACGGGAAAGAGTGTCTATAATTTCCTTTAATGATTTAAAAAACAATTAGTTTCTAATATAAATAATTCACTCTAAACAGACCGTGGATCGTAACTATTTCATTTCTATTTAAATTTTTAAAATTACTTAGAAAGTTTCTCCAATCACAGTTCCATAATTTTAATTTGAATGTATAAATTACCAGTTTAAAATTTCTTTCTCTTTTCCATAGAGTTTACCTTAGATGCAATGAAATTTGTTTTTACTTATTTTTAAATGATAAAAAAGTTTTTAAAAAAATCTCAAACAAGATTAAAAATAAAAGCACTCGATGTTTCTTTTATCAACAACAAACCAGTCAAACTGAACTAAAAATAATAAAATGTTAAAATCATCAAAAAAAAAAAAAAAAAAAAAGAATTAACCCTTACTTTTTTATTGATTTCTGAATTAAAAACTTTTTTTACACATAAATTTATTACGAAATTCATTATACGCATGCAAACCCCATTTCAATTCTAAAATAAATGTTATCTTTTGATAAATTACAGTCTACTTGAATTTGAATTGGAATTACAGTCTACTTAGTAATAATACTGTATTGAGGTTACATCCAAATGTTTATAGAGACTTCAACACTCCACTAAACTTTTTCAGTGGTTCTCGGTGAATTGCAAGTAATAATATTTATTTTTACTGGAATGAATATTTCTTAATTTCTAGAACAGAAAATACTATTACCTATTTATCAAAATGAAAGTAAAGAGAAAAACCATCCTTATCTAATTAAGCTTAATAGTACATGAACTGCAATAAAGGATAACATACATTCAGTTAAACACTAAATAAGCATTAATTAGAATTAATTCCCTTCTCAAGTCATTGTGATAGATGTGGCATCAGATAGGAGTTACACGTACCCAAGAAATGAAACGAGAGCGTTTGATTTATTGTGCAACCTTTCCGGAACATTACACAAATGCGTAACACTTTAAGCTCTTTGTTGGATCCGGGGAACCAACTCCCGGGAAAGGAACACTCAATGAAATTAATTCGTCTATAAATAAAACCGTTTGCAGCCAAGACTTTATTAAGGGGGAAAAACCTCTTCGAACGGCGAAAGTGTGGTGAAATGCCGCTTCTGGGAACGACCTACGCTTCCAAATAATTTGTAACGAGAAACTGACCCATCAAATGGGATATAGAAGGGAACAATAAAGTTCTAGGGAACATTGTTTGGAAGTGTACTTTTTTTTTTTGGATAAAGGTTATGAGGGTTTTCTCTCCATCCGAAATATTTTTGGAGGTGTGTGGTGTGTATCTTTTGGAAACGACTGGTAAGAGTATTTCTTAACGTTAGCTTAGGATTTTAGGAAGTCAATTGAACTATTTTCGATCATCTTAGGATATTTAAGAATCTCTGACCCCCTTTCGATGTTTCTAAGTCACTACTTCATTCTTTCTTGTTTCCTTTTCGTTTAGTTTTTTTTTTTTTGGACATAATTTTCATTTTTACGAAACTAAGATTTTGCAATTCGTTCTCTTTGTGCTTAACTTTTTGTAATCTATACGTGTTGATGAAAATATGGTAGAACTGTAAAAAAGGTCTGGTTGGTTTGGTTTTTTGGTTACATATATTTTCCGGTATGTGTGCTTGATCTCAAGGATCCGCTTATACACCTTCGTCAAGTAAGACAGACACAACAGAATTTTTACTGGCACAAAGAAGGAAAATACACCCAGGGGCGAGGTGAGAATCGAACTCACGACGGGGCAGTGCGCAGACTGCTGGCGTGAAAGGCAGAGGAGCAAACCGAACAGGCCATCCCGTCCCCCTAAAAAAGGTCTCTGTCACCCTATGTTTGATTTTCCACTTGGTTGAAGTATTTTTAAACAAACAGTGTTATATTTAAAGATAGAATTGGGTGTGTAAAAAAAATGAAGAATAACTTATTTTTTATGGTTGAACGGATTTGATGGGATAAATTTTTTTTTAAAGTATCAAATATATTTCTTTTGTGCCTTGTGTTTTTTATCCTTTTCTACAATCTATTTAGGTTTGGTAAACGGTTAGTAAAAATAACCGCCATAAAAGTATCCACAAAATAAATACAACTGAAATATAAGGAACGCTCTAATGGTTGTATGACACTTTCGAAATTTGAGGTATGAATGGACTAAATTGATTGAGATCATTGGGCTTAACACATTTTGCCTTAAATGCTTAATTTGCTTTTACTTTGATTAAAGAAAGGAAGTTCCACGTATTTATCTGCAAAAGAGATTGTAAACTGTTCAGTAACTTACGCGCGCCGAAAAGACAATTTAATCCCAAATAAAAAAAAACACTAGTGAAGTTTAGTCACATCGAGATAAAATCGTACCCATCATTCGTACCTCTGAGCCACAGCAAAAGCACACACTCGTGAGAACAAAGAAAACAGACGTTAATGGCCAGTCTATGTGCCAAGTCAGAATTCGGTGACCATTAATCCTCGGGGCTCTCTCTAGTAGTCGCAGGGGCAATAGTGGGTGGTCGGCGACAGCTGTTTCACTTGCATCTGATATTCGGATCTTATGGGAAGCCCTGCATTGTATGACAGCGTTCGGCATAGCGAGAAATCATCGATTGGAATGGGCTTTTAGGATTGAATCGAGCATTGGAATTCAATGGGACTATAACTTCAGAAGGGTAGGTACTTATTTAATATTAGAATTGATAAACCACCCGATTGGTTAAATGAATTATGTAATCTATATTCTGAAGCGATGTATCATTGATTTCTAAATAATGAATGAATCTCATAGTTAGGAACAAATAATTATTTAATAAAGAATATAAGATAATTATCTTATCTTCTTAATAACCGCTTATCTTATATTCTTAGTATTAATATAAACCGCCTTACATCCGTAAGATGTAAACATCCTCTTAGGGTTAGACCAGTAGGATTTAGCAGTGGTAAACTGAAATCTTCGAAGATATGAAAATGATAATAAAAGCGTTATTTTGTTTCCATTATAAAAACTCACTCAAGCTTTAAACTTAAGAATATTTAAAAAAATGACGTTTCTAAAATACTTAGAAAATGAATCTATCATTTAGATAGCCATTTACTGCATCTAATCTTCAGGTGATGATAACAAATAGCTGTTACTATTTTTCAAAACTTCAAGAGATAAGAATACCTACATTAGCACGGAAATATACAAAAACTATGATAGACGTTATATTTTTTTATTTATACACACTTGATTCTTTATTTTTTAGATTCTAAAATTACACTCCCGTGGGTTCCTCAAAAGACCACAAACATTTTAAGAGTATAAAAAAACTGAGAGAAAAACTCCTATAAAAAGTTAATGTAGGTATTTTAGTACAATATTCTGATACCAGCCAGCTGTATTTTTCTGTTGGTAAATGCAGTGCAGTAAATTAACCGTGAATAGATGCATTAAGTTTATTTTTTGTAAACATCCATTTTCAGTAATCGTAAGTGCTCTGTGATGAGTAAGAGGAAAACTACCACAATAATCCATTTGTGTACTTTGCTGACCGAGCTTAATATGTTTGCATCAGTTTTTGGAATTTTTGTTCGGATAAATGTGTGTTGGAAATGAGGGGTATTCAGGCTACAACGTAAAAACTGATCCTTTGAAGTTTTTTATGAAGTCTCGAATGAATATCTTTAAAAAAAAATAAAAATTTAGCTACGCATAAAGATAAGCTTCACTGAGATCTTTAAAAACCGGACCAGACCTAATACTCTTTGCATATATTATGCATACCGGACGGCAAAAACACTTTAAAACATAGTAGAGCTCAATTATCCTAGTAGGTACATAGAAGTACCTATATGTCACAATGTTCCATTTGTGTATTTCAAATTGATGAATTTGAATTTTTACCAATGCCATTTCAATTATGAAATTTGCTTTATTAACTTCAAAAATGATGTGCCAGTTCTTATTATGAAGAAAAATGTAACATAAAAAACGGTATTTTAGTCTTAAAGATATTAAAAACCCAAATAGAAACCATAAGTACGTTCTACTACTTCTAAACTACTCGAGAAAGATAGGCCCAAAAGATTATGCTTTTTACTGTTGAAAACAAGTTTCACAAGAAGTTGTCTTGTTAACAAACTTCTAAAAAGTTATCTCTCTGGTTTAAGTGAAAAAGGTTTGGGTAATTGCGTCTTTATTGAAGCCCGTATCCAAGAATCATTTGCGCAAAATGAAAGAAGATACTGGGATCAACAAGATTTCGTTCGTGATGGAAAAAAAAATAATTAGGAACATATGGAACAATAAAGAAATTTGAGATAAAAAAATTCTATCATTAGTGTGTTTTGAACCCCCTCTTTTCTGAGCGGCTGAAAAGAACTTACAGTTGACTCTCCTACTTCTTTGAAAGGAGCAAAAAGATGAGAATGATATTTGAAAGAGGGTTAAGGGAGAGAAAGATGAAGGAAACTAATAATGACCATATAAATAAATGTTAACAAACTTCTTACTACTAATAATTTCTATCAAAAGTACCAATAGGAAGAAAATTGTAAAAAGTGAGAATACGATATCAAAAACATTTCATTTTTTACTAAAGAAATAAAATGACAATATCGGAAAAATCGATTTCTTTTAAAACCAATATTGACTTAGAATTTTGCCAAAAATATAATTTTCTTAGTTTTATTGTTTCTATTTAAAATAATTTACCATAAGAAAAATTACAAAATTATTTATTGTAGGAATTAATTATTCAAATAAGTTTATCTATACTTTTGAACAAATTGTACTTAAAAATAAATTGTGAATTGGGGATGTTTTCAATCAATAATAATGATAAGGTCTTTAACTGTAAAAGAGGAGTTATAAAACTGATAAAGATATTTTCCATTTTCACTAAGTAAAATTTGAGACTTTCAGCTAATTTTTAAAATTTACAAAAATTAGTTAAAAAATAGAAAGTCTTAGTTGTATATAGCTCATGTGCATACTACTTCTGAAAAAACTATTGTTCGAAATTGAGACATTACAGTGTCTAAATTTAGAAGTTTAATAAATGGTTATAAGATATTTATAAATGAGTAGTTCTACTTACTTAGACTTAGATCAGTCTTGAATTCTTTAGATATTTCATTTAACAAAAGGGTTTCTTAATTTTGTGAACTTTTTGAACAATTGGAATATTTTTAAATTTAATTTCAATGGTTTTATTAGACGTGGTTGTTTATGAATATAGAAGGATTATTACAACACTTATTTATGATTTGTAGAAAATTACTGATAAATTTCTATAAACAAAATAATTATAAAAAATACATAAGGAAATTCTTTACTTTTACAATACAAAGAATGGGGTACTTTTATGTGTATAGGAATATACACTTTATTGAACATGCAATAAGTCTGGAGATAGTGTAAGTTGTAGATCAATTCTCATTGAAAAGTTATTTGAATTCCCAATGATTTTTTTTAAATAACTCACAAAAACTATTTCAGCTCTTAATAGTTTTCTTTTCGTTTTGGTAAAGTAAATCGAGTTGAGAGAAATAATGTTCGGTTTATTGCCACGAAAACAAGATAACTTTTCTCTAAAAGCACAAAGGATTTCGATTCCTTGAAAACTTTCTATTGCTCCATCCGAACATTTTTTTCCCATTCCTACATTTTATGTTACGATGAAAACAATTCTTTCTGAAAGAATTCCACTGAAGTTATTTTTCAGAAAACTGAATCAAAAGTACGAAATGGTGGAAGCGGCGTCGCTAAATATACTTTGTGTCACGTAACCAAAATCTAATAAAGTGGCATCGATCGTTGCTTTATTGTAGGCGTAATTTATTTATATAAGAAATAAGGTTATTGATCCTTCCGTGTAGCTAGCCTCGTTTATGAATCTCTTGGGTTTAAATTTCTTCTTTTTTATTTGCCATGAGCCTTGTTATTGGGAAAAATAAAATAAAGTAATATGCACTCTCTTTATGGCAATATTGCTAAGTATGGATTTTCCATCGGCTATTACTCGCATGAACCTGCGATTTGATGCAATCCTGATGGTTTTTCATTAATGATAAAGGCAAAAACTATTTAATAACTAACACGATCGTAGTCTAAGTAATTAATTTAATTTATTTCAAAATTAAAGTAATGAAGTTTGTGGTACATTGCATTGATTTTGTAATCCAATTAGTTTTTAATGTAAGTTGGGAAAAGAAAGAACATTAAGAAAAGTTCTTCCTTAAAGTTTCTTATTAAACTGGCTCCGAAGCAATAGTTGTTTCCTTAAATAAACTAAAGGAACTATAATTATTATATTAAAAATGAAATCATTAGAGGGGTCAACCATTTGTAGTTTCTAGATGAACCTTTGTGAAAATTCCCTGTTTCTATTATTGGTATTCTGAAATAATGCATTGGTGATTCAATACAAAAAACTATCAAAGTTCTGAGCCAATTTAAAGAACCTTGAAAGCAGGAACCCGGTAATAAAACCTTATATCCAATCTTCTTTAAATGATTGAGTCGATCACTTCAGCCCGGACAACAATGCAATTCAGTGCCTTCCTGATTGCGCCCTCCTCTTTAGAAGAGAAATAAACCGGTCTAATAAAAAGGACGTGTATAAGAAAGTGCTTTCTCTCTCACTTACTACTTTCCATTTTCCTAAAGGTGTGATTGAATTGCAAATGCTTCATACATGGAACCCGATTTGCCTAAGGTTCATATTTCCTCCATGCTTTTCAAATAAATATCGCTATTACCATAACCGAACGTTTTGTTTAAGAGGTAATTTTATTCAGTAAAGATTTCGTGAACAGGCCCTATGAAAATCTCTCGACGCACTCTAAAAGGTTTCGCCGCGTGCTTATGTCATTCCTGTGCCGTGAAAAGAGCTGATAAGCCGGAGTCTTTTAGCAGGAACGAGTATTAAATCTTGACATTCGAGAATAAATTTATCGTGCGATATAAAGAACCCTTAAAGCCAACGACGGAAAAATTGGATTTGGAGCTGTCAATTTGAATGACGAAGTCGTTAAATTTCCATAATGTCACCCCAAATGAAAACGTTGCTTCATTCGCTCGGATGAACTCCCTAGTCACATAATCTTATGCTTACTAACACATCCTTCACATTTAATGAGGGTGAAACACCTTTAATGGCAGTATCGAATGATACTTTTCCATTCAGTGGAGGATCCCCCTTTCCTTTCAGCAAACAGACATTGCCTTCATCGGCATTCTATCGCTCACATTTCCGATACTGAATGAAAATACGAGGTTGTTTTAATAAAGTGGCAACGCCGTGAACTTTTATCGCCCAATCATAAAGCCGGAGCGGATATGACAGTGATCGTCACATTAATTAAATATTCAGCACGCTTATATAGGAGTGCTTCGAAGGCATTCTAAGATAACCTAATGCCCTGAGGGAATCATTAAACCGACTCTGCCCTATTTGGAAACTTTAATAGCTCTACTGACAGACTTCGTTGCGCGAGGCCTTTCTTGTGTTTCGTGTGTTAATCACTCTGTAAGCGTCCCTGGTGTATCACTTATTCTTCGCTTATTTTAGAATGGAACGCTGATCTAAAAATTTAGTGAGGGGTTTACCGAGCTTCAGAAATTATCGATAGTGGCGGTGTTCTCCGTTAAGTGTTTGTGGAGAGAGGGTTTCCCTGCTAGAATGATGGATAAGGTTTGTTAGCTGGTTCTTTTGTTTTGGGCAGAACACCGTTCTTGAATTATGGGTAAAGTTAGTTGTAAGTGTTTCGAACTAGCCCTGAAAAGAAATATCAATTTGGAAAGAAGAATGACGTGGAATGCATCAAGTTAAGAGATTTAATAACGATGGATATTTTTGTGCATTGAAATCAATGACTAACAAGATAAGAAACTTTAAAAAATATTTATTTTTGCCTCTTATTAAAAATAAATGCACTTGCAAAAAATTAAGAAAATTAGACAACATTGTGCACTTTGTCCATTGAACAAATTTGGTTAGGTTAATTATTATAGGAGGTCTTCTGAGTTTTTCTGACTACGTTTTTTTGCGTAAAATAAATATACTTTTTGTAAAAAGTGAAGCCTAACGCCTTAAAATAAATTTAAAATTACTTAAAATAAAGAAAACTGTGTCTTAAATTTTTATGAAACACCAACAACATATAAAAATAGGTAGTTAGAATTTAATGCTTTGAGGACAAAACGGGAAATAGCTAATAGTTTCTTTATTTCGCTCACCGAAAGTAGATTTAACAAAAGTTATTTTTAGTATATTTAAAGTAAAGAACTTTACTTTAGATATTTTACAAAAGTTATTTTTAGTATAGTTAGAGTAAAGAACTTTACTTTAGATATTTTTAGTGCGAATATTTTTACAGCCTAATTTGAGTACCTCGTTTATCAAAAACAAAAGGTTTAGACCTTTAAGTGGAGCGATTAAATTAAGTGGTAAGTTTAAAGCAGTAAGTTTTCTTTTCAGAAACTGAATTTATACTTTCTCAATAGGCATTTTGAAACGACTAAATTGATGAGGATTGTTAGTATATTTGACTTTTGCGCTTTGAAAATGTGAAATTAACTAATTAACTAGGGTAATTTTCTAACTCTTGTATATGATTAAATACAAATTCATACAATTAAAAATCTTGTTTAAATAATTAATGCTTAATTAACTATATGAACATATTTACGTTACTATATGTTCAGAATATCTTGAAACTTATCTAATAAACCCTTTGGTGAGTTCCTGTCTTGCAAACCGCTTAAGGGTAGTTTCTATGCATGTACAGGTCAGTTAACTGAATCCATCTCAGCTCCTCTAAACTGCACAGTAGGCAATCGTAAAAGAGGTTGCCCTCCTGTGGGCAGTTTCGGCTCCGACTGCGGCACCTGGTCAAGATGACCATCGATCACGAGATGAAGACAAAGCGGAGGTCATATTTCGGCGCAATTGCTCGGAGGGAGGGATTCCACTTCAATGGAGACACTTGAGGAAGGGCCTTCTGCATGATTAAAACCTGAGGGCCCTATTGTTATGGTTTGGGGGATTAGATATATCGGAATAAACTTTTATTAGGTTGTATTGAATTAATATTTTAAAAAAGGCAACAGTTTTACTTGAAACAAAACTACTGAGAATGTACTTACTTCTTATTGATGAAAGATGCAACATAAGTTATCTCCTATTTTATTTTTATAGGTGGAAGGGGAAGTTGAAATTTTACTTATTATCAAAACTAAATAAAAATTCGTCTTGCTTTTGATTTTTTCTTCACATATAAAAATGCCAGTTAAAAATTAAAAATTTTGAATGCATTTTTAATTGTAATCGAAACTGTTGGATATAATGTTTAATTAAAAACATTTTCATACATTCATTAGCTAGGTTCTTATGTACGTTAAACTACTCTGGATATTAACTCATATAAACTGGGAAGCATTTAGAAAAAATCCTGGAGATATTACATGCAAAACCGAATACGAGGAAAAACCGTATTCTTTCTTACGTTTCACCTTGAAAACTTTTCACTCATAGAAACCAAACGTTTCAAGATATTCATTCCCCCAGATGCCCAATTTCTCACCACGCGAACAGATATAACCTTTCACAAAAGCCTCTCAGGGCTGTTATCCCTTCTCTTCCTGTAATGACGGCTCCAATAGCAGGCGTAACCGAGCACGCTTATGGCTTTTCCCTTTTTCAACCAGCTTTTTTGTTGCAACAGCATTTTTCCGATATTCTCCCCCAACACTTGGAAGCCCGGCAACTGATGTAACTTTAAACTGGGAAGCGTTTTGCCACCGGGACAAAAAAATTTCGAAGTGATCAATCAAGATGAGTGTGTTTATTCAAGATTGAAGAAGAGGAATCACCCGTTGACGATACCATATCCCTTTGTTCGATCGCAGGTTGATGTATTGCTGTGGGGAAGAGACATCAGGCAATTTATGGTAGGAAACCACTCTACAAAAGCTGTCTTTCTCTCCTTTTCATATTGAAAGTTTATTCAAGTTACTCATTAGATTAGACATACAAAACGCATTCATTAAAATATTTTAATCTTCTTTATGAAAAGTTAATGTTTTTGGAAGCAATAAGTTCCCACAGTACAAGTATATAATCCTCTTTTGATGTCCGAATGCATTTTTTTAATATTATTTAAATACCTACTGTTTCTTTCACTTTCGTGTGATTTTCTTAGCTAGATAATTTAAAAGTTGAGGTGCAATATTTTTACAATATTATATATTTTACAAACTGGAATGAAATTCTTTTGACAAGTTTTATGATGTTATAGACTTTAGACCCTTAGTACTCATTAAAAGGCCCAGAAGGAATTTTGTTTAAAATATAAAAAAATAACTTACTAAAGGTTTTACAATATAATTATAACTCTAACATATGTTTTAAATGTTATTTTTATGTAATAGTATAATTCTTAATTGACTTCATTTAAAAGTTCGCTCTTCTGAAAAAATAAACAATGTGCCAACTTGCCATTGACAAGTTTTTGTCAACCTTATATATAAACTTCATGGTAGCAATAAAAAGTAGAAAAAGTGCCCAAGTTTCGTTACAGGAAGTGTATGATAAACCGTGTTATCTTTAGTAAAAAGTTAATTACCCTTAGCTATCTTTTTGATTTTAGTCAAATTTTTTAAAGACTTAACTCATGAGACCATAAAAACTTCGCCGTTAGCTCAAAAGGTGCAAAGTTGTTTACTTAAAAGTCACCATGAAATGCTTTGTCACGTCAATCATTTTTATCCATGATGAAAAAAAATCCAAACGAGAGAATAAAACCTTTTGAAGGTTAATTGCAAACATGATTACTTTGTTTAACAAAAGACATTTTCCCCCAGAACTTTAATAAGAACTTTAAGAACTTTTTTTAACTAAACAATTTTTGAAAATAATTAATGATAAACAACTTTTTATGAGGATATCAAAATCTTTCTTATGAACCCCCCCCCCCTTAAAATCAGACTACGGTTAAATTCGTTCATGAAACTCTAAGAAAGAAAACTATTATAGTGTAAAAAAAGGGAATTAAAATGTCTGAAACTTCTTAAAGGTTCCAGAAGCAGTACACCATACCTCATTTTTACTTCATTTTATTACTTACCTTTTTTGCTCCAGTCTGATTTTATTTCAAATAAGTTACTTATAAAAGTAAAACAAACATGAGAAAAGGAATACATAGGGTGTTTGATGAAGTAGTTGAATTAATACGTCTTTTATATATGCTTTGTAAATTAAATTATAAAAAATACTTTTCTAACCGTTAAAAAATTTTCATTTTTTTTTAAAATAAAGGTTTTGTTAAAATAAATTAAAAAGTCATCGATAGTTAAAAACTTAAGAACATGGTATTGATAACTGATTTTAGCCATCTTAAAGTCATTAAGTCAAATAGTTTTAACATATTTTTAGTCTCAAATAAATATAATTCAATATTATAATTTCTTTTCTAAATAGTTTACACGTAAGAACTACAATGCATAAAAGAACTTTACTGCAGTCGATTTAATGGGATTTTATTTTATTAGAATTATTTATTTTAATATAGTAGACTTTTTTAACAACAGAAATTAAAAAATACACTAAAAGAGAAAAGATAGATTTGTAAACAACTGGTTGATAAGTCTCTCATCCCACTGCAGCCATCAATTGGCAAAATGAAATGAATACAAAGCTTCTATCCAGCAGACTAAATTTGTTATGTCTCTTAAAGACTGTATAGTGTATAGTAAGTATAATAGACATGTTGGTATAAAAGCATATAAGTAAAAAAAAATTGAAAACATACTTTTTATCCTTTGAAGCTTATTTCTATTGTAACTAAACCAGAAATAATAAGTAGAGAATATATTATGTTTAACATGAACTAACATCCAAAATAAATAAACAGGATGTTTTATAGAAATTCCGGAGGAATATACAATAGAATATAATTATTCGAATTGATTCGAATGTTGCCTTTTCATTAATTAAAGTCTCTCTTTCTTTTAAAAAAAATATTTCTCCCATTTTCAACATACATGCAGTAATTAATTAGAATAGACATTTTTTGGAAAAAATCCAATTATCCGAATTTTTGATCATACGTATGGAGTCAGTTCCCAATTGATTCGGATAATTGGAATTCTACTGTACCGATATAAGGGAATTATTTTCCGTTCTACTATGTGTACATCTTGTTTTAAATGAATTGAATATTTTTATACCATGGGCATACTTCTTGCTATTATAAAGTATACATAAATAAATAAATTTGAAGTAATTCTTAAAAAAAATCGAGTAACATGATTTATTTCATTTTATATAAACCACCATACATAACAGTTAAAAGAAAATCACATCATCGCTATTTAATGTTGCAAGTTTATTGACTGCTTTATCGAAATTTTAATTAAGCAATACGTAATTCTAATCCATAAGTAATGCTGTTAAAAACATTGAATATATATTTAATACATGTTATGCATTTTTTATATAGTAGGTAGTGTGATCTAATAAAAAAACTCACAATAACGTGGTTTAAAAATTTATAAACATTCATTTGAGTAAGGGTTTTTTTTTAAAAAAGTACGAAAATAGATTAAAAATTGAAGTTATACAGTTAAGTTAACAGAAAAAATACCATACAAATAAAATAAAAGTAGTATAATGAGTTATGATAGTTTGAGGCCTAACTAAACTAAAAAATAACTTTTTAAAGTTAAAAATCTATTGTATGTACCATTACGTTTAATATGGGTCGTCTCGTAAGAGAAAATATTTAAAGCTAAATATATTTTATAAATAAAAAAGAAAATTTCAATTTAATGTATTAATATCTTCTTGTCTGAAGTCAATTTATTTCAAACAATAACCCTACGTTTAAGTTCAACCGGAACAACATGTTACTTTGATCAGGGTGCCCTTGAGCACTTCCGTTGTATTACCTAACATTGAAGACGAATAGTATTTCCGGTTTAAACTAAGCTGAAGTGTTCTTGGGCTTCGTGACGTCACACAGTTGAACTCGTCCACACTAACCGGTAAAACGTCACTAGTATAATTTTTCTTTAAAAAGCTAAGATCAGTTCCAATTTGCCAAATATCATACATATCTTAAATTTACTCAGTTTTAAATGAATGAATAAAACTACTTACTCAAGCAAACTGACTTGGTCTTAAGAAGATAATCTGTGAATTTATTGTTCACCAGAGTCTAGAACCAATAATCCTTGAACTCTATGTACTCTTTCTCATGGGTCTCATCTGTATTGACCAAGGAGATAAAGGACTACGAAAAAAATTCTAGCTTCCTGTACAAGGACTTTGGGAAGCTGATGCTTTATAACCTTCTGCTAAGCTTCTAGAGGCGTATCTAGTACTTGACACCTCATTAGAACACGGGGAAGTGTAAATTCTTGTTTGGAACTCTTGATTTCTCTTTGTGCGCTCTAATTTATGGGCATAAGTTTAGTACTTGTTGTGTGAAGGATCCCTGTTTAGAACTTGGTTGATTTTATGAAGTTGATCCATAGGGAATGTGAAAGTTTTTAACTAAATATTGTGTGGTAATAAAGTGTGTGATAGTGTGAAAAGTGTGATAAAATTGTTGAAAGGGTGTCAGAGATTGAGAAGAAAGGAATGACAGACCAAGTTTGGAGAGTTATCTTCATTACCAGTTTTCGAAAATATTTTCACAAAGGGTAAACCATTATTAAGTTTTGAAAAGTTTATTTATAAATCAATGATGGGGAAGAGTTTCTTTTGGCTGGGAAAAGAACATTAATTCCCCCTATATCCGTATCTTAAACATATACTTTAAAAAATTTACACCCTTATAATCAACATTTATTTCTATAATTCACCAAAAAACCAGACTTGGCTACAGGGGACCTTTTTTTAAAATTTTAGATTAACTTAAACAGTTATTTTTTGAGAAGTATGTTTTTTTTATTGACATAAGAAATTGAGTTATTGTAAAACAATATGAAAAAGTATCATAAACTTTCGTTAAGTTGGAAAATGGGTGATTCACTTCTATAGTGAAGAAATTAGTAGACAGTTTTGATCGATCTATTAAAGTATAACAAAAATTTGATGTATCACGAATATGCCATTCAGGAATAAAGTTTGATATTTTTTTGCTTAGGTAAAACTTTAAATAAAAGATTGTGGTAGGTCACATATTTTAAAGAAAGATAAAAGAATCGCTTTCCAATTTACAAAGAAAGAAGAACCTAGATACAATTTCACAAAATAAAAAGAAAAACCTACAAATTGTTAAGTTTTAATTATAATTCATAATATGCAATGCGCATTTTTTGATGCATAAAAATTTCAAACCTAATGTTTTTCAATTTAAATATAAATAGCTTAGTTAATGTTATACATAAACCAGCTACTCCTAACCGGCTTAAAATGTGTATACACTTTAAATCCTTTAATATACTTTTGAAGATATTGAAAATGAATAATTTTAAACATTAGGTCCTCAGGGACTTTTCTCAAATATGTATCTAAACATATAAATTAATGAGTCCACAATCCCATTACTGAGCTCAAACCCCAATTGAGAATAAGAGTGATTAAGGTAGTACTGCTGATTGTATTTGCCGAGTCGTAAAATCCAATGTAATTATACCTTTGGGCTTGTTTAAATAACACGCATGCCCATTAGTGCTATTTAAACTTCCTGATTTTAGGAATATATAATCTTAAGAAAACTTTAGGACGATTGTATTTATATTTAACGGGGAATATAAAAAAAAGGTTTACTGTATTTTGAAGGGAAAATATCCTATTATTTACCAACGTATAAGTCTCACGGGAGTACTTTTCTGATTTCTTTTGAAGGTAGAGTATTTTTAGGTTAATATGAGGTCCATGCATGCAAATATTATAATTTTGAAATAGATGGTTTATCTTGTTTTAAAGATATTTTATTGTAATTTATAAGTTTCAATATAAATAAAATACTTATGACGAAACATATTCTAAACGCAATACAGAAAAGTACTTTATTTTTTACTGCTCTAAACCACAAAAGGTTTTGATTTGGGGTTTTATGGCTTAATTAGTCCTCGTATAAAAAAATTACCAACCCTCCAATCATTAATTTTATGGACTTAAATGTTTAACGCAAGACACCTGAAAAGGAACGGATTATATTCACTTAATTTTAACTAAAAAATTGAGTGATTTCAAACAGCCAAATTTTCATCTGAATAATTTTAATCTTATCTGGATAACGGATGATTACTGTCACAAGATTTTATTCTCTGGTAGCGTTTTCACTATTCCAGACCTGTTACCGAACGGCAATGGGATACTTTCTATGGGGGAACAATTTACAATGCCAGTCGACATGCTTTACTTTCCAGTAAGCTCAAAAAAATTTTATTTCACAATAATTTGGATAATGTTGTATCTTATTCTTCAAATTTTTATGACTTACTCTATTTAAGCATTTACACGTTTTTATTCGTTTGCGTTCCGCTACTGGAATGCTCTATAGAGTGCCAACAGGTATCTTGTAAATTGGGCCTAAAGAAAAAGATGCGCATCCGATCATTTGCCCGACACTCAACTGCCCGACTCTCATTTGCCCGACAATTCGCCTTCCTTCTCGTTGTTTCATATTGACGACGACGATGATGATGTCGGGCAAACGTACCTGTCGGGCAACTGAGTGTCAGGACTTCAAACCAGACCCAAGAAGATGATCACTACATTCAGGGAATTCGATGCAACAGAGTCTTGATTGGTTTGCCTGAAGTGTGTCTTTCTCAATATGTACTATGTATAGGAGACTACGAAAAACTCCGATTGGTCCTTGTGTGGAATGGAATGCACCCTGTAACCTCTGACGTCATTTGAAAGTACCCCACACGACTATGACCAAAAGGCTAATCATGGAGAGACAAAAGGGACGTCATTTGAGCTGTTTCACTGTGATTCGTCAAATTGGTCTGAACGAATTGCCGCGGGTCTGGTTCAAAATCCCTACAGGTACATTTGCCCGACATTATCATCATCATCGTCAATGCATTACAAGGGGAACGAAGGAAGTCGAATTGTCGGGCAATTGACTGTCGGACAAATGAACGGATTCCAATTGTCGCACCGCGACATACCCAGATAAGTGGAAACGCTTCCTTAGTTGTTTTTCAAATTCATCCTTTGCGTTTCAGGGGTGATCATCTTCGCGTCGGACCAAGAGGTGGCGGGGGTGATGCGTGCCGTGCGGCGGAGCAACTCGACGGGGCTCTTCTCGTGGATCGGGAGCGACGGCTGGAGCGCGAGATCCCTCGTATTCGACGGACACGAGGACCAAGTGGAGGGCACAGTGTCCGTCCAACCCAGGGCTCACCCCGTGGCCGGATTCGACGAATACTTCCAGGCACTCACCGTGACCAACAATAAGAGAAATCCGTGGTACACCGAGTTTTGGGAGCATTTCTTCAATTGCAAGTGAGTGGAGATTATATTGAACTGTCCGGTACTTGTATAAATTTCATTGAGAGAAATTGTTGAATGAGAAGAGTTTTAAGGATATTTGTTGGACTTCAAAAGAATGTTATTTATCATACATTATAATATAACCATATCATAAATTATTTTTAGAAAAAAAAACAGAACGATTTATTTTACGAGAATTAAGAGTTTAGTTAAGTGAACTGGCCCTCCTTTGTCTTAACTGTATAAAGAAGTGATTGAAGGATTTTTCATCATCAAATATAGGAAGGGCTAAATCTTTTCAAAATGGACAAACATGTCTTTTAAAAATTTAGTGGATAACTGTCTTACTTAAGGGCTGATGGAAAAAATCGTGACTACTACGCTAAAACCCTAATCTGCTATTTTGTTCATTTTCACCAAAGTACTTTTTTGAGTGCCTTGGTGTTGCTAAATACCATATTAAAACCAACAATCCTAATTCCCAACAGATTTGTTGAAAACTAAGCAATAGCAATCCATTGCTTGTATTTGTGGAAAAACCTATCCACGATAAAATTAGAAAGCGTTTTTCTCGAAACTGTAAAAAAAAAGTAGACTGTAATTTTTTGCGTGGTAATTTAGATATTTCTCTCTTAAAGAGAATCTCACACAACACAATTAATTGTGGTTGTTTCACAAGTACTCAAAATAAATTGGCACAGTTTTTTTCTCAGCAGTATTGTCCACCTCCTTATTGGTTGATATAGAAATATCTTTTACGATATTCTCAAAACTTACCCCATTTGTCAGAAATGTCAAAACTAACTAGCTCCTCGCTCTCTCTCAATTTCTTTGCTCTCCACGTTGTCCATAAACAACCTAGTCTAGTTGCTGATTCTGCCCTTTCAGTATTTGATACCAAGTTAATACTAATCTAGGCAAGAACCCTCCTCATATTTCTTCCTTTGTAGGTGGCCTGGGAGCACAATAACGCCCTTCAACCAGCACACGGAGGCCCCGTGCACCGGAGAAGAGGTGATGTCCGAAGAGAACGGGTACGAAGCCGAGAGTCAGCTGCAGTTCGTCAGCGACTCTGTCCTAGCATTCGCCTACGCCCTCAAAGCTCTGCATGCCGACCTGTGCGGGGGCGCCCCAGGCCTCTGCCCAGATATGAGCCCCATCGACGGGGCTGTCTTTCTCAACTACATGAAGAATGTCTCGTTTAAGGGTGAGTTCTATAAATTATAAATATTACAAATGGATAACTGTATTTGCTTTTGTTCTTTCGTGTAGTAATGTAAATAGTGCTTACTTCTGCTAATCCATTTCCCAAAAATACCCTAGTTGCACAGATCATGTCAATGTTACGTAACGGCTACTAGAAATAAACCATACATGACAAAAATTGGACGAATCTTGAACGTTTGAGCTGCTTGGATAATTGAGGAAGCATAATTAATTGATAAAAATAAATCCCTTAAAATGGGATTAACTTTTAAGTGATAAAATGAAAGAGAAACAACTATATAGACACAAAACGATATTATTTTCAAATTAATCTAAAACGGTGTTCCCAACTCAAAGAATTTGGTGAACCATTTGGTGGTCGCCTTTCTGCTCTTGGGCCTTCTTTAACTGTTCTGCAGCTCTTGAAACTATCTTCTCTTCAGAATTTCCTTGCTCTTTAGCCTCTATTATACGCCCATTCTAAAATACAAATGTCAATTCAAAAATTTAAGTTAATAAATAGCTTATTCTTAGATGCATCCTTAATCTATCCTTAGGTTACTACAATTATAACCGGTTTTCTCTTTAATGGATTTAATATATTATACTAATTACAAGCACTAGACAAATATTACGAAAATACGGGTGAATAAGAAGGTTATCTGGGTATTAGTTAACAAACATGGAACAATAGCCAGAACCATAATTAATATCTAATAAGTGGAATTATGAATTTATGTATTTCTAATAGGCGGAAATGCCTATATGAGTTATTAGGAGATAACAAGATTTGCAATGAACTGAAATAGTCGATACTGGCTTGGCTTATCTACTATCAAAATGAATAAGGAATCTTTCTTCGAAGCTTTTTGTGAACATTAACATCGATATTGATATAAATGAGGAATGTTATCTCTCGGGACATTTATTTATTCCTGTTACTCCACCCTCTTTATTTATTAAAATCCGAAAAGAATATATGATCATTTATCCCTGGAGCAAAAGCTTACCACATGTGCCATCGATTTTCTATGGGGGGAAAGACGAAACGTGGCGGGCGTTACAACGGCACGAAAGTAATGACGCTTGTTAGCAAATTTTATAGCATTCTAACCGCTGCTCACTAACCGAGATCGATCATTTTTTTTATTTGAATGATTATTTTTGGCGAGGAACCTAACTCATATTATTCTTCATTCGTTCGTGATCGCAATAAATTCAAATGCAGTTTTCGTTAGGTTTTTCACTTGCAATTGTATAAACACTAAAACCTAGCCAGTTACTGATTCAATTGATATAATGTGGTAATCTATTTGGTTTACGCCTTGTATTACTTAGGTTACTTTTATCTGTACTCTTACTGTCGAAAATGGGAAACGTGAAATTTGTTTCGGTGATACATTGAAAGCTGTAATCTTTAAATGTATTACCTGATTTTTTTAAATAATATCTCTAAATCCGAAGCGTCAAAACAAATGTGTTCATCTTGGAAGAGAATCAATATGTTATTTGTACAGCCTTTTTTTTTGCAATTTATTAGTGGGATACTTAACTTTTTTTTACATGGGGTTTGGGATATTGTTTCTTGTGGATCACGCATCTCTCTAGTGGAGAGTGGACACTGGTGGAGCCTGACATTTTATTGCTTTTTGTGCGCTTCCTGTCATTTCCAATGTTCGACTTGCGATTTCCTGCAGAGATAATGACCACTTTGGTAACGAAAAAAAAAGGTGGTTGGATGAAGAGAGGGAAATTCCAAGCCCCTACCCAGAGGGTAAAAATATTTTTAAAGTTCTGGTGCGCACTTTTCTGCCGTTTAAGTAATGCAAAGACTTCCAAGGAATACCAAGTTAATTTATTGATTCTGATTGAAACTAACAACAAATTTTAGATAACCCATTCGGTTGTTGTTTTTTAATTGTATCACCACGGCTTACTAGATACTACACAGGCTAGCCGAGGTACGGAAATAATTAAAAATCCAGATGGCAATAGCTGACAAACTGGCAAAGCAAATCCACAGAGTTGAAGGCGGGGCTTAATGGCTCAAAAATTCAACTCACCCACTAACGGCCAACAATCAGCAGTGTACGTCATGAAAACACGCCTTTATTTTTCCTTATTTGTCACTGTGTTATCCTATTGGTTGGGTGATATAGGTAGGAGTTGTAGAGTTCCAAGCGGGAAAAGTTGTCAAATGGTTTTCATTGTTCAAAACTCGGCTAGCCTGTATAGTATCTAGTAAGCCGTGGTATCACACATGTCTATAACGAAGGCTTGTTAATTTACTTTAGAACAATATTGTTTCAGGTCTGAGCAGCGACGAATTCCAGTTCTCCGAAAACGGGGACGGACCGGCCCGTTACAACATCATCCACTTCAAGCAGACCTCCCCTGGGATCTACGAATGGATCCGCGTGGGGGAGTACAGGGACGGAAACCTCGAGATCAACTATTCGGACGTCCGCTTCCGACTGGACGAGCCGGACATCCCCGTGTCCGTCTGCAGTCAACCCTGCAGCGTGGGACAGGCCAAGAAGTACGTGGAAGGGGGAAAGTGCTGCTGGCACTGCTTCAACTGCACAAAGTACCAGATACTGAGGTACGAGACCACCTGTTACGACTGCCCGCTTGGGTACCTCCCCAACACCAACAAAACCACCTGTGAGAAGATACCTCTGCAGTATATGAGGCTGGACAGCTACTGGGCTATCGGGATCATGGCTTTTGCGACCGTCGGTATCATGATCACTCTGTTTGTGGTGGTGGTGTTCATCAAGCATCAGGATACACCCGTGGTGAAGGCGTCGGGACGCGAACTCAGCTTCGTCCTTCTGGCTGGGATATTCCTGTGCTATGCCATCACCTTTCTACTTGTCCAGAAGCCATCGGATTTGAAGTGCGGGGCGCAGAAGATGGGAATCGGGCTTTGCTTCACCATCGTCTACAGTGCGATACTGACCAAGACCAACAGGATTGACAGGATCTTCAGGTCTGGTGCTAAAAGCAAGAAGGGGCCTAGCTTTATCAGCCCCAACTCGCAGTTGCTGATTTGTGGAGGTATTGTAAGCGTGCAAGTGATGTTCTCTGCTATGTGGTTGGGGTTCAGCCCTCCTAAGGCTATTCTGCACCACCCTACTCCTGATGAAAGCCACTTGGTGTGTGCTGCATCCATTGATGCCACCTACATGGTGGCATTTGCTTATCCAATGTTGCTCATCATGATTTGCACTGTGTATGCCATATTAACGAGGAAAATACCAGAAGCCTTCAATGAATCAAAGTTCATTGGGTAAGTTGCAGTATCTTTCCTTTCATGGATTCTATATTTGAGAGGGATACCCACGCTGGAATTTCATTTACATTGACCACTAAATTAAAAATTTAAACTGAATAAACATTAAAATCTTTCAGAATAATTTATTTCTTTCATTTTTTTTTTTGCAGCGAGCTAAAACAAATGCAATTTACACAAAGATTGACACAACGTTTTGAGGAAAATACGGTAGCACAGCTGTAATAAATGAATAATAATCCAATCATTTCATCCAATCCAGTCACTTTAATATCAAACACTACTATCTCCATTCGGCAAACTTCGGGAATCCTGATCCTTGGTGATCTAATAGTTGGAGAAGCTCCTTTCAATGGTTCAGCTCCTACGAACCAATCAAATAAGCTTCTCCAACGATCCAAACGCCCAGGATTGGGATTCCCGAAGTTTGCCGAACGGAGATAGTAGTTTTTTATATTAAGGTGCCCATATACTTTGCCTTCAATTGCCTCTCTTGTTAAGTTTTTCCTCTTGAGGAACAAATCAAAATTTAGTAGAACGTTGAATTTTAAAGAAATGACAGACCTCTAAGCTCAATACCCTATATTTTTCCATGTGTTACGTTTCTATCATTCCAGCTTCACCATGTACACGACGTGCATCGTGTGGTTGGCCTTCATCCCCCTCTACTTCACCACAACCAACCACGACGAGATCAACGTGTTCACCATGTCCGTGACCGTGAGTCTCAGCGCCACGGTGACGCTGTTCTGCCTCTTCACCCCCAAGCTCTACATCATCCTGCTGCACCCCGAGAAGAACGTGCGCCAGTCGCTCATGACCCAGAGCAAGTACGGAGGGCCGGACCACCAGAGGGTGAACGCGCGGCCGGCCAGCTCGGAAGGTGAGCGGTTTCCTATATATGTTAAAAGGGCAATGTGATAAATCCGGGCGTTTTAAATAATGCCCGCGTATATCGGGCAAAGTGATAAATACTCATTGATAAACTCCATTGAATTTATCACATTGCCCGTAACATATGTACAGGGTATTTTCAACAAGTCCCCCCCCAAACTCTGCATATAAATATTTCTTGCAGGGAGAATCAAAAAAGTCCGAAGAACTATACCTCTACGACGATTTTTTTTTCGAAAATGTTACGTCATATCCGATAAAAACTTAAATACAGTAAACTCCCGTTATTACGCCGTTCAAGGGGATTTGTGAAAACGTCGTAATAAGCGGTACGACGCTATATGCGGAATTCCATAAAACACCGTTTCGGCGATATACCTAATACCCGTAATACCTAATCTTACCTAGACACCTTTTTAAACGGGATTTTATCACTAAAATAGAAACGAAAGAACAATGTCTAAAAACAGAACAAACATTCTTACCTTTACAACTTTAATTGGTATACTATTGAAATATAACACTTGAAATCATGACAAAACAAATAAAATGGCGTCTCTCTTATTTCATTTTGTGAGACTAAAAAGTTATTCCTCCCAAAAAAAAACTCCATTTTTTTTCCTGAATCTATCCAGCCAACCCGCAGTTCACTAAAGTCTGTTACATTCAAACTTTTAGCAATTTCTAGTTGTTCTACTAGCGTTTTCAACGGTTTCTGTAGCTCCTACATTATTTGAAAGGAACTCGACGACGCAATAACCGGGATTTTTCTTCCGGGGACCGGAGAAAAGCGTCGAAATATGCGGGAAGTCGTTGTAAGCGGGGGCGCTATAAGCGGATAGTTTTTAATGATAAAAGGCCTAATGGTACCAGGGACCGGAGAAAAACGTCGTAATATGCGGGACGTCGCACTAAGCGAGGGTGTACTAACGAGAGTTTACTGTATTTCATTCCACGGCGCACGCATGCATGAGCAGTGGATATTTCTATCATCTTTGTCATCAAACACATCTAAGTAATTATGTTCAAGTTTTCCATAACACTTTTTTGTGTAGACAGGTTAGGACATCATTCCTTTTGTGTTGCGATTTTCTCGAAAACTATGAATCGTAGAGGTATAGTTCTTGAGGTAATTTTAGGCGCTTTAAGCAACGAAGCTTGTTGTACGGAATATGGACATTTCTATGCTTTTATGCTTAAAACATATTATGGGATGTGGAGTATTATTCAAATTTTATTTAATTAAATGTCTGGTAATTGAATTAAATATCTTTTCGACTCATTTCCTAGCTGACTGTGTAAACGGGAAAATATTAAGTTAAGTTAAGTTAAAATGTTAAGAAAAGTGTAATTGAATGTGTAAAAAAAATCTTTGATTTAGGTAGAGAAATAGGTACTTTCAGTGGTTTGAAAACTGTTGGTAAAAGAATGTTAATAACATTATCTTATCCTCAAGAGGTAAGGTTCAATTTTCCCTTTCTGTGTTTGCAAACTTTTCCAAATAAAATTTGTTGGTTTACTAAGAGAGTACATGGTCCATTTAGCAGTTTAACCAGTTCCCTTTTGCCTTAGGGCTGTAGAACTTAGAAACAATTACTTACAAAAGAAAAAATGTTCAAGTCGGAATAACTCTTTTTAATTTTACGGTTTAGAGAGTTTGTTTCTATTGCTAATCGGTCCAAAGAAACAATCGCTATACTTGTTTGTGGTAAAAAGTAAGTTTAATTCGGATTACCCATGATGAAAATAAAGAGTGTAAAATGCTTGCTATTGAAAATATCTGAAGTGGAAACATTAACTGGTATTTTCACAGCACACTCAAATTTTTTATACACCCGAGTTTTCTTAAATTCGTAATAGGTTGTTTTCAAATGTATTATAAATTTTTAGTGGTAATTTTAAATACAAATAAAATTTATCATAATTATATTATTTCAAAATTACAAACCCTACCAAAAAGAAAAAAAAAGCATTTATTAGAAATTTTTCTAGAGTCGCTCCCATGACGTACCAATTACAGCGTTCTCGTCAAAACTCCCACAAAGACATGTAGTTCCATTTATCAACATCCCGCGTTTAAAACACATTTCTTTCGTTGCAACTTGCGTTACATAGCAGTCACAACACCCTCGAAACACACGGATTCAGGAGGACATGTCTCGACGTGTTGAACATACGTTTGATTTATGTCGGGTCATTAAATGGGTTTTCCGCTTCTCCCTTTTGTACTCCGCATCCTTCCACCGCGTATCTATCGCTCATAAATCAAGATAACACTACGTTTCAGTGTTATGTACCATCCGTGGTAACGAAGTCCTCCCATGAGGCTTGCGTTTGGGCCAAGTTGAGTAATGGATGGATATTTTTGTTGAATGGGAAGGAATTCAACATTTTGAAGTAATTTTGTTTAACATAATCTCGTTTCCGTCCTCCCATGCACATCATACGCAGAAACATCCCGTTTTGAGCAGAGCAGGTTTATTTATTATAAGGAACTTTTCGTTTTTATTTATCCTTTGAAAGGGAACTGCAAGTAGTTGAGATGGCAAATTTTTGTAATCAATATATTTCTCATTATTTATGACGAACTTAGACCCGGTGTTTATAGTGTTTAATTTGCTGCAATTTAGTGTACGTGCTAGGCACGAAGTGTCAATGCTCTTTCCTCTATTAATATTCGATAAATTTTTGTCTAGCATAATGAAAAACTTAAATAAATCTGCTCTGAAGGGAAGTCATACTAAATTCCTTACTGGTATCATTTCAAAGAACAACATATTTTAGACACTTTTACTTTTGGGTAAAAAATCAACTGCGTAGTAGACATTGTTGATAGAAGAATAATTTTTAGGGGAAATAAATTTCAACTCAAAATAATAAAGATGAAAATTTATTAATTTCTATTTAACTACACTGTAATATGTAGAAATAGACACAGACAGACTAGTCATTGCAACAAATCCATTTTTATTCGTTTATTTTTAATACCTTTTCCGGACACTTAACAATCCTGGAATGAACATTTATTTGTTGTATAAAACTAAACTTAATGTAGAACTAAGTAATTTAAAAGTTAAAAAATATTGTTGCATCAAATGAACATACGTTAATAACTTTCATATGATCTAATGCCTCATTAAACGGCAGTATCCTGTAAAACGTTGGTTCTCGTTGATAAATTAGGCTCTTTTCCTTTTTCCACGCTTTATCGTTATTTTACACAATTTCTGGAATGAATTACATTTAATGGCGTAACTGGGGGATAGTTATTTTCAGGTGACGTAAAATTTATCATCACTAATTCTACTTTTTATGGCTAGAAAAATGGCCGAAATCTCTTATTAGGACGTACAACATTTAAACGCAATAAAACTAAGGTTGGTTTCCAAATTCATACGCATAAGCCCTTTTTATCCATCCATTTACTCTAGTTCTTTCTGGCCCATTTAAATCTTTCTCTAAGCAAGGATGATATTTTTGTACTAAAAACTTTCAATAAACTTAAAGGTTATTACCACAAATTACATTCATCTTTAATCTTACGTTGCTATTAATTTTAGATGCTGAAAACCTACATTAATTCTAGCTTGAGTCTCGTCGGAATTTTGTTTATGAATGCACTTTTATGAGTTTCCGGAATGACGAATTAGTTGGGGGTAAAATGGCTTTATGAAGCATGTATAGAATTTATCCTTTATTGAATGCTTCCGCAGTAAAAACCTCTCACAGGAATCTGTAAACCTAAGCCGGAAATGCATAACCATTTTTTTTTAACATCAGATTTATGAAGGTGATCCATGATAAATACGTCTCATAAACCGCTAAAAACCAAAGTTGAGTCGTGATCACTCACGCAAATATGAATTGCCTGACTGGGTAATTAACGTTTGAGTCAGGGATTTTGGCGGGCATAAATTTACCTCGCACCACCTTTTGATTTTTATGTTATCAAATTTTTCACTAAGATATATGAAAGTTAATACCAGAAGCTGCAATGATTAATAAGCACCAAGGAAATGTTACATAAAAGGATTGCTTGTAATAAATTTGAGTTTTTATTTGAAGCATGATGCTACCCAATTTTTATATAATTTCACGGGAATCAAAACCTATTTGTTCCTTATTAACTTAGAAGAACATCTTCAATGATACTTATGTTATGTTTAACATAAAAATATTTAAAAAGCCTTTGATTCCATGTTTAGTATTTCAAAATTAAACATATCTCTAATTTTTACTTAAAATGGTTGTTCTCAAAAGTTATAGTATTAAGAAAGAAGGATATCATTCTATTTCTGATAAATTTTATTACCTGAATGAGGATATCAATTAAGCAATTCGTCTAACACCTTCTAATATGTTTCGAAACTATGTTAACCAACTAGGTAACAAACTTTTGTCACGCGACAAAAAGTGCATACGGCAGACATATAAATCTACTGATATTAACATGTGGAGTATTATTCTTGTATACAATTTACACAAAAAGTCTTATGAATAGCTTCTTAAAAATAAACTAGCTGACATAAAAAATATACTAATAAGTAATTTTTCACTCTAAAACCTTTGTATCTTTTTAGCTTCACTGGATGCCAATGTCGTAAACTGCAAGCAAAACTCAAGTCCGATCGTTCCAGTGAAACAGATCACCTGCGGCACCCAAACTACCAACGAGACAGTTGAAACTGTAGCCATTACGCGATGTGTCAGCTGCAACATCATAACCAACGCAAAGAAAGACACAAGTGATGTCAAACTCTGAACTACAACGGGATAGAAATATGATGCTAAACACTTGTGTTGTCACACTTGTGCCATTGAGCACGGGTATGAAGTCAGTCACTTCATGTGCACACTGAAGGGCATATAAAATTAATTTGGATTATTGGAGTAAGTGGAGAAGGTAAAAAATGTTTGGATAAAAACATTTATTTTTGTCGAAAAACCAGTTACTGCTGTTACAACCGACGATGTATACCAAACCAACGCATCGATAATAACAGTGAAAGCTTTATAAGTCGTTGTAAACATTTGTTTATAAAAAACTATATCCCCAAAACAGATTTTGATTGAAGAATCCTGGATATTTAATAGCATAATTTTTTCTTGCTAGTTAGAAGGAAAATTAAAATTGCTTTTTTTAAAAGAGAAATTTAGCATGTTATTAATTCTTAATTCAATTTGTTGAATCATTGAAAAGAAATTTTTGGTACTAAATAATATTACAAGGATACGCACATAAAATATACGTAAAAATGTTTTTCAAACAAGATTGTTTATAGTATAATTTTTAATTTCTTTCCCACATCTTTAGTTTTGTATCTAAATGCACCTTTTAATTGTCATTTCATCATTATTTAATTTCAGGGAACAAATGTTCCCTAAGTTTTACTGGATTGAAATTTTAAAGAAAAAATACCGTTATTTTTCTAAAAAATGTGATAGAGATGATCTCGTATCCAAAATGTAAAAACATTAAACGCTTATAAAATCATGAATATTCAATTTTTATTTTAAATGTTCTATGAAATAATTGAATGTGAAAAAGTGATTGAATTATAACTTATAACTAAGCAAAAATCTTTTATTTTTAAATGTGTGTCAGGAGGAATCAGAAGTCAACTCTTTGAGAGAAAGACTCCAAGATAAAATTTTTAGCCACGAAACTGTTTGCGAACAGATCTTTATATGCATTATTTTCAAATGGAATTATTCATGAATAAACTAATAACTAATTCACTAATAAAAATTCATTACAATATATTTTATTAATAAAAATCATAATAAAATATGTATCTGAAAAATAATTGCTATCGTTTGTAATGCATTAAAATAGATCACACGAAAAGTTTCAGCGTATAACATTTTAACTTTCAAAATTGAACTTAATTGGGATTTAAAATTTAATCTTTGAATATCTTTCAGAAAGCATGAACTTAAGACAAATATGATCAATGTATCGAACCTGTGAAATTTAGAAGCATCATTTATATCATGTGATACGCGTTTTTGTTTTTATGGTAGAGTATATTTTTTCTAGTTGGTTGCGTTGTGTTGAAAAATTTTAAAACCATTGTAGTACATTAGAATAGGAAGTAAATTAGCTCATGTTAAAGAACAAATCTTTTCAATGTGGTTTCGGAGATTTCGAGAAACTATTTTTCAATGTCTCACAAATGCTCAAAAAGGTCAAGAATGAACCTATTGTTACAATTTTGACTATTAAGTCCAGAAAGTCCGATTTTTGTCTTTAAATTCCGTCAAAACCGTTTAATTTATGCAGTAAAATAAGGTACAGTTATATCCTTTATCATGATTGTGAACTGCATTTCACTATTTAAATGAAGATTTTGCTTTGTTGTAAACTGTATCAGTAATTTATTCCTCATTATTTTTGAAAGAGATTCCTACCTAAAATTTATTTCCATTATAATTTGTTGGTCTTGGACTCAATTATTTAAATATCCTTGATATTTTATACTTCTAGATACGAAAGTTAGGTTTCTAAGGTACCAGAGATGTGTATTCTGCTAATATCTTGTAGCCAGAGAACGGCGTTTTAAAACATCACTGTTGTTGGCATTTTTCAAAATAAAAAGCTTTACGTTAATAAAAACTGTTTGATTCGTATTTTAAAACTACTTTTATCACCTGAAAAAAATTATTGTTCAATGATCGTAAGTCGCCTCTCTGTTCAAGACCTATACCATTTTCAAAGTTAAACCATTATCCTCATGAGAATACGAATTGAAATAACATACTCTTTTAGTTATTTAGTGTTGTTGGAAGAATACGTTTTCTACAAGATATATAATTGTAAATTTTGAATCTGACAAAAATCTTGGGTTAATTTTAAAGATCTTCTTGTATTTTCTACAAGATGTTTTTTTTAATATGGCTTCATTAATTTTAATGATCACATGGAAAGCTTTACTTTTTTAAAAAGTTATTTAAAAACTTACAGAGTGAAAAATGTGTACTGAAATTAACTTATTCTTGTTGTGGTTACTTTGTGTGAGTGTAAAACTGTTGGAATGTAAAAAAATACAATAAAATTTTGGTTGCTGGTTTATACGTTTGTAATTATTTAATACTATTCCTCTGTTAATGATAAGTTTTTTTTATATTTAAAACAAAATGTGTGGAATATAAAACATTAAAAGACTGAGGTGGGTACAAATGTTTGAACATAATGTAAATTGGAGTTTAAATTAATTATTTATTAGAAGTGATGTAATAAATTTAGATTGACATATAGTTAATTGCACAGATTTAGATAACAACATGTGTGTGTGTGTCAAAGCTTTTAAAATTGAAGTAAAGGATTTTAAATTGTTATATAGCAGGCCTTAATTTGAGACGGATCAGCGTTCAGGTTCCTCTTCATTACAATTGAAATAACCCCTAGAATTACATTATTTGGAATCTCCCTACTAATCGAACAGAGGTTACCGCTAAATAGTTACTGACTATTAGAAAAACTATGCATTTTACTCAATGGAAAGGGAATCAATAGACTGAGGGAGATAATCTTGGAAGGTTCTTAATATTTTTGAAGGCGGTTTCATAGTAATAATATTGTAAAATCAAAAAAAAAAAGTTATGTTTTGACGCCTATCAAACGTCGCTTGACAGTAAGTGATATTCAATATTTTAAAATTCGAGTATACTGTAAAATTGATGATGTGAGATTTAAAGTAAGCTATAGTGAATTCAGTGAACCAAACTAAAGACCTCTCAGTCAGTAGAACTCCAAACCAGAGTACCTCCCCCATTTACTAAATCTCGTGAACAACAAACGATAAATTACATTCCACAGTTAATATTTAGCAAATAATTTATGATGTGACAAGAAGGAGAAGAGCGGGGAGACGAATGTATTTGATGGGGAACAAAAGAAAAAATATGTGTGGAGGGGGAAGAGTATCGTGCATTATGCATGAACTCGTACTTCAAAGAAAGGATGTTAAATATGTTTGAGGGGAAACTACAATTTTTCGTCATTTTTGTTACTAACACGTGTTTGGTTTTGTTCAGTTAGTTATTTTTAGGGGTCTTATTCACTAGTATAATCCATAACTTACTTTAGTTTATCGATTATCATTTCAAGTACTACCCAATCCTTTAAATTTATAATGTCAGTTTGGGGAAGCTGAAATTCATTGGTACTCTATAAAAAAATTGCTGTGGATGAAATTATAATATAATATGGGGAGCACAACATTATAATATGGGGAGGAGACTACTTAAGCAATATTAATCATGTAATAATAATCTAAAATAAAATGCGTTGTAAGTAATCTCAACGGATTCTCCATGACCTAGGTCTAGACCTGTCTTTATGATCCTAGGAGACGTTCTTTCCAAATAAAAGCCGTGAAACCGACTTTTAAAACACTCTGTATATTTTCTGTAATAAATTAGATTTGATTAGAAAAATTTGTTTTGATTATTACAATCATCGATGTGATGGCTTTTAATATCTATGTTTAGAAAGAATACTTTCTCTAAACATTTTAATTCATAAAAATTATACAAACTCAACTATTATAAAATCTGAAGTAACCTTTCAATGCCCCGTAGGTCTTAGGTTTTCACAAAGGGGACGGACATCCATAAATTACGTGAGGTCAAAAGGGGGGAGAGGGGGTCCAGGAAAATCTAACCAAATCTCACCAGGGGGAGGGGGGACTCAATTAAAATCTCACGTCAACTTTTAGTTCAGAAAAAATGCGTTTTTTCTTTAATATTTTTAAGCACAAGTTCAGAAAAAATGCTCAGATTAGTCAAAAAAGCAAATCATTAGCCAGTCAGTCGTGATAATTACAAGTTAGAACCATGTTTTTGATTTCAACGTGTTTTTGTATCAAAATTTTGCAATCTGGATGGTAACTTTTATGCCGATTAAACAAAACTAGTGGTTGAGAAAATCTCACGTGGGGGGGAGGGGGGGGGGGGTCCAGCAAAATCTCACTAAATCTCACCAAGGGGGGAGGGGGGGGATCCAGATTTTGGAAAAAACACCTCACGTAATTTATGGATGTCCCCAAAGGTTTAATTTTTTTGCTCTAAAGCATATATTTTCATTATAAATAATTCATAAAGTTATATATTTTCAAAGTATTTTTAGTATAAAAACTAGCCTGTAAAAACTTTTAAGTTCCAATAAACATATCTCCATAACTAGTCATAACTAGTATTTTTCACCTAAGTAGTTTTTAATAGGTTAAGTTACGAAGTTTAAATAGTTAAAGAGCAGTAAAGAAAAACTATAATGTCGATTTCGCGTGCTCAAAAAGCGAAACAGGTTTCGTTTCACATTATTTCACTTCTGGAATATCACAAAACATTTTAGTGTTAAGATAGAGTATTTTCAGGTGACGTCACAACCGGTTATTTTCTTTTAACTGTGTACCTTCTGTAGGGCTTTTAACTGTTGCTAAGGCCGTTGTTTATCTGTTGCTAAGGCGGTTTTTAGGTATGAGATCACGTGATTTCAAATGCTCCAATAGAAGAATTCCACGGCTAGTCATTTTCTGTAACTGTTAACCTCTGTAGGGCAAAAAACTGTAACATCTTCTGTTGCTAAGGCCGTTGTTAGGTCCGAGTCATGTGATTGAAAATGCTCTATAGTAGTATAATTTCTTCACTTCCGAACAACTCTGTTATAAGTGAATGTTAGAAGTAACACACATTGTTTTACATGGAATCTTTTGAATAAGTATAAATTTACATAAATAAATCCTTATTTAAAGAAATATTAAGAGCTTGAATAAAAGTAAAACTTTAAAATTTATTCAAAAGAAATGAAAGGTATTCAAGGACTTTAATAGACGTTGAGGGTTTGGATTCAAGAATTTAAAACATTAATGTTTTCTATGATTACACCTATTCTTCAGAAATTCTGTTTTAGTAATGAATTTTGGAATAATTTTGAAACGATTCCAAAACTATAGTTAAGAAAACGTGCTTGTAATTCGGAAAACCTTGGGCTTGAGCACCGTTCATTTTCTAACTTTACTTCACTCTACATCATGAAACCTCTTAACAGTTGTGTTGCATCATTAGCAAAATTTTTGAAATCCCTAGAAAAGTTAAACTTCATTAAGAAAGTATTCGAAATATTTACTAAGCAATTGTTAAGGAATTCGAAACTTGACTTGAGCGTTTTAGACATGTGTTTCGTTAGGATTTTTTTTCATGACAGGTCCAGTAAATACTATATTTAGATTTAGTTTATTATATTTCAATTTCTGAATTGAATATCTTGTTCTTCGAAGTTTCTATTTCATAAAAAAATTAATTGTAACAGAGGAAAGTAAAAGGGAAATTTGTATTGTTCATAACTTATTATGATTGCTCATTATAAAAAGTTTAACACAAGTAAGTTCTTATCAAACTTACTAATACTTCTCTAATAAGGATAAGAAAACCTGTGATGCTACATTGGCTTTGGTTTAGATAAGTCAGCCAATGTCAATATCTACACGTATTATATAGCAAAGAAAGCATCTAACATTTTTAGATAACACTATTGGAACCTCTTAATCCTGTGCCATTTATTATACTCTTAAGGAAGTTATGTCCATTAGTTCAAGAGGGCCTTTGTCAGTAGATATCTCATGTGGTTTCACCAGCAACAGACAATTACTCAAAAGGTATCTTAACTATCTTCTTTTAAACTGAACTTATCTATGAAGCTTACAAGAATGTTCAATATATTTTATCGAATAAGTTATTGGTTTAAAGGAATGTGTAGGTAAAATTTGTATTGGGTTTAAATGAAGCAATTAACTTTACTTTTTAGCTAAATTTGTTCTTGTTAAAAATTTTATCCCATTCCTACGTCATAGTAAAATGAATTGTCTGAAAAAAATGTTTGTCTCTATTATAAAAAAGTCCAGAGAAAAACTTTTTAATTACTGATCCGAATGACACATTTCTTGTATCACAATGTGCGGATTGTTCCGAGGATTGTCATATGCTGTTGGATTTTTTAAAAAAAAAAACTCTCAGTTTTGAAATATTTTCATAAAAGTATTCAAAAACTTACAGGTATGCAATTTCATAGTAAAATTTCACACATTTTGTCTGAAATTTATAATTTTTAGTCTGATAATCGAAATTAGTTGTAAGCATTGAGTGTTATGTAGGTTTTGTTTCTTATTTTTTTTCAATAGCTTAAAAGGTATTATTTAAAAAGTCTGAGTTTAAACAAAAATATGAATGATAAAACACTGAGTATGCTAACGAATTATTAGGAGGTACAATATTGAACTTAAAAGATTCATTGGTGTACGATTTGCTGTTTCTAGATCATCACAAGCTTGGAAACTTAAGAGGTAGACTCCACTATTCAACACTGCATGGTTCTAATCAACTAAGGGGACAGCAGCTATAAAAAACGACGAATTTTATCATTCACACCCCCACAGACTATGTTCGTGAATAGCTCACTTCAATACTTGGGCGTGCAATTGCACCAAAACACGCCAACCCAAACCTACAGGGATATCCTGCAAACGCACCATTAGCCATCTCCATCATTCACTTCTGGTAAAAAACGGAAATGGAATGCTTCAAAAGGGGAGAATCCTGAATCGTTTTTTTTTTTTCAAATGCTCTCTCACAGATGTCTCAACATCATCAACTCTTTTTTCGAGATTTCGGAGCTAGAAGAAAAACGTTTTTTTTTTTTTTTTTTTTTTTGTGATATTGCATTTTTCCCCTTTTCAAATGGCACTTATTCAGTGCTCAAGACCAATAAATGTGAATCGCGGGTGCACGCGGAGGGATATTTTATTCCTTTTTGTGTGAGTGCAGATTGATTTTTATTGGTTTTTAGGCGTGAAGGAACAGAAAGATTTACTTAGAGAGAGTGCACGATTCGATTGAACTTTCTATATGATTCCATTATTTGTATGGAAAATCTTTAAGTACCCCTCTGCGTTAAGATAGTTAACGGCACTTTCATTATAAATGAGGTATTTACATTTTATTTTTAACTCAATTATTTTTATCCCATTATTCAATAGTATGGAATACTTACATTTAGAAAAGTATTGGAAGCGAAAAATAGGCTGATAAATTGTTAAATGTAGTAACGAGAATCTGAGAGATATTTACCCAGATATTCAGTAAAGAACACAATCAAGATTTAGAAATGAGAAGTGACACAAATTGACAAATTACGGGTAATTTTAAATTTTGATAATTTTACTTGGTTTTGGCGAGTAATAAGAATTGCAAATACTTAGCCTAGTTCTAAAACTATCCATTTGTTTTTAAAACTACTATGTATAATTTTAAACCAGTTTGGGCGTTAATTTTATCCACACTGTAAAAAATTCCCGTAAAATATACGATTTTAAACTGGCAGCTGGGTTTGTTGTGGAACATCGTAAAAATTACGAAGTAAATCCGTAAAAAAAACGTGTTTTACCATTTTAATTCATGTTTTTTTGTTTTACAACTAAAACACCGTTGTTTTTACGGATTTACTTCGTAATTTTTACGGTGTTCCACAACCAACCCAGCTGCCAGTTTAAAACCGTAAATTTTACGGGATTTTTTTTACAGTGCAACCATTTAAAAAAATATAATGGTAAAGCTCTTACACCAATTTCTTTTAAATAATAATAATAATGTTACAAAAATGTAGAAAAAGTAGATATTTTGAAACAAATAACATGCAAAAAAAAGGGGGGAAATTCTTTTGGATACTATTTAAGTGAATGTTATAATAAGTAGAACACATTTATTATAGACGGTTAAACTGGATACTTTTCAGGACAATAAATGAAGTCCTCAGTGGAATAACACCAGACGATCATATTACTGATCTACCAGAACAACAGAAATATTACAATCTGGATCTTTTTCGTGAGAAAAGGTCACGCGAAAGTATATTAAGAGGAAAAGCTTGCTGCTGCCTGAATAATGCAACATGCTTCTTGGGGTCGAGTGTTTGCAGAACGTAACTTCTTCCCACAAACCCTTTCCTTTGCATAACGGGATGGAAATATGTTTTTTTTCCCTATGAATTTGAAGAATAAAAATGTTATGACACACTTCTACGCACCAATCCCTCAGGAGCGCTTTTGCCGGTAATGTTATTCAGGTTTCATTGAAATTCTGTTTTTGGACGTTGGAAGTGCTTCATTATCACGTTTTTGGTCACGAAGCGTTCGTTAAAAGAGATTCAGCAACTTAGTTTTAATGTTTATGTGCCTTATTTTGGATGTTTTAATGTGTGCTACTTGAACAAAGAGGAATAAAAATGAAATATTTTTAGTAGTGAACTAAACATTCATTAAGTGTTTATAAATATATATAGAGCATTTTCAATCACGTGTCTCCGATCACGTGATCAAGCTGGCTTGGAGGACAGACAACTTTCCTTTAACATTAGGCTCCCATAGAGAATACGCGCTGCATTTAGTTTTTATAAAAAAAGTTCATTTAAAAAGATTCTTTAGGCTCGGTTAAAGACCGGAACGAAAGAATAATAGTTATTGTTATTGAAGGTAAGTGCATATGTTTTTGTGTTTTAGTGGTAAGCTAAATTTAGAAAAAGACTTATTACGAGGTGACATGTTTATGTTTACATTTGTTAGAACAATATGCGAGTCTGATACATCTGTAAAATACTTATAATATGCTACTGAAACTAAATATTGAATAATTAATAAATAATTAAGAATTTTAAAATGTGTTAGTAGCATTGCGAATGGTACTTGCAATTAGAACACTGGCAGAAATGGTTTCAGCAATTAGAACACTGCTAAATATAAAATGTAGTATTATTGAATGACTTATAATATGCAGAGATGCCATTTTAGAGTAAATAAAGGTTACTTTAAAGTACACTTTGGAGAAAAACATAAAACATCCTTATTTTTCAAAATTCACATCAAAAGTAAACAAATAAACGATGTGCATCCTATAGTTTTCCATCATACTGTCTGTCATCCAAGCCTCTGACGTCACAAGCCCGTGACGTCAAGTGCGAATGCTCTATAGGTTTATTATTTAAACTTAAAACCTATTTTTTTATGATTATGTATATGTATAATTTTATGTTTTTTTAAACAGATGGTTTTAAAAATATAAAAAGCTTTTTTTTATTAGTGGGGCTATTTTTATTATGTTATTAGAACTTAAAGGGGGAGGTGGGTTTTCCATTTGCAAATTTTTTGCTGACATAGGGGAGGAGTAATAAATAATACTTAAGTGACACTAAAACACTTTAATTTCGAAAGTATCTCGTAATTTGGGAAAAAAAAAACAATTTACAAAAATCAAATTTGGGAAAAGAAAATTAAACTGGGACATTTTGAGCACTCAAGAAAAATATTAACGGTAGATAGGATGTTTAAAATATATTTTTTTTGTATTAAAGTTTTGTGCGAAAAAGCTAGAACGTTCGGGGGATCGGAGGAAGTTTTCTTACATAATTTATTATAGGGGGGGTTGCCACTTGCTTACTTTTGGTGATAAGAGGAAAGGGGGCTTCAAAAAGGGGTGAAAAACACGCTTACGTAATATTTGAAATGCCCCAGTAAATAGCAAATAAAAATATTTTTTATTAGAGAGTAATCAATTAGCAGTATTTGATAATTAGTCAGACTAGGAATCACAAATTCCATTACGCATGACAATCTTTTATTTCCTGAAACATTATCATTTAAAGGTTTGCGTTTTTAGTTAGAACTACTTCAATTTCTAAATGGAAATGTTTAACTGAATAAAAGTTTCTGCATTCTATTAGTGATTATTAAACAAAACTAACTCCGATATATATAGAAAAACTTTAACAGAAAAAACTATGCACTTAATGGAACATTTGTTGAATGTAAAATAAAATGCACATGAGTACAACCACTAATAAATTTTGACGTAGTTGAAAAAAGGTTTGGGAATGTAATCAGTGTTTGTATTTTCTAAGCTTCTTTGTCATTAGCTAATTAAGCGTTTGACCTTCTTCGTAAATAAATTTGCTTCAATTTATAACCATGCTTCAATTTACTTATAACATGTGTTAAATTTCTCTTAATTCAAAGATAAAACTAAGGATTCGCTAAGTTCAAGCGTTTCTTATCATCTTTGTACTCTTTAACGACAATTTTGAAGAAGTGCAAACCTACCTGTCAGTAAAACTAGTCTACCGTCTGATATGTTTATTTAAAACAATATATAATTCATATATTTCTTAATATTTCCCTTTAAACGTTGAATTTGAGCGAAAATTCGTGATAATGTCATACTATCAGCCTCAACTACCTAAAACATCTGTAGAACTAGCACAGACATTAGCATTATATCTTGATTTGCGTGCTTCTGCCGACGTGAAATCCTTCTTGAGGCCATTGCGTGCGTGCTTCTCTAGCTTCCGTTGATTTGAAAACGCTGCCAAGTGGAAGCTAAAGCCAATTACTTTTCTAGAACTTAATTTGCCAAGTTGATGAGAGATACTCCTTCAAATGGTTCTTCATACTGCATATTGTAGTATGCGAGGCACGTTTTATAGATGGAATAGGTACTGAGATAAAACAGCTCAGAGTTTTTGTATTTTAAATTTTATGTTTTCCAAGAAACGGTAAGAAGATTCGTAATATGGTAATTTTGAGAGTAATTTTAACTACATTACCAATATTGCTTTTTGTTATTTTTAAATAAAACAAATCTACATCAAGAGGACAATTTGAGTAATAATTTCTTTTTTTCTGACAACTAAATTTTACATCTGTTGGGATCTTTGAAATTTTTGTTATATTTAAATGTAGATTTTAATGAGAGTTTTATTCCGAAGAAATTAAAATTATAATTTTTTTGGAAAAATCTAAAATTTTAAATTCATTGATTGCTTTTGAAATAAGCAATTTTTTTTTCAATCTGGCTAAATTATGATGACCGCTTGAATAAGTTAAGTTAACTCTAGAGAAAAGATGGGCTAGGAGGTATTTGATTTAAAATTTTAAAATGATAAAGCAAGGGGACACAGATGGTTTGGACTTCAGTATAAATAATAGAACGAGGGGTCACAAATTCAAATTGAATAAAGCACATTTTAACCGGTAAAACAGAAAATATTTTTAACAGGGTTGTGGATAGATGGAATGGGTAGCCAAAATCGATAGTTAGTTCCACTGAAGTAAAGAAATTTACGGAAAAAATTGATAAATACTGGAACCCGGTACTTTGATGGACCAACTTCACTGAGATTCACGCCTTTAGTTGGTCGTCAATACTTGTATATTTCTCCGAGAAATGTTCGGCCGTTTATGATTGGACAGCGGAAGTTCGTGCGATCGAAGCTCAGCTTCCCGCTGTTCTCTATAAGATTTTTCAATCTCATTTTATTCACTGTGTAGCAGGAAAAAAAATCAACGTTGTTTTTTACACAAGTTAAAAATTAAAATACATATATTTGTTTCGGGTATCTTCGGGTATCTTTCGGGTATCTTCGGGTAGGATCCCGAAAAAGTTTCAGAGACGAAACTTATCCCTGAAACAATATTGTAGTTTTTTTTTTATTTTTAACTTATTGTGTAATAAACAACGTTGAATTGTTTCTTGCTATATATGCTGTTTTCCATTTTACACTAACAACCTTGAAAAATGCTCAAGTAATTTTTCATAGCTTTCAAAAAACAATTATCCTGTTAAATTTCTCCTGGGAATACGACTGGAGATAAAGGGCCTCAAAATCTGTCACGCAGGCACAAATGATTATTTAATAGAGTGAGTCAATTCATTAATAAATTCCAATGAAAGTGAAGGTAACCTTCAGTCGAGGAAAGTGATTTATGGCAGCTTAGATGACTCAATAGAATTCGGTGGGGACAAGTAACGTCTTGGAAAAGAACGGAAAATAGTTTGAAAGTAGTTTTAAGAGAATGTTTGGTTCATGGGGTGGGGAAAACGTTATCTAGTGTGAAAACAACATTAATGCTAGGGAAAAATAATTTTAATACATTTCAACATTTTCTAAGGCAAAATATTAAGGCGCTTTCAGCAACAATGAATGTAAAGCTTATAAGTAGCTTGTTGCTTCTGCAAATTCCTCAATTGTCGTATTGCACAGACAGTGGAAACGACTAATTATACTTGAAGAAGATAAGACTACTGGTTGTGGGTAGAAACGTTTTGATTATCCATATTTGTAAGATTTTTTTGAAAAGTGATATAAAAAAACTCGATCATAGTACAATCAACTTTATAGGGCACGATTTGATAATATTTGGCATTTAAACACACCTATGACATTATGAAAATTTGAGATTAAATTTGATGTGGTTTGAAGTTATAGAATAAAAATACATAAGCTACATATTTATTTTTTACATAAAAGTTTTGTATCTTGCTGACTGAAAATTCTTAACTATACAATAACTTATTAACTCTTCAATTTTTAAAAACCTACACATTGAAGATACAGATATTGCTCTCACATTCTATCTAATACACATAATACAAAAAAGTGTCCCACTATCAGGAATTTCCTCCATCTGTTGGTTGTTATACTTCAAAAAGAAAAAGACCCCTTTCACTTCAGTTCTCAATTTTCGGGAGAAAAAATTTGTGAGAGTCCAAACGACCTTAGCACTCTTGTCGATAGTGATGGAACGCGTTTTATTGTTTTCTCAAATATCGAATGGAACCATTAATCTGAGAAATTGCTGGATGGATGGATCGGATTGCTTTCGATCATTTTGGATTTTTCTTTCCGATGGGTTATGAGGGTTTTGAGAAGGCCCGAGTTATTTCAGTTGAAAAACTAAATGTTATTTTTTTTCCTTAACTGGTGTCAGTGTAATAAGAAATTTGATTATTTATTATTTGGAATAAATTACACATAATGATATATATTATTATTGTCAAATATTTCTAAGCTATAATGTAATTACATTATGTATATTAAAGTTGCCTTTATTCAAAAAATGTTTTAAGCTTTTTGTACAGATGTATTGACAAAAAATTTTAATGTTTATTTTGCCTTCTCTCATATTAAATATCTTTAAAAATAAAACAAATTTACAGTTGATTTGGTTGTTAGGCTTATTTTGTTTTTCTGATAGTTTAAAATGGATAGGTTTCAAAAACGATGATTGGAGCTACCTCTAGGATAAGAGAGCTAGATGTAGCTGCATCTCCCTTGATACGTATAAAAAATTAGTTAAACATTTCAAATAATGACAATATATAACACATAAAAGCAAATGTTTAAATATTTTACACACCATACTAAAATGCATTTTAAATCGGAATTTTATTTAAAATTAAATTCATAATAAGAGGTAGGACCTTATCAAAGATGACTAGAATGATACGCTAAATATAGACATCGAATCATAAAAGTTCCCCAACTCAGACCTCAATTATCTGAAAAGGAATAAATATCGGTTAAAAGGAAACCACATCCAATTTTATTCCTTTCATTCCTTAACAAGACGCCGAGGCTCTTGTCATTCACATCTTCGAACCCGGAGCTAACTCAAATCCCAGAGCTATTCATTAAAATCCAGAGATTAGCATATAACCAAGTCTACCCCAACAACGAAATCTGGACTCGGCCATGCATATTCAAAACTCGGGCCGCCCATTAAAGGGACTCGTACTTAACTTTCCCTTCTAATGAGCAACCAATTAAATTCACTTCACGCATATTCAGATAGCCCGAGATGGTGGGCAGATTTCGGACGTCAGTCCTTTGAGGCTTTTGAGCATAATGGTTATTTCGGTGTATGAAAGGACGACGTTAAAATTGAGTGTATCGAGTTTGGGCTTTATTGATTTTGGTGATAGGCATACGCTGGTTAGGTAATTATTGAGGGAAAGGTATGAGGTATGTGAATGTGTAATACGTTCTGGGAAATGAAAGTTGTTATAAGGAGAGTCAATATTAGGTTCGTTAGGAAAAGTGCAGAGTGTTTCTGGACTCTCAAATAAAACTGAAGTGACTGAATGGGAGGTTGGATGCTCATGAACTTCTTGAGTTGTATGAATTGAATATTAAATAGGTACATTGACGTTGAATTATTGGTACTTACACTATTTATTAATTATCTAGCCATCATAAATGAATTTATAACAGTAATGTTGATTAGACAGTTATATAAACTTATTATTTATTCACCACCCAAGCAACGCAAATATTCAAGATTCGTCCAATTTTTGTTATGTATGACTGAATTTCGTCTGCTTTTAGTTGCAGTTACGCAAACTTTAAGTATTTGGTATAATCTGTGTTACCAGGACAAATTTGAGTTAACAAAAAAATTTCATGAAGATATCCTTATGTTACACCTTATTAGAAAGTTAATGAGTGTAAGTATGTTTTTATAGAGAGTCTATCGCATACACTCTATTGCCTGAAATGGATAAAGTCAATCAGTATTAAGAAACTATGGATTATTTAATCTCGATATTTTCTTCAATATCGATGGTCGACATTCATGAAAATATAGGAATACAAACTGAAATTTTATCTAAATTTATAATATTTGGAAACATATTTTATGGATTAAAGGTAAAAAAAAATAATGGAATGAATAATTGCTTTAAGACCATTTGTAGATGTGGACAATCTTAACTATCTCATTAAATCCTGCTGGATCTTTAAAAATAAAATCGAATCAATTTATCAATGAAATACCTTGGCATTTTGATTGACTCAAACCTAAAATGGAAAACCCATATAATGTATGTCATTAAGAGGCTAAGATTTCTGCTCTTTAGATTCAAACATTTACGCTATTCAATGGACAATAAATTTTTACTTCAGTTATACTATGCTTGGGTTTACCCAATTTTTTCATATGGTTTAACTACATGGCGTGGTGGATACGTTAGTAATTATTCAGCTTTAATTTCACTCCAAAATAAATTCATTAAAGTGATATTAAACTCTTCAGACCACACAAATCTTTTAATGTACCAAACTTTATCTATTCTACCATTACGATATTTTTATTTTTACAAAACTTGTTTATTCATCTACAAAAATCCTAACTTTAGTGAAAGAAAAATACTAATAAACGCAAGAAGAAGTAATGAAATCTACAAAATTCCATATCCCACTAAAGAAATCATGCGCAAAATATTTTCGTATCTTGGCCCAAAGTTTTTCAATAGCCTACCACTAAATATACAAAATAGTGTAACCAGTAAAACCTTCAAAAAGCATCTAAAACTATATTTACTAACAATTACTGATATTGAACAACTTTTTTAAACTGACTGAAATTAATTGATAACTCCCCGACACCGTACCGTTTCGCCAACGCTTAGTACACCTTTTTTTTAATACATATTTATTCGTTTTTTTTTTTGTTTTCCTTTCACATTTTTCATTATTTCGTATTTCAATTCTAAGTATTAATTTTGCCAGTAATTTTATGTTTGTTTATTATATCTCATTGTATTTCTATTATACATGCACAGGATTATTTCCTCCGGGTTATGTATGTTCAACTGTAAAATCCTTCTTTTTGTCAATAAATAAATTTGTTTTTGTTAATTTGTTCTTGAATTATTCAACAAGAATTCAACACTTAAAAATTATTTTCTCACTGTATCCAAATCTTTACTAAATTAATTTTAATAAAACGTGTTATATATTTTACAATTACGATGACACTAATTTACATCAAATAATTATAACCAAATGGTAATATAGTAGCTGCAAACGCTGACATGTGGAGCACCGTTGGTCTCTAAAGAATATCCATAGGGGACACATAACAGACTGTCCACTATAACTCTGAGCGGAATTATTTTGTTTCCGAAACTCTCCTGAAAAGCTTCTCTCGTCCCTCTTACTAGTAAATAACGACCTAATTCTCAGCAATAAATAACAATTTATCGAGCACCGTTCCACAAGTTAAAGATAAAGTGGACCAACACTCGATAGGCCTAGCAAATCGATAATTACCCCCCAGAAACCTCTTTTTCAGCTCGGCCGAACTCAACAGGAATTCCAGTTTGATCGGGCCCGCTCTTCTTCGCCCATAAATCTCGATTATTTGCGATTTTTCTCGCATGGGAGGCTAATTAGTAAATTTGGTCACATTGCTATTTATTTGCTGGCATTTGTGACATTCAGATTAAATCAGTTTCTTCCTTTGGATATTGAAATTGATGGAGTTAGTAATTTAATGGAGTTAGTAGTAGAACTTGAAATAGATGGGCAATATTTTGTAAATGAGTGAAGTTTCATTGAGCGCAAATTTGGTAGTTTCTTGTAATAAGGATCTATTTATTTATACTAGACTCCAACGTTTCTTGACAATGGAGAAATAAGCTTAGAGCTGAGAGCAAACGAAGGAAATAGTTCCCAGCGCAATGCCCAAACGTGTGAAATTAGTTAATATAATAAGAATATAAAATTTAAAAATAGATGATTAGCTTGTTAAATCCGTGCATATACTATATTGCGTTTTTGGGTCATAATTTTCGTAAAATGTTAAGTATTTTGATCCTGTATACTAAAAAACTTTTACATGTATCGTCACACATTTATTCTATAACGTGACTGGTAAATTTAAGGTATCAAATAGTTTGATAGTCAAAGTTTGATTTTTGCTTGTTCTTTAGAAATGAGAAAATTCATGGAACATTACACATCTCACTTTGACAAAACATCGCAATATTCATAGAACTAGAAAGACCCTTACGCGATTATTCTTCCCAGGCATTCAAGCATTAATTTTCAATCGGCATTTTCTGTTTTGGATTTTATATGTGTCACACATCACTAATGTCGATCCTTAAAAGTGTTTTTTGATGAAAAGAATAAGTGAAGCAAAAGGGACAGAAATTGACGCATGCAGAAAATGTTTCTTCTAGTATTGGTTGAAATTTAATATCTATCAAAGTGATTCGATTGTCATCTGCAATTAAAGTAAATCAAAATATACTAGACTGCAACGTTTCCTGACCCTATGACGTCACTAACAAAGAAAGTAGTTCACAACGCGGTGTTTGAATTTTAAGTGAAACTTAAACTAACTACTAGTCTTTAACTACTAGTCTTTTTTAATTTCATAACCTACTTTTTGGCAAAATTCTAATACATCTTTCTAATCTATATCACAAAAAAAACGTTTATACTTCGCGTAAAAACGGTCTTTATTGCTGGTTATGGTATTTGAGTACTCTACCTTTGATAAAAATTTTAAATACCTTTTTAAGTTTTAAATAACTTTTTTTTTGAAGTTGTTGAAAATTGGAAAGTAGTTTTAACTAGTAGTTAATTAAAAAAGTAGTTAAACTAATAGTTGAACTACTTTAAACTAAAAGTAGTTAAACTACTAGTTAACTTCTCGTTGATCAGTTGTTAACTACTAGTTGCAACTAGTTCTAGTTAACTAGTGTGCCGAACACTACATATAAATAATTAATTCTAGATGGTATTTTTCTCTTGTACAAACGTTTTAAAATCATTCAAATCCGCAGGTGAAACACACTTAAGCAATTTTTCCAAGTGTGCAAAGTAAACAAACGCTGCTCAGAAACGAACCGTTGAAAAGGCTCAAATCCAATCCCATCTGATTAACACACTTCTCTGAATACAGATCTCCGAAAGCCCATTTGGCCCTCACGCTCTCTTAAGCGTAATTTACCAAGCGGGTAAAACACACTCCGACAGGACATTAGGTGGCTTTCGAACTTTCGAAAGCATCATCAGCAGAACACAGGACAGTGAAAAACCCGATCGGAAAGCCCCCATTAGCACTTCCCCAGGAACTCCTCCTGGTAACGGAATTTATTCGGGCCCAAGAAAACATTGGATTTCACGGCAATGGGCATTTGCTGGTGACGCGTTAACAAGGGCTCTTCTTCAATAACTAGGGATCGATGGATCTGGAGAGTAATTATGATTGGAAATCGCTGGGTAAACAAGCCTTAAAAGAGTTTTTTTTTGTGCCTATCATTGATCTTTCCGGGTATCTCGTTAGGTCGTGTCGGGGTTTAAAAAAAAAGGGAAGTTTTCTTTTTGTGTGTGGAATGTTTGTTTGGCGGATTTTTTCCGCGTAGGATTTCTGGTATAAAATGTCTGCCCTCTCCTCTCGTGTTTTTTGTTGAAAAAAAAAGTTTGGAGTATCTGGTTACGGTTGAATGAGAACCGCATAGGATTTGGCAGGTGGATAGTTGGTTGTTAAAGAGGGTCCCACTGGGTTCGATTTGTAATGAAGTTGGGATTTGTTTCTGTAATTATTTAGACGTTACCTAATTAGCTTTTTTAAAAAGTTTTTTTTGAGGGGTTGCATTACTTTGGATGCAAAACGGGGATTCAAAATAGTTCTTTATTTGTAATCTGAACTTGGGTTTTTATTTGCTTATTTAAGAATTTTTTTCGGTGTTAATGCCTTTTAGATTTTTTTTTCTTACTTCTGGATTATAGCGATTTGTTGTACGAACTTTCATAATAAGGCACAGGGTTACAGTTACAAGAATCGTGAACATTTTTTCATTTATAATCATTTGTTAAGTTTTTTAATACTTCACACTGATATAAAAAACTATTCTTTATATACAATATTTAATTTTACACGTCGATATATTTTGCATTTTTCGAATATATTACCTTCCAAGCAAGTTATAAGAAAGCATAATTCATTAATTAGGAGTGCATTTTACAATAGCAATTCTTCGAAGGGTTTCAACAGTGTTTCAATCTTAATTATTCAGGAAATTTTAGGATGACTGAATATTTTAGCTTGGAATTGTGATTTCATAACCCATTGATTTCAACACACGAATATCGGGAAACCCTTTTTACCAGTTGAAAGGCTTTTTGCGTTAAAACGAACCGATATTCACAACGGTGAATATTGCACACGCATAACGCTACAAATGAACCTTCCTCTCATTTCATCTGACTCGGAGTATTCCTCTTAATCCACTTAAGTGAAAACTCATTTCCTCCCATCTCCATTCCGATATAGTAAAATTAGAATGAGAAAAGTCGAAGAAGTCGAGTCCAACTCTCCGAGGACTTCCGAAGAGAATCGAAAGCTGCCGATCGGCGAGCGATAAGCTCAGTCACCAATGGATCGGAAAAAGTGCGGAGCCGGTGAAAAGTAATGGCCACCGCTTGCTGGTGGAGGTATTTTGAAAAATTGCTCGGCTAAGCGGGCCAACACACTCCGATAATGGAATGGGTATTAAGAGAAAGGGATTCGAATGGAACCCGTTTGGAATGGGGGTTGAGGGGATCAATCGAACTTAAGCTGAGAAGTTAAGCTGAGAAGAAGTGGGTTAAGGGCGGTACTGCTTTTTTTTGTTGCTTCTAGAGGGGATAACGGTTCTTAATGTTCAGACTTATGTTGTTTATTTTTTTTTGGGGGGGGGGTGATGTGTGTATGTGAGGGGTGATTTGTAAATTACATCGATCTAATTTTGTGTTGTTATTATCTTCTCTCTGTCCTGATGGGTTGCTTGGAAAGTGGGTAGCTTCTGGCTTGAATAAGGCTAGGGAAAGTATGGTTCTTTTAGTATTTTAAAAATGTCTTAACTGTTATAAAAAATTATGTATGCGAAAATATGAATTGCACAGAGTAAGTAGTAACTCTTCTTTTTGTCAATAGTCAATTTATTACAATTATAATTACAATTTTACATTTATTTACAATTTATTAAAACACACAGAGAGAAAAGAAACCATCAACAAAAAATAATAAGAAAAAAAACCAAATAAATAACAATTAATATAAATAAAAAGAAAAGGATTTTTTTTAATTGTGAGATGATATCATAACAGCAATAGCTTTAGCTCGTACCTTTTTCTTTTGGCTTTTGTAGTAATACTTCGTTTTTTTTAAGACGATAAAGATATTCTTAGTTCTGCCACTTAAGGGAATTTTCTTCAAACAAACTGTCTTGGAAACTCTTTATTGAACAATTTTCCTGGTCAAGATAAATATTAATAAAAAGTTACTATTCAAACCATGGAAGATTTCGTGATAATATAAACTATAAACTGTCTTAAAACTATGAACTAAAAACTTAAACTTCATAGAAAACTATATGTCTTTCATAATCTTAAGTATTAAATATTCTAAAAAGAAAACATTCAAAACATCCTTTTTACTACAATCCAATTACATCTATTTCCAGACATGATAACAAAAATGATAAATTAATAGGATTTTTTACAAATCATCTGTAACTTGTTTAAATTAGTATACCTAAAGTGAGTGGTTTGCATTAAAAACTATGCATTTAAAAATTTAAACAATGTATTAAAGAAAAAGCGTAGTTTCAAAATTGATGGGATTAAATTTGAATTCTCCTCAGTAGATTGCGCAATTAAAGAATTAATGATGAGCCATTTGATGAAATTTTACACCTTAACCCACTTGAACCTGAAAAATACTTAAAATATTCAAAGGCATTTAAAAACGTCATATTACAGCCAAATAAAAAAAAAAGTAATCGTTTCAAACCTACCGACACGACTCTAGACTAGAGAGAGAGTAAAAATATTTCATTTAAGAAAGTAAGAGCATAATTAAACCTATTAGAACCATTAATGCATGATAATCATCAATATTCAAGCCATAAAACCCTAAAGAATCGATAGCATTAAGTATTTTATTGCTCTTTGTAACTGTTTTTGAATGAATCTAAATAGCAATCAAGGTTAACTAAGCAAGATAAATGTCTTCTGTGCAGTAGAGGGATTCCATCCAGAATCTTAAAACTCTGATTACCATTTAAATTAAATTAGAGGAGGAATCACAGGCAACTAACTCTTGATTCAAATTTTGGACAAGAAGTTGGAACTAAATTTCCATTTTGCTGGAAAGGAAACTCAGACCCTAATTGACTAGTTTCCTTCCGTGAATATTTTTTCCCGGAAAATGGAATCTTTCCTTTGTCATTCTGGGAGGTTTTAAAAAATCGCGGGCTCTTATAGTTTGAAAACGAATGTTTGGGTTTGGAATTTTTTTATTTACGAGCTTTGGTATTGATATAAGAAAATGAGTAGCATGTGTTTAGATAATCAGAACAAATAACTTTACATTGAAACATAATATCGATTCAAGAATTAATAATTCAAATACTAACTACAATTTTTTTTATGAAAATCCAGCTTTCGTACAATACAATATCGTGGGAATTTTAAAGACATAGCACAACAAATAAGTTTATGATACCTAAACACATTATTAGTGTAACTATTACAGTTCCATCAATAGCAAATACAATTGCAGCTACAATAATTTACAAAGATTCAGTTTAAGTTTTTGAGAATCTGCCATTAAAACGTGAACTGTATTTTAATAAATTTAATGTGATAATGGATGTATTAAACTCTAAAAGGGGGAATGAGATATTTTCTAAAATATTGATGGTCTTTTATTTTAGTTAGAGTTAATACCGACAGTTAGGTTTTAGTTTCAAATACCTTGTATAATACATCAATAGTTAATTTATTCTTTCCAAGATGTAATAAATGCTAATCGGGTTAGTTTTAGTAATTATAAGGTTTCTAAATCCCCCTGTGTTGAATTTAATTTGCCTAAAATATTTTAAGGTTATACCAATACTAACTTGGTTAACCATATAAATGTTGCGATGAAAGAGTTTCAGAACATGTTAACCCCCTGGAGGGAGTATTCCATTACGCAATTTCTCATTGGAACCGTAACTGAAATAATCCCTATATTCCGGTTTCTGTTCCACGGTTAAACAACGAGAAAAAGAGCGTTGTAACCTACAAATTTAAATTTACATACATAATGATATTTTTACGATGTTTTCTAAAAATTCTTTCATGGAAATAAAATTGGATGCGATGTTTTTTGTCATAAAAGATTCTTTTTGAGTTAACGCAGAACAATTACTGTTTTTTTGTGGTATAGAACTCCCCTTTTTTAATTTTCTATTGTAAATAAAAATTTCACGTTATGCAATCAGATTTTATATTTCTTCTATTCATCATGAAATACTTTAATCATACCATTTATCCCCTCTAGACCTATGACAAAATTTATGGATAAAAATTTTTAAACCCCGCCACCTTAACATATCAAAAGAACGAACTCAGCATTTTTTACGGGCCATTATCCAACACTGTCCCCCGCCGCTTTCACCATATTGTAAGCGGATAAAACAGATTCCCTCCAATGTATTAAAACTTACATTTCCCATAGGCAACAAAGCGCCCTTTTTTCACAAGGAATTTCGTGTATATTGAATAAAAGCCCATTTTTCCCGTTGCCCTGTGACAACTCGAAGACACCTCGTCAATTAGAACAGCGGCTGGCACACATCCAGTCCTATTGAAAGTGAAGAACACGAAAAGGCGATTAGCTTCTGGACAAGTAAAATCAATTCAGTTTTAAAAAAGAAGCCAGCTGCGCAATTAAAAGCTGAACGTCTTCATTCCTGAGTTTTTGGAACGGAGAAAGGAATTATCTCCTATTGATTAATAAGGTTCCGACGCTTTTTGCCGGGTGGGGTGCCAGGATGTAGGAGTAATTGAAATAATAGGATCAAAACAGCATGTTTCGATCGTGATTATATTCCTTTCCAGCAGGCGTTTTTTGGTGTCGTGACAGTAGTGGTTGTTGGAAAAAATTGCGGTTCAATCATTGTTAATATCGGGGTATGATACATGGGCATTAGCTATCTCGCTTGATTTATACGAAAATCATAAGCATCTCTCTATTCTTTCGGAAAAACTTTTTAATTACCACATTAATAATGTTATTGTTTTAAAATTTCAGCATGTTTTCCTCACACAACCAGAAAGGTTTGGGAAGAGGAATTTTTAAAATCAAAGCATTCCAAGTGGTGTCACGAAATTACTGGTCAATGCAAAAATCGGTCAGTAAAATCCGGTAAAAAAAACCCAAAAAAAAAAGCTTTACCCCTGTAATAAATTTATTTTTTATTGACTGGAATTTACTGACTGGTTTTTACATTGACCGGTTTTTTCGTACAACCTTCCAAGTAGGCTTTTCAGTTTTCAGGCATGGATGTTTGTTTGTGAAGATGGATGAATGTGCCCCCCCGGGTGAGAACAAGTAACAGTGATGATATGAATACTTCTTCTTTTTTCGAACTCGTAAGTTCCGGTAAAAGTTTTAAGGTTATGCGTACTACATAAGAAAACTTCTACTGTTTATACACTTTTCTTTAGATTTTCGACATGTTTATCTTCTACAAACTAGCAACTCATTGTCATAGGATATCTTAAACTACTATTTTCCATCAGAATTGTTGGTGACCAACATTGTCACGTGTCACAAATAAGTCACATGACATATGATTTATCGACGGGAGTAAAAGTATTTAGGATGTAAATATTGAATAAATGTGAACTCGCATTATTTTTCATCAATTTACTCTTTTCTACTTTAAAAGTCTCCCAAGTAGGTGTCACATCAGAGCCTGAATGAGGCCTTTGGGAAGAGGAATGCATTTTTCTGATCCAGAGAACATCGTTTGACTATTATTAAATAGAAATGGAAAGCTTTCAGATTTCCTCTCAAATGGTCAATTTATCACAAGTAAATATGGAGTCCTCGTATTGATATTGATTTGTTACTTCTGTTAGGAGAAATGCTACTTTTTTATATAAAAACGAGTCCTAAAGTAGAAAATTTTTCAGTTTTTTGAGCTTATATATGTAAAGACCTAGTAGGTATGTATTAAAAATTTATAATTAAAGAAGTCTTAAGAAAGAAAGAAACTTCTATTTTATTTTAATTAAAATTACTTCAAACACTTTTTAAAAGTATATTTTATTTCCATGCATTAAAATATTACTTTTTGAGCTTGTTAAAAGCAAATGAAAACTTTGGGATTAGTCTTAATTGTTAAAAAACTATCAACATCAATAATTATAAAGTAAATAATTTTACAATAAGAGCTGATAGAAGATGCTGAGTATTAAAGGATAATAATTTCTGGTTGAGTCAAAAACTATCAATTTTAAGGTGAATCCCTTAAAATGAATTATTGTATGATTTATTTGGATTGGATTTGGACAACTTTTTGGAAATGTTAGGATTGAATTTTCGATGCAATTACGTATAAAAAATTTTGATTTGAAAAAAAAAGGCTTTCTTAGAATCTTTTAGTTTTACAAATTTATTAATTTTACGTTACAATATCCTTGTAACTTTATTAAACAAGTTGCCAATTGAAATTTTATATTGCAATGCACGGAGTTTTTTTTGTGATGATAAACATTACAAAGATATTTGTTCTAATAAGTAGAGAACTGCTTATTTAAGGAAAGGAAAAGTTCTTAACTTCATGAATCAATGTGTTAGTTCTCTTGTGACCCAACACTAACACTCCAAATTCTATTACGAATCCAACGATATAGAAACAGATAATCAAATTCTGTAAACAAGAAACGAAACAACTACGTGTCTGTTAGAGGGGGGGATGTATAGGACAAATCGTTCTCGTCAGGAAAAAAAATCGTTAATAAAGAAACGCAATTTTCGGATGAAAATGGTCTGAAATCTAGTTATAAGAGTGACGTAGGTGGGGCTCTCTAATGTTATTCAATAAATTCCCTTTGGGAATCGAAAGTTGCCTTGGGATTTACACTGGTTTGTTTGACCTAAGTCTGATAAGATGGATCTACCACCAAACTTTTAAGACCATCGTTGAAAGGAAGTGCTGATGCAATGTGGATTCGATGATTCAATTGCGCTTTCGGTGTGCTGATTCATCAGCTTATTCTATCCTAAGGAGTTTTCTTTTAATCAGCTTAATAGGGGATCTTCTGTGGAGTTGAAGGTTCCCTTGCTTTCAGTTACAGCAGGTATAGCATCCGCTAAGGAGGTAATTGGGTAAATTTGTAGAAGTTAGAACTTTTGTTGTTAGTTGGATTATATGTTGGATGGATGGAGTTTGGCAAGAACATGATTTTGGTCTTAAATTTCTCAATGCTCGAGTGCAAAGTTAATATTTCGACTTAATTTTTGAACATATGCTTCGAATGTGACTGTAATTAAAACTTTTTTGTAGTTCAAAGGCACTGCAACGTGTTTTATTCTCTGAGGAGTTAATCCAAAATATGTTGGTTAAAAAGTAAAAATATGTTTACGTTGATCTATTTTGAGAATATTGTAAGAAAATGCAAACAATGTAGTAGAAATATCTACACAATATCTCCTTTTTTACTTTATTTTCCTTGTTAAATTCTTAGTAAAGCCAATTTAACTGAATTCCACGAAATTAAACACATCTTGTTATGTTTATACAGATAAAATTTGATGAAAACAATATTGGATTTCTTTTTTAATATTAGAAGTCCATGATAATTGATAGGAGACCCGAAGAATAGATAATTATAATTGTCTCTTGTCATCATGTAAACTAGGTATAATTATTTGTAAAATTGCACTTAATAAGAATAATTGCGGAAGATAAAGTTACAAATCAAATAGGTAACATAAATAAATCTAAAAAAAGGAATGCTGGTTATGGAACAAATATAGAATTCAATTATTTGTTTTGAACTTGATTTTATAATGAATAGTTAGGAAAAATATTAAGTACGAAGAATATGACTTTTTAAATGAATTATTAAGGAAAATTAGTTTGTATTTTATCCTTAGTACGAAATTAAAAGTCATTAGTATCTAGATAATGATTATTTAGCTTAAATTTCTATAGTATTAATAAACCCAAATTGATAAAAATAAAATAAGTAAAATAAAAATACATAAAACAATATACTGAACCTATACTAGTTTTTTTAAACTTTAAATGATTTCGATTAATAAAAAATATAAGCATAAAAATCCAAAAAAGGCAGATATTAAGTTAAGTGATACAATATCATGGGAATAGTGCAATTTAGATTTTTTAATTTCTACACTAATGACAGCAATTCTGATTTCCCTCATTAAGCTTTTTCAAATATCCCCATAATCTACTGTTCCGTTTGACATCTGAGCATAAAAACTTAATTCGATGCAATATCCCGGAAATAGGATCCAAAGAAATTAGAAACATTTGCGTTTCCTTTTTCATGAAAAAAAATACAGAAACTAGCATACAAAAAAAAAAACCCCTCCAACGTTTCACAAAAAAAAAGAGAACATCGATACAGAAACGAAAAAGACCCAAATAAAATCCCGAAACTTTTTACATCGGATCACAAAAGAAAGACTTGTGCGAAAAAAATTTGATCATCAAAACTCCGTTTTGCGAGATACAAATTGAGACTATTACTCCGGCATTGAGATATCATAACAGAGCGCAGCTTGAGCCAAGTCGTTCAACAGATCACAGGATCCGAAATAACGAGAATCGCTCAACCTCCTTTACGTGACATTCGGCAATAATCATATTTTTGGATCATCATTTGTTTTCGAATGTAAATTCGCGAACGCCATAGCATGCCGTTGCCAAGACAACGTTCTTTGGGATGAAAGGCGACTTTATAAAAATGTGAGATTTATTCGGTTTATTATTTTGACTGACTGATATTAAATTGTCTGTTTTCCGTGAGGTATAATTATGATTGTTTAGGTAAATGTGAAAATAATGTTGTTTAAATGAGATTTTCAAAAAAAAAATTATGATGGTCTGTGATTACCTCAACGATTAAAATGGTGATACAAATGAAAATGGATGATAAGTTGAGTAATTAATGCTTTGGTAGTTAATGTATGCCGTGTTTACGTTTAGAAGGTGGGAAGCTTTTTATTTTTGTGAAATGGGTATGTTGAAAATTATTCAGAATATAAAACTAAATTTACTTTCTTACAATTGTTTATTTAAGTGATAATACATAATAAATTTCATTTCGCTAAAAAGTCCTTGTTCAATTAAACTATAAATATAGAACTCAAATGATCATTAGTTTTTTCAGAAGTATCAGTGACACTTTTCCTTCGATATACGTCATACAGGAGTTACTAGGAGAAGCACACTTTTATACCTCCGTCACATAGTTATTACGTTCAGAGCTTCTTTGCAAGTCACGCCATTTGCTCATAGATGCATACGACACCGAACAGATGCCAGAAAAAAATCGGATGGATATTGAAATCTCGGGAGTATAGGAAACTGAATTTTTTAGCTACTACAAACACACAGTTACAAAAAACTAACACTAGAAAATATTTAAATGATAATAGACACCTAATTTTTTACAGTCAACTTTGATCGTGATCATTGTAAAAGAGTCATCTCAATACTTTTTGTTGGGTGATGTCTCTTAATCCCCTTTATTGTAACTGTTCAATTTAACATGATCTTTTATCAATTAAACCTACTAAAAAGGTGTTTAAATCCATTTTAAAGTGTGTTTTATCGGGAAAAACTCAAAAATAAAACTCCGATACTGCTTTTGTATTACAAACTTACACTGCTTTTTTATTGTTCACCTATGGTAGAAACAAAAAGGAAGATTCAATCAAGAACCAAAACAAAAATTTCCGAAACCCAAATGGGAATTTTAGAGCGTCGTCTCTCAAAAAAAAAAAAAAAAAAAAATCCGTTACTTTCATTAACTCACACCTCACTAAAACGCTCCTGAAAGGCCTTCCCAAGAAACCAAACTTTTTTTTGTGAATTGCTTTAGAGGAGCTCGTAAATCCAACGACTAAAATAACTTGCTAATTAGCCGAGAATATAAAAAAAACCCTCTTGATTTTTACACGGAACAGTTTCGCAACCTAATGTTCCATGCACGATGAAGTGAATATAAGAGATTATCTTTATCTCCTCTCGACAAAGAACGGTCTTTTCCTTTTAATAGTCATTAATAATTTCGGCTTCCTTTATCAACCGCTAAATAATTAGTGCGGTAAATGAAGTGAAGTAATGCATTCAAAATTTCGATTGAATCGGATACAGATATTCTATCCTATAAGAAAAGAATTATATATCACCTGTGATGGATTGATATTAGATGAGTTCCTTGCCGCAATCAATATTTGCATATACGCTCCCTCGACTGAAGTGTGTTTGATAATAAAACTAACCAAACTTCGCAAACTATTTTAGCTATTACTCTCTTGTCTCCAGTATTGAACGTGTCAGCGAATGCAGGAGGCTGATATATGGGGTTTCTGCCACGCCATAAAGTGGTAGCTTTCGGGGAGCTGTTTTCTGTAATGGAAAATTATTCCAACGAATGGCTATAGGGGTTACATTTTATATTGCTTAAGGTGCTATAAGAAATCTTGGTATGCTATTTATTTGGAATAAATAGTCGGGTCTAATATTAAAAGGTAACTATACTATACGAGAATAGAGAACAAAGTGTAGTTAGCAAAATGTTAGAGGTTAACCTTAACGAGGGGAAAAATACAGTAGCGCTCTAAAGTGTTTTCTGAATTTAAAGATAATTTTTTCTTTTTTACACAATTTTTGTTTTTTGAAAGATAAATAAATAGGCGTAAGAAGCAAGTCCTTTCAAATATAAATTAAATATTACGTTTCTATTGGACTAAAAACGCATCAATGGAATTCCATTGTCTATTACGAAACTTGTAGACATCCTATACTAAATTGAACCAATAAAAAATGGTATAAATCTTATTTGTCCTTCATAAAACATAAGGAGGTGAGAATAATAATATTCCTGTTTTGAGTTATTCCAACACAAAATTTAATTTTAAAATCTGTAAGTATTGTTTTATTTAGACGTAATTTAAGTGTAATATTTAATAAATTAGTATACTAACTGAAGAACGGTTTTTGATAAAGATTTTTGGTTTTTAACGGTTTTTGATACTTGAGAAATTTTCCCATGGAAATGCTAGCATTTACTTCCTTTAAAAATAAAAGCATGCTTCTAATAGAAATATAAAAATTAACTACTAAGATGAGTTAAATTATTAGTTTTTTTTTCTTGCCATAAGGGACATTCCCTAATACGTGGTTTTGTACAGATAGCCATTAAACTAGACTTCAGAGAAAGATTAAAGACAATCCTTTGATAAATTGAGCGTAAGAAGCCCGGTGGCGTAGAGGAAGCGCTTTGCGCTCCCACACCACAGGCCCGGGGTTCAAATCCCGGTCCACGGGCAAGGCAGACTCAGCCCTTCATCCCTCCGGGGTCGATAAAATGAGTACCAAGGTTACTTGGGGAAATCAAGAGAGGGTTAGCATCAAGCTAGCCACTCCTCAGCTGACTGTGACTTTCAAGTCACACGTTCTGTAACAGTTCAGCTCATGGCCTCACCCAGTGAGGCTAGTTATACTGGAGTTTGAAGGCCCAACTACCTAGGTACTCCCTCAAAAATCCCCCTTGATTAAATTGAGCGCAAAAAAATACCTGACAGTCAAGTTATTTAAATTTGACTTGAAATGTCATTGTTGTTTAGTGAAATAAGTTCTACAAATCAATAAATAAAAATAAGTTAATTTTGTTTTACTGGGAGATTAAAGGTTAAAGGTAAATAAAATTAGTATAGTTTCATTTGGATCAGAATTTATTTACTATAGGAAACGTTTTGGGCAACGTGTTCTTAAAACAGATCTCAATTTATGATCAACAATGAAATAAACCATTTATTTCTTCCCGAAAAATTACGATGGCAACGAAATCATTAAGCTGTCCAAAAGAAACAATACTAATGTTTTCTTTGTTTCTGACATTTACTCCAATATTTCATTGGGTTTATTTCCAATGCATTTGATTTCCAAAAGCTTTTGTTCTTAGAGAAAGTAAGAAAAATAAAACGAAATTCTGGGTTTAGAAGGAAAGTTTCCTGTTACAAAAAATTGTATTACAATGAAAAAATAATGGTTGGGTTTTGTGGAAACTAACACAAAAACTGCAAAAAAGTAATGCTCATAATATCATACACCAAATAAAAGTATTACTGACAATTTTTCAATTCATATTCAGTTATCCTTGTTTTTTTAAAGCTTCTTAATAGTAGTTCAATTGCTTTCTGTGTATCTGAGTGTATGCTCAATTATATTATATACTATTATTTTCGAAACAAAGGAACGTTTTTGCAATTAAATTTCATTTAGGTGTTTTCCAAACCAGAAATCTCCACAATGAATTGGCTTAAAACTATGAAAACATGTTATCTTTTCTTGATGTATAGATTTAAAAATTTTGAAAATCTGATGAAAAAATTTACTTTCTGTCATAGGATGTTGAAAAAAAATTATAGTAAAAAATAATAAACTTAGGGTGATTTTAAAAGTAAATCGCACGTTTCATCATCAGGACAGTAACTTATTTATGAAGTGCTTAATTTAATTACAAGTATTTTTTTACAGATTTTAATCAGAAGAACAATAAGTTATCAGTAAGTACAGTACTAAGTACACTTAATTAAATAATTAGCTTAAACTATAATGGAACCCAATTCAAAACCTAGAATTTTAATCAATTCTGAAATGAGATTTTTTTTTCTTAAGAATATCATTAGAGTAAATCATTATATTCATTAATGACAAAATTAAATTAATCAGCTTTAATTTGCTTCATTAGATGGAGCTTAATGTTGCTTTTAATAACCTAGAACAGCTTAAAAAACCCTAAATAACCGTCCTTACTTAAATTAAACCATGGATTAAAAGCGATTTTCTCGCCCACCTAATGCCAAGAGAATAATTCAATTATGGAGATTAATTTTTATTCTTAGAAAATAACTGACAAAATAAAGTTTTCACTGGATTTACTAGAGTGTATTTTGGTTGTAACGATAAAATTATATTAAAAGTAGTTGTAATAGTTGAAACAGATTATTAAGATATTTGATATTTTTAGTAAATATTCGTGTAAATGGACTTAGTTTTGAATAAAAATAGAAATAGAAATTAACAAATATTATTATGGGTTTCTTTTCCTAATAATATTAATGCATGAGTTTTAAAAGGCGATTGTTGTGTAAGTTCATTTTAAAGCTTTAATTAATTACATTAATTCTTTCAAAAAAGAGTTTAATCTCTTAAAATTATTCCATGAACGAATCTTTAAACTAAACTACAAATGATAATTTATTTGGAGTAAAATTCCCTATAAGAATACCGAGCTTTCTCAAGTTTTATTTTTACTATTTGGCTTTTACCCGTACATTTTCAAAATTAACTATTAGGTTACAGTTAACGGTAAGTAAATTAAAGGTATATAGAATTAAGTAGAGGTAATAAAATGAACTGTTATTTTTCAACAACATTTGAATTAACTTTAATCAATCAATCTTTTTACGTAAAAATTCCGGGTAACAGGAAAAAAACACGTCATTCTTAAAAATATTTACCTTTTTATATTACTTTCATACCCATTCTACACATAATATATTAAAGCTTTATAATCAAAGGACCAAAGAGGTTTTCTGGCTAAGTATTAATATTAAAATATTAAGCAAAACTTAACAACACACTACTCTAGACTATTTACAAATCTCACACCACCTCAACAGATAAAAAAAAATCAAAGTGAAATTCACTTTATTTCAACAGAAACTCCCCATAAATCAATCTGTAACTAAAATCGCCGTTCTACTAAACTAATAATTTAAAGTTATTTTGAAAGTCCTTACAGAATTGACGAATTCGAATAGAATCAAAGAAAAGTATTTTACAGGATAGGCGATTTGTAAGAAGTCATCTGGGTATTCCAAACGACAGGAGAGTCACAAAATGAGATATGGAGGGCCATCTGAGGTCGAAGAATGAAAATGACAGTCGGCCATTTTGGAGAGTACACTTGGGCTGGGCTGAAAAATAGTATCAATCAGTTGAATGAAGGTTGAGTTCACTTTTGATGGGGTTCGGTGGGTTTTATGTAGCGTCTGAAACGGAAAATGTATTCGGTTTTGGGCATTTAGGTTTTTGTGGAGGGAGAAGACTTTATTTAAAGGTGGGGTATATCAAAGCTCTTATTTATTTTCTGGCCTGGATTTAAACTATGTTGTTTCACGGGGTGTTAGAGACGACAAGCAATTTTGGAAATGTTATGTAAAGGGATATCTGTAGATAGGATTTCTATTTGCAAAAGAACGGCTTCTTTATTTAAGCGTTTTATATTATTGGGTAAAACGGGTTTAAGGTAATAAGACTTTATGCAATAAACTAAAAATAATAATATTCATAAATCGTTTTATTTCGTTTATTGAAATATTCGTTTTAAGAGTCTGATAGATATCTACAAAGGCTTCAATCCTCTTATAAATAAGTAGTTAAACAGAGTGCTTTGTTTAAAACAGTTTTCTAACAAAGTTAATGAAGTAATGAAGCTTAGAATTTATCAATATGAATGCAATGAACAACTAAAGTACATTATTGGACGAAACATACAAAAACAATAAAGAAAGCTAAAGCTTTCAAGTGGAGATTATGGTAACTAGAACTAGCTACTGGAACCTTCAACTTACTTTCTTCAACGCACTGGATTTTTGTTCTAAAGTGAGGATTGTCTTCATGTTAAACTGGAATTTTTCCGCTACCCCAAAATTTTTCCGTGATAGGAATGCTATTAACCTTTAGAAAATGATTAACCTAACTTTGGAATAGTGTAAGAGTGATAATAAAAGATAAAATTAAATATGAACGTATAGCTGTAAAATATATACGAATCTTGACAGGAGTTTATCAATCAACATAAAAAGACAGGAGAAATTTAAAAAAAAAATGCTCTATAGGTATAACTGTTAAGAACTGAATTTTATACTTTTAACTATACGATCCAAACATTAGTATGCCAGAAGGTGAACATACTACATTGATATTCCACTACAATTAAGTTTTTTATGGTTTAAAAAACAAGATATTTCTTTTTAGCAAATCGAGTCTTAAATGAAATAACAGATTTCATTTTATCAAGCTGTTATAGGAGAAAGTCGTTATTATATAATTTTCCTGAAAAATAATAAGTGTATAATGGAATATTATCTGGCTCATTAATTTGAAGGAAAAGGTACCTTGTTTGTAATAAAGGGAGAATAAAATTATAGCTGTTATAGCTGCACATATGGTGCCGTCGTATTAAATTGGCTCTGATCACTTTTATTTTCTGAAGGATTTCGGAAATTATTACTACCTTTATTACCCTATAACTATTAGAAAAGCTAATTTCGTCCTGGAAATACTTGAACATGGTGTGGGTGTGAATGTGATTACGATTTAACCATCGTATATAGTCTAGACAGGTAGATGGTTATTTGAATTGAAATAATAATAAATTCAGATGTATGGAGATAATTCCTGTACTTGTTAATTATTCGCAAAAGCTCTTTTTTTACCTGCAGGAGGGGTGTTATAATCTGAAAGATATAAAAAAAACCCGCCTTTTCCTTCATAGTATTTTAAAGTTAGATTGTGTCAAAGTAAAAATAATTCTATCAGCAGAATGATAAATATATACTAGTATTCGACTGTTCGTTCATAGGGAACATATCTTCAGTTTTAAAAAAAAAAATCACATTTTTTTTTATATTGCGCCCAATCTGATGTTTACAAATCTGATGTTTTATCGGAGTTGATCGAAACTCGGGAGTGTTAAGTTAATTACGGCATACACACACATACTTTGACACTCGTGTTCCATCCGGCAATATATGAGCCCCTACCCGCTTTGGGCGACTCACCCCTAAGCATAAAAATTCTTAAGGTTATAATAAATATAGCTTTGTATAGTAGACGGAGACTGCAATAATATCAAAAACTTCGTATTAAAAAATGAGGCGTAAAGGTTTTCTTTCAACTAAAAATTAATGGAAAATAATCATAGTTTTAAGAAAATAATCTATATCTTCATATTTTCAACGTGTTTTAGTTTTGTTTTTTGAAAACTCTGTAAAAGAAACAAATACTATTATCTAAAGTGAAAATTAAAATTTCTTTAGCTTTATCATTTTTATACGCCTAAAGACGAGCTTAGGAAAGTTAATTCTTGAAAAATCTTTTCAAAAGCTTCGTTTGTTTTAATCAGGAGATTCTTTGCACACCGCTTATTCAAACACAGACTTACGACAAAAATTTAATCAGAAACTTTTTGAAACTTCCTTATATGAAGCAAAATAGGTTCAAATTTTCGGTTCAGAACAATAGAGGATTAAAATTAGTTAGGTATAATGGACCTTAAAAATATACATCAAGGAGGATATTTTCAATTAAATTATTTCTTCAATTCACAACAAGCATAATAAAAGCCAAGTTTGTACACATTCATCACATAAACAGAACCCAACGTGTGGTGTTTTCATATAGGGAGATAAAAAAGAATGTCAACTAGAAAATTACCAAAAATCTCGATAATTAAAACAAGTTCAAATTGATTTCTAAATATTATTCAAACTAATAAGAGAAGTCAGAAGCTCGAGATATTTTTAAACTACTAATAAAATAATCATATTTCATACAATGGATAAATTTTTATACTAAAACTTTTAAAATATTTCTAAGTATGGTGGAACTATATATTTTTCTTCTTTAAAAACTTTTCACACAACCAGATCAGATGACAATGTTTCATATTGCGATATCCTTTCATTTTCCCTTATGCAGTAAATTAGGAATATTAAATTGGATATATCCATACATTTTCCCACAAAGAGTGAAGTTATACAAGCATAACATCTTCTCTAATCTAATATACATAATTACGTACTATAATAAATTATAATATATACTATACAAACTTAGTGTGGCAGTATTTATGTACTATGATGATATTACGGAAGGCTTACAACAAATCAAAATTTATGTAATTTTCTCTTATGCAGGTTTTATTTCACCAGAAAAATTTTCATGGTTATATTTTTACTTCATAAATTTCCCTTTATTCTTTCTTGTCAAAGAGCCTTTAAACGTCAAATTTATTCTCAAATCAGAATTCATAGTAGTATATATTTCTGAGGTACGAATCAAAACAGTCTCTCCTTTTGAATACACTCTCTTATGTGCACTCGAGTGAAAGATAGGGAGGCTGAAACGGTCTGAAAAGCGGTTACGTGCTTTTCATTTTCGCCCCACGTGCGCTGACCAGTTTGGAAGGTTTCGAATTTTTTTTTATGATTCACGAGGCCGTATTTGTGCAAGAGTTTTATGGCAGTTGAAGTTTCGAGAGATCTATAAAGGTTTCGATAAAACTTGTGAAGTATTCATTTGCATGCGAACATTTTTTTTATCAATAATTCGTAATGGTTTTTGACATTTGAAGGGTTAAAATTAATGTTAATTTATTTCTATTACTGCATTTTTAAAAATCGAGTTTTTACGAGGAGTGTTTTTTTTTTGTCACACGTTAAGTATTTTAAAATTAAATGAGAAACGTCTTTTTTCCCTTTTGTTTTTACATCTGTCAGTCAAATGACTCGGAAGCTGTTTTTTTTAAAACTTGTATACTTTTTACTGCTCTCTATATTTACTAAACACCTCAAAGAAATATTGAAAATAAAATAACGCGTATGATAAATTGAGGATTATCCTTAAATCATGTTTCAATGCTTACATGATAAAAATTATGTTCCTAAAAATTTAAATATACTCAAACTACGGATGCCTAAGCTCGAAGTTATAAAACAATAGGTTTATAAAATTGAATCTTAACGTTTTTGTAAATAAATATTTTGCTATTTTAAATGAATTTTCTTTAAAAACTAAAATTTGTTGTCTTTGTAACACTTTAACAAAAGGTTTTTGATAGTTTAGTATAAATGGATGAATAATACATTAAAAAATATTTATACACTTTAGAAAGGACTCTTTTGTGTCAGGATTCAACTATAATACAAATTATTAAAATCCCATTTTCCTTAAAATACCCTTAACATTTCTTTGTTTCCCTCCATGCAACTGACGTATAATTATTTTAAAATTGGATACATGTTTCACAAAAATAAACTGTATATAAAGTATAGAATGATCCATGAACTGTTTGTAAAAATAAGTTGAAACACTGCCAATAAATGGGTAAAAGAAATGAAATTAGCATTAAACAGTTATTACTTAATCGAATATATATTCTGGACTGTCACAACCCAACCATAAAAATAAGAACTAATGACTTTAGAACTACCCGGACTCTCATTTTAAACACATAATCTTGGCAGTGCTAAACTTTACAACTCCACCAAACAATCCACATCCATCATATTCGAAACAAAAAGCGAGCGGCGTTTCTGAATGCTTCCATCGTAGGCACAAAAATATTTGATAAACCCGTTTAAAGCATCAAAACTGAAGAAAATCAACAACTGCAACCGGCGCACTTTTTCCCTTAAACTTCGAATTCCAGCGAATAAAGACCGTAAGAAAGAGTAATAACGGAAAGGGACTGTCAGAATCAGGGGAAAGATTCCGTGGAATAGATTTATGCCTTCGGGTCACGTCTGGAAGGGAAACGGAAGTCATCCAAAAGAGCAGTGCTTGCTATCCTCTGTAGACACAAGCAGAACCAACGGAAATTTGTTTTTCGGGATTGTTCTAATAGAGTGTAAAACATGGGTAGAATCCTCTATGGGTAGAATGGATGGATGGCTTACCATCTAAATAGTGATATCTAAGGAGTGGATTGGGATTTTTTACAACTTGAATTTGAAATCTCATATCCGCTGATATCAATGCTACGAGAAGAATAACAATATACTTTTAGTTGTTGTTGTTTGATAACAAATAAGGAAACCATTTATCTAAACCAAACGAATGCAATTGTTTTATTTATTTTCTCTGAAATGCAACAATACATGTGGACAAGAAATGAATTTAATTTTTTCCTGGGTGTTGTCTTTTTTTATTAGCTTTAGGCATTTATGTTCGGGGTGCTTATGTTAAAGCATTTGATTTGTTCAAAGCATCACCAACTTTCATTAAAATATGCATCAATAAATAAAGTTTTAAAATACCTCCAAATTCAGAGCGTTTTTAAACCCGAGATAAAAAAATTTAATTAGAAAAGTGATTTTTTACTTTTTCAGGTACCAAATTAATGATCATATTAACGAAATTATCTTAAATTAAATAAGCATTGTTATCTTTCGTAGGCAATAAGATGGATGGACGCATCTCCTAACCCCAGTAAAATTTTGATATCTTTGTGCTTAGCTTTGGAGCGGAAACAAGGACATGTTTATTCAATTTGTACATGATGGATTCCAGACCTTCAATAATTGATTAAGTAAAACTGACGCGTGAAATCGTACAAACCACTGCTTTTCCTAATACTAATAAGGTCATTCAATTTTCCAAAACACTTTTGATATTTTTTCAAATGGAAGTATCAAATAAAACTTCAATCAATGAATTTATTGAAGTGTAATGAATAAAACATCATTGGTAAATTTTTCTTATAAAATTATTTAAAATAGAAGAAATAGATATAATAAAAGCGTTTCTCTTGATCTTTAGAATTACAAAGATAAACTTATGATAAACAGCTTTTTTAGCAGGTAGTAGAAGGTAAAACATAGCAAAATATTTTATTTATTTATTTTGAACTTAATGGTGGTTTGTTCAAAATATTCTGCGTTTTTATTAGTTAGATAACATGTTTTAATGCAAAGAAAATTATCTAAATAGCAATCCTACTTTTCTTAAAGAAACCATCTTCAATACTGAGAAATCCCTTTTAAGATTCAACCAACCTCAAAATGATTTCAAAAGACGGCAAATCCAAAATAAGAACAGGATCTCTCGAACGAACCAAAAGCCTCCCAACAAAAACCCAGAGATAAATGCTTTTAAATATCACATGGTCCACATGAATGAATGGATGAATATCTTCTCCTTTCATGCTCTTCAACCATCCATTCACAAAATCTCCGTACGTCCGAGCAACAATGCTCCAGAAGCCATCTCGGTGGTTACTAAGAGAGGGTCCCACACACACATGGGGTAATGATTCAGAAAAATACAACGGAATAACGTCAGGCATGTCTGTGTTACTTAATGGTCCCTGGGTCTCTTGCATGTTGGTTTTAAAAAGTTAATCACTGTCATAGAGTATGGGACGGCCTTGTATCGCGAATATTAGCATTCCGTTTTCTCTTTAGGTCTATCTCCGATTTATTCTGAAGGCATTCTCGTCTGTAATAGAGTTGATAAATGAAGCGTGGAGGTGCGTTAGAAGTTTCCGGATTTTCATAATGGAACGCTCTTCGTAAAGAATGCTTTTCGTATATGGGTTTTTGGTGGAGAGAATCAAGAGCTTGCATCGGTTGGGATGTTCAGATAAAAGCGAAGCTTGCTTTTAAGTGTTCCCACTGTTTTCTATCCGTTTTTGAAAATTTTTATTTACACAAAAAATAAGGTACTATGTGTATAAAAATGTATGCACGGGTTTTTTGTAAACACAAGCGTAGAAAATTACATTCCATTACGTTCTGGAACTTTTCTATTCACACAAAAATAATTTACTATGTATAACTACAATTGGTATCGTAAACATAAGAGTACCTACGTTTATACAGTTACAGTAAAATGAACTTTCATTTCTTCAGAAATATATCATAAAATGAAAATGAAAGTTTTATGCAGAGAGACTAAAAACTCATGGACAAAATCTATAGGGGTGTAGAAGACCCAAAGACAATAAATTAAGAAAAATAATAACCAAAATAAAAATGCATAACGAGTAAAATCTTTAGCTAGTCTTTTAAAATATTAAAAAATAGCCTCTTTTATAGAAATCCAATGTTTGTTTTAACTGGTCACGATTTGATTGTTATTATTAAGTCTCAAACAGGATGACTATAATGAAAATAATCAATGCGGAGGTTGAATAAAAGCTCCTTCCTTTATTAATAATTTCTTATTATTTTTAAAATTTATCTAATCTACTTCTATAAGCTAGTTTTGTTTAAAACTATCCATTATCTTTGTAAAAGGAATCTCCAGTTTTATTTCAATATCAAACCTTAATTATATAATTTACAAAATGAACCTCAAAATCGTAAATTAAGTATAAGGATAATTATTAAAATAAGTATTATAATATCAAATTCATTAAAAGTTCTAAGTTTAAAGGTTTTATGATTCGTTCTTGCAAAAGAAATTATAGAAAAACTATCATGTACGAAAAATAAACCATTAAGGCCACTCGTATCATTTTATTCCTTAGGTTAAAAACAATTGCATTTTTTCTTTCTTTACCTTGTATGAAAAATGTCCAAGTATCATTAATTTAAAAGATTCATATTTCACTAAAGATTCTTGATGAGTGTCGTTTAGTAAAAAGTAAATTATGAAAGTAATTATTTTTTTGTTGGAGTATATAATGTTTATAGGACAATTTTTTAACCTGTATCTGAAGTGCTAAAACCTTTTCTTACAACAAAAACGAAACTTTTTCTCATAATTAACACATTCATCATTTTGACAAGAATTTCAAATTAATCTTCACTTTTCCTATTAAGCATAAATTTGCAAAAAAGGGAATAAAAACTCGATATTGTACTTTACTTTTTTCAAAAGATAGATTCCATCCATACTTTAAAAATACAATTAAAAAATTCTTGAAAAACATTAGAGGAATTTAGAGGCAAAATTTAAAAAGAAAAACTTAGTCCTTCCATCTTTAAGAAACACTTAAGCAGTTTTTAATATATAAATTCGGTGGTAATTATTTTCTTCCAGCTAGTCTTTTAACATTACTCAAGTTGCCAGGGAAAGGGTATAAATTCTATTAATCTTCAAAATATAATTGGATAAATAAATCTTACTTTATATTCAATGATAAAAACATAAATTTTTAGTTTTGGAGTTTATTATTAATAAATAAGGCGGTATAGAGAGGGAGAAGAGAAGTTTTTAATGCTTAGAGCTAGTAGAGAATTTTGTTTTAACTGGAAACGTTTAGTTTTGAGTTGCGCAGTCTCTTAAATTTACCTTTCAGATCGCTTTGCAATCCTCACACAGAATTTTCTCACGATAAATATCCATTCGGTGGATATATATATTAAAAACGGTATGTTAGATACTATAAGAAAGAAAATGGAGGGCAGTTATGATTCATTTATTTTAAGTAGCATTGTTAAATATTTTACATCTGTCATGGTATGTAAAATAATCATGTAGGTCTTTTGTGAAGAAACCTATGAAACACATTTTTATTTTTGAAAGAGCTGACTCAAAATAAATTATTTTTGGAAATCAAGAGAAAAAAGTGATAAAAATACGATAACGAAGTTTCTAATGAAATTCTTTTTACGCTTATATTACTTATTGAATATATTGAATTTTTATTAGCTTTCTTTTAACGTTTAAAATTTATTCTAATCGTACTTTTGCTAAAGAGGGAAAAATATGATGACTTAAAATAAAAAAATACATAACCCCCCGATAGCGTCTGAAATATAGAGTAGACACCAAGAGTATAATTCTTTGGCAAATTTTAATAATTATGAAAAGTTGAAAGATGTTATCTTTTTCTTGATAATGTGCTTAACGTACAAAAATTACACATTATTTAAGTCACAAACTTTTAAATTAATGTAAATGAAATTTATATCTTTAGCATGGTATAGATTTTATTCTTTTAACTTTAGATATGTTTAAATTATTATGCCTGTAGAATAAACGCTTAAAAATCTAAATACGTAAGTCTTATTTAACACATATAGTTAAAAAGTGTATATTGCCTTTAATTATTTCTCAAGAGATAAAACTTGTTGTTGTTAACCACTTGTTAAAAACTTAGCTTTGGATTTAATAGTTTTCAACTACTGGGTTGTTGAACTTAAATGATAAACATTTTTTAATAAAAGTAAATACTACGTACATTTTTATAAAAAAAAGGCAAAGAAAAACAATTACACAGCTTATAAACGTAAATACCACTTGTTAAGCGAGTTTGATTTCTAGGCCCTTTTATTTATTGTTTCCGAATTTCTTAAAAGGCTTTAGTCAGGTATGCCTACAGAACAAACCTTAATATTCAAAATTGAAGCCAATATCAGCTATTTAATTCTCTTAATAGTAAATACTTCCTAAACAAAATCTCTATCACGAGTATAAACTTAACGAACCATGCCATAAAAGAATGCATTCCTCAATCATTTTTTTTACAAAGCGTTTTTTTAGAATTGGACTACAATAGCAACATTTCAAACCGAGTTCTTCAACAAATCTCTCTTTTGAGAGCTATTTGAATAAAAGATAAAAACGGAACTCGCGATGCAAGCCCATATAAATAACGAGTTTCTAAAAATTATACACATTTTGAAACAAGAACTCTTCCCAAAAAAATTCTCGAGCGTAACATTAGCAAACCCATTCTCATCTGGTCGTGGCTAGTTCACAGGGCTGGAAGTATGGTGACGTCAGAAGAGGTGTGGCCAAAAGAAAGCCACTTCGACATTCAGTCAACAGTCACTTCAGCATCCTACTAGACATCTACGCGCATGCTCGCGGTCTTAAAATTAAAAAGTATTAACGCCACCGCAGCTATTTTGAAAGTGTTTTGATTTTAAATAAGGTGTTTTATTTTACAGATAAAGTGTTATTTAGATTTATTTATTTTACAGATAAAATTTTAAATAAAGTAAAATTTATTAAAAACTTACTTTTTCCTAAATTTGAATTCATTTCAAAGTTTAAAATTGCAAAACTTGTCCTATTCAATTTGCTACTTGGAAAATATTATCTGAACATATTTGAAATGCATCAAAAGCTTTATGAGAGTGAATTTTAATGTAAAAGATTTTGAAAAGTTTAAATTTTTTCCATCTGACCAAAAAATATATTTTTATTAAGTCAAGTTATTATTTTAATACTGTAAAAAGTTTACGATAAGACCTAACCTGCTTATGATCATTCAGGTTCTCAAAAGTAGATAGCGGTACATTCATAACAGTATCTCAAATCCCAGCTTCAAGCATATTTGATTTTTGTTTCCACATACAAAAATTCCCATTGAGTTACACCTTCAGAAATAGTAGCAATAGTCTCCTCAAGTATGTGAAAAATAGTCCCCACAATTATTAACACCCTAATTATAATTTGATACTGTTATAATCTCAACACTTTATGTGCTCATTACAATGAGCACATAAAGTGTTGAGATTAAAATAAGAAACATAGCTCTTTAAAAAAGGTTTTAAAATAAATAGCATCTGTTATAAATTAATGAAACATTCAATGACTATATTTTAAACTATAAATTAGTTGTAGAAATTCTAATAGCTATTTTTATTACATTGAGTGGCAACATTGTTGGCAACAGCAACAGAGTGGCAACAGCTGTGTCACAGCTTACGGTGTGTTTGTTTACGCTCTCCAAACTTTAGCTATTTCTTATTAATTAATACAAGTATTTATTGATATTTAATATTTTTATTTAATATTTAGTAACCAAACACCCTTTGGTGTCAATATTTTTTTGTGTAAATTCAGTCACCCAAGAGATAGAGCAACCATCATGAACTGCGTTCTTTGCCAAGAAGAAATAAGAGGTACGGAGGACTTATTACGGTGTACGGGAAATTGCAGCGATACGTACCACTTCCACTGCGGTGGATTTTTGGAAGATGCATTTCGTAGGATGAAGCCAGAAACGAAAGCTAAATGGAAGTGCGTAGGGTGTAAAACCCGGCGGGTAACTCCTCGTGATCAAGTGAGCGGCCCTTCTACCCTGAAAAGAGATGATCCAAAAGATCGGCCAAAAGATGTTCCAAAAGATTGTGATCAAGAAAGAAGCCATTCTACCTTGAAAAAAGACGATCCAAAAGATCGTAATCAAGAGAGCGACCCTGCTACCTTGAAAATGGATGATTCAAAAGATCGGCAGCCATCTTATCCAATCCCCAATAGTGCTTACCTAGAGCAAATCACCAGCCTGAAGTCATTCATTAAAGATCAATTTGCGGAATATTCAATTAGCCTGAACCACAATGAGTACCTTATCCAAAAGCTGACAGAATCAATGGAAAGCTTGAAAAATGAAGTGAAATCGTTAAAGGAAGAAAATGCAAGCCTGAAGTCGGAAAACGCCCGTAACAAAGAGGATTTAGCTATTTTGAAATCAGAAACTCTGGAGCTACAACAATACTCTAGGCGCATGAACTTGGAGATTTCCGAACTTCCAGAAGCACCAAACGAAGACACCAAACAGCTAGTGAAATCGGTACTCGTAGCACTGGATGTAAACAACTTCGATCACGCTACAGTGATTCATCGTGTGCCCTCATCCCGTGTAGACAAGCCAAAACCAATAATTGTACAGTTTTCTTCTAAAGCCGAAAGAGACAAATGCCTTGTTGCGGCGAAAGCAAAACGACTCAAAGCCTCGGACATTAACAGTAGCTTTGACTCAGTTCCAGTTTACCTAAACGAACATCTCGCTCCAGGTATGAAAAAGCTGCTTCACATGTGCAAACAATTCAAGCGTGACAATAACTTTCAATTCTGCTGGGTGAGGGATGGCAAGTTGTTTTTGCGTCAAAAAGAAAACTCAAGAGTGTTCAAAGTCCAAAAAGATTCCGACCTAAGTAATATAACCTTTTCATCTTAATTCAAATTAGCTCTATTTTCGATTGCAATGCCACACTGAACACTCTTGAAGATCTTGAGCAATTCCTTCTCTTTTCACCCTTCAACAATGCTTGTTTTAATATAGTACATTTCAACATTCAAAGTGTCCGTACCAAATTCGATGAACTGATTTGTTTGCTTTCCAATTATTTATGTTTTATAGATGTTTTGATTTTGTCTGAAACATGGTTATCTAAAGAGGAAATTCAACTTTACAATATTAACGGTTTTAACACATATCATTGTTGTAGAAATTATAATAGATCAGGAGGTGTGCTAATTTATTTTAAGAGTAATTATGATTTCCAACAATTGAACTATGAAATGCTTTCTGCTGAAATGGTTGTTATGGCAAGCAAATCTCTTAATCTTTGTATTATTTCATTATATAGATCCCATTCTTTTACAGTTAATAATTTTTTAATAGAATTAGAACCTATAATATCGGATATTTCCTGCAAAAACATTATATTCATAGGTGATATAAATATTGATATTCTCAACCTAAACAACAATAGTAATATGTACTTAGATCTTTTAAATGTAAATGGATTTTCATCTCATATAAATAATATAACTCGTATTTCATCCGGTACCTGCATTGATCATATATTTTCACGAACAGATCCTTCCTATGAAAACCAAATATACTCTGCTCGATTTATTAATAGCATCTCCGACCATTTTCCTATTATATGTAAACTAGTTTTCAGTAGTAATAATAAAATCTCTTCAACTGATCAAATAAAACCTAAATTAATTAACTTCAAAAAAATTGAGGATTATTTGAAAAACTACGATTTTAAAGTTAACGGAACTGACGCATCGTCCTGCTTTTCTGACTTCCATGGTAAATTAGGTGCGATAAAAAGTAACTTTAGCTTTTATCCTAAAAATAATTCAAGGTTAAATAAGAATGAATGGTTTAATATGGATATATTCGGTGTTATAAAATCTAAACAAGCACTATATAAAAAAACTTTGCGTTACCCTGGCAATAATTTATACAAAACAGCCTATAAAACCACAGTTAAAGTTTTAAAAAATAAAATCAGAATAGCTAAAAATATCTTTTACGAAACAAAATTTAATGAATGTGATTCTAGTCGTAAACAGTGGAAGCTGGTTAACGACATTTTAGGCAAGAGTAAAATTAATAATACCTTGCCTGATCACACAAGCTTTGATCAATTAGCTAATAATCTAAATTCATATTTTTCTTCAATATACAATGGTATAACTCCCTCAAACGATGACTATAAAAAATATTTGGTGTCTAGTGTGAATTCTTTTATGTGGTTTGATATAGATTATACTGAAATTATAACATGTATCCGTGGACTTAAATCCAAAAAATGCCCTGGTTCTGATGGAATCGACGCAAAAATTTTAAAAAGTTTATCAAATTCTCATTTATATATCTTGGCCAAACTATTTAATAACCTTGTAAAAGAAGGTGTCTTTCCAAAATCACTGAAACTCTCAATTGTTACTCCTATTTTTAAGAAAGGAAACAAAAATGATTACTCCAACTATAGACCAATCTCTATTTTACCGTTACTATCTAAAATATTCGAGCAAATAATTAAGAATAGGTTATTTTCATATCTAAATCACATAAATTTCTTCTCTTGTAATCAGTATGGCTTTTTGCCAAATTCAAATACCGAGAAAGCTTTGAATGAGTTTACTGGATTTATATATAATAGTGTGAACAATAATAAAAAAACTGCTGCTGTCTATTTAGATATATCTAAAGCCTTTGATTCAGTAAATCACTGCATCCTGTTACAAAAACTATTTTTTGTCGGCATCAGAGGACATTTTTATAATTTTATTGAGTCATATTTGTCAAATCGCGTTCAGATCGTTAAAATTTACAATACTCTTAGTAGATGCCTCCCAATAAACTGCGGCGTTTTTCAGGGATCAACTTTAGGACCTTTATTATTTCTAATATTTATTAACGACCTATGTAACTTAAAATTATATGGAAAATTAATAAGTTTTGCAGATGACACGGTATTACTTTATTCGTTGGATTCAATCGATGATCTAAACTTAATGATAAATGATGACCTTGTAAAAATTCGTGATTGGTTTTTTCAAAACAACCTAAATTTGAACGTTAACAAAACAAAATATATGACCTTTAACCTCATCAAAAACCGTTCTTATCAGCTCTCCATTAAATACCACGAAAACTTCTGTAATAGTTATGGAAATTGTAATTGTAATCATATCGATCAAGTGTCAACTATCAAATACCTTGGACTCCATATTGATTCCAACTTAAAGTGGAAATCTCATACTCAAAATATCTCTGACAAACTAAGATTTGTTATGTTTAATTTTTATCACCTTAAACAAAAAATAAGTAATAAGCTTCTAATTAATTTGTATTATTCGTGGGTACATTCACAATTAATTTACGGCTTAACTATTTGGGGTGGGGATTATTTGGTAAATTTAAAAAGAATCAGCAAATTACAGGAAAGGTTCTTAAGGTTTTTTTTTAATAATACCAACTCGATTACTATAAACCACTTCAAATTACTGAATATTCTACCTCTTCGTCATCTTTTTTTTTATAAAATATGCCTGTATCTTTTTTTGAACCCACTGGAATGTACAAGACGTAACACTATAAATCCTCGTAGACCTAATGTAATTTATAATATTCCTAAGCCAAAAAAAACAATATTTTGTAATAATTTTCAATATATAGCCCCCAAACTGTATAATATGTTACCACTTGAAATCCAAAATAGCCCATCCAAACACTTATTTAAAAAAAAACTAAAAGAATTTTTGTTTACAATAGAAAATATTGAAACTTTTTTAATGTAGCTATTTTTGTTCTAATCTGTATGACTGATAATATTGTTTTTATTTTACCGACACCCTGTTTGCCACTCATATATTTTCTTATTTAAATATATATTTGGTCACCTAAATGGACTAGTAGGTCCCAGGTGATTATGGTTCTCTTTTTTTTTGTTTTTCTTTTTGTAATTTTGTGTTGTGTGTTTTAAGTGTTTCTCTTGATTAAATAAATAAATAAATAAAAAAAAAAAAAAAAAAAAAAAAAAAAAAAAAAAAAAAAATTCTAATAGCTATTTTTATTACATTGTGGTACTTTCCTAAACTAAACAAGTGGGAAAAAATGTAAGCCTTTTAATTAGCAATACCCTTTAGTAGCTGCATATTTTAGAATAGAATAATGCAAATGAAAGTTTAATTACTCTTACAGTATAAATATTTTTATTAATACTCAGACTTGCATGGTATTAAGTTTTCATTAAAAATAAAATATATTCCATACTCAACGATGAAACTATTCCACAGTTCCTCAACTTGTGTTACATTTTCTTAAAATGATATATGTTTGATCATAATATTTTGATGATTGTATAAGATACTTTTCAGTCATCATATAACCATGTAATTCACATCATAAACTTTTTAATGTTGAAAAATTAAGTCTTGAATGAAAACAAGATTATTTATTTTTCACACTTTATTTTTCTGAAATCTCAGCACTGTAAGAATATAATAGAAGTATTTAGATTGTAATAATGCTATATTTTCTGTCTAAAATTGTTCAAATGAATTTTTAGAAGATTTAAGTTTATTTATAATCTTTAGTTAACAGTAGTGCTCGTGCTGTCATCTATAAACTGAACTGTGAAATAGTACAACCCGATTCTATTTAACTTTTGAATAAACTTATTTCAATCAGAATTCCAGTTCTTTACTTTACTGCATAAACTTCTATAAGAATCTTGTAAAAATTAATTTGAACAATTTTAGACATAAAATATATCATTATTACGATCTAAATACTTGTATTCATAATTTGTTAATGAACAGTCAGATTCAAGAACTCCAAAAGGTTCAACTCCACGCGCATGCGCGTAGCGCGCTGGTGCCTTTTGCCCGGCATCGCTCGTCGTCACCCGTTCTTAGCCACACCTCTTCTGACGTCACCATACTTCCAGCCATGTGAACTAGCCACGACCTTCTCGGTCTACAGCCTCAGTGCTCCCAGGAAGAACCAACCTCCATAAAAGTTCATGCGTTGGTGGCAACGAACGAATAGGGGTGGAATAAAATCCTCTCACAGATGCGGGGTTGTTTTGGGTATCGCAAGTGGGTACAAAAAAAAATAAACAAGAGCCCTTGTATATGATCTAGCCCAGGGAAAGAATTCTCATGGAACACACAAGAAAACTCGAAGGAAATTCCCTCATTCCTAAGCATCTCATCTGGGTTGGTACTGTTTACGTCCGTGGCCATCTTCACTCCCAAATTTAGGATCTGTTGTTATTCGCTTAACATGTCAGAGGGTCTTGGGTGGATAAGAGTGTCTGGCAGGAATTCTGTGGGAGCTTAGAAATGAGGTGTTCTTCCCGCAATCACACGGAATCGCAGAGATGGTAGGGGAAATGCAAACGAGAATGGATTTTTTTTTGGGGTTGACAGGGAAGATATTGGAGAAGGTAACAAGATCGTGCGGGTTTGCGATCGGCGAGATGTGGAGTGAGAGATAGGTATGTTAATGTGAAAGTAACGAACAGTGATTGGAATCTTATGTTTTTGTAAGGGTGAAGAATAGAGAGATTGGTTGTGCCGGTGTGTATTTTTGTTCAATGTAGAAAAATCCGTAAAAGTTGAATTTAAAAAAGTACATCAGTTTCCACATCCAGCTTTAACTGTAAGGAGCAGATGAAAAATAGTAATTTGGAATAGTGAAAATAAACACAAATAATAAAGAAATTCTAAGTAGTAAAGCACTTCGTCATTAAATTTATTTTATTGTAAGAACAGTTAGAGTGTTTCTTCTAAAGGTGTTTAATAAAAAACCTGTGTTACATAAATCTATAACATGAGGTACACAGCTTATTATTATTATTATTATTATTTTTTTTAAAAGAATTTATTAATGTTATTTTTAACACTTAAAAATTCAATGAGAGTTTTTCATATTTTCTTCTTTATTCTTACCTTTTCCATTATGGAAGGAAAAAAAAAACAGAAACTTTTTTCGAAGCTAGATTACAATATCAAGTAAATAGTATCTAGATAATTAGAAAAGTTATTCTATCCACTCTAAATAAAATTCCAGTTTTTTTATGAGTAATTAAAATTTCTTGCAGTTACCAATTTGTGGGTGGAATATATCTTTAAGTTGAAATGAATGCGCAATTTATTAAAAAATAAGCAGTCATGAGTTTTAAATTTTCCCAGTATTCTAATTAAGTACCAAGACTTACTGAATTGAAATACTTATTTCGGGATTGGCAGTGACGTAAAGGGGTGTGGTACAACATTTTTAAGAACTAATGACTTAGATAAATCTTGAACAACTTTTCAAACTAAGTTTAAACTAACCAAATATTCTGTACAAAAGCCTAATTATAAAAAAAAACAATTCGCAGATTAGAGAAGAGCATAGGTCATTCCCTTTCTTTTCTCGACACGAAAAATTTGCTTTACAAATGAAAAGGAAACGTCTAGGAAGTGTTTTTGTTTTAAGTCTCCAGTAATTAAGGTTAATTCTTTATAATTAGTTGATCATTCGAAGCAGTGACCTAAATAAATTTAAAGTTAACAATAGGAACTTTTGTAAATAATGTTTTTGATAATAACATCTGGTAAATAAACTTTGAATGTGATAGATAGATTTTATATTCTGAATAAAGATTTAAAAAAAGAAATTTTAGTTAAATCGTGACTGTGCAGTTACAAGGGTCTAAGTAATCAATTTTACTTAACTTTAATCAACATGAATATTTTCTAGTTAATTTAAGTTAAATATGATCTGAATTAATTTTGAATACCAAATTTTCGAAAAATGAAAAATCGTAAATGACCCAGGATAGTAACCAAATTATTACGAGGAATTCGATTTTGAAGTAAAATGATACTTTAAGCACAAAACATTTTCACGACCTAATATTATGTTTAATGAATGCTTCAATGAAGGGGGATCAATATCATTGAATCCTTAATTAAAAACAGTTACTTTCGTATTAATAACACTGACAAAAGTATTACTTTAACCCTTAAGAAGACTTTAATATTTATTTAAGGAGTAATTTAATTAAACTGGTTTTCTGTATGAATGACACCCATATTAATTTTAATTCAATTTTTTGGTCCCGTAATTTTCATAAATACTGGAGTTTTTATCACAACGTACTTGATTGGATATTTTAATTTTAAAGCTTTTATGGTACATACTCGTAATTAATTTTTCCTTTGGAATTGAAGTTAAAGAAAGGAGGTTTCATTGAAGTGTTGAAACACAGATGTTTATTTTTTTCTTATGAAGAATTCGTAAGAAAAATACTCATACGTGTTTTTAAAACTGACTTTGTTACTCTTTCAACCATAATTTATTGTTTCGTAGTGATGCAAATTCTTTTATTTACTAGGCACATTCGCATTCTAAAATCTCTTCCAATAAAAGTTTTGGTATTTGAAGAAAATAAAACTTTTTTTAATTGATGTTAAATTTGTCTTTCTTTTTTTAAGAAGGAAATATGAACTTTTAAACTTTATTTTTTTGTAGTAAAACATATTAGTAATAGTTGAGAAACTTTATTATGTATCCTTTTGCGATATCTACTTCTTCTGTATAAAAATTGTGGATTGCATCGTATTTTAAGTTGAGAAATAATGGCTGATTCTATTACTCATCGGTTTTTATTTAATCTTCACAATAAATATGAAAATCTTTGACTACCTTACTAAGAAACACCTCCAAACCATGTTTATAGAATAAGTGTATAATATGCGTATATTCATTTTCTTTAAAGAATCTATAACATTATCATTAAAAATACATTTAAGTAAACACCAATCAGAAGAATTCTGCTTAAAACTACATGGAAAATTCCTTTTTAACCATCCACAGGATATTTATCTACAGGACATAAAGTATATTCTTTCAAAACGTCGTCTTTGAGTTGCTATTAATAATGCCAGTTTTTATGATGTACAAATTCTGAATGATTTATTAAATTTATCATTTTTCCCATAGTCTATTGATCCAATGGCTGTATTATTACTCACAGCACAATCGTACTCAATGAGAACTTTTACCACTGAAAAATTACATCCTGTCTATATACCATTCTTCAATACAACAATCATTCAAAGGCCACAATAATCTAGATAACAAACCCCTTTGATCGATGAGTGTCTACCCCTTTTTTAGGATCAAATCCAGGATTGCTATATAGTATAAGGCCAAAAAATAACTTTTTCAAATAACCTCCAGAATCAATAGCCCGTTTTTATGATGCACATACACTTCTTTCAGCGGCAGATCTTGCAAGATTAATGCTCTTGACCAGGCAGCGGTCGCATTTGCATTTAGGTGACCATATTCAATGTTGTTTGCGACAGCTCCCAGAATAACGGCTGAAAAACATTGAAGGATGATGGCCAAGGAGGGCATTTCTTTGTCGCATGAGTGTCGACCGAAGAATGCCCTGGGTATGTAGACTACCGCGTTGTTGATGGATGGAGAAGGTAACAATAACGTGAATAACTTGAATTCAGGGAAAGAATCGGATGCCTGGGTTTGTGAGGAATAGTTTCGAGAATCGGAATCATTGATGTGAAACAGTTTCGAAAATATTTTTTTTCTGATGTTTTATTGTCTTTTTGGAATCGTTTTACCATTTCTAAGAAATATGTTTTGATGTAGTTTTGGGATGACAGTAGCAGAATATATTTATAAAATCTTTTGCATTGAAATTTATGAGATTGAGTGAAACGTTTTATTTAAATGCGAAAAATTATCGGTGACATTTGAAACTAATGAATTCTCTTTTGTTCTTTGTATTTCAAAATTTTGGTGGGAAATGTCCATTGAAAAAAATCTGCTTCTTATCTAAAATCTTTCTAGCCATATTATACACATTTTTAAACCTTGTTACTATTATTAAAATAATAAGGTCCAGTAATTTAAAAGTAAACATTTTAATTGGTACTTAGATCTAAATATTATCAATAACGGGGCTTCTAACTTTGTAATTTCTAATGTACACAGAATGTGGTTGCTGAAATGCAGAGATAGGAATATAATGGAAGGTAGTTGTATTCCTTTGGCAAATACCCTTAACTGTGAAGATTTTTAAAATCAACGATGGGCTGCAATGATACTGAATTTACTTGATTTTATTTACCAAATCGATTACTTCTTAACATATTTTAAGTTCATTAAGTATGGTATATTTTGTTTTACAAAATTATTGTAAATAATTATTTTACAAGCAAACAGTTTGAACTTTAAAGGATATAAAAATGGAGGCATACAAATAAATTACAAAAGGTATAGTCTTTCCGGTATAAAATATGGCATGTTATACCCATATATTTTGATATTAATAAAATGTACGGTAGACTTCATTCGAATTATGACAGCAATTTCCTATGACAAATTCATTCTTATCATCTTATGAATCTTAAGTATAAGCTCTTTAAAAATAAGATTCAAACATGAAGCTTTATAAAGTAAAGTTATAATTTTTTATTGTTTTTATTCATGCTTAAAACCAAGACTATAAATCACGTAAATGCATTTATGATAATTTCCTTCCAATATTTAATATATTTAGATGTCAGAATATATCAAGTTTCAATATGAATTCGTTCACCGGATAAACGTATTAAGTATATTGGTTTTTAACTACTTACTTTTATCCCTTTTAAGTTTGATGTATAACATGATATATTTTACAGTTTAAAAGGAATATTGAATTGTCCTTATTTGGAAGTATTAATAATAGCTATAATACTCTTCATTCTTTTCTCGATAAATCATTTGCTTTTTCATAGAATTTTCTCAGTAAAATATTATTATTGGAAAATTTACTTTCTTATTAAAATTTAACTATTGTTGAGTTAGAGTAATTTATAACTGCTTAGGGCTAGGTTTAAATGTGAAGAGACTTCAAAAGGTTTAGTTTTAATAGGTTTTTTGTTGTATTTCTTCTTTTATTATTTCTTAAGAATAATATAGTATTTTCATAATATATTATAATCTATAATTAATATTAAAAACCTTTTGTTAAAAATGGGAAATTGTGTTATTGTTTTCGAAAAAAAAATATTTGAAAGAATTGTAATTCAAGTAATATATACTTAAAAATAATTTAAAAGTAGGAACAAAATAAAAAAAAATAAAAACAGTGCATTCCTAAAAAAAAATAGGTCAGGAATATTAAGTTTTCGAATTATTTAATCAGAATTCAATTTATATGACATGATTATTTCCGTGTAATTTATTTAAAATTATTTTTCAAAAATATTTTTTAATTAAAACATGATTGTTACTGATCTCAGCAATTTATAAATATTTTTATCCTCTCTATGTTAATTGTTGCATCTAAAAATGTATTCTTAACTATTAGCCCCCCAAAAATTAACGCAAAGTAGAAGCATTGTTATAATGTAACATGTAATGTAACATGGGAGTTATTTTTATTATTAGTCTCAATTAATTATGAAATTACTCTCTCCAAGTGTTTGGTTCTTCTTATTCCTACAACAATCGGGAAGCGCCATTTCCCTCAACTGTCTGGAAACGGACATAGAAGGTCGTATTTTTCTTCGCAAGAAGAAACTCCTTCGGATCAAATAGTAATTAGGCACGCTATGGTCGTTCTGGTTCAGTTTACCCATAGCTGCTTCTTGGTAAAAGAGGAGGACAAATACAGTTGAAACGTGATTCTCAAGGAAAGCTTAATGTGGCTACTTCCCTTATTTCACTGAATATATTCAGAAGAATATCTTTGTATTGTGTGCTACAATAGGTTCGGCTAAACTAAAAACTAATATTCATCCACGGAAAACAATATGTTACGGGATACATTAAATAGCACTTTGAAGTTGAAAATAATGACGAGTTAGACATTATTTCAATATTCTAGGGGGAGGACTTTATTGTTTATTTATACACGAGTTCAGTCGGAACGACACGTTACTTTGACTGGAAATCACCGCAGTGCTTTCAATCCGACGTATTACGCTCGAATAGAAGACAAAAGTGTTCTAGTGAATAGTTTATATTGTGTATTTACATTTTTGAAATATTATTTTTTAAACCTGATATGTTTTCAAGTTTTTATTGTAATAATTGTATATATGTTACGGGCAATGTGATAAATTGAATGGAACTTATGAATGAAATTTATCACTTTGCCCGCCTTAACTTCGGGCATTATTAATAATGCCCAATTAATCACTTTGCCCGTAACATAATACATAAGTACTATAAGAAAGTATTTGGCATGGGTATTTTAAATGCATTTTAAATATTTTTATTTGTATTTTTATTTAATTTTATATTATTTATTTTTATTTAATTTAATTTTAAACTGTATAAAAAATGTCATTGATGGTATGCTGAACTAACTAACTAACTAACTAATATTTTTATTTTGTACAACAACAACATGCACATTAATAATTGGAGCAAACACAGACACATATATAAGAAAAAACAACAGGAAGACATATGAGTTGCCAAGGGGTCAGAAACCCATATGGGCAACCTAAAGCAGTTGTATTTGAAAATAATAAAAATGAAAAAACATACATATATACATATACATATAGATATTACACATACACATATAGATATTACACATACAATATAGAATATAGTGGCATCGCAAGGCAAGCTTCAGAATGACTAACTTAAAATTTAGAGAGCATTTGTTCCTTCTTCTTTAAAAAAGTTCTTCAATATTTTCTATTGTAAAAATAAAAAGCTTTAGTAATTTTTGAAACTTAATAGGGGATTTTTCTGTTTTTAAATCATTGGGTAAAATATTGTAAAACTTAGGCGATAGATAAACATAATTTTTATGTAGTATTTCTTTTTTAGCTTTTGGTACAAAATATAAGTTTCTTGAACGTAAATTGTAAGTTAAATTTCGTAGGTCAGAATCGTTTGCTTGCTTAGTAAAATAAACTATTGTTTTCTAATATATGAAATAACAATATTTTGAAAAAAATGTTCCAAGGAAAATAAAAAAAAATGATTAAGTAGTAAAACAGTATAAGTTACTACACAACATTTAATTAAGATTTTCCATCTCTTCTCTGGATTTCCCTTCTTAACTTTAATTTAACTATAGTAGTATTTCATTTCGAGCAGAAGCATTCCGTTTAACATAAATTTGCATGAATAAAATTTTGTTCTCATCTTTTAAAAGAAGTACGGTGGCATTTTAGCTTAAGGCTCATTCACACTGTTTCACTTTCAATGTTCCTCTTGAGTGATCCTCACCGAGGAATTACACATTTCCATAGGAAATATGAGGAGTAAAGAGAAAAACCACAATTTTCACTTGTCATTTTGGATGATTCCAAAATGAAAATGATCGAAAGTGAAAAGTCTAAATAAACTTTTAACCTTCTTGTTAAAAAATTAATACAGTATGCGAACGTGTTAAAAGAGAGAGAGAGACTATTTTAGTTTATAAAGTTTATGAAATTTTTCTTGGTTCTCTTCAGAGCCTTGATTAAACGTAATAATCATTGTGATTTAAATTTTTCAAGTAATGCATCTTTATAAAAGCTACCTACTCCTGTTAAAAATTCTGTATTTAGAAAATGTAGTTCAGTTAGAAAATAAAACTTATATGTACTACTATTTAAAAATACTAATGCTTCTAGTTAAAAAAAAATGAATCACAGCTCTGAAATTTTTAAACGATGCTGTGTAACGTTTTAAATAGAAATACAGCTGAATCCTAAAAGCACTATCCCAGACAATACCTTTAAGCTTATTATTTGTTTAACTGTTAGATTGATTTAAACCATGCTTACGGCCTTAAAAATAATGTGTTTTTTTTTTACAAAATCATTATATTTCTAAACCAAGGCTATGGAAATCCCAACATTAGGATTTAAAACTTTAAGAAATCAATTCAAGTATGTAATTATTATAGTATAGTATCCTTCCTTTTATTTAAAAAAAATCATTAGGATAACGTTGAGAATCATGTTCATGAAAGAGAATTCATGAAAGAGAGTAAAAATTACGAATCGTATATTTTACTACACACTTGGCAACAGATAGGCAATAGTTTGAATATTCCCCTTTAAGATCTTTAACTATAAATAATAGCATACCTATACTTTCTAAATATGGATTTAACTCATATAAGTTCTTCGTTAAAATAGCAGAGGATAGCAGATTTTATTGAGACGATACGAAATAATGCATTCTTTAATATTTTGTAAAATTCTAAACACCGGGAAGTAATGGTTGGAGTACACGTTAAATTACTCTCTGTTGAATCCACACATATTTTTTGCTCTTATGATATCACACAGATAATATTAATTATTTTTCTTTTGGTTTATTTCTCATTTTTTCGTTATATTTATTTATATTTCTATCTTTTTTTGAACTAAACAGTGAATTATTCCGCACCTGGTATTTTCTTTGATTTCGTGTTATGTCCTTTTTCGTGAGTGTATTGATGTGTTTGTTTGCGTTGTGTTAATAATAAATTTCATGCATTTATGGAAAAACAAAAAACCCCTCTCAACACATAACCGACAAACGTATATATCCTTCCTTTCCCCTCGGAAAGCAATTAGTCACGTCTGATCCATCCCACCTTAGTTTACCCATTCCCCTTCCTGATGATAGATCAAGTAGGAAACAAACAGAGCAGATACGTGATTCAGAGCGAAAGGATTCTCTCCTTAAATATACATCCTCTCTCCACAATCAAAAGAACAAATAGGAGCGGAATCAATAGAGGCCGCTGCTTCCCGTTCTTTGATTATCCCATGAAGGATGAATTGCTCTTCATTTATTAGTACTCAGATTACCTTGATCGAATGCTCATGTAAACAGCTGTAATCAAGCGTGGGTGATATCTTCGTAAGGCAGCCAGACAGTGCGCAAATCCCTGTGGGTGGGTGGTATCCTCGGCTAATATTTCGGGCTTGGAGAGGGGAATCATCGAAGGAAGTTGTGGATGGGAAAAATGACGAATGGGACGAGAGGAGACGGCTAATGATTCTAAGAGGACGGAGCAGACTTAAGGGGATTTTGGTTGTTGGTTTTGGAGGTTCGGGAGATGTGAAGCCAAGTATGAGTGGGATGGAAGGATTAGGATAATATAGGTAGATGGAAATGATGACCATTAGGGCTTTTATTTGATTATTTATTATTTGTAACAAAAATAGGAACATATAATAAGAGATATGTATAATTTTAAGCATGATCATAAATAATAAGGATGTTTGTAATTTTCATTTATTTGTTAAATCAAAGCCTTTTTATTTTCATATTATAAGCCTTTGTAATCTCCCTCAATTTGGGTTTAGGGGGGGTCAAATATTAAATATGCACCAAAGGGGGAAGGAATATGAGAAATGCTTGTGCCAGACTTGAAAAACACTTTAGTTTCAAAAATATTCTGTAATTGAAAGAGTTAAACTTCGAAACAAATTTTTAATGTTATGGGGGTTAAACAACATGCTTACACAGTACTTGTGTGAACGATTTCTTCCACTTGATTTTGTTGTTTATTAAGAGATTGCGTGACATATTGGATACTTAATTCTTAGATAAAAGCCCGACTAAAGAAAAACTTATTTTTTTTCCGGAAAAAAAAGTTGTAGTATAGTTTAAAACTGATATTAAATCAAAAATAATAGTTTGAATGAAAAAAAAACTGCAAATCAAATAATTTTGTGTAGGTACTAGATAAAGTTGCAGCGCATATGAAAGCCCAATGCTTTTAATCTACCTAAAATTTTTCATTTTGATAACTTAAATTTAAGACTGTAAGAACGTTTATAATTTTTTAAAACTATAACTATAACTATTTTTTTTTCAGAAACATGTCAAAACATCATTTGATAATTAAACATATCTGAGCTTTATAGTAGACGTGAATTAGTATTTATGATCCACGTATTCTTTTCACTCAGTAGCAATTCAGTTACTTCTTAATATAAATCCATCTATTATTTCGATTAAAGTTAATCTTGTAACTGCATCAACAAAAAACAGTGAAAATTTTATACTAAGCTCAAATAAAAGAAATAAAGGTTTAAGGGCAAATCCAAATACCTTGTATTCTTACACTCATTGAGTTTCCGACTACTTTTAAAATCCTCGAAGCTTAACTCTATTTTCAACTAAGAAAAAAGCTGCTGATAGTTGTTTAGTTCCAAACAATTTTAAACAGAAGAGTGAAAAACCTGAACAAATCTTTTTCACTTCATACTTCTTTTGTAGAGAGCACTTTTTACAATACTTTTCTAAGTTTAAGTATCTGTTAGGGTATCGTAAAATAAACGAGTAAAAGAATGTTTAGAGAATACAGATCAATGATTTCCACAAGTCTCCGTTCGAGATTTCCTCCAGTGGGGGGAAAGGATACGATATTTGAGATTACAACGTGTAATGGGCTCACTCTAAGCTATGTTTTATGGAAGATAATGTTTTATGATCCATTTTTTGTGTCCCGTTCGGATGACCAAAGGCTTCTTCAAATGTCGCATTCGTCCGTATATGTGGGCTTTTTCTCATATTTTACGGCAAATACGGAAAGAATTGGGTCAATATGTAGGATAAAACTTTAGATTGGAGTGTTTGAAGAAAGTTTTTCTGATGTTAGAAACACTAAAGGAGATAGTTTAAAAATTTACAAGAATCATTTTAATGTGGTATTTAAGATATATACCTAAGTATTTTATTTTGGTTATTGTCATAAAAATAATATATGCTTCTGCAGTTGGCAGAATTTCTTAGAGTTTTATAACAATATGGTAAAATATTTTCATATGTAACTGAGATTATGTTTTATTGACTTCGATTGAATTGAGGATGATAACTGTGTTGACTTTGTTAGATGGTATTTTCGGAGGCAACTTCTCAATTTTGACTGTGGGGGAAAAATTTTAATGCTATTGGTATGCTTTTCTTATACTTAAAAAAAAGATATGTGTTCTCAATTAATATATTGAAATCTCAATTGATATATTGAAAAATATATCACAGTATTAAAATTGTTAGTTGTTTGGGACATTATAAAAAGATTAGTACTACTGGTTAAAAAAATTTTATACATAAAATACAAATAAGTCATTAATTACGACAAACTAAATCATTCCTCGTTAGTTTTAGGCTCTTATAAAAAGCCATTAAAAGACTTTTGAATGCCGCTATAAAAAGCATAAAAGTTTTAATCTGCCACAAAATCTGCAAAAACGTAATTTATTAATCACATCTTCTAATCTCAATCCATTGTTTGCGGGACTACAAAAACGCACCATCAAAAATAAAATTTAGCAACATTGTGTTTTAATGCCCTAATTTTCTCCTAGTACCAGCAAATTAATCCGCTGTTAATGTTAAGAAATTAACTGATAAGAGTCTAACTACTAGTAATAGTTAGCTTCCCACCAATGAGATGATGATAGGTCATTAAAAACAACTGCATCCATAACTATGGAAAACGAGGCTGCAGAACACTGAACAACTATTCTACGAGTTGCTATGAGACTCACAAAAACAAACAAAAAAAATCCTCCTATATGCTTTGAAACTTCCTATTAACTAATGAAAGTGTAATAAGGCTTGTGATGTAAAGTTAATTAGTACTCCAAAAAAATCTTTCTAACTCCTCTTTGCTACGGGCAATTGAGTGAAAAGCCCTTTACTACTAGCTCACTATCAACTTAAGTGGAGTTAAGCGACAATGGCCACTCTTCATCAGTGATAGACGCAAGGGAGGCTCTTTTCGCTTCTGTCTCTTTGTTTGAAGTGAAGAGAAAAAAAGTTTTGGGTGTTCGCTAATTATGATTCAAGATGGTGTGATTGTCCATTTTTTATTTGTCGTGGCTGAAGGGTGAAAAAAAAAGTGTTTTCTTCAGACAAAAGGCAGAATTGGACGGATAGGCTTTCGTGGATCCGAAAGGAGGTTTCTACAGTTATTCGAAAGGACAACTATTGGGAACTGGAATTAGAACAAGAATAGGGAATAATATGGTTGTGTTCTATGTAGAAAACAATATATGAAAGCAATGTGTGAAAATTTGTATGAATTTGATTGAAAAATTACTTAAAATTTAATGGCACAGATTTAAAACAGATCATCTATGGCAACTTCTTAAAGTCTGTCTGTCCTCGCTTGGCACGTGTGGCAAACCTAAAATCAGGTCCCACAGCAGGAAAAGCAGTGCCATTCTTGGCGACCCATCGCTCTTTTCGTTATAGAGGACCTGTATCAAATCTGTATCCATTTAATTAACCGTTGATAACCGGGGAATAATGTTTAGTACTCCACTTAAAATTTAGAGAGCAAATTATGGATCTATCAATAAAGTAGTACCTTATGTTTCAATCTATTCAAAACAAATTAAATAACTAAAAACTAAACAAATAACTAAATAAATTAAATAACGAATAATTAGTAACAAAAAAGGGGATTAAAACACGTCTTCCTCAATTTTCGCCAAAAAAAACCCCTCGATAATTTGTCAAAAAATTTCAGAATAACGTATATAGTGTTTCTTTTACAACTTGTTACTTCTACTTCTAATAAGCTACTAGCGTAATAAATCCTTTTCGTGGAAATGATTCCTTTTATTCTCAGTATTCCTAGAAACTTTATAAATAGTGCGTAAGCTACATCTCGTTTTCTTGCACTCAATACTTTATTTTGTTGGAAATCTTCTGAATTTCCTCTTAAAATTTTAGCTTGTTCATAAAAGTGATAGGCCATTCTTTGAAATGTAATTTAATATATATTTTCAACTATTCCACGAAATCTAAATAGGAATTTTATCAACAAAAATTGAGAGAAACATTGAATTTAATCCGACCCTAAAATGTAATTTTACCATGTCTGGTAATTTTGTACCCTATTGCAACGGCGCCTGCAGAGTAATGGTGTATATTACATTTGTCAGTAAAATGGCGCCAATAAAGTAATGGCGCGTATTATGTTCGTCGCTATATATGGCGCCTCTGTAACACCAAGCTCCAAGGATTCGACGTTTCCCATACAAACTTTGTGTATTCACTTATTATTATTAGGCTAATAACAGGCTCTTTCGTGATATTTAATGCGTATATATAGAAGTTATCTTAAAAGCTTTAGCTTTAGGCCATTATTTCAAATTACATTGATGGGAGTTCTTCACCGATATCAGTTTACATAGAGATACTAAATATGAGGATAAGTTAATACCAATCTCATCATTATTATTTGTCTATAAATGTTTATTATTTTTAATTTTTTTTATAATTTGTTTATGTTGAGCAAGAATAAAAACGCACTTTTTATTCCTTTGGTCATATCAGACGCATCTTTTTATATTTACCTATAGATTATATTCAAACTTTTAGTTAAAATTCATCAAATAAAAAAGTGACTTTTTTATTTTAATGCTCAAGCGAAAAGTTTATTCATACTTATATGGACATTTTCTTTTACACTTTCTTTAGGAAAATTAGTTTGTGGAGGACTACTTCAATATAAACTTAAGATTGGATTAGGCTGAACATAAACGTTTTGAATGAATTTCTCTAATTTAATTATTGTTTACTATTGAGTGTTTTAACTTAATATTTGAGTTGGAGTCTATATAATATATTTTTTGTCTTCGGTACCATAATAACTTTGGGTATAGGGACTATGGAGGCTAATAAAAAATTAACATGAATGCTACGCGTTCGCATTATACGAGTAAACATAAAAACCAATTTACTCTTTGATATTCCCTTTTGCATACACTGGGAAGAATTATTGTGATTTCGAGAATCTTCTTGGATCCTTTTATGAGATATAAAAAGCAAATAAAATCTTTAATGAAGAAGTCAATGTAATCCACTTTAGTTTAGAGATCCCATTGCATGTACCCAGTAGAGTTTTAGGTGTTTTTTTGGTAAGAAGTTTATGGTTCTTTCCTTCCTATTTGTTATTATCCATAACTATAATACATAAATAAAAAGAATCTTTATATTAATTAATAAAACCCTTTATTGATTAGTGCTGTACCCAAGGGAACCTAGTTTGATTCACAGGGGTTTGATCGGTTTGACTTTAGTTTTAAAAAAAGCCGATCCTTAAATTAATATTATTTATTATTTTATAATATTAGTTATTATTATATCAAAAAGGTGAGAAAAAATTAATATTTATATTAAAAATTATATTTATATAGGCGAGTTCAACTGTGTGACGTCACAAATCCTTGAAAGACTTCCGACTGTAAATGTAAAAAAGGAAATGCGATTTATGTTTAATGTTATGGAGTATGTACCGGGAGTTCTTCGGGTCTTTAGTCAACTTCCGGTTAAACTCATCCATAACCTAACAATATTTTTTTGGAGAGAAAAACTTTACCTCCAATGAATTTTTACTCCACATAAAACACTCAGAATACATTCCCAATGTATGAATCAAATAGAACTATTGAGTATTCTAGATTCGAGCTTAAACTGCAACGTCACATAATATATCTAGCTTCTACGTGATCATACTAGACCAGCAAATGGCTCGGAAACGTCAAAAACCTTCGCTTGTTTATGTACGTCACGTTGTTTTAATAAATCGTTCATCTAGTTCTCATGGAGCGAGCGTAGTGGGATCGAGATTAAATTCGAAATTATGGTGGACGGTGTGGCAACGGAACGAGAGAATCGGAGGATCGGAATTAATACGAAGTAAAGGAAGCGTTAGAATCCGGGAGAACTGGAGATGATGATTTGGGGGGGGGGGTATTTTGTTGATCGAGTTGGAGCCTTGCGAACAGTGACAGAAGTTATTAATGGTCGTGATATTCTCTTTCGGTGTTTTACACGTTTTCAATCATTTTGGTCATTTTTAATGTTGAGCATTTAACAGAACTGCACTCTTGACTTGCAATTTCCTATACACGATAAAATTGAAATCATTCTTTAATTTTGGTTTTACCTATGAAAAAAAATTAAATTGAGACATTTCCGGCCAAATTTTACAGCAAATAACATGCGACATGTGAGGATGGAACCACTCTCTTTTGGATAACCGTTTTTGCTATGCTTTTTTAAGGGAAAATACCCATTTTCGAAAAATGTGGTTTGACCACGTATGTGAATCTGGAACCTTAATTGAAAACAACGAATGGTCAGGAGTGGTGATAGTAAAGTTTTATGAACACCTCCTCGTGTATGGTTTATTATAATAAAGCTCTAATTACAACACTGTATCTCAAAACTTTCACTCTGAGAATAAGAAAATTTTGATTAAAAGTATTCACATGGGAAGCCGACTGATGGAGATATAGGACTCCCTAGTAGCACATCCCATACCAAATATGTCAAGTTTACGTAACTTCAACTTCTAGAAGTAAGCGGAATTTTGCCCAACATGACAAAAATTAGACTAACTTTGAATGTCTGTGCTGATTGGGATAGGACTGGTGCTTTGAGTTTAAACACTCCAATTTCACAGCAATTAAAGACAAAGCACCATAAACGACCCAACCAACCCTAAATAAGAAACACCCGAGAAGTTCCCTGTCAGCTCTCGCATTCATTTCCTGGAACTTAATTTACATTTCCAAAAGGGAATGCTCCTGAAAGACAAAGCTCATTATGCGTGATTACTTCTCCAAAACTTGCTAAACTGAAGAAAGAATACGACAACTTAGTTGTGATTCTTCCCCTTTGTTCTCTCTTGGGTTTCTGGAAGAGAAGCAATGGTATCCATCACAAGCAGGTAACTAGATTATAGCGAAACGGAATTCTTAAAGAGTCCTCTGACATCTCTTTGGGAAAAAAAACGAGAAGAGGGAATTTAAGTTTTGAAGAGCGTTTTTTGTTCGGAAATCGAGTGTTGAGGGAAAAACATCGAGGGCTTTAAGCGGAGTAGTGCAGCTCAGAAGTTAATTCACTGCTCAATAGTTTTACCTTTTAGAGATATTGAGTGAAGATTTGGAATAAACTGATAATGTGTACAGAAAACATAGGCTTAAGAAAATATGTCATTGACGGATACATAAAGTTTGAAAACATTTTAAATATATCTTCAGCTTATAAGAGAAAGGCAATTAGTCACCTTTAGCTTAAGTACTCTGTTATAGGTTATGCCAAATTTGGCGAAATCTAATCGCTTTATTCTTTTGCGCCATGTAATTTTACCAGCACACTGACGCTTTCAGCTAGAAGATAATTTGGAAATCCCATCGTTTGTTGGCGTCGTTCTACCCATTTTCAAAGATTCTCCAAAAATGACTCAGTGTCTTTCTCCTGAAAACCGACGATATCTCTAAACAAGAAAACATATTTTGTTTTACTACTATTAAGAAACTGAAAACAAATATTTAGTAAAGGCACTTCTTAATTAGGCTTAAGTTTTTAAACTTAAATTAATTTACGTAAGTTAAATTTAACTTATTTTAATTAAATTCAATTTATTTAATTGGATGAAATACAAAACTTATAGTACATAATACGATTACATATTTATAATATAATAATAGTACAGCTTAAATGTTTATTAAAATGCATTTTCTTTCCATTAAGATTCATTCCATTAAGATTTCCATTAAGATCATCCTTATTTACTACTGAATTTAGTTTAACATTTCTTCATATTATAAAATAAACTTTCTTACTTGTGTGTACAAATATAGTTTACTCATTCTTCTAGGGAATCGTAAATTTTAAATACTATTAAATTTTAAATATATACAAAATCGATCTTTATAAAATGTTTTACCCTTTATTTTTAAAATATTTTATGCTTAAAATTTCAAGTAGTGCTCGTCGGAACCATTTGTCAGAAACATTGCATGAAAAATTGATTTCCTTAACTATTAATAATTATTCACTTTGATAATGTAGTCTAATTGACAAATTATGAAGGTATAACTAGATAAAAGTTCCGGCATATATTGAACCTCAAGTGTGTAATAATCGTTATGTACTTCAAAGATAAGGTATGTGATTAATTTAAAATTAGTTTTACGTATCATAGTGTCTTGGACAATGTTTCAGGAAAACCTGTCATGCTTCAAGAGCGATAAAGAAGTATCATATCTTCTTAACGTTATGTTAGTAGCAAATGAGTGATTAAATGTTTAAAAACTGCTATATAGTTATCGAAACCATTAATCTCATCTAGTTCTGGAAAGAAAGAAAGAGAGAAAATCCATCATTCATTTTCCTGGTTAGTTATATGCTTTCACTAGAAAACTATTTTAAAGTGTCCGTAAGAGTTTTAGGTCGTATTTATCACTGTGGGTATTTTAAAAGGGTTTTGAAGAGAATGAATTCGATTTTTCTGTTATTGAACATGTTTATCGCACTAGGAAGTTATTTTTCTAAGCATTCGTTGAAACTAATTACTTTAAAGCTAAAAGGGTTAGTTAAACTATTTTTGGTGTATACGTAGTACGTGGTTTATGTACAAAGAACACTTTAAAATAATTTGCTAATTAAAAGTTTATTTTTTAACCAGATAAATTAAATGAAATAATTAGCTTAATAGGTGCGATCTTGATGATTCACTTAGTTACTTTTTAGTTCCTTTTTTATCCAATAATTAAAACTATTTTACTATGGAGTTGGATACAGTTTTGATAAATTCTGGGGTTTTAGAATTGCAAATGAAGGAAAACTCTTCGTCGATTTGAAGTTTATTTGCATTTAATTATATATGTAGGATACACCGGGTTCACACCGTAGTATATGTAGGATACACCCCAACACCGGGTTGTATTTGATTTGAGAAGTTTGCGTTCAACAAACTGAAAGCCATAAAAAATAACGTTTTTCAGCGAGATTATTGGTTTTTAAACGTAGAAGATGGCTATGGTGTGTTTGGAAACTAACCAATGAGAAGACTTTATCAGTTTTTCAGCACATCGTTATTTTCAAACGCTTGTAAAACAGTATTCCGTACATGTTTTTTTTCTCAATTTAATTTAAAAGTTAATAAAGCTCTACAAGACAAGAAAAAATACTAAAACGACCAATTTCCCAACATTAGAAGTGATACACAATTAAACGAGACTTACAGCTATTATGGCTAGCAAAGTTAAAAAGGTGAGAATTCAATCAAATGGCTCTTACAGACACGGTACAAACACAATAGATGCATTGAAAAAAGAATTTCTTTGCACCCCATTTACCTTAGCTTTACAACATCATTTTACGATCCTTACACGAAAAGTTTGGCCATTATAGCCAATACATCATAATCGTTAACCCCATATTACGTAATAAAACCAACACCAGGCAGCAAAAAGAGTCTAAGCGCTTGAAAAAAACCTCTGAGTACTAGTTAGACACTTATCTGAGCACCACAGAGGGAAATCAAATGGGGTTCCATAGACAATGACCTAGATGTCTTATCAATCGTCTGGGAAGACCCTATTAGATGCAGCCTTCCTTTCGTCGCTTCCTTTGTCTCTTGTGTATATAAGTAAGTACAAACTGAGACTAGTCTTTTACTGTGTATATTTTTTGATTTCCTGAATCGAAGGTTTTTTTTAATTTGACTAAAATGTAATCATATTATCAAAAAAAAAAATAATTAAAAATTGGAAGGTTGTTATTTAGGTAAAAAGATGCATTAATAAATGTATACTACAAATGGGAAACGGGCTTTTGTATAATTTAACTAAAAAGTTTGAAATGCATAAATTTTCAACTATAGAACTTTTGGGTAGCTTATTAAGAAGTGTTATGAAAATCAATTGATGATCTAACAGGTATGGGAAACGTTTGGAAATTTTCCTGCCAAACTTTAAAATATTAATGAAGTTGCAGGCCGTAGGTATAATAGTTATTTATACCAACAAAATCTTGGATGAAGCCATTTCGGAAGCTAAGTGCAATATTTCCTTGTATCTAATATTCATAAATTTAGATAATTCATGATTAATCAATTTTAAGTTAGATTTCTTTAAAAAATGTATACTCGCATTTACCACTTTAACACATTGTAAAAATAATTTGAGTAATAGATGATTGATAATATTTTGAACGAATACACTTCCAAATTTTAAAATATCCTATTATGTTTTAAAGAATATCTAATTTTTATTTACATGTTAAGGTTATCTGATTGATAAAGCAATTACGTAATATATTACACACTAAATAAAAGGATTTGATTTTGTTCTTAATGTAAGTTTATCTTAAACATACAAATCAATCTTCTACCTTTGGAATTTTTTTTTTCGACTTTAAACTTTCAAAGCATTTGTGTAAACTTGGAAGTAAGAGTTTTAAACTTAAAAATTCAAATAAAAAATCGATAAAACAATAATTAACAAAATTTTATCAACAGCTTTTTCAGTAGTCGATACTCTAAGCTTAATTAATTATTTTCAGTACAATTAATTTCAGTTCTAAAATCACTTCCTGCGCTGTCGTTAACCGAAATCTTATAAAAAATATACTTTTTAAACCAGCTCTTTAAAAATTTCAACATGTTATTCCCTACTTAGATTGGAAAGTAAACTGCTTCAAAAGAATCTAAACACACTGTCCTGTCTTTCGCATCTGTTATTGAGCAGAGAAAGTTGTAATAAAGAATGGCCAGAGCTCATACTTCTCAAGAACTACATCCACGGACCGGACATGTTTGTTCTTCCGCCCATAAAAAAGAGACATGTTGAGAGAACACCATTGATTAGGCTTAGTCGCGCTATCTTTTTTTCATCGAAAAGTATTTTTTTTGTTACCCAAATCAAGAACGAAAGCTCTTAAAGCATTATCCAAATAAATCTCAATCGCTGTGGGGTCACGCACAGATAAATTTTGACTGTTGCCATTAAAGGGGTAAAAAATATCTGAAATACTCAATGAGTTAATAAAGTAAGTATTTCTAGCATAAAAAACTTAAAACTTTTCTTAAGCGATTGGTATTGTATATATAAATGCAGATCGATAAGAGAATGCCAAATTTAGTATTCAAGGGAAACTATGATGAACCTGAATGCCAATGGGAACCTGTTCAATTATGTTAAGTGGCCTTTAAAAAAGAAACTCAGGAAGCTCCATCAGGGCTGTTTTATTATTCAAGCCTGCTTCCATTTTCCAGATTTCTTCTCATCTATTACTACATTCCTCATTTGTGGAACTCACTTGGGGAAATGGGAAAACAGTGCAGATTCAACCTATGGGAGAGACATTTTGTTTATTTCATTTTACCTTTAGGGAGAATGTGCAGGGTGAATAAGAATAATGTTAAATAAATCTGGTAGTGTGAGTTATGATCTGTAAATATTTTAAAAGTGGTAAAAGCATGTTCATTTATGTATGAGAATAGGCGTTATGTTAAGTTTTTTTTAAGCGCAAACAAAGGTTTTCGAAAATAATAATGCATTTTTCATCTTTCTAGGACATTATTTTACCACCCCCTTGAAAAAAAGTAGCTTTAAATGAGAAGGGGGAAATGGGTTACCTTGGGACAATTTTCATTAAATTATAATTATAAAACTTTTTATTCAATTATATTTTTCAAACACAACTCAGATATTAAATTTACTAACTTGGGAATCAAATAAAAGCTTATCCAACTGACTGTGTACAAAAATTTGACGATCGATATGGAAACGGGATTATTCCCCTCAATTATGGGGTGAGGGTAATTCACAAACTCTTAAAAAACGTTTTGTGCTAAATGTTTGTGAATTCCTTCTTTTTTAAGTTTTGTTTCTCTGTCAAAGTTTTTCTCGGGGTGGTCGGACTATATTTAATTATCTAGATACACCAAAGTAGAGTAGATTTTAGTAGAAGAGTATATCAGTGTTATTTATTAGTAATCACAAGTTGATAACTAAATAATTGCATCGGAGAAGTGAAGTGTTTAAGGTGGGTTTTGTCCCAAGGTGTCCCACTCTACCTAAATACTACAGGAGGTAAAAAGAAAAAAATTTCTCTAAGTATAATACATAGATACTACGTTGCGTTTCTCTGGTAAATTTATAGTAGGAAAGTATAGAGAGTGAATGATAAAATTTGAGACACACACAGAAAATAAAGAATTCTATTGAGATTGATAAAATTGACTACATAAAAATTGCCCAAAAAACTATAACCCCTTCAGTGACTTTTATTTTTCAAACAATGTGACGTCACATCCGATAAAAAAATAATTGTTTTCATTCCACGGTGCGTGCATGCATGCTCAGTTAGTATTTTTAACATCTTCATGTGCAAAACATATACAAATAACCTTGTTCATGTTTTCCGTAAACTTTTTTTAATGTAAACCAGGTGTGGGGCTCTTTTTCTGTCGATATTTTTTCGAAAACTATGCGTCGTATAGGTATAAGTTAGTTTGCTGGCCATTTATTATGTAATCTACGCAAAGAATCTGACAGAGCAGAGTTTGTGTGGAAGGTACTCAAAGGTTAACTTACTCAAAGGTAAACTTTAAGTTAATTAAAGATATTTAAAAATTTACTTAGTTTTAAATAATTATTTTAATACCAAATTGAGTAAAATGCTTTTGGATTTTTTTTTACATCTGATTTCAAAAGAAAGGGTTTTATTTCCATAAAATTTATGTGCTACGCATTTCTATTCCTTAAGTATTGAAATAAAACTTTAAATGCACGAAAAAAGTCTGAACTGGAACTTTATTGATCATTCAAAAACTCCGAAATCAAGTTTTGAATCTCGAAGTTTCTGATTAAAAGGATATGGGGCAAAGAAAAAAATATCTCGAAGTACGAAACTCAGAAAAAGACGATAGGGTTTAAGGTGCAAGTGTAAAAGTACTTCCTAAAGCAGCGTTTAGATTTATTTTTTTAAAGAGTGCCCTCGCCAGGGCTACATTTTATCAGGAAAATCTTTTTAGTTTCTTTTTTTATACGTCTGGTAAATGCATCCACGGAAAGAAGATAACTTTCCTTTCGCTGTATTAGAATGGATAAGGAATTTTTTTTATAAGTGAGTTTGTTAGGTGGATAACTGATTTAACTTTTTATAAAAAATAGGTATATCAGATAGGTCTAATCGGATATCAGAACGCTCTCTATCTAATACAGGATACCTACCATTTGTTACTTAATGCGCAAATAAAGAGTCGTTAAAAATTACAAATCTTGCGAAGTTTTGGATGTATTTTTTCTTATTTTAAAGTTGAAATCTAATTTTGAATTGGATTATATTTGAATTCGATTATTAAATAACAGATTTATCATCAATAAAACACACATCAATACTGAGAATAAAACTGTTTAAAATACAAAAATAAGGAAATAAACATAGGAAATAACATATAAAATATTATAAAGGTTGGGGCAAAAATGTCGCACTTACAATGGTTTTTTTTTTCAAAATTTAGAAAAGACAGGAATAGCTTGGATAGATCAGTGGAAATTTAGAATGGCTAAATTTTCCGTCATTGAAAGTGTGATAAGAATAATATCCTTAGATAATGCGAAGAAGAACTTTTATTTTTCCCACAAAATGCCCATTTAAAAAACTGAGAACAAACGCACGGAGGAATCAATATGACATGAAAATGAAAAACCAATGAAAACAAATGAGTTGTCCAGGAGTCAGAGACCCATATGGGCAACCTATGATAGATTATACTCATAATTTAAAAAATATAGTAGGTATATAAAATAAGAAAAAAATGCATTTATAAAAAAGAGAAAGAGAGAGAAGGAAGGGGAAAAGAAAAGGACTTTTGTTGGAAAAGAAATGAATTGTCTCATTGTTTTACTTCATAGAAGCTTAAGCTACCAAATACACATTAAGAACACCTAACTACAATATATGTCTTCCAAAACCATTCTCTTTCCCTCGGAAAAATAAAGACGAATATATTTTTTCTAATCTTGTTAATGTTTTTTAAGTAGTAAATATAATTATGTTTCTGTTTTCCTCTGATTTCTAATTTAGTATAGCACATTCATAGTATAAATTAATGTTGCAGTGAAAATTACTTCAGTTTTTTTGCAAAATTTTGTTTCTAAATTAATTTTTTACAATTAATCTAAATATAAATTGTTCTATTACGTTCTATTATGCTATTACATTCATGAATTTTTGTGTTGAGTAATTTTAAATAACCTGATAATTCTTAACTCTAGAGTTCAGTTTTCCAATAACAAATAAAATAAAACTATACTTGATCGATAACTTAACACAACACTTAAATACTAAGCTTAAACCATGAAAAACAAACTCATGTTTGCACAAACTAACAAACCATAAACTCAAATGACTTGTTAAAAATCCTTGAAATAACAACCTTTAATAGATACTTTAAAATCTAATATGCGTCACTGTGAACTCAAGCATAAATCACATAGCAGATCCATCAACAAAGAACTTCATTAGAATCTTTTCACATATAAAAATGCACTCTTTAGAGAAACAATGCCTGAGCTATGTTCCTTCGAACCGTCTAAATTAATTTATGGACAGAGCTGTCACCTTGAGTGTCATCAAAGCGTAATTACCGAATCGAGTCAGTAATTTGTGTCCCGTCCCAAGAGATCAATAGAAGGGGACAATCCTTTATCGTTTGCACATTTACATGGGTCTGAGATGTCGATGTCGAGTCCCCCCGGATGTCACGTAGTATGTGATTAAGCGAAGGATCCTCGGAGGAACTTTTCGACCAGAAAAACGTTTGTCTTTGTGTCCCGTTGGCAAACAGGGGGTGGGTTGTTTTCGTTTGGTGGTGTCGTTTTGTTATTTGGATGGGATCTTTTGGAGGGTGTGTTGTGGGGAGATATCGGTGGTTGGTTTTGTTCTGCGGAAAGTTTCGGAAAAAGTTTTGGAAATGGTGTAAGATGTGTTGCTGTGGTTTCAGGTTGATGTGATTGGTCGGATTAAATGTTCGATTTGGTAGTTTTGTTAAAAGAACCGTCGTTTGGTACACTGAGATAAGGATTTTGTTATTTTTACAATGCATCATCACTTGTTTTGGGTTCTTTCTTGGGGAAATGGGATCTAATCTGATTTGTGGACGATAAAACAGTAACTAAACCTGGAATTGGGTAAAACTCTGGATAGTACACGTTAAAACAAGTTTTTGTTTGGCCAAACAAGTCAAAACTTGTTTAGTTTAATAAATAGTCAATATTTTATTTTGATTTTAATAAATAGGGAAATACTATATAATGGATCTTTGAAATCATCTTGTTAGGAAATACTCCATGTTATGCAGTAAAAAGATCATTTTAGGAACAATTTTAAATTTATTCCCGCTAAGGGCTCACATTATGATGTAAACGTATTTACTATCTCTCTGTATGATGAAAACGGAGTTTCAAAGTTATTAGAATACCTTGACACTTAGAATACCTTAACCAGATCCACTAGAAATACGTTATTTCAATATCAAAGTAGTATCAGAAATAAAGTTAAACCAAGGTAAAAACAATTTTAATTATAGTTAAAAAATAATTTTTAGTATTAATATTTTATTTGTACAATTATTTTAAGCAATTATATTTTAACTTCCGTTTATTAAACTAATCTATTATACTTCAGCTGTATATATACGATACTTAAATAATGTTTAGACATGGTTAAAAATATACACCTCTAATACTTTTCTAAACTATAATTCCATAGCATAAATAGTTCTTAATAAAGATTTTTTTTTCAAAGTGAATATATCTATATTTCCCATTTAGATATGGAACTATCCTGAATTTCTATCAACTCGCAGACTATCCCCTTGAAATACGATGCACGTTCCGGTAAAACTTTGTGGGAAAAAATTCATAAAAAAAATCCAGAAGCAAAGATTTCAAAAACTTTTTCCACCACCATCGCAGACGAGATAAAATCTGACGTTCGAGAAAGTGAGAAAAACCAAAAAAATTACCGAACTAACCCGTAAGGATTATATTGCAGTCATCTCCATTCCTAACTCTGAGGATAAAGTAAAATGTTTTCAAAATTGATTCAGAGGAAAAGTGGTACAAAAACTTTTGAGATTTGGGTTTAACAAGATCTTTCTTTTAAAACTACTACTCACATCTTTAAAGTTATGTAGATAAATGGTCGTAAGAATGCGTACTTCAATTCTTCTTAGGGGTTGCTTTATTTTATTTTTCAACTGATAGTAATAGATTTTTAGTTTACATAAATTAAGAAAACTAACTTTATTTATTGGAGTAGAGAAGTGTGAAAATGTATTAAAGGATGTACTATAAGAAACTAATGAAATTACGTTGATTAATTATATTCTCGTGCAATTATTTTTTGTTTAACATGTTTTTTCAATAAATTTTAACTTGTTGTAGTTAAATTTTTATTACTTATATTTCTATTTTAAGAAATATACGAAGAATTCATTTTAATTTTTGATTATTAAAAATAAACATAACCTTCATTATGGATTTAGAAAAACCCTTTTAGCTAATGTTGATTAGTAGCATACATCCCAAATATTTGTTAAAACATAGAGCTTATGTATTTGTCTTGTCTTATGCCTGTTTCTTGATGTTTGTAGATCAAGTAAAAAATAGTCTTGAATAAAAAAAAATTATAATGTATTGGTTCTGTTTCCCCCTTACTGCTCCTAATTCTATGGGTGTAAAGTAATATTTTGTTAAGTTTGTACACATATTTATAAAAAGAGTGCTTTTAAGATACTTAATATAGCATTGTAAGAGAAAGGTAAATAAGACTTGAAGATATGAACAAATAACCTACACCACTTTCAATAAGAAAGGGCCATTTTTACTTGAATGATAGAAGAAAATAGAGGCTTAATGTTTCTACGGAACCAGATAAGGTGGCTTTCGAGCATATCTCCAATAGTTGAATCTTACATTTTTTCCCTTTTTTCGTATCTCACAAGAAATAGTAACATTAAGAAAAATAGCTTAGCTCTCAAAGTAAATCTTTTTGGTTATGAAATGGATTGTTTTTGTTCCCAAACACTCAATACGAAGAACAAAAATAAAAACGGGTAGTTTTCAACTTTTTCAGAATTGTTTGATTTTTTTTTAGTTTTGAGAAACAAACAGTTAAAAAAGTTACTAAATTGGAAAAATTATGTAAATTACTCTAAAAAGAGAACTTAAAATTTTTAAGTTTAACCACATTTTACTATTTTTCTTCCCTGAAATTCATACATAGCTTAACTGCTACGGAACAGAAACTAAAATACATCTCATTGGGAACAAATGGTTCAACACAGTAGGTATTATTGAATTAAGGAAAATTCCCACCGTGTTGGAAGAATGAAAATGTATGGACCGGTACAACTTGCATAAAAAATATTAACTTAATTACTCTTATGCAGTCTAACTTCACTTTGTTCTGATGAAATTTAATTACAAGAACGAAATTATTTTCTCTAGAATGTCCTTTGCCATTAAAATGTGATTTGTTCAGCTTTTCTTCCTCTGCATTCAATTAGCTTTTTACTTAATCCAACAAAAATTATAATTGATTCCTCTTTCTAATTGAAAAATCAAAGTCTGTTAGGAGAAGACTTCTTATAGAAAGGTTTTCAAATAAAACGAAAGAGTATTAAAAAGTATGGGTAGAATTCTTTTTAATTCTCTATGGGAAACTGAAAAATGAGCTTTAAATCCAGTCTTTCAATGAGATTTTTCTAGTTTTATTGCTTTATCTAACGTGAAAGAATAGTAAATTAAATTATTTCATTTATTTTATTTATAACTTGTTTTTTTTATTTAAATATTTCTATCTGTTATTTTTAAAATTATTCTTTCCCACACGTAAACTAAAATTCCCGCAATTTAGAATAGTTTGTCTCACTGCCTTTTTTTTGCATTAAAACTAAATTTTATTTTCTTCTGATATATGTATTCCCTTAGGTGTAGCATACATCTTATAAATACGAAATGGTATACTTCATTCTTAAATACATAGTGACAGTACCAGCAAATATAAATATTATTTTTATATAATGGTTGTACCCGAGTCATGATCAATTAATTGATTCAGAAATTGTAGTTACGAAGGAACTTAACGAAGCGAAAGTAAAAGTAGTTTTGGCAAAGAAATCCTTAAGGTACCATCTTATAAGGATTAAATACTTTTACTATTTAACTTCGGTAAAATGATAAATGACTGTGACTACCACCAAACTCCGTAAGAGATATAAAGTAACTTTTTCCCCCTGGCATCTGCTTCTACATAGAACTTCGAAGCCGACTTTTTAATCGCCACCCAAGATTTTAAGGTAAGAAAAAAAGAAAGATTCTACCTTAGTACTTTAGGGGCTTAAGAGTCTACGAACTCGTTAAAATCTAAGGAAAAGAATACAAGACATTTTTTTTTGTTTTTAGAGGATGATCTAAGGTTTTTTTATTCTTATTGAATGTAAATTGATGATTAAAAAATATTTAAATAGTAGATTAGAAATGAATACTTCTAGACACAAAATTTTGTTCGCATATTTTAAACGTTACGATTCCACATTTAGAATAAAATTACTTTCAAATAATGGAGAAAAACCATGTTCAGAAATATTAAAAAAGCAAATTCTCCCCTAAATGTGGAATATGTTGTCCGAATTCCTTACGGTTAGTATTTCAATATTATTTTTCTCTAAAGAACAAATAAATATACTACGATTGCTGTAAATCTCTTCTTTTTGAGACAATAAAAACTCAGATGTAAACATAAATGATAAATATTTTGTTTTAGGCAATTCCTTCAATGTTATCTCTTTATTGCCGACTTATTGTTAGTTTTATTTAATAGTTTGATTTACGGTTATTTTCCGATAAGTAAGATGCTTCTCTCTAAGTCTATCTACTTATATCTCTTTTATGGTACGTGTAAATAAGAAACTCTGATATATAAATAAAAGCTTATACATACATGTATTGATAAAGGTTTAAATCATCCCTAAGCGTTTTTCTTAACCTGAACTTTATTTAAATCAAATCTTCTTTCCTTCTAAACAAGATTCTTTCGCAGGATAGTTCCCTCAGACATGTCGTAACTGAGAAAGACAGTATTAAGAAGTATTTTTTTCTTATCGCTGGGAAAAAATAAATCGTAAGATACCGTCGAAACATTTTTCACCTGTTCTGATCAGATGATAATTACGCACAATCAAACCCCAATCTCGAAAACGGGAAGGGAGGAGGAAAATTTCTTTTTTTTTTTTTTAAGGAAGGAAATAAGATTTACTTTCGGTCGAGAGGAAAGACATGAAGGATGTATCGAAAAGGTATTTTTTTCCCACGCGACGCGTTTTAAAGCACATGCAAAAAAGGTATCCTCTCTTCACTTGACGGAATTCAATTTCACATCCTCGGAGATTCTCGAAAGAGGGATATAAAAACTGTTCGGATTTTGCCTGAAAGGATTTCAAAATAGGGAAAAGATCGCTTTCAGTTCCGCATTTAATATGATTGTAATTGGTTTCTTCGTGCCGAATCGAAAGTGATGCCATCTAAATGGAGAAGTGATTAGATTACGGGCGTGAGAAAGGATTTCTTACGAGGGTATTGCCAAAGAGAACTCCTCTGACGTTTGTTTTTTCGTTGGATTATATTATTCAAAAAGTGTCCACGTTTATGACATAGTTCATTATTAGACTGCAATGTTTTGAACAGTGGTTCCCAACTCAGGGAAGTCAGCGGACCACAAAGTTTAAAATTGGAATCTTCACGGACCACCCTGTACTATAGCCTAAAATCCTCTACTCTCACAAAATTGGAAGATGAAAGTTTATATTCCCTAATTAAGCGTGTAAGCTTATATGATGCTCCGAATTATTATTGAATTATGTAATTCTACTTTTAGTAAATTTTAATTATGACTTTTGTCATGATATTAAATTTTCGGGACCATACAGAAATGTAGCAGACTTTTTTTCAGAACGTTAAATTTCTCTCAATACTTATTGTACACAAAAGTATTGTTAATAATTAAGTGGTGACTATTATCCCCACAAACTTCTCTGCAGAAAGTCCTCGCCACGGATATAATTCCATCTTTTCTCTTTCAATTCGCTCAAATTTGTATTATTTATTGGATCATTTTGTGCTTCTCAGGGCGCCCTCACGGACCACTTCCAAGACTCTCACGGACCACCGGTTGGGAACCACTGGTTTAAAATATGAAAAATTGATTAATCCAGAAAAATACATTCCAGATTTTAAAAATCAAATAACAATCAAATTTAAAACATCGGCACTGGAAACACTGGTAAATGATCAGAAATGAATTTAAAAACCAAGCATGCTTGGAATGTATGGTAGCCTCATGTAAGGTTGACCACCTAAATAGTCGACTAAATATTACTTGTTTTCTCTCGTTTGGAAATTAGCCCTTTGGTTTACCATTTTCAGTTTATTAAATTAACTAACCAATTAATTAAGCGTGAAATTCGCAAATTTTCCATTCATAAATCTTAGTGGAAGTTTATCCATTTAAAGATGACCTTTTAAAAAGTTTCAAAATTTGGGACACCAAAATTTTAAAAATTTGAATTTTTCGTAGAAAATGGATGTGTTTGTAAAAATTAATTTTATTAAATCCTATTCTGACCAATTTTTAGCATGCAATTATTTTACTCATTTCTAACTGAAAACTGTTGTAAGTATCTCTTTTAGTGTTCTTTAAAGTTCAGAGTGCTTTTTTTAATTTTTATAATACTTACTAAATATATATTATAAATATCACTGAAAATATTCACTAAAAACACGAAACTTCATATTTAAGGCAATGTCGAGAATCTGAAAGACTGATACATCTATTTATAAGGCATCATAAAAAAAAGAAAAGAAAGATACTCATGTTCTCAACCTGCTCCTATTTTCTACTTTAGCAGGTTCTCTACTGAAGAAACTTTTTAACTATAATAAAATAAATATAGATGTATAAGCACGATGTGGTGATTAGAAAATACTTTGAATTTTAGCATCCAAAGAATTGTTTATTTTATGAAAGTAACATCCGTTACACCAGTTAACAACTTTTTGATGCAAAAATCAATCAACTAGAAAAAGGGTCTTAAAGATTTCTTTAGAACATACCGCTACTAAATTTGTTTTTCTCTAATAAATTATTCAACTTTCTTATTCAAGAAAGTGTGCAGCACATCTTTTCAAACAATCTAACAGTTGCTAGATAAACAAGATTTTATTACATTTTAGTGTTAAAAAAGTCTAAAGTTTAAAATATACCTTCCATAATAGCGTATATAGGTTAATTACCACTTGTTAGTAATCAGTGAAGAAGAACATAATTTTAATGTATTTTGGAATATTTGTTTGTCGTTTAGTTTGACTATGTCTTTTAAACTTTCGTTTAAAACAGATCAAATATAAAGTTGCAAAATTGTGTAAATGGAACGTTATATTTTAAAAACAGCAAATTTTAGGCATTGAAATGTTTAGACATTTTCAACAACTATATCGAGACTAAAAAAAATTTCAGTTTATTATTCTGTTTTCTATCAAGTTACTGACAGAAAAGAATTACATCAGATACAGACTATAAAAAATGGAAAAATTGAATTCCTTCAAAACATTTTGTCGTATTGAAAGGCTGTCTCTTAACTATTCTCAACTACAGTCGCACATGCCACGGTTTAGTTAGGTATGATATTACTTTTCCTATAGGGTAAGGGATAAAAAATCGCAGTTTTGAGGATTTTTACAATTTCCAAAAGACGGAAATTTTTAATTTAATAAATCTCTTTTTAAAATATTTTTCTCATTAGAAAATCGAGATATCACTTTGAAATTTTATCTGAGATATTATTTTTCGTCTAACATCAAAAGCAGCAAGCAGCATTATTAACAACATCACACAACCATGAACACCTAATATACTACATGCAGGATTTATAGAAAATTAAATTTAAAACTTCTCTATAAGGCAAGATGTCTGATACTTTGGGTGAATTCGGCAAATACAAGGTATCTGTAAGACACTGAAATTTGCGACTTATATAGCCTAGTATGGGGTGCATCCCCTTTAAATTTTACTATAGTGTCCAATCAGCGGTAAAATTCCTCTTAAAAGATATTATTACTACATGTATACCAAGCTTCAATTCAATTTAGAGCTCAAGAGAGATGTCAACATTGATGCAAAAAAGAATGAACCATTCTTCCCAGTGGATTTTTCAGATCTGAAGATGAGAAAAAGCGGAAGTCAACTATGGGACGAGAGCATAAAAGAAAATGTTAGAGGTTTTCCGCTTTCGGTGGGGGAACATCAAAAGTAAAAGCCGAAATGGAAAAAAGCAAATCAATGGTGGCAAAAAGAAGCTCGCGTTCCATTCCATGCATAATATATGGAATATTGAAGTGTCTGTTCCGAAAACAAAAATGGTACCTGATGGATGGTCCCTTATCATGGCGAATTTATTATTGGAAAGTTGTCTTGTATTCTTCTTTCGGTACGAAACTCTTGTACTTCCCGAAGAAATGGCTAAAAGATTCCATTTCCGATTTCTTATAAGTTCCATTTCGAGGAAAGCTCTGTTGTCCCGCAGACATTTTCTCTGAGCAGGGGAGGCGGCAAACGAAAAATAAAATGCAGAATTTGGTTCGATTTCGAATTTGAGATGGGGACTTGATTTTGAAATGTAGGGGTGGAACTTTTTGAAGAAATAATTCCGTTTCCTTTTCTGGTTCATTTATGTGTAAATACTTCTCTTAATATTCTAAAGAAAATTTGAAATCAAGGTGTTGTACTCGTATTTGTTGTTTTCCCCTATAACATGGAGATTCTAAAAGGTTAAAGCACGTGATAACTGCAACCCTTTATTAGTACATATAAAAACAATATCAAATCTAAAAAAGGGATACTTTTAACTGCTGCATTTCTTTCCTACACACATGATAAATTTTATTTACTGGTCAAATGTTATTAAATCCGCACTAAGATTAAACCGGTTCTTGTTTGAGGGTTTGTAGTTAGAAGCGTGATCAATTTAGCAAAATCAATGTCCTTTTATTGTATTTCTTTATCAAATTTGAAATTTAAGTTAATTTGTCTTTCTTTTCTTATTATTTGTATTGTAAACTTAGCTAAAATGAAATTTGATTTTAATAATTTAAATGTATTTCTCCTTATTTATTCCAATGAATGTTTATTCCATTGATATTCACTTACTCCATTAATTGATAATGCCTTAATGGCTCAGTTTAATAATAATATTCGTCTTAGTCTTTCTGTTTTTCTCTTTTGTGCTGTAAACTAAGCAGAAATGTAAGTTAATTGTCCATTTAAGTGTATTTAAGATTTTTTTTCATCTGAAATTTTATAGGGTTGAAAAAGGGAATAAGTTCATCAACTTTATTCAACTGCAAAATATTTTAATATACTTATATTTTTTCGATGGTTATTCTGTATTGTAAGTAGGATCCTGAATTTCCAGTACACATTTTGTGGTTAAGAATACAATGAAAATTCCATTACTTATCCATTTTTTTTATCCCAACATCAACCATCGTCGTTAAAGATCATAAATCAGATCACTAGCATTCTACGATATTAGCGAATATGGTCATTATATAGTCATTATATGGTCATTATTATAACATTATATTGTTGGTCAATGTTACCTGAGTAATGGAAGGTCATGCACTACTTACAAAGAACTAAAATTTGATAAAGTTTAAAGTTTTAAAAAGTCTAAAACTAAGTGATTGTATCCTATTAACCAACAGACTACAATACACATAAACAACCACGTCCACGTAGTAAATCTTGAATTTTAAGGTTGTACTTAAATGTATGATGATACATAGATACTAATACTTCTACAGGGGATTCAGCGCATTAAATCTCAATAGTTTTAAATTTATTGGCCTCCATTAATGCCATCAGTGACGATGGATATTTACATCCTTACATAAAAACATACTATTGCTATATAAATTAAAGTTTGAAACCTTAATAGCCGCAACTATTTTCTCTTATATTACTTCTACGTACAAAACCATCAATAACGAAGATTCGAGAGTTGACCACAGAGTGTTGCTGAAACTCTTCTTGACAGGAGATATATAAAGAGGAAAAAAGCTTCTCCCTACCCTTAAATCGAATATCCAACTCGGCTGTGAAGGGTTGACAGCCAGTCCCTGAAATATATCCTCCTTATAATCCCATTCTAAGATTGTGTATTGTATGTCGTTTCCTTTTTTTTGTCTGTGGGAAGAAAACCGGAACATTTTTCTTTTCCATCTGAGCACACAAACTTTTTAAAAGCCCGAAGTTTATCTAATCTATAATGCTTGAAGAGTTATTTCTCATTTTATCTTGACAATCTGATGGACGGAAGTTGTATTTGATGAATAGTCCTGGTAGGCCCCGTAACCGTAACGAGTAACGTTTCAAGCTTGGAGACCGACTGATATCAAACGAGCTCTAAGTTGAAAATTCTTATTATGCTCTCACTATGCAAATATGAAAACGTAAAAGTCATCATTCATAAAAAAGTACAATGTATATAATCTAGCTTAATATACTATCATGGAATTTTAAGATAAACTCGTCAATATCCCACGTTAAACAAAGGCAAAACATTATATTTCTTTTGGTATAGTTAAAAGCTTATCTAGCGTTTCTGTAAAATATCTCCCATTTTTTACTTCTCTTGTATCATTCTCCCTTTTTCTTAACTTCAGTAGTGGAAAAAATTCTTTAGAATATGATTCCTTCTTATGAGCACATTAACTTTTTGTGGGGAATTTTAAATTAAAAAAAAATATTTTTTATTATTCGAATTATAAACTATATGAATCATTAAATCCATTATTTCCAACCAAACATCACATTTTTCATGCTAAAAATAAATTCTTAATTGATAAGCTATACATTATTTAACTGATTAAATGCATCTTATGTTTTCCGAACGTAAAACTGCATGTTTAAAGAACACCTGAATCTTTGATCTTCTTCTGTCTAACCTTTTTTACTATCAATCTTTAATTCTGCAGATTGTTTATCTAATACAAAGCAGGTCATTTATAAGCCATTTGTACATAGGCATGCCTTGGTGGTACTACCTGGAAGATAATGTGACTTTTGAAGGATTATACATTTTTGAAGGGTATAGTGAAAGGGTTAACCTAGTTTCTAGAGCCATCAGAGATAGCATCTACCCCCATTCTTAATCTTAAGTCCTCTCATGTATTTTTAAATTAGATTAAATTAAAACAAAGCTTTTCTTTGAATTAATATTACATAATAATAAAATATACAAATTAACAAAGTTCCTTTAAGTCGAAATATAATCATACTTCTACTCTAATCCATAGGAAATTTTAACAGCATCTTTGTAAGTGTCATTCAACTTCTTAAGCCATAAATGTCGGCGATAAAATATATACTTTTAGAGCCCTTGCAACATTTTTCAAATATAAGACTTCTTCTTAATTGCTTCTGTCGCTGAGGCGGATTGATGATTTGGCCTTTCACCAAAGTAACCATGTGTCTCATGACCGAGAAAACCGTCTTCCTACTCACTTTAATAAGATTTACAGTGTAGTGGTTATAGTTAACAAGGATGGCGTTATATGAAAAATAGTTACCATTCTCTGGTGGGTATAGCTTTTAGGGACTTTCATAACGCCGAGAAAAAGAAGGTTTTAAAAGATTCTGTGATTGGGTTTCGGATGAAATAAATGTATGGATGTGCAAGTAAAACTTTTTATGGTTATTTTGATAGAAGATGTATTTTATGAAAAGTTTATTTAATAAAATCCTTTTAACATTGACGAAAGCTTGTGTTTCTTCGGAAGGCGCTGATAACTGCGGAGTCTTGTATTATGGAAGGCAAGATTCCGTAGTTCACAGATGCCTTCCGAAGGTATTGAAAAATTTGGGGAAATAATGTGACGTCATCATGAGGGTTCCCCAATACCCTCGTTCATCCTCTCTTAACTTAGTTTTCTGAGAGCATATATAATTCCTTTTTTACGGTCTCATTAATGATTTGGGAGTCTGAAAATGAATGAAATGGGAGTTTGGGGGGTCCTTCATCAGACAAATTTTAGGAATTGGACCATTAAAAATAGGGTTTAACTTCGGGAGAGGCCCGTGCCCCCTAGTTTGAGAACCGCTGCCTATGGTGATCAAGCGTAACTTTCCTACCGTTCTGCATTAACCTAAGCGTTTCTAACGAAAAACAGTGGCGTGACCGACACCCTTTTTTTTCTTTCTACGTATTGTTTTACGTTTGATTCGTGCATGAAACTGATTTTAAATGGCAACTGAAAGCAATATTTTTTCAAGCATTCACTCTTCTGCAATGGCAGAGTTGATTCTCTGTAAAAACCTCTAGGAAAAATACCGCCTAATGTCTTGCGTGAGTTGATTAAAAAAGCAGTGAATTGAACATGGCGTGGTGAAGCTCGGGATTCTCATTATGAAGAATTGTTTTTCCTTTACACAAATACGCCCACAGGAACCCTTCTATCAACTTCAAATATAAATCTTTATTTTTCCAGAATATTGATAGAAATAAGGGAACATCCACTGTATGCAAAAACTTGAAAGGTCTTCAAAGCATGTTGTTTTGGGGGGATATTGAATCTGTATCAATTTTTTCGTTTAGGTATAACGTATTTTTATTTGCATAATATGTATGATGTCACATAGTTACAGGATAAAATACAAAACTACAAATATATGATTTTATTCATATACAAATATATGAATCCTGTTCATGAAATACAGGATTCATTGACACTTCCCAGAATGTGGAGTATTAGAAATATGCAAGTGATTGAATCATTAAAAAGTACCATAAAATATAAATGTGAAAATATTTTGCCACAAAGTACCATTTTTAAAAAAATAAGGCATTAGAATATTTTCAAAACTACTAAGTAGTTTACTTTAGTAATAGAAGAAAACAGTTATTGACAGCATAAGGTAAATTATTTGTATTTTGTGTCGAGGAAAATACACAATTGCAAATAAAGTCACAAAAACGATGAACAAAATGTAATTAAAAAAGAGGGTTTCTAAACAAGCATGAGTATGGATATTTACAGATCATACGGAAGCATACAAAAAATATACTTTGATAAATCCCACGCGAAAAACCGATTCGCCTTTTGTGGAAGCTCCCTCTCCTCTACTGTGCGAGCCACATTCAAAAACTTCCGTGTATGCAAAAGCATATTAAATCGTTAACGCGTCGTCGACTCCGCCGACTGAGAAATCTAATTAGAACGGTATCGAGGCCCCTCCGATCGAAAATTCCCGGGTAGATTCCGATAATTATTTCTCTCCTTGGAGAAAACAGGGAGTGACCGAGTAATCAAAAGGAAGTGAAGATTATTCCGTTTTAAATTAGAGGATTGAAGATCAGAAGATAGATTAAGGGCCTTCTGAGGGAGAAAAGTATCGGCTTGGGATTGTATTGCTTTTGATTGGGCAGTCGATGTCGATACACAAAGGGTTGAGCGATAAGGAAGTCTTAAGATGTTTTAATATTGGGGGTAAGTAGTTTTCTATTCCGACTTATGATTGTATCATCACTTGGGGGATGTAGTAGCTTGAAGGCATTTTCCTTTCAGGATAAAATTCTGGTTGTTTAGACACATCCAATTAATTTATGTTGGAAAAATTGGGATAAATTAATTGTGTGTTACTTTTTACTTAACATTGTTACTACAAAAATGTTTTTAGATGGTTTCTCTAAATTTTAGTCTGGTATAGAAAATTAACACCTAATTTAAACTAGTGTTAATGTAAAAACTTTTAACCATACAAACGAAAATGAACATTACACTAAAAGAAAGGCTTACAAAGAAACGTTCCCAGGCTAAACTCACAAAAATGAACGAAAATTTGGAGTTAGGATATGACTCAACACTCTTACTGTGAAGAAATTAGTTGCGGAATCGTTTCTAATTGATCTTTTGAATCTGAGAAAAGTAAAACGACTTCTTGTTAAGAACACTCAAGGTAAAAAAAAAAAAACTCCCAGTGTTTGCAACTCAATTCGAATGCAGAAGTTATCCAGCATTGTCACTTGCACCGTTTGGGTTTTAACACAATCATACATATTAATACTATGGAAAAATAATTTGTTTCTATCGTTCAAGGAAATAGGGGATTCTCTCGAGGGCATTCTCTAGAGCTGAGGGTATTCTCTCGAAGGAAAGATCGACTAAACTCCATTCTACCTAAATCCTAAAGGGGAAAACATAATTATTTTAACTATCACACTTATCCTCCTCTTAGGCTATTCAGATTACTTAGGAAGAGTGGCCTCTCGAGAATCAAAGGACGGTCCCAGGAACAAGTTAAAAGAAATTGGCGAGTGGAAAGGAAAAGATCTCGCTCCCATTTGAGGTAATCCTCCAACACCATTTCTTCCAATGTTTCCTTTATTGGCAGCAGTTACAGAAACTCTTAACCCGCAATAGCTGTTGTCTGCTGCTGGGTTAATACTGGGGGTTGGAATAAAAGGATGCTCTCTCTTGTTGTATAGAAGGGGGTACTGCAAGAGGAGTGCAATAGTCACTGGGGATGGAGAGACGATCGAGGATTTTGTGTTATCGTATTCTAATGCTCTAACCGAAGGGTATAAAAGTAAAATGGAAGCTTTCAAGTCATCAATTGTTATTAATGAGGTGAATACAATAGGATTAATTTACATGTTGTTGCACAAAAAAAAGTATTCATTTGTAAGACGATTAATGGAAAGGATTAAATAGATTTATACTTATATACTTAGTTTATGTTTAATACAAGTGGTAGGTATTTAAAATATCTTTTATGTTAATATAACTATTACGGTAACTCAATCTGTTTAAAAAGAAAGTTTAAAACTAAAAAATGGTAAACTGGACTTTTGAGCAGATTAACTTTCAGTTTGACTAATACTCATTTAATTTATATTGATTTAGAAACTAATTACGATTACTTATCTTCTTTTCTCATTTTAGTCTGTTTCCATCCTTTTACCATCATTGAAGCCAAAAATAAAAAGATAAATGAAATGTTGAACCCAGCATTTATACATATTAAAAGTATCGTTTGTATTGTAAATATTAATGCTTATTTGGGAAATCAAACATTTATTCGTTTTGTATATATCATAAAACTGTGCAGATACGGCAGACTCCATTTTACTACTGGAAATTTAAAGTTAGTCAAACCATCAGTTAAATCATAGTTGAATCAGATAACAACTCAGATCATATTTAGACATCAAAGTGTGTAAAAAAATTACGCAAGAGGGTTCACACATTATATGAAGTTCGGGTTGCAAAATTCAAAATATATAACTCTCAACTATTTATAGTGCATTTTAAATCGCATTAATCTCCAACTTGTTACCCTCCAAATAAGGTGACATATTTATTTAACAAGAGTTCAAATCAACATGAGGGAAACAAACACACATTAACAATCACTCTCTCTTACAACCCCAGAGCCAGACTAATTAATGGAGTTCAGATGTCTGTGAATGATATGTGTTCTAATAGTAGACACAGTTTAACCCTTTGATTTGGATTGGATATCTAATAGCAGCTGATAGTGTTAATTTATCTCTTGAAATAAATACGAATCTTCCTTTGAGTTGAAGAGCGACACATCATTAAATAACGCTCCGTTCACTCATGCTTTCGATTGTGAATGGTTAAAGACCACAAAAGCTCATTACAACGGAATTTGTAAACTATAGTGAGATAAATAGGTTTGAACAAAGAGATTTATAGGATTATAGGGATGATTCTAGTGCTATCATAGTTTTTTTATCTCATTATATTTTATTTAGCATCAATTGTATATAAATTACTCCTGCTTATAAGCCCCCATTCCGAGAAGATAAGACTATTGTGCGCTTCTAGGACGTAGTGATGATTGTATTGAAAGAAACTTTGATTCTTGTACTTGGTTTAAAGACTAATCAGTTAGTTGTTTAGTATAGAATGGTTAATTGCCCATAAAATTCAGTTTTAACTCTTTAGTTAACACTCAGTACATCATTAGCAAGATAACCTTCAAATTTCATTAAGCAATTTACTAAGAACTCGTCTTCGATATTGTCTTAAAACAATTGTTTACCAAACTGTTTACTCATAAAATTAGAGGTTTGAGAATGTTAGTTATCAGTTCCTTTCACTGGAATCCTTCAAATTACTAAAGAATAAAAATACCTTAAAACGATTGTTTACCATACTGTTGACGCATAAAACTAGAGGTTTAAGATTTGTAGCTATCAGTTCCTTTCACTGAATCCTACAGTTAATAAAAGAATACAAATTATACCCTTTTATCACAAAGATAATTATCGGCCAGGTAATGCAATATCTGCTGATTAACATCTATCTATTCATTTTACGCAATAATGAACGTTTTCTCTTTTAAAAATACAATACACCGCTCATTGAAAGCTTATTTCCAAATCAAATAGATGAATAATATAAGATTTTAAACATGTTCAATAAATAAAAGAATGAAACAAGTACACCAATGACTGTAAAGCCTTCATTTTTCAACAACATCATGTTACGCGTTTCTAAAAGAGAGACACAAATTAATCAGCACTGGAAATTTAAACAAGATTTGATAAAATCTCGTAGTAATGGTTACAAATGGGAACTTCCCAAGCGAAACCAAATGCGTTTTGACGCAAGCTTTTAAGATAACCGGTCCGGTCTTTTGTAACACCCCAAAACTATTTCCTTGGCATACACACAACAGCAATATTTTACCACATGCCCCTTTCCCACTGTAATTCGATTTCATGCATGTTGGGGGCTATCTGTTTCCAGAAGGATCTGATGTAGTGCCAGGACAATAAAAAGAATGTCTTAGAGACGCCATAGCTGCGGACTTTATCCCCTCTCGTAACTGCACGAATCATTGAAAAAGTGCAAACGATTTTCGATCTCGGGGCTCTTCTTGGAAGGGGGGAGGGGAATGGTAATTTCACCTATCGAGATTCAGGGGGCGTTTTTCGTAAGCTCAACGAGGCACGTGACCTTTTGGAACAGAAGGTGCTAGTGTTTTTTTCGATTATTGCCTAAATGGGGACCCCTTGGTCTTGAATGACTGTTTTCAATAGGGCCAAGCAGGAGATGGTGAGTGTTAGAGGATCAATAGCTTTCGTCGAATTGCGGGGGCACATCGCTGAAAAGTCCCAAATGACGGTGTGGGAATGAGGATCTATGTACGTTATTCTTAAATTCTTTTTTTAGGGTTTGACTTGAATACTTTTGTGTGCAAATTGTCCATTGCTTGGTTGGTTGAGGTCACTACCAACAGTGAAAATGTGATGATTTCTTCTTTTGAGGACAGTATTGCAGAAGTAAAAGGCAAAACCAGTGCTCGATGACTATGTAATTTTCAACCGTGGTTTTTAATTTTTTTTTTATTTTGAAAACACGGTTCTAAATTTGTTTGATTATTTGTTTATTAGATATAACTTACTGAAACACATTTTTTCATAATATGCAATAATATTTTCAAAATTCTTAAAATAAGTGTATAGGTATGAAGTATTTTTATAAAGACTCTTAGGGAAATCTAATGAACCTAAATTAAAAATATAAGTTTTTCTATGAGGTAATATGATGATAAAATATTTTAACCCTACACAATCTAATTTGGAACACCAATTTGGAAGAAAATTTTGTGTATGCTAGTTTCACTTTTCCACTCCAAGGAAATATTAATATTTCCCTTTTAGATCCTGACTGTTGCCTTTCGTAATGGTTCCCTAAAGAACCAAAGAATTTTCACAGGGACCAAGTTATTCGTTAGCTTAGAACACAAAGCCCATAATTATATGCGGACATCTGGCTTCCCAATTATGCTAAAGCCATCTCCCTCTCTCTATCTGCCAAGTGATGGACAATTTTATTCTCTTAGTATAATTAAGAAAGGAAGGGTCCATTACGATTCAGTCTTGTTCGAAATGCTTAGAGTAAACAGTTTCAGGGGAAGATTTCAGGATGTTGGCTTAAGTGTATTCCCGTTCCAATTTATTTGAAAAGGATATTATAGTGATTTTCATTGAATAGCCAATTGGAAAATCTCTATAATTTATTTTTTTACTAGTTTTGTTGTCATTTAGATTGATGATTACATTTTTAACTAAATATTAATTTGTTCGCCTTTTGTTATAAAATGACACTCTTTAATTTTTTTGGGGGAAATACAAATACCCTTAAGTACAATGTAATTTGCATCCACTTATGGGGGTATCAGTAAAGTGTATTCTAAAATTGCTTATAATTAACTTGGTTTTCTATATTACTAGCTGTAAACAGATTCCTAGTAAATAATGTGATGTCGCTCATCATAATATCGCCTCTCTTTTTAAGATATACAAAATAGTGGATCCTTAAAAGACAATAATAAGCTTAATTTTTACAGATTGAGAGTTATTACAACTTAATAATCACTTAGTTTTTATCAATAATTAATTAATTACTTTATTAATTCAGTACTTCAGTATTCAAACTAGTTTAGTTAGTTTTAGTTTTATCCATTTGTTTATGTGTATAGATAATACTTAAACCTCATGAAAAGTCTAAACGAACATTCGGCAAATATTTAAAATTAATACTTACCATTTTTTCCAACTATTTTCAAAGATGGTTATATGAAATATCTGTAATAACGAGATAATTTAACAGATTCATCGCATTGAAAACGTTACTCTAACTAAACTAAACCAATAGTACAATTTTTGAAAAATATCAAATTTACTTTGGTTAATACTACTAAGTAAGAGTCTTATGTAAAAGATGTAACTGTGAATTTTCATCGTCTTCGTCCCTAGCATCCAGGAGCTCTTTTTAGGTTCTTGAAAAATTATAAGTACTATTCATGAAAAATACTACCAAATATAGCTAGCTCCAAAGAAATATTAAACTCCATGAACTAAAAGCTACATTAACTTGCCACGCATTTGGCTCTTGAACAAAAACCTTCTATGGGTGGTCATAACGTCTGAGCATCAATCATGTGGCTTTTGTAATTACTATATTGCTTTCTTCATAAATCCAGTTTTTCCTACTTGATGTTAACTTCACGATAATGATAAATTGCTTTTTTGATAAAGAACACAACGAATTGAAGTAAATCATTCCGTCCATTATTCCTGATTTTTATGTTCTGAAGGGTTTTTTCCCCATATTCGTAGGTGGTATTAAAAAGAAACTAGCAATAAACAACGAAGTTTATAAATAATCTCTGTAACTTATTTTTTTCTGTTTGTAAGCGTTTAATGGTTATTAATGCTAATCAATATAGTAGTAGTTTATTATAGTGATCAGTCATGAGTCGGAATTATTTAGTCAACCTTCTGTGGAACCAAAACGATAAACCCTAATTTTTAATTATTAGTTTCATATAAATAAACATTCTAAATTAAGTAGCATAGTGAAGTTACCCAAATAGTAAAGTTACCCAAATAGTAAAACCTAGTTTTAAATATATAGTTTTATGTAAGCACTCTATTTGAACTGTGAATAAGAAATTCAACTATAGACGGAGATAAAATTCTTTATACTAGCAGGACAAATTCCATAAACTACTGAACTACTGTCACATGTCGGGTACAATTTCTTGGAAGAGAAAAATAGAGTGGGTTATCCAAGAAGAGTTTCGAGGTAACGTAGTTTTCAAAGTAAACTTATTTTATATGGAATTTCGGTACGGATATAAAAGCTTTAAATTTCCCTCAAATTGAAGTGTCATTAATTCTTAACCCCTTTTCAAAATTCTAGACACATTTCCGAGTTTTAAACTTCAGTAAAGTGTCTTTTCAATTTTTTAAGTAACAAAATATAATGGAATATCTCTAGTTATAGTGAACAATTTTATTCCGACCAATGGAACCCAATGAAACTCCTACATAATACATATTAATTTATTATCGTATGGTGCATTCGTTTAGAATGAAAGAAGCAAAAAATGTCTTCAAGTAATAAAAATTTTCTAAATTCGAAAAGAAAAGAGGGCGTGGTAGCTTACCTTAGCAATGGAAAAATTGGATAGAGGTATGTACTTAATTACTTTTTCATTCCATTTTAATTTATCTTATTTTCTTTTTCATTTGGGTTTAAGTGCTCATGTGCTCCAATGCATGAGCCCCACTAACTACATCTAGTCTTTTAATCACTTTAATTGTTTTATAATTAGTTATTTTTTCATTAAGAGTCGTATTAAAGTTGCTTGGATAAAAAATAAATGTACTAAATCATAGATTTAAAAAGTAGTTAGTTTAGTGATATTATAAGGAATGTTCTTGAATTCTTCTAGTGAAGAGTTTTTACAGTTTTCTTCTTGAATCGAATATACGATATTATTATTCAAAATATGTGGCAAGGTGTTTATAGGCTTTCAATTCCTCTGCATGACAATTTCAGAAACCAGAACTATTTTTATAGTTCGGAATAACAGTCGAATAGGCGGTGTTTCGAAGAGAAGCCAGTGCTCTGAAAAGGTACTTTTAAAGTGTGCAATAAATATAATGTAAACTTTACGCGCCATTAAATTTTACCTTCTCAGCACTGCTGATATGCTGGAAATGGGTGTAGTAAAATGCCTGTTAATTTATATGCTGCCTGAGACTGATACAATCTATTAAATTTTAATGATTCGCACCTTCTATTCAGTGCTTTGACGTTACTCTTTGGAGTAAAAAATGGCGAGAAGAAATTTTTAAGTTATAAGACTTGTAACTACTCTTTACTTAGTTGTTACTACTGCAGTGAATAAATAAATTTTAAATTGGCTTTTTGGGGTGGCATTTAACTTTTAGACAAATAATTACGAAGATTAAAGCTCTAAATGCATGATACTTAACGAGGTATTTACTGCAAAGCTTTTTTTAAATATTTAAAATTGTATTATTTATTCTTTTGATTCATCCTTGTAAATGAAAGTTAAAATTAACAGGAAAACATATTACAGCACTTAACTGGAGAAAAATAAATGAATCTCTGAAAAATGTGATCTTGAAGGATAATATTTATTTCGAAAATGAAATAAAAGTATCTTATGATAGAATTGAGAACTCTGAGGATGGGTACATTCGGACATTTACCCATAAACTTGTAATAATTCCTTTTAAGGTCTAAAATCCATTAAAACATGTCTTTATTATTAAATGCATATACTTTCAAAAATTTTATTGTATGTCAGGATCATGAATCAACACAAAATATGTTTTTCCACATTCCGAACTCAAGCTTTGACTCGAATCTACAATACGGCCTTCTTAACATCCATCGACTACACTAACATTAATTAATTCTAAGGAGAGTAACACCTGTTACTGCTTAAAGTTTGTCGGTGCAAACAGAACAACGCAACAGCTTTTGTTAAGAAACTTCCTTCAAAAGCACTATCAATCTCCTGAAATCCAATCAGTTAAGGCGATGCACTCAATATCCTAGATTATACGCCTCATTAATTACTGGAAACCAGGCACCGAACTCACCTGAGGATCGCCAGACCCTCTGGTGTCGCGTAGCTTGTCAATTAAGATTTCAAGTTACCCCGATTACTGGGAAATTCATCATTGTCTCTATAGATAGAGTGTGTCTACTGTGACTGTGAGATGCCTCAGTCTAATACGCCAGTGTCTGGTGTTCAGGTAATTGTTAAATGAGCTGAGATTTTTATTAGTATTGTCAGACACTTTTTCATTTATTAGATCACATATTTATTTAATTTGTGGTTTTTGGACTATAATAAAGATAGAAATAATTTCGTGGAAATCTGTTAAATTAGCTGTCAAAAGTTCTCCTTCTAAGCTGTCGTCACTTTTTAGTGTACAGCGGTTCTAAAAGAGTCAGGGAACGAACACACACTTGACACTTTCTTACTTAGTAGCTCTAGAAAATTGTTTGTAACAGTAATTTGTACCTTTAGAATCGAAATTAGTACAACCGGTATATCTATCATAGTCTCCGTCAATAAGCATAAAACTCTATTAAATGAGCCATCCGAGCATATTCAAACTTGGTTTATCTATTATTAATGATTACAGAATGTTTTATTTAAATTTAAAATTTGTGGGTGTTTTTACAGAAAAAGTAAAATTTCCAATCTTAAATTTAAATAAGGGTAAACAAATTTATAATCATCACTTTAATATCTCCTACTAAGGTTAAGTACTTCACAACTTTGTTTTGGAATTCGTATAGAAAGTTAAACCACAGATTTTCTAACTATTTACTATTATTAACTCAATAAAATAATTTCTTTATTATGGAAACTGAACAGGAAACATTTGGTCCGTTTTAATCTATAGTTTTCTACTTATAATTTCAGATCGCGATGACTCCATAGATGACACAGTTTTCTATTCTGATAAATTCTATTGGACCCCTCCTGAATGTATTCACAAAGACCCACAGTTTCAGGAACGCTGATATAACAGTAATTAAATCCTTAGAAGTGGCGATACTATTAATAAATAACTCGGATTATTATATTACATCTTTAATGATGATAAGCGAGTCACCCATTTATATTCTTGACAAGTTCAAACCGATTTATATGGATGTAGCAATCAGTTCGTAACTTTAGGACCCTAAGTAATGCATTCAAATAATGCAGTGGAGAAGTTAGAATTCAGGTTGGGAGAGCAGGTAAATTCTACAGCTATAAAAGATCAAAAGTTCATAAATACTTTAATCTCTTAGAAAATATTTTCGAGGTTGGAATGCTTTACTATAATTTGAATTCCTCACATGTTTTTGTTTACCATTAACATGTTGAAAGTTCAAAAAGGATAAATTTCTTATCCAATGAAAGTTGGATGTAAAATTCAGACAAAATAAAATAAATCGCATTAAATTCTCATTTATTTTAAGTTTACAGTACCTAGACACCAAGTTGAGATATATTATTAAACTAGATTCTTAATTGTTCAAAGCACAAAATACTCAGATATTTAATTCTAAAGTTAACGTAATTACTCATCACATAAAGCTGTCAGTTTTAAATTTATGGCTGAAATAAAAGTTGAATATTATATAAAAGTATTCACATCACAACTCAATTTGATGCGTAATAAGATTTATTTAATATTGGAAACTTTAGCCCTCAATTCAAACTTCATCAATCAGTGTTAAGTTTTGGCACAGATATCTAACACCAACATAGATTGATAACATAAATGCTCAAGCCTGTCAAATTTCCAAACAAAACAAATTTTATCTGAAGGAGCCAGTTATTTTAATGAAATCTGTATTGAAACCTGATATTAATGAATTCAGGGATTAATCATTCTTTGTAAAATTAAAGTAACTTTCTGAATTGTCATATATTTTAGTGATGGATAAAGTTCGTTTTAAAATACATATTCTTAATTTGAGGAAAAGGGTTTCCTTTCTTAAAACTATGTATTAAGAACGATATATTGTATGAAATAATTAGGAACTTGTACAAAGCTTGAAGTTTTCATTAAAATATTTATGTTAACTTACGTTTTCAATTAGTAAACCAAACTTTATTCAAAAGAATAAATGTTAAACTTTATCTTTCTATTTTTATTACTGTACCTTCTTTTACACATTTACTTATTCTATTTATAAAACCCCTACTTTTGTCATCTATATAGTAGGTTTTTATGTGAAACAACCTTCAGATCCATTTTATTTACTTCTCTAACCTGATTGTAAGAAATGAAATTGCATTTCTTCCAAATGATAGACACATACCCATTTGGATGGTCACTAGTGACACATTTGAAACAGGTGTGATGCTAAAATAAGCCTCAAATCATGTCTGCCATGGGAGAGATTGGGACTCAGACAAACGTATAGGTTGGTAATGTTGCCGAATGTGATATTTACTATCAGCACATCAGCAGTAATACTGTTTCCTATATAAGAGGCTCCATGTTAGATGTAATGTTGCAAAACGTAAGAAAAAAAACTGTTGCTTTTTTATGCGATATCATACTAGTTTCAAAAAAGTGCTTCCATAACTTTATTCTCATCTTATATTTTACTTGGTGAGTATTTTTAACAAAAATTAATTCAAAGAAACAAACATTTGGCACAACATGCTGAATGCAGAAGCACAACATGCTGAATGCACTTTTTTGTCTTGACAAAAAGCTGAAAAACTTATTAAGAAAACCAAAAGAGGTAAAAAATATTTTTTCCAAGCACATTTTGAGGGTATTTCTTTACACTCCAACATCTGTATTATTCTGATGAGGAAGAAAAAATTTATCTTGTGGTGCTAATAACTCCCTATTTTATTTTTGTCACTTTTGCCTCTTGGTATTCATATTTAGGAAAGAAATAGATCCTGTATTCCGTTAATTTTCAATAAGTTTTTTAAATTTATTATTAAAATTATTTAAAACAATGAAAATTATTAATAGAATAAAAATTTATTTTCTAAAAGAACTGACAGAAATCCCTGAACTAAAGGTAAAAGGGAAAAAAAAAAGAATTTTTTTGTTAAATTCAATTTTTTTTTGTCATTGTATATTTAACACATTAACACATTTAAATCAAAAGATATGAATTAAATAATTTTGTATGCTTACTATTAAGTTTAAAATTAATTAAAAACTTCTGCGTGCTTAATGGTTTTTAGATAGCTGGTTGATTTGGGTTTAATAACTCAAGGTCTTTATATTTTTAAGTAACTTTTCTCCATTTTTTTAATGGAAATATGTAAATTAGTGGTATTTAGTTATTTTCATTATTGAATTTAATTAGTTTTTAGTTTAATTGGGAGTTTCTTTAAGTAATGAAACTAATTAATTATTTAATCCATTAACTTTAAAAAATGTCCCCTCTCTTAAATATGCAAATTCTAAATTACTTAATCAATACCTTTTGAAACATTCTTAACTTCTGCCATTACTTAAGAAAACTGTTTTAACTTTAGGCTTTGTCATCAGTATTTGACAAAAATTTATCAACAATCAGTTAAGTATATATAAACTAAAATTGATTTTTTTTAATCTTAACATTTTTGTTACGGTTAAACGAATTACCTATTTTGTTTTTAATATTCTTTTTTTTTTTAATTTATCATGTTTAAGGGGTAATAAAGTCTTGGAAAGACGATAAAATTCCGTTTTTACTTACGAAGATAGCAAGAAGAATTAGAATGTTTAAAGCTGTTTTATAATATCGAGAATTTTAAACATTTAAAATATATTTTAAACAACTCTTAGCACAATTTTATATTTATGTTATGTAAATATATCACTATGGGAGAAATATAAAGGTATGAAGAGTAGAGCCAGTATTAGGGGAATTTTAACATTTTTTTGCATATTTCATAGCTATTGTTCAGCAACTTGTATTAGTAGTTAAATAGGACAAAATGTTCTAACTGTACTAAAAGTATAAACAAATTTCATTAATATAAAATGATTTTTTTTTTAATTTTGATGGACAACCGGACTGAGGACTTCTTCAGGGTTCACCCTCAGCCGAGCATTCCGAGGCCTTTTCTGTTGCAGATGAACCGAAGTTCAAAGGAGATATTTTATTTCTTATTTTTACTTTCTGGGTGCTCTATGTATGTGCAATATTAAAATGCTTTTTACTAGAGAAATGATATTGTTCTAACTGTAACCTGATTTAACTTACCCGACTTCTGTCAGTGGGTGTATTAGGAACAACAGGGTCAAAGGGGTCAAACACTACTTACTATTACTGTTTGACATTAGTTAACTACTAGTTACACTTCAACTAACAGCTAGTAGTTATCTTTTTATAAATTCGTTGTTCAACTACTTTTGGTTTAAATACTAGTTAACTCGAACTTGTTTGCGAACACCATTCTTCGAATTTATTTTTTACTAAAGAAACGTTAAAGTATATTTTTGACTCGTTTAATTTATTAATGAATTAATTTAAATTCTTAACAAATTTCACAGTCGTATATCTTCTTTTTTTATTAATATTTTACTCTAATTTCATCACAGAATAATATCCTTATTATTAACTTTTAGTACAAAAAATGAATGATACGCTCAGAAATGTTCGATAAATTACACAAAACCCAGCTTTTAGAACAGAAAAAAAAATTCAACAAGTTCGTCACACACTTATTGCTCTTCACCTGGCTATTCCGTTCCAGCCATGGTTCCAGCCGTTCCAGCTATTATTCTCTCAGCCAGGAGCATCACTCCTACTTTCAAACAAGGACCCATACTGCCCCTGCATGATAAAAGTAATGAGATGTCTCGCTGATATTAACGCAACATTCCGCCAGCTTTCAAAACAAGAGCTGTGGTGCAGCTGGAAAAAAAAGTGGTTCTAAAAAGAATGGCAGTTTTTAAAAGTGGAACAGCAGCCGGAAAAAGCAGCCGTTTTTATTTAATAACAACATTCTGTGTAAAAAGGGGGGCGGGAAACAGAAAACATGTTTCCAGGTCATTTACGGAGCTTGGTGAAGATATGAAAGTGTGAAACGTTTTGAGGAAACTAATTTCCATCTTTCTCCGACTAAAAAGTTACTTTAAGCTGCTGTTTTTATAGTTTTCACGAGAACGTTTGAGGTTAAATGTTTCGTAGTGTTTTAAATTAGATAAAATGAAGACGTTGTATGCATTGAGGAGCTATGTTTTTCATTCTAAAGCAATATGGTTATAAATACAGTTTGTTTATTTCATTTCAGTTCAATGTTGATTGTTTTGATGCATGCTCTTTAAAGGGGCCTACAGACGAGCAACTTGGTCATCAACCGGGTTGTCAATTTGCGATGTTTGCAACCAAGTTGGCCGTCTGTAGGGAAGTTGATGGTTGAAATTCAGGTTGATGATCTGATCGTCAACTTGATGAGAAACTAAGCATTAAAAATTAAAAAAATATAATTCTAGCACGAGAGAATAATTAAATAAAATATAATTTTGCATTTAAAGTACCAAAATAAATTAATTTGTTACAATCTGATTAATTTTTTCTTCATTGTTTACATTCTGGTTGACGACCAGGTTGGCCGTCTGTGGGAAAAGCATCAACCTGGTTGACGACCAAGTTGCTCGTCTGTGGGCCCCTTAAAACACATTGATAATTTTATAGCAATAATTTAGAGTAAAAATGCATAATTTAATGATAATAATAAAATGATAATCAGTATATTTTTTCATAAAACCATTTTTATTCAATTTTTACTAAGTTTATAAGAAGTTAGTTTTTAAAGTGATTTCTACATTCTATGTTTCTGTATTATGCTAGTACACTTTTACATTAGATGTATCTTCCTATAAACGCCATAAATATCTTTCATAACATGTTAGTGGAATAAGTCTAGCTGTTTTATATGATTGCTTATAGCGATGTATGATCGATAGAAATACCACTACCTGACTCTAAATCACACAACCAATAACATATTTGACTTCCAAATCAAAGGCAATAAAATATTATGGAAAATCTGGCGTGTGATAAAAGACATTTATTTTATCATATTCTTGTATAACCATGTAATAAATAATACTTTATAGAAAATTTGATAGACTTCTTACCGAAGGATAATACAAGCTACAATAGGGTCCCTTTTTTTACCTGAAAATAAATTACTCGGGGCTGTTTTCTATGATTTATGATTTATAATACGTTTATATTTATACAAATCCAAATATTTATGAAAAAGGAAGGCGTATCTATACAGCCTTTTAACTGTAGATCCAGACATTACATGGAGAAACCAATATTCTAAAAAACATTATGGAGGGAATGTATTCTAAAACTTTCAGTGAAAGACAGAGTAAAAATATTTACCTGTAATTTCTGTTGGCCATAGTCTTTTATTAAATTGGGTTTATTTATAAAATTAGATAAACGTGATTTTTCTTTAAAAGAGACTGAATTATACTATGACATTTTTTAAAAATTATATTTTAAGCACAGTGCATTTGTAAATTACGTTTTATTTCACTTTTGTGAAAGTGTTTTTTTTAATGAAGATTATCATCATAATCAAGTTATTAATAAGTAAAATTTGATTTAAATTATTTCATTTATGATCTCTTACTTCACATCAGGCTTCTAAAGTTTTTCTTATTTATTTTCTTAATTTTTCACATTATATTTTGTGAAGAAAGATTTATATTATTCAAAAAATAGCCAAACCTACAGAATATTCCCCGAAACTAATTTCCTCCAGTTTCACTCAACTCTCTACATAACCCTTAACTATTGTTTTCTCTACAGATTTGACCTTATCTGTGCCAAGCTCGGCCCCTCTATGAAAAATTTTATGCCCATCGGAACCACGAAGTTCCGTGGTACCAATTTCTCGTTTATGGGTTTCATCGAAGTTTTATGACTTGGGGAGACAACTTTTTAATATAAACCGGTACTAGGACTAGGATCTCATAGAAAACCCGGAATATAAATGGGGACAAAAAATGTCTGGTCCTTACAGAATTTTTAGATTATTCCATTCGTTTTTCGCGCGTTGGGAGTTTAAGGAGTTCATTTTTAAAGCTACCATTATTTTAAATTTAATAACGGTAAATTTTGTTTCATTCTCACTGGAAGTTGTTAATGTTCGATAAATAATACAGGGTGTCCCGTAAATGATGTGTCACACTTCTAGAGGGGATAGTAGACACCTAGACGAGTCAGAATCACATAGGACTTAGGGGTCCCAGACCCAATCCCTGGGAGTTAAAAATGGAGCGACACCCCAAAACAATTATTGAAAAATTCAATTTGTAGAAGAACTGCTATTGGTAAAAATGTAATTATGGTCTCAAATTTTGCGGTTTATTATGATCTTCAAAATTATCTTGACAGTTTTTAATTTAAAATTTTTTTTATTACGAAAAAAGTTAAAAAGCAGCAAAAAAAATGTGAAAAATATGCCAAAACTTTATTTTGTTTTCCGAAATCCTTTCTTTCGATTTGATAATCTGAAAGAGCATAATTAATTAACCTTAAGTCCAAAGTTTCACGTAAATAGCATCAGTATTAAACGCTTGAGAGCCTGTTAAAGTTAGTTTTATGGGAGCAAAAACGGCTTCGGAAAACGAACGTTCAGGGACAATCTACAAGTTACGGATAGATGCTCGCCAAATTTCCCAACATTATTTGCGATACGAGATTCCTCGCCAACCTACGCTTCTACAGATAGTTCAAACTTCCTTGGCGATTCCTTGGCGAACTTGGCCTTAGTTTTCGGATCGTCACTAGAAGTCTAAAAGGTAAATGTATTCAAGCTATCAAATCAGACACTCAAGAAAAAATTGTTACTATACCTAAGAAAATAAGCAATGTTTGTTTAGCAAAACACTGAGCTATAAACAAACTGGAGTGACAACTGAGCGTGCCGAAACCGCATCACACCTTATCGAAGTTTGTGTCTACGCGGAAAAGATTTCCATCTTCTTTTAGTTTTCCCCATCTGTTGGCACAATTGTATGCACAGCATGATCGGACCATTCTAAATGTTGCTCAAAATATTTTAAAAAAAGGGGGTTTTCTAGAAATAGTTCAACTCACACAATGTTAGTCAATGGAGAAATTCGTTTGTTTTGCCCGGTTCGCTCAAGCGAACCGGGCAATTGTGACTATCCGCGCCGGCACGTTCGGTCGCATGTTATATCATCAGAGGTTGTCACTCCAGTTTGTTTATAGCTCAGTGTAGCAAAAGGGATAGTTACAACTTATTTTTTCTTATGTCTCTGTTTTGTTAAGTTCAATAAACATTTATCTTCTAGACTTCTGTGACGGTCTGAAATCGAAGGCAAAAATTTAAGTAAATTAATTAATTTACTAATTTTTTTCAAAATAATTCCCATCCCATAAAAAAGTGAACCACCATGCCAACTTTGAACACTTTTTGTAAACAGTTTTTGTCGTTATTTTTCATTATACCCCTGCTTTAGGATAGGTCAGTCGGCGGATCCTCGATCGCTGGGTTCGTGATTTCGAATTGCGATACAAGATTGGTTTCTATTAACTCTTTCCATACGGGGGCTCTGAAAACCACTTCTCGAGCATCATACGGGAACGGCATTTTAAGGCGCTACCCACACCGAGCTCGCCACTCCAGAGCAATAAAATAAATCAATCTTGACCCCTTTGCCCTCGCAGCCTTCGCAATACAAGATAACGTTAATTGACCTCCTGGACAGTCGAGTAAACAAGACACTCTCAACCCCCTCTCTTCTATGGATGGTTAGCAGCCATCAAACTCAGTATAGAGGGCGGTAGTGAAAATGAGTCTTTAAGCACTTCCGGGTTACATTTTGGCATCTTTTCAGAGCGCCAGCAACCGCCAATGTGCGCCAGTGTTTATTATTTACATATGTAAAAACTTATTTTTTGGATATATACTGAGATATTTACTAGGTATTTTACATCTAGGAGCATATATTTCAAGTTAAATAATCAAGATATCAACTAAATAACCAAAATACTCGTGTAACGAAACCACAGAAACAAAACGTAAATACCGCCAAATTGAGCGATAATCGTAAAATCTAGCAACCCATTCGTATTAAAGTTAATCTAATAATATTTTTTGTGATTAAGTTGATGGATAGAAAGCTGAACGAAATTACTAAGCTCATCATTATCCTATGGATGATACTATTTGGAAAACATTTAAAACTGTACTTTAATCAAAAATTATTTGAGAAAATGAGCCTGTTTACGCCTTTTTCCCATAGAAAACATAAGCGGAGGGATACACCGGAACTATCACTAGAGTTAAAAATGTCGGACTGTTTGTCGTTGTTTACATCGGTTAACCGTCCATTGGGAAGGCTGAATGGGGAACCTGAGTCCGCCTGTCAAGATAACGATCTTTATTGCACAGTACGCACGACGAGCTCGGTGTGGGTAGCGCCTAACGGTTGGGAAAGCAGTCGTCCGAGACCTGACCCGGCCCGACACTCCCCCTTTTGAGCGGGAGCTCCTCTTCGGATTTATGGCGCCCCTAATGACTTTTTTATCTGGACTCCTCCGGCTTGGGTGGGCAGCGGTCGGTGTTGGCTTCTGGTGTTTATGTTTTGCTCGGCCGCATGGTTTTGTCAAGTTTCGTTCACGTTCACACTTTTACTTTGCAAATTGATAATTATAATTTATTTAATATTAGTACTTATGAAATAGAAAAATTCATGTGAAAAATACAAGTTTACTCGACTAATTTGAACTTTTCGACTAACTTTATCACAGTTTGAAAGACAAAGAATTTGAAATGATATAAAAAAAATTATGTATTGCTTTGAGGTACTAAAAATTTTCCGATTGAAAAATCTTTTTTTAAATTAAAATCTTTTTTTAAATTAAAATTTGATTAATTTAGATTTTTAAAATTTACAGAAAGAAAGTTCAAATAGCGAGCGAGAAGGACTTTTGAATATAAACGATGAATGGTAACTTGTTTGTGGCAATTTAAAACAAATAAAATTATAACGCGTTTGAAAAAAAAAACTCAAGAGCTTTCTAAAAGTACATTTCGTAAATAATGTTTTTAAGAAATTAATTATAATTTTATTTTTAATAGTTTTTATAATAAATACGAATATATTTGTAGAATATTTATAGAATATATTAGCCATTAACCAAAGTAGATAAAGAAAGTTTTATTAAGACCTAAAAAAATCGGATTTTTAAAAACCTGATAAAAAATTCTTTACAAAGTATTAAAAACTGTAAGGAAAGTTTTAGATGATTTTAGAACAAAAGTTTATGTAATTATGTTCCCAAAACCTTGTTTAGGTAATGGGTAATTGGGTTAGTAATGATTCTAAGTGAAAACAATTGTAGTTTGTTGCTAATAAAAATCATTTACTCTTTTAACAAGTAGAAATAATTTTAAACGATTTTAATTTTTTTGTTGTATTATTATCCATTTAAAAATCTGATTAAAACGATTGCTTTGATTTTATTCTTAGAGGTTTTATTGATTTCTTCTTTTTTTGTTGTATTTTGAAATAAACTAATTTCCTGCAATAAAATAAGATCACTATGATTTCTTAAGTTTTATGAAATTAAAATCTTCATAAACGATCTCATCTTACTATAGAATCCGAAAACACTCCACAGTCAAAACAGAGCCAACTGGCCCACCCCACGGGGAAAAGTGATCCCGTTCTGAGATAGTGACCACCGCGACAAAAAGGGTAATAAAAGAAGGAGGGTTTGAACCGGGGGGTCGAGAAAAGCCCGGCCGACCAGGAGTTTGGAGAACAGGTTTTCGGAAGGGCCCCGTAAGGAACGGTGGTGCATTTGCTGTACGGTTGTTGCCGTTCCCGTATGGAAAGAGTTAATCGAGAAATGTCAATGGGAATAAGCAAAGTGTATGGGGGCTATCCACTCACCGTCCGATAAGCAATATCTTAGGTTTGTCATAACTTTCAATAACCTGCATTCTTTTATTTTGCAAATTTCTTATATCGGAAGTTGAGGGGAGACCCTGCATACCCACTTGCTTATTATATCATTCTTTAATTAATAGGAACCACCCTTGTATCGCAACCCGAAATCAGGAACCTAGCGATTGAGGATCCACCGACTGACGTATCCCCACTATGTACAAAAGATATTTTACGAACCATGTTTGTAAATAATAGATTCTTCTGGTTTTTTTACCTAAGTTATCAAATGTACAGTTTTTCTCATTAAACGCAATAAGTAGTAATGCTGTTTGCATGATTGATACATTTGTAAAACTAACACAACTATCGATTGAATAAAAAACTATCGATACTATCAGATAATTTCTAACAATTCATACTATTGATTTTTAAGATCGATAGTTCCTAAAAATCAGTAGTAAAATCATGTTTGTTCTTTATGTTCAAAAATTTTTTTAATTAAATTAATTAATCTCTTGTTTTCTAAAAATAATAAGAATTAAGAATCAACATTTTACGCTTTTGAAATTTTCATCCCGCCAAATTGTTCAATTGGCGCATTTCAGATATTTTCATACTCATCTCCTGTCTCGCCAAATCGGGCGAGGAATGAAAGTTGTCAGACATCTATCCGTAACTTGTAGATTGTCCCTAAACGTTCGTTTTCCGAAGCCGTTTTTGCTCCCATAAAACTAACTTTAACAGGCTCTCAAGCGTTTAATACTGATGCTATTTACGTGAAACTTTGGACTTAAGGTTAATTAATTATGCTCTTTCAGATTATCAAATCGAAAGAAAGGATTTCGGAAAACAAAATAAAGTTTTGGCATATTTTTCACATTTTTTTGCTGTTTTTTAACTTTTTTCGTAATAAAAAAAATTTTAAATTGAAAACTGTCAAGATAATTTTGAAGATCATAATAAACCGCAAAATTTGAGACCATAATTACATTTTTACCAATAGCAGTTCTTCTACAAATTGAATTTTTCAATAATTGTTTTGGGGTGTCGCTCCATTTTTAACTCCCTGGGATTGGGTCTGGGACCCCTAAGTCCTATGTGATTCTGACTCGTCTAGGTGTCTACTATCCCCCCTAGAAGTGTGACACATCATTTACGGGACACCCTGTATATTTTTTTTAGGATGGACGCTTAACTTTATTTGTTTTGGATTTTTGATGTTTCAGACATGAAATATTTTTATGCATCTTTCTTTATATTACCTTATGAATTTGAATGAAATTTAAGCATCTAGTACATCAGTATGCCAAGAAATATGGTAACTGAGATAAAAAGAATATGTATGCTATAAAATGTAGCAAAAATAAAGTTTACAGTTTGCAGCTTACCTAAAAAGTTACTGCTTTTTAGAAATCCCTACAAAAACCTTTTTAAAAGGCACAGTCTAAAATCAGGAAATTATTGAAAATATTCTGAGATGGCATATTACCTAACCAAAAAATTTTAAAGGATTTATCAAAAACAAAGTTTAAAATTGATCTGTTCGAAAAGCATCATATTATTTCAGATTAATAGCCCTTTTTAGATATTTTGCATGAAACCATTCCTTTTGAATATTGACGGAAATGTACTAAAATGTTTCAAATCTTAGGAATATATAATTTGGGAAACGCACATTTCCTACTTAACTTCAGTAAACTCTGAATCTCCGAATACGCTTATATATCAAACTCAACTCAGCATCTTGCGAAAGCAGTTCTAATGAGGTAAATCCCTTTAGCATACCCAAAACTTATCCAACTATTTAAGGGCCCAAGAACTGTTTGAATTTACGAGGCACGTCTGTATGTGTATATTCTCTTTAACATTTGAGGTCAAGTTAGCAATCAACTCTCAACCACGGAAGTTTAAAATCGAAACTACCAAATTATGCGAAACTAAGGGAATTTAACAATAAATGCAGTTAAACTCAGGAGTTTTGAAATGGATTGGCTCAAAGTAATTGACCCCCCCAGGCAATATTAGTTGCTTTTCCTAAACATTAAATTTGTTTCAGTTTTCTAACTTTAACTTTAAAGTTTTATTCAGTGTTTTAGTTTTTAATTGTACGTACTTTATAATAATTAAAACTTTTGCAGAAAGGATTTTAAAAGGTACTTGCTAAACCCCTTGTTACCTACATACACATTGTCAGCGAAAATTAGGGGTAGTTAGTTACACAAGAAAAGAACGAGGTACCAACTGTAATTGGGGGAATTTTATTTTAAAATTATTATAGTTTTAAACTTAAGGATTTGGTACAGTTTCTTTAAAAAAAATTTAATGACTTTCTCTGTTTTCATGGAATGGGAGTTACGATTTGTAGTTTTGAGGAAATGTTTTTGCCAGATTTGTTGAATACTGGTGTAAGGTATTTCTTTGAATACTTTAAGTTTACTTTATGTTACTGTTCTAGTCACTATATTACTGTCTTCCCTGCTTTAATTAGTTTTATGTGTGTTTTTTAATTTATTGTATTTGACAAATAGAGAGACAAGTAGGGAATCCCCAGTGAAAGTAACGAATTTTTACAAAGTAAAAATATGCATCATTTCAAGAAACACAACTTTGTTTAAATGTAAGCTCATTTAAAGTAATTTTTTTTTCAGCTCAAAGATCATACACTTTAAACTACAGTGTAAATAATAGAGAACAACTAAAGCTAGTTGAATAAAAATTGAACTAGTTAAACTATCTCTTTCACAAAAGTATTTGAATTTCTAGGGTTTAATTAAACAATAAAAGAACCATTTCTTACAGTAAGAAAGTCCAAATTACATTCTCAAGGAAATTTATATCATTCATTCCTCAGCTTTATCTCATAGGGAGAAAACATTCCTAGAAACAATTCCAATTTAATTAAATTAAAACTACTACTCCAGGTCCCTTTTTTGTTTTTGCATTCAGATAGGTATATAAGAAGAAAACAAGTCTCTTTTAAACAGCCTTAAAACAAATGAATATGTTCTCTTGAAAAGGTAAATAAATTAAACAGTGAAGCCGAGGAAAAAGAAAGATGGAGTTGTTTCTATGTAGTTTATTAAGACATCATTTAATCAATTAAAGCAGTCTTTAACATTCTGCGTTTTATATTTTGCGTTTCCTTATCTTTAGTGATACTTAAATTTTACGGCAATGAATAATGTAAGGTAATAAAATATTGAGACGGGTCTTTAGTTTTTAAACTATCTATAAGCATGAAAAATAAGGCGATAAAATAACCGTGTTTCAACATCCATTTTGTTTCTAAGACCAAAGTAACCACAGAGAAAAAATATTAAAGTCTACGTTATTTTTTATTTTTGAGACTTATCGTAAGCCATTGTTCTTCGTAAATTTTTTCTTCAGCTTTAAGATTAACTTAAGACTTGAATGTGGAAATTCTTTGAAACAGACATATTTTTTAAACTGCATAAAAATCCATTAAACCTTACATTAGCAATTGAAACATAGACATAAAAGTAGATAATTTAATTTTCGTAAATACGTTTATTGTGCTCATGTACTTTAATAATGTTGTTGCGCATAAAAAACTGTTTTTACAAAAACAAAGACTGTTTTTACTTTAATTTTATCACCTGTGCAAAACTGTGCATAACTTTGTGCCCAAGTACAAACTATTAAAAATGTAGAAATCTCTATACAAAATAATTTTTTATATTGCTTTCAATTACATTTGATATCGTTCACCTCAAATAGAATCAATTAATTTTCTCAAACGAAAGTAAATCGATAAAAGAATAAAATTACGATTCCTTGGGGTGTAACATTTTCCATGGAGATATAATGCATTGCTCGTTTCTTGAATAACTTTGAAAGATAATTTTCTCATTTGGTTACGAACAGAAAGTAATAAAAACTCGGAAACTTAAATTGATCCTGAGAGACCAAATTATTGTTTTTCCTATAAAATGAAATAAAAGTCAAAATAATGAAACTTAAAAACACAAATTCTAATAAAATATTTTTAATCATTTTTTCTTTCTCTTCTACTTTCAAAATAAAGCATTTTTGCCCCTTCAATTTGATATTAGAATGTTAGGGTATTTTTAATGTGTCTGGGGCATATTTATTAAACATAACATATATGTGAAATAAATTTGTTACATCAATAGTTAGACCCGGGTTAGTTGGCGTTCTTCTTTGATATTTTCTGCCTCAGTTAAGCTAGAGCATTGTAATTTCAGTTATACATAGAGTACATAAAGGTACATTTTCCCCCAAAACTGTAGTCTGTTTCGAAGTTAAGACCCCTGTTTAATAGCTTTTTCACTGATGAGTAAATCTTTTCATCTTAAGCTTTTTTTATTTGCTGAACTCGTGAATTAAATTAAAGCATTACTAAGAAAAATTTGTGAAAGATAAATTTACGGCAGTTCCATGCATAACATTAAGTTTCAAGTTATAGGGATTATGTTTTATCATTTTTGTTTTCGACATCGCCGTGGTGCTAGATGCCCCAGTTAGAACCGGAAAAAAAGTTATGCCAACCAACCCCTTTCTTCCCTTTGTTTTAATTATGCTCAAATTAAAATTATTTACATTTATTAAAAACAAGGTTAATTTTATATTATTAAACTTTTAAAAAATAATTTTCTGTAATCTAAAATACCCTCTTTAAATCATAGATAATATGAATTATTTAAATTCATCAGCATGCTATCTCTTATTGGTGAAATATTTTCTTTAAAATTAGAAAGTATAAATTTTATATATCAGATTTAATACACATATTATGAAAAAAAAATCCTTTTAAATGGAAGAATTGAGTTTTGAATTGAGTTCAATCGGATATAATAGTCTATAAATTTTAATTTACTTGAACACCTCCTATCATTCAGTCCAATCTCTTTAATTCTCCTGATAGATATAAATTATCTTTATAAAAATGCATCACTCTCCCAAACTTTTTATTTCTCTGCGAATTAAGTTCTTTTCATCTAGTGATAAATACCCTTCATTAATCTTTCCTTAAAACCTAATTGAACTTAACCAATGATAAATACACTTTTCCGCCAATCAGGATCTTTGTAGTTAGCCAAATGGCTCGCATATAAATTCGAGCTGCTCTTTTATTAGCTAGTCTTAAACTAACTGGTTCAAATATTCCTTAATTATAGTATTTAGTAGAAAGTTGCAGAAGTGTTCCAATAAGTATGGATGTTTCTGCAATCGTAAGATTTTTTCTATATCAGAAATTACTAAGGTTATTTTCAATCTCAGTCCTTCAGCTCAGCTTATTTAAAAACATAAATTATCCTAGGCCTTTCTTTAAATAAATTCCGCGGTAGTGAATAAGGAAGGTACTTTGATATATCAAATAAATTTTTATTATGAAGAGTGGACAAATATCTAGAAGGTATCCAACATCAAAATTATATGTAGCGTAAGCTTTATCTCAAATAAAGGGAGTGAATGTAAAAGTCTGAAATAATTTGCTATATAAAAAAAACTAGTAAAAATCCAGTGTTCATCAAGAATAATGAAGCTGGGGAATCTTATGTAACTGGTGTTAATGAGGTATTCTTAAGTGAGGAATTTGCTTAATTTTTCACTTTTTTTGATACGTTATAGTTTAAAATTATCAAATATCAGAATTTTAAGTTCAAAAATATGTTTTAAATAATTTAAAATTCAATTTTATTTTTGCCAAAATTGACAAATTTCTATTGGATGTGACGTCACAGCGCATAACAACAACAGTGTTTCTGTTTTTGAGTCAAAACACAAAACGAAATTTCAAAAATTTCTATCTCAGAAACTAGGCTACGAAAATACATTTAAGCGTCATTCTTCATGGTTTTATCTACTATTTTAATTAAATTTAATCTCAAAACGTTAAAATACCTCATGGTGTGTAACCTAAAAATCTTGCATTTTAATTTTTTTTTAAATAAGAGCTTCTGCCCATAGTGTTTTTATTCACTTTCTACAGAAAAAAGTAAACAGGTTTCCATATAAATAAGCCCAATTGATAAATATTAAATACCAGCAGTGATATTTTATTCAGGATTATCATTATTATCCAAATTTGTACTTACAAAGCAATCTTTTGATACAAGAACATCTTGATTACTTTTTTGCTGAAACTAAGACAGCAACGCCAGGTTTTCCAAAACATAATAGCATCACATTATTGCATTCAAGAAAGATAAAAGTTGCGTGTTTGCCCATGAATACTCTCCTCGTCTATCTTCCTGTTGCTAAAGCGATCCATCTCGACGTGAAAGATTGATTGTATGGAACTTAGAGTGGTCTGCAGAGCTGGACTGTAAAAAGTGGTGTTTTTGTTCAGATTCTTCATGAAAACTTTACAATGTCTTTAAGAATGCCCATCAGTTTCTGTGAAACGAAGCTTGAATAATAGCTTGGGAAAGAATGGATGATTCTACGAGCCTGAAAATTTTTATGAATAATATTAAAACCTTCAGATATGAGATAAGATTATTCATGAGCTTTAGCTATTATGATGTAAAAAATTGTATAATGAGACGAGGAAAATTTTAATCTTACCATCTTACCAAGTAATTTTAAACTTAAATACTTTTTGATTCTAAATATTTTTTCGACTAAACGTTTAAGTATTTTAAATTGTTATTCATAAAAACATAATTTCAGCTTTAAAAAAAGTGTAAATAATGTATCCAAAAATGTAAAATTGCGCATTTTGTTGTAAAGAAGGATGCTTGAAAATGACTCTTTTAAGGGAGTTAAATCAATCATATTAGACGTTTTAAAAGCTAGTTTGAGTTTTACAACATGCTGTAGGTCTCAAGGAATCTTGAAGGTCCAAATAGGATTTCTGAAGTATAATCTTCTGATTTTGCATTTTCTGCTCCACAATAAGCCTTTAAAATGTACATAATTCAAACAAGTTTTAAAAATAATTAGACATGGAAGGCATCAGAAATACACGAAAGAAAAATAATCTGTAATTATAATTCTGGATCTACTTTGTCAAAAATACTTCTGAGAACAAAGAAGTGTCATTTTAATTCAAATATACAAAAGGATACTTTATTTAAATTTCAAAGAACTAGTTTTCGTATTCTTGCTTTCATTTATTTACATCTCAAAGAAAAAATATTAAAAATTCTCCTGAAATCCAGAAAAATGTGTTTGTTAAAATAACTTATGAGCACTACTGTATGCATTTTGGAACTTAAAATTATTTTAGAATAATCTAAGAGTATTATTAACAAGCTTATAAATTAATAACTTTATTTGTTTCATTTTAGATGGTTTATCGAATTAACTATCGTTAAGGTCATGTGACCAAAATTTTAATTTCTACTCGGCGGAATGGGGCGGTTGTGTCTATTCTATGGGAATTCCCATGTTAAAAACCATAGCATGTCAGTAAGTTAGCTTCTCTGCACACAGTGTACTACGCAGGAAAACCTCGTTTTACAGAAATCAAAAGCTTCACTGCCAATCCTCCAATTATAAAAGATGATTAGAAGTCCGGTGGCGTAGTGGAAGCGCTTTACGCTCCCACACCACAGGCCCGGGGTTCAAATCCCGGTCCACGGGCAAGGCAGACTCAGCCCTTCATCCCTCCGGGGTCGATAAAATGAGTACCAAGGTTACTTGGGGAAATCAAGAGGGGGTTAGCATCAAGCTAGCCACCCCTCAGCTGACTGTGACTTTCAAATCACACGGTCTGTAACAGTTCAGCTCATGGCCTCACCCAGTGAAGCTAAGTTATACTGGAGTTTGAAGGTTCAACGACCTAGGTACTCCCTCAAATCCCCCCCCTTGATTTTTTTTTTTAAAAGATGATTAAATTTTACTTTATAAAGGAGAATTATTAGAATAAAGTAAAATCACTCTATATTATTTAAGCCACCAAATGGAGATATAACGAGCAAGCCACATTTGTCAATGCAAATTTTTATGTTTCAAATTATTAATGATTGGTATACCTGAAGTGTAAGGATACCTGAACAAGTAATTACTACTTTGATATCCTAGGTCATTTTTCGGATTCTTGTTATAGGAAGTTCTATGCAACATTTAGTTTCCCAGAAAATTTGAAGTATTCTTAGTTTAGTTTTATTTGTTACGGTCAATTGATTCAATGTCCCAATTGTTAATAAATTGATTGAAACAATTGTTCAATTGTTAGTCAATGGATTCCCCATGGTCACTTAACTAAAGGGTACACATCACTTTCATGACCCTACGAGACGTTGTTCCAAATAAAAGCCATAAAACGGACTTTTAAAACACCCTGTATAGCAATAGTAACACCTAGGTATTTCATTTTTTCACATGATTTTAAACACTATTATTATAGACATTGGGCAATTTCCCTCATTTATTTTTTTTTCGGTAGAGATAATCCAAAAGAGGAATATAAGCACAAAATTTTGGTATTCTTGCAGTATGCGATCTACCAGTTTAGTTAGATGGATTTAGGGTAGATAGCGACACCAAAACAGATCTGACGTGATTCAATACTGAATCGCAAACAAGCGATTGTCGATTTTTATCTTAAAATACTAAATTAACTAAATTTTTTTTAATTTTTTTGTGTCAATTTTTGAAATTATAACATTTTTTACTGGAAAAAACTGGAGTTACTACAACTTAATTGTAGGGGAAAATTATAGCGAAATATAACTAATAATTAAAGTTACTCTTGATTATCATATCGGGATAACATTTATGTCAAAATAATGAAAAAACTAATTATTTTAAAAACATATATGTAAATATTTTTACTTGAAAATTCAAAAAGTTTTATTTTTTACATTGCATTTACACATTGAGCCTTTCACAACCCCAAAACAGGTAATTTATTAAATATTTCAAGGATTTATTCATTTTAAGTGAAACCATGGGATACAAATATTCCAAAATAATGTTTAACTTCAATCTGGTTTGTGGCGTCATCTAGCATATAGATTAATAAATATTTCAATTCAGGTCATAATAAATTCTTTAAGATTGTTTTCAGAGGGGATTTGAATCCCCTCTTAAAATAATCTTAAAGAATTTATAATGGCCTGAATTTATATAGTTCCACCTCAAAAATTACACACTAAAATATGTAAAAAGAAGACAGATATTTCTCTGATAAATTATCTTCACTCACGAATACCTTATTAATACTTACTTCTCATAGTTATAACTTTTATCAATCTTTGAGTTATCATGGAACATTTTAATATTCTTTCTCTTTCAACTCTATACTTTAAAAAAATTACTTTCTGCTCATCAGCATCTCTTTGATCCAAAGCATCACTTTTCTATTCATCATATCTCTCTGCTTTTGGGCGTTTCTCTGCTCTTGGGCGTCCTTTTACCCTTAAGCATTCATTAGCATTAGCTCTAAATCCTCTTTCTGATCTTCATCATCCCTTTGCTATCTATATCTTTTCCTCTTTAGCATTTTCCTCCTAGAGATGCTTTTTGATTTACGTTATTTTCATCTATGACTGTCTGGCTCACCAGGCAGGAGGTGTCTCAATTTCTCTAGGTTTACCACTAATATTTATAGAAATGTGGCACCTCACCTCTTCATCGACCACTTATGGTCTGCGGATCAGGTAGTTTCTGAAGTTTCAATAGCAGTTAGCTACCATTGACGTTTAGAGTGTTGGGGGGCTTTTTTGGGTAATTTTTTTTTTAAATTATCTAAAAACGAATTTTAAGGGACAAAAACAAAGGTTCTTCAAAATTCATCATTATAATTTTTGTAATTCAGTTTTTTAATACGATAGAGTTGAAATGAGAACAAAAATGGAGTTTGATTATCTAAAGATCACGACTTTTGGTTTTAGCTCCTGTAGTTTCCCCAACTATTTTTCCATGATTACGCAACATTTGAATATTTCTCTAAAGATAAAATAAACTTAATGTATTCCCTTGTTAATGTTCTCCCCTATGAAAACATAGAATATTTCTCATTATGAAGCAACATACACTCGTCAGAAAAGTAAACAATATGAAAGAATGGTGATACATGGTCATTCCACGCTTCAAAATCTAACCACTTGTTATACCTCAAAATTGTATTACTTTAAAACTTGAAATGCGTTTAATGCTTGTAATTTTTTTAGGGTGTCTCTTAGGTTCCCATGCTGTATTTAGAACTTTGGAATGCATTGCTTGTCGTAAGTATTCTTTCTGAACTACTGTATTTTCTTTAAGTTTCCTAGCCTAGTCTGACAATGACTTTTTATTTTTCTACTAATTTCTCGAAAATTCTTCTTATAAAAAAATTTAATCGCTTATCGTTTTGCATTACTTACTTACTTCTTGCTATGAGCGACCGGCTAATTGTAGCCGATGGCTCGGTGTCCCTGATATGTAAGGCAGGCGAGGGTCCAAAATTGTTTATCTTTGAGTATTTCCTCCACGGTGGTCGCCACTCCCCGAAGAATGTCCCGATGGAATATGGGATATGTGCATCCGAGGAGGATGTGACTAATGTCCCTCATGTTTTGCATTACTTAAACCACAAGTTTAAACATTCATAAATCATATAGTTTCATCACAAAAAATTAATAACAATATTTAATTATTTACTTTTTTTACGACTTTTCTATCTTCGATAATACAGGAAACGGTAATGTCTTCATTTTTAATTATAAATTTTCTCTAAATTTAAATTTTAAAATATTTGAGTAAAACTGCTCGAGAGCTACCATCCTCCGTTCAGAGAAAAATAGACTGTTAAGAGAGTAGGTCTCCAATGTTATCGATTGCTTTGCAACTCTTAATAAAAAAAAAATCTTCCAGACTGTTATAAATAAAAATTTATTAAAGTGGCTGTAAAGAATCGATTGCTTTACAACTCTTAATAAAAAATCTTCCGAACTGTTATAAATTAAAATTAATGAAAGTGGCTGTAAAAGAATTTTTATTTTTTTCAATAAATTAAATTCATTCTTAAAAAAAGGAAAAAGGTCTAAAAAAAGTATAGCAAAAGTATTAACTTACCTTAAATAAACACTATTGCATTTATTAGAGTAGAAGTTCCTGACAGAAAGTTAGGACCCAATCTTTCCGATTATAATTAAGTTTCATCCAAAAATTAAATAAATATTCAAACTTTTAAGAGAGTGTTATTTATGGATACCTGTGACACCTGTTTGTATGTTTGGATACCTGTGATCTGGGACACCTGGATACCTGTGACGTATGTTTGGAAATTTGGTTGACGATTCTTCTTCTATTTTGTTTATTAATATGTTTTATAAAGTGGGTTAAGTTCAGTGAGATGGGTTTTGTGAAGATCAATCCAAAAGGTCCTGCGTAAGCAGTTTATTACGGGGGTTCTGGCGAGTGATAGCTAGCAGGGGGCGGTAGCTCTCTCTCTAGTACTTATAAAAATATTTTTCCACTTTAAAATGAACAACTTAAAGAGTATTATCCCTTTCAGATGGTAACATAAAGCTGGCTGCGAAGTACTTCGTGTCGTGCCATGTGTTCTTACCAAAACGAGTATGTCATCACTTTTATTTTAATGTTTCACTCTACTGTTTATGTCAAGGTTTGAAAAACAGTAAAAAATAAAAACTTTGATATACCTACTACAATAATAATATTATAACATACTACATTTTAAATTAACATGTACCATGAATAAAATAATTAATAAATAGTTTGAAACACCTTATCCTGTTTCTATAATTGATTAACAGAAAATATTTCTTTAGGTTGAAGCTAACGGAAAACTCTGTATTGCACAAATTACTAAAACTGGTAGAATAGATTTGCAAATACAAGCAATATGTATGAATCGCGACTTGCTGAATCAAGTATGTATTGGCAGAAATAAATTTTATTTTTAAACAACTATATTCTTAAGGTAAAATTATTTATAGAATAATGTAAACAGTGACCTGTTTCCTCTCTTTAATCAGTCCCCTGCATTACACTTTATTAGAACCAGGAACTGTGGAAAAATCTTAACTAACTGATCTAACTACATATTAGCAATTATTCTTTAATTTTTAATCTTTTTGATTACGAAAATTTTTTCTCGAATTTTAAGAAGATTTAAAAAAAGCTTAACTTTTACAATGTTTCTTATATTTATACAATGTTTCTTTTTTAATATTGTTTAGAGTGTTAATGCCCTTATGGCACTTAACCATAACTTAATTTTATTTTTTATACACAGATTTACCTCTGCACTGATATATACAGCGGGGCTCCAGTAAGTAAAACATCAATCCCAAATTTAAGATGCTACCTAATTCTTAAATCTAGTACCTGAATTATGTTTTTATAAACCTTATTAATAGTGTCATTTAGGTATTACATCCTTTTTGTTATTTCGTATAATTTAAACCAATATTCATTTAAAATAATTTAAAAAAAGTATATATTTCAATGAATAATAATTTATAGTAAGGTATTACAATGCTTATTTTTATCAATATCATAACAGGTTCCATTATTAAGTTGTTTCGTTTAGTTTAGAATACGGAATTTAAAAAGATAACTTTAATAGATCTCTAAAATTCTTTCGTTTTTAAACGAAATGTATAGTTATTTATGAATGTATTTTAGGCTTTAACTTATTTTATGTATATATTTGTATTTTTTTCAGAATGGAACAGAAGGCATGGTAAGAAAAGATTACTTTATGAAAATTTCTAGAATAAATATTATATTTCTTTAATTTGTCGGATAAATATTTTTCCCTCTCTATGCATAAAACTGTACTTACTATAAAGTTGAGACTCGTAATAATAAAATCTGAATCCTGAGGGAACCTGGACCCGCTCCTTTAATGTAATAAATATGATACTATAATTCCGAGTTTCTTTTGGCATAAGAGAATGGAAGAATTTGCATAAAAAAAGGAAAAACCTCCAAAATAATACTACGTCACGTAGAAGAGAAGTATCAAAGCAAAAGTTTATTAATTGTTCATTACAGCGATATAAAATACGACCCGATCTGCTTCTAAGAAAAAAAATAAGATATCATGAAAATAAAAAAAAAATTAAGAAGAGAAAGTTAAGTTTTTATGATAATATTTTACTTACAACATTTATTAATTGAACTGTTTTTCTTATATTCCATATTTAATATTAAAAAAATAGTAGGTATCTCCAAAAATGCCACAGCTAAAAAGCAAAAATTGGTCAAATGCTTCCGAACTAATTCCGACCGATTCTTATTTAAAATGACCTCCTGACACCTCCGCCTGTTTCAAATCTATCTCTATACTAAAAGTCTTCTTGTGTAAAACTGCTGTCGTATTTTATTAAATAAGATAATTTTACATTATAATAAGTTGAAATTGTTTCTGTGGAATTTTGAACATTTTTTGTCGTCCGGTTTAATTTATCATATTTATCATAAATATTAAATTTTCCATGAGTTCCTTAAACTTTCACTGCATTAATTATTTCTAGAAAAGAAAACATCGCTAAAAACTGATTTCACCCTTCAAAAGTAAATTTTCTATCTTTGCTTTCGAAAGCTATTGTTAACAAAGTATTTCGTAAATGTTCTTTAAAAAACATCGATTTTTGTTATTGTAGAAAGAAGATGCAGCTATGGTGCATTACCTTGTAAGTTTTCTCACTTTTTATTCCATAATTATAATAAAGATAAAGTGTTTAAAAAAAAATTGAGGTTTCAAAACATTAGGGTGTACCACAGGAGGGACTCTTAAAATTTGTTTTTTTTTTCCTCTTCATTTTTATTTTTCTTTCTAGGTAATTTAGGAACTTGTGTTTATTTCCTTTGAGGGTAGCAAAAAACTTTTAACCATGCCTTTTATAAATCTATTTTTAACAATCTACAGGGTGTTTCAACAGTTCCACGGCTTTTATTTGGAACCAACGTCTCCTAAGGTCATAGAAGTAAGGTGTAGGTACCCCTAGGTTAGTGATCATGAGAATTCATTGAGATGACTTACACACCCCTAACGGCGAAATAAGAAAGTTAAAAACATTAATTGAAAAACTAAAGAAGATAGTACAGAAACTCCAATGAAAATATTATTTGCAATATCATAAAAAAGCCTGATATCGCCTGAAATTCAAACTTTTTATCTTTTGTTTCGTAGTGTTTTAGTCTTGTGAAATTTTAGTTACTATTACGAACTTTTTTAAGCCCCGTGTAATACAATACCCGGGAAGTTTTTGACATATCATAAAAAAAGTTTTCAGAAAAATATCTTAATTCATTAATTTTTTATTTATGTTATTTTAAACATGTGTGTTTAGAACTTTTTAATTTAAGTACTCGCTTTTATTTTATTTTCAAGTCCTGTTTATACAGAATAAAACGAGATGATTGTGTAACGCCATTTAAGAAAAAGATAGAAGAGTAAGTATCTAAAATATATTCACGCAACGTTTTGTTATTTGGGTATAAAAAATATACTTTAAAAGTACTAGTGTGTTAAAAAATATTGATTAACGTGTGAACCATATTAACACTAGAACCGCGGCATTTTCGGTATAACTAAAACCGCGGGTCTGGGTCAAATTGACCCCGGCTTAAAAAACTGAGCTTTTAATGGAATATATCATATTATTTGAGTTAAATTACTTTAATTTACTTCTTTGCTCTATATTAAGGTCAATAAAGCTAGACATTATTATAATTAAAGTATTAAAATGCCAAAAACGTGTTAAAGACTTAGAACTTTTCAGGGGATGATTATATTTCTGAGGCTAAAAATTTCAGTAAACCCAGATAACAATAATTTAATATATATTTACTGTAAACATCACCGGCATTCCATAATTTAATGCCAAATATAGCTTTAAATTCATAATTTCAATTCAATTTTCAGGCTTTTCCGCCAAATATCGTGTAAAACTACTGCTGGTCAATTTTCAAAAAAATTCGTTTCTTTATAAAAACTAATAAAATTCCCTATTCTTTTATTTTAAGTTTCAGAAATTATTAAAATAGTATCGGTTTGAGGAAATTTTTATCGTATTTATTTTTGTAATTCCAAATTCTCATTTTTCCACAAAAATAGGCTTTTGAGCATAGAAGCGCATGTAGAAGCACAATAGATCGGTGGTTCCAAAAATCATGCTTACCCTGAAATTACTAAGTTCTAAATTTCTTCTGCTGTAGCTAACTCTAGATTATGAAATTGTGTATTCAGAGCTTCAAAAAAGATAAATTTATGATTTTTGCATTATTTTCTTCAAATAAAAAAATTAGACTGCTTTCAGGGGAAATTTGGAAGAAAATTAACAGGATATGTATCTAAATTGTATTTCAAACATATTTTACCTTTGAAAAATGAATTACCCTCAAAAAATAGGGAATGAACAGAGCTCTTCCATGATTTTTTACCGATCCACCCATGTGTATTCAGAGGAATGCAATTTGCAACTTATCTGCTCGAAAAACCTGTTTCAAGCATTCTTTATTATCCCAAACTGGTCTAGTGACCTTGACCTTTGTGGGAAAAGAGGGTAAAACTGATAAAACGAGATTCTTCAAATTTTTGACAGCACATTTACTGTGATTGCATAAGGGTAGAACGCTTTGGGTCAGGATGACCCGCCCCGCGGTATTAGGTATACAAGTTTTTTACAAAAAAATGGTAAAAGCTAGAATCCTCATTTTTTCACAGTTTACTATTAACAATGATTCAGGAAAAGTCACAAAATTTTTTAAGTCTGCGTTTGTAACTTTTTGAGAAAAACGAAATCAAAACTTGTTTTGGGTCAAATTGACCCACTCCGCGGTTCTAGTGTTAATAGGCTATACTAAACTATTTCATAGATGTAATTTATCTTTACTCACAACCCAATCTTATGAATTACAAATATGAGATTCTAAAACAATCTTGTCTTTTAGGGAAAGAAAAAATCTTTCTGAATCATGGCGTGAATAAGGTTGAAGCTTCAAGTTATAACCATATATATTATACATAAACCAACTTGTATCCAATATCTGTAAGAAATTCATGTATTCAATGCACATAATGTTAAGAATAAACAACTTTTTAAGGTTTTATTGTCATGAAATGTAATTTGCATTAGTATTTAAAATGTTTTTAACTACTTACTGAAGCTTTTACTTTAATCCGACAACTCATACTGTGAGTCATTCTACTTCAAGAAAAAACCCTATTTTTGTATAAATTTATCAATTTAGATCAAAGATACCAAACTCGTTGCCCTCAAAGAGATTTTTAATGGTCCTCATCTTTACCGTTTATTTGAGTTTATTTACTCCTTTGCATTTTAGTCCTTTCAGTCAATGGTAATATCGGGCGGCTTAGGATTGAGACGGTTAGAGACGTTTTCAAACTCCTAACTTCAAAAATATAGAAAACATATTTCCTTTTTTGATAGACTCCTTTATTATGAATAAAAAATATTTTTTAAATTAAAAAAGCGCTAATTTATTCAAATTTTTAGTTTTATTATTATGAACAAGAAAATTATTTATGTTAAGTTGCTATAAAAATATATACACCAATTATTGTATATTATTGAACTGTAGTCAATAATATACCATATATAATAATATAATAATTAATATAATAATATACCATAATATAGTGCCATTAGGCACCAAAGCTCCCATTTTTGGAGAATTTTTAAAAGATTTTTTTTCACCAAAAAGACATAAAGATACATACTTACCATGTGTAAATAAATAAAAAAGACGAAAGATTTTATATTTGAAATTTTGTAAATAAGTGAAAAATGAAATTTTATTCATAAATAAATAAAATTGGCTGCTGTAACTAATATCTTATCTTTTTTTTAGTTTATTCCTTTTCAGTAATCGATTACCCTAGATATTACACTATCGGCAAAACAGCTATTAGACATTTCATGAACTGTCTAAAATATTTAGACATATCATGTAATTCTGGAACATTACACGATCTGTCTAAAAATTTTAGTCACTTCGTGTAGCTGGTCGACCATTACACGATCTGGCTGCAGTTCATGATATGTCTGATTTCACGATCTGTCTACGACATATACAACAGACGTGCTTTTCTTCGAAACACAATAATCAAGTATTTCTAAATACCTTTTGAAATGAGTTCAGGCTTGAATGAAACACGACCTTCTTTCTTAAAAATGAAATAATTGAAAATTCTTTTATTCTGTGCTTGCCACCGTCTTTCCAATTCCTTTAAATACTAAAATTTCATCACAGTTCTAGGATAAATGAGATTTTTTTTGAAGCAGAACATCAAGTAGAAATGCGTAGAGTATTAAAAAGGAAGGGAATATTTTTGTAAAAGGGAATGGATAAAAGAAGAATATCGACAGCGTTTGTAATAGGCTTCGTAGGAATTCTTGTATCAGTAGGACGGACGGCTGACAGTGATCTTCAGTACATTTTCGAATTCAACGTTAGATGTGCATCTTGTTGTAAGTCTAAAATTTTCTTTTTTTAACAGTGAGAGTTTTTTATTAAAATATGCCATAACTTTTGTGTTTAAGAGCTGAGGGATATAATATTCTCAAAATATGAGCAAATTATTACATATGGCCGTGATATAAAAATATGGTCTTCCAAAACGAGATTAGCCTTTTGTGCTTTACAGTTCTAAGAGAATTTATCTTAATTTAATTAAAATTAATTAAAATTTAAATATTAATAAGTACACGACAGTTAATTAGTTGTAATAGACTTCAAACGAAAATTTGTTACACACTTTTTCTAAAACAATAATATTTTATGCTATGGAAATAAGCTTCAAAGTTACTGCATGATTTTCCCCACTTTCACACATAACACAAAGTAGCGAAATGAAAAGTTTTCTTATTTCTCCATTCTTTCCTATGCGTTAAATTTCATTTCATTTTTTCAGCGTTTTCAACATTTTACATAAATAGAACAATTTAAAAAAAAATATTTTTAAGTAATTAAAATCATTACTATGTGAAAGGCGAGTAAGAGTACGCATGGGTTTTTCTCCTGTTGGCAATAGTGTAACCTGAACCAATTATGGTATTTTAAGTTATTTTTATTTTCATCCTTACTGTATTTTATTTATCTGACAAAATTGGATTTTGTTGTATAAGCATAAGGAAGGAATCATATTTTCTTTGTAAAAAAAGAACTAATTATAAATGTGAGGTATGTTTCATTTGGAACAGTGAGACATTCGTTAGAATTTAACTGATGCAATGAGTTTTACGTAACGATTTACATCAGCAGCTAAGAGTTACTCATGGAAGAGATAGTTGAGATTTTTGTTGAGATAATCATATACTAATTCATCTTATTCCTCAACGAATGAGAATAATGGGTACAGCTATTGAATGAATGATTTATTTCCCCCTTTGAAAGATCTACGTCTACTCTTATCTTTAGCTGAAAATTGACAAATGTAAAAAAAAAATCCAGGGAAAGTACACTGTGAAATAGGATAGATCGAAAAATCTTTAGGGGATGGGTTGCCAAAAATTGTGTATTGGTATCAATAACACGTGTGCAAAATTTAAAGGGAAAAAAACAACTTCTAGAAGTTGAGCATTGAGCTTGAAATCTAGAAATATTAGAAAATTACACCTATGCATAAAAACAAGTTGTAAATAGCAAAAATTCTTTAAATTGATATTCTGTCTTAAACGATGTTCAGTAGGTAAAAATAGCTCGTAGCTTTTTTCTGCTACATATAGCTACAATATTATAATTATATTATAATTTTATTTTATGTATTTATAATTTTATAAAAGGTATAAATGGGGAAAATTAAAAGATTTACACTAAGTTGTTATCTAATTTAAGAAATATATTAGTTATTTTTTACCTATAAATTTTCACATATCTACTTAGAAACATAAATTGATTTATTCTCTAATTAGATAATTTAAAGCTTAGCAGTAAAGCTATAAATTACTAGGTAATAAATGAATAGCTTTATAGGTTATGCTTTAAAAAGTATGGTTAGAACAAAACAAAATGAATGAAAGGAAAATCCTTACAAAACATCCTTTATCTATTTACCATGATAATGAACTAAAAATATCCAAACCATCAGTTTCTGGGGCTGATGGTTTGACCTTAGCTAACTACCTTAGCTATTACCTATTAGTATATTTTTATTCAAAAATTAAAACTGAATAGATTTAATAATTTGATTCACTCTAAGGCATTGTGCCTTTCTAGAAAATATTTCCTTACTCACTAAAATAACTTTTTTCATTTAGCTTTTTTTAACGAACCGAGGGTGGTGTTTTCCAGTTGTATGCACAAACTACCAAGAACAGTAAGTAAGTTACTAATTTACTAACAAGTTTGGAAAAAAAATATGTTGCCAATAAGCTTCGTATAATGCAAAAAAAAATCATCATAACTTTTAAAAAGACTCCATGTCTTTCAAAATTAATTATTTCAAATTAAATTTATGAAATACAGCGAAACCGCCTTCGCGAATCAGCAGAATTCGTATACCAATCAATACAAATTCGGGTGATTCGCGCAGGCGGTTTCGCCGTTTACGGAGCCCTGAATACGGCCCTAAATTATCTTTCTAACCTAAAACGAAGATGTACAGATATTTACTACGATAGGAAATATACTCTTAAAATGCCACCACATGAAAGCACATGAGTTATAATACATGAGCGTCAGATAGAAGAGAAAAAGAGTAAAATCAAGAATCACATAGTGCCGGCAAAAAGAAAGTACTTGGATTAATACTCATAAAAAGGGGAGATAATGTAGTAGCATCATGGGCGTTATTTCGGGGGAAGGGGGACATTCCCCCCTCCCAAGGTTTTCACTGTTATGTGAAAAATAGCTGCAAGTCCCTTGAAAATTCTGTAACTTCTACAAGGAACATCGGGTGTTACCCAAAAATTCCCAAAAGGAGTTAAAACACTATTCGTGAGGATCAAGTTAAAAAAAATTCTGGGGGAGAACCCCCTCCTGATGTTTGACGCCTGTTATGCAGTGTTTTTCCATTGAAAATTTTGCAGCTTACCAGAAGAGGTTCCCTTTGGGTGTTCCCCAAAGAGTTTCAAAAGGAGATATTTAAAGGGACAATTTTCAGAACTTTTCTGGGGGAGAATCGCCGACGTCCCTTAAACTTTGACATTTTTTTATAACTGTTTCCCTATAAAATTATGTGGTTTACAAGGAACTGTTCTCTTTTGATGTAGCCTAAAGGGTCTCAAAATGAGCTGAAACACTATTTTAAGAGGTTAATTTTCAAAAATTTTCTGGGGGGTGACCAAACACCCCCCCCTTTTTACTTGGAGCTCACGTAGTAAAATTTTAACTTTATGTGTAATATTATTCACATATTACTATTCTAAATTATCTAAAACTTAATGTATAAATGTACTCGTTAGGGGGTACCTTACCGTTAAGGGGTTACGACGTGGCCAAGCCCCACTTAAAAAAAAAATCCTGCCCCCCCCCCACCCCCCAACCAAAAACTTAAATGACGCCTCTGAGCATCATAGAGATCGTGTAAGGATAATATCCTGACAGTATGAAAACTTAATTTTACAGTTAATTTGGAATCGTAAAACTATAAATAATTAAAAGAGTCTTGAGCCAAGAAGGAACTTTTCGCAATCCGCAACACTACGCCTGCGTCAAAAGTTAACCCAATAAGATAGATGTCATAATAAGTTTTTTAAGTTACTGAATCTTCACACTGGGGCAGGGGTAAGATGCTTTCCTAGTATGCGATAGTTCCTGAGTTCTATCCCCGGTTATTATTTTATTAAAAACTTTTATTTTCCTAGAGAAATTTCAACCAACCAATTCTCTTGTTCTCTCTCAACCAAACCTCTTGTTAAAAAAATAAATTCATTTTTATGCTCTGAATCCTGCTGTATAAAGAGAGGTGGTAAAACTTGTGGGAGATTCTTAAAGGAATTTGTACTGCACATTGTCACAGGCCAAACGTCTTAGGGGACATCCATAAATTGCGTGAGGTCAAAAAGGGGGGGAGGGGTTTGGAAAAACCTCACCAAATCTCACCAAGGGGGGAGGGGGGTCGATTGAAATCTCACGTCAACTTTTTAAGTTAGAAATTATTAATGTTCGGCACTAGTTAACTAGAACTAGTTGTAACTAGTAGTTAACTACTGATCAACTAGTAGTTAACTAGTAGTTTAACTACTTTTGGTTTAAACTAGTTCAACTATTAGTTGAACTACTTTTTTTAATAACTACTAGTTGAAACTACTTTCAAAATTTCAACTACTTTCAAAAAAATTCTTATTAAAATTTTTATCAAAGTACAGAAAAAATTGTACTGTAACAAATTTAATTAAGATGGTAGAGTACTCAAAATATCATAACCAGAATTAAAGGCCCTTTTTGCGCGTTTTTTTTGAATATAGATAAGAAAGATGTATTAGAATTTGGGCAAAAAATAGGTTATGAAATTAAATAGACTAGTTAACTAGTAGTTAACTACTTTGGGAAACAGTTAACTACTAGTTGTAACTAGTCCCAGGAAAAAATAGTTAACTACTAGTTGCAACTAGATTTTCCCAGACTAGTTAGTAGTTGGTAGTTAACTATTTTTTGACCACTAGTTGCCGAACACTAGAAATTATACATTTCTTTGTTTTTTAAAAGTAATGAGAAAGGAAAATCATTTTTAAAAAGTTGTAGGTAAATCTCACGTGGGGGAGAGGGGGGGGTCCAGCAAAATCTCACTAAATCTCACCAAGGGGGGGGTCCAGATTTTGGAAAAAACACCTCACGTAATTTATGGATGTCCCCTTACCTTTCAAATATATTTTTAAAAGGTCTAAAATATTGACTCTAAGGAGGATATTACAGGATTCCTGGCAAATATTATTATTTTTAAAAGAGTTCTTTATGATCATCTTGTGAACAAAACAAAAACTCCCTTAAGGTGTCAACTAATGGAGCTTACGAAGATTTTTATAAACAACTTTTAATACTCGGAATAAAGTGAGATGAAATATTAAAGTGCGGTTTTTATCCTTTTAGTGTTTTGATAAGTTTCCTGAATGCCTTATGGACAATTTTGGAACTTATTCTATGTATGCTAAAGAGCAGTGGAATTCATACTGTGTAATTGAAGGCCTTGCCACGAGGGTAAGATTGCTTATTTTTTAACAAACATTTAATAAGAATTACTTACAGTCCAACTCGGATTATTCGTAGTTAACTCAAACTATTTAAAACTTTATTTTTTTAAAAAATTACACATTTTATCTTTAATATGAGATTTGAAGAATGCTTGGTAAAGTTATTTTGTCAATGAGGAAATATTTAGTAAAAATTTCATAATATATAACTTAAAGCTTTATATATAGGTATGAAAATGAAAAAACATCATTTACATTACTGCGGGTAAAACTACCATTTAATAGGTGTGAGATTGTTTGTGGTCTCATTTTTTTTGAAGAGTTTATTCACTTAAGGTTAGAAAATTGGTCAAGGATGTGTAATTGTGTATGAAATAAATACATCATCAGTCAGACTTACTAGATTAATACAGGTTAACTTACTCTTGAATTATGGGATATATTGTACTCTTCCGCTCGGATAACACTTTTCCGCTACGATAACGACGAACATGGTGTATGGAGTCCTGACTATTACATCAGGGTAACAATGAAAACTTTTGAGTGAATCTTCTGTTCCATTTTCTAGCCAAAGACGCGCTTTCGAGCCATTGAGCCCCGGCTTCAACTCTGTGAAATTACTTTACCAGTAATCAGCTATTTCTTGATTGCGATCTATCCCTTGACTGATTTCCGTATATTGGTAACCCTGGAACCCGGAATGGGGAACCTGGGGTCCACAGACCACAGTTTAATAACCTCTGCTGTATACAGGGGGGTCCTTAATTCATGGTACAAACTTCTAGGGGTGTTAGAGTACACCTAGACGAACAAGAATTGGTATAGGAAGGGGGGGTCGCAGATACGCCGTTAAAGAGCTAGGACCGAATGTAGTGCGAGTGCGTTTCAAAAGGCCGTTTTTAGAAGGCCCGTGTGTGACGAAACAAATCATAATAAAATGAAAAACATTATTGCATGAGGCACAGGAATATCCGTACTACTTAAATCCTCAATGTGATAGAAATTGGACCACTTGCTAAACCGTGGCGTGAGTTTTAAAACGTGCAATATTCATCTTTTAGCCAAAGAATGGAGTTCCCTTAATGGTACTTAGAAAAATGATGATCGGGGAAGGAATTTTCAATGATCATACAGTTCCAATGATCAATGTATGATCATTGAAAATTCCTTCCCCGATCATCATTTTTCTAAGTACCAGTAAGTACCAATACTACTAAGTACCAATGTAAGGGATCTCCCTTCTTTGGCTAAAAGATGAATATTGCACGTTTAAAAACTCACCCCACGGTTTAGCAAGTGGTCCAATTTCTATCACATTGAGGATTTAAGTAGTACGGATATTCCTGTGCCTCATGCAATAATGTTTTTCATTTTATTATGATTTGTTTCGTCACACACGGGCCTTCTAAAAACGGCCTTTTGAAACGCACTCGCACTACATTAGGTCCTAGCTCTTTAACGGCGTATCTGCGACCCCCCTTCCTATACCAATTCTTGTTCGTCTAGGTGTACTCTAACACCCCTAGAAGTTTGTACCATGAATTAAGGACCACCCTGTATAGTATCGATCAGCCTTGATACAGTTTAATATTTTTCCAACCATATCACTCGCACAAAGGCATTAATGTTTAGTAGGAAAGATGCATCGCAGGATAATCTCTTCATTTTATCCTTTTTTGGTGAAAATATAAAACGTTCTTTACATTTATGATACAGAACTAAAGAAATACTTTGAATACACAAAATAGCTTTACGATGGGACAGATAATAAATCTTCAAAATGGTTCAAAACGGAGCTTCATAGTAGGAAATGGTTATGCGTTTGAACATCAGTGAGTTTGTCATCAGCTCATAGTATAAAATCTTTTAAATTCACCATGTAATGGATGCTAGTACGTACTTTACCATACTCCCTTACTGTAAAGAGTATAATATTTTTACCCCTTGTCACAAACCCTTAAAAACAGACAAATATTATTTGATAAAATAAAAGTAAATATTTATACAAAATAGAAGAGATAGTTTATAAAATACTTGTTTTCTATTTTCTGTCGTTTCTATTTTTCAGATGAGTAGGTGCCTTTTTGAAAATCCCGCCTGTATTCCAGGAAATGGAACCGGAAGACAACAAATTAATTCCGATGGGGAAACTAAGGTAAGTAATCTTCTCCAGTTTCTCATCTCTGGTATAAAGTATTTAAGAATAAGAATCAAATTTAATGATATTCTATACACTCTGTCGGGTAAATAAAGCAAAGCTCAAAATCAAAGTTTAAATATCGGATGGGATGAAATTGTTTGTATGGTAATTTTACAAATTTTATTGTCCTGCATCTTCTGAACTGTGTTACTTAAATGATTAAAAGTTATTAAACAATGATGTGTATTACGAAATACTAATGGAGTTTTCTCTTGAAAATTATAATGGTCTTTCCATCTTATATTAAATATATGCATCCTTACCACCCATACTAAAGCAATTTATATTCTGTTCATTTAAACTGAAGTAAAAAACTTAAGTGCCATGAACATTTAACAGTTCTTAAAACTTTTAAAGCCCAAAACCTTCAAGTGTTTAAATGAAACTATGAAACTAAGAAGTAGGGTGTGAAAACTGGGGAACCAAGTCTATTTACAATTGAAACATGCTATTATTTGATATTGAGGGAACATTTTACCTTTGACGTTTGACGTTCCTTCCTTATGTAAAAATTGTGTTTTTATTTACAGAATTCTCCTAGACTAGGACCTAAATTTCACAGATTCCGAGTAAGTGACAATTGTGTTTTATTATCAAACCCTTTTAATATTTTGATCTCTTGACAACTCCTGACTGATTAACAAGTAAAATCAGAAGCAGTAGACCAGTGCAGGTAATTATAGCGTGTTTTACTTCAGGATAACCCAGATTCGACCCAGTGGCTAAAGCATTTGAGCTAATCCAAGTTCCTCCCTTACCCTATCATTGTGTTAACAAATGAAGCAAGAGAAGTCTTACTGCCGTGTTCACCGGTAACTTGACCGGCGGTTAACCCAGCAGTCAAGCTTCTGATTGGCAATTGAAGAAGGAAAACTAGTTTTCCACCAATCAGAGGTTTGACTACCAGTTAACCGCCGGTCAAATTACCGGCGAATACGGCCGTTAGTAGAAAAAGCGTTGGAGGTTTTTATCAAAGCCTTAACCATTTATATATGATTATGCGTTTTATCATTCAAGGGAACCTTTTGCAAAATCTAAATATGTTTTCAGATCACGACTTGTATATCTCAATCAAAAGGCTACCATTGTTTTTGTTAAATCTAGTTTACAGTTAAGATTTCGTTCTTTGTTTCTTAGTGTTCGACAGGTTTTTATTCTTGTTTACAAAGTTAATTGTCTTGAAGTGCATGGTTCACAGTTTATGAATAAGTTGTGTAATTATTCATGTGGATGAATATCACTATTATTTTTTAAACTTTTACTCTCAAGTTTGCGTTTTGTTATATTTACCCTTTAAGAACATTAAAAAAAAAGTTATTATAATCTTTTCAAATTTTTTTTATTTTGTTCCAGAAATCTAAGATTTTACAAAAAACGATATATCATTCTTATATTTCCAGTGTAATTATTACTACTAATTACACTAGGATTCCTATGTATATAAGTAGTCGTTTAAAGCAGTAGGAAGTTAATCTCATAGATATATATCTATACTAACTTAACATTAATTATTTCCCTGACACTGGACACTGTTATAGACACTGGATTTAACGTAACGTTAGTATTTATATCTATGGTTAATCTACCAGACTCGTGTAAATAACCAGCAGGTTTCTTACGCAGGGCATCTCTCCTTGCAAAACCGGATGTGATAGTGATAGACGATTGCGCTGCTCCGAACTCCAGATAATCGTAATTTCGATGTTTAGTATTGGGTAAATTACCCCCGACGAAAATTTTAACGCTTTGTATAAACAGAAAACGTGATGTCCATAATTACCTCCCAACTTTTCGTATAGATATATATACTAACTTAACATTAATTATTTCCCTGACACTGGACACTGTTATAGACACTGGATTTAACGTAACGTTAGTATTTATATCTATGGTTAATCTACCAGACTCGTGTAAATAACCAGCAGGTTTCTTACGCAGGGCATCTCTCCTTGCAAAACCGGATGTGATAGTGATAGACGATTGCGCTGCTCCGAACTCCAGATAATCGTAATTTCGATGTTTAGTATTGGGTAAATTACCCCCGACGAAAATTTTAACGCTTTGTATAAACAGAAAACGTGGTGTCCTTACCTCCCAACTTTTCGTATATCTGTGCTTTTGATAGGGTAGTTATAGACACTCTTTTAAACTAAAGAATTCAAGTTTTAACCCTTTCACTCTAACTATTTTATTTTTCATCAAAAAAATTTAAAATTTTGAAAACATGCTTATTTACCAGTCAGAACAACAGGGTTCAAAGGAAAAAAATTAATTTTAATTTTTTCATTAAAATCTTTGATGAGTCCAAATGGCATCATTGGGAGTTAAGGGGTATAAAAGTGGTACTGAATCTAATGCCATATTTATCCTCAGAGAATTCATAAATGATAATATAGGTAAATATTGATATAAACTATTGTTATAAGACTATTTTTTAACATTTTTATCCATTTTTTTAAAAAATGATACAAAATTAGCGAAAATAATTTTTCGAAATAACGAGGTTTTCGAGATAACGAATTTCGAAGTATCGAGGATATACTGTAAATAGATATGCCCTATTTTTAAGATAAAAACAGTCATTTTCTATAACATAATTGGTCGATGGGGTAAAATATTTTTCGAAATAACGAAGTTTTCGTTATAACGAATTTCGAGATATCGAGAGTATAACGTAATTATCTTATTTTTTTTATTTCTATGGTTGCATTTAACTAATACATAAAGTAATTTATCAGAAATATAGCTTTACATTTGATTTATAGCATTTTTTAACATATTATCTACAGGAAAGTAAGGGATGCTGATTGACCTTGAACTCCCAATGATGCCATTTGGAATCATGACTTTTCAATAAATTCTAAAACCAAAATTTTTAGAGGAATATTATTTTAAAAGATCAATATACTCTCTACAATCATTAGTTTACAAAATAAAACAGTATTATTTTACTTTAATTTATTTAAATTGCTTCAAAATTAAAATTGTTTTACACAGATTTAGCAAAAAAAATTTTTTCCAAAAAGCTCTATTTTGATCATTTATTGTGAAATGAAAATTTAATGGTAAGAAAAAAAATAAAATATTTTTTAAAGGAGAGTTGGATGAAGATTCTAATAGTATTCATTTGGAGTCTTTGGTATTTCTAGGAAAGACGAAAAAAAATCCCAAATACCATGATTCCAATTGGCATCACTGGGAGTGAAAGGGTTAAAAGTATGTTCTTAGAAATTGAAACCATGATTACCTAAGACAAAGATTTTCAAATGATATAAAAGTAAAAATTTATCAAATACGAAAATGTTTATGTGACTGCAATCAACCCACTTAACCCTAGACGTAATTTCAGCTTATTTGATTACTAATGTTTCTCATTATTTCAGTCGTGTATGAAACATATGAATGAAAAATATTGCTTCAATACAGCATATCCTAGAAGAATGTACATCCCACCGAAGAGGAACTACACTGAAATGGCGTTTCGGAAGTAATCTGTTTACTAAAACACACATTCATATTTCGATCAGATAAACATTTTATGTAAAGAATTTAGCATTAGGAACTGAAAAATGTTATATGCATTCTTCTTGTTTGAAATTTTCTTTCAATAGAGATTCCAACAGGAGTGAAATAAAGATTACAGTGCCTTTGAGACTAATGATTAAAAAATAAGACTAGCCGAAATATGGCGAAGAATTTCAAAATCCAAAGTAAGATATGGTGGGGGTGGTGTAAAATGGATATAAGGAATATTTATAAACTTTAATCATCATGGAAAAAAACATTAAACTTCATTAATATTAACTGTAAAAATCCCTATATTCATTTTACCCATCTATATCAATTCACCCCACTCCACATTAGTATGTTACTTCTAGAAGTAGCAAAAAATTCCTTTGGAATTTTATTTCAGAACTTCGTGTCAAAAACAAATAACTATATTATGTGCTTCTTTTATCAGATGATCAATTTTATTTTTGTTCCATATTTTGGAGATTTTAAATTATAGTTCATTTAAGGAGACCTGCAACCATTTCAGTTTTTTTTTCTCACCTTTTTCCACTCAAATAACCTGAGCGTCTTCTTTCGGTTGGTTGAGCAGTAAAAGTGATTGAAGTCGTTAAAAAAACTCTACTACTTTTTTAAAAACTATAGTTATTCTTAATTTATTACAGTACAACTAGGGGAGAATGTTACTCAAAATTGGTTAGACGATTTTGATCTGTTTAAATTTAAAATTTAAAAGTTATATTGATTTAATCGAAAGTTCAAGGGACCAAGAAAAATTTTCAAGTAATATACGAATTAGAAGCATTCGAAATGGTTTAATACTTTCATAATTGGATTACAGTAGTGTCAACCAAGTACAGATTTGGAGCACAATTTGTAGGGCTGTGATTTATATGTAATTAAAACTGAAAATATGTAGGGGAAAGTATTGTACCTCGAACCTACTTGTGCCTCGGTCTTACATGTTTTAGCTCAACTTTTTGTAGTATGGCAACACTACACTTACAGTTAGAATCATAAAATTTGTCTTTTTATGCTATAAAACTATATGATAACACTGAAAAATTTAAAAATTTGCGAACTGTTTCTTTCTTGAGGCCTGAAAAAAGTAATATTTAATTTGCTAATATCCCCTCTAATATTGAAGATATTTTCAAGAAATTTACTTTTTTATTTCATGTCTAGGAGAGCTGAAAGGCATCTAAATGAATTATCCAGGGTCACTTAACTAATGGTACACCTTACTTCCATGACCCTAGGAGAAATTGGTTCCATGTAAATGAAATAAAAGCCGTGAAAAATCTGTGTGCAACACGCTTTGTCTTTTAACTGTTTTATTTGTTTCAAAATAATTAAAATTTTAACTAACTTTTATTTATTTTTTATTAACTAATATTTGTGACTTTGTCGGTATTTAAAATGGAAATACACTGTTATAATCATAGAGTTCTAATATTATATACTATTAGATCTCTATGGTTATGATGCATTACATAAATTATTCTAATTTATTTCACTAAAACTAGTAGGTAGGTAATGATTCACAATTTGAAAAATACACAAACAATTTTAGAATTTAAACTTTACTTTTATTTACTAGCTTTAAACCATCACAAAACAATTCTTCATTGGGTTTTATATTGAAAATGAGTAACCCAAATGTCAGTAAAGATGCAAAAAAAGTCAACATAAAACTTTTAGATAACACAACGAGATCACAAGCTGTCATATAGATCAAGTCTTTCTTCTCCATTCTTTTCAGTAGAAACAAATTTTCTTGACGCAGCGTGTCGAATCTATGTTTTTCTATCAACATTCCACACGTGAATTTAACTTTCAACATTGCTTCAGGAATTTTAGAGCAGAATAATGAAAGAGTAACAATGAAACCACTGCATGCGAGTAAGGTAACTACTATATCTACATATAGTTCCTTTTCAATAGTAAAATTAGATAGCAAACATTTAGCAAGAACTGAATACATACTTGAAAAACTCACCAAAAGGATAAGCAAAGATGGTTTGGATATGACTTCTTTTGTCAGGTATAACATGTTCAAAATCACAAAGTACTCTCTAATTACGTCAGATGATTGAACTCCAAGTGTTTTTAAATTAGTGACATAATTTTTAAGAATAATGTGGCAACGCTTTAAAAGAATACATAAAGACCAAACAGCAACACAAGGCCATTTTATGTTGATTAAAAAATATCCATAACAGACAAATACAATATTCAAAAACCGCAATTCTTCACTTTTTATCGGATAACCAAACAAAAAAAAAGAAGTATGACCTTCATTTTTATTAAAATAAATGCTTGCTTTAGAAACTGCGTAAGAAATAGATATAACATGGAGGAAAACCGAACAAAGTATTTCATAATACGTAGATTTTTTCGCAGAAGTGTTTATTGTTAAGAATGAATCTTGTATCTTCCAAAGTTTCTTCATTCTACTTTCCTGCAGGGAAAAGGAGTACCACAACATTGTAGACAGAATGGTAATTGAAATGAAAGATAGAGACATTTTGCTTTCTAACCATATAAATAGAGTACATCCCGATATAAAGTTGTGCACTCCAAACATGTGAAAAATTGCAACTGAAAGGAAGAGGCATGACTTAGAAACTATCTGAAACGTATAACTAGAACTTTTCACGTGGTTAAAACACCCAAACGGAAAATCTAATGCAATCATTTCTATATGCCCTTATTCAAAGGTAAATGTGAGGTATAAGAATAGAAACAACGTCTTATGGTACTGTTATTAGAAAATTTGCATAAAGCTTTGGTTTTTGGGCGAAAATATGTCACAGTTGCAAACACACTTATTGGTGCTTCACGGCATTATGCATATGTATGATCCCGTTGGATTTTATCAGTGAAAACCATGGGAATGAAAACTTAAAAGGATAATCTTTACAACGGATAACAACACATATTGGCAAAAGGTTTATGGGTAGCTTTTCTTCCACGTAGATTGCCAAAAATTTAATGAATATAATCAGTTACTTAGTAAAATTGTGTTGAAAATTACGTTTCTTTGTCTAAAATCCAAATACCTGTTTCAATGCAAAATGAAAATCAAACGTCTGTATAAAAACAACTGATTAAGAGGTTTTGGATACATTGTTTAGAAAGAAAGAGTTTAATTTAATCTCCTTTAAAAAGTTCGTATTAGACATCAAAATCAAATCATAAAAAGTGTTTGAACAAAAGTTTATAGCTCTAAAATCTTTCTTCGAATCAATGATAATCGATGGTAATCCCATTAAAAGGGCCTCTTGTTTATTTTTCAGTCAACAAACATGTTGATTGATTTTGGTTGAATGTTTTTGATAAGAATGTTCTCATAATTTAGTTAGACCAATATTTGCACAGTCAGTAAGCCCCTTTTGTTCTAGAGTTTGTAAAGAGCAATTGTTATCAAAATAAATTGGAAAGAAGTATTCTTAAAAGCACTTTTAAAAATTATGCTTGATTAGATTAGATATGCTACCTATTTTATAAAAAAACTTTATTTCATTAGTAAAGTGTTAATGTCGTGTCTATAATGTAGTTAAATCACGGTGAGAGACCAAATTTTAAACGCTTAAAATAGGTGTATTCAATCGAAATTGCCTTTTAAAGGCCCCTAAATTTATGGTAATAAAATTTAAATATGTATAAGATAATATTTTTAAAAAATTCTGAGGTAATATTTTTATTTGTGTTGAATATTTTAATGATTCTATCTAGTTAGTATTTTCAAACACAATTTCTCTTATTACGTTTTAATAAAACTCAAACTCTCTATTTCCCTAACTGGAGAGATGAAATGAGAAAAAACAAAGATATTCAGATATTCATTTAATTAAATAGTGATAGCTTATTTATACGAATTAATTTGCAGCGTTCATATAGTACAAAAAAGGTTTTAGACTCAAAAGTCCAAAAACACTATTATTTCATAAAAGAACTAAATGTTTTATAGTACTTTTAGAAACTCTTGAAAAAAAAAACATTTTGTCGGAATTTTTTATTAAGGGAACACGCTTATACAAAAACACAGTATAAACAGGTAAGATTTCTGTGTGATAATTATGCATTTAATATCTTTCTATCACAAAAATATAGAAAAAAAGTTGATAAACCCTAAATTTTTAATCTTGGAATATACATTAATAAATAATACAGAGTGTCTCAAAAACCCTTTCCATGCCTTCATCTTTAGAACACCTTCGGCTACAATCATGACGAAGTTGTCTATAGTAAATTGGCTTTGCCCTATTCAATGTTACCGCTTTTAGGAACTTTTAGAGGTAAGTTTAGTATTACTGTTATAGAAAAAGGAATAGAATATACTAGAAAGAAAGTTTTTTTTCATAAAATGGCACCAGAAAGCAAAGTTTGTGTAACTTAGAAAGCTGACTATAGTAGGCGTTTATCATTTTAAGATTCTTTGCATCCTTTATCAGCTATTGTTTCTGTGAAAATTAGCAATTCAAATGTCAACAAGGATCCAAACGCGGACAGCACAAAACCGTTTTTGAAATCAACCAAATTACATCCTGCTATTTACACAGCATCTTTCTAATTTATAATTATCTCAAAAACAAATGAAACGTCTGGATGCTTTATCTTTACACTATGTAGCTCCTGCATTTTTATCAGATCTTATTTTAAGGTAAAAAACTAAAGAGTAAAGATTTATTTTCTTTCATCACACAAACAGAAAAGGAAATTTCACTTTCTATTTACTTGTGAAAAATAACTTTAATTCCTTATGTAAAATAGAACATATATTAGGTTTTCAAATTGAAAATAAGCAAGCCGAAAGTCAGCAATGATCCAAAGGATGTCAATATAAATCCTTTAGTAAGGCAGAAAAAGCCACCCGCAGACATATAAACTAAATCTTTCTTTTCTATCCTCTTAAGAAGGAAAATAGTTTTGTTCTTTAAAGAATGATCGCATCCAAAATGTTCAATATAAGAGCTTGATATGGCTCTCACCTCTAACATTCTTTGCGGAATTCTACAACTGTATAGTGGAAGAACAATCAGTATTCCCAAACCTGTCGAGGCTGTTGCTGTAGAATCCGAAAGGAAATCTAACATCCATTTGTTTTCACCTAAGAGAGTTTTAGCTAACGTCGTGTACGTACTCGAAAAACTAAGCATGAGAATAAATAAGGCTGGCTTAGACATTACTTCCTGCAGTAAATCCATAACTTTCACTATTTCGAAATACCTTCTCAGTTTTTCCGATATCAGGACCGAATCGACATTGGGATCTAACTTCTTCACTTCGTTTCCAAAATCGTGTAGAATTAACTCACAGCGTTTAATTAACGAGCAAGCCGACCATAACGCAATACATGGCCATTTGATGTTGACTAACATGAACGCGTAGCAAGCCACGAAATTTGTCACAGAACTCAATATCGCGTCTTCTATTTTGTATCCAAGAGTTAAAAATCTAATAACTGTAACTTGGTTAATGTCAGATATCGAGTCACTGTAAACTCTGAAACTTGACAGTACTAAGGGAACGGTGGTGAGTATTCCAAGTAGAAATATCTCTATCCACTTCTTTGTGTGGTATTCCGAAGGTAAAAACATGTTTTGTATTAGCACCAGTCTTCGGATCCGTTTTTCTTGCAGGTAAAAGGAAAACCATAGTGCACAAGATAGAACATACAAGAGGATGAACGCCATTACTAGTTTTGGTTCTACAAACTTGAATGAATAAAAGCCCACTGCAAGTGTGTACACTATACTCATGTGGAAAAAAGCTACAGAAATATATTTCCAATACTTCATGATTGCAGGAATATTCTTTGGTGTATAGACGAAAAGTAAAGGAAAGTCAACCGCGATCATTTCTAGAGTCTGATTTTCTTCTTTTGTTTCTATAGACGTTAGAAAACTAGAAACTCTTATGATAATCAGATAAATGTATTTTTAATGTTGAAATTCTTTAACATATTTCGAAATACAGATCGGATTGCATTGCTTAGTAAAAAACGCTTTGAAATTTGCGTCTTTAACAGAAGTGTGTAGAAAATGTTTAATATTGCAAAGTTTTACAGATGCAAGAAAGTAAGGTGACAGTGAAAATGTTACGTGAATCCTTCAACCACTTCTACAAAGGTCTTATATGAGATATGCCCTTTTAGAAATTAAAAAAAAAGAAGAATCAATATGCTGGGGTTTCACAAACTTTAAAAAAGACTTCTAAAAACGTTTATTTATCGGAAACTATTTCTTATCCATGAATTTTTAATTAGTGTAAATGTACGAAAGCCAATGATTCCTTTCTGTATGTGAATAAAAGGTGGTTAGTAGCGTCCATCTACTCTAAATGGTATTCAAAGGTGCATTGATTATTTTCATTGATTACAAATAATAAATCTCCTGAACCACTCAAGCAAATAAAAAACTATTTTGTGAACCTAGTATTATTGATTATTTTGGAAGATATTTTAAAGAAATTAGCATGTCTGGACACACATTTTTTATTTAAGTAAAGAACTTTCTATAATTTAACAACGTATATAAAATTATTATGTTTAAAAATGAAATTTTAAAAGTTTTCTTAAAAGTTTCATTAGCATTATACCTAAAAAAAATTAATTTAAAAGGGTAAAATTAAATTTATCTGAAAATTATTTAAGAATTAGTAATCTTTTATTAAATGAAATGTACTATATATCTACTTTTTATGTGCAAGACAAAAAAATAATAAAAAACCTATGTAGATTTATTATGATTGTATAATACGCAAATTTTAAAAGAATAAAACATACACGTTTCGAAGATGTTTAAAGTGTCCATTGACTCATTGAGGAAAAAGATTTTGTTTAGTATAAGAACTTGAGATTATTCTGGAATTTGATATTATAGTCTTATATTTCACAGAAGCAGGTTTGCCAATTAAGTTTTTTGAGGCCAAATTTAAGAAATTTGTTTTTTTTTAACTCGTCTGGCTTTGAAATTTTCGTTTGGATTTTTTGACTTTTTATTTATTTTTTTGTTAATTCCTAAGAATTTATTTTTTTTAACATTTATGTATGTAACATTTTTATAGGCGTTACTTTTAATACCTTTATTAATTAGCACAATTAATTAAAACTTCTTAATCGTAATCATTCAAATGTATTATGGTAATAATTAAAATTGATGTAGTTACTTATTTTCTGAAAAACGTGAACTGATAGTATTGCAAATGTTGCAAAAGATTGCAGTTGTGGGACAGTATGGATAGTTCCTACGAAAAACTCTCTATTACTGCTCGCATTAGAATTTCGCCTTTCCAAACAACCACTTCCTGGCACGAACGACCAATTTGTAGCTCGGAAAGCAATCATGCAGTTCAAACGAACATTAAAAAGAAATAAGTTTTCTTTTGATATTTTTAGAAATACTTTTACATTACGAAACACTAAATGTTTCGCAAAATGCGGACTACTACTTACAAAACTAACAATAGAAGGGAAATAATTATAAAATCCACACAGCATATCAGAGATTTACTCCTATTATACCCTTTTATCGATACCAAAAAATCAGACGTAATATGCGTCTATTTGCATTGTTTATCTTAGTGTGTTTCGTCATCTTCAGTTCTGATGCAATTTATAGCATTCTAGAGTGCATTGCCTGTGGTAAGTATGCCTCAGCTCAGTGGCGGCTCGTGGGTAGTTAAAATGAGAGTTCACCATTATATTTATAAAATGCAATTACGTAACAATCTCAGAATTAAAACACAATTATATTTATTTATATTATTGGTTGCGAAAATAAATTTCACATGTATGAGGCAACTCATCCAATGGGAAGTATAGCAATGAAGACTTCTTAGTTTATTCGCATACACAGTATGCCAATTTAAAATGAAAATCTAGTTCAATTATCCTTTTGAAACCTCAGGTTTGTCGCTCAAATTGTATTTTGATCCAAAATATTTTTTTTCAAATAATAATAAAAAAATGAAATTCTTCAAAATAATTTACTTTTATAACCACTTAAAAACACATAAAAATAAAGATTAAAATTAAGAATTTTCTCCCCCAGCTCGGCGAAGGCTTTCCTGCCTGCCTCTTTCTTAGTCGCACGTGCCGTTGAAAGCGAAAAATTCGTAAAGCACTATAAAAGCTCTCAAAATTCTTGTAAAAAACTTTTCTTATCGACGTTTTAAATAGAAAGAAGGCAGGAAGCTCATCCTGAATGGAGTACAAGTCGAATGGATTTTAATGAATTTTCCATTGATTTTAATTACATAATTGACTCATTTTCACCGGGGGTTTACGTGCTCATGTGCTTCTACATGGACGAGCCACCACTGCCTTAGCTATTGCTATTTCTTGATAGATTGTTAGACTTGATCAGCTTGAACATTTTATTGCTTTGCTTATTATACTTATTTCCAAAATAGGTATAAATTTTTTAATGAAACAAATTAAGGTTTTGTTCTACTTTAAAATACCGTAATAGTATCAAGCATGGATAAGAGGAGTTTCATGATAAGTGGTACGAAAATGACGGTCCCGACCCGACCCCCCCCCGAGCACTAAACACTCCATAAGCAGAATTTTAGAATCTGTATACTTAAAAAGTTTTCCTAAGTACAAAATTTTCAATTTTGAAGAGAGTTCAATCGTCCGAATATCCCATTGAGATATACCTATGCATTTTTTAGATTAAGTAAGATCATACAGTGAAAAAATCTTTTCACTAAATGACCCATTAATAAAAGATAAACAAGTCATTCTGCATATCTGTTAGGTATTGCCTGATTTAGTAGAAGCAATTGTGGCCATTGAAGGTTTTTACATACGCAATGGCGCTGCATATTAGAAGATTTGAGGCTAAGGAAATGCATGATATTTTCTGGATTAGTGTCAAGCCTATCTAAGTGGAATTATCATATTGGTTACGTTTATCATCTTTTCATAAATACGCTTGCAGGTTAAAATACGCCTGGATCAATTGAAATTGAATTAATAGAAAATATGCGTTACACAACAGCTGAAAATGCACACAGTTTCTGCAGAACCTTTTTTTTCTCTTTTAGATGGAAATAAAAAGAAGGCTGAAAAGAATTTCCTCTCGTGCAATGCGTTCTTACCAAAGAGAGTATGGTATCATATTAATTACTATTTTTTTTTAAATGTTATTGTATTCATTACCATTAGGTTCTTTACGTTTTTGAGAAGACTCAATGATAAACATAAAATCCCTCTGCAGAAAAAGAAACGTTAATATGATGTAATCCTCAAAGGTTACAATCTACAATCCATAAGACAAAGTGTCAGAATAACTGCTATTTTTAACCTTCAAAGTAAACTTATTTTGGACGTTACTTAATATTATTAAATGTGTTTATTAAAGAAAGAAATAGTTATCATATATTTAGTACGTGTTGGTATAACTTAGAATCATGCATTTAGAATCTGATTTTTTGTTTTGTCTTTCTTTGAATAATATAACATTATTGATCTAAAACTAATCAAAGAAACTGCCGTAACAGTAAGAAATATTTTCGAATTTTTTTTGATTTCAGATTAGAGAAAATGGAGAACTATGTGCTGAAAAAATTACTAATTCGAGTAAAATGGAATTGCAATTGAAAAGTATGTGTCTAAATCGGCGCTTGTTGCATGAAGTATGTATTTTTAATATTTTGGTACAATCTGATAAGATATAATTGTTTTATCTTTTGTATAAATGATAAAAAATGGGGATTCAAATTATTTTAATACGTAATACCATTTCTTATACTCTCAGGTTTACCTCTGTACTAATATATCTGAAGGATCACCAGTAAGTGTAACATAATATTGTATTAAAAAAAGATTATGTAAAATAATTTCATGATACATTTTTAATACATCAATGGTAGGTAATAAGTCGTATAATTTAATGCATGATTTTATTTTATACCTTTTGATTGCTTTATACAGCTCATTGTTTTACAGAATGGAACAGAAGGATTGGTAAGACAATTTTTATTTGAATATTTCTCTCTATAACAATTTCCTTTTCTTTCTTTTTCTTTTAATTTCTTTTGGCTTTTCATTATTCTGAAATTTTTATCACACTTGAACCCAATTAAGGGTCCTAGCGGTCTATAGTTGAAGTATGTTAAAATTTCCTCTCAAGTTTTCCATGAAAATAATAGTGTTTTGTGTGAATCTATCTTTCATGGTCACCTAAAAACTATAAATTAGGGTTTCTGTTTAGCTGCTTATAACTATCAGTTATATTATATCAATTATAGTTATATTACAAAAAAAAGAAACCATTGTAAGGGAAACAAATTTTTAAATAACATATGAAACTACGGAAATTTTTTATACATTTAGCTCCCTGTTATTATAGATTTTTCTCGGGTTCGCTTAGTTACACCATTTATAAATATTATACCCAGTCTGGTATTTATCAGAACTATTCTTAAAAAAATTAGTAAATTGGCCGCAAAAAAACTTCCTCGGAAACGAAAAAGAATTTTTATAAAGTATAAAAAAATTTTAAAACTAAAGTTCAATTCGTCTGTGAATTCTTAAAACTAATTCATTTATTTTTCATATGTACTACATTCATCTATTCATAAAATTTATCCACGCTGAATAGCTGTAATGCAACATCTCAGATAAGTGGAAACAATGCTTAGGTTATAAATAACCAACCAACTAACTGTTCAAATAACAAAGAATTTTATTTACAAGGAGTACACTTCTTACAAACATTGTTTTTATTCTTGTTACTTATTTACAGAAGGAAAAAGCATCCATGATGAATTACCTGGTAAGGTTTGTTACCATTCGTCAAATAATAATTAATGAATTTGCTTTTAAGTTTTTTTAGTTAATGTAGAAACTGGTTCAACCGTTAAATCTTACACTAAATAATAGTTTCTTGGTATTTTAGAAAAGTAGTTTAGTTTTCAAAGTAGTAAAAGTAGTTTAGTTTTCAAAGTTTTTAAGATTTTCTTTTTATTTTTAGGCGTGTCTATACGGTATAAAACGAGATAACTGTCTAACACCATTTAAAAAAAGAATAGAAAAGTAAGTATATGACAAAAATATGTTTTGAGTTAATATCCAGTTACATTGAATATTACAAACATAGCAACTTACAAAAAATATGCCGGTACATATTTACAAAACAATGAAAAATAGGTTAAACAAGTTAATTGAATTTATAAAATTACTTTAGACAAGAATTTGCTGTGTTCGAAAATTCCATTTTCGCATAAAACTTGAATTCTCTTAAGGTCATTTGTGTAATTCATAGTCTTTCATACACTTTTGTTTTCAGGGACCGAAAAGAATTATACAAATCATGGCAGATATAGAATATTGAAGATTTAAAAATTATCATGGCTACGTATACCTTATTTACCTACTACTATTAAATGTAATGCAAATATAAAAATAAATGTACTATTTTAGATATATTGAAGGTTTATTGAAATATTTTGCTTAGATTACAATCCCGAATACGCAAATAAGATTTCCCGTAAGATTTAAAAGCCATTTCATTGCCTATTAATCGCAAAAACATAATAATAATGTGCCTATATCTTAAACTTTCATTCATGTAATAAACTTTCATAATATCCTTTTCTCCTACATGTTTACACCATTTCGTTGTACATTATGAAAAAAAAGGTTTAGAAACAAGATGTAAGTTGAAAGAGATAAGTTTCTTCACATTCTCCCTTCATTTCTTACAACCATTGTCACCTAATTTTAAATTGAAGATTAGCAATCCAAATGTCAATAAAGAACCGAAAGCTGTCAGCACAAAACTGTTTTTGAAAACAACCAAGTCGCATGCTGTCATATACACAACATCCATCTTTTCAATTCTCTCTAGAACGTACAAGATATCAGGATGCATTTTTCTCCGTAATTTCTGCATCTCTATCAATTCCCCGGCAGTTACTTTTATCTTTAGCATATAATAAGGAATTTCAGCGCAGTAATAGGTGAGAATTACAATCACAGAGAAACTCATTGAAGCGCCTAAAACAATATCTAGAATATGATTCGACCTTAAATCGAAACCTCTCAACAAAATTGTGGCTAAAATCATGTATGAAGATGAAAACGCGGTCATTACCAACAAAAGAGAAGGTTTCGAAATTACTTCTTTTGTAAGTCTGGTCAATTTCACAATTTTAAAGTACTTGTTGATTTCTTCAAAAGTTTGAATTGAGCCGTCACTTATATCTATCCTCTTCAGTTCCGCGGCAAAGTTTTTTAATATTGATGCAGTTCTCTTTAGCAACTGATGGCACAGATACCATAACGCTACACATGGCCATTTTGTGTTGATGAGATATATTCCGTAAGAAGCAAAGATGCTTATAAGTCCCTTTAGAATATCATCATGAATATAGTTTCCGAAAGCCATATATAATCCTGATATTCTTAATTTGCCCAGGTAATAGCCTTTATAAATAGATGCCGCTATGTGTGCAACAATCAAGAATATCTGAAGACCAGTTTCTTTGGACAATGATATTTTTTTAAGGAGAAAACCAGGTAAAAATTTGTTTTGATTTGTCACTAAATGCATTATCTTGCGTTCTTGGTAATTGAGTGAGTACCACAAGGCGCAAGAAAAAAACCCTTGTGAAAAGAATGCCAAAGAAGTGTTTAAATTCATGGTAGCAGCAATGTAGCAGCCAATCACAAAGAAGTAAAGCCATGAGGTGAAAAATAGACCCACTGAGAAGTACGAAAAGTATTTATAAAACTTGCTTTTTTTCCAACTTGCTTTTTTTTGAATTTTATATACCTGCCTCCTTTTACTATACCTGTTCAAATGATTTCTTGAAAAATAAAACACAGACGCTGATAGTTAACATTTTTAAAAAATTACTTTTATCGTTCTGGAATATTCATATTTCAGTTTTTGGCTAAAAGTGATATTTCACAGCGATGTCAAAGCGATTCCATATTTATATGCCTTTTATAGGAAAAAAGCTTTCTAATTACACGATATAATAATACTCTATTTGAAAAGTGCGAGATCGAAGCATACTTCAATAGAACCTGTGATCTAAAGACACATGTTTCTTTTCACTCGAGCAGCACAAAAGATTTTTTAGAATGTCTGATAAGAATAAACTTTGTAGGAAACTACATTGACGTATCAGTTTTAATGCGTCTTACGAATATTAATCGATCAATCACATTATAAGAATTTTAATTTTTTATTATCTATAGGTACCACATGTATAAAAAGAGAAGCTGTTAAAGGAAGGAATATCTATTAAAGATAAGATTATAAATTGATTTTCTAGTATGGAAACAACCTAGTTTTAATGAGATTTCTTATACAACCATAATCTCCTTTAACTTACTTTATTTTGATACTAAAATTTGTATAACACATATCTTTACTTACATGTGTAAAATGTCTAGTAAAGTATTTTGCCTCAAAAATACAGAAGCGGGTAGGTCCGTCTGTAACGGCATTGTGATAACTAAACACTTGGGCCTTGAACACAAAATCCATCCAATAGGTTTTTAATAATATGAAAAGAACCTCAGAAGCCTATTTGTGTAGTTTAACGCAAAGCATTATGGTGTATTGCTGCTCAACACTTAGCTGCATTCTGAAGACGTACTGCCGCTTCTAAACATGCATCTTCTGCTTTTGGAGCCCCCCTCGCTTGGCTTTAAAAAGTCGCCAGGCCCCAAAACCATCTGCCAGACATTTTATCTGGAATTCCACACTACCATTCCCACCCCAAAAATCTGCTCCATTGCCTTCTTTCTGCTTCGCATGACAAAATCAGTCTCGTCACGTTTGGGACAGACCTTGTATTGTAGTATGAAAGGGAGAAGAATATTTGCCATCATCATTAAGCATTTATTATAAAATGGCACCCGATGGTCGAATTGTGTTTGCTTACAAAACTGCTAAGAGTGGGAGTACATAATTTTATGATTTATTGCAACCATTGTCACCTATTTTTAAATTGAAGATTAGCAATCCAAATGTCAACAAGGATCCGAAAGCAGTCAGCACAAAACTTTTAGTGAAAACAACCAAATCACAAGCTGTCATGTATACAACATCTTTCTTTTCAATTCTCTCAAGAACGAACAAGTTGTCTGGGTGCACTATTCCCCTTATCTTCTGCATTTCTATCAATTCTCCAACGGTTTCTTTTATTTTTAGCATATAATAAGGTATTTTAGCGCAGTAATAGGTGAGAATTACAATCACAGAGAAACTCATTGAAGTGCCAACAACCAAGTCTAGAATGTGACTAGGCTTAAAATCGGAACCTCTTAACAAAAATGCAGCTAAAATCAAGTATAAACATGAAAACCCATTCATTACCAACAATAATGAAGGTTTTGATAAAACTTCTTTAGTAAGTCTGGTTACTTTCACAATTGCAAAGTACTTGTTGAGTTCCTCAAAAGTATGAATTGAGCTTTCACTTAAGTCGATCCTTTTCAGTCCTGCATCAAAGTTTTTCAACATCGATCCTGTTCTCTTGAGCAACTGGCAGAGAGACCATAACGCTATACAAGGCCATTTTGTGTTGATGAGAAATATTCCGTAAGAAGTAACGGTGAATGTAAATGCATGCAGAATATCATTATGAATATGATATCCGAAAGTCATAAATGCTTCTGGTATTATGGTCAGGTAATATCCTTTAAAAACAGATGCCGCTATATGTGTAATAGTCAAGAATATGTGCAGAAAAGTTTCATTGGACGATTGTAATTTATTTAGGAGAAAACGAGGTAAAAAATTATTTTGATTTGTCACTAAATTCATGATCTTGCGTTCTTGGCATTTGATTGAGTACCACAGGGCACAAGAAAAAAACCCTCGCGAAAGGAATGCAAAAGAAATCTTTTTATCCATGGTTAAGAATAAGAATATGCCAATTCCTAAATAGTACAGCCATGCTTTGAAAAATAGACCAACTGAGAAGTGTAAAAAATATTTATAAAACTTGCTTTTCTTCCGAATAAAAAGAACATTTGTCATAATTGGAATATCTACAGCAATCATATCAATTAATTTGTTTGAAAAGATCCTTTACAAACAAATATCAATTTGCAATATACTTAGTCCCATTTCACATACATCAGGTTTTTTCCCTTTAGATCTTTAAATGTTTTAAAATAATAAATTTTCTAGATTTTCTCACGTGCTACAGACATCATCGCTAACCTGACTGCTATCACTGACTGATCACTGATCACTGATCACCGCTATCACTGACTTTAAAGAAGGGAGAAAAAGCAACTACTATTACTAAAGAAAAACGGGTATAAGCGAAAAGCACAAACCTGTAAAAAAAAACCAACCATCCAATCACTGACTTCTCTTTTCACAGTTGTGATTTTTATCTGATTGCATTTTATTGCTACCTGTTAAAGAGATTTCTTGAAAATTAAATCCAGACATTGACAATTTTTTACGGACTTTTCATTGTAACAAATTACTTTTATCGTTCTAGAATAATTGCCATTTTTCAATTGACTCAATGCAGTATTTCACAGCGATATAAAAGGGATTCAATATGCATAGGCCTTAGAACTTACGTAATAAATAGCTTTCGAATTGCACGATACTTTTTTGTTCATTGTATTTTAAAAGTGCAATATCAAAATTTATTTCAATAAAACCTGTAGTCTGAAGACGTATGTTTCTTTTCACTCAAGCAGCAGAAAAGATTTTTAGACAATCGGATAATAATAAACTTTGTAACAAACCATATTGACGTATACGTTTTAATGCGTTCTTACTACTAATTTATCAATCATATTAATAGAATCTAAATTTTTTTGTTTCATTCTAATATACTGTAGTGGTGTAGTGTATAAAAGTATGAAATGTTTATAAGGAAGAAGAATAGTTATCTATTAAACGATATTATAAATTGATTTTCTAGTATGTAAACAACCAAGTTTTAACGTGAATTCTCAAACAACCATATCTTCTTTTACATGTTTTATTTCAATATTAAAATTTGTATAACACGTATTTTACATACATGTATTTCCCTCGAAAATAAAATGAATCGGTTAAACCATTTATTTTAAATTTGGCTTTATCTTTCTATCATATTTAAAATAATATTCTATTGTAAGTGAAAATACAAACCCAATATTTTACCGTCAAGGATAAAAAATTTGATTCGAAAAATATTTTATTGAAAAAAGTATATATCCTATTTAAAATGGAAAAATACAGAAATTACTGATTAGGTTCGAGAAACAAAATTTCATAATTACAATATTTTTACGCTTTGTTTTACCAATTAACAAAATATTAATTTTACGTGAATGAAAAATGAAGTATTTAAGTTTATATTTTAAGGATTTTCATGTTATATACTTTTATGCTCAACAATAAAGTTTCATACATTTCATGCATTACATCTAGACAGATAATGGAATACAAACCCTGTTTTCCCATGTTTTTCAATATTTAGATAATAATAACTATTTAAACATTCATAATCCCTAATTAATAAACATTTAAGCTAATTTTTATGTGCGTGACAAATTATAATTCAATTAATATGTACTATATTAATTACAATGAAGGTATGGTTTAAATTTTATAAACTTAAGTCCATATAAATAAATAATAATTTTAATGATAAAATTGTCATAGTGGTGATAGTACTATATACAGCATTACGTGTCAATTCTTTAAGTCAATGTGAATGCATATCTAATAATATAAATGAAAATTTCAATCAAACAAAAAACATAAATTTCTCTTTTCATGTAAAAAATATGCTACTTGATTACTTGAGCACAGCAGAACATTTATTGGGCTTTCAAATTAAAAACAAGCAATCCGAATGTCAGCAATGATCCAAAGGATGTCAGTATGAAACCTTTGTCAATGCAGAAAAAGCCACCGGCGGATATATAAACCAAATCTTTCTTTTCTATCCTCTTAAGAAGGAAAATAGTTTTATTTTTCAATGAATGATCATATCCAAAATGTTCAATAAAAGATCTTGATAAGGCCTTCACCTCTAGCATTCTTTGCGGAATTCTCGAACTATATAAAGGGAGAATAATAGTTATTCCCATCCCAGTAATAGCTATTATTAAAGAATCTGAAATGGAATTAAATGTCCATTCGTGTTCCCCTAAAAGAACTTTAGCTAACGTCGTATAAGTACTTGAAAAACTCAGCATCAGAAAAACAAACGTTGGTTTAGACATTACTTCTTGCAGTAAATCCATCACTTTCACTACTTCGAAATACCTTTTCAGTTTTACAGAAATCAAGACCGAATCGACTTTGGGATCTAACCATATAATGTCCTTGGTGAAATTGAGTAGCATTATCTCACAACGTTTAATCAGCGAGCAAGCCGACCATAACGCCATCCACGGCCATTTAAGGTTGACTACCACGCACGCGTAGCATGTCAGAAAAGTGAGCACAGAATTCAATACCTCGTCTTTTATAATGTACCCAAAAGTGAAAAACCTTATGGCGTTTTTATTCAACTGCTCGGTGTGAACTCTGTAACCTGCCAACACTATGGGTACAGCAGTGAGTATTCCAAGCTGTATAACATCCATCCATTTGTTTGAGTGGCATTTCGGAGGTAAAAATATGTTCTGGATTCGCATTAGTCTTCGGATCCGTTTTTCTTGCAAGTAAAAGGAATACCAGAGAGTACACGAGAGCACATACAAGAGAATGAACGCCAAAACGAGTTTAAATTCTAACCACTGGAATGAATTGCAGCCCATTGACACCGTGTACATTATGCAGATGTGGAAAAGAGCTGCTGAAATGTACTTCATGCATCCCATGACTGGAGGAACGCACTTCAGTTTATAGGAGAAAAGCAAGGGAAAGTCCACAGCTATCATTTTCGCATGAATATCGGTCTTTGAGATTTTCTGGATATCCTGCTGTTACAAAACCTTTAACGGAATTCCTGAGTACAAAGAAAGCTTTGATTTAAATAGATTGCACGGTTAATAAACACTATTTGAAATTCACCTCTTAGTGGCGTTGAATGCATTAAAAGAATGTCAATGAGTAAGGTGACAATCAAAATGGGAGTGAATAAGCTTGAGCTCTACGGAAATACAAATGCCTTATGGTGGGATATCTTTCAGAATCAAGCCTGCATTGTACAGACTGATATTAATTTCATTGTTAGGCAGATATTTGTTGTTAAATACAGACTAATATCGATTTACTAAATGCTGGAGTTTCATAACTTTATATACAAAAGGGGCTTCTGAAAACGTTCCTTTATTTCAAAATATTTTTGATACATTTATTATATTTATTTATTATAAATGTAGGTACTCTAAAGCCAATAATACATGGTGATGTGACATGCAAATGATACATGGCATGTAAAAGGTGGTTTAGTGGCGTCTATTTACTTCAAATGAGGAGATACTGAACTTACCTCAAATATGCATTCGTTATTTTCATTGATTGCAAATAATAAAATCTCTGGAACTTCTCGACAAAATAAAAAACCTTTTGTACACACAAATAGTTTATTTAGGAAGGTACTTTGAATGAATAAGAAGTCTAGACACTAGTATAACTGTAACTGTATGGTGAACGGACATTACATAACTGTTTTAAATGAAAATTCTAAAAGCTTTTTTCAATATGACTCAACCTCGGTCCTCGGGGCTGAGACAATAGACTGGTTATTCCTAGGATTTTTTGGAGGAGTAAAAATACTCCTTGACTTTTTTAGGAGGAGTGAAATTCAATGAAATACGGAAATAGAATAAACTATATATAAAGAGAAAAAATTTATTTACTTTTTAATGGACAAAATGAAATTGAAAAAAAAACCAATTGAGGATGCTATTTTGGGTTTCAATCAATCAAACTCCTTAAGTATCAGAACAATGAATGAACAAACAATTACTATGGCTGTATAAAAACACAATTAAATAGTATGATAATTAGGATGTCATGGCAGAAGGTTTATGCTAAACCTTTGTGAAAAGTTCAAAGAGTGAAAATACTTCCCGTCTAGTTTTTTAAAGAGTAATTCCGATTTTCAAGGAGTGAAATACTCTCTCAGATACACTGTCTGTATACGTTACATGTTCGAGTTGTGAATCACCTGTATACTGTCACGCATCTGAAGAAAGGAGTTTTTTGCGTTTTCATTATTAGATTATTTATTTATTTATATGAACTTGAATAAACAATATCGGCAAAGTTTTGGAATTAACAATTAACGCATGCCTTCTTATTAGTTATTAATATAGTAGCTTTTAATTGTTTTATATGCATTGTGCTCAGATATTTTTAACTCCTAGATGACTTTTCACTTTAGGAAACGATGGTATAAAATATCAGAGCCTTACTAATTCAAATGGGTATAGTTACGAAATCTGCAAATCAAATTATTTTAACTATTACATACGCAACCAAGGAAATTGCATCACTGTCTTATATCTTGAAACATCAATGTATCTTATCGTGTACACCGCATCTTTTTGTGTGTAGAATTCAAAACACTCTGTATGTGCGCAAAACGTCAAATCGTCACGCAAATGCACTCAGGGGGTAATAATAGCGTGAAGCCTTGCATCGTAGTCACGAAACCGAAAAGATAACTGCCACGAAGGATCTTTCATGCGATCCTCTTTTTGGAATCATCATTCAATCTTATTTCGAACGTGAACGAAAATATCATCTATTACCCATATTCTTCCCCTTGGTTCAAGGTGTGCGTTCATTACCTCAGTGATTCCCGCTTAGCCACCTTATCCTCTACCACTTGAAACCCTTCAGCAACAGTATGTCCAAATTTAAAGAGGAAGGTTTATTTTCCATAATTAAATGTTATTAAAATTTATGTGATAAACTGTTATGTTTAGTAATGCAAATACATTTTATTTTTTATACCGTGAATAAAATTGCACGAATTTTTCATAATGTTTTTTATTAATGTTTTCCGACCCGGGGTTTGCAAGGAGTATTACAGAGGCTCCTGAAAATAATACAGTAACAGCGGAATTATAAATTGTCATTTTGAAAATATATTAAATATAAACGCTTGTCTCTAAAAAGTAACTTAAACATTTAAAGTTCTTTGATTTTTTCGGTCCTTTTCGATTTGTGGCAAAGGACATTCTTTTCTTTAATTGCACATATTTTTAAAATAGAGATATTAACATTAAAATAATAATAATAATAAATAATGATGACAAAAAAAACTATCTATACTAGACTGCAACGTAACTTGACCCTAGAGAAACACAAACAAAGTAGTTCCCAGCGTGGTGTCTGAAATTTGAGTGAAATCAGGAACGTCAATTTAAAAATATGGTTAGTTTGTTAAACCCATATGCATATATAGCGTCTTTTTATCACGATTTGCGTAACGAAACTCCTCGTAGCAACCCAACAGCCTTTCTGTTTACGCAGATTTTCCTTCCGTGTAGTGACGTCATAGGGTCAGGATATGTTGCAATCTAGTATAACTTAATCAACATCTTAATTTGGTACTATATTTTTTGAAGTAGCTCAACCAGTGTTATTCCTAGGATATTTTTGGAGTAAAAATACTCCTTGACTTTTTTAGGAGGAGTGAAATTGAATTATGAGGAGTGAAATACGGAAATAGCATGAACTACATATACAGAGACAGAGACACGAAAACCGCAATCGAACTCCCTAAGCATCAGAACAATAAATGAAAAAAAAAATTACTATGGCTGTATGAAAACAATTAAAAAATATGATAATTACGGGGCCGTGGATTTAGGCAATTGGCCTTACTTTAGCCAGAAGTCGGGCGAAAATGTCTCCACTGAGATCAGTTGGTGTTTTGAGTAGAAAAATATTATTTTTTAAATTTCGGTGGGGCACGTGTTTTTTTTAAGCTAAGCCTTTGTGAAAAATTCAAAGAGTGAAAATACTCCTGGCTAGTTTTTTAAAGAGTATTTCCAATTTTCAAGGAGGGAAATACTCTCTCAGAGGAGTTAAAAATATCTCTGAGCTCAACAATCATTATCAATTTACTTTTATTTCATGTTAGTTTTCAAGAACTATCTACTCCTGCTTTCCCCCTTATGGCACAAATTAAATTTCCAGTTTGTTGGTAATCTCCGAGTTACAAACATTAATTATTTAATAATTGAATAACTTCTCTAACAAATTCAGTATAAGGGGATAGAGTCCACTCCCCCTTATGATTTAAGAACAATACATTTCACACGCTTCATTTTGCTTATCGTAAAATTAGAAAAAAAAAACGTGGGAATAAGTTCCCAATTTTAATACAGGTACAAAACCCATTGACCCAACAAAAGCATGAAAACTAGATAAAATAGAAATATGTGATAGTCTGATGATATCCCATAATATATCCTTTTATTCTAGAATATAATTGAAATTAGTAAGAATTAATTTCCCACGCGGTTTATAAAACAAAAAAGACTTTTCATGAAATTCCCACGAGAAAACTGAAAAAAAGGCGAACTTTACTCCGTTTGTGAGAAAATTTAGGGATGAAAGTAATTGCACAACTTTCAGAAATGTCCTTCAACAATTTGATTTTACTTTCCAGACTGAAACTTCTTTGTTTCCAATAATTACTTCTTGACACGAATCGCCAATTTTTATCCATAGGAATGCAATCATGCAGTTCCAACGAGCATAAAAAAGAAACAGCAAGGGAAATTTATAGCATACTCCAAGGTAACAAGTATTACCTTTCATTACATATAACGCTTAAAAGATAGGAGTCCTATATAAATACTCTGAAGAAGACAGCTTACCATTCAAACATCCGGTATCTCTCAGCTCTATACTTTCCGTTGAACAATAGGAAGTCAGGAAAGGATTCAAAATGAATGTTTTACTAGTATTGGCGGTTTCTATCGCCACCTTAGGTCTTGTTTTTGCAGATGAAGAGCACAGCATCAAAAAGGAAAGAGCTATGGCTTTTTATAAATGTGTGGCGTGCGGTAAGTAGAATTTATCAATTAATGTCTATCAAAATTATTGTGTATCAAACTGATAAAATCCTTTTTTAAATTAAAACATTTAGTGTCGAGTCTACAATCTAATTCGAAATAATATGTTTCCTCTTATGATATAACAGGATCCTTTTTGTATCCCAATGGTCTTCTTGTACATAGTGCAATAATGATGAATAAATATTTTTTAAAGGAGAAATGTCCCCCAAGTTTTCTGTATCATGCTAGTATCATATAGTTAATTTATTCCTCGGTTTTTACATGCTAACTAAATAAAAATAATGTCGAAATTAAAAAAACCCTCTAAAATAAGATCAAATGAACCTCTAAACCTCTTTAAATATAGGTAATTTTTATTTAAAAAATACGTACTTAAAGAGCAAAAACTTTCTACACTAACATCTTTTTCATAAATTGTACTATCAACTGGTAAAAACTTGCATTTTGTCCTATGAATTAAAAATGAAGGAAAAGATATCTGGACCATTAAAAGTGCTTCTTTTATAAAAACTGTACTTTAAAAATACTTGAAATCTTTTCCAGAACCTCAATGGATTAAGATGTCAAATAAAAAGTTTTCTGTAACCACATAGATTCCCCCAACAATATACAATTTTTTCCAGTTTATTTTAATTAAAATTAGATTGTGTTTTTAAAAGTGTAAAGGTTAATAAAATTAAGGCAATGGTTTTTTCAATAAGGGGATGATGAAACACTAGCTGCGTATGAAAAATGTGAAGCACTCAAGCCAGAAAAGGTAAACAAAAAAATTCATTTTACTTTAAAAATATTCAAAAATACCATTACAAAGGACTGAAATCTCATTAAACCTTTCAGTCCTAGACGCTTCAAATTTTCCATAGGATTCAATCACGATTTTGAGCGGACTAGTACTGAAAGCGTTAATGTTGACAAGAACTTAACTTATGAAAAATTCTTGTCTCAATTAAACTCTTCTTAATTGTATATGTTGCCTGACTATTTAATTCAAAACCATAATAATACATTAAGTATTTGAGATTATATTTACATCAACAATTTTTCAAGAATATAAAAACTATTTTATTTTATATTTTTTAGTTATTTAAGTATTCAAATTACATTTCAGGAATTTATGTGTAAATCGTATTGTATGAGTAGGAATCTTAAAACACACAACTACCTTGATCTATTAAATGACAGTCCCTTTTACTGTATTTGTGGCAATGAATTTTGATTGTTTCACTATAAGAACCTAGCTTTCCGTTTAACCAAAATTTTGGTTCTAAGAAAACTTTTATTTGAATAACACGATAATACTATGTATTTCTCTTCGAAAATGAAATTATATAGGTTGCGTAAAATTGACTATGGGGTCTGTTTTCTTAATTTAATATCCTATAGTAGACAAAAAAAAACATATGTATTATGTGTCTCTGTTTTTTTTGCACAACTTTATTTATGAATAACACCTGAATTATATAATTCCACAGGGCAAACAGTTTGTACATGAGTGCAAAAAGAAGTTGATACCTGAAGAGTTTAGCGAAAAGTCAGACAGGAGAAAATACCTTTGTGAAAATCCGAATGTTATTGGAAAAGTAAGTCAAATGAAGAGAAGGAGACACGTTTTTTATATTTCTAAAACTAAATCTATGAGTTATGGATATTTGGATTTAATTAAATCTGTCAACCGTTTAAAAAAAATCAAAATATAGATTTTGATATAAACGCAAACTTTAAAGTGTCGGGAAAAAACTATTACTATTTTTTTTAAGTGTTTGTAAAAATGAAAATATGATGAATTAATAATAATTGTAGAACTTCTAAACATAAGAAAATTAGAGTTGTAAAAATACTGAGATTAAAAGGTTTTATTTATGATTCTCGGTCGATACAGTTTATGCAATTTCTTAGTTACATTTTTTTAAAAGTTAGTTTAGATTTTACTGCTATGTGAAGAATAAAACGATGGGGAAATAAAAAATACAAGTAATAAATGCAATTTATAAAAAACATTGAAGTATTTCAATTGAAGAATTATTTATTATTAAGTTTGTTCCTTGTGCAGTTTCTGTTAATTAAATTTATTATTCCTGTTGAAAATTTTCATATCTAAACCATTTTGCTATTTTAGTATTTTGCTAAAGATTTTTTAACTTAAACCCTGCTAGGCTTTAATGCGTTTTTTGGGGATTGATGATTAAATTTTTAGGAGAGAGATTGAGATATTTTAAGAAAATTGTTTTAAAGATGTAGTTTAAAGATATCCAACTAACAATTACCATTTAAAGGTTTAAAGTAACGAGTAGGGTTTTAGATATTATAATACCCTGTTCGCGTAATTTCAAGATATACTCGATAATTTATTTAAATTTATCAGGTTAAACTAATTTTTCTTTCTTTCTTTCTTTTTTAGATTTTCGATTGCCTTGTCACAGATGAGCATAAGAAAGAAGTAAGTTCTGAGACCTAGATGATATATTCATTCATTCTTTCCTCTCTTTCTTTCAATTACACTTTAAATTCCTTAAAAAATACTATATTAGTTATAAGAAAATACAATGGTTAACAACAAAGTCTCGGCTCAGAATCAATGAATAAACAATAACATCTTCTTGTATAAATTCCATCTTAAATTACCTAATAGAAGGATTACCTATTGGAAGGAAAAATTCTGTATTTGATATTTCCTACCTAAAGGATGTTTTTCTTTAGTATGCTTTTACAGACATATCAATTGCTTCATTATTTTCATCCTGTTGGTTTTAAATAGTTTTTCCTCCTTCCAAATGTTAGAATTTAGCATTTATGTTTAAACTGAATTTATTTTAAAAGTGAATTATATCTGTATATTGGATTTTTTTTAAAAAAATCAAAAGTTAAGGTTTATATTGATGTTGTTGTCAAGAGTTCTGTCAACTGACCCCGTACCACACTGTGCCAACTAATCCCACTGCAGTATCCTAAACCAATGATTTTAAAACCTAGGGGCGCGAGCCAAGATTCCAAAGAGCTACCTTTGTGTACTCTATTCACCACTAGATTACAGTGTTCTATCTTCCTTTAACAAAAAATGAAGGCAAATTTCCAACTAGCCCCGAATGCAAACTAAACTTGGCGGTCTCCTCTATAATGTTTTTAAGCCTAATAATATTATTCTTTCACATTATTTTTATTATTTATTGTTTATATTTACTTATTCATTATTATCTTTTTAGCTGTCCGAAGAAGATATAACGTCTTACAAGCAATTTAAGGTAAGTTCGTTCAGTCTCCAAACCTAGCTTTTAAACATTTAAATTATTCAGCATAATATAACCAATTAACCAATGCTGATTAAAACTATGGTTAAGTAAGCAAAGCATTATTATTAAATTTTAAAATTGAAGATCTAAAAGCAAGTATTATGCAATGAGAAACTTTTACTTTTACTAAAGATTGTTTCTTCAAAATTTTATCCTCCATATTATATATCATAAACATTTAATAACATTTCAATGTTCACATTTTTACTTCTATTTTACAGAACATGTAAGTATTTAAAACTATAATAATCATATTTAGATATATTGATTAGGTTTTATTCATATTACTATCTATAATGGTTCTTTTTTTTTCTACAGGAATGTGCTAAGACTATGTATGTTGAACACTGCAAACCAGCCGAGTGATTCCTATTTTTTATGAAATTTATATTGGTTGCTTATAGATAAATGCGCATCTTTTTTTTACAGAGCTTTTGCAGTTATTAAGTTTTAAAGTGTAATTTTTCTTGAATGTATGTACCTCTTTTTATCTAAGCTTAAAATGAAAAATAAAGCATGTTTATTTAAAATCCAAGATCTTTACTGAAGTATTTTGAGATATCGATACTAATTACACTCCCTGCCCAATAAAATAGGCTGTTAATTCAATTTAATTAGATGATTATATTCCAAAGTAATCTCTATAGCAAAGATCACAAATTTCAACCATCCATTGTGTTCCTTGCAGGGCCGTATCCTCCAGAGCTCAACCCCCCCTCCCCACAAATTTGACGTTTATTTTTTGACTGTTTTTTTTTTCTTGAAAATTCTATGGCTGACAAGTAGCGATCCTCATTGAGTGTCACTCAAAGAGTCTCAAAATAAGTAAAAAACTACTTTTAAGGGTAAAATTTAAAATAAAAATTCTGGGAGAGAAATCCCAAACCCCCTTCAAATTTTAACTTCCCTTGAATATAATGTCGCTCACAAGGAGCGGTCCTGTTTTGATGTAATACATAAGGTCTTAAAATTACGCCACACTTTCAAAACGCCACACTTTTAAAGGTCAAATTTCCAAAATTTGACATTAAGTGCACTAACAGCCATATTCATAGCCATCATCGTCGGTGTTAAATTCTTAGTCAAAGAATGTTTCCACCAATCAGAGTCAGAGAGTTTCCACCAGTCAATTTTCTTTCTTTAACTGCTGGTTAACACCGAAGGTTATGCCTATGAATATGGCTGTAAGATTTTTAAACTTAATATAAAAAAGTAAAATTAAGGAGTTACCTAAGTTAAATGACCCCCCCCCCGAAACAAAAGTCTAGTTACGGCCTTGGTTCCTTATTACCACATAAATTTGACACTGCAAGATATAACTTTACAATACTATTAAGAAAATACATACATTAGAAAATTCTTATAAGTAGAAATTGCAAGAATCAAGTCCAAAATGTTTTTTCCCATATGAATGATGATTTCAAAATAAAATTTTAAACATTTTTTATTTCTTGTGTTTTATTGCGAAAATTTTTATAAAACCGCATATTGATTTTATTACTGTAACAGAGCATATTTTATTATTCTACGGGTGTATGTGGTAATCAACATAAAAGATTTAAATCACCAAAGTTGCAAAAAGGATTGAAACTATTCCTAAAACTAAACTTTACTCAATCGATCAGATTATTACATCAACGGCCCAATAAAAATGAAATTCATGTGAAATGTAGGCTTTCATTGTTTAAAATAAAATTCTTCGTACACATTTTTTAAAACATTTATGCTTTTTTCAAGGTACTCAAAGGATTTTCCAGTTAACTGATTTTGGAGTTTTTTAGATAAATAGGCTGTTGCAATATTAGCATTTCACAAAATTTAGATTATCCGATGCACTAAATTATGCTTTGGCATTATTTTCTTTGAATCAGTATTCAAGTAAATATCGAACTGTTGAGTCATTTAAAATAGCTTCGATGTAATTTAATGAATAAATTTTATGCATTAATTACACGCGTTTGTGGTATTATTTTTTTTGAGTCATTGTATTCAAATATATACCAAACTGTTAAGTTTTTTATGAGTTCTGGAGTAATTTTAATATATTTTCTAAAGCCAATGCGTATATTAAGTAATTGTACACACACGCATGCATACATTGTGGCTAGTAAAAAAACAATACATAAATTGTTGTCAAATTTTCAGGGGGATGAGAATCTTGTAAACCCCGTATGAACTTACTATATTTACTATGTTTAATATTCAAACCATATATGAATCACAAAAGAGAGAACTAAAACCTTGATACCCTGAGCTTAAGGCCAGGCGCGCACTGGCGACTAAAGTCACGGCGACCAGGATTACTAGTATCAAAAATATCATTAGAAAACAATAGAGCATTTTCAATCACATGACTTTACCTAACAACGGCCTTAGCAACGTTGTTTTTATCCTCCAGTGATGTCATGTGCGAATGCTGCTATTGGATACTTCTATGTCCCGCCCCTAACAACAGCCTTAGCAACGTTGTTTTTTTCTTTGTCACCGTGACAAAAGTCGCCCGTGCGCGCTCGCCCTAAGGTTTCAAAATAGTTTTCATATATTTAAGAGAAAGAAATTAAAAATAATTCTACATGTTTTCTTTTTGTGTAAAATAATACAATGGAATATATTTTAAAATAACTCAGGAAGTGAGTGTGTATATGAAAGTAAAGTGAGAATTTAGCTGTGAAAAACAGCGTGAAGAGTTTCGAAATTTACATACGATAAAATCAAAATTGTGATTTCACGACTTGGAGTAAAACTTCTTTGTTCCAACAAACAATTATTTTTTGAGACAAATGTATCGAACTATAGATCTGAAAAAAAGAACGGCAATGATGAAAAATTAGCGAGTTTCTAAAAGGAAGATTGCACCCAGTCTTGGCAAGACGCCACTATAAAGCAACAAAAAACATATAAGTTCCAACAGTATTTCTGTTAAATAATAAGGTGAACTAAAGACTAAATATGAATGTTTTATTTCTTTCATTTATTTGTATTTCCACCTTTTGTTGGAGTTTTGCAGACGATCGGTTCAGTAAGGAAAAAGCTTTGGACTTGATGAAATGTTTATGTAGTAAGTAAGATTTTTAAATTTACGCTATAAAAATGCTTTTGAGAAAAAGTAAGTTACACTATTTCCAAATTTCCATAAATATTACAGCCTTTTCTTTCCATTAGAAACTACTCTCTAAACATTGTTCTATTAAAACAATCTGACTATCTTTACTTAATCCATGTAGGCAGCTCTGCCTCAGGTTTTCAAAATGTAAAAAATTCAATAATTCCTTCTATCCCAACGGTCGGAAACTGACGGACCGCAAGATGTTATTTCCTGGAACGCCAAAATATTTTGAAATCATTAGGGCGAGCGCGCACGGTGACAAAGACAAAAACAACGTTGCTAATGCTGTTGTTAGGGGCGGGACATATCAGCATCCAATAGCAGCATTCGCACATGACATCACTGGAGGATAAAAACAACGTTGCTAAGGCCGTTGTTAGGTAAAGTCATGTGATTGAAAATGCTCTATTGTTTTCTAATGATATTTTTGATACTAGTAATCCTGGTCGCCGTGACTTTAGTCACTCGTGCGCGCCCGGCCTTAATAGAGCATTCGCACATGACGTCACTTGGAGGACAAAATCAACGTTGCTAAGGCTGTTGTTAGGGGCGGGACATAGAAGTATCCAATAGCAGCATTCGCACATGATGTCACTGGAGGAATAAAACAACGTTGCTAAGGCCGTTGTTAGGCAGAGTCACGTGATTGAAAATGCTCTATATGTATTTTTATACACTAAAAATTAATTCAATCTTCTTAATAAAGATCAAATTTTCAAAAATTTGCTGGGGAAAACCCCAGACACTCCTTTTAAATATAAGGTTATTAATAATTTAATTCATAAAATTTAATTTGGTTAATGGTTTTGAGTCTTATAATTTAGAAAACGTGCTGAAAGGTAAAACGTTCATTTCTTTGTAGTTAATAAATGAAGGTTTTGCAAATCGGGGAGGAATCCCGAATTCCTGGTCCATCTCGCTCAACAATCTTTCGCTGACGACGCCCATTTGTTTAAGAAATAGCCTTATCAAAGCTTTTTAAATATTTACTAAGTAAATTTTATTTTTAAATGGTGTTGCTGTGATGTGAAAAGGTTTTAAACGGCAATTACCAGAAGTTTTTTTAATGTAACAATTTAATTCAAGATACCGTAGGTTGCATTACTCAAATTACATCAATGTAAAAATGTGTAACTGAAGATAAGAATTTAAAAGTAATTACTTATAAAAATTTTCATAAAAAATATGTAAAATTTTTCATAATTATTTGGATCTTCTTAAGTAAAACTACTTGCCGATCCCTGCTCTATCCTATGAATGGCTTGCTTTTGAACTTCTTAGCCTATTGAAACTCGTCTATATTTCGTGTTAATTTGACTTTTGATGAGATTTTTTGTAGCTACGGTGTTTTAGTAAACGTTTTTTTTAACTACCTACTAGAAAGAATATTAATATATCATTCTTTAAAATTCTTTCTAAACGTATTTCAAAACCATACTTATTAGCTTAGAAATAACAAGATCTTCAGAATTGTTTTGTTTAAAAGATAATAAAAATAAAATAAAAAACATCAATTTTTCCTTAGATACAGTCGATTCCGTTTATACCAATCGAATAAAGTTATCAAATTTGACCGGTCCCGATCACTCTTATTTATCTAAACGCAAAATGTATCATTTTATGTGATCAATATATCGCTTAATGTTATCAAAATCTGCTGAAATCCCTTAAAAACATCTTTTTTCCGTTTGAAGGCCCATTTTAATACATAATAATACAAAATGATATATTAATTTATTAATGTTATATGTTCCACACTAATGTTTTTCTCTAAGAATGTTAAAGTTGCAAAATACATAATAGGTAATCGTTGTAAATACTTTAATTTGGACTACATTTATGATTTTAAGGATATCACTCGAATTCACTGTTTGAAACTTTCTAGTATCAAATGGCTTATTATTATTACCAATTGGATATTGCTATCATTCTACTCTTGGAAAAAAGTGATCATATTAAGCGCAGTCGACTGTAGGCTTAATATTATTTTTGTTACCAAGTTGTCTCATATATTCTTATTTTTCTTGAAAAGGGGATGAGAAAACATATCAAGCATATGGAAAATGCAAAGACCTCGAACCAGAAAAGGTGAAAATATTCACATTTAATTTCAACGAAGACTGGAGTACCTAAAAAAAAACTACTTTATGACAAACTTTTTCACTTTAATTTATTTATTTTAGCACATATGAATAATTTAGATAAAAATAAAGATATTATATACAACGCCAACATAAAAATAATTGAGATAACAAATAGATTTATTGAGATACAGATACAAAATACGAATATATTTCGATGATACGAAAAAGCACAACAAACAAATGGGTAATAAATTAGGTATTTAAAATTGTAACGTTATTGTGTGTTGATAATAATTTAGCATTTGTTTTGATTAAAAATTAAGGGTTGTTTAGATGGGATCTATATCTACCACCACTCTAAATGAAAGTAGTACAATAAATAAATAATAATATATTAAAGAAAATATAAAGTTGTAAAAAAATGCTGAACCAACATTATTTTTTTTTCTTTATTTTAGTTGATAAAATTTACTAAAAAGATGTAATTTCCTCCATATCTAATAAATTAATAACGTTTTTTTACAATTGAAATTAGAAAACAAAATAATCCTATTTTATTTCATAACATTTTCTTTTCAAGTATGAAAATGAAACGCTGACATTGAAGACATGTAAGAACCCTGAATATTATAAAATTAATAATTTAGAATTAAATGTAAACTGCTATATCTTTTATTTATAACTTTGTTGGAGGTAATGTTAACCAACTCATTTATTTTAATTATTTTACTATTGAATATATATATATATATATATTTCAATATTAAAGTATACAAAATGTTAACATGGCACTGTGACACGAATTTAAGATTTAGACTACTTAAATATATAAAATGTCTTCCCCCTGTAGTCAAGACAGTTTTCAAATGAGTGCCGAAAAAGTATACTACCTAAGGAGCTGAGTGGAAAGGAAGAAACCTTGAAGTACCTCTGTGCAAATCTAAATGTAGCAGAGCAGGTAAGTCTTAATTCATTTAATGATATTATTTAATATTAGTTAAGAAATTAATTAAAAAAGCAACATTAGATGCCATCTTTTGATTATACTATTTCTTCCTATAAGATAAATACCCTGATGGGGGTAGTTCACCTTAAAACCCTAAACTCTACTAGAGAATGAATAAATGGGGGTATTAAGAAAAAATCCCAATTAATTTAAGCATTTTTCTTCCAGATTTTCGATTGCATTGTGTCAGATGAAAATATAAAATCTGTAAGTTAGGGGATATTTATAAAATATACTATTATAATTTAACTATCACCGTTTTAAATTATTTTTTGCTAAATAAGACCAAATTCTATTTCAGCTATCCACAGAAGGAAAAACTTCCTTCAATCAATTCAGGGTAAGATTATTCTAATCATGAATGTAAAATACAGTTATCCAATGAAACGCAAGCTTAAGTTATTTGACCAAATTCAAGTAAAAGTATCACTTTATCCTTCTTAGTCTTTCTGTTTCTCACTTTTGTACTGTGAACTAAGCAGAAATATAAATGTCAAATTAAGTGGTTTTTAAGATTTTTCTTCAGTTGAAATTTCATAAGGTTGATAAAGGGAATGAGTCCATAAACTATTTTCAACTGTAAAATAATTTTCAATGTACCTACTTATATTTGTTTCGATAATTGTTTTTTTTTCTGGTCCTGAATTTCCAGTAAAAATTTGGTGGTTATACAAAAAAAATTCCATTACTTACAGTTTTTTATTATTATTAATATTTTCACTGAAAATAAAATCCCATCATCATCTGACCTGTGTTCAAGTTCGAGAATATGGTTCGGTATTTTTCTATTTAAAGCCAACTCTGGAAGTTAAATGAATTATAAACCACCCTGTGAATCAAAAAGAGAAATCGTATTATTTTACCCACGATAAAACAAGTATTTAATAAAGAAATGATGTAAGGGTAACCAAGCATCAAATACACATTTTCTTTAAGAGTTCATATTATGTATTCTTGTGCTCGAAAATCCGTATAAATGTCTTTCATTTTCTTTAGGAGTGCGGTCTAAGTGTTTATACTAAGCACTGTCTTAATTAAACCAGGTGAATGATTCAAGACCCCCCAGAATTTTTTTTTCACAATCTGAATATCATTTATGAACTTGAAATTTCTGTGTGTTTCAAAGCTTAAGAAATGTATTTGAAATATGATGAAGTAAGTAATAAACAGGACGATCTTTTGATCATTCAAAACCATTTGTTTTAGCAAAATTATTGACAGAATTATGAACACGAGAAAAGATATTACATAAGGTTTAGGTAACAGGATAAAATCTATACAGGGTGTCTTAAAATGGTGGTGCCAAACTTAACATGCAGGCCTGGTATGTCATGCAATGACAAACAAGATTTTCATAGCATAATTCGTGTCCTCAAATGTTAACTGTATCCGCTGGATGACAATGTTTGCCGGCGAAGGGACAATGTTTAACTTTTTTATTCTGCGGAATAACTTCAATAATTATTACATATTCGGAGAGAGCACCCTCAAAAACCCTGTAAAACGAATTTGAATCGGTCGGTAATTAGCAGAGAAAATCACTTCCTAATTTGAAGACGGTCTGCAAATTGAATTTATTAGAAAAATGAGGTGAGATAGTTTTCGGGGGTGCTCTCTCCCAAGTATGTGTTATAACACTGCTCGAAAAAAAATAGGGTCAAAATGCATCTGACAGAGCATAAGCAAATTCTTATGTAAAAGGACCCCCCGAATCTGACCTACATTTTCTCTAACAGCCCCTTCCCATTTTACGTTTTTCGATGACTCAACTACTATGATTTCGATTTTTAGGATCAAAAAGCATTACTTTAGTCTTTAAATTACACCCGAGAGGCAAAAAAAAAATTGTTAAAATGATTGAGGTTATTTTACGCTATTTTTTCACTTATTTTTTACGCAATTCCTCGTTAGAGGGTCCTAACCCTTCCCCAAAGACCCAACTTTAATGAAAATAGGCAGCAGTGATTTTTACTAAAAGAGGTTCATGTGTTAGCGTCCCCGATGCCCCTGCGGGTTCGAGGTATGAAATCCGAAAATTATAGAATGGGACAGCCATTGGATCAGAAGTTATAGCAAAAATAGTTGTTTTAAAATACCACTTTGTAGGTTAAAGTGGCAAAATATGTCGTAGTACTCTATTTAAAAACTATCACACCTTCATCTGCTTTAACATAGAAACAAACAAAAAAAAAACCCTAATTTTTTAACTGTAAGACATTTTTATTCAATACTGGTCAAGATGGTTTAAAGATAGCATGATATTTCTGACTTTTGAATAGAGAGCAAATAATGAAATGGAAGATATGAAGATATCTTCAGCCAGTTTTTTACTGAGATACATCCTTAAAGCATCCCACACTTTTTCATTTATATACCCTACAGTTTAATAAAAATCATTACTATAAGATTTTTATTAGCTCTTTGGTTCTACAGGTATTTTACAAATGTTAATCAGATTTTAGTAACATATATTTTTATTTATTTATCTCTTTAGTTTAGAGTGTATCTTCTACAGCAAAATTGTCATGAGTATGTTTGAAATTTTATGAATCAGCTGTATAATACGGTCACTCATTGCAAATGTATTAATTTATTACCAACCTCATAGGAAGGTTTGTGAAAGAAAGAAACAAAAGTATGTAAATACAGTGTGAAGTTCATTTGATTATATTAGAACGAAATAGTAACCAGAGTGCACCTCTAACACTTGTTTTTAAATTGGCTGATAAATGACAAAACGATTTTTCTTTGCACCAAATCAATTGAAATGCAGCCATGCAAGACAATGAAAACTCATTAAAAATAAAATGAAGAGAAGTACAATGGGATATGCATTTATTCAAAACAAATTATGATTACAACATCATTATTCTTAGAATTGCATCCTATTCAATTCAATACATATATAAAAGTCAGTAATGCATTGTATGCATTGCAAAAACAAAATAATATTATAAACTATACCATTGATGGAAAACAGGATCCAGTTTATTCCATAGAGAATATTTAATTACAGGGGATTTCACTTTTTTTTTTTTTTTTTGCTTTTGATATAAGTACAATAATATCCTCTTCCTGACATAGAGAATATGTAGATTTAAGGAACATTTTTTACCTGTATAAATAAATAATCTAACTAGTCTTTAATTCTCAATACAGCTGTGCCATATATAAATAATAATTGTTAGAGGATATCACTCCTTTCCTTAACCATGTAAAGATTGCCTTAAATTTGAACTATGGTAAAACCTTGACAGAGCAACTCTTTATGAGAACAAACCATTATTTTAACAAATGATATCCTAATGATAAAACAGTTATTGATTTAATTACAGGCATCAGTAAAAAAATATAATTATATCAAGGGGTCATTGAAAAGAGGGTCTACTGTACTTTAAAAGGAAAATTTTAATGCAGTTTCCAGTAAGATATTATTTATTTAAACTGTAATTATATGGACTATTGCCTAATACTTAGGCACCACTGACTAGAAAATCTACCAAAACAATTTTGATTAAAAAAATATACTGTACAATTTATCAAGAACTCACCACACAAACTTTAATTAATGTTTTCTTCACTACATTAGTCATAAATTCATAAATTCAATTAAAGATAAAAAGTAACTAACAATGTAATGTTTCATAAGCATCAATTCAACAATTAGCTAATTGTATCAATTTAAAACACTTCCAGAATGTAAGATTTATTCTCACAATAAATAGATAGTGAGCATTTTACTTCATAAACACACTTAACTTTTAAAAAGTTAAACATTTAACATTTAAAAAAAAATCTATAAAATTTAACAGCATTGGTAAGATAGATGTAAAATTTTAAGTCCATTAAGAGAGAGAAAACTTTAAAATGTATATAATTTAAACATCTCATGACACACTACAACAGATACATGATTGTAACAGCATACTAGTCTTCTAAATTTGTAAAAACGTACTTCATCTCTATAAAATTCACAGATAAATACAACTCACACAATGGAGAAAAGACAAACACTCCAATACATATAAAATTCAAAGACCTAAAACCCTCTGGGAATTCAAGCATGTTTTGCCATATGCAACTTCCAACTGGATCTCGAAGTAAAGCGCCTGGGGCATATGTCACAAGCGAAGGGTTTTTCTCCAGTGTGCAGTCTTGAATGGCACACTAAGGACACTTTGTGGTTAAAGCTCTTGAAGCAAACGGGGCACACGTGAGGCCGTTCCTGAGTGTGCACCAACTGATGTCTCTTCCAGTGGGATCGGTAGGTAGTGGTGTACGGACAGTATTCACAGGTGTGAGTTTTAGGACCATCAAATTGTCTTCTCTGGGGCGAAGAAGCATCAAAGAAAAAAGCTGGAAAATGTCAAAATTCAAAACTAAACAAGTGATGGATGGAAAGTATAAGAACACTCGAGTACAAAACACTGATTAGTTATGTACAAATCATATTTGGTAATTAAGACATTGTTTAGTTAGGTAGGTTAGAATAATTTAATCAGTTTTAGACTAAGAAAAAAAAGACAAATTCAGTTACAAGAAGAAAAAATTTAAAGTGAGAGGATATATGAGGAATGAATAACTGGCAGTGAAAGTTGACTAAAATATTTACAACAATTTTTTATTTAAAAAATAATTATGAATCAATTATGAAAGTAAAATAATTAATAATAAAATTATTAGTAATGCATTATTATAAATTACTAAATAATTTATAGGACTCAGGTTAAAAAATTCTGTTATAAAAAATTGCAAATGAAAATAAAAAAAAACCATGATTTGAACATTACTAATTAATATGATACTAGATATAAAAATACCAAAAAATTAAAGATAATAGTGCTTCAAAATTTCTATTGAAATACACATTTGCAAGTTCTAGCAATTTGAAATCAATTCTCTGAAGACTTTAGATACTTAATTTTAATAAATTACTCTTCGAAATGAGTTTATAATTTATTTTATTTTAAGCTGAATTTTACTTCAATTCTTGATTTACACTATTATTTTATTTTACGACATCGACTAAAAGTTATAAAAAGAGATAAAAAAACTGAGCACGTTCCTTCTAACAAAATCAAGCACTTGCATTATCAATAAAATCATTAAGATAAATATAACACCTAACTACACCTACAACTATCTAAAAATAAATTATAAAAATAATCATAACTTAAAACTTAATAATCTAGGCTAATATCTTAATTAATAAAGCATTTATTGCACTTCTTTTAAAACTAAAAAAGTAGACATTTGCAAAAACCAAATAGAGAAAGTTACACTTTTGGTATTGGAAGAAAAAGGAAACCAGATCACATAAACAAAATTTCAGCATTCATAATGAAGTTACTACAACAAAACCAAACATGCAAATAAATTAAATACAAGTTGTGGATTGTAAATAACAAGATGGATGCTCCTACAGAAGAATTAACATGTACCAAAAGGCAACTGCCATCCAACAATTTCCATTTTTTCTGTTTTGCCGGGAATATGGTAAGTGCATCGTAACAAAGATACAAACTGTCATGAAATTTCATATATTTTAAAAAAAATTATTAAAACTCATATTTAGTAAAAAAAAAGTGTATAGTGATAAATATTTGTCATGTACACAAGTTTTTGAGGGGGTTAAGCATTTCCAAGATGGTCGAGAAGCTAAACAATATAATGAATAATGATATAAGATTATTCACACCGCAAGATCAAGATACTGTTTCTCATCAAACAGAAGCACAAATATTAAAAATTTTGGTGTTTTGATGTTATTTAATTTTTCAGTCTTATCTGTTTGCGCAATTACAGAATTTGTAGGGATTGACCGTAACCTCAGACTTTTATCAGTGTGCCAAAGCCAAATTTGAATTAAAAGGAACAATATTTCAGTTCATTAAATATATGAAAGGAAAAGCAGCAAATTTTGTGAAGGAGCTAACAGAAGGAGGTTGGTTGGAATTGGTTTTTCAAACAACATAAAATTGACATAAAGTGTTTTACAGGTAGAGGAGGAATGTATGATAAAGGTGACAGTAATTATATATAAATAAAGAAAAAATCATATATACAGCATTAGTCTCGTTATTTAATAGCCACATCTTGTATATTGAGATGCTTAATTATCAATTTCTTTTCAGTGGGAAAATACTACACATAATTATTAACTTTGACCAAGAAATTAACAAATAATATTGTAAAAAAATATAATACCTTAGTCATTTTGTATAAACAGAACCTTCAAATATTCAAAACCAAAACACCCATTTACAATTTTTGTAAATAATAATTAAAATTATCATAATTGCAAATCAGATGATTAAGTTATAAATTTATAATAAACTGAAATAGTTAAGAGATATAAGAACCAAATAATTTTAAAATAATAAACTTAATGAAAAATCCAACAGAAAAATACAGTAAAATAGAGCAGAATACAACAGTTTTTAAATTTTCTTTCACTATTTTAAAAAATATTAATGACCAACACAATCTTGATTTAAATTTGTTAAAAAAACAGCTATACTAAAGACTTTTTGTGACTTATTCCTTGAATGATTTGTAAATTACTTATAAATTAAATTTATTAACAAAAAAAAAGCATTTTAAACAAATATCACTTGAGATATGTTCTATTACTCTATAAGTTTGGGATTATGGTATGTAGAATGTAAGGAAATGTAGTCTTGAAGCTCTAAAATGATAAAACAGTTATGTATCAATAATTACAGTAATATATCTGGAAAACAAAAAGGAAAAGTAATTTTACTGATAATCTAGTACTTTAAGATAACTTTGTTGAGTTTAAAAATTTAGTTTATAAATATACAGAAACTTGAAATATAGTTTTGCAAGCAGCATTTATAAGTATGAATCAGGTCATTTATTGAATTTAAATATACCTTTTCAATAAGAGTTATTAAACTATAAATACTAACGCAAAACCTGATAAGATTAAAACCCTTTCATTAATTTGTTACTATAACAGTTTTTCATTAGCCAAAACAATTAAAACAAATAATTTATACCTTACCTTAAATTGCATTTTGTTTTAATTTTTCTTCTTGTATGCTATATCAAAAGAATAGATAGATATAAAAGAGTTGATTATTACTACAGTCTAATAACTGTAGTAATAATCGACCAGAATTTAAAACTAACATTTGCTTCTAAAACAGTGGCATGCTTTCGAAAAAAAGTTGGCCACCCCTGGTTTAGAGCAATGTTTTTTTTTCTCAAAAGGACTTACTTTTAGAAAATATTTTTTTTTTCTCAATTTAAATGGAATACTTGTCAGCAAGGAAAAATTGCCTAGTAACATCTTATTGCAAGTCTCAATCATTGTTATTTGATTTTTTGAAATTTTTTGTCAGCCATTTTTAAATTTAAAAAAAAAAAAAAATTGTTTCTAATTTTCGTTTAGTATGTTATTGTGGTTAGTTTTAAGTTAAAACCATTCTAATTACTTCTGTTAAAATTTGTTTCAGGATTTACTCTTTTTTTTTCAGAAGAATTACTGAACTAATAGGATCATCAGTACCACCCCAATTTAAAACTTTATACCAGACAAAATTTTTTCAATACATACAAAGCATAACAAATCACAACAGATATTTATCAGGTAAAATTGAGTTTTCAGAATGAGAAAACAATGTGGATAAACAGAAATACCTTACAAATAGACCTTGAAATATAATAGAAAGAGCATGCATGTGCATCCCCATAGAAGTAAGCTGTTTTGTTTTTCAAACCATCATCTCAACTTGAAAAGCAAGTGTATGTGATCAATGTTGTTGTTTTCAATGCATGCATTGGGTATTCACCAAAGATCACTTGATAATTTTGCACCAAATTAGTGATTTTTGAGTGTTGGTAAGTAGTGGTGAACATTTATATAACACTTGGATTTTACTTCGACAAAATATCAAAAATTAGGTTTTTGGCCCCTACAAAAGTTTATATAAAAACATTTAGGAAGTATTTTAAAATAATAGCATATAATAATTTATAGTTTCAAAATGTTTTTGATTACCTCAAAAATGCATGCTAGTTAATATAACAAGGGAATAAATCTATCCCTATTATTAATTATAGTGTCAAAATTTTAATAGGTGTTAAATTCAATAAAAAATGTTAGTAATAAAAATAATCAGCTCAAGGGTAAGTAACTAAGTAACTCATGTAATAAAGATATCCTTACAAGATAATTTATCTCAGTTTACATTTACATAAATATTCAGTCATCTACCTCTTCAGGTATTAAAGTAAACTAAATAGAGTAGCAATCATCATTAGAGGACAGATGACAAACTTTTTCCAAAAAAGCAAGCTGAAAATCAAAAATAATTAAGAAGGAATTAAAATACTTTTTTTTTTTCAAATACTTTAAACCAGAGGTCCACAGACCCCAGGGGGTTTAAAATCTGTCTAGTCCCTTTTAAAGTTTAACATTCATTTAAGTACATCTAATGGAGCCGTTAAGAAAAATGTTTTTTGAGAGGAGAGTGGGGAAATTGCCAACTGTAAATACAGGAGAAACTTTCAAGCACTCCCTAAAACAAAAACAGTACCTATTTTCAACTACTACTTTGAGCACTTAGATACCAGTATTGAAAGTGTGGAGGGGTCAGTGGCTTGCCATGAAACTAAAAAGGGGTCTATGAATCTAAACTTATTGGGAACTCTAGTTCCAAACCATTTAAGTACCTCATTTAGTAATTTTGGTACTTTTTTTTATAAAAATACTTTTTTAAGCTTCAAATATTGTCGTTTAAATAACTAACTTGTTTGACGAAAAAAAAAATCTTATAATGCTTACTAATATATGTCTAGTAAATTGAGACCTCAATTTTCGCAGCAGTTTTTTATGAATATTTCTGATGAAAATAAAACATTGTTAAAAAAGCTTACTTTGGATTCAAAATAAGAATATATCTGTATGTTCATAGTAATCATATTAAAGTAAAATAATTATTCTTTTGTGCATGGTCAAACACATTATAATTGACTGATTTTCAGAGCCTTAAAAATTTTGTTTCAGAAGGTTATTATCCATTTATTGAAAATTTAAGCAGTGTTCACAAATCAGATATAGTCATATTTAACTAAAAAGCTCATATAGAGTAAGCAAGACTATCGTTTTAGGAAAAATTGCTCACAGCAGGCATGAAATTTGGAATCAAAAACAAGGGAAATTATACCCGAGGGATAACAAATGAAGGTACTAATATGTATTAAAACACTCAGTTTATTTTAAATCAATATTATGTACAGATGAAATTAATATATAAATAGGATGATACCCTAATTTTACTGTTTTACAAATAATGATGCAAATGAAAATGATGAAAAATATGAAGATGAAACACAAATTTTTAGCAAAGTTCAAATATTACTGTAGGTATTCATAAAATTAATAAGTCACATGACAACACAGTTGCTAGAGAGCATCAACACTTCGCATAAATTTTTTTTAAACCATTCACCCTACATTTCAAATTACAACTTACTTTACACCCACCTATCAAATTATAAACCACATAGTAGCTAATAGACTTTAACACTAATACACAAGACATAAAGATTAGTACAAACATGATACTTTTTTTTAAAGTAACTGGCTTTATGCTCCCCTGGTAAATTTGATGTCCTTTAAAATTAATTTTTGACAATACATGTAAAAAAATTAGATGGTAAAATAAAAGCCACAGTAAACAAATGCAAAATATCAAATGTTGAAAAGATGGTATGAAAATAATTTAAAATCATAGGGTCCATAAAACTGATCAAGCTGAATGGTTCAGGAAATATAATACATAAAAAGTTTAGGAACTTATGGATACAGAAACACTGGCACCATTAAATTATCAAAAATACAGTGGCCAAATGCTGTATTTTCAATTAATTACAGAAAATAAGATATTTTTAATTTTTAAAGTTACCATTACATATAATTCATGATTCATTATATTATGATTCATTTCACTTTGAATCAGTTTAATTAGCTTACATTTAGTAGTCTTACTATAAGCAATAGAGTCTATAAGCTTAATACAAATTTTAGTAATATACACAGCTGTAATGAAAAGAGTATAAAGTAATTAAGTTTTTGAGCTCACTAAATGCCTTGTTTCATTCTCCCCCGATTTTACGGCCTTTTCTAGTGTTCTGATCATCGCCTGGCCCCAAAAATGATGGATAATCCAGGTTCCACTGCATTTAATTATTATAGTAAACTATAGGTAAACCTGTATAAATGTCAGTAGATGATGAGGTTTTCAATGAGGTTTTGAAATTTGTACAGTTAAAAAATCCAAAATTCTCCTAAATCAAATATTTAAAATAAAAACAATTACTAAGATTAAATATTAACTAAAACAGCATTAAGGACCCATGGAAGAATAAAGTAGCTTTCAAAGTAGGTTTTTAAGTGACCTAACCTTAAGCAGTGGTGTAGCCAGAAATTTTTTTTAAGGAGGATATTGTGCAATTTGGGGGGATATGGGATAAATGTAATCCTTTTTTATGGTAAAAAAAGGAAAAATTCTGTCTTTCAGGGGGATTTATCCCCAAATCTCCCTCTCTGGCTATGCTTAAAGTTTTAAGTGCGAAATTTTTAAACATAACTATGCATTGAAATGTGCCTTTTCCAGGATGGTCGAAAGTGAAAGCGCTGATGACATATGTCACACTGAAATGGCTTTTCCCCTGTGTGTAGGCGCATGTGTACTTTTAAGTTGTATCGTTGAGAGAAAACTTTACCACAAACTGAACACGTATGCTCTATCTTGGGAAGAAACTTACAAGTTCTCACCTCAAAAGGGTTCCTAGCTAAAATAGGGTTCAAAGTTGACTTACAATATTCTTGAACTTGATCTAAGACACTTGAATTGTTTAAATGTTTGTAGGTGTAATCTGAAAAAATATGTTTATTATTTACATAAGAATGTATATTTTTAGAAAATACTAAACATATTTATCATAATTTAAATTATTTCCTAATAAGCAATTGCAATTGAAATATTGCCTCATAAGGTACTAAATAGAAAACTAAAATTATTGATTATCTATAGTCTATAATACCTATTAACTAAAGTAATCCAAAAAATTAATTTGTTTGGGAGGTTAGACCTTGCTGTTAAAAAAGACTTTAAACCACATATAGTATATAATTTGTGTAAAGCTCTAAGAATAGTATATTATACACACAATGTTACATTTTCTGCTTACTATGATTATTACCATCTAATTGTTAGCTTAAACTTAAATGAATACAGGTACTCCACACTTTACTACTGAGATCTTTTACAATTACGAAGTTAAGTGAATTAATCACTACTCAAAGAAACTGTGTTTAGAACATACAAACACTTTGAAATTATAAAAAATTATTCATCAATCTTCAAATTTATATTGACACCCTCTGGGAAAAACGGAACACCATATTGTGCAGGCCTGCAGTCATGGGCATAGCCAGGGGGACAGGGAGGGGCAGCTGCCCCCCTCTAAATTCTCAGTTTGTTACTTTTTTTAAAAAAACTTTACTAAAGCAATAGTACATAATTTTCCTTCAAAACTGTGTGGCTTACAAGAAGCGGTACTGTTCGGCCCAAAGAGTCCCAAAATTAGCTAAAACATTACTTTGAGGGGTGAATTTAAAAAAATATAATGGGGGAGGACCCCCAGACCCCCCATTTTTAAGCTCACATTCATTACCCATATTTTTATGTTAGGTGCGCAAAAGTTCGAATCTTTTGTATAAGTACCGTAAAATTTAGAATTTAAAAGTACTCGGCATGAGGTATGGGGGGACCTGGGAAATAATGTTGAGTCAACCCCTAGTCACTAGTAATTGCAACATCAAGAGCAAAGGTAAGTATATCCTTGCCCCCCCTAACATGAAGCCTGGCTATGCCCATGACTGCAGTTAAGTAATATAACACTAAATCAAAGTGACATATAACATAGTTATTATTTATACAGGAGAATTGCATATATTTGATCTAGGGGAAATATGAGTGATGGATAAAAAATTAATTTATCATATCCAAGTACCATAAACACTAAAGTAAAGCATTTTGAAAATTAAAACTTAATTTCTTAATTGCATGTAGTCTTTTATTACTATTAGTTATGAAATGTTTAAGTCAACAAACACATAAAATTTTACTTATATTCAACTGCATTCCAAAACTTCAAAATATAATCACTTAATCACAAAGGTTTGCTAATCTAGACTCAAAGTAAAAAATATTAATTTTTAGAGACCCATAACTTCTCATTACATAGAAGAAAACATTAATACCTTGTTATTAGGTACTTAGTATTATGAGAAAAAAATCCTATTGCACATCTATGCTATGTTTTCTACATTCTGTCTTTGATTCAAAGAAAAAAGTTGATTATAAAAGATTCATCAGTGTTTTCTTTTCAACCTCATTTTTCTATTAAGAGATTTTCTTTTGCATGTTTTACATATTATTGTTAATTTTTGACAGTTTTTGTTAGATTTCATTCATTTTTTTTAGTTCGAGTAAATGAGATACGGATGAAAATTACAGTCTCCACAGATTATTTAGGAAAAATAGGTTATGTAAAGAAATATTTGAATTTATATTGAATGAAAAGAACATGAAAGTAAATTATTCATCATATTGCTTTGTTTTTTATTGAATTGTAAGAATTAAATTTTTCTCTGAATCTAGTATTACAATATTAAAAACACTCGAAAAAGGAAACAGTTTTAAAAAAAGTAACAAACATCAAAATTGAATAAAAATGAAATGAAACTCTAAATAAAGATTATGTAGAAATGCAAGCAAAACATCACTGATTAATATCTCTGAACAGGGTTCGTACACCTTTAAAGGAAAAAAATTCAAGGCTTTTCCAGGCCTTTTCAAGGCCTTCAAACGAAAAATTCAAGGCTAATATTTTTGTTCAGAACATAACCGCAATCATGACACTAGTCTATTAACCTACCATATTTTAAACCAAGTATGATGAGTACTGTATTTTGAACTGAAAGTACTTATGATGTGATGAGGTTGGTTAATCAAAGGTTGAGTGTTTATTTGAAAGGGTTAGTTAACCTCAATTCAATTGCAATAAAACAACAAAAAAATAGGGGGGAAAAAGAAGGTATCAATATCTTTTTACTGATCTCATCAGCAAAAAAATTTACTGATCAATATCTTTGTCTGAAGAAACCTAAAATTAATTCTTATAAATAATGCCTAACATAGCTTCGAGTGATAGAAAATGACATGAATTTGTTAAATAATGTAAAAGCTATACTATTTATGTCTTCTTAACCAGTTTTTGAAAGATAAAATCTTTCATTAGAATTCTAATAAAAAATCTAATTAAAATAAATTAAATCCGATTTTTTTTAAATAAAAAATCAGCAACAATGTTTCTAATTTGTAAAAAAAAAATTAAGTACTGCCATTTGAAGTTATGATAAATGAATATTAAAGTTTGAAATACACTTATATTCTCTTTAGAAGTATAGCTTATTTTTATTTTCGTAAAATAAATATTTTGATTAAACTAACAATGAAAATTAATACCTTAAAGAATCCCAATTAGTCGTGAGCATCGACATGAAATTAAGACAGTGATTCTGGATGAGCCCACCAGAATAACGCTCAAGTTTGTTTTCCTGAATAGCAAGGGAAGCTAACTTTACGGATGGCGAAGCGAACGCCATCGCCGCACGAGCATCGCGCTGATGGGTAAAAAAGCAGAGGCGCCCGAGATTCGACAAAAAAGACCGATACTCCGGCCGAAAGAAAGCTGTAAGAAGTTGGCTGGTCTGCAAAAAGTTTCCTGAATAACGAGCATTATTCTATAAATAACGAAATAATTTGAAAGAAAATTATGAAGATCGAAAAAAAAACAGGCCGCAGTTATATGACCCCTACTTCAAGATATAAATTAAATATAATCCGGATTAATTTATCGGGACAGATATACTTAGCTGTCGAAATATCACCTACTTAAGACGAAACCAACCAAAGCTATCAAGGATGAGATGGAAACGTTTCGCGATTCACGCGAAAATAAACAGTCCGCACTCTGCCGCGATTACGCAATACCGATGCTTTGAGATATGAATGATCGGTAATACGCTATTTGATTTTGAAAAGATCCTTTCAAAATCAAATCGCTCCTCGAGGAGCGCATCAATAAAGGATATCAATACATTTTCTAAAAGAATGAAGGGCAAAAGAAGGTGGCAAGACTGCATTTTCTCGAAAAAAATTGCCAAAATTCGCCTTTTTGGCGCAGCCTTCTCCGAATACCGGCAGTTATCTGTTTTACATCTTCATCTCAACCGATATATATAGGGACCTTGCGCCATAAAACCCAAAACAACCAACCAACTTCACAAAAAAAAACCACCGTGTGTTACTACACTTCCTTTGAGTCCTGAAGGAGATTCGCGCTCCCCTGCGCATGGCTAGAATTGGATAGAGCGGGTGGATCCGATAACGGTTTTGCGGAAATCGCGTTACAAGTTCGTTCGTCGGTTCGCGGGCCTAATAGGATCCAAATTCCCGATTTTTTAAATTTTTAATCGAATTAAAAATTTCAAGGCCTATCTTCGATTAAAAATTCAAGGCTTTTCCAGGCCTTTTCCGAAAAATGCGCTTTTTCCAGGACTTTCAAGGCCTGGAATTCTTAATTTAAAATTCAAGGCTTTTCCAGGTTTTCCAGGCCCCGTACGCACCCTGTCTGAATCAGCTTATTCCTTCAAAATTCTGAAAGCAATATGTAATAAATGTAGCAAAACTGTACAATACAAGATTTTTGCAAAGTAAACAATGATTAAAAACACTTAGTCTTTATCCCTATATAAGAAAAAGCCCAAAAAAATATTATGCATTGGGTCTAATAATAAAATTGTCCCCCACTATATAAAAATTTAATTCTTTTAACAATATTTTTATATAACCTTTTAAAAGAGAACTTAAAACAAACAGTCAACCTTATCTACACAAAAAGCAATAAAAAGGTATTAAAGGGAAAAAAATAGTCTAAAAACACAGAATACAAACAATTATATTGTACCAATGCAGGGTAACTTGAAAAGTCTAGACAGTCAGAGAAATTCATAAAAAAGTATACAATGCAAATAAGCTTTTTGCTAAAAAATTATTATAATTGTTAAACACAAAACACAGCTTTTTAAAAATAGCTCAGTTTGCTTACCAAAAGTTGAGCAAGATAAACCTGGGAAGTTAAAATAATGCATGGTTATATTCACAGTAGTATCCGTACCTATATCTAAAATAATTTAATGTAGAAAATAGTAGAAAGAAGTGGGACTGATTTCACAAAAAAATATTCTCCAGTGACTTACCAAGTGTCTACTACAGTTGGTTAGTCACTGGAGAATATTTTTCTGTCTAGCTTATAAAAATCTAAAAGTATATCCCTTTACTTATTTTTAAAAATTACAAGAACAGCAGGATACAAAAAAAAAACTTTTTTGTAAGGTTTATGAATTTTGTTCACGTGCAAATGTGTAAAGCAGCTATGAGTGAAAGAGAACAGAGAAGTACATCTCAAAAACTAAATCCTATTTAACAGGGTTCAACTGATACATTAGCGGTGATTTTTAAAAATTAGCTATCAGCAGCCAATGTTAACTGGTGAAAAAAATTATCATATCGGTCGAAAAAACATCTAAATGTCGATTATTATGTCAATTTATGAACAACATCAAGCAATTGACACAAAGGGGAAAATAAGCGTGCTTTTGCTTCATCTTGATCAAAATTAATTTTTAGTTGAAAATTGTTTTATCTGTGACAAAACGTATATTTCCCTAGAAGACAGACAGAAACAAAAGACAGACAGAAACAAATACCTTCCAGTCTTTTAAGTAGCAATCTTAGATTTTCCTGATTGTAATTAATACATTCAGTGAATCTTGAATATTTTTACGTTAATAAGTTTTTTAGATTTTACATGTGTTTCTTTGAGCACGCTCACCCATAAATTCAGCTTCTTCTCATATTTTGATTGTAATGTGGAAAAAACTCCTGTAGATGGGACCGGTGATGCTCATTTCACATTGCTTTATTTAAAGAGTTACTCATCATAAAATCAGTATGTTTATGGGTTTCTTATTAAAGAGTGAGAAAAATTACTTGTTAAAAATGGGAATTTTTAAACAATCGGTTTCGGCCATGCCATCAGTAAAACCCTACAATTTAGAGATGCTGATAACTATCATTTCCTACTTCGTAAATTCTTTCAAAACAGAATACTTACTTTGAATTATAACACTATTAAATTTCATTTCATAATGAACTAAAATATTTTAATGGCTCTCAATTTTGAGCACAGTAATTTTGTTTCTTTGCCCCTTTTAAACTTTACAAAAAAGTCAAAGAGAAGAACTTAGATTACTAAAAATAGCCACATGTTCTAACCACAGAACTAGAATGTTGTACCAGTGGGATTTTAAAAGAATTTAATTTTTGCAAACACAAAAAAAGACACTAATTTAGAACTTTTAGTTTTGTGCAGAATTTTTAATCCTCATAAATAGTTATAATCCATACATAAAAACAAGTTTGTCAAATTGTTTTACAAAAGTGCAAGAAAATGTTTACATTAAAATAAATTTAAATAAAGGATATTTAGATTTGAGTGTACTTTTGGTAACAATAATACAATAAATTATGTATTTATTAACTTACTTTAATGATAATAATTAAGACTAATTATGATGTACAGTAATAAACATAAATATTAAAAAATTATAATTTTTAATATTTATGTTTTGTAAATTTTGAAAAGCTTATTCATATTGAATAGGGGTTTCCAACTTCCAAGTACTCGAGGGAAGCATCAAAATCTCAAGTCAAGTAGCAGGCCGCAAAGTAATCTGGCTCTTTTTTAGCCATGATATATTTTTCGGGAGTCTTTAATATGGAACTTTTCAGGCGAGAGAGGGATGAAGGTTATTTACATATTGTGAAGGTATTACTGTATTTTCAAAAATTTCCCAGGATAGTATATAAGTTTTTGAATTGAATTTTGAATCTTTAATATTGAATACTAATTAAAGGGGCCATCCTCCAGAAAATGTAAATTTCCCTAAAAATAGTGTTTCACTTAATTTTTGAATACTCCATTTTGCCCCTCCTTGTGACAAAGGTTGACTTTAGCCTTTATAACCCCTTTCTACACTCAGGGGAAATTTCAGGGTATAACCCCCTCTCGAAACCTGAAACTTTTATTTGTCCACCATAGAAAACGACTGACCAAAGCTACTCCACAATGTAAGAGGTAAATAGGGGGGTTCGGGATTCCTCCCCCAAAAATTTTTGAATTTTAGTATGCTAAAAAGTGTTCTGAAGCTACATTTTGGGGGTTTTCAAGAAGCTTCACAGGCCGCACAAAATGACCTGGCGGGCCGTCAGTTGGAAACCCTTGATATTGAAGGTACTGCAGGATGTAACAAACTTAAAAGCAGTCATTAACTTTAAATACTGTTGACTAATAAATGGTAAAATGAATACCTAGAAAAAAATAAAACATCTTACCCTAACTTTGTTTTGAACCTCTTGTGTGATGAACTATAGTATGGTTTTTAAGAGATGTTTGATATGGAAAAGATTGAGGGCAAAATAAACACTGATATGGTTTCTCTCCTGTGTGAATTCTAATGTGTGTTTTCAAGTTCCATTTCTGGGTAAACTTTTTGTTGCAATAATGACATACATGAGCTTGTCTATGAAGAAAATGTTTTTCATGATGCTTCCATTTAGCAAAAACAGTCGTTACAAAAGGACACATACCACATGTAAAACTTTTGAGATGTCCCTCAGTACTCCCTGCAAGAAAGAAAAACATTAGAAACCTTCCAGATGAAAAACCTATGATAAGCCTATTTTGATAATAGAAGTTATTTGAAAATGAGACATAATAATGTTTTGTAATAGTTTTGAATTTGTTCTAGTAAAAATATTTAATTATGTAAAATGCTTCCACAAAAAGGAAGAGAACTAAGCCAGTCAAACAAGTCAGTCAAGTAGAACAGTCTAACAAAAAAAATTACGATTAAATGTATACTATATATGTGCAGAAGACAGGGTCTTACTTCATAAAGACTTAACAATATACACAGTTTTAATGTAATAAAACCATTTCTTTTTAGTTTTAATGTAACAAAACCATCTGTTTAGTATTCAATTACTACCATTATTGTTATTAATATTACTATTTCAATTTGTTGTAACCTATCATTTTTATCAATAAATAGATAAAGAAAAATTGGTTAAGTTATAGTTTTATGGAGCAAGTGAGTTGAAGAATTAAGTGAGAGAAGAAATTTGCAGAATCCTTTTTGGAGATTGAATAATTAGATTTCTCAATTTACTTTTGTTATTCACTTTTAATTCTTTTTTATGTTTTTTGTTAATAAAAGCTAATTAATCACAATATAGACAAGGATACACTCATTTATGTTAAAATAAAGTCTCATGTAATTTTCAGTTGAAAAAAATATATACTCCACAAGATAACTTGAGAATACCTCTTGAAAAACCTAAAAAATAAATACAATACTTTAAAAATAAGCAAGGGAACAAATATTGATAGTTAAACATAATGAAATCTGAGACACTAAAACACACTTTAAAAAAGCATTTAAATAAGAACAAAGATAAATCCTATTAATATGTATGAGAAGGACAAGCTTTCCAAATTTATTTATATAAATGAAATGTACTTTAAAAAATTTAGTAGCACAATACATAGTAAAGCAAAAATTAAATAAATATTCTTCCTAGCATAGCATTTGAATAAAGATCTAATACCATAGATATATTAGATGAAACTTTAAAATAGAACCATTTTCTGTAATCAAAATTCAAATCAATAGTTTAGAGGTATGAATAATAAAATCCGATAGAAACATTTTAATTTTCTTGCTAAGCAAATAAAAATAAATTATCGATAAGGAATTTCATGAAGAACAGAGTTAAAGTGGATTATGCAAGAAAGTTTCTCAATTAAATTTTTATATAAACAATTAACAATTATATGTATGTTACTGTAAGATACAGTAACACACTGGTAATTTCTGTCGAAAGTGATCACATTAACTGAAGTCTACTGTACTGTAATAGCTGCATCATTATAAATGGGTTCTGTAAGCAACAGTCTGCAATCAAGGGTCTTTACTGCATTTGCACCATCATTATTTGCCTTTTTTAAAAAATGAAACCAAAATCCTGAAACTGGAAGGATGTTGGCCCATGTTTACCATCTGAGGAGTATGTTACTATATATGGAAATAAATTGGATTGATTCTAGTTTAGTTCATTAATGTAGGAGAAACTCAGCATATATCTTAGCTTAGAGATTTGAGGTTTCACACTCAAAATAATAAAAATTATGTTAACATGGTTAACATACTAATATGGTCTATTATTTATTAAGAACGATACATTGATTCCAATCTGTAATAACAAAAGAACATTAATTAGATTAAATGAGACTATTAACCAAAAGAGAGCATGCATTCATAAGTATTAATGGCAATAGTTAAAACAAATAACACTATTAAATTTTAAAAGTATAGACCAGTTATGCATAGTGTTATCCCAAGGTAGTTGCATAAAAATGAATTTAATATCCCTAATCAAATAAACCTCAAATAACAAGGAACTTTAAACTCTTAGACAAATGAAGTCAAAAAAAATATTTTAGACTTAAGTGAACATGTGAGAACAGAGCAAACATTTAACACCAATAAATGATTCATTACTTTATAAATTGATAATATTAAATTCTATCATATACAATCAATAGCAGCAGCTTAAAAAGAACTTCTTACATTGACAAAAAGAAACAGTATTGAGCCTAATAAAAATATAGTAAAGATATACATACTCATTACAATCTCAAATTTTTAAACCTTAACTAACTAAGCTTTTTTACTAACTTACCAAAAACAAAACTGTTTCTGGTAAGTAAAAGCTACAAAGATAAATATAGGGTTAAAGTTACTATACTTTTTAGATAAAATATTTAAAAAATTCCAAGGTGGTCAATAGTTAAGCACACAAGTGAGTACCTAAGTCATTTTAAGCAGTGCAACTAAGAATTAATAAAACTTGGTACTCACATAGTAAAGTTTTTTATCCCTTTTACTAATACCAAAATGTTCCAAAAATTAAAATCTACATAGGGATGTTAAAGTTACTTTTTGGTGGCAGTTTTGATCTAGCAAAATGTTAGACAATTTAGTACTAAGTACCTAAAATTTTTAGCATATTTGGTCCCTTTTCGTAATCTAGAACAAACCTACCTATAGGGGAAACACAAGAAAATTATCATACAAAAGCAAGAAAACTATATATCACAAGCTTAAAGCAAAATAAGCTATAATACAGGAGATCTGCACAATTATTATATGCACACACTCTTGAGACTTGAGAATGCTGGGGTACACAAGAAATACAAAGAACTTTGATACATTCCAACTTAACCCCTTAACTCTCAAATAAATTTCGAGAAAATGGTCACAAAAGTGCCTAGTTTTTATATCCTAAAAATTGTATAAAAATAATCGCATAAACTGTTCCAGGCAAAAGAAATGGAATTTTTTTATCTTTTAGGGACAATGCTATTGAATACACGCAGCACGGCTTTCAAACGTAAGTGAGAAATAGAAAGAAAATGCTCAGCATGTGTGAGAGCCCTGCTGAGGAGGGAAGGGGTTAAAGAACTCAAGAGTTCGCTATTTCAATTCTTATTTTTGTAACAAAAACATTTTTAACTGAAATTTCCAGAGAATTAGCAAAGTTATCTTCATTGTATACCCATTAGTAGAGTTACAGGGATACTATGCAACACAATAGCAATGTCCTTTCCAGGAATTTCCTTTTAAACCCACCCATGATTCTACCCTTGGAAAACAAACTTTTCAAACTTAAAGCTTGAGAAAATTCACCAATTTCTTTACAATAGATCATATTCACATGTGTTTGAATCATTTGAATGCCCACACACTCACAAGGGACCTTATAATTTTACATGTTCTTGCTGTATAATTTGAGAGGGAGTTTAGGGACTTGGGCAAAATTTTGAAGATCTATATTTTTTTCTACATGATTAAATTTAATTTCCAACTTGAAATTTTATAGAAATGTTTATTTTAGAAGTTGAAAAGCTAATTTTTTTTTTGTTTGTAAAAAAATATTGTACTATGTATTAATTTTTTTTTATATTGAAAAAAAATTGTTTGAACATAGGAGGTTAAAAGATGCCCACCAATTCAAAGAGAACAAAATTAGATTATTTTCATGTTTTTAAGTTGTTTAGCTCAAGGACTATATTATCTGGTAAATATGCAGGAAAAACAACTTCACAAAATATTTTAACATTAAAAATTTATTACAACCGAAAGAGGAGTGATAAAAAAAACCTGGAATATCACATCTATAACTATACTATTGTTCCTTATAAAAAAATATAAAGGTTTAATCATTGTTTTTTTTAGTTATTTTGTAAAAAAAAGTTATGACATTTTTTGAAACTTCAAGGATTTTGATGCACCTTAAGATATTTGGTTCTTACATATTATCCCATTGACCGTGTCACTGAATTTGAAGACGTTATTAAAGCTCATTGACTGTTATATAGCTGTGCCTCTGAATTAGACGGCTACTGAATGGTCGATGGGATAATACGCAAGTACCAGATATTTTTTTATCAATTTCTGGTTTTCACATATTGATACTGATGGCTAGAGCTAACTTTTGCATGCAACAAGTTGAATGTAAGAAAAAAAATTTAGGGCGTTTTCATTCCACCCTATAATCTTTAAACTAACCATGTTCAATTAAATTGTATTTCAATGAAAACAAAACACACCTTTTCCTTTTATTTTGGTCACGCCCCTCGATTATGGAAGAATTAAATAACTGAAATGTAGCATCAAAACGTAATGAAATGATCAAGTCGTGATTGGAGACATTTGCTTTTTGAATTCTACATGGCTAAAACGGAATATGATAAGATAAATATCTGCATAATCCTCCCATAGAGTTAATCAAAAATATGTTATGAAATTTCACATGATTCGCATTTCAGTAGTCATTAATTTACAAGAGTGTAAACGGTAGGCACCCTGTAACGCCTATGCCCAATAGAATAGAAAATAAGACTATAAAATTCCTTAGTACAAGATCATGTTTCGAAATTAGGGTACTCTGTCTCATGATAAATTCAAATAGTTACATTCTTCTTAATTTATGTCTTAAAAAATTGGATGTTATTACTAAAAACAACAGAAGACGCCTTTAAAGATCAAAAAAACACATCGGTCACAAACAGAAATAAATATTTACGACACGTGACAGGGGAAGGAAATTTTTGTTGCCAGATACACAAATAGTTCTTCAACTACTTTTACGTTTGATCGCATTTGAAATCTTTTGTTCAAAGATTCTTGTCGTCTGTCTTGTTCTATCTTTTGTTTATGTGATTAGATCTTTCATAAAAACGAACGGGATTTGTCCCCAAGATTCAAATATCATTAGTCAAGACCAAGAGGACTGTTGGCTGAATATCCCGCCAAGGTCACTTTCTCCCCTCGGGCTACCGAAGAAAACAGCAAGAAGTTTTTTGCTCCTCTCCAAGGCTTTTTAAAATGTTTGGATTTCGTTTTTTGTTTAATTCTGGGTTTAGAAAGTAACTGAAGTACAGATTACGTACTGAATTACCATGGTAATCGTTACTTTTATAGTTATAAAGGCTTTCTGACAGCGGTCGTTCCCAGTGGCGTATATAGAAATTTATTTCGGGAGGGGCCCAAAATATCTTAAAAAAAATTAGCTTTTAAAAAGCCGAAAGCTAGAATTTCGCACTGGGGTAGAGGACCCAAAAATATTCCTAAGCCCCCCCATGCATATTTAATAGATTCAATGTAGTTTTTTTAATATTTTCCAGGCATGATTTGCATCTTGATGAAGTGAATATTGAAAAATTGTGAATAATAGAGTTCCAAGCACAAAAGGGGGGGTCTGGGGGAGGAAATTTGACCCTAAAAGACAGGATTTTAACCCATTTTAGGACACCTAGTCAGAATTTCGGGGGGGGGGGCCGGGCCCCGTCGGCCCCCTTATATACGTATATAAGGGGGGGCCAGTTTTGTTGCAAATGGCGTGGTCCCTGGCGGCCAGCTACCACGTGATTTGCGACAGAGATTTGGGACAAAAATGAGAGCGCGACAGAAAAGAACCAATAGGAAGCCTCGAAAAAATCGAATAATCCATGTCATTTCTAATACAATTTAAAATTAAGTTTTACTTATATAAAATGAAACCTATAATCTAAAAAAGCACAATAACCCTTTTTTTTAAAGATTAGCTAGAAATTTTTATTGAAAAGCATTTTTTTACACTAAAACTAAGGAAATTGAATGCCTTATTGTTGTTATTTCACTGGCCTTTATAATTTAAAATAGTACCAATTTAACACCAAATGTCATCATTTGAGGGAGTTCCTTCGAAGAAATTCGGAATTTAATTCCTTTCGTTTACCATACTGCATATTACAAGCTTTGGTGAGTGCCACAGTGCAACGTCCTTAACCTTTTACCTGCCGATGTTCCCAAATGGGAACATCACTTTAGGGAATTTTTTCACCACTTAATTTTTCATGCAGAAATTTGATACTTGGTAGTAAGAAACTCAAAGATATGAAGTTATTTTACATGCAAAAGTTTTTCACGTGCAATTTAATCCTTTTTGTGGAATTTATATCAAAAAAAGAAATTTTTGGCTCTTCCAAAAGTTGCACAAGTTTGAATTTATGATAAATTTAAATAAATTTAGTTTTAAATAATTATGCTGTGTTTAGGTAGCTTAAGTACACATCTTTTCAATTGGCTTGGCAGAATAGCTCCGTATTCCAATTTTGGAGAGTAATTACCAATTCAACGTATGTGTTCCCAAATGGGAACATCGGCATTTGGGGTATAGTTTTTGAGGGGATTTTTATAATATGTAAAAATTCAAGCTATTTCTTATTTTCTTTAATTTTTTGAATCTTTTCTGTCTCAAAGGATCTAAACAGGATAATCATGATGTTTTAAATTTCTAAATCTATAATTTTAATTTTTTTCACCTGATTTATGGAGGAATAAATGCCAAATCTTTATAGCAGATTCATACTTTTGTATATTTTTCTAACTCCCTGACCGACTAATTTTCAGTAATCATTATTAGGGGTTATGCAAAGGGCATATCTGGAGTACTTCTGAGGACTTGGGTACTTGTTTTGTTCAAGTGCTCTTTTTTACATAAAAAGTTGATGTACAAATTTGAAGAATTTTGAAAATAATGAAAAGTGGTCATCTAAAAATACTCTTCTAACGTAAATTGGATGTAAGAGATTACGTTGTATAGTTTGGAATCTTCTATGAGAAACCCAGCTTTAACAAATCAATGAAGATAGTTATGATTATCGCTTTTGAAAGCGAATTAAATTTGAATGCAATTCATGGATTTTATGCTAGATATTCGAAATCCGTATAGAACAGTAATTAAAAGTAATTTTTCACTCAGAAAGATAACTGTTTAGCTTTGAAACGCATGGGAACATTCTTTCATATTTTTTATACCGAAAAATTACCCATTGTGAAATAAAAATGTACAGAAAAGTATCACGCATGTAATAAATATGTAAATTTTTTCTTATGAAAATCTATAAAATTTTACCCAATCGTCCAACCATGGGAATTAAATATGAAGAAACAGTCCAATATCATAAAAATGTTCAAAATTACTGAGTAGAAACCTATTTCAGTAGTTTTACTTCAATTAATTTTGAAATATATGCCTTTTGGAAATCCCCCTAAAAACTTCACTCCAAACGCCGATGTTCCCAAATGGGAACATCCTCAAAAACCTACTTAGGATTTTTTTTCTGCTAAAAAATGTCAAGATTGGTTTTAGTAATGATAAAACAAGCCATTTAAGCCCAAAATCAGATCCTTTAATTTGAAATTTGAATTGCGGCGTTTAAAAGGTTAAGTAGTACTTTTTACTCTTTAGTTATAGGCGCTAGCATGAAATTAAAAAATGTCCCTCATTTTGTATAATTTCAATAAATACGTACAACAAATAATGAATTAAATTAAAAATTTTCCACTCGGGATCTATTGGACGTATGAACCTGGTACTGGTCTTAAATTGTTGCAAATTTTATCTATTTTAAGATATAGGTAATTGAAACTTTTTCAGTGGGGTTAAATCTTTCATGAGTTTAAGCCAAAAACTGAAAAAAAGTCGGAAATTTTTGAGCTTTTTCGAGGATTACGCAGCTAGCACTGGGCTTTCGAAGCTGCAAAATTGCTTACAAACTCTTGATATGGGTCCTGACAGTGACAATATAAGAACAAATTTGGAACTATGCGATTTTATTCTAACTTCGCCCCCTTTTTTATGTCGTTTAGTGACTAGCCTAATTCGGGAAGTTCACTAAATAGAGTCGGTTCCTTAGCTAATGTTTTGTAACGACAAGGAGGTAACACATCATCATGGGGCGTTGGGCATTAGCGATTAGGATTACTATAGGAACTCTATAAATGTTTTTTTATTTACTTGAAGTGTTGGAAAGTTCAATGAAAACATGATTTTTAAAGGATATTCTTCCATAGTAAGTATTTTAATTCTCGATGTATTCCTAACATCTTTCAAAATAGCTGGTGGAGATTTTCACAATTTATTTTGTTGTTTAAAAGCAGGGTAAAATGCATTATTCATGTCTAATAAAAGTTTTGCTGTATATTGACAAAGCTTTACATTAACTTAGTGGTTCTCAACCTTTTTCACGATTGTACCCCCAAAGGAAAAATATATTTCCCTACGTACCCCTCGCAAGCAATTGCCTCGCTAGTAGTTGAAATATCACTTTCGTTTAAATACATTTACGTAAATATACTATTATACTAATCGCGGAAAAAAACATTCTTACATACCTTTAACCCAAGTTGTTTAAACTTATTCCCATTCGTTACATTTTTAAATCTATTCTTGTTTTAATTTACGTGATACACATTAAAAAATAAATACAAAAAAAAGTTGTCAAGAGGATAAAAATATCCATGAAATATTGAATGATAGGAGGAAGGAGCTTTGTAAAGATAAAAAAATTATTTGGTTGGGGATGATTCGGTTTTGACTGGTGTCAAACTGTCTGGGAATTTATGATAGTAATACGAAAACTACAACTTGAAAAATCATTGAAAGTTGGAAAATAAATAATTCGTGGCGTCCCCAAAAGCTCTCGGCGTACCCCCGGTTGAGAAACACTGCATTAACTCGTTCGAGAATTCAGGTGTGGCATTGGTAAGACAGCAAAAACAACAAGTTTACATTATGATAGTTTCAAGATATAATGATAAGTTTAAGATGGGAAATTTTGACTGTAAAACTGTTTAAACCTGATTATTTTTTGTTGGTGTTTATAGGTGCTCCTCTCATTCAGCTGAACTAAAATAAAGAATAAATGTTATGGCAGATGTCTTTTGAATAATGCTTTTTTAAACATCAAAAATATGTTTTCCATAATTTTGTTGTTTTTATTGTTTTATACAAGAATTATTTAACTAACTTCATATTTTTAAATACTTGGGTCTATCCTCTATCTGAAAGCATTTTTACTGATTTTAGTGCTGTTTTTTAGATAATTTTGAGATACGTTTTCCGCAATGGACGTTATGTTTGTGATCAAAATTTCTCATCTTAAGGAGACCAGGGACCTTAAAAGTAGCAAATGAAAATGGATAATATATGTATAATGGAATATGGATAATATGGATTTTATAATGTGATGTCAAACGTGCTATCATATTTTGATTAATGCACCTAAAACCAATAATTAAATTGAAAATTCGAAAGAAAAAATGATTTTTTTTCAATTAAATTTAATTTTTAACTTAAAAATGCTCTTCATGCATTCCATTTTCTCCAATCCTTTCAAAAAGCTTGATCTTATTCTTTTTAAAGTACTTTGAAATAAAATCAAGGATTAAATACTTTATACTTCCACATTTTCATTACTTATTAAGATTTCTTTAAAAAAGGTACTTTTGATGCTTATTTTTTCAATCCTAGTTATCATTCATTAAAATTCCCGATTGCACATGCATTTCCCGGTTTACTGTATTTGGCTTCACATAGAAGAAAAGTGTAAGTCAAATGAATTTACTCGCTCAATTTTAAAAAATGTTTTTGTGTTGAAAAACGAAACTTTAGCAACTCACAAGAGAGACCAAGGATTTTTTTACACTTAAGTTTAATTTTTTTATATTTTTTTCAGTGCCTATGAAAAATAAATAAATAAAAATAAAAATAAATAATAAATAAATACGTTGCAAAAGTATATGTATAGAATTTCCCAGGTGCCCCCCTCATGTTTTTACAAATACTGAAACCTTATTACCTTCAAATTTTCAGGTCTCTATAGGCCATATTTGGACCCCCTCGCCCCTAAAAAGTAGTTTCCCCATGTTGATGCATGCATCAACATTTGGGTCAAAAATTGGCATCTGCATCAACATGGGAAAACTACTTTTGAGGTGCGAGGGGGTCAAAAATTGGCATCTTGAAAGACTCTTGTTAGAATTATTTTCATACATTCTGTACTTAAATTACCAGGTAAAATATGGTTTCTTTGAGGCAGCATTTAATTTTTCTGCTTGGGAATCTTATTTTTTTGTAAATAAATAACTAATGATTGCTTTCAAAGTGAATACTAATAACATGAGGTATACCTCCTTCTGAAAAACTTGGCATCGTTAGATTTTAACGGCAGTAAATTTTAGGGTTGATTCGAGGACTTTTAGAGAATTAATACATCTCAAAGACAAGATGGTTGGAATCTTACTCTTTACCACATGAGAGTTATGTGCTACAATGAGGGAATTGCACGTTTTTTGTTTTAATTTTATTATGATAGAGGATGAAAATCCATGAAAAATGACGTAAAAATTATTGAAATCGGAAAACTATTCCCCAAGTGGGCGCTTGGACCCACTTGGTTTCGCCATGTTATTGTATGCTTAGCTTGCTTCATTCTGCTTTTCTTCATAAAGTTTTAACTAAAAAACTATGATATTTTAAAGACATATACAAATATTTTTTATAAAAAGATTGGCGTTTTGTTTTTCAAAAAATATTAATTGGTTTTGGAATTATTAGGATTCAAAGTTTTAATTTTTTCTTTTTCTGGCCGTTCACTGGAGAAACAGACAAGTTTTATGCGTGTTTTGGTTTTATGATAAGTCTGATTTCTTTTATTTTCAACAATTCACTATGTTTCGACGGCGCTGTGACGTTAAATCCCGTTTTTTGATCACATGACTTTACTTGTTTTGGCAAACATAAAATTGAATTTTAAGTTATTTAAAACATATTTTTGAACTTTAAAATCTGATATTTAAGAGTTTTATACTATAACGTATCTAAAAAGTGTAAAATTAAGCAAATCCCTCACCTATCAAATCCCTCATTGATGAATGCATGTTTAAATTAAACTTTCAAAGCTTACAATCCCTCAAAAGCTGAAATTTAGCTCTTTTAAAATCCTAGAAAATTAAAAGTGTGATATTTCATAGATTTTTTTTGGAAAATTGAATCCTGTTTGGATCATACTCTTAAATTGAGTTGATATGAGGTTAGGTATAGGGATCTTCCAAATACGAAGGCAGAGGTGCAATTTTTTGCAATTAATGCCAAGTTTTCAGGGCACATACTTTTGGTCCCACGTCCTGCGTACTTTTAGCCGCCCCGTTGGGTAAAAGTACGCATTGAATTTTTTATTTCCTTTTTTATTTTAAATATCATTCATCATCATCACATCATCATCGCATTATTAATAATGTCCGTGTTTATCACATTGCCCGTTTAAAATATAAGTAACTAAATTACTTTAAAATTTAGTTTTCTTTCTAAATTTAAATATATTCCCTATCCCCGAAAAAATTTCTATATATATTAGGGTGGTCCTTATTTGTATGGTAAAAATTCTTTTTAGGAATTCCGTTGGTGACGCCCCCTAGTTTTGTGTCACTATAGAAAATAATAATGTAAGCAAAATTTAAGCTCACTCGGATAATAATAACACGTGCCGCAAAAGCCTTGAAGTTTTAAAAAAATACTGATTTTTTTACAAAACATCAAAAACACCAAAGATTAAACCCTCCCATCTTCTTCTTGATTTTTTTACAAGAATCTAATATAGTTTTTCTTATAATGTCCCAGATTCCATTCTTCTATCACCTCTCTTTCGGTAGTAAAAATTTTTTAAAGTAAAAATAACTCTTGTAAAGTTGTTTTTCTTGCATTTTAAAACAGCTAATAACTCTAGAACTATAGAACTTAAAAACCTGAAATTAGTGCCATTTGGTTTGTAATTTTATCATCTTTGATTTGATGTGCAACATAACTGCCTTTCTTAAAAATATTTTTTTCAAAATTAAAAAAATGGGGAAAAAATTGAATAAAAAAAATTTTTGAACAAAATTTTTCTTCAGTAAATTTAAAGTTTTCCAACTCCTAAAATAAACATTTCTGCCAAATTTCAAGTTGAAAATAAAATTTGATCATGTAGAAAAAATAAAAATTTTCCAAATTTTGGCAAGTTCCTTAACATTTCCATACAATTTAACAAAAAAAGCGATTCAATCATGGGGAATGCAAAAACTCCCTTGAGGGTGTTCATACAATTTGTACCATGCAAAAAAATTCCCTTAAATTTCAGAAAATACAACTATTAGCCGATTCGGTACAAAATCTTACAGAGTTAGTTTCCAACTTAATTCAATGTGCCTATATTTCACCTGAATTTTCCTTAGAATTAAGTTTTTACGTAATTTTCACTTCCAACATGCCAAATCAAAGGAAATAAAAGTGTTTGAAGATCAAAGAATAAAATCAAATCATAATTCTAAATAATAATCGGCTTGAGTCTCAAACTTACTCAAGACTTACTCAAGACTGAGGACTCAAACTTATACTTAAGTAACAAATGAATTCTCTAGTAAGATTTTGTACCGAATTGGCTAAAAGTTGTATTTTCTGAAATTTAAGTGAATTTTTTTTGCATGGTACAAATCGTATGAACACCCTCAAGGGAGTTTTTGAATTCCCCATGAGTGAATCGCTTTTTTTGTTGAATTATATGGAATATTAAGGGACTTTTGCCAAAATTTCGAAATTTTTATTTTTTTCTACATGATCAAATTTTATTTTCAACTTGAAATTTGGCAGAAATGTTTAGTTTAGGAGTTGGAAAACTTTAAATCTTATATATTAAAATAATTTGGTTTTTCTTTCGGCCGGCCGCCAGGCCGCACCCCCGTTCCGATTTGGACAAACTCGGTCTTGATCGAAAGCTCTCCACCCCTAGATGATCCAATAATATGTCAGGTTCCTCTAAAACCTTCCATTTTTAAATTATACGATTTTTTCGTTTTGCCCCCATGTTAACTCTATGGGGAGGTTCCGTTCGGCCGGCCGCCAGCCCGAACCCCTGAACCGATTTGGACAAACTCGGTCTTGATCGAAAGATTTCCAACCCTAGATGAGCCAATAACATGTCACGTTCCTTCAAAACATTCCATTTTTAAATTATAAATTTATTTCAATTTGCCCCATTGTTTTCAGTTAATATTTTTACCATTACAGGCAAAACGTCTTTTAAAGAGCGTGAAGAAAATCTACTTTGAAATTATCACACTTCAATGTTTTGACGTTTTACTAGATTTATCGCAACAGGATACTAGGCATATTGGATTTATAAAAAAAATACTGGTACAGGTTCAATGGACTCTAACCGTCTGACGTCACACGGAACCAACACGTGACCTACAACTGAGCTTGCAATTGGTTACCACAGATACTACACTAGTAGATCTACTAGTGTAGTATCTGTGGTAACCAATGGACTCTAACCGCCTATCTGGTTCTTCGAGACTTCAAACGGAACCAACACGTGACCTACTGAGCTTGCAATTGGTTGCCACAGATACTACACTAGTAAATCTACTAGTGTAGTATCTGTGGTAACCAATGGACTCTAACCGCCTATCTGGTTCGAGACTTCACGGAACCAACACGTGACCTACAACTGAGCTTGCAATTGGTTACCACAGATACTACACTAGTAGATCTACTAGTGTAGTATCTGTGGTAACCAATCGCAAGCTCAGTAGGTCACGTGTTGGTTCCGTGTGACGTCAGACGGCTAGAGTCCATTGCAAGCTCAGTAGGTCACGTGTTGGTTCCGTGTGACGTCAGACGGTTAGAGTCCATTGCAAGCTCAGTAGGTCACGTGTTGGTTCCGTGTGACGTCAGACGGTTAGAGTCCATTGGTTACCACAGATACTACACTAGTAGATCTACTAGTGTAGTATCTGTGGTAACCAATGGACTCTAACCGCCTATCTGGTTCGAGACTTCACGGAACCAACACGTGACCTACAACTGAGCTTGCAATTGGTTACCACAGATACTACACTAGTAGATCTACTAGTGTAGTATCTGTGGTAACCAATCGCAAGCTCATTAGGTCACGTGTTGGTTCCGTGTGACGTCAGACGGTTAGAGTCCATTGCAAGCTCAGTTGTAGGTCACGTGTTGATGGTTCCGTAAAGTCTCGAACCAGATAGGCGGTTAGAGTCCATTGAAGTATTACTTCTTTCTCTTCAGAGATGACGCATAAGAATACATTAGTTGTGGTTAGAAAAACCTATTTGTATAGTTCTTGAGTTATTAGCTGTTTTAAAATGAAGGAAAAACAACTTTACAAGAGTTATTTTTACTTAAAAAAAATTTTACTACCGAAAGAGAGGTGATAGAAGAATGGAATCTGGGACATTATAACAAAAACTATATTAGATTCTTATAAAAAAATCAAGAAGAAGATGGGAGGGTTTAATCTTTGGTGTTTTTGATGTTTTGTAGAAAAATCAGTATTTTTTTAGAACTTCAAGGCTTTTGCGGCACGTGTTATTATTATCCGAATGAGCTTAAATTTTGCTTACATTATTATTTTCTATAGTGACACAAAACTAGGGGGCGTCACCAACGGAATTCCTAAAAAGAATTTTTACCATACAAATAAGGACCACCCTAATATATTTATATATATATATATATATATATATATGTTACGGGCAATGTGACAAATCCGGGCATTATTAATAATGCCCGGGCAATGTGATAAATTCAGTGGAATTTATGAATGAAATTTATCACTTTGCCCGCCTCTACTTCGGGCATTATTAATAATGCCCGATTAATCACTTTGCCCATAACATACACACTACTAATAAAGAACTTTTAGCTTGATTGTGCAATTCAAAAAATCTAATCTTCAGTTTCCGCTTCTCTTGATGATAATGTATCGGTTGAGTTACTTGAATGACATTACTAGTGTGGCACCACCCAGAAATACACTCATTGCTATAATAGTTTAGTACATCAAGAAGGAAAAGGGATATCAAAGTTAAGCTTATTCACGTGTTTACATACACATCAAGGTTAATTGTTTAAACATGCACATTTCCTTTTAGTGAGGGACCGAGAAAATCACTAATGATAATGAACATGTTAAAATATTAAATGCTACTACGTTGCATGTTTACCTCGGTCTCCCCCTTCTCCAGAAACAGCGTCTATCAAAGATGCCAACGTTTCAAACGTTTTTTCGCCCCCCCTTCAATTCAAGGAAGGCTGTATTTTTTAATAAATAAACATTGATATCACGTGTTATCATGGGAATAAATTTGGATTTCATATAACTTTTTCTTCTTGGTAAGCTTATTTTTATGGACCTTTAAGGAAAGACACAGAAGAGAAGGTTGGAGAAAAAGTCTAGTTCTTAAAGAATTTCAGCAATAAATTATAATCAAATTAATCCTATTATCAAACCAAATAAATAAGATTAAGCATGAGAATGCAAAATTTAGAAAAAATTTAAGTTAAAGGTTTTTTTTTTTAAAAAAAAAGACAATTTTTTTTTACCACAAATGAAATTATCACTTTAGAACCAATGTTAGTTTTCATTTGCAAGGAAAATTTACCAAATCATTTAAGTACTATAGAGCAGTGTTTCCCAACCTTTTTCGGTCCATGCCCCACCAAAGCCTTTCTAAATATTCCATGCCCCCCACATCCTTAATTTTTTTCGAAAATCCTTCTTGAACAGTAAAAAAAAACCTCGTGGTCCATGCCCGACCTGGGGGGCAATTTGGTTAAAAATTTTCAAAATGCCCCCTAGAAATTCATATTGCTCCCCGGTGGGGCGTGCGCCCCACGTTGGGAAACACTGATTACAGAGGAAGAAGAAAACATGACGCTGGCGGGCGATAAGATGTAATAACGTAACTTCAATGCCTGGTGACCGTTTGAGGAGAGGACAGATCCAGAACGCAGGGTCAATAAAATATTTTCAATTTTAAATTAAAGCTAATATCTGTTATTTTAAAATACCTTTTCTTAATGGTAAAAAGGTTTAAATCTTTAAAATATCAGAAAGTAGGTTTAAAATTGTGTGCATTTTTTTTTACAGCTGACAGCATGGAGACTGTAAAACTTGCCTATGACACCTTCTACAGCAAGAGGAAGTCAGAAGCCTTACCACTAATACTACTCCATGGATATTATTGGAACAGATTTGTGTACAGAGAAATCGGCCAACGGTTAGCAAACGAAAACAAATGCACAGTAAGAGATACTACAAACAATAATTGTAAAATAATAATAACAATAACAACAACAAAAAAAGCAGTTTACTACTACTGCTTAGTAGTGTTCGGCAACTAGTGGTCAAAAAGTAGTTAACTACCAACTACTAACTAGTCTGGGAAAATCTAGTTGCAACTAGTAGTTCCTTTTAAACGCCGCAATTCAAATTTCAAATTTAAGGTTCTGATTTTTGGCTTAAATGGCTTGTTTCATCATTACTAAAACCAATCTTGACATTTTTTGGCAGAAAAAAATTCCTAAGTAGGATTTTCAGGATGTTCCCATTTGGGAACATCGGCGTTTGGAGTGAAGTTTTTAGGGGAATTTCCAAAAGGCATATATTTCAAAATTAATTCAAGTAAAACTACTGAAATAGGTTTCTACTCAATAATTTTGAACATTTTTATCATATTGGACTGTTCCTTCATATTTAATTCCCATAGTTGGAAGATTGGGTAAAATTTTAAAGATTTTCATAAGAAAAAATTTACATATTTATTACATGCGTGACACTTTTCCGTACATTTTTACTGCACAATGGGTAATTTTTTCGGTATAAAAAATACGAAATAATGTTCCCATACGTTTCAAAGCTAAGCAGTTATCTTTCTGGGTGAAAAATAAGTTTAATTACTGTTCTATCTGGATATCTAGCATAAAATCCAAGAATTGCATTCAAATTTAATTAGCTTTCAAAAGTGATAATCATAACTATCTCCATTGATTTGTTAAAGCTGCGTTTCTCATGGAAGATTCTAAACTAAACAACATATCTCTTACATCCAACTTACGTTAGAAAAGTGTTTTTTGATGTACAAACTTTTCATTATTTTCAAAATTCTTCAAATTTATGCCTAAAATTTCTATGTAAAAAAGAGAACTTGAACAAAATAAGTACCCAAGTCCTCAGAAGTACTCCATATATGCCCTTTGCATAACTCATAATAATAATTACTGAAAATTAATCGGTCAGGGAGTTAGAAAATATACAAAAGTAGGAATCTGCTATAAAGATTTGGCATTTATTCCTCCATAAATTAGGAGAAAAAAAACTAAATTATAGATTTAGAAATTTAAAACATCATGATTAACCTGTTTAGATCCTTTGAAACAGAAAAGATTTAAAAAATTAAGGATAATAAGAAATAGCTTGAATTTTTACATGTTATGAAAATCCCCTCAAAAACTATACCCCAAACGCCGATGTTCCCATTTGGGAACATATACGTTGAATTGGTAATTACTCTCCAAAATTGGAATATGGAGCTATTCTTCCAAGCCAATTGAAAAGATGTGTACTTAAGCTACCTAAACACAGCATAATTATTTAAAACTAAATTTATTTAAATTTATCATAAATTGAAACTTGTGCAACTTTTGGAAGAGCCAAAAATCTGTTATTTTGATATAAATTTCACAAAAAGGATTAAATTGCACGGTAAAATCTTTTGCATGTAAAATAACTTCATATCTTTGAGTTACTTACTACCATGTATCAAATTCCTGCATGAAAAATTAAGGGGTGAAAAAATTCCCTTAAGTGATGTTCCCATTTGGGAACATCGGCAGGTAAAAGGTTAACTATTTTTTCGTGGGACTAGTTACAACTAGTAGTTAACTAATTCCCAAAGTAGTTAACTACTAGTTAACTAGTCTATTTAATTTCATAACCTATTTTTTGCCCAAGTTCTAATACATCTTTCTTATCTATATCACAAAAAACTTTATGCTTCGCTCAAAACGGCGCTTTCTTTCTGGTTATGGTATTTGAGTACTCTACCATGACACTGTAGTTATAAATAGCAGTGTAATTTTTGTATATTTTGATAAAAATTTTAAATATTTTTGAAATTTTAAACAAAATTTTTTTTAAAGTAGTTGAAAATTTGAAAGTAGTTTCAACTAGTAGTTATTTAAAAAAGTAGTTCAACTACTAGTTGAACTAGTTTAAACCAAAAGTAGTTAAACTACTAGTTAACTACTAGTTGATCGGTAGTTAACTACTAGTTGCAACTAGTTCTAGTTAACTAGTGCCGAACACTACTGCTTAGTTACACATTCATTTATAATTATCACTTAACTACAGCCAACAGAGTATTTTTTTGAAATTTCCTCCTTATGGTGTAATGTATAGGTATATTATTAACTAGTTACCACTGATGAGTTCCCCATTCTAATTTAACTTCGATTTACTATTATTATTAACTAGTTGCTTATACTTCCTTAATTTTCGTTTGCTGTTCATTTATGTGTTTTAAGATTGCATCCTCATCATTAGTGACATCAACATAAAAAATGAAATTTGGTTTATCAACCCTCAACATCCTTACCAAAAAAAAAAAAGTAGCTGTGCGCCCCATTTTTAGGGGGCAGGTCGGCTCTCCACTGCTAGAATTACCCTTACCAAAAAAAAAAAATTGTCGGTGATTTTGGACAGAGGTTCCAGATTTACTCCAGTGATAAAAACAGCACATTCCAAAAGTGGATTTTTTCCCCTAAAAAAAAACTAAATGATTTCGTCAAAATCAATCCTCATCCCCAAAAGTCATTAGGGGAAGCAGTCTGTTCACAACACATTTTTGCTCAGCCGAGCACGCTGATTTTTTCAGAATCTAACAACTCCACACGTTAGAAACGCACTATACTGAGACGCTAAAGGGTGGACAATCAAAAGTTGTCGACAGCAATGGAAGTTGATTTACTGTAGATCTAGCAAATGGTCGTGGGTTGGAAAAATATAAGTGCCAATTATCATACTTTAACTTGTTTATATAAACACTGTTTAAAGTTTCTTTTCCTTAAGAGGTCCATTTCAAAATGCCGACAGTAAAACATTAAGCAATAACAAGTTTTTATGGTAGCATTTTCAAGATAACTTCTTAAGTAAAAAAAAAGTTTTAAACATTTTTTATAAATAAGTTTAAGCATGATAATTATAGCACTGAAATTTATTTCTACCCTCAACTGTTGGCCTACAACAACCCATCTTTTATGGTTAATAATGGTTCTAATAGTCTTACATCGTGTTTTATCCTGATATAAAACTTCACTTTCATAAATTGAGGTGTATTTGTGAATTATTAATTATTATTACGTAGAATTCAATTATCTGAATGATTAAAGTAAAATATTATTTCAAGTTATTTTGTGATTAATTTAATCAGCCATTTTTATAATTAAAAGTATAAAAATTATATGAAAATCTAATGTTTAAGTCTCCACTATGTTCATACAAAGTCATTTCTTTGATATTTCTAGTTTTCGGATGTATAACTAATAATGCGCACAAAAAATAGAAAAGGGGCCATACAGTGGATTATAGTATCATTTTAACTGCCATTTGTTGATTCTCACAGGTATATTCCCTTGACATAAGGAATCACGGCGAGAGTCCTGCCACTGAAGGTCTGACTATGGAGCTCATGGCCGAGGATGTCAGGCAGTTTATGATCGACCAAGGTCTGCAAAAAGCTCATTTCGTGACCCACAGTTTGCCGAGTGCCATACCTTACTTGATACATTGGACTGAAGTACGTTTCCAGATAGTTTAGAACACACGTTATACATTGTGGAAAGACATGAAGCATGTTAACACCATCTTTAGACTCAATTTCTGAAGAATCCCGTTTTTCTCGCATAGTCAAAAAATGATTGCTCTTTGGGAAATTAGTATTTTTTAGCATTAAAATCTGTATAACATAGCGTATGTTTTGACTGTTTCATGTATTTTGCATTTAATACATAAATACATTTTTTAAATATATTTTAAAATACAAATTTCATGAAAAAAAATTATGAATTTTTATGCTTTTAAAATAACAAAAAAGTTGTAGAAAAAAACTATTGTGTCTATCAAAAATATAAACAGTCAAAACATGAAGAATATTGCAAAGATAATTTCCAATGAGAAAATGTCCTTTTTTAATTGCTTGAATATTGTAGTTATTGGTCAAAAATCATGTTAAATAGCTAATTACTGATTCACTAAATCTGATTTTTTTAATGAAATTATTTAATTTATATGTACCAATGTACCCTAGATATTTTGTGAAAAAACTAGACTTTAAAGTCAATATTAAAAATATTTTAAATACTCAATGTGACTTGAAACTTGAAACGCAGGTGAGTCTGTCATAATTTTATTTTCAGAAGGTGATATTTGAATTTTTTTTTAGCCGGAAATAGGGAGGAAATTCAGTACTTTTCTATGGTGAAAAGAAGAAAATTTTGGACTTTTGGGGGGACATATCACCAAATTACCCTCCTTTTTGTTATGCCACTGTACTCGTTATGGCGTCTGTTGAGTTTAAATAAAAAAAAAAACAGTAAATTTTACGTCAGTTGCGATCAGATAAATTTAAAATTATAAAAGTTATATGTAAAAAAAATTACCTGTATAAAACGGTAATTAAATTGGCGAATTTTGAAGATAGTACTTTGATTTAACCCTTTATTCCTATAGCCATTCCAATTAAGGATTCAATGGCAATCTGGGATGGTCTCAGAATAGGTTAAGTGGTGTCTTCAAGGGTAGAAAATTTTATGAGAGATTCAGCCTACATTTCTCCATTTTTCTTCAGATACTGTTTTTATTATATCACTTATTTTTAATGGTATTATTTGAGTAAAGAACGACCTTGTTTTCAGATTTAAATTTCCGTTATTTGCAGCCACATAGGGTTGGAAAAATGGTGCTTTTAGACATGCTCCCCTTTCATTATCAATCCAAGGAAAGAAATGAAAAACTTGCTTATCCAGCAGTTTCCCATCATGAAAAAATGCTGAAGCTACTGGATCCTCAAATGACATTAAGCGAAGCCAAATCAAAGTTTTACAAGTTAGCACTGGCCTCTTCTGACGCTGTAAGACATCTTATATCAGTATTATCGTAGACCATTAGTAAAGGAACTATTTCTAAAGTTAGGATCAAGGCAGATTTGAATTAAACAAAAGCTTTCGGGAAAAACTACATTAGAATAGTCATATCCTTGAAAAATTATTCTTATTTATGATTAAAATGATTTCAAAATACGTATTTGATTATAGGTTAACATGGAAGTTATAGTGTAAGGGAAGTCTCCCCGAGAAAGATTTTGTTTTATAGACCATCATTTTGAAGTCGATTCATGATTTTAGTTTACTGATGGTAGATGTGTTAACCATAATGATTCTTCAGTTCTTGGATTTTTTGTAACAATTAAAGCAAAGCTATCCCACTTGTCATGGTAATTGATGGTATAGCCATGTCCTGGTCATACTATTTCTTTTATCTAATTTTAATTTATAACTTTTAGTTGTGTTTCATAATATTAAATGTTGAAAAATTCCTAATTAATTAGAACTTTCTTTAACTCAAAGATAAATAAATAATAATAATGTTTGAGGAAGATTATAAATTCATTTAGGTAGTGAACTTTATCTAATGAGCGGTTAAACCGCATTTTGTTTGGGTAGATATTGGTAGTTGGGTAGATATCTATTTCAATATTTAATTCAAATATTTCGAATACACGTGCTTCTGGCAATTTTTTACACCCATCGCCTTTTAAAAACTACTGAACTGTTATGATTATTGAAGTTAAAAAATATTTGTTACTATTGAAGGGGCAAAATTCGTGCATGGTGCGTGAGCTTGTACGAAATTCCAATAAAACATACTTCACGTAGGAATTTCAAAAATATTTTTATTTTTAAAATTACCATTTTGCACAAAACTTCCTAAAGTGTTACCTTTTATATTTTAGCAAAAATACTACTACGTGAAGATCGCAAGTGACCTCACCAAAGAAAACGGAGAATTTAAGTATAGACTAGATCCAGATTACTTATTTAACCGGTACGTAAACGGCTACTTATCACCCAGATGGATAGGTCCATCCAGCCACGACATTCTTATCATTCGCTGCGAAGGATCTGACCATGCGTCGTAAGTACCAAGGATTAGGGCCGTATTCAGAAAGACAAAGACGTAGAAGAAACGAGAACGGTACGAAAACGGTGAAAAATCATTCGTACAATATTATTTTGAGACGGTAACTCCGGAGCTCTCGTCCGCCATATTGTTCCAAAATTCGAATCGCATGCTGATTGCTTTTACACATCCGTTAAATAGTTACAAAAAATCTATAACAGCTACTATGGAATAACCAAGAAAAGTCCTCAGACATTAATATATTATGAAAGTATCTAGTGTCGTTAGCTTGATTTTGTATTATAAGTGTATAATTACTTGTAAGGGGCCATTTATTAATTACGTAAGGATGATTTTGGCAATTTTAGACCCCCCCTACCCCCATGTAAGGGTACGCAAGATTTTTCAACCCCCCCCCCCCTATTCTTACGTAAGATTTCATTTCGTTTTTCAAAATAAGAAAATGTTAGAAAAAGATCCTAAAGTGACACACTCTCAGTTTGACGTAAATCAAAGAATTTTATTTTTCAACAGATAAATAATATTTTGGCTGTCAACTACATCCCAAATAGCAATGTAAGGTTTAAAAAACGTTGGCATAACCTTACCCCGCCAACCCATTTAACGTTGGCGAAGGGTTTTCAGGACAACCCCGTTAACCCTACGGCAAGGTGAGGCTCACCTTGCCTAGTTGACGCTAATTAAGGTTTCTGTAACCCTGCCAAATCAACATTACGAAGGGTTTCCAATGCAATGGTAAGGCATCACAGGGTTATAGGTATAGGGTTTATAGGGTTAAAAAAATAACCTTCCGAACACCTTATTTTTGGAAGGTTGAAAAAAACCCTTTAATTAACCCTACTTAAATAGTATTTAAGGTTTATAGCACCATGTACTAACCTTATGATATTAACCAATCCTTAAGGTTGTCAGGATAACCCTGCGAACACGTTAAATCCACCTTCAATGAGCCTTAACAAGCCTTTTGGATGCAGGGTTGCGGAAAGGTTCCCATATCAAGCGTAATAAGGCAATTCCACGGGTAACTGACTGACATTTTCTAAGAAAAACACTTAGTATTTAGTAATTTTCATCCCAAAAATAAATTAAAAACAATTTCCACCCAGTTTATCTTGTTAGTTAAATCTATAATAGCAGAGTTAAATTTTCAAATATGTTGTTATTTCTATTTTTGAAAAATTTTAATCAACAAGGTAATTGACTGACATTTATGAAACATTTATGTCAGTCAATTACCTCGTTGATTAAGATTTTTCAAAAATAGAAATAACAACATATTTGAAAATTTAACTGTGCCATTAGATTTAACTAACAAGAAAGCAATATACTGGGTGGAAATTGGTTTTTTATAATTTATTTTTGGGAAGAAAATTACAAAATACTAAGTGTTTTTCTTAAAAAATGTCAGTCAGTTACCCATGGAATTACCCAATACAGGTTATGAATTATGGGGTGATACAATGTAAAGATTTTAGTTTGGTATGGGGTTCACCAAATTTAGCTTTATGTACTTTTTCTTAGAAGTTTCTTAGTTGAATTTTGTCAAAATTGCTCCTGAAATATTTCAGGCTATATTTTCAATATTTTTTACATAAATAATAACATTCACAATCACAAAATTTAGCAAAAAAACCTGTAATTACAAAATTTTGCTAACCACATACTCAACTAAAATGTATAACTTAGAAAACAGCTTGCAAATCTTAATTACTTAAAATGCAATAAATAGAAGCAAGTTCTTCAATCTGATATGAAATCCTTACCTTTGAAATGGTCCTCAACAACCATGTGAATATTGTAAATTCTTAAAATTACCATATTTTAGGCTGATTTTAGTTAACTAAATTGTACAAAATATTGTTAATACCGTATATTTTCCTAACTTTGAAGTAACTAAATAACCTCCTTTGAAGCAATTGAAAATAATTACTAAGATTTACTTAGTAATGAAATTGATAAAAAAACTGATAAGCACAAAATTTTCAAAACACCTTTTAAGTGAGACAAGCGAATTTAATTTATTTGAACACAGAAACAAAATTGCACAAGCATTTATAAATAAAATATTGAAAATTTTGCTTTATACACAGGACTCTTTCACACTTTTTCTTTTTCATTTCTTTTGTCTCTGGAAAAAATATAGTTTGTTTATTGATTAGTTATACTGTTTAACAAAAAAATCTACTAAAGAATAAATAAACTTTTAATCTCAGCATAATATATGAGAATTGCGCTTAAGTAATAAGTTACATTTAAAAGCCTTACAAAGCCTTACATACATTTAAAAAGTTCAAGCCGGCCAATACTCAACATATTAAATAAATCATAACTGAAAAACAGTTTCATCATACCTTTTGATACTTTTATTCACTTAATTGCATTTTAAAATTGATATTAAGTCATAAAAAATTACCTTCGAGCAATCCTGAATTTTGCGTGAATGAACTAACAGCATCCCTTAATTGATTTTCCTTAGTCTTTTCCTTATTTAGTAGACCTGTTTCGATACTTCATGAAAACCTAATGAAAAAAAAATGAACAAAATCTCTACACTCAAACAGATATATTAGTAAAAAGTAATATTTTTAATGTCCAAATTAATCAACTTATATATAATTTTTTGTTGTCAAAAATTTGTTTAAACTTTTATCTATCAGTATCAACAACTGAAATTTCACATTTCCATGTTAAACCATTAATTATTTTAATTTATTTTGATGTTTTCATAACTGAAAATGTTTTAAATAGACATTTTTAGGATTTTTCCCATTAAAATATATAATTTTGAGGTTTTTATCTCATTTACAACAGTGTGTGAAGCAGATATAATAGCTGGTAGAGAAAAATTTAAAAAATATGTATAATAAAAATCTCAGTAAATATTGTCTAGTAAATATTGTCTTATGAGTTATTCCATAAATATTTTTATTTTAATGTAAAAAGTTTTAAAATAAAGGCTTGAAAATAAATTATTTGAATTTATTTTTGCGTTTTCATAGCTGATAGAGTTTTCAAATGGACAATTATTGAGTTTTTCCTATTAAAAATATTAAAAATTTTGTGGTTTCCATCTCATCGTTTCAAATTGTTAACTAAACATATATCAATACAATTATACTGACATAAAAGCCGGCGAGTTTATCATCAAATAAAATAATGAAAACAAGCATCAAAAGTTAACAAAGTGGTTAAATAAATGAATAAATAGTTATAAAAACACTTACTTTTTATGTAAATACGCTTCACTTGATATGTCCAATTCAAAAAGACCGCTGCAAAAAATGGCGCCCGTTTGTTTTGGACATCATCCTGGCGTGCTGATCGTGGATTGGCTGGGAAATTCATGCGTGCGTCAGTCACATGGCATGGTCTCAATAAGGTTTCAAAACCTTTCTTCCCCTTGCTCTTTCAATGATTGAAGGAAACACCTTATTCATAACATTGGGAAAACGTTATACGGCAAACTTTTTTCGGAACAACTCAACTGGGTTGGCAGTACAACCTTTCTATAACATTTGAAGAGGGTTGTATAGCAAATCATGTTTTGGGCCAACCCAATACCAATGAAATGAGAAGGTGAGCCATAAGGTTACATGCTATCTGGGATATTACCATTATATTATTATCTCTAGTCTTTGGAATACCATGTATCAGTAGATATTTAAAAGTAAGTTAACTTGGAAAATCTTACGTAAGAATGGGTTTGACCCCCTCTACCCCCCAAGTAAGGGTATGTAGAGATTTTTCCAACCCCCCGCCCTCCTCAGGACCCTTACGTAATTAATGAATGGCCCCTAAGGGTGCACGACAGGAGGTGACAGGAGCACACGGGAGGAAAGACTATAGCTCTGGACCTCCCGCGTCAAATCTATCTCTTCCGTATCGTTCCCGTCTCTTCTACGTGTTTTAAGTTTCTGAATACGGCCCCATGGTTTTGAAAATGGCGGGGGAAACTTGAGTAGTTATGGTATTTTTACAGTGTTTTTCTTTGATTTTCAGAGATGAAGACTGCGAGTTTGCTTTGAACTATGTTCCTGAGATGAAGTTCGTTACTTTGAAAAATACGACGCATTTGATCTTGTTTGAGAGGCAGAACGAGGTTCTCCAGCTAATCAAAGAGTTTCTGGCGGTTGATGTAAATAGCATTCCTGCTAAAAGATTCTTGTGAAAGATCGGTCCAAAATGGTTTTTAATTCCGATTTCCAAAAAAAAATTTCAATAAATTTTTAATGTCGATTTTATTTTTGTAATTGTGTTTGATTTTGACTGTGTTCATCCCATACCCTTCGGTCCCAATATAGATAGATCCTGCTGAAGTTTGGGGACGTCCATAAATTACGTGTGGTGTTTTTTCCAAATTTTGGACACTTTCCTCCCCCTTGGGGAGATTTCGTTGAAATCAAAAACATGATTCTAACTATTAATTATCACGACTGAGTGGCTAATGATTTGCTGTTTTGACTAATCTGAGCATTTTTTCTAAACTTGTGCTAGAAATATTAACTAACTAAACTAAAAGTTAAAGTGAGATTTTATTTGACTCCCCCCCTCCCCCCTGGTGAGATTTTCCTGGACACCCCTCCCCCCTTTTGACCTCACGTAATTTATGGATGTCCCCTTTCATCAGCCCAAGAAAGTTAATTTTAGTGTTTTTCTGTTAAACTCTAAAAGTGGAAAGAAAAAAAAATGGGAAAAATAATAAATTTTTCAGAAACTAAAAAAAATAATTTTGAGGTATTTAATTGGAAAAAACAGGTTTATATGTGTTATTTTGAACTCATTTAGATAAATTATAAATATTTCCAGGAAATAACTATATCCAATAACCCTAATAAACTGAGAGAAAAAAGAGAGAGATATGGAGTTCTCTCGGGTTAATTCCCACTTACGGCCGTATTCACTGTTAACTTGACCGGCGGTTAACCGGCAGTTAAAATTCTGATTGGCTGTTAAAGTTGGAAAATTAGCTCTCCGCCAACCAGAAGTCTGCAGGCCGGTTAACCACCTGTCAGGTTAGCGGTAAATACGAAGACTCGTAAGGCTGTTAGGTGGTCGGATGTAATATCCAATAATTACATAAATTTTTAAAGCATGAAACTATTCTGAATGAAATAAATACTAATAAAAAGACCTTGGAAATTGGTTTGGTACCAAAATGGACTTCTCATAAGGTGATGCAAGCAGACCAAGGAGCATGAAGATACGAGTGATATACCACATGAAAATAATCAATAGCCATAAAAATTGCGTCATTCTTCTTTGAAAAAAAAGAGAGAGAAAACAGCCTGACGAACTAATAACGATAAATAGGCCAGTCACTAACGACATAAAAAGGGCGAATCGGGCAAAAAATCGCGTAGTTCCAATTTTTTTCTTATGTTGTTAGGACCCATACCAGGAGTTTGTAACCAATTTTGCAGCTTCGAAAGCCCTGTGCTAACTGCACAATCCTCGAAAAACCTCAAAAATTTCTTTAAGACCATTCCAAGGTTTGTAAGTCCAATAGATTCCAAGTTGCATCTCTTCAAAAATGAGCAATTTTTTCCAAAAAATCAAAAATTTGAGTGCAAGTCGTCTTTATAGCAACAAATCGGCTATAAAACCCATCTAAGAGGGAAGTAAGGGTAATTAATCTTCAATGCAGTTATTTAGCTTTAATTTAAACCCAGAATGAAGTCTGTAGGCCCCATAGTTCTTACTTTATCTTAAAAAAAAAATGGGAAAATAGGAGGAGTGGAACCTGGCGATTTGTGGGTATAGTAAAAAAGAAGAAAAGTCGTATAAAATAATGTAACGTTATGAAAATTCGTATTTATTGATTTAAAATATTTCATTTTACCACATAGAGGGGACCTAGACAAGCATATTTCGAAAAATCATTGGGGGCCCAGATGCACCGTTAAAGAGCTAGGCAGTGGTTCCTAACCTTTATAATACTGCTACCCCTGTAACCTGTTAGGAAATCAAATTTTACCCCAATTTTAAAATGTTATAAAAACATTCAATACAAGCGAATTCTAATGTTTATCTATAACTAGCTGATATGCCCGGCCTTGCACGGGTGGAGTGTATCAATTTATTGAAATTTTCTCAAGTTACATGCCTAATTTTCTGTAACCATAATTACCAATCATCCTGGTAGTTTTTCATATCCCGGTATTCCCAGTATTTTTTCATATCCCGGTGTTCCCAGTATTTTTTCATATCCCGGTGCCTTTTTCATCTTGGTGTCCCCGGTGCCTTTTCATCTCGGTGTTCCCGGTGCATTTTCATCACCGTGCTCCCTGTGCCTTTTCCCTCCCGGTTCCAACTGTGTAAATCTAACCTAAACATCCAGTTCCGGTGTTGCACATTTAATTACGACAGTTACCCAATTATCCATTCTAAGTGAAAAAAATCCATTAAAATTATTACAGACTTTTGAAATCCCAAAATTTGTAAATACCCCCTGTTTAAATTGAAAAAAAAAATCCCGTTAAACTACACCAAAGAAACAAATTATAAGGTTAAATAACAAATTGATCTAGTGTTTCTATCATCAACTTTCTAAAAAAACTGCATGATGTAATCTTTACTTTAACCAGTCTAATTCTTAAAACTTTCTATTTCAACTTAAAGTTTCATGGAAAATGAAGTTTTTAATAAGAAAATACTGTTATAAAGTTTTTTATAAGGGCCGTTTTTAATTTTTTAAATTATTAATAACCTTTTTAAAACAATTTTAGCCAAGTTTTATCTTTAAATACTTTGTTTTATGTTTAAAATTGTTTTTGTTGTATTATTTGCAACAATGCGAGTTAAACAGATCTTCTTTAGTGGAGAAGTAAGGCGATTTTTTCAAAAAGGCCTAAAAGGGGGTGAAGGGGTGGTTTTAGAAATTTGGAAATGATGTCATTGTCTTTCCCCCGTCCCCATACGTATGTGTACCAAGTTTGGTTCGATTCGGACGGGTAGTTTTGGAGAAATTGAGCCAAATCTGTTCCGGACAAACCCAGGAACCCAGGCAGGAACCCAGGGACACCTTCATTATATATAGAGAGATAATAAAAGAGCTTTACCACTCACTCACTCACTCACTCACTTACCAACGCACAGCAAAATCTACCGGGGCTATAGACTCGAAACTTGGTAGGGTCGAAGACCTTACGGTGTATACGCGCACTAAGAAGGGATTTTTCGAAATATCTTTTTTCTGACCCACAGGGGGGTTTGGAGCGTTTTCGACGTTTTTGAGCCCAGCGGCGTCCCAAATGACCCCAGATCTTTGTTATTTCGCAGGAAGGTACCTAGCAACAATTTCTAGAAAGGCATTTTTCAGATTTTGGATATTCGAATTTTAAGAGGTCTGAATATTCCAAAAACCCGTTTTTGCTGAGCATAAACCAAGTTTTATATTTTCGAAGAAAACAATACCGAGAAATCCATATTACGAATTGAACTGTTGGTAATACCTTCTTGAGAGAATTTCAAAGAAAGTAATTTCTGGATTTTTCAATATTCCATTCTGGAGGGGGTGCACGGGGGTTTGAATATCCACTCCCGTTTTTAGTTATTGGATCTTAGCACCCACATTATTAATGTGATTGTTATGAAATTTTAGCATGTTGTTCCTCACACAACCAGGAATGTTTGCGAAAAAGAATTTTCTGAATCAAAGCATTTCAAGGAGCCTTTTTTGTCCCTTTTCTAAATTCTTATGCTTAGCCTTCAATGTTAAATTTATTGCGGTTATTGCTCTTTCCAGGACACGCAAAAACTCTATTGTTGGAAATATTTATTTTGAAATGTTTTATAACAGGTGAATTTTTAAAAAATATGATAAAGAAACAATTTTTAATGATTAGATAATTTTTTTTATGATAACCAAAAACCGTTCCACTGAAAATTTATTCTTTTTTATATTTAATCAAATTTAAATATTTCCAGCAAAGTTTCCAAACAATATTTTATCACAGGCATTTTCAGTGTCTATTCAAATGATGTTTACTTATTTCATGTTTGAAATTTCTTTCAATGAATGATTTGGTGATAAATCAGCAAAGGGGGGGTTCAGGGGGTCTCCCCCTGATTTTAAAAAAAATTATCAATATTAAAAAATTTTTATAAACACTAATTCTAAACCTGGTTTTTAAGATTTTGTTTAACATCTTAAAAAAGTATAAAAGTATGTAGTATATTTAATTGTTTTGTATTTTATAAAAATTTAGCGGGATGAGGGGGAAATAAGTTTGATCTATAGACATTTCTGTTCAATATTATATCTTTATTGTGAAGCGAAGGCGGAGAAATTTGCCTCAAATATACATTTACTATACCAATTACAGAAATGGATGGAGGGAGAAAATGACAAAAGAGAAAAAAAATAATGGGGTTCAGAAGGTCGCCTGACTTTTTTTCTATTTTGAAAAATTACTCTTTAAAAACGGGGATGGGGATTTCACACATTAAATCTAAATAGGTGGCATTTTTTTAGGTTTGGCAGGGTTTTTTTACATCTTAACGAAGTGGTATGGCATCAAAAAAGAATCCTAGCGGGAAGACTGTTGACTCTATTGCATGTAAACGATTATGCTTATTTATTTTAACACACAGTTTGATAAGCCTTTTATCCCCCGAGCAACGGCGGGCATATCAGCTAGTTAATTACAAAGTTGTCATTGCCCAGCAGTTAGTCAGAAAACTGGATACATTGTGGCTACATAAAAACACAACAATATTACGATATTTAACTATGAATTAATAATAATAATCAGTGTGAGGATTGAAATTGTTTTGCGTTTACAAGTTTTTTTATGTTAGGTTTAGTGTCACTTAAAGCACATCTCATGTCATGTTCCACATACCACATTGAGACGGTTTCTGGCCTTTGTTTTGTTCTCTGTTACCCCTGAAGAATAGCGTGTTTACCCCCCGGGGGGTAATTACCCCCAGGTTCGGAACCCCTGAGCTAGGGCCTAATGTAGTGCGAGAGCGTTGCAAAAAGCGATTTTCCCAAGGCCAGTGTAACGAAACAAAACATAATAGAATGAAAAAATTATTACATCAGATACAGCAGTATCCGTACTATTTACACCATAAATTTGATAGAAATTGGACCACTTGCAAAACCGTGGGATGAGTTTTAAAAAGTGCACTATTAATCTTTTAGCCAAAGAATGAGCTCCCTTAATGGTATTTAGAAAAATGATGATAGGGCAAGGAATTTTCAATGATCATACAGTTTCAATGATCAATGTATGATCATTGAAAATTCCTTCCCCTATCATCATTTTTCTAAATACCATTAAGGGAACTCCATTCTTTGGTTGAAAGATTAATATTGCACGTTTTAAAACTCATCCCACGGTTTAGCAAGTGGTCCAATTTTTATTAAATTTGTGGTGTAAGTAGTACGGATACTGCTGTACCTCATGCAAAAATTTTTTGGATTATATTATCTTTTGTTTCGTGAAACGGGCCTTGGGAAAACTCCCTTTTGTAACGCCTTAGGCCCTAGCTCTTTAACGGTGCATGTGCGCCCCCCTATTCCTATTCGAAATATGCTTGTCTAGGTCCTCTCTACACCCCTGCGAAGTTTGTCCAAGTATTTATGAATCACCCTGTATTAATTAATTAATTATATATTATTAATAATTTTTAATTTAATTAATTATAGTATTTATTGAATTTAAACAAATGGTTCAAAGGAAATCTCTACAGGCTTGTTTCTCCTCCAAAGGTGCAGAAATGTCGATGTCTTCATTTTTTTCGGATCTTGTCTTTATAGTTTTCTACCTCAATTGTGGGAATATTGTGGCATGGCTTTCCCCGATAGAACTTTTAGATTACCCAACATTTACATTTTAATTTTTCTTGCCAGGATAAGGCTAAAGTGGTGTAGAAATGGGTGAATGCCTGAAGGAATAATTCAAATCCAGGGGAGAATGATATAGTATTATTTACTACATATTTGTTTAATATCTCCATACGTTTCCATGTTACAGAAAAATACTGCCATCATAACTGAAATTGTTTGGGGTATTAAAGTTAAATGCCATATGGCACAAGAATTGGAAATAAGTCAAAGAAATCACTTGGATATATGTGGAATAGTTGGTTTTAGAAAAAGACAAGGCATGTTCTTTGGCATCAGGCTCTATTAAAGTGCAAAACCAGCAGGTTCAAGTAGGTCTTCTCTCCATATTCCAAAGGCTTTGTACTTTACATAGCAGACTGATAACGGCATCCGAGGGCTTTGTTTTGTGAATAAAATATGCGACAAAAGCAAAAATCAGGATTTTACTCAGCTTTCACTCCAACTTCAGAACTGAAACTATCTCTGTATGCTTTTTGGATTCTGATTTATGGCGCAAGTCCCTTTTCGTATGGTGAATGGAGACTATAGATGATCTGTTACCGAAATTAATCCTTCACGTCAAATTTATTGTATCTACTTACCATTAGCTAAACATTTATCTACTTTGGAAGGAACTTTTAATGTGGCAGATGTATCATCCATTTGACGGCTACCCAGAGAAGGGCGCTGAAAGGAGTACAGATACAGATTTGATACGTCTGTTTTCGGCTTCTTAATTTAGTGACATAATGTTTAAAGAGTTCACACTGGGTATCAAGGTGTTCCAGGAGAAAATTTTCTGTCCAACGACGACAACAAGCAACACCTGATCGACTCCATCTGTGTTCTGGAAAACGAGTTACCGAGGATGCATAGTGTACTTAGAGTATAGTCGTAAGGACGCTTCTCTCGACAAGCACAGTTCTTATAAAAATGTCTTCATTGTTAGTATGTATGTAGACCTGTGGGCTTTCCTGAATGGATTGGGCTTGATAGTGGAAAACATGCTTTTCAAGAATGGTAACAAGGGTAAATCAAGTTGTATGTAGTTTTCCTTTAAATATAGTTTCATCACACAAAGCTGTTATTCTCCCCTGGATTTGAATTATTCCTTCAGGCGTTCACCCATTTGGGGACGTCCATAAGTTACGTGAGGTCAAAAAAAAAGAGGGGGGAGGGGGTCCAGCAAAATCTCACCATGGGTGAGGGGGGAGTCTAATAAAATCTCCCGTTACTATTTTTATTTTTGGAAAGTCCGTCTTTTTTTATCTTTTTTAGCACAGTTTTAGGAAAAATGCGTAGATTAGTGAAAAAAGCGAATCATTATAGCAAGTTAGTCGTGATTATATAACAATTTAAGACCAATAATTTTTTATTTCAACATGTATTTGCGCATCAAAACTTTTGCAATGTGTGTATTCAAGGTCATGCCGATAGGACGAAACAAGCCTGGCTAGATAATATAAAATAAATTGATTTATTTAAAAGTTATGCTGAAAATCTCACGTGAGAATCAGAGGGGGAGGATGTCCAGCAAAATCTCATTAAGGGGGAGGGAGGGGACCAAAATTTTGAAAAAACACCTCACGTAATTTATGGACGTCCCCTTTCTACACAACTTTAGCCTTATCCTGGCAAGAAAAATTAAAATGTAAATGTTGGGTAATCTAAAAGTTCTATCGGGGAAAGTCATGCCACAATATTCCCACAATTGAGGTAGAAAACTATGAAGACAAGATCTGAAAAAAATGAAGACATCGACATTTCTGCACCTTTGGAGGAGAAACAAGCCTGTAGAGATTTCCTTTGAACCATTTGTTTAAATTCAATATACTATAATTAATTAAATTAAAAATTATTAATAATATATAATTAATTAATTAATATATGTATGTGGTAAAATGAAATATTTTAAATCAATAAATACGAATTTTCATAACGTTACATTATTTCATACGACTTTTCTTCTTTTTTACTATACCCACAAATCGCCAGGTTCCACTCCTCCTATTTTCCCATTTTTTTTTTAAGATAAAGTAAGAACTATGGGGCCTACAGACTTCATTCTGGGTTTAAATTAAAGCTAAATAACTGCATTGAAGATTAATTACCCTTACTTCCCTCTTAGATGGGTTTTATAGCCGATTTGTTGCTATAAAGACGACTTGCACTCAAATTTTTGATTTTTTGGAAAAAATTGCTCATTTTTGAAGAGATGCAACTTGGAATCTATTGGACTTACAAACCTTGGAATGGTCTTAAATTGTTTCAAATTTTATGTACTTTAAAAATGATAATTGAAACTTTTTCCGTGGGATGTATTTTGTATGAGTTATGAGCCAAAAACTGAAAAAAGTCGGAAATTTTTGAGTTTTTTCGAGGATTGTGCAGTTAGCACAGGGCTTTCGAAGCTGCAAAATTGGTTACAAACTCCTGGTATGGGTCCTAACAACATAAGAAAAAAATTGGAACTACGCGATTTTTTGCCCGATTCGATGTCGTTAGTGACTGGCCTAAAAGTTTTTATACCAAACACGAATAAGCGTAAAAATAAAAATAGAAATAATAAAAAGGGTGTTATTTTTTTTTAAAAGTTAAAGACAAGTTGAAAGGGAAACGAAAATCGACATTTTAATGCTACCTTTATTGGAACCCTCCTAGTGATAGTATATTAGGAATTTCAAGACACCACTTTGAGAATGTCATGACAACAATGCCACCTGTTTGCCTTATTAGCACTAGATAAGTGATAATCACATTCTTTTATACAGATGCAGCATATGTAGAACCTCTTTCCGATGGTTGGGACAAAGTTACCCCATTTTACGGTATCGACTTGATTTGCTATTATAGAGTATACCTACGTTTTCCTACATTTTCTGTGGAAGTTTTTTTTAATGAGTCGGTGTTCCTCTAATGAGACTTCTTCATCTAAGGATGCATAATGACAAGGAGGGAAGTTAGACATCACGAGGCATTGTCATTTGTACACGTGGAAAAGATGATAAATATTTTTGCATTTGTTTCAACTGGTACTCTAAGAGAGTAAATCCTTATTTGTTTTTATTAAATCAATTGACAATTTTTAAACCTCGTAGAATGGACTAAAATTTCTGAATATTTAACAGTGTGATTAAAACATAAATTTGAGCCACGTATGATTAGTGTATTCATCTTCTATTGTAAAAGAAGAATCTTCTATTAAAAGTCTTGTGAGTAACTCAATTTCTGATATATTTGTGACTCCTACTGTTTTAATGCTATAGTTTGTCGTTACCTTTATTTTTAGATGCACTTTGCACAAAATAATATATACAGGATGATCTGCATATTCAGAGCGTCCTTTAGATCTTTTATCAAGGACGCTTTGTTATATTGTGTGTAAGATACAGCGGGGCTATTTGATACAGCAAAATTCAAACTCATTCTTTGAGTAGAAAAAAAAATTACTAATTCGGATACTTTTGGTTTCTAAAAATATCTAAAATTGACTCAATTTTATGAAACCAATTAAAAAAGAATATAGGTTTCATGAAAATTAAAATATAAAGACTTTTGTGAAAAATATATTTTGTATCAATGTGTTATCAGTTGGTTGAAAATATCAGCTGGATACATTTGCTTAGGGCATATTGATATACATTGATTTATTTGCTCAAAAACAGTAATTAATAACAAACATTTGGTAAAATAATAAAGTTCTTTTATTGAGAAAGATCTGAAGCCCCTTTTACATTCAAGGATTAAAGAAAATCAAAGAATTTAACGAATGGTAAAAATCTAAATAAGGAAGTAAGTTGCAATTTTCGTGGATGTTATTGCTCCTGAATTAATTGAATGTTCTTTTGTTGAAAAATCATCCAGAAATTTTAAAAAATGCGAGACTATAGCTAACTGGTAAGTTTTTGGCCATTTACAGTATACTACTATTTTGTCACTGGATTTCACTAATACAGTTTTTGTTCCCTGTAAAAGTGCTAAGACCTTCTCAGATGTTTCAGAGTCTTTGATTTGATAATTTTTTTCACAAAACTCAGAAATACGCATAGCATTAAGCAGTTTCCAATCTCAAACACTTGATAGGACCCAAAGATTCGAAAATAAACATAAATATCCTTCACTGTAACATCCTTCACTTCTAACTAACTTGCTGAGAGATATTCTTCTCCCCACGCAAAATATGGGAATTTTGATATTTATCAATGTGTCCCACGAGTGTATCAAAGTACCCCATATAAAAGTGTATCAATTTGCCCAAAGGGTTTTTTTTAAACAAAACCTTTAATTTTAAAAAATAGGCAAAGGTTATTTAAAATTCAATTATATCCCCTATTGGTAACAAGAATGAACTTGCTATTGGAATTAACAGATATCTGTATTCAAAGTAGAATAGCGCCAGGAACATTTACATTTTACTTAAATATTTACTTACGGAAATTTTTGACGAAAAAAATTTAGTTTCTTTCATTAAAATTTATTTATTTACTGCAGAGTTTAACGGATATAATGTTTATGCATGTAAAGGAAGCTTTTAAAAAAATTAGAAATAAATAATCTTGATAGTTTTTGAGAATATTATGTGTGTATTGTCTGATCTTTGAGTTGTTGAGGGATCTGTCTCCCCCTAATCCCTCTATAAGGAATTCATAAGTTTCATTTAGTTTGTGAAAACAATTATTGTATCATTTTTGCATGTGTTCCAATACCCCACCACTGGGGCACATTGGAACAGAATTTCGCATTTTTAGAACGATGATACAAGGTGGAAAGTTTTGATAAATTCATCTAAAATGGGTACGAAAATTTCAGGAAAGCTGTAAAATTATGAATAAATCAGTTTTTGTTTCGATATCTTTTAAATACTATATGGAGAAATAGTCAAAAATTTACTTTTTCTTACAATGTGCCCCCCTCTCCCCCTACAGTTTTTGACCCCTCCTTAATTAATATTCAGTATTAAAAGATGTGTAGGGCTAAAAATTTATATATCCTCTGAATTTTTTTCTAAATGCAGTAGTAGGTACCTTCACACTATGTGAATAACCTTCGCCCCTCTCTTGCCGGAAAAGTTCCATATTAAAGACTCTACCCTCGAAAACTATATCATGGATACAAAGGAGCCAGATTATTTTGCGACCCGTCACTTGACTTGGGATTTCGATTGCGGCCCTCAAGTACTTTGAAGTTGAAAACCTTTCGTCTATACCAGGGGTCGGCAACCTGCGGCTCTTTTGATGTAAAGTTTCGGCTCTCCAGTTCTATACGAAAAAATTAATAATTTATTACAAAACCCTTAAAAATCAGAAGAAATATTTTTAAGTACCTAATTTTTCCAATAGCTTTTATTTTCATAATCTTTAATTACAAATCGCTTGTGTGAAATAAAAACATTCCACAATTAAAAAAGCACTGATTATCCAGAATTGGAAGACAAAAGGCTGCAAAAATTCAACTTCGTGGTAGATGCCACAATGAAACAAATTAACTATATCTAAAACTTAGTGTTACTCTTTTATTATATCTAAAACTGCTAGGAAAGGGCCCAGCCAACGCCTTTCTTAAAGAAGTAGTTCATTTAAAAAAGAAAAAAAAATAACTTTTCTTTTCGTTGAAGATATGGAGAGCGGTAAATTACTTCATTTGAAAAGTCTGAAGAAATATCGCGATGACACCACAATGCAACTATTGACACAAATTTCTTCCGCATAGCTTTAAAAAACACGAAGGATGGATTCGCAGAGAGATTCAAGCAATTCAAAGCAAACAAAAGTTCTCTCGCGTTCATACAAATGAGATCAACATTGAGCCATTTGGAATGGATGCTGGATCGCTTCAAATGCAATTGCTGGATTCGAAAACCAAAGACTTGTATGGTGGCAAGTTCACAGAACTCAAAAGCAAGTTGGGGGCAACTGGTCAATTGCCCCCCCCCCCGTGGGCTTGGCTCGGACCAAAACGAGTTAAATCCCTATTTTTTGGGTCAAATTTCTAAAATTTTTCTAGGGAAGGACCCCCAGACCCCCCTTTTCTGTTCAGAACAATATTATTATTTACTACTTTTTATATACTACTTATATTATTCCATATTTAGAGCCGTTTATTTTAAATCAAACATCAGATATATATAAAAGCAAATACTAAATAATATTGAACCGAAAAATTTTTGTGGCTCTTTAAAAACTGGGAAATTTTGTAAATTGTAATTTTTGGCTCTTCCGCTTCAAAAGGTTGCCGACCCCTGGTCTATACCCATCTTAGAAGTTTTTACTATGAAATGTCAATTTAGTTAGACTCTCAAGGTAATAAAGTATTATTTGTTGATATTTGTGGTGATATCACTCAAGATAATGCGTTGTTGTTATGTGCGGCACCACCCAAAACTAATTAAAAGGCCATGATTCGTTTGTTGAACTGTAATGAAAGACATGATATATCGATCTGCAGCAATCAGTCTCTATGTTGTTTCAATACACACTTTATTATCTCTAAATTATGCAAATTAAATAGTAATTTACTTTTAAAAATCAATTTTTAGTCTGAGGAAAGAAAATTTTTTATTAAACCAACTTTTCAATAATTTCACATCGTCCTACTTTGTGATTTAAAAACTGAAATAATCCCTTCGAAATTTGAGAAATTACTAAAAGATTTAGTTTGGTTAATAGTAAATACCAAAGAATTTTTGTGTGACGAACTCCCTATTGGTCAATTTCGATACTATTTTTAACAACCCCCAAAACCTCCCCTGTTTCTGGAATGTACGGTGAAATAACAAGTCAATCTGACCAGTGGTTCTCTTTTTACAGCTTTTTAAAATCGAAACTTCAGTAATAAAATCATCCTACGTTTCAAACCATTTTTTTTAATTATCTTAATTTTGGGTCAATAAGTTTAATAAGTTTTGTGTATTTTTTACAGCCATCAGCATATGGAGACTGTAAAACTGGCTTACGACACCTTTCACTGCAAGTTGATGGAAGATGGTTTACCTATAATACTACTCCATGGATACTATTGGTGTAAATACGTGTTCAGAGAACTGGGCCAACAATTAGCAAATGACAACAAATGCACTGTAAGAGATTACAAACAATATATGATACAATACAGTTTTATTGATAACCATAATAAACTACTCCAGCAGAATCAGTATATTTTCAAGCGATATTACTTTTTATAAAATTATATACTTGTTAGCATATTTTGAAAAACAGTCAGTCATACACAAGACACCTTATGTTTCTTGTATGAGAAAAAGTTTTAAAAAACACAAAAAAATATTGTAGGGTTTAAAAACTTTCAAAATTATTTAAATTTATTTTAAGTTAAAAATTAAATTTAAAATATTAGTTTTTAAAGATTACCAATTACAGACTCCAGTAGTAACCTGTAAAAACAATCAAAATAAAAAAAATTAAGCAGTTACTTTATTTATTGATTATAAAACTTTGCCCCTAAATGAAAATAATTACACACTCTAAACATTTGGCAATTTTTTTTTTAATTTTAAGAAATATATTTATAGAGTTTGAAACCAAAAGTTACTTGGCTATTGGTTGATTGCTCCTATTTATCTGGTTATTTTGAAACCCTACTTCCCAAGTGTATAATTTTTTAATTTGAACTATTTAAAAAAGTTTTCTTTAAAATTTTAAAAATAGGTTTTAGAGCAACTATTTTTATCTCTAAGCGGCTGATAGTTTTACATTGTATTTTATCGCAAATTTAATTTGCACTTTTATCAATAGGATGAACTTAAAGTACTGAACTTTCAACGCGATTTTTATCGTGAATTCTTTTTAAATAGTGAGAGTGATTTTTTAAGAAAAAACCGATTGCGGAGAAAAAAATATGAAACCACAATATCCAATCATACAGCTTATTATTCATATTTTTAAATCAGCCTTTTCATTCACACAAGATGCCAAGGATGTTTACTTCATTGAAAATGTATCCCCAAAAAACAATTTTTGAGATTTTACATAAATAATTAAATAATAATTGATCTTACTGAAGAATATTTGAAGAATTTAATTCCGTTTAATCTCTTGTCAATTATTATTGATGTCACGTCATACTCATTATATGAATATTAAATGGTAGGACATTCCTAAATAAATTTTTAATCGGTTCTGTTTCATATTCCAAATCTAAATATAATTTCAAACGCTTTTCATGACAAAAACAATTATTCAAGTTTAATAAGATAAAAGATATCTTTTATTAAAAAATCACACTTAACTGTTTATAGTCAAAGCTTTTTTTTTCTTCCTATTTAGCCAACACAGCTAAGACTTAAAAGAAAAACTAATTTTATTAATGTTTAAACTACTCCACAATTTTGGAGTTCAAGACATCCGGACATTTTATATTCCTGAAGTAATCCGATAATATCAACACAAATTGAGTTATGTTCTTCGTTAAGGCATTAAATTTGAATTTACTCGTGAGACTCGTACCTCATCATTATAACTCCCATACGTTCATCCCCTCAGGTATATTCCCTCGACCTGAGGAACCATGGCGAGAGTCCTGCCCCTAAAGGCCTGACTATGGAGCTCATGGCCGAGGATGTCAGGCAGTTCATGATAGACCAAGGTCTGCATAAAGCTCATTTCGTGTGCCACAGCTTGTCCAGTACGGTACCTTACTTGATACACTGGACTGAAGTAAGTTACTGGAAAGTTTAGATATAAATCCTACATGGGAAATGTAGAGTTACGAAAGTAAGGCATTTTTATAATAAGGTAGTGATGCTGAATTCATTGAGATAATGCTTTAGTTCACGAGGCTTTCATTTGAGAGAGTTTAAAGGGGATAAAATAAAAGAAGGATTATGAAATAACTCTGCGGATGCACCCCTATTTAAAGTAGAACAACCAATTGCACGGAAAGTTTCCTCCGCAGGTGGGTTTTTTTGCTAATCTGCCTCCCCTGTAGCGGCGATTATTCCATCCGAGCACTGAAAATTCTCTTCTGCGTCTTTTCTAAAGGGTGGGCGCTCTTTTCTCCGGAGCTTCTCTTGCTTTTCCTCAGCATCTCTGAGGCCAAAGAAATCACTCCATCCTTCTTGTCACGATTGAATGTGAGTTTACATGATAAATACGTGTAAACTGTAATCACAATGGAAAGCAGTATAAGAATACAGGGTGATTCAGTAAGTCTGCACAGAAATGTTCCTTGCTTACAGTGCATAAAAAATGCACAGAGAACTCTACCACTACGATAAATTTTTTTTCAAGAAATATGTGACGTCATATTTGATGAAAACTTAATTACTTCCATTCTAAAACGTGAGCATACTTACGGAGAGGATATTTTTAGCATTGTAGTCTGCAAACATATCCAGATCAAGTTTTCTATAAACCAGTTTTTGCATAAACCGGATATGATGTCATACCTTTTTCTGTTGAAATTTTCTCGAAAACTATGCGTTGTAGAGGTATAGTTCTTTGGGCATTTTTACGTACCCCAAACAAGGAATCTGGCTGTGCAAAGTTTGAGTGGTTTTACTATACACCTGTATTTGTACATCCACAAAAATTGAAAATTTGTGAGAGATTTTAAGAAATACCATTCCAGATTACCCTATTCACTAAAACTAATTTTTTTATCATTTATTAATGTATTTGAGTAAATAATTACTTTGTTTTTAAACTTCCCTTTTTTACTCATTTTTCAGCCAGATCGAGTTGGAAAAATGGTGCTAATAGATATGCTCCCCTTTCATACTCACAGCAAGGAAAACAACGAAAAATTTGCTTATCCACAAGTTTTCCAGCATAAAAATGCTCTGAAGCTTCTGGATTCGAAAATGACTTTAAGCGAAGCCAAGTCAAAGTTTTACAAGTTAGCACTGACCGGATCTGTCTGTGTAAGTTCAAACGCAGGGTTGAATTACTTTATAAAAATTTGCTAGAAAAAAACTACTCTGAGGTATATGAAATATTGTTGAATTCTCCAGAATGAATGATACACTGGACAAAGCTACACGTACCAAACTTTTATAATTTGTTTCTTAGGACTATACTATTTTGAACTCTCAAAAGAAAACTTTAATTAAAAAATTACGCCTTACTTCTGGGTCGCATTAAACTTCGACAGCTCAGTTCATTAACTTACAAGCCGGTTCAAGTCCTAATGTTTACAGCAAAAGCTAGTCCTACTCTTGAAAAGTATTTATTTTTACTAATTTGAAAATCTTTCATTATTCGTTAAGAAAATATTCTATGAATTTATTTTGTTCTAAAATGTTATTTGTAAAATTTTTGTTTTGTAGGGAAGCTATAGATATTGTGATACATTATCTTAAAGTCAGTTTAGTTAATATTTTTTATATTAATATTCAAATTATCTTCCTTTCTTTTCAAAAAAAAAATATAATCTTGAGAAATATTGGCATTAAAGACTTCAAATAAATTTTTTCTTCGTTTTTAATACTTGGTCATTAATTCTTTGTACTTCGAAATCAACGAAACACATCTGAAGAAAACGATATTGCTAGAAATCCTGCAGCGATTCGGGAGAGTACAAACACTAGACCCAAAAATTAAAAAAACATATTAAGACGAATTTAAGATGCAGATTTTTTTATTTGAAGACGGTTTTTTAACTAAAAATTGAATCAAAAGAAAAATATTTGGATCACTCTCAGGCCTACACAGCACTAAATCGTCAACTTAAACTGTGATGGGTGTTATAATGTACCAATTTAACTTTCTTGGAGGTGAAAGATCCATATTATATTTAGAGAAATTGCAAATTAAATTACATATTGGAAACATTTTCACAAAATTGTACACGGTCTCAAACATAAGGAAAGTGTACATAAGAACTTCAAAAATATATATAATTTTTATTTTTAAGAAGCACATATTTCACAAAACTACTAAGTTGTAATTTTTATATTTCAGCAAAAATACTACTACAGGAAGATTGCTTATGACCTCATAAAAGTAAACGAAGAATTCAAGTTTAGAATAGACCTAGATTACTTACTGGAACGCTACGTAAACAAGCACTTATCGCCAGAATGGATAGGTCCAACTAGCCACGACATTCTCATAATTCGTTGCGAAGGTTCTGACAAAGTACCGTAAGTGAGATGATTGTATGGTTGTGGAGAAAATGGCGCCGGAAACGTGTGTAATTTTATTTTTACACTACCTTTCTGTGATTTTCAGGGATAAAGATTTCGAGAATGCTTTGAACTATGCTCCTGATACGAAGCTCGTATCTTTGAAGAATACTACTCATTTGCTTATGTTTGAGAGGAAATACGAGTTTCTCCAGCTAGTCAAAGAGTTTCTGATGGTTGATACAGGTAGCATTCCTGATAGAAGAACATTATAAAAGAAATGGTTTATATCTTCTACTTGCATTTTGATACTTAAAAATGTGTAAAATTTGATACTTAAAAATATAAATTATTCCTGCTGAAAAAGGAAATTAAAAAAATTTATAGTTGCCATCGTGTTTAAAATTGTATTGGGGGGATTTAAAGGAATTCCCCGCATTATAAAAAGTACTTTCGAAATACTTTCTAACACTAGATCTACTTTAATGGTGGGATGAACTATCTGTAATTTTTTTATTTATAATTTAAAATGGATTCCTGAACAATTTTTTTTTTAGATCTGTGTATAAATTGTTGAACTGTTTAGTTAAGAATTTAGTTTTCTGCTTTTGATTTATTGTACTCGTTTTATTTCTGATGCAAATGATTGCTGATACAATTGTTTGCATATCATCTGTTGTTAATAAAATATTTTTTGTCAATTTTAGCCACTTTTATGCCATTTAGATACCTGTTATCTAACAGAAACAGTTTTTTACAAGAAACTACAGTAGAAAAGTTTTCTTTTAAATATGGCACAGTCTTTAAATGCATGCATTTTAAGGCTATCTTTACGATTCTTTTACTTAAGCTTTCGGTTAGTAATGTATATCAACAAGAAAAAAAGGAGGATGTAGGCTGAAAAAAACATTACAATAACGGAATTTATGAGTTTTTATCTCCCCCTTGCGTTTCTAAATTACTTGATACTTTAAAATTTGTAAATTAAAAGTTTTAACACTCATCTTTACAATAAACCAATTTTCTGGATGTACAAAATCATAAGAGTCATAATTTTAGAGTTTTCGAGTTTTAAAGAGAAGTGGAAATATTCCCCAATTTTAATCACCCGATTTTTGACTCGACGTAAATGGAATTTATGTCAGAAAAATAAAATATGTGTATCAAAATGGAAATAGTTGCATTTTTGGAGACATCCGTACAAGATGTATACCGTATGTATACCGTACCAGCAGAAAACTGTATGTTTTTATTTTCATGATTTTTAAAGTAAATATGACCTTCAAGATGGAATGAATAAGGAAGGATTGATAAAAGTAACTATCATGCTACAGATGCATTTATTAAAGTATATTATTAATAATTTTTATGTAAAAAGATTCAAGGACTCCGGTAAGTAAATCAAAATTATAAATTTCTGAAACATATAATTAAATGGAGAAAGTAAATCAAAATATTTCTATAACCAAACAATTTATAATCAGGAAATGTCTGCATCCAAATCACGGCATTGACTAAGTTAGACAATAATAATGAAATTAATGTTTAAATAACTCATTTGAACAGTATGATGAAATCGCTTATCATTTATGACAACACCTGAAAATAGGTGCTTTCACTCAATGTTTAAAAAACATTTTCAGCTCAAGAGTATCATACTAAAATCCAATAATATGACCAAAATTGTCAAAACATGTATTTTATTTTACATTTTCCACTCTGCTACATAAAAATAAATTTTAGTTTAACATAAAAATTAAAGAAATACTGAAGTTGACAGAAGACTGAACTCCATGAAATGATTTGTGATCATTGTCTAAAAATTATATTCGATATTAAATTTTTTAAAACAAGTTAAGGTATCAAATTTATCTAGGATTGCTTAAATGATTCCCTCTTTGTTACACATTTTTATAAAATCGAATTGCTACTTTTTATAAAGAGGTCACCATTAAGGAGTACCTTACCAATAGTTTTTAAATACAGCTTTGTTTTTTTCTTTGAGTTAAAATTTCAAGCCACAAGTTTTACACTCAATGTAAGAGACTTAATATTTGTTCAATATCCTCAAATGTTGCAAATAAATCATGGATGGAGAGTTCATGTGAATAAAATAGTTTGAACTATCCAAATCTTGTTTCTATTTTCCAAAAAATGCGTGATAATTGACAAAATTTACCTTTGACCTTTATTACATAAAAGGTTCACTCTGTTACATATTTCTGCCTTCCAGTGTGAAATAATTTTTTAAAATGTATTAAAAGTTCCCCCTACTATTTAGATTTAGAACAACACTAATTGTTACAGAAATAAGAAAACAATTTTTCCAATATGAATTTATGTCGTAAAGTAACTTTTATCCAGGTACCTCTATTTCATCATAAATTTTAAAAATTTTGACACTGAAGTCTAATTAAAAGTCTCAGAATAAAAGTTTTGGGAAAAAACCACAGCATTTGTTTAGATATTTAAGTAAATTTAAACCTGTTTATTTTAAAATATTTGAAAAAAATAAATAAATAAAAAAGTATTCAGGTAACAGGGTGGGAAAAAAACCTCTCACTTTCCATTAACAAAACATTACAAAATGCATAACATTATTATTTTAACTAATTTAAAATTTGTATTCGAAAGTTTTAACTATCAAGTGTACAATTTTTTAGGGAATGAAAGTGTACATGTATTAGAAATTTTATAATTCACATTATGAATTAAAATATCAATACGATGGGCTAGCTAGATTACGCATGGATTCGTTTGATAACAAATTTAGAGAAAACAATAATTGAATTTAAGAAACACACTAGAAGTACTGGCCGAGTTTTGAATTATGAAAAACATTTGAGAATTCGCTACATACAGGGTCTATAACATACCCATAGGTATTGTATATAGAATTAGTACTTTGCCAGATGTCAGCTATTACCATCTGTATTTTCGAGTCAAAATTACAGAACTGAAGAACGACAGAGATTTAGATGTATTTTAAAAAATTTATTTATTTCTGAAAGGAAGATAAGTAAAGAGTAAAAATACTATACATTTGGTTAAAAAAAGTTTAGGATGCTTCTGATAAAATTTATTTCGAAATTTTCCCAAACCTATATTAAAACTAAAAATTCTCAGGGACGCTAGTATTAATTCAGTTTCTTCACAGGACGAGACTCGATTACACATAAAAAAAAATCAAAATGATACTATTTTAGTAAGAATATTTTTCTTTATATCAAATCTGCTGATTAAACCATCAAGACCAACCTGCCTATTTTTAATGGGTTTTAAATAAACAAGCAATGGCGAGGATCTGGAATGCTATCGTTTATTTGATGCTATAATGACTGATATTCGACAAACTCATGAAGTAGAGATTTTAAATTAGATGATAAGATCAAAGAAAGATATTTTAGAAGGTCAAGATAAGTTCATGTAGTTCATACCTTCGTTTCTAATTTTAAAATGTTAGTTTTGGACTTGAAGAAAATTATTTGTAGACGGCTAGAAACTGGAATGGCAAAATACCTCTACTTATATCCGTAAGACAGAACCTAGAAGGAAATTTACAGCATAAAGGTGGTGCTCTATATCCTTGTAGGTTTTCCGCTGTGTCTTTCTTTGCATTTCGATTCCTTTAGAATGGAAGCCGTCGAATTGGCGTTCGATGTTTTCAAAAGCGAAGATGATAATTCGGAGACATGTCCGATTATCTTGATGCATGGACTTTTTTGGAGCAAATATATGTTTAAAGGCCTCGCATCACAAATTTCAAAAACATTGAAACGCACGGTAAGTATTTATTTTATAGAACAAAATATTTATTTATAAGTAAGATCCAAGGGTTAACATTAGTTAAATTTTCCCTGTCGAAGGGTTATAAAAATAATATTTTTAATTCTTAAGAATTAAATTCCTACATAAAGTGTATAAATTTTCATGAATATTTGTATTGAATTAGAATATTTTTCAGCATCCTTCATTTAAGATTTATAGAGTGCATTTGACCCAAAGAATCCTTCTCCTGAAATGCCTCGCATATTTGTTTTATTATAGAATATAATTGGAAAATTCAAGAGGAAGCCTTATGGGATCAAAATGTACACCTGGCAGCTCAAAGTCTAATTTTATCTCAACAAGAAAATTCATCATAATAACATGGCAGTACTCCCTTTACATTATTAATTTTTCGTGTTATGACTAGAAGAAAACATACAAGTAAAAATATTTTTAATCCACGATTTAAGTAGATTTTTATGACTAGGAAGCCGTAGGAAAATTGTAAATCTGCTTAAGGTACTGCAACTTGGATAAAATTTTGTGAATCCCTGCGGCTTTAAACTAAATACAGTGTTATAAACTATATCGATAAATTAAAAGAAGCAGGTCAGGTATCAGCTTTGGTGGCACTTCTTAGATTTTTCTTTTGTTGAGTATAAGTGTTTATCTCAGTGTTTAAGGAAAATATTTATTAGAATTTTTTCTGGGGATATGGGGTGGTTTTATTTTTTCTGGTCCGAAGAGTTACAATTTTTAATCATAACCCAATACTTTCCCCCTTTTGGTTACACACCTAATTCTAATTATTCAATACAGTACAAGGGCGGTTCCAGACCAGATTTTCGGGGGGGGGGCATATCAAAGTCGGAGGGTAATACATTCGAAATTTTCAGTGCCTCAGAAAATTTTTTGAGGATAGTGCTTGCTTTCAAGCAGCTTTTTAGGGGTTAATAGTAACTTAGAGGGTATCCAGGGCCCTTGCCATTGTTTTAGAAAGTGGGGGGGGGGTGAAACCATTTTGTAAGGCCATAATAATACTTGTGTTCGCGAGGTGTTTGGCTCCCAAATTTCCAAGTATAACATAAATAAAATGCGAAACTTTATTAAAGTTATAAAGGTTTCTTCAGATAATGCTAGCTCGAAAGCAAATGTGGGGGGGTCTGGGGGTCCTCCCCCAGAAAATTTTGTGAAATTTGGCTTCAAATAGAAGTTTTTCTACTAATTTTTGTACATTTGGTATCCATTGGATAACACCTTAAGAGGGTAACTTCTTGTACTCCTAAAAGGAGAGGAGAGAAACAAGTTCAAGGAGAAAACAGTAAATAAGTAACCATGAGAAATTAATAGGGGGTCTGGGGGGTGCCCCCTAGAAAATTTTTGAAAATTTGCCTCTAAAAATAAAGTTTCAGCTCATTTTAAAAGCATGTAAATCAGAGAATTTTCAAGGATGAAATTATAAATAGATGCCCAATTTTGAAAAGGGCCGGGGGTCCTCTTCTGAAAATTTTTGCAAATACGCCCATTTAAACTATAGTATTACCGGTTTGAGAGGGCTTGAGCCCCATCCAATGTTAGCTGAAGGGGGGCTAAGCCCCCCCCCCAATATTTTGTGATGTTTGGATATTTTCTGGTTTGGAATCCCCTTCAAGAGCGGTTATTTGAGGAGAGGGTAACCCACAAAAGGTCTCAGAATGTGTTAAAAATTTCTTTTAAGGGTAAAATTTTAAAAATTTTCTTGGGGAGAGCCCCCAAACTTTGGAATTAAGCTGAAATGCTACTTTTAACAGAGAAATTTCTAAAATTTTTCTGGGAGAGATCGCCCAGACCCCCATCTTATTTCGAGCTCGCATTATTACACAAAACTTTTACATCAAATGCACCTCAAAATATTACACCTTGGCGATATTTAAAGGGACATGTAACGAAATTTAATCTATACATCTGATACAAAATTAGGTAATTAGGCACGTAAACTTAATGGTTGTTTCTTTTAATTTTATGTTTTTTAATGTCTTGTACTGGCCCTCCCCCCCCCCCAATATTTTATAAAAGTTGGCGCCTATGGATGTCAAAATATTAAAGGGGGGTTTGGGGGTTCTCCCCCAGAAATTTTTTTGAATTTTAACATTAAGAAAGTGTCTTTTAAGCTATTTGTTAGGGTTTCTCGGGGGGGGGGGGGGCATGGCCCCCAGGCCCCCCCCCTGGACCCGCCCCTGATACAGTAAAATACTAATATTTACGCGTCCACAGGTGCCCACTGGGTAACGCTGAGTAGGTATTTCCTAAAGCAATGCAGTGGTCAATAATTACAAATTCAGTACCCACCCATTCGCAAAAATTAACAACAATAGAGCATTCGCACATGACGTCACTTGGAGGACAAAAACAACGTTGCTAAGGCTGTTGTTAGGGGCGGGAACTAAAAGCATCCAATAGAAGCATTCGCACATGACGTCACTTGGCGAATAAACAACGTTGCTAAGGCCGTTGTTAGGCCGAGTCATGTGATTGAAAATGCTCTATATTTACACCATTAATAAATTTACTAGTTTTACTTTTATTTTTCAGGTATATTCCCTGGACTTAAGAAATCATGGTGAAAGCCCAGCTCCAAAAGGATTAACAATAGAACTAATGGCGGAAGATGTAATAAAATTCATGCGAGATAAGAGCATAAAGAAAGCTGACTTTGTGTGCCACAGCTTATCTAGTTCCATACCTTATATAATGGCCCTACAAGAGGTAATTATGGGTTTTATATTTAATCTATTACATGCATATCAATCAACTGTTATATAATATAATTTATAAATTTTGACCCTTAAGGTATTAGGGTAATCCGGGTAATCTAATATTCTCAACAAAGAATCACTGAATGTATAAAGTGAAATGAAGTAAAACACAAGGTTAGATATAAATTATAAACAAGCTGTTTTTTTTTCAAATTAAATGCTCGGCGGGGGTTATGTTTAGAGTTTTAAGAAAAATAATGGTTTAGTTTTTAAGATTGAATCTAATTGAATCTAATTGAATTTTTAAGATTGAAGAGCTAGATTTAAAAAAAAATCAAATTTTTGAAGGAAAGAATTTTTAAGACAGGTTAAAGTGTTGTATCATGAAAGAGATGTAGGAATAGGTAAAAATAATCTTCCATCTCAATTGACACATCATATAACTTTCTTTTACCTCTGATAACATGTGTTTTTTTCTCTTTTTAGCCCGATATGGTACAAAAAATAGTTATGATTGACTGTCCACCATTATTTGATGATTATGACCATGTGTACACAAAGGAACTCGTCGATCCTCAAGTGTCATCTCAACACAGAATGCTCAGAAGTTTAGATTCAAGCATGTCCTTGGCTCAAGCTAAATCGAAGTTTAACATTTTAGCATTAAAAGGAGACAAAGTGGTAAGAAATTTTGTATACATAATATACGAGGGTGGTTAGAGGGAATGTAGACAAGCATATTTTGAAATAGGAATAAGGGGAGTCTAAATGCTAAAGAGTATTGCAGTACGAGGGGGTTACAAAAAAGCGATTTTCCTCAAGACCAGTTCAAATAAACAAAACTTTATTGAGTGAAAAGATTTATTGCATAATATACAGCAATGTGCCAAACTTAAAATCTTAAATTTGATTTAAATTGAAACACTTTTCAAGCCGTGGGTTGGAGATATAAAAATGCAATATCAAGAGCTCAATCAAAGAATGTAGAATGGGGCATCAAGGAAATATCTGCAGTAGTATATCATTAGCTGGGAATGACCATCTCCACTTTGGTCTCCATCTTTCTCTTACTTTAGTGATTTTCCCCTGTTCTTGCATCTGAAAAAAATCCTATCCCATCATTAAAATACCAATAGACAATTTATTGTAACTCCATTTTTTTTTTTTTTTGCGGAACTCAATTCGATGTCAATTGCGGTTTCAATTTCGATTAAATTTAAGGTGAAAGTAGCTGGTATACCTCTGTACCTAATGCAATGAATATTTTCACTCAATTATGTTTTGTTTACTTCAAGCCTCGAAAAAACCTTTTTGTTGTAACAGACTCCCTTGAACAGTCGTAGAAAAAAAAAAACGAAATATTTGTGTCAATTTCCATGGATTAACGTCTTTTTGAAAAAGAATTTCGAATTATTAATTGAAATATTATTGAAAAAGATTATTTTTTACATGATTAAATCTGATTTGATTTTCAACTTAAAAATTTGTTAGAAATGTTTATTTTGGAAGTTGTTCGGAAGTTTTCATTTTGGAACTTAAAAAATGTTTTCAGTTAAAAAAAAAAATTTTAAACTTTTTTTTTCAGTATTTGAAATTTTGAAAATAAATTATTTCTACCAAATTAAGGATGATTTAAAACAAAACCTGGAATTTTATATCCATAACATCAGTAATTATTTATAAAAAATCATGAACAAAATGTGAGGGTTTAATCTCTGTTTTTTTAGTTGCTTTGTATAAAAATCTTAATTTTTTCAAAACTTCAAGGCCTTTTCGGCACCTCAAGATATTTTTTTTATCAATGTCCGGTTTTCATATATTGATATGAATGAACAAAGGCGCTAATTACTAATTACTAATACTAATAATTTATTACTTTTGTGTATTAATTTACTTTTGCGCGCTATTACAAAACGAATCGACAAAATTTGTTGTTTTTTTTGTTTCACCCTAGTGTACGTAGGAAAAAGGAAAGTTAGTGCTTCTCTTAATATGTAGACAGCTCTCCCTGAATCCTTAAAGTAGTTCTTTTTTCATGAAGACGTTAAATCATTAAAAATGGCATAAAAATTATTATTCTAAAACCAATAGTTTGTTCACTGTTTCTTTTTATTTCTACGACTGTACTAAATTACGTCTTAAAGTATTGTTAACAATTTACTAGACAGTTATCTGCACAAATTCAAATCTTAGCACAGATATTATTCACAGTAGGTATCTCATTTAACTCCCCCACTACTTTAAAATTCCCTATTTATTAGAAACATTTTGAGTGTGCTACCAGGAACTTTCGCAGACCCCCCTCCGAGGTTCTCACGGACCACTACTGTTTCAAAATAACATGGAAAGAACTTCCAAGACGAATATAATCAACTTTTATTTAAATGGTTTTATTATTCTAGCAAGAATTATTCTTCAAGAAAGCAGCTTATGAAATTGTGAAAGTGAATGGAAAATTTCAGTGGAGAGTGGATTTGGATTACCTTCTGCAGAGGTATAGGGAAAACCATCTTTACCCAGAACGAAAAGACCCTTTTAATCATGATCTCCTTATAGTTAAGTGCATTAATTCTCGTCGAGTTACGTAAGTGAACTTCTTTAACCTTTTTCCTCGTAAAATAATGTAACTATAACCTATATTATTAAGCAACATAACAGTTATATAAAATATCTCAAGGTTACAAAATCAATACTTGTATAAATTAATAATCAATACTTACCTACCTATAATTTTATATAAATTAAAGTAATACTTATTTATGTTACGGGCAATGGGATAAATCCGGGGATTATTAAGGCGACTGCCTACGTTCGGTGAAGTTTTTTTAAAAAATATTATATATGACTTAATTACCTATTTTTTTATAACCAATGTAGTTAAAATAACCAATATAAGTAAGAATTAACCTAATTTTATAAAAAATATTTAAAAAAAATGGCAACTTTATACCCAAATTTGGCGAAAATTTACACTTACGCCAACATCTCTCCATGCAAATATATAATAGGTTTTTTGAAAATTCTTGGCATCACATGTTCTTTGTTTATATACCTGTGCATTGAACTATTTTTAGCTTAAAATTTTGGAAATTAAAGGTACTATGCTATTTATCGTAAAATGAATTATTTTTTGAAATACTAGGGGGCCTGCCCCCTGCTCGCTATCGCTCACCAACCCCCGGAACTGCTTCGCAGTTCTAATAAGATCGCTTCGCGATCTCAGCGAGCAAAGCTCGCTTGTTTCATCTTACCAATCCAGCACACCCCGCTGGTCGGCTTAATTAATGCTCCTTTACAACCGAAACTACTTATATCACTCTTGCTTATAAATAATTTAATCCAGCATGGCTCGCTTGTTCATCTCAACAATCCAGTAGAACCCTTTTCTCCGCTTAATTAAGCCTCTTGTAACACGGAAAATACCTCTCTTGCTTATCAATAATTTTATTGAAATGTTAAAAAAATATCCAGCAAGTCTACTAACAATCATCAACCATCTTGTAGAAAAAACATATCATTAAGAAACATGTCAATTTATAATGTGCACGCGTGCTCGCAACAATCTAGTGAGCCGTCAAAAATAAAACTTAAAAAATCTCCAATAAACATTAAACGTGTCTGATGAAGACCTAGTAAAACTATGAAAAAAATGAAATTTCGATGCTTAATAATTCCAAAACTAATTAAAATTTTTCAAAGAATTAAACGTCAATCTTTTTCTAAAAAATAAGAGCATAATTGGTTAAAAAATCATACTTCCATTAAGATTAGTTTTTCTTTTAGACCGAAAAAACCGAAAAAGTGTCAAAATTTTCGAAAATTTAAAAATTAATTACTCTAAAGCAAATTCGAAATTCGAAAAAAGGGCGACGTAGTGCACATCTTCAGATATCAGAGTATGAGGTTGCAAAAAATCAAAGCTCTGCTGCTAATAGTCTTCGCTGAACGCGATTACGCGGCGAAAAAACAAAAACTTCAACTTTGACCTTAAAAATACCCCAGAACTAATAATCACATCAATTAGCTTTTCATTCGAGAATGTTCTCCAAACATTTCTCTACAAACATTTCAAATTTCATAAATTTCTGTCAAGTACTTTTTGCGTTGTGAGAGGTCAAAGAGTTCAAAAATAAAAATTTCTGAAACAGCGGCGGCGGCAGCGGCGGTGACGGTTACTTTTTTTTAATATAGAGAGATATTTCATTTATTCATGAAACACAGTCACCAAAAACATTCTAAAAAAGTATTTAAATTTCAAAATTAAGCTTAGCTGGTAGTTCAATGCATAGCTATAAATATGTAAAACATGCTGGTAAAATTTTATTTCAATACCTTAAAAACTATTCCAGCAGTAAATGCTAGCGTAAACTAAAAATGCTAAAAACAAAGTTTTGCAGAAAACAAATTTAAACATTTTATTACGAGGAAACATATAGTTAAAATTTTATAAAAGTCTCAAAATTCTCCACCTTTATAGGTTACCCCTTCCTTCAACTGAAACCTCAATCGTTTAGCCTTTTTGACTGATTTTCTTTTTTTTCTGGAAAGTTTTGTCTGGGGTAAAGAATGCCGTTTAGCATTACTAATGCGTAAACAGTCCAACAGTGAAAAGTTTTTTAATAATACCCGGGCAAAGTGATAAACACATTGCCCGCCTTCACTTCGACTTCGATTCGCATTATTTAATAATGCCCAATTTACTACATTGCCCGTAACACATACATTATAAATTAGTAGTACCAATTGCATTTATAAAACTTAACACTTAATAATTAGTAGGTAATTATTCGTTATGAAGAATTGCATGGATGATAGATTTTTGCTCAAAAAATAGCTTATGAGTAAAACAAATTTTTAATGCTCAGATTAGGTACTTGAAAAGTTTTCATAATGTTTAGTGATTTGAGAGATCAACAAAAAGTCTCCCTATTCTAAAAACAGTTTTTTGGTCGATGGTTTCCAGAGAAAAACTTTTTAATTACTGATCCGTACAACATATTTTTGGTATCAAAGTGCTCGGATTCATTTGAAGATTCCGAGTAAGCTTTTGTAGAATTTCTAAAAAAAAAAATCCAAATTTTAAAATATTTTCATTTTCTTAGATTACGGATAAGGTTGCAGTTACAACTGTCAACAACTTATTATACAATATAGTACATCCAATCAAAACGGAAAATTGACGCCATATTTTACGACGGAACAAATTCATTTCACGTTTTATAAACATGCATTAAGAAGTTTCCAAATTAAATATATTTTCCCAAGAAGTGTTTTAGAAACTTATAAATATAACTTATAAAATAATATCAGAATTTCACGCATTTTGTCTAAAATTTATAATTTTTAGTCTGATAAATGAAGTTAATTGTTTGAAAAAAAATAAGTGTCGCGTATAAGTCATACCGACAGGAGAAAAACTTTTGACGACACACAATATTGTGGCCATTGTTATGGAAACAGATTTTCCACTCAATTTCAGGGGTGAAGGTAATTCTTAAACGGTAAAATCGTTTTTTGCAAAATCTACTTGGCGATCATTCAGCTTTTTTTTTTATCATTTATTATTATTTATTTCAAAAAATTACAGTCAAAACGAACAAAACAAGAAAAATATCCATATCACCTGGGATCGCAGCGATCCATGTAGGTGAACAAAACATGCATAGAATAATTACAAAAAACTAAAACGTGAAGTTATGAACTAAAGAGAACAATACATAAAAATAATATAGGAACAGTATAAATATAAATGTATAAACAGGGGTGGCAAACAGGGTGTCTTAATTTACGGGTTTAATATCTGTCATAAGGGGGTGGTGCATAAAAAAATGAGGATAGTTGATATTATACAATAATATAAAATTTAAGCAAGAAAAATTTCAATATTTTCTATAGAAAACAAAAACTCTTTTAATTTCTTTTTAAATACATGTTTGGATGAACTATTTTGTATTTCTAAAGGTAGTAAATTAAAGAACTTAGGAGCTAAATAAAAGAAATGTTTACAAAAAATAGTTTTTTCAGGTTTAGGTATATCATTAAGGTACGTCGAACCGCACTTATTTCCGCGGACCAAATCGTAATAGTGCGGAAAACTTGCCTACCCATAACAATAACTCGTGTGTGAAATTTTAGCCCTATCAAAAAATATCTTCTGTTCTGAACCTCGGCCTAAAGTTTTGACGTTTTACCAAAAAATTGCTATTTTGCCGTATTTCTTACCGTTCCGTGACCTCCTGATGGACATAATTTTTTCAGGTGGTGTGGTAGGGGTCTAGGGGGACTTTTCCGTGAACCCCATCCTCGTACTCCCCTTTCCCCCTACGCGAGCAGGGGTTTTGTGGGCGGGCGGCGTATTCCCAAAAGTGCCCCCGAGTTAGGGCCGCTTGGCGATGTGCGGGAGGAGAGTGGTCGGAGAGTGTTTGTAAACAAATCTAGTAAGTGTGGACTCATGTGGCTCCACCTATCTATAATAATGGCTAATTTTTCTTATGTAGTGCTTGAATTCTGTCAAAGGAAAGGATTAAAATCACAAAGTTTCTATTTAAAAAGTATTAATTAATTAAAGGATGCCAATTTACTAGTTTTTTCACAAATAAATAAGAGATAATATAAAATGAAAACATAAAGATTCTTTATTGTATAAGCTTATAATACAATTTCATAGTATTTTTCAGTATAACAATGACTTGCTTATAACAATATTCTTTCAGGGTTCAGGGTCCTCACACTCACAGTATTTAATTACAAACAACTTTCACTACATTTTTAGGGCTGTGCTTTAGAATTTAAAATAAATTTTATTGAACAAATATTTAACTTTATTATTTGGTATTTATGTACTAAGCTCATTGACCATACTGCAAATTAGTAAAATCAGACACCAAGTATTTGGGAAAAGGTTTTAATGTAGTAACTACCAAATTTAAATTTATAAATTAAGCTTATGAACTTTACGCCATTCATTCCTTGAACTATAAATATGACTTAAAAATAAAGAAAGGAAGGAAACAAAAATTAACAAAACCAACTCAAAATTTAAACTATTGTTTTTTAAAATATTTAACAAGTATTAGAACTAAATAATTATAATATGTAATGTTTGTTTAGTAAAAACATTATAATGATTTAGTACTAAATTAATTAAAAACTAAAATTAAATTAATTAAATGATTACTTGCTAAAGAGCAAAACGTAGCACTATGTACACACAAGTCTGTTTGAACAAATTATTGACTGTATCATAAATTTCATTTTACGCAATATGAGCAAAATTACCAGAAAATTTTTAACCGCTCTTCAACGTGGAGACATTATGAAAATGAATAAATTATAAAGTAATATTATAAGTATTATAACTATATTTAGAAGTTATATATCAAGAGGAACACTTTTAAACTAACTCAAACCTGCGTAATGAAAATCGGTGGACAGATTATTTGTTTACGCTTCCCGCTTTCTGAGCTCTACGGATTTGCGCCAAAGTTTCCCAGAATGGCGAGTTATTCCCATAGGTTATTCCCCTCTCCTCCGGCGCATCGCCAAGCGGTCCTAACTCGGGGGCACTTTTGGGAATACGCGGGCGGGCGCGCTACTCAAAATGTTGGCTTTCCCTCCAAACTCTAGCCCTGCGCCCGCCTTCGTTGCCCATTTTCTACATTAAAACCTCACGTAAACCAATTATTTTCATAAAAGTGACCCAGAACCCACTGTTGAGAGGTATCTTTCCATCAGGATTCATGGATTTAAAATTATTTTTTAAATTTTTCATTTACCTTAACTCCTTTTTCACAAAACAAGCATTTTTATTACAATCTACTTTTTTACGGCATATCTGTTGGTTAATGAACTCTGTTACAACTCTGCAACTGTTCAATTACCTGTCATTGGAAAAAAAAACTTTTTTACCAAGTGGATGTCTATGGTAGATGTATTGCGTCTAACTAGTGCTGTTATACAGTCAGATTTTGTCAGTGTCCTCTTTCCTTGATTTAAGATTGGCTCCTATTCTTATTATAACATAAATATTATTTTACAAATAAATGTGCCATAGATGGAGGAAAGAGTAAGAGTAAGAGAAAATTGTGGGACGTGATTTGTGAAGCGCCCATTCCTTTAAAAACTGCCTAACTCTTCATCTCTAACTCTTTCTCTTCATCTCTAACTCTCTAACTCTGCAATACTTCAGAAGTTCATTAAAGATGTTCAGTATCACGAAATAGTTGACAATTGATTAAAAGGCCATTTTTGCATTACCAGAACACATCTTGCTGAGCATAATGACTTATGACTTATGAGAATAAATCTGTTAGAAAAAACGCCCTTAATAATATTTTCTTGGCAAGAGAACAAGCAATTGGTTCTAAGTGTTCACAACTTAGGCAATAGGCATAATAATGTTCTTACTTAGCATTTCAAAACTAAACGCTATTTTGAAAGGATAGTTTAGGAAAGTGTTCAGATAACGTTTCCATCATTTCTTAGGAACTGATACATTAGCTCACACAGAATATTTGTCGAGTGGGAGTTCTCAAAGTTCTCACCACACACCGTTACAGTGGAGAAAAGGGTACAGTTAGTTACTAGAGCTTCCAGAAAGGTGTGTGGTTTCAGGGGCGTAGTGAAAGGGGGTAATATCCTTCGATAATCAGAACTTTCCTTTTTTAGAATAGAAAACACTGAAATTACTTTAAACTCCCCCGAAATTACACTATTCCCCTCCAGATTTTTTTTCTGGCTATGCCACTGAGTGATGCCTCTTGCTCGGAACGACTTCGTCAGATACTTTCTTAAATCAAGAAAAGAGCTGCCTCAGACAAAATCAGACTGTATAACAGCACTAGTTAGACGCAAATCATCCACCATAGACATCCTCCTGGAAATTTCAGTTTGTAAAAAAGTAGATTGTAATAAAAATGCTTGTTTTGTGAAAAAGGAGTTAAGGTAAATGAAAAATTTAAAAAATAATTATAAATCCATAGATCCTGATGGAAAGATACCTCTCAACAGTGGGTTCTGGGTCACTTTTATGAAAATAATTGGTTTACGCGAGGTTTTGATGTAGAAAATGGGCAACAAAGGAGGGCGCAGGGCTGGAGTTTGGAGGGAAAGCCAACATTTTGAGCAGCGCGCCCGCCCACAAAACCCCTGCTCGCGTAGGGGGAAAGGGGGGTACGAGGATGGGGTTCACGGAAAAGTCCCCCTAGACCCCTACCACACCACCTGAAAAAATTAAGTTCATCAGGAGGTCACGCAACGGTAAGAAATACGGCAAAATAGCAATTTTTTGGTAAAACGTCAAAACTTTAGGCCGAGGTTCAGAACAGAAGATATTTTTTGATAGGGCTAAAATTTCACACACGAGTTACTGTTATGGGTAGGCAAGTTTTCCGCACTATTACGATTTGGTCCGCGGAAATAAGTGCGGTTCGACGTACCTTAGTATATCATATACTATATTGGGTCTTCGAGGGTTAATTACGTATCGCCTTTTGCATATTTCTGAGTTTAAGTAAAGATAGAGACTTGTTTTAAAGAAAAAGAGGTAGCGAATGGGTAAGATATTCAAAAGTTTGAAGCTGTTGACGGAAGGTGCTTGTGGTGATATCAATTTTAAAAATCTTTCTTGGAGCCTACAAATTCTTTTTAAATTTATCTGATAGTCTCCACCCCATATCGTTAGGCCGTAATTAATTCTCGATTGAACCCAAGAATGGTAGAGTTTTATTAGAAATTGGTTGTTTACTTTCGGCTTTAAATGGTAAAAATTTAGCATAATTAGTCTTAATTTGTCTGCAATATACTTAGTATGTGATTTCCACTTTAAGTTGCAGTCAATATGAAGTCCAAGATATTTTATAGTAGACACTTTATCTATTGATTTACAATTACAATCATTGTAGTTATTACACTGATAAACATGGTACTTTACTGACAGCTGAACTGGAGAATTTTGTTTTAAATTAAAAATCATATATTTTGTTTTTTCGACGTTTAATCTTAGACAATTATCAAAAAACCAGTTACTTATCTTGACGAGATCTAAATTCATCTTTTGGATCAAATCTTCATAAGAGTCCACGGAATATAAAAGAACTGTATCATCGGCAAAACTTATTATTTTACCGTGTAAACTGAGGCTACATAAATCATTTATAAATAAATATTAAAAACAGCAGGGGACCTAAAGTTGATCCTTGGAAAACTCCATAATTTATTGGAAGGCATTTGCTTAAGGTGTTGTTGATCTTGACAATTTGTATACGATTCGATAAATAGGACTTTAAAAAGTTATAGAAGTGCCCTCTGATTCCCGCTGAAGTCAATTTATGTAACAAGCTTTGTACTTCTTTTCAGAGTTTTGTTTTTTCTGTCTAAGATTTTCTCCTGGCGGTATGTCTAGATATATCTATACGTTGTCCTCTTTAATATTTTAAATGGTTTAAAAGATTTTGCTTAACAAAATTTGAAACAAAAATATGAATGATAAAACACTAGCTGTACTGACAATAAGTTACGAGGTACAATATTAAATTTAAAAGATTCATTTATGTAAATTTTATTGCTTTTTCAGAAAGTTTATTTGCGTTAGTTATATAGTGTTTTCAGGTGACGTCACGACCAGTTCTTTTCTTTTAAATTCTAACTGCTGTAGGTCAACGCGTCTGTTGTTAGGGTGGTTCCTAGGTGCGGCGGTATTTGTTGCTACGGCGGTTGCTATATCCCAGTCATGTGATTGCAAATGCTCCGATAGAAACATTCCATGACCTGTTATTATCTTTTAACTGTTAACTGCTGTAGGTCAACGCGTCTGTTGCTAAGGCCGTTACTAAGTCCGAGTCATATGATTGCTCTATTAATGTAATCTCTATTAGTAGACTTGGTAGATATTTTTCAAAGAAAAACATTTCTATAAAGTATTTATTTGATAAGTTAAGAGTTAATAAACATTTTAACCTTTAAGAAAGTGTTATTTATGCAATTGAGCTATGGCATACATCAGAAAGTTGGTTGACGTTTCTTATTCAAACTCAACCCACTGAGCTCTAGACATCTGACGAAATAGAAGTTTATGTAGATGAAAATTTTCCTATATTTGACCACAGGTAGTCTCATATAAGTCTGCTTAGGCAAGGTCATAGTTGGTCGGGTTTAATAATCAAAATCGTCAAGGCCAAAGAGTAGGAAAAAAGTTTCTCAATTACTAACATTGTTTTTCGAATGTTTTGTATAAAATGTGAAAGCGCAGCGAACGTTGGGTTTTGAAGTGATCGGAAAGGAACTGCGTAACCATTATGGGGTTTGCGAGCGATAGAGAAGGGGACAGTAGCTCCCTAGTAATTCAAAGTAAAATATTCTTTTGTAATTAAATATAATTAGGCACCAGAAAAGTAAAAGTATAAAATATCATTAACTTAACAAGAAAGTGTTACCCTGAATCAGTGGCGTAGCCAGAAAAAATTTCGGGGGGGATATGGGGTATTTTTAGTGGTTTTCTGTGGTCGAAAAAAGAAAATTTCCAAGTTTCGGGGGGGGGGGCGATATATCTCCAAACACTAGGTACACAAACGAGTTACTAGGTACCATATTGAATTTATTGGTTTATTTTTTTTCAGAATGTTGATTAACAATAGTTATTTAGACGTGCTGGATATTTCTTATGGATTGTTGATTATTGATAAGTTAGAGTAAATAAATATTCAAACTTTTAAAAGAATGTCGTTCATGGAGATGACCTGTGACGTATTTTTGGAAAGTTGGTTGACGTTTCTTCTGTTAATTGTTTTTATTGTTTTATAAAAGTGAGTTTTAAGTTCAGTGAGCTGGGTTTCGTGAGGATTGCGAAGCAATCCAAAAGGTCCTGTGTAAGCAGTTAGTTTACGGGGGTTGGTGAGCGATAGCGAGCAGGGGGCAGTAGCTCCCTAGTTCTTTAAATAATTATTTTAAGTTCGAGCTGCATTGAAAACAAGTTTACAACAATCGGGCGATGTTCTCATAAAATGATTTACATAAAAAAAATTATCTCCAGAAAAACGTTCCTAACTCATTATTTTTTTATTTTAGGGAAGAAGCTTTTGAAAAGGTTCTGACACTAAATCCAAGAGCCAAACTTGTGACTTTTAAAAATGCAACCCATTTACTGATGCTTGAAAGACCATACGACTTCACAAAGTTACTTGAAGAATATTTTAGAGTTCCACAAGAAGAATTCGAAGATAAACGAGTTATTTAAACTTATTTGATTGAAATGAATTAATTACACAGCAAAAAAAAATTAAGTCATTTACAGAGGTTGAAAGCAGCCTAAAGTCAAATACTTAGCATCATAAAGGCACTGTTTGATTTAACATTCAATGCGATTGGACTCTGACCTTGAAGTGTCATGTATATCTTATTCTAAAAGCTGTAATTCGGTCATTTCATTGCATAAGTAAACACCTGTCACTCCTTTTGACATGGATAGAAATAAAAAGCTTTAATTTAGATTATATATTAGAATTAAGAACTTTTAATTGATTTAATAAGCTACGTATTTGAAAGATAAAGAATTGTCCGTTTCATGGTTAACCCAGGAAGCCATTAAAATATTTATTTCCAATTTGACAATATTTTCTGTTCAATGCATTTAATTGCGTCACTACTAACAGAGGTTATTCTATAGACTAAGTAGAAAGAAAAAGTATTCTAAACAAAACGTTGAATTAGAAATAGATTCCAGGTCTTCTCATTTTGTATAAAGCCTTAATTGTATATACAAAAGGCGCGGACAAAAGATAAAAGATGTTTAAACAATTGGTATTAAAAAAATGTCTTATGATCCTGTTTCATTAAATTCTCTCTATTTTTTGATATAGTACCGGTACTCCCGCTATGGTGACTTTTTTTCGTAAAATGTGACAGAAAACCACAGAATGCTAAAATAATATTATCACAAAAATGAGAATAAAAAAAATTCGGAACCGCATAGGTTTTAAGAATAAGCATTGCTACATTGCTCCCAACTTCATCACAAGGATCCGATAATCACTCTTCTTTTGGGGTATATTGAATTTAGCTTTCCTACATATTAAAAGAATGCTTGGTTCCTACACTGCGAATGCGTGAAACTATTTTGCAACGCTAAGTAAACACAATAATTCAACACTTATTCTAACCAAAAGCGCCTTGATTGTATAGCGATTGTCTTGTTTATTGAGGAAAAAGACAGTGTTGTAAAAGTGTTTCCGAAAATTAGAGACAGAAAATGTGGTCTTACTAGTTTTTATATCTTAATTTAAGAACACATTCAGTAACATATTTTACAATACTAATTTTTCGAGGATAGGCGTGTTCAGTATTTTTCAAAATAATCGAGGTATGTCTGTATCTCTCCATTGGCGATTTAGCGATCTTTCGTGCAGCACAAAAAATAAAACTCAAGAAATAATTATCACAAATAATCATTACACTTATGACCACCAATAATGATTAAGACGCGATTTTTTTTCTTTTGTGAATTTGCATAGATGTGTTCACTTATAAGTTTATTTAAAGAGGAATGGTTTTAACCGGAATCTAAAAATTGAGCAATTTAGCTTACAAGTCAAATTAAAAATGTTCTTTGCCAGTTGATGCAACAAAAATTGAATTGCAAAAAGTTTTGATGCAGTCAGTCAAAAAAAACCTAAAAGATTCATGGTCACTTGGGTTTAATTAAATCTGTCAGAGGTTCAATCATTAAGAAATATTTTAATATAAATAGTCTTCTTAATTTTTGATAGAGAAATAGATAAAGAGAGAGAATAACATATATAATTTTAGTATGAACAGTCTTCTTAATTTTTAAAGATGTCATATAGTGTAGTATCGAGGGGCGTTAGTACATAGTATACATAGTGTTTGTAAAATCTTAGCTAGAAACCCCTTATAAACTATGCTATATTCCATATTTAGTAAAGGACACTATTAGAAGAATTAAATGCATTAAAATAAAACAAAAATTAATTGTTTTTTATGTGAGTGACCGAATTGCAGTCTTTCACCCTCAGTTTAATAACTTTTACAAGAACGTTGTATTTCTATAACACTTAATCAATTGAAAGATTTAAATTTTCAAAGTTATGTCGAAAAAAATTATAAAAATTTAATATGACATTGACTCCACTCCTCTTGTGTAATTGTGGGAAGTGCTTAAAAAGTTCTTAAGGTGTTAAAGGGAAAACTGCTAGCACTGTAAAACCCAGTTGAACAGTTATGTTTTCCTAATAGAACTACCTCTACGTCAATACGTCATTAAAGAAAAACCTATCGGCTCTTAATTTGAGTTGATTTCAAGGACGCGATCTTACTGACGTTTTTAATTAGCTCATCGTTACGTAGAAAGCTCATTTTTCTAATTTTTATATTTTCCCTAGCATTTACATAAATGACTAGGCGTTCAGTAGGTATTCAGTGACTATAGTCTGTGTAAATAGAATCGGCGGTTGACCTTGAGTTTTTTCTCCATGTATTTCTTGTGCGTTGCCATGGTAAAGCATGACGTGAAACCGCCGATTTTATTTACACAGACTATAGAACTGACATCTCATCATGAAGAGTGTAATGAAAAGAAAAAAAAATCCATGTCGTAATCCCAGCAAGAAAATCATTTCTTTGACAATATCCATATTACATGAATGCCTCAAACGGAGAAATAGGGAATTGTCAGAAATTTGACAGCGTTCTTATTATGGTTTCAATGAATGTATATAAAAAAGATGCTCCCAATAAGATAAGCAAATGGTTTTTTTACGATGTCGTTTTTTTATGAACATCCTCATAAGAGTTAGGATAATTTAAATAGTATATTTTTTACTCAACGTTCGCCAACACTAAAAATAACTTTCGTTTTTAAAAAAAATGTTATTAGAAATGTTGCATTCCAATTGCAACTAAGTTACTAGGAACTTAGTAATTAATTTTTAATTATTAAAACTATAACTAGTGTGCATTTTTGGTTAATTATATGAGTTATTTTATATTCATATTTTCCCATTTAGTATAAATGGAATACATTAAAGATAATTGTGTGACTTTATCTCATAATATGTATATTATACTTTTAAAAAACTTTATAAAAAAAGGAGAAAGTTTGGTAAACAAATAGACTGAAAAATTTACGCATTCAAAGTATTGTAAGTGTTTTTTGATTTAACGAATTTTTTTACGAATTCCATTATCCTATTGTTGGCGCTTTATGTGGACGCCAGTTTCCAGTGTTTCCAGTGGACGGTCGTTTTTACTAACTCCCCCCAGTATGGTTCTTTAATTGAGCTCATAGTTTGAAAACCGCTCATAGCTTGAAGAAGAAAACGAGTTGTAAAAACGAGTTGTTGTTGTTGTTGTCGTGTCCTTGTAGATCAGATTGTTTGGATTAGTTTGTTGTTGTTTGCTTCATAGGGATATGCATGAAATATGCATACAAGTGGATGTTACGAAAGTAAATTCAATTGAGAAAGTAGCCTGCTTGAAACTAAGATTATTATTTTAACTTAAAATTGCTTAAGAATACCTCACGAGCCAACATCCTGACCCAGAAAGATTTCTCAACTCCTGTGTTCCACTTTTACATAAAATAATTAATTTTCTAAAAAAAAACCTATCAGAGTGGAATAATGTTGTAGCTTTCATTTCTCTAGAACAACTTAAAGTAATTTAATTATAATAAAAGAAAAACTGAAATAAGCATGCAGAAATAAGGTAAAAAGTATTAAAAAAACAGGTTAGGTTGAGAAAACTGATACGTATAAAGTTACTAAAATATAAACTGTTTAATCATTCTTTTATTTTGATCTTAGACCTCCTCATTAAGTGTCCAATACTTGTATGTGCTTCAAGGATAAGATTTCTTATTATGCTTTCTGCTTGTCTTAGAGTTGACATTTTTTAGGAAATCACTAAAAAACAAATTTTAACTTCAGTGATACCCCAAGTTTTAAAGATAAAAACAAATGTGTCTAAAAACTGCTTGTAGGTGTTTATTTCTCAAAAATGTGCACGGAAATACCAATCTCAAAAACTCTTAATGTTTTCTTTGTATTTGACTATTTTAGGTATAACTTTGGTCTATAAAAGAGTAAAATTAACTGAGTGTGTGTTGAACTGTTCTTATCTTTATAACAAGGAAGATAATTATCGGGAGAATCAAATACAAGGCTTTGGAGGGGAAGGGAGTTAAAGAGTTACTTTTTCTTCTTATTTTTTGTCTAGTACTATTTTGGGTGTTTCAGACATTTGTGCAAATTGAAGTGTGCTGGATAATATAAAATTTTCCCAGTAATTTAAGATGATTAATTACAACATAAAGTTAAGAAATTATTATTATCCTATTTTTGAGGGTATAGGCCCCAACTATCTTTTCACTAAATTTATATTACCTCATACGTGTGAAATTCATCGGAAATCCGGAAAATTACGTGCTTTATTAAATATTTCCATAATAAAAATATTTAGCTTTGCCCCTTTACTTTTCAAACCTTATAGGTATGGCCCCACACAAAATGCATTTTTTTCGGACTTAGTGTTCCTTTGAAAAGTTGACTCTGTCATGATGTCCCTAAACCAGTGGTTCCCTACAGGTGGTCCGCGGACCATAGGTGGTCCGTGAGGGTCTTGGAAGTGGTCCGTGAAAGGCCCAGAAAAGCACAAAAAAATCCTTTAAATACAAATTTGAGCAAATTGAACGAAAAAAGATAGAATTGTATAGTATATGCGTGACGATGACTTTCGGCTGAGTAATTTATGGGGATAATAGTCACCATTTAATTATTAACAATACTTTTGTGTACTATAAATATTTGAATCGTAATTTAGAGCTCCGAAAAAACTCGGCTCGAAGATTTAATTACATCATAACAAAAGATGTAATTGAAAAATTTTATAAGATAGAAATATAATTCATAGCATCATATAAATTTCTTAAATAGGAAATATGCACTTTCATCTTGCAATTTTGAGAGGGTAAAAGATTTTTAGCTATAGTACAGGATGGTCCGTGAAGGTTCCAATTTTAAACTTAGTGGTCCGCGGACTTCTCTGAGTGGGGAACCACTGCCCTAAACTATAGAAGCAGTTTGTAACGGACGTAATGGACCAGGTAAAAAAAAAAAGAATCGAAAGGTCTATTAGCCCATTGCAAAACAATGTTTTTTTTTTCTTCCCCTTCCCTAACAACATGATAGGTTCCCCTATCATGTTGTTGCAAATACTGAAACATTATTACCAGCAAATTTTCTGGTCTCTAGGCCAATTTTTGACCCCCGCCCCTCAAAAATAGTTTTCCCATGTTAAAAAAATATGGAAAAATATTGAAAATATCTCCATTTTTTGATGATTTTAATTTAATTGAATGCTATTGAATATTATTGAGTTAAAACCTATATAGTATCACCTTTGGGATATCACTGTCCTAAGATCCTATAGGAAAAACATTCAATGGCACCTACTGGGTTTTTTTAAGCCTTTATTTTCTAGCATACTCCATAACAATGTTACACTATATGCATAAAATATACAGAATTAACAATGTAAAACTATAGATGATACAATGAGGGAATTGCACGTTTTTTTTTTAGTTTTATTATGATAGAGGATGAAAATCCATGAAAAATGACGTAAAAATTATTGAAATCGGAAAACTATTCCCCAAGTTATTAATTTTTAAAATCTCGTTTCCTGTACTGGCGGGAAAAACAGTAACTTCGTTATGGCTGCTGAGTGACGTCACAGCGCTTGGACCCACTTGGTTCGCCATGTTTTTGCATTCTGCTTTTCTTCATAAAGTTTTAACTAAAAAACTTTGACATTTTAAAGACACATACAAATATTTTTTATAAAAAGATTGGCGTTTTGTTTTTCAAAAAATATTAATTGGTTTTGGAATTATTAGGATTCAAAGTTTTATTTTTTTCTTTTTCTGGCCGAAACAGACGAGTTTTATGCGTGTTTTGGTTTTATGATAAGTCTGATTTCTTTTATTTTCAACAATTCACTATGTTTAGACGGCGCTGTGACGTCAAATCCCGTTTTTTTATCACATGACTTTACTAATAGTGTTTTGGCAAAAATAAAATTGAATTTTAAGTTATTTAAAACATATTTTTTGCACTTTAAAATCTGATATTTGAGAGTTTTATACTATAACGTATCAAAAAAGTGTAAAATTAAGAAAATCCCTCATTGTAACACAAAATAACATTAAAACTTGAAACAGGCACAATATTAAAGGAAAGAAAATGTATATTGTTCACAAATCTTTGGAATATAGGGAAACAGTCAGTTTCAATTAAAATGTTCGAGTCTGGTGGCCATTTTATTCCCTGTGTGATGATATGTTTAAAAAGTTCATATCTATAAGATTCCAAAATTGGGCAAGAAAACAAAATATGTTCCACATCCTGGATCCTGTCCTGGTTACAGGGGCAGAGAGGGGAATCTACATGTCTGAATCTATAGAGGTACTGATTTAATCTGGCATGTCCTGACAAAATTTGAGTTAATTTAAAGGTGTGAGTGTACTGCTGGTTCATTCTAGATTTAACCGAAGGAAAGTATTTCTTTGTAACGCTACCACTATGAGTCGTCTTCCATTCATTTTCCCATAGGTCCATGTTTTTTTGATGGATATTTCCTTTGATGAAAGACCTTGGAATCTTATTCCAGCTGATAGCGAGGTCTGACTCAGCCGCAGCTTTAGCGACCTTATCAGCCTTGTCATTTCCTATAAATCTCCGGAATGAACTCTGATCCATTCAATCGAAATCCTGATCTGACGGAGAGAAAGTTTCCAGAGCATGATACGGATATTTTCGATTATCTCGTCATGGCACTTTCTATTCTGAATTTTAAAGATGGTTACCTGGCTATCTGTGTACAGAAATATGTCGTGCCAAAGGTTATTGCTAGAATCGCCAGGCAGATGCATCCGCCCCCCCCCCACTATCCATGAACTGGAATAGACCCAGCCCATAGACTCCAAAATAGCAAGAGCCTCCGCCTGGTTGTTGGAACAGTTGGATTCAAGTCTGAACGACTTTTCGACTATCAAATCGATCTTTGTGATATACTACAAAGAGCAGCCAGTCGAGTTATTAATTTTGCTTCCGTCTGTAAAGATATCCAGACGATCATCAACTTCAAATCCATGATGTTCCCGAGGGTTAAGCGCACTCTCCACGAGAAAAGAGACTGCTCGCTCGACGTCCAAACAAATGAGCTAAAATTTTATATACATTAATTTTTTACTAATAGGAACAGGATAGAAGGGGGCACCTTAGGAAAAACGTTCAATAAAACACTCAAGTGGCCTTTATTCCAGCTCCCGGCGCAAGCGACAGCGAGCAGTCTCTTTTCTCGTTTTCTTTTCTGAAAATTTGTAGGTAATAATGTTTCAGTATTTGTAACAACATGAGGGGGGGCATCTGGGAAATTCAAAACAAAAAAAAAAAAATCCCACAGACTTTTGTAATGGGCTAATGGCCGTACCTCTAATTTCCAAACCTAATTGTATGATTTAGTAGAAGGACTCATGCAAAACTGGTCCTACAACTAACGGGAACGATAGGTTAGCATCTTTCTTAGTTGTTTAGGAAATGTCCACCGTCACTCCGGTGTGATTGGTCGGTCAAAACAGAAAAAAGGAAGAATGACGGGATTCGGGTGAAGGTTATTTCATCTCAAACCGCTCAATTATTGCATGTTTAGAAGGAAAATTAGCTGGAGGGACGAAAGAATTAGCTTTTTCAGATTGAAAGAGTTTCCCTTCTTGTTTCATCAGAGAGAATGAATGGTTCCTTGGTTTGAGAGTGTTGGATAGCGTTGTTTTGCTCTGTTGTGTTATTGGGCTGTAATTACCAAAAAGGTAAGCAATTTAATTAATAAATAGTAAATATTTGTTTCATTTATTCTCAGTAACGTATCTTCTTTTTATAGTTCAGAGTTAAAGTTTAAATACAAAAAGCAAACTCAATTTGTGGTAATATATTCCCCCCATAATCATTTCGAAGATAGTTAAGGGGGCAATAAAAACCTTTTAAAATATCCCGTTTTTAAAACGAACAAAAAATTTTAAAAATAATTTCTCATACTCGTATACAGATTTGTAACCATATACAGATTATCCTAGAAATTTTAGGATGGAGAATTATTAATAGCTATGATTTACAAGTAAGATTTAAAACGTTCGAAAGTTATAAGCCTCCATATAAAATATACTATTGGGAAAAAAAAATTCTAGAGTTTCTGGAACTTTCTTGTATTTATTTTAGTAATATTTCTTTAGTTCTCAAAATTAATATTCTTCTGGGCACCTGAAAAAGGTGTTAATTGTATTGGGGGAGATAAGAAACAGGAAAGTTAATTTTGTTAACTTAAAAAAAACATATGCCAACTTAATTTTAACTAACACTTTTAAAGAAAATGAACGAGTAAGCTGCATAACTAACTAAACACGTAGATCTTTTCTAGATTAACACCATAGAAATGGGTGCTGTAGATATTGCCTACGATGTGTATGCACCCGAGTACCCAGATCCAAATGCGTGTCCCATCATTTTGACCCATGGCCTTTTCTGGAACCGATACATGTACAGAGGTCTGGCAGAACAGCTATCGAATGGACTGAAATGTACGGTAAGGCATGCATTTTTAACATGACGATTCCATTCTGTTGTCTCAATTGGGAAAGTGGAAAAATCTTAGTGTAGGAGTAAATTTTTTTTTGCCTCCATGCAATGTTTCTTTTAAAACGTATTTACTTAATGTACTGTTTTAATACTTTTCTTCCCATTTATATTTTGAAAAAAATTTACAATAATTCATACATCTCCCAGCATATTTGAATTTATTGTATGTAACTTGAATTGAATAATTAAATTTCTTGCCAAATTAATATGCTAAAAAGCGTTGAGTTGAAAGCTCATAATTTTTGGGCAATTTCATTAAAAAGTAATCATTATAAAAATAATTTTCTGCAGGTATATTCTATGGATTTAAGGAATCATGGGGAGAGTCCAGCACCAAAAGACCTAACCATCGAGCTTATGGCGGCAGATGTATTAAAGTTCATCAAGAAATTTAATATAGAAAAAGTCAACTTCGTCTGTCACAGCATATCCAGCTCCGTTGCGTACCTAACGATTCTTGCTGAGGTAAAATACTCTAAAATATAACGCAAGTTACGGTAGTAAACCGCAAGTCCATGCAAAACACAACGCATTAAAAATTGCGATAACCCAGTTAGTACATGTGGATCCCGTATTAAAATTATGAGTGGATGTGTGAAGAATATTGTTACTACTATTACTTACAAGAATGGGACTCCTTGTTAAACTCTCTCATACATCTTGTGGATTTCAACGATTTAACAAAGTTTTACCATCCTTAATCCGCATTTACCAGTGCTTCTTTGCTACTGGGGTATAATGTTTCTCTTTAAAAATATTTTGAAATTCTACTTGTATACTTTAAAGAAAGTCACCCCAGCAGAAAATAAAAAACCCAAATATTTACTGTACGATTAAATGCAGAAATAAGTTAAGAAGTGCAAATGAATTCTGGATTTTAAGATTGTCTTTCCTATGAAAATTATGAGAAACTTTTCCTTGTTCAAATCGAATTCATGTTATACCTCGACAGTCCAGGGGAGAGTGGGGATGAATGGGACAAATTTCACATTTTTACTTATATTGCAAAACATTTACATTTTTCAATCCTGTAACAAATTTAAAACCAATAATTGAACTAATGGTTAAATTATCAATAAATGAATTCAATATTTAGCCATTTTTAATTCACAAGAAAAGTTTTTTATAGATGCATGTATTTTTTCCCATTCATCCCCGCGATGGGGATGAATGGAACAGTTAAAAAAAGGTAAGAAATTTTCAGAATAACAATGTTATTATTGATATTGCACATTGTTTAACATTTTAAAGGAACAACTCACTTATATTTTCCAAAGGAAAAAATTAAAATGGCATTTTAAGCTGAAAAAACAGCCTAATTTATTGAACTTCATGTCTAGTAAAATTAACATAAATTGAAGCAAGTTCTTTTGTTCTCTCAGTTCAATGCAATGGGTGAGGCTTAATGTTATTTCTATTATTTCTACTCGATCTTGATGGGTTTTTAGTGCAAATAGGTAATTTTATGGTCTGGAGAAAACCTCCAAAAAGCCATTTCTTTCCTGCGCTTACATTTTCCGACCATTCTGAAGGAACTTTTCCTAAAAATTGTTGTTAATTGTTAAAAATTGTTAGCAATTATTGTTAACTTAATAATAATTGTTTAATAACATCTTTGAGATGAAAGTTGCAAGTATTTCCCCATTAAAAATTTGCGCTTTTGCACATTGAAAAGTTGCATATTTGCACATTAAGAAGTTACATTTGCACATAAGTTTAAAGCATAAAATATAAATTTTTTCACCCAATTTTAGTTACCGTATCAGAAACTATTAAAATGAGTTGAATATATAGCAAGCATTGATGGAAAGTTTTAAAACCAGGAAATGAAGGGAAGATGGAACTGTCCCATTCATCCCCACAACTCTTGTCCCATTCATTCCCATACCCACTTATTTTTTTTAAAACTAAAATTAGGCTAGGAAAATGTCCATGAATTTTCCTTATTCAAATTGTAAACTACACTAATAAGTACAAGTAATAAGTAACACACAGTAAACTATTTAGCTTTAGTTAAATTATTTTTAAATAACTTCTTATAAAAGTAAAACAAAAAAAAGTTACTTTTGGTATTGGAAAACACATTTAGTGGTCCAATTTATACAAGAATGGAATCTGATGTTAATAAACACAATATGTTGAATAGGCTATGTACAGCTATCCTCCGGGACCTGGGTGAAGTATCAAAAATTTAAAGTGAAGTTAAGATATAAAAAATTGAGTTGTCCCATTCATCCCCACTCTCCTCTACTGTTTTCTGTATTATAAGATCTCTATAACATGTATTCTAGCTTTAATTTCTTTCATTTTATGTCATGTTGATTTTGTTTATTCCCCCCACCCAACTCAACGAATTCAAAATTTTGAAGTGTTACTCTCGATAGGAATGACATAATATGTGAAGGACCATATTTAAAATGCCCTTTCTTTACAAACTCATGAAACTTGCAAAAATTGTATTTATTATACCTTGCAATATCAATTAGTTAAAGAAAAATTAATTTAACAATTAAGTTACACCAAAATACGGTGGATTTTTTCACCGAATTATAGTACACAAATGGTAGTGATGTATTAGCCTGTAAAATAATGGAATATGAAACTGGTCCTTTCATTTTTTCAGACTACTCAATTTACTCTGAATAATTCTCTTGAAACAAACCGGCTTTAGCCCCAACACACATCAACCTTTTTTGTTTAATCTGCCATAAAAAGCCAAATTTTCGAAACTTTCATTTGCAGCCCAACATCGTGCAGAAGGCAGTTATGATAGATTGTCCACCATTCTTCATTTACAAAGAGGCAGACACAAACAATCTGGTGGTCCCACAAGTCGCAGCCCAAGACAGACTGCTCTCTACCCTAGAGTGCAAGATCTCTTTAGCTCAGGCGAAGTCAAGGTTTCTCAAATTGGCTACAAAAGGAGACAAAAACGTAAGTACTAGAGAAGTGTTAAAATAAAGTTATTGTAAAAATATGAAGGGTATTTGCTCTGAAAATGAAATACATAAAAATATGCTTTGAGGTCCCTCCAGAGCGAATGTATAAATCTCAGTTCTATTCCATAGATTTTTTATTTCGCTATCGTTGCTCACCACAAAACCTTTAAATTTAATATACACCCGCGCATATACCTAGTATAAAATCGATGCTTCTTTGTTTACCAGGTTTACTATCGAGTAGTCTGTGATCCATAGCAATCCAGAGACTCTATTATTGTTAATCGGAAAACCATATCTACGATGCTTATTAAGAATTTAATTAATGTGTTAATGAAATGTGAATTATAATTTATTTGCATTACAGTTTGACAAGGGAGAATCCAGGAACTATGGGGCTATAGCCCTCCCTGGAATTAGAAATTTCCTCCAATTTCAGTATCAATAATTAGATTTTTTCATGAAAACAGGTAGTAATAGAGAACTTATGATGTTACTTTGAAAAAAAATCCTTTAAAATTTACAATTAAATCCTTTTAAAACGAGAAAGTCATGGATATATACACGTTTTAGGTACCTCAGTCCCTCCCTAGACAAAAATCCTAGATTCGCTACTGCAGTTTGATCTTTACTTCCATTTTCTACTTGTAATATGATATAACATCTAATTCCAATAAATAAGCATGTTTTCACAGGACGTTGATTTAATTAGTTTATCTTAAATAAGAGAATTATTTTTCTATGTTTGATAAACTATTTATTAATTTAGGTTCGATAACCTATTTGCAAAGACCGAAACGCTATGAATTGAAAACATTTTACTTAAAAATTGAAAAAGGCGGTTTGGAAATTGTACACTTAAAAAAATCTAATTATTTCTAACTGAAAGGAATAAGGGAATGTCCATAAATTACGTGAGGTGTTTTTTTTTTCCAAATTTTAGACCCCTTCCTCCCCTTGGTGAGATTTGGCTCTAAACCCACCCCATCCCCCTCAAATTATCCCGTGAGATTTTTCTCTATAATTTTTAAATATAAATAAATTTCATTTTTCTAGCCACTTTTGTTTTATTTTGTCTGCTTACATACACATTGTAAAATTCTTAATAGAAATCCCTGTTGAAATCAAATATATTGTAAAATATAAAGGAAAAAAAAACGTATGTTCTCTAAAGTAAAAGCAGACGAGAGATTTGAATTGACTCCTCCTTCCCCTGATGAGATTTAGTGAGATTTTGCTGTAGCCCCTCACCTTTTTGACCTCACGTAATTTATAGACGTCCCCCTAAGATAAAATTTCGAGCTTCTGTTATGTTTACATCTTTGATTTTTTACTCAGTAGTCAGTGTTTTAATGATCTTTAACTCATTCTCTGGATTTAAATGGAACAATTTATAAAATTTTCCTACGTTGCAGCAAGAAATGTTTTTCAAGAAAGCTGCCTATGAAATTACAAAGGTAAATGGACAGTTCAAATGGAAAGTAGACTTGGATTACTTACTACAGCGGTATAAAGGACAACACTTCGTAGCAAAACGAAAAGAGGATTTCAATCACGATATAATGATTGTAAGATGTGAAAACTCAGATCGTATAACGTAAGTATAAATATTGTTTTCAAAGTAGTATTAGTTATTGAATTCTTTTTTTAAATTTTCTAGAACTGTATGTTATCGTAACTTTCATATTTTATTACCTTGACACATTTATCATGCATTAGATGTTTTTAAAATGTGATAATTTAGGAGTTATGAAATTTATTCAGGTTAAAATCTGCAGTTACATTCATTCATTATGCCAAAGTAGATTTCCTATAGTTTTTGGTTTAAAAAAAAAACTGGTCACAACAGAATATGGTCCAAAAAACATAGTTTGAAAAATGCAAAGGTCTCCCATCAATTTCGTATGTATTCCATTAATTTATTTACATCATTAGTAGTGTTCGGCAACTAGTGGTCAAAAAATAGTTAACTACCAACTACTAACTAGTCTGGGAAATTGTAGTTGTAACTAGTAGTTAACTATTTTTTCCTGGGACTAGTTGCAACTAGTAGTTAACTATTTCCCAAAGTAGTTAACTACTAGTTAACTAGTCTATTTAATTTCATAACCTATTTTTTGCCCAAATTCTAATACATCTTTCTTATCTATCTCATAAAAAACGTTTATACTTCGCGCAAAAATGGTCTTTATTTCTGGTTATGGTATTTGAATACTCTACTTTTGATAAAAATTTTAAATATCTTTTTAAATTTTAAATAAAAAATTTTTCAAGTAGTTGAAAATTTGAAAGTAGTTTTAACTAGTAGTTGATTAAAAAAGTAGTTAAACTAATAGTTGAACTACTTTAAACTAAAAGTAGTTAAACTACTAGTTAACTACTAGTTGATCGGTAGTTAACTACTAGTTGCAACTAGTTCTAGTTAACTAGTGCCGAACACTAATCATTAGGGAAAATAATAATTATAATCTTGATAGTCAAACACTGAAAAATGAATGCAAATCCGAGATACAGGTGATATTGACTTTTCAGCTTGAAAACTCGTAAAATTTTTAATAGATATATTTTAAATAATTTTGTATTTATTCCTTTACAGAAATTTTTAAGAAGTCCCTTGTTTCTTTTCAGGGAAGAAATATATGATAGCGCATTGAGATACAATCCCCGAACTAAACTAGTGACTTTTAAAAATGCATCGCATATACTAATGTTCGAGAGGCAAGATGATTTCGTTGAGGTAGTGAGGGAGTACTTCTCTTCGCCAAGTGACAGCATAGCAGCTAGGAGAACTGTCTAATATGTACAGTCAAGGATAAAGGAAAACGTTTTAATCCACAATAAATATTGTGGATTAAAACGTCCTTTATCCTTGACTGATCAATCTCCACTAGAACCTCTTACCTTGTAATTTTGGATAAAATTTTTCTTTTTAAATAAATAGTGCATGTATTTATAAAATAAATGTTTATGTTTTACTTTCGAATTAACATACATGCAAACTTATTTTTGTGGGGGTAGAATTTTTCCATAACTTCATAAAGAGCTCATGAGATAGTACTATAATAATTATTGATACAGCCTCTTTCATGAATTGATGTTATTTTATAGAACTGAACAAGAACATCTGAGAAATGAAAGATCGGTAATAATAAATTAAAATTTTCTACTCTTGGTTACTTTTCTGGATTTAAAAAAAAAATATATTAAACATAACCTGCCAAGAGTAAAATCTAAATTCTTTGGAGCAACATCATTTTTTTTTAATTTCATGTATGAAAAATTCCTCAACTACAGGATAGGAATAGTATCTATCAACAAACAAACACCTGTCTTTAAATATTTTTGTCTTAGTAGAAATTAATTTAAAATAAATAGATTATAAGTGATGAATTCCTTTTGATGGAAAAACCAATTTCTACTTAAGTTTAAAACAACCCAATGACTTCTTAAAAAACTAACTTATCATCCAAATCATAAATAAATTTCCTCTGTCTGAATCTTTCATATCCAATATACATGTCTTCTTTGAATACAGTGAAGCTAAAGAGACCAAAAAAACCCTTCGTTTTAAAAAGTAACATTGATTTTTAAAATATGCAATCATAGTACTAACATGTAATCAGGGCCGTTCCGGCCGGGCGTGCTGGCCGTGCCTGCACGGAGGCGCCGACCGATGAAGGGGCGCCTTAGAAATTTTTTTTTACCCCTAACTTTAAGGGGGAAATATTCTATTACGTCCTGACTCAAAAAGAAACAAACCTAAGCAGTAAGCTAGATCTCCTTTACAAAAAAAAGCTTCAAAAGTCGCCTACAAACGAGTAAAGAGCGCCTTACTGGGTTATACACACCCGTCCCCTTAAGAACTAATAATAGGCGCCTTAAGAGAAGTGCATTTTGACCTTTTTGTATGGGGCGCCCCCATCTAGTGAATCTATTAAAGGGCGCCAACTCTTAACAAATATTTTAACATGCCCGACTTTGAAAGCTATAAGGAAGACCCCTTATAGCTTTCAAATTGTATGGGGCGCCCCGATCAAATAAATATATTCAAAGGGCCCATCAGCGCCCACCCTGAGAGAAAAATTGAACACACCGACTTTGAAATATGTAAGGCGTCTTACTTAGTTAGCTAAACCAAATTGTTTGAGTCGCCCTAATCAAATGGATTTATCTAAGACCGCCAACCCTGCGACCTGCGAGTGAAAATTTTAACATCCCCGACTTTAAAAGCTAATACTTTATTGTATGGGCGCCCCCATCAAATGAATCTACTCAGGGCGCCCAGCGCACATTCTGAACGAAAATTTAAACACTCCGGACTTTAAAGCTGTAGGAGGCGTCTTCCGAATTGTAATGAATCTATTAATAGGCGCCCTCCTTCGATGAAGATTTGATTCACCAGTTATTAATTGATATCAATTAACTTGAACTCCGTAGAAGAATATCTGTATTTAAATTTTTTTACAACATATTAAATAACAAAATTGATTGTCCCTCTATCTTGCAACAATTTAAACTCCATGTACCTAAACATATCACTCGCAATAAAACAGTACTCCATGAACCTATTTACACTAATCAATATCTTCAGAACCAAACATTCATACAATTCATAAAAATAGTAAATAATCTTCCCAATAATTATGATATTTTTTTTGACTCTTTTAAAAAAATTCAGAAAGTGCTATAATCACTTGCTTTATATTATCTGTTTCGTGTGTGTATTTGTATTTTTCTTTGCCTTTTGGTGTTTTTATCTTGTCATGTAAATGGATACTTTATATCTGTATGACAATATGTAAATAAATAAATAAATAAATAAATAAATAAATAAATAAATATCAAGCGTTTGACTCAAATCACATTTTAATAGATGTCCCTTAAAAATTTCTATAATAGGCCCTTGACGTGCAAAACGTTTTGAAGACGGCTATTGTAAAAAACCCAGTGGACACATAAATTTGTTAGGTGCACCTGTTCTTGAATATCTCACACAAATAAATTGTAGGAAGCACACACCTGAGGAAATATTTTACAATGTTTTGTTTGTTTTAGGTAATTTTATCGTCATGGTAGTTATTGTAAGGCTCTAGATCAGTGGTTCCCAAATGTGCTCCGCAAAAACCAAGCTCATCTTTCGCATTAGGAAACACTCATGTAGTATTTTAGGGTTCACCCGTTCACCCCCCCCACTGAAATTTCGACATCAATTTTTATACAGTTTTCCCTTGAAAATTCTCCAATTTACAAGGAGAAATCTTAGAAGTGTAACCCAAAGAGTCTCAAAATGGATTAAAACACTACTTTTTGTAAAATTTCGAAAAAAAATTCTGGGAAAGTACTCCCAAACCCCTTTCGAAATTTCACGTCTTTTAATACCGTTTATCCTTGATAAATTCTATCACTTTCAAAGCGCAGTCCTCATTGGTGGTATAAGGGCTCTGAATAAGGTAAAACAATAGTAGTTTTTTACACCTTAAAAAATTAATTTTCAGAAAAAAGGCTCCGCGACAAATTTGTCTCTTGAAAAGTGCTCCGCGACTTAAAAAGTTTGGGAACCCCTGCTTCCATGCAAACACTTGGAGATGGAGAGTGAGGGAGAGAGAGAGAGAGATGTGCTATTGCGACTTAGGTTCTCTGGAGACGGGTGAAGATGATGAGAAGGTGTTCTCATCATTACATTAAAACAAAAAAAAAAATACTGGGGCTCTCAAGTTTGGAAGCGTCCTTGTTTATTTCACTCAACATACGAGGGGGCAGAAAACATAAAAAGTTCCCGCCATTTTTGTGAGGGTGGCCCACAGGGGGGACCTCCCGGCCCCTGATGCCTGAGCCCGGAGAAATTTGACTGGGAGGGTGTTGATGGATGTCGCGCAGCTGAGAGAGAGAGAGTACCGCCGGGACAGAAGTACTACATAGTTGAGTTTTGGTGTCGTGCTCTTTGGTTTGAAAATGTCTGCAGAAAGTGAAAGGAATCAGGTTAGTCGCTAGTGACTCACTCCATTTTAATTCTCTCTCCCTCCCACTCAAACTTAGTACATTACATCTCATTAAACTATTATTGTCTGTGTCGCAATTTTTTTGGGAAAAATTACTTTAGTTTTGTTAAGTCACAAAACCCTTTTTTTTACTCCTTATTAGGTTACTTTTCAATAAATAAACGGAGTATAAAAACACCATGAACTAAGTCAGTGTGATCCAAACCTCCGACCGCATGCGTCCATCACATCAAAGATATTTGTTTTGATCCCCAAATAAAATATTAAAATGATATCCCACCCTCAATTTAATTTTTCCAGAAATGTGTTTTAAAAACCGGTTTTCAGGTCCAATTTTCCAAACATTTCCAGGGGAGAATCCTCGAACCCCTATTGAAGTATTGCAGTATTTTCTTTTAAAATTAAAATTGAAAACCTCAAAATGGAATCTGTAGAAACTATAACAAATGAAAGTGAGAATACGCACAGGATTTAATTTTTCAAGTTGGAGGGAGTATTTTATATATTTTAAATTATAGTATAGTGCTCAGTGCTCATTAATGTCTTTTGGATTAGTGCTGATTTAAAAGTGGTTTGTTTAAAGAAGTATTAATCAGTAGTGTTATGTGAGTTATTAAAATTATTTTACCAGTGGTAATTTAAGGCTTCTTCCAGAGCTAGAGTTCTCTATCTATGTATTAAAACCGAATTTGATATTTGAAAAGAATTCTTGAGAAAAGAAACCATTCTCATCCCCCTCTTTTAATATGAACAAATTCAGCAATAACACTTTTACATGGGAATTCTAAAATTTTATTGGTCCTATAACAAACTTATCCCATCCCCTTCATTTCCAAGTGCTGGTTTTAAAATTTTAAGAAATTTTGTCAATACACCATGTTTTGACTGAATTTTCATAGATGCTGTAATTAAATGGTTCGCTGTTGAAATAAGTTTGGTTTGACATGCCCGTATTAAAATAGTAAGTTGAATGTAATTTTTCTTTTATAATGACTCATGTCCACACTTTTCATACTAAAATTGTTTTGCCTTCGGGTAACTAAAGGTTGGACGACACTGAACTAAGTCATATCCAAGTTGTAAATTTTAATCAGAGATTTTCCCTAATAAATTTAAAATTTTTAATAAACTGTGCAATGCCATAGATATTTTAAGAGTTTTCAAGATTGAGTCTCTCGAAATTAAGTAAACCTATTTCTAAAAATAATATTTAGCCTGTTTTTTCCATTATTTTATAAATTTCATTCAAAAAATTTAAAAAATGAGCTAATCATTATTCTTTAAATTGAAAACTGTAAAAACTACCCACAGTATATTGAAAAAAAAAAAAGCTTAATTTATTTTAACTGAAAACTAATTTTAAATAAATAAGTAATGCCAATATTATTTATTTATTAATAAGTAGAAACTCTTTACAATGACCCCCTGTTATAGCAACCCTTACGTTACAACAACCGGTGATAAAAACACCTTTTTATTACAATAGTGTTAATTTTATTCGTTAAAACGTCCGCATTTTGTTGGCTCCATAAGGAGTCGTTTTATCAAAGGTTCTACTGTATCATTAAGTTAGGTAATATCAAATTTGTTTAAAGTAATTATTAATTAGTTAAAATTAGTGATTAATTAATTAATAATTAATTAAAAGTAAAAATTAATTAACTATTAATGGGGGTGAGGGGTAAGGGGCGCTGTAATTTATTGGCACGGAGGCGCCTTCATACCCAGGAACGGGCCTGCATGTAATCATCCACAATTTTGATTTACAGACCTTCGAGTTATGTAAACTTCTAAAAACATATTATATTTTTTTACCCTAAATATAGGAAATCTAACGATATCATTATTAACGTTTTAAAAGATTCCAAAGAGGGGTTTATTAACAGTAAATAGATTTTTCCAGAAGGATAAGGAACGTAAATGACACGGTATCCATTAACACGGTATCATAAAAACTAGAAATATTTGTTTTTGTTTCAACATTGCTAATGGATAAGGCTATGTGGATGGAAAACTGGTTGGTGAAACTACTAAGCAGTGTCCTTTAGTATGAATTAACTTGTGTATCTAATTTTACTTCTTTTCAAGGGTAAGAGAACCACACGTTTCATTTGGACCTGTAGTTTCCTTGTCGTCATTCGAGGGGAAACTGGCGTCTCATAAATAGGGAGCTTACGACTCTCGTCACAAAGTGTTCGTTGGCTATTATAGATTACTAATTAATAACAAACAGCCAGAGAAATCATAATGGGTACTAATTATAAGGCTCGAAATTTTTTAATTACCAAATTTAGAGTTATATTGAAATATACGGACATTTCCCATGCTATATTCATGCCCATATATTAATTTTTTTTTCGGTTAGAAAAAAATTGAAGGAAACAATAGTGGATAGGGCACCTTGGGGACATGGCCCACCTAGGGCCTGATTTACCATTAGGCCCACTAGGCCCGGGCCTAGGGGCCTAACAATTTGGGGGGCCCCTAATTTTAAAATTAAAAAAAATTATAGAAATAACTTTTTATATTTCCTATAGAATGTTTTCCCATTACTCTTTTTAAATCGAAAATAAAAATCCAAACCTTTAAGCAATGTAAAAAACGTAAAAATTAACCGAGAACGTGTCTGACCCTGACCTCCTAACGAATAGTGAATTTTCACACTAATAAAACAATAATTTTTTAACGCATCTACATTTAAATAGCACCAAATATGGCAATGGGGGCCCCTTCCTGCATGTTGGGCCTAGTTTTCTAAATTTTCTAAATCGGGCCCTGGGCCCACCTTGGGAACAGGCCCTGATTACTGCCTAGGCCTGCAAGGCCCGGGCCTTGGGCCCATGATTTTTGGGGGCCCCCAAATAGTCTGAAAATATTTTTTTTTTCACGAAACACATTAAATTTCATGTGATAAAATTTTATACTTAAAAATTATAAGGAAGTTTTTTTTCTAGAAGTGCATTAAAACTAAAATAAAAAAAGGGGCGGTGTATAATTTTTTTCTAGGTTAGCATTGTATTATATGTAGGATGTAGCAATAGTAACCCAAAGACGCAGTTTCTTATACATTTTTTTTCGTGAAGGGGGCCCCTTAAAGCTCCTGGGCCTTGGGCCCGGACTTGCCTTAATCGGGCCCTGCTTGGGACATTCCACTTTTCGAAACAATATCGCAGTTGTGAACTCGTACTTATAGGTTTAATAAATGACACTAAAATCTACTCTTCAACGTTTTTTTTTCTTGGAATCTTAGGTGAGTCTTCTAGAAGATAGTTATTTATATCAGCAGTTGTTTCGCGAGATGCAAAGTTACTATTCCTCCGTAATGTTTGAAAAGCATTTTTTTTAATCAAAGAAGTGAACCATTTATGTTACTATAACTACTATATTGGAGATTAAGATACGTATCTATTTGCTTTTTAAAAAGGAAAAGAAATTTTGTGCTAAACCTGAAAGAGTAATTAAGTTTAAAATATCCAAAGCGTCAAGGACACTTTGAAGGTAGTTTATGAAGGTTTTTAATTGATTTATATTATGAATGAGAAATGAAATGTAATTGGTATTAAATTTTTTTATTTGATTCGCAAATGAGAAAATTTAATATCTGAGTTGTTTTTAAAAAATATAATTGGCATAAAAAACTGGAAAACTAATTTAATGAAAAGTGTCTCAAGAAGGTGCCCCACTTTCCCCAACTATCGATTTCCCCAATTTTAGTCCATATAATGAGTGAATCGGACGTTTTTATAAAATTTCATAGACATGGTCAGCGAGTCTCCAGGGACGTATCAAAGGGGGGGCGGGGTTAAATTGGTTCACGCTCAAAACAAAATTTCGAAGTAAATTTTTATACGTTTGCTTTCTGTTAAAATTCTGCGATATTTAAAAAGCGCAGAAGCAAATAGTTTTAAAATGAGTTAAAAATCGAAATACTAATTGAGTAAAAAAAATCTTTGATTCCTTCATTTTATATGGAACCGCTTCTTTAGGGCGGTTCGGCCTTTGGCCATTCGCGTGGGGTTTCCCACGCCCTTAGGGTTCCTTATTAGGGTGGAGCGAAAAAAACAATGGGTCAGAATGCCACAGAAACTTTGAAAGCAGAATCTTATGTAAAATGACCTCCTAAATCCGAATCTGACCCCCGTTTTTCTCCATCAGCCTCAGATTTTCGGGAAACAGCCCCCCCCACTTTTTACGTTTTTCGACGACTTTAAAACTTTGAACTCGATTTTCAGGGTCAAAAAGCATTGCTTTAGTCTTCAAATTTCCCCCCAGGAGACAAGAAAGGTTCAAATTAATAAAATATGAAAATTTGTAACAAATGGATAGGTATAAGGGGTAATTAACCCCCTAAAAACGTAAAAAAAAATCGCTAAAATTAGTAGGATTTGTTATACCCCATTTATTTCACTTATTTTTGAAGCAATTCATTTTTAAAGGGTCCTAACTGTTCCTCAAGGACCCAAATTTAATAATGATATGCAGCAATGATTTTTAGGAAAAGCGGTTGAGGGGTTATCGTCCCCGAAGCACCCGCGGAAGGGTTCGGAAGACTCTCTGAATCGCGCTGGCGCACGCGTGCTCAAGAAATGATATTCATGCTTTGAAAATTTTAAAAATGACATTTTTCGTATATTATAAGTCTTTCCTAAGTAGAAATTCTTTGGTTCGATAGTAACTGGCCGGTTTTATGGAGGTGTTCCATGTTTCTTAAGACTAAGTGCAATATTGGGTTTTAGTCCTCAAAAATAACCTGCACTCAAACATGTATCACATCATGTCTATAATATTGTTTTTTTAGTACATTTTTTCATTAATTATATTTGCCATAGTATATTATTGAGACCATTTCTAAGTAAAAACCTTTGAAACTTCTTACTGGAATTTGCCTGAGGTTTGGCCCCTTTTTTTGTTATTTTAGTGGACTATAAAAATAACATAAAACTAGGCCCAATTTAAAAACATGAGAGGTTAGAATGCCGGAATCTCAAACAAAAGTTTGACTCCTGCCAGGAACACAGATTTGTTGGAAGTTCAAATTTTAAGTTTTTTGTAAGGACACACATGCTATTTTTATCAGGCTAGGAATATAAAAATAAATTGTTGATATGTAAAAGAGCACAAATGTCGCATTTTTTAAGCGGCTCCTTGAGAGCAAGCAGTAGGCTTCTATACCCCCAACCAACCAACCAACCAACCAACCAACATGCATTTTTTTGCTAATTCATGATAATGAAAAGTGAAAAACAATCTAGTAGCACATTTTTGGCTCTGAAGTTAAAAGAAATATATCTACTATGTAAGTGGAAAAAAAGTATTACTTATTACGTAAAATTATTAAAATAACTTACCAAAAAAAACTTAGGAATTACCTTAAATTGGTTTTTATAAGATAGAAAAAAATATTTTTAAAGGTATTATGCAGTGAATTCAGTTCAGGCATACAACCTAGAGTTGTAAGCTAAAAGATTGGAAATATCAAAATGATTTATAAGTTAAAATACTTGGGTTATAAGATACTTTATACACAATTGTGGTTAACTACTTAAAAAAATATCAATGGAAGCGAATTCTTTCTTCTTATAAAACATTTATTTTATAAATACACATACAATTAGAGTAAGTTAATACTGAAAGTTTTATCACAATAGAGCAAAAAGATCACCAGAATTCGTAACACAAAAAAACAAAAAAAAATCATCAGATAAAAAAGCGATTTAAATTAAATGCATAATAATACATGAAATTCCTAAAAGATGAAAGAAGCTTACACTGGTATATAGAACATTTCCAATGACTAACAAAACTGATAGAAAACATAACCCTGGCTTTTATAAAAATAAACTCACAATACAGTAAAAAAACCTAGCATAATAGGACAAGAACTAGGTTTTATACACTACACATCGCAATCAGTTTTTGAGAACGCATGCATGGAAATATTTGGATGCAACAAATAGGCATTCTAGAGTCATTTAACAGAATAATAAAATACATATTTTCATTCATTGAAATTAATTTTACATGTTTTCATCACTAAAACACATACTCTGTTCTATGAAAACATGCTGACTAATTCAAAATCAAAGACCCAAACATTAAAGGTATAGTCTTAGCTTTGAAATGAATACGATTTTTCAGAATTAACTACACATTACTAATACCATAATATAATACAGACATGCCAACTTTTCAAACAGCCTGTCAGAAGCCTTTAAATAAAGACTTCAATCAGCATATCAAAAATATAACAGTAGTAAAATTAAATAGTTAAAATATCCCTGTAAGCATCCCAGCAGATGTTATTTAATATGATCGTGAGGGGCTTGCACAAAATTAATTTCGTTAGTATAAAATTTTCAAAGTATTTAAATCTGTGTATAAGCCAATAAATACCCCCACTTTTGAATCGGATATTTTTCCAAAAATTCTTGGCTTATACGGTGAAATATAGGGTACATAATTATAATAATTAACAATATAATAATTTTATATATTTTGGAATTTGGCAAAACAAGCAGAAGACTCTGGTAAGACCGGAGCAGTTGGCATGTCTGGTGGAATATTGGAATAAAATAACAAATGACCCTAGCATTAACATAATCACAGAACTAATTTATCGTGCTCAGAACATAGAACTGATATGATTTTGTGATAAAAAATGCATGAATAACATGAAGTCAGTTTTATAGTACTTTGAGCCATACTGGTATGAATCAATACAGAATGCTAATACTTTGATCGATAACGCCCATTTTAAACACAAAATGATGAAGGAATGTAAAAAGCACGCACAAATGCATTTTCATCTTTTGTATAAAAAATATACTAGGCAAAATTAGTCATTTCCTAGATTTGGATGAACATTGATATACATCAATAAAACACTACTCATAAGCAATCCAATATAACTAGAAAATTGAGACTAAGTACTTGAGCATATATCAGCAAATAGCTTATAAAAGTACAAGAAAAGTTTCAACAGCAAAAAAGAAATACAAGATCGTGATTTACCGTAGTATGGTAAAAGTACAATGGAAGCAAAAGATCTCATGTACAATGCTTACATTACATGTTTCAAGAAATTTACAACATAGCTATGTAAATTATACTGGATGCATTTTTTGCACCTTTTTACTTGTAAATGCACCAAAAGAACATATTTAAAAAACAAAACTTCAACTTTTATTATTAACTACATACAATTTTTCAAACATTTTTAAACTTTTATGGCTGTAATAAGTAGAAGTTATAAGACTTAACTTATATAGTTTAAAATCAATCAACTAATAAAAAATTGAGAAAATCACAACCGAAAAGTTTTTTAATAAGTAATGAGAAATAATTTATAAGTCATTATTTAAGCTTAAATTACGAGTAATTGCCATTGACTAATAATGTACAAAAATTGTTTCTAACAGCTTACATCTGCTAGACAAGCATTTCAGCAGTAAATGACTCACAACATATTTGATTTCACATGACATTGTAAATGACTTAAATCAATATTTCAAATATATTAACTACATCATCCACAACAATGTTGAGCCCACTAGAACCTAAACATTACAGAAAACATTAGAGCGAAGACCTGGATTAAAATGGCAGTTAAGATTCCATTGATGTAATACTGATTTACAAACAAATTTCAAAAGCAGGATTTTATAGTAGTTTCTTGACTTTTTCAATGAAGGCTTTAGGATGACGAGGACAAATCTCATGGCCAGCATCCATGGACCAGAAATGAGCACGTGGGAAAAGTTTCAAAATTGTGTCCTGGTCTTCAATACTGAAAAATAGAAGTTAAGACTATAAAATTTAAACATAACAATTTCATTTTATTGGAAACTAAGTTGGCTACTCTGATAAAACACATATAAAAATATAAAACAAGAAATCCTATAATTCTCTAATATTTTCCAATTTTAAATGAGAAGCACAACTATTTTTAATGAGGGTACTTTATAATCAAATATTTATTTTAAAAAAAAAAGAAACTTCATTAACTTTATTGAGAAGGTAATAAAATTAATTACTTTAATTATTTCTAAGTGTCAGCTCATGGGTAAGTTCAAATGGGGGTAAGCAAATATGATTAAGTAACAATCTCACTATTAAATCTCAATTATAATTATTTATAATGGTCGCAAAATAATTTCAAAAGTAACTCATTAATTCAATTGGGGTTTTTACTCCAGAAAAATTTTGGAATTTTGTCCATAAAAGTGGAGTTTTAACTCATTTTGAGACACTTTAGGCTACACTGAAGAGAACCACTCCTTGTAAATCACTAAAGTTTCAAGGAAAAAAATGTACTTAATAGATTTCAAAATTTCAATGAGGGTTTGGACGTCTTTTTTCCCAGAAAAATTTCGGAATTTTTACCCTTAAAAGTAAAGTTTTTATTTATTTTGAGACTATTTGGGTTACACCTGAAGAGAACTGCTTCTTGTAAGTCACATAATTTTTAAGGAAAATAACAAGAGATTTAAACCCCTAAACCCCCCTTGAATTTGGATCTGGATGATGCTCTAGAACTTTGTAACTGACATTTGTCTCATATCTTTAATGCTTAATTTGAGATAGAGCTCCAAATGTAAAAATTAACACCGAAATGTGTCCTGGCATTGAAAGCTGTGTAATCAGATAGAGCATAGCCATTTTACTAGGACCATTTTGTAGCAATAGCTGTAGGCATTCAGCAATTAAGGACATTATAAGGAATATTACTGGACTTATGAGGAGATTTGGCACTTTTGACAGTGATGTGAACTCTTTTCAGTACAATGTAGCAGAATAACTTTATCTGGTTTTGCCAATCATCCAATCTTTGGAGGTTAAATACTTAATTTTGTGGGTCTGAAAAAAATTGCAACAAACTATAAAAATTACAGAAAATAATACCACACCCTCCAACTACTATGGATTTTCTTCTATAGTTGCAGGGTTATTTAGCAACAGAATTTCTTTCGATTTTTAAAGGAATGAAAAATTAACTTATGAAGGAATGTACAAACTTGAAACAAAGTGGCTGCAATTTAAAGTAATGAATTAAAAAAAATATTAAACAGTTACTTACACAGAAAAGTATGACTTAGTCCCATAGAAAAAGCGAGTTTCCCCAGCATACTTATGATAGGAGGATGGCTTAGGAGAATGGTATATGGGCGGATTATGAAGAGCTTTTAATAAAGCTTTTAAATTAGTTTCTGGCTCAAATCCATTTGGACCCGATTTGATGGGAAACATCATCTTTTCAATAACTTCTTGGTCTTCATCTGGTATCATCTAAACACATAAGAACAAATAACCCTTTTTTCTTTAATAGTATATATTTCTTTTCAAAACTGTTTTTTGTTTAAAAATTATCATTGATAGTTTTAAACTCAATTTTATATTTGGGAAAAACAAATTAAATGAATCCTAAATAATAAAACAAGGGAATCTTGAATTTTCTACATAAATTCTAGAATATTTGGTTTCTTTGAGAATACATTATAATCTCAATAACTCAACATTGTATGGTCTCTTAAGAACTTAAGAGATAGTGAGATAACGAGGAAGAATAGATAGGTATACTTAGTTCATGGGGAAAAATATTTTTTTCAAATATCAAAGTTCAAAATAAGAGGTTATTCTGTATATTTTCTAAGGCTTGAAACATTCATTAAGAAATAATCGCAAATTACATTAAAGATTATGCAATAGTTAATTAGCCCATATGTTGCTTGATTCACCCTCAGGGCTGCTGAAAAATGGCTACTATGTAGCTAATGAAGCAAAAAAAAGGGTCATTTTGGTGACCCTGTATTTCAGAGCACTGAAGATCAGTGAGGAACTTGAGCCCCCATTTCTGCAGGCATCTTATAAAATCCTGCTCTTAAAAAATCTACTAAAAAGTAACACTTCAAGTGATGTAACTTACAGGAATAGTTCGGTACAGTGTTTCTCTTAGCTTCTGCTGGATGGAACCAGTTGTATCAGCACTTGTAGACTGTTCAAAGACTTTCAATTGTTCTTCAATCATAGCACCAAAAACATAGTACAACTCAGGTTCAGGTTCTTTAGGACTAACATCTTCAACAATCAATACTTCAACCATTTCAGGCTATATAGATTCAAAAATAGAAACAAAACTTTAGCATTAAATATTAAATATACTACAAATACTACTTTAATAAACTCATTCTCATATTATACTACATTACAACATATCGATGGACAATGTCTAAGAAGTGATAAGTACCTTGTATCTGACAAAGTCACTGAGCAAGAGCTTTTCACCTAGGTGAAAAGTCGCAAACATGGCATCCTTATAAACATTTCAAGAGTTACTCAGCTTGCTATCATAATCAATAATTTACTTCAAAATTTAGAATGATTGGAATTATTAATACAGAAATTTTTCTTATCATATAGTTAAAAATATGGAATTTTTAGTTTTTAAATAATTGAATAATTTTATGCAAAAACCAGATTTGATTATCAACAAATTTGTAATAAAATATTATAATTAAGTAAAAACTTTTGTAACATTTCTCAACATAGTTTTCTATGTAGTAGTTTGATTAATTTTTTAAGTGGGTTCAATTCCTTTAATTATCCAGTTTAATATTGCAAGGCTGTTTTGAACTCTATATATTCAAATATCGGCAAATTTTTATTGTTGTCATTGATATAATTGAACAGTTAATGACATATTTTAACATTTTAATCTATGATTTTAAAATTATTTACCAATATTTCTAATTTTTAGTGCCCAAAAGAGCCTGTTGATATTCAGTTTACGAAATTTAACATAAGATTAAGAAATTTGACTAATCTTTATCCAGTAAACTTAACTTAGAAATTTTGCTAATTTGTGCACCTTACTCTTCTACTGGTATTTGATACATATTTATTTGAATACTTTTTACCACTTTGGTTAGAAATTTCACAGCTCAAATAGTCAATACAACATACAAAAGCTCTAAAATACCAACAAGTGAGACGATGTATCGAATGATTGTTAAACAGAGAACTTACTTCTTCTAAAGCTAAAGCCATCACGGCCAATCCACCCATGCTATGCCCTATCAAGGCAGCCATGGGAATATTGTGAGTATCCATGAAATGCTTCAGATCAATAGGCAAGAGATCAAAGTTGAAAATATCACTCTTTTCACTTGATCCATGATTCCGAGCATCAATTGCATAAACCTGAAAAATTCAATTTGTAAAGTTTCAGAGTCAAGATAGATGTACGGTAAAACCTCCCAAAAGAGAGACCACCTTTGATTCCAAGAAAAATCGATTGCTAAGAGGGGTGGTTGCTAAGAAGGGGTTAACTTACACCACTCAGAATGAATTTGCTCAGGGATCTATCTGCCTAGGTTTTTTTAAGAGGTTCCTATTTTGTGAAAATGTAGGGATAATTTTTGTGAAAATTTAGAAATATTGTGAAAACTTTTTATTGAGAGAATATAGCTTACTAGAGAACTTTCTAAAATGTATTGTATTTTGTGAAGGTACCTTTTTTTTCCTAAAACTGAATTTGTGAAAGTCAACTATCAACTGATGAATTTGTGATGGTACCTAAAAACGGTAGTAAAATTGCCCTGAACAGGCCACTGTTGCTTCATGCCTTAATCAAAAACATTTTTCAAACTGTAAAAGGTGAAAAGTCTCTAAAACAATTTATTCCCATACCATCATATAATACAAAATAATAAGTAAGTAATAAAAAAATAAGTTACATTCTATTAAAATAAGAGACTGTTACACTTTTTTTGCTACAAGCTACAACAGAGTTAGAAACACCATCTTACACAAGTTTAAGGCTTTTTAACTTCAATTAATTTTCAGAATAAAAAAAAAAAAAAAAAAAAACTGGTGAGGTAATTACAGGATAATAACTTAAACTTAGGTTATATGGTTTCTTTATTATTTTACAAATATGAATTTATAACAATTACGTATTTTATTTGTTACTGTTATGATTATTAAACAACTGAAATAATGTATTTAAATAAGTATTAAATGGGTTTATGTAGGTCAGATAAAGATGTCTGGAATGAATATTGGAAGCTTAAAGGTCAGGGGTTGGCAAGTATTTTTTACTCAGGGTCCAACTAATTTTGAAAATTTTTATCAAGGTCCAGAAAAAATGCTTATTACTTTTAAATTCTTATCTTCAGATGAAAATATTAATTTAATTTGAGTATGTTACCTTCTTTATTAAATTTTGTTGAATTAAAACACTCTTGGTATTAATTGATGTTAAAACCATTTCACATCACAGTAACACTTATAAAAATATCAAATTACTTATAAAATATTAAAAAACCATTGACAAAAAGCTATCACTCAAATGAATGGGTGTCATCAGTGAGAAAATGTTGAGGGGGATAGCCCAGAAATTAGGGAGATTCCTCCCTGGAAAGATTTGCAAAACCTTGAATTATTAACTACTTACAATGAAATACATTTTCAGAACCCCTCTTAAATTATAAGATTCAAAACCATTGAAAAAAAACTTTTGTCTTAAGTGCTTATAAATTACGTATGACACCATATACGTCATCTACGCTATAAACTGCCAATTTTTTCATATATTAGCATAAAAAAATATGTTTACATAAATTTTGAATCCTTATTAATTTTTAATTTTCTACCTCATTAATGTCATCTTATGATATATATTACACAGAATTAGAACACAAGAAATAATTGAAACTTGTACACATATTGAATACATACAGTTCTTCCTGTACTATTGGCTAAATCTTGCTGAATGCATTGCCATCTTTCTTTGGAGCTAGTGAAACCATGGTGTAAAATAACTGGAGGAAGATCTGGTTTACTATCTTTTTCAGGCTTGCAGCAAGTGAAAGCTAAAGTCACAGGTTTTACTCTGAAATTTAAAAAAGTGATTGCACTTAATAAAGTAAAAATTATCAAACATAAAAATAACAGCTAACCATAGGAAGGAAAATTTTTAAATACTAGTAAAGATTTTAAGTAAAAGAGGCATCATTGGTATATAGAAAATTATCTTGGGAGGGGTCAAAATGTCCTCAAAAACAGTTAGCAAAGATCTAGAAGAAAATGGGTCCGTTTCAGGGCCCTTTACAAAATTCTAATATTCAAAAATGGACCCATCACAAAATTCTGATTCACAAAAAAGAACTCTTCATTAAAGTGCAAGGATTAAAGAAGATTTGAAACTTGTTTTTAGAATGTTTCTATAATATTTTACAAAGGAATTTTGCCTGATTTTGGGTTCATTCCAATTAAGATATGAACACAGTGGTTGTAAAGTGTCTTTCCTCGCTAAGAGGTTAGTGTAACCACAAACGAGTGAGGCCATTCACTTCCTAGGGTTGGGGAGGTATAGAAAGAGAGCGCCAAACCGGTTATTTCTCACCAATAACTACCCCACCTCCCTTCCTTTTTCTTTGAAGAAGAAGGTGCTTAAGTAGCCAAGTTAGCTACCCAATTTTTCCCGCACCCCTACTCGAACACTTGGATTTCCCCATCCCCAACCACCTAGCAAAGAAATACCTACAAAATTCCCTACCCCGCTAGCAGGCTATATCAATATATATCCCTACAATATCAACTGATGACTTAAGTCATCAGTTATAAATTGACATAAAATGATATAGCTGTGCTACCTGGGTATGGGTCCCCAAATTTCATTGCACTAAATTCTATTCAATTTTTTACAAAATTCCCTAAACAGTACCCTGGCAAAAAAAACCCTGTATAAATCTCTGGTTAGTAATTAATATATAAAGACCAAAGCTAGATTTTCGCATTCTTTGAGAGGAATCAAACCCGTAAGCTCTCGCTCGCATGCATATTAATTATGCTCAATGTAGCACATTTCCCCAAAGAAACTAATAAATTTAGGAAAACTGAAATAAAATATAAGTATAATATGGGCTAAAAAGTCCGTGTATGTATTTATATTTGTGCACTTGTATTCACAATTGTAACTGTGATTAAAATCCAAACAAACAATCACCCAAAAATATAATTTAACACAACATAACATAAAACTTAGTAAGCTCAAACATTCGGTTTCTAAATCATTTGTACCGGCTGACAATGCTCAGTAAACAAAATTGTAACATGCATTAAACCTGATGCTCATTTCATATGCACGGATCGTGCGTTTCATCAAAATGAAACCAGAAATTTTCCCGCAACTTACTCAGTCATCCTGTCAGGATTCCTTATTAGGTTTCTTGAGTATAATTCAAAGGTATAATTAGAGGTAGCAAAAAAAACCGGTTAGTTTTCACTCCTCTCCTCTGATATCAATCAAAATGACAATAAATAAATAACTTTGGCTTCTTATTAATCACAACACAATCTGCGTTTGCGATTGGCTGCTTGAATTTGACAATATGAGGTTGAGTTGAGGGGGGTGTTTGAGATATTTGCTTGCTCTTTGGAGCCGCTTTAGCGGCTTTACCGCTTACAAAGTGCAGGTCACAGAGTACTAGAACAGGGAGTCCACGGCCATAGAGGTGGGATCGCGTTACGTCACTAGAGGCGGAGAGAAAGCTTGATCCTCCAACAGCCCTCCGAAAGGACAGATTGAATGGACATGTCAAAGCTTTGACCACCAAAATGTACTGTCAACCTCTCTGTCAATCTTGGAACTTCCCGTGCTGCCCTCTCCCCAGTAGCACAGCGATGTTGCTGAATATCGCACAACATCGCCCGACACTGATTTACATCGCGAGCGGTGGGACGGTCCGAGCAATACTGAGCAATATTTAGCAACTTCGCCCAATTCCGGCAAACGAACCCGCACCGATCCGCACAGTTGACGCATGCGCAAACTCTGTTGGAGGGAAAATCAGAGACGTGCACGGAGCTCAAATTCCAAACAAAAACATTTCTTTCCGTTGGGTTGGGGTCTTGAAGTTTTTTGTCTATCTCTAACATTTGAATTGAAGATTGAAGGCGTTGGAACTGTAAAAGGTAAAAGTTTTCCTTCTATATTATTCTTAATGTAATACTTTATTGTTTAGGGGTCCATCCAACCGAAAATTCGAGCCCTTTTGCTGCTTTTCACAAAATTCCCCCTCTTAAATCTACCCTTTCACAAAATTCCATTTCATAAAAACTGTTCTTTCATGAAACTCAAATTAGCATTTTAATGATTATTTGCTAGAAATCTCACAAAAAATTTGAATTTTTCACGATTTTCTTGGTTTGCGAGTCTATTTTTTAATACTTACGCACTGATGTGCTATATTACTTAGTTTTCACCGCTTCAATTTTACACACACAATTTTTCAAAAAAATTGAGGCCCAAAATAACTTGGATGACCCCTGGCGTTGTGTAAAACTGCGAGTCCCATCATTAATTATTGCTTTTCTTTCATCGATTGTCCAATTTTCCAGATCAAATCCTGGTGGGAAATTCCATTTTTAACAAAAACTGTAGATTTCATTTTATATTAATTATTGATACGTACCATGATCTGACTCATCGCTATTGCAAAATAAATATAAAATAAACCCTGCCAATAGTCTAGTATAAATCTGACTTTCCTTGGTGGAAAAGAAAAACATGAAATTTAAATCAAGTTTACTATCTGCCTACTGCAGGGGTCCCCAACCTTTTTGTACCCAAGAGCACATACCAAAATATCGGTCGAATGGAGGGCACCATTTATTTTTTCGTGATAAATTTATAGTTGGTAGACATAATTAATAATACACTAATGCACACAAAATTTAATTTTAAGAATTAATTTGACACATTAATATAATTAATATTAATATTCTTTTTTAAAATAAAGGAATACTAATAATGGAAAACTGAAATATTTCATCGTTGGGCACAAGCAGTGGGCGCACCTAGATCGATCGACGGGCGCCATGGTGCCCGCGGGCATAGGGTTGGGGACCCCTGGCCTACTGTGTTTGTGGAGTGACAGAGAATCCAATGAAATAATTTAAAGAAGGTTGAAATTAGTTCATGGAAATTTCATTTTCTTGGGCTTATTCTTAAGATAATTGAAAAATTTGATCTTTTTCACATGATCCTATTGTTATTGTTGTTTATAGGTAGTATATAATATTTATAGATTAAAGAAAATCTTGTTAAAATTTAGCTTTCAATATATTACATTTTATCTCAAGTAATATACTGGTACCTTATCAAGCCCCGTTAAAAGTCACCACAATATTTTGTACGCTTAATATTCAAAAATTTCCAAATTTTTATTGTTGGCATTCATATCATTGGAGCCGCCCATAAATGATGTCACACTTTTTTTTGCCCATTTTTGACCCCCTCCCTCCCTCCCTATGTCACAAACGGTCACACTTCCCCATACCCCCTCCCCCCCTATGTCACATGCTACGCTTTCAATCGATCAATATTTCTAATACATAGAGTTGTAAAATTCTCGGTAATAATTTTTTGTAGAATATTCTCCTTGAAGCAACTAATTAAGATTTGAATTGGTTTGTTTAAACAAATATCTTAGAAAAAAAATTCTGTTTTTGTTATTTTTGGTTGATTTTCAGTTTTTTTTTGGGGGGGGGGATGTGATGTCACAACTTTTGAAACACCCCCCCCTCCCCCTTGTCACAAGCTGTCACAAATTTATTAACCCCCTCCCTCCCTCTGAGCGTGACGTCATTTATGGACGGACCCATAGTGGCTGCAGAGTTGTGATCAGCATGCCTGGCTACAAGCATTACCTACCCAGGTTCAATGCTTTACAGCTTCTGCTTGGGTCATGGGTTAAGTCAGCCTTTCTCCTTCCGGGGTCCATAAAATGAGAACCAAACTTGTTGGGGAATCAACTGGGGGTCCAGTGTTAGGCTCAGCTTGGACACAAGTTAAGTAATTAACACCCTGGGCCTGATAGGCCATATATCATAAACTTATTATATTTTCAGTGGTGTAGCATTGTGGCTAGTGGGAAACAACTAATAGTGAGTCGCCTATTTTACTACCACAGACTATAATACATACTAGGTTAATTTTGGTACTGTTCAGCCTAAAATTAAATCCTTGCATCCGGCTTATCATGAATTACCAATTAAACATTACATCCCTCTATTTTCTTCACCTTCTAGTTCATTTATTTTTTTCCTTAAATACATCTAGTTTTTGGACTTTTTTCAAGATTAGTTTCATGGACTTTCAAGAGCGCTGAATTCAAAAAGCTGGTCAAAATTTTCCAATAGTTCAAAGACAAGATTATTTTTATTTTTTTTTTCTTATGCAAAAAATCATCAAATTAACCTGAAATTTAACAAAGGCCGATTAAAAAATTGTATTTTATTTTAATATTTAATTATTTTTTACAATACATCAGAAAACTTGGGGCTTACTTCACAGTATCCATAATTCTTTAATTTTCATTTTTTGCTTTCCAGAAATGTCTTCCCAAAAAATCAACATCAAATCAACAACCTACAAAATCAAAATCCTTGAAAAGGAGGACCCTCCCAAAAACCTCCCCAGGTAAAAACTTTAAAAAAAGTTATCCTTGGAAATTTTTTGGTCATAGGGGAAATTTAGGATTTTCTTATATATTTTACTTCAGTAGTGTAATGAGAAATAAGCAGCAATAGCTCTATTGCTTCAGTTTTCACATATATTGTTTTCTAATTAGCAAGCTGCATTAATTTGGTTAAAGAATAATGCAGTTTTACAAAGAGAAATTTAATACAAAAAATGTAATTTTTACAACACATAATTTTTAAGTAAAGAGAACGTTGGGTTTGGGGCTAAATTCTTAAATCTCAGTTGATATATCATCTGTTGAACTTGAATTATATATACACTTGATACTCACATTAAAACTCATGAAATTTTTCTTTTTTTAGAAGTTATTCATGTAGATAACAGTATTGACTGAAAATATTCAATCTGTCATTTGTAAGTTTATTTAAAATTTTGACAATTTTCAATGTTCTAAATCTAAAAATTAAATGAAAAATATACTAGATTTTTTTTAATTTTTAGGGAAAGTTGTTCCTTATGATAATCCTACAGAGCAGTCTAATGTATGGGATGGATGATGCATTTCTCAATTCCCTAGAAAAAACCGACACAGAGAATCCAGTATCTGAAGTTTCAGTTGGAAAAGAAACTAGTAAGTTGTTTGTTTGTTAAGAATTATGTAGGGATATTAAGGGCTGTATTCTACTCGTCCACTTTAGCGAACACCCCGGGTGAAAGCGCTGGAATTTTTTCTTCTTCGTTCCGCTTTCAAGCGAGTTCACCACCACTTGGCTCGGGGAGTACACTGAATTTCGATCAAAGTAGTCTGATTGGCTGAGAGGAGTTGTTTCGTTTTCAATCTCGCCGCTCCAATTTTGTGAGTTAATAGTTTGCGTTTTATTTTTTTCCTTCAAGCTTTTTGCTTTCAGTTAAAATCTGTTTATTTTTGTTAATTTTTACTTTACATCCCTTTTCAAACAATTAGATTTGTTTCACAGGGTTGTGACATCAGCTAATAAACGGAGACACAATTCAACACAATAATAACAATTTAATTTTTTTTTGCCTTTTGTGTTTTCTCCCCTTGTAAATTGTTTCCCTTCTTAAATTGTTTGTATTATTGTATGCATTGCATTATGTATATTGTTGGGAGTAAACTTTGATTTGACTTTGACTTAAAATCTCCCCCTATTTCACCTACCACATTAGTTAGAATACACGCAAGTGAATACGGTGAGGTGAGTTCGACTTTGCAAAAAAGTAGAATACAGCCCTAAACTGTTGGATTATATCTAAATAATGATAGTAATAAGCTAAAAATCTACTGTGCAAAGTTGAATAACTATAAAATTGAAATTTTTTTTATTTGCTTATAAAAAACTTTAAAAAGTTCAATTGTTGCAGGGATACATTTGGTTCCCTTTGTTAGCAATCACAATCTTTGCTGGCAAAGGGGGATCAAATGTATCCCTGAAACAATTGTACTTTAAAAAGTTTTTAAAGATTTTTTTGTCTGTAAATAAAGCATTTTGATTAAATATTGTTAATGATAGTAACATTTTTAAAAAGTTCTGTTATCTTACATATTGTAAAATAGGAGCCCCCTATTGGGTTAACAGTAATTCTAGTACTCTGTTATTATTAAATTTGTTTCTTATAAAATGCATCAAAAACACCCCAAGAAAATTACTTTTGTTTTATGCATTTTTATTACAAGATGTTTCAACAAGTGTGTACAAACACTGCACAGCCATATTATCTGCATTGAGTACATAAAGAATACCTGGAGAACTATGCCTCTATGACCCATAGTTTTGGAGAAAATCGCAAAAGAAAAGGGTGAGATGTCACATCCAGTATATATTAAAAATGTGAACATGGTTGTTTTGATGTTTGCACACTAATATATCCATTATGCTGACATGTGGCATCCTTGAATGAAAAAATTAAGTTTGTATTAGATTATAACATCACATCTTAGGAAAAATAAGTTACCATAGAGATCTAGTTATTCAAGCAAATTTTATCTGCTCCATGCAAGAAATCTTTTTGTATTGCGTTTGGGCAGACTTGTTGAAACACCCGGTAAAGTTGCCTAATATTTTTTGAAGATATTAATATTAAGAAATACAAATCGCTTATATCATTCTCAAAAGTTAAGTTTTTAGATTTTTTAAAATTTAAGTTCTTGAAATTTTCTAAATTTAATTATAGAGTATTTTTTGCAAAATAACTGCTGTATGCATGACATAGCTGTCAATTTTTATGGTATTTTCATTTAACTTTACAGATGGATCTGAAAATTTTGTGAATTTTAAGTTTGCCTTCACTTATAGTCTGTTCATTTAGAACTGGCGCCTGAGACAAAATGTATTAGAAGCAGTTACTATTGTAATTATCATCGAAAGCATTTTCTTCTGCAATGACAAGGCAGCCGAAACAGAAGTAGTTGAAATACTGTAAAAAAATCAGTCACTGAAGTTGTGTGATGACCGTTATGAAGCATTATTGAGCGTTTTTGATCCTGTTTCAGGTGCCAATTCTAAATGAACAGACTATAACAATCCACAGAAGTGTAAAACCTTTCATAATGCAAACTATATTCTCTTGTACCTCTGCCCCCAAACCAAATTCCTCTACTAACCCCTGTCCTTTTAATTTTAGTCCTTATATTTAGTGAATTTTAAACGACTGTAAAGTTTTTCAGATTTGCTAGCACGTTTTGTCCTGCACTCACCCGTAAAGTGTGCTTCTTCTCATGCTCAAATCACAATTCTAAAAAAAAAAAGTTGCGATGCTATAGGCATAGCACGTAAATTAGTGGGTTACTGGTGGTAAAATTAGCTTCCCCTTGCAGAAAAGCAAAGAAAGCTACGTAGTTACATTATCCACGAAAGTAACAACTAAACTTTACTCTAATCTCGCTATTTCTGAAAAATTACAAGTTAAAATAAAGCAAAATACTCAAAAGTAGCAGCCTGGAATCGAACCGGGGACCATTAGGTTACTAGACGCACACTACCACTGGTGCTGATGCCAGGATTGATAAATAACATAATTTTAATGTTTTAAAACTTAAAACACGTAATAACAAGTTCCTATTACTGTGCATGTTTCAACTGTCGTAGCATCAACCACTTCCTATCCAAAAAGTTTAACTGATGTAAGTTTTCGAAAGTTGACAGCTATGGCATTTGCTAGTATAATATAGTCCAATTAAATATAAGTTTTAGAGAAAGTGTTGAAGGTTTTGCATTTTTGTTTTAATTATATAATGTTAAAAGATCATGGATCATTCAATTTCTTTATAACTTGAAATTATTTTATGAAACTTTCAAGTAATTTTCCTTTTATGAATTAATATGTTTTGCAAATGGCTGAAGGTGGAAATCATTTGTTTCTATCATAAAACAATCAATAGGTATTTATGATTGATGTAAAAGTTATTTCTGGGTGTAGTTGAAACATCTATGTTTATAGTTCCTTATATTTTTAGCTAGTGTTAAGATGAAATATGATGATGCGGACAAATCTGCAGTTTATAAAGTTAATTGTGGCAGAGTGCTTGCTGGAGCTCCTGACTGGGATGGCTGTAGAATCAGAAACAAGAGAAAAAGGGGAGGATGACAAGATTAACTAAGAACAATTTACTTTGTTATGGAAAAAACTAAAGTTCCTTAGAGTAATTATCAGTGAGGCTAAAATACATTTAAAAGTAGGTTGGCAAGAATCTGGCACCGAAAGTTTTCTTTTTCAAGTTGATACTTTCATATGGAATTGTTATTACAGTTGTATAATTTTTGTAACAATGTGATTTATACCTATACTTTGCTTTTTCCAAAAAATATTGTTGTTTTTTAATGTGTTATGTCATATTTTGTTACCCCCCTTCTCCTAGTCAGATAGAAAAACCATCCCTCCCTTCTAACAATGACTTCCCTAGTGTAGAATAATTTTCATTAATTATTATTGAAATAAAAATGTTAACCTCAATAATATATACACCATTAAAAGTATTAAAGTAAATGCACGATTAAAAGCGATTTTCCAAGTCTATTTTTAAATAAATAAGACATAATTAAGTGAAAAGTTTCATAAGGTTAAGCATTATTCCAGCAAAATATAATTTCACCATAAATTGTATCTGAATTGAAACACTTATCAAACTACAATGAGTTACAAAAGTACATTATTAATAGTTTAGTCAAAGAAATGAGTTCCAGGGAAACATCTGTTGTATAGATCATTTTCATTTTATGGAAACTTTTTGATCATCCACGGTTTAGTCTCACCATTGTGCACTTAATTACATCTTACAAATAGAACTCAATTATTTTTTCTAAATTATTGATAAGCACTTTTATAACTCAAATTCATGGGGAAAGTAACTGGCATATTGTTGTACCTTATGCACAATCATCTTTTTTAATCAATTAGGTTTTTCTTTCAGACCGGTCCAGGGAAAATTGCTTTTTGTTATGCCTTATTACATTATATTACATCCTAGCAGTTAATGATAAAATTCTACCCCCTCATTCCTACTAAAAAATACAATCCAGGTCCCCTCTATCCACCCTAAGTTCTGAAACACCTTTTTTATGTAATCATACTGCTGTATTGTACTGCATCAGACAAAGAAGTGAAAAGTATGTGATCTTTATATGCATATTCTAACTAAAAAGACTAAGAAGTCTGGATCGTTGCATTAAATTATGTTGTAGTATGATTGTGTATTATGAATTAGCACAAATAATAAGATGTAACTTTTTTGATATTTTACTTACATTGACAATTCATTAAATTGTATTTTACTTCAAATTCAAATGTCTTCTTAAAGAACAATTTAACATGTTCTTGCACTTCAATAGCAATGTGGTGAAATAATTTGTGATTGCGTAAACTATGTTATTATGCAATTTTATTATGTACGAATTGTGATAAGATTTTCTAGTTATCTTAAATAAATTAAAATTATTAAACATGGAAATGTAATACCTGGAAATTCCTTTTTGTTATTAATATTGTCACTGACTCATGATATAGGTGGTTAACTCCATAATTTTTGCTTATTTTATTTTTCATTTTTGGCTGGTTCTGAGTATTTTTACCATAGGTAATTTTTGTTTCTTAATGTTACCTTTTGTGAAAATTTTAATTCATATATTATTAAGGAACCAAAATTATAAATTATGGACTTTACCAAAAATATCACTTAGACTGCTAAATGCCCCTCTTACTTTTTCACCCGTCAGAATTAAAAGTGTCAAAATTACTTATAAAGCAAGTAACAGACTTAAATTTATTCTGGTTGAGAAAATATAATTTTTAGTGCAGTTTATCGTATTTTATTATCTTCTTAAAGTAAGAGGTTCAATTCAGTTATCTCTGTCCCACTAAATATCACCAAGCCTTTTGTAGGCTAAATATTAGAAGCATCACTAAAAATTCCAAACTATTTATAAAAATGTGTGTTCTGTTATATTGATAAAAACCATAGAATTTTGGACACATATGAATATTCTTTGTAGCACCTTGGTGATATTTAACAGAACAGGTAACAAAATTGAACCTAGTAACTAACATGTCATTAAAATAAGAATGACAGCTAAAATGCTGTGATTAAATCTTTCCCCCTCATATAAAGTTTAATTATTATACAGAGTTTATATTATGATCCATTAAAAAATTAAAGTTCATAGCTCAGTTACTTTTATTTAATCTACTTTTAAATTAATACTATTGGTTGAATTATTGTAAACCAGCACTGTATGATATTATATAGTGGAGGCCGCCAATAGGTAATGTGCTTTGTAAGCATACATCCTTAAATATCCAAAACCACAACTATTTGACAAAACCATTCAATATGGCACTTTATCAAGTAAAAAAATTATAATTGTAATTTTTTTGCTTGATAAAATGCCATATTGAATGGTTTTGTCAAATAGTTGTGGTTTTGGATATTTAAGGTATATGCTTACAAAAAGCACATTACCTATTTGGTGGCCTCCACTATATAATATCAAGCAGTGCTGGTTTCAATATCGGCCAATCCCGCGGGCAATATCGCGAATTCAGGATATCATACTAGTTACTTTATCGGGCGATACTGATCAGCAATATCGAGCAATACAAGTAAGCAATACTGGGCAGTATCGGCAAAAATTTGCCGTGCGATCCTGCGGCGATATTGGGAAGCGATATCGCTTGATACAGCGGATTTTCCAAATGCGATATTGGGCAATACAGGTTTCTTGATAAATTCCAATACCGCGCGATACTGCAATGCGATATTGCTCAATACTGATTGGCAATATTGGCCAGTATCGCCCAAAATGTCAGCCATTCGATCTTGCGGCGATATTGGCAGGCGATATCGCTCAATATATCGATCCGATACTGTCCAGTACTGCTGTGCTACTGGGGCTATCTTGCACGGAAATTTAAAAATAGCCTTGTGGACCCTCTGTTATGATATTTCTCTGGGGTACAGGTTAATGTAACAGAACACGTACATTAAATAGGATTCCCCCGGATTTTTTTTTTTTTTAAATTTGAGACATTACCATTACCACAGAGAAATATCCTAACAGAGGGTCCACGAGGCTGTTTTCAAATGCGTTACTGATGTGAGGGCGCCACACTAGAGTCTGGAACGTATGCCGGCCGCTTAAATCTCTCACCAAATTAGAACTCAGCGCATGCGCAAAAAGGTGTTTTCGATCTCCCATAGGTAGCCGGCGAACGATTCAGACTGGATCCAGACTCTAGTGAGTTTAGTGCGATCCCAGCGCCACAATTCTCCCAACCTGTAACAAGATGTCATGATTTTCGATTTCCATTGTGGCCTATCGCCTATGGCCGTGGACTCTCTGTTCTAGTACTCTGTGACCATTACACTCCAACGAACACTTCATTCAACTGAAGCCCCCATTGTCGTCCATGAGTAGGCTGATCTCGATAAGTGTGGATTTACGAGGGGTTATGGAGAAGCGATGCTCCTTAAACTTTTCCGGGTATTCAATTTTTTTTTTAATGTTAAAAGATGTTTTAACTGCAATCAGGGACCAGCTGCGCTCCCATAAATCTTTGTGTGAGACTAACATTTCATTAAAAAAATTGCATTAAATAGTAATAACCAAGCTCTTATCATGTCAAGCTCATAAAAAAAATGAAGCATTTCATGTTTCCTACAATGTAGAAAAAAAAAGCAGTATACACAATTTTTTTTCTCTCAAATAATAATAATTTTAATAAGATCCTTTTAAAATTATTCCCACCCTACAGCAGAAGTAATTTTAAAATATTGATAGATTTTTAATAAGTACACTTCAAGCCTGAAATCCAACCATCTGGAAAAAGGGGAAAAAAATTAAGGATGCTGTGCTTGCGCCACAGAAAAGCAAGATGTGGGGCACACGCGAAGCCGTACACTCAAATTTTCTCCCGTCAACCAGTCGGTGTTTCTTCGAATCCCAATCAATCCCAACAGTTTTTTCGGTCGCATGTGAGAAGGTGGAAAGGTGCAAAAATAATGATTCGATTAACATTTTGCATTTCCGAAATATTTCTCAATGCTAACAGGAGGAAGGGGGATGGAAAGATGATTATGAGTAGGAAAATAATATTATTCTACTATAAATTATTTGATATTTTTTATCTTTATATTTGATTTTATATCTAAGTATTTATGACTAAGTTTCTAAACTACTAAGCCACTATCGTAAATGTAGCTACTTAGATCGTAAAAACATATAACTTCGTTGTTTTGGTAATTTCAGTAAACATATTGTTGTGCAATTTAAATTGTTTTTTAACTACCAAATTTTACCATAAATTGGATCACTTAAATTTTTTTGGAGAATTGAACCTTATAAGTACTTCCTGTAAATTGGACCCTAAGACACACACCTTCTAAAAATATATTTTATGAAGTCATTGCATTTTTTTTTTGCTTTAAAAATATCGGCTAATGATGAGGTATAGTTTAACCTACCAATAAGGAACTTTTAGAAAATAACTCCGGCCGTTAAAAAAGCGAGACATTCGGCAGAGCAAAGAGCGAGACAACCGCCAGGATCGTAGGGTCACATTAGATGTAATTCTTTAAGTTTAAATGCAGAAGACAGTTTTAAATTAAAGAAAAATTGAAATAAAATGTAGCCGAAAGTTAATTACATAAATGGTTTTACAATGGTAAATTATCAAAATGTTGTGAAAAATATTTTTGATTCACATTATAAGATACATTTAAAAGTTACTATCTAGAGCCTATCAGGACCTCGCAAGCCTAATGGTAAATCAGGGCCTAGCTTTAAATAACATTAGCAAGGTCTAATAGTTTGAAAGTTATTTCTATTAAATGCGACTAACCGTGGATATAATTTAAACAATTTCAATTATTATTACGAGTTAATTATTAATGTAATGAAATGTATCAATATTTTAAAGAGTCTGTACAAACCAGGCTTTTGTAAAGTTGAAACTAATTTGACATAAATTGAAGTCATTTGATGATTGACTGACTCATTTGAAAAAAAACTCTATTAAACCGAAAGTATGCTTATTATTGCTAGCAATTTAAAAGTCAAATCAAAGGTCCAAAGGATACCCCGTTCTGCCCATTTGCTTAGGGCTAAAGCTTCTCTCTACTCTCTGTGGTTCAAACAAAGGGCATATTATTTGCCTACACCTGAATTATATAAGGCAGAACACCTTTCGCAATCATTCCTAACACTCCAGTTATTCATAAGAAACGTACTGCAAGTTCCCTCTAATCCTCTCATATTATCGCTGCGAAAGATTTTAGGGAAACTTATTAAACTGAGTAAGAGAGATTGCTAGTGACGATGCTTAATCACGGTGATGTGTTAATCGTCCAAGTTCAACATAACCATAACGCCTTAAGAATACCCATTCAAAATATTTAGTTGACGTCACTTTCATACTGCCATGCCCAGGTGAAAATTTTTCGAAAGCCTCCAGGCAATACTTTTAGCTAATAAAAGCAACGTCCTTCGAATTAAGAGGAAATTGTCTGTATCACGTGACTGAGGACGCTATTAAACTCATTACATGCTCAACTTACGGCCTAATCTTGGAAAGAACTACTCGGACAAACTTCCTCGTAAACTAATGAATTCAGAAGACTCATGGTATACACAGATTGTAATCCTAATTTCTATTTTTAAGCTATGAAGTGAGTATTATATTTTATACAGCCTGTAATTTAATGAAATCAAATACTTAGTTGGTACCAAGGGTATTTTTGCTACAAATAATGTAATACTAGGTATAATAAACTTTCAATATGAATAAAAAATTCTATAATGGTTTAATTGACCCATTTAAATAGCAAAACCTGATCAGCTGCGTTATTTACAGTTGAAACGTTTAAATACTCGGAGGAACATCCAGGGAAAGTACTAATAAACCTTTTTACTAATAAAAATTACACTACATTGAAAGATTGAAGATAGTACTAAATTCATATATTAAGAGTAATAAAATTAAAAAATCAATCAAATTACATTTATAATAATTTATAATTGACAGCAGGGCATGAAATTTAAAGCGAAAAAGGAGGATCAGTCGACAAAATAAATGGCTTAAATGGTGAAGAATAAAAAAAAATATTACTTTGATTTCAATTATTCGATTTTTTTTCATTAAATTACTACAATTTAATAACAAAGAATCATTTGAAATAAAACTTTTACTCTCCTTGGTTTTAGTTTTGCTCCAGTGAAACTGGCATATACAGTGTATGATGAGCCGACCAGGTCGTCAGATGAAAAGCTGATGTCCCCGATCATCTTTCTTCATGGTGCTGGAGATTCAAAAGAAATCTGGGGATATATTCCGAAGATAATTGCAGAGAAATCAAACAGAAAGGTAATATGGATACATTTCTGATTTTATAACTCACTAAAAGTTATAAAATTCCTAAATAAAATAGTTTTGTTAGTATTAGCTTTCCTGATAAGCGTAACACGCTCTCCCTCTCTCTCTCTCTCTGCTCTCCCCCGTCCTCTCTCTCTCTCTCCTTAGAAGGACTCCTTTGCATTAGGTCAGTAAAGAGCATAACTACATGCCTTGCATAAATCAATTACATGAACATAACTCAATTGCCTTGTAATTCCTACAAGCCAATTTAATTTTTAATAAATATTTTGTGTGTTAGGTATTAAATTAAAGTGGTTGTTTTTTGATCACATGGGTTTCGACGGGAGACTTAAGAAGGCGCCTTACAATATAACCTTAACAGTAACATGGTTCCTTGGTGTCTATTTTTGAGGAGGTTTTATTCATTTGCACATCTAAAAAATTATCCTTTTGTGATCATTCAATAGCTTAAACATATCTTTTTTACATTAAAATTAAATTATATTTCATTCAGGTATATGCTTTAGATGCGAGGAATCATGGCGACAGCGAATGGAGCGATGATTTTAATTTTGATATCAACGTTGACGACCTTATCCATTTCATGGATACGCATTCGATAGAAAAAAGTGTGCTTGTGGGCCATAGCATGGGTGGCGTGACCAGTATTAAAGCTGCTCTTAGATTTGTAAGTTAATCTTTTCAAAGTTCAAATATTTTTCTCTCAATTAGAAAACCTGTATTGTGAATACCTCCAATATTTTTAAAGGTGCAGTGAATCCTGTGGATTTGAAGATCCGACAAATAATAAACGAGGAAAAACATAGAATTAAGCAGCAATTCTTGAGTTTTGAAACCTTTTCTTTATGAAGATATAGATATTATAAAATTAATTTGCGACAAAATTATTCAAAATTTACATTTATATCATTTCCGCCAACCAAAAACCTGTATTCACCATTAAAATATTTTTAACTCGTGAACATTTGATATGTTACTGCAAAGAAATTTTTATCTTCATCACACCTCCTAATTTTACCAACGAAAGAAGGTATTATCCTATTTTATTTTCAATACATATTTAACTATAGAGTTCTCAACTATCTATTAGTCTTTCAAAAAAGAGATTAAAAACTAACACGTGCTCTGTAATTTTAAAAATATCTAAGATAACTGATTTAATCCTCTGAGAATTATATCAATTCATTAATAAGAAATTGGAGTCAACGTTCCCATATACCTCATAAAATTTTAACCTTACCATTTAGCTTTACACTTTAAACAAATATGATAAGTTGAAATAAATACGATGCCTAAAAATTAAATTAATTAAAAATTATGTGAACTAAGTTTACTTAAAACCCATATGTAAGAAATTGGCCTCTATAAAAAATTATTTAGCATCATTAAAATTTTTTGGAAGATTAGCAGAGTATCTGAGTTTACTATCTGCATATGTTGCTCCTTAATATGAAATCAAATGACTTCGAGAAAATTGTAGGGTGGGGTGGGGGAAAATGGGACACTTTTTAGCAATATTCATATTCTAAAGTTTTGTGGTATCAAAACTATTATTTTTTAATGAATTCCTTCAATCGCATCTTGACATTTCCATCCCAGTTTATTAATTATTTTTTAATTATAACTAGGTTAATCCTGGCTTGAAAAGTAATGTCCTATTTTACCCAGACAGACCCATTTTATTACAGAAAATATTTAATATTTTTCTATCTTGATTGGCTTAAAATGTTCTCCAAATCTTCATTTATGAGAAAATACTTCAAACTGTACCTTAGTTTATTAAATATGTTTTTTAAGCTGATATATTGATGAAACTATATTTTTGAAAGATGGAAAATGTTGTCAATAGATTGAAATATACAATACTAAAAAAAAATTGGAGAAAAAAATAAATAAATTTAAATTTGATTTACATTGAGTCAATTAAAAATGTTACATTTTACCCCCAAGTTCCATTTTACCCGACCCTACCCTATTGTAATTAGATATTCGTAGTTAATCCAAATGTTCCAATTCGTAAATAAAAATTTTATTAAAACCTGAATGATTATGGCCTTTTTCAACTTAAATTTTTTCATTATTTATTCATTATGTAGTTCCATCCCGTCTTCTTTATTTTTACCTTAGCCACACAGGATAGAGATGATTTTCATCGAGGATAAATACGTGAATAGAGTGGGACAAAAAACTTTAAATTCTGCTCTGAAGTATTTTCAGCTTTGCGAAGAAGCTGCAGAACACCTTCCTCCTGATTGCGATACAAGTGAAGTTCATAAACACATCGCGGATTATTTGTTTGAAAAAGGTTCAGAATTGGTAAGCAGTTTCAATTTATATTGCCTACTGCATTTGTCAAAGATTACTTTGAAAAAGAGAAATACTAATCAGACCTTTTTCTAGCATTTGTTTCATACGATAAGTAAAACAAAGGTGATAAATATGAGCATACAATGATTGAATATCAGAGCTAAAACTATTGAATTGACTGCATGAAAATTTGACGTTAAATGTGATAAAATTTTTGATTTTTCTTTAAATTGAATCAGATATCGACTAAATTACGTCGTTTGTTCTTAAAAACTTTAAACAATAAAGCAGGATTTCTACGTTTCAGACCAGTTTCCAATTTAATAGAAAATTTACGTTTATCTGTTCTTTAAATTAAATTAATTAATCTGTAACTTCAAATTAAAATGTAAACACTTTCTACATTTATTTTAAAAAATATAATTAATTAAAATAATTTTAAATTTTTAATTATACCCAATTTTTTCAATACTAACTTAACATACAATTCTTCACTTCTAGAATTTTCAAACTTCTGAGATGAGATGATCTGTAATTTGGGTTAAAATTTGAGTGGTGTTATAATGTGTTGGCGAAAAAAAAAACGTATAATGTGTGTTCTTGAGTACGTCTTAAGTAAACTTTTTTCCAATCCTTTCCCTTTTCTTTTACTTTTTCCAAAAAATATTTTTAGAAAGCTGTCGGAAGTCGAGAATCTCTGGACAAAATCTTCTTTGCCATGAAAAGAACCGATGACGGCAGACATGTTTGGAAAACAAACTGGAAAGTCGTACAGAAAGCCATGCACAGTGTGGAAAAGCTGATGTCAGAACCTGAAGGTGTATACAACGGCCCAGCTCATTTTATTTATGGTTCAATGTCATCTTTCAAGGTGTAAGTTACATGAGACTTAAACTAAAAACTGAGTTATACCTTAATGGATTTAGTATTTAGTGGTGGCTTTTCATATTACCACGTTTTTATTAACTCATTTTGAACATTGGATGCCCGTCTCTTTGGATGGAATTTATAAATCGATTTGAAAATATATTATACTTTTTAGTCAATTTAAAAACGTGGCTTTAAAATATGTTTTTTATTTCATTAAACTATTTAATATTATGTTATAACTAATTTATTTTCAGTTAACTACTAAGTGTGGTTTTATGTACCACCTTATTCATTTAGACAAGACCAATACTTTTTTGGGTACAGTGTATAGTTTCCTACTCGTTCCAAGTGAATGGTGTTACAGACGGGGACACGGAAATTTCCCCCTCTTGTTGACCTTACACTCAAAAATCCCTAAAGCGGAGGTAAAACAGGAAACCAGGAGGGTAGGATATATTTTGTCGGCGAAACGTCCGGAACACCAAGACTTTCCCTGGGAATCCCCACGTGAAAAGAAACTTTAGCATGCCCGATGAAAACGAAACCGTAATGTGAGAACCACACTGCAATCCAAATTTTTATGTTATGGGAAAATAATCAATACAAAATTCAATTACTACTTGCATCATTTCAGGAACAATTAACTTGAAAGTTTTATGATCTGAAAAGGTTTTGTTTCATTTTAATAACCGTGTTGAATAATGTATTGCTAATGTAAAAATTACTATAATTTTTAATGTATTTCAAAGTCTGCAAGGGTTATTTTGAAATTTTTTATAGATTTAAATTACATTTTAGAGAAACACATACTATATACTTCAAAAATTTTCAATATAAAAAAATGTGGGGTAGGGTTTTTTTTTGTTATTTCATAGAATATATCTATTTCTTCATAGTAACCTAATTGTAGTAATTTTCTTTTTCAGAGGGTCGAGAGAAGCACTCATAAGACAGCATTTTCCAAACTCTGAATTTTTCTGTGTAGAAGGAGCTAGCCATTACATTCATCCTCATCATCCCGAACAGTTTACTAGGACAATCGTTCAATGTCTCTTAAAAAGACGTAATTCCACAAATTTAATGACTAATTTGTAAGTTGATTTTGTATGAATAAAAACTATGTTTTCGAATATGAGAAATGTTTATTTTACATTTATCATAATGATTGATGTTAAGGAATGTTTTGTAATATGTAGGGGAAAGGAGCATGGGCGGATTTAAGGGGCGTTGCACCCCCAACTTTTTGAGAAAATTAAATTTTTATAGGGAAAATCATGTTTTCAAAGCCATCAGGGACAGTTTGCACCCCCAAGTTTTCCACTACGCACCACCAGGGTTCACCACCTAAATACGCCCATGGAAAGGAGGGTAAGAGTGCCTAGTCGGGTAAAAGTACGCAGCGGTTTTTTCCCTGTTAGCAACAGGGGAGCAAGTGTAATCACTTTTACACATGTATCATAATAAAGCTATCCTAGAATACTTTTAGCCGACACTTCGGGTAAAAGTACGCATTAATTATTTTCTTTTTAATTAAATTATCTTAAAAATTTCGTAATTTAAATTTATATCTTGGGGAATAGTTTCCCGATTTCAATAATTTTTACGTCATTTTTCATGGATTTTCATCCTCTATCATAATAAAATTTAAAAAAATGTGCAATTCCCTCATTTTTATATATTAGTTCAGTGTTTCTCAAATAGAGCATTTTCAATCACATGGCTCGGACCTAACAACGGCCTTAGCAACAGAAATGTTACAGTTTTTTGCCCTACAGAGGTTAACAGTTACAGAAAATGACTAGCCGTGGAATTCTTCTATTGGAGCATTTGCAATCACGTGATCCCATACCTAAAAACCGCCTTAGCAACAGATAAACAAAGGCCTTAGCAACATGTTAAAAGCCCTACAGAGGTACACAGTTAAAAGAAAATAACCGGTTGTGACGTCACCTGAAAATACTCTATTTGTTAAAGCCAAGACATTTTTTAAAGGTTGGTTTGTGAGCCGATAAACTTACGTTCAGTAAATTTTTGAGGCTCTAGCTTTTAAACTCTAGATTTTATAGCCCCAAATCATTTTCGTGAGTTCTCTTACACTCCTTTCCTCTATGAGTATGATAATTTTATAAAATTAATATTATTTGTTTTTTTTTTATATTACATTAATTTATTCATTCAAAATTTACTTCGAATTTATTAGAATTGTTAGAAAATAAAATATTTAATACAAATACAAATACAAATACAAAACTGACGACCAGCTACAGGCTCATAGCCCAGCTACAGGCTCATAGCCCTGAATCTAGTGAATCACCGTAAGAGCTTACTGGAGGCTCTCCTTTGGAAAACCTAATTCTCAAGTTATATTTACCAAAACCGATTTAGCTCCTGAACTGAACATGAAACAAGGTTTTTGGTGATTCCTATATATGAGTAGCAAAGCATTAATTTTTTAGAAAGTCATGTAGAACGGTTGAACAGTATTTTATATTAGCTGCCTCATCTTTGTCATACACTGTGGTCAAGTTTTTCTTCTTGAGAACTATATCACCAGAAAATTGTAATATTTTGTTAATAATAAGATCAAATTAAGTTCAAAACAAAAGCTCGGAAAAAAGTAGTTTAAAAATTCGACATTTATCTCTCAAAAGGAGCCCAAATAATCTCGAAGGCTGGATGGCTTTTATGTAAGAGAATCAAAAGCAGAAAAAAATCATAACTAATTTTTCCACGGGTTTTAACTCTGCATTTAATTGGGAGAATTATATATTTCATTTCTAAGAGTCAACCCTTAGGGTCCTTAATTTAACAAGCCATTTGGTACGTAGATTCTGTTATCATTTTTTATCCAGCTTGTGAAACTACGCTTTCCTTTATCAGTGTGCCTTATTTAATGAATGGATAGTCTCGATTCCTCACACTTGGCACCAGACCCAGTTCTCTCGCCACTGAAATCGGTTGGTATCCTGCTGCAGCAAACATGTCTCAAAAGTAAGATATTTATTCCTTTACATGGGGATGAGAAGCCTCAAAAGAGAGTAGCGTTTGGCTTCATAACTTTTTGTTGTTTCATTGCTTAGAGATACTAAAAAGCTTAAATTGTTATTAGCCCAGACAATCTGTGATTTAACCGGTAAAAAATTTCAACATTTGGTTTTTCAACGCTTTTTAATTGGGAATGACCTTAATAATAACATACTAAAAATCGGACAAAATCGGTCCACGAGAAGTTTCCTTTTTTTTTTAATTTTAAAAAAATGCCCTAAAAAAATTTCAATAAATCAGTTAATAGTAATCAAGACTTATGATACATGCTTTAGTCTGTTTTTCAGAGCTAAATACAAATATTCCATTTAAATTTTAAAATATTAATTTTTAAAAATTTTTGAAAAATTGGATATTTGAAAAAATTAAAACATTGCTCAAAACCACAAAATAAGTGCAAAAGAAGTAATTCAAACGTTTTCCCTTAGAAGTGACTTAAATAATGGCTTACTGAAATTGGAAGAAAATCAGACAATAAAAATGTTAATTTCTTCAAATTTTTCAATTTTATTGGCCTTAAAAATCGACCTTTTTTTAAATTCTTGTTAAAAACGTTTGGGGTATTTTCCAAAGTCAATTTTTCGATGGATATTGTAATTAATAACTATATATTACAGCATAAAAAACACAATTGATAACTAAATCATTAGTTAATTAATTAATTTATTAAAATGAACATTAAAAATACAGGTAAAATCATTCAATCAAATATAAAAGAAAATATTTCAATAATATTTAGTGATAAATGATCTGAAAAATAATTAAATTTGAAAGAGACAAAATATTTTTTTAAAGATGTAAAATTTTAATAAATACAAAAATTTTAAATTTTGTGGTATATAGGCATGTGATAGTACATGTCTATAGGTCTCAGTGCTGTTTACAAATATCAGGCCAACTTTTCTATAAAATTTAGAACAAGTGTATGGAAAAATTGAAGCATTTATCTTAATACTTTTTTTAAATGCTTCAATTTTTCCATACTTGTTCTAAATTTTATAGAAAAGTTGGCCTGATATTCGTACTAATTTTGAAAATTAATTTTTTATTTATAAAATTTTCCATCATGACACCACGGAAGTGCAGGAAAAGTTTTCAGCCGAATCGAGTTCCTATTTGGATGACTTAGAAAGTTAGATAATTTAAAATACCGAAACAACTTCAAGATAGGCAAAAATTGAATTGTACTTTGATACAAATGAAGCTTTGCAGTTTGAAGTTATTAAATTTTTGTAGATACTATTTAAATGTTCACAAAGTATTCGAAATAAAAATATAAGAAGACAATATTTTCTTTTTTACATGGATTTAAAAACTATGTTTGACCATCTAATTTTTCACTACTTTTAATTTTAAAAAAGTACTACTATTTCAATGATTAATTATGTACAAAAATTTCTAAATATATCTACATAACTTTGAAGGAGTCACAGAAATATGACAGTTGACAATAACGATAGGTGAACGGTTTCAACCAAAAATGACATTTACGGTGTAACCATCAGGGATGAGAAGACAATTGTAACCAAGTCTTTTTCTTGATAGAGAAATAATATTACCCATATGAGTGACACATAAAATTTTCTCTTTGACTTCTTGTTTAAAATTTATTAACTACCGTATTTTCCATACAGGCAGGAATTAGTTAATTTAGCATACAAAAAGTATGAACCAAGTGGCGGTGCAAATAGCAAACTGTCACCTGTAATTTTCCTTCACGGATGTACTGGATCCAAAGAAATGTGGTTGGATTTACCTCAGATAACAGCTGAAAAGACCAAGAGGACGGTAAGATCCTGCATGTTTTTGTTTTAAAGGACAATCGACAACTTATCAAATAAATGATGAAACACAATTAATCAAAAAAAAAAAAAAAAAAAAACATACAGTGCTTTAAAAAACATAAAACATATTTAAAAAAAAAAGAGAGAGAGAGAGTATCATTTAGTACTTACTACATATACTTCTTACATAGCTGGGTGTATAAATCATACTTAAAAATGTAATTATAGTAACTTTAAAATAAATAAGCAAAGGGCTTTGGAACAAAACTAAGAGTCATCATGATGGACTTAAACCTTAATAACTCTCAATTTAACTTCATAATTCATTTACTTATTATTTATGATTTTATAACCTATTTCAAAGTTATATAATTTCTTTAAAGCATCTTCTGAATGAATATATACTATTTCGCTCTGAAAAAGTGTTATATAATCAAATTAATGTTTATAATTTTTATTTAGCCCACTAATCCATATCCCTCCCTTCATTTTTTAAAATTATGAAGTACAAAATTTAATTTGCAATGCTACAAATGTTAAGGATTTTTTTAACGAATATACTTTAGAACATAAACTGATTTTAAAATCGACTTATTTATTCCGCAGGTATACGCCGTTGACGCTAGAAATCATGGAGATTCTGCCTGGAACGATTTCTTCACCTTCGACATCAATGTTGACGACCTTTTATATACCATGGATTCCTTGTCAATTTCTAAGGCTGTACTTGTTGGGCACAGCATGGGAGGTGTAACAGCCCTTAGAACTGCACTTAGAGCGGTGAGTAAGAAACGTGAACAAAGAAGGAAATTTTTCTCTCGCATCCCCTCACAATTTTTAGATTACCTTAATATTTAATTTAAAAATTTCATGACGACACCAATGAAATATTTTTCAGAAGAAAAAAATACTTTAAATTAATTTCCGTTCTATTTATCTTCTTGAAAAAAGTTTCTGTTAGGATCTTCTGTTTTCAGGATGTTATATCTAAAAATGTTTTTATAAATTTAAAGCCTGGGTGAGATTTTAAGATAATTTAAATTACCTTAATTATTATATCGTCCTAGTTGGGCAACGCCAAAAAAGCAAGTGGCACCCGGTTGTAGTATGGAATCAAAAATCCCTCATCTACTATTTATACTGGATAGGTTTATTATCATGGAATGTTATATGTTATGGGCAAAGTGATTAATCGGGCATTATTAATAACGCCCGCAGTGGAGGCGGGCAAAGTGATAAATTTCATTCATAAATTCCACTGAATTTATCACATTGCCCGTAACATAATACAATACTACATGAATGTATATAAAAAAGTAATTTGGGCTGTCAAGTATTATACTGTGATAAAAAAATAGCAGATTTAAGAAGCAAAACCTTTTTAGTACTTACTTATTAAATTTTTGATTAATTTTATGATCATTAAACACTGCATCTTAAATATGGTCCCAAAAACTTTTAAATTTTGCTATTATATTTTGTAGATGAAGGGATTATTTTTATTATACTTAGGGTGGGCTTTCTACAAATTTTCATAAGAGGTTAAAGGCTTAAATAAGTTACAACTATAAGTTGCAACAATCAAAATTTTCATTTGACATATTTTTACCTTTTATTGAAAATATTTTACAAACGCTCTTTTGTCCATAGCCCGAGCGGGTTGAACGATTTATAATAGAAGACATGTTTGCCAAAAAGTTTGATCAAGACATTCTGAACATGGTTGTCCTGTATGTGAATTTGTTTAAAGAGGGCATCAAACAAATACCTCGTGAGACACCGGAAGATCAAGTAATACTAGAATTGTTTAAGTTTATAGAGTCCAAGGTTCCCGAATCTTCAGTAAGTATAACTTAAAGTATAGTATATATGTTATGGGCAAAGTGATAAATCGGGCATTATTAATAATGCCCAGAGTGGAGGCGGGCAAAGTCTTTCAAAAATTTCATTCATAAATGCCATTGAATTTATCGCATTGCCCGCATCCATTTCGGTATTAATAATGCTGGGCAATGTGATAAATTCAATGGAATTTATCAATGAAATTTATCACTTTGCCCGCCTTCACTTGGGGCATTATTAATAATGCCCGATTAATCACTTTGCCCGTAACATATATATGTACTATTTAATTTAAATTATTTTAATTAGTTTAATTAATTTAAGTTATTTTTCATTAATTTTTAGCGAAATCTGTTGAAAAGTGATAACATAAACAGAATGGTCCTGCCGTTCAAAAGAGATTCTGATGGTAACTACCTTTTCAAATCCAACATCGATGTCATCATAGAGGCTCTGAAAAACGGTGACACTTTGACGACTGAACCCGAAGGGTCTTACGATGGTCCTGCATACTTCTTCTACGGCACTCTATCCCCTTTTAAAGTGTAAGTTTTAATTGTCTTTATCATTTTATGAGTTAAATGAAAAAAAATAATAATAATAGCTCGTAAAAACTATTTAAGTTAATTAATTATAAAGTATATACAGCAGAAAAATCTAATCTATGGATGTTAAAATACATCATGGGCTTCATATTTTAATGATTTGGAATTTTTTATGCCATCACTTTTACCTTTAAAAACCACTTTTTGTAAATTTTTGGAAACTAATAATTATATATTATTAACTTTATACAAATATTTTTTTGGAAGTTAGGCCAATTTTAACATACACTCAGTGTCGGTCATTTTCTTGACCTAAAAAAGAAAAGAAAACACCCCTTAAAAATTAATACTGAAAATTTCCTTTTTATTTTTGTAAAATAGTTTTTAATGCCCTAAAGTTTTTAACAGATAGAAATATTTCAAAATGTAATTATAAATACATCTAATGCAATGAAAAAATAACTTGAAATTAAATTCCAGAAGAATAAAATTTTAAAGTCCTAAAACAAAATGCGTTCATTTCAATTTCATAAATTTTTAGTTCTTTCGATTAATTATTTAGATATTCAGAAAAAGTAATTTTCTTCAGAAATAATATGGGAATAGTGTAAATAGACTATAATATTCATAAGATTACTTCATTGAAGTCATTCATAAGGATTAAATTCTTGAGTTTTGAAAAATTAAAATATTGAAGAGCACAAATATTAAGCATTCAAAGTCTGCATAAAATGAAGCTAAATAAATTTAAATGCATTTATGTAGGAATAGTGTTGAAAATTCATTATCAAAAATCATAAATCCTCTCTGAACGATGAAGTTCTACAAAAAAAAAATCTGATCTTCTTCATCCGAGCTCTCTTTCATTTGGAAGGAAGGCCTAAAGAAGAGCAAGATACACTCTTTCCTTTCGGTAAAAGTTATCAGATTATGATTCACTGCAAATTGTGATTGCGCCATTCTTCCGGTACTGTTCACAGAGATAAAAGCTACACACATTTATAAACATTGCGTTTCAGTAAATGTCTACTTTACTGAATCGTTTCTTTACTTTCATCTACTTTAGGTCTTGAGATAACACAACAATGCCAAATAGTCCAGTAACCAGGTAGTTTTTTCAGGAAAAAAATCCGGAAGTTTTTTTCTCAACGGTTTTATATGTTTTCGAGGGTGCTTAATCCAAATTTGAACTTTGCATACAAAATTTCGAATGGCATTTTGGTGAAAATTCGAAAAAACCCTAAAATTTCACTCAATTTTTTGATTTTCTACTTGTAGAAAGGAAAGTATGGGTTTCTCATGAAATTGTTAATTACAGAAAATAAAGAAGATAAAAAAATATACAAAATTGTCAATTACAACTTTTTTGTCAGACAAATAGTTAGGCCACTAGAGCGCGCTGAAAAACAGACATATTTTGGCCTTTCCGCGAAAAAATGGAAAACGCTCGCTTCCACCCTCTACAAAAGGAAAAATATTCACTTTATCAAAAAAAAATTGCACCACGTGAAAGAGCATTTAATTCTCTACAAATAACGTGCCTTAAATTATTATTTTTTTGAGAAGGGGGAGGGAGCGAGGCAAAGATCAAGAATTAAATTTTTGCGCCTTACAGCCAAAACGAACTTTTGCAGTAGTTAATCTCCAATCTGCGCTTTACTTCCGGTATATTACCAATAAAATAGGTTGTTTTGAATAAATTGATGACTAAGCATGCCTAAAAAAATAATTTTTAAAATTTATTTATGAAATATTAGGTATTTTAGGCGGAAATTCAATCAAATTTTTAAATTCATATAATAAATTATGGGAATATTTTAATGAACGAATTTATATGGATTTTGCATTGCTGAATCCAAATTTCAAGTTTATTTTCATTTAGAAAGTCAACTTCACATAAAAAAATGCAAAAAAATCTCAAATTTTCGCTTTTTTGTTCGATTTTCACCGATTTTCTCAGAAACTATTCGTTTCTCGAAACAAAGAAGTACACCAAATTAAAGTACATAAAATTTCCTATAAGATGCACTGGTTCATTTTTATTTTGCAAGAAGCAGTGTACGCTTTAGAGCGTTCTGAAGGAAAGGGATTTTCATGTTTCTGTGTAAAGTCAAGAAACAGATGTAATTCAGCGCACTCTAGCGACAATACCTCACATTATAAAGTAAAAATTGACTAGTGTATTTTGTAGGAAATTAAATGTACTTTCATGTGGTATAAACTATGTGTCTGTAACGTGTATATATTTGGAGCTGTAGAGGGGGAAAGGGAACGTTCTTCACTTTTTTTGTAGAAAGTCAAAAAAATCGCTGCGCTTCAAGACGCTTTAAAATGTACACTGCTCCTCGCAAAATAAAAACGAGTCAGTGCATCTTATAGGAAATTTTACGTACTTTAATTTGGTCTACTTCGTTTTTTCGAGAAACGAATAGTTTCTGAGAAAATCGGTGAAAATCGAACAAAAAAGCGAAAATTTGAGATTTTTTCCGATTTTTGATATGAAGCTGAGTTCTCACGCGGGCACAATTTTGATATTCGTAATCAGCGCCTTCGAAAACATATGAAACCGTCAAAAAAACCTTCTATGTAAATATTTAAAAAAAAAATCCGATTGCCTTATGTTAAAAGGTAATATAGTCCAGTAACCAGGTAGTTTTTTCAGGAAAAAAATCCGGAAGTTTTTTTCTCAACGGTTTTATATGTTTTCGAGGGTGCTGAATCCGAATCTGAACTTTGCATACAAAATTTCGAATGGCATTTTGGTGAAAATTCGAAAAAACCCTAAAATTTCACCCCATTTTTTAATTTTCTGCTTGTAGAACGGAAAGTATGGGTTTCTGATGAAAATGTTAAGTATAAAAAATAAAGAGGGTAAAACAATCTACAAAATTGTTAATTACAACTTTTTTGTCAGACCAATAGTTTAGCCTTTAAAGCGCACTAAAAATCTGGCAATATTCACCCCTGAGGCGAAAAATTCACCATATCTTCTGTAAAAAAGTAACATTTGATTTAAATAAATAGGAAACACTACTTTAATAATTTCTTGTACGATTTAATCTTAATTTCTATCCCAATGATTATTAATTAAATTAATTATTCTTCAGTATTTTCCCCCAGAAACGGTTTTTTTGGCAATGAAAAATTCATTTGCTTGTTCATTTTTATTTGTGCAAGGAACCAACTTCCACTGAAAGTCTTTTGTTAAGTATTAACTACTTTACTTTCGATCTTTGCTTCGCTCCCTCCTCCTTCTCAAAAATATAATGAAAGGAAAGTTATTTATAGAAAATTTAATGCTCTTTCACGTGGTGTAAAATTTTTGTTGATAAAGTGAATATTTTTCATTTTGTAGAGGGTATAGAAGAGCGTGTTTTCCATTTTTTTGCGGAAAAGACAAAAAATGGGTGTTTTTCAGCGCGCTCTCGCAGTCAAACTATTCGTCTGACAAAAAAGTTGTAATTGGCAACTTTTTAGATTGTTTTATTTTCTTTATTTTCTACAATTAACATTTTCATGAGAAACCCGTACTTTCCGATCTACAAGTAGAAAATCAAAAAATGGGGTGAAATTTTAGGGTTTTTTCGAATTTTCACTAAAATGCCATTCGAAATTTTGTATGCAAAGTTCAGATTCGGATTCAGCACCCTCGAAAACATATAAAACCGTTGAGAAAAAAACTTCCGGATTTTTTTCCTGAAACACCCCTTTTTTGACACCTGGTTACTGGACTAAAAGTAGTTTAATAAACTTTGTCATTTTTGGATAAGATTAAAAAACAATGAAACACAATAGCCAAGGCTAAATATCCGATTCATTAAGGGTAATTAGTAATTCGAAAAATTACTAATTGTATCGGCAGTATAAAAAAGGGAATAAGTCCGAAAAAGGGCAATTTTTGTGCTAAAAAAAATCTCGAAGCTCGAAGCGGAAAAAGGGAAAAAAATAACTGCCCCCTATAGGTAGAAATAGTCCCTTGAATTTGTCGAAATAGATGTCCATTCATGGTATACTGAAATTTAATTTGAAATTAATGTTAATTTGTCTTTATTTTCTTATTCTTTTGCTGTAGTAAATTAAGCCAAAATAAAATTTGTTTTTAATTTAAAAGTGTTTTTACTTTTTTTTATCCAGTGAATATTTGACTGCATTGATGTTCACTTAATCATTAATCCATATTGATACTGTCTTAATGAATCAGTTTCATATGTTGGTTTTTTTTGTCTTAGACTATAGTATATTTTTTCCTTCTGTGCTGTAAACTAAGCAGAAATATAATTTAATTTCTATTTATTTTCTAGTCTAATTTCTAAGATTTTTTTTCAAGATTCAAAAAAGGGAATAGGTCCATAAACTTTTTTCAACTGTAAAATATTTTTGAATATACTTAGGGGAGATTCGTGTACCCCTGGGTCACCATGTACCTAGGGTCACCCCACTTTCTTTGAATAATATTTACTTCATAAGTTTTGTTGCCTGACTGATGGGTGAGAGGCAACATCAATATGCATGTTAACAACTATTTGCAAACCACTCACACTCAGGATAATTATGTGGCTATAGTTAATGGTTTAAATAGTTTATCGTAGGTCTAATGTTACATTTTGAATTTAGCCTCTTTGGTTATTTTACAAAAATCATCCGAATACTTTTCTTTATATTTTAGTCATATTTTGTTTCTTAGGTAACAAACTAATTGATATTCTCGGGATAAAAGTGGTTTAAGTCCTAAAATAAAAAAAAATTGAGAAAAGCATGGATTTGGATTTTTTTTTTTAAAGATCCTTTACCTAGTTTGATAGTCGCCTAAGTCAAGACCTCAATAAAAGACTCGTAAGGGCTGCCTAAAACTGCCTTCTCTACAGGAACAACACAGGCACCGTTAGAGAAAACCTTCAATTACTCAAAACTACGTTCACTGGACTTATACCACTTTCATTCACTCGAGTAAGAGAGAAAGAAAATAGTATTTTAGAATCACTTAAACCTAAATGTATTCCTATTTCTGAATATTTATCCAGAATTAGCTTTTTCACAACAATGTTTCAAATTTTAAGTATCTAATTTACGATTTTTACTTTGTATTTTAGGAATGAAGATGAGGCGAACATCAAGAGACTGTTCCCTAATGCTGAGTTGATAGGATTTGAGGGTGCTGATCACTCTATTCACATTCAATTTCCTGAAGAGTTTACTGATATGCTGTTGAAAAATATCCCTCACTAGAGTAACCTCTGACAACATAACTTTTTTCAAATTACTTTGTAATTTTCAATAAAATTAATAAAAAAAACATTTTTATCCTGAATTTCAATTTATTTCGTCAAACTTCTTAAGATAGAGAAAAGGAGTATTTTTCACCCTAACCACTGGTTAGGGAAAAGGTTTGGAAACTCCTATTCTTAAGATAGAATTCACTGAAACTTAAAAATGCTTAGAAATTAAAAATATGTTCTGAGGAAAGCTAAAAACTTGCAAGAAATATACTTAAAGCACAAAGTATTGAGATGGTAATTTTTTAGCTCTTAATTAAACTAACTATATAAAATTTTAAAGACAGCTTTGTTTTTGACTCATTATCTCTGATGAAACTTGACCTAGAGAGAAGGACTAGCCTAATAGCAAAGGGCCAGAAAGTAAACATAAATTAAAACGGGAATATAATTGTTTCGAGGGGGATACCTATTTTAAATAGTTTTCTATGGTCACGAAAAGAGGATTTCTGAGTTTTGGAGGTATAAACCAGAATAATATGTTTCCCTTAGCTACAACTTGGCTAGGGTTTCTACGTTGACCGTCCCAATTTAATAAAACCTGGGATAGTGCTAGGGCCCCGCGCTTTGAACACACGGGAAGGAGCTAAGAGCTGACTATCTGTTCACTTTAATTCTATTCTGTGGACAAAATATAGCCAGAAAAGAAGAACCACACTTTGAGCAAACTGCACACAACTAGAATCACATGGCACAACATTTATTTCAATACATTTTGATTTTACCTATAACCATTCTAAATAGGGTTGCTCATGCGAGATGGGGCCCAGCATAAGAAATAAATATTAAGTGGAATGAAATATAAGCGTTATATTTATTTTTAGCTTAAAGTCGTAAGCACAAACTTTAACATGGATTTTCGTATGAACGTCACTTTTGACCGAAGAGCCGAAATTTTAGTTCTTACATCTTCCAATAGAAAAATATTAATTTTATATAACTTTCGTGGCAACATAGAGCTAATTAAGCCAATTTAACCCACTTTATTAACTCACTTCAACCAATTTAAATATTTTTTAATATTAATAAAATTCAAAAAATCTAGTTGTGGGAAAAATTTTAAAATTTGAAATTTTTTGATTTCTTTGTATAGATCTTTTCTTAACCTGCACCTACAGTCATGATTTCAGATAAAATTATGATGAACATAACGCAAATAATAATATTGCGTTATGTTCATCATGGGGTTAATTGGTATTTTTTAGATTTCTTTTCGTTAATTGATATGAAATCCAATAACTTAGAGAAAATTGTGATACAAGTGAATACATATTGTGATACACAAGTGAAGTTCATAAACTTATCGCGGATTATTTGTTTGAAAAACGTTCAAAATTGGTAAGCTGTTTCAATTTATATTGCCTACTGCATTTATCAGAGATTACTTTGAATAAAATAAGTAAAAAAAAGCTTTTTTAAAAAAAAACGCTTTTATTAAGATGTCCTAAAAATTCAAAAATAATTTATTGGGTTTTGTGAAATAATTTATTGGAGAGTAGAAAATAACTTTCCGGTCAGTAAAAATTAACTGATTTTCTGATCACTAAAAATAAAAGCGTGGGCGCTGGTAATTCTCTATTCACTTTATTCTATTTTCTCATTTTCTTTTATGTAAAATTATGAATTACTAGCGCCCACGGCTCAAGGCTTAATATCGTTTAGAAGTATCTGAAATTTTATGTACAAGAATCTAAACTTTTTTCGATAATTTGCCGTTAATTAATTTAATTACTTGAGAATTGTCGTTTTGATGATTGAATATAGTAGTACTATGCCTATTAAAGTATTGTCCTTTTTTTGGGAGCTAAAATCTCTTTGGAAGGGTCTCAAATTTCAGTTTTTCTGATAATTAAAAATACTCGTTAATTAACGTAATCCTTTGGTTATTGATTAGATAATAATTGGATATTAGAACGTCATGAGGGTTACATCAATGTGTAAAATGTCAGGGTCCTGGCACATCAGGAAGTGCCCGAAAATCGAGTTGTAAGATTCTACCCGTGACCTTGGCCCAGAGCAAGTCTAATAAAAGCGTTTAAAAAGAGACAAACTAATCAGACCTTTTTCTTGCATTTGTTTCATTCGATAAGTAAAACAATGGTGATAAGAGCTAAAAGTATTGAATTGACTGCATGAAAATTTGACGTTAAATGTGATAAAATGTTTGATTTTTTCTTTAAATCGAATCAGATATCGACTAAATTACGTTTATTCTTAATAAAAACTTTAAACAATAAAACATGATTTCTACGTTTCAGAGATAGAGACTTGTTTATTATCAGTTCCAATTTAATATAAAATGTACACTTATCTGTTCTTTAATTTTAAATTAAAATGTAAACATTTTATATATTAATTTTATAAAAACATTATAATTAATTAAAATAATTTTAAAATTTTTAATTACTATTACTAATTTTTTCTATACCAACTTAACATATACTAATAAATTCTTCACTTCTAGAATTTTCAAACTTTTAAGATGAGAGGATCTGTAATTTGGGTTAAAATTTGAGTGAGGTTATAATGTGTTCTTGAGTACGTCTTAAGTAAACTTTTTTCCAATCCTCTCCCTTTTACTTTTTCCAAAAAATATTTTTAGAAAGCTGTCGAAAGCCGAGAATCTCTGGACAAAATATTCTTTTCCATGAAAAGAACCGAAGATGACGGCAGGCATGTTTGGAAAACAAACTGGAAAGTCGTACAGAAAGCCATGCACTGTGTGGAAAAGCTGATGTCAGAACCTGAAGTGTATACAACGGCCCACCTCATTTTATTTATGATGGTTCAATATCATCTTTCAGGGTGTAAGTTACTTCATTCAACATGAGACTTAAACTAAAAACTGAAATATACCTCAATGGAATAATAAGTATTTAGTGGCATGGTACAGATCCGTATTCGGGTGTCTAATAAAGAAGTAAATAAGTTCAATTTCTTTAACACATAAATATACTAATTTCTATGCATACCTACAGCAAACACAAATACTTTTTAAATATTTTAAAACAAACGTGGAACAAAATACTACACATTTCATGAAAAATATTTAATTATAAATTATTGGCTTTTCATAATACCACGTTTTTATTAACTTGCTTTCAACCTTGTATGTATGTCTGTTCAGGTGGAATTTAGAAATAGATTTTTGTATAGTTTTTAATAAATTTTAAAAATCGTCTTTTATTTCATTAAACTATTTAATACTATGTTTATGGTTTTATGTACAACCTTATTTATTTAGACAAATCCCCAAAGCGAAGATAAAACAGGAAACCAGGGGGGGGGGAGATATATTTTGTCGGCGAGACGTCCGGAACACCAAGACTTTCTCTGGGAATCCCCATGTCTAGAAAAGAAACATTAACAAGCCCAATAAAAACTGTAATGTAATTTAATGTGTAATTTTCTTTTTCAGAGGGTCGAGAGAAGCACTCATACGACAGCATTTTCCAAACTCTGAATTTTTCTGTGTAGAAGGAGCTATCCATTACATTCATCCTCATAATCCCGAACAGTTTACTAAGACAATCATTCAATGTCTCTTGAAAAGACGTAATTCCACAAATTTAATGACTAACTTGTAAGTTGATTTTGTATGAATAAAAACTATGTTTTCGAATATGAGAAATATTTATTTTACATTAATCATAATGATTGATGTTAAGGAATGTTTTGTAATATGTGTAGGGGAAAGGAGGGTAAGAGTGCCTAGTCGGGTAAAAGTACGCAGCGGTTTTTTTATTGAATTAAAAATTATCTTTATTTATTCAAAATTTACTTCAAATTGATTCAGAATTGTTGGAAAATAAAATATTTAGTTAGTGAATCACCGTGAGAGCTTACGGGAGGTTCTCCTTTGGAAAACCTAATTCTCAAGTACATCAATCTAGCAAAACTGATTTAGCTCCTGAACGGAACATGAAGCAAGGTTTTTAGCAATTCGTATGAGTAGCAAAGCATTAATTTCTTAAAAAGTCATGTACAGTCGGTGGAAAAACCCGGAGACTGTAGCAAGGTTAAACACTATTTTATATTTTCTGCCTTTTTTCTTATACATTGTGGTCAAGTTTTTCTTCTTAAGAACTGTTTCACCAGAAGAATATAATATTTTGTTAAAAATAATATTTTGAAATAAGTAATGACATACTAAATTGGAAGAAAATCGGACAATAAAAGGTTTTTTTTTCCAAATTTTTCAATTTTAATGCCTTAAAAATCGACTTTAATTTAACAGTAATCAAATTAAGTTCAAAACAAAAGCTCAGAAAATTGTTTTCTTTTTACGACTTTGATGTTTGAAAATTCGTCACTTATCATTCAAAAGCAGCCCAAATAAGCTCGAAGGCTGGATGGCTTTATTATAAAAAAATCAAATGCAGAAAAAAAATCCGAACTATTTTTCCCAAGGGTTTTAAATCTGTATTTAATTGGGAGGAATATATTTCATTTCTAAGAGTCAACCCTCAGGGTCCTTTACTTAACAAGTCATTTCTGTTATCATTTTTTATCGAGCTTGTGGTACTACGCCTTCCTTTATCAGTGTTATTTATTTAATGAATGGATAGTCTCGGTTCCTCACACTTGGCACCATCAGACCCAGTTCTCTCGCCACTGAAATCGGTTGGTATCCTGCTGCAGCAAACATGTCTCAAAAGTAAGATGTTTATTCCTTTAAATGGGAATGAGAAGCCTCAAAAGAGAGTTGCGTTTGGCTTCCTAACATTTTGTTGTTCATTGCCTAGAGATACTACTAAAAAGCTTAAAAGCTTTTCAACGGTTTTTACTTGGGAATGACCTTAATAATAACATACTAAAAATCGGATAAAATCGGTCCATGAGAAGTTCATTTTTTTTTTTAAATTACCGAAACAAATTTCAAAACATCATTTAATAGTAATATAAACTTATGATACATGTTTTAGACTGTTTTACAGTGCTAAATACGAATATTCCATTTCAAATTTTAAAATATCAATTTTTAAAAATTATTTGAAAAATTGGGTACTTTAAAAAATAAAACATCTCTCAAAACCACAAAATAACTGCAAAAAAAGTAATTCTAACGGTTTTCCCTTAGATTAGAAGTGACTTAACATACTACTAAAATTAGAAGAAAATAGGACAGTAAAAAGTTTAATTTTTTGGGCCTTAAAAATCGACCTTTATTTAAATTCTTGTTAAAAACGTTTGAGGCATTTTCCAAGGTCATTTTTCAATGGATATTGTAGGTATATAGCTATATTGAAGCATCATTGGTTGAGTTACAAAGTTAGATTTAAAATATCAAATCAACTTCAAGATAGTTAAAAATTAAATTGTACTTTTACACAAATGAAGCTTGGTAGTTTTTAATTTTTTGTAATTACTATTTAAATATTCACAAAGTAATCAAAATAAAAATATAAGAAGACAATATATTTTCTTTTTTTACATGGATTTAAAATCTATGTTTGACCATCTAATTTTTCACTACTTTTAATTTTAAAAAAGTACTACTATTTCAATGATTAATTATGTACAAAAATTTCTAAATATATCTACATAACTTTGAAGGAGTCACAGAAATATGACAGTTGACAATATGATAGGTGAACGGTTTCAACGGTGAAAATTGACATAATTTACGGTGAGATCAGGATGAGAAGACAATATTGTAACCGAGTCTCTTGCTTGATTGAAAAATAATATTTCCCATATGAGTGACACTTAAAATTTTCCCTGTGACTTCTTGTTTAAAATTATTCAACTAACGTATTTTCCATACAGGCATGAATTAGTTAATTTAGTATACAAAAAGTATGAACCAAGTGGCGGTGCAAATAGCAAACTGTCACCTGTAATTTTCCTTCACGGATCCTTAGGATCAAAAGAAACGTGGTTGGACGTACCTCAGATTACAGCTGAAAAGACTAAGAGAACGGTAAGATCCTGCATGTTTTTGTTTTAAAGGACAATCGACAACTTATAAAAAAATATAACACACAATTAAGCAAAATGATACAATGATATTAAAGATTAAAACATAATTTTTAAAGTAAAAGAAATTACCAGAGAAAAAGAGGGGGAGAGAGAAGGAATAATCACTTATATCTACTTTTTACAAGAATACTTCTTTAAAAGCAGGGTGGTCTTAAGTATAAATTATACTTACCAATTTAATTAAAGTAATTTTAAAAATAAATAAGCAAAGGGCTTTGCAATAAAACTAAGAGTTATCATGATGGACTTAAACCTTAATAACTCTCAATATAGGTAACTTCATAATTCATACATTGAATACTTATGATTTTACAACTATTTCAAAATTATGGAATTTCTTTAAAGTATCTTTTGAATAAACATAACATTTTGCTCTGAAAATTTTTTCATAGTCAAATTAATGTTTTTAATTTTCATTTAGTCCACTAATCCATACTTCTCCCTTCATTTTTTAAAATTATAAGGAACAAATTTTAATTTGTAATGCTACAAATGTTTAGGATTTTTTTTTCAACGTATGTAGTACTTTTAAACTTAACCTAATTTTCAAATCGACTTACATATTCCGCAGGTATACTCCTTAGACGCTAGAAATCATGGAGATTCTGCCTGGAACGATTTCTTTTCCCTCGACATCAATGTTGACGACCTTTTATATACCATGGATTCCTTGTCAATTTCTAAGGCAGTACTTGTAGGGCACAGCATGGGAGGTGTAACAGCCCTCAGAACTGCACTTAGAGCGGTGAGTAAGAAACGTAGTTTTTAGATTAACTTAATATTTAATTTAAATATTTAATAATGACACCAATGAAATATTTTTCAGAAGAAAAAAATACCTTGAAATTAATTTCCGTTCTCTTTATATCTTCATGAAAAAAAGTTTTTGTTAGGATTTTTAGGATGTGATAACTTAAAAGTGATGTTATAAATTTAAAGCTTGGGTGGTATTTTAAGATAATTTAAATTTTGATATCAGTTTAATACTCATCCCCCCCCCAAAAAAAAAAAAAAAACATTGCACTAATACAACCGGGTGCCACTCTTCTTGGCGACTGTTTTGGCACTATATATATATATATATATATATATTCTTGGCATCATAATCCATATACTGTTCCCAACAGGGAAACCCTCCGTACCCTCCTTTTCCCTATGGAACCAAAAATCCCTCATCTTTTTCTATTTTTACGGGATAGGTTTATTATCATGGAATGTAATATATACATGAATGTAGTACATAAAAAATTAATTTTGACATTCAAGTGATAAAAAATTTTGATAGACTGTGATAAAAAAATTAGCAGATTTAAGAAGCAAAACATTTTTAGTACTAATTTAAATTTTGATTAATTTTATGAGCATTAAACACTACATCTCAAATATGGTTCCCAAAACTTTTAAATTTTGCTATTATATTTTGAAGATGAAGGGATTATTTTTATTATATTTAGGGCGGGCTTTCCACAAATTTTCATAAGAGATTAAAGGCTTAAATAAGAGTTCAAATCCGTTAGAGTTCCCACTAAATATCACCCGGTTTTTTTGGACACATTGTATCCAAATATCAATAAATTTTTTATACTACTATAATAGAACCGGGCGATATTTAGCGGGAACTCTAACGGAGTTGTACCTAAATTTAAAAAGTTACAACTACTTGACATATTATTTTTACCTCTTTTATTGAAAATATTTTGCAAAACGCTCTTTTGTCCATAGCCCGAGCGGGTAGAACGATTTATAATAGAAGACATGTTTGCCAAAAAGTTTGATGAAGACATTTTGAAAATGATTGTCCTGAATTTGAGTCTGTTTAAAGAAGGCATCAAACAAATACCTCGTGAGACACCGGAAGATCAAGTAACACTAGAATTGTATAAGTTTGTAGAGTCCAAGGTCCCCAAATCTCCAGTGAGTATAACTTAAAATAACGATCCGTTAAAACCTACAATTCCGAGTGTGACGTCTGAGTCAATTTCCTTAGCAGAGTTTATTGCGCATGCTTGTGGACTTGATTTTTGCTGTATTTTAAAAAATTTAATAAAGTAATAACTGGGGATAGAACCCACGAACTGCCGCATGCTACGCAAGTATCTTACCACTGCTCCAGCGGGCACTCAGAAACTTCAGAACTTATTATAACATGCACCTTATTATAATACACTTACGTCACACTCGGAATTGTGGGTTTTAACGGATTGTCTTAAAATATACTATATTTGTTACGGGTAAAGTGATAATAATAATGCCCAATTTATCGAATTGCCCGTAACATATATACACATACAGGGTGGTCCCAAATTCAGGGTACAAACTGAGTAGGGTAGGTAGAGTACATCAAGACGAACAAGAATTGGTATAGAAAGGGGGTCGCGAATGAGTTTTAAGGGGTGAAACCCCGTGGTGAAAATCAGCAACAAAACTTGCATATCTGTGCAGTAAGAGACACAATGGTTCGATTCCGGTAGTTATTTGGTAAAACCGTGATCGCCAAATACTTTTTTGTGATTCTTAAGGTAACGATAAAATAAGAATCGAAAAAAATTGCTCCAAATGGCTAATAAGTTGCCAAATTTGGTTGAACATGCATTAAAAAAGAAGACTGATCGAAACAAATCTTTCGCTACGAAAAGATAACTTCCTGAAAAAGTTACAGTCAAAATTACTTTTTGCAAGTAAGAGTTTTATTATTTTGATGTAAAAAATTACGGAATCGAACAATTGTGTCTCTTCCTGCACAAATATGTAAGTTTTGTAGCTGATTTTCTCCCCGGGGTTTCACCCCTTAAAACTCATTTGCGACCCCCCTTTCCGGACCAATTCTTGTTCATCTTGATGTACTCTACCTACCCTACCCAGTTTGTACCACGAATTTAGACCACTCTGTATATATACTATATTTAACCCGCGAGGACGCGCGCAGGGCCTGAGAGGCCCTGTCGCTTCAATAAACCTTCATAAAAACACTTATTTTTAATCAAAAATGCTGAAATCCCGTGTATCTGCCTAAAAGGTTTCTACCTATCACCTCCTAAAGTTTAAATAGAGTGGGTATGTTATTTTTCAAGTTAGGTTGTTGTTTTTATTGAAATGCTTCGAAAATTGGGAGGATTCGCGCGAGTTATAACCAAAGAGGTCTCGAAAAGTAACTAAAATCTATAATTTTTCTTGCAAAAAAATACTAACACTAAACACTAAACACTAAATCAACTGCGGAAATCGGCCCCCCCCCCCCTTTGAAGATAAGATAATCTCGGGCATTTCCTCCTGAGTGCTGGTGCTTTTCAAAATAGTCTAATATACCTATATTAGTAAAAAGCAGTCAACTTAAAAATGAGTTATTATGCACTTTGAACGATTAAATTATATGTTTAAACTTTCCGTGATAAAATTTTAGGATTCACTGAACATTTAGAACGGAAAACGATGTGCAGGGCCTGAGAGGCCCTGCGCGCGTGCCCGTGTAACAAAAAGTAGCGCGCGTCCTCCCGGGTTAATTTAAATTATTTTTAATTAATTTAAGTTATTTTTCATTAATTTTCAGCGAAATCTGGTGAGAAGTGATAACGTAAAAGGAATGGTCTTGCCGTTCAAAAGAGATTCTGATGGCAACTACCTTTTCAAATCCAACATCGATGTCATCATAGAGGGTTTTAAAAAGAGTGACACTGAACCCGAAGGGTGTTACGATGGTCCTGCATATTTCTTCTACGGCACTATATCCCCTTTTAAAGTGTAAGTTTTAATTATCTTTACCATTTTATGAGTTAAATGAAAAAAAATAATGATATGTAGCTTGTAAAAACTACTTTAAGTTGATAGTATAGAAAAATCTATGGATGCTAAAATACATTATGGGCTTCATATATTTGAATGATCTGGCATTTTTCTAATGCCATCAGTTTTACCCTGTAAAAACCCCTATTTTGTAAAATTTGCAGAAATAAAATGTTTAGAAAATCTTTATAATTTATTAACTTTACATAAATATGTTTTTGGAAGTTAGGCTAATTTTAACATACACTCAGTGTCGGTCATTTTCTTGACCTTCAATTACAACAACAAAAAAAAAAAAAAAAGAAAATCCCCCTTAAAAATTAATACTGAAAATTTCTTTTTTATTTTTGTAAAATAGTTTTTAATACCCTAAAGTTTTTAACAGAAAGAAATATTTCAAAATATCATATAATTACATCTAATGCAATGTAAAAATAACTTGAAATTTACTTAAGGCCAGAAGAAAAAAATTTTAAAGTCCTAAGACAAAATGCGTTCATTTCAATTTAATAAATTTTTAGTTGTTTCGTTTAATTATTTCGATTTTTAGAAAAAGTAATTTTCTTCAGAAATAATATGGGAATAGTGTGAATAGACTATAATATTCATAAAGGCCCATTCAGACTGTTTCACTTTGATCTTCATTTTCGAGGAATCAACCAAATTGAATAGTGTAATTTAGCGTTTCACTCTATACTCCTTCATTTTTCTATGAAAACTAGCGATTCACACGAGTGAATCACTCGTAATGAACACTGAAAATGAAGGATGATCAGTGAAAATGAAACAGTGTGAATGAGCCTTTTACCTCATTGAAGTCATTCATAAAAATTAAATTTTTGAGTTTTGAAAAATTAAAATATTGAAGAGCACAAATATTAAGCATTCAAAGTCTGAATAAAATTATGCTAAGTAATACATTTGAATGCATTTATGTAGGAATAGTGTTAACATTTCATTATCAAAAATCATAAATCCTCTCAACGCGATGAAGTTCTACAAAAAAAATCTGACCTTCTTCATCCGATCTCTCTTCCATTTGGAAGGAAGGCCTTCAAAGGATACATGCTTCAAAAAAAAGAACTCTAGTTTACGATTTTTTTTTGTATTTTAGGAATGAAGATGAGGCGAACATCAAGAGACTGTTCCCTAAGGCTGAGTTGATAGGATTTGAGGGTGCTGATCACTCTATTCACATTCAATTTCCTGAAGAGTTTACTGATTTGCTGGTGAAAAATATCCCTCACTAGATATTTTGAATAATACCTAGTGAGCAGTCAGAGGTTACTCTGACAACCTAACTTTTTTCAAATTACTTTGTAATTTTCAATAAAATTATAAAAACGGTTTTTTTTTCTGAATTTCAATTTATTTCGTCAAACTTCTTACTGAACTTATCGCTGAAACTTAAAAATGCTTAGAAATTAAAAAGATATTCTGCGGAAAGCTAAAAAATTTTCAAGAAATATACTTAAAACACAAAGTGTTCAGAAGGTAATTTTTTAGCTCTTAATTAAACTAACTATAAAATTTTAAAGAAAGCTTTGTTTTTGACTCTTCATCTCTGATGAAACTTGACCTAGAGAGAGGGACTAGCGTAATAGCAAAGGGACAGAAAGTAAACATAATTTAAAACGGGAATATAATTGTTTCGAGGGGATACCTATTTTAAAAAGTTTTCTATGGTCACGAAAAGAGGATTTCTGAGTTTTGTGGAGGTATAACACAAAATAATATATTTCCCTTAGCTACAACTTGGCTAGGGTTTCTACGTTGATGTCCCATTCAATATAACTTGGGATAGTGCTAGCGCCCCGCGCTTTGAACACACGATAAAGAGCCAAGAGCTGACTATCTGTCCACTTTAATTATTCTGTGAACAAAATTATAGCCAAAAAAGAAGAATCACACTTTAAGCAAACAGCACAGAACTAGCATCACATGGGATAAAATTTATTATTTATTAAAATTAAAATTTATGGGATACATTTACCTTTAAACATTCTAAATAGGGTTGCTCTTGCGAGATGGGGGTCCAGTATAAGAAATAAATATTAAGTGGAATGAAGTATAAGTGTTATATATTCATTTTTAGCTTAAAGTCTTAAGCACAAACTTTAAGATGGACAGTTAGCTATACTTAAAATTTTCGTATGAGCGTCGCTTTTGACCGAAGAGCCTAAATTTTAGTTCTTACATCTTCCAATAGAAAAATATTATTTTCATAGAACTTTCGTGCCAACATAGGGCTAATGAAGCCAATTTATTAGCCAATCACTTTATTAGAACTCACACTTCAACCAATTTAATTTTTAATACGAATAAAATTAAAAAAATTTGGTTGGGGGAAAATTTTTAAAATTTGCAACTTTTAGATTTCTTTGTACAGATCTTTTCTTAACCTGCACCTGCAGTCATGATTTCAGATAAAATTATGATGAAAATATCGCAAATAGTAATATTACAATCACAATACAATACACAGTACAATACACATTGTACGGCTCGAAAAACAATAAAAATATGATGTTATAAAACATACTTGTAGCCCCTTTTTTTATATTATAATATAAGGTATCCGATTTGCCAAAATGCATAGAGCTCAGGAACTATTTTCTTCAGCATGAATTTGGCCAGGACAGTTGAAAAGACTGGTAAAAAACATGCAAAAATGGCAAAAACTGCTTAAAACCTAAATTGGCCTAAATAACCCCAGTGAACTTTTTGTAAGAATAATAACGAAAGTGTAGCTAAGTATGAAGTTTTGGATTGATTGTATTATGCAGATAAAGCATTTTCAATCACATGACTCGGACCTAACAACGGCCTTAGCAACAGAAATGTTAGTTTTTTGCCCTACAGAGGTTAACAGTTACAGAAAATGACTGGCCGTGGAATTCTTCTATTGGAGCATTTGCAATCACGTGACCCCATACTTAAAAACCGCCTTAGCAACAGATAAACATAGGGCTTAGAAACAGTTAAAAGCCCTACAGAAGGTACACAGTTAAAAGATAAAAACCGGTTGTGACGTCACCTGAAAACTTTCTATAGGTTTTTACAACTTATTTTTAATGTGTTTATAATTTTTATAATATTATATGACGAGTTTTATCGGTTATTACTGCGATTTTTTCCCACCTGCGGCAAAAACTTGCCAACCCTGATAGAGCTGATATAGGACCAAAACCTAAACATTTCTTCTTAAGAGATTATGAACGCAATATTAAACTTTAGCCACATAAAACCACTCGCTATCATTTAACTCTAAACCAGGGGTCTCTTCTCATCCGGCCCGCGGATATTTTTCTATCTACGAAAAAAATTACGGATATTTGGGTGCTCAGTTAAATAAAAGATCCAAGATGTTAAAGAAAACTATTAAACAAAAGATCCAAGATCCCCGGAAATTGGGATTAAGAGTACTAAAATAAGTTAAAATCCTGTTTGTTAGTGTCAAATTTCTAAAAATTTACTGGGGTCGAAACCCCAGAATTACCCTCAATTTTACTTTGAACTCATTTAATTACAATTATTTCTCATATTAAGTTCAGCAAAATGAGTATTAAAAAACGTGTAGCTACTGAGCGAAGCGACCGTCACTAAACCTTCAGACAGCATGCTTGCAACACATCATTCGTCATGCAGCATTATTATATAGCGCATCTGTTTAACTTTAAATAATCACTTCCTTAACTTCCTCTATTGTTTCCAATCTTGCAACATCTAAATTTTATAATTTTGTAATCAATAAATTTATATATTTAATTATTAATAATTTAATGGAGTCAGACTAGCCATCCACCAAAAACGTAATAAAAAAAGTACATTAAACCTATGAAATATGCATAAAAGGGGCTTATTAGAGATAATTTTAGGTGTCCTCCGCGGTGCAAAAATCTAGCTTTGGGTCTGATATTTGAGGATATTTGGGCCCCTCCCGAAATAAATTTCTATACGCGCCACTGAAATCCAAGATGTTAAAAAACTATTTATACTGATTACTATTTAAAACTGATTTATTTTAAATGAATCAATAGATACACGTGTGCATATTTTAAATTAAATTCTTTCTTAAACGGTTTTCTTTTTTGTAAATAACAATGATTGTAATTGTAAGGTTGTTACTTAACAGTTATTTCAAAACATAATTGGGAACCTCCATTTGAACTACCCCCGAGCCGCCACTGATTTTGATTATTTTTCCATTTGGATCTCGAGTATGTAGTTGGCCCCCAAACTGTTGTTTCTGGCTGAAAAGTTTGGAGACCCCCTGCTCGAAACAACGATTGCGACATAAAATTTTGACCCAAGTGACAGCAACATCACGAAATATGGAATTGCGTGAGACTGGTAGATGTGTTTGCTCGATGGCCTATGAGGTCAAAGAGTATGAAGCATGCGATTAACAGGAACACTTTTGAAATTGAGTTCAATTAAGAGTTACCCACACAGCATCGGATGATGGACGCAATAGACCGTTGTGTACCGCGCCTCTCGACCTTGCAAAGAGTTGGCTGACAACCACCTTCCCAACATGCATTGCGCGAACTTCGTTTTTATTGTTCTATTTTATTCTTTCCTTTGTTCAAGTTCCGCTGAGTGTCGAGTGAGAGCCCCAGATAGATAGCATAGTGTCTGGAACTGAACGTTAGAACGTGATTGAGCTTCTACAGTTTTCTAGATTTTTGCTTCGTTATTAAAACCACCAAGAGTACCTATATTAAAAAAATATCCAGCGTTCATTTTTTCTTCTTTTTTTTCTATTCCATATCCATATTTCTTCGATTACTTCCGTTGTTGAAGAATTATTCTGATTTGACATTTGCATTGAAATGTTTCGGGTCAAGTCTTTTCCTGAAGTGCCGTTTTGATATTCGTGATTCAAAATTGACAAGAAACGTTTCTTGAATGTATACAAAGGAGATAAAAAAAGCTTGGTGATAAAAGTCCACCCGGCGAACTACGATCACTGTTATCTCGTTTACCCGCTCTTTTCAGCGGCTTTTGCTTTTTATTTTCCCACTCTTCCTACACGCGGTCCTGCGATAACAGTTACTGTTCTGCAGAAGTTATTTCCATTCATTCGTGCAGTCGTTCTTTTTACTGAACGCCAGAATTTCGAGTTCCTTTTGAATTTTATTCAGCATGGCAAGGTAAGCATGGTTTGGTAATGTTTTACTTGGGTGTTTCTTGGATAAGCAACTTATACCTATCCAGTAACTTAAACCTAACCATGTGTTGGAAAGTTAGTTTTTGTCTAGGGGGTTTATAGGTTTGTACTATAGTCACTTTCAAAGTTTTAGAAGGGTTAATAATATTATTTTTCAGAATCATAATTCCATTATTTTTTAACTTTTTTTCATGAAAATAAGGAGATTAAATTCAAATTTTTGAAGGAATGTTTATTAAAATATGGTTTTACTTAAGGGGGCAGCAGCCGCGTAACCCTTCTTTCTGGATTCGTCCCAATATAAATTCTACATACTTTGATTAAATTTCCAAGTACAATTTTATTGCTTAATTATTAGTAGTAGGTACTATAAGATTTTTTTAAGGTTGCAAATACCTAACAGATGTTCTAGATTACTGAGTTTCTTATCTGATCTGCTTACAGGACGTTGACACCATTCAGTTTCAATTTCTATTTTTTTTTTGCTTTCAGTAGAATCTTAAAATTTCTAACTATGTGGTTATTTTCGTGTGTATTTATCTGTCCAATTTCGCTACCAATCGAGTGAATTAATCACGTTTTGCCCCGTATCTTGCATGCATAAAACAAGAGGTTTTACAGGATCTATTTCAGTCAGGTTGGTTCTATAATGCTTTACTAAAATTTCGTTATTTTACATGGTAACTGGTAAGATTTCCACACCCTTTTAAGAACCAGTCAGAGATTGGTTTGTAAGAAGGATTTCAATCCCAATACGAGATTGCCAGTTGTGATTGGCTCTTGAATGGGGGTGAAAGTCTTACCACGTAGGAATAAAAAATAGGCTTTCTATTTTTGTTAGTAAAAGGAAATGAGGAATTTCATAAGGGAGGTGATATAATTTTAAGAGGTCATTACGCTATTAAATAGTAATTATATCATTCTAATCAATATGTTTTAATTAACATAATTGATTAAAATATCTTTAGGGTAATAATTTAATTAAAAATAATACGAATTTTTAAACTTGTTTTCCACTTTAGAAAAAGTTTTCTTTTGTCCTTTTTTATAAAATAAAAAATTTGGCTTTATTGAGAAGGCTATTTTCATCACCTGGCAACCCTTTTCAATAGAAACGGAAATTACTTCTAAAAGTGACCTTTATAATTGAACTACTATTTAAAGTTCACCATTAATTTTAAATTATTTTTTGTCAGTTTCAATATTAGAATCGGTAGCAAGTAAAATTAAGTAGTATTACCTTTTTTAAACAAAATTTTAATGAATAAAAAAATTTAAAAAGTTTATTTGCCTTGAGGTATTTTTTATATACATCTGACTTTCTTTTTGAAGAAGTTTAAACGTACCTACATTTATGAAAAGCGAAAAAAAAAAAGATTATTGAGAGAACATTTTTAGTAAGAAAATAATTTTTAATTCAATGTTTCTTTTGATTTTTACTAAGTAAGGCAACCTAGAAGTAAAGACCATACTGAAATCAAGTTTGTATTACACTCAATAGAATTTTTTATTTTGAACCGGCAGGGCCAGAGTTCAAATGAAAGTTCCTTTCTATTTGATTGTTCTTTTGCATTGTCACACGTTACTCAATATGAAGTAATCGTAAGCTTTTTCTTTGTTAACCTGTGATGAAATTTAGACGTCGAACTGGTTTATCTTCTTGAATTTTAAGATATCACAGTGCAATAAATGGATTGGATATCTCTCAATCCGGAATCAGATAATGATTGTACGAACGAACCCTATCTCTTCGACAATGTGCTATTCAAACTTCAAGAGTGATAAGTTTAGAAGGTTGGTATAAAATAAATGTGTCATATTTTTAATCTTTCATGTTGAAATACCCATGAGTCGGATTAAAACTAATTAAATAATAATATATGAGAATAAAGCATAACCTCGAATAAATGTAATAGATCTATAATTGAAAGTATTTTTATAGCTAGTTTTGGTAATCCCTACATATATAGCTCTTAAAATGTATTATTTTCATGTTTTATACTAAATGTATAGGATCGCCAAAAATTTCTTAGTTTCTTTATAAGTTTAACACACAATTGTTTCTACCTTTTTAGCATTTAAGCAATTTTAATCTACTAATTCTAATCTACTATTTAAGTACTTAAATCAATTTATTACGACTTTACTATTTGAAAAAAATTAGAAGTGTAGGTATAGGGTTTTATTCCTTGCCTATTTCTATTTTTTTCCAGTATTTATCGAACTTTTTGAGGTTAGGGCGGTTTTAATTTTGGAAATAGAATAAAACTTGGATAAATCGAACCTGTCGGGACCGGCCTTCCATCGGTAATCAGGCAGATTTCAGATAGAAGAGAACACTAAAAAACATTGGCTGTCAGTAAATCGAAAATTTTAATTGGAATTTAATTATACACAGTTTATAAATGGTCTTTTCACTAAATGTCATCCAAGTTAAAATAAAAACATTGTAATTAAAAGAAAATCTTCAGAAAACCGACGTTGATGGTGTAATTGATCTTCTGTATTTAAAAAAAAATCAGTTGGAGCAACCGTAAATTTTGTTGAAATGATCATGAATATAATTTACAGAATAATGCAATTATGCTTAAATAACTAATTGAAAAAAATTAAAGCACACTATTTTAAAACAGTCTACAATTAAGGTGATGATGCGATCTTGGAAAAAGGAATGCAGAGAAATAAATCAAGTAATTAGGAAAACTTTACTACATGGACGTTCCTTCTTTCATCCATCTGTTTTTTTTAAGTAAACTAGTTAAAGAATGCCCTATTAGCCAATTAAGTGGATAAAAAATCGATGGAATGTTTTAAAATTTCGATGTTGACCAGTTTACGATCCCAAGAGAAAAAAAATCACCCTCTTTTAATCATCATTACGATCATATTTTTTAATAATATTTTTGAATCAAGAAATATAAATAATTTTTAGGGTAGTTTTTAACAATTTGCTAACGAAGAGTTACGTAAACTTGACATATTTTGTACGAGCTGTGCTACTAGGGAAGCACAAATAAGATTGGTCGTAAATATAATTATATGCTGTATTTTTTACTTAAACATCATAGCATTTCATTTAAATATCAGAGATGAATGATAATGAATAGTTTACTTTGGAATAGAAAAATCTGAACCGCTTATTTTATCTTTTTATTTCTAGCTACACCCCAGTAAAATTGGCGTTTAACACTGTGGTGCCCGAAGGTTGTGAAAACGAGAAGGCACCCATCATTCTCTTACATGGAATCACGGCTTCAAAGGATTATTGGAATGACATTCCAAAAACAGTGGCAGATGCCACAAAAAGAAAGGCAAGTTGCGATTGTTCGTTTATAGTAGTATTTTCAAAAATAAATAACGAAAAATGTAGGAAACTGTAGTCATTAAGTCGAAGATTACTTTTGAAAGTATGTCTCATCTTGCCCCATAATAAAAGTCAATAAAAAAAAACTGATTTAAGTACGCCGTTTGTTGCATCCCTCTAGGAAACTCGAAAATTTTCGTGCATAATTTTTTGAAAATAAATAGTTTACAAAACGTTAGATAGATGGTGCCACGATTAAAAATCAATATAACAAAAACACAAAAAAGATAAACACACGACATTTGTTGAATTCTACTTGGGTGACTCATAAATATTCGTACACACATTTTTGAAGATCAGTATAATTATAGATCATTGGCACCACGATGATTTAGGAGCTTTAAGGAAAAGCAATCTTTGGTGTCCCTATTTTCATGTGTCGTAAACCAAAAATCAGATTTTCTCAAAGTATCGTGGTCCCATCTTTATTTATTTTTATTTATTTCCAAAATTTATGAGTCACCCAAGTAGGATTCTAGGAACGAAGTTTTTTTTATCTCTTTTTGTGTTTTTATTATTTATTTTTAGTCGTGGCGCCATCTATCTAAAATTTTGTGAACGATTTATTTTCATAAAAAAAATGTGTACTAAAATTTTTGACTTTCCCAGAAGGATTCGTATCTTTATCTGTTTCTGTTTTTATTGATTTTTATAATGGGGGCAAGACTTTCGGTTCACCCTGTATAATAAATTGAGAATCATGAAAAGCATCCTGATTTTATGATTTAGTTATAATAACTCACACATCTCCTACCTCAATAGGTGTATGCTATAGACGCTCGGAACCATGGCGATAGTGAATGGAATGATACCTTTGACTTCGACGTTAACGTGTGTGATCTTCTACATTTTATGGATTCTATCAATGCTCCAAAAGCCATACTTGTCGGACACAGCATGGGCGGTGTCACTGCAATGAAGCTAGCCTTACAGCGTGTAAGTAGTTTTGAGAGTTTTGTTAACTTATGAACAATTTTACTAGACTTGTCAATCAGTTAGATCAATTTGTTATATTTACTATGAGGATCAAGGAGAGAAACTGATCCTCTTCTACAGTTTTCTTATGATTTAAAATCAGAATATTTTTCGATTTATACCCAAACGGGTTTAAAGGAGGGAGAAGTCAAACTTTTGAGAGAGATACAGAGGTCAACTATTTGTGTAATTTCAGAAAAAGGTCCCAGCCTATTTTAGACAGGGTATTCAAATAGAATTTGATCATACAAAAATTTTTTGAATCCTTTTTGAGTATTCATTGAAAACTGCCAGGATTTGTGTGAGACTTTGGGAGCTGTTGGGGATTCAAGGTTTTCCCAGACCGACTGTTCCTAATATTTTATTTTACAAAACATGGATATGATATATAAGTTGCAAATAAAAAATCCTAAGGCTGGGCGCGCACGAGTGACTAAAGTCACGGCGACCAGGATTACTAGTATCAAAAATATCATTAGAAAACAATAGAGCATTTTCAATCACATGACTTTACCTAACAACGGCCTTAGCAACGTTGTTTTTATCCTCCAGTGATGTCATGTGCGATGCTTCTATTGGATGCTTCTAGTTCCCGCCCCTAACAACAGCCTTAGCAACGTTGTTTTTGTCTTTGTCACCGTGACAAAAGTCGCCCGTGCGCGCTCGCCCTAACTTTACAGAAGTTGAAAATTCAATTTTGGCCTATTGAACAAAGCAAAGAAGTATCAAAATAAAATTGCATTACAATTTATTTTACTTTTTTGAACTGAAAAGGAAAGTTCAAACCATAAAGATTTACTAATCTTAAAAACATGACATTTTTGAGAAAAAAAATAAACTTTTTAAGAATTTAAAGCTCGATTTCTAGATGTTTACCCATTACCATTGCCGTAATAACCGTACGTATTGCGTATAAAAACCTTTTCCATGCAATAGCGAATCCATACTCGCAAAAAGTCACCCTTATAATGTTATGTAATAATTCTGTCCTTGTTAATTTATAAATGTTTTTTTTTTTCAGCCAGAACGAGTAGAAAAACTCATCATTGAAGACATGAACGTCAGAAAACCCCCTCAGTACATTCTGGATATGGTGCTTCTCTACTTGACCCTGGCACAGGCAGCTATACAACAAGTTCCTCCAACCATGGATGAAGAATCTGCCAAAAAAATGATCTCAGATTTTGTTTTCAACGGTTTTCCTCCAGCTATAGTATGCCATTCTCTTTATTTTTATTTTACGACTTTTAATATCACACCTTTTTAGATACAGACGTGGAAAATAGTTTTCAATATAATTCTTTCATATCAGTTCACTATAAGTTCAATGCATTAAACTTAGTGTCATTGAATTTTATTGTGTGATTTTTCGGCATATTGAATAAAAATTGGAAACGGCCATAGAAAAAATGCATGTGTTAGGATACAAATTAAATTGGCCTCTGAAAGAATAATCAATAATGCACTAAAACGTGAAAAATGACAAAACATTATATTCCTATCCTAACTCTATAGTTGTATACGCACCCAAATGTCCCTGTAAAGTTTTTTTTTCGGGCGGCTCTACTATTTTGCAGCTCACAAACTACCTTTTCCTAATTATTGCTTTCTTTAAAAAGAACTCTGTGTGATAAATTTTATTCGCCACTAAAAAAATGAAACTGTCGATGCAATCTATTCAAATAAGGTAATATTTGTAAAAACTTTTCTCTGTAAAAGAAAGTAACTATTCACCATCATTGTCCCCTTCACGATATTTGGTCTGATTTTTCTTCAATCGTGGGGACTTATTAATTCTTGTCAATTTTTTTTCCAGCAAAAGATGACCAAACAGAACGCGCAGGACTACCGCATTCTCCTGAAGCGGGGGTCCGACGGCCGATACACTTTCAAAGCCAACATAAACGCCATCGTCAACGCCATGCAAAACGCCACCAAGATCATGACAGAGCACACGGGGATCTATGAGGGGCCAACCTCCTTCATCTACGGAATGCTCTCCCCGTTCATGGTGTAAGTCGAGTGACTATTCTGATTAATAAGTGTTAATAAAATTACAAGCTTTGTCCGAAAATCGCATGCTATTTCAATTACTATTCTAAATTCCTCTTATGTTAAGGCTTACTTATAAGTTAATGCATTTAATTTTGAAGATAAGCTGTAATGAAATTTTAAGAAGTAAAAATTATAAGTTCGCTAAAAATCTTTACTGAATGCATTTTTAAACGATGTGTTACTTCCCATCCCTCAAAATGAGCTAAAACACTATTTTGAGGGGGAAGTATCCAAAACTTTTCTAGGAGAGGACCCTCAGACCCCCAATTTTACTTTGAATTCACATTGTTTACAGAATTTTTAATTAAGTGCAACAAACTTATAGTACTATGTTTAATTCCTCTAAAACTTAACTTATAAAAGAACTCGTAAAAGGAGGTACCTCACAAATGATGTTGAGTCAACCCCCCCCCCCTGAAACCAAAGTGTGACCCTGGTTTACCCATCAGAGGTATAATACGCATTGCTATAAAAATTATACTGATAAATTAAAGTTCATTTTGTAATAAAATTATGTCACAACATTTATGGACAACCCCTATTCTTTTAAAGATTATTTTAATCATTCATTTATTTTTCCTTTTCAGAGGAGGTGACGAACTTCATATCAAGCAGTACTTCCCCAATTCACAGCTGCTAGGTATTTCCAATGCAACGCACACTGTCCACACGGACTGTCCTCAAGAGTTTACAGAAGTTCTACTGAAATGTCTTGTTGAATAATAAAATTTATTTTTTTAAATGTTAAATGTTTTTTTATTATTAAATGTAACGTTATTTGAATGCACATAGTATGTTTTAAATTTATTGAATTATGTATTAAAAAAATGTCCTCTCCATAATGTACGGATTCGACTTCTTCATACTTATTCCCTTACCCTTATAACTATCAAGCTGAAGTATTTGAGATTACTGTGTAAGAGAGATCTCAATTCATGTATCAATGAGTAAACAGTAGAAATCCCGGAATTCCGGGTTTTTTTTTTTTCGAAAATCTTGAGATCAACAATAAGAAAGCGCAAAATTAGATCCAATTAAAAATAGTGCAAGGCTGCAACCTTAACATCTTTTATGAAGAATATCTGCTCCCACCATCGGTTCTTTAGCACAATTACATCTGTAAGCGTTCCTGATTTTGGAGAATGCCATTTGTGATTTTGGATAAAAGGTTCGTTACTCATAGTTTTCCGGGATTTTGAGTTGAAATCAGTAGCACCCCTGATGCGCATTATATTCGTGATAAATTGCAATCTGTCATGAATTAATATTGTTGAATATGTTGAGAAAAATTATGAGTGAATTTTATTAATTCTGTTTTTATTTATATCGAAAACCGTATAATTCCATTAAGCATAACATATCAATAATTGATTTCTGATACATTTTCTTAAGTGGGACAACAGTAAGTTGTTTACAAACGCAAAAAAAAAAATCAATATAATCTACTCTAACAAAGTAACATCTAGCTTCAAAACACTCTTTAGAAAATAGTTTATTTTTTTTCTTGTCAAGCTTACAAGATGGATGGAAGGTAAAATGTCGTTCAGAAATTAAAATTTATAATAGAATTTTATATGAAAGAATAAAACTAATAGGAACCGGGATTCTAGATGTATCTCGAATAGTTAAGGGTCATGAATAATTGAAGAAGAATTGAGCCTCATTACTCTCCTCTTTGGTAGCAAAAAACTCACAGAAAAAAATTAGCTATTACTTATTATCTGATTGTACAATTTTATGTGTCATGTTGGGTAATCGTAAGTCTGTTTCTTGCCAGTTTGATAAAATTGGTTGGGTCCTGATATTCTGGGGCCTTCCTATCGATATATTCACAAAAAAGAAAAGAGCCTGCATCGGGGGTTTCGTTTCAAATATTTGGATGATAACTAGTTTAATCCTAAAAACTGTTATTTTCACGACGAGCCTAGTCTATACTAAAATGCTCTTCAACATGCAAACTGTGATATTTTTTTTGTTCATGATTGGAGGATACACTTTGAACTTCTGTCTTCTCTTAAAAAGGAAATCTATCGAGGAAGCTGTTCGCCATATAAGAAAGATGACTCTTAAGTTAAAACCTGCAGGAGCCGTTGACAGCAAGTGGATTAATTGTATATTATTTGTTTATTCATCGTACCTCTTGATTATGAGTGTCCCTTTTGTTTATGGAATAATAATTACACAAACCAATGCAAGTCTAGATAAACCGGACATTACCAATTTAGCGTTGATGTTATGTTCCTTTGTGAGCGGTATTTACGCTCATGGAGTTTACGGAATCGCTTTCATTCTCTGCAACTGTACATATGCTGCTTTGGGCAATATAGTGAGATACGAAATAGATGTTATAAAAGCGAACCAGAGAACCCAAACTTTAAGACATTCGGATTTCACCGAGGAAATCCAAGCTTTGCGAGAAATTTCGAGTGTTGTTTTGAAATCGGACAAGGCACTTAGCCACTGTACCTTTCAACTGTACGGCGTACTCTTCTTCGTGTTCTTGTCTGTAACGGGCGAGGCGATTGCCAAGAAACGTTCAAACGAAGTACCTCATCCTTCTTACGGTGTGTATATTCTACTGTTCTTGTTCTTATTTTACAAGCTAACGATGGCTGCTTCCAAGGTTTCTGAAGAAGGATCGCGACTAAAAGCCGCCTGCTTGAAATATTCGGGCTCTGTAGGTCAAAGTGATACATGTATGAAGCTGAATCAGTTGATATTTTTAAGTAATGTCAATGAATTAAAACTGTTTGTTACTGGAGGGCAAATCTTTGTTATCGACAGGAGACTTTTTCTGACTATTGGAAGCGCTGTGATTACATACGGCTTGGTTTTGTATCAGCTTTAGAATCTGCTCCATCAGACCAATCATTTATAAAATGTTTGCTTTACTCCATCCTTTCTAAGGTTGTAAAATATATGCCCCCCCCCTTTTGTTTTTTAGAGGGTGCACAGCCAACTGATTCTTCCCGTGGAATATACAAAAAAGTTCCCCAAGAATTAAGATTAATAATTACACATATACTATCCATAGTTTTCCAAAAAAATTGCAATATCCGATTTTCGCAATGTCATATTGATGAACTAGAAAATAGTTATTTGCACATGTTTGCAGATTAAGATGTTGAAAATATTCACTGCACATATCGAGACAAGCATGCCATGGAATTAAATAATAATTTTATGAAATTACATTTTTATAGAACATAATATTAGTAGTAGTAGATGGAATAGTTCTTTGGGAATTTTTTATGTACCTCACGTAAGGAATGTGGCAGTGCAGAGTTTGGGGAGGACTCGCTAAAACAATTTGTATTTATATTAAAAAATAAGGACTTAATGAATGTAACGCGTTAGGTAGTTCTGCCTTTAAAATCTAAAATGTACGTTTTAGAGTTATGAGCTAAAACTATGTTTATCACATCTTTAAAAAATGGACATATTTTAATTCTTTCTTTGAGAAACGTGATAATTTAAAATTTTGGTAATTTGAAAAATGCATAAAAAAAATTGAATACATACCATCTTAAAATTATTTAGACTGCTGAAATTGCCAAAACTACACAATTGTTTATGACTCATAATTGTGCAATTAGAAGATTCTTTGAATCTTTCGTTCTCACTTAAATACATTTGGTGCTCATTTTTATTTTAACGGGTATAGTACCTACTACATTGGACTAGGAAGTTGTTATCCTTTCAAATGTCTATATTTCATTTTTATTACCCGTAATAAAGCTAATAAAGATTGTATTTCTAAAAAAAATTCCATTGTATTAAAATATATTACACACACAAAAAAAACTCAGAATAAATATTCATTGGGGTGCATCCAGGATAATAATTCAAACTTTTCATTGAGAAAGTAAATCCGCTTTCCTGGTACCCATACACAATAGGGTGGGCCGAAAAAAACTTTTTTTCTTATTTCAAAACGCTATACCGCGGAAAACTTGCCTCTTGGGTAGATAAGTAAAATGCAACAAAAATTTTTAAAATCGGTTAAAAATTGCCCTAGCGCATCAGCCCTAAAGTTTGAAAAAATACGCTATTTTCATTATTTTTCGAGTAAATATAATAAAATAAAATAACTTCTGTAAGAAGTAGATACAGGCATACATTAGTAGAACAATGACCAGAAATGTAATTGAAATAAAAAAATTGAATAAATTTTAGAATTTATTGGTAGTTTATTACACCTGAAAACTTACGTTTTTACTAGAAATCCACATATTTCGATGAAATAAAAAACTTTTTCCTGATTGAGCAAAATTTTGTTTTTAATAATATTCTGCCTTGCTCGCTATCGCTCACAATCCTCCTCAACAGTTCTGCCGTTTTTACAGGTCGCTTCGCAATCAGAGGCCGCTTGTTGCTCATCAAAATAGCATCAAGATCTCTCACTAATTCGTACAATTAATTCCCTTATAAAACCTAACATAGTACTTTCTCTAGGTCTAGCTTATCAAAAATTTGATTCAAATATTTTCCCCATAATTACATTTTAATTATTCTCTTGAATTGGCACTTTAAGAAAAATAATTAAATACATCCCATGGAAAACAAGGAGAGCCACAATCTAATTCAAGTGTATTTTGAAGACTGAAGGATCATAGCCTTGTCTTTAAAAGCGCAAATAGTAGCTTTATTTACTATATGTAAAAAGCTGGGTTTTTATTCCAATGATATGATACCTTTGAACACACAATGACATCGTTACTTATAAGGGTTGGTAAATGGGAAATAACTTCTAATGATAAATTTAAACAAAATTGAGTGTGATACTTTATATATCAACGGAAAATAATTTAAGTAATATCTGCCTGATTTTACTGAATAATATCTGCCTGATTGGGCGTAAGTTATAAAATTAGAGAGCCTTCTTAAAAGCTTTACTACCCGTTTGTGAACCATGGTCAGTTAGTTCACTTTCACATAACTTAAGTGGTATCATATTAATCAATAAAAACGAAATAGATTTAATAAAAACTTATTTTTATCTCAGAATCATATATTGCTGCATGCGTTTACTTAAAAAGTAAATACTCCTCAAATGGATTCAGAAAATGTGTTTTAAGTTTAAAGTAAAATAAGAACTATCAACATTCATACCTGAAAATTTACTGAAAGTGGAATAAATACATGCTTTGTCCTTTCTGAAATCTAGCTTTTGAGTTAGTAAAATATTGTTCATTAAAGAGGAAGAATTATTATATTTATAGTCCATTTAACTAATGAAAGGAGTCAATAAGGGGTCCCAATTTAAAGATAAGTTTCAAGCGAGACCAAATCAAAATATTTAAATGGAATATACTCTTTGCTTCATACTACATTTCATGTAGGGAAGATTCACCAATCACCAACCATGATGCATGATTTATATAGTCCAATAAGATAGAACAACGACTGACTAGATCTTTGACAGATTCCCATGCCACTCAAATGCTTAAAAATGGTGACATAAGTGAAAGTCATCTTGAGTTAGGCTTGAAATACACTTCTAATTCAAAGTATTGAAAGAAAAGAGTTGGAGTCTTATCTCATACAATCAAAATAATTGAATGAAAGGATTATACTCAAAATCAAAGTTTTATACTATCTCAAAAATTGTTTTGCTTCAATAGAAATTTGGGAGTTTTTGATAAGCTAGAAAAAGTACTATGTTAGGTTTTATAAGGGTATTATTTGTGCGGATTAGCGAGAGATCTTGATGCTATTTTGATGAGCAACAAGCGAGCTCTGATCGCGAAGCGACCTGTAAAAACGGCAGAACTGTTGAGGGGGATTGTGAGCGATAGCGATCAAGGCAGAATGTTATTAAAACCAAAATTTTGCTCAATCAGGAAAAAGTTTTTTATTTCATCGAAATATGTGAATTTCTAGTAAAAACGTAAGTTTTCAGGTGTAATAAACTACCAATAAATTCTAAAATTTATTCAATTTTTTTATTTCAATTACTTTTCTGGTCATTGTTCTACTAATGTATGCCTGTATCTACTTCTTACAGAAGTTATTTTATTTTATTCCATTTACTCGAAAAATAATGAAAATAGCGTATTTTTTCAAACTTTAGGGCTGATGCGCTAGGGCAATTTTTAACCGATTTTAAAAATTTTTGTTGCATTTTACTTATCTACCCAAGAGGCAAGTTTTTCGTGGTATAGCGTTTTGAAATAAGAAAAAAAGTTTTTTTCGGCCCACCCTACTACACAATCTTGTACCTCTGATATTATTGATTTTTTAAATAATTTGAAGTTAAAGAAGGTCGTCCCGAAGGAGAAACTAATATTTATCTTTTCTTCATTTCCCAAATTTTTAATTAGAGAAAAACAAATCCATTGAATTATAAATATGCATGAGACATACGATCTCAAAAAACACCAAATGTAGGTAGATTTTAGTCTGAGGACAAAAGTTTTAAGGTTAATGTTATAAAAAAGTCACACCTAATGCAGCTAAAAAAAATACTTAATTAAAAGTGTTTAATGTTTGAAAACACAATTTCAATCAATCTGTATCTGTACCTATTGAAGCTTTAAACGTGTTTTTTGGACAAATTAACTGTCATTTCGTCACTAGTAGTAGAAAATCAATGATTTGAAAAGCAAAGACTTTTAAGAACGTCTCATAAATCAATCGATTTAGGCTGTTATAAAAGTCAATATTCCTAAAATTCATTCCCTATTCATCAGAAAGACTAATAAAATCAATGTATCTATACTGAAATAATGTGGCATCATAAAGAATATAAGATACTTTTCCCCCATTTTTAATGCTTCGGATGTAAAGAATATCCCTCAGAATAAGAAAACTGCTTTTTCTCTAGTTAAAGGGATAGGCTCTTTTGTGAGTAATAAGATAAATTATTTCGATTAATAATTGCAAGAATGAAGTTCCAGGAATAGCAACTTTTCTTTTGAAACCTATGATTATTTTCTCTGTAGAAGTATAAATTTTAATTCTTGGATACTTTTAACCTGAAAGAATGAAAACCAACCAGAAGCCAAAAAATTCATTTGATAAGATCCGTCATATTATGCTACTGTTCGGAATCCATATTGAAGACGTACGAAGAACAAGGGCTAGACATTATTGGGTGAGGTATTGGATGATAATAAGCTGGATAATACAAAGCTTTGGATTTATTTTCAGTTTTATTTTTGTTACCATGATTTTTCCTCCTTACATGAAACGAGAATTGATATATTCCTATTTTTGTGTTGGCCTTTTAATAAATTTAACATTTCAATGGAAAAGAAAAGAACTTGAAAAAGCTATGCATGAAGTTCAAAAACTATCTCTTGTATTGAACCCATATGGAGTCATTGGAAAAAAATCCATTAATACCTCATGCTTCATTTATCTAGCTTTTCTTCTTGGAAACTTAATTTCAATGATTGTTTTGCAAACTCAAATTACGGAAGCTTCGTTTGGTGGTTTCAATTACACATTTCCAAGTATTCAACCGGAATACTATGCAATTCAATCTAGAAAAAAAAATTTCATGCTCTCCTTGATGGAATCTAAACCCGCGGTTTACACTTTAAATATATTTTTCGATATTTCTCTCACTTTCTGCAGTGCTGTATTTGGATTAGCCATCATACTCTGTGGTAATTTCTATGAGGCACTGAGCAATATCATCATATCTGAACAGAAAATTCTCCAAAAGAAACTGTCCAACCATGCTCAGAATCCAGTCAACTTGCCGAAAGAAATCGACACCCTGCATGCCATCTCTTCTGTAGTAGAAACTGTTGACGGAGCTGTGAACTTGTGTTCACTGCAACTGTATGCAGTGTTCTTCAGTGGACTCTTCTCTATCATAGGCACTCTAACTACGAAGGAAGCGTACAGGTCCACAACTATGATGATTGACCTTAGCCTCTCAGCTTTTTTTGCTGGATATCTCTTTTTGAATTTTACTAAAGGCGCTTGTAAAGTGTATGAGGAAGGAAAACAACTTAAAAAAGTGGGACTTTCTTATTCGAGACTCTCTAATAACCGTGATAGTCATGGCAATTTGAGTCTTGTGGTGTTTCTTCAGAATATCAAGGAACTGAATTTGTATGTAACTGGTGGCAACATGTTCGTCATTGAAAGAGGTCTTTTCTTGAGCATCGGAAGTGCAATGGTAACTTACGGTGTTCTGATGTATCAGCTCAGTGGGACCACTGCTTATTAAATCATTTCTTGGGTTTACGGATTTATTTAAAATCATCTCTGTTAGTAACTGTATATATTTAGGGTTTTAACTGTAAACTACTGAAGCGTACTATTTCCTTTAGATTTTGATTTATGTGTATTTGAACCAATTGTTGGGAATTAGCCGACAGATCTAAAGTAAACTAGAAAAATGTGTAGCAGATATTTTAGAACACTGTCAAATTTAGCGGGAGATTTGATTGTTTTCGTTCATTGTATAACATTATTAGTATTGGAAATCTTTAGAGTAATTTTAAACATATTTCTCTGACTGCTCAAAATAAAATACTGAATTGGAATCAGAAATTTTCATCAAGAATACCGTAACAAAAGGGAGTTTAAGGGGGTAGGTGCACGAAACAAAATCCCTATCTCCATAATGTTAAAAAAAAGCATTTTTAAGGAACATTTTTTAAAAATCTACTGAGTGAAAGTTCCCAAATTTTTTTCTGAGTATTCCCTGAACTATATTACATACTTAAATGAGAGCTTTTAGTGCTATGATGCTTGGTTATTTTTTTAAAAATTACTATCAGGATGTACTTAGGATTTTTTTCAAAAAGACTGAAATTTCATGATGTTTCATGCTATAACTTCAAATTGAATGAATTTTTTGAGAACCCCCCCCATTATAATATGTAACATAGTGTCATTAATTGAATCACTTATTTCAGAAACATGTCAAACGCCACTTTTCTTGTTTTGAGATAACCGAGAAAAACTGTATAGAAGCTCACAACATATTTATGAAGGTGTTTAGTAATTTTTTTCTTAAAGTAGACCTCATTTGGGTATTTTATAGACAAAAATAATTTTTTACCATTTTTATTCTTTGCATAAAAAATTATTGAAATTTTTGCATTTGACAGGTTTCTGCAATAAACAGAGTATTCAGGTCTATTTTCATAGCTTAACTCTAATTCTTTTTAGGATTTGGTAATAAAAGTGGGAATATTAGTTGAAAATAGCATTTCCATATTAAATACTAACCCATAAAATTATTATAGAGTTCTTATTTTTTTCTCTTTTGGTTATTAGATGTACAAATACTCAGTTTTATAAATTATTTCAACTCTAGACTCAAAAATAGTGGTCAGCCTAATCAAAATGTTAATATAGACATCTTTGAAGTCAATTAGATAGTTGTTTAGAAGTAACTTTTTGTGGACAGTAAAACATTTTTGCTTTAAAAGACTACAAAATTAGTTAATTAGTTCAATATTATATCTGGGGTATAGATTTGATGACCACTTTTAATAAAGTGATTCATGAATCCAAAATATCAATCACATGGATGTAATAAATGGCCACAAGCATGGAAATTTTAAATACATAGGTACCAAAACGTCCTTAGTCTTGAGATTCGTTCAAAAACTTTAAAAATATGGGTTTTACTATGGCTTGATGGACCTAACATCTAAAGAATGACTTTTCCAATAGCATATAGTTTTTGTATGCGATTAAATAACAAACTGCAGCCCCAAACAAGCGGTAGATGAGACGGCATGAGCGAAATTCCCCGCAATTTAAGTGCAGAAACCTGTCAAGCGACGTCGTTTGACATGTTTCTGCACTAAAGCTGAAATTTAACATGCTGGAAAACTATTTTAAAATTCCGTTATTTTTATTATTCTTACACTAAAATGTGCGTTTACCCCTACAGAATCATATGGCACCAATAACTCATTTTTGAAAAAATTGGCGTTTGACATGTTTCTGAAATAAGTGATTCAATTATCATAACAAGTTACAAGTTTTTAGCTTTAATAGGTTTTGAGAAAATGTTCCTTATATGGTAAAAAGTACAGTTTTGAGAAAAATGAAATTTAGTAATAAACAAACTTATTACTAAAGTGGATATCAGCACCATAGATATAATATTTAAACTACAATTTTTTTTAAAAAAAAGCTAAATTTCAAAGCTAAACATGTAACAAAATGTTTATTTTGGTTTGAGGGGGCGTGGCACCACAATCACAGCTAATTACGCATTTATAATTATTTTTAAAAAATAATTAAAAATACTTCTATTCCGCGTAGAATAATAATTTTGGTATCGTTGGAAGCGTAAAATGCAATACTTTATGAAAATGCAAAAATTGAAATATGTGTTTTTTGGTCGAAAGTTGTGCACCTACCCCCTTAACGACATATGGGAGTCACCTTTCTTTGTCTTTATTTCAAACAAAAATATTATACAATATTTGAATAGAAAATTTTTACCTGATAAAAAATATCTACTGTTTTTGGTAAAAAATATTATTAAATAAAATTAATTCAAATTAAAAATGACACTTCAACATAACCATGTTTTTTGGGAGTATCTTAAATTTTTAACCATACATATCACACACAAACATTATTGATAAATACAAACCCTAAGAAAGAAATTATTAATTATATATCTTCTATATTACTATCTTCTATATCACTATATTAATTATATATCTAGTGAAATTCTCGTTTTCTAGCACCCTGAATATGTCAGAATATCTTTTTTTTCGTGCTCAAAATATATTTTATTGTGTCAATAAAGATTGTTTAAAACATGTGAGGTTTGGTCTTTTGTTTACAGTACTAAATACTTTTAAGCATCTGAATAGCACTATGAAAAGTACTATGAACGTAAACAGCGGCTTTAGCCGCCCCTTAAAAACAAACTAGTTACAGGTATATTATGAACATTATTTTTACTAATGCAGTGGAATTTGCTTATATTTCTTTATTTTTTAGTTTTTTACATTCTGAACAGCTTCAAAATAAATAGATAATAAATAGATAATTGTTGAACTCCTCTAAAAATAAACTTTTATCTATGCTTCAGATGACAAGATTAAATTAAAAGTAGGTATTATCAAAATTTCCTACTCACAACTTCAATATTATAATCTGCTATAAAAAATTGCAATAAACTGAAACTTATTAAATGAAAATTTTAAAATGACCTTTGCATATTTTAAATTAATTATCTTATGAAAACTTCGTTTTAATTTTAAAATTTTTAATACGATTTTTATATTTGTTAACGCACTTTCACACTTAACTTTTTAGGAATAGCAATAAACATGTCTGAAAAATCCTTTTTTGAAAAACTACTAAACTAAAACGTAGAACATAAAATATACTATAACTTAAAGAAAAAAAACCGCTTTTATAAAAACGTTAATTGATACTTTTTATGTAAGTAAAACATAACCTATTTTCTAATGAGTAAAAGTAAAGCGTTGGACGCGAAGTATAATTTAAGATAGTAAAATAAGAAAAGTCAAGCTATTTTCTGTAGTAGCTACATTATTTTGTCTTCAGGGATACAAATACAAATATACAAATGGTTTGTTAGTAGATAATAGTTTGTGTTTTTTATTCTTATTTCTAAATTTCGATAGGAGATATATTCCATGTTTCTTGAGCGCGCGTGCGAAGAAACATGATGAAATACCTCCACAAAACCGGCAAGTTACTAACGAACCAAAGAATTTCTACTTAGGAAACACTTATAATATAGGGAAAATGTCATTTTTAAAATTTTCAAAGCATGGATATAATTTCTTGAGAGCTCGATTCAGAAAGTCTTCCGAACCCTTCCGCGGGTGCTTCGGGGGCACTAACGCCTCAACCGCTTTTAGTAAAAATCATTGCTGTCTATTTTCATTAAATTTGGGTCCTTGGGGATGGGTTAGGACCTTTTGAAAAGGAATTGCGTAAAAATTAAGAGGAATCGAAAGAAGAATATCTTAAGAATATCGAAAAAAAACCTCTGTAATTTTTAGCTATTTTTTGCCTTTCTAGGGGGTAATATCCCCTTAAACCTATCCATTCGCCACAAATTTTCATATTATAGAAATTTATTCAACCTTCCTTGTGTCCCTTTGGGAGTAATTTAAAGACTAGTAATGCTTTTTGACCCTGAAAATAGAGTTCGAAGTCATTAAGTCATCGAAAAACGTAAAAAGGGGCAGTTACCCAAAAATCTGAGCCCGATGGAGAAAAACGGGGGTCGGATTCAGATTCAGGGGATTATTTTACATAAGAATCTGCTTGTGTTGTGTCAGAAGCATTTTGACCCTATTTTTTTGTCGAGTAGTGATTTAAGATATTTTCATGAAGCTTTTTTCAGTGCATTTTTGTCATGATATTGCAAACAATTATCTAATTGAAGTTCTTGTTATTTTCTCCTTTAGTTTATAATTATTTTTTAATTTTTTTTATTTCGCCTCTAGAGGCGCTGTAAGCCGACTCAAGGCATTTAGCACGGTTACCTAGGGATACCCTCCTATAAGAGACGTTGGTTCCAAATAAAATCCGTGAAACGGACTTATGAAACACCCTGTATATGTATATAATGTTCAGCTGACTTAATATCTAATTCAAGGGTTGTTAACTTTTTAAACATAGCGACCCCCTCGTTCAAATATTTTTCCGACCCCCTAAAAAGAATAATGCTACTTTTTAAAATTTAAAATAGTTGTAATAAATTGTAACTATCACACTTAACTTATTAAGAAACATTAATACACATCGCTTTAAAAGTAAGACAAGTAATAAAACCACTGATTTTTTTACAGTCTAAATAGAAAGTATTAATTTATTTACAAATTATTTATTCCAATATTCCAATTTAATACCTGCTTTTTTCGACCCCCTTGAACCACCCTTCTTCTACCACCCCTTATTAACCAACGCTTAATACTTTATTTTTATTCATCAAAATTAATTATAGTTATCTAAAAGTTATTTTCCAAATTTAAAGTATTTACTAATTATTACAGTTCTCATGATCTTTTTAAAATCGATGCCTTTTTCTCTAATACACTTTTTAACATAGGTTATTAAATAAATATTTAGATTTCGCCTTAATTTGTTAAGTGCAGTATGTATGAAAAGTTAATAAAATACATATACAAAAAAGATACAATTTTATTACAAGCACCAATCCAATAAGTTATTCTTTCATACAAAATTTACAAATTCATTTTTCTGACCTATTACCAAATGGTTATTGATCAATTTAAGTCGATGTGTTAATGAATTCATAAATACAATATTGACTTTTCAAACCAATAGTCTTCTTTTTGCTACATCAAAAGCTTATGTATTGAATATTTCATTTTTCAATGACTTGTCTTATTGTATTCGTCCATCTTCTTTTAAAATATGAAAGAAAATATTTGATATCATGTTTTCTTCAAAAATGGTAAAAATCTATGAATCAAGAAAATGCATTATTGTCATTAATGCACATCTATATTTATCTGTTTTTTTAGGTGATTCAGTTTAGGAGTAAACAAATTAAAGAGTAGATGTAACGATTGACACAAGTTCGCAAAATGCAAACTTTACTGTAAACCCGATCTCTATTTAAATTGAGATCCTTCACACGATATAAAGAGATGAATTCTGGATCCGAACACAAGAACCTAAATACGAATTATATAAATTTTAAAGATAAGTAGATCTTTTAGGGTAGTTATAACCTATTATAACTATTTGTTATATCCTTTGATACAGTATGTGATAACTTTTTAAATGGGAGGAAAATGTGACACCCTCTCTCAGTTTAAAATTGAAGTAGTATTCTCATATGCGATCTTATTAAAAGTAATTCCTTTGTTATTGAATAACAGTGTCATGAATTAAATAGTTGCTTTTATAGACAAATATCTTTAAATTGTTCTTCAATTCAATTATAAAGTAACGTACTCTACAATTAATAAATTCTGAAATATCGAATTTTTCACTATGTTTTTTAAATAGATGATGTTTTTTTAACTCTTACAAATGCGTATCATTGTAAGAAATTATTCTTCTAATTATTGTATATTAACGCTATCAATTATATTGTATATTAACGCTATCAATTATATTGTATATTAACGCTTATTGTATATTAACTAATTAAGAACAATTAGAAACATGGGTATAAAATCTGTGTGGATATTAAATTTATCCAATTGCGACTATTTCTATTAGTTTTTTATTGTATATCATCCAAAAACTGTGCTTTGAATGATACAAAACTCTATGAAAAATGAAGCAAAAAGCAAATCTTCTGGATAAAGTTTGTTGGATTTTGCTATGGTATGGAATACCAGTAAAGATTCCATACAATAGGAAGTCCAGTTGTGTAAGTTCTTCATTGATAAGATATTGGATAGCATTTAGTGTGTTGATTAAGTTATTAACCTTCATACCATCTGTATTTTTTCTACATACAATTCTACCACAATTTTTTTCCACTGAATTGCTGTACTTCGTATTAGTAGGTGGTTTTTTAACCAATGTAACATTTTTTATGAAAAGAAAAGAACTCGGGAAAGCCTTTGACAATGTACAAAACTTATCGGAAAGATTGAATTGCTGTATAGTGTTGAGAAACAAGCATTTCAATCGCGAATTAGGCCTCTTTATGTTTTCCATTTTGCTGAACTTCGTCACCATATTAGTATTTAAACTGCAAATGGAAGAATCGGAATCTAAAAAATATATGATTCAAATACATTCAGAATTTGTAACGAAAATTTTGGATTTCGTTCTCGTTATGAGTGTAAATGTTTGTATGAATATGTCTACTGCATCGTATGGAGTAATCATGCTGCTTTGTCACAACATGTTTTTGGCAGTTAGTAATACTATCAAATCTTATAGAGAAACTTTATGTGTAAAGCTTTATAATACTGAACAGATAAATCTTTCGCATGAAATAGAAACACTGAATTTGATGTCATCTACAGTTGAAAACGTCGATGGAGTTTTGAATTTGTTCTCTTTGCAACTATTTGCAGTGTTCTTTTTTGGAGTTTTCTCAGCTATAAGTGCGGGAATTTCAAAGAAAATATTTGGGTCAATAATGATTCTCTGCACTATGATATTTTCTATAGTGGCATGTGCTTATATAATGTACTTGTTCACCATAAGTGCATCTGCAGTGTCCGAAGAGGGCCAAAAGCTCAAGAAAGTGGGTGCCAAACTTTCCAGTAAATTTACTTCTCGACCTAATGATTCTAGCATATTATCATTTTTAGTGTTTCTTCAAAATATAAAGGACGTGGATTTTCATGTTACTGGAGGAAACATGTTCGTTATCAACAGAGGGATTTTTTTAAGCATTGGAAGTGCCCTGATAACATATGGTGTACTTTTATATCAGCTCAGCTAGAAATATTTTTTAAAAAATGTGTACTTACGAGACTTTTACAATGAAACCGGTATATATATATAACAATACTGTTTCTAAAGATAAACTGTCGATAATGGTATTTCTCTATGGTCCCATTGAGGTCAAAGCCAACAGTAGCAAACTGTCTATACCGATAACCTCTCAATAAAAGTATTTTTTCTATACGTACAGTATTGTTAAAAGACAGGTTTCACTGTAATTTGAATTATTTTGAATGATTTATCCTAATAGTACAGGAACCCTTATGGTTTCTACAACCGGTTGGAAAAAGTATGTACATTATCTTACATTATCTTAAGTATATTATCATTGACTTTATAACGTAATATATCATGTGTGTACTTTACATTTCTTGCATTAATAAATGTTTATAACCTCTTTCTCCTAAATTTATGAAATTTTATAAACCAATTGATGTTTTTTTCTAATTCAATTAAAATTTTCTGAATTAGAGTGCTTTAATCAACAATCCACACTCTTACGTCTTAACAAAGATTTTACTGAAAGTAAAATATTTAATTTAACTTAACTTATAAAATTATAATGCACGAAACAAAGACAACCTGTCACTCTTTGATACTGAAAATAAAATTATCGACTTTTTGTATTGTAAAAGGAATCAAAATTGGTATGAAATTAATTTTATTGATTTCTGTATTCAAAGAGAGAAGATTATGACAGGACCCATTAACGATTTTTGTTTAGGATCATGGGCCAAGAAAAGAGGTTTTCTTAAAGCGCAAATATAAAAGAACTTCTTTATGTATCAAAATACCTTTTTTGAGGGAGATTTTTGAATGACAAGTGTCAATCTCCTTCGTGATAGATATTTATAAACAGTTTGGATGGATTTCAGTGCTCACTGAAAAGATACATCGGTTTGTAGCAAATTCCTTGTTGCTTTAACTCAGTTTTGTTTCAGCATAAATTTAAAAGAAATGATTCCAAAATTTCTATTTAAAAGAAATGAGTTGAATTCCATCTGTTTTATTTTCCTAATATATGGAATACCTTTAATCGAAACAATTAAATACAGTAACAATCCAGCAGAACCTGCTCGTCATTTATTTGTGAGGATTTGGTTGATAGTCACTATCATTTTTAAAACACTGACTCTACTCACCTATTTAATCTTTGTCCATTTCATTATGCCTCCTTTTTCAACAACATCTACGGCTTATGTTTTAGTATTAGGAGGGAACATCGTAGGTTTCCATTTGCTCTTTAAAAGAAACGATCTGGCGAGGTCTCTAAGCCATATCAGAAAGCTGACGTACCAGTTGAATCAAAGTTCTACCACTAGAAACAAATGGAGCTCTCTATTGCTGCTATTATTTTTTGTATTAATATTTATTAATTCATTGGGAACAATTTACATGCATGTTAAGGTTGTGGAAAGTTACCCTGATATTTTCAGACCTTTGTTCGACCTTCGTTCTGAAGCAATCCAAAAGGTCCTTAATTACCTTGTAATCTTTGGAGTTAATGCTTCTTTACACATAAGCGCCGTAACTTACTTTTTGACCCTGTTGTTATGCGATAGCATTTATTTAGCTCTCAGTAACATAGCGAAATCCTACCGAAAGCTTCTAAAGTGGAAGTATTTGAATAACGAGTGGTCATTTTCGACTGAAATCCAAAACATACACTCTATATCTTTTGTTGTTAAGAAAGCGGATAAGTCTATTAATGCATTTGCTATTTACCTACTCGGAGCTTTCTTTGGAGTGTTTTTCTCCTTTCTCCATGCCTTTATAAAAGGATTTTTTATCAATGCAATGCCAAAAACTATGTTTATAGCTTTAGTTAGCACAGTCCTATGTTTGAGCGGTCTCTTTTACATGATCATCACCAGTGCAGCTTCCGTTTCGATTGAAGAACAGAAGTTAAAAGAAGAGGGTTCGAAGTATGCAAGTAGACTAGTTGCTAAAGGCAAAGACTCGGCCATGTTGGGTTTGATAGTGTTTTTACAAAACCTGAGAGAAGTGAACTTAGCCGTGACCGGGGGCGGCATGTTTGTGATCGATAAAAAACTCTTTATTTCCATTGGAAGCGCCATGATTACTTACGGAATTATTTTATTTCAATTTAGTGTGGGAGTGCAGGATAACCTGTAATCCTCTAATTAGGACTGAAGAAATTTTAAATTTCTGACAAAAATTTAATTATTTGAAGAAAAAAAAATTAGATTAGGGCAGTGCTTCTCAAATTGCGTTCTCCCACCATAGAATGTTTAGAGGTGGTAGAGAAATTATAGAAACATCATCTTAAAAATCTAGCAGCACTTAAATATTTATTGATACTTATTGATACATGGTGGTTTAGTGCCTGGTATAAGTCTACTTTTGCATCAATCCTACATTCATATGCTTCTGTTATTAATAGCTTCTTCAAATGCTTTTGAAAAACTAATGAATGAGTAGGTAAATTTTTCTTTAAAGTTTGTACAGGAGAAGAAAATCTATAGAGAATTGTATAGATAAAAACAAGAGCTAGCAGTATTTCTTCTAAATTTTTAATTTAGCTTCAATGATTTCTGATGTTTATTATTCATCACGAGTATTTACATTCATTCTGAGGATCACGGGTGGATTTCACCAAACCAATCATTAAATATTCTCTCTGTTGACACTCTTCTTGTCTATGAAGTCGACAATTGTGTTGAAAAACTGTTCCGGATCATCACAATGATCTGAATGGCTGGCATTCTTTAACTTCATTGAATTCTGCCCTGGGAAAACATCTCAGTATGTTTTTTTAATCCTTTCTACTGAAAATGGCACAAAAAACAAATCCTTTCGTTAGACAATGATACATTATTTAATAGAGAATACTGATTTAATGCTGCTGATCCCTCGCCTCAACTTTGATAGTTTCCGTAAAAATGTCTTCTTATACTTGCTTTAGCAGTTTAGAGTTAATGAATCTAACAGTAATAAAATACCTTTCAGATAAATTTCAATCTAGTGCATATTTTACACATCTTGTTTGAACTTCTGCAGTCTGTTAAAATGTAAATGTTTTGTAAATGTTTTCATATTTTGTTTTATTTTCATGTATTATGTGTTTCATGTTAAGCAAATTACATTCCACTGATGTGTGTGATTTTTCATAATTTAATTTTGATTGTTAATCTTTATTTCGCCTGAACGAGTCTTTCCCCTTGGCTGTGTTCATAATTTTTTTCAGAAAATGATGAAGATCTAGAACAAAGTCATCCGCAGTAAAATTATCAGTCCACTCGCTGTCTCCATGGTTGAGTAGATCAAAGAAATATGACTGTAATTGCAGAAATCATAGAAATATATATATAAAAAATATGCATCTGTATTAGTGTGATCCTTATATGACCAAAAAAAAATAATTTTTTTTAACATTTTCCAGTCGCATTCTTAAAAAATGTTCCAGTACAGTGAAAAGTAAATTGGTAAAATTTTGAAGGATAAAATATAATATTTAGACGTAGCTCAAGAAAGCTTAAGTTTGGCGATTTCAGTTAAAAACAAAGTAATATTTACAAAAAGAATTTAAATCAAAGTAATAATTTTTAATATGACAGTAAATTAATTTTACATTTTAAATAAGACGAAATCCGAGTTCATTAAAGTTCATAAAAAGTTTAACCTTTTCAATTTGAAGCCTTAAACAATAGTAATTAATTTAATTTGTTAAATCTAAGTTCTGTCTCAAGGATAAGTTTTTCGGAGCTCCTCCACAACTTTCGTCGGTAGCTGAAATTGAGATTTATATCCATTAAATCACCAAAAGCACATGAAAATTACCTCCAAAAGTGTTTTAGGTTTAAAAAACTCAACTAATATTTTGAGATACATTATTGAAGTTTGAATGTGTTTTCAACCAGTTAACTGTCATTTTGAAGCTTGTGAATCAATAGCACATGATCAGAAAAGCACGAATTTTTAGAACGTTCCATAAAAACAATCGATTTACGCTCTTATGGAAGTATGCATTCCTAAAATTAACCCTCTTTTAATTTCAGAAAAACTTATTAAAATCGATTATTTCATATCGAAATAATGTGACTCCCCCCATTTTAAGTTTTTTGAAGATGATAAAGAATCTTCCTCAGAATAAAGAAACAATATCTTCTATTCTTGCCTAAGTAGGGATATGCTCCCTTAGGAGGAAAAGAAACATTACTTTGGTATTCGTTACTTTATATTTAAATGAATTATAATTTTTCCTTATGACATAAGGTATATCTGTCCTTAGATAGTTAGGGTGACCAGACGTTCCTCTTTTCACGGGACAGTCCCGGTTTTTGCCTCTGTCCCGCTGACCAAAAGTGCCGCCCAAATGTCCCGCTTTCTCATTAAGTCCCACCATGGGCGTCATTTAGGGGGGGCAGGGGGGGGCAATTGCCCCCCCCCCAAGGTTTCCACTCTTAATTGAAAATTTGCTGCAAGTCCCTTGAAAATTTGTAACTTCCACAAGGAGCATCGGATTTAACTCAAAAAGTCCCAAAAGGAGTTAAAACACTACTTTTGAGGGTCAAATTTCAAAAATTTCTGGGGTGGAACCCCCAAACCCCCTCCTGACCTTTGATGTCTGTTATACCTTGATGCCTTGAAAATTCTGCCCCTTACAAGAAGCGGTTCCCTATGGAAAACAAAGAGTTTGAAACCCCAAGGAGTTTGAAAAGGAGGTAAAGCACTGGTTTAATGTGGTGAATTTTCAAAAATTTTTACTGGGGGCTTATCTCTGCCCCCCCCCCTTAAAAATTTGAGGTTTATTTATAACTTTTTCCCCTAGAAAATTCTATGCTTTACAAGGAACTGTTCTTTTTGGATGTAACCCAAAGGGCCTCAAAATGAGCTGAAACACTACTTTAAGAGGCAAATTTCAAAAAAATTTCTGGGGGAGAACCCCCAGACCCCCCTTTACTTCTTTTTACATATGTATGTTACACAGTGTATTTCCCTTGAAAATTCTGCCGCTTACAAGAAGCGGTTCCCTCTGGGTGCTCCCCAACAATGAGGTTACAAAGGAGATAAAACACTAGTCTAAAGGGAGTTTAAAGGGAAATTTTAAAAAAAACCTGAGGGAGGACCTCCGGCTCCCCTTGAAACTGTGACGTTTATTTGTATTGTAACTTTTTTCTCTAGAAAATTATGTGGTTTACAAGGGACTGTTCTCCTCGGATTTAACTTAAATGTTGTAAAAATGAGGCAAAATTTCTCAAAATTCCCCCATTTTTACTTAGAGCTCACTTCACTTGAGTCACCCCCCCCCAAAAAAAAATCAAGTCTGGTTACGGCGTGGCCCAGCCCCACTTAAAAAAAATCCTTGCCCCCCCCCAACCAAAAACTGAAATGACACCCCTGAGTCCCACTTTTCTGACTAAGTTTCATTAAATAAGAAAAATGTCAAGAAAAACATAGATTTAATTTTTTTTTTGGGGGGGGGATAATCTTTTAAAAGATCCTATTTGGTAGACTGAATTGTTACTCATTTATTAGTTGTTATTAGAAATTTAAAATAACTGATTTAATAAACTATCATATTACAGAAGGGTGTGCAATCAGGGTGCTTTAATAAGGTTCAACCCCCTCTCAAAGTTTGGGTGATTAGTTCTGTGCAGTATTTTTTCTCTTCAAAATTCAGTCTATCCCAATTGTCTGAAAATGAGTTGAAACTTTTTTTTATAAAAATTTTTTTGGGGGGAGGTCCCCAACCCCCCCCCTATTTGACAGATTAAAAGTAATTTCCTAAAAAGTTCTTAAACTGTACACAAAGTTTAAGTAATATCTTCTAATAATCTTAAGCCCGTCTTTTACCTTTTTAGATGTGTGTAAGAGATTTATAATGGGTATTGGTTTACCCCCATTCCGAAGCAAAACGTTTATGAGTGTGTTTCATGCAAAATTTATTTCCACGTGAGATTTAAAATCTTCCGTTTGATTGAAATATTGCACATCTGAAAAAAATAATAACCTTCCTGGTCAGTGAAATGTCCCGCTTTTTAGATTTAAAAACTTGGTCTCACATTATAATGTACTAAATTTTCCGGGATTGATGTTTCACACAACACCAAATGACACGATCCTTAATCCCGGAAAATAGAATGAATAAATAAATAAGAGCTTAAAATTACTTTTTAGAACATCAATAATTAATAAAGAACATCGTTTTGGAATTGTAATTTTTTATCTCGTCAAACTTAGATGGATAAGGTAGAGTTAAACATCGTTCTGAAATTGAAATTTATAATAAAATTTGTTATGGGAGAATAGACCTACTGAGGACTGGTGTATTTGGTGCTTATTTTCGATTCCTACATGAAGAACGCAACAGTGTACCGATCGACCAATAGGAGTGTGCTTTAGCTCCTCCTCCTTCAAAAAAAAGAGACCACAACAAGAACACGCTTTTGGTTTATGCTTTTTTGTTTGTTCAAATACCTATTTTTTTGTTATTATGATGGAGAATGAAATGGAGTTCTCTTCAGATACAAATTTCATTGAAAAAAGAAGATTTGGTAAAAGTAAGACTTAAAGTTAAAGATAAATATGAATTTATGGTGTGGCTAAAGGTATAATATGATGATTACTTCTGAAGTTTTTATCATTCATTTTTAAAGTGAATTCATCATTTGAGTAGATTGAGATAATTCAGAGTAGGGTTTTTTTGCGATTTTTTAAATAAGTTATTACACAAAATTTTTCCTAATTTAAAAATAAGATAATATTTTTTCCTATACATGCTTGTCTCTGCATTTAGAGATGCTCAGCTAGGCATGTAGGAAGCAAATTAGATGTAAATTAAAAGAAATCATGAACATATTTTAAATATAGGGGAGAGATGGGTACCTGAAACATATTTTAGTAAATTATTTTTCTATTCAATGATATTACTTATTCAAACACACCTAATGTATATATTAAATAAAACTAATTCAAATAAGTTCCTGACTTTCATGAAATGTTCCTGTTCAAGTGACTGATTAGTTGATTGTTTGGCAAGTTTTATTTCTTATCAACATTTTGGTAAGGGATTTAATATTGATTTGATACTTAAACAAATCTTAATTGTAAAGCTAACATCACAGATTTTTCTTTGTGTTACATATAGTTATGTTTTAAAAGTCGCATGTAGACTACTATATAGTACAATGTGTATTTAGAAAAAAAGTTTCATTTAATGCTCATTTATATAATACTTATGAAGTCTAGTTTTCTCTTAAAAAATGCTAATTTATAAAGGAAAGTATGTGTCAAGATTTACATTAGTTGTCTGATATTATAAGCACTTCATTATTTATATTGTACCTACAAACATTATAAAGTTAATTTTCACTTAAAATGATTGTTCTTTTGAAAATTGGTCACACTGAAGTTGTGGGATGAGCGTTATTAAGCATTTTGCCTCAATAAAATTATTAAAATTAATCATTACTTGGCTACTTTCTCTTTCAGTTTATTCGGTTCAATTCCCTTAACGTTCCCGCTGAATATTGCAAGGCTTTTTTTTATGCTATACATACAGATATCAAAAAATTATACTGATTTTTATTGATAAACAGAATAGTTTATTGATTTCACTAAACATTTTAACCTATGAGTTTGAAATTAGTAATATTTCAACTTTTTGGTGCTCAAAAGAACATTACAGTATTTAGTAGGGTCGTAAATGGAATTGAATCCCGTTTATTCATATCTAACTCAAATTCTTATCTTTGCATGAATATATAACTAAGAAACTAACATGGCATTGATTAAAAATAAATGAAGCACAAATGTCCACGGTATCTTAAGAAGGATCTTTATTAAATTAACAAGTCATGTTTTTTACCCATAAGCCCAATAATTCATAAAATTAAAAACAATCAAGACATCTCAAGTTTTATAAAATGTAGGGTTAGACTTCAGTATGTCCTGCCAAATATTGCCAAGCTGTTTTAAAATTTAAGAATTAGAAAGATCTCAATTCAAAGCTAATCAATTAAAATATCTACAATTATATCAATGAAAGTCAAAAAAGGTAGAAACATTCGAATATTTTTCATCTAAAATGACTAAGCAATATTAAACAGGACAGTCTACATAATAAATATAGGGAATGATGAAGTTTGCAGTGTTATTGGTACTTTAAAATAAGCCAGACACAAATCTAGATCACTGGATTTATTGATAATCTTTCACTGTTAATGTTAAAACATAAAACAATTAAAAGCTTCCTGCTAGTTAAGATATTTACATTTATATCATCATATAAAATACTTACAATTAATAACTTTCAGCAGAAAACAAAGTATTAGTTCCCATTTTCTATTTAAACATTTTAATCACAAAAAACACAGTTTATTGTTTACAACTTGACATATCGTCTATAAGAACTGCAGTAAACCTTTAGAGAGAATTCTCGCATCAGTAATTTATTCAACTGAGATGTAATAGACGACATTAGTGTGACGTCACTTGCTTGTTTGGAAACGTGTACTCTATCCGTGATTGGTTCCGTGATTGGAGGTAAATACGTACGGAACCAATCACGGATGGAATCTACGTTTCCAAACAAGCAAGTGACGTTATGACTAATGTCGTCTATTAACACCCGTAGTCTTTACTGCGACAATCCCTGAGCTGCATATTAACATTAATATATTATTTTGAGTATACTTTTTACTGTTTATAGCGCTCAATAGTGTGATCCACAATGTAAACAAAAGTCTCGACTTCGAATAGACTCGTTTCCTCGCGGCGGCTTTGCCCTGTAGATGTAGTGAAGGGAGGAGCTAAAACGAGTAAACAAGCAATCCTATTGGTCGATCGGTACACTGCTGCGTTCTTCATGTGGGAATCGAAAATAAGCGTATTTGGTCTAGGATTCTAATTAAAATATATCTCGGAATAGGTAAGAGTCATGAATAATTAAAGAAGTGAATTGAAAAAGAATTGAGCCCCATTACTTTCCTTTTTGTAGCAGAGAACGTACAGGAAAAATTAAGTATTTTTTATCTGATTGAACAGTTTATAGATATCATGTTGGGTAATCGTAAGTCTGTTTCTTGCCAGTTTGATAAAATTGGGTGGTTCCTGATATTCTGGGGCCTTCCTATCGATATATTCCCGAAAAAGAGAAGAACCTGCATCGGGGGTTTTGTTTCAAAGATGTGGATGGTATCTTGCTTAATCCTAAAAACTATTATTTTCACGATGAACGTAATCTATAATGTATCGCTTATGAGCATACACAACGTGACATATTTTTCGTTCATGATTACAGGATACACTTTAAACCTCTGTCTTCTCTTAAAAAAGAAATCTATCGAGGAAGCTATTCGCCATTTAAGGAAATTGAATCTTAAGTTAAAACCAGGAGGAACCGTTAAAAGCAAGTGGAATAATCTTTTATTATTTGCTTACTTATCGTACCTTGTGATTATGATCCTCTCTTTGGCTTATGAACTAATAATGATTATACTAAACAATGCTGGTGGACCAAACCTGGATATTGCTGAGTACGCGTTATTGTTTTGTCACTCAGTGGGTTTTTTTTACGCTCAGGGAATTTACGGAATCGCTTTCATTCTCTGCAAATGTACATATGACGCTTTGGGCGATATAGTGAGATACGAAATAGATGTTTTAAAAGCGAACCAGATAATCCAAACTTTGAGACATTTGGACTTCAGCAAGGAAATCCAAGCTTTGCGAGAAATTTCGAGTGTTGTTTTGAAATCGGACAAGGCACTTAGCCACTGTACCTTGCAACTGTACGCCGCACTCTTTTGTGTGTTCTTGTCTGCAACGGGTGAGGTGATTACCAATAAAGATTCAAACAAACTACCTCATCCTCTTTATTTTGTGTATATTCTACTCTTCTTTTTCTTATTTTACATGCTAACGATGGCTGCGTCCAAGGTTTCTGAAGAAGGATCGCAGCTTAAAGCCGCCTGCTTGAAGTATTCGGACTCTGTAGGCCAAGGTGATACATCTGTGGCGAGCTTACTCACCACTATAAGAGTCAGATTTATCTAATGGGTTATAAATACCGACTGAAGCGATTATAACTCCGGAGTATACTTTTGAGTCGTATGACCTTCGGATCGGTATCTCCCAGTGGCTCGCACTTGCCACATTGGTGACCCGGCATACGAACACGCACCTTCACCACCTCCACTTACGGTCACCAGCTCCAAACCACCCTCTTCGCTGTGGTTGGGTTCGCAGCACTTCGCCATCGCTCTCGGCTTCGCAACTTCACGCCTCGGGAGATTCAAACATGTGCCATAGGCTCCGCACTCCCGACGTCTCACCCTCACCTAGCCACGAGAGCTTGGTTCACGAATCCAGCCTAGCTGCATTCTGGAGGGGGAGTACTGTGGCGAGCTTACTCACCACTATAAGAGTCAGATTTATCTAATGGGTTATAAATACCGACTGAAGCGATTATAACTCCGGAGTATACTTTTGAGTCGTATGACCTTCGGATCGGTATCTCCCAGTGGCTCGCACTTGCCACACATCTATGAAGCTGAACCAGTTGATATTTTTGAGTAATGTCAATGAATTAAAACTGTATGTTACTGGAGGGCATTTGTTTGTTGTTAATAGGAGACTTTTTCTGACTATCGGAAGCGCTGTGATTACCTATGGCTTGGTTTTGTATGAGCTATGAAAGCAGTTCCATGAAAATAAAAGCTTTGAAGCAGCGGTTCTTAAATGTTTTGCCTTACTCCTTTTGTTAGGTTAGAAAAAATTATATACCCCTTGTCGTTTTTTATATTAAAAATATAAGAGTATATGGGTCATTTCCGAAAAAAACATTCACACTGCGTCCAGGAAGTTGATACTTTTTTATTAATAAAAAATATTATCTGGAAAAAAGAAATTCTATTCTTCAGGACCTCTAATGGTGCTTAGTAGTTGAGAATATTTTACTAAGATAAAAGTGAAATATTATAACCTTAAAGAGTTCTTATTTTTATGGGAAGCACCGAAAACAGTGTCCCACTTTTAGTAGGGGGAAAATAAGGTTTTTAGGGGAACAAATTTGAACAAATGGTTTGTCAACGGTTTTCAGCTCTACTAGATGTACTTAATGGGAAAACGAAAGTTTACCAAAATCGGATCGTGGGAAGTGGGTTTTTTTCAAGATGGCCGCCATAAACATGGAAAATCAAGAAATCCTATAGGTTTTGTGTTTAAAACGTAAATAAACGTTCTTCAATGTATGATTTGAGTAGAATAAGTATGGTACTGGGTAAACTGAATGATATAAAAATAGTTTGCATAATCTGGCAACCGGGAATGGATTTTTTCCAAGATGGCGGGCGGAACTTTCATATAAAAGGATGTGATGATTCTGAATTTTTATGAAATATATTTTCACAGATTTTTATAAAATATATTATTTAATTTATTCTTATTTTAATAATTTTTCATTCTAAGTAATGTAATAATGCTCAGGATACAATTAAGAGGCAGATTTTATAAGATGCAGGCACAGGTCGCTATTGTGACCATTTTTGATTTTGATGAAATTTATATTGTGGGTTCTTCTAATGATTTTAGAATACCCGTTTTTTTTCTTTTTCCCCAAAAAAAATTTTTTAGGCCTAAAAAATTCCGAAAGTTGGTCGCGACACAGTATTTTTTTCGAATCGATATCTTTTTGTACTCCTTTTTCTCTGTGCATTGAGGGTCAATCAAAGTAATTCTGGTGATAACAACATGTCCTTAGGTAGCTAAAACAAATTATTTTGTGAATTTCATGGTTTACCTTCAGTGCAACCTGGAAGGGTTCGCCAATCTTTGTCGCGGAAAGTGAAAAAACGCCAAATTTGAGCCCTTATGGACCCCATCATTGAGGGTCAACACAGTTTGGGGGGTTAACTTGTGTAGTACTACTCAGTATTAACTTATTTAGCCCATTTATGCATTGTTGACCCTCAGATTTGCCAGGAAATAGCTACTTTTATAAGCTAAAATGCTCTGAAATACAGTCACCAAATTGATCTTTTTTTTTTGTTTGTTAGTTACAAAAGTCAGTTTTAAGTACTCGCAGGGCCGAAAACCAAAGATCTGTCAACTGTCTCTTAAAGTACAGGTCTCATGCTACCAAATGCCATTTTCAAGTTCCTCATTGACCCTTAATGCTCTGAAATACAGGGTCACCAAAATTACCTTTTTTTGCTTTATTAGCTACAAAAGTAGCTATTTTCCTGCAGCCCTGAGGGTCAACGATGCAATAAATGGGCTAAATAAGTTAATACTGAGTAGTACTACACAAGTAAACCCCCCAAACTGTGGTTGACCCTCAATGATGGGGTGCATTAGGGCTCAAATTTGGCGTTTTTTCACTTTCCGCGACAAAGTTTGGCGAACCCTTCCAGGTTGCACTGAAGGTAAACCATGAAATTCACAAAAAAATTTGTTTTAGCTACCTAAGGACATGTTGTTATCACCAGAATTACTTTGATTGACCCTCAATGCACAGAGAAAAAGGAGTACAAAAAGATATCGATTCGAAAAAATACTGGGTCGTTACCAACTTCCGGAATTTTTTTAGGCCTAAAAAATTTTTTTTGGGGAAAAAGAAAAAATACAGGTATTCTAAAATCATTAGAAGAACCCACAATATAAATTTCATCAAAATCAAAAATGGTCACAATAGCGACCTGTGCCTGCATCTTATAAAATCTGCCTCTTAATTGTATCCTGAGCATTATTACATTACTTAGAATGAAAAATTATTAAAATAAGAATAAATTAAATAATATATTTTATAAAAATCTGTGAAAATATATTTCATAAAAATTCAGAATCATCACATCCTTTTATATGAAAGTTCCGCCCGCCATCTTGAAAAAAAAACCATTCCCGGTTGCCAGATTTTGCAAACTATTTTTATATCATTCAGTTTACCCAGTACCATACTTATTCTACTCAAATCATACATTGAAGAACGTTTATTTACGTTTTAAACACAAAACTTATAGGATTTCTTGATTTTCCATGTTTATGGCGGCCATCTTGAAAAAAACCCCTTCCCACGATCCGATTTTGGTAAACTTTCGTTTTCTCATTAAGTACATCTAGTAGAGCCGAAAACCGTTGACAAATCATTTGTTCAAATTTGTTCCCTAAATGGTCCTTTTTTTAGCTATTTTCCCCCTACTATTTAAATATTTTCTACATTTAAATTGGTTTGCGGTAATATGGTTATGGGTTATGCTGATAACCTTGATAAAAAAAAACACAAAGTTTGAGAAAACACATTTTTAATTTTATTTTTAATTTTTTATGGTTGAATTAACAGATTTTTATGTTTTTGTCCCTAACATAGTATTTTCGCTACTTTTTTTCCACTCTGTTACATAGATTTTTAATATAAAAATCAAAGTAATACTAATACTTAACAGTAGTACTGAACTTCATGAAGTGATTTGTGATTATTGTTTGAAAGTCATGTTCGATTAAATTTTTAAAAACAAGGTAAGATATAAATTTTGTCTAGGATTGCTTAAAAGGGCCATTCATTAATTACGTAAGGATGATTTTGGCAATTTTTGACCCCCCGTACCCCCATGTAAGGGTACGTAAGATTTTTCAAACCCCTCCCCCCTATTCAAACGTAATATTCCATTTTTCCGTTTTTCAAAATAATAAAATGTAAGAAAAGGATCAGTTACACTAAAACTCTCAGTTTGACGTAAATCAAAGATTTTTATCTTTCAACAGATAAGTAATATTCTTGCTGTCAACTACATATTTTTAAGTTTTTCTGGGGTTATTTAGTAGTAATTTGATTAGAATAATTGGAATTTGTTTGCATTAATTTCGAAAATCTTACGTAAGAATGGGTTTGACCCTCCCCCACCCCCAAGTAAGGGTATGTAGAGATTTTTCCATCCCCCCTCCCCCTCTGGACCCTTACGTAATTAATGAATGCCCCCTAATTTATTTCCACTTTGCTACACATTTAAAAAGAAATCTAATTGCTACTTTTTTTAAGGAGTAAAATACCAATAGTTTTTAAATACTGCTACTTTGTTTTTCTTTCTTTGAGTTAAAATTTTAACCCAGAGTGGACAACAGAGGCTAAAATCAGAATTGTGGCTTATTTTAACTCAAAGAAAAATACTAAGTAAGCTGCATTTAAGAACTTTTAGTAAGATTATCCTTAACGGTGACTAAAAAAATGTTTTGAGGAAATAGTTAAAGCATTAAACCAAAATAAAGCTTCTAAAATTATCTTAAAATATTTGATTCCGAAAACTAAATTAATAGCGATTTAAAAAAAAAATAATTGAAAATGTTTGGAAATTAGTCAAAACTATTGCACCAAATTAAAAAAAAATAATAAAAAACTATACATAGTTTTTGACTAAGCACCCCTGACAAACCCTTAGCGTACCACAAATGCTACGCGAACCCTCGGTTCAGAACCGAAAGATAGGCAGAATCAGGCTTTATTACCTTTTTTGTTTAATTTAAAATTTTGGTAACTTGAAAATATTTGAAATAATTAAAATTGCTTAGATCTGCACTCAAAATTGTTCCAGATATTGATAGTTATTCAACAAATACAAGGATGCATATCTTTGAATATTTTGCTCTTTTAAATCCATTCAGTACGAGTATGGTGCCTTCCAAATGTTTTTTAACTAATTATAGGAGGGAAAATAATTCGTTTACACACATTGATTATAAAAATTTCGTCCAATTCTCTTATTTTTCCTGTTAAATACCATCAAGCTGTTTTGACCACCAACTAACTGAAATATGGCTAATTTTTATAGTTGTTAACACAGTATAGCAGGAATAGTAATACCGATATATTTTTATTAGTTAATTTGAAGTTTTTTGTGACATTTCTACGGGACATATAACGAAATTGCACCGAAAAGGTTAAGGTCATTACAAAAATATATTGCAAAACATATCGTCGGCATGACAAAAACGCGAATCTGCCATGTTAATGAATAGAAGATTCGTGTTTTTGTCATTGTGCCGACGATAGATATAGTAACAGAAAACACATAAAAATTATTTGTAAAGTGTTTTAGGTTTAAAATATTAAATTCATATTTTGAGGTACACTATTGAAGCTTTAATGTGTTTGCGACAAATTAACTGTCATATATCAGCTCGTGGATGAATAGCACATGGATCAATGATCAATGTTTAGAAAAACACGACTTTTAAGAACGTTCCATAAATCAATCTATTTACGCTCTTATGAAAGTCGATATTCCTAAAATTCACCCCTATTCATTATAGAAAACTTATTGAAATAGATAATTCTATATTGAAATAATGTGACTTCCCCATTTTTGAGTTTTTTTTAAGGTAATGAATCTTCCTCAGAATAAGGAAACGGTTTCTTTTCTTACCTGAAGTTAAAGAGATAGACGACGATAGGAGGAAACGTAACAGTCTTTTGGTATTCTTCATTTTATGTTCGAACGAACTATAATTTTCCCTGATATCATAAGGTATATCTATCCTAAGCAGAGGTATATATTAACATACTAGTATCAAAATGAAAACGATGCAGAAGCCTAAAAATGCATTCGATAAAATTCGTCTTATAATGCTAGTGTTTGGAATCCCTGTTAAAGACTTAAGATGTACAAGTCCTAGACAAGATTGGACGAGATATTGGATGATAATTAGCTGGGTAATTCAATGCTTGGGATTTATTTTCTGTTTTACTTATGTTGCCATGGTTTTGCCTCCTTACATTAAACGAGAAGTGGTTTATTCCTATTTTGGTGTTAGCATTTTATTAAATGTAACATTTCAATGGAAAAGAAAAGAACTTGAAAAAGCAATGCATGAAGTTCAAAAATTATCTCTTGTATTGAACCCATATAGAGTCATTGGGAAAAAATCCAATAATACCTCATGTTTCATTTATTTGGCTTTTCTTCTTGGAACCTTTATTTCACTAGTTGCATTGCAAACTCAAATTACGGAAGATGCGTTTACATCAATTCCCAAGATCAATTTCACATCCCCAACTATTCACCAAGAATACAATGAAATTCAATATGGAAAAAATTACATGCTGTCCATGATGACTTCTAAATCCGCGGTTTACACTTTTAATATAATTTTAGATATTTTTATCATTTTCTGCAGTGCTGTATTCGGATTAGCCATCATACTTTGTGGTAATTTCTATGAGGCACTGAGCAATATCATCAAATCTGAACAGAAAATTCTCCAAAAGAAACTGTCCAACCATGCTCAGAATCCAGTTAACTTGCCGAATGAAATCGAGACCCTGCATGCCATCTCTTCTGTAGTAGAAACTGTTGACGGAGCTGTGAACTTGTGTTCACTGCAAATGTATGCAGTGTTCTTCAGTGGACTCTTCTCTATCATAGGCACTCTAACTACGAAGGAATTGTTCAATAGCAAACCTATGATGATGTCCCTTATCTTCTCAGGTGTTTTCGGAGGATATCTCTTTTTGAAATTTACTAAAGACGCTTGTAAAGTATATGAGGAAGGAAAACAACTTAAAAAAGTTGGTCTTTCTTATTCGAGACTATCTAATAACCGTGATAGTCATGCTGATTTGACTCTTGTGGTGTTTCTTCAGAATATCAAAGAACTAAATTTGTATGTAACTGGTGGCAACATGTTTATCATTGAAAGAGGTCTCTTTTTGAGCATTGGAAGTGCAATGGTAACTTATGGTGTTCTTATGTACCAGCTCAGTGGGGGCAATGCTTAAATCATTTCTTGGGTTATATTATAACGGATTCATTGAAAATCATAACTGTTTGTACTGTATATTAAAAGTATTACTATTTAATAGCTGAACCGTACTGGTTCCTTTTAGTTTTGATTTTTATGGGAGTGGTTTGGGTGCTATTATACAACCGGGTGCCACTCTTTTTGGCGCTATTCTTGGCATATTATAATCTACTATGGGGACATCCATAAATTACGTGAGGTGTTTTTTCCAAAATCTGGACACCCCCTCCCCCCTTGGTGAGATTTTGCTGGACCCCACTCCCCCCCCCCACGTACGTGAGATTTTCTCAACCACTAGTTTAGTTTTATCGGCATAAAAATTACCATCCAGATTGCAAAATTTTGCTACAAAAACACGTTGAAATCAAAAACATGGTTTTAACTTATAATTATCACGACTGATTGGCTAATGATTTGCAGTTGCAAGACAAGGCGGGGTGGGTTGTAGGGCATTGAGAGTTCGTGTGTTCTGACACCACTTTGTAGTGTGGAAGCCAGTGAATGCAAGTGGTTAAGATTAAGTTAGTTTAATTACTGGGCTAGACTAGAATTACTTAAACACAAAACAGAAAGGGGGGGACGATCACAAACAAAGAAAACAAAGAAGTTAAGTTTAATAAAGAAATGCGAGCGCTCTCGCTCGTCTCCTCTCTCTTCTATGGAAGCTCTGCCGGCTCATGCGCAAGGGTGTGGTTATTGCCAAGGTCCAAGGACATCCTTTGTTGGAGCTCGGCACGTGTGGTGAGAGGAGTTGAGTGGTAGGGATCCTGCTCCCCACATATAATAATATTGGAATAGAAAATTATTAACTGTTAAAAAAAGTATCTACTGTTTTTGGTAAAAGAAATTTCATTAAATTTCATTTTTCTGTTCTTTTAAAGTAGATGCCCGTTTCTCTATTGCAGTTTTTACCATAGGCAGGTAAATAAATATTTAGGTTTTGGCTTGATTTGATTGGTACTGATTAAGTTCAGAATGAAAACTAATAAATTACAAGCACTAATCCAATAAGTTATTCTTTCATACTAAAATTACACATTTATTTTTCCTATCTGTTACCAAATGAGTTATTGATCAATTTAAGTCGATGCCGATGTATTTATGAATACACAATATTGGTTTTTCGAATCAATAGTCTTTTTGATACAAAAGAAGCTTTTTTATTGAACATTTCATTCATCAATCATTTGGTCAGATTGTATATGCGTCCGTCTTCTTTTAAAATATGAAAGTAAAGATTTGATATAATTTGATTTTTTCTTTATAAAATTAAAAATCTATGAATTTAAAAAAAAAAGTTATTGAAAATATAAGAAATTGATATTAATGCACATTTACATTTTTCATTAAAGAAAAATAGTAGGTATTGGTATCGAAATTAAAGCCCTTGTCATAGACTTTAGAACATATACATATATACAGGAGAAATAATTTCGACGTGATTCAGCTTAAGAGTAAACAAATTAAAACATTTCACACAAGTTCTCAAAAAATTTAAACGTTAATATATAAACAACTTCGAACAGAAACTGCAATACCATATCCCTCTCTCTTAACTCTTTATTTCCATTGGAAGCACCATGATAACTTACGGAATTATTTTATCCCAATTCCTATACGATAACCTATAATCAGAGAGTGATGGAATTCGTGGAACTGGTTTAGCGTTGCTATAAACAAAAGAGATTTGCAACAACAACAACATAATCGGAATCCGCTTATTGGGAACGAAGAATTTTAAAAGTCACAGTGATTTAGGTTTTTTAAGTACAAATGAGGGAATTGCATAGGGATTTGCTTAATTTTACACTTTTTTGATACGTTATAGTTTAAAACTCTCAAATATCAGATTTTAAAGTTCAAAAATATGTTTTAAATAACTTAAAATTCGATTTTATTTTTGCCAAAACACTAGTAAAGTCATGTGATCAAAAAACGGGATTTGACGTCACAGCGCCGTCGAAACTGGTGGATTGTTGAAAATAAAAGAAATCAGACTTATCATAAAACCAAAACACGCATAAAACTCATCTGTTTCTCTAGTGAACGGCCAGAAAAAGAAAAAATTAAAACTTTGAATCCTAATAATTCCAAAACCAATTAATATTTTTTGAAAAAGAAAACGCTAATCTTTTTATAAAAAATATTTGTATGTGTCTTTAAAATATCATAGTTTTTGAGTTAAAACTTTGTGAAGAATAGCAGAATGAAGCAAGCTAAGCATACAATAACATAGCGGGTCCAAGTGGGTCCAAGCGCTGTGACGTCACACAGCAGCCATAACGAAATTACTGTTTTTCCCGCCAATACTGGAAACGACATTTTAAAAATTAATATCTTGGGGAATTGTTTCCCGATTTCAATAATTTTTACGTCATTTTTCATGGATTTTCATCCTCTATCATAATAAAATTTTAAAAAAATGTGCAATTCCCTCATTTTTATATATTAGTTCAGTGTTTCTCAAATTGCGTTCTCCCACCATAGAATGTTTAGGGGTTGTAAAAAGGTGTCGATAAAAAACAAGAGCTAGCAATACATCTTCTAGGCTTTAATGATATATGATATTTGTTATTCATCACGAGTATTTACATTCTTTCTGAGGGGATCAAGGTGGGATTTCACAAAACCAGTCCTTAAAGCTTTTCTCTGTTGACGCTGTTTTTGGCTATGAAGTCGACAATTGTGTTGACAAACTGTTCCGGATCATCACTGTGAACTGAATGACTGGCATTCTTAACTTCATTGAATTCTGCTCTGGGGAAACATCTCAATATGTTTTCTTTATCCTTTCCACTAAAAGAGACGCAGAAAACAAATTCTAAAGACCATTATTTAATAAAGAATAGTGATTTACAAGTTGCTACTTTATAGTTTTGTACTACTTAATGTTGTTCATCACTCGCCTCATTATAGCTGTCTGGACTGAAAATCTGATGGTTTCCATCAAAACACGAAGTCTAATGAAACTTGCTTTCAATTAAATACATTATTTACAGCTTAATGAATTTAATGGTTTAAAAAAATAACTTCGATAGTTTTAATCTAGTGTATATTTTAGTCATTCTGGTTGACTTTCTGCAGTCTCCTGGTTCTATTCCTGCGCTTCCTGCATTTGCGTCGTTTTGTAAGCACAAACTGTGTTTAAATCAGTAAATTGGTTGAGCTGGAACAGTGTTTTGGTGTTTCCTTCTCTTCTCTCCTTCGCTCAAAAGTGCACTGATTCAAGTGAAAGCAAGCAAGATACTACTGAAAACCGTAGTTAAAAAAACTTCAAACGCAAATGTAAAATCCTTGGAGAAACCTCTAAGCCCAGGAAATTAAATAATTTCTAATTTATGCATCATACAATTTATGAACCACATATTTCCCCCATCAATCTAAAGTTTTGTTTCCTAAACTATTTTTCTTTTTATATCCTTCTACTAGTACTTACACTTCGAATTCAGACAACTCTCCGTACACGAAACAAGCAGGACCATCGTAACGCAGCTGTGGATTTTCGAAGGGTTCATCTATGTACTGCTTCAAGCTCTTTTCAATCGCCGCCATGTTGGCCTTTAATGCATATCTCCCGTCCTCTGTTCTCCTCAGGGCCATTGTGGACTTGTCGATTTTGCTTCCTTTGGGAATGCTCACCATAAACTGAAAAAAGAAAAAAAAAATGTTAGAAACTGTTTTCATTTGATATTACATCAGGTATCCCGTTGGTATGTTTATTAGCTCGTGCCGCACATACATTTTGGGATAGGTGATTGAAGATGAACTTCATGATGGACTTCGATGCTGTTTCTTCATCAACATCAGGCGGAATGGTCTCCACAGCTTCTGGAGCCAATGTGATGTAAGCGAGAGGCATTTTATACAAGTGGTCAGGAGGCTTCTTGACGAACATTTCTTCGATGATTACCATTTCGACCTTTCCAGGCTAAAAATAATTATTGCAATATCACTTCTTCAGAGATTTAATTTCACCTTCTATTTAAACATTGTTTTCTGAATTACTTATGCATGAGCTTTTATAGATATTTGCAAAATTGACACGAGTTAAAAATAATAATGTTTATAAATATTAATAATAAAATCCATTTTAGTTTTTAGTGCCATAAATACTTTCCACTCTTCAAAATTTTCCGGTGTAACAATCACACATATAATGAATGAATTATGAATGTTGCAATGAATGTTCGAGATGACTAGGGACAAGATTGTTGTTGGTTAAAATAGTCTTCCCTTTAATTAGGACTTAATTATCTTTCTTTAAGTAATATATGTGTTCATGTCATTATTCATTTAAGTAGGCACTTCTATTTTAATGGAAGATCTGAGATTAATGACAATCTTTGCCAAGGTCTTGTAAGAAATTCCAATTAGTAGAACGCTTCGATAGTATATTAAAGTTCAAGTATTTTCTCGAACCTTCAATACAAAATGATTGCTACATTGTTTTATAATTTGTTTTTTGTATTTTAATTAAAACTCATGTACCTCATAAGGTCTTTCTTAAAGAGGAGTTTGGCCATGAATTTTAAAGCAGTACAAAAAATTATATTACGCCAATGCAGAGTTCTATACCTTCCTTTTTACATATTAAGGAAACCTCATTATCAAACTCACGATTTTTAAACAATCCCTTAATATACATAGATATTTTACCCTTCATAGTAAGAGGAATAAAATTTATGTCAAGCTTCTTACGTTTCGCAGAGCGTAATTGATGGTCACAGTTCCCCCTAAGCTATGACCGACCAAAATGGCTGTGTTTATGTGAAGCATCTCCAGAAAATGATGAAGATCTAGTACAAGGTCATCCACAGTGAAATTATCAGTCCACTCGCTGTCGCCATGGTTGCGTAGATCAAAGAAATATACCTGTAAAAAAAGTATTTCCAAAAAATAAAAGAAATATACATGTAAAAAACATGCATGTCATACATATCATAATTTGGATAAATGTTATTTATAGTATAGAAATTCAACATTTTCTTTACCTTTCTGTTCGTAGCATAGGCTAACAACTGAGATACATTTTCCCAGGTTTCTTTGCAAGAGGTAATGCCGTGGAGAAAAACAAGGGGACTGGATTTGAGGTCTTCTTCTGCTATCAGTGGAACATGATAATCAAACGCCAACTTTACTGGAGTATGACTAAAAATATGTTGATGCATTATTTGAAGATTAATCTCCAACAGTGTTTTATTATTATGTTTTTCAAGATTAAGTCGAATACATTATTTGTATATTATATATGTACTATACGGGTATAATGCTAATAGGATAATATTTAAAATTTTCTTTCATATTTCTGAGAGACTAAATAATAATAATGTAAGAGAGATAAGGTTTAGATCTACAGATTGCAACGAATTGTTGTGGAGAAATTCAGTTTTTATATAATTTCAATGAAAAATGATGAAAGAAATATCAGGAAGGAACTGGAAAAAATTAAAATAATAGATAAGCGTAAAATACCGTATTTAAGAAATATTTTTAGTTACCAATTTAAATATTAACTTTCCCCCAAGCCTCAATTTTGATTCAAATTCAGCCTTACATTCTTCAAAGACATTAAAAAAGAAAACAATGAATAAAATTTCTCAATAATTTAATAATCAATAAAAACCTTATTTTTTTTTTTAAATAAGGTACTTTAGGATTAGCCGGGCGAAAGTGTTTTTAAGAAGTGTAAGCCTTTTTATATGTCGTTTGTAAAACGTTGCCAATAAAGTCCGATTGCCGAGATTTGCGCCCGGTTAATCCTTAAGTACCAAAAATATGTTTCAAATAGCCTTTAAAGCTTTTAACCCTTTTTACGATCTTGTTAATTCCTAGTGGGTCAAGTGCTGCTACTTCGAAAAATCGTCGAGTTGGAACGGTTTAAGTAAGTTGGATTATGAGTGTAAGCAGCAAAGCTACAATATATTTGGAAAACTAGAAAGTGGCCCTTTCCATTATACATTTCCCTAAAAACCTTATATTTCTATTATATATTACCAAAAACCTTATATCAAGTAGTTTTGAACGCCAAAGATTTGAAGTAGTATTGCCAATTTTTAACGCGATAGATAACCTAAAACTTTTCAAAAACTTGGTGCCTCTAATAAGCTGAAAATAAAATGTAAAAATAAATCTGTATCGAATAAATTAATTAAGATATTCAGAAAAGGTACCATTTTGTTTCTATTTGGTCAACTTTCTTTTCTTCCATGCTTCCTTGAATCTAAAAGATCAATTCATTAGTTGTTGAAAATGTTCTCATTTTTGTGGTATGCCTTATAACCTAGTGTTATAGCAGCATGCTCAAGCTCATGCACCAAAGGGTTACAGAAAAATCTTCTATTGTCCATGAACTGCTAAAAAACAACTTTATTAAACTGTTAACACTTAGAGTTTTGGAAAATGCAAGCAAACATTTTATAAATTGCTAAAGCATTAATTACTTGATATAATAAAAATTAAAGTTTATAAATAATTTAAATTTAGTAACCATTTCGTTATCTACAAAATATTTTTATGATTTTTAACGGCACAGATTACAGTATTGTAGATTATTTTGAGGTAAATAAGTATTTAGTTTACAAAATCCGTAGGGGGAGAGTGGATATACTTGAGCCACTTTACACTGTTTATTTTTTATAATTTTTTAAATTAATATACAGCAAAAAGAAATGTTGTGTTTGAAAGTTCGATATTTTATCTTTAAAATTAAATGGTAATTATTTATACTTGGATCATCTTTTGGAACTTTTTACATTTCCTTTTTCACTGTGGCTCAAGTCATGATGGGGATACACAAGCCATGAAGAAGAAATGCTTGAAGCAACTCTAAATACGCCTTCTAAAGCAAAATTTCTAAACCTCTTTTAAAGATAACATTAAAAAAATTATAAATTGATAATTTAACATCATATTAAATTTAAAAATATTGCACCAGTCGTCAACTACATATGATATTATTTAAACTTTTAAAAAGTAGTTCAAAATAGAGCTAGAGAAGAAATAAAAGTTTTTAAAAGTAAAATGACAAGTAAAGAGTCTTGTATTGTGAAATGAGTTACTTTTTTATTTGCATATTATTTTACCACAAGATTTGCTATGGCTCAAGTAACCTCAAGTAATTAACTTAACAGCAACATTTAAGAGGCTTTTACTAAATAATCATCCATGCATATTTTTAATTCCCGAAACGAAAAATTATCATACAGTGGAAAAAATAGGGGTAGCTCAAATATCCCCACTCTCCCCTACACTGATAGTCTCTTATTTATAAATGCATTTGATTTTTAGGTGTAGGATTGTGAGTAGGGTGATAATTAAATCAATTTAATTTTACATCCTTTTAAAACGTTAAAATTTTCAGCTTGCGTATTATCATTGGAAGCAAAAAAGTGCGCAAGGGTATCTATCATTCCTTCATTTCAAGTTTAATCGTAAATGCACCCTGCTTATAAGAAATTTATAAAAGTTACTTTTGTTAAAGTCTTATGATGTAAAACAATTTTTAACTAACTTGGAATTTTACTTCAATTTCTTCACTAGAATTAGTACTCATGATTGTCTTATTTAGATAAATTTTAAAACTAACTGATTAAATTTGTACTTCTGAAACCTTAAAAAATATAAATTGATAAACGAAACGTATTGTGTTAAGTTTTATTTAAAAGTAAACTAGAGTATTTTAACTTCAAGAAATTTAGTTTATTTTTGTCAGCATTACTATATCTTACAACTAGTGTAGTATGACAACTTACAAATACATTTTTTGTATTTAGAATACACACATTCAAAAAAATCCCCATGTACCACAATATTAAAACGGTTATTAACATAGACAAGTAATCAATGAATAATGTGAATTTTAAGTATTAAATTAATAAATATAATGTAACATAGTTTTAATTTAAAAAAAAATTAAATTATGTGATATCAGAAATTTATACTTTTAGGATACTAATAACATTACATTACCTTTGTATAAAGAGCTCTTTAAAAATATATTTCCCTTCCTTAAAACATATATTCTTTAAATTTAGTGGATAATTAACTTAACACTTAATTGCTTTCACATGATAAAAAATACAATCCCATTTTAAACACAGATATTGTTTAAGAGAGAAATAAACATCAGAGAAGGTAGTAGTTGAACGAGTTGAACCTACAATGCGAAAACTGTAAGGTTTCTCGGGTTTCTCTTGAACCATTCGAAAAACAATAAGTCATTGAATCTAACTGTTGGGAAATAGCTTCATCCGTAAAAATTAGATAAGAGAGCACGCCTCAACCCATATATGCTAATTGGAATGTATTACATATGTCACTACGCTCAAAAGTGGATTTTTTGCATTACTAATTATAATTTAAAAAAAACCTACAAAATATAGTGACGGTATTCGTCCATTTTGAATGAAATATAATCATGGGTAAATAAATAAAAAAAATTATTTAAAAAGGCAGTAAAGTTTTGATTGTTTATTAAGCTAATAAAATCTTAGACAGTCAATATTTCATTTGCCATAGATAAACCAAACAAACTTTTTCAAGAAGCAAATTTTCAACAGAATTTTTTTCAAGAGAGTTTTGATACATTTCGATTAAATTAACCATGTAGAATAACAAAATAAACTTAATTTTATTCCTTTCTTAAATTGTTTGTTATTATTAGAAAGCTTTTGAAATTGGTTATCATTCTGCCAAACGCTGAAAGAGTGTTAACATTTAAATTCCCTATTACAAGTTAATTTCCTTGGTAAAGGCTGTAGGGAACCAAAAAGTTTCGGTTAATGAGCAGGTGATAAAAGAATTTATGCGACCTAGAAAAGGAATATGAAATAATCAAGATGGATCCCAGTGTTTTTTCAGGTTTCGTAAAACATGAATATAGGATGGGCATGGCATATTGAAATCGGTTTAGATGCATGTACCATTCGGTATTTTTGCAGTATGCGATCTACCAGTTTAGTTAGCTGGATTTAGGGTAAATGGCGACGCCCCATCTGATGTTTTTTGAATAAAATATTCTTAATTATGAAGTGCCAAAAACACGTGGATTAAAAAAACATCAGTTGCGGGGCCTCTATCTACCCTAAATCCAGTTAACTAAACTGGTAGATCGAACACTGCAAGAATACTTACTATTCTTTAGTTATGGATTCAAATCAAGAGATTTTGGGTACCAAAATTTAATTTTTCAAAAATACGATAAAATTTGTAAACTTGTATGTTTTACAATGTTAATTTTGCCTTTTCATCAATTCTTTGCTACTTTTTAATGTAGCTTTCTTCCTTATTTTCCCCAGTACTACAATGAAATGTAAATACGATAACGGGACGTACAAAATGATACGGAGGAACATTCGTCATTCGGGCATGATTCGGGACAGTAGTATTTTTTGTTTCATCTCTCGATTCAAATCTATTATTATCGTCATTGAAATAGTACATTCTCTTTAATATGGTATACAAGATTCCACAAGATTCGCACAACAGGAGCTTTTAATGTGACAGCACTAGAAATCATCCATAAACAAAAGGATCTCACGAGGACAATTTTTTAAATCTCATGACTTTCTCTAATTGCTATATATTGGATTCAGATATTATAGCTCGGCCGAATTTTATCCTACTGAAAAAATATGTAATCAATTTTTGATCTCGTACATACAAGACCTTCTTTCTACAAGACCCCTGTAAGACTAGGAGTTATTTAGGAACACTATTTTCTGTCCTCAAATTAACAACACTTTAGTTGTTTTGCTCGAACACTTTTATACACCTTATTGTGTTGCGATAGTGTTCTGAATATATACTATTTGAAAAGTGTTTGTTAAAAATGCATTCGATCCAGAAATGTGTTCTAAAAATATTGTTGTAGTATACTAAAATACTTATTCTTAACTTAAATCGAAGCTTCACTATAGGAACACATCTAATTTTTTTAGTAACACTTCCACAGCACTCTATCTTTTTCCCACACAACATAATCACAATGAAATCAAACGCTTTTAGCTAGGAGTGTTCATTTAATGTTGTTTACTTAGGGTTGCTTAAAGTGTTGTTTCACGCGTTTGCAGTGCACATTATCCTCCAAGCTAACAAAAAAAATTCCTAATAATTTACTTTGCCTTTATCATACTGGCATTTTAAAAAAGACCTTCTTTAATGATCTTTCAAAATATTCAAAACTAGATAAATCGGAAGCTAAATGAATCCAGATTGATGTCCTTTTCAAAAAAATATTATATTTTTTAAGTAAAACAATTACATTTCGGCTATTGATGTGGGGTGAATTGGATGAGTTATAAAAATGCTTGGTTTTGTCATTTTCTGGTTTCTATTGGTTTGGTTAGTTTTATGGTACAAGGACAAAGCAGGAGGTTTTTATTGGAATTATCAATGCAATTACAGTTATGAGTGGATAAAAAGGGTCATAGCGGACTATTTCCCGCAATTTCTTTAAGAAAAATAATACAAAGTATTATTTAGTAAGTATCAAAAGGGGTTTGGGGTCCTCCCCAGAAAAGTTTTGGAAATTTGATCCTAGTTTGGTGCACTTAGTTCAAATTTCGAACATACATTTTTAGGCATGATTTAGATTTTGATAAATTTAATATTTTTTAAACTTGACCTTAGAAAACAGGTTTTAGTACACAGAGTCCGAATTTCAGGGTGAAACATGGAATTAAAAAAAACCTATGAGGTAAGAATGAGAGAAACGAGAAACTTTGAGGTAAGAATAAAGAAATTGTTCCCCATTTTAGTTAAATGGAGTTATTTAATCTACTACCTTTCCTCATACCTCCAGAAAATTTCTCTACATACACAGCTTCAAGCTACTCTAAAAAAATAGTTTAGAAAAGCTTGATTAAGACTCAAAGTTGTAACTTAAGTTTTTAAAACATTTTTGAATAAATAACCCATGACAACACAGTTTGGGCAGATTTAAGAGAAGAGCTTTCTTCAGGAGTGCTTTTTAAGGGGTACAAAGTGTAAAGCCAACTTTACAGGCAAAAAGCAGCAGCATGAAGAAAACTTGCTAAAAATTTAGAACTTGCTAGAAACAATTTTTTTAACCAAGAGATAGAAATACATGACCATGATTAACTTGTTTTCATTTGTCTTTATTTCTATCCAATCTGAAAAAAATGTTAGCATCAGGATGTATATTGATAAGATAACACTGAAAATTACAGGATTTTGAGGAAAAAGTAAGTGCTTTCAAGGACATGTCAGGATATGTACGAGGTCCACTAATGGCAAATGCTTTTTCCAACAGTAATCGGGTCATTTTCTAGCAAAATCAGACGAGGTGAGGTACCCGGATGTACCTGAGAAACTACCCACTGTGAATAAGAGAGCTTTCATATGAAGTTGCAGTTCTATTTTTAATTTTATTTCAAGGTTCCTTAAATTAATTTTTCCTAGCCTCAAATTTGGCTTTTAACCATCCAAATTTTCTAAAAGTTCTCAAGTTTATTTTTTAACACGTTCAAAAAGTTTAAGTTCTTTAAAAACTATATTTGATAGAATTTAATTTTAATTTATTCATTTGACCTTAAAGAACTTATTAAGGCATTAATTTATTATTTTATTTCACCTAAGTACTTTAAATTGGATGTTTTGGACAAAAACAGAAAGTGGTCCTATTTCATCCAAAGGTGCATAAACATATAAAAAGTTGTAGATTAACCATTCATGGTAAATGAATTTTTTCAACAACTTGAAACATGCTTTTGAAATCAGCCCAGAACCTAAGCAGAAAAAGTAAGAAGTTATCCAATTGCCATGTTTTGCAGTATTCAATTTTAAAACCAAGTTTATGTAAAAGAATTGAATACCTTTAGTAGATTAAATCGAGATTTAATAAAATTAATTTTTTTCTTTTCCAAAGAACTAAAAAAGTAGGCATAGCTATTGTTTTATTTTTTTAAAAATAATAATCAATTTTTTTTCTAAAGCAGACAGCTGCAACAATCTTTTTCCCTAGTTTCCAGGTCTATCAATATTATCATAAGAGGTCATACACAGAGTGCATATTTGGTATACCTCTGCAAAATCATCAATTGATTTTGTTTGGGTGCAATTTCTTAAAAAGAACTTTGAAAATAAATAAGAATGTGAGTATAGCTGGGTGAGAAATGAGGAGAATTGGAGAAGAACTAGATAACCTGGAAAAAAAAACTCAACTGTGGAGGAGCTAGTTAAAACAGAAAATATTTATTAACAAAATATACAGTTTACACAAAAATAGAATACATAGAATCTGTAAGATATGAGTACTGAAAGTTTATCTTAGGAATCATCTTGATACTCAGTGTACTTTTTGCTTGATCCATACACTTTGGTAGCTGGATATTTTTTAGCATTTAAAGCAATTTTCTTTATCACAGCAGATGGAAGGTCAATATGGCATTTGTCACTCAAACGTATCAAATATATTAAGACGTCACTCAGTTCCTCTCCAAGGTGTTCTTTATCTTTATCAGTCCAACCTAATAGATGAATAGGTATAATTATGAATAAAACTTTATTTTAAAAAAATATTAAACAAAACTACTTTACATTAATTGAATTTTAGTTAAAGATAGGGGAACAAAGGATGCTAGAGTTAAGCACTGAAGATTTTTGATATTTTTTTTGCTGGGTGACGGTCTTCTTGCATGCTAATCACACTTATCCTAATAAATAAAACATTATTTTCTTTGCAACATAATATTTTATTAATTTTATAATACATTTTGAGATTGTTAAGTGTCTTAAAGGTGGCACCCTTTTAAAATCTGGTGTAAAAATAATTTATAATTAGAACATCCCTCATCAAATTACAACTTAGAGACTTAACACACCAACAGACTTTATATTCAGATAATTTTACATAAAAACCATTCAGTTTTCTAGATGTAACATAAACTGTAGATTTTACAACTGTGGTATCATAGAAATCGTAAATATGCCTAACCATTTACACTCAATTATTTCAGAAAACAAGTAATAAAAAAAGAATTATAAAGTTTATTAAGTAGATAAATAACAATTCCTTTAAAATAAAAGAAATATAAGAAAGTTTGTTATCAACAAACTGGATAGGATAAACAATATTTTTTTTTAACATAAAATGAAAACATTTATGAAAAAGGTATTCAAAGCGCTGGCTAAATGTGTGGTTTTGGCTTGTTGGCAATTTAATTCAGTCAATTTAAAAAAGTTGCTCAATATTAGTAATTACAAATAAGTAAGATTTTAAATGTTTTTAAAAAGTTTTTCTGGTCATACTGTTCTGAAAATTTAATGGTAAGCTATTGTAAAACTTTGGGTCATGATATGAAAAGGTTTTGTGCATGATTTCTTTATTGGGATATGGAATTTTGTAGATTTCATTAGTTGTTCTTATGCTAATAAATATTTTTCTATCACAGAAGTCTGGATTTTTATGTATGAATAAACATATTTTATAAAAATAAATATATTCTAAAGGGTTAAATGTTTTAATGTTTGATACATGGAAAAATCTGTATGGTCCAGAAAATTTAATAATTTTTATAAATTTATTGTGCAGGGAATAAAAAACTGTATAATTACTAGATAATCACTACCCCATGTAGTTAAGCCACAGAAAAAGTAGGGTAAACCCAAGCGTAATACAACTGGAGTAAATTTGCTATTGGTTGAATAATGTAAATATTTGAATCCAAAAGAGCAGAAACGACATCTTGACGACATATGTTACATGTTTTTTTTAGGTTAGAGTGGATAAATACACCCAGGTATTTGATAGATTTTACATTTTCAAGAGATGCGCATTGACATTTGAGGTGCTTGCAGCAAGAATGAGCTAACTCCAGCAGCTTTACATTGTAGTTAGCTCATTGTTGCTGCAAGCACCTCAATTGGATAAGACAAGTGTGTAAGTGATAGACCAAAGATAATTTAAATCCCTGACCATATAAATTGAAAGTAAAAAAAAAAAAATGTGTTTCATCTATATTTAACTTGGGACTATCGTTTAAAAACCAAGATCTGATGGTAATATTTTTGCTAGTTTCCAAAATGGAAGTAAAATATTTGTTATAATCTCAACAAATGAGCTGGTCAGGATGAAATGGTTATAAGTTCAAAAAATACAAAAGTTGAGTTATGAGTGGATTTGGGTAGAGTTTTAGGTCTTTTATTTAGTTTAGTGGTTGGTTAAGCAAAATGTTCAATTCAATGTTATCAAAACTGCAGTTTTTGACAGGATGAAAGTGGAATAAGTCAATTTCTCTGTTTTGCTTAGTGTTTTATTAGGAGAAAAATCAAGGTTATTCACACAGCTGCATAAGTGAGGGATCCTGGTGGTTATTGAGAGCTGCTCACAAGAGAAAAAAGATTTTTCCTAAACTTTAATTCCATATTTTTAGATGGTCCTTTTTGTAAGAAAATATCCGAAAATAAAACCCACACGTTTTTTGCTAGAGTGGAAAACTGATGCTCTTTTCAACAGGGATAATACAGATTGTTTAAGTCTTGAATCTGACCTTTTACCATCAATATGAAGTAATTCTTTCTGTATAAACAACAGTGTGCTATGAAATTATCTATTTATTGTGGAATAAATTTATTAAGTTTTGTAAAGTTATCCGGTGCTAAATTTTAAATTACTGTATGAAGTGACTCTAGAAAATCATGTAATGCTTTTTACACGAATGCTTTTTTTTGTTCTTTGATTCATTTAAGTTCAGTGGACCATATTATTAAGTTCAGTTATACCACTTCATCCTACCAGCTCAAATGTAAAAAAAAAGTTAACACAATATTTTAACTTAAAGAGAATTTAAAAAATAAACCCTCTTCTCTTCATCTGACCCAAACAGTTCCAGAACTTATAAAATCAAGAGAATAAAAATTTGTACTTTGATTTAAAACAAAAACTTACCTGGCAATCCTGGTTGAACTTCTCCTTTCCACTGGCTAAAAAAGTAAAGTATATGTATATAAACATCATTTTATAAGACTGAGTAAAATTTAAAACTTTAAACGAATTGCCTAACAATCATGAAGCAAAATGGAGAAAAATTGCACTAAAAATTTCTTTCACATAAAAAGACCAAAATTATCAAAACAAAGAATTTGACATGAACCAATTAAATGTGTTAATTCCTTAATTTATTTGACTAATTAACCTTGGATTCCTTCAAACAGTGAACCTCAGACTGCTACTGAAAAATGCAGCATATGAAAAACAAACAGTAGCAGGAAATTTAACTAAAAATTAAATTCAACAAATGTTAGAAATACTCACAGACACTAGACAGGACTTAAGTAATTATATAATTAATCATAATAACTAACAAGCCTAGCAAGTATAAAAGTCAAGGCAAAATATTTGTACATACTGAAGTTATTTTTCAATTTTTATGATAAGGAAAAGTGGTCAGAGTTTAATCTTTTAATTAATCAATCAAGTAATGTTAAGATAAAATATTCCATAAAAATATTTTCAAAAATTATTTTCATTTATGCAAAAGATAAAGGAAACTTTATTCAATGTATTTTGAAATAAAAAGCATATTGAGAATTTTAGTTCTACTTACAATAGTTCAGATAATTCTCCTATTTCCCCAACAAGAGCTAAAAGTAAATTGCGTGGCTGGTGGTATGTATCCCAATTTCTTTCTTCAGCAAATTTAGAAACTTCTTGCCTTCTAAAATTACATTTTGTGGTTAGAATTTTTAGATCTAGTTTGTTATTACAACTTGTTTTTCAATGTTTACCTTAAAGTTCACTTAAACACCATTAATATGGGATAGTACAACTTGCAAATCACATTGCTTGTTTTAAGTATAACACCTAATATATTTTTAACAATATTTTGAACCAATGATTTTCAAAATGTTTTGCACAATGGTAATATTTGCCACTCTACTATGCCACACAGGGTACATACACTTTCACACCAAAACTTCAGTCTGTTTCGGAGATTTATAAATTAAAGACTCTGTATAATTGTTTTTTCAATGATTAGTACACTTTTTCATCTTAAGTTTTTATCTGGTGAACTTGTAGATTGAATTAAAAGCATTGGTTTAACCAAAGCCTTTAACAAATTCTCTTGAAGTATTAGGGAACGTACCCATACTACATGACCCATTTTTTACTATTTTTGAGCCCCTCCCCCCCTTGGTGACCAACCGTAGTACATGCCAAGATCCTCCCCCCCCCTCTAGTTTTCACGTAGTAATTCAAAAATATGGTTTTCAATAATTCTTTGCTAACAGAAAGTTAAAAAAAATTCATTTGGATTTATCAATAAGGAGGATATTGACTATGTGACAAACCCTTAGCCCCCATCCCTCCCCTGTGACCAAGTGTGGTATTTTGAAGACCTCTCCCCCAGAATGGGTCACGTAGTATGGGTATGCAGGGGTAGGAGCAACTATTTCACTAAATATAGGACATTCTATACAAAAAATATAGGACAAATATAGGACCCTCCGAAAAGGGTTTAACTATATTTATTTACATTTTTCCAGATTATAACTTTAAAAACTGATATTTCTCAGTGAATGTAGATAAGAAATTAGATAAACAATAAAGAAATGATATTTTTAGATAAAACTTAAAACATTCATTAAATGTTCTGAAATGCAGATTGAAACATAACATAGGGTGATTCAAAACTCATGGGCAAAAATGATAGGGGGGTCATCAGATCAGATTGAAACTACTCGAATATAATTCAGAATTATCCTGGAAAGGAGGACCCTGAAGCAATTCTTAGGTGCAAGGGTACTGGTGAAAATTGCAAGAATCAAAGCTGAAATAAAATTATGATGTTTTAACTTATTTATAAAAACTGTGTAAAGTTTTTAATCTTAAGAGATTGTCTTCAAGAAGAGACAATAACTTTCTTGCTTTTTTGTTGTTAAACTTTGAAGATAACCTCTTTAGGACAAGAACTTTACATGGTTTTTATAAATAAGTTAAAACATGGTAATTGTCACTGGAATTTTATTTTTCAACCATCAACCATTTGCCAACTTTTCCATTCCACCTATTTTTCATAACTTTTGTACACACTTTAGTTTAATGCATCAGGATTGCTTCAACTTCGTGTTTGAGATGAGAAATATAGGACATATAGGACATTTGCAAAAACATAGGACAATATAGGATGTTTTTTAAGGTTTTTGGAAAAATATAGGATATATAGGACAACTCTGACCCCTGGGTATGTTCCCTTACGGAAAAAGATTTATAAATCAAGAAACAAAAATATATGACAACTAACCCCAGTCTTCCATATGTTTTATCAAGTTTCATGTGATTCCTTTTCTGGATTAGTAGATACCTATCATTCCGGAATGTTTTTAATCCCAGTTACTACTGTAGGAATCTACCCTAACTCATCCTATTCTGCCTTTAACTTTAGCCCTTACAAAATTATCCATTTTAAGTGAAAAAAATGTAATTAAAAACATAACAATTACTTGAAATCCAGTATTAAAAATCTTTAAAACTGAATATTCCCTGTGTCTTTTTGAAATTCCACATGTTTGTCAAAAATTACTTGATTAAAACTTATAAAGTAAAAATTATCAAAAGCATGTCTATTTAAATTTTTTTTTTTACCTGGGATCTTCATATTCATACCAGTGGCTGTCTGTTAATGTAGGAGACAAATGTTGGTAAAACATTATCAAGTAAAAGTTAATATTGGAATAAAAACCCTCAAGTCTTTTAGAGCCTTCATGTATTCATTAAAGTTTCAAATTTTTGTGAATTTAAATAATTTAGTAGTAATTATTTATTAGCTAACTGTAAAGCTTATAGTATGTATCAAATCGCTGGTAAATGCAAGACGAAGCAAAGCTTCAAAATAAATGTATAAAATGGGGAAAACAAAAATGTAATCGAGCCAAATCGTGGCTACACTGTCAAACTTGGTAACCCCACCCGTAGGCCAACAATGTCAACTGCTGCATTAGTTATCAAGAGTGTTTTGTTTCAGTATTTTACCATAGGGGCTATGTGTAAACTTAAATTATTCATAATTAGTTTCTAAATTTTGAAGTTCTAAACCACATTTCTCTTCAATGATTTGTTTATCGTTTATTTGCAAACAATATTTCTTAACATATTAATTGACAGTGGCATTTAACCCTCTGTTAACCAAAAAATATCTGCTAAATTTGTGACATGGGTGGATTCTAATGTTAGCCAACCTACCCATTTTAGTATGGGATAACAAAATTATATGTGTTTATATGTGTTATAACAAAAAATACATCGCTGGCGTCATTGGATAATCTTGTATCTTCAGAGTTGGGATGGATACAGTATTCTAGATTGGCAAGTGTGTGTTTGCGCCATTGGTGTCAATGAGAGATTACTTAAAACCAAATTTATTTGCGAGTGTCAAGTCATTAACACCAAAACAAGAGCTAAATCAATTGCACTGGGAAAACTAGTAATCATCCAGTAACCCTAGAAGCAGTGAAGCTTTTTGCTTTGATTTCACACCTGCATTGAACTAAAACTTTTCTTCACATCTTAAAAATAACAAAACAGTTCTCTCTTGATCGTGGTTTAGGTTCCCAAATTGGATTAATTATCATTATTGGCTACAGTTGTGGGGAGAAAAATATTCTGGATTCGATCTTAGTTATTTAATTTGGGAAAAAAAATTATTTTCAAAAGTTAATTAAAAATTAGGTCAAGAAGGTGTCACATGTACAAAGTTATAACCTCCCATCAATTAGGTAGTATTAATAGTAATTAGGTAGTAATGGGATGTATTAGATATCATCCCATTAGGTTATTTTGTGTTTATTCAACATTACAACAGTGTTATCAGGTAGAGAAAATTTAAGTGTTTAAGTGTTAAATTTTACTTTATTTTCTAAGAAAACTTGTAAAAAATTTAAATAAATAATACCATACTTAGGTGAAAACAAAAGTATGTAATTCTTTTATGATCAGTTGTTTTAGTATATTACTGCTTTTTAATTTAGAATTTTAAAAATTCTAATTAACAAAACCGAAGTCAACAAAACCGAATACAAAATTTAAAAACTGTGATAAAAAGGAAAATCCTTTAAAGTATGCAATTTATTGTCAAGTACATATCAAACTTCATGATTTAGTCTTTTATTTTAATTGGGACAATTGTGTCTCATGATTTATTAACATGTGGTTTTAGGGTATTTTTAAAGGATATTATTTACATGCATGGTTGAAAAGAATTTAAAATGTTGTTGATTTTATAGGTGAATTTTTACCATCAACATCAGTTTTTAATAATCTGAGTGTTCTCAGAACTTATACAGGGTGTTTCAAAAGTCCGTTTCACGGCTTTTATTTGGAACCAACGTATCCTAGGGTCCTGGAAGTAAGGTCTACCCCAAGGTAAGTGACCCTGGAGAATCCATCGAAAGGACATACAGCGCCCCTAGCGGCGAAATAAAAAAGTTAAAAAAATTAATAAAAAACTAAAGGAGATACAGCAAATACCTCAGTGAGAGTACTGTTGCCACTGTTATAAGTAACTCACTGAAAAAAATTTCATGAAAATATTGTGAATATTCGTGGATATATTAGCATGTGAAAACAGCCGCTTTTCGGGCTTCAAAAAAGGAAAAGTTCGGAAATTTGCAAGTTTTTCAGAGTTATTATGTAGTTTTGTATCTTTTAAGTTAAATTAAGTAAAATTTTAATCAAAAAAATAAAAAAACTCGCGAATTTTTGAACTTTTTCCTTTTTGATGGCTGAAAAAGTGCTTTTTTTACATGCTAACAGCTCCGCGAATATTCACGATATTTTAATGAAATTTTTTTCAGTGAGTTACTCATAACAGTGGAAACAATACTCTCACTGAGGTGTTTGCTTTATCTCCTTTAGTTTTTTAATTAATTTTTTTAACTTTTTTATTTTGCCGCTAGGGGCGCTGTATGTCCTTTCAATGTATTCTCCAGGGTCACTTACCTTGGGGTAGACCTTACTTCCAGGACCCTAGGATACGTTGGTTCCAAATAAAAGCCATGAAACGGACTTTTGAAACACCTTGTATATTAAAAACATATAACAAAATCATAATCTATTTTTAGAAATTTGATTCCTTTTATGAATAAATGAATTTTTCCTGATGGTTATTGTTAAAAGAAGCATTGAAACTAAGATGATTAATTAAAGTTATCCAAGGTACAATTGAAGATGTCCCAAGGTACTACAGTAATCTTTTTACTTAAAATGGTTGTCAATATTTTACTTTATTTAGTTTGTATGATTCTGACATTCATAATGTTTATATTAATAAATATTATTATAGAGTAAATAAATATACAGCTAAATTAAAAACTTTTCCAATTTCCATTAACTTCTTGAGTTTCCAGTTACTATTCTATCCAACAAATAATAATTTATAAGGATAAAATAAAGTTAAAGGAGTCCTTGAAATAGTGGATATTAGAAGTTATTGCAATATTTTTTAAAGTTTGAGGTTAATATAGTTTATTAAGAGGTTAAGATAGTTTTCTATTTATGTCCAGAATTACAATGTAAATTACAAATTACATTTGTATCAATATACTAATAAGGGATTAATTCTGGATTAAATTTTACATGTTCCATACCTAAAATTTTTTGTTCTGGTGACCATCATTATACTAAAAAGGGTTCTCTTTCATGCCAGCTATTTAATTTTGCCCTTGAAAAAATAATTAGAGACTCTGGCATACAAACACAAAAAAATGTATATCTTCACAAAGTCAGTACAACTGTTAGCATATGCAGATGATATAGATTTGGTGGGAAGAACAAGATCAGCAATATGATTGTTGAAGCATTTTGTGCACTTGAAGTGGCAGCAAAAAAGATGAGTTTGACTGGTAAATGGAAAAAAAAAACAAAGTTTTTGGTAGTGTCAGACAGGGACTTGAACCAAGGACCACCGACAATAAATAGTTATGTTGTTTAGAAGGTCCAGCATTTCAAATATTTGGGTACAATTGTAAATAAAGACAAAAGAAGACAAAGACAAAGAAGATTTAACGATTAAAATTAAGAATAGAATCAACATGGCTAATAGATGTTACAATGAATTGAGAAAACAATTTAAATCTAAATTCATAAGCAAGGAAACAAAAATACAATCATACAAAATACTAATAGTTTTATATGGTAGTGAGTGCTGGACAATGAGAAAACTAGATGAGGAAAACTTAATGAGATTTGAACGAGAGACTGAAGCACCTCATTAAAATTCTTCCCCACCCGTCGACCACAAAAAAAATAGTCTAAGGCAAGGAAACGAATCTTGCTCACTTATACTGCATCTATCCTCCAAAGATACACAGTTATCCGATGATGCCAGCGATATGGTAAATTTACAGTTTAAGTCAATTACTAGCTATTTGAAATGGTATTGATCACCTTTTAAAATTTATAAATTATTAGTAACAAAACTGTTTTGCATGATGGTTTAAAAGTAAAAGTTTAGTTTTAGAAATTTATTCTCTAAGAAATATGTTTTAAAAATAAGTTTATTAGTTATATAGCATTCAAAAGACTTAAACTAACAATAAAAATCCACTTACATTTTTTCTAGATTTGGAGATGAACTAAAAGCAAACGTATTATCACTTTTTTCTTCTGTTATTTCCTGCTTTACAACCAAACATTCAGATTCAGATTCAGATTCTTTTTCACTTTCCCCCAATTTAATTTTTTTTACTTGTGACTTCTAAAAAAAAAGAATATTTTTGAAACACATAATTAGGTAAATTATAATACATATTTCAATGCTAAGTAAGCCTTAGTTGATTATAAATCCAGAGACAACTTACAATGATAAAAAGTACTGTAAAAGGATTGAAGAAAGGGATTTAAATTGTTATCAGATAAAAAAACATTCAACTAAAAAATAAGATGAAAATAGTTTTTTTGTGAGGAAAGGTGAGCCAGGGAAACTATCAGAGAGGAAGTAAACCTAAGATAAGTTAAAAGAAAAACAACAGCATTCAAAATACAGAATGTCAAAATTCGAGTAATTTTTTTGGTGATGTGCCAACTCATCTGGTGTCAACTGATCCGGTTGTCAAAAATTGTGCTAACTCATCCGGTTTGATAATTTATGATGGTTTGTTACTCCCAACTGATCCGGTGACTTATTGTTTGGCGATACAAACTAAGTTTGGCGTTAAAATAAATTTGTTGGCTCTTAGTCGGGTATACCACCCAATTTCGCTGAAAAAACTGTTCATCAAATACCTTTATTTTTAAGATTTTAACCTTTAGGTTCCTTTATTTTACGTTTAATAGACTTATTTTACTGTTAAAAATAAAATCCTTATCCCTGACTTTACAAATTTATGATATTTGTAAGATAAATGTGCCTGATACCCTATATTAATTTTTCTAATTGGTCTATAGAGAAAATGGAGAAAGCTATATTAAATTTAGCATTGTCCATTATTAGTCAAAATCATTTCTAGGATATTTTTGTAGAAATTTTACCAAAAAAGGGGTAAATAGGTCTTATTTTCACTTAATTTTAATACAATGGTATTAGCAATGGTTTTTTAATGTATTTATCTCCCTCTATTTTAATAAATTATAGATTATACATTAATACTGTCAGATATCGTGATTTCGATGTCCAATTATCTTCGATTTGTGATACTAGCCAGTATTGGTGTACATCATTGTCCAATGTCCTTATGCTACCTGGTGAGTTCATATTAATGTAGCCTTAATCACTAATTGTTCTAATATTGTTCGTAATTTAAAATTTAAAATATCAGAATAACATCTGTGAGAATCTCTCTGAGTGTAATATAATAACATCTCTCTTTTTGTCAAATATTATCATAAATTTACTGACAAAATTTATTATGAATTATAAGATACCTATAGTTAAAAAAAAACTTCTGTTTTCCTGCATCTCTCCCGGGGAATTCAACTTTTTAATCGTGGCTGAATTATTTCAAAATGGTAAGTAGCTGTAGCCCAATGAATTACGACTTTTGAAATAAATATGATCTTTTAGTGTGATTAAATCGCCGTGGAGCGCGCTTTTAAGTAAATTGGGGTAACCTGGGAACCCACCGGATGAGTTGACACAAGATAAAAAATCTTATAACCCTCACCGGGTGAGTTGGGAGAATATTTTATCACCGGATCAGTTGGGAACGGATGAATCGGCACTAAACCATTTTTTTTATATTTATATGGTAAATATTTTTTGTGGACAAAGAAGGTATTTTTGATTTAAAACCTAAAGTATGGTGGGTGATGTATGGAAAAATAGATAAAGAAAATTAAATTACATTTCTAAAAAAAAACCATAGCATTTTGGTAACGTGAGGGCGGCAAAGATGCAAGTTTTACAACAACTTTGTAAGGGTGTATCAATAGCTTTGGGACAAACCCCAATGAGTAAGAACAGGCATGCACATTTTACAGGTGAGTGTTTTATAGCTAAACAAAAAACATTAGCCCGTATGCTTTTTTAAAATAAGGAAGTTTGAAAAATAAGGGACATCCTAATGTAAATGGTATTATACTTACCTCAAGAAATTCTTTCATACATTGGCGTCGGACTTTTCTAAAGAAAGACTTAGCCTTCTTAAAATCATTCAAGGTTTGTGGGATAGGCTTCTTTTTGTACTTATTCCACGCTCTCTTTTGCTTCACATAAGCTTCCTCACAAGTAATGTTCCACCAAGGGTTACCAAAATTCTGAAATTTGGTAGATACAGAGGATTTACTTACACATTAAGATTTGGAACATTTTTAGTGGCAGGCAAATCAAATCAGTTTTGTAACATAAAAAAAAATTCTTGCAGCAGGTTTAATCATGATTTGTAACAGGGATATGTTTTGTATCAGGCGGCTTTACAAGACTCTTAATTTTTAAAATTTAAGACAGCAAAATAGAGATAAAACAACACTGTTTGCTCCCTCCTATGTTGAAGACTTAAGATTTTTCAAAGAAAGAAAAAACTTCAAATTCCCTTGGGTGTAAAGAAGTGTCTTTTATAAGCATGTTAGCAAATGTTGACAAACAAATATGAAGTACCTTGTCATAACTGTTCTGTTTAGACTTTTCCATTCAACAAGTATGGTTAAGTGTGGGGGTAATGACCACTAAAAGTAGCTTCTACAAAATTTTCCCAAAAATTTTTTACACAATTAATTTTTTAGGTCATCAAATTTATATTGAAATTAATGGTAGAGTACTGTTTAAAACTTAATAGTTGGAAATGATAAGATGAATTAAATTTATTTTAAGATAACATTTCTTCTGCTGAAGAAAATGACTTTATTTATACGAGTCGTCAGCGACACGACATGCCAGTGGAAGGACTCGATTGAACCATATTGTGTTGTTTAGACAGTTTGAGAAGCCATCTGAGCTTGGATTTAATAAACTCTTAGTGACTTTTACAAACAGAATTTTAAACATGGTTGCTATGGGGTAGAGAAGGACTGTTTGCATTTGGATGGAAGTGTAGTAATTAGCCATATGTATTAATGAAGGAACCCAATAAAATACCAAACCTGTTAGAACCAACCTGATTATTCCTATACATAGGCAACTAAACTAATGAGTTAAAAATACTCACAAAAATAAGACTTATAGAAACAGGATGCAAGCTCTTTTTTAGTTTAACAAAACTACTTGTTAATAATTTAGCTTTGCTAACTTTTATGACGACATTGCCTTGTAACAAACTATTTAATTTTTGACAAAGTTTATGTAAGAAAGGCAAGCATTCTATGGGTAAAAACTTTATACCTTTATTTCTTTAGCACAATTCTTAGCATATCGCACTTGAAATCTTTGAGGTGAAGTCCCATCGAGCCAGTAGATAGCATCTGCAGCTTCAGCCTCTGATACAAATGTTACAAGCCTAGAAAATGTTGATCTTGTAGGATTAAAAAAAAACTATGCAACTCAATTATTGATTGATAATTTTTTGTTTCACTTTTGGTAGGGGACCTTAGTTACTTAATTCCCAATCAATACATTAAAACTTAAGTTTCTTGAAAATAATAAAAGTTCACCATATTTCTTAAGCATACTTTCCTTTGCTTTTAACTCAAACTTTGTTACTTTATCCTTCTTTATTCATACGGCATTGTCAAAAATTAGTAAAACTCTACAACTATACTTACTTCTATGGTACTTAAGTGTACTACTTATCCTGGAGTTTGGAGGAACCAAAATTTGGGTCGTAATGAAACATTTTAAAGATCAAAGTAAAATAAAGTAAATGCTTTAAAATTAAACAAACTTTATAAAAATGTGACAACTTTTATTGCTATGCTGAAATTTATTTCTTCTTCAAAGTCACCTTAATACTTAAGTACGATATTTATCTGCTTTAAAAATAATTAGCCAATTACAAAGTGTAAGTACTAGGCAAATTCTCTAAATTTTATAATAATATTTATAACATAATATATTACTAAATTTTAAATAACCTATTTATTAAGAGAAAAGGAAAAAAGAACATTTTTCTTACCCTACAGTAGTTGAAGAATTATTTTTGGGTGAGAACAATTGATGCTTTGTAATTCTTCGACCATTTCCAGACATTAATGAGAAAAAAATTTCCTATAAAATTATTTAATCAATCATAAAATAATAATCATAATTTCATAATCATAAATTATATAAAAATATATTAAAAGAAAGTTGTTCACTAGGAATTGTTATAACTTGAAAATTTAACCAAAAAACTTTTTAAAATGCTTAATTAGTTGACAAGAATTTCCCACTCTATGAAGACAGCTATTTTTGGAATACAAAAATTGCTCATAATTACAAGATTAATACTAGGACTATTATAATATAGATAAATAATAGCAATTATTAAAATAATAGAGTGATGTTGAAAATCTTGGATACAACTATCATTAAATAATGGATATTGCACGCTAGCTATTAATTTCTGCCAATTTCATTGTGCTTCAATAGAAGTAGTCAATTCAATGGTAGTTACAATATAATCAGTTCCCATTTGTGTTAAACGCTAGAAAATTTAAATAAACATATGTATTGTCACTTGGTTTCAGATGTATATGTACAAAATGGGTTTAATCAAAGTGGCAAAGCAATTTAAAAAATACTGAACAAAAATTGACTGGTTTACACTTACATTTGAAAAATAACTTGGAATATTCTTTACATACAGGGTATTATAGTCAAATATTAAAGGGCTACAAAAAAAAGTTTAAAGATTTTAACACAGATAAACAAATTACACAATTTTGAAATTGAACAATAAATTTAACATACTCAGCCTGAAGATTGTAAGTAGTACATAATTGAGGGTTTCCATTAACTTCCTCCATTGGATCCCAGTTCAGAAAAGAAGTTCCACAGCAGTTCAAGAAAGTTCCTAGAGTAATAAAATCAAAAAGTTAAAATTCAGTAATACTGTCAACAGAGAAAAACACTGAAACTGAAAACCCTGAAATATATTCCATGATGGCAGTTTTAACAGAATTTCAAAATCCAGTTTTCTAGCAATGCTGAAGCTTATGGAAATAAGTAAATCACCTGTTAAAATAACTGGGATATATACCTACTGCCGTCCTAAGCTAGAACGTCCTAAGTCCATTTTTCAAGTTTTGAGATAATCAAGTTTTTATACCAAGTACTCTGCCGTGTACGGGTTGGTATCCTCCGTTATACTGTTACGTGACGTCATCGAGTGAACACCACATGGATATCCTAGTGCTACCCACGAAACTCTTGTCACTTCTACTAAGCTATAAAGTCCTATGTCCCTAAATTTCGTGGACATAGGACATTCTAGCTTACGATGACCAGCAAATATAGTGAACTGGACATAGGACAAAGTAAATTTTTATGGCTTATTCATGGCCACAGGACTTTCTAGACTAGCTCAAAAGATGCGCGTGACCGAGATCTACAAGACCACGTCCTTGTCTAAAAAAGTGAAAAAATGGACTTAGGACGTTCTAGCTTAGGACGGCAGAATTGCCTAATTTTTAACCTTTAATAACTAAAATTATTTTAATTAACTTGACTAGAAAGACTGTATAAAGCATAATTTAAGTGGAGAAAAAATTGCTCATTAAATGATCCCAAACAGTTAAGAGAAATTAAATACAAATTATAGTAGTATATTTACGAATTCACTAGAAATAATTCAAACAAATGTAGGGTATCGTATCAAGTTTATTTTTTACATTTAAATAAAAGATAGAAAGAACTAAAAAAAAATATTTTATAAATAATTGAATATGATGTTGAAAATCTGAAACCGATTAATCCAGACTGCAAACCAAATAAAAACCTTAAGCTGTTAAATTGCCTCAAATAAGAAAATTTATTTCATAAAACAGCATCATCTGTCAAGAACACCGACTGGAATTGAGAAAAAAAAATGTCAGTTAATAAGCTAATTTTTCAATAAGTAGACTGAAATTGGTACAAAAAGTTAAAATCCTTCAAAAGTCTGAAAAATGTCATCCTTCCAAAGCTTTCAAATAAAAATATTTGTTACTATGGAAATTTGGATGGACTTTAGGATTAGCCAGAGCAATGTGCAAATCTTCCCAATTGGACTTCACTGAAAATGTTTTACAAATTACACAAAAAGACATTCAAATTATTAGAAACAGCACTGCTTGATTATGTACATTTTAATTGTTATTTTGGGTTAATTTTAACAATCCAGGCTAATTGCAAAAGTTAGGCTCAATCTCCCTATAGTTTATGATGATACCCAATGATTATTACAGCAACCCTAGATTAAAAAATTGTTTTCTTGAGTTTTCCTCAGCCAAGGCTAAACTGGATCTGTTAACTGTCATTATATCAGGCTTGGATATTGATTAAAAGTGATGTTTTTACGGAGGAGGAAACCATACTTGGATAAAACAGAAGCACATGCCAAGCGCAGCTAGTTTTAGAATTCTGCAGAAAATATTTTCAAATAATTTAAATTTTTGGTAAATAAATTGATTTTTTCTTGCTGTTGTTGCTTATGAAGAAACATTATTACAGTATTTAGGTAAACAATGAGACACTGTCATTATGTGTTTCGGTCAAAATTCAAACGACTAGGGGCACTAATTAGTTTGCAGATAATATTTGATGGAATTTTTGTGCACAGAGAGTTCTTTGTTTTATCCAACTATGGAGGAAACTTGGCCAGCGCCATCTATCATTCCTATATGACTTGAAGGGATGGTAAATGGCGCTGGCCACATTTTCTCGCTACCTTCCAGTAACATTGGCTTTTTTTATCTTTTGGGTAATGATCAAGCCTGATATAACACAGTTAACAGATCCAGTTTAGCCTTGCCTCAGCACCAACTTTTAGTTCATTATTTCAAAGATCAACATTTTATGGAGATTTTTTTCTCAAGATTTAAACAGTACTGTTAAAATGACTCACACCTTATTCAATATCAGCTTCTTCCTTTTATATTTTATCCTTATCGAGTAGTTTCTATTTTATTTGGTTGAAAAAGTAGAACATTCTAGAATATTTAGCAGTCCCCACCTTTCTCCTATCTCAATACATGTGAGAAGTGAGAACTAATTATTTTTATTATATCGTCGGCTTACAGTCGAAAGGCACTAAGTAACTGTTGGAAGATATTTTGAAAGCGGTGGAATGTAGCCAACGAACGAGCGGACTCGTGGCGCGTCTCTAAAATCTTGTCAAACTGTCTTAAACCAGTAAGAATTCATAGAGTAAAAAGCTTAAATGTTGGTTCGCGATTAATAATTTATTAAATTGAAATTATTTGATCATAATTGAGTTATTTTAGGGATTATAAAAGATTTTATAATTCGATTTTTCAAAGGTTTTATAGTAATATTTTATTTTTCATACACTATAACTAGAATGGCAACGGTAAATGATAGCCAAATTTGGCATAACCTCGTACGGAGTAGTTGAGCATAAAGTGACTTAGTGCCTTTCGACTGTAAGCCGACGATATCCAATGTGAGGTAAGCTGTGCACATTTCTTTTACAAAATCAGAACTTTTCTCTACATGGTGATTTTTAATATCCTTAATATTGTTTATAATATTATGTATTTTTGCTTGTGATGTGGTTTTTAGAGCTGTGGGCAGGGGAAGGACACAGCTAAGAAGGAAAAATTTAGAGATTTGTCCCCCAACACTCAAAAAAGTTATTTTTTATTGTATGATAAATCAACAAATTAACCTCTCTCCTCTAATTTTTTTAACCCAGCTACAGCACCATTATGTGAAAGAATTGCTGTCTTACATGTTTCTCTCTCTCTCTCATTTTCTCTCTCAAAAGCTCTCATTTTTCAAAATATAAAAAGTTATCCTTTTCGTTTAGAAGGAGAAAAATTACATAGGAAAATTACAAAAGTATGATGGCATTGGCTAGAAAACACTTCAAAAACAAATCCGTATAGTCTATTATTCTTAAAATGTACCTTTGTTCCCCAGTTAATCCAATCAACAAAAAACGAAACTCAATTACATCCAAACCTAGAGCCCCATTTCCAGCCAAGAACTCGACAATATTTATGAACTTTAATAAGAAATACTATATGCTCGAAATAAATTATATATTTATGACAAATCTCCCAGAAACTTATCGTGGATGATGCGAATAGCTTAGGTATACAATACATATGAAAAATTAACCAAAACAACTGATATAAAGATTAATTAAAATATTTTACTTGATTCGAAATCAAATTTTTCGGTTTTACTTCTAATCAAAGAGCATTCTAGTCAAGATATGAACGAATATGTGAACATGTGAACGAGGAACGACTATCACCGCGCGAACAAACATTCGAAAATGTAAATGTAAACAAAAACAAAACACAGTTAAGGTTAAAGTTAATTTTCCCTACTTTGCTTTCTGGTTGGTTTTCTCTCAGTGGGCGGGCTTATCTTTTGGCCCCCAACAAGCTGAACCTGGAACTATCGTCCTCTCCTTTTCCGAATGGACAACTTGCACGTTTTTCAATTTTGATTTTACCATGTAGAAAAACTCAAATTATGACGCATCTTTTTTAAATTTTTAGGCCTGAACAGATACAATAAAAGGGTTTAAATTTCGCACTATTTACTTCTATACCAAAACGCTATTTTTCCTACGCTGACTCCCGTACTGCATCGATCGTCGCTTCGAAAATGCATTTTTTGAAGCATAAGTTCTTAAACCAATCATTTGAATTTACCTTGATCCAGTGGCGGATTAATGCAATTTTGTGGGTGGGGGCGGTTAAATGGAATATTCAATTTTTAGTGGGTCCTCCCTGGGATATAATTTTTTTTTTTAAATAATATCTTTAAAACTAGTACTGTTAAGTGTTTTGAGACTTAAAACTTTTGAGACTAAAAATAGTGGAGAAAGAGTACATTAATTTTAAAACCTTTGGACGTAAAAATTCAGTGGGCAGTTTAGAAATCCAAGTAAAAAGGGGGTCTGGGGGTCCTCCCTACTACCACCTCATTGACTACCACTACCACTCCTGTGAACTGGCGATGAAATTTTGCATCGGGCCCAGTGACGTCAAATAACGTTGTATTTAAAAAATAAAATGAGTAAAAATTGATCTTTTCAAACGTTTGAGAAGACTATCTATCGATATATAGAACAAAATTGGGCTTTTTCCTAACAGGTGCAAGTTGTCCATTGCAGGTGCTTAGTAAATTCCCTTTAACCTGAAAATACTTGCTAACGGAGAAAGCAACACAATTTTTTCAGTGTTATTAAGTAGTTTTTGCATTTTTTAGCTAAACAAAGACATTATAACTAAAAAATCAAAGAAAATCTAAACGTTTCTTAAAAAGTAGAATTAATTTATATGAAAAATTATCTAAGGGGGTAAATAGGGGGTTCAATCTAAACCCGAAATTCTAATGAATTTTTGTATTAGTTTCAAGCGCGAAAATTCAAATTTTAAAAATTCTTCTGGGGAAGAACCCCCAACCTTTTAAAATGTGGTTGCCCCCTCATAGGCCCAGGCTGGATCCGCCACTGATTAGTTTACATATTGTTTTCCCATAAAAATTCTGGAGTGTACAGGGAGCGATCCTCTACGGGCGTAAAAATCCAACTATCCAAAAATTAATCAAAACACTATTCTTTAAAGATCCAAATTTTAAAAATTTTCTGGGGGACTACTTAGACACCCCTCTTTGTTAAGGGCTAAGGGTTATCAGTAAACGTTTGACACGAAGGGAAGTGAAGGCTTTAAATAATTTAAGTAATGTCACTTTATCTACATTGAAGCAGATATAATTAATGCAAGTTCATAACCTTAAAAAATAAAATACAATTTACTACAAAAATAAAGTAAATTCAATTAGTGGGGGACAAAAAGTTACTAAATATAAAAAATTAGGTAATTCATTCTGGTAACCGACTTAACATTAAAAAAGTCAACATACTGTAACAAAGAATGAAAAGGGAAATTCGATTATTCTGAATTATAATTGATATTTAGTACAATAATGATGGTACATTTGTAAATTATCAATGCATGTTTATTCACTTTGGAAACGCATTTGATATATTTGGGTTTAACAGGGGTTAATTTAAAAAATCCAGAAATTAAACTAAGGTTTACCTACGAAATTTCTTAATTTTCCAGAGATAAAAATTAAAAAAAAAGTAAAAGTAGCATAGCTAAAATTTAGGCAGCATTTTTTAATCATTTCTGAAAATACACTTAAAATATAAATTGGAATTATTTAGAGTTTAATACTTTCAAAATTACATAAATGCATTCCATACAAAAAAATCTCAAAGGTAACATAGTAAAAAAAAATTCTTTAGGGGGGGCCTTGGCACGGCCATCCCCCCAATTTTGACTTTTTGTTCACCTACTTCTACCACTGCTCTACAATAAAAAAGGGGGGGGGCTTGGGGGATAATTCCTCAGAAAATTTTGGAAATTTGCCCCTTGACACAGTGTTAAACTCATTTTCGGTGTCAGACCCAACCATACCCAGACTTTTGTTTCAGAAGGGGGATCGACTCAATACATTATTCACACAGTACCTACTACTTTGCTACTTTGCAAGACCTTCCCCATGTTAAGTTTTAGAACCTGCTGGTAGAATATGAATCATGTTGCTCTTAATAATGTAAGAAGTTTAGTATCATCTGAATCTCAAGTAAATATAGGGAGTTTGGTGGTCTTTTTTTTTTAATTGATCTTTAACAGGAGTGTTTTAGCTCATTTAGAGACTCTTTGGAAAACCAAAGAACACCGCTAGTTGTAAGACGGAGCTTTTGTATCGCAGTTTTCCAACGCCAACATGGCAACCCTTCAATTAGATACGATGTAGTAGGAAACCGGGGTTTACCCGGTTGATTACCCCCGAAAAGATTATTTATATTAAAGATTTTAGATTTTTAACCATCCAATCCGAAAATACTGAAGGTTATTACCAAAAGAACATCTTGAATAAGTTTGTTAGACATAGAATATAGCTTTAAGAAATCAAATTTACTTGTATAAAAAGTTTTCCATTTTGAGTTTTCGTCCGATCTTGAATACAAATACTTGAATTTAAATTGGGACATTGATCATTTTCAAGTTTTCTGATTAAACTAACCCTGTTGAAACTAAACTTAATTGTGGTAGAAAATTGTACCGCAATCAGCATCTGAACGGTGGTTAAATGGCTGAAAAACTTTATTTTTCCAACCAGAACGTTTTAAAAAAATAAATTTGGCATAAGAGAGAGAGAGAAGTTTTAAAACACCATCAATAATAAAAAAAATGGGTCAAAACGCAGTTATCCAGAAAATATATTATTATACTTATTTTTTTCATTCCTCTTAAATTCTCTAATTTTTTTCAACATTCTTACCTTATTCTCTTCTCCCTTTCACCAACTATCATGTTCGGCCTTTTTTTATGTAACGTTAATATTTCCATAGGTGAAGTGAATTAGATCCATCACTCAATTTGGATTTAGTATCCCGTCTTTTCAAAGCCAATTACTATTCCACTAATCCATCAAAACTGAAAGGTACTATCACCGGAAGATGAAAGTCAGCCTCATTTCTCATCAAACAACTGAGCCGAGTAAGACAAGAGGTTTTGGATGCTATAAAAAAACCTTTTGATTGTTCGATCAAAGAAAATCTCCGAATTTATTTTTCCTAGGACTGATCCTTTCAAAAAAGAATACCCAGTGACGTCGCATTAAAAGCCTTGTCAGAAAGATGGGCGACATCGTCAATATCCGAAGAAAATGTCAAAGAATTTTATTTGTAGAGATTCTATTGATTATGATGTTCCAAGTCGGGATACAAAATAGTTGAAAAGACACACAAAACAAACCACTTTCTTTTTTTTGCTCTGTGAATGTACAATTTGTTTTTCATAATCACTTGTAGAAATATCATTACTTTGGATTTTTTTCTTAAATAAGCCTAAAATAAGAAGGATGAAAACAAAAACCAAAACCCCTGACATTTTAAAATATTTCATTTTTTTTTTTTTAAATATATCTTTATTTTTAAACTTCATATTTTAAATTAAAAGATTATCGTATGGTAGCAATTGATAAACGGAGAGAAACAAGGCTTATAACGAACAAAATATTTCCATATTATTTCTAACTCCGTTTTACGTTAGGTATGTACATAGGCGTAACGAGGGGGGGGGTTATTGGGGATTTAACCCCCCCCCCCATTACATCCACAGTTCCTTAAACATGAAAAACTGAAAAAAATTTCCTTTACAAGGAAGGCGGTTCATAAGGAACTGTTCTTTTAGGAACTAACCCAAAGGGCATCAAAATTAATTTAAACACTACATTGAGAGACAAATTTTTAAAAAATTTCTTGGGGAGAACCCCCCAAACCCCTCTCTAAAATTTTTACGTCTCTTATACTGTGTTTTTCCCTTGAAAGTTAAGCCTCTTGGAGGAAGTTTTCCCCTTCGAAAGTTTTGCAAAACAAAAATTGGTTATATATTATTATTTTTTTTCGGGAGTAGTATGTTGGAGTGGTTGACTGGTCGGAGTAACACCCCCCATGAGTCAACTCTAGTTACGCCACTGGGTATGTACGAGGTATGTACTATAGTACGATATAGGAGAAAAATTAAAAGGAAAGTAAAAAAAAAAAAAAATCCGACTAATGACAAAACCTTTATGACATCAATCTAAATATTTAAATATTTCTAAAATACCTACGCTCTTAAGGTGATATTACTTTAGTTTCGTGTAAATTCAAAATTTTATTAGCGATTAGATTGAGCACTAGATAAAAATAATAAATTGAGTGTAAAATTAATTTTAAGTTACAAGTTAATGAGATTAAATAATTCACATGATTTTTTATAAATAATTTAATTGATAGAGTTAAACACGAAAAATGACTTTTGGAATTAAGTCATTTGTCTCTCTTCTTAAGTCAGGAGTTAAGTAAATTTCTTGATCGACGTAAAAAATTTAAATCTTATATCACATTTTAATTACATGATCAATTTTTAATCAAATTACAATTATTTAATTTAATAGACTACCCACTGACTTTTTTTTAGTATCAGCAGCTTAAATACACTAAAAACTTTGAAATTGAAAGTTGTTAGAGGTATTTGCTTGCTCTTAAGAGCCGCTTAACCTTCTTTCTCCCTAAGCTACTCTAAACTCCTTATTCTGCTCGCTTTTTGGATCGGTGTTGCACTTTTGTTCTATAAGTTCTTTAAAAAGGAGCCTATAGCTAACAAACTCTTCCTAGGTTCCATCCCCTTTTCCATAACTTTGAGGTCTTATGTCAGCATTTAGATCAAAATCTAGTCTTCCTCTCAGTGTTTTTCTTAGGTCGGAGTATCTACTACATATCGTTTTAGAGTGTTCCATTGTTTCATTGACATGATAATCGGAACATAATGGGGTATCCGACAAGCCGAACCTATATAAAAGGCTATTCGTGGGAATCATGCCTGTGTAACTAAAAACTTTCGTAGCAAACAATTTTCAGTTTACTTCTCTGTTATATTTTTATTTCTCCGTAAACTTTTATGGAAACACAGTTAAGACATCATAATCTAGATAAAACTGCCATAATTGAGTAAGTTAAAAAAAAATATTAATGGTATTTTGGCAGTATGCGATCGATAAGTTTATTTAGCTGGATTTAGAATAGATGGTGACACCGCAACTGATATTTTTTGAATACTAATGAGTTAACTGAAATAAGCTAACTAAAAACTAACTAATCCTAATGAGCTAACTAAACTGGTATGGTAGATCGCATACTGCAAGAATACCGTATTTCCTATCCTAATTTATAAAAACAAATTATATTTTCTCAATTATTTTAACTATACTAGACTGCATCTTAACTTGACCCTACGACGTCACTAATAAACAAAGTAGTTCCCATCGCGGTGTCTGAATTTTGAGTGAAATAAAGAACGTCAATTTAAAAATATGATTATTTTGTTAAACCCATGAATATATAGTGCTTTTCAATCACGATTTGCGTACCAAAACTCCTTCTATCAGCCCAACAGGCTTCGTGTTTACCGATTTCTCCTTCCGCATTTGTGACGTTCTGGATTCAAGAAACGTTGCAACCAAGTATAGTGTAGGTACTTACTGATAAAAAATTCAGCAGGATTTTAATTTGTTAGATAGCAAATGTTTTATCCTCCCAAAAGGAATGATATCTCCTTACGGATATATTTTTGTACACATACAGTAGATAAAAAAAAGTAAGGTTATTACGTTGCAACTTTAAGTTGAAGTAACATTCATAGTTATTATTGGCACCTCCGTCATAGATTTCAGTCACCCTATAAAAAGAGAGTTCATCAGTTTTCTAGTAACGATAAGAGGAAAGAAGAGTCTCAAATGCAGTTGACGCCTTAGAAATTTGTTACAAAGTAGCCGTCAAATATTTCGGAGCTTTTAAAAATTTTCGCAGGGCTCTCCGTCAGATTGGAGCTTACTTTTTGAAAGAATCTCCTTGTAGAATTTTTCTCCAGCTTACATCTAACTGGATGCTTAAAATATGTCAACATGACAAGGAAAAGGAACGAATACATTGTTAGGCAAACGTGTTGCTCAAATCAAATATTTCCGGATAAGTAATGCATGTGTGAAGAGGGGAAGTTTAGTCAGGTTTCATATTTATTTTAAAAAAATATTGCATTCTACTGATTTTTAAAAGTGTTTCCATTAAGGCATGTGTGCATATAGTAGTTATTTTATTAAAAGACAATTTTGGTCTTTTGCTTTTTAGGCGAGATTCATTGCAGTATGCCATTTTATTTCAACGGATTAATTTATTGAAGCTAAATTTTTAAAGTTTAAAAAATGAGAACAATATGGCCGAACCAAGAGGTTTAGGAAGTTATTTTAAGTGTATTAAAACTTGGTAAATAATAGGTAAAATAAATATGGATGTCATTAATAATTAAATTTTAAATAAAGTTTCTTGTTTGATAATAGTTAATAATAGTAGCTGTCTATGAAAACATCTAGTGAAGTTATTTCTTTATATTTTCATTATTCAATAATTTGTTCTTTTTTCTAAGACTTTAAAAACTCAATGTGATATTTTTGAGTAAAATGTTTCACAATCTCAGCTCAGTTATACATATTAATTTTAACACTTACTTACTAAATGATTTGAGATTTCTTCATACACGCAACCATCTCTATTAGTTTATTAAAAATAATATGATTCTCATACCGATAATATTATAAAGAACCAAATTATTGAGATCATCGTGATTACTTTTTTATTCTAAATAGATTCTACTTTCTACAAAGCATATTTTATGCTACTCACGCATAAAGAGAATACCGATCACCTATAGGCTATAATTAAAATAACTTGTTACTTTCAAGAAATCATTCATTAATTTTTTAAAACACAAATCACACAATAGCAAATAAAAAAACTAAGTCTTGAATATTTTTTCATTTCTTGTGAAATCGTTTTTTTTTAGTTTATTCAAAACGCCCTCTTCGATTGTCAAATGTAATGCTTTCCATTTTCCTGACTTAGCTGGATGAAAAAAATCACTTCGAACAGAAAAAAAAATTCATTTTTTTTTCATATTTTTCGAAGCATTAGTTAAAAACACATCAATAAAACTTCACACGCCTTGGCGTAACAGTGTTACTCCAACATCTTTTTCTCGACATCAAAGCTCATGATGGAAAAGCGAATGCGGAACAAAAGAGGAAAAGTAACATTAAAAGGGCTGAGCACCTTTTAGAAAACTTTAAAAGGAGTGAAACTAAAATACTTTCGCAGGTGTGGCGGATGGGAATGTAAAAAGGCACAGTCACAGTTAATCGAAAGCTAAAGAATAAAAATTCAATTTTGGAAAACTTAATACAGGAGTGAAAAGAGGATTTTTTTTTTTTGAAGGAGGCATAAAAATGGCGATATGAATACGTCGGTCGCTAGGGGCAATGGTGGAAGAAATGGAGATTAAAATTTGCACATTTAACGGCGAGTAGTCGCACTAGTTGCTGATAGGGAGGCATAAAATATTCATGTGAAAGACAAGAGTTTTGGGTGAGTTCACTCCTTATACGTTTTTATTTAGCTTAGTAAAGTATTTCCAAGTCTTGTCTCCCAGATAAAATGTGTCATGGATTCTAGATATAAGAAAGTCTTATACTTTGGTAGTGAAGTTATTTTTTTAAGAAAGAGAAATAAACAAAGCTTCTCATAAAAATTAACTTAATGATCTGTCTTTAGGGGAAAAAATTAATAGGGATTTAAAATTTAATTATCTTGATTTTAGTCTCTTATAATGTAATTAAAGGATGTCAAAAACTGTTTTGCAGTGCTAAAAGAACTATACAGTTTTAAATCCGTAACCGAAATAATCGTATTTTAAAAAAGTATTTAATTAAAAATTAAAAAAATAAACTTGTAAATTTTAGAAAAATAATAAAATAAAAAATTATTTTAAATATGATATACTGAAGAGCATTGTCCTCTTTTTCAAGTTGAGATAATTTTAAGGTTTCAATTTCAAGAAACATAACTTAACAATTTTTGAATCTAAAACTCTGAAAAAGAAGTCACTGTAAAAAGGGGTAACTTTAGCCCATATGGAGTGGGGTTTTTCATATTAAAAGCAAATAAAAGTTGTTAAGCTAAACAAATTTGACAACTTCAGTGTTTTATATTATTTTTAATATGTTAAAATTTTAAATATTTTAAGAACATTTTTGAAATTTTGGGCCAAAGGTACCTTGAATGTGGGTAATTTTGGCCTAGACCTCAAAAATCAAGATTTTAAGGCGTTTCCAAATACCGCAATGTAAGCTTTAGCCAATGATATACTATCAATCCTGATATTAATCTATTGCAAGTTCATTTCAAGCTTATTTTATAAGGAAATCAATCAATAAAAAAAATAAAAACGTTTTCTTATACAAAACTGATTTCATTTTAGATTTACTAGAGGAATTTTTCAAAGAAAAGACAAAGAAGATGAGCATTAAACAGTATTTTAACATCCTTGGTAAATATTTTGATACATTGATTGTATAAATTGTATAGTAAACTCCACTTTTGGAACAAGGAACTGATATTTCTTTGAACACCATCGATTTCACAATAATGATACCATCTACAGCTACACTATACTATCTTTAAGATTTACTATTTACTTGTTACCCCAAAACGTGAGCCAAAGTTACCCCAACGAAATAAAAATTCTTTAATAGTTAAACCACAAAGTGAAACCAAATAACGACCTTAAAAATAGTTAGAATAGTTTATAATTATTGATTTAAATATTAGTTAGCAGTTTGGAATCATGTTCTTTATTGTCTTTCCAACAAAGAAAAGTTGTAAAGTTAACAAGCATTGACATTTTGATACCTACCTTAGGGGAAGACCCCTAGTGATCGTATTTTAGGAATTTCAAGACGAAGACAATTGAGGATGTCATGGCAACAAATTCACCTGCTCGTCCTAGCATTGAATAAGTGATAATCACATTCTTTTATATAGATAGAACAAGTAGAATCTCTTTCCGATGGTTGGGCTAAAGTTTCGGTATTCAAAATACGGCAAATAGTCGAGAATCTCTACTCTCGGCCCTTTTTGAAGAAATAATTTATGAGAGTGTACACATAGTTATCTTCGAAATTGTTTAAGCTATTTAAAAAATAATATATGTTTCACATTTATTTTTAACTACTAATCTCAACAAAAGTTAAAAAACAACTGATTAGTTAAGAATACAAAGTATATCACGAATGTTAATTTAATTAAAGTTAAGACAGTGAACTTAACCACTGAATCTAGTTTACATTGTTTACCAAAGGAGAGAGGCATTTACCTTGTGTTTCTTTCTTCGGGATTTAAAAATAATTTCTGTAGGAAGCACATATAAATAACTATTTTAAGTGGCTACAAATGAAAACAAAATGTTAAATAATTAAAATCATGTGTGTTTCTCTTTATTTTAATCTATAAACCAAACTTTTAACACTTTAAGACAATGTAAAGGACTGATCGATGTACTCTTTAGTGGAATTTTTAACATGTATTTCGTTGTATCATTCATTACTAATGATGCAATACAAAGCTAAAGCTTTATTAATGGGTAATTTTAGATGTTAAATGTTGTAAATGGTGCAAATTTTTACTGTTGAAATTTGACTTTTATTTTAGAAATTAGTCTAACATTTATTTTTTAAATACTTATCCTTTAGTAAAACCACAAAATAAACCATGGCTAACTAATTTTCAGTTAGAATCTTTACAAAATGACTATATTAATCAAAGGAAACTGGTTGACATATTTAAGAAACATTTTTATAATCATACTATACGAATTGAATTTTTACTAACTTCATGTTGTGAAAATCCAGACCTAAATATTTTAGGGGGGGGGGTTAGAATATTTTTTTTTGTATTTATGGAAGAACTGTTTTAATCAGTAATAAATAAATTTTTCGGAATCGTTTGAGTCTTGAAGGGAATTAATTGCTCTTAATGATTTTCTCCTATCGTTCAATAATTAAATTGATTGCATCTTTCTTCTCCCTGTGCATTATAGCCTTTTACTTAACAGCTTCCCGAACCCCCAATTAATCCTCCCGAAACCGTAAGCCCGCCCACACAGTCGCTCCGCTGGCGCTTTACATCAATTAAATCCCTATCCACAATCCCATCTGCATAATCCGAATAACACATCCCGCCGAGCCAAAACGCATAATCTCCAATCCCTATACCAACAGCCTCGACTCAATCTTCCGGGAACCAAATAGACACTTACTCTACGGGCCTCCCCTTCGTTTATGCTTAACCAGGCCATCGGTATATGTGCTTACTATGGCTATAGCTAATGCCAGCAGTTCTTTAAGCCATTTCCTCGGTAATCAAATGGAGGAAGGGCAGTGTTCGAATGGCTGTGACGAGTTCATTAACGACTCCCTAATTTGAAAGGGGTATTGTGCTTTGTGGAGTAGGAGGTAATAGGGAAACTATGAGTATCATGGTTTGGAATTTACCTGGGTTTGTTATCTGTTTAATGATGTGCGGGTGGAATTGGTTGGTTGGGCTTAAGAAGAATAGTTGTTACTACTAATAGCTGTTACAACTAAACCAGTATCGTTATTTGGATTTGAAAATTGCTCTTTTTGAAGAGTAAATACAGATTATGAGTAGTATTTAAAGGTATAAAATTATTATCCATAATCGGGAACTAATTTTAATTCTAAACTGAATGTAAAATCTCTTGTGTCGTTTTTTTTTTTAGGCTTAGTCCAAAATAGATATATTTTTTCGGCAAAAAAACATCAAAATCACATAATCAAAGTGGTTTTTCAAACATGCTGAATCATAACTTTTGGATGAGGAAGATATTTTAGCTGCAAAATAGGGAAGATGGTGATGAAATGATATAAATATTAAAATTTTAGCTTGCAATGCAAATGCTATTTGTCCATATTGAGTAATCAATTGCTTAGAAAAATCTTCTATTGAACTGCTGGTATTCTGTCATTCTTAGTAAGATAGAATCAAAAAATCTTTTCGTTCAAAATTTTATTCGAAAAATTTCGGCAAACTAATTAAGAGTTAGTCTTTAAAATTTCAACTTGATTACGCTTTCAAAAGAACAACGGTAGAAAAAAAAAACCTTTATTAAAAATTGCAAAAAATTATACAAAGGGGGAAAAAACCATATTATGGAAAACTAAAAGTTTTCAGCGTTTCGCGAGGGTGTCTACGTTAAAAAAGTCATTTCCAGGACAAAACAAGTTTTTTTTCCGAACGCCTGATATAAGCACAAACTTTTCTCAAATTGGAATGCTTTGACTTTTTATGTGCTATTTTCAAAGCTAGTAAAACCAATAAAAATTAATTATTTAGAGAAGATTCTTGGCAAAAAGGTTTACCATGGTAACTAGATAACTAATTAACAAGCCAATAAAAACAACGAATTTCAGACAGTCTCCAATTAGTTGAAGAGGAATTTTTACTTTGTGTAATCTTTGCTATGCTTGAAAATTTCGGAGCATCCCGTTATTGTCTATGTTGAAAATACTTGAATACCCAGATATACCAAGCTAGTTTTCAGATTTTTAGGGATTTTAGGCTTTAAAAAGTTAATATAAACACATTCATCAATTGTAGCACATAACTTTCATGTGGTAAAGAGTAAGAGAGTAAGATGAATTATGTATAATTCTCACTACAAAAATACCAACTATCTTGTCTGTTACGTACTCTTAGACGCCAATGTATTAATGCTCAAAAAATTCCTTGAATCAACCCTAAAATTCACTGCAGTTAAAATCTAACGATGCCAAGTTGTTCAGAAGGAAGTATACCTCACATTAGTATTCACTTTGAAAGCAACCATTAGTTCTTTATTTACAAAAAAAAAATTAAGATTCCTTCGTATAAAAAATAAATGCTAACTCAAAGAAACCATATTTTACCTGATAAATAAAATACAGAATGTATGAAAATAATAATGACAGTCATTTAGGATAGCTTATGATACTTGTGTCCGTGTGATCATTCTTGCTTCCCCCATATACTGTTCCTAACAGGGAAAAAAAGCTGCTGGGTAATTTTACCCGACTGTACTCTCTCACCCTCCTTTCCCCTATATCTCAAAGGGATTTTGGGCATTCCCTGTCTAAAATTGATAAAAATTTGGATTGTTAAGTATCCTTTCGGATCTACTCAAAAATGTTAAATAGCTTCTGTAGTCTTATTAGAAATTTAGTGATGAGGGGCTGCTATTGTTTCCACCTAATGGACACTTCCTATTTACTCTTTTCTTCAGACCAACTTGCCCAGGCGAACTCCAGCCGACACGGGATTAATTAACGGACCGTTACGCACCTTTCCGATTTAAAAGAATCGAGATTAAATATTTAAACCAAGAACTTCAAGAATGCCTCCTCTAATCCTGGAATTCTCCATCATTAATTCATGATGGTTAAAGGCTTAATGAACGTCTGCAGTGCAAGGGAGATGGAAATAATTTATTAATTTCACTTCTCTCTGGCTTAGGCACAGAGACTCGTGTTTGGTTTCTGACTCTTAATTATTAAGGGTTTAGTGAGTTATTGTCTGTTTCACGAGTCAAACTTTTAACGAGATTGATGTTTTTGAGTTGGAGGAATGGGATATTGTGTGTTCAAAAATTTATCGTTCCAGATTGCTTAAGCACAGTAGATAGATGTTCTAAAAACTTTCGGTATTTCTAATAATAAAGGGATATTTTTAAAAATATAAAGAGAATAAAACTACCTTATGATGGCGATTAAATTTTTGCGATAATATTACAATTTTCGATTAACAATGGAATATGTCTTTTACATGAGAATATTCCCTTTTGGATAGCTCCTAGGGAAACAAATACTATTCCAAATGATTATGAACTTTAATCACAATATAAATTTTTATGAACACTAGATGAGCTTTTAATCAAATAATGAGTTCCATTTTTAGAAAACAATGCTTTATAAATTCTTATTTACTAATTAGAAACACGTAAGCAACACAACATTATTCTAAAACAAATTAATCTGATTTTCGTCTATACTTGCGCTTAAAATTATTTTCATACGAAGGAGACAAGAACCAAAATTTCATTAAATTATTTGAGGTAATGTGATTTGTATTGAGAGGAAGATTTGAAAATTTCATCCAAATTAAAAATTCTAAGCATATATAAATCTAGAAAATGAATAGATTTTTTCTTACTTATTTTCAAACTAAGCCTTTAAATTTAATTGTTATTGTTTTCAATGCATAGAAAGAAAAATTAAGTAAATTAGGAAAGGGTTAAAATATTAGTTTACCATTTATTATTTTATGCATATTTATTTAATTTTAAGACAACCATAAGAAAGAACCTGTTAAAGAACAATGAAAATTAATTAAGAAACATAAAAACTCACTTTAGAAAGAATATTGGATTCACAAAATTCCTGCATGAATTCTTTCCCTATGTGCCTTATTAAATACAGAGAATCTAATAAATATGGGTTCTCCTATCGTTAGATCACATACCGACACTTTGAAAGTTTTAATATTAAAATTTGCTTTTCTTCTATATAATAACCTAAAAAAGGCTTTTGGCATAACCTAGTACTACTGCCATATTGTATTCAAATTATTATATAGTTAATAGTATAATTATACATATAAACTAATATAGTTTTATAAGTAGTATTTAGCACAAAACAAATAAGAATGTAGAGAGAGTGGTATAAAGATTTTCACCACTGCCACCAATATAAGGTCGTGAAAATATAGCAATACGACGACCTTACTAAGAAATCGTACACGAATCAGACTCCATTCATTATTTTACAGAGTAATCCGTGATACTCAGCCGACATACAACAAGGACGAAAGATATGAGACACTAAAGGGATAAAGGATTACTCGATCCTGCCCCTCGTGAAAAATTGTGCTACTTAAATCATCTTTTATATCCACCGCGAAATTTATGAACTTTTGTCAGCAACCTAATCCACCGGATTCTCAGGGACATTTTCGAGACAATGCCGGAGGGTGGATTTATTCAGAAGCGAAGTTTCGAAGTGCATGCATTTCAAATGACCTAATGAGTCTCTCTGAATGGAGTGGGCAACAGGTCGTTAATAATGCTGTGAACGGAGGGTGGAGATTCTAAATAATTTTCTGGGAGCATCTGATGGCGTTTATTGTAGAGAAAGATGGTAGTTTTCTGAAGTATTTTAAAAGAATATGCCGTAAGAGGAATATTAGAAGATATGCTTGGTAAAATTTTGATATCATAAGAGAATAAGAATTAGGGTCTGTTTACGCGTCTGATTTACCGTGATTCTAAATACTGAATGGGAGATTTTGAAAAAGTAGTGCCAACCGACAGTCACTCATATCACAGCTGTTTCAATCCCTAAATATACCTCAGCTGCAGTAGATGAACATCATGGTCAAAATTACAGCTTCAACCCTGAAAGATTGAAAACCCTTATTAAAAAAAACAGCTAGACTACATCTACTATATTATTGTGCTTTCATAAGATATGAAGAACGTTGATAAATAATACCTTATATATAAAATTAAAAAAAAAACAAATTCACTTTTTAAGAGTTTACCTCAATTAATACACACCCATCAATTTAAGAAAAGTTGTTCCTAGGACACCTTTGCATACAAAAACGGAGGAAGTATCTCTCTCTCCCTCTCTTACTCACGATTTGTACGTACACCAGTCGTAGATCATTTAGAGACAGAAGATTTTATATCTTTTTGGAGCCTCTTAAGAAGTCGTATAACCTTTAATTTTTCATAGCAATAAGAGTCATAAAGAGAATATTGGTCGTCAAAAATATATTTTCAGCTTACCCTTCTTTAGCTCTTTCAAAAACATGAGTTGAAGGGTATTAACGATTAAAAAAGAGAGTATAACTTTGCCTTCCCTCTGTTTTTTTAATGAAATGGTGTCCTATGAATAATTTTTCCTAAATAGTTTATTGAATAAGACAATTTTAAAAAGGAATATCATTTTTTTTAATGTTATGCAATAGGTAACTTACCTTTATGAAAATTTTTATGTTTTAAAACATATTTAATTAAATTGTTAATACGATTAAAAACCCATACAAATAATATTTTAAAATAATTTGATAAGGGTAAAAAATGTTTTTCTTGGAAGATAATGAGTATTTTTAGAAGTTCATCATTACTTTTGGTACTTATAAATGCATTAAATAGAGCCATAAAGCTATTTAAATCTATATGTTTATCGCACATTTTTTAATGAGAAAAGAAATGCAATTATTTGCTTTTAATGACCGTTTGGGGATGTTAGAATATGCAGCTTTAAAAATAAGTTTTGGAAGTTCAACAAAAACACCTGTTAATGTGCTTTAGTTTGTAAGTATGAAGATAATTAAATTCCAGAAGCAACACACTAGTTTTTATGACCTTTAATTCTAACTTAAAATTTTAAGAACTTACGTATAAACACTACACTGCGTTAAACGGGTAAATTGTGTTATGCACGAACAATCTTCTTAGAAATAAGCCTCTTTAGGCAACCCATCATTATTACACAACACGAGGACGCATAGAAGTTTAGGACTATCACTTATTTTCCAAAAGCTTCATCAAATTGAAATTCGCCTCCAGCAAAAAAAAAAAGTATACATAAGAGGATCAGCTCTAGTTTCGAATCTGAAAGAAATCAATTGAGACGGTAAACAATCCCGAGAAAATAGTTTCGAGCTTAGAGGAAGATATTTTCACAGCGTAGGAAATACTTGGATGGCATTTTTCATGGGGACATTTTTCTGGGTTGTTAGTCATATAAATCCGTAATCGATAGGGGGGAAAAAACCGTATTTGAGTTCAAGAACTTCAAGTGAATGTGTACAAAACAAACAACTCATCAGGGAGCACTTTGATCTGTAACGACGATATGAAACCTAATTTATTTGAACAGATACTGATTTTGTCAGAGAAAGGAGAATTTCGCTGATAGTAATGAGCTAGTTAACGATGGCTTTTAGCAGGATCTTTGTTTTTTCAAGGTTAACTTATTATATGAGGTAAATATGGTATTTTGTTGATTCAATTGTTCAATTACTAGCTTAGCCAAATTAATGAATGCAAATTTAATTTTTTATACAGTTTTAATCCTTAATGTAATTACGCTCATATAATTAGAATATTTGAAATTCTAACTATACAGGATGTTAAACGGACTTTTATTTGGCACTACGTCTCCTCTAGTCATGGAAGTAAGGTTTACTCTTAGGTAAGTGATCATGAGGAATCAACTGAGATGATTTACAGCGCCCCTAGCGGCGAAATGAAAGTGTTTTAAAAATGAATTAAATAACTAAAGGAGATAGAACTAACACTTCACTGCAAAAATTGGTGGCAACATCATAAAAGCACACATAAAAAGTTTCATGAAAATATCTTCAATATTCGAGGAGATATTAGCAAGTAAACATAGTTCTTTTACACCCAGACAGCCCACATTCTGGATTCCAGCCTGATTTTTTCTGTATATTCACTGGATGTTTCACTATTGCCTAAATCCAGCTATATTCAAGGACAATTCCAGGTTGATTAAATCAAGCAAACATCAAACAAAATTCCAACCGAAATGCACTTCAGGATTCAAGTTTGATTTCAATCTGGAATATAGCTGGCTCAAGCCATCTCAATAGATTCAACATGGGTCACTCACCTAAGGGTACACCTTACTTTCATGACTCTAGGAGTCATTGTTCCATATAAAAGGCTGTGAAACAGACTTTTGAAACAACCTGTATACGGGGGTTTTTAAGTCCTCCCAAACTCTGCACAGCCCCTCAATCAGATTCTTTGCGTGGAATACATAAAATATATACCTTTAGAACTATACCTCTACCAACCACAGTTTTTGGGAAAATCGTGACAGAAAAAGGCATGACTTCACATCTGGTCAAAAACGTGAATTTGAAACGGGAAAAAAGGTCATAAAACGTGAAAATTAAGGTGGACCGAAAACGGGCTTAAGTTTTTTTTTCATGTATTCAATTTGTAATAGTGCTATTGCATTAGTGCATTAAAAAGGAAAAATTTTCATTGATGCATTCATTACCTTTTAACGAACAATTATTCGCTAATTATTTGGTAAATGATCGTGCATGTAAGCCAATTTTGGTAACCTTAGAACTCACCGGCTGAAACGGGACAAGACTAAAGTTCGGTTAACCCTCCCCGCCTGAAACGGGAAGATATTTCATTACCGGCTGAATTGGGACTAAATAATTTCAATGGGCCTTAACGAGAAATGAAATAACTAAATAAAGTAGTATTGATACATACTATTGAGCCTTCTTCCGGATGTCAAAGGAATTACACTATAGGCCTGAAAAATATGGTTGTTAAAGGATATGCATTCAGTAACTGTAAAGCAAATATGAAATATGACAAATGTATCGCAGCTCTTTTCTTAGTTTAAGATAGATTTACCAAGAACTTTTTTAGTAAACATCTACACTCTTTAAAATTACCATAGTAAAATATTACCACCGTTGTGCTTAACTAAATCTCTAGAAATATATATTTAAAGACTCAATATTAACAAAGAGAAGTTACAATCTATGATGGGATGAAACTTGGCATATTAGTAGTATAGTAGTAGTATTACTTTAAAATATAGAAAATCATTGGAGAGCAATGGCTCTTTTATTCCCAAGATATCTCTACAAGCAGTTTTGTCTTATATGTATAGTAGAGCTCAAATTTATTTGACAAATACTTCCTTGGATCTTAAGATATTTAGAATTTTTAATAAAATAATTTCTTTGAGAAGTAGTAAACAAATGAAACGCTATAAGCAGGTGTTTTGAAACTTAGATTACTTTTTTATTGGATTCAAAAAAAAGACTCCATGGACTCTATTGCAGTCAAAACTATTTTGATTTACCGTAATAGGGCCCATGGATTGGGCGTCGTCAGCAACATAATATTGATGGGAACGGTTCATGTATTCCAAATTACTCCTCCCCCGAAAGTTCTCTTAACCTTGATTTATAAATAATTAAAAAATAAACGTTTCACGTTTCAGACACTCCCTTCTATTAAGTGTGGTTAAGGTCGGAACCATTGAATTAACTTATTAATTAAGCACATTTGACAGGATTACACTCATTTTTGATGTGCTAGGAATGACATTTCGATTTTTATGCTGAAACTATAGTGCTGTATTCAGAAAAAAATTCGGGCTCACCTTTTATGACCAGAAACTAAATAGTTCATATGGAACCTCAAAACATTTTAGAGCTGCCGTTCCCCCAATCTCAGCACTGGTTTCAACCCATCTTCAATTAAATCAGGTTCAAAATAAAAGGAGGACCGTCCCCCTCCCCCTTATACAATATGCCCCAAATATTTGGTGACACTGGAAAATTGGCACCTTTCTTTACAATCAAAGATTCGAGTTAAGCATATGTGAAGGATTTATATTTTTTTTTATGAAGATTGTATTTATTTAAATAGACAAGGAGACAGTTTGTTGCCTGAAGATATCCAATAAAGCAAATTCCTGTTCCCTGATGAAATGGACTACGAATGGGGAAAAACTAACGAATACATACGAATGGGAAATGAGTTGTAACTACAAAAGGGGTTTTCATAGTGTCCAACAACTATCTAATCTATGGGGAAATAATTTACAAAAAGTACATTTTCAAAAAGCACATGCAATTTTAAGGTATTAAGCTTTTTTGAGAGATTTTCAATCTTTAATGTTGAATGAAATTAAAGTTTATATACCTCCCTAATTTCTTCAAAAATCAAATGTTTTTTAAGTATGTAATATCAAAATTTGGATGAATTTACCATATTGTTTTTAATTTATATTATTATTATTAATTATTATTATATTATTATTGTAAAATATTTATAATATGGGCACGAAGTCCACAAAAAATACTTTGGTGCTATATTACAATCGGGTGCCTTTCTTCTTGGCGATTTTTTTGGCACTATTCTTGACATCATAATCCACTATCCAGGATATCCGCCGGGTTGCTAGAAAATGAACTATCGCCCCCTAGTTGGCAACGCTAAAAAAACAAGTGGCACCCGGTTGAATTATGAAACCAATATTTTTTCTTTACATCCTAAAACTACTATTTCTATCTCTGTAGGTATCTCACTATTTCTCTCAATTTTAAATTACCAAAAGGATTTCACATGCACAAGTTGTGTGCTTCACATTGTTTGTGGTGCCCTAGTACATTTTTTTTACTTATCTAGTGCGTGGTGTACCAGTACACTACATATTACATACAGTTAACATTATAATGTTCCCTTATTAGTAAAATATGCACCAAATAAGTTTTTCTTTAAATATTTCAATATTGTTTATTAATACTAATATTACTTGTTTTATTGATGTTTTTTTAGTAAAGTAAGTGTTGGGAATTCAGTTAGCTATGATATAAACCGTTAATTTGCCTCCCAAGGAGTTTTCAGTTGAAATACCAAGCAACCACAAGAATGGGGTAAAATCGGGCCTTACTTTGATCCACTAGGACAGACATAGGCAAACTTTTTAAGGGGAGGGCCAGATAAAATAAAAAAAATAATCTAGGCGGGCCGGAAACAAAAAATTTAACAAAAAAAATTTTATGAGTGATAATTTTTAAAATTGATGCTACAATGGTAAAAAATTTGGGAAAAAAAGTTGCAAAATTGATTGTTCTTTTAGAAGAGTAGAAAGTTGCATGTGACAGATGAAACTGTGATATTTAGTCTCGAAAGGTTTTTCATAATCTGATAGAAACTGGGATGAGCTGATTCGCAGTATTGTAGCTAAATGGTGGTCATATAAAAAACATTTTGTCCTATGTTGTAACTGTAGGGGTTATTCAAAACCATGCCGCGGGCCGGATTGACTGGTCCGAAGGGCCGCACTTGGCCCGCGGGCCATACTTTGCCCATGACCGCACTAGGAAAATCTAAAAAAGAACTTTAATATCACAATAAAAGGTTTTGTATTCAAACCTTAGACGTCCCTCTACAGATTCAGATCCTCAATTTTGCCTGATCATACTATCTTATACAAAATGCATACTTACATTTTAAATTTTAAAAAGTGGAGAAAAATCAGTCCGTTTTACGGTACCTACTAACTACTAAAAATATTCTTTTGTAAAAAAAAAAATATTCAAACTCCTTCCAATAATTTTAGTTATTACTACGTGGTTTAATGTTGTAGTATTACTTTACACTCGATGTTTAATGGTTCTTTTTTGTTCCTTCAATGTTTACAGAAATTTTATCCCCTATCAAAATCGAAACTCTACGAGGAGTTATCCTATTGGGGGAATTCCTGATAATTAACTTCAAATGTTTTGTGAATAATAAGTCAATATTCTGATCTTTTTAAGTTAGTATACAGACTTGTTAAATCTAACATGCCGTTACCTTTTTCCACTTCAAATAGAAACAAATTTAAAAATTAGAAATTGCTCTCTACAGAATTGTATCTGTATGAACTAGTTTATTACCACTCAAAGTTAAAAGACATTCAAAGAGTTCATTACCCTGATAAAGATTACAAATTGTCTAAAAACCTTTACATATAGAAACAAGAAGTTTGAATTTTTAATCCTTTTGGTTGTACCAACCAAGATTTGCAAAATATAAGTAGGAATGTTTCCAGGTTGTAAAGCTCTGAACTATTTATGGGGAGACTGTTGTACCTTCGGACACCTTATTTTAAAATTCGAAAATAAATGGAAAATTTTATTGGTGGCCGATATTGTACGCAAACAGATGCAATGTAGTTGCTAACGTGAAATCAGCTCGTTAAAATTTTAAGTACCGTAAAACGAGAGAACCGGATCAGTGGGGTGAATCGGATCACTGTTAGAAAAAGTTTTTTAAACCATCATAACTGCGGTTGGGTTAGATTTATAGAATCAGGATAAAAACTGACTGATTCTACACATTCTTTAGAATTTATTTCAGTCTTTGAAAAATATTTTACCACAATATCTTGGGTCATACAAGGCTTTGAAGTTGAATAAAAAAATTTCACTAAAACTTAACTGTCAAAACTTTGCTAATTTTACCTGAAAAATAACTTCTTTACCACAATTTTTGGTGCCTCCCGTGTGCTCTCAATCCTTTCAAGGACTTCTTTTCAATTGAATTTTTAATAAGTGCTAATTACAATTTTTAATGAATTTTTTAGTGAAAGAAGTCCATTCCGACTACTAATGCGGGGTGAATCGGATCAGTCATAAAAATGCTTTGATTTCTTCCTTTAGTCACTTTTTCTGGATTTATCAGTTATTATCAACACCTACAGTCATAAACCGATATATAGGGGTCATGAGGGAAGAAAATTGCCCCTTATTGTTAAGAAAAAGTCGATTTTTTGAACCTTTTAAATGTCAAATGACTTTTTAGAGCAATAAGGGACATTTTACTACCTAAAGGTATCTCCAAGGGTTTGTCAAAGCTTATAGAATTAAAAAAATATTCAGAAAAACAACTGACAAACCAGAGCATCATTTTGATAAAAGATATCTTTTCCTAATTCATTTCGCAATTTGTATAGGAAAACTATCATTCTTATGATGTATGTATTTTATGAAAAAAATAATAATTGTCATAAATAAAAGTTATCCATTTCACCTTATTAAACTATTAAAAACCTCCTCATTTTTTTGAATGTCATTTAAAAACGTTAAAAACGCTTTTTTTTGACAAAAACTGACAGTGATCCGATTCACCCCTCATTCACTCGCGGGTAAATCGGATCACGGCATTTAAAAATAAGTATAAAATCAACCGTTCATAGTAGAGTAATGTTTTCAACGGATTTTTAAAATAAAGCTTAGGACTCGAAATATGTTTTTTACAGCATTCTAAAATCTTTATTTGGAAATTTTGGAAGCAGCTCAAATTTCAAAAGTGATCCGATTCACCCCGTTTTAAGATAAATATATTTTCTGTTTTCAGTTGTTCAAAGTTACTTTTAGTGCACCACTACATTAATATTTTTCTATTTTGACTTTTTAGTTTTGATATTAGAAATCACCAGATATCAATCCTTTTATTTTTTATGGAATTTTATTTATGGAATCAAAAACATCTTATATGTACCTACGAATACCATAGGTTTTGTACCTTCTGACAAGTATTTATGTTTCTGTAGCTAACCGCCAGTTTTAAATCGGGTTTTGTTGATGTGAATATATTTTAATGCGTGTTAAATTACTAATATATGTGTTTGTCTGCGATTACCTATGTTCTAGTAATTTTTAGATGAAAAATCAAAAATTTTGTAATCTTAACTACTTTTTTAAAATTTTTGATTCTACTCTGCATTTGATGTAAAATATATTATAAAATCTGTAGCACCATTATCAAATTCCGGTATGATGACGGCAAAATTAAAATATCAACCGAAGAAGATTTTCAAAAGATCAATCAGAATGATCAAGGAAACTATTAACCTTAAATTTCGATTTGGAAATTATATGTGATTTATGATTTTTGTATTTTCAATAGGAAATTAAGAAATGTATCAATCAAGTTTCTTTAAAGGATCATTTAAGCTCTAAAAGTACTTAACTTTAAAAAAATCGAATTATGATTTATTACATGCGATGTATTGTTCAGTAAAGGTAATATACATCAATTATGGTTTTTAACTTTTTCTTAACTAAAACTTCACTTTTAAATAGTGTCCACTAGTACAATTAGGTCTGTCCATAGTGAGAACAGGTTGTTGTACCTATAGACACAAAATTTATTAAGTATTAAAAATGATTAAAATCCAATTTTAAAAATTTGATCTAATAAAAAAATATTACCCTATTTACTTAGATTTTGACTATAGGTTAGGCACTTTAAATGGTCATAATGTGATTTTATCTCTCTTAGAAAAATTAAAAAAAAGTCATTTATAATAATTACAGATGTAATAGAATCATATAGTCAGGGTGCCAACTCGAAAAGTGTGTATTGGAGTATGTATGCAATTTTATGACGGTTTCTGGTAGCGTTGATGGTGTAGATTTCAGAACCGATTGATGCCACTCTGCAAATATTGATCATATATATATCAAGATGGCGTCCAAAATGGCCTCCATTGAAATCAATACTTTTCAAAATAAAAATACGGCATGCGATACATCATATATAGTATTTTTTGGGTCAAAGAAACTAAATATAACGTTATTTTTTACTTTAATTAAGTTTTGAATAGGTTTTTTTAATAAAATAAACATATTTTGTAAAAACAGTAGTGTTTTTTAGCACTGAGGTTTAATCTCTATATTTTGTTTATAAATTCATCTTTTGCATGAATTTAAAATTAATTGGGTTTAGAATAATTATGGTAAAGCATTAAAAGAAAGAAATAATTAGCTCAAGAGAATTTATTGCCTTTATTTCATTCAGAAGTAACCATCAGTAGGAAATGTTCTGATTCGTTTTTTATGTAGCTGAAGAAATAAAACAAATTAAAAGAATTTTAATTTGCTTGAAAAAAGGTTATCAGAAAGCAAAAATTTTTGGCCTAATCTATCTAATCTGATATTCTTAGGGGACGTCCTTAAATAACGTGATGGGTTTCTTTTTTTCAAATTTTGTACCCCTCCCTTCCCCTTTTGGTGTGATTTTGCTTGACCCCCTCTCAAGTGAGATTTTCTCAATAACTTTTTTTTCAAAAATTCATTGATTTGTTCTAGCCACATTTGTTTCACCTTGTAAACATGATGCTCAAAGCACCCATCCCACATTGCATAAATTTGGATACAAATAATGCATGTTGAAATTAAAACTATGGTCTTATACTTGACTTGTAATTATTATGACTGACTGGCTGGCTAATGATTCCATGTTTGAACTAATTGCGCAATTTCATAAACTTTTGCAAAGATAATAGAAAAAATGCATATTCTGTAGACTAAAAGGATATTAACTATGAAATATTGATATGAAAACTGAACTAAGAATGGTCAAAATTCAACCTGGAAATATTTTGTCATGCGTAGTTCGTTAACTGTGGCATGATATTTCTTGAAAAATCAGCTCCTTCAACGTGAAATAAATAAAGATTTTTTTTAACCCAAATTATGTTTCTATCATGATTATTTTCAAAATGAAGGTATTTCAGATTAACTTAAGCTTTTTATTTGTTTAAATAAATGTTTCCCTATTAAAAAATAAAAAGATTTATACCCCACATGCCATAGTTTATTAAATTTAAATAGAAAATCCAATATTGTGACTACCATGGACGCCATCTTGAATTCCTCAAAACCCTCAACATTTACGAGGTGGCATCAATCGGTTCTTTAATCAAGACATAACCTATCAAAATCAGCAATAAAATTTCATACATACTCTAATACACGGTGGACCCCTTTTTTGCCATTTGGCACCCTGACTAATATGACATTACATTTTTTACCTTTTCTTCTGAAAAAAAAAACCGGGAAGAAATTGTAAAAAATTAAGTAACAAACAAAACAAGTCAAACAGATGTTTCAATTTGTGTAAGTTTGTTAACTTGCTAGGTCATTATAATTTTTTCATAATGCAATTAATTTCCAAAGCTTGTTATAAAAATTATTTCCTTAACATTCCTTTTACTTACACCTTACCTTCTTGTATAACTTTAACAGCATGCATTAAGCATAATTTACTACTAATAAACCAAGTTGAATCACAATATCATTAATGAACCATTACATAAACCATCATATGAAAGGTATTTATTAAAGTAAAAATGTATTAAATGCACCAAAGAAGAAGTTAAATTTACATCTGTAAATAAATGTACCTACTCTATACAGAGGCCTGAAACTACTCACCATGGACAGGATACAGTAATCCAACGGATTTCCTCGCTGACATCCAAGTGACAGTATATTTTCGTTAAAAACCTTTTCTGATGTTTCTTAACCTATTGTAAATATAAAAATAATTTTAAGAACTTTGTCTCTTAAAAAATACGTCAGAATTTTAAAATAACTGCTTTGATTTAAGAATTTGATTAAGAACGAAATCGTAAGAGAAAATATTTTGGGATAACCCAACTATATCGGCGTCCTAAGTGTAAAAAGGCGGATATAGAGAACTGGAAACTTGGTAAACACGGAGGTATAGAAAATTATTTAAGGTTTTGATAGTGTTTACAGTACAAGGTCTATTCTTCTTCAAGAATTTTCAATAAATTTATTTCTGAATACGATGCAGAATTTTTTTGCTTAGAAATAGTGAGTTAGTTAAGAAATATCTAACTAATTAGATATTTAGTATTACTAATTACTTACTAATTAGTTAGTTAGAAATTAAATAATTTTAAGAAATATAAAAATAGAGGGAGATATTTTATGCTTATAACGGAAGAATTAGGCTGGGTCAAAAAGGTATCAAGTTTTGAATGGAATAGTGTGAAAAAGTTATTGCTCATAAGTACAGGGTGATTATAAAAATAGAACAGGTTAACCTTTTACAGGCCGAATTCAGATCCAGGTACATTTTATTTGATTTTTCCTATACTTCACCTCTTAATACTGCCATTAAAATATTATTATTGATATGAGACCGTAAAAAAGTTTCTTCATGCAATTTTCACGATGATGCGTTGTTCCCAATTGGGAACATTGGCTAATTCTGACTACTTCTACAGGGGTATCAATAGTAGATTGTAGTGATTCAGATATCAAATAAAAATCCAAATTATGTGTACTAAGTAAAAAAAAATTGACTTTAAATTAAGTAGGTATTTTTAAAAATTTTATTTCAAAATTCACTTTTTATAAAAAAAAAATATCAAAATTAATACTTTAATGTTTGTGAAGTTTAAACATAAGCCTGAAAAAGGCAAAGTAGAAATGAAGATTAAAGAATAAAGTTATGAAGTATTAATTAATTTAAAATTTTTTAACATTAAAAATAACAAGTTCTTCTCTAACACACCAAAATACCAAGAATATATACTATAAATTTATAAATAGGATTCAAAATAGAATAAAATAAATCGTACTCTTACTATTATTTTAGCAAATATTTGTGTGCTTTAATAATTGTTAGTTTTTGTACGTTTAAAAGAAAATCATTGAAAAATTTTCAAGTCAATGATTTTCCCATCTGTGTAAGTAGTAGGTAACTGAATTCCTCCATAATGGGATGTGGCCCCCGTTGGGATATATTTATCTTAATAGAAGACCTTCCAACTTTTTCCTAGTCCTCATCAAACTGTACCACAAAATTGACAAGGCATTGTATTACGAGTTTACAGCTTAATTTAAGTTTTTATGCGGGACTTAATATGTTTACTTACATTTTCTTTATGCTAGATAAAGTATCACAGGCATCCGAATTACTAAAAGTAAACAAACCGCTCTTAACATTTTTTTGACAACAAAAAAATTCAAATTTAAAGAAGGGAAACTTGGAAAAGAAAAGAAAGCATACGAAATTACGTAATTTTGTGAAAAGTAAAAAGAACCTTCCTTGTAGTTACATATATAGTATGTAGTAGAACATTATAGTTTACACTTAAGTTATAACACACTGGTCAAAAAAAATTTTAAAATTGGCGAAAATGTCCAAATATAGTACATAATTTTAGCTTGCTAAACACGAATATGGCAATAAAAATTCGATACCATTGGTTCCGGTTTTTTCGTTGAGATACTTATGTATGCGAAGCGCAATAACTCATGCTTGAAAAAGGCATTTGTAGTCATGTTTACCTTCTAATTTTTAAAGATATGATCATGAAAACATGAAATAGAGACTTGCCAAAATATAATTGAAAGGTTCGTTTGCTCTTTTGGTTATATTGATCGTCTAGAATTTATCTGTAAATTGCACAGAAGTTGTCTGCAATTGAAAGCGTAGACTATTATACCTTTCCCTGATTATGTTGCTAAATATCATTTATATACTCTTGGAAATACTCCCTGGGCTTGTCCCTTAATTATCCAGTTATAGGATACGAGGCTTTAAGTTTAAAGATATACTCTGATCAAACGCTCTCAAAATACTTTTTTTAAAACCTTACAGATGCCGTTATATGAATTGAGTTTGTAAAATTGATTTTCTAAAGTGTGTAAGGGGGGTAATCAGAGTCAGTCTATCTCTCTCTTTTCACGTTACGCTATAATTTCCGTAAAAATAACCATAACATTATATATGACAAAGACGAAATATTTATACCTACTATACCATGTTTTAATATGTGATGTATTTTTGAAGGTATTTTAAATAAATATAACTAAATTTCATGCCTAAATGATACATTTATTTTGAGCAATATTTTAAAAATTACCATATTACAACATTAAATACATGACCTCTCTGGAATTAGAATTGTTATATTGTTTATTTTAATTAATTAATAGGAATTCTCATTAATATCATGACCTCTCTGTATTTCTGAAACAAGAACCAACCCAGAATTTTATGATGATATTCGTGGTTAGCATGTTAAAATCAATAAAAAATGGAAATTTCATAAATTTTGCAGGAACTTTGTCAAAAATTCTTGCCCAGTGTAATCAAAGTTTGAGGCCTTGTACTATTTTGTTTTATGGGTCTTGCTACTTGCAGCTAGTATAAATAAGCCCTGATATATGTTTTACAGTTGTCATGGCCCAGTGGTTAGCGTTCTCGACTACCATACAGTACACCAGGGTTCGATTCCCAGTGTGGAATTTGAATTATAAAGTTGTTTTTGCCTTGCACCCCAGGGCCCCACGGTCAAGAGAACGAAGATGGGCATCGTAGGCCTTGGAACACTTACGTTTAGTTTTATATGTTTTACATAGTTAGAAAATGTAAAATTAATTCAACCGTAAATAATTACTCACCTAATATTGATGATAGAAGACGCCAGGATATTCCAATTTGATGTCAGGACGTTCCAAGGTGGAGAGAAGCTCACATCCAATGAAACATGAGGGACAAAAAAATATGTTAGAATAAAAAATAAAAAAATAATTTTATTTTCAACGACTTAAGTGAAATTTTAGTAATGATGCTATACTTCATATTTGTTTAACTACAAATTAAAATAAACAATATAACAATTCTAATTCAGGGTGAATTTAAATGAATTTTTGAGTTAGCATAAAACTCTACAATCTACCAAAATTTTGCTTTGAATCACTTCACAATTTATTTGTTGGAAGATTTTTATGCTACTCCAAAACTTCACTTAAGTTCACCCCTTTTCACGATTCCCCCAAAAATACCTCAAGTCCCAAATCAGGGCATAGGGAGCCAACACAGCCCAAGTAATAATGCACGGTCACATTTTCTTAATGAAATGCGTATCTGAATCTCAGTTTATCCCTCGTTTCATTCCCGTTAGTAGAAAAAATCCAAAAGGTTTGATTTTCCAAATACATCGATAACAGCTTTCCTATGAGTAAAGTGCCTACCCGTTTTGTGCATTGGTGCGCTTTGATTGCATTGCCAGCAGATCCATCTTTAGGAAGTGGTGCGCGAAATGTACGGGAGTCGGACGTTTTCAACTACCTGCGAAAACAGTTGCAGAGCGCCGAGATAGGAGGAATGGAAAGAGAAACCAGGATGGAACGATTGCATGAAAATTTCCTCAAATCGGGAGGTAGGCAGAACATTGTTGAATACAAAATGACTTCCCAATGCTTTGCTTGAGAGAAAACCCCAGTGCACGCATGAGTTAAATCCATGAAAAATAGTGTATGAAAATTATTTGATATGATCCTATAGAAACAATTTAATTTGCTTCAGCTTATAAGTTTTAAGCCTTGATTTTAAAAAGTTTATGCACCAGGTATATAAGAATATGATTGCGAATGGCTACAAATAGTGGCTTTGAAGTATTTATTATTATTGATCCACCAATTCTTAGTTTTGTGGGATTTGTAAAGTCGCTAAATATGAATACAGTTAAGCGTTCTAAAACAACATGACATTCAATTTACCTAGCGTGAATAAAGTTGAAAATTAACTACTTTAAATTAATTGATTTTTTACTGAAAACAATAAATTACTTTAATTAAACACTGAATTAACTGAAAAAAAGAGGTAGTCCTTGTAATGTTTGTTAAAACCAAGACCAATTTATGTAAGCAAATTTAACTGTTTGATTTTTTTTTGTTATGGTACATTTGGTTTTAAATCGAAAAAGTAACAGTTCATATTTTCTCTCCACTCTTCACGATCTACAGTCCTACTCAATGTTTTATAAAAGAGTGCACCACCCAAGAGGTTTAACTGAAGAATATAATAAACTAGCTGATATACCCGCCTTTGCTCGGGGGAAAAAGGCTTACCAAACTGTGTGTTAAAATGAATAAGAATTATTTTCTTTACTTAAATTTCAGAGGAGTTATTTAGATACTATAGAGTCAACTGCTTTCCCGCTAGGATTATTTTTTGATGGCATACTACTTCTTTAAGATGTAAAAAAAACTTTAAAAAACCCACCTGTTTAGATTTAATGTGTGAAATCCCCATCTCCGTTTTTAAAGAGTAATTTTTCAGAATAGGAAAAAAGTCAGGGGACCTTCTGAACCCCCCTTATTTTTTTCTCTTTAATGTCCTTTGCTCCCTCCATCCATTTCTGCAATTGGTATAAACTGTAAATGTATAATTGAGGTAAATTTCTCCGCCTTCGCTTCACAATAAAGGTATATTATTGAACAGCAATTTCTATAGAATTCGCTAATTTTTTATAAAATACAAAAGAATTAAATATACATACTTTTTTAAGATTTTAAACAAAATCTTTAAAAAAACCGGTTTAGAATAAATTAGTATTTATAACCATTTTTTAATAATGATAATTTTTTTTAAATCAGGGGGAGACCCCCTGAACCCCCCTTCGCTGATTTATCACCAACTCATTCATTGAAAGAAATTTCAAACATGAAATAAAAGTAAACATCATTTGAAGCGATACCAACTACTGAAAAGTCCTCTGTTTGATTTGAATTTTGCTGGAAATACTTAAATTTGATTAAATAGAAAAAAGAATGAAATTTTTCAGTGGAACGGTTTTTGGTTATCATAAAAAAAAATTATTTAATCATCAAAAATTATTTCTTCATCAGAGCTTTAAAAAATTCACCTGTTATAAAACATTTTTAGATAAATATTTCCTACAATAGAGGTATTGCGTCACCTGAAAGGAGCAATAACCGTTATCAATTCAAAATTGAAGAATGCTCATAAGGATTTAGAAAGGGGGCAAAAAAGGCTCCTTGGAATGCTTTGATTTTAAAAATTCTTTTCCGCAAACCTTCTTGGTTGTGTGAGGAACAATATGCTAAAATTTCATAACAATCACATTAATAATGTGGATGCTAGAAATGCAAGAACTAAAAACGGGAGTAAATATTCAAACCCCCGTACACACCCTCCAAAATCGAATATCGAAAAATCCAGAAATTACTTTCTTTGAAATACTCTCAAGAAGGTATTACCAACAGTTAACTTCGTAATATCGATTTCTCGGTACTGTTTTCTTCGAAAATGTAAAACTTGGTTTATGCTCAGCAAAAACGGGTTTTTGGAATATTCAGACCCCTTAAAATTCGAATATTCAAAATCTGAAAAATGCCATTCTAGATATTGCTGCTATGTACCTTCCTGCGAAATAACGAAGATCTGGGGTCATTTGGGACGCCGCTGGGCTCAAAAACGTCGAAAACACTCCAAACCCCCCTGTGGGTCAGAAAAAAGAAATTTCGAAAAATCCCTTCTTAGTGCGCGTATACACCGTAAGGTCTTCCACCCTACCAAGTTTTGAGTCTTTAGCCCCGGTAGATTTTGCTGTGCGTTGATGAGTGAGTGAGTGAGTGGTAAAGCTCTTTTATTATTATAGATATGATTATACAAAAGTGAGTAAACTCAATTTTTAATATCCATGTTTTTCTGAAAAGTGCAGCCTTTCCTTATATAGAAATTATAATCAGAAAATAATTTACAAATCCCATCACTTAATTTTCTAATTATAATTATAATACTTTAAAATAATATTTTTCCTTTCAGAATTTAATTCAGGAATTTAGGTAGTATAAATATTCTGTAATGTTTAATCAATCAAATAAATAAGGACTTGTACTCACATTGTATTTTTGCCCCAATCAACTTTTCAAAGCTTTTATCTTAAAAGATAAGATTTTTTTAAGTAAAAGTAACTGGAAGTAGGTAAGGTGTGTGAAACGAATTTCAATTTACAATAAATTTTTTCCTTAAAGAAAAACCATCAAATGTGTTTTTATCACTTTATCCTTTTAAAGTGCACCGAACAGAGTTCTAATGTTTACAAAACTCGATGATATTAAGTTATTAATTAGAAATTAGATAATTGTTAATCAGAATACCATTAGAATGAATATATATTCTTTCCCATCAATGTAAAAATTAAAACTGTGTCAAAATGTTTTAAAATAAATTTTGATCAGTTAAACAATTTAGTTTCTATCAAACCTTTTATAAAATAAAATTTTCATGATGAAATCTCTATTATGACTGACTGCACTTAACACAAAGTTTCCAAGTGACAAACTGCATTACGCACACCAACTGATAATAAAAGATTGTTAACAAGGTATCTAGTATTTTAATGCTACAATCTTAGAGAAAGATTCTTCCCTGATCACTACTACCACTCTGGATTTTTGTGTTGTAGTGGTACTGGACACAGGCTTCTGAAAAGAGTCCTCCAACTCTTCGCAGTCGCCAATCTCCCTAATCTTCGTGCAAAGGCTTCTGAAAAGGAGTCTCCACCCCTTCGCAGTCGCCAAATACATCGTTTTCGCGAGATGCCCCCACTACACACAGGGAGGGTAAGGAGGGTATTGGGCAGTGTAGTGGTACTGGACACAGGCTTCTGAAAAGAGTCCTCCAACTCTTCGCAGTCGCCAATCTCCCTAATCTTCGTGCAAAGGCTTCTGAAAAGGAGTCTCCACCCCTTCGCAGTCGCCAAATACATCGTTTTCGCGAGATGCCCCCACTACACACAGGGAGGGTAAGGAGGGTATTGGGCAGTGTAGTGGTACTGGACACAGGCTTCAGAAAAGAGTCCTCCAACTCTTCGCAGTCGCCAATCTCCCTAGTCTTCGTGCAAAGGCTTCTGAAAAGGAGTCTCCACCCCTTCGCAGTCGCCAAATACATCGTTTTCGCGAGATGCCCCCACTACACACAGGGAGGGTAAGGAGGGTGTTGGGCAGTGTAGTGGTACTGGACACAGGCTTCTGAAAAGAGTCCTCCAACTCTTCGCAGTCGCCAATCTCCCTAGTCTTCGTGCAAAGGCTTCTGAAAAGGAGTCTCCACCCCTTCGCAGTCGCCAAATACATCGTTTTCGCGAGATGCCCCCACTACACACAGGGAGGGTAAGGAAGGTATTGGGCAGTGTAGTGGTACTGGACACAGGCTTCTGAAAAGAGTCCTCCAACTCTTCGCAGTCGCCAATCTCCCTAGTCTTCGTGCAAAGGCTTCTGAAAAGGAGTCTCCACCCCTTCGCAGTCGCCAAATACATCGTTTTCGCGAGATGCCCCCACTACACACAGGGAGGGTAAGGAGGGTGTTGGGCAGTGTAGTGGTACTGGACACAGGCTTCTGAAAAGAGTCCTCCAACTCTTCGCAGTCGCCAATCTCCCTAGTCTTCGTGCAAAGGCTTCTGCATCAGGATCTCCACCCCTCTGCAGTCGCCAAATGCATCGTTTTCGCGAGATGCCCCCACTACACATAGTTGGAAATTTCTCTGGGAAACAATCTCCAAGTGGTAGCAGTGATTAATATTCAGAAATATACACTTTATTCTCTACAACCAGAGAAAACAATGATCTTAATTTCAATTAAATTTTAAATTTGTGGAATAGTTTTACTTTCTGTTTATGTGCATTTTCGTATCTTAGCTTATGACCGAATGTAATGGAAAACTTTGTGATACTGCAAGCAGACATAATAAAGAACTATTATAAAGCCAATTTGCTCAGATTTCTTATGAAGGTATTATTTTACTAAGCAACATTGTTCCAAATATTAATATGAAAAGAATATATATAAACTTAAGTGCATTCTTTATACTTTTAACATACATCCCTAAAATATATTGAAAATGCTCAAAATTAAGATAAGCTTCTTTTAAATGTTAACTTTGAATTTATAGAATTATTTTTACTTACAAGTTTTTGTAACTATGAATTGAATTTCATATTTACTTTGCTAAGGAGTGATAAAAGTACTTTTGATGCTTTTAAAAAACAAAATTATAAGGAATACCAGTTACTTACTAAAACCAAGTACTGCGCTCTAGAAGCTATTTAACAAATAAAGACTAGGGTATATTTTTGAAAGAGTGTTAACTACTTTTAACTTAATATATTTTTAAATCAAACTTTTATCTCATCATCAAGATTTAAATTGATTTAAATTTAAAATGAATCAGTGGGGAAAACTTGATTTAGGCTTATGTTAACAATGCGAGTACAAGAGAGCATTCTCTTTGATTACAATAAAAGCATTTATACTTTAAATACACTGGCCGATTTATTTTTAATACGTAATATACGCGAAAAATTGAGATTTTTACCTTTTTACTGCTTAATCTTAAAGTCTCAGATGCATAAATGAAAAACGCTAAATTAAAATTACATAATTAAAAAAAATTCAATACGATACTTAAAAGATCTTAATGTAGAAGTTTTTATATTTTTAAAGTTATGTGAAAATCAAATTAAAAATTTAAAACAGAGATAATTTAAGATTTGGACCTTAAAATTATAATTCAGCTGCACTTTTCACATTTTAACGAAATTTTCGATGTTAGTTCAAATGAAAAGTTGTTCTCTTGAAAAAAGGGGGCAAGTTTTTATAAATTTTAATAGTATATTTGAAAGAGTTGGTACACAATTTCGAAACATTTTTAAAGTTGTAAATTCCTAAGAATATGATGTAATGAAGTGTAGAGAAGGGTTTTTATATCTTTATATTATACCTACTAATAACAATTTCATTTCTCATATTGAATTAAGACCGTATTTAAATTTCTGTGCCGAAACAACATTAACTATAAAAATTTTGTATCAAAACCTTACTCATATTCAGCTGAATTTTTTTTGTCATCGTTATTCTCCATTCATAAGTTAAATATTGAAATAATAATTAGATAGCATAAAAGTAATTGTTTTTCATGGGGGGAATTAATAAACTTTCTCATTTTAAAGGAAATTTGATTTTTGTTACTTTTTAATCTTTTTATGCATTATGCCTAAAAGTTTATTTCACATAATACAAAATATATTATGCAATTATCTAACACACTAACACCAATTGCTTCACCCTTAAAAAATGAACAGCTAACATTTTTTGCCAGTGTTTTATTTTTCAAAGGGTTTATTATATGCTCACTATTTAAAGCTTGCAATCATATTCTAAAACCTCAAGTTTACTAGTGCGTTTGCAAATTCTTAAGTAAATCTAACAAATTTCAGATTCATGATCTGAAAGATTATCATTTTTATTGATACCGTTTTCCTTTAAAATATTTTTATTATATTTTGTACTGAAAAACTTCTTAAACACCGATTCTATGTTGTTGAGATTTTAAAATGGATCTTTATTTTTCTGCATTGTTCTACAATTTTATTATTAGGATTGAGCAGGGATTTTTTATGAAATAAGATGCTAAAATACTTTTATACTGTATATAAATTTAATCATATAAGATAACACCTAAAATAGTTAATTAATTATTCCTGAGAAAATTCGTAAAAAGATTAGGAAAATGGTAAGTTTATTTAAGTTTAATGGTTTAGTGTAGAATATTTTAAAAAATTAATTTTAACATAGAGAGCTTAGCTAAAATTTTTCATTTTTGATAATCTTTATCAATCCCTTTTTTTAACTATTATTACTTTTAATAAAGCATGTCAATAGAGAATTAGCAGCAAATTAAAAGAAAATCCTTAAATCCATTAAAGTTTGGAAATACTAATTCAAAAAATGATAATGCCAAACTTTTATGACCTCAAGCATCCACAGACTTAAATTAGGGATATCCACTGATCTGAAGGATTTACGGAATCATTTCATAATTTAATTTAATTCAACGCCAAATATAAGAGCTTATATTTTTAGCTTGGTTTCATGGATCTAACTCTTACACTGGTTACACAAATACTAAGATACTTAACACCAACAATAATAAATCTTTTTTGTATGAGCACATACATATACAGGAGGACATACATATGAGTTGTGTTCTAATAATAAAATAAAAGATACACAAAAGTAACTTCAATTTCCATTAGGTAAGAATTTACAATAAGCTGAATTTCGTTTAAAACATATTGAACATTGATATGATCGTTTCCCTATCATATGCATATTTCGTTAGGGAATATGCAAAATATGATACATCTTCTGTGATATAATTGGATAAAAAAAATATTTGGTTAATTTATGCATTTGATTATGAAAATTACATTTTGAAACTCATTTGCACATTTGCAAACTAACAATTTCCCATTACATTTTTTACTATTGAGAATAAAATTAATAATTATGTTTGAACAATTTAATGGAGTGCATTTAAGTAGAGAATCTATGAGTTATTGCACAGACATGAAATAAAACAAGCAAGACTTTTAATTACTGCCTCATTGGCAATCACGTTTTTTGTCTAATATTAATGAGTAGAAATGTCTTTGAGTTGGTTTGAATTCAGTATGAACCAAAGGGTTGCAGCTTACTATTCAATTTCATGCAACTTAAGATTGAATGACCTAGTTTTGTCTAGCATCAATCTCAACCAAGTCGTAAATGTTAAGTTCAAAGATTAAAAACCAAGGAGCAGCTTGTATTTTTCCTAGAAGTCATTCATATGCAGCAAAGTTTATTTATTATTTGGTTTTTACGTAACAAAGTGAAAGTGACGATTGATATAGTGCTCATACAAAAAAGATTTGAAAAAGATTGTAAACAAGTGTAAACAATAATGCAATATAAGTTTTCTGCCAAGCAAAGTATTTGGAAGCCATTCTGCTTTCAACAATGCTATAACCACCTCCCGATTTCAGGAAATCGTCATACAAAAGTTCCACCACCGAATTCCCTCGACATTCCTACCCCATCTCTGGAGCTCTGCAGCTGTCCGCGCAGATGGGTGAAAACAAGCGACTCGAGGACATGTCGCGCTCTACCACCGAAAGATGAAGCTGGTGGCGTTGTAATCAAAACCCACTAATGCACAAAATAGGAAATGCACCCTTTCTCATTGAGAAAGTTGTGATCGAAATATCGGGAAAAACAGCCTTTTGGTTTTTTTTCCTCTAAAGCGAATGAAAAAAAAAAGAGGAATAAACTGACAGTACAAGATAGGCATTGGATGAAGAAAATACTATCATACCGTAATTAAGTGAAAAAAAATCTATAATTTGTCAATTCCCGGATTGCGGACATTGTACCCCCAAACCAGACGCGATGGCCCATATCCTTTCATGGTTTGATTTGGTACTGAGTAGTATGGAAACAATGAAAAATGGTTATTTTTCTCCTTAAAATTAAAGGAGTTATAGAGAAAAACTAACGTTTTCGATAGGGGTTATGGCATTAGAATTACGATTTTGTACCTATAATGGAAAATATTATTGTTTCCATCCTAGCCATACCTCTCAAACATTTCTCATCTATGATAGGTACAACAAAATACAACCAACAAAAACATACCTAAGAATTAAATATTGTTTTTTAGTAATAGAAATTAATAATTGTAGTAATACAATAAACAATAAATACAATAAAAATTGTATTTATTGTATATTGTAATTGTAATAGAATTGTAATGTAATAGAATTGTAATTGTAATATATTGTAATAGAAGATATTGAATAGTTCATTTCATAAAAGGTTCACGATGGTAAACTTGGTAGTTAACAAAGTTTGGAATCGATAAAATAAAGATCTGAATTTAAGTTGGAATTTAGAATGGATTGTAAAATTCACAATGTAAAACAAATTCAAAAGGTAAATTTAAATAAAAAAATATCAGAAATTTCTTTAAAAAATAGAGTTTGTAAAAATAAACTGATATGAACCTCTTTCTGAAATGAAATAATCAATTTAAATTTAAAATCATAACTGATAAAAACCATTTCTATAAAAAAAATTCAAAACATATGTTATAGGGTCAATGTTGGGAATAGAAAACAGAGGATAAATGATATCATAATTAACATTATCCACTCAGCACAAAAAAACTGACAATTACATTAGAAATGCAATTTTGACAGAATAGATGCCCATCAAAGAGTAATAAAGTTCATTGTAAAATACTAAAAAGGCTCAGCTGGATCATATTGAACGAAAAATTCTATTATTGCAAAAAATGCAATTTTTTAAGGGAGTGCAAGATTAAGATATTTTCATAGTTGTTAATCTAATTTTAAAAGAATACATCTATTTATGCATTTTTTAACTTTTAGTGTAAAATAAATCCCAGTAAAAACAACACTATTACAATAGCTTAACTCTAGGTTTTGTTTTTAAAACCGGCAGTCTATAATACCCGTTATCAGTCTATGAACTTATTTGATAATATATATCAGCATTATAAAAGCAAAGGTTGATTTAATCTAGACCTGTACCAATATGGCATTCGAAACGTTTTGGGGATTCAAATTTGATCTTTTGTGAAAAGCATTTTCATTTCCCAACATTGATTTAATGCAAAAACTATGCTGGAGTATTCGTAGCAATGTAGACAGTTGGTATACACATACCCGGCTACTTATCTCATACATAATAAAAAATTGACCACACAGTAAGTGATTGAATTCCACTTTTAAAGTGAATTTTAAAAGAATTTCATCACGAATCACTAGTAGAACTCGTGTTAAACACATTCAGATATTGCATTCATATGCTTCCATTATATCAACGTCAAATTATATATTTTCCCTAATATACACCATATAAACAAAATGGAAAAATATTACATGACTAATAAATTTTGAATATCAATTATTATTCGAATTAAACGAATTCTTTAAAGCTAGACCTATTGCCTATTTAACTAGATTCCAAATAGAACTATAGTATACAAAACTCTAAATAGGTACTAATTTTCTAATCAGTCTGATAATTCTAAAAAATATAAATACTCGAAAAACAATTCTGAATATTATAACATTGGATGGATAATTTCCTTTCACAACAAGAAAAGTTTTATGAAACTAAAATTAAACAACCATGTGATATAAATAAATAACCTACTTACCTGACATTTCCTTTCGAATTATCCATTAGAAGAACGAATTCCAGTACAATGAAAGAAACAAATACCCGACGCTAACAACAACTCGCTAAAGAAAAAATGGCTCTGCAATTTTCAAATCATCAGATAGTCTGCGTGCGCATCTACTTAAAATTTATGCAAACGATTTTTTTCTCGGAAATATTTGACGCATAAATTAATTTTGTAAACTAAAATAACTTCAATAAAATTATTTTGGATTTTAATTAAATTTTGAAAATCAGACTTGATTTTCTTTAATACAACATTCATATCTTCATTTAAACAACAAATACACAAAATTAAAACAAATAGGCCGAATTCCCCATCTGCCTTTGTGGCATCTTCAGTTCCCTTTACTTCTATGGACGAATAATTCTAATTTTGTAAACGAAAATAACATCAATAAACTTATTTTAGATTTTGATAACATTTTGAAAATCAGACATGATTTTTCTTTAATGCAACATTTATTTCTTCACTTAAAGAACAAATATATGAAATGAAAACAAATAGGTCCAATTCCCCATCTGCCATTGAGGCATCTCCAGTTCTCCTTACTTCAACGGACGCGGAAATTAAAAAGCAGATGCTTTTCACTTTTGGTTCAATGGGTAGTGAGCGAGGCTGATTTACAACCTGAACTCTTGTTTCTGGCTATGGTTTCTGGTATAGGTCGGAAACAATTTTTTAAATTAAGAACTATAGCAAAAAATTTGAAAAGATCTATTTTTTAAATAATTAATTATTTTAACTTTATTTTCTATTAAAATGAATTAATTGTGTACAAAAAGATTGCAATTTACTTGAAATCAAAATTTCATTTTTTAGCCTCCCTTAACTTTAACACAGTTCAGTTTCATTAACACTTTAAAAAAAAAGTTGCTGATATTTAAGTTAGCCAGATTTAATTAATTTGGTCTTTCCAGTCGTTGCCCCGTGTTTTTAAGCAATGTGTGAATTACGTAATTACTATAAAGCCAATGATATATTTTTCAAAATATATCGAAATCGCAAATAAATAAAATATTTTATTCCATCCTTATGATAGGGATTTAGTAACAGAAACGAAATTCAATTTACTTATACATAGTATATCTGTCGCAGAAGCTAAAGACGATTTAGAGTTTTGGGAGGGGGATTTACTATACTTTAAGAAGTATTTGTTGACGAAAGTTGACGACGATTTGTTGAAGAAATTCTGAAATTTTATGAGTTTGCAGATAGGATATACAAAATCAAGAGAAATTAGCCTCAGAGAGAATTTCTTGAATAATAATAAAATAGGGGAGACACTCATGTATATATCTAGTACATACAAAAATTTCATGTTTTAATTCTTCAAAGACAGATAGTAAAATCATATTTTGACCATCTAAATTTTTTAGTGCGTTTAACTATCAACCTTTTGAAATTGGATGCTATTTTTACTATCTCTAATTTTAAAAATTTCATTTTAAATAATTTTATTTTAAATAACATGATAAAATTCGTGTTTTTAGGTACTATAACATGATGTTATTCCTACGGACAGACCCACCTGTACCTGTCAAAAGTTAAAAAATGAACATGTTCATTGATACATTACCTTTTGAACAATTACTGGCATTTAATAATTTGGTTATATTTTTTTTAAATAAATTATTTTAGAGCGTAATTGATCGCGCTTGTAAGCCAATTGTGGTAACCTGAGAACTCACCGGCTGAACGGGATACAAGACAAAAGTTCATTTAACCCTCAACGCCTGAAACGGTACAATATTTTATTACCGGCTGAATCGAGACTAAACCGATAAAAAGTGCAATTTTTTTTTTCTTCCTACTTATCTCACTGTGCAGAAGTTTAAAAAAATCTATTTATCAGAAGGAATTTTAGTGTTGTTTCAGTTTCTAAACTACGACGCTTATTAAAACTTTCTTCGTGGTATTTATATGAAGATCTTCAAATTAACGTACAGTTTAAACGAAAACTTAAGAAAAAAGAAATTCCTCAACTATGAACAAGTTTTGAGGTCTTTTAATGAGAATAAAATTAGTATTCTTAGTACGAGCTCATTAAAAAGTGCTCGTTAAGAGTAGTTATTAAAAGAGAGGTTATAATGCTCTTTAAAAAATATGCTTTTGTGTATTTTTCTTTGAGCGTACAACTTTTTAATTTGCAACCTCGAATAAAAAGTCATAATTTCAAGGCAGTTAATTTCGGTTGATCTTTTCAACGGAAATGAAGACATACTTGATACTGCCGGTCTATTTCTGTCGTAAGAAATCGACTTTAATTAACTTCGTATAATGTTTTAAAGAAGACTTTTCTCGAAAGCTTTTATAAAGTTTACTACGTCAGAAGTTTTCTATCATTTTTCTCTAACTCTACACATTAAAGAAGATCATAAAATGATCTGTGAAAAGATTGCGGGGAAAATATTTAAATTAAATTAGCCGAGAAATAGATTTTACCGGGTTTCATTAGATCATTAGAGAATCAAGGGTAAAGTGAGGACATAGTAAGTACGGTTTTTAATGCGGGATTTAGAAATTCAATGCACGATTCAGTAGTAGGGGAGACTGGGGACAATAGTAACACGGGGCAATTGTAACACTTCGAATTCCTAGAAAAGTGTAGATGCCAAGCTGCTACAATGATAACAGTGTGTGCAGGGCTTGTAAACAAATAATGTCCGAGAGTGCCAAGACTGGCAGTTGAGGTATAGCAGTGTACTTGAGAAAAGAGTGTTTTTCGAGCATAAAAGTAAATTTTTACTTTTGAGTGAAATTTTTTCTCCTGCACTACAGGTATGTACCACGAAATAACTTTTTTTTACAAAATGAACCTACATTTATCATAGTTATATTCTGTTTAGTTGTAAGTTAATATTGTTTTTAGTTTCTTTGAAAACGAGGGTTGAATTAAAAATGGACACATGGGGTCAAATGTAACACTAATTCGGGGACGATTGTACCATGTGAAAATTGACTTTTGGATGTCGAGATCTCGTACAAGGACAACTAAAAGGGGTCAGATTAGTCAGGAAAGAATGGAGGCAGCGGCTGCTGAGGTTTGGGAGTCTGGAAAGTCAGTGAGAAGTGTTTGTGAGCACGGTATTTGTTATGGGCCGTTACACAGATTCTGTCAGAAAAAATGAAAACCCTAAAGTGGGTTATAATAAATTTATAAGTTATCGGTGCTAATTAATTTATAAATTGTCACCAGCAATCACCTGTATCACCTACACAATCTCTTAATAAAAGAGAACCAAATTCACTGCCATCACCACAAACATCAAAATGCTCACCACAGGCTGTTCAGCCAACACCAAAAGTGGTACAAAATCACAATTCAACTATAAAAAAGGAAACTCAAGGAGAAAGAGCCCCATCTGCACCTATAAACCCAGTGTAAAAGAGAAGAAGTCTACACAAAAAAGAAATTTAAATATTCAGATTGTGAAACCTCATCAGACGATGAATATTTGTGTGTTGTTTCCATGGACAATTTCAAAAACAATCGCCCCCAGTGAAAAATGGGTTCAGTGTGTTTCGTACAAAATATATTGTTAATAAATTTGTATAATTTCCCGTATTTCTTATGAAAATGTGTAGTGTTACAATTGACCCTTATATCTGTTACAATTGACCCCACTTCAAGGGTCGATTGTAACAATATTCTATGGTATATTTTTTATTTACTATATTTTAATGCATGTTCACAGGACAGTTTTCATAACGCAATTGTAATTGGGATGTTTCAACCTATGTTCATACCAATTTTCATAACTCTAACATAAAAAATGGCTTGGCTGGAGATCAATTTGTAAATTTTGTTACAATTGTCCCCAGTCTCCCCTACTATCGTATTTGAACTTTATACAAGAAATCAAAGAAATTGAAAGAAAAAATATCTCAAAGTTTCATAATTGTTGCACTAAATAAAATAGACTTGTCTCTAACTTACTAATTAGTAGTAGTTACTACTAGTTACTACTAGTAGTTACTTAATTTCTAACTCTTGGTGATCTCTAATTCATACATAAATCAGTCATAATTCAGTCAACATATTGTAAAGGTACATAAACTGCATTTAATCAATTTACTGCAAAGTGTAAATCGAAAAAATCGAAGTAAAACTTAAAAATGTACTTATTTTATAAAAAAATATACTTAAATATTTTTTTAACCTCAAAAAATATAAATAAAGTATTTTTATAGGAGAAAGATGGAGTAATCTTAAAAAGAATCGAAATTTGTTAATACAAAAATTGCACCTACTTCTTAACTGTTGAATTTCTTCCATTAAATCCCATATTTAATTATATATTAAATCCCATAACTTACTACTACGTATCCCATAACTTACTACTACTTAACCTAAAGATATTTTATTTTGCTTTCAGTAAGTTTAGTGCAATTTTGTTAATACAAGTTATTAAGTTATTACTTTCTTTTCTTTATATGCATCTTTCTCATTCTAATTAATTTTTATGTATATCCTTTCCCTATTCGAAAACCAACCCGTCTATGATACCTACCTCTAATGCTTAAAAAAATTTCCTCACATTGATTTTGGTTTCACAGGATCCCGATACATTCAGTCACTCGGCAAGTAACAAATTACTTCTATTTCTATCAAAGAAAACATTTTTACTACTAAAAATATGGTCGATTCCTCATAAACACCGTTTTTAACAAAGGAAACAGTCTAAACCTAAAGGAAAAGAAATAAAACTTTTAAAGGGAAGTTCAAACGTCATTCATATAACCTACACAATTAAAAAATGAAGCCTGGTTTTATTACCTGTTAAGAAAATTAAAAGTTAGTCCAAATTCATTACAGATTTGCATGACTAAAGTTACTAACGTTACATTTCCATGTAACGTTAGTATATAGCCTACAACTAGTTTCAAATTTAATTCATTCTCTACATTTAACTCCGAATTCCCCATAGGTACATTCACACATCCGTCTCTCTTCTTTTACGTAAGAGACCCAAACCCCCTCGACTCACTCACAGCCCCAGAAACATCCCGCCGCAAGGTCTCTAACTGCAATGGCGACCAGTCCCATTGCGAATCGGCTAATCCGTTCTTCGTGAGTCCGAGCTATTTGTACCAAGAGAGGGGTAAACAGTGTCTCTAGAGTATCGGCCCGAGACACCTGGATTACTTAGAACGAAATCCTGAGGTGTCGAAGTAATCGGATCACTTCGGGGAAAAGTTTGTCTAGGGGGACTGGCTGGCGGGATTGCCCGGACTTCTTTTCGTGAGGCAGAGTAATCACTGAAAAAAATATAATCACTCGGGATTTGATTTAAAGGGAAAAGTTATGGGGATTTTTTTCGGTAGTATCGTTATTTTCGGAAGGATACAGTTCGTTAGTGTTTGGTGAGTGTTATGTTCTAAAAGTTTACCACGATATGTTCCGTTTATCGTGTTTTTGTGAAAAACATATTCAAAAGTTTCGAACGTTTTTATCTATTGGTACGTAAAGAAAATTTCATATGCAATATCATTTTAAAATTACACGACATGCTACTTAATCTACGTTAGTTGTAGTTTGCAACTTTGACGGTTTTACCACCTGCCAAAAATTAATTCGGATTTATGTCTATTAGAAAATAGTTATTGTTAAACACACATTTGTCTCCAGATTGGTAAACTTGTGTAGCTAGAGTTTTACTGTTCGCATTGGTTTAAATAGTTTTTTCACTTTTTTTTCTTTTCGTGAAAGATTCAGGGTGTATATTGTCTTGTTTTTATGGATTTGTAAAGTTTTTCGTGTTCCATAACCGAATTAATTGCAATCGTTTAGGTATAGGTGTTTCGCAGTTTGAATTTTTTTTTTTTTTTTTGGATCTTTAAGGAACGTCTAAATGTCTCGGTCTTCAATCAGACCTTCCTATTTTCTGGCTCCGTAAACTCGGTGGGTGAGTTTGAGGTTTATGTTATTTTCATGTTACATAATGTTGTTTTTGCAATAATTAATCTTTTAAATTTTCATGCCTATTTCACTCTTTTTTTTCACATTGCACTGCCTAACGTCGACGGTGGTGTAGTGGTCAGCATGCCTGCTACGAGCGCTAAATGTCCAGTTTCGATGCTTCGCGGATTCTGCTTGGGTCATGGGTCAACTCAGCTCTTCATCCCTCCAGGGTCGATAAATGAGCACAGAATTCGCTTGGGAAATCACCTGGGGGTCCAGCGTTGTGCTAGCTGGCCGAGTGGCCAGGACACAAACTAAAGTAATTAGCGCCCTAGGCTTGAAAGCTAATGAAACGGAGATGACCAATCCAAGGCAAAACTACATTTTTTGACTGCCCTACCGTAATAGTTTTCCCAAACACAAGTTAAAAAATTTGTGAACCAACATAATATTACCCGTGTTTATTTACATAGAATTTGTTCTGTTAAAGTTATATAAGTGCGTAGGGTTATAAGTGCATAACGGTATAAATGCATAGGGTTCATATAGGTACGAACATGACATATATCACGTGGAACACTAATTGAAAAATCTTGCAGTGAATGTTTAAACAAAAAAACATTGAAAAGTATCGAAAAATCAAATCATGATGGTGAAAAAGTATAAAAAACATTTGGATACTGAAAGTCAAGAGAATTTCAATATTCTCAATAAGTTAATCTCCTATTTTTCATGAGAAATCTGGCAAATATTCAAAATATTTTGTTCAAAACCATTGCTATCTTTTATCTGTGCGATGCAGAAAGATATTTCTCAACCTTTCTGGTTATGTTATATAGTAAATTTTGTTTGTTCTAACGTGTTCTATCCAACACATAAAACTATTTTATGCATGCCTACATCTGTGCGAAATACTTAACTTGTTTTATCGTGTGACAGGATAAAGGAGACTGCATATAAAATAAAGAGAGATAGAGATCTAGTATTCTACAGTATTTTTATTGTTATGTGGCTTTAAGGTGGTTTGAATTTTTAGTAGTTATCTCAGTAAAGTTTTTTTCACAACTGCCATTTAAGATATATTTGAACTACTATCTCTAAATTTTATATATGTTTTTAAATATTTTTCAGTTCTCAAAAGGGGCTAATATTAAAAGATATTGTTAACAGCTTAATAATTGTTAACAGCTTAAAATTTCATCTAAAATATGAAATTTTACAGATTTCATCAACGCTCGTGATGTTTTTAATAGAGTAGCGCAAATAGCAGTACTCCATCCAACAGCCTGATGTTTTTCTTGGAAAGAATTTGGTTTTTACACTTATGGAAGATGTTCGCTATTTTAGTGGATAAATTAATCTTAAAATTTTACCATAAAATTTAAAAGTAAATAAATGGCTAAACATCTTCCAAGAGTAAACACAAGGAAATTAATCTGTTAAATTATTTTTTTAGTTTGATTAATTCTTTTTAAATTGCAAAATTACTTGAACTGAATTTTTAAAACACTTCAAAGATTTCATTATTCTACTAAATATTTTAAAACCTGTGAAATTATTGTTTTGTCCTCATTTGAGTGCTTCTGAAAAATCATTGAATCTGAAAATAATTACTACATCGTTTTTTTTCTCCTGAGAAAAATCATTAATTTGAATTTAAGAACGTTTTAGGGATTTCTCTATAAATGAACTCGATAATGATGTTTTTAGAAGCTCCTAAAGCAATAAGTGTGTTTTTATTTAGTGGTCCTCTTTCTTTTTTATGTCGCCAATTTCAACGAACTACAATAATGCATACTCTTTTAAAACCTTCAATTGAGAACAACAGACTTGTTTTTAATTTTCCACCGATATTGTTCAGTTGTACTTCCAAAAAAAAAGTAATTTAGAAAATTTTTTTCTCATTTGAATTGAATTTTGTTTTGGAGTTTATTTTTCTATTTTGAAGCGAAATCTTCTATTCAGAGAAAATTTTACACACACGCAAACAATCCTTTTTTTTAAGAACTACTATCTAGTTAGGAATTACAAAACTGTTTGTTGATTGATGTGTGGAGGATCCGTTAGGAACAAGGACTATATCCTTTAATACATGTTTATATAATTTTATAATAAGTTAATGAAAGTGAAAAGTTGTAATAAGTGAAAAGTTGGTTGACGTTTCTTTGGCTAAGGTTTCAGTGGCTTAGTCTACTGTTTTTTTTATACTTACAATGAGGTATTTTCACGTTTTGAGATTAAATTTTATTAAAATAGTAGATAAAAAACCATGAAGAATGACGTTTAAATGTAGTATTTTCGTAGCCTAGTTTTTGAGATTTAAATTTTTGAAATTTCGTTTTGTGTTTTGGCTCGAAAACAGAAACACTGTTGTTTACATGCGCTGTGACGTCATATCCCGCATTAAGTAAGTAATTAGTTAAACGAAACTGAAAAGAAGAAAATTCAGTTGGGATTCTCACAGTTTTGCCCATTCTACTTTTCATTTCACACTCTAAAAGAAATGAAAACAGGAACCTATAAACGAATATACAGATTCTAGTATTGAATTTCTGATAAGTGGTACTACTCCACCACTAAAAAGGAGAAGTTTCGATTTATTTTCAATCAGATTTCAAGAAAATATAACACTTCAAATTCAATTTGTGATCTATTGGAAACTTCTGAAAACTGGTACTTTTATACCATAACTGTGGGAAGATTATACAAGAAAATTCATTGATTTCATTCTCCACGTGAGAAACTTCTTAAACTACACCCAGAAGTTGTAAAATGACGTGAATGAATTTTTCAAACAATAAAACATATAAAAGTTTAGATTTAGAAAACTTAACTTTCCTTTTTCTTGTTTTCAATGTAACAGTTTAAAGTAACCTTTTTTAACACGCAAGTTTTAGTACCTTATTTAGTAGTACTGTTTATTTATAGCTGAAATTATTTTGAAAACACAGATTTCATACAATAACAAACTAGGATAATTGTTAGTAAATTACGCACACTTTCATAAAAATACGACCTTTTCTTTGAATTTATAGAAAAAAATAAAAAGTGTGTTGTTATGAAAATAGGTATACTTCAATCTATGTACTTATTGATTCTCTTTAATGTAATGCTTAAAAAAATAAGAATAAATTTAAAAAAAAAGTTTTTGTTCAGTTTTGAAGGACAGTGCAGTGAAGGAAAGCTAGCAGCTTAATACCCATCTCCTGAAATTGATGGTTTGGATATTTTAGTAGGATTTTATGGTAAATAGATAAAGATGTTTTGTAAGGATTTTCATTTCAGTCTTTTCAGCTTTGTTCTGACAATACGTTTTAAATCCTTACCTATAAGGCTATACTATTTATTTATTAAAAGATAGCTTTACTGCCAGGTTTTAAATTACCTTGTTTTAGAATAAATCAATTTATTTTTCTAAGTAGATATCTGAAAATTTATACATAAAGAATCACTCATATATATTTCGTGAATCACAGGTAAAAAAAAAATATTGAATTTAAAATTTTACCTTATTATCTACGAATTAAAAATATTTTTCAACTGGCTTTAAAAGAGAAATAAATGGATAAATACAAAAATAAATGGATAAAAAACTGACTAATATTAAAGATTATTAAATAAAACATATTTTTACAGAAAACCATCTTTTTAAAAACTTATCTTTTAAACTTATAGTTAAAACTGGGGAAATCCTAAAAGATATGAAATTTAAATTTAGAACTAGATTCAATTGAAGTAATTAAGTTTAAAACAACTTAAAATACTATACTTAAAGTCTAAAAATGGGTTCAAGAGGAAGGAAAGGAACTAGAAGGGAATTCTTAACTGTTACAATATTCCCCATTTAGCATCTCAAACTTTAAGAGTAAAGAATAGATATTTATAATTGTGTGAAATTGGGAAGCAAAACCTTTTTGAACCCAACTTTATTGTTGCCTTAATAGGATGCAAGGCAAAATTTATAATTTAAAATTTTTCTTGAATTTTTAACTTAAAAACTTTCACACGATTAAAAGGAGAAGAAATTTTACATTGCGCCTTTCAAAGCAGGACATTTTCAAATCTAAGGGTTCCCATGGACCTACTGCTCTGAAAATTCAGTCAAAAGATGTACTAATAGCACTGCCTATAATTATTTTTTCACATTTTTAAATTGAACTTAACATAGAGATATGTGAGTTTTTTTAATGTGCCCCTTGTATAAATATGCCCCCCTCTCCCGTAACTGTTTTTTTTTAACTTTATAGTTACAAAAATGAATGAAAATAAAAGTATCAGAATTTTTTTTTAAAGCCAAATATCTCGAAATAAGCGTTTTGTTACATACATCCTTATTCGTCACAACCCTCCAATTATTGTTTAACAAGGTAAAAACTTTAATAATTTTTATGAAAATCTAACACTTGCTATAAATGTACAAATTTAAAAAAACTTTCTTGCTATTTCATTTAAATTAAGTTATTGTAAAAACTTTTAAAACCTTTTTTTTTTAAAACCTTTCTCAACGTGGACAGGGTTTTTTTTCGTGTCATAAGTCTAAAGAAAGGGTGCCTGGAAATGGGAAATTATTTTAGAACCAAACGTTCTTAGTTCAGTTATTTAGAATTGAATTCCCAAAGACCACACAGACTGGAAAACTCAACTACGATCTGTAATCATAAAAGGTAAAGAAGCATACTCCTCACAGGTTTTACTGTCTCCTAGTCCTTATAACTGACTCAACTCAGAGTAGAAAAAATATAAAAATGGGAAATTTCTTTAAAAATTAAAATGTTGGTATCTTTGTTATCTGCTCTTAAGGAGTTTGGAGGTTCTTTTAGTTTACCCGTCTTATATACTTACTTCCTCAACAGTCCTTCTAACCCGCACTGCCAATTTAAAGCAACCGAACCTTCACTCCCATCCAAGATTCCATCCCGCCGGCCGCAAAAGAGCGCCGCCCCATCCCTCAAAGGGGCGCAAGAGGGCGCCACCCACTCCCCAACACCCACTTTAACGGATGGGCTTACTTCGGGCGCACCAGTTGTTAGTTTCGATTTCGGTACGGCCCCGGCATGCTCCTCCACTCTCTGATGCTGCTCGGCCTACTGTGGGCCCGGATAGACTGCGGGCGCGCCTCCTCCCACCTGTTGAGAGGGGGCTTCAACGAAAAGAGGCACATGCGGGAGGCCTTCTCCCTCTACAGAAAGCGCAGACTGAGCAGTGTTTTCTACAGCAACAACACGTGGCCCATCAAGCGCGTGGCGGAGATCGACGGGGACGTGATCCTCGGGGGGCTGATGATGATCCACGAGCGCGAGGACCGGAGGACGTGCGGCCCCATCATGCCTCAGGGGGGCATCCAGGCGCTCGAGTGCATGCTCTTCACCATGGACTGGATCAACGCGCGCCCAGACTTCCTTCCGGGCATCCGGCTGGGGGCCTACGTGCTGGACGACTGCGACAAGGACACCTACGGCCTGGAGCAGGCAGTAGACTTCATCAAAGGTAGGACAGATTTGGTGGAAGGAATGCTTGTTTGTCACTCACAAACATTCGTGTTGAAAATACATGATTGAAAAGGTTCCCAAAAAAGAAAGATAATTAACAAATCGCGTTACACAGGGATTTTTTTTTTATTTTTCTATCCATCATGCCGAAATTCCGCAATTCGGTGACCCCTTTGCGCTGTTGTGATCACACACTTAAAACTTTTAATTTAAGTTAACCCCCATTTTAAATTACAGTTTTCGTTGCTTGGGAATAGATAAAAATTTTTTTCATTAACTAATTAAAATTAGAGGTGGTAATGGAACTTCCATTATATGGAACCATCCATTTAAATTTGAACCCCCTCTTTCCCTTGTTGAGTGGTATAACGCCCCTCCCTCTGAAGTAAAATTAAGTGTCCCTCAACTTTTAAATTACTACATTTCTTTAATATGAGTTTTTGCTTCCTTTTTCTATAAGCGTTAATACAAAATTTTTTTATAAAAATAAAAAAAATACTATTTATTATTATTCTAAGTAATTTATAATCATTAATTAAAATGGGGGAAATTATGCGTTCCAAATAAAAACGACAGATTCATATACCTACTGTTTTCGTTTACTTAAAAAAAACATAATAAAAATATATACTATTTGTTACGGGAAATGTGATAAACCGGGCATTAATAAATTATAAAGCCCGAAGTAAGGCGGGCAACATTGAAAAAAAATTTCCCGCACTTTTCTTTGGTTTTTGGCAAAATAACTATAATGTTCTTCTTTTATAAGAATTATTTTGAAAATACATAATGAATGGTATCAATCCATCACAATGAATTCCTATAACGATTTCCTACAATATCGTGATTATCATCAGTTATCGTAACTGTAGGAGTTTTTAATTGTTTCAGTGCCTTAATGTTTGAAAAAGATCGTGTAATGACAGATGGCCTCTGTAGGGAAGATGCTTGAATATAGATACTTTTTCTGGGATCTTTTAATTAAAAATATTGGAGGGACGCATATAATTATCAAATACCACCAAAAAAATAACTTTGAATGTTAGATGGGGACACTATTTCAGAATTCAATTGGATTTTTGAATCATGAGAACTCCATTAGTAAAATATGCTTATCATTCTGAAAACTATTTCATTTAGTAATGCAAAACTTTTAAACTGTTGCTTATTTAGAAGTGATAAAATCAATTGAAATATCTTCATTATGAAAAATCTATAAAATTTTTTATTTGTTAAAAAAGAGAGGAAATAAGTTACTTGTGAATTATTAGAGTTAAATAAACGTGATAAAGTTATTTTCAATGATAAAGAGTTTTCGGCACAGCAGTTAAATTAAATGAGTACCTAACGTTTAGAGATAAATAGTTTTTCGAAAAATGGAATTTTTTCGACATAAAAAAGTTTGTCTTATCCAGATTGTACTGTATAATTAAAATGTTGTTTTCGTTCGTAAAAATGACAAATGTGTCTAATATCACACTTCATTTTTTAACTAATTTTTAATTTTTTATCATAAACATTTTTATAACGGGGCACTTTTTTTAACCATCAAATATTCAAGTTAAGTTAAACTGACAGTAAGTTGTGCAGCAAAAAGAGTAAAATATGAGGTGCTCAAACTATGGGTCGCGACCCACCCAGTCAGGTTTTGGTGGGTCGTGACAAGATTTTGAATTTGTCTGAATATATAGCATCTTCTTCATTATCTTTACAAACGTAATGTTAGCTTTTGAAATATATTAAATTACCATATAGTAAAAAGAATAAAAAGAGCAATAAGAAAAAATACCCTACTCGGTGTCGAATGCAAAAGACAGTGTGCTGATAATGCAAAATTTGTCAAATATTCAAATAAGATTAAAAAAAAAAAACACCAATAAATCAGTGCTTCTAAACGTAGGGCTGCCATACAAACCAACGTAGCCAACGTAGGGTAGCCATACAAATTTTAAGAATGACTTCCGAAATGACGTTGTAACAGCAATTGAATCAAGATTACTAAAAATGAGTTGAAACCCTGTTTTTAAGAGTCAAATTTCAAAAATCTCTCTCGGGGAGGACCTCCAGACCCCCCTTTTTTATTGTAGAGCTCATTCTTGTTCCCGCAATTAAAAACTTTAATACGTTTAGGAACAAATCATTTCTTCATGTTTAATAGTTTGAAAACCCTGTGATAAGCCAAATGGTTCAAAATGCTGTTGGTATTGTAATATTAATCGTTAGGTATCAAATTCAAATACTTTTACACTAGCCCCTATAATTTTGCATTATGTGTTACAACTAATATCTTGGAATGCAAAGCTAAAGCAATGGTTCTGAACTCGTAGAAGACCACTAAGCCTAAAATTGGAAACTTTACGGACCACCCTTTATAACTTAAACTCTTCATCTTCACAAAATTGCAAGATGATAGTCCATTTTCAATTATTAAGCAAAGAAATTATATGATGGTCTGAAATTAACTTTTTTTTATGAAAACATTTATATTATCTCAAGAGATTGTCATTTTGGGTTTGATAAAGTCGTCGTAACCTGCCAAAATTAGTCGCCGTTTTTTCTCAGACTACTTTGAATAAAGTAGCGGGAAATTTCGTGGTTAGTGTTTCATGGTAAACAATTTTTTTCAAATTGAACACAACCCGAACAAAATGGTAATTAAAATCCCTTGCACACGGGTTAAATGATTTTACTGACACTTTAACGACGCATCACTTCACAATAATTTTGTATTTCAAATTGCGATGTTTTCAAAACGAAATAAATTGTAAAATTACATCTCTAACGTTACAGGGAAATGTTCTATCACTTCAGTGCTCATATTGCTGTTTTGAATTTTCCCATTTTTAAATTACAATGGTTTAATAAAAGTTTTGGGGTTGAATAAAAAAACACTTAATTCGTGGCAGCTGCTTCTCTAATTCAAGCTTCACTAGTTTTCTGAATAAAAACAGGAAACTTCCAACTAGAAATATTTTACTATCTGGTCGGAAAAATCTCTAATTAACTTTCTTTTTATTTGAATTGTGCATTTCTTCTTGATCATACTCTAAATAAATAACAGCACCAGTTAGAATTTAAACGGCTTAAGTCATTAAGTTTCAAGTTTTAGTTATGCATGTATTTTGATTCTTTCTCAGTTCTTTTGTTTTGTTTGTACTTGTACATATTTCCTAACACATCAGAATAATATAGACATGTAAGTTGTAATCCAAAGATGTCTCTTTATTTGAGCGTCTAACGACGCTGTTAAGAAAATACCTAACATTTTTTAAACTAAGTTGGGGTGACTTACGACAGTTTAATTCTAACTAGTTTAATTGTTAAAAAATTAATTATAAACAATAATAGTTTCATGAATGTGTGGGAGTCAAAACAGATTGTACTTTTTAGTGAAAATACACTCAAATTACTTTTCTTCCACCCAATTACACAAACTTTTAATTATTTCTAAACTAATTAAGCGTTCTCTGAAGAGATGCTCCAGTCACAAACGGTGATCATTTAGGTGTCTCGAGACCGTTAACTAGGCTAACACGTTAACTAACATCCAGGTGATAATTTGATGGGTATTCTGACACAAGTAATATGTACGAGATTTCTCATTGTAGAGTCATGGACTGTATTCGAACCGGCAGATCCCTTTACATGGTTTCACTAGGTGTTGGACGTATTTAAACTTAAATCTCTTTTTTTAAGGTAATATAATTTATTATAAAATTGTTTCCCTGTATTTATCTCACCTTTGAGATTGCTTTGCCTTTCATTTAATAAAATTCGAATGAAATGTGAAGCTTATTTGTCGTATAAAATACTATTCTAATGTTCTTTTCTTTTGACTTCAGTTTTGGAAACTTTAAAACTTTTGAAACTTTTTGTTTTTATTTATAGTAAGAAAGCTATTACTTATCAACATTTTAGATTCATATTTGATATTTTATTTTAAATGCACAGTACAAAAGTTTCAAAATTAGTGGTAAGAGGTTGGGAAGGTGTCACGTATCAATCAGTTTTTACTAAAAATGACCCTCATTCCAATTTTTTTTCTCCCCTATATAGTTATTAAATTTATATTTTATTGAACCTTAAAGCTTTGACTAAGTTATGGCTTACATCCATTGTTTTACTGTAGAACTACTTTTAAATTCCATACTGAAGTTCATGTTTAGTTTATACAATATCTCAATAATTGACTACAATTTTTTGGTTATATACAGTTCCATTACCGACATTAAGAACCCCTAAAATGAAATACATAACTGAATGAAGGATAAAAATTATTCCACCAAGTAGGAAAAAAGATAAAAATTAATTTACAAGTTAAATACTATAAGGAAATAAATAATATATTTATCTCTGCACATATGTACCAATGCCGGGAGAGGCGATTGCCCCACAGACCAAGACAGTTTTATTATAAAATGAAAATTGTTGTGTGTCTGCGCCCTTAAGCTGTACTCCTGGCAACGACTATGAGTTTTCATAAACTTTTATTCACAAATTATTCACAAAATTTTCTTCTTTTTAGGGTCTTATAAACTTTCAAAAAACTTTTTAATCTTCGAAAAGAATGCCCTGGAGAAACAACGTAAGCATCTTAACTGAATACGAAGATTCCAGAATGCGAATTTGGAAATCCCCCAAAGAGAAAACTCATTCTGAATATATAAACAGATTGTGACTTGAAATCCATATAGTGATAGAATACGCCTGATGAACGGAGAAGGTGTTTCAATATTACGTTTCGTAAAAATTAAAACAGTCTATTTTAAGCCGACGCATTGTTGATCACATAGACTGGAAAAAAAAATCCAAAACCTCCATTCTCACAACAAATCTTATCAAGAAAAATAAATTTGTTTCTTCTATCCGATTACCTAATTACATTTTCTAAATCAAGTTGTTTTCATTTGCACTTAAGTAATTAGAGGTTTAATTTCCAATGAGAATAATTAATTGGAATCTCGTAATAACTAATACAATTTCTCTGGAAGGACGTGATGGAACTTTTTTTCCGGGGATGGTATACGTTTATGAAACAAGTTTTATCGGAATGTTATAAAAAAAGTGTTTCTATTTGGAGGTGGAAAGGAACGGAGTTTTTGAATAAGACGAAACATTTTTGTTTACTTTGAATGCTATTTATTTTTCCTATAGCAATGTTTGATTTTTTCAGAATTTCTGTTAGTAGGATTTTTTACCTGGGAAAAAGGATTCCTCAAACGAAAAAGTGTATCAAATAAACAAAAAAGGAAATACATATTGAAACAATTTTTAAAATTAATTTTTAGCTAAGGTTATTTGGGTTTTTTTAATAAATGTGTAAGAAATGCGTTTAAACTTTTATTTATGTGGTTGGAAGTGGAAAATTACATTATTTTTAATTCCCAAATAAAATACAAAATAGGGTAGGGAAAAGTAAATAGTCGCACTACTTAAAAAAATCATGGCATTGTTTCAGGTTAGAGAAAAATCATGGAAACGTACTCAGCCGGTTGCTGTTTTTAGTTTCGCCTACTAATAATTAAAATTTATTGGGGTAATTTTATAATCTGAAGAATTATTGACGCAATTTTTTAAAGCAAAACTGTAAAGCTGAACTATGAGCATAATTCATTATGCTTAAACAAGGCTTTTATTGTAACTACTTGCGAAAACAAAAAAATATTGGATTTTGTGTCGCAAGACTGAAAATCTTTATGTTTTTAAACTGAAACTCAGTTACGAGTTTGTTTACTGTGTACTTTCTTTGAGTAACTCAGTTTACTTTGAAAGTTTAAATAAGTCTTTTATTATATCGATATAGATTTGAAAACAATTTTTTTTTTGTACTAGGGCATTTCGGAATATTTTTGACGTATTTTACCAAAACGTCCTCCACCATTTATAAAATTTTGAGTTTCAATTTTATTTGCACTCTTGTATAAAATGTACGCATTATTACATGCTGCGGACTCTCTGCAGTGTGACAGAAATACTGTATAACTATAAACATTTAATACTTCAGGGAGGCTATTATTTGTTCTCGTTCAAACACTGTTAAATATATAATTGAGACCCGTTGACAGTATAATGCCAAATATAATAACAAGTTTATCCATGAAACCCAACTTTCTATAGTAAATAATTAACGTCCCGTTACAGTCCTATCTTTATGCGCCTATATCAGGGGTTGAGAAGGCCCTGCTCAGTCCATGCATTAGCTATAACTTAAAATTTAAAATCATTTGAATACCAAACAATAATAAATATATCCTGAAAATTTTCCCGTTAATCGGACAGTTCCTTCATGGCGTCGCAATTTCTTTGAACAGGAGTTTGTTTCATGTTTGAAATTTAAAAATATCTTTCACTGAGTAAGTTGTTAATAAATCGATTTAAAATATTAATATCTGAATAGTTTTTTTCCATTCAATGAATATATAAGGGATATATGTATTTTTCTTGTTTTGTTATCCCCTGGTCAATTTTATCATCAATATCAGAAAAAACGTTTTTGGTCATCTAAATGGGTTTTAACCCCCAGATGACTCATAAGTTTTGTTCTTTTCAAATTTCCCCATATGTACCGTCCAAATTGAAATAAATAAAATTATTATTATTATTATTATTATTATTATTATTATTATTATTATTATTATTATTATTATTATTATTATTATTATTATTATTATTATTATTATTATTATTATTATTATTAAATGAGAGTGCATAGTCGAGTAAAAATACGCAGCAGTTTTTCCATCCGATTTTTTCCAACAGTATAAAGGGAGCAAGTTTAATCACATGGACACATGTATCATAAGGTATCTTTAAATACTGTAATTATAATTTTCATACATTTTGTATTTTATTAATCAGGTAAAATATGGTTTCTTTGAGTTGGTATCTTATTTTTCTTTAAAGGAATAAGAATTTTTTATGAATAAAGAACTAATGGTCTTTCAAAGTAAATACCAGATTCTGATTTTTGTTGAGATAATCATGTAACGCATCTTACTCTTCTCCACATGAGATTTATGTGCCCCAACTGTTGGATAAATGTTTATTTTCCCCTATGATAGCTTAAAATCACTCTGAATCTATAAAAACTAGCTCATTTACAGTCTTGGGAAAAGTAAAAGGATTATACACTTAAAGAATGGTGACATGCGGGAGGAATCTCCCAATTACGAAGGCAGTGATGCATTTTTTGCGATATCTGGCTACGTTTTAAGGGCGTGTAATTTTGGCGTCCCATACTGCGTACTTTTACGCCACGTTGGAAACCTTTAAAATATAAAAACCTAAACAAAGAAGATTTCAGAGGATCTCCCTCTGAATTTGACATGAAGATACATAATCAACTGGAAATTGATTTAATCCAAAGTTTTCTTCTAAACAGGTGGTTTAACCCATTAATGTCTGAATTTTTATTTTTCTTAAATATTTGGTAAAAACATAGTAAATAAGCCCCAAAACAACTGGAAAGATAAATCCCAGGTTAAAATTTGAATTTTTACACCAAAATTAAATAAACGTCCCTAAAAAGGGACGCTAGGCACGAATGCCCATGTGTTTGTTCCCATTGTAAAAAACAAAAACAACCGCATTTTCAAAAATGCATTGTAGAAAACTTGTTTTAATACCTCAAAAACATTGTATTTAAAAACTTACTTTTTTTAGGGACGCTAGGCACTAATGAGTTAAAAATTATTTTTTAATCTTAAAGAAGTATAGCAAAAAATATAATTCTATGGGAAGGCAGTTGCCGCTAGCTATTGTTCCTGAATTACACCCTCGAAGTGAGCAGAAATAGGAAGATAATAAATACCCACCTATTTATTTTAACACAGAATTTGAAACATTTTCTCTAACCCCAAGAGAAGTCGGGTATTTCAGCTATGTAGTTAGCGAAAACATAGAGCGCCTACATTACTTTGTTTTTAAATTTTCATCGAATTAAACTGTACTCATTCATTCACTCAGTAGTTTGAATTCCACACAAACCAACCTGTGGAATGTTACATACTACCTAGGTCTTCGCAATTAAGGACTGTACCTACATTTGTATAAAACTATAACATTCCTAACCGTAATTTGGTGTTCTGAAGAATGCTTGAAATTCAAATTGAGCCCTTTAAAGTTCGCATCTGCAAATAACTCAGATCTAGCGTTTAACTCATCATTACCATAACTTTGTCTTTCCATTCCACGCATTAGTTTGCTTTAACAAGATCTTGAAATTCCCTAGCTAGAGTTAGATGGGAAGGAGAATATATGCACATTTTATACCACGTTTTACGATTATATATAACTATCTCGGGAAAATAAATGCAAGGAATAACAGAAAAAGCACGAAATCTTCTTACACATGGATGCGGAAATCTTATATAAACCGATAAATACAAGTAACTTGATTTTTAAGTTGTAATTTAATATTTTCTTTATTTTGAATGAATGTAATTTGATTTTAAAATGCCTAAATAACGCTTTGAAAAATATGCATAGAAAGTTTCTCAAATGGTGGTATATTATGCATTATTTTGTCAGAAAAGAAGAAAATTAGCATTAGAACTATTGTCTTTTAAAAACAGATCATTTTACCATTCCACTTACAGTTAATTTTAAAAATAACTAAATTCTAAATAAAAACTATAAATTTACAAAATGATTTTATCTAAAGCTCTGTTTTACAGTAAACGAAGCTAAATAAATTTAAATGTTGAGTGGTTTAAATTAGATGGTTGTTGATTACTTTCATTATTTGAACATTTCAATGACTTTGAAAAGGAAAACAAGAAAAGATTCTCAAAATGTGATTCTGCAACATAAAACCTTGATTTCAGAGATGTTATTTTAAAATTGTCTGAAAACAACAAGACAGCATGCATTTTTCATTTTATGAAGCAGTAGAATCTTGAAACTAATTTGGGAATTTTAGAGCTGGAAACTTTTATGTGAGTAGAGAAATCTAGCAAGAGTAAGTTACAGCTATTACGTGTAGCAATCTAGGACCACTCTATTGCACCAAAGGTGGTTTTGGGGTGTTCCTTTTATTGGATAAATTCAACTTTATAACCTTTGAAATTGGTTTAAAGCATTAGAAAAGGGTACTGCCTAGGGAACTCTAGATTGTATTTTGAAAGAGATTAGAAAGCTGCAGGAATTTAACATTGGAGTGAGAGGCACGAATTATTTGAATGTAAGAAAGAATGTTTCACTATTTTATTCTTTAATAGTATTGCAATGTTAAAGTAACTAATGCATGTTTTAAGAATTTCATTACCATTTATTTGTTTAATTCTATGGGGAACGCGATATTAAAAAGAAACAAATTGAAATAGTAGAATTGCATTTTATTTAAGGATTAGCTCTAAATGAAACAAGCTAGCAAATTTTTTAAAACTTTCAGCAGACGTTATTTTGTGAGTTTATTTTTAATTCTTATATTACACGATCATTCTATTTTTTTAACCTGCTTTATTTGTAGACATTTTTATTAAACTCTTATTGAAAGCAGACAAATTTGGTGAAACGACAAATAAATCTAAAGCAGTTACATAGAATCGGAAATTTTTCAATGAGTCACCTCTGTTTTTAAATTTTTGTCAAATTTATAAGTATAGGAGGTTATCTTAAATTACCCTCTTTTAAAAAGTGATAAGACTTGGTATCTAACTGGTATCTTGGTAAGGAAACATTTGCAAAAATATGGCATCATCTTATTAAAAAAGCAATATTATATTAGTTGAATTACAATAAATATTATCATTTTAATTTTGAGATGTTTTTATTGTTTTATGTTTTGTTTTTCATCATTTACTATTTTAATATTGTACTTCCAAAACCAAAGATGGAATAGTACCAACTGCGCAAAAGTTGCATAAGCAAATTTCTTTCAAAAAATTTCTTTTTACTCTTTAAAAAATAATACATTTTTTAAGTATTTATTTTAAAGTTTCGTAAGCATTAGCATGAATACGAAAACAAACCCACATCCAATAGATAATTATGCATGGTAATGTAATATAACTTGAAAATTATCCTGTTTCTATTTAAAACTATAAACTCAAATACTTGTCCTAGAACTCTGTACTTCAGCACTTCACTCTATCTTGTTCCCAGTTGTCCTTAATATGTGGAAAAAAAAAGAACATCAGACTGCAATGCCGCACTTTATGGTTTTACGATTTTAAAACTATTTTTTTTTATCTTTAGTAATCACTAGGTACTTAACACTGAAAAAAAACCCCACTTCTAAAGTCTCAATATGAAAAGTTTAGATTTTGTGATAGGCTTAAGAATACACTGGATGAGTTAATGAAATATTTCAGGGTTAAAATTCCATTTTCGAGCTTACGGAATAATTTATTCCGAGAAAAAAAAAATTACCGAAATGAATGCTTAAAAGATTAATATATTTTGCAGTGCATAAAACATAACAATTTCTTGAGTTTCCCCACTGTAAATTAGATACAAATTAAAATGTAGGCATCACCTCCCCTTCATTTTACCATTCACATCATCAACTTAACATGTGGCTAGGCTATTAAATTGTTGCAAAAGGGGGCTGGAAAGCCTGCTGCAAATTCCACGGGCCTACGAAACTAAAATCCCGGGATTCAGATAATTAAGGAAGTTTCGTTCTTCCTCCCCACGTTAAAATAAATACCAGTAACAAGAATGCTCATTAAATTTCAAGGTAAAGTTCCAAACAAGCACTCAGAGATTCGGCCATTAGAAGTTAATTAGCGCTCTGGAATCTCACATAATCGCATTAAACGCGCTCATGATTTGATATATTTTATCACATTCGCCGAAATTAGCGCTCGGAAAGTTAATTTGCGACACAAGCGGATAACGATTTATTATTATCATAGCGATTAACCGTTCCCAATTCAACAACTTGAGATGGATATTCTCATCATTTTATTTAAAAATGGCGGGCACATACGTCAGAGGTTCTCATATAATATCGCTGGAGGCTTTAGAATGGGAGGAATTCATCCGTTCGATGAACTGATGGTATTTTTCATCAACTACCCGGCGAAAACCGATATTGATGTCGCCGTACCAAGGAGTGACGGTAAAAATCGATGGAGGGATATTTCATTTAAAGTCAGATGATTTAACTAACTATGATCGATTGCAATTAAAGCTATTTGGATCGAGTGTGGAAATGGGAAGAGCTCCGGGGGACTCAGGCGTCGAGTTTATTTATTTGGCATGTGGGGACCCGTTTTCGAAACTTGTGTCGTCAGTTTTGCGCGTTTGTTGAAAGTTTAGATTGCGATAGGATGGTAGTTGTGTGTGGTGTGATTAATGAATTAAAATGTTTTAGTTCGGAAGTTGGTGTGGTGGGGAGAAAGCGAAATCCTAATCGTGTCAGTGCAGAGAGAGGGCGCAATCGAATTTTTGGTTGGTTTTGCGATTATAGAGCTAGCTAGCTTTGTCCAGCAAGGCTAATAAGAAAAGAAAGAAAATAACTCGAACTAATGAATAACTTAACCTGAGGTTAATCTGGAATCAAGCTTTTTCTACAACTCTGATTGGCTCACTCCTTTCCCTTAGTTAACCTTAGAGGTTAGGTTAGTGGTTGTATACGGCCTTAAAATTAAGTATTGGATTGAACTTAAACCCTTTTATTGCTGACCGCCTAAATTTTTCCATAGGATTCAATAGAAATATTTTTCAAAAATGAAATTTTCTTTAAGTTTTAATATTTTATAATTAGCATTTTAGAGGGAGGGAAAAGGCTGCTAAACGGTTCTGAAGGGATATCTATTTCCAGCTTTTTTACATTAAAGGTGAAAAAATAAAACATAATACTTCCATTTTATAAAGTGCTTTTTTTTAAATAAATATAATAAGTTTCAATCTATTTCTCTCATTTTTTTCTCCTTGAGCATAAGTTTAAAGTATGATATATTCCTTAAGTACAAGTTTTAAGTTATTAAATAAGAAACGCATTTTTTAAAATAGCTTTTTCCGACGTTTAAACTCTTTTAAAATTTGCTTAATTTACCCCACACATAGGTAACTGGTTAAGTATAAAAACAAAAGATGCAAACATGCTTGGATATATTTCAAATCTTTTATTTATTTTTTAAGAATAAGAAAAATATTACATGAGAAGTAAAAGTTGACGGGAATGGTCAGTGCTTTGAACAATAACTTGATTTGTAATAACTTAAAAATTTGTTAAACAGTTCTGTTCTGAAGTCTGACAGAGGCAAAATTAAGTAGTATTCAAAGTAGAGTTTGAAAATATTTTCTGATAGTTTCCATTTTGTGATAGATATTTTCATTCACTTACTTACATTATCATTACTATTTAACAAATGAAATACTGCATCAATGAAATTCAGAGCTACTGTATGAAGGATTTGAAACCATATTATAATTTCAATTGGTTTCATGATGGAGAGCTTTCAACTTAGATGGTTAATCCTTTAATCTTCAAATTAATAACTGAAGGAAGAATAATGACCACCTTCTTCCAATCAATTTCACCCAGTTAAAACTAATTAATACAATCTGACACCGCATCCCTTTACGAAAATAACATCTATTAACCCTTTGGTCAATATTCTAGACGTAAAAGACTAATGATTCCTACCCGTCTGTCTATAAATTAACCCTTTCATAACTTTCAATGGGGATTGAGGGGCTTCCGTTGGAAAACTTCCAGTCCATTTCCAGATTGTGGACTTGAATGGGCCAGCAACAGAACCGTACAATCAATCAAAGGCGAGGTCTCAAAAAGGGGAGGAAAAAGTTCCTCCGCCTGTTGATTGGAGGGACGGAGTTAAAAGCTCGTCACGCGTGGGCGTACACCCCTCTCGGACGTTAATTAACGTGCACAGCGGTCAATATGCTAATGCCCAGTCTCAGGAGAGCCGTGCTTGCCCAATGCATTACGCGAGTGCTTTTACAATCCATCCCCGGTGAAATCGATTTTAATGTATCGAGTACGAAAATAATCGATTCTTTCGGATAAACTTTTCTTATGACAGGTTTGTTTTTTTCCTGCAGTCCCGTTACTCTGGTTTCTCTTTTCTTTTAGAGAATACAACTTTTTTTTCTTTTTTTTTGTTCAACTATTCTTATTCATGTTTTTTAATAGTATACTGATTTTAGGCTAAAAGAGTAATGTTTCCTGCATAATAAACATGGAACACGTCTATTATTTTTGGGAGATACCATATCTGATTGATAACCCAATCGTTTCATAACGCAAATTGAAAGACAGTCTATACTTAGACAAGAAAAATGTCATATTATTAGTCAAGTCAAGTTAAAGTCATATTGCGAAGAAAAATTGTCTTCCCCTTACATGGTAATCCAAGAAAAAGTTCTAATGTAAATATCGTGAAAAGAATTGTACAGTTGTTAATGTGCAATATAGATTTCTTCTACTTAGCTTAAATTTTGGCGCTCCACATAGTTTTGCCCCTATCTGTGACATGTCTATGTCACATCATTCACATGCACGGGCATATTTAGGAGAAAGATTCTAAGGTGTAAGCTTGAAATTTTTAAGAAGATGCATTCATGATTGCGTTGAAAAAATTCTTCACCATTAAAAATTGGAGTATTCTTTAAAAGAATTGGAGTGGTGTTTCCCCCACGATCCCCCCCTTGGGTACATTTGGTACTCTTGTGTATCGAATGGAAAATTTGATTCCTGCAAAAATCGAGAAACCCAAGTTTTAAGTTAGATACTTAAATTTAATCAATATAGGCCTACTGGCCTAGTTAAGTTGAATGTATCGATTCTTTTCATCCCTAAACTAACATTCGATTCTAGTTTCGATTTTTGGGGAGTTCTATGAATAAAGCACTTGTTTCTGTTAATGAGTGATGGTGACCGTGATTCAAAAGAAAAGAAAATCGGTGTTTGTAGGAATCACGCCTGCTTAATTTCGCAGGGATTCAAGGGATTCGTCAGTGGCTTGTTTTTCTCGTTGCGTGAAAGAGAAATTGGCCATGTCTGCGGAGTTCTTGTATTGTAGGTCACGCGACGGATGCATTAGAATACATTAAGTGGTATTGTTCGTCAGGAGTAGTATTGGAATTTTAAGTCTTCGGTGTTTATCAGGAAAGGAGCGATGGATATCTTTAAGTGCTTCCTTTTCATCCTGTCATTTATTCTCGGAACTTTTAGGACATGTCAGATACTCTTCTCACACCAAAGGTCTTTCAAAAAGGGTTTCCGATCTCCGTAATTGTGCGGTGAAGTTTTAGAAGGTAGATATCGTTTTGGTAGTTGTGATTATTATTTCAGTTGAAAGTGTGCCAAGTTTAAAGGTTAAGTTTCTAGTGCGTGTAAACACTTATTCATAATTAATGTCAGAGAGATTTAATCTTAGTTTCAAGCTATTAATTCTCCCTACTGAAATTTATTACTTGTATCTTTCAAAGGATCATTTGAAAAGTGATGAAATAATTTTTTAAGACCATGTTTTTAAAGCGGACTAAAAGTATGAAATATTTCTTCTTGAAGGTGTTTTTTTTTGGTAATATTCTGGCTGGTATTTGGTAATAGCCACTGAAAAGAAGCTAAAAAAAGGTGTTGAGTGAGTGTGGTTCTAAAAATGAATCACAATTAGTCATAGTAAGTAAATAGAACTTAAAAGTTAAAGATAAAGTTATGGTCTATGGCTAATTTATACTTTCTGCATCACTTTTTACTAAACTAGCTACTTAGTCTAATTTAATAAATTAAATTAGCATAATTATTTTGTAACACAACAAATAAGGGATTATAAGAGTCATTATTTAAATATTAAAAGAAAAGAAAAAAAAATCACCTAAATACACGTGATAATATTTTTAAAAAATTATGATTATTCCACGTTTCCATGTTCTGAAATACCTACAACAAAAAGTGTAATGTAAGTTAGGATTTATCTCATCTTCATTTCTTAAGTTCATCAACGTAATTACACTACACAACAATGATTTAACGTTTTAATTTTACAATTTTACAATATAATTCGATTTACAAAACATACTTTCTTGTTTAAGTTTAAGAAAAGGATGTCCCTCTTTTAAGTAATACATTGCAGTACTAAATTATTAAAACAGAAATTAGAAAAATATCATCCTACCAACAATAATTAGCTAATCAAATAACACAAATAATTTGTTTACAAAAAATGTAGAATTTTAAGTAAAATAAGACTTTATTAAATCCTATTTCTTACATTAAGCTCTCTTTTTCATTAAAAAACAAACCCTTCCACTTAAAATTATGAGCAATAAACAAAATCACGGTGACAACACATACCAAACAAATAGTAGTTTTAGTGGTTTTATTAAAGTGATAAGCCGTCCGTCAATATCCAATATGCCGGAAGGAGATCTTTTAAAAAGTAGAGACATAAAAATTAACCCAACAAGAGAACACGTCTTTATGAAAGTTTGATCAAAGCGAAAGTGTCTCACTTTTTGAGGAGAATGACACTTCTCCCAAATTTAATCCCGAAATCGAGTCTTGAAGTTCCCTATTGGATGTAATAATGAAAGGGGAAATAAAAGATCTAATAATAGAAGTTTGACCCAAGGAAAAACCTGAGGGAGGATTGGAGAGGGGAGAACTCTAGATAAAAAAGTTCCATTGGCGATACCGAGGATTTCGGAAAGTTTTGTCGCCTGATATATGCTATTATCTGACTAGGGAGAACAACACAAAGGGTTCTTTTTTACCCTATGTGTACACGTAGAACGCAGTATTCTCGTTTTGCTTTTGTAAATATATATTCATTTAATGGTTTGGAATGTTTTTAAGGAGTTATTGGATGATTTCTGTATGAAATTTTCTCTGTTTTATCTTTAAGTGAATGCAGAAATTTAATATCAAAGACTTTTGCTGAATTTTTTATATAATATTTTACAATTGGTAACACAAATAATATTTTTTCCCCCTAAAATACTAAGGAACTACTAAGGAAATAAATACTAAGGAAAATCCCTCTTTTAAGATTTTGATTTTTAATTAATGAAACTAATCAGGTTTTAATACTTCAGTCCAGTAGTAATTATCTGTTGCAATTATTTAAAATTCTAAATTTTATACATTATCATTTTTTATTCGGTATAGGTTCTATAGAATTAATTATTCTGGTTTTTAGAATTATTGATTTAAAAAATTAACGAATGAATTAATTTAATTTGAAACCAATTAAATTATTTTATTTCCTCTATAATATCTAGTTTTATCTTTGGCAAAGGCAGCAAAATACAAAACTTACTTATTTCTAACTTCGAAAATAAATAAACTTATCTCCATCCATCAGTTCTTAACCAGGAATTTCCTACCGAAAGCAGCTCCATTATAACCCATTCAAACATCAAACCTGTCGAGATATTTAGAGCACCGACTCGAAAAGTTTATTAATAATCTCCGACACACTCTCAAACTAAAATCACTCACATACCGCGTCAGACCAAAACTCGTGGCTTACGGCTTCCTTATTGTTTGGTTTGCACCACGGCCACATTTCGCCAAGAGTGATATATGGTCCATCCAATAACGTCTTACGATATCGGCATCTCGGGTACTTTCGCTACTAATTCCTTCGAGTATTCCGAAACCTCATCGCTCCCCACCGAATAATTTCGAGGAATTATTCATTTTTTTTCCGGGTCTCCGCTGGGCTTTTAACAGAAATCGAGGTAAAGATTGATGAGTCGAGAACTTTTCGGTGGGGGGTTTGGAGAAAAGATAAGTTCGGGGGACATGATTTATGACGGAAGAAATTGTAGAGTAAAGACAATTGGTCGTGGGCTTTTACAGCTCGGAAAGGTTCATCTGAAGAAGGATCGGAATTATGAAGTCTTTCTTTTAAGGCTTTATTTTTATGGAGGCGATCTTGGATGAGGGATCGGGAGTATGGGGAGGGGTTGGAAATGATTTTCTCGGAAGCCATTTCGATTGAGATTGCTTCTAGGATCTGTACTCAGCGCTTGATATGCGTTTTCTTGATAAGGGGAGTTTCTTGAAAGGAATTTGTGAGTTAGTTTTATCTTGCTAATCATCTATCATGCTTTTATATATAATTTGTTGGTCAAATAAATTTTTTTTAAAGGATGTTTGTTTTTGAATTTGGTAAAAACGAAGTTAGTGGTAAACTTTGAGGAACATCAACTTAAGTCATTAATAGTTTGATACCCTCTAACCCAAGATTGCTAGAACGAGTAAGTTATTTTTAACTTTAACCTACCAAAACAAACATAATTTATACAATATGACCTACCCATAAATAATTTTTATTATACTACCTACATTTTTTTTCTGAAATAAAAGAAGAAAAATTACATCTTTAATATAATTTAGTTTGAGTTAAAAGATAAATACATTTTTTATGAATAATGCAAATGTTATAAAACTCTGAAAGTAAATAGTCCGTGAAATACAGCTTTTATACAAAAATCCAGCAAATTATAAATGGATTATAATCAGTTTAATATTGTTTGGTTCTATTCTATAAAGCACCATAGAAGTCATTAAAGGAACAAAAAATTAACAGGATAGTTAACAGAATGAGGGCTTATCAATATAATAGCTTCAAAAGAAGTGGTCAGAAAGGTGGTTAAGAAAAATATTTAAATAATACATCGTATTTTATTATAATCTTAATCCTATAGGAAATACATAAAATTATGAAATATGTTTCTCTCTAAGAAAGGTAATCGAACATGCAATCAAACATGAGAATAATTTAAAATGTGAGTATACTTCACTGTAAAATTATTTATAGATTTTAGTAAACTGAAATAAATTATCCATTATTAAATTGGTTTTCCGATACCAGTTTAAGCACAAAACTATATAAAATGATTCGCTGAGAAATTTGTATCCAAGGTTCCGTATAGAAAAAGGATATAAGTGTATTCACAGCGGAATGAAAATTCCAGATTCCGATAGGATTTTACTATTGATTTTGAAATTTTTCTTCCACGGAATATTCCACCAGGTTACAAAGCTTGCAAAAATATGAATGGAGAGAAATATAAATGCTTCCGAGTTTCCGTTCGCCGTTTTTGGATTCGGAAAAAACCGAAACTAAATTTTCGAAACGCACAGATCGATGGAGCGTTTGTGTTCACTCCGATGTGGTTAGAAGCGGCATTCGGGGAAAAAAAGTCACAAAATATGTTTTGTTCTTGGGGACTAACGTTCCAACGAATGCGACATAAATTAAGTAGTATCGAATACGTATGATGAACATTACTGTAAACTTTATTAAGGCTTTAGAAATATAATTTGAAAGGGAATAAAACTTTTACAAGCAGTTTTGAGATATCGTTATGAATACCTATTGAAGCCCGTTACATCTTATTTCAATGGGAAACAGTGTATTTCTAAAACTAATTTTCTTATTCTTAAAAATGTTTCACAATATTACGTGGAATTTTTAGAATGGGCTGCATTAATACTATACATATTTTAAGACTCAAATGAGAATTTCTGGGAATTTCCAGTTTAACGAGTCGAGACCAAAGTTATAAAAAGGCCTTGTATTTACTTCATTTTAAAAGAGTCTTTTCAATAGGATTTATTTAGCAAATAGTTTTGTAAAAATCAAATTAGTTTTTTTTTTATTTCGTGAAAGCTATGACACGGCACGGACACGTGGGATGTCAGGTTTTTTACTCTCAATATTTACAACAAATATTTTCCCCCTCTGAGAATTCTTACCACTCGAACAAATGCATACTCACAGCACAGAGTATAGAGCTTAACAGAGTGTCCAAAAGGCAGTTTTCCTCTTTTAGTTCCGTTGCCACTTCAGGCTGAAACTCCACCAGCCAATCACCTCTGCCAATCAGGAGAAGGCGAAACCTTGAAACTGATTCCTCATTGGATATGTAACTTATATAGGGCGTTGCATTTTAATTACGACAGAGCTGCTTTCTTTTCCCCAGATTGTAGACTTTTTCCCTAAAGTAGTGAAATTATCCCTGGCTAGCATTAAAATATCCCTCTCTTTTTAAACTTTGATTGTTTTTTTTTTGTTTTAATTGTTAATCTGGCATCTCCGATAATTTCACATCAGAGTGGATGAAATGGCAAAATTTCTACAAGAAAGAATACAAATAATCGGCAAGTTTCGTAATTTATTTAAGTATCTTTTCAACTCTTAATGTTAAGTTTTTAAATGAATGAACTCAGAAAACTTTTTAATGAACTTTCTTAAAAACTACAATAATATGATCATCTTTGGATTTTACATTCTCGTTTCCATGGAGACTGTTTTAACAACAATGCTATTCCATGAATCTTTTCATTTAAAAATTAAACTCTCAAATAAAATATTTTAAAGTAGTTATTTATTATTTTTTTAGATCATTAATATTATTTTTAAATAGACTTAAACATCTAGTTTTTCTTTTAAAACTTGTTATTTTGCATTATGTTTATTTTTGAAACAATGGGGTAAGCAGATTTTGTTTATCATTTATCGTTATCGTGGTATCATTTTTAAAAATCTCCAAAATTATGTTATTTTTTGTAGTTAAAAGCTCTTGATTTGTCATCACTTCATTAATTTCATTGTTGAATTTATGTTAAACATGAATTTAATTTTGTGCCATGTTATAAATTAACTAATGTAAACAATCAGTTAATCCTAATTTATGTAAAGAGAGTATGAGTGCAAAGTATTGTAATACAGTGTAACTTGGATAATTCAAAACTCTAGATACCTACAAAAAGTTCTAATGATCCAAAAACTCTAATAAAAATACTAAACTGATTTAAAATAGAGTTCAAGGGATCAATAAAAATGCATGAATTAGAGATATTTGAGTTCCTTAAGTTGCACTGTAAATAACACAAATAATTGTGAAATGCAAAATTCGTAGTTTAAGTAAGTTTTGTAGAAAAACAAATTATATGATGTGTAAAAGTTCAAATTAATGTGTGAAAATAATTTCTTTAATAAAAATGATTACTTGCTCTAAATGTTTTTGTACTTTTTGTTTTCTTAAAATTTAGTATTTTCAAGCCTATTCAATTTTTAAATGTAGGCATAAAGTTTTAATATATGCATCAATAAATTAGCCATTTGGATGATAAAAAAAATCTCAGTCAGTGAACTAAAATGACATTAGAAACTTGTAATCTCTTTGGAAATGTTTTAGAAAATCGCTGTAGTGCTTTGAAAAACTGCGGTTCAAAAACTCAAAAGTCCAAGTATGAATCATAGCCAGAAGAGAGATCGACAAAACTATTTTAAATTTAGGGAAATTTAAGAAAGCTTTTTTCCTTTTTCCCCTCTTCCGATTTGAGTGAAAGGCGAGCGGGAGAGGGTGGGCGGCGACGATGGAGCTAAGGAGGCGGAGCTTATTCAGCCAGTTGAGGGGGTGACACTTTCTATGGGAAAAACCATGCTTTAAAAGTTACCATTAGCGTCTATGGAGATGAGACCTCTGTTAAGCTCTATACTCTGTGCTCACAATTAGGTTAAAGAAGTCTAAATATTTGCCTTTTTAAGAAAATCTGAAAATAAAATATTTTTGAATGAAATAAGCAAATAAAGTTGAAAGCGTGGGATATTTTTGATGGTTTGGTTCTTTTTTTGAGTTTGAAAATAATATTTTAAAATGTTTCGTTTTATATGAAATCGTAATGAATCACAAAAAACTGATACTAGTTAGAAATGTACTTTCCTTCACTTAATAATTTAAAAAAAGGTACTTATATGATTCCGCAATTATTTTGTGGTTCTCGCATAAATATTTAAGTTGCGTGTTAAATTAGTTTTTTACAATTGAAAATATTCTTGAAAATTTTGAATGAAGGAAGTGTGTCACAAAAAGTTTGTTTCGAGATATTTTGGCCTTTAAGATTTGTTTTCTTGCTGATACTTTATTTAAATCCATTTTTGTAACTATAAAGTGAATAAAACATATAGAGATCTAATAGAACATCTTGAATAGTATATAGATCTTTATGATAAAACAGTTTCTCTATACTAGACTGCAACTTAAGTTGACCCTACCACGTCATTAATAAACAAAGTAGTTCCAATCGCGGTGTCTGAATTTTGAGTGAAATAAAGAACGTCAATTTAAAAATATGATTATTTTGTTAAACCCATGCATATATAGTGCTTTTCAATCACGATTTGCCTACTGAAACTCCTCCTAGCAATCCAACAGGTTGTGTGTTTAACGATTTCTCCTTCCGCATTAGTGACGTACTGGGTTCAAGAAACGTTGCAACCAAGTAGTGATTTTTTCCTTTCTGTAAATATAGTTGCTATTTGGTCAATGACCCAGACCATTACATACATCTTCCTTTCACCAGAAGTATACACTTGGTTGTGGTCACATACCTCCTTATTAACACAGCTATCTGTTAAGGGTCTTAATAAGATGGTGTCTTTACAAAAATTTAAGACAAACATACTCTATTCATTCACTAAATAAATTCTTTTTTTTTTCAAAAATACCAAATGCCTCCTTTTTCATCTCACCCCTTCAAATATTACATTCTTTATATTTTTTTAAAAAATAGTATGTTGAAGTATAATAATACTTATAACACTGTCACTTAAATTAACAAGATTAAGTTATAAAATTATTTATTATAAGTAAAAATAAGAAAATTAAGTTGAAACAATACTAACGATGAAAATTTTACACACTAGAATTCTCTCAATCTTCTGGAACATTGTTGGCAAAAAAACCCTACTGAAATAAAATGTATAGAGCATTTTCAATCACATGACTTGGACCTAACAACGGCCTTAGCAACATAAATGTTACAGTTTTTTGCCCTACAGAGGTTAACAGTTACAGAAAATGACTGGCCGTGGAATTCTTCTATTGGAGCATTTGAAATCATGTGACCCCATACTTAAAAACGGCCTTAGCAACAGTTAAAAGCCCTACAGACGGTACACAGTTAAAAGAAAATAACCGGTTGTGACGTCACCTGAAAACACTCTATAAAATAATTAAATTAAATGAGTTACAACAATAAGTAAATTCATTTACTAGTCACACAGTTCAATAGTCCTGTGGTATATAATCAATAAATAAACACTTCACTAGTCACACGGTTTACTAGTTCTGTGGAAATAGAGTGTTTTCAGGTGACTTCACAACCGGTTATTTTCTTTTAACTGTGTACCTTCTGTAGGGCTTTTAATCTGTTTGTTTATCTGTTGATAAGGCGGTTTTTAGGTATGGGATCACGTGATTGCAAATGCTCCAATAGAAGAATTCCACGGCTAGTCATTTTCTGTAACTGTTAACCTCTGTAGGGAAAAAAAAACTGTAACATTTTCTGTTGCTAAGGCCGTTGTTAGGTCCGAGTCATGTGATTGAAAATACTCTATATATAAATACATCATTAAATCCATCCATTACTAATTCAGTTTTTAACGACTTCACTACCTGTTTTTGGAGAGTTCAGATCGCTGTGCTCAAAAACCTTGAAAAGCTTCCAGAATAACGGAGCAAAAAAAACCCACTTAGGCACGGTTCATTCACTAACCCCATCTTAACTAACCATCAATGCATATTCGATGGCCGTGAACACACGAAAAACAATTTTATATCACATTTGAAAGTCCGTCGCCAAATTGATTGAACCCCATAAATCTGAAAGGGGAAGCTGCTATCGAGAGCTGAGAGGGCAGAACCGAGCCCAATTATATGGAATCAATGGCGAAGGGCAGGACTTGTTAGAAAGTCAGCGGAATTAACCGGAACTCCAAAATGAATAATTAATTAACCTTTTGTTTCATTATTGAGCGGTAGGTTGTACCCCCGGGAAATCTCCAATGGGGAACAGATGCACTTGGTTGTTATGAATAGCCGGGTTCATACTCTGCCGCTTTCCTCTCTCGCGAAGTTAAATCGAATTCTCGGAAAGAAGTGGAATCCGGTCATTAATTGCAAATGGATTTTCTACAATTGTAATCTCGTTGAGTTTAATGTGTTTGAGAATGACTGATTAGGTTGCATCTTTTAGGGGTGTTTGTCGGAGGTTAATTGTGTTATTTAGAGTATTTAGACAGATTTTCAAAGCGGCCCTTTGTATTAATTGAATTATTGTAGTCAATGGTGAAATTTCGGTACTGATTATCCTGAAATTGCATTTTTGTTAATTAGAAAAATAAAATTTGATTTTCTCGTCTTCCAAAATTAATTTTAGTTGTATATTCCATATTATTGAAGATAAAAATCGTATTTCCGGTTTGAAATATAAGGTCGGAAGTCTTTGGGGGTCATCACACAGCTAAACTTTTCAATAAAACCGAAAAAACGACAGACGATTTCCTATGAATATATACAATTTTTATAACTTTTGTTATGGATAACAGCGGAATTCGAACCAAGGACCAGATGAATGCGAAGAGGGCAAGCTCAGCCAGCGGAGATACACAAACAATGTTTCATATAAAATATATGTTAAAAATTAGATAACAGTTTAAAATTTGATTTGGCTAATAACATTGAAAATCATGTCTTGATTACGGGCCGGTGAGGCCCGTAAACCTATATTATCATTAACAGGAACTCCACCTTTTTAACATGACAGATGAAACTACTTGTAGATGCTCATAAGGTTATATTCAATAACCACCTACAATTTTAAGAATGAGGTCAGTTTTTTTCACACGATATGTGATTTGGCTTTTGAATTTAAGTTAAAAAAAACCTCAGCGCATGAGACCTTTTGGTCAATATTTTACCCAGACAGACATATTACTTTGGTTTCGCCGTAAAATATTTATACTATCACAGAAGCTCTACACATTGAAATTATACTCTAGAATTTTTAATTCCATGTTTCTGAGGTTTTTTAATGGATTCTAAAAAAATACACTCTAATACTTGTTTGCTTGCAGGGCCAACATTTTTTCTTTTTAAAAATTAGTTTTAAAAAAATGTTGCTAAAGAATGATACATTTTTAAGTTATCTACTTGATTATAATAATACATATTTTTACATTTACTACACAAACTCTAAAACAAGAATATGAGCTCGTCCTGCAGGGTTAATTTAAAAAGAAATAATATTCTCCAAATATGAAAGATTTAAAAAGAAATCACTCACTAGATACATAATGTTGTCATTTTCTTTTGAATAACAAAGCAATAATAAATTAATTATCTCGATAAAACCTTTGTATCACTATTTCTCCTCTATTTGTCAATAACATGAATTTCGTAAAAATTGGGACTCTTTCTCCCAAATTTAATTACGTTTTATATATTTTTATAGCATTATGCACATTTTCATAGTAGTATAATCAAATATTTGATATCAAGGTATCTGAACAAATAATGTAATTAAGTTTTATACCTTTTAGAGATATTGTTTATTCCTCATAATTATCTTCTTACAAAATGTTTTAAATAAATACGAAGTCAAACTGTTTCCTATTGTTGATGTTGTGTTAATATTTAAGGTGAGTATTAAGTAAATAAATACTAAATGCATAAGCTTACGCGTAATTTTCATACCGAAGTATGTATCCGTATAGATTTTTTATTATCTTTGGAGGTATTCTAGGAAAACCTCATGAATTTATTACATTTCTCATCACACACAATTCAGCTTTGTTGCATCCGAGAATATAAGAACTATGAAATGGTTACGGTTTGAGTAATGGAAATACATATTATTTATTAGACGTAACAAAATAAAAAAAAGGAAAGGAATTACCTAAAATTTTGCTTTAAGAATGATCCTCACGTAAATACAATAAGAATAATTAATTAATTGAATTAGCATACTTGAAACTATAAAAATATAATACTTTATTTATAGTACATATTATTTGGATTGATATGTATATATATGTTACGGGCAATGTGATAAATTCAGTGGAATTTATGAATGAAATTTTTCACTTTGCCCGCCCCCACTTCGGGCATTATTAATAATGCCCGAACATGCATAACATATACATGCCATATTTATACAGGTATTACACAATTTTTTTTGAAATTTCTAACATATTTTTGGATAAGAACATACAACATTCATGCATTATACATTTCTTATCACAAAAATATATTGTTATACCTTTACTTTCAAGTATTTCTAAAAAATTAGTTTTAAAGAGCACTCTCAACTATTAAAAATGAAAAGTACAATATTAAAAAAGTTTATAAGTTTCAAAATAATCTCAGTTATAAATCTCTACTAGTAAACAATTCCATAACTATGCCCCAGGGAGTTTCCTTCTTTTAGTCCACTGACCTCGAAGATTTTGTGTATTTTGTATCTGGCAATTAATCACCAAGAAACTCCAGAAGCATTATTCAAAATGCACTAAATGATGGTTTCTACACTTAAATCATCATCATCTCTCCCCATCCCCATTTGCATTTAAGATTACGTGGGTGCGAAAAATTCTTTTATAAAGAGAATATTAATTTCATGAAATCCTTTCACGCTCTTGGTTCCCAAAGGAGCTCACCGGGTTTTACTTTTGTTAAATTAAAAATTAAAATCGAGAGATATATTTTTTCTTACGGTATTTTCAATTAAAGGTGTTACAATAGGATTTAAGTTTTCTTTCGTATTAATTTTGCGTAGCGTCAGATTTAATTAATATCGATGATTTATTTATGATTTGGAGTGTAAGGCGTGTACATGAAGAAGTAATATCAATATCTTTTGCTTTTAAACAAAATTTCAGGCTTGTGTGTCTCCTTGATTAGTATTGCATGGTATTTTTTTTCTGCTGTATAAATTTAATTTTATAGATTGTTACTATTAGTAATAGGAATCTTGAGAGAGTGTACAGTGGATTGGATTATTTTATATCCGAGTCAAATAGCATCATATTCAGGAGTTACTAACACTACACTTCAGACTTGATAAACATTCATCCTTTTAACAGAGGAAGTTGAGTTATTTGATAACCATATAAACATAACCTAAACCTTTGGTTTAAAATCAAACATAAAAAACAAGCAAATAATAAATATTCATAGAAAGTGCACATAAAAATCAATCTGAAAATCTTTGAAAAATTGACTATTTACATCTCTCATATATTCGAATCTACTAAAGTGAGATCTTCACCCCAAAAAATAATATACTCCCTTTCCTAAGAAATTAATCGAACATCTCAAACCGAAACTCAAAATAACCTAATTTTATTTACCAAATATTCCCAAGCAATTTGAGAACCGTTCGCATAAAAGCGTGTTCTAAGACTTCCTTCCCGAAATAACTCCTCAATGCCCCATTCTATTTTATTCGCTTGACAAAACTCAAAAGTTCCGAAGGTGACACGGAACAAAGAACACGGTTGCTGTGGTCCAAGGCCACACTTGATTAGATACCTCTAAACCCCCCAGGGATAAACTCCCCCTCCCAAATTACGATGAGAAATTCAGAAAAAAAAACCCCTATCATCATCCCTATTATTGGTTTCCCGTGCGCTTTTCTCAATCTTCTCGCCGAGGAAGCCTAAATAATTCCTATTTAATTTGAAACATTGTCTTCTTCCACTGTCTATTCCTTTCTTCTTGGCCTCATGCTCGAACGAAGCTTTTAATTGACAACATTCTGCTCAAGAAACTCTCCCCCCTTGATTGTAGGGTTGGGGATGGTGGTTTGGAATGTTTTTCTTTACCTCCCGCAAGCGATAGAAAAGAAGTAGAATTTATTTTATCGTCATTACACCGGTTTGGAAGCGATTAATTAAAATAAGCTTGAGTTGATAAATCAAACTAATATGCTTTAGTGTTTTCCTTAAACCAACTTTTATTTTGCTTTATGATCCTATTTTTCTTCGTGTGGCTTCGATGCGAAATTCAGCCTTTCTATACGAGTGATTTAGTAAATAACTGGAGGCAATACCTATATATCTTCTCTGGGGTATAGAAAGGGTAGTGAGGTAGGACGAAATCCATCCTTTGATTCTTGTTCCGATAGGATTTCTTTGAAAAGGAGGGAATAAATCACTTCCCAGGACTGCATAAATACATGTAAATGATGCACTTTCTCGTGGGCGGATACTTTATAACAGTTTTTTTATGTTAAACACGAATAAAAGCAATATACAGAGTGTAAATGGGGATAAAGGTAAATGAAAGTAATTCAAGAGTGAAAAGTTTTAAATTAGGAATCAGGGAATCTTTTTCAATGATCGTATATTGAAAAAGCTTTCTTTGCAGCAGGCTTTTCTTTGAGTCAAATTCCAGCTTTCTTTTGAAATGAAAATATCATGACTTAATTCAAATTTACTTTTTGCAAAGCTTTTTCACAAGCTTTTGATTTTGAAAAGATATCAGAAAGAAAAATTATGTATTTAGCGTGAATATTTTTTTTAAAAAAAAATATTGTTTAAACAGTCACATGAATTTTGAAAACAGTTAACTTTATCTTACTTGCTTAAAATTGTTGATATTTTAAAAAGTGTGAAGGTAGATTTTTGTTAGATTATAGACAGACTTACAAAAATAGGCACTAATTGTACAAAAATAGGCACTTATTTAAGAATTAGGAAAAAAAAATTGTCTAGTATAACGGACCGGCTGGGTAATACGGATCACTTGTATGCTCTGAAAACACAGGTGAGAACATTTGCAATATGAAGACATAAAATCTTCTACATGTTTAAATGTGCCTCTGTCACCAATTTTGTAGTTCTCAAAGCAGTAGATTTCTATTGTAATCAATTCTTTCAAAATTGCAAAAATACGACGTCATGCTTATGTTTGATGCGTTATAATTGATTATAATTGATTAATATATTATTAAATTGATTAGAATGTTATAAATATGAATATATCCTCACAAACCATGAACACTTAGCTTCCAAATCGTAAAGGTTTCATGAAATTTAAAACAGCAGTTACTTGGTGGCATTAAGAGAAGTAGCGTAGATGTCTATATACTAGATGACAAGGTTTCTTGTCAGTGATGTCACGGGTTGAAGTGAGGAGACACCACACTTTCTAACTACATAATTGGCGAGTCAGCGATGACTCGCTCGCTCTATCTTTTTCGCCAATTAGATAGGTAGAAAGTGTAGCGTCTCCTCCCTTCAACACGTGACGTCACTGACAGGAAACGTTGTCATCTAGTATACGTAGGAGGTCGGTTTTGAACAATTTTCACCAATTTCCTAAAATATATAACAAAGGAATAAAAGGAATAACAAATTAAAATTACTTCATTATCCATTGGAACCATTTACGTTCGAATATTTTTAATTTTTTTCTCAAACTTCTTTTCTTTTTTTCTTCTAATTGGGATTTACATTTTTTTCTTTCTTTTTTTGTGATGTATGTATGATTTTGTTTCGTTATGTTTGTATATTTTTTTTGTCAACAAATTTGATTTTGGACTCTTTTTTACAAGCAACACATCCTTTTCAACTTTTCTTTAGTATTTTAATAAACATCTATCCAGTAGGATACTCAACCCTCTAGATTGAGGATATATTAATATATATTTCCCTTTTCAAGGGAAGTTTTAAAAAATCCAAACTTGATAGGGTGTTATGGAATATTTTCTTTTAACAATAAATGAGAATTGATAAGGTAGTAAATATTTTACTGGGGAGTTGGAAATACAGGATACAGTGCTCTTAATTTATTAGGTTTCATTTAGTTTATTTCTCTTTTAAAATGTAGCATAAATAATGAGATGAAATATCTTTAGTTCACTTTAATTGAAGAATCTTTCGATTTTTAATATTGAATTTAATTATACAAAATAACATTAGTCCCAGAAGAGAACTTTAGTCAGGATCGGTTAAATGTTTAATGTGTCATTGAACGTTTTTTTTATAGCGGAAAGCTTTTTCTTTTATTTGCATAAAATTAGTTAATGGTTAAAAAGGTCCGAGGCGTATTTTAATTAAAATATGTAGAGATAAAATTTATGTATACCTGCTGTTCGTATAAAATACCGAGATTAATGAACTAGAGTGAAAAATTTTTACTAAAACGAAAGCAAAACAAAAAAAAATACCGTAAATGTACAAAAAGTTCCTCGTTAATAACTTTTGAAATATAAACATCATTAGCTTAATCGCTCTATTTTTTACATAGTTAAGAACCTTGACATTGGTTACTTTCTCGTATGCGTGTGTTTTAAATAATAAAATTTCACATATAAGATAAATATATCATTACTTTGATCTTAAGTACTTTAAATGCAAACCTTAAAACTTTAAAATGTAAAAGATTGAATTATTAACGTGGGTTCTTTTACTAAGTTAAATTTATTCGTTTTATTAAAAAAAAAAGTTTCTAATTGCAATGGCAGAAAGAGATGTAAAAGTATTCTTCCTTAAAATATTCAGAGAAGCCCTGCAAATTGTTGCTTTGTGTTTAATATCCAGTACTTAAATTATTACTAGGTTTAATATTTAGTTTTTTCAACTGACTATTTAATATGCTAACTAAAATATCAAAATATATATGTTATATAAAATATCAAGTGTTTTAATGTCGTGGAACGCAGAAAAGTTCTACTAAAATTCTCGTAATAAAAGTAATTTCTCGACAATTTTATCCTCGTTAAAACAAATAACTAAAAATTTACGCTGCTAATAAAATATCCCCGAACTAGAACTTCTACCGTTCTTTCACCGTATAAGATTTCCCATCCCGAATTCTATAATAACTTGACGTATGTCTCTACCTCAACATACTTAAAAAGCCAACTCCAATAAAAAGGGGCTCCCTGCATCCCAGTCAGCTGGGGGCATTAGAGTGTAGAATTACACGAGAATCCCGAAGTTATGAACGAGCAAACATGTTTACCGGGAGCTTAAATCTGATTTGCAGGCTGCCTCTTTGTGCGTTATCGCAAAGCCATTTATTTAAAAGAAGCCCCCGAAGAAAAATCTTGCCCAAGAACATGAACGAGTTATTTGCCTTTTCATTTGCGTGAAAATGACAAGAGGTCTATGGGTTTCAGGGAGTTCTTGAAATATTTTTAAATTTTAAATTTATCGATTTCTTATGAGGTTTTCTTAAGAGTTTGGAGGGAGGAAGTTGAAAAAGAATGGACTGAGCTTTCGTTCCTTGTAGTGCAAGGTTTAGTCATTCCTTGTTTTTTTCTATCTTTTAATTCATTTAAATAAAAAAAAGATTATTTTTATTCTTTAATAAATTAATACATTGATATGATACAATTAATACATTGATATGATACAATTAATACATTGATATGGTTTTACTCAGATTATAAGTTGTGTGACAATTTATTTGTGGAAAATTTAAAAAAAAAATATAAGTATAGTATTTTACAAAGAATACGTAAATCAATCCGTGGAATGTATGTCGTATTTTTCTCACAATTTAACTAATGAATTCCTAATTAAAATATTGTTTTGAAATATGACTAGCAGTACTAAACTATATTTTGAGTTTAGATAAAGGAAAACCTATTCACGTTAACCGGTTCTTTATGCAGTCTTGATCCATTTTAGTCAAATTTTTCTTATATGTTTTAAGAAATAAATTGATTTTATACAATGAAATTAAAGGTTATAAAAAGTAACACAAAAACACTAAATTAATGCGATACAAATTTTTAAGGAATACGCTAAATAAAATGAAACTTTGCAGTTTCAATCACTTTTCCAGGGAATAATTAAATAAACTTTATCGCGCACACACACTATACAAACGGAAAGTTGGTTTGTTTCTTCCTTGAATAAATAACCATTTCCAATTAGAGTGTCCGTGTTTGAAGTAAAAAAAGCAAAGCATATTCAAATTCAGGAGGGTTGAATAATTGTGTCTGGATCCTTATCTAAGCCTTTTGGGGTTCCGAAACATAAAAGTTCTTTTGCATTCGAGGTTTATTTTGTTCATTTGTTTTTCCTTTATGTGTGGGAGTTTCAATCATTAACTTAACAAGTTCTGAGAAACAGGGCTGTAATTTTAACTATTCTAATATTTTAAGCACTCATAACTTGAGAATAAATTTTATATTTCAATGAAATATGATTGAATATTTTTTATCTATGTCTATTTAGAGCACATATGGGCAACCTCCAGCCCGCAGGCCGAATGGAGTATACTCTAGCCAGTGATCTGATTATGAAAAAACGGTGTAAAATAAAATGAACCCTATAATTATTACTTTTTCACATCCACCTATTATCTAAAGCCCGCGGTTTCATTAATATACAAATTTTTGCCTGCAGCTTTTTGAAGGTTGCCCACCACTGACTTAGAAGACCTTTATACACTTTAAAATTTAAGATGATTCAAAGACAATTTATCTCCAATTCCATTAGGACCTTACTCAGGAATAGGAAAAAAAGGAGGGTAAGAGTGCGCAGTCGGATAAAAGTACGCAGCGATTTGTTTCTCTTTTGGCAACAGTGCAAGGGGGCTCAAGAAATTTTTTTTATGATATTTTAGTAAAAGCTACACATCTTTCTTTTTTGTAGGTTGATTTGTGAGTTGGATAAACTTCAGTTCAGTAAATTTTTGAGGCTCCAACATTAATTTCTCGATTTTATAGACCAAAATTATTTTTGTGTGAGCTCTTACCTTCATTCCCCCTTTATATCTCACTAAGTTGTGCTTTTTTAAAAAAATTCATTCTTTAAAATCTTGATAGAATTACACTTCTTATTTAAATAGAAAATGTTCCCACGAAATATTTACTTTGTTAACAACATTTTCTTCAACAAGATTCAACACTGTTTTTTCTTATGCTTTATAGAATCATTCAAAAGTGAGGCATTAGTGCTGAATGTGCCAAGAAAAATGCATTCAGACTAGTTACTAACATGCCATCTACAGTAAAATGCATACCATTTAGTAAAGAAGCATCAGACGTTTTTTAATGGCCCAAGGGTAAACTTTAAATATTCTCATTTATTCATTGTTTGGCTAATGGATTGCTTTAGGGTAAAATATCACTTACGATAACTTACTTTTGGTGTCACATAAATAAGTTAAACACCTCAAATCCAATCTTGTGTTTTTTCAAAAATACTAAGACAAGTATCAAGTTAATTATGGTAAATAATATTTTAAAGATAAACTCAAAATTCTTTAAATATACCCATAATAAGAATAATTGAAGAAAAAAATTATTGATCTTAATCATAATATTGAATCTTAAAAAAATATTGGTCGAATAGTATTTGGATACCTCTCAAGTACTATATTAATCGTTACATTATGATGTAACGATTAACTTACATTTCTTAAGGAAACATTATAAATAATCTATAATAATAAAAGAGCTTTACCACTCACTCACTCACTTACCAACGCACAGCAAAATCTACCGGGGCTAAAGATTCGAAACTTGGTAGGGTCGAAGACCTTACGGTGTATACGCGCACTAAGAAGGGATTTTTCGAAATATCTTTTTTCTGACCCACAGGGGGGTTTGGAGCGTTTTCGACGTTTTTGAGCCCAGCGGCGTCCCAAATGACCCCAGATCTTTGCTATTTTGCAGGAAGGTACCTAGCAACAATTTCTAGAAAGGCATTTTTCAGATTTTGGATATTCGAATTTTAAGAGGTCTGAATATTTCAAAAACCCGTTTTTGCTGAGCATAAACCAAGTTTTATATTTTCGAAGAAAACAATACCGAAAAATCGATATTACGAATTGAACTGTTGGTAATACCTTCTTGAGATAATTTCAAAGAAAGTAATTTCTGGATTTTTCAATATTCCATTCTGGAGGGGGTGCACGGGGGTTTGAATACTCACTCCCGTTTTTAGTTTTTGGATCCTAGCACCCACATTATTAACCTTTTACCTGCCGATGTTCTCAAATGGGAACATCACTTTAGGGAATTTTTTCACCACTTAATTTTTCATGCAGGAATTTGATACTTGGTAGTAAGAAACTCAAAGATATAAAGTTATTTTATATCCAAAAGTTTTTAACATGCAATTTAATCCTTTTTGTGGAATTTATATCAAAATAACAAATTTTTGGCTCTTCCAAAAGTTGCACAAGTTTCAATTTATGATAAATTAAAATAAATTAAGTTTTAAATAATTATGCTGTATTTAGGTAGCGTAAGTACGCATCTTTTCAATTGGCTTGGCAGAATTCCAATTTTGGAGAGTAATTACCAATTCAACGTATATGTTCCCAAATGGGAACATCGGCGTTCTGGGTATAGTTTTTGAGGGGATTTTTATAACATGTAAAAATTCAAGCTTTTTCTTATTTTCCTTAATTTTTTAACCTTTTCTGTCTCAAAGGATCTAAACACGTTAATCATGATGTTTTAAGTTTCTAAATCTATAATTTTAATTTTTTTCACCTGATTTATGAAGGAATAAATGCCAAATCTTTATAGCAGATTCCTACTTTTGTATATTTTTCTAACTCCCTGACCGATTAATTTTCAGTAATTATTATTAGGGGTTATGCAAAGGGCATATTTGGAGTACTTCTGAGGACTTGGGTACTTATTTTGTTCAAGTGCTCTTTTTTACATAAAAATTTTAGGTATACATTTGAAGAATTCTGAAAGTAATGAAAAGTGTCTATATCTAAAAACACTCTTTTAAAGTAAGTTGGATGTAAGAGATATGTTGTTTAGTTTGGAATCTTCCATGAGAAACGCAGCTTTAACAAATCATTGGAGATAGTTATGATTATCACTTTTGAAAGCTAATTAAATTTGAATGCAATTCATGGATTTTATGCTAGATATATCCGGATAGAACAGTAATTAAAACTAATTTTTCACGCAGAAAGATAACTGTTTAGTTTTGAAATGTATGGGAACATTCTTTCGTATTTTTTATACCAAAAAATTACCCATTGTGCAGTAAAAATGTACGGAAAAGTGTCACGCATGTAATAAATATGTAAATTTTTTCTTATGAAAATCTATAAAATTTTACCCAATCGTCCAACCATGGGAATTAAATATGAAGAAACAGTCCAATATCATAAAAATGTTCAAAATTATTGAGTAGAAACTTATTTCAGTAGTTTTACTTGAATTAATTTTGAAATATATGACTTATGGAAATCCCCCTAAAAACTTCACTCCAAACGCCGATGTTCCCAAATGGGAACATCCTCAAAATCCTACTTAGGATTTTTTTTCTGCCAAAAAATGTCAAGATTGGTTTTAGTAATGATGAAACAAGCCATTCAAGCCAAAAATCAGAACCTTTAATTGTAAATTTGAATTGCGGCGTTTAAAAGGTTAATGTGATTGTTATGAAATTTTAGCATGTTGTTCCTCACACAACCAGGAAGGTTTGCGAAAAAGAATTTTCTGAATAAAAGCATTCCAAGGAGCCTTTTTTGTCCCTTTTCTAAATTCTTATGCTTAGCCTTCAATGTTAAATTTATTGCGATTATTGCTCTTTCCAGGACATGCAAAAACTCTATTGTTGGAAATATTTATTTTGAAATGTTTTATAGCAGGTGAATTTTTAAAAAATATGATAAAGAAACAATTTTTAATGATTAAATAATTTTTTTTATGATAACCAAAAACCGTTCCACTGAAAAATTTTATTCTTTTTTCTATCAGTGATAGCAGCGAGTTCATATAAAAATATAGGATTCTCCAATAAAAAATATAGGACATACAAAAATGCACTACAAATTCTTAAGGAACACAGTTTTAATTCATTTTTAGAATTTCTTTTGCTAATTACATTAGATAATTAACTAAAACAATATTCAATCATGGTGAATAGTAAAAACTGAAAAAATTCTTCACATTTAAAATTATCAAAATCTTGAGTCTTGTTGAATCCATTTGCTTTATTTGACTTTTCATAGTTGCTCGGTTCTGATTTCAAGTCTAAAAGTTGCAACTATATATATAACCCACTGTCCATGAAATATTTCATAAAACTAGAGAAAATTATAAAAATCTGGGGAATGTTCTGAAAAATCAGGAGTACTGTGGGTAAATCTGAGTCAGGTAATAAAAATGCAGAAAGCTAAAATTTCCTGCATAAAAACCTTAGAAGGTATATGTAAACGCGAAAATAAAAATGCAATTCCGAGAAAAATTATAGTAATCACAAGTTTCCAAGTTGTTATTATCTGCATTTTAATCAGAACATGAGAGAAAGCAGACTTTTTGACCAGTCATCAGGCAAAGAAACATGCAGGCAGAGCTGACTGCTTTTTAAAAATTTGTAATAAATATGCATCAGTAAAATAAAATAGCAAAACTTTTCGGAAAATATGATTTTTTGATAGAATCTGTTAGAAAATTGACATGAAGAGAGAAAATATAGGACAAATGCTACTTTTAGAAATTATAGGACAAATATAGGACACTTTTTAGTCTTTTCTCAAAAATATAGGAAATATAGGAATTATAGGACAACTGCTATCACTGTTCTATTTGATCAAATTTAAGTATTTCCAGCAAAATTCAAATTAAACAATATTTTATCACAGGCATTTTCAGTGTCGATTCAAATGATGTTTACTTTTATTTCATGTTTGAAATTTCTTTCAATGAATGATTTGGTGATAAATCGGCAAAGGGGGGTTCAGGGGGTCTCCCCCTGATTTAAAAAAAAATTATCATTATTAAAAAATGGTTATAAACACTAATTCTAAACCGGTTTTTTAAGATTTTTATAACATCTTAAAAAAGTATAAAAGCATGTAGTATATTAATTTGTTTTGTATTCTATAAAAATTTAGCGGGATGAGGGGGAAATAAGTTTTATCTATAGACATTGCTGTTCAATAATATATCTTTATTGTGAAGCGAAGGCGGAGAAATTTGCCTCAAATATACATTTATACCAATTGCAGAAATGGATGGAGGGAGAAAAGGACAAAAGAGAAAAAAATAATGGGGTTCAGAAGGTCCCCTGACTTTTTTCCTATTTTGAAAAGTACTCTTTAAAAACGGGGATGGGGATTTCACACATTAAATCTAAACAGGTGGCATTTTTAAAGGGTTTTTTTACATCTTAACGAAGTGGTATGGCATTAAAAAAGAATCCTAGCGGGAAGACTGTTGACTCTATTGCATGTAAACGATAATGCTTATTGTAGCTTATTTGTTGTCAATAAAGCCACAAAACAAAGAATCAAGGAAAATAGCTAATATAATATAACATTTAATTTAATGAAAACACTTAAAGGACAATTAATAGTACAAGACAAACAGCACACAAAATACGAATGCTACACATAAAAAAGGATATCATTGTTATCGTTTGGTGACGGACGGATTGGAAGGTACGTCCTTCCCCTCCAAGAGTCTGGAGTCTACTGTCAAACGTACATAACCGCCACTAGGGGGCGCTCGTATCAGTTTTAGAGTTAGGAGAGAGAGGGCGCTGTTACAGACTCCCCCTCTGACTCCGAAGAAGTCCCGGCGAGGAGTCAGGTAGTCAGGAGTTCTTTGGTCTGCCACGTCTACGGAGAGGAGCCACAAAAGTTCCAGCGTCTCTGGAGTCTGAAATATGATAAGGTCTCAGAGCTGAACAATGATAAACTCCTAAAATTTCAGAGGGCTTCACTGGGTCAGCGATCTCGTAAGTGGTCGGTGAACGATTGGTGATCACCACATATGGACCTTCGCGTTTTGGCATGAACTTTTTGGTTTTCTTGTTATGGGCTTTGCTGACAGGGTGCAGGGTAACCCATACTTTGTCACCGGGTTGGAAGAAATATTGACGTCGTCGACGATCATAATATGTTTTTCGTTGATCTTGTTTCTTTTCGACGTGGTCTTTAACATCCGTCATTCGTTCTACAAATCGTTTGAGGTATGGGGTTATTTCTGCGACAAAATTGTCATTATGAATCAGAGTTCTCAAGTCGTGGGTAACATCATCTGGAGTTCGTAACTATCTTCCAAACTGCAAGAAAGCTGCAGTGTGGTTGGTAGTATCACACTTGGCGGTGTTCATAGCGAAACGTATCAGGGGTAATTTTTCTTCCCAGGCATCATGTTCATTTCGGACTAATATGGCGAGTCTTGGCTTCAGATCTCTGTTTTTACGTTCAGCTGGGTTAGCTTGGGGATGGTAAACAGGATTAAGGTCTTGCTTAATTCCAAGAAAATTACAAGTTTGTTGCATCACAGCACTAACAAACTGTGGTCCATTGTCACTTATGAGTCTACGTGGAAGTCCATATCTTAGAAAAATTTCCTCAACTAGAGTCTTTGCACAGGTTGCAGCCGTAGCCTCTTCGAGCGCAAACAGTTCAACCCACTTTGTGCTGGTGTCTTCAACTAGAAAAACCCACTTCTTACCAGACGGGGTTTCTGGAAGAGGTCCAAATAAGTCAATTGCAAGGGTTTCGAACCTTTGGGCATAAACTGGAGTTCTAAGAAGACCACTTGGCTTCTGGTTGCTTGGTTTATAACGATTGCAGTCTGGACAATTTTTGACATAATCGGCAATAAATTTTCTCATCCCTGTAAAATAGTATCTTGAGGCAACCTTATGGTAAGTACCTTCGGCTCCATAGTGTCCCGCTGTGGAATCATCATGGTATTGCTGAAGTATTCTTTCTCGCTCTTGAACAGGGACTACTAATTGAGCTCCTTCTTCGTCATTTTCAGGTGAGTACCTATACAAGATACCTTGATCCATTAGGTATCCGCGACTAGTGTAGTTCGCAAAATCTTCATCTTTATCCATTCTTTCAAAACAGTCAATAATTTTCTTTAATTGCTCGTCTTCCAGCTGACCCTTTCGAATGTCACTGGGTCTCCGGGATGGCATATCAACGGTGATAGCATTTGCATTCGTAGTACTGTCCTCAACATACGACGGCCTTGAGAGCATATCAGCAACTACATTGACTTTCCCTGGGGTATAATCAATCTTCAGATTGAAGGACTGAATTTTCAGGGCCCACCGGGCCAGTCGGCCAGACGGTGACTTCATACTCAATAGCCATTTAAGAGGTTGATGATCTGATGCGATAAGTATTTGTTGATGCTCAACATAACCACGGAATTTTTCTAAAGCCCATACCACTGCTAGAGCCTCGCGTTCAGTTGTGGAGTAATTTCGCTCCGCTGGATTCAGAAGACGACTTGCGTATTCGATGACGTATTCATCAGATCCACTTCCCTGGAGAAGTACTGCACCAAGTGCAAAGTTACTTGCATCAGTACGGATAGTGAAAGGCTTTGATCCGTCTGCTTGCCTCAGTATAGGAGAAGACATTAAGCACATCTTCAATGTCTCAAAAGATTCTTGTTGTTCTGGCCCCCAGTGCCAATTCACTTTCTTCTTGGTGAGGTTGCTAAGCGGACGCGCTTTAACAGCGAAGTTGTTAACATACCGACGAAACCATGAGCAGGTTTGTAGGAACGATTGAACCTCCTTCACATTGGTAGGTACGGTTATTTTCTGGATAGCTGCTATCTTTTCCTGATCAGCTTCAATTCCATCTTTCGTTATCCAGAAACCCAAATATTTCACACGGTCACAGGCAAAACGGCATTTATCTCGGTTGGCATGCAACTTAAACAGTGTCAACCGCTCCAGCACTTTTTCTAAATCCCTGATGTGATCATCAAATGTCTCGGATAAAACTATGATGTCATCTAGGTAAGACAATATCAGGATATCTTTTAATCCACTGCGAAATCTGTCAATCAGTCTTTGGAAAGTAGCTGGGGCTGTCTTCAATCCGAAAGGCATTCTATTGAACCTGAAAGTCCCAAATGGGCAGACGAAAGCTGTTTTGTCCCTATCTTGTCTGGAAACAGCCACCTGATGATATCCGGATGTTAAATCAATGGTGGTCATAAACGGCGTGGATTTTGCTTCATGGAGTAAGTCATCCATCCTAGGTAGAGGGTAGGAGTCGGTAATGGTAATTGCATTAAGTCCCCTATAGTCAATACAAAGTCTCATTTTTCCATTAGGTTTGGGAACCAACACAACTGGGGCAGCATAAGGGGATTCGCACTCCTCTATTACGCCAGTCTCCAAAAGATTATTCAACTCTTCTCTTAAAATTTCCTTTTTTGCAGGAGGCATATGGTACGGAGGTACCGCTACAGGAGGGTGGTCTCCAGTGTGGATATGATGTTCTACAAAGGGTGTTGTTTCTCCCCCTGGCTGAAAACATGTCTCGTGCTTTTTCAGAAGCGCGTTGAGTTCTTGAGCCTGTTCTAGTGACAGATTTTTCCCCTCCTCTTCTCGAAGTTCCAATGATCTAATGGAAATATCTTCAATGGGTTCCTTGAAGAACCTAAACTCAATTCGAGGATTTTCGGAAAAATCCCACTTCCCCCCTTGGACATCAAGAACAATTCCGGCTGCGAGAAGAAAGTCCCTTCCCAAAAGAGTCTTATTTCTTTTAGCTTCGGGCAATACTAGAAATTCTGTCGGTACAACTTTTCCTTCTACGTGCAGGTTGACGGAAGTATGCAGAGCCGTGATGGTCTGTCGAATTCCATCAGCCATCATAAATGAAATTATTTTGTTTACAAAAGTGACGTTGTGCCCTTGTAGGAATTTATACAGCTTTTCACCCGCGATGGTGTGGGAAGCCCCGGTATCTGCACAAGCGGCAATCGTTTCTCCAAAAAGTTTTAGTACTATCATGCTAGAGGGATACGATGGTGAATTCAAGTTTGACAATGTCATACAGTTCACTGTTGTTTGTTTTTCTTCGGTCCTTGTGCAGGTAGGACATTTTGACTTGATGATTCCTGGAGCTCCGCATCCATAGCATCTTACTCCAAGTCTCGGAAGTAGGTCTTCATTTACGGCAGATGTCTGGAATTGGCCTCTGTCCATGTAAGGGTTCTGAAATTTTCTTCTGTCCATATAAGTATCCCTGCCTCTGTCCATATAAGGGTCCCGCCTACTTTTACTGGGAACCCCGGGATCCCGCCTACTGTTATTGGGGACTCCGGACAGAAACTGTCTATCATTTGGACCCGTCGTTCTTTTATAGCTTCGGTCATTAGGAAAGGTATAATCCAAGTGTTGACTAGAACTATTTCTAAAACTTTGCTTGTTGTAAGTCGTTGAATTATTTTTCTTTAAACCTTGACGAACATTATCGTATGCATCCATTTTCTCTACTAACTCTAATGGCTTGTTCCATTCTGACCACGAATCAATGAAGTGCTCTTTTAGATCGAATGGTGTTTTCCTCTTTATTTGGTCGCAAATAATTAAATCCTTGAGCTGTTCAAAATTCTTAACATTAAGCTCCGTTATCCAGCCTTCAAAATACGATGCGATTTCAAAGTAGAAATCTCTCCACGTTGAATCTGAACTTTTCTTATGGTCCCAAAATAACTGCCTGAAACGGTCCGCTGTTAATCTGTACCTCTTGAGGAGCATTTCCTTGACTTTTCGGTAATCCTGAGCATCTTCTTCATTTTCTCTAGCAATAAGCTGTGCTATCTCGGTTGGTAATGAGCTCATCAGGTATGGAATCCATTGCGATTCTGGAACACTTAAAAACTTCAATTGTCGCTCAAATGTTATCAAATAGAGTCCTATTTCATCTTCTTTTTGGTCGAATCTAGGGACCACTTTAGCAATATCCACTTTAGGTTGGTCAGCTTCTTGAACTGTAGCCCCGTTTTGAGAAAGTTTCTGTAATTCCAGCTGTAATTTTAATTTTTCCAACTCATATAGGCGTTCTTTTTCTTTTCGTTCTTCCTCGGCAACACGTTTAAGTTGTTCTTCCTCGGCAACACGTTTAAGCTGTTCTTCCTCACGCAAACGTTTTTCTATTTCCAATTCAGTTTGTTCAGCCAGTTTTCTTTCTTCTATTATACTGGATAACAAGTTCTTTGCGAAACTTTCATCATATTTCTTATCACTCATGATTAGCTCTTTAAGTTGAATCACTTTTAAATCCTCTGAGACGGGCAGACCAAGTTCCGCAGCTAACGCCTGTAAATCTTTTTTCTTTGCTAGTCCCAAATAAGCCATAATGACTTTAACCGTCAGTCTTAAATGCGAAAAAAAAAATGAATGTCCAAAGACTTAATGAACTAGTATGAAAATAGCTTCAGTAATTATTTATGCGATAAAATTATTAAACTCTTCCAACCTTTTAGCATTATAATTTTATACCACATGTAAAGTAATCAATAATACCTTTTCCTAAAAAAGAAGGATTAGTCTTATCCATAAAATAATACCACTCAAATGCACAAAATAGAAAATTAATTATAACCTTCAACACATATAAAGCAATCTTTTCAAAAAGCAATGCAGCTGCGAAGATCAAAAACATTCAACGAAAAAAAAATAATAAATGAACAGATCAACTTCCTCTTTTCCCTTTTTTTTACAGCAAGAATCACACTCGCTAGAAAAACAAATAAATCTCCAATGCTAATAGGGAAAAACAAAAACCAAACGAAACTGCAGGTGACAGATTGACTCGAAGTATTCAAGGTTATCTATTTTTAGAAGCACCACACCCATAAAAATGGCGTTACTGATAACGATTTCAGCATTTACAAAACCGAAAATATTCTTCAAACACATACAATCAGTACAAATTCACTGCACTCACTAATATTTCCTTGACAATAATAATACTTTATCTGCTATATCGAAATGAAAACATGAAATCACAATTTCAAAATAGGGAAGCACCATTAACAGAACACTTCAAAATATAACTCTTTTTGCTTTCAAAACCATAAAAATATAAAACCATTCCTAGATGGCAATAAACAGATCAAATACTTATCAGAACACTGAGCCGATCTCGGGGATTGAAGAAGGGCCCACGTACAGGGCGCCACTTGTAGCTTATTTGTTGTCAATAAAGCCACAAAACAAAGAATCAAGGAAAATAGCTAATATAATATAACATTTAATTTAATGAAAACACTTAAAGGACAATTAATAGTACAAGACAAACAGCACACAAAATACGAATGCTACACATAAAAAAGGATATCATTGTTATCGTTTGGTGACGGACGGATTGGAAGGTACGTCCTTCCCCTCCAAGAGTCTGGAGTCTACTGTCAAACGTACATAACCGCCACTAGGGGGCGCTCGTATCAGTTTTAGAGTTAGGAGAGAGAGGGCGCTGTTACATTATTTATTTTAACACACAGTTTGATAAGCCTTTTATCCCCCGAGCAACGGCGGGCAAATCAGCTAGTTTATTATAAAGCTATCTGTATAATTCTAAACCTTTTATTAATTTTGTAAGCCTTGAGTAAAGTGTGTTTTAACTAAGTAAATATTTATAAAAGAATGAGAAAATCTCAGTTTAAATTTTTAAGTTATTTTACAAAACTCAGCAGCATATATAAAAAGAATTCAAAGTTTTTTAATTACTATAAAATTATTAATCTATAATAATAAAAGAGCTTTACCACTCACTCACTCACTCACTCAGCAACGCACAGCAAAATCTACCGGGGCTAAAGACTCGAAACTTGGTAGGGTTGAAGACCTTATGGTGTATACGCGCACTAAGAAGGGATTTTTCGAAATATCTTTTTTCTGACCCACAGGGGGGTTTGGAGAGTTTTCGACGTTTTTGAGCCCAGCGGCGTCCAAAATGACCCAGATCTTCGTTATTTCGCAGGAAGGTACCTAGCAACAATATCTAGAAAGGCATTTTTCAGATTTTGGATATTCGAATTTGAAGAGGTCTGAAAATTCCAAAACCCCGTTTTTGCTGAGCGTAAGCAAAGTTTTACATTTTCAAAGAAAACAATACCGAGAAATCAATATAACGAAGTGAACTGTTGGTAATACCTTCTTGAGAGTATTTCAAAGAAAGTAATTTCTGGATTTTTCGATATTCCATTCTAGAGGGGGTGCACGGGGATTTGAATATTCACTCAAGTTTTTAGTTTTTAGATTCTAGCACCCACATTATTAATGTGATTGTAATGAAATTTTAGCATGTTGGTCCGCACACAACCAGGAAGGTTTGCAAAAAAGAATTATCAGAATCAAAGCATTCCAAGGATCCTTTTTTTGCCCCTTTTCTAAATACTTATGCTAGCCATCAATATTAAATTTATTACGGTTATTGCTCCTTCCAGGTGATGCAAAACCTCTATTGTTGGAAATATTTATTGAAAAATGTTTTATAACAGGTGAATTTTTTAAAAATCTGACAAAGAAATAATTTTTGATGATTAAATAATTTTTTTATGATAACCAAAAACAGTTCCACTGAAAAATTTTATTCTTTTTTCTATTTAATCAAATTTAAGTATTTTCAGCAAAGTTCAAATTAAAAAATATTTTAACAGAAGCATTTTCAATAGTTTGTGTGGATGCAAAATGATGTTTACTTGTATTTCATGTTTGAAATATCTTTCAATGAATGAGTTGGTGATAAATCAACAAAGGGGGGGTTCAGGGGGTCTCCCCCTGATTAAAAAAAATTATCACTACTAAAAAATGGTAATAAACACTTCAGTTCTAAACCGTTTTTTTTTTTAAGGTTTTGTTTAAAATCTTATAAAAGTATGTATATTGAATTGTTTTGTATTTAAAATTTAGCGGGATGAGGGGAAAATAAGTTTTATTCATAGAAATTGTTGTTCAATAATATAACTTTATTATGAAGCGAAGGCGGAGAAATTTGCCTCAATTATACATTTATATAAATTGCAGAAATGGATGGAGGGAGCTAAGGGTATTAAAAAGAAAAAATAAGGGGGGTTCAGAAGGGTCCCCTGACTTTTTCTATTTTGAAAAATTACTCTTTAAAACGGAGATGGGGATTTCACACATTAAATCTAAACAGGTTGTATTTATAAAGGGTTTTTTACATCTTAAGGAAGTAGTATGGCATCAAAAAGGAATTCTAGCAGGAAGGCAGTTGCACCTAAATGACGCCTCGGAAAGGAATACAGTGAAGAAAATACTTATTTATTTTAACACACAGTTTGGTTAGCCTTTTTTCCCCCGAACTACGGCGGGCATATCAGCTAGTATAATATAAATATAATTACTTATTCTTTTTTAAAAGATGATACTCCACATGCAGAAAACTAAGAGCTATAAGAATATAATAAGCTTCGTCTTATTATCCCTAAATACTCAAGAGGCATTAAAAAGCTGTTAACTTCATACTACTACTACTAATTATAATAATAATTCTAAGACTAAATAAAAGCATTATAATAGCTATAGTGAATAAAGTATTCTCACCAAGTGGTAAATTACAACCAGTATCACCCATTTATTTTTAAAATAAATAAAAGTTGTATAAGCGTCAATATTTGCTCTCCAACTCTACAAAATTAATTTAAAATTTAACTATGTGCTTAGTTAAAAAAATAAACCAATGGATCCTAAAAACAAAATTTCTTATGACGTTAAAGATATCCGTTCTGCGAACTGTGTTGAAAGAAAGTTTCATTCTCATGGGTTATTAAATTTTTTGCGATACTTTCTTCAAAGAATAATTTCGCAGAAAACTATATTAAAAACAAAAAATAGTGTTTAAACACTGCCAGCTCATTTCTGCTTTATGCTTCTTAAAGAAAAAAAAAAGTTCATCATTTGTAAAAGTTCCCAAATGCTTGCACAGAGCTTAAAAAACTTAGCAAAAGAAGCAAATGTTTTTCTGTTTGGGTAGTTGCACACTTAAACACTACTTGTTTCTTATTAATCTTGATAAAGGCTTACTAGGAATAAAATTCTTATTCTTATTTGCCCCTTTTCTTCAGTGTAGCATAACCTCGAAAAAATACATATTCTGTATTTTTTGTACACCTTTTAATTATTTACCCCTGGCGAAATATTCACGTAATACAAAAGGTGGTAAATGTAGTGTTTGACTAAAGATTAAAATTTTATTGAATAAAAATTAAAAACTTCTGAAGAATTTTTTATAAAGTTTTGTTTTACATCTTAAAAAAGTATTTATTTTTAATTTTTTTTATAAATTTATGAAAACACTAGCTGAACAGCAACCCGCTGCAATTAGTTATATGCCCGATATAATTAGTAATACATTGCGATAACCTCAGGAATAGCCTTGAGAATTTGAGTTTGAAATAAAATATTGTAAATCATTAAAATAACATAATAGTAGAAGAAAAGGCCGTGGATACTAAGTTGACACAAAAGATCCATTACAAGGATTCTCATAATTTAAAACTCGGATAGTCTGTATGAATATATAGTAAGCCGTGCTTTAACACTCAGTTTAAAAAACCTTTTCCCCCCGAGCAACGGAGGGTATATCAGCTAGTCTTAATATAAATGTCTTAATTTTTTCCTTTATTATAATCTATGTTCAAGGCATTTATGATTCAAAGACTCAATTTTACTGTCTACAGACTGAATCACCCATTTGAACATTATATTAAAATTTCGCTTAGTATTTGATTACATAAATATTATATATTATTATTATTAATTATGCTTGGGAAAAAAATCTAAATACATTCCTCAAGAGTCCGAACTCCAAACAATTGTTAAACATGTTGATGGAATTCTACAGGATGTTTTAAAAATTATTTAGTACCTTGAAATTATATCCACATCATCAAACTTGCTTTACCGGTTTACAAATTATAAAATTTTTAAATTTAATTTTAATTTTTTTTAAATTTATGTAGATGAAGTTAATCTCTTAAATTACTAATAAAGATATTTGTGTATGTTTTATACTTTGTAAACAATATTCAAACCCGGAATTGAACATAAAAAAATATGTTCTTTGTATAAGTAGTTTCAATTAAGTAAGTGATCAGTCAAAGAAAGTTTGTAAATAATATTTTTGAATTATAATAACTAAATATAGATATTATTCAAAATGACAAGAAAAAAAGCATGGTCCACCGATAAACAAAGTTGAAATAAATAATATCTATAGTAAACAAGTTGTGAATATGTATCTTGGTAATTTAACACCATTGAATTTCATTGTTTATTTGCTGCTTTTAATAAATGAAAAAAAAACCGTATTGTTGAAAACTTTCATCAGTATAGAGTGACGAGAAAATCTTAAAAATCCTTCTTTCCACGAGGTTCTGACTTCTTTTTCATTTAAAGAAAAAATATCTTCTACCAAATAATATGCATAATACTGAAAAAACAATATTTTAATATCTCTACATTTTCCGACGTTGCCAAGAAAAATTCATGAAATATATTTTACGACGCTTGGGTTTCATTTCTCCCGCAAAATAATCCTCTTTAATGCTTTTAGAGTTTCCCAACAAATCCTTTTTGTTTCAGTGGAATTGTTACAAATATATTTAAAAAAAGCTCTAGCTTTCGTAAGCTTAGCAGAAAAACCATTAAAAGTAATTTTGACAGCGGAAGACAATTTACACTATATGATTCCAAGAAAAATTAATTTCTTTAGTTTCCCATACCCACCGAAGCTTGTTATAGGATGTGCACTTCGGATTAGAGATGCGGGAAATAATAGGTTGTTTTATACGTAATGCTGATCCTTTTACTTGTAATGAAAGAATATGTTTCATAATATTAGAAACACATTATTTTAAATTTAGTTCAGATTAGCTTCCTATAAAAATAAAAAAAATGCATGCTACCTCTTCAATTTTCAAAAAGACTAAAGTTTTTGTGTGTCGAATTATCATATTGTAGAAAATTATCAATAGCTAAATATTCTTGAAATATAAATGTCGAAATTGTTTCTTTGGTAGTATTTTATGCCTCCCCAGATACTTTTTTTTGCACAAATGTCTAAATAATGATATTCTAAATTCTAATATTATTCATTTTTTAAAATAAAACTTTTTTTTTACTCATGAGAGGTTTGGGATATCTTTGGACATGTTCCAAAGTGCCCCACTTGATGCTTTGGATGTTAAAATTAATTACTCTTTTAGGTTTAGCAAAAAACGTATCTTTCTTTCCTAAAATATTAGGGGATACACGTATTTTTATCTCAGCATAATTATAGTTAGATAAATACACTTATTTTATGTAAAAAAAATGCTTTTCAAACTACACGTGATTGTAAATTTTCTCCTCGCTGATTTAAAAAATTATCCAGACGCACCAAAGATTCAAAATCTCGTTGAAGAAGTAGATTTTAGTTTAATTTATTAGTATAAGCACGAAATCATAACTATAAAATTATGTCTGAAAAGTGAGGTGTCCCAAGGTGGGCCATGTCCCAAGCATAGTTCTCTACTCTCTCCTAATATTCACTTTGTATTTTCTACACTGTTTAATATATTCACTCGCAATTTTTAAGCATTTCTTTTCCGTTTAGAGTAGTATATCGCGATTTACTAAAGAGAGTTTAACTTATCTTTAATACTATTCTGTTCTATTATTTATTTTGTTACATCACTTTATTTTTTTTTTACCTACTGATAAAAAGAATATATTCAAAAATGTATTCCTCTCATTCCTTAAATGATCCTGTTTAGTGTACAGGAAAGTTTTGATCATTACTTATAGTTAGAAAGTGTTTTTTCATAAAAACTAGGAACATGGTTAACTTCTTAAGTATCTTTGCCAAAAATGCTTTTATTACCACCATCAAAGATGGAGTATAAAAAATGGATACTCCAACTCATCGGTAAGTGCATTTATATACACACTTGATGGGTATAAAATCTTAAGTAAGAAAATAAAAGTATAATCAGAAAAGATGGTAAAAATCATTCAAGATACGCACTTCTCTATCGTTTAGTGGGCTAAAAAAAAAAGGATTTTTTTATATATTTTATGCGTACCCATTTGTGTTTAAATTTATACAAGGAAAAAATTCTTTACGAGAATACAATTTCTTCTCAAGTTCTGGAATTACCACTTACCACTTTTTTAGTGAGTATCGTTTAGAAAATTTTTTAAATATAGTTTAGGTTGTTTATTGTGATGTTGTTACTCCACCAACTCTATTAGAGACAGGAAAACTACTGGGTAAAATGAAGGCATCTTTATTGAACAGATCAACAAATCAATCAACACAAATAAAAGCAACTGGTGTAGGAAATAAAATTAATGACGTCACATAAAACACTCAGCTTCGTGGCAATAAATAAAAATAATTCATATGGGAATCGAACTCATATAACAAAGACGTAACTGCTGTTATATACCTTTTTTTATTTTTGGATTTTATCTTATTTAAATAGAAAATAATGGCTGTCTATAAAAAATAATTATCTTTTATATGTTTACGAATTCAATGAAGAAATTTAAGTACTTAGTTTTTTTTTTCATTGTAAAGTTTAAATTAGGCATTCTTAAACTATCCTTAAAGTAGTTTTAGGATAAAATACCTAATAAAGAATTAAAAGACAGCAAAAAAATAAGAAAATATTGCATAGTTAATTGGTTTGATTGTTAAAACAAATAAAGGAGAATAGAGTGTGGGAAGATTTACAAATACAAAAAAAAAAATGCATACAAATTGGTTTTTAAATTTACATTGTGCTTCTTTACAACTTTTGGAAATTGAACTAAATTTAAATTTTGATTCCACAGATCTTTGGTTCTTTAGTATAAAAAGAGTAGTACATAAACTGTACCCAAAATGACTGTACTTTAATTATCTCTTTAACGCTCTCGTCCTTTTAATCACTCTCATCTTCTTCAATTCTCTATTTCTGTTCATTCTCATCTTCATATCTTCTATCCTCTCCATCCCTCTCATCTTCTTGAGCTAATATTTGTTTATTTTTATTATAAATTTTATCACCTTGTCAATAATAGTAGATTAAATTTTAACTGAAATTTTGTTATAATTTTAATTTATATTCATTGCGTAAGTTGAAGGAGGAAAAATAATTAATTTCGCATCGTGTTCTCAAAAACTATAAAATTAACTAAAACAGTTTTTTTTATGATCAACACGTTTTTTTTTTCAATATACGGATTACTGGTTACATAATTGTTTAATAAGAGAACGAATGATGTTTTAACAAAGCATATAATTATCTTTTCTCAAAAGGACAAATGAATCTTATCATAATGATAAAAAAATCTGAAAAGATATTTTCGGTTATTTATCATTAATCTTTTATTTTTGAAAGGGGAAGAGTGGCCAGAAAGTTATTGCATCTATGACTAGGTGGTCCATCGACTTCCTGAGTTGGTTGTGCATAACCGTAAAAATTACAAAGAAAATCCACAAAAACAACGTTTTTTATTTACTATATATTTTCATCCATCTTTTTATGTTAGGATGATAAAAAACCGTTGTTTTTAAGGATTTACTTTTTAATTATTACGGTTACGCACCATCAACCCAGCAAGCTGCCACTGTAAAACCGTAAATTTAACGATATTCTTTTTTTTTACAGTGTATGAATTGTTACCACTGGAATATAATATTTTTGATAGCTAAAACCTTGCTACATTAATATTTCTTTGTGTATAGTAATCGTTTCATTTTGTAAGCGATCTCATGGAGGCATTTATTTACGTTTTTCAGGTTCCATCAGCAATATCGATGACGGTACGTACCGTTGCCCGGACGGATCCTCCCCAACCATTCGCCACAAGCGGATATCGGGAGTCTTGGGAGCGGCATCCAGCGTGACCTCCATACAAGTGGCCAACCTGCTGCGATTATTTAAGATTCCGCAGGTAAAATATTATTTTGGTGCTTTTTCAAGTCTCATATCTTGTTTTCAGTTTATATTTCATTGAAAAATTCTTTATTTTCGTCCTGAATTATTTTTATAAATATCAACTTTTTTTCGGGTTATTAAAAACTCTTATATAAATTTATGTTATCCTATTGGATTGGTATATGAGTTCAAGTTGATTTTAACTCTGAATAAATCCTTTTAAACTGTAGTCTGATTAGTAGGATTTTTCTTACAATCATAACCTGAATTTATATAATAGGAAGAGAGAATGATATCTTTAAAACATTTCTTTCAAAATTTTAATCAATTTTAATTTAACAGGACAACAATTTTCATCATTTAGTACCAGAATAACTGATAGTCCGGCCGCACGAGAAAAACTTTGACGGAAAAACAAAACTTTTAAACGAAATTCAAATCTAAATAATCACACTGATTTGGCAGAGAGTTTTTTCAGTGCTTATGAATTATCATCACCCACAAAATTGAGGATAATATCCAGTTTCCCTATCAGTCGCCACAATATTGGACGGCGTCGTTTCTTGTTGCGGGCGGTCGGACTTAAATACTCATCAACCATTGTTATTCTAATTTACTAAAATTAACGCTCATTGTTATAATAAACGATTTCTTACTGTCTCGATTTCTGATTTTTTACTAATAGTCCAGTCAAATTGTGCTCAAATAAGGTCATTTTAGGAAAAACTTGGGGTAGAAGATATTTTTCGCTATCTGTATGTATTTTGGGGTGCTGAATCCGAATCTGAGGTTTGCCAACAAAATTTCGTGACGGAACATTGTGAAAATTCGAAAAAATGGCAAAAATTCGCCCCTTTTTTTCGTTTTCTGCCCCTAGAACATTACCTTTGCGCTTCTGAGCTAAACAGTCAGTACAAAAAATAAAGAACACTAACCAAGCTACAAAAAGTCAATTGAAACTTTTCTCTCAGACGCGTAGTTTCGCCGATAGAGCACGTTGAAAAAGGGGCTATTTTCGTTCGATTGGTAGGAAATCCAAAAAATGTCACTAATATCGCCAAAAAGCCGCATTTTTTGGAACATAATACAATAAAAACTGCTTTAATTACATTCTTCATCAAATCAACCATCTAAAAACTTCAATGATGATTAACTAAATGCATTTTCGTTCTGAGATTTCTCTTACGAACGAAAGTTCTATAGGAGATTAAAATATTTCGATAACTATGTTGCTTATTCGAGATTACATACAAAAATGTTCTTTTGACTGTTTCATAAGTTTTTGGGGGTGCTGAATCCGAATCTGACGTTTGCCAACAAAATTTCGTGACGGAACTTTGTGAAAATTCGAAAAAATGGCAAAAATTCGTTCCTTTTTTTCTTTTTCTGCCCCTAGAACGTAACCTTTGCACTTCTGAGAAAAACACATAATAAAAAATAAGGAACACAAACCAAGCAACAAAAAGGACAGTTGAAACTTTTCTCTCAGATGAAGGGTTTGGACGCTATAGAACACTTATTATTGGGAAGTTTTTGTTCGATTGGCGGGAAAATCCAAAAAATGTCACTCGTATCACCGAAAAGTGGCCTGTTTTGACACAGGATACTATTAGAACTACTTTAATAATATGCTGAGTACATGCAATTAATATTCTTCATACACCAATGATAATTTATTAAATGCACGATTAATTAATGTTGAGCTATTTTACGCAAATTTCAATAAATCCAGAAAAAAGTTTTATCTGATGAAACGTTTTAGAAAAACATCTGCTTAAAAGTGAACTTTTATGACCAAGTGATTTAATTACTTACATCCATGCACTTTTCTTACCTTCCAGGGTCCTATAAACAATTTAGAATGTTTTTTTTTACTTAAAACAACTAAAAGTACACTTTAAAATGCTGTAGTAAGTAGTGTTGTGTTATAACTCTATTAGTGTTATATACTAATCCATTTCTCCTAGAAATGGTGGCTTCATATAATCTGTACTTACGTTACATAAACTGGTACGTGAAGTACAATTAGTTATTTCAAAAGTTACGTAACATTCAATTTATGCACCTATTTTCATTATTTACATTACATATCATTTGGATAAAGTCCTTAACAATGAGCATATTGTAAAAATATCCATTTCTTCATATGGCTCGTATTTTATCGTTAAGTCTACGTAAATTTCTGTCGTTTAGCTCAACATTAATTAATCTTGCATTTAATTAATTATCATTGGTGTATGAGGAATATTAATTGCATGTACTCAGCATATTATTAAAGTAGTTCTAATAGTATCCTGTTTCAAAACAGGCCACTTTTCGGTGATACGAGTAACATTTTTTGGATTTTCCCGCCAATCGAACAAAAACTTCCCAATAATAAGTGTTCTATAGCGTCTAAACCCTTCATCTGAGAGAAAAGTTTCAATTGTCCTTTTTGTTGCTTGGTTAGTGTTCCTTATTTTTGTATTATCTGTTTTTCTCAGAAACGCAAAGGTTACGTTCTAGGGGCAGAAAAAGAAAAAAAAGGAACGAATTTTTGCCATTTTTTCGAATTTTCACAAAGTTCCGTCACGAAATTTTGTTGGCAAACTTCAGATTCGGATTCAGCACCCCCAAAAACTTATGAAACAGTCAAAAGAACACTTTTGTATGTAATCTCGAATAAGCAACATAGTTATCGAAATATTTTAATCTCCTATAGAACTTTCGTTCGTAAGAGAAATCTCAGAACGAAAATGCATTTAGTTAATCATCATTGGAGTTTTTAGATGGTTGATTTGATGAAGAATATTATTAAAGCAGTTTTTATTGTATTATGTTCCAAAAAATGAGGCTTTTTGGCGATATTAGTGACATTTTTTGGATTTCCTACCAATCGAACGAAAATAGCCCCTTTTTCAACGTGCTCTATCGGCGAAACTACGCGTCTGAGAGAAAAGTTTCAATTGACTTTTTTGTAGCTTGGTTAGTGTTCTTTATCTTTTGTATTGACTGTTTAGCTCAGAAGCGGAAAGGTAATGCTCTAGGGGCAGAAAACGAAAAAAAGGGGCGAATTTTTGCCATTTTTTCGAATTTTCACTATGTTCCGTCACGAAATTTTGTTGGTAAACCTCAGATTCGGATTTAGCACCCCAAAATACATACAGATAGCGAAAAATATCTTCTACCCCAAGTTTTTCCCAAAATAAATACTATTTGACTGGACTATAAACCTGGAAAATAATAATAACAAAATCCGACACTGTAAACTTCGGTTTCATTATACAATAGGGTGCCACTTGTTTTTTTGTTTGTTATACTGGATAGTGGATTTTAATGGCCAACAATAGCGGCCAACAATAGTGGCACCGTAGCTGATCACAGTAGCTAAGTCTGACTATCATGATTTCCGCATATGTTTACTCAGAATGAATTGTTATGCTAATGCTTTTCCATAGTCTCCGATGGAGTATAGAACTCTCAGAATCCTCAAAACCTCTTTCATAGGCTATTCCTAGAACAGGCATCGGTACGTATGATGCCGTGTCATTCAAACAACTTCCATATCTTGAATCTAAAGCTTTACCATATTTCGTCTGAGATCACAAGGACTTTCGACTGGATTTGAATTGGAACTCCTGCTCTCTTTGACATTAAATAGCAAAGGGTTTACCGTCCTTTTGACATTACGCTTCCAATAAATCCCAGGACATTTCCCATTGGAAACCTGACTGCCAGATGGTCTCAAGCACTGCTCTGAGGCTTCTTCTGAATAAACATTCGACCGTGGATTCGTTCCTCAAAGAATGAGGCGGCAGATATTAGATTTTTGGCGGAAATGGTTTCGGAATTGGAGGGTTTGCGTCGGACATGAAAGGCCTTCATGTAGAGGAATGAGATCTCTGGTTTATTTTCTGAGGTTTATTTGATGGCTATTTTATAATAAGAAGGAATGAGTTTGTGATACATTCCAAAAAAGAGTTAAGCTATGGAAAATGTGTTATTTAAGAATGAACGATTTCGAGCATTTTTCATTTGAATCACAAAAGAAAGTAAAAAAGGCTGAGAAAACTCTTTAAGCTCCTGAAGGGGGTTTTCTTTCACTCTCTTTTTATGTTCTGAACACCCTAATTTTCCATTTGATTTTATACCTAGTCATCTTGTGTAGTTTAGGATTGAAAGTCATACACCGTCAACCATTTTATTACATTTTTTAACTAAGGCAAAACTTTCATGACATAAAAAGTTGCAGACAAAATTATCGATCTGAATTATTTAGTGTCCTAAACGTAAAAAACTAAAATTATGTTTTCTACGTAGTAGTTGTTACTTAATGTTATTATTAAATGAATCCAACTTTTAATTGCATTTTAGAAAGAAAACTGTCCTACAATACTGAAGTTGTGATTAAAAAGAGAATGAAAATAGCAGTTTGAAAAAGAATGATACCTCCAAAAGTTTTAATAAGCTCTAAAAATGAATTATTAAAAGAGTTTATCAAACAATATTTTTTGTTATTTTTAAATTTTTTTTTGGTTGTTTGAATGACACTTTCTTTTTGGGCAAATGACAACGGTCTAAAAATACGAACACGAAAAATTTAATCTAAAGCTCCATCTGTGAGAGTAAAGGGGTTTTTAAATTTCTCTTTTTATATTATGAGAAATCGTGAAAAATATTGCACACTTTGAAGTTAGATATCATATAGATAATTATTTTATACATTGGTTAATCACCATACAGTTTCCCGTGTTCCATGAAGGAGGATATTACAAATGTATATGTAGATGGCATTAAAATTACACTGGAACCCAGATAGCACGTATGCTTGCTTCAAGTTTGAGATTTCCTGTAAATATGGTTGAAATTTCAAACTTGTAGAAACAAACTTACTTCAATCAATTTTTAAGCTGGGTGTTTCAAGATTGTAGTTTATCAAACTTAGTTCAATCATTTTTCAAGCAAGGGATTTCTTGCTTGGGTAATAAAATATTTTTCAATCATTAAAATTGGTTGAAACTCCAAGCGAATCACAAGCTTGAGTTTATCAAATTTAGTTCAATCATTTTTCCTGCAAGGAATTTCTTGCTTGGGAAATAAAATATTTTTCAATCATTAAAATAGGTTGAAAATCCAAGCGAATCACAATCTTGAGTTTTTCAAATTTAGTTCAATCATTTTTCCTGCAAGGAATTTCTTGCTTGGGTAATAAAATATTTTTCAATCATTAAAATAGGTTGAAAATCCAAGCGAATCACAATCTTGAGTTTATCAAATTTAGTTCAATCATTTTTCCTGCAAGGAATTTCTTGCTTGGGTAATAAAATATTTTTCAATCATTAAAATTGGTTGAAAATCCAAGCGAATCACAATCTTGAGTTTATCAAATTTAGTTCAATCATTTTTCCTGCAAGGAATTTCTTGCTTGGGTAATAAAATATTTTTCAATCATTAAAATAGGTTGAAAATCCAAGCGAATCACAATCTTGAGTTTTTCAAATTTAGTTCAATCATTTTTCCTGCAAGGAATTTCTTGCTTGGGTAATAAAATATTATTCAATCATTAAAATTGGTTGAAAATCCAAGCGAATCACAATCTTGAGTTTATCAAATTTAGTTCAATCATTTTTCCTGCAAGGAATTTCTTGCTTGGGTAATAAAATCTTTTTCAATCATTAAAATTGGTTGTAAATTCAAGCGAATCACAATCTTGTGTTTATCAAATTTAGTTCAATCATTTGTCCAGCAAGGAATTTTTATCTTGGGTTATAAAATATTGACACTTGATTGAATATTAATATAAACACAACCTTGATGAAAAATGGGGCCTGATTTTTTAAAGTAGCAAATAAAAATTTTGATCCGATTTTGAGTTTTTCTCCGTTTCCATAATTATCAATTTTAAACCCTAGTTGAAAAACTATTTCTCTTGGGGTATTTTTAAAGTTTTTTCTTATCTTTTAATACTTTAGAGAAAGAATTTAGAAACATAATTTTTACTAGCTTTGGATAATTTATTTGTAATCAGCATTGAAAAATAATCTAACCTGACGGGCTTTCAATAGCGCTGTGACGTATTCAATAAAATATCGCCAGTAGCATGGCCTAAGACGTGTATTAAAATAGAATAAAATTTTTTTATTACAAAAGCACAACAAAAAAATGAAACAAATTACAAGAGATAAATCAGACAAAAAAAGCAGAAAAACGAACACACACTTACATGGAAAAAAAAAATAAGTTTTGAGCACCAAAAGAGCACAGAGCTCGTCCTCGGTACCCAGTACCAGTTTCTTTGTTACGGTAACGAAGCATCGCTGACTAATTAACTTAAATAATGTTTCTATTTCATTGTGTCCTGCTATACAATTATATACTCCAGATTTAAATTCAGTTTTACTATTAGTAGTTTTAAGGGCTTAATTTATTTTATTAAACAGGTAGGGACCCAGAAACACGCGAGATTTATAAAAGATTTCTATTAGACTTTGGTATTAAATAATTTCCTTGCGAATTTCTAAGTGAAAAGTTACTAGTTTTGAATTGATAGAAAAACTTATTGAAAATGAACACAGAAGTAAACGAAAAATATACATAATTCTCTTGCAGTCAAAATAGGCTTTAATAAATAATTATTTTTTGTGTGAGATAAGATTTTATTCTGCAAGTGATTAACCCTATGTAGACGGTTCGGCCATTTTACGGCCAAAACACCAACAGCGGGAAAAAATCCTGTTTCCCTTCCCCCCGAGCTCCCAGAGAATGTCGTTTCGTTATCTCAGTGGGCAGTGGGGATTCGCGTCGCCCGGCGCGAGTGTCCGATTTCGAGATTGACTGATTACGGATGTCTCCGAAAATTTGTTTCCTCACAGCTCTTTCAAGGGAATCTTCTCGATGAAGAAATAAGATTTTAACAAAATTAATCATATAATGGACATCATGGTATTTTGGGATACTTAATAAAATATGTTTTGTGTTTTTTAAATTACCAAGATTGTTTTTTGTATCTCAATAACTCAATATAAATATTTGTTTTGATCAGAATTTATTTCCAAAATATGACCTCCTGGAACTAAAATGTCAGTGCTTCAGGGACATAAAGATTTAAAATTGTCAAATATTATGAATGATTCAGGATATTTTTGGCTTTTCTTTATTTCTAGAGTTTTAGTGTAGTATAGATCTCTTATACATCTTTCAATGCAGAAAATCCAAACTCACAGAACTATTAAGATAAACAAAAGGCAAGAGAAATAGCTTTCATACAGATTTCCGGACGGTTTATATTTTTTTTTTTATGACAAAGGGAAAACACTTCTAAAGCGTTTTTGTAAAGGATAAACGTTAAAATTTATCTTATATCAAATCAAAGAACTGATCTGTTATCTAATTCGGGGTATTTTAAAAACTAAAAATGAACAGACTTGCAATCGTCTCTATTCAATAATTATGAACAGATTCGTTATCGTACATGTGCATCGAATGCATTAATTTTTGAAAGAGAATTTTGTCCATAGGTATGCACCAATCTTGTCTAATAGGACGATTTTTTTCAGATGCAGTGTTATTCCTAGGATTTTTTTTGGAGGAGTAAAAATACTCCTTAACTTCTTTAGGAGGAGTGAAATTGAATAATAAGGAGTGTAATACAGAAATAGCATGAACATTGTACAGAGACACAAAAACCTCCCTAAGCATCAGAACAATAAATGACATAAAATTACTATGGCTGCATGAAAACACAATTAAATAGTATAAATAGGGTGCCGTGGCTTTTGGCAGTTGGCTTTTTCTAGAAGTAGGGCGAAAATGTCTTCGCTGAGATCAGTTGGTGTTTTGAGTAGAAAAATATTTGTTGATTTCGGTGGGGCTCGCGGTGCATTTTTTAAGCTAAACCTTTGTGAAAAATTCAAAGAGTGAAAATACTCCTTTCTAGTTTTTTTTAAAGAGTATTTCCGATTTTCAAGGAGTGAAATACTCTCTCAGAGGAGTTAAAAATATATCTGCTCAGATGAGTGTAGAAAACCTAAATTCAAAGATTTCAATACTTCAATTAAGTCCGTAAGAAGAAGAATTGATAGGATTTAATTAATCCAATATCTCAATCGAATATTATTCTAATAGAAAAGTAAACTGTTGAAAGCACAATGAGAAAATGCGTTTATTGGGAGAATTTTATGGTGTAAGAGCCAGTCTAAGAGACTAAACTACAAAATTCTACAGTCGGGGCATACCAATTAATAATTGATGGGATTTAATTAATCCAGCCTCAATCGAATAGTATGCTGATAAAAAAGTAAACTGTTGAAAGCACAATGAGAGAAGATGCTTTGATTGGGGGATTTGTATGGTGTAAGAGCCTGTCTAGAGGCCATACTACACAATTTTTTATATTACCCAACCCATATATTTTGAGTAAATTAAATAACATCCATTTATTCGTCAAAGCAAGTTGTTTGGGGGATTTTTCCTATAGTCTATACCTATATCCCTTTGTGTGGATTGCACTCAAAGAGCATAATGTTAAGAATGTTAAAATAAAACAGTATAGTGGTGATCCAGAAAAAGTTTGGAAATTTACCCCTAAAAATAGTGTTTTGAACTCATTTTGTGACCCTTTAGGTAACACCAATGTGGAATACTCCTTGTAAGTCACAAAATTTTCACAGGAAAATACAGTACAGTAGATTTCGAGAACTAATTTTTAGACCCTTTGGGTTGTTTTTAAAGACACAATTTTCAAGGAAACAAACACTATAAAAATTTATGTCAAAATTTCGGGAGGGGTTCGGACCCCTAGCCCCCCCCCTTGGATACGGCCCTGCAGGATGTCAGTTACTAAAAAAATATTAGATTTTAAAAATTAAGTTGCACAGCAACATTCTACAAATAGCTCTTACCATATTTCCTAGAATTTTCATACAATTACCTTGAATTTCACAAAAACAGCAGTAACTGACACTCGTGTTAGTTGTTTGGATCCAGAAACTGATTGAAATTGATTGTTTGGAATTGTGAAATTGATTGTTTGGATCCAGTAACTGACACCCCATTTTAAATAAATAAATTAGTACTTTTTTCAAAAATAACTACCCATTTAGCATGATTTATGTACAATTATCAATTGAATGTTAATTAATGCATTAAGGTTTCATTAAGGCATGCATTAATGTTTCAAAAGGAAATTTTGCTTAATTTAGACTAAACAAAAATGCATTTCCTTAATTTCAGCTTTTCAGCATTAAGCCAACCTCTTAAAATCGTTTCTTGACACTAAATGTGAATTCTCAATTATTAAAAATTGATGGAAAATAAATATTGCATAAAGTTAAAAATAAATGTAAAAAAAAAAATGTAAGAAAGGCCATCATTTCAGTTACTGATGCCACTACCCTATTTCGTTATTTTTGGAAATTTATCAGAACACTTGTCACTTGCGCCCTAATCCTAAAGAACCTATAATTTATTATACACAGTTAAATTTTTGGTAATTTTCTTAATGAAATTATCTTTAACTGCAAATTACCCGCACTTTACAAAAAAAACCATGTTTTAATATTTTTAAAAGCCCTGTTTTAATTGTCAAATTTTAAAAATTTCCTGATGATAGACCCCAGACCCCTTTCTTGAGTGAGACTCAAAACTCTATACACAATTTAAAACATTAATGCGATGATGTTCTCGTACTACCTCTTAATTTTCTAAAAAAGCTTCATTTAACCTTTGCATGCAATTCATTTTATAAAAAAAAATACCTTGCTGCAGCCCTGTAAAAAGAAAAGGTGTGGAAAAGATTGAGAAACAGATTTAAATGTTTTTCGCTGGTCAATTTAGTTTCTGAAAAAATTTATGCCTTAACTGAAGATTTTGTAGTCACAATGTTCAAAAGTTTAGGTACCCCTGCAGTATAGGATGTTTATTTATCCGATTCAATGTGGTAATTGTGTAGGTGTTTTTAATGGACTTTTTAGCATTAAAGATACATATTTCTTAAATTAAAAGTTTTCTAAATCAGGGGTTCCCTAACTTTTCCGTGTCACGGGACATTGAAAAAATTGAACTTTCTCACGGCACTTCAAAAATATGATATCAATGTGATGTATTATATATATTTTTATGTACCAGGTGTTTCCCAAACTTTACAACCTATTTTTTTACAGGACCCCAGTTTTATAAAATCTATCGGACGTATTATCTGTAACTATTATAATTTTTTGCTTCCTATAGTAGAAGACGGGAACTTTTCAGACCCACCCCTATACTTTTATACCCTACTTCTTAACTACTACTAAAATATCCCTAGACAACGAAGTATTTTTAAACAGATAGCCCTTAATTTTAAAATTATTCTAATTTACTGAACAAATTACACGATTTAAAAAAAAATAACTTTTTTCGTTTAGTCAGAGTGCAGTTTAGTTTCTGGCTCGGTATAATAGAAGCAGAACCTCGTAATTCGCGTCAATCGGCTTTAGATTTTTTCCTACTCACCCGTCACCCCCCAAAAACAGACAATGAGCATTACCCGACCCCACTCTACCGCTGTGTAAGCTATCAAGATGTTGGGGCCATCTCTTCCCACCTGTTTGACCTTTCTCACCCCAGCCCCCCAGCCCTCCTCGGCGCCCGCCCAGTGTCTGAGTGTCCATTTCTCACATTCTCTCGCTCGTGTGCAGTTGCAGGCTTGGAAGGTGGAAAGAAGGGTCTCTCTCTGGCCGACGGTGTTGTTCGCGGCTCAGATGCAGACTGCAGATGGATCCTATGGTACTTTTTTTTTATCCCTGTTTTCTCTTTTCCAGTTGCAGCCTAATTAACCTAATAATATATTTTCAGGAGTTAACCAGCCATGTTGTAAATATTTGTAGTGAATATAATTCACATTTTAATTTTCAGATGGGAAATGAGATCCTAGGAATAATATTAACAATTTTTCTGCTTTCAGTAATTTTAGAAACGTGATTTCTTTTAGGTGTCTTTTTAGATTGTACCTGTGCGATAGGGATACAGCTTAATTAAAAAAAAGTTTCATTCATTTTTTTAATGTTTCTTAAATTATATTTTTTTCTCTTTCAGTAGTTACCAAGCCCTGTTGTAGTATATTCGTCTTTAACGCAATACTATTTGTTGGCAGCTTTCAAATTCATCAGTTGTTTTAATTAGTTTTCGGTTATTTTTCAGATTAGAACTGTGAAAAGGAAAGAATATTCAGCCCTTTTTTTTCTTTAATATTTTAAAAGTAAGTTTCTTTCAGCTTCTGCATTTGATAAAAACTATCTTAAGATTTTTTTTTACAGAGAAGTGTATTTGAAAGGCTGTAGAACTGGTAAGGAATCAGCTGGTAGCTTCATACAAGGAAAAACAGTGTTTAAGTACCAATGTTATTGTAATTCTTTCATAATTTATTGATATTTTTTCCACTTAGGTCCGATCAAAAAAAGTAACAAAATTATTATGGTATCATGTATTTTCTTATTTTAAAAGTACTAAAATATTTTGATTTTTTTATAGAATTTATGAGTTATCTATTTTTTAAAATTATTTTTTATGAGATATCAATGTACTAATTACGTATTACATAAACTGTATTTATTGCTTGTGAAAATGTACTCAATAAAAAATAAAGTTTAAAAAAAAACTGAGTACCACCCGCATTATAACGCGGGAGGGAAAAGTAAAACAAAAAAAAAAAAGAAAGAAAACTAAAATTGAATAAGCATTATTCAGGCTTGAACTAAGCAATAACTGAAACAAAATTTTCAAACTTGGAAAATCATTGAAATAATCAGCTAAAAAATGGGTTGAATTTTCAAGCTTAAAGGTGACCAGAAATTTCAAATTTGGAAAATCATTGAAACTTCTATCTTGAATACTGCTTACCTTTAAGCATGAAAATTCAATCCTTTTTTAGATAGGATTCAAGTTTGCCGTGTATACTTTAAATACAGCTAAACTACAGCGTTTTTCAAATTTGGAAAATCATTGAAACTTCTATCTTGAAAAATGTTACCTTTAAGCATGAAAATTCAATCCTTATTTAGATATGATTCAAGATCGCCGTGGTACAACTATACACATTAAATACTGCTAAACTACCGTAATTTTCAAGTTTGATTCAGGTTTATCAAGCTTGAGCGCTTAAGTTTGATTCAATCTTTTTTCAATCTTTCTGTGCTATCTGGGAAGAGATTAGGTAATTAGGTATCAGGGGAATAAAATGTGTATTTAATAAGTATATTTTCGCCATCATAGTGCAGAGTAATAATTACGTAATTAGCGTCGTGGGCGTTTTATTATCATGCTCATGTTTGTATTAGATAAATTCATTGTTATTTGGATATATACGCTAGTTATATCTTAAACGGCTTAGAAAAGGAATCATTCATTTATTTAAATTCTACAAAAGAATTAAAATTATTTTTAAAAATTTTCCTCATCAACAAACTTAATCTTACTTCACAAATATTACTACGAAAAGTTACAACCTACGCGACTTTCCTTTAAAAGCTATTCAAATCCGTGATTCTCAAATTCTATTAATATGTTTGCATTTCTTGCTGATACAGAAAAGAAAACAGCTTTCCATCCGTAAACTTTGAATTTTAAATTTTATCGGATACCGCCAGAAATAATTCTATCTCCTAAAATGACAAAAGCATCAAACTTGTAAAACTAGAAAAATAAGACGCCTGTTTGCACTTATGAAATCTCTGCAGCCAGAAATTTATTCTAAAATATTTTCTTCAACCGTATTGTTAACGACATCTCTTTTATTCCCCGTGATTGAGTGAGTACTCTTCCACCCCCAAACGGGAATAAGTTTAACACCCGCTTTGTCTTGTTGCCACTCAGGAGAGAGAAATATTAAAATTCTTATTGTTGTGTGGGCGTATTTAGACGATACCCTTGTTGGGATATGTTCCATGCCCGTTCCCCCTCCCTAAAGTCTGGTTCCCGCAAACTTTGCAAATAGAGTTATGCGTGGAATGGAGTTTCGGGTATTTGAGATAGATGATTAAAGTTTTCAGGCTCGTTTATCTAGTCTCTGTTTGATTATTAGTTCCAGTCGATTCAATAATGAGTTTAACATTTGCTTAAGAGGATTCAATCTGATAGCAATCGGGGAAACAAAAGTAGTTAAAGGTATGAAACTGCTTAGGTTTATCACTCTTTGAAAGATGAATTTCTATGGTCTATGATGAATTTTATCCAATTAAAATTATTTAGATTATGTATTGAAACTTGGCTTAAGATACTATTGTACTACTGATTATTAGAGTATGTAAAAAGAAACCTAAATACATCATGTTTATTTCAAATTTTATATTTAACTTTTTATTTACGTTACTGTCATCTTAAGCATTTATTTTTCAGCATTTGGGAAAATTTAATTGTATCATTAAAACACAACTTTAACTATAGAATCTTCAATTTATTCTTTTTGTAGGCTTATGGTTATTCTGCGTAGATAAACTGAAAACTTAATTACAGTAAAACATGTTTTTTGTAATGAACACTTACCAAATTTGGGGTTAATGTGTCTTGATTTCTGTTTGAAAAAACTCCGACAAGCTATTCTAACAATTTTAAAGTAAAAACTATAAATTTTATAAAAAATTTCCACAATTTTTTATTTGAAAAAACTTTGTGTCTGTCAGTAAAATCCCACAATGTTCATAATTTGATATACAACAGAAATGACCGAGAAATTTAAAATATATTGGAAAGAAGACAGAGAATATTAGTGAAGAAAAAAAGAAGCTTTTCGTCTCGTAAGATTTTAAAAATTATGTTATATTACTTTGTTTTTTAGGTGAGCTTTTTTTCCACAAGCCCTGAGCTCAGCAATAAGCAAAGGTTTGAATACTTTCTGAGGACAGTCCCTTCCGACACAAATCAAGCTGATGCAATGGTTCAAATAATACAACGGCTAAATTGGACATATGTGTCAATATTATACGAAGAGTCAAACTATGGAATACAGGTAAGAGCATCACATAATTATTAAACACCTATGCATTTTTCTTAATATAAGTTACATAGTATGTCTTTGTATTTTTCTCAAAAAAGTTTTTAGGGTTTCAAAAGTTATTCAAAGCTTTTTAAACTAATAATCAGTTAACTTATTATTTTTTAATATTTGATTGCATTGAAATATTTTTGTTTGTGTTGTGGAAACTGTTTCCTTCAACTTTAAAAAATATTTCTATAAAAATAAATTTCGTTTTAATTAAAGTAACATTAATAAATACTATCACATAGTGGCTTAAGAACGAATTATCCCTAAAATGACGGAAAGCTTCACTTGTGAAACATACGTTTCTTCATAAGACGGAAAAAAGATGAGCGTTTCCACAATAGACGGAAACATTCCGGCGACAATACTGCAGTGAAATTTCCAATTTTTTGAGAATTTTTTTACAGTATATGAACCACGAGAAATTGGAATACGCAATAAAAAATTACTACGGTTTGAAATAAAAACTTAATTTGATTTTTGACTGATGGGGTGGTTCTCTTGAAAAAATGTTTTTTTTTTTTTTTTTATTGCTAGAAGAGGTGTTAAGCATTAAGTTCAGCACACACAAAAATACACATTGGTGAATATTTAAATTTTAGAAGCAAAACAGGGACGATGGTTGGAACGGTTACTTTTCAATAAAATATTAAATATGGTCTCTGGCTCGTAACTTTTTTCCTGTGAGCTTATCCGAAAAAAATTTTCTAGCAGTAAAAAAAACCCTTTTTTTATGCAAAAAATTTCTTCTGTTGGTCAAAAATATTTTTAACTAATTTTTTATTGCGTATTTTGATTTCCATATTACTTAAATTCTAAATTTCATTGACATTTGTCCGCTAGAACCAAAGCTACGAAGGTCCAAACAGAGTAACTTATTTTATAATCATCCTGTATATAAAACTTTTAAAGGAATTATTTACTGTATTAAATATTCATTGAGTTTTCACGTTGACTTAGTACCTAAGTTTTGTACGATGTTACACAAAATACCAATTTTATATCCCATAATAACTGTGAAAAATGGATTCAAGAAGAATTTTCCAGAGTCGTTTTATTTAAAGTGTGATACAAAGATCTGACGCATAGACGCTCTTACATATCCTTCTGAAAGATTCTTTTAAAGGCAACGATGGTTCTATGTTATTTTCATAAATCTCAAATGTAAAAAGATTTCTTCGAGTGATAAAACTGACAAGAACAGATGACATAAGTTGTCATGTGTTAGTGAAAATTGAAAAGATATAAAATTTCACATACTGGATTTCAAGTTAGAGTAATTCAGATAAAGTCAGTAATTTTAATGAGGGTTGCGAGAATATTAAAACGCTGTACACGGTTAAAGATAATAAAATATTTTCGCGAGAGGATAAACTTTTCTAAACTCTGTAAAACTATAAATTTAATTAGTAAACCGGTTTGAAAAGTTTGTTGGTTACAGTTATTTCGCGATTCGTTTTTTTGTATTTACAAAATGTAGTTATGAAGTGTAATTTCACGGTACCCGAAGTTCTTATCTAATGAAAACTCTAGATTAATTAGAAATGAGATGTATGGTTTGCAAGAAATCAAAATGATGGGTTAACTCCTAAAAAAAATCTTGATTGCAGCAGATAGGGAAATTACACCCATTAATTACATCTGCTGGTTAAGTGACTTGTTTTATTTCAAATACATTAAACACATTCTAAGGGTGTTTCAAAAGTGCGTTTCATGGCTTTTATTTGGAACCAACGTCTTTTATAGTCATGGAAGTAAGGTGTACCCCTAGGTAAATGACCATTCAAAATTCATTGAGACCGCTGACAGAGCCTCTAGCGGCAAAAATTAAAAAATATTAAACAACTAAAGGAGATACTGCTAAAACTTTGATAAGAAAATTGTCTGCAATGTTATGACAAGTGCACAGAAAAAAGTTCTTAATATTCGAGATGATTAATAGCATGCGAATTTGCCCTTTTTGGCCTAAATGCAACATTTGGAATCTTAATATCGTTAGAATTTTATTATTTGAGTAAATGTGAATTTTCATTCATGTATTTATAATTTTTTTTAAATCAACAAGAAAATACATAATTTGTATATGATTATATTACGAAATCTCATCAAAATATAAGAAAAAAAAGTAGTTAAAAATCGGATATATTTTCAAACTCAAACGCCATACAAAAATTATAAGAAACAAATGTCTTTAAGTTAACATATTTCGATGTTACGAATAAAAGATTAACGGCAATTTGTGTTGTAATCATGCGTGAAACATCGCATAAAAAATGAAGTAAGTATGTAAAAAAACATCGAACAGGAAAAATATTAGATGCGACTGTTATTTTTCATTTTTAGAAATCTTCACAAAAAGTAAGTTAATTTTCTAACACGGGAGTAAAATGTGTTGTAATCTTATCATGCAAAAATTTTAGGAAGCAAAAGAAATAATTTAGCTAGGAAATGGATTTCGTGAAATTACGGTCCAGCAAATAAAAAAATGTGTCAGGAATAGAATTTTTTTTAAATGGGCAGAATTATTTTGCCTGGAAATAATTTTTACATATTCTTGCGATTACTCATTTGCTTTGAAATTAAATAAAAAGGTTTTTCTTGACCTTTAAGTGAATAATTCTCTCATGAAGGTTTTTCTTATTATACTTATAGAGAATGTAGGAATTGGTGAATAAATACTAAGTGTTAATACTTTTACTCAACAACACCAACACGTTCTTGTATTTCAGGCTCGTGCAATTTAAAGAAGAAAAAGAAGTAATAATACGTTAAACTTCTTATTTTAAGTGTTGAAATTTTTATTCATGTCTAAACAGACACTAATGCTATAATTGGAAAAAAAATATTATTCAAAGTAGTTTATTACTTTTTTTGAAGTGAACTCTTAAACTTATGGCTCTATAATTATTAAAATTTTAATTTTTGAGTTCATATATTTTACAGACATATTATACAGTGTTTTCAGGTGACGTCACAACCGGTTATTTTCTTTTAACTGTGTACCTTCTGTAGGGCTTTTAACTGTTGCTAAGGCCTTTGTTTATCTGTTGCTAAGGCGGTTTTTAGGTATAGGATCGCGTGATTGCAAATGCTCCATTAGAAGAATTCCACGGCTAGTCCTTTTCTGTAACTGTTAACCTCTGTAGGGCAAAAAACTGTAACATCTTCTGTTGCTAAGGCCGTTGTTAGGTCCGAGTCATGTGATTGAAAATGCTCTATAGTATAGGATACATTCTCTTAAAAATTAAGATTAACAAGTTTCCTAAAATTATAAGATTTACTACCCGTTACGTATCAAAATAAAAGTAACAAGTAAACCAAAATATACGTAAGGAATGAAAAAAAAAGAACACATATTTTTACATATCATTTACTAGAAAGTATAGAAGTTTAGATACAACTCCAAAGTAACTATTATTGTAAAAAAAAATTTTCCTTTTTAAATCCATAAAAGCTAGATACTCTTTACTCACGGTCAATAAAAATAAGATATCTCAAGAAGTTGACCAAACTTCGTTCCTTTCTGTTTAAACAAAGCTGAACAAACAAATACCAATCGGTAAAACTATTTGACCAAGACAAAAAGAAGGGTCGAGACCACCGTCTAAAAATGAAAAATCAGCTCCGACAATCGAACTATAAAGGAACATTTATCGACAAAAAAAAAGAGAGCAGATGTGACAGAATATTTTACGCCAGAAGAATGGTTAATAAAATTATTCAGACAAATGACATCTTTATCAAATAAGTGCCTTGCCCCTTAAGACTGGCAGCTATCCAAGCAAAGACTGTGTGATAATATTTCTTTTGATGGAGGTTCTAGAATACTTTTATTAATGATGAAAAATATCTCTCGGAGACTTATCTTCTGCAGAAAGTCAAAGGAAGTCGTGCATTTATTAAGCCATTAATTAAATCAGCGACTTCTGGGTTTTTCCATACACTCTATTCACTTCGTTTCACTCGTTTAAACGCGAAGTAATTTTTATTTGCGAGGAAAGGTTTTTTTCAACGATGTTTTCAGGTTTTCGAAATTTGCATTTTGGCTGTAATGAGTGCCGCTGTAATGCGGTTAGTAAAAATAAGCGTTTGAGAAGTGGAGCAGATATTTGTTTATTTTTTTGGAGGGTGAGTGGATATATGTTCGAATAATGACGAAGTGAAAGGTTTCTGTGAAAGGGATTTTTTCTCCTATTTTCCATAATTGGCATCTCTTTCAATAAGAAAAGCTTTTATCATATTCTCCTTAAAAATGGATGTGTTTTTCACACCCAAATTGTTTTGATATTTTAACACAATGCCGATTTTTATAATAATAAGCGCCTTCTCCAACGCGTTTTTTAATAAAATTAACTTTTATTTTTTTGAGGAAATGTCAAGCCGCCTGTTGTAATTTAACGGATCAAGTGGTTATTACAGTTTTATTTTACATGCATTGTGTTTTTTAAGTCATAAAAATATTGCACATTAAAGAAAGGAACTCTCATTTGAATTTAGCATAACAACTCTTTTGGCACCCAAGTTATGAAAATCTATACATTAAATCCTTTTTAGCAAAAGATCAAAAACCAAAATAAAAGGGAATTCTTATTATTAAAACATGATCTATCTAGTACGTTACATATGATAAAAGAGAACTTGCTCCAAAATTTAGAACCCTGAACTTGTGGATAAGTACCTTGGGCACCATAACCATACACTTACATAAGGAGTTTCAGATTAACGTCACATTTAGCTTCTCCATGATATATAGAGCGTTAATTCAACCTCTAGAATGACACCGAGAAATTTCAATATCACAGTTAGGAAGCATTCCAGCTTCTAACTCTTGACACTGAAACCATTAACTCTCTGTTACAATGACCTACATTAAGATTAATCCTTTAGAACTAACAGAAATTTTTCTCAGATATAAACGAGTACAAATATACAACTAACATTGATAAATTGTTTAATCCATTTATTCTGAACCTTGTTTTAAAATTATGTTTATTAAAAATGCCAGTATGAAGTATTATCAACGTATTTCTGCTTAGAAAATTGGAATTAATTAGATAAGTTTGATTAAGAAGGCTGCATTAGGTTTAAAAATATAATCTTAAATATAAAGTACTAGAGTGTAATTTGTACTTAATTTATTGTTCCAAATTATTGTTTTTAATCTTCATGAAGTTTTTGAACGAAAATACAGTAGCCATTACAAAATTATTTAATTAATGTAAATAAAGTTATTAAAACTGTATAGTTTAAGGGTTTCTAAAATTATCTAAGTCACGAAAAAAAGAATTACCCTCTTGAAAAGGCAATATAAAATACTTCAATAATATAAAGGTAATAATTGCAGTTGAATTAAGAATTATTAGTATTTTCAGTTATTCTAGTAGGGGTGAAATTCCCATAAAGCTATGGGTATGCTTGATTTTTCAAAAATGTAGTTGTTCTATTTACAAAACATTTATTTAATACCTCATAATTTTAATTTAAAAATAGGTAGTAGGTTTCAAAAATGTAGTTGTTCTATTTACAAAACATTTATTTAATACCTCATAATTTCAATTTAAAAATAGGTAATTTTTTTCATATGTAACCCCACAGTTTTATTTCCAACCAAGTCACATTCCTCTCTACGGACGATATACAACGAATCGTACCAAATAACATAGAGGGAATTTCCATAAGGCGAAACGCAGGCATCTTCTCTCCCGAACACGACCCACGTCTATGATATTAAATTGACATTGTTTTACCAAATCTGGAATGGAAATCTCAAGCATTCAAATTCCTGCATAGCATTCCAAACACCCTTCTTTCTACAACAAAAGACCCCGTTGGAATTTTAATCAAAAGTCTACACACTCCGGAATCAATAGCAGCCTCCGATTAATTTCGCCACACGGAAGAAATTCGAGCCAGAAGCCTCATAAAAGCTTTATTACTTATGGACATATTGAGGCATGAGCCATGCGGCGTTTTGTTGTCACCGAACAACGGGAGAGCTTGCTGGTTTTATGGCGGAGTGGTGGGACTAGACTGGGACCGGATTTAATCATGACAAATAAATGTGGGGCTGAGATTAGGGGAAGTGTTGAGGCTGAGGGAGTATGGATTGGATTTCCGGGTCATACTTTTTATTTATTTATTTATCACATACATAACAAACGAACAAATATAAACGTTTATAGTCACCTGGTATCATACTTGATCCATGCAGGTGACTGTATAATTCAAGCATAAACGCATTACATATATACATTACACATAACAACATTAATTTTTAAGAAAAAAAAATATAGAGAAAAACGGAAAGGAAACAAAGAAACATAAAAAGGTGGTGTGGCAAACATGGCGCCAATAAATTATAATTACGGCTGGCCATAGGATTGAACACAAATATTTAGTACTAGCAAAATATAGGCATTGTCTATTTGCCCGGAAGATATACTCTCTAAATCTAGTCCTGTTTACCCGGCACTTGCCCGCCAACGGTTCTGATTGGAGCGCCGGGATCGCGAGACCTACGGCGCATGCGCCAACTAGTGCAAACTGACGGTTTTACCGTCCAAATAGACACTTCGCAAAATATATGAAGTTAATCTTTAAAAAACATTGACACATATAACTAAGTAAATAAACAAACATTTTAAGGGATAATATAAATAGCTACAAAGAAAAGAAACTTTCGATATTGTCAATAGAAAATAAGAAATCCTTTATCCTCCTAAATATATATTTCGATAGGCATATATTTTGTTAATAATAATTTATTTGAATAAATTGAACAAAATAATATATTTTATATTGCTGGTATAACAAGCTTTACACATGAGCTACTCAGGATGAAAGTGGAAACAAAATTTGAGAAAAGCATGGATTTGGATTTCTCTTATGTTCTTTTACCTCGTATTGTAATTGCCTAAGTCAAAAGCTCCTTGCGAGTGGCCCCTAAGAGCTGGCTAAAAAGTTTCGTGTTCATAGGAACAACACAGGCACCATTAGATAAAAAACATAATAACGATTGCTCAAAACATAATTCGGTAATCATAATGTGTTTTTTTAGTAAAAGTAGAGCAAAATACTTGGTAAGAGTAATTTAACCCTTTCAATCCTAAGCCCCCGAGATTACTATTGAATCCTATGGAGAACTTGGAAATATTGCGGGAACAAAAAAAAAACATTTATGTGATATAATTTTAAATTTGCTCGCACTTAAAAAAAATATGTATCCTATTTTTTTAGATTTCTTTAAAGTTTACCATTTTACAAAATAAAAATTACTTCAAAAGGTAATTTTTTCAATTTTTTATATTAATTCGGTATTTTTAGAAAGGATTAACTATTACAATACATATGTAAGGGTTTGTAAAACTTTTTTAAATGTCCCGGGGGTCTCATTATTATATTTTTTGAGGTTATATAAGCCCATTTATAAAGCGTAAAACTTGCACGCATGTCCCTTAAAAACTTCTTCCAAAACTAAATATCTTTACTTATAATCTTTACATTGCGTGCATGTTTTCATTAATATGTTTATACCTGCCAGACTTCTTTTTGAACCAATTTATCTGAATTGTCACCTGTCTGCTTTGATCAAAAAGTTTAAAAAAATGCGTTCTATTTAGTCTTGGTGATGATTTAGGTTGTAAGAAAGAATATTGATGATAATTTGGTAAAAATGGTACACTTGTAAAACTTTTTGTATAAAGGCCAGGGTCAGTAATTTTAAGTTCGTGTTAATTTCTTGTTATATATTATAGCTTAATAGGCACGTATAACTAATTTTTGCTGTAATAACTGTTAAAAACAAACTTTAATAAGTAAAGTTTTTCTTTAAAACATTTTCTTTCATACATTTTCACCTATTTGTCCTAAATTATCCAAAAATTGAATAATTGAAGAACTGAAATGAACAGAGAATAAAGGGTGTTTATATTAAAATTTTAAAGGCTGTAAAATTTAGAATCAATGATTTGAGGGACATGATATTTCACACAAAAATTGCAATTTTAAACAAAAAAACTAAGTCAGTAGAAAAATATAAAAACCTATTTTTAATAGTAACAACAATTAGTTATCAGCTTTATTATTTGTAGGAGTATTCTTAAAGTTTTCAAAGACAAGGTTTAATAAAAATTAAAAAAAAATTGCAAAAACAAAATACAAAATACAATTTTTGTTATTAATACAAATACATCATATTAATCTAACTAAGTATTATTACATACTAACTTCAGAAATACTTCTACCATAAAAAACAAAGCTTCTTTACCATCCAAACAAATTATTAGGTCTTTTGGGAACGTAAAAGTCAATTTACGATCCTAGTTCTAAACTTCACATTTAGAGACAAATATTCTTCTGAAAGAGAAACTCCGACGATTAAAGGACACTTAATTCCAAGATTGCGCTCTTACAATTCTTCTAATACAATATCGTTGTCGTACACAACAAGCCAGAGTGGTGTTAGTCTTCTTTTTCTAATGTCTCTTCTTGGCGAGTTAATGGTTAAGTGTTAACATTTAGATAACCAGATGGACAGTTAGTGCCTTAATCTGAGCGTTTAATGTCATGCACTTTCTTATTATAGCACTCCCTGCGGGGAAAGGTGTTTTACGACTCTACACAAAATGTCGTTAACTGCGAAAAAAGTAACGAATAAAATTAATACTGTTTATTTTCTTATTGGGTTAATGCGGAATTTAAGTATATTTTATGAGGATTCATAAACTCTCTAGGAAATTTCGTTTAAGGAAGTTTTTACCTCAAAACTGAATGTAAAAGTCGTTAAACAGGCATTTTTCATAAGTTAATTGAGAGCTAAGTTGCGAATGAATGTTGAATGAAAGCCTCTTTGAGAACCTTAGTAGGGGAATGTTAAGGATACAGCATTTTTAGGATTGTCAAAGTAAGGTATTACGCGAATGTAGTTATGTAGTTAGTAAAAGAATTGTAAGAATTTCAAAAAACTGTTTCTGATACTAATTATTGACTCCTTGGATATAAGTGATTAATTGTATTGATTTTAAACTAATATCCATTACAAACAGGTTTGGCTGCATTGGACCTAATGCTTTTTTTTCAAAAATCCCGTTTGAAAAACCCACATTTTAAATAAAACAATGTAATCAAAAATTGTAGATACACTAAGCTATAAATTAATTGCTGCTAGTTTTCTTCTCTCTGAGATGCCATTTTATTTTCATGATTCCACAGCTAGACAAATTTCGAATGGTTCAAAATGAATGAACCCACTTGACTCATAGAAAACACCTAGAACTTTGAAGAAACCCACCAATTTTTTTTAAAAATCCATGAATCTTTGAAATAAAAACTAAATAAATTTATAAAAACCCACTTGACCAATCGAACTTTGAAAAAAAAAATGGGTTTAAGGAAACCCTAAAAATAACATTTTTAATTTTAAAATGTATCATTTATTTCAAATCATACGTTTGTTATATCATCCCACATTGAGTGTGAATAATATTATTCATTTAAACTTGTAACAATGATAATGCTTACCATAACTTATAAGGAATACAAATTATACCAAGTAAGTAATTTTCGTTTAAAAATGTTTCTTAAACAAAAATAAACGACATACATACATCAATTCCCGAAGCATAGCTTTCATGTATACAACGAATTAAACTTTCACGCTTGACAAAAAAATACCTTCACTTCAGATCATCCCCATCACCACGTTATATATATATATTAATTATACCTTATAATAATAAAGGCTCTCCAAATGTCATATTTTTAAAGCGAATTTAGATATCGTGATGGAATTATGTAACAGTCATGTACTTTTTTTCGCCATCCGATTCCCATTACTTTGTTTCCGACAGTAGCATTCTAAAGGCTCACCACTAGTTTCATTAAAAGTGATCTTTTCTGCGTTTTACCATTGCGTGCAGACACAGTTATTGCTTTGGAAACTTCGAATCTAAGTGTCAGCCGAGACAGGCTTTAATACCTTCGAAAATAATAGTTTTGCGCTAGAGCGAGCGTGGGTTTGAGAGGAATAATTAATTTTTCTGTGGTTTCAGAAGGGCAATATTTGGAACAGATAGTGCCGAGTTGTTTTGAGATGATTTAAATTTTTATTAAATTTATTTCGATGCTTTGGAAAGGGTTTTATCGAGCTTTTGATGATACTTTAGTGCTAATCATGAAGGGATGCACAGCTTTGATATAAGTATTTGTTTAAATCACACGCAATGTCTGAATTTTAACAATTTGATGAATTAATAAAATGAAAAGCGCTCATTTCATGAATCCAGTTTTCAGTAAAGTTATGAAAGTTTGTTATTCAATTTAATTAAAACTAGTGAAACCTTGTTGGGAGGTTTTCTTTCTTTTTGGGTTGAGTGTGGTGATGACAATTAAATCATATCATTCAATCGGAAATACATGATTCCATTAGTAAATTAGACAGTGAACTCTTAGATAACTAGAGATTTGCTATTCTGCTCATTGAGGAAAACTATTATTTTGAGTTTAAAATTTATTTTTATACTTTCATTAAAAATCGAAAACTGATGTTACATTCAAATAATATAAATATGTTATATACGCGGACATATACGGCACATAAACAAATTAATAAAAAATTATTTTTTATAAAGCCTTAACTTAGTAGTAAAAACCACAAAAACCTAATGAATCTGCTTCATTTTAAAGATGTTTAACATTGTCAAATGCTAATAAGGTAACTTAAACATCTGTCAGTAAAATCTTGTAATACCTAGACACATTCAATATAGTCCTTAAAAGTATTTTTTTTTAGTTTATGAGTCTTCTACCAGTTAGATATTTTCATACTTTTTAACATTTTAGCAGCAAGCAAGTTTGTGAATGAAAAATATTGTTTTACTAAGTCAGAAATATTTAAATAACTACTCAGACTTTTAAAGTAAATTTTCAATCTCATACTGTTTTGTTTACTTAATTATTTTTTGTTTTGTTAACTCAATAATCAAAAGCCAGGGTTTTTTCTTTTTGTAAGAACCTATTTTTGAAAAATTTAACTCTTGAAGTAGGATGGGACACTATGACTTTGGGTGGGAAAAAAGAAGTGAAAAGGGGAAATGTTTTCTTCCCACAGGAAATGGACTGTTCACTATATCGACGAACAGAATATAATTGCAAAGTTACTTCCACCAGAAATTATTGGTGGCATTAGTCGGGACAATCATATGTTCCTTTGAATTAGACTTTGCTAAGTGTAATTTAAGATAAATACTTGTTTATAATAAATAATAAGAACACCAATAAATTTCTGTTTTTGTCATTTTTTCACCAAATTTTTAAAATTGGGGTAGGATGTTCATTTTTCTTCTGTAATTGGTTTATAAACCATAAGTTTTTTTTAGTAACTATCATATTGTTTATATTTTTTTAATATGTTAAAACGTTTCAAAATGTTATTCTGAAAGTTTCGAATTTGTGCTAGCAAACCTTAATTTTTAAAAATATTTTTGAATAACTGTACCAGCCTACCCCACCTTCCCCTATATTTTTCCAAATCTATATATAATTTAACTTAATTTCGCAAATAAATAATCAAATCCTTAATTTTAAATACGCTTTTTCATGGTCTCAGGATAACAATATCAATCTTATAGTAAGGAAATCCATTTTAAAAGCTTTAATACCTTATGCTAATAATCTTTTTCTATGTGCTAAAACAGATCTCGTCCTTTTTTATAGTAATCAGAAAGTTCTTTTCATGAAATACAAAAAGTTTCCTCTTCTTATTTGAAGTACTATTTTCATGAAGTACTCCTAAAAGAAGTGTTCTTCAAACATTTAAGAGAGGCTTTTTCTTTGTTGAAAAAAGAACACATTATCAAGGCATGCATAAGTAGGATGCGATAGTTTCGAAAATTAACTTTTTGAAGTAACATTTTAATTCTATTGATATCGGGTGTAAAAATATTCTAACCGAGATTTTAATTGAGGATATACATTAAATCATCTTTTTTTTTCAATGAATTCAGTAACGTCTTTATATTCAAGCATTCAAGTAGAATTTCAAGGACAAAACAATAGCATGCAGAAGTGTGTCAAATCCCACTCCTCGTATCTCATATTAAGTCAATATTAGCCTAGTCTCTTCAGGCGTCAATTGAAAATGGGTGTTAGCATTAGCCCAAGTTGACCAAGTATACACACACCAATCGATTTTTCTGGTCAGTTAAACGGTTATCAATAAAGTGTGTATGATCTACGCTTTTCTCAATGACGTCTTTACACCGAAATACATTCTTATTGGAATCTCACTCGTTATCATCTCCATGGCAGCAACTAAACGAAAAAGTAAAACAATATTTTTGGCGTGTCCATAAAAACCTATTTACGAAAGATCGAATGTAAGAAACATCATAATTTAAGTGAATTGTGAATAGAATACTTACAAAATTTAAGACTTGGAAAATTTAAAGACCATACAAATTCAATTTGTGGCAAATTAAGATTTATTCTATTTAAATCTTATCATTTGAAGAAATAGGTATATCAAAATTGAATTACTTTTGAAATTATATTTTGCCTGGGTGCAATCTCGTATCCAGTATGGAATTTTGGTTTGGGGAGGTGAATATTTCACTAATATAAAACCTTCATTAAATTTACAGGTAAAATTTTTAAGATATTTTCCAAGAGGTAAACTTTTAAATGTACGACAAATGTATGTATTAAATAGTCTTATCTTCTTAAAGAAATTTCCCACAGTAGCAAAAGTTAGTCTCAATAAAAATTATAATTTCAGGAAAAATAAATTTTATTTTGTACCAACCCCTCATAAGGAAATATTTAAAAAAAACATTTAGAGTCCTTGAAAAAACATTTAGATCTGTAACTCCTATTCAATAAATTTCTGTATGAAACTCAAATAGAACGAAACTTAAGACGCTTTAAAAAACTTTGTATTTCATTTATCTTAAGGTGTACGTACACACTTGACAATTTTTTTTTTAATTTTGGACTTAAAAATCTGAATTTTTTATAACAATTAGTTACTTAATTTTTAACATGATTTTAGGTTACAAAAGTAAGTTTAGTTGATTAGTTATTTAATTAATTACAATTTAATGAGATAATTAGCATGTTTTCGAACAGTTTTTTCTCTGATTGTAATTGTTCTACAAAGACAATTCTGGTTAGAAATATTAATTGTACTCTTCTCTATGTTTTGGCTTTTACACTTTGTTTTTAAAGTAATTAGGTGATTTTTAAGAGTATTTTTTCTAACAGGTAGTCTAAAAATCATGATTTTTTCGACAATTTTATTTTTGAAAAATTCTTTTAAAATATTATTTAATTAAATTTCGAGAATTTGAAAAAGCCAAAACATCCGCTATACTATGCAGATCATTGTAGTATAAAATTTATTGTGATAGAGAATTTTCCTTTTCCGTAAAAACTGTTCAAACAAAGGGTTATATCGCAATAATATGGTTCTCGAGAAAATGAGTTCAAAGTTCTGAAAACATACCAAAATGCGCTTTGTGGCGTGATTTGAAATCTTCTAACTCAAGAACCATTCAGGATAATTATAAGTTCTTGGTATCTTTTGAAAGCTTAGGAAACAAATAATGTTTTAAACCAATAAAATAAAATTTGATGATTTCGTCAATTTTGACAATTTCAAGTGTGTATGTACACCAATCAAAATAATATAAAAAATTTATTAAATTAAGTCAGGTGATAATTTACATTTAAATTATAAAATATCAAAAAAGAAAACTATCTAGCCAGCCCTGCCAATCCTCTTTTTTGTTTTTGGTTTTAAAAAAGTGATAGTTTTTTATTTATTTATTAAACTGTACATAAAAAATATGTATAATATTTTGTATTGTATTTCCTTCGTTGAATTTATTTTATTTTATTTTGTTCCTTGTACATTTACGCACAATAGAATTCCGTCACCCCATGGAAGAGCTTTAAGTTCCTTTGGGATGTTATAACCATTAAATGTTCTTCTTTTATTTTTTGTATTTTCTTCCTTTATCATTTTTTCCCTATTCAGGTATATTTGAAAAAAAAAATCAATTACTAGACAGACGTGTTTTTAAATGTAAGAGAGTACAGAAAATTCTGAAATTTCACAGAAAAAATAATGACGGGATGGAAATTTTATTGGAAACGCTATAAAATGTTATTTCAAACTTGGTTAAATTCTGTGTATAACTTTAACTACTATATTGTGTTTATACTGTTTTGGAAACAATGTGCAGGTATGTTTTTAGAAATTATATAACATTTTACAAAAAAAAAAAAAAAAAAAAAAAAAAAAAAAAAAGATACTGTATCTATAGATTATAAAATTACGGCAAATAACTTTTTAGTTCACCTTAAAAAACATTACCATTACTACATTTACCACCTTAAAAACATTAACATTAAGTTTATAAATTAAAAAGAATGTATAAGCTCTTATGTATTGTATGTGTAATAAAAATGACTATTCTTACAAGGAGTAAATTCTATTTCAAAATTGTTACGCACCTGAAAACATTTGTATGAATTTCGATAGCAAGTTTCGAAAGAAATATTTTAACTTTAGGAAGAATTTGAAGTATAGAAAACGGTATTTGTGAGAATTCAAAAGCTTACATATTTTATAAGAAATACTTTGGTATTTCGAATAAATATATTTTGTGTATGGAAAACACGCCATCATAACTTAAAATAAATACGAATTTTTCTCTGTTCAGTTCATAATTATTTTTAATTTTTATTTTGCATTTTTTATCCTAATCACCTACCTTTTAAGAGCAACGATCTCTTACGCAGACATATATTATTTTATTCAAAACCTCCAAGATGTCTGACGTTTAAAAATTCTGGCTCACTTGGTTTTTTTTTTTTTTTTTGAATGTCTAACACTTGCTTCTAATGTCTAACACTTCCCATTTTAAATGTTGAATAACTAGTAAGGGGGGAATCCCAATTAAAAAAGTTACCATATAATATCATTTTCTCAGAGAGGGTTCAAAGTATTTTTTTTTTACCATTAGTTTCTAATTTGTAAGATTGGTTTGGTTTTTTTGAAAGAAGTTTATTTGCACTGCTAATTAATGTTGTCTTTGCAATTCGTTCTTTGTATTTTTCTCCTTCAAATGAATATTTTTTTCAGAAAAAAAAATTATGAAACGTCAAGCAGTTTGAAAGTATTAAACTAATACTATAAAATGGGGTTAACTTTGGTACAGCCATCGGAAAGAGTTTCTACGTGCTTAAGAAATTTATAAAAAATATTTTTTAAACTTTAATCATTTTGTAACTATTTATATTATAGTTAAACATGTTAAAAATCATATAAACCCCTGACCTTCTCAAATTTGTTTTGATTCACAAATTTTATTGGCTTTTGTGCAAAAACACTACATTTGGGCCAAAGTTTTTCCATTGTACGGCCTTTTTGCCTGGTGAGAAAATTTTATCCATACCTCGAGTTTAGCCGAACATGTTTTCCGCCTGTAAAAACCTCGATTGTCAATAAAAGAGAAAAAAGTGAAAATTTAAAAAAAAACTATTCTCATAATAAAAATGTTTTACTAACTAATTAAATATTCTCATTTAAGCGTTTAGTTTTAACAGTGCTCTTAAAAAATAAGCAACAAGAGTTAATCAAAATGACAAAATGACACATCATATAAATCATTCATATGAAACGTATTGGCAGTAATTTCGTTGATTGGAATAAGATGTATATTTATTCAAGTACCCACCTCCATAACCTACAAGAAATTAAACCAAGACACACTTATCGGAACATAATATTGAACTCAAATGTATACTTTAAATTCAAAACAGACACAACTATACATCATCCCTTTGTCCGTCATCTGACTCATACTCCACAGAAAACTCTCTCCTCCAAATAACAGAATTTCATCACCGTCAACAGGTGTAAATTCTCATCACCAAACTTTAAACCCTTACACATTCTTCCCGTCAAAGAGATTACCTTCCTCGCAAACCTTTGAAGCTAACGTGCTCAACAACGCGTACAATGTAATAAGGCAATTCCGGCCAAAAGGCCGGTGACAAGACTGATGAAATTTTATTCACACCTCCAGTCCAATTAAAAATTAATTTCCCTCCCATAACCTCCTCACCTCGTTACATCACCTTATCGAGTAATCTGGCGGTAACGGAATCCCGGTGTGTTGCAGGCTTTCACGGTACTGGAGGAGCTTCTATCGAAGAGGGAAATCTGCATCGCTGTCAAGGAGAAGCTCACCAAGGATTCGGGAGTGGCTGGAGACTCCTATTACGACGGAATCGTGCAGAAACTCATTTCCAAGAGGAGTGCGAGAGGTAAGATGTGTGATTTCGTTAGTCTGAGGAGCGTTGAGATCAAATGATTATATATGCGATGCGGCAAGTCCACGGGGAATTTATTGGAGTGATTAGAGATCAAAAAGCGTATTATTTGCTGCGATGGTGGAGAAATATGCCCCCTCTTGAGTTAAGGACATTGAAAGTTATTTGTGAAATTATATTATTTTTCACTGAAATAACAGAGTAACAACATGAAATATCTCTTTTACTCCATCTATGATTGAATCATCTAGGACAGTGGTTTCCAAACATTCTCGAGTCACGGCTCCCTTACTAACTAAAAATTCTTCATTGATGCCCAGCTAAAAAAACTGACGTTTAAAAATAAGTACTCACAAGTGTTTTTTTTATTTATGATTGTTAACTTGGTTTAACATTAAATGTTAACCATATAAAAGGTCAAACTTCTAAAGAACTACTAAGTTTTTACATTAGATAGTTTAATTTTATAAAAATAGCCATCCCTCTTAACGACTTTTGGACAAATTTTGCATTTAATAATAATAAAATTTGTTAAACTCTATTAAAGAAACTGAGTCTAAAATCAGATATTATCCCCTTCACAAACATTTTAATTTCTATTTCGTTACATCTTTGAATAATAGGGGAGAGTGGGACACCTTGGGACACTCCACTTTTTCAGACGCAATTTTATAGTTATGAACTCGTGCTTATAGGTACTAATAAATGATCCTAAAATCTACTCTTTACCGTCTTTTATAATCTCAGGGTTTCTACAAAAAACTGCAATTATTTAAAACCTAAAATTGTACGTCTTTTTTTAAAAAATGGCAAAGCTATCCATCTCAGTAGAATATTACAATCTATACAATAGGTACAATGCATTGTTAAAAAAAATACCATATGATCTTTAACTACTCAATTTAACATTAAATACTCTGTTGATTAGCACATCCTTTAATCAGAAAATTTGAAATTATGTCTTTTTAAAACGAGGAAAAATTGTAATGAAATAAAATTGTGGTTTTTTTATTTACCCTAGTGGGCATATGTGTATCCTCGATTAATCAAATGTGGCTCACAATAAAAATTTCAGTTATATTTTATTTCTGGACTGTTATTTTTTTTAAAGTAAAAGGCATCCAGGCATTCCAAACTAAAATTGTTTTTAAATTTCTTAGTTAAGGACACTTTTAAAGTACTAAAACAATATAATAACTCTTACATATTACTTTACTTATAAAACAAAAATTACGTTTTGAAATCGGCCTTAGCAAAAGAAAACAGGAAAATCAGAGAAAAGTATATGAACATTTTACTTAACTATCTTCATACATAACAAATAATGAACGTAACCATTCATAACTATATAAGCACACCTCATTCTTTTGGTAGATAGTCGCAACCATATCTAATAGCTTGGAATGTTTTCGTTAGACTCATCTCTTTGACAAAAAAAAAACCTTCATGTGTCGAGAATAGAACAGTTTCTTGATAGAAAGAAGCGCCTTGTACTTTTAGTTCCCGACAACCGCTTCCCATAAGGATACAGGATGGTTAATGATAGAGATCGTAGCTTTTTCGTGGGTTGTAGGTAACATTTATCATGTTACGATATTTCTACAAAAATAATACAATTACATATTTATTTATCTCAAAGTCATTATTTAAAAACTTTTAAAAAACCCAGCCGTATTCTACAACAAAAACACTAAAAAACATTTACATCACGATGTAATTTTAAAATCCCGTATTCTACAAGAAAAACGCTAAAAGTTCACATCACAATGTAATTCCACCCGTATTCTACCACAAAAACGCTGAACACTTACATCGCAATGTAATAAATAAACTGGAAAACTAAAGTTCAATAAGTAGATGTCTTAGTTAAATGTGTGGTCATTTCAGAAATACGGAGTAAATAAAGATAATTAAGCTGAAGGGATCATTAAAAAAAGTTCAAATTATTTTGGAAGGTAGAAAGTAATAAGTTTAAGTGACATGTCTACAAATTATCCTCGACTTTCCATATAAAAGACGTTCGAGTTATTCAAGATGCACTGTATATCTAGGTTAATCAAGAACACACAATTAAATGGAGGACATTTCGAGATAACCTTTAACCTCATTACCCTAACCGCTTTCTCCATTTTTCCACCGAGATTGATACAGCATGTCGTCGCAAAACCAAATCGAATTACTTACGCACTCCTCACAGAAACGCAGACGGCACCGCATTACGTCATATCTACCCCGCTGTCAAATAACGAGCAAACAGACCACCTCGCGAAGTTGGTCGGAACTCCCTGCAAAACCAAATGAAAGAAAAGAGCCCAGGAATAACGTAGTTAGAAGGAGCATGATGGGGGCGAAGAAAGCTGTAAGAGCAAAAAAACAAAAGGCTTTTAGGTAGGCAATGTCGGCCACTCTTACCATCCTTCCATATACATAAATCAACTATAGGTTCAGAGGCGTGGGTGCTAACTAGGTTTTGTTAGGATAGGATCCATTTTGACTGGAGACCAATTGGGTGATTATCATCCAAAGAGCTGAGAATGTTTCTCTAGTTAGAGAGCTTTCGCATTATTATACTATAGTTTAAGGATGGGTATAGAACATTATAAAGTACTTACAACCAGCAAATTGTATCATTAAGATGGAGTAACGGAGTAAATTCTCAGTGTGATGAGCCTTTTTCAGTTGTAAAATTAATACTGTGTAGGTAGAAAAAGGGAAGAAGGAATTTCGTGTTAAGATCTTTTGTTTATCAAAAATATATTTTGAATTACAGTTACATTTTACTTTTAAAAAAATTCTAGTGCTTTTAGTTAAAAACACAGAAAAGCTTTAAGCTATTTAAAAATGTAAGTAACAGCGTTTAGATTTAAAAATATATCTGTTTCAGAGTCATTATTTGGGACGATAGAAATAGTTTTCTTTCGTATATATTTACTAACAGGATGTATGGATGTGGTTTACATATATTTTCCTGTTTGTGTGCGCTGTATACCAGGATCCGCTTATAAATCTTCCTCAATTAAGACAGACACAAACAGAATTTTTACAGACACAAAGAGAGAATAAAAAAGCACCGAGGGCAGACTAATAGGATTATTCAAACTAACATTTGAAAACCTATGGGACTCGTGATTACAGTTAAAATAAGAGTTTTCTTAATGAAATATTTGTCAGTTGAAGTCCTTAAAGTTTAAAAGGCTATTAAAAATACAATTAATGTATGGTATAATATAGTTAAGTTTTTCAAATTACATGTGGGTAATGAAAATGGTTCTACTTAAAATTGAATTCTATGAGTTTCTATTAAAATACTTAATATAATTCAAATTCCACCACAAGAATGGTTTTAAATTTTTAATCATTTGTATAGTGTTAAGGATAAACGTATAAATCATTAAAGTTAGAGGATCGTCATGTTAGAGATCTTTGATATAAATAGCATTCATATCAATGCATCTGAAATCTTAAATCCCTATTCACTTTTATGTTATTAGTTTAATATTATCAGTTGAACTGCAAATACATCCTTTATAATTCTCATCTGCAAATGCATTCTCTGAAACTTCACATGCTTCATTTCAATACGAATGGTCACACATCAAACAACTTTTAACGACAATAAAAAAACCTCTCAAAATTCAATCGAATGGCAGATTAAAACTACTCCAGCACATCGCTTTTTATAAAGGAAATGGGACTATTTTTATTTGTATGCGTTCTTTCAAAACCAAAATAGTGGTAAAGTCCCTTGAAAGCATTCGACCTCCTTGCGTTTTTAAATTAGCTCTAGAATTTCAATTCATAAAGCATGAATGCTTGCTCGGTCGGAGGAAATTGTTGATATGCTTCTCTTACACTTTTTACGAGTCGCATATGAATGTTATGAAATGGGCTTTTCTTAGCTTGGCTCTTAATACTCGCCACTTGAAGCTTAGCGATGTTTTTATCGATATTGGAAAATGTCTACGCTGCTAAGAGAAGAAACAGATAGTTCTTCTTTTATGCTCTAAACTCGAGACTTTATTGAGGTATATATTATGAATTTTAAAGCTAAAGAGGCATTATTGGCGACATAAAATACGTATCAATAACAGCTGGAAGTAAATAGCGTAATTTGAGGACGCATAGGAAAATAATTTTGCGAATTTTTCTCTTGAATGTTTTTGTTATTGGGTCGAGTGGGGTAATTGGGAACAAAATTTGCTGTTTTTTGCTGTTTTAGTTTGTACTGGAACTTTAATTTTTTACTTTATACTACTTTCGCAATACTGTAAACCAAGTAAAGCATAAGTAAGTAATTTTCTTTTGTTTAATTAATTGTTTATCCACATTTCATTAAGCATTCCTATTTGTGAAATAGGAAAATCTTTTTTTTGTATGATCATTTTTAAGAATTTTCGAAAATTTCGAGCTAATGTTCAAAATTTTGCTTGCAAATCAATTTATTTTAAAACAATGTATTAAACTCATTTTAGTATAATATGTTTGATAGTTTATAATTCGGTATATGAATTCATTCATTGAAACAAGTTTCATGAATAATTTGTAATCATCATTTGCTCCCAAATATGCTTAGATTAGATAGTTATGAAAATTACTCCAGAATTTCCATATAATCTTATAAGGAGATCCTTATCTCCAAACTTGTAAATATTTTAGTCCATAATGAGGCGACAAATATTTAATATCATAAGCATCGGTGAATGCATGATTGTCTGCAACATTGTCTGGTACACTAGGTTCTAAGCTTCACAATCAGGAGAAACTCAGACATGTTTAATATGTATCATGAATTTTGGCTACTAAATAAAAAAAATATTTTGAATAATTTTTAAAAACAAAAATTAATAACGAAATATTGTAGCACAATATTGGGAAGCTAAAGTGGTGTTTTTCCTTTAATATATAAACCTATGGACCTATCATTGCTAAAACTACTTGTATATAATGCTGTAAAAGATAGGTAACCCAATCCCGATTAACACACTAAAATTACATTCACATTTTTGGTCACGAAAAATGCTTACTGTCCCTATCTTGAAAAATACTAAAAACATTTTTATACAAGTACGTTATGTTTGGTTATTATTAAAAAACATATTTAACCCGTTGAGACGCGCGGGGTCATTTTATAACCCCATGCTCTCGTTGACATTCGTTTTTACGGAAAACTACCCACCTGTACATTCCTTCCTTATCAGTAGCTGAGTTTCTGACCCTTATCTACATGGTTTCATAGAATTCCATTCATTCTTCCGCCCCCCAGGCCCACTTAGTTTGTTACTGGGGCTATGGAATGACCCCCGCGATGCTTTTCGTTAGTCCTGCAGATCACTTTTTTCGCGTGCGAGATGCAGTGTCAGGGCTCGATTTGAGGTGGTTTTTCTACGTTTTTATAATTTTTTATGTATTTTTAGGAATTGTATAAAAAAGATAAAGTACTCATAAGACAATTGGCGCTAAGGCTTTCGTTTTTTTTTATTCAAAATCAACTTAGAATTTAATACTACTCAAAGAAATTCATGAGTTTGTGGAATTATTTAGATTTAGGCTAACTTGTTTTTCCCTTCCAAGAAAGCTTTGATTTCAGACAAAAGAAATTACAGTTTTCTCATTGACTTTAATGTAATTTTCTTAGAACAATATCATTTTTTGTGTGTTAGGATTATAAGAGGCAAATGTTATTTTTTATTCTACCAACCGTAAAACTAAATATATAACCACTTGTCAACTTTTATTCCATTCTAAATGTTGATGCGAGAAATGCAAGAAAAACATTTGAATTTAATGAACATCTGGTTTAAAAATAGATGACGTTTCATCAAAGACTTGATCTTTCCACTTACGAGTGACTGATTACATAACAAATGAGTGAATAAACATAGTTTATACAATGAACTTTGAGTGAAAATAGAAAAATATCGTGGAGGTTCTGTTAAAGAACCCCAAAAAAGAAATCAAGATTTTAAAGCGTAATATTTGTGTGAGGAATAGGGATATAAAAACTTCTAGAATCTGAAATTTGTGCTCAAGTTTTGTTTGCAAGAATCACTTAAATTCCATAGGTCGCGATTATCTTTATCAAACCAAACTTTAAAAAAATGGGTATATACTTTTAAAAAGTAATTAAAATTATTTTTACAGTGAAATTATTATGTTATTCGGTTATACATGCACTTATTGTGCAATGAGAAAAAATTATTATCAAACTTAATACATTATTTATTAAGCGTATAAATGCTATAGAATATGTGTTTTCTTTAATCAGTTCAGTTCAAATGTCTAAAATATTATGGTTCCAATTAAAAAAAATATTTTTATCTAAGTAGAAAAGAGCTAAAAGGGTTGGGGTTATTCCATTACCCCCGCGAGTCTCAACGTTCGTCCGGTAGGTGCGCGTCCCACCGGGTTAACAATATAAATAAGTAATATAAAAAGCTTAAAGTCTTCGTGTTAGCTAATTTTTTTATCATTTATCTTAGAGATGGACTTTAAAATTCTAAGTTAACTTTAGAAGAAAATCCACCACAGAAAATAATGACATCATTGACAGAAATAAATATTCAACGAAATTTTCGTAGCAATGGAATTTAATAAATTGCTTTCATCATTTAAAATTTCCTTGAATATAATTTTTGAGATTTGCCCTTAAAACATAAGGATAACCTCCCCCTTATTATCTCACGGCTTTACTACTCAAGACTCAAATGCGAAATCTTCTCGCTAAGTCAACCAATATAGTAAACCAGCGTTTCCACCTATTCGATCCGATGCGTTACAGCTATATACGAACAGACTAATGGAAGAACGGGGAATAAAAAAATCGACATCATTAGCAGAGCCGACCATGGACATCCGCTTGAATCTTTTGGAATGTCGACTGATGCATCCAGTCAGAGATATTTTTTATCATTGCTGATGATTTCAGCTTAGGACTTTTATTAACAAATCTCAGGGGTGCTACTTTTCCGGGGTATTCCAGGAAATGTGGGTTTTTAAAAGCATAAATCAGGTTTCATCGAAATTTTCGAAAATCTCGAGCTTAACAAGAAAGCGCAGAATTAGGTCCAATTAAAAAATAAGTGCTGAGCTGAAGCATTAACAACATCTTTTATGAAGAATCTGCCCCACCATCGGTTCTATGCGCGATTATACTATAGTACGCGCCGCCGTAGCACATAGATCGAGTCGCGTTTACATAAGGCTGTAGTAGTTGAAACATTCCCGTCCCGACCGTGGTGTCTCATCATAAGTTATCGTGCGTGCTGTAAGTTTTGTAATAATTTTTTTATAAATCTGTAACCGTTTCGGATATTAAAACATTGCGGATTTTGGGATTACGGACAAAAGGTTCGTTATTCTAATATTTTCCCTGGATTTTGAGTTAAAGTCAGATGCACCACTGCAAATTCCTTTACAGCTCTCAATACCGTTTTTCTAACAGCACTATAGGCACTTGCCTCAACTCAAGATTACAAACATTAAAACTGAATCAATATGGGTATTATATTCCCAATAACTTCTATGGCACGATAGTATATCCTTACTCCTTACACAGATCTCTCTCAGTGTCGAAAATGAAATACACTCCTTCAAACTCATTTTAGAGAATTGCTCAACAGTATTTTTATTTAAACTCTTCCGCTTTAATTTTCCCTAGAGGGCAACAAACGCATGATCAATAAAAACAGTTTCATTGATAGAGAAAAACCATTTCCCCCAAAAGACCTTTCAATGTTAAAAAAAACCAACCCGAAACAGTTATGTATCCACAGAAACACCTTTTAGCGTGAACTGGGTGTCTCCGATTTGTAACAATTTGTTACACTGGAGAGTATCTAACTGCAAAGTACTAGCAAATCGAAAAAGCGATTTCGTTTCCAATTGAAAAGTAGTAGCAGGAGGGAGTATCCAGAAGTATTTTGGTAAATAATGCCAATCAAGTTTTCTAAGGCCTTAACGTTGTAATGACACAGTAGTGGAGCTATTTTTGGTCGTATTGAATCAATCAAGTTTTGAACTGAGTCTCGATAGTTTCGTACAAAGTAGCCAATTTATTTTGTTGGTTGTACAGTTATTGGAACAATTCCACAGAGATATTAGTTCTAGCAGTATTTTCAATATGTCTCTATAGGAAATTGTAGAATGTAGATGTTGGCCGTTTTTTATTGAAAACTTAACAGAAAACAAAAAAGAAATTCCTAGAATTTTACCTAAAAAATGTTTGTGTTCCATCGAATAGAAATAATATCAAGAGTAATTTTTGCTTTTCACTAATATGACAAATATTTTCATAAAATTTTAACTTTTAGTGATAATTTTAATGAGTTTTCTGTTTATTCGTTTAATAAAAGCTGAAGTAAATTGCAAAGTGTTTTAAAATGGATGTTAATTTTTTTTTTAGTTCTTAAATGATTTTAATTTAAGAGTCAAGTGATTCACCTGCAATATTCCTTTTAAGCTTTTCACACACGAATTATATCTTAATTTTAGTAGTAATTGCAGTTAATAGTACAGGGTGTTTCAGATATATGTTTCATAACTTCTAGGGGAGGTAGGGTACATCAAGACGAACAAGAATCGGTATAGAAAGGGGGGTCGCAAGTGGGGTCTAAGGGGGGAAAATCACGGGTGAAAATTAGCAAAAAACCTCGCATATATGGGCAGACAATGATAGATCAAATAGACAATGGATCAAATAGACAATGCTCTACAACTTTGTCATTGACAGTTTTCTCGAATCTCTAATAGTTTTTAAGATAGGCACGCTAACTCTAAAACTTGCCGCTTGGGGGCGCTAAAAGCTGTTTCATCGGCAAGCGCCTAGGCGTTTTACTAGGGGTAGACACCACGTTTATGGAAATAGCTCCAGGCGTTCAGGAGTAAAGGCCGTGATAAGCCTTACGACTGGACACCCTGTATAAATCAAAAGAATTGTCGAATTGAAATAATTCAAAAACTGTAAATGGAAAATTTAACTTTTAATAAGTTTTAGTCCATAGAGATGTTGGGTTTTAAGTTTTATTTATAAAAATTGATGTAATTGAATTTATTTTAAAAACCAACAAACCAACAGTAATAAAGACAAAAATGAACTTAAAACTTTTTTTTAATTGCAACAATTAAATGAAATCTTAAATTAACTAAATTTAATAGCTAAAAACATCATTTTTAGTTTGAAAATGGTTTATTTCCAAATTTAAAATCAGATATTTTCATACAAATTTAGCTTTGTAATGGAAATAAAAATATTAGAGTAATTATTCGTTCCTTATTGGTGCAACTACTAGGAATTCTAGGGGAAAATAAGCAAGTGATGTTTGTGACATTTATCGTCAAGAGTACCCTTTGGGGAAAGTCAGTATATTCTCAGAAACTATATGTGACATGCTCTTGTTGATATCTTCTCAGGTTATTGGAACAGAGCAGAGCAGATTGTTAGATTATTCTTTAACCTATTTACGTTGATTCAGATACCAGCAATCGACTTTGTGGGTAATAAGCCTCAACTAAGAATTCACATATGTCACCCGAGAAATAACCAATACTTCCTTCTGGAGTTTTTATACCTTCTCAAATGATACCACTATGCTATCAAGATTAGGATGATATAATTAGGAGCTCTTACTGGCATTAGATTATACACCAAAATATCATTAGACTTCAGAGTATTGTGGGAATACCTACGGATGAAGTGTTGTGTAAGAACTCAAATTAAAGATAAATTCCTGTATAACATTATCTTCATCTATCTTAGCCAAAAGAAATAATTATTACTTTTCAAGAACTTGCTCTATTTAGAACCAGATTGAGTTTATAAAAATTAAATTTCATTCAAATAAAAAGTAATAATAGTTATAACATTTTATTGATTTAAATTACTTCATATAAGGAAATACAGTAATTTTTCCCCTCGAAAAAGCAATTGGTTTTTATTTGTAAATCGTAAAATTTATAATTTATAACAAAACTCTTTAAGCTATTAAGTTCTACTAAATATTACTTAAATTCAAAAACTACTTATTATATTTATATAATTTTTGAATTACTAAAATTTAAAGTGTGCAATTATATTTTTAAACTATGTTCCTAAGCATATTTTTTTAATGTTAAATGCTACTTTTAAAGGTATTTTTTAAGGTTATTAGCTGTTGGTTTCTAGATGAGGATTGCGATGGTAATATTAAAATACAAAGTAATAACTAATGTAAGCAATAAAGTGAAGAGATTTAAATAAGAGATAAAAATAGCTTGTTATTTTTCACTCCCTTTTGTACATAAAAATTATTTATCTTTTAAAAACTATTTTTTCGACTTTAATCGAACAATTTATTAAATAATTATTAAACGTTCTAATATCAGAGACATTTTTTTATTAGCTGTTTATAAAACTTTCCTCCGTCACTATCCTCTTTCATTTAAAACATATCCTTCAATAAATCTATTGTCTTACGTTCATCTTTAATGATACATCATACTGTTATTATACACATTAAATTAACACCTTACTGTATTACCGAATACAACTTGAGCTACTTCTTATGCTCAAGATTACTTGTTTAATATAAGGTACTTCACAGTTTTTTCTGTCCCTTCTTTTGGTGATAGAATATTGATTATATCTTTCTTAAGATTCAATTACCTTTCATTATCTTTTAATATCGGATAGTTTGGAAAAACGCATAATAATCACCCATATTCTTCATACAAATGAGGTTTTAATGACCACTCAATAGGAGACGAGATGAGACTCCATTATTTTTAACCGGGTCTTTTTAGCTTTTACTTGTTGATGTGAGTAAAAAAATCCACCCTGGCTGTTTTAATAAAAGTAAGACTTCCAATTCTTTTCATGGAACAAAAGAAACCTTGTTGAGGGCCTAGAAAATCAATTAATATATCTTGTTATGCAAATATTTTTTTCCCCTTACTGATAGGATTTCTTCATCATTTACATCTTATTTTTCCAGCGCTGCTTTGTTAAAAATTATTTCCTATTTTACTGTCTATGTTAAATAAAATATCAGCACAAGCGAGAATCTTTAATAACATATGAAAATGATAATGAAGCCAACTGCGATTAAAATCCTTTCTTACGTGGTTGGTAAATAATCTTACTTTCCGTACTGGGAGTTGAATGTGTGTATATGTTACGGACAAAGTGATTAATCGGGCATTATTAATAGTTCCCGAAGTGGAGGCGGGCAAAGTGATAAATTTCATTGATAAACTCCATTGAATTTATCACATTGCCCGGGCATTATTAATAATGCCCGCGTATTTCGGGCAAAGTGATAAATCCCCATTGATAAATGTCATTGAATTTATCGCATTGTCCGTCTCACATCGGGCATTATTAATAAGGCTCGGGTTATCACTTTGCCCGTAACATATATAAGATCATCATCAGAGAAAGAGTGTGTAGATTTTGTGTTATAACGTCATAGCAACAACATATACTTAGTGTACGTATATCTCGAGGAATTTAGAGCTCTGGTACTAATTGAGGGATAAGGTGACTTAATATGTTTTGTTGAATTTAGTGTTTCAAGAAATTGTAGAAATTGTTTATCATTCTGTGTACTTATTCTATGGATCATATTTGTATTTTTTCTTTTATTATATTTCTGTCATTTTGATTAATTTTCTCTCATCCTTTTCTTTCGTTTTTTCATCTATCCTTCATCTGTCATTCTCTTTTTTTTAATATTAATTTTCTATCTTTTCTCATTCACTTTCTTTCTTATTTTCTTTCTGAAATTTTTATACTTTGTCTTTCTCCTCTTATCTTTTTCATGTATTTTTCTTTCTCCACTTTTTATTTCTATTTTTCATCCCTTCTTTTTTTTCCTTCTCCTTTTTTTAGTAATTAATTTTTAATTTTTTTCACTAATTATTCCCCCCCTTCCCTCTCTTTCTTTCTCTCTTCTAAAGGAACACTAAATTCATTAAATAAAAGCGTCTCAGTATCTTAACTGGAACCATAGCTCAAAATTTATCGAGGTATCCTATACTAAAGATGTAATACTTTCGAATATTGCAGCTATGCACGTAGCCACCGACAAATTATTTTCATTAAAAATAAGTTTCTTCTCTACATATAAGAGTATTTACTTCCAAAAATAGAATTTTTGTACCAGAAAAGTGTGAGATATTACTTCGAGTAGATTTTTCCCTCTTCCTACAATTGTTGCTTTAAATTGAACAATCCATGCAAATTGAATAACTCGAACCTTCCCTTATGAATGAGTTCTTTAAATTCAGATGGACAAACACTAAATTTGAATTTTCTAAGAGCCTACACAGTGACAACGCTCATTTTAATGCACTTATATTTCCTATGGAAGATGAGATTTACTTCGATGTCTGGTTTCCATCACAGCGACGTTTATTGGGTTTATTCGTGCTCGTGTTAGAAATAAATTGAAATCTCAGTCGTGTTTTCCCAATTTGGAGATTCATTTTTACTTAGTTTCTACGCATGAAAGTATTTAATGTGATGTTTTTCATAACCAACAAAAGGAGTGATAAAAGAGTGAAAGGAGTGATGTGTACAAATAACCGAAATTTTTATGGGAAAAACATATTACCTTAGATTGAGAGATAGGTTTTGTAAGTATTCTCCAGCAAAGTATTCGAACCTTTTTCTTTTAATATGTAAGTTCATTTAAATATGTTTTTATGGATAAAGGTTAGATTATTTACTTTGCAAAAAAAAATGTTGCTGTTTATTTTTTTACGCCCAATAAGTTTTGTAATCTGTTGGGAAATATTTCCTATGCTTTTAAAATAGTTTCCCAATATATAGTCTCCCCCCAATAGTTTTCCAGTTTTTAAATTTTTATAATAATAAAATGATAAAATTTATAAATTGATTGTAATTTACCTGGAAACAAATACAAAAAATATATGAATTTTTCAAGGGCAGTGGCCCGATTTTGACATTTTTTTAGGATGTTTTGTTAAAAAGACTGAATTTTTTTTATGAAAAGCAGATAAATTAAAGAAGACTTATGTTTTGATTAACGATTGACGAAAAAAAAACCCTTCATCCATAATCATTTTATTCTAACAAAATTCTTTTACCCGATCTAATGTTTTTTTTTTTTGAGTGAAATGAGAAATGACCGAAAATATACCCTTAAATGGAAATCCAGAAAAATCAGGCCATGGGAGCGCACTGATCTAGTTTACCCCGGAAAAGATTTAACTTAGCTTAATGACACTTTTTACCATTAGCCGACGTAATAGAGCAAAGTTAATTGAACGCCACTCGGGAAGGTGTGATTCGAACAAGATTTTTTCCACCATGTTAGAAGGTTTATTTTTCAAATATTTGTCATATGACAAGCCCATAAGAGGTCGAAAATGACTTTACAAACTAATGGGTGAAACGTTCATACATTTTAAATACTACATGTAAACGTAAATATAAATTACAAATACACAATTTGGAAAAACAGGAAACATTTTTCTTAGATTTAAGCGTAAAGTGTTTGATATCTTAACTAGGCTAAATATCAGCAGTTAATAACACTTTACCTATTCAAGTTCAGATAATAAGAATTGATAGGGTGTATCCCTCATAATGTTTTCTTTGGTATCATGACCTGTCTAAAAAAGTAAACATTTTAGTACAGGGATTTCCTAATTTAAATTGTCACATCAGTGTAGAAACAGTGAAAATGTACTATAAATTAATTATATCCTAAGCATTATAGAAAGACCATAAAAACAGGCATGCACTTAAGTTCTTTAGTATTATATTCCTTCTCAAGTATTATACATGTTTATAAGTATATACCTACTACAAAGTATTGAACCTCCTGGTTATTTTACCCAACATTTAATTATCTTATTGAATAAAATGTTTTTTGCTGGATTTATTCTATTTACCAATGTGATATAGAAACTATTCACTTAAACTGTGAAACCTTCTCATATTTTTTAGAATTTAGACCCTAATAATGTACCCAATATAATAATACCCAAAATGTATACCTATAAATATTTAATGTTTTAAACCCCTCTTCTTGTATAGAAAATGGAAGTTGAACATTAAATGAAACTGATTCTACTTGATTAACTCTGATAAGTTATCCCGACGAATTCTTTTAAAAGGTTAGAGTGTGAGGTATTCCTTTTGAGAGAATTTAATCAAAATACTTTGAATATATAGATGACAAGAAGTTTATGTATCCAAGATGATGCTTATCAATGATATAGTTATAATTGTAATAGCGTGGGCAAGATATAGAAAAATTTAATCGTCAGTTGAAAAAAGGGAATACGTCCAAAGTATAAAAAGTTTTACTAAAAAATTAGGAATACAGACCAATCATCGAAAAAAAATATAAGTATATTCACAAAAATATTGTACAGTTTAAAAGAGTTGATGGGGGGACTTTTTCAAACTTATAAAATTTCAATTTAGAAAAAAAATCTGAAAAAATACTTTAATCCACACTTACATTACGTTGTAGTGCTCCTAGCGCACTACCAACATTTCCATTAGCTGAGATCGTATAGAATTTAGTTGCGTTGTGATTTCTACAATTTTCCATATAAACCGAAACATCAACAACCCAGGACAATAGAACTCAAGAAATGATTAGAAGGCTTGGATTTAACACAAAACACATTTATTTACACTTAACATTAGAGTATATACAAAATTAGGACAATGGAAAATGCATATGGAACATGCTTATTTGATGCCAATTTCATTACCTTAATAAATCTTTCATTCAAAATTTAATATAATATATAAGTTATCTGACTTTAATACTAACAACAATAACCTAATTCAAAAGCATATATATACAGAGAGAGAGAGAGACTGTGAATTTGTGGTAACTGTATCCACTTACCCCTTTTTTTGACGACCATCACCATCGTGGTTGACGTGGCGGAATCGCCGATCCTTGGTCACAAAACGGAAAGTCATCACAGTGGTTAAGGCCCGCGCACACACAACTAGCTCTCACTCAATTTTTGCATTAAACTTTTAAGGACGCCGGTTAGCATCTAATTTCTAGACGGTTCCATCGAATGCTCCTTGGACTTGCACTTCACGTAAAAACTCGAGACTAACTCCTGAGGAATCTCTTGTAGCAGTATTTATGAGCTCCTCTCTTCTGGGTTCTCCGCCCACCTAGAATTTCCTGGCTAATAATATGGGTTCTGGTCCGGAGTACGGACGTCCCTCAGCAATCTAGGGTTCCCAGTGGTTGGATATATTGGAGTTTACATTAAGAGATTAAGCCTTCTGGTTGGTTGCCCATCTTATTAAAATTCACTCTTTTCCCGGGGCTTCTTCCTACCCCTCTCGATAATTTTTGGAACACCTATTCTTAGTTACTGACAATTTAATGGAGGGTTCATTGTGTGCACCTGGACTCTCTGGTTATTGTTAAAATATAACCTTGTGTGGCAATCCTTAGACCCCACACGTTGCCCCAATTGAGGAATGTGCACCTGGTTATGCCGATGAACTTGTAAAATAAAAATGGTGATGGGTACCTGTTGTACCCACTCAACAATTATATTTCTGCCTATTTCACAGGACAAAAGTGAAAAATAGAAAGACACATAAAATTAAAAATTATTATGAAACTGAGTCATACAGGCAGTATCAATGGAGAACGTGAATATTAATGGAATCAAAAATTTACTGGGTAAAAAAAAGTTAAAAACACTTTAAAATTAAAAAAAAAATGTTTTGGCTTAGTTTACAGCCCAAAGAATTAGAGAAAAAGACAAAATAACTTAAATTTCAAATTAAATAAAAAATACAATGAATGGACATAGATTTCGTCAAATTTAAGGGTCTGATATCTGCCTATAGGGGTAGTTATTTTTTCGCCGCTCTTCCCACTGATGTGTAGATAGCGAAGCTTGAAGATTTTATTTCAGCACAAAAAGTCAATTTGCCATTATTTAGACCTTTTTCAAACTGACGATTCAATTATGTATCAAATTAATTGTAGCCACCAAAAATTTAACAAAACATGTGTTTTTAAAATGAAGAAATTAACCTGAATGAAGATTATTAATAAATTTAAAGACAATCAGAGCCGCTATATACCATTTATTTAATCAAAAATTAAAGAGTAATCAATAATAATTTTATAAATTGAATCAGAAAGCCTTTTTGAAAAAAAATTCTCATGTAATTTGATAAACTTACACATGTAATATCTCATCAAGTTTCAAAGCCATGTAATCTCTAAAAAAAGAATATTCATTCCTTAGAAAGCATTTTTTTCACCAACCCCAAATATTGAAGTCGAAGCTCCAATTTGAGTTTCTTTCTTCAGTCGGATGTGTCCACGCATCTAAAAGTAATTCGTAATTCTATATCGGTTTTTAGGAGGGTAAGAAAGAAAAGAACTTCACCAAAAATACTTCTTTCTGCTTCATTGTTTCGAACCAGCACAAGAATCAAACATTACTCACAAAGCGAAGTAAGTTCCCGTTGGCAACAACCTATTCATTAAAACTTCCATTTCCAATCAGAAGACTTGGAAGTAAATGGGAGATCTGAACTGAAAAAAGCAATATGACACGATCAAAAAAAAAAAAAACGGCATTTGAATGGTAAAGATTTGAAGAAAAAATGTCTCTTAATTGTATTTTTTAAATGAAGTTTCCATTACTGTAGATCTGTCAGAATCAATTTTTTCTTAGTCTCTGGTCTTATCTTGGTGATATTTTTTTAGCATTTTAATTACAAATACAAAAGATATGTGATGTTTTATGTAGGATTTTGAATAGATATTGAAGTGTTAGAAGTATTAAAATGCAATCCAAAATGTTAAATTGGTTTTATTTTAAACCGTTTGAACACTAAAAATTGTGAAGATGAGTTTAATTTTTTTCGAAAAGTTAATTAACTTCTAATTCAAACTATCTCACACACTAAACGAAAATTTTTACTTTCATATGCATCAAATTAATGTGTTTAAAAGGTTTTTAATAATAATTTATAAGTTGTTTAATAGGTTCCATTCAGTTTTGTGTTATTATAATAGTAATAGTTCTAAGTGATATTATTTCCAATTAATTTTTTGAGTTTTTCCCAGAAATCAGATAATGAAAAAGCAAGAATTAATTTAAAAGCAATATTCTAGAATTAACTGAATGTTTCCTTGAAAAAGAAGTTATTATTAGAATAGATATTCAAGCATGCCTTCTTTTATCTATCTCTCTTGGGGGTTAGAAAATCAGTTAAAAAACAATCAATCGCAAAATACAATTTTATCTTGAACAAGTACATTTTAATGAAGTTTCTAGAAGCTTCTCCTTATTAAAATTTGTGCAATCCAAACCAAAGTAACCCAAGATAGTGTTTTCAGACTATTGAAAATTTTAATAACTCTCAACAAGGTTTCTACACTCCCTTCTATTTATAGTAGGTATGTTATGGGCAAAGTGATAAATTTCATTCGTAAATTTCACTGAATTTATCACATTGCCCGTAACATATATATTGAAAAGTTTTGCAGCTCATCCTTATACAAAATACTACCCATAAATCCAAATAATAACACCCGAAACCCAAGTTAACGACGTTGCATCCCCCCTCAAAAAATCTATCTTACCCTTTCTCCTAAACAAGCAAGAGCACACTTCCCCCCTCGGAATCTCCGCAACTTTTTCAAAAGTTGATCCTCTTCCCGCGGCTCAATCGATAGAAAGGCGGTTATCGATGCCTCCAACTTTTTAGCGGCTCGTATAGCGTCACCGACCGGGTGATCCATCAGGATTTGTGTATGCAGGGCGGACAAGGAATGCTCCCTGAGTCGATAAGGGTTTTAGGTTTGACGCTCGAAGGTAACTTTTGAGCACTGCAAATCAGGTTTGGTGTGTTTACGGTGAGAGAATAACAAAGTTTCAGACTTTTCTTGGGTGTTGGGCAGTTTTGTGGCAGGATATGATTTTGTTATTTACTATTATTTAAAGTATTTTATCATTTGAAGTATACACTCCGCTTCCTAATTTCTTTACTTAGTTGATATTAAAGGGTCTCTAATTGATATTAGGGTGGATTTATATGGCTCGTTAAACGCAACGCGATTGTAAAAACTCTGTTGGAATTTCATACCGTTCTTAGCAATGAGAGCGACAGGAGTAGGCCATCCTGCTATTGATTTTATGTGTTAACACGTAGTACATTATTCATCGTTAATCAAATTTTCGATCGGGTCGCTTTTACCCCGGGTCTTATAAACACGCTCTTAATCGGAAGTACAAAGGGGAAGCTATACTGTTACACAGTTTGACTTTATACGTATTGATATATCGATGGAGTGAAGAGACAATTTACTAAACTGTCAATTTGGATCATTCCTGGAAAATGAACAACCAAAGTAAAAAGTCTAAATGAGCCTTGTGTAAACCTTGTGTAGCCTTGTATGTGTAAACACGATTTTAATTATTGGTAGATTGTATTTTACCGACTAATTTTAGTTTTACTACGCCAATGTTTGCAAGAAGAAGACGATATCAGTTATCTATGGGAAGTGTGTCACGTTTAAGAGATGGATTTGTTTTTCAGCAGTTTTGCAAAGGTCGAGCGATCAATAATTGTTAGTGAGATTTGATGTATAACTTTTTAAATCATTCTGGAACAGCAAGTAAACTTATCCGGAAATATTTTTTATTTTGTTTGCTTCTAAATAAGTTATTTTCAACAGCTGTTCACTATGACAGATTTCGCTGTTTATTCAAGAAAAAAATTTATTTTATCGTTTAAGGGGTAGTATTATATGTTATTTATTTTTTATCAAAAATGTTAAAATAAAATAGGGATATTTCGTGTGAATATTTATACTTTGAAATCTGTCAAAATGAGATATTTCAACTCAAAAATGAGCAATAATAAAATGTCTTATAGATAGCTATACTTAAATTCTTCTAAAAAATGTCAGGATATTATTCCCCTGAGAGTTGCTTCCTAGTAAGTCCTTTTAAATTAAAGGAAAATCATAGTAACTTAAAAAAAATACTTGAAGGTATGAGTATAAGTAAGAGATCCTAAAATTTTCTAGTTTCCTTATAAAAACCGAATATAATTGTTTTGAATACCACATATTGCAAGTGCAGTATGTGAATAATGGGATCTAGTATAACCCGGTCCTACCCTAATTGAATTTTATTGCGAATAGTTTTTTCCAGTTTTGAAATTCCTCTGTTCTTTACTTGCATTGGATAAATTCCATTATTCTGAGTAGTTTGAAGTTTCGGAAACATTATTTAAAAAAAATAAGTTCTAAAAGTAGGAAAATATTTACATAAGAGTTTTTGACTGAAGTTTTTTTTATAAAGATTTTTAAAGGGAGTTATCATAATATCCTTTTCAATATTCGATTATATTGATTACCAAATGGGTGATTCCATGGAACTGCGTGTTATTAAGTTTAATGAACATTTTTTATTGGTTTTTGAATGCAGTATAAAACTAAATTATGTGTTTTAAATTTAAAGATAAATTAACCTATATTCGTTAAAACATTAAAAACATTTTGTGTAATACAGAGATAGATTCTTAAAAAAATCTAAAAACAAATCTGAGTTAAACCATATGATTAATCCGTGCTTTTATTTTAAAATGAACAAAAATATTCCTTTCTTCTAAAGTTTTTGGATATATATCATTTTGAAAATAAAACTGTACGTGACCTTAAAATACTATCCAGCACTTTTAACTTTCATTCAAATATGAACCATTTATATTTTGAAGATTCCAAAACTAAACATTCCAAAAGAAAAATCAGAATCATTTGAATTACAGGATCTGACTCTAAAAGAATTCCGTTTGGATAACACGCTTGATTTTAAACTTAATGTGTTTCAGACGAGAACTTAAAAGGTTAAGAGAAGGAATCCTTTTAGAGTAAAATCCTACAGAAGGATACGGGTCTAAAATCCCATTTAGTTTGTTTTAACGAAATGCATTTAACCTCAGTTTTCATAAAGTATCTTTCTTTGTGATAGAGGTCCCCATGTTTCATTGCTCAAAATTCCACGTTCTCATTTGCATCCTGTAATGGATGAAATAGAATAAAATACATGCTGTGTACTGCTTTTTTACAGCAAGTAAAAAAGTTATTATAGGATTTTTTCATTCTGTGTAGGAAGTTTAAAAATTGCTTTTCGGAATCATATATATTTTTGTGAACAGCAGTAATTTAACTAATGTTTTTTATTGGACTGCAACGAGTTTAATTTAAAAACATTTCATATTTTTATAAAGGGCTTTGAAAATATTGTTTTCTTTTGCAACTAGAATCAAGTAATAGAAATTGAATTTAATTTTAGATTTTAATATTAAAATTAAAAAATAAAAATAAAGTTTAAGGTTTTAATATTGCTCTATAATAAGTAACATGAAACTTTTATAAAAAGCTCAATGTAAACATTTTCAATAGAATTTAATTAGTTTTCATGGAAATTACTATTTAAAGTGTTTTTTTTATAAAAGCTTTACTACTGCTTTATTAAATTAAAGAAATTTCTTCACAACCCAGTTGTTTTCATAGGCGTAACGAGGGGGGGAGTTATTGGGGTTGTAACTCCCCCCCCCCCATTACATCGACGGTTTCTAAAACATGAAAAACTGAAAAAAATTCCCTTTACAAGGAAGGCAGTTCACAAGGAGCTATTCTTTTAGGAACTAACCCAAAGGGCCTCAAAATGAATTTAAACGCTACATTGAGAGACCCCCTCTAACATTTTTACGTCTGTTACACTGTGTTTTTCCCTTGAAAGTTAAGCCTCTTAGATGAAGTTTTCAAAAAAAAATTGTTTATATTATAACTATATTATGAGGCATTTTTTAAAAGGGAGTAATATGTTGGAGGGGTTGACTGGTCGGAGTAACACCCCCCATGAGTCAACTCTAGTTACGCCACTGGTTGTTTTCCATCTGTTTATTTGTTAAGTACAGCCTAAACCAGTGGTTCTCAACCTTTTTCACTATTGTACCCCCAAAGGAAAAATATATTTTTCTGTAAACCCCTCGCATGCAGTTGCAACTAGTGGATGAAATATCACCTTCGTTTAAATGTATTACGTAAATACACTATATAGAGTGTTTTCAGGGGACGTCAGAACCAGTTATTTTCTTTTAACTGTGTACCTTCTGTAGGGCTTTTAACTGTTGCTAAGGCCGTTGTTTATCTGTTGCTAAGGCGGTTTTTAGGTATGGGATCACGTGATTGCAAATGCTCCAATAGAAGAATTCCACGGCTAGTTCATTTTCTGTAACTGTTAACCTCTGTAGGGCAAAAGACTGTAACCTCTTCTGTTGCTAAGGGCGTTGTTAGGTCCAAGTCATGTGATTGAAAATGCTCTATACTAATCTGAAAAGCATTCTTACTTACCTTTAACCTAAGTTGTTCAATCTTATTCATTCGCTATATTTTTAAATATATTCTTGTTTTAATTTACGTGTAACACATTAAAAAATAAATACAAAAAAGTTGTCAAGAGGATAAAAATACCCATGAAATATTGAATGAAAAAACTTCTTAAAGATAAAAAAAATTATTTGATTGGGCAACATTTAGTTTTGACTGGTGTCAAAATGTCTGGGAATTTATGTGATAGTAAAAAGAAAACACTACAAAAAATCTTGAAAAATCATTGAAAATTGAAAAATAAATAATTTGTGGCGTACCCCCGGTTGAGAAACAAGCCTAAACTATAGACCTCTGTGCTATAGGCCAACACATGAAACGATTACGATGTTCACAACTTCCTTTCGTTTCAGGCGTGATCATCTTCGGGTCGGACCAAGAGGTGGCAGGGGTGATACGCGCGGTGCGGCGGAGTAACTCGACGGGGCTCTTCTCGTGGATCGGCAGTGACGGCTGGAGCGCGAGATCCCTTGTCTTCGACGGACACGAAGACCAGGTGGAGGGAACAGTGTCCGTCCAACCCAGGGCCCACCCCGTGGACGGCTTCGACGAATACTTCCAAGTGAGCACCTTTCCCTGCTGTTATGAAATGCATAGGGTCAACGTGTGCTAGTAACTCTAGGGCCGAGTTAGAGTTTCACAACCACCGGTTTTATGGGGCGAAAGGCGTCCACCGGGAAAATGGTAGACAGCAGCACACAAAGAAAAGGGTGTGGAGATATTTTTGTGGTTTGGGAGTTGCTCTCCACACTCCCGTGCGAGGAGGTAGTGTTTCTTGTGCAATAATTGACCGCTAGTGGCCTATAGAGCAATAATTGACCGCTAGAGCCATAAAACCGATGGTTGTAAACGTCTTAGGGCCCAGCCACACCGAGCTCGTGTTGCGTGCTGTCACATTAAGATCGTTATCTTGACAGACGGACTTGAGGTTCCCCTCGCAGCCTTCCCAATACAAGAGAACGTTAATTAACCTCCTGGATAGTCGAGTAAACAAGAAACTCTCGACCCCCTCTCTTCTATTGGGAAAGCTGCATGGGGAACCTATAGAGTCCCTCTGTCAAGATAACAATCTTTACGGCTTTTTTTATTGCTCCTGCCACTCCTGTTTTGGTGTGGCTTGCCTCATACTCGGCCTATAGTCTGCCCGTATTCTGTTGACAAGTGGGGACCATTACTGAAAATGAACGCTTAAAAAATATCTTCACAGATAGTGGACAGTTCCTCATTAGAGTGGTTTCCAAAAAGTTTCGTCGTCTTCTATAGTCAAAACGTTATCCAGGGGTTTAAAGATGGGTTGCGAATAAATGGGGGATATACGTAAATAAAAGAGACGACATTATCATGACCACTAAGATTTACAATGTCCCGAAGGATTTAAATGGAGACCAGTCAAACTCCAGATGCTTAAATCAAAAAGATAAGGTTTCAGCGCATACTCAATTTTGCTCAAACGTTTTTCAATGAATTTAGCTTACCTTGATTTGTAATTTGACTCATGCATTTACTCATAAAAATCATACATACGTACAAAACCATGCGGCAATGAGTCACAGAAAACATATTGGAGTCCCTGCGTGGTCATTATTACCTGAAATGTAGATGCTGCTAGAGAAAACCAGATCTTGTACTATCTTCTCTCCAACATTTCACTCGCTAAAAAATTCAACTTCCTTTCAGAGCCTGACGGTGCACAACAACCGGCGCAACCCGTGGTACACGGAGTTCTGGGAGCACTTCTTCAACTGCAAGTGGCCTGGGAGCGTGATCACGCCTTACAACCAGTTCACCAAGAACCTGTGCAGCGGAGAGGAGGTGATGTCGGCCGAGAACGGGTACGAGGCCGAAAAGCAGCTGCAGTTCGTCAGCGACTCTGTTCTCGCCTTCGCCTACGCTCTCAAGCAACAGCACCTGGAGCTGTGCGGTGGAGTGCCGGGTCTCTGCCCCAAGATGAGCCCCATAGACGGAGCTGTGCTGCTCAACTATTTGAAGAATGTTTCCTTTAGAGGTTATTTATTTTGCTGGTTTTTGATCCTGCTTTAAAAAATTAGCTTATTTTGAAACCTAAGATAGGAAAAATTTCCAGTTTATGGTTGTTTATACGTACTAGTGTGTTCGAACGAGCAGTTTGATAATAATCATTAATGGTACTGAAAACGGTAAAAGTTCCAGTAGAGACTGTTATAGTATTCTTATTGTGTTTATTCTTGCATTAGAATCAATTTTTAATCGATGATAGATGCATTTTACTCCTTAAAATTCAACTTGATTTCAGAGCCTTACGGTGCACAACAACCGCCGAAACCCTAAGATGTCAATACTTTTCCATTTTGTGAGCAGCATAGTTCACTTTCTAGATAATGTTTTAGTTTTAGCCAATAGGCAATTGCACAAAATCTATACTCGACAGCAACGTTTCCTGATCCTATGGTGTCACTAACAAAGAATGAAGAACATCAATTTAAAAAATATTGTTAAACCTATACGTTACTATGTATACGCATTAGGGTGGTCCTTATTTTTAAAGTTTGGAAATCTTTATGCGACGCCCCCCCCCAAATTGTTCCATCATACAAATAAATGATTTTTACAAAATTGTAGCTCAATCAAAAAATTTAAACCCGTGCCGCAAAAGCCTTAAAGTTTGAAAAAAATACTGATTTTTTAACAAAACATAAAAAAAACAAAGATTAAACCCTCCCATATTCTTCTTGATTTTTTTATGAAAATCTAATATAGTTATAGTTATAATGTTCCAGATTCCATTCTTCTATCACCCTTCTTTCAGTAGTAAAAAATTTTTAAAGTAAATTTAACTCTTGTAAAGATGTTTTTCCTGCATTATAAAACAGCTAATAACTCTAGAACTATACAACTTAAAAACCTGAAATTAGTGCCATTTTGTTTGTAATTTTATTATCTTTGATTTGATGTGCAACATAACCGCCTTTCTTAAAATTTTTTTTTCAAAATTTAAAAAAAAATGGGAAACAATTTAAATAAAAAAAATTATTAAGTAAATTTAAAGTTTTTCAACTCCCAAAATAAACATTTCTGCCAAATTTCAAGTTAAAATAGAATTTGCTCATGTAGAAAAAAATAAAAATTCTCGAAATTTTGGCAAGTCCCTTAACATTCCATGTAATTTAATAAAAAAAGCGATTCACTCATTGGGAATTCAGAAACTCCCTTGAGGGTGTTCATACGATTTGTACCATGCAAAAAAATTCACTTAAATTTCAGAAAATACAACTATTAGCCGTATCGGTACAAAATCTTACTAGATAATTCATTTGTTACGTAAGTTTAAGTTTGAATATTGAGTCAACCTATTATTATTTAGAATTATGATTTTATTTCATATTTTTATCCTTCAAACACTTAACTTTAATTAATTTCCTTTGATTTGACACGTTGGAAGTGAATTCAGGAAAATCTAAGGAAAATTCAGGTGAAATAAGGCATGTTAAATTAAGTTGGAAACTAGCTTTGTAAGATTTTGTACCGAATCGGTTAATAGTTGTATTTTCTGAAATTTAAGGGAATTTTTTTGCATGGTACAAATCGTATGAACACCCTCAAGGGAGTTTTTGAATTCCCCATGAGTGAATCGCTTTTTTTGTTAAATTACATGGAATGTTTAGGGACTAGACAAAATTTCGAGAATTTTTATTTTTTCTACATGATAAAATTTTATTTTCAACTTGAAATTTGGCAGAAATGTTTATTTTGGGAGTTGAAAAACTTTAAATTTACTTAATAAAAATTTTTTATATAATTTTTTTTTAATTAAATTTTTTCCCATTTTTTTAAATTTTGAAATTTTTTTTAAGAAAGGCAGTTATGTTGCACATCAAATCAAAGATAATGAAACTACAAACAAAATGGCACTAATTTCAGGTTTTTAAGTTGTATAGTTCTAGAGTTATTAGCTGTTTTAAAATGCAGGAAAAACAACTTTACAAGAGTTGAATTTACTTTAAAAAATTTTTACTACCGAAAGAGGGGTGATAGAAGAATGGAATCTGAAACATTATAACTATAACCATATTAGATTTTCACAAAAAAATCCAGAAGAATATGGGAGGGTTTAATCTTTGGTTTTTCTGATGTTTTGTAAAAAAATCAGTATTTTTTTAAAACTTCAAGGCTTTTGCGGCACGTGTTATTATTATCCGAATGAGCTTAAATTTTGCATACATTATTATTTTCTATAGTGACACAAAACTAGGGGGCGTCACCAACGGAATTCCCCAAAAAAAATTTTACCATACAAATAAGGACCACCCTAATACGTATATAGCGTCATTTTATCCCGATTTGCGTACCGAAACTAGAAACCTAACAGGCTCCCTGTTTAAGCAGTTTCTGCTTCCACGTAGGGACGTCATAGGGTCCAGAAACGTCGTTGCTGTCGAGTGTGATTACGTCTACTGTTTTCAAAATTAGACAAGTACCTATATTCCATCCATAATACACTAGTATTGACATAACTAATTTTTAAATGTTGCTAAAAGATGAGTGAAAACATGATCATCCTCATTATCTAAATATGAAATAGTTCCGAAAATAATGTAAAAATGTGAATTTATTCAAAACCTGAATAACTAACATAATACATGATTTCTTGGAAATATTAATAGTGAAAAAGTTTTTTTGTTCACCTGTGAAACTTTTAAAAGTAGTTTTTGGAAAGACAGATGCTTTCAACCCCCTTCTCCATGTATATAAGTAATAATATATACTTAATATAAGTAACAAATAACTTTAAACATGATGTAATAAAATGTGTAAATGCTATTAATTTAATAACATAAAACTTTTATACAAAGGGGGATTTCATAAAAGTTTCTATTAATTAAAAATTACGATATCGACTGTTATTAAGAAAATAATATTATTCTAATGGTTTATATATTTTACAGAAAGTTTTATCTCAAACTAGAAGAGTACACACCTCTTCCTAAAACGAATCCGGGATTCCAGATTTTCAGTGACCCGCAATATCCATTTTATGACTTGAATTTATGATTAAGTTACAAAAGTTGGGATGAGAAGTAACGAGAAAATGCTTTTGACTCCTAAAGTTTTATGAGTCTTTTCCCCCTAAATTTGAATTCTTGACGAAAATATGAATTTCCCTACCAAGAATAAGCGAAATTGTAAAGGTATTAAAATTTTTCCTTGTTTGGCGAATAATGTAGATTGCACTTTTCTCTTTCGTTAAATTCATTCTTTCACTCAATGTAGGAAATGCCAATTAACCACGATCACATAAGTTTCTCAGTTTTGCTTAATGGTTATAAAAGTTTTCAATAGAGAATTGTGGTTTTTCGAAGATAAAGCTTTATTTCAATAGAAATGCACAGGAATTTGATAAATTGAAAAACATAAACGACGAAGGATTTTAATACCATCTAAAGAATATAAAAAGATTTCCTTCAAAATTTTTTTCATTAAATCTTTGTTTAAAAAGACAATTATAGTTTTAATCCCATTGCTTAGAAAATTTTTGCGAAAACTCTGTCTACCAAAGTGTTAATTATAAGACGGAATTACTTTTCAACGAAACTCAGGTAAATTAAAGTAAATAATTGAAGTTATCCGAAATATTTTCATCCAAAATTAAAATAATATTTTTATTGGAAATTGAACAATGAGTAAACATCTTTTATTTATTTATGCATGATTTTTCCAAAAGAATGTAAATTCTACGCAAGATATGCACTTTGTATTCAAACATCATTCGGCGTTTTACAAGATTAACCATTGTTCTTTTAAGTCTATAGAGGGAACTTTTACTTTTTTTTGTATCTTTATTATTGGCTATTCCTCTATGTGAACTGTACGAACACAAACATAATATGTAAATTTTTATTCTGTTTTTGTTAGCACAAAATCAACAGTTCTGCTTTTATAAACCTAAAGAGAGAAGTTACGTGTTTTTATTCTCACCCTTTTTATTTATTTTTCTTTATGCATAAGTTACTAATGCGCAGCAGTCAAAGTAATCTTCTCAAAGCAAGATGAAACAACATTTATTTTTCAAAGTATCGTTACACAGGCCTACATTTCCTTCATGGCAGCGTTGGTTTTAGGAATGAATATGAATCGATCTAAAGCTCTGAATTAGATATGAAATCAGTTTTTTCACCACCTCTATTTTTTAGATCAGCGTTTTTAAGTGCAGTTTTACCAACATTTCACTGCTATAACTTCGTTCTGCACGGTTCGAAATCGCATTTAGGAAGATTGATGTCTGCAAATTTTCCGTGTACGGGGTGAGACCAAATATATAGACCCGTGATCATGATTCAAAATGAGATTGGGAAAAGTAACCTAGTTGAAGTGTTCCCAGTAGACTACACTTCCCTTACAAAGTCATGAATGAATAATGTTTGTTTTATGTGTTTCCTCCCTTCTACTTCTTATTTCAACATTAAATTCCTATTTTCAGGCTTAAGCGGCGACGAGTTTCAGTTTTCGGAAAACGGCGACGGCCCGGCTCGGTACAACATCATCCACTTCAAGCAGATCACTCCAGGGAACTTCAAGTGGATCCGGGTGGGGGAGTACCGCGACGGAGAACTCACCCTGAACCTAGAAGACATCCGGTTCAGGCGCGAGGAACCGGACATGCCCATCTCCGTCTGCAGTCTTCCGTGCGGTATCGGACAGGCCAAGAAGTACGTGGAAGGCAGCAAGTGCTGCTGGCACTGCTTCAACTGCACCAAGTACCAGATTCTGAAGTACGAGACCACCTGTTACGACTGCCCGCTCGGGTTCCTGCCCAGCGCCGATAAGACCCTGTGTGAGAGGTTACCCACCCAGTATATGAGGCTTGATAGCTACTGGGCCATAGGGATTATGATATTCGCATCGATGGGCATCGTCATCACCGCGTTCGTTATCGCCGTGTTCATCAAGCACCAGGATACCCCCGTGGTTAAGGCTTCAGGAAGGGAGCTGAGCTTCGTGCTACTCGGGGGGATATTCCTGTGCTACGCGATAACGTTCCTTTTGGTGCAGAAGCCGTCTGATATCAAGTGTGGTGCTCAGAAAATCGGGATTGGGTTGTGCTTTACCACTGTCTACAGTGCTGTGCTTACCAAGACCAACAGGATTGACAGAATTTTCAGGTCTGGGGCAAAGAGCATAAAAAGACCCAACTTCATCAGCCCCAAATCCCAACTCTTCATTTGCGGGGTGATCGTCAGTATACAGGTCATACTGTCAGCCATGTGGATGGGGTTCAGCCCCCCTAAGGCCATCCTGTACCACCCCACTCCTGATGAGAGTCATCTCGTCTGCGCGGCATCTATCGATGCCACGTACATGGTGGCTTTCGCTTACCCAATGGTGCTCATAATCATCTGTACTGTGTACGCGATTCTGACGAGGAAGATTCCAGAAGCCTTCAACGAGTCCAAGTATATTGGGTTCACGATGTACACGACCTGCATCGTGTGGCTGGCGTTCATCCCCCTCTACTTCACGACCACAGATCACGACGAGATCAACGTGTTCACCATGTCCGTGACCGTGAGTCTGAGTGCGACAGTGACGCTGTTCTGCCTCTTCACCCCCAAGCTCTACATCATCCTGCTGCACCCTGACAAGAACGTGAGGCAGCCGCTCATGAACCAGAGCAAGTACGCAGGGCACAACGATCATCGAGTGGGCAATAAAGTAGAACGTGCAACCATCTCTGAAGGTAGGTATACTATTATCACTTGAAAATTGACCTGTTGGTTTGAAAAAGGGAATGAGTCCAAAACCCAAATTTTAGAACCCCCCCCCAAAAAAAAACAACTGTAGCTATAGGTAATGGAATTTTCGTTGTATAACCACCACAAATGTTTACTGGAAATTCGGAACCCTATTGAGAATGCAACATGATCATCGAAAAAATATACGCAAATACAAAGCTATAGTACGGTTGTGTGTGTGAAAAAAGTTAATTTCCATACTTATAAAAATTCCAGATGACAAAAATCTTAAAAATCACTTCAGACGATTAAATTATATTTCTGCTTGGTTCCCAGCACAAAAATTAGAAACAGAAAAAACTAAGACAAATATCATTCAAAAGGGTTATGAAACTGAACCATTTAGACATTTTAATATATTTTAATGGGGTCAAACATTTATTTGATAAAAAAAAACGTAAAAACTACTTTACAATTAAAAATAAATTTTGTTTTGGCTTAGTTTACAGTACGATAAGAAAAGAAAGACAAATTAACTTACATTTCAAATTAAATAAAAAATATCTTTCAAATCCTAATTGAATTGTCAGTTTGAAAAAGGTCCAAATAAAAGCAAATTGATTTTTGTGCTAAAAAAAATCTCCAAACTTCGCTCTATACATGAGTGGGTAGAGGGGAAAATAACTACCACCTACAAGCAGATATGGCCCCTTGTATTTGGAGAAATCGATGTCTATTCCTTTTAAAAGGAATTTGCTTTCTCCTTTTAAAAGGAATAGACATAGATTTCTCCAAATACAAGGGGCCATATCTGCTTGTAGGTGGTAGTTATTTTCCCCTCTACCCACTCATGTATAGAGCGAAGTTTGGAGATTTTTTTTAGCACAAAAATCAATTTGCTTTTATTTGGACCTTTTTCAAACTGACAATTCAATTAGGATTTGAAAGATTATCTCAAATGCTCATCCTTAGTATAAATGTTACGGGCAATGTGATGAATCTATTGCTAAAGGGGAGGCGGGTAATGTGATAAATTCAATGACATTTATTAATGAGTATTCATCAATTCGCCCGGAATACGCGAGCATTATTAATAATACCTGGATTTATCATATTGTCCGTAACATAATCACATACTATTATTAGAATATTAATTTTATGTAGAATTTTTAGGGTGTTTCTATCTTTCAAAAGAAAATCCCCATAACTATTTATAGTTACAAAGGTTAAGGGTAACAAAATATCAAGAAAAAAAAGAAACATTGAACCACTTATGCTTTCACTTAAATTTTCGCTTCCATAAATATTTGGGTATTCAAATAGATTTTAACTTGAAGTGGAAAACTCACATAGGTGATCTATGCAAAAAACTACGCTTTATTTTAATTAGATTTCATCACTTGAAGAATAAAGTGAATAAGTTGTTCTTAAATACATTATATTATTCTTGGTTTTATTCTCTATTAAACTACGGTATTATTGTCTGGGGAGGAGACTACAAAACTAACTTATCTCCATTAATCTCCCTTCAAAATAAATGCTTCAAAATTTTAAACTACAAACCTTCGACACCCAACCATTTAAAATCTATAAAACTTCTACCTATACGCTACATTGCTTTCTTTCGTATGATTTATTTTTTATATCGTAATAAAACAATATGTGAATATAAAAATCAAATTTCAGAACGGAGACCTAATGAAATATACCAAATACCGCGCTTCAATAAAGAAATCTTCCGCAAACATTTTTGTTATTTAGCACCTAAATTATTTAATGGATTAACTTTAGACCTACAAAACATCTCAAGTAATAAAAAATTTAAGAATTTGTTATTTGATTTCTTATTGGTCATTGATGATTTAGATGTTTTTTTTAAGTTATAGAAGCAACATGTAATTTTAATGCCTATGCTGTTTTGCCATTTATCTCTTTGTATTTGTCATTTAAATTGTGTTATTATTTTTTTTTTTATGTACATATGTATTGTGTATTAGTTATATTTTAAGACACTTTTTTTTTTTCGATTTTATTTCCTCATCTGTACTAAATTTGCTTGTAATAATTTTTTTGGTCAGCTAAATGGGCATGTGCCCCAGTCTGACTAATATGCCTTCCCCCTATTTTCGATTGTATCGCTTTGTACAAAAATGAAATAAATTATTATTATTATTATTATTATTTTTCAATACAATTTCCAAAGGTAAATGTGATATTCTAAACTATCATAGCACGGATCTCTCCCTCTCTCTCTTACTTAATACCACTTTATACTTCCTCAACTGTATTAAAACACTTCTCAATTAGTATGACAAAAGTAAAGAAGTGTCGCATAAAATATTTCCAAAGGATAATTCTACACAACACCATGTCAGAAAAATAAAATGAGGGGGAGTATTCGTGGCTCGATTCTTCCTTTACGACTCAAACTTTCTCCACAGCGCACTTTAAGAACCCAGCGACACGTGACAAAAATCAATTGATATGCCAATTTCTCTGCTGTCTGCACTCCCGCACACATCAGAAATGGTAATTTAACGGCTCTCACACCGAGAGCGACGTCGAGAAAACCATTCCAAAAGGTGACAAGGAAACTCGCCATCTTAATGGGGTCCGATGAAATTCCCACCGCTTTTCGTTTATCATTACGTTTGGCAGCGATTCCATCAGCATCTGAAGCAAACTCGGTTAAGAATTTCATTTGGTGAGTCGCACTCTCTTCAGGGGCAGAAAAATATTTCAACCCTGAAGGGTTGACACTGTTTCATGGATATTCTCCGAAGCTAACATGGTTCGAAGAATTGAAATGAAATTTTGCCCTTGCTCTTTTTGGTAGAAGTTGGGCCTTCCCGAGCGTAAATGGCGGGTAAAAAATATTTGATAAGCGAAGGCAAATTGGGTCTGCTGCAGACTGTCAGGACTCTGTAAGAAGATCGAAGGCAGTGATTTTCCTAAAGAAGCGAGATTTCTCTTTTCTGGCTGATTTGTTTACCGCAGGTTTTAGGTTTTGTTTCGTTTTGAGTCTCTGGGGATGCATAAAGAGAGGGATGATTACCAAGGCGGGTGATCTCCCTGAATACTTGGGGGAAATGCAGTGGAATTTTTTGTTAAGTCGTGACTTTAGTCTCCCGAAATGTAATAAAAATGGCTGAGGAATAGAATGTATCTCTTATGGATGGGAAGCAAAATGATTGAGATTTGTGCGCTGTTGCATGAGGATTTATTTCCACAGATTTGTTACCTATGCCATCGAAAAAGAAATTAAATTTATTTCTCTACTTCGATGCTTAAAATTGGGCAGCAATGTCAATCCTCAAGGCATTTATTGTAAATCTTACCGAACTCTGAAATCTATTCTGAAATTTTATCTTAGTCATGAATGAGACAGTGATGAAAGAATGTCATACTTGGTTTTAGTTTTAAGTAAAAATGTTATTTAAATCATCTTGATAAAATCCAGTAGCTTGACATTTTTACTTTAAATGTGGATTTGCTTTTGAACAAGGGCCCAAATTTTGCTGTATGTTAACGTTTAAGAAACCTACTCATAAGTTGTTTTAAAATAATTTTACCGATGTAACTATAGAGCATTTTCAATCACATGACTCTGCCTAACAACGGCCTTAGCAACGTTGTTTATTCGCCAAGTGACGTCATGTGCGAATGTTGCTATTGGATACTTCTATGTCCCGCCCCTAACAACAGCCTTAGCAACGTTGATTTTGTCCTCCAAGTGACGTCATGTGCGAATGCTCTATTCAACATTACTAATTTTGATCGGCTGTTACTTCGGTTTTAAGAAAAATTTTTAAATGCGGCATTTTAAATTTTAAAGTATAAATACAAATGCATAATTTAAAATCCCATTTGTTTATTCCCAAAATTAACAATACTTCTAAGTGTACTTATATTAGTCTTATGACACCTTAAGAAATAATTACTAACTTATTCATTACAAAAGCATTTAAAATTATTATGTTATTGAGGTCTTAAGAAAGCTTGATTTCCTAAATAAATTTAAATTTATTTATATCTAATATCGTAACTAGACCATCCATTATCCTTAATGAGACCACAAGAATAATTTGTACACCTCGGTGAAATATTTGTCAACTCATTTTAGATAATATCCACAAATTCGTCATAGAAAACTCCTAATTGTTTCCATTTCATGATAACATAATTAAATATCTCTCGTGTTCTGAATGAAAAGGAATTAAAAATACATTATTTCATCATTAACGTATGATATTGATGAAAGTAAATTAGGTAAAAAAATTAATGAGATTTTAAATTATTACAGAATATTTAAGCATAAATGGGAAACCTTACTCTCTTACAGAAGTTTGCATAACTGTTAAAATTTTACCTCATTAGTCTTAATAATAACCTGTGCTATATAAAGTCTGGTTTTCCTAAATTAATAAATGTAACACTCATTACGCTAATAAGCCGAAATTGTAAACCCGCTTTACACTGTTAATGTCATTATCTCAAAATTTCAATACCTAAAAGTTATAAAAGGAGGAACTTCGCAATTCAATAACTTTTTAATGAGTCGCGTTTTTTATATAGTATACTACATAAATATACAAAAAAAACCCCCATGATATCATAAAAATAAAATAAATAAACTATTGGTTAAGTTTTTTTGATCTTCCTAAATTCTACAAAACAAAATCTAAATTAATTCCACTTTCAAACACGTTTAATTTAAATATTGGAGTTGAATAGCGTAAACTTTAATTCGGAGGGATTAAATAACACAGAAAATTTTGAGACAGATACATAATACGAATTCCCAATAAAACTTTTAACTCATTTTAAATCTTTTCCTGTAGTTTTACTCTTTTTTTTTTACTTATGGTAGTCGCACTAATATTATATTAGAATAACTTCCATTCATCATTCATGTCTTCTAATCAGACGTTGGGAGCAGAGATGACAACGACTGGTCAATACCAGAGACAATCTTTATTCCTAAGAGGAAGCTAATAACGTTGGGTAACCCTAGGATACCATTAATAACTTAATCAGCAGTGTCTTACTGCTATAGTTAATGCAAGAAACCTAAGCAGTATTATTTGTTTTCTTCTTTGGGTTATTTTTTGTCTCAGTTAAGCTTAATTTTTAAAGATATTTAAATTATGAAAGTAAGAATAAATGGTTTTTAAAACTCTATTAATATCACTTTAGTATTGAATGAAAAAATACAGTGTTTTAATTTTATACAAACATTTTTTGACAAAAATTTAGTTTTGTATTCTTTTTTGGTTTAATTTTAGTATATAACTTCCTCAATTACAAAAAACATGAACTGTTTTATTTTTCAACAAGTTTTTGTTTTCTTTAAAAACCAGAGCTAAATAAATTCTGGTTAAATCATAAAGCGCTTTCACTTTTACTTTTTAAGAATTGTTGTTTCAAGAGTGTATTTTTTTCTAAAATGAGGGTTCCCTTTTAAATTTTGACCTTTGTAATTGACATTATCCCCTCCAAGCATTTTTTAAGATGCCAACATTAGTTCTGTTAAGGAAACTATAGTAACGAGTAACTATTGGTTAAGATAACACATTTTTCATAAATATTGTGCGTTAAGATTATTGTATCAGAATCTTCATTCTCTCTCTCTCTCTCTCTCTCTCTCTCAAATACTATATTAAACCTTGGAAATCATGAATCTGTGAGGATCATATCAGTATCACTTTAGTATTAAAAGTATTATTATTATTAAAAGTAATTAGTATTAAAGTATTATTTAGTATTAAAAGTAAGTATTTTATTATTAGACATGGTCCCCTCTTGGTTGTATAGATTTTATATGCTTAACCTGCAGGACTATTATAAAAATAGGATAGATATAGCAATATCATCGCTTAAAGAAGCTATTTAATTGACGTGTTATTGAATACTTGTTTTTTTTTATGAACACTTTCTTGAGAGTTTTTTTTTAGAGTTAAGTTGGAGATCCTTTACAATTTAGTAGCGAACATGTTTCCAGTAATACCAAACAAGATAGGGATACTAATTCCTCCCACTGGTAGCCACAAGGAGTCCCCTAACGGATGTAACATTTTCATGCGCTTCTATAAGTCGATTATAAATAAAAGAGCTTACAGTTTGCATTTCTCAGAAGCTTCCCTTCAAAAGGGTCCTATTCAGAACCAATTTCAAAAAACAAATAAGCATTTGAGGGACGTAAAACTCACAAATAAATTGAAATTCTTCCAGTTCTCGAAACTTCTCCAAACGTCATTTTCGCTTCAATGCTACTCTAAACAAAATAACGCATTACCAGGAGTCCAAATGACTTCTTTCGACATCGCATCTGGGAAAGAGACGCAAATATTTTCAGAAACTTGACCCACCCTCCCCCATAAACATCACCCACGAACTCGGAATAAACAAGCCGCTTTTATTTCGAATTCCTCGCGACTAATTCCGAAGACTTTCGCTTTTATTCTGTCACACCGATTCGTCAACGAAAGTGTGTCCAATAGAGGCGCCCGAATGTTAGGGAATTTCCCAATGAATAAATTTGTTTTCCTTGGTTGAACCTACATCCGGTTCTTTTGAGGGATTCCCGTAGGGAATGCATGTTGACTCGGAGAGTTCTGGTGGGCCGGAGATAGTTTCCAGAACGACCTAGTTTTTAAATCTTAAAAAGGATACATGATTCAAGAGTTTCGACTGAATTTCGATGAGGTTTCTGTTAGAGATGGATATTTTAGTATAATTGAGGGTGATGCATGATAAATTTACTTTGCGTGGTATAGATAATTGTAGATATGTATTACTAAAAATGTAAGTTAAAAATACTAATAGTATGTACTCTAATTTATCATTGCTTTTAAATTACCTTACGAAGTCTAGGAAAAGTGAAACTACTCATCAACACGTGTGATAAAAAACATACAAGTTTGTTTATCCACACCTTACAGGAGTTTTAACTTTTACCCCTTGGCGGTTGTTAACCCACTAACTTTAAATTTAAGTGTTTTAACACCGTTATGAATTGTTTATAGAACCAAAGGATTAAAACCACATTACTGTAGATTTTTTATTCAGTTTATGCCATGGGCTAACCCTTATAATATATTTAAAAATTCACTACTCTATTTTTAATGAAGTTAAACGTGTAATTGTTTTACAATTCAATGAAAGTTCATAGATGTCTTCTTGGAAATTTGGTTTAACTTTAATACATCAAATCGAAAAAGACCCCAAAAAATTTCGAGATAGCCAGTTTTCGAGGCAACAAATTTTTCGAGACATTAAAGTTTTCGTGGTATCAAAGTATATAATAAAGTTTATAGTGATTAGTGACAATTCTGACTGAAAATCCATAAACCTATTGACAAATATTTTGAATGAAAAGTTCTTCACATCACAGTTAATAATGTTTTTCTTCTATTAAACTGCTTAGACATGGATTTTTCTGAGTTGAATTGAAAATTTGAACGCCATAAAGAGTTCATTCGCTTAATTGTATTTATGCTGAACTACAATATTATCTTCCATAAACGGCGTAAAAACTTAATATAACCACAAAATATTTTTTATTTTTCCCTTACGTTATTTTATTAACAGCTGAATCAACAATTCTAATGAGATATTTATGAAGATTAAAGCACTTGGTAATAATGAAAAGGAAATGAATGTTCTAAAGTTAGATGGTTTTATGATCAAGAAAATAAAGTAAAGAACAAGGTTATATAGGCTTGCAGGTTTATGATCTATCACTTCTTATTTCACTTCAAAGAACGCAGGTAGTTAATTTTCATGGAGTTTGAAAGTTTATTATAATCATAAAATATGAAGAATCGTAATTTTGACAGCACGTGTGAATTTTCTGTGACATGGAAGATATGATAGTTAGATTTTACTTACCATTACAAGTATTGCTATCGTTTCTTTGCAAGATAAATAATTTAATATAACCGCAGTAAAAACTAGTATTAGGTAGCTCGTATGTTTTGAATGAAGATTTTGTTTGTTTTGTTCTTAGATCTTGTATTGATTAGATTCTTTGAAGTTTATTGGTACTCTAAATATATATGGTAGATATTTTATTAGGGGGGTTTAGTTGGCAGTGTTTTTGTTTTTCGATGTATAACTTTTGTCCATAATACTTAGAGAAAATTTTAATTTTATGTACTCTATCTACCATTGGAATTTCAAGGCTCTGGCACCTTAGAGGAAAAAAATAAAGGCAGAATGCCAATTAGCCCCGAGTACCAACCCCGTCTCAACTAATATTTAAAATATCAGAAAAAAAATCTGGGCAGAAATTTCCAAAAGGCGGCCGACGTGAACGAATGCAAATTTATATCCCCATTACCTTGTAGTGGAAAAAATATTTTTATTTCACTCAGTTAGAAAATTAAATGTATTCAAATTAAAGGTATTCTTAAAAATTAATTTCGAACTAAATTCCCGACCCATCCTTTTGTTCTCTTTAGTAACATTTAATTCTGTAAAATATTTACACTTCGGTCTCATTGCAAAGTAACATATCACAAACTTCATTTACTTTCCATGTTGGATTTAAATTAATTTCTTCTCCTTGCACTTACAAAGCATTGATATTCCCCTGCATTTTATCTCTAATGTACGAATGAAATTTTATTTCTATAAATGAGAATAGTATACCAAAATATTCAGAAAATTTAAAAAAAATAGTATAGTTTTTATTGATAAGATTTTGTTTAAGTAAAAAATATCACTTTTTCAATTTCCAAAGGAATTTTTCTCCTTTTCGTTTAATCTTTTTTTTTTCAATGATGAAGGTTTTTAATATATCTTTTGAATAAAGCGTCACTTTTTACTAGAGTGTCCTAGCAAACGTTTCCCCTCTAAAATAGCACTGGGAATTATATAAAAGTTTGTGAACCAAGGCAATTCATTAAAAACATCTTAGTTTACAAAATACTATGTTATGAACGAGCTGTGTGGTAAATTCTAAATTTAGCATTTTTATATTATGATTAAAATGCTCTTTATTATTTTACAGGTTCCTTAGAGCCCAGTGATATAAACTACAGGTCCAATACAAGTCCTCCTACCCCTAAGAAACACGTCTCTTGCGGCACTCAAACCAGCAATGATATTACAGCTTCTCCAGGCATTTCTAGATGCGTCAGCTGTACTGTTATAGGTACTATCAAAAATGAAGAAACTGATATGCAGCTATAAAAAGCTCACAATTTTCTTTTACTTAAATGTTACAGTGTAAATAGACTATTGGACTTGTGACGAACAAAACCTATTTATACCTACTTGTGATAGATATTTCAATACGTTTAATATTTACTGTTAATAATTTTAATATTTTATAAAGTATTTACAGTCTTAAAAGTTTATTTTGATTTTAAAAATGAATTTTTACTTCTTATATCGTTGAAAATTTACGCACTGAATTTTGGATGAAAATCTTTTAAACATGGTAAAGTGTTTTTGTTTGAAAGCAAAATACCATCCTTCGTATTTCTCTAACATATTATATAAATTAGATTGTTGGATTAATTTACATTTCTTTGAATGATTTGTTTATAATAAGATAGATAATTCTCTATATTTATATGCTCTAAAATTTAAAAAAGTTAAACTCTGCAACTTAACAAGAACACAAATATACTGCACTTAATAAATATCATAAATATCTTTCTAAACAGTAATTTAATCCCAATAAAATACATTGAGGTAGACAAGGTTAATTTTTGAGAGTTAATTGAGAAACACTCACACAGAAAGGCCAATTAAATACTTTCTTTGCACCATCTAACTATTCTCTTGAAGATTTTTCCCAGATAAAAGATGTGACCAGATTGATTCTTTCTTGGTCAAAACTTCTTCCTAAGAACACCTTTTGATCTTTCTTTCGAAGTTTTCTTCGAAAGAGTTCTTCCAAACCTCTCTTTATGAAATACCAATTCATAACGTAAAAGTTCGACTTTTTTTTTGCCTTTGTAACTCTTTTTTATTTTACACGTTTTCTTTTTCCTCAGAGAAAAATGCTTTCTCTGCACACCTCATTGGGGCTGATATCCTACCTACTCTTCGGTGGTTTTCTTCTCTTTTTTACAACACTTCAATAGAATCCATCTTTTATTTTGTTTATTTAGCCGGTATTTAAAAGTAATTCAAACCGTTTTCACATTAATAGCAACTAAAAAAAGTTTTTTCTCTTGGTTACCTTTTTCAGATCGTTCAAAATAAAACTATTTTCCCTTTTTTTTCTTCTTATTTGATTAATTTAGAACGAATTCCCTGAAGATGAATTTCTTAGTTTAAAAATGATTTATCACACGTTACTCCTTTATACTATATTTCCGATATAGTTACATATAAGGAAACTAATTAAAAACTCGAATGATAGTAGTACACTAAAAAAGAACATACCTTTACACAGGGTTTGAAATCAATTCTTATTCATTCTATGTCTTAAAAAGTTCGTTGTCCTGTAAATGAGACTTAGTAGAACTATAAAATTTAGAACTTAAAAATACGAACTGAGTTAAGTGAACTGGCACAGAATCCTTTTATTGTTAATGAAAAGTTTATAAATGATATTAAACATACATCATTCCTGTACAAACCAGTTTTTATCCTGCACGGCTCCACTAGAGCCTAAAATATGGCGTCAAAAAGAACATACACTAAGAAACGAAAAACCCCTAGTACACCTGTCGAACATCGCGTCATTTTAACCAATTTGACTTAAATTGGCTCAAATTTCAATACTGTCACCATGTTAATGTCTCTGTGTTGAAATTTCCACCAATTTTTACATGTTTGCCATGTTTGTTTGGTTCTCTTCCCTCTTGAAGATATATTTCCAGCTCCAATGTTGTCAGATATTCGATGTTTTAGCAGATTATCAATATTCACAACATATTCTTAAAATTTAATATTCACAATATATTCTTAAAATTTAATATTCGTGTAAGACCATTTTATCTTGAAATAGTCATACGTGAATTTTAAATTTGATAACTGTTTAGGAGATGAAATTTTCCATCTCTCGTGCATCTTGTTCCCTATGGATTTTTGCAGTGATTTTCCTCCATCATACCTTCAGACATTGGTCGAATCCAATTCATGTCATCTGTGGCACTCTACATTCAATTAGGACCCAACACGATATTTAACAGGTGTACTTGTTTTTATTTTCTCTTCAGTGTTTTTAATCCTTTATAAGTATTCAACTGCTAAATTAAATATATATCTTTAATTCAATATGTTTTAATCATTTATCTACAGAAAAAAGGTACACATACCTTTTTTAGATTAAAAGTAATGAGGAAAAAAATTTTCAATTAGAAAAATGGTAATAAAGTATTGAGATGTTTGAAGTATTAATTAAGTGTTGAGTTGTTTGAAGATTATATCTGTTATCAATAAAAAGCACTTACTAATTAAATTATTCTTTAGAATATCATTATTTTCTCTTTATTCATTAAAATCTTTTGATATCTTTTCTTTTATCAAAAAGCAAACATTATGTGGTGACTAAAGTCTTACATAACTTGTTATGCTTCGCATATGAGGCTTGTTGTAGATGAAAAATTTTTAAATGAGTGAATTATTTACCTATGATTTGCGTTACTTGTGTACCTGTTTAACTATCACTACTGCAACATAGATTTTATGAATACAGACTATAAAATATTATCGTAGTTTTAAGAATTGGGAATTCTTACATTGGTGCATATATTACTTATGAACCAAAGGTTCTTAAAAGTGCTCTCAATCGAGAAGACAACTTTGATTCGAAAGTTTGTGAAATTTTTCAAAATCTTTAAGAGCATTTTATTTTGATGGTGGAGAGCATCACAAATTCCTTATGTTATTAGCCTGCTATGTTCTGGTCTTATTTTCTTAGTCTCTTATAACTCAATTTCAACTGCTATGTCTTAAAATCATAGTAAAAATTAACTAAATTTAGAAATAAGATTTTATTTCAACTACAAGGATTTTACCAATCATATGGAAGTGAGCGAATCTCCCAACTTTACCCGCTGGTCAGGTAGCAGAGAATAAGTCCGTTGGAGGGCATTGTGAATAAATGCACAGTTGAACTTTCAAGAGAATGAAAATTTAACTATAATCCCCGTGTGTAATGTACTTTAAAATTGGAATTTTTTCATCCATTTCACCTTTTTTAAAATTATAAAATTGATCAGAATAACCTTTTTTTTCTTAGCTGATACGTAAAGGGACACACAGGTCCAATAATAGTAGACTTTGGGAAAATCAAACATCTGTATATCTTTTTTATTTCACGCTTTCACAGCTTTCTTGCTGAAAAGTTTGAAATAAGCATGAGCATACCGACATCAAAGATAAGATGCTCTACAACTTTGCAACCCATAATTTTCTCATATCTCGAATACTTTTGACCTTTTAATGACGCCTATCAGTAGCATTGAAAGCCGCCGCATTCAAAAGAGCATTATGTAAGAATTTCCAAGTAAAGGGCGTGATTTTAATAACACTCTGCATATTGAGGTAATGTTTACTCACAACCTTCACATTGTTGATTCACTTTAAATTTTTTAAACTGATCTGGAATGCATGAAGTTGATGTTTTAATGCACATTTTTTGTTTATATATATATGATTGTGTGAATGGTTAATGTATAATATTTAATATTTTATTAAGGAAATAAACTTGTATGAAGTTTTTAAAGATGTAGTTACTCTCTCTCTCATCCCTCACACAAAATGGTTTAAAAGCTAGCAAAACTTTAAGCATTTAAAAATATGGGAAATTAAAATGTTTTGCAGGATTAATGTTTATTTAATTTAAGATACAAATAATATTTTTGAATTTTTAAATCTTTATTTTATTTACTTTTAAATCTTCAAATTGTTTCATGATGAAAAAGCGCATTTTAGGGGCGGAAATATATTTAAAAGAGAAATAAAAGTCAGTCACACTTTCCTAATACAGTTCCCCATACGGGTTTGAATGATGCTAAACACTGACAAGAGAAGAAAGTTTTAGAAAGATAATAGTCCCTAAGCTTAATCCTGCATAATCTATCACAATAAATATTTCATTCATAGTAGAAGTTCATATAATGTGTAAGGATAGAAATTATTTAGCTCATAATACCCTTCGAGGCATATTTAAGCGGGTTATTCATATTCAGCATTCGATAGTTCCTCGCTTCCATTTACAACCGAATAATACGAACAACTGAACTCTACTTTCTGATAAATCACGAGTCGTTAGTAAGTTTTCTGAAGCAAATTTGTGTTCCAATGAGAGAAGTAATCGGAGTTTGAATGTTTCCAACTGCACGCGATTATAAATAACTAGAAATATTCATTCTCGTAACTTCTCGTTTGGGTGGTTAGAATCATTTGAACAATCTTTTTCGCAAACTACAACTTAATATGAAATGGCAAGGAAACAAGGAACGTGTTGTGAATGTTAACGTTCTTTTGGGTTGGGATAAACCTGAAGTAAAAAAAAAAAATGAACAATTATCCAATACAATTACCAACGTGCTAATACGTTTTTGTTTCATGAGAAACTTTGTACTACATTATTCAAAAATAATTATTTTAGTTCACAGCCCACAGGAAATTAGTTCAATCCAGAATCATACGTGATGTAAATTATGTATTCGATTCTCCTTTTAGATCTCAAAACTTTTTAAGGAACTCTAAACTCTTTGGTATGAAAAAAAAACATTTGTTCATAAGAGGAGAAGTACATTAAAAATCATTACTATATATGAAAGCAGTGATACTGTTATGCGAAAATTAATAAAGAGAAATTAATTTAACAAGTTGTCTGCATGATAATAAATCAAGAATGAAAAATTTAACTTTTAATTCGCACAGTAAGTGAATAGAAACAATAATACCAGAAACAATTTCATGTTCTGCATATTTTTATATGAAACGTTTATCATTTTGTCATTATTGATTCATTACTGAGTGTTTACAAAGGTTAATAAATATTATACATAAATTTGAAAAATAAATTTATTTCATAAAAGAACCCGCTAAATTTACATCAGATCATGTACAGAAGATAAATTAGCATGCTTGCAATAAAATTTTTGCATTTAGACATTCATAAATGGATTTACACTATTTACAATATTATAAAACAGAGTAAAAATTAATTTACTGTTCATTTAATTCTTTCAAAAGTCATTTTGGTTTCATATATTCATTTCAAATGCATCAGCAAAAGAAGAACTTTTCCTTTTTTGATTTCCAGGAGTTTTCTGGAATGAGGTACTAGGTTCCAAATCCTAAAAAAAAAATGAACGGAATTCTAAATAATAAAATCTGGTTTAACTAAAAGATTTAGTCTGAAAGGAAGTCCTTATCTCCTTAAGGAAAGGTACGTACCAGATTAGTAAAGGAAGATACACGGGAAGGCAACTTATTGGATGGTACTTTTAAGGTTCTTAAAGGGTCTAAAAAGTTTGATATCGCTCCACTTATGCTGAATTTTGATGAATTACTTTTTAAAGACCAAGATGAACCAAGTTTACTTTGTGTTCTCCTGTAAAAAGGAAAGATGCAGTAACCGATGTATAGAGTAATAGAGTTTCCAAACAGCATTACAAGGGTACTTTAAGGATACCAGATAACTAAATTTTTCAGTTTACAATAACTTTATAACATGACAAAGTTAAGAAACTCCTTGAAAAAAATAAGTAAAATAATGGACTTCTGCTTTAATAAGAGATACGCTTATAAATGCTTGCATATGGTGGTATACAGGGTGCTTCAAAAGTCCGTTTTACGGTTCTTATTTGGAATCAACGTCTCAAAAGTAAGGAACCCCTACGAAAGTTACCCTGGAGAATGCATTAAGATCACTTATAGCGCCCTTTACGGCAAAATAAAAAAGATAAAAAAATTAATTAAAAAACTAAAGGAGATAGAACTAAAACTTCAGTACAAAACTTGTAGGCAAAATCATAAAACACGAACAGAAAAAAGTTCCATGAAAATATCTTGATTATTCGGGGAAATGTTAACGACCAAAGCTAGTACTTTTTTCGAGCCTTGAAAAAGGGGCCTTCAATAAATTTAGAAACTGTTTCTATTTCATGTCCACGAATTTTAACGATTTTGATTTCAAACATAAAAGAAATCCCATTTTTGAACTGGAGATTATTTTAAATTTTGGACGGTCTCTTTTTCAAGGTTCAAAAAAGTGCTAACTTTGATCGTTAATATCTCCTCGAATAGTTAAGATATTTTCAGGATTTTTTTCTGTGTGTTCTTTATGATTTTGCCAACAATTTTTGTACTGGAGTTTTCGTTCTATCTCCTTCAATTTTTTAATTATTTTTTAACTGTTTTATTTCGCCGCTAGGGGTGCTGAAGTCATCTTAATGGATTCTCCAGGGTCACATACCTAGGGGTATACCTTACTTCCATGACACTAGGAGACGTTGGTTCCAAATAAAGGCCGTGAAGCGGACGTTTGAAACACCCTGTATGTGGGTAATTCAAGTTACGCCGAAATTGCTAGTGAATTTTAACCACTCACGAATGAAAGTATTAAACACTATTAAATGCAGTTCTTTTACATAAAACTTGCCGAAAATTCAACTATGAAATATTACATATAAAAACATGCCCAACTAAAAAAAAAAATCCATGTACTTATTTTATATTTCTGAAATGAAGTACACATCTAGCAGTTAATTTGAAAAAAAAATAAGTTGAGACGTACCTTAAAGCTTTTTTAATAGTTCCAGTTTCAGAACCAAGATTTAGTTGTTGGGGTTCTAAAATAGTTATCAGGCTGTCCTATAAGCAGTAAAAATGTATAAAATTTGTGCAAAGTCAAAATCTAATATTTTTTTCTAAAAAGTAGGTTTAATTTAAAGAAACATTCCGCATACTTCACTGATTTTTCTAGATGAGTGGTTTCTAAAATGACTGATATCACTCCCCCAGAGCGATTAATCTTTTTTGAGGGTAGTAGTGAGTTCAGAAAAAATATTATTGGGCCTTTCTGAAACCTAAGGGGTCGTTGACTACTTTTTAACGTGTCAAGTATTCTATTAACAAACATTTAGAATACCCTGGGATCCAATAAATCTTATAACAGAATTCCATTAGCTTGATGAATTGCTAAACTATTATCTCTAAACTCTGAAAAACTACTTAATGAACCTTCAGAAGAGATTATTCTCAATATCGATGGTTATTTTTATATTTTAAGAGGGTTCTTTTTTAAATTTTCAAGAAGGATAATCTAAGAGTGATTTTAAACATATCCATTATCAGTGACCCAGACCGTGTCTCAGTTTAAAAAGGGGTAAAAACTTTTAAAACAGTTCAATCGGTTGTTCAAAAATCAGAAATCAGAAAAAAAAATATCAGAAATCAGTATTTCCACAATTTGAGAATTAGTGATAAACTATCATAGTTTAATATGTTATTTACTTCAGATCATATTTACATGTATCTTTTTACACTGAAGTTTCATGTTACTACGTTCATCCACTGACTAAAGACTTTATGCTTAGAATCTGTTTGCATTTTATATTACTGTTGCAAGATTTCTCGTTTCCAGTTGTCCCCAATTAAAAAATTGTCTATGCCCTAAAAATAAATTTTTGACGTTATAAAATTTAATAATTTACTTACTGCTTCAGCTCTACACCGACATAAAGCAATTTGGTGGCACAAAAGTTGTAAAAATTTACGTTTAGGTTCTTCCAAAAGTTTAAATGCAATAAGAAGCTCCTTCAATTCGCTATTGGACCAGAAAACGACTGCAAAAGAATTTGGACAATCTGCAATTAAGAAATAAGATATTTAGTTTCCCAAAAGTGTTCATAAAGAAAAATCAGATTTTTGATTTTTTTTCTTCGTATAAATACATAAATCTTTTCGTATCTTTTTTAATTTAAAGAAATGGAATAATAAAAGTATTCTGTTTTGAAATACTATAACTTTTTAGTAATTATATTAATATTTTTTGATGGTTAGATAATTTAAATATCTGTAAAATTTAATTAGAATATAAAGAGTATTATTATTTACTTTTGTTTTGCATCAAATAAAATATTTTTTAAATCATGGGTTATTTTGCAATCACGTGTGTTATACTCGAGATAAAAATCCTGTTAAAAATTTTATTTCTTTCTTTACTCATTTTAAAAATAAAGTTAGGCTATTTTAGAAAACTTAACTTTTATAAATATCACCAACTATAGTAAAACAAATCTTTATTTTATCACATTACATTAGTTTAAGAAACAATAGTTTGTAGATATCCAAATGGAGATAATTGTTGTTCAAAATAGTGTGGCAATTTTTATAGTAGGACTAAGAAAAGTGAACCAAAAAAGTGACATGCTTCAGCATTTTTAAAACTTTACTCTAAACTCATATTTAAGGAAAGAACTTGTTTCAAGAATTGAATTGTAGCGGACAAAAACAGTTTTTATAATGAGATAATGCAAAATAAATTTTATAAATTCATCCTCTTTAACATATTACACTGAATAACCTTTAACATTCTGTTTAAAAGAATCCGTTCAACAGCTTTTTAAGTCAAAGAAATTGGATAACCCATAATAATTAATATGTGTATAATGTGAATAGCTAGAAAAAGAAGTTAATTTTACCTTCCGTTTCAGAAATATCCACAACTCTTTTTAAGTAAGAAAGATAAATTAATTCTATGTGTCTATATGTTTTTTGAGCTGTTTTAGATGAACTCAATCCTGCATTTGCTAGATTCCTTTTGCTGCTTTTGTAATCGGATTTTTTTCTTTTCTTGCATATCTAAAAATGAGACACATCGTTAACTCAAAAAAAACCAAAGAAATTAAGTTGAACCGCATTCTTCAATTATTTTAAAAACAAAGTAAAAGTTTTAAGAAATCACCTCCAGTACATCACTAAATAAGTATACGGTTAATATGCTTCCTTTCTGGTTGAGTAAATCCGTCAGTTCCTGAACCTCAATTTCAGTAACCAACGTTCTATGTGATGAGAGCAAATTAGGCTACAACAAAACAGGAAAAAATTAAGTCATAAAAAGGTAATTTAATAACTTTTTAAATTGAAAGATCTATCACGACATTTGGTGCGATTAAATATCAACCAATATCGAAATTTACTTAATGGCTTTGTACACAAAACATATTTGGATTTTTTTTTACTTGTTTCATAATTTAATCTTTTTCCGTGAATATAGTTGAGCAACATGCTTATAAACTTATGTGATTCTGATTTCATTAATAAGCAAATATACATACCGGACAGTTATCAATATTATTATAGGTGTCAAACATTGCAAAATGGCTTTCTGTTTTCCTCTTATCCTCATTCATATGCCTAAAAGTCAAAGGTACAGTTCTTGAATTTAGAATTAAAATATTACGAAAAAGGTATTTTTTAAATTATTAGTTCTTTTATTATAAAAAATTCTGTAAGGAATTCCTTGGTTTATTTTTATAGTGTAATAAAAATTATGTCTAAACGAGATTTAAGTATGTATACTCAAGATTATATAACGGCAAAAAAACCAACTTAAATTATGAAATCGATAAACGCAAAGCGACTCATAAAATTGCAACAGAGATTAATACATTTATTGTAATTTAGTTACTGGATGGAGTCATTCCACGTCAAATCAACACACTTTTTGGCATGACCATCTCGGATTTTCTTGAAATTAGGTACATATGTTCTACTTATAGAAACTCTGAAAAGTACCAACTTTCATCAAAAAATATTAATTGGTTCTGGAATTACAGGTGCGCAAAGTGGTTAAAAATGGGCCAAAAATGAGCCAACATAAGTTCTTTAAATTGCTCTAGAGGATCTTCTAATTAGGTTAGACAGATGAGGGTGGTATCATTTTAAAGTATTTTAAATGTTCTCTTTAATGGTGTAAAATGTTCTGAAAAATTTTGAAAAACAATATATTTTAAAAAACAAAATAGAATTAAAAGTTTAATTTCTATCAAATGTACCACTTTTAAAATTTTGAAAAAAATTCCAGGAATAGGTAATATTATTCTTAATAATCTGGTAAAATTATAGGATGGGACAAGAATGGGATCAGTGTCAAAACCTATTTAAACCAAAGTTCGATTTTTCTTATATCCCCTTAAAAATTTTTAAAGCTAATTTTTTTTCATGAATTGGATGCGAATTGAGTTGTATTTAATTGCTGTTGGCAATTAGGGCCCCTGCACAAACTTGGTGTAGCCCGGGCTTCATATTTACTTTATGTGCATTGTTACAATACAATGGACTGAATTACCATACAGGTTGTAAAAATGAAGCCCAGGCTACACCAAGTTTGTGCAGGGGCCCTAATTGCCAACAGCAATTAAATACAACTCAATTCGCATCCAATTCATGAAAAAAAATTAGCTTTAAAAATTTTTAAGGGGATATAAGAAAAATCGAACTTTGGTTTAAATAGGTTTTGACACTGATCCCATTCTTGTCCCATCCTATAATTTTACCAGATTATTTAGAATAATATTACTTATTCCTGGAATTTTTTTCAAAATTTTAAAAGTGGTACATTTGATAGAAATCGAACTTTTAATTCTATTTTGTTTTGTAAAATATATTGTTTTTCAAAATTTTGCAGAACATTTTACACCATTAAAGAGAACATTTAAAATACTTTAAAATGACACCACCCTCATCTGTCTAACCTAATTAGAAGATCTTCTAGAGCAATTTAAAGAACTTATGTTGGTTCATTTTTGGCCCATTTTTGACCACTTTGCGCACCTGTAATTCCAGAACCAATAAATATTTTTTGATGAAAGTTGGTACTTTTCAGAGTTTCTATAAGTAGAACATATGTACCAAATTTCAAGAAAATCCGAGATGGTCATGCCAAAAAGTGTGTTGATTTGACGTGGAATGACCCGATGATGATTTTTAAAATTGCTCTTTAAGAAATTGAACTTACTTCAAAACATCTTTCAAAGTTTGAATACTTTTTTCAATAACTTGATATTCTATAACATTATTAGTTGTGTGCTTGAGAAGATCTATTGGAAAAGACATGAGTGAATAAATAAAATTCGTATGTAAGGGAATCAATTACAGCTAAATGTATTTTTTAAAAAGAACCGCAATCTTTTAAACCACATCTGTTAAATAATCATAATTCCAGGTATAATGAATAGATATTTTTAATTTGACTGTTCAATATACTACGAGGTTTTTACTACGTTAGCTTTTTTGATGACGAACTAATTTAACTACGTCTTATTCAGATTTCCCCTTTTGCATTTAAAAAAGTATATATAATTTTAACTCTAAAGTTATAATTTTTTTTTGTAATTTCACTGAAAATTCCTTCTATATACTGACTGCCCCGCCTCACACATTCACTGGACGGTCTGGACATAAGAAAAGCTTTGAGAGGGGGGGGGCTTTCATGCCCCGAGAATCCATCTTAAATTGTATTGGATTGTAATGCAATAAAAACAACTTTTAATTATTTTTAGTTTGACCACACTTTATCCTAAAGGCTTCAATTGGTAACGTAAAAAAGTTCAAATATTCTGAAAATGGCTGAATAATAAATTTATAATTGAAGTATTCAAATAGACGACATTAGTGTGACGTCACTTGCTTGTTTGGAAACGTTGATTCTATCCTTGATTGGTTCCGTGATTGGAAGTAAATCCGTACGGATCCGTACGGAACCAATCACGGATGGAATCAACGTTTACAAACAAGCAAGTGACGTAATGACTAATGTCGTCTATTGAATAGGTTACCTGTCAACAACAGTATTATACTAGGTAATCTTTGAACAGGTCTTATTAAAAGTTCTTGAAGTGTTTGTCTTCCACATTCAGGTTTACTTTGGCAGACCTAAAATAACGATGCATTTCAAACTTAAAAGTACTAATTTATAGTTTTAATCAAATCGTTTTACATAAAAAAAAATTCTAAACTCATTGAAAATTAATTTGACAAAAATAAAAAATAGTATATTCAATCCAGTCAAAAAATATTTTATAACTAGTTTTTTTATCTATATGCGTGATTTTAAATTAAACGTTAAACAAATTACTCAAAATAATTATTTTTAGGTAAATATTTATTAGAAAAACTATTTATTATAAAAATGTGTAAATGAAACTAATGAACCAAAATCAATTGATTTTTTGGTTTCGTATAACGTATCACAATTACCTTTAGGAAAGCATGAAACCTGGACTTTGTTTTATCACAAGACTCCAGAACCTCTTTTGATTTTTCGAAAAAGTTGATAAAAGGGGGATAAGACTTTAAAAGTTCAAATGCCTAAAGAAAAAATAACGAAACCAAATTTAGTAAGAGATTTAACAAGGATCCCAGCATTTTAGCCCCCAAAAGAGCCCGAATAAGAGATACTTGCATATTTTAAAATAACATTCGCTACACCGTGCTCTTTTCGATTCTGAGATATTTCTTCAAGATCCTTCAGCATTTTCACATGCACTTCGTAGATGGGTGGAAGATAACCAAATATCAGTTTGATTTCTGTAGGTGAAAGCAGCTTCCCAGTAACCAAGTTAGGATTTTCCAAAGGTTCCTTGAATACCTAAATAATTTAGAAGCACAGTAAAAAAAAACCTAAACAATTTTAACCAATTTGTAGAAAAAAGTGAAAACCCATAAAATACAGCAATCTCAATTCAAATAACAAACCGCCATTATAGTGTGCAGGATTCCAACATAGTTCCTCTCTGTTTGAATCAACTCTTCACATATCTGTTGACGGGGTGTAAGCAAACGTAGGTCCAATGTGTGGGACTCTTTACCTGTTTGCTACTATCGGTGCTGTCTAGAAAAAATGTATATGGTAAAGAAACCATGTTGGAAACAAGAAACTACTTTTGCCAAGATAGAAAAATATAGGTAATATAATCTCACAAGAGAAAGGGGAACTTGCCTGTTGAGTTCAAAGTGAAAGTTATGCCTTCGTAAAACGACATTATGGAGTCTGTATTATGTAAATCGTAATCAAGGCTTTCCAAAGCAAGCTGGTGGGCTATATTTTCTAGTTTCTCTCGTTTATTTCCAGATTCAGGCCATACAATAGATGAAGAATTAAATGTTGCGTTCGGCTGAAAATATTCAGAAACATTAAAAACAAACCAGTATCGTTTATTTGCTTAAACACAAATTCTATGCATGAACTATGCATGTATCGAGTACGATTTTAATTGGGTAGTACACAGAGTGATTCAAAGTCCATTGGCAAAAATGATAGGGGGTGTAGAGTACTCTACTATACAGGATCACCCTGGTCATGTCCAGGGGAGAGTCATGCGGTAGGGCGCGGAAAAAGTTGCCAAAAGTAATGAAAAATGGGGTAAAAATTCATAATTAGTGCAGTTTTATTTCATCCTCGACCATTTGCTCGTAATAACCCGTTTTTTATTTTACTTTTGTTGGTAAATTTTGTTCGAGATGTAACGCCTCAAGATTGCTTCTTGGACAGGATGAATTTGAATTCCCTTAGGGACATATCTCTACATCCACTATCATTTCCCCCATGAGCTTGGAATCGACTTGTAGAAAAAAATTGTTTTGGCAGTAAAAGAAATTAGAGGACGACCCAAAATGAGATGGTTGGACGATGTTCTTAAAGATCTTAGAACGATGAAAATAACGAACTGGAGAAAAAGGCGTGTAATACTAGAATTGCCTGGAGTAGATTGGTGCAGCAGGCCAAGGCCCATCAAGGGCTGTAGAGCCGAAGAAGAAGTAAAAGAAATTAAAAGTATAAATCAACAATAGGATTATAAATTTAATTTCTTATTAAATTTAGTTATGTACTCACAGTATGATAAATGTACAGGTTTTCATCAGCTCTAGCTTCCAATTGCAAACAAGCCCAGAACCACTGTAAATAGAAATAATAAAGCAAATGTTGAGATTTTTTGGCAAAATCTTTTTAATTTGTAGATATGTGTTTACTTGCCTCGTTTCTTAAAATTTTTACTTTTGGCTCAAATTTAGTAGTATGAACTATAGCACCATCTTCAACAATGATATGAGAACACAACGGGCTTGTTGGGTTTACAACATTACCACCTTTGATAAAAAGAAAGTTTTTGTATAAGTGCATCTCATAAAACCAAGGATTAGCTGGTTTCCTTGGTTTATTGGCTCAAAGGTCACTTATAAAAATACGGTAAAAACATTCAAATGATTTGAAATATTAAGACTAGTTTTATACAAATGGTTCATTATATTTAAAAAATTAAGCATTATAATTCAATAACAAAAATTCAAATATATCCTTTACAATTTTTTGTTTTCAAATCTGATTTTAAATTTATGAATAAGTGAAGCAAAAGAACCAAAACCAAATTTTAGCATTCAGTGTTCTAAATTTAAAGAATACCATTTTTAATAGAAATTTGCTCCATGTGCTGCTTTTCTTCTAATGGATATTCTAAGAACGCCATTTTCAAACCCAAAAAAGGCAATAATTTGTGATGCATCTACAAAAAAAAATTATACACATGAAATTCTTCTAACCTCACTTTAGGGATTAAAAAAAATATTAACTATTGAAAACTTTTTATGAAGAATTAATCTTAGTCTTATCTTTGATTGTAATATTAGTTATAGGATAGTTAGTTATAGGACGGTTTATACATAGAATAGAGATATTTTACCAGTGCTTCATCAGTAGCAGAACTATTTATTTCATGTCTCTGGGCCCATGCTTGATGGATCCACTCTTCAGTCATAATGGGAATTCCAATATTTGCTGAATACTAAAAGATTGAGAAACATATTCATACCTTTTATTATAGTAAAGAACATATTTTTCCCTTTTGAAAATAACCTCTAGAAGCAGCTTAACCTCACATTTTTTTTAACACACATAAAAAATTGGGGTCATGTTATTCATTACAACACATTATATTTACTAAATTAATATTTGATTAAAGGTTTTTTCTTTACATTCTGAAAGTGGGGAAAATTGAAAATGTATTTTTTAAAATACGAAATGATCTGTAATACTTTTAAAAGGTGGTTAGTGAAAAATCAATGGGGTCCTAAACAGCGAACCCTGGTCAATTCATTTCTTTTCTTAAAAACGTTAATATTTAACCCCTTAACAAAAAACAAAACACCAGTAGAAGTGTTACATAGAAAATACTCAAAACTATTTTTTTATGTAAAAATTCCATTTCCCCCCCAAAAAAAATATAAAAAAAAAAATTAAAAAAAAAATTTAAAAAAAATCTGAATCCGTAAAAATTCAGATTTAACTGTTATAATTCTACAGACTCATACTACCATATATTTCTCTCCGAATAAAGCATTTTCTGTTGCCACAAGATGAGTTGTTTCAGTCATTTTAAAATCCTTACGAACACTTCCACTCATGTATTTGACCAAGTTAGTTAATTGCTCCTGGAAAAAATGTCCTATAGTACCTACTGTTTAACAAGTTTAACGTATGCCCACAAAAAAATAGGGTCAAACACAAAAGTGTTCCTTATTAACTCTAAATGAATTCAACAAAAATCGGCAGACCTTAAAATGTATGACAATCAATGTGCATAAAACATGGAATGGACTCCATTAGTGTTAATAATTGTTGCTTAGAAATGTTATATTTAAAGAAGTGAACCGATGAATTAGTTAGAAAACTATGCAAAGAACTCATCTATAAAGTAACAAAAATGTAAACTTAAATTATTTTTTTTAATTATGTTTTTCTTAAATATATTAATCTTACCAAGTGAAACAATAACGTTTCTTTTGCTTTAACTACCCAGTTTTATTCTACCTCGTCTGGAGTAAGTAAAATTAACAAACCTTCAATAAATACTGATTTTACTTAACTAATTCATTCTAACCTGCATATTTTCTATGGTATCTTATGAAACAATATATCAAACATAATATAAAATCTAAAACAAATTAATTCGGTTTTCTATGCAGATAAAAAATGAAAACTTTAGAAACGTTTTTCAAAAATTCATTGCACAAGTATATTATATGACTAGGTATTAGAGGGCATAAATAAGATAAACAAAAAAATATTGAAAATCTAATTACCATGGCTTCCCTTGACTTTCGAAAACCTGCGAAAGTCAAGGTCAGATTTTTCATCGATAAACAATACAGAGGTCTGGTTCTCCTAGGTAATTCCTGTGAACAAAAAAAAATACATCTTTGGTTTGAAGAGAAGTACCACTAATATTTTCCTCATTCCATGATTGTAGCTACTAACCTCAAAAACACTTATAGGTATTAACTAGAGTATTCAGAGCCTTCTCAAAAACAGCTTTCCAGTTTTTTTTAAATTCGCATTTCAAAATAAAAATGAATTTAATTTAATTATTTTATCCTATTATACAAAATGTTCCTTAAATAGTAAAACTTTTTAAGAGTTATGATTTAATGGAAATAACCCTTGACCTTGGAATAGAGCATTTTCAATCACATGACTCTGCCTAACAACGGCCTTAGCAACGTTGTTTTATTCCTCCAGTGACATCATGTGCGAATGCTGCTATTGGATACTTCTATGTCCCGCCCCTAACAACAGCCTTAGCAACGTTGATTTTGTCCTCCAAGTGACGTCATGTGCGAATGCTCTATACAGATAAACGGAGCATGCACGCGAATTCCCATAGCGGTGAGCCGGAGTTAATGTCACCAACATCTCAACTCGAAAAACACGTGTATCCCTATTGCTGTTTTTAGTTACGTGTTTGGCTTATACACCAAACAATCGTTTAAGAATTTTGCATACCCTGATTTTTTGAGACTCCGATTTTGCACCCATATACTTCCATTAGATCGATTGGTAGAAAGATTTTTCAATCTCCAACGATCGAAAAGTTTTTAAGATCGACTTCGATCTTAAAACTTTTCTTAAAGCCATGAATCGGGTTACTGTGCTAATAACTTTGGGTATTGGTGCAAAATTCTTAGGCGATCGTCTTGTGTATAAAAAACGCGCGACTTTAAACAACAGCGGTCAGCTGATGTTGGGATACTTGCCGAACATGTTGGTGACGACTTGATTCACGTTTTAAATGTTGTAAATTCTCTTTCTATTCAGCTCTCTCAGTAAATTCTCTTTCTATTCACTAGACAGCGACGTTATTTAACCCTATAACGTCACTAACAAATAAAGTAGTTCCCATCGCGGTGTCTGAATTTTGAGTGAAATGAAGAACGTCAATTTAAAAATATGATTTCTTTGTTAAACCCATGTGTATATGTAGTGTTTTTATCACGATTTGCGTACATAAGCTCCTCCTAGCAACCCAACAGGCTTTGTGTTTACCCATTTTCTCCTTCCTCGTAGTGACGTACTAGGTTCAGGAAACGGTTGGTTAGTTAGATTTTTAAGGCATAAGGGGAACATAACAGGAAACGTTGTTTTCGAGTACAATTACCTGTATGAAAATAAACTAGAAATCTGGTACTTTGATTATTTGCTAGTTACCTGTATTTGAAAGAAATTACACATGAAATATCTCAATCGTGTTACAAATATCGTGTTACAAATATCTTATGTTTAAATAATTCCGACTCAATTGACTTTTAAAGTTTAGGTTTACTCCCCGTGCGACATCTCGTTTTTTATAGAATTACACTTTACTTATTTGGCAATAGAAATATATGTAATCTAAAAAATACGGTTAACCAAAGGAGAATAAATGAAATTTATCAGATTCCTCGCTTTTACAAGGAGATATATCGTAAACATTTCTTTTATCTTGCACCTAAGTTATTTAATAGTCTACCTGCTGAGCTACAAAATATTTCTTCCTATCCCTCATTCAAACGTTGTTTACATAATTTTGTAATTTTTTTTAAATAATATTGAAGACCTATTTTAATGGAAGCATAATGTATTTTTTTTGCCTCAGCTGTTCGCCAACTTGTAAAACTTTAATTTAAATAATTCTGTCTTTTGTAAATTAAATTAATCATTTATTATTGTTATTTGTACTATGTTTTGTTTTTTGCATTTTTGAATATTATTATTGCTATGTAATTCAACCCACCTATCTATCTATTTTATTTTAAATATCACTCAATGTTCGCACTTTTTTTGGTTACCTGAACGGGACTATTTCCCCTTGGTAACTCATATTATTTTATATATTTATTTGTAATTTCCATAGTGTTAAATAAAGATTATTATTATTATTATTATATACTCAGTGATGGAGAACTGGGATACCCCTCCCAATGCCTCATTAATGAGAAGGGTCTCATTTTCCCATTATGCATTGTTTCTGAATCGACCACATGCATCAGTAAAACGCACAAATAAATTCCATTTTATAAACTATAATTTCATTTATGATTTTACAAAAATCCATATTGAAATGTATAAATATTGATTTACGATTTCGAAAAACACTGTTAAATTGACACATGAAAATAACAGATGAAAAAAAAGAATGACTATGAGCTAAATTTACCTCATTTTGTTTGGCACATTGAATAACAATTGTTGGTCCCAGAATTCTGTACCCAGACTTCTGTAAACTTTTGAATAAGTCACCGCTAAACTCTTCCAGTATACAAATGGGTTTTATCTCTCCAGCTGTGTTCAGTAGTTTTCGTCCATCAGAAATGTAAGTAGTGGCTAATCCGAAGTGCTGAAATGAATATACTTACATTAAAAACGTAACTCTGAAAAGAATGGTAAATTTGAGTAATTTTGGGAACAGCTTTAGAAAAGGTCCGCTTGTCGCCATGTTTAACCACAGCTCCCACAACAACAAGATTATATGTAGAGAGAATCGTACTATTAGTTCTCTAACAATATTACACTAATTACTATTATTTTAGGATCTAATAATAATATTAACAATTAGATCTCAATGGTTGTCGTTCATAAATTGAGCTGTGGTTAAACATGGCGGCTAGCGGACCTTTCCTAAAGCTGTACCTAATTTTGTTAACTTATTCATTGAACACACACCTTCAAAGCTTTGATAAACTCTTTGTTTTGCTTCAGTCCGTCTCCAATTACAAAAGCTGTGGAATCTACATTTTGAAAAATATTTTTTTTTAACTTCAAAACACCATAAAATCAAAAGAACTGATTGATTACAAATACAACTCGGTTAAGCTAGAAAAAAAATTAAGATATTGAAAATTATACTTAACCTTTTTCTTGTTGTGATAAAGAACCTTTTCTTTCCATTTCCTTTAAAATAAGAGCATGTCTTTTAATCAGTTGTTTCTAAAAAGCATCACAGTGGAAATGTTTTTTCAAAACACTCATAGAAGTCCGACACAAATTTAACACGTGATTTTAAAAGATGCACTTATTAAAAAAACACGTGCTAGAAAGTTGATTCTGTTTTTCGCTTCAGTTGCCTCTCACCCAATTCCGCATAACTGCGCATAACAGTTAAATTATTAATTATTATTTTTATTTATAAGATTGTCAAACATAATATTACTATATTGCTCTGGATTATTTTTTATAGAACTTCATGTTTTGATTTTATTGATAAGTGGAGTCATTGATACACTTTTTCATTAAAATGAAGTACTGTTAAATATTGTTCAGTGTAATGCAAAGCTAAAGGTGTAAAAAGCTAGAAGGGGTAGCGTACACCTAGATGACTCATAATCACATAGCAAGGAAGGACGGAAATGCACCCCTTACGACGAGGGGTGTTTTTAAAGGGGAAAGAAAGGCTAAATACTCCTGAACGGAAATTGACACTTCACCTTTAAAACTGGATTATAATAAAACCAACAAAATCGTTCAATTCCGGTTGATTTTTTACAAAAAGAAATCAAGGTGAACGGTTTTATGGGATACAGGGTAAAGATGGGGGGTCCGAGAATAATTAGGCTAAATGATCCGCTATCTTCTTCGAATAGGGATTGGTATTGGTATTGGATTGGTTACATATAGGATATTTTCCGGACTGTGTGCTTGATCTCAAGGATCCGCTTATAAACCTTTGTCAAGTAAGACAGAGATAATACACCCACGGGAAGGCTGGAATCGAATCGACGAAAGGAAAAGTACGCAAACTGCTGTTAGCGTAAAGCGCAGTTGGCAGCACGTAATCCAACTAAGCGGTCCTGTCCCTTTCTTCATGTAGGGAATTCGATGGACATATCAGTGCATATAAACTAGTTTTGTTTCGTAAGTTACATTGCTTATAAAGTCTGATGGGCGAGATTTGTGCCTGGATAAACGAAAAGTAGCGAAATTAATTAGTTATTTCTTGGGATATGGGAAAGTCAGAGAGTAAGACAAATGATAAAAAATATCCTGTATTACAAAGAAACTCGATCCCTCGAGATTTCTTTCTATTTGTATTTAATGTATTCGTTTATTGAATAACCACCTACCATATCTACTCACGATATTTGATGAGAGCGATCGAAAATTTTCACCACGATTTTACGACAAGAAAACCCTAACTCTCACGAAAGAATCACAGCTTTTAAACGTGATTTATGGGTCAGGTTAATCGCCTCTGAGATCATAGACCATTAAGGATGGAGGGATGAAATATAGGAGGAGGGTCCCTAGACCAATAGCATCACTTGATTGAGTGTGGACATTAAGGTAATACTTCTGCCAAAACGCAGTACCTCTCGATAAACAACTACTTGGGGACAGATATAAGTTAAGTTATTGTACACTTGAGCCAAAGCTGAAGAGAAAAATTCACTACATTAAGGTTTTTCGTAAAGAAAACGATCTCCTTTATTCTCGGTAGACTATTAATGACATTCTGAGAATGTTGTCGAAAACGCAGTGAGATTAGATCTAATCCCTTTATTAAAGGCTAAATTGCTTTTTAAAGTGTCAGTGAATTTATTTTGTGATAGTTGAATTATGATTTGATATAAGCAGAGGATTTGGTGGATATCGACGATTTAAAAGATTTTTTTTTGTTACTTTTACTCGAATGATTCGATATCATATTGAGGCTGAATCATAGCTTCTGGTTCCAGAAGTGAGGCTTTGAGATTAAATTGAATGGATACTTCCTTCGATGTATAAACTACTACAGTTGACTCCGCTGAATTACTAAAAATGGAGATTATCCATTTTAGAATAGTATGGACGTGCTAAATATTTTTATTTATTTAGTTGAAATTTAAGTATAGCGTGTGTGCACCATGACTGGAGCCATACAACATGCTTACACATCTGATTACAAAATTGACAACTACTAAAGAAAAAAACCCTACTAAACTACTAAAAAAACTATTAAAGATCTGCTAATAAATGCAAGTCCTTTTAATTTATTTTGAATTGTGATTCCTAAATTTTAGCATAAATGATGAAAACCTAGGTTTTTTTTGCATCATTATATGATAAGAATCAACCAATAGAGTATGTTTAGTAAATACTCTTGACAGTATATATTTTAAATTTATTACTTTTTTATTTCTAACTAAAATAAAAATTATAAGAATGTATATAAAAATAAATTATTTATTAAAAAAAATTAATAATTTAAAATTATATATAGGTATCTTATACAATATACATTAGGTATCTTAAATAATTCGAAAATAATGTTTTGTTGCTTTATTCACTTAGTTCACTTTATTCACAATAGTTCTTCTTAAATCAAGTGGGAAAAGCTTATTAAGAATGAAAAAAGACAACTATTTCTTAGATAAAAGGTATAGAGTTTGTGGTAAATCTTTGTTGTTGTTCATAAACTTCTTAGGATAAATAATACTTTATTTTTTTGCATTAAGTTTTTACTCTTCATTTTTCAGTAAGTGTTTGATGATCCATGGGCATGTATAAAAAGTTTGCCCCTTTTTTAAATTTGTGAGAAAAAAAATATCTATCCCTCTGATTTTTCTCTAAAAGTGAAAGAACGGGTAAAAATGTTTCAAAAGAGCCATAGTGATACAAAACTTTATTCACATAGCGTTAATACTTTAAAACAGTACAATGACTCTGGGATAAAAAGTGTGCCTAAATGTTGTCTGTTATAAAGTTGGTTACTTATTGAATAGCATATATTATTCGTAGGAAAGGCTATACAATGTTAAATAGTTCAAAATTCAAAATCTATAAAATTTAATCTAATTATTAATTTAATTTTATCTTATTTATTCTCTTTATTATTTCTCTTTATTATTTATTTATTTTTATTTATTTTTTATTATTTATTTCTCTTTATTATTAATCTAATTATTAATAAAATTATTAATTTAATTTGTATTTTCAATACAAATTAAAACTATTAAAATATTTAAATACGAAAAAGTTTAAAACAACATAAGTACAATATACTATTTTTATCCAAATCTATAAAAATTATGGATTAATAAGTTTAATTTAATTACTTATTTAAGCGAGATGTTTCTTGATAACTGGTATCTTTTCCTGATTAGTTTTAGGTACTTCATTTGAAAAGTTTTTGTCCTGTTTCTCGAATGCTTATTTTTGAATAAAATATTTTTCACAGCAAGTGATGCCACCGTATCCTATTTAAATAAAGGGTTAACCTAAAAATGTGGTGGAATTCACATGAACTTTATATTTAGTATATACCCACAGTCACAAAAAAAGTCGAACAGTTTTTGTGTAAATTTATTTCCCTCATCTATAGTAAGAAGAAATTCTTCTTCCAAAAAATTGATTCCAAAATCCCCTGAAATACTCTCGATTTAATATTGTTTTGACTTTTGTTCTCTTTAGTTCAAAACTAATTTACAAACAAAAGTTTTCAAAAACTGAATAATGCAATACCTTTACCACGAAATCATTGTTTGGGAACAGAAGACTCTTGAACAAGTATAGCTTTTGCATATAAGTTAAACAACTCAAAATTCAACTTTGAAATATGGTGAAAAGTTTCTTGGCTCATTTTAAGCATGAATTCTTCCTGGAAAAAGTTTTGGTTGTGTTTTACGGTTGCTTACTTATTAAAATTCAACCTTTATCATTTTTTTTAATCAGAGACACTGTGTATTCTACGTAACGTTAAGCGTTATTCTTAAAATCGAATACAATAAGTTTGAGTGTGCTTATATAGAATATTTTAATAAAAAATAAAATTCTAGAAACCATATTCAGCACTCATAGGCATTACTCATGCAAATATATCCTGTTCTTTGTAAATGTATTCCCATATAGTTTAGCTTTTTAAATTAAAGAGGAAAGCCATATTTATATGGGAATCTCATGAACCACAAACAGATGACCAGTGCAGTTTATTGCATGTTTGAGTAAAAGATAATATTTATTTATTCAAAAGTTACGTACTGACAGCGGCGTGTGTCTTTGGGAAAATGGCTTATACTGTTCTCTGTTCTGACGTTAGAACTGAAAATTTATTTAAAATTGCCTTGCCCTGGGTCTATAATTTCTCTCTCTTTGTGCTAGTAAAAATTATTTTGTGTCTGTCTTACTTGACGAAAGTTTATAAGCGGATCCTTGAGATCAAGCACACAGGCCGGATAATATATGAAACCAATACCGATATTTAAAATTTAAAATGTTTCATACTGTCGTACCGCGAGGAGAAGAGCTATTGACGTCACACGATGATGCCGCGGTTGTTATAGAAACGGATTATCCCACTGAATTTTGGGGGTGATGGTAATTCACTTGGCGCTAAAATAAATGTTCCGAGCCAAATCTGAGTGGCTATCTTTCAGCTGTGTACTTCTTTCGATTCTAGAGTAACGGATTTTGGAATTTCCTCTCGCATTACATCTGATTTGATTAAATATTTCTAATCTCACCTTTTTCAACTGATCTGGTTTATTTTAACTGATCTGATCTTTTTCAACTGATCTTAAATATTTCACCGAATCTGACCTTTTTAATTTGATTTTATGTTAAGTGATTTACATCAATTTATCTGATTTTATTTTGGATATTTTATAATTTTTTTGGATTTATAGTTACTTATAGTTATAGTAATATTCTTTCTTTTTAAACTCTTAAGTTGCTTATCATTTATCCTATCAAGTAGTTACCTTTAATTTTATTTGATCTGATCTACATCAACTAGTCTGATCTATTTCATATCTGATATGATCTGATGTGATTTTATAATTTTTTTTATTTATTTGCGCCTTAAATTTTTGCACCTTGTCCATTGATCTTTTTTTTTAAACTTTCAAGTTTTTTATTATTTATCTTATTATGTAGTTATAATTAATAAAATGACAACATTTAAAATTTAAAAGACTTTGAATTCTCAAGCACTTGCTATAGTTCACAATGTCACGGAGTTTTTTGAAGAAGAAAAAGCACGAATTCTCTAAAAGTGCCTATTGCAAATGCCATCAAGAGAGAAGCCCAAGCAACAGGAGTTTCAGAGTCGTCAGTTAAGAGGACTTACAAAATATAGAAAGCGATTATTGGAAAAAAGATGGGTTCATCGAAGATATTGTAGACGAATTAGTGATTAATTTGTCGGACAGCGATTGAGAATCTTTGTCAAACTCTGACAGTGACTGCAATTCTAGTGACAATGAATTGCATTAAATTGTATTTAAATGTTATAAAATATTTTTAAAAAAATTATAAATATTTCTGTATTTTGTGTTTTTACAAGTTTCTAACGCCTCATTTAAATTTCAAGTACGGTGATTAAATTATAAAATTATTAATTTAAGTGGTATGAGCTATTTTATATAAAACTAAATATAACTTATTCACTCAAAATAGCAATATAAACGCATACTAAACTCACAAAAATGTATCATGCTTAAAAGTAATTTCGATTTTTATTAACGAGAAATTTCAAAGATAATATATATTTTAATGTAGTTTAATAAAATATGATTATCTTATTTTCATTCGCTAAACGCGTTTTCTCATTCGCCAAATGTACGATTAAAAACCCAAATATTGCCGTTCAATTCATACCAGCTTCCCTCTTCTTTTGGACTCGTCTACTCACGGCAACCCTGTTCAAAGCTCTTCTCCTCGCGGTACGACAGTACGTCTTTTAAGAGCTCTGTATTTCTGTGTATGAAATATAAGTAGGACTTTTACGTATTAAAAAGAGAAATAAATGTAGTGTAGACATTCATACAACCAATATAATATTTTTAAGTAAATAAAGTAAGTATGTTTTTTTTTTATTTCCAATGGCGGGTTACAAGACAACTGAATCGTCATGAAAAAGAACAGAACATGAGTACATTAAAAATGAAGGTCAGTAGATCTATAAACTCAGGGCGTTTCTTGCTGCCCAATAGCACTCCCAAATGGAAATTCGGGAAAGAGCAGGGCAGTAACGGAGATGCCTGAAATCCATATCCTCCCAAAGAATACACAGGGGACATAGAGAGTCTGATGCGACATTGATACTGTAGAGGTGAAGTTATCTCATTTTAAATTTTAAAACTGCCTTCGGTACAAAAAGTGCCCTATTTTTTTCAGAAAATCAAAACCTTGAGCAGATATATTTTTAAAATAGTTATTTTTATTATTGTTTCCTTATTTAAATAAGGGTATTAAATATGGATTGTAGGTATGCATTATTATGAAAATAAAAGTTAGTAAAATTGACGCAAAGAAAAAAATTAAAACTCTGACATCGAACATTATTTTATTCATTTTAAATGTCTCCAAAAAACACCGATTTTAAAACAAGAACTTATTGTATCTTGTGCAATATCTATGTCGAAACAGAAATATACTCTTACATTTTGTGCATCTATCAAGAAACTTCCATTAAGTTGAAAAATTGTCTTTTCCTAGAAAAGCGTTTTTATTTTATGAAGAATACTTTCTGAGATATCAAGAAGGGGAGATTTAAGAAATCAATCTCCCAATACCTCAGCCATTTTTAGAATAGTTTACATAAAAAGTTAACTGTAAGTAGTGTACTTACACGTTACATATAGTCAGGACTTTATAGTTACTTTATGGCCAGGTCGCTTATGACAAATTGCATAACGGACACATCTACAAAATTGTTTATGGAGCTTCTATACCAAAAGAATAGACAATACATGGAGGGTGCTCAATTTTATGTTCTTGCATCTCAGAATACAGCGCTATCTATGTCTATTTTCTACCTTTTCTAAATAACGTCGAAAATATTTCAATATTTTGTCGAAAAGATTATTTATCTAAAATTTAAGCCTATTTTGATAGCTTAAATAGTTCATTTCAAAGTTCAGATGTCTTTGATCTATGAGAAAAAAGTAAACTCCAGGTATACTCGATTGTTTACGAAAGAATATCTAAAAAATCCCCAAGAAATCTGAGCTGTGATTTGGCATAACTTAAAACTAATTAAATTATCAAATAAATTTAGGGTTAAAATGTAGATAATTTATTTGTTCACAAAATAGGTAAACATAAGTACATTCAAAAACCCAATTTTTTTTTGACGTTAATTTGCAAAAAGTAGAAAAATAGGCATATATAGCGCAATATATAGCGTTGTATTTTGAGATACCTGTTATTTGGAACCCCCTCTTGTTATAAAAACTCCAAGTGATATTTGGAGATTTGTCTGGCCGGCGTGTAACTGTTTTGTCATAAGTGATCAGGAGAGCGCAAAAAGCTGCTGCAATACAACATAATATGTCAAAAGACAGGCTTTCTGTTTACTCAGGTTTTCCTTCGGAGTAGTGACACCATAGGGTCAAGAAATGTTGCAGTCTAATAGTACCTATATAATACTCGTAATTGCAGCTTAAAACACGCCAGATATCTCAATTACAATACAACCATAATTTCGCTGGCAGATGCAAATGCTTTTGCATGGTCAAGGCGTTTTTCCCCCTCGAGAATCAAGGCCCATGATCAAATAACTCAACTCAACATTGACGGAAAGATCGCTGCGACTCTCATCAGACTACGAACAAAACACCATAGAAATATGAAAATTCTAGATGATGGGACCAAAAGATATCAGAACTGTGGCAACTGCCCCGACGAAGAACGCACACCACATCATGTTTTCAACTGCCCTGCAGTCGCTGCTGGCCTTCACAATTTTAACTATCCTATAGAGGAGGATTTATATTCAACTATAACTCAATAGAAATAGGAAAGATAATACAAGCACACCATAAGATATAAATCAATAGAGGGTACGAGACCACCACAGCTTAAAACAATGATAAACTTCTTATTAAGAAATGTATTTTCTGTTGAATGTTTTTATTTCATTCTATCATAACTGAATGAATAGAAAATGTTTCTTGTTCATCATTTATTATTTTCCACATTAACCTGAAATTTACAGAAAGTTACAATTAGAGGCACGTATTTTTTAAATGTACAATTTTAAAAATTGTGCTACATTATAAGTAAACATTCTCAGAATTATGAAGTGATGTTGTTTATTTTATATTATAATTTACATTTAAAAAACTTATCGTACTTCTTAACTGTAGGTATTGCATTATTTACTAATTTGCTATTTTAGAACTTAGGCAAACCGAACCTAACCTTAACCTAACTTCAATGATAAAATAAATTCTCCTAATGATTCATTTGATCGAAAAGTGATAATTTTACGTTTATTGATCTATCATTAGAGATTCATCTTATCTAATCAGTTCATTCTAATGTAATTAATTAGATAAGTTAATAGGTACTTTTGATAAAAAAAATAAAAACTTTAATTGGAATCACATAAAAAATAATAATAAATCCAATAAATACAACTGGTTTACACAAGTTCAACATCTAATTTTTTGTAAAAAAATACTTAATAATTAAATAGAATGAAACAAAAACTCTTTAGAAAATAAAAGCAGGTCTTCAATTTATTTTGTAAATGTGTAAATATGCATTTTAAAATTAATATTTATGACACCATAAAGGTGTTTTTTGTTGTAGATACAAATTACTGTTAATAACAATTTGTTTAATTGCTCCTGTACCATCCAAAAGCTTTGTGAAGTATTCTAACAGTTGAAATTAACTGTAAAACAATTTTAAAGCACTAAAACATAGTTCATTTACACTTTACAAACCATCATCACATTGAGTCCGAGATAGACATGGCTATAGCGTCGAAATTATTGAAATGACGTTATCGCATTGGTGCAGAAGTTATGATGGGTGTGTTCCACACTGATGAGTAAGCAATTAAAAGCTCCTAGAGCATGTTTAATTCCTGGCGTTTGATGAAAGTTCCATTTTCGCTTATGCAGTTTTACATGCCTTCAAACGATCGCCAACTATGATCGCCAAGTTTAATGGTGAAGATAGATTTAGTATGAAAGGTAAACGCGGAATTTTAAATCGAGTGGGAGCTTTTGGCGTAATTACTTTAATTTGGAATGCAACGTAACTCCAACCGTGCCTTGATGTCTGAATTTCATCAGTATTCATAAAAGCTCTCGGGTTTCGGTATAGAATTACAGAAACGGAAACGGCATGTGATGAAAGACACAGAAAGAAGTAAACATTAAACTGCATAATTAACAAGTGTCTCAACGTTCTTCTTTTCATTAACAAAATATGAACCCATAAGTCTTAAAATTATAATAAAATTATAATTATTTCGTTACATAATGTTTATTATAAATTTCAACTAGATTATAAAACCATATAATTAACTATATGATAGAAGTTACGTGCACAAAACATGCTTTCGCTAATGTGGAATTGGATATTAGGTGTAATGAATGAAAAGGTAAGTTCTATTCATATCTGAATTCTTATTGTACATACAATGCTCAAGAATACTGATGATAAAGACAGTAAATATTTCTTTACACGAATCCATTTACATCTTATATTATTTTTTTACAAAAGAGTCCTTGTTAAAACTTTCATAGGGGATTGATTTTTTAAAAGCATACATATTTTCTCAATTAAATGTAAATAACCTCCATTTTAAAATTGTTTACTGCAAGAAATTGTTTTTCAAGTTTTCTAGCAGTTGTGAAAGTTTAAAGATTTTGTGTAGTTTCATATTTTTTGGAAGAAGTATTCTATCATTAAAGCATCAAATGGAAAAGTTTTACAATTTCATGCTTATGTTAATGGTTTTGTGTCTAGACTTTCATAAAGAGATTCTAGAAGAACTTTTTGATGTTCAAAGATTGAAAAGATTTTAAAAAGGTGAAAGAAAATTCTTTTATATATCTTTTAATGATATTTTAAACCTAAATATAGAATAGCTGCCATGTTCTAATGCGTTAATTATTTCTAAACTGAAATAAACCTTCGTTACCTCTATATAAAAAATTACAGATACATACATTATATATTTTTCTTCTTATAAAATTACTAGATTTTATGCCTTTAAGCGTGTTTACTCTCAAACAGAAATCAAACACAGAAATAAAATACCAAAATCTTTTAGGTTTTTTTGTTTCCACAGAATTTAAAGGGAATGCTCATTTATTTTATCCTTAATAAATATATTAGGTCAAAAATTAAATAAATACAAAAACTGCAATTTTGTTTATTAAAACATATCATGAAATATGATCCCTAAATAATAATAATAATAATAATAATAATATTCACTTCTTACCAAGCTATATCCCATTTAAAAATTCTTTAAAAGTATCACCAATTAGCATCAGGTTTGAAAAAAAATTACAAGGGCAATTACAATATTTTTTCCAAAATGTTACGGTTGAAAAGAGGCCCCGAAAATATTGGCTAGTGATCTACTTTAAGCCCCTTGTTTGATTTATATTGAAAATTTTGATTTATGTACCTACATTTTTCAAAACTATTTTCAAACAGAAATTTTCTACCGGTGCTAATTAAATTCAGAAACCACATGTTCCCTTATTTATCCATTGGGTATGTAGATAATAATGAAAAAGGAATATAAATCCCTCCACTAAAACTCGAATAATTTGGTTTGAAAAATCATTTTCATAATTGAAGTGCAACTATTTTAGCCATAAAAGTCGAGGAAGTAAAACATTGGATTTCCCTCTTCCCCTCTGTTCCGGAAATTTCATTGCAAACACTCAAGATCTGAATGAGATAAGGAAATAATTCTAAGCTCTTCACTCAGTCTATTATATGTATATTCAGAGGGTGTCCAATGAATGTATTTAAAACTTAAGTTAATTTGAAGTCATATTACTAGTAGTCTAGGCTATATAAAAAGTCAATACTCAAACAAATGAACTCCATAGAAAACATGAAATTTCAAAAGCATAAGTGAGATTGAAGTCTTAAATTTTGACAACATATATTTGTATAGCTATTTGTATGAATGTATATCTCGAACTCGAATAACAAGATTGTTTTATATCGTCTGTGTACTTAATTAACAATGATTAAAAATTTATAGATATCTTTTTTTGAAAAACAATAAATAAAAACTTTTTAGGATCTTTTGTTTCGAAAAAAACATCTTTAAACAACTGATTGTAGAATAAAGTTATTTTTCTCCATGATACTGTGAAATCCCTTAGGGAGTAAACATTTCATGAATAATTATCTTTCTTTCTTTCGCTCTCTTAGTTTCGTATCCTTATTCTAAATCGATTCGATACCGATTCCTTACTTCCGGCCCTAGAGTATTAGAGAGAGAGAGAGAGAGAGAGAGAGAGAGAGAGAGAGAGAGAGAGAGAGAGAGAGAGAGAGAGGAGAGAGAGAGAGAGAGAGAGAGAGAGAGAGAGAGAGAGAGAGAGAGAGAGAGAGAGAGAGAGAGAGAGAGAGAGAGAGAGGAGAGAGAGAGAGAGAGAGAGAGAGAGAGAGAGAGATTCTAATCTGGGGCATTCATGGGGTGTTTCAAAAGTCTTGTCCACGCCTTATATTATTTAATCCCTACAGATATTTTCAGATATTGATATTAGATATTATTGTTCTATTACATTAGATACATTAGATTATACAGGTGTCTAGGTACAATAAAGTGACCATGCGCTATCGGAGGAGACCACTTTAAGTATTTTAGTATTATATAGAGAGTATTTTAGATTATTAGATTATTAGAGAGTATTAGATTGGAGAGAGTATTTTTATTCCTCCGCGCATGTCATAAAATGAGAAAGAAATGTTAAAATATTTTTCGGTATTCTTGCAGTATGCGATCTACCAGTTTAGTTAGATGAGTTTAGGGCAAATAGTAACATCCCAACTGATGTTTTTTTAATCAAATATTCATATTCTTAAAACAAAAACACATAGATTCAAAAAACATCAGTTGCAGTAAACAGCAAAATACCAATCAATTTTCTAGGTAAACAGATCCAAAGCGAATGCCTATAAGCACAGAATTCGAAAAGAGCTTCAAATACACCCCAACGGGAATAACAAGAATTGAAAAACGTATATTTTCCTCGTTTCTTGCACTAAGTCTAGTTTCTCTAACTATACCACGAGTCTTTTCAAATCTGAGCCACTAATGAGTTAGCAAAATGGGTATACGTATAGGTTGTGCTAGAAGCAATATTCCATTGCGGATACTGACGCCAAAGAGAGTAACTAACGTGAAAGCGCCTAGGGACTGTCGCAAAATGCAGAGGACTACACATGCAAAATAAATTTAATTTAATTCTAAGTACCTCTTTTCGGTTACTAAAACGACCCGACTGAATTTTAATGATGGTGTATTTCGTAATACTAACCTTTTTTTTATAAAACAACCTTTATTTTTAATACAGTGACTTACTGCCTTGGTTTCTATTACTTTATTGATCAGCTATTCAATAATTAAAGTTTCGTAAAGCATAGTTGTTTCAATAAAAATCTTAATTAATCTCTAGTTTAATTACAGTTTTAGGGGAAATTCCAAACCCACATTTATTATGTTGCAACAGAGTGGGTGAAGAAAGCATCTTTTTGAGCTCTCGGTAAATCTTATTATTAAAATGCAAATTAATTAAGGACTAAAATGCAAATGTGAAGACGTCATATGGTTGGATCCGTTAGTTTATTATGCAACAGATTGTTTTCTTTAATTTTATGTTAGTTTAATGTGATAAATTTTAATGTTTGCTAAAATTTGTTATACCAAATATTTTCATTGTGATACAAATAAAGAAAAAAGGCTAAAATTTAACATGATTTCGCGAAATCCTTGAAATTAGAAAGGTTATTTTAAATTATGCATCACAGTTACAGTGAAAAATAGTCTTCATTTAGTTGCATGAATATATTAAATTATATATTAAACTGTTAGAAGCGAGAAATGAAAGAATTGTAAAACAAGAGAGAAAAAAGTGAAGAAGAAGTATTCAGTGGATAGTTTTGTTAAATAGGGAATAAAAACTCGACTTATCTTGAAAGTTTGACTTATTTAAAACCATATTTTCTTGTAGCCATGATTCATTTCAAAAACGGACTATTCTAATGCACAAGTATTCCCATAATTATCGCAAATGAAGGGTCTCAGTTTTCCTTATTGAATCTGAGTATATTTTCCAAATAATTTTTATTACTTTTGATTTTTTTAAGTTAGTAGAATCGCGTCCTTTCGAAAGCTCTCAAGGACCCATGGATCATCGGTTGGAAACCACTGTTCTGGAAGATAAATGTTTAGAAGACGTTACAGAGAAAATGTGCGATTGTAATGCTACATAATTTTCTTTTGACCATTAGGAAGCATTGGATTGGTTATTATGTTTAGCTTGATTAAAAAATGACATTATCTTAAATTGCATTTTGTCTGATTTAACTCTTTCAGTCCTACGGCGCCAGAGATAGCATTGGATCCTAAAGAAACTTTGGGGCGCGCGCTAGGAGGGAAATGGTTAAGTACTTTAAAAGTATATTCTGGATTTATACATTTTCACCTAAGTATTTATGCCCCAGTTGAATTATCTAACTATTTGAGTGGCACGTTTGCTTGCTCACCACCACAGAGAAATATCCTAACAGAGGGTCCACGAGGCTATTTTCATATGCGTTACTGATGTGAGGGCGCCACTCTAGAGTCTAAAACGTATGCCGGCCGCTTAAATCTCTCGCCAAATTAGAACTCAGCGCATGCGCAAAAAGGTGTTTTCGATCTCCCATAGGCAGCCGGCGAACGATTCAGACTGGATCCAGACACTAGTGAGTTTAGTGCGATCCCAGCGCCACAATTCTCCCAACCTGTAACAAGATGTCATGATTTTCGATTTCCATTATGGCCTATGGCCGTGGAATCTCTGTTCTAGTACTCTGTGCTCACCACTGTAGCTTAGAAAATATCAAGATGTATTGATGCAACGTAGTGTATTCTGCATAATTTCATGTAAGAAATTGTTCATTTTTTACTACCACGCACTTGAATTCCATAAACTAGATGTCCCAGGAATTTAAATTCTGAAAATAAAGACCCCTAATAGTTGGATACTTTTCGACAAACAAAACCATATCCCCTTGCACAGGGATATTAATAATCTGAATTCGATAGTTCTTGTTCGGTAAGATTGACATATTGTTTGAAAATGTCTGGATAAATGATATTCGTATTGGAGCATTATTCATGATGCTTTAAGAAGTGTTTACCTCAAACAAAAAGGAACCATGAATTAAATTATCAGTAAAACCGTACTGTCTAATCCAGTTTTTATCTCCTAGTAAAGGAAAACGTCCGTTCTGTTCAGTAGAAAAAGTTTTCCCTGGTGGTCAAAAATTTGTTTTTTTTTTATGGCATCTCCCTGTCGATGGTCATCTTCTATAATTTTATGGAATAATAAATCAGAACTCATATTCCATTTACTATATCTAACAATTATTCATACCAGAATTGTTCGGAAGGTTACATATTTTTTACGATTAGAGAAAATCCTAATACCATAATGGAACATAAAAAACCTTAATTAACGATGAAGCAAGTTTTATTTCAAGCATTTATTCAACCGAAAGCTGTTGTCCTGGTAACAGCACGGTTCGATTAACCTCTTGCAGTACTTATCAAGAGGAAAACTTTATAATTGAAACAAAAAATAAACTTGTAATAGTTAAATTTTACCACAGCAGAGATTTAAAGTAAATTCAATTAATGGTATTATCCCACAGATTATGTATTGAACTGCTATCGTAAAGTTTGTAATTTTTAAATTAATGACTGTTAAAGTAGTTTAGCTGAAATTACGTCATTGCTTTTAAATTTATCTTTATAAAAATATTTTAACTTATCTACTGCGTTTATCTTTCAGAAGTAAACGATTAATTTCAAATCTGAATTTTTTTTACCTATCTTTACAATTTTCTTTTAAAATCGAGAAATCTGAATGTAGGTTCAGAGCCAACATACACTTCGAAATTTTTGAAGACATGGCATTCTTCCAATTCCCCCTTTAATTTGTTCTCGGGATTTGGAGCGTTTGAATGTCTTTTAAATGCGACACAATTATTTTGATAGCAGTTTGAGTAATCTCCTCTCTTCAAAGTTTTTATCTTCTTACCGTGGATCACTTTGTACATATTGTCCATTTCGAGGATTTAAGGGAGGTTTAGGAAGAGTTTGAAGGGATTCTGGTAGAAATGAATCCCATTCTCCTGGGACGATGCTCGTACAACGAAACTAACAACGTAGGACGAACTAAGCCTAACAAATCCAAGCAAACTGCCTGTTCTAAGGTTTGGTTTTTGTAGTTTTTTTATGTTCCAAGAATCAGGTAAGATCATATTGCGCCAATAAAGACACTCCTTTTCTAAGAAATACTGTTTTAGAATAAAGTGCATTTATTGCAGATCCAGGAACAAATTGTCTGCTGGTATTTTTTATGGAGAAACATTGACCATCAGGATGTTTAAATATATAGTCCTTTCTAGAATTCAAAAATAAATATGACCATTAAAACATTACCTTGAGTTGAGAATCGCAATAAAAACGTTCAAGTTAATATTTGTAAATAATAATAAAAATATAAAACTTCTTAAGTCAAGCAGGACTGAGTTGAGGTTGAAAGAGTTGGAAAAAACCTTTAAGCTTGTAACATCTTTTGATTCTAAGTTTGTAAATGTGTTTTAAATAAGGTTTGAAACAAGAAATGTTGATTACCAAGAAATTCAGTTTTTCATAGCGAAGATAATTCCGGCATTACTTTTTGTAAATTGCTGAAAGATGAAAATACGACCGCAGTAGTTGAGATTTTTTCAATTACATAACCTGTGCATCTATTTATTACATAACACAACACTACGTAAAGTATTTTTAATCGTCATTTTGGTTCTTATAAGCTTAATTAAGTAACAGAAATAACCAATTTGAAAATAATTTTCAAGAAAAGGTAAAATTGGAAACTTTCTGACTGCATATTTTTAGTAAATGTCATTCTTATCTATGATGTATTATCAATGGCATACTATACTGAGTTTTGTATTTATATTTAAATATTTATTAATTCGGGCACACCTCTCTATGTCTCCATCCATCAAATGCAATCAATGAAACAAAAAGTAGGTATATAGGAGCTGGAGCAAACAGGGCTTACTAGATACTATACAGGCAAGCCGAGTTTTGAATTATGAAAAACCTTTGAAAACTTTTCCCGCTAGGATCGTATATGGATTTAGTGCTTTGTTAGGTGTTAGCTATTGCCATCTATATTCTTGATTTATTTCCCCATCTCGGCTAGCCTGTATAGTATCCAGTCATCCATGGCACAAACATACGCATTGAAAAAACTCAATTTCCTCACGTTTCAGAGATATTTTCTATTTTTGTGTTACAAAAGTGCTCTAGCACTGTACTGGTTACCAACCCAGCTGCCAGTTTAAAACCGTAAATTTTACGGGAATTTTTCACAGTATAATGCAATACTATACGTATTTTGTTATTTAAAATAATTTGTTATATTGCTTAATATTTTTATTATATTTAAGTAACAACCTATTTAGTATTATATTCCGTTAATATAGCAGCAAATTGCACACCTCTTACAGTTAAGTTATTACAACTCTAATCACCCGGCATAAGCAATCACCCTTTTAAAAGGGAACTTAAAAACTGCTTCAAATTTGGTAGTCGGTTGTTGCAGCAACTGAGAATCACAAAATTTACTCTCTAAGGTCTCTCTCTTTGATGTCTTTGATGGTTTGAGAAGTGGAGTCGCAAATTTCGTGATTCTCAGTTGCTGCAACTACCGGCTACCTTCAAAAATCTCAAATACCCACATGAGGTGGTTTTCCTCAATCAAAACCCCCATGCAAACCGTTTTATGATAAGTTCGCATTAATGTACACAAAGCCCACCCAAACCCAATACTTCTGACCGACATATTTACTCTTCCCTTCATTTCGCAATTGCTTTTTCAGGAAAAATGTTTACCTTTCCCGAGATCTGGTTTCATCATTTTGCTCCAAAATGATAAGCTTCTCCAAGAAACGTGAGCGTTGCGCATAAATCTTGTTCTGGTGCTCTTGACGTCAAGTAATGCACTGCTACCGGCTTCGAACCCTTACGATTGCATTCGTAGCTTTTATTTTCTATCTCATTTATTTCGGAATAAAATATTTAGGAGCCCTTCCCCCCTCCCTTGAAAGTTCGTGTAGCTTGGAATATTCGGTGAAGTCAGGTTTTTTTTATTCCTATTTTCTCTAAAACGCATGACTTAATATTAGCATTGCTGTATTAGCGGGAAACTGGTAATTATCTGTTCAACTCGTAGGTCCCCCTGATTTGTGTGCTTTATATGATGGAAGGGGATATATCTGTTTTAGAGTTTTTATTTAAAGAGAGTGTTCTATAAAACGGGAGGATAGACCAAGGAATAAAAATAAATAATGTGTATTTAAAGGATCCATTGAAACAGACTGTTGTCAAGGTGGGTGAACTATAGTTAGCCCAGATAGCATATTTATCTTTCTTCAAAAGTAGGTAAGAGAAATTTCAGTACTGAAATTCATTAAAACATACCTAAGAAGGAAAAAAAAAACAGTTTTCAGATTAAAAGTATGTTTTTTTTCTCATGTACTGTAATTGATATTTCTGTAAGTTATAAAATATAATTACTTCTGTGATGTTGGGAAAGTGCCCCTCTTTTTCGGAGAAATAAAGAGATATCTATAAAGTAAGTAATTTGGTTTAAATTACCATCTAATTTCCAACGTAGCACTTTACTTAGGTATTTAAATAAAGCATTAGTTTTATTTGTAATAATTATATTTATATTAAAAACATTAAACATGAGGTATTCAGTATTGGCGCTGGAAAATTCTTATGACCAATACAGGGTGTTTCAAAGTCCGTTTTACTGCTTTTATTTGGTCCTATGGTCATAGAAGTAAGGTCTATCCCTATCCCTAGGTAAATAAATGACCATGGAGAAACCATTGAGATGATATACAGTGCCTCTAGCGGCTAAATGAAAAAGTTGAAAAAAATAATTTTAAACTAACTGAACTAAAACTAAAGGAGATAGAGCAAAAACTTTTCAATAAGAAAATTGTTGCCAATATTACGAAAAACTCACTGAAAAAAATTTCATGAAAATATCGTGAATATTTGAGGGGATAATTAGAATGTCAAAATAGAACTTTTTCAGGCCTCAAAAAAGAAACAAATTCGTATATTTGCTAGCTTCCTAGATTTTTTAGTGCAAAAATTACAAGAGAAAATTAAAAAACCTTGCTAATTTGTGAACTTTTTCTTTTCTTAAGGCCAGGAAAAGAGCTATTTTCACATGCGATACATTACAATACATATTAAGCGGCACATATCGGTCGGTCCTGTTTAATTCTTCCAAAAAAAATTAAATACCATAAAATAAATCTTTAAATTGATTCAAAAATGATTTTACTATAGCCCTTACCCATTCTTTTTATACACTCTATCCTTTCACTCCCTCCACCCTTTATATGAAATACTCCAAACCACGGGGACTCACAATACCGCAGTCTTCTCCGGAAGCGCATTATGTGGCAGCTTCCATTAACACTTTGACACAGTGACAAGCCTGTTAATGGGTTGCCGACTTTATCAAACGATTTTGGGGGGTACCTTATCTCTTTGATGCACCCCTTTCGAATCACAGTTAGCTCTCTGACAAACAGCAATTTTCGATAGTCCGATGCGGCATTAAGCTGTCCGGTTAAACAGGCTAATTGGGATGTGACGCTTGACAATGCTCAGGGGGGGGGCTTATATCGGCCCCCTCCCTGTATATTTGCGTTGAAGGATTCTTGCTTGTGAAAGGGGACGGTTTGATTTAGCACGGGTGTGCTTAGCACCTGTTTTGAATGATTGATGGTTATACATTACCCGTGGTGTATACCCGTTTGGGGATATTGAATACAGTGAATGCTGAGTGTTATACTAGAGGGTTTGAATATACACAGTAGCTGGTGTGATTATTAACTAAACGCTTTAGAGAGTAGGGAAACACACAACGTTATTTATTGCACGATAGGTTTAAATTAAGAACATAAGAGATACAATCGGTATTTATAGACAAAACAGAGAATAGTTACTGTCAAATCATCAAAAGTAGACAAAAAAATTACAAGGTCTTTGAATATTGAATGAATCTTTGAATATAACACAAAAGAAACGTAAGGGTATCTGGACTGATGAAAAATACGGAACACTAGACTAAATCATTAATGAGAACACTGGGAAATTTTATTTAAGGATTCATAGAAATCAAGATCAAGTGATGGAGTTACAATTCTCTTAATTTATATTAAAGTGGCAGTGGATACATTTCAAAATTCTGATTTGAATTCAGGCTTGAAAGTGATACTTTTCATGTCAGGAATCGAAAAACTAGGGAAGAAAATTTTGTCTGTATACTTAAATAAATAATTCGATGCTAGATTATAGAGTGTTTTCAGGTGACGTCACAACCGGTTATTTTCTTTTAACTGTGTATCTACTGTAGGGCTTTTAACTGTTGCTAAGGCCGTTGTTTATCGGTTGCTAAGGCGGTTTTTAGGTATGGGATCACGTGATTGCAAATGCTCCAATAGAAGAATTTCACGGCTAGTCATTTTCTGTAACTGCTAACCTCTGTAGGGCAAAAAACTGTAACATTTTCTGTTGCTAAGGCCGTTGTTAGGTCCGAGTCATGTGATTGAAAATGCTCTATTGTGTTGTAAGTAGGAACTTAACTAATTTTCAATAAAAAATCTTCAAAAAATACGTGGAACAGTGTTTTTTTTTTTTAAGTTTCCCCCTCAAGGCTATTATACTACGTATATATTTCAGTTTTTTTTCTTCCAAATTTATCAACGTAATAAATTTTAATTTATTAATAACTTAATTTTTAATCTTGGGTTATAACTTTTTATTATATTTGCTTATTACATCATCTACATATTATATTATGAGTTATAGTTTTAAACTTTTTCTAAATCTTGAAAAACCATTTGAAGGTATATAATATATTTATCAAAATTTTATCATCCATATGTAAGAAATTTAATTAGATCCAAAACAAGATAAAACATAAATTCACATCAAATTGAAAATGAAAATCTATGCAAATGGCAGTTTAACGATCAACTTTAACTTTTCATTTAATTCAATTTAGAATAAATTTATTTTACTCCCAGATTCAAATTATTTATGACGTTTTCTTTCAACACAACTCATTATCCCGTTTCAAAAATAATAATTAAAAACGCCATTGAATAAAACCTGTGTTGCTATGTTGTCAGAATTTCATTTTATCTTCTAACAGGGCATGAAATTCTAACCAGGAGGGTTTTTGATTTCGAATCAGGAAAAAGAAATTCAGACAAAGAATTTTTTCGATAACTTTATTGTCAAAACAATCTAAAAAACCTGTCACACATGAACTTTTCATATTTTGATAAGCTGACTTTGGTTGCTTTTATTGCTATATCGAATATCTTGGTGTTGAATGCCAGCATGCATTCTTAAACATTTCAATAGAATATTTAATGCGGTACAAAAATTATATTATACCGCATGACGATTAACTTGTCTTATTCATAATAGATTGAAAAATATTCCTATTATTATAGATAATTTCAGTCAAAATAAACATATTAGTGTATTATTTAATGTATCTGCTGCTATATATTTTAGTTTTGAATAGGTATAATAGCATATTGTAGTTTAGGTCACCTAATCTATCGTGTTGTGTACGAGTCTCTAAGCAGAAATCCCCAGTACCGCAAAGATAGGCCAACAAGAGATAATAAAAAAATATCAATGTTAAAACATATTTGTTTCCTGTTTTGAATGAGTTTCTTACACTGAAAGGCCAAATCAAGATTCCTTGCTATGTAGTGACTGATTAAAAAAATATATATATGTTACGGGCAATGGGATAAATCCATACATTATTAATAATGCCCGCGTATTATGGAAAAAGTGTTAAATACTCATTGATAAATGTCATTGAATTTATCCCATTGCCCGTAGCACTTTGGACATTATTAATAATTGCACGGTTTATCACTTTTCCCGTAACCGGGTATTATATTATAGCTATCATAGCCTAACCATGTTTATGTAAGTGTTTGGTAACCTTAAAAGTACACTCTAAATTGTTATATTTTCCAAAGATATTTTTTACTAAAAGGGACATAAAAAACCCTTCCTTTTTTAAACGAAATTAAAATATTTGACACAAAAAAGATAATACATATTTAAAATTTAGGTGGAAAGTACTCAGTCTAACAAAAATTTTGAATTATGCAAAAAGAAAATTTTATTTATCGCTATTAGAGTTCTTTACAAAACTATCATCCTTTTGTCAGCCGTTGTGCTGCTGGACAATCTCAGGGCAATCCGAAGAAAAAAATAATCAAGGTTAGGAAATTAAGCAAAACGAATAAGATATTAATGCATTCTCTCATTTCTATTTCATCCAAAGTATCATCCGAAAATTACTAAGCGAAACAAATCGAAAAAGAGCATTATGCAAAATTGTATATCTTCAATTACTCCTTGATTACTTCACAGAAACATGACCCACCACTACATCATACCCCTCCTATAGACATGCCTAGGAATCAGTTATTTAATCATTTTTTTTTTCAGGCGAAAGATCTCCTGAAATCTCGTCGTTGGAACAAACAACAAAAAACAAAGTTTCATGAAGTACTTTTAAAGCTTCTGCCCTACACCAATCTCAGTTCAATTATCTAAAAACCCATAAAATGAAGAAATATGGTTGAAAGAAACAATTGAGTTTTTGTTTTCATAAATATACTTCATTCGGCAGCTGCAAAGAACAAAACAGCTTGCAATGTCATGCTGCTGCCTTCTTCTTTCTCGAACATAAAATGAAAATATATTTATTTTCCTTCCCTCAGTTATGATTTATTATACAGCCTCTTAGGAGACTATTATTCCCTCTCTTTTTCTTTCTCTATTTTCTCGAGGAGAAAGTAAGGAAATGAATTGTTGTTGCTTTCTTCGATAAATTCGATCTCTTTTCAACTAGGCCTAGTTAATTTAAAGAGTTGAAATGTTTGTGCGGAGACGGGCGATGCATTCGTGTGTTCACAGTTTCTTGAATTTAATTTATCGAGGGGTTATAGAAAGGATTTTTTTTGTTGGAGAATTTCCATTTACTCCTGTTGCAAATGGAATGCATTTGTTTAGTTTAATATTGAAACGGTTGAGATTGAGGCTTCCATAAATGGATGGATATAAACTGCTTAAAATCTGAATACAAGTGGTTAGACCAGTGTTTCCCTATGTTGGGGGAATTTGAAAATTTTCAACCAAATTGCCCCCAGGTTGGAAGATTTGGTTGCTATTTGAGTGGTTTTCAAGTGTGAAGTTACAGATTTCGCCCTATGTGTTACAGTTAATCACTTAAAAACTCTATCATCTGATTGAAAAGTGATATTTTCCGATTTGAAACAACTAGATTTTCTGACTTGGATGGTATAGCCAATATTTGAAATTTCAAGTATAAAGTATCATGATTAACTTGCGGAAATGTAAAATGACGGGTCAATGAAAGCTTTGTGTTGTTTGTTTGTTGAATGATTATTGGTATGGCTTTGAGAGAAGACAATTAGAAAGTATCCTAATTCAACCAAACGTGCAAGACAACTTCTATTAATGTTTCCATCTTCATGTTTGGCAGAATGTGGATTTAGTGCCACAAATGATTTGCAACTAAAAAGAGAAATCGCCTGGATATCACACAACGTGGGGGGGGATTTGAGATTAAAATTGACCAAAATGGAGCCTGACATAACATCCCTTTGTCGTATGCATCAAGCACAAATATCTTATTAATATTATTAAGATAACTCTGTAATTATTGTTTACTAAATCTTTAAATTATATGAAAAGTTCTTTCATTGAAATTATTTTGTATTCCAAATTTAGTTCTCCATTTGTCGTTATGAAGCAGGACTCACTAGTTTTCTAAGAGGTCTGTAATATTTTTTTTTCAAAAATTAACCAATTAAGTTTTTAAATTGATTACATTTTCGAGTATAAAAAAATTATGTGTAATCTTACATGGGGGGCATAGAAAGTTTAAGCTTTGGTGGGGCATGGATTGAAAAAGGTTGGGAAACACTGGGTTAAATTATCTAGCATATATTAATATTAATCCCTTAATACCTAGGGTCCCCTTTAACAAACGAGGTTTTTTTTATTAATAAACACCAATTTTATTCAAAAATCTTTCAGATAAATTTTTTGTCTTCATAGTAAACATCCCAAGGTGATTAGGAATTGCGTAGAAATATTATACATGTAATTACCTTGACAATAAATTGGCTGAAAATATTTAAAACTTTATAATGGTTTGAAGGGGTTGCGTCCCTGGAGAGGGATGTAAGTGAGGGGTCCATCTGCTTCTACTTTCCAAAATCCACGATCCAATCACAAAACTAAAGTTAAGAGTCCGATTTTTTAGTTTAAATATTAACTGTTTTTCACATAATTATTACGCGATTTAAAATACTGTTCCAAAAATATGAGAATTGAACCCTGATAATTTTGTTCACAATATCATCTCATTCTTCCTCCTATAGGCAAGTTTATCCGCACTCTAGCTCTCAGGACTAAGTATGCAAACCCACTTCAATATGAATTTCATTATTTTTGTGGTGGATCTATCAACCGGATTTTACCACTCCCCTAAGTTTTTACCATAAATTATGAATCCTAGTACGCAACGTATCTCCCATTTTGGGTATTATCCCTTTTTTTAAGAATTAAAGAACATTTTAATCATGCGTAATATTTAAAAGAGAGTAAAAGATAGAATAAAAATATAAAAGATGATGTAAATTGATTAGAATGTAAAGATTGTGATTAGGCTTTACTAGTTTTATACTATTAGTATTAATCTTAGGACTATCTTGTTTAAAACCTAACTAAAAACTATACTAACTAACTAAACTAACTATATTTTGTATTATTTCTTGATGAATATCAATGCGCATAATTAAAAAATAATGATAAAAGATGCTGAGGGAACTAAGCATTTTAAATATGTTCGTAACGAGTTTTCATCTGGGGATTTATTTTCTCATGCCTCTTAAAAGATTATTACGAGTAGTGATTCAAATCTAAGTAACGATAAAAAGTTTCAAAAACTCCATTTGATGAATGCCCCTGCTGGATGAAAAAGTACCTCGAAATAAATTAGATTTTTTTCCCTAAAATATGATCAGAAATTTTAATGAAAGTTACTGAACGTTCATTTATTTTAAAGCTTTAGTTTAGGCTGTTAAATTAATTTACTGTCCCAAAATTTTCTTACGTACTGTTTATGATGTACTCCCCCGATTCTTTAATCACTCAAATTGGGAAATAAATTTCCTTTAATTACTGATACAAAATAACGTTCTTTACCATTTTCTATTTATAAATATGTGGTTATTTTCCATTTCCTTCAAATATAAGTAGTTTATTTTAATTAAAATTTTCCTTCTTCTTTATTTTTGGGCATTCACGTCACATTCAATGTTACATTTTTTCAAGTTAATCCCTTATTATTTGAGAGTTTCCAATAAGATGAAAGATTAATATGCAATTTATTCACTTTTAATGCACATAATAAAATTTACAAATGTATTTGAGATCCAAACTTAAAAACTTAACTTAAAATATATCCTTTTATCTCCAAATCGAATTTAATATTTAATTTTCCTGTAAAATAAATATTTATGTAAAAGACATCTTCATGTGAAACTTCGTCTTCAAACCTAAAACATCAATCACGTTTTAAAAAGACATCCTTAGACTATTTCTGATAATAACACAGTTTTCAAGGTCTCTTTTAAAACTTTGTAACACAAGCTTTTAATAAAAAGGATGTAAGTGATTTCCTCCTTGGCCTATTTTACTCCCTCGTTAATAACGGTTTAATAAATTGGTTTCTCATAAGTCATTCTGAAATCTCCAAAAACACTCTGGACAGTTTAGTTACGCAATTTAGTGGACCTAGAATCTGAATATAAAGTGAAAGTAAATAAGACAGACCTTTACAACTTTAACTGTGATGTGGGCCGAATTAATATGACAAAAGTTAACTTGCTTCGGGCCAAAACATCAATCAGGGCTGTTCAGACGGGCCAAAAAACTGATCAAAACTTCCTATATATTGTTTGTTTATGACAATGATGTCAAGAATAAATTTTAATTGAAAAACAGAGAAAATTGATCACACAGTTTAAAATATACAATTAATTCAATAGTTTCAACCTCGATAAGATTTCTATATGTTACTGGGGCATTGAGAAAACCCCTCTGAAAACCACTGAGAAATCAACCAAAAACAAGATTATAAGTGTCATCAAAATAAGGCATCCCTAAGTTTAAATAAATCTTCCCTATTGAATTGCCTAATTTTCAATTCAGAAAACATGTTGAATAGAACATCGCATCCTGCTCTTTCCATTTATTTTCATGATACCACCCAAATGGATCGCTTGCTAAACTCTAAAGGGAGAAAATAAATTTTACCTAAGAGAGAAAAATTGAACCTAAAAGTACATTTTTCTGATTGATTTTTTTTTTCTGGAATGTATTGAGAAGATATTTTTATACACACTTCTCCCCTTTGAATACTTATAAATCTTTCAACAGCGCTTTTGAATAACGGAGATGTTGACAAAGGCGGGTATCAGTGAGTGGGGGCTGGGAATAATGGAAGATATTTTTCGAATTTTTCTGCAACAATTCGAACGGAGTGAAAAGAGATAAATTGGTTCTTATTACGGTTCTCGGGTGGCACCGAGGAATGCGGAAGTGGTATTCGGAATAGAAAAGGAATATATGGTTTGCTGCGTTTTCTGGGGAAAATGGAAAGTAATAATCTACACAAAGGAGGGATGTATGTTACGCTGAAAAAGTTCGTTATGCAGAAGAAATGTTCTCCTAAAAAAAAAAGAGTGCGATTATTGAAAATTGAATTTCAATAAATACGGCTGTGACTAAAGGGAAATGAGAACATTGGTTGACTAAAAAAATATATTAACTACGTTATGTGCTACAAAAGCTGATATTGATTACAATACCTGTTAATAGTGAACCACACTGTAAACAAAAATAAGCCACTGTAAACGATGGATCACTGTAACAAATTTTCTTAAAATAACGAAGTTCTAAAGCAGGGAAGCCGTGGCACGGCGGTGTTGAATCAGTGATGACATTTGATAAAATTTGGAAACATAATAATAACGTTAACTGGCGTCATAATTGAGGTTGCAATGCTCCATCCATCTTCTCCTCACGAAGTTCTAATATCATTTTACGATTTAAGACAAGTGATGATTTTTGTTAAAGTATCATGAGTGTATTACAATTATTAAGGACCAAATCTCTTTTTAGATATCTGTGAATGACAGTAGGCCTAACCACCTCCATTGCTGCAGTTTCTTAATTAATTTAGAAGAAACTAACTGAATAAATTAAAAACTTGTAATCGTAATCCTCTTTTCATTGTATTGCATAAGATAAAAGAAATTTTCTGGTTTTGAATGTTCTTCTGAAGATATATTTTGCGGATTTTCAAATTAGTGTTGCAAAATCCGTCTTGAGAGATAATTTTTCTGGGGACTGCCCCCTGTATTAGTATTATACTTTTTACATACCCGCACCTCCTCTTCTCAGACTTACATGAGAAAATATTTTTTTGCGTAAAATTCTCATAATAAGTCTGTGAGTAACATTTAATAGAGCATTTTCAATCACATGACTCGGACCTAACAACGGCCTTAGCAACAGAATTGTTACAGTTTATTGCCCTACAGAGGTTAACAGTTACAGAAAATGACTGGCCGTGGAATTTTTCTATTGGAGCATTTGCAATCACGTGACCCCATACCTGAAAACCGCCTTAGCAACAGATAATCAACGGCCTTAGCAACAGTTAAAAGCCCTACAGAAGATACAGTTAAAAGAAAATAACCGGTTGTGACGTCACCTTAAAACACTCTATTTTTTTAATATTTTTTTATAGATGGAAAAGTGTAAGTGGCATGCCTAATTTTGTTTTCTAACAGTGTCAGTCTTTCCAAAAAGGTTGGCCACCCTGTTTTAAAGAATTTTCAGGGAAATTTTTTAATAATGTTTGGAAACTTTTTCTAACTTGTATACTTGGCAACTCGTACTTTTATAGTTCAAACCTGATTTTTTAGTATACAGCCCATTGTATATTAGATCATTTTGATTACACAATTATCAGACCCCCAAATAAAAATAAAGATTTGATGCTAAATTAAAATTAGCTTTTAAACTTTTAACCATAATAGGTAGTTTATATTTTTTTAAATACAAATTGAAATCACAGTTTGGAAACGAAAACTTTTTCTTAATCCTACTGAATGACTACTGAATGTGGGGGTCTTTAAGGAAACCATTCAGACCCCGTGGACCTGGGGAGAAATAAATGTGGCCCTAAGGCAAAAACCTTTAGAGACCTCTAACGAAATGGAAACCCTATATCATTCTATTCCCCCACAGAAAGAAAACCGTTTCTACAAACAGCTGATAGTGCTAAAGAATGTGATTTTAAGACGTATTACTGGAAATTTGTGATATTTGATATTTTAATGAAAGATTTTATTTCTAGGACACGTATGATGTTGCGGTATTTTATTCATCATTGAAATAATATTTAATTAGCGAATAATGTTTGTTTAAATTTTATCATTTTGGATGTTTTGAAGTGAATTCAATGGTATTGTTACTTTTACATATGGCTGATACTGCTGTGAATGTCTGAAACGCTTACGTTTACATAGATAAATACCGTCCTAAACAAAGAAACATCCAAATCCATTATGCCTTTGACCTAAATTGATTTAATAACTTATAATTTAATTAGATTTTTAGTTTTGTGGTTTACTCTAATTATATAGAAATGTATCGCATTATGTCTAGACTACTCCCATGTTATATAAATCTCAAATGTATGTTTTTTCTCTAAAAGTCAGCTTTAATCTTATGTAGATCTCTAGTAGACATGTACCAAATAAACCATATAAACCTACTTTTCCTACTTATAGAAGATCTTACATATATTGTAAAAAAGAAAATTTAAGGAGAAAAGTGTTTTAATCTCCTTCAATAAGCAGAGATTTAAAATTAATCAACTTGTAGGCATATAAATTTTATTGCGGGAAGCTATACTTAATAAAACATAATATTTGATTTCATAAAACGATCAAATTTCTTTAAATAAATGTAACCTGATTTTGTACATATTTAGATTTTTTAATTCCAGTATATATTCCTTTAAGATGAAATTCTAATAATTACATTGAACGTTATATAATATCACTTCTAAGACCCACTGGGTGTTATTCACATGTTTCATACTTTATTCAAAGATATTATTTTCATTTACAATCAAAAGAAATTAAAATTGTTTTAAAACATTCTTTTGATGAGCTTAAATATTTCAAAACATCGAACTTTCTACAAATCACGTAAGAAACAACAAAAAGTTTGAAATAAAATGAAGCATGTAACGATGGAATTTTGGGAAAAAATAATTTCCCAATTTATTTTGTTCGGAACCATTATTCATTTTAATTGCTTTTCTTTTGAGTCTATTAACTATACAAAGGTAATAAAGGACATCTTCGAGACGAGTGTATTGTAGTTATATCATCACTTTAAATGAGACCCTTTTAATTTCCCTTGAGATGTAAATGGCACAAACCATACAAGTTTTTTTTTAGAAGAAAGTGATATTTTATTGCTTCATTAAAATACGCCCCACAACTGCCTCAAGGGCGTTGTTTGTCCAATTAATATAGCTCGAATGACTTTTTTTATGGGCATATTATTTATAATTTAAGTCTTTGATATCTTTTCAAGAGTTTTATAAAAGGCTGAATAAAAGTTATAAAACTTACGTCATGTGGAACTATATACGTATATAGTTTTTAAAGCACTTGTTCTGTAATGAGTCATATAAAATTACTTTTTCAGTATTATGTAGTGATACGGTCACAGTGAAATTTATTTTCCTACCAGTTACTTTCAGGGTTATTAAGTGAAAAGTTTGTCTCTTCAGCACTAGATCACAGCCGAATCAGAAAAGTGGAAGAAGTTGCTGTCGAGCAAACCTCTCCTATGATTTGCACTCCTATAAAATTAATAGTGAAGGCGAACTTAATACGTAAATTATTGCATTCGCCCCAAATTTTTCGTTTCACAAGGAATTAGGAAAAAATATTTTATACTTTTTAGTCCCTTTTGAAAAAGTTATTTTTTTAAAAAAAAAATTCTTATTTCATTAATTATGTTCTGCCTTTTATGGGTGTTATGTGTTAACTTTAAATTTCTATTTACAACATTTTTAATTTTATCGTCTTTATTTAGAAAAGAAAATGGACAGGAAAAGTCAAAAGACATGAATTAGTTTCCCTCTTATTCAATAAAAACTTCCAAATATTTTGATATTTGTTTAACATTCTTTATTTACCACACATTATCACTAAAATATATTCACTGTTCTTGGAATAAAATTAATATAGTCATTATTGGTTGAATCTTGTTCACTTTTTCTTCTTCCTAGAAAAGTTGTCATTCTTTTATCTTACGGGTACGCTGCATTGGAATTCAGTATCTCCATTACCCGCATGTATTTCGAAAACATTGATCGTCTCTAACTTATCTGACTCTTAACAAGAATCTTCCGAACACAAGCTCTGAAAATGTCAGAGATAACGTTTCTCCGTACGATTCTTTCCAGATTCCTGGAGTTGAGTGAGAGTAAAATCCTGGATTTACTGCAATCTGGATAAACCTGTAAGCGATATATAACAAAAATTAGAAAATAATAATAGTTTTAGAGATTTTCTCTATAATTGGAAAACAATAATAATATTAGATATTTATAATTTATACCTCTTGGTAAAAAAAGATAATTTTTATTTAAAACCGAATACAAATACAGTTGAACCTAATAGTGAATCCTTATGTTATAACGACCTTTTCACTATTGTTGACTGAGTACAGTGAACAGTTATCGAACCCTTCTCCTACTGGTCCTATTACTGTAATGGGGTTCAACTGGACTGAAGAGTAGTATGATTCCAAACCTTGTCCTTCACATTATCAGTTATCCTAGATACTCAAACCAATATTGTACATACTTGTTTAATAGTATCCAATTTTGAATTCATGGAAGATTGGCGGACATTTGTGTTTTTGTTATTTTAATGCATATTTTACGTAAGTAAAAAAAAGTAAAGAGAAAGCACTGGGTAGAGCGAAATTTTATGCTAATAGGTGACTAGTGAATTGCTATCGAACAGGAATGGTAAGTAATGATATGTAGACATCTCCATGTGTTGGAATTATAGAAAAAACTATACTCCAACGTTTCTTGAAAGAGGAGAAATTAGCTGAGAGTAAACGGAGGAAGTAGTTGAGCAATGTCCGAATACCGAGTGAAGTTAGCCACTTAACTTTAGAAATATGATTAGTTTGCTCAATCCATGCATACATTGCATTTCCTTTAGAATTGAACGCGCCAGCCAATGAGAGCTCAACACACGATTTGTTTTTCTTCCGGTCCCTGTAAAGCAGTGGTGTCCAACCGGTGGTCCGTGGACAATAGGTGGTCCGTGAGAGTCTTTGTGGTCCGTGAGGGGCCCGGTGAATCACAAAAAAAAAAAAAACAATAAATACAAATTTAAGCGGATTGAACGAGAACAGATGGAATTATATCCGTGACAAAATGACTCTAAGCCGAGTATTTTGTGGGGATAATAGTCACCTCTTAATTATTAACAATACTTGTGTGTCCTATACGTATTTAAAGTGAAATTAAAAGCTCTGAAAATAAAAAACTCAGCCACATATTTGTAGGTCCAGAAGATTTAATTATATCGTAACAAAAATTCTTAACTCTTGTGAAATATAATTAAAATTTTCCTATAAAATATAATTATAATATAGAGCATCATATAAATTTACATGCCGAATTAGGGAAAATAAGCTTTTATATTGCAATTTTGTCAGGGTTGGGAACCACTGCTGTAAAGAAAGGTTTCAATCTAGTATAGAAGCCTTTCATCACTCCTTGTTGTACTCTCATCTCTCGTTAGTTTGTCAACCCAATTCCTAAAATGAATTTATGAAAAGCTCTAAACATACTCTTTACAATCTACGAGCATAATGTGGTTACAATAGGTACTATTTCTATATACTTCTATTTGCCATAAAACCCTTTACATTAAATTGAAACACAAAAGGCTATCAATTAAACCAACCCTTAGTAAGTTTCTCTTCTCTGCTTTGGAAAAAAAACAATAGGAAGACCCCCTCAGGAAGATCTTTCTAATCCCTGTCCCGGCACGTTGCTTACCACTCTGGTTGACACAAACAAAACATTCCCTTGACACAGGATGTGCCTCCCTGCGGATTCCATTTCGGTTCCTATTTGGGCTCTCGAGTTCCTTAAAACAGCAATCCTGTGTTTGCTTTGCCAAGTGTTTCCGCTAAGAAGCTTAGGATAATGCAATCTGTAAAGTCATTCTGAGGTGATCTTCTCGTAATGCTGTGTCAATACGATTTATCTAAAGGAAGGGAAGGAAACAATAGGGATAGGGCTGTTGTTTTTCAAGGGCATGTGGGGCTTAGTTCTGTGGGTGGTTTTTCGGATGAAATTAATTTTTTTCCGAAAATACATAATACACTTGTCAGAATTTGAGTACATTTAGTATAAGTAGTATTTAAATTAAGTAGCATGTTGTCGTTAAAAGATTGCTATTAATTAATCTTAATAATTATCTATTAATAATTGTCCTTAATAATTATCTATTAATAATTAATCTTAATAATTATCTATTAATAATTAACCTTAATAATTATCTATTAATAATTAACCTTAATAATTATCTATTAATAATTAATCTTAATAATTATCTATTGATAATTAATAAACAATAATTTATTAATAATTACTTTCGACAAGGAAATTTTCCCATTATTAAGGTTTAAATTAAAACATGGGTTCTAGGACTAATAAAACATTTTACAACATTTAATATTTATGGAGTGCAGTTAATAAAGGTCTTAAATAACCCAGTGAACTGGACAATACATAAGTAATGCGTTCGGACTTGCGCTGGAAGTTTTTGATTCATGCGTTTGCAGGTGGTTTGTAAGAAAGGCAATATATTTCTACTTGTTTTAACTTAATTACCAAGTATCACATATATTATGAAAATCAAATGTATTAAAGAAATAAATTTTCATTAAAACAACAAATCATCAAACCATTTAATTTAAATGAAATTTTTATTTGTATACAAAACTTATAACATCCGACAATAAAAAGAGTTCAAATTAAAAATAAGTAAATCTCAGTTTATTAAACTACACATTCTTTCAAATTTTCACAGAGCAATCGGAAGATGACAAACATGATAATGGCAAAAGTATTGAGTATCATTCTGGTATCGAAATTCGAAGCACAATAAAAGAATGGAATAAACAAAAATTAAGTTTAATGCTTGATAAAGTATCTTCCAATATGCATACATCATTACTCAATTTGAATAGCATTCAGCGTACAGAGAGATAAAACTTTTTTTTAAGTTCAAAACATTTTCCATTCAAAAAATGTCTTACAACAAAGGCTTGATTTACAATAAACAAGACATTCTTCGTTTGGCATTTTTAAGGTTGAATTCCAGCGAAAAGAATGAATTTCTGGTTCGTTACCTTACCTTCGTTTTAGGCATATGACTCAGATTCAAAATAGTCTTTGTTGACTTCGTTAGGAGAAACATGGTAGCGAACAAACTGTAAGTTTATAAAAGGCTTTTCGGAAAGGAAAAACTGTTTTCTGGAGTAAAAAGAAATATTTTCCAACCATGTTTCCTTGAGAAAAATCTGAAATGGTTTCTCATTTCCTAATTTAGTCATTTAGTCGAATAGATTTCTTAATTAGACGTTATTTTGTTCAAATATTTGTACATACTAAAAAATGTATTACTAGGTACAAGATTTTGTTTAAGCTGTTCAGTGGTTGGTTGATGTTAGTCAAATAATTTTTCTTTGAACGTGTTTACATTAGGTTGTGTAAGTTGTATTACATTGATAAAAATTTCTTTTAATTTTAGTTCCCATGTATGACTAACCATTTACAGGTAAGACTGAAGAAAAAATACTAGGGAGGGATATCTTGTGAAAATTAAGTGTAAAATAAAAAAAATCATGCTTGGTAGCTCAAGATACTCTGTTTTCTTTTAAGAAATATCATAGTTTAACTGTTCTTCATACTAAATGCCACAATAAAATTTAATTGTACTTTTAATGGCAAATTTGAATTTCATTTTTCGTCATTTAAAAGTCGTCATTCTCACCGATTCACAATCTGCTCTGCAGGCTCTTTCAAGCAATGACACCAACGCATATTCGTTCAGAATCTCGGAATTGCGACATCTTATCCTGAAAATTCAAGAGATTGGAATTACACTCTCTTTTCAATGGGTCCCATCTCACTGTGGCATAACTGGCAATGAGATTGCAGATATCATCGCCAAAGATTCATCTAAATTATTTCCCGTCCAACAAAAGATCTCCTCACTGGCCAACTGCAAAAGTTCGAGTGGAAGAGCCTTTAAGAGGCAGTGGGCGGAAATTTGGAAAGCAGATACCGCTGGCCGTCAACTTTTTAAACTTTTACCAGTGCCCGCGGAGGAGGATACATATAAAAACGTGCCAAGGATGGTGGCCACCTTTGCTGCAAGAGCACGTACCGGGCATCTGGTAACGCAGGCTTACCTCCACCGGTTTCATCTCGCCGAGTCTGTGTGAGAAGGATGAGGAGGATATTAGTCACATCCTCCTCGGATGCACATATCCCATATTCCATCGGGACATTCTTCGGGGAGTGGCGACCACCGTGGAGGAAATACTCAAAGATAAAAAATTTTGGACCCTCGCCTGCCTTTCATATCAGGGACATCGAGCTATCGGCTACAATTAGCCGGACGCTCGTAGCAAGAAGTAAGAAGTAAGTAAGTAAAGTCGTCATTTAAAAGAGTAGTAATACAATTTCATTTAGAAGAACTTACAATAGACCCATAACAATCTATCAAAGGAACAACGATTACTTCACATAACACAAAAAAATTACAAATACATAGGTCAATGGAACTCTTTATGAGAATAATGAACTTCAACCCTCATTTTAAGAATACCTTAAACTACTAAAAAGTATTTTAAATACGACGCTCACCTGCTACAAATTTCTGAAAATACTCTTTTAATGAAAAAAAGAAGACTCATAACAAGAAAGAATTAAAACTTTACTTTTTCCTAATCAATGGACACTGTGAATGTATTTAAATAACTCATCAAGAGGAAAGTAATATCAAGTCCCTTTTATAATCTTGAACTTTTACTCTTTATAAAGACACAACATGGATAGGTTCTTTCTAAATGATGCTTTTAAATGAGGATTTTTAACTAAGAAACTGCTTGTGAACTAAAGAGTGGATTAGAATATAAATACGTAATACAAGCAATTTGGCTAAGACTCCGTAATCGGGAACCATCGCCAACTTGGCGATATTTTTTAATAACTCTTTTTAATAATTTTTTAAATAATATATTTTTAATAATAAATATATATTTAATAATAATATTTTTTAATAATTTTTACTAATTTTTTAATTACGCCAAGTTTGGCGACTTTCCTTGGCGATGGTTCCCGATTACGGAACATTAACCAGCAATTTGATTTTAACATGAGTTTTCATTATTTATCAGTCCTCCAGTAAGGTTAATTCTTGGTCTGTAACAAACAGAGTAAAAAATGCCTACTTAATGAGAACAACCAAAGGTAGCATTATAAAAATTAAAAAACTTCAAATACTTAAAACTATAAAATAAGAAACTAAAAACTATAAAACTATAAAACTAAAAATACTTAAAAAATTAAAAATAAGTAAATCTCAGTTTATTAAACTACACATTCTTTCAAATTTTCACAGAGCAATCGGAAGATGACAAACATGATAATGGCAAAAGTATTGAGTATCATTCTGGTATCGAAATTCGAAGCACAATAAAAGAATGGAATAAACAAAAATTAAGTTTAATGCTTGATAAAGTATCTTCCAATATGCATACATCATTACTCAATTTGAATAGCATTCAGCGTACAGAGAGATAAAACTTTTTTTTAAGTTCAAAACATTTTCCATTCAAAAAATGTCTTACAACAAAGGCTTGATTTACAATAAACAAGACATTCTTCGTTTGGCATTTTTAAGGTTGAATTCCAGCGAAAAGAATGAATTTCTGGTTCGTTACCTTACCTTCGTTTTAGGCATATGACTCAGATTCAAAATAGTCTTTGTTGACTTCGTTAGGAGAAACATGGTAGCGAACAAACTGTAAGTTGATAAAAGGCTTTTCGGAAAGGAAAAACTGTTTTCTGGAGTAAAAAGAAATATTTTCCAACCATGTTTCCTTGAGAAAAATCTGAAATGGTTTCTCATTTCCTAATTTAGTCATTTAGTCGAATAGATTTCTTAATTAGACGTTATTTTGTTCAAATATTTGTACATACTAAAAAATGTATTACTAGGTACAAGATTTTGTTTAAGCTGTTCAGTGGTTGGTTGATGTTAGTCAAATAATTTTTCTTTGAACGTGTTTACATTAGGTTGTGTAAGTTGTATTACATTGATAAAAATTTCTTTTAATTTTAGTTCCCATGTATGACTAACCATTTACAGGTAAGACTGAAGAAAAAATACTAGGGAGGGATATCTTGTGAAAATTAAGTGTAAAATAAAAAAAATCATGCTTGGTAGCTCAAGATACTCTGTTTTCTTTTAAGAAATATCATAGTTTAACTGTTCTTCATACTAAATGCCACAATAAAATTTAATTGTACTTTTAATGGCAAATTTGAATTTCATTTTTCGTCATTTAAAAGTCGTCATTCTCACCGATTCACAATCTGCTCTGCAGGCTCTTTCAAGCAATGACACCAACGCATATTCGTTCAGAATCTCGGAATTGCGACATCTTATCCTGAAAATTCAAGAGATTGGAATTACACTCTCTTTTCAATGGGTCCCATCTCACTGTGGCATAACTGGCAATGAGATTGCAGATATCATCGCCAAAGATTCATCTAAATTATTTCCCGTCCAACAAAAGATCTCCTCACTGGCCAACTGCAAAAGTTCGAGTGGAAGAGCCTTTAAGAGGCAGTGGGCGGAAATTTGGAAAGCAGATACCGCTGGCCGTCAACTTTTTAAACTTTTACCAGTGCCCGCGGAGGAGGATACATATAAAAACGTGCCAAGGATGGTGGCCACCTTTGCTGCAAGAGCACGTACCGGGCATCTGGTAACGCAGGCTTACCTCCACCGGTTTCATCTCGCCGAGTCTGTGTGAGAAGGATGAGGAGGATATTAGTCACATCCTCCTCGGATGCACATATCCCATATTCCATCGGGACATTCTTCGGGGAGTGGCGACCACCGTGGAGGAAATACTCAAAGATAAAAAATTTTGGACCCTCGCCTGCCTTTCATATCAGGGACATCGAGCTATCGGCTACAATTAGCCGGACGCTCGTAGCAAGAAGTAAGAAGTAAGTAAGTAAAGTCGTCATTTAAAAGAGTAGTAATACAATTTCATTTAGAAGAACTTACAATAGACCCATAACAATCTATCAAAGGAACAACGATTACTTCACATAACACAAAAAAATTACAAATACATAGGTCAATGGAACTCTTTATGAGAATAATGAACTTCAACCCTCATTTTAAGAATACCTTAAACTACTAAAAAGTATTTTAAATACGACGCTCACCTGCTACAAATTTCTGAAAATACTCTTTTAATGAAAAAAAGAAGACTCATAACAAGAAAGAATTAAAACTTTACTTTTTCCTAATCAATGGACACTGTGAATGTATTTAAATAACTCATCAAGAGGAAAGTAATATCAAGTCCCTTTTATAATCTTGAACTTTTACTCTTTATAAAGACACAACATGGATAGGTTCTTTCTAAATGATGCTTTTAAATGAGGATTTTTAACTAAGAAACTGCTTGTGAACTAAAGAGTGGATTAGAATATAAATACGTAATACAAGCAATTTGGCTAAGACTCCGTAATCGGGAACCATCGCCAACTTGGCGATATTTTTTAATAACTCTTTTTAATAATTTTTTAAATAATATATTTTTAATAATAAATATATATTTAATAATAATATTTTTTAATAATTTTTACTAATTTTTTAATTACGCCAAGTTTGGCGACTTTCCTTGGCGATGGTTCCCGATTACGGAACATTAACCAGCAATTTGATTTTAACATGAGTTTTCATTATTTATCAGTCCTCCAGTAAGGTTAATTCTTGGTCTGTAACAAACAGAGTAAAAAATGCCTACTTAATGAGAACAACCAAAGGTAGCATTATAAAAATTAAAAAACTTCAAATACTTAAAACTAAGGAGTAACACTCAGATGCCTATATAAAGAATGCTGATTAAAGTACGGAAAATTTAGGAATGAGGACTTAACCACTTTATTCTAACCAGCTAAAAAAAATTATTTTATTGCCCATTTTTTAAACTTTCAAATTTCTAATTTAAAATTGACATCCTTATAAAAAATTATTTAATTAAAATGTAGGTTATATCCACAAATTATGCATACCGTATATTTCTCTCATAAGCCGAAAATTGTTTGGAAAATTTTCCCGATTCAAAAGTTCGGGAGTGTCGGCTTATACGCGGTTCTAAAGAGTTTGGAAATATTGTTAACGGAATTAAGTTTTGAGGAAGCTCCTCGTGATCATACTAAAATAACATACCATCTGGGGCGGCACTACATAAAATAAAAACAAACTAAAAGGACACACAGAAAGTAAAAGTAGGAGTGAATTTTTTTTAATATCACTTTGAATGCTAAAAGTTACATAAATCAGAATAAGAACATTACTTACATGAATCAAGGTCAGCCTGAATCAGAATTCTAGAAAATTGATTTATGGGAGCGAAGGAGTTTAATAATAGTCTCGCAGGTTTTGAATTTTTGGTCAATTTTTCGAATAATAAAAACCATACCCTTGGCTTATACGCGGAAATATACGGTATTTAACTTTTCTCCAAACCTCCTTATTGGTTGTTATTTCCAAGTTTTAAAAATCATTATGCAAAAGAGTAACATAAGTAGATACCTCCACTGTCTCTTATTCTTTTATCATGTACTAAGACGCAACACCAATTTTCTATTGGTTATTCAGAGCAAACGCTTTACACCAAAACGTTTTCCCATTACCCTGATATATAAGGGAATAAATGCATTATTATTACTAATTATCACATCCTTCACCATGATAAAATTGTCGAAACGTCCTTTGTCACACGTACTCCGCACCACAAACTTCCAAAATAAAGCTTCGACATTCCAAAAATGCTTATCCGATTTTTCCATGGAGGCCCACAGGAAATTAATAAGATTACAAATTTCTTCCAAAACGCCATAGCAATTGAATCAAACCCCTCTAAGCAAGAAGCCAGTCCCCTAATTGTTTTCTTAGAAGTCGTTCGAATCTAGAACTTAATTAATGGCGGGCTCCTTCATCTGGCGGGATGATCTCGAGGAAATGGAATTCTGAAATATTTTCATCCCGAACTGCACTTTAAATCGAATCAGCAATTAACGAATTTCCATTTTTGGAGACTTGGATCGCAAGAAGCGAGATTAGTATTCTATGAGGAGAGGGGGGGGGTCCATTCATAACTTACGGTCGGAAATAATCTCGAAGCAGGCTTTTGTGTGGGAATACAATTAGTGAAAGGCTTTAAGTATGTTGCTTCTTCTAAATTAAAGAATAATTGTTTCAGAGGAAAAGTTATTTTGATAATTTGTTTATCGATTAAGAAGTTCTTATGACGACTCCCTGTCAAAGCTTTATTAGAGTACGCTTTGTCAAAATTCCCTAAAAGTCGCCAAGCCAAGTTAGTACTATTTTACTGCTGATCAGTACAGTGAAAGCTTTTATATAAGGACTAATCTTCAAATTGAAGTTATGATAAATCATGAAGGCTCGTTAATGTTTACAATAAACATAGTAGGGCCGTTAAAGGGAAGAATTGTTCAGATTGTGATAAAATCACCAAAATTGCTGGAGGTATAGTTTAAAACATGCTGAATCCAAAATCGACCGGAAGCACTCTGGCGGAAGCGTTGTTTTGGACTTCCGGTCAAAAACAAAATGGCCGCCCGCGGGCCTATTTTCGGTTGTTTTAATGATAAAAAAATAATTTTGGTGACGAATATTATGTTTTAAAGGTCAAGGATCATGATTATGATACCAAAATGTGAAATTTATGTATAAAAAATTGATTAAAATTCAATAAAATCTCTAAAATAGTGTGATAGAGTCAATCGGTAGGTTTTTTCTCAAAACATTGGCAAAGAAGTTTTTATTTCGACGGCTTTATATGTTTTTGAGGTGCTGATTCCGAATATCAAGTTTGCTGTCACGTGGTAGGTCGGCTTTGTATAAAAAAAATTTCAAAACATTTCAAAAAATCTTAAAATGTTTTTCTCTATCTTCAGATTTTTGCTTATATTTCAAAAACTATAACTTTTTTGAAGATGATCTCAGTTACAAAGTTAAAGTAAACAAAATTTACAATAAAATTCACTATTAAGCTTCCATTTTCTGAAGAATAGTAGTTCAGTTATAGAGTGCTGAAAAGCAGCTATTCTTTTGTTCTTCTGCAAAAAAGTAACAAACATACGTTTCCACCCGCTAGAAAACAAATAATATCAACAAATTTTTATGCCACGTGAAAGAGAATTTTATTCCTCACTAAAATAGTGCCCTACATTATCATTTACAGAGAAGGGGGAAGGAGATAAGCGAAAATCGCCAATAAAGTGTTTTGCGCCTTGCACCCAAAACGGACCTTCCTACCTGTTTATCTCCAATTTTCGCTTTACTTTTGGTGTATTAACCATTAAGAAAAATATTTCAGATCAATTGATGACTAAGCATGGTCAAAAAAATAATATTAAATTATTAAATATTAGGTATCAAAAATTGCCTCAAAATTTTTACTTTGATTATTAGTTTTTCGTAATTTTCACAAAACTTATAGTTTCTCAAAAAAGTGCAGTAAAACTTTATGTGTAGAAATTAAATGTTATTTCATTTTGTATAAAATGTTTGAAAATAATTTTTATTTATTTACAGATTTAATGGAGAAATAGCAAGCATTCTTCACTTTATTGAAAGGAAAAAAAATCACTTTTCTTTAGAAAGCTCTAGCGGCGATACCGCTTGTCAAAAGATAAAAATGAACTAATATGCTTGTTATAAGAAATTTTACGTGTTTAAAATTTGGTGCACTGCACTTTTTGAGAAACATTTGTGGCAATTTTTGATTTAGAGTGACCGTTTAAATAAAAATAAACCTTAAATTCGGAATCAACACCATATGAGAACAAATACAATATCAGTACATTTAAACATTCCTATAATTGAATACATAGATTTTGTATTTTGTTGTATTTTCCGAGTAAAATAACATATTTAATAATTTAATTAATTAAGAAAATTAATTGCATTAATTAATTGCAGAAGAACAAAAGAATAGCTGCTTTTCAGCACTCTATAACTGAACTACTATTCTTCAGAAAATGGAAGCTTAATAGTGAATTTTATTGTAAATTTTGTTTACTTTAACTTTGTAACTGAGATCATCTTCAAAAAAGTTATAGTTTTTGAAATATAAGCAAAAATCTGAAGATAGAGAAAAACATTTTAAGATTTTTTGAAATGTTTTGAAATTTTTTTATACAAAGCCGACCTACCACGTGACAGCAAACTTGATATTCGGAATCAGCACCTCAAAAACATATAAAGCCGTCGAAATAAAAACTTCTTTGCCAATGTTTTGAGAAAAAACCTACCGATTGACTCTATCACACTATTTTAGAGATTTTATTGAATTTTAATCAATTTTTTATACATAAATTTCACATTTTGGTATCATAATCATGATCCTTGACCTTTAAAACATAATATTCGTCACCAAAATTATTTTTTTATCATTAAAACAACCGAAAATAGGCCCGTGGGCGGCCATTTTGTTTTTGACCGGAAGTCCAAAACAACGCTTCCGCCAGAGTGCTTCCGGTCGATTTTGGATTCAGCATGTTTTAAACTATACCTCCAGCAATTTTGGTGATTTTATCACAATCTGAACAATTCGAGTGTTTTTTTCCCTTTAACGGCCCTACTAACAAGCGAACTCATAGAGGAGAGGCAGTGCTGGAGTGGGCGATGGTAATCCTAAAGAGTGTCTAATATAATTTCCAGGAAGACCACCAAATACCGCAGTCACGATCCGCCGTCACATACGGGACGGTCTAACTTGAAATTGTTTTCACAGCCGAACTTTTATGCCGTGCAGTGGTGCTAATGCGTGCAGAAAAAAGAAATATTATTTAAAAACCTCCTAATCTTATTCAAGTAATTACGTGAAATCTTAAAAAAAAATATTGCAACTGTGAAATAAGTTATAGTTTATCTCTTTAAGTATTTTTTGAAATCCAATTTTCAAAACAAAGAAAAAATGTTTTATTTGAATTACAAAGGCTAACAAAGAATGTTATTTAAGATATATTGCCCTCAAAGTGTAGGGTGATTGTAAAATAACTTATAAGTCACCTATTTAAGAGCCTTTATCTAAAAAAAATTCACGTAACCTTCTCAGCACACAATGAAACACAATAATTTATTTTTTAATTTTTAAACACAATAAAAAAGTTGCTTCCTGGTCATTATTATTTTTTTTAAACTTTTCTAAGCCTGTTTAGAACCAAAAAAGACTAAGAGCTACTGCTGAGCTTTTTCCATTTCCCTGTCTACGGGGCGGGGGTACTTTCTACAAGTTCCTTATGTTTTTTTTTTTCCATTTCAGAGATAACATTACTAGAGAAAAAATAGAGTTATATTGGAAATTTTCATCTTTTTCATTATAAAACGTAACTGTTCTACTTCATATCATTCTCTCCCACATCCCTCAAAATAGCTTCCAACAAAATTTCATTCAGTTACTATCAAAGGTATGGTAGCTAGAGGCTCGTAAAGTAAATTATTTTATATAGCCACCCTGTATTATTAAGTTGAACTAAAGGAAGTTGAAATCTCCAATATACTTGAATTAAACTTTTAATTAAGATCGAGATTTCCCAACATCTAATTAAACTAACAATGGATCGTTGGATAGATTGCATTAAGGGACGTTCTTTGGGACTTATCCTCCTTAGATTGAAAATAATTTAATACAAGAGATTTAAAAACTTTGAAGACTAATTTCTAATTGTAAGCTAGGCTGTAATTGTAAGCTAACATAAACCTGTGGTGCTTATAACTTTAGATAGGAAGAAACTTGAATTGTTATAATTAAAGTTTTCTGAATAAATAACTTTTATTCGTAATACATACTATTTAATAGCTTACTTAAAATATCATTATCAGAATAAAAACATTAAACAAATTTTATTTATTGAAAGGATTTTTATAGTCGTAGGCTGTTATTTTACTTTTAAGGTTTCAGTTTCGTTGAATAATAGTTTTTGGATTTCGTAATCCCATTAACTTTTTACAAATTTGAATTTAGTTATGATAATTTTATTGGAGTAGGAAATATCCTCTAAACATTAGAACATAGTTATCTTACAGATAGTTTTATAATTATAATAAAATTTTGTTCTACTTTAAGACTACAGGTTCAATTGCATTTTTTAGCATCATTACGTACGAGATGTGGCATTGATATTTTTACAGAACACTCTTTAAATTAGATTGAAATCTACAGTAGTTTGATATCACTTATAGAGAGTTTCAGATAAAAAGCAATAATTCATTTATACATATTCCCAATTTGAAGATCAAAGCCTTTGGTAAGAAAATAATTGAAATGTTACTAGAGTTTCGTTGTATGAAGGCTTCACACTGACTAAAGAGATCCAACTTGAGATGTTGAAAGAAAACTGTTCCAAATCATCTTATTAAATTACCTCGACTCGATTGCTTCCAGGATGAATTTAATTATCACGCTTCGGTTAGAAAACATTTAAATTGAATTATTTTTGTTCGATTTCCAGTGAAAAAGTCATATATTTTTAATGGGAGTTCATTTGTATGCACATTGGCACAAAGATAAAATTAAATTAGTAGGAAAGAAAAAGGGGAATAAGTTTTTTCAAATATTCACAAGGCTCTGTCATTGATTGATTATTTTTAAAAGAAGCTGGAAATTTCTTTCAGACTGCCAACTTCTATCACAAATGAGTGAAAAGGCGTTATTTTCTTCCTTCAGCCATCAAAGAAAACACTAAAACTTCAAAACAATCTGCTCTTTATGTTTTTCTCCACATCCACGCGGATCAGATTTGATTATCATGTCAAAAATTCTCTTCCCGTAAGTTACTCTTTAAGAGTTGCATTAGAGCATTTTTCTAGCCATTTTATAATTTAAACCGCGGTTAATACTAAGAGGCATAAATAAAATGGAACGTCAAGTATGATTTATGGCAAAGTGAATTTAACTTGAAGTGGGGAGTAAGTTTTCTATTTGATGTTGAATATCAAGTTTTTGTGAGTAATTTCGTCATGGTGTTATTGAAATAAATGAAGTAAAACACATTACCATTTCAAACCAAAATAAGCTTCTCAAATCTGACGTTTAATTTCAACTGCTGTGACATTTCTTCCACCCGAGAATCACATAAACATATTAAGTTGGTAGCACTTCATAACCTTAAAAATTTATATTTCCCATTCTGGGAGCACACAATAAAAAAATTTTGACAGGTAAAATTATTACACTTATACATGGATTTAAAAATATATGTTCATATGTTAGTTTCATGCCTGCCAATACTAGAGTAGGCACTTAAAATCCCCTAAAACATTTTTGCCACATCTTTACCCACTTGTTCAATTTTTTTGGGGAATGTTTAGTATATTTTCTATCTAAAACCAAAAATAGGTTATTATTGTTATTATTTCATACCAATACCAGGAATTTTAAACAAACACTCTAAATTTAAATATCTTTTGGCAAAGATCTTTCAAAAAAAATTTTTTGTGATTTTCAGTGTTTACTTTTTATTGAAAAGAGTTCACAACAAAAGACATCATAAAACAATAAAAACACCCATAATATCCTTTTCTGTGATTAACCAAGTGTTAACCAGGTCATCCCTATAACCTATTCTGTGACCCAGAAACTATTCCACTGTTGGGATCAGATATAATAAATAGTTAACCTAGACCAGGTTATTTTTACCTCCGGGCATTCCTTCCGGGCTGAAGAGCATGATCAGGATATTGTGGTGGAAATGCCCAAGTGGTGTGTGAGGAAAAGCAATAAGAGGTCAGCGTCATAAAGCGTCATCTGACAAATGGAAAGGGATGGTATGTAGCGTTTCATTATCTCTAACATGCGCTTAAATGACGATAAGGGGCTGTCGGTACATTATTGTCTCTCAGGACCTTTTATTAGTTTTCTTTTGTGTTGTCTCCATCAGGAATGTGTTTTGATGATCTCGAAGGGCATGCTTGGATTTTGTTACTCGCTAGGAGTAATTGGAACACGTAATTCGGGATTCGTTCATTGTGTAATCTCAGTTTGGGATGATGAGTTTGTTGGCGACTTCGAGTTAATAACACTGCAATCTGTTTGGAGATTTCTGATGAGAAGGAATCTTGGTTTGTCTGTATTTTTTTTTAGTGTCAAATGAATTTCTACGGGATTTTTTTTACAATAGCAGCATGTATCATATATTTTCCCCCGAACATCTCTTGGTGTACAGGTTAACCTCAACTACACTCTTTAAAAATTGAAATAGATGCAAAACAATAAATTGGATATGCACACTAACTAAAATCTTAACTTTTTACTAGGATAGAATGACTACAGGAAGTGAAGATGATGTAGCTATAGTTCCAATTGAATGTATATAAAAGTAAAGACCTTACCCTGGAATATAAATTTATACTTTTATAAACTATACAAAAGTATAGTTAATCATGATGAGCTAAAATTATGTTTTATTATAACCTTAATCTATAAATTTCCTCAAATGAGTTCTTGCTGTTTACGGATAACTTAATTATCATTGTTTAGAGTATTTTCAATCTTTTACAATCTAAATATAAAAAAAGATTCGCAAAGAAGATTTATTAAAAGACTAAAAAAATATAACATTTTACTAAATATTTCATCTGTAAAATTTAGGAAATCTAAAAAAAAATTCAACATTTTCCATGCCACCATAGGCCACCCTATTAAGAATTATTCCCAAATGCTATTATTAAATAATCCTTTCATCTTGATTACAGTTTATGAGCTTCACAATAGTAACACACACGAGTCTAACCAATAATTACTGTAATTGTGTCAAAGGGAAATAAAAAACATATCAAGATACTGCCACCGACACTATTTCAATGACTCAACAAACATTCATTAATGTTCCCAATATATTCGCCACTTGTTTCAGGCGGAAGCCAGCAGGTGAAGCTATAAATCTCTATAAAAGTAGCAGAGCGGGGAAAAAGCCGTCAGCTAATGAGTCGGTTCCTCCGTTCGAAAAAAAAAAAGAATGCCGGTCTTGCGTAATGATGCGGGGGAAGCGTTCCTTTTCTTCTGGAAAAGGTACTTAGGGATCGTTTCGGAAGGAGGTTGGGGAGGAAATCCATGCTTCTGGCTCCTCGAAAGGACTGATTGAGATGTTAGAGCTATTTTTGAACAGTTAAAGGATTAGAGAATGCCGAATAATGTGTGTTTTTGATGCTAGTGAGGGATTTTTTTACGTGTATTAATATTCTAAAAACAGCCAGTTCTAAGCTGTAGCAAGTAGAATGGGAAAACGAGATAAGGAAAATAATGGATCTCTAAGATTTTATTTTTGTGTATCGAAAGAATGTTTCGAATTGTTTTATGTAGTTATTATCGTGGCATTATTTTGAAAGGTAAAAAATATTCACTTAGAGACACTGTCACGTCATAGTGCTTTAATTTAGTTACCTTTTTAAAAACTGATATTAGTTTGGAATGTTTTGTGGAAAAATTATAGTTTTTGTAGGTAAGATTTGATTATTTTCATCTAATCTTATTTAGATTTTTATAAAACATAATTATATCATTTTCATCTAATCTTATTTAGATTTTTATATAACATAATTGTATCATTTATAGATTTTTATATTATATAGTTATAATTATGAGTGTGATTTTTTCATAGATTTCTGTGTGGAGTTCAATATTTTTACACTGAAGATAAATAACTTCCTGATTTTCTTAATGAATAAACGTATAGCTTAACATACAAAAATATTTTCGCTATTCACACTTCAAGCGTGATGTAATAAAACATTTAAATCAATGTTAAATGAAAAAAAAAATAAACTTTAAACAGTTCTAAGCATACTACAAATTTAATACAACTTGTAAATCATAAATATTTCGTGGAACAGCAAACAGATCAATTACAAATCTGAAATCAACACCTAAAACTGGAACCGAAAAGTATTATTAAAGTCAGATAAGTATTGAAAATAATCTATCATTAATTCAATAAAAATAACTAATTAACAGTAAGATAATCAAAATAGCCCAATAATTTTAACTTAATGCATGTATTTTTTTTTCGTTCAGCTATCAGATACTATCTTACCTTTCAATGGAGTGATATAATCCACAAACATCATAACAACCCATCACACAAAGTAATAAAACTACCCATTGAAGATGAAGTATTGATAATCAAAATGAAACCTATTCATTATCTTCCACAATTATTCATTAACTTTACTGTAATAAAACTACTTACTTAATTTCTCCTTCTTACTATCCCCACTTTTATTACCCTCCAGAAAATAAAATATATTTATCGAGAGAGTCAAATTCGCCTTGATTTATAGCTCAGATAAACAAATTACGGCTAAGCGATAGCTGTTAATATACGTCGTTCTCAGTTAATAAGTCCTTGTTTTTAAAAACCACACGCTCAAATAAATAGAAACCGCACGTAAAGATTGGATCATAAATTTTCCAGATAAGGAACTTCGTAAATAAAACCACCGCGTTCCACTGAACCACTTTCCCGAGCTTTTCAATCGAATACAGATCGAAGATAAATTCTTTCAGGTTTTTTTTTTTTCGGGAAGATCTTATTTCTTGAATGACAAATGAATCGGACCCCATTTATTAAAACTTTTTTTTTTCGAAAGTCTGGTTCCGTTCAAAAGGATGGAACTCTCTGGCGTCGAGAGTATAAAAATTCCGCTGCGGCCATTTTATATTATTCTGTCGCTGTCCAGAGTTTCTTCAACGTTTTCAAAGGCAGGGGGAAGTTGGAAATTAAAACCATACATTACTGAATATCCGTTAATGTTTTCTGGTAACTACGATTGATGGTTGACGCGACGAACGACAGCTATTTATCTGTTGGAATTTTCTACCCATTCTAAATGTCCGCATTCAACTCCTGAATCGTGAGGTTGGGAATTTATGTAAGAATTCCCTTCAACTATATTTTTTTCCTTATACAAAATAACCTAATATGATGGCGGGTACTTGTGTCTTCGAATTTTTTGTTTCAAAACTGAAATTTTGATATCACAACCACAGGGGGATTATTAATAGAGTATTTAGCGATATATTCTGGGTCCAAGTGCTAAAATGTATGTTAATATTCATTGTATTTAGGCTAAAAACCTCAAACATTCATTAAAGGTATATAAAAAAAGCTAATCTGCAAAATTTGAATAAACACTATTTATTCAAAATAAAGAAAAGAGTCCAAGCGAATTTTTAACATTATTATAAGGTAATAACTATTGAATCTAATCCAACCAAAAATCTATAAAAACTTTGACCCCTATGTCAAAACATTTAACTCCTTATACAATTTATTGAATACCTATTTTCCTAATGAAGCATGAATAAAAAGTACAATAGAAAAAACTTAAAAACAAATAAATCCTTAAAAATTAATTTTAAATATTCAAAAAATAATCTTTTATCATTTTAGATGTTTATATTTTCAAAACATTTTACAACAAAGAAACCTTTTACACAAAAGACATAAAAAGACAAATAAAATTCTAAAGCATTATGAAACGGAGTTAAGACAGTTTAATGAATATCAATGAAAAGATAAAATCTTTTAAATTGAAAACAAATTTTGTTTTAACTCAGTTTATATCACAAAGAATAAGAACCTTTTTCCATCATTTTCTAACATCTTAACTGATTATGCAAAAATAGTACCTACATCTCTATTATTCTCATGTATCCATAATTCCCTTCGCCCACCCACTACCTACTCTCTCAAAATCAGGCACACGCCACTTAGCGCAGAAGAAGATTACGTGTCGACAACACACTCTTTCCTCCGCCCATATCAGCGCAAAAATTGCATTCTTTTCTCTCAGCAGCGGTGTAGTAATGTCAAAAAAGGAGGGACACTAAATGATTCAGCGATCCAGATGTAATGAGTCCGCCGCCAATGAAGCGATCAATGCGATCAAGCGTTCGGGTGATGGACAGCTAACAAATGGCAGGCCGTGCCCGCTGGGAATTCCATCACGTTGTCACCTGTCCCATCAAGATGTCCCTCTAGGAGGATTCACCTCGTTCCTTTGAAGAATAGGAATAATCTCATCGATTTGTGAGATTGATTTGGTTTTATTACGGAGCTGAGAATCGTGATCACTGATCTAGAGAATATCTGGATTAGTTTTAGGAAAAATTTTAGATATTAGTAGGAAATGGAGGATGGGTCATACTAACTTACAAACTTCTCTTACTCAATTATTTTAGGTTATTAATTACTTGGTTATTATTAAATTAAAAAAGTAAAACTGTTTGCACGTATATCTCTAATACGCTCTTGGATAACTCTATCGAATAATAAAAAATAATAATACGGGGATTTCCCAAACTTTGACATAATATAAGAATTTAAAAAGTATTATAAAATACTTTTTCATTTAATTCCTTGACCGATCTAAAAACACTAAAAAATAAAATGTGTTTGATGGCCGTGGGGGAGACGTAAAAGATGGCTAAGCTCTTTTTCTTTTTAACATCGAAATCTTTTATTTCACCCTCCCACGAACACATTAAACCGCACCTCACGGACTATTATCTTTACAAAAACAACATTTAGGTAGCTACAACAAAGGTTCGCCATCTTTAATGGAGTCCCTCAATCTCCCTTTCTTTTTAATTGGCGAAAACCTGATGGTGGGGAACAGTTCAGTTTTTGGTCAACAGGGAAAAAACGGAAGTAAAGGGTTGCGTTTTTAATATTTACATCTCAGTGATTTTCTTTTTAATTGCTAATACTCAGACTCATCTTAAGGTATAGTACATTCAAAAAATACAATAATCACAATAATCAAAAAATACAATGAACTACTCACAAATCATGAAAAAAAATCGAGTACAAAAATCTTCATGTAATTTTTAAATAGAAAAATTATTTAATGTAAAATATTCAACTTCAGAAAGAGATTCGTGCTTTGAATTTAAATTCTCCATTCTCAGAAGGTGAATTATTCACTCCCTGGGGTGAAATAAATAAATCATTGTAAAAGAGACCTCTATAACAGAAATCCTCTAACAAATCCAAGACAATCAAAAACCACTTCCCTCACTAGACAAAACAAATACTTTTGTCTAGACAGAAAAGTCTAATCCTGTAAAACAGTTTTACCACCACCATCAATAATAATCTCCTTTTAACATTCCTAAGCTTCGATTCTTTCGAGAGAATTCAATTCAATGTTTCAATGGTGAAGAAGGTTTGCAGAAATTTAATGAGGGTGAAAAGAGGGAAGGAAGGGTGTAAAAGGAAAAAAAATAGATTAAGGATTAGATTAGATTGAGACTTTAATTGGATTTATTTGTAGCAAGAGTATTTTTGTGAGAATAGTCTTCTATGTGAATGCATTTAAACTCAGAACGAATTTCAGAAGTTTAAGTTCGTTTGGTGTATTAATTCAATTAGAATGCCCATGTAAAAAAATTGCGCCCAGTTTTTTGTAATTCACTGCAAAAGGTTTTGTAAATAAAATTGTGTACATAAATTACAGCCACGAATTCCCAGAACAAACTTTATCCACAGGATGTTTCAGATAAATGTTTCGAATTTCTGGGAAGGGTAGGGCACACCTAGACTACTCAGAATCACTTAGGAATAGGGGGTTTGGAAATACACCCCTGAGGACCTAGAGGTATGGGAGTTTGTATAATACCCAGTGGAAATTGAAACGTAACCTTTTAAAATTGTATTAACACCATTAAACTCGTTCGATTCCGGCATTAATAATTTCATTTTTTTTTTCGACTTTTTTCCCGTTTGGCACCACTCTGGGGTACCCCATCCTAGTAAAATTTTCCTTTTCGAAAAGGGCGCTCCATCCAGGTAGAATTTTATTTTTCGACAAAAGGGCGCCCCATCCCGGTAGAATTTTATTTTAATAGTAATTTTGAAATTGTGAAACTGAGTTTCAATCTGTTAATATTAATATAATTATTTTATAACATAGATAGATTGAATTTTATAAAATAAATGGAAATAAATGCTTCAAATAAGAAATATAGAGCGTCGTAAAAAACACATTATGAAATAATATTCACTCAATTAACTTCTAGGAATATTTCTCGTTACAAACCAAAAACAGTTAAAACCCCAAAAGAATGATAATAAAAGAGATGCGGGCACCTTGTTAATTAAACTCCATAACAACCGAACCCTGGAATTCATTAATTCTATGATATATGTCTGATTTCAATTTTCGGTAAAACAATATTTAAATAAATTGCTTGCGTCGTGTACTTGTTCGTGTTTATATAAAAACACTATCAAATTACTCTTAAATTATGGAAATATATTGGTTTAAAATAGATGAAATATTCTTCTAAATCTTTATTATAGTCCTGAAAAGTAAAAAAATAGTAACTAAAATATATATAGAGCACATAATTAAACGCTGTTTTCCATTTACATTTGATTTTTAATGATCCTTCCTGACTGAGCAATTTTTCATGCGTCTAAGAAAAACCCATTAATGAATGAAAAACAGTTTTTAATTAATATCCGTTAAGACTTACCTTTATTTTAATTTAAGAAACATTACAACCTACATTAGTTAAGAAAAAAATAATCGTTTACCTTTGAAAGTCGGCATGCATTCAAATAAAATATTCCCTTTAAAATTGATGAGCCCAAGGGAAAAGCACAAAATAGTTTAGTGTTTTTAGAGGTAATTGAATGTTATTATTTGTTATCTCTAACTTTTATAAATTAGTGAATACTTAAAATCTGACCAATCTATTGATTTGTCTTTTATTTTTTATAGAGGGTAATACATAATACCTATTACTTTCATGGTTTCAGAGGACATTTTTCTATATAGTGCATTTGAAGATACAGAAGTTCTCTGAATACGTAAGCATGAACTTGCGGCGTCAAAAGTCACCGAACTATACCAGACTGCAACGTTACTTGACCCTATGACATTACTACACGAAGGAAAAACTGGGTAAACAGAAAGCCTCTTGGTTTGCTAGGAGGAGTTTTGGTACGCAAATCGTGGTAAAAAGACGCTATGTACATGGGTTTAACCACGGCTTACTAGATACTTATACAGGCTAGCCGAGTTTTAAACAATGAAAACCATTTGACAACTTTTCCCGCTTGGAGCGCTACAAGACCTACCTATATCACCCACCGCCTTCAACACTGTGGATATGCTTTGCCAGTTGGTCCAGTATTGCCATCTGGATTTGCAATGATTTCCGTACTCGGCTAGCCTGGTATCTAGTAAGCCGTGGTTTAACAAAATAATCTCATTTTTAAATTGACGTTCTTCATTTCACTCAGAATTCAGACACCACGCTGCAAACTACTTCGTTTGTTAGTGATGTCATAAGGTCACGAAACTTTGCTATCAAGTATAGAAGTAAACGAAATTTGGCCAATATGACAAAAATTGGAGGAATTTTGAACGTTTGTGCTAGTTGGGTAAACCTACACTGAATAATCAACCTAGGTTGATTCAGTGTATATATGGATATAAGGATATGGATATATGGATGGAAGTATAAATAGCTATTTATATCTTCCCTACATCAGGCACAATATAGGTTAATATCATCGGTACTAGAGACATAAATCGACTCATTTAACTTGATATGTGTGACGAAACCTTTTTATTTCACGAACTGGTGACCAGTTTTATTCAATCATGTTCTAAAGAGTTCAATCCTTAAAGCTTAAAGATCTACATTCTAGAATCTAGAGAATAAATGGAATGAAAAAATCTCCACCGATTTTTTCCCAACTTCTCTAGGTAGTATTGAATGGAACCGAAGAGCAGGTTAAAAGTTGCTCGTCGAAAGATTTCTTGGAGGGATTTTTATAGAGAAAAGAAGAGGGATAATGATTCCGATTATAACGCTAGATGGAGGAGAAAAAAATGGTTAAAGTGGGATTCTTTTCGAAGAATATAAGTGGAGTGCTTGGTTCTTGGAGAATGGGTAACATGGAGTATAAAAGACGTAGGTGGTATAGAACTGTTGGTGTTGGATGTAAATAAGAATGTCTGTTTCCAGTAGGTACTATTGAGAAAAGAGAAACCTATAGTTAGTTTTTCCTTTTTTACCCACGTTTTTTTCAACCTTTACATCCAATGAGAGAGAGAGAGAAAAAAAAGCGACATTATATTGATCACTAAGGGGCCGATTATTTCATTATCAATATAACATATTTTGAAGTACGTAGTGAAAATATTTGTTGATTCACACAATTATTAATAAGATATTACTTAGATTTATGGTTTAAAAGTGTAATTCTACTTAAATGCAAAAACTTATTTTTAAATAATAATAATGAAAAAGGGTGCCTTGAAAAATTGAAAATTGTTCAAAACCCAAAGCAGCACATATTATATATTTGACTAAAATTGTAAAAGATTAAGAACTAGGTATTAGTGGATTACGAACTAATAATACAAAAGGTTTTGCTCTGACCAGTAGTGAGTGGCTAAGCTTCACAATCTAAATTATCGTGGGAAAACAAATTTTTTATAGTTAAATACAATCTAAACACAAGAAAACAACAAATATTTTCATCATGATTCCTTTTTTTTAAATAAGACAAAAATTATTTTAAAAACGAATGGGTTATTTCCTCAATAACTATTTTATTTTTGAAATTTTTTTGTCGAAGTCTACGTGTTTTAAGTACCAGATCTCATTCTAAACTTTCTTTAAAAACCTCCTATTCATATTTTCAGTATTTCCATTTCCTAAATGTGATTTTAGAGACTGACTAAATTCATACAAACACGTTATTGATCTTTAGAAAACCCTTAAAAACTAAAATAGATAGCTAACACATGAATGCTTTGGCTTTAACTATCATTTGCATTATTTGCATTTTTAAATCCTCTATTCTTGAACTGAACAGTTTCAAAATGGAAATAAATCGAAAAATACGTTGACAAAGAAAAAAAAAACTTTAGATAATGCCTCAAGAAGGAAACTGAAACGAGATTTGATGCCCAATGTGTTCCAAAATAATACCTTTTGAAAGAGAAAAGAGCGGTATATATTTTCAAGGCCTTTTTTGTATGTTGTCCCATTCCAGGAAATGAAACTGCATCATCTTTAACTTATACAACTATAATACCAAGAAAGGCTTTTCTCTCAGACTGTCACATAATGTGATATCAAAAGGAAATTAAACCGACAAATAAAGTAGTATATATTCAAAATTCATGGGATATAAATGCCATTCATCCAGGGAGAAACTGAATTTTGAGAAATATTTACTGAATATGCGACATTTTGAAGCAAGCGTTTAAAATATACTTTGTAAACTATACATCTAAATAATTTATTTAATATGAATTTGAAGTTCTCAGACATCAATATTATTCATATATAATATGGGTGGTAATGTTTTTTTATTTTGGGTAAACTGATTTATGGTGTAGTTTATAAAGCTCTAACTGGGGATTCACATGAAAATAACAGGAAAGGAAGTTAGTCTAAAATTGGCTTCAAAAGTTACATTTCCTTCCTTAAGGTAAAAGCATTTTAAGGATTACAAATTCGTTCATTAAGATATCATTCTTTGAGGAAATTGACGGAATGTTGTACCTCATGTCTATGCTCAATTGAGAGTAACAATATAATTAAGTTATTACAAAGTATAATATCATAATGTAATTCAATTATCTCAAATGGCAATTTTCTCTGCCAAGTGTTGAAAGAGAAACTTGAATTACACAATTTTTTTGCTTCCTCTATGAATTACATCAATATCTAAATGTGATTAAATTTTCAAGTAATTAAATGGAATTTTATAGTAAAAAAATAAAAACAAAAACTACAAAATTTGTTATTTTATTTAAAATTATTTATTACCTTATTATATTTAATTAATGAACAATTGTATGTTAATTTTTAAAGACTTTCAAGGGCCGACTGGTGTCAATATTAAAATTAGTTTTCGGGATCCAGTTTATAAACATTGACCAACTGTATATTTTTTGCAGTTAAAAGTTCCAACATCCTGATAGCTAAAAAAAGGGGATTTGAAAGAGTAATCTCTTTTATTTTCAGAAGATAAAAATTACTTATACTATTTGAATGTGCATTGAATACTCTTTATTTAATTCACGTAATTGAAATCGATAAAGTTCCTATCATTTCACATGTAAAATAAATTTTTATTGAAAATTCTAATATGATAATTAGAATCTTTTTTTAAATGATTAACCATATTGCATTTCGATAAAAGTAAAAGTATAGACAGTATATAATTTCACTAATGAGATGAGTATATGATTATGAAAAGAGGAGAATAGTATTAAATTAAATCCATGTATAAAAAATAAAAGATTTAGAAGATTTTTAACTTTTTAAAATATTATATGCAATTATTTGGAAGAAATTCATGTTAGATTAGGTAGGTTTTAATTCGGCAAGAGTTAGGAATATATTTTAAACCAAAATTAGGTCAACTGGCACTAAACTCAGATTATAAAAGCATGAGATAATAAATTCTTCTTATTTCATCATTCCCTTATAATTTTCTTATAAACCCTTAAATGGCTTCTTTCATAATAGTCCACTGAAAATAGCGAAAAAAAGGGCCGAACCTCAAACAAATTGCAATAAAAGGTTTCTCAACGGTTTTCACTTAGGAATTACCCCAATAATAACATACTAAAAATCGGACAAAATCGGACCATGGGAAATTTAATTTTTTTTAAATTTTTAAAAAATGGCCGAAAAAAAATTTCGAAAAAAACCAATACACAAATACAGACATGTGATACATGTTTATAGGTTATTTTTGAGTGCTGAAACCGAATACAGCCTTTAGTTTTGAAAAAAAATTGAAATTTCAATTTTTTAAATTAATTTGAATAATTAGCTATATGAAAACATTAAAACACCCCTAAAAACCTAACTAAAAGGTCAAAAGAGATAAATCCAACGGTTTTCATTTAGATATGACCTAAGTATTAACATACTAAAATTTGAAAATTTTACAAGTGAAAAAAGTTAATTTTTTTTTTAAAATTTCAATTTTTTTTTCGAAAAATGCATTTTTTTTTCAAAATGGTGCCATAAACTTTTGAGGCTTTTGAAAAGGTCATTTTTCAGTGGATATTGTCCACAGATAGTTATATAATGGAAAACCGGTGGAATTTACTTTTGACTAATTAGTTAAGTAATTAATTTCATAAATTGAAATTGGTGAAATGTAGGTCTAACTTCCAAACAATTAAAAACAGGTGATACTTTGGCATACTTCTATCAAAAATTTTTGAAATAACAATTACATACTATTAAAAGCAAAAACTTTTCAAAAAAATTCAATTTTTTAAAAAATTCAAAAATTTAAAAAATTTAAAATTTTAATAAATTTTAATATTACTACATAAACTTGTAACACATGTTTATAGGTCAATTTTTAAATGTGATGCCGAAAAATGTAATGTTTTTACAATAAAAATTGAATTAGAGTTTAAAATTTAAAATTTTTGAATTTTTTTTTAATTATGTAAAACTAGTCCCTACACCTGTAACAAATTGCAATAAAAGCTTTTTCAACGGTTTTCACTTAGAAGTAGCCTAAATAACAACATACTAAAAATCGGACAAAATCGGACTATGGTAAATTTAATTTTTTAATTTTTTTTTATAAAAACAGCCATTATAAAGCAAAAATTTTATTTTTTTTCGTAAAGGTATGTAATGCATGTTTATAGGTTAATTTTCTATCAGGATGCTGAAAAATTAAATATTTTTGCCATAAAAATGGAAAGATAGTTGAAAATTTTAAAATTTAAAATTTTTTTTTATTATGTTAAAAACTAGCCCCTACACGTGGAATAAATTGCAATAAAAGCTTTTTCAATGGTTTTCACTTAGAAATAGCCTAAATAACAACATACTAAAAATCGGACAAAATCGGACTGTTAGAAATGTAATTTTTTTATATTTTTATAAAAACAGGCATTATGAAATAAAAATTTTTTTTTTTTTTTTCGAAAAGACATGTAATACATGTTTATAGGTTACTTTTCGATTATGATTCAGAAAAACATCATATTTCTGCAATAAAATTTAAAAAAGAGTTAAACATTTTAAATTTTTAACAAAGATTTTAAAATTTTAAAACTAAATTTCTTAGTTCTTAAAATAGTCCGATTTTTTCCGATTTTAAATATGTAGTTATTTAGACCATTCCTAGGTGAAAACCGTTGAAAAAGCTTTTATTGCAATTTATTCCACGTGTAGGGACTAGTTTTTAACACAATAAAAAAAATTAAAATTTTTAAAATTTTCAACTATCTTTCAATTTTTATGGCAAAAATATTTAATTTTTCCGCATCCTGATAGAAAATTAACCTATAAACATGCATTACATACCTTTACGAAAAAAATTAAATTTTTTGCTTTATAATGTCTGTTTTTATAAAAAAAAGTTAAAAAATTAAATTTCCCATAGTCCGATTTTGTCCGATTTTTAGTATGTTGTTATTTAGGCTACTTTTAAGTGAAAACCGTTGAAAAAGCTTTTATTGCAATTTGTTACAGGTGTAGGGACTAGTTTTACATAATTAAAAAATTTTTCAAAAATTTTAAATTTTAAACTCTGTTTCAATTTTTATTGTAAAAACATTACATTTTTCGGCATCACATTTAAAAATTGACCTATAAACATGTGTTACAAGTTTATATAGTAATATTAAAATTTATTAAAATTTTAACTTTTTAAAATTTTTGAATTTTTTAAAAAATTGAATTTTTTTGAAAAGTTTTTGCTTTTAATAGTATGTAATTGTTATTTCAAAACTTTTTGATAGAAGTATGCCAAAGTATCACCTGTTTTTACTTGTTTGGAAGTTAGACCTACATTTCACCAATTTCAATTTATGAAATTAATTACTTAACTAATTAGTTAAAAGTAAATTCCACCGGTTTTCCATTATATAACTATCTGTGGACAATATCCACTGAAAAATGACCTTTTCAAAAGCCTCAAAAGTTTATGGCACTATTTTGAAAAAAAAATGCATTTTTCGAAAAAAAAAATTGAAATTTTAAAAAAAAATTAACTTTTTTCACTCGTAAAATTTTCAAATTTTAGTATGTTAATACTTAGGTCATATCTAAATGAAAACCGTTGGATTTATCTCTTTTGACCTTTTAGTTAGGTTTTTAGGGGTGTTTTATTGTTTTCATATAGCTAATTTTTCAAATTAATTTAAAAAATTGAAATTTCAATTTTTTTTCAAAACTAAAGGCTGTATTCGATTTCAGCACTCAAAAATAACCTATAAACATGTATCACATGTCTGTATTTGTGTATTGGTTTTTTTCGAAAATTTTTTTCGGCCATTTTTTAAAAATTTAAAAAAAATTAAATTTCCCATGGTCCGATTTTGTCCGATTTTTAGTGTGTTATTATTGGGGTCATTCCTAAGTGAAAACCGTTGAGAAACCTTTTATTGCAATTTGTTGGAGGTTCAACTCTATTTTCAGTGGACTATAAGGCATTTCCTAAGAAACCAGAAAAATCTCAATTTCTCTCCATCACCTAGAAAGAAATCGAAAATTAGTAATTATAATATGTTCCAGATAAACAATTAACAAACGTATATCAGATCCTTTATTCATGTGGTTTGGTGTACATCAGTACCACCAAACGCAGCGTTTAGACCCGCCTAACAGAAAATGAACGTGATTGTCGATTGGGCCATCATAAAAAATCAGTTGTTTCAGAACACACTATACAAGAAGAATCCCACGACATCAAACGTAGCTACACCAAAGTATTGTTACTACGTCTCATTTTTACCCGCGTCTTCACCGCGAAGAAATAGAGATCTATAAACATCCAAACAATTTCAAAAGGAAAGAGGGGTAACCTATCTCAATAAAGCTTGGCATCAGACTCTACGCAACCGACGTCAAAATCAACACCCTCTATAGAGCATTTTCAATCACATGACTTTACCTAACAACGGCCTTAGCAACGTTGTTTATTCGTCCAAGTGATGTCATGTGCGAATGCTGCTATTGGATGCTTATATTTCCCGCCCCTAACAACAGCCTTAGCGACGTTGTTTTTGTCCTCCAAGTGACGTCATGTGCGAATGCTCTATATACAAAGCCTGACAACTACGTCACTGTGACGTCAAAGGTGGCGGAAAATTGCTAAATTTCCCATGTTAAGTCTATGGAGCATAAAAACTTACTTTCTTAACTCCTCGCATTATGTATGCCTTCAAGGCTGATAATACTGTTCTGGAAACTCAAAATCTTTCGTTTAGAATCAAAATTTTGTCCCTTTTGTACAGTTTTTTTGTATTTTCATTCAGTTTTTTAGCCTTAGGACTAACATGGCTTTTAGTTCAGTTTGCAAGTAATGAATGCATGTCATGTAGGTTTTTTTCACAATATTAAGTTTATCTAGGAAATTTAAAAAAATTCACTAGTAAAATAAAAAGTAAAATCTATTAAAAATTAAAACAAATAATGGCATTTTCGAATTCTTCCAACAGTAAACAATTTATTTAATTAAACTAAATTCTTTAATTTATTATAAGATTAAACTGATGAGAATCAAGCATTATATTTATTGTTGCGGGAAATGCACTAGTAGCACTAAGTTCTAGTTAATTCTTCTGATTTGTATTTTTACATTTTTCTCAGATGGCATCACGTTTTTGTTTGTTGTTCCATAAATTTTGTTAAATTAAAAGACATTTTTGATACTTTATGCTTATTTCAGATTTCTACTTATTAAACTGTGGTTTAAATAGCGATAGCCATTAAAAATTAATATCACGGCGTTTGTTTTTACATCTTTACATTAATGTTAATAACAAAAACACGAATATTCCTTGTTCAGTGTTACATATAAATCATGGCGTCGTTTTGCATGTGACGTCAAAGGTGGCGGGAAGTGTGACGTCACCCACCCGAGTTGTGAGGCCATTATATAGAGGGTCTTGTCAAAATAGCACGATCTCATCTCTGGTGAAAAATTTAAGCAACGAAGCAATTAAATTCTTAACGTACACTGATGATGTCGCCCGCAGATGGTGACGAAACATTATTAAATGTTCTTCTGGAACACGGCCCACCTGCCCGAAAATTCCTTGTAATCTTAAAGATAAAGGCTAGTTTGCCCCATTCAAACAACTAAACGACTGAAGAAATTCGAGATTTAATTAAATAAGTCGTCTATCTTCGATTCCCAGGTTTTTTTAACCAAACTAATTAAGAATCCCTCTAACTCATTATCCAAATATATCTTCTTTGTCTGACTGTTTCTCAATAAATGAATCTCGATTTCTTTTCCTTCTGGAGCTGATAATTTACCGAATGAAGCCTAAACCAGTGTCAAGAAAACAAATTGTGTTAGTTATTGATAATAAACTGCGAAAGGCACTTGGATACGATTTTTCAACGATCGAGGTGTACTTTTATTAGATTGGATACAAATTATTACCTGCTTGTTTTCTCTTTGTAATCAAGCGTTCGATAGTGCCTAATCATGTATTTCTTTAGGATACATATCATTTTCTGAAGAAATAAACAATTATAATCTAATTGGCTTATCTCGTTACCAAACCACGTATAATTTGATAGGTATCAGTTCATTTGACACACTTTTCTTTTGGGAATATATATTTTATTTCTCGTGGGCTAGTTGTGAATTTTGGGTTATATATAGGAAGTTTATTGAAAAAAAAAAAGATAATGAAGTTATTCTGAATGATTAAGCGATTATGTGCAGTCAACAAGGTCAAAAAATCATACTATTTTTGAAAACGCATCACTGAATAAAAAACGCTAATGCAAATATTTTTCCTGCTAATAATAACAGTCGTTCATAACCACCTACGTAGTTTTGATCTTTTGAAGGTTTTTGCAATATTTTTTTTTCCAAAAAAAGAAGATATGAGCTTTTTTTGTCTTTAAAAACAGGGACCCAATTTTGATAAACACTTTTTTTCGACTCACATAATATAGAGTAATTCAGAAACTGAAATACATATATTATTAATACGTAATATCATGGAAAAGTTACCACCAATTGTGGAAATTAATATAAATCTGTTCATTGAGCAAATTTTGGACCCATAACTCAGAGAAAACCGAATAAAAAAACAATTTATAGTCTGTATCGCTAATTGTTTCAATAAATTTGGGGTTGGAAAGACCATTTAAACCTGAAGAATCAATCACCATCAATACCATGAAGAATCAATCACATTAATCTCAATAGGAGTTTAAAATAACTCTCCAAAATATAGACCTAACCTGTCTCCTTTCTTTGAAATGAACTAACCCATAAGCCTCTGTCTAAACTCGTATGTATCTTAATCAGGCACAAGCTTACCCTCGCACAGATACATCTTCACCCAGATCCTGTAACACCCAAAAGAAGTGTTAAAACTTCATCCATCATAACGGTCGGCCGAAGAAAACTGAATAAAAGCACAGCTTGAAGCAAACCCTGGATGCGCAAGTGTGACCTTATCGGAATTCCAGTGACCAAGATGTTTTCTGTTTCATAATTTCCTTCTTTTGGGGAACAGAGGCATTTTTCATTTTGCGGTGTTCCGGGGTTGACAGTTCCCCGCGTTATTGTCGCTTTCCTTTCTTTTCTGTCCCCTTTGCTGACGTTGGTTGTTGTCCCGAGGTAAAGTGAAAATCTTTTGAGGCGGTTAGGTTTGGTATTAGGGTTGAGTGTTTTGCTTGAGTTTTATTTCAAAGTTCTTTATATCTTAACACGAATTAAATGAGGGTTTCTCTAAAGTGGCATCTATACCTATTAGTTTCTGTGTGTGTCACGAATTACCACATTACAGTACATAATTCCCTATAACCTATTGAATTGGGCATTTTAAATTTTATTGCACAAGATTTCAAGAACAGTGGCAAAATGTGTTTGTACTAAAAAATTTAACTTTTTATATTTTAATTGTTTGTTAAGGGTTGAAACACATTCTTTCTCTCTCGAAAGCCAAGACCATGGTTGCAATATCATGGTCATGGTGCATGGTTGCACTAATACAGGGTGTCCCAATTGCTGGTACCCATGAGGTGATCGGGTGTGAAGCGCATGGTCACATTGCTATACCTAGACACCACTTTTAAGACTATATCTGTATGGTTTCAAAAATTAAGGATGAAGACACTTACCTTGGAACACCCTGTATTATATCTTATTATCACATTTACTCCAACTTAAAATATTATTTTAACTCATTAAAATGGTAGATAAGTGAAATAAATCTATCCCTAAGAGTGTGATTTGTCAAATGGCTGAATCCCTGGGTCATGACTTCCACTTTATTCCGACAAAATAAAAGTTTCATAAAGCTTTAAATTATATTTAGTGCGTATATTTTATTTAAACTGTATATATTAATCCAATTTTTCGATCGGTATTCGGAGAAATGATTCATTACATCTCATTATTAAATTATGGGTAAAAGAGAAATAATCACATAGTTCAGAGTTTCATAATCGGATAAAGCAAAAATGTGATGATACTATCAGCTATGAATCATTGAATACGTTAAATTTTAAGGCTGACTGCATGTTTTATTTTTTAAAAGGTTTAAAAATTCTATCTTAAACAATGTAGAAACTTGTTTGTCATTATAAATCATTAAAATGGTAGATGAGTTAAACAATCATAGAGGATTATATATGAAATAGAACCGAAGAGCATAAAAACCTCTATTATATAAATAATTATATAGGATAAATGTTTTTGTATTTGTTTACCAAACTACACAGATTATGTAATTTAATTTATTCTATTATTTAATGTAATTTATTCATCTTAAATTGTGATACATCTAACAGTTAGATATAATCAAGAGGACACAAATTTTAAAAATAAGAGTAATTTTATTTGTTTATCAGGGCGAAGCCCGCTAATAAAGGGTGGTGCATTACACAACAACATAATTATATTAAATATAACTTTATATTAAATACACCTATAAATTAAATTAATTAGAAGATAGCCAGCGGAGTGAAAACTGCGAAAACAGCCATCTGCATTATACCACCTCTGTATAACCAATTGCCGCTTTATTTTCGATGTATTACTCGTAAAAGATATTCAATTAATTCCTTTTTAGGGGTAATTGGTTTAAATTAAAGCAGCAATTAGAGATGGAAAGGTAAGAGGGTTCATTTTGTCTGAAAGATCTTTTTTAATAACTTTGTATTTATTCATGGGTTCAATCTATTTTAAATTATGGCGTAACTTGCTATGCGTTTGATTATTTAACTGATATTAAACTTCTACTTCATTTACAAAATAAAATTGTTTTATCATTTCAAAATTTTCAGCAACCAATAACATTTTAACTTTACACCTGCTTTTTGTTTATCAGCTACCAATTTGAAATCAGAAACTTTTATGAACTTAAACCAATGAACTGAGATACTAAAGGTAATTGTTTTATTCCTAAATCATGTAAAGACATTTTTCACAAATCGCACACATTTTTAGGTCTATATACTACTTATATTCAATAAATTAAATGAACCTACTAAACTTGGTTATAATTACGCAGATTTTAGGATAAATGTCATAGAATTCATAGAGGCAAAAAAATCAATAGAAATATTTTCTTAACAGTAAATAAATAGTTTTATATCGCTTTGTCAACATTAGATTTGCATTGTGGGTATCATGATACGAGCTTTTGCTCTTATGCTATCATACAGATACCTAGTATTTTTTACTTTTCTTTTTGTTTATTTTTTACATTTATTTATTTATTTTAACTAAATAGTGAGTTATTTTGCCCCATGTATTTTCTTTTCTTTTATGTACTATTTTAAAAACAAAATCCACTGTGTCCTGTTGTGCTGTTCCGATTCATCCCGTTTTACAGTGCGTATTTGTTATGAAATATTTATAATTCAGTCTGAAGTCAAGTTTGAGATAGATAATTTGCTGAGGATAATTTTCATTCACTCAAAGCGATATGGAATGCTAACAAGCCAAAACAGTTTTCGAAAGTTTGAAATAGTGAATTTTAAATCTTATCAATCACAACCGATTATGATAAATACTTACGGAGAAATTATTGGAAAAGATTTTGATTTATATCCAACTTCCTAGTATAAATATTGATTCAACGTGAAGGCTTATAAAGTATTGAGTCGATCTTCGCAACTCAAATAATTTAGTCTGCATCTAATTATAATTTTCTTTTAGAATAACTAAAAGTTTTTGAAAGGGACTTTAAAACTTTACATGTATAGATGTCGAAGATTGTTTGAAAATTGATGAAATGCTTCTGGCGGTTTAAGCTATTTATTAATATGGATTAGGGAGTATAAACTTACCTCTAGGCAATGCATGCAATGAAAAGCTTTTTTTCTTCCAAATTATTGTTTCATATGCTAACTAATTTCCTATTTAACTAATTAGCTAAATGTGTTTATATATTATAAAGAATAAAACTCTTTAGACACACTGTGGAATTAATGGTAGAGAGGTGGATTTAATTAATTAAATTCCTTTTATAAAATTTTAAAATGCAATAGTTTGATTTAAATTCCTACTCATATAATTAGACTTTTTTTTGGAAAGAACTCAAAATTAAAAGCTCTTAAGTATAAATGACTTGTACTTGTGATAAAATTTGTGCACAAACTTGGTCCAAAAATTCTCCTTCATTCTTTTAGCCTCCCATACAATAATAGGAAATGCTTTTTTTATGAGTAACTAAAAAAAAATTACCATATAAAGCTACACAAGGTTTTCAGATTGAAATATTTGTTAAATAATTAATTTTAAAAAAAATATATGTATAAAAGTAAATGTTTTTAGCTAGTTAATCACCACCATTGTATCACCACTAATAGCTAATAGAGTGTTTTCAGGTGACGTCACGACCAGTTATTGCAGGGCAATGCGGCCGGCATTTACGGCACCATGCCGGAATATTTCCATCATTTAAGGAAACGTTCATTTTTTCTACCGTTTCATAAGTGAAACTTTCCGTCATTAAGACATCGTTCCTTTTATCTTTGTAGGAATATTAGAGTACTTATTTAACCCAACAGAAAATTGATCAATATTACTTTAATTAAAATTAAAAAGAATATTTTAATTAAATTTTTATTCTAAAAATTTCATCCAACTCTTTGATGTGAATATTTTTTTGTAATTTAATTCTAAATAAAACTGCATAAAAGAACTGCAAAAAAAAAATATTCTTCATATTTATTTCTTTAGCAATATTTGTTAAGTTGAAAGAAACATTTTCTACTACAAAACAAATTTTAAAAAATCAAAAACTTATAATAAACATTTTTTTGGTTGGACTCGATCGCGCATCGTGGATTTGAAATCCCACTTCCCCCGTGGATTATTTGATTACCGCTTGTATACTACTATAAAAACTTAGTTAGGTAAATGAAAGAAAAGTAGTGTTAAGAGTTTATATTACTTTTTATGGCTTTTATATTAACTGAAACTATTTACTTAGTTCTTAATATGGTATAATATTAATACCTTTTTATATTTAGTAATCACACTTTAATTCTGAAAAAACCCTTTTGTAGCCTCAATATAAAAAGTTTACATTTTGTGTTAGGAGTAAGAACACTCTGGGTTAGTTCATGAAAAATTTCACGGTTAAAATTCCATTCTCTAGTTTACGGAATTAATCCGTGAAAAGACTATTTTTTTTACAGTCTCGTTTATTCAACGACAATGTTTTACTAAAACATTTTATCCAATTGTTTACAATCCGCGCCTTCCCTTGTTCCCTATCTATTCTAAAAACGTTTTACCAAGTTGTTAGTGTTATTTAAAGAATTCATTAAGATTGTTGAGACAGTGTCTAATTACATTGGCTTTGTTCTTGTTGATAAATGCTGTGTGATTTGATTCTAGAACAATGTTCGTCTCGTTTTTAAAGACAATAGTTCAAAGTAGGAATTCTAAGAGACTTCAGTATCTATAAAATGTCTATATGAAGATGGTTTTAATTTTTATTGACTTAGATTAATTGAATCGTCAGTTTGAAAAAAGGGAAAAAGCCCAAAAATTGCAGAATTGACTTATTGTCCCAAATCTCCAAGCTTCGCTCTACACATGAGTGGGAAGAGGAAAAATATAACTGTACACTGTAAGCAGATATAGCCCCTTGATTTTGCTGAAATCGATGTCCATTCACTGTGTTTTTTATTTAATTTGAAATTTTAGTTTATTTGTCTTTCTTTCTTTTTATTTATGCTGTAAACTAAGCGAAAATAATTTTTAATTTTACTTTTTTTTTCAGTCAGGGAATATTTGACTCCATTGATATTCCTCTACATACTTCATAATAGTTTTGAATTTAATTTTTCTTAGTCTTTCAAAACAAAAATATTTTTTTTCGTTGAGTTAAAAATTCTTCTGCATAAATATTGCTCTTCTATAAATTCGAAACATAAAAAAAATTGATTCCCATCTTAAGATCATATATTTGCCTTAAAACAAAATTAAACAAAACTTAATGGCCGAAATTTTAGCATTCTTAAATCCCCATTATATGAAATATTTAAATAACTTCCAAATTTACTCTCACTGCCTGGTCGTGTCTTCACATATAACACTTATCCATTTCCTTGTCCCAACTTTCTTTGATTCCAATTTATTCCATTTTAACACTAGAATAGAATATTAGTTTTTTTATAACGCGTCAAAACGATTCTCCAATTGGAAACTTTTTCTCCCGTCCTTAAGAAAAATAAATATTAATACCTCATTTTGAATGAATTCAGTCTTTTATTGCCGAACACGCCATCGCCTCGTTACGCCCGAACTTTTTCACCGCATTCCTGTAGAAGCATTACACTTTTTACGATCCTTTAACTACCATAGGACATTCTCAAAAGTAAAATATTATCACACGCTACCCCTCAGCTCCCCTTTCAGCTACCGCGCTTTTCTCTCTAACAACCCAGATAAAGACATTTTCGCGAAAACATTCGAAGACGGTCGAACAATATCGAAGATGAGCGACCATTATGAACGAAAATAGCTGTTTATGGGATATGAATCATGCGCCTCTCGATCGGTAAGGATCGTTTGGTCTTTTTGGAACGTTCGCACGCACGGATGAGAGTTGTTTCGGGTCATTGGTAATTAATGTTTTCATTGGTTAGGGAAGGAGATATTTATAGGCGGGGAACAAAACGATTCCTCTTTTAGTGCTGACAAGGGGAAAAACTTGGGGAAAACGGTTACCTACCTTTACCTACTTTGGAAATAATGTTTTAACACTATCTATTCCTAATTTACTTATCGTTATTATCTGTGTTTGATTTATTTTATTTATTTAGTATCCCAAACAGAGAGAATGTCCAGTTACATGGGTACAATAAAATACACGCAATGAAATATAAAACGAAAACACACTTTAAAATTCAGTCATACCATAAGGACTTACAGAGAAAGGAACATCAATAGACATATCAATACAAAAAGGCAATGCTGGGATGAAAAATTAAAGTAAACTATTAATTATATCTCTCTAACAAGACTATCAAAAAAATATCATTATGGAGTAAATTATTGATTATTTTTATAAATTGTCATTCAAGTAATTTTTAGTAAAGAAAGGTTCAAAGTAAGTTGTTGGATTTTTTATTAAATTTTGGGGAACAGTTAAATTGAATTCTTGTAATATAGAAGAACAGTCTATATTACTATTTATTAGTTTATAAGAAAAATAATTATACCCTATTACTTTCATCACTTCATTAATAAATCTTAAAATAATGTGGAATTTACTTTATTTGACAAGAAATGTAGAATTTAATTTCAAATTCAGTAGAAGTAACTCGGGAGACTTACTTTATTATTATTTAATCAATTTTCTGGTATCAAACGGACAGGATTATCACTTTTTGATCAGATTGGACCACGTTGTACTAAATATTTACTTTTTCATGTGTCCCTCAAAGTTAATGGGTGTTCCTGTTCAATTCTTTGATACATTTTTGTTAACTACTTACATTTTCAAGTATCCTTCTGTGTAATACTTTTTAAAAGAATAGTTGCATATAGCTTTATTTTCTCATAATAAAATCTTAAAACACATCGGTTATTTGAACGAAGGCAGTTTATTAAAATTATACGCGAAATTTGCATTTGTTTATATCGATTTTTTTTTTTTACTCTTCTCTACGAAAATTTTATTTTGGGAACTATTTATGAGTACATAAAATTTTAAAACCCCAAGCTTCAAATTATTTTAAATAAATTACTATTAGATAGTATTTAAATAGAGTACTATTAGCAAAAATTATAGTTTCTTGCAATATACAATTTTAGAATTCAAAAAGTTTTCAATATAAAAAAAAATTCAATTAATTAAAATACCCATCTGTTCCTTACATCCGTAAACTGTTTTTAATCAAAATTCTAAAAACCTAAAACTTAAATTCGTCTGAGTAGAATTCTCTCCCTTAACCTCAGAATGTTTTCTCATCCTTCTTATAGTAGTTTGCTAAATATAACTCTCCTCCGAAGAAAACTTTCTCACTTACACCAAATTGTCTGAGCATATATTTCAATCTAAAGAAGCTGTGAATTGTTCTAGAGAAAGTGTCTGGATACTTCGTGAGGAGTGTCTGTTTTACCGAGGCTCTATACCCAATTCCCTGCTTAAATTGGGTTACAGTTTAAAGCAAACAACCTGTGATGGATGGAGGATCAATGGAAGAGGCGTAAAAGGAATGAACTCGAAAGCCCTGAAAATCTACTCTCGAAGTAGTGTTTATTTCTTTTGGGATTCAATTCTGGGCGTTGTAAAACTGTACAACAAGCACAGCACGTAGTGGCGGATAAAATATAACGAAATGAAATTTTAAAGATATGTTGAGAAATTTTTAATAAAACTGAGTAATTTTTTTAAATAATTTAGTGTAAATTAACGCGTGTTTTATTTGTATGTTGATTTGGTTCATTGGTTGCAGTAAAATGTAGAGTTGTAAATAAACTATTTTTGCTCAGTAAAATGGGTTTTTAGTATGTAGAAGAAATTGCCAGGATTATCCAACGCGTCGCTGTAAAAACCGCTGATTTATTTAATAAACAAACAATTTCTACAGGTTTGGAAACTCCAACTCTCAAGCGTCACCTCCAGCCATGGACCGGTTTCGTCCTATTTTAGGACTCATCAGCACGGCATAGGAAGGTTACGCAAGAGAGTGGAGGAAGGCTTCTAGTCAAGCCGACTATAATGGAAAAAGTGGTGACCATGATAGTCTACCACTATCTGCCGGAATGAACTGCGCATTCCCTGGACAGATTTAATTTCCATATTGGCAATTTCTACAGGGTAAATTAAAAGTTACTGATGAATATGTTAGGAAGACTTTGTTGAAATCAGAATACTCGTTTTAACTAAATAAACGCTAAATTTTCATTTCTTAAAAATATTATTTTTAATTGTATTTTATTACTTTCAAAACTAAATAAAGTTGGTTTTAATTTCAGTTATAAACGTCTTCTAGTTGAAAAAAATCTTCAATGAAAACATAGCATTTTAGGATGTATTTTATGATAGAAGAGTGTAATATGGTTCTGTTCATAAAAATTTAATATTTTATTTGCATAGAGGGATAATATAGTTAAAAGAGGGAGAATAAATAAAAATAAATTCAATAAATCTCTCTCTCTAGAAAATCAAACAACTTTGCGGCCTAAAACCCCCGTGATATTTAACTTTCATGTTGGGTTTTAACATAATGAGAAAAGTATGGTAACCAAAAGCTTAATCTTAAGTTACTTATACAAAAAACTTCCCGAAAAATCTCTCAAAGATCCCTTAACCATAATACAGCTTATGCAAACAGCTGATACTCAAGAAAACTAAATTTTTCCTCGCAAACTAACACCTATTCCATTTTTCTTTTCATAGCTCAATAATAACAAAGAAAAATATCAAGAAAGAAATTTTTGAAATGGGTACTTCTCTGAAGAAATGCATGTTTTCATTATATATATACACACCTCTACGACGCAAATATATGGTTCCCAATTTTAAGTTTCCTGAAAAGAAAACTTGTTTTGTAAAACCAAAAAATTGTTGATAGACGTGTCAGATCGAGGTGATGTTAAATATCTGCGACATTTCTTATACTGTCAAGTTCAGGTGGAAACTATGCTTCTGTTTCAATATTCGGGGATGAGATACATTCCAAAAACAGAAATTTGAGCCATAAAACTGACACGTACGCCATTTTGCCTTGCTGCTGTGACAAAGAATGAAAACGACAACCATTAGTTTTCTAAAGTGAAACATACTTTTATTCGTTTATTTAGACCAGTCCTGGCTGTTTTAGTTGACATACGGGCTCTACAAACGTTCTCTTATTTAACTACTTAAATAAATAAACGTTAAACGTTAGGAATTTTCATTATGCATTCAACATAATTAAAGTGTGATTCTTAAAAGTGTAAATATGCTTTGTTCTAGTTTATGTTCTAGTTATGTTTAATGCCGCATCCACACATTCGCGCGAACGCGAATCCGAATAACAACAAAGCATGTGTAAGCGGACCGCTCGCGTTGGGACGAACGTTTGCACCTGGCTTTTCGAATCACTCGCCTACATTCGCGCAAGAGGCGGTTTTTTGAGCACCAGTCAAAGGATCTGAAGCGAACACGAACCACCCCATTTACACATTCGTTGTTTCGATTAACTTTTATCATTAATCTTCCATACTTTAACAATAAATTCATAACAGTTAATTTAGTTTTAAATATAATAAGTATTTAAAAACTTCAACTTATTAGCTTAATATTTTATGTCCCGAACATAAATTATACAGTTTTAAAAGTCAACTTATTAAAAAATTTTAATCTTACAGCCTTAATAGAATTTCTTGGAAGTAAAATTTATCAACCTTATTTATCAAAGTACAATTTTTCAGATTGAGAAATGAAATCATTAGTGTCCCCAATTACATCTTAATGTTTGAGACGTTTTTTTGGGAATTATAAAATTTGCATTAACCCTATTCTAATCGAAAATTTATTTGTTGCTAGATAAATGGCATTATAGGATACCATCTTTGGCATGAATTTTGTACAAATTTAAAATAGTTATTCAAGTTTAGAGCATGCGCCTGGAATCAAAAACTGAAAAGGAAATAATTATAATTACGGTGTAGGCTATTGCAATTTTTTTTTTGGAATTTCCCAGGTGCACCCCTCTAAGTTTATTACAATTACTGAAACACAACAGGGAACTTCCCCTTAACAGGTACCATTGAATTTTTTCCAATAGGATCTTGGGACAATGATATCCCAAAGGTGATATATAAGTTTTACGTAATATTTACAGCGTTCAGGCTTATTAAATTAAAAACAATAAAAAGTTGAAGATATTTTCAATATTTTCCCTATACAAAACATGGAAAAACTGCTTTTGAGGTGCGCGGGGGGTCAAACATTGGCCTAGTGACCTGAAATTTTGCGGGTAATGTTTCGTATTTCTAAAAGATGATGAGGGGTGCACCTAGGGAAATTCCCCCAAAAAATATTCCCATAGACCAGTGGTTCCCAAACTATTTTGCTCGTGGAACCTCCCAATTTGTTGCCAGTGATCGCGGAACCCTGTATATTTTTTTATCAACGACTTTTCGAAATTTAATATCTGATATAAAATGAAACAAGCCAAGTTAAAAAATTTGTGATTAAGCGAGTTCCAAGAACCGTCTGGGGGTTCGCCTCCAGAAAATTTTTGGAAATTTGACAATAAAAAGTAGGGTTTAACTTGTTTTGGTACACCTAATCCGAATTTCGGACATGCATTTTTCAGAATTTAATACATATTTTTGGTAGGATTTGCATTTTGATGAACTTAATATAAAAAAAAACAAAATTCTTATTTTCTTTAAGGAAATAAAATTGTCACGCGGAACCCCTAAATTTTTTCGTGGAACGCCAGGGTTCCACGGAACCCACTTTGGGAACCACTGCCATAGACTTTTGCAATGGCCTATTACGGAATCCTCTTTTTTTCAGATGACACGATCTTGCCCAGTATCTTTTTTGTTTTAGCTTTTGCTTATTTTCTTCGTATTTAAAAAGTTCTAAATCAGTGTTTTCCAACCTTTTTCGGTCCATGTCCCAAAGCCTTTCTAAATTTTCCGTGCCCCCCATGTCCTTTATTTTTTTTTCGAAAATCCTTCTTGAAAAGTAAATAAAACATGGTGGTCCATGCCCCCCCTGGGGGGCAATTTGGTTAAAAATTTTCAAATTGCCCCCTTAGAAGTTCATATTGCCCCCCAGTGGGGCGTGCGCCTCACGTTGGGATACACTGTTCTAAATAATTATACTCGTTAGTAAAGAGGGTAAAGAGCAAGCATCTTTCATTTTGACCGAATGTTCGTGGAATCGCGAATGTGTAAGCGGACATTCGCAGTTCTAAGAAACAAAAGAAATCCAATTAAAATACTCGGCGAATGTTCGCGCTCGCATTCGCGCGAATGTGTGGACGCGGAGTAAGTGCAACATATGTATACATAATAGCGAAAACATATAGTGGACTTAAATGGGGGGGGGTAATATACAAACTGAAATCCAATGATATTTTTTGTCATATTTTTAAATTGACGATCATCATTTCACTCAAAATTTAGACAACACGATGGGAACTACTTTGTTAGTGACGTCATAGGATCAGGAAACGTTGTTCAGAAGTTTCTTGTTTATTTCATTTTATTAAATATAAGAACCTATTGGATAACAAATATTGACTAAATTAGGACCAACCCGGATTGATAATTGTATGACAAATATTCTTTAAATCGGGGTTAAGTTGGAGCATATACCCCAAAAAATCATTATAATCAAGATTTCACCATATCGAATGTTAACTTTGTCGGTAATAGAATGTATTAATCTTTTATGTGCTTAATCTTTTAATTGCATCTTAAGTACTTAGGTAATTCAACACATTGTAGTTTAATCATGTTTCAAGAAAAATCCTACGTGTCCGCAGGGGAATGAAATATGATAGGTAATAACTAATTCTGTTCTCAGTCACTACATATTATGCAAAGATTAATTATAAGATAGGCAACGGTGTTATTGACTTTGGAGTTCAATTAGCCGAGAAAACTAATCTCATAATGATATTGCAATGCTGTTATTTTCTTAGTTTTCGTCAGCTATTTTTTGATGCTGCATTAAATGAATAAGTTTTTGTGGAAAAATTATGTTACATTCGTAAAAATGTTATAAATATAATAGGTATCATGTCATTAAAAGCCCCTTTTCCATTACAGGCCTGATATTTATCTCATAAATGTTAAGCAACATAATATTATATTGTAGTTGAAAATACTGTGCAAGGTATAAATAGTTTTTAACAAAGTAAATACCATATAATAGTATAATAGAAGAATTCAATTGGTTAGTTTTAAAGTGCTTATTAATTCTATTTTCCCCAAATCAAAGAACATGAAACGTAAAAAAAATACTATTATTTAGAAATAAACTGCTTAGTAAATTTTGTCTTTATGCATGAGAGTCATTTAAAGTAGTCAACTTTCGCCTTTTATGTATGAAAAGCGTATATATCTTTTAAATAACTTCAACAACACCCGTTATGAACTTTTATTCTATAGCTGAAAGTATACGTATGCGTTAAAATAGAGACATAAAGCAAAAAGGTAGGTAATTTACGTTTTATGATGCTGTTCTAACCGCAGCAACTCTGCAACATTGAGAAACTACTTTACATAAATTAAGTTTTAGACTTCTAAAGCGTTTATGGAGAACCTCGAGTTTTAAAGCAGTAATTAGTTTACAATACTAAATAGTGCAGGATACCTTTGTACACAGTGCATAAAACAGGCAGTTTTGAAACTCTTGAATGAAATTTTGGCCTAGAGCGTAATTTCAGAGTTTTAAAATGTTAGTTTTTCAAAAGTTATTAGTAAACAGAGTGTCATAATAGTGTTTGTTAAGTGTCAAGGCGTATTCACAATATCTATTCATAAATTTAAAACTAAATCTTTTTGTAGGTGCTTACGGAAAACTCTTTCTAAAGTGAATAAATTCAAATATTCTGAATAATAATTCTTAATAAATACAGAACCAACATAAAAAGACTAAAAATTAATTAAAAACAAATAAAACACTATTCAAACTAAATGATAACTCATAACATTAGGAAAAACAAAAGCCGTAAAAGTCATATGCTTGATGAATTACAAACAATAGAAATTTATAATATGCAAATTATAGAATATTTTTTAGATTATTAATCATATGAACAAATGAATTTCTAAACTTTATTTAACAAGCTATTAAAATTAAACACTCTACTCGTAATACTGATGTTGAGAAATTTATGTTACCCCCAATAGGGCTCCGAGGGTATCCCCTTTTGGAAATATCATATCCGATCCAAATAAAGGTTTTAGAAAATTAAAAATTACATAATTAGAGGCACATAGAATCTCACAAACACATAGAACACGCACAAAAACTTTTTCGGTGTGGTTCTTATCAGATGAGCCTTTAATGGAGGAATTTCCTCATGGCTCGAAATATAATGGCATTTATGATATTATTAAAACTTATAATGTTAGTAGTTCTATGAAATCTAACTTTGTAATCTTTGTTCTGTTTTTTTATCAAAACTATAAATATTTCCCCCTTAAGCTGTTTACTCAGACAAGGTTCGTTTTGAAATGTTTCATGAACAGAGGATGAAAAAATTCAGAGTCTCGAAATTTAATAGCTTTATAACCTACGGGACCATATGGTAGCATGAAATATATTTTTTTTGCGAAGAAAAAAATGGGTTTCATGCTACTCTAAGATGGCAACACACAGTTTTAAGAAACGTAAAATTTGAGAAAAATTTTCCAAGGATTGTATGGAAACATTTTCTGCGGTTTACTTAAATACTCCAATAATTTCCTCCGAACACATTAATCCCATACACGAGTTAGTTAATTGCATTCTATTGCCCCATTCGTCGTCTAACAGTTCGCACAAAATGAGCCAACCATACAGTAATTCGATTACATTCAGAATTGCTGTTTAGAATGAGGGGAAACTTGAATTGCATGAAGGGCTCTTCGCGCTGTGTTGTGCTAACGACTCTGCTGTAAATGAACTTTGAAGTGCTATTTATTGCGGTAAACCGCTTACGGTGGTACTCAGCAGTTATAATTTATCAAATTTTAATTGCTGGTAGTAAGTTTCCTTCTCCAGTGAAATGGAAATTTAATAGCTACAGTTTAAATATGACGGATTTGTAGGGTTTAAGCGTGTTAACAACTTTTATTGATTCTAAGTTAATAGAAATTTTGTTTCTTCACTACACACACGGGAACAGACAAATGTATTGCTGTTATTATTGTTTATTGCTACTTTAAAACTTTGTAGTAAATATGTAATTTGTTAATGTTTTTATCCCATCAAAGATTACCATAAACATAATAAGTATTACAATTACAAATATTATTTATAATGAAATTAAAAACAATAATTAGTTAAATGTTTTATAAGAAACAAAAACATTAAATCAATTTTTAATTATAATTAACAAAATTTACAGTGAATTTATATCAAATACATAGTTATGTTACTTAATTAGTTAAAATATAACACCCTAATTATGAATGGGGTATTTCCACGTTTTGAGATTAAACTTTATTAAAGTAGTAGATAAAAAAAACCCATGAAGAATGACATTTAAATGAAATATTTTCGTAGCCTAGTTTCTGAGATATAAATTTTTGAAACTTCGTTTTGCATTTCGGCACGAAAACAGAAACAGTGTTGTTTACATGCTCTGTGACGTCCCATTCAATAGAATCCCGTTTTCTAATCATTGAAAAACAGGAAAAACACTAATTTCGAGGGTGCTGTGACGTCAAATCCCGTTTTTTAATCACATGATTTTACTAGTGTTTTGGCAAAATAAAATTGAATTTTAAATTATTTAAAACATATTTTTGAACTTAAAAATCTGAAATTTGAGAGTTTTAAACTATAACGTATCAAAAAAGTGTAAAATTAAGCAAATCCCTCACTTACGCAAATACCTCATTATCGGGGATATTGAGTTCTGATGATAATTACTTTCATGTATTCACTCTATCTGATAACCTTCCCCAACAATCAAATTTTAATTAATACCCATCCATTTCACCAGAAGTATCCTTTCATATATCATGAACAAATATTTATTTATCACTTCTATAACCAAAGCTAACGGCCTAATCCACAATGGAATCTCTTCCACGACAGCTGTTCAACCCCCATTCACGTTTCGTTATCAAAAGATGATTCGATGAAGATGATTTCAATAATTTCGGTCTGTATAATCAGCATACTACGCAAATAGAAGGACTCCCAATTCGTTCCGTCAACGCACTCTAACAAGCCAAGATAATGAGACGGAACGTATATGTGCCATGGAGAAATAATGCCCCCCATCAAGCAAAGTCTGGATGTAGTATAGACATATTTATTATGGGTAACACGTTATCCATCATTGATTTTCAACCGAAGAAAAAGGTATTGCTTTTATTTTTAACTGAGGCTATCCGATTTTCTTGCTTATTAAAAGGATTCTGAGGAGTAGAATGTAGTAATTGCATTTTTATTTTGTACTACTATTACATAAAGTTGATCAAATAAAGAGCATAAATTAAAATTCAATGATCTAGTCTAGTAGTTTATAAATCAGTCCAGTAAAAAGCCATTAAAATAGTTCATAAAATAAAATTCAAAATAAATAGTTAGGGTAAATGCCTTACTACTTATTTGAATAAAGTAGTAGTTTAAGTAGGGTAAACATTTATTTTATAAAGATATCAGACTAGAAATAAAACTTTTGAAAGCAAACATGAATTTACTTATGTAAAAGTAGTCGTAGTGTTCAATTACTAATGGAACAGAAATTGTCTCAAGTCTCTAAGAAGTCATGTAGTACATACAAATTATTATTTTACTTACGTATCATACTTTTTTTATTCTTAAAGTAATATTATTTTATATGTTATTTTTTTAATTTTGTTGCTTAAAAAGACTCAATAATTAATTAAGATACGAGCTAATTTAGCTTCCCTTGAAAAATTTCGATTCATTTCCAGTACTTTAAAAAAGAAAGTGTTCTTTTACATTTGAGGTTTGATTTTAAAAATTCTTAGACAATAAAAGTTAATTACAAAATATAGGTTCTAAACTCTCTTATTCAATTTTTTCACGATGATGTAGGGTAAATACGCCAGTTACCGACAGGTTTAAGGATTTTTCTTAGGTTTTTATTTTCCATTTTCAAGCCATTCATTATATAAGTTAAGAACTTTTTCAGTGTACCTTTTCCACGGTGTTCTTTATGTGTCCCATACTTCAAATATTAAAAATGATATTTTTTTTAGTTTTAATTATTTTTTCGAAAAGATCTTTATGCACCAGCCACAAAAAGAAAGAAAGGGAGGAAAGTGAGAAACAAAAAGAAAAAGACACATAGAAGAAGGAAAAGAAAGAAAAGAGAGAAATAGAAACATGGAATAGAAAAAAAAGATAAAAATAAATATAGAAACAAAATAGAGAGAAATATTAAAAGAGAGAAAAGAAAGAAAAACACATAAAAGCGGGAAAATGATTTATAAGAGAGTAAAGTTAGAAGTAGAGAAAGAACAAAGAACACGGAAAAATAGAAGGAAAATAGAAGCCAAATTCGAGATACAGAGAAAATGAGAGAAATAGAAAAAAGCAGAAATGAAAAAGAAATGAAGAGATAGAAAATAAAAAAAACTGATACCTTACTCCAATCATTTAACTATAGGTATAGTGACTAGAATAAGTGAATAGAACTTATTCTACTCACTATACTATAGGTAACCTTGGTTTTAAAAATATGAAATTTACAACTTATTATCACTTATTATGAAATTATTAACTTATAATAATAAAAGTGACAATTTAATGGGTCTTTCTATAAAAGACAGTACAAAAAAATCATTTTCTTTAACAGAACACCAATAAAAGTAATCTATGTTTGCAGCAATAAATCTAATTGAAATACGGTTTGAGATTTTTAGACTCTGGCTTCTTTTGAACACAAAAAAAAATTTCTTGGAAAAAGTAAAAAGTCAATACTCATGAATGAGGCAGATTCTTCAACTAGAGAACCCCTGGACTTTTTACCCAAATAGAGAACCAACTATCTCAAGTACGTCTTAAATATCCTTTCTAACGTGTGGGCGTAAATCGATCTCGGTGTACTACGTTTTCTCCCCTTAGGCTAAAACGAATTAACAAGTAACAACACATGATCAATAAGAGTATTCTCAACAACTCTGTTTCTTACTTTATTTTACGCATATTTTTACGTTTCTTTCTGTTTCAACGAATTTTTACTTCATGGTGAATTTAGTCATTTTAACTTTTAACAAAGTAACTTGACTAAAAGACATCAGTTAAAATATTTCTTTTTTTCTGATAAATTATGTTTGAAAAATACAAACCAAGAAAATTGTACTGATACATTGTAAAATGTTTAATCTACCTACTTAAAGTAATTATTTGAGTACAAACTTTTATGAGTTATTACTTTTGATCTGTTCAGTAAAGTTTAATACGATTTATTACAGGCTATAAGTAAGTTGTCTTGTGTAATCAACTCAGCATTTTTAAAAAAAGAGGGCACTAAAATATAATTATGAAAAACGTTATTGAATTAGAGCGTATTGTATAATACAATATACTTTTGTATACTATATATACAGGATACAATACAACTTAATAATATACAAATTGAAGTCATGAACAATCTGAGTCGTTTATTTAAAATATTTCGTATTTGATTTCAGATTAAGTCAAACGTATATCGCAATCCTGAAATGTATTTAGAAATATACCCAATCACAAAGTTCAAAATGTAGTCTGGCGACGGTTAAACTTTCTAATTAATCTAATTAAAGTTAAACTAGTTCTCCAAGACGCATTTAAGAACAGAGTGAAAATCGAAGAATAAATTACCAAGGTAATCGACTTTGGAGAAGTTTCTCCACAGTTTTCGAAACTAATTTTGAACATAAGGTGATTAGATAAATTACTACATAGAGTAACCCTGTGTAATTGACTCAGCAGTTTTTAAAAAAGGGGGCATTAAAATATAATTATGGGAAACATTATTGAATTAAAGCGTTAAGTACTAATCAATTAAGCTTTAGTAGGTGGTTGATAGTTTGGGACCGTACAATATAATCATATATTTCTCAAATAATCTTGTTCATGAATCAATAATTAAATTTGGTTTAACAATAAAAGGAGGTAAAACTAATTTTATAATGTCAAAAATATTTTCTAAATAGATTTGTATATTTCATTTATGAACAATAAAATCGACAAGTAAAATCGATCTAAAAATATCAGGATTTAAGTAATCTATAACAAATTTATTTGTCCAATAGCACTTCAAATTTAATTTTAACCAAGTAATACTGCTAATTTTAATAAATAATTAAGAAATACCAAAAATATTTTACACTAACTTATAATTATTTTTCTAAAATTCATCTTTGTAGATATAGTTCAAACAATTACCTCAAGCTTCAACTAATATCACACGACATGAATGTAAATTGAACATATGAAATTTCCTAATATGTAGTTTTTCCTTACATGGAAACAGTCCCAGGTTGGACTCACAAAAATGGACGAAAATTATAATAAGATAACTCAAAACACTTACTGTGAAAAAATTAGCTGCGTAATTTCATTAGGAGAGAAGAAAATTAACTTTGAAAATTAGGTTCTGAGTTGCCAAACCCATTCGGTTTGCATTACTTGGCGAATTTCCAATAAGATGGAATGAGAGGTTAGATTTCTTTAGAGATTAAAATTGTTACAAATATGAGTATCACATTGAAGAAATACGAAAAGCAGAAACATTATCTGCACCAGCTATATATAAAAGAAAACCAGTAAATGTGCAAACAAAAAATTTTTACAAATGCATAAATACATATTATGGAATGAATAAGAACCCTTTAATTTGATTATTTATAAATTTGATATCATAAAGAAATACTTTAAAAACTAAGGAATAATAGAGACTAAAAAAGAATGTATCCTTCAATCAAAGTATAGAGACAAATTTTGGAGAAACGAACAAAAATCAGTACTTTTTCGTATTTATCATGGAGACTTAACTGAAAAATAAGAAGAATTAAGTTTATCACTTTCTTTTTAATGCAGTATTTTTCTTATCTTAAAATCTGATAATATTTGAGAAAATATCTTTTTGAACTGATATTTGATAAGTACAATTTTTTTACCATCTGGATGATGTGGTGATGTGGTGATGACTCAAAACCTTTTTAATAAAATCAAAAAAACAAATTAGAATTTTATTAAAGTTTGTATAAACCGTATGTTTTCTCAAGACATGTATAAATAGTTCGTATCCTTTATAATCTTTGAATTACGTTTGAGGTCAGAAAGAAACTGCTAATTACTCTTAGTATTTATTGTGATCCTGTCTTCTTTTAGAACTGCATACAGTCCAATAAAAATATTTTTTGCACAAAAGAGAACAAAATTTTTTGAAGGAAACGGGTTTCCAAAATCTGTCTTTCTCATTCTATTCACAAAGAACTAAATTTAATTTTATTCATCCAAGATGCGCCTTGTATTTGCTTTTTTTCACACCGCCTAAGAAAATCCTGAAAAAAAAATCGAACCTCTGCTTCAAAGCAAAAGAAACCGATGAAATCCATAGTCCAACAGTTGAGTACTCGGCTTCTTTCCAGGCGGCATTATAGGTTATTAATAAAAAGACTCGCACAGTGACAATGGATATTCTTCAGGTACAATATAAGAAACTGCAGCTATCGACTTTCTCTCTGGACTATCACTAAATGCTTCGAAAATCGTTGTCTTCAGAGGATTTCTTCGCTGAAGATATTGATTTTGCGATTACCACTTTGAAATGTGAAGAAACTGTGATACCCTAGTTTCTTCTGAGGATTTCTTGTAAGATTTTTCCATAAGAAACAATGCTTTGTGTTTTAATGTGTGTCGTTTTTTATCTTAATTTTAGTAGGATTACTTTAAGTAGTTCAAACCCTAATTAGAATATTAATTTCTTATGTGAAAAACTATTTTTTAGTAAGATTCAGAAATTTGTATCTTTAACGGTGTTTCTGAACTCGAGGATTATTATAATCCTTTTTCTTAAAGGTTAGGGAGTGTGTTTAGTGACTCTGTAAATAATTCATTTTTTTCTCATAAATATTTACGGAAGTCATAGTGCTACGTATTGGATGACACGTTGGCCATTTTAAAATATTATAACTAATAAATTTCGATCACCTGAAATAATCCATTAGAAATAGTTTAAAATTTAAGAAGCTTTTCTAAAGGATGCCTATGATAATCGTATTAAATTTAGCAACGTGTTTCTTTCAGAGACGCACGGATTTCCTTTTGGGGGATCCCAACCTGCGTTCTGATGATAATGCTGGAAAAAAGTTGGTAATGATGTGTTTTGGTTTCACTACACGAATTCTTGACAAAAACATGTGTTTATGTTTGATATAAAAATTGTTTTAATGGAATTCTTCTGTTTCGTTATGAAACCACTTTTAGTGCAAGTCATTAATTCTAATAACAACTCTTAGATACTAGAATATTTCTTCGTTTTGTTGACTAAAATATTAGAATTCAAATTATATGAAAAAGCTTTATGGTTTTTTTTTAGAATACTGAAGTTTTATTCTCTGTAATATATTTCAAATACCCTTTAACGCATTCATTAAATTGTGTTTGGTTTTCAATAAGTATAAGAATATTACGATAGACTGAATAATATACTTTTAAAAGCCAAATTATTTATTTTTAGAAAAAAACTATAATAAAGTGTTTTAAATTCGTATGACACTTATCCCGCATACCAAGTCATAAAGTTTCTTTACTTAGTATGATTACCCGCATTAGGTTTTGAATAATTCGTTTCTACTCTCTCAATCACAGTTTTTCTTTGTTCGATTAAATAAAAAAAAACAATTCTTTAAACCCTCCCTACTACTAGACATTTTTTCATTTAAAAAATCAACAAAACCACCATCTTAAAGGAAATATTTTAACTGAAATATTTAGGATATTTTATAATAAATTTTATTCGCATGTAAGTTATGGCATTCGTAATTAAAGTACAAAAGTATGCAAACAAGCACAAACATCAGTTTAACTTAATATTTAATTATGTATATGTTTAGAAATTTATATCTCTCATCTCTTTACCAGACACAAGTTCAAAGGTATCTCCAAACTTTGTACTTCCAAAAGTTATCCTTTTTTTAAGTTTACTTCCCACTTCTTTGATCTCTTTCCAGGTGTTCTATTTCTTTGATCCTTTTACCGTTTCTCTCCTTTCCTCTTTTCATCCAGATGTTCCATTTATTCAGTCTTATCTTATCCCGAGTTACACCATTCCCAAATATTTTTCCTTTCGGAGATTTTTCCCTTCAGTAAATACCCATAAAGTTACATAATCCCCAATTCAGCTGATAGTCACTCTTTTCTCAGAAAATGATATAGTTGTTATTCTCAGAAACTGAGTTTTATTTATTAGACAGATTCAATTTTAAAACACTGGAATTGCAGAATAGGATTTAGCGAAAAATATTGTGTTTTGACTAGTTTACAACGGGCGAAAGCAATGTTTTTGATTTACTTGGGTTTCTTCCGTTATATTTTCTCAGTATACACCAATTTGTTCTTCAATATCCTGGAAAACTTTTTAGTAAAACGTGTAATGTATAAAGCAAATATTGCAAGAAACAATTTCAGAAACAGAGTCTAGTACCTTAGGGACGCATACCTTTGCAATATTTGTATTATAAAAGTAAATAACGCGTCAATCCTTCAACTTTCGAAATCAAGGATTAGTAGTGTTCATAATGTTTTCTTTTCCAAGACTACGTCTGTTTATAATTTTTATTAATTTTTTTTTAATTTTTTTTTATCTTTTTTTTTAAAAAATACAATTTACAAAATAAAAATTGGTCACCAAGAGGCAACAGAGCCAGTATTGGTGACTACTTGCATGACATAGGAAAAAAAATATAGTTTACAAAAATCAAAACACAAATGATAAAAAACAAATAAGGATTTAGAACTAGGAAATGAACACAAGACATAAATTTATAAAAGTATACATAATTAAACATTCTGGACAAACTGGAAAATATAAAGTAAATTCGCTTCTAAATGTGGAAAAATAAATCGATATCGTCAATTTCAATTAAAAATGTAAATAAAATTTTCTTGAAATGATAATAATTCTTTTCCGACTGCAACTCAAATGGTAAACTATTGTATAACTTAGGAGCTAAATAAAGAAAATGCTTGCGATAGATTTCTTTACGTATTATTGGTAATTCAAAAATTATATTTGGACGTCTATCTGAAATATTTTCTTTTAATTTACATTGTGATTTATTTTTAAATAGTTGTAAAATTATTCTATAAAAGGCATTATAACGGATTGGTAGTAATCTTAGGGATTTATAATGAGATGTATTAGTAGTTTTAGAGTAATTTAAAATTTTGAAACATTTATTCTGTACAGATATTAACATAATTATTATTTAGAGATAGATAGATTCATAGATTATTTAAGTACATAAATGTTTAGTAGTATGTTTGATAAGGTAAAAAAAAACAATAATTTCAATCTGAAACTTTGACTGTAAGAGAGGGGAAAAAACATACTCTGTAGAGTGCTATTTCTCAGTTATACAATTATTTATTAATCACATTAATCATAATAATGATACTTTTCCATACATTTAATTTTCATGTTTACATTACACTGTATTTAAAGTTAACTTATCAATACAATTACTTAAATAGAGTTACGTAAAATTATTTGATCATTTTAAACCACATTACTGATGGAAGTCTGTGTGCCTTTATTACAAAGTTTTAAATAAAAGTTTACATATATGTATTGTACTTATAAACTCTTATAAACTTTCTCATTCTGATGCACATTTTTTTCTAGCCTAGTTCATACAATATTATATCGCCAACTCACAGGAGATAGGCACACTTCAGGCTCCAATACTCTGTACAAGGTTACACCAAATTTGGCGATATTCGATCGCTTATTTTTGTGTCATGCAATTTCAAAAGAACACTGATCGTTTTTCTGCTTGGCGAGATTTTGAAAATTCGCTCGTACCGCTATCAAAAGAATCTTCAAAAGTGACTTAATGCCTTTCTCCTGTAAGCTGACGATATGGAGTTTATAAAGAAGTAAAAAAAATATTCGACAATTGATGTTATTCTTTATTTGGACCTTTATGAACTGTAGCGATTAATTTTTCTTTTTCAAATAGGTAATTTAAAAGTAGGTATATATTCCTTCTTCTAACGCCTAAAACGCTTTTAACTCATTTCCCATTAAAGAACGACTTCACAAAATCCAGTAGGAATCTATAATCACATTTAGAAACATCTAATTACCCCATACTAATCAAATTTACCCGTGAATTTAATGGCCCTTATCATATTAATGTACATTTGTAATATCAATGTACCGAATTGAACTAAATTATCCTCACCCTATGCATGCAATTTAGTTATGCTATAATTATAATTGCAAGCATAGAAGTATTTTGACCTATTTTCATAGCCTCACTGTTCTGTAAATAGATCTGAAAAGGCATTTGTCACTTGGGATGTATTGTGATTGAATCATCTAAGAATACGTCAGTAAAAGCCTCAATGGTGAATATTATCTTTCAAAACGACCATAGAATGTGCCATGATGTTTTTTCAGATTTTCCGAGATGTTAAGAAATTGATTGTCCATTGAGTTACGTTTAAATAAATAAAATAATGACTCAGTTGAAAATAATTTATCTTCAATGTAAATGTAATGTAATGTAAATTTAATCTAAATTAAATTAATAATTAATCATCAATATCAAATTGATGTTTTTACCAAAAGCAACAGCGGAAAATTAGATTACTTGCACGTAATTTGACGGTTATACAATCCAGTTTAAAAACATTGTTTCATATTTTAAGAAAAGTTAAGAATAAGAGCTTTAAAATATATTTTTTAACCGTGAATTTTACATTTCGACAGCCACGTTGCAAAAGCCTGTAAGAACATTTTTTGGCGAAAATAAGGTTTTGAGTTGTACTTGTTAATGATGGCCTTGCGCACATCTCAGTGCCACCAAAATCGGCCAAAGACGCTTCAAAACTTCTCCATGACGATTTGTAATAAAATAACCTGTAAGCTGGGAACCTCCCAATCACCAAGCAAAACTCTGTAAGTTGCAGTGACGCTGAGGGGAAGCCGTGTCGTCCTCAGAAAAACGCGTATAGCGTTATTTTAAAATGCTTATCAACAAACCATCGCCATGCTTGCCAAAAACCAAACTTGCGATAGTTTGTTTTTTTTTCGTCTCCTGATAATTTTGAGGTTTTGCATTTACAGGCTTTTGCAACGTGGCTGTCGATTTGCTTTTCTATAATCTTGTCATTTTTACTGGTCTAGAAAAATATAAAATACAGTAAAAGATGGGTTGCAAAGAAAATATATCACCTTTTTTTAAAGATAAAACAACGTATTGGATTCAAGAATACCAATACAGTTTACTTCAACTTCCCTTAGAAAAAAACTCGTTTAAATTCAGAAAATCAATTGAACCCTATACTAAAATGAATTTCCATAACAACAAAATGAGGGAAAACAATACGTCTTAATTAAAACACTCGGTTCTTCATTGATTAAGTAATTAAGCTGTAGAATGTTAACAGTTTGACAAATAATAAAAGAAAAAGTTTTAGTGACTCTCAGTTTTTTCGATAATTTTGCATTATTTCCTTGAAGTATATATTACCTATTAGTAAGCTTCTTTTCATAATAACTTCAGTATAAATTATACGTACAAAGTAGGTGCAGTCAACATTTCTTATTCAGTAATAAGTAATTAATGCTACCCTGGAATGCATTAAATATAGATTTACATCGCATTTGTCATTAATGTAAAAGAGAAATTAAATATAAGATTACTCATAATTATGATAATACTATTCTAGCTCACAAAGTAATTAACTTATTCCTTTCATAGATTTTCAATATCTAGTAAACATAATTGGGTAAACCATTAAAACCTCTGTGCGTTCAGATTCCATAGCCAAAAAAAAAAAGTTGTTTTGTTAACAAACTAACTAAGTGGAATTCACCACTAACCTAACCTAAGGTTAACCTGGAATCAAAATTTCTAATTGGTAGTTGAAAAAAAGAAACAAGTTTTAAACCAATCAGAGTTGTCGAAAAAGTTTGATTCCAGGTTAACCTTAGGTCAAGTTAGTAGCGGATATAGCCCTAAAAGGAGCAAAATTCTGCTTCATTACTCAGTCCATATAGAAAGTATTTAACCCAATATTATGGTATACCTAACGAAAAAATATTCGCGTGAGATTCGTTGGTGCTCTTCAGAGTCAGAGACACCATGTTTGTTCGCTAACATGCCTTTAAAAAAACTAGTGAACCCGTCTTTTAAAGCTGTCACAATACTTCAAAACATGACTAGGCCCCCTTTTTCAAAACGACATTTAAAAGAAAACAGGTTTTCGATGGAGTGACATAATCCATCGAAAAACTTCAAACTAAAATGCGAGTAAATACAAAAGACGTGCAGCGTGTTCTAGGTACGGAAGGCTTTTTCCTTCTCGATAGAAAGTATTGTTCTCGTATTTTCTGCTCAGAAGTCTTTTGGAAAACGTATATGAATAGGTGGAGGATAAAGAATTGAAAGCCTTTATTTTAAAATCGCACTTATAGTACGTTTGACTCGCAGATTTTGAAAATATGAAGTTAATATATAGAGTGAGTGCTTTTGGGGTAGATAAAACTATATTTATGATAAAGTATCAAAGTTGGGTAGGATAAAAAGCATTCCAAAATAAATTTCTTGTATTAAGAATTAAATTATTTTAAATGTTTTAAAATAGTTTTTAATTTCACAACTTCATGAGTAGTTATAGTGTCTATAGTAGTTTTAGGGGCTATTTTACAGGGGGCGTTAGAGTAAAAAGGGAGGCGAAGTGACAACCTCACAGATATCGCATGTGTTGCATATAACTTGTTATTCTATTTATTGATTATATTAGTATTAAGTAATTGTTTGCTACCTTCATTTATGTAGCTCAAATAGATAAAAAATGCATACTTTTTATAATAGTAGCATACCTTTAAACTCACGGTTTATCTTTATTCATCTGTGAAACTTCAAATATTTGATGTTTCTCTGAAATATATATCGTTTTAAAGTGAATGAATAATGAATAAATAAAATAAATTAATAAAATTTTAAAACAATTGATAAATAAAACTATGGATTTTTTTTCTATATACCATACCCTTGACTGTATTAATTAAAATCTCTCAATTTTGAATACCAGATCTGATCATGTGAAGAATATTTTAGATATTATTTAAATTATGAATTTTTAAAAGTATAATACATAAATACCTATTAGATATGTACCATTTATTATTAATTTAATACAATTACCAAGACAAATATATTAGTATAAATATCAAATCCCTATATGGGCATTCTTGAAGAAATAATTATACAGTGGAAGCTCTTATAACGACCTGCTCTTATAAAAACCCTCTCTTATAAAGACCCAAAAATTAGTCTCTATAAGAGCACTTTTGTGCTCTTATAAAGACTAATCTTCGAATCGATTCAGCTTATCGAATACTTTTCTGGATCGGTTTGTTTGCGTCACACATGAATTAGCCAATTAACGAATATCAGAGTATGACAAACAGCACCAAGTGACCATCGCATCTTCTTCTCGCTTGCTTTCGCCCGGGGTAACCGGCTACAATCCCAAAACGAAACCTTGCGCTACCCAATGCCTTTGTTGATTTGAGACTTTAAATTTATTAGCGTTTTAGTTTTATGTAAGCATCCGAACATTTTAAGGAAGCTATAAACTACGCAATAAACTAATATCAAAATATAAATTTAATAGCAAACACAAATATTTATGCTTTGTAAAATATTGATCTTAAATTTCATAGCAAAAAAATAAGGTAATATAACATTAAATTGAAAGTATCAAGAATTCGTAAAATAATAAATAATTGCTTAAAATGAGGAAAAAGCAATTTGGCGATTCGAACTGTGTTCTAAATCCCAACGATCTAGTATCCTACTGTTTGGTTTTTGGTTTGGTTTTTTGGTTACATATATTTTCCGGTATGTGTGCTTGATCTCAAGGATCCGCTTATACACCTTCGTCAAGTAAAACAGACACAACAGAATTTTTACTGGCACAAAGAAGGAAAATACACCCAGGGGCGAGGTGAGAATCGAACTCACGACGGGGCAGTGCGCAGACTGCTGGCGTGAAAGGCAGAGGAGCAAACCGAACAGGCCATCCCGTCCCCACTGTTTGGATATAATGGTAAAATATACAACCAAGGGTTTCAGTTAGTTGATTAAAAAAACGTATTACGGGTAACTGCAATTTCCATAATCCATCCCTTTGCCTTTGACGATTGAGGGTTGGTGATCGTTTTCAGGTTTAGATTTTCTCCAAACTTTATGCTAAACTAATCTACTAAAAATATATCTTTGAGGGAATCGAGTCCACCTTCCCGAAAAGCATCAAAATTGATAGTTTAGTTTAACGAGTTTATTACTTTTAAACGAGTGATATTCTACACTCGAGTGTATCACTCGAAGTTTGCTCTTATAACGACAAAAAACTCGGTACGGATTAATTACGTTATAAGAGCTTCCACTGTATCCGAAAATTGGATGCATAGGACCTCAAATAATCCTTTAATAGAAACTTTTCGAAGAAGTTTAGAAACTAATCTCGATCACTTGATAATTAGAGAAGTCACAGAAGACTTTTATATCTGATGTATGGCAACCTTACGCTCGCTGATAGAAAATTACGCAGGTTAATCTTGATTTGCTGTTCTGAATTTGAAGGCTCAAGGATACGCAACATATGCATTTTAAATCATTTGCAGTTTTCAGCTAAAATCCCTCGTAAATCCTTAAATTTAATTTCTAAATTAAAAGATGTGTGCATTAAGCTGTTAAAACAACAATAAGCAAAATAATTTCTTGGTAATATCGAACAGGTATTCTACGTTTTCAAGAATGGATATTCTCGAACAAATATTCTCTTCGAAAATTTTACTCCTAAATAATTATATCTTAAAATAAGCTTTTGGTTACATATACCTCTACCTTCCACTCACCTCTTTAATTATAATTATTTAGTTAAAAAGAACACTTAAGACGGGAAAACTTTGATTAATTGACTATGGAACAAATAAGATTTTTGTAACTAATAAGACTTTATCTCCACTTAAAAACTTCTTGGTTTTAGCAGACATCTCTGACCGAATGGTTTGTTGTCGCATCCTTAAGGTGGGAAAGCATTTAAAATAACCATTATCTGGAAGAAAAAAATTTGACTAAACTTTATCATACTATTTTATTAATTTCTTTCCTATCTAGAAAGACGTTAAAAAAGGGACGGTAAAAAATAAAATCATTTTGTTCGATTAATACGATTTGATGATTTAATTAATTAGTTTCCACTTTTAATATCTTGATTCTTAGAATATTAATTCCCATAATCTCATGAAAATAAATGTCACGTTTAAATTAGAAATGTGTTCATTCCCCCAATTTCTATCCTAATTTCACGTAGCACACACAAGCGAAATTCCTATTTGGTAAATTTAATACAACCTGAGTATTTATGCTTAGAAATATCTGTGTTGATAATAGAATTCTTGTTTTAAAAGAAGATTTCGATACAATTCTTCCCTTCCGATTCATATAGAGACAATCAAAAGAGTATATTCCCTCGGATTAAGGCTGTTCCCATTCAGCCAAAAGCCTGGCTATTTTTATGCTTATCGGGCTGCTTTTGCAAGGTAGTGGCCATTTTCCTTTTATGGAATTCCATCAGAGTTTATGGCTCTTACGGAAGACTATTTTAATATTACCCTCTATTAAGCTTAGCGTCTTCTGATACCCAGGCGGAGGAAGCACTCACACGCAGAAAGTTTCCAACTTTCATCAACAAAGTTTCCTTTTTTTGTCCCGGATTGTACTTATGGAATGGTTTTTCTGCGACACTAGGCAATAATGTGATAGTGACTACAACGTGTATGGGGGATCTTCATCCTCTCGATGTGACTATCTGTTCTGATGTAATGGAGGTTTGGTTAGTGCATGTGTCGATAACCCTGCCGCTATCTTCTTTTACTAGTATCTATAAGGTATAAAGTATGGGAAGGGTTCTGATAAGGTAAGCTAATAAGGTCGTTAGAGGAAATATCTGTTTTGTTTCTTAAAATTAGTTCATTTTATTGGTGTTTGGTTGATAAAGTTTACAAAGTTTTGATCAATGGAGGTGGACGATTACAGTTTCTTTATAAAGTCGTTTAGAAAATATGTCTACCAAGAAATGAGATGTCAAAATAGATAGGAGAACAAAACTTTTTAATTTTTTTTTGTACTCATTTACTTAAGCATCTTTATGGAGATTTATTTAGTTTCGAGCTATTATCACAAAAAGACTCGGTAAATTCTTATATAAATCATGATCAAATCTCACTTTCCTGATAAAAAAAAATTCAAAATTAAATGGTCATTTTAAAGAGATTTTTTAAAAATCAATTGATGAGGGTAACCTAAAGATGATAGTGAAGAGTCCCTATTAAAACAGAGATTAAGCTCATGTTAAACCATTGAGTTTATTAGCATATATAATTACATTATAATTAAATTACGGTAATTTCTTCCATCATAAAATATTTACATGAGTACATTTTTTCGAAGCCTTCTTGGTAAATTACAAAGATATTTATCAACCTTCTCATAAAAATATCTAGTAAAAAGTAATTACATTCTTGAAAATGTTTCAAGTATACAGTTATTTAATAAGTTCAGAATATAATTAGTTTAATTAAAACAACACGACATCATTTTCCTCAAAGGAAACAATTTATCGGCTTTCTACCAGAGTAAGATTTCCGTTCACATTTTCCCTTTTAGCTTCCAACAAACTTGTCTCTAAGATTTATTTCACTTGATCTTCGGCTTGTGTAGAGGTACTCAAGGCAAGCAATCATTGAAGAAACAACTTGGATTGGTTTTCTAAGGAAAAGTACATTTTTCCCTCTTCAACAGAAAATTCCAATACGTTCTCTCATAAATCTAGCCCATCCTGATTGCCTGGTGCGGACACTCGCTGATACATGGCTTCCCCACTTCGCCCCTGCCTTTTAAAGGGAAACACGCAGAATGCATCTGAGGGTAGTTGGGAGAGCATGGATTTCTTTTATGCTTGATGTATGAACCTCGAATGAAATTCGTGATGATCTTGTTTGGTCTACATGACCGATCATTTCAGCAGGAAAGTATTGGATGGAAATACTAGTCTGAGCACTTGTGCATGTCTCTTCTTTAAAATAACACACAGCTGGTTCTTCACAATTTAATTTTTTTTTTTAATTTGAAATGAAGTAAAAGGTGAGGAAGAAAGAACGTTCTGTTTTGGAACGTCAATAAGAAAATACAAAGCCAACAATAGAGACAGAAGTATTTTATGCCTAATATATAAGGAGTATACCGTATGTATATTTTTTCATTAAGTCTTCATCAGAAATAGCTACCGTTGATGTCAATACAGAGAACTTTCGAAATTTCGCGGAATGTACACCTATTCAATTTAGAAATGTTTCATATATTGGCCAATCTGCATCGATATTGCTTTTGAAATTATGAGAATATAAATGGGAAAAAACTCGGACATCAAACCATCCTATTAAAATTAATAAAAACTTTAAGAGGATAATCTAAATTACAAGGTTCCAGACATATGTTTTAGCTCTAGAGTTATAGACACCCATTAATTACTCTTCTTTTCTTCTTAAAATAAACAGGGAATTATTTCAAACTATAAAAATCGCTCTAATGGAAAAATTTTTCTCAAAAAAAAAGAATATTCCTTTCTTTTTTAGTTCGTTCTTTGTATTTGGACAACCGCGGATAGTCAAGTTAATTATTTATATTTCAACTACCTCCTTAACACTAGAAGCTCTGGAGCGGTCATTTTGACGGTTTTGCGTTTTTAAATCTAAATATTTTCGAAAGTATTTGAGATACGCACTTGTGCTTTTATGACTTTTCCTAACTTATGCTGTTATTCATATCGTTCAAATTTGGTTCAGTTCGCATGACGCGTTCCAGAGATATTAAGAGAACTACCTAGAACTCTCAATAACGTCATTTTGACGTTCAGGCGTTTTGCGCGCTTCTTTCTTCAGTGATCGCTTAAATTATGGTTTCTGTGCTTTCTTAGATTTATATCACGAGTCCTTGAACAAATTCATATTATTTTTCATGGTTTGGCAGATGTAAACGATCAATATATCTTCGTATTTCAAGAAACCTCCTGACTAAAAGCTTGATGTTTCCCATGCCTTTTTACCATTATTACCAGGAAAGATTTATTATTTCCTTCTTCCAGAGAAGAAATAAAATTCATTTCAATCCAAACTACTATGATTTATCTGTTTTTTTTTTTACGTGAGAAAGATACATTTACGCAATAATTCAGTCAAGATACTCCTTTTGATGATAATATATGATAGTCGATTCATTGAAACGCGCTTAGATTAAATTTCGAGTTCATTTGGCCTACAGAATTGTTCGAAATGTCTCGTAGAAGGAGATATCTTATACAAGAGGAAATTTTCGCAGAATAAACAAAATTTCTGAAAATGAATCGGAGGGTAGCATGTCAGATGCATCGATAGAGAATGGAGTAATAGATCCTCCTCAAAATAAAAACAAACCCTGTAAGTGAAAGCAGTGAGAGTGAAGATGATAGTCCTCAAGCAACTAATATGATAAACAATGTTCAGAATCCTACAGGTATGTAATATATTTTCTAAACGACCCCTTTTGCGCGAGCTTGACGCTAGTAGATTAATAATGTCAAAAAAACGTCGCCCATGCCAAAAGTCACAAAGTGCGGTCAGAATAAAACATCTGATATGTGCAGTAATTGTAAAAGATATGTGTGGGTGGAAAATGCGCTAAAAATGCTTCAGAGGAAATAACGTATTGATTGCGAGAATAATGTAAATGAATAATCAGTTTTCTTTCTTTAACAACCGATTTCAAAATATAAAATAAAAAAAATGTTTATAAATCACATAATTGTTGTTATTAATGCTTTCTCAATGTATCAAAAGCAATAGCAAAGTCAAAAAGAACATTTTTATGCATAGAAAAGCGTAACGTCAATATGACCGTCTTTGAGGGTTGTAGCTACCCGAGCTACCCGGAGCTTCTAGTGTTAATTACGATATTTAATTCTCTTTTCGGTCTTCAATACTGCACCGCTATGCAAAATTTCAATGGGCCCACCTCATTGAAATCTAATTTAAAAAAACTACTGCAAGATTTGCAGCTATGCACAAATCACCCAAAGTTAAAAAAAAAAACTACAATAATACTAAAAACTACTGCGGTGTTTGATAAGAACAAAAAGAAAAATGTTTGGTAAGGTTACTTTTTATGAGATTTCATCATAATTCTGTTTACCTTAGGAGAAATAAATGGATTTATTTTTACCCTTTACGGTGATTAACTTGTTAAATATTCGTCAAAAGAAATTTGAATCTCCAAGATAGGGAAAATACAATGAAAACAAAGTTTTATCTTTTCATGGTGTATGAGATTAAATGGTAATTAGTTTTTGCAACTTTCACAAAAAAACGTGATTTTTAAAAAAATATGGGGAAGGAAAGAATGTAATCGAATGATTAATTAACTTTAAGTTTTTATTTCTCACGTCTTTTTTTTTAACCTTGCTCTTTGTTTAACTTGGCAGCTTCAGATATCTGTTTATGTGATTACTGCGATGTAGGACCTGTAAATTAATAAAAAAAACTTTAATGTCAATTTTTCGTTACATCACTATCTAAAGATATTATTTTTTTTCCATTTAAAAGTAGTACTTGTACATATATTGCCAGGAAAGTAGGAAATCCAAAGTTTAAGATAGAATTCTTACATTGTATAATGATTAGAAGTGAATAGGAAGTCTATAGAATGCATAATTACGATCCGGCAAAGTATGAATTTACATTAAAGCATTGTAACTACTACTAACTCTCTGATATTGACCAGGAGTTATTTCACTTTTTACAAGATGGGAGGGACTTCTCTACCGTGTTTTTATTTTGGGGGGGGGGGACATTTTCGAGTGTTCTTTGGAAATATATTTTATTTTAATAACCTTTTACTCTTTTAGTGGCCTTTGACGGGGTTTTATTCCTTCTTTTGTGTTTAGTATATATTCGACTCTACTAATGCTTTTAATTCCAAACCCTTCAGTTCTGGGTCTTGGGGTGGATGTTATTTCCTTCTTCTGTTCACTGGTTATTTGGGCGCTTTTATGAAGGCCATTTTACTTTTAAACATCCAATAAATGGAAGAAGACGTCCAAATATTGTGTGGTTTTGAAGTAAAAACTTTCACCCAAATAGGGTTAGAACTACAAATAAATAAAGAAGCGGTATATAAGACCTCCTAATACTTCAGAAGTATGAAACAAAAATTTTTAATCCAAGTAGACACCAGCAAACCCTAAAGAGGAATAAGACCCCCCAGCTGACAAACAAGGTACTTTAAAGAGTCACCAACTCACCAATAATTGAAAACAGTTTGCAAATATTAATTGGAGACAAGATGAAATTCATATTTACAGATTTGGCTCAAGGAAAATGTAATTTACTAAGAATGATAAAAGACAGTGATATCAAAATTTGGGGGTTCTTTAGGTGTTAAATAAACCATCGATCGAATCTGAATGTACCAAATTGCTTGATTAAAAACACAAAAAAAAATTAATAATAATAATCTAATTAATCAATGCTTAAGAAAGTAATAAATGCTTATTAATTTAAAATAGTCTCTGTCCCCACAGTCGTGTCCAGTAGTCCGTAATGTAATAATAAAAAATAATTTAGTTCCCATCAATGTATCTATCCAAATTTAATCTGCATCACTCAAAAGAAAAGGAAAAGTTATCTTGAATAAATATCATGAATCAAGTCAAGATAATAATTGAATCGACAGTTTAAAAAAGATAATAAATCCAAAATGCAAGTTTTAAGAAAACCTTAAAAAAAACTATAACGGAATTAAATGGTACTAATGGAATTTTCATTGCATAACCACAGATCATAGAAAAAAATATAAGTTTATTCAAAATTATTGCACAATTTATTGAAAAGGTTGATGAACTAATTTCCTTTCTTCAAACTTATGAAATTTCAGCTAAAGAAATCTTAAAAATCACTTAGACATACACATTATAAAAGCTTTATGCTTAGTTCACAGCACAAAAGGGAAAAATAGGAAGACTAAGGCAAATAAAATTCAAAAGTATTACGAAATTGAGGTATTAAGGCAGTTAAATGGACTATTAGTTAAATTAGTTAGTTTAGCAGTTAAAACTATTGTTAGTTAATGTATGAATGGGGAAAAACTGGGGAAAAGATAAAAACACACCTTTAAATTAAAATTAAATTTTATAGAAAGGAAAGACGAATTAACTTAAACTTTAAAATGAATATAAAAATACAATGAATGGATATCGATTTCACGAAATTTCAGGGACTATATCTGCATATAGGGTATAATTATTATTTCCCTCTCCCCACTCATGTATAGAGCGAAGTTTGGAGATTTTAATAAGCACAAAAAGTCAATTAGCCATTTTTTGGACTTAGTCCTTTTTCAAAATGACGATTCAACTGGCCGTTTTTCACTCAATAGTAATTTCTTTTCCCCTTTGTATTTCTTTTAACATTCACACGTTTTAAAAATGTAATACACCTCTTAAAAACACGAAGTTTAAGGAGTTTTTTATCGACAAAAACTGAGCAACAATCATCTCCACTAACCAAAAGCACTCGATCAAACTAAGGGGAACCACAAAACCCATTTGAACTTCTAGAACAAAAAAAAAAATACAAGGAACCTCTCGACTCTCTTCGAAAGCACACCACTACTCCTAACCGGCGAGTTGTTAAAGTCCTGTCAAAAATGTCACCAACGGCAGGCGAGCGAACAGCCTGGAAAATTTCATCAGCAAACTCGTTTACCACGAAGGACGCAGCTCTTGTATTAACATTCAGGGCGATCTCCTCTGGCAAGAATAATTTCCCAAAGGCATTATTTGACAGTCCGTTCCGCGACTGAAGACGATAATCTTAATAAGGTAGTTTCTTCAACCCTTTTTAGCGGGTCCAATAAAGGAACACTCTTTCGTTCTTGTTGAAAATTGCCTCCTACGTGAGAGGAGTGGTAAATATCCACTTTAAGTAATAAGTGGGGCTAAAGTTGATTGAAGTAGTTTCATCAATATTAATTTGTGATGTAACAACATTGTTTAGTACAAAATTGGAAATTTGTCTCAATTTTAATGCCGTTTACATTTTATTTGCTGAACGGTTCGAATTTCCATTAACTTAATCAGATCTTAATGGATTTAAATGTTAAAAACGTAAGAAGCACTTCAAGACATCAAAGAGTAAATTATAATTAATTCAATAAAACTACTTAAATTTAGAGAGAGAAACAACAGTTGAGACTACTAAATGGATAACATCATTTAATTTTTCTTAAAGTCACATATTTTGTATTGAAGTGATACATACTATAATTATATTTTAAGACCTGTAATTAAATTTTTATTAAAATGTACTGATTTAAATTGCTTAATAAAATGTACAATGCAATGTAAAAGAATATTAAATGTTTCAGTGTAATATTTGAACAAATAATTCAGATAAAAAGGTTACGTTTAATTATTCGTTAAGCTGAATTAATAAAGAACAGAAATTGTGTGATATCCCTACTAATTAAGCGCAATAACGCACAGAAATTAAATAAAATAATTACTACTTACTAGACCCTACTAGTACTTTTATATACAGATAGATGTTTTGCAACACTCTGGAGGATCAACCTGAAGAAAACCCCATAACAAAACAAAAAAGCCCTCCCAAGAACTATTTTTCCCAACAATCTTAGGGACTAAACTAGGACTTGGGACTTTCTTTTAGAATGTGTTTAATAAACATTTATTATCTATGAGGGAGTATAAATGCCAATTTTTTTTTAATAAACCATTTTCGCACGATCAAAAATTTGTAATTTTGAAAAATTAAATAAAGATAACACTTTGAACCCTGACAAGAATTGATATGTAAGCATAAAAGGAGTAAAGGGAGCATATAAATTTAATGAGCTCTTTCTAATTTAAGCTTTTCATATCATTCTAATCTTTAAAGGATTAGCAACTAAGCTTGTAATTGTCTGTTTGCAATAAGATGGTTTATTTGTTTCATTTATCATCTGCCGTTCACTTCCTTTATAATTAACAAATTCGTGAATAGATCTCTTCCTCAACTTTTAAACATTAATTTTTAAACGTATTAAAATGTTTAATTCCTTATTCTTATAGAAATATTCGATTTCTTTGTGTAATAAAGTCAATAAAACAAAACATGACAAAAATATTTTTTTTCGTGATATGTCTAACAAATTTATGAGTTCATAAACTTGTCATTTGTGAACTTTTATACTTCAAACTTAATACTGCTTTATATTTCACTAGGATATAAGGGTCACTAGGGTAAGTAGGGATACTTTAATATTTTAAAATATAAGAAGTTAGCTAATTTCCTGACTTTAAAGTCGAAATCTTTAATCGTAAATCCTAAGTAAAATATCTCTATCTTGTATACCTTGATGCCAAGGTTCAATAAAAAATTGGCTCAATATAGCATCAAGATACAAGATAGAGATACTTTACTCGGGATTTACGATAAGAGAAAAAATTTCGACTTTAAAATCATTAAATTAGCTATTTTCCACAGAAATTCAAATTATATTGTTTTTTATAATATTGTTTATAGTCAAGTCAGTAGCGTAAAAAAATGTTTGTAGTAATAAAGAATATCAACATGAAACTTTTAAAGTTCTTTGGGAAGACCTACAAAAAACACGTATCCAACTAACTTTTGTAAAAGTTTGGTAATTTCAGTTCGATTTCAAGAAAACTTAAAAATTATGGAAGAATATCTCATATCAAGAATATTTTTTTCAAATTTTTATGGCAATTGCTGCAAGTCACATGACCTTTTATTTTTTTAAGCATAGATTGGGTCAAGGGTAAAAATGGTAAGATTTGTTTATTTTTTTTTTAAATTATTTTAGCTTTTATTATGTGTATTTTGAAATGGTTTTAATTTGTTTCTCAATGAGCCTTCGAGGATTCGGATCGGGTTGAATATCTACTATGCACGACCCTTAGAAAGGGCTCAGGGGTGAAGCCCCCTGATGTTAAAAGCCCCCTGATGATGACAACATTACGATTGATCGCTTCAATTTTTTTTTTGTTTGGTTTAAATTAGATTATACAATTTGTATAATCTAATACAATACATGTTAACACAATACTATCCATATTAATTTTTACGCCCACCAAGTTCGTCGATTCTGACTAGTTGAACATGAATTTAGGTTTAAAAAAATCAATACAATTCTTTTTAAAACTACAATTGATTTCACAGAGTATAACAAGACAGTATGTCTTGCATTCCACCCAAGACATTGCAAATACTTTACACAATACATCACCTTTCATTCACATTGTATACTTCTTACCTCGTAATAACCTAATCGTCCAAGAAGAGTAAATATTCCAGCAAATACTTGTACTACGATTCCCTTTTCACACGGAAACTGTATTGATCCCTGAACGAAAAGAACCTCATATAGAAACATGTTTGGTTCAGTGACTTTCTGGACGATCTTTGGTGCTCCCTATCTTTTTACGAGTTCTTTATTTGGCTCAGTTTGCTTTGCTTCACTAAGGACGTATTCTCAACGTAGTCCATGATATCTGTGACAACAGATTACCTGGACCACGTATATTCCTGGATTGCAACATTTAGTTTTTCAACGGTTTTCACTTGGGAATGGCCTCAATAACAACGTATTAAAAATTGGACAAAATCAGTTTAATCATCATCAGTTTCTTAACAGCTTTAGAAAGCCCCAGTCGCCACGTTTAACCACAGCAACATGATTAAGTGCTGTCAGCATAGAGATCTAATAGTACTATTAGATCGCTAACAATATTATAATTACTATTATTTTAGTATCTTATAATAATAGGTATTAACTATTAGATCTCAATGGTTGTCAGTCATAATTTGAGCTGTGGGTAAACATGACAGCTGGAGGACTCTTTCCAAACCTGTAACATTTTTTTTTTTAATTTTTTTAAAAAAGGCCAAAAACAATTTTAAAAAATCAAATAAGTAATATATGAGTTAGAATTGCTTTTTCGAAGATATTTTCCTAGCCTTATATTAGGCTATCATAATTTAATTATAATTAGTGCCGATAAGGTTTAACAAATTTTGACAAAACCTTAAACTATAAATAATAAAAATCTGATATCTTTTTAAATATTTATATGCACAAAAAAAGTTTTAAACTTATGATAAGATTTGGTTTTTTTTTCTGACAAAACGGTTGGAAAAAGTAAAAAATATAACTTTGTAAGTAAGATGTAGTTAAATTAGGGATTATGCAGAGATTCTAAAATAAATAGTGATGTGAACAGTTGTAGGTAGATACTACTATTCACAAAAATCTAAACCGCTAGTCTGAAATTAATCGAAATGTAACATTTTCTATGACTGCTTTTCATTCCTAATGTTCTTGTAGTTTTTCTAAAGAAGCAAGCAAAATCTAACTGTAATTTCTTCCTATCAACAATCAACATATTACACACAGTGGTTCCCAACCCACAGTTCAAGAACCGTGGAAAAGTGCACAAAAAAAAAGTTGCTTAAAAAACTTCCTAAATTGTTTGCAGAACTCTCCACTAACTGAAATGAAAAAATTCTATTAGGTAACGAAAGTAATTAAAAAAAAATACTACTATTTTGAAGTGACGAAACCAAAAAATATCACAGAAACGTTAATGCATTGAACCAAGGCACATGTTAAAATCACTTGTCAAACTACCTAAATTCTAACAGCTATTGTTGATTTAGTGGATATATTAATTGAATAGTTACATATGTTTTGCTTTTCGGTTTCTTGTACTAATTCAGCCTAAGTAGTTCTGTTATCGAAAAAAAAATATAAAAAGTTAATTTCAGGTGTTCGAAATTTGGCTGACATCACCAGCTTGCCACCAATGCAAATGGCGTCGGAATGTCGAATTGCCGGGCAAATGAAAGAGAATCCCCTTAATTTCATAAACACAGATATTCGGTAAATCTGACAAAATTCCCCTTCAATCAAATAAATTTAACTCTTATCACCTCCTCTGTCTTCCCAATCCCTATCCCTCTAAATTTACCTTTCTTCCCCCCTCTCATTTGTCCCTCTCATCATCATATACGTCATCCTATTCATTTCTCCTGCTCATCTCTCATCCTTTTGATCCTCTCCATCCTCTTTATTCATCTCATCTTCATCACCCCTTCCTCATTTAATTCACTTCTCCCATTTCCTTGAACCTACTTTATCCTCCTCATCCTTTGCATCTTCTCATTCTCTCCTCCTTCCCATTTCCGTTATTGATTTCATTATCCTTTTGATATCTCTTATCCTCATTATTATTACTCCTCCATTTATGCTCCTCATTACTTATACACTCTTCATGATGAAAAAGGATGAAGTTCATCCCTTTAATTAATCATTATTAATATCATTCCCAACTTCTCTCTCTCTTTTATCTTCTTTATCCCTCTCATCCGGAGAGAGGTCATTCCGGTTTTCGTTATTAATTGGGACAAATGGAATTTTTTAGTTTTCTTACATAGAATTTAATTCTCCAAAAGACATTATTTGGTACACATTGAACTTAAAAGAGGGAGAAATGGAAAGAAATAAGGACATTGATGGTAAGGCTAGAAATAAGGAGGGAACTGGAATGTTCCGCAGGATTGGAGTTAAGTGGAATAAAAGTGAAAGAAAGAGGTGGAAAAATGAGGAGAGGAAAGGGGTGTGGGGTAAAAAAGGAAGGGTGAATGTGGGTAATGGAAAAAGTAAGAAACGATAGGTTTTCCAATCACTAATAGCAATACCGCAGTGACTTGAATATCCAATTATTAAAAAGGTAAGGGGGAAATTCAGTATACCACGGGCAGACATAGGTGGGATCACTGAGGGTGTTATAGGTCACAGGTGAAAGGGGGGGGGACCTATGACAGAGAGATCCATAAAATTTTTCATGCAATATCCCTCTGTCTATCCTCCTTAAATCAACCTATAGATAAGTTACTACAACGCAATTAGAATTAAAAATATATGAAATTCAAATAATTCGAAATTATAATGCATATGTAAAGGAATTTGAAAAATAAAAATACCTTTTTACCTTAAAAAGGTTTTTAAAGAGGTTGGACGCACTTATAATTTTATTTGGGAAGCATCTCGATTTTTACCGCTTCTCTTTTCTAAGGCCTTGAAACTTTTCTAGAATCGTGGCGTCATCTCTGTAAGGATTCCATAACTATATTTATCAATATATGAGCAATAATGTATCTACAGCTCCATTATTAGCACATAAATACACCTGTTATATTTTCTTTCAACTGAGTTTGAAAGTTAATGATAAAAAAAATAAGAACAGTTTTTTCAATAATTTCTTTTTAATTAAGTTTCTATAGGAATATATCCCCCGAAATTGAGAAACTTACTTTTTTACCACATAAAACATTTAAAAATATTCCATATTACCCTAAATTCCAATAATACCCTCCAAATTTTGTATCACCTATTTAATTTTAATTAAATTATTAAATTCTGAAAAATTAATTTATTTAATTCCTAAAAGTTCATATTCAATTTATCACATTTCCCTCTATAGTGAACACATCTTAATGTATAGTTTTAATAGGAAGTAATATCCTTTTATTTTTAGAACAAATTTATTTTAATAGGCGGTCCACCCCGAGGTTCACCCAAAGGGATCATCCCGTCCCGAATGTCCAAAAATGAATTGAAACCCTAAAGTTAACACGAATTTCACAAAATTTCCTGTTTGGAATTGTCAAACTTCCCCTTTTTGGAACCCAGAATTATGTTCTAAATTACTGAACTGAAATTTATAAATTCAAATCTTACCTTAAAATGTTCTAAAAAGCTGCATTTTTCATCATTCATCTGTCCATACGTAAAAAAATTTTTTGGGTGAATCTTCTTCCGAAGTCTATAAAATCATTTATGAGAAATAGTTTTCTCCCATTGTGGTTACATACAAAGCATAAATCTTAAAAAAAGTTCATTCTGAAAAACTAAAAACGGATACATTCTGCACTCTAATGATTTTTAATGTGTGAATATTTTGAAATGCCTTTCTATTCCCGCAGTTAACTGTTATCTAGATGAATAAGCATGTATTATATTTTTTAGTAAAAGACTTGATAAAAAATAATTAAAAAAAAAAACAAGGTTTTTTTTTTTTTTTTTTTTTTTTATTACTTTCTTTTCTTTTTCGATTTTAATTATAATTGTAAGTGGGTAGACATTGTGTTTTTCTCTTCCAAATTATCTCAAATACCACTATATCTACATTTGAGGTCTACATTATATAACCCTTTGAATTTTAACCCGCCCGAGATTACCATTGAATACCATGGAAAATTTGGGGAGGCTAGGACTGAAAGGGTTAAGAATCGAACGTCACATTTATCTACCTTATGATATGTTTTATCTTTCTAGCAGATGTATATTGACAGAGGAGAAAAAATAAAAGCATCAAAAGGATTTATCAAAAATAACAACATAATAAGATAACATTTTTAGTAACTTCTGCGTTTTACGACGAAAAAAGTAACCTCGATCTCTTAACAAATCGATTTTTATTCTCAGAACGGAGGGTGCCCGCTTCTAAAGATATAAAATGCTTATGTAATAAGCAATGTGATTAGTTTTGTCAATCTAAAAGCGGGACATTTTACTAACGAGGGGGGGGGTTATAGTTTATTTAAGATGCTCAATATTGAAGCATTCCTAACTCGAACATTAGTACCTATCAAACCAAAATGGCATTATCTTTTAATTTTTTTATCTTACTGGTTAAAAAGACGATTGTTTATGATAATTTCATTTTTTTTTGTATGTTAATAATGCGATCCCAAATGGGGAGATTTTTTGTTATTCTTCTACAATTTCAATTTACAATTTCCTCCATTTTGTAAATAAATAAACTTCTTTTAAAACATATATTAGTATATTTAAATCTATGTAAATAAATGCCTGGACACAGAGCTTTAACACCGGCACACATTTTCGATTGCCCAACCACAGCTATTGACCTACTTAATGTTGGGGTCTTATTCTCTGAAATAGACCTCTACAATGACAACATTGCGGAGATTGCAAGGACTGTTATCTCCGCCCATGGCAATATTTGATTTGGCTTCGTCGTGAACACGACATCATCGGGGGGACCTAAATGAAAAAACGGAACATTTAGGCAGGACATTCGGTCAGCGGGACAGAGAGGTAAAAACCGGGACGTCTGTTCACCCTAGGTATCAGACCTTTGGTATTTCAAAAAGATCAATAAATAAACTCTGCTAGGTAACGTTGTTAACATACTAAACATATGCTTTAAAGCTACCTTATTGTTAATTAGATAGTCAATAAGGTTATTAAAAGAGATCTTACTCTTTTTACTTAGAAATGATACATGTGATAAATGATTCGAATGAATGATTCTCCCTTTATCAAGCACGAGGTGTAGTGATTCCTCTTACACACTCGCCCCCATAACAATGAAATCTATGACCTTCTCCTCTATGATAATAAACCTCACTAACATGAATGATACACGCGCCGTTTGTCTGTTTCCTACTCAGTCCGGAAACGCTATATACGTATATTGTTAATTTTTGCAGTTATGGCGTTAGTCCAAATTTTACGGTCTCTTGACCATGAAAAATTAGGGAGGGGTTTCCCCACATTTTGAAAGCGGTAAAACGGATTCTTTCCCTACACCAGTTCTGTCTCTTACTCTCTTGTCATTTATCTCTTCTCTAACGTTATTTTATTTCTTTCTTTTCTCTATTTCTTAAAATTATATTTTTCCTTCCTCTCTCATTCTCTAATTTTATCTCCTCCATCATTCTCACTCATACCCTTTCCCCTCGTTATACCAAGGCTAAACTGGATCTGTTAACTGTGTTATATATCGCACATAACACAGTTAACGGATCCAGTTTAGCCTTGGTTATACTAAACTCTATTAATTTTGAATAGGCACCTGAAAAATAGTGCTTTCCCCCCGCTAGAAGCGTAACCATAGTTACGCTCTTCGCGCAGCCTCAGACACCGGTGAGTTGCTTGTATTTTTCCTACTCTAGTTGAGGCTTAGCTTGAAAATCTTGCGCATCGTTGGGAGCTGTTAATATTGTCGCGTGAAAAATAATACAAGAATTTTAAATATTAAGTTATTAAAATTTATTACAGTTTAAAAATACGCTAATTTAAATAATCCAGCCAAAAATCAAAAACTCATTTCCAGGAACACAAATAAATCAATCGATTCACTAGTCCCACCACCACTCTACTTTTACGGAAGTAAGGTGGAAAAAAAACAGTGAGCCTGCTTCGTCACTTTGACGTTGATAGTTGCCATGGTTACTGATTCGGTGGTGGGGGAAGGAAATATTTTCAGGTGCCTATTCAAAATGAATAGACTATAGTTGAAATCATAGACTAAAACAGGACATGAAATTTCAGCTCTAAAGGTACTAGCCGGACTAAAATTTTTACTCTCCACTACTTTGGATTCATATTATTTTTTTTTAAATATTGTTTGCAGAAACATTATGGAAAGTAAAACTTTAAAAGAATATAGAATTAAAATACACTGTAAAATATAATAAAACTACCTATAGGTGGTGATTAGGCAGTTAAGGCATCTTTTCTTTTACTGGAAGAGCTGGACACTGATATAGAAATATTCCTGATAGCAGATCCACTTTACTTCATCTCTTGCCGTTTGAACGGGTTCACTTTCATTACCCCAAGTAAAATAGAAATCAATATATTTCGCCCCCTTTTCTTTATAATACCTTTGATATTACCAAACAAACCTAGTTAAACTAACTACCGACGAAAAGAAACGGTCTAACCACATTATGTAAGTGTGGTCAACCACATAAAAAAGTTTTTTCGTAATCTAGAACTTCAGAGGAATACTAGGTATTCTCGCAGAAGCGAGCGGTCTGTCGGCGTTGCGTTTTCTAATTTCTAACCGATGATGGTCGCTTAATTTTAAAACACTATAGTCGCGCTCTTTACACAAAGATAAAAATTAAATAAACTTACAAAATCAATATAACTTCATTTTTTAAGTAAAATAAGAAAAATCATCGTAACTGACGCATCAGAAGATAAACCAACCACGATATTGAAAAAGGGATATCTTTAATCAGTGACAGAATTCGCTCCAACGACAACTACAGCCTTAATTCCTCTACCTCTATACCAAAGCCAATACCTCGATATCTTTTTCGATTTTTCTAACGTACGCCCAGCGAAAGATAGTCACTCTGTTTCACTACGCTACGCAAATCCCGAATGAGCGAAAGGTTTTTAGTAACCACAACAAACTTACAATAAAAAAAACTGGTCACGGGAAGGATTGCACGGAGGAAGGAAAATAATCGCGAGGAAGTCGAGAGAGAGAGAGAGAAGGGGATATTTTAAAACCGGTGGATTGTTTGTCAGTGATTCAACGCTCGACGTTTGACAGGTGTTTTACTTATGCTAAGGCTGCTCTCTTGGATAAGCGCATATTGGAGGTAATTTTTTTATCAGACATTTGATTCGTAAGCTTTTTGTGGTACAGGATTATAATTATCGTTTTCTGTCACCTTATGAATTATTAATTGCATTTCGGATATTCATTTATGGTTCATTTATTCACTTTTCATTATTTCATTGTGTTAGGGTTGTGATTAAGAAACGATTAACAAAATGGTTGTAAAGAAGTACTATTAAGTAGTATTTCTTCATTTTTAACGCAGGGGATTAGTTTTGAGAAAAGTTTTATTCTGAGTTTACGAAAGGTTCACTTTTTTAAAATAAAATTTCTGATATCAAATGTGACTTTTTTCAAAGACTTTTATGTACTCTTAAGTATTAATTTGAAAACAATTACTATTTAATTTAAAATCATTTACTGAATTTTATCACTTTTTTCCTAAACAAACGAGAATAATAGAATAAATAAGTCACCAAACTACACATGTTTTTTACGGTTTATATGTTTATTAATTGTGAACAGTTTTATAGTTTATCCGGTTCAATTCCGTTAGAGTCCCCGCCATATATCGCCCGGTTCTTTTAGACAACAAAAAGTAGAAATATTCATAAATAATTTCAAACTCCTGAATTAAAATGTTTAATTACATCAATAACTATTCAGTTCATTAATAAAAGTCAGAAAATTTTGTTGATTTTTGGATATGTTTAGCGATTTGGATATTGGCGATATTTAGCGGGGACTCTAACGGAATTGTACCGTTTATCCAAAACTTAAACTGATAAAAAAAAAGCTGTTTTACTTAATAGAGTTTTGGTTTGGATTCGGAAAAATATTATCTTCCCAGAAATTACATTGCTAAAATGATTTAAAGCAAACTCGGCCAGCAATAAAATATTTGGTATTGAAAATTTGTATTAAAGTAGAGCACAAGGTCAGCAGATAATACAGATGAGCCACTCCTGTTTTCCTCCCACTGAGACGCCACAAAGGATAATGATAATATGAATTCGCATCCTTGCGATTACACTAAAATGCCTATAAAAATATCTTAACTTCTTGGAAGCAAAAAAATATTTTCTACCGACATTACCTATTATAAATTTAGAGGGGTTATTATCTACTCCCTATTACTTAGCTTTCTTTGCTTTCATTTAAAATAAGTTCAATTCAAAATTATTACTCAGTTTGTAGAATATAACTAGGAAATTCAGCATTTTATTCGACTGTGTCAATTAATGGCTCGGAAAGTAAGAATATTTATAAAGATAAAAATAAAGATATTTAATCAAACAATTTAATTGCTAAATATAAAATGAAAACAAAAGAATCTAGACATGGCGTAAAGTAAAGCGTTAAAAGTAAAGCAAAAAAAATATTTGATATTACATGCTGATTTTACTTGAGTCTCAATAAAAATCAGCATGCCAAAAAACATTAAATTTTATAAATACAGGGTGGTCCTAAATTCGTGGAGCAAACTGAGTAGGGTAAAAACTAATTTTTCTCCTTATGATCAAAAAACTACAGTGCAACTTAAATATATAGCTCGAACGTCTATAATTCGAAATTTTTGCTTGGTTCCTTGAATTATAAAATTAAATGTAAAAAATAATTAATAATTAGAAGTTCAACATCTTTATAGCGAAGGTTTTTTTTTATAAAACTTTCGGATCATTGCGAACTTTCAGCCTTTTGTAGTTGAAAAATCGTCATCGGAAGGACGCACATGAAGTTCCGGAACACCTTACACGCCTACGAATCTAATCAAATAAGAATTTATCACAAGATTCATGCGAAGCAAACGATGTGTTTGCTGCAACAAGGTGTTATGTGTCTACATCTATGTCAGAATCTACATCAAAAGGCGCCACCTTGGCGGCAGGAAGCAAGCGTTAGTCGCCAAGCTATTTTACGGCAATGTACAACTGGGTTGGTGACTATGGTCGCCATTTTTACCGCAAAACAAAGTATAAGATTAGAAAAGTAACGACTTTACAAGTATTCATTCTAGTGAATTTAACTCATTGTTGCAGCAAACACCTCAATGCTTCCAAGCGAGTCTTAATGATTGACATTCCACATAAAATATAACTTAAAATTAAAATACAAATGTAGTATTTTGATTGGCTGGCTGATAGTAATGTAGGCTTGTCAGATCAGGTGCACCGCACGAACTATCAGCTTCTCTTTACCGGGGGGTTAGGTTTTGTTTCTGAATGGTGTCAATCCATTTTTTTTTTTTTTTTGGCAATAAGGGCAGATATGTCACCCAAGAAGGTTTGGGAATTGATCTTTTGAATGTAATCATAATCAGTATCGTGGAAGTTTGTCCAACGAATATTCAACCATGTATTTGTGTAAATCACGCATCAAAATAAGAATTTGACTATTGTATAGACAAGAAAAATTCTCGGTAATTCGTCGTGATGTTGTAGAAAGAATAGGTGATGTTTTTAAGCATTCAGTGTGGACCTGGGAATAAAAGTTAAAAGGGAACTTCCTTATAAAAAAAAGTCTGTGTAAATAGAATCGGCGGTTGACCTTGACTTTTTTCTCAATGTATTTCTTCTGCGTTGCCATGGTAAAGAATGACGTCGAACCGCCTATTTTATTTACACAGACTATAGTTCGAAGTAGTGCATAACTAATTTTGTAATTGTCCATTCAGCTTCGAATTAGTATATACAAGTTGCACTGTTCATGAAATTCACACCAAGTGTACAATACGGGTATCTTTTACAAGAAAAATTATCAGAAGTTTCAAAAACAAATTTGAAAAAAACTTTTCAATGTTTTTACACTTAGTTGTTCTTCTAGGGTAAGGACTAGCCGCTCACCATGCAGGACAACGGTGTTTTCCGCCAGTTTTTCATCCTCCTGTACAAGGGGGCTCTTCTTCGAAAGCGCCACTACATCGTCACGTTCTTCGAGATCGTCATCCCCATCCTCATTGCCAGCATCGGACCCATCATAGTGGGCAGCACTTGCCGTCCCCCACGACCTGATGAATACGACTGGTCCAAACCGAGATTCAAGAATTCAACTATCTTCGAACCGCAAGACCCGTTCGTATGTCCAGGGTACTACTCTAGCAAGACACTACAATTTGTGTATGCTCCTGCAAATGATGTTACTGCAAATTTGATGGCAGCATCGCTGACGCTGTTCAGACAGAAATCGACCTACAGAGGGGATATATCAGACAGTAAGTGGAAGAGAGCCGTTATGCACTCGGTTCAACATTTTATATAAATTCCACTTTTTTTTAAGACGTTGGGAAAGTGAAAATTTACTTCTCAATATGAAGTCCACAAATTCTTCAAGTTTTTTTTATATTCACAATATCAATAACGATTTAAAAATACGCAAATCCCTTTAAAATTTTCCATAAAATGTTTTAACAATAGTCATCCGATTAGGTTGGTGCATGAAAGAGATATGGACTATATAGACCAACCGTCCGTCACGAGAAAAACTGATGTCGTAAAATATTGTAGAGATTGTTATGGAAACGGGTTATTCACCTTAATTTGGTACTTCATAAACTGAAAAAACGTTTTGTGTCAAATCTGTCTGTGTTCTTTTTAGTTTTTCTCGTGGCGGTCGGACTATATATTCATACAACACCTTCGAACTAGTGGAATTAAGCCGAAAATAAGTCTCAATCAGGACCGTGTCTAAGGAGGAGGGTTATAGGATTCAACCCTCCAGAAATAATGATTAATATATGTACTGGTTATTTTCCCGTGGAAAATGTTTAGTAAATTCTGGCAAACAAATAGTAATAGGGAGCTACAGTCCCCTGCTCGCTAAACCCCGTAAACTGCTTACGCAGGACCTTTTGGATTGCATCCTCACCAATACACAGATCACTGAACTTAACTCACTTTATAATAATTATTAAAAAAAGAAATTAGCTGTAGAAACGTCAACCAACTTTCCAAACATACGTCATCTCCATGAAAAACATTATCTTAAATATTTGAATATAGTATTAACTCTAACTTATCAATAATTTATTCAAAAGGTTTCTCTCTATATTAAAAAAAAGTAACAGTCGCCGCCGCCGCTGCCGCCGCCGCCGCTGTTTCAGAAAATCTTCACTTTGACAATTTTGAATTGTCACTATGCAAAAACTATGGAACGGAAATTATTGAAATTTTGACCATTTGTAGACAAATGTATGAGGGTCCTTTTCGTTCCAATAGCTAATTAATGAGATAATTAGTTCTGGAATTATTTAATGTCAAAGTCGAAAATTATTTTTTTCTGCTGCGAGTTCGCCCCCAGCAAAATCTATTCGCAGCAGAAATATGATTTTTTGCAGCCGCATTCTCTTAGATGTGAAGTTTTGCACCTCGTCGCCCTTTTTTCGAATTTCGAATTAGTTTTGGAGTAATTAAGTTTTAAAGTTTCGAAATTTTTGACAGGTTTTCGGTTTTTTCGTTATAAAAGAAAAACTAATCACAGTAGAACTATGATATTTTAAACACACATACAATTATTTTTTATAAAAATATTGGCGTTTTGTTTTTCAAAAAATTCTAATTAGTTTTAGAGTTATTAAGAGTTTTTAAGTTTTAATTTTTTCTTCTCTTTCTGTTGCCGTTCACTAGAGAAACAGGCGAGTTTTATGATGAGTCTAATTTCTTTTATTTTCAACAATGTTTTTTCTACAAAATGGTTGATGATTATTAGTAGACTTGCTGGATATTTCTTAACATTTCGATTAAATTATTGATAAGCTAAAAAAGGAATGTATTTCAGCAACATTTTTGTTGTTAATTTAGGGGAATGATACGAATTAAATTATTTATAAGCAAGAGAGAGGTATTTTCGGTATTACAAGAGGCTTAAAGTCGAGAAGAGTGTTAGGCTGGATTGTTGAGATGAACAAGCGAGCTCTGCTCGCTAAGATCGCGAAGCGATCTGAAAAGAACTGCGAAGCAGTTACGGGGGTTGGTGAGCGATAGCGAGCAGGGGGCAGGCCCCCTAGTTCTATAAAAAAAATATCCAGCCCGTATATATATCTTAGCACGTCATAATATCTATTCGTAATACAGAGTGTACTTACTTCTGTAGTAGACACAGAAACAGATTTTTAAAAAAATGGTCTCTTTTTTTTTTCTTCAAATCCCTTTTCTTTAAATGCGTTTCTCCCTAAGTCCCTATTTTTGAAGCTTCAAGCTGCTAAAAGCCCTGGAATCTGAACATTTTGGAAATAAAGTGTCATTCGTTTCAGTAATTAAAACCGTTCACCAAAAACTTTTTTTTAGAAAAGATAGAAACAAAATTACATCTACAATTTCGTACTCCGTTCTTAATAGTCATTTTACACTTATTGAAAAGCGATTCGTGTTCAATAGCCAAGCACTGCATCTATTTGTGATGATAGCGATACTAAATTCTGATGCCAAACATAGAGTATTTTAAAAAAAAAATTTTGCAGATGTTGAAGGCTTAAATGATGAAGCAGCGGTGGAGAAGTATTGGTCTTACCTACAAAGGAACGGTTCAAGCATTCAAATGATCGCAACCATTTTTCGTGGACTTGAAACAAAAGATCATACCCTGTCAAATTCTTTGGACTATACCATACGTTACGGTGATGGATATTATTCTTCATTAAGGACTAATATCAAGTACAGGACAAGAGGACCAACTTACTCTATTGGTATGTTTATTATATCAATATAAAATAAAGAATTTTCCCATTAAGAAGGATTTTTTGCACCCTGATCCCTGATAAAATAATATAGAAGTACATCAAATTATTGACTCGTGTTCTAGTTTAAAAATGTACAAAAATGTGTAGAAAATTAGTGATAAAAGATGCTTTAGGGTCAGAAATTGGATATTTTTTAAAACCATTACGAATTCAAAATGACTTTTAAATACAAAAAAGGGGTACTTATGATATTCTTAATTTCTTGACTTGATCAATTTATCTTGGTGTGATTGGAACTTTCTTAAGACAAAGTTTTGCTATAAAGTGTGTCTTAAAAGTACACCAAGACAAGTAAGATTTAATTAGGAACTTGTGTCCGAAAATGTATATTGTTGCAACCAGAGAGCAATATTCGCCAGCGTAAAGGGGGGGGGGAGAAAGGATGTCGAATTAGTTCTAGGTATTGCTGTGTCTCTGTAACAGCATGGTTGTTTAATTCACAGAAAATGTTGAAAATCCCGTCCATTGGCCAGCACCCATCCTTCCCAATATTGAGGCATGAATTCACGGACCCGTTCGAAATTCGCTTCACTTGGCTGACTTCGACTAACCGTAGTAATGCATATGTAATAGGAAAAGTGATAAACCGGGCATTATTAATAATGTCCGAAGTGGAAACAGACAATGCGATAAGTTCAATAACATTTATCAATGGGTATTTATCACTTTGCCCGAAATACGCGGGCATTTAATGCCCGGATTACCGGAAGAACCGGTTTCTTGAAACCCTCTCTCGCACGAGATAGGCTAGAGCAGTGGTTCCCAAACTAATTTGGTCGTGGAACCCCCAAATTTGTTGCCAATGATCACTGAACCCTGAATATTTTTTAATCAACAACTTTTCAAAACTTTAATATCTGATATTAAATTAAATAAGCCAACTTACTATTAAAAAGTTGTGAATAATCGAGGTCGAATGGTAATTGTGAATGATCGAACCAACAGGGGGGTCTGGGGTCCCCCCCCCAGAAAATTTTTAGAAATTTGACTATAAAACGATGGTTTTAACTTGTTTTAGTACGCTTAATCCGAATTTCGGACATACATTTTTAAGAATTTAATGCATATTTTTGGTAGGATTTGCATTTTGATGAACTTAATATATAAAAAAAAAGTTGTAAATCATGGAGTTCCACATGTAATAATGGGGTTCCCCCTAGATAATTTGGTTACTTCCCCTAGATAATTTCAGAAAATTTGAAATTCAGAAAATTTGAAAATTGAACCACTGGGCTAGAGACCATAACAGTGCAAACAATCGCCCTCTTGTGATCATTGTTTGCACTTTCGGACACAAGTTTCTATTGTTTCGGTTTTGTTTAACAAGGCCAGCCTTAAGTTACGACCTTTTATTAGACGCCCTGTATTCTTGTAACTTTCTTTTTTATGTAGATTATTTGCAGTATCCTTTTTTGAGTTGGCAAATGGCTGTTGAAGAAACTTTTATAGCAAAAAAGGCTGAAGCTAAGGGTCAAACTTTAAATCATAAGGTATGAAAAATAGATTATGCGTTAAATGTTTTTATTTATTTAGATAAAAGGGTAAAATTTCAAGGTCGGAAACTTATGCAGTTGAAAAAGTAGTTTAACTAATGTCAATTTCAAAATATTGATATAATTCTAAAATTTTTCTTCCTCTTAACCATCAGACCCCACCATATCCTTATTAACGTTAATTAATGACAAATTATACAAAAAGTATTTAAATTATAATTCTTTGGTAGAAATAAAATATTCTTCGTAATGATACATAAAACTTAATTAACTGCATCTAAAAAAATGTAGTAATTCTTAACAATAAAAAGTACATTTTGAACGCAATTTGATGCTACAATTTTTTGTCTTGTTAACTGGAATTTCGTTCAACCGCCTTTAACCCTATCCTATTTGGGTCTGTATAAAGATGGAGTCTTCTGTATCTGTAAAAACAATCTTAAATTGATTAGAATGAGGATAAAGAACAATGTCTGAGGAGTCAATGTCAGTAAAAGTTCGTTATGGCAAACTCTGAACCTTAGCTTTAAGGGTCTCTATTGTTTGAGAGATTATTACTTTTGAACTCAGCGAACAATTATATGAATTACATACGGAGTGTTTCAACAAGTCCGCCCTAACTCCGCACTATCAGATTCTTTGCGTGGAGTACCTAAGAAAATGCCCAAAGAACTACTATACCTCTGCAACCCAAAGTTTTGGAGGAAATCGCGGAAAGAAAGAGGTTTGACGTCACATCCGGTTTGCCCTATAAAGTATAAAAGGTTTATGAAAAAGGCACTGGTTATTTCCACGAAAGTAACAACTCAACTCAACTCTAATTTAGCTACTTCTGAAAAATTGCAAGTTAAATTAAAGCAAAATACTCAAAAGCAGCAGCCTGGATTCGAATCGGGGACCATTAGGTTACTGACGCACACTCTACCACTAGGTCATCGGTGCTGAGGCCAGGATTGATCATTAACTTAATTAATGTTATAAAACACGTAATAACAAAATCCTAATACTGCAAAATATCCACTGCGAATGCAGGTGGAATGAAATAATTAAGTTTCTATTGGATATGAAGTCACATGTTTCGAAAAATAAATGGCGTTGTAGAAGTTTAGTTCTTTGGGCATTTTTTTTTGTCTATGCAAGGAATCTTTATGTGCAGATGTTTGATCGGACTTGTTAAAACACCCCGTATAACTCTTTTATCAATTTTTTTTTGAGTTTGATAAATGTTATATCCCACGCTATTTGTGTGTGAATACCACACTTATAATCATGAACCATAAATATGTTTTGATCAAAATATGTAAACTAATAATATTATAATGTTTAACAAGTGAGTAGAGAACAATATTCAAAAATTTTCTTCCTATAACGGTTCTGGAAAATCCTCCTCCTTCTTAAAAAACTCTGTTCATATATTAATTTTAAGAACTGATAGAGCAGAAAAGTCCACAAGAATCCCAGGCCATCAGATTATAAAGAAGTAAAAATGCATTTCAATATTTAGTTGGGTATTAATAGTGCTTGCTTATATGTAATATTTTTACAAATGTATAATAATAAAGATCCTTAATATAAAAATTAGAAGAATCGGATAAAAAATATTTTAAGTTTAGAACTTAAAATAAATAGGCTGATTTGGGGTAAAAGGATTAAACAGATTATATTTATGAAATTTATTGGGTTTTTTTCGTATGCTGATTTTTCTTGAGCCTCAGGAAGAATCAGTAATTTTTTTGCAGTAAATTTTTTTTAACAAATTATAAATTTATTCAGTAAAAATTTTATAAATATAGTATGTTTAACCTTGCCTATTCATTTTACCTGACCCTAATTTAGTTTGCAGTTACTTATTTATTAATATTGGTATATTGCCTTGTGCTCAGTTTTGTTCTATTGTTGTCCCTATATCTCTCAAATCATGATATATAAATATTCTTCAAAATATAAACAACAGACACTAAATTTTTAAGTTAAAAATAATATTCCCTTTTATAAAAAAAAAATCTTACAAAATTATTATTTTTACAAGTTGACTAACCGCGCTTTAATGCACAAGGTTTTTTCTGGCTAAGATTCCATAATCGGGAACCATCGCCAACCTGGCGATATTTTTTAATCATTTTTCTCATTCATTTTTTTTTTCTTTCTCATTAAACTCTTTCTAATCATTTTTTTAATAGTAGTATATTTTCAATAATAAATATATATTTAATAATAATTTTTTTTAATAATTTTTTAATAACGCCAAGTTTGGCGACTTTCCTTGGCGATGGTTCCCGATTACGGAACATTAACCTTTTTTCTGTCTGAATGAAATGAAAATAACTTCAGTTTAAATAGGATTTGTTTTTCAGTTACAATAGCTTCTCTTTCATAAGGTTAAATTCAAGGAATCGTCAGTTAAATTTATCGAAATCAAGAAGACTCTGTTTCATAAATCCAACATTTACGTTACCATTTATGGGTCAATTCATAAAGAAAATGAGGATGCGGGTTCTCAAAGCTTCTGGTGCACTTCCTATATTTCTTTTTCTGTGATATAAGTTGGAAGGTTTTTATGGTTTATTTTACATACAAAAACTTTATTTTACATACAGAATCAAATACCTCGCTATAAAAAAAAACTTCCTCAGTTTTAAGAAGGTTTAAAGTTCATCTCTTAAACTTTAAAGTCAATACAATGAATTTAAGGTTTTTGCATACTTAGTTTCTTTTTTCGCTTCGGAACTTGGAATGCCGCATAAAAATAACTTAATCGGATACATTGCACAATGCACATGCATAGATAATGTTGGATATTATCTTGATTATGAAAAAATTCTAATTTTAATTTCTTATACTTAGATGTGGATACAGAGATTCCCTTACCCTGAACATTATGATAATAACTCATATTCTGTTCTGACAATGCTTCCATGGATTATAACCTACAGTTACTTTATATTTATCATCAATATGATTCGTAGGCTTATTGAAGAGAAATCTAATGGATCAAAGGTAAATATGTCTTCTAAATTGTCCAACGTGTTGTAGTCATTAAAATATACCACTTAAAATTTCAATCAAGTGTACAGTATAAATAAATCAAGTGTACAGTAATAAATATCTATGTTAATACAGCTACACTTACTACCTTATCATTCACTATACCTTATGTAAAATTCAAATGTTTATCATGGGAAAAATAAAATTTAGATTAGGGGAGAGTGGGGCATGGCCTACATTGGGACACTCCCTTTTTCAGACGTAATTTTGTAGTTATGAACTCGTGCTTATTATTCTAAATCTTATTATTCTATTCTAGTGCTTAAATTATTCTAAAATCTACTCTTGAACGTGTTTTATATGGTGGGTCTGGACACGGCTTACTAGATACTATACAGGCTAGCCGAGTTTTAAATAATGAAAACCATTTGACAACTTTTCCCACTAGGATCTCCACAAGTTCTACCTATACCAACCAACCAATAGGATAACACACTGACAAATAAGGAAAACTAAAGGCGTGTTTTCATGACCTAAACTTCTGGTTGTTGACATTAGTGGCTGAGTTGAATTTTTGAGCCATTAAGCCAGACAATTGATTTTTTTTATGAGAATCTAATATAGTTATACATAATGTTCTAGATTCCATTCTTCTATCACCCCTCTTTCGGTAGTAAAACATTTTTTAAAGTACAAATAACTCTTGTAAAGTTTGTTTTTCTTGCATTTTAAAACAGCTAATAACTCTAGAACTATACAACTTAAAAACCTGAAATTAGTTCCATTTTGTTTGTAATTTTATTATATTTGATTTGATGTGCAACATAACTGCCTTTCTTTAAAAATTTGTTTTCAAAATTAAAAAAATGGGAAAAAATTCAATAAAAAAATTCTGAAAAACATTTTTATTAAGTCAATTTAAAGTTTTTCAACTCCCAAAATAAATATTTCTGCCAAATTTCAAGTTAAAAATAAAATTTGATCATGTAGAAATTTTTTTTTTCGAAATTTGGCAAGTCCCTAAACATTCTATGCAATTTAACAAAAATAGCGATTCACTCATGGGGAGTTCAAAAACTCTCTTCAGGGAGTTCATAGAATTTGCACCATGCAAAAAAATTAACTTAAATTTCAGAAAATACAACTTTAAAGTTACTTTTAATTTAAAAAATTTTTACTACCGAAAGAGGGGTGATAGAAGAATGGAATTTGGAACATTATAACTATAACTATGTTAAATTCTCATAAAAAATCAAAAAGAAGATGGGAGTTTTTAATCTTTGGGGGGGGTTTTTTTTGGTGTTTGTAAAAAAAATCAGTATTTTTTTAAAACTTCAAGGCTTTTGCGGCACGTGTTATTATTATCCGAATGAGCTTGAATTTTGCATACATTAGGGCGAGCGCGCACGGGAGACTTTTGTCACGGTGACAAAGACAAAAACGACGTTGCTAAGGCTGTTGTTAGGGGCGGGACATAGAAGTATCCAATTGCAGCATTCGCACATGACATCACTGGAGGATAAAAACAACGTTGCTAAGGCCGTTGTTAGGTAAAGTCATGTGATTGAAAATGCTCTATTGTTTTCTAATGATATTTTTGATACTAGTAATCCTGGTCGCCGTGACTTTAGTCACTCGTGCGCACCCAGCCTTATTATTTTCTATACTGACAACAAACTAGGGGGCGTCACCAACGGAATTCCCCCCAAAAATTTACCATACAAATAAGGACCACCCTAATGAATATATATAACAGTATAAATAAATTAGAAAAATAATTTAGTAAAAAGTGTCCCAAGATGCCCCACTCTCCCCTACTACTAAAAATTAATATTAAATCGATGTATTTGGTTATACGTATTAAAGTCAAAGGGCAGAACCATTAATATTCATGTGTAAAATTATGGGGTTTTTTTACAGATAGCCATGGGGTTTTGAAACAACACTTGTATATTAACCCATTATAATGAAAATTATAGTTCTGCATATAAAGTAAACTTTTAAAACTATGTAAACAATGTACAAAATACTATACTACTCAAGATTTAGATCAGGGTTTCCCAAACTTTTTCATGCATCGACCCCTTGGGAGTAGTTCACCAAAGCCATCGACCCCCTTTCAAAAATCCAACTAAATTCTTTATGAAAATAAATTAAAAAATGAAAATTTTAACTAAAATTTAACAGCCGGTCTCATTCACTAGTAATGTGCTATTCAACCTGGAAAATTCATTGGTGAACAATATAAGACCACCAAAAAGCATTAATCACTCAAAACTTTGATATAAAAATAAGTATGTAAAGAAAGTTCAAAGGATCAGGAAAAATCTTTGAATCATCCACAGCAATGCATTTTACAATAAGATAGTAAAATTTATCAAAATAAAAAAACACTGCAAAGAAGAAAGAAATTTTGAAACACTCGAAATAAACTAAATTACAATAAAAGTAAATAATTTTAATTATTAAATTCAGAAGCAAATTTATTAAAATTGTCATTATTACAATACAATTATGGGTAATTACGAATGGATTCAATGGGAAGGGTGTGCCTGATGCTGGACTGCCAAAGAGGGTATTTGGTTTAAAATTACTTATTATTATTATTCTTTTTCGCAGTTGAGATAATTTAATCTACGAATAAATTGCAATTTTTTGCTTTAAAAAAGATTCACTAAGTTTAAACTGCTTTATAGCTTTTTAAAATAACATTCTGATGTTATATTCGGGATTACCACGTTTCCGAAAAAAATGACAAAACAAAATGTGGCTATAGTGCTTTGAAACGTCTGCTGCTTATTTATTAAAAATTTAATTTCTTGTTTTAAAAAACTTTTCAACTTTTATAACAATTTCTAAAACAGTATTTATGTTATAAAAACCACAGGGTTGGCAAGTTTCGGCCGCAAGTGGAAAAACGCAGTAATGAAAAAAAATAGATTTTTGTCAGCAAAAGTATTTTTGACCCATAATCATAATCTTTAAACTTCTTTTTATAAAAGACAGATATGTCAACACACACAGAAAGATACTTATTACAAGAAAGATATTACAGAAAGATAGACAATGAAATTATCAAATAATATCCCTATCTTGCACATAAGAGTCATATTTGAATTTTTATTACATAAAAATATCTGTCTGGCAGAATTATCGACCTTATTGAAAATGTTACATTCAAGTTTAAAAACCAAGTCTTTTTACACCATATAAAAAATTTGACTCCGATTTTTTCACAACATTATTAGTTAAAGATTTTATTAGTAACACACAAGCTGGTTTTTTGGCTTTTCTGCACTTTTCTTTTTTTATGACTGTTTTACTTTCATCGACCCCCTACCGACCCCTAAAGCTTCATCGACCCCCTACCGACCCTTAAAACTTCGTCGACTTACCGACCACTTTGGGAAACCCTGATTTAGATTAAAGGTTGGGGTAGATACGATAGTAAGAGTTTAAAATTTTGATGTAGTTATTTGATAATCCTAAAGGTTATAAAAAATTAAAAGCTAACTCATGCGTTTTTACTGCTAGATTTTGACTTAAAAAAAGACTGATCTTTTGTGGAATATTTTAGAGAGGGTGAAAATAATTATTACATGAAATGACCTCAAGAATAAGAAAAGTTAAATATTCTTAAATACTCAGGGAGGAATGTCTCCAAGCTCCAAGTAAAGTACGTTTCATGCGTTGAACAGGCTACGGTATTGAGGTAAAAGGTTAATTCAATTTTATTGTATTTATAGGAGCTTTTGAAAATGATGGGCATGTCAGACTTAATGTACTGGATTAGTACATTCGTTAACTACTTTGTGGCTGCGATCTTCACTATTTTGATCATCACAATAGTATTCAAAATGCCTTTAGGAGAATGTAAATTCATAAAGTATACAGATTTTGGAGTTTTACTGCTAATGATGGTACTCTATATAACTCAAAACGTTCTTTTTGGAATGATGTTTAGTATATTTTTCAACAAAGGTGGGTGATATTCAAACTAGTTTCAATGTTATTGTTTCAACATAATTCTAATTCCTTGCTCCATGCTAATTTCAAGTTATTATTTCACCTTGTAAAAACAGTTGATGCTATGCTCATGTTTCCACAACAGTGGTAATAGTATTTCAGAGAATGTTCTTCATATTGATGTATGGTCCTTATTTTTCACGATACCAATGTAAAAAAAAAATATTACTTACTTAAAATTTCAAAAGCACTTAGGTGAAAAGTTACACAATAAAATTCCCTCTGCTACATTTTTTTCTACCATTTTAAAAACATTTTTCTGTTCTGCCATTTTAAGTAAATTTTAAAGTAATGTTAATACTTTTTTGAGCATTTTGGCAGGGTTTTTTTACTTTAATTTTAACCATAAAATTGTAGTAAGGATGCATTCCTCATTAGCTGTTAAAGAGTGAAAATTAAAAAAAGTTTTAGGATCTAGTATTTCTGCTAACAGAATGAATTTATCTTTACAGGTGTTTTTGCGATCATAGTGTACATAATTGTACATGATGTTTCCTTTTCTCTGATCGCAACAAATATCTTTATGATTGATCCCAGTATAAATTACTTGCCGATCAGTGTGAGTGGAAAGTTGGGGATTTGTCTTCTACCTGATGGAGCTCTTCTGACCCTATGCAACTTTATGTCTTACTATGAATCCATGGGTATGAATCCATAACCTTTTTGAAAAAAAAGTTTCCGTCACCGCCGCAGAAATTTCTGAAATTTTTATTTTTGAACTCTTTAACCTATCACAACGCAAAAACTAATTGATACAAACTTTTGAAATTTGAAATGTTTGGAGAACATTATCAAACGAAAAGCTAATTGATGTAACTATTATTTCTGGGGTACTTTTAAGGTCAAAGTTAAAGTTTTTGTTTTTTCGTCGCGTAATCCAGTTCAGCAAAAACTATTAGAAGCAGAACTATGATTTTTTGAAGCCTCGTATTCTGATGTATGAAGATGTGCACTACGTCGCCCTTTTTCGAATTTGTTTTAGAGTAATTTATTAAGACAAAATTACACTAAGCAATGTAATGAGCGATACATAGTATATATGTTACGGGCAATGTGATAAATCCGGGCATTATTAATAATGCCCGGGCAATGTGATAAATTCTGTGGAATTTATGAATGAAATTTATCACTTTGCCCGCCTCCACTTCGGGCATTATTAATAATGCCCGATTAATCACTTTGCCCATAACATATATATGCCAATATGTGCACGCCAATATTACGTTTAAACAAGTGAACTCTTCTGAATACTTTAATTTCACAAGAATGTATTTTAAAACTTTGTAGATGAAGAGAAATTCAATGCATAACTATCTTTTCACTTCTTCTCTTTTTTTAGAAAAGAGTATCGTGTGGAGCAATTTAACTGAGTTTTACGCCACAACGGATTTAAGTGTGTCAATGACTCTTGGGATGATGGTCACCGCTTGTCTTGTGTACATTGTCCTTATTTGGTATTTGGATGCTGTGTGGCCATGGCAACCAGGGGTTCCTAAACCCTTCTACTTCATGTTTACAGTTGAGTAAAAAGTTAAAAATTACTTATTCATTATGGCATGGCACACTAATCACTATATAATTCATTAAATGATCTTAATTGCTGCAGCATTCCAATCGAAAAAGAGTCAATATATGATAAAAAAAATTATGCTTATAACATTTTTATACATGGAATTAAAATTTTTAAAGTAGGAGAAGGACCTTTTCGTACTTTTTACCCTGTAACTTTTTATTTATTGAAGATAAATTAATGAAACAATTTCCCCTCGATACTTTAGCCTTTCAAACACTACACATATTTTTTCGAAATTTTAATTGAAGTATTTCAATACGTAATTAATAAAAGAGAAAAAAAAACTGAAAATTGGTCAAAGGTACAACACCGGTATTGTACCTTGGTCTAAAGGGTGTTGTACCTTGGACCCATGTCAAAAAACTTTAATTGCACCTCTAAACTTAATAAAATATTTGTGAAAAACTCAAGGAGCAAGTGCTCATTGAACCACCCAGATGTATATATATGCTTATAGATTTAGTTGGAGCACTTTTCAGCATAAAAGTTTTAAAGGATGGTTTTTTGTCACAAAATTATAGATTTCCCTTAAATTAGTGTTAGTTATGAAATTAAATCCTACTCTGCTTTTAAAATCAAAATACCAATGCAATAAATGTCAATATAGTGATTTATTTAGTAACTCAAGGTAGTTAGTGTAACAATATGTTCTTCTTAGGTCCAAAAGGTACAATACTGGATCATCTGCTGAAAAATGTGTAACCACCGTGTTGATTTTACGCCTAGCTTCCTTTAAAGCACATGTTATAATAGATAAAACAATCCATCATAACATCTATAATAATAAAAGAGCTTTACCACTCACTCACTCACTCACTCACTCACTCATCAACGCACAGCAAAATCTACCGGGGCTAAGGACTCGAAACTTGGTAGGGTCAAAGACCTTACGGTGTATACGCGCACTAAGAAGGGATTTTTCGAAATATCTTTTTTCTGACCCACAGGGGGGGGGTTTGGAGTGTTTTTGACGTTTTCGAGCCCAGCGGCGTCTCAAATGACCCCAGATCTTTGTTATTTCGCAGGAAGGTACCTAGCAACAATATCTAAGAAAGGCATTTTTCAGATTTTGGATATTCGAATTTTAAGAGGTCTGAATATTCCAAAAACCCGTTTTTGCTGAGCATAAGCAAAGTTTTACATTTTCAAAGAAAACAATACCGAGAAATCGATATAACGAAGTGAACTGTTGGTAATACCTTCTTGAGAGTATTTCAAAGAAAGTAATTTCTGGATTTTTCGATATTCCATTCTGGAGGGGGTGCACGGGGGTTTAAATATTCACTCCCGTTTTTAGTTTTTGGATCCTAGTACCCACATTATTAATGTGATTGTTATGAAATTTTAGCATGTTGTTCCTCACACAACGAGGAAGGTTTGCGAAAAAGAATTTTCTGAATCAAAACATTCCAAGGAGCCTTTTTTGTCCCTTTTCTAAATTCTTATGCTTAGCCTTCAATGTTAAATTTATTGCGGTTATTGCTCTTTCCAGGACACGCAAAACCTCTATTGTTGGAAATATTTATTTTGAAATGTTTTATAACAGGTGAATTTTTAAAAAAATGTGATAAAGAAACAATTTTTAATGATTAAATAATTTTTTTTATAATAACCAAAAACCATTCCACTGAAAAATTTTATTCTTTTTTCTATTTAATCAAATTTATGTATTTCCAGCAAAGTTCAAATTAAACAATATTTTATCACAGGCATTTTCAGTGTCGATTCAAATGATGTTTACTTTTATACATGTTTGAAATATCTTTCAATGAATGAGTTGGTGATAAATCAGCAAAGGGGGGTTCAGGGGGTCTCCCCCTGATTTTTAAAAAAAATTATCGTTATTAAAAAATGGTTCTAAACCGGTTTTTTAAGATCTTAAAAAAGTATAAAAGTATGTAGTATATTTAATTGTTTTGTATTTCATGAGGGGGAAATAAGTTTTATCTATAAACATTGCTGTTCAATAATATATCTTTATTGTGAGCGAAGGTGGAGAAATTTGCCTCAAATATACATGTATACCAATTGCAGAAATGGATGGAGGGAGAAAAGGACAAAAGAGAAAAAAAAATAATGGGGTTCAGAAGGTCCCCTGACTTGTTTTCTATTTTGAAAAATTACTCTTTAAAAACGGGGATGGGGATTTCACACATTAAATCTAAACAGGTGGTATTTTTAAAGGGTTTTTTTACATCTTAACGAAGTGGTATGACATTAAAAAAAGAATCCTAGCGGGAAGACTGTTGACTTTATTGCATCTAAACGATAATTCTTATTTATTTTAACACACAGTTTGATAAGCCTTTTATCCCCCGAGCAACGGCGGGCATATCAGCTAGTATTAAAATAATTGAAAAATCAAATATTTATATTTTTAACAATAGCTTACGAAAGCAAAGATAGAAAATTTACTTTTGAAGGGTGAAATCAGTTTTTAGCGTATATCTTCCAAAATAGTCTGCTTTTCTAGAAATAATTTAGCTGGACTAAGTGCTCTGGTGGTAAAGATGGAAACTACATATTTAGTTTGGAAACTCCACTCTCAAGCGTCACCTCCAGCCATAGACCGGTTTCGTCCTTGTTAGGACTCATCAGCACGGCATAGGAAGGTAACGCAACAGAGTGGAGGAAGGCTTCTAGTCAAACCGACTATAATGGAAAAAATTCCAAAGAATTATTTTTCCATTATAGTCGGCTTGACTAGAAGCCTTCCTCCACGCTCTTGCGTTACCTTCCTATGCCGTGCTGCTGAGTCCTAACAAGGACGAAACCGGTCTATGGCTGGAGGTGACGCTTGAGAGTTGGAGTTTCCAAACCTTTCCCGAACCAGTGGTTATGGTGAAAAATACTCCTTTTATTCTTACATATTTAGTGTTGCCATATACCTGAAAAGTAAGCTAAAACCACTGTAGGACCGAGGTACACTACTTTCCCCTACTCTGGTTATTAGGCCAATAATTACGAGATAAATTATCTGCATTACAAGCCCAAAAATTTCTAAATTATACAAAGATTAAATTTCACATTCATTTTCTAGAAAAGTTATTGGAATATCATTGATTCTTCTGTAGAAGACGAAAGAACAATAGTCAAAAACCAAAACAATATCGAGTTTTTTGAACCTGAGCCTAGAGGGGCAAATGCAGGTGTGGTCATAAAGAATCTATCGAAGGTAAATTGTATTTTCTATCTTGAACAAATTTTAAACCCTCAAAACTTTCTTTCAACATACAATGAACAAATTTAAAGCTTCGAGTTCTTAATAGTATTTTTTAAATAAATTACCTTATTGGTCATTTTCATTTATTACTTGTTTTAATTTAATTTAATAAAGTTAAAGCTTTGGGTTCTTAATCTTTATTTAGTTATATAATCTTACTGGTCATTTGAAACTTGTGCCAATGCTTTCAAACAGGAATTCCGGACTGGACTTCAAAAAAAGATGGCCGTTAACGATGTTTCTATGAACATATTTCAAGGACAAATAACAGCTCTTTTGGGACACAATGGAGCTGGTAAAACAACGACTATAAACATTTTGACAGGTAAGATTATTTTATTGTGATTTTTCTAGAAAATAAGATGAACATGATTTCTTCGAATTTATATACTACTGTTTGTTATAAATAAAACAAGTGTTCTTTAAAATGTCTTAATTTTTCTTAGGTTTGTATACTCCGACAAAGGGTACTGCATCCATTAATGGATTGGATATTTTGAGAAATACAACTAAAGCAAGACGAGGTTTAGGAGTTTGTCCTCAGCACAATGTCCTTTTTGACACCCTTACCACTGAAGAACATTTAAGAATATATGCTGCTGTAAGTTTTAATTAAAAAAATAATTAATTTTTATAACATATACTACTATATACTATTTTTATAACATATACTACAATGCGTGATACATATCTTATTTTATTATAAAAGTAACGTATTTTAGATTTTATTATTTATTGCGTGAAACTATTTTTAAACAGCTGAAAGGAGTTCCATGGAAAGAACTTTCTACAGAGGCGGAGAAAACACTTAAACTTTTGAAGCTGTTGGATAAAAGGAATGAACTTGCGAAAACTTTATCAGGAGGAATGAAGAGAAAACTAAGTCTAGGAATCGCAGTAATTGGTGGATCAAAGGTAATAACTTAAATGCAGTCCAAATAACTCTCTTAAACATTTACCATTAAAATCATGAAGACTCAAGAGCTTGTTTACCAGAAGATCGAACACAATGCAATCATTAAAAAAACCTCCATTTTTAGAGTTATATTTCCGTAGTTTAAAAGAAACAAAAAAAATTTGGTAATTTGTTATTTTGTCTCAATTATTATACTCTTCATCCTGTAGTAAATGCATTTTCACATGGATTACTTGAATGTTTAAAATTACAAATTAATGAGCATCAGTTTTCTTTCAGGACCCTCGTGCTTTTCGAAGTTCTATTTTAACACTCACTAACTGATAACAATCTTAATGTGAAAACTAAATAAAAATTACCTATACATGACTGCAACGTTACGTGACCCTGGAGAAATTTTGCCTGAATCGGTGTCTGAATTTTGAGTGAAATTAAGAACTTTAATTTAGAAATATGATTAGTTTGCTAAACCCATTTATATATAGCATCTTTTTTATCACGATTTGCGTATCGAAACTCCTCCTAACAACCCAACAGGCTTTTTGTTTCCTCAGTATTTCCTTGCGCTTAGTGACATCATATGATCAAGAAACTTTCCAGTCTATCGTATAGAAACTGTTTATTCTTTTGTTTAGGTTCTATTTTTAGACGAGCCTACTTCCGGTATGGACGTGGAAGCTAGAAGGGGCATTTGGGATACATTAAAGGAGATCAGGTTAGATCGGACTATCATCTTGACCACACATTATATGGAAGAAGCCGACATTTTAGGAGACCGTATTGCAATCATGGCAGAAGGAGAGATACAGTGCTGTGGATCGCCTATGTTTTTAAAGAACAAGTTTGGTAAATATTGATAAAACTAACATTTTCAGATGTTTTGGAAGTAAAAAACTCAAAGTAAAGATGACAAATTACTTATGAGCTCTCAGAAAAGCTTTTTATTACCTAGTTTGAGAAAAAAATCAATTTATATTTCTAAGACAGTGATTTTGACACTGAGACAATTTTGACAGTGTTAACCATAAAATCTTATTACATAAACTATATACAATCGGTATTCGTGGGACATATTATGACTTACTTAAATCCTATTTGTCTAATCGAAAACAAATCGTTAAGATCAATATTAGTTTTAGTGACATACTACCTATTAGATGTGGAGTTTTTCAAGGATCAGTTCTTGGACCACTATTATTTTTAATTTTTATTAACGACCTATGTAACTTGAAACTAAATGGGCAAATATTGACTTTCACCGACGATACGACCTTATTGTATAGTTTCAAAAAATCCCAGAATTATCACCAATTAATTAATGATGATCTAATTACTATCCGATCCTGATGGTTTTTAAATAATAGCCTCAAGTTAAATATAGATAAAACCAAATTTTTAACTTTCAATTTACATAGAGACACGGATTTAAACTTATCTTTGGTCTATCACTTAGATACGTGTCCTATTAACTCCAATTGTCGATGTGCAAGTCTCGAAAAGGTAAAATCAATGAAATACCTTGGCATTTTTATTGACTCAAACCTAAAATGGAAAACCCATATAATGTATGTCATCAAGAAGCTAAGATTTCTGCTCTTCAGATTCAAACATTTACGTTATTCAATAGACAATAAATTTTTACTTCAGTTATACTATGCTTGGGTTTACCCAATTTTTTCATATGGTTTAACTACATGGGGTGGTGGATACGTTAGTAATAATTCAGCTTTAATTTCACTCCAATATAAATTTATTAAAGTGATATTAAACTCTACAGACCACACAAATCTTTTAATGTACCAAACTTTATCTATTCTAATATTACGATATTTTTATTTTTACAAAAATTGTTTATTCATCTACAAAAATCCTAACTTTTGTGGAAGAAAAATACTAATTAACGCAAGAAGAAGTAATGAAATCTACAAAATTCCATATCCCACTAAAGAAATCATGCGCAAAATATTTTCGTACCTTGGCCCAAAGTTCTTCAATAGCCTACCACTTAATATACAAAATAGTGTAACCAGTAAAACCTTCAAAAAACATTAAAAATTATATTTACTAACAATTACTGATATTGAACAACTTTTTTAAACTGACTGAAATTAATTGATAACTCCCCGACACCGTACCGTTTCGCCAACGCTTAGTACACCTTTTTTTATACATATTTATTCGGTTTTTTTTTTTTGTTTTCCTTTCACATTTTTTATTATTTCGTATTTCAATTCTAAGTATTAATTTTGTCAGTATTTTTATGTTTGTTTATTATATCTCATTGTATTTATATTATACCTGCACAGGATTATTTCCTCCAGGTTATGTATATGTTCAACTGTAAAATCCGTCTTTCTTTGTCAATAAATAAATAAATAAATTTGAAGTGTGTATGTGAAAGTTTATCGGTAAAGAATAACTAGGAACTAAATTTCTTAAATAAGATAAAAACTTAGTGTAAAATTTTGTAATAATATTAAACAAAATAATTTTCAACCGGTTTTAGAAGGACTTACAAAAATAAATGCATAAAAAACTGACTAATATTAGAGAATATTAAACAAAAATATGTTTTATACAGAAAACCATCTTTAATTTTTAAAACTTATCCAACTTCTCTCGTATAAGTTAAAGCCGTTAAAATGCTAAGAGTTTTGAATTTTAAGTTTAATACTAGAAATAAATGAACTAATTAAATTTAAAGTACCTTAAAATACTATAAGTAAAGTCTAAAAATGCGTTTGAAAATAAAAAAAGAAGGAATTAAAAGGGATTCTTGAACAGTTCCAATGTGTTCCAACATTTTGTATTCAATATGTCCAATATGGCCGTCTCAAACTTTAAGAGTAAAAAATAGATATGATTGAAATGTTTTTTTTGTACTTAACTTTATTAATGCCACAATAGAATTCAAGACAAAATGTCTAATTTAAAAAATTTCTTGATTGAATTTTCGCACGAATAAAAAGAGAAGAAAAATTATTTAGCACCTTCCAAAGCAGGCAATGTTCAAACACTAAGGGATCCCACTACTCTGAAAATTCAGGCAAAGGATCGTACTAATATAGCTACCTATTAGTATTTTTTTTTGATATTTTTAAATTGAATTGAAAATGGAGATAAGTGGTTTATTCCAATGTGCCCCATGGAAAAATCGAAATGGGTGGCAGCTATGGTAATAGCCTATTAAAACGTGAATATGTCTTAAATTTAGTATAAATATAGATTTTGTTGGTTGTTGATATTACTATTTATATGTAAACCATAGGCACGGGTTATCACCTTCATGTTGTAAAAGCCGAAAGCTTTGATCTCCGAACCTTTACAAGATTTCTGGAGATGCAAATGCCTGGAACGCTTGTGACTAGTGAAAGCAAAACAGAGGTCAACTTCAAGTTTGCTTCAAGTTCTGATGGGAATTTCGGGAGAATGTTCGAAGAATTGGAGAAAAACAAGACTCCACTCGGCATTGCTTCTTATGGAATTACAGTTACAACAATGGAAGATGTCTTCTTGAAGTACGTCAACTTGCAATTACCAAATATTTATTTATTTAGATATTGATTCACTTACTTTTTGAAACCACATTTTCTCTTATGTTATAGAGAGCAATTTTATACTTGGAATATTTCAATGGTTACTAAGTATTGCTTCTTTTTTGTTGTAAGGCATTGAATTATATCTGTAAAATTTATTTTCTTTCTAATTCTAGAGTCGCCAGTTTAGCTGACGTTAAATACAACAGTACAGAGGAAGATACTAATAGAAACGGAACAAATGGAGAAATGAACAGTAAGATATCGATCCTAAATATTGTTTAATGTTTTTCTGTATTTTAAAATATTTCATTAATATCAATACAAAAATTACCTATTATGACACAATTAAATAAAAAATAGAGTGAAATTTGAAGAACATATTTTAATTTCACAGGTGAGCATAAAACAGATGAAGGAACCAATATTTCATACAGACTTTCGAATTGAGTTTATATCGATGTTTAGTGTGTTGATTACTAAAATTTAAAATATTTTTAAACATTTGAAAGAATCCTTCATATAGTATAGAGCGTCATAATTTTGGTATCACATAAACTGTGAAGACTTCATAAAAACTAGAAATTATAGAAAAACATTGATTTATTTTCATTATCAAGATTTAGATTTATAATTTATTTTCATTTTTGATGGTAATGGCGTAGGGTCATTTCGCAGCCATCAGCATCGATGTTAAATTCTAGGTCAAAAAAGGATTCAGCATAAAGCTAATTTTCCTTTCTTTAGCTACTGATTAACACCGACGCTGATGGCTGTGAATATGTTAGTCTACTTAAATAGATTTTTTGATTAAATAATTTGATATATTTTTAGATATGTTGCAAACAACTCTTAGAAGAACAGATGTTCCAAAGCTGACCCTTCTCCTCAATCAAATATTCGCCCTTTTCCTGAAGAGAGTCCACTATGCCAGACGACACTGGAGTATCCTTCTCACCCAGCTGGTCCTTCCCTTCGTATTTATATGCGTGTGCCTATACGTCATCAACTTAACAGGGGCCTCACGTTCCGAAAATCCTCCTCTCAATCTGGACCTCCAAAGTGTGTACGGCAGCAAGACGGACGGGTTCTACCACGCTCAGAAAACGCAAGTCGAAGGCATCGCCCAAACCTACAAGAAGGTTCTCGAAGGCCAGAAAGTGATAATCAAAGACGTGGATGACCCTACGCCGTACATTCTGGACAAAGGTAAACGGGACATGTCAAGATTCTGGATGAAATTCCTGGTGGGAGGCATGTTCGATGTCCAATCCGACGGCGCAGAGAACTTGACTGCTTGGTACAACGGAGAGCCTTACCACGCTCTCCCGATGTCGGTTCTACTCATGCATCAGGCACTTTTAAAAACAATTGACGATTCTGCATCTATCACTTTGACCAATTATCCGTTGCCAGCAAAAGCATCTTCATATTTTGACCAATCTGGACTTCTGAACAGAATTATGGCCTCCGTATTCATTCCTTTGGCGCTCGGCTTCATGTCTGGCTGCTACGTGCTCCTCCCAATAAATGAAAGAGTTTCGAAGGCCAAGTTACTGCAGCTTATGAGTGGAATTCCGAAATTCGTGTACTGGATCGTCATGTTTTCTTGGGATTACCTGGTGCATTTTATCGTATCCATATTACTAATTATACCTTTTGCTATATTCCGTCCCACGGTGTTTTTTCACCCTCATTCTGAAGCCATAGGTAAGCACATTTTGTAAACTACCTTTGTTGTTTTAATAAGATGAAATAGTATAATAGCTTGGTGTTTATTTATTATTTTTTTTTTGTGAATGTAAGTACTTTCGAACGGATAAATATAGCAGTTTATAAAAGTTGAAATTAACTTTTAAATACCAAGAGGATACAAATATGGAAGAATGTATCTTCTCCTTTTGCTTTAAGAGCTTGAGCAATTTTGTTTGCAAGTTATGCTCATTAGAAGAAAGTAATTTATTTGTACTTTTTGCTAAGTATGATTTATATTTATCCTGCAATTTTGTAATATCAATAATGAAGAATTTTAGCTGCAAGGTTCACGGAGAGGACACTTATATAACTGCTTGTCTAATGATGAAGGGGCTTTAAAAATAACTTAAGTGTTATGTCTTTTTTTGTAAGGTATATGATAATTTCAATCAAATTGTAACATAAAACACAAATTTTGTATATGTGGCTACCGAGACATATACAAGCGTCTAAGTCCTAGTGAAACAACAGTAGTCGCAAAAACTGATCACTGACTGCATAGTAACGGTAAAAAGTCTACGGTCCGTATAGAAACGTTTGCTCAATTATAAAATGAGGATTGCGTTACGGTCCGATTATAAAGGGCGGTTTCGGAAGGGGAAATTTTCACTACGGTCCTACGTGAGACTTTTTTTATGCGGTCCCTATTCGCTGCATAAAAAATACTTTTTAATTGTGTTGCGAAAACTATTTTTTATAGCTACTCATGAAGTTTTGTGCGACTTTTTTATGCGGTCCTTATCTACCGCACAAAAACAGGTTTGAGTGTAATTAACTTCCTAGTAATACTAATAAAAGTAATATAAACTAAAAATAAATAAATAGTATAATAGTAATAAATAGTAAATAGCATAAGTAAATATAGAGTAAATAGTAATAAGCATAAAAACTCAATAACTTATTATTAGCAATTATTACTAGCATTAAGATGCACTTTCACTTACAGGAAGTGTTCTATTATTGATGTTTTCCTATGGATGGGCTATAATACCATTTTGTTACTTGATATCCCTGATCTTCAAGAAAGGAAATACTGGATTTTCAGTCATCGTTACATTAGCAGCAATTTTTGGTGAGTTATTTCCTTAGTTAAGGTATAGATATTTAAAATGCAGAAAATCTTTTTACTGTAATATAAGATTAGAAATTACTTCAAATGAAAATAATTAATGTAGCTCATTATTTAAATAAGGCAATTTTTAATACATATTAATATGCAAAATTGAAAAAAAGGAGTTAAATGTTAAATAAAAGATACTAAGAAAAACTTTAAATGCAGATAATTTTGTCTTTACTCCTCTGCAATTTGGAATTAATCCCATCTTTTTAAGATACTATGTAATTTCGATAGTTTCAACATACAATGAGAATGTATGTCTACAAATTTATTATACCTGAACTCTAGGATGTGATGAAGATTTCAGCTCTAAAAGAATACCTTTCTTTTTATTTTTAGGAGTTGGTTTAGTTACAACCTTATCTTCAATATCATTCACATATATGAAGGCACCATATGAAATAGTTGAGGTTATTATCTGGATCCTCCGCATTCTCCCCCCTTTCAGTGCAACAGTTGGTTTCTCAAACGTATTCGGGCTGGTCTATAACAATGCCCTCTGTGAAGGCATATCCAAAGAAGATCTGCAAGATATATGCAACTCGCCTACGACAAAACAGTGGGACACTTTTTACGGATGCTGCCCAAGTATGTAAGCTATGCGCATAAATAATTTAAAGAAACTGGCAATGTTAGACTGGTCACTTTTAATGGAATTTCTCGAAAGTTTTATTCAGAGTGATCTAAAATTCCAAACCTGTTTAAACTATACATTACCAGTTATTACTGAAATTTAATAATAATTTTATCACATACAAAATGAACCAAAATCTTGCCTTAGTTTTAAAATTCAATATAGTTAAAATAAAAATGAGATAAAAATACGACGTTCGTTGCATTCTTCTGGGTGACTCATAAATTTTCGTACACTATTTTTAGAAAATTAGTTGTTCGCGAAATTTTAGATGGATGGCACCGCGATATTTTGAAAGCATTGAGGAATAGCAATTCTTGAGGTCCCAATTTTCATGCGTCGTAGGGAATTTGTATTTTCTCAGAATATCGTGGCGCCATCAATCTTAAATTCGTGAACTACTGATTTTCAAAAATTTGTGTACGAAAATTTATGAGTCTCCCAGAAGGATGCAACGAACGGTGTATTTTTTTTGTTCCTTTTTGATTTCTTGTTATTGATTTTTAAAAATAGGGCAAGACTTTTGGTTCACCCTGTATTTTTAAAAAAACACAAAACTTGTAGTTTGAACAATACTCGTTAGTTAGGTAAATCAGTAAAGGTAAAGGTAAATCAGTATTGCGTATGCGTAGCTACAATTATTAGCTCTTAAGAATTCGGAAATTATTCTACTACCCTATTTAAAAATTTTTGTACTTTCTTTTAGTATTTTTTAATATAATGTGTGTTAGATAAGACTAACACATACCATATCTCACAGATCTTTGCAAAGACAACTGCCTGAAGCAGATAAACCCACTGACATGGGACAAGGAAGGGTGTGGCAGAGACATCTTCTTCCTGACCGTGGATGGATTTTTGTTCTTTATCCTTCTTTTTCTCATAGAAAACAACCTTATGTCCCTATTCTGCCGATTCCTCAAACGCCAAGTGAAAGGTAAGTTTTGTATTCAATGCTCATTCTCTACAACGGGTATCACTTTTCATTTTATTAGTTTCATTCATTACATTTCAGTATCTCTATATGAGATCTTAAGTCTTATTGAATACCTGATCCAAATTAGATATGGTTGCGGTTTGATTTGAATTTAAATCTATATCACTTTATATCTAGGAAGGCTTAGATCCGGCCAAAACGTCATCATCGAGTTTAACCAACAGATAGACTCGGATGTTCTGCAAGAGAAAGACCGAGTTATGACGGCCCACGGTTTGAGTGCTGGTTCCGGGCAAGACGCTCTGGTGTCCGTCAACCTAGCCAAGAGCTACAGCAACTTCTATGCGGTGGACCACCTGACCTTTGGCATCCACAGGGAGGAGTGTTTCGGACTTCTGGGAGTCAACGGGGCTGGAAAGACCACCACTTTCCGAATGCTGACTGGAGACTGCAGTCCAGGAGAGGGCAATGCCTACATACAGAACTATTCGCTATCATTGAATCTTGAAAAGGTTATTTTTTTTTTCAGGCAACTATTAGGGAAAGTTCGTTTTAAAACTCAAGTCGTAATATTTTTTTTTCATATTGGAGAAAAGTTTTTACGAACGAAGAGAAAAAACAACGCTTCTATAACTATAATGATACATAAACGTTCACATCCGTTGTGCTTAGGTTTAAAAAAACCTACAACAAACAGCTAGCAAAAAGCAAAATAATAGGAACATATCGTTAACTTAAAAAAAATAGGCTAAAGATAAAAACATTTAGGCCACAAAAAAGAACAGGATTAATCACTTGCTGACTTTTGATACCATGATTCAGGTTTCGTGTACCTCATTCCATCGTCTGCTGCGTAGGTTACGCGGTTGTCTAAATTGACACAAAAGGGGGTATGGTATATAATTACAAAAAATTACAAAAACAAGATCGGCTTGGGAGGGTTGGTACGTTAAAGAGGGAGCTTTAACATTTAACGATTAGGTTTTATTCTTGGAGTATCATGTTTTAAAAATTTGTTTTTATTGAATTACTGTCAAGTAACAAAGGTGGTGTTTGTAATCTTTTATTAGAAAATTTTAAAATTTGATGCAAAAATATGGTTTTTATTGATATTTAATTTGGTGTAACTCGGGGTAGATCGCACCTTCACCACTGAAAAAAACAGTATGTAAATAATCATGAATAGAAAGAGTGGGCCGTTAAACTCTAAACAACCTATTTTCCTTTGATTCCGCATTGTAGCGCAACAGTACACATAATGAACTAATATTTGCACTCATTTCAACAGTTCCAGTCCTTCCTCGGATACTGTCCCCAATTCGATGCGCTGATTGGACGCTTGACAGGACGAGAAATGCTCATGCTGTTTGGTAGATTGAGGGGCCTCACTGGAAACGAACTTGACGACCAAATCAACAAGATGATCAGACTAACAGACCTCACCAAACACGCTGACAAACCATGCGAAGTGTACAGGTATGTTGTCCAAGCAAACACTTAATTAGAGTGGTTAACGTTTATTCATGCAAAATACGATAAAAAATAACTTCTTATAACTATTTTAATCAAGTTTGAAAATATTTTTTTCCTACAGTGGAGGAAACAAACGTAAACTTTCCATAGGCATAGCTTTGATGGCCTTTCCACCTCTTATACTGCTAGATGAACCCACAGCTGGAGTTGACCCAGTGTCTCGGCGAAAGATTTGGGCAGTGCTAGCAAAAGCAAGGAATGAAGCTGGTTCTGCTGTTCTTTTAACTACGCACAGGTAAAGATAATTATTTTTTCCGCCCTGTTCGTTCAAGTTTGATTCTTTGTTTAGGATTTCAACTTTAAAATACCATCGTTTTATTACAGTATGGAAGAAACAGAAGCCCTGTGTGGTAGATTAGCAATTATGGTCAATGGTCAATTGCGTTGTTTAGGCTCTATTCAGCATTTGAAGTCAAAATACGGTCAAGGATATACGCTAAAAATCAAAATGAAGAGCGAAGTTCAAGATAACGCAGAAGTGGCAGAAGCCATGAAATCGTATGTACAGAATGGGTTGAGAGGAGCACAACTCAAAGATGAACACCAGGTAGATTAAAAGCTTAAGATCATTTATTCAGGTAACATAGAAACAGCCTATAAAATGCACACTGCACAAATAAAAGTAAAGTTTTAATATTTTTCCTCATTAAATTTATTATTGCTGTGCACAACAAAATTTAGGATTCTTTCTTAAAATATTTGAAAAAAATATTAATAAAGAATATATATTCAAAAATTTTAAATATTTTAACAAAGTTTCTTATCAGGAGTTATCTGAAATCTAAATTTTTAAAAATGTGTTCTTAGAATAAAGAATACATTCTTTCTCCACTCTTTTCTACCTTAACTTTATTTTTACTTGCAGTACTTGGTATCTACTAAGCATAGTACCTACTATAAAATATGGTGTTGCTATAATACAGTTTTAAAATTGTAAAGTAAAAACTGACTCTGTGGGTTATGTTGAAAATATTTTTTTTTCGCTTACTTTTAGGGAATGCTGCAGTACCAAGTGGTAGACACATCCATTACGTTGAGTCATCTATTTAATTTTATGTCCCATATGAAATCCCAGTACAGTTTAGAAGACTATCTAATAAGTGAAACAACACTGGAACAGATATTTTTGACTTTTGCAAAAGACCAAAGAATTACAGCATAGTAGTGATAGGACTTTGTTGTGGTTGTAATATAAGTGAAAAGAAAACTTACTTTCAATTCTTAGTCAAAAAATCTTTTTGTAAAGGTTTTTTTATAATTTGGCTTGATACTAAAGTAAATATAAGTATTAATCATACGCCATAAAGTGCGCGACGAAATATAAGTATTAAAAGTTTCATATTAAGTAAATTTACTTAGTATAGTATAACCATTCCTTTATGCTAGTCTGAACCATAAGGAAAAATATTTTTGTTGTTCATTTTTGCTTCAATGATAAGTGAAATTAAAATGAATTGTAAATATGGATTATTTATTTTTCTTTCCTGGTTTTCGTATGTTTATTATTGTTTACGTAAATGTTTTTGTACGCTTTTTGAATCCAACTACCTTTATTAAGAGCTAAATAAAGATTTGAAAAGGTTTATTGTAACGAAGTTTATTCCTGACCTCAGAAATTTTATTTAAATCCCATCTCACTCGTTTGCACAAGTATGAAGTCAATAAACTTAAATAACAGTAACAAATAGTAGAAAATAGTAAACATCTCAATTTTAACTGCAAGTTGTCAATTTAAAATAACTCTGAAAATTACCTTCTTAAATATAAATAAAAAAAAGTTAGTGGTTGTCCATAAATGATGGCAATTTTTTTTTTTTTTGAACCCCTTCCTATGTCACACTTCACCATACTAGATACTACACAACACTATACGCCTTTGTCACATATCCCACTCTCCTATCGACAATACATGGCTAGCACAAGGTTGGAAAAACTTGGGACATGGACATCACATTAAGCTGAAGTGTACCACACCTTATAATTTCGAAGTGAACTTTCATTTGGTTATTTATACTACTAATAATGTTACTCATATAAGCTTATATTTTCCCCCAAAAGAAATACTTTTTTTTTTCATTTCCAATGGCAAGGCAACACAAAAGACAAACAATGCAAATATAATAATACAATACAATGCAAAGAGTAACCGAAGTCATTCTCTTTAAAGTTCTCTAGCTTGCCAGTACAGTCGAAGGAATATCGGATGAGCTAGAAGCAGTCACGTGATTCTCCCTGTAGCAATGTTTTCCCTGCCAAGCCATACGAGGTTACATCATCTACAATCTTTATCACATCACAGTTCCATTTGAGATATTATAAACCGATAAATTTGTTTTTTTTCCCAAGGAGAAATCATTGTTATGCAGAAAAGTCCCTCTTTTTAACATATTAGGGGGAAAGTTTAATTAAAAACTTCATTTCTTTACAATATCAAAAAAAATTAACAATATTAAGCAATTTTCATAACTTTAAAAAAGAAAATCGATTTTTGAAACCTATAAAGGTTTCAAAGGTATTTCAAAGTTTAGAATCTAAAACACTACAATATAACCCCCTTTTTTTAATAAAAATGTCAGGTTTTCTCCTAATATTTTCAACTTTGGGGGCACTGCGGCAAGTGAAAGAATGGTCGTATCGATCTGAATTTTTTTACGTATTATTGAAGACATTTTGCCAAAAATCCCCCCTTAGGCCAAAAGAATTTCGAAAAAAGTGTTTTTTCGACTCACCCTAATCTGTATGGACATGCAGCCACTCAGAATCCAGGTACTTAATGTCAATTGTTTCGAGGGCGTTACTCCTTAACACATCTGGAGAAGTATCCCTTTTATACAGTCTCCCCAAGATATTCCAATTAATTTCAATATTTACTAAAATAATTACTATTATTTATTACAAAGGGATTTAATGGCGTTGTAATTTCCTGAATACTCTTAGGTAACTCATATTCTTTCATGATATTTTGAACTGACGGAATAAAGCCATTTTGGTTTTTAAATTTCTAGCTTCAGTTGAATAATTTGATGTCCAATAAAGATCACCCAATCTAATTAGTTTCTCATAGAGAAGTATAGCATTTTCTTCAATAATAGCTTTAACAGATTTATTGTTTAGTAGCATATCGGCAAGTTCTCTAGACGTCCTCACCTAAAAGTAATGTTGTTTCGGTTTTTTTTTATTTGTAGCATGTGGTATCACAATTCTTGTAACCCCCTCCCCTCTTTTGTCTCAAAGCCGAATGACCTTATCTTTTAATTTTTTTTATGTTACCCAGGTCAAGGAGACGACTGTTTATGCTAAATTTTATTTTTTGTATATTAATAATGCGATCCCTTTGGGGAGGATTGTTACTAATATTCTTCTATCCATTTACAATTTCCTTATTTTGTGAATAAATAAACTTTTTTTAAACTCTATTAGTTTATTTAAATCTACGTAAATAATTGCCTGAACACAGCTTTAACACCAGCACACATTTTCGATTGTCCAGCCACAGCTAGTGACCTACTTAATATTGGGGTCTATTATTTGAAATACATAGATATCTTACAATGACAACATTACAGAGATTGCCAGGGCTGTCATCTCCACCCATGGCAATACTTTATTTGGTTTCGTCGCGAACCTCTTCCGGGGACTTTTATGAATGGGACATTTAAACAAGACATTCAGTCAGTGGGACAGAGAAACATCCCGCCAGGATGTTTCTGCCTGGTCACCCTAGGTATAAGTGCCTTTGTTATTTCAGAAAGATTCGTAAATAAACGCTGTTTATTAGTAACGTTGTTAACCTGCTAAACATTTAACTATGTTTTAAAGTTATCTTATTGTTAATTAGATACTCGATAAGGTTACTGAAAGAGATCTTACTCTTTTTAGTTAGAAATGATACATGTGATAAATTATTCGAATGAATGATTCTTCCTTATCAAGCACGAGGTGGATTCCTGATATACACTCGCCCCCATAACAACGAAATCTATGACCTTCTCCTCTCTGATAATAAGCCTTACTAACTTGAATGAGATACGCACCCTTTGTCTACTTCCTACTCACTCCGTAAATGCTATGTACTATTTTGTTCATTTTTGCAGTTCTGGCGTTAGTCTAAATTTTACTTTTATAACGTCTCTTGACCATGAAAAAATATGGAGTTTTTTTTTCTCATATTTTGAAAGCGGTAAAACGGTTTCTTTCACTCCTCAGTTCTGTCTCTTATTCTCTTATCATTTATCTCTTTTCTAACGTTATTCCATTTCTTTCTATTTCTTTAAATTATATTTTTCCTTCCTCTCTCTTTTTCTCTAATTATATCTCTCAACCATTCTCACTCATACCCTTTCCCCTTGTCAGTTAAAATCATAGACTGAAATATAAGCAAATCTTAATTCCTTCACCCATTTAAGAGCTTATATAGTATTGGAATAGCCCCTCAAAACAAAATCCGAATTCGAGGCAATTCCGGTAGTCTTTTAAGGATTTGGAAACACACTGAAAGTTACAGTTTCGGCATCTGTATCTCCAGAATTTAAACTCTTCTCATTTGTATAGTAGCCATTACTGCCACGTCAGTTCATCCATGGTCACGCTCTTTACACAAAGATAAAAATTAAATAATTTACAAAATCAATAAAACTTCATTTTTAAAATAAAATTTTAAAAGCAAGATAAGAGACAAATTCATCAGCAAGATAAACCAACCACGATATTGATAAAAGGATATCTTTAATCAGGACAGAGTTTGCTCCAACGACTACTACAGCCTTTAATTCCTCTACCTCTATATCAAAGACAATTTCTCGATATCTTTTTCGATTTTTTTTTAAACGCACGCCCCGGAAGATAGTCATTTTGTTTGGTATCCGGTCAGAATCCCGAAAACCATCACCTCCCGACGGTGATGTGCCAACTCAGCCGGTGTCAACTGAGCCGGTAGTCAAAAATTGTGCTAACTCAGCCGGTGTGATGATTTATGATGGTTTTGTTACTCCCAACTGAGCCGGTGAGTCATTGTTTGGCGATACAAAGTTTGGCGTTAAAATAAATTTGTTGGCTCTTAGTCGGGTATACCACCCAATTTTGCTCAAAAAACTGTTGATCCCCGACTTAATTTTAAGATTTTAGCCTTTAGGTTCGTTTATTTTAAATTTTAATAGACTTATTTTACTGTTGAAAATAAAATCCTTGTCTCTGGCTTTACAAATTTATGACCTTTGTAAGATAATTGTACCTGATATAATGCAATACGTATTAAGGTAAATGAGGATATTGTGACCACTAGAGTGGTAATTTTTTTTTATTAAGGTGCTGGTTAACCATTGTTCAAGTGGCAGTGAATAAGGCCCTTAGAAGATGTTACAGTTTTTTGCCCTACAGAGGTTAACAGTTACAGAAAATGACTAGCCGTGGAATTCTTCTATTGGAGCATTTGCAATCACGTGACCTCATACGTAAAAACCGCCTTAGCAACAGATAAACAACGGCCTTAGCAACAGTTAAAAGCCCTACAGAAGGTACACAGTTAAAAGAAAATAACCGGTTGTGACGTCACCTGTAAACACTCTATAGTAGATAATTTTCTCTGGGTAAGTTGTTAAATACACACTACCACAGATAAGCACGGGAAAGGGTAATTAAAGTTTGAAATTTACTCCATTGAACGAAAGAAAAAAAATTTGATTTTGCTAGTTGAATCGCGTTGTAAAACGCGATATTTTGAAACTGAATTTTGTCATTGATTACCGTTTTTCTTTAATTTCTAAATTCATTTTAACATTAAGTAGATATGGGTAAATAGATCTTCACTTCTCCATTTTCAGTTAATTTTAATACAATGTTATAAATGCTTTTGAAGATATTTATATCCCTCTATTTTATTAAATTACGGATTATCAATTAATACTGTCAGATATCGTGATTTCGATGTCCAATATTTGTGATACTGATGGCCAGTATTGGTATACATCATTGTCCAATGTCCTTATGCTACCTCCTGGTGAGTTCACATTATGTAGCCTTAATCGCTAATTGTTCTTATATTGTTCGTAATTTTAAATATCATAATAACATCTGTGAATCTCCCCTTTTGTCAAATATTATCATAAATTTACTAACAAGTTTTTATGAATTATAAGATATACAGTTAACAAAAAAAAACTAATATTTTCCTGCACCTGTCCCGGAGAAATTTAACTTTTTAATCTTGTTTGAAATTATTTTAAAATGTTCTTTTGACATAAACATATGATCTTAATAGTGTCACTATTAAATCGCCGTTAAGCGCGCATTTAAGACAATTAGGGTAAGCTGGGAACGCACCGGCTGAGTTGACACAAGATAATAATTCGTTTAATCCTCACCGGCTGAGTTGGGAGAATATTTTATTAACGGCTCAGTTGAGAACGGCTGAATCGATACTAAACAACAACCTAATTTCCCGACAAGACAGAATCCCAACAGGGTTGAAAGCCCAACAAGCCACTTGCCCGACAGGGTCAGAATCCCGACAGCTTATTGCCAAAACCTCACCCAGGTTGGACAAAAAGAAGCGATAAGCTCGAAAAAGTTTTTAAGTTACTGTATCCCCCGCTCGAGCAGTGGTAGCGTGCGTTCATTGTTTTTTGTATTGTGTTTCACAAAAAAAATTTCATTGTTTTTACACATAGTTATTTTTCTAGGGTTAATAACTAGCCGCTCACCATGCAGGACAGCGGTATTTTCCGCCAGTTTTTCATCCTCCTGTACAAGGGGGCTCTTCTTCGAAAGCGCCACTACATCGTCACGTTCTTCGAGATCGTCATCCCCATCCTCATTGCCAGCATCGGTCCCATCATAGTGGGCAGCACTTGCCGTCCCCCAGGACCTGATGAATACGACTGGTCCAAACCGAAATTCAAGAAAGCAACTATCTTCGATCCGCAAGACCCGTTCGTATTTCAAGGGTACACCACAAGGGCACTACACTTTGTGTATGCTCCTGCAAATGATGTTACTAAAAATTTGATGGATGCATCGCTGACGATGTTCGGACAGAAAGCGAAATACACAGGGGTTATATCAGATAGTAAGTGGAAGAGAGCCGTTGATGGGCACTCGGTTTAACATTTTATAAAGCTTCCACTTTTTTAAGACATTGTGAAAGTGAAAATTTACTTCTCAATAAGATTTCCGCAAATTCTTCATGTTTTTTTATTTACAATATCAATAACGATTTGAAAATACTCATATGCAGATTGCAGAGTAGTTATAATTTTTTTAAAAATTTAGGTGCAAGAAAGGAATAATTAGAATCCCTCAAAAAATTTTCATAAACATTTTTAACAATGGTCATCCGATTAGGTGGAACATGAAAGAGATATAGTCCGACCGTCACAAGAAAAACTTTTGACGTCGCACAATATTGTGGAGATTGTTATGGAAACATGTTATTACTTGTTGCACAACTGGCACTTTACCCACTTGAGTTTTATTATCCTAATTTTAATAAGCTATAGAACTTTATGTAAATTTTAAAATTTGGCTCAAGGCAAAATACTTTAGTTGGATGTATCTATTTGAAAATATACATAGAATGTACTTACTTTTTTAGTAGACACAGAAAACATTTTTAAAAATGGTTACTTTTTTTTCTTCAGGTCCCTTTTTAAAATTTTTTGTCCCTAAGTCCCTATTTTTGAAGCTTAAAGCTGCTAATAGCCCTAGAATCGGGACATTTTGATACCAGAAATGTTTCATTCGGTTCAGTGTAATTAAAGAGTTTTACTCTGGAACCGTTCACCAAAAACTTTTTTTAGAAAAGAGAGAAACAATTACAAACAGACAATTATTACATCTACTATTTCGTACTTCGTACGAAATAGTAATTTTACACTCATTGAAAAGTGATTCATTTTCAATAGCCGTTAAAGGCAGTGCGCCTATTTATGATGATAGTGATACTAAATTCTGATGTTTTCATAGAATATACTAATCAAATTAATTTTTTTTTGCAGATATTGAAGGCTTAAACGACGAAGCAGCGGTGGAGAAGTATTGGTCTTACCTACAAAGAAACGGTTCAGAGATTCAAATGATCGCAACCATTTTTCGTGGACTTGAAACAAAGGACCATACCCTGTCAAATTCTTTGGACTATACCATACGTTACGGTGATGACTATTCTTCATTAAGGACTAATGTCAAGTACAGGACAAGAGGACCAACTGACTCTATTGGTATGTTTTTTTTATATCAATATAAAATAAAGAAATTTTCCTTTAAGAGGGTTTTTTTGAACCCTGATAAAATAATACAGAAGTACAGCAATTATTGACTCGCGTTCAAGTTTAAAAATGTACAAAATGTGTAGTAAATTAGTGATGAAATATGCTTTAATGTAAGAATTTGGATATATTTTAAAACCACCACGAATTCAAGATTCATATTAAATACAAAAAAAAAAATTAAAATGTTTTGGGTACTTATGATATTCTTAATTTCTTGACTTTATCTGTTTTGTTTAAAAAGACAAGCCTTCAGTTCGTAAAGACCTTTTTTAGACGCCCTGTATTCATGTAACTTTCTTTTTTATATAGATTATACGGATTATCCTTTTTTGAGTTGGCAAATGGCTGTTGAAGAAGCTTTTATAGCAAAAAAGGCTGAAGCTAAGGATCAAACTTTAAATCATAAGGTATGAAAAATAGATTATGTATTAAAAGTTTTTATTCATTCAGATAAAAATACAAAATTTCCCAGTCAGAAATTTAAACAGTTAAAAAAGTATTTTACTTTTAATTACAAAGTATTGATAAAATTCCAAAATGTTTCTTCCTCTTAATATTCTTCTTCCCCACCATATCCGGAATAACGTTAATTAATGATAAATTACACAAAAAGTATTTAAATGCTAATTCTTTGGTAGAAATAAAATATTATTCTTCGAAATGATATATAAAACTTAAGTAATTAACTACATCTAAATAAATGTAATATTTAACAATAAAAAGAACATTTTGAACGCAGTCTGATGCTATAATTTTGTGTCTTGTTAACTGGAATTTCGTTCAACCGCCTTTAACCCTATCCTATTTGGGGGGGGGACAGTAAAGATTCTGTATCCGTAAAAACAATCATAAATTCAAGGAACTGTAAATTTACCGTATTCGGGATACGACTGTTTTTTAAATACAACATTTGCGTTACCATTTATAGGTCAATTCATAAAGAAAAATGAGTATGCGGGTCCTCAAAGGCTCAAAACTTCTTGTGCACTTCCGTGTCTTTCTATGATATAAGTTTGAAGGTGTTCAGGGGTTATTTTACATACATAATCAATCACTTACCTCCCTATAAAAAACCTCCTAAGTAAAGTACACAGTTTAAAGTAAAGTACATAACTTAAACTTAAAAGTCAGTGTAAGGAATTTTTGCATACTTAGTTTCTTTTCTTGCTTCGAAACTTGGAATGCCGCATAAAAATAACTTAAACGGATACACTACATACACATGCATGGATAATGTTGGATAACATCTTGATTATGAAAAAAGTCTAATTTTAATTTCTTATACTTAGATGTGGATACAGAGGCTCCCTTACCCCGAACATTATGATAATGACTCTTATTCTGATCTGACAATGGTTGCATGGATGATAACCTACAGTTACTTTATATTTATCATCAATATGATTCGTAGGCTCATTGAAGAGAAATCTAATGGATCAAAGGTAAATTTGTCTCCTAAATTATCCAATGCAATTAAAATATACAACTTAAAATTTCAATCAAGTGTACAGTATTAATAAATATCTATGTTAATACAGCTGCACTTACTACTTATCATTCACTATACCTTATGTAAAATTCAACTGTTCATCATGGAAAAAATAAAATTTAGAATTACTCTCAAAATTAAAATTAATGGATGTATTTTGGTTATATGGGTATTAAAGTTAAAGGACAGTAACATGTACATTCATGTGTTAAATTATGTTTCTTTTTATAATTTTTACAGATAGCCATTGGGTTTTGAAACAACACTTGTATATTAACCCATTGTAATGAAAGTTATAGTTCTGCATATAAAGTAAACTTTTAAAACTATGTAAACATTGTACAAAATACTACTCAAGATTTAGATTAAAGGTTGGGGTAAATACGATAGTAAAAGTTTTAAAATTTTGATATAGTTATTTGCTAATTTAGTTAATAAAAAAATTAAAAGCTAACTCATGCGTTTTTACTGCTAGCTTTTGAATTATTTCTACTGTAATCTCAAAATATATATGATATTTAGGGTTTTTCATGCAAAGTTGAATTTTTAAAAAAGAGGGATCCTTTGTGGAATATTTTAGAGAGGAAGAAAATATGTATTACATGAAATGACCGCTAATGATCTCCCCCAAGTATAAGAAAAGTTAAATGTTCTGAAATGTGTAGGGCGGAATGTCTCCTAGTAACTTACGTTTCATGTGTTGAACAGGCTATGGTATTGAGGTAAAAGGTTGATTCAATTTTATGATATTTATAGGAGCTTATGAAAATGATGGGCATGTCAGACTTAATGTACTGGATTAGTACATTCGTTAACTACTTTGTGGTAGCTATCTTCACTATTTTCATCATCACAATAGTATACAAAATGCCTTTAGGAGAATGTAAATTCATAAAGTATACAGATTTTGGAGTTTTACTGCTAATGATGGTGCTCTACATAACGCAAACCGTTCTTTTTGGAATGTTGTTTAGTATATTTTTCAACAAAGGTGGGTGATATTCAAACTAGTTTCAATGTTATTGTTTTAACAGAATTCAAGTTATTATTTCACCTTGTAAAAACAGTTGATGCTATGATTATGTTTCCGCAACAGTGGAAATACTATATTTCTGAGAATGTTCTTCATATACTGATACAGATGTTTGTTCCTTATTATTTCACGATACCAATGTAGGAAAAAAAATATTACACAAAAGCACTTTTCTTGTGTACACATCTACACAATAAAATTCTTTCAGCAACACTTTTTCTCCCATTTAAAAACATTTTTCTGTTCTATTATTCTAAGTCAATTTTAAAGTAATATGAATACTTTTCTGAGCAATTTGGTAGGTTTTTTTACTTTAGTTTGACCGATAAAATTTTAGTAAGGATGCATTCCTTATTAGCTCTGTTAAAGAGTGAAAATGAATAAAAGTTTTAGGATCTAGTATTTACTAACAGAATGAACCTATCTTTACAGGTATTTTTGCGATCACAGTGTACATAATTGTGCATGATGTTTCCTTTTCTCTGATCGCAACAAATATCTTCATGATTGATCCCAGTATAAATTACTTGCCGATCAGTGTGAGTGGAAAGTTGGGAATTTGTCTTCTACCTGATGGAGCTCTTCTGACCCTATGCAACTTTATGTCTTACTATGAATCCATGGGTATGAATCCATAACCTTTTACTTTTAAGATAATGTTTAAATAGATAAAAATTAAAATGCCCTGATAGAGCAAACTCAATGGACATAGATTGAAATCATTTTAAGAAAGAATTAAAGGGCAGTTTATATGGGGAATCAGTTTTGGGGTAAAAATAAGCTACATATATGATGCTCTTGGATAATTTATTTATAACCATTAGATTTTAATAGATCTTTAAAAGGCTTTGAAGTAATATTAAAAAAACTAAGGCAAAGTGTGTGAAAAAAAAGCTATTATAATTATGTCTCAGTTATGAATTATAACGCTGGAGTAAAACTCTGAACCTAAACAAGATAAGCTGCTTAACACTTATCTGAAACACTTATACATGTATAAATCCTTGCTGGTAGACGTCATTTTCACATTGAAATGGTTGTAGCCTAAATTTGGCGATATTTGGCGAAAACCTCGATTACGGAATATTACCCAAGATTTTAAATAGATGTTGTAAAAACACTCAAAGACAAAATCACGCTAAGCCAGGGTTTCCCAAAGTGGTCGGTACCGACCCCCTGGGGGTCGATGAAGGTTTAAAGGGGGTCGATGGGGAATCGACGAAGTTTTAGGGGTCGGTAGGGGGTCGATGAAGCTCTAGGGGTCGGTAGGGGGTCGATTAAAGTAAAACAGTCATAAAAAGAGAAAAGTGCAGAAAAGCCAAAAAACCAGCTTGTGTGTAACTAATAAAATCTTTAACTACTAATGTTGTGAAAAAATCGGAAAGTCAAATTTCTTATATGGTGTAAAAAGATTTGGTTTTTAAACTTGAATGTAACATTTTCAATAAGGTCGATAATTCTGCCAGACAGATATTTTTATGTAATAAAAATTCAAATATGACTCTTATGTGCAAGATAAGGGATATTATTTGATAATTTCATTGATTGTTTCATTTTTAACAGATATATCTGTCTTTTATAAAAAGAAGTTTAAAGATTATGATTATGGGTCAAAAATACTTTTGCTGGCAAAAATCTAATTTTTTTCATTACTGCGTTTTCCCACTTGCGGACGAAACTTGCCAACCCTGTGGTTTTTATAACATAATACTGTTTTAGAAATTGTTATAAAAGTTAAAAGTTTTTTAAAACAAAAAATTAAATTTTTAATAAATAAGCAGCAGACGTTTCAAAGCACTATAGCCACATTTTGTTTTGTCATTTTTTTCGGAAACGTGGTAATCCCGAGTATAACATCAGAATGTTATTTCAAAAAGCTATAAAGCAGTTTAAACTTAGTGAATCTTTTTTAAAGCAAAAAATTGCACTTTATTCGTAGATTAAATTATCTCAACTGCGAAAAAGAATAATAATAAGCAATTTTAAACCAAATACCCTCTTTGGCAGTCCAGCATCAGGCACACCCTTCCCATTGAATCTATTCGTAATTACCCATAATTGCATTGTAATAATAACAATTTTAATAAATTTGTTTCTGAATTTAATAATTAAAATTATTTACTTTTATTGTAATTTAGTTTATTTCGAGTGTTTCAAAATTTCTTTCTTCTCTTTGCAGTGTTTTTTTTATTTTGATAAAATTTTGCTATCTTATTGTAAAATGCATTGCTGTGGATGATTCAAAGATTTTTACTGTTCCTTTGAACTTTCTTTACATACTTATTTTTATATCAAAGTTTTGAGTGATTGATCCTTTTTGGTGGTCTATATTGTTCACCAATGAATTTTCCAGGTTGAACAGTACATTACTAGTGAATGAGACCGGCTGTTAAATTTTAGTTAAATTTTCATTTTTAATTTATTTTCATAAAGAATTTAGTTGGATTTTTGAAAGGGGGTCGATGGCTTTGGTGAACTACTCCCAAGGGGTCGATGCATGAAAAAGTTTGGGAAACCCTGCGCTAAGCGATGCAATGAGTGACAAGTGAACTCTTCTGAGTACATTTATAAGCATGCAGTATTTTAAAACTTTGTAGATGAAAAGAAATTTAATGCATATCTTTTCACCCTTTTCTTTTTTTAGAAAAGAGTATCGTGTGGAGCAATTTAACTGAGTTTAACGCCACAACGGATTTAAGTGTGTCAATGACTCTTGGGATGATGGTCACCGCTTGTCTTGTGTACATTGTCCTTATTTGGTATTTGGATGCTGTGTGGCCATGGCAACCAGGGGTTCCTAAACCCTTCTACTTTATGTTTACAGTTGAGTAAAAATTTCCTGATTTCTTATTCATAATGGTGCACTAACGATCAGTATATAATTGATTAATTGTTCTTAATTGATGCAGCATTCTAATCGCAAAAAGTCAAGATATGATAAACAAATTATGTTTATAACATTTTTATACATGGAATTAAAAATTTTAAAGTACCCTGGTTATAAGGCAAATAATTGCGAGATAAATTATCTGTATTACAAGCCCAAAAATGTTTAAATTAATATTAAATTTACCATTCATTTTCTAGAAAAGTTATTGGAATATCATTGATTCTTCTGTAGAAGACGAAGGAACAATAGTCAAAAACGAAAACAATATCGAGTTTTTTGAACCTGAACCTAGAGGAGCAAATGCTGGTGTGGTCATGAAGAATATATCGAAGGTAAATTGTATTTTCTATGTTAAACAAATTTTAAACCCTCAAAACTTTCTTTAACATCCATGAACAAATTTAAACTTCGGGTTCTTAATATTATTTTTTTTTATTTAAATAACTATATTGGGTCATTTTCATTTATAACTTGTTTTAATTTAATTTTAAAAAATTAAAGCTTTGGATGCTTAATCTTTTTTTTAATTAATTAACCTTATTGGTCATTTATAACTCGTGTTAATGGTTTCAAACAGGAATTCCGGACTGGACTTCAAAAAAAGATGGCCGTTAACGATGTTTCTATGAACATATTTCAAGGACAAATAACAGCTCTTCTGGGACACAATGGAGCTGGTAAAACAACGACTATAAACATTTTAACAGGTAAGATTATTTTATTGTGATTTTTATAGAAAATGAGATGAACATGATTTCTTCGAATTTATGTACTACTGTTTGTTATAAATAAAACAAGGGTTCTTTAAAATGTCTTTTAATTTCTCTTAGGTCTGTATACTCCTACAAAGGGTACTGCATCCATTAATGGATTGGATATTTTGAGAAATACAACTAAAGCAAGACGAGGTTTAGGAGTTTGTCCTCAGCACAATGTCCTTTTTGACACCCTTACCACTGAAGAACATTTGAGATTATATGCTGCTGTAAGTTTTAATTTTATTTAATTTAAATAAGTTTTAACTTTGAATGCAAAATATTATTGATGATTAATTTAAGATTCTTAAGCATAGCTTTATCGTAATTTAATGTGTCTTTTATATTTTTCAATTTAACATAAGTTTTAATTTTATCATCGGTAGTGTCCCAAGATGGGCCGCAGTGGGGCACTATGGGACATTAAAAGAGGTTTTTTAAATTTGGTATTATGAATTCTCTAAAAGAGGTAATTGGTCGGAAAATTTTTTATTAGATGCGAAAAACAGTATATTTAATCAATTAGCTGCGTTTGAATAAATATAACGGTATAAATAAATTAGAAAAATAATTTAGTTAAAAGTGTCCCAAGGTGCCCCACTCTCTCCCTATTATAAAAGTGACGTATTTTAGATTTTATTATTTATTGCGTGAAACTATTTTTAAACAGCTGAAAGGAGTTCCGTGGAAAGAACTTTCTACAGAGGCGGAGAAAACTCTAAAACTTTTGAAGCTGTTGGATAAAAGGAATGAGCTTGCGAAAACTTTATCCGGAGGAATGAAGAGGAAACTAAGTCTAGGAATCGCAATAATTGGTGGATCAAAGGTAATTACTTACATGCAGTAAAAATAACTCTCTGAAACATTCATCACTATTAAAATCATGAAGACCCAAGAGCTCGTTTACCAGAAGATAGAACACAAATATTCAATCAAACATAAATCATTAAAAAAACTCCATTTTTAGAGTTATATTTCCGTATTTTAAAAGAAATTAAAAACATTTATTCTGTTTCCTCAGTATTTCCTTGCGCGTAGTGACGTCATACGATTAAGAAACGTTCCAGTCTATATTATAGAAAATGTTTATTTCTTTTGTGTTTAGGTTCTATTTTTAGACGAGCCCACTTCCGGTATGGACGTGGAAGCTAGAAGGGGCATTTGGGATACATTAAAGGAGATCAGGTTAGATCGGACCATCATCTTGACCACACATTATATGGAAGAAGCCGACATTTTAGGAGACCGTATTGCAATCATGGCCGAAGGAGAGATACAGTGCTGTGGATCGCCTATGTTTTTAAAGAACAAGTTTGGTAAATATTGTTAAAACTAACATTTTCAGATAGTACTTTTAAAATGAAAAGAACTCAAAGTAAAGATAACAATTACTTATTATTAGCTTTACTGAAAAGCTTTATATTACCTAATTTGAGAAAAAAAATGAATTTATTTTTCTAAGTGTGTATGTGAAAATTTATAGGTAAAGAATAACTAAAATATTTCTTAAATAAGATATAAACTTAGTGTAAAATTTTTCTTATAATATTAAACAAATATTTTTCAACTGGTTTTAGAAGGGGTTACAAAAATAAATGCATAAAAACCTAACTAATATTAAACAATATTAAATAAAAACACGTTTTATAAAGAAAACCATCTTTTTTTTAAACTTATCCAACTTCTATCATATAAGCACGTACTGCCATTAGGGTGCCTTATTTTTAAAGTTTGGAAATCTTTATGCGACCCCCCCCCCCAAATTATTCCATCATACAAATAAGTGATTTTTGCAAATTTTTAGCTCAATCAAAAAATTTTAACCCGTGCCACAAAAGCCTTAAAAGTTTCGAAAAACTACTGATTTTTTTACAAAACATCAAAAAACCAAAGATTCAACCCTCCCATTTTCTTCTTGATTTTTTTATGATAATCTAATATAGTTGTAGTTATAATGTTAAAGATTCCATTCTTCTATCACCCCTCTTTCGGAAGTAAAAATTTTTTAAAGTGAAAATAACTCTTGTAAAGTTGTTTTTCGGGCATATAAAACAGCTGCTAAAAACTCTAGAACTGTACATTTAAAAATCTGAAATTAGTGCCATTTTGTTTGTAATTTTATTATCTTTGATTTGATGTGCAACATAACTGTGAATTTCTTAATTTTTTTTTTTTTTTTTACAAAATTAAAAGAAAATGGGGAAAAAGTTAAATAAAAAAAAATCAGAACTAAATGAACTAATTAAATTTAAAGTACCTTAAAATACTATATTTAAAGTCTAAAAATGGATTTGAAATAAAAAAAGAAGGAATTAGAAGGGAAACTTTAAGAGTAAAAAATAGATATGATTAATTTTTTTTTTTTTTTGTACTTAACTTTATTGATGCCACAATCGAATTCAAGACAAAATATGTCTACTTTAAAAACTTTCTTGATTGAATTTTCACACGAATAAAAGGAGAAGAAAATTTACTTAGCACCTTCCAAAGCAGGCAATTTTCAAACACTAAGGGTTCCCACTACTCTGAAACTTCAGGTAAAGGATCGTACTAATACAGCCCAGATAGCACGTATGCTTGCTTCAAGTTTGAGATTTTCTGTAAATATGGTTGAAATTTCAAACTTGTAGAAACAAACTTACTTCAATCAATTTTTAAGCTGGGTGTTTCAAGATTGGAGTTTATCAAACTTAGTTCAATCATTTTTCAAGCAAGGGATTTCTTGCTTGGGTAATAAAATATTTTTCAATCATTAAAATTGGTTGAAACTCCAAGCGAATCACAATCTTGAGTTTATCAAATTTAGTTCAATCATTTTTTCTGCAAGGAATTTCTTGCTTGGGAAATAAAATATTTTTCAATCATTAAAATAGGTTGAAAATCCAAGCGAATCACAATCTTGAGTTTATCAAATTTAGTTCAATCATTTTTCCTGCAAGGAATTTCTTGCTTGGGTAATAAAATATTTTTCAATCATTAAAATTGGTTGAAAATCCAAGCGAATCACAATCTTGAGTTTATCAAATTTAGTTCAATCATTTTTCCTGCAAGGAATTTCTTGCTTGGGTAATAAAATATTTTTCAATCATTAAAATAGGTTGAAAATCCAAGCGAATCACAATCTTGAATTTATCAAATTTAGTTCAATCATTTTTCCTACAAGGAATTTCTTGCTTGGGTAATAAAATATTTTTCAATCATTATAATTGGTTGAAAATCCAAGCGAATCACAATCTTGAGTTTATCAAATTTAGTTCAATCATTTTTCCTGCAAGGAATTTCTTGCTTGGGTAATAAAATCTTTTTCAATCATTAAAATTGGTTGTAAATTCAAGCGAATCACAATCTTGTGTTTATCAAATTTAGTTCAATCATTTGTCCAGCAAGGAATTTTTCTCTTGGATAATAAAATATTTTCCAAAGCGAAACAGAACCTTGATGAAAAATGGGGCCTGATTTTTTAAAGTAGCAAATAAAAACTTTGATCCGATTTTGAGTTTTTTCTCCGTTTCCATAATTATCAATTTTAAACCCTAGTTGAAAAACTATTTCTCTTGGGGTATTTTTAAAGTTTTTTCTTATCTCTTAATACTTTAGAGAAAGAATTTAGAAACAATTTTTACTAGCTTTGGATAATTTATTTGTAATCAGCATTGAAAAATAATCTAACCTGACGGGCTTTCAATAGCGCTGTGACGTATTCAATAAAATATCGCCAGTAGCATGGCCTAAGACGTGTATTAGAATAGAATAAAATTTTTTTATTGCAAAAACACAACAAAAAAATGAAACAAATTACAAGAGATAAATCAGACAAAAAAAGCAGAAAAACGAACGCACACTTACATGGAAAAAAAATAAGTTTTGAGCACCAAAAGAGCACAGAGCTCGTCCTCGGTACCCAGTACCAGTTTCTTTGTTACGGTAACGAAGCATCGCTGACTAATTAACTTAAATAATGTTTCTATTTCATTGTATCCTGCTATACAATTATATACTCCAGATTTAAATTCAGTTTTACTATTAGTAGTTTTAAGGGCTTAATTTATTTTATTAAACAGGTAGGGACCCAGAAACACGCGAGATTTATAAAAGATTTCTATTAGACTTTGGTATTAAATAATTTCCTTGCGAATTTCTAAGTGAAAAGTTACTAGTTTTGAATTGATAGAAAAACTTATTGAAAATGAACACAGAAGTAAACGAAAAATATACATAATTCTCTTACAGTCAAAATAGGCTTTAATAAATAATTATTTTTTGTGTGAGATAAGATTTTATTCTGCAAGTGATTAACCCTATGTAGACGGTTCGGCCATTTTTACGGCCAAAACACCAACACCGGGAAAAAATCCTGTTTGCCTTCCCCCCGCGCTCCCAGAGAATGTCGTTTCGTTATCGGCAGTCGTTTCGTTATTCGCCCGGGCGCAAGCGGAAGTGTCCTTTTTCGAGATTGACTGATTACGGGTGTCTCCGAAAATTTGTTTTCTCACAGCTCTTTCAAGGGAATCTTCTCGATGAAGAAATAAGATTATTAACAAAATTAATCATACAATGGACCATGGTATTTTGGGATACTTAATAAAATATGTTTTGTGTTTTTTAAATTACCAAGATTGTTTTTTGTATCTCAATAACTCAATATAAATATTTGTTTTGATCAGAATTTATTTCCAAAATATGACCTCCTGGAACTAAAATGTCATTGTGCTTCAGGGACATAAAGATTTAAAATTGTCAAATATTATGAATGATTCAGGATATTTTTGGCTTTTCTTTATTTCTAGCGTTTTAGTGTAGTATAGATCTCTTATACATCTTTCAATGCAGAAAATCCAAACTCACAGAACTATTAAGATAAACAAAAGGCAAGAGAAATAGCTTTCATACAGATTTCCGGACGGTTTATATTTTTTTTATGACAAAGGGAAAACACTTCTAAAGCGTTTTTGTAAAGGATAAACGTTAAAATTTATCTTATATCAAATCAAAGAACTGATCTGTTATCTAATTCGGGGTATTTTGAAAACTAAAAATGAACAGACTTGCAATCGTCTCTATTCAATAATTATGAACAGATTCGTATTCGTACATGTGCATCGAATGCATTAATTTTTGAAAGAGAATTTTGTCCATAGGTATGCACCAATCTTGTCTAATAGGACGATATTCTCAGATGCAGTGTTATTCCTAGGATTTTTTTGGAGGAGTAAAAATACTCCTTAACTTCTTTAGGAGGAGTGAAATTGAATTATAAGGAGTGAAATACAAAAATAGCATGAACATTGTACAGAGACACAAAAACCTCCCTAAGCATCAGAACAATAAATGACATAAAATTACTATGGCTGTATGAAAACACAATTAAATAGTATAAATAGGGTGCCGTGGCTTTTGGCAGTTGGCTTTTTCTAGAAGTAGGGCGAAAATGTCTTCGCTGAGATCAGTTGGTGTTTTGAGTAGAAAAATATTTGTTGATTTCTTGGGGCCCGCGGTGCATTTTTTAAGCTAAACCTTTGTGAAAAATTCAGAGTGAAAATACTCCTTTCTAGTTTTTTTTAAAGAGTATTTCCGATTTTCAAGGAGTGAAATACTCTCTCAGAGGAGTTAAAAATATCTCTGCTCAGATGAGTGTAGAAAACCTAAATTCAAAGATTTCAATACTTCAATTAAGTCCGTAAGAAGAAGAATTGATAGGATTTAATTAATCCAATATCTCAATCGAATATTATTCTAATAGAAAAGTAAACCGTTGAAAGCACAATGAGAAAATGCGTTTATTGGGAGAATTTTATGGTGTAAGAGCCAGTCTAAGAGACTAAACTACAAAATTCTACAGTCGGGGCATACCAATTAATAATTGATAGGATTTAATTAATCCAGCATCTCAATCGAATATTATGCTGATAAAAAAGTAAACTGTTGAAAGCACAATGAGAGAAGATGCTTTGATTGGGGGATTTGTATGGTGTAAGAGCCTGTCTAGAGGCCATACTACACAATTTTTTATACTACCCAACCCATACATTTTGAGTAAATTAAATAACATCCATTTATTCGTCAAAGCAAGTTGTTTGGAGGATTTTTCCTATAGTCTATACCTATATCCCTTTGTGTGGATTGCACTCAAAGAGCATAATGTTAAGAATGTTAAAATAAAACAGTATAGTGGTGGTCCAGAAAAATTTTGGAAATTTACCCCTAAAAATAGTGTTTTGAACTCATTTTGTGACCCTTTAGGTAACACCAATGTGGAATACTCCTTGTAAGTCACAAAATTTTCACGGGAAAATACAGTACAGTAGATTTCGAGAACTAATTTTTAGACCCTTTGGGTTGCTTGTAAAGACACAATTTTCAAGGAAACAAACACTATAAAAATTTATGTCAAAATTTCGGGAGGGGTTTGGACCCCTAACCTAACCCCCCCCCTTGGATACGGCCCTGCAGGGTGTCAGTTACTGGAAAAATATTAGATTTTAAAAATTAAGTTGCACAGCAACATTCTACAAATAGCTCTTACCATATTTCCTGGAATTTTTATACAATTACCTTGAATTTCACAAAAACAGCAGTAACTGACACTCGTGTCAGTTGTTTGGATCCAGTAACTGATTGATTGTTTGGAATTGTGAAATTGATTGTTTGGATCCAGTAACTGACACCCCATTTTAAATAAATAAATTAGTACTTTTTCAAAAATAACTACCCATTAAGCATGATTTATGTACAACTATCAATTGCATGTTAATTAATGCATTAAGGTTTCATTAAGGCATGCATTAATGTTTCAAAAGGAAATTTTGCTTAATTTAGACTAAACAAAAATGCATTTCCTTAATTTCAGCTTTTCAGCATTAAGCCAACCTCTTAAAATCGTTTCTTGACACTAAATGGGAATTCTCAATTATTAAAAATTGATGGAAAATAAATATTGCATAAAGTTAAAAATAACTGTAAAAAAAATGTAAGAAAGGCCATCATTTCAGTTACTGGTGCCCTGTCAGTTACTGATGCCACTACCCTATTTCGTTATTTTTGGAAATTTATCAGAACACTTGTCACTTGCGCCCTAATCCTAAAGAACCTATAATTTATTACACACAGTTAAATTTTTGGTAATTTTCTTAATGAAATTATGTTTAACTGCAAATTACCCGCACTTTACAAAAAAACCCCATGTTTTAATATTTTTAAAAGCCCTGTTTTAATTGTCAAATTTTAAAAATTTCCTGATGATAGACCCCAGACCCCTTTCTTAAGTGAGACTCAAAACTCTATACACAATTTAAAACATTAATGCGATGATGTTCTCGTACTACCTCTTAATTTTCTAAAAAAGCTTCATTTAACCTTTGCATGCAATTCATTTTATAAGAAAAAAATACCTTGCTGCAGCCCTGTAAAAAGAAAAGGTGTGGAAAAGATTGAGAAACAGATTTAAATGTTTTTCGCTGGTCAATTTAGTTTCTGAAAAAATTTATGCCTTCACTGAAGATTTTGTAGTCACAATGTTCAAAAGTTTAGGTACCCCTGCAGTATAGGATGTTTATTTATCCGATTCAATGTGGTAATTGTGTAGGTGTTTTTAATTGACTTTTTAACATTAAAGATACATATTTCTTAAATTAAAAGTTTTCTAAATCAGGGGTTCCCTAACTTTTCCTTGTCACGGGACATTGAAAAAATTGAACTTTCTCACGGCACTTCAAAAATATGATATCAATGTGATGTATTATATATATTTTTATGTACCAGGTGTTTCCCAAACTTTACAACTTATTTTTTTACAGGACCCCAGTTTTATAAAATCTATCGGACGTATTATCTGTAACTATTATAATTTTTTGCTTCCTATAGTAGAAGACGGGAACTTTTCAGACCCACCCCTATACTTTTATGCCCTACTTCTTAACTACTACTAAAATATCCCTAGACAACGAAGTATTTTTAAACAGATAGCCCTTAATTTTAAAATTATTCTAATTTACTGAACAAATTACACGATTTAAAAAAAAATAACTTTTTTCGTTTAGTCAGAGTGCAGTTTAGTTTCTGGCTCGGTATAATAGAAGCAGAACCTCGTAATTCACGTCAATCGGCTTTAGATTTTTTCCAACTCACCCGTCACCCCCCAAAAACAAACAATGAGCATTACCCCACTCTACCGCCGTGTATGCTATCAAGATGTTGGGGCCATCTCTTCCCTCCTGTTTGACCTTTCTCACCCCAGCCCCCCAGCCCTCCTCGGCGCCCGCCCAGTGTCTGAGTGTCCATTTCTCACGTTCTCTCGCTCGTATGCAGTTGCAGGCTTGGATTGGAAGGTGGAAGGAAGGGCCTCTCTCTGGCCGACGGTGTTGTTCGCGGCTCAGATGCAGACTGCAGATGGATCCTATGGTACTTTTTTTATCCCTGTTTTCTCTTTTCCAGTTGCAGCCTAATTAACCTAATAATATATTTTCAGGAGTTAACCAGCCATGTTGTAAATATTTGTAGTGAATATAATTCATATTTTAATTTTCAGATGGAAAATGGGATCCTAGGAATCATATTAACAATTTTTCTGCTTTCAGTAATTTTAGAAACGTGATTTCTTTTAGGTGTCTTTTTAGATTGTACCTGTTGCGATAGGGATACAGCTTAATTAAAGAAAAGTTTCATTCATTTTTTTAATGTTTCTTAAATTATATTTTTTCTCTTTCAGTAGTTAACAAGCCCTGTTGTAGTATATTCGTCTTTAACGCAATACTATTTGTTGGCAGCTTTCAAATTCATCAGTTGTTTTAATTAGTTTTCGGTTATTTTTCAGATTAGAACTGTGAAAAGGAAAGAATATTCAGCCCTTTTTTTTCTTTAATATTTTAAAAGTAAGTTTCTTTCAGCTTCTGCATTTGATAAAAACTATCTTAAGAATTTTTTTTTTTACAGAGAAGTGTATTTGAAAGGCTGTAGAACTGGTAAGGAATCAGCTGGTAGCTTCATACAAGGAAAAACAGTGTTTAAGTACCAATGTTATTGTAATTCTTTCATAATTTATTGATATTTTTTCCACTTAGGTCCGATCGAAAAAAGTAACAAAATTATTATGGTATCATGTATTTTCTTATTTTAAAAGTACTAAAATATTTTGATTTTTTTTATAGAATTTATGAGTTATCTATTTTTTTAAATTATTTTTTATGAGATATCAATGTACTAATTACGTATTACATAAACTGTATTTATTGCTTGTGAAAATGTACTCAATAAAAAATAAAGTTTAAAAAAAACCTGAGTACCACCCGCATTATAACGCGGGAGGGAAAAGTAAAACAAAAAAAAAGAAAGAAAACTAAAATTGAATAAGCATTATTCAGGCTTGAACTAAGCAATAACTGAAACAAAATTTTCAAACTTGGAAAATCATTGAAATAATCAGCTAAAAAATGGGTTGAATTTTCAAGCTTAAAGGTGACCAGAAATTTCAAGTTTGGAAAATCATTGAAACTTCTATCTTGAATACTGCTTACCTTTAAGCATGAAAATTCAATCCTTTTTTAGATAGGATTCAAGTTTGCCGTGTATACTTTAAATACAGCTAAACTACAGCGTTTTCGCTCGAAATTTCAAATTTGGAAAATCATTGAAACTTCTATCTTGAAAAATGTTACCTTTAAGCATGAAAATTCAATCCTTATTTAGATATGATTCAAGATCGCCGTGGTACAACTATACACATTAAATACTGCTAAACTACCGTAATTTTCAAGTTTGATTCAGGTTTATCAAGCTTGAGCGCTTAAGTTTGATTCAATCTTTTTTCAATCTTTCTGTGCTATCTGGGAGCTACCTAATTAGTATTTTTTCGAGATTTTTAAATCGAATTTATAATGGATATAAGTGGTTTATTCCAATGTGCCCCATGGAAAAATCGAAATGGGTGGCAGCTATGCATGGGCGGATTTAAGGAGGTGCATGGGGGTGCGTTGCAAACCCAACTTTTTGAGAAAATTCAATTTTTATAGGGAAATCATGTTTTCAAAGCCATCAGGGACAGTTTGCACCCCCAAGTTTTCCACACGAACCCCCAGGGTTCACCACCTAAATCCGCCCATGCAGCTATGGCCTAGTATGAAAACTTGAATGAATATGTCTTAAATTTAGTATAAATAGAGATTTTTTTTGGTAGTTGAGATATTACTATTTATATGTAAACCATAGGCACGGGTTATCACCTTCATGTTGTAAAAGCCGAAAGCTTTGATCTCCGAACCTTTACAAGATTTCTGGAGATGCATATGCCTGGAACACTTGTGACTAGTGAAAGCAAAACAGAGGTCAACTTCAAGTTTGCTTCAAGTTCTGATGGGAATTTCGGGAGAATGTTCGAAGAATTGGAGAAAAACAAGACTCCACTCGGCATTGCTTCTTATGGAATTACAGTTACAACAATGGAAGATGTCTTCTTGAAGTACGTCAACTTTCAATTACCAAAATATAAATTTATTTAGATTTTGATTCACTTACTTTTTGAATCCACATTTTCTCTTATGTTATAGAGAGCAATTTTATACTTGGAATATTCAATGTTCACTAAGTATTGCTTTTTTTTTTGGTAAGTATTAAATTACATCATCTGTAAAAATTATTTTCTTTCTAATTTTAGAGTGGCCAGTTTAGCTGACGTTAAATACAACAGTACAGAGGAATATACCAATAGAAACGGAACAAATGGAGAAATGGACGGTAAGATATCGATCATAAAATCTTCATTATCTTACGTAACGCTCAAATTTGGCTGAATATCTTTTACAAATCGTGTGGATTGGTTTGATTTTTCCGATTTCCAATTATATTTGCTGTTTAAACTTGTGTTGTTGTGGAATAAAACTACTTCCATGTTTCACAGCCACCAGCGTTGATGTTACAATAAATCCTAGGTCAAAGAAGGATTCCATCAATCAAAGTCAGCGAAAAGCTAATTATTCTTTCTTTAGCTACTCACTGGTTAACACCAACGTTGATGCCCGTGAATATGGCTATTTAGTCTACTTTAATAGATTTTCTGATAAAATAAATTCATATATTTTTAGATATGCTGCAAACAACTCTTAGAAGAACCGATGTTCCAAAGCTCACCCTTCTCCTCCATCAAATATTCGCCCTTTTCCTGAAGAGGGTCCACTATGCCAGACGACACTGGAGTATCCTTCTCACCCAGCTGGTCCTTCCCTTCGCATTTCTATGCGTGTGCCTATACGTCATCAACTACACAGGGGCCTCAAGTTCCCAAAACCCTCCTCTCAATCTAGACCTCCAAAGTGTGTACGGCAGCAAGACGGACGGGTTCTACCACGCTCAGAAAACGCAAGTCGAAGGCATCGCCCAAACCTACAAGAAGGTTCTCGAAGGCCAGAAAGTGATAATCAAAGACGTGGATGACCCTACGCCGTACATTCTGGACATAGGTAAACGGGATATATCAAGGTACTGGATGAAATTCCTGGTAGGAGGCATGTTCGATGTCCAATCCGACGGCGCAGAGAACTTGACCGCTTGGTACAACGGAGAGCCTTACCACGTTCTCCCGATGTCGGTTCTACTCATGCATAAGGCACTTTTAAAAATAATTGACGACTCTGCATCTATCACTTTGACCAATTATCCGTTGTCATCGAAACAAACTTCAGATTTTGACCAATCCGAACCTCTGAGCAGAATTATGGCTTCCATATTCATTCCTTTGGCACTAAGCTTCATGTCTGGTTGCTACGTGCTCCTCCCCATAAATGAAAGAGTTTCGAAGGCCAAGTTACTGCAGCTTATGAGTGGAATTCCGAAATTCGTATACTGGATCGTCATGTTTTCTTGGGATTACCTGGTGCATTTTGTCGTATCCATATTACTAATTATACCTTTTGCTATATACAGTCCCAGGGTGTTTTTTCATCCTCATTCTGAAGCCATAGGTAAGCTTATTCTTTAAGTTGTCTTTTTTGTTAATAAGATAGTGTAATAGCTAGGTGTTTTATTTTTTGTGAATAGTACTTTCGGACCGATAAAAAATGGATAATGGAAGAAGATAAATTTCGGACCGATGGAAAAATGTATCTTCTTTTTTTGTTTTAAGAGCTTGAGCAATTTTATTTGCAAGTTATGCTCATTAGAAAATATTTTGCTGAAAGTAATTTATTTGTACTTTATGCTAAGCACGGTGTTTTATTCTGAAATTTTATAATATAAATAATGAAGAATTTTAGCTGCAAGGTTCATCGAGGACGCTTATATGGCTGTTTTTCTAATGATGAAGGGACTTTAAAAATAACTATTTAAGTGTACACTCAAAACTTTTAAAAACAAACGTTTTTTTTTAGGGGTATATGAAAATTTCAATCAAATTGTAACATAGTAGAACAAAATATTTGTATATACTACCGAGACATATAAAAGCTTTTAGTGAAACAATAGTCGTCACAAAAACTGATCACCGACTACATGGTAACGGGAAAAAGTCTACGCAGTCGCCTTATAGAATTATTATAAGCCGAGGATTGCGTTATACGGTCCGAATATAAAGTGTTTTTCAATTCACCTATAAGGAAAGATTTTCGCTACGGTCCTACGTGAGATTTTTTTATGCTTATTCATATTTTTAAAAATATACATTTTAACTGTGTTGCGAAAATTATTTTTCAAAGCTACTCGTGAAGATTTGTGCGATTTTTTATGCGGTCCCAATCCATCGCAAAAAATAGTGTAATTAACTTCCTAGTAATACCAGTAATTTACAATTAAGTAAGATTAAATTCATTGGATGGTTATATATTTTTGTTAATAAGATTCATCTTTGAGTAATAATTAGTTAGCATAAAAATTCAATAACGTAATAGCATATTTAAGGAACTCTGTATTTAAGATGAACTTTCACTTACAGGAAGTGTTCTATTATTGATGTTTTCTTATGGATGGGCTATAATACCATTTTGTTACTTGATATCCCTGATCTTTAAGAAAGGAAGTACTGGATTTTCAGTCATCGTTACAATAGCAGCAATTTTTGGTGAGTTATTTCCTTTGTTAAGGTATAGGTACATACCAGCGATCTGTAATATAAGATACCAGTGTACTGTAATATAAGATAAGAAATTACTTTAAAGGAAAATAATTAATGTAGCTGTAAATTTACTCCCATCTTTTTAATACACTGATACTATGCAATTTCAAAAGTTTTCAAACATGCCTACATTCTCAAATGTCCGTTCGATTCCAGGTACCTTTTCGAGAAATTCAATCCACTTATATATGTATTGACTTTTTATAAATTATAAATATCTTGATCCTTCGGATCTCTCCCTTGAGGGTTGACATGGAATAGATCGAAAAGAAAGATCTTCGAAAATCACGTAATGTCACGTAATGCTTACTATTAATTGTTATAATTTTTTTAAAAATTTAAACTTTACTTCTAGCAAATGCAGAATAAAAACGTTTTTTAGTATAGGGTAATTTAGATTTTTAGTAGCAACCACACCGCCGGACTTGAAAACTAAACATGCACTTTTAACTGATTAAGGCATATTGTAAATATTTAATATTATATATATATAATCTACTCTAATGCATGTTATTCAACATATTTTGTAAAACATTCACTAATGCCAACTAATTGTTACGAGAAAAATTACTTTCCATACTACAATTTTTAATTTTGTGTAATTTATTAAAAGAATTAATGCAATTATTTCTCTTTAAATGATACAAATACTGATATCTTACCTGTTTCAGTTACAATTATCAATCGATTTATTTTATCAAATTTATTATACCTGAACTCTAAGATGTGATAAAGATTTCAGCTCTAAAAGAATACCTTTCTTTTTATTTTTAGGAGTTGGTTTAGGTACAACCTTAGCATCATTATCATTCACATTTATGAAGGCACCATATGAAATAGTTGAGGTTATTATCTGGATCCTCCGCATTCTCCCCCCTTTCAGTGCAACAGTTGGTTTCTCAAACGTATTCGGGCTGGTCTATAAAAATGCCTTCTGTGAAAGCATATCCAAAGAAGATCTCCAAGATATATGCCTCTCCCCTACAATAAAAGAGTGGGATTCTTTTTACGGATGCTGCCCAAGTATGTAAAGCCGCGTTTACACCAAAGTTGACAGCTAAAATTTGACAAAACATTGTTTGTAGAAAACTAAAAGTTGCTCTTCTCAAATTAGAGAAACAAGTGGAAGATTTTTTGTAGAAAACTAAAAGTTGCTCTTCTTAAATTTAGAGCAACAAGTAGAAAACTTGTTGCCAAAGAATTGGCGCGAAAGGCAGCAGTAGTATCAAGGATGGAGGGAGAACTTTCCTACAAATTGCTAGCGCAAAGCGCACCGCAACAAGTCTTCCACTTTTAGTAGTCAACTTTCTTTGATCTTACCGACAATCCGCGGGAAACCAAAATTTAGTGGAAGATTTGTCTCTCCACAAGTGGTAAAGATAGAAAAGGTTGTTATATTTTGTAAAAAAAAAAGCAACAAGTTGCCGCAACTTGTGAAAAACTTAGTGGAAGACTTTGGTGTAAGTAAACGCAGCTTAAGCTATGCACATAAATAATTTAAAGAAACTGTCTATGTTAGACTGGTCACTGTCAATGGAATTTATCGAAAGCTTTATTCAGAGTGATCTAAGATTCCAAATCTGTTGAAAATATATATATATTACCAGTCATTATTGAAAAATCCACAGGTTTATAAAACTCAATTAATAATTTTATAACATACAAAGTTACAAAGGTAACCAAAAATATTGCCCTACTTTTAAAAATCAATAACAAAAAACAAAATGAGATAAAAATACGACGTTCGTTGCATTCTTCTGGGTGACTCATAAATTTTCGAACACTAATTTTAGAAAATCAGTAGTTATTTTAGATGGATTGCGCCACGATATTTTGAAAGCTATCCTTGAGGTCCCAATTTTCATGCGTCGTAGGCAAATTGGATTTTCGCAAAATATCGTGGCGCCATAAATCTAAAATTTCGTGAATTACTGATTTTCAAAAATTTGTGTACGAAAATTTATGAGTCTCCCAGAAGGATGCAACGAACGGAGTATTTTTCTTCCCTCTTGTTATTGATTTTTAAAAATATGGCCAGAATTTTCTATTATAGCTACAAATAAATGTAAATCAGTATTGTATAGCTAGAATTATTAGTTCTGAAGAATTCTGAAATTATTTTACTGCTCTATTTAAAATTTTTTGAATTTTTTAAAGTATTTTTACAATGTGTGTTAGGTAAGACTAACACATACCATATGTCACAGATCTTTGCAAAGACGACTGCCTGAAGCAGGTAAACCCACTGACATGGGACAAGGAAGGGTGTGGCAGAGACATCTTCTTCCTGACCGTGGATGGATTTTTGTTCTTTATCCTTCTTTTTCTCATAGAAAACAACCTTATGTCAATGTTCTGCAGATTCCTCAAACGCCAAGTGAAAGGTAAGTTTTGTAACCAATGCTCATTCTCTCCAACGGGTATCACTTTCCATAATGATTTTCTAGTTCCGTTCTTTACATTTCAGTATCGTTATATGAGATCATAGTCTTATTGAATTACTGAACCAAATTAGAGATGGCTACGGTTTGATTTGAATTTAAATCTATATCTCTCTATACCTAGGAAGGCTTAGATCCGGCCAAAACGTCATCATCGAGGTCAACCAACAGCAAGACTCGGATGTTCTGCAAGAGAAAGACCGAGTTATGACGGCCCACGGTTTGAGTGCCGGTTCCGGGCAAGACGCTCTGGTGACCGTCAACCTGGCAAAGAGCTACAGCAACTTCTATGCGGTGGACCACCTGACCTTTGGCATCCACAGGGAGGAGTGTTTCGGACTTCTGGGAGTCAACGGGGCTGGAAAGACCACCACGTTCCGAATGCTGACTGGAGACTGCAGTCCAGGAGAGGGCAATGCCTTCATTCAGAACTATTCGCTATCATTGAATCTTGAAAAGGTATTATTTTTTTTTCATATTGGAGAAAAGTAAGACTTTAAAGAAAAATAAAGACATAGTTTCTATAACTATTAACTTTTCTTTGTGCGTTGAAGAGGGAGTTTTAACATTTAACCATTAGTTTTTATTCTTGGCGTATCATGTTTAAAAATTTTGTTATTATTAAATGAGTAAAATTTGCCGGCGTAAGTTTATACTTGCGTATTGCGCCAAGTTTTTAGCGTTTAAGATCACTATTATGGTAACCCTAACTCATGTTAAGTGAATGATTTGGCTTCTAAATGTGCCGCTAAACAGCCAAAACTCGCCAAGCATACGCAACTCTAAACTTGCGCCAATTTGCCACAAAAATATGTTTTTTTAGCAATATTTGATATGGGGTAACTCGGGTAGACAACGCCTTCACACCTGACGCCACAAAATTTTTAAAACAAAAAAAATGTATGTAAATAATCATGAATATAAAGAGGGGGACGTTAAACTCTATATAACCTAAGATATATGACTTATATATCTCTATATAAGACTATGATCTCTTTTCCTTTGATATCGGCATTGTAGAGCAACAATACACATTATGAATTAATATTTGCACTTTTTTCACCAGTTCCAGTCCTTCCTCGGATACTGTCCCCAATTCGATGCGCTGATTGGACGCTTGACTGGACGAGAAATGCTCATGCTCTTTGGTAGATTGAGGGGACTCACTGGAAACGAACTTGACGACCAAATCAACAAGATGATCAGACTAACAGACCTCACCAAACACGCTGACAAACCATGCGAAGTGTACAGGTATGTTGTCCCAACACACATAATTTGTGTGGTTAATGTTTATTCATTCAAAATAAGATAAAAATAACGGGACATCCTTAGGGATAGACGTTGGTGGCCATTGGCCACTAGGGCCTATCAGGGACACCGAGCTATCGAGGCAAACAACCTCGGATGCTCGTAATAAGTAAGATAAAAATAACTTCTTATAATTATAACTATTTTAATCAAGGTTGAACATATTTTTTTTTCCTACAGTGGAGGAAACAAACGTAAACTTTCAATTGGCATAGCTTTGATGGCCTTTCCACCTCTTATACTTTTGGATGAACCCACAGCTGGAGTCGACCCAGTGTCTCGGCGAAAGATTTGGGCAGTGTTAGCAAAAGCAAGGAATGAAGCTGGTTCTGCTGTTCTTTTAACTACGCACAGGTAAAGATAATTATTTTTACGTCATGTTCAATTTCGATTCTTTGTTCAGGATATTAACTTTAAAATACCATCGTTTTATTACAGTATGGAAGAAACAGAAGCCCTGTGTGGTAGATTAGCTATTATGGTCAATGGTCAATTGCGATGTTTAGGCTCTATTCAGCATTTGAAGTCAAAATACGGTCAAGGATATACGCTAAAAATCAAAATGAAGAGCGAAGTTCAAGATAACGTAGAAGTGGCAGAAGCCATGAAATCGTATGTAAAGAATGGGTTGAGAGGAGCACAACTCAAAGATGAACACCAGGTAGATTAAAAGCTTAAAACCATTTATTCATGTAACGTAGAAACATAGTATAAAATGCACACTGCACAAATAAAAGTAAAGTTTTAATATTTTTATTAAAATTACAAGTATTATTGCTGTGCACAATAAAGTTTAGGATTCTTTCTTTAAATGGTTTAAAAGATATATTAATAAAGAATATAAATTCGAAAAATTATAAATATTTTAACAAAATTTCTTATCAGGAGTTACTTAAAATCTAAATTTCTAAAAATATATTCTTATAATAAAGAATACATTCTTTCTTCACTCTTTTTTACCTTAACATTATTTTTGCTTGCAGTACTTGTACTAAGCATAGTACAATAAATATGGCATTGTAAAGTAAAAATTGATAATATGTGAGTTATGTTGAAAATATTTTTTTCGCATACTTTTAGGGAATGCTGCAGTACCAAGTGATAGACACATCCATTACGTTGAGTCATCTATTTAATTTTATGTCCCATATGAAATCCAAGTACAGTTTAGAAGACTACCTAATCAGTGAAACAACACTGGAACAGATATTTTTGACTTTTGCAAAAGACCAAAGAATTACAGCATAATAGTGAGGAAACAAACGTAATGAAACGACCCAAACGACTTGGTTAGGGTTGAAGTAAAAAGAAAACTTACTTTCAATTCTTAGTCCAAAAAATATTTTTGTTAAGTTTTTTTTTATAATTTGGCTTGATACGAAAGTAAACATAAGTATTAAAAGTTTTATATTAAGTAAAATTTACTTATGTATATAACCTTTCCTGTATGCTAGTCTGTACCATAAGGAAAAATATTTTTGCTGTTCATTTTTGCTTCAATGATAAGTGAAATTAAAATGAATTGCAAATAAGGAATATTTATTTTTTCTTTCCTGGTTTTCGTTTGTATACATTATTGTTTATGTAAATGTTTTTGTACACTTTTTAAACCCAACTACCTTTATGAAGAGCTAAATAAAGACTTGAAAAGGTTTATTGAAACAAATTTTATTCCCGACCTCAGAAATTTTATTTAAATCCCATCTGACTTGTTTGCATGAATATGTAATCAAAAAACTTTAACTTTAGAAAATAGTGAACATCTCATTTTTATCTGCAAGTAGTCAATTTAAAATAACTCTGAAATTACCTTCTTAAATATTTAAACTTATTAAGAACATCCCTCCCCCCCCCAAAAAAAAAGAAAAAATTAGGTTCTGTATTAGGCTTTAGCAGAAAACGGTAAAATTTCAAAGTGTCAGTAAATGTGGTACCAAACTTTCTATGAATATAGCAAAGGGGGGAACACGGGAACATTTCCAGAATTTAACTAAAACTAAAACACTATATTTAAGTGAAATTTCAAAATTTTTCTGGAAGGGGAACACTAAAAATTCGTTAGCATAAAGTGATATAGAATGGTACCACATTTATCATAATGTAAGTAAATTAGGGGCAAAAATATGTGAAGGGGCAACCGAAAAATTTCATCTTGAAAAGAGGATGTTACAAAAAGTTTGGGAACCTATGATCTCTAAACATTCATTCCTCCAGAGAGTAAGGAGATGAGTGGGCAAAAGCTAAATGAAGACAGGAAAACTCCACTTAAGACAAATAATTGAACAGAGTATATTTATTCACTAGCTACAGTAAAATGAATTAATAGTTCTATTACCCATTGATATTTTTTTCACAATTTAAACACAAAGCATTCTTCTAGCTACGATTTCTTTATGAATAATTTCTTCATCTATGGAAATAAAAACCTTCTATAAGAAATTTCACAAATATGTGGGCTAAAAGTATCCAATAATATTGGTTTATCATGGAACAACCAATTAACATTACTTGTTAAGCAGCTTCTTCATGATTTCGGAACTGTTCCATGATCTTTTTATGTTTGAACCATTCAAATGTAGTACATAATGATCAGCATCTACATCTACACTGCTCAGCCTTCAAGGACTCTTAAGTTTGACTCAATAAGTGATAGTGCTTCATTTTTTTTTTATTAAATCTATTATAATAAATATTCAATATCTCTAAAATTCTTTAATTAAAGAATTTTCCCTTGACATGCATGTCAAGAAACTTGAAAGGAACTGAAATTCAAAGATACTAATATTCTTTCTATGCAAATAGTCATTATTAAAATTTTAATAGCGTTCCACAAAATAAGTCTTTACTTTTGGATGCTTTTAGCCAGGACACACATCCACTGTACTTCACACAAAATTTAATTATCCATAAGTTTACAAAAAAGTCTGTTATTGCTTAACAGTTAGTAAGTATAACTGTGTGTAAAAAGAATTCATTTATCATTCATTCAATCATTTTTATTTTACATTAAAGCAACTTAAGGAATTTATTATTTTAATTAGAATAAATACTATTTCAATTTAAAGGAACTGTACCTCACATTTACTTATGCTTATTAGGGTGGAAGGAAAATGGGTTTTTCGTTCCACCCTATTACTTATACTTTAAAACACATACACAGCTATTGCATGTACGTGAAAGCAGGGGTGCAGAAAATGTTCCAGGGCCCAATATTTCCCCAGAACACAATTAATTTCGTTCAAAATTTCCCCCAAAAATGTTTCCAAATTTTCATCAAAATTTTTCCAAAAATGTCCAATAGTTTCATTCTAGTTCATGTTAATATTTAAGTACAAAGAGGTTTTATAGTGAAATAACAAAAATTATGAATAATAACTTAATTACTGAACTTCTGCAAGGTTCAATAATTACCAAATAATCTATAAGTTTTAATTTTTATGGACTTAATACATTCTTTTATTCTTTCTTGCATACATGCCATCTTAGCTATAAAATTAATAAAGATTATTATTATTATTATTAAAATGTTCTTTAAGTCAAAACATCGTTGTGATTAAACAAAAACGCGGTTTTTAGTGAAAATCGCTAATTCCACTATGGATACGTTGTTTTTCCTGCATATCTATCCAAATGGAAGGAAAAGCCAACTTTCAGGTATTCACCAAGGAAACTCGTTTTTTCGTCGTAAATCCGTAGTTTTCACCTAATTTCCGTAGAATTTGGAGGGTATAATATTGTACCCAGCCAAAATATTTGTTACTAATTACAACTTAGATTTGTAGTGTATTTTTTTCTTTATAAACTTAGGGAAAAATTTCCCCAAAACTGTCTGAATTTCCCCCGAACCATGTTCGGGCGTTCGGACATATTCTGCACACCTGTGTGAAAGATCATGCAACATATTTACTTACAGCAAACCCCAGTTTACCCAAACTTTACCCACCCTTCACAGAGAGTACATAAAGATACCCAAAGAACTATTCCTCCACAACCTATAGATTTTGAGAAAATCACAATAAAAGTTACAGTTAACAATAAAAAAGTTTTAGGGAAAACTAGAACATGGTTATTTGGATATGTTTTCACACTAAACATTAAAAATATCTATTGTGCGTGAATGTGCACATCATGGAATAGAATAATATATAGGATATATTATATTCTAGAAAGTATTTTTTTAGGATATGATTATTTTTCTAAAAATAAAAGTTGCTGTAGAGATATACTTCTTTGGACAAATTTCATCCACTCTACACAAGAGATCTTTTTGTGCAAAGTTTACACAGACTTATTGAAGCACCCTGTATATTGAGGCACAATCATATATAATACTTACATTTTTCTGAAAACAGTTTTTAAAATTTTGGAATTCTGTACTGCAGCCGTTTCTTTTAATATCATCTTTAACAGAAACACAAGTTGCGTAAGCAATTGCCTGCAATTAAAAACACAAGGTTACCTATGGTACTCTTAAATGAGACTAAGGATAAGCAAGTTAAGAAAATTCCAGTGAAAGAAAAAACATTTTTTATTTCAATAAAAAGACAGTTTTCATAAATATATGTAAAAAAACCCCATTCATTAAATTTGCAAATGTATTGTACTCAATCTTTTACATATTTCATACTACAGTAGGTTTTAAATTTAAGGACAAAATTTATCACAAGCCTGCATATATATGTCAATGAGTGAGGCCCATTAACCTTTTGTTGGCTCGACAAGTTTAATCTTGAATAAACTTCTTAAATCAGGAATAATTATATTTGAAAGATTGATGATTATTTTAAATAAAAAGATATATTTCTTATAGTTTGCTAACTTTGAATTTTACCTATGTATGAATGACGAAGCAGCTTCCAAAAGTTCAACAAAATCTGCTAATTATTTAAAATAAGAAAATTTTCCTTAAATTTCTATTTATTACAAATTTGAAAAAGTTTTAAACATGCATTACATGTTTTTTTTTACGACTATTAGTACTCTAATGACCATTTGTAGTTTTCCTAAAAGAGAATGAATGGGAAATTTATGGATGAATTTCTGAACCACAAAATTGGCTAAGATATATTTTTTGGTACATTGTAATTAAAGATGGCTTGCATTGCATTTAAAGTTATGCAGGCCTAATCTAGAAGATTCTTTTTTTGCTGATAATATAAATGTAGTGTCATTTATATCTTAGATTCTGAAACAAATAAAGGAACAGTTGATAGGCTATAGCTATAATACATAAAGTTGCAACCGAAAAATTATAAAAAAAATTAGTACAGTCCTCAAATGTAATTTTGATCAGTATGTGCATAGTTTGTTTCATTGGTTCCAGTAATTTGTTACAATAAAATATCAGCGGTCCTTATAAACACGAGAAGTGTATGTGTAGATACCTACAAACGCTAATATTTCCTGTATTACAAATATATTAGTAATAATTACCTCTGTCTTGCATTCTGCAATAGCTTGGGGATAAATATTAAGTCGAATATTTTTTCTGCACGCCATTTCCAAACCTGATGTGATCACAATAAGGTTGAATTGACTAGTTCATTTGAAAATAGGATTAACAAGTCTAGCAATTTTAGGCATATTCTCAATAATGTTTAAAAGTTGATTTCATAACATGCATTCATCATTCATGCTTTTTTTGTTATTGTTTACATTTTCGTCATTTAGGTTGTTGCTCCCTCAATAGAGCATAAATGTTCAGGTTTGGCAAGAAATATTCGGGGTTTTTTTCATTCCTCTAATTTCAAATCTGAAATTTTAGTCAAAGATTTAGAAAAAGTGACCCTGTTATTTTTTAAATCCTCTTATTTTAAAACAAATATTTAAATAAAGGTCCTTTTTAAACGAAAAAGAAATGGAGTAATCGATATATCCAACTGTTTATGGACATCGATGCTACCTATTCGAAAAAAAACATCGATTAAAAATCCTATATTTGTTTTTTTTTTTGCAATATGGTGAACTGAAACTGACGTTTCGGTTTCGCAAATGCCGATGACAATTCACTTTTCCACACATTTACACCATTAATCCTAAGTGTACATGAATTAAAAATAGCGGAATAACTCCATGGTAAATATAGACGTGTTATTCAAAGTCATCTGTTCTTTCGTTGTTCCTGCTTGAACTGAAGTAAGTATCAGAGTAACACCAACTGAATCAAGAAATTCTCTTTTATTTTCTGTCCAGTTGACTTAAAACTTTAACGTTTGTTTATAAGGTTTTAAAAATAAGTTATAACATTTAGGAAGGCTAAGGGGGTTTCCATTTGCCCTATTAGTTCCTAAATTTGTTTTATTTTTATAGGCCTTTTAATAACTTCTATACCCTAACTTATTCCTGGAAATAGTTTTAAAACTGGTACATTTGAGAGAAATCAATCTTTTTATCTTACTTTGTTATGTAAAGTATATTAATTTTCCAAATACTGTAACATATTGTGCACCAATAAACACATTTAACCTGTAACAGGGGAGGTGAAAAAGCGGAACACATCAGGGGACGTGGGGTCTCACAGACCGCACAACATTATTTTTATTTTTTTTTTGGTTCAATTCCGCTAAGAGTCCCCGCTAAATATCGCCCAGTTGGTTGGTTTTTTGGTACATATATTTTCCGGTCTGTGTGCTTGATCTCTAGGATCCGCTTATAAACCTTCGTCAAGTAAGACAGACACAACAGAATATTTTTACTGACACAAGAGAGAGAAAATACACCCAGGGCAAAGGCCGGAATCGAACCGACGGCCAATACAGTGCACACACTGCTAGCGTGGTTGTCTGCACGTAACACAACCAGGCCACTTGGCCCCCTATCGCCCGGTTCTTTTAGACAACAAAAAGTAGAAATATTCATAAGTAATTTCAAACTCCTGAATTAAAATGTTTAATTAGATCAATAACCTTAACTATGCAGGTAATTAATAAAAGTCAGAAAAATTTGTTGATATTTGGATATATTTAGCTATTTGGATATTGGCGATATTTAGCGGGGACTCTAACGGAATTGTACCTTTTTTTTATTTTCTAATTAAGATATGATTCTGATATTTCAGTACATTGTTCTTGGAGCATTTATCTCTTCATAGAAAAATATTTGTTAACTTTATGATAAAATAAAAGTTTTCACAGACAATTTTCCAACAGCCTTAAATTTTTCGTAGAAACCACATAGTGCAGTAAATTCTTTATAATTTAAAATGAAACGTGTCTATTATGAATTAACTGTTTTATTTTTATTATTTAATATGTAATGCAAAAATCATTGTAGAACAATACATAAAAAATTTGACACTGCCTGAAATATCAGTTTTTCATCAGTGTTTTAGAAGCAAACAATTTAGAATATTTCACAGAAATCTTATTCACAGTTACCTTTATCACTCTAAAATCACTCCCAACTTCATATAATATTTTTGAACTCTTCCGCATAACCCGGATCAGAAGGATAAATTAATCTCTGCGGACCGAGCTTCAAAGACATGCATGCTAAGTCTGGACAAAAACCGTTACACTGAGTGGGACCTGAGGTCTCCTGGACCACGTGGGAAAGAATTTGTGGAATTTCGAACGGATGCACTTGGAAAAACTCTGATAAGATGGGGTCTGTCTCTTTCAAGGTCACGTAAGGGGAAGGTAGGAGAAAATTCTATTCAATTCGACCCAGCATGTGGTAGGGGGAAGGGGAGGAAAATGTTGCGCGGTCTGTGAAACGTTATGTCCCCTGCTACGGGTTAAAATACTCTAAAATGACATCGATTTCTTCTATATAACCCAATTAGAAGAGCCGATAGAGCAATATAATGAACCTATCATGGCCCATATTTGACCACTTCCAGCATTTATAATTCCGGAACCACTAAAACATGGGTATATACCTACCGAATTTCAAGAAAATTGGATGACAATATAAAGAAATGAACCATAAATAAATTCTAAATCTAAAATTAAAAATTTAAATTCTAAATTAAATAAATTTAAAAATTAAATAAAATTAAATCTGAATAAATTCTAAAATTTTTAAATAAAAATAATTATACTTTAAAGTATTGTTAAAGCACATTTAAAATTTTTGTTTGGGTTCCAAATATTTTTTCGCTTTTTTTTTTTTAATTTTAAAGAATATTAAAAAAAAGTTAATTTTTGAAAAAATTAACCTCTATTTTTATCTTTATTAAGGACATTGTGTGGAAAAGTAAAGAGTAGGTCCAATTTAAAGAACTTAAATATAAGATCAAATGGCAGATTAAGAAGGAAGGCATGATTAAAAAACATAGGAACTATTTAATAATTTGTTTGACATGTTTAAAAACTATACTTCCTTTCTAAAAGGAATCTTAGCTGTACTATTCTTGGATTCTATTTGAAATAATTTTCACAGTTTGCCGGCAAGTTCATTATATACTTTTCCTTCCTTGTTAAGGGTGAATGCTATGTCAGAAACTGAAACACTGATAGTTCAGGATGGTTTGACCTGTTCTGAACCTATGCATAGCAATATAGCTGCTCTTCAACGAGTTGCATGGGGTATGTTCTACTAAGTCCATTTATTTTTCCACCAAAAGGAACAATTATGAAAGACTTTTGTGTATAAAGTAGGAAAATCTTCATAATGAATCCACATAATTTTGCATTTATGTAAATTAAAAGATATATTTCTATATTTTTATTCTTTACAATGGGTTTCTAAAAGTTGGCCTTGATGCCCTAATTTGCAGCCAGCAAAACCTCCTGAAGATATAACTTGACATTATAAATAATAATAATGTTTCCTGGGAATCCCCAAAAAGTAGCTTCGGAACACTTTTTCTGCTCTATGCCACTCCTACTATGCTGAATTTAAGATTGTTTGGATAGGATTTCCCATTCACCTCTAAGGTCATGAAGCAGTTAAAAGAGTTTTGGGGTTGGGTAATACACAAGAGGCCAGAGTGTCTAAAATTGAGTTAAACCTCTATTTTCTGACAAAATTTGTAAACATTTCCTGTAGGAGGATCCTCTGAACACTTATATAAGTATGGCACTGGTTATTTCCAAGAAAGTAACAACTCAACTCTAACTAATCTCGCTACTTCTGAAAGATTACAAGTTAAATAAAAGCAAAATAATCAATACTATCAGCCTGGAATCGAACTGGGGACCATTAGGTAAGGTTACTAGACGTTCACTGTACCACTAGGCCATCGGTGCTGATGCCAGGATTGTTCAGTATAATTTTAATGTTATAAAACACAGAATAGTACGGACAAACAAACTCCTATTATTGCGTATGCTTCAACTTTTGTGAAAATAACCACTTCGTTATAGTTAATCCTTTGATTTTTTTTTTAAATTCCTTAGTTGTAGTACTTGTATGCTATGTTAATGACCTTTATCCCTCCCTCATCAGAAATGAGCCTGATTACTTAGCAGCTTGCCACTTCACTTTTGCTTGTGTCCCTAGAGGCACTTGTAAGTTGGTAACCCCTGATAACATATTTATTGGCATTATTTATGATAAATATTGAAGATTCCTTCATAACCCCTTAAGATTTTGATGACCTTTACAAATGTAAAAGCTGTTCTAGTTACAGCTTGTATAAAAATGGGTGATGTTTATATACAGGGAAATTCAAAACTCATGGGCAAATATGCTCGAGGTTGTATGGAACCCAAAGATAATACAGAAAAGACCTTGAAAGGCCACCGGTGAAGCAATCTCAAGGCACTGGAGTGCAGACTTAAGTTGCCAAAAGAAATTTGAACATGGGTTATATTTCCATTTGCCCACAGTAACCCATCTTTCATTGCTTTTGACAATTTTTGTCAGCTCTTCAGCGTCTCAGTATTGCTTCCTGGTTCCCCTTTCCAGTCTCTTATGAATTGTCTTTGGGTACTCTACACATTTTTGCCCATGAGTTTTAAATAACTGTTTGTATAACTTAGGAAAGAATAGTTGTAGGTTCAATTCTGTTGGAGTCCCCACTAAATATCGCCCAGTTCTTTTAGACAACAAAAGTAGACATAAATATTTTCAAATTCCTGAATTAAAATGTTTAATTAGATCAATAACTATTCAGTTTCTTAATAAAAATCAGAAAAATTTGTTGATATTTGGATGGATATATATTTAGCGATTTGGATATTGGCGATATTTAGCGGGGACTCTAACTGAATTGTACCAAGTTGTGAGTATTCTAGGAATAATTCAATCATTTTGTATGAACAAAATAAGTTTTTATAAAATAATTTCTTTTTAAAAATTGCTTAAAACACACACAATCATTTAAAAACTAAGAGAATAGGAAGTTAAAAGTGGCCCCTGTGTATAGAAAAATGTATGGAAAAAAGAGTTTCTATTAAACGCTTGACTTAGTGCAAATTGGATTGTTTACGATTTCTTTCAGCACAGCTGGGATATGAGTCCTCCATTTGGCGATTTGCGATTTGGTCGCCAAGTTGGCGATATATCTCGATTAGATATAGTGTATAGTTGTCGATCATGATGCGATCGCCAAATGGAGGACTCTTATCACAGCTGATCCTTTCTTTCTTTTTTTAAAAATAAATTAGAAATCTAACCTTTTCTAAACTGGGTTTTGCTTCCAAATTATTTCTAGGTCCTGATAGTAGTATTACTGATTTGCTAATTTATTCCTTAAATTTTTATACTTATTTCAAGCATTTTCCTTGATAATATTTTACTCAATATAGCTTTTTCTGACAGGTGGTGACTCCTACCAGTCTGAGATGGCAGAAACTAATGGTTTTCGTCAGTTTTTGATTTTGATGTACAAAGGCTTGCTACTTCGAAAGCGGCATTATGTCTGCACGTTTTTTGAGCTTGTAATCCCAGTGTTCATTGCCAGTATTCCTGCTATTATTCTATCAGAGATGAATTATAATGAAGTTAAAATGGTTATCGAAGATGAAACATCTAATCCTCAGTGGAAAGGTGCTACAATTTTTGAACCTTTTGAACCATATTCTTCTCGAAAGCATAAAAGCTATGATTTAGAGTTCCTATACTCTCCAGTAAACAATGTGACTGCCAAATTTGTAGAAGAGGCTATGGCAAAATTTAAGAATGAAACTGGTGTACTACAAGAACTAAGTAAGGAATTTTTCGGCTTATTTTCAGTCTAATGATCTGATTGATTCAGACTGTGATTACTTTTTACCTTTCAGCTTCTAAGGGAATGAGATCTGAAAAAGACATGGAGTTGTACAGCTTATATCGACAAAGGGAAGATACAGCAATCATAATAATTGGCACTGTATTGAATGATTTTGATGAAAGTGTCCCTTCATCATTGAATTATAAAATTCGTTACAGTGATGGTGTTACTTCATTTCAAACCCAAATAAAGTATCGTGTCAATGGACCACAAAGTAAAAATGGTATGTGTTATTATCTGATTATTTTTAAAGTATTAATTTGGATGAATAATTTCATTTTGAGGGATATTCATATGATTAAGGGACCAAATGTTTTTTTTTTTTATTATTAAGCTTTAAAGCTACACTAACACTTAAACATACTTAAATTCTGGTGATATTGCTAATTTAGTGTTTATTTTTAAATGCAAAGATTAAGATTATCTTTGAAACTCAGCTTTGCAATATTAATATGACAGATAGCAGAATTGAACCAAGGATTTTAAACATATTTAGTTGTTGAAAATTCTTTCTTTGAATAAAAACATTCTTTTTTAAATTTTTTTTAGTGTACACTGATGATACATTTTTCCTTGGTTGGCAAGCAGCTGTTGAGCAAACATTTATTAAAAACAAGGCTGCTGAAAAAGGTGTAAATATTGATTATAAGGTATATATTAATTTTATCTTATTTCCCAGTACACTCAATACCAGTATTTTACTTCTTAACTGACAAAAGACTGGGTATAGATAAATTAGACCTAATTCCACATTAAGAGGGAATAAAAACAAATTATACTTTGGATATTGAGTTGTTTGAAATGCACTTAGTTCAGTTTTAACAAATTTAAGATAGTCATGACAGAAATCTTTGATCAATTGTATACCTAAAGAAGGAATGGTAATTTTTTTACATAAAGCAGACACATCTAACAATTTTTGATAGCTGTTTTCATATTTGAAAATTAGGATGGTGAAATTAAGTATATCAACTCCCTTTTATGTACAAAAATATTTACTTAAATATCGTCTACTTATACTAAATCTAATTTTAGGTTTGGATGCAAAGATTTCCTTATCCAGAGCATAGGGATACCAAAAATACACTGTCTTATGTTAATTCACTGCCTTGGTGGATTGGATTTAGTTTTATATTTTTCATGAACATATTAGTGAAACGGGTCATTGAGGAAAAGGTCAATCGCTCCAAGGTTAGTAGTCTTGTTTTCTCTTAAAGGGAAATATTTTTTAGAACTGCTGCTGCACTTATATAATCAAACTATACAGTCTTACATAAAGTTTTTGGCAGAAACTGTTGGTATTTTACACTTGTTGAGTATATATTTGTATCTACTTGAGTAATATATGTCTCATCCAGGAAGATTTTTCAATCATTGATTTAATCATAATTTTATTTCAGTCTGAGCACTTTTTTGTATCACTATTTTGTATCATTTATTGAAATACTACTTAAACCATTCAGAGTGACCCTCATTTCATGTAGCTGATGTATTTTGTCATTTTCTTGTACCTACAATTATTTCTTCTAGTTAAACATAAAATTTTACTGAACACTCACACTTTTATAATTTTTTTAGGAATTACTAAAGATGATGGGAATGACTGATACTGTGTATTGGATCAGCACATTCGCCAATTATTTTGTTGTAGCATTTCTTGCATCATTAATAATTTCCATCATTTACAAGGCACCCTTAAAGAACTCTTTTGTGTTTTTGAAATACACTAATTTTATGCTGCTCTTTTTCCTACTACTTCTGTTCTTGTCTTCTCTGATATTATTTTGCATGGCATTCAGCATATTCTTTAATCGAGGTAAGTGCATTTTATTTTAATGTAATAATGAAAGTTTAACGGTGAATTTGGTTATAGTCTGGGTAAAGGATAAAACTTCATGAGCATGATCTCACATCCAATCTGTATTTTCTTTTAAAATTATTACATGAAAAAAAAACCAGAGTAATCAGCAAAGCTTTAAAGCAGAAGAGGTTATTATATTATAGCCATGTTGTTAAGCGATGTGTGATTCAATCTTAAACCATTAACCTATTTTTTATTCTATTGGTTTTTTAATTGAGATATTTTGTTTTGGATAAATAAAATTTGTTTTTAATTAACTTATTTAATTTGGTAATAGATGGGTGGTCAACCACTGGTTGTATAAAATTATATCAGTGCCAGTAAAGAACCACAATAGTCATTTCATGATTTATTTTTTAACATTTCCTGTTTAAACCAATAGAGATCATTAAGATTTTTGTGTGTATTAAAATTTTAGCTTAGTTTTATCACAATGAATGTAATACTTTCAGTAACACACCAGTACAGTTAATTACTGGATGTTTCTGGTCAACTACTAGCAATTTTACCCACCTGTGATTACAATAATATACTGTTACAGATAATTTCCCTGATAATTTTTGTATAACAAATATGTCTATACTGATAATCTTAGGCTTTATATTTTGATTATTACTTTGTAAATAAAATGGTCAAGGTCAATTACCGGCAAAATTTCACTTTAGTTTTTTATCCATAAGGGGCCGTTAAAATATTACATAAGCACCTAAGGGCGGAAGGGATTTGTTGCTCTTTGCTTATTTTACTGACAAGAGGGAGGAGGTATAAGTCATGCTTACGTAAGATGTTACAAACACTGCATTTCATAAAATCCCATGTTTCTTGCATAAACAATTTTAAAGTTCAACAAAAAATATCTTTCATTTAAAAATTTTTATTTTACACAAAAAAATAACAGGTCAGACAGTTTTCTTATGTAATTATGAAGGGGATTTGCAGTTTGCTTATCTTTGCTAACAAGGGGGGATTATTTGTTGTTTTGGTTGTTTTTGAAAAAAGTATGCTAGAAAATAATATAAAACTTGAAAAAAAAATCCATGGAATGGTCAATTACTGGGCAGTTCACCCTATTTTACTTATCAATAAGTATTGAAAAGTAACTAATGACAATACGAAAGGGAAATGAAAATAATGCCCATCTATTGCTTTTCCACATAACTTTTGTACAGCAAGTTTTTGCATTTTCAATGATCAAATTAATCAGTTTAAAAATCCAGATCTTATGAACTCCCGTCTTTAGTAAGAAGACCTGCCCTTATTCTGCCTGGTTGAGTTTCCTGTCAGAGGCAATGACATGGGTTCAGACCTATAGTCAGGGATAGCTATCTCTGTGGAGTTTTTTTTCTCAAATTTCCCCTATTATAAAAAATTGACTATCTTATTGTCAACCAAATTTTTTTGAGACCAGAACTTAAAGCTGATCCATTTATTAGGAGAAATACCTGAACATGTATGAAAGTTGTGTGGAAATGTAGTGGTAATATTGATATTTCTGATACCTATTTCTGTTATTGGTTTTTCCTTTTTTTTTTCCTTATAACTCATCGGTTTGTTCTTATAATCTGGTCTAATTTTTATACTGACATCTTAAAGATATCATAGTATAAAATTAGTTGATAATTTTATGTAATAGTGTAAAAATAAAGCAGGTTCCATTAGTCTTAGAAAATAACATTATAGTACTTAAAATAATGTTTATTTTATATGTAACAAAAATTTCATTTTTTTAGCTGTAATAGCTACTGTTCTCATACTGGGACTTTATACAGTTGGCTTAGTTGAATTGTTGGTTTCATTTTTCCTTCTTACATCTGATGTCACTTACATACCTTTGCCAACTTCTCAAAAATTTGCTATGTGCTTATTTCCTCCTGGTTCCTTGTCAACTCTTTTCTTTTTGATGGCTGGTTTCGAGTCCACTGGTAAGTATTTCTCATAAATTTTATTACTGCTCAGAAACTAGTTTTTGCCTAAATGTAAAAGTAGTTTTATTCCTCAAAAAAGGAAATCCTTCAATTTCATTGAACATACCTAAACTTATCATCATGGAGGTTTATCAAGACCTTTATATTTATCCCTGAAGAAAAAAACAATAAAATTGAATGGTCATGTTTCAGTTATAATCTAAATAAATTCAATGCATAAATAAGTTTTATTTAAATAATCTCAAAAGTGTGGTTTTAGGGATATTTTTATACAAGTCTAGCACCATTTTATGTCTCCTTAATGGAAAGAGAGAAATGTTTTGCTATTAAATTTTAGTCATGCATTTTGAAATGACCTAGTCCTTAAAGATTAAACAAAACACCCCAAGAGATTTTAATATAATTATTAGCCTTATTTTCACTAAATTCATAAATTAAATAAGGATTCTTTTAATATCTGAATTGCATGTCAGCAGTAAATAGTTTATTTTCAAACACATTTTAAAACAATTTCATCACAATCAAAAAAGTTTACTGAGCATATGTGCATATCTATACATATTTACCTATATTATTATAGTCTGGAAATATACATTTATTTATGTTTATAATTATAAAAAATTTCAGTAGCTCTTGTAACATTATTTTCAAAATATTTTATTATTTATTATCAGGGGAAGGTGTCCAATGGTCAAATCTATCAGAATTTTCTCTTGTACCGGATTTCAACATGTCAATGGTTATTGGAGCCATGATTTTGTCCTGCTTGATATATGGCTTTATTATTTGGTACTTTGATAAAGTATGGCCTTGGCAAAATGGAGTCCCATTACCATTTTACTTCTTATTTACAGTTGAGTATTTTTCTCATTAAATCTGAAATAGTATGTTTGAAAAAATTCAGCTAATGGATTTTATTTGCTTTATATCTACAGAGAAGTTACTGGTTTGGATATAAACCTAAAGTTGGAGAAAACATTGAACTTGTTCAGCAACAAACTGATTACAGTTCTGAATTCTTTGAAGATGAGCCAGCTGGTGCAACCCCTGGAGTGATAGTTAAGAATTTGACAAAAGTATGTTGCATTTTAGTTTTCCCTTCAAATGCATTCATGATTCATAACATGTTGTTAAGAATTCTATGTGGGATAATCAGTGCTAAAGTAGAATGATTGATAAAAATACAATTTGAAATATTTCAGGTAAAAGTACTTGAGTTTTTTAATTTTGGCTTATTAATACTTTTAATAGTTATATCACATTCCATTTCAAAATTTTCTTTGAATTGAAAAAAAAACCTGATCTACTAAATTCCTTTTACCAGGTTTTCTTAGTCCATCTTTACCGGACCTGGAAAAAGTTGTAACCTTCCCCCCAACCTAATAAAATTTACCCGAACCTAATGTATTGCTCCTATGGAGCTGGTAGGGGCTTCCCCCGAACCAGGTTCGTAGGTTCGGGCACTTTTTCCAGGTCCGATCTTTACTCTTGTTCATATTTTTTGTCCAAAAACTTTCCTCTAAGTACAATTCCATAATTCTTAAATAGGAGAAACTCGTTAAGCCTCAAGTCCTTAAATACAAAAAAAGTTCTTTGGTACTATTGTTTTATTTTTTAAAATTCTATTTAGCCCTGATTTTAACAGGATGTTTACATGCCAATATAAAGGTCAATGTATTATAAGTTTATATATATATTTTTTTACTAAGAAATAAAACATAAACTTCATGGTTCCCTTTTGAAGAACAAGACATTAATTAAAAGTATCCACGGACTTAAATTCAAAATAACTCTTTGTTTTCTTATACATCTCATATTTGTTTGTTATACATACATTGCTTGTCTCTTTGTTATACATTGATGAGTAAAATTTTAGTTGCATTTATTAATTAAATAACATATAATTTTTCTTGATAAAAGAAAGATTTTTTTTTTCAACTTACACAAGTTATCTTTCTTTTCTTGTATTCTAAAAATGGCTTTATTTTACAGACATTTCGCACTGGATTGCATAACAAGACAGCTGTGAAGGATTTGTCTCTAAATATTTATCAAGGGCAAATCACTGCTCTTCTTGGGCATAATGGGGCTGGTAAAACAACTACCATCAACATATTAACTGGTATGTATAAAATATGCTGGCCTTAAAAATCGCTCCAATGCCTTAAAAAAATTTTAATCTGTGTAAATTTTATTACGTACATGTGTGTTTAATGCTTGTTGTTTACATCTAAACTAATCAGTTTGATGCTGTGTTTGGTCCTTAAAGCTTTCATTTTAATATCTTAGGTATGTTTAGACCCACCAAAGGTACAGCTTCCATAAACGGCCTGGATATATTGAAAGATACTACAAAAGCTCGTAGAGGATTGGGTGTATGTCCCCAACACAATGTGTTGTTTGATACACTTACAGTTGAAGAGCATCTTAAAATTTATGCTGGAGTAAGTACTTATTACTTGTGTTTTTTTCTTCTTCTGGACCTTAATTGAATATTCTTTAAGTATTCAGATATCACCTAAAGATTACTAGCACACCTTGGATATAATTTATTTAAAAGCCATTGTTATAAAAGATGGTACAAATGTTTTGTGATATGCTGCAGAATTTTCTTTTTTTTTTCTCAAATTGTTGGTTTTGTTGGTATTCCCAGTTTCCTTAAATCTACATTACCTATATGCTTGGTAATGTAGATGGTACACAACAATTATTTTTCTTTTAGCTTAAAGGTATTCCTTGCGGCCAAATGGATGCTGAAATAACCTCAGTTTTGGATACACTGAAACTTACTGAAAAAAGGCATGAACTAACCAAGAACTTGTCTGGTGGAATGAAAAGAAAACTTAGTCTTGGCATTGCTATTGTTGGTGGCTCAAAGGCATGGCTTTTTAGATTTTATTATTAAGTAATTTTTACCATTGTGTATCACTTGAAATATAAATGATATATTTTTGAATTTTAATACATTGGGTTTATTAAAACCTATTTTTTTCGTAATTAGAGTAACCTACTGTATAATTCTTTAGCTTATATAGTACCTATAAGAAATTTATTTGTTTTAGGTTTTGTTTTTGGACGAACCGTCTTCAGGATTAGATGTTGAAGCTCGGCGTATTGTTTGGGATGCACTGCTTGATTTGCGTCACAATCGAACAATTGTACTAACCACCCATTATATGGAAGAGGCAGACATCTTGGGAGACCGAATAGTTATAATGGCTGAAGGAGAGGTACAGTGTTGTGGATCACCTATGTTCCTGAAAAACAAATTTGGTATGCTTATTTTTTTTGTATTGCTTTGTATTAGAACTGAGTTCAAAATAAATGTCATGATATTTTGGATTGAAAAATGTACATTATAAATAAATCAAGAAACACACACAAGGAATTTTGCCAAGTGCTCATGTACCAGATTAAAAAAATGTAATCAACTATATACATGTGCTAAGTTGATTATTACAAAAATTTATGTATCACATCCAGTGTAAGATACCTTGATAAATTTAGAACTTAAAAAATATTAAAATAGTAAGCTTCTATAAAACCAACTTGCTTACTGCAATATCATTGATAATTATAGTTATTATATCTGTTATGTTCACATTAACTCAGATAAATGAATCAGGGACTCTACTGCTATGAATTTTTTCATGTATAATATAGAATTGTTTGGCAACTTTTTTAATGGTTACCTTTCTACCCACTATCACCTTTGAAAAAGATGAGCATAATCTACAATTTAGTGTTAAAAGTAACTTTCAAAAATCATTATTTTAATAAATTAAAAATAAATTATTTTTAATTTTATAGGTTAAGTTATTTATTTATGTAGTTAATTAATTTAAAAATTTTGTTTTCTTCTGTACTTGAAAAAACTCAACCCTGTCACTGAAAAACTTGGATGTATTTTAATTGAATTTCTAATCTTTAGGGACTGGCTATCATTTGCATGTTGTGAAAGGCGACAGCTTTGATCAAGAAGCCTTAACGACACTAATTAATGAGCATGTTCCTGGATCTGTCGTTGAAAAAGATTTAGAAAAAGAAATTTCATATAACCTGGCATCTAGTAATGGTGATGGGTTCGGTGACATGTTTGAAGAAGTTGAAAGTAATAAAGCCAAACTTGGTGTCATATCATATGGTGTTACTGTGACAACTATGGAAGATGTTTTCTTAAAGTAAATATTCTCACTTTTTACTGTTTTTCTTTTAATTCTAAATTTAACTCAATTTCTTGACCTTGTTTTGAGAGTTAAAGTAATTTGAGATTTTTCTCTTGAGATAGAATGTCTTTTGCATATGAACTCCAATTACCTTCAGGATTTCATGCTTTTTTAAAGTAGCATCAAACATAAAATTTATATGTTACACGTGTGTTGATTTCCTTTTAGTGTTGCAAATATATCAGATATGAAATATAGCTTGGCTGCTCAGATTACTAATGGAAATAGTACTTCAATTGAAATGGAAGGTGAGTACAGTCATGGTTATGCATTGTTACTGAAATAGGTATTTCTAACTCCTGATAAAATGAGTTAGTTAAGTATTAACTTATGAAAATTACTTTTCTCTTGAAAATTGAACATCATTACATCCGGGGAAGTCATAGCAGTATTTCACTACAAAATCAGTACTATGTTATTATTTCTAAATGCAAATTCTACTTTTTTTTTTATCTAGAAACACTAATGAACCCATGATTTTTTCCTCAAATAGTTTGTTTTATGAAGTGAAGTTAAACTTTTTTTTTTTGTTTACTTATAACCTGAACCCCAACCATATTATTCTTATGTTCCTCTCCATGATTCCTTCTTTGCTAAAGTATGTTACTGGGTATGGTTGTGCTTTAAAATACCTTTCTGTGTGTTTCAGAATTAAATGGCAGTATGCAAAAGCTTGTAAGATCTCGCAGCCTTGGGACACAGATGACTGGGCTTCTTCTTAAGCGTTTTCACTATGCAAAACGCTACTGGACCTTCCTCCTGTTTCAAGTGGCTTTACCTTTTCTGTGTCTTTGTTTCTGCCTTTATGAATCTCAAGATCAAGGCCAGCAATTGGAACAGACTCCTTTGAAACTGGATCTTGCCCTGATCTATGGAAAGACAGATGGATTTTACTATTATCCTCCTCAGACTTTACCAGAACTATCCGATACTTTTAAACAGGTCCTTGAAGCAAATTCCGTAAGCTTAAAGAACGTGGATGACCCTACACAGTATGTCTTAGAATATGGGAAAGAAGACATCTCGAAATATTTAAAAGTACTATCGGTGGGTGGATCCGTACAAAAACCAGCTTCTGGCCCTTTGAACTTAACAGCTTGGTATAATGGAGAACCCAACCATGTTTTACCTATGTCCCTCTCCATGATCCATACTGCTTTGCTGAAGCATATTACTGGGACTGGCTCTATATCTCTTATCAATGCTCCTCTCCCAGTATCCCTGGTTGTAGGATCAGTGGATAACCTCAAACTTATTCCACGAATTCAAGCTGCATTCTTTTTCCCCTTAACGTTAGCCATTCTTTCTGGTTCCTTTGTATTTCTACCTGTTCATGAAAATGTCACTAAAGCTAAACTCCTGCAGTTGATGAATGGGCTCCCTGCCGTTGTTTATTGGCTTTCAATGTTTATATGGGACTATTTGATATACTTTTGTGTTACCTTATTGATGATAATTCCTTTTTCTATCTTCAGCAACTATGTGTTCTTTGGTGTTCATTCCAATGCCATAGGTATGTGTATTTTGTACTTTATTTAATTTATTAAGCAAAATTCTTACTAAGGTTAATTAATAAGGTTTTTTTTTTCATAACTATTGTATGTATTCCTTCACATTTTTAAATTTACTTAGCATTCTATTTTGTAAGAAACCTTGCTTTTATTTCTCTTGTAGAATTAATTTACCTGTTGTTATTGGTTCCTGTTCTGGATATTTTTATGTGTCAAAGAAAAAAAAATTGAAGGATAAATAGTGGATAGTTTTAAAATTTCATTTTGTTTCTATGTTATCTTCCTGCCTTATTTTGTAAATTTGCATATATTTTTTTAGGTGTTGCACTTCTTTTATTTTTGGCTTATGGTTGGGCAGCAATACCATTTAGCTACATTTCATCATACCTTTTTGAGAAGGGTATGAATGGATTCTCTGCTGTTACAGTTGTTGCTTTTCTTTTTGGTAAGATTTTTCCCTGAAATCCATTAATGTCTATTATAATAATGATTTAAAATGAGGCTTTTGAATAGTTACATCTAGATTTACTTTAATTTTCATGTATAAATTGCAAGTACTTGTGCAATTGTAAGTAATTGTTATGTAAGTAAGTAATGTATTGTAAGTAATTTCTTATGTATAAATATAGTAATATGTATATAGATTAATGAACATAGTAATTTTTCAATTCATGTAATGAAGCTTAAAATATATTCTCTCAAGGCACAATTTTGTCAAAATGAGCTGAAATTTTTAATGGTTCTATTTTAATGAAAGTGTATCATCTGAACTTAAAACATTAAAAAGATTTTCACTTTAATTAGGTTCTGGAGCAGTTGCCATACTTGTTCCTATCATCACGATGGGACAAGGGTACTCTTTCAAAACAGTGAGGGACATAGTGTGGTCTTTCCGCATTCTACCTCCTTTTTGTGCTGGGATGGGCTTCTCCAACTTGTTTGGTATAGCATATTATAATGCCCATTGTGAAAGTTTGCCTGCTGATGAACTAAAGTATAACTGTGATTCTCCCTCTATGAGCTCTTGGAATCCATTATATGTATGTTGCAAAAGTAAGTTCATTTGTGTGTGCTCTTTTTTGAAATGGAGATGTTTTTGAGTCTGGTGTGTTAAAATTCAATCTTCTTTGTTTGTTAGATTTATGTGGTAATGAGTGCCTGCAAGAAAGTCCAATCCTCACTCTCGACCAAAATGGATGTGGACGGGATGTCTTGTTTCTGATCTTCGATGGATTCTTGTACTTTGCCATTATGTTTCTGTTTGAGTGCGGGGTGATGTCGAAGCTTTTCGAACTCGTCAAGCACACCGTTTTGAAGCTTCTGAAGAAAACCCCAAGCCTTTCCTCCCAGGGTCACTTGATTGAAGATTCAGATGTGCTTGCCGAGGAGCAGCGGGTGTTGGATATTCAAGCCACCAGGCCCCACTCAAGCAACGAAGCACTGATGGCTGTAGACTTGACTAAGGCCTTCAAAGATTTCTTTGCTGTGCAGAACTTAACATTTGGCGTACATGAAGAAGAATGCTTTGGATTGCTGGGTGTCAATGGAGCTGGCAAAACTACAACGTTCAAGATGCTGACCGGGGACTGTGTCCCAGACAAAGGCACTGCTATCATCAAAGACAGTACTATTCATTCTGATTTACGAAAGGTAATTTTTACTTAGGAAAACGGAAATCAATGTTGTCACTTTTACCAGAATAGGTCCAATAATGATAATTTGATTAATTTTTCAGTTCCAATCCTATATTGGTTACTGCCCTCAGTTTGATGCTTTGATTGACCGATTGTCGGGAAGAGAAACTCTCTTACTCTATGGAAGACTAAGAGGATTGTCTGGCTTCGAACTCAATGCAGAAGTAGATAAACTAATCACCATGACGGATTTGACTGCTCATGCAGATAAAGAAAGTCGTTTGTACAGGTGCTTATGATTTTGTAGTTATTATAGCAGTTTTAACCCCACAACATTTGGAATTTATTTTGTTAACCTGCACCGGGAGATGTTCTAAGTTATATAAATCAGGTTTCATCAATTTTATGTTTTTATAAGTAACCCTCTACATGAAATTGACTTTAAATTTCTATGGAGTAGTTTACATAGCTAAAAATAATATCTAATAAATTAGAAACTTTTTTGTCAATCAGAAAATTAATTGTTAAGTTTATAATTGTCTAGACATTTTTCTACTAAAATTATATTTTTTATCAATACATTTTAATGTTAAAATTTATTTATTTTAGTGGAGGTAACAAGAGAAAACTTTCTGTGGCCATTGCTCTCATCGGAACACCACCTCTTCTTCTCTTGGATGAACCAACTGCTGGAGTTGATCCTGTTTCTCGCAGGAAAATCTGGAAAATACTTGCTGAGGCCAGAAGGGTTACTGGGTCGGCTATTGTTCTCACAACACACAGGTAACTTTTATTCAAATGAACATTCATATGATTTTTTGCTATCTTTTAAAAATATAAATCTTTTTACATGACTTAAAATTTAATTAGTGATAGTCAGATGTTGAGGAACGGGCTGTTTTACTCTTTTTTTCTAGTAATTTTAGTGTATTACTAGTAGGTTTTCATAAATTCACTCACATTTCTTGAAAGTGATTTATTAAGTTTATGTAAATAAACAGGGAAAAATTGCCATCTACCAAGTTAACCAATACTGCTTGAAATAAAATGTGTGTTCTGCAACCACCATTCACTTTTTTTTTCTTTCTTTTGAAGCATGGAAGAAAGTGAAGCCCTTTGCAGTCGCTTGGCAATTATGGTGAATGGGCGTTTCCGCTGCATGGGATCTATTCAACAACTGAAGTCTAAGTATGGGGAAGGATATTCTCTTGTAGTGAAAGTTAATAGGCAAGTCCAAGATGATATCACTGCTTTCAAAGAGATTAAAAGTCATATAGAAACCAACTTGCCTGGAGCTATGTTAAAAGATGATCATCAAGTAAGTTACCTTATTTTGTTCTCATTACTTGCTAGAATTTATAATCAATTAAGTTAACAATTAGGTTTCAGTTTTGGATATACTTCCATAAGGTAAAACATTGATTTGGAATTTTACTTAACCAGCAGTTGCTATTGTTGCACCAACTTATTTATTCAGTTGTGTCTGGAAGTTCAAATACATTTTATTATTTATTTTCAAATAAAGATTAATAATCAACTAATATAAATTCATTAGTTGATTTCTTGGTTTTTTTTTTGAGGCACCTATTTTAAATTTGGCACTTAATTTCTGTCTGAAAAATCCAACGATGAGCAAAAAAACCCAAGATTTTAAGCATTTAGTAACTAGGTTAATAAGAAATATATCATATAGTTTCATTAGTGTTAAATAGCCAAAAACGTTTATAGGGAACCAAATTGGTGATCAGATGTGTTCTTTATAACCATAAAATATAACATCTTTTATTTTCTATTCACAGGGCATGCTTCAGTATCACATAATTGATCAAACTATGACATTAAGTCATCTATTCAAGTTCATGTCCGAAATGAAGAACCAATTTGAGTTGGAGGATTACTTGATAAGTGATACATCTTTGGAGCAAATATTTTTAACATTTGCTCGTTCTCAAAGAGTTAGTGAATAAAATGGAAGACACTCAACTATGTGGTCAGTATTGTTTTAGCTTTAAGGGTCTTCTAAAAATATATTAATGTTGTCAGATTTACCTTATTGTTGGTGCTCTGTTTTTATGATGCATTTAATGTTGTTGTTGCTGGCAGCTTTTATGAACTATTGGTTCACTTTTAAGCTTTGGTCATTTGTAATATTTGTTCATTATTATAATTTTAAAAATGTTGATATTATGTGTATAGCGTTTTCAATTGCATATATGTGTTAAAAATATGTTAATTGCTCTGTTATTGATTTTTATGTTTCTAAATAACACATGATTTGCCTGATTATTATGAGAGGAGTTGAAGTTCATTTTGGAGAATTATTTTTAAAGGTTTAACAATTTAGAAACTGACAAAAATAAAAATGCAAAATTATTAAAGGTATAATTACCGAATCAATCACAAAACAGAACAGAAAAAAAACTTGGATCAAAGAATTGGAAAGCTTGGATCATTTGCTTTTATTGCATGATTCATCCATTAAATAATTTAAAGATTCCCTTCATTGATACACTAATATTTTTATTTGCATTAATTAAAAGATGTTTTTAAACTTAAAACATTCAGTTGAGATGAAAATGTTAAGCAAATTATCTTCACAAATAAGTCTCCATAGCTTTCTTGTATATCCATAATAGGCTGAAATGAAATATGGAATGATTCTGCAAAATCCAAATTGGTTGGCATCTATGCTTATGAATTAATACATTCATTTCATATACTTAATTTGAATTCATGTTAACTTTTATTCTACGATTTAAATTGTGTTTTTATTGCAATGTGTTTGCTATTCAACTTGTGATAAATTGATGTGTGTTGTAAATCATGAGTTGCACTTGTCTTTTTTAAGAATTCATGTTGTTGCTTTACTATCATGGATCCCAAAACTTGTTCTCTTTGTCCTCAAGCAACTAGCTTTAACATTGAACATATTTTTCAAAGCTTATGTCAGTGTTTAGGAGTAGTCTGTGTAAAACATTTTCAACTTTATGTACTTAGTCGTCTTTGTAACATCCACACCCACTAATTAGTATCATTTAAATTGTATGGTTGTATATATTTTGTTAATTGAATTAACAAGGCTGTAACTTTGTGTTGCTTATAATTTTCTTTAATTTCTTGTTAGTTTTCTTTAAGAGTAAAATATTAGGATGGGTCAATGATGAAAAAAATTTAACTGAAATATTTCATCTGTTCTTAAAAAGCATGGTTAATACTTCTTTGATAATGTAATTTTATAGCCTGTAGATTTTTGTTAAGTGTTATTTGTCTTATGTTTGTTTTCATTTCCCCACCGTTTATAAAGTCACGTTTTTTTAATTATTGATATTCTATCTTAGATTTTTTTTAAGCATTAATTTTTCAAGTGTTGAATTTTTGTGTCAAGTAAGTTTAAATATGTTTATAACCATTAGGTTGTATATAGATAGAAAAAAAAGCAACTGTGTCTATTGACTCAATAATGAATCTTGTATATGATAAATTCAAAAAACTGGGCCCTAATATATTTAAATACAAAAAGGTTATTTTTGTAACTGAGGTTGGTTTGTTTTAGCTGTATCCTTTTGATTTTCTAATCTAAGAGGTGTGGACTGTGGCTTGAACTTAGTTTTAGCCTTAACTTTTCCCATTTTAAAACTAGATATTTCATCCCAATTCTCTGTTACTTAGAAATTATTGTGTAGCATATACTAAAGTTCTGTCATCTTTTCCTCCCTCTCTTTGATGTTAATTTTCTTATTTTTATGTTACTCAAATATTAATATTTTATGTAAATGGAACTGTTCATTTTCTTAGAAAGGTATTTCTGATTTGAATTTTTGTTACCATGAACATGAGTGAGCTTAAATATAGGATAGGTGTAATATTCCGCCCGGGAATCATGTCTTTAGAGCATCTTTTTATGTATCTAAGCTGTCTTGTTTAGGAAAAGTTAATGAGGATATATAGTATGAATGCAATGAGAAAGAGCATATTTTTTCATAATGCCTTGTAGAAATTTTATAAAGAGCATAGTAAAACTTATTTTTAATTACTGTAATTTCGGGTAGATAATCCACTCTGGTATATTAGCTAAATGCTGGATTAGACTTACAATGAAGGTCAGATAAGCTGCAGTGTTAAACTTGAAACAATTGATCCATTAATTTGGTCTGGTCCACCTAACATTTTGTAAAGTAATAAAAAAAATTCTCTGAGGAAAAAAAGTTTTTAAATATTGGTTATATTTATTTATGCAAAAAAAAAACCATCACTTATGTCGTAGTTAAAAAGAACATAAGATGTGAGTTACTTTGCAAAATTTTATAAACATCTTTTGATGTTGTAAGGTGTTCTTTTATTGCTGAGGATGATTAATTTCAACTTTTAAACACGTAAGCCCTTGCTTAATTCCCCAAAGATATGATGCTATCTTATGTGTTCATTGAATTAAAACTAGTCAAGTGTTCATTTTTGTCTGCCATCTTCAAAACTTAACGAATTTTACCTTTTAAGCTTTGTAATTAACCATTAAAGCCATAGGGTGACTCTTGTACCAGATGAAGAATTTCTCTAATCTAGTTTTAAAGGCACAATTGAAATAACTGCTTAATCTAGTAAAAAAATTTCTGCACTAAAAAGATTTTGTGACCAATCTTTTTTTGATTTAAATACTATAACAATTTACTTTTTGTGTTCTGAGATTATTTAGCATTTACTTAATTTATTTTAATATGTGAAGCAGTGTGTTATAGGAGGAAGAAATTTCATTTATGCATATATAAGGTCTGTTCATATTACTTGTAATGAGTGTTTGAGAGATGATTTAAGAGTGTTGATGTTTTTCTTTATCTCAAAATACTATTAACCAAACATTTAGAAATCTGTATTTTATTTTTATAAAAATGTTTTTCATGCATTTATTTCGAGTTTTACAAACTTTTTATAAAGTAAGTTTTAAAAAAAACACCTGTGATTTATGCATCTTTTTATTAATAAATGGGAAATAAAGATGATAAAACAAAATAATTGAGTCTTTTTTTTCCCCCACATTTTTAAGATGTACAAATTACATCACAAATTCTGTATTCATTAGAATATTTGGCGTCCTTCAACCTTTTTCTTAAAAAAGTTATGTTTAATTTTATAGTACACCAAGAATTCAAATGAAAATAAAAATAATTTTGTACATAAATAAATTAATATGATCAGCCTGTTGGTCGTATGTTCATTTGCAAAGATTGGCTGATATGTTTTCCCATTTTTCTGAATAGTTGTTTTGAATTTACAAAAACCAACTCCAGCTTCAAACATAATAACATTTCCAGCAATCGTTAGAAACTTACCAAAGAAAATAAATAGCTATCCTTCAGAAAGCAAGCCTAAAAAACTGTTACAAGCATTGGTTTCTGAAACTTATCAACGAATTCAACAGGAACAATGTTTTACTTTGACCGGCGTTCTTGCGAAATTCGGGTGAGTTATCCTCAAATCAATCAGAAGGATTCAAGGGATTCTTGACGTCACACAGTTGAACTCTCATTGCGAATTTTCATTCATCTTTAGTTTTATCGTAATAATAGTCAGGGTGTCAAATGACAAAAAGAGGTCTACCTGTAAATCGAGTATAACGAAAATTTCTTGATGGTTTCTGATTTTTAATAGTATAGATTTCAAAACAGGTTGATGCCACTCTGCTAATGTTTTGCATTTTAAAAAAGATTGTGTCTTAGTGGCGTATTATAGAAATTTATTTCTGGAGGGGCCCAAATTTATTCCACAGCCCTCCCCTATCCATATTTAATTGGTTAAATGTAGCTTTTTAATACATTTTTAGGTAGAATTGCGTCTTGAAGAACTTAATTTCAACAAATCAAATTAAAAAGAAAAGGTTTGAGTAATAAAGTTCCAATTACCAAAGGGGAGTGTGGGGGGGGGCTTAAGCCAGAATTTTTTTGAAATTTGACCATAAAAACAGGGTTATAACTTGTTTAGGACACCAAGTCCGGCAGGACCCATTCGAGGGCTCCTGTGGCGTCCAAAATGGGCGGCGATGAGAAAAATCTTTTATATGTAAAAAAAATATGCATGTAAGGCATCCTTTATAATTTATAGTATTTTTGGGACCCAGGAAACAATGTTTTTTTTTTTAGTTGAGTGAGTTTTATTTTTCATTTTCTTTTAATATGTTCTTTCTTTTCCCACTCTCCAGTTATTCCGAATTGTCTTCGAGCTGTTCCCCATTCTATAAATTAGTAATCACCCTCTTTGATGGCTCTCGGGGCTAAAAGTTTATGAGTTTTCCACAGATCTCTTTTGCCGGGGAACACAGAGTCCATTTAATGTCAAAAGCACAATTTAGCATCATCCAGACAAAAAATACAGAACGAGCTTAAAAAGCGTCCTATTTCCGTAGAAATCACAGTTGGTGGCACCTCGTCGATTTGGGGTAACCTTTTTTAAGCTACCTCAGAAATGGAAAGGTTTTCCTGGAAAGATAAATCATATCTATCGATTTCTCATATTTTGCTTTTGTAGTTGGGAATTCGCGGAACAAATCTTAGAAAAATAATAATGAAATCGGGTTCCTTTGGGAAGTGGGTGAATGTTGAATAAAATAAGAAAGTAAATTCTTAGAATATGAATCTATGAAAAGAGAAAGTGGCATCATCGCAAAAAGGTGTTCGCATCGCGTGTTAAAAAAATTACTCACTGCTTGGTCACCAGTCACCATCCATACCTATACCTACACGGACTCAAAAAGAAAAATGTGATCTCTAAAAACGATCATTGAAAAATAATATAATTAGATAAGAATTGGTTCTAAAATAAAAGTTTGTGAAAAATGAAAACTTTATTTTGTTTCTTACTAAACTAAACTTTTCTGTACTGAAATACAAAAAGGTTGAAGAATTTAAAATCCAAAGATTTTTTTTTTATTATTTTACTTAATATTTTTTAATGTAGGTATTTAAGAATATTACACTTAATGTTACAAATTATTTCCTTTTTCTTTATTGTTTATATAGTATGTAGAAAAACTACCAAAGGTAGATAATGTATCAGACTACTGATATTTATTTTATTACGCGCAGGGTGGGCAAAAAGTCAGTACACTTTTGAAAATTCCATAAAAACCCGGAAAAAAAATCGAAAGAAAAAACGGTCTTCAGTCTCAGCATCCCGAGGCCGAGGTCATGGGATGTTTTATAAGACAATATAAAAATGTTAGTTCAAAATTATGTTGGCTCCCTCTATTAACATAATTTTGAACTAAAATTTTTTATTGTCCCATAAAAAACCCCATGATCTCAGGATGCTGAGACTGAAGAACGTTTCTTCTTTCGATTTTCTTACGATTTTTATAGAATTTTCAAACGTGTACTGACTTTTTGCCCGCTCGTTATATGTAGGTCCATGGCCTACAAGTGTAAAAAGTTCAAAATATATAAAACAGTTCAAAATCAGTAAATAATATTAGTTAATTTTTCTATTTACTGATATTATTATAGGAGTATGAAAAGTTCATTTCTTACATTTATATTTGAGGCATTTGAATTTTTGTCATATGGAGTCAAGGAAGTAAAGTGAACCTTTAGGTAGTGAAATAACAATTCTATAGAAATGATTTACATGGCTTCTATCGAAAAAATACGAAAGATAAAAATACTTTTTAAATTTAATTTTAAAAATAAGAATCTTAAGTATTCTGTTAAGTAGAAATATTTACGTCTGTGATTTAGACTTTTTTCTAACTTTACAAGTATTTCACTTTTGATTTTTAATTAATCACCATTTACAGTTATACTTGGATGATAATATCAGAAAACTTGTAAATAGGGAAGATAATTTGTCAAATTTTGATTGCAAATATATTCTTAAAAATTGGGTTGTTTTAGTTACCTTTTTTTCTCGAGGTATTACTGATGTTTTTTACCATTGATTCATAAATAAATGTTCGACTTTTTTAAGCATGTATCCTGTCTGTACTAGATTTCACATTGTGACCGTTTCATGCATTGTTTTCTCTGCATAGCAATCAGTTCTGTAAAACTTGTTTTTCCTTTATAATCAATAGTATGCAGCAAAAACTACCAAAAGTAGATAGTAACTGATTTTGACTGCAGTACGTAAGTAGACATGAGGTAGTAGCAGATCTAAAAAATATTGACTGGTGGCCTGTGTCTTAATGCTATGTTTTCCCAATGTTACTTTTTAAAAAAAAAATAAATTTATTATTTTATTTACGTCTTTCTCGCTATTACTCACCACCCGGAGAACTGATCACGCAGTTCTTCACAAATCGCTTCGATATCTCCCCGTTCTACGCAAATAAAAAAAAACTTTTACTGCATAATTTATAAATAACTTATTAAATTATAAATTATTTAAATCATGTAGAATTTTTCATAACCATTAGTTTACTATTATTCATATATTTTAAAGGCTTTAGAAGAATGCAGCAGCTGAATAAATAAGTTTCATGATTAATGACGTATTTAAAAAATGCTGCATGGTAGACAGAATCTTTGTCTTGATATGGAAAATGGAATTTTATTTCAAAATTTGAAAAATCCGTAATGTTAATAAAAAAATAAATAATGTACAAATAAGTAATTAAAATAAATTAATTATAAATATTATGAGTATGAGTATTATAGCTAAGCAATGTTTATGTTACAGGCAATGTGATAAATCGGACATTATTAATAATGCCCGGGCAATGTGATAAATTCAATGGAATTTATCAACGGAATTTATAACTTTTCCCGCCTCCACTTCGGGCATTATTAATAACCGATTGCCCGATTAATCACTTTGCCCGTAACATTTATATTACACACAAATCCGTCTAGTATTAAAATTTAAACTTTAAAATTTCAGTATGGTCTGTTCAATTTTCTTTCAACCCGCATTAGGTTTAATTTAAATTTGATTACTTACAAAATGTAAAGTTCGGGATAAAAAGGGTGTTGAAATGGTTAATTGGCAAATATTCTTAAACGTTAATTTTAGTTAAAGTAACTTAAATGCATTTGCATACGCCTGTTACTTTTTAATACAAAATAATATGTTTTTGATCTCAAAACATGTTTTGATGCTCGGTTATTTTTAAACCATGCATTTTCGTTCAAATTTTATAACTTTTGACAACAGGGTTAGGACTTCTGAAAAAAAATTTCGAAATTCCCTAAAATATCCTTATGTGTATGTTTTTATTCCTTGAACACTTGTTAAGAACCTGACATTTGCAGGAAACCCAAACGGCGGTTCCGGGCCTCGCTCCCCCAAACGGTGCAGACACGTGGCTTGGGGCTGTGACGTCATGGATCAATCGGTTCCAGGGACTGCTGACTGGGTTCCAAGTTTTTCCGGCGCCATCCTCGGCGGTTTATCGCCAACCTCGGTGGCGTGCAGAAGAGGTCGTGACATTCTACGCCGCAGAATACCAGAATGTCAACACAAATTCTTATCGTCTCAGAACAGTTGGCTTGGGGGTGGGCGAAAGTTCGCGCGTGGGGAGGAGAGGAACCCCCGAAGGCAAACGATATATTTTTTTATGGTTTAAGGGAGAACCCGATTTTCGGTGGGCTGTAGGAATGTGTGAGAGGGTAATCATCTGAGATTGAGCCAGGTTTTCGGGAGGGGACTTTCACGTTTGGAAGTTTTGCGCTTTTTCGAGAGGCACGAGATTTTAGGTTTCGGAAATGGAGTGTGATGGTTATTGTTCAGGTGGACATATGTTTTTAGAAGTTGAAATGATAAAACCGGATTTTCTTATTCATAGTTAATTAGCAAAAACGTTTAACCCATTAATATACAAATTTTAACATTTGGAAATATGTCGGAGAATATTATGAATACTTCTCTAACATCGGATTTGGGTTTAGATTCGTTTACTTTTAACCACAGCATATTATATTTAAATCGCGTTGTGCATGAAAATCTTTCATACTGGTTTAAAACTGGTTTTAACTCAGTTCTATTTGAATATTTCAATTAAGTTTTGCTTTAGTTTAGAAACACATGTGGATTGATAATTTCTATACTTTTATTTGTAATAATGTTTCATTCAACTTGGTTTTAAATTAGTGATGGGCATGTATCGATACCAAATACTCGATACTTAAAAGTATCAGCTGTATTCGATACCTAAATAAAAGTATCGATACTTTATTGATAGGCTTTTTCTCTGCCTGCTGAATCACGCCGAAAGATCCTTGCACTTTGCGACCTCTACCTCTCGACTCTTTTTCTGCATTGAGTCACTTAATGTCCCACTTCACACAAAGTATCGAATCTATTTACAACTTGTTTTTGCAGGAATTTACATACCATCTCGACATTATACATGTAACACTCGAAAAATGTTAGAATTTTTTCGCTTTGCATTTAAAAATGACTTTGTGGTGTTATATTATGAAAATACTAGATACTTTTAAAATAGTTATCTTTTTTTATTGATCGTTTGATAACTTCTATCTTTTTTTTAAATTTCTATCCATGACAAAATTTCAGCACAATTTATGTAGGATTTAGAGAATTAATACATCGTTGGCTAAGAGTATACATAGACAGAATAGTTGATAATTTTGTCGAAAGAGTATAAATCATATTAATCTTTACCAAATGTGAGTAATATGTTACACAGATAAATGTGAATAAATGTTTATTATCCTCTTTGAAAGCTTAATAATCATCTAAAGCTGAAAACTTACGCATGTAAACTCAAGAAAATTACCACAGTGCAATTTTAATGGATTTTTCAAGAAAATTGAAAAGTCATTAAACTTATGTTGAGTAAATATTTGAGGCTCTGGGATTTAAATTCTCAATTTTATAGCCCAAAATATCACATTTTGTGTGTACTCTTACCCTCCTTTCTCCTATTACTTATTCAGTAACAATTTCAGATGTTTTCCTTATTTTCTTTTTCGGTATTGAGTGAATTTTAAATTACATCAATCCAATTTTAATGTAATATTTTATGGATTTAAAAATTTATTTTCGTACTAAAATTTTTATTTTACATCTAACTTTATTTTTTCTAATACTTAATATTTTCTAAGAATTTAAAAAATATAAGTATAAGTTAACTTAATTTAATTTTACTCTGTCTATAATTTATTTTTTATTAAGTTCTTATATTTAAATTTAATCAATGGGTTAAATCAGTTCGTTAATATTCAATCAATTAGTTGAAAGTTCAATATGTATGTAACATAAACAGTATTTGTTCATTAAAACTTATTGTTTTAAGATACAAACATGCGAACGAAATAAAGTTCACTCACAACATTAATTCATGCTTGGACGTTCTGTCATTACAACAGTATTTCGTGCTATTTCCGCATCACGTAAGGCCATAAAAAGCGCCCTACCTCCATTTATATGCATGTCTATTTATATGCATGGGATATATAAACTTACAACTACAGAAGAACTACTAGCAAAAAATTATAAAAAAAAGAAGGAAATAGTTCGTGTCCCGGTTTCTAGATATCCAGGTCAAAACAGGTGGGGTATGAATCACAGAAAGTGGATGGGTCAAGAGTTAAAATCAGCTAAAATAAAATTACCAGTGATGTGGTAAAAGAAGAAATCGTTCACACACAAAAATTAAAATGCTTAAAACTGGGTGTGTTTTAAGTTATCTGATAAATCGTCAAAAATAAGCAAATATTAAAATAAAAAACAATCAAAATATCTATGCTAAAAGTGTTGCTTTTGAATTTTATTATGTAATTTAAACATAATATAAGAACATTTTCAATACATAATACATTAAACATAATATAAGAACATTTTCCGATTGACGGTATTTTGCGTCGGGCTAATTCTGAAGTATTGGATTTTAATACCGTTCATCCAACAAAAAAAAGTATGAAATGTATCAAAAAGTTTAAAGAAAAAATCTCAAACTCCAACCGTGCATAATAGCTACTTAATTATAAATTTAATAATTTTAATTTGCTTTCAAACACTAAACTGCAATGAAACGTTTAATATTTAAGTAGGTTGCCTTTATCGTTTTGTACTCTTTGTTTTATGTAAAATGAAAAGGAATTTGTTTAAAATCTATATAATGCTTGAATTTATGACAAGCACTGTACTTACACATTTTTGGGAACCAGAATGTTTTACTGAATATTTCTTTAGTACATAGAAGTTTTTCTTGTATCTTATATGTATCTTAGGTATGCTCATTTTCACAAAAGTGAGTTACAAAAAGAAATTTTTAACGATTTATAAGTTATCAATATAGATTCATGAATATATTATGATTTTTTTTGTTATTTTTTTTAATTATGTGAAACAAAAATTCTATACAAATAAAAATAATTATACTAAAGAGAATTCTTTATTCCTTCCTCATAGTCCCTTTCAAACTTTTCTTTTTTTTTTCTGAGCGAGGAAGAAATTTTAATGTATCCTAAATTTTTTTGGGATGCTTTTTGTAGAGAAGCATATGAATAAATAATAGTATTATAGCAGAACGAAAAGTTTCATTCCATTCATGCCCACAATACACAGTGAAGAGAAAATTATAATCATCCCAAAATTAACAGAAAACTATTTCAGTTCTTATTTCACTAAAATATTTGCTTAAAAATATGCACTTCTTTCATATCTAATTCTTATCCAAATGATTCACAAACGTTTTACCCTTCACAACCCTGAACCGCTGTTATTCCAAAATAATTTTATTTATATGCACATTATGAGTGTTATTCCTCCTTTACTTATTAGACATGAATAATTTACTGATTTTTTTTTTAACAAAACCCAAAGAATTGATGGCTTTGTAATAACTATACACTGCTTCAGGTTGTAAAAGTGTTTTATCCGTATTGAAAGCTTCTTTCCAAGAAGTGTTGCAAGATATGTGCCCTGCCCGAGGCAATTTCCCACTTTTCTAAAGCTGGCTCCAAACTGTGTGAAACTCCCGAAATGGTAGACAAAGCGTTTTGATGACTAATATCGATCCCTGAAGACCTCGAGCGGAATTTTGTCATTGTCATTATTATAATACTCCGAATTAGTTTTTCAGTTTACTTTTAATACTTTGCAACATGTTTCTTGAAAGAAAATAGTAATTTTGTGCCTTTGTGAATAATGCATGAGCAAATGTTGTAACGTAGAGCTAATTTCATATGTTGAAAAGAATGTTGTTACTTTACTTTTTTCCGCGATAGTTTTTTTTTCTACCGCTAATTCAAAGCTGTGGTTCTTATATGAACCTGTGAGAAAATTGAATAGTCGAATGGATTCAAGAATTTGCATGTCACAAACATTGAGAATCTCAAGAAGGGGACAGGGGTGAATAAAAGGTACTGTAAAACAAGATAAATCGAAACACTTTTCAAACTTTTATCGTAAAAAAAAAAGTTTTTAAAAGACATTTATTTGGTGAAACACTTTGAGTGGAATATTCGGTTTTGTTCCGTTCTTCCAATTTTGAGCAAAAACGAAATGTGTTTTAAGAAATTTTTATCTCTTTTTTATGAATTCTAATGGTGTTCCGTTCCGATTCACCCCAGAGATAAGGTAAAATTGGAACACCGCTTAAAATCACTATTTTTCTGATTTATATTTTGTAATAGGTAATAGGCATCTATATTAATGAGGGGAAAAGACGAACACGTAACACATACTCACATTATGTCTTATTCTGTTATTTTGCCATGTTGGGGGACAGATATCCCCAAAATTTAATAACACCATACCTTTACAAAAAAAAAGTTGTTTTCAACAATAAACTTCAGAAATACCTTGTTATCCTTTTGTTCATAAAAGTAAAGAGATTAAAATCGAAATACTAAAAGAAATGTTCATAGAAATCCTGGAAATTTAATTAATCCCTTCTTTGTGGTTCATAACTTTTTTTTGGGGGGGGGAGCCCAATAGCCCTTTTCCCCAGATTTTGCCCTTGACACATGTACTTGTACAGTGTACACTATCAAACAGATAAAACAATTGCTATAACAATCTTAAATAGGACATTGCATTGCAGTTTTTTTCTTGTTTTTCACTAAATCACTAAATTAATTGCAAAACTCTTCTTGGATTTTGTTTGGCTGATTTCAATAGCTTATATACTTAAAATACTTATAGCTTATATACAAAATTAAAAGTAAAAACTATGTGTTCCGATTTACTCCGTTTTACCGTATATTCTCTAAAAATTTGACTTTTGAATTTACATGGATATAATTGATGGTGATATTTGCATTTATAATTGTTAAGCAAGTTTTAAGAAAAATATGTTTTAACGCAATGTTGTATTAAGAATAAAATCTAAAATCATCTTAAAACTTTATAGAAGTTTCAAAAGAGTTTTTAATAGTATTTCACATCCTAGGATATGACAGATCTAGAAACTCGGGTCTATCGACCCTAACTTTATAAATTTCTTAAATGGGCATATTTACGAGAAATGGACAGCTTTTTAGAATAATAATAGAAAATTATGTACCAAAAGCCAAATTGAACAGCATGCCCTCCCCCAAAGTAACTTGATTGTCCTCACTAGAGCCTTTTTCCTATATTAGCTTATGACGAACCCAATAATTTTATTTTTATACTTTACAAACCTTTAAAATTTTATAAGCATTTGCTTATAGTAGCTGTTTTAAAATTCCATAACATAATTCAAAGTAGTAATGTTACGCCACTTGAATACAGAGGTTGATCCTTAGGGACACTATAGAAGTACAGCTTCTCAACCAAGATAAACCATATTTATGTTTTTTTTTTTAGATCTACGATATGCTTGATATTAATTTCTTTTAATACTACTGCAATATTACTCTTTATCTTGACATAACTTTAATGTGTTCATTAATTGAAATCACTATTGTCCTTGATAAAAAAAAGTTATTTAACACCTCATAAGGAGATAACAATGCGACTTCCAATATAACTTTAAAGATACACTTTGAGCATCTTTATTTTCAAAATTAAAATGTAGTTATCACCTTGTAAGAAAAACCCAGAAATATATTCTTATTAAATTAGTGAAAAAGTTGTACTGTTCCTAAACTTAAAAAAATGTCAATTTAAGTATTATTTAAAACTACAGTAACGCACAAAAATGTTGAATTGAATGAACAATATCTACACTGAACACCAAAAAGTTTAAAATCAAGAGTATTAAAATATCTATCGTCTTCTTCTCATAAATTTCTCTCTATGTACACGAAACATTCCGCACAGTTACACTTCTGCAACAGATTTTCTTCCGTCGGAATTATCGCTCTGCAGATGCCTTTAGAGAGAAACTGCCGCATCTTTCCACACCTGGCGACTTTCTCGCCAACACTCCCCCCGCCAAAAGCAACCCTGCCCCCTCCGAGTGGAAACAAGGTTTTTGCAACTCCATCGCATAGCCGGGTGCTCCGGTGAACTGTTGTCTTTCCCTTCTAGCAGCATGGCAGTGGCAAGAAAGCAACTTTACAGGTCATCTTGCTGCATCGGAATGTCAACTGCTGCTACTGCTATGAGGAATAATAGGCAGTACCTGTAGAGTGTGTTGCTTTAGGGGTATGCGTCTGGCTTTGATGAAGAATTTTCTCATCCATTCCGCAGTCCATGTGTCAGAACAAGGTGCGAAGATCCCCAGCCCGCAGCATGAACGGCATCAAGAAGAGGTGAGTATTTTTTACCACAAGCTTTTTTCAATTTCAAATAAATAAATACGTGCACCTGTAATGCTTGGTTGAAAAAGAAACATACTGTCATGGATCTTGCCGCTTTTCTTAGTCAAAGCATGAACTGATGTCATGCTCTAAAACCAAGGTTTTAATAAAAGAATTAGTATTGAGCTGAATTTTAAGGACTATTTAAAAAGAGTTAATGATATGGATTTTTTTAACTGTTACGTAGTTGCATGCTTTGGCTGTGAATCAACCTATTGACTTGGATGATTGCAATAATTTTAGAAAGTTACAATAAGGTCGCTGACTTTGCTGTGAAATTTTCTATTACAGATGCTACAACATCTCATCATCATTGTGCGTAGTTAGCACGGTAGTTAATAAGTAGGTCTGTTGTTTTACATGTTAAACCTTATCCAGAAATATGTTCATTAAATAGTGTTGTAAAATATGTTTAGAATCTAATAGTCTTACATGTTAAACCTTGTTTGTATGAAATGTTTATATTAGGTACTTAACTATGTCATTAAGCGAAAAAGTAACAATACAATAAATAATTCATGAAGAAAATATAGAGAATTAAACTTACAAATTTTACATGAAATCGTTCAATGATTTTTTACCAAATGGATGGGTACTGGATTTATAATCACTGACCATTGTATTGCCCTAAGAAGTACCCACTCAGCATTACCCAGCCAGCACCTGTGGACCGGAACAACGGAGGTGAGGTACTGCTACCCGCGCCACAAACACATTCGCTCGTACAACCCCTTTTAACAGTGGGGCCACATTCATTCATCACACAAGGACAGAAACTAACATCCATGCCAAACGGGGATTCGAACCCCCAGACGTACGGCTTTGCAGTTAGATGCTCCAACCACTAGGCTAAGACGTCAGCAAAAAAGAAAAATAATTAGTTCAATGTGTCCTACTGGATGGGGTAGCTTAAACTTCCAGGAGAGCCAGGTTGAACCAATTTGAAATATAACTATTGACTAACAAAAATGATAATCTATGTTTTTATTCTCTGACCACTCAGTGAAACATCTGCTGAAACTATAATGATTAATATCAATACTAAAATGCATCATTGATTGAACCCTCTTAGTGGAAGTAATTTTTGTTGGTTTAGGGGTACAATCATGATTTTGTTTCTCTAAACTCTTTTCTCACACATCTGATTTACTAAAAAAAGTTTCCAGAAATGTTAGGTTGTCTGTGAAAATAAAATTCAAATATCTTCTTTTGTCAAATTAATAAATTCTCTAACACAAGTTAATTGTTTTGTTTTTAGGGTTTTATTATGGTTGTATACCAATTAAAGTGAAATAACCACTCACAGGCTCTTAAGATTTCATGTTCGGAAGGTCAACTGCATTATCTTCAACTCCGGTATCACTCAAATCGTCAAGTCAAACAAAAACTATTATACTTTACAGCTCATCTTTAGAACCTCTTTTTTTGATTTAAGGAATTAATTTTTTAGTGCACAATTTTGGATTTTTCTCAGCAAACTCATGTTTTTCAAGAGTTTTTTTTTATACCACGATAGCTAGGAATAAACTTGCTACTGTCATCTCTCGTTTTTTCCTTTGTTCCGTTTTTTGCTCAGGCAAAGAACGAAAGGCAGCAACCTGGGTTCAAACTGCCCTGCTGGTTCTACTAGGTACCCCATTGGCAGACAGTTTATGTCCTCTCGCCTCAGGACCCTCGCAAAAATTTAAGTACGATGCTTTTCAGAAGCTTATAGCTTATAGGTGCAAGGCCTTTTCACAAGTTAATGTGCAAGTCATTTTTTAAGATAAGTCGCGATGCCTTTTACAAGTTTACGAACGAGGTATCTTTTATGCTTAGACATGTGGCCTTAAGCCACACTGTTTCCTTATCTATGTTCATCATAAGTGATTCCCTCCTGTGAATCTCTGATTTACATAGAAAATTAGAGTAGCTAAGAGTGAAATGACAATTTACATTTTTCACTTTGGATGATTCCTCCAAAGTGAAGATCGAAAGTGGAAAAAGTCCAAATGAGCCTTTAGGCGTGAGGTCTTTTAGAAGCTTCCTTTGGAAGCTTAGAAACAAGGTTTTAACCAAATTCAGGCTGAATTCCTTAAACAAGTTTTAGGCACAAAGCCTTTTATAAATTTAGGAACGAGACCTTTCACACTTAGGAAGGATGCGTTTCACAAGCAAATCAAACAAACAAAATAGTACTTAAGTTAGGTGCTGGTATCTGGTACACCTGGGAAATATTAGTTACCCAAGGAATTTTAAAAATGGAACATTCTCATATTTTTTTAAAAACTGAAAAATAAAATGGTTCTAAATTCAAAAATCGGTGCCAAATTTTAAAAAAATTAATTAATTCATTACTTTAAAGTAAAAATTGAAAATAGCTTTGAATCCTAAAAGGATATCTATCGAATAAAAAATAAAATAATAATATAGGAATTGCCCATAGTATTTTGTTAAGAACAGTTTTGTTATAGTTTTCAACTCCTAATTGAATCTCTATTTATAAGAAGAAAATTGAGACCCAAAATGGCAATGTGACTTTTTCGGAATTTAAGTATCTCTACTCTATGCTTCGTTCTACACGTTAGCAATAAGAGGGAAAATAACTTGATCTCTAATAATCAGATTAAGCCCCTTAAAATTGGGCAGAATCTTAAAAATATTTTTTAAAAATAAATCATGAACTTTTTTCTCTTTAAATCTTGTTACACAAACATTTCCCCCAAAATTCCTGTAATTAAGGCAAAAACTTTAAGTGGAAATTTTTAAACCTTATTTTCCATATTTGTACTGTAAGCTAAGAGAAAATAAAATTTAATTTCTCTTTAATATCCAAATAAATGATTAACTCCATCGACATCTTTCTATTAAACTAGTTTATAGACATTGTTCATTTTATTTTTAAATTTAATTTATTTTAGTATTTCTATTTTTTAAATTTGCTCGCTCTAAACACAATTATAAATATAATACTAGATTTTAACACATTTTACTTCACAATGGGAAAAAATCCGGCAAACTTTGAAGCTTTAAAAAATTTTAAAGCATGCATACTTTCAAAGAACGTAAATCACACAAATACTGCCAATAAAGTAGCCTTTTCATTAAATTTTACGTAATTAAAAAATATGAAATTATTTTTTCTTTCGTAAGATAAACTAAATCCCGCTGCATGAAATAGGGTTTAGATTCATAAAAACTTTAACTTACTAAACGTTAGACCTGCACTGAAAACAATTATAAGTCAAGAAACAGCTCTGTCAGCCAAAGCTGCTAGAGCTTTTCTTTACATGGAATTTCTCTGTTGACTGAACTTTTTCTGTATGCTTCGATCTTTTTGCAACTTTAGGGAACTTTTCTGTGAAAGTATTATTTTTTATACACTAAAAATGGGCGAAAATGAGACACCATCAGTCTGTAGATAAACAATATGTAGTTAAATAAACTGAATGTTTCCAATGGATAAGTTCTCTAAAGTTGCAAAAAGATCAAAGCATACAGAAAAAGTTCAGTCAACAGAGAAATTCCGTGTAAAAGAAAGTTCTGGCAACTTTTGCTTCCAGTGCTTTTCTGTTTCTTGACGATTATATTTTGCAGTGAAGTATACTAGGTTTAAACAATGCGCTGATAATAATTTTTCCGCACAAAAAGTCTTGATAATATTTTCTTTAATGAAAATTTATTCAGAATTAAAAGACTCACTATGCCAATACTTTTGAGACCCGCCCGTACAAAATAATCCTTTTCCCCCTTATTATAGTAACACGAAAAAAATGTATTGTCAATAAATTATTTTTATAAATGTACACCTAAATTTAACTTTATCTATTTATAATTTCTCTGGTGTAAATTTTCCAGGAACTAAAAGTTTTCTATTAATAATGTAAGTCCTATTAAGATCGTCTAATGGCCTATTTTCAAATACTTTAGGCAAGGAAATGACGCGTAATCAATAATTATGAGAAAATTACAGTAATTATGCCCTTAATTATATTATCCAAAGTTAACCTCCCTTTAACATTATGAAACTTCGCATTATTTATAAAATGAAGTTTTGTTGTTTCTTCTGGGAAAATTATTTACTGGACAATTAAAGTGCAGTAGAAAACAGCTTATTCTTTAGTTACCAGCAAAGTTTCTAAATAATTCCAAGTTCTTCTTTCCTTTTTTGGAGTTCTTCGCCCACTGTGATGATCAATTTTCTTCTTCACTGAACAAATATACTGACAACTCTAAAAATATTTTCAAGGTTTGAATTTACGCTTGATTGCCAAATTCTGATTTAATGATTAAATTTTGAGTAAAATCGTAAAAATCGGGCCTGGCTGGTTTGAGGCTGTTTCGGTCAAAAAATAAAACTCAATCAACACCAAAATATGTTTAAACCTCGCCAAAACCGCCAATCCAGATAGGCATTATCTTCATTATTTTTCAGAATAATCGAGGCATCAATTTGAGGATCTTTCGTACCATAAAAAAAAAATTATTTTTTGTTACGAAAAATAAAATAAAAAATAATAATGATCACTGATAATCATAAAAATTATGATCACCAGTAATGGTTACGACGCTATTTTTTCTTTTCTGATCACCAAACGATGATCCGTATTTGATGATTATTATTAAAAATTATTTTTACTAATTATTTACTGCCTTATTTTTAAAAGTGGCAAATAAATATTGATTCTTTTTTGAGTTTTTTCTCCATCTCCATAATTCTCAATTTGAACCCTGATATTTTTATTTCGTCTATTTAGATTAATTTTTGTGTTTCAGGCAAATATGACAGCTTAAGCGTTTAGTGTGACTACTATTCAAATATTTAAAATCAGACGTCCATCTTTGTTTTCCTAAATAAGGTTTCAACCTTTTTCTTTTTTAAAACACAAGAAAAGCATGTTTACCAAAAAGATCTGTATCAAAAAGGTAATCCTTGCATGGATCAATGTGGGATAAAAGAATTGCCATAGCAACGACAGATCTCTGACCGATTACAAAGCTCATCTTTTCCCACATTTCCTAATCACAAACATATTTTGCTGCAAGAGTTTGCTGTCTTAGATATCTTAGGATATTATTCTTGAGAAACTTCAATTTCTAGACTTTTTCCAGATGTTTAAAGAAATATTATAAGTTATGTTGAAATGCAGAAGGAGAAAGGGTTAGTTGAAGGATAATATTTCGGCTTCTATTTTTAACCGTTTGTTCAAAACAACTTACTTAGTGCAATATTTTAATGGAGTTCAAAGCTCAATTGTCCAATACTTTGCCCACGTCTTTTAGACCCTTGGATTTATTTTATATGAATTTTTACGCTTGGAACTTTTTCAGATGGTCTTTTAGAGCTTATTTTATGATTACTTAAGTGGAACGGGATTATGTTAAGATAGTAGTATACTAATAGCCATATTCACAGCCATTAGCGTCAGTGTTAACCAGCAGCTAAAGAAAGAAAAATTAGCTTTTCGCCCACTCTGATTGGTGAATTCTTCTTACCAAGGATTTAACACCGACACTGATGGTTGTGAATATGGTTGTAAATGTTTTAACATAGTTGTGGTACTTTATAATTTGGGTACATTATTTACTACAATAGCAAAATGGTTCCGGAACCATCCGAATCTGAAGGAAAGTGGCAGAGGAAGAGGAACCGACCTTAAAAAACTGAGTTTGCTGGTAAAAAAATGGGGGGGGGGGACGACTTTTTAGTATCACAAAATGAAATAAGGGAAAAATCATTTTATTTATTTTGTCATGATTTTCAAGTGTTGTATTTAAAAATATGTTTCTTATCACCCCATTTGCTCCTTATTACCCCACTCTCCACTAGAATATAGTTAAATGCTATGAATTAAATATTCAAACTGAAAAACACAATGACTTATTTGAGTTATTAACTAATTACTTTTGAGGAGAAAAAGGTTATATTGACCAATTTCAACACATACAGATTGTTTTATATTTGATATCTTAAAGCCCCATCGGGACAAACCAAAGCAAAGACTCTCAGAACCCCAAATCAAAATAATATCACAAAAGGCCACATTCACGGTCACATCATCCCTTCAAAGGCACATAATAGAAAAATAAGGATCCCTAGGATGACGTATTCCGGGCCGCTGGATCTATTTTTAGCTCAGGATCACAAAAGAGCAAGCACATTGGATTTGGGACCTCTCGATCCTCGTTATATTCTGTCAACGAGGCTTATCGAAAGTTATTTCCGATATAGTACCTTTATATAGATCCGCTGGCCACAAATAGATCTTCGATCTAGAGCGACAGGTGGTGCATTGTGTGTGTGTGGGGGGTGAAGAATCTGGGGAACACTGATTTGATGTAACGTTCAAGTGAACGTTATATGGTGGTTGGGATTATCATAGAAGGTGAAATCTGAAGAGAAAGGAATCGTTAATTTGAAAAAAGGAATAAGTCCAAGTTTTGAGAAAATCGAAAATACTAATAAAGTAATAATAAAGTAATGGAATTTTCATAGTATAACAATTTTTATTGGAAATTCAGGACCCTATTTAGAATACAAAACAATCATCGAAAAAAATATAAGTATTTAAAAAAAATTACATACAGTTAAAAAATGTTGATGGAATTATTCCCTTTTTCAGAGTTTCAATTGAAAAAATACTTAATACTACTTAAATACTTCATTAATACTTAAAAACTTAAATTGAAAATTAAATTTTATTTCTGGTTAGTTCACAGCATAAAAGTGGGAAATAGAAAGACTAAGACCAATAAAATTGAAAACTATTATGAAACTGAGTCATTAAGGAAGTTTTATAAATATCAATATAATATTATCAACGGGGTCCAACATTCATTGGATGATAAAAAAAAGGTAAAAACATTTATAAATTAAAACCAGATATTGTTTTGGGTTAGTTTACAGTACAAATAATAAGAAACGAAATACAATAAATTAAGCTAAATTTTAAATTTAATAAAAAAATACAATGATTGAACAAAACATCGATTTCGTGAAATTCAAGGTGCTGCCTTTAGGGGGTATTTATTTTTCCCCTTTGAGTCTTCACATTCATGTGTAGAGGGAAACTCGGAGATTTTTTTTAAGCAAAAGTCTAACTGAACTCTAACACAAACCAAAAAAAGAGAAAAGTCTAACAAAAAGTCTAACTGACAATTCATATAACATTCTGCTTTGATTTTTACAGACGGTAGATTATGTCAAAAAACAAAAATAGTTAGAAGTCTTTAAGGGAAGAGAAAAAATAGTTTTTTATTCAAGAAATACTAAAATAATTACAACAGTTGTTACTTAAGATTTTTTTTTGCTTTTTGCTTTTGACATATGCTATAGACAAGGTCTGTAATCTGAATAGATTTGGGTTATCCAACTAGATTTCTATTGTAAACTTTTAATAGAATCAAAATAAGAAATTTATGTTTGTTATACATATGCGTGTTTTATAAAATTTCAAAGAAAAATTTTATTTTTAATTATAATCTACAACAAATTATCGAAGGGAAATAACTTACTAAATAAGTTGTTTTTATCGCAAAAACACATGAAACTAAATTCTAAAACTACATCTCCCTTTAATCGGAGCAAAGAACCAATCTAGTTTATTAAAAATGTTTCTTTCTTAAAAGCCTTTCAAATCAATTATGCGAAATGAATATCGGTAGTTAACATTTCACGTTTTGGTAACATATGCGTAAAAGGTTAAAAGTTAACTTTTAGCTAATGGTATTTAAACATGAATACTCTTTTTAGATTTATAGCTTCAATTTGCTGTGAAATGAATTTTAAATTTCTCGCTAATGGGAGCTAGAGATCAAATGTCAAGGACTCAAATTTTTATTTAATTTAGATGTTTCGTATTAATGACTCAGAATCGAAGATTGTCTGTGACTCTTTACTGTTTCAATCGGAGCTCTGGACTTGAATTGATTCTCTTATTTCCCTTTACAGGTTGAGTCGAACCTTGTCGGGACCTCGCCGATGTATGAAGTGCCAAAAAATGGTTTATTTTTCTGTGTACAGATGTAAACAATGTGGGTAAGTTGATTAAAAATTGGCAAAAGTTTATTAAATAAATTGTAGCAAAAATGAAAGTAAATGTTTTATAGACTGCTCGATTTCTTATACATAAGATTACTCAAACCGGCTTTATATAGGCTGTTTCAAAAGTCCGTTTCACGGCTTTTATTTGGAACCATCGTCTCCTAGGGCCATATAGGAGTAAGGCGTACCGTATCCCTAGGTAAATGACCATGCTGAATCCATTGCGATGACCTACAGCGTTCGTAGCGAAGAGATAAGAAAGTTAAAGAAATTAATTAAAAAACTAAAGAAGAGAGAACAAAAACTTAAGTGAGAAAATTGTTGGCAATATCATGAAAAACGCCGCAGAAAACATTTTCGAAATATCTTCAATATTCGAAGTGATAATAACAAGTAAAAATAGCAATTCAGGCCTCAAAAAAGTCTGAGAATTTGCAAATTTTTAAGTGTTATCACGTAGTTTTTGCTGGTTTTTTTTAGCTAAACAAAGACAGAATTTTAACTAAAAAAATCAAAAACACTTGCAAATTTGGGAACTTTTTCTTTTTTTGAGTACTGAAAAGTACTATTTTCACTTGCTAATATCTCCTCGAATATTGAAGATATTTTCATGAAAACTTTGAAGGTTTTGTTTTTAGTTTTTTAATTAATTTTTAAACTTTCTTATTTTGTCACTGGGGCAGCTAAACGTTATCTCAATGGATTCCTCACAGTCTTTTATCTACGGATACTTACTTCCATGACCCTAGGGGAGAGGTATATTCCAAATAAAAGCCGTGAAACGGATTTTTGAAACACCCTGTATAATTCTAGTGAAAAGATGGACCTATACCTTTTACTTTCATAATCAAATTTTAGGACATGTTTTTCTTTTTTAATCTTACTCTATTTTATGTTTTTTTTTTCTATTAAAATTCGTTAAAATTTTGAGACATAAAAGCTTTATAACAAAAGAAATAAAAAACCTTACTATTTTTTATTCCGTCTGGTACAAAAAAATAAACAATCTTAAATCTCGCTTTTATTTGAATTTCCTAAGTATTCGAAATGAACGTTTTATTAAGTAAAAATAAGATTTTCGAATTGACTAAAAATAAAAGCGCGAGCATAGGTTATTTAAAATAAAGAAGGAAAGAAAATTGAGAATTTCATTGTAAAAGAAATGCTTACATCATGCAAAAATTTGCATTAAACATAAAACATAAGATTCAACAGTTTAACATGAAATTAGCTCACTCCATTTTTACATTTAATATTTATTTTACTTATTACCATCACTTTATGTTACAACAACATAAGTTATTTCTTTTTACTAAAAAAACCCAATTTTTGAATTTTTATCGAGCATTTCAATAAAATCGCGACAGTGTAAAAACTTATTTAAATCTATTTCCTATTTTTAATCATTGTTACCGCTAAAAACTAATGTTTTTGAAAACACAGTTAAATACGTAAGTGGAATTTAAGTGCAGTTAGATAAATAAAACGAAGTAGTTTTACAAGTTTTTAAATTTTAGCTTTTATAATTATTTGCCTAGATTTAATTTAGTAATGCATATTTTATGTATGATGGATTAATTTTACAAAAATATATTAATTGTTCTACGCATTAAGTGACTGTTTATATTCTGAAAATTTTAAAGAGATTTTACCTTTCTTCTCATTGAACATCAATGTAGTTGTAATATTTCTGATTTCCTTTTCTCTTTTTAGTGAGTTAACCCACAAGCACTGCCTCTTCCATACGACTCAAAGCTGCAAGGCTAATGTATCGGATAGCTCAGATGTCTTTGCTCCACCTTCTCGAACAAGTCAGTTGAATTTTGTGTAGTATTAACATCTAAGTTATAGAATTTACATCCCTTCTGCTTTTTTTTTCGTTTAACATCAATGCTGATGCTATATAATCTCTTTTCACAGGCATACTTTATTACGTTAAAAGATTAAAAACTGTTTCCTAATGAATAAATGTTCATCTAAAACTTCCAACATGTAAAAAAATGCTTTCAAAGTTTGTCAAGAATAAATATTCGATTCATCCGATATTTGAATTTAATGCTTGGTTTTAAAAACCCATTGGTAAAATCTATTGTTTTCACGAGAATTTGAAGCCATAAACTCTTATAAATTTTGTATGGGGATTTCTAGTTTTTGTGATAGAACTCTTTAAATAATTATTAATAATAATTAATTTTGTACAAAATCCACGAAAAAAATATTCATGAATTGTCATTCCCGGGACCCAACCCCAAAATATTTTGTAGGCATGTGTCATAGTAATATCTTGCCTTATTACCCCTGTTAATGTGATGTCATTCATTCCTCAATCTCTTTTCGTTTGCACAGAAGAGTTTGATGGATGGCGATCTCCAGGAAGTGAGGCATGGCTTCGGTCGGACACGCCCTCTGAGCCGGCCAGCCCAGGGGCGGCCATGGCAGGGCTGCTGAAGATCGTGCAGTGGCTGTCGCACCGGAAGACCACCGTCCCTCCCAGGACCTCCGAAAAGCACATCCGAGGCAGGTTCGGACTCAACCTCAATGTGGAGGACAAGCACACGAAGAAAAAGCTCAAAACGCTCATCAAGAATTATAAAAAGTATGCAACTCTCATTTAAGTTATACTTCTCTTATTTAGAATAGGCGTTTGAAGGTCTTAATGTTTCGCCACTTATCTCCTCTCTTTCGGATGTTTCCCAAGTCCACTTGCTGGTAACATAAGCGTGATTTATTGTGGCCACTCATAAGGCCAGAGAAGCTCGAAATCTTGACGCGAAATAGTAGGCAAGACTTTCACTTTTCAACAGCGCAAAGTACAAGATTTCAGACAGGAGTTGCGCTGTTGTCCAAACAAGCTATGAAGAGTTACGTCTTGTATGTGTCCGATTGGTAAAAGCTCTCATTGCAATCAGTGTCGGTATTAACAAGAAGCTAAATAAAGAAAAATATATTTTCGCTGATTCTGATTGGTGGATTCCTTCTTTGACTAAATGCTGATGGCTGTAATATGGTTGTAAATGTACGTTAAAATTAAGTAAGCAATGATGTTTTCAGGCAAATGTACGCGGCCAGCAGCGTGTGTCCTCCGGTTCAAACTGGCAGTCTTCCCGAGAGCCGGCACTCCTCTTCCCGAGAGCGCCCCCCTGAGCTCATGTCCCCTCACAGCAGCGTCTCCTCCCACAGCTCCTCCTTCATGTCCCCCGACACCACCCCAGACCCCACCCGAAGCAGAAGGGACAAGCTGATCAAGCAGGCCTCCATCAAATGGTAAAAATGCTCTACTTACTTCTCTTTTATGCTGTTTTATAGTCTGTAAGGGAGAGTTTGCATAAATCTGTTGTTGCCGTTTGGAAATCCGAAAAGACTAATTAGGCGAATCACAGTTTGAAAGTTAAAAATTAAATATACTTTTATTTCTCTGTAGCCGGATTCCCGAAGTGCAATAAATCTTAACAAGGGGAAACGCTCCTTTATTATGCACCCCGTTTCGTTTCTCAATGAATTAACTATCGTTGGAAAAATTATTTATAGAAGTGCACCTATATGATAGGTTCTTAAATTCTCTGAAGGATTTGTTCTTTACTTGTGTTCTATAAAGATACTAAGTATCTTCCCGTTAGGGCTAAGTTGCTTAATTTATCCTTTTCTCAACTAACTTCGTCCTTACCTTGAAATGTGGAAGAATTACGAAGGGAAGTAGAAGTATGTAAGAAAAATGAGAATAGAAAAAGGGGTAGAGGTGAGAGGGGAAATGAGAAAGAGAATGAAGAGATAAGGCAAAAGAAATTCGTATATCCATTTCCAGTGCACTTCATTCAGTCCAAATCTCTCAAATACTGTGATCTACAAAATATTACCTTTAATCATTTGAAAGAAAACCATGAGATAATCAATCTTTTTTAACCCTTGCCTAATCATCACAGCTTCATCGAGATACTGTACTAGAAAATTTAGAGAAACACAACAAAAAACCAACTCCACATCGAAATCTATTAAAATCCTCCGTGGGCTTTGCCGAGGTGGTCCTGTCTTACTGACAACTCGGTTATACTAATATGTTGTAAAACTGGCTTTCTCCCAGGGAACGTGACGTCGTCAAATCCTCGCTGATCGCCAACCACAGCCTCCTGACGGCCAAGCCTTCTTCCGACCGCTCCCGCCACCCCTCTGTCTCCCCCAAGCCCTCTCTGCGCCACAACGACCCCAGTTGGCTGACGGGGGGCAAGGGGCTGTTCGGAAGGGACCCCAAGACCGCCACCATCTCCTTCGGCCGCCCCCCTTGCCTCACCAAAGCCAAGACGCTCAGCATCGAGAGCAGGGAGTGCCAAAACGAAAGCCTCTGCGCTACCTGGCCACCTGCGGGGAAGGCAGGAACCATACTCGGTGAGTTGGAAGGGTTTTTTTAAATACTGGTTACTTGGGGTATCATCCATCTACCAAATATACAGTTGTAGAAATGTCATTCCTACTGTATTTTACATAAATTTCCATTTTCAACAAAACAACCCCTAATCAAGCGAACCGCTAGGTTTGCTTTTTGGCAGTACTTGAAATCTCTGTAAAACATGTTTTTCCTTTATATTCTTCTTAATGCAGCGAAAACAACCTCTTCTTCTTCGTAATCCGACACTGTTGTTATAGCTTGGTACGGGTGTCCCAAAAAAGACACATTACATTTTAAAAATCAATATCACAAAAACTAAAAATGATGAAAAATATGCAATTTCTTGCATCCTACTCTAGAGACCAAATAATTTTGTGACACAAATTTTCGTTAATCGTAGTTCCCAAATATTCCAACAGATGGCAGCACTATTTTCATTATCTCCAATCGGAAGATTTATCCTTTCATACCCTGTCGGGGGATTTGGGAACAATGTTTACGAAAATTTGTGTCAAAAATTCTTTTGTCTTCAGAGTAGGATGCAAAAAAAACCCCCACGTATTTTTATTTTAGTTTTTTAATTAATTTTTTTAAAAAATGTGTCAGTCTTTTTTGAGTCACCCATTGATTGTTTATTGGCTCTTAATGAAAAATTATTAGCATACAACACTGGTTATAGGTGGGATAATTTATATATTTCTGGTGTAATATATTGTATATTTTTATTGCTATTTCTGTACGTAAGTATAACTTTAATTTTAATATTATGAGAAAGCTGTTTTATTACACTTTTCTGATTGCCTTGAAATTTTCAGAAGAGATCGTGGATGAAGGAGAAACAGACTGCATCGAAGAAGCAGATGAAAGCTTTACTTTCAGGTAATTAAAACCTCATTTACACTGTTTCTCGTTCAATGTTCATCATGAGTGATCTTCACCGAGGAATCATACATCTGCATAGGAAATCGGAGGAAAGAAGGGAGAAACGACAATTTACACTTTTCATTTTGAATGATTCCTCCAAAATGAATATCGAAAGTGAATAGTCTAAATGAGCCTTATCGCTAACCAAGGCTTTGAAGAATAGTTAGGTTGAAATATCAAAATCCCTTCAATTAATAGTTGGGAATCTCGTTTTTAACCTTTCGTTTACAAAGTTCAGATAATATTTAAGGTTGTATTTTTATTTGCTAGTTTTCTGATGTACTTATTTTATTTATAGTGACTTCCGTAGTGATTCTCAAAGTGGTGAAGAATCCTTAAAAGAGTGGTACATTCCTTTCGGTGATATAGAATTCAAAGAAAGAATTCGAAAAGGTCGTAGAGGAGATATTTACAAGTTAGTATTTATGCTATTTATTTACAGTTGTCAACAATAATCGTTAATATTATCTGTGCAGTTAGAATACGATGAAAATTAATTAGTGTTTTAAATTTAGTAAATAAAACTGATATTTGGTAAGACAACTAAAAAATATACTCCTTAAGTAATTATTGTCATTTCTTTCTATCATTATGCTTTAAAATACAGTTTTCATGTTACTATCTTTTATAAACCTTAAACCTTTTATGAGAAACAAATAGCAATGAATTTTACTGTTTAATAATAAAATTCTTGATTATGTTTCCATAACAGAGGTAGGTGGTACGGAGAGGTCCTAATATACACTATCCATGGGAGTTGTAGTGAAGAACTGAACCACTTTTTGGACGAAGTAGCCCAAATGGGAATGATAAGGCACGAGAATATTGTTCTCTTTATGGGAGCCTGCATCGAACCTGAGAGACTAGCTGTCATTACTAGGTAAATAATTCAAGCTCAAGAAAGATTTTAAAATTATGCTCGTGTTTAGAATATACTATATTTCTACCAATCCTAAATCTGTATGATGAGTTCAGAATTTAGAAATTTTGCTAAACAAGTCTTAGTAATATTATTTACTAAACAAAAGTTCTTCGTTTGCATGAAAATGTTCAAGATTGCTACTCGAAAATCTGTGTAAAATAATAGACCAGGAATACTTTAAATTACTATATCATATTTTTCTTTGCATTAATTCAAAAATTTTAAATACATATTTTTAAGCAAAGAGGGAGTATATATTGCTAAAGTCAAATCCGTAATGTAAGTGCAATGGCTATAACTGTATAACTGGTAGGATTATGCAATGTAGTACCTGGAAAAAAATATTATAATATTCAACTTCATAAATAATTTTTTTGATAAAGCTTATAACATTCTTGTAAATTTCAAAAATACATGCGCTATACATTTAAGTTTGAAATATTTATGTTTTTCAAGAATGCGTAAACTGCGTATTAATCTAGTAATCAAAATTGTTAAATCTTATTTATAAGATAAACTTGATGTTTGTTTGTCTTCATACTAATTATAATAAAGAAAATGTTGAGGTTGTTTTTGTATTGCACAAAGAAAACCTAACAAGAGTAATGAAAAATTAATGAATATACGAGTACATGAAGAACTTTAATTAGGTTAGGAAGAAGATTAATCAAAAGGAATATTTTGGTATTATTGGGTATATTTTCTAAAATTACCCTATATATAATATTCTAAAATATTAAGCTAAAAAATAATATATTTCTTTCTTTCAATAAAGTAAATAGTTTAATGGAAACTTTTATCAAACTTTTTAATGTTCTTTTAAATTGTGAAACTAATGGAATAATTTCTTTCTATTTTAGTATGCGTAAAGGACCTACGCTCTTTGAATATCTGCACCTCAAAAGACACAGATTGCCATTCCATTCTAAGCACAACATTGCGAGACAAATATCTCAGGTAAAAACTATTCAAATATTTTTTACATTCTTTTAGATTTAACTCCTAAAATTATTTTCAAATAAATTAAAAATAAGTATGTGAAAATTTCTAAATAAGGGTAAATATCGTATTTTGGTAAAATTGAATTTTCTTTAACACCTAAATCCTTTAACTGTTACCTAAACCTTAAAGTCTTAATTTTTTTAAAGTTAAAAAAAATTAAGGATTGAGGTAAAAGTTCATATGTAATATTTCAGAACCAACAGTATTTAAATCAAGTGTAATTTTTAAAAATATTTTTTTACATGTTATAGATATATTTGTGACTCTGACTATTTGTGACTTTGTTATCGTATTCATAAAAGTTATTTCCTTCTAACTTTTAGGGTATGGGATATTTGCATGCCAAAGGAATTGTTCACAAGAACCTTAACTCTAAGAACATTATATTAGAATGCAGAGTTAAAGTGTGCATAATGGACCATGGAATGGCAGACAAACAATTAGACAGGTAAGTCATGCCGTTAGTTTTATCGTTAATTTATCGTTCTATTAATAATTAAAGCAAAAGTTGACTGTTCACACAGAGCTGAGATTATTTAGCAATTTTTATTATAGGAATGACTACGGCTGTATTCCCAGAGGCCATCTTAGTTACATTAGTCCTGAGTTAATGTCTTCTCTACAGATTGATCCACCCTTTGTTTCAACCACTGAACCATGTACTCAAGAATCTGACATATTTGCCTTTGGGTAAGTCACATTTTTTAGTTGTTTATTAAAATATATCTAAGAAATATATCTCAGAATATACCTAATGCAAGTTTTAATTAATTTAATTTTAAAGAAAATTAAATTAATTAATTTAGGAAAATTTTGACTTATTACAGTAATTTAAAACGATCAATTAAGTCACTTACATAGAAGATTTAAAGTGGGGGATATGCAGATAAGTGTTTAAATAAAAATAGCCTTTTTAAATGCCAGATTATTAGGTTTCAAGTTGCATACAAATAGGGTGTTAAATAAACTATCTTAAAATACAGATAACTTTTTCTCAACTTATACAATAAGAAAGATAATGTAAAATATACTTCAGTGCTTTGAGAAATTGCTAAAATATAATCATACTATGCATAAATTTAAAGAATTTTTATTGGAAAAAGGGCTTACATGTATCTTAAAATATATTCAGCATTTCTCTTCATTTTAAAATTAAACACTTAAAAATCAACACAGCTATTTTTGGTGACATTTTTATTTTTTCAAAACATTTAGATCTCATTTTGTAACTTAAAAAATATTTTTAATTAATTTAAAATATTAACTTCGGGATAAGGAAATATAACAATTAGTAATTAGAAAATATAAGAGTCGTAAAATCATGAATAGTCTTTCAAAAATATATTTATTAATAGATAAAGTTTCAAAAAAGTTAAAAGTATTATATCAGGAAGTAAAGAAACATTCTTAGAGTTCAAACTGATTTATTTTTCCATTTTGCATTCAATCATACTAGATATCAAAATAAACTTTATTCTGCAGAAAAGAATAATAGATATATTTATTTCATGGTGAACTCCTGTGGAGTTCTAGTGAGGGCTATATTATAACATTTATGACCAAAGAGTATGAAAGTTCCACACCTCTGTTTTTTTTTTCTACAGATCTCTCCTGTATGAACTACTCGCCGAGCGTTTTGCCTTCCACGATCAACCGCCACACGCCATAATCTGGCAAATTTCAACGGGTAAAACTGCGCCTTTGCACAACTTTCGCTTCATCAATGGTCTTAAGGTATATTTCATCACCAACACGGCCAAATTACATGATGATAATTTATATAGAATGTGTTTCTAATTTATTACTGTTTTTAACGTACTTTTCTGTTTTCCAGACTTTAATAAAACGTTGTTGGTTTCGTAGTCCTGATCAACGACCTCCATTTTCAGAAATATTGCACGTTTTGCAAGAAAATGTAAGCTAATACAATTTAATTGTTTTGAAAAAGCTATCAGCTTATTATAATAGCATACTATATCAATCGATAATAAATGACATTATGGTGTATGTGCATGTACAGTACACACTTGGGAAACATTTTAAATCATTTTTTAAATTATGATATTTTTGTAATAAGTAGTTACATACTTTCAAAAACGATTAATTATCAAAAAGCAATTTCAGTTAATTAATTATATCATTAATCAAGACTTCATGAGCTAATTAGCATGTTTTTGAAGTGACTATGCTCTATTAACTATACTCTTATCCTTACTTTGGCATTTACACTTTGTTTCTAAGGTAATTAGGTGATTTTTAAGAAAATTTTTTCTTATAGATAGCCTCAAAATATTTTTCTTTTAAATTTTATTTCTTAAAACATAATTTATTTGAATTATGAGAGTATGAAAAAGCCAAAAACATCCGCCATACTATGCAGATATTTATAGAAAATATTTTATTCTCTTCCATTTAGGAATAAGATAATAAGTCTATTGATAGAGAAGTTTTCTAGTGAAGTGTATAAATTTGCAAGCACCTGAGGGTTTTAATATCGGTTGATATCAGAGTAATATTATAATTTGTAATCTACTGTAGGGTATATCTTATCAGAAAAACTATTGGTTTCATTATACAAAAGGTGCCACTTGTTTTTTTTTTTTTTTTGTTTGTTATACTGGATAGTGGATTACAATGGGGGGCCAACAATAGCCAAGAAGAGTGGCACCCGGTTCTATAATAGCACCGAACTATTTGCTAATTGCAGTATTAAAATATCCTCTATAGCACCTAAGAGATGGAAAGGCAGAATTTCCTCTTTACCTTCATATCCATCCATGTTAGTGAAAATATGTGCCTGTAACACTTACTAATGGGGTAATTTATTAAGAATATGATTTACATAATGTTATTTTTTCAGGTTTCACACCATAGACGCCATAGTTGCTCGGAACCAGACCTCTTGCACCACACTGGTCAGATCTCTGGACGAGGACTCTGTACATAAACCACAGATGTGATACAAACAAAGACTCATTAACCAATTAATTAGCAAAAGAAGATGTGATGGACTTATTTCCCACGTAATCCAGATGGCAGCACTGTAGCTACAGTTGACCGAAAAGCAAAGCACCGAAACATCTCTCTCATCCTGTTGTTGAAACTTTTTGTGTAAATCTCTAAAATACGTGCCTTTGACTAAGGGTAGTCGATGTGTGTAAGAAAAATCCGCGAATAGTCGAAGTGAAGAACTAATGTTTTAGAATCTTATTTGAAGTTAGACTTCAAGTTTGATCTGAATATGACTGTAAATAATGATTTTTTAAAAATTTAGAGTGGTTGCATTGTTGCAACAAATACAGCGGAGAAAATTAATTTTATCTGAAACGAAACGTTTTTGTGTGTGATAGCTATTCTTGATCCATTTAATTTGATGAATACTTCTGTGCTTCGTATGAGTTGTTATATGAATCAATCTTATATGAAACTAAGAAATTTTTGTTTAAAATATACTGTGTTTCCACCTAAAGAACTATTTAATTCCGTAACTAAAAATAAAACAAATAGAAAAACGTCTTAAATTTCAAACACTAATAATACCCAATAATTAATACCCAAAATGTCAAGGTGGGGCACCTTGGGACACTCAAGTGTGGGGCACCTTGGGACATGTTAAAAAATACCCCAAAATTTTCAGGAATAAAACAAAATTGTTTTTTATTAAAAAATTAAATAATTTAAGAATTTAGACGATTATAATTTAGATTTTAGAAAGTGGTGCAAAAAAGTTTCTGGAAGGAAACAAAAAAATCAGTCATTTACGTCATGACAAAAATGAGGAAATCAGTGAAAAATTTTTAATAAAAAATATTATTGATGGCTAATTTAAGATTCTTAAGCATAGCTTTATCATAATTTAATATGTTATTTTGAAAAATATAAAAATAACACAAGTTTTTATGTTATTATTGGAAGTGTCCCAAGGTGCTCTACTAGTGGGGCACATTGGGACATTGAAAGAGGGTTTTTAAATTTCTTATTATAAAGTCCCTAAAAGAGATAATTGGTTGGAAAAATTTTTATTAGATGCCCAAAGGACTATATTTAATATATTAACTGCGTTTGAATAAATATAACGGTATGAATAAATTAGAAAAAGAATTTAGTAAAAAGCGTCCCAAGGTGCCCCACTCTCCCCTAATTAGTACTGGTTATGTGTGTTAACGCTTTGGTGTATTTGAATGTTTTTTCTACAACATTAAATCAGATAACATTCATGTTTAGAACAATATTCAAAAATAATGAAAAAAAAAGAATAAATAAAAACAACAAACTGTTATTTGGATATTTCTTCGAACTACTATTTTTATATATCAAATGACTTTATTTTGGTAGATGTTTGGAAAAAGTGATTGTTAAATAAGTAATTAAAACCCTATTCAACGAAATCAGTGTACAGCAATAATTTCGGCACAGTTTTAAAAATTTTCATAACAAGATTTTGAAGTAAACAACGTTGATACATTTTCACAAATGCAGGCAAAAATTATTGAATTTTAATGGATTTTTAGCTATTTAAAAACAAAAATAATCCCCCAAAATCCACGATCAAAAATATATAGTATTATAAAATATAAATTTTAAAAATACTTGAAACTTAGATATTAATTTTAAGCTGAATTTGTAAAATAAATTTTAATGGATTTCTGATACATTTTAAAGTTAAGTGTATTTCTTTTAAAATCGTATCCTTAACAGAAAGATTTTGTATTATAACAAGTAATACAATTTTTACTAAATGATTAAAATAAATTATTGGTTAAAAACAAGTTTTAAAACACTTTAAAAATATGAGTAACGCCATTAAATCTTTAGAATAACTCCAGAAAGAATAACAGCCATAAGAAAGAATTACTTCTCTCCTTTTTTTTTTTTAAAAAAAAAGCAACTCATGAGAAAACTTTTTAGATTAAACTATACTCTTAATATTATTTAAAATGTACATCTCGATTTAATTTTTCATCTGAAAACACGCCTTTTCTTATAATACACTTTTTTCCTTTTAACTTTCACAATAAAATTAAGACACATTCCCACTTTTAATCTATTTATCTGTGTGTTTAACTAATTTTTTTTAAAAAATGGTTTTAAAAGTATCATTTAGCCATCGGGCATTCTTATTAATAAAATTCTTTATGCTTTTAAGATTCATGTTAACTCCTTCAGTCCTAAACGGTGTAGAATTAAATGCAATCTAGGCTGACGTTAGGGTTAAAGAGTAGTCAGTAAGAGCTTTATTTCGGTCAACTGTTTTTAATGATCGAAATAGAACACGCGTTAAGCTTCCTCTTGATGGCGCTTGACTTAATGTAATTCAAGTGATATATACCATGAATATATTTTCCCTTTTCAGAAATTGAAACAGTTTTATAATACTTTCTGTGTAGCAAAGTAGATGTTATATATCTTTTCTGACAGGACTTGTCATGCAGCACTGTTGGTCTGTATGCATTGTAAATTACTGTAATATGGATTTCAATAAAATCTTCCACTTACTTGTTCATCCATTATTAAAGGATATCGTTTGAGAGCCGGAATTTATTATGTGTCGAATGGATTTATATAATTACTTTCAAGAACAACTGAACATTTTTTTTTATATTTAGGTTATCTCATACTTAAAAATATTTTGACTGAGAAATTTCTTTCTCAAATAGCGATTAGAAAATTATGGTGAATTCAGATTGTGTTGTGTGAAATACAGTAAAGAACTTTTGGTTGGGAATAAATATGACAGCTTGTTTCCTAATGCTATTGAATGAATTGAATTGAATACACTATTGAAGTGTGTTAACAGAACAATTTCTTTGGAATGCTTAACCGTTTTTTAATACACTGAAAACAATGGTAAAATTTTAAAATTAGTAATTATACCCTGTTTAGATTATTGCTATTAAATATGTTAAAAAACGTTTCATTTTATGTAAACTTACTGTGAAACAACATTGTATTTTATGAATTAAAAAAGGATAAGGGAAATTCTCCAATATTCGAATTATTAAGAATAAACTGTATAACAAGTATATACATTTTGAACTGGAAAAATGGCCTGAACGTTTCAATAAATAAGTTTCATTTCAACATTTGACTTGAAAGCTGTTCCAAATTTTGCGTTTAAACGTAACCAATATTGGACCCCAAATGGTTGAAAATAGAAAAGAACCATCATGAAGTCGAAAATTTTAAATAAGTATTTATTTAATCGCATCACGAAATATCTCATAAGTAGTATGTTTTAAATGATTAATATTACAATAAATACATGAAATTATTTTTTTTGAACATGAATATGGCATACTTTGAAAATATCACTTTGCGATTTGCAGTCCATATTCTCATATTAAGTTAATTTCACTTGCATTCAAAAATTAAAAAAGGGACACAAATAATTACATTTAGCAATTTGTTGTTTTATACCTCTTTTTCAATTTTATTTTAATATCCGAGATCAATTTCTTGTTTCTAAATTGGTGCTTCATCCTAAATTTTTCTTTCGAAGCATTGTATACATTTATTCCTGGGGCGTGTACCAGAAATGCGTTTGAAATAATGTGAAAGTCATAATTCTTCATGCACATCTCAAAAGCCTGTAATGAAAGAGTCGTACGAAAAATTAGATGCGATGAGTCATCATAGAAAAATAGGGTTAAGATAATGTTAATATTACCAATATTGTTGATATACTCTAAAATATCACACTTGGATTTTTTTTTGTATGTAAGATATTAGAGTTAAAAAAAGGAAGTTTAATATTTTGATATCATGGAATTAAATTTAATAGCTCTAAGGTATGATAATTCACAATATCAAGTACAAAATAAAAATTGTTTGAATGCATAAAAAAAGAAATAAAAAAATTAAAGAATGATAACATTTTTTAAAATTAATTGAAGTTGATCTTATTTGCTTAACACCATTTAAAACTTCTAGTAATTAATTAAATAATTTTATCTTTGAAGGGAATTGAAAAATACTTATTTTTAATTCTAGTTCTTTCAAACAAACGGACATTTTTTTAAAGTTTGCAATACCATAAAATACTAACCATTTGCATTTTGTTTTGTTTCCCTTCCCAGCTGAGGCGGATGTCAAATTCTGGATCATTTTTAGTTCCAATGAAAAAGGGTTCCCATTCTTGAAGGTTGTATTTACGACTTCTTTTCACAGTAGTGAAAACTTTCATAGTTTCCAGAGTTTCATTTACTTCAGATTTAGCATGTATCTATAAATGAAAAATCGTATTTTGTTTGGAATAAAAGTAATATTGAATTCCTTTCATCTTATTCTGTTTTGAGAGAAATAATAATAAGAAAAACCAAGAGGAGAAGGGGACTCAGTACCAAAATTTGGCCAAAATATCGATTTTGAGATTTTTGGTTATTAATATAGTTTATACTCCTAAAATTAATTATCCAAAATTTCAAACCGATTGGTTTATTCTAAGTTTAAAAAAAAATGGGTTTTTCAAAAGCACTTTTAGCTTTTTTTTTAGTTTTGGTTTCGAAATTTTTAGTTTATATCAGTTTATATGGTTTAATAACACATATTTTTTTATAAACTGAATCAAAATTGTTTGTGGTTACTTTAATCACAATTTATGCTTGTTTAGAAACATGTAGCGCTTGTTTTATACTTTTGAACTTTTTTCATCAGTTGCAATCTGAAAATATCATATTTTTCGCGTATTTTTAAAAATAATTCAATTTTGACACCTATTTAAGTGTTTTATATTAATTTATTTATCTGTTATAAAGTAACTAACATTATTTGTGCGTTACGTTCCGAAAATTAATTTTTGAAGAAAAAAATAAATTTTTTCCCGTTACTAATATTTATCTCCTTCTCGCTTAAATTTCAAAAATATTAATTAAAACAGTACATTTTAATGTTTAATAATGTTAATAAGCATCATAAGAAAGAGTAAAAAAATAATTGAGGCGTTATTTTAGTGTTTAAAATTGTTTTCATTGTTTTGAAATTTTTGAATTGGTTTTTCTCAAAACATGGTTTTATTAGATTCAAATCCCTAAAGCTTTTTTCCTATTAGACCAAATGGTATGAAACTTGATATTTATGTTCTATAAGGTAGTTTTAACAAATGATAGAGGAGACATTTTACATTTTTTACCCACAATTTGTTTTACACTGCATAATAGGACAAATTTCTTAAGATTTTCTCGCTTTTTAATAAGAAACACTAAGAATTTTTTTTTCTCAAAAACTAATGTGAATATCCCAAATCCCCCTGTTAGAATCAAAGTACAGATCATACTGTACATACCAGTAAAAACAGAATGTGAAAATGTTGACAAATAAAGGAGGAGTAGCGTTTTGAAATAGTGTTAAATTTCTTAAATTTCAGATGTTTTTTTTAAATTTTTCAAAAAATAATTTTTTTTTAAGACTTTTTTTGCTTAATATCATATTATGAGATAGTAACAGATAATTTAACCACCTTAAAACCCCCAAAATCCCTAAAACAAAAAAAAAATTTTTTTTGGTACCGAGTCCCCTAGAGAGGTAAAGAGAATAAAAGAGACAAATTATATTCGAAAAATTTAAAAATGAGAGAGAAAATTTTACAACTCTCAATTTCATGTTCCCGATATCTCATAGTAGTCAAGTAGTTTTAGTAGTGTATTGGACCGTTGTCCTATATCAGACCGTTGTCCTATATATGGACCGTAGTCCATATATCAGAATTTTTTTTTAAATTTCTTTTTTATATGTGAAAGTATAGCTTATAATGATAATGTTTTTAAAGATTTACGTTTTTCCTATGATTTTATCTAAGAGTGGTGCAATATAGGTTATCTTCTGGAGCAATGTCAACTACTGATGTTTTTACCTTACTTGGTCAAGGTCATTTTAGTGTCCAACTTACCATTTTCTCATTTCAAACAAAGCTGCCAGCTATATCTTTTCCTAAATATATATTTTTCTTTGAAATTTCCTCTGTATTATCCTCTGCACGCACTTTTTACCACCACTGCTAATAACAAGTTATGATTTCATACTACAACCGGGTGCCACTTGTTTTTTTTTTTGTGTTGCCAAGTAGGGCGATAATTCATTCTATAGCAACACGGCGGATATACTGGATAGTGAATTAGGGTGCCAAGAGTAGTGCCAAAACAGTCACCAAGAAGAGTGGCACCCGGTTGTATAGCACCCGAGTTATTTCTAAAAATGCGAAGGATGTGCATTGTGCATTTGAAAAAAAATGAACGTTCCACTACAATAAATCAAATGGTTGATAAGTCTGATTGAGAGAACCTTCTTGTATACTGACCTCATCATTTAACCATTCTGTCAGATTAGGAATTCGGTGACAGATGTTGCACCTGAATTTATGGAAGGAGATAACATGTTTGGAAGCATACATCTTTTTAAGCTGAATTTTACTTGTCGGGACACGATGAGAAGATCCAACTTCAAATACCGGAATTACCCAGACTTGAGGTTTATCCTCTATATCCGTGTTCAGGAGCATGCGTCCAAATTTCGAAGGGATTCCAGGGCTTGGATAAAGCTCGATGTCAATTGAAAACACGTAAGGCGTTAAGCTTCTGTTCCTAGCTAAGTTACGCCCCACATTGATAGGATATGTATCTTCAGACCTAAAAAAATATTAACTTTTTAAATGCATAAAAATAGCAGATTGAATGGCACACATACACAAAGGCTTATTTGAATTTTTTTTTACTAAACTGTGGCCTTAATTTGAGGAAATAATATTATATTATGTTAGCATTAATTCTAGTTTTACTGGTTATAAATTTTGACGCATAGGGGAAAGGAGAGTTAGAGCGTTTTTCCCTTGTTGGTAACATTGAAAGAAGATGCAGTGTAGCTTAACAACACATGTAGCTTAAGCTATCATAAAAGACTGTGATTATTATTTTCATCCTTTCTGTGTTTTATTTATCAGGTAAAATATGGTTTCAATGAGTTAGCATCTTATTTTTCTGTGGGGATTCTTTACTTCTTTTATTCATAAAGAACTAATGATCGCTTTCTAAATAAATGTGATGTAAGGTGTTCTTCCTCTGAAGAACGTGACATGGTTTGAACTTAACTGCACTGATTTTTTAGGGAAATGTATGAAAGATTGAGAGAACTGATGCATCGGTGGCATAAAGCACGCATAAACAAACTTTAAATAACGAATTTTATTTCCTAAAATCATTTTTGTGCCTACTCTCTTACCCTCCCCCCGCTGGTGTCTTCACCTTGTCGTGGTGGGCGGGCTTGCCTGCTCCAGCAACCCAGAGAGCTATGCCGGCGGTAGCTTAGCTACTGGCGGGGTCTTCGTTGGGTAGGAGCATGACAATGAGAGATACCTAGGAGAAGGAAAACTTTCAAATCCGCGTCCAGCGACTGTTCTCCATGTTAGGAGCGGTTTGAACGTCAGGCTTTACAACAAGAGGTCTAGTCAGTCTTCAGCCCTCGTGGTTCCTCACCAAATTGATGCTGAATTTCCCCCCCCCCCCCCTTTACCATGACTCTTGTTATAGACTTGTCTTTCTAGATTTAGATCCGGTCATCTAAAGAGTATAACTTCCAATGGCAATGAAAAATGTTTTGTTTTCTGCCCTTGTTCCCTCCCAGCTACCCCTGCTCACATTCTTGTTTGTATTGGTCCGGACCAATTGTCGGATGAGCAGGAAAGGGTTTTCAATTTGTTAAGGCAGCATGGTGTCTTGGACCTGGTGTAGGCCTTCCTACACCAGGTGGGATAAGTCCTACCTACCTACCTATATACCTACTCTTACCCTCCTTTTCCGGATACTCTATGACTTTTTTTTTAACACGTAAGAGAAAAATTATATTCATAACTTATGTTGGGGTAGATATTGACCTTGTCGTTATATCTTCAGAATTTTCCATCAAAGTATAACTTTTAAAGATTGAAAAAACTCTAAATTTTTAATTTACTTGACTTCTATAAAAGTAGTTAAAGTCCTTTTCCACGTTTGTGATAACGTTTAAGCATGTGAATGAAAAAAAAATTAAGTAGAATCCCTTTTCCTAAAAAAATATTAACAGGACACGTCATGCTTAGAATAGGAAAAATTCCAAATCACCTTTTCCTTTTCTGCATTTTGGGCAACACACTACAATCCAGCAAAATATCTCCAGCGGATGAATGCGTCGGTGCATTGGATTTACGATAGAAGAAGCTCCACGACACCCAATGTCTTATGCAGAAATCACACTGCCGAAGGTGGTTCACCATCGTCTGTGCATTCTCGAAATCCTCTGCTGGTGCGTACACAGCCACAGAAATGGGACCTCCCCATCTTTGGCACAGTACTGTCACGTGATGAAGGAATTCGTAAGTACCTTGGGTACATAGGGTGACATCGCCAAGTTCCTCAGGGTCTCTATATGAAATGAAAAAAGATTTCGGAATTATAGAATCTAAATAATCGAAAATAAAATAAACTGAGTAATTTTTGTTGTGGTATTTAAGACGGTGCAATCTATAGTTAGAATGTAATTAAAATTTTCAAATAGTTTCAATCCATTATAAATGTTTTCACAAGCATAGTGTTTGGACGAGTTTCCACGGAGATGTATTGTCGTGTGTAAAACGTTTTATAAATTAGGGGAAGGAAAGTTTACAAATATCATGATTTTTAAAAAGAAAATTAAAAATGCATTAGGTGAATCATGCAACGGGATTTCTAGTAAAATACAATCTAAATACATTTTCTAAATGATGCATAGTTTTTCTAATGAAATCCACTTTTGTATTTCGTGCAGTTGGATTGAAACGTTTAGAGGATGGCATTAGCATTTTAATTACTATTTTTAAGAATGCAAAACAGCAAGATCGTATACATTATGATTTGTACTTCAATCCCCCACCACCATGATTTGAACTAAACTCTTGTTTATTTGTACATTAAAAATCTTTCAGAATTTTATTTAAAATATTTTTATTATGTTTGAAAAAATATGTCCCTTAGTGTCTATGTATATGTTACGGACAAAGTGATTAACCGGTCATTAATAATAATGTCCGAAGTGAACCGGGCAATGTGATAAATTCAATGGCATTTATCAATGAGTATTAACCACTTTGCCAGAAATAAGCGATATTATTAATAATCCCTGGATTTATCACTTTTCCCGTAACATACACATTCCTTTTTATAAGAGTCACCAAATAAAATCACCTTTGCCCATATGAAAATGGGTATACGCAAAAATCATCGTACAACTTTTCTCCTAGTTCACATCCGTCATCAACTTCGGTCGGTGACACATTCTTCAAGTCTGAAAACTCAGTCGTTTGAAGAGTATCCAATAACAAAAACGGAGGTCCTTCTCTGAGTAGGTAAAGGTAGAACAGCGCAAGAGATACGAAGGATAAAATCAGCAAATTAAGGGATCTTCTTTTACGCATCAAAGATGCATTCAAGTGAAATGCTTTTTAGAATTTTCGTTTTAAGTGCACTCAACAGATCCTGTAAAACAAATTTTAAGTTTACATATTCAGTTCACAAACTTTAAAATACATTTTTTTTTATCAATTATTACCTTTCCATAAATAACACCTTTACTATAAATATGTTAAAATGATAAAATGTATCAAATGTGTTTACCAATAGCTATATTTCCAATCCTCCTCATATTTTTGTGACTTATCATGCACTTATGGGTCAAAAGATATGTATAAACATTTGTCTTCATTTCAGTTAATTCAAACCAAGTACTGAACCAGATTTGACTTGACAGGCATACCATTTTTTAGTAATGCTATCGTAGTGACCCGTGCAATATTGGTAAAAAATTATGGTCACATTCAATCCTGCAGTCTATAATACACAACTGTGATTGATATAAATGATAAAAATGATTGGAGAAATTAATTTGCAAATTACCTCGGGAGGAATTTATTTCACGAAATATTTTACTAATATTTTAAAAGAAGAAAAACTTTAGCTTTTTAAAATCTAAAATTGTTCTTTATGGTAGGTATGAAACATAACCAACCCTGTTAAAATCTAACCATGTGAATACATTAATTTTTCAAATGAAGTTACAATTGGTATCTTTACTCTAAAATGTGCTAAAGTATTATAAAATTACTACAGTATTTTCAAATATAACAGAATCAATCCCCTTAAAACTATTTATGCAAACATATATAAAACTTATGAATGAACTTGGATGCGGGCGCTCAACATAAAGAGAAGATATACAGGGTGTTTCAAAAGTCTGTTTCACATCTTTTATTTGGAACTAATGTCTTTTAGGGTCATGGAAGTGAGATATACCCCTAAATAAGTGACTATGCTAAATCCATTGGAATAACTCACAGCGCCTCTAGTGGCGAATTAAGAAGGTTAAAAAATAATTAAGAAACTAGGGGAAAAATTTCAGTGCAGAAATTGGTTGTAAAATTATAAAAAATCGCACAAAAAAGTTACATGAAAATATCTTAAATATTCGAAGAGATGTTAACGACCAAATTAAGGACTTTTTGGAGCCTTGAAAAAGGGGTTGTCCACAAATTTAGAAACATCTGGGATGTCGTGTCGATGAATTTTAACGATTTTGTATTTAAACATAAAAGAATCCCCATTTTTAAACTAGAGATTATTTTTAATTTCGAACAGATCCTTTTTCAATTGTACATTAACATCTATCTCCTAGAATATTAAAGATATTTTCATGATTTTTTTTTCTGTGTTTCTGTTTTTTTTTTTATAATTTTATCAACAATTTCCGTGTTGAAGTTTTCTATCTCCGTTCTATAGTTCTATCCCTTTTGTTTTTTGATTAAATTTTTAAACTTACTTATTTTGCCGTAAGATGCGCTGTTATCTAAATGAATTCTCCATTGTCACTTACCGAGGAGTAGGTACACCGCCTTACTTATCCCACTTACACCCTAGGAGACGTTGCGTTGGTTCCAAATGAAAGCCGGACTTTTGAAACACCCTGTTTATTAAACTAGCTATTATAATTGTTTTTTTTTATCGTCTCCAAAAACCCCCATTACGTCACAAGTTCAAAACATTCCTTTCCCCTGTAGTATAAAAGAGGAAGTGTATGAATATGCTAATAAGGAAATGAACGGTCTTTCCTAAAGAGGATGAGGTTATTGATTTTTTAGACTTAGAACTGGAACACATAGGATATTGGTTGCAACATGTTTATTTCAACTCCACCCAGTTGAAACAAATAGCCCCCAACCTTAAAAATTAATGGATGGGCGTAGGTCCCTTTGAAGAGATTAGAGTAAAAGGTAGAGTCATTACCAATTAAACAACCAAGTAAACGTGTTAAGGTTATCATGATTATCAGATTGGAATAATGAGAGTATTAGATGTTCGTGTTTGGTTAACTACTGATTTCGTGTTATCATATTCCAATTGGAAGTTGTTGTAACATTTGTATAAACATTTTTCTAGACTGTAGTACTTCTTAATTATATTTTTCTTTATTTTTATTTCGATCTAGACACTATTTATTCATGAGAAAGCATAAGAAAAAGCGTAAATGATGATAAGCAGGTCATTAATAACCTTTTTACTGTTTTAATGTTAGCATTTTCATATAAGTATATGAACTAAATAAGAAGAAAGAAAAATTTAATAAAAAAACTTGTTTGATTCCTTAAGGATGTTTCAGTTTTACGAAAAATTAATGGAAAGGTTTTCTAGTAAACAATATGTAGATTTTAAGGTAACAAATTACTCAATATAAAATAAATTTATATGAATGCATAAAATTTCCAAGTTTCTCTAAAAAGCTTCCTTTATAATTCTTCTCTCCACCATAATTGACAAAAATAAACAATTTTTTTTACTCAACGTATTGGTTTCACAAATGGATTTTTTTGAAAGTTTATCTTTATTTGGTAAGTATTATTATTATAAATAATAATAGTAATAATATAAACAATGCAACCGCTGTACTTCATACATAAAAATTTATTAACTATGAAAACTAAGAGGAAAAAAAATTATGTTTGAGTGAGTTTTACGTACATGATTTTTGATAACATAATTTAAGGGATAATTTATGTAACTAAGCTCTTTCTACCATACTAGCTATTTTCACGACAAACTAAATAAATATAAATTTTGATGATCGATGATAATAAATACAGTAAGTACAAAGCAGATACAAATTACCTTGTTAGAGAGATGCCGACACCACAAACATGTGCTCCAAAGCGCTCCGCATGGAAAGAGTGTCAAAAATCGTCTGCCTGTCGAACGGAACTCCTCTCCCCCCGCTTTATCGTCTGCGAAGATGCACGAGCACCACGCGTCCGTCGCCTAGTGATCAATATAGGCACCGTGCCCCGAATCTACGCTCACAAAGGCGTGAGGTTCTCTCTTTTGCTATTTTTACGAGGAGAAATTGGCCTTTTAACGAAATAACAGTCGCATAAAGGGATGGTTCGTCCCTCTGGAACTGTGATTTGGAGGCCCGTTTTGCATATTGGAGTGCCTAGGCGGTGGGTTTTGATGGGTGTGTTGTTGCATTATGCAACTCGCGTGTTGCACTGGGTGTTTCTTTTCGTTTTCGAAGGGGGATAGAAAGTTTTAAGATTTTACTCTGCACGTGATGCATGATTCCTGGTTATGTGAATATGGGTCAAAATCTAGAATATGGGTCCCTAGACGTAACTTATTCGTGTAGAATATAATGGTTTAACATTGAAACTATAGTCGAACACGCTTAAAGAATCCTCACTCAAGGGAATTAGCAATTCAAAATGTAATAAAATACTCGCTAGAGAAATAAATGCTTTTTTTGTAACGTAAATGCATGTTTCCTTAGCAAAAAAAAAAAAAAAAACACTGAATAAAATTCACCTCATGAATTTCCCCATCTTCATTGAAGATTGATAAGGTCCAACACAATACAGACTAAAGAACCTCCATTTAAAATAGAATCAATTATTTTATTATAAATTGAAATAAGGATCGATTCAATTGATTCAGTGAGTATGAACGAGCCTAGTTATAAAATCGTTGAGACACACTCACACATTTATTGAAGGCTTAAGGTAAAAAAAATAAAAATATGCTCCACGATATTGAAAAATTTAATCGAAATCCATTAACTTGTAAGTAGCCTTTCCAAGATTAACACTAATTCCAATAATTTGAAAAAAATCTTTAAAACATCCTACACCATCAAAATAAGGAACTTCTAACTTAAAGGTAATATTTCTGCTAGTTTATTTTTATTGGAGTTTAAAAATTCTAAAAGGTGTTTAAAAACTCACGCGAAAAGAGTATTTAAATTTTACACCATAAATTAAAAACTCCCTTAAAAAGAGGCAAAAGTGCACTCTTTTTAAACGAATTATTTATTATTGAAAAGAAGCAATTTTAGAATTGGATTTTGACACACAAAGTTTTCACAATTTCTTAACCAGCGAATAAGAATAATTAAGTTTTTAAAAGAAAATTCTTCACACGCTTTACTTAAGGCATAATGTTAATGCACCAGGAATATCTTAGACTCTTAGAGCAATAAAAGACAATCAAAATTTTGAAAGCAGCTATTCTTAGCAACGATATAAAAGTAAAAGTAATGTTCAACATCCATTGTCTTTATTGATGAGAAACCTAATAAAATTTCTTAATATTGGATGGACGTTCATGACGTTTAGAGGTATGACGTCATACATTACGTCACTCAGCAGAAGCAGCATTTTTTTAAGAAAATGTCAGTACATCAAAAAGATATCGCGTTAAAATGCGATGATTTGTGCATGCTTGCATTTATTTTATCTATTTGGGTTGAAGACGCAAATGCTTTTTTAACTCATGAAGACGAAGTATAAAAATTCTGAATTTTGACGACGGTTAATTTGATTTTAATATTAAACAAAAGTATTAATACAGGAAGAATACAGAAGAAGGAATATGAAAATTATTTTAACTACACCTAATTTTGGAGCTTGTTCTAACTATGTACTGAAAATAGCCAGTTTATATCAGAAACCCGTAACTAAAATGGTGAAATTCTTTAAATGCTTAAATCTAGTTTTCGAAATATAAGTTTTGAAATATGATATGGACTACTGTAATAATCCATTCAAAATATTTTCATCTGACTTTAAATATTCTAATTTTCATAAAACCTAAAAGATTCCCTTTTCCTAAGGAAATAAGTGATATTAAAGGGATAATTTGAGGAAAGGCAAGTTTTATTAACTTTTCACGATGCACCACCACCTGTCTTTCGGATCACGTTTTACACACCTCAAACACAGCTGCGCATGCATAACATTCTGAGAAACACCCTTATCTCTTTTATGTATGTTCAATAGGGTGGAGTGAAAAACACGAATTTCGGAAATTGAAAACGCCTATGGTGGGAATAGCTGTGGACAACCATGCCTATTAATAATCCAAAATATGAGCTCAATCAATTAATATCTTCAGATGCCCCTTTCACTTTGAAATTTCGAAATTTTGCCAATTTTTTCATATAAATAACAATAACGCATCCATAAAAAATTAATTCCCCTTATTACGAGGCATGGGAGATGAAATGAACTTCCCTGAATGTATAAAAAAAGTTTCAGCCTTGAAATAAATTTTTGAGTTTAAAATTTGGCCTCTTTTTTAAAGCATCTAACGCGCGCCTCCACGCTTTCAGACGGACCTCCCAAAGCGTACCTCGTGGAATGCGCGCACTTCCCTTGCAGCTCTTCGCTTGTTTTCATTATGAAAACAACCCAGAACTCACCTCGAGAAGGTGGCTGCATATCGAGTTCCTCCCCCCACCCCCCTCCCACTAAAAATAAAATTTAACTGTGTTAACCTCTCCAAAAATTTAAGTCACTGGTTTAAAAGTGGTTTATATTGGCTTTTCGTTTCAAACCTTGGCAAAGAAACTCTGGATGCAATTCTCGCTCGTATAAACCCATCCCGTGCCTCTGTTCCACAGACTGCACCTGATTTTTCAGTAACTATCTTAACACACCTTTCCACAGCTTGGGAATGGCATGGAAAGTTAAAAAGATCACTATAGCTTGGAACGTCTAGAATTAAAGACTGAATCTCATAATTTGAAAGAGACACTCCCTCAACTCTCTAATATTACTTATTATTAAACTCTCTAATATTATTTGGAGCTTCATTTCCTTGCTTCAATTTTAAAATTCGTTTAAGTCCCAATTCTCTTACGTGTTTTCGATCATCCGCCAACATTGCCGAAAGAATATTTTCTGGATGGGCATAGTAAGCATTTCTTTGCAAAGTTAGATCAATTACCTTCTTAAAATCCTCCGGCAAAAATCTCGATTTGGTTACGATATTGTAAAAATGAACACTTCCATACTGACACGATGGTTGACTTTTAATTTTGAACCACATAGAGGCATATACCTTCATAACATATTCTGCTAATACTTTCAAATTATGAGTTGGATGTTCTATTGAAACAAATAACCGTAAAATCCTATTCGCTGTTGTCAGCCATCTAGAGTGATTTAGCGTTCCCGGATCTCTTTGGGATAAGCTTAATGGGATATATTTATTTGCAATCCCTTGGCACATTTCATAGATCATCATTTAGATCCTGTTGGTCAATAACTGGTAAAGTTGTTTCAATTTTCGCAAAGTTTTTTATTGTTAATTTCTCACAAGATTCCAACAGTTTTCTTATTATCTCCCCTGTATCCTTTTGGCCCGGTGGTTTTCCCGTCCAAATGTTGTAACAAATGGCGTAAAGGTAGCTCATTCGTGTGTAATAGACAAATAAACCAATGCACAGGCCGTTCTAAAAAGACCTCAATTTGTCGAATTATTCTATTTTTTACACCTGTGTTTACTACAGTAGCATCACAACCTATAACTTTTAAGTTGGAAAGATTGAAATTTGTTTCTAAAAATGTTAAAATACTTGTTTTAATGTTTTGAGAAGAGCCAGTGGCAGGTGTTACATGTCCCAAATATTTTGACCCTGGTTCTGTTACTATAACAATATGTTCTTGTGTTATGGTTTTCTTAGCAATCCTTTCCCCTTCTTTAATCATTACTAATGTTCTATCTTTTCTTCCATCAAAATATATCCCTTGTTCCCCTGGTATTTCTTCAATTTCCTTTTTAAGATAGCTACGTGTTTTTACTATTTCTCTTCGAATTTTGCTCCTATCAACTATATTTGACATATCTGTGGAAATCATTTCCATATCTTTTAGTGCAGCATTAATCAAAATTGCCGCAGATCTGTCTGAAACACCAGTTCTGATATGAATCTATTACTAGATATTTACCAAAAAAGGGGTGGGCATCTAAAGAGATCCAGACACCTCTAAGTTGTGAATTACGAGTTGTTTACCCCCTTATAAACAACGAGATGAAAGGGGAGCGCCCGTGTACCACCGCCCGCACTTGCGAGGAACACATTGGGAGGTCCGTTCGAAGCGTGGAGGCGCGCGTTAGATGCTTTAAAAAAACGGCCAAATTTTAAACTCAAAAATTTATTTCAAGGCTGAAACTTTTTTTATACATTCAGGGAAGTTCATTTCATCTCCCATGCCTCGTAATAAGAAGAATTAATTTTTTATGGATGCGTTATTGTTATTTATATGAAAAAATTGGGAAAATTTCGAAATTTCAAAGTGAAAGGGGCATCTGAAGATATTAATTGATTGAGCTCATATTTTGGATTATTAATAGGCATGGTTGTCCACAGCTATTCCCACCATAGGCGTTTTCAATTTCCGAAATTTGTGTTTTTCGCTCCACCCTAATGTTCAACACTTTACTGCTTAGCAGACATAAAAAACGACAGTGGAAATGCATTAAATGTTGCCGGCAACGAGCGAAATTTCAAAAATACCTGATAACACAGGCGAAAAATGCGAAAGAAGTTTTAAGTGATTTTTATGTTATTTGGTATGCTGATTTCAAAACTGACCTCCATTTTTCTCCATCACGTCAGGATTTTTGTAAAATCAATTTCAATATTTTCGATAAAATCCTATTTTAAAATGAATTCTTGAGAAAAATGTTGCATGTACAGTGGAAGCTCTTATAGCGTAATTAATCCGTACCGAGTTTTTTGTCGCTATAAGAGCAAACTTCGAGTGATACACTCGAGTGTAGAATATCACTCGTTTAAAAGCAATAAATTCGTTAAGCTAAACTATCAATTTTGATGCTTTTCGGGAAGGTGGACTCGATTCCCTCAATGATGTATTTTTAGCAGACTAATTTATAAAGTCTGGAGGTAATCTCAACCTGAAAACGATATCATTGGGATTTAGAACACAGTTCGAATCAACCAATTGATCTTTCCTCACTTTAAACAATTATTTCTTATTTTATGAAGTCTTGATACTTCCAATTTCATGTTATATTACCTTATATTTTGCTTTTATTTTAATTTATATAATGTCTAAGATCAATATTTTACAGAGTATAAATATTTGCTTTTTAAATTTTGATTTACACAGACTATACTAGAAAGGTCTGATGCTTAACAAAACTTATTACATCAATTTCACCTGCATCTGCATGCAATTTGAAAAATTTATGTCTTAAATATAAGTCAAAAAATTGGAAATAAAGAAAGATAAATGAATAAATTTAAAGTCTAAAATCAACAAGGACATTAGGTAGCGAAAGGTTTCGTTTGGGAATGTAGCCGGTTACCCCGGGCGAAAGCAAGCGAGAAGAAGATGCGATCGTTACTTGGTGCTGTTTGTTATACTCTGATATTTGTTTATTGGCTAATTCTGGTGTGACGCACACAAACCGATCCAGAAAAGTATTCGATAAGCTGAATCGATTCGAAGATTAGTCTTTATAAGAGCACAAAAGTGCTCTTATAGAGACTAATTTTTGGGTCTTTATAAGAGAGTATTTTTATAAGAGCAGGTCGCTATAAGAGCTTCCACTGTACTATCTTTATTACACCTAGTTTTATATGCGTAGGGTGTAAACATACTTCTTTTTCTTAACTATGCTGTTTTGAATCACATTCCTTATGCCTGGCCCATGATTTGGTCTTTCTAGCAATCATCACAGTGTTTTTTTGGCTCCTTCCATACCATAGGAGTTCCAAATCGTAAAGCAGTCTTCTTTCTTTTGAGCCAAAAGCATAGATATGTAATTGATACCATGCAAACAAACTTTATGTGAAGCCCACAGTTTGTCCTGATCTCCAAGTTTCATATCGAAATACGAAGGATAAGGTACCCCTGGAGGGTATAAGGGTCTTCCCCCTGAAAAATTTTGAAATTTGACCTGCAAAAGTAGGGCTTTAACTTATTTTGAGTACTTTTTGGGACATTTTCTGGTAGTTATGAGTGATTTTTTGGTTCCAAGGGGGGGGGGCACTTTCCAGAGTGCCACACCCTGAATCCGCCACTGTCTTACATAGTCTGTAATGCTACTCTTGCATTCTATTAATACCGCTATTTCGCCACATGTGTAACGAAAGTCATCAGGAACACTTTCACAACGTCTAAAACTCAAAACCATATTTCACGAAACGCACAGAGAAAAGCAAGTGTTAAAATTATTTTGTGATGGAGTTTACACGCGATCCCTATAATACACATGACTTCGCTCGACGCCATTTGTACGGAGATTTCAACGGGGATGGAGGAATAATGACGGGGAGGTGTCACAGAGTGGTTTTCTGTGGGTTTCACCACGGTAGAATAATTGTCAGGCAAGCAGTGTTTTTATGGCAGTTTTCATAAAAATCTAAAAATAAAAAAACTTGACGTGATGGAATTGTTTCATTATTTGTTTTGAAATTAGCTCCAAAAAATACATTAAGTTCAGCTCTTACTTCCCTAGTATTTGTTTTTCATCGCAGGAATGTGTGATTATTCTAACTCTTAACCATGCTTTTCACCTATAAGTTTTTATATTGCATTAGTAAAAATCAGGGTTCCCTTGGTGACTAACAACTTTCTTTTTTTCATAATGTTCTCGTGTCTTTGTGTCATGTTGATAGAGATATTATTGTGTCTACCGAGTGCACGGCAAGATTCTGAATATTTTTGTGCAATTATGAATAATTAATTAAAAGCATTTTTAGTATTAAATTTTCTTTATTGCTTTTGATAAATAGATATATTTCACATTTTAGTTCTCTAAGGTTTTCTAAATATTCTTATCCGAAAATATGCATATTTTGCACACCAAAGGTTACTGTATTATGACCAATCTGTAGAAGGGTACCATTACTTTCGGTTTCTGGGTTTTGCATGGAACTGGTCAAAGATAATTTATTCACTTACCAAAACTACTCTTATTGATTATATGCTATTTCAACTTATGAATGTGGCATGGATATAAATCATACTCATTACTGAAATTTATCGCTAGCCAAATGGGATAAAAATTACGCAGGTCGTTAGGTTCGGTTCAAATACACGAGACATTAATAGTTATGTAAAAAATAATATTTATTGTATTAGAGTAACGGGGGGATCTAAAAGCTATGCTATTCGTACTTACCAGTCAATCACACAAACTTATGATAGAAATTCAAAGCTACTTTCACGTAATAGCGTAATTTCACCGCACCATCTCAATTACATATACATTAGAATAAAGAGTGGAATGAATTTTTTTATGTTTCTAAGTTACGCTTCGTAGTAGTTTTGCATTAAATTTTTAAGCAAAAATTTTCTTTGTATACTTTTAAACTGGGTTTATTTAACTTCTTCACCCTGTGTCTTCTCTTAGTTTAGTACAAAAAAAGTCTTTATAATAAATAAAATATTGATTCCTCTAAGAAGGTTGATAGGAAGCTAACTTTAAGTTGTAATTTACTGACTTAAAAATCTTCAAAAAAAAATCAATTAATATTCTTAAACTTTGAGAGTAAACTTTTATTGAAACTCATGGATAAATATATAAGATATTTTAGAAATTCAACTCTGGCATTATTTGTGTTGCTAATCGGAAATCCGATTTCCTAATTTAGGTATGCTTTTACTGTCTATAGAGAGGAACCTTTATTAGGTAGACTTGGTTTTCGATCTTCTCAATTAATTCCTCATTTATTGTAGGATAACATTTTATGTCGATGCTTTGCTCTATTTATGAGCTACTCTATACATCAGGTTTAACTGCATGCCCTTGCATGCTTATGATAACCAACTTGAACGTATAACTAATAAATCACTGGTTAAAACAAACATGAAATGATAACTATAAATCTCAGAACTTAGGAAAATGCAACCCAATAGCACAACATAACGCGTTTTAAGTCACTTTTCAATCACGTACGTACGTTTTTTTGCGATGGTCGTGAGAATACCGAATATTCAACAACGGAAGTGTCACACCAGTGTGACGTGTTTTTGTTCGAAATGCTATAATAAAATACGTTAACATTGCGTGACTGTGGATGTTCAGAGAACCAAAACATTGCAGGATATTCACTGAAGAATTGAATAAAAATATTTTAACACGCAAAGGGAATTGGGAATATAGTATCACTACAACTCTTATCTACTGACAGAAAATGGAAATTGGGTAATTTTGTGTTATTGCTTAAACTACATTTCTGGAAGCAAGATATGTAAATTAATTTTGATGAATGAGTGTTTTGTGTTAACGTAGTAGCGTTAAATCCAGTTAATATTATCCTTTTCAGTTATTGGTTTCTAATTTCAAGTTTCCTTTGGTTTTAACTAATAAAAGAGCACAACTAGCTTTAGTAATCTTTTGCAGTCGGGATTTGTTTATGTAGAATAATAGAATTGCACAGGAATGTCTGATAAAAGAATACTATGACATCCCAAAGATAAGTTTGATGCTATTTTTGTGAATATTGTGGTTGCTGTTGCATTTACGAGTAGTTTGAGTAAGATAAAAGCATCCAGTAGTTGAAACCTTTGCAAAAAATGTAAAAAATAACTAAAAACCCCTGAGAGAGAAATTTGTTTTCAACTAGGAATTTTTTAGTGTATCTAGATCTCTTATAGATTATAGTACTATCTAGATTCGAAATAGCGAATTACAGCTCCATGAGTCAAAGTGCGATATTTATATGCGATATTTATATGGCGATATTTAACAGGTCAGGTAACGGGGAATTGAACCACCAAACACTTTTTGTTAGAATAGAGAGACACTTGTTAATCCAGATCTCATTCAACTTCCCAACGTGACAAAAATAAACATATAGTTTTTTAAAGGCCTAATTACTTTTACAATTACTCTACTATAGATTCCATAAGGTAGGAAATAATAAGGTATAGGACTGATTGGAAAGTTAGTTTAAAATCGCTTTCTAAATTCCACCCAAACCGACAAACAAATACAAGATTGAAAGCGATTTAATAAAATGGTTGTGGCTTTTCAGTGTGGCTAAAATGGATGGCTTTTTCAGTTCCGTTTATATATAATCATATCGACTCTTTAATGTAAATTTCAAATTAATGTTAACAAACATTTCTAAGAGTATAGTAACTGTCAAATTCTCATGCTTAAAAACATTCATATAAATAAGTATACCTATTATATTTTATCCTTTAGAGTTCAAAACACGTACCGAAAAATGAATACATGTTTGAAGATTATCAAAAAAATAGGGGGGGGGGTATGAAGCAAAACTGAATAAAAATACGTAAAAATTATTTTAAACATCTCGAAAATGCTTGATGGTCTTCAACACCTATAAAACAATCCACAAATTTTTGTACACAGAAACTAATTATAATTTGCTTTTAAGCGAATTTATATTTAAAAATAAAAAGATAAAACTTTTCCTTCATTTAATTAACTTCAATACTTATTGTATGAATTATGATTGAATCTACTGCATTATGTATGCAAAAGAAAATTACTTGTCACTTCAGAAATTCGAAGTTTCATTTGCATATACTTCTTTAATTTTATTTTCTTAATAAGAACGTAATGGAAAAAAGATTGAGGGAAGAGACGAGAAAATATATATTTTAGTTCCTTAAATAAATCACCTAATTTACGAAGCAATTCTTACTTATGGTGTGAAAAGATCCTGTCCAATATTAATCAACTCGCATTCATCCAAAAACCTATGGCAAAAAATTATTTGAATTAAATTCTTTCTAACGACATTTTTCATTCTGCATTAATTTTTTCTCTATTAGATTGATAAGATGCAAGAAATTGAGAGAGATGACTTATTATGCAACGCAGTTTGAGAATCCCTCTTATAATTGGATTAAAGTATGAAGCCAATTAATGTTTAAAAACATTCTATGACTTGTTCAAAGGAATTATTCAATTAGAAATATTGGAATAAGAAAGATATTTCATGATTTTTTTTTCTCACTTGAATTACTCCAGTGAGTGTACTTGCAAAGAATGAATTTAAGTACTTTTTTTATTTTTAAGAAATTTCAAGATTTCTCATTTCAAAGTATGTTTTAAGTAATTTTAAAATTTAATTATTACCGGTTAAATTGTTTAGTTTTATTAATGAAGGTCATCAATTGACTTTTCATATGTATCATATAAAACCATCTTAAATTAATTTATTACATTGAATATTAATATCCGGAATGAATCCTGTTTTAGATAAACGTAAAGAGGTTTTGATTATACTTAATCTTAAATAAAATAGAAGCAAATAAATTTAATTGATTGTTTCCCCCTCTTGTTCTTTTGTTAAAAGTACTCCCATGGAGTATGTGTTAGTATTTCGGTTTTTAGTAATTTGTTTTGTTATCTTATAATATTTTTTTTAACCTCCTATAAGAAACCCCGGCATAGTAAATTTTAATTATTGTAGAAAACTTTGATAAAGAAACTTGAAGCTTAGAAAATAAAGCTGTATTAGCGTGGCGGCATCTATCAATACCATTTTCATACAAAACCATAGTTGAGAATTTTCCCTTCACATGTTCATTGAGTAAAATTATTTTGGTAGTCTGTAGCTGTCACAATAGTTACAAAACTTCTTTGCAAAAGTTCTTAATCATTTGGAATGGGACATAAGAGAAAAGATAAAGGATTTTAAATACATTGTAAAAAGTAAGTACCCACATTTCCACAAAACACAATTTTAATTAAATTTTTTCTATACGGCCAAATTAATGGAAATATCTTAATTTTATTAAATAAATTATAAAGAGTCAAAAATCTATTCGTATGGAAATTGTTTTTAAACTGTTATAAATTAACTAAACTTTAAAGATATACGTGTAATGAGTAGATTTAGTAAATAGCTATTCTAATGCTATTTTTCTATTAGTTTACTAGATAAATTTTAATTATTACTATTTAATTAAAAAATCCTTAACTGACTTGAACCTTGAGAGAAAAAAGATAAATAAGAAAAACTCTAGATGTCTTTTATATTTTTAAGTGAGGGAATAAAATGGATATGTTTTATGACATTTTTTATTGTCTCTTTAGATCAGTAAACACATTTAAGTCCTCGTTATCTCAAAATTATATAGTACCTATATTTATATATACATAGACACAAAGTTTGACGAGTATAACTTTACATATTCCCCAATCATTTTACTACTTGCCACTTTGAACTAAACCTTTATTTCTAGAAAAATATCAATAACAATAAAAATAAGAGTTAGCTAATTAAAAGTTGGAAGGTAAATTTGGACATAGATCTTGCCGAATCCTTTAGGTACCATGCTCTTCACTCCAATAAGCAAATTCTTAAAACATATGTTAGGAAATTTTTTATAGAAAGGAATGACACAATATTACACACCCTTATTGATATCTCAGTTTTTAAATTACAAAATAATTAATTATATTTTCACTAACACTACAAAGAGTTTTCAGAATTTTCTCAATCAATCACTTTCAAACAAATTTTTAACGGCGTTCCCACACCTTAAAAACAATTAGTCTAGAAACAATTATAAGATAAAGCACACCATCCTCCAAATCAATATTTCCATCTACCCGAATTCCAAACTTTCGCCCTTTGGCACTGGGGAAAGAGAAAACCACAAAAACTCTCTCACCTGCTCAGCCACCAAAACAATTCCACTCGACCCCAGAAGCAACAAGAGCACTCTTTCCAACTTCACCAAAATTAACACCCTCTAATCAATCGAAACCAGCCCTTACAACACTCCAGGCTTTCGCCTATTCCCTGGTAAATCGATGCTCGAAATCTTGACAGCCCCTTCTTGACTCCTAGGTGCTCAATTTCCTGCATTAATTTGCATAATTTGGACGAACAAAGGAGATTTTAATTACTTGTTAGGAGACCACGTGGCTCCGTATCCGAAGTGTAACTGGAGGAGGCCTATTTTGCATGGTGACCCTTACAATGAACAGCTCTTGTTGATAGCTGGCCCCGCTAATCCTCCTGGTTGTATCCACTTAAGTGGACAAAATCTGTTGAACGGGGGCCTCGGAAGTGGCAGAAGGGAAATATGAGAACGGATGTCGTTTCGAGACTAAACCTCGAAACCCCCAAGTTTTGCAAATTAAATTCTGGGAGTTTGGATTGCTTAAAACGTGTTTGGGACTCATTGTTTATAATTTGGAGTTGACTACGAATATGTGTGTCTCCTAGATCTTTGGTAAGATAGAGGGAAATGATAATTGTTCTTGCCTGTTATGTTGTATTTGAAGAGATTGTCCGTGAAGTTTCTGTTCCAGTGAGCAACACTAATTCTATGCCTATATTTCTATGGTATCTTTCAGTGTTGCCACTCAAACTACCTATATTATTCTATTTAATTTTAAGAAAGCTAGAAACTAAAACGTCTTTTTGGAGTTTTATGTTTTAATCATTTATAAGGTCGCATATTAACTCTTTACTTACCTAAGGATTCCAATTCTTCTTGTGTATGTAGATAAAAGTAAAAAACAATAATATGTACGCAAACATTAAAAATTTATTCATTTAATTATTTCTTTTTGGTTGCCAAGTTTAATGATTTAAGAACAAATATTTATAAGCTGATGAAAAATTGAAACTAAACATTAGAGTGGACGAAAAAAATCTTTTTAAAAATTCAAAATGTCACCTATAGCAAAAGTTCTTATGTGAAGACCATAGATATATATACTAAAGTAACTTAAGTAACTAAAAGTAACTAAAGTAAGTAAAGTTAGTATTTATATCTATGGTGAAGACAAGAAAAACCGCGCAAGAATTTTATAAATCAGTTAATATCTTCAGTTCGCGCATCGAGCTTAAATTTCAAAAATCCTTAAAACTGAGTATTTACCAAAATTTTTAAAACGTTACTTTGGGTTCAATATACTACAGAAATTCATATAGTTAGCACTACATGACTTGAAATGTTTCATGTAAAATTAAATATTTTCTAAGAAAACGGCAGGTGATCTGTATAAAGACAACTTTTCAGGCGTAGAAAATTTGTGATTTTTTAAAAGTGCTTGCAAGAGAGGTAAGTATGCAAACAAAACTTGTAAAAAATTATATGACTTATTTTAACCATACATAAAACATTTTAAGTCATATAGTGCTAATTCTTGAACCCAAAGTAACATTTAAAAATTTCTGGAAAAATACTCATTTCTAAGGATTTTTGAAAAATTTAAGCTCTATGCGTGAAATTACCGATTTAAAAAATTCTTGCGCGGTTTTTCTTCTTATCATATAAGACAGCTTTTGACATAGATATCTTTTTGAATTTCGGAAAAAAGGGTATTTTTTGCTCCACCCTACTTAACATCTTTTTACTGTACTGAAAAAGGAAAGTTAGGGGAAGGTTGTATTTAAAAACAAGAAATCCCTGTTTGAATTATCAGATAACAAATGTATTAATTCAGCCCCATTAGTGGTATTGTGTAGAAAGATGTACATCTTACACGAGAATATAAGATAAAATAGCTTAAAATTCTTCCAAAATAACATTAGAGAAATATTGATTATAAAATATTTTTTTTTTAACTTATACCAAAACATTTTTTAAAACTTCACACCTATTGCCAAAAGAAGCTATTATTCAATCTAATCCTTTAAAAGATGTTGCATAGGAAATACTTTGCCAGTTAGCACAAAATTTTTTAGTATCAAAGTATATTATTTTTACTTTACTCCTTATAATAGAGTAATAAAATGTGAAACTTTTCTCTTTTTTTAACCGAAACCAATAGAGTATCATTATTTTATTAATGTTTTATTTTTAAAAAGAAAGATATAATTCATTTGAACAGAATTTTCTTAACTACCAATGATGATTTTAAATAAATCCAACATACTTTTAAAACTTCGTAGCAAAACTATGAAGCCGCTAAACATTCACACTATACATTTTAAAGAGAAATTACCGATGGATGAAGAAGTAAGCCATAACATTCAATTTCCACATGAGCAATTATTCTGCTTAATAAAGGTGTCAAAATTGTATTTGCTAAGAAAGTCAGAGAGATTTCCTGTATGAGATCGATAGTAATTGCATTAACCGACAAAATAGATAGTTGCAGAATTTCTCTTGAAGTAAAGTTTCGAGAAGATGAGGCAGTATCACATTTGCATTTATGATTAAATCGCCTTTACACTCATTCTTGGTGATTAGCGACCTGTATTACGAGTTTCAATTTTGGGAAAATCCTGAATCTATTATTGCTGGATAATTCTATTTCATGATTGAATGTTTTCTTTCAAAACTGCGAGGCACTAACGTTGAACTTTTGTCAATTTGATTTTTCATAGATTGTTCTATTAAAACGTGGTAATATTCTTTGTAATATTGTGATTATTTTTAAATAATCCGTTTTCTCATTTCATGCACCCATAGCTAATGCAATTAGCGTTAGTAGAACTAAATTAATATAAGCGTTATAAGGAGGATCATTTATCGTTTAAATTAGTTAGTTGGAGTGTGTCACTCAATAATAGTGTTTAGTAATGCAGTAGATTTTATATAAAACCAGATGTCTCACCTTGAAAGAGTTAGCTTTAACGAAAATCCCTGTGGTCGCCAATTTGGCATTGTTTTATTACCAATGAGTATTTGAGATTTGTTTTGCTAAAACAACAGATCGGCTGTAAAATAGCGCCAACTAGACTATCAGTTAACTCTTTCTAAAGGTGACACAGCTGGTTTTTATAAGAGCATCTACTGTAGAAGATTCTTCAAACAACGCCTAAGTTATTACTCCATCAAAGTAGACGTTTTTAGGTATGCTTACTTAACGGATAATTGTTCTGTTGGCTTAAAAATTATCACACTTCAGGTTTAAAAAAGATTTCACACAGGACTCATGCCCATTTTTTTTAACACGTTTAATGATAACCTCGTTTAATTAAAAGAAAAATCAATAATAATAAATGTAAAGTTAATTTGTCAACTCTATTAAACTCATGTGAAATAATTAGCTGAAAAAATAATGTAATAAAAAGTTGCTTAAGCACATTGTATTCAAAGAATTCGAAAACTATTACAAATTACTGAAAACAAGTTAATGATTGGGAAAACTATTAAGTCTACAAAATCTTATATAATAAGCCCATTTGCTTTATTCGTTTGTCCTTAAACTTTATCTATCAAGTTAAATGCATAGGGGAGGGGAATTTACAAAATCAGACAAGTAATTATCCCTTGTATGTTTTACCGTCAAAACAATTTTTTTGCGATAGCTCATAAGGTTAGTTTGGTTTTGGATTTCTAATTAGAACAGCTCATTATTTATTAATTAGTGGTTTTAAAAGATAGCTCCAATAAATTCTAATTCGTTGATGGTGATATTTTTTCCCATAAAAAATACACAGAAATTCTTCTCCTGTAACGGAAGCCAAACTTTACTTTTGAAACTATTTTTACTCCATTTTACATGCTGATCTTAACAGAATACCGGCTACTTTGTTCTAAGTAATTTTCAATGATTCTGTGCTACAAAGTAATTAACGCTGTAATACCTCATTCAATTCATTAACAAACTCATTAAAATTTTTAAGAGATGAAGTATGAATAATTGGCTTTGAAATTCCTTTTCCTCTACTCTTTAAATGAACAAAGTAAAGAAATCCCCCCGTGTTCCCGTAAATAAGGATTTCAGTAGAACTTATGCAGAAAATTTACTTTTTGATGGTTTATTTTCTTTTAATTAAAACGAAAGTTTATTATTCAAATTTTGGAATAATGAATATATTTTTAAAATAGTCTCAGTAAAGCGTCTAGCTAGAGCAGAAACCATTTTAAATTCATTTATAGTATTTGGTTTAATTACACGAATAGATAATAGATGGGGTAATAAGAAACATTGAAGAGCTTATGTTATATAATATAAACATATTTGAGGAACTATACAAATAAATATATAGTTTGCATCAAATTGTTTGTTGCTCCTTAATTGAAATTTTAAATTGTAATTATTATGCACTTTAAAAATTAAATTGGAATGAATTTATTTCCCCTTGAAAGCATAACTGTTATTGATTTTATTGATTCATACTGTATTTTAACCTACTATGACTTTGATTAATATTAGTTTGATTAATATTAGTTGTATATGTTAACACTATTCTGTATTGTATCCCTAGCCCTTTCTTGTGTGCTTTTTATCTTTATTTATTTATTTTTTGACAATGGTTCATTGATGTGTCAGAATTATGAAAACTTTGATGTTAAGAAAATATATTAAAAGATTCAAACAATTTTATAACAAATTGTGAAATCTTTATGGTAAATTTAAAAACTTAAATACACGGGATTTAATTTTAATAATTGCTTGTAATTACTATCAAAATATTATCTTGTTTTCAAAATCATCTTTAATTTTAAGAATGTGAGTACGTAATAACTAACGTGCACAAGATGAATAATATCGTTATTTGTAATCATTAATTTTTTTTATCATTTATGGAGTCGAAATACTTTTTTTATAGTCGAAAGACTTTTCAATACAATCAAAAATACACAACAGCTTAAAAATATATTTCATATAATTTTTAATTGAGAACACTTTTATTATAATCCTTTTTTAGCCAAATTTTAAAACTATGATCAACCTTAAAATGAAGAATTACCATCTTCAATTCGGCGAAAATTCCTGCACACAATGACATTTTTTTACAATTACATTTTTTGCAACTTTTCTTTTCTTTTTACATACGTTTTCACATACTCCTTTATATGACCACACGAGCATATTATATACGAGATAACCCCAACTTTTACAAACCCTCAACCAATTTTATTTTTAATTCATTCCCATTCAACAAAAGCAAGTTAATCTCCTAGACTGAGCATGTATTCCCCCAAAAACTAATTAGACATCCAAACCCTTATCGAAGTGAGCTCAATAATTCAAGAAAAGTCCAAGCACGCCATTTTTTCGCAACCTATTTTCTTCCGAACCCACTATGTTCGTTCCACTTTTTAACCATCGCTATTTTCCCTAGTTTATCGCGCTCGTGCTCTTAATAAGGGCCACCCCGTGTATTTAAAAGGCGTCATGAATAATGAATGGAGGGCACCCAGATCGAGGGAGCTACTTGCAGCGAGAGTGCTGAAAAGGGGATGAGGAGAATTAGCGAAGTTTTTCCGACGTTCAAACACTGGAATTTAACGATCCGGGGCTCGGTAAAAAAGGGAAAGAAAATCCAGGGGAAGGAGGGTATCCGGACCAAATGAATTTCTACGGCCAATTAAGGCCGCTCTACGGGGCTCTTCTGTTTTCTTTTTTAATCAGCCTCTTGTGGAGCAGATGTGTTACTTGTGGGCGAAAAGAAGTAAACAAAAATAAGGGCTTTTTTGAAGATTGGGAGACTGTCTAGAAGTCGCCATTGAGAAAAAAGTATGAAACATTATTGGGAATATTTTTATATCTACTAACATAACTAAATGATATTTTGTCTGATAAATGAAAAAACAGGGGATAAAAGTAATTAAAGACTCTTGAGATAGCTGAAAACAAACGTGTTGATAATCGCAAACTTCCTTCCTCTAAGTTCATGTGGAATAAATTTCCACCGTAGACTGAGGTAAAATTGATGTCAATGTAAGCAAATTTTAAAAAATTATCTGGAACCAAAAAGTCTACAATCAAAGTGTCTGAAGCTTGATAATTTTTAACAAATGAAAAGATGATGAACTTTTTAAAAGCAGAACATTTTTATTAACATAAATATACAAACATAAAATGATCACACCGCGACAGTCTTTTAAAAAGTTCAAAGAATCCAGAAAAGTTTAACATTTACTACTAGTACTAATTGAATATTTAAACCTTTTTTAATTTCCTACAGAAGCATTTCACGATATTAGTGACATTTTGTATTTTTTAACATTTGTTTCTTGATCTTGTTTAAATCTGAATTTCTTATTCAAAGTTTCCTTATTGCTGATGTTTTTGTAACCTGTTAACATGACATTAACACTTATAGGTATAAAACAGGAAAGGATGGAATTTATATTAACAATCATTGTTTCTCAAACTTCCCAAACACTCGTACTTCAGGGGGAAATAATTTTACATTTAATAGATTTTGCTCACGTTAAAATACCTTCTATTCAAACTAAACTTCCAAAAAACTAACTAACGTTTTCTAAACTTTCAAACAAACAATAATTTAAAGTTGAACCACCCACGAAAATGACACAAAATAAGAAGTATGATTATAAAAACCCCCAATACTCTACTCCTTTTACTCCAATCAAAGGTAAATTTCTCCTTACCTTATTCTGACTCTTCCGAGGGAGAACATTCCCCCACTCTTCCTTCTCGAAATCTTCCCGAAAATCCACAGCGACATTTCGGCGTCTGAAAGCTTTCCGCTGTTTATTTAACCGGTAAATAGCAAGACAGAGATGATGTGCAAGCAGGATATTGGAAACCTTTAATGCTTATTAAAACTTTGGCCCTTACGACCGCCCATTATTGTCACTCTTTAAGTCCACCATCGATTGCGAAGGTGACGCGATATGTCGGATTCAAAGCGGCATCGGGCCCCTCGGCTACCACGGAGATAATCAGCTTAATGTTCTGGTGAATTAATCTTAATTATTCTTAATTCAGATCGTGACTTGGCGATGAACGGATTCGATGACCGATGGGATAAGGTTTGAGGAAAGGAAGGCTTGGAATATGCTAGAGGAAGAGAAGGGATCGAACTTTCTTTTTTCGAATTTAAAATGAAACATGAAACCAATGGTACGTACTATTAGTTGCTTTATGTCTGTAGAAGAATGTAGTTATTGTAGTATATCAATGAGATAAAACCCTACGCAATTTTTTAAAAGTATACTTTATAAAAAATTATACTTTGTGAAGGATTTTTGTTGAAACAAATTAAGTCAGATCAAGGGATAGTTTGAGAAATAATGTTCTTTATTCGTTGGATTACTTTTACGTGTTACAAAACAGCGTAATCATTACATTACAATATGATTTGACTGTAAAACTGTCAGCAATGATTCTCAAAGCTTAAAGAACAGGGTGAGGCGTGCTCTTTATTGCTTTCCCAGCTAAAATTCTTCTTACTTCACAGTTACATCAGCTTGTAACAATACAAAGAGATCTGTAAAAAAAAGACAAACGTAACTTTGAGGGTGTATGTGGCATCAAATAATTTAAACTAATTAATTAATAATTAATTTAATTAATTTCAACTGACCAAATAATTTTTGAATGTCCTACAGTCCAAAGAATACAGTATTCACCGTGTAGGTTGATATAAAGGTGCTGAGGTTCATTTCATAATAAACTTTTGCTTTATCTAGTCTAGACCTACTAGACCAGGGGTCGGCAAGTAATTTTGCTCGCGGGTCCAAATAATTTTGAAAATACTTATCGAGGTTCGGAGAAAAAAAAATAGGAATTTATTGCTACTTTGAATTTTTAACTTCAGATACATATTTCTTACAAAGATATAATTTGATTATGCTACCTGTTTAGTTAAAATGTTAAATTTAAAAAACTGGTTTTAACAAAAAAAAACTCCATTGGATAAGGCTGTTGCTCAAACGAATGGCCAACTGTTAACAGGAAATTGTTAAGGGTGATGAGCAAGAAATTTGGAATTTCTCCCAGAAAAAAATTTCCCAAACTTTGATTTATTGACTATAAAGATACAGCATACAGCAACATACAGGTTTCAGCACTCCTCCAAAATTTAAGACTCAAAATCATTGAAGGAACTATTTTCTTAAGTATTTGTGTGTTATTATTTATTAAGAGCTTTATGTTAAAAAAGGGGGTTGGGGGTTTCCCCCAGAATATTTAAAAAAAAATTAATTTACCATTAAAAAGCAGATCAAACTAATTTTATTTGTGTAAGAATAAGTATTAATGATTTTTAAAGTGTTTTGGAGGTCCAGGAAATAACCTCATGGCGGTCCGCCAGTTGCCGACCCTTGTACTAGACTGTTTTGTTGTAGACTCTTGTACTAGACTTATGCCAATTGACTTATGTACAATTCCTAATGAGCTTTCGTTTAATCTAGATTAGACTAACGTTTATGATCTCGCATTTTTGTTAAACGAATTTCTTACTTGTTCAATCGAAAGAAAAATTCAGAAATGTTTGAAGTCTTCAGTATATTTAAAGTCATATACATGCTTTTTATAAAAGAGATATCTATACATAAAAAAAGGGTTTTCAATTAAAGATAGTTTTACTTGCTAATCATTAACTCAAATTATAATGGCAATTTAGTTAACTATTCTCGGTTATTTCTTTCAGCTAATTAAAATAAATCTTAATTAAACTTTTTGTAACTATGGAATAGATGAAAAATCACACACAAATTTCTTTAAAACAGTAAAAGATAATCTTTTCCAAACAGTACAAACTCATTTACCTGGTAACAGCACTTTATTATGACTTTCTTTTAGTTTAACAACCCTTTCAATTTTGTTAGCAAAGCAACATAAACAGAGAACGACCTTAAAAGCATAAAAACCATCCTAAAAAGCAGCACTAAAACATTAAAACCGCTTCCAGTTCCAGTAAAAACGACAAGAACAGCCTATACAAATTCTCATTCCGCCGCAATGTAACATGAATAAACGGAATAAAAATATTGGTATTAAGCTCAAAAAAGAAACAAGGGAATCAAAAAAGTTGTCAAAGTAAACGGAGCCGAGAAGCCGTCAATTTTACACAGCCCTCTTTAAAAACTTTTCAGTGTTTGTCTTTGGACTAAGCTCTGTTTATAGAGGGGAATCCTGGGAAATCAGTTTTTATTAAGTGTCCTCTGATTTCTTTCCTCGCATTTGATTGAGGGCTCTTCCTTAATTTGTTGAACTTTATCCTTATTTTCATAAGGTAATATATTTGCTTTGGCAATTTAAGCTCTCACACTATTAGCGAAGATTTGGTTTTTTGGCGCCGTGTTTTCAGCAGACGGTTTTTCTTCCAATTAGGAGGCTTGTTATTGTTATTTTCATCAGGACAAAATGAGCTCTAAAGAATGTGAAAGAACTCGACTAATTGATGAAAACAATGTCTCTTTTTACTGCTGTGATCAAACGCTAGACGACTCGGTTCAATAAAAACAGCGATGCAAATCCTTGGATTTCTGCAATCAAAGTGTAATAAAGATATTAGTGTTCAATTATTTTATGAATAGTTTTTTAACACATTACTATAAAAATGGTGAAAACGAGAGACTACATATATTATGTGGACAATAAAGTTATTTTAAAACTGAAGTTTGACATCAGTGCAAGATTTTGAAATGTTTGGTTTTGTAAGGACTACTTGTTTACTATTATAAATCTGTGCATCCAATGATATTTTTCATTGATAACAGTGTTTGTTGTTAAATATAAAACTTATTATTTTCTTGCGTTATTTGTGTTATAAATTTTAAATTTTAAATATTTGAACAGGTAATCAATCAGTGGAAGCTGTTTGATTCTGTAAAACAAATATAACCAACGGAAAGTGTTTTACTTTGAATGATACTTGTGATTGACTATGTAAACGCTTTAAGAAGTAATATTGAATTAATGTTACAGCTATTAGGTGATAGGCTTCGGGACAGCTAATAAAAACTGAAGTAATAAAAACACTTTATATGAAACGCATTTTCTTTTGGAAAGAAAAAGTTTCTTAAACGTGACAAACAACAAAAAAATGCTCATTCACCCTTCCTACCTAAACAATTCAATAACATCTTAAAAACGCAAAGAAAAAAACTTAAGGGGGAGTATTAAAAAAGTCTCTTAAGTTTTTACTTTTCCCACAATCTTCTATCGAATTTTTACTAACTAGTTTTCAAAGAAAAACTTAGCATCCTCGATAAAATGAAAGGTACCATTATTTGTTGCTAGGCAATCGAAATTTTCGCACGGCTCTCCGGTTAGATTCCAAACCAAAACACATAACACTGACAATATGACGTTTCGCACAACTTTATATTACTTTTTGTTCTTCACTCTCGAACAATTCTTCAAACTTATTTTCACTCCTGCCGAAAACAAAGTTTCACTTTATGCGTTTCACTTTAAGCACTCCAAATGCCCCGGAATTCTTTTTGTTATTCCCCCTGTAAGGCAATTGTGGGAAAATGTATTTTTCAACCTCATTATTATTCCAACTTTTTCGCAGCCGAACCCCCTATTCCCTTGCCTCCTCCCCATTGGAAACACTTTATCGCGGGACGTGTGGCAACGGTGCAAAGCAGCCGATTTCGGTCACGCGCGGCACAGAAGTGTTTGGTTGCCATGGGAACCCTCCCCTCCCTTGCCACCTGCTAAAAAACCCCTTTTCTTATTCAAGTTTCTGGATATGAAGATCAGTGTATTATAGTCCTGGATACTACCGACGCACGGATGCCGCCTTATATTTGCTCCCTCTCTCTCTGACCATAACCCAAATCATTCAAAACGGTCAACCGCTGAAGAGGGAACACATTTCTCCGTTTTTACTACATTTCTCAGAATGCTCGTTGGAGGAGAACATAGATTTTCCATTTCTTTATGGAAGGAAAATAAGTTTTTGTTTCCACAGAATTCGGGAATAAATTTTTCGAATCCCCCCCTTTTGTTCGTTGCACGTGAGGATATTCAAATGACGAGCTTTGCACCGGATGTTTAGGGGTGTTGGGATTTTATTTATTTTCAGAAGATGGGGCAGAGGGGTTTATCATCTTTTGAGTTTGGAGAGAGAGGTTTTGATTTTACTTTTTCGAAAAACTAGGATGAAGTACTAAGGGGAAGGGGGTATATTGTTTTTGCTTGAGCCATTCCCTTTTCTTCTCTGAGAACAAAAACTTTAAAACATACAAAATTTTCCTCTTGATAAAAAATGGGCATTAGGAAAAACTGAAGAATTGATAAGTAAAACCCAAGATTACTTATAAAATTTATTTTTTCAGTATGTATTGTATGTTGATTAGAAGTATTCCAGAAGAAAATAAATTATGTTATATACTTACTTCAAAAAATTGAAGATAAACTGTAATCCGTTGGTAACGCTGTATTTGATTTTAATACATTATTTTTAAAAATTAAAAAGAAATCCACATAATAAAATAAATCTGCAAGAAAATATAGTAAATTTATGCTTGAAACCAAATTCTTGCCCATAAGGGTGCAGTTTTCTCACTTGACACACAATGTGCATGGATAAAGTAAATAAAACATCCCGAAATGACTACACGGAAGGAAGTTCTTCAAATAAAAAAGTAATATTTTTTTTTTACTAAATAAGTTGAAAAATTAAGTTCTTACTTTTAAAGAAATGGTAGTTTCAAATTAGCTTTTCTAATCAACCTTTTTTTAGTCATTAATCTCTATAAAAAATTTATCAGTTATATTCATTAAATATATTGCCAAAAATTCTCCAAATTTTCTCTAGCAATTTTCAAACCAATATAACTTTATAGTATAATTAATGACTAGTTATGAAGACACGCTACTAGGGAAAAAAACTCCAGAATAAAACTCCAGGGTCATTCTATTTAAAGTTAATTCCGCAATAAACTTAAAAGAGAAATGAGACAATTCAACTCAACCTCTTTAAAATTCCAAGCACTTAAATGACTCTCCGAGAAAAATAGCTTCATTTATTTCCACTTTAATATCCAACCTAAAACGCGCCTTATCACTTCAGACCATAACTCACCCGAACTCACATAATCACCTACTGCTCTCACAACACCTTTTTCGCGGACACCGTTTAAAAACCTAACGGTTACATCTCACTCCCAAAAAATATGACGCGGTCTTCCCGAAACATTCATCACACCACCCACCCGTTCTTCCTCATTAGGAAGATCCCTCCCCCTAAAAAACAACCGGCCACAATAGATTTATGTCCGTTTGCGGTGATTTAGAAGCCGGCGGCTTTTGCTTAATAGCCACCGCTGTCCGCCGGTTTCGCCATTCGTTAGTTGTAAAGTTTCTTTCGAGATGAAGTGGTCGAGCTGTGGTTAATCCGTGCGGGATTCGAGGGTGGTAAGCCCGGGGAGTGTTTACGGGTGCTGGGAATCACGGGAAAGCTGCCTCATCACTCAGCCGTGGTCGTGATCTCTCTTTCTTGCTCTTGCTCTCGACGAACTTTCTTCTTTTTTGGTGTTTTCTTTCTTTTTTTTTCAATCGATTGGCGTTTTTTTTTTCTCTGAGTGAGAAAAGGAGATTGGTCGGTTACCTTTGGTGTTGATGGTGGAATGCTCGGGGTGGTTTAATTACGGATTGAAGGAGGTGTTTTGCGTGGTAAGGAGGAGGTTTACTCTGTTCTCTACGGAGTAACATCTGCTTTTAAATATGGAAACTATAGTGTTCTATGAAAGTTATTATTTTCAATGGTTAAATAGTGACTTACTGATTACTTCTACTTTTTTAATTAAACACTGACTATAAATTTGAGCGGTTACCATGTGATGATATATTGCTTGCAAATTCAATTTTTTCTATAGAAAAGCACACAGCTTTAAAAATGCATGAACTCTTCTTTATATGCCTACTACAGAAAATAACTTTAAAAAATTCTTTTAAAATAAAAAGGGTTTTTTTTATATTTAAGCTATGCTGGGGTGGATAATCATTTAGGAGAGAAATGCTTGAGGTTACTATAGTTGGTATTAACATTTTGATAATTGAACTTGATAATAAAAAAAATTGATGTCAGCTCTCTATTGTTTTTTGGTAGTCATATATATTTTTTACTCTGTTTCGATTTTTAGTTTATGGTCTTAGTTGAAAAAAAAGTATTATTTAATATAATCACATTCATTGGAACATAGATCAATGAAGTACAACATATTTACCTATAAAAAACTAAAAATACTTGGAAACTGTTTATTTTTAATAAACAATAAGAGCCAATTGATAGTTTAAAATATATCCACTCCACACCAATTGTACTCTTGAATGTAACTAATCACATGCAAACACAATTAAGCTCAACAACCGTAAACACTACATAAAAATATTTTATTCTTACAAAGGCAAGGATTGGATTTGAAGAGAACTAAGGTAACGAAAAATAAAAAAGCACTTATTTGAACTTCGGCTTCTATCTCACTCGATCGAGTTCAAATCTTGTATGCCCTTCTGTGGATGGCAATAGAAATAGGGTTTTGAGTTAGCAAGAGGATAAAGAAATAAAAACTCGTAGAGGTAGAAAGGCTAAGACTTTAATCATTACATTTAAAGTAAAACTATACAAATTATATACAAAAAGTATTGACGAAAAAGTAAAATTCTTACGTTTTCGTGTATCACAACATCTTCCTTATAGAACTGTTGGAGACATTCGCTGACCAAATTGGGTCACTTTCATATCTTCCTTTTCTGTTCTAAAGATTTTTTTAAACAATGGGGGAGTTGCCACAATCACTAACAATAAAAATGCAATAGAGTGTTTTAGGTAATGTCACGACCAGCTATTTTCTTTTAACTGTTAAACTTTTGTAGGGCTTTTAACTATTGCTAAGGCGGTTGCTAGGTAACGAGGTATCTGTTGCTAAGGCAGTTGCTAGGTAACGAGGTATCTGTTGCTAAGGCTGTTTTTAGGTATGGGGTCACGTGATTGCAAATGCTCCATTAGAAGAATTCCACGGCCAGTCATTTTCTGTAACTGTTAACCTTCTGTAGGGCAAAAAACTGTAACCTTCTGTTGCTAAGGCCGTTGTTAGGTCCGAGTCATGTGTCTCTATAATTAAAACATAATCAAGTGATACAATAAATAAAATGTGGCTAATGATTCTTGAAATTAGGCATTTTAAGGAACATTTATAATAAATGACCATATCAACAAAACCATTTGGTTTAAGAATCCTTAAGAAAACATATGCAAAAAATTATTTTCAAATTTATATAAAATTTTAGGTTGCCTAACACTATCAAAAATATACATACTTCTCACCTCAACCGACTAAACTACATATTAAATATCCCCTATAAGATTCTTACCTCCACTGCCTCTAATCTGTCAATATAACACATTCAAGAATTCACCCCAGTATCTTCCTCACCCACCAAGACGAATGGGGAAGAGGGCAGGGGGCACCTGGGGGAGGGGGGCACTGGCTCATGTCCAGCCGGTAGCAAATGAGGGCAGAGAACAAATCCTGCCAAAGTTGTGCGACACCCATCACTGTAACGAATGATCTCCAGAAATGACGTCCCTTCTTCTCTCGGATTCCTTTTTTTCCCTCCGCAGACCACAGAGTGGTTTGTCTCTTCTTTTTTTTTAACCTGGTTTCGTTTTTTTTTGGAAGGTTTTTTTCTCTTTAGAGAGAGGGAGGAGTGGATGAGGAGGTGCAATAAAAGGGATTTGAGCTCTTTTTATGGGGGAGGATTTGAGTTTTTTTTATTGGGGTAAGAATTGGGTTTCGTTCGTTTAAGAGATGGGAGGTGGGTGTTTGGGTAGTTTATGGCAGTTCAGTTTTTAAAATAATGTTCAGGTATTTTCATTTTTTTTTCAATGATTTATTGCTTTGTAAATAATGTAAAGTTTAACATTTTCTTGAGAGCTATGCAAAAGTAAATCCTCAACTTTTTAAAATAAGTATCAGGTAAAAATGTAAATGTGTGGAATTAATTTTACACATTAATTTTTTTTCAAATCTAGAAAAAATAGAAAATAAAATAGGGTAAAAGATCTAAATTAAAGGAACTATAAATAGAGGAAATTTAAATAGAGGTTAATACAAAAACAAACTAAGTCAATACTTAAACGTCTCAGCGAAAAGAAATTAACTGAAAAACATGATGAGAAATAATTAGGCCGAAGGATATGACAATCTATGCATGGAATGTATGTGGATCACATAGTTGACCACAACATAAATAAGTCTTTATGGCTAACTTTAATGAACAATTTTCAAAACTAGTCACTGTTCTTATAAATATAATTAAAACACATCAATCACAAAATTTCAAAAAGTATTTAAAAAAACATAAAACAAGTAATTTGAAGTATAACTTTTCCAAAAAAAAAAACAACATTAAGCCGTTAGTTTTTTTTTGAAATTCTTTAAAAACATCCGCCGTATTCACCGCTTACCTGACCAGCGGATAAACCTATGATTGGTGGAAAACTATAGTTTTCCTTCCTTAACTACTAATCAGAAGTTTGACTGTTTATTCTATAGAAAGTTGTGTTTTCAAATTACCTGTTTTATGTTGTTGTTCATTAAAGTTCGCCATAAAAGCTTCTTTATGTTGTGGTCAACTACGTGATCTATTCCATGCATAGATTATCGTTTCATTCTGCCCAATTATTTCTCTACCATAACATAAAACACACAATATATTCGGAACCCAAACTGCATTTTAAACACCTCCTGTCCCCTCTGCAATCCAAAGGGGTCTGATGAGGGAGCACTCACCCCTAAATCTCTCCCACTGTTTATCCTTATCTCCAATGGGCCCTTGAACGGGCCGGGCTATCGGCCGGACGTTAATTGGTGATTAAGCGAGACACATCACCCCCCTGGTGGAACGATCTCACCAGGCCACTCTAGTGCGCCCAGGCGAGTTAATTTCTTCCTGGAGCTCCGGGAGAATTAATCTTCATTTAGAGTCCTTTTTACTGGGGACTCGGATGCAAATTTAATTGTTGGCCGGTGGAAAAAACGCCCGGTCGGGCTTTGGTCGGGTGTGAAGGAATGTTTTAATAAAGATAAACGGGGTGGTTTTAAGTCGTGGTGGCGCTTCTTTCAATTACTACAGGGTCGGGAGGTCGAGGTTTGGATAGGGTGGGGATGGATAAAATGGTTTTTTTTTAGTTTTAGAAAGTTTGGGTGGTTTAAGTTAAAGTATGAAAGAGTTTGTAAAAGTTTGCTACTAAATTAAACATAAGACTAAAAATCATTAAAATTTTATTATTCTTTTCTAACTTTTCTACTATAAAGTAAATGAGAACCTAAGTTGTGTTTCACAGATGCACGGGTATCAAATACAATATGTCACTAATCACATCTATGCATATTAACAGTATTACTATAATCCTATACTAGAAACATTGTAAAAATATTTGAAATTGTCTCTTAATATTTATTTGAATATTATGATTTTAAGAATTTATTTTTATGAACGAAATAATATAGAAAATTTCCAGAACGTATAATTTTGCTAAATGTAATTTCGTTCCAAATCTAAATCTTTCGTTTCTAAAATTATTGAGTATTATCATAATCGAATACTGCACAAAATATCAAAGCATAAAAGTTTTGACATTTTAAACAAAATGTAGTGCTCTTGATACTCTAGTAGAGTTGTCTGTACAAAATTAAAATTCTTCAGGTGCATTCCCTTATATAGCAGTATAATTTTTTTTTAAATTAGGATAAATTTCATAAACTGTTTTTGTATTAGTAGATTTAAGGAAAGTCATTTGTTTAATGATAAATAAATGTAATTAAAAAGGAAAATGCTAATTTCAAGAAGTAAATAACTATTAAATAATCCGGACCTGTAAAATTATCATATCTACTCAATTTATTTCTAAAAATTACCTGTGATTTTAGAATTTCAGCCTAAATTTTGTGGCACCGTTGTCTGAGAGAAATTAAAAAAAAAAAAAAAACTTTTTTAAATTTTTTTTTTTCTAAAACATGTTAGAGTTTATTTTTCTTCATGAAAAACTACTAATACTCTTCTAAACCTCATCCAGATTTTTAAAAATGCTACTTGTAAAACCTTACTTGATTTTATTAAAGTATAATACACAATTTTTATCTTGTTGCTTTGCTTTTTTTCTGTGTAATATTTACTCAGAAGAAATTAAAACGTTTCAATGTAATACATTAAATCTGAAATAATTCTAACTTTAAATTAATTTTGATCTCTATAAAAAAATATGAATTGCTGACTGAGAGTAAATTTATATTTCATAGTTAACAACGGAATGCTATTGATTAAGTAAAGTTAAAAATATTTGTTTAAGATCAAAAGTGAATCAAATACCAACACAGAATTTTTTAAAGATCAAACTCATACAGGAAATATCAAACAAATGTCAATTTTTTTAAAGACGTAAAAAAAATACTTATCAACTGATAAAAATATTTATCATACAAACAAAAATAGTTGGAATTTAAATCAAAGGAATAACATTCATATTATTCAACTCAAAACACATAAAGAATGAAAAGCAAGCGAAATATTCATGTTTAATTTAAAGAGAAAGAAACACTCTTTACAGCCGAAATGCAAAGAAATCATGCCTTTACGCAACATTTATCATTGTTTTACAAACTCTTTTTCTTTGAGTAGAACTTAGGAAGAACGGTCACTTATCGAATTACGTTGTTATTCTCGTAAGTGAAGAATTCGCAGCGGGAAAGGTTCAATCTTTTTTTACAAATAGAAACATTGACTCTAAGAAATACGCATAAAAACATAAAATGTATGAATTCCTCCCAGTTGGACTTTTATTTCTTCAGAGGGACGTCAGAAACAAAAGAATTTGGTTTTGTATCCGGCTGAATAAGAAGTGCGAACTGTTTTTATGGATGATGTGTTTCTTCGTGGGTTTCGCCATCTTCCGTTTCCTGTTGTAACGCCCGTGATTTTAGGAAAAGCCACCGATACAAGTGAAAATGTAGACGATTTGTAGCACTGCCTTTAGGGAAATACCAATAAGGCAATAAAAAATGCAAACATCAAAATTCAACTTTATTTAAATTATTTCAGATGTTATGGTGCATTTTATCAGTAAGTGAGTTTTATCAGTGAGAAAATCTAATTTTGAACTGAAAATTTGTTCAGTTTTGCATTGGCTGTAGGATAGTAACAAATCTTTGCATTTATTTCGAAAGGTTTATCATAAACTTTTAGTTTTTCATTTATGTAAAACTTAGGCTTTAAAATAAATCTCAAGTAATAACTCTAGATCATATTTTCAATGGATTTAACATTTTGTGTTATACGTTTATGACTATGTCGATTTAAATAGAAAATTCTCTTGTTGAGATGTATTTTATCGGTGAATTCCCAAATTAATTGTTTACATGTATTTTAGAATATATGTATGTATAGTATATATTTTAGAATGTATTTCAGGATTATGGCCTTATTCAAGAATTTAATGAAGAAAATTACATTACACAGACCACCAGAAAACACTGTTTTTCAACTATCATAATTAATATATTGATTTTTCATTCTAAAATTAAATCTGCAAGATTTTTTTTCCGCAAACCGCCAGGTTTTATAATTAACAGTCATAAATTGTTAGTATACGTAGATATAAGAAGCTATAATTTTCAAACATATCGATCTTACTTAAAATTTATTTCGATATTCGTCTTATAGAGTTCTCTATCTATCCTGAAATATAATCCAATAAAAATACGCTATCTACTCTAATATTAGAGAAAATTACTTAAGATAAGCATTTGAGATAAGAACAATGTTTTTATTGTGACATACAATAAACTAAATTATGTTTAAACTTCCAAGTTAAGAAGTTAAAAGTGGTGAAATACCCTAAATACGAAACGAAACTTTGCAATTGGTTAATGAATTAAGTAGTAGTGTACTTACCAATAGTTTCAAGATTTTAATAAAATTGAATTATTTATTTTATATTTAAACAAATAATAGAGAGCAAGTAAGATAGGGAATAAAAACAAAGAAGTTGCTATAATTTACATACAAACATACTACTTGAAGGAAATTTTAACTTCTTATTACCTATTCTTATTATTTTATATCAACTAAACAAGGGGTTTTGGGTTTTTAAAATTCGATACCATTTTATAATGGATTCGTAAGGAGAAAAAAAGTTTGAACCACAAATTTATAGGTTAGAAGATCTAGATCTAATTATTTAGTAGATTGAACTGCTTTCGAAAAACTTCAATACTGATATAAAACGAAATATATATTTTTTTGAAAACTTCATTTCAGATCATGGGTAAGCGCATGGAACCACTTCTAAATTTGATTTAAAATAAATTTTAAAAAATTAATAAAATTAAATTTGATAAATTTGATTTTCACTTTTACCACTTCTAAATTTGATTCTAGCGCCATAAAACAATTACCAAACCAAACTACTAAAAATTTATAAATTTTTTTATCTGAAAAAAAAATAATAATAAGTGGAACTCGAAAAAGGATTGTTTGTTATTGTTTTTGCAGAAGTAAAATAATTTTTACTTAAAAATGGATAAAAATATCCAATAACAATCCGGCCAATTTTTATCCGCCACGCCATTTTAGAATGAAACAACTTGCAATGGAACTTTTGGGGAAAGGAGGTTAGTACGCAAAAAAAAATATTTTGGACTAAAAATTCGAGAATTTAAAAGTTCGAATTTCAAAAAATTACTGAATTATTGACTCACAATTTTTACCAAACTCACCTTAATCTGTTAATTGTTATAAAGGGCAAAAATAACGCAAGATTTGGATTTGCCGCTATTTGTGTAGTAAATTGTTGGCAACTCTGAAAAAAAATTGACAGCTTAGAGTTTAAGGTTATTATTAGTAAGAATAGAGCGTTAAACGATACAACATATAGTAAATCTAATTATTATATGTTAAATCACTAAAAACTGTGTTTTCAATTTAATCCAAATCTTGCTTTAATTTTTTGGGACACCCTCTACAACACCTGTTCCCAATGCCGATCTCTCTCTCCACCCGGACCCTAGCGTCCGGATTCCGGCACCCCCCGCGAGATGGCCTGGCGCCCCCTTTAAAAAGCGGCGGGTCCGGCAGATCGCGAACAGACGGCTGATGTGCAGCAGTCTTCGGTTCCGCGAGCTAGATTGCCGAACAGGGGCCATGTGACCGAGAGGGTTCGATTTGGAGGGAAAAGAAAAGTGCATCGAATAGAGGGGTGTCGAGTGTGTGGTGACGTTTTCTTGGACTTGAACATTTAGAAGTTATATTTTTGTGGGGGTTCCGGATACATAGGTAAGTGTTTAAGAGTAATTTCTTTTTAGGGAGGGAGGGGCTCTGTGGCAAAATATATTAATCTTAGATAATTCAAAATTAAAGATGTGAGAATTACTTATGGGGAATTGAATTAAAATATATATATCCTACTTTTTTTAAGACCTTAAGACTTCGATAAAAATAAATTAAGGTATCATAAAAAATTTACGATACAAAATATACAGAAATAATCCAAATGTATTTGTAATAAAAAATTAATGAAAATTATATTTAATTGAGATATTTTTCTGAATAAGAATCATCACGATAAGTTATAGTACTTTTATTTTCCTAAGTATAGTTTCATCGTCCCATTCATTGGGCTAAAAATAAAATGTTAAGAAATATTTGAAACAATGTTGTAGAACCTGAAATAAATTTTGAGTAATTATACGTTAAAAATAATTAAAAATACTCAATAATAAAATGGCATGTTAAGAAATCAGATGGCTTCTGTCTAACTTAACTAAACCTGTTTCTCTTGTAAACTAAAGAGAACTAGAAAGAACTGTAAGTTAAGTTTCGAATCTTCTGAGTATCAATTTGGTGTAACATACATAAGATTAAAAAGTAATGGTATAAAAAATTTTGAGTAATAAAAATTAACATATTGATTATAAGTATCTAAAACTAACTTATTGGTATTAAGTAACGTTTGGTCTTTGGCAAAAAAAAAATTAGATATTCTTAAAGAAAAATATTATGCCTAATATTCAGAAAATCATGAAAATATATTTATAACTACAATAAAAGGTTATCATATGAAAAAAAAAATTAGATGATGTGAAAAATTTAAATAAGCCCTATAGGCATCTTTCTGGAGTAAAATATAATGATAATTAATCCTTTTATTTTTCGAAGTATTTGTTTTGTTATCAAATTCAGAAATATAATAAGTAAAAAGTATAGAGGTACTGAAAATAAAGTTTTATAACCTACAGAAATGTTAAGATATAAGAATTTAGCAAGGAAAAAAAGTATCTAAGACTAAGTATTTTATGGTTAAAGTGTAAATACAAAAACGTTTTACGTTCGTTTAAATTTAAATTAATTTAAATGTTATTGAATCACAGCAATTAAAATCCACAGAACAGCTTTCTTCTAACTTGTGTGTCGGCTTAAATATAGAAACACGATTTGATCATTAAAAAATGCATTCACCACAAAGTATTTTTAAATGTTTTGGAACAGTTTCAGATATACTTAAAACCATAAAAGTAATAGAAACTTAACAGCACTACTTTTTCTACATTTACTCTTCTAAATGTTTGTATAAAATATTTTGCACAAACGGTTATTAAATAATTTACCTGGTAGTCAAGACGCAGGAAATCAAATCCAAAAGTTGCCCGATCTGGTACAACCACGAGAAATAATTATTTTTAGGTTTTTTGAACGCATAGAAATTATATAACCGAAAATATAAAAAAAAAACCCAGACGTTTCCTCAAATGATGGAAATAAACCAGCAACAACGCTGCCGGGCATTTCCCGTTTTTTGAAGAAAACAAATTTTTTTTCAGTGTAGACCGCAGACAAAAACTGCCAAAATCAATGAAAAGTAAGAGAACGGTAAGTGTTAGAAATAAAATCTCAATGATAATTATCATGTAAAATGATCCTTAAGAAACACTTTTACGCTATAAATAAATTATAACACGATAATTGACATTGAAATTTTATTTTTAACTCTGACAGTTTACTCACAATAACCGACTTTTCATTGCTTTTGGCAATTATTGTCCACGCTCAAGCTTTTTAGGATTGCTTAAACGCCCACCCAAACCAAGATTATTCTTAATTTTGGAATTGTCTACAACCATTTTCATTTTTGTCCATTTGTTTTGAACCACCTTGTTTAACTTTTGTTGGAGAATTATGTGTTTATAATTTGTTTCCTAAATAAAAGTTTTATGAAATAAATTCTGCTTTCCTTTTTTTATATTTTGCTACGTTTTAATTCTCAAGTTAATTTTAAAATAAGTATTTAAATGTTACTCATTTTTTCAAATAGATGAACTACTACGTAAATATTCGGAGTATTTTTATAGATTAAAATTTAAAGTATAAATGTTTGTGTCTCGTTTAATAGCGCTTTAATTTTTTTTTACCTTTGTAGTAAGTCTTGTTTACTTGTTCATAACACTTTTAAAAGTTTTGTTATAAAGTGTAGCTTCTGAAACATTTACAAACAACACATAGGGTTGAGTACATTTTTATAAATCAGCAAATTATGATTTAAACAAAGGTGTGATTAAATACCATACATCAAAAGAATTAAAAAAAAAGTTTGACGGTGTTCGCGGAGCCTAAATAAATATTAAATAAACTTCTACTTTTAGATTACATAATACAATTTTAAAAAACAGGTTTATTTGCATTTGTTAAAAAGTTATTCATTGAACTTTTTTGAATGTATCCAATTATCAAATCCAATGTTACTTAGTTATTTAAAAAAGCATAGTTGAATCAATTGTCATAAATTGGTCTGGTAGACATTTAAAATTTTCGTGTAGAAATTTAAGAAACACTTTTTTATTTCATGTATCCCATTTTTACGAATCTCAAACCCAGTATAAACACCCATGTCCTTTGTTTAAATACGTATGCCATAACTCACCCTACAACACCCAAAAAATACAAACCTCATCTTTTATCATTCCTCCGCAGCATATATTACCCTTAAAATTGATACTGTTTACATTAAAGTTGAACTCATGGTCTCAACTGCGGGGGGAAAAAAGTGTTCTTGATTATTTTCCTCTCGCGTTCTCACCGAACTTATTTGTCTCAGCGTAAATCTGTAACGGAGCATTGTGCACAGTGAGTAATGATCCTCGCTTTGAACCTTCAAAATAAAAACCCAGCGTAAAGAAGAGGAGCAGGTGTTATGTTTACTGATTAATGAAACATTTAGCGCGTAATCCCAAATCCAATAATCACACGTTCCTTTAATAAATCGCTTCGGTATTCTTTTCATTATTCTTTCAGGGAGAAAAACAAAAGTTTCGGAACCCGCTCGTGGGTTTTTGCATTCACGACACGGAGTTATTTAAATTTTGCTGACTTAGAACGGGGATTACTAAATAACTTAGACCCTCCTCCATAGAATGGTAAGGAGACGTCGTTGTATGTTGCTTGAGGCTTCGGCTTGCCTCGGAGTTTAATTTATTGTTTTTAGAGTAACTTTAAATATTTTGCTTTAACTATTTTTAGAAGAAAAATTTCACAACACAAGTGATCCCTTGGGGGTGGTGTAGGGCTGTGTGAGTTTATGACGTGGCTTATTTGAGTGATTGCTCAATCCTGAAATATTTTACAAATCCTGAAATATTCCAAAAATATTTTACATTATTCACTAAACAGTAGAAGTAGAAGCATTATTTACACGCATTTAAAATTTAGGTATCAGTATAAGTTTTTAAGAGTAAAACGAAAGAAAAACTTACAAAGGAGTGAAGTCTATCCAAAAAATGGGTAATTGCGAGCATAAAAATTATTTTTTGTTTTCAAAGCCATTTTTAAATTAGCATAATAGCACCTCTTGATGACCTAATGAACTTTTATCTTATAAAACATTAGTTAAAAGTTGATTTATTAAATAAAGAAACACTATAATATAAAGTGATATGTATACAGGATGTTTTTTTAAAAGTCCGTTTTAAGTTTTTTATTTGAAAACAAAGTAGTATCCTAAGGTTACGGAAGTAAGGTGTAGAGTAAGTGACCATTTTGGTTCAATTGAGACAGCTAACAGCGCTCCTAGCAGCAAAATGAGGGAGTTGAAAATTAATTAAAAAGTTGAAGGAGATAGAACGAAAACTTCAGTTAGAAAATTGTTTGAAACATTAAAAAACACACAGAATAGGTTTCATTAAAATATCTTAAATATTCGAGGTGATATTAGCAAGAGAAAATGACACTTTTTTCTGAGTTCAAAGTAGAAAAGGTTTGCAAATTTTCAATTTTTTCTTTATTATCAGTAATTTTTTGTTGTTATGAAACAAAAACAAACTTTAATCCAAAACTAATGAAACTTTATCTATTTTTTACTTTTATCCAAAATGCTTAATGCTATTCCTGAATAAATGAATTTCACTTTTCCTATCTTTATTGTTTTGAATAAAAAAAGTTACATGATGTTCTATAAATAGAGCACGATCTTTTATTTTTCTAAAAATAGTTAAAACCCCGATTTTACCAGTCGGTTTCATCAAAAGTTCATTTTAAACATTTATCTAATTAAAGATTTTTATCTCTTTGAAGTGATTTAAACCTTTAAAACATTTCTCTTTTGTTGTCTTTTAATGCATTTTGCTTTAAAATTCTTATCGTTAACACAATTATACTCTTAACTTAATTATTTACTGGTTAATAGAAGTAAATTAAAGAAGAGGAGTAGGATATTCTTATTCAGTGACTATTGATTTTAAAGTCCTTAACTTGTTGAACTAATCGATTATTCAATAACTGTTTTCAGTATCTAAAATTACCCCTTCTGAAAACTATCATTAGTTGACTGAAGCATTATTATTCAGGCACCCAGTTTAATAGGGAAAATAATAATGAGTGTAATTTGGAGATTAGTATTTACGAAGAACAGTTTAGTATGGAAACTATTTTGGGCCTTAGTTATCAACCCACATCCATTCCGAAAATTTTGGCTTTATTATGCTGAGAATTTTCATTGGATCCAATTTACTTTTCATGATTTTAAACTTTCATGTTAACATTAAAATTGTATCTAATTTCTAAGAAACCAAAATGCATAATCCTTTATCTATTTTAAGTTTTATAGAAAAAATAGTTGAAGCTGCATAGGGATTATTGTTATTACAAACTGAAATTTTGCATTGTTTTTTAAATAAAATTAATTTCATTTCATTAATAATCTGATTAAAATTAGTATGAATATTCCTCATTAATAGCAACATGGGATCACTTAGATTAAATTACAAGCATTACAATAAAATGCTACTATAAAACTACTTTTTCTGTTCCCTAAAGCCCTAATTTATAACTCAAAACTACTAAACTAAAAACATAAACTAAATATGATTTAAAACCAGTTTGAAACATTTGTTATGCACTAAAGAAGTGATTCTGTGATCCACTGCACTTTCGTTATTTCTCCCAAATAAAATATTCGAATATCTTTTTTTATATAAAAAGTATTAAATAAATTATCTGCTTCTTTAATACCTAAAAATAGACAAATAATCATACAATTAAGTATAACATTCATATAATTATTGATGCCCCAGTAATATAATTCGTGATAATTAGTGATTCCAAAAAGCTTACAAACATTATAGCCTGACTTTTTAAAATTATGAAATAAAACGATTCTTCAAGTCTAATTCTTCTCTTAGGTAAAATAAAATATAATATTTCCATTTTTTAATGCTAAAGTCTATTTTAAATCTGAAGACTAATTTTAAAATGTAATTAGAGATGTGAAGAGAGAATATTCTCCAGAGACAAAAATTTTGTGAATAATCGAGGATATTCTTATTTTGACTAATAAATGAAAATAAATACTTTAAATATGGTTTATAATATGAAATGTTATTTAATAGTGGTGTTTAAACCTGAAAGAAGAAACCTTTAGAGTTCATTCTTTATTCTGTATTTTCACAAGGTTTTATTTAATCCAGTATGTAAATTCAATTCAATTCAATAAAAATACTTTTTAAATTATTAGAATAGGTTTTATTCGGCAAATACCTAAATAATTAATTGAAATAGGGGTCTGTGTAAAAGTTTATTAATTTTGTGTTTGAAGGTAAAGCTTTTTTTTCAAATAAGTGTTTCCAAATAATAGCAAAAATATTTTCAGCAAACTTTTGCATACAGTTTTCAAACTAGAATACTTTTTACAATCCTGATATTAAGCTATAGTATTGATAGAATTTTATAATTAGAAGAATATTCTCTTGAAAGTATATTCCCTAAAGATAGAGATAACATTACAATGATCAATACTTGTTGAGAAAAGATGTAAAAAGAGGTTTTTATACTTACCTTTCGTTATAATCCGTAATGAGAATATTCTCAACTCTCTCTACTCTTAGATACAATTAAATTTACTTTCTTATACAGATACTTATTTTTGAAGTAATTAACTTTCTTTAAATTTTTCAGTCACATAATTTCAGGTTCATCTTCGTTATGTTTTCCTGCTTGAAAATATTCTTAATAAGATAACCGAAAAATAATTGACAGATAATTAGGATCCTTCTATACATTACTTCAAAAAAGGTATTGTATACTATTTAGAAATTTTTCAATTGGTGTTCATTGCATATACCTTTCCACCATGTCGTGGCACTAATATTTTTACAGCCCATTTTAAAACAATGTTTAATTAGTGTTACTCAATTTGGTCAGGCATTCCTATGTTAATACTTTTTAATTGTAAAATATATAGTATTCTAATTTGTATTAATTGAATCAATAATAAACATTTTTAAAAAAGAATAGTCAATTTTAGTAACTTCTAGGAGAATATTTTTGAAAATTCTCTTTTTGTAGAGAAAAAAAAATTGTATGAAAAATTCTCCTTTCCCTAAATAATTATAACCTATTTTAAAATTACAATTGTATCCTCAAAATTTTAAATTTACATACTTATAGTAAATAAATTGTTTCCAAGATTTAATCAAATACTAGTTAGTTCCTTGATTAAGATTAAATCAAAATCCTTGGAAATTATGGAAAATTTTCATATTTTCCAAGGCCAGACACTACATTATTTTAAATTTATTTTAAGGCATGAGGAACCCTTTGATACATGAAATTACTAATTTAACTTAATCAATCCACTTATTTTCAGGGAGGTTAGGGGAGACTGGGGACGATTGTAACACGGGTCAATTGTAACACTTCGTATTCCTGGAAAAGTATAGATGCCAAGCTGTTACAAAGGTAACATCATGTGCATGGCTTGTAAACAAATAATGTCCGAGAGCGCAAAGACTGGCAGTTGAGGTATAGCAGTGTACTTGAGAAAGAGTGTTTTTCGAGCATAAAAGTAAATTTTTACTTTTGAGTGAAATTTTTTCTCCTGCACTACAGGTATGTAGCACAAAATAACTTTTTATACAAAATGAACCTGCATTTATCATAGTTATATTCTGTTTAGTTTTAAGTTAATATTGTTTTTAGTTTTTTTGAAAACGAGGGTTGAATTAAAAATGGACACATGGGGTCAAATGTAACACTAATTCGGGGGCGATTGTAACATGTGAAAATTGACTTTTGGATGCCGAGATCTTGTACAAGGACAACTAAAAGGGGGTCAGATTAGTCAGGAAAGAATGGAGGAAGCAGCTGCTGAGGTTTGGGAGTCTGGAAAGTCAGTGAGAAGTGTTGTTTGTGAGCACGGTATTTGTTATGGGCCGTTATACAGATTCTGTCAGAAAAAATGAAAACCCTAAAGTGGGTTATAATTAATTTATGTTATCGGCACGGGATCTTAGAAAATTGTTACCAGCAATCGCCTGTATCACCTACACAATCTCGTAATAAAAGATAACCAAATTAGCTGCCATCACCACAAATATCAAAATGCTCACCACAGGCTGTTCTGCCAGTACCAAAAGTGGTACAAAATGACAATGCAACTATTTAAAAGGAAACTCAAGGAGAAAGAGCCCCATCTGCACCTATAAACCCAGTGTAAAAGAGAAGTCTACACAAAAAAGAAATTTAAATATTTAGACTGTGAAACCTCATCAGACGATGAATATTTGTGTGTTGTTTCCATGGACAATTTCAGAAACAATCGCCCCAGTGAAAAATGGATTCAGTGTGTTTCGTAAAAATATATTGTTAAAAAATTAGTATAATTTTCCGTATTTCTTATGAAAATGTGTTGTGTTACAATTGACCCTTGTATGTGTTACAATCGACCCCACTTTCAAGGGTCGATTGTAACAATATTCTTTGGCATATTTTTTATTTACTATATTGTAATGCATGTTCACAGGACAGTTTTCATAACGCAATTGTAATTGGGATGTTACAGCCTATTTTCTTACCAATTTTCATAACTCTAACATAAAAAATGGCTTGGCTGGAGATCAATTTGTAAATTTTGTTACAATTGTCCCCAGTCTCCCCTACTTATTTACTTAATATCCCCTGATTTTCAGGGAGGGATATACCAATCCTGAAATCTTCAACTGAAATATTTTTAGCAGGTTGAAATTACATAAATTGGTATTGGTATTGGTATTTAAAGATGCTGCCATGCTTGAAATTCTAAATAAAGAAGTAATAAAAATTTAGTGTTAGATACACAATACACTTTCAACTTACTAAAAAACTGCTTTTAGAACCACATATTGGGGAACTTGCGTTAAGCATTTTGAATACTTGAAATAATTTTAAACATAAAACTTTCAAAACACTTTCTAACTATTTCACCAAGCAATTCTAAAAAGTCCATATATTTTTTAAGCGGAAATAGTTTTCCTCGACACTAAATTTTTCTCCTTCATAATTTGACACTCCAAATTAAGAGAAATAGTTGTAATCCTTATCCACATGAGCAACGGGCGAAAAAGTTTTAAAATCCTAAGAATAGTTGCAACTATAGGAATGGCAACAGGAAAAACCATGCAACGAAAAGATTGAGGAAGATTACCCTAGCCTTAGAAAAGATTCCGAAAAATTTAATCAAGGTACTAGATACCTTCCCCTAACTTTTCTTCAGAGAGCGCAAACACAAGAAAAAGTCTCCCTTTCCTAGTTTCTCATTCCTATTCCTCATTTCAATTTCAACTTGAGAATACCACTTTTCTCGTGGTTTTTTAATGCTACGAAAACTCTTTCCAAGTTTTACAAACCTCTGACTCTTAAAGTATTAGGTATGTGACTTGTGCGCTCCAATTTAATATGGGGAGTAAAACAAGGACGGCCAAGGCTCCGTGTTCCGCATTCTGCCACAGTTTCAGATGCAAAAGTGCGAGATAAACATGTGGTATAACAAAGATCAAGCTTGCATTTTTGGGTGAAAGAGTTTTGAGTTGCCGCTCTTTTATTAGCAAAAGATCATGTCATGGTTTGGATGCGGCTCTTTAAAACTTTCTGGGAGAAAGTGTAGAAAGTTTGTGGGAAAGTTCAAGAAACTTTTATTTTCACTTTTTATTCAAAATATACAGAGTAATGTGAGTCGTAAAATTCTACGTAATTAGTTATTTATAATGAAGATAGGATAATGAAAAACGCTTGAATACTTTTTCTGAAAAAAGTCTTTCAGTTGTGTGATTTAAATCTTTTGTTTAAGCTGTAAGTTTTTAAGGAAACAGTTAAGGGGGTAGGTGCACGAAACAAAGTCCCTATCTCCGTAATGTTAAAAATGAGGATTTTTAAGGAACATTTTTAAAAAATGTACTGAATCAAAGTTCCCAAATTTTTTTCTAAGTATTCCCTGAACTATATTAAATACTTTAATGAGAGATTTTAAGGCTATGATGATTGCTTATTTTTTAAAAAATTACTATCTGGATGTACTTGGCTTTTTTCTCAAAAAGACTAAAATTTCATGATGTATTATACAGTAACTTCAGTTTGAATGAATTTTTTGAGAAACCCCCCCATTATAATATGTAACATAGTGCCATTAATTATAATACCAAGTTATAAGTCATTTGCACAAATAGATTTTGAGAAAATGTTCCTTATGTGGTAAAAAATACAGTTTTGAGAAAAATGAAATTTAGTAAAAAACTAACTTATTACTAAAGTGCATATCATCACCATAGCTATAATATTTAAACCACATTTTTTTTTTAAAAAAAAAGCTAAATTTCAAGGCTGAACATATAACAACGTTTATTTTGACATGAGGGGGCGTGGCACCACAATCACAGCTAATTATCCATTTTTAATTATTTTTTTTTAAAAATTAATTAAAAATACTTCTACTCCACGTAGAATAATAATTTTGGTATCGTTCGAAGCGTAAAATGTAATACTTGTTGAAAATGCAAAAATTGAAAAATGAGTTTTTTGGTCGAAAGTTGTGCACCTACCCCCTTAAAGTAATTATACCTACTATAAAATTCTAGCTAAGACCAGTTGTGGATAACTGTAGTACATTATTATTCATTATAGACGAGTTCAACTTTGTGACGTCTCAAAGTCATTTAAGACTTTCGACTGTGTAGTTAAAACAGAAAATATGGTTTATCTTCAATTTTATGGAATATATATGCTTTCAAAATCTGTATTATATAGCTGTTTGTAATTTCGATAACGTTGCGTCTGTTTTACTATAATAAAATATTGATAACTCCCCAACGCACTTTTGCTAAAAAAAATGGTTTAAAGGAAAATTGAGCGTTTAAAACGTTATAAATAAATATTACCTATCACCTCAGTTTAAACAATTTAATTTTTTGAATAATATAAAATTCTTTCTTAATTTTATATCTCAGTATTTTGTTAACATCGAAATAAGGTTATGAATTTACAATATTTTACTGTAGACCGAAAGTAAAAACACAAAAAGAAAAATTGACTCATCTTTTATTATTCTTTTGGTAAAACTGTTATCAAACTTATTTATAAATAAGCTCCTATTGTTATTACATAAAGCAGTATAAAAATTATTTTCGTTTTCAAACTTCTACATATTTCTGCATACCTGAAATGTTCTCCTTAACTTGCGTCAAATAATAAAAGCTAAAAAGGCACCCCCATAACATTTTGATGTCTTTATACCCCTCCAAACCGAATGCCCGAACCGAAATTCACAGACCAATATTTCCCTCCCCTGGGCCGACCACCCACAAAGCACTATTTCATGCTGAGCAGCACAGAAGTCAAACGCTCTCAAATCTAAGTGAAAACCGATGGGGAAATGTATTCCTAGGGCCATTTCTTTTCTGCAACGCGGGATGGCATCAGGAGGCTAGATCACGTGACGCAGCGAAAGCCATCCCTAAACCCAAAGGCGGACTATCGTAGTCAAAAGATCCAGCCTCCCTCCTTGTCCACTCATCCCAAAACGTGATCTTCCGTGAAAAGTAACAAACTGCCGATTTTTTTTTCTGGAGGAATGTATAAAGAAGTGGCAACACCGCGGGAGGTTTGTGTTTCTTTTAAGCGTCAGGGAGGTAATATTTTTTGCAGATAGGAATTTTAAAACAGATGCTTAGGACTCGGGGGCTGACTTTTTTTTATTTTGGGGAGTCCCACGCGCATGCTTTGACTTTTATTGCGTTCGTAGTCTTTTTTTTTTGGGGGGGGGGGGGCGATTTGAATCGCTGTTTTAGCATGCGTATGAACAGAGGGGTATCTTTGTCGTTCGAACGAGAATTTCTTACAAAGGGATAGCAAACGTTTTACTCTATTGAGTCTAGTAGCTTGTTAAAATTGAGAACGTTGAGATTTAATTTTTTTAAACGATTAAAAATAAAAATCCATTTAAGAACGAACGCATAAATGTTCAAGGGGCGTATGTATGTAATAGTATGTTAATTGGAGGAAGGTTCTATAATAAGATGCTAAAGCTATAATACTTTGATTCTACAACAATGTAAAAAATGTGGGCAGGAAAAATATAACTATCTTGTATAACTGTGTACAAAATAACACAACAAACCTAATTGCGTAAAAAATGAAATAGTTTTTGGAAAATATCTTTTAAAAATCTGTAATAAGTGTTTAGCAAAGCATGGAATATTTTAGTTCTATTTAAAATAGTATTAATCGATGTGATAAACATATTCTTTAATAAAGGATATTAAATTTAAATTCTTAAAAAATCTATTAATTTCTTTTACCCTCATATGTTTAAGAAATTAGTTGCGATTCCATATTTCATGAACCATATAAAATTTCCCTATTTTAATACTTACTAAGTATCAAAACTGTTACTGAATGATAACGTGAAATCCAATTAGTTTACTTTTTATTTGTAATCTAAAATAAATTTCCAAAGCCTTTTTATACTATCCCTGTACATTTTATATTAATTTTATGATTATCGATATCACTTCAAAAAATCATCGGCATCGGATAAAGTGTCAAATACATCTTTCATAGAAATAAGGGTATCCAATATTCCTTTAAACGACTCTTAAGTACTTTGTTAGTATGGAACTAAAGGAGCGTATGTGAAAAGAAATTTTACAATAAATATTAAATTACCTAGTAATATTTGATAACATATACATAAAAAAGCAACATTCAGAATTCCAAGTTTGAAGAGCACCACAAAACTTATACCCTCTAAAATAATAGCCTTTAAACTCTGAATATCGGAGAGAAACTAAAGAATAAAATATTCTTCATTAGCATCGATTTTATAGTCCTGATATCATGAATATTAATGTGTTGAAGCAATTTCGGTCATACTTTTAGTATTCTATCCTTCCTCGACGGTACTTTAAAGTTTTAAAACTACTTTTCATGTTCGAGAACATCGGGCTCTAAATACGTTTTTCTGTAAGTGTTGTATAAATTAATTTGAAATTCATAAAATAGAATTTTTGAGTAAATTGTTTTCGAAAGAATTTTTCAAGCATCGTTCCAACATGTTTGAAACGATTTATCAGGAGATAGAAAAATAACAATAATAATTTTTGCCTCTATTACAATCATACAACCCACAGAATGAGAAAGGTATTGCTGAAAAATAATGCATGAAATATTAATAGCTCAGATCCATATTTTAGGTGTTTCTGTGTTTAGAAATATCAGTCATTTGAATTTTCATAGCTGCTATAAGTGCAAAATAGAGTTTAAAAATAATAGCCGATATTTTTTTCCCAATTACATTTTTATAATTCTACAATAATTTAATTTCTGATCTATTTTTATATAATCACATATATTTCAGTGTATGGGAGAGTGGGGAACCTTGGGACATGACCCACTTTGGGACACTCCGCTTTTCAGACGCAATTTTATACTTATGAACTCGTGATTATGATACTCTAATAAAGGGAACTAAAATAATCTACTCTTCAACGTGTTTCGGAATCTTTGGTGCGTCTGAATAATTATTTATTTCAGTTTTCTTGTTTTTGGTGGTGTAAAGTTACAATCACTTGTAGTTTCAAAAGCATTTTTTAATAAAAGAAATATATGTTATAATTATGTTGAGATTAAAATACGTGTATTTCACTAATACATTTTAGAAAAGTAAGATAATTTTTTTCGCTAACCCTAAAAGAGTAATAAATTTTAGTATCTAAAGGATCAAGTGGGGCACCTTGGGACATGTCCAAAGATAGCCCAAACCTCTCATGAGTAAAAAGAAATGTTTTTATTAAACAAATTAAATAATTTAAGAATTTAGAATAGTATAATTTAGAAATTGGTGCAAAAAATATCTGGAAGGAATGAAAAATGAGGAAATCAGTGCAAAATTTATTTAAGATTATTAAGCATAGCTTTTACATTAATAAGTGTTATTTTTGTATTTCCAAAATAAAATATAATTTTTATGCTATTATTGAAAGTGTCCCATGGTGAGCTACTAATGGGGCATTTGGGACATTAAATGGGGCTTTTTAAATTTCTTATTATAAATTTCCTAAAAGAGATAATTGGTCGGAAATATTTTTACTAGATAAGGAGTATATTTAATACATATGTATTAGATGTGTTTGAATAAATATAATTGTATAAAAAATTTTGAAAAATAATTTAATAAAAGTATTTTAAGGTGCGAACGGTGTATTTCAAGAATCGAACTTAAACTATCATGTTTTGAGCTCAGTAATCTTATTCATTCCAAAACAAATTCTGAAAACTGTTCCTACTTCTTAATTTACAAGCAAAACCTAATAAAACTTCCAATATCCCCAATCACTAGCAATGACAATAAACGAGAAACATTTTACACTATACCTTTTCATGAGTAGTAACCAAAAGCTATAAAGAACACATCAACTTCCCGAAACTTCCATTTTGCTCTACAGAGCTTATCGCATGTTTCGCTCCTTCAATCGCTAATAACCAAGAAACTCAGCTTCCCAAAAGTTAAGAATCGCCGACTTTTTTTTTTACGATACTGGCAATCATAATAATGGTACATCTCCCCTCTGGTAAAGCGAAGAACTCTTCCCGAGATCTATCTTCACCATTACGAGACATTCTTGATAAAAATCACATCAATGGCTATGAGTTGATCCAGCCATCTATGGAACTAACCATTCGATAAAGCTCCGAGGAAAAAAATACCTTCGAGAATCAATGTGTTCTTTGCGTTTAGCCACGCATTGGAAAGGCTTGGGGTTGTGTGGTGGGGCAATCAATCTCTGGTTGAGGGTGATTTCATCCGTTGTGGTCGTTAAGAATTGAGTGGGAAATAAGGTAGAAGGGAATGATCCGCGTGCTTTTCCGTGAATGATTAATCTGTTCTGGGTTTGGAAGGAGGGTTTTGCGTGGGTAAATTTTGGGGGATGTCAATGTGGAGGGTTTTTCTACAATAGGGGGATTTTTTTTGTGGTGGAGGATGGAGTGGTTTTGAATATTTTTTTGTGTTTGGCGAATAAGAGATGTAATAAGTAGAATTGGTTTCATTTTTGAAAGCGGCAATTTAATTATGATAAATGTGTGTGTCTGTGCTACTGAACTGAAGGTTAACGCGGTAAATATTTGTTTAAACAAGGTGATCAAACTATTAATGTTTACAATCTAATATTGGTGAAACCTATGGACACTAAGGTAATTTCTGTGACTGTTTTCAAGATAAAGATGAAGCAATGGATTCAGATTTTAAGCCTTGTATAAAAAAAATGTGACAGTAACAAAGTTTTTATTGTCGCATTTTGAGTACGGTCTCTCAAGAAAAAAAGCATTAGGTACAATGTTTTTATAGATAAGTAAAGACATGAAAATTGGTATTGGAATTTTTCTACCCTCAGCCGGTGTGCCAACAATAACACCTTCTGATAACATTTGTTCACCCCTTAGCGTCTAAGGCCTGCAATTCTGAATTGTCTAATGGCAGTCAAACCTACCTCAAGTTTATACCTACTGGGTGAGAGTTAGGATAAAGCAAAAGTTTTGTGTAAAACAACATAAGCTCTATTGAAGTACTAGTTGCATTCAAACTATTTTTTTATTAAAAGTTACTTCTCCCTACTGTACAAATTTTCTTGTTGAAGTAAAAAAACTTAGAACCATGAACGTTTCTAAAAAGTAAACAGTATAAGTAATAAATAATACATAACAACCAGTATTCAAAATTTGGAGCGTCCAACGCTTCAAACGTTTCAATGTATCACTTCCAAATCCTCACTTAATCCAAAATAACACTATAACTGCAGCCCATCCCGGGCATTAAAGAGCGAAATAAATAGCTCCTTGGATACTTTATGGAATTCCGGCACTCCAACTCCAATTTCCAATCCATTAGAATTTAAGCACTGTGTCTCCCAAACTTCTGACCACCAGAGCTTAGCAAACTGGAGACCGATGATCGCCCCATAATCCGATAATTTGCCGGCGAGTGGACACACGCCGCCTACTTTCCTACGACGACTTAAGAATCATTAATGCCCTCCGAATAGGCGATTCCAAATGAAATGAATGGCCCCCCTTCTGTTTATTTAATCTCAATCCACAGGATGCATTAACAGTGATGGAGAACAGATAGGGGGTTCAGCTCGACCATTTATCGGTTAGAAGGGGTCTGCTATTCCGAACGGATTATACCCTAATGAAGGATTAGTCACCGTGCCCAAGCGACAGGGGTTTTATGAAAGGCTTAACGGCTTTCCTGTCGGGTGCAACGACACCCAATTACTTTGCCCCGTTACCAGTAACAAATGGCGCATAAGCTTCGAGAATTGTTTGCACAGGCAAATGGTGTTTCGGAAAGAACAATAAGGCAAAAAGCGTGTTGTGCTTAAGTAATGGCGTTGCGTTTAAAATTTCGCAAAGAGTCGTTTCAGGTGATAGGAAGAGTGTGGGTGATGTTTACTTAAAGGTGTGTTGTCTTTGTTTGAGGGTCATTTTGTTTGGTGCTGTGAGTATTGTTTTGAATAAATTGGAGGATTTGCTGGATGAGTTTTGGGGGTTTAGGTTTGATGAACGGTTCCTGTTCTCAAGTTATTTGAGTTTAAAAAGAGGGTGTTGTGAATTATGAGAAGTAAGAATATAATTTTGATAATTTTTCTCATGAATACATGTTAAAGACTATACTTAAATCACTTTAAAGTATTATTTTTTTATTTGCAACGAACTAGTTATTAAAAGCAATAGAGTGTTTTCAGGTGACGTCACAACCGGTTATTTTCTTTTCTGTAGGGCTTTTAACTGTTGCTAAGGCCGTTGTTTATCTGTTGCTAAGGCGGTTTTTAGGTATGGGATCACGTGATTGCAAATGCTCCAATAGAAGAATTCCACAGCTAGTCATTTTCTGTAGCTGTTAACCTCTGTAGGGCAAAAAACTGTAGCCCTTCTGTTGCTAAGGCCGTTGTTAGGTCCGAGTCATGTGATTGAAAATGCTCTATAAACTAAATTTAATTGTTTTATACTTTTAAGTTCTGAGTATATGACCACCACAACCATATCAATCACTCATATAATTGGGATTTTGAAATTATTCATTTGTACGAGAAGGTGCAACTAATGTTTTAAAATTTAAATATATTTTAAATATTTTTCTCTTTAAGTATTTAAAACGCAGTTATAATTTCGAGTAATTCTTACCGTCTTTGTGAATAAATAGATTGCAACATCTCATAACATTTTATTAAAAAAAAATCCCTTTTTTTATTTGAAATCAAGTATAGTGAATAATAAACAGGACTTAATTGGATATTATTCTAATATGGTAAATTTGGAACATTTGAACTTAACATGTTTGATTTTGATATTTTTATATATGCCCTTTTTACATTAAATAATCCATACTAAATAACATAAATATATTACTATTTTATCTTTACTTTAATATAAAACAAATGTTTCAAATTAATATACCTAATCGAATCCTTACAATTTTAGGGTATTTAAAATGTATTTGTATTTTAAGCTTAACTTTAGCTAAAATATTCACTCTATTCAATTATACTCTAAAGAAAAGAAGAAATTCTCTATAATTAACACCTAAATTATATTCCCATTTGATTGAGGGAAAAACCATAACAAGCCACATCTTCATGTCTATAAGTATAATTAACTTAAATATAACATATCTTTAAAGTATAATTTTAAATAATTTGCAGCAGGTAATAACGTTTTGAACTTTCAGTAATCCAATTCAGCAAATGGAATAAACTAGATTTTTATATCATTACAGTGAAGATCATTTTAATACGTTTTTGCTTTTCGGTGAAATACATTTTATACGTTAATAATCTAATATTTGAGATAGAATTTATGAAACGAAAGAATTGGGCATTACTCAAAATTAATGAGAGTTCTCTCTCTAGGTAATGGGAAAGAAAGAATTACAGAGAGAATTTAAAAGTATCTAAGAGGATTTGAAACCTTGAATGAGCTGTGGGATCTTAGAACGGGTAGATTTGATATCAGATTCTCTTTTAAAATTTGAAAATTTGTAAAAATGTTACCTCTACTTGTAACACACATTTGTTTCTTTTTAAAACCTTACTATCGAGTAAAATATAAATAAATGAAATCATATTATAAAAAATACTTCTTGGAGATGAAATTACATCTTCAAGGAAATAATAGAAAATAATTGAATGATTAATTAATTGGAGAAGAAAAGACACTGTTATCTCTGATTTAAATCATCACTTTATTACATCTCTACCTATTGTTCATTTGGAAATATCCATCTCATTTTCTACAGTACAATTTTTATTTGGTAAGCAGTATTTCTTTTTTAATTTGGCTTTCAAAAAATTTTTAAAGGATGTTAAAAGTAAGTAATTCTAAGTTAAGTTTTCCCTAAATTATTAGTAAAAAATACATTTAATACTTTTATGTTTCCGAACACTGTCACTAAGGAAGGAGAAAATATAAATTTCTATATACACTATATTCTATTCCTATATACACTATATATATATACTATTTCTATATACACTATATTCTATATAATATTCTAAATTTTAAATATACACTACAGAACTGATTAATCCGGTAGATCATCCTCCAATCCACATAAACCCAGGAAACGGGATCCCCAGGTAGCTGGACCCCCCCCTCCCAATCACATAACACCCCTCTTATATTTTCGCACAAATCCCTCAACATCCGCAATCCTCCAGATTAATCACCAAATCGCCCAAACACGTCCAGTAAACATCCAAAACCGCAGTCCCCGTAAAAATAATACGGAGGGAGAAAGGGAAAAAAACGATCTCGGCAATAAAAAGATCCAGGGAGGGGGGAGGGAGGGATGTCAGACGGATGTTGCGAGAGCGACTCCTCCTCTACATCCTCCCGACAACTCTCTGGTGACGCGGATCTCATCAGTCATGATTAGGGCTTCCTCTGGCACGCCTTTTTTGCGGACAGAGGAAATAAAGAATTTGGACCCGCTTTTTTCAGGTGATGGGGATTCTTTCTGGGAAGGGGAATGTCTGGTCTTGAAACGAAATCTAGAATATTCCAGTTTAATTATATTCGGATTTAAAGAGAAATCTGCTGCCCTGACAACGGAGCTAATTTTGAATTCGCATATGACCTCTGGTTGATCAGATAGGGTCGTAGAAAATTCTATAATAATGACATAAATTAGTTAAAGTATTTATATTGTTTCTTCTTTAATCCTTTAAGTCTTAGCCAACCCAAATTGCCTGTATATATGTATCACAGGCAGACAGGGTTGTATGTATTTATATATCATTCTGTGTGCCTTTTTAAATACTCCAGTATCAAATATTTTAAGATTTTTAATTTAAAAATTTAACTTAACCTTAGATCAAAGGTATTAATTATGTGTTCCCCTTCGTTTCCTAAGGTCAAGTTATGGATAACTTGAATATAGGCAAAAAAGAATTAATAAAAATGCATGTTTAAAGAAATCTATCGTCTCTAAATAAGCGGTTTGAATAAACCTTGACCGGTTTATACCATATTCATTAACAACAAATATTAATGAATTGTATTTATTTCCTTGGACCTCATGATATAATAATAGTTGTTGTTGTTGTTGCAAATCTCCTTTGTTTAGCAACGCTAAACCAGGTCCATGAATTCCATCACTCTCAAAAAGTCTAAAACTAAAATTGGATCCGTCAACAGATCCAGCCTGGACAGTCCCAGGCAATCCAGAATATGGTCAGGAGTGGCCTGAAGGTCGGCACACTTCACACAGGCGGGAAAAACCTTTTTTCCGATAATAATAGTTGACCCTATATAAAGTACTCTTACATTCATAAAGTCATCTAGTCGTTGGTGACCATTGGCCACTAGGACCTATCAGGGACACCGAGCTATCGAGGCAAACAGCCTCGGATGCTCGTAATAAGAAGTAAGTTCATAAAGTCATCGAATACCGTTGTATTTATTTTAAGGTGACAAGTTTTTGGAACTATGGAACTGTTTTAAAGAAGCGCTTAAATTTAATAATAAACCCAAAATGTATAGAAATTGGTTATTCAGACTGTTATAATATCAAGTGTTAAATCTGGAATAGATTCAAACTGATAGCTAATTTTAAGAACGAAAAGTGCCCAAATATTGTAATACATACTTACTTGATTAAAAGTATTTTGTTTCAAAAACTGAAAACTGCTGATAGTTATTTAATATTGTATGATTCTTGGTAATTAGATAGTTAGATACTAATAAGCTAATTGTGTTAGAAAACTTGAATAAAATATGTATAAACATATAAACTAATTGAAATGAATAAAAATTTTCAAGAACTCCTCCTACTTTATAATAAACGCTTTATTATATAACATGTTAATAAAAACAAATTTTCACTATCGTTAAAAGTTAATATTTATCGCATTCAGAATTTTTCGCTTGTAAAGATATTAACTTTCACTAATCTTGCTGTTCATCTAACAAAAAAATATATAACTTTAATGATTATCTAAAAACAAAAGAGAACTTACATAAGAAACGTTATCTGAACAAGAAAATTACTACACAATGTATCTTTATCTATAAATACTCCTTTCATTATCAAAAACTTAGGGAAAAGAATTTAGTCTTCATCTTTTAAACCCTCATACGCTTGCATAAGCATGAAAGTTTTACTAAGAAGTGAATTAAAGAAATGGTCCGTCAATAAAAAATAAAAAAGGCTAAAAACTGTTTTAGATTTCTAGAAGTGTTCACAAAATGTAAGCTAACATGGGAAACCGTTTCTTTGTTCTCAGCAGTTCCTTACTTAAATATAGTTGTGTATTTAGGTTTTTTATGTTCTATTAGCTTTTACTCTTTTAAGAAATTAATGGTGCCATACTTGAGTTTAAAATATACCCTTTTTGAATTATTTGTTTTTTTTTTCTAAAATAAAAACATGTTATAGGCAAATGATCGTGCGAAATACAGCATAAAAAGTAGGTATGTAATTTTACGGATCATTCCCCTTAAATAGTACATTTTATCGAAAACAAAATTCTTCATAAAATTCTAAAAATTCTATTAACGCATTAAAATCTGCGAAGAATTAATTTCCATTAAAATCAAAATGAGTCTATTTAATGAAACTCAACACATTTGTAAAAAAAAATTATTTTCTTTGAAAATACTGCAATTTTAATGTTAAGTTAATTACGTAGAAATAAAAAAGAAACATTTAGCTAAATCAATTGGTTTTTATCTATTTTGGGGTAATATTCCGTAATCGAGGTTTTCGCCAAATATCGCCAAATTTGGGAGATAACCAGGGATTTAGATGTAGTGTTAGTATTTGCTTGGCGAGATCCGATCTCGCCAAATTTGGCGAAAACCTCGATTATGGAATCTGTCCCCTATTTTGTTTAAATCCGATTCATTAAACAAATATGTTACTAAATTTTTTTAGTAACATTACCAGCATATTATTTACATAGTTGAGTGCTTCTCAAACTTTCAATTCAAAGGGGACCCAATTTTCGATCGTAATTTTCACCTCGCCCCTTCCATACAGTATCAAAGTATGCAAAGCTGTAATAATATTTTTTTTTCTGACGCTAAGGCTACAATATCTGAAGGAACCATTGCCGAAGGGAAATGGGGGGTCTGGAGGTCCTTCCCCGGAATTGTTTTAAAATTTTTGTGTGATAAAAGCAATTCTAAGTATTTCTTGGGATTCTCGGACATACTTGGTACCCCAGGATCCGCCATTGGTTCAGATCTAAATAATGTAACTTTTTCGAGACTCACACCATTGAGGTACCCCAACGAAATTTTTTCGAGATGGACCGAGTATGGACTTAATAATTTATATTGCAAGACCCATAGTAGCTGATTTTTGTTCCGGAAAGGATGAAATTATTCCAAAGCCCTTCAAAGTTGTAGTTTTTTAGAAATAGTAAGGTAGTATTTGTATCTTGATTAAATTAATACATAAAAAAGTATGGGTGATACAGACAATCGGAGGAGAGAGTACAATAGGAGGGCGGGGAAAAATTTTGGGGTCCCCCCAAATTTTTTCGGGTCCCCAGAAAAATTTTGGAAATTTTATCCTTAAAAACAGGATTTTTACTCGCTTTTATCCACTTAGTCCAAATTTAGGGAGGAGCCCGGGCCTTGTCTAGTGCCCCTTCTGTAGTTATCGCGCCTCCCTATAGGGGCAAAGCACACAGTTTGAAAACCGCTGACATAGTTTAATCCCATTTTAAACAAACAACATAGTTTTAGAAATAGCAATGGTACTAAGTTTATTAAAAGTGACTAAAACATGAAAACTTATTAACACAATTTTGAGTCTTAGTAGGATTAAAATAATTCTTTGAGACGATTCAGTTCTAATTCTCATAATTTTATAACCTTGCTGTTAACATTCCTAAAAAATTATTTTAATCTTAAGGTGTACATACACACTTGAAATTGTCAAAATTGACGAAATCATCAAATTTTATTTTATTGGTTTAAAACATTATTTGTTTCCTAAGCTTTCAAAAGATACCAAGAACTTATAATTATCCTGAATGGTTCTTGAGTTAGAAGATTTCAAATCGCACCACAAAGCGCATTTTGGTATGTTTTCAGAACTTTGAACTCATTTTCTCGAGAACCATATTATTGCGATATAACCCTTTGTTTGAACAGTTTTTACGGAAAAGGAAAATTCTCTATCACACTAAATATTAAACTACAATGATCTGCATAGTATAGCGGATGTTTTGGCTTTTTCAAATTCTCAAAATTTAATTAAATAATATTTTAAAATAATTTTTCAAAAATAAAATTGTCGAAAAAATCATGATTTTTAGACTACCTGTTAGAAAAAATACTCTTAAAAATCACCTAATTACTTTAAAAACAAAGTGTAAAAGCCAAAACATAGAAAAGAGTACAATTAATATATCTAACCAGAATTTTCTTTCTAGAACAATTACAATCAGAGAAAAAACTGTTCGAAAACATGCTAATTATCTCATTAAATTGTAATTAATTAAATAACTAATCAACTAAACTTACTTTTGTAACCTAAAATCATATTAAAAATTAAGTAACTAATTGTTATAAAAAAATCAGATTTTTAAGTCCAAAATTAAAAAAATTATTAAATTAAAATTAATATTATTAAATTAAAATTAAAATTATTATTAAAGTACTATGAAAATATTATTTTACAAACTGTGCTATCTAAGTTACTCAAAGATCTATTAGAGCGTCGACCACCCACAGCTAACTTGAAAAAGATACTATAAAGATTTCAAATTCAATAAAACTTTCATTTTAGACATCTTACCGACTTCATATCAAGAAGGAAGAGTTGAGATATCGCTCGTTAAGTAGTTTGAAAGCAGCTTTGTGAATACTTCCCACGAATTTTTGTCATGAAGCCGTTTCAAAGAAAACGATTTAAGATGATTCTGTCTAGGACGTTCAATTATAGGTTCAGATTCTATATCACTTTTAAATATGTCAGGCTTTTGGAAAATTGATGATATACTTCCGTTATATTACTTTATGTATATAATTTTTGTACTGCAACTAAAAAACGTTTATAACTCATGTATTAAGTTGCATAAAGTTGAAAAGGGTTAAAGTTAAGGTATAAAGTTGTTTTTCAATACTTTATGTATCACTATTGATTTTCTTAATGCCATGTGCTTGTGTGTTTCCTTTTCCATTAAAAATTCGACGTTGAAAATCAGCTTATGAGATTTTAGCTCCATTTAGTTACAAAATAAATATTCTAACTGGATAAATGGGATGTTGCTCAGGTGAAAATAATTTGTCAAGAAATAAAGTATAAAGAATTATGTAACATTATAAAGTAAAAGAATTATGTAACAGAACTAACATCAAGTGTTCAATGTAATCTTAATCTATGACACTGATTTTCAAAGGTTTTGGAACCAGTCATCCCCGCAAGTTACTTTGGTCAGTTCCTACTTAAGTATTTGAATTTCTTTTACCACTTTGAAATTATTTTATAAGTTTTTGTAACAACAATGTAATTAACTTTAAATAATACCCCTTTCAAAATTAAAAAAAAAACATCTTTGACACTTAGGTATGATGAGTAATATATTAACAATAGATTTTGACACACATCCGTAATATTTTAGTTTTGTAAAACTTAAAAACTACAAACTTCAGTAATTTTATGAGAAAAAGAGAAAGATAGTTAAAAAAATATCACTTACATTAATCTCTTTAACCTGGTTGTGGTCAGTGACGAGCTTTAAATTCATAAAATCCCACGAGTGTTTTTTCTAGGTTTAAAATAACTATACTTAACAGAACAATTTTTCAATGATTATAAGTATACCTCACAGAATAAAATTCAATAAAACACCCCATTTTCCCCCGAATACTCTTCTCCAAAATATTCTTTTAAATATCTACACCTCCCCTCCTTCTTCATTACATATGCGTGCTTATGGTATCAAAAACGCATCATGTACCACTCCCAAACAACAAAAGACTAAATTTAATCCTCCAGCCCCAGAAAGAAGCCAAAAGCTCAGTCACTCCAGGAGGGCTATACGCCAAGAATCCCGGAATATTTACCACCCCCTCCCCTTTTTCCTCCCCTCCCTAAAAAGACAGGCCGCCATATCTGTTTCATAAAACAGCCTCAGGTAATCCTCAAGTTGAACGTTCTTATCTCTGTTTATGTGCGCATGGGTTTAAACTTTTCTCCCGACACTGATCGCCGCAATGACTGATGAACCCCTCTCGGTAAACAGGGCGCTTTTTCAGCCCCCTTATTTTACTTCCGTCAGTGTCAATCTGCCTCTTTTTTTTCCTCCCCTTCACCCAATTTACGAAATTTCGAGCGTTTAACCCAATCTCTTGTTCCGCCATTTTTGATTTATGGAGGCCCCGATCGAGGTCTTAGGAGCAGATTAAACTGCCACTACGGGCGGCCTGGATTGCAGACTTTTTGAGGACCAAAAAGTGAAGTTTTTTTACCACCCTTCCTTTTACGCTTTAATAACTCCCTGAGATTGTTTAATTTGCTTTTTGCTCCTTGGAGGGTCTTAAATTCGGGATGTTCCTCCAGGAGCTGTCAATTACAGAGGTTTATCGTAATAATCAAGGCAAAAATGGAAATAAATTTGAGGTTAATTAAGATTCGCAATTAAATAGGCTTAATGGAGTTTTTGTCTTTTTCGCCTTTACCACAGCTACTCCGATTTTGCGCATAATACAATTAATTAAGCAATATGGATTCCCAACAATAGTCCAAGGGGCATTAAGTCAAAAATTAACCTTCAGGGATTTAATTAATATTTGCGTATACACGTGATCACATATGCAGTGAAACAAACTTTTAATAACATTCAAGTTTTCATCAACTAATAATTTTTGACTTTAAGTTATGTGAAAAAAAATTTTAAATCAGTATCTTGGTTTATTTGGTAATTCCCCTGTATAATCAGCCTTCATTTCATTTTAATTACAAAACTTGTAATAAATTGAAAATTCTAAAATTTAGGTTTATTTCTATAGTTTTTGATATAGGAGAATACTTTCTTTATATTGAAGGTGTTAAAAGGAAATTTCCTATAATTATATAGTTGTATTATAGTATCTGTGAAAATAAAACACCCTTTATTGCATTACGATATCATTCGTATAAATATTTCGCAATTTCATCGAATATAGCTTTCGGGTGAAACCTGGTTTTAAAACAGCGAAAAATTATTTTATTTCTTTCCCTATGGCCAATGCACAAACTTTCTCGATATTGGCCAACATTGCTTCTAAACTGATCGATGTTCATATATTACCCGGGTATTCCTAATATAATTTATTTATAATTCCTATAACAGCTTTAGGAACCAAACGACCATAATGCATCACATGCTTAATATTTCTTTCGTTTTAGATTCCGTCATTCGTTTAGATTTAGTCATGATAAGGAGTAATTTGACTGCGCGGACTACATCGGTGAAATTACCCTGGAGCCAAAATCCGATTTATCCTTATCAATAATATCAACGGGGGCCCCAAACACGAAAAGTTATACGCCTCTATTGACCTTTTTTCCACTAGCAAGAAAACTCATGCTCTCTCCCCAAAAGAAAGCAGACGAGAACGAAAGAAAAAAAAATCCCCAAATCGCTTTCTGAATATTATTCCCCTCCCCCATATTTGTCACTCGCAGCAAGATTCCGTAATTTTATTTTTATCGAAAATCGTTTAGAATTTCCAGTTACCATTTCTCCCATTCAAACCGAAGCAATAGGGGGCGCATTTCGCATTATATAATCTTTTCGCCTCTGCTTTTGACAGATGTCTGAAGGACTATTTCATCATTTTTATCGAATCGCTTTAGCTCACCGTTTTCTGTAACATATTCATGTCCAAAAAGAAGGAATATATTTTTCTTGCTTTTTTTCTCCGCCGGCTCGTCCTCCAAATCCTTCCTTTGTTGAATATCTCTGCCGGAAATATAAATAGGAGATCATTTAAGCCTTGAACGTGCTCCGAATGCTGTTTCTTTTCTGACTCGACCCACCTTTGCCAGGGAGAAAGGGGGAAACTTTACCCCTCTTTCTTGAAGCGATGAATCTCATCCTTTATGTTTTTAAAAGAGTGCTATCTCTAACGGTAGAAAAAATAGGAGACAATGCTCGCTAAATTGTACTCATCCCTTCTAATCCGAATCAGTTTTTCTCTAAAAATGTGCATCAAAATAAGGGCAATTTAAAGATTTTCTAATAAAAAGTTAAAATTTTTACCAGCAGGTTTTCTTTAAAATCAATTTATAAAGACTGACAAAAATGCATTGTAGAATGCATATTCTATAACTTCCTTTCCATTGATTATCCACTAAGATTAAAATATACCAAAAGAAAGAGAAAAAATCATGATAGATCTACCCATAATTGTGTTAGTTTTGCATTAGTAGAAAACCTAGTAAAAAAAACACCGTGGAAAAAATAAAAATATACATGATTTCCGATTCCAAGTCAACCAATCGCAAGTCAATTGCTTGTATAAAGGCATTGACTGGAAAAAGTTTTGATAAAGATAATAAAAAAAAATGTCTTTTCAAAACTTTCTTGACTTTTTTTTTTATTTTTAACCTACAAAAATAACTCTTTCGTAGGTAAGAAAAATTTAAAATTATTTTATTGAAATAGTTAATGAATGAAAGTTTAAGTAGTTTATATTTTATTTTGCTAGCTGATTTATTTTTAAACTTGTGCCCCATGTCCCTTATAATGACTTTCAATTAGGACAATACTTACTTTCTAACAGCGTCGTCGTACCTTTAACTTTTTATAGAGATTATAAATAGAACAGGTTTTACGAAATTTGCTGACAGCAAATTTTAAAAACATGAGCTGAAAATTAAGGAAAACGCAGCTTAATATGTTCAAAAATGTACCAAATCCTGAAGAACAGAAGCAGACCGAGCTTTAAATTAGCTTTAAACAAAAGAGCTGCACCATCCTTAAAAGAAAGATGCTTTCTACATTCTTTAGTTTGAATTTTCTACTGATTAGTTTCCGTTTTAGTTCTTTACATTAGTTTAAATACGCATCCTTTTAAATCTTTAGTATCTGTGGTGAAAGAAACCGATGATGAAAACTCAAAGTTCAAACAATTGGAGTTTTTAATATTAATGTAGGTTTTGCCGTCTTTGTGCGTTACAAAAACGACAACACTTTCCCAACACAAAGGTTCAATTATTGGTTCTTCTTTTTGATCGAAAAAACCCTACCAATTAGCATTTGAACAAAAAAGCCTTTTTTTTTCTATTCAATAAGAAATTGAAAAACGTTGAATATTATCTTACTTCATGCTCCAAATTTCAGGAAATATAAATATGGAAAATCCCTGAATTTACTCAATTTGTTCTGAGTTTATGGATTAGAAAATCTTTTTCAAACGCAAAAATAAGACAATTTTTTTATCTGCTTTGATCTTTGAGAAAAGGATCAAGTTTCTCAGTAGGTTTTTAAGGATTCCTTGATATTTCCAGGCAGAGAAAACATCTTGGTAAATGCTTTTATTTTAGCTTTGCTTTTCTTGACTTTTTAAAAATTAAAAAAAATCTTGTACATTTTGTAATTCTGTACACGTTAACTCATAATTTTTTACTTATCCTTTTTCATTAGAATAAAGCAATCAGTAATTTCTTTCATTAAGAAAACATTTTAACATATATCAAATTTGCTTACATGGTAGGTTTTTAAATACAATGTTGTGTGTGCTTTTAGTTTTTCTATTTATGGAAAAACAAAACTATAAACGATTATATAAAACGATAACTGGTTACTTATTCCATTATTTTGTAAAATTGGTAATTAACAGAACAGATTACGTCTCTACTATTCTTGAATAGTCAATAAAGCATCCCTTTACATAATTACATATTTATTTAAGTTTTAAGTTATAAATCTATTACCAAACATATTGTAGTGAAAGTTTTTCTATTTACCAACCAAATCACTTTAAAAATTTTACTTCACTGAAACTTTCCACATCATTATGCTAAATTAAAATTACAGGAACTGGAAACTTTTTCTTCTTTATGCAAATAATGTTTGTTAGCTCGTGTGTCATTCTTGAATTAATAATCCTATCGTGGTGGTGACTGAATCAAATGAAAAAAAAAATCGTCGCATTTTCGAAAGATTAATGAAAGTCCCTTCTGGGGGCATGTTAAAAAACAACATATTGATATACCCGGAGAGATTTTTAAGTAGATAAGAGGATTTAATACTCTTAAAGCTATTTAGATTGGAGAATTGCGACCAAATATGTTCATTGCTTTAAGACTGAAACATTCATTTATAGTATTAGAATATAGAGAGTGGACGTTTTTTTTTCTTGATGGATAAATGAAATATTTTAACAAAAATATCATCCGAAGGGCAAAAGATTTATGTCTTTGAAGTTTAAAATATTTGTTTAGGAATTGAAATCTTGTTTGAACAAAATAACTTCTGGAAGTCTCTAATTAATTGAAAATGATGTGACATTCAGGTTTTTTCCCAACAAACATGAGTATTACTTCAATAAATTTTGTCGGCCGATATTAAATGTTTTTTTTTATTTCCTATTTTATATTTATCATAGTATTAACACATCTTGTGTTGAACTGTTATATAAGATGTTTTTCCATGATATGTAAATCTTCGTTTCTAGTGGATAAATGTTAAAGACAGAATGTTTTCTTTTTTGGAGTTAATATATGATTGATATAATGAATTATGTTTTTATGAGGATGAAGCCAACTTTTTTTAAGTCAATTAAGTGTAGTTCGGATAGTAAATCGCCGCTTAAGAAGTAACATGTGCTAAACTACATTATATTAAAAGATTTGATATTTTCAATCCAAACAATTTATTTATTGTTAAATTTTTCTGATTAGCTTTTAATCAGGAGCCATTTTTTGTCTTCTATCAGAAAACTTCAAAATATTTTTAAAAAACATATTAGAAATATACTTAAAGATGATTTTTTTTAACTTTTCTACTTGTATAAACATAAGAGATTCAATTTCCACCATGTGCGGTGGTAGAAAAAATATATTGAACATAATACAACCCAATGCCAATTGATGTGAGTTTTCTTATTTAAATTTATTATTAAGCAAAAAGTTAGAAACAAAGAAAGTAAAATGAATATCATAAAAAAAATCCTGTTGAAAATCACTGAAGTTTTATTAAAGATCCCCACAACAAATTTCGGTGCACCCACGTTTCGCCCACAAAATAAGTTCCATCCCCCCGTCCATAATATATTCCCTAAAATCCCCAACACCAGTGCCTCTGTTTTTCCCTAAATTCCCCTACCTCTCTTCCGTTTTCAAATCGATTCTCCTCTTAAAGAATCGTTGTAAAAATCCAAAGAATCGGTTCGGAAATAATAGGAATTGAATTCTACTCTTTGCTGAAATGGATTATCCAATGTCGAAGAAAAGGTTTCGAAAAAGTTTTTGTAAATTTTGTCCACTGATTTTATGTAGTTCACTTATGGTATACGAAACTTAAAAAATTTGGTATCAATTTTTTGGCTACTTATAAAATTAATTAGGTCTCTTTAATGATAAGAATACCTACTGATGGATCATTCAACACCTTTTTATGATGACTTTAGCAATATAAAGCTTGCAATTTAAAAATAATACTGATTAATAGCCCAGTAAATTTAGAGGTTTTTAGCGCACTAATTTATGTTGGTTTTTTTTTTGCCAATCTCAGTCAAAAATAAATATTTTTGGATTTTGTAAAAAACAATATACTTAGCAATAGAACCTCTTGGGTTTCGTTCACTTTTCTTGGTGAAAGGTACCTATAAATTTAAATATAGTTCAAAAGGGTGTATAATCGACGCCAAACGGAATTTCTTGTTAAGAATCGATTCTCAACAAGGAATGAATTGACTCAAAATTACCAAACTTCCTCAAAATCCCTCCTGTGCGTACTTTTTCGGACCACCTCACTCTAAAAAAAACTTCTGCAGTGTCAGTTATTGTCCAATTTTCTCGACTGTTCACTTCTGATCGAAAGTATATCCGTGTGTGTCAGGGCCGTAACCAGACTTTTGTTTCGGGGGGGGGTTTTGACTCAAATATTTTCTGAGGTACCTACCTACTTACGGGTACTTTTATGTTAAGTTTTAGGTGCCCACACTGGATTGAAATTTTGATGCACTACATTTCAAAATTGTTTAAACAATATGAATTCGAAGTAAAAGGGGGGTCTGGGGGTCCTCCCCCAGAAAATTTTTGGAAATTTGCCCCTCAAAAGAGTGTTTTAGCTCATTTCTGAGACCCTTTAGATTACACCCATAGAGCACCACTCATTGTAAGCGGCCGAATTTTCAAGGTAAGAAGAAGGTTTATTGTAATAAATGGCGAAATGTTAAGGAGGTTTTTAGGTTCCTACTCCAGAAAATGTTTTGAATCTTTCCCCTAATAGTGGCATTTTAACTCATTTTGAGACATATTAGGTAACATTAAAGAGGACCAATCCTTGTAAATCACACAAGTTTGAAGGAAAAACCGTACTTAATAGATTTAAAAATTTCGAGGGGGTTTGGGGGTCCTCCCCCAAAAAAATTTTGGAAATTTTACCCTTAAAAGTAGGGTTTTGACTCATTTTGAGACCCTTTGGGTTATACCCGAAGAGGATATCGCTCCTTGTGAGATATAATTTTCAAGAAAAATAGCAGTATAAAAATTGATGTCAAAATTTCGGGGGGGGTTTGAACCCCTAAAACCCCCCCTTGGATACGGCCCTGGTGTGTGTACTTTTTCGGACCGCCTCACTTGGAAAAACACTCCTGCAGTGTCGATTTGTCCAATTTTCTCGACTGGTCACTACTGAAGGGAAAAAATGGCTAATGGTGAAAAAAAGATGTTTTTTCGTAAATTTCTCTGGAACCCAGCAAGGTAGAGCTTCGAGGTTACAAAATTCGAATTTTCGGTACCAAATTACTCCAGAAAAGTGTTACTGCACTATCCGGAGCGTCCTGGAAAAGGAGCCAATGGCCCGGGAGCGTTTTGGCGGGGAAAAAGTAGGAATTTTAATTTTTACATACCCCCTAATGCGATACATTGTTCGATTCCTTAGTTTTAGGGTGCACACACATACCTAAATTTCAGAAGGCTGGAGCAAGCGGTTCGGGTGTAAAGTGTAATCCGGGAAAAGCGGAGTTTTTGGAATATCAGCTTTTCAGGAAAACCTCCCAAAATAATTATCACACACCTTAATGATTTACATATTCGTAATCTGTGAAAAATTCCCGATTTATCCATGTAAGACACTTGAGGTGGGGTCGAAGTTTTTTTCCGAAACTTTCCTGACACGCTTGCCCCAAAAAATGGAGTGCTTGGCATTAAAAAGTAAGTAAGCCCCATTCTTGTTCTAAAAGTCCTGGATAACGTAAAAATCACCGTGGATTCCCGTAATTCTGGAAAAACTTTGCCATATATTATTACATGCCTTATTAGCTGTCCTCACTGATGGACAATTCATTAAACATAATAGCCATATATCCTATTAAAAACCATTGAGGAAAAGGAAAATTTGTCAGTTTACGATTGTTACAATGCAAATTAAAGAAATAAATTTGGAAATTAATTGGGCGGATATAGTATAAGTATCCCTGTTCCTTTAGACACTCAGGAAAGTTTTATAAAATACTAAATCCCACACAGTAATAATAATAATCTTTATTTCACTATGGTGAACAGCAGCATAATACAATTAGGAAAAAAAAACGTTTTGCTACCAAGGGGGGAACAAACCCGTCCAGGTAACTAAGAAATATAATACTTATATAACTGTTTTGCGTACTGCAGTACACTATTGAGAAACAGAGGTTTTCTTAAAAAATATTTAGTAATAATAATATGGCTTTCCAAGGAATTTTGACAAAGAATTCTAGTAAAAAAGTCCGAGCAACATATCGAATTATTTAAGCCGGGAACCAGGAATTACTTGATAGGGGCCTTTCCAAAGTGCAATTCAAAGTGCAGTAGAGAATCGCTCAAAAACCAATTAAATGAATTTTCATCGGGTCGGTGACCTTATACCTTTCATTACATTTCCATAAGCTTGCAGAATCAGGAATTTAGTGAATATAGGACCAAAATTAGGGTCCCTGGACTCGAGCATAAGTCGCACTAAAGTCGCGATTTTTATCAAAATCGAAAAACTATATCGAATTTTTGACCTTAAAATCTTAAAATATATCCTACCATATACCTCATATTCAATTTTGGTGAAAACCGGTTCGTAATTCAGGCAGTAATTGGACTTTGAAAAAAAAGTTCAGATTTCGACGAAAAAACACAAGTCCAAAGAAAGCTTATAAATCCGAAAATATTAATATTAATTTTTTTATTATTTTTTCTTCTAGTAACTAATTGTTATGGCAAAGTTTTTCCAGAATTACGGGAATCCACGGTGATTTTAACGTCATCCAGGATTTTTAAAACAAGAATGGGGCTTACTTATACATTTAATGCCAAACACTCTATTTTTTGGGGCAAGACGTGTCAGGAGAGTTTCGGAAAACAATTCGACCCCCTCTCAAGTGTCTTACATAGATAAATCGGGAATTTTTCACAGATTACGAATATGTAAATCATTAAGGTGTGTGATAATTATTTTGGGAGTTATTCCTGAAAAACCAATATTCCAAAAACTCCGTTTTTCCCGGATTGCACTCGAACCGCTTGCTCCAGGCTTCTGAAATTTCGGTATATGTGCACCATAAAACTAAGGAATCGAACAATGTATCGCATTAGGGGGTATGTAAAAATTAAAATTCCTACTTTTTCCCGCCAAAACGCTCCCGGATCATTGGCTCCTTTCCACGGACGCTCCGGATAGTGTAGTAACACTTTTCTGGAGTAATTTGGTACCGAAAATTCGAATTTTGTAACCTCGAAGCTCTACCTTGCTGGGTTCCAGAAAAATTTACGAAAAACCATCGTTTTTTTTACCATTTAGCCATTTTTTCCCCTTTAGAAGTGACCAGTCAAGAGAATTGGACAAACTGAGACTGCAGGAGTGTTTTTCAAAGTGAGTCGGTCCGAAAAAGTACACACAAGATGTACTTTGGAGTGATTTTGAGGAAGTTTTGGTTCTTTGTGGTCCAGGAAAACAAGGTCCCTCAGAAGTGACCAGTCGAGAGAATTGGACAAACCGAGACTGCAGGAGTGTTTTTCAAAGTGAGGCGGTCCGAAAAAGTACACACACTGTATACTTTGGAGTGAATTTGAGGAATTTTTGTTTTTATGTGGTCCAGGAAAACAAGGTCCCTCAGAAGTGACCAGTCGAGAGAATTGGACAAACCGAGACTGCAGGAGTGTTTTTCAAAGTGAAGCGGTCCGAAAAAGTACACACACTGTATACTTTGGAGTGATTTTGAGGAATTTTTGTTTTGATGTGGTCTAGGAAAACAAGGTCCCTCAGAAGTGACCAGTCGAGAGAATTGGACAAACCGAGACTGCAAGAGTGTTTTTCACAGTGAGGCGGTCCGAAAAAGTACACACAAGATGTACTTTGGAGTGATTTTGAGGAAGTTTTGGTTTTTTGTGGTCCAGGAAAACAAGGTCCCTCAGAAGTGACCAGTCGAGAGAATTGGACAAACCGAGACTGCAGGAGTGTTTTTCAAAGTGAGGCGGTCCGAAAAAGTCCACACAAGATGTACTTTGGAGTGATTTTGAGGAATTTTTGTTTTGATGTGGTCCAGGAAAACAAGGTCCCTCAGAAGCGACCAGTCGAGAGAATTGGACAAACCGAGACTGCAAGAGTGTTTTTCACAGTGAGGCGGTCCGAAAAAGTACACACAAGATGTACTTTGGAGTGAATTTGGGGAATTTTTGTTTTTATGTGGTCCAGAAAACAAGGTCCCTCAGAAGTGACCAGTCGAGAGAATTGGACAAACCGAGACTGCAGGAGTGTTTTTCAAAGTGAGGCGGTCCGAAAAAGTACACACACTGTATACTTTGGAGTGAATTTGAGGAATTTTTGTTTTTATGTGGTCCAGGAAAACAAGGTCCTTCAGAAGTGACCAGTCGAGAGAATTGGATAAACCGAGACTGCAGGAGTATTTTTCAAAGTGAGGCGGTCCGAAAAAGTACACACAAGATGTACTTTGGAGTGATTTTGAGGAAGTTTTGGTTTTTGTGGTCCAGGAAAACAAGGTCCCTCAGAAGTGACCAGTCAAGAGAATTGGACAAACCGAGACTGCAGGAGTGTTTTTCAGAGTGAGGCGGTCCGAAAAAGTACACACACTGTATACTTTGGAGTGAATTTGAGGAATTTTTGTTTTTATGTGGTCCAGGAAAACAAGGTCCCTCAGAAGTGACCAGTCGAGAGAATTGGACAAACCGAGACTGCAGGAGTGTTTTTCAAAGTGAAGCGGTCCGAAAAAGTACACACACTGTATACTTTGGAGTGAATTTGAGGAATTTTTGTTTTCCAGGTCCAGGAAAACAAGGTCCTTCAGAAGTGACCAGTCGAGAGAATTGGACAAACCGAGACTGCAGGAGTGTTTTTCAAAGTGAGGCGGTCCGAAAAAATACAAACACTGTATACTTTGGAGTGATATTAAGGAAGTTTGTTAATTTTGGGTAAATTCATTCCTTTTTGAGAATCGATTCTTAACAAGATTGGTTTTTATCACAGCTACTCCATTTCGTCCACAAATATCCCCATAGGGAAGGAAGAAAAAGAAGAAAGGGGGGATGGAAATTTATTTGTGGGCGAAACGTAGAACACACCCAAATTTCGGTACAAGTCAGGGTTTTCGCTATGGTGGCATTTTTTCGCAAAATGCGAAAGGAATCCCTCAGTGTGCTAAAATATTTTAGATCATTTTCGCAAAAATGTAAATGAAGAATCAAAACGTTATAAATATTTGAAGTTGTTGAAATAGGCACAATATAAAATTCTAAAGAAATATTTACGATTGAGTTTGTTCCAAGTGAAGTTTCTATCATTTTGCTAAAGCTTTTTTCTCCATTATAGGTTTTTTGCTGAAGGATTTTCCCCCAGTTTAAACCCTGGTACACGTGCATAAATAGCTTTACCTATTAACAGTAAGTCCCCTTCTGACACGCAATTTTAAATCAGGTTTACATGGATTCAAACCCCCTTTTTTCCAAATTGCCTTCTATTTGATGTACTATGCTCCTCACTCAGACTTCACAATTCCCGTAAACAACCAACACTACAACACCCTAAACGACTTAGATTGTTCACGAATCATTGAACCTCTGAAAGTAACCAACGAACATCGTTTGAAGAAAAACCGAAGAAAAAAATCAATTGAAAAATTCGAAGCTTCAATCTCAGACGACAACGGAATCTACGGCTATTAATCTCGAACCCAGCTAATTTGTTGCGAAACCTGCTCCGAGGCAATCTTCCCTACAAAAGGGATTAATCTCAGTGGATTTTCCCTCGCAGGTAGCTCCCGTGTTTTGTTTGAGGACCACCGTTTACCCAGTATAAAATAACTTTCGATGAGGTAATTTCCACTGGCACAAAACAACCCAGGCCGGGTGTAAAGAATCGTGTTTGCTCAGCTGTTAGCTCGGCTTTTTCCCTATGGAGGGATCTTTTTCCTTGTGAGATTGGATAAATTGTTTCACCGCCTCCAGAAATCTTCTCAGGAAGGATTAGCTGAGATTTAGAGTAAACAAAATTTTGAGTGAGTCAACAGGGGAAGGACTGTGATTACTCAGAGTCGATTCTTGGGTGGGTTTTGGAGTTTTGGTGTTGTTTCTCCTTAAGGGTTTGGTGAACGATTGCTTCATAGGAATAGATCATGGAGTAAGTGTGTTGGCTTTGGATGGGAAGTTGTAGACAAATGTGTTGTCAAACATTTTGATAATGTATAGGAATATCTTGACCTATCACTTTTAAAAGGCTTATGAATTTGTTTCATGTATAGATATTTAATCCCCTGATTGAAAACAGTTTATCCTTTTCTGACAAAAGAGGACTTTTACCTATCAATTTGACATGGATGTTTAAGCCTATATAGCATCCTAAACAGTAAAGAAAAAAAAATTGGACCATAATACCCACTTTCTTAGTGCATTTTAATCCATAAAGTATACATTTCTGGGCGTAAATATAATTTTTACTAGGTACTGTAAAAAAAGTTGAACATTTTATTCTGAACAGATATAAAAAAAATAATTTAGTTCGCAGTGATGAAACGTTATGCTTAATTATATAAATCCCCTTTCCATAGATTTAATCGACTAGCATCATTTATTCCTTAGAAATATACGAAACTATATAAACCAATTCAGAGACAAGAAATACGAAACTTTACACAAAGGATTTCTTTTTAATTTAGAAAATATATTTGAATAAAAAATTATAGCTAAAACAATCTTAAAATACTCGAAACAATCAAAAAGCAAATCTAATCAATTTATTGCGACTCACAAAACTTAAATTTCAGTTTAAATTATCATGAATACTTTAATAACCTTATTACTGAAGCAGTTACTCCATTTCCTTATGTGTTCCAAAGAAATGGCCAATGTGCTTCGTTGCACAGAAATACATCTCGGGAGCTTTCTTTCTCGATACAAAACCCTCTAAATCGAACCAAGGCTGATCAATCATCGCCAGCAATTCCACTAAACGATTTTCACTTGATGGATGGCTTGAGCGCTCAAAATTTACAGTAGACCTAAGAGGGAGATCCAATCATTGAGTTTCAGTATAATATTTTCCTGCATCGCATTTTTTAAAGTAGTCTGTTTCGGTGAGTTTGAAATATTTAAAGAAGAATGAATATTTTCCACGTTTCCGTTTTCAAATGAAGTTATAATTCTAAGGCTGAATTCATTTTACAGAAAAATGCAGAAGAATAAAACTAGAAAACTAGAACTAGACCAGCAACCCAAGTCTATATATTTTTCATCAGAAACGAGCCACTGTGAGGAAAAATGGCCTAAATTACTTAAAACAACTTTTGAAAAATAAAATAATTACTAATGGTTAGCTCCAAGTTTAGAGATGGATCTATGTTACACAACCCTAAACTAGTTGTAAAACACTTTTTCTCTGAAAAACAAACAACCTCAATAACACCAAGAAGATTCAAACTGAAATTTGGGCCATTTTGATTCATACCAATTTTTTTCTCAGACTTTTTTGATTGCTAATTCTCAATTTTTACCTTATATGACATGATTTGTTGCTTTACCAAAAGGTAAAAGATATTGTTTTAAAATTGTTTTAACTACTAGCATAGAGTCGTAAGGGTAGAAAATACGTTTCGTTTTCGAATACTAATTCTATAATAGATAATAGTATTAAATTTAACCAGTAAAAACAACTCGCTTTAACAAAGAAACTGATAGAACTACTCCCAATAGAATTTCTATTGGGTTGGAGGTTAGATATTTCGGTCTCAGTTTATTTCACCTCATGCCTCGGTTTGAATTTTGAAGTCTCAATACATCCTCACTTTCTTCCGATTTAAAGCATCAATCCTCCAAAAAAAAAAAAAAAAAACATTTTTATCCCTTTCCAACAACTCGGAAAATAATATCCCTCTCTCCCAAATCCCCAACCCTGTCCAACTTTCCCTCCCAAAGCAAACCATCCATCCAGCTTTAAAATACGTCCGCAGTCCTACAAATATAACAGGTAAGGCCTCGAATTTAATTCTGCGGCACGTGGACAATTTTCGGCGACGAATTTCCGTGGAAAAACGGCGTCAAATATTGACACTGTCGCGAGAAAATTCGCGAACAGTGCATCTCCCGGAGAAGAAGAATAAATGTTTCCCGTTTTCCTTTTATCCGGGGGAGCAGAGGTTTCCTCTCATCAGGGGCATTGGCATTGCTGAAGCATAATGAAGTCCCTAAGATGCCAAATGGAGAAAGGATAATTCTGTGATTCCGACTGCTTCTTTTAACGAGGAAGCGCAGGGAAGTTGGCTTGGTTCGTTACCTCTGGTAGGCTGGGGACGGGAGCTTTTGGGCCGTTAGGGAGATTTCGGATTTTTAAATTGTTGTTTTTTTTTGTTTGTGTTGCCGAGGAATGCGCGCGTCTTTGAATTTGTGTTCGGATGTCTTTGTATGAAAAAAGTCCGAATTGTTCTTTGATTGAGAAAGAGTTCCTCTAAAATAGTCTTTGATTTTAGGCGTGGGTTCATTCTGCGGAACTTTATAGACAAGAAATTTATAGACAAGTTCAATTGTATGACGTCACGAAGCCCTTGAATACTTCCGATTGATTTGAGCGTAATGTAATGAAACACGCCGGAAGTACTCCAGAGACCGGTCCGGTCAAAGTACTCCTGCGGTCAGAGTACTCCGGTCAAAGTAAAATGTTCTTTCTTTTGACCTAGCCCATTTATATTATCTTGCATGTAAAATTTATAAATATTTCATATTTACAACTATAAAAAAATAAGTAAAGAACGTGTTTTTTTATTTTTTTTTCTGTTTTTTATTTTTAACGTATCCATTTTAAATTTAAAAAAAATAATTAAAAAAATATAAAATTTATAAGTTAAGCATCTAAAAGTATAAAATTCAAAGAATTTACATTTCATAACGCACTTTTACCTTTTATTGGCATTCTTTCTTTCCTAAAAATAAGAATAAAAACTTGAAAACAAAAGAACACTATGCTTAATTAATAATGGCAGGAACCACTACATAAATCTTACAATATTACTTAGAGTTTTAAAAATGTTTTTTAACCATATGTGATGTCAAAAACACTAAAAAAAACTCATGAGTTGATTCAAATCTATTTCATCAGCATCACCCTATTTAATTTCATTTATAATAAAATATGATTAATTGAATTTTTTAAAACACTATTACTAATTTAATTTAAATTATTACTACATTTATTACAACTTTATTTTTAAAGTATTCAATTTTCCAAATTTTTAACTCACTAACACCTAAAAAACAACCCTTAATCAAATCCTTTCCTCGCACTAACGAGCTTTAACGTCTCACAACTTAATACCCAACAACTGTTTTCCATAATGACTTTGCGACGCGTAGGCTTTAATTTTTTAGTCGGCACAACAACCTGTAGAAGCGACAGTCGGCAATTCATTTACCGAAAAGCTCAATGCCTCACCAGGGATGGACTAGTACGAAAAGCGGTTGAGATACACGTAGACGAGATTTGGGGACGGTATCTCTTGTTTTGAAGCTTCCTTGGGGAATACCGAGTGTAATTAAGAAACTCTGCAATTAAACTTAGTCTGGTATTCGGGGCTTGAAAGCTCAAATGAGCAGTGAAGTCTGGATCTTGAGTACTTGCTAAATATTTTGCGTAGTCGGGGGGTGTTTTACGTTCTGAAGGATATGTTAGGCTTGGAATTTATTTTTAGAACTAATTTTTCCCAATCCTTTGATTAAATTAATTTATTAGGAAAAGTCCTTCAATTGATCAAATTAGAAATTTTGAAGAGTTAAATACCTATATAAACTTTGATTTTCCTTACATTGTTAATAAGAATTATAATTTTAAAGATTTTTAATGCACAGTCAACTCCGCTTAATGTGATCACTTTTGTCTAAGATCAGAAGGATAACAATATCCGATTGATAATAAGGAACAGTTCTATAATGAAAAGAGAAAAGCAGTGTAACTCGAATGTTTGCATTAAAATCACGACTGTGTAGTTTTAATTTAAGAATTCAAAACAATATTTAGTATTTATTTTGCAACTTAAAGATTCTTAAAGAAAAATATAGGAGCGGATCATATAAAAATTGGCCTTCGAACAGGAAAAAGGAGTTTTTTTAGGGATTTTACCAAATTTTGATGATATTAAACGATGTACTGATCTCATAAAGCGGTACATTTTGGGTTAATTTAAATAGAAATGACTTTGATTCGGACCAGTCAATTTCGATAATATTATCCAATTGATAACATTAACTGTGATCACATTACGCGGAGTCAACTATATATGTATTATCCCAGTGAAAGTAATTTTATTGTTCTATCAGTCCAAATACATTCAAGCAAAGAAAATCTTTTCACTTAGACATTATATAAAATGAGAAAAAAATTGACTTAAAACAAAAGAAGGAATTACCTAAAGAAATATTTTTTATTTATTTATTTACTATCCCAAACAGTCAGAATGTCCAGTTAGGGAAATAAATCCCTATTCGAATTTTTTAGCATTACTTACATCAGTGTTCTATTTAATCTTTACTTAGAATATCAACTATTGCCGAATATTTTAGATCCCTAAATTTACAAACGAAAGAAAATCCAGTGGCAAAGGTGATAAATATTTGTTTCCTCAAGTGCTTCCCGCAAACCCTCTTCGATTGCGGAAGTAAAAATTCGATAGAAAAAAAGAAATGGATGTAGGGAGGGAGCGAGAACACAGAAAAAGAACAATATTTGTTCTGGTGAGGAACCAAAATGGACGAAAGTGCTGATGCGGCATTTTTTATACCTTTGGAACGTTCTTAGTAATGGAAAATAAAGGGAAGAGAACGATTTTCGAATAAAAAACAATCATCGAAATAGGGTTGATACTTTAGTGTGTTGAAAATGTTCATGTTCTATCGTTGTGGAATTGGAAAAATTACCCGTTTCAAACGAAGATAAATAAATCAATGGTTCGACAAATACGTGTTCAAGTCTCGTTATAAGTAAATTGATGGAGGTTTAAAGGATTCCTGGGTGTATTTCAAAGAATACATATTATATAGTATGTACTTATATATATATATCCCTTTATCATTTTTATAAATCATAATTGATGGTGTTTAAGCGAAAAAGATGTGTTTAAACTGGACATAACCACGAACAATAACCCTTAAAAGTTATTTTCATTAGAAAAAAATTCAAGAAATATATTTAATGATCTGAAAAATATGAACACCTAAAAAAATACAACGATATCTATTTAGAAGAAAAAACCTTGCATGACTAAAATCATTGTGTTCTTTAACAAATCTATTATGTTATTTTCTATATCTTTATAATTTTAGTACTACATAATTTCCTTGTGACTTAATTAAGAAATGCACTTCCGTTTCTTCAATAAAAAGGATGACGTATCTGTAAATAAACTACGGCCAAAGATTTCAAAAGTAGTTTTCTTAAAAGTGAAATATCTCCTATATTAGCATTCCTTTGAATATTTAGGTACTTATTTCAATGTTGTATGTTTTAATTAATACCCCTTTGATTTACTGAAGTGAAAATAAAACGTACTAATTAAATACATCCCAACATGTATTCTATATTTAATGCTTGAGAAAAAGATTGGAGTTTTAAAGAAATAGTCAATGGAATTTTTTGCAGTCCTCAAATAAATTTCAGTTACATACAGGAAACATAATACTTTACAAATAATGGATGCACTTAGAAGGATATATTTCAAGTGTGAAATAGGAAGACAGTTTGTCATAAGGCCCTGGGGCTACAACAAAAGCTATTATTTGTTCCTCAATTCAAAATCAATCACTTACAGGTGTTAATGTACCCACCGAATAAAAAAAAAGAAACCGACCGTAAGCCGGGGTGAATAAAGAATCTTTCTCAAAAGGATTTCAAATTTTAGTACACCTTTACAAAATACTTACGCGTACGGAGATATCTCAAATGATTCTTTTGAGAAGTCGAAATCAAACGGGGTTACTTGTCAAAAAAAAATCACGAGGCTTTGCATTGTTTTCAATAGAAGTAAAACCGATACCGCCTCGGGCAGTTTTTAGGATCTGTCTTTGAAATATTCTTTCGGATACTCTTCTGAATGTTGAATGAATGGGATACACTAATAGTGAAAAATGCGATTCAATAGGACGAATAATGCTGAGTGTATAATTTTAGTTTTGTTGTTAGTATAGGTGAAAAAATAGTGATTGAAGCAACTATGTTTTCAATGAACGTGAAGTTGATAAAATGAGCTAAAAATATCTGGAATATTATTGAACAGTGTGCCTACAATATTTATTAAATTTATAATCGTTATAAAAAGAGCATTTATTGAAAAATATTTTACTACTTACTGAATTGATAATTTCCATGAATTTAGAAACTGTATAATAGCAGATTATAGTTAAAAGCGAAATATTTTAAATAACGACAGTATCTGTTATAATTACATTTATTTAGAATTAGCCTCTCTATTGAATAAGGTATAAAAACAACTATAATAGTCATTGAGTTAACGGTTTCTTAACCGTTTTGAGTTTTCCATTCCTGTTTGTTTGTTCAATATGCTAATTTTATAATATTTTAGTTTCAAAGCCACCATTTCAACATAGCTATTTTCGTTTAATTTTCTTACTTTATTTTTAACTTTGTTTAATGCATAGAGCAACAAACAATTCCACAGATTCGAGCAACTTAATTTTAATTTTTAAATACGAGCAACGCATTCTGTTAATGATTGATTAGAAGAAAATAAAGTCTTTATTCAAAGGTTTCCATAAAAGCACCTTACATCGTAAGTACCTATTTAAATAACAGTTTTGAATTCTTCATGTAGCCTCAAAACGTCAAGAAAATACAAAGCACTTCTTCTAAATGAATATAATTTAGATTATCATCATAATATATCCAAGAATAAATCTTCGATTTGATTCGTTACTTATCATGAACATTTCTCATATTAGACATATGTTTTTTTTATTTTATCAAAACTGCCTCTAACAACGGTTCAGGTGGAAAATATAGAAAATTGAACATATATTTTTAGTTTAAATAATGTTTTGAAGGAATAAAATACTACTACTACACAAATCCAAACATATCTTATTTGCTCAATTTTTATAGGTACGAGAGAAGCCATATGACTTCCAAGACCTCAAAATATAATTTTAAAAAATAAACATATTTTATTTCTTTTTGTCGCAAATTTTTAGAAAAAGAAGTTTCATACACCACATACTTAACATTTAATTTTAATTGCTATTAAATTATTTACTTTCTTACATAATTATTCATAAAAGTATTTAGATAGTAACTCCTAAAATGCAATAATTGGGATCCTAATAAAAGTGCATTATTCAAATACAACCTTCAATTTTAGGTGCTAAAGAGTGTGCATAGAGAGTAGCATGATCATCGCATGTTACTTTTTCAATAAACCATCGATCGAAATGTTAACAAGCCATCATCTTCAACATAAAATTTATGGCATAGGTTCACAGATTAAGTTAATTTTCCTTTTATCATTATCTCTTCAGAAAAGTACTCTATATTGGGGAGTAATTTTGATTAATTATCCGGATTAATTGACTACCCATCAGTTATTTCCCAGCATCACAGTTAATGATCTAATTCATCTCAAATTAGTTTTGTAACTAACGTTTACGGTAACTGATACATCGTTACTTATATTCACTATAAAATTAGTCTTAATTTAAAGTTTTAAAAGTCCTTAATTTAAAATTGTGTACCAAGATCAACTTAATTAGTACTAAGTAATTTAGTGTTTCCTTTCATCACTACAATGGTAATATCCCACTACGTTATTTAGGATTATCAGGATTAGCCTACACGACTTTAACTTGAGTGCGAAATATTTAGTACTAATGTATAACAACTAAATTATAATCTCCAATACTCTACCGAACTAAATTAAATTATCATAACCCAAACGTATGGAATTCGGTATTTCATGAAAAGGTAAAGTATTTTTGATATTAATACTAAACGTTAATACCGATGCAGCGGCCCAACAATGTGTTCAGCATCGCGCTTGCTGCACGTAAAATAAAATACATTAGCCGTGCTATCAAACGGAAACGCGTGAACGCATTGTTGGGATCTCGCATAAAAATTATTCATGCAAAGTTTTAATTCAGTCTAAGATTTGATTTCCAATTGTATGCATCTCTGTGATTATACCTTAAATTCAATCTTGTAAATAAAGCATTTAATTAATTAACCTTCTGATCTATCGGAGTCGCTAAAGTGGTGACCCGGACTACGAACTACGGTACTCAATCATTCAACAATTTTCTGGTCGTCTGAACGGATTCTCTCGTCTTTCTCACTGGACGCATCGGTCTTCGCTTCTTCGTCTCTCATCTGGTAGTCTTCATCTACTTTTCAAGGGCTCATCTCTTTTCTCACGATGCCTACGAAGGAACAACTCTCCACTCAAGACACCACGGTTCCGCAGATTGCAAAATTGGCTCTCAAATTGCCACCAATCTGGACCCAAAACATACGCTTGTGGTTAGTGCAAGTTGACAGTAGCTTCGACCTGGCAGGAATTACTCAGGATTCGACCAAGTACAACAATCTGGTTGCAGTCATTAGTCCTGAGATCCTTTCTGCAGTCTCGGATATTCTCTTACATCCGCCACCGACAGGAAGGTACGAAGCTCTGAAACAACGCCTCATCTCAGAGTATGCGGAATCCGAAAACTCTCGAATTAGGAAGCTACTTTCCGATATCACACTAGGAGATGAAAAGCCGACACATCTATTACGCCGGATGCGTGAACTAGCGGGTGGATCAGTAACGGATGATTTCCTGCGAAACATCTGGTGCCAACGCTTGCCACTTGAAATACAAACGATTCTCTCCGTTAGTTCCAACTCTCTCGATGATCAAGCAAAATTGGCAGACAGAGTAGCGGAGGTTCTAGTGTGCCAGAATAATAAAGTGTTTTCTACCAAACGTCCAGATCCTGACCCAACCAGAGATTCACCTTTGGACGACAACAGCGCGCTGCGTGCAGAAATAGCATCATTACGACGCCAAGTAGAACGACTTACCCGCAATCGTTTAAGAAGTCGCTCCAAAAGCCGCGGGCGGTATAACAGGTCTCCGCACCGTCCAACAGAACCTGGCAATTCACCTTGCTGGTACCATTTCAAATTTGGGAACGCGGCTAGGAAATGCACAAAGCCCTGTTCGTTTTCTCAGGACCAGGAAAACTAGATACGGCTGTCGGAGTAAAAATGCCGGCGACCAACTCGTCGATAGCCTCTAACTCTAGTCGCCTTTTCGTTTTCGATCAACAATCCCGCATCAAATTCTTGGTTGATTCCGGTTCCGATGTGTCTTGTATTCCAGTTCCAAAATTAGCACAGAAATTAAAACCTGACCCATTAGAATTATATGCAGCAAACGATACAAAAATCAACACATACGGCACAAAATTATTGGATGTCGACCTTGGACTTCGACGCAAGTTCACGTGGAAATTTTTAGTAGCCTCAGTGCCAGTAGCAATCATTGGTGCAGACTTCTTAAAACATTATGGCATTGTAATAGACCTCAAGCGTCGCAAACTACTAGACAGCGTCACTCAGCTTACCACTCAGGGTGCAACGGCTAAGCTCGAGTTTAAATCAGCAATCAAGCTCATTTCCGGAGACAATCATTTCCGGAGAGTCGCTAAACCGAAAAAGATAGTGTTGAGTATTTAAGTAAAAATAATTTCTCTTTTCATTAAAAAAACATGATGCTATCAAATATTTTAAATAAAATAATTTTGTTAGAGGAGTTTGAGAAAATTTTGTTTAATTATACCTCTTTTGACATAAATCATAATAATGTTTTTATTATGCGTCTTGATTATTTAAATACCGTAGAAAATGTTGTATTCACTTGCATATTTAAAAATACGGAAAAAGGAAAAAAAATTCATGAAATAATAAATCTGAACCAGTTTGAAAGACCTTTTCATCATGCTTATTTTTTAAAAAAGTAATCAACTAAGCTACTCGGTTGAACTTTAGTTCTAAAATCTAATTAGATGCTTTGCTAATTTTTCAAACTGTAAAAAAAATTGGTTTCTTATGTGAATAAATAACAAAGAGCGTAAGATCGCTTTGAAACACTTTTTTAAATCGAGAAAAGGGTCCATATAATCATGAAATGAAAAATACACTTCCTTTACAGAAAACTACAAAATTCTTCCGAGAAACTCGCAAACATTTCTTCCCTTTCATCGAAATATAAATCTTAGAAAATGTGTGTTCTTTAATAAAAAAAAGTGTTTTACAATTAACTCCGAAGTTTTTCCCACCCCCGAAGAAAACCGCATCACTTTTAATTACCTCTGTTAGTGTTCGAGAGTTTATTTAAAATTCAATTACGATCCAGTCGACGATATTTTCTTGAAATTTTGAGGTTTTCTGAGGAAGTAAACATTTTTCTTGGGATATGAAACTAATTGCACTTCGCAAGTCGGAAACGAAACATTTTCAGCTATGATAATCTTTATCATTAGAATGTAAAATTATCTAAAAAATGTAAAAAGTTCAAAGGAATTTGAATAAAATACTAAAAAATACATATAAAGCTAAAATAACTGTATGTGGAAACATAGGAAAACAAATATCTATTATGTATAGTTATATTTCTATAAAGGGGGGTAGTTATGCTTTCCAATTTCCCACTCTCATGTGTAGAGTAAAGCTCGGAGATTTTTTTTTTAGCACAAAAAGTAATTTTTCCATTTTGATCTTATTCTCTTTTTCAAGCTGGTAATTCAACTAAAAATATCTAAAAGGATAATACAGGGTCTACAGGATAATATAATAAAGTTAAATGTTGAATCTTTGCGGCTGGAGCTTGGATATTCCAAGTGGCATAAGAAACAACAACAACAACAACTGTTGAATATTTTCAGTTAGGAACGAAAATTAGGAAAACAAAACACTCTATCTTCCAAAAATAGAGTATGTATTAGTTTATTTTTTTGCATTCTACTGCACAAAAGACAATATCAAATTCATTTACCTGTTTATTTATATCGTTCCGAAATTAACGAGCAGTGACACTCGATATGAATAATTATATATCAATTTTAAATGCGTTTATATTGTTTTGTAAATGAATTAAATTAAATATTTTTCTATGCTTTTAATTAAGAAGGTTTCTTTATTTCTGTTATTAGTTTTAATTTGTCATTCTTTCTTTATTAAGAGAAATTAAATTAAAATAGATAGTTGATATCATAAAACTTTGATACCATTTAAAAACCTTTTAATTAATATCTTGCTTATAAATTATGGTAGTAACACCCACAATGTTTAAGGATTAATTTATCTCAAGTAAACCAAATAAACCCACATGTCACAAACCTTCAACACACAGTAATTATTTCTCATTCACAAAATAAAAATCATGATTAAAATGTTTTACAATTATCTATTTTTAATTACTTTAGACTAGAGAACTTTTTAAATAAATCGAAGCAATATTATATCAAATTTACATCCATTGTAAATACACAACTACAATACTGGACTCTCGGAAAGAAAGAAAAATGACAACTAAATATATTCCAACGCGATAGAAGTCGATTCTCAAAACTGTTTTCTTCTAACTTCTTTTGGCGACTTGGCATCATCTTAGCTCTCCCTCCAAAAAAGCTCAACCTTTGTAACCTTACTTTACGGCCTCAGCGCCTCTCACAGTCCCAGATCGCATCTACTAAACTAAAAATCAGTCACCATTCTCAAGGATTTTAGTGTTTTAGTACCTGGCTGCCAGAATCTTGAGCCCAAGTGTCGGCCCTTGATATATTTATCGACCGCTTCCATCCTGCATCTGCACGATAGGTATTTTCGAAAAGAAGATGTGTGTATAAAAAGGGATTCGATGCGGAAGTTTTTTTTTCTGCCACAGTTGCCACAAAACTGAATCAAAGCTTGAGGGATTTAAAAAAAAAAAGGACGAATAAAGAGAGCACTCAGTGATATTTTGCTGCGTTTATTTTATCCTGTTTTGCCAGTGTTCGGCAGAAATGGGGAAAATGGATTTGAAAAACCATTATAGAAGGGTGCATGGCTAGTAATAACTTTTAAGACGGCCAACTTTTGCATTGGAGCGTTGTGTTTTGTTGAGGATTTATTGATGGTTTTGAAGCGACTCCTTTTTATCATTTGATCTCCGTTTAAATGGAGTTCCTTTTGCTTTTTCTGAAGTTTTTTGAGTGTTTCGTCTGATGTGGATGAAATTCTTCGGTGATTTCTGAGGTTTTAAAGGCACGTGTTCGTTAAATTTTAAATCTACGAGTAGAGATACTTTTATGAAAAGAAATGCCCCTATTGATAGATTTATTATTAGCATTAAAATGATAAAGAAATATGCGTTTAAATAAAATATATCCTACAGTATAATGATTAGATTTACTTTTATTTATATTTTAGAAATCATCAAAATAACAGAAAAACATTTTTGTTTTAAACTAAATTACCTCTAAAAATATGTGTTGCTAAGAAGATATTTTGTTCATCTGTTACTTTTTATCAAGTTTTTTAATTAGCAAAGAACATATTTTAATAGCTTTATAAATTCAGTATCAATTTTCAATTTGAGAAATAACTATTTCAAATTTAACTTGAAAAGGCGTAGACTTGTTACATAAAATTTAGTAAGCATAAATCCTGATTGCATTAGAAAATTTAAAGTAAAACTTCAAAAACCCTTAGTTTAGTTTAGATTGTATGTTATTAATTTTAATATAATTATTAAATTCTAAATTGAAATTTAAAATTATAATTAGGTGAATATTCAAAGAGAAAACCTAACACCCTCTTAATTCATAAAATCTTGTAAGTATAAATTTACGTAATACACATTACGGTGGTCCAAAAATGACATCTTAGGCAAGTTTTGTTGCTTTTACCAAAGAAACCAAAGAGACTAAAGGTCTTTGACGCAAAACATTCATATTAAAACTATGACTAAGAAGATAATGGGAAAATATACTAATGATTTACTAGAAGTCTACCAAAAAAACGTAGATTAGAGTAGTTACTGGTTAATTGTGAGATTATACTGCAAAAATATTTCCGTGTATTTTTTATATAAAAATATGTTGTGCTGTCCCTTAAAAACAACCCCACTTTTTTATAACCATTAAAAGCTTAATAAAAAGGATAATTAACTCGAACAAAAAACTGTTGTACTGTTGTAACAGCTCATTCTCCTTAACTTATAAAAGAGTGAAAAATGCTTCAAAGTCAACATACATTTTTACAACATCAAAATCTGTAAATTTAAAGCACATTTTTTGCCAAAAATCTACATCATCTCTCTTATTTAAAATAATAAGTAAATAAACAATTATTTGACTAGTTTTTACATCCCTGCCACTCTAAATGGCATAGAAAGACAGGGTATATGGTATGTTAAACTTATTTTAATTATTTTATTACAAATCTGAATGGGTTGTTTTTAGGACACGTTCTGGAGTGGGTTGTAACAGCACTATAACTAATAAATAGCAATAATAAACTTAATACATATAAAGTACATTACCTCATTTCCTTTCTCCGGGTAAAAACAAACTTCTCCATTCCTCCTGACAATTCCATTAATAACAAACGAGCGAGAACGAAGCGAACTGGCCAGCGGTCAGCCAGCCCCCGGCGCTTTGTTCTTCATCAACCAAAAAAACAAGCACACAAGTGGACGTCCGGAAGCAAACTAACTTTATCACATCTCCCGAAAGCAAACTGAATGATCAATACGTGCGCCGCTGTATCCATATACGACTCTGATAAACTTACCCAATGCCGGACGTTCCGAGAAAAAAACTACCGGACACGAATCCGGTATCCCCTGAAGAAACCCCGGGTGAAAAGGAAGGATTCGTCTCTATATCTTCACCGTTGGGTCGTTTCTTGGAACATTGAAAGGCCACTTGTGTTGTTATTATTATTATCGTTGTTGTTATTTTCTTGAGCCGTGGAGTTTGCTCTGGGTATTTTCTTCTTCTTGCTCCTGAGGATAGTTCGGTGGACTAATACTTGGGTAACAAGAATTATGCCGAATAGAAAACAGAAGAGTTTTGTGACGAGGGTAGAACGGTTCTGTAAACTTGTGGTGGATTTATATGGTTTGATTTTATTCGTTGGATTGTTCTTAGTTTCCCTTCTTTAATCTTCAGTAGAGAAATCTTTTTTACGTGAGTAAATATGACAAGAAAGACTATATATTATGTGATTTGAACTGTTTAAAATGGCGAGGCATAAATGTGGACTTTAGTTTTGCTATGAATCATTTAAATGAATATGTTTAATAAAATGTTTTAGTTTTTTTTTTTATATCTGCTTGCAGGGAAGGGCAGTGAACTCCCCACTGCCTCTTCCATCAAAATGCGAACTTCTGAGATTCACTCCCTGTTTTAAAATACAACACCCCCACATGCATGGTATGCCCCGGACTGTCCTTGCAGGACACCGGTCCCAGACTAGCACAGACCACTCTGTCCAGATTTAGGACTGGACATATAAAAAGTTTACATTTCAACGGAAATGAGAAAACTTATGCTGTCTGCCGCTGTTCGGCCTTCGCCTCTCCCACTCATATCTTGGATTGTATTGGTGCCTCCGTGAGGCATCTGTTGAATGAGGGGGAGGAGGTCTTTTATTTACTTTTTCGACATGATCTCTTGGACCTGAGGTTGGACTGGACCAGAGGGGATGAGCAACAACAACTTATCTGTTCAAGTTGCATCGCATCATAAAAACAATCACATAACCAATATGAATTACTAAAATTGAATTACATCAATGAAACACTTCTTAGTCTGCATTAAGCATTTCAGCTATCGATAAAACTTACTATCATTACATCTAAAAACCAATCGGTTTGAGATTATATTTGCAATTATAAATATTTATTTCAAATAATATCTTGTACCAATAAATAGATTTTTATATACTATATTTTGCATTGAATGTAGATACCGAATGCTGATTTACCTATTTATAAATAAATATAGGATTATGTTTCGGACAAAATATCATTAATTGCAGAAAACCAAAGCAATAAAGCTTCACTTATAATTCTATATTTCTGTGTTAGAAGTAAAAGTGTTCTGGAAATTCTTTAGTTTTTTCCTGTTTTAGACACAGCATTTTCTGTTCTCAAATGGGGAATTTTTGCTACTAATAATTATATGAATTAATTATATGAAAACTGCATAGAGAAAAGTGTTAAATTATCGTCAATGCTATTTTTGCAATTTTTAACTTCTTAAATAAAAAACTTCCAAAATCTACGTAAATAGCACTCAATTTAAATCCGAAGTTTTAATAAAACCATTATTGAAGTATATCTTTTATGGCAAATATCTTATTGTTAAAGTTGTATATCAACGTGTATTTAAGCCACAATTAATATTTACATTCCTTAATTCTTAAAAATGAAATGTATTTTTAAAATTGCATAACTCTAAAATATTATTATTCACTTGACTTCCTTATACATTATGGATGGTTACATGCATTTTTTATTTTTGTTTGCAGGAGAATTCTATTCCTCAGAAGAATGAATTATAATTTAACAAAGTTACTTGTCTCATTGCAACTCAACTTTGAAGTTAGCAAAGAAATTTATTTGGAAATTTAGGAAAGGCTGAAGATACGATGGCTAACACAAGTGAGTAATAACTTTCATCTACTTAATAAAAAAATACATCAAATAAATGTCAGTTTTGTGTATGAGTAGATGTGTCATAATATAGAAAGGATATGAATTTTTATCGATTTCAAAACCCTGAAATATTGTGAAAAGAAGATATTCTCTCCCATGCACTTTCTCCCCGGTTTCAATACAAAATACAAATATTTCACTTTCTACTTTCTCAGAAATAGTGACTATCTCTTGTCCCAATGCCTACGATAATGTTTGGGTGATATGTCTATCCCTTTGAATATTCTTGAGTTCATGCTTTTTCGAACATTTTGGTGAAGCATTTGGTAGTGCTTTTCGGTGTTTTTATCAGAAGAAAAACTATTTGGGTATGAAAATTCCTTCAAAATCAAACTCCTTGAAAGGAAAATCCTTTCTCTGCCATTTTATTTAAAAAATTTTGAAAGTTTTCATTAAATTTAACGCATTTGAAAAGGATATATTACTATTATTTTTATAAAAGATCCACAGATTGTGTGTTTGTGATATTCCACAGATTGAAACCCAATCTCAGAAAAAAGTTAAGAATATAAATGATTTCTGCAGCCCAGTGGATAAAACTACTACCAATTCTTATTTTTAAAAAGTTAGATTATTAAAAAAAAAAACATTTGTTTTGATCTGTTTGTTGAAAAGTATAATAACAAATTAACTACCACACAAAAATAATTTAAAAGGTACATTTGTAGCGAAGGAAATCATAAAAATAGGCATTATTTAAAACAAAATAGATGATATCAATGTAAAATACTAGATATGCATTAATATTAAATTATTTCACTGCTATTAATAAAATTTAGAACAAAATTTCAGTCCTTTACAAGCATTTTTTACCAAACTACTTTCTGCTTTTAATATTTTTTAAACATTTAAATGTTTGAGTTTACACGTGCGAACTAATAAAATATGTATTATCCTACCAATTATCGGGACAGAAGAAAAAAAGGTTTGCAACACATTTTTACTGAGCCTAACTTGAATTTATAAAGGATTTGAAAGTGGTAAAGAAAATAATTCAGTTTCAATCATTTTTACGATTTAACAAAACTGGTAATAAACTGTTGTAGGATTAGAGACCTTACCATCCTTTAAACAATATTAAAGTATTCATGACTGGAATATAAAAATAGCAATACCCATTTTTAAAGTTTAATAATTTCTTAAAACACAAATCTTCTATATTCTTCTATCTTCTATAAATCTTCTCTACCTATTTTTGGGGGAAAATTAGCTACAATTCAAATACTATACATAAAAAACGACCATTCCGTGCTTCACCGCAATGACAAGTGTCAAAAGATATAATCATCGTAAACGAATGCCCCTTCAAACTCCAGATGGAACAGAACATGCGAAATTTTACTAATTCCCCCATTAAAAGCTATTCCTTCCTCAGCAAGAAAAACCCCCAACACACATTTCCATCACGTCATACAGCATCCGCTCGTGGTGTGTACCATTTACGACAATTAACAGTTCGAGTACTGTACATCCGAAGCATCGCCACGTTAGGCCTAAGAACAAATGAATGGATCTCGCTAATAGTTGATCGTCAAACTCTGGAATTGCGTGTCACTCTGAACGAGGCAATGGTCACGCAGCCCTGTGCGTCTTGCGGGACTTGAGGTGGAATTTTCCCGAACTTTTGATTAATTGCACGGAAGTGAGAGTGTTTCAGAGCACACTACGTGGCTGCACTGCGCGGAGGTTAATGAGGCTGTTTTCATGGTGTTTTTGCTGGTAGTGTTGGGCAAAATCAATACTTTTAGGTATTGATATTGGGTAATAAATAACGTTGTGGTGAAGAACAGATATCAAATGGCTTATCAGTGAAGTCAAGGTTCAAATGTAACTTTAGGATCATTAAAATAGAACTTGAGAGAGAGAAAGAGAGAGAAAAGAGTGAAAGAGAGAATGGAAGAGAGAGAAAGAAGTACAACCTAAAAGTATCGTTTTGTGATATCGGTGATTAGTCTGGGTTATGGTTCCTGGCATAATTAGGTTTAGTTTAGGTTTATGGTTCCTGGCATAGTTAGGTTTAGTTTAGGTTTATGGCGCAAGAATAAAGTTAGATCATATTGGGCAAGAGAGACATAATTCGAAAAAAAAACAACAAATAAGCAATCCTAAAAGCCATTTTCTTGGCATGAATAAGTCTAATGAGATGGTTGGGTTTTTAGTAAACTTTTTAAGTTAAACCGTAACTTACCACTTAACAACACTCAAAGTCAGGCGTATTAGAAAAGATATTTAAGTAAAAATACAATTTAAAGTTTTTAAATTATTTTTAGCGGTATATTTCTATGTCCCAATAAAGCTTCATATATCCAGGGAGTACGTGATAACTTACAAAGGGAAAGTCAAATATTTCTTTACATAATTTTAAAATTTATTTCAGACCTTCTATGTAGTTCTCTGGTATCAAAGCCCTTAAAGCTAGTAATATTTGCGTAGTAAAACAAATGTTTTCCCTCAGTCCACAGCCAAAGTTAGCCAAACAAAATTCATTTACCCCAAAACTCTAAACTTGAACTCTGAGGAGTTTCTATGTACGCCCATAATATAATGGCTTGTATTCTAAAGGGAATCAAACCTTAATTATTTAAACTAATATTCGGAGGGGGATATACGAATATTTAACATGTTTCTGCTTTATTTTATCACTGCGAATAAAAGTGGTGATACACAGACTCTTCCAGTATTTATTCTTAAGAGTTTTTCTACTTTCATTATATCAGTGTATGTATTGAAACTTTAGAATCCGATGTAATAAAAAAGATTTAAAGTGTTTAAAGTGTAAAATTAACATTAAGGTTTTATTTACTTTATCTCAGTCAAAACATAAAGATAAAATTTAAAATATTAATAATACATAGTTCTCACAAAATGGTACTGTTTCTATGAGAACTAATTTAATATACCTATATTTTAGCACAAAATGTGTTTTATTCATATTGATTCTAGTTAATAATCCTTCTTCATTGTTCTTTCAAAAATTATTTAATTGGCTAAGTCAGGGAAGAAGACATGCAAAAATAATTTCTAAATACTACCATAAAAATAATTAAAATATTAAATTTATGTAAGACCATTTAGGTAGTACTCTGGTCTCGAAGCCCTTTAAGGTATCAGAAGAGAGAAATATTTGTGTAGTAAAACAAATGATTTCTCTCAGTTCATAGACCCAAAGTTAATCGAGCAAACTTACATCAAATATGGTAAATATATTTCCCGTAAAAATCAATAAATTAAACTTTAACTTCACAGTACATCATAAAACTTAATTAATTTATAATTGAGCTACAGTACTGAAAAATTCATCTCTTCTATAATAAATCCTAATTACATGTAATTCTATAACAAAACAATTAAAACCGATTAAAAATATAAAATAGACTTTTAAAAATTTCTTTCAGATTTTGTACTTGAAAAGGAAGGTTGTAAAAATATTTACCGCCTTAAGAAGATTTCTAGAAACAGTCAAAAAACATTCTACGCGGTATGTTTTAATTATAACCTTTGAGCACTGAAGACAATTTTAAAACTGCTTCGTTTTTTACACTGTAATTATTTTAATTACCACTTTCTTCAGATAAGCATCTCTTTTTAAGGTAGTCGGAGTTTTTTCTCATCATCTGTTTTTCACGAGAAAAAAATTAACTCAAGACAATTTATCCTACAAATACGAAACAGGGAGTTTCCATTTTTAAAGACCATTTTAAATAAATAATGTGTGTTTAGGTTCAAGTCTCCCGTCTTTTTCTACGCTTCTGCTGTGTTTAACTTAGTTTTGAAAACTATTGCTGAGGCAACACTTATTTTTTTTTTCAAAATAGTTCCATCAATAATGAATAAATGACCTTTCAAATTTTTAATACACTTATCGAGATCAGATAGAAACTATTTAAAGTTAGTATTTCAGGAAAAGTCATGCAAGTTCGAAATTAAAGTTCTTCATACAAATCTTTATCTAGATAAATTAAAGAGCAACTTTTACTGACCCTATGACGTCACTACGCGGAAGCAGAAACTGCGTAAACAGGAAGCTTGTTGGGTTGCTAGGAGGAGTTTTGGTACGCAAATCGCATCATATTTTTAAATTGATGTTCAAATTCACTCAAAATTCAGACACCGTGCTGGGAAATACTTTGTTTGTTAGTGACGTCGTAGGGTCAGGAAACGTTGCTGCCAAGTATAACATGATCTTACATACAATATAAAGTATAAAAAATATATTGTACAAAATAACACGTAAATAAAACAGAATTTGTTCAAATCCCCCGCCAAAAGCGTTTATTGTATAAGAAGCTAATAAATAAATTTGGGTTCCTAAAACTTTTCACAAATTATAAGGCAAGAAACTAAATAACTGAAATTACAAATAGTTAAGTCAAATTATGGGAATCGCCTACAAAAATATCATTTTTCCGCAACTCAAATGAAGCAATGAGTTGATCATTTTCTGTGAAGGATTTCATCTAAAAAATAGTTCATCCTTAAAAGTGTTATTATTAATGACAAAGCCATTTAAAATCCAATTTTGTTTCTCGCTATTTGAAAATGAAAACTTTTGATCCATTACTCAAACTGAAATAATTTCTTCACGTCTTTGATACCCTCCTTCTTCGTTAAATAAAGAACAGTTTGACAAATGAGATGTGGGATGATTGGTCCAGTAATGCGTTTCTATTAAATAATAACGAGATCTCTGATAACGTATTCATTGAAAACGGTTTCGATTATTTGGTTACTACTTAAGTGAGTATTTAGTTATTATTGGTTATGCACTGTTTGTAAAGGAGGAATTCTATATTTATAATAAATCATTTCATGTGTCTTTCCCTAAACTGGTATTTTGTAAACACATGTATACTGTTAAACAAGGTTTCTCAAATAGTGATTTTAATTTAAGGGATGTTGAAAATGTATGACATCAAGGGAATTTTATCACTCGTGATTCTGAAGAAAGATCCTTTACATAGTTCTTAAAAGTACATTAAACCATGGAAATAAACACTCAAATTGTATTTTTACTCCTATTCGTTGCCCTCCAATGGCACATCATAACATGACTCAACGTTTTTCTGATTTCTAAAAAAAAACACCTACCTCTAAAACCCCCTATTTCTCTGTAGTGAGCTCATGCCCTTCTATGAAATAAGGGATAACAAAACTGGGAATAATTAAAGTAATACGAGTAGTTTTTGAAAAAAAAAAATTTGAATTAAGATTAATATGTAACTCAAACTGTTTAAAAACTGAGTTATGTGATTATATGGTAGTGTTTTCGGTTCCATTTTTCCACGGAAATTCCTAGTCTTAGCATTTTTCTACCCCTTTGAAGTTAGGTGGCAGATGCGACCACGGGGATACATCGTTCCTTAGGTACTATGACTCAAATGTACCATACTTGGGAGTTATATTTGCTTCAGTCGGTATTTATACCCCATCTGAATAATCTGACTCTTTCAGGGGTGAACAATGAATACCATGAATTTGCAATCACCCTGCCCATGTCCACCACTAACCCAATATAACCACTCCCAAACGAACCGAAAAGGCATCACAAACCCTGACTCAACCCCTTTCTCCTCGAAACCACCTGTCCAGAACCCCTCAATCCACCACTGAGCGAGACGGAACCCAAACAAGCAGTGTACACTTATCGCTGTCCCGCAGATAATTCAAAGTGTCGCAGCGGCGAGTCGTTGAAATATCAGGGCCGCCCCTAATGCTCCTTTTCCAGCGTATTCCGCACCATTACCGCGCGGGCCAGGAATTTAAATCGCTCTTGAGGTCGCGGGCCTAACTACCCGGGCTTAAATTGAACAACGGGAGTCCTCTCCGGAATTAATTAGATTCCTCCGGATACTTCTCCTTCTCAGACACACCCTGGAAGGGGGAATGACAGTTGGATGTCTGAATAAGAAAGGTTGGTTTTGATATGGGACGTTGAAGGGGTTTTTTTTGTGAGTTGAGGTGAGTTTTTTTTATTTTTGATGTTAGCGTGTGGTGTCATCTGATCTAGATGATGTTGAAAAGCAATGTCAAATTTTGTCACAGGGATGGGGATTAAGAAGTCAGAAGGTATACGGATGTTTTTTGAGTGATTAAGTCGACAAGGATTGGGATCTAATGTATTTTTTAGGCCCAAAATGATATTTTTTTTGAAAGAAGGAATAATGTTTTAATTTTAAAATATGAAAAACAAGGTTAAAGATATTTTTGAAAATTTCCTAATCTTGCTATCAATTTTAATAACTTATAAATGTTTTTCCCTTTTCTACTTGATGAAATTTCATAAAATTATTGATATCGTTTAATATAAAAAACTTTAAAATGAAATTATATCTCAAATTTTTAAAAATCTACTACCTATCAAATATCTTTTGTATATTAGATAACAGTGAAATATTTACGTTTTAATGAATGTTTGGGTCATTTTCAAAACTATTTTAAGTCACAACTTATCCCGTTCTGATATCATCCAAGAATTTTAGTGTACAAGCATGAAAAAAAATTACTTTTCTTTCAAAAAATTTGAAATGTTCAAAGATTATATTATATGTCATAAAGTATTCCATGAAAAGTCTTTAATTTCAACTTTGGTAAATACTACTTTTAAGAAAACTTTTATCCAAGTGTCTCCCACCCTATTTCTTTACAGGGATACACTCTAATGATCTTGTTATCATCAATTACAAAAAAAAACCCACATTTTTCTTATATTTCTACTCTCAAAAAATATTCAACAAAAATACACACATCATACAAAAAACTTTTCAAATCCCCACCCGTAAATTCTTCACGACAAAACCTTCTTATTTGTCATCTTTTCAGTATTCCATAACATATAATTTAATACTTCTTATTTTCACACTAGTGTTTTTTATTAACTCTCCTCCAGTTTCAAAGGTACAGTAAGAAAGATCACATCAGTAAAATAATAGTCCCGACTCAAACCTAGTTTTTTTCAGTCGCTCAAAAAATATCCGAATGCATTTAATTTACAAACATCACTCCTAGAAACCTTAACTCCATTATCTTGTCAATTATCCATTAGAGAAGGCTTTTTCCGCCGAGTTTTTAAGATTTTTTAATCGAGTTTCTCTTCAAGATTTCACAAACGCGAAATAATATTTGTTTTTAATCGACGTAATACCCCCATAAAAAAAATCCCAAAACATTTCTTTCATCGTTATTTTAAAAAGATAGTGGGTTTCTCCTCGGCGTGTTAAAAGGGAAAGTAGCCGCCGAAACCAACACATTATTTCCAGAGGACGTATAAACGGTTAAGTGGATCTTCCGGCGATAAAGTATTGAAAAGTAAATTGAGTTTTCGCTCTTTGACAAAATGGAAGATAAAAAGTGGGAACGTTATATCAATGATATCAGAACACAAACAGCTTTTGGGGCACTGAGCAAAAACAGAGGCAGAAAAACCACTTTATAATACATTTTCATCCCCCAAAAAGCGGTGGGGAAAAAATTCGCTTTCTCGGTGATACACAAAAATTATGAAACTCATTTTTCTGTACCACGGTGAGCTCCATTAAGTGCTTTGGAATCATGTAATCTGCTTTCGATAGTGGAGGGGAATTCTCCGAGAACAAAAGGGGAGAGTTGACTGTGTCTTAAAGACGATCTTTTTTTTTCTTTCGAGATACCGTATCGGATTTCGCTTTTTAAACCCGGTTTTAATGAATTAACCCACACGGGACTTAATTAAGTACGCTAACGGCGTTTTTCGAAACGGTGGATAAAAAAAACTCTGCGTTGTTTTTTCTTTCTATAGTCTGGGAAGAAAGTGATATAAATATTCCATCACGTTTGATAATGATAAGAAAAGACCGTCTTAATTTAAAACTCTTTATTTATTTAAGCTATTTAATCGTAATTAAATCTCATTCATTGATTTATACTGGATTGATTATGCAAATCTAAAGCTAAATAAACTTTAATACACTTGAATTTGATAAAAAGTAATAAAAACCAATGTAAGGGAAAACTCAAAACTTTCATTAGGTTAATAATTTAGAAAAACTACTCGGTGTCTTTTGAAACCTGAAACATGTAAAACCAGTTTCATTCATCTATTGTAACATTTTATTTTACATTTTTACCTAATAAACTAGGTATGAAACAAGATCCTGCTTATTATATTGGTAACCCACTAACTGACTCATTTTTCCAGTTTCCGTCTACTTCTTTTACATTATTCATTAATTATAACTTTGATTAAAATAGATACTTTTATTAAACTCAAGTCTAAGTTTTATTTATTCATCGTTATCGAATAGTATTTCGCATATTTTTATCATTTGTGTTTTCTCTCATTTCTCGTATTTTTAATAAGAGAGAAAAGTGTGTTTATTGTATAAGGTAAAGTTTCAATTGAATGTATGGCAAAGTATAGCCTGCGGGAAAACATTGGGCCTCTAGCTTCAAAAATGTGGCCTGCAGTAGCTGACTGAATTTTCCCGGTACCCGGCTCTCTTTTTTTACACAATTTTGATGTCAGCATTAATATATCAATACTCGTATTATGAAACCAATGCAAAAAAAGAAACCTTTTAGTTAAGTTTCGAATGTTTTTTTTTTCTGAATTTAGAGGGTTATGATTGGAATTATCTAAATAAACAATGTGACTTAACAATAGAGCATTTTCAATCACATGACTCGGACCTAACAATGGCCTTAGCAAAAGAAGATGTTACAGTTTTTTGCCCTACAGAGGTTAACAGTTACAGAAAATGACTAGCCGTGGAATTCTTCTATTGGAGCATTTGCAATCACGTGATCCCATACTAAAAAACCGCCTTAGCAACAGATAAACAACGGCCTTAGAAACAGTTAAAAGCCCTACAGAAGGTACACAGTTAAAAGAAAATAACCGGTTGTGACGTCACCTGAAAACACTCTATGAAATTTTTTAACAAAAGTTTCTTCATATAATAACTCATATATTATAGCACCCTCATTTATATGGCCCCAAATTTTGAAAGGAGTTTCAGTAGTTCAGTTTTTGGATAAATGAATGTAGCCATTGAGTTAAAAACTTTGGAGACACTTGATGTAAAGTAAAAATAGTAAGAGTTTTTTAATAATTATTAAAGAGAACAATCAAATATTTAAAAACATATTTCTACAATCGATTAACAAAACTCAAATTTGTATGAAACTCTGCTATTGTTGCAAGATTTTCTTTTAGCAATTTTAAGTCAAGACAAACGTTGAAATATAAAATTGTTTATTCATGTTTCTCTAATCTTCTTATTTATCTTGACTTACTGTAATTGGGAAAATAAACAGCGGGAAAACAATATATAGAGAATAACATGGAAGATATTGTTATAGAAAATTTATTTTCGAAATACTATTTTTGTAAAAAAAATTCTTATTTGCTAGAAGATATTTTCCCAAATAAATATCTATGATAAGAATTGTATTATTCGCTTTAGTTTTCAGTGATATTGGTGATTTAAGATATTTTTTACATTGAAGTAAAAGAAATCCAGATAACACTCGATTTATTCACAAAAAGTATTAGAATGACTTTACTATTCATTGTTTTAAAATATTAAGAAAGAGACACAAGTAAATGTTAAAATATAAAAAAAAAAAATGTTGTTGACCTTGTAGTAACTATTAGTAACAATGTATTTTCAACAACCAAAGGCTAGGGATAGAATACATTTATTACTAAAATAATGAGCTTGATACCTTTTATCCTAAAAGATTTCAGAAACAAGTTACTTATAAATAAAACAAATAAACAAATCATTTTCTCATAAAACATAATACAATCCCTAGATACAGAAAACGTAGCACTTTTATTTTATGGATAAATCCATTTTTAGTCATTTATGTAAATGTCAATCCGGGTCTTTTAAAGACATCCTTTTTTCTCCAGGCTAGATACATTTGACATGATTATTGTGAAATAACTCCGAAAACTGGAAAAACTTTTTCGAAAGAAATAACAGAAAAATACTACAGCTTTTTTCAACTTTATGGTGAAAATAACTACTGACTACCCACATAGTAAATATAGGTAGAATAAAATAGGTATATACGCAATGCATACTCACACCACCACGTTATCGTTTTAACTTTTTCCTTCATATCATTACAAACCACCTGAAATCAATTCCGAAATTCAAAAATCCTCTTCAAATCCTCATAGAACTACAGCACCCCATCGTCAAAGCGAAACCCAAACCATAACGCAACTCCTAATTGAACCCTAACCACCTACTTTCTCCCAAATAAACATCGCTATCCTGGAAACCCAATCCAATTCAAACACCCACTTTAACATTAGAATTCCTAATAATACTTCGGGAAAACGTTCCATCGAGAACTCCTTGCCAAAGGCAAGTAATAATTCCAACAATTCCGAAACTCACACAGAGCGGCCTTTATCGGAACGACAGCCATGTTCCAGATTTTACGATTCGCATCTGCCGTATTCCATCAGTTTTACAATCGGGTGGGAAAATTCGCAGAATTCGGAGCGCTGCCTGCCCTGCTATATATCGGCATTAAAATGCTCTCCATATCTGGAGGCACAACATCTCCCGAGAAAGGCGAGGTATTCAACAGGCCGTTTAACCACAGTGGCATTTCTCGCGTGCAATTTGCTAAGGAAAGCACTTGTTAGATGTGCGCTGGACCTCCTGGAGGGGATCGCACTCTCGGTTCAGAGGGAAAGGGATATGATGTCCAACGTTGGTCTTAACATGAAGCGATCAATCACCCTCGGTGGTATTTGATTCAACCAAATCGGGTATGCTTTCATTAAATTAAACGCCCAATTATGCCTATGTGATAATGATTTTAAATGAGTCTAAGTCTTAAGGGTATTTATGGATTTATACTTCTATTTATAGTGCAGTTTATGTTGAAATATATCCTTTAATGGTTCAGGTATTGGAAATCTACAGAAATTAACATAAAAGTTGTCGTACAACTTTCACAGGTTTAAAGGTAATGTTTTAAACTTAAAAAAATTAATTACTGTCAAACTGCAGCAGATCTTAAATATACTATTGCAAAACTGTATGAATCGCTCTATTCCCCTTTTACGTTGCCGTTTCATTTACGTTAGTGGCTTTCAATAAATGTTGATAGTATCATTAAAGTCATATGTTTTTTTGATACAAAATACTGAAATTGCTTATGATTTCTAGTAAAAATCCTATACTACTGTTTTAAAATAAGGCCCATTCTATGTGAATTGAAGACTTACTCGTTTTTACGATTAATTAACAAAAACATTCTTATCAACTAATAAAGTTTTCAAATTTACTGTATATATCTTTAAACTTTATAAAACTAAAGGCATAAAAATTAGATAAACCTGAATTATGTCATGGTGCCCTTATACGATATATGTTGCTTTACATGTTATTAGATATTATAAATAGCAAGCGAGTGCTTTTCTCTTAGAGGATAAATCTCCAAAACATGGCACGTTTTTAAACATTCCTTGAGTTACTTAAGCTTGCCATAATAATACTCGAAAACGTGTCAAAGCAGCTAATAACCATAATGAATTTTCAAATGCCGCCCACTGAACCTTTAAAAATATCAGAGAAAAAAATTGAAACATACCTATCCAATCTATTTTTATAATTATGTATTAATTTCGTTCATTTGTTAATAAAAGTGTTTTTATTGGAATGAATTCAATTTAATATCTATCCACTTTTCCTATGAACCTCTATCATCGAAATTATGATACAGTTTTATTAAAAACTTTATTTATTAAATTTTACTATTTAGCTTTTAATTTAGAAATAATATACTAAAAAAACTTTTCAAACGACCAAATACGATTATCCATTAGTGTAATTAGCGTAATGCTTATTAACTTCATAAATAATCTACATATTTGTTGCGAATTCATTAATTTTTATTGATCACTCCTCAGTTTTCTCTTTGATCATCTTTTCTCAACTTTCAAATCAATGGATCAGTTCCTAGAACTTTGGATTCGGCAAGATTTCCTTTTCAAGCCAAGAAAAGTCAGGGGAAAATTTAAAAAAAAATTGTTGAACACGAGTTATCACATCTAAACTGACCATTTACATACACAATATTTTTTTTATAAATACATTACTTTTATAGGGTATAAGAAGAGGGTATCGTTGCTGAGTATTGTTTAATCAACCCTATATGGATAGATATTGTACTAAATTAGGAAAATTAAAGTTATTTTCAGTTTCACAGTCTGATATCAATTAGAGATCAAAACCACATTAAAATGAAACTGAAATTCATCCTCATTACATCGGTGTTTACACATTTGTCTATGTACTCGCATAGCACCCATACTCAGATTATACCAGGCAGTCCCAATCATACCACATTTAGCTCTTGTGACCAAGTCTGCCGAAAATCACTTTCCTCCGCACACAAAGCCGACCATTTAAAATAGATAACTCCGATCCGCTATTATTCTCATCAAACAAACCCAGAATTGCGTTCTTGGCTCCAACGGTCAACGCTTCACTCTGCTGGAAGCCCCGCCCTGTTCAAACTCATCACTAATTGTGAGAGAGGGCTTTAAATATTTTATCGCTTTTAAGTTCGTTTAAACGTCGAATCCTGATTCAACTACTAACTTTGTATCCATGTGTATTATGACATGGTGCTAAGCTGGATTGTATGAAAATGGGTTGAAAGTACACGCCTAGAGCGAAATTTTGTACGGCTTGCTTTTGTTTCGATGTAAAAGCTAGGCCCGTTTTAATTTAAATTATTCGTTAAGTTTTAAATACAGATGACGAAACTCTGTAACGTATAACATTCAATTATTGCTATATTCTGTTTAAAGGGAAAACGTATCAAAGTGAGTTTGTTAATGTTCTGAGTTTCAATTATATGGGAAATATTAATTCAAGCAATTATTTCACCGTGAGATGGATGAGAAATACACCCGTATTATATTCTGATTTAAACAAATTGTTATACGTCTTTGCTATAGTGATCAGTCTTTTTCCATTCAATCGTGATTGGTTCAATTCAAGATTCTTCTTACAAAGATTGTAGGTCCAAGTGGTTTAAATATATAAATAATAAAATATAAAATATATAAATGAAACTACATTTTCATTTTTAAGGGAAATTTTGAAGCAGCAACTCTCTATAATTAATACTTTTAGATACAATTTAATAACTTTCTTATTTGATTTTCAAGCGTGTACGTTTCCCCCTTTAATTCTACAAGGACGCTTCAAAAGACAATCTAACACTTGGCTTTCCTGATCACATCTTTAGTGTATTTTACAATGCAGATTAATGTAGACTCTAAATAATTACTCTACTTTAGTAACTTAACACTAAATAACTATCGACTTCTTTCGTTCAAGTATCAATATTAATCACTGGACAGTCCCTTCTTTGGCTGAATATCCTTTGTTACAGACTGATTCAATGTGAAGCTAACTTGTAATTGTAAGGATTAAGACGAGTGAAAGCAAAATCCAATTATGTGTATTTCATTTAATCTTTGTACGTACTACATGTCTAAAACTAAGTAAAAGGTAAAAGAAGACTTATTTTTTAACAATTGCTTTTATAGATTTATAGGGGGAACCCTAACCGCACACTCAGAAACAACAGAAAGAAATTAGAAGTATAACTCATGTTATGTAAATAAAATCATATAATTTTCTTGGGATGGGGGGGGGAAATAACAAAAACAAACAAATTACAAAGGGGTGCAGTTTAGTAATTCCTTATTTACCGAAGATTTCCTTCAATAATTCAATTTTCTTGTAAATGGATTGCATACATTTTATTTATAAAATATTGAATACATTAAGTATGTTAATTATTACTAAGTTATAGCTTACAGTCTTGTGAGTACGTTTAATTATTGATGTAGATGTCTTTTTCTGTGATAAAGTAATTTGCATTTCTGTGATTTTTCGAAACTAAATAAGAGGTTTTTTGAGAATTAGTAATAGTTATTTGTTAATAACTATCAAACTTTATTACTGTATTAAATAAATAAATTACTAAACACTGCCCACACACACTTGAATAAAATACACCAATCATGTGGTTTAGATTAGCCAGCTTATTTTCTGCGTTTGAGCTACCCAGCGCTTTTTTAAATATTAAAACCATTTTATCTCAGGATATTACAACTTTTGATTTCCTCGAGGAACTTCAGCAGGCTTGCTAAGATAATTAGAGAACATGATGAGGATAAAAGAACACCCTTTCCATTAAAGTTCCTAGAAAACGTAAACCCTGTTTTAACGAGCTACTTAGAACCTTAGAGTTTTAAAAAACAAAATATTGCGGGGTGAAGGTGAAGGGATTTTTCGTGAAATCTCTCGAATAAAGCCTTGAGGTTATTTTAGACATTGTTTCCCAAAAGAGAAAATCAAAGCTTAAACGCTTCGACCCATGAACTGGAAATTGAATTTAAGTCATCTTAAATCATGCATTACATTCCCTTGATTGAGTTAAATATGTAACACAAATGATATGTGTACTAAAAATTAAATATTATATTTGCTAAAAAAATTTTGAGTCTTGCTAGTTCAATGTTACCACATTAATTGAGAAATTAGCAATTAAATGGATTTCTATTATCTTTAGCAAATAGCCTTTTTGAAACTAAGTGTTATTCAACACATTTTTTTTAATTATTTCCTTCGAACGTTTTGATAATTCTAATATGTTAAAAATTCCTGGAAATTAGATATTTTAATATTCTCTGGAAAATTTCCTGGAAATTAGATACTTTAATAATGGATCCGCTAATATTTATGAGAAGCATAGAAGTAAAATACTGAGGAAAGGTTTGTACTACATGATTAATTTTTATCACTTATTAGAGTTACTTCAGTTTTATAAATCGAAATTGAATATTAAATGTGTTTGGTAACTTTTGAACAAACTTACTTATTTTCTTCAACTTCCATCAAATTAAATTGGTTAATAAGGTTCTTTATTTAGTTATTAAATTTTATGTTCCATATACTTTAATACTTCATCATTTTTAAAATTCAATGCAAACAAGTCTTATAATTGAATATTAGGTTTTAATATGAAATCTAGCTAAATGGCTAGAAAGTGTACGTTAATTCTTTTTCCAAAAAAATAAGCAAATTTTAAAGATTTTTCTGATAAAAAAGGTAAACAATTTTCCAATTGAATGAGTAAAAATTACCTGCATATTGGTATGTTTATTTATTTCAATATTAAGCTAATAATGATTATCTTACTGTTTTTTGTACAAAACATGTAATAGTATCCTCATTTAGATTGAAAACTCCAGATGATCAAGCTCTCTTCAAATTTTTAGCAATGAAAAATCAAATTGTTATATTTATAAGAACATTATATAAATCCCTTTTTAAATCATTTGTAGTATTTTTAGTTATACTATCCCCAACATTACATCATCTTACACATTGCTATATTTTTCCTTTAAAAAACCTTCATTCTTCATTGGTTTCACGAAATGAGAAGGTTAACTTTAAGCAATTCAAAACACAAAGAAAAACAGAGAGAAGAGGGTATGAACGTCGTTCTTTACCATTTACCTTGAAACAGAAGTACTAATTGAATAATTAGTTTAAGTAAGCTGACAGCATATATTTATTTCCAATTACACACCAGAGTCTGGCCAGATAACCTCTCTCAAGTGAAATCGAGGACAAAAAACGCCTCAAAATGGAGATTAACGCTGTCGCTTCCAAACCGCTCACCTTTACACAAAAAGAAAGTTCTGCAGTCAAAATCTATTAGAAGCATTCAGAATGCTTCCTTTCTTTTAAAGAAATGGGGAAAAATTAGATTGCTTCCTTTTCCTTAAGAGCTACAAATATTTAAACGTAGTTTATGTATTTGTAAGAGGAGAAAAAGAATGTTTTCATAAAATTGAATTGTGTACAGTTGGATACTTTTGAGAAGCGGGAATTCCTTTCCTTCTCGAATTGTTTTATTTTCGAGCTTCGATCCAAAACACAAAGGTATTACATAAATGTGAATGTCATTTGGGGAACAGTTCCCGTTTTCTTTCTGAATAGGTTATGAAAAATTATGTTTTTGACTGAGTGAACTAAAAAGCTCTCGTTGCCATCGATTGAGAAAAATAAACTCAAAAGAAACTAACCGCTATTACCTTTTCTTTTTGTGTAATACACAAAAATTTTTAAAATTTTTTAATAAAAGTTAATTAATACTAATTAACTTAATATGTTAATTAAAATTACTATGTGTTAGGTAAACATCAACATTTTCATTCTTTTAAAATTTATGTGTTAAAAATTCTCTTGTGTATATTTCTAGAACTGGTACAGAAATTTATTACCATAACTCAAATATGTTTACCGTATTCTAAACAAAAACACCCTTTATTTTGTTATAAAATTTATTTTTCATTGGCTTTTATTTTACAGAACTGAAATATTTCCAAAAAGACTAATTGTAACGTTAGTTTCTTAACAAAATAATTTATTTTGATCAAATCAAAGGATTTCGAATATTAGTTATAAATCAATCCCCTAATACAAACAGAAAGGAGAAAGAAAGTAAGAAACTTCTTATAGGTTTTATTTTCATATTTTTATTACAAATAAATATTTGTTATAACTAAATATAAACTATTATAAATAATTAGAAGCAACTGTGGATAATCCAATAGTTTAAACACACTGTTTCAAAACTTATGTTTTTGTAGTTTTAATGTAAGTCACTTATGTTTTTTCTTTACTATCCACTGACAAAAAAATAATTTTCATAAAACCTTAATACTATAGATTTTAAAGTTAAAAAATAGTGTTATAACTCATACGTTACTGAAATGAACCCTTAACTCATTTATAGGAAGCGTGCATTACAGAGTAACACTTTTGAACCGTTCATATGCCGCAAACAAAAGTAAAGAATGTTTCATTTGGGATTGTGAGTGAAAAGCTCGAAGGTATTTAATTACGGACACATTCAATCAAGTTATCCCATTCTTCTTTGTCGCACAAGAAAACTGACAGGAGAAATTGTCCTCAAAACGCATAATTACAGATCTCTCCGCTTAAGAAGCAGCAGATGCTCCCTACTCTTGCTCGCCTCCCAATTTATCGCATTAAGGGGCCTTTTGAAAGTGGCCAAGAAAACATCCTCCGTCCCCGAAGAGCTGATATCCGTTGGAACAAAAGCAACCAGAGGCGGGATAATTTACAAAAGAATCGTTGAAAGAGACGACAAAAGTTCTCCGCGCATTTAAATGCCATTGTTTTCTGGTTGCACAGGAACAAAAGTCTGGGAAATAACAATTGTTGCGTTTGTAAATTCAGGCCCGTGAGGGGGGAGAGCTGTCAGACGACATTTCCCTTGACGTTTCCCTTTTGTTACTATGTGTTCGTTTAATTCACTTCGTTTTGCTTAATCCTCTATAGCAAGTAAATAGGATTTTCTCGGGTCTTTTAATATTATCTGGTTGAAAATAACAATTAAATAAGTCTTGTTATCATTTGAGGATTAGATGGAGAAGATATTATGAGTGAAATAGAAAAATAATCAAGTCGCATTGTGATTATTTGTCGTTTATCTGAAATTACTTTAGACAACAATATCATGGTCTAGTATTAATTAATTTTGATTCCTAGAATTAAAGGTGTTTTTTCTCGAATGCAGTTTTTAACAATAGTGGTTATTCGTTAAAAATTGGTTTCCAAAAAAAGAAAAACTAAAGTTTATGTAAGCCAATGGACTCTAACCGCCTATCTGGTTCGAGACTTCACGGAACCAACACGTGACCTACAACTGAGCTTGCAATTGGTTACCACAGATACTACACTAGTAGATCTACTAGTGTAGTATCTGTGGTAACCAATCGCAAGCTCAGTAGGTCACGTGTTGGTTCCGTGTGACGTCAGACGGTTAGAGTCCATTGAGAATTCAAAAACAAATAGATACAGGAATGATAAATTAAAGCAAAATTGAATTTATAAATTTGTTTTTCTAGCCACTTTGGCTGATCTTCTTGTATGATTTATATAATTAAGTCCACCTGTAGTGTAAATTCCATTGTTTAAGGAGATTTCATTTGTCCCCTTGATTTATTACACATATGTATTTCTTCCATAAGGTTTCATACATATATATTTTTAATGTGTTGTTTGTTATGAAATTCCAGGTAATTATGATGTTAAACATGGATTTTTAAACCCTGTACAGACAGAGTAAAAATTGATTTTTTACATACTTAAAGAGTATTTTAACGATAAATTTCTCTAATAAGTTTTAAAAATAAGTTTTATTCTAAGTTTATGATTGAGCAAAAAAAGTGATATTTATTGCAACTTCTTTCTCTTAGAACATATATTTATCCGCATGTAACATTAACTTAACATTGTATACATTTGTGTAACAAAGATTTAAAATTTTATTTTTCGCTGTTTATAATTGTCCTCTTTTCGGGTTTTCTAAACTTTCCAATGTATTCTACCAGGAACGTTTGCTTCTACAAATGGAGAGAACTCTCCTTAATTGCTTTGCCTAAAGTTTAAATAACAGGCATTCCAAACTTGAAGTTTAGGATCTCTTCTTGTTGTTTTCTTTTAGTTTGAGATGCAATGGGGTTTTCTGCATATTAAGGAACATGTAAAAGCCTGTTTTGAGAAGCAAATCTTACTCGAAATGATGGAAGTATCTATGGTTTCTTTAATGCCAAATAAGATCATTTTTATAGCTTACGTGAATCATTATGTTTTTATGAAAATAATGCTTCGCTAACCTTGTTGTAGGATTCTTAATCCTTAGGTATCTATTCGGATGCTGTGACTTAAACTTTCAGTAAATATTTGTGCATCAAAACTATGATTATATGGTTTTAAGATTGCGAATAATGTTTCTAAGAATTTGCCTTTATTTAGGGTTCTTAAAATATGCTACACTTTTTACTCTGATAAAAGAACGCGCATACTTACTCATAAAATATTCTTCTTTTTGGAACAAAAAATGTAATCGTTAAGTAAAACCATTCAAGTTATTAAGTTTGTGAAAGCAAAGTGAGGATTTGAAATTTAAAGTATGATATGGGATACCCTATATTATTTTAAAGTATATTTGAAGTTTATAATGCTTACGTTTTTTATTAAACTAGATTTAAAATATAGCGTCATTTGGTCGCTGTCATTGGATGGATAATAAGTTGTTTGACAGTTGCTTTCTATGTAACTGCAACCTTATCCGAAATCTATAACAATAAACTTGAAATATTTCAAAATTGGGATTTTTTTAGAAATTATAATAGTTTACTCGGAATCCCTAAAAGAATCCGAACACTTTGATACCAAAAATGTAAAGATAAGTAATTAAACGTTTTTCTCTGGAAACCCCTCACTAAAAACTTAAAGAATTATTTTCCTTTTCTACATTATATTCATTCAGAGTTTTTAAGTTACTTCTCTTTTATAAAAGTCTTCCTCATTTGATAGTTTTAAAATATAAAACAAATTAAAACATCATTGTGTAAATATTTAGGACTATTCATAAGGACACTGGAGTTTAAAAACGCTATATACAAAAACTGAATATAGTAAACCCTCTAAAAAAAGATTATAAATTGCTAAGTTTTTATTTTAGCGACTAAAATACTTATTTTTCTCTCAGAAAAAAATAGTGTAATCAACACATTACACTATTATAAAATATTTATAATATTTTAATAGAATGCACCCACATATTTTTAATACCTGCAAAGCATTAAAGAGTATAATACTGTATTGGTAAATATATTATACGTAATCTAATTACAAAACCACCATTTATAAAAAATATAGAAAATATAGCATTCGTGATTCTATATTTACACTTAAAGAAGCTATTCAAAATAAAAGAAATTACTTAAAGGTTTATATCAGTTTTCCTTTTGTGAATGAAATTCCCATTTTTTATTAAAAACGACCCAAACATGAATTAATTTCCTATTTTTATATCTAAGCAGCCTTGAAAGAAATATTTTATTTAAAAGACATCCCATATTATTTTGTATAATTGTAATCCATACGTAATGAATAACTATCCATTTACATAAATATACCTCATTATGTCCTACCTAAAGGAACAATATTCTTTCAACACTAGTCGACTTCTACACTCAACTTAAACCACCCTAAAGACAAATCAACCCCACGAATCCCACCCTCTCCAGATGGCCGGGTTTTTCCCCGGATCAGCTGCAGTGTTCCGCTCTCATTGCCCCTAGACCAAACACCACCTCGCCGAGTCAACAGCCCGATTGCAAACCTCTGTTTACCCCCATCGATCCTCCTTCTCTTATTATTTGGCCATCAGCGGCAAAGCGACCCAGTTTTGGAAAAGCATTTGCATGCCACTCCAAGAAAGGCAATGCTATTTTAATTTTTCCTATGCCCCCTAATGACTTCAGGTGGGGCCCCCGAAGTGCCATTTTTAAGGCGCTCCTCCATTAGGTCCGTAACAAGTACGGAGATGGATTCGAAGTGGGAGGTTTTTTTCTCTCTGTGTGTGGCTTCCTTTCTCACATATTTCAAGGCGATCGAAAGTTTTCAATTCGAGAAGATTATCCATCACCGCCTCGAGTTGCAATCATTAATCAAAGGGTTCGGTTTGAGGCTGAGAGAAAGGTGGGGGTGATTTTTCTGCAGGTGAAGTTTGAGGTGAAAAAGTGCCGGGTAGGTGTAACGTTTAAGGAGAGAGAGGGTGTGAAGTTTTCTCATGAGTCGATTTGAGGGGTTTGGGAAGTAATCACATGACTGCTTTGCTTAAATGCTTATGGTTTAATTGTGTTCACGAGGTTTCTGAATAACTGTCCTGTTTATTTTTATGTACAGGACATCAATGTCTAATAAAGAGAGTGTAACACGAATAATTTAAAAAATGAAGCAGTTGAGACCGGAATTGTTTAAAATAATTATATGGATGTTAAACAATGACTTAAAAGCAAAAACTGCTTGTCACACATTTTAGAGGTTGTTCACAATACTTATATCAGAAAAGTAGCGAAATTTCTGTCATGATATCAAAGTAGTCTGGCTTCAGTTTACCCCCTTTTGAATTTGTACATGTCTTATAAATTAAGGTGGATAAAAAACCCCTTTTTTATCAAATTTATAAAGATACTTTTGGAAAACGTTCCATTATGTATTAAATATAAAAATAGTGTATATATGTTATGGGCAAAGTGATTAATCGGGCATTATTAATAATGCCCGAAGTGGAGGCGGGCAAAGTGATAAATTTCATTCATAAATTCCACTGAATTTATCACATTGCCCGTAACATATATATATATATATATATATTTAAAAGAATTAATCTTCAGTTGGTGCTTTAAGCTGAAAATTTTCAAAATTTTCTTCAAATTAACAGTTTTATTTTTTTTTTCAAATGGTATTTATTGTGCATAAACCTTTTATGATTTGAAAGGTCTTTTATGATTTGAAATGCGCAACCTTAATATCAAGATTTTACAAACAAAGAAAAATGGATATTAACACTGCAGATGCGTTTAATTCTGTAAAAAGTCACAATAATGCACGAATCAAAACATCCTTAAACCTTAAATAAACCAGAACTCTCCTCGTCCCTGAACGAAACTTTCATCTCATCCATCCAAGAGAGCAATTTCAACCAGACCAACAACAACAGCCACCCCAAAAAGAAACCAAAAAGAAACCAAAAAACCCCCTATCTCATTCCCCCACCCTCATCCATCTTCCCTCATTACTAAAAACAACCGGACAAAACCGGACCACCTCAAAACAGGACGCTAATTCCACCACTCACCGAGAAAGAAAGACACGGAAAAAGATAAACGCAGGCACCGAAGTCGTTTATTTCGCCCTCTTAAATCTCGGCCGGGGCATTAACAGATTCTGTCACTAAAGGATTTGCGGGGGAAACATTTGAAATGCTCGTCAAAAGAAGAGCTATTAATCACGTGGTCTGCGATCCATCACCAGATGCTGCTGTTGAGAATTCGCTAATGCGGATTATCCGGATACAGATGAAATGGACTCGCTGCTACTGCATAAATCAAAGGGTATCGAAACGCGCACCCCCTGGGAGAGAGGTGTCGGGAATTTAATAGGGGAGAGTTTTGAGTAACATTTATTGAGTGTGAGCCGTGCATATCCTGAAAGGACAGACTTAAATGCATTACGGACATGATTTAAACCACGGCTTACAAGATACTATAGAGAAAGCCGTGTTTAAACAATCGATGCATTTAAAGGTATTTTATAAGGCGGACCTTTTAAATTACTTTATTTGTGACTTAATATATTAAGTTTACACTTGTGAACGGAAATATCTATGTTGATGACTATGTTTATCTGGTCTGTCTATATGCATAATTTCTTATTGTTTTTAATCCATAAAAAGTTTCTCACAAAGTACTCATAATGAATAAAAATAGTTTTTTAACTTTTAAATAAAATATTTCTTTGTTAATAATTAAGTAGATTAATTTATATCAATAAATTTGTTTATCAATTTTATATCAATAATTTACCTTAACTTTTTTCTAAGTACATATGGTTTCAAATATCCTACGTTCTCAGATTTTTAGACATTTGCTGTGTTCTTCCAATTTTTTTAAATTTTTTAATATGTCTGAATATAAAACTTCTGTAACATATCGTACAATTTCTCTTCTCAATCACTAGGTAGTAAACATAAGTAATCTAAATATGTAATGTTAGCTAGCGTAGAATGATTTATTTATGGTTTGAAAGTAATGAGAAAAATTTTATGCCTGTGAAAAAAGAGAAAAAGCAATAAAGGAAAGATGTTGTGGAACTGAACTCTCATCGAATTGAATCATCTAACTCTTCACAGAGTAACCAGGGATCTCGTAATTTAAATTCTCGCCTTTTAATCATTACAAAATTACATTAAGACACCTCACTATAGGCGAATATGTTCGTGTTATGGCTTTGATGCCTGTAATCAGAATAATGATAGTTGCTCGTATCGATGTTTGTGAGAAGCAGCAAATATTGAACGGTCGGAATGCAGCTCATCAATTAACTACATCTGATGCAAACAGCTTTCAGTCATTGATTCTAGCTGAAGCGTTATGCTATCAAAGCAGTATTAAGTGTAAAAGCAAATGGCACAACATCAGATTTGGTTAAAAATTTGATGAATCTGATAGAATTTCCACTTCCAAATAACTTTGAGTTGTGTGTCTAAATATACACAACATTTAATCTCAAATATAATTTGTTACAAAATTACTCACCCTTTTTATTCAGGTGCAGGATGTATTGTGGAGTGAAATATAATGAGATTATTAGTTCATTTGAAATTTCTTTATCATTAAAAGTATTTTTTCAATACCACATTTGAATATATTATTTATAAGTTTATCACGTCTATAATTTTTGCATTTCCCGTATAATGTTTTGTAATTTGACTCTTGTTTAAGAAAACCTCATTTCTGGAAAAGATTAAGAGAAAAATTTTGAAAAATCTCGGTCCAGTACAAATATTAATTTCAGTTTTTTAATATAAACTTTTTATGTTTTTAAATACGTAAAATTATAGCGTATTAAAGGGATACAGTACCCTAAAAATCATAAAAATATCAAAAATATTTTTATTGGCTTAATCCATACCATGGATCCTTCTAAATGTGTCTTCAAAATTGCAAAGCTCTATCTTATTAATATATAGAGTTATATCCTTTTTTATGATGCGAGTCCGGGGTGTAAACAGAAGGAACGCAAACTTTAAATTGAATTTTTTCCATGTTGTATTTTTGTGCATTTACCATACTTTGAATCCCTAAGGCTTTTTGTATAAATGAGATAAAAGTCTGAAAATTTGTATATATGTTCTGAAATGTGTGTATTATAGAACTGTGCATGGGTTTAGCTCCAACAAGGTTAGATTTTTTTAAAAATAATATTAAAGTCAAAAATGTTGAATTTTTCAGGGTTTTTTTGGTTTTCAGTACATAAAAATTTCTACAAAATAAAGTAATAATACTAAAAATAAATCCATGCACAGTTTTACGTAGATATGAAGATATAAAGATATATTATATTAGATATTATAGATAATTACGTAGATAATTAGATATTATATTAGATATAAAGAATCTAAAAATGAAAAAAAATTATAAAAATATGCACAATTAAAAAAGCCTTAGGGATTTAAAAAATGGTCAAAAATTAATAAAAAATTGATTTTTTAAAATTCTGGATTTCAAAATTCAACTTTTTTTTAGGGGAAAGGTCCTACTTTATAAGCCCACCAAATATGCAATTAAAGTCAAAACAATAATATTAAAAATAAAAAAAAAATATTCTCAGGGTACTGTATCCCCTTAATTACTTCGAACCATTGTGTCATCTTAATCACGAATATTCCAATGAGAAAATTTATTAAAGTTTTTGAATTGGTTAAGAGAGAAAGAGAAGCTTAAGCCTATAGTGAGATAAACTTATCAATTGCAGTTCCTAAATAGAGCCAACGCTCAAATCTTTGAAAACTTTACCAACACTCGAAAAATCAATAGGTCTGTCAAAATAAGCCCTTTGTAAATCTTAAAAGCTTTTTAAAGTTTCCTAAAGTACCTCTAGCAATCGCAAGAGAGATTTCAGTATTTCCTAAGTGACTTTACAACGCTTCCAGTCATATGGCATCCCTTGTGTCGAGAATGGAACTCGTTTAAAGTCAATCAAGCCACAGCCTTTCAAATTATGCCTCGATTAATTTACAGTAAATATTTCAATGGTGAAGAAGAGCGGTGAATAAGGTTTTAAATAGTTGATTCAAGAAAATCTTTAAGAAACTGAAGTATTTAAAAATCACTAACAATCAATTGAAAAGACACACCTCCTTATAAAAGGTGAAAATGTATCAAAGTTTCTCTATTTCTTTATGATCTAGTAGTATCTTTTGAAAAATTATTCTTAGAATTACAAATTTCTTCATAATAACTGTTATTTTATATTTCGTGGAGGTTTTTTTTTTTTTTTTTTTTTTTTTTTGCCAAAAAAGGTTTGCATAGTGTCATCAGAGTTAAGTTAGGGTTAAAACTTAAAACATAAAAAGGGAATTGTACGAACTCTAACCTTTTTTTTGTACGCATTAGTAATTCTAAGGTTTTTGTTACTTATATTCTCAAATTTCTAGACGAATAAAAAAGAAACACAAAGGTATTCTTTGTACCTTGAAGTTAAAAAAGGACATTGGTATTAGTTTCTCTTTATTAAACGCTCATTATGTTTATTTATCGTCCACTAGAATAAAAACATAGCTTCAAAAATATTAACAAAGTAAATCATTACCAAATATAAAATATAATAAGAAGAATTAAAAAATGTTCATTTCAAAATTTGTTCGACTAAAATAATGAATAATTACGTTTATTATGTTTCAAGAGTTTTAACAATTACATCATGTACTTACTCTAAATAAAACTACTTCTATAAAGCTTCAATATTTTATTTTAATGATCATAAAGTTAATTCAGTAATGTTGCTGGGGTTTCTGGGTTTTTTTTTACAAAATTTTCATTTTTCAAAGTAGACCAATCTTTAGTAAAAACAGAGATCTTGGTATCGAAGGGTCCATCAAGCTTGCAAGTCGTATCGCCATACGGTGGCAATAAACATTCGGTTTTCAGTTGGAACGATATGCTGGTTGGTTTTCCTGAGCCGCATCAAGCGAGAAAAAGGTGCAATTAGTAGTAATTTATGCGTTACGTCACGCGGTTGAAGGAAGAATTTGTTAATTGGCTAAATGTATGCGTAGAGCTCGCGCGATCAAGAAGAGTTTGCTTTTTAATTCATGAAGAAGGGGTTTACTTTCTGTTCCGCTTTCAAATTTGTTTTCGCAAATAAAAAAACGTTTAAACGTCTACCAGTACAGATTACCATAATTGGAACCATAATGTTTGATTTGGTGAAGTTCTCGATCAAGAAAAATGAGCGATTTTTGAATTGTGGGGTTCCTGCAAAAAAGCCCGTGATGTATATTTTGAAGATTATTTCGTGTGAGATTAATGTAAGGTATTTAAAATTATCATTGTACTGTCTGTCTATCACAAGATGAGCTCTGGAATAGTTGCCTGGTTGTGGCGGTTACTATAGAAACAATACTACACGAATGGATGTAAGAAATGTAAACGAGAGCTCATCTTGTGATAGACATACAGTAAATAAAGGGATTCAAAATTCCTTCATAAGCACATTAATCTTTAAAATCTTATTCCCTCATCTACTTTAATTACACTCAATAAATAATTTAATTTACTGAAGTGTGGAATGGATTAAAGTCAAAGACAGTCATCCTAACTCTTTTTCACAACACTTCTAACAATTCCACTCCTCTAAAAGAGTAGAAACTAACCTCCTTAAATTATGGCCGTTAATAATCAAAACAAATGCTCCTCGGCATTCGCACCAAAAGCCAGCCGCACACTACTACCCAATGAACAAGACATTAGGATATCAGCTCGGAAGTTGAACTCGTAGGACAAATCAGACCCCAGCGGCTATTACTAAATCATGTTGAAAAGATAGCGCGAGGGATAATGAAGACGAATAGCGGAAGTCGCAATCCTATGGGAGGTCACCCGTTTTCCTCCAAATGGAGTTGTGGCGTATAATATTGTTAAAGTATTGTTTACTTCTAGCACCGCCATTTAATTTGCTGATGAAAGAAGTGTAATTTGCGATACGCGTAAACTATTTCGAGGAAATGCAAGAAATCGGGGCTTTTATGTGCCGAGAGAAATTCGAAGAATAAAATTTGAATGGGATTTGAAATAGATCAAACTGCTAGCTCACATGGGAATGAATCTTATTAGTTGCGTAATCTTCTACGGACAAGTTAATGGGATAACACCATGGTATGTTTTGAAATTTGGTAATTTGTGTAATTTGGTAATATGTGTGGTAGGTAATTGGCTTTGTTGTTGGTGGGTAATAGGTAAATAATAATTTACCTTCTTGTTAACCTATAACTATAACTGCTACATAAGTACATTATCACACTCACTTCAAAGTAAATGAATTCAGCTAGTCGAATTGTTGTTTTCTAGTATTTTCAACTGTGTTATAAGTAGTGTTTTCTCCAACATAGGGTGCATCCTAATTTTAGTTCGGCCTATTCCATTTTCTCATCTCTTCTATCTTTCCTTTTTCCTTTCTTCTCTCTTTTTCTACGTTTCTTCGCCTTTTTATTCTAATTAGAACCCCCCCCCCTATTTTTTTTAATTTAGAAGTACAAATTTTAAGTGATCCAATGTGTAAATTATTTGAATATATCATTTTATTACACAAAAGAAAACTGCATAGAGGTTAAGTTTAGTAAAATAACTAATTAACTAATTAATACGAATAACCTTGCATGGATATTTTAAGATTTTACGAATTTAAAAAATAAATTCCACAAGATTGGTTGAAACTTTAACCAACTTAAAAGTTTACATAAATCTTGTATAATTCTCTTTAGTTTTTAAAGCAACGTAAGAGGCTATCCCTCAAACTAAAACTTATTATCAATAATCTTTTTTAAACAAATCGTTTTAAAATTTACGTAGTACAAAAATCTTTAAATAGCACTTTTTAAGCTTATAATCAACACTATTATCTCTATATTAGCTTCTATTCAATGGAGTGAAAATTTTCAGAATAACAACAAAAAAAAACATTTTGAAGAGGAAAAAAACATGCGATGAAAATAAAAAGCTAAAGCTCTTTAAGCTAATAAATAAAATGTTTTTCCAAGATATCCATCCAGAAAAGTAGCATCTTCAATTAAAAGGGATTATAATTTTTATTGCCGCTGTTTCTAGTCATCGAAACGTGACTTAAACAAAAAATATAGTTATGAGGGCTTTTCTCTTTTAAAAACTGAGCTCTCGTGTCAAAGTGCACGACAGTTACAGTGAGCTACAGAACAGTGTAGATAAAAATTAATCTTCAATAGACTGAAAGTAAACCTTTTCACATTTTAAGGATTAAACTCAAGGCATGTGTTTAGGGTTGTTTTCTTTTGTTTGATATTCCCAAAAGATGTGTTTTCTTGCAAACTTCTTATTTGGAGAAGTCGGCTTTTTTTTAAACTTTCTGTCGAGTTCTTTAGAAGAAAAAAAAATGAATTCGATTACCTTTGTTTGATTAATTCTGCTGAAAATTATCTTTCTCAAATTGAAAATTCTAAAATTAATATATTTTTGCAAGTTTTTTTATCTTTGGAACAAGTAATCAAGAAATAAGAACTACTTTTAAATATAAGCACATAAAAAGTTTTTAGTTAATGGTTGGAACAATTAAAACCAAAATAAAAAAGATAGTTGAAATTGAATGAAGTTTATGAAGTTTTTCGTGTGTTTTTTTTTAATTCATTTGGGGGAAACATGTTTTATTTTTCCTGTTATTAAAAAAAGGGTAAGAGTACCTACGCACAAAAATTATTTTGGGCTAAAAAGTTGAGACTTAAAGAGCCGGAGCCTCAAAAAGTTACTGAACATTAGTTTATTGACTTACAAATCAAGGTAAAAAAAAAGCTTCATCTTTAACTTAAATTAGGTTAAAAATCACAAAAAATTAAAAATTTAATGCATACTTTTACCAGACATGGCGGGTAAGATTTGATTCCAATTATTAGTTTTCAAAGTTCTCCTAAATTTCTCTCTTAAAGTTCTCTCTCAAGATTCTGTTAAAGAAAAAAGGGATGAAATAAGAAATTTCTATATAAATCGTCATTATTTTTTGTTACTTAAAATTTTAACATAGAATGTCTTTCAAATGTTCTTTCAAACTGATTGAAATAGTTGTGTGATCGCCTCAATAGAGGTTATATTTATTTATTTTAATTACTTCGGCTTTCTTTTTTAAAGACCAAGCAGGGGATGTATCTTTATTCTTTATAACGTTCTCTGTCTTTCCATTTTTAAATGGCTTTTCCGACTTTATAAGAAGATTCCGTGTAGGTACGAAAGTTTAACAGCAATAAAAAAGTACTGTAAAATATGTGTAAGACCAAGCAAAAGAAAAGCCTGTCAGTGTTTTTATAGTCAGTGTATTTAATTCACCCTTGAATTTAAGTACTCAATGCATCTAAATGTGTCACTGTAACGTGAAGATTCATCTACACTTGTGGTTGGAGTGGGCTTGTTGCCAAACATGATATTATCCACTTACTTTGACATTCAGTTTAATCAGGAAGATGAGTTTCAGTGTTTGGAAGCGTTGTAACAAGCAACACGTGCTTGCTTAGAGGACAATGGATTATAGACGTATGTCTTTTAAAATTTGAGATGGATGGTAAACAGGTTAAGTTTTTTTTCTTTAATAATAACAACAAATTAATCTATCTGTTCTCTACAAATTTGTTCTTAAGTTTTCAAGATTCGTGTGTAGTTCATTCCCTAAACATTTCCCAGTTTATCTGTGTATTCATTTAAAAATATTATGTCATGTAAACCTTCGTATTAATTTATATATAAAGCAATTAAAATGTTGAATCGTGTAAATAAAGGAGTAAATACAATTAAATGGGAGGCTAAAGTCTTGCAGTTAAAGCTCGAACCTCATTGTTTTATGAGGATTTTTTTATGTAAAATTGGTGTCTATTTCATAGTGATTTGCATTCAAGTTATGAAGTTAATTAAAAAGAGACTGTTAGTTCTCCGTCAAGTGAATTCAAATATCATTTGTGTTTCTTTAATTACTTTGAGATTAGCTTTAAAGATTCTAAAGTTTAAAGTGCTTAAGATATTTACTTCATGTTATTTTTTATATTAAAAGAATGTAGTACGTACTATAAAGTCGAACATTGATATTGTGAACCCTGGATGTAGTGAACTTTTCCCGTTCAACTAAAATAGTTGTGTGCGTTTTTAGTGAACTACTGAGGAAAATTCCGCTAATAGTGAACAGTGAACTTAAACTTTCGCTTCTTCATTTTTTCCATATCTGTAAAGGGAAAAAATAAACCAAACTCAAGAAAGTAAAATCTTTATGCTGCTGATTTCCCTGCCTGTATAAAAAATTTCCTTCCTCAAAACAAAACATTTTCTAACTTCATAATGATTTCGGAACGACTAATTTCTCTGAGAAAGTAGAAATAAATATGATTATTGAAAATTCCAGTCAGTGAATGTCTTTGTGGGCTTTTTGTAGGGAAAGGATATTTTGCCATTTATAAAGAAATCATAAAAAGAATTCCTTTAAAGAAAAGCATAAAGAATGAAGTAAAAATTACAAAGATAATTATAAAAATCCATTTAATTACTTACGTTATAAATTTTAATGTCTGAATTCGTTGCTTTTAATATTTATGTTATAATATTCTTGTTAAAGTCAAATTTTATATATTATTAGTTAATTATAGTTATAGTACCACATCTTAAAAATTTAAAGGATTTTAATAGAATCTAATATTAGATGCAACATTTTAGAGGTCCCGTATGATTCATATCTACGTAACATTTGCATCGGTATTTAATAAACATTATAATTTCGTTATTGACATAATAACGTGATGTGATGCAAAAAAAAAATCTCAATATTTTGTTTTTTTAATACCATGGTAGTTAAGTATCATTTTATAATTGTATTCAATATGTTTAAAGAGTATCTTCCAAAAATTTTATAAGTTTTATTTCATGTTGCTTTTGATGACCATCGGCACTTTTTCTCATCGAATCTCAGAATGTTTTTTTGACGTTTAGAAGGGTTAAAAATTATAGTAAATTTAGGTAATCATAGTAAAAGTAGTAGAATGGTAAATGTAGTCAAGAAACAATCATATATTTTTGAAGATTTGAATGTCAGTTTTTAAGGTTAAAATTTTCTAAAAAAATTTTGGAATAGCCTTTAAAACGTAAAAACTTCTCAGCCCTCTTAAACCTTTATTATTGTACTCCTTCAAACGAATATCGTACTTAAAATAATTATCTTAATTGTGAATAAAATGCATTAAAACGTTCATTTCATAAAAGTTATACTCATTTTCAGGCTCAAGAACCCATCCAAAAGGCATACTACTGCCAATCTTCCTCCTCCTTCTAGTCGCAGACCTCTGCCACGGAGGGCGCTTCGGTTGCCCGACTCGAGTCCAGATCAAGCCTTGCCTCTGCCAAGAAAAGACCAAAGGTCTCGACATCTCCTGCGAAAACGCGAGGGTCGAGCAACTGCGAGAGGCCTTGGCAAGCGTGGCCCAGACAAAGCAAGCCATTTGGTACTTGAAGTTGCGCAACAACCGACTGGGGAACCTGCCGAACTACATCTTTGTGGACCTGGACGTGAGACATCTGATAGTGCTGCACAGTAATCTGTCGTCTGTGGACTTGGCCGCTTTTGATGACGTGGCCCCCAGGTTGGAGACGCTGGACTTGGCGCAGAATGCGTTCGAGAAGGTGCCCAGCCACTCTTTGGAGAAGCTGGTGTCTCTGGTGTCACTGAACTTGAATTATAATAGGCTGGAGATCCTGCACGCAGAGGCTTTTAAGGTGAAGAAATCAGTGGTGTCAATTAGCCTTTTTTTTTTCTTTGCTTCCTAATGAAAATGTTTCCTTGCTTATATGCTTATACCTTTATAACTTACCTTTTCTATTTGCTTATACATTTGCTTTACCTACTTGGAATATAGGGCTCAATAATAGTTTTTCATCATATTCTATTTGTGTTCCTTTCTCTCCCCCTCTTTCTAAGACTTATTATGATGATTTTTGTAAGTAATGGAAAGTTCAATGAAAAATTTAAGAGTATATTAAACTTTTGACTCCTTCAGGATATATGTGTATGTCTTTCTCACTGAAATATCAAATCATTCGCCATCTAATTTGTTCGTATAGCCTTTAAAAAGCTGTAATTAAAATTGTTAATTTAAGGATTTGTTTTTTGGCTCAAACGAGTTGTGTTCATTGGTAAAGCTGTTCTAGACAATTCTGACAAAAAAAATAAGTCATTATTTTAAGGATGTCTCCATTTAGGAATATAGGCGTTGGGGCGAAGTGTGTAGGGTAGTTTCATAGTAAATGTACTTGGTAAGTAGTTGTAGTACTTGGTAATTTTATAGTTTTTTACTATGAAGGAGAGTTCATTTTTGTTAGCCACAGTAGGAGAAATTTAAAATGTTAATTTTTCTTGCACTTTGGGCAATATTGAGTGATTCTGATTTATGGGTGGTCCTTATTTATATTGAAAAATAATTTTTACTAGAAACTAATGAGCATCATATCCTAGTTTTTCAGATAAAATAAATACATCTGAAAAATTAGAATAGAATCAGACAAAATAAAGTGAATTTTCAGTTTTGAAAAAGCTCCAATATAGTTTTTAACCCTTCATTTCCCACACAGGGGCTGGACTCCCTGCTCCGCCTATCCCTCTACGGCAACCGCATCAAGTTCATCGACAACCTGGCCTTCGTGGGCGTCGGCTACAACCTGACGCGGATCAACCTGGGCTCCAACCGACTGACGGCAGTCCCCTCGCGCCCCCTGCGCAACCTGAGTGAGCTGCAGCGGCTGCAGCTCCACGAGAACCACATCGAGGCCCTGCTGCCCGAAGAGTTCTCTTCCATGGGCGGAGAGTCCCTGGATGTCCTGGACCTCGCCAACAACAGAGTCAAGGTGCTGCCGCCGAGGGCGTTCATGTCCCTGCACGTCCTCAACTCCTTGGATTTGGAGAGGAACCAGATTTCTTACATTGATGTGCACGCTTTCCACGGCATCGAAGGTAAAGAATGTCACATACAGCGACTTGTGCAACGCGATCGGAAGGTCGAGGGGAAAACGGTAGAAAAATTCCTATCGTTCTCCTCATCAATGTAGAACAGTGGCTCAAAACAGGTGGTCCGCGGACTAATGGTGGTCCGTGAGAAGGTATATAAATTTATCCAAAAGAAATTGTGGATTAAAAAATTTTTTTTTTATCAGACAATTTATAAAAAGTAATAAAAAAAACATGGATGTGAAACAAAACCATCTATATAAGAAAAATTTATTGCCTGAAGTTCGAAAGTTTTTGAACTGAGAAAATTCTTATAAAAGGTATATTTTTTAATAATTGGGCATAAAATGCTGTTAGATTAAAGTAATGTTAATTTATCTTTTAAGTTTAATAGATTATTTGTTATTTGATTTTAAGTTCCTTTAAAAAACATATATTTAAGACTAGATTTCCCTTACTTCAGAAAAAAGTAAAACTTCAGATCTCTGTGGGGGAATGAATGCATTGAAAAAAATTTTACATTTTTAAAGATAAAGTTGGGGATAGATAGGGGCAGAGGAGTTTCAAATTTAAGTGGAGTGGTCCGTAGACATATTTGAGTTGGGAACCACTGATGTAGAATCTGGTCCTTTTATTGGTGCTGTGTCGTAATAGCTACTTCACCATCAATAATAGGAAAGTTTCAATGGTCGCGTTGTTCAAGTTGCTGTTTGTAAACCCACTATAAGGCGTAATTGGACATGTTGATTCATCATCGTTTTAAGACTCCACATGACGTAACTCAATGTCACCAACTTTTCGAAAGAAGGAAAGCTAGCTCCACGCACTTTTCTGATAGAGGCGGTAATAAAACTGGGGATTTCAGGTTATCCAACCTCATATTTTGAATTTAAGATTGATGCATGAACTCAAAATGGTCATCGCCATTTTGAGTTTTATGCAAATTGAGTTACATCATGTTGCGTGTTCAGTGACGATATGCCTAAATTTTATTTCAAAATTGAACGCTTGATGGTCTGATAGCATGATTTTTATTAAGATTTTTTGAATATGGTACGAATTTATGGCATTCCCTGCATTTTACTTTTAATGTTGTAAAGTTGATGTAATAATATAAATGTTGACTAATAAGTATAGAGTATAGTAGTATTCCTTTAAGAAATTATAGCTTTTTACATTACAAAGTAAATGGTATTTGGATTTCATATCTGTAGATAAGTAATCTATGTTTAGCTGATGCTCTGAAAGGATCTTTCTATGAAATACAAACCACAAGCATATTAAAGGTATACAAAATGAAGTTGAAAGAAATAATAGAGTTATTTTTTTTAAATAATTCAGTAGTCAGATTTGATATTAAAGTAAAAACAACATTGATATGCTTTTGAAATATTGAGAAAGATTCTGCTTAAAACTAATTATTTTACTTTTTCTTTGTGTGTAAATTGAAGTAAAGAATATAATATACTAAATTTGGATGTTAAAATTCATTCATAAGGCACCGTGTTGATGTTTAAGGTTTCTAATAGAATATGAAAGATCACAGAAAGAGGTGATCTTTAGTCCAAAAAAGGTATATTTGCGTGTTGCTTTCTTTTTGCGTGCCTATTTCTTTATAGCTAACTTTTGAAAGTAGGGAGAAGGTGTGTCTTTAATTCAAAACTCTGTTTAAAATTAGAAGTATTAAACGACCCCCACCCGTTTGCTAACAGCAACACCTTTTTCAATGCTTCTGGCAACTTTTGTCCGCACTCTTCCGCTTTAGGATTGCTTCGCGGACTCTTCTTATCCCCAGAATGGTCCTATCCATGAGATTTGAATCACTCTTTATAGGTTTTATAAAAATACTCTTTTATGTAAGGGATAAAACTTATATGTAACAGTAAGGGAGTTACTTACAAAATCTCTAACTTATAGTATATAAGGCATAAAATATTTATTTTTCTTCAATTTTAAAAAATTATCCGGTATCAAAAAATTTAGGTGCTACACATTCACTTCAACAATCATAGTGGCTTAATGTATTATTTGTTTTTCATGTAGGTGTTGATTTAGTATTTTCTTATTTCATCATTCATTTTACGTAGAGTTAGTTACACGGACAAATATAGCAATTGAGTCAACCTCTGCCTGCCACTCATCCGCTTTCAGTCATTTGACCTCCGTATTTAATTGGTGAAATAGGAGAGTCTCTTCTTCCGTTACGACGGTCTGGTGGAAATTTAAACACTATGTATTATAGCCCAGTAATTTTAGGCGAAAAAAGGGGTCGATAGCTAAATAATTTATAATTAGCTGAAAATTTCAGGATAAGCTCTCTATGATGTGTGCAATCCACCCTGAAAAGTCCCCAAAGATCCCCCGTCGGCGTCATTCCAAAATGGCGGATCAAAGATGGCTGCCTAGCATTTTTGCCGATATTTTCGCTTATATTTAAGTCAAAAATTAATATTTTTTAGTTCTGTAAAAGGATTTATACTTAGGATAGATGCCGTTTTCGAATAAAATTTACAGTTTTGCGATAAAAATATAATAAATGGAGTGTAAAGGGATTTTATTCATGAGAAACTGCAAAATTTTCATTGTTGTTTGTTTGCATGCTTTGCCATATAACTGTACTAATAGAAAAATCGATCGGAAAAATAGGATTGTTTTTAGTAGTCCCATTATTCAGGATTATTCATTCTTAGAACATACTATCAACTTGTCAAGTTACACATTGTGAAAACCATGTGTTATGTTATTTGGAGGACAACGATGAAGACTAACATAGAGCATTCGCACTTGACGTCACACATGACGACGTGGCAAACATGACAAAAACAACTTTGCTAAGGCTGTTGTTAGGTGCGGGAAATAGAAGCATCCAATAGAAGCATTCGCACATGACGTCACTGGAGGACAAAAACAACGTTGCTAAGGCCGTTGTTAAGTCCGAGTCATGTGATTGAAAATGCTTTATTGTAATTTATGGTTAATTCATTAATTTTTTTTAGAATTTCTATGCTTTATTTATCTTATATTTGAAAATATAGGAATATATGGCTCATATTAAATTTATTTCTTTGTGGTAAAATGTAAACAGAATGAAATATTTATTCATAGTTTTTGGTGTAGTTAGACAATTATTTCATTTAAAAGTTCCTTATACACCTAATTACCAATATTCAGTTTTTGATTTCCAGCTTGATTTAAAAGCTGACCAAGCTGTAAACTTCTGTGGGGCTGATAAATAAGAAGTATGTAACTAAGAACATATATTTAACCATCGCACATTTAATCTGTGGTTATCCAGACAACTTGTAACTTTCGGTCATTCAATTGTGAATTGTTTCCAGAGCATTATTACATTAATTAGAATTAAAAATTATTCAAATAAGAATAAATTTAATAATATATTTCATAAAAATCTGCAAAAATATATTTCATAAATATTTAGAATAATTACATCTTTTTTTTTTTTTTGAAAGTTCTGTCCACCATCTTGATAAAAAACATTTCCGGTTGCCAGATTTCACGAACTATTTTTATATCATTCAGTTTACCTAGTACTATACTTATTCTACTCAAATAAGACATTGAAGAACTTTTATTTACGTTTTAAACACAAAATTCATAGGATTTCTTGATTTTCTATGGTTTTGGCGGCCATCTTTAAAAATACCCACTTCCCACGATCCGATTTTGGTAAACTTTCGTTTTCCCATTAAGTACATCTAGTAGAGCCGAAAACCGTTGAGAAACCTTTTGTTCAAATTTGTTCCCATTCCCCTTACTATATGGCAAAGCATGCAAACAACTATGAAAATTTTGCAGTTTGATATGAATAAAATCCCTTTACACCCCATTTATTATATTTTTATCGCAAAACTGTAAATTTTATTCGAAAACGGCATCTATCTTTTGTATAAATCCTTTTACAGAACTAAAAAATATTAATTTTTGACTTAGATATGAGCGAAAATATCGACAAAAATGCTAGGCGGCCATCTTTGATCCGCCATTTTGGAATGACGCCGACGGGGGATCTTTGGGGACTTTTCAGGGTGGGTTGTACACATCATAGAGAGCTTATCCTGAAATTTTCAGCTAATTATAAATTATTTAGCTACCAAACCCTAAAATTACTGGGCTATTAAAAGCAATCTAGTTATAAGTAATCTCAAAACAAAATATAGCATTGACTTTCAAGGATTAAAGTTTGGAAACTAGGCTAGTATATCATGTTATAATTTACCATTTTTATATGATCTTTGGAGATCTTGATTTTGCGAATATCTATTTTACGAACACTCATGATTTCACAAGGAGTAAATAAGTTAACATTTTTTTTTAAATGTATCTCTTTAAGGAATTTAATTTTAACACTTTTCTTACTTTTTTCTGGTGTCTAAAACTTAACTACAGTCAGCAAATCACATCCTGCCATTCAAATGTTTGCATACGCCTCGCAGGAACCTACCAGTATTTCGCATTATTTATTCGAAACACAAGATTATAATATTCAATTGTATAGACTACATACTTTACAGACGTTTGATACTTTTCATGAAAAAGATTATTTTTTAATGCTACCCTAGTTTTTTATGACCATATTTTTGTCTTTATAAAATACAATAAAATTGTCATAAAATAAAATTGACAATAGTAATTGTCAATAAAAGACATCATTTAATTATTATACTATAGTATTTAAATACTTATTTATAAAAAATATTATCTTACATTCGCAAAATTTTTACACATTAATGTCGTTTATTATTTTTTCAACTAATCAAGAACTATTTGAGTGTTTAAAAAACAAGTATTGACTGAAATATTTAATGTTTAAAACGTATTTCTCTATTTTTTAGATTCCTTGGAGTGGCTGAAACTTGGCATAAATAGGTTAGAAGAGGTTCCTGCATCGTCTCTAAAGAATCTTAGCCGTTTGAGGCAATTGGATTTGAGGGGGAACAACATATCGAAAGTCAAAGAAGACGACTTTATGCCGTACGGAAGAAACTTAAAGTTCATTTATCTCCAAAATAATCGGTAATTATCGCTTAAAAAATTCACCAACTAAGAACACATTTGCAGTAATGTAAAATAAAATTATAAAAACTATTCCTTAATGAGTGTATCAACTTCTGCTGCGTTTACCTTACTTTTAAAAACCTTTTAAAAGTTAACTTTTAAGAAGTACTTTTAATACGACCATCAAATACTTACATAGGGTGGGTTGCCCAGTGAATGAACACTCCCAGTGAATGAACACATGGTCGTATAATCTCAATTATTAAGCTATTTGAACTCTGTAAAGACTATTACTAAAATTCAGTAGTTGCAATGAGACCTCCTAGAGGCCAGGCAATCGTTGATTTAACCGTATATTCCGATTTCAGTCTGTGTAAATTTTTTTACTAATACTCGAGCTTCAGGCCCATGAAAAAGTCTCCGGTAAGTTAAGATTTGACTTGATTCATTCATATTTTTCTAACTTATAATTGCGCTTATTATGATTTTTGTTGTTTTTCATCAAATGTTAAAGACTTAATCTTTGATATGGCATAATTCAGAAAGCTGTACTTTTGAAATTGCGATAGATAAGGGGGTGTTCACTTACTGGAAGTTCAAACTGAGATTTCCCAGTGAATGAACAGGTGTTCATTTACTGGGGAAAATGCATATTTCGTAAAACCTCACGATTATAGTTTTATTTGATACATAATGATGTAAGCTAAACTATGTAAAAATGCGCAATGATTAAAATTGTGTCCTTCCAGTAAATGAAGTACAAGTGTTCACATTCTGGAAAGAGTAGTTAAACTAAGATTTACCAGTAAATGAACAACCTTCGTACTCTGGGAAACTGCTTATCTCGTGAACCAAAAGACCTATAGGCTTATTTGACGGCTTAAACTAGGACTAGGTTATAATAAAGATCAGGGGCCTAACCGCGATCTCATCGCCTATAGTTGCTATCGACAATAGGCGAGATGGAACCAGTCTAGGCGAGCTCGTGACGTCACATTACGATAGTTCGGCAAATGGTCGAACCGCGAAGCATTCGAAACCTCGCCTACGGCAAATTTTCCCTCGCCTACGAAGCGACTGCTTCGGAGGGCTCGTAAAGGTCTTTTCGCAATTATCGTATACGCTATGTATCGTTTTTTTGCTATTATTTCCTTATATTATGACGTTTCTTTTAGTTTTTAACCTTATCATTCTTTGAGGTTATGCTTAAAAATCTTCGATTGTACTTTTTAAAGTATTTTATTTAAGAACTCTTTCTCTATGTCTGCGCACGGTTTACTTTGGGAAGAGTAGTGATGCGGTGTAGTGTTTTGTTTGCATTTTCTAAATCCGAAGACAATTTTTCATTATGGCTGGGACTTTAGGGATGCATTCAGAAACTTTAACACGATTAAGAAACGAAAACAAATTGAAAAGTATAGCCCTTCCATTTATAAATTGATTTATTCATTAACGTGATAGTGGAGCCATCTATGGAAAAACGTCACAAGTAATTCTACACTGATCCTACAAATTTGTATAAACGAACACTAATGTCCATTACTTTCGTACTAGATTAATGTCTGAGGACTTGCTTTGGAAATTAACAGCTGTTTTATATTTTTTGGAACTATTTAACGGACCACCAAAAGTGTAAAAGAAATCCGAATACGGTTCGAAACTTAATACAAGATGGCGAACGATATTGCAGCTCATGCGGATGAATACTACCTTCGAATAGGATGCTCTCTTTTGATTGGCCAGTTCCCTTCTCGAGACGAAAGCGAGAGGCATCCGTAAATCCTTTTCTACCACCGGTTCGCGGTCGGGCCAAAAGCGCGTTTTGGGAAGGTCTCGCTTAGAGAAAAGCGTGTTCTCGGCTAGGCGAGCTCGCCTATTGTCGATAGCAACTATAGGCGATGAGATCGCGGTTAGGCCCCAGTATTGTCTTTCCATAGAATAAGTTTTTGATTTAAAAGTCTAGGTTTATACAAGGTGTATCATTATGAATGGGAAAACTTCTAGGGGAGGTAGACATAATAAGGGTTCAGAATTGCATAGGAACCCATGGTCCCAAACGACAGGTATGGACGTATAAAAGGGGGGATTAGAGGGTCCAGACCCCCCTTATGTCAGCCAAACAAAAAGGTCCCTGTCCGAAATAACCAAAAAATGAGTGAAAATACAACTTTTTGGATCAAATTTTCTGGGAGAGGACCCAGACACCCCTCTTTTGCTTGAGGGCATGTATTAACCACAAAAATTTGTGATTAAGTTCACAAAAGTTCACATTTGCCCTACATTTTACTCGGAAAGGGAAAACTATTATGAACATTTTGGGTTCCAGAATCCCTTCAAAACAGTTTAGTAATGGCTCCTTTGGTCCTGAGGTCTTATAGGTTTTGCCCCCCCCCTCCCAATCAAAAAAGTTGAACTTACGCCTATGATACTCCATTTTGTCCCCCTTCGTGATAAAGGTTATCCTAAGCTTTTATAACCCTTTGCTACGCTCAGAGGGAATTTCAAGGTATACAACCCCTCTTTCGAAACCTTAAACTTTAAATTTTTCCCCATAGAAAACGACCAACCAAAGTTACTCCTTAATGAAAAAGTGGGTAAATAGGGTTCGGGGGTCCTCCTTCAAAAATGTTTAAATTTTAGTATGCTAAAAAGTCTTCTATATAGCTACTTTTTAGGGTTGTCAGGGAGCTTCTCGGGCCGCATGTGGCCCGCCAGTTGGAAAACCCTGTTTTAGATACACTTTCATTGCCCATTGCGACCCCTGAAAGAAGTTTTTTGAACCCCCCCCCCTTGTAAAAGCTATAGCTACGTCCGTGCTAGAAGGTATTGATTATTAATTGTGTTAAGATGGCATATACAATTAGTATAACGTGTCGCAATCGATGTCTGGCAAAAATTGCACCCACCTAATCCTAAGTACCTTTTTTGTGTATGTGCGTGCGTGTGTGTGTGTGTATTGAAGAAATTTTAGAGTTCTTAGTAAAACATTTTCTATTTTATGTAACGCAGGCTGATCAGTTGAAAAAAATCATGGTATTTTTCAGTGTTCATTTACTGGAAGACACTGTTCATACTTAGGGCAAACTTTGTTCATTCACTGGGTCTATCGCACTTTTTTCACTCAAATCAGGATTCCTTCAAAACTATTGATTTCTGAGATCTGGAAATACTTCGATCATGTTGCCAAGAAAAAGCCAGTATGGAAACATACTTTATTTTTAGAAATTGACCGAGAAAAAGCCCTGAAAAAAATTTTTGAAGTGGGGAAATCGCAAACCCAAATGCTAAGTGTTCATTCACTGGGCGGTTCAACCTATAGGCTTTATTTCTTTAACAGGTGTACAAAGTATGTATATACATTATTAGGATTTTAATTTTTCCGAAAATTATGATACGTGGGATAAGTAACCTTATCAATTACACTATGGATACTTGTATCTAAATTATTCCCAAGGAAACTTCCTTCTTTTTTTAATAAAAAGTTGGAAGTTTGGTGTCAGTTTTAATGTTTTAATCCAATGCGTTGATCTGAAGAAAACTTTAGTGTTAATTCAGTAGATTTTACCATGTATAGATATTTCAAGAAAATATTATTAGGAATACCATTCAGGTTAAATCTTGTTATAACTTGTAGCAGTAATTCCCACCTACATAAAAGTTTTTTTTTCTTTTTTCAGGTTAGTGTCAATTGATTCGTCATCATTGGTGTATTTAGATTCTTTAGAATGGTTACACATGGAATCCAATCAGATAACTACCTTCCCATATGAAACCTACTCTCCAGTACTGAACACTCTTCAACTGTTTGATATACACGGTACGCCAAAACTTATTCTTTTAGAATTGTTATTATTTTACAACGTCTTAAGTTTTATTAAATTTAATGTAAGTTTATTTCATTAAGCTATTAAAATATTTTGAAGTAATGACAGTTTATATTATGGAGCTATCACTTTAGTGGTTTATAAAACTTTCTTATTAATATGTGATAAATAGTAGCTTTGTCAAAGCATTGATTGACTCCCCCCCCCATCAAACCCTGGAAACCATCGGATAAAATGGACCTTTTCAGCGATTCCAATTAAACATTTAACTACAAAATTTTGAATCAGAAACTTTGGTTAAGGTTAATAAGTTACTGTTGTCCTTCCTATAAGAGCATGAAATTTATTAGGTAAAAGGCTATAATTTATGTATAAAATCAGATTCATTATTATCACCATCATAATTAAAATACGCTACCTTTATTTTTCTTTTGTAACTATCAGTATTCAAAAACAAATTTCCTTTTCCCCTTTTATCAAATGAGTTAGAAAATAATGCGATATTATACCATTAATTTCTGGGTTTTTTTTAGATAACCCGGTGCACTGCGATTGTAAGATTGCTTGGTTAAGGGACTGGATACTGAGCAAAGGGTCTGAAATCATACGCTCTTCACCGGAGACGAAATGTGAGAGCCCAGAAGATTATCAGAGCCTGGCTTTGGAGGATATTCCCAATGACCAGCTGATATGCCTGTCCTCGGGAGAATCAAATAGAGCGCTCATTTTTATCCCCATCCTCACAGCTGCGATTGTACTTCTTTCTTAACCCCAGAAACATTATCCATAGTTGGTTATGCAAATTATGTGAAAATAATGGACCTGCAAGACTTTTCACCTCTCTGAGAAGACTTTTAACGAAACTATCATAACGCACATATTACATACAGTCAACTGTGGTTACAAGCATCGAACTTTAAATGCTGTTCTGATGGGTAAATTTATGAAGGAAAGATCTGCATATCATGAGTATTAACAAGAAAGTTGTTCTTCTGGTTGAAATCAGATTGAAACTAGAACTATCCAATGTTATGAATCTTTGAACATTGGAGATTTATTATTTTCAATGCCAAAGTATTTATGACTGAAAACAATTGTGGGATGTGCGTCTGTGTCGTATTTATTCTTTGAACTAAAATTCATATTTGTAAAGTGTGGAAAACTTCATCGTATAAAAGAATACTGATTTTTTTTTCATTCACAAGCGCCCATAGAGACTATATACATAAGAAGGTGTGAATAAAAAATGGAAGTGATATAAAAGCACAGATAAACTATTCTTGTTCAGAGTTATGGCATTTGAAAAATAAATAATAATATAAAGATTGTAAAATATTTAAAAGAATGCCTAAAAATTGTTGACTAATTTATAATCTTTTAAGTCCATACTACTGCAGTAGTGCTTTTACAGTAAAGTTTAATCTTGGTAGAGAATTAAATTGGGACTTTTTTTTAACTTGGAGACCCTTTCTAAAATTCATTTTTATATAAATCATATATTGTATATAGTTATATTATAATGTGTGTGTTTATCATCTTATGTAAATACATTTTAAGATAGCACAAAAAAGATTGAATCTTTTTACATACGTACCTAAAGGACCAATGATAAGTTTTATGTAGGTCCTTGTATGATTTTGTAAGATACTTCAAAACAACACATTTTTAATTAATGATTAAAAGATTTATTTTAAACGAATATCTGAAACATATATAATATTTGTTTGTTTACGCATTCCCCAAAAAACGTTTGAAAGCAATATCAACCAATTTGGGAGTACATTAATGTTATATTTTGGAGGTTATTTTTACAGGAATCATTGTCAAACTATTAACACAGAAATATTTCTCTTAATGTAAGCTCCCATATCATAATACTAAAACCATATCAATCTTCTGAAACCTATGAGTAAAGAACATGGTTTTGTATAGTTGATGTATAGAAAACAATCTACATGATTTTTTATTGAAGCTTTAGCTTGAAGAATTTTATGAGATTTCTTTTCATTCAAAAGACAATCAAGTGTCTTCTATATCGAAAAAGTCACGTTTGTGTGAAGCCTGGTCACAATCTGAGCACTGAATGTCTTCCCTCTAATGTTTGTCTTTTACTGTTTGTACATAATGGAAATAAAATATCTGAAATCTTTCAAGCGTACACTTCTTAACTAAGCCTCTTAATTATTATTTTTAAAGATTTTTATTAAAATAAGGTGTAAAAATTATAACTTTTGGAGTTGAAATGGAATGAAGCATTAATAATATTAGCAACTAACATAAGTGAAATAATTATAAAAAGATAAATTTTCTATAAATTTCACAAGATTTTCTATGCATTTCAGTAGGTATAATAAATTAACTGGTACTTTAGTATTTAGTATTAGCCGAGCGCAAGTGCTAATTTTAATGGTAATCATATATTAAACTAAAAAAAATCATTAAAATACTTCAACTAGCAGTGTTGGTTTTAAGTTTTGTTACATAGTATACCTATAATGTTACGGGGCAATGTGATAAATTCAGTGTAATTTATGAATGAAATTTATCACTTTGCCCGCCTCCGCTTCGGGCATTATTAATAATGCTCGATTAATCACTTTGCCCATAACATATGTTCGTATATTTTTTTGTGTGTGTAATTTGCAAAGAGTCTTCAATTAAGTCCGATAGGCCAGATTTGCGCCAGGCTAATCCTAAAGTATCAATTAACTTTATTAGTCCATATTAGCAAATATTAATTCATGATAAGGTTATGAAAAATTTCAAAACACGGGTTTATATGATTTTTAAAAACCCATGCTTTTTTATTTTGTATTAACCTTTTTAGAGTTATCTTCCCAGAAACAAACTTCTTTATATCCCTTTAAAATCATATAAAACATCAGGAGCCTATTATTACAGCAAAAGGAAACAATTCTATATGCATAGCCTTTAATCTACAGAATTCAACCTGAATAACTTAAAAATTACTTAGAGCAAAAACAACTAATGACAAAAGAGGAATCTATTTTCCTTTTACCTTTTATTCGAAGATTGTCTTTTATTGTTAGCAAAAGCCCTTAATTTATTTTACAGATAGTGAATTAAAACCAACCTTTGAAATTAGAAACTCTCCTCTGAAAGAAATTAGGTCCATGATTTATTAAGTTATGTAGCGAAAGAACTAACAATTAATTACAAGAAAAAGTTCATAAAAGATTGCGTAGTTAAATTTAAATGAAAAATGGATATGAGGTAATTACAAAATCATGACTCCGAGCCATAGAAAAAAATATCTAAAAAAAAATTATCTTTATTTTCTTCATTTGCTTGCCTTGATAGAATTCATTATGAAGTAATTTTTATTTTCAACACAACTTCCTAATTTTTTAGCATTTTTGTTAAATTAAAGGAAGAGATTCATTTGAAAACTTGTGAAACAAAGGTTACAATGTGCGAAAGAAATCTCGCTTTGGAAAATAATGGTACATTATTTATAATCACAGATTAAACATTAAAAGCAAAAAAGTAACATCTCTAAGAAATACGCTTTTTTTAAGTTTCAGTAACTTTAGTTTTTCCCTTAATAAAATAGGATTAGTATTAATTTAGTTTTTCCCTTATAGAAATAGGAAGCTAACTAATTTTTTAAAAATCAGTTTTACTACAATTTTAAAAAAATTCCTTATTACAACTTTAAACTAACCACATTGGGTTATTTCATGTTAAATCAAACAAAAATTATCAATTCTCAACCTGGCCCTCTCGGATTTTAATGAAACTTTCAGAAATTTTTCTCTTCTAGTATATAAATGAGAATTTTTTTTCATTATTAAATTTTCTTTGTAATTTTTTATTACAAATTTTCCGAACACTTGTTCCGAACCAAAAATGTGTTACTACACGGATCAGTAATAAAAAAGTTTTTCTCTGTGGAAACCGTTCTCGAAAAAAAAATGTTTTAGAATAGAGAGATACTACAAGTCTAGTTAAATAGTAATGATTTTCTTAATACTTGAAAAAATGTGGAACATGTGGCCACAAAAAATAGTTACTTACTTGTTTGACTTTAGGCACCAAAAATTAACGTAGCTACCTAAAATTGTTCTACACATTAATAATGTTCAGTTTAAAGTTCTATCAATTTCTTCAATTTACTCTTCAATATTTTCAGTAGAGCTGTTTCCTACAAAATGTCAGAAACAAAGCAGTTCAGTTTTGAAAAAGATTACCTGTTTGAATGATCATGAAAGGTGCTAAACATAATAAAGGACTGAAGTAGAAAGGCTTTCACGGCCGGATGTATTAAAAATAGAGGCTTCCGGGCTTGGTTGCCGTGGTCTTGATGGTGATAAAATGGACGTTTCGCCCAAAACTGTGTTAGGCATCATCAGCAGGTTTCTCTCCCACGCAATCGTTGAGATCGTCTTCGTCTCGAATCCAGTCTTCGTAACAGTCGATGAACATCCTCCCCGTAGAGGTTAATGATTGAAGTAGAAAGGCTTTCACGGCCGGATGTATTAAAAATAGAGGCTTCCGGGCTTGGTTGCCGTGGTCTTGATGGTGATAAAATGGACGTTTCGCCCAAAACTGTGTTAGGCATCATCAGCAGGTTTCTCTCCCACGCAATCGTTGAGATCGTCTTCGTCTCGAATCCAGTCTTCGTAACAGTCGATGAACATCCTCCCCGTAGAGGTTAATGATTGAAGTAGAAAGGCTTTCACGGCCGGATGTATTAAAAATAGAGGCTTCCGGGCTTGGTTGCCGTGGTCTTGATGGTGATAAAATGGACGTTTCGCCCAAAACTGTGTTAGGCATCATCAGCAGGTTTCTCTCCCACGCAATCGTTGAGATCGTCTTCGTCTCGAATCCAGTCTTCGTAACAGTCGATGAACATCCTCCCCGTAGAGGTTAATGATTGAAGTAGAAAGGCTTTCACGGGGAGGATCTACGGGGAGGATGTTCATCGACTGTTACGAAGACTGGATTCGAGACGAAGACGATCTCAACGATTGCGTGGGAGAGAAACCTGCTGATGATGCCTAACACAGTTTTGGGCGAAACGTCCATTTTATCACCATCAAGACCACGGCAACCAAGCCCGGAAGCCTCTATTTTTAATACATCCGGCCGTGAAAGCCTTTCTACTTCAATCATTAACCTCTACGGGGAGGATGTTCATCGACTGTTACGAAGACTGGATTCGAGACGAAGACGATCTCAACGATTGCGTGGGAGAGAAACCTGCTGATGATGCCTAACACAGTTTTGGGCGAAACGTCCATTTTATCACCATCAAGACCACGGCAACCAAGCCCGGAAGCCTCTATTTTTAATAATAAAGGACCTATTACATTTAGAAGGATGCAGGATAAATAATATAATAGTAATTTATTAACAAAAAAAAAGAAAGAAAATACAAAACAATACAATTACAAATATTGTTCTCTAAGTGGTCGTAGCCCTTCCAAGTGAAACATAAAATCAATTACATTAATATTTATAAATGAAACATGAAAAAAATAATTAGAAAATACTAAAGACAAAAACAGTCATAAGCAAATTTTACAAGGAAACATGCACACAAGGAAGAAAACAAAAAAGAAACAAAAACATCTGGCAAAAACTCAGAACAAAACATAGTCAATATCAGTGCGTTCGGCTCTCAATCAATTTTATTTACCTTCACTATTTAATTATAAATCAGAGTCTTTAAAATTTAATAAATATATGCGTAGGCAGACTCTGTTTAAGTGAAAATTTATTTGAAGAGGTTAAATAAATTGACAGTTTGTTATAACAGAGCGGACCCTGATAAATACAACTTTTACGCAAAATCTCTGCGTAAGGCTCTCTGAGTAAGATATTTAATAGAGGTGGTTGTCTGAGATTATATTGCGTATAACTAATGAGCTAATGTTATTATAAATAAAAAGTAATAATGTAAAGTAATAAAATGTCTTTATATATAATAACTGGTCACCATTTACATGCTTAAATAGTAGTTTTGCAAAGCATGGAAATACAGGATGAAACATCCTGTAACGAAAAATGCACTTACTACTCACTTTAAAAATTGGAAATCTACTTACTTTATTGCAAAGCTAATAAGGAAGTATTACGATCAAGGTTAGGAATCTTTAAAACAAGTACTGTGATATTTGAATCTAATATATTCCACAAATTTGAATCCGTTGGACTTATGTACATTGAAATGAATGGTAAATACAGCTTAGCTTATTTATTTATTTGATAGTTGTTTTATCGTTAGTTATATTTTAGAAGGTTTTTTTTCACTGTTATAATTTGTCGAATAATTCTCTTTAACTTCCTATTTTATTCTATTCTTACTGCAGATTTTAATTTCATTCCATTAGAAGTATGAAAACAATTTTATTAACATTAAAAAATCAAAATAAGTTCCAAATAAAAATTTTTCATAATTTATAAAATTTAGGAAAAGGAAAATTTAGGACTAAATTTATAATTCGAATTTTTCCATAAATCATTTTTAATGTTTTATGGTGTGGAGAATCTAAAACTGACCTCTGTTTTATCATTCGACATTACCATTCTTGAAAATTTAAGTAGATAAGGAAATTTTTTATGAAAAATAAAAAAAGTATATTTATAATGATTGTTTTTAACTCAAACTTAAACTAAAAGTATTTTTTATGTTCTTTGGTGTGCTGAAATCGAAAATAACCTCTTCCTAATTTTAAAACTTCGCATTTCTTAACAAATTCAGTAAATAGTGCAGTATTTCACAAAAATTCAGAATATATTTAGCAAATTAATTGTTTTATTCGATTATCACATTTAGGTAATTTTGTTTACGTTTTTTTTTTTGATACTTTGAGTTCAAAAATTATTTTCGTTTTGCCTGTTACATAATTCAATACTTTAATACAAATTAAAGTAACGATATGAAATTAATTTTTCTGTTATTTATTTTACATGAAAATCATTGCATAACTGAAATAGGTTAGTTACCATACCCTAAACCACTAAAATTTATTTTCCCTCCACATGATGCTCTTTTTACCTATGTGAGTAGCAAAAAGAATGTCTCTTGAAGTATTCCACAAAAATCTGCAGATATTCTGTCAATATCCTGAATACTCGCATGTAAAAATAGAAAAAAAATTTTCAGGGCTCAAAAAAGAAAAAAAGATCGCAAATTTTCAAGTTTTTCAGTTTTGTGTTTTTTAGTTGAACAAAGATAAATTTTAATCAAAAAATCAAAACAACTTGCACATTTGCGAACTTTTCTTTCTTGAGGCCCGAAATGTGCTATTTTCACATGCTATTATATCCTCCAATATTCACGATATTTTTATGAAATTTTTCTGCGAGTTTTCATAACATTGGAATAAATACTCTATCTCCTTTAGTTTTTTAATGAATTTTATTAACTTTCTTATTTTGCCATTTCTAGCGGCGCTGTAATTCCTCTCAATGGATTCTCCAGGGTCATTTACCTAGGGTTAGACCTTACTATCATAACCGTAGGAGACGTTGTTTCCAAATAAAATCCGTGAAAGGGACTTTTGAAACATCCTGTATAATCCTAACTATATTTTCTTCCAGACTGGAGAAATTCGAGCAACATACTTCACTGCTTTACCATCTCTCTGTTATTTGCAAGTCTCTGCCAAGGTCGTTACGACAACTGCCCATATTACAAGATGATAAAACCCTGCAACTGTAAATGGAACGTAGTAGGTATGACCGTCTTTTGCGAAAATATCAAAATAGAGCAACTTCTAGGTTCACTGGACAATGTGAACGACACCAAGGAACCCGTCATGCACCTGATGCTGAGAAATATTCCCTTTCATCATTTTCCCACAAACATATTGAAACTGGAGGTCAAGATTTTGGAAGTACAGTACTGTAACTTATCGTCCGTCGATAAAGATGCTTTCACTCCAACGGCTGAAACACTGGAGACACTGGACCTTTCATTTAATTCTTTTAAGAGGGTACCCAGTGAGTCTCTGAAGAAAATGAGAGCTGTGAAGTACCTGAGTATGAATCATAACAATTTGGAACTCTTGCATAGAGATGCTTTTATGGTGAGTTTATACTAGAATGCATTATTCGTATATTGCTATTTCCAATTAAAAAAAAAGTATTGTTTCTAATCCAAGATATACTATATGGGCATTGATTGTGAGCGGTTTACCACTTTTGTTGACTTTTGGTTATAAAATTAGTTGATATTTGGTTTATTGATTGATAAAAAGGATGATAACGTTGGTCAATTTCAGAGATCTAACCAAAATCCTACTGCTAAAAAGTGGTAGACCGCACACTACAAAAATATCTAAATTTGTTCATATAACCAAGTTATTTTCTAGCTAAAGATAGTGTATTGATTGGTTATAAAAATTTTGCATGTTCACTTAATTTGAACCTCTATTCTTTTACAGGGTCTTCACTCGCTAGGCCATCTTTCCCTATTTAATAACCGAATTAAGTTCATCCACAAAATGGCGTTTCGTGGCCTTAGATTTAGCCTGTCACATATCGAACTAAGTTCAAACAAGCTGACAGTTTTACCTTGTCACTCTCTGCTTAACCTTATTCGTTTGGCAGAACTGGAACTGCAGAGTAACTTCATACACTATATAGAAGAGTGCGGTCCCCAGAGAGGTTCATTCCTGAAATCCTTAAAACTTTCCAGAAACAGGATCAACGTTCTTCCGCCCAAAGCATTCTATGCGTGGAGGGGAATCAAAAATCTTGATTTGGAGAATAATTTTATGTCAATGATTGACGAGCAAGCTTTCTTTGGCATTGAAGGTATTTAATGTGGTACTGTTGAAAACTTTTTCTAGCGCATTCTCTTTGAAATTAAAATATGATTTTTTAAAATTTCAGATTCGTTAAGATCTCTGAATCTCGGCTTTAATCGTTTGAAATCTATTCCGTCATCGTCTTTACGGAATCTCACTGATTTGAAATCATTGGATTTGACCGATAACGACATATTCAACGTTAGTGATGACGACTTCGTTCCTTATGGGAAAACATTACAACTTCTTTTTCTTCGCAGAAATCGGTAAGTTTCGTATTGAAATAAAATGGAGAAATAAATAGTGTTGGAATAATAAGATGAAGAATGAAACAAATTTACAAACATTTTTACGCTTTACTTTAACCTAACCTTTTGTTTGTAACTTTAAATGCTAAATTTATATCTATTATTTTTTTAGCCAATTTATGGGGGGTTTTATTTAAAAATTTACCTCATTATATTAGTAAAAAGAGGGGGTTCTGGCAGGAATGTGACTTGTAATATAAATAGCTCATAAAGTGGTCTTGAGGGTTTTTTTTATCGATCCAAGTGTATTCAAATCGGTCTAGGTTATGGTCTAGGTTATAGAAAGGGAAAAATAAATTAGTTTAATAAAAAGATGAAGCTACAGTAAAAAAAAGATAAAGACATTATTTTTCTATTTAAATACTACATAGAACAAATGTGTTTTAAATTAACTAGTATGTTTTGCTTGGATAATAATTTAAAATTAGTGATGCTTTCACAGTATTTTAATCAATTTTTTTCCAGGATTAAATCAGTTGCCTCCAAAGCTTTGGTGCATTTAGACAATGTGAAATATTTACATTTGGAATATAACGATTTCCACACCTTTCCTAATGAAACTTACTCTTCTATTTTAAACACTCTGATACAACTTTATGTAGAAGGTAAGTAACAAAAAGTATTTAAAGTCCTCTTTTTTTCATTAAGCTTTGCAGTCACTCCCTAATTCATTACATTTTACAGTATAGAATGGAATGGCTAAAAATTGTTTAATTCATATGGGAAGAAGATAATTAATTTGTCTTTAATTTTCTTCTTTTTTATCATTTGTTGTACACAGTTTAGAAACGTAACAATTTGTTTTTTAAATTTATAAAAGAGCGTTAAGTTCAAAAGATATATTTTTCAGGTAACCCAGTAAACTGTGATTGTAAGATCAGATGGTTGCTAGACTGGATCAGGAAAGAACCTATGAGGATGAATAACTCAATGACAACAAGATGCTCAAGTCCAAAATATTATCTCGACGAACCTCTAAACAATCTTTCAAGCAGCCAGCTCTTGTGCCATCAGCCGACCAGCACTGGACATTCTATGAAAAATTATTCTTTTTTCTCCTTCGCCACATCTACTATAGTTCTTCTATCTTATTGTAACTTCTTAAATGTTTTCTTCAAAGCTTTTTTGTTACTTGGTCATTTTGCTAAATTTTAAAATAAAAAGGAGGGAGAATCATAATTTTCTTTCAATTTTCTGTTTTAACTGTAAATAATTTATACCAGCACTGTTCATTTTTTGACGAATAAGATTTGGTGTTTGTTCATAGTAAATATAAAGTTTTTATTTCATGAGGAAATTTTTATCCCCTTTATATTTTCAATTGATTTCCTAACATAAACTTAAAGAAAAACTTCAATTAAATATGTATTAATTTTACATTTCAATTTTCTTCGGTGACGAACACAACATATTGTTGTGTTTATTTATCTTACGATGAAGTAATTTATGGTTAAAAGGTGCAAACATGAGTAAGTGAGTATAGTGCTGTCCTTTAAAAACAACCCACTCCAAATTGTTCCCTAAAAACAACCCATTGAGATTTTTTAATTACATAATTAAAATAATTTTACCATCTCATATACCCTGTCCTTCTATGTCTTTTAGAGTGTCAGGGATGTAAAAGCTGGTCAAAGAACGGTTTATTTACTTATTTTTTAAACAATTTGAGATAATGTGGATTTTTGGAAAAAAATGTGCTTCAAATTTACAGATTTTGTAAAAATGTATGTTATAAAGACTTTAGAGCATTTTTCGCGCGTTTTTAAGTTATCCCATTACTATGTGAATAAAATATTAAAGTTTTAGCTCAATCCGCCAATTAGAGTCCTTCCAGGAAAAAGTGGGTTTTTTTTCAAATTCTTACTTAATTGGCTGCCAATTTGTAATGGATAGTTGGAATTAAACATGCTTAGCACTAAAATGTTAGGGAGGATGAGCCGCTAGTACAGTTTTTTGTTCGATTTAATTATCTTTTTTATTAAGCTTTTAATGAAGAAAATATGAAACAGTGGGTTGTTTTTAAAGGACAACACACTATATATTCACTAACAAAAGAAAATATAATTAAAACATAAATTAAATTGTTAATAATAGCAGGTTTTGGGGATTCAAGTTTTGTTACTGGGTTATCAACATCATTTCGTAATTGGTTCTATCATAAAAATATGAAAATCTTTATTTCCCTGCAAAAACTTAGCCCATTAAACTTAGCAAAGCCCATTAAAAACCAGTTGAAAAGTATATTTTAGCAGTAATAATTAGTAAAATTTTAAGTAACATATTTATTTTATTTAAAAAATATATTAAGGATTCTTTACCTATAAATTTTCACATATCTAATTAAAGCTTTGCAGTAAAGCTATCTGTTAATAAATGAATAGCTTCATGTGGTTATGATTCAAAAAGTGCTGTTAGAACAAAGGAAAAGGACCAAAAGGAAAATCCCTTAAAAACGTCCTTTATCTATTTATCAATTCCTTTCCAATACCATCAATTTCAGGGAATGGGTATTGAGTTTCTAGTAGTTAGCTCACTTTCCTTAAAAACTGAACAAATCAGGATTTTTTTTTAATTTTTTTTCTCATTAATTTTATTTACTTAATAAATTCGCTACATGAGTTTTATCTCGGAGTACATTTTCATCAAAACTCAATCTACACAAAGTAAGTATATTTGTTAAGTATAAAAACTCTGAAATTCAAGAAAAAAGAAAAAAACGTAGAAGTGCCAAACATCCAGCTTAATTGATGTAAAAGTAAACATTAATGTAAATGAATTTGGTAGCTTCTAAAAAATGGATCTTGTATTACTTATGCAATATTTTTAATTTATTTTATAATTATTTTAGTAAATTTAAGCAGGGCCCATTTAAATGTGCCTCAAGCGTGCTCAAATGTGAGCCTCTGGGGCACATTTGAACAGAATTTCTCAAGATTTAGAGCGATGATTAAAGTATGAAATTTTTGATAAATACATCTAAAAAGGGTACCATAATTTCGTGAAAGCTGTAAATTTATGAATAAATCAATTTTCGGTTCAATATCATAAATATGGAGAAATAATCTAAAAAAAGTATACTTTATTCTGTTTAAATGTCATCTGGCCTACTCAAATGTAAATGGCATGTCTGGTTACGATATGTAACTCTTTCAAGAGGTACGAACCCCCTGATGAATAGTTAAAGTTAATTAGGAAGTATTGCGATCAAGGTTAGGCATCTGTTTAACATGTATAAGGGGATATTTAAATCTCACATATTCCAACATTTCAAGTCCGTTTGACAAATGTGCGCTGAAATGAATGGTAAAAGATCTTTGTTACTTTATATTGCTATTCTTATTTCAGAAAGGTTTTTATATTAATTATTTCTTGAATTAGTGAACTTAAATTCCTACTTTTTAGTGTTAATTCTGTACTTTTCTTTGCATTTGAACTTAAAAATATTAGATTAGTTTTAAACTTGAATAACGTTGATTAAATTAACGATTTAATGAATATTATTTTAGCTCTTTTGCCTCTTTTGATAAAAATATTCACATAAAATACGCACTTTTTATTAAAACCTAAACAGGTTTGAGATTGCACAAATATTTAAAATTCAAAAATAAACAGAAACTACTAAAAATAAGTTAATAAAAGTTAATTTTTTAATTAACTTTTAAATATTTTATGCAATCTTTATAGCCAAAATTTTACATTGAAGATACTTCTAATTTAATAAGTAAGTAAGTTCTCATTTTAACTGTAATAATGAACTGTATTAATTAACTGTATTAATGATAATTTAATCAACAATTTTAACTATGCCAACTAACCCCAGTCTCCCCTATAATATAATGTATGTAATATAATTTCTCATTTTTGTTCTGCAGTTCTCACAATTTAATGTTTGATTATATTTTTGTATTCAGTTTTTATTGTTTTCGAATTCCTTTATTTTTACATTTTATAGGTTCGACCTTTTTCAATAAATCACAGGTTATTAAAGGTTGAAACCAAATTTTCCATAAACGGTCCATAATTTGGCGGTATTTTTATCACGGTTTTTTTTAAAGGTTGGATAGCTTTAGTTGAGGCATCAATTCTGAAGTTGAGACATCAAATCTCCTTTACCGATCCATTATTTTTTTTTCTTTTTTAAGTAGTATATTCTAAAAGCATGGAATCTAAAAAAAAAATCATATGCGTTTTGTTAAGAGGAAATTGACAATCAATACACTTGAAGAATAGAAACTAAACACTGCAAAAGCTCCAGACAAAAATAAACACATTTAAGAGAACTTTTTAGCCTCAAATTAACAACATGTAGAACACTTTAACACCTGAGAGTGCCGTGATAGTGTTCTAAATGCGTTTTAAAAATGTTATAAATGTGTTTTAAAATACGTTTGAAATCTGAAAGTGGTCTTAAATTTGGATCAATTCACTTTAAGAACACCTATTTTGTTTCTGTAAGTTTTTAGCAACACTTTAACAGCGCTTTCTTTACCTCACACAACACAATTGCAATACAATCAAAACACATTCGGGTGGATTGAAGTACCTACTCATTTTTGTGTTTACTTATCGTTGCAGAAGTGTTTAACGCAATTGTAGTGCATCATTTCTTCCAGGCTGGAGAATACTTGTCCGCTTTACTATTTTTCTGCTGGTTGCAAATCTTTGCGAAAGTCGCACATTCGAACGCCCACCTTCCACAAAGACGAGACCTTGCAAATGTAGATGGCATTTAGGTCTGACCATCTTATGCGAAAACATTCGAATGGAGCAGCTGCGAGGTCCTTTGGACCGTGTGGCTGACACCAAGGAACCCATCCAACACCTGACTCTGGGAAATATTCCAGCGGGAAATCTTCCTGAAAACATGCTTTTGGATCTGGAGGTTAAAAATTTGGTTGCGCGGCTGTGTAATTTATCGTCAGTGGACGAGAATGCTTTCAACTCCTCGTTTGAGAGTCTGGAAACCCTGGACCTATCATCTAATGTGTTCAAGAGGGTGCCAAGTCACTCTCTAAAAAACCTGGCAGCTGTGGTGTTTCTCAATTTAAATAATAACTTGTTGGAAACCTTGCATGAAGATGCTTTTGAGGTGAGGAATTATCACTATGCTCCTTTATCTAACTAAAATCATTTTGCCTAATCCAAGAGTTGGTTTATGAAAGTTTCTATTTTGACGGCAAAACCGGCAGTTGGCGCATGCGCAGTAGGTCTCGCGGTTACGTAGCAGTCCCATCGTTCCAATCAGAACCGTTTCCGGGCAGTTGCCGTTTAAAAAAGAGTAGAATTTAGTTGTATTTGCCGGCCAAATAGACAGTGCCTTGGTTTATATTGTAGCAAATATCCAGATTCAAATGGTTTTAAATTAAATGTTTTTCCACAGGGTCTTCGCTCTTTACATCACCTCTCCCTGTGGGGAAACCGCATCTCGTCCATCCACGACTCGGCGTTTCGTGGCGTCGGACTCAACCTATCGCTAATCGAACTAGGTTCAAACAAGCTGACAGTTTTACCCTCTCGTTCCATGTGTCACCTGACTCGTTTGAAAAAACTGGAACTGCAAAGTAACCTTATAGAGTCTGTAGAGCAGTGGCCGATCAGGAGAGGACCTGCCCTGACATTCTTAAACCTCATAGACAACAGATTCGAAGTGGTTCCGTTCTTAGCATTTACCTCTTGGCTGGGAATTGAAACTCTTAATTTGGAAAGAAATCGCATTTCCAAAATCGACGAGCATGCATTCTATGGTATTGAAGGTATTTACTAAAAATATTTAATGTGACACACTTTATTCGAGGTATTTTGAATGAAACTTAATCATGAATAATTTGTATTAAAATTTCAGATTCCTTAAAATATCTCCATCTTGGATACAATCGTTTGAAGTATATTCCTTCTTCGTCGTTAAAGAATCTCACTGATTTAATGTTATTGGATTTGACTGATAACAACATATCTAATGTTAGAGGAAACGACTTTGTCCCATATGGAAAAACCTTACAACTCCTTTTTCTTCAAAATAATCAGTAAGTTTCAGTATGACCGATTCATTCAAAAATTTAAAAATAAGTAAAACAGTATTTAAGCTATAATTATAAAATAATACTATATATCGTGTAAATCTGTTTAAATTAATTAAATCTTAATATTTCAAAACAAGTCTTTGTGAACTCATTTTTTGATGTATTTTGTATGAATATACTATTTTTTTAATCTAAAAGGTTTTTTTTAAATTTTTTAATCATGCATTACATTATTTTTTAGGATTGAGTCAGTTGCCTCTAAAGCTTTTGTACCTTTAGACAGCATAGAACATTTTAGTATGGAGTTCAACAATTTGCACATCTTTCCTTACGACACTTACTCCTCTATACTTAACACTTTAAAGAGTATTTTTGTAAATGGTATGTAAAAAAAAAGTTTTATTTAGAACAATTTAAAAGCACTTTATTTGAGCATTTAAGGTTCTCCGTATCTTATGGCTGTTAAAGACAGTAAAAAACTTTACTGCCATATTCACACCCATGAGTGTCGATGTTAAATCTTTGATCAAAGAAGGATTGCACCAATCAGAATCAGCGAAAAGCTAATTTTTCTTTCTTTATCTGCTGGTTAACACTGACACCGATGGCTGTGAACATGGCTGTTTGTGTGCTATTGTTAGTTCAGTAAGGGTTAAAGATTTACATTCATACGTAATTTGCATTTATTTTTATTGTTTCCGTAGGATAATTCCGCCCTTACCACTGGTATGAAGTTTCAAAACTTAAAAAACTGTTCGTCTTCTTGTTTTAAATATGGGGCAAAATAAAATATTTTTTTTCTTCAGGTAACCCAGTTCATTGTGATTGTAAAGTCCGCTGGTTGCAAGACTGGACTAGACGCCATCCGTTTGGGATGCAAGGTCGCACGATGTTAAAATGCTCCACTCCAGAATATTTTCTTGACATTCCCTTAAACCACATTAACACAAGCCAGTTCGCATGCTCCGGACTAACAAACTCTGGACATTCAAAGATAATTGTACCATTTATTTCCATCGTTACATCTTTAACTGCCGTGTTTGTTACTGTAACTTTGGCCCAAGATCAGAATTTCTGATATACACAAAATTGACAACGTACTATAAGCAAAAAATTTTATATTATAGTTTTAATTAACCCAGTTTGGCGTTACTATAAATCAGCTGAAGCATCACCAAAAGTTTTTATGTTGCCGCCAGCATAAGCAACTCTGTGAAATCACTCCTTTACCCGTTGCTTTTTACGTAGGTCGTAGATTTTTCTACTCCGTTTTTTACGCTGTAAACCTTTCAACAAATTAATATTTTGCTGCTTATTCAAAATATTTTTTTTGTATTTTTGAAGGAATGTGAATCATTTTATTTGTTCTTTAAAATTTCCAATTAAATGGGATGTACACTTTTTTTAAAAACACAGCGTGGATTTGTCTAATATAATTTTGATAAAATTTGGTTGTTTTTATATAATTCAATGCAGCAAAATATAATGATCTTCAAAAATTTTCTCTTCACTGTCTTACAATAGTAACATGAACATAATTTTTTAAAGAGTAAATAACAATTCAGCGTTTATTCAAACCACCCTATTTCCAAATATACTAGAGCTACTCTTTTAAACGAAAATTACTGACTGTAAAATATTTATTATTTCCCACTTATATGAAGTTAAAATTTAATCAGGAAGTTATGGTTGAGGTGAAACTTTGTGCAACATGAGGTTTAAAAGCATTTTACATTCAATGAGAATTTTAAGTATTCAAATGAAGGGTACGTATAAATTTATCCTTAATTTCATATTTCTTTGTGTTTTTTTATTATTTGGATATGTTTTCTTTTAAACTTGTTATTTTCCCTTTATCTATAAAGTTTTGATAGTCATTATAAAGAAATTTAGAATAGTTTTGTTTTTTATTTATTTGAAGGGAGAAATTTCTGTTTAAATGTTTTTTATCATTAGTTAGTACTTTAATATTACCTCAGATACAACTTAGGTCGATAAGTATTTTTACTAAAATATTTTGGAACACTTTTAACTTTTCCTATATTAATTAGTTTCAAATTTAAGGTCAGGTTTTAGGTTAGTTTTAGCGCCTTGAGTAGAGTAGTAGAGAAAACTATCTCATCGATTTTTGTCTATCACTCGGGGAAAGGATTCAATTAGAATCACTGAGCTGGCCCTTGAGAAAAATTGAAGCATAGTTTATTTTTTTTTTCCCAATACAATCAACCTATTTGGATACTGACTAGAAAACTCTACCACGAATTTATTGGGGAACATGATAGTGAGAATGATATTATTGAATCGTTGTTAGTTTGAAAAAGTAAATAACTCCAAAAACCAAGTTTTTATAAAATTGAAAAAAAAACTGTTTAGAAGTAATGGAATTTAGTTGTACAGCCACCAAACTTTTACTGGAAATTTACCACTCTTATTTCGAATACAGAACACTCATCGAAAAAATGTAAGTACTACTATGTTCAAAAAATATTTACAGTTGGAAACGTTGATGAATTTATTCCCTTTCTCAAACTAATCAAATTTCAACAGAAATATCTTAAGAACCACATTTTAATCGACAATTAAATTATATTTAAGTCAAAAAAAAATATTAACTACTTTTCCTTCTTTCCTTGGGAAACATACTACCATTTACTGCATACTCTTAAGGCTTTTAGAATGCATGAATATCTGCAATTTATGGAAATTGGAAACGAACAATGAGTTAACATGAATTACAAAAGTTGAATTTAAAATATTTTACAATTTTAAAAACCTTACATAGTACATGCTACTACTACTAATCATATTAACAACATTCATTTAATTAAATGTTTTAGGATAAAACTTATTATTAAGATAAGAGTTTGAGTGAATTATGTTAAAATTACGGTTGTCTTGTCTACTAATGGCACGGTTTCTTTATACTACTACAGAGCATTAGCCTTATACGGTAATACGTATACTTTACATAAAAACTTATAAAAGCATTTCACAGATTAAAAAAAGTATAAAATCACTATATAATATGCAAAAACGCCTTAATTACAACTATTGTGTTTAGTCGTTATTTTTTACCGTACTTACATTACAGTTTTTCCAACTCTAAACCTCTCTTTTCATTTTCCTTCACTCGAGATTATTTCAGATTCTTCTTCAAACATTTTATCTGAATTATTTATTCGATATATAGTTCACATTTTCTAATGGTTAACTCATGAACGTATATTTATTTTTATCTTTCAGTTAATCCTCTTCACTGTGATTACACGTTAAGCTATAATGGAGAAGCTGTTTTATTCATGAACTGTAAAACAATATGTGAAAGCCCCAAAGTTTATCTCGATATTCCCTTTACAAAGCTGGAGCAGCTCATAATATGCCATCAGCGCATCAGCCTAATATCGGCAGCTCAAACACAATCAGCTCTATCATTACCTCTCCTTCATCCTTGCTTCAAGAGAACTTTCATTTTTTTTGTTTCGATCCATTTTTGTAGTTTCAATTTTCATATTTACATAGACGGTAGGATGTACTTAAATTCACTGCAAGTACTAAATTGGAAAAAAATATAGGTTTCACAATTCTGCACGATTCTGTATAAGCACTTTTGAACTGTTCCAAATAGCCAATGCAGTTCTTTCTTTCTGGGATTATTTTTGACGAAACGAAGTTATGTGGACACACATTGGTATACACATATCAAAAAATTTAAATAGTCTTAAATTTTTAATTAAATTTTTAAATTAATTAAATTAAATTAAATTTGGAAAATTTTACACTTTTTGTATTCTATAGAATATAATATTCTATTCTATTCAGATTCTATTTGATTGACTTTATTTTACTACGGATGATATTAAAAATAGTCATTAGAAAGAGAAAATATAAAGACTTTGAGTAAGGATTACATAGTTTAATACGTGTCAGTCTTAAGTAATGTGTAAAATTGTTGAAATAAAACCTTTTTGATAAAATTTTAAGACCGCACAAAATAAAAGCTGCAATATCCTTTTAAGTAGGTACTAATAAACAGATAGTAAATGTTTATAACTTAAGTGTTTTATTGTTACTTAAAAAATAAAATGTTAATAATACGAATTTTATGCTAAAGAAAGTTTGAAATACAGGGTGGCCATAAATAAGGCCAATTAAAATAGTAGAAATTAAAATTTTTTATCATAAATATGTGTTTTTATCCCTTTAGGAAAATAAATTATAATTAAAAGAAAATATAAATAAACCTTATTTTGAATCAAACACTTCAATCTACCATATAAGAAAGTTTCTATTATTACCCGTTTGCTCACCTCAATCTATATTCATGGGGAAAGCTATTTTTCTTTAAAGAAAAGGTTATCGATTTCAGAAACTTTAATAAAATATAACCCCTGTTCTCCCTTTTAAATCAGCGTTGTGTAAATAGTAAAAATCATATATTGAGATAAAGTTACACGGCTGGAGTCATAATAATTATTTAAAATCTCTTCCGGGATCTGCGTTTTTTATCAGCTGACGATGTCCACCCTAGTTGTGGACGAAACGTCCAACATTTTTAGTATTAGACTACGGTCTTCAAGCCCAGAAATAGATTTTAAATAATAAGAATAATATTACTTGGAAATTTTGGGAGGAAATTCTAGGAGTCTAAGCTAGTAAGTGATTGCTAATTTATATCATATAATGTTTAAACTGAAGTAAATTTTTATACTTTTGATGAGCATTTAGAATTAAATATATTTATTCTAAAATTTAAAATTAGTTACATTAATTTTAAAAAAAAGTTATACGAATTCTCACTAGAAAGGAATTTCAATAGTATTCAACAAAAGTTAATCTTAAAGTTTTACAACAATATTTTTTTAGGTTTTACAACAATATTTTTTAAGTATACAGCAGTTAACTTAACAGCATATCATTATATGTAAGATTTGAAAAGTCAGACTGGATTTGGATTTGAATTTGATGTTAAAATAAAATAAAAACTTAAAGAAAACTTAAGTTCCAAAGCTTAATTAAAAGCTTAAAGACTTTTTGTGTAAATTGGTTTCATTTTATCGCCTTAGTTAATGTTCTAAATTAATTTTTCTGTCTATATTCATGAGATAGTCCACTTAAAAAAGAACAAACCTAGGACAAATTGCATAAAAATATTATTTCAACGATTTTCACTTCTTTCCAAAAATGTGTCTGTTAAATATTTTAAAATTAAACACCTCCATCATTCCTTTTTTGCCTAACAATAAATACAGAACGCATTTCAATACATGAGCTACTCGGAAAACGATAGACTTTCAAGCAGAGTAACAATCGAAACCCATGGAAAAAGCAGGAAACTTATTCCAAAACTTTCTGGTATTGCCACAATCCAGAAATACCGCTTCCCCACTGTCTCACAAGGGGACAAACAAACAAAAAAAACTTTTCCGTTCTGCATCTCAGAAAAAAAAACCAACTGACCTACATCATACCCATATTTACACCTTCGCCTAGCTCTCTCCAAACCCACATTCTGACACCTCACCGAAACGAGAATTCAAATGGAATCCCAGGTAAGCAGCATGCCGGACAAAACATCGCTATCAGACAAGCCGTTGCTAGGCAACGGGACCGAGGCTTCTTCCCCGACTTCCGTTGTTTGCCGTGAGCGCTTCCGTCCCTGAGATGCTGGAAGATGAAAGTTGGGTATTACCAACTGGAGTGCGGAGAGATAGAAGGTGTGGTGCATCAACCGTTTCCGTGCTTTCATCTCGGGGGTGGGTAATATACGGCATGGAGGTGTCCCTGTGAATGGGGGTGGTACTTAATGTATGGTTATGTAGTACACACACAGCAGCAGTATTTCAAGAGAGTTCTTTTTGTACAGAAATCTATTTTTAGATATGATTTCCAAATTTTTCTAAGAGTCAAAAATAGAGGGATTCTGATTCTTTGTATCATTTTTTTTTTACTTAATTTTTTAAAAATGTAAAAAGAGGTTTAAAGTCTTGTTGTATTATCCAAAACAGAGACTTGGCATTATTTTTAAGGGTAGGACGGTTTTAAAAGAAAATACATTGTCTGTGTTTGAAACGTAACTAATATTAATGTCTGTGTTTATACCTATTTCAAAATTCTACCCTAATTATACTAACTTTACTTTTTTTTGTATAGGTGAAATTAAACTCTTCACAAATTGAAGAATTCCTTTCCATATGATTGACCGTCTCTGTTTAATAAATCCAAATCTACGCCTAGATTTGTTCAAACAAAATCTCACCTACACGTTTCTATTAAAACTTTTAACTGTGGGAAAAAATGTAATTTTGTGTATTTTATTATCTTTTCGAGAATATATAGTTAACGAATTTATAATGAAGTTTCGTTCACATACTAAACTGAAAACAAATTATAAGACCTTGTGATTATCGCTGCTTTTATTAATAAAATTTTCACTATTTTGAAAATTTAAGCCATTTTTCTCCTCGGTTTACTCTATAATTAATAATTACCTGTAAACAGAAATAAAATTTATTAAAGCATCAAAGAAGAAAAACTTGAAGAAGAATGAAGCAAAAGAATTCAAATATTACGTTTATTCCACGCATACTACACTCAAAAAGCTAAATATTTTCAAAATGATAGTTTTTTCCCCTAATCCCAATATTGAATCCTTTTTCCCAGCTAAATATTCAAAGAACAAAACAAAAATTCTGTTCACATAGAAACACCGTTTGTCCCCAACCCACTTTCCCTGTCCTTTCCATCACCTCTTCGTGCATTTTGCATGACTTAATTACCACCATCTTGAATGCATTAGTTAGCTTCTATCGAATCATAAATGAAAATATCCCTTCCGGAAATCCCGAGCCATAATCGAATTCCCTGCCCCGATAAAAAGACAAAACAGAATTCCATCGCAGCCAAAGCGTGAAGCTATAGGAGGGGATCCCTTCGGCCCTAAAAGCCTTAATGCATTACACAAAGAACCCTGCTGACTGGCCGCGATGAAATAATAGAGATTGGCAGCAAACGCATTGCCTCGCCTTCAATATGTAAAGAGGAAGAAGCAAACGGCTCCCGCTCAACTTGAGGGTGTAATGTGTTTTATTCCCTGTTGAGGAGTTCGCGTCTTGCCACTAAATTAATACTGGAGTCGCCAACCAGAGTTGCTGAAGCGGCCCTATAAATAACTGACTTATAGAGTCACGGTCGCTTGACAACTTACCGTACAATCATGAATATTAATGTTGGGAAATGACATTGGTAGCATTAATATCCAGAGGAGATCAACAAAGAAATCAACAAAGAAAAGGTTCTAATTGAAGCCAAATATATTAAATCATAGTATCTCTCTGTTAGTGGTGGTTTAAAGCTTTAAAAAATTATCTTAAAAGTATAATTTTGAACTTCATCTAAAGCTAACTCATAATATTATATTCTGTAATAATAGTAGTTATTGAATCATATTGAACTCTTGTCTGCCTGAGTGAGAAAAGAACCACTAATGTGACTTGGAAAAGTTTTACGAACATTACCTTTTAGTATATTACTATTTTAAATGTAAATTATTTTGATACAGGATAAACGGAAAGTCCGTAGATATTTTCCTAAAATCTCTGTATTCCAAAAAAAAATGGAAATGTCTATTTGGACGGCAAAACAAACTCATGCGCCGTAGGTCTAATAGTATGTCCAATCAGAACCGTTGCCAGGCAGTTTCCGGGTAAAAAAGAGTAGAGTTTAGTTGTATATTTGCCGGCCAAATAGACAGTGCCTTCTAAAATAAGCTTTTGGTGAACGGTTTCCATAGAAAAACATTTTAATTACTGAACCGAATTACACATTTATGGAATCGAAATGTCCGAATTCTTTCGAGGATGTGCATAAAGCTGTTGGATTTTTTAAAAAAAAAATCTCACTCAGTTTTAAAATATTTCAAGCTCCCTAAAAGGCTACCTCAAAGTTCGTCTACGTCCCACTTAGTCCGAAGGTGATGTTCCTCAGATGTAAATTTTGTGACGAACGGGGATGATCCCCAGGGTGTACCAAATGTGGATGGCCCACACCTAAACCTCCAACACGGAGGTGAGCGGCGAAGTCGACCCTTCCGGCAGGTGCGGCGGAATCCCCCTCATGACCGAAATCGAACTCATACTTCAGAAAGAAATTATTTTGCCTACATTCAAAAGATAAAAAATCTTTGAAAAATTTAAATTTTCAAACAAATTTTTTTTTAAATTTAAATTTTGCTGTAGAGATTTTTAAAATATGTTTTTATGGTAACTTTTAATGCTGATGTCGAATATCGAGCCAATTTTGAGGTAAAATTTTAAAAAGGAGTGAAAAAATTTAAAAACCGACAAAATATTACTAAAATAATATAAGCTTAAAGTTTCAGACAAATTGCCACCTATTTCTTTTTTAAAAGGATTTTTGATACAATTCATTTTAGAAAGCTAGCTCCTAGAATGTACTAGAATGTTTTTCCAAAAAAATTAATTTAAAAAATTAATTTGTAAGTACATTGAAGTAAGAATTTTTACCATTGAATTATAATATTGAACTTAAGTCCTGTTCAAGAGCCAGTCGTGATGATAACATGACTCTAAACATGACAAAACTTTTCTCCCAAACTCTTTATTACTATATTGAAAGTGTGGAGGGAAAACCGGAACAACGAAAACTAAACAAATTAATGACTTGTAGTATGGAATTTTTTTTTCTATGAGAGTTTTGTACCGTTTCGCCCTGCTGTTTCGATTTACCCAATTGTACGGCATAATTCAAAATATTATTCACCAAGCAAAGTTCTAATTCGAACATAAACATTTTATATTTAATTGTGATTCAACATCAAAGAAATATTAATATTTATAAAAAATGCATAATTAAGTAAAAAATTCTTAAAATGTTTAGTTTATTTTTTCTTAAAAATTAATGTTTTATAAAAAAATTAAATTTGCTTAATTAAAATCAAAGTAAAATGTTTAAAAAGGTATGTGTTTTAAATTTCAACTCTATATCTTGAACTGTTCTTAACTTATCTAGAGGGGGACAGAAAAAGTTGAATCTTATTATTATCTTCGGAAAAAAGGGTCTTTATATTTAAAAAGATAAAGCAGTATAAATTTCCTCCTCCTGCTCTCTTGAGATCACCCAATGGGAAAATTTGGGACCTGAGATCGGGGGAAGGTGGGCGGTGCAGAAAAATAAGAAATATTCTGTTTTAGTTTGTTTAATCAGATTCCTAAATGGACTCTAACCGTCTGACGTCACACGGAACCAACACGTGACCTACTGAACTTGCGATTGGTTACCACAGATACTACACTAGTAGATCTGAAGTCTCGAACCAGATAGGCGGTTAGAGTCCATTGAGAAAATTCATGGCATTGGTAAATTTAAAGTTTTGTAATGTTCTCTTTAGCGATCTCTGAACAAAAACTCAAAAATAACGTTGCTAAGGCTGTTGTTAAGTAAGCATCCATTAGAGCATTCGCACATGACGTCACTTGGAGGACAAAATCAACGTTGCTAAGGCTGTTGTTAGGGGCGGGACATAGAAGTATCCAATAGCAGCATTCGCACATGACGTCACTTGGCGAATAAACAACAGAAGGCCGTTGTCAAAAACAACGTTGCTAAGGCCGTTGTTAAGTTCGAGTCTGAGTCAGTAAAAATTCTGTTGTGTCTATCTTTCTTGACGGAGGTTTATAAGCGGATCCTTTTGAGATCAAGAACACAGACCGGAAAATATAATATGATAATATGTAACCAATCTACAACAAATCTGGTTACCATGACAACCAAATGTTCCTTCTTTTCTCATTATGGTTGAGAGTTTCAATTTTTTCGATACAGTCGCTTTGATATTTGATTTTGTAAAGTATTTGTACTCTCATCAAGGTAAGAAAATTTGTTTAAAAATTGTATGTTGTGAATTTGTATTTTTTAATTGTATATTTCTCAAGTGTTGTTGGCAACATCATATAAGAACAATATTTGTTTTGATATTTGAACAATCGAACTAGCGCGAATCTGAAGATTTGTTCTGATTCATGAAATATATTTTTACCTCACTTTTGTGTTTTTATATTACTTATGCATAGTTTTGTTACGATAAAGTTCCCTATTTAATGCTGATTGAACTAGAATGCAGTGTTCCATTTTGAGTCAGTATCCTTGAATAAATCTCCTCCTTGCTAAACTGCTGTTTTAGTAGAGTTTCCTCAGGCGTTATACCTACCTAGATTTCAAAATCAATTCAGTATAATGGCAGATACTAGTAATTCTAGACACTTATCTCGAGGCTCCAAGCGTCAAAGTGCATCTTCTGAAAACCAAATCAGCAAGAAGATTCGAAGTTGTGAAAAAGCTGGGTGTAATTTGTATTCTCCATCTTGCTGCTTAGAAACCAATAATGGTTGTGCTTTCTCTGGATATACGTCTCGTTGGTACCATATGTCTAATGGTGAACATTTTTGTAATAACTGTTTCGAATTTTACTACAGGCCTACTAAAGAAGGTAATAGTCAATTCAACAAATGGACTCAAGAGTGGGCAGAATCAGCTCGTGTTATCAAGCCGTCATTGAAGCGCTTTGCGGCTAGTACATTGCTGCCTTATTGGTTTAAGTGCACGAATTCTAAGTGTGGGAAATGGAGAAAAGTTTTTACACCCGAAATACCTGAATTTGAATTCATTAGGAATTTCAAATGTATCTCAAGTCCAGAGAATGAAAAGCCATGTGATGTAGCTGAAGACTTAAATGTTAGTCTTGCATTAATGCCTAGATTAATGGATCATCTTACAGAAGAACCCCTTCTCCAAAAATCTGCTGCTGCTTTTTACTTGCAACGCTTTCTTCCCGAAGATGTGGGAATGTGCCCTATTAGTCCTGTTACCCCAGCTGTTGGAGTAATAGAGGACATTGAACTGTTTGATATTAATCAGAGGGGTGAGTCTTGCATTTGGGTTAAGCCAGATCTCCTCGATTCAGATGATGTTAAACATGCTTCAAAAATTTCTCTCAAACATCCTATATACCTGGGTTTAAGAAACCTGCTTGTTACCCTGTGGAATCTGACACCATCTCAGTGGCTCACCATTGAAAGAGCTAGTCCTTATATCATCTGTCGAGGTTTAGTAAGGATTTATCTTGTATCTGCTGCAGAGAAAATTCTTGATTTTATCACTAGAAAAGCAATCATAAACCATGGAATCATTCAAAATCCCAAGCCTGTTGAGAAAGAGCAGCAAGTTCTTGTGATAGGTGCTGGTGTGGCTGGCTTGGCAGCTGCAAGCCATCTTCAAAACCTTGGCCTGAATGTAACTGTGTATGAAGCTAAATCCTCCCCTGGTGGGCGTGTAAAAGATGATCCTGTAGTCGGGATGGGGGCTTTTTTCATTCAAGGAGTTTTGAACAATCCTTTTATTACCTTATGCATGCAAGCTGGAGTTGAGTATCATGCTTTAGAGAGCAAACTTGTGATATTTGATATTAAAGGGGATGTTGTTCCTAATAATATAGTGCAAAGGGCACAACATGAAGTAAGTGGTCTACTTCATGGGGCAGTTGAATCTGTATCGGTTGGAACCGTAGACCCTAAATGTCAGGATATTATCATGGATAACTGCTATGCAATGAAAGCTAACACGCAGTTTTGCAGAGAGCCTACAGTTTTCAGTCAAATATTGTCATGCCTTGAAATAGACTTGAAAGCAGATTTCAATGATCTTTCATTAAGAAATTTTGAATTTCCTAATGCTCTTTGTGGAGAGGAGGCATTTATTCCAGGTGGTTTAAATGTGCTCTTGGACAAACTTTCTGATAATCTAAATATTGTTTATGACAAAGAAGTTCAAAAAATTGACTACAATAGTGATATGGTAGAAGTAAGTTCTTCTGATGGGGATGCTACTATTTTTGACAAAGTCATAGTAACTGTCCCTGTATCTGTACTTCGATCAGGATCAGTTCAATTTTCGCCAAGTTTACCTGATTATAAGTGTAAGGCAATGACGGATATAGGGGACTTTTACTGTGAGAAAGTCATTTTAGAATTCCCTAATCGATTTTGGACCAAAAGCCATACTGAAGCATTTTCAAAATTTGCAATACTTAGTTCAGACCAGGTGTTTGAGTTATTTTATGATGTAACCAATGAAAGAAAAGATTGCACTCCAACATTAATGTGTTGGGTTTCTCAAGAATCAATTCCAGTCATCAAAGATCTCACTGATGCAGAAGTGGTGAGCGAGTGCTTATCTGTCCTCAAAACTGCATTCTCTGATAGTGTTCCTTCTCCAACATCTTATTGTGTGACACATTGGAGTGATGAGCAGTTTGGAAACTCTTTTGGAAGCTATCCTAAAGTTGGAAGTAGCTTTTCCACCTTCAATGATTTAGCTAAGTCTTTAGGCAATAAAGTGTACTTTGCAGGTGAAGCTACAATCAAGAATATTCTGAGTACTGTAACTGGAGCTTATTTAAGTGGCCTTAGAGAAGCTGCTAATGTTATGCAAGATTTATGTGATTAATTGGGCTACATCATTGTAACTTAAAGATCTAGTTACTAGTTGGTTAACTAAAAGACCTTGTTAATGTATTAAAATTGTTCATTCCATGGCAGAATTTTAGTGTAATTTTAAATCCATTAGACAGAGACTCATCATAAGAAACATGAAATATTTTAAATCATTGCCAGTATATGTATTTATTTATAAATACAAAATTTATTGGTTCAATTCCATTAGAGTTCCCGCTAAATATCACCCAGTTCTTTTGGACGCCCTATATTCAAATAGCAACCAATTTTTCTGACTTTTATTAATAAACTGAATAGTTATTGATCTAATTAAACTTTTTAATTCAGGAGTTTGAAATTATTTATGAATATTTCTAAATTCTATGTTGTCTAAACGAATGGTGATATTTAGCGGGAACTCTTAACAGAGTTGTACCAATTTATTTTATGACTTAAAGGATCCTAAGCCAAAAGAAAACTACTTAACTCTAAAGGGGCCCACAGACGAGCAACTTGGTCGTCAACCAGGTTGATGCTTTTCCCACAGACGGCCAACCTGGTCGTCAACCAGAATGTAAACAATGAAGAAAAAATTAATCAGATTGTAACAAATTAATATATTTTGATACTTTAAATGCAAAATTATATTTTATTTAATTATTCTCTCGAGCTAGAATTATATTATTTTAATTTTTTTGCTTAGTTTTTTTTATTTTCCTAATAACATGTTCCGATTAAGCTCCGCCCACCAAGTTGACGATCAGATCATCAACCTGAAATTCAATCATCAACTTCCCCACAGACGGCCAACTTGGTTGAAAACTTGCTCAAATTGACAACCCGGTTGACGACCAAGTTGCTCGTCTGTGGGCCCCTTAAGAAAAGAAACTAAGAAACCTACTTACTCACTACTTAAAAACAAATAATAATAGAAGTTACCAATTATTTCATCACAGGAATCATTCATATTAATATAGATAGAATACAATGTAATACAGTACAGTGTTAATTCTAATACTTAAGGATTAGTCGGGCGTAAGCATCAGGTTATATGCTAAATAACTAAAAATAATCAAAATGTAACACCAATAAAATATCTCAACTAACAATGTTTCTGTTAGTTTTTGTTATATGTGTATGTGTAATATTAATAAAGTGTTGCCAATATAGTCCGAATGGAGAGATTTGCGCCCGGTTAATCCTAAAGTACCTAGATTAATTTTTTCTATAAATATTAATTTCTTTATAGAACTGAATGAATTATAATTCTTTTCAATTTCACTTCATGACTTTACCTACAAAAGCACCAAGTTGATCTCTGATAGCTAAAAAGTGTCCAGGTACTACTACTTCTATGTGTCGACTGTGCTGCTGAAAACAAATACATAGCCGAAGCCCATTAACGGGGCCACTGAAACTGACAGTCAACTGGATAATGCATAATAACCAGTGTCTGTTTACATTAATTATTCATTTAAAGTGTGGATGTATTCATTGTATTAATCCAAAAAAATAATTGTAACCCATTTTCCAAATGAATGCAAGCAATAATAATCCCCCTATTTAAAAAATTCATTAAGTACATCAAATATAACCAAATTTTTTTTTTGTTACCATCATATTGATCAAAATATATGTACAATTTGTCAGACTTATTTCAGTTGGTGTGCTATTTTGACTATATTTTTAATATTTGAAGTTTTGGAGAGTGGAGTGGTTTTTAACTGGGTAGATAATGGAAGGTTCTGAATTTTTAATATATTGTATACTTATTAAACCTTATTTTCTTTTTCCTTTTCCAGATCTAGTAACTTAAGCACTGAGTACATTGGCTATGAGTTTTATTTGTGGGAAAAGGGTCCACACCCCAACTTAATAAGTTACCAATTCCTTTGTCTTATGGAGACATTAAAAAATGGGTACTAAAGGATTAGCCGGGATCAATTCAAATGTCTCCAATCGGACTATATTAGCAAAGTTTTACTATTTATATCCAAAAATATAACAAAAGTTATAAGAAATGACCGTGGGGTTTAAACTCGAAGGAGTACCTAGTCCCTAAGGACTTCAAACTCCTGTCGACTGCGCTCCGCTGTGCGGAGCGCATGCTTGACTTATCTTGAGGCTGGTGGCCGAAGCCACAGTATAACTTACAAAAGTTTTAAGAAATGTTGCTAGTTGAGATATTTTAATGGTGTTTCATTTCGATATTTGTTTATTTTTGTCATAAAAATTTACCCCTGCATTCGGCTGATCCTAAAGTACCAAAAAGTTTTATATTTTTTGTAAAAATGCATTTTTCATATCATTTAAAACTTTATTATTTAAGATCATAACTATGAGACTGACTTAAAACAAACTGTTTTCCTATTGTAATTTTTACCTGTCCTTTTAATTATTTTCATGTCATAAAAAATGTATATATTAGTAAACTTCTCAAAGATCTTTTGATTTCCATTTCCCACTTTTATGGATTTTCAGCTCTGTCCTTTTTTATGAGAATAAAAATACACTTAAAAAATTTTGTCTTCTCTTTGAATATCTTCTTTATTTTTAATTAGAAAATTTGGTACTTACGTATTATCCCGTCGACCGTGACGCTTAATCCGAAAACTTATCAAATCTCATTGACTTTATTATTACTGTGCCTCTGAATTAGACGGCCGCTGAACGGTCGACGGGATAATACGTAAGTACCGAAAATTTATATTTAACTTTGAAATCAGTTTGAATGTACTACATTACTAGATGATGTTAAAGAAATTCACAATTCTTGTAGTAATTTATTTAAATTTAAATATTTACATCTCTTAGTTAAATTAGTTCATCTCTTACATCATTACTCTTAATTTACATCTCTTAGTTTAGTTTATTGTTCACGAAATTGGAAAGTCTACTTGATGAAAACTTTAGTACTAAATCTGAATTGTATAAAAATTCTGAGATATTTTAATACAACTTGGGGTTTTTCTTGTATCTCATTAGGCCAATTATATATTAGACTCTCAACTGTCACAAATAGGTCCTGAAGAATATCTACAGCTGTAATCTAATGTTTCAAACTGAATGTATCAGAGGCCTAAATTAGTATTTATTCTTACTTGGATTTAAGAGTTATATCATTTTTTAATACTGTTTTCTAATCAATATTTTTAATGATTAAAATCATAATTATTGCTTGAGTTTTTAGGTAGACACCATGTCTGATGATAGGAACTATGAAACTACAGAAACATCTGAATGCTCTGAAGTTGAACATTCTTCAGAAAAAAGTTTTCATGAATCTAAGGTTTTGGTACATGATTCTAATGCTGCCAAAAGTGAAGCAGAGAATGAAGAATGTTTTGAAGACTTCAAAACAAAAGTAAGGTGTACATCTCCTGCTCAACCCACCCACATTTAACTTGCTGTAATGAATTAAAATGTGAAATAAAAAATGGGGAAATAGTACTGGTACAAATTTTGAATCAGGAAAAAATCTTAAATTTTCTCCCTCTCTATGATACATAAAGCTTGTGTTAAGTAAACAATGCATTTTTCTGTATGTGTATATCAAACCCCATTTCATACACAATGATACAATTTTTTTTTCTCCGAAATTTTGCTTTATTGGCTTATGCCCATTGCTATTGGGTATGGTTGTGGAGGGATTTGCTATAGCTTAATAAATGTTCAGAACTTATTACTATTCCTTTAATTCATGTGATATATATTGTATACAGTAAAACACTTAAAAAGTCTTTAAATTTGCATGAAAGTCGGATAATTTATATTTACAGGTATGCCTTGCCTGTTTTAAATATTGTTTTTTTTTTTTTTTCTTTAGGTTGAAATTTTGGTGGAATTGGGAAGTGAAAATCTTAGGTCTTTCACACTGTCGGATTGCTATACAAATGATAAGCCTGGAATGCAGCTTGAAATTTTACCCAAAATCATTTTTGACTCCGTGGATGATGAAGCTGACTTAGATGAAATAGATTTGCCAAAGCCAGTTTATCGACTGACTGTTGATTGTGGTACTCAAGTATGATGATTTATGATTTAATTGAGTTTATATAATAGCTTGTGTTTGAATTAGCAATTGTTTTTTATAACTTGTATATTTCAAGGCTTCAGTTGAGTATAAAAGCAGTAAGGCTCAAACTACAAGAAGCAAGCAAGTTAATTCATGGTCACAGTATGAGCCACGCTTGTGCACAGATGAAGAAGTTTCTCAAAATCTAGATAATCCATCCTTTGCTTTATTTAAAGATGTAGCTGAAGAAAGGTGATTAATTCATCTTTTATTAAGACAGTAAACATGCTAGTGTTATAATTTGCAATTAACTCCTTAAAAATTCTTACATTTTGACAGAAAAATATAATTATCATTATATGCTAAATATATTTACATTAAACAAATGTGGTTTTTTAGTATTCTAGATTCCATAGCTCATAATAGCATAGCTGATAGCTTTTTCTATGATTTATCATCATTGTATCATGAAGACGTCCTCTTAGAAAAAGAAGAACTTACATTATCTGTAAGTTCCACCTCATCTGATCTAAAATAAATTAACCTTACTTAATGTCTATATCTGACTTCATGAATATCCCTATTTGTAGATAAGTGGTTCTTTCTCATGTTCTGAGAGTGAAAATGAAGATAGAATGATTAGCTGTGTTGCATGGCATCCTGTTCATAATGGTAATGATTTAATAATAGTATTTAGAATTTTATTTTATTTGTATTGTGTAGTAGTGTGTATTTTTTGTACTTATTGGTTGAATCTGAACTATAAAAATTCAACTGACTAAATTTGGGGATCAAGTGATTTTTTTTAGCTCAAGAGACTCTATTCATTATTTCTTTTTTAAAATTAACTTCATATTGTATACTGTTGTATGTGAACACTCCATCTATGCTTACTTTATGGATAAATTCACTTAATCTTGAAGAAACCCACACTATTTCTGAAAAAAAAAAAAAAAAACAGTTTTCCTTGGGTTTTTCTGGGTTTATTAAAAAGAATCACCTAATATAAACGCAGCTAATGATTCTGTCTAACAATATTGAGATACCTGCTTGGAACATAAATCCCACCCATAGTTACTTTTACCCATGTTACTTTTTTGTGTTAAGAAATTAACATTTATTTTGTATCTGGTGTCTAAAAATATTTGGTCAAATCCCTCCATGAAACAAACAGGGTTCTCTGCTTTTCTATGTTTTTAATTCAAAAACCATTGGACATATAAAAACCCACTCCCTAAAGTTTAAAAAAATACAGTTAAACATGTAAAAAATAACCTTGTAGAATGAAAAAAATACACTTTTACTAAAAAAACACAAACCCACATTTTGTTGAAAAAAAAAACTTTTAATTTGAAAGATTTTGTTATATTTAAAAAAAACTCTTTTAGGTCAGATTCACTTTTGAAAAAACCCATTTACTTTAAAGAAAACCCCCCTAAATTTTGAAGAAAAAAAAACACTATTTCTGAAAAAAAGATTTCCTATGGATTTTTTCAGAGTTTTATTGAAAAAAATCCAGGTTTTTGCTAACCCTGATTACAACTGTAGCTTTCTCCACAACCCAGTTTAAATTTTTAAGTGATGTGTTTTTAAAACTTGCTTTATACCACCTCAGATATATTTGTTGCCTCAACTGTAAGCTGCATACCATTTGAAGAAAGAACAAACAATTTGCTGTCAACAAAATCTGATTCTACTCTGTTTTACATGTGGAGTGAGAAAAACCAGTTTTTTCCTAAGGTAAGACAAAACTTATCATTAGTGAAAATGTTGAAACTAAATCCAGAAAGCAAATATTTTTTAGATTATGTTAAGGTGGAGCATTAGAAAATCTTCACAAATTAATAGATGAGTTGGTTCTAAATGGTATTATTTTTTACTTGGCTCCTTTTAGAATAGTTATTCAAAAAAAAATATTTTTTCTTGAATAAATTAGGATTGTAATTATTTTTTTCTTTTTTTTTTTTAATTCAAAATGTTACTTATTCTTACCTTTTTCTTTTTCTCTAAGCTTAAACTAGAATACTTTGATGACATCCAAGTTCTAAAATTTAATAGAAGTTTGCCCAATTTGATTGCGGGTGGTAGTTTGACTGGTCAACTTGTTTTGTGGGACCTGCAAAAAGAGATATCACACATAGAACAAGTTTCAGACGACCCTTCCACCACAATGGTAATTTTTTACTCTTTAGTTTTTCTCAACTATATTTATATTCAACTACAAGAAACTGTTTTCTTTCAAAATATTGTATTAAAACCTATTTAAAGCTGATGTAAATATTTTTTCATGATATCCCAGGAAATCTGTTTTTTATTTAACACCAAGAAGCTCAGAATTCTAGATTTTTCCAGTGATTTTATGCATTATCTATTTGTTGAAGAAGGAGGTTTAATTTTGTGGTTAAGTTTTGAGTTGGTGAAATTCAGAAAAAAAATGTAATGCAGTTTCAGTGGAATATGATAGGGGTAAACTCATTCAAATAACAATTATTTTTTTTCTAAGAAATAAGCAAACATCTCAATGTTTACAAAATATTGTTTTCAGTTATATCAAACTAAAAATTATCAAATTTTAGAAAAAATGCATGAAATTCTAGTATGATATATTATATTTGTAAGTTTCTAGAGCACCTTTATCAGTTTTTCGTATGGTAGAAAGGCCATATTTTTCTAAGATTTCCTGTACCTCATTTTTAATATTGGAATAATTTTTAGAAACAATTCATTGCTGCTCCTGTTGTCCGGTGCTGTGCTGTTTCTAATATGGACAGTTCCCAAAAGCATGGAATCACTGATCTTCAGTGGATACCCAAACCCTTTGAAGTGTGTTCTTAATCCTTGATGTTTTCTTTTGTTGGTTTCTAATTAATAAAGTAACTAAAAATATGTTTTAATTTCTCTATTCAGGTATCATTACGTGGTAATGTTAAGAAAAATACTCTAAATGCTTCTTATCAGCTTGTAACATGCGGGTTGGATGGGTAATGTAAAAATTCTAAATATCTAAAAACTTGTTTTCTCTATATAACATTAAGAAATTTGAAAATAATTAATACTTAGAATATTAAAATTTGTAGGTATACTAGTATAATTAATAATATAAACTACATTAAAAAACAACTTAAATTGTGGTCATTTATGATCAGAATAGAATGAAAACATGTGAAATTCTGAACTTCCATTGTGTTTTTCATAATCTAAGTTTCATTAGTTTTCCCATTTAAAATAGAGTAGAATCATTTATCAGTTCAGCAAATGAATGCAAACAAATTTAATGGTGCATTGCATTAATAACAACATTAATTACTGATCCATAATTCAAATAAAATGTAAAACAAAAATGTTGTAATCCTTTCTCTTCATTGTAATAATACCCCCCTCTAATTAACTAAGACTACTTTTTATTGCCTACTTTGAATTCAAATGTGAGGTTAACTGAAACCTTCTTAATTATTTTTGTTTTAACTGTATTATTGTTAACATCTCAAGATTCATTTGAGTCTATCTTTAGTCTTTTACAGTTTTGGGACTTGAAGTTTGGTTTTTTTATGAAACCTGGACATCCTGGCCCCCAAAAGTTTCAGCATTTGGATGGTGTTTGGGACCCCTTTCATGTGGTAAATTAAATATTCTATAATTATTTGCAGATATGTACATAGTGGTAGGATAATAATAATACTTTGGTTTACAAATTTGACGTTATGTAGTTTTCATAATTTCACTAGAAATCTTAAATAGCATTTGAAAAACTGTTCATATTTTTTGAATGTCAAATTCAGGAAAAGAAAATGATCAAATTAGTAATTTTATCCAGGAAATGTCAATGTTATCCAACAAAAAATATTAGTAGTCAGATTTACGGAAGCTAATTTGCCGTGTTAAATAACTTGTAATTGCACCTCTGTGAGGTTTACTACCTCACAAAGAAGCAAGGTTTCCAAGGGTCAGGAAAAACCTGGAAAAGTCGGGAAATTTAATTTTTCACCAAAAAAGTCAGGGAAAATTGCTCATTTTGCCAAAAACCTGGAAAATTATACAGAATACCTGGAAAATGATCAATTTTTAATGTTTGTATCTCATTTTTGGCTCTAGAAAGTAAAAAATAAACTATTTATGGAAAATATATGTTTGAAAAAGCTAGAAATATCAGAAAAATACTGTGAGTTGCTAGGGGTTTTTTACAGAAAAATCTTCAAAATTAACCTGAAAAAGTGGGGGAATTTTATATCTAAAATTGAGGAGAAGGATATTTGGCTAAATTAGTTATTAAAATAATAACAACTATATTTTTTAATTAATCTTTAGAGGGTAAGTTTTTTCATTATGGTTTTTTTCAATCAAACATGTTATTCAGTTAATTTTGTTATTGAGTAGTTGAGCATAGCAGAGACATATGCTGACTATGGGGAGTCGCTATGGGGCATATTAATACTGCATATTTTAAAACTATTTAATTCCAGGTAGAGGTTTTTGCACCAGAAAGCAGAAAACGCAAAGCATTGACCTGTTTTACTTTAAGGACCAGTTATCAGTTTGAAAATAAAGGTACTTTTTTTTAATATCCTTTTAACCTTTATGTGTCCTTTTTAATATCTCTTTAAGTTTAAAGTTTTAAAATTATCTTTTTTGGGGGGTATTTGTAGGAAATTTAAGTGATACTTTAGATCCCAAAACTGGTGAGATTGATTCCGGTGAAACAAGTGAAATAGATATCATGAGTACTGAATTCTATGGAGGCTGTGATGTAAGTTTTAGTTTTTATTTTACTAATCCCTTTTCTATGTAATCCCTTTTTATAATGTAATTTCTATTACATTAAACACTTACGTTGTGCTTAATATAGTCTATTTAAACCTTGTGGTTCATTCTTTTTTACAGAGTTGCTAAACTGCCTCCTTACTATTATTTTGTGTAATTATTTTTCCCCACCTCAGGAATTGTCAAAGATTTTATTTATATGAAAAAAGATCCTTCCTTCCTCACTTTTTTCTTTATTGGGAGAGTGTAGTTCTTGTTCTACCTCTTTTTAAACATGAAATAGTACCAGGAAACTTCCGTAACTGGACACTGACACTCAAACTGGCAATATGTTTCTAATTTGCATTTTAATTGCCATATTTTGAAGAAAAACTGAAATATAAATAAAATAATTTTCTATTGGTGATTTCCCATACTTTCATTGAGACCAACATTATTTATATGGAGATATATTCAATATGCTTTTCAAGTGCTTTTGTAAATTAAGTTTACTATACCAGACAGCAACTTAAGTTGACCCTATGATGTCGCTCACAAACAAAGTAGTTTGAATTTTGAGTGAAATGAAGAATGTCAATTCAAAAATATTATTACTTTGTTAAACCCTTGTATATGTAGTGCTTTTCAATCACGATTTGCGTACCAAAACTTCTCCTAGAAACCCGACAGGCTTTGTGTTAACCGATTTCTTCTTCGGCGTTTGTGACGTACTGGGTTCAAGAAACATTGCTGTCAAGTATATAACAAAATAGTAATTGTGTTTAATATTTGTTTTGTTCTTAAGGATGGAATGATTCTTTGTGGAAATTTCAAGCTTATAAGAGATGAAGCAGGAAAATTCATTGGTATGTTAATAGTGGGAAATAGAAGCTTTGTTTTGTATTCCATTCACATACCATAAAAGAGCCTGACTTTTTTCCCCACTTAATTTAAGTATGTATTATTTTGTATGACAATATGGTCAGGCAAAAGTGGGAGTCTTAATCTATAGATGGACATCTAAGATTTATGAAACCATTATTGAAAAAAAAACACTTGATGTAGTGGTTCTGGTGCAATAACAGTTCCTAGGAAAAGTTTAACTGATCCATATTTCTTCAACCATGTTGTGCTTATGTAAATATTAATAAATACTACAGCAAAAATTTAACAATATTTTCTCCCAAATTTCAGACCCAATAAACTATAAATAATTATCAATTATATCTTAGTATATAAGTTTAATTCATCTAAAAGTATCATACCTTGTAAATTATAATTAAGAGGCACTTAAAAATTTCTTATCATTAAATTTGTTCACTAATTTTTGAAGATAGTTTTATGTTTACAGTTAAACATCCAGATTATTATAAATCTCCACACAACAGCTCAATTTCTGTATTGGCATGCTCACCATTTATCCCAAATACCTTCTTGAGTGCTGGAGGCAAATGTTTTGCTGTTTGGGAGCACAACATTAAGGTAATACATTTATAAATTTTGTAAGCACAAGTTAGAGGTGTACATAAGGAGCCCCAAAACTTGAACTAAATGTACCAAAACTAGTTAAAACCCTGTTTTAAGGGTCAAATTTCCAAACATTTTTCTGAGGGAGGACCCCTGACCCCCTTTTGTACTTGGACCTTTATTTTTCACAATTTTTTATTTTAAGTTCTACAAGATTCAAATCCTACCTAAAAATATATTAAAAAGCTACATTGAACCTTTTAAATATGCATGGGGGCTAAGGGATAATTTTGGGTCCTCTCCCAGGTGCAAAAATCTAGCTTTGGGCCTGATTATGACAATTTTTTTTTAGGATATCTGGGCCCCTCCCAGAATAAACTTCTATATACTCCACTGCCACAAGTTCTATCAGTAATATTTATTTTGAATTGTTTGCTTAGGAAGAACCTGTACTTCTTAGACAGAGATCATCATACATCACTAGTGGGAAGTGGTCTTCAAGTAGACCAGCTGTATTCATTTTAGGATATACTGATGGCTCAGTGGAAGTGTGGGACCTATTACACAATCTTTATGAACCATATGTATTTTACTACATGTCAACATCAGAAATTTTATCCTCATCTATACAATGCATATCAGGTTTAATTTCTCGTTTTTATTACTTTATTTTATAAAGTTACACAATAATTGCTATATTATGATTGATTGCTGTATTATAATTTATGTAGTATAGTATATAATTGCTTTTTACTGTATGTGTCTAACTTTTTTCATTGTGATAGAATTGGAACACATAATTATTGCTGGAGATGCCAAAGGAGTAGTTTGCTCCATGTCCATTCCTTCAGAATTGTGGTCACCATTTAATAAAGAGGTATCTAACACTCATCTATTTTTAGTACATTAATTTTAGTCTCAATTTTTTTACCCCATTAATATTTTTTGCATTTGTCAATTAAATTTACTTAAGTTTTACCATTTTTAAATTAAGTGGCAACAAAAACTCAGTTTTGTCTATGCAGTTGTGCAGCAATCAAACTCTTATGCAACTTGAAAAAAAAAATCAGTTTAACCTCCTGCTGTCCCACCCCAAAAAAATCAAATAGAAAAATCCATTCATGATAAAAACAATTTTTGTTTGTAACTATTCATTTTTACTTGAATTCAGAGTTGTAATCAATACTGCATATCATCCTAAAACGAATGACTATTAGAAACTTTCTTAATTTGTTTTTATATTATTTCTTTAATCCTAAAAATAGAGCCTTATACATCTCATAATCAGAAAATATTTTATAAGCTCTTTCACATCCATCCTCTTGCATTGTTTATCTTGTGTTGCACGCGTTTCTTAAATTTAAGTTAAGATATATTAGTAGTCAATACTGCAATTAATTCAAAAATATCAGACTGAATTTTATTAAAACTTTTAACAGAATTTTATGTTGTATAATCTCTTTCTCTTCTTCTTGATATTATAATTCTTAAAATAATCTCTTTCAGCTAGAAAATATGAAACTTTTCATAGAAACAGAAGCATCTAGAATAAATGAACCTTCAAAAACTCTTGCTAACTCAGACCAATCAAAAGTACCAGCAAAACCAGCCACCAAAGAAAATGTAAAATCTACAGAACCATCTGCAGAGGTAAATTGTTATTTATTTGCATCTTTATTGATAATTAGACTATCAGTATGAATCACTGGAGTGTTTAGTTCTTAAAGTAATAAAATTAGTTGTAGGTTATTCCGCAAATTTTAATGTTAATTAGAAGCAAATAGCAATTCATAATTACTATTTTTCAAAAATGGAACTTAATATTATGTTTCAAAAGGCTTTGAGTTCATGAGTTTTTTTTTTGGCAAAGAAGTAAAGTAATTTTGGTTCTTGTGTATTATCCCGTTGACTGTGTCGCAGAATCTAAAAATGTGACTGTTCTTTGGCTGTGCCGCTGAATTTGATGGTTACTAAAGGGTCAACAAGATAATACGCAAGTACTGTAATTTTTTTACATAATCTCTGCATGTTTTTTATTGCCATTATTATTTTAAGAAAAACACAAAAATTAGCTTAATATATTTAATTATTTTTACTTGAAGGAATCAATCCAAGAAATTACGGAAGATATTTTTTCTGAAAAGTATGAAGAGTTTTTGAGATTACAGACTCAACAGTTAATACGTTTAGGGTTGTATAAAGAGGAGGTGATAATTGATGAAGAAGATGATCTTAATATTTCAGAGTCATCTGAATTCATACAAACTATTAGTGAAACCCCATAATTTATTATTTAGTCAATTTTTAAATAAAGAATTGAATTTAAAAGTATTTTTAATTACTTTTTACTCTTAATATACAAAAAATTAAAACTATTAATGTATTATTATACCCAATATATTTTCTTTTTCTAACAATCTAATGTACCAAGTTCAAGTACATTATATATTTCTGAAAATAACCAAATTCATATGTAAAATGAGAGTTAGGATTTTCCCCCATTAATACTCAAATTCCAAGCCTGGTTCTGAACTGATGAAAAAAAGTGGTTTGTATCATAGCATAAACACTAGGGTGGAGGGAAAAACTTTTTTCCAAAATTCAAAAAGATACCTTTGGTATAAGTTGTCTTGTATAATGAGAAGAAAAACTGTGCAACTTTTATACTCGATTAATATCTTCAGTTACATGCTTAAAGTTTTCAAAAATCCGTAAAAATTAGTATTTTCCAGAAGTTTTTGTTTGCATATTTTTCTCTCTTTTGAGCACTTTCAAAACACCATAAACTTTCTTTATCTGTGTAGTTAAGCAAATTATTTGTGGAAAAACAACTTTTAAGGTGTGGAAAATTTGTGGTTTTTGAAAAAGTGTTCAAAAGAGAGGAAAATATGCATACAAAAGCTTTAAAAAATTTATATAACTCTTTTTAACCATATAAAACATTTCAAGTCATATAATGCTAATCCTTGCACCCAAAGTAACTTTTAAAAATTTCAAACTTGATGCGTTAACTGAAAATATTAATTGCTTTTTAAAATTCTTTGCACGGTTTATCTGCTTATTATATACTAGACAACTCATGCCATAGGTATCTTTTTTGAATTTCACAAAAAAGTTTTTTCCGCTCCACCCTAATAAACACTGCAGTGGATATGTAAATATTTCTAACTTTTAAGGTTTTTAAACCTATTTCTGTTTTTATAAAAACATATGCAACTTTTAACATTATAAGAGTAATCACAGTAATCAATAAAATAAGCTTGTACTTTGTAACTGAAATCTCGCCTTATATTCAAAGATATACAGTTAGTGATGCAGTAGTTTATGGTTAGTCAGAAAATTTGGAAGTTAAAAGATCAACAAAATGTAGAATAAAATTTTTATTATAAAAGTAAGTGGACAAAAAAAATTGCAATGATGCAGATTAAAAAATAATGCTTATTAACATTTTGCTCTACTACACAAGTATAAATAATGCACATGAAAAGAATTTGTAAAACTAATAAATTATACTATAATTTTTTTTTAAAGAAATGATTAAACCTGTAATTTAAGTCAGACATACCAACTTGTCAAACAGCCTGTCAGGAGTACTCAAATAAGACTTTAATCCACAATGAAACTGATTTTTTTTTAGCTTTTGTTACTGGTAATTATACTTGACTGCTTTTGTTACTTTTGCTTCACTGATATAGAACAAATCATTCTTCTCTAAAGTATCATTACCATTAAAACGAAGCTTTATTTCTTTCAATGCTGGATGGCAATTACAATCATCTCCCTTAGCTCGGCAGAGATATTTAATGGATGCCTACCCCACTAGGTTGAATCAATCATAAAATTTTGTATTTGCTTTTTGAGCAAAGTGAACACCATTTCATTAGCATTTAGAATTGCATGTGTGATAATGTGGTTAAGTACAAAATTGCTAGAAATCGTTAAATAGCAGGGTAGTTTGGCAGAGCAAACAGATTAACCATAACACAAAATGGAGAAACTTTGTCAGACTGGGGCAGTTAGCATGGCTGTTTAAGTATACATACTTAAATAACTAATTATTTATAAATATCTTTACAATAATAAAGAAAATTTGGTTTTCAGACTAATAATCATTACCCGTTTTACTAATTAAAATACTGATACAATAACAATAAAAAAATAATAAGTAGAACATAAATATGCTTGAATTTGACAGAGTAAAGTGGTACAAGCTGAACATACAAACAAAATAAGAATAAAATACTTAAAAAACCAACCTAAAAATAAAACAAGACATATCTAGCAATACACTTGAGTTTTTAATAAATACTTATGCATTCACAAGATGATCGTTTTTAGTATAATTCCAGAGTGGACAGGTGTACTGAGATATGAAGACGCATCTTTTGATTTGGTTTAATGGAACCTTTAAATTGCATTTGGAGATGCAATTGGAATAAGGATTTTAAAATAATGTCATCACAGTTTGGCTTTTATAGACTGAACATTTGGTTTTTCATTGAATTCTCTCCACCAGGCAGGTCTTTCTAAAGCACCTGGTGTGTTCAAGAAACTTTCATTCAGGTTCTTGTAAATCTGTTAAAAAAAAAAAACATTTTATAATCATGAGGCTTTACTGAATTCTTATATGGTATAGCTTACTTATATTAAATCTAATAAACCAATAAGTGTACAGCTTACCTGGCCATCTGACATTCCTAAGGCAGAATTCAGAATAAAATCTGGAGGAGCTATAGCATCTGCTAATGAAACAGCTTGATCTTTAATTTCTTCACATAAATTCAATATAGCTTCTTTAATCAATTTACCCACATTTGGCCCAGTACAGTAGCCACCTAAAAAAACCATCAGGTTAATAAATTTAACAGGTATAAATAAACCTAAGTTTCATGTGTATTGATATGTTACGGCCGAAGTCCGGCCACTTCTGGCTTTCGCCGTAACAGATATAAATTTCTATTACTAACAGAGTAAACAATAGCATGTTTGTTTTTAAATAGAAAAATACCATTAAAACTTCATACTTTTAAATAGTTTTAAAAGCAACAAAGAGCAGTGAGCAAAGAGCAGCATTTTCCAATTGCAAACAAAGCAATCAAACAAGTAAGCACTAATAAGTGCTATTTTCCAAAATACTGTCTAAAAACATTTCTTTTATTATAAAAGGATATTCTTTTACTATAGCATTTCAATAAAAAATAATTCTTAAATGCACCACAGTGTAATAAAGACTTCTAAAGAATAACTGTAGTTCTAATTGCTAACATACCTTCATACATAACTGACAGATGTTTTTCTAAACTCCAATATCCATACAAGTAGAACAGCTTAGTAAGAACATCAATAATACTTGCTTTGGTTTGCTCAGAAATAAAATGCAAGAAACGTTGAAGGAATTCATGCTGTAAAAGTAGAAAATAACCATATAAATTTGAGTTTTGGATCATATGTGCTTAAATGACCAATTAGTAGAAAATTATTTTGTTGTGCCTGTAATTAATAACATGTAGTTTCATGTAATAAATTAAAAAAAGGTTTAATTAGTTATATAATAAATTTAAAGTAGGGTTATCAATAGGTTCATGTCTATAATGTAAAATATAATTTTTCTTACATTTTATTATTTATTATGGGTTAATAGTTAATACTTTGTTTAAAAAATATGTTAAAATATATTTCTAAAACATTTCTCTTTAAAAAAAAAATGTTATACAAAGATGCAAAAGAAATAATGTTTACTGTACCTCCATAAAGGCTACTGAAAGATTGCGACAAAAGAAAACTTGAATTTGGGTTCTAGCAGTAAATGGATCAGTCTCTTTCAACTGATTTTGGAGCTTTTGGGAAGATTCTTTCAGTAAATAGCATACAATCCATTTGTATGAGGACAGCAGTACTAAATAGAAAAGCAATAAACATAGTAACAATATTTCTTATTATAGATGTACCTGCAACAGTACTATAACTTGATCTTTTTAGATGATAAATTACTCAAGAAACACTCCAATCACAATCATTCAAATTAATCCTGACTTTGGTTGACATAAATTGTTTAATGCTTTATATATTTGTCTTTTGGATTGGCTGTCTTCAATTTCATAATCACTTCAATCATTTAAACTGTTGGATAAAAACTAGTTCATATTATAGAACCATTTAAATTTAAAATAATAAGGAAGTTAACTTTTTTCCAATGTATCTACAGTTCAAGTAAAGTAATATAAACATAAAAATAAGAATACCTTCTGGTTTCATTATGTCCTTTAAATGGGTAGCTGAAAATTTACTTTTCAGGATGTTACCCATGTCATTCAAAAAAGAAACACTATCTTGTTCCAGAACAAAGTCTCTTTCTAAAAAAAAAGAATTGAAAAAAAAACATATAATTATAGTGTAATGTAGAATTTGAGAGAATATAGTCTTAAAAAGCAAATAAGAGTGAAAAATGTTCCATTGAAATTTAGATAGCTGCTTTTTAAAGTTAATTTTCTATTATACTGTAAAATATATTTAAATATCTTATGATTGACAAATTATAAAGTTTCATTAGGATTTTAGTGTAATAAAATTTATATTAACTTATACTTAATCTTACACTGAATCTTAAAACCTTTATAAATTTACTGTTTATTCAGATATCTTAGAGTGGTTAACCTTTCTTATCTTAACTAATGACCTTTTTATTTTCATCACAAATTTTCAGTTATCTACTGTTTTTGTGTAACTTTGCCAAGTTCATCAACCTTTACAACTTTAAAAACAGATCACAGAGATATCACAAATAAATTCCAGAATTCAAATTAAAATATACTCTATTAAGAAAGGTATATTTATCTTTTAAAAAGATATTTGAGGGTTAAGTAATCTTGAAATAATAGAAAAACTTACCAGTTTCTTTTCTCTTATATAGACCTAAAAGGTAATTGCTTGTTTGTTGTAACAAAACATTGTTTTCTCCTTCATAAGTACAATTAGCATCATGGTCATTACGAAGAGTGCCTATCCCAGCAGCTGAAATACAAAAAAAAATGCTTTATTTTTTCTTAAAACACGACAACAGTTATAGACAAACCAAATTGGCGCTTCAATATCAAATTAAAATACTCTGCAAACTAAATTCCTTTTGCCTAGTGTTCATAATTTGTTTTTGATTTAAAAATATATATTTTTCCGAGTAACTTTGATTCATAGTCCAGCTTAACACTTCATATTTAAATTTTATGTGTCTACTACAGTACCATTTGAAAAGCTTTTTGTACCTTTCAAGCAGTTAAAATATGTATTAATTGATTAGTAAGGTTTATTATCCTTGAGATTAGTACAAAATAAGCAGCTTTCCCAGTAAACAAGTATCTAATATGAAGAATCTACTGTATTTTTAAAAGAATTCAGAAATTCATATAACTACACATAATAAAAAAACTTAACTATGCTTTACCTGTTAAATAGCCATGCCCTCCACAGGCTTCTCTGGATTCTTGAATGGCATCTCGTGCTAACCAACCACCAAGGGATTTCGCACCACAACACAGGGCATGCAATTCTGCTGCTTTCTCTGACTTCAAAGGAAAAAAAGTTTTGAAAAAAAAATGTAAGGAAATCTTGAAAACTTTGACAACATTTACAACAAATATTTTCTCACAAAAACTTAACAATTTAGCATTAAAATGAAGTTCCTTGTTAGCTTGGATTATATAAAACAAATAAATACAGCCTTACCAATTCTGGTGTCTTTTCACCAAACAGAACAGACATTTGATAATTGATGAAGTCTCGACTAAATGTAGAGGCAAAATTATGTAAAACATAAGTAGTAGCTAGGTAAGGAAGCAACCTCCATTGCTATTAGAAAAGAACAAATTGTGAGATGTCACAAAATGAAACTGTTAGTTAACAAGAAAGTTTGGCAAGCAATATAAAACCTTTTCAAAATATCACTCTTTTAAATACACTAAAGAAAACATTTTCATAGTATTACTTACTATTACATAGTAGTACTTACTAAAAATATACAAGTTCAAAAAAATTCAATGATATTTTCTCATTTTTTAATAACAGTCTCCTAAAATTGAGGGGATTTTTTATCCAAATAAACTGAATAACCAAATTAACTGTTGTATTTAGAAAAAAAAAATATTCAAATTTTAGTTTAAGAATAATTTTAGGTAATTTTATACAGCATGAAATTTTAAAAAGCACCTTACAAAATTGTTTTTTTATAATTTCATCAGCTTAGATTTCAAAAATACCCATTAAAAGTTAATTCCAAAATAATAATGTCCCAAAACTAAAAAGAAATTTTCAAAGGATAGATAAATTATTGGATATCCTCATAATAAAATTATATTTCATTTATCTTTTAAATTTTTGCTGAATAAACCATACTACAAAAATGAAGTAAACCGTAACTGAATGTTCCCTCACACTTTAAAATCTAAAAAGAACCCTAACTGTAAAACCAGATTTTCCAATGTAAATACCTGCAACTGGTATTCAAGAACGGGAATTTCTTCTTCTCCAGCTGGACCAAACTGTTTCCTAGCAGCAGAGTAGCGAATAGAAATAGGCATGACTTTCTGCAGGTTAGCCACACACATGCTGATGATAAAAACTCTAGCCAGAGACAAAGTACCCATAGTGGCTCCAAATCTTTTATTAGGGTCCTAAAGAAAGATTTAAATCTATTTTTATGTCATTAATTTTAACAGAAATAATTAAAATACTCATAGAAATGCAGTAAAACAAAATCACAAGTTTACTTGATTAAATTAGTTAATTAAACTTTTAATTTTACATCTAGTAATACATCTAGTAAAATATAAATTTAAAAGTTGGTAGACAATATATAATCTGGCCATTATATAAAGTTTTGCTTGAGTATTTATTTAGTTGCCCCTTACTTTAGCCCTTCCCAGATATTGGCCGGAGAATATAACTTTAAAAATATAAATATTCAACTGTTTTTAAACACAACTAAAAAATAACATTAAAACTGTCAAATGCATACTTTTAACTTATTTCCTTTAAGAATTTAATTATCAAATACAATTAGAATAATAGCTAACATTTAATAAATTAATTAAATGCATTTCTATTTCTGCATAACTTATATGCTGAATAATTTCATTTTGTTACGCAAAACCTTTTAGTAGCACCTGATACTATATTCAGTTTTAACGATTGCATGTAAGAGAAAATTCCTATTATTTATAGAATTTTTTTGGAAATTTTAAACTAATGCTAAAATAAACTTTAATGAGTAAATTTTATGCATACTTACTTTAAAGGGAGTAACATATCGTCCATCAGGAGTAACATTTCCATTTCTACTTAATAAACTTTCTCTGGGTATTTTGTAATTTGTAAACTGGATAAATCTGAAATTGAACTTAAATCATTACAAGTTGTTTTTGTTAAAGTGTAACAAATAACTACAAAGCATCCCAATATCCCCATCATGTACTCTCTTCTGGATTTTTGGAAAACATAATATTTAAATCAGAGAAATAAGTGGTTTCAATATGTAAAAAACCATTACTAACCCATTGTCCATTCCATTTAAACCAAGTTTAGGTCCCATATCTCCAACAGTGATTCCAGGGTAAGGCAGTAAGGTTTTTGGGTTACGGATTGGAACAATAAAAGAATGTAGTCCATGACACTTTTTATCAGGAGTATAAAGCTGAGCATATAGAACAGCATGAGTTGCTGTCTGACCCAAACTTCCAACCCAACATTTAGTTGCTTCAAGGTCTGGAGTATTTAGGACAAATTCCTAGAGAAATATAGATCATATTAATTTAAAAACTCATAAAACTAGAAGCATTATAATTACTTTTGATCTTACTCATACTCTTTATATAATTAAAAGTTCATAAAAGCCAACCCAGAACTGTGTCATATAGAATATGTTTAACTATATAAAATGTCAGTTCTTACGTATATTATCCCATTGACCATGCCGCTTAATTTGAAAACTTTATCAAAGCTCACTGACTATTCTATAGCTGTTCTGCTGAATGGTTGATGGGATAGTACATAAATACCAAAATTTCTTTGCACATTATTTAATAACAATTTTTTTTGTAAAATTTTCCTAAACTCCATTGTAGGATAAAATGTCATTAATTTATAAATGAACCTAGTTTTGCACTTATTAATTAGTAAATTATTTAGTTTTCAATATTAACGGTATTTGAAAAACTTAATTCTGAAGAACCTCTATACAATGATCTTCTGATATAGCGACCCCCTATGTTTCAACAACCGGTAAAAAATACTGAAAGTTTTATCACAGAAATAATTTTATCTGTTATGTATTTTTGTTAAAATTAATGTACATTGTTTATCCCAGAGGTAGTTGCTATATGCAGGTTCTACTGACAAGGGGACGGCAAGACCTCGAAAACGGACTTCGGGTTGAAACTTGGCAGGTTTGTAGTACACCCCAAGGGTATCCTACCCTGAAAGTATTACGACGCACTAGCCAGTAGAACCCGAGAAAACGCCCCCTAAAGTTTCGCCCAATTAACTAGTAAGCATTATTATTTAAATTGCATTGTTGTAACAAGAGCCGAATTGCTCAGTCGGTAGCGTACTCTCCTCGCAACTGACGGACCTGGGTTCGGTCCTACCTTCGGAATTTTTTTTTTTTTTTGCTGTTCAAAAATTATTTTTAAAGTTTAAATAAAATATAACCTACAAATATAGTAAATTACCTTATATTTTTTATTAACCATTACAGTATTTTTTTTACTCCGGTTTGAATTAATGTTTTACTTTAAAATGATGAATTAACGAATTAAATAACGTATTAATTCATTATTTAACGGATTAAATATTGAATTTTGTTTTAAAATTAATGAATTAAATATCAAACAAATAACACGTTTTATGGTACAATTTTGGATACTTAATTTTACAAATATAACTTATTTACAATTATAAAAATATGTTTCTTATTTTACACAAAAGATCCAGAATGATAATTATCATAAAAACATTCAAAACAAAAATTAGTTTGGCATCTTCCACAATTAATAAAACACGATTTTTTACATGAACAAGGATTTTTTAAAATCTCTGTAACAAAACACACTTCATTGATATTCATAGACTTCTCTTTCATTAGACAGCTTGGAAGCATACCACGCATATTTGATCATTTTAGGAAAATTGGGGATGATATTTGATGATTTTCAGATGATGAGGAGTATTTGTATGTTTGCAAGAGGCAACAAACACATTTGGACCAAGAGTTCAAAAATCAGTTAGTGAATATGCTCAAAAGTACACCAATGTCGTCATAACATCGTCCAAATCTGGAAAATTAACAACGACAATGTATCAGGACTTTCTGAATACTTGCCTAAGGAGGAGTAATTCCTCCAAAGTGCACTCCTCTTGTTCAACCTTGTGATGTTTACTTTTACCGCCAAGTAAAAAATTTTATAAAGCGCATGCAAAATTGTGCTTATTTGATTGAAAATGATAGGGAGATTAATTCCCGGGAGGATTGAATATGCATAAAGATCCAATCAATTGTTCATCATCAAATATCATCCCCAATTTTCCTAAAAATGATCAAATATGCGTGGTATGCTTCCAAGTTGTCTAATGAAAGAGAAGTAAGTCTTTATGAATATCAATGAAGTGTGTTTTTCTACAGAGATTTTAAAAAATCCTTGTTCATGTAAAAAATCGTGTTTTATTAATTGTGAAGATGCCAAACTACTTTTTGTTTTGAATGTTTTTATGATAATTATCATTCTGGATCTTTTGTGTAAAATAAGAAACATATTTTTATAATTGTAAATAAGTTATATTTGTAAAATTAAGTATCCAAAATTGTACCATAAAACGTGTTATTTGTTTGATATTTAATTCATTAATTTTAAAACAAAATTCAATATTTAATCCGTTAAATAATGAATTAATACGTTATTTAATTCCTTAATTCATCATTTTAAAGTAAAACATTAATTCAAACCGGAGTAAAAAAAATACTGTAATGGTTAATAAAAAATATAAGGTAATTTACTATATTTGTAGGTTATATTTTATTTAAACTTTAAAAATAATTTTTGAACAGCAAAAAAAATAATTTCCGAAGGTAGGACCGAACCCAGGTCCGTCAGTTGCGAGGAGAGTACGCTACCGACTGAGCAATTCGGCTCTTGTTAGAACAATGCAATTTAAATAATAATGCTTATGAGTTAATTGGGTGAAACTTTAGGGGGCGTTTTCTCGGGTTCTACTGGCTAGTGCGTCGTAATACTTTCAGGGTAGGATACCCTTGGGGTGTACTACAAACCTGCCAAGTTTCAACCCGAAGTCCGTTTTCGAGGTCTTGCCGTCCCCTTGTGAGTTAACAATTTACTTACACATTAGATGTTTTAAAACTCTAATACTTATTGATAATGCTTATAATAAGTAAAAATTTTCATTATACTTATTATAAGCATTATACTCTAATACTTATTGATAATGCTTATAATAAGTAAAAATTTTAATCAAGATTTTAGTTTTTTTAGAACAGGTTTAAGCAAAAAAATATTAAGAACTTGTATTTAAATAAATTAATTATAATCTTTTATAAGAGTGAAAATTAGACCATTCAACAGTCTTTCATATGGTTTTTAAAGAAACATAACAATAAGAAATAATTTGTAAATAAAAAAAGGAACTAGAAAAAAAACCTAGAATGTTAACTAGAAAATGGGAGGGTAAAAGAAGTTCCAAGACTGATTTTTGCTTGAACTTTTACTTTAAAAAGAATCAATAAAATGTTTTAATAAGACTTAAGTTTTGCTTTTTTTGTTCATCCTGAAGATAAAACACTTCACAATGAATTCATTACCAAATTTATATTTAGCGTAACAAATTATATAAATTGTGCTAAACTGCATTCAAGTGAACTGGTTACCTTATCTGTCTGGTCAGTTTTCCTTGAAATAAGGAAAGTCATTGAGTTATTTCTTTTAAACAATCACCAAATCACTTTGACTAAGGCTAAACTGGATCTTTTAACTGAGTTATATCAGGCTTGGACATTGAGTTAAAAGCGATGTTACGGAGGAATTTTTTTAATCTTAAATAATATTATGTTATGATTGATAGTAAAAATCACCTGTTCATGTTTACTTACATCCAAACCTACAACAATATCTGACAGCCAAATCATGTACATTTTAAAAAGTCCTTGTAGGTAGAAATTTTTAAAATTCATTAGTTATATATAAATTTATTTTTTATTATACTTTTTCCAAATGTTTCGTTTCCTTTACATGCCACTGTTATAACTTCACTGTTTGCTGTGCCACACTATGATATGTGTTCCACGGGTTGGCCATCCCTGGTGTAAAGTATATCCCATGACATAAAGTATATTCCATGAAGTAGTGAGATGAGAGTTAATAATTGTATAAATGAAAAGATAACTGTAGGTACACCTAAATTTGCATCCCTTACTTTTTTTTTAGGAGATAGAAAATTATTTTAAGTACATAATTAGCATGACATTTAAGTTTAAAAGATGATTACAAATACTTAAGTTTAAAAAGTATTTTTTTTATTCATTGTGTTTTTTTAGGATAAAAGAGCTTCATAATTTTGCAATTTAAGATTAATTTTAAGAAAGAAAGTTTTCTACGTACCTGAGTTTTGGGATCATAAGTTGCTGTTGTCCGCATTTTTCTTGTGTTTGTTCCATGGGCTAATTCTGTTAAAGCAAAACAACCTATGATCTATAAAAAAGATGTACTGATTTATGATCTATTCTAAGTTTAGAAGTAAACAATATACTTGATATATTTATTTTTTAATAGACAGTGGTTTAAGCATTTCAACAGGAAAAAAGCAGCAAACAAATTTTAATAAACAATCCATTTAAAATTATACATAGTTTGATGAAGCAGCATTTTAATATGGCAATAATTTTTATGATGCTTCTTTCAATGTGGATATAGTTTTGCAATGACCAGGGTTTGAGTTACTATCAAGTCATGGTGACAGGGAAAGTTCAAGTATCACAAGATAATCTTTCCCTAGTGCATTAGCCAGAATCAAGTTGTACCTACCATGTTTTCCTTTTAAAGTATGAATTTTCATAAACATATTCTTATCATTATCTTTTTAAAATGAACATCAAAAAGTATTCTTGAATTGCCAGATTTTAATTATTTCAGTATCAAATTTTATATAAATTTAACTTTTTTAAATTTATGAAAGGTGTACAATACATAGTTAATTTATGTTTAGTTTTTACATGGAATTATTTTATTATTAAACAAGACAGCAGTAATAACATTTACGGTCGTATTCTGAGCCTCTGGCAACCTCTAACAAACATTGATTTGCTTGATTTGGTATTCTGACCACCGTTAATCCACTTCAATTAACAAATATTTGTTACTTAACAAATCAGCCAACAAACGAGTGATTTAAGTTGAACTACCAATCAGAATCGAGAATAGAAAAAATGGCGTCCTCTCATCAGTCTATTCCTAGGCCTATGAAAAATCGTGAACATTTCATTTTGAGACTCTGGAAGTATTTTTTCATTGTTAAAGTGTTATCAATAGAGAAAAAATAGTTTTACAATTGTATAACAGTGAATTAACATTTAAAATATTCTTAAATCACATCAATTAAAATCCGCAGAACAGCTCTCTTCTAACGTGCAAGTCCGCCCAGATAGAAGAACTATTTCATAACTAAGATCACTAAAAAATACATTCTCCAAAACGATATATTTAAATGTTTTGGAAATCCATATAAACAACTAAGGAAACACTCTCAGATGTTCTTAAAACCTTAAAAGTAATCTAAACTCTTGGCACTACTTTTCCCTTCAATGTTTTTATACTAAAACTTTCTTCCTTGACATAGATTAATGTAGTATGGTGGTGATGGTATTGGACTACGGACCCGAAGGTTGTGCGATCGGGTCCAGCAAATGATGTTTTTTTTTTTAATTCTTTCAGAGCATTGAAATTTTTTTTGTGTGAAGTAGAAAATTATCTTGGAATTTTACATATATTTCTAGAGAAATAAGACACAAAAATATATATTTTTTTATCGTAAAAACCTTTTTTCTTTCTTAGAATTAAACTACCCTCATCAAAAAATTTGCATCAAAGTATTGAATCAGAATAATAAATTCCAATTAAAAATAAATTTATTGAAAATATTTTCCTTTTTAATTAAATTTATAATGATAGCTAAGCGATCATTATAATCAGTTAACAAAATATAATAAAAGCAAATTAATTTTTTCAGGCTGTTTTAATTTTATTTCGAAATCTTTCTGATCACCTTTAAATAAATTTCTTGAGATTTCTGATTTTTCAAATGATTTTAAGTGTTGAGTTCTTTTATTAAACATATTATTTTTTAAATGTAAAAGTGAATCCAATAGAGTAAATTTATTCTTTAATTGAAGAACTAATTATTATTTTGAGAATTTGTTTCAATTCAGTAACGTTTTATAAAAGATATGAAATTATTTCTATAATTTAAGACATTTCCATATTGAGATAATAAAAATATTTTATATTTCTTTCTTGTATAGGTAGTTTAATATTTAAGAATAATAATTAAGTTTAATATTAAAAGAAAATGTTATTTTTTAAGCTATAAAAGATTATAAAACAATAAAAAATTAATTAATCTTCATTAAAAATCATCGACTTTTAAAGTAATACAGTCAAAAACGCTTTTATTTCCTGCTTTTTCGCGAATTTCTTTCCTATCCTATTCACAACTGAAAGATCTCCACCAATCACGATTGAGCTTTTTTTTATCGCCAACGGTTTCGCTTGTTCGCCAGCTCTGGTGCCACTGACAAACGTAACAAACGTTTGTTAGTTGATCATTGCGCTCAGAATGCCGAATCAAGCAAACATGAATTTAACAAATTTTTGTTGATTTGTTGATCGGGCGATTTATCAGAAAGCACAGAATACGGCAGTTAGTCCCACCTTTAATGTGCATAAAAATATTTAGTTAAGACTCACTTTTGATTCATATTTCTAGTAGAATAATAGTGTATCATACCTCAAATTTTTCTAAATCTGCTAGCAAATCTAAATGACTTTTATTTCCTGAGCCTCTGAGAGCTCCAACAAAGTACTAAAAATAAGAAATTTATTATTATTCACAACAAAGTTTTAAGAACAACTTCAGGTTATCTTGACTTAAGAATGTTTAATATACAAACAAATAAAATTTACCTGAAGAAATCTCAATTAAAAAGCAGTTAAATAGTTAACTTCAATAAAATTTCATATTTTTACATAAAATGTTAAAATTAGGGAAAATTTTAGAAATAATAGAACTTGTTTAGACATTAATGTCTACAATTGGCTGAATCCATAATGTATAGTAGCCAAAGCTCATTACTTGTGCCATTGAAACTAACAGTAGTATGGGTTAATTAATACATTAACCCATAATTTAATAAAAGCTTTGTAAAGAACTTAAAATTTTAAATTTAATCATAAAAATAGCAAATAAGAAGAAAAGAGAAATAATTATAGAAATCCTTACTTCATATGAAACAGATCTTTTGGTACATAAAGACCAGTCATACATTCCAACACTTATTAAAAATACTGTAGCTAAAATAGGATTGGCCAAAAAATCTTCATAAGTAAAAAACTCGTACTCCATAAGTTTCTTCATTCTTTTAAAATTAAGGTGTCGATAGTCACGAAAAGATATTTCTTCTGAAGGCGTACGCTGGAACAAAGGGTCTTTTTCTAGAGTCTCCCATACATTTAGCTGAAAAAGGTAGTTCAAATAATAGATTTACTAAAACAAGTTAAATAAAACCCTTCTATGATTTTTTTCTTTACACATAATACAAAAATGAAAAAAAAATACACGTATCAGCAATTAGGGCAGCTAATTTTAAAGTACCAATTTCTTTAACTACTACATTTTATAGGTTAAATGATGTCAATAGAAGTTAGACTATGCCACAACCATAAATTGTCCTTTTTGAAAAAAAAACTAATGAACAAGAGAAATAATAGTTGATGACATGCAAACATAGTATATTTAAATTGCAATTTAATGTGATCTTTCAATATTATTGAAAATTATAACGAACAACAAATCTATAGTAATTTCTACAACAAAGCAATGACTTAAGGCTAACATAAAAATTTATTTTAAATATGATTTTTCAACGAACCTGAAGTCGTAACACGTCTTCTCCTTCCAACAAAATTTTCATATCCTTCCAATCAAAAATCGCCCTAGTCCTGTAAAAATCCAAGGGGCCGGGTTTAAAATCCGGGAGACGATTCTTCACATCCATCTTTCCCATAAAAATAAATCACGGAACTGTCAGAGCGAAGTTTCGAACGTCCTTATCACAACACAGGCCTCAGCATATCTGAAAGGAGAAAGGCACAAACACGATCATAATTGCGCAACTAAAAGTGAGGGAAAGTTATCGCAATCTGGTTCCTCCTGATACTACCTAGCATCACCCAGTGAGAATCATGAAAGAAAATGTTGACCTTTGTAATCAGCGTCCTATCAAACAACAACCTGTTTCTATGGTCCCTTCTGTTGTCGATGTCAACAAAGAAAATGACAAGACAATTAAATAATGCCGATTTTTGTTTTGGTTTTGGTATTATTAGGCGTTGCCAAAAGCTATAACTTTAAAATCAAGCTTTGAAACTTTCTAATAACCCTAATGCTCTGTGTTTTTCTGGATCGAAAGAAATTAGTCAATTTGAGGAAGATGAATGGAATAATTCAAATCATGACCCTACTGTTCAGGAATAATAAGAAGGTGAGGGTGCACAAGCAGCATTTGGTGTATTAGAGCAGCCTGAGCAGCCATGGATCGGGGGGGGGGAGGGACAATTATCCCCAATTGTCCCTTCCTTAGACGCATTCCGCACCATCAGCCATTCCTATTTCGAAATATAGCAATTTCAATAAAATTCCTAATTGAATTAATGTGGTTTTCGTTTTCATAAATCTCATACTTGCATTAAGGGGCCGTCCATTGACGTAACGCTTAGAAAGTGTCGTGGGGGACTGGGGGTTCATCAATCTGTGACAAGGGAGGAGGGGTTTCAAGAATTGTGGCATCCCACATTAAAAATCAAAAATAAACGAAATATTTCTTTTTTATGGAAAATGTACTAGCTTAAATGACATTTTTATAAGAAACACCTACAAAATAAGAGTTCACTTTGAACTTAAAAGGTGGAGTGCACTTAACTTCAATAAAAGCATCGAGTCCCAAATTAGTGCGACACTTTGTGACTTAGGGAGGGGAGGGAGGGGGTGAAAAATATTGAAATTAAGTGTGACATCATCTATAGTGTTCGGCACTAGTTAACTAGAACTAGTTGCAACTAGTAGTTAACTACTGATCAACTAGTAGTTAACCAGTAGTTTAACTACTTTTGGTTTAAACTAGTTTAACTACTAGTTGAACTACTTTTTTTAATAACTACTAGTTGAAACTACTTTCAAATTTTCAACTACTTTAAAAAAATTTTTTGTTTAAAATTTCAAAAATATTTAACATTTTTATCAAAATATACAAAAAAATACACTGCTATTTATAACTACAATGTCATGGTAGAGTACTCAAATACCATAACCAGAAATAAAGGCTCGTTTTGAGCGAAGCATAAAGTTTTTTGTGATATAGATAAGAAAAATGTATTAGAATTTGGGCAAAAAATAGGTTATGAAATTAAATAGGCTAGTTAACTAGTAGTTAACTACTTTGGGAAATAGTTAACTACTAGTTGCAACTAGTCCCAGGAAAAAATAGTTAACTACTAGTTGCAACTAGATTTTCCCAGCTAGTTAGTAGTTGGTAGTTAACTACTTTTTGACCACTAGTTGCCGAACACTAATCATTTATGGATGGCCCTTAACATGCCATTAAAATTTAAAATGTGATTGACAGACCTAATCCAAGAAATGATACCTATGGACCTATGATAACGAGTTTTTTTTTTTTTTTTTGTGAAATTTCAAAAAATATTATGAGGGTGAACCCTCAATTTCCTTTTTTTATATGTCACTGATTTTTGCATTTAACACTTGATTAACACTCTAGGCCTGTACACATGCACAACATAACACTTGCAGCTCCTCAGCTCTCTTTTTCTGGCCTGATTACTGAATAGTTCAGTAGCGGATTCATGCAATTTTGTGGGTTGGGGCGGTTAGTTGGAATATTCAATTTTCAGTAGGTCCTCCCTGGGACACTCTGGACCCTCCCTTGACTTTTTAAATAATATTTTTAAAACTAGTAGGGGAGAGTGGGGCTCCTTGGGACATGGCCCACCTTGGGACATGGCCCACCTTGGGACACTCCCCTTTTCAGACGTAATTTTATAGCTAAATTATAGTTTATAGTTATATCAAAACTCGTGCTTATAGGTACTAATAAATGATTCTAAAATCTACTCTTCAACGTGTTTTGGAATCTTTGGTACGTTTGGATCATTATTTAGTATTTACATCAGTTTTCTTGTTTTGCGTCTTGTTAAAAAAAAATTTCAAGAATAATCACTGATTTTTTTTGTTTCCTTCCAGAAACTTTTTGCACCAATTTCTAAATTATAATCCTTTAAATTCTTAAATTATTTAATTTTTAAAAAACATTATTTTTTTTCTTAAAAAATTAAGTAATTAATTATTAATTCGTGATTGAACCCAAGAATGGTAAAGTTTTATTAGAAATTGGCTGTTTACTTTCGACTTAAAATGGTAAAAATTTAGCATTATTAGTCTTAATTTGTCTGCAATATACTTATGCGATTTCCACTTTAAGTTGCAGTCAATGTGAAGTCAATGATATTTTATTTTAGACACTTACATTATTTTATAGTTTTTATTCCCACAAAATCAAAACATTGGTTTGTTTCAACTGGCCTTTTATTCGTAGGGTTGAGTTGGTACTAAGTAAAAAAAATTGAAGTACACTATCAATATATTTTAGGACATTTTTTTATTTCTATCCAATAATCTCACTCACAGGTTCAGTAGGGTTTTTTTATAGCTAAATTCTTTGCTAAATACATGTCCTCTCTATAAGCGTTTGTTCAGTCATTCATTTTTAATGACCTTCGTCCATAAATTGCTCGTTCGATCCCAGTTTGTTTAATTTTCTTTCTTTAATACTTTTTTTATAATCAGGAAGTCGTAAAAATTATTCGGTAAATTGTTCTTTACAGTGCTTTATTGTTTGAGATGTAAAATGGATAGATCTAAAAGAGAGAGAAAGACTATATCTCGTATTTATGCCTCTAATACTCTAATCACCCAAAATTGTTAATTATTTAATAAGTAACTAAAATTCATGAACCAAAACTTACCATCGTCAAAATAAACAACGAATTTACAACTTTAATCTTACTACACCAATATTTTAACTAAAATAATGCACATCAATGACATTACTACAACATTTTATTTGTTTCCATATTGTCTGCATTTCAAATTTTGTATCTTTCTTGAAGAAAATGTTAAAGGATCCCAAAATTTCCTCAGATCGCAAAGCGAGGGGGTTTTCTGGCTACGCTATTTGTACTCCTACTGAAATACTTTTTCATAAATATTTGTACTCAAATACTATTTTTTGGTACTTTTAACAACCATGCTAATCGCTTGTAAATAAATTCACAAAAGTAAAAAATAAGTGTTGATTACTTTAATTTCAAGATTTTTTCGCTGAGATAGAGTGAGATTTTCTTAATTAATGAGAAATGAAACAATAGATATTCTTTTATTGAAGAGAAAGACGATTTTATGATGTAAACCTAATAACAAAATATTTTGAAAAGTTAGTTAACAATATTTATGAAAGACTATTAACGCATCAATTTTTTATTTTGCTTAAATATTTTGCACAAACATAGCATAAGACCCCAAAAATAACTGGAAAAATAGTAAATAAATCCCAGGTTAAAATTTTTATTTTTACACCAAAATTTGAAAACGTCTCAAAAAAGGGAAGCTAAGGCACGAATACCCCCGAGTTTATTCCCTATTGTTAGTAAAACTGTTTTAATAATAAATTTTAAAATAATTAAAAGAATGTTTAACCATTTTCTTTTAAAAATTTCAAAAAAAAAAATTTTTTTTTGTTTTGAAAAAAATTAATTTTCTAACTCTTAAAAAAGTAAATAATAATTACCATTCTGCTTTCTTCTTGTGGTGTCTGTATGTTGTATGTAGTAGATCAGAGATGCATCAGTGCAATTTTTGAATCAAAAGAATGAATTTTATAGGAATTGGAGCGTTTAAAAAAAATGTAACCTCGTAGCCAAGGGAGATCCCCCGCAGAAATCAGTGAATATGCTCCTATTATTAAATCTAATATCTTGAACTTATAAGTGGAATTTTTAAACTCGAGTAAAAATTACTAAAATGATTATTATTTTATTATTATAAAATTTTTAAGTTTTAAAAGTAATGAAAAATATCAGTAAAGTAATAAACTTTTATCAGAGTCCAATATCAAATTTCATAATTTCACCTACTTTATATATACAAAAAATTGTACAAATACAAATACAAAGACTGACGACCAGCTACAGGCTCAAAACCCAACAAGGCTGGTCCTATGATTATGAATTTTCCAATTCCCACAGCCTATCCAATTGCCTCTTAAACTCAAACAATCCCTTTGAATATACTATATTTTCTGGCAACGCGTTCCATATGACAATTACCCTATTGAAGTAGTAGTACTTCCTTAAATCCCGATTGACCTGTGTCTTATTTAGTTTATACCCATGGCCCCTTGTTCTGTTATCCTTGCTGAAACTTAAGCCCTCCGTATCCCCTTGCTTTACCAACTTGAATAGCTGAATCAAATCCCCCCTCTCCCTTCTTTTTTCCAGTGAATACATGTTGAGACTGCTCAAACGTTCATTATAATCCAGGTGTGTTATCCCCTTAATTATTTTTGTAGCTCTGTGCTGTACCTTTTCTATTACCTCTATATCCTTCCTCATGTATGGAGACCAGAATTGTACTGCATATTCAAGATGAGGTCTTACTAATCCCTTGTATAAAGGCAATATTATATTCTTATCCCTTGAATTACAGTCCTTTTTATATACCCCAATAACCTATTTGCCTTTTTACCCGCAGCTGTACATTGTTGACCCATTTTAAAGTCCCTATGTATTAATACCCCTAATAGATCCTTGACTGATTCTCCCTTCTTTACCTTTACTCCTTGTAGACAGTACTCAGCTTCACTATTCCTGTAACCCATCTGCAGTACTTGACATTTTCCCAAATTGAAAGACATACCCCATTTTGCAGCCCATTCAGATATCATATCTAGATCACCTTGTAAATTCTCTATCCGTATCTTGGTATCCACCTTTCCCCATATTTTTAAGTCATCTGCAAATATGTTTATTCTATTCCTGATCCCCTGCCCTATATCATCAATGAATATTATAAATAATATTGGTCCCAATACTGATCCCTGAGGTACCCCACTTGTTACTTCTGTCCATTGTGAAGTAGAATTGTAGAAGAAGTTTGTAAGACTTTTTATGCTTATACTTTATCATAATTTTTATGATTATTCTATGGATTTAATATAAATACACATTAATAAATTTATGTATTACGGCACCCATAAAGGCTGTGAAAACTTAGGTAGGCACCCTCTATAAGGAACAACTTAATATCTAATTGAAGACTTTTTACTGAATGTGTTCTTTTTTTGCCTAGATAATCTTGCATCTATCTCTAGACGAAAGAAATTTTCACATGGGAGCCTTGTTTACGAAAAACTTGGCTTTCGAATTGTTATCTATGGCTCTTTAATAAACAGCTATTTATTTTTTCATCATCACTAGCTTATCGGTGATCCCATTTCTCCCTCTCTGTTATCAGAATAATAGAACTATATATATATTTTTTTTGAGAGAATCTCTAGAAGAAAAAGAGTACTTATGTACTAACCACCAAACTTTTGGGTTGGGGGATCTTTTATAACAAATATCTCCTTTATTTCAACCTTAAATCAACATATCAATTTGCAAAGTATGGGTTCGACATACTATGTAGGTTCGAGATCTGTTAAAGAAATTCATTATTAAAGAAAAATTACGGTAAATAGTTAATATTTATAGAGTGAGGTGCAAAACGATGGTTTTGAATGTAAATTATTTATAAAAAACAAGCAATTTCCCCCCTAACTGTTCTTTTTATTAATTATAAAATGTGTATCTTTTCAAATACGAAAAATAGATTAAAACGCATTTTTATAAAAAGCAAACAGTTTATTTTTCTAAACAAACAAGGATTCACACGAGTATTTCCGTGATGATAATAAGAAACACATTTTTTTTTATCAAAAAATGGGAAAATTTTAATTCTCATTAAACATATATTTCCGTAAAATATAGCGCAGCAAAAATTTAATATCTCATACCTAGCTCTCTCCAAAACAAGCAAATTCACATTAACATTCACAAGCAAATCTCTCTTACTTTAATTACGATCAATATCACGTATGAAAAATTCCAGTACTGCTTGTCCGAATCCACTAATTTTAACTTGGATGGACGTCTTTCACTGACGCAAATGCTCCAAGAATATAAACCCCGAAAGGTCGTTAGCGAGGCTATGAGGTTCTTTTTCAAGGTGAGACCTCCAGGGCAAACTCGAAGGAGGTGCGTAGAGCAAGGCCTCACGCACTGCTAGTTTTACCCCTTTTTCCTGTTGAGTCTGGTGCAGTTTTTTTATGGTTGGTTTCTTACGAATTACAAAAAACGTAATTGGTGAATCGATTTTGGCTTTTGGACCGGTCTTCATTAACCGCGAAATTATTTGAATGTAAAAGTGATACGGGTTTTGATAAGGTAGTATGGCATTCAAACCTCAATTTTTTTTGTACGGTTTGGCTTCCAGTGTAGGGAAGGTGTAAAATGAGTGTCTTAAGCTTTCACATTGTCACTGGAGATAATGTAGGAATGGGACTCGGTGCACCCTTAAATAATAATAATAATAATAATAAAAAACGCTTCCCGCAAACTGAAGTTATTTTCCTTACTTTCATGAAAGGAAAGTAACTTGTGACAACAGTTAAAGAAATCAACTTCGTAAACCCTTTAAAAATTTGAAGTTTTAAATTTTACTTTCATTACTGTAGAGTGTAGAAAGTTTTAAAATGAATAACATACCTCTAATATTTTTGCCTAATTAGTTCTTTTTAAATAAAAAGGCCTAGTCAAAGCCTTTTAGATATTAGTAGAAAAACTCTCACGTCACATGAAGGAAACTGTTCAATTAGTCTACAAACTGTATTAGAGAAAATGGTCAGTATTTTAAAAATGTTATCATACACTTTAGAACTAGCTAATATAGTTTCATTTGAGTTAAGATTTGGGTTCATAAAATTGGTAAATTAAAAACATAAGTGCATGTTTAATGTATTGTATGATAAATAATTCATTGATGTGTGTTCAAATATTATTACATGACAGGTACTTTTAATTTGGATGCACATATCAAATAAGACCTAAGTTCTCCAGTGAAAGTTAAAAATTTTAATAGAGTGTATCTATCGAGATTCATTTTTCATACCTATTCATTTATTTTTATTACTCAGTGAAGGAGAAATGGGTCAGGAGTTCTCTTTCTCTCTTCTTCTTCTCTCCTTTAAGCGAAACGCAGAAAAAAATGTCGTTATTGCAAATTTACTGCATGTCTTCTGTCCATGACAAAGGTTAAAAGTAAATAGAATTCACAGGTTTTCGTAGATCGTGAATCAACCTTCGGAATTCGCAGCCTTTGCTGTACGAGTTCTGATCCTCGTAAAAAAGTGATTCTGATGTTTATAAGTGACATTGAGATCCTAATTACCATCTCCCTTAAGGAAACTTTTGAATCCATCGTCGTTTTGTTACCGTGTTTTAAGGAAATCGGTACATTTAGAAGACTTTTTGTTTTCAAACGATATACAATATTCGTGCATTTAAGTAACTGTCTGTACAAAATTTTCATTTCATGTATATGATAAATTAAAAATACGATTTCAAAGTGACTTTTGGAAGGTAGCTTATAGAGGATTCGTAAAGCTACTTAAGGTGTTTATTTAATGTTAAAAATCATAGTTCAAAAATAGGATAAAAAATTAAAGAAAAGAACCTACACAAAAAACTTTTTATTACATGGACAAATAGAATTCTAAAATTTTTTTTCCCCAATTTTGTGTTTGCAAGTAAACTTCCCAGAAAGATATGGGTTGAAGGAGCCATTTACTATACGAAAATTGTACAGAAAAAGGTTACCTATAAAAATCAATTGCTATAAAGATCACAATGCCTTTTTTAACAGCTTCAAAAACAGGGTTGCTACAATCGGATTTTTATATTTAAATCAAATTTTTTATTAATAGGAATTAACAGCTCCGTATACTTTCTGAAACTAACAAAAATTTTATCACTGCATCCTCATCCTCATTTTAACAATTAAATTAACAATTTTTTATTTATCTTTTTCGTGATATGAAGATGTGTCTAAATTTCCTTAACCTTTTACCTGCTGATGTTCCCAAATGGGAACATCACTTGAGGGAATTTTTTCACCACTTAATTTTTCATGCAGGAATTTGATACTTGGTAGTGAGAAACTCAAAGATATGAAGTTATTTTACATGCTAAAGTTTTTCACGTGCAATTTAATCCTTTTTGTAGAATTTATATCAAAATAACAGATTTTCGGCTCTTCCAAAAGTTGCACAAGTTTCAATTTATGATAAATTTAAATAAATTTAGTTTTAAATAATTATGCTGTGTTTAGGTAGCTTAAGTACACATCTTTTCAATTGGCTTGGCAGAATAGCTCCATATTCTAATTTTGGAGAGTAATTACCAATTCAACGTATATGTTCCCAAATGGGATTATCGGCGTTTGGGGTATAGATTTTGAGGGAATTTTTATAACAAGTACAAATTCAAGCTATTTCTTATTTTCTTTAATTTTTTGGACCTTTTCTGTCTCAAAGGATCTAAGCAGGTTAATTAAGATGTTTTAAATTTCTAAATCGATAATTTTATTTTTTTTTACCAGATTTATGGAGGAATAAATGCGAAATCTTCGAATAAATCTTCGAAATCTGCGAATAACAGATTCCTACTTTTATATATTTTTCTAACTCCCTGACCGATTAATTTTCAGTAATTATTATTAGGGGTTATGCAAAGGGCATATTTGGAGTACTTCTGGGGATTTGGGTACTTATTTTGTTCAAGTGCTCTTTTTTACATAAAATTTTAGGTATAAATTTGAAGAATTTTGAAAATAATGAAAAGTGTGTGCATCTAAAAACACTCTTCTAACGTAAGTTGCATGTAAAGAGATATGTTGTTTAGTTTGGAATTTTCCATGAGAAACGCAGCTTTAACAAATCAATGGAGATAGTTATGATTATCACTTTTGAAAGCTAATTAAATTTGAATGCAATTCATGGATTTTATGCTAGATATCCGGATATAACAGTAATTAAAACTAATTTTTCACCCAGAAATATAACTGTTTAGCTTTGAAACGCATGGGAACATTCTTTCGTATTTTTTATACCGCAAAATAACCCATTGTGCAATAAAAATGTACGGTGTGTGTCACCATGTAAGTGTCACGCATGTAATAAATACGTAAATTTTTTCTTATGAAAATCTATAAAATTTTACCCAATCGTCCAACCATGGGAATTAAATATGAAGAAACAGTCCAATATCATGAAAATGTTCCAAAATTATTGAGTACAAACCTATTTCAGTAGTTTTACTTGAATTAATTTTGAAATATATGCCTTTTGGAAATCCCCCTAAAAACTTCACTCCAAACGCCGATGTTCCCAAATGGGAACATCCTCAAAATCCTACTTAGGATTTTTTTTTGGCCAAAAAATGTCAAGATTGGTTTTAGTAATGATGAAACAAGCCATTTAAGCCAAAAATCTGAACCTTTAATTTGAAATTTGAATTGCGGCGTTTATAATCTTTACGAAGGTAAACAACCCTCTATTCATCTCTTTTTAAAGGCCAGGAGGTAAAATATAAGGGTCCCTAAAAATCCTTTTGAAACTTTGAAACTTATCTATAAATTCTCTTCGGAATCATTTTCCTTTAAAATCACAAAAAGTTATAAAAAAAAAAAACACATTTTAATTGGATTTTTGGTTTCATTAATGTGTGGAAATTTTTCCTTCATACGTGAAGATTCAATCTGAACTTCATGAAATATTTCAACCTTTCCGGGAAAAAAATGTAGCGTGCATAGTTCCGTGAACAATTTTTATTTTCTGTTTTTCCTATTTTAATAGAACAAAGGTAATACGTCGGAGGAAAATCCTTTTTACAATGTTGTAGAAAGTTTTGGGGAGTACTATTATATGCGAAAAAACATGGTTGACAACGACCGTTTTTTTAATCTCAAACAACATAAGCAGTAAGAATAGTCAAGCTTCAACAAGTTCGCTTGTGGGATTTTTTAAAATCTTTGGTAGGCCTTACACATTGAGTTTGTAAAAGTAATAAAACTTTTGGTATTAGATTTATGGTTGTTGTGTCTTTCTCTAAATCCCGTTTAAAAATTTAACAATAAATTAATGTAAACGATTTAAAAAATTGGATAAATTTAATTTACACATAGTTTTCCTTTAATTACTGTATTTTTTGACAAAAAAATCATAAATGTAATGAATTTCTATTATTTAATGAAAATTTTAAAACATTGTGATAGACGTATAAATTTAAGTAAACTCAATTTCTTAAGCGAAAAAAAAAATGGAATGTAAGAACTTGCGACTTTGAAGGGGCTTTATTAATAATAAAAGAAGACTATAATGTTTATGGACATGTTATAATGTTTTATTAATGTTTGTGTGTTGAGATGGTGTTGATGTGTATCATCCAATGTATCTAATATATGTTTCAAATAGTATGTTATAGCTTATTCAAAATAATGAACCACAATAATTTATATTTTCTAGAGAAAGTATTATTCCATGGCTTTAGGTAGCAAAGTATAATTAAAAAGAAAGGTATCAAATAAACACAAACTCAATCAATATTTTTCAATTTGAAAAACCCCATTTAATTAATTGTGTTGGTTTAAAAAAATGAAAAAGAGGGACCAGTTATATTTCTCAACCCTTTATTTTAAACTTTTAAAGTAGCACATGTGAATTTTTAAAGCTAGAACATTGCACGCTTTTATGAAAATTGAATTTTGATTTCCACAAGTCACATTTACCATGCTCTTTAGTGGTGGTGTCCATGGTGATGATGACCATGATGGTGATGACCATGATGATGGCCATGGTGGTGATCATGTCCATGATGATGGCCATGGTGGTGATCATGTCCATGATGGTGATGATGTCCGTGATCATGATGATGTCCATGATGATGGTGATGATCGTGATGCTCGTGGTGACCGTGATGGTGATCATGATGCTCGTGGTGGCCGTGATGATGATCATGATGGTGATGCCCGTGGTGACCATGGTGATGATGTCTTGCTTCCGCATCATCAGCCGGTTTTCCAAAAGCATATTCGCAGACGAGAAAGAGGCAAACTGCAACCATTGCAAGAGTAGTAGGCTTCATGGTTTAATAGGTTGTAAAAGAGAAGTAATACTAGTTAAAGGTTATTGGAAATTTCCGATTGTGAATACCGTTAACTATGTAGGGTTTATATATTCTGCCGGATAAAAGAAGTTCCAAATGTGGTGTTTGAGAGAGCAGTGATACGGATACGGATCAGTACTGATTGACAATGGATAGCTCCCTTGAGCTCTTGTTTGTGAAACGTGCTGGACACAATCAGCTCCTATTTTTATTCTTGAAGCCTCAGTTTGCAAATATAACAGTAGTATAGATATTTATTTCTTCACTTTGTTCTCATTTAGGCTTACTCACATTTAAGTTTTTAAAGAGGGGGAATTTTTTTTACTACCCCTTTTGTCAACCTATAAGCATACACGAACTAATACTTTAAAACCGTTTTCTACTTGGTTTTTTCTTTCAGTTAGACAAAAGTTTTATGTTTGCAGTTAAAAATTGTTAGTTGCTAAAATAACGGATAATGATTTAGTAATGTAACACCTTCCTCGAGTTTGCCTACTCACATATGGCTCTATCCCCCCCTAGATTTGATTCTTGGATATTCTGGAATTGTGGGAGAGAGAAACTCTAGAAAGGGTGTTTTAAATAAAGTGTAACAATAGGCTATTACCTAAAATATTTCCCTTTAGACTAAAACTTGCAATTGCAAAATTTCATGTTAAGGGGTGAAAAATTAGATGAGACTAGTTTCAACTCCATACGGAGGTCTACTTAAGAAAATGCAGAAAATAAATTTTTTATACAGCCTCTGTGGTTTAAAATTTCCAATCATCAAAATTTTCTATATCAGGGGTTCTCAAACTTTCCAATATCACAACCCACTTTTTATAAATAAACTCTAACGCTACCACCTCATCCTCAGTTAATTTTCCCATACCCCCTACATGACTTTAGCTTTGTGAATATTTAGGTTTGTGAATATTAGGGTTAGGCCATCTACTATTTTGTTTTACAATAATAAATTACATTAGATATTATTTTAACTCTTTAGATATTTAAAAAGAAATATTTGAACCTAAGCGTATCCAATTGTTTGATTGTGGGAGCAACGATGATGAGCTCCAGAGTCAGAAGAGGGGCCTGGGGGTCCTCCCCCAGAGAAATTTTTTAAATTTGACTCTTAAAAACAGGGTTTTAACTCGGTTTCTTTTTTGAATCTAGGATAAATTTCAATTACAACATCATTTCCTAAGGAAATTCTTGAATTCAAAAACTTGCCGCGACCCATCAAAAACTAACTGGCAACCCACCAGTGGGTTGCGACCCAAACCACCGAAACAAACGCGACCCACAGTTTGAGAACCTCTCTATATTATTCCCTGAATCAGACACAAAACTATTCTATCTCGATATCTTTAAAACTCACTCAGATATTAAAAATTTAATATTTGTGACTTACACCACCTTTATAACACCCTTTTTGAGAGAAAAATAGGGTTCATCCACAAATTTAAGTTTTACCTGATTTTATGAGGAGATAGGAATAACTTCAAAAAAATTAATTCGTGATGACCCCATTAAAATTTAAACACCCACATCTCAGTGACTTTTAAAGGAGGAATATATCTTTAAATCACTATGAACGCAAATTTTTTTTTTATTTAAAATGTCTTTTTATAAAATCTATACATTAAAAATTTATGAAAAGAACTAAAAACTTACCATTTTTGATGATATAAATGAAAATTGGTACTACGGAATAAGTAATTATACAGGGTAAAATGGGGGCTATTTGATACACCGAAATTCAAACTCATCTCCTTTTTTTCTCTATAAACATCTAAAACATGACTCATTTTTATGAAACCAATTTGAAAAAAATGTCGGATAGAAATTGAAGTAAAAAATGACTTGTGTAAAACAAACAATTGCAAATCAATGTCCTTAATGCTGGGTAGTGTGATTAATTTGCTTATAAAAACTAATAATTGCTGTGTAGTAATTAAAAGCGTGTAAAAACTGATTTTTTACACACTTTTAGAACACTTTTTTTATACAGAAAATAAAACCTTTTTTTTTTATTCAATTGAAGAATTCCAGAATGCATCATGACAACAGAAAGAATTTTTGTATTGATAGTTGAAATTTTTTACACCCTTTATTGAAGCCATATATATCCCAAATTATTATCTAACCGCAAGTTTAATTTTTAAAAATACGTTTTTTTACCTACTTACTATACAGGTTTTTATTATTTGTTTAGTGTGTGTTTCGAGTTCGACACTGATTTAGTAAGGCATCTAGAGTCCTCTCGCTTGAATAAGAAAAGATTGAGAATCACTAATCTTCAAGTGAAAAGATAGTTTAAGCAACTTAATCTAGAGGGCAGCACCACAAGAGCAGTGCAGTCCTTTTAATGAGGACATCTAAGTTCATGGCAGTTTAGTTGGACCTGGTTGTGCGTCCTCGTAAATCTTGGTGACATAGAATTACGAATTCAGTCACGTTTTTGTTGAATAAGTACGAAGAGATCGCGGGGTATTCCCACTTTCAAAAGAGAACAACTTAATTCAATAGTTAAATTTATCGTTTTCTCATGTTATCCAAGCCATACTCTTTGATTTTGCTAATAGATTGTTATGTATTGAAACATTACAGGTCTTTCTTTGTACTTAAAATTAGGGAATTTTTTAAAAAATTTTATTGAAATAAAAACATTTTTTTATTTAATTCCAGTTTACATGTAAAAATAAAACAAGGAAATCAAGATCGACGATTTCTAATTGTATCATGTGCTACTATTTCCAATGTGAAAAAAGAATAGAAATATTCTATTTTGTTTCGTTTTGAAAACTAAAACTTTTCATCCAGAAAATATTAAGAAATTATGTTTATTTGTTATTGCCCCAGTAAAATAACAAGCACTATTACTAGACTAAGAACAGGGCATTGTAGAGACATGAAAATTCATCCGGACAAGACAATAACTTTCACTATTTGTAAGAACTGCCCTGAAGTGCAGCTCATGCCAAGGTATATTTATTGCCCGGCTATTGCCCCAGACGCTGTCCTGTCCATCAGTCCCACTGAGGACATCTAGTATTTTAAAGAACATTTCGTCCATACACACGAAAACAACAAAAGTGTAACAAGACAAAATGTAAGAAACAACTTAAAACTAAAAGATTAAAAGTAAATTGATTCAGGGATAGTTTTAATCCCCTTCGTCAGCGAAACAATTGTACTTTTAATCTTTAAAAAAAACGTTAACGTTTTAAACGTTTTAAAGTGCAAATAAACGTTGTTTCTGATATTTTATCTTGTTATAAACTTGCTCAGTGGATTTTTAATCTTACAACAACAAAGTGTTATAAATTTCGTAAATTTCTAATAAATGTGTAAATTAATTAAATCCACCGAAACAATATTTTTTTTTATTTTATTATCAAGTTTGTGAGCATGAAATGTTTTTGAAATATTTTATCTCACACAAAAATTCATTGAACTTATGTTATTTTTATTTTAATTTTTATACTTATGACGGTAATTGTATAGAATGCAATGCACAACATACGCTCTCTCTTACAGTTGTACCTTTTACTATCTCCTAATCTTTTTTTTTCTCCCCATTACTTCTCTATTTTATTTTCATAATGTATCATTGTCTTTTAATACTTTCCTACAAAGCAAGAAATTAGTGTGAATGATTTTAAAATATAGGGTCTCACCTAAAATAAAAATCCCAAAATGAGTATTTATGAAAAATATTTTCTTCCAATTACTCTAAAATGATGCACGAAGATTCAACTTTCTGTTTCAAACTAATTCATCTTTTTTTTTTCTAAAGAGAGACCAGGCTTCTTTCATATTTATGTTCCACAAAACTAGTTCAGCATTGCACAACCGCATATCCTTTTTCTAATCTCAAAAACCTGTTTGCTATGAAAATACTAATGAGAAAACCTATAATTCCACCGATGATTGATACTACTGACGTCATTCAGTGTGCTGCAGTCATAGACCTTGGCTGCAGTACGCATGTATTCAGACCGATTTTTGATGATGAAATCAATCAAAAATGAAAGCAATACCCAGAAAACTAGTTGCGTAACTCCCAGCTGCGACGTTAGACTTAGACCAGACTGAAAGTTAAATTTGATAATTTCTAGGTACATAACCTTGGTATGAGACAAATGTGATCGACTCCATTAATTTGTAGCTTTCTTTTGGTGCTTCCATACATCAAATTGACGATTAAAGTTTTCTAATGATTATGTAACTTAAAGCATTCTCAATAAAATCTGCTTTAAACTATTTTATCTAAAAACGTATATGCGACAGTTTGATAACACTTATTCCTCTGATTCCATTAAAACGACTAAATTAAACAAGTGTAGGAATTTAAAAAAAAAAGTATTAAAATGTTCTCTTCTCATAAAGAGAAATGTCTTTTGAAGTTAAAATTTGTTTTAAGGTACAACCATTCTGTCCATACTCGAGATGGACTAAATAAGGAGATACGAGAAACTATAAATACGAAGATGAATTCGGGAATTTTCTTCATAATATTCCACTATACAAACAATCCTCTTATACTATTATTTCTCCTTTTGCATACTAATATTATTATAAGCTTTTGAGGATAATAATTTAGTAAAAGGTGTCCCAAGGTGCCCCCACTCTACCCTTATATAAAAAAAGATAAAACCTCTTTCCCCCACTTCCCTAAAAGAATGATGATGGTAATAGCTTTTTTGCGTGTCACTAAGTTTCACAATTGAAAATAATGATTACATGAGAAATTTTAATATTTTAATGAGTACATAGAGTATTTTTGGATAACAATTCTTATATCACGCATTTTCTGTTTGACTTGGCTTTCATAAGTATTACTTTAAGCAAAGATTTGGATGAGCTGTCATTTTTTCATGAGGCAAAGATAGAAAGATAATTTATGCAATACTTAGGTTTGAAACCTTTGAAAAAGCTGAATAAATAAAATATGTTAATATGTTAGATAAGGATATAAAATGGTTAAAATTACTTAATAGCCAAGCTTATATATTAATAGCGTAGCTTATCCAAATGTCACTTCCAAATGATACTAAAAGCCTAGAAACTTTTCCCCATGATGTAATTCCCATGACAATGCAATATTCAATTATCACCAAGTCCAATAACTCAATAATAAGGTAATTAACGAGTATTTTTGATTATCCACTTTTTCTGATTAACTCAAATTTGAGACCTTTCCAAAAGGATTTTAGGTCTCGAAACTTGCAAAATACTGTAAAAAGTAAATCACTGCTATATTCAATCATCAAAACAACAATTATGAAGTAATTAATTTAAAAAAAAATTAAGGATGCATTTTGGATTCTTGTACAAAAAATTTCAGGCATTTCCAATCAATATTAGGTTTTGAAACTTTGCACCATGGTGTATCCCCATGACAACGCAATATTTAATTATCAACTAGTCAAATGCTCCGTAAATATGGTATGTAAAAAAGAATTTTTGAATATCCGTTTAATTCGAATTAAAGGCAATTAAAAAAAACTTGTAGTACAATGATGTCTATAGAAGTTTTAACTTTCTTTATCACTCTGTCTTTTTTTTTACACAAAAATCCATTAACTGTTATTGCATGCCTACGATACAGAAAAATAATTTTTCTTCGTGTGAAAAGATGTATCGTTTACTTGGCATAAGAAAAACCAAAACCACTGTCTGTCTTTCCTGCCCCAGTCATTTTCGTGACTCCCATATAAGGGGAGCATTATATATAAAAACAAACACTGTCTCTGTCTCTGTCTACAGGCAGTTATTGAATATTTAAACCTTGAATAAGTGGCGGAGGGGTGAAATATTATCAAAGCATGCTTTCTTAAAATTTATAAACATGTTTTTACAAAGAAGGATATCCAAAAAAGTTTTCATTAATGACCAAAATATATTACAATAGCTTTCTAAAAGCTATTATGAAACAACATAAAACAGGCTAGTTTGGATTATTTAATGTGGTATTATATAAAACCAATAATTAGAAACTATCTTGGGTGTTTCAGTGATTTCCGTGTGGAATACTTTATCTATTAATTTTAGTTTGTATTAAATGTCAATGATTTTGATGAACAGAGGGTGGGAACATCATCAGTTTCGAATACACAACTTCTCTTGCTTCATTTTTACACAGAGCAATGAACAAAAGAAAACGATTCGCCAAATTAAACTTATTCTTTACATATTCATCACTGTCACAGACCCCACATGCGACAGATGGAATTGAGATATCATTTGCTGGGAACCACGAGCCAGTGGGAAGAGGTGAATGTCTCTAAATCACGTGCACACGTGCCGCTCGAAATTCTGGAAGACGGGAAAGAAAGCGAGGAAGCAATTTCGGATATGCTAAATCCTAATCTATCTTCCGCTCCCTGAAATCCGACTGCTTCCTTCCGAAACGGTTCAAGGCCAGAATATTGAGGGAGGATCTCACATGTAAATCTTTGTGTTGTTAATCATGTTAGTCGGGACAGGATTGTGCAAAACGTCCTGGTTAGAAAAGATATATCTTAATGTTGCAGCTCAAAAAAATTTAAGTATACTAGATAAATGTGCTATAAAATTACTATCTGCAAAAATGTCTAGAAGCATTCAGTAGACAGGGAAAATCCCAATTTAACGAAATAAAGTAGCTTTCTAAAAACCCTATGGAGTAAAACTTAGGTGCTTTTATTTTTGAACATATATCATAAATAAATATATTCTGGAGAAATGGTTCCAATCGGTAGTCCGCGGACCACTGGTTGGAATTTTTAACATTTTGAAGTTTAGTAATTATTTAATACATTCAATAGAGCCATTCAATAAAACGGGTGTCTTCCGGAGGAGTGGAAATTGACAAATGTAAAAACGAGAGAGAGAGAGAGTTCATAGCCCACCCCAAAACAAAGAACTACATTTTTCAAACTACTGCTTATTGCTGTGGAGTAATAAAAAAGGCTCCGCGAGTCTAAACTAAATTGGATCCTAGAGGATTATATAAAGCGGAGTGTCGGTCTGAACCGTAACCTTCTGAACTGTGCACTCTCCTTATTGTTATTTTTCGTCTCCAAGAAAAAAAAAGGCTATTGACTGTAGTTTAGTTATATAAAAATGGTAAAGCTCGCGTTTCCCCTCACTTCTCTATTTTCTTAGGGGAGTGATTCAAACATATTTCCATTCGAAGGTCATCTAAAATCTGAAAGACAAGGCAAATAGAAAGGTTAGTGGGTTAACTCTGCACAAGTTTGCGCAAATTCTTCTCATTGCCTTCAGTGATATGGAAAATTAAATTATTCAGAATGCAAATGTTAGGCAAATTAGGCGTCCCACTTGTTGTTTTGTGGCAATATTCCTGTTTCATAATCATTTTAAGCATACTCTCCATTTCATAAAGACAAATGAAAAAACTATTTTCTTTTTTTGAATAAGCTAATAAAATGGTAGTTTGAATTTCACTACGTAGCCTTCTGGCATTATGTCAAGGTAGAAGTGATTCTTTGAAATTAAATCCACAAAGACTTATAGTGTGAAAAATATATTTCTGAATAAAGATTATTTTGAAAAAGAAAACTTTTATGAATAGGTTTTATTCCATTAATCATAATCACCAAGAGACCAAATGTGTGAGTTTTCTTTTCTAATTTTAGTTATTTTTCATTTTTTAAGAAAAAAATTATTTATTTTTATGAGAAAGATGAAAGAGATTTATTTTTATGGAACTACTGAGTTTTTTCATAGCTAACATTCCTGGTTTATTATATTGTAATTCTTTATGAAATTCCCTAATGGCGTTTTTAAAAATAAAAACTTAATGCGTCAATAATTTTTTATTCTATTAGGTTTAGACTGGTTAATCTGGTTTATTTATACTTGTGAACTCCCCTTATTTATTCACTGTTTATGTGGGAAAAAGATCATCCTTTGCGGGGGAAAAAATACACTCTCAGTGTACTTGACGTAGTGTTTTTACATCGTTGCTTTCCAATCCTTTCCACAGTATAGGAGTGGAATACTAAAATTTTATCTGAATATTTTAAAGCTTCCTTATAAGAAAAGTGGTTTAGCAAGTCAATTTTTGTTGCTCTCGTCTTCGGTTCTACGTCATCTCATCTTCGTTTCTACGTCATCTTCCCCCCCCCTCCCGTTAATTATGTAAGGGGTTTCTGAAATATATTATTAAGTCATTCGTAGGTTTCCATATGGTTTGTAATACTTAGGTTAAACTAAAACTAATACATTGGAAATTTCGTGAGAAAGTTATTATAAATGATGATTTTCTTAAGATCAATTATGTATTTTAGATGATAGAAAATTCATAACTTTTCTTTCATTGAAACTTTTAAGATGATTAACTAGGATTATCTCTAAAAAATAAACAAAAATAAAAATTTAAACATTTTAAATAGGTACCATATATATTTTATTATAATTTTCATTTCATTCCTAAATTTAATTGAACGTATGTATTCAAAATTTTGATATTTAATGCCTTAAATTCTCTTACCACATTGAATTTTTTCATTCGTTTAATTGAATATTCTTTTTTTACATACTTTACAGATGTGTGCATTTAATTCGATGTTTATACACTGTATTTTTTATACAATATTTAATGTCTGGAATTTATGGTAAAATCCTTTTTTTTTACTAAAAATTTTAGGTTAATTTTAAAATAAACTTTTCTTATATAAATTATTATATCAATTAATAATTTACTATCAAAAGTACAGCAACATGGCAAGTTCTTACTCTACAAAGCCAAGCAATACAGAAAAGAGAATCCTCATTTTAAATTGGTCTGGTGCTGGAGGAGGCAAGATCTGCATGAGATGAAATAAAAACTCTAAAGTCGTAAGAATAAAATCAGAAGTTGTACAGCTGAGGAAAAAAAAAACGTTACAGTAGACTTTGCGGGCGAACGGGTGGGGTTAGAAAGATGCTGTTGGTGTCATTTTTCAGGATTTAGTGTATGCTTGAAAAAACTAATTGACTATTTTTCTCTCAGAGGTCGTCTTCTGGCGCAACGCAATAAAAACTGCAACTTTTTTCATGGCGACCCCCAATTTTTATTCGATTTTATGAAAGATCATCCTAATTTAACCCTAAAAACCGAGTTTAATTTAATTTGGTCATGAAACATAGCCCTGACAGACCGTCAAAAAATGAAAAATTCATATACAAAGCCTTAAATTAGTCGCCAACATCCGACCGCCAAGTAAGAATTTCTGTCAACCTACCAGTACTAGTGAACCGATTTTCATTAATATTTCAGTTTTAATTATCGAAACATGAGATAAGATTTTTTGTTTTAAGTTTTAATAAGCATGTAAATATTATGGTTAATTATTTTAATTTTTTTATTTATATTAGTTTATTAGTAATTTAAATTTTTTACGTGTGAATAAATACACGCTTTGACGGAGGGAGTAAATTGAGCTAATTTTCGTGTTGAAAACGTGTAAAGAAAAATAAAAACGCAAGAAGCGCCAAATCATCGATAAATCGCCAAGCCTAAAAAATAACTGTAACGTTTTTTTTTTTCTCAGTTGTACTTCATGATTTAAATGGCTATTTTATTGAAAAAGGAGAATCTTGAAGATTCTTTTCATTAGATATCGATAGTTTAATTTTTCATTCTAATCTAATAAAAGAAGTTTGCGTTATATTTTAGAGGAGTAAATTTGTTATTTGTCTAATTTTAATTTTTAATTTGATTTTGTTTTAAGTGAAATTCGGATTAAAGATTCTGGAACTAAATTTTAAACGACAGAAGGATACAGTAAACGTTTTCTGTGGCGTGACTCAATTAAGTCTGGCGGTATTGTTCTTTACTTCAAAAATCATTTTCATTAACTTTTCTAGTTTTCCTTTTTCTATGACTACAGCTGAAAGTGTCAATTCAAAATTGAATGTTTCTTTAAATAGTTGGTATTTAAAAGTTGGATCGCGTCAAACCTGAAAAGTTTCTTGGAAGAATTTGAAAACATCCTAAAACATATACAGCGAAAAATATTTATGTAAATGGCGAAATCAATAACAATATCTTTGATAATTCTATTATTTCTTTTCCACCATTATCTGGATCTGGATGTTTTCTCGGCTTTTGGTTTTAAACTTGATATTTATGGGATCACTAGGAAAGTTGATGAATTTGTTTCTTGTATTGATCATATTTTTTTTATCGATTACGCAATAACTTAATGGTTAAATCTGCTAATATAAGTTATCCGATTACCAATCATTTCAAGTTTGTGTCTAAATATTATTGCCTCTAATCAGTCTGAACATGTGAAAAAAAGGGTTGTTGATTAAATCTCAATTGAGTACTCCATCAGCATTTTACACACATTTGATATTGTTTTTTAGGAATTTTATGTGTGAAATTGATAACTTATTAATATTGTCTGAAAATCGTAAGATTTACAGGAAGAATAAAACTATAAAAAAAACTCGGAAATTTTAAATTTCCTTAACGAAATAGAGAAAAATCCAATGTATACTTTAAAAACCAATATACCTAATTTCGTAATATGCTAAATATAGAAGGCTAAATCTGAAATACTTTTACAGTAAATTGTTAACATCAACAAATAACATTAGAGATGAATGGAAGATGATAAAAGAAGTTTTGAATGAAAAACATCAAAATCTAAGTCAAAGTCATTAAAGTACCCCTCTTATAATAATTTAAATGAACTTGCTGATAGTTCTAATCATCACTTTACATTTAATTTGTATACTTCTGATGTCAGTTCTAGTTCTTTTAATTCCACGTATAATTTATTCAAACTAATATTAAAAGTATGCTTTCTGAGTCAGCTACCGTTACAGAAATATCTAAAATTATAAACTCATTTCCGAAGAAAAAAATCAACTTTCTTTGTATCTATATGTGTGTATGCATTTCAATCAATTCCAATTTTGAATTGATTAATCGAACTAAATGTTTTCATATAAATTTCAGGAAGAAAGTTAAATATATCTTAGGGGATCAATTTTAAAATGATTAACGAAGTGATGATTAACAGTTCATATTATAGCATATAGTCTATCCTTTACAGTGTATTCATGTAAAAACAATAACATTCAATAGAAATGCATCTTAAATTATCTTTTTTGTGAGTAAAATAAAAATAACACATAAGAACAAAATCTTTACAAAATAATAAAAATATCTTTAAAAATAATTACGTGAAAAGGAAAATTAAAAAAGTGTGAGTTTGTTATTTATGTATGTCTACTCAATAATAATATTTATGAGAACATGCAATTATTTTATACTGAACTAAGAATTGAAAAGTTTCTTCAGAAATTTTGTTTTACACCCGAATCTTAAATGTATTTTAAAGTTGATAAATATAGTTAGTATATTTCTAATACTATGTAGTTTTATAAATTATTTTAAGCATTTTTTGTTTAAATTGTAATTTTCAAATAAATATTATTTAATTTCTGGAAGTTTTTTTTTTGTTTAATTCGAGAATTAACTTCAATTCAAAGAGTGTCTTATACACTGTAAAATATCTCTTAAAACCGAAAACTTTACGGCCACATTACTGCCGGATTATTTCCGTCATTTGAGGAAACGTTCGTTTTTTTATTTTTTCGTTAAAACATCCGTTTTATACATAGTACATGAAACTTTCTGTCGATGATGGTTCGTTTATTTTATTTATGAATATTAGTGCATTTTTGTATGAATATTAGTGTATTTATTTAGGGAATCAATATTACTTTAATTAAAATAAAAACTTATCTTTTAAATAAATTTTTATTTGAAGAATATCATCCAATTCAATACTTAAAAATACTTTTTATAATTGTCTTCTTCATAATAATCTTATTTTTTTTTTTATATTTATCTCGGCGGATCTGCACGTTAATAGAAAGATGTTCTATAGTTTTTAATAACTGTGATTTAAGAATATTTAAAATGTTTATTCACTTTAACAATTGTGAAACTTTCTTATCTTTACGCTTTAAAACTGAAAAAAAACCCACTTTTTTAGTCTTGCTGTGAAAGTTTATATTTTGTATTAGGCGTAAGAATACACTAGATAAGTTCATAAAAAAAAATCAAGGTTAAAATTCCGGTTTCTAGATTACGGAATTATACCGTGAAAAAATCACGAAAATGAATGGATTTTTTTACACAGTAATATGAGTATTATATTTTTTAATATTTCACACATTTTTCATGATTTTTTCCTTTAATTTTTACTATCAATTCATAAATTTAAAAACACCCGTCAGCTAATTAAAAATGTATTAGTTATTCTTGGATTTTGAAAAAAAAAATTAAGGTTATGTGAACATAACCTTAAAATATTAAAATATTAATAAAGTAATTTATTAGTAAGATACTACATATATCCCAAATAAATTATAGTGGTGTTACAAAAAAATTAATTCCGTAAATGTCTATATACCTATTTAATTTTATAGTTCCCATTGATGATAATAAATTTAGTTACCATACAAAACTTGCTAATATGATAGATCAATTTAAAAATATGTATTAAGGTTAATCCAAACGTTAAACAAATTTAGTAACACAAATTTTAAATTTTATAAGCATAATCAAAATATTATCATCATCTAAAAAGTATTTTTTTTTATAAATAGCACAAATTTGTTTGTTGATGATGTTAGCAAGGATAATTTATAAAAATATTTTTAAAACAAATGGATGATTTTGAGTTTAGTTTAAGTCAAATGAATACAGCACTGATAATGACTTTGAAAAGAACCCACAAATAAGTTTCAAAAGTAATGAACTCAATCATTTAATGTCAAATAAAACTTTACCGTTGTGAATAATTACTTTTAATATTTAACCAATAATGGATTTAAATAAAAAATTAGTAAAATGTAGTATTTATTATAAAAAAATATAAAAAATAATATAAAATATGGTACTTTTAACGCTGTGATGAAAAAATACACTTTAAAAACAAAAATTTAAAATGAAAAGTTATACAAACATTGACTGTAATTAAATAACATTCTTTTAATTATTAGTAATAATATGTTATTTTTTTTATTAATAAAATTTCAGTCATTGTATTTAAATTGTTTTTATTTTTATTTGTAATGTAAAATTCCTTTTGGAAAAGTTTTATGTTCAATATTACCATCAACAGTTGTAATTTAATTTAAGACAATTGTTAATATATACTTTAAATTATACCGCCAAGGGATTTATCGTTATACAACTCAAAAGAGTTCTTCCTAAAAAAGTCCTACATAATAAAGAATAGAGCTGTCGAATCAGTAAACGCTAATTAACATTTATTAATACATTGCAAATATTTCATCTACAAGTGTAAATTCAGAAATCTTACAACGCTGTCTATAACTTAACAACCTCTTGAAAAAAATCCTCAATCTCTTGTTTGTATATGAACTAACGACTTTTCTGTATTAATGCAATTTTAATAGAAAAAATGTACAAAGTAAACATAGAAAATGTAATTTTAAATGTTTACTATCTCTGGCCCTTACATCCGTGTAAAAAAAGTTTGATTGGCCCTCGGGTAGCTAAAAGTTTGACCATGAGGACTCTGCTACAATGTTACAAGAACTAGTCAGTCCAGTCAATTAATTCCTCATCATTTTTACTTGTTAAAAAAAACCTGAAGATACTAAGGAAGGCTCTTAATTCAAATCACATGAAATATATCCCATTCCACTGGGTTTCACTGAATGAAACGGGCAGCCATTATTTTGAAAGATTGGTGAAAATTTTCGAAATGCTTTCGCATTGAAATCACAGAGAGATGCATCTGTTCAATGTCCTTATCAAGTCAGTTACCGATTTTACAGTAGTTGAGAGGATATGGTAATTAAGTATTTATAACTTGTATTTCAATTGTATAACTTTATATAATGCTGGTTTGCAAAGTTTTTGTTTAAAATTTATTTACCTATCTGATAGTACTATTTTTACTAATTTTTTACAAGTCTATTAATTTTAAAATTTTATAACACATGAAATTTGGTGTTGTAAATATAAATTGTTTACACAAATGGGAACTTGTTAATTAAATTACTTTTCCCCTGAAAGTAAGCATTTTTTATGGCTTACAAATACAAAAATCATAAAAAAAATTCAACTTTGAAAAAAATCACTTAACTGTATTTTCTGCTTTTTTGCAACAATATAATCTTGAAGTGAAATAACATTTACGGGTACGTGATCCTTGTATTTTGTTTCTCTGTAATGATTGCATCACACTGCAGTGATACACTACTAAAAGAAAATAATCAAAAAATATTTTTTGCCTATTTAGAGTATGTTGTGAAAAGACGTTTGCAAGTCATGTTTCTATTCATAGTTTATTTTGTGTTTTCTCTATTTATAGCTTTCTTACTTCAAATTTAAAACTGAAGTGGAGCACCACGGTACCCTTTGGTGCGGTGCGGTAAAAAGGCATGGTGAACAACTTTTCATCCTCTCTTCTAATCTAGAAGTACGGTAAAACAATGTTCCTAATCCTATGAAATCACAAACAGTAGCAGTGTAATTTTAGTTTTAATTTTTATAACCAAAATTTTTGAAGAACCCATTATTGATTTTTCTTTTTCACTTTCTAAAACAGTGCCCAAACCGAACAAATATTAATAATAATGAATTAAAGAAAAAGAGCAGAAATTCGATCAATTGTTATTTATATCAAAATTATTAGGAAATTATAATTAAAAAAATGTTTTGCATTTTTAAACTTTCTTTAAGTAGGGCAACCTAAAAAGTGCCGCATCCCTAAATGGTTGGAATAATAATAGTTCGGCTTAGTACTTTTTAAAGTAAAAAAAGTAGTACATATAATATTAACGATGAGCTGTAGCTATTTTCAAATCTGGCCTTCATTTTATTATACAATGAAAATTCTCATCTTAACCGTATTAATTGTTCTACACCTCATTACCATTTACCTCTCTAATATAGTAGTTTCCGAAAAAATCTCTATGATAATTCTGTTAAATACTTTTGATAAAAAAATATTTCTTTCCTAGAATTAATCAATTAATTAGAATTAAATTGATTTTTTTCCATGATAAAAAATTTCGTAACCTTGTCCAACAGAATTCTTATGCATTTTATGTATAAAATTGAAACATATCTACAAACATGAAACATGTAAACTACCATACAAATTTTATGAATTATGCAGTTGGAAAATGTTTTAATTATGTACAAAATACACGAATACAGTCAATTCTATTTTCATGTGACTAGTAAGAGAAAAATCGTTTCACTTCATTACATACAAACTTCACGTGAAAAGATGAAGTTAAAGTAGATCAAGATTACCGTTCACTTTTCACATGTTAATTTTCCAACTGAACAACTAAAAGACTGACTTAAAACGAAAACATTCCACACACGTTAGTTTGTTTTCAAACAGTATTGCTTCCCCGACTGAAAAAGCTTGGGAACGTCCACTGATAGGAAGCTATAGCTCAGAGAACGGAGAGATACACGTGAAGGTCGGTTTATGAAACGGGAATAAGTAGCCTAGGTTTGTCCAAAAAGCTCTTATTTAGGAGAGTCTGCTGATGCGGTGAGTTCCCTGGTTCGTTCTGCTCTTTCCAAATGTAATGTGGAGTGTTTTTTCAATGTCATCTTTCTTATACGTGCTGTTTTTACCAAACGATATATTGGTTTCACTTATAATTGTTTTGATGAATTTTAATTGTTTGAGAATAATTATTAATTTTTTTTAAAATTAACTTAAGTTTAACAAAACAGGACCATTACGGGCTTTGTTTTTCAACCCACAAAACATAACAAGTTTGGGTGTTTTTTACCACGATTATTCTTTGACCAATAATGAATGCATTTGTTCCAATTTTAGCTTCTATAAATAAACCTACATTTTAACATATTAATGTATTTAATTTTTTTTTAAATTTGCATTAAGATATTTTTTTCTTTTAATTTTCATTGACTATGGTTCAATGCAATGTTTTTAATTAAAGTTAATACTAAAGATTTACCACAAACTTTTAGTAAACCAATGAACGATTTTTTTTCTCTCAAGAAGTAGCTACTTTTAAGCGTTTTTTTAGAATTTTAAATGGGTTTAAATTCTATTATTTTTTACTAACCCACGATTGAATCAAAATGAAAAGAAAAATCGTATTGAAGAAACAAAACAATGTATTTCTGTAATGTAAAACCCACTTCTAACCAACAAACCCATTCTATAACAAATATGATTTTTCTTCTTATCCTACTTTTTACTTTTATTCTTAGTTGTTTACGAGATTGTTTCTTTAAAGTTTTCTATTAGTTTACAAATGTATGGATGCAAGTTTTAAATAACAGTAGGTACAGTATGAGTGACACTCGTGCAAAATGTTAATACTAAAGTGTAAATTTTTGTAGGACAAAAATGTGTATATAACGTTTTTATATAAATTTATCCATAATGAATAATAATTTAAATTTTATTTTATTATTAAATTTTGACTTCATACATTATGATGCTTAAGATACATTGTATATATTATGATAAAAATATTTTATTCTTTTTTACAGTTTCTCTTTTTTTAAGTAAAATTAATACCTTTTCAACCTTGTTTAATGACATTTTTCATAAAACTAAAAAGAAACTATGTGATATTCTATTCTACAAGTCAAACCGCTGTCGAGTAAAAAAAAATCAAGAAATATTTATATTACAATACAAAAAATATTTATATTACAATACAAAAAATATTTATATTACAATACAAAAAATATTTATATTACAATACAAAAAATATTTATATTACAAAAAAATATAATAATTGAGAATCCTTCCCATATACCAAAAGCTATCAACACTATATATACGCTTTGCCATATACAACTCAAAACAAAATGATACTCTACATTATTCAATTTATTTTGAATTTTCTACCTTCTGTTCAATTAAACTTTTTTTACAAACCCACAAATAAATCGAGATAACAAAAATGTCTTGGGAAAATATTACATTGTCGGAACTGCACAAGTATAATGGAGAACTTTAACTCGAAGCCATTCGAATAAAAAAAAAAACATATATATATTGGAGTGACAGCTAAAATGTAAACAATTTCCAAACCTAAAAAAATAATTGGTCAGTAAGATGAGCAATTAACTTTCTTCTCTCGGGGGATAAGTTAAGTACACGCTTTCAGGTTCTGACATTCAATAATGATAATAAAAAAAAATAAGTGATCGCTTCAGGCAATGTTTTGTAAGTTCTGATATTGGCCTCTAAAAAACGAGGAGAAAGTTGACCGCTCCTAACTTTCACAGGTAGATGCAAGTGCATGTCAAGGTTAGACGTTCCCCAATTAAGTTTTTCTTCTCGTCTTTTTTCTTTACCTACAACCTGTTAACCTAGATTAGAACTTTCATTTGTTAGAAAATTTTAGCGAGTGAGAAGCTTTCTTACAAAATCCTAGTTCAAGAGACATGATGATGTATTTTGTAATGCAAAAATGTTTGTGTGTTTGTTATTAAAATTTACTGCGTCAAAACTTTCAGAGAGAAATTTGCTATTTGAATCTGAATCATTTTGAACAAATATGCAAATGTGTTAGCAAAGGTAAATAGGTTTACTAAGTAAAAATACAAAGAGTACTTTTCCGTATTATCCCATCGAATGTGCCACTGAAAACAAAAATGCATAGTAAAAGCCCATTAACTGTGCCGTTGAAACTGAAGTTCGACGGGACGACGACGAGAACGTAAGAACCAGACTTACTACATTTTTGTGAAATTCTCCTATTGAGCAACACAATGTCCAAGCCCCGTTCCTGACTAGATCCTTCAAATTGCAACAATTTTTTATGTTGTAAACGAGTTTCCTCAACATGTTTTCCTTGTTTACATTAAATAACTGTCCATAAATTTTCGATATAAGGTTTATAAATGGACTTATGAAATGACCATAGCATCAGGAATGAATAGCAGATAGATTGCAATAGCGTGTAGAGACGACGTATACCATAGCATAAAAGGCAAATGAAAAATTATACAAGACACATTCAGTTGTATTTCTTAAGGAAAATCATTAGGACACACGTAGTATTATAGCTTTCTCTGCAAGAAATTAGTCATTTATTTAAAACATTTTTTTTTACCTTAAATGTATTTTCTTTTTTTTGGGGGGAGATATTTCAAAGGATTTAAGATTTTCCTTGTAAATATATGAACCTTTTTTCTGGAATAAGACGTATAAGAAGACGAATAGCTTTTAGCTTAAAAATTTATTTTTTAAATATAGATCATAAAAGACATGCCTGAATTGCCCAGTTTGAGATGAGACATTCACACTGGGTCATCTTTTAAGAGGGTCAACCCAGTAAAACTAGATTGCAGCCAAGCCCTTATTGAGAAATTCTGATAAGCAGTTAAAGTAAAGTTTAGTCAGAAACAGAAAGTCATCTTGGAAAGAACCTTGACTTTAGGAGAGAACTCGATTCCAAATTAATCGTGAGCAGAATGAACATCAGTTTCAATGCCGCCTTGGACGATTTCGCAAGTTGTCAGAACAAGCATGGAATGGAGCTTGGAGATCTTTCCGGAAAATGTATAAAACTTAATTGGAAAAATCATGACTGCTGAACATTTCTGGCTAAAATTGATACGAAACATTTAATTTAGTTTAAAAACTTGAAATAAAGAAATGCAAGACAAAATCATCATCACGTAACTCTCACGTGGTAAAGTGTTAGATGAATTTTATTATTCTTATTGCTACAAATTTCAATTATCCTGTATGTGCATACTCTTATGCATAAACAATATAAATTGTCCCTAAAATTCACTGTGTTAAATTATAACGATGCCAAGTTGTTCATTAGGAAGTATACCTCACTTTGGTTTTCACTTTGAAAGCAATCATTAGTTCTTAATTTACAAAAAATTAAGATTCCTTCTCAGAAAAATTAATTTCTTACTCAAAGAAACTGTAACGAGGGGATTTACCCAAAATATTACGTGCTCTTTCAACAATTAACATTTTTTTATTTACTCAAACCACACCATCTTTTTCACTCCAAATCAACACAACACATTCTCTTCTAAAAACAGAATTCTATTATTAATTTTAACAATTGCCAAAATTAGAAAAGTAAACTTAATTTAAAAATTATTTGTTAAAGTCAGTTCACTAGTCTACATTGTTTAAAATTTAAATGGTTTACTAGTCTACATTGTTTAAATTTATATGGTTTACTAGTCCAGTCTCTAACATTACTCCCTCACCAGTAACTAAGTTACGATACCAAGCATTCATGGCAGAGGAAGGTGAGTCTATTGGAAAGTCCATTTCAACTCTGAAACCGGACGGGCAATTTCACCTGTCTCCCGGAACGGGTGTAGACTGGACTTTTACTGTCCTCCACAGCTTTGGGAAGCTTTTCGCTGGAATGTTCATCATCCATCGTCCTTTTCTCAGGGAAGGTATCGGTATCTGTAGATATCATGTATGCTGGCTTCAATCTATCCACAGATATGTTGACTTTTTTACCTTTAATGAGTAGAGCAAAATATTTATCATTTCTGTCAGTTACTTGGAAAGGTCCTGTATATGTTGGTTCTAGAGGTTTTCTCACTCGGTCTGTTCTTACAAATACATGAGAACATGATTTTAAGTCTCTGTGAAAGAAGATTTTTTTATTCGCAATACTCTTGGATTTGTAAGGCTTTAAGTTATCCATGTACTCTACCAGCTTGCCTACAAACGTATCAGGGTCAACTTTATTTGTGTTTGGTGGATCGAAAAATTCTCCAGGTATCTTGATGTTCATTCCATACACCATTTCGGCAATCGAATGCTTCGTGTCTTCTCTTAGGGCAGATCTGAGACCCAAAAGAACTGTTGGTAATGTCTCAGTCCACTGAGCATTGTTATGTGCTTTTATAGCAGACTTTAAAGTTCTGTGGAGTCTCTCAATTTTTCCATTGCATTGAGGATGGTAAGCTGTAGTGTGAAGGACTTTAGCTCCACATATTGCAGCTAAACTTCGGAACAATTCTGATTCGAATTGTCGACCTTGATCAGTAATAATTTTGTAAGGTACGCCAAATCTGCATATCCAGTTCTCATAAAAGGCTTTACTGACTATTTCTGCAGTTATACATGGTAATGGTATGACTTCCATCCATCCAGTGAATCGGTCGATACACGTTAAGCAATACACATTTCCATTTGAAGGAGGTAATGGGCCAATGAGGTCGATGTGTACTACGCTAAAACGAGTGTCTGGTTCTTGATATTCTGAAAATTTTGATTTGGTGTGCCTCGTTACTTTGCATTTTTGGCATTGAATACACGCTTGAGCCCATTCTTTTACTTGCTTCTTCATTCCAGGCCACACAAACCTAGCAGTCATCTGTTTGATGGAAGATTTAATGCCGGGATGTGATAACCCATGAATTTGGTCAAAAAGTTGTTTTCTGAATTTAGGTGGAATGTAAGGCCGAATTTTCTTCTGTGAAGTGTCACACCATAAGATTTTTGAAGATGGGAGAACTGACTGATTGAAATTAAGCGTTGTATCACTTTCCATCAGGTCTTTTAATTCCTGATCTGTACTTTGTTCTATGGCGATTCGGTCGTAATCAATTACAGAGATCCTAGATAGAGTATCAGCTACGATATTTTCTTGTCCACTAATATGTCGAATATCTGTCGTAAACTGGGAAATGTACTGTAGATGTCGCAGTTGTCTTGGTGATGCTTTCTCATTTTTTTGTTTAAATGTGAAGGTCAGGGGCTTGTGATCCGTTACGATCGTGAATTCTCTGCCTTCTAACATATATTTGAAATGTTTGACTGAGAGATAAATACCCAAGAGTTCACGGTCATAAGTGCTGTAAGATCTTTGAGCACTATTCAGTTTCTTGGAATAAAAGGCAATTGGTCTCCAGTTTTCTTCTTCATATTGTTGCAGTACAGAGCCTATAGCACTGTCTGATGCGTCAGTGAACAAAGATAAAGGAAGTCCAGGTTTGGGAAAACATAGAAGAGCAGCATTGGCTAAATCTTGTTTGCATTTTTCAAATTGTTGAATTGCATCCTCGGTCCATGGAACTTTTCTTTTATCTTTCTTCTTAGCACCTTTCAAGAACTCGTGAAGAACTGCTTGTGTCTGAGCAGCGTTTTTACAATATCTGCGATAAAAATTTATCATTCCCAGGAACGTACGTAGATCGTGTATGGTGTTTGGTAATGGGTAGTCAAGAATTGCTTGAACTTTACTAGGCAGGGGGGATGATCCTTTGGCAGATATCTGATACCCGAGAAACTCAATTTCTTCCACTCCTAGAATAGATTTTGATGCGTTGATTCTGAGACCATAATTATTTAATTTTTCAAAGACTATCTGTAGATGTTGTTTATGTTCTTCTTCTGTTTTTGAGGCGATGAGAATGTCGTCTAAATATGGAAAAGTGAAATCTAAGCCAAAAAATACTTCGTTAATGAATCTTTGGAAAGTAGCTGGAGCATTTCGCAGGCCAAAACTCATCACATTAAATTCAAATAATCCAAATGGGGTAATTATTGCAGTTTTGGGTTTGTCTTCTTCATCTATTGGGATTTGGTAGTAGGCTTTAACTAAATCAATTTTTGAAAATATTGTTTTTTCTTGTAAAATTAGATTAAAATCTTCTATTCTAGGAATTGGGTATCGGTCTGGTACCGTTACATCATTAAGGCGTCGGTAATCCCCGCAAGCTCTAAATGTTCCATCCTTTTTACTGACTAAATGTAAGGGACTAGCCCATTGAGACTTTGATGGTCGAATAATCCCCTTGTCCAACATGAACTGGAATTCCTGCTTTGCTAAGGCCAGTTTTTCCGGATCAAGTTGACGTGCTCGTGAATACACTGGAACACCTTTGGTCGTTATGTAGTGCTTCACATCATGTTTACATGAATTATTGAACACGTATGGCTTTGTTAAGTCAGGATAGGATTTTAATGTATCATGAAATTTTGAATTGAGGTTATGATTCATAGTGCTGATTATGAGTTCTTCTGAAATAGATTTAATTTCTCCTATTACTGATAACTGAGTAACACCATCAATTAATTTCCTATTGTGAATATCAATTAGTAGATTAAATTGATTGAGAAAATCAGCTCCAATAATACCTCTATTAACTTTTGCAACTATGAATGGCCACTGGAATTGTCGTCTGAGTCCTAAGTCGAGATTTAGAGTTCTTTCACCATAAGTGGGAATATCTGTGCCATTAGCAGCATATAATTTATATGAGCATGGTGAAGTACTTGCATTGGTTGCTGGAATTAGGGATACATCTGCACCACTATCCACTAAAAACCGTAATCCCGATTTCTTGTCCGTGACATATAGTCGGAATTTGCGGCTAACATCATTCCTAGCAGCAGCACTGGCCGCGGAGTCTACTGCTGACTCGCGTTTCCCGACTCTTTCCATTGACATGGTTGCTTACATTTTTCTGGAAAACACTTAGCCCCAAATTTAAAATGATAATAGCAATATTTCCCATTTTCATTATACCGTTTCCTTGATCGTGAGCGGCTATTGCAATTTCTATTGTAACTATGAGCTCTTGATCTGGAGTTGTGGAGGGTCATGCTGGCAATTTGGTGTTCTAACGCAGCTATCTTTGTTTGTAAAGCCTCCACGACCGCCTCCTTGCCCACAGCAGTTATTTCCTGGTGTGGGTGGAGTTCAACAATTTTGTCAGCCATTGTGGCTAATTTGTCTAGATCCTCGTCGCTAACCACTACTATGTGTTTCACAGCATCTGGCATCTTTTCTAACCAAAGAGAACGTAACATGCTAAGAGGAATGTCTACCCCCAGTGATTTCATTCTAAGAAGAAGTTGGCTAGGTTTCATATCCCCAAGTTCCAATCCAGTAAGTAGACGCTTAATGCGTTGATTTTCACTTTCTTTGAAAATACTGAGCAATCTTTCCTTAGCAGCTGAGTATTTATTACTCTGAGAATCCTTAATAATATCCAAAATATTGTCTAAGAACTTTGGTTCTAACTGTGCTATTAAATAATTAAACATTGTCTCTTCGTTCTTAATACCACTAATTCTAAACTGTGCCTCTACTTGAAAGAACCACATTTCTGGTTTCTCTGTCCAGAATGGAGGAATTTGAATGCTTACTTTGCTTACTTCCATCGGCTGTTCCGGTCTAGAAGGCTGTTTAGTTAAAGACTGCTGAGCTGGAATTGGCTGTTCGTCCGGCATAACAACGATGTTACTGTCCGTAGTCACCACTTGTAACGAGGGGATTTACCCAAAATATTACGTGCTCTTTCAACAATTAACATTTTTTTATTTACTCAAACCACACCATCTTTTTCACTCCAAATCAACACAACACATTCTCTTCTAAAAACAGAATTCTATTATTAATTTTAACAATTGCCAAAATTAGAAAAGTAAACTTAATTTAAAAATTATTTGTTAAAGTCAGTTCACTAGTCTACATTGTTTAAAATTTAAATGGTTTACTAGTCTACATTGTTTAAATTTATATGGTTTACTAGTCCAGTCTCTAACAAAACCATATTTTAAATGTTAAATAAAATACTACAGAATATATGAAAACAATAAACGACAGTCTTTTAGTATAGCTTATGATACATGTGTACATGTCATGTGATCATACTTGCTACCTATTATGTTTTCAACAGGGGAAAAACAACAGCGTACTTTTACCCGACTGCTCACTCTTACTCTCCTTTCCCCTACAATAAAAAACGTTAATTTTACTTGGTTAATATTTACGGACATCTCATGTAATTATCAAAACGAGGTATTGAAACCTTTATAACGGGAAAACAAAAAGTTAAAACCAGAATTTTTAAACGTTTGCCCTTAAATCGAAAACCAGGTAATGAATCAAATTATCGTAAAAGTGTCTACGTAAACCGAATTATATTGATAACAAAGCACTTAATTAATCACTCCATATCAAACCCATGCGTGATTTCTTTTGTCAAGCTATCGTAAAACTACGTATCTTTCTCAATTAACTGTTTTCTTACCCGGAAGTTTTCCAGTTTATGATTCGTTTCCGATGCTGCATGTAAAACTTTCAAGTGTAATTGAATGAATCAAAGGACACTGGGATTCTTTGAGTAATGAACTAAATACTTTAATAATGTGAATATTTTTTAAATATGTCTAATGGTAATGATACAATGGTTTCTAAAATTTCATTTTTCTCTGCTCTTCTCTTAGCTTAACTCATTTGAACCACTCTTTTTTAACAGTAAACCTTTAGAATATTTTTTGGAAAAGTAATTTTGAGATAATTTGTGAATGAAGTAATCACTCTAAAGTTTATAATATTTCACCATCGTCCTTTTCTAATAGAGCGGAATAAATATTGTTTCACTGCCGAAAATATAATACTGTAACGAAAACTACTTAACAATTTTCAAAAATATATAGTGCTGTCCTTTAAAAACAACCCACTCCAAATTGTACCCTAAAAACAACCCATTGAGATTTTTTAATTAAATAATTAAAATAATTTTACCATCTCATATACCCTGTCTTTCCTTTAGAGTGTCAGGGATGTAAAAACTGGTCAAAGAACGGTTTATTTACCTATTTTTTAAACAAGCTGAGATAATGTAGATTTTTGGTAAAAAATGAGTTTCAGATGTACAGATTATGATGTTGTAAAAATGTATGCTATAAAGAAGTAAGAGCATTTTTCGCGCGTTTTTATGTTATCCCATTACTATGAGAATAAAATATTAAAGTTTTGGCTCTGTCCGCCAATTAGAGTCCTTACTGTAATGTAATATTACTTACTCTTTGAAATCAGGGGGTAAAAAAAACAACAATGGGAGCTAAAAAAACCATTGTTTCCGTTCTTATAAATCGCAAAATAAATAAAAATTTATGAAAAATATTTAATATTTCCCATGATATACAACTAATTATGCAAATATAATGCTTGTTTTAGTGATTCTTGGAATTTTTATTAGTATTTTTAATAAAAACTCAATGATACCAAAAAACACCTATATCCCATGCAAAGATAGCATTTTACTAGAATTTCCGTTGAAAATGGGTTATGGAAAGTTAATAGTTGGAATTAAAATAAAATATAAGTGCCATTTATCATGTTTTATCTTTTTTTATAAAAACTGAAAAGTTTTTGTATTTAAAAGGTCATTTTCAAAATCCAAAAAAAAAAAAAAAAAATACAACGGTAAAATAGCTATCGATGTGTTTTGAAGACGAACTCTTGAGGAGAGAAACATATCATAATTTTAATTTTAAAAATCATTATTAATAAATTTGGTTTTAACTGTCTTAATTATTCCCTTTTCTATAAAAAAAAGACTATTTTTATCTTAATTTCTGATCATTTTTACAAGTGGGTTTTTTTAGGGTACATGGGTTTTTTTAGGAAACAGTGGGGGTTTTTTTTTCAAATTCTTACTTAATTGGCTGCCAATTTGTAATGGAGAGTTGGAATTGAAAATGCTTAGCACTAAAATGTTAGGGAGGATGAGCCGTTACAACAGTTTTTTGTTCTATTTAATTATCCTTTTTGTTAAGCTTTTAATGGAGAAAATATAAATCAGTGGGTTGTTTTTAAAATACAGCACTATATATTCTTATAATTTAGTGAGTCTACATCCTGTATTCTTTATTTTATTTCTTCCTACAAGAGACAAAGGCATTTTAGATTTTATGAGGTCTGATGGAAGATGGAAGCCTCCTCCAGTTTCAATATTATAGTATATTAATTTATTCAGAAAAATAAAATGGAGATACAAAGAGGGAAGGAGCAAAAGGGAGAGGTAGAGAGGGGGAGTGAAGCTCCTCTCTTTTTATACGACCGGGAACCAATTCAGCATTACTTGAGAAAGAACTTATGACAGTGCCTCAAACTTTCCATTTAGGTGAACCAATTATTTTCAATCATAATTTTCAGCCTCTTCCAAACATAACTATTAGGTTAAAAATATATATTTGTAAGGATGTAAGGTAGGATTTGCATCTTGATATGAAAAATTGTGGGTGTTATAGATTTCCAAGTTGATCCTTAAAAACAGGGTTGTAGATCATTTTTATCTATAAAATGGAGATACAAAGAGGGAAGGAGAAAAAGGGAGGGGTAGAGAGGTGGAGTGAAGCTCCTCTTAGGAATCACCATGCGCTCAGGGCGTCGCGCCCCACAGTTTGAGAATCGCTGACTTAAGAGGTGATATCTGCTTTACAAGCTTTACTGTAAGGATGTTACAATTAAACCGTATTTACGCGCTTGTCTCGAATATTGGAGAGGGTGTCGTGTCGATACTGAGACATTTTCAACTTTATCAATTCACGTGACAGCTCTTCACAAGGTCAAGTGGTGAGTTATGTGACACAGCAGATCCTGAGGGTTTGCGCGACGATCATCTTGAGAAGCGGTTAGGGGAAAAGGAAGGGTTATATTCCTTACTTAGGAAGTAGATAAGGGCATGAAGACGCTATCTGATTATATTGAAATTATGTAACTTGGGTAAGAACAAGATCTGCAACGTAAGGTTTTATCAGACACTGAACTTGGCAGAACTTGATGGACAGACCTTGAAATTCCTCAGGTAAAATTTTTTCGACGTATTTCACAGTTTACAGGTAAAGCGTCCCCTAACTAAAACGTTCTAAAATACTAAATAAAACTTAATTGCCATAAGATCATGGATTGACGTTGATTTAAGTGGGAGACTTTGGGAAGAGCACGTTAGATGGAAATATCATGGGTGTCTGCCCAGGGGCCACCTGTTCGAGATGGCTCAGAAAACCTCATTTGCCAATAGAAAAAAATATTTACAGAAAAGTTAAAGAAGCAATGCCTCTAAAGACCCCCTTAAAACCAACTCATGCATACAAATAATTTTAATTTCTATAGCTTTCCATTCAGAATATTTTTGGAATGCATAGCATAATAAATTACCAGCGGTTCACAAACTGTGCTCCATGAAGAAATTTGAAATTAACACTTTTTTGAAAATTTCTAATTTGCGTTGTTCTAAAATTGTCAGAAATTAAACAGATATAACAGTGGTTCATATATAGAATCAAAGTGCTCGTCAAAACAAGCTCAACTTTCGCATTAGGAAGCACTCGTGTAGTATTAGGGTTCAACCCCCCCCTCCGGAATTTCGACATCAATTTTTATACGGTTTTCCCTTGAAAATTCTCAAACTTACAAGGAGAAATCCTCAAGTTCAAAATGGAACTTCACTTTTGGATTTGGATACTACTTTTGAAAACTTTTCTTGGAGAGAACCCCTACGAACCCCTAAGAAAATAGTACTTAAAAGGAGGTAATTTCGTAAGTATTCTGCGGAGAGTGTACCCAACCCCCATTGAAATTTTTAAACCTATAAAAATACCATTTTTCCTTGAAAATTCCCTAATTGTTAAATCCTAAAGGGTCTCAAAATGAGCTAAAACACTCCTGTGAGGAGCAATTTTTTCAAAATTTTGATGGGGGAGAACAGCCAGACCCCCACCACTTTGGTTACAAATTTTAACATAAATTTCAAAGACTTTGTATTAGTACTTTAAAACTTAACAATTGAAATATTTGCCCTGGTTTTTATGAGATGTGGAATGTCTTAGCTGTACTCCCCTTTTATTATTTTTATGTTTTTGTTATTTTCTATTCTGAGAAAATTACTCAATTACTTGAGAATTTAGAAGTAGATATACTAATTAAGATGTTTTGTTTTAGTATTAAAACGGCGGGCTAATGCCCTTGTGGAAGTATTGTATTATCTCTTCTGTGAATTTAAATGATAATAATTTAAAATAAAACTTTTTAATGTCAATTGTCAAGTTGGTAATAGTCAAAAAGGGTAAAACATTTAAAAAGTATATAATATATTTAGTTGCTAAAAAAACATTCCTTGCATGCTGTTATTTCTTGTAGCAATAGGTTTTAAGTAATAATATCTGTTTTTTACACCAATAAAAATTAATTTTCGGAAAAAGGGCTCAGCGACGAATTTGTCTCTGGAAAAGTGCTCCGAGACTTAAAAAGTTTGTGAAGCCCTGTGTTAAACAACCCCAAAGTTTTCAAGGGAAAACCAATACATTATGAATATATATTCATGCATCTTGGAAATTATAATCAGATTAAAATAGATCACGTCCGGGTCACCAATTTGGGGGATGGCTAATCTGACTCCATAGTTTATTATTGATAATGAAGTAGAGGACTAATAAATAATCTATATCTATAAAAGCGAAATACCACTGACTGACTGACTCACTCACTCACTGGTAAGTGACAATCACTCAACACGAAATCTCCGAAACTACTGGACCCAGAGGCTTGAAATTATATGAATAAAAATGTATTAATCATTTTTGAAATAAAATTAAATTAGGTAATGTTAAATATTTTGCTATAGCGGGAGTTGTTGACTGAATACAGGGCCGTGTTAAGGGAGGGGCGAAGGGGCGTCCGCCCCGGGCGCAGTATTCAGGTATTCAAGAGAGGCGCTGAATTTGCGCCCGAATTTTTTTTTTTTGCAATTTATTATTTTAGTATTTTGCAATTTAAAATTATTTTAGCATTGGACTTCGTAGATTCTTCAATATTTTCCAACGGAACCACGATGAACGTGTACAGGGGGCCCCAAATTTTTGCCCAAACATTTTTTTGCGAATCTATCTGAGAATAATGTAAAGAAATTATATTTGGGAGGGGGAGCAAAAAAGCCAGGGGGGCGCCAAAAAGCCATCCGCCCCGGGCGCGATTTTTCCACAACACGGCCCTGACTGAATAACTCATCGGAATTATTTTTTGATTAAATTAATATCCTTTTTGGAAAACGATGAACAATTTCATAAGAATACGGTTTGTAGGAAATTATCTCCAAGGCTTCAATGAGGGTTGTGATTGTGATTTTTACTTTCTAAGTTTTTATCAAGTGATTTATAAAAACCGATGCAGAATTTTAAAAGGACATCGGAAATACTTCAAAGAAATTTTGTTTAAGATTTTAAACTCTAAATTTCACTAAAAATTGACTAGACTGATGATTTCAATTGGATTGTTATTTTACAGCCAAGGTAACAGCCAAAGTAAAATGCGGGATGGGATAAGGTAGAGTAAATTTTACCGGGATGAAAAAGACGGAGTGTTAAGTGACTGAATCCAGAAAAAGAAAAGACATAACTTAATAAACTTTTATAGATATTTATTAAGTCAACCCGGTGCAAGGCCGGGTAATTCAGCTAGTAAAGTATATAAATTTATTGATTACAAGATAATAAAATTTAGATGTTGCAAGATTGGAAACAATTGAGGAAGTTAAGGAAGTGACTATTTAAACAGATGCGCTATACAATATTGCTTCATGACGCATGCTGTGCCTGTGAATGATGTGTTGCATCAAGACCCTCTATGATAGAGGGTTTTGGTTGCATGTCTGGATGTTTAGTGGCGGTCGCTTCGCTCAGTAGCTACAGACATTTAATGAAATTATATCACATTTAAGAAAAGGTAATTTTAATGCTAACTTGCTTTGATATTTATTAGCTTTAACTTTTCTTCTTAACTTTGTTGTTAATCCTTCACCTTCATCGACCCTCCCCGAGCTTCACTGCCCCCTATCAACCCCCTGAGTTTCATTCAGCCCATGGAAAATCTCGTAATAATTATTCGGGAATAATTTCTTTTATTTTTAATTACGTTGATATTAGTTGCAGACATCTATTTTTTATTTCAGCCTATAAATATATTTTATCGTTGTATATTCATTTTTAAATGAATTCCCATAAACGTCAAAGTCCATAAGCGACTGGCAACTGGTATTACGATCCCCCTACATACCACGTGACCATAGACTCATAAAAAAAGTATCTATAGCCGACACTCCGACACGCGACATTAATCAATATGATCGATACCTTATCACGAAAGGGGTAAAAAACTGACGATTCTCAATTCTCAGGAATAATTCAAGAGCTGTCTGAAGGGTTGGAGTTAATCTTTGATCCTGATAAGAAAATGTGAAGACAAAAATACTTAAAATTGTAGCAAGAAAAAGCCTTTGAGATACTTTTCCGCTGATATTGAACGGTCGTCATAGGAACTCGACATTTTTATCTCAAACGAATTTAACTGGCAGTAAAAACGAACTAAAGTTTTCAAGACGAGTGAAGAAATTTCTGTTTCATGAGCACAAAAAAATAATAATTAGGTAATTATCTTTACAATAGTGTAATGAAAAGTATTTTATGTGTTTATTAGACGAAGTGCTTCTCATCGGTGATCATATATTTAAAATTGTTATGGGAAAAGTTAACATTTCATTTGATTTTCTTAAATAATAAGCCAAAAGTTTGATTTGTTCTATAAAAGCTTTGTTACGGCCATTCTCGGGAGCTGGAACATAACTGGAAGCGGTCGTGTTTGATAAAATTACGGACATTATTTTAATTGGTCCAAAGGCATCACGTGAGAACTTTGGCAACGCCTTTCCTTTTTCTGTTCTTCCCAGAATTTCTCCGTCGTCGTGTGGAAGCATGCTCAACTGCGCTCAATTTTAACCGGCATTCCATGAAAACAAAAACATAGCAATTTTATGTCCTTTAGTTTCGGAATTCTATTAAATAATACTAAACCTTGTGCAAATGTTGTCATAAAATATTACTAAAGGGGTGAGTCAAGTTTTTTTTTTTTGTTACAAATACTGTTTATATAAAATTATAATGGGAGTAAATTTTAAAGCTAACATTAATTATTATTTATTACCCAAGGTAGATAATTGTCATCCTTTTGTTTTCTCTCGCTGTTTAATTTCTAAAAAAAGTGTCATAAAATAGCGTATTATTACTTCTCGAAAACTGGACATTTTTATCTATTTTATATCCGTTCAAATTCGAAAATTTCGATTAATTTTGATCCTACCTTCGCTATTATCATTCACTGCACAAATATATGAACTATTATTGTGGGTAAGCTTGTCGTCAATATAAAGTGTGTGTATCTAATTATTTGCCGTTGGAAATAACTAAAGGATACTAATTATTGCTAACACTTCGTTCATATTTCTGAGATTAGCTTAAGTATGTGGCAAAATTCTATTCTAATTCCAATATTCTTGTTTTATTTTATTGTAAAATTATGTACCTTAAACAGGGGTCTGTTCAAGGCATATTTACTTATTACCTTTTAAAGGTACCTTCACAAATTCACCATTTAATAAATAGATAGGTATTAAGTACTTTCACATACATTCAACTTTAGAAAAAAGTACCTTCATAAAATATATATTTTAAAAGGAAAGATCTGTTGATAAGATGTACTGTCTTTAATTTAAAATTAGTAAGTCATTCTGAACAAAATTTTAGCTATCTTATTATGATGTTTTGAAAGCTATGTTCATGTTTGTGTTAATTTTTTAATACACTACTTATAATTTTTAATTTCCTCAAGTTGATTGAAATTTTCACAAAATAGGTAGTAGTACAAAAAAGTCCTAGACAGACCCTTGAAAAATTTTACTTACATAGATAATGATTGTAAATAAAGTAAAGTTGTTTAAAGTTTATAAACTGACTTTTGTGATGTGTTTCTATTTAATGTTTAGTATTCTCTCTTAATTTCCAGCCAAAATGAATGCAGAAATAAAACATACACCAAAACAGGTGGAAAATTCCCTTTTAATGGATTTTCCACCTGGTCCATTGGATGAGTATCGAAAACGTGCCTCATTTGACTGGAAGCAAATGAAAGTGCAGCTTATGGGAAGAGATTTGATTGAGTTCCAGGTAAACAAATAAAATAAGAAATTTAATTACAGTTAAAAATTTACTTTATATCTTACTGGAAAGAAAAGATATAAAAACTCATGTTAATGGAACAAATGCTTCTATTAAAATAAGTATTAAAAATTTAGTTATTTATCTTTCTCTCTTTTTTTTATCAGTTTGAAGCATAGATCATTATGAATAATTAAGTTTTCAAATTATTGAGATTTTTTACGAAATTGCTTGTGTTTTGTATTTTAGTATTTTTTGTTTGTCAAAAAGCTTATTCAAAACAGTTTCAAGTAGGTGGTAAAAAGCTAAAAATGATAATTTCTAGTGGTGAAATTCTGTAATCAACTCTGTTAAAAATTACCAAACTATTTTAAACGTTTAATCAAATTTTAATTTTCTAGTTATCAATATTGGTGTTCTATATTTTATTTATCTGGTTTACTATTTTTTTAGACATTTCTAATATTTAACATCCAAATTAACAGCTTGAAGTTTATCAGGTTTTTGTTTTTTATTGTGTTCTGGTGAACCCTTTTATTTAGTGCCATTTAGATTTCTTGTTTTCGTTTTATTTTTGAAAAAACTGCAAAGCATGCATCAAGCATGCAGAAGTACCATTTAAAGATTTCTTTTTATTTAAGGAAAGAGTATGGAAAACACTAAAGGATGACCCCTTGTTTCAAAGAATACCATCAGAACAGCTAACTTTACAAGAAGCTCGGCAGCTTACATTTCAAAGAATGAAACGCATCAAGGAGTACAAGTTTTTTACTGATGAAGAATTTATTCAAAATCCATTGATAGCCTTAAATTTGTATATATGTGTTGGAATGATTGACTGGTCTTGTGCCCTGAAGTTATTGCTTGGCATTGAGGTTTGTATTGTTTTCCAAGTAGTACTTTATTTAACACTTTCCTTTTTGAGGACATTTTTGATGGGCTTACTTTTGTTTTGACTGCAATTGAAAATAATTTTTCAGTACTTCATTCTTGTCTTGAAACTTTCTGGAACAAAGCGTCACACAGATCTGATAAATAAAATCAAGAACTTTGATGTAAGTTTATATTGCTTCTTTCCTGATTATTTTTTATTCAACATATCATGTAGTTAAATTGTAAGTTGGTATCTCAGTGTACCACTTAATGTCACTAGTCTGCATTGTTAGGGCAATTAGTTGTTTGATGAGGTAATGAAGGCTAACACGGCCAGAGCTTTTCCTGGAAAATTTTATGGCTGGAGGGATTTTTTATCGGCTGATTATGTCCACTGGAGATGTGGACGAATCATTCAAAATTTTAAACCCTGGACCACAGCCCAGAAATTATTTTTAATAATTAATTAGTTCTTTACCTAATTTTTAAGGTCTACCATCACATACATACAACTTAATTCTTTTTCCTGTAGTTATTTGTAGTTATTTTTTTTCAGGCTATTGGGTGTTTTGCTTTAACTGAAATGTCTCATGGGACAAATACTCGATCAGTTCAGACAACTGCTACCTATGATCCTCTTTCACAGGTGAAATTTTGTTCAGTTAACATCAAAAAACTTTTCAAATTATTATTTTTTAGAAATATTGATGAGTCATGAAAAGTGAAAACTATTTTTACATTTTAGGAATTTGTTATAAACACCCCAAGACTAGAGGGAACTAAAATGTGGATTGGTAATCTTGGTCAAAGTGCCTCCCATGCTGCCTTATATGCTCAGTTATATACACCTGATGGTCAGTGTCATGGACTACATGCCTTCTTAGTGCCTATTCGAGATCCTGTTACTCACTTACCCTATTCAGGCATCACTGTTGGAGACATGGGTCCAAAATTAGGACTGCCCGGTTTGGATAATGGGTATGTAAAATTTTATTTTACTTCCTAATTTAAAGCAGTTTCTTTCAAGTTAACGACTTACTGGGGTGTTTGTTAAAAGCCATACTTATTCATAACTACTTGAAAATATGCACAATCAAATTTTCAATGCGCCCGCCCATTATTTTTGCTTTAATTAAATTAAAAAAGACTGAATATTTCTGTAAAAAATACTTTTATTTCAGATTCATGACATTCCAAAACTATAGAGTACCCAGGGAAGCTCTTTTGAGCAAAAATGGGGATATAACACCTGATGGAAGATATGTTACACCTTTTAAAGTACGTATTTTTTAGTTAATTTGAACTAAGGTTTTAATGTAGCTTTAAAAAATTTTATTAAGTCAAAGTGGCAAACTTTAAATTTGAGAAATTATTGAATTAAATTGATACCATTTTTATACCTTATTGTATTTAATGTTGCATAAATTTTTTAATAGCAAATTTATTTATCTAGTGAAAATACAAATAAATTATGATGCATGAAAATTATATGTATTGTATTTTTCATGACTTAAATTTTTCATAATTTAGGTATGTTATCAACTTAAAATGCTTTGATTTTTTTAACTTTATTGCAGGATCCTAATAAAAGATTTGGTGCATCTATGGGGTCATTGTCACTAGGAAGAATGGGTATTTTGTGTGTAGGCATAGCTAATCTTCAGTTATCCTTGTCCATTGCAATACGCTATTCAGCAATTCGTAAACAGTTTGGACCTCCTGGTGGAGAAGAAGTTACGATCTTAGACTACCAAATGCATGTAATAAAAATTTATTTTTCTCATTCTATGTATTTAAATAACATCTAAGAGCACTTGCCTAAGTTTTTTCAGATAGTTTGATTTATATAAATATCAGGTATTTTCTTACAGCAATATCGACTACTGCCTTATCTTGCTGCAACCTATGCTGCATATCATTTTGTAAATCGTTTTAATGAAGATCATATCAATATACAAATGAAAATTATCATGGGACAGAAGAACGAAGAACTGGTAAGTATCATTTGCAATATTTACTTCTAAAGTCAAGTTCATTGTAATATTCAGCATTATTGTTGCTAAAAAAAATTTTATTTGGTTTAAAATTTAAAAAAAAAGTCTGAAAGAAGTTTTGAACTACAATAGTAAGGAATGAAAAATTTTGAGTTTATGTCAGTGGCACCAATTATGTCATCAAATTGTCAGTGGCAATTTTAGTATTTTGTATTCTGTAAGAGAAATTGAATTCTTATTTTCTTTAACAACCATATCATCTTTTCCTAAGAATTAATTATTTTTATCAGATACTTCACTCAGTACAAAACCACCATTTTTATTTCAGGTTAGATACCAACAAGATAGTACCAATTTAAGAATTAGTTCTCATAATTAAAATGTCGGTTTCAATAAATACTGTTGTAATTTATAAATCTTTGTTTGAACTCAATAAGTGGTATTCTAATGTTAAAAGAATATTCTTCTTATAATAATTCATTGAATATAGAGAACTTATGGATCATATGTTATTATTTAATTAACAGGCTGACCAAATTGGAGAATTTCATGCACTTTGTTCAGCAGCGAAACCTGTAGTCACTTGGCTGGCTCGAGATGCCATCCAAGAATGTAGAGAAGCCTGTGGTGGTCATGGGTATCTACAAGGTATTTATTTGCTTCAGTATTAATTTTCCTATGAGCAATTACATGTAATTACAAATACAATCATTAGCTAACTAACTAATCAGTAAAAAGTAAAAGTTTGGCAGGTATCAGTGATGATTTAAATTTATCTTAATATTAGATATCTATGTGCATATACTTATATCAATAGTCCCTATGAAATAGCGATTGTTCATAAAAAGTGTCACATTTTCTCTATAAAATGTTGCCTAAAGCTTTGATCAGCTCTGTTCATGGCATTTGTATTTTTAAAATTAAAATCTGTTCAATACTTTTAGCTAGTGGATTTGGTCACTTAAGGAATGATAATGATGCCAATTGCACCTATGAAGGAGATAATAATGTTCTACTTCAACAAACAAGCAACTATTTATTAGGATTGCTGAAAAAGAAAACTGGTAAAATTAACTAAAATTTCATGTTTCTGCAGATATTATTATGATTGCTTTTGCTACATGAGTAATCTTAATTTTTTTTCTGTTTAGAGGGATGCAAATTCGAACACTTAGAAAGTGTTAATTTTCTAGACTCTTTTGATCATATTTTAGCTCAAAAATTCAGAATCTACACCGTTGAAGATTGTTTAGATATGAAAGGTACTAGCTTTATTTATTTCTGTTTTCAAAATGTAAAACATATATCAAGTCACAAGCTGCATATAGTATAAAATATAATCATTCAATGCAATTAATTTCATTTCAGTGATACTTGGATGCTACCGTTGGCTGGTTTGCTATTTAATGAAGGAGTGTGCGCACAGATATGAAAAACTGAATTGTGAAGTAACTGATCCTTTCTTTGCAAAGAGCAATAACCAAATCTTCTTTTGCAGAGATTTGTCTATCATTTTCTATGAGGTAATCAATTACAAAATAACTGTTCTTGTTATATTTTTAAAGTTCATAAATATTGAAGTAGAAATTATTGTGAAATATGTTTAACCCTTCTTAGTCAACGTAACATGTCATTTGTCCAACATGTACTAGCCCATTTTCGTAATGGTCGCACCTCATGTGAAAACTCATTGTTCTAGTCGTTGTCTCAGAACATTTTCTTGGCTGATTCCCCATTCAATACAAAAAGCAAATAATGTAAGGGAGGGGCACACTAGTCTGGAGAATCACAAATAAAAAACTGTAAGGGGTTTTCACCTCTTTTTCCTTCGCTTATATATGACGCTTATGAATTGACCCCCGAGCAATTCTTTCAAATTAGGTTCACAGATGTTCTAAGCTCTTTATAGTAAATGGTCTGTATAGAGGTCAAGGAAATTTGGAAGTCGGGTGATTTTCTAATGCAGATATTTGGTCAGGTGTATATTGTAGGAAAACTCAGCATTAGACAGCAGATCCTCAAATTGCTTGAATTATATTCAGTTACTAATTCTAGGGAAATAACTGTCTTGAATAACTCAAAGAATCAATAAAAATAATTTTATGTAATTTCTTTAAAATATATAGATTTTTTGGGGAAAACTAGACATCAGTAAGCAAATATAAAATTTTTGACCCCTTGTGAATCAGACAAAAATGGCTTGAGGACCAAAATTTGTGCACTTTTTGTATCAAGATAAAACATATTTGAATTTTCAGCAAAAAAAAATAATTTGAATTTGCTAAGATCATATTTTCTTTTTCAAGCATGCTACTCTTCAAAAATTCTACGCTTATATCATCGACACAACTGAACCACAGCTCTCCACCGTTCTTCACAGATTAGGGTGTCTGTATGGTTGGTGGTGCTTGTTGAAACATTTCTCCATTCTTCATGCAGGTATGTTTTGTGTGGAAAATAGATTACTCTATTTTTTAGCATGAGAGTGAGATGTACCTTAATAAATCCTTTTTCCGTCCTAGTGTTCAATGAGCTACACAGGTAGTATTCCATTTAATTCCAAGGAAGGGAGTAATTTAATAGGCTGATAAACTTAATCCCTATTATAGATTTTAAAGTGAGTAATTCGATGTAAATGTTTCCAAGAGGTTGGGTGATTGATCATATTTAATGCTGTAAAGAGGGTAAAAATATATTTATTTATTTGCTTTTCTTGTAAAGAAGCAGTTTTTACTGGTTTTACATCAATTTAATTTTTTGTGTCAATCCTATCATTATTTATTGAGAATGCCTTATAACTCTGATACGTTATTGAGTGTAGCCATTATTTTTTTAATATCCTCTTTTGCCCAGGTGGTTATTGTGAAAAAAGAAATGACAGTACTTTGATGAAGGAAGCCTTATTAAAGTTATGTGCTGAAGTTAAGGATGATGCTGTGTCCCTGGTGGATGCCATTGCTCCTCCTGATTTTGTGATAAACTCTGCTCTGGGAAAGTCTGATGGAGAGGTAAACAATTAATCATCATAATATGTTATGATCATTTTTATAATCTTACATTGCTTATAAATCCTTTTTTATTTAGTTTTCTTGGTCTTTACTTTTGGTCTTTACTTTAACTTTTTTGTTGAATTTAATAACTATATTGAGTAATTATTTGAAATTTAATAAATTAATAATTTTTCCTGATTAGGTGTACAAGAATCTGTATGCTGCTATTATTGAAACTCCAGGATCGCTGGCTCGAGCCTCTTGGTGGCATGAATTCTTAAAGAAACCAAAAGTTCATTCTATCCCTGCTAAGTTGTAGTTCAGGTGAAAAAACAGTGGATATTTTAGCCCAAGCATTTTATTGTGAACTTTGTTATGTGTCATATTGATGTAAAAAGTATTAGGATTTTTTTTAACATTCCAACTTTTCTTTACTCAAAATGTGCTATTACCTACAGTATTTTATTCTAATAATGATATAGTATCAACAAAAACTATTTATAAGTAATTTGTTCTTTTAATATAAGAAATTAATATGAAATTTCTTCTATAAATTTTTCATGCTTTTAACAAATCACTCACATAGTGAGGCTTACAAATAGCTAAAATATTAACAAGTGGGATTGAAGAGTTTAAAATCATAATTGCCTTTTCCTCAATGATATAAAAGCGTGTTTCCTGCTTGTTATCACAAGTGCCATTTATTAAAATCAAAACATGTTGCAAGTAGTAGGATGGATTTTAAAAAGAAGCCACTTCAAAATGTTAAATTGGACAATTTTGAACTGGTCTAGCGTGCCTTTAAAAAAAAGCATATTTATTAATAATGGAAACATATACGATCTTATTCCAAACATGTATTGTTACAAACTAAAGTATTAGTCTTAGATATATTTATAGTTAAGTTTTGAAGTATGATTTATTATTGTATCAGGTTATTATTTTTTTAATCTACTTGTGCAGTGACCAAGCTGTATCAGCTTTTGAGAAAATAAGAATTTTTTATAGAATTTTTTACTGGGTGATAAAAGTTTGATATTGCATCATGAAATATTATTTACATTTAGTAAGAATCTATTTAAGAAGTGATTTTGCATTTAAAACATTTTAATATATTTAATGTTTGTAGAATATTAACCATAAGACTTGTCTCACGAAATTCATTTCATCTTTTGACCAAAAGGAGTCATATCATTCACAAATTACATCACCTGATTTCAGTAGATTACCCTTACCTCCCTCTTAGTCACAACTCAATTATCTCAATTGGGCCCCCCTGACCAAGTGGGCAGGGTGCCAATATTAATTTGAGAGGGGTTTGGGCCATCAATTTATTCTTATCCTCCTTTTATGAATGCATTGTAGGATAAAAATTCAATGTTTGGCACTTATTAATAAAAATAATAATAATTATTATTATTAATGTTTAAATATGAAAGTTTTGCACATAATACAGTCGACTCCACTTAAGGTGATCACTCTTGTCCAAGAGTAGGATGATAACAATATCCAATTAATAATAAGCGATTTGATACTACTCTAGTGTTAGCTTAAAATAACTATAGTCCTAATTGAAGTATTTAAAACGATTACCTAATATGTATTTTGCAACTGTTACATTCTGAAAGAAAAATGAGTGGAACATATAACACAAATAAATTAATTACTCATTAAGTATGATTATGTATTAAAATTGGCCTTCTAATGGGAAAAAAGGAGGTTTTTAGGGGGATTTCCCCAGATTTTGATAACATTAAGCGATATATTGATAACATGATACATTCTGCGTTAAGTTAAATAAAGGTGATCGGGACCGATCAATTTTGATAACATTAACCGTGATCACAATAAGCGAAGTCGACTGTACTTAATCTCAAGCAAAGAAATGCTTGTAAAGCTCCATGATGCATTTTCTTTACTATAGTTTCTTCATAAATATATTTTTATTTTGTAAACAATATTTTTTATTTCTCTATTCAATCTGAGCAATAGTTTTTTAAAGACTTTTTTCTATAATACTGGTTACACTTCCAATAGCCAATATTAATAATAGGTTTAAGTTATTCCTTTGTAACAAAATTATATAACTGAAGTAGTTTGAAAAATATTTATTTGGAAGGTGTAATATTTAAACCTGTACATTAAATTTAATTTTTTTAGGTACTAGCTAATAGATTGAGGAACTAATCTGTATATTCCATAGTAAGATTGAAAACATATTTTTTTTTTAAATGCCAAAATTTAAACATCATCCTCAAATATTTTCTTGTCAGTGTTTGGGTTGGTTTGTAAAGATTGTGTCTTAGATAAGTTGTTATAAATAGAAATTATTAAAAGTAACAAATATTGTGTTAATAAGGAATGAATTTACATATAGTATTAAAATATAACTGCCTCAAAATTTTATTTTTACGCTAAGTTCAACTTTATACTTTACATCAACATACTTTATCATTTCAAACTGACGGAACTGTTTCTGTAAATAGCATAAAGGGACTAAAGGGCTTATTTCATGCTTTAATTTGATATTTAACATTTTCTGTTGAATTTTGGTGCATTCAATACTCTATGTACCTACTTCAAACTGGCAAATACTTCATTACTCCTAAGCAATGATTGGTATTCAATTTCCATTTCATTCTTCATCAATTACAAATGCAACTTATTATTTTCATTAATTATTTAAAAAAGAATGGATTAAAAATGCTCAAATGTGTACAACCTATGAAATAGTGGAAATAGACAAATATTTTTAAAAATTAGTATCATCCTTGATAGTTCCTATTGTGATGTTTTATTTATGCGAGCTTCAATCAAAACTTGTTTTGCTTATTTTATAATTTGGGAATATCATCAAGCTATGTATTCATGCATTATTTAAATAATGTTAAGTTGCTACCTTGGTCGGGTTTAGTTTGTATTATAGTTTTATTTTATTACAATTATTCTGTTTCACTGATGCATTTGTAATGTCTTCATGCAAGCATTTAAACTTTTAAGGTCTATTAAATGTTTACAAACCAATTTGAAGGTGTAACCATTATTTAGTATGTTTACTGTACATGTACATATAACAAAACACAGCTGACTCATTTGTTGAACATCAATTACCTCATTATCTTAATTTTTAAGTCAAACTATTTAAAAAACTTTTTGACCGTACAAAAGTAAAATTTGTGTAGTAATTTATCTGCAGCATAGAAAGCTAATTGGATACCTCCTTTTGCAACCCCTTCTGGGACCAACAACATACATTCATTATAATGAAAGGATGCTATATTGAGTTAATTATTAGTACTTTAGGGGTTGCTTTTTCATAGGGTCATAAGAGAAATAACCTACTATAATAAATTTAAAAAACATTTTTACTAAAGTTTTGCAGAAATCATTGTAATACTGACGATTCAACAGTACCTATAGTGGGACTAGAAAAGAAAAAAATTGAGAGGTAAATTCATAAGTGTCCAAATAGCTTAGCAATATTTTTGCAGTAGATATAATAGAAAACCTATCCTTTATGAATATTATGGATGCTTATAACCCTTTCAATACGGCAAAAATTCTCTCCTCGGAGGGTGGCTAAGTATCGCATACTTTTGAATTGTGGAAGGCACGTTTTAAGGAGTTACATAAACCCCCTTCCAAAAAAACACAAGCAATATCTGATTTTTTTAGTGGTAGGTCCACACAACTGTGTGGTGGTATCAGAGTCAACAACTGATCAATATTGGAGGTTGTGGCTTGTTTTATCACTTGGGAACAATTAAGGTAAAATATTCATGGCCTCATGATGCGTTTTGCAGCGCAACTTGACATTTTTTTCTGTTCTAATATGTTTTTTAGTATCTGGGGCAGATGTCCCAGCCGTAATTTCAAAATTTTTCCAGTCTGGGACATCTTATGTCCCGGTCGATGCGAAAGGGTTAAAACAAATATTGTTATGCCTATGGAATTTTAAAGAAATAACTATAATTTTAACATCATAGTTATGAGAGAGCTGATGTTTAAAATTATACTAAAGATAAAATCACTATTTTTACTTCTGTTAAATATCAAGACACAATTCAAAACAAAAAAGAGCAAGTATCCCTTTTAAGACTCAAATGGAACGAGGCATAAACTAGTTTAAAACAGGAAATGAAAACAATTTCATTATTGGAAATGCTTTTTATGCTAAAAATTCTGTTGTTAAATGCAGACATGTCAACTCCTCCGGTCTGTCTGAACTTCCACTATGAGAAGGCTATAAAAAACTATTGGACCAAATATGTTCTCAAAAAGGTCAGAAGAGGTGTGGGGTATAGGTATTTCCAGTGAAAAATAATTCAATAATTCACCTCAAGGAAATTGACACTGTATGAGTATGACATGTTGTCCAACAAAAGATAAGCTAAAATTTGAACTTTAATCCCCAAACTAATTATATAAATCAGATCACAATTGTTTGCAGTCTGTAAATTGCTTATTTGGGAGCTAAAAGCCTTTAGTGTTAAGACATAAGTTTACAGTGTTTTTAATCTCATTTAAAAGGAAACGGTTTACTGGGCTATACAAATATGACAATATTTTGTGATAATAAATATGATCTAAGTTTGAATCTTAGCTCTTCTTTCATTGCATCACATATCATTTTTGAACTAAGATTTGTTTTCATTGGAAAAATCTCGCAACAAATTCCAAACAATTACTTGCCAGCTTTAAACTTTTTCTCACAAATGGAGAGTCTGTAAGCAGAAATTTTATGTTCAGTTCTACTACAAGCATATATATACAAACATGAAAGCTAAAATAATTTATAAAAATGATACTTTAATTCTGCTTATTTTTAACCATTTTACATAAACCAAATAATTTACAAAAGTGCGTGAATGCAACAAATTGATAGTAATACCATTTAATTATGAATAAAAATATGTAACTCATTAGACTTGCAAAACATTTTTGGTATTAAAAAAGATCATTAGAAAAATTCAAGATTAATGAAATAGTATTGTATTATTAAGATAAAAATATTATTCAATATAAATCTTCAATGAAGACTCATGGATAGACTTTGAGAACCACTCTGGGAAAAGGATGCAGCCTAGAAAAAAAGATATCATGAAAATAAAATGAGCAATTTAATAAACAACAAAGTTTTAAAACTCAACCAATAGTACCTATTGTTTAAAAAAAAACAAGTGAGGTGTATTAGATTGAATATAAATAAGAAACATTGGTACTTTTCAATTAGTCGAGCGCATGTCTCACTAATTGGACTTTAAGGAGACCAAAAATGCAATTGGAGAAGTGAATTCTAGTACCCCTGTTGTGTGTTTGGAAGTTTAATTCTTTTCTTTTAAAACGATGTCCACTTTGGGGACAGTGGTGGATTTCTGGGGATTTTATGGTTTCGAACACAATGCTTTGGTTCTACCTGTTCACAGAAGTATCAGAATAATAGAGGTGGCATGGACGGCAACCCTGTTTTCCCAACATTAAAACCAGGCAAAAAGAATTCTTTAACATTGGAGCTCCCATACACGCACTGTAAAGTTTTCTTCACTAAAAGGGATTGTTATATTCTTTAAAGGTGTGTTACCAAGGGTATAAATATTATCTTTAATTATCTTTTCTTTTTAAAACTTAAATATGCTTATAAATTTTAGAACACTATTTTAAAAATATTTTAAGATATGAATTAAATAATTTTAAGAAATTAATGAATCTATAAGTACTTTTTGATTATTTTTTTTTTCATTTCTTTAAGAATTTTTTTCTTTCATTTCGATATTGTGCACCCTCCAAACATAACTTCTAGCCATCCCACTGTGGCACTATAACCTATTACCCAGTATATACTCGCCAGGTGTCTAGAAATTAAAGGTTCTTAAGTATTATCCTGTTGACCATGTTGCTGAATCTGAAAACGTTATCAAAGCCCATCGACTGTTCCAGGTCTGCTACTAACTTCAACTCAAAATCCCGGAAAATTATTAGAGCCACAAACCTTTTATCAGGAATCCTCAATAGAATTCTCCATAATCCGGCACGTTTACAGTATGTAATTTCCCTTAAACTGATAGTTGGACCTGATTCTTCATAAAATAAGTAGTTAAGTTTGCAGCCCTGCACTAATTAAACCTAATTTTGCACTTTCTTGTTGAGCTTGAGACTTTTGAAAAAAAAAAAACCTTTTATGTTGTTAGCCCCTAGTTGGTAGCGGCAAAAAAAAGTGCCACCCTGTTGTAGGATAAATCCATACAAAACACTTTGCTGTAAAGTTACTAAGGCCCGGATTTTTATGACTAATTCCCATGTTAATTAACAAAAACAGTACTTTTGTATTTTTGTGTCCGTTGACCATGCTGCTAAAAGCTAAGATGCAGAGCCAAAGCCCATAAACTGTGCGGCTGAAACCGATGGTCAACAAGATAATTCGTAAGAACCCGAAAAACTAAAGGTAATCAATATTAATAAGACATAGGAAACACATTTGATGTAGGTCCTCCACAGTGTAAAGGGCAATAGTCGCCAAGAACTGGAGACCGGTCGAATGGCTCCTACTAGTATAGAGCAGTCACCAAGTAGGCAACTTCTCTAGTTAATGGTTGCCGTGGAGGACCTACATCAAATCTGTACCAAATCAAGCTTTCTTTTGAAAGTTATAATTAAGGTTCAACGGTACTATTACTATTTACAAATGAATGCTTTATAATTTTAACTCTACACACCCAGATCATTTAATAGCTAAAGTTCAAATATCAAATTCTTAAGTATACTAAGTAATAAATATCTTTAACTTATTAACTTACCTTTTTGAACTTTTGAAGTTCGTAAAGAGTTGAAGTCAAGAGGCCACGTACAAAGTTTATTTCAAAACTAGTGAGATTGTCCACCTGAGCATGTGATTCACCACTTTTAATGAAGGCGTCAACAGAACTCCTTAGTTTGGCCATTCTTATGTCCCATATATCTTTAATTAGAGCTTGTACTTCGTCAGCATTTGGTATATCGGGGATAGCAACATCGAATAATAACTGAGATACCTCTTTGTAATATGCATTAGGCATGGGAGTAAATAGCAATGCATCCTTTTCTTCCTGTTTAATTTCTTCCAATCTCTCAACATTTAGCCAGTCAGGAGGTATAATTCTACATTTATGTCGCTGTCTTAAGTTACTTGCCAACCAAAGAGGAACTTGAAGAGGGATACTAGGCACAAAAGGCCCGACATCACCGCGAATAAGGTGTAACTTAGCATTGGAGAAATTAGGTGTTATCGTCACCAATTCTCGTTCGGCTAAAAATTCAAAATCGGATGGTTCCATCGAAATAAATATCAGGACTAAACATCAAAACCTTCTGAAAATACTTTATCTACATAAATTACATGCATTTAGAAAAAAAATACATTCACATCTATCGCTACCACTTCCACAGCTGCATTGTGTTCGTGTTGTGCATTGGGATAAAATTTCGAATGTAAACAAAAACAGCGGGAGCGCCCGCGCCGGCCCGCGCCAAACACCGAAGTACGGTTACAGCGATGTTTGATTCTATCAAGGGATGGGAAGAGTAACAGAGAGAATGCTGCGGATTTAACAGCGCCCTCTCAAAACAGTTATGGCAATCAATAGAGCATTTTCAATCACGTGTCTCCGATCACGTGATCAAGCTGGCTTGGAGGACAAAGATTCTTTTGGCTCGGTTAAAGACCGGGACGAAAGAATAATAGTTATTGAAGGTAAGTGCATATGATTTTGTGTTTTAGTGGTAAGCTAAATTTAGAAAAAGACTTATTACGAGGTGACATGTTTTTGTTTACATTTGTTAGAACAATCTGCGAGTCCGATACATCTGTAAAATACTTATAATATGCTACTGAAACTAAATATTGAATAATTAATAAATAATTAAGAATTTTAAAATATGTTAGTAGCATTGCGAATGGTACTTCCAATTAGAACACTGGCAGAAATGGTTTCAGCAATTAGAACACTGCTAAATATAAAATATAGTATTATTGAATGAATTATAATATGCAGAGATGCCATTTTAGAGTAAATAAAGGTTACTATAAAGTAAACTTTGGAGAAAAATATAAAACATCCTTATTTTTCAAAATTCACATCAAAAGTAAACAAATAAACGATGTGCATCCTATAGTTTTCCATCATACTGTCTGTCATCCAAGCCTCTGACGTCACAAGCCTGTGACGATTGTCTATAGAGCATTTTCAATCCAATGACTCGGACCTAACAACGGCCTTAGCAACGTTGTTATTCGTCCAAGTGACGTCATGTGCGAATGCTTCTATTGGATGCTTCTATTTCCCGCCCCTAACAACAACCCTAGCAACGTTGTTTATTAGTCCAAGTGACGTCATGTGCGAATGCTCTATGGACAACTTGCACGTTTTTCAATTTTAATTTTATCATGTGGAAAAAATCAGATTATGACGGAAAGCATCTTCTTTTTTAATTTTTTAGGCCTGAACTCCTGAACATATACAACAAAAGGGTTTAAATTGCGCACTAATGACGTCACTGCATCGATCGTCGCTTCGAAAAACCATTTTTTTGAAGCATTTTTCTTCGTAGAAAACTTTTTAAGTTCTTAATCCAATCATTTCAACTTACCTTTGATCACTTGTCAAAACTTGTACGATACCAAAGCTCCTGTGAATTATGGCTTTACACCACGCGGTTTGCGACACGCGATTTGCTGCAAAAGCGACAGTTTTCGATAGGTTTGCGACAATAGAGCATTTTCAATCACATGACTTATACCTAACAACGGCCTTAGCATTTGGAAACGTTGTTTTTATCCTCCAGTGATGTCATGTGCGAATGCTTCTATTTGATGCTTCTATTTCCCGCCCCTAACAACAGCCTTAGCAACGTTGTTTTTGTCGTCCAAGTGAATGTGCGAATGGTCTATAGAGCATTTTCAATCACATGACTCGGACCTTAGCAACGTTGTTGCCCGTCCTCCACGCCTATCCACGTCGTCAAGTGTGACGTCAAGTGCGAATGCTCTATAACTCTATAGGAAGCCTCGAAAACTGTTGCTTTTGCAGCAAATCGCGTGTCGCAAACCGCGTGGTGTAAAGCCGCCATTAGCGATGAACTTTAGCATCGGGCCCGCGGGCCCAGTGACGTCAAATAGCGTTTTGAGGTCACGTGATTTTTAGGTAATTTTAAACTTAAATTATAAAATATTTTAAAAATAAAATGAGTAAAAATTGATGTTTCCCAACATTTGAGAAGACAATCTATCGATCTAGTACAAAATTGGGCTTTTTCCTCACAGCTGCAATTAAAGTTGTCCAAAAAATTTCAGATTTTTACCCTTTTTACAGAGAAAAAGCCTAACATACTGTCCGTATGTAAATTACTGTTTTTTCCGCCAATACTGGAATACGTGCAATTCCCTCATTGTCTGTTTAAAACTTTTATCAGCTATAAAAACACCAAAATAAATTAAAATAATTAATTTCCAATCATTATTTTCCTTTATTTTAAGATTTTTCTTTAAAATAAATATATTAAGGAAAAGCAAAGTGCAAATTATCTTCATGGAAACAGAGTTGAAAACAGTGGCGTATATAAGGGGGGGGGCAAAGGGGCCCTGCCCCCCCCCCTGAAATTCGGACTAGGTGTACCAAAACAAGTTAAACTCCTGTTTTTTAGGGTCAAATTTAAAAAAATTTTCTGGGGAGGACCCCCAAACCCCCCTTTTGTACTTGGAATTTTATTATTGACAACTTTATCATAATAAGTTCAGTAAAATCCAAAATTCGGACTAAGTTTACCAAAACCAAGTTAAAATCCTGTTTTTAGGGGTAAAGTTACAAATATTGGGGAAAGGACCCACAGATCCTCTTTTGTACTTGGAACTCTATTTTTAATAACTTTTAAAACATTAATTTCATAAAAATGTGCATCCACTTAGATGAAAAAGTTACCGGGAACATCCTGATGAAAAGCTACCGGGAACACTGGGATTAAAAGTTATTGGGAACACCGGGATATGGAAAATTACCGGGAACACCGGGATGATTGTTAATGTTTGATATAGAAAATTAGATTTGTATCTTGATGAAAGAACTTGAAAAGATAAATAAGTACCCTCCACCCGTGCAAGGCCGGGCATATCAGCTAGTATATAACTAAAACCTTTTGTGGCTATGTATGTGTAACATCTACTCCCAAACCACGCCGCAGGCGTGCACAAAACTCGGTATACAGACGTATCTCGAGGCGGGTCAGACGACCATCAACTTTTCCAAGTTCGAAAATCGAATATTTACAAGTAATAAACGATTTTATGGTCAAAAACGCTTATTTCTACGACACCTCATATCGGTATTGGTTTCAGTGACTGCTAACCCTACTCCAGTAATTTGCTGCGCCATTTAATAATAATAATAATAATAATAATAATAATAATAGTTTATTGGCAAAAAAGGCCAGCTGGCCCATACACCAAAATACAAAAATATCAGAGCATACAAATAAATGCAAGACAAAAACAAAGCATATAAATAGAATAAATAGAACCAAAATACAATTAACAAAAAAAGAGAAAAAAAAACCTCAGGAGTCTAAAGAACAATTTGCCAACAGGAACTGGTTCAACTTTTGAGCTGATTTAATAAAATTTACTATTGCAAAAAAATTCTTATGATTGTAAGTGAGGAAACCATTAAAGTTATTTTGATACCCAATAAAAGGGGAAAGATACTTTAATCTGTAAAAACAATACATAGGACAATATAAAAATACGTGTTCCCATGATTCTGGTTCATCCATATTACAATATTTGCATTTGTCTTTGGGGTTTATTTTAAAGAGTTTTCCCTCGAAAAAAATGGTCTCCTGATTTAATCTCAGTTGGAAAAGAATTCTCTTCATTGAAACATCAATTCTTGAGGTAATATAGTCTTCTATGAAAGGGGTTAGTTTTATAAATTTATAGTGAGGGTAATGTTGACTTTTTTCCATACTTATCATATCTAACTGTTTGTATTGATCAATGTAGCTTAGAAGGATTTGGGGCAGAAACTTCATTGCAACTTCGGGATCTTGTGATAGCCAAACATAAGAAAAGCCGGAGCTTTCGATTATAGATTTAATTTTTAAAGTCCAATTAAATTTTATTGGGCTCGAACGGCCATAAAAACAATGTTTGTATGCAATTTTGGTAAACCTACGGTCATCCATCTCTAATATTCTAATCCAGAATCTCAAAATTAATTTTATGAATATAATGGAAATATTAGTTTGACCCAGTTCAAGTCTGAGAATATAACCTGGAGTATATTTTGAAAGATTGAATAATTTTTTAATAAAGAAGTTCTGGATATGTTCTAACTCACTGATATAGGAAATAGACCAGACAGGACTGCCATAACTGAGAACCGATAATACAAGGGAATTAAAAATTCTGAACCAGCTACCTGGAGAATTGATCTTTGCTCCTGCTACAATGGGCCACATTGCATGAATGGCAGAAAGAGCTTTAGCACTGAAATGTTTCTTCGCTGTAGAAAAAGACCCCGAAGAAGAAAAAGGGACACCTAGATAAATGTAGTTGCTTACAATTTCCAGTTTGCTATTTTTGTAATAGAATTTGTCATGTTTCGATAGTTTACCTCCCTTTCTGAATATCATTACTTTTGTCTTATTTATATTTACCATAAGTCTGTGATCTGAGCAAAATTGTTCCAATATTCGAAGTTTTTTATTCAAGTTAATAGGGGAGTCTGCTAAAATAATAGCGTCATCGGCATAAAGTAATATGTTAACAGGGGTTCCATCTCGAAAACTGATATCCGAAATTCCAGATGCGTTTAGGCGGATAATAAGATCGTTCAAGAAAAGTGAGAATAGAATTGGGCTTAGTACTTCTCCTTGTAAAACTCCCGAATTAATTTTAAATGGATCAGTAAAATCAGAGGATGAGCGAACTTTCGCATATGCATTATTGTAAATATTGTGAAGGATTCTGATGAATTTCGGGCTAACTTTATTTTTTTGTAGTTCAGAAAAAAGTATTCCATGGTTAACGTTGTCGAAAGCTCCTTTAAAATCTATAAAGACAGAGTAAAGTTTACCACGCTTTTTCTTTAATTTATCATTTATTAAACAATTTAATATAAAAATTTGGTCTAAGCAACTGTAATTCTTCCTGAAACCTGCCTGTTCCTCCAAAAGTATATCATGAGAGTTCAAATAATTCAGTAGCCTTTTATTCAGAATTGATGTAAAAATTTTTGTGACTACCGGAATTAATGAAATGGGCCTATAGTTGGAGGGATCAGAAACATCTCCTTTCTTGTAAATTGGATTGATTATAGTCAAGATCCAGGATGATGGCATTTGTCCGGTTTCATATATACGGTTGAATATGTTGCTAATTGCAATCAATGAAAATTTACCTAGGTATTTAAAAAACTCAGGTTTCAATGAGTCACATCCAGGTGCCTTACCACACTTCAGATCCTTTACAACACATTGGAGTTCCTGAGTTGTAATATCACTATCCAATAGTGGATCAGAAAAGGAAGAAAAAATGCCAGATGTGACCAGTGAAACAGAGTCTTCCCCCGGAGCACAATTTGATTTAAAAATGTGAGAGAAATAGTTAAACCATTCACATGATTCTATAGAGTTTTGAATGTATTTACTCTTTCTAAAGTTCTTGATTATATTCCAAAATGTTTGAGAATTATTGCAAGAAGAAAGCTCAAAATTTAATTCTCTGAAATAACTGGCCATTTTCAAGGTGCACAGCTTTTTATATTCCCGTAGACATATTTTGTAGGAGTCAAGGTTAATTTTATTACTATATTTTTTAAGAATTTTCAACTTTTCCTTCAGCCTAAATCTTGATTCTCGACAATCCTTATCGAACCATTTAGCCTTTGAGTGAGAGAGAGGTTGGGATGTTTTGGAGTTATTTCTAGTCCTAAGTAAATTGTTATTTTCAGCTGCTTTGCTCATAATAGGAATCAGATCAGTTGGATTGACACCTGGATGCGCTACAAAGAAGTGCTCCAGCTCAGTGACGAATTTGGAGCCCTCAACTTCAGTCCATCTGGAATTTACGGATTGAAAAACCCTTTTCCCCTTATTCTGGAAGGAACCCGTAGGACTCCAGAGCGTAGCAACAATAGGGAGGTGGTCTGAGCCCAATTTCGGGATGGTTTTAAAGTGGGTGATATGGGAAGACAATTATATAATCTACTAGCTGACTTACCCGGCCTTGCACGGGTTGAGTTAATTCATAAATATTTTAAAAAGTTTTTCAAGTTATGTCTTTTCTTTTTCTGGAACTTATCATCCCGTCGTCCCCGTCGTCTTTTTCATCCCAGTTCTTAACTGTAAAAATATACCCTAACTCATCCCGTCCCGCATTTAAATTTGGCTGTTACCTTCGCTGTAAAGAACAATCAAATTGAAATCCTCAGGTTAATCAAGTTATATGTATTTTCTTTTTCTGGATTAGCAGTCACTTATCATCCCGTCACCCCCGTCGTGTTTTTCTTCCCGGTTCCTTACTTTGAAAATATACCCTAACTCATCCCGCCCCGCTTTTAACTTTGGCTGTTAAAGAACAATCCAATTTAAATCATCAGGTTTATTGAGTTATATGGTTTTTCTTTTCCTGGTTAGCAATCACTTATCATCCCGTCGTCCCCGTCGTCTTTTTCATCCCGGTTTCTTACTGTGAAAATATACCCTAACGTATCCCGTCCCGCATTTTACTGTGGCTGTAAAAGAACAATCCAATTCAAATCATCAGTCTTTTGAAATTTATAGTTTAAAATCTTAAACAAAATTTCTATGAAGTATTTCCGATGTCCTTTTCAAAAATTACGCTTCGGTTTTTATAAATCACTTGATAATAACTTAGGAAGTAAAAATCGCAACCCTCTTTGAACCCCTTGGGAATAATTTCCTACAGGATGTTACAAACCGTAAACCGTATATGAAGTTTCTATCTTTTTCCAAAAATGATATTAATTTTAATCAAAAAATAATTCCTATGTGTAATTCAGTCAACAACTCCCGCCACCAAAGCAAAATATTTAACTATACCTAATTTAATTTATATTCAAAAATGATAGAGAATCCATTTTTATTTGCATGATCCTACATCTCCAAAAATAAAAACATTTTTATCAAAATAAAAAAATGCTTGATAAATCTCATTTTCCTTTTATCATGATAGCCAACTTCTTAGTAAAAACGGTTTTCTAGTACTTAACAATAAAAATTTAGCAAATTTAGTGAATGTATAAGTCTAGTAAACCATGCCCCATGAAACAATGAAATAATTTCAGCTCTGTTTCCATGGAAACCATTTATTTTAGCCTTTCCATAAATATATTTATTTTAGAAAAAAATTATAAAATTACAAATAAAGGAAAATGTTGTTTCAAAATTAATTATTTGAATTTATATGTTTCCTGAAAATTGTTATAATTTTGAAATAGAAATTTACACTGTGTTTTTCGTCTTAATTTGTTATAAATTATGAAATTTTTGAAATTATATTTGATTAAATGAGGCCAGACGAAACCTCAAGAGAGAAATAAACCTACTGCAATTTACGCATTTCAACAATGCATAATGCTATTTCAATGGGAAAAACGGAGTAGAAAAAGCGCCGAAAAACAGGGAAGGAGTCGTTCGATTTTTAAATCCGTTCTTAGTGCGCGTCGCATAGCTGAGAGGAACGTCTCTGTCAAATTTCAAGCCTCTGGGTCCAGTAGTTTCGGAGATTCCGTGTTGAGTGTTTGTCACTTACCAGTGAGTCAGTCAGTCAGTCAGTCAGTCAGTCAGTGGTATTTGGCTTTTATAGATATAGATAACACTGGCTCCGTTTTTGTTAAAAAAAGTAAAGTCACCCTCCTCGTCACCTTGGGACGAACCATTCAAAATAATAAGATTATTTGAAACACAAAATTCAGTTAGCTGTTTACCTCGTTTATTTTTAGTATGGTCCTTTGATCTATGTTTAATAAAATCATTAATATCACAAACAAAAATACTATCTAAGCAACCAACACGTGCATTCAAATCACCCATAATGATCAAATCATTAAAATCAGAATTGGTAACAAAATTCAAAAAATCATTGTATTGAGAGTCATAAATATCACTGGGTGGAAAATAACAAATTACAATTACAATATTTTGGAACACAAGGTAGTTTGCCGAGATTGCAATAAAATAACTAGTTATTTTTATGATGTTGTTAACTTTAACTTTTTGGCTATTATAACCTAAGACTAAACCTCCACTTGGTCTACCAAAAATATTATTTTTACAAGCATAACTTTGAATATGTTTGAAATTACTTAAAACCTGAGGAAACTGAAATTCAGAAGTTAGCCAAGTTTCAGTAAGGGAAAAAATATCAATCTCGGCAAAATCATCCCAGAAATTCGGAAATAATGATTTATTTTTCAGACCTGCAACATTGTATTGTAAAACTGTATGTAAACCAATATGAGAATGATTGTAAACAGTATTATTTACATTAAAAAAACTGGGTAAATCTAAATTTGCTTTTACCTTACACGCTATAAATTCTTATTCGTGAGCTTAATCAGCTCGGAGCAGGAATCATTGCATACATATGACTCATTATTCAAAATAAGTTTATCAAACCTTATTTTTGCGATCTTACCATCAGCTAGTAATCTTTTGCGTTCGCTGTTTAGGAACTTACGTTTCATACGTAGAGTTTTTGAGAAATCCTCGGAAATTCCTATAGAATGTTCTTTAAGATCTCTCCATTTTGCCAACAGTGTATTTCTGTCCTCCGAGTTCGGTATTCTAGCAACAATTGGAGCTGATCGGGAGCTTGAATTCCTTCCAATTCTGTGTGCTCTATCTATATTCACATCAGGGAGGCCTATATTTCGACACAAATTGCTTGACATATTGCTTGACCTTAATTGACATATATTGCGCCATTTAAGGTTGTCCAAATTGTTATTTCGTTGTTAAGTAAACAAATTTTTGGTGTATCGCTACTTATCTAGAATAATGTTGAAAATTAGGTTAAATTCAAAATCCATGCTAGTACGGAGCGAAGTCTAACGGAAGTCTAAGAAGTACGGAGCGTACTTCTAACCCATAAATATTTACAACTTCATTGGAGAGAATTACCAGATTGCGGGGGACGGGATGGCCTGTTCGGTTTGCTCCTCTGCCTTTCACGCCAGCAGTCTGCGCACTGCCCCGTCGTGAGTTCGATTCTCACCTCGCCCCTGGGTGTATTTTCCTTCTTTGTGCCAGTAAAAATTCTGTTGTGTCTGTCTTACTTGACGAAGGTGTATAAGCGGATCCTTGAGATCAAGCACACATACCGGAAAATATATGTAACCAAAAAACCAAAACCAAACCAGATTGCGATTTTAAGTCAAAATTTTAATAATTTTTTTTAAATGTCAAAAATTTCTAGGAGTTTCTAAATTATGAGAAAAATATAACATTTTAATTTTTATCTAAGGCGTCAAAGAGGTTAGATATATTTAAACAAACATCAGCAAAAAGAAACTTTTATGTGGTTATTTTTCCACATTAATTTTAAAAAACTTAAAAGGGTCATTCACGTCAAATCATGGCATGACCATCTCGGATTTTCTTGAAATTTGGTACATATGTTCTACTTCGATTTCTATCAAATGTGCCACTTTTAAAATTTTGAAAAAAAATTCCAGGAATAGGTAATGTTATTCTAAATAATCTGGTGAAATTATAGGATGGGACAAAAAGGGATCAGTGTTTTCAAAATTTTAAAAGTGGTACATTTGATAGAAATCGAACTTTTAATTCAATTTTGTTTTGTAAAATGTATTTTTTTTTTCAAAATTTCATAGCACATTTTGCACCATTAAAAAGAAAATTTTAAGTACTTTAAAATGACACCAACTTCCTCTGTATAACCCAATTAGAAGATCCTCTAGAGCAATTTAAAGAACTTATGTTGGTTCATTTTTGACCACTTTACGCACCTGTAATTCCAGAACCAATTAATATTTTTTGATGAAAGTTGGTACTTTTCCGAGTTTCTATAAGTAGAACATGTGTACCAAATTTCAAGAAAATCCGAGATGGTCATGCCAAAAAGTGACGTGGAATTTGACGTGGAATGACCCAAAAATTTATTTAAGGAGTTTCGGTTTTCTTACGCATAGTTTTCACAGAAATCTATTTTATGGTCTCTAGCATATTTCGCTTAATTGGTTAATTGTTTAAATTGAGTTATGGCCAGGGGTTCCCAATAAAATTTTGCCGAGGACCTCCTTTACAATAAATTTACTGACGAGGACCCCTTGAACTTAAAGGCTTTTTATTTAAAAAAAAAAAATTAAATGTAGATTATATAGAATCTACTACAAATTACTAATGTATTCATATCATTACATGAATATTACACTCATTATAATTTGACAAAATAAATGTTTCTAAGCGCCGAAAGAGTTTTGCAGGCTAGGTTTCATACATTCGTTAGAGAGGTTTTCATAGCAAATAACACATTGAGGTTTAGGTTCTTGTACAGATCCTGTATGTGTAAAACCAATCTCCAAGTAATCACTATTCTATTTCCCAATTTTCACAGGAGGCTTTTCCATCGTGACGTGAAAAGGGAGTTCATGCGATCGCCGCGCCAACAGGTCAAGCCCCATAGAATCCATTGCCATAGGCGATAGTGGAAATCGAAAAAGCATGGAATAATCTATAAGTTATGGGCTATTTTGGCGCTGCGATCGCGTCACGTCACGGGAGGCGGAGAAAAAAAGATTGATCCTCCAATATCCCAGAACACAATGTGCCCGACGCATATGCTCTTCATAAAAAATGCAACAGATTTTTTAAATTTTCTTAACAAACTTTTACAGGCGTCAATGCATGCAACTTGTGATATCATTTTTTTCTCTTTTGGTACTTAACAATTTTTTTTTCTGTGTATGTGTATGGGCTTTCTTTTTTCCTTTCCAAAATTCTTTCTTTCTAGTGATAGTCTTACTTTTATTGCTATTCTTACTGTCCTTTTGTCCGAATAAATTCGAATTAAAAATGATAACATAAAACACATCATAGCATATAACATTTAATGAAGACAGTTTTTTCATAATTTTTTTGTTATAGCTCCATTTCAGAGTCCATCTGAAGAGGTTCCGTAGAAGAACGCTTGTTGTTCCAAGGCTGTGTTTCACATGTACCATACAAAGTGAACATCAGAGCTCCGGTGCAACATACTGCCGCGCTCAGATAGAAAATAGGGGCCCACTCGTTTACCGTTTGCTGTAAGCAATTAAAAATCAAATTACTTATATATTACAGTACTACAGTACGTCAGTGCTTCCTTAACGTTGCGCCTCGGTGTCCTAGGACGCCGCTAACTCTACTGCATTTGAAAGTTTGTACATTTCATTTGCCTTTTTTTAATGGCATCACCTAGAGTGCAGCAACGAGATTTTGTCTCTTGACCTCCCCTGACCCCCGGGAGAGCCCACACCGATTTGGGGACCGCGCGTGGAGCATTTCGGTTCGGGGTTCCTAGAAAGATCCCTTTTGCGCTTTTCTTGGCTATTATGTTTTCCGAGGGCTATGCGTGTTTCGCGGAGAATGGACGTTATTCTTTCGTTTAAAGGGCCTCTTAAAAATAAAATTTCCCCTTTAGGTGAATACGGACCTCTATGTGTTTATGGGGGAGGGGGCCTTCACTATTGCCGTAAAGTTTCAAATTTTAAAAGAGTTTACAAAATATATTTTTTTAACTGACATAAGCTCCTTAACATCAACATTAACTTTTAATTGATTTTTTTTTTCAATTTAAAAAGAATATTCATATTCCGCTCCAAAAAATAGCTTTTAAACATGTATCATAAGCCTCAATTACTACTAATTGATAATTTTAGTTCATTTTTTAATAAAAAAATTAAACATCCTTTTAAACGAGTGGGACTTTATTATTTTATTAAAAGGCAATGATATTTCCGGATTAAATAAATTTTGTTTTTGTCCTATTTCCGTGAACTCATAAAATCAATGCAATTGAAAGATTAAGTAATGAACTTCTCAAATAAAAAAAGCTGAAATGTTGTGGTTCGTAATCATTAAAATCGTACTTTATAAGAAAATGCTCTCAATGTAAAACGAAAGAATTAAAAAAAAGTATTAGATGTGCAACGAAAAGTAATCATTCTTTAACCCTTTATCTAAGGACGTTTACTTATGATGACACTTTGTTTTGGACAATTGTTTTTTTTTTTAATTATTGATTGTCTGCCAAATTGTAACCGAGAGTTGGAATTAAAAGTACTAGGCATTAAAATGTTGGGAAGGATGAGCCGTTACAACACTATTTTTTTTAATTTAATTATATTTTTAAAAAAACTTTTATGAAGGAAAATAAAAAAGTGGTTTTTTTTAAAGACAGCACTATGTATCCTATCACAAGTAGAAAAGTCGATTGAACTTATTTTTAATGGAAATAATTATTAAATATAACATGCATACAGTCAATTAACTTTTTTAAGTTTAACCTCTAATGAACTAAAAGTTACACCACCATGACAGGTCTCAAAGAAAAGAACTCTACGCGAAACCCGCAATTTGGAACATCAACTTTGGCATAGTTTCTGGAGAGAGGAATAAGTTGGCGGGCGGGCGTACGCCAATCTCACTTCCCACCACCCCCCAAAAAAGTACCGAGTCCCGTTTCTCCTAGGGCTGCCAAGCGACAAAATCTCGTTGCAGACCTATAATAATATAATAATAATAGTAATTTTATCGGCAAAAAAAGGACACCAAAATATCAAACATCCAAAATCTGACAAAATTGAACATGGGGAAAAAACCAAAGCAAATAAATAAAAAACTAGAATTCCCCAACAGGAACTGGGTCAACTTTTGAGCTGATTTTATGAAATTTACTATTGCAAAAAAATTCATATGATTATAAGTGAGAAAACCAATGAAGTTATTTTGGTACCTAATAAAGGGGGAAAGATACTTTAATCTGTAAAAACTATAAATTGGACAGTATTGAAATACATGTTCTCATGTTTCTAGTTTGCCTAGATTACAAAACTTGCATTTGTCTTTGGGGTTTATTTTAAATAGTTTTCCTTCAAAAAAAATGTTCTCTTGGTTTAATCTCAGTTGGAATAGAATTCTCTTTAGTGAAACATCAATTTTTGAGGTAATGTAATCTTCTATGAAAGGGGTTTGTTTAATAAATTGATAATGGAGAGAAATATTGAAATTGTATAGCCAAACATAAGAATAACCAGAGTTTTCGATTATAGATTTTATTTTTAAGGTCCAATTAAATTTTACTGGGTCTGAATGGTTATAATAATAATGATTGTAGGCTAATTTTGGTGAATCTATAATCATTCATCTTTAATATTCTAATCCAGAATTTCAAAATTAGTTTTATGAATATAATGGAAATATTGGTTTGGCCTAGTTCAAGTCTGAGAATATAACCTGGAGTATATCTCGATAGATTCAATAGTTTTTTTATAAAGAAATTTTGGATATGTTCTAACTCAGTGATATAGGAAATGTGACCAGACAGGACAGCCATAACTGAGAACCGATGTTGCAAGGAAATTAAAAATTCTGAACCAGCCACTTAGAGAATTGATTTTTGCTCCTGTAACAATGGGCCATGCTGCATGAATGGCCGAAACAGCTTTATTACAGAAGTTTTTCCTCGCTGTAGAAAGCTGTAGTTCCCGAAGAAGAAAAAGGGACACCAAATAAATGTAGTTGCTAACAATTTCCAGTTTGCTATTTTTGTAATAAAATTTTTCGTGTTTCGATAATTTACCTCCCTTTCTAAATACCATTACTTTTGTCTTATTTATATTTACGTCTGTATTATTTTAAGTCTGTGATCTGAGCAAAATTGTTCCAAAATGCGCAGTTTTTTACCTAAATTAACAGGAGAGTCTGCCAAAATAACAGCGTCATCTGCGTAGATGTTAATAGGGGTCCCGTTATGAAAACTGATAGTATCTGAAATTCCAGATGTATTTAGGCGGACAATAAGATCGTTCAAAAAAAGAGAGAAAAGAATTGGACTTCCCCTTGCAGGACTCCGGAATTTATTTTAAATGGTTCGGTATAATCAGGGGATAAGCGAACTTTCGCATATGCTTTATTGTAAATATTGTGATGGATTCGGATGCATTTTGGGCTAACTTTATTTTTTTGAAGTTCCGAAAAAAGTATTTCATGATCAACACTGTCAAATGCTCCTTTAAAATCTATAAAAACAGAGTAGTTAACCGCGCTTTTTCTTTAATTTATTCTCTATTAAACAATTCAAAATATATAGTTGATCCAAGTAGGTGTAGTTTTTCTGAAACCTGCCTGCTCCTCCAAGAGAGTTCAAATAATTTAGAAGTCTATTATTCAGAATTGATGTAAAAATTTTTGTGACTATCGGAATTAATGAAATGGGTCTATTGTTTGCGGGATCAGAAACATCTCCTTTCTTGTAAATTGAATTGATTATAATCAAGATATATGTTACTAACTGCCATCAATGAAAAGTTACCAAGGTATTTAAAAAACTCAGGTTTCAATGCATCCCATCCAGGCGCCTTACCAGATTTTATTCAAAACAAGAGACACCTCTTTGACTGTAATATGATAATATTTGACTGATATAGTCCAAATTGGGTCAAGTTTTCCTTGGATAAAAAGGAAGGTTCGGTGCTCTCAGAAGGACAACTATTCGATTTGAAAATTTGGGAGAAGTAATCAAACCATACATTTGGTTTAATGGAGTTATGGTTAAAATTCCTTTTCCTAAAACTTTTTATTATGTTCCAAAAGGTGTGCGAGTCTTTACAGCTAAAAAACTGGGAATTTAGTATTTTATAATAATTGGGGTTTTTTTTCATAGAACACAATTTTTTTGTATTCTCTAAGACACATTTTGTAGGTAATTAATTCTGTTATTTTCATTGTTATTTTTTTGGAGGATTCACAAATTTTTCCTGAGATCTAGTTTTTTCATTTGACAGTCTTGATCAAACCACTTGACCCATGCATTAGAATTGGGAAGAGGACTTTTATGCACGTTTTTACGAACCAGTAAGCTTACTTTTTCAGCTTCTCTAGACATTGTTTTTCTCCTAATTTGGATACCTTCTAATATTATATATAATAAGTTTAAGGTTCTCAATAGATAAAATATGGATAAAATAAGGTTTAAATAATATGTATGAGTTTACCTTTTCCTTGGTTAGATAACCAACTGTAACTGGAATGATAACACCTAATAAGGCTCCGAAAGTGTTCGCAATGCTGCTTAAAACACCTAGTAGAAAAATAAAAATTAGATAAAAATAAATGGAACTTTCCCCTACCGCGCGATTGTTAGAACTCGAGGAGGTTACGTAGTAACGGGGGTTATGGAATAACCCCAACCCTTTTAGCCCTCTTCTGCATATTAAAAGTAATTTAAAAGTGAGGTTTCACTTAGTATACATTGATCTTTGTTAGGTTTCACCTAGCTTTTAAATGGACTAGAATTGAAGAGAAAGACACCCATTACTAACTCACTGTCAGTTTAAAAGAGGTTTTGCCATTACAAACACATTTTAACTATCGCGTCTCTCCTTCATAAAATATACAGGGTGTCCAGTCGTAAGGCTTATCACGGCCTTTGCTCCTAAACGCCTGGAGCTATTTCCATGAACGTGGTGCCTATCCCTTGTAAAACGCTAATGCGCTTTCCGATGAAACTGCTTTTCTGAAAAGCTGCTTTTCTGCTTTTCCGATGAAACTGCTACGAGAAAAATGTCAATGATAAAGTTGTAGCGCATTGTCTATTTTTTGCAAAATGACACCTTGTATACAAAAATTAAAACAACAAGTCCCGAAAAAAGAGCGTTTTTTCGTTTTAGTACACATAGCCCAACTTATTCAAAAACGACGCATTTTTGAAAAGTCATTGTTGCGTTTCATGGGATTAAATGTATGAAAACGCGGATAAAAAATCGCAATTTGGGGGGTTTATTCTTTTAAGGTGTCACAAGGTGTACAAGGTGTCATTTTGTATAAAATAGACAATGCTTTACAACTTTATCATTGAAATTTTTCTCATATCTCTAATAGTTTTTAAGATAGGCACGCTAACTCCTAAACTTGCCACTAGGGGGCGTTAAAAGCGGTTTCATCGGAAAGCGCATAAGCGTTTTACTAGGGTTAGGCACCACCTTCATGGAAATAGCTCCAGGCGTTTAGGAGCAAGGGTCGTGATAAGCCTTACGACTGGACACCCTGTATAACAGGGATACTATACACTGTTAAAAAAACCAGTTCAATATTTCACCAGAATTCTGGTGAAATGTTTGAGATTTTAACGCTTGCACCAGAATTTCGGTGCTATGCAAAATCGTTGCCACCGAAGAAAATATGGTTTCACCGAAATTACGGTGAAATATCTTAAGGGTTTCGGTGCGGCCTGATTGAACCGAGAATCGAGATTCTTGATCCTCCATCGGCCATTTTGTCGATTTGTTGTCGTGACTCGTGGAAATTGGATTGCTGTGGATTCATTTAAAAAGTAAGTGTTGAGTACTACTATTAAAGTATAGTATGATTTTTATGTTTTTGTTGTTGGCTTAAATTTTATTCTAAGAGATAATTAAATTGGATTTAATAAAAGATAAAAAATTATTCTTAAAGATGCATTAAAACTGTTGTTCTGATTACATTGTAGAAATAAAAGTTTTTGAATACATTTGCGTATGTTAGGATGTTCTGAATGTCAATTTTAATTATTTTAGCTCCAACTAATTTATAAACATATATGGTGCTTATCGATTTATATTATCTTATATTATTTTCATGTATTGTTCACTTTAGTTTATAACTTCATCACGCTTTAGTTTTTGTAAATATATCCATCCATGTTTCGTTCACCTAATATGGATCGTTGCAATCCCAGGTGATATAGATATTTTTCTTGTTCTAATTGATTTGATTAATTGTAAATAAATTTGTTATTCAAAAAATTTGTTACCAATTCAAAAATATTTAATTATGTTGGAAAGATAGAATGTTATGTAAGGAAATTATTGAATTTTTCTTTTTCATCTAAAATATGATATTAAAGTAAACATGAAATTTTATTTATAGAATTCTGATTTGATTTGGTTTGTTGTTTGTATCATTGCATTAAAAACATCTCCCTTATCATTTATAAGTTTAAACATATCCTTTAACTAATTAGTAGCATTTAAATTAGAATTTCATCTTTCTCTGGCATTAGGAACTAATGAAGTATGTAAAATATTTTCACTCGTTATTTAAGTAAGATGATTTAAGTGAAGCATTGAAAGAGTTTCTCGATTTTTATCAAATGCAGTGTTCAATGGCTTTCAGTACAAACCCAACTTGTATGTGCTAGTTAATTTTGAAAAAGGATGAGCCTGTTTTTTCGAAAATTGTCCTGTTATTGTGTAAAGGGGTAGAACTACGTTTTGAGTTTCGAACATATCCACTCTCACACAGTGTTTCACATTTTAGGCTACAAGTTGTTTGAAACTAAAGTCATAAATATATTGTCATTTACTGATTTTCTAGACAAGTATCCATTATCAGTTTACAAGTTTAAGAGATATTCTGTTTTAATCCCTAAATACATGATCTTGGATCATTAATTTCTTAGTGTATATACTGTCTATTATTTTATGTATGTAACTGTTGGAAATTCAAACTGTTCTGATTCTATCCCATGAATAAATTGCTAATTCTTGCTAATTAATAGTTGTTTATGTATATTTTTTAAAACCTATATTGTTATTGTAGCAATAATTTAGGAATGTTCTGTAATTCGAAGTGAGTACAGAACTCAAGTTATTCCTTATAAGAATCTGAAATAGTTAAAATTGTAAAATCTCTTTACATTATTGGTATTTTGATATGGATTTTTTTTTAAATAAATCTAATTTCTTCCAAAAAATTGTTGATATTGTTCATGTTTTATATTCATTTTATAAGTTTGAGAAGTTGGTAAAATAAATTTTCTGTTATTATGAAATTGTATTTTTTAATGACAGTATTACCTTGTTATCTCAAAAAACCTTTTTATAGTACATAAAAAAATTTACCTTGAAATTGATTATTTTTATATTATTCCTTGTTATCTTAGAGAAAAAAATTGGGTTCCTTTGGTTTAGAGATAATAAGGTTATACTTATACACATAATTTAAAGAAAAAAGTTCAATTTTATAATATAAATCTACATTAGACATAGTCTGACTGCCTGAAAAAAAATTCAAAAGAACTTCAAACCTAAATGATGTGGCACAAACTCTTTTTCAGCTTATATGAATTACCATAATGAAAATAAATGAAATTTTGTGTAAAAAAATGAGTGTTATGAACAAACATGTGAAAATAATTTGAATTTGAAATATACATGAACAAAATAATTTAAAAAAACTAGTAGGTAAATGCATCCTAATATAATACTAATAAAAACACCTTATTTTCTGTCAATGTAGAGCCGGTGCTTCCGATATCGGCCATCTCGGTTCAAACTTTCACCGTACTACCGGTGCTTCCCATATCGCCTATCTCGGTTCAAACTGTCACCGTATTCCCGGTGCTTCCCGTATCGCCTATCTCGGTTCAACCTGTCACCGCGGACTCGGTTCTTTCCGTATCGCCGATTTCGGTTCAAACTTCTACCTATTTCGCGGTGCTAGGATGGGCACCGAAAACCTGGTGCAACTTTTCGCCACATTTCGGTTGCAGCTTTTTTTGAACCACTTTTAGGTGAAAGGTTGAACTTTTTTTCTAACAGTGTAGGAGCCTGATGGATTACGCCATTCAATTTGTATTGGCGATTTGTACCCTCGAGCACTTGAAAGTTGGAAAGCCCTGTAGTATTGATTCTAAAAATGAATATCAATGAACCATTGCTACCGTTTATTACCTGCAAATTTGTCGCTAAGGTCAACGGGCACGAGTAAGACGGCTGCGGCTGCGACTCCACAACCTCCAAACCCCGTAACGAGGAGAAGAGCGCTGAGGACTCTCCTGCAGCCCGTCAGCTTGAGTCCCAACATACACAGTGAGTAGACAAGCAGCCCTTGAAAAAATTCAAATAATCCTACTGCACTTTATCAGATATACTATAGAGACCTAAGAAGACTGTACAACAAACGAACAAAATAGCTGTGATACTTATATCATTTTACCTATTTTGGTTACATTTTAAAAAATTAATACCATATCCAGAAGTTTAATATAATAGAAGACTAGAGTCAGAGTTTTACTTACCCACACCTACGCAAATTTTTCGAATAACAGTTTTGCTCCTAGTTCCATTCTTTACACTATTCGCTGCCCCTTTGTGCACAAACATCAAAGCAAAGCCTCCGGCCAAACAAGGAACAGCAGTGAGAAGTCCATTCTAAAAATGGAAATAATAATAACTTAATAGTATAGTATTATAATAGTATTTTCAGAGGATTATCTACCGCTTTTAAGTGTTTAGTGATGCCCACTTACCATGCCTATGTCTAGCTTCAAGATAGTGCATAAGTAATAAGGCACCACAGTAGAATAGAAACAGATAGCCCATGAACAAGCTATAGCTGCAAAGGTATAGGCCCATACTGGTCTAGACCTCAACATGGATTTAAACGGTGTTGGTATGTGCTGCAATATATAACATAGAAAATATTAACAACCTAAGAGAACTAAAGAAAATAGTATCTAGTACAATGTATTTCATCCCTTCCGAAAAATGACTGCATAACCTTACAATGGAATAGAACTCAGTAACCTATTTACCTCAAAATTTACCGTTTGAGCATCTACAATTTCTTCCAATTCCTCTTCTGTCAAATCATGTAGGTTAAAAGGAGAGAGGTGTAAAAGGGTAAACCATACGACGCACCACAGAACTCCAAGTGCACCTGTGATATAAAAATTGAAATTCGATGCGAAGCTTTAGACCCCTTATTTTTTTAGTTTCAAATGTTTGGAATTGTAGGATAGCGCTAGTTGGCACAGTTTAACCTTTTACCTGCCGATGTTCCCAAATGGGAACATCACTTTAGGGAATTTTTTCACCACTTAATTTTTCATGCAGGAATTTGATATTTGGTAGTAAGAAACTCAAAGATATGAAGTTATTTTACATGCAAAAGTTTTTCACGTGCAATTTAATCCTTTTTGTGGAATTTATATCAAAATAACAGATTTTTGGCTCTTCCAAAAGTTGCACAATTTTCAATTTATGATAAATTTAAATAAATTTAGTTTTAAATAATTATGCTTTGTTTAGGTAGCTTAAGTACACATCTTTTCAATTGGTTTGGCAGAATAGCTTCATATTCCAATTTTGGAGAGTAATTACCAATTCAACGTATATGTTCCCAAATGGGAACATCGGCGTTTGGGGTATAGTTTTTGAGGGGATTTTTATAACATGTAAAAATTCAAGTTATTTCTTATTTTCTTTAGTTGTTTGAACCTTTTTTGTCTCAAAGGATCTTAACAGGTTAATCATGCTGTTTTAAATTCCTAAATCTATAATTTTAATTTTTTTCACCTGATTTATGGAGGAATAAATGCCAAATCTTTATAGCAAATTCCTACTTTTGTATATTTTTCTAACTCCCCGACCGATTTAATTTCAGTAATTATTGTTAAGGGTTATGCAAAAGGCATATTTGGAGTGTTTCTGAGGACTTGGGTACTTATTTTGTTCAAGTGCTCTTTTTTACATAAAAATTTTAGGTATAAATTTGAAGAATTTTGAAAATAATGAAAAGTGTGTATATCTAAAAACACTCTTCTAACGTAAGGTGGATGTAAGGGATATGTTGTTTAGTTTGGAATCTTCCATGAGAAACGCAGATTTAACAAATCAATGGAGATAGTTATGATTATCACTTTTGAAAGCTAATTAAATTTGAATGCAATTCATGGATTTTATGCTAGATATTCGGATACAACAGTAATTAAAACTAATTTTTCACTCAGAAAGATAACTGTTTAGCTGTGAAACGCATGGGAACATTCTTTCGAATTTTTTATACCGAAAAATTACCCATTGTGCAATAAAAATGTACGTAAAAGTGTCACGCCTGTAATAAATATGTAAATTTTTTCTTATGAAAATCTATAAAATTTTACCCAATCGTCCAACCATGGGAATTAAATATGAAGAAATAGTCCAAGATCATAAAAATGTTCAAAAGTATTGAGTAGAACCTATTTCAGTATTTTTACTTGAATTAATTTTGAAATAAATGCCTTTTGGAAATCCCCCTAAAAACTTCACTCCAAACGCCGATGTTCCCAAATGGGAACATCCTCAAAATCATACTTAGGATTTTTTTTCTGCCAAAAAACGTCAAGATTGGTTTTAGTAATGATGAAACAAGCCATTTAAGCCAAAAATCCGAATCTTTAATTTGAAATTTGAATTGCGGCGTTTAAAAGGTTAATGGATCCCTTTGCGCTATTTCATACGTGAATGTCGTGGCTGATAAGAAGGTTTACTAGAGAAGTAGACTTTCTTAATATTTTAAATAAGTTGAAAAAAGATTACTTTTTTTAAGATAACTGCTTTAACTTTTTAAAGGGTTAATTGTGGAAAAAAACCCTCCATTTGGGCCAAAATTAATGAGATACAATAGTTCTTTTATTTTTTCACGAAAGGCCAGGTTTAGCGCATTTATATTTTTTTAATATAATAGGTTTTTCGATACTTACTAGTTAGGTAAAAGATAATTGGCCATCCATCTGCAGAGTCAATGCAAAAAATACCTGTGAGAATTGCTGTAAAAAAGAATCCGACGGGTCGACCACCTCCTACCAATGTAGAAAATTTAGGGCGATTTTGGCAAGGTATCCAGACAGCTGTCAAGTAGTTAAAACATGGTATTACTATGCCCTGCATTGTCGAAAAGAGAACAATAAGACAAAAAGACACGTTAAGAATAAAAAAAATTGCATCCGATTTCCTTATTTACTATCTCAAATAAATAAATTTTAAATAGCCATCTCATACATCCTACTAATAAAAGTAAAAATGAAGTGTATTGTTTCTCGATGTGATCTTACGTGTCCAAATCCCTTGGCGACTTGAATTGCCATAATGGGTGCCGGCGAGCCAGGCACAGTGTGAGCGAGTAGTGGAATAACACCGTTGGCGACAGCGGAGAGCAGGGTTGCGGAAAGCAGGAGAGCATTGACATACACGCGCTGGACAAGATAGTGACCAAGAACCTGAGAGAGAGCCAGCCCTACGAAATAGCAAGCTAGCAAGAAGCCCAGAACAGAGGGACTCCACGTAAACGGCCCGTCCTGAAAAACAAAATTATATACACACATACTCCACATAAATTTTTGCGAATTTTTCAAAAAAAAAAAATAGTTTTACATATTTTTTGAGTACTAGAACTCTTTCTAATTCCCATAACCCATAACTCCATGCTGAAATTATAAATTATAGCATGAGGTACAGCAATATCCGTACTATTTACACCATAAAAACCGTATGGGTAAGTTTTAAAAAGTGCAATTTTATCTTTTAGCCAAAGAATGGAGTTCCCTTAGTGTGATGGTATTTAGAAAATTGATGATCGTTGAAGGAATTTTCAAAATGGTCCAATTTTTCTTCAAGTTATTATGGAAGTAGTACGGATACATTAGTAGTACTACTTTGACGGTGCATGTGCGCCCCACCCCATTTCTATTCGAAATATGCCTGTCTAAGTTCCCTGTACCCCCTGCAAAGTTTGTCCACGTATATACTTACCAATCACCCTGTAAGCGTCAAAAACTAATCCATATCCTAAAAAGTCCCCGAGAATTTTTGGCGGGAATTTTTGGATAAAACCCCTGAGGACTGCCATTTACCAGTAGGAAATTTCACAGGAATAAACGTAAATAAATCCTACCTCCTTTTCTGAACGTACGGAGCCTGTGAAGTTGCACTGAGAATAGTCTGTTCTAAGCACTGATGTCCAGTTAGTCATACCAATTACAGCTACGCTCAAGTTAACCCTAAGAGAGCTAAGAAGCATGTACCCATAAAAACACATCACTCCAAGGGCATACTGGATCTTCTTACTACCTGTTAGAAAAGTTAATAAGAATGTGTTTAATCAAGAGTGACATCTTAATATACAGGGCAAACCAAAAGTCTAGTAGCTCCTATTGTAAAAATCAATAACAAAAAACAAAACGCTGTTTGTTGCATCCTTCTGGGAAACTCAAAAAGTTTCGTATACTCATATAGTTTCGTAAAGTATGATTTGAAAATCAATATAGTTTCAAATTAGGTAGTGACTAATCCATCCATAAGTAAAAGAAATTCCGCTGAATAGGTAGTATTTTTAAGATAGTTCTTCTTTATCTTCTTTCTAGATCGATAAGATAGATAAAGATAAAGATAGATAAAGATCGATAAGATAGATCGATATCGATCTAGATAGATAAAGATTGAATTTATCTTCTTCTTTATCTTCTAGATTCTTTTATCTGGGTCTGTTATTCTATATCAAATTAAACAAAAATTTTCAATTCTCAACCTGACCCTACGGAACAAAACTTTCAGGAATTGTTCTCTCTTATGATGTAAATGAGAAAATGCTTTTATTACATAATTTTCTTTAGTTTTTTTTTATTTATTTTATTTATTTATTTATTATTATTATTTTTTTTTTAATCTTGGCGCATTCCCTGAACAGATTTAATTTCCAAAGACCAGTATGAAAAGAGGAGTTTTTCATCAGTATGGTCTTGACCAGTGGTGATCTGTATGGTGGTCTTTACTTTCTTTTTTCCTTTTTATAAACTCCTCTTTGGTGGAAATACTCCTCTTTCACATACTGGTGTGAAAAACTCCTCTTTTCATAGTTGAGTTTATTCTTGAGAGTTCTCAAGTTGAGTCAAAAAAGTTGAGTTTACACCTATCTTGTTCGGCTAATCATGCTGTTACTAGTGAAAAACTCCTCTTTTCAAAAAATATATTCTTTTACAACATTTTAAGGTATGAAATCTGAAATTATAGAATTCATATTTTATACCTTTAACCCTTTCGGGACGGGTGGCGCAGCTAGATGCTTTTTAATTCCCATTAGATGCCGCTGTATGTCTACTGTAGTGAAATTATTAGAAAGAGAACATCTTGACCTCCATTCCCATAAGATATTTTATATTTTTGATAATTTGTTTCAGAGAAAAAGCGAGATTTATTTATGATGCATTAAGAAGATGGAGTAATGTGAATTTAGATTGGTTTTTTTTTTTAAACTTCTTAGCTAATAAAGATTAAAGACTTCTGGAACTGTTCTAATAGACTCAAAATTATTTTATTATTTTTTATTATTTTTTGGATAGGAAATGGATGTGTTGGTGGTTTTATTGCTTTTATTCCTCTTAGATTTCGCTTGTATTCGGATGGAATTATTTTCTGCTTAAACAGAAAAAAACGATGTATGACTGTGTAGTTGAAATGGAGATTGAAGTAGATAATTATTTTTATATTTATCTCAGAATTATTAATATTAAAATGATTTACGGGCGGTTATATTAGCAGCGCGCGTTGCACGCTTCCTGTGAAAAAATATTGAAGTGGGCTTTGCTCCATAAATGTGTAATATATGTTTTTAAATAAGTTACTTGGGATGAAATCTTAACATTTTGGGATATTTTTCCCAGAAAAGTTCATTTCATGATGTGGAAATGCTAATTATTTACAAGTTATGAGAGATAATGTTTTAAATTTGTTAGTCTTATATTTTTAAGACACACACTTACGTTCTTTGAAAAATCCTGGTACCCCTTGCAAAATTTCCTCATCTTCTTTATTGTAATCTAAATATAAAATAGAGGAGTCAGGGGTCAGTTGGCACTCGGGGTTATTTGCATTCTGACTTTATTTTTTCCACAAAGGAGCCAGAGCACTGATTCAAGAGACTGAATTTCCACCAAAATTTCAGTCTGCTTCGAATCATAGATTACGTAAAAAGGCCCTTAGCTAATTGTGTTTCTCACAGACGATGTCTGTCATTCGTATTTATAATTAAATAAGGGTAATAATTAATTCATTCAATAATTAATTAATTCATTTAATATTCAAGGTATATATTACCTAACCTTATATTGAGAGAAGCATAAAAGTGATAAAAAGTAGCAAAATGGCGTAAATTTCTATTTCTTCAAAAAAATAAAAAAAAACATTGCTAAAATGTCACAATTTGAGCAACATTTCAGCAAATTAAGCAATTCCAAACTTTACAAATATTGACTTACCAGTCATTTTCCTCCAACAAAAAATTTTCTTACGACAAACCTAAAAAACTAAATTCATTACAAACCCACAACAAATTAGCAATTAAAAATATAAATTCATCTTGATGCCAATAATGGATATTCAAACTTTAAATATTAAAAAACTAGTAGTACATTGAAAATATTTTAGTTTTAAGATCTATTAACCAGGGGCCTAACCGCGATCAAATCGCCTGTAGACGAAACCAGTCTAGGCGAGCTCGTGACGTCACATTACGATAGTTTGGCAAATAGTCGAACCGCGAAGCATTCGAAACCTCGCCTACGGCCAATTTTCTCTCGCCTACGAAGCGACTGCTTCGGAGAAATCGTAAAGGTCTTTTCGCAATTATCGCGAAATTGTATGTTTTCTATGTTATCTATGTATCGTTTTTTTGCTATTATTTCCTTATATTATGACGTTTCTTTTAGTTTTTAACCTTATCATTCTTTGAGGTTATGCTTAAAAATCTTCGATTGTACTTTTTAAAGTATTTTATTTAAGAACTCTTTCTTTATGTCTGCGCACGGTTTACTTTGGGAAGAGTAGTGATGCAGTGTAGTGTTTTGTTTGCATTTTCTAAATCCGAAGACAATTTTTCATTATGGCTGGGACTTTAGGGATGAATTCAGAAACTTTAACACGATTAAGAAACGAAAACAAATTGAAAAGTATAGCCCTTCCATTTATAAATTGATTTATTCATTAACGTGATAGTGGAGCCATCTATGGAAAAACGTCACAAGTAATTCTACACTGATCCTACAAATTTGTATAAACACTAATGTCCATTACTTTCGTACTAGATTAATGTCTGAGGACTTGCTTTGGAAATTAACAGCTGTTTTATATTTTTTGGAACTATTTAACGGACCACCAAAAGTGTAAAAGAAATTCGAATACGGTTCGAAACTTAATACAAGATGGCGAACGATATTGCAGCTCATGCGGATGAATACTACCTTCGAATAGGATGCTCTCTTTTGATTGGCCAGCTCCCTTCTCGAGACGAAAGCGAGAGGCATCAGTAAATCCTTTTCTACCACCCCAGACAGCACACATTCTGGATTCCAGTCTGCTTTTTTCTGTATATTCAGTGGATGTTTCAAGCTTGCCTAAGTGCAGCTATACTCAAGGAAACTTCCACGTTGATATTCCTAACTTGACTAAATCAAGTAAAAGTCAATTAAAATTCAACCCTCAGTGCCCTTCAGGATTTAAGTTGGATTTCAATCTGGGATATAGCTAGATCAAGCCAGATTTTTACTAGTGGTCCAACCCGACTCAACTTCGGCACTTGACGCACATCCAGATGGAGTCCAGCAAGATCATTGACTTGATTTTAACTGCCATCGGCTGGAGTTTTTCTTGATTTACATGCTGGATTAAATCAAGTAAAAGTTAGGGGAAATGCAACCTTAAAATTTCTCACTTGGGTTATCGTGGTTTGGATAAGGTAGAAAAATCCTTGAGTGTTCCACGAAAATTTAAGGCTGATTAGTTTAAGTAAATATCTAGCGAAACTCAACTACGAAATTTCTCATTGGAAACATGCTGGTTTTATCAAGGTTAAAGAGTCATTGAGTTATCCTCGAAATTTTCAAGGTAGAGTAGTTTAAGTAAAAATCGAACAATACTCAACTTCTGAATTTCTCATTGGAAACAAGTTGGTTTTATCAAGGTAAAAGGTCCTTGAGTTATCCTCGAAATTTTCAAGGTAGAGTAGTTTAAGTAAAAATCGAACAATACTCAACTTCTGAATTTCTCATTGGAAACAAGTTGGTTTTATCAAGGTAAAAGGTCCTTGAGTTATCCTCGAAATTTTCAAGGTAGAGTAGTTTAAGTAAAAATCGAACAATACTCAACTTCTGAATTTCTCATTGGAAACAAGTTGGTTTTATCAAGGTAAAAGGTCCTTGGGTTATCCTCGAAATTTTCAAGGTAGAGTAGTTTAAGTAAAAATCGAACAATACTCAACTTCTGAATTTCTCATTGGAAACAAGTTGGTTTTATCAAGGTAAAAGGTCCTTGAGTTATCCTCAAAATTTTCAAGGTAGAGTAGTTTAAGTAAAAATCGAACAATACTCAACTTCTGAATTTCTCATTGGAAACAAGTTGGTTTTATCAAGGTAAAAGGTCCTTGAGTTATCCTCGAAATTTTCAAGGTAGAGTAGTTTAAGTAAAAATCGAACAATACTCAACTTCTGAATTTCTCATTGGAAACAAGTTGGTTTTATCAAGGTAAAAGGTCCTTGGGTTATCCTCGAAATTTTCAAGGTAGAGTAGTTTAAGTAAAAATCGAACAATACTCAACTTCTGAATTTCTCATTGGAAACAAGTTGGTTTTATCAAGGTAAAAGGTCCTTGAGTTATCCTCGAAATTTTCAAGGTAGAGTAGTTTAAGTAAAAATCGAACAATACTCAACTTCTGAATTTCTCATTGGAAACAAGTTGGTTTTATCAAGGTAAAAGGTCCTTGAGTTATCCTCGAAATTTTCAAGGTAGAGTAGTTTAAGTAAAAATCGAACAATACTCAACTTCTGAATTTCTCATTGCAAACAAGTTGGTTTTATCAAGGTAAAAGGTCCTTGAGTTATCCTCGAAATTTTCAAGGTAGAGTAGTTTAAGTAAAAATCGAACAATACTCAACTTCTGAATTTCTCATTGGAAACAAGTTGGTTTTATCAAGGTAAAAGGTCCTTGAGTTATCCTCGAAATTTTCAAGGTAGAGTAGTTTAAGTAAAAATCGAACAATACTCAACTTCTGAATTTCTCATTGCAAACAAGTTGGTTTTATCAAGGTAAAAGGTCCTTGAGTTATCCTCGAAATTTTCAAGGTAGAGTAGTTTAAGTAAAAATCGAACAATACTCAACTTCTGAATTTCTCATTGGAAACAAGTTGGTTTTATCAAGGTAAAAGGTCCTTGAGTTATCCTCGAAATTTTCAAGGTAGAGTAGTTTAAGTAAAAATCGAACAATACTCAACTTCTGAATTTCTCATTGGAAACAAGTTGGTTTTATCAAGGTAAAAGGTCCTTGAGTTATCCTCGAAATTTTCAAGGTAGAGTAGTTTAAGTAAAAATCGAACAATACTCAACTTCTGAATTTCTCATTGGAAACAAGTTGGTTTTATCAAGGTAAAAGGTCCTTGAGTTATCCTCGAAATTTTCAAGGTAGAGTAGTTTAAGTAAAAATCGAACAATACTCAACTTCTTAATTTCTCATTGGAAACAAGTTGGTTTTATCAAGGTAAAAGGTCCTTGAGTTATCCTCGAAATTTTCAAGGTAGAGTAGTTTAAGTAAAAATCGAACAATACTCAACTTCTGAATTTCTCATTGCAAACAAGTTGGTTTTATCAAGGTAAAAGGTCCTTGAGTTATCCTCGAAATTTTCAAGGTAGAGTAGTTTAAGTAAAAATCGAACAATACTCAACTTCTGAATTTCTCATTGCAAACAAGTTGGTTTTATCAAGGTAAAAGGTCCTTGAGTTATCCTCGAAATTTTCAAGGTAGAGTAGTTTAAGTAAAAATCGAACAATACTCAACTTCTGAATTTCTCATTGCAAACAAGTTGGTTTAATCAAGGTAAAAGGTCCTTGAGTTATCCTCGAAATTTTCAAGGTAGAGTAGTTTAAGTAAAAATCGAACAATACTCAACTTCTTAATTTCCCATTGGAAACAAGTTGGTTTAATCAAGTTAAAAGGTCCTTGAGTTATCCTCGAAATTTTCAAGGTAGAGTAGTTTAAGTAAAAATCGAACAATACTCAACTTCTTAATTTCTCATTGGAAACAAGTTCGTTTAATCAAGGTAAAAGGTCCTTGAGTTATCCTCGAAATTTTCAAGGTAGAGTAGTTTAAGTAAAAATCGAACAATACTCAACTTCTTAATTTCTCATTGGAAACAAGTTGGTTTAATCAAGGTAAAAGGTCCTTGAGTTATCCTCGAAATTTTCAAGGTAGAGTAGTTTAAGTGAAAATCGAACAATACTCAACTGCTTAATTTCTCATTGGAAACATGTTGGTTTTATCAAGGTAAAAAGTCCTTGAGTTTTCCTCGAAATGTTCAAGGTAGAGTAGTTTAAGTAAAAATCGAACAATACTTAACTTCTGAATTTCTCATTGGAAACATGTTGGTTTTATCAAGGTAAAAGGTCCTTGAGTGATCCTCGAAATTTTCAGGGTAGATTAGTTTAAGTAAAAATCGAACAATACTTAACTTCTGAATTTCTCACTGGAAACATGTTGGTTTTATCAAGGTAAAAAGTCCTGTAGTGTTCCTAGAAATTTTCAAAGTTTGGTAGTTTAAGTAAAAATCAAAAAGTAGCTTTTTGATATTTCAAAATATATTTTGTAGGCTTGGGAGCAATGTCTGAAATTTTTTTTTTGTTTTGAAAAACTCCAAAACAATTTTAGTTGCAGCTCTCTTGGAATTTTCAATTCAAGTATCCCCACCCAGCCAAAAAAATTCTGCAAAATTACTTCAAAAAAGTGAAGGGAATTGAAACACTTTATCCGACTTAAAACTATAAAATTATTGGATCAAATATTCTAATGACAAGTCACCATTTCCTGAAACAATGGGGCTTGTATTCCCAATGTGTGCAAAACTAATGATCATGTTAATTAACTTTCTGAACGAAAATTTTCGCCAAACATTACTAATTTTGTAGTATTCTTTACAACTGTCTTTGCGTTGTGAATGTTTAAAGAGTTCAAAATAAAAATTTCTTGAACAGCTGTGACGGTGACAGTAACTCTTTTAAAAATCGATATAGTTTTGACAATAAATTTATATATTTTTTAAATAATTTATAAACAGTGCTACCACTTTTATTTTTAGTACAAGGTCTTGCAGAATGTAAAAGTACCCAGTCCTGAATAAAAAGAAGTAGTCATAAAGAGACTATTATTTATAATCGAAGAGAGGAAGTAGTTTTTGAAAAATATTAGTTATAAAATTGTAGGTCTTCGTAGAAAAATTTTTAAAGTTTTAAAAAATTTCTGTAAAACACATTTTTTATTGATTTTTGATAGAAAACATCTGTCTTGAAAATAACTAAAAATTTCTCTACTGAAGTTGAAGTTGAATAAGAGTAAAAAAATAGAATATTGAGAAATCATCTTTGAAAACTCGGTCCAGTCTAAATGAAATGCAGTTTATCGTTCATCTGCGACACTGACGACTGACAAACCAAACACTATCCCCCCCGAGGTTTCGGACATTCCTTCTTCCCCGTTATCAACGGGAAAAAATCCTGTTTTGCCTCCCCCCTCGCTTGGAGCAGAGGTCGTTATCTCAGTCCTCAGCTGTCCATTTTCGAGATTGGTGTTGCTAGGTTGCGGAAATTTGTATTCTCACCGCTCATTCAAACTACAAAACTCAAACTCTACTCAAACAAAAATAAGATTATTAGAAAAATTAGTCATATAATTGACAACATGGTATTTTGCGATACATGATCTAAAAATAAGAGTTGTGTGTTTTTTAAATTACCGAGATACTTTTTTGTACCTAAATTATAACAATTTGTTTTAATCAGAATTTATTTCCAAAATATGACCTAAAATGTCGTGCTTCAGGGACAGGAAGATTTAAAATTGTCAAATACTCTGAATGGTTCTGAATATTTTATGCTTTTGGAAATTTCTAGCGTTTTAGTGAAGTATACTATAATTATTTTTATTTGTATCATTCAAAAATGAATATTCTGTATTCTGCATACAATCCATAAATTACACACTAACCTTGTTTTCCTATTTATTTTGATAGAATTCGTACAAGATTAATCTGATCATTGATCAAATGTATTTCTTAGTTCCCCTCTTTTGTACGTAAGTAGTAATACTAGATAAGTGTTTTTCAACTTTTTTTAGTTCACGACACACTAAAATTACCTGTATATATATTTGCTAACTAAATATATAAACTTAAAGTTATTTATTTACTTATTAGTTAGTTATAAACTAAAAGTGAACAGATTAACTCGTAATCATCATCTATTCAAAAATTAACAAACGACGTATTCAGCAAAATTCAATTGATTCATATTCCTCAATTATGAATCGAGGGCAACCATTTTTGAAAGAGAATTTTGTCTATGTAACAATATTGTTTGATGTGACGATAGTCTCAGATGGATGAGGAAAAACTTTAATTGAAAGATTTCAAATTTTAAACACTTCAATTAAGATTTAAGAAATCTAAAAAATTATGATGAAGAGATGTTATGATGAAATGATGATGTTATGATGAAGAGAAAATTCATGATATTTTTCCTTCCTGCCTCCGAGAAAATTACAATCCTCCTGGTTGTGATATAGTTGAAATAACTGTTTTGAAGTGCTGTACTACATTCTTTTTCAATATTTTAATGTATATAGTAACTTCCAAAATTTGTAGCATATGGTGACATTCTGACACATATCCGCTTATAGTCGATTCTCCACCTTGAAACGTTTTGATCATAACACTATCATGATGTACTTTGATGTGACAAAATTTAAAATTTTTATCTTGGGATATCTAACCATCAAAACAACAAATAGTCTGAAATGGCAAAAAGTTGACAAATCGTTGATTTTGGAACTTTTAAAAGAAAGAAAAATCAAGTCTCAGGAAATCTTTGCATGTGCGTTTATGTATTCTTCGACTTTTTGGGAAAAAAATTGTGTTATGTTGACAGGTTTCCTTCCAAGAAAAAAGTCCTCTTAAAAACGGACACATTTTTAAAAACACATTTACTTCCAAGTTTTGTTGGATTTGTTGACATTTTGTTGTTGTCATAACTCTGTTTGTAATCAAATCTCCATCTTGAAACTTTTTGAGCACCATACTACCTTAGAGGAAAATCGGATGCCAAAATTTAAAATTTTTATCTCCTGCCCCACCAGAGATATCTATCCTTCAAAAACGCAATTTTTGACGAATCGTCAATTTTGGGTTTTTGTTAAAAAAAAAAAGGGAAATCGTTGATTTTGGGATTTTTTTAAGCAAAGAAAAACCCATGTGTCAGGTTTCAAATTTTGCGTGTCACTTGAATTACATTTGGACTATTTGTACAAAAATATGTGTTGTGTTGAAAGGTTTCCTTCCTATAAAAAAGTCCTCTTGAAAACAGACAAATTTTGTAGAAATCCTTAACTTCCAAATTTTGCGACATTTGGGGCACCTTGTAAATGTCATACCTCGGCTTGTAGTCAAATCTCCTTCTTGAAACTTTTTGAACTTTACACTAATAGACTAATATATAGTACTCTAGAATGAACCATTTTAAAATTTTTAACTGGTCCCCCACCAGAGATATTTAACCCTCAAAATTGCAAATTTTGACAAATCTTCGACTTTGAGATTTTTTTAAATAAAGACAAATCAAGCCTCAGATCCAAAACTTTGCATATGACCTAAAATGTATTTGGACTTTTATTAAAAAACATATTGGTGCCTTGACAGGTTTCCTTTCTATAAAAAAATCTTCTTAAAGTGGGCAGATATTTTTTAAAAAATTTCAACTTTAAACTAAACTTTCACCCCTAAGGGTTTATTTTAGAAAAATATACTTGCTCTAGCCTTTTAGACCGTTTTATTCAAACAATTTTGCTTCAAACCCCATTTGATTTGGAGATTTTAAAGGGGAGATATTTCCAATCCCATAAACGCTTAAATTAGCAAAAACCGCTAAAACGTCGAAATTTGCATGGCTGCTGCGGAGAAGCAAAATAGGTAAAATTAAAAATAATGGTTGCTTTGATCTTCTTTTAGGTTATGGTTGATGTACAAAAAATTTCAGATTTTTTTAAAAATGGTGGAGCAACCAGTGCTGGACCTCTTGAAATGGAATGACCCTGCTATGATTCATAGGCTCGGAATTTCCTGCACTACCGTACGCTGCGTGTTTGTGCTTTCCCTCCCCCCTCGGGAAGGAAGACCCCCCTACAATTCTCTGAATCCAGAGATTGTGTGTTTGTGACTAACGACTAAGTGAGAGGGAGAGGAGAGCTTTATCTATATCTATAAAAGCCAAATACCACTGACTGACTGACTGGTAAGTGACAAACACTCAACACGGAATCTCCGAAACTACTGGACCCAGAGGCTTGAAATTTGACAGAGACGTTCCTCTCAGCTATGCGACGCGCACTAAGAACGGATTTTAAAATCCAACGACTCCTTCCCTGTTTTTCGGCGCTTTTTCTACTCCGTTTTCCCCATTGAAATAGCATTATGCATTGTTGAAATGCGTAAATTGCAGTAGGTTTATTTCTCTCTTGAAGTTTCGTCTGGCCTCATGTGATAAAATATAATTTCAAAAATTTCATAATTTATAACAAATTAAGACGAAAAACACAGTGTAAATTTCTTTTTCAAAATTATAACAATTTTCAGTAAACATATAAATTCAAATAATTAATTTTGAAACAACATTTTCCTTCATTTGTAATTTTAATTTTTTTCTAAAATAAACATATTTATGGAAAGGCTAAAATAAATGGTTTCCATGGAAACAGAGCTGAAATTATTTCATTGTTTCATGCGGCATGGTTTACTAGACTTATACATTCACTAAATTTTTATTGTTAAGTACTAGAAAACCGTTTTTACTAAGAAGTTGGCTATCATGATAAAAGGAAAATGAGATTTATCAAGCATTTTATTATTTTGATAAAAATGTTTTTATTTTTGGAGATGTAGGATCATGCAAATAAAAATGGATTCTTTATCATTTTTTAATATAAATTAAATTAGGTATAGTTAAATATTTTACTTTGCCGGCGGGGGTTGTTGACTGAATTACACATAGGGATTATTTTTTGATTAAATTAATATCATTTTTGGAAAACGATAGAAACTTCATATACGGTTTGTAACATCCTGTAGGAAATTATTCCCAAGGGGCTCAAAGAGGGTTGTGATTTTTACTTCCTAAGTTTTTATCAAGTGATTTATAAAAACCGAAGCGTAATTTTTGAAAAGGACATCGGAAATTCTTCATAGAAATTTTGTTTAAGATTTTAAACTATAAATTTCTAAAGACTGATGATTTCAATTGGATTGTTCTTTTACAGCCATAGTAAAATGCGGGACGGGATACGTTAGGGTATATTTTCACAGTAAGAAACCGGGATGAAAAAGACGACGGGGACGATGGGATGATAAGTGATTGCTAACCAGGAAAAGAAAAACCATATAACTCAAAAAACCTGATGATTTAAATTGGATGGTTCTTTAACAGCCAAAGTTAAAAGCGGGGCGGGATGAGTTAGGGTGTATTTTCAAAGTAAGGAACCGGGAAGAAAAAGACGACGGGGGTGACGGGATGATAAGTGACTGCTAATCAAGACAAAAAAAAAAAAAGACATATAACTTGATAAACCTGATGATTTCAATTTGATTGTTCTTTACAGCGAAGGTAACAGCCAAATTTAAATGCGAGACGGGATGAGTTAGGGTATATTTTTACAGTTAAGAACTGGGATGAAAAAGACGACGGGATGATAAGTTCCAGAAAAAGAAAAGACATAACTTGAAAAACTTTTTAAAATATTTATGAATTAACTCAACCCGTGCAAGGCCGGGTAAGTCAGCTAGTGTATAATATAGTCGTAGTCGTTAACCCATTAAGCGCCAAAGCTCCCATTTTAGGAACATTTTTAAACGATTTTTTTCACCAGAAAGAAATGAAGATACATATTTATAATTTTTGTCCATTAATAACAAGAATATGAATAATTGTTGGTAATTTTTACAAAACGTTTGCAACTTAAATTATATTTTTAAAAATTCTTTGAACTTTGACAAAATTGGCACTTTTTTCTCCACCACAAAATAAATTCACTAAAAATTATTTATTCAAATGCGGGAGTTTTAAACCAGTGAATATGGAAGACAATAGTTTTGTCTTTAAATCAAAACAAACCGGGGGTCAAAAAAATAATTTAGAAGGATTTTACAGCTGTTTATTTACAATGTTCCCAAAATGGGAGCTTTGGCGTGAAGTGACTATGGAACTCTCTGGGATTATTACCTCTTATCTGTCAAGGGGTACAGCCCCCCTGTTTCCTGCCTTTTGTTGTTCAAGAACAGGTGTGTTTATCAACAAAGAAGTGATTTATTGCTTACCAGGTGTTGAATTATTTACGGTACCACCTCCTTTATTCTGAAGAATGGACAAGGAATGCGTGTAGAATTCTCTATCTGCATTGTAAACTATATATCCAATAAGTGCAGATGAGAAACTTTATTTAGATTATGAAGAATTTTCATTTGAATGTAAAATATCTGTTCATTTTAGCTGCGCAATGTGTTTTAGACTATAAAAAAATCATCAGATTTGCGTGGATTTTCAGAAGATTAACGGGTATTTCATGGGTGACACCAAATCTTGTTAAAATAATTTAGAATAAGAATTTTTAATGTAAATAATTTTGATTTAGAGAAGCTAGAGAATAAATTCGGTGATGTCTAATTTATATTAGAACGGATAAAAACAAGGACATTTCAATAATGACTATTACATAAAAATGGAAAAGGGTGTCCAAAAGATAATTGTTCGTAAAACGACTAAAATTCAGAAACAACATAAAAATATTAAAAATCGGTAAAAAAAAAAAAAAGAAAGAAAAGAACCATTCAAGCTAAATTATTCTATTTTTCAAACAAAGAATATAATATGTTTTGAAAAAAAGCCCTTTGACCAGACTTTAAACCAGATGTGTCCATTGCAATGTTGTTTTAAGATAAGGGTCAGAAACACAGCTACTGAGAAGGAAAGAATTCCCAGGCCAGGTGGTTAGTTTTCTGAGTGTGAGCTTGGGGTTATAAAATGGCCCCGCGAGTCCCAACATGAAGTGTTGCACCTCGTCGCCTTTTTTTGGAATTTCGAATTAGTTTTGGAGTAATTTAAATTTCAAAATTCTGACGCTATTTCTTTTTTTTTTCTCGATATACAATAAAAAAAAGTGAAAGTAAATGATGGGCAAAAATTTAAAGAGGACACGGAGGAATAATTTTTTATTGAAGAGTGGGCGGTTGTGTCTAAAATTTGGGAAACTATGGTGTCGGCAACGAAGCAAGATTATTATATTAAAGCAACAAAAATATAATTTCTTATAGTAATTAGGATAACTAACGACAATTTTCTGCATGTTTTGAATATCTATTTTGGATTTGGGAAAGTATAATTATAAATAAGAAATTTTAATGCATCATTTTATTAATTAAAAACATATTTTTGAACCCATTTAGAAACATGCCTTCTCGAAAACAATTTTATCTACTATCACGAGAAGGAAAAAGAGTAAGGCGGATGAAACGAGAAGATTCGTGCACTTCAAGTTTAAGCGGGAAAAAAGCTAATTCAGTTGTTAGAGATAGTTTACCCCAATCCAGTGAATTAGAAAAGAGCGATTTGATATTTGACAGACGGATTAGCGACGGGTCTGATTCTGAGGATGATGAAAATGATGTTGATGAAAGCTTTCAGTCAAAACTTAAGGATTGGGTGAATAAGAACAGTATCTGTCATGATCATGTAAATGCATTGTTGGTAATTTTAAAATTACATATCTGCTTCATGCAGTTACCCTCAGATGCAAGAACTTTGCTTGAGACCCCAAGATCTGTTGACACCAAACCTATACAAAATGGAGAATACTTCCACATTGGTGTGGAATACAGCCTGAAGAAACTCCTATCTGAAGGTTTTAATACTTGTATTAAATCTATAGAAATAATGATAGGTATTGATGGGATATCTTTATTTAAGAGTAAGGCAGGCGAATTGTGGCCAATTCTTGGATCCATCTTTAACATCCAAGATTTAAAATCCAAAGTTTTTCCAATCGGATTATATTTTGGTGAAAAAAAACCAAGTTCCACTTCTGAATTTTTATCAGATTTCATAAAGGAAATGTCCCAATTAATTAAGAACGGAATAGTCATCAATGGAATATCCCTTCCCGTAAAACTTCGGGGGATATGTTGTGATGCCCCTGCAAAATCCTTCATTTTAGGAATAAAAAACTTCAATGGGTACTCTTCCTGCACGCGATGCAAGCAGAGAGGTACCTATATAAATGGAAGAATGACGTTTCCTCATGTCGATTGTGACCCTCGAACCAATGAGGGATTTTTGTCCAGGGAAGATGAGGAATTTAATATATCCACTACACCCCTAACAACTATTCCTGAGTTAGATTTCGTAAAATCAATACCACTCGATTACATGCACCTAGTATGTTTGGGTGTAGTGCGCACTATATTAAACATGTGGGTGTTTGGAGATGCTTCAGTGAAACTTCCACCAGGAACAAAAGATCAAATCTCACTAAATCTAATATCTTTAAATCACTCTTTTCCATCAGAATTCAATAGAAAACCTCGGGGACTTGGTGAGCTGAAACGTTGGAAAGCAACAGAATTCCGTACGTTTATTCTGTACAGTGGACCTATTGTGCTGAAAGATGCTCTTATGGAGAATAATAAGGACACATACATCAACTTTTTATGCCTCCATGTTTCTATGAGGATCTTACTTAGTGAGAAAGATAGCAACAAGCATTGCAATTTTGCTAAAAATCTCTTAATTTACTTTGTCAACAGTTTTAAGGAATTGTATGGGTCAATGTACATCACGCATAATTTTCATGGTCTGACACACTTAGCAGATGATGTCAATACTTATGGCTCTCTTGATCATTGCAGTGCGTTTAAATTTGAAAATTTCCTTCAGGTGCTTAAAAAATTAGTGAGAAAAGGGGAAAGACCTCTCCCACAAATTGTTAAAAGAATTGCAGAAATGGCAGCGTCTAACGTTTGGTTTAACTATTCGGCAAAAAAATCAGTTATCAATAACCCACCCGTGTATTCAAAACAACATTTTTCACAAGTGCCTGAAGGTTGTGACCCAAGTAAACAATATAAAGCTGCCCAATTCAAACTATTTAACCTGTCAATAACCTTTAAAAATTCATGTTGCAGACTCATAGATGATAGTATTGTAATCATCACAAATTTTGTGTATTCAAATCAACTTAACACCATGGTTGTTCTATGCAAAAAATTTGAAAGTGTTTCTAATTTTTATGAACCCCCTTTTCCCGAAAGTTCCATATTAGGAATATATGAATTAAAAAATCTGTCCAAAAATATTATTATTAGAAGAGTTTCGGAAATTTCAGAAAAACAAGTTTTGCTGTATTTAAACGATCGTTATGTATCATTTCCTTTACTTCATCATGATGAATAAAAGCCTGATCAAGGAAAATAGAGGGGAAGAAAAAAATATATTTTTAAAATCAATAGAAACTATATTAAAAGGTAATTAAGCTTTAAAAACTTGTTGAACTCAAACAGAAATTTTAAACAATTAACCAATTTCTTGATAACAATTTTGTGAATTTTGAGTCAATTATGCTTGACTGATTTATTTTATAAGAATTTTTTTCATTATTTTTCCATGAATCAGCATAGGAATGCACAACTTTTGATCCTGATTTGGAACCGATATTCAAAAAATATATTTTACTCCTATATTCCATAGTCTTTTTCAGTGGTACGCGCCCTTACAATGCGTAACAAAGAAGAAAATATCTCAAATTCTAGGTCCATGAACTGTTATAAACTTTTATTTTATTATGAATTCAACCAGTCATGGTTTTAATATCGATTTAAAATGGAGTAGAATTATTTTACATCTATTTTTAGGTTTTTAGGGTACAATTTGGAGTGGGTTGTTTTTAAAGGACAGCACTATAGTATATGCTTGCTGAGATGGATTTTTTTGAGATATTGAAGGACACTGTCTTTAAGAGAAGCATTTTATCAAATTATTGTCATAAATACAGTAGTCATCAAAGAAAAGTGGGTATTGCTTGAAGGGGGCTTTTCTTCGTCTTTATAAAAGTTAAATTTATCTAATAGATAAAGGAGATAGTGATTAAATAGAGTGTAATTTACACATATCTGTATATTATGAATCTTGATTATATAATAGAAATTAATATACTACATTGATCACCTTAAATATATACATTCTGCATTATACTTGATGTTCATTATAGAAATTAAGGTTATTTTCATCAACAATATTTTAGAATTCCAAGGATAATTTGGCATAATCAGGAAAAACAAAGATGATTTTTCAAAGACAGGATAAACAAAAAACAAGTTTTACACTTTGGACATTGGGCGCCAACATCTCAAATCTAAAAACTGTTAACGGTCAGTGGGGGATTCGTTGTAGTAACCCAGGAAAACGGAGTGGTCTATTTACTTTGTTTTGTTTGGACAGCGGACACATCTGGAGACGAAATGGCATGGAAGACGAAATGAGGAATCGTCGGCGGAGCGTCAAACGGTTTCTATGAGATCGGGAGATAAGGCACATCCGCTTGCTGCTAAGAGGAGGATTGTAATTACAAAGCCGGGCCCTGGGATAGTTTGTAATTCTGTAGATATCTAGAAACCATTTTTAACTTTTTGGATTTTTAGGTAAATGACATTCACCTCTACCCTTTAAAAATGAAAAATGAATAAATTTTTACTTAGAAATAATTGATTGTTTATTTTAATAAACAATCAGTTTCATGAAGCACTAAAGGTGAGTTGAGAAGCACACTTTCATTATATTAAAGTGACTGCTGAATAACAATGAAATGCCTTCCAAGGGATTTAGAAGATGCATACAATCTGTGGTAAAAGATTTATATTTTGATTGAAATTATAGCACTGTGTTTCAGCTAGAAACCGAAGGTTTGATAGCATAAAACTAGACTGACGATGTAAACTAGTAAGTTCAATACTGATTTTGCTTTGCAATAGTCGAAATACACATTCAGAAGCCTCTAAACTGTATTTAGTTTATGAAATATGCTTTGAGTGTCTGGGATCACTTGAACGGAGTACTTAAATAAGAATTTACAAAATTTGGCTGTTTCTATGAGAATGGAACAATTGGTTTACTCAGTATCCAATAAAACCAATATGCGTTTGACTTTTGAAAATATAATGCCATAAATATGGTAAAGACTCTGAATACAACCTCCACACTGTTAAGGATATAATCTTACCAGCTCAACCCATACGATGTCATCTCTAATGTTCTAAACACTTTTTTGTGAGCATCTGATTAGTGAAAATTAAAGATCATGTTTACGACAAAAATTAGCTTTTCATCAGAGATCGAAAGAGTGAATTACATTTTCACTGTTCCCAGTGACATTAGGGCCACTCGTCTTTCACAAGGTAAAACGAAGAGAATAGATGGCTACCAAGTCCCAGAGAACACAAATCGTTTTTAGTAAAAAAAGAAGGCTTAATTGTTTACATTTCGTTTATAAATAATTTCTGAACAATTCGCTCAAGATAAGGTAACTCTCTCTTTCAACTCGCATCAAAACTTCATCTGTTTGTCAGCAGTCCAACTCATATCGTCCTATACATGTAAGTGGAATTTCAAATATCTAATGGTTGATTACTATGCTTTAAGAATTAATTTACAATATTTAGGTTTTAAACATTTTCATTACATCTAACTTACTAATTTAATACAGGCGTCACTAAGCTTATTTCGCCACCAGACCATCTTCATCAACTGTGAAAATTCAGGTAAGTTGTATTACACTGATGGATTTTCTTAAAATTTTAATTTCGGCCCGAAATGACGTATTGAAATGAAAAAAAAAAATAGAATATTTTAAGACAGATTTATTTAACTTACTTATAGATTTACGTAATTTATAATTTTCTTTAGATGTTGGAACCCTCTCCCTCAACTTACAGCTAAATGGTTGAATAGTATGCTTTAATTACTGCCTCCGCCGTTCGTATCTTATATTTTGTACAGCTCGAACTAGGAGAGTAAAGTTCTTTTATTTCTCTAACAAAAAGATGTTTTACCATTAATTTCATATGGAATATTCACAACAGTAAGGAAAATATTTTCATATTAAGACATATTAAGACTTTTGGGTTTAAAGTAATTTATTTATTAAAATATTATCTTTTGAACGAAATATATTAAATGCTTCTGAAATTAATGGACACTGCAAAGCTATCTATTGAAAAAAAATTATGCAATTTAAATTTTCCTAGACAGACACCTTGTTTTTTTATATAAAAAAACTATTTGTTTTTTTAATTCCTTAAGAACTAGGTATTTAATGCATCATGAAAACAAATTGCTTTTTTTATCCATTAAGCACCAGATATTTGAATATGCATTTAAAAAAACAGTTGGTTTTTTATTGCTCTAAAAAGACTCCTATGGCTTTTTATATTTTAAAGAAAACCTATTGTTTTTTTTAATTCATTAAAAATTAGATATTTAAATGCATCATAAGAACCAATTGGTTTTTTTATCCATTAAACACCGGATATTTAAGTATGCATTATAAAAACCCGTTGGTTTTTATCCATTAACACCAGAAATTTAAATATGCATTATATTCATTAAAGCTAGATATTTGAATGCATCATAAAAAACAATTGGTTTTTCAACCATATAACCACTATGTCTTTTCCATGCTATATATGATAGATCCAATTATAGAATGATGCACCCCTTCCCCGTCGTATATCTTTTGTCACTAATTTTACCTCCCACCCGTGGTATTGCCAGTGGGGATTAGTAACACATCTCAATAGAGGTCTTTTCTTGGAAAGTACTGGGGGGGGGGGTCAAAGCCCATCCAAACCAGTCAACGCCAATGACCATAGCTTATGTGATACCACCTGCTGACAGTTGTATTTATTGGTCGAGCAGGGAGAGGGGCGGAGGGAAGCGGGGAAATCCAAGTTCGAGGTAGGGGTGCGGGAAATTAGGGTAGCTGACTTGGCTACTTAAGCACCCCATTGGCGATAAGATATTTCTGCTCCTTGAGAGGGAAAGGAGGTGGAGTACTTGGCGAGAAGTAACTGGTTTGGCGCTCTCCCCCCGTTTCCTCCTTCCCCGTTTGGGTTTACCATTCTCGCCTAGCCGCGGCAGACAGAGACAGACCTCAACTTCACTCAAACCACTTTGGTCCTTACTACAGTTCCCGCTCTCTCCTGAAACTCGAATCTCCTGAATCATCATGGCTAGCACCCGATTCGCCGTTGTTGAGTTTGAAGAAGACGAATCCGTTGAGTTGGTCCTTACGAAATGGCTGAATAAAGCAGGAACATGCGTAAGATTCCCGTCCAAGTATATGAAGCAAAATGCGTACGAACGCTTAATCCTTGCAGGAACTCCTGCTGAACCGTCATGGGCAAAATACACTGTTAAAGTTATTGAATATAGTAGTAAGTAGTATTTAATCTAAGTATTTCTTTCCTTAAAATGGTAATGATTATTAGTTTTTATGTACTAATTACCCATTAATTACCTATTTTTTATATTTATGTGAATTTAACGTTCTTACTTAATGTTAAGTCATGCCATACCCGTTTTTATCAGTGCTTTCTTTTCAAAACGGTGCATATTTCTCATGGATATTTAAGATGTGTTCTACGTTTCGCCAACAAAATATTTGCTTCCCCCCGGGTTTCTAGTTTAATCTTCGCTTTAGGGATTAGTGAGTGTAAGGCCAACGAAATGGGGGTTGGAAATTTCCGTGTGGGCGAAATGAAGTAGCACCATATTTAATAGCCTTTATTAACATCATATTCCATTTCTTTTTTATGCTCCTTTTGTTTAGAAAGTTTATTATTATGCGTACGAGGGAAATGTGGATGTCGCCAAATTTTCCTATTTTTTGGTCAAGTGGCAAACATTCTGTGTGCTAAAGCTTTAAACTTACCTAATTTAGTATACTAATCAGGGTTGAAAAAAAAAACAGTTTTTTTATGTTTAAACCAGGTTTTCTTTATTTTATAAAAAAGCCATCGGAGTCTTTTTAGAGCAATAAAAAATCAACTGTTTTTTTAAATGCATATTCAAATATCTGGTGCTTAATGGATAAAAAAAACCTTCTTAACGCTTACACAATTTTATACATGTGGAAATACAACTCTTTAAGCTCATTTTTTTGTTTTAGGAACATACCAGGATGCCGCAGCGCGCGTCAAAATTTTGCTGGAAACAACGCAATCTTTTAGAGTAGAAAATACGGATAATGAAGAAAACAAAAGAAAGAGGATTGAGGGAGAAGATCAGCTGGAAGAAAGCCAGCTGATTTTTTCAGACGAGGGGGATGAAGACGATAATCGGTTGCCCTCACCGAAGAAAATAAAGTTTCCGACAATGACTTCCACCCCAATAGAAGCCTCCAGTCACCTCCAGCCTCCGGTGAACGAAGGAGACATAAAGAGTAAGTGTGCATAATTTTAATTTCTACAAAAATATAAATTCAATATCTAAGGAGTGATATTTGATGGCTATTTGAGTTGGCGAGCGATAGCGAGCAGGGGACGTAGCCCCCTAGTATATATTATATAAATTTAGGTTTCGAGTAAATGAGCTATGTTTATTATTACTTGTTTTTAAAATTTGAAAATAATGAGTGGTGGATCTACTATTTTATAATGAAATTCAAATTCTATAACTAAAACGCTCTATAAACTTAAATTGTTTTAGGTAAGCTTCATCTAAAAGGAAAAAAAATCTAACCAGGCATTAAAAAACGTTTCCTTTCAGGTTTCAGAAAAGAGATATCTGGGATTCTGTATGGGCTTCAGAGAACCGTGGCCGACCTCGCAAATGAGGTCAGAGAACTAAAATATAAGATGGAGGACATCAACAACAGGACAGAAACAAATGAAAGCCCCGACATAGCACTGCTCCAGAAACTACCTCTAAAAACGGAAGAGGAGTTTCAAGAACTGGAAGGCTTACTTAACAACGATACAAAGTTAACAAGCTTATTGGTAAGTTTTACCATATTTTTACTGCTAATTTTATTTAAAATATTTTATTAATTTCACTATAGAATTTAAATAACAAAAGAAAAATGAGTTCAACGAAGCTAGTTTATGACACATAGAATATTCTTGCAGTATGCTATCTATCAGTTTAGTTAGTTCATTAGGAAAAGTTAGCTTATGAGGATTAGTTTGTTTATTAGGGTTATTTAGTTTTCAGTTAGCTCATTAACTTTAGTTAGCTTAGTTATAGTAGGGGACGAAGATATGATCAGTGTAAAATAATTTTCTTCTCCTTAAAACGTTTAAAAACCTAAATATTATTTATTAATTGGATGCGTATTGAATTGAACAAAATTAAAGATATATTTTAAGTACATGTAGTTTTTATGAATACTTACTTTTTATACTAACTTCGAAAACAAAAAATCTGTTCAAACTAACCCACCTTAGATGGATTTTAAAAGACAGAAAAATTATAATTAAATTTTAATTTATCTATTACTACTTTAAAGAATGAAACGTTTCCTTCTAAAAAAAAAACACCAAATTTTCAGTGCTAAATATAATACTACCAAATTTAGTACTTTTTTGAGCCTTGAAAAAGGGGCCGTCCGCCAATTTAGAAACTTCTTCGATTTCATGTCGACAAACTTCAACGAAAACAAAAAAAGAAATTTTATTTTTGAACTGGAGATTTTTAATTTTGCACAGTCCCTTTTTCAGGGTTCAAAAACATGCTACTTGACTGTTAATATTTCCTCTATATTTTCATGAATTGTTTTTCTGTGTGTTTATGATTTTGCCAACAATTACAATTTTTAAATTGACAATACTATTAGATTTCACCGAACCTTTAACTAGATTTGCTTCGGACACAGATTATACTTTTCATAGATATTTTATTTTAGGTTTTCGAGCATTTCGTTTTTTGAGTTACATATTTGTAAGTCTTATAACAATTATAAATAAATTTATCTCATAAATTTCAACTAAGTGTAATACAGAAAAATGTTCGAGTGTGCTTTGCAGCAATGTAATTTGTTTCTATGTACTATATTTATTTATTTCAGACAAATATTCTGGCTGCAGTTGGTGGAAGGGATTCCCGAACCATGACTTACTCTTGTATGAAAAGAGTAATAACATCAGAACTAGCTCAAAAATTCTCTTTTACGGGGAGGCCCCCTAAAGTAAAAGATGCAATCCAAAAAAGGAAATTTGGATCATCAAATTTGAACAAATGTGTAATGGGTAAGTAAAAATTGCAATTTTTCAACTGTCTCTTCTTTATCATCCCAAGTGAAAACCGTTAAAAAACCAAATGTATCAATTTGTTACCGGTTAAGTCACAGATTGCATGACCTAAATACTATTTACTTGTTTAAGTAACCTTGATACATTAATTTTTTTTAGCTGCTGTAAGGAAGTGCTACAGTTCTCAAAAAGAGAGTGAGACCCAGATGAATATTTCGTCTTGGCTTCAGCAAGCGAAGCGCAGGCTTCAAATAAGGTAAAAAATTTATGTATTGTGATATCATACCCCTCAAATGCCCACAACCAGGAATTAGGAATTAGTGTGTAACGAAATCATCTTTCTTTATATATTTAGATGTACGTAAAATCAAATTTAGAAAAATACTATAATTTGAATCACTCATTTTTAAATTTCACCTTGATAAAAAGTTTAATTTTCTAATTTTCATAAATTAAATAAAGTAAAAGTGAAATTATTACTGTAAAAGCTTTTAAAAATTATTTATTTATTAATCATTATTTCCCACATAAATTGAATAAAATCAAAATTATGATAGAGCATGTTATTAGGTTCTGTTATTAGGCTCAGCAGAAATATTTGCTAACAAAATGTTTCCTCTTTTTTTTCTATAGAAGCCAAGAATCCTTGGATAATGAAGAAAATGTAAATACAGTTTAAAATTTATTGTAACATTGTAAATGTGTAGAATAAAATGTACATTTGTAGTAATCTAGTTGTTTTTTGCTCAATTATATATTACTAAAGTACATTATTTGTCTGATTTATAGTATTCTATTTTATTTATTAAGAAACTAACCATTTTTATGACTAAAGATCCTTTTAGTTACTATTTCATATGCTTAATTGAATTTTTTATATTTGAGGAGACTATTTAGGAGAAAAATTTTCATATTTGAAGAGATTATTGCTACTTCTTTTTAAATATAAACTAGCTTCAAGCATCAAATCAAGGAATATTCCAAGCTTAAGTTAAGTAATGATCCAGGTTAGGCAAATTTATTTCAAGGTAGAAATTTCAATCATAATGACTGGAATGTAAAGTAAAAATCTAGAAATGATAACTGGAATATTAAGTAGAAATCAAGGTAATGATCCAGGTTAGGCAAATCAATTTCAAGGTGAAAATCAAGTTAAATTCAATCAGATATATTAACTGGAATATTAAATAAGAAATCAAGGTATAAATGATCCAGGTTAGGCAAATCAATTTCAAGGTGAAAATCAAGTTAAATTCAAACAGATATATTAACTGGAATATTAAATAAGAAATCAAGGTATAAATTATCCAGGTTAGGCAAATCAATTTCAAGGTGAAAATCAAGTTAAATTCAAACAAATATTAACTGGAATATTAAATAAGAAATCAAGGTATAAATTATCCAGGTTAGGCAAATCAATTTCAAGGTGAAAATCAAGTTAAATTCAATCAGATATATTAACTGGAATATTAAATAAGAAATCAAGGTATAAATGATCCAGGTTAGGCAAATCAATTTCAAGGTGAAAATCAAGTTAAATTCAATCAGATATATCAACTGGAATATTAAATAAGAAATCAAGGTATAAATGATCCAGGTTAGGCAAATCAATTTCAAGGTGAAAATCAAGTTAAATTCAATCAGATATATTAACTGGAATATTAAATAAGAAATCAAGGTATAAATGATCCAGGTTAGGCAAATCAATTTCAAGGTGAAAATCAAGTTAAATTCAATCAGATATATCAACTGGAATATTAAATAAGAAATCAAGGTATAAATGATCCAGGTTAGGCAAAACTATTTCAAGGTGAAAATCAAGTTAAATTCAATCAGATATATTAACTGGAATATTAAATAAGAAATCAAGGTATAAATGATCCAGGTTAGGCAAATCAATTTCAAGGTGAAAATCAAGTTAAATTCAATCAGATATATTAACTGGAATATTAAATAAGAAATCAAGGTATAAATGATCCAGGTTAGGCAAAACAATTTCAAGGTGAAAATCAAGTTAAATTCAATCAGATATATCAACTGGAATATTAAATAAGAAATCAAGGTATAAATGATCCAGGTTAGGCAAATCAATTTCAAGGTGAAAATCAAGTTAAATTCAATCAGATATATTAACTGGAATATTAAATAAGAAATCAAGGTATAAATGATCCAGGTTAGGCAAAACAATTTCAAGGTGAAAATCAAGTTAAATTCAATCAGATATATCAACTGGAATATTAAATAAGAAATCAAGGTATAAATGATCCAGGTTAGGCAAAACTATTTCAAAGTGAAAATCAAGGTAAATTCAATCAGATATCTTAACTGGAATATTAAATAAGAAATCAAGGTATAAATGATCCAATTAGGTTCAAGGATGATTCTAGCTCGATCAAGCTAAATGCAATGCCAGCAATCTAACTGGAATCAATCTGGATGTGCGTCAAGTACCGAAGTTGGAGCAACCTGGATTTCTAGTTATAATCCAGGTCGAGCAGGTCAATCTCAAGTCGGATATCCAGCTTGATTCTGACTACCTGTGCCGTCTGGGACCGGTTCGCGGTCGGGCCAAAAGCGCGTTTTGGGAAGGTCTCGCATAGAGAAAAACGTGTTCTCGCTCGCCTATTGTCGATAGCAACTATAGGCGATGAGATCGCGGTTAGGCCCCTGGAGTCAAAACATCGCTTAGTTCCAATATTTTCTTTAGTTGTTAGGACTAAAGCCCTGGATGAAGACGTTACTTAAGTAGCGGCATACTTTGATCTTGCTGATCTTGCCGCTTTTGATTTTGATTGGACGTTTAACAGTCACGCATGTAAACAGCCGCCATTGTGGTGAAATGGTATTTAAGCCCAGAGCCAGTGCGATAGATTTTCATACTAATACACCTTGTGAGGTAAGTTTAAAATAATTTAATTATATTTATCCTAATCAAGTTTTACGGAATTGTATTTGTAATGATGCGCAAGTTATGTATTGCATTTATCATGCTCACTTGTTAAATTAATCAACCCGTATTGATTTTGTAAAGTGATCAGGTCATTTTAAATAAAACAACACAGTTTTCATTAATCGTTTTTGATTAATTTTTTAATATACATATGTAGCAGATTTGATATGCATGTTGTGGCCTCAAAAAACTAATTCAAAATATCTTTAAAAATACAAATTTAACAATAATATCCATCCAGTATCTTAAAATCAAAGCTATAAACAATGCTTAAAATCGTTTTCCCTAATAAAGTTAAAGTTATAAAACAGCCTGAGTAATAACTATATTATTTCTTTCAAAATAACCAACTTCTCGCAGAGGTTGGAAAAGAAACAATTTTTTTTTCAACTATTGCAACTCCTTTCCCTCATAGAGCATTTTCAATCACATGACTTTACCTAACAACGGCCTTAGCAACGTTGTTTATTCGTCCAAGTGATGTCATGTGCGAATGCTGCTATTGGATGCTTCTATTTCCCGCCCCTAACAACAGCCTTAGCAACGTTGTTTATTCGTCCAAGTGACGTCATGTGCGAATGCTCTATAGCGGACTTTATGAGAGAATAGCGCATTTCACCACAATGGCGGACGATTGAACTCATGTCGCTACTTAAGTAACGTCTTAATCCAGGGCTTTAGTTAGGACCAGAGGAGTTAGTAACCATGCTGTTTATTTGAATTATTTTAGGATAGTTAGTTAATTATCAGGTATGAACAAAAATTATTTTTTTCCTTGTAAATCTCTTAAATTTGAACCATTTTACGATAGCTGAAAAGTAGCCTGAGACTCCTTAAGAAATGGACTCTAACCGCCTATCTGGTTCGAGACTTCACGGAACCAACACGTGACCTACAACTGAGCTTGCAATGGACTCTAACCGTCTGACGTCACACGGAACCAACACGTGACCTACTGAGCTTGCAATGGACTCTAACCGCCTATCTGGTTCGAGACTTCACGGAACCAACACGTGACCTACAACTGAGCTTGCAATTGGTTACCACAGATACTACACTAGTAGATCTACTAGTGTAGTATCTGTGGTAACCAATTGCAAGCTCAGTAGGTCACGTGTTGGTTCCGGGTGACGTCAGACGGTTAGAGTCCATTGGTTACCACAGATACTACACTAGTCAGACACTAGTAGATCTACTAGTGTAGTATCTGTGGTAGTAGATCTAGTAGTGTAGTATCTGTGGTAACCAATGGACTCTAACCGTCTGACGTCACACGGAACCAACACGTGACCTACTGAGCTTGCGATTAGTTGTTGGTCACGTGCTGGTTCCGTGAAGTCTCGAACCAGATAGGCGGTTAGAGTCCATTGGTTACCACAGATACTACACTAGTAGATCTACTAGTGTAGTCAGTAGTAGGTCACGTGTTGGTTCCGTGTGACGTCAGACGGTTAGAGTCCATTGTAAATTGATCTGTTAGTTTAAATTAAAAAAGTAATAATCTGCAAAATCTACACCTACATAAAAATAAATAATCTACACCTACAGAATGAGGCCAGTCTTGTATTTTTACAACCACCGGTTCGGATTTTATAGCAGAAAACTTGCAAATTTGATTTTCTTAAGCTCGGGGGCGGGGTCTATATATTACATATATTCATTATATAGTCGAAAATTGTATCAATCCAGGGACTTAGCATGAATTTTCCATTGTGAAATTCCATGCTACGAAATGTGATTTTCCATGGATGTTCCAGTGTGCAATTTTTTTAAAATTTTTGAAATTTTTTGCATTTAGTTAAAACTTAATTATTTGAATTACCCTTTAATATTGATAATTACCTTTAATATAACAGTTAATATTGAGTACTAATTTTTAATGTCAACAAAAAAATATGTTTCTGATTGTAAAAAAGAAATCTAAGTAAAAACGGGCGGTGAACATCATCAACGAATCGTTCAAAAATAGGTTAATAAACAGAAAGTGGTGCATAAACAATTATTAACCAGTCAATTTTTAACTCAATTCCTCCTGTCACTGAAACATCCAAACTCTTGAATGGACTCAATTCCTCTTGTCGCTAAATCGACTCGAATTCCGCTTAAACATGTCTTCGTACCAAAAGGTCTGGTAGCATGATTGGACACAATACCTCCTGTCGCTAAATCGATTCGTATTCCGCTTAAAACTCTTTACGTACGAAAACGTCCGGTTGCGTTATTAAACTCAATTCCTCTTGTGGATCTGACACTTTTTTATCGTCCATTAAAAAGTGCCACAGGCCAGCGGGTAAACCTGTCTATGCAGGATAGGCAATAGGTGAAAGCCCAACTAGATCTATGTTATGTGGGAATATCGCTGGTCTGGGACAAAATTTTGCCTTGACACATTTGCCCTCTGACTCGAATACTTGGCAAAAACATCGGTTCCTTTGAAATGGTTACCCTTATAATGTTGTTAAATAAAATGATTAGTGAATCTGTAAATACCATAAAGGTTGGTAATTAAATAGATCTTCCAATACATTAACCTGTTTCTCGGTACGGTAAAATCTCATTGAGAAGTATCAAGACTGCATAAAATAAGAAATAATTGTTTAAAGTGAGGAAAGATCAATTGGATTATTCGAACTGTGTTCTAAATCCCAATGATGCGTGTTCAGGTTGAGATTTCCTCCAGACTTTATAAATTAGTCTACTAAATATACATCATTGAGGGAATCGAGTCCACCTTCCCGAAAAGCATCAAAATTGATAGTTTAGCTTAACGAGTTTATTGCTTTTAAACGAGTGATATTCTACACTCGAGTGTATCACTCGAAGTTTGCTCTTATAGCGACAAAAAACTCAGTAAGGATTAATTACGCTAAAAGAGCTTCCACTGTATATAAGCTTGCACCCACTTCATCAGAAGTTCCGAGTGCAAGGTCAACACGGTTTTCTGTGAGGCCGAATTAAGCGATTTGCCGAAAAAGAAATTATGGCCATCAGGACTTGACTTGTTGTGGAGAGACTGTGTATAACATGCGTAATCTGTGTGGTTTTACGCAAATCGCTTATTCGGCCATCACAGAAAACCGTGTTGACTGCGCGTTTATTTTTAAAATTTAATTTTTGATACTCGCATGACAAACATGAGTTTAAGCGGTTTAAGTAATTCTGAAGAAGATGTGTTAGCTCTGACCCTGGCTCTCTATCTCAAAGAGAGAAAGAAAAAAAGGAGGAGGACAGTGTGGGTACGTCCCACGTACCAGCTTCGGCCACTTTATGGCGCTGATAATATGATAAGGAAGATACGGGTTTCTGACCCTGATATGTTCAGAAACCTTTTCAGGGTGACTCCTGAAGTTTTTGACGACCTCCTGGAGTTGGTTGGGCCAAGAATTGCCCCATCATCCTGTTATGTCCGTGAGCCCATCCCTACTGATGCTAGACTTGCCATCACTCTGAGGTAAGCTAAGTTTTATTACTTAATTATAAAGTAATATATAATATTTTCATACCTGTTATTAATACGGCTGTACTAAAAGATGTTCTCAGGCAACTTTAGTCAACTTCTGTCAGGCAAAAAGTCAGAAAAGATGAAATCAGGCTAAACAAACCCCCTGAAATAAACCCAATTCCCTTATACCTCCAACACCATTAAGCAAAAAAAAAAAAATGTAGATGTTATTCCTATGTCTGCATAATATTGGGATATTCATAAAACTGTTCACATCTTTAGGTATTTGGCTTCTGGTGACCTGCAATGCAGCATTGCCATCTGGTTTGTTGTGTCCCCATCAGTAGTCAGTATCATCATAAAGGAAGTTTGTGATTCAATATGGGACGTACTTATGCCGCTGGTCCTAAAGGCCCCAACTGAAGCGATGTGAAAGGACGTGGCTCATTGCATCAACGAAAGGTGGCAATTCCCAAACTGTGTGGGAGCTATAGACGGGAAACACGTTGTGATCCAAGTAAGTAAATTGTCTAACACATAATCGCAGTCTTCAACCTTTTATGCTAATGTACCCCCAGTCCATATGTACCTTCAGACTTTTGTCTATAGCATTACTTATAATAATGACCAGTACTAAAATTGAAACCGTCAGTTTGAAGAAGGGAAGTCCAAAAAAATGACAAATTGACTTTTTGTGCTCAAAAATATCTCCAGGCTCCAATACATGAGTGCAAAGAGGGGGAAAATAACTACCTCCTATCGGCAGATATAGCCCCTTGAATATGTGAAATCGATGTCCATTCATTGTATTTATTAATTTAATTTCAAATTAAAGTTAATTTTTCTTTCTTTTCTTATTTTTGTGATGTAAACTGAGCCAAAATAAAATTTTCTTTTAATTTAAAAGCTTTTTTAACTTTTTTTTTATACAGGGAATGTGCGATTCCATTCATATTCACTACTCCAGGGGTACTCAAACTTTCCAACATCACGACCCACTTTTTATAAACAAACCCTAACGCGAACCACCTCATCTTCAGCTAATTTTCCCCATACCCCCTACAAGACTTTAGCTGCGTGCGCGTGGGGTTTGGTTATCAACTATTTTGTTACTTTAATAAATTACATGCAATTATTAGAGATTATATTAACTTTTTAGAAATTTAAAAAGAAATATTTGAACCTAAGCGTTTCAAATTGTTTGATTTTGGAAACAACTATGAGGTCCACAATCAAAAGGGGGTCTGGGGGTCCTCCTCCAGAGAAATTTTTGAAATTTGACTCTTAATTGTAATTCTCTCTTAATTGGTAATCTGGGATAAATTGCAATTACAACATCATATTCTAAGGAAATTCGAAAACTTGTCGTGACCCACCAAAAACTGACTGGCGACCCACCAGTGGGTCGCGTCCCAAGGTTTGAGAACGTTTTAGTGATAGCAGCATAATCAATGCTTTTTTTAAACATATTATTAGTAAATTTATTTTTCAATTTGCTGTGATGTAAAATGGATTTAACAACAATTGACAATAGTTTTCTTTAATTTAACAATTTATTTAAGAAGATAGCATACACTGCTCATATTAACATCTATGTAAAAATATGTGTACCTGGAAATAAGAATTTAAAACTAATTAAATACATTTTTTTCTTCGGACTTCAATAAAATTTTCACAATTTTTTTCGAGCCCGCGTTATATTACTTTGTGACCCCTGCTTTATAGTGTAAACCAGGGGTTCCCAAACTTTTCCAACTCTCAGCTCCCTTCAGAGAACTAGAACATTTTCACGGCCTCCAGTAATATAGCTAATGACACACATCTGATAAACAATGTCGTTGACATTTTCTGTCCAGGTACTCAGTGCTAACTTATGATCTTCTTATTATCTTAGAAGAAAAGTATTATTTTATTAAAGTAGTATTAAGTTTTTGGAATACTACAAGAAATTAATTTATAACTATCATTTTTAGGCTCCAAAGAATTCTGGATCTCTGAATTTTAACTACAAGGGATCCCATAGTATAGTTCTGTTGGCAGCTTGTGATCACAACTAAAAATTCACTGCTGTGGACATAGGGGCTCCTGGGAGTAATAGTGATGGAGGAGTTTTTGTAGCTTCATCATTCGGCAAAGCTCTTAAAAATGTACCTTAAATTTGCCACCTCCTGCATTCATTACGTCGATTATATATCCTTTACCATATATGTTTGTTTCTGATGCAGCTTTCCCATTAATGCGCAACGTAACGATAAGGCCTTTCTCTGGAAGATTCTTGTCACGTGACAAACAAATCTATAATTACAGACACTCAAGAGCAAGAAGGTTAATTGAAAATTCGTTCGGGATATTAAGTTCCCGTTTACGAATTTTCCACAGACCTATAAATGCAGAAGTGAAGACAGTAGAGGTTATAGTAAAAGCTATACAGTATGCCTCCATAACTTCCTTAACTTTGGTGATCACGTAGGTGAAGACGGTGCTGTTTCAGATGGAGCTTGGAGGCGTGAAGATCAACCTGACAATTTGTTAGATCTGCAGCCACAAGCCTCAGACAATCATTCAGATGCAGAAATCAGGGATGATGTGTTACGTTATTTTAAAGGTACTGGTTTTGTGCCATGGCAGTGGAGGAAGGTAACTGCTTATGAGTGAACAATTTATTTTTATTAATGTATTTTCTTGTAATGTATTTTTGCAATTGAGTTACCTGTATGTAAAATTTCTTTTCATGACCATTATATAAATAATAATTGTTAATCAATTGTGAGACTGTTACTTAATTACATTTTTAAAATATAATTGTTAACATCTATTTGAACTACCAACAAGCCATTACTTATGCTTTTTTCAATTCTATTGCTATGATTCAATAATCTATTTCATATTATGCATTATTTTAATGTCTTTGAAGCCAAGTGGTATAAATACTGCTTTAGTTACCCTGTTTTTTGTTTTTTTGAGGTGAGACTAGCCTTCTGATGAATCAGAGTACAAAATATTTTAAACCTCAGTAGTTTAAGTATTTTTAATATTATCCACCATACTATATTATAATATAATACTTATACTATACTTATACTTATTATAATACTTAATATAATACGTATATTATAATACTTTGTAACCCTTTGCTTCACACACACTCATTTCTAACCTATATGTTGTGTCTCCAAGATAAGAACTACAAGTGCAAATGGAGTAATTTTTAAATTACAAGATATTGGCAGCAAGTCCTTTAACTCTTTCCATACGGGGGCTCTGAAAACCACTTCTCGAGCATCATTCGGGAACGGCATTTTGACGGTTTGGAAAGCAGTCGCAGTTTATCTGGACTCCTCCGGCTTGGGTGGGCAGCGGTCGGTGTGGGCTTCTGGTTTTGCTCGGCCGCATGGTTTTGTCAAGTTTCGTTCACGTTCACACTTTCACTTTGCAAATCGATAATTATAATTTATTTAATATTACTTATGAATTAGAAAATTTCATGTGAAATTAAGAGTTTACTTGACAAATTTGAACTTTTCGACTAACATCATAGTTTGAAACACAACGAATTTGAAATTCTGTCAAAAAATATCTGTATTGGTTTGAGGTACTAAACATTTTTCCGATTGAAAAATCTTTTTTAAATTAAAATTTGATTAATTTAGATTTTAAAATTTACAGAAAAAAGTTCAAATAGCGAGTGAGAAGGACTTTTGAATATAAGCGATGAATGATAACTTGTTTGTGGCAATTTAAAACAAATAAAATTATAACGCGTTTAATAAAAAATCTCAAGAGCTTTCTAAAAGTATATTTCGTAAATAATGTTTTTAAGAAATTAAATGTAATTTTATTTTTAATAGTTTTTATAGTAAATACGAATATATTTATAGAATATATTAGCCATTAACCAAAGTAGATAAAGAAAGTTTTATTTAGACCTAAAAAAAATCGGATTTCAAAAACCTGATAAAAAAAGTACGTTACAAAATATTAAAAGTTGTGAGGAAAGTTTTAAATGATTTTAGAACAAAATCTTATATAATTATGTCCCCAAAATCTTGTTTAGGTAATGGGTAATTGGGTTAGTAATGATTACAAGTGAAAACAATTGTAGTTTGTTGTTAATAAAAATTATTTACTCTTTTAACAAGTAGAAATAATTTTAATCGATTTTCAAATTTTTTGTTTTATTGCTTTAATTTTATTCTTAGAGTTTTTATTGATTTCTTCATTTTTTTATGTATTTTGAAATAAACAAATTTCCTTTAACCCTTTCGCGACGGGCGTATCAGCCACCGAACTGGTCTCACGGGACGGCGCACGAGTAGAAAGAACTTTCCCTGTGGACGGGCACTTAGCGCGTCTAGTCGAACTTCGGGAAAAAAAAATCACAGAAATTAAAATTGTGGACCAAAGTATCTAATTTTCGGCATATGATGAAAGGAATACCTTTTAAGTCCATGCTAAACAAATTTAAAACATTATCTCTCTATTTTCACGAAAATTTTATAAAACAAGCAACTTGTAAATAATTAGCATTTCCACACCATGATATAAACTTCTCTTGGAAAAATATCCCAAAATGAAAAGATTTCATCCCAAGAAACTGATTAAAAAAGATATATTAAACATTTATGGTACAAAGCCCACATTAATTCTTTTTCACTGGAAACGCGCAACGCGCGCTGCTAATATAACCGCTCGGAAATCGTTTAAACATTAATAATTCTGAGATAAATATTAAATAATTTATCTAATTCAATCCCCATTTCATTTACACACTCAAACATCGATTTTTTTTCTGTTTAAGCAATAAATAATTCCATTTGGGGGTGGTGGGAAGTGGGATTGGCGTACGCCCGCCCGCCAACTTATTCCTCTCTCCAGGGGCCCTACTACAAGCACATACCGAAAGGCCAAACTAGCGAACGTTATTCGGAGTCACGTGGTCTGTCTAGGGAATTTTCGCCGATGTACCAAAACCTACCGGACCGCTTCCGCGCTACCGAATGGAAAACCAAGTTTCGCCGAGTTTTTTTCCGCCACCTCATCACCGAGTGAATAGGCCTTTCCGCTACCGAACGGGCAGTCAAAACAAAACATGGCAGACCAAAACATTTCTATTATGAAAAAATCACAAAATCTGTTATGATTTATGACTAACTATGAAATATGCTATTAATACAGCCATTGAGGATTATAATAGTCTATTGAATTTCCAGCTTCTAGTCTTCTTGATCGTGACAAGTAGTTGCAATCTAGATATAAGTTTGTTTGTTCCTTTTGAAAGCTATTACTTTTTGTTTATTATTAAACTTGGATTTGAAAGAAGTTTAATTTTTTTTGTTGAAAACCTACGAGGTACGGCTGGACTTGAACAAATGTAAACAATGTATATGTTTGAAACAAATGTAAACAGCAAAAGAGCTATGGTTCGTTCGTAAACATTTAAAAATCTAAGTATCGATTAAAAATTTCTTTAACGCTTTGAAACATTACTCTTTGTTCATTATTATCAAACGCCACTGATTTAAGAACATTTCGAAATCAGTTTTGGTTCTTGTTATCTAAAAATTAAGAGTAAACATAAGCTGTGATCATGCTAGTAACATAAACAAAACAAGCAAATCAAACAGCTGATTGAAAACAGTTTTTCATAGGACAAGATATGAGATGCATGGTTGATAATTTGTACTAATGTGTAGTATGTTGGTTTCGGAACAAATTATTCACTTACTTGACTTAAATGGCAATTTAGCGGGGCAAAATTAACTTTTGATTTGAAGAAAGGGTGCTTACTCAATAACCTGTCAACTGTTCAGCAGCTAAAAAATGGGTAGGCGCACACAGGGAACTTTTGTCACCGTGACTGTTTTGTCCCTATTGTTGTGGCTATGATCGAAAGGTAGACTGCACACGATACGATGTGACGTGTGACAATTCTGTCCGTGGCTAACAAGACAGGGCTGTAAAGAGAGTTATTCTGTCTATACAATTCTATGACCATGTGCATGATGCAGTATTTTTTGGAAAATGTCACATTCCCATTTGCGCCCTCACTTTTTCAAAGTGACAAGGATGGCAGTTGCGAGAGTGACAAAAGTTGCTCGTGTGCACTTACCCTATTGAAGAGTTAATGGGCTTTGATAATGTTTTCGGATTCAGCAGCATAGTCGACATGTTGATTTTATTTGAAAAAATGTATAATAGTTTTTCTTGGCACAGCTTTGATAAGAGTCCTCCAGCCGCCATGTTTACCCACAGCTCAAATGTTGATAACACTTAGCATGTTGTTGTGGGAGCTGTATGTAAACATGGTGGCTGGAGGACTCTTATCGAAGCTGTGCCTTTTAGATTTTGAATTAAAGTTAAAAAAATTAATGTGTACATATTGCGTTTTAGATTTCCTGTGCTCCAATGACGTGAATGACTAGGAAGGATATATGCACTGTTGAATGATTCCTGCGTTTATGGCAATTTTCTCAACTAGTCATCTTTAAAAAGGGGTAATGTACCATTACAACATTTGTCTGGTTATCTTTAAGTACAATTCTAAAAATTGGTAACTAAATACAAATAGTTTCACTGGATATTGCACATAAATTAGTTTTCTTAGAAATTTAACTCCTTAGCCCTTGGCGCGATTAACCGCTGGCATGTGGATAATACACGAGAACTGACATTTAAGGCATTACAATAGACTGTCCAACGTTATCACGGTTAACACTTTACGTCGGACCTGGAAAAAGTTTTAACCTTCCCCCGAACCTAATAAAATTTACCCGAACCTATATTGTATTGCTCCTATGGAGCTGACAGGGGCTTCCCCTGAACTAGGTTCGAAGTTCGAGCACTTCTTCCAGGTCCGCTTTACGTTCTGATCAGAGAATTCTTCAGTAAATAATTGTTATGAAAGTAATGTCATCTTGTTGCTTAATATGGGCTAAGGAAACCATTAAATGGAACACAGTACAGTGTAAACAAACTGCTCGCTGTTGACACAAAATTTATTTTCACCCAATTGGAACCAAATGTGTTTTTAAAGGTACGGAACCTTAAGACCTCATGTATGTAAAGCATTTTCTGTTTTGTTTGCATTTTTATCAATGCTGAATGTGGCCGTAGAATGTAAGATATAAGCTTTTCTACAGTTTTATTCTGAATTAAGTAATTTGACGGAGTATTAAAAGTTGCTGGTAAGAACTAAAAACATGTTTGTTTCTGATTCGGTCTATCCCATTGACTGTGCCGCTGAATCCAAAAACATTATCAAAGCTCATTGAATGTTCTGAAATTGACGGTGATGGGATAGTATATGTCACCGGTGGCGGTAGGCAGTGTTAGAGTTAGCTTTTACTTTTCTTTGTACCCACTCTTCTTTGTACTCACTTTGTACCACTCTTTGTACCCCTCCACACACACTAGAACAGTTTCTTATCATCAAAAAGTCTTCAGACAATAATTACATGGGCTATCTTTACATGGGACAATCTTTACATGGGCTAGGGAAGCCATTAAATTGAAAAGCATATAGTGTAAACAAACTGCCCACTAGTCACGCGAGATTTCTCTTCGTCCAATCAGAACCAAATGTGTTTTTAGACACAGAACCTTGAGACCTCATGCATAAATAAAAAAATTTTTGTTCTGTTTACATTTTTATCAAAGTTGAATGTTGCCTCATATTGTAAGATTTTAGTTATGTGCTGGTTAGTCAAATTTAAAAATTAATGTGTACACAATATATTTTAGGCTTCTTATGCTCCAAGATGTGGAAAATTGCTGGTTCTTTCATGATTCCCTGCATTTACGGTATTTTTCTCAACAAAGGAGCAAAGGAGGTAAGTACTTAAAAATTTGGTATATTTATAAATGAAAGAAATCATTAAAATTATACCTTAATCTATAATAGATTCATCAACCTTTGCAAAGAATTAGATTTTTTATACCATAAGTCCAAGAAGATGCTACATAACCATCTAAATTATCAGTTATTTTTTTTTTTTTTTTTACAATAAGTACTTAAAAATTCTGAGCAAGAGGTTATAGTCTCACTGCTTGTTATAAGTAGGTTAGAGACAGATGTAGTATTAATTTTTAAAAAAATTAAATGGTAGCAAGGTTTATCATGAATTACATCATCTGGGGCGGGTTTTTTGTTGTTGCAGTCATAGGTTGGACCCGTTCTAAAAACTGCATTATATAATACCTTATTCTATTTCACAGGCAATATCTGCGTTCCTCGCACTGCCAGCTGTGCCCAATAATTGTTTGTTATCAAGGACCCAAGAATATATTTTTATATGAATAATTTCTGCAACATTTCATGACCAGTTTAAATAACACACATGAATTCTGCCTTTTCTTCTGTGTGATTTGTAAAACATACTGTTAGCAACATGTTTCATATATGTACATAACTGAATGTTAAACTATTTAATACCATTGATGGGAAAATTTGTATAAAAAAAGGTTTGATTAAAATTGTTATTTTAAAAATATTTTGTATTATTAAAAATATTTGTATATTATGGATTACATTGCCAATAAAGCTGTAGTAGATTAAAATTAGTGTCATAAAGTATTGCTTCTCTAATTGTCAAGTTTTTAAATCTTCAATTAAATTATAAATTTATTTGAGAAGAAATGAGAATGATCGTATGATACATTTATAATTCTTCATTTGGTAATACACTTGGTTGGTCTAACTTAACTTAATTACTCCCTATTTACATGATATTTTCCTTTAATTAATGTTTTAATACATTATTGCAAGAATAATGATGTAAGCTTTTATAAGGAATTCCACTGTAAACATTTTAGGTTTTTTAAAAACATAGGAATCAATAAATAATTGTACAGTAAGTAAATTTTACCAATACTTAGTTATTAATGGTGGTAAGTTTATCAAAAATAATGGAAGTAACTGAAATTGCTATTTCCACATTGTTAACCTTAAACCTACTTTCTTTCCCAATAAATAATTTTTTAAACTTATAATTATTTATTTTTATTAATGAAATATGTGTTATGTAACCTATCCTATGTAACTTTATTTAACATAGTTAAAAGCTTTATATATTGGAATTTCCTAAATTTTATCTGTTTAAATAAGTCGACTGCATAGTTTTAGTTTCGGAATATTGTTTTAGAGTTTACTCTAGTCTCTCTCTTTTAGAGTTTACTCTAAAACAAGATTCTGGAAATCAAACCTGGAATCAAATTGATCTGGAATCAAGATTCTGGTGAATCAAAACACTTTTCCACTTTCAGTGTAAAAATGAGTAAAATAAATTTAAATGGAATATTTTGATTTGGCTTGGCCATGTCCGAACCCCGAGTCCCCACCAAAAAGATGGCTTGAAAACACTGAAAATGACCTCAAAATGTTGTGGTTTAAAAACTGGTAAAGAGTTGCTCTAGTTTAATTTAGTTCGAAGAAGCGTGCTGTCGAGGCAGCTAACAAGGAAACGTTCTCTAGGGTGAACTCACAGAATTGGACGAAAATTTTACAGGGGTTAGTGTATGACTCAAAACACCTTCTGTAAAAAAATAAGCTGCTAAATTACAGTAGAAAAGCCGTAAAAAATTATCATATTTAACGCCAAATGTAACCCTACTAGGCGAGGATGCTTCCTTTAGCTCTGTGCCAAATGCTAGAATAAGCCGATTAATAAGCTAGAATAGCCGCGTTTGAGTTTAAATGAGCGAATAAAAAAAAAAAGGTTCATCAAATGCAAAAAAGGATTAAAAATGAATTAAAGGAGGAAAATTAAATTAAAGGAAAGGTAATTTATTAAAAAACTGTTGTTTTAATGGATATTCTGAAGTGCTTTTAACAAAATATCTCAATTTCACGTTAAATACAATTTTAATCATCCCATCTGATAGAAAATTTGCCAAGTGGTGTTAACTGAATGTGGTTGGCATCTCAGAACCCAATTTTCAAAGTTAATTTACTCCTTTCCTAATGAAATTTAGCAGCTAATTTTTTCACAGCAAGTTTTTTACGAACATGTAAATACATGGTCATATTATACCTTATTTGGTTATTGTGTTGGGGGTGCTGTATATATACATGAGAAAGGCTTAAAGATTGATTTGTAAAATCTTCCACTTACTAGGCGTTGGTTTGATGTAGCCTGTCGAGTACACAGGAGTTTCTTTATAAACTTCTGAAATTAAGAGTTATGCCTGATTAAAAAACTGATCACAAAAATGTTTATTAAGATTATTTAATTACAACAATATAATTGGTACCTTCACTCCCAGATAATTGAGAACCTGGGTTCTCTTGGATCTGAATTTGCCCACCTTCTGTACCCATGAAGGCAGGATCACTGTAGTCAACTGAAAATAAAAAAGGTAATTTAACAAAAAAATTAAGCAACTCCATTAAAGTTAACTATTTAAAACATATTAAAATGGGTCATCTGCTTCATTCTCTGCTAATAGTGACCTCATACATGGTTCTATAAAATATCCATAATTAAAATTTATTTCACTTCTAAATTTTATATCAGCATTAAAATGGATCAATGACACAAGCTAGTTGATGCAGATTAAAAATGTTTTTTTGCTATAAACTTTTATTCTGTGATCAATAGTTTTCATCAAGAAATGCTTAATTTGAATCAGGAAGCCACTGAGACCCAAGTCAGATAATGGGGTTGTTGACGAGGGCCCTCCAGTAGCATATAAGAAATTATTAAGGGAAAAGGGAAACTTTACATCACATTAATATAGGTTAAAGGTAGCTTTTAGAACTTTATAAGGAAACATGAATCTTGATGAACTAAGTAAAAAACTTTTGAGTATATTATTATCAAAGCACAAGAAGGAGCCCAAATTTCTGTCCAAATTTCAAAAATACATACATGTGATTACTCTGACAATGTATTGGCTGAAAATATTTAAAAAATTTTCGAGGGGCATCATCTATTGACTACTTCTAGAGATCCACAATCCGATCACAAAACAAAGGTTAGAGTCAAATTTTTTAAAGTTCACATATTAACTACTTTCCACATAATTACTTCACGATTTTTTTCATTTGTAATCGATTTTACTTAAAATTTATTACTACAATGCTAATATTAACACTCAAAGCCTGAATATCGGAAAGAAATTTTAAAGCGGGTATTTATTTTGCTATGCGGAATTGTCTGACTTAAGTTTTGCCAAGCAAATTGTCAGATTTCCGCCAATTGGCAGAAGAATCACATGTATGAAAATAGCGCCAAATTTCTGTTATGAAGATATAATTTCAACATGCCACTGGATAGAGGAACAAATCGAAGCATAAAAAATTTGGTTTGAAACACTACATTTAAAAGAAAAGCTTTATTTTAAAAATTATTTACCTTCAGTATAGTCTTGGGATAGTTTTGGCTGAGGAATATTACTGATGGTTCTAACAAAAGAAAGGTGTTTGAGAGTGTGAATAAAATATTGAAAAAATGAAATATTAGGGGGAAAAGAACTTACTCTGGGATCTTTTGCATTCACGCAAAAACTGCAATCTTTCCAAAAATACCCACTTTTTTCTGGGTTTACTTGGAACCACTTGGGAGTGGTTTTATCCTTTTCTTCAATGTGTCTCGGAGATTCCTCCACTTATCTTTGCAAAATTTAACTGAAAAAAGAAATTAAATTTAACGAAAATATATGTGTCGGCAAAGAGATTATTCTGTAAACCAAACTGTCCCGGGTCCTGCTGGACCAATTCGGTGATTGGGAAAGACGATTGTTGTCAACGCGAAAGACAACATTGTCAACAAAGCCAAAACTGACAAACATTATTTTTTTTATGGTTTCAAGAGAAACAATTATGTTAACGTTGTTGTCGTTGTTGTTAACGTTGTTGTCAAGCTCCATAAGGATTCAAGGCATAGGGGGTGCAGCTCCTGAGAAAGTGAGGCCGATAAAAATTGTGTTAATAATAATTAATTATGAAATGGGACACTTCTACAGGTAAACCAAAGTTTGTTGTTAAAACATTCCTTCTATAAGACAATTGAACATAAAAGTATATGTGGACACAAATGAATATATACTCAGACAATATATTTGTACAATAGGTAAATAATAAAACTATTTGTCATTCACAGAGGCAAATCAAGGACACACGTTATAGGGCTCTTTCAACCCTAGCGTTACAGTTAACCAAACTTTTACTACATTTATTTTATTAAATATCCTTGAATTAATGGAAAGGTGTTTTAAAGGATTTGGTGATATTATCTGAAGGAAAATACATTGTTTATGTTTCTATTTAACAAACTTTTACCTACCTAAGATTTGTAATTGGGTTATCCTTTCAAAAGTACTTAAATAAGCCAATAGATATATTTACTATAGAGATATTGATTCAAACGTTAAACTTACCACTTTCTCCAACCTCCTCACTTACTCTGCCCCATGCATTGTCCGCTATTCCACGATTTTTATATTCCTTATGAGTTTTGTTATAAAGAACTGGGTATTTTTCAACCGCATCAATAAGTCGTGCTTTAAATGGGCTGAATGCTAAAATCAGAAAATTATATAAATATCACCAATGTTAAATGTGTTTGTTCAAACATTGAGAATTGTCCAATTGCCTTTTTTAAAAGTATAAATCCATCAAGAGCGAGCAGCATTAATAGAAATGCCACAAAGCTTAATGTATAAGTAAGTGAAAGAACAAAGAACTTGCATCAGTTGACGTTAATTATACTCAATTCTATATTATAAAATAAAATAAGCTGCGTCTTCTCCCTTTAATTGCCTTTATAATATTTTCTTAGCAAAATAGGAATGCATAATTTCTTAACAGAAGCATTCTTTACATATTTCACCCAAAAAATTCTTCTACTACGATTAATTAAAAGAATAAGTGCCTTTTCATGCCTTCATAGAGCATGAATATCGAAGGCACAAAAGAAAGTGTCAAATGACAAAATATATGGTCAGTTCAATAATAATAATAATAGGGAATAATGACACAAATTTTAAATTTTCAGGGTCCCCCCACGACCCTGAAATGTCAAAGCTAACACAAACTATTTAAAGTAACTTGTAATTTATAAAAATTTACTTACTTCTTACTTCAGGTTATTTTTGGTAAAATGTCTTCCCGCGTTCGTATGAAAACAAATTATTGGATTTGGATTTCCATTGGAGCAATCTTGATCACGTGACTCTGCCGCAATTTGCTTGTGCGGCTATTCCGGCAGATCTTCTTTTTGCTGCGCGGGAAAATTTCGAGGCTTCTTATTGGTCCTTCCCGACAGAGCAAAAAATAGGAAAGAAATTCGCAATCGCATGCGATTTTGCCGCATTTGCCGAATGCATATAAAGCCGCCTTAAAGTTAAATCCTTTTTCAGTGCCTGCTGCCTGAATTATTGGCAAAAAAATTCAGTCTTCAGAAAAAAGACACTCCAAGAAAATCCCCAATTGTTATAATTGTATAAAATTATTTAAAAATTACATTGTTGAATGCGATGTGCCGAAGAAAAAAAATCAAAAGTACTTTTAAAATATTGATGGCATCAGGAGAAAACCTTGTATAATCCCGTAAAATCAAAGTCGGGACTGATGCTTAATTTTAGATTAGCGAGAGCGTTTTTGCACCTAAGGTCCCAATGAGGAATTACTTACAACCAAATTTATTTATAGTGAAGTCGCTTGTGTCAAAAACCAATGGTGTAAAAAAAACTTTTGGCAGAAGCTCAGTGAGTGGTATCATTCGATTCGTAATGACGTCTACATTAACGTGGTACCGGGGGTTTCTATGACGTCATGAATGCAAGATGGCCGCCGCAGGAAAAAAGCTGTAAATGGCGATCTAGGGATGTTATCGGTACTAATTTTGGACAAATCTAAATCGCTAAAAATAGCGTTTATGACGTCATAACCAAAAAATGTTTATTTTCACCAAAAATACAGTATTTTGTCATGTAAGGCTGGGCGCGCACGAGTGACTAAAGTCACGACGACCAGGATTACTAGTATCAAAACTATCACTAGGAAACAATGGATCTCTATGAAGAAATTCGTGGCAATCGGCCAAGTGTCACGTCGCCTAGTGCGCACACTCTACCAATACTTGAACTTGTTTCAATAGCCAAGGCAACAATTTTGTCTTCGTCACCGTGACAAAAGTCGCTCGTGCGCGATCAGCCTAATACTTTAAATAGATGCTATTTTGAACGTGAATGTAGTGAAAATATGTTCATAATAAAAAAAAAAATGGAAATTTCATTGGTGGTCACAAAAGGCGGATATGACGTCAGAAATCCAAAATGGCTGCCACATAAAATAAAATTTTTCATTTTTTTATTCAAAAATTTTTCATTATATGAATGTAATAAAGGTATTTTGAGGAAAAAATTAAACAAAAAATTTTTAAATTCCTGAAAATAGCATCGAAATATTAGGTGTGAAAGACAGAACTACAGTATTTTTATGTCATGTAGTACCTTAAATAGATGCTATTTTCAACGTGAATGTAAAGAAAATATGTAAAAAATTTCATTCTTTGTCACACAAAGTGGAAATGGCGTCAGAAATCCAAGATGGCTGGCACGGAAAATGAAATTTTTTAGTTTTTTACTCCAAATTTTTTTTTTTTTTTGGGGGGGGGGGATATTATTATGTAGAATTATATAGTTATTATAGGATTGATTCCCAGAGAGATTCAAGCAATTCAAAATAAAGAAAAGGTCTCCAGAAAATCTTCTCAATTTATTTGAAAACGACTGTAGTTCACAGTCTTTGCACACCCCCCCCCCGTGGGCTAGGACCAACCCTACTTACAACCCTACTTTTTGGGTCATATTTCTAAAATTTTCTGGGGGAGGACCCCAAGACCACCCTTTTGTGTTAATAACAATATTATTTACTTTCTATATATTATATATTTTTCCGTATTCAAAGCAGTTTATTTTAAATCAAAAATCAAATATATATATAAAAAAAATACTCTATGATATTGATACGAAACTTTTTAGTGGCTCTTTAAAAACGGTTGCCGACCCCTGGGTTAACCTTTTGTCAGTCGATTGGACTCAATTCCTCCTGTCGCTAAATCGACTCGAATTCCGCTTAAAAACTCTTTATGTACGCCCGACCGCATGATTGGACTCAATTTCTTCTGTGGCTTAATCGACTCGAATTCCGCTTAAAGCTCTTAATGTAACAAAACTTACGAACACATAAGAAACTTTATATAACATTCCATCAAAGCAGTTTGTAACTTACACAGGATATACTAGATCCCCGAAATACAGGCGGATTGCTTTAACACTTTTATCGTCCGTTAATGTTAATGTAGTCACTTTTAGCCTAGATTAGACAATTTTCAGTAACGAAAATCAATAATTTGGGTCAAAAGCGACACACAGTGTAAATAGAGCGTTTGTATTGGTATCTAATTGGCATCTTGTCTGCAATATGTTGATGATCTAGCAAAGGAAGAGAACATGGTCTAGGCAAAAATTCAAGTTCCCATTTTTTTCCATTTAGGTGCTTTCGTATCAAACTTTGTTTCCTCACTGATATTAGGTAAAATCTCTATACTTCCAGCAGAATCTTGAACTTAAGGATTACCGCATGGTGCTACTATATTGGAATTTGTGATAGGATCGTCTATTTCTTCTTCGTCACTGACCGCGTCTGGTTCCAGCGGGACAATGATCATTTCAGTTTCATTAAGTTCATCATATAATGAATTCATATATTCCAAAGCTACCTCGGCATTTAGAAATATTCTAGACTTTTAAAATATCCAGCCAAACTGAATCAACTAAACTAATAGAGAACAATGCGAAAGTGCAATAGCATACATAAAAGAACCAGATCGGTAAAGGAGAGTGATTCAAAGGAGTTCTAGAATATTCCACCCTTTTATTGCCCCCTAACCCCCTATAGGCTGAGGATAAAATTGAGATAAGAAAAATTTTCCCACGCGAAGAGTGTTTTCCACGAAAATAAGTGTTTCCCTCGCGAAATGCCATCTAAGACTGATTTGAAAAGAAAAGGTAGGTATCGGACCATTGTCCTATTTATAGGACAGTTAGAAAACGCGTGTCAAATACCTGTCCTATTAACATGTTTCATGAATACTTTTAATGTTTTGGACTAAACAGACACTCTACTTAAAAATTTAATATATCTGCTTAAGAAAAATCAGATTTTTATTCTTGGTTATAGAGTTAAAATTATTCTTTAATTTAAAGCTATTTTTTAATCACTTTTAAAAAAAATGATCCTATGATTTTCTCAGATATTTATTAAATTTAGTCTCTTTGTCAACAACTTTTATATGGGTATCAATCGATTTTTCTATTTTATTCACATTTAAGTCCTATTTATAGGACAGTTGAATATGTGTGTTGAACGATGACAGTCCAATATGGGTTAAAGTGATTTTTAAAAGGCATTATTTTTTGCAACAGCAAATTGTTGTTGAATTAACGAGGATGTGAATCAAAGTCTGGCCTTCAATGTCGAGAGATGTCAAGCTGTGCTGCAGGAACTGCATTGCCTTCCAGGTGTTGCCTGCAGTGCTTTTGGGTATACGTTCGTGGCTGTTCTCTTAGATTGCCTGGGGGTTTTACACACCTTTTTTTAAAGGACTAATTTTTTCACACATCTACCGTTTATGTTGCTCTCCCGTAAAGATCTATTGGGAAAATTGTGGCACAAAATGCGTGAATTGAGGCCTAAGAAAAGAGGTCTAATAAAGATAGATACATTGGATACATTAAACAAATCTGAAAAAAAAAACCCCACTTAACTTCATATTTACTGAACCTGTAACCTATGCACACAACACGCGAAGATAATATAATCGCTTGGAAATCATTCCGAGGAAAATGTAAAATAATTTTTGTATTTAAACCCCATTTCTACAAGAATTTCAAAAATTTCTGTTTGAGCAAAAAATAATTCCATCTAAACGAAAGCACAATCTAAAAGAAATAAATGGCCATAACTGTCATAATAAAAACATCATAACTCCTATTCATCCATCAAATGAATAAGGAATGAAAGTATTTCCAAGCTTTTAGAAAACTATTTGCAAGTACTCTAAATTCGCATTAATAACTTCGTTAATAACACTGTTCAACAAATACCTTCAATTTATTAATGGAGGGTTAGGGGGCAGTACGATCCAGCAATTTTATATGAATGGTTGCAGATAGAACTATCCAGATGGCTCAGCAGAAAAATTAAAATCTAAAATTATAAAAAATTGAGAAAAATGTTTCGAGTCGAAAAGAAAAGAAGTAACAAGAGAAATGCTGCAATTCTCCGATAGCCTTTGGCTATGAACTGTTTGTTAAACATTCTTAATTCTTTTTTTCTGCATCGACTCTTCCGCCTGTAAAACCATCTTTTCCTTTACGTGAGACACCGTGGGGGAAAAGTAGAAAAGAAACAGTAATTAGGAAGAAGTGATAGAGTATTTGTCAACGCTGAGAAACTTCACGTTAGTTCTGCACCATTTTTATATGTGTTCTAAAAATCCCTTATACAAAATTGGAGGATAGAGAAGTTTTTTCTTGCTTTTTTTTCCAACCCGAGATGACGCTAAAGAGAAGATGTATGTTTTACACTTATTTGGATTTGTATGTTCTGCACTTATTAAAAACAGCTTAACAATTTAAATTTTTGTCATATTGCTAGGCTTTTGCTACAGGGGGTGGTGTTATGAAGTACGAAGTGAAATAATTTCATATCTGGGACCCTGAGGGGTCCTTTTAAAAATTATCTGTAGTCATACTTTCTAAAGTGCATTTGTATTCTGTCTCTGCACTTTTTTTTACCACACAGTTATGGTCAACGCAGCAAATTTTTGATGATCAGATGGATCAATAAAGTTAAGGTTACAATTTACTTTTGATACATGTTTATAGGTTATTTTTTTGAGTGCTGATAATTAGCTATATGAATTAATTAAAATCCCCTAACACCCTAACAAAAAGGTCAAAAGAAATAAATCCAACGGTATTCCAAAGATATTAACATACTAAAATTTTTTGAAAACATTTTACGAGTTATATAAGTTAAATTTTTTACAGTAAATAAGTTAAATATAATAAGTTAAATAACAAAAAGTTAAATAACAAAAAGTTGAATTTTTTAAACAGACTGCTGTAGAACCACTGCTGCTATAAAGTGAATAAATCAAAGCGGAATGTAGATGAAACATATTTATTAACTGCTTCGTGAAAACTGCCTGGAGAAGTAATTTAGTCGATTTACAAAAGCACTGTCATGATCAATCTGGAACTCCACCACTGGTTCACAACTTCTTGTGAAGGTCTCCGAGACGGCACCTGTCGATGAGTTCCTTCATCTCTTCGTCGCTCTGGATCGCCTCCAAGACGTCGTTCAGGTTGAGCTTCAGGGTGCCCTTTTTCTCCATCTGATGACGGCTCCTGGCGACGTTGGCGGCCCGTTCCAGCATCTCCACTGCGAGGTATTCCAAGATGGCGGTGAGGTAGACGGCCGCCTCTGGCTTCACTTGGCCGGTCGGAAACTTAACCTGCAGCAGCTCGTGGATTTTCCGGATAGGGAATCTCTTGAGCTGGTCCCCTTTCTTGTCAAGCTTTGCTTTCTTCGAAGCCGATCCTTTTTTATCTGATGACGAGGAACGCTTCACTGCCATTGCGAACCTAATTTTGTCGGAAAGGTTTGTTATGGTAAAATTCTTCTAGGTTCAATTCCGTTATATGTCCCGTAAAATATCGCCAAGCCATATATTCAATTATCGCGGTTGGTTGTGGTTGGTTTGCATTTTTTGGCGAAATTTTTAATCTTAGGCCACAAAAATAGCTTGGTGGTATTTAACGGTAAAAATTGCAATCTAACTAATAAAAATATACAGTTATATCAATAACAATAAAAATTTGGCGATGTTTGAATATTTGACATCTAAAGCAGCTTGGCGATATTAAACGGGTCAGTTAACGGAATTGAATAGTAATTGGTCTAACACAGCTGGTCTAATAGTAATTGGCGTCTAACACAGCTTGTTATTTCAATGTATCAAGGATGCGGGTATCACGGGATGAAGTTGTGCAAAATAGCGAAATTTATCTAAAGACCAATGAGCGTTGCAAAGAAAAAAAATAATTTGAATTTGAATAGCCGATACCTAACAGGCCCTATTATCTGATACAATGCAGTTTCCTTTCTTATTTAAAGCCTGAATTATTTCTCAGTTCAGAGAGTTTCTGTTTCTTCAAATATAAAAACAACCCAAAGAACTCTAATTTGTGTATATCCATTGGTAACATTTAGTGCAAAAAGTACAAGTAACGCAAAATATTTTTCCCATTAAAATATTAAACTGTAAACTTTCAAAAAAATATAACTGAAACCTTTAAACTAAACAATCTTAATTAATTTAGAGTATAAGTATTACTTACCAAGTAACGCTAGAGTAATTTTGAATTATAAAATAAAAATGACGGATGACGAATTTGAGAATAATGTTATAATAAAAATTTTTGGTTTCAAATTTCAAACTTCAAAAATAATCATAGTTTGGTTTTACCAGTTTTACATCTTAAAAAAAGATATTGCAAATTTTTTCCACGGAAAAAAAAATAAATTTAAATAAAAGTATTACGTTAAATGGGAATTTTGAAATATTTTATTAATACGATGGGCATAAAACATTCATTTCATTTTTCTTGAGTTTATAAAAACATTTTTTATAAATTTTACACAAACTTTTGAGTAACTTTAGTTTTACAAGTTGTCCTAGTTTTTTAATCAAATTTGAATCTGATTTCGGGCTCAGGGGCAAGCGACTTACTAGACTTGATGGATACATCCTTTTTATGTTTTTCGATGACTTAATGACTTTGAATTCTATCAAAAAGGGTTAAAAAGCATTACTTTAGTCTTTAAATTACACTCGAAAAAGTTTAACAAGAAAAGTTAAAGTTTCTAATTCCTATTCATAAGCAGCGTTGATGTCCACTGCCACCAAAAAAAATCCCCTGCCATTCTGAAACCATTAATATCTTCATAAATCGACTTTACAGCAAGTTGACAGTCTATAAAAAGTAAAAAGCCAAAATGGTAGTTGTGAAATAACTATCTTCTTAAGAGCTTCTTTTAACAATTTTACACAAAACAGAGGTTAAGGAGATGGGGCGGTAGGATTCTTTTCTTTCGGTGATTTCGCTTTGGTGTGTTACATAGTATTATGGAATCCTTCTATAGTGAACTCGGAGTCAAAGAATAGTGAATTGGGTGAGAATTCTCGTCAGGTATGTCAAATCATTAGGTAGGTCAAATCAAAAGGTATGTTTTCCAGACTATCAGAAGATGCATAAGGCACTTTCCCTGAACAAAAGGATTAGGGGTCTTGTTTTTGTGATTACTATTTTCGTTACTTTGCTGACGATTATTGAGGGATTTAACGATTTAAAAAAAAAAATCCACATTTTGAGGTTTCTTCGCACGTTTTCTCCCAAAAAACACGTTTAGACTTCTTGTTAGCTTTTTTTTAATTTGACGGAGTATTTCTTGTAAGCTATCCAATAGTCAGTAAGGACAAATTTTTTGTGGTACCTTAGGAAGCGTCTTTTTTGTCCGAGTTCCTATTGCACTGCACCTAGAATTCCACCAAGCAGGGTTTGTGTTTTCTTTAATGTCTTGTTTAATTTTGTTGGCTTGGAGACTCTTTTGGCACTTGGTGATGAATTCTTCGTAGTTGTCAAACGGTCCAAATCCTTATTTAAAGCTTCTTTTAACCTACCCCAGTGGTACCTGAAACGGGAAACCTTATGAGATACTGAATACCATGGTTTATAGTAGTTAATGATGATTGGAGTGTGATCGGAGTCGAATCTATCGGCCGACACTTCCGAAAAGATATCAGAAACGCTTTCGGAAGAGTGTGTATGGCACTTGGTACTTGTATACGTGTATTTTCTTCATTCCAGTCCACCAAAATCTCTGCAGCCGAGGAGCCTTTCTCTGCACCTCAGTTTTGGTGGTGCACGTTGAAGTAACCCAAAATCAAAAACGGTGGTTTAACCGAGTCCAAAATTGAATTCAGTCAAGCTTTTGGAAACTTCCCTCGTGGAGAATAAATAGTGAAAATTGATAAAATAGACCTTTTGAATTCTATTTTAACGCTTTGAATTTCATTTTGACTTGGAGGAAGGTTTCGGCCCACCGCACAGTAAAACTGAAAAATCTTTGATCCAAAACAGGTGCCCGGCACGCTTCCCCTCGCAATACAAGAGAGGGGGTTGAGAACGTTAATTATCCTCCTGGACAGTCGTGTGTAAACTAAGACGCTCTCGACCCCTGGTCGACCCCCTCTCTTTGCATTGGGAAGGCTGAGAGGGGAACGCGTGGCTTCATGGGAGGTATTTTCAACAAGATTTTTCAGTTTTACTGTGCGGTGGCCCTTAAAAGAATTCTCCGAGATGAAATGTTATCGTTAATGGCTGTAACAAGACCGCCGCCGGTAGATCGACATCTGTCTAACGACCTATAAACTTTTTTTTGGGGACTTTAAAGGTAAAGGTACATTTGTTGTTTAAAAAAGTTTCTTGGAACATTAAAGCAGCCGGTTTCCCCGTTGGAATACGAAGTGAAAACGATGCGTAATTAAAACCTGTAGTAGGATCGATGGGGGAGCATATCGCTTATAATGATGTCTTTTAGGTCTAAACCAATTTTCAGTTTTTTCCTATGTTGGATGTCTTTTTTGACTGGACTAATGCTATTTCCGCAAAATGACCATAAAAACGGTCGAAAGAGGGTCAAGGGGTCGTAAGGGCCACATCCTCCCTACAAAAAAAAGTATGAATGAAATGAATAAATTATACCCACTATATTCTCGATATGACGAACTTCATTCGATAAAACCCTTGTTTTTATCTGTAACCAAAATTGAAATTTTTCAATTTTTCTACATCTGTAGCACGATTTGGCTAGGGCTCCCACACACTATAAGTTCTTTTATCCAACCATGCATTTCTGGTAAGGGGTGAGCTGGCATTAGATAAATATCTGTGTTCCATACTAACGCTTGATAATGAGCTCTTAAAATATAGTATTTCAGAGCGGTCTGGGTTGAAAAAGCCTCTTAAAGCTGCCTCTTAAAAAGCTACCAATGCAAATCTTTCTTCTTCTTCTGTAGCTCTACAGCCCTTGATGGGCCTTGGCCTGCTCCACCAATCTACTCCAGGCAACTTTATTACACGCCTTTTTATTCCAGTTGGTTATTTTCATCGTTCTAAGATCTTTAAGAACATCGTCCAACCATCTCATTTTGGGTCGCCCTATAGGTCTATTGCCCATTGATTTCCAATTTAACGTCCTTTTAACTCTGTTTATGTTATCAATCATTCTTTGTGTCCCAACCAAGCCTAGGTCATTCAGTCACACTTAACCGAAAAGACTGCTAGACCTTTTTTTCTTCTAGCTTTCGGAAATTTTGGAGAACCTGCAGTATCAACTCAGTTTTCTAAACTCACCACTTTTTTAAATATTGTAGTTTTTACAAGGTTCCCAGAGTAGACAACACCTGCTCAGTGGAATATCCTTTCATCCATATGTGAAAAATATGCAAATTTAATTATACCACGCTGATTTATTCCATAATTGGGTGCGATCCTAGGGTGGTTTTCTGATTATGATTTCTAAGTGGAATGGTTAAATAAATAAGCCTATTTTAACATTCACTTCTCCTTACATTTTTTAACAACATATCCAGATTCTTATATTCATTCAGTTTCCGTCGAACACAGAAGGAATAGACATTGATTATACAAAATAAACGAATTTCAACAAACAAAATTAAACAAAAACAATCTTGGAAAATTTGTAATATATTAAAAAATCTGACCGATACTGTTACAGTTAAAAGAAAAACGTAAATAACCCTCTTGATGAAGGAATTTATATAAATGCCCAGCTGCATTTTTAGCTTTGCTGTACTCGGGGAGGGGCTCAGATTCGATCTGAGGAGAGTTCTTCAACAAATTGAATTTTTTTGGGGTGTCGCTCCATTTTTAATTCCCTGGTATTTGGTCTGGGACCCCCAAATCCTATGTGATTCTGACTCGTCTAGGTGTCTACTATCCCCCCTAGAAGTGTGACCCAACATTGACAACTGTTGTGTGACAACATGGGACACTTGTTGTGAATCTTGTTTTCTGAAAAATTCAAAATCTTGTCGCGACAAGATCGAATGAATGAATCAATCATTGAATGTTTCGCCTTTTTCTGCGCCGTCCATCACCTTCCCCAGTCTCGGATCTCAAATTCGGGTGACCCATTCTAGGGAGTATGAGGAAAGCTTATAAACTGGATAATTATTCTTTTTCTCTATAAAATATAATTTCAACTTTTTTCTGCCCCACTCATTATCCCCGGTCGATGGTGAAAGATATTTACTTTCACATTTCCAGTACCAACTCACATTGATTTCTATGCTAATTCACTAAAATAGACACTATTTTGTCCAAAAATATTGGAAAGAACTTCAAATATTCCATATAACCCTTTTATCCCAACTTCCAATGTAAGGAACGCTTTTCCATGTCAACCATCGGTCTCCTTTATTTGCATCACATTTGACTCTACTAAAAGCAGAAAACTTTGAATTTCTACTTCCACTAACAGTATCAAAACGAATATTTCTTCTGTCCCTCTCAACTTCCCTAATCGCAGGTCCCATATATCTACCATGGTATTTCGTAATGTTAAGTGTATAAAGGGAAAAATTAGTTTGAAATGTGTGCTCCTTCATGAAGAAAAATAAGTTTTTCAACGACCTAGAAGTTAAGAATTTGACTTTATTGTTTTCTACACCATTTCGACATAGAGAACCGTTTGAAAATAGGTTTTATGGATTTTTCCCATCTTTGGTGTCAATTTTACAAAACATTCAACCGCAGTTGGTGCCAAAAAGAAAAGTGTTTAATTAGTTGTCGCATAATTTCGATTTTTTTCCTGCCCCTCCCCTATCCCTAGTGAGCGTTGCCAGATTTCTACTATCACAATACTTAGAATCTTACCGGTCATTAAGTTAATTTAATTTTAAATTCGACTTCATCCTTTTACCCCTTTGGCCCGAGGGAACTGATCCTTTCCAAACCCTATATATTCTGTTAGTCCTCTTTTCACCTCTCTTGTATTATGGAGCATTTGAGCTAATTAAATGAATAAAAGGTTTTACTTCAAAAAACACAACATCGAAACTCGTAAAGTTTCGTCTTTTGTACCATCCCCTGTCCCAGACCCGAAGTGTCCACCATCGAAAACAACAGATTCTAAGGATTCACGAAAAAGCGCACGAAATGCATAGTTAGAAAATCCCCTAATAAACAAAGCAAACACATAGTTATTAGGGAAAAAGGTGCGCCAATTCAGAGATAAGTCGCCAAATGTATTTAAGCCAAATTCAATTTTGAGCTCTGACCGATAATTAAGAACTCGAAAATTTTTTTGTTTAAAGAATGGTACCTTATTTGTCTTTATATCTCGAGCTGAGTCGATTTTTTATTCCAGTACTGTACCAAGAGGATCTTCGTAGGGAGAAATGAGCTAGCTCGCCATCTCCTTATTTTAATTTCTTGATCTATTGATTTAATTTTTGTTTCAGTTATTTAATTTCACTCTTAGAGTTAGAGTTATTTATCAGTTATCAGTTATTTATTAGAATTCCTCCATAATTTATTTGAATTCCTAAAACAGTTTCAGGCTTTGGGTAATTCTATTTTGGATAGGTATCAAAATCTGTTCCTCCTTCCGTACTTCACGTTCCATCTTGTATTGGGACGATATTTTTGCGTGATTCGTAGGACCTTTGGCTTACTTCTGTTTTACTTTGGAGATCTTTTAACTTGGATGACTCATAATAATGAGGGAATTGCATAGGTGAGGGATTTGCTTAATTTTACACTTTTTTGATTCGTTATAGTTTAAAACTCTCAAATATCAGATTTTAAAGTTCCAAAATATGTTTTAAATAACTTAAAATTCGATTTTATTTTTGCCAAAACACTAGTAAAGTCATGTGATCAAAAAACGGGATTTGACGTCACAGCGCCGTCGAAACTAGTGAATTGTTGAAAATAAAAGAAATCAGACTTATAGTAGGGGAGCCCAGAGTGTTTTTGGGTAGTAACTCGAGCGCTTCAGATAATCATAGGGGGGATACCTTGCATGCTTTTAGTAACTCCACCAAATATAAACTCTATGTTGGTGGGTAAGTCTAGAACAGCCCGTCAGATTTATAAAAAAAAATTAGTTAAATGGACATACTCGAGCGCGTCAGATAATGATAAGGTAGGTTAGTTACCAGCTAAAAAGTGTACATTTTCTAAAATCTGCCGATTTGAGCGGTGGATAAGGGAGCGGGAGGGTTACAAAGTTGCAAAGTAAAGCCAAGACCGGTAAGACGCTATCGCTCTTTTTGAGAAAAATGAACGAAACAAAATGTTTATAGACTAGTAGCCAGGATACTAGGCTCAACTAGTTGTAAACTGCCTTGGTAGCCAATCTGACGCGCTCGAGTATGTCAATGTAACTAGTTTTCTTTCAAATTTTGACAGGCTGTTCTAAACAAACCCACCAACATGGAGAGCTTATGGGCCGTATTCAGAAACTTTTAACACCAGTCGTTAACGATTCGAGACCGAAATTGATCGTTTTCGATCAATTTCGATGTCGTTCTCGGTCTCGACTCGTTTCAATCGTGGTAAAAGTTTCTGAATACGGCCCTATATTTGGTGGAGTTACTCAAAAGCATGCAAGGTATGGCAATTTTTCATGGATTTTCATCCTCTATCATAATAAAATTAAAAAAAAAAACCGTGCAATTCCCTCATTTTGATGAAATTGATAGCAGGCTAATACATCGCCGATTTCCACTCTTGGATAAATTATAATAAACACTACTGTCCTCCACTGATCAGTTTCCTAAATCTTATTAAATAGTCTAAGCTAAGTTTCTAATTGGACGATCAATATACAACTAAACTCTACTCTTATTTCCACAGCAACGGTTCTGATAGGAGATCGTAACCTACTGCGCATGGGCCTACTGCTTTTTGCCATTAAAATAACTATCGTTGGCTTACAAGAAATTGACAGTTATTATTGAAGAACCATTTGAAAGCATAGCCTTGTCCAGATATGTTGATCAAAAAGTGACTTAGTGCCTTTGTCCAGTAAGCCGATGATATTTCCATGAAAGGGAAAATTGATTCTGATTAAAGCAGTGGTTTCCAACTGTACTAGTGCCTTAATAAATATCACTATGTACGCATCACGTTCAACAAACTTTGGGATTCCCAATCTTTGGCGATCGGATCGTTGGAGAAGCTCATTTGATTGGTTTTGATCCAGCGCGATGATGTCAGCGCTTAGGAACCAATGAAATGAGCTTCTCCAGCGATTGCTGGAGTACTATGGACATTTCTCAATAGAAAATGGTACAGTTAGTTTACATTATTTTCAAACTAAAATAATTTCTTTTAATATAAGATCCACACCTTCCATGGACCCCTCCGAAGTGTATCTCACCACTGACTTCATGAACCACTGACTTAATGAATCAATTTTATCCACCAATAGAGAATGAATCCACAACTCTGAGGGTCTTCCACCCTCGCTTCCTCAAAATTTATTGGTATTTTCTTTGTTAATATTTTTAAACAAAATTAAATTAATAAATTGAATAATCTTGAGCAGTCTTGAACTTCAGTCCTACTTATTCATTACTCGCCTCTTTATGCTGCTGATCTGGAATGAAAAAAGTTTTATTATTACAATAGATATTTTGTGTAAATAAATCTTTCTCCTTCTCTCTCGAACAATTTTATTCTATCACTCCACTCCCAAACTCAATTCCTCTATCCTCAAATTTTATTTCTCATCATACAGCTCTTGTCTTCCTTAATGTTCTCCATCCCTCTCCCAGTTTGCTCTTTTGTACCTCTTTACTCTATCTCTTCCCCTCTAATACAATTCCCCATAAAAACGTTAACCCTCAGCCATTCACCAGCTCTCCCTCTTTTGCATCCTAACTCCCTCTTAACTCTTTCCATACGGGGGCTCTGAAAACCACTTCTCGAGCATCATACGGGAACGGCATTTTAACGGTTGGGAAAGCAGTCGCCGGAGACCTGACCCGGCCCGACACTCCCCCTTTTGAGAGGGAGCTCCCCTTCGGATTTATGGCGCCCCTAATGACTTTTTTATCTGGACTCCTCCGGCTTGGGTGGGCAGCGGTCGGTGTGGGCTTCTGGTGTTTATGTTTTGCTCGACCGCATGGTTTTGTCAAGTTTCGTTCACGTTCACACTTTTACTTTGCAAATTGATAATTATAATTTATTTAATATTAGTACTTATGAAATAGAAAAATTCATGTGAAAAATACAAGTTTACTCGACTAATTTGAACTTTTCGACTAACTTTATCACAGTTTGAAAGACAACGAATTTGAAATGATATAAAAAAAAATTCTGTATTGCTTTGAGGTACTAAAAATTTTCCGATTGAAAAATCTTTTTTTAAATTAAAATTTGATTAATTTAGATTTTTAAAATTTACAGAAAGAAAGTTCAAGTAGCGAGCGAGAAGGACTTTTGAATATAAACGATGAATGGTAACTTGTTTGTGGCAATTTAAAACAAATAAAATTATAACGCGTTTGAAAAAAAAAACTCAAGAGCTTTCTAAAAGTACATTTCGTAAATAATGTTTTTAAGAAATTAAATATAATTTCATTTTTAATAGTTTTTATAATAAATACCAATATATTTGTAGAATATTTATAGAATATATTAGCCATTAACCAAAGTAGATAAAGAAAGTTTTATTAAGACCTAAAAAAATCGGATTTTTAAAAACCTGACAAAAAATTCTTTACAAAGTATTAAAAACTGTAAGGAAAGTTTTAGATGATTTTAGAACAAAAGTTTATGTAATTATGTCCCCAAAACCTTGTTTAGGTAATGGGTAATTGGGTTAGTAATGATTCTAAGTGAAAACAATTGTAGTTTGTTGCTAATAAAAATCATTTACTCTTTTAACAAGTAGAAATAATTTTAATCGATTTTAATTTTTTTGTTGTATTATTATCCATTTAAAAATCTGATTAAAACGATTGCTTTGATTTTATTCTTAGAGGTTTTATTGATTTCTTATTTTTTTGTTGTATTTTGAAATAAACTAATTTCCTGCAATAAAATAAGATCACTATCGTTTATGAAATTAAAATCTTCATAAACGATCTCACCTTACTATAGAATCAGAAAACACTCCACAGTCAAAACAGAGCCACACGGGGAAAAGTGATGCCGTTCTGAGATAGTGACCACCGCGACAAAAAGGGTAATAAAAGAAGGAGGGTTTGAACCGGGGGGTCGAGAAAAGCCCGGCCGACCAGGAGTTTGGAGAACAGGTTTTCGGAAGGGCCCCGTAAGGAACGGTGGTGCATTTGCTGTACGGTTGCTGCCGTTCCCGTATGGAAAGAGTTAACCTCCCCAATTCACTCCTCAGCATCCTGAAATTCTCTTATATGTCTCCCGTGCATCCCTGCTCTAGTTTTTCCACCCCCTTCTCACCCCCCTCCTGAATATCATCATCTCTAGCCGCGCTCACATCAGCCAACCTGTTCAACCGGAGAAAGAGCTAAAGAAGGGGGAAAGGGATCTCAGAAAACTAGCCGTGTGGAAAATTGAATAGCCGGTACACAAGAGCACTCGTCCTACCAGTAGAAAGAATCACGTGACAAGAGAGCGAGCTCGTAGAAATGCGTTATGGGAAGCGAGCACGAGCGCCGTCTACAGGAGACTGATCCAAGTAACACCTTTCCTCCTGCTATAGCCCTGGGGAGAATTTCAAACCGATAGTCAGGTCGCTTTTTCCCTAGCGTAGAGAGAGCGGTGGAAGAAGAACCAGTTTTCTCCTCCTTTCCTCCGGAAGAATTGATGTTGTGAACGCGGCTTTTGTCGTCCCCCTCTTCAACATCATCTCCCCTATCTTTTCCATCAATATATTCTACTTGCTTACCTTCCTCCTAAATAAATTTCTCTCATCTTCCACCAATCTTTCTCTCATCCCTCTCCTCAACATACTCTTTAATAATCACCTTCTCATTACCCCATATCTCCCAACTAACTCCTTAGTATCTTAACTTTAGCCTCGAATTCCAAACCCCCACAGGTTCCCAACGCACGCCTATGTTCCTTCACCATCCTTTTCTCTTCCCTTCTTCAGAATCTCCTCTCATCACCCTCAACAACTTTTTCCTTTCCATCCCCAACCTAAACATCTTTTGCATCTCTTCTTCCCCTCCAAAACATCATCTTGTCTCATTCCCCTCAACATCAACTCATTTCCTCCTACCTCCCCAATACACTTCTCTCAGTATTTTTTGCCCTTATCTTTTTATAGCATCATCTCCTCCCCATCCTTAACGTCCATTCTTTTCAAATCAAATGCTCAGCATACACTTATTTCTCATCCCCTCTCTTATCGTCACACTTCATTTCCTCTCTTATCCTCCTCAATACGCAAACATCTCGAAACTCACTTATCTGTATCTCAACTCCTTCACATCACCCAAACTTCACCTCCGATTCCCAACCCTCTCTCCAAAGTATCCACTAGTCTCATCCTCCTTCCAATCCCTCTCTCTATCCTTTTCCCCAATCTCTTTTCAAGATCCCCTCCTCCTCCACATATATACTTTTTAACTTCATTCCTCAACTTACTTTCATTTCTCATCACCCCTCCCCTCTCTTATTCTCTTCCTTAATACCCATAACTCCCAACTCTCTTCTGCATCCATCTCTCACTATCCATTTCCCCATTCTCTACTCAACATCCTCTCCTGTCTCCTCCCCCTCCACAACCTTCATTCTTTTCTCCTCCACTCATGGACATACTCTTTTTCCTCCATCACACTCCTCAGAATCATCCCCTCTCTCACCCTCTTCCTTACCCCCCCCCAAAAAACAACCCTCTCTTCTGTATGCTTCTATCAGTATCCGTTTCCCCAATTTCTACTTAACATCCTCTCTATCTCCTCTCCATCCTCAGCCTTCATTCTTTTCTTCAACCAACTCCATACTAACTCTCTCTTCTGTATCCATTTCCACAATCGAGTCACGCATCGGTTCCTTTTGGCTGGGGAACCGCCACCGACTTGCCCTCATTGCCAGAATATTTTAACTATTAAGCACATTTTAACCTCATGCCCTAACTTATTATTTTACTATGTTCGCTATTTTAAAACTCCATCACCAGTTTTAACTGAACTTTTAGGTCATAAACATCATCCATCATTATTTCAGTTTTTAAATGCCATTAGAATAATTCACGACATTTAATCATATGTACAATTGAAAAGATGCTGGCATCCCTGAAATTGTTTTTAACCTATCAACCTTTTAAAAATGGCGTATAGACTACGCTCGACTACGGACTTCACGTCCGCATCTTATAAACCTTTTAATAAGCTTCATATTTTAATATTGGTTGGAAACAGACATGACTTTTAATTTAAATATCTTTTTAACTACTAATCTTGTGTTTGGCGCGGAATGTCCGATATAGGGACCTTGCGCCATAAAACCCAAAACAACCAACCAACCAACCATTTCCACAATCTCTACTTAACATATTCTAGATATTCTCCCTACTCAACATATTCTCTACTAACATATTCACAAACCGCAGATTCCTCCCTTCTCATTTCTTTATTCCCCAAAACTCCCAACTATCTCTCCTGTATCCTTCTCTCATTATTCATTTCCCAAATCTTTACTTAACATCCTCTCATGTCTCCTCCCCCTACTGAGCGCTCATTCTTTTCACTTCCACTGCTAGGCATGCTCTTATTACTCCTCACAGTCCTCAGAATCATCCCCTCTCATCCTCTTCCTTAATACCCCATAAAACCAACTCTCTCTCCTGTATCCTTTTCTGGGTATCCATTTCCCCAATATCTACGTAACATCTTCTTCTGTCTCCTCCCCATCCTTAGACTTTATTCTTTTCACATCCACTCCGATGCATACTCTTATTTCTCATCACACTCCTCAGAATCATCCCTCTCATTCTCTTCCTTACCCCAAAAAACCCAACTGTCTCTTCTGTATCCATCTCTGGGTATCCATTTCCCCAATATCTACTTAACATCTCCTGTCACCTCCCAATCCTCAGGTTCAGGTTTGCGGAAACGTGCTCCGACTGCGCCTAGGCGCATTGCAGTTTAAATAACACGCTCCGTGTTAACGCGCAATCCTGAACCTGAGGATTGGGAGGAGACAGGAGATGTTAAGTAGATATTGGGGAAATGGATACCAAGAGATGGATACAGAAGAGACAGTTTTCTTTTCACATACACTCCTAGGCATACTCTTATTACTCCTCACAGTCCTCAGAATCATCCCCTCTCATCCTCTTCCTTAATACCCCATAAAACCAACTGTCTCTCCTGTATTCTTCTCTCGGTATGCATTTCCACAATATCTACTTAAAATCTTCTCCTGTCTCCTCCCCATCTTAGCCCTTCTTTTCTCCTCCACTTCTAGACATACTCTTATTGCTCATCACACTCCTTTGAACTATTTCCTTTCTCATTCTCTTGCTTATTACCCCAAAACTCCCAACTGGCACGTAATGGCCAAACAGGGTCCTTGCACCCTTAAATCCCACCAACCAAAACTCCCAACTCTCTCTTCTGTGTCCTTCTCTCGGTATCCCTTCCCCCAATATCTACTCTACATCCTCTTCTGTATCCTTCATTCTTTTTACCTCTTCACCAAGACAATCTCTTATTTCTCATCACAATCCTCAAAATCATCCCGTCTCATCGTCCTTCTTTATAACCCCAAATCTCTCTTCTGTATCCTTCTCTCACTATCCATTTCCCTAATATTTACTTAACATCCTCCCCTGTCTCCTCCCCCTACTTAGCCCTCATTAATTTCACCTCCAATGCTAGACATACTTTTATATCTCATCACACTCCTCAGAATCATCCCCTGTCTAATCCTCTTCCTTAATACACCAACACTCCAAACTCTCTTGTGTATCCTTCTCTAAGTATCCATCATATACCTTGGAATACTGATAGACGGAGCAAGCGGGCGAGGCCGGGGATGAAGCATGTTCGGCCGTGCCTCCCAGTTCCGCCAGGCCAAACCGACGTAACCCAGCAGATCACTCCTCTCCTTGTCTTCAATGGGAGAGAAGCAGAGTGAGCTCCTACCCCACGTGACTCTCGAGCGGGAGATCTTTCATCCCAGGCACCGGCTATGAGAATGCGCGCGTATGCTCCGTCTATCTGTGTTCTAAGGTCGATGGTATCCATTTCCCCAATTTCGACTTAACATCCTCTTGTCTCCCTTCCCTCATCAGCCTTCATTCATTCCACCTCCACGACAGTCTTATTTCTAATCACACTGCTAAGAATCATCCTCTCTCTCAAATTTTTTCTTAATACTCCAAATCTCCCAACTCTTATCCTCCCCCCTTTAAGATACAACTCATAATATCCTCTTCCCCTACCCAGCATACATCCTATCAACTTCCAATCCACACTCCTCTTTGAAATTTTAATATTTTTTAGCACCTCCTCCATTTTCTCTCCTCATCGTTTTTATATAATTTTTTCTCTCACATATACCACCTCTTCATTCCCCAAATGCTTTCCATTTCATCCACTTTTCTTCTTCAGTCTACGTCATACTACGTTCACACATGAAAAGCTATACTAGTTAAAGAGCTAATCCATCTCGAGTAAGAGTATGTGTGAACGAATGGTCATGGATTTAAGCTAGTTTAGCCAATTGGACAACCCAGAAGTGGAAAAATAAGTGTTCTGTAAGTATAAGTGAACAGTAAAGAAAGCTTAAAGAAAAATAGAAGTGTTCAGGCTTAGTCCTGAGCTCTTAGACGCCGACCATTGATTTTACTACGTGCTTCATCAGGGTTTGGATAAGTTGTATTGTGAACGGATAAAAATTAGGCATCTTAGCTTAAACATTCTCAACTTCTATCAAAGCTCTTATCTTTTTATGTGTGAACGCAGTATGACAGTACACTACTATACTCAACGGTGCTCTACCATCTTATTTTAAGGTGTAGAGTAATCATTTTTCTTACCCACTTAGTTCCTGTCAGGAAATTCCTCGATCAGTGTCAACTGTGAACAAATTGGCACTTTTCCAACCTATAACAAGAGAATGTAATTATAAATAATCTTTCTTTATAAACTTGCCCCGCATGCCGAAACAGGCACTTAGGGCTATAGTACTTCAAAGAATATAATGAAAAATGTAATAACAATGCTTACGAGGCAGATGCGGACAAAAATGCAGGGGTCATAATAGTGACCATTTCTGATTTTGCTGAAATATTTATTGTGGGTTCTTCTAAGGATTTTAGAATGATTTTTTTGGGGAAAAGAAAAAATAGGGGTATTCTAAAATCAATAGAAGAACCAAAATTTTAGCAAATTAAAAAATGGTCAATATACTGACCTGCCCACATCTTAAAAACTCTGCCTCTTAATGGATCAACAAGCTCATCCTCTGGCGACCCTAAACTCGCAACTCACTCTTCTCTATCCTTCTCTCAGTATCCCTTTTCCCTATCTCAATTTAAAATCCTTTCCTATCTCCTCATCCTCCTCAGCAATTATTAATTTCCTCTCCTAGAAATACTCTAATTTCTCATCATCCCCTCGGAATTATACCTTCGTTCCATCCCCCTGCTGGACAACATCCCTCCTCATCCTCTTGAGACCCTAAACTCGCAACTAACTCTTCTGTATCCTAGTCTAGATATCCTTTTTCAATCTCCATTTAAAATCCTCTCCTACCACCTCCCCTTCTCAACATTTATTACTTTCATCTCCTCTCCTATGCACTGGCAACTTTCATCACCCTCTAACAATCATCCCTTCTTTCGTCTCCCCGCTCGGCATTCTTTACTTTCTCATCCTCTTAATAGCCTAAATATCACACCTCACTCTTCTGTATCCTCTTCTTAGTATCCTTTTCCCCAATTTCTATTTAACATCCTCTCCCGTCTCCTCCTCTTTGTCTGCATTCATTCTTTTTTACCGCCATTCCTATGCATTGCATACCCTTATTTCTCATCACCCCCTATTAATCATTCTTTCTTTCGGCATACTGCACGACATTCTATTTTTTCTCATACTCTTATTAATACCCTAAAACTCCCAACTCTTATGTATCCTTTTCTTAGTATCCCTTTTCCAAACCTCTATTTAACTTTTCCCCTGCCTCTTCCTCCTTCTCTGCATTCGTTCTTTTCTCTTCCACTCCTTAGGAATACTCTTATTTTTCCTCTTCCTCTCTCCGTATCCCTGCTCCTAACACTCGCAATTTACTCTTGTGTATCCTTCCCTCATTATCCCTTTTTCTATCTCTATTTAAAATCTACTGTATTTCCTCCCCCTCCTCAGCATTTGTTACTTACATCTCCTCTCCTAGGCATTCTCGTATTTCTCATCACCCCCTCAAAATCATTCCTTCTTTCGTTCCCCTGCTCACGCTATTCTATACTTTCTTATCCTTTTACTACCCCAAACCTCCTAATTCGTCTTTCTGTATCCTCCTCTCAGTATCCATTTCCCCAATCTCTATTCAAAATTGTCTCCTATCACCTTCCCCTACTCAGCATTTCTTACTTTCATCTCCTCTCTTATGCATATTCTATTATTCTTATTCCTCATCACCCTCCTCAGAATCATGCCTTTTCTCGTCCCCCTTCTCACCATTCTATCTTCTCTCATCTTCTTATACCCGAATACTCCCAACTCACCCTTCTGTATCTTCTCAGTATCACTTTTCCCAATCTTCCTATGTCCTCTGTATCTTCCAATCTCTCCTATGTCCTCTGTATTTATTCTTTTTAACTCTTCTTCCTAGGCGTTCCCTTATTTTTCATCACCCCCTAGATTCATCCCTTCTTTCTTCTCCCTACTTGACATTCTATACTTTCCCATCCTCTTAAAACCCTAAAACTCCCAACTCCCTCTCTGTATCCTCCTCCAACTATCCTATTCCTCTACCTCTATTTACATCCTCTCCTGTCTTCTCCCCCTCAGAATTTGTTATTTTGACCTCCTCTCCTAGGGATACTCTTATCTTATTTGACATCACCCTCTAAGAATCATCCCTTCTTTCGTCTCCCTGATTGATATTATGTCCTTTCTCAATGTCCTGTCTTAATACTCTAAAACTTGCAACTCACTCTTCTGTATCATTCTCTAAATATCCCTTTCCCCAGTCTCTATTTAAAATCCTCTCTTATCTCCTCCCGCTCCTCAGCATTTATTACATTAATTTTCTCTCCTAGGAATACTCTAATTTCTCCATCACACTCCTCGGAATCATCCCCTCTCTCATCCTCTTCCGTAATTTCCCAAAACTCTCAACTCTCTCCTGTATCCTTCTCTCAGTGTCCATTTCCCTAATCTCTACTCAACATCCTCTCCTTTCTCCTCCCCCTCTTTAGCCTTCATTCTTTTTAGATGGCTCCTAGACAAACTCTTATTTCTCATCACAATCCTCAGAATCATTCCGTCCCTTCGTCTTTCTTTACACCCCAAAACTCCTAACTCTCTTCTGTATCCTTTTCTCAGTATCCATTTCTCCAATCTCTACTTTACATCCGCTTTTGTCTCCTCCCCCTACTAAGCCCTCATTCTTTTCACCTCCACTCATAGACATACTCACGAGTCACTCCTAGACACTAGACTAGACTCCCGCACCTCCTAACTCATTCCTTCGTATCCCATTTCCTCCAAACCCTCCCTCAGAATCCCAACCCTTTCCCATTCTTCCCCTAAACTTCTAATCCTCTTATCCTCCCCATTTAATATACAACGCACAATATATTTTCCCCAATTTGTTTTTAGCATCCTCTCCCCCTACCCAGCATACATCCTTTTCTCTCTTCCACTCCCCACTCCTCTTTGAAATTTTAACATCTTTTAGCACTTTATCCATTTTCTCTCTTTATCGTTTTTATATAATTTTAGCCGCGTTCACAACAACCATTCTAACCGGGAAAAGGCAGAGAAAACCGGTTCCTCTTCCACCGCTCTCCCTACGCTAGGGAAAACCTCACCGGACCATTCGTTGAAAATTCTCCCCTGGGCCATAGCAGTAGGAAATGTTTTAATTGGACTAACCGCCTGTAGAGGGGCGCAGTCGCTCGCTTCTCGTAATGTATTTCTACGAGCTCGCTCGCTCGCTTCTCACGTGATTCTTTCTACCGGTAGGACGAGTTAGACGAGTGCACTTGTGAACGGGCTATTCTATTTCCTCACGATTAGTTTTCGGAGATCCCTTTTCTCCTACTTCTTTAGCTCTTTCTCCGGTTGAACAGGTTGTCTGTTGTGAACGCGGCTTTTTTCTCACACATATCCCACCTCTTCGATCCCCAATTGCTTTCCATTTCATCCTCTTTCCTTCTTCAGTCTGCGTCATACTACGTTCACTTTTGAAAATTTATACCAGAATGTGTGAACGAACTGTCATAGATTTAAGCTAGTCCACTTCTGGACAACCCAGAAGTGGAAAAATAGGTGTTCTGTAAGTATGCTGAAAGGTAAAAAAAAGCTTAAAGAAAAATACAAGTGTTTAGGCTTAGACCTGAGCTCCTAGACGCCGACCATTGATTTTACTCGGTGTGTCAACAGGGTTTGGAAAGGTCATATTGTGAACGGATAAAATTAGGCATCTTAGCCTAAAATTTCTTAACTTCTCTCAAAGCTCTTATCTTCTTATGTGAGAACGTAGTATGACAGTACCCTACTATACTCAGCTGTGCTTTACAAAGTGTAGAGTAATCATTTTTCTTACCCACTAAGATCCTTTCAGAAAATTCTTCGATCACTGTCAACATACTTCGCCTTTTTTTCACACTACGAAGAACTTGACACTTTTTCAACCTATATCATGAAAATGTAATTATTATTAATCTTTCTTGATACACTTGCCCCGCATGCGTAAAGAGGCACTAAGGGCTTTAGTACTTCAAAGGATATAATGATAAAAGTAATAACTGCTTAATGGATCAACAATCTCATCCTCTGGCGACCCTAAAACACGCAACTCACTCTTCTGTATTCTTCTCTCATTTTCCCTTTTTCAATCTATTTAAAATTCTTCCCTACCTCCTCCCTCTCCTCAGCATATTATACTTTCACCTTCTATCCTAGGCATACTATTATTTCACATCTCCCCCCAAGAATCATCCTTTCTTCTGTCCACCTGCACGACATTCTATACTTTCTTATCCTTTTTACTACCCCAAAACCCCCAACTTGTACTTCTGTATCCTCCTCTCAGTATTCATTTCCCCAATCTCTATTTTAAATCCTCTCCTATCTCCTTCTCCTATTCAGCACTTATTACTTTCATTTCCTCTCCTATGCATACTCTTATTCCTCATCACCCTCCTCAGAATCATCCTTTCTTTCTTCCCCCTGCTCGAAATTCTATACTTTCTCATCTTCTTAATACCCCAAAAATCGACATTCCCTCTTCTGTATCCTCTCAGTATCCTTTTCCCCAATTTCTATTTACCTTTCTCTCCGACCTCCTTTACATTCATTATTTTCTCCACTTTGTAGGCATACTCTTATTTTTCATAATGCCCTAAGAATCGTCCCTGCTTTCGTTCCCCTGCTGGACACCATCCTTCCTCATCCTCTGGAGACCCTAAAACTCGCAACTCACTCTTCTGTATCCATTCTTTTATTATCCCTTTAGCAATCTCTATTTAAAATCCTCCCCTATCACCTCCCTCTCCTTAGCATATTATCCTTTTACCTCCTCTTCTAGGCATACTATCATTTCTCATCACCCCCTATGATTCATCCCTTCTTTTGTCCCCTTGCTTGACATTCTATACTTTCTCATTTCACATTCCCCAAAACTCCAAACTCACCCTTCTGTATCCCTATCCTCTATCCCTATTTAACATCCTCTCCTGTCTCCTCCTCCTCGGCATTCATTCTTTTTAACTCTTTTCCTAGGCATAATCTTATTTCTCACCACCCTCCTCAGAATCATCCTTTCTTTCGACATTCTATACTTTCTCATCCTCTTAAAACCCTAAAACTCCCAACTCACTCTTTGTATTCATCCTCTATCTCTATTTACATTCTCTCCTGTCTCCTCCTCAGCATTTTTTACTTTGACTTTCAAGTCCCTCTTTTGAATCCCAACTCCTCCAACCCTTTAAAACTCTCCCTTAAATCTCCAACCCTCTTCCATCTCCCCTGTAACCATCATATCTCTTTCCCTCCTAAATATCCTCTTTTCTTATCCTCCTAAATGTACTCAGTATTCTTTTTACCATCCTCCTGTCCCCTCAGCATCCTTTTATTTCTTATCCCCAACTTCTCAGCATCTTCCCCTCTCTTGTCTGACTGCTTGACATTCTTTCATCATTCATCCTTCTCCTTAATTCCCATTAACTTCCAACTAACTCTTTTGTATCCCTACTCCTCCAACCCATCCACACTCCCCCAAAATTCCCAATCCTCTCCCATCTCCCCCTAAACCATCCCTTCTCCTCAATATACAACGCTGAGTATCTTTTTCCCCATTCTCTGTTCAGCTTTCTCTCCTATCTCCCCAGCATTCATTTTTTTCCCTCCACTTCTTAGAGTACTTTTATTCCTAATCCCCCTCCATCAACATCATCCCCGTACCCCGTACCCTTTCCTCTCTCAATCTTCTCAATACCCAACTTCTCCCAACTCAATGCTTCTGTATCGCAGCTAACTCTTCCACAACATCCTAACTCCCCTTCAGATTCCCAACCCTCATCCATCTCACTACCAACCATCCCATATCTTTCTTTGGCATCCTCTAGTCTCATTTTTTTCCTCTCCCAATGTACTACACTCATATCCTTTTCCGCAATCTCTTTTTAGAATCTTCTCCTGTCTTCTCCCACTCCTCAGTACCCTTTACCTCTCCTGAGTATACTCTTATATCTTATCCCTCTTCATAATTTACTCGTTCGTCCCACTCATCACCATCCACTCCCTTTTTCCCCCTAGTAGACATCTCCTTCCTCTCTTCCTCAATATCCTTCTGTCACCCTCCTCTTTTCCTACACCCCCTTTAACTGTCTCATCTCTCTCTCCATCGTCCCATTACCTTCCTCAGCATCACAACTCTGTACCATCTCTCTTCACAAAAATCTAACGTTCATGAAAATCTAGCGAAGAAAAGTATCCCTCACTCTTGTACTACTACATTTTCTCCCATAGAAATACACGGAGTCTCGTCGAGGTGAGGTCGAGCCAAGACGCCATCGTCAGTTTGAAAAGGAAATAGTCCAAAAAATGACAAATTAACATTTTGTGCTCAAAACAATTTCCAAGCTTTGCTCTACTCATTAGTGGAAAATAACTACCCCCTATAGGGAGATATAGCCCCTAGGAGTTGCGAAATCGATGTCCATTAATTTTATTTTTTCAGTTAATTTGTCTTTCTGTTCTTATTCTATGTGTTGCAAACTAAGCCAAAAAAATTTAGAAAGTGCTTTTAATTTTTTTTTATCAAAGGAATGTTTTACTCCATTCATATTCACTTTCACCATTGATACTGCCATAATGACCTAGTTTCATAATAATTTTCTATTTTATTTGTCTTGGTCTGTCTAATGTCTATTTCTCACTTTTGTGCTGAACTAAGCACACATAATTTAAACGATGAATTTAGAGGTTTTTAAGGTTTTCCTTCACAAGGTTGAAAAAGTCCATCAACTTTTTCAACTGCAAAATAATTTTGAATGCACTTATGTTTTTTTCCGAAGATTGCCCTTATTTCTAAATAAGTTCCTGAATTTCCAGTAAAAATTTGGTGTTTATACAACAAAAATTCCCATATTTATGCAGTTTTTTTTTATTTTCTCAAAACTTGGTTTTTGGACTTATTCCCTTCTTCTAACTGACGATTCAATTGCTGTGGCAATATGATGAGTAACCACAGAGAAATATCCTAACAGAGGGTCCACGAGGCTGTTTTCAAATGGGTTACTGATGTGAGGGCGCCACACTAGCTTCTGGAACGTATGCCGGCAGCTTAAAACTCTCGCCAAATTAGAACTCTGCGCAAGCGCAAAAAGATGTTTTCGATCTCTCATAGGCTGCCAGCGAACGATCCCAGACGCTAGTGAGTTTAGTGCGATCCCAGCGCCAAAATTCTCCCAACCTGTAACAAATGTCATGCTTTTTCGATTTCCATTATGGCCTATGGCCGTGGCCTCTCTGTTCTAGTACTCTGTGATGAGTAACCAAGTAAAAATAAATTACTCACTTGATTCAGATGGGGATTCATCCTAGTCTTGTTTCATTTCTCCTACTTGCACACTGCAAGAGCTGGACATCTCTTTGTAGATCCCCCATCTGATGTTCCATGTCTCGGTTGAAAATCTTGTACAAAGAGAACTCAAAAACAAAAACAGATTAAAAAGAATACAGTACAGCACAAAAATGCTGTATAGAAGCTGTTTCAAAACATTAAACAGAACGCTACCAATAGAGAATTTTGTCGTGAAGCTCAATGTAAATTTTCAAAAATTTAAGGATGAAAATACCTTCATGGAAAAATTGAGGTGTTTGCAGTATAACAACGAGTTTACGCCATCAGCTTTATATTAGAGTTAGCTAGCTGTTGCTGCAAGCACCTCAATTAGAGAAAACAGTTAATTAAAAAAAATAGTTAATTTTTTTTTACCATGGAGTTGAATTACTTGAATAGAAAAAATTACCAAAACCATATTAAAGAGTCATTCGTAAATTACGTCACACAGTTTCAAGGATTTAAAATCCCACCTATCATTGCGATGCCAGTTTTGAAACTGTAAAATTAAACCAAATTGATGAATTTAAAATTTATTTCACTATTTTAATTACTTGGTACTCTTATTACTGCTAAATCAAACTAAACAGTGAAGAACCCTCTCCTAAAACGTGTGACGTAATTTGTAAATGGCTTTTAAATAAGTAATGATTAGTTAGATTAATCGCAGAAACCACCTATGTTGAAATTTTCCCAAAACCATGATTTTCCATTTTTATTATTTTCCTTTCACCCAACTAAAACTTCAAACTAAACATGCCATGGAAATTTATATAATGCATGTGTGTAGTAGAAATTACATGTATTTTAGACGCATATGGTTTATTGAAAAACATGAAAAATTGTGTAATAACGGTAAGAGGCTTCTTGTTCCCAAATCGATTTAAAAGTCCATAAATAGAGACCTACAACATGATTTTGAGAAAATTTTGACACTTTGGTTTTGCTTCGTTTCAAGTACCGTAAACTACCCCAAACTGATATTGATGCCAATGCAATGTGTAAACTGGTCAAACTTTATAATTACACCTAAATATACAGAAACTAACACTAAATTCAATGCCATAGATTTGACAATTTTTGAACCTGGCATCAGTAACTTAGGATTTTTTAGGTACTTAAAACTAAATAGTACACACTTGAAAAAGTACTACAGAGCATTTATTCTATCAATTTTTTCAAATGGTCGGTCTATTAATAACTAAGAAATAAATTGAAAATGAATCAATAACAACTAAAATAAAATCAAATGCTATTGACTCATTTACAAGCTTTTTCTGGACCAACTGATTGAGAATTCAATTGAATAAATGCTCGACACTAACGGCCGTATTATCTGTTACCTGACAAGTGGTTAACCAGCATCCAAAGAAGAAATAAGTGACTCTGAATGGCAGAATCCTTATTTGATTAATGTTTAACCGCTGGTCAAGGAGCAGAGAATACCTTATAATAAGAATATACGTAAAAGGGGTACACCATTATCCGACAATGCAACCAGTTTTTAACCACCTCAACCATTCATGTAACTAATACAACTGAGATGGTTAGAAACTGTCATCATTGTCAGGTAAAAAGTGGCACATTCATTATGTGAATCAGCCATATTTTTCTTCATGAAAAAATTTCCATGGGCATAACAGTACATCAACCACCTCATTCTTACCACAAGAAAAACGAGAAGTTCTGTGTTCCCCAGACGCATCAGTGATTGTCTTTGACAACGAGCAAAAAGTCTATCGGTGTAGTGCACGGACAATTTAATTGCGACATCGACGGATTCCGCCTTTAGAGAGCGGTGGGCGGAATGGACGCGAGGGTCGGCAGTTCCGGAGACATCCGCGGAAACGGTTGCAGTAGTAGCCCAGTCAAATGGGGTTTTTTTCAAAACTTTCATATAGAAGTTTTTTTTTCGACGGTTTTATATGTTTTCGAGGTCGCTGATTACGAATATGAAGTTTGCTGCCACGTGGGAGGTCGGCTTCATATCGAAAATCGCAAAATTTTTGCTCTTTTTTCGATCTTTTGCTTATACATCAAAAACTATAAGTTTCTCGAAGATAATCTCAATTATAAAGTTGAAGTAAACAAAATTTCCTACAAAATGCACTACTCAACATTGATTTTCTGAAGAGTGGTTCTGCCGCTAGAGCGCGCTGAAAAACAGCGATTTTTTGGCCTTTCCGCAAAAAAATGAAAAGCGCGCGCTTCTACCCTCTACAAAAGGAAAACTATTCACGTTACCAACAAAACTTTTATACCACGTGAAAGAGAATTTAATTGCTTAAAAATAACCTACCTTACATTATTATTTTTTGAGAATGGGGGAGGGAGCGAAGCAAAGATCGGAAATAAAACTTTCGCGCCTTACAGCTAAAATGAACTCTCGCAGTTGTTAATTTCAAATCTGCGCTTTAATTCCGGTATATTACCAATAAAATTGGTTGTTTTGGGTGAATTGATGACTAAGCATGTTTAAAAAAATAATTTTTTAAATTTATTTATGAAATATTAGGTATTTTAGGCGAAATTTCAATATTTTTAAAAAAATCATAAATTAAACTATGGGAATTTTTTAATGAACGAATTTGTAGGTTTTTTGCATTGCTAAATCCGAATTTCAAGTTCATTTTCATTTCAAAAGTCACCTTCACATCAAAAAATGCAAAAAATCTCAAATTTTTGCTCTTTGGTTCAGTTTTTCACCGATTTTCTCAAAAAATTATTAGTTTTTCGAAATATTACAGTTCACCAAATTAAAGTACGTAAAATTTGCTATAAGATTCACTGGTTTGTTTTTATTTCGCAAGAAGCGGTGTACGCTTTAGAGAGTTCTGAAGAAAAATGATTTTCTTTTTTCTGTGTAAAGTCAAGAAACAGCTGTAATTCAGCGCGCTCTAGCGTCAATTCCTCTCATTATAAAATGAAAGTTGAGTAGTGCATTTTGTAGGAAATTAAATGTACTTTCCTATGGTATAAAATATGTGTCTGTTACGTGTATTTATTTAAAGCTGTAGTGGGGGAAAGCAAGCGCTCTTCACTTTTTTTGTAGAAAAGAAAAAAAATCGCTGCTCTTTAAAACCCTCTAAAGTGTACGCCGCTCTTTGTGAAATAAAAACGAACCAGTGTATCTTATAGCAAATTTTATGTACTTTAATTTGGTGTACTGTTATTTTTCCAAAAACGAATAATTTTTTGAGAAAATCGATGAAAAACCGAACCAAAGAGCGAAAATTTGAGATTTTTTGCATTTTTTGATGTGAAGATGACTTTTGAAATGAAAATGAACTTGAAATTCGGATTCAGCAATGCAAAAAACCTATAAATTCGTTCATTAAAAAATTCCCATAATTTAATTTATCATTTTTTTAAAAATATTGAATTTTCGCCTAAAATACCTAATATTTCATAAATAAATTTAAAAAATTATTTTTTTAAACATGCTTAGTCATCAATTCACCCAAAACAACCAATTTTATTGGTAATATACCGGAATTAAAGCGCAGATTTGAAATTAACAACTGCGAGAGTTCATTTTAGCTGTAAGGCGCGAAAGTTTTATTTCCGATCTTTGCTTCGCTCCCTCCCCCATTCTCAAAAAATAATAATGTAAGGTAGGTTATTTTTAAGCAATTAAATTCTCTTTCACGTGGTATAAAAGTTTTGTTGGTAACGTGAATAGTTTTCCTTTTGTAGAGGGTAGAAGCGCGCGCTTTTCATTTTTTTGCGGAAAGGCCAAAAAATCGCTGTTTTTCAGCGCGCTCTAGCGGCAGAACCACTCTTCAGAAAATCAATGTTGAGTAGTGCATTTTGTAGGAAATTTTGTTTACTTCAACTTTATAATTGAGATTATCTTCGAGAAACTTATAGTTTTTGATGTATAAGCAAAAGATCGAAAAAAGAGCAAAAATTTTGCGATTTTCGATATGAAGCCGACCTCCCACGTGGCAGCAAACTTCATATTCGTAATCAGCGACCTCGAAAACATATAAAACCGTCGAAAAAAAAACTTCTATATGAAAGTTTTGAAAACGTCACTTTTGAACCCCATTTGACTGGGCTATAGGGCCGCGGGGGTGGAGAGAGAACGACGAGGGCAACCAAGATGGAAAGGTTGAGTCACGGTTTCTCGATCCGAGAAGTTGATTAGACAATGTTGAAAAAAAATGATGGCTTCTAAAGCCCATTGCTTGAGAGGAAAGACCAGATTTAAAAGCATGAAACAAGTGGGGAACGTAGGCAGATGCTCTAGCAGGGTGGCCACGGAAAACTTATTTCAAAATTCCCTGATAATTCCAGGTTTTCCCTGATAATGTAGTATGATTTTCCCTGATATTTTATAAATATAGTACATTCTAATCTTAACAGGAAAAGTACTGTGCAATCGGAAAAAAAGAAGGAATATAAATGAAATTATTTCTAGACCTTTATCATACAAAAGAACCCTTTTTTGAACATTTGCTTGCAACCACACTAATTTATATGCATCCGAAAATTGAAATGCACATTTAAAAATTTGAAAATCCAAAAAAATGTTGAATATATTTTTAAAACAACTAATGCAATTTTCAAAATTTCCCTGATTATTATCAGATTTTCTAAAACTCCCTGATAATTCCAGGTTTTTTTAATTTTCCCTGATAATTCCAGGTTTTTAAGGTCTGTGGCCACCCTGTCTAGTCTAGATGATACATAAAACTTACGAGGTAAAATTTTTTGTTAGCCAGGTCTGAATTTATTTATTCCAATTTTGTTCAAAACAGGTGATGTCTAGATTTTTCCAATAATGCCCCATCACTTACCCCGTACATAAATTTACGCATGACCTAAGTATACAATTATATTTCGCATATATAAAGTTCAGACTCTTAAAAATCACAAAGAAATTTCAAAACAAAGAAATAAAATCTAGATTAAGAAATTTCTCGATGCAAATTTGCGTCTTTATTCAATATTACCATCACTTTTTAAAACAATTAAAAACTTAAAGTTCTTAAAAAGCACAACGTATAAAATTATTTTGTCATGACTTTGACAGTTAGGTCACTTGTAAAGGGAAAAGTGGGGTTGATCCAAAAATAATTTTTTAAACGATATTTTAGCTTGACAATTAGGTTTATAAACAGTTGGAAAATGTTTCTTTTACGTATACTTTACTATCACTATTACTTTATACGGGTAGCTGAATTTTTTTTGAATACATTGTAATAAAATATTTTGCTTTCATCTCAAAAGGAGTTCAAAATTTTTTTCTGGAACCAACTGTAGACCTAAGGATAGCATTTTTAACCATGACGATAGTTAAGATTGAAAATACTACTTCCTCACATAAAAATTGAATCATGTTGAAAAAAAATTTCAAACAATTAGAAACTTTTCTAAAAAATTTGAATCTAAAAGGCTTATGATTTCCAAGAATTACTTTACAAAACGGACACTAATTTTGCAACAATTGTTCTAAGAATGAATTCAAGAACACATTTAACTTCGAGGGTTTATTTCAAATTCAGTGGATTACAAACAACAAATTATTTTTTTAATTTAAGTCTCAGCAATGATGATTTAAGCAGATTTGATACTTTAAAAACTTTCCTTAAATTGGGTATACGAATATGATTGCAAATAGCTACAAATAGTGGCTTGGATGAGATTATTTTGAAAATATCAAATGGAGTTTGGTAGGGGTTTACAAAACTTTTAACTTCTAACAGAATAATATGTAGAAAAAAAGTTCAGTGTTCAAATTTTTAACTAATAACATTGAAAGGGTCCTAAAATTTGGTTAGGAACATTAGAACACTAGATTATGCCTCAAATAATGCTTAAATTTATAGAGTATTTAATTTCTCCCCTGAATTTGAAGTATTTTGTAACACAAGGGAGCTAAATGGGGCAATGCTGAAATCAATGTATTCTAAAACAGGTTTGAGTGTACTTGCACTCTAGAAACAACTCAATTTGCTTCAGCTTCTAAGTTTTAAGCAGATTTGATACTTTAAAAACTTTCCTTAAATTGGGTATACGAATATGATTGCAAATAGCTACAAATAGTGGCTTGGAAATTATTTTTTTTATTACCTAAAGTTTAGTTTTACAATATGAAGACAGTTAGGCTCTCCAATGAGTAGTAAATTTTTAACTGAAGACATTTTTTAGAACAAAAAAAAAAATCAATATTTTAACATAATATTTTAATCCTTGTAATTTTTGTAAAAACTAAGGCGATTTATATAAGTAATTTTAATCACTTTATATTAACTGATTAATTAAATTGTTATGGCATACATTTGCGTAAGGAGAAAAAGTAATATATAATTGTAAAAAAGGAAATATGCATCAATATTTTTTTCTCCAAGGTTGTCTTACATGGGCTTAGGTATTCGATTAACTTTTAAACTGTGCACCACTCAAAAGTTTAAATTGAAGAAAATATGATCATACGAACACGAATAACCTTAAGTTTTGACATCCATTTTAACCTGAAAAGTGCAGACTCTACTCTAATGTAAATTACAAAGAGAAAAAAAATATTAAAAAAAAAAAAGGAAAGCAATATTATAACTTTGTATGATTTCTAATTATAGTCAGACTTTAAAGATATTTTTTCTATCTTATTTTAGGAATTTATGCATAGATATCTATAATATAAACTAAGTATTAAATTAGACTTTCTTTCTTACTTTGTTTTTTTTTACCCCAATCAAGTTTTCCTCGCCTTTATTGGGGAATATTTTAATGATCCTCAAAGCAAACTTAATTTACAAGCTTATGTTCTAAATTAGTTATGAATTTGTTTTCAATTTTTTTCAAGTAAAAGTTTCAAAATAATTTTATCATTTTATCTTGTTAAAAAAACTAGAAGAAAATCAGCAGCTTAAAAAATATATATATCCTTCTACGTTTGGAGCTTGGATATTCCAAATGGCATTAGGCACAACAAATATATTCTTCTCAAACATAAAAATTGGAACAAATGTCTGACATTTATTTAACTTTGGTCATAATCAATTTAAAAATTTTAGTTTCCATCAGATCTTTCTCTAAAATAAGACAATGATAAAATCTTTACTATGACTGCATGAATATATAAACTATACACATGGTATCCATGTTATTTCATTCTTAACATTCAAGAAAAGATTCTTCTTTGAACAGATTCCAGATTCCGAAGCTGGTGTAGTGGTTAGTGTGTTACAAAGCTTCTGAATAGTCTCCACTCCTTTGAACTCCTTTGTTTTCAAGAGAGCTATCAATACACATAGGGAGGGTGAATAGGGGGGTATTGGGTAGTGTAGTGGTACTGGACACAGGCTTCTGTTAAGGAGTCTCCACCCCTTCGCAGTCGCCAATCTCCCTAATCTTCGTGCTTGAAGGATTCTGAAAAAGAGTCTCCACCCTTTCGCAGTCTCCAAAGCATCGTTTTCGCGAGATGCCCCCACTACACATAGGGAGGGTGAGAAGGGGGGTATTGGGTAGTGTAGTGGTACTGGACACAGGCTTCTGTTAAGGAGTCTCCACCCCTTCGCAGTCGCCAATCTCCCTAATCTTCGTGCTTGAAGGATTCTGAAAAAGAGTCTCCACCCTTTCGCAGTCTCCAAAGCATCGTTTTCGCGAGATGCCCCCACTACACATAGGGAGGGTGAGAGGGGAGGTATTGGGTAGTGTAGTGGTACTGGACACAGGCTTCTGTTAAGGAGTCTCCACCCCTTCGCAGTCGCCAATCTCCCTAATCTTCGTGCTTGAAGGATTCTGAAAAAGAGTCTCCACCCTTTCGCAGTCTCCAAAGCATCGTTTTCGCGAGATGCCCCCACTACACATAGGGAGGGTGAGAAGGGGGGGTATTGGGTAGTGTAGTGGTACTGGACACAGGCTTCTGTTAAGGAGTCTCCACCCCTTCGCAGTCGCCAATCTCCCTAATCTTCGTGCTTGAAGGATTCTGAAAAAGAGTCTCCACCCTTTCGCAGTCTCCAAAGCATCGTTTTCGCGAGATGCCCCCACTACACATAGGGAGGGTGAGAAGGGGGGGTATTGGGTACAGTGTAGTGGTACTGGACACAGGCTTCTGTTAAGGAGTCTCCACCCCTTCGCAGTCGCCAATCTCCCTAATCTTCGTGCTTGAAGGATTCTGAAAAAGAGTCTCCACCCTTTCGCAGTCTCCAAAGCATCGTTTTCGCGAGATGCCCCCACTACACATAGGGAGGGTGAGAAGGGGGGGGTATTGGGTAGTGTAGTGGTACTGGACACAGGCTTCTGTTAAGGAGTCTCCACCCCTTCGCAGTCGCCAATCTCCCTAATCTTCGTGCTTGAAGGATTCTGAAAAAGAGTCTCCACCCTTTCGCAGTCTCCAAAGCATCGTTTTCGCGAGATGCCCCCACTACACATAGGGAGGGTGAGAAGGGGGGTATTGGGTAGTGTAGTGGTACTGGACACAGGCTTCTGTTAAGGAGTCTCCACCCCTTCGCAGTCGCCAATCTCCCTAATCTTCGTGCTTGAAGGATTCTGAAAAAGAGTCTCCACCCTTTCGCAGTCTCCAAAGCATCGTTTTCGCGAGATGCCCCCACTACACATAGGGAGGGTGAGAAGGGGGGGTATTGGGTACAGTGTAGTGGTACTGGACACAGGCTTCTGTTAAGGAGTCTCCACCCCTTCGCAGTCGCCAATCTCCCTAATCTTCGTGCTTGAAGGATTCTGAAAAAGAGTCTCCACCCTTTCGCAGTCTCCAAAGCATCGTTTTCGCGAGATGCCCCCACTACACATAGGGAGGGTGAGAAGGGGGGGTATTGGGTAGTGTAGTGGTACTGGACACAGGCTTCTGTTAAGGAGTCTCCACCCCTTCGCAGTCGCCAATCTCCCTAATCTTCGTGCTTGAAGGATTCTGAAAAAGAGTCTCCACCCTTTCGCAGTCTCCAAAGCATCGTTTTCGCGAGATGCCCCCACTACACATAGGGAGGGTGAGAAGGGGGGGTATTGGGTAGTGTAGTGGTACTGGACACAGGCTTCTGTTAAGGAGTCTCCACCCCTTCGCAGTCGCCAATCTCCCTAATCTTCGTGCTTGAAGGATTCTGAAAAAGAGTCTCCACCCTTTCGCAGTCTCCAAAGCATCGTTTTCGCGAGATGCCCCCACTACACATAGGGAGGATGAGAGGGGGGATATAGTCCAAGAAAGTTAGCTCAAAAAAGGGCTTCCTTCGGAACTAATTGTAAAAGAAAGTTTGATGGTTGATTCTTATAGGAAATTTTCCGTAGAAAACGATGGTGAAAAGTCTACCGAGCTACGACGTGTCCTTTAGCCAATATGGCGGATTTTCCAAAATGGCGGCCGCTTATTTTTCACATTTTTATTTTTTATGTTTTTACATGTAAATACATATTATTTTTGCATAACATAAATTATTCTCTATTAAATTACCTATAAAATGGTATATTAACCAAGATTGTGCGATATTTAGAACCTAATAAAATAATTTTCAAAATGGCGCCCGCATATTTAAAACTTAGTTGAAAATGGATATTTTTGAATTCCTACCCACCTTTAAAAGTATTTACCCTTAAGTATCGGTAAATTATGATTATTCTGCTCATATTTTACTTAATAACATGTAAAACTTCTAATTTTTAAGAAAATACACAAATTTAAAGCAAACATATATTTTTAATCTTGACTACTTATTCTGATTATTACAACATTTTCCAACATTCCCTTTGATTTTATGCATACAAAACATCATTTTCTTTGAACAAATAATAATATTATAATATATTTATAAATAATATAATTAATTTTAGGTTAATGAAAATTAAATTTATTTAATTATTAAAACTTAAATTTAATTATTTTAATTTTAATATCGCTAAGTTCTTAATAAAAAGTAACCTTCACATAAACGTTATAATGTCTAATTATATTTTTAAGAACTATTTTAATCATCTTCCCTATCTACATGCCCAGTATTGCAGCAGCTAACACCTCTACAGTCGCTACAAGCACTTGTACATATTGTACCTTGTTTTCTGCATATACATTGTACGGTAGCACATTGGCTAATTATAAATCCACATTTGACAAATTGCAAAAGATGGTCTGGAGCAGGTGCGTTTTTCATCTCTATAGGTCTCAAACCTCCTTCCCGTAATTCCCAACCCCAGTCACATGGGTCCATGGAAATTCCTATCCACTGCTGCTTGATGATAAACTCTTAAACAGTGAAAGTTATTAGAATCTATTGTAGGAGGCAATATATTTCTGGTGTTACTTGGACTGATTTTGTAGCTTTTGTTTGAAAGTTTGCAGTCTTACGTCATTTAAAGAGTATCCCACTCTACCCCCTAGAGAGATGTCATTGCTCTATTGGCCAGCAGTCTGGATTTGTTACTACAATGGAAATCACCATAAAGAAGGACATTTTTCTTTTAAACAGTGATAATAAACAAGCCTTCATAGATCATCTATCAAAAAAGTTAGCTGAATCTGGATGTATTACGAAACAAGCAGAAGACGATGCAGATGTCATGATCGTAATTGAAGGCATCACATCTGCACTGAATCAACCGACATCTGTTATTGGTGAGGATACTGATCTTCTGGTGTTACTAATCCATCATATGAACTCTAAGTCCTGTGACTTATTTTTAATACCTGAACCAAAAAAAACTTCAAAGAATTCAGTCATATACAACATAAAGGAAATTCAAGAGAAACTTGATGAGGATGAGTGTTCCAATATCGTTTTTGGTCAAGCTAGGCTTGGATGCGACACTACGTCCCAACCATTTGGCTTAAGAAAAAGTGATTGTCTAAAGTTAATTTCAAAAAACGAGGATTTCAAAAATCAATGTGATGTTTTCAAAATACCCGGACTGCTGGCCAATAGAGCAATGACATCTCTAGGGGGTAGAGTGGGAGACTCTTTAATTGACGTAAGACTGCAAACTTTCAAACAAAAGCTACAAAATCAGTCCAAGTAACACCAGAAATATTGCCTCCTACAATAGATTCTAATAACTTTCACTGTTTCAGAGTTTATCATCAAGCAGCAGTGGATAGGAATTTCCATGGACCCATGTGACTGGGGTTGGGAATTACGGGAAGGAGGTTTGAGACCTAATAGAGAATAAAAAAGCACCTGCTCCAGACCATCTTTTGAAATTTGTCAAATGTGGATTTAAAATTAGCCAATATGCTACCGTACAATGTATATGCAGAAATAAAGGTACAATATGTACAAGTGCTTGTAGCGACTGTAGAGGTGTTAGCTGCTGCAATACTGGACAGGGGCCATCCATAAATGATGTCACACTTTTTTTTCAATATTTTTGACCCCCTCCCTCCCCTATGTCACAAAGTGTCACACTTTACCATATCCCCTCCCCCCCCCTTTGTCACATGTCACGGACTGTTACCAATAATAAGTTTAGAATAATGTTGGTAAGAATTTGGGATCCAAAATGTTTATATTTAAGTTTAGGTGCACCATACCTAATAAGTTCAAAGTGATTTCAATAAGTTCATAAGTTCAATATGATTCAATAAGTTCAAAGCTATTTTCCAGAAAAGAATTTATGATTTAGTTTTATTTTTGATTTTCAATTTGTGATGTCACAATTTTTGAAAACCCTCCTCCCCCTTGTCACAAAGTGTCACAAATCGATGAACCCCCACCCTCCCCTCTAAGCGTGACGTCATTTATGGACGGCCCCACATGTAGATATGGAAGATGATTAAAATAGTTCTTCAAAATATAATTAGACATTATAACGTTAAAAAAACTTAGTGAAGGTTACTTTTTATTAAGAACTTAGCGATATTAAAATTAAAATAATTAAATTTAAGTTTTAATAATTAAATAAATTTAATTTTCATTAACCTAAAATTCATTACATTATTTAGAAATATATTATAATATTATTATTTGTTCAAAGAAAATAATGTTTTGTATGCATAAAATCAAAGGGAATGTTGGAAAATGTTGTAATAATCAGAATAAATAGTCAAGATTAAAAATATATGTTTGCTTTAAATTTGTGTATTTTCTTAAAAATTAGAAGTTTTACATGTTATTAAGTAAAATATGAGCAGAGTAATCATAATTTACCGATACTTAAGGGTAAATACTCTTAAAGGTGGGTAGGAATTCAAAAATATCCATTTTCCACTAAGTTTGAAATATGCGGGCGCCATTTTGAAAATTATTTTATTAGGTTCTAAATATCACACAATCTTGGTTAATATACCATTTTATAGGTAATTTAATAGAGAATAATTTATGTTATGCAAAAAAAATATGTATTTACATGTAAAAACGTAAAAAATAAAAATGTGAAAAATAAGCGGCCGCCATTTTGGAAAATCCGCCATATTGGCTAAAGGACACGTCGTAGCTCGGTAGACTTTTCACCATCGTTTTCTACGGAAAATTTCCTATAAGAATCAACCATCAAACTTTCTTTTACAATTAGTTCCGAAGCAAACCTTATTTTTCTTGGACTAATAGTTGAGTGGTGTAAAGAGTGACAGGACACAGGCTTCTTCTAGTCTCCTCTTCTTTACAGTTGCTAATATTCGTGCATTCACCCACTACACCAGGAGATACTAGTGGTATTGGACACCACTGGTAAATGATATTTAATTTTAAGTTTTGGAACATATTTTACTGTTTGTGTAATATTTTTCTTTTTTTTAAACCCAACTTGATAGAGAATTTTCACGAGATAAACATGCAGACTTAATAAAGAACAATTAGATAATAGAACAATTAAATAAAGCCAATTAGTTTAGATAACTCTAAATGATTAATTTTACAAGTAACATTGTTCCAAAATTTGTCATGAAAAGAACATAAATAAACTTAAGGTGCCGTGTGATGTCCCTTTTACTTACAATCCGTAAACTAGATAAAGTGCTAAAAACTAATATGGTTTAATTTTAATATCTGAAATGAATTTATATATAGTTTGTTTGAAATTGTTACAATTACTATTGATGCTTTCTTTAGAGAATAAAATAAAACTATACGGAACACAATTTAATTAAATAACAAGTATTGCACTCTAAAGAAGGAAATTAGAACATTTTTAACGAGTGGTTCAAGATCTCGATGAACCTAAATTAAAAATTAATATTATGGGGACGGGAAAACTTGATTAAGGCTAGGGTATGAGAGAACTTTCTTTTTGATCATAATAAAATTACATTAACACATTGTTCGATTTATTTTCTGACCTTGATAATGTGCACAAAATTGAAGTTTTGTACTTTCTCACAAAAGAAACATAGTATAACTATCTTACGTAATTTACAAAAATCAACTGGCAATAATTAAAAGGTCTCGATTTTAAAAATATTCTACCACACAAATTAAAATTATTCATAAAAAATCCAATATGCTTAGTTTTAGGAGGTATTTGTTGCATAACGGCGCGAAAAATCTAATTGAAAATTAAATGCAATGAGATAATTTTGAAGATTTGAGACTAAAAATTCAAATTTAGCTGCACTTTTCATATTTAAATGGAATTTTTAAAGTTAGTTCACTCCCAACATGTTTAACGAAAAAAGTGAAGTTTTTAAATTTTAATAATATATTGATATAGATAGTGCACAATTTTGTAACATTTATAATGTTAAGAATTCCTAAGAATATGATGAAATAAACAGTAGGATGGAAGAATTTTTTACATCTCAATATTATGATATCCAATTGATTTCTTATATTTGAACTCGGACGTAAAACATGTGAAATACTCAGCCGAAACAAAATTAATGTTCAAAAATTTTGCATCTAAACATTATTCAAATTTGACTGAACTCTTAGTATCATTTCAGATCTGTACTCATAAAGTTATATTAATAAATCGTGCGGTACTCAATTTACTTTCAATATCAGATGGTTACATAAAATTTATGGTGCAAATTTCAGTTTATTTATGGTTATTTTGTGGTGTAAATTTTATGAATTAAATTAAATAAGAAAATAGTTATTTTTGAACTTTTTACTAATTGTTAAAGTTAGTTCTACATCATACAAATTATATTTTGCAATCACCTTACTACTACTTGCATTATCTTTAAAAGAATGACTCTTAAACGTTTCTTAATCAAAGTTTTTTTTTGCTTCAGTTGATTGTATGAATGTAATTTCTATGCGCACTATTTATAGCTTGACAATCATATTCTGAAATTTAAATTTCCAATTGTGATTTGAAATTTATTCGCATTAGTTTGCAATTTATCATCTGGCAGATTATTGTTTTGATTCATCACGTTTTTATTCCAAATATTTTAATAACATTCTTTAAATTCAAACACGATTATATTTCATTATGATCTGTTTTTGAAAGATTGATGCATATTTTTTTTTGCACCATATTTAACGATTATTTTATTACAAGCAAGGGGTAGGGTTGTTTGGGGTTTTATGGCACGACCCAAGACTGAGTATAGTGCGCCAGCAAGGGGTAGGGACTGTTAATGAAATAAGATGTTTAACTAACTTCAATCAGTTTAAATTCAATTCACCAGAGAAAATTTGTTAAAGGATTTGGTAAATGGTTTGTTGATTTGAATGTAATGGTTCAACATGGAACATTTAAGAAAACTAAAGATAATTGGGAAAAATTTACCTCAGCTTCCTGAATAAATAAATTAAGGGTAGATAATATACATATATTTGAAGTTGAAACAAATCCTGGGGAGTGGGTAGTGCAAATTTAACCAAATTAGACACAATTCCAGCGCTTTAATAATATTTGCCAACCCCCATGTTTTAGTCATTGTCATTGTTCATATTAACAAAAACTTGGCTATAGGGAATTATAGATGAAATTTTTAAGAAAAATTAATCAAATTTTTAATCAAAATATTGGGATTCTAGAAATCGTCATGCAAAAGTTCCGTGCAGTATAGACTAAAAATAGGTGATACAGTGAAAGCGCACTATCGTATTCATTTACACAATCGTTGTTTTAGAGCAGGTGAAAAGCTATCACGTATCCTCAAAAAAAACCATCCAACCAAAATAAAATTAAACTGATTTGATTTGCACCTGGACATTGTTCCCGGGAAAAAAAGTATCTTTGCTTATTGACTCATCCTCATCGTATCATGATGGTAATAACTGAACTAACCTCTATGGAAATAAGTCCTTATGTTTTTTTAAAACACTTAAATTAAATAACGTGAAAAACATTTCAATGAAAAATATGCATATTTAAGTTTCATGCTTTTAACTCTTACGTTGACCACTTAAGTCCCACTGACACTTATTAGGAAACACAATAAAACCATTGAAAAATTTAGTTTCTTTCAGAAAATGACAAAAGTAGTCACCAATATAAGATTTGTTAAATTTAAGACTTCTCTTCACTTAATTTAAGGATATCATTCTTTTATCACATCCTCAAAATTACACAAAACGCATAGATTGAATACCTTTAATTTTTAATCAAGTAGCTGAATTTTGATTAACTCAGTACCCTGATGAATATCACTTTTATATTCAGTAGTAACTATTAAATTTTAATTAACTTCCTAACTTTTAAATTTTTTATTATGTTACTTGACACCAAAATAATTAACATATTGATATTTAGACAAAATTTAAAGACGTGCGTACCTAGCGTACAAGTGATGGAAATAACAAATATTGGTGGCCGCCAAAAGACACTAGACCATTAAAATTTCTATTAACTTTTAAATCATGTCATATTTTAACTTTTTAGCTCATAATTCTAAAGAAATATCTATGAAATAAAACATTACGAAATTTAAAACTGAGCTATGAGTTAAAGTAATAGAATTCAATCTGTATGTCATTCCTGAAAAGTGAATATGAAATTGAGTGGTGTGATTATGTTCATATACAAAGGAATATGCAATTCAATACTAGATGTATGGAATTAAGAGTTTAAAATGACTTTTTCCTCTAATTGAGTAGCTCTTTTTTATTAAATACACGATCCATTCTATACTACCTACTCCTGTGACAATATTTCAACAGATCACCTTTTTTTTTGTAGAATTCACAAATTAAGTTTCGACAACAATATTTTATTTAACTCCTGTATACATCATACAGTAAAAAGAATTTAAAAAGGTGAAAGTTCATTTCAGTCTTATTTCATAACTTTCTGTTATTATACAAAACAAAGTTGTTACATTTGAACATGGTCTAGTGACTTCAGGGCCACCCTGTGACATATTTAAGCATACCGATAGGTCAACAATGCATAAAACCTTCCCCTCAAACAACTGAGCATATAAAAATATCATTTTTTTTTTCAACATTGTTTCCCCAACTTCGCGGTTTTGAGAACCCGAGATGCAAACGTTCCATCTCAGCTGCCCTCGCCGTTCCCTCCCAATCAATCCCTGCAGCCCTAGCAACTGTTCCCGCAGACGACGGGAGGAAACTGACGATCCTCGCGCAACATTTCGCACGCGGCCCTCGAAAGACCGAACCCCTCGATGTCGAAATCAAATCGTCGCGCACCAATCCGACAATCTCTTATACTCATTGTCAAAGGCAAGAACTGATGAGTCTAAAAAAACCGAAATTCCCGTAGTCCCTTTGATAGGAATGAGATTATTAATCAATGCACTGAGATTTATACCCATGGACTTTCGTTAGGAAAAACATACTTTATACACATAACGAAATTTCAACCTCTTATTAGTAGGACACTAATAAAAAAAGGAGTAATGAAACAGGTTCATACGCTACAAGGTTATTTACAAATCCCACTTGGTAAGATGTCCACGAGAGATCCAACTGATACATCGGAAAGAAGTCATTACTGATATGGGATTATTAGTCGCTCAGCAAACATTTTGACTTGGTCCTTAAAAATCTTCCAAATCTTACCAAGTAAGATTTGTAAGTATGCCTCTGGGATGGCAAACATGCTCTATCACAGGGGTTCTCAACTTTTTAGTTATTGTGACTCCCTTTTTAGGTAAAATATTACTACCCCCCTAAATTACTTGTTTGTTGTTTTTTAAATTAAATTCTTGTATAATGCTTAAAACTAAAAATTTCCACGTAACCCATTGAGAAACATAATTACATATCACTTTGAGTATAAGACGAGTAATAAAACAGGTGATTTTAAACAGTCACAATATAGTTGTAAATTATTCCAATTTACGTATTTTGTTTTATTTTCCTGCATTTCGCGACCCCCTCTGGACGTCTGGCGACTCTCAAGAGGGTCGTGACGCACCAGTCGAGAACCCTTGGTATATCACATCTTACCAGTTGGTGAACCAGTGGTTGTAGTTGGGAAGGATTCGTTCACAAATTTCGTCACCAAACTTGCAGGGATTGTATACCCCTTATCTCCCCCATCTCACAGGTTTTTAATTTTAATATTTCAGTGACCCCCCGCAATTACTCTGATGTCATGGTTTCGATATTAAATCAAGCCCTTTTCTAACTTTAAATAGTTATTTGACTAAGTAATTCAAAATACCACTAAATTAAAACTATCAATGCAGAAAATACCTCTTAACATAGTAAACAGCAGTGAAAAAACGTTTTTGAAATATTATTACGAATTTTTGAAACAAACACATGCAAGATCCTCCCCCTAAAAGGGGAAGCGCAATTTGTGAATGACTCCAAACTGAACATAAATAGAATAAAATTCGGGAATTCATACTGGAACAAGAGATAGGTAGTACACACAGATATAGATCTCGGAACAGCTTTAGAAAGAGTCCTCCAGTCGCCATGTGTAACCACAGCTCTCACAGAACATGCTACATTTGAGCTGTGGGTAAACATGGAGAGGCTGGAGGACTCTTTCTAAAGCTGTTCCACAGATCTCTAATACGCATATACAAACATATTTAATAACCAGAAGGCATTGTAACATCCACTGGTACACCAATCAGGCCATACACAGCGAACTACTAAGTAAAACGTTCAAAGCGGATTAGTTAAAACTCCGGATTTAATTTATATCAAATACAAACAAGATAACAATTTACAAAAATTTTAAGCGGTGCATTTATAGTTAAATTATAATATGAAAATGTACTTTTTTGGCTTTTTAATGTTCCACTTTGAATATTTTATTGTAATCAGTTTTGTATTGAAACATGAACACTTAAGACTTTAAATAATTTGCTATCTTCACGAAGTAAAAAGCAGTATGATGAATAAAAATTTACACGTGATATTTTTATATCAAATTTATATTATTTATATTTTTATACACTAAACATAAAATATTTCAACAATTCGAAAACACTGTTATAGCTACTGGTGTGGGCAGAATATGGAGCATATTTATAGATTACTCAAAAAGTTTTAAAAAGATGAAAACTGGTACTGATATAAAGTATTTTATCACTACCAATAAACTTCCTTAAAAATTTTAAAAGTAAAAAACAAGCTACCGAAATATGTTGATATAGGCTTATAAGCGAATATGGAATACAGGATTCATTTAAAAGTGTAGAAAATTATTCTTATAGAGTAAACTTAAAACATATTTCGTAACAAAAGAGCAATTAATAAAAGTTTTAATGACAGTGAATCTCAACCAAAGGAAAATTTTCAGTCTCTAAAATGCGGTCAATATGATTTGGTTGAACCATCTTTTTTTCAATGGCGAAGTCTAAAATCGAATTTATACTTAATGAAATTATGGAATACGAATGGAATTAAACAAAACAAGTTGAGATACCACTGTCATAAAGCTTACCTGAACTAACGTAAACCAGCAGCTTGAAGAACTTGGCTTAAACTTGTAAAACTCGCCGTAATTTCTTCTGGACCAACACAAATTAAAATTTCGAACTTTTGAAAGTTCAACAAAAGAAACATGGCGCCGGGCAAGACGGAAGGAGTTGAGAAAAAAGTGCAGGTGTCAATCAGTAACCATGGAGATCACTTGAAGTTCGTTTGTTGAAGGAATCGTCTGTTTTGATTGGGTAATAAATCATGTGACTTCATTATGGTGAAAAGAGCGAGTTTCGTCCAATGAGCTGGTGGATTGTCGGAGCATTTGTAAATGAATCACGTCGTTTTTGTGAACAAATTGAGAATAATTTGGCTTGATTAAATATTGAATAATTTCTCTTTTGGTACGAGGAGGGATTTCTTCCAAATATTTTGTCCATCGTTTTGATTTTTGTTTAAATTGAAGTAACATATCATTAAATCAATGGAGTAGTTCCGAGGAGACTAAACTTAAATTAAAGTTAAATTAAGTTTAGGGGCCGTTCAAATATTGCGTAAGCGCTGAAGGGGTTTGCTATTTGCTTATTTTTCCCGACAAGGAGAGGTGGACATGAGAAGTGGCTATGATGTCTTAAGACATTAAAAACACTGTATTTCTAAAATATCCGAGTAGCTTTCAAAAATAATTGCCACGAGATACCTATAGTTAGATGGGTTTAAAATTTAAAATTAATTAAATTAAATTAGTTTAAATTTAAAATTAAAGTATTTAAAATTTAAATACCTTATTTAGATTTATATTGGTAATAAGTTGAAAAACTAGTAACTAAAGCAACACTTTTAAAATTTTATGGTTTGGGGGTTGAAAATCTTTTAAAGAGCATAAAATAACACTCTCACTGTTCAAATTTTTATCAAACTTTCATGCATCATATCAAGCATGGTATCAAACTTTAGACTTTAGATGATAAAATGTCCTATAAAATGAGACGAATAGTTTCGATTTATCAATAAGAAGGATTCTTTACTACCTGACCATCTCAGACAATTAGCCTTGGAAGTGCTTCATAGCATACCTAAAAATGACATGAAGATGTTAACAGACAGCGGCTGTAAAATAAAGGACCTTGCAGGCAGTGGAATACACTACACATTGAAACCCATATGGAAATAGTATTTCTCTATGCCAACGTAATCCGGACTTTTGTTTCGTTTTCAGAAGTGAATTACTTGCAATTGATGCGGGTCTAGAAACTATTATAAATGAAAACACATACACAACTACAGCGACCTTTGGATTTTAACAGATAACTGCAGCTCGATACAACACCTCAAAAACTGGGTCCATATTGGCGACAGGACTCTGAGGGTGAAAAAACCTTCCCTCTCTGCCCCAAATGCCATCACAATGTCAATCTAGGAGTGCCCATGCAGTCGAGGTCCTCGACTGCATGGGCACTCCTAGATTTACCCCCCTGGTAGATTTACTCCTCACCTCCTTTTCTCGTCTATGACTTCCTTTCTTTCAACCGATTTAATCCACTGAAAATGGAGTTGAACCTTGGAAAAATTGCAATAAAAGGTTTCTCAACGGTTTTGACTTTGTAATGACCCCAATAATAACATACTATAAATCGGACAAAATCGGACCATGGGAAATTTAATTTTTTTTAAATGTGGCCGAAAAAAAATTCGACCCCCCCCCAATAATATAGACATGTGATACGTGTTTATAAGTTATTTTTGAGTGCTGAACCGAATATTACCTTAAAAACCTAACAAAAAAGTCAGAAGAGATAAATCCAACGGTTTTCGTTTAGAAATGATGACCTAAGTATTAATATACTAAAATTTGAAGATTTTTTTTTTGTGAAAAGTGGATTTTTTTTTCAAATTGGGGTGCCCTACACTTTTGAGGCTTTTGAAAAGGTAATTTTCAGTGAATATTGTCCACAGATAGTTATATAATGGAAAACAGGTGGAATTATCTCTTAACTAATTAGTTAATTAATTAATTTAATAAATTGAAATTGGTGAACTATAAAAAACAGAAAAATTCAATTTGACCTTTTGCCTGCCGATGTTCCCAAATGGGAACATCACTTTAGGGAATTTTTTCACCCCTTAATTATTCATGCAAGGATTTGATACTTGGTAGTAAGCAACTTAAAAATATGAAGATATTTTACATGCAAAAGTTTTTCATGTGCAATTTAATCCTTTTTGTGGAATTTATATCAAAATTACAGATTTTTATGTCTTCCAAAAGTAGCACAAGTTTCAATTTATGAAAAATTTAAATAAATTTAGTTTTAAGTAATTATGCTGTGTTTAGGTAGCTTAAGTACATATCTTTTCAATTGGCTCGGCAGAATAGCTTCATATTCCAATTTTGGAGAGTAATTACCAATTCAACGTATATGTTTCCAAATGGGAACATCGGCGTTTGGGGTATAGTTTTTGAGGGGATTTTTATAACATGTAAAAATTCAAGTTATTTCTTATTTTCTTAAATTTTTTGAACCTTTTCTGCCTTAAAAGATCTAAACAAGTTAATCATGATGTTTTAAATTTCTAAATCTATAATTTTAATTTTTTCACCTGATTTATGGAGGAATAAATGCCAAATCTTTATAGCAGATTCCTACTTTTGAATATTTTTCTAACTCCCCGACCGATTAATTTTCAGTAATTATTATTAAGGGGTTATGCAAAGGGCATATTTGAAGTACTTCTGAGGACTTGGGTATTTATTTTGTTCAAGTGCTCGTTTTTACATAAAAATTTTAGGTATAAATTTGAAAAATTTTGAAAATAATGAAAAGTGTGTACATCTAAAAACATTCTTCTAACGTAAGTTGGATGTAAAAGGTATGTTGTTTAGTTTGGAATCTTCCATGAGAAACGTAGTATTAGTTTAATAAATCCACGGAAAAGTGTCACGCATGTAAGGGCGAGCGCGCACGGGCGACTTTTGTCACGGTGACAAAGAAAAAAACAACGTTGCTAAGGCTGTTGTTAGGGGCGGGAAATAGAAGCATCCAATAGAAGCATTCGCACATGACATCACTGGAGGATAAAAACAACGTTGCTAAGGCCGTTGTTAGGTAAAGTCATGTGATTGAAAATGCTTGAAAATTGTTTTCTAGTGATATTTTTGATACTAGTAAGGCCGGCCGCTAGTTGAAGCGCAGGAAGGGTGCGCGAAGCAGAGCTACTCACGATCACGTGATCATTTGATTATCACTTCACCCTGCCTCACGGAGATATGTTCGCTAGTTGGGTAGCAGGGGTCGCAGGCATTCTGGGGCGCATGCGCCGTGTGCTTTCCGACAATTCGCTATATGCCGCCATATTGTTCAGCGATTCGAATCTATGTGGATTGCTTTTACACTTTTTGTGGTTCATTAGTTCCACAAACACTAGAACAATTACTTATTATCAAAAAAAGTCTTCTCTCATTAATATATTGTGAAGGTAAAGTAATAGAAATCTAGTGTACAAATTACAATATATAATTATTTGCAATTCTGGCGCCATCTGTCGTACATACTTAAAAGTAATTGTACACTGACAATAACTTTCGTATTACAGTAATGTCTGATGATTGTTTTTTGATAATTTAGTAACTGTTTTGGTGTTTGTGGAACTATTTAAATTCCCCATTTGCGATTTTCCGTACCTTTCTCGATTCTTCTACGTGTTTTGTCATTCTAAATATGGCCCCAAATTCACAGTAAATTAAGGATAAAATTTGCTCATTCTAATTTTTTTTTGTTGTTGAATTTGGCCTATTTAAAATATTAATTATTTTTTATTGTGCTTTAAAAAACAGTTTGTGTGACATTTCCCGAGATGAGAAATGATAAAAAAAGCTTACTTTTCTAAGGCTTATTGTAATAGATAATTGTAAAAAAAAATTCTTACAGCATAGGGCATTAAGGTATCCCATCTTTCACTACTATCAAATAGATCACTATCACGACTTATAACCTGCAATTCCATTAAACAATTTAAAATATTCAACCTGAATTAAGATAAAGAAAAGTTATAAAACCAAGATGAAAATATTATATTATATTATAGCTGAATATATATTATTAATATTATTAAGCTATTTTAATAAAAATAAACTCTGAAAGCTAAATAAATTTAACCGTCCCCCGAAATATTTGGAGCGTCCCCTCAAAATATGGTGTTTTAGGTTCAAATAATGTTAAAAATATGAAAAAGAAGATGCCAGTAGCCCCAAAATATTTTGCAATTAATAACTCTACTTAATCCATTCTGGAGCAAAATTAATATAAAAAAAACAACAACAATGGAAATGACAACCACGCCGAAGTAAATCCCACGACGCTCACTGCAGTCACCCGTTGAAAACTGCCCTTCAATGACTGAGTATGGTGAGCCACGGCTCCTGCTTGAACTGCGCAGGTCACGATGCGCCGTAACTAGCGCTGTCGCATTCAGATACACAGTTTGCAGAGTTTCGCCGTGAGTCGCTCTGCCTCACGCACCCTGCCTGCGCCTCAACTAGCGGCCGGCCTAATCCTGGTCGCCGTGACTTTAGTCACTCGTGCGCGCCCAGCCTAAGGGCGAGCGCGCACTGGCGACTTTTGTCACGGTGACAAAGACAAAAACAAGAACAACGTTGCTAAGGTTGTTAGGGGCGGGATATATATTTATTTTTAAAACTTGAAATATTTCTCTAGTCGAAACCCTCAGATACAGCAACAGCAACTCTCCGTTTCCAAAGCGCCATCTTTTGGCTTTGGCAGACGTATTTGATTATGAGGATCTGGCAGTTTGACTCGATGTATTTGTTTTGTTTACATTTGGAAATTTAGGATTTAGCGATTTTGATTTTAGTTGATACGAATGACAACTTTTAAGATTAAATGAGTTGCAATCTTTTGTTTCTCTTATGAAATCTGAATTTTGATTATGCCAAAAAAGAAAGAACCTTTGACTGAAGATGAAGTATCCGTTGGTATGAATTTTAATATTTATAAACTTTTATATACTAAACAATGTTTTCTTTTTTAATAGATAGATATTAAGAATGTACTTAGATAGGTGTTGAGATGTTTGTGTAAATAATTCTAGCAAGCTCAAGTCCTTATTAGTATCAAAAAGTATCAAGAATATTCTAACAAAACTTGTGTGAAATGGAACGATAACTTTTGTTAACAAGAAATATTTATGCTTTAATTGATGTTACGGAATTTTAAAGGGTACAATTCTTTTAGAGTTCCAGCTAAATATCGCCCGGTTCTTTTAGACAACAAAAAGTAGAAATATTCATAATTAATTTCAAACTCCTGCATTAAAATGTTTAATTAGATCAATAACTATTGAATTTATTAATAAAAGTCAGAAAGTTTTTTAATATTTATGTAAAATGTGACCAAAAGAACCGGGCGATATTTTATGGGTTCCTCATTACATTCGTGTGCAGTGTATCTATGCTCCTGGCTAGAAAGAAGACTGTTTTACGATTTGGAACACTTATGTGCATGGAAGGAGCCAAAAAAACACTTTGAAGATTCTTATTTCTGTTCCTGCTGCTATGTCCGTGGGTATAACCGTGATATATATATAGCTGGGTATATATAGTAGCTAATCTCTCATCTCGATATTATTCCACTGGCCATACATCCTGTTTCTCATGGACTATTTCTCATGTGCCAGTGCCTTTTCCTGCTTCTGAATTGCCATTCACTCTTCAGAGTCTTTAGACTCAAAATATTGAGAAGTATGCATCTGTACCAGTTGAAAACTCGGTACATTTAAAAGAACGATATGAAAACCTGGCTTTGGTCCTAACCTAACCAAAATAAAGTAGGCTGACCACAGCTGGACCATTTAGGGTCACTTGGGGTAAGTGGGACCCCTTTTTGGAACAGTACATTTTTGAAGCTTCATAAAATTTTTTTGAAGAGGTTCAATTTGAACTTAATGACATATTTTATTTAAGACACTATTAATAAACAAAAATTTATAATTAGGTTCTAAAATAATGTTCTACATTTTTCTTAACTGGTCTTTTTGTAAAAAATGAGACGGGTGTCCCACTTACCCCATAGGAAGGGGTAAGTGGGTCACCCCCTCTTTATTTTGATTGAAAGCAAGCAAAACTTAAGAGGGAGTAAGTGGGTCTTACTTGATAAAGTATAGAAGTTTTAGGTACAAAATATTTTATTGTAACTTAATCCATGTACGAGATATCTACTCACATTTAAATTAATAGGGTTGGTTGGGGTAAGTGGGACCCTTTTTTGGAACACTACAATTACAGAATGTTTTCTTCAGGTTCGAATGGTTCGGGAGACTTATAAAGAAACCCTCGAAACTATTCCCCCACCCCACTGTGTGTTTTAATTAATTTCTCGGCAACGTGAATAAAAAAACCCCAACTTAATAGTTTACTTTACTTACCACAGCTTATATTAAAACACAAAATTAATATAAAATTTCAATAAATTACTTATAAATGTTTCAATAAACATTAAAATGGTGAGTCTAGGGTGTCCCACTTACCCCATAATGAGGGGACCCACTTACCCCTACTATGCTTAAATTATGGGGTAAGTGGGACCCCCCTCTTAAGAATTTTTAAATAAGAGATTTTGTGAAAATTCAAATTGCAGTATGTATTTTAAGTCAAACCTGGCACAACAGTTGAAAAAACATTAAAATATAGTGAAAACTTTCCTGGAAACACTTCTTGGAAAAATGCATCTTGAACTCTCCAAAAAAAATTATGGAAATTTTTTACAATAGTTCTATAATCTTAAAAAGAAATGACACAAAACTCTAATATATGCAAAACCCATCAGTGTGACAAAATGTAACATGATCAATGTGAATAAGTGTGAAATGTCCTTTACATAGTTTAGTTTGAGGGGGGTGACCCACTTACCCCAGGGACCCACTTACTCCAAGTGACCCTACTTTGATTTGAAAATGGCCTCCATCATTTTGGTCAACAGGAATGGTCACTCAACATTTGGCCTGAAAAAAGAATGGATGAAAAGACCAAATCTTGAACCAGGCACCTAGAAATTAAATTAGTTTACAAACATCTTAGTTGTAACACAAAGTATTTTTACCTCCTCTGGATATAAAATTAGGTATAATAAAGTTAGTACATGCAAAATATTTTGCCTGAATTCCTTTTGAAATAGGATTATATAGCAAAAATGTCAATATCGAGTTTACAAAAAATCTTGACTTGATGGAGAAAAATGGAGGTAATTTTTGAAATCAGAATACAAAATAACATAAAATCACCAAAACTTCTTTTGTGTTTTTTCAAAAAGTTAAATTTTGCCGGCATGTGTAGTAATTGCTGGTATGTGGATAACTTGCAAGTACCAAAAAGTCTTACAGACCTTAAAATTCTATCCTATTTTCAAAGTCCTATCAATTTAACATAATGTTATATCAAGTACCCATGTGCAATAACAGGTTTCTCATTTTTACAGATGTTCTTGTGATGTCACACAAGAAACATAAAAAGCATAAGCACAAAAAGCACAAGAAGAGGAAAGGTGGCTTAGAAGATGGTGATGATTCTGAGAACAGCCCAGATACTCCAGGTGATGGTTTCAAACCTGGACTCAAGCTCAAAATAAAAATTGGAGGACAAACATTTGGAGAAACAAGGTAAAAAGCCTCATTGTTCTTAATAAATGTTTCATTATAATTAAAGCTATCATGTTTGATTTCCAAATTGGATTTTATAAAAAAATGCAGATTGATGTTTAATTTTGATATTTTAAAGTACTAGGGAGCACCGCCCCCCTGCTCGCTATCGCTCACCAACCCTCGTAAACTGCTTACGCAGGAACTTTTGCATTGTTTCGTAATCTTCACAAAACCCAGCTCACTAAATTTAACTCACTTTATAAAACAATTAACTGAAGAAACGTCAACCAACTTTTCAAAAATACGTCCCAGGTATAACATTCACTATACCATGAATCCTATCATCTCCTATCAATGAATCCTATCAATCCTATCTCTTTTAAAACTTTAAATATTTATTAACTCTAACTTATCAATAATTTAATCAAAATGTTTCCTTAAAAATATCCAGCATGTTTATTAATAACTAGGGCTGTGATTTCAATGTAGTTAGAAACTTAAAATATCTACATATAATGTGTTTTTATTTTTGGTATAAATAAATAAAAAGTGCAAAATATGTATGTAGTTAAAAATAGGGAAAATAGGAAATTTTTTTGTAATTTTAACGATTTTTAATGAGTTCTGAAAACAAAAAAATTTTTGAAACTCTGAATTTTAAAGCCATCAAAGAAGTTAGGAAAAAAATTAAAAAACTAGTTGGAAAAATTGGAACAAATTAGTGATTATTCATGAAAAAACTAAAAATTGGAGGAATATGTAGTATGAAATAGCATATCTGTAAGTTTTTAGAATACTTTTAGGAGTCTTTGAATGATATTTAATTTAGAACAGCTCAGAGAAGTCTCACAACTCAGAGAAGTCTGCGGATTAAATTTAAAATTGGAACCTTCATGGACCACTCTTTACAGCTTAAAATCCTACACTCTGACAAAACTGCAAGATAAAAGTTTATTTCCCTATGTAAATTTATATGATGCTCCGAATTATACTTCTATTTTAATTATATCTCACAAGAGTTAAGAATTTTTGTTTTGATATAATTAAATCTTTGTGTGTGGGGACTACAAAATGTTGCCAAGTTTTTTTTTTTGAGAGCAGAGGTTTTTTTTTTTTGCTAATATGCATAAATATTAATATATGATGAACACCACTATGATGATATGAAACTTTATCAAACTTCATTTTATTTTTAGAGTTCCTAAACCTGAAGTTAATGAAACAGGAAGTGATGATTCTACCAACATAGGTATTACCTGAATTATTTCTTGAGATTTATGAAATTTTCTCCTTCTATAACATATCCTATAACAGTCAAAGATATTTATCATTGAAACAAATCAGCTAAAAATATTAAGACCAAATTAAAAATTCATTATCTAATAAAAATATCAAGTGTAATAGGAGACAATCTCTGCTAATTAAAATATTTAGGAACTGTTAAGTAGCTGAGTTGAAATATGAGCCTGATACCTTTTGCTGTCTTGGCATCATTTGTTTTTCCTGTCTTCTGGATACAAAATTATATGCAAACACATGTTTTCAAGAATACAAATTTGTTTTTCAATGATACTTAATGCCATTTAAAGTAGAAAGCAAAGTAACTTTGCTTTCTGACCGGCACTTTTAAAACCAATTTCCACCAAGTTTGAATGTTTATTACACTTTTGCAGGGGTGCAGAAAATGTTTAAGAGCCTAATATTTCCCCAGAACACAATTTGTTTTGACCCAAATTTCCCCAAATATGTCCCCATGTTTTTATTTCAGTTTAATGACCTAAGAGAGTAAAGTTGGTAATTAAGAACCAGGGTTGGAAAAAAAACATGTTTTTTTTTCTAAATAAACCCCAAAAAACGTGTTTTTTTTGTTTTAAACGTGTTTTTTTTGTTTAAAACGTTTTATTTGTTTTTTTTTTTTACCCTCGACACAGAAATTCTAAAAAAAAAAACATGATGTAAAAAAATTAAGTTTTAAAATTGAAAATGGATTAACAAAGCTACCCCTGACATCACATGGCATCTTGAGCTTTCTAGCACCTGTTTCTTGGAGCTTGGCCGAAGTAAAATGATTGTTTTGGAAATATGTTACTATGTCAACAACAACTTCAGCTTTAACATTAGAAATGTCAATATATTTTGCTAAAAGGTTTAAGATACGAGCTGAACATTTAAAGGTTATTATATGCATATTCATTTCAGTCCTTTTTAGTTCATTGCATATTTTGACGACATTAGCAGCATTGATCGTTTAAAATATTAAAATATATACATATACAGAATATTCCATATACAGAACAGGTCAATTATAAAAAAATATGATTTTCAAACAAGTTTATTTGTATTTTTTATTAAATAACTTTCTAGAAAAAATTCAAATAAAGTCAATCAAATAAAAATCAAAATCTTTTACTAATGCCATCTGTTTATAGAAAAAGAATTACTAAAAAAGTACATGCGTTTTAAACAATGTTTTTTTTTGCTTTGTTTTAAACGTGTTTAAAACAAGTGTTTTAAACAAAGTGTTTTAAATGTAACAACCCTGTTAAGAACCCTCCCTCCCCAAGACTATTTTACTTACAAATAAAAAATGGGGAAGCTTAAAATTATCTTCTTTTACAAAACTTTCAAAGAAAAACCAACTTTCAGGTTCACCAAGGAAATTGTTTTTCAGTGTAGAGCAGTAGTTTTCCCACACTACATCCGTAACCCTGTAGTTTTCACCTAATGTCCGAAGTAGTTGGAGGCTATGATGCAGTCACTAGCCAAAATATTTGTTTGTCACTTATGGCAATTGGATTTGTAGAGTTTTTCCATATACACTTGGGCAAAAATTTCCTCAGAGCTACCTGAATTTCCACCGAACCATGTCCAGGCATTGGGACATATTCTAAACCTCTGCACTTTTCTATTATTCTAACTAAACCTTGTGTTTTATTAAAGGATTTTGTATTGAGTTACAACCACACTGGGTTACTTTGCCTGTTATTTAAGTAACAGGAGGAACTTAAGGCCATTACCAGCTTAATAACCTTTCAAATACAATATGGATTTTATTTATTTCTGCTAATATTTTTACAAAATGATTACATACAAATTTAAAAAAAGTATTTTTCATGATCCAGTTGAAGTTGGCAATGTCTTTCTATTTAAAAATTTTTGTGTAATGAATTGCATAAAAGAATATTTAAAGTAGTGTTATATTATGGTACTTTTTAATGGTTGAAAAAATATAGTTTTAATAATTAAGTTTCTCAATCTAAAATGCGTGTTTAGATGTGGTAGGTGCATCTCCTTCAATTGGGTCGTTGTCTCCAGTTTCTGGGAACCCTCCGAAGAAAGCTAAAAAGATGGATGAGGAAGAAGCATGGCTGGCAGCGCTTGAAGCTGGCCGCTTGGAAGAGGTTGATGATGAACTGAGACGGATGAAAGATCCAACTTTGATGACAGCTCGTCAGGTTAGGGAACAGTGTTCTTATTTGATTGAAGGATTTAATTTTTTTGCAAAATATATGAGGATTTGCTACTTTAAAATTGTGCAAAATGGCTGAGTGCTGGAAAGTATGTTGAGAGGTTCTTTGGAGTAAGAAAATACAACACCAGCATTCCTAAACAAATTAGTTTTAACAAACTGAAGTAAATTTTTTCTCTGAAATTTCCTAATTTCCCTTGTCTTTCTCTTTTGTCTGAAAATTCTGCTATAAACACCCTGCCATGAAAGAGGATGTGATCATGATTAATTTTTAATTTTGTATGTTAAAAACTTCCTTGTTATATACCATTTAAAAACTTTTTTCCATATCATAAAATAACTGTTAACAGTAACTTTTAAAAAAAATATATGTGTGATAAATGTGTATGTTTTTAATAAAATTAACTTTAAAACCTTACTTTAGCAGTTAAATAGTATGTACTGTAAGAAACTATTTTAAAAAATTAATTTTGAAATATTATCTTTTTCTTAAGGCAATTTGACAGTATTTGAAACATACACTCCTTGCTAGCATCAGTCAGAGAAAGCTTCCGTTTGTCCTTTTAAAAATATTACGGTTCATAAAAATCTCCCAAAAAATTTTAAAAGCCAACCATAAGCTAGTTTTTTAAAGATAAATATCCCTGTTTTAAAATAATTTCTGAAAATAATATTCTGCTTTGTAAAAGTTTTCTGAACTTTTATTTTATTTTATTTTACAGCGTTCTCTGTTGGAGAGTAAAGCTCAAAAAGAAAAAGAGGAAGCTGCTGTTCCTGTTGGTGAGTTCAATAATCTAAATGCTTTTTATGAAAAATGTGTTGTCTCTGCATAGCATACGAGTTTATTACTGAATAGTTTATTATGTAACTAAGCAGAAGTAGTTTATTTTTGGTACACTTAGTGCATTGTGAAAAACATGCCCAATAGATTAAATTTGGCTGATAAAAAGATTTATACTTTGTTTAAAATCAATTTAAAAGAAAGCTGTTCCTGATGAATCCATTTTAGAGGGAGGGGCATAATCTTGCAGTCAAGTAATTTTGTGGTTGAAATTCTTCTGACATACCATCTAATTTATACCGAAAAAGAACTAAACTATTGCTTGAAATGTGCGCTTTATGATATTGATGATATGATAATGCTTTATAAAGTACTTGGACTTATTGTAAAAAGAATCATTGTAGTACTTAAAATGCATCCAGACTAAAACTTTAATTTGTTCAGCCCAATAGACATTTGCTATTTTGGGAAACTACTTTGTTTTACATTTTGTATTTTATAAAAAGAAATAAAAGCCTTGTGTTGAATTTCCTGAGCTAAGAACTGCATGTTTTTTTTATATATATAGTGGCTGAAACCAAGGTTTTGAGTGAAGAAATGATACAGAAAAAAATAATTAAAGCTAAAAAAAGAAAGGAACAAGCTGAAGAAAAACTTCAGAAGGATAAGGTATGATAATACAAGTTCTATAAAATAGGTTATTTTGAAAATTGTTGAAAAATCAAATGAAATAAATTGTAAATAAGTATGCTTTGTCGGAATTTCTTAAATTCTAACGTAACATACTCTTTATTTTACAGAAACAAACCTTAGAGAGACTTTTAAAGAAATCTGACTCCAAGCCAAGAACTAAAGTATGCATTTATATTCTTTTTCTTGACTTGCTACTTATAGCTCTGTGTGTTGTACAATCTTAGTTTCATCTTTGATAAGTAATGCCTAATGATCTTGAAAGGTTATAAAGATACTAGAGTCATTCAGAAAGTAACACTCAGTTTTGTAATAAAAAAAGTAAAAAATTGATAAATAATTACAATGCTTACCTTTAGAGGTAATTCTTTCTCTACATATCATGACCTACATTCCAACAATTGTAGAATCTGTTTACAAGCTTTAGAATTTCCAGGTTGTACCCCTTCCTTGCTTCCCCCTCCTTAAGCCAAGTATTCACTGTTATCCTAGCTAAAGTTATTTTGATGGATTTAATGCCAAATGACACTATGATAATTGAAGCTTGCCATGAGACTAGGAATGCTTTCTGGAGGGAATAGTTAACATCATATATCATTGAATGCTTTAAGATAGAATATTTGTTTTTATATTTTACTTAAAAATTTTTCACAGTAACAGACCCCTTCTTTCCCTCTTTCGGTCATAAAATTCTTGGAACAATTTCACCCCCACAATAAAAATTGCATCCAATTGATCCTATTCAAGCTTTCTCCTCTTCTTTCGGAGCATTCTGGTTTTTGGGTTGCTGATACGGGATTCGTTACTGTAGTATATTTACTGATATTTTATTTTAATTGGTTCATTTATTTTATAAGACCAACTTATTTGATTTATTACTATGTTTTATTGTAACTATATAGATTTTTAGTCCATGTGGTTCTATTTAACTGTCATGTTACAGTATTTCCCTATATATTTACTTTTGTAAAATTTCATTTTTCAAAGAAACACAAACTTACAATTTTAATCTTGGAAGTCATTTTTCGGGTAATTTAAATCTGAAATGTTTAATTTTCCATAGTATACAAGAGTCACTTACGTACTACAATCTTAAGTACTAAGAAAAATTACTAAGCCCTCACTTATTTAAAACCTGACCAAATACAGGAAATATTAAAAATGGACCTTTGTGGATCTTTTCAGAAAGTGGTGAAGAAAGTTGATGTCCCAAGAATGAAATACATTGATAGTGAAATTACTGGAAGGTCTTTATCATTTCCTGTTGGTACTTGTTACCCTCTAAAAGCTCAAGTTGCCAAAGTGTAAGTTCTTTTTAATGTCTAAAATATTATTAAATATTGTTTTTCCCACTATATTTACTGTACTTTAAAGATGCCAAAGTGTTGAAAACTGTATTTAGTTCAGATACCACTGTGGTGAACCTCTGATGAAATTTTTCCCACTGTCCCTCGAAGTGTGGTTTCTTAACCAAAATTGTGGCACAGATTAAAATCCTTAGGTGATCCCTCCGTATTCATTGCAGACTTGGATAAAACAAAAAACTTTCTGCACACAAAATTTTCTTCAAATATTTTCTGCAGATTAAGTTAGTAACCTAGTCTTTTAAATATTGATTTAAAGCACATTTACAATCATATTATTTACTTAGGTACTGTATTTATGCTTCTTAAGCTACAAGATCTATAAACAGAATCAAGATCTGGATGGAAATAACAGGGGTAGAAGTCGTCCTATATTTCCTATAAATCCTATATTTTCAAAAAACATGAAAAAACGTCCTATAAATCCTATATATCCTATATTTCAAAAAATAATCCTATATTCCATAAAATGAACTTACTTTCAAGTTCAGCAATTACGGAATTGCCAATAATTGGCGAAGTTTCAACCATGACTTGGACTGTAAAGTCATCTTTTTTACTGCTTCTTTTTTTACTTTTTTCGGGAGATATTCTTGGTTAAAAAGCTTGCTTTTCAAAAGTTTTTAGGTTGTTGCCTTAAATACCTTATTAGTCTTTGAATTTCAAAATTTAAATTTGATGCCTTGGAATATCCTTGAAAAATATTTTTCAATACATACCAAATGCCTGGAATTTTAATTTTTAGATGGCCCTATAATTATTACAGGATGTTTTCTGATCACGCAGAAGTTCTGATATCGTGCTCACGGTCCGGAATTCTCTTGAAAGTTAATTAGTTTTCAATTATTCTTCGGGCTCTTGCCTATAAAGTTTATTTTTCCGATTTGATGAGGGCAGGATACAGGACTACTTAAATAGCAATACAGTATTACTATTTTAAGTATTAATCAACAGTTTTTTTTTATCAGGAAAACTATCTTAAAAATATTTTCTGGGGATTTGAAAAATACTGGAATTTGTGGGGGGGGGGAGGGTTAAAAGAGATGGTAGGAGTTTTTTGAGTTTTTTTTAGATTTTTCATTTCAGAATTTTTTAGATTCATGCATTTTTACTTTATGAGATAGATTAAATTAACTACAATTTTACTAAAAGTATTTTTACTACTTATGAAGTCAATTAAAATCCATCTCCAGAAAGCTTTATTTTTGCGTTTGCACATGCTTTTTTCACATTGCAGTATTAGGTTTTGTTCTTGTTTATGCCTCGTAGTTACTTATAATTTTATGCTTGTTAATAGTTTGGTGTATTCATTTTATTTCTAAACTAAAGGATAGTACTAAAATGCAATTTTCCCTGCTACTAAATCGAATAGTAACAAAATGTTGTAAGCTCTAATACAAAAAACACTTAATTTTCCACCCTTTATTTATTACTCATTTCTGGTTTTTGTCCTATATATATATATTTAAAAATCCTACATATTTTTATTTGGCCACTTCTACCCCTGAAATAATCTATTTATCAAATATTTAAAATTAAAAAAAAAATTCTGCAAAATCCTAAAGCTTTTTGCGTTTGGCATGCGCTTGTGCATATAATATTATCCAAGTATGCTGTGTAGTCCTACATTAACCTGTGTTTATCCCCAGACCCCCTCTCCCGGTCTTATGTGGAGTGAAGGGATGCGAAAATCGTAAGAAGTACTCTTGCTCCAAGACAGGCATTCCACTGTGCAGTCTCAACTGCTACAAGAAAAACATGGCCAATGTGGGTAGACTGGCAATTACTGTATAAAGGACACTTTATTAGTTTCAGCATTTATCATGTTCATTTGTACATACATTCACTTGAATTATTTATCATACAATGTGCAGAACTGTGCCTGTTATGTATTTGGAAAATCTTATTTTATTGATCTTGGTAAATTGGCATAATCTGAAGTAAGACACAACCTGAGGATTTGTGTTCCCTTACAAAGGTAAAAAAATCCTTAGGTTACATACTAAAACAATTTTTATTAAATATTGAGAATGCATTGAAGAAACACTTATTGCCAAATAATGTAACATTTTGAAACTAATATAAGTTTTGGTTTATTTATTAAGAATAAACTACATATGTGTGCATAACTTGTAGTGCGGTGATATGGATATGCAAGTAATCTACACAAGTTTTATCTACCTGAACTTTTATTGCCAATTTGCTGTCCAAAAAAAGGATAAATACATATACTCTGCTACTCATGAGTTAAATTCAGAAAACTAGATGTGAAAAGTTATTCTTTTGAGATAAGCTCATTTTTCCCGCATGAATTAGGTTTTGTGTTAGTGCTTTGAAATTCATAAAATATAGATAAGGGTATTAAATGTTAAAAACCTCTCATTTTTTGGTATGAAAATATAGCTGATCTGTCACTAAATCCATTTTCTTGAAGTCTGAACACTAAACTACCAAGGTATTACTGTTGGCAAACAAAAATTTACGTTTAATAGCTACAATTTGTCTTATTGAACATAATACCAATTTTTTACCCCACTGCCTGTACAAAAAATTTCAAGGCAACATATTTACCAAGTGCACTATCTCTTTACTGTTCTGATTTTGTTTGCATCATGCATACTGCTGAAACTCAAAATTTTTAGGGACACATTCTCACTTATTATTTCATTGAAAAATGTACAATAAAACTTAATACTGGTTGGATTAACCCCTTTTGATGGAGCTGTTGTTAAATAAAATAGTATAGTTTCATTTTAAGGAGGCTACTTTTAGTACAGTAGTATATCTTTTGACTAGACAAGATCTTCTCACTCAGTTAGGTCTTAACTTGTTAGTCTTGGTCTTGCTTGGCATAAAAAAGCCGGTCTACTACTATTCGGCGCGGCCGATTCGGCGCGGCCGTTTCGGCGCCGGCCGATTGGGCGCGGGCCGTTTGGGCGCCGGCCGATTCGGCGCCAGATATTTTCATAGATTTCATAGAGAATTAAATTTTCATGGTGTTGCCATGTTATGAAAAGTGGAATAATTATTATCATAATTTAAATTTAATTTAATTATCAAATTAATATCTTTGTTAAATAATTTGAATTAACACTTTGGTCATGGTTAAAAAATTTAAAAAATTATTTATTAAACAGATTTTCTCCTTTCCGAAATCCATGTACTGTAATAAGTTTCGCGCCGAATCGGCCGGCGCCCAAACGGCCGGCGCCGAAACGGCCGCGCCGAATCGGCCGCGCCCAAACGGCCGCGCCGAATCGTCCCATCCCGTAAAAAAGCCTAATCTAGCCCTTATGCCATTAAAACCCAACCAACCGACATTTGACTAGACTGGCACTGAATGAATGGTTTATTTTTGCTTTTAAGAGAATTTAAGTAAAACTGTTTTTTTATATCCTAATTGAAATTCAATAAACATTTAATTGAATAATAAGAATGTATTTTCAATTATATTTCTTGTACTTCATGAAAATATCTTCACTTATTAACTTTTACTTCAGAAAAAAATTCTTTACTTTTAAAGACTGATTTGACCTAGTTATTATTGGTTTTGAAGCTCTGAAGTGTCATATTTGGAAACATTGTTTACTAATGTATTTAACTTTCATCTAAACCAGGCATGGCCATGGAACTAGTACAATAAGGAAGTGCCATAAACGGTCCGAGCTACCGGTTTAACTGAAGCCGATTATTAGACAAGAAATAAACGCAACAAGATGGCGGCCGCTCAGATTCACGATGTTAGCCGTTTCTAACGAGCTTTTCGTTTTGAGCGACGTAAGTGAAGAACGCGGTCTTTCCGCTTTACAAATTTAGGCAGTTAGTTCCCACTTCAAAAAAAAAATTAAAGGCATATTATTGCCCTATTAGTTACCCTTTCCCATAAAATACTTACCATTTTTTACTTACCTTTGAAAATTTAACTTCTTGAGACAATTAAAACTTTTAAACACTAAACATATTTCAATGAACTTAGAAATGAAACAAGATAAAAATACTTTTTAGAGATTTATATTGAAAATAAAAATAGAATAATAAACAAATAAGTAAATGATTTTAAAAACTTTTTATCAAAAGAAAGTTTGAAACAGTAAAGTTTGATATTTTTTTAAAGCAAAAAACATGCTACTTATTTAGTAAAAGCAGTAAAAGAAATGATTTTGTATAATTTTTTTTTAAATGGGTATCAAAACCCAGGATAATTCGAGGCAAAATAAGTTATTCAAAAAATTAATATTTATAACAAAATATGTTTTGTAACTTGTTAAAATTCTTTGAAATATTTTTCTTACTGTTTTTATTTTTAAGAACTTTGTCAAGTAAATTTTAATGCAAAGATTTTGATTGAGCTCCAATTTTGCAAATATATCTTTTATTAAACGATTTTCATAGTAAAAATCTTTCATCATATCTTCCAGGGGTCCAAGCAAAAAGAAAATACAAATTTGCCATGGGCTAAGTTAGAAAATTAAGCAGTTGAGATAATTACAATTTTAAAAATACAGTCAAGTTCTTAGTCTTGAAATTCATATTCTATGTGCATAATTCGTATTCTGATGCACTGTTGATCTGAAATTTAAAAAATGCCATTAACATTTTGTAGACAATTTGATAATATTAAATAAACTTTGTTTTTAAGTATGTAATAAGAAACTTCACCAGTGGTTAAAATGTAACCCGTGGATTTTCTCGTAGAAATTTACAATCAGCCTTCACATATAAATATAAGACTGAAGCAAAAGAAGAAACGTTATAAAATTATCAAAAACAAATATATATGGGTGTTTTACTCTTCAAAAATTGCAAGACTGAACTTTGAACTAGCTTTTAAATCATTTTCCCCTAGTCTAGCAATTTTTTTTAAATTGCAGAAAAAGTTATAAAATATCATGTAAATAAAATGAAATATTAGGTCCTTAAATTTTAAGTTAAAGCTGTATCTACAGTATAAAACAGGCTTATTTGTGGACAAAATGTGCGATGTAAGTACTGAATTTTAGTACTAATCGCTGTCAATCAGTCAACTGATTTTGCATTTTGTAATAAAAACACTGGACGGAATTACATTCACAGAAATTTAAAAAAAACGGAATTCCGTCCCCAGGATGGAACCTATGCAAATATACAATAAATTCTCCATTTCAAAGTCATAATTAAAATTATTTAAATAAATCATAGAACCACGAAATATTGATAAAAATCCCTTTCCTTAATTCCTAAGCAGTCTAATATTATGATAATGTTTAGAATTCCAAATTTTTTAATAATATTTAAAAAAGAATAATATTATTAATAACAATATTTTAAAATAAGAATGTTTACATGTCGTCGTAACATCCAAGAACATATGAATTAAACAGATCCAAGCAACACAACTTAAACTTATTATTTCATCAATTATTTAACATTTCAAACAGTATTACATAAATTTTTAGTTCAATTATTTCATTACATACATAAAATAAAGAAATATTATTGCATAAACACATTTAAATAGAATGAGACAAGTAACTAGAACATGAATTGTTCAACTTACCTAAAAACGTTTTCTAAGAATCCTCTTCACTATTTATTCCGCTGAACATGAGGCAGAACACTGTTCTTTCACCGAATGTAATTATTTAAAAAAAATATCCAGGAAGATTACTATCAAATACACCGATAAAATACGAAATCACCCATTGCTTTGCATGGGAAATCGTAATGTTGTCATCGCAACAAGATGGCGCCGCGGTTACAGGGAATGCTTCACTCGTTTCCCGATACGGCTCTTCCTTAGTCTTCTAGTTCCATGGGCATGGCCAACCTGCGGCCCGCTTGATATAATTTTGCGGCCCGAGAGAATTTTCGTAAGTTTAAAAAAAACCTTACTCTTCGAGCTATAATTTTCCTTTAAGAACAATGTTTAGTTACAAAAATGCCCCAACATTGCCCACCTCAAATGTATTTCCAAAATTCGGACTAGGTGTACCAAAACTAGTTAAAATCTTGGGTTTTTTTAGTCAAATTTCCAAAAATTTTCTGGGGGAGGACCCCCAGACCCACCCCTTTGGTACTTGGACCTTTATTACTCACAACTTTTCTAGCATTTAGTTGTTTAGGACGCAAATTCTACTTACAAATTTATTAAAAAGTTACAGTGGACCTATTAAAAATGCGTGAGAGAGGCCAAGGAGTAATTTTGGGCCCCTTCCGAAAGAAGTTTTTACATAAGCCACTGATCTCATCAATACAAATTCAATATCTTAATTACTGTCACTATATAACACCATACTTGCATTCATAAATGTAGTAATTTAGACGAAGAAATAAAGTATCAATTAATTTTGTTTTAATTTTTCACTAAACATTTTTGTTTTGGGACTTCGTCTTCAGACTTGAGAGATTATTAAAATGACAGCAATCCACCTAACTTAGTTTCGAGTAATTCAGAATGTTTTTTAACGGCACCTGTTTAATTCCTAAACTCCCTAATCTAAATACCCATTTTATACTTTTCAACTTATGTCACTGTCATTCTGAGCATCTCATACCTTAAAATATTATATGCGGCCCGCGGGAGTATTGTGGTTTTCCAAAGTGGCCCTCAAGATCATTTGGGTTGGCCATCCCTGATCTAAACCCTCAAAGTTGAGCAAAATACTGCTGATTTACTGTACTCAAAATGTAAAGTATTTCATTTTTATGATGCTTATAAAATTAGAGCAGTAAACAATCTCTTTAAAGCTGTGGTCTTAAATGACCTGGGTACCCATCACACCCTTGCTAGATATGCAATGTAGAAAGTCATTTAGGTAGATGTAAATAGAACTCTGCTTGATTTAGGCTTTTTCGGAACCTACCATTTGTTACATCAGTAATTTTTAAGGAACTTTCTTGTGAAAATCTTTCCTCTATATGTTATGTGAAAAGGGTAAGATGTAAAACAAGGGTTTTTTATGTGAAATTTGTTTTAAGCAAAAAGTTATTCAATTTTGATTAAAAGCTGCATTTTTTATAGTAGTTGCTTAGTGCAATTACATTGTTGTAACATAATTTAGTAAAACTTATAATTGACAAAATAGAACCCCTTCTTTATATCTTAGCCATTGTTACTTTGTAAAGAACCCGATGTAAGAACTGTCAAGATCTCATTGTTATTTCTGGATTTAGCCATGCTTATGGTAACCTCAGAAAATTTTAAAACTTGTTTAAATAAATATGTTTTCAATGAAATTTTCAAGTTTTTTCTGAAACACTCACCTGTAAGAGTGACCTAAAGTATAAGTTGTAATACTTTTCCAAGATTTTACACTTTACACTACATTACTAATTCAAATAGTCTCTGAAAAATTCATATTACAAACACTGTCAAACCTAAAAGAAAATACTATTACCTACCTGCATTTGAGGATTCACACTCATTATATTCTTTTTGTATTTTTAAAAATTTTATCATTATTGAGAGCAATGTAAAAATAATGTCTACCACTTTTCTTTTTTATTTCATCCATAACTGCAAATTGAAATTAGTGATTAACTTGGCTTTCGAATTTTAAGCTTCTAATACATATTAAAAATTGATTACAAAAATTTCCAACAAAATAAAAAATATTATTTGTAATTATTTTTTGGAAGGATGGAGAGAGAACATAAGATGGATGAAAAAGATGAGAGATAAAGAGGAAAGAAGAAAATGGGAGGGATAAAAAGAATGGCATTATCATGAGGATGATAGGATTAAATAGAAGGATGAATACAGGAATGAAAATGGTGAGAAGGATTAAGAGAGAGAGAGAGAGATGATGATTAGCATTTAATACAGGGCTTTTAATTTTTATTTCCAGCATGGTTAGGAATGCTTCATCAGGGGGTCTCCTGGAACTTTTTAATCTTCTCCTAAGGACTGGATGGGTTATTTTGCTTAGAAAAATTGGTTTTTAAAGCTATCCTGTTAACCTGGAGTTAAAAGTTATCGAGCTGTTTTGGACACCAAATATTCAAAGCCAAATCTTCATTGTTTTTTTTATCAATATAACTATAATAATATTTCTATAGTTCGGTTTACAATTTTCGGCGGTGATTCTAATATTTGGCATTCTAAACAGCTTGGCAATTTTTAACTGTAAGTGTGGATCGTCAAATAAGTGGCTTCCAGCAAAGCTTCTACCGCAGATATCCACGTTAGGCCAACCACTATTTACTGGACTGCAACGTTACTTGACCCTGGAGAAACAAAACAAAGTTCCTTGTGCAGTGTCAGAATTTTGAGTAAAATTAAGGACATCAATTAAAAAATATAATTAGTTTGTTAAACCCACGTATATATAGCGTCTTTTTATCACGAATTGCGCACAGAAACTCGTCGTAGCAACCCAAAAGACTTTCTGTTTACGCAGTTTTTCCTTCCGCGTAGGGACGTCATGGGGTCAGGAAACGTTGCAGTCTAGTATAGTTACGTCTAGGCACGACACCATCACCACACTAGCCTCGATCTTGCTCCCAATGTTTCCACCGGTTCTAATTCTGGGAATATAATCCAGAAATTCTTGTTCCTGAAGACTAGGACAAGTAGCTTCGTTCTTTGCCTGTCCTTTTTTATGACACTGCCCTAGAAAAACTCATCTCACGGTAATGGTTTGTGTTTTAATTCCGGGCAATAGTTCAGAAAGTAGTTGTACCAAATATTTTTACGACTTTATATTAAAAAAAAACCCAGCAGATTCATGCAAAATAAATTTTATTAATTTTATGCCCCCCTGGTATATTGAGTATGTAGCAAAATAATATAGTATAATCTCACCCTACTTAAAAAAAAAAGGTTGAAGTGGACCAATATGGCTTATAATCTATTATGATGCAGAAATAGACGAAGTTTTTATGTCCTATAAGAGCCATGCACTGAATCTTCCTGCCGATATGTCCCCTTCTTTCTTGAAGTGCTCTAACATCATTTTGATGGCATACTTGAGGACTCTCGAGTCCACCTCTTTCTTGCTTGATAAGGCGACTAGGTTCTTGGCCTCGTCTGCTATCCTGTCGACCATGTTCGCCAGGAGCGTTTCCACCTGCACCGAAGCTGTTGGGGACAGAATCAAGTACGGATGCTTGTTGCGGATCTGCTGTATCACGAAGCTCTGGAGGGGGACATCCGAGTACAGCCCTTTCACGTACACGTTGGCTTTAGACCGTGTGTCCTTTGCTTTGAGAACCTTTCTTTTGTGTATTGGCTGAGCTTTCGAACTAGATCTGCCTTCGTCAGTGGTGGAGGGAGACTCTTCGTGTTTGAACGTATTGCTCTGTTGCGTGCCAACTTGATGATACGTGGATGACTCTCCATTTGAAGACGGTCCTCGTACAAAAACATGTTCGAGCATTTCCCAGCTAGGGGATGCTGTAGTTTTGGTCTGACTACCCTCATCATTATCACCTGACGATCGAAAAACGGAAAATTTCGTATCATTCATGCTAGAACTTTCATGACCTGATGAGAGGTATTTATTTGTAGATGAGTTGAGATCTATGCCCGCTTTGTCATCGATTTCTGTTGCATCGTCTAATGCGGGAAATATTTCGGCTGGAAGTTTGGTGTACGGAATAGAAACTATTTCCCATTCATCATCATAATCTATCCTATCATCAGTGTTCGATCTGTTGCCTATACTGTCTTCAACAAAACATGAATCTTTATGAGATATACTTGGAGAAGTTCCATCTCCATTACGATGGCTATATTTACGTTTTTTAACTATTGAGATTCTTTGCGGTTTACTGACTTCATCCCTTGTTAATAATGGTCTTTCAATGTTGCTTTCATCTAGCTTTTGTTCTTCACTGGGTGGGTGCTCTTCATGATTTGATGGACTTTCAGGTTTCGAGATAGTTGCTGAGATGTTTCTTGACATAATGAAATCAAGCTTGATGTCTATTAAAAAATGTGTATTAAGATTGAGTTTAAGGCTATTATATTATAAGTAAACCTAAGCTTTATTTGGGTGTTGAGATTGATATTAAATTTCAGTTGTATTTAAAAAGTATTGCTTAAGTTGCCATTTTATTTTGCAGAAATTCAATTAATATCTACACGATTTACTAGATACTACTACGTATGAATCTAGTAAGCCGTGCAGTCATAATCTCTTAAACAAAACACACTCTGTCTTAAATTCACAACATCTTATTAAATGAAAATGTGTAAACTGGGTGCAAGAGGACCTTATAAATAAGACTCGCCTTTGTCCTGGAGTTATTTAGAGCTAACTATCTCATGGATCTGATCTGATTCAGATAATAAAGATAAGAAAGAAGTAGTAGTAGAAGAAACAAGGATCTTATAAATAAAATCCTTAATCCTTAAGCTCCATTTTTTAAAGAATTTTTTTTTTCATATTTATGTTGACGTCAAAAGGTTTTTTGCTCTTCTTGGTTTAGTCACTCTTATGGTATGGCTTTCTTTACTAGGTGCAAAATTTAAAAAAAAATATTGGTTTGTGAACACCATCGTCTCGTTTGTTGTTTTCTAGTCTAAAGACTAAATTTACCAAGTAGTGGAGTCGATTATGTCATGTTTCGAAAAACTTTTAGTGGTATCATATTTTGATTCGTAATGACGTCTATATTAACGTGGTACCGGGTGTTTTTTTTTTCGAATTTCGTGCTGGGGGTTTGTATGACGATTTAGATTTAGATTGATTTAGATTTCTTTTAGAGGAGTTCAATAAAGATCCTCTATCTAATAATAAAGGCAAATCAAAGAAACTGTGGTGAAATAATTAATTTACAATTAAAATATGGAAGATGGTTAATCTTAAAAAATTCTTTTATATTACTAGACTTCAGAATTGTGGTTCGAGGAGCCGAGGAGGGCTCTTCACTTTAAGAAACATGCACTCTTGCGAGTATTGAAAATTGAAACATAAGAGTTTTATAAGAGACATAAGTTTTGTATCTCGGCTACACTCTAAATTCTAAAAAAAAAAGTTGTTTTAAAGTCGATAATAATTTATCAGCATATCTCCATTTAATGTAAAATTACAAATTTTAAATGTGACCCAAAACCCAGGACTACTAAAAAATTCTGTTATTTTAATATGTTGTTATTTAACTTTTATCAATGGCGTATAGAGAGTACTCCCGACTACGGATTTCACGCCAGCTTTTAATTTCATGTTCTATTAACCTTTTAAACGCCGCAATTCAAATTTCTAATTAAAGGTTCTGATTTTTGGCTTAAATGGCTTGTTTCTAGGTTTCTACTCAATAATTTTGAACATTTTTATGATATTGGACTGTTTCTTCATATTTAATTTTCATGGTCGAACGATTGGGTAAATTTTTATAGATTTTCATAAGAAAAAATTTACATTTTTATTACATGCGTGACACTTTTACGTACATTTTTATGGCACAATGGGTAATTTTTCGGTATAAAAAATACGAAAGAATGTTCCCATGCGTTTGAAAGCTAAACAGTTATCTTTCTGCGTAAAAAAATAGTTTTAATTACCGTTCTATCCGGATATCTAGCATAAAATCCATGAATTGCATTCAAATTTAATTAGCTTTCAAAAATGATAATCATAACTATCTCCATTGATTTATTAAAGCTGCATTTCTCATGGAAGATTCGAAACTAAACAACATATCTCTTATATCCAACTTACGTTAGAAGTTATTTACCTAAGTTAGAAGTTACGTTATACCTAAAATTTTTATGTAAAAAAGGGCACTTGAACAAAATAAATACCAAAGTTCTCAGAAGTACTCCAAATATGCCCTTTGCATAACCCCTAATAATAATTACTTTAAATTAACCTGTCGGTGAGTTAGAAAAATATACGAAAGTAGGAATCTGATATAAAGATTTGGCATTTTTTCTCCATAAATCAGGTGAAAAAATTAAAATTATAGATTTAGAAACCTGTGATGAGTGAACTAGTTGTTCCGTAGTGTTGTCCGTAATGTGATCATACTTGATTCTTGCGCCATAAAACATTAACCAAACTAAACCAATAGTTAGCGCACTCCTATGCAGAAGGCCCGAGATCGGTGTTGAGTTGACTATAGCTTTATATAATTTAATAAGCATAAACCTTTTGTTCACAGCCTCATAATTTTTTTAATGAGCTAATTGTTGCTAGTGGCTTGGAACTATTAACTGATTTAGCTACATTTAGTACGATAAAATTGATTTGAGAAATTCTCTCAGTAGCACAAAGATAATTTGTTGTATACAGAGAAGGTCTGTATTGATATAAAACAGGATTTCCCTGCACAAATTACAGGAGTTTTCTGGCAGCAAACCTGACAGGATTTTCTGTTAAATTGACAGTTTTTTTAGAGTGCAGATATCAACTGTGCTATATTTAAGATTTGTGCCGAGTGACATTTTTCATTTCTATCAAAGAGTAGAAGTCACAGATAAGTCTGAAGACGAACTAAAAAGAGGGCACAGATATTGGTTACTTTGTGGAATTGGGATTGTCTTGACATATTTATTAGTTTTTTGTATGAAACTACTGTAAAAATAGGGTGAATTTAACCTTAGAAATTGTAATACTTTTGTATAGTCTAGTTCGTCATGAGAGGTTAGCAAACAAAAAAAAACCCACAATTTCAATATACAAATACTTTTTAATATCACAAATTAAAAACATAAAACATTAAAATCGAGCTTGCTTTCAAATGCATTAAATATATAAATTAAGAAATATTTACATTGAGTCTGTCGACAGCTTCAAAGGCTTGTCTCAATCACATACTTCAAAGATATTTTTAGAGGACAGTTCTCCTCGTCAGAATTAGTAGACTGATTAATACATATATTTTTGCCCAAATTTGCCAGGAATGTTCAACCTGCCTGTGTACTATAACCAACCAATTTTCAATACTTTTCAATTAATACATTTTTTTAACTGAATAGCACATCAACGTCCATGAAGCAACCACTGAAAATACTTTAGAATATATTTTTACCTGAACAGTTATATCATTCAATAAAAAGATTAAAATTTTCAAATAATGCGAATTGTATTATTCGATAACAATTTTATTTATATTTATTATAAATTAATTGATTTATTAACTTAAACCTTTTTAGAGGCATAGAAAGACACACGTGAAATAAAATACCGTGTATTAAGTAATGTTCTCGCATAGGTGCAATTTGTTAAACATTCCTGGCGTTTGTTCATAAGTAGAATGCTATAGGTGCTGACATATTCAATATTGAAGAGATATGAGTGCAAAAGTATGTAAAAATATTCACAAATACAAACAAAGGTACCTAAAATCATTTCAAATATACTTTAAAGGTTAAAATTTGGATGGACTCGTGAAATTCATTCTTTTTCTATTCTTTCTCACATCGACTCAAACACAGATGAACTTGTCCTCAGGGACGCATTGCAGTTAAATTTTAATTTATCCAGCATCATTACTTCGAAGTGTTTTAATTCGAGGTTCCTATTTACAATCGATTTTGTTTAATAACACCCAATTCCAACAAAAATGGAATGATAGCTGTGTAAGTTCGTTTTTGGAATGTCACACGATTATAGGAACGGATCATTACACAATCTGAAGGTATAAAAAAGTCCCTGAATGTTTTTTGATTGTGAAAAGATGCAAGAGTTACACCATTTGCCACAACAATATTTCCACGCTTTGTCCAGAGTGTGTCACTCCTTCAGTAAGTGTCTTCGTTTGTTCCAGTAAGATTCGCAAGTAGTAGTAGTTCTGGCTCGGTTTATTGTGTCATTTGAAAGTAAGCAAGTTCGTCAATCACACACGCTTGTCCGAGATATCACAGGTAGTAGGAACAATTCTGCTCACACCGTCGTCAGCTTCTCAGAAGGGATGAAGGACTGCATCTCCTCCGTCTTGGCGCTTGCTACTTCTACCACTGGAATAGGGACTGAAGAGGGAAAAAGTTGTCAGTACAAAAGCCATGGTGAACTTCATTTCGCTGCTCAAAATCACAAAATAAGGGGTTCTTTTTGGGTCCTGTGTACTCAATCTGATAGGACCAAATGCGTTCATTGAATCAAACCATTCATGCGTTCATCAAACTATTGAATTAACTTCTTAAAAACTTGTTAGTTATTTTATTAACTTTATATTGAAATGAGGGTCTAGGGATTTCCTACTGAAAATTTTAGAAATTTCACCTTTAAAAAGAAGGTTAAACTAGTTTTTGTGTCTAAGAATACATATTAATGATTTTCAAAATATTTTAACGGTCCAGGAAATAACCGCAGCTGTCCTGATGTGATGGACCGCAGTCCGCCAGTTGCCAACCCTTGCTCTATTATCCTTTCCCCAGACCCAAGGATAAAAAATAACATTTGTGAATTTTGAGAAATAATTTTGTATTATTTCTCAAATTTTAAAAATATTTTTAAATTTAATTCAAAATTGTTTAAGTTAATTAATAAATATAGTATAGGTATTAATTTAAGTAAGTAAGAATAATAATTTTCTCTATAAAGATTATTGGTTATAATTTGTAATTTGAAGGTATTGAAAAAATTCTTCTTTTCCTATTGGATGAAACGAAAATTATCTCTAAAGACAAGAACTCAGTTCTTGTCTTTAGAGATTAGGTCTTTAGAGATCTCAGTTCAACTGAGAACGAACTAAAACTGTTGAAAATCTTAAGCGGATTTTTTCTTTTACTGATTCAAATATGAACCGGTTTACAGTATTTATTGACAAAAGGAATATAATGAATAGAATGTCAAGAACCAATGTGTGTTTTATAGACAAACAGAGGGAAAGGAAACCCCTCCCACATTTCAACACTAGGTAAGAAAGTCATTGCTAAAAATGAAATACGCACCTCCCAGTACATTCAGCTTTTTCTCACAAGACCCCAGAGTGTTCTTGAAGCAGGTGCGTTTATACAGCTGATAGCAAGCGCAGCTCACGGTGACCGTCGTGATCAGGGGCAGGGAATACAGCCAAGGAAAGGCGAGGACCTTCTTCTGCATCTGTTCCAAGGGGGGAAATCATCCAATTAGAGAGTTATATGCAGAATTATTTCAATTGAACTTTACAATAGCTATACACTAAAAGATATTTAAAGCGATGGGATACAGAAAAAACTGGATTTTCAGGAGAGACTTCGAGCGACTACTTCAGGTTCAGGTTACCAATCTGTGGTAGGGGTGTGTTGTGTAGCACCATCTAAAAGAGGGTCTCATTGACAATTTGACCATAAGATTTTTAAGTATGGTATTTACAATTGGAACACTGACGTCGATATTCAAAAAGAAAATTTGGGGGGGGGGGGTGTCAGTGATGTAAACCTTTTAAAAGAATTTTCTATCACTTGGGGAGATATTTCAGACTTAGTTTTTATTTGACTCTTCTTATGGTTTTATGGGGAGGTTTAGAGGAGAGCTCTTACTTTGAGTTCCATATATTTCAAAATATAAAATTATGTCTTTCAATGATTCAAACGATTCATTTATTCAAAAATGATGATCAAGAGTAATCGTCATCTGTGGCTAGACTGAAGAAAGATTGCACTACATAATTCCAAGAAAGTGCTATATTTCTGAGCAACTCCATGGGAGAGCGATATTGCTAAAAGTGGACACAAGAGGGACTAAAATATGATAGTGGGCTAAAACTAGAAAGAGATAGTATCATGTAAAAAATTCTGGAGAAGCCCAATCCTGGGAGGAATCTTAACTCATTGGCGCTACAGCTCTAGCGGGCCAAGGCCTACGATGCCCATCTTCGTTCTCTTGTTCTGGGGTGCAAGGTATATTTCTTGGTTAGGTGGTCAGCCTAACTCGAGATCCCCAGTGTTTAGTTCCCATTGCACGCATGATCCTCAGTTTATCGACCCACCGAAGGAATGAAAGGTTGAGTCGACCTTGCCCAGCCCGGGAATCGAACCCCGGACCTGTGGTGTGGATGCACGATTTGCTACCTACCACTATGCCACCGGGCTTCAAAAAAATACCTGGCTCACATATATTTAAATCAAGCTCTCATGAGCCTTTTTATGCCGCATATTTGAAATATCGGAGTGGTGTTGAGTGCTTACCTCTATGGGGAAGGAGAGCGAGATGACGGTGAGGGCGGTGCCGATGTTCTGGATGGAGCACTCGATGGCCACCGTCTTGCGCACGGGGGGCGGCTGGCGGAAGAGGAAGGCCAGTCCGTAGCCCAGGGAGAGCCCCACGAAGGGCAGCACCACCAGCGCCACGTAGAACTGCCAGCCGATGCCATCGAAGATGTCCGGGAAGATGATCAGCTCCATCGTCTGGCAGATGAAGATGATGGCGAACCCCGCGTAGCTGCCCGCCTACAGAGAGACAAGGAAAATGTATAAGAAGGAATATCTATTGTTTCTGTGAATGGTATTCCATCACTTATGGGATCTCGATTGGCAAAAGCGCTGGACATGGAGGACATGAAACAACAACCACCATAGACACTGAGTGTGCGATTCCCAATATCTTTTTTTTTTACATAAGCAATGCAATAAACACTTTTCTATTAATCAGTTGTATAAGATTGACTGAGATCCTCTCCAAACAACTTAACTGGTCTAGGGACTGTCTGTATCCAAGGGGAGTTAGGGAGTTCAGTTTCTTCAAATTTTCATGACTACCCAAGCAGCAGAAACGTTCAAGATTCGTGCAATTTTTGTCTTGTAAGGCCAAATTTCGTTTTTTTTTTGCAGTTGCAGTTACGTAAACTCGATATATTTGGTATCAGCTGTGCTACTAGGGTATAAACTGTTTTACCCATTTAAAAACTCTGCTGCGTATTATAAAGCGGTTTTCGAGTATCCCCCAAAGGGTCCCAAGCATCCAAAAATGAGTTAAAACCCTACCGGTTATGACCGGTCCCATTAGAACAGGTTAAGAAGGAATCTCTAGTCAGTCTGTATTTTTCATAAAAGAATGTAAAAGTCAAAGATTAAGTCATCATCTACTCATTATAGACCCCTCCTCTGCGAAAATTATTATTTCTGGATATGACCTCGACCCTTTTAATTTATTAAGATCACAGCCTAAATATAGCCATCCCTATAAATGCAGGGTATGCTTTACTATTTGAAAGCAACAATTACAGCTTCCTTCCAAAACTTAAATAACTTAAAATCATTTGTTACTCCAACCGGTCCCTTAGTCAAATATAGGCTCGTTAATATTCATAATGACGGGCCCAGATCATTCAAATTGATAGACTTCTCGCCAGTATGCGTATTAAGTGTGGCCTCGACTTGCCCATTAATATCAGATCCTCGTATTCCTGAGCCTCGAAAGCCTTGTGCGGAACCATTAGCATCGCTGAGGGGAACCTCAGGGAACCGAGTTCCTCTCAAGGCCGAGTTAAATCAAACCTGGAAGTGTGAGATGCCTTTTGTGAGATATTTAGTGGCGGAAGAATGGGGATTTTTTTTTTAATTTGAAGTTACTGTGTATTTTAGAAACCATTAAGTTGGCATTTGAGATGGGATGTGAGAATGGGGGGGGGGGAGGTTGATTTCGCAGGAGAGGATATCCCTAGTGAATGTGCACAGTTTTTTAAAATTTGTGTGAGGTATCGCTAGGAATCTCAAGTGTTAGAAACCATTTTGTGCTTCAAATGCGGTCCAAATCTTGTAAATAATGTCCAGAGCATTAAGTGTAAAATTGTGTTTACACATTACTGCAGTGGGTTTTGATTTTTATGAGATAATAATACTTCGTCGTATTTTTCATACGTATAATTTATGTTAAAGTTAAAAAGATAAGGTGACCAGACGTCCTAATTTTCGTTTCACTGTCTCACTGGCCGAATGTCTCGCCTTCCAGCTAAAAGTCCCCCCATATAGTGGGTCAAGAGTTATTTTTCAAGAGTTAAGGTTTTTTTATTATGTTTTCATGATTATTACTTCTGTACTGGCTCTTTCGTTTACTGTAGCATAGCAAGAAGGCAGTCAGTTCTGTTAGTCTAAAATGTTCAAAAATGTATTGAAACCCTATCGTTAAGAGTTAAATTTACAAAATTTTCTGCGGGAGGACTATATTTGACTTTGAATTGCCACATTTTATTCCCATTTGAAATCTGATTCGTTAACATTTTGAACCTATGAAAAACCTTTGTCAGTGATATTATGTCCTGATTTTTTTGGTTTGAGAAATCTTGTCACATTATGTCTGGCTTGAAATGTGACAATAGCTTAACAGGAACTGTTGAAACGACATTCTCATATTTTATCTTATATTGGTTTCAAAACCAAGCTCCGGTAAAAATCAGCCCCCCCCCCCGTAGATTAGTTGGTGGCAGTAAAGATTTTACATCTCGTATAGTAATAATATTTGCAAATATGTTAAGGATGAACCATTCATATTTTATAATAAGTTACAAAGTAATATGCTCAAAATAATTTTATCAGTTAAAAAATCAATGTTTGAAAAGAGAAATTGCTTCGGATCAAGGACTGACCTTGAAATTTCATGAAACTTTCAAATAGCGTACCTATAATACAACTTACCAAAGCTAGCAACCAACAGACTTAAAACTCGATGTTAAGAGGTTCAAACTCAACTAAGGTAAATCAATTAACCTTTAAAGAAGTCATTGTCAAATGACTTCGCGTTCTTTTTGAATTAATTGCGACATTACTACACAGTTGTTTCAATACGATCCAAAGCGTTTGTTTGTAAACTATCTCCATAAATCCCTATCCTTGTCCTTGGACACCTCCTCGACATTGAACTTGACACGGAGACAGACTCGTCCAGCCGGGATTAAAACAGATTTATGCTCTTCCCAAAGATCACAAGACACTGAATTGGATTATTTTGAATTCGGTACGTATTTCAGAGGATTAGCGGGAGTAATTTATGTGAACAGAACTCTCGGGTATTTTGTAAACACGAAGACTGATGAACAATCCCCTCTTTTTAAGTCGCACCTCCTCTTGCAATTTAAATTTTCTATATAAGCTGATCCATGACAACGATGAGTCCCAATTTTGAATACGTATACCAATTGGAAATCTAAGGTTAAGGTTAATTGGACTTGTTTTGAAGTAAATACTTTTAATTGTACGTTCAGTATGAGGATTTGTCTAAACTTTTCATAAGTATAATCTCTATTAAAAAAAACTGGTATTAGTTCCTTCTTTATCCTTTGTATATTTTACTTAATGAAATCATTAAATCAACTAATCCAGGTTGACTGAAAATTTCTCCCACACGCTGGAGAAATTTTTGTGTTTAAAAATATGTGGCGCTATTTAAATTAAGAATAGTTAGGACTTCCAAAATAAGTGTAGTATATATATATATATATAATTTTTAAAAGTGGTGTTGGAGTTATTGGGTGTTTCAAAACTCCAATTAGATATTTAGAAGGTTGAGTAGTAAATATATTTACTCATTTTACTCTAAATGAGGTGGAAAGTTGTAGCAACGATGTGATGCAATACTGTAAAATTACGCAACGCGCAATTTTATGTTGAGTCCTCTATGAGACAAAGTGCTCTTTTGTTCAAATGTGTTTTGACTGCGAAAACGATGATTATAAATATGGGAGAGGAGACGGGTTGTGATGAAACTTTTTGTGCATGCAGGGAAAGTTAGAAAATTCCTGGCAGATTGTAACAGAAGATTAGGGTTCTACTTTGTTCCGTTTTTTAGCAGCACCCTCACTGCACTGAAAAAACGTCGAACTTCAATCATCTACGTCAGGGGTCCCCAACCTTTTTGCACCAAAGAGCACATACCAGAATATCAGTCGAATGGCGGGCACCATTTATTTTTTCCAAGATAAATTTATAGTTAGTGGACATAGTTAATAATACGCACTACATATAATGCACAAAAAAAATTAATTTTAAAAATTAATTTAACATATGAGTATTGGTATTAATGTTATTTTGTAAAATAAATGATTACTAAATTGCGTGCAAACCATACAAAGTGTAAAAATTATTTATAAAATACAGTCAATGTGATCTCTTTGGCATTGCATTTCACTGGCCAGCGCTTATAATTGGGAGAATAATATGATGAAGATTTTTAAAGAAGCAATAACGACGCGAGTGGAAAATAGGTCTGCTATAGTTTTCTATGTGCTTATATCTGCGGGGATTGAAATTTCCATTTTGGTTGTGTTTATCATTAATATTGAAAAAGCAAAAACAATTTGCATAGCATTTTATGGGATAATGGAAACTGAATAATTTTGTCGTTGGGCACAAGCAGCGGGCGCACCTAGATCGATCGACGGGCGCCATGGTGCCCGCGGGCATAGGGTTGGGGACCCCTGATCTACGTTATACCCAGTGTTCCCTTATATTTGATGTTCTTCAAAAGACTGGAATAATTGTATTTAATGCTATTGTTCAAGGAATTATTTTACATTTATTGGAAAAACTGCTTCAGTTTCATCATCATTGCGACAACTAGGGACATAATAAAGGAGGGTAAAATAAAGGGACATAATAAAGAAGGGCAAAATACGTACGCGACGTCAATATACGTAATTTGTAAGTGTAGTTGGTATATTAACCTTGAAAAGAGTGAAAGTCTAGGACACTTTTAATTTGATGAAGAAAGAGGAAATAAAAACCATAAATTTACCTACCAAACATTTTAATAGGTTTCTTAGAATTTAGCAATAACTTTCGAAACATGTTTTTGACAAGAAACTATTGATGAGCTTTATTATTTGTTCAAGTATAAAGTAAATTAAAATGTTCATCATTTAAATAGTCAAAATTAAAGGAAATTTTTATAGTTGATAACATGACACAGACTGTTGTCACATCTTTCTAGAAAAAGAAATTATTTGATGAAAAGAACCGGAACGTTAGCTCATGAATTCTCTCATAAATGCTCTTTTTGCAACGTTTTTATTAGGTCGCTTTCAATCTTGCCTGTCATTTAATATCATTTACAATTTAATTGTGTAACAAAAGTTGAGTTTTTCCCTATTAATACAAATACGAGCTTCAATGGGGAAAAAAGAAGAACCTTCTCTAATATTTTACAGTTTGGTGTTTTTGTTTGTAAATTTAAATTGTATATTTGTGCAAAAATGAATTTAAATTTTTATATATAGAAAAAATAGGAATGTATTACTGGCATAATCTCGGGTTACATTGTTATTAAAACCTAAATATTTGCCATCAAAGAGCGAAAAAAATCATCCTTGACGAAAGTACCCCCCTTTATTCTTATGTCCCAATTGAAAACTCACTTTAGTGATGTAGGGGGCAGCCTTGGGGTACTTCCAACGGACGAGCATGCCTGCGCCGACGGGAGCGGTGACAGAGGCGAGCGAAACAGACATCTTGCTGTAGGGGATGGTGACGGCTCCAGTCTCCAGCCACTGACCATACACCCACATGTTGAGCGGCATCATGCCCAGCGCAGCGATCGTCGAGCACGTTGTCATGGTTACGCTGCGGAAGAAAAGATACAGTTCAAGAGAGTTTCACATATAGGGCCATACAAATACTGTTATGTAAGCATGTTTTTGGTGATGGTTAATTCCCCTCATCTCTGTCGGCAAAAATAAGCAAATCATTAAGCTAGCTAACTTAATTAAAATTAGCTTAAACTAAAATTTTCTGATAATAATGAGAAAGAAATATTTTCAAACTATTTACTTTTGAATTGTAATTTGCAGATTAAACTAAATTTAGTAAAATTTAAGCCTTTATCAAAAATTAAACCACACCATTTTTTCCATAAAATTACAGTTATGTTTTAAAAACTTAATTAACTACAAAGTTTATACGCTTATACAAATACATCATTGTAGTCTTTAACTGTAAAATATTGTGGATATTATTATTATCATCCTCCTATCACGTAAGGAGAACGATGTACCTTTTTATACTTTAAAATATAACTGTAGAATATAAACTACATATCAAATAGTTTCAGAGAATATTTCTCATTAAAAAGAGATAAATTATCCACAAATTAATATCTCTATTATTACCCCTATCCACGTTTCTGTATATACTTTTTGGTTTTAGGGTAACGTTGATATCATTAAACATTTAATTTTCAATTTAAGACACAAAATGTTGCGATAGAAGGGTAGGGTGGTTAATATCGGGACTCCGGTACTTCTTTTGTAGGAAGTAAAGCCGGATGATAAGAACTCCATTCGTGTAAGTTAATTAAATGAAGGAAATTTCTAGTAATCTTTTGACTGATGTAATATACAGTAAACTAGACCTTGAATTCGAGCCTGCTTGGGATACTAATAATTTTTAAAAATATTTTTCTTCATACCCAACAAATGATTCTAGTTGCCAAAACCTGTTCAGGTAAAATGAAAAGAACATTTATCAGTTTTTTTTTCTTTAAAAAGCGTAGGACGTTTTGCACAATACTTGGAATAGTAAGAATAAAAACAGCTCGAAAAATTTTAAGGTATGAGAGAAGCAATGAAAGAGTTGCTTTAAAAATAAATTAAACATGTTGAAAACTACAAAGCGTAATTAATATTATATATTTACCTTAAAATCTGCATATGATAGAGTAACCCACAAGGTTCAAAACAATAGATGTCGGTTAATAATTTATTCAAACAAGAAATTTGTTTATATGAATTTTTGATTTACCTTCAAGATTAACCTAATCTATCTTAATGATTCATTTTATATTAAATATTTTACGTTTGCTCGCATAGTTTAATATTTTTTATGCATATCAATTTTCTCTTCCAAACCGGTCTCTGATGATAACCAACAAAATGTTTGCGGAGAGTTGAGACATCCGATCATTCATTAAATTCAGTGTTTACATTCTTTATTCATCACTTTGACAACTCGTTGCGTTGTCGCATACCTTACTACAAACAAAGCTACGCGTTTGTTTATGTTTGGTAATTTTTTTCCTTAGTTTGCTTTTTCCGGCACTTTCCATCGTTTCTCAAGCGCCCTTGATCGAGTCAAGCTCTTGACACAGTTCTTTTGCCTCACGTTTTGCGTCTTTTGGAAAGCGATTAAAATTTCCTGAATCAGGCCAAGGGTATGGATTATTATGTACAAGCACCCGATAGTGCCTGCATCTGAAACTTTTGTTCCAGCAAAACGAACAGAGGGTTTTTTTAAACGATAGAACTTGCTGGTGGCGGTGCAAAGAAAAATCTTACATGAATAGTTGGAAGTTAACCAGAAAATCCTTTGGAAAAAAAGTTTAATAGAAACTAGTTTGAAACTACAAAGCGTAACACAATGTTTCTTAAGAGGCAAATGTTGAAGGCTAATAAACCCACGTCAACCATGAATTTAGAATGCTATATGCTTATAAAAAAATATTCATCTTTCAATTATAGCTCTGATATTGAAACACACCTCTCACTTATTTTCATAAAATTTTATATATCTGGTTTTTCCTGTACCCCTCAGTCATGTCTCGTTTTAAAATTTTAATTCTAAAGTCTGCATGGAACTGGAAACCATTTGTAAGATATGATTAATTACTCTTTTGTTTTATTCATTTGAAAATTTAATCTCTATTTCTCTTTAAAAGTTGTATGTTGTATTAAAACCAGTGTAGTTGTGGGTACTGTATACATTTCATGTTTTTGAAAGATTTCTACGATCTAGTCTCTATCATAATAAAGCCAAATTCCATCAATATTAACGCATTTTGGCTGTATCTTATTTTTTTGTAACTTCTATAAAAAGCAACGTCAAGTTAAATATATTTCCTGATAATTATTACATTGAAACAAGATTTTTAAAAATTAATTACAGTGATTTTACATTAAAATGTAATTAAGGATATAGTGTCGAAATGTTAATTTCCTTAAACAAACTAGACTAAAATGATAAGTGTATGTGTATACCACTTATGAATACGACATCTGATGCATTAATATAATTTATTCATGCCTACAAACATTTTAATGGACTGGAGAAATTAATATTAATACATAAACCAGTTTTCAAGTTTAACTCCGCCAAAAACTTCGTGGGTGACTTATAAAAATTATTTTAAATAGAATTCTGCGACTGTAAAAAAATATACCAAGCTGTGTCTATAACTATACCGTATAAAAATGTAAGGAAATAAAAACATTGTATTGAAATCAGAGAGATTTATTTCCAAATAAAACTAAAACTATAATCTATAGAGTTGTAAAATTTTTTCTTAAAAATGTGGATACACGTGTAAAAACCAGGGTTTTTTTTGTAAATGTTTTAAAAATTTGTGATGATCTTTAATTAGGTACACACAATCCTGGAACTTGTGGAAATTATTTAAATAGGCTCAATTGAAAAAAATGTGATTTTACGTAAATTTAATTTTAATTATTAAACCAGTTTTCAAGTCCTTTTTAAAACTATTTTTATACTACAGTTATATTTCATTTTACTAACAGCATTTTTATTTAGGGCTTTTAAATTTAATTTTTTAATTCGAAAATAACTTTGAAAAAATCTAGTTCAAAATCTTGGAGAAATCGTGGTTTTACTTAGTATTTCTATTTTATTATTTGTTTGGCGAAAAGTTTATATGGAATTGAGTATTATTAAACATAATTTAACTAGAAACTTGGCATTATTTATCTTACACGATAAAATATCTTTCATGAAATATTTTTTTTTCATAAATTTAAGTGTTGGCATTTACTTGAAGTAAAATATTTTATAACATATCATGACGCGCGTTGTGCAGGTTCTTGATGTGTCATCATTCATTGTGACCTTTTAAAATTTACCTACAGTCTCTTTTCATTCTCTCATTACAATAGTATATACGAAAGGTTCAAGTTTCAAAATATCAAGCTAAGCTGCAAATAATTGACACAATGTGAAGTAAAGTTATTTACCAAACTAAACCTAATCGAGCATTAAGATCGCTTTCTCTTCAATTTGTGTGAAAAGAGGCAAAACCATTAAAGCAGCGGATTATTTTCGGAAGGAATGGAAAGTAGTTCAAGTTAGAGTTGTTACACAAAATCGAACTTGACACGAATTAGCAAAACGAAAGGAGATGGGAAAATCCCGTTACGCTCTGCGTCGCGAAAGCTTAGAACGGAACTTAGTTTCTTCTTTCCACACGAACCATGGATGACTTCTAATCGGGTTTGATCCCCTTTTCATCACAAAAAAGCATTCCAGTAAATGAAGTGTGAGCAAGTGATGCCGAAAGAAAGTAGACGACGTTAGGTGTCATAATCTATTCGATAGTGTATCTTTATAAATAGCTTTTTTTACGCTGATTAGATTCAAGACTATAGAGTTGTTGAATTTTCTTGTTATTGGTTTCTTTATAAGAATAGCTTCTGGTTCACTTAATAAAATAAAGAAATGATTTAAAGATTATTAGCTTCTACAGGGATGCACTTTGTCGTGATACTTTTAATAACTAGCAATGAAGTTTATGATAATTAGCATTATTAGGGTATTGAATGTATCAAATCCTGATTGGGTCATAGCAAGGAAAATTTACAAAAAATATAATTACACATTTGGAGCTATTTTTGTATTGAATATTCTGAAGTAACCTAAATGGTTATTTTATTAAATTAATTGGCTTAGTTTTATTACTTTAAATTTACAAATAAACTTGGTTATAAAAACTAACCATATAAGCTGATTTTTTTCTAATTATCCCCCCTCACTTTAAACTAAACATGTAGTTTTCTTTCATTCACATTAAGATAAATTACTTTTCCAAACAATAAACACTTAATAATTCATGAATTTTCATAAGAAAATAATGTGATTCCGACCCAACACACGACAAAAACCAGACAAAACGACTGTAATCTATTGAGTCACCACTCGTCCCTGATATCAAGGTATTTTTATATCGAAGGAGATAGAGCGAGATTCCAGAAGCATAAAACCATTCAAACCGGTATGGAAGCATTAATTAATTACGAAATGCATTGCACAGTGGTTGTCATTCGAAAAGATTTTTTGGCAAGAATGGTGAGTTGTGGAACGAGATATCTCTAAAAAAATAAAGGAATAATAATAATAATAAAGGTTAAGATACGAGTGACAACGTTTTTCTCTGTCCTTTCACGTGTGATGAAACTTTTTACATCTCCTACACCACACCCAAAGTGGTCTGACGGAAGTCGCTAACTCAAGGAAAACGAGTGTGCGTGCTTACATATTGCATTGCTAACACCTGGACGAAGATTGTTAACAATTAAATTCAATTAATCTTTATTTAAATTTCAACGCAAATTTCATCACCATTAAAGCTAATCGTCACTTCCTTATTTAGCATTAAAATTGTAGAGATGGATGATGAGATCGTTTTACTTTTAAGCTCTTATTTGTTTTCGCTGGCTATTTATTTGGAAAAAAAATCCCAGATCAAGCACATTTGATGTTTACTATGGGGAAAAGTCAAAATGTAAGTTGTTTAATCCATAATGGACTGGACATTTATAATTTAATAACAAAATGCAACTTAAATATGGGTGTAGTCGTAACTAATTCCTTCCACCTAAAAAAGACATATATTCTGGTTTTTATCAAATGATACTAAAGCTAAACTAAATTTTATTTACAACTGTTTCCATTATTTTTGAAGTGGGAGTAAAAGTTGAAAGTAGTACTTTAGGTTTCCATCGTATTGTTTAAAGAGAAATTTTTTCTTTCCTTCTGAAACACTTAAAATATATCTACATTTTCGTAAATTTTGTCATATTTATTTTATGAAGTTTAAATGTTTTCCATACCCTATGTATATGTTTTACATTCTTTTGGTTTTTCATTATAAAGGTGAGATTAGAGCAGGAAAATTGTGTGTAATGTTTATGACGTTAAAACAGTTGTCCCTGATTGGGTTTTGAAAACTTATAAAATCGACGGAACAAAAACGTCTGGAAAGTGCATTGGAAATTTGAAAATATTATCACACACTCTATAAATGGAATCAATGTTCGATTGAACTGGAAAGGACACTTACATAAGTTCTATGAACAGGAACAGTTTGAAAAATCGACAGGCCTCCTTGATGTGAATATCAATTACCAAAAGAAGGTTTGTTAAGCAAATAACACGTTTCAATGTGGATGATCAAGGATAATTAAACCAGATGGCCATTGCAGAGGCAGCTTACACAGTTTCAGGAACGTGACTGTGTCTTCCAAATTCAATTAGCAAGTTATATGAACGTCGAGGAATGTTAAATTGTCATTGAGAATTATGTATTTAGAATGCACTGTTAAGGATAAATGTGACGTCTTCTAATTGGTTTAGAAGGGTTGTCTTGTTTCAAGTGGTAACTCCTGAGATTTTAAGAATATCTTTTAGACGGATTATCTTGATAGTATCAATAATAATTGTGCTCATAAGTCTATTAAGTTATTAAAAGAGAGTTTCACAGTATTTCTACTATATTGTAGGTACAGTCCGTACTGGCAATACTTTATATATTTTTTGAAAACTTTAGAGACATGTTATATGTTATTTCACAGATTTCCATGAAACGTCCTTGTTAACAGCTTGAATAAATTCAGGAATGGTTTAAGTTAGTTAGTTTAGAAACAATTACAATAAACAATTTTAGTATTATTATCAACATCATCATCATACAGTAATTTTCAACAAGCCTTTAACATAATATATATTTAATAAATAGCTTTAGATAAACGATCTTATTTGCTGGAACATTTATTTGATGGGAAAACTCCAATTCCACTCCCTGTTTGCGCCATGCTATGTAGCAGCTAGCAGTGACTGGAAAGCTTCAATTGAAAAGGCTGGTTGGGTATCGTTTACCGAACTTCACGAGTAATTGGCCCACAAGTGACAAGAACTTGGGTGTGGATGTGGATCTAAAGCTGGGTGTAGATGTGGATATTTGTGTCCCCTTTGTAAAATGTAAATCCTCCTTAACTATGGGTTGTGCTTGGGAATGTGTGTGAAATGGGAAAAGGGTCGATTCAACTTTTGCGTTTGGTTGCGGTGCAGCAATCTGGCAAAACATTAGGACGAACCACAGACGCAAAAGTGATCCCCTTAACGGATAAGTGGAAACGCTCTTTAACCGTGGTTTCGTTACACTGGGTAACGTTAAATAAGTACCTGTACTGTAGTCTGACTGCCATGAAAAAAAGTTTGAAGTTGTGCAATATTGTAATAGTGGTTATGGAAACGGATTATTCTACTGAATTTTGGGAGTGGTGGTAATAATTCATAAACTTTTTGTTTTCCTGTGAAAGTTTTTCTCGTGGCGGTCTTTAGGCATTATCATAATCAAGGATTGGCATCCAAGTATCCATCATTGTCATGAAAAATCGTATTTGCTCTAGACTCGCGTGGAAACAGACCCATAACACATCAGTTAAAACTAAAACTAACTTCCTGACTCACCTGAGGGAGATGTCTCCATCGCAGAAGTAGGAGAAAATGTTGGAGGTGACGCCTCCGGGGCTGCAGGCGAGCACGAGCATGCCTGTAGCGTAGAGGGGGTCGAGGTCCAACGCCACGATGATGGCGAAAGCTGCCAGAGGGAGCAGGCAGAACTGGCTCAACATGCCGATCAGCACCCCCACGGGCCGGCTCACGTGACTCCACACCTGCAACACGAGAGCGATTAATGATCATCCATTCCATTAAAAGCCTAGTAATTAAAGTAATTTTCTATCGGACAATCTGTCAGTCCCCTAACACCAGATACGTTCGGTCTGTTATTATGTTTCTTTCTCCCGGCGTACAGTTACTGTTGATCCAGATGAGATCAAAGATTTAATTTTAAGGTCGTGCAAATAACAAAATATTTAATTGTGGGTCTTAATTATAGACTAAAGTAAATAACACTATTTTAATTTATGTACACTTGAACCAGGGTAAGTGGAATATCAAAAGTGTTGATATATTCCTGTATTGTCCTGGAATTAAATTAAAATTTTATTCTGATTATGTGTGGGCCCACAGACGAGCAACTTGGTCATCAACCTGGTTGTCAACCGGGTTGAAGATTTTTCCACGGATCGCCAACCTGGTCGTCAACCAGAATGTAAACAATGAAGAAAAAATTAATCAGATTGTAACAAATTTTTGTGGTACTTTAAATGCAAAATTATAATTTATTTAATTATTCTCTCGTGCTAGAATTATATTTTTTTAATTTTTAATGCTTAGTTTCTTTTATTTTCCTAATAACATGTTCCGATTAAGCTCCGCCCATCAAGTTGACGATCAGATCATCAACCTGAAATTCAATCATCAACTACCACACAGACGGCCAACTTGGTTGCAAACTTCGCAAATTGACAACCCGGTTGACGACAAAGTTGCTCGTCTGTGGGCCCCTTAAAGTCAGTACAAAACTCTAGATCCCTTCAGTCAATTTTAATGTTCCTTTGCTCTTTTTCTTTGTTTCTAAATACGTTATGTCAAGCAGTGATTTAAAATTGTATTTTCTAGAAAAAGCATTAATTCTGTTTAGCTAAGATGTTCCTTAATAATTATTATCAGTCTACTCATTGACTGAAACAGATGCATGCCTAGGTATAAGAAAAAATAGGGGAATGAGGGATACATGCAAGAAGAATAGTAAAAATTCACAATAAGAGAAACTGAATAAGAGAGGAAAGGATAGTAAAAAGAGGGTAAGAAAAAGAGAGAGAGAGAGAATAAAAAAAGAAGAAAAAGGAAAATCGATTTTTTAACATTGTTAAGTGTTTAATTAACTTTTAATACAGCTTAGAACTCGACTTAAACAATTAAGAATTTCAATGCATAGAATCATACCCCAAGAAGTGATCAAACAAATTTCGTAAGAAATTAAAGAATAGTTTACGTAGGATATATCAATACATAACCAGTTATCTAATTCAATGATGGAGACTCCAATTTATTTACAAAATTGTAGACAATTTTTGGGGATTAAAAGTGTTTTTTGTTTAATAAATTCTAATTGTCTCGGGAATAAACACGCCCTTCAATTTTTATCATGAATTAACGCATTCCTTTATAAATTTGTACATTGCCCCCTTAAACCAAATGGTTTAATTTTTATCATATTTATTTTTAGAACCATTATTGTGCTAGATATCCCGTTAGACATACGAACCGGCGAAAGATTGTTTGGTTCAGCCTCCATAATTACAATCGAGAGCAGCTTAAATATACTGGCGTGATATTTTCTTCTCTAACAGCAAGGACGAGAGTTTTTAAAAAAAATTGAATGAAAAACTTTACACAAGGCCACTTCTACACGGTTAAGACAATATCATTTATATAATTCCGGCCGACTGGAAAAAAGCAGACTAATAGCAGAAAAGCCAAGGTCTTGACGACCATTTTGAAAAATTTGCATTACAATTCAATAGCAATTATTGTCCATCCCTTTGAGAAGCTTCGTGACTAAAAAAAGATGCACAAAAAGTCAGGATAAGCGAAAGTGGTTGTGGGGGTAAGGTAATATTTATTGCTGGTTGCATAATGGTAAAGAACTGTTATTATTGAGGATAATTATGTTACACTGAGGTTAGTGTTAGATCTTCTTGAGCTATTAGTTCGTAACGAGTAGGTCATATTTACCGTTGAATTTAGGTTTGGAGATAAAAAAAAAAAAATTGTAAGGAGTATTCAGAATAGAGAACCCCATAGAAACCTTATGATGTTAGGAGAAAGGAGTTATAGAAGGAAAGGAGAACTGTTTCAGGAAAGTAATGGGATATTTACGGTGATTAAAGTTGGTGAAAACCCCATCTACATTTTTATACGTCTATTTAAAGAGAGCAAACTTAAAACAACACACAGAATCAAATCATGAAATGATTACAATAAAAACTATTAGAAATACGAACATTTGTTTAAGCTAATGGGAAAATATAACTAGTTTGGAGATTTTCGAATTAGTAATCAATGATATACCAAAACGTTTTATTATAGAAAAATTTGGTGTGTGATGTAAAATATTTCCATAAACCGTAAGAGTAGACACCCAATATTATTAAATATAAAGACTGCTGCTTATGCTTTATATGCTAATGTTAATTTTATAAAAAAAAAAAACTGCAACTGAATTAGTGATCTTTAAAGGTTGTATCGTTGAAAGGAAACTTGAACATTTGTTAAAAGAAGACGTAAAAGATGATTTAGATATCCATACTCTTGTATTCAATGATGATAAAGTTGTATAGCATACTATGTAATAAAATGTATCGCTATTGCGGTCATACAGAATTTTTTCATCATCTTCATCAAATCTTTAGCAGTGATATTTGTAAGACAACGTGTCGGGAATTTAAAGTTTTATATACCAGTTTCTACTAAACCTCAGATCAGACCGCAACAAAAAAATTAAAAGATTACACTTATGAAGGATCTAAAGAGATTTATATATCAGATTTAGAGATTCTCATAGATGCTCCGGTGATCTCTCCTTTTAATCGTACAGAGTTCCTTCCCACAGCCATTACCCTGGTAATTCATTCATAACATTCCCCAGACTGAAAAAAAAATGTTTATTTTTTTCGTAGCACCTTTTTGTCAAGACTGCCGACGGACAAAATCTTATAAAACGTTCTTTGGGGAATGCACTCCTTATGTAAGCGGACGTATAGCTATTCCGTTGCGTAAGCAGACGAATATTAATAAACCTACGTCAAAATTTTTTGCTACTTGACAGGCGAGAAAGAATTATGCTTTCGGAATACATAATGAAGTTGGAAGTCCTAAAACAAATGTTTCATCTTTGATACATCGGAAACGTGTCGGCACTGTATCAGGTGATAACTTGATTCAGTTGCGATCAAAGACTTTATTTTATAGTCATGTATGTAGGAAGGATAATATTTCATTGTGGGTCTTTATAATTATATCTAATGTAAATAACACTAATTCAATTTATGTACACTTGAACCTGGGTAAGTGGAATCTCAAAAAAGGCGGTCCCGAACGACCCCTAGAGGGCCAAATTCCTTTTTAAATGAAATATTATAAAATTCTTCAAGAGAAAGTAAATTAATACTTTAAATAAATTTTTAGTCCTGAATAAAATGCGAAAAAAAAATTAAAACGTGGATAGCTAACGCATTAGTCACTTTTGACTGGAGCCATTTACTGGAGCCAATATGTAACTAAATAGAAATTGAAGTTTTAATTTTAACCAAATTTACTTATTGCTTTTTATTTTTTCCTTTCATACTGATCTTCATATTAAAATTTTATAATTAAAAAATATTTTAGTTTTTTAATTATTTAAAATTAATTCTTAAGTGCTATTTTTAATTTATCTGTGAATAAAACACTATCTGTTGTTAAACCCAAACATATATTGGTTAGTAGTACACTATTATGGCTTTTTTAACCTACAAAGTGTTATTCAAACAACTATAACTCATGATATTATGGCTGTCCCATTCTATAATTTTCAGATGTAGTGTATACTTCTGATATTGTTTGTAAGAATCATATATTATATTTTAATATTTTTCAAAGATACCAACTTCTTTCTTTTAAATGTGTTAAGAAAAAATATGAAAATATTTTTTCGTATAAACATGATTAAGTTGCATAAAAAACTAAATCCTCTTTGAACCTAGGGGGTGTTACATTTTTAAACCTAATAGAACTGAAGTTATTCAAGATTTAAAAAAAAAAAGATCAATAAGAATGAGTTTTCTCAAATTTTCACAAACATTTTATAAAAAAATACAAAGAAAATTATAAAAACATTTTCTCATTTATGTTATAGGAAATAACAATTCCTGGAAGTTTCATTGAAATCAGAGATGGTCATGTTCAGTGACTGGTTGATTTGATATGGAATGACCCACATATTAATTTATCATGCTTAAAATGCCACATATCATGCCACATATTAATTTATCATGCTCTAAGAATCACAGATACGCACCAAGATTGTCCAGTTACATGACAGGGCTCAAAGCGGGGGAATTTCCAGAAAGGTCAATATCTCCTTGAAAACAGAATTCCCCATAAAAAAGAAACCGGTCAAACAATGCATTATAAAACCAGTGAAGAAAGAGCAGCGTTCAAGGTAATTTCCACCACTGCTTTTGTTGTCCAACATAATATCCGACACGGCTGTGTTTCAAAACAAATCAATAGTTATAAAACCAACTCTTGCATCAAGTAATCGATGTTTTCATTCCGGTACGAAACAAAAAAGTATAAAGATCCGAGTAAGGTCTTATAAGAGCGACGATTAACAAAAGCGAGTGAGTGAGTTATTAAAAGTTTATCCCGGCGTTCGACAGTTGACCTTGTTTTCCCGCTTGAATGGAGTTGTCTCTTCATGGAAGGAGTTTCCTATTGCACTCGGAAATAGAAAGTGAAATCGGTGGATCTTTGGGTTTATTTTAGGTTTCTCTTAAAATTTCTAAAAATAAAGATATTTCATCAGAAATTATTTGGTCATTTTGATGATGAAGAATTACTATTCCATTGTGTAATTTTATGTGTAAAAAAATTGCCAAATGAAGTTAAAACAAGGGAGATTTACTACTTTTTAACAAGGGATTTACTTTAAAACTTTATTTTAATAATGCAATAGGTGCACTTTCTAATTACAAATTTCCCAAACAGTAATTCTTGATAGTCTGATATGACCATTTTTAAACGAACATTTTTCTTTAAAATATGTAATTTAATAGTTATCACTCATCTAAAACAAACTTTAATGTTACCCACTCATCTAAAAACGTATTTTAATGTGAATTGGTTTTTCGGTCACAAAAGCATTTAAACTCCGAGTTTAAAAATAAATGGAAAAACTGGGCAAGCTTCCACAAAGTAAACAATTTATTTTTCCTCTTTTACCGTAAAAAACAATCAAAAGGAACTCGTATATTACATGAAAATATATCCCTTTTTAATCTACCTATGCCACTAAAAAGATAAAAATTATAATTTTTTTCTTCTTCTATATTTTTCTTAGAAATAACTAGGTAAAAAAGCTTTGAAAGGGATTGTTATAAACAAGAGGGTATGCTGATTTTCTCAGTTTTTTTTTCAATTAAAAGTCAGCAAATAATTAAGTATAAAAATTACGTTCGATTAAACAATTTTAACCTAAATAAATACATGATATGTAATCATTCAGAATACCTATACTTAACAGCAACGTTTCCTGAACCCAGTACGTCACTACGCCGAAGGAGAAAATGAGTGAACACCAAGCCTGCTGGGTTGCTAGGAGGAGTTTTGGTACTCAAATCAAGACACTTCTATATACATGGGTTTAACGAAATGATCATACTTTTAAATTGGCGTTCTCCATTTCACTCAAAATTCTCAAACTATTCTGTTTGTTAGTGAAGTCATAGGGTCAACTAACGTTGTTGTCTAGTATAGTCATTAACTAGACATAAAATTGATACATTAACACTGGTCGAAAACCCACTCACCTCATTAAACGTGATATGACATCCCATGGCGAACATGACTGATATGAGGAGCACACAAATGAGGATATCGTGGGCCAGCTTGACCACGGGGTCCGGCATGATGTCCAGGGCTTCGAACACCCCCATCATGGTGGCGTTGGTCACGTTGACCGCTTCGCTCGAGTGGTTCATGACGATAGGAGGAGTGATAGGCACCAGTGTGAATAGTTAATTGATTGTTGATTTGATATTCGAGTGGAAGGAGAAACCTCTCTTGAACCGAATGTGGTGGTCACTAGGCGTTAAAGTGAGAGAAAGTTCTGAGTTTTGGGTTGGGTCCAGAGGCTAGCCAGCGATGTGGGCAGCAAGCCTTGTAGGTGGATTCACTGTGGCACATCAGATGAGAAGTACGGCTGGAGAGGAAGAAAAAAATATTTAGAATACATAAATTTATAGAATTAGAATATATTTAATATTGACTGGAGTAGGGTAAGGTGTACGTACAAAGCGTTTTAAAATTTTGATAGAAAAGTCTGCTCCGCTTAATGTGATCCCGGTTAATGTTATCAATCGTATAATATTATCGAAACTGACTGGTCCCGATCACTCCTATTTAACTGAACGCAAAATATATCGTATAATGTTATCAAAATTTGGTGAAATTCTTTAAAAACCTCCTTTTTTCCCTGTTGAAAGGTCAATTTTCAATACATAAAGATACAAAATGAGTCATTAATGTAGTAGCGTTATATGATCTACTCCTATATTTTTCTTTTAGAATGTTTAAGTTGCAAAATACTAATAAACTAGAATATCGTTTATACTTCAATAAGACTACCCAGTCGTAATTTTAATGCAAACACTCCAGTTACACTGTTGCCACATTACATTATGGTAGAACCGCTTAATATTATCAATCGGATATTGTTATCAGTCTGATCTTGAACAAATGTGATCACATTTAGCGGAGTCGAAGTATTAAAAATCCGAATTTTTCGCAATAGGTTGTTAGTTTAAATGATTATTAGATTAATTATGACTATAAGAAAAAATGCATGCAGTAAAAACAACTTTACAAAAGTTGACAAACAATAAAAAATTATTAATTTAAAAAGAGATATCGAACGGGAGATTTGAAGATTATCGAGAGAAATATCGAACATAATTTATAATAAAAGTAGTTCATAAGAAAAAATAATGGGTTTTATCTTTTTTTCTGTTTTTTTTTTAAACTTAATTTGTGATATAGCGCATCTTCAATCACATGACTCGGACCTAACAACGGCCTTAGCAACATAATTGCCCTACAGAGGTTAATAGTTACAGAAAATGACTAGCCGTGGAGCTAGTAAAAATATTACTCTATTTACTAAGGTTGTGACTATAAGTTGGACACTTTAAGTAGTCGAAATGTGATTTTATCTGCCTTAGAAAAATTAAAACGTGATTTTTGTCCGAAAGTACAACAGTCTCCCCTATACTCTTAAATATATGGGTTTAAATTCATCCTGCCCACTGAGTATTACATCGATCTGTCTTGTTGTTTGTTTTTCATACAGCCACCCGTCCTACATTCAAAAAAAAAAAATAATTTCGGAACGAAAAGAGTACGTAGTTTTTCATGCATCAAATACTGTATCTATAACTAGCCATCGACTATCAAGGTCTTTTTGGTATTAAAATTTTATTCTAATTTAATTAATGAATAAAAAATTACTAAAGGTTACTCAACAAAACTTGGTTTTCCAACAATACTCCTATCACTTCATACTTCCCACCTAAAAAAATGTCAACAAACATGACAAAAAAGGAAAGTTCTCATGTCGAAATGCAGAACGAAAGCACTGAAACAAAACGAAGGTCAGAGCTTCATGGAAAAGTTCTTCGCTGAACTTCCACCAACCCAATCATCCATGTGTCATGTTTATCCTCCTCGAACGAGAGCCGCAGAAAGAGAAAGTTACAAATTGCCGACGAAAAGAAAGAATAACCTCTTGTTTGTGTTTTTTCACCTGTTATAATCCCTGGGAATATTAGCGCGAAAACGCAACATTAGCGAAGCAGTTTGCCGGTAGTCATTGAATCGTACAAGGCCGCAGGTATGGAGAGCAACCTTGGATTGCGAAATACCTTTCTTGCTGGATTCCCGGCCTTTTAATAGATTTGTGTGAATACTATGTATTTTTTGTGATGTGTGTGTATTTTTATACGAAAAAAAGTACAGTGCTACAATTTTTTTCCATTTCGTTTGACTTATTTCTTAATTGAATCGATAGGCTACTATTTGTATATATTTATCAAATGGGTAGGTTTTCTTACTAAACAGGGACAAATAATAATACCGATGTTATATTTTTTGAAAGGAAGGAAAAAATGATAAAATGGAATAATGATAGTGAAAGGATAAAACAAACATTAAGTTTTTGACACTTATTTGTGGAAAAATTTTTCATATAAGGAGCCATTCAAGCAAATTACGTCCCGTGTTTAGTGGGTACGGGTCTTGTATGTGTGACATAATGTGACTAGGGCGCTATTCGAACTATGTGACATCAAACTTTAATTATTTTTTGCTGCTGTTAAAATACTAAAAGTGAAATAAAATACTAAAATAAAATTTAAATTCATAAATTTGGTTCACTAGTGTAGTTTTAAAATGTGACATCACAATCGAGAGAAAGGATCACTGAAATATGACAGGATGAAAGGGAAGGGGAAATCCCTGAAAAATATGTGACGTCATTTGTGATGGCAATTAAATTCTAAGGGGGCAGGTAAATTTAATGTAATTTGAATGAATAAAGGACGGCAGTAGCTTGATACAAATAATAAATATTTCAAGTAAACTAAAATGTGTTAACTAATGTTCTAAAATGTTAGTGTTTAAAGATATAAAAGATAAACTACGTCTACGAAGAATATGAAGAGGGCACATACTATGCCGAAGTATATTACTAAAAATGATTTCATGCATATTTTTTACAATACCCAATGCATTTCATTATAATTCAACTATACAAAAGTTATTGAGATTTTTTTCCAGATTTAAATTTTTTTAAACATAGGCAAAAAGTTTAAAATAAAAGGTAGAACACACACAATTTAGTTACGTATTTAAGATCTCAAGGAAAAAACAATATCCAAGCAATTTTTAAAATAGTAAATTTTTTAACAGTAGAAATTTATGTTAAAAAGTTATTGTTTGGACTATTTCCAGTTTTTTGTTTTACTATAAATTTACAACTAAATTCCTTTAGTAACACTTAACTCAAAGCACTTAGGCTTCTATATTTTTAACAGAAGGTATTTCGTAAAAATTAATCTCTAACATTATTAATAAGAATTTATTTTAAGAATCCCAAAGAAGTTTTCACGAAGAATTATTAATAGTATTTTTTTAATGAACATGTAAAGTGATACATTTTAAAGTCTTATAAACCTTTAGATTTTATCCAAACCATCTTTAGTAAAATTTGTTCACTAATAATGGAAAGGGATTTACTTTTAGAAACAAATTTATTTACGAAAGATTTAAAGCATGTATTCGGAAAAAGAATGTTAAGTGAACCCTTTTTGAAACTTTTAAATCCTTTTCGATTTTATCTCACCTTTCAGTGTAAGCTCAGCAAATGTCTGGAAACAGTCTCCCTTCCAAAGGTATGCACATTTAAATTTACGCAAAGTTTCCCTGTCGGTTAATGGTTCAATTTAAATGATGAATCCATTTTCGCCACCTACTTAATGCTTCTTTTATGATCTGAGTTATATGCTTTGATATTAAATCTATTAATTGAAATTGTCTCTTGGATGGATACAAAGGATGATCTAAGTACACATATTATTTTACCTGTTTTTAATAATTAAATGTAAGTATTTTTCATGCTCAAAAATATTTTCTTTTAATATGTGTGCAAAATTTTCAGATATTTTATTCTTCTTTGTTAATTGTTAGCTCTTGAGATCGAATAGAAATCAATTATGATAATTAATGATTTTAATTCCTTAAAAGTTAATCTGAAAATGAATGCCATGAAAATAAAATTAAACTTAACTGAATACCTATTTGTAATTTTTCAACCGCTTTAATTTTAATTGTCAGTAAATTTTTGAAAATTTTTTAGAGGGTTTTACATAAAGACATTAAATTAAATTTTTATCTGAACAAAAACTTATTTCAAAAGCAGCCTATGAGATTTCCGTCTTTATATAGATTGAACTAAATGAAGTATATCTATTAAAATTTCTTAAAGGAAAAAAAGAAAGAAAAGAATAAAAGGCGCATTTTCTCCATTAAAATTTCAGGTCGGATGGAAAATAAAAAAATATCAACACTAAAATAAGAATTATTAGAAAAGAATTTAGTTAGAAAAGCTGACAAATAAATTTCGTAGAAAATAAATCTAGCTGATATTTTTAAGGCACAAAAACTGCATTGTAATTAATGAAACCATTAAAACCAAAATAAGAATGAATTAATAAAACTTTTCAAAACTTGTAGTGACACATTTTAGCAAATTTCTGAAGACACAAAAGTACACTGCGATTTTAAATGGTGCCTATTTTAAATTTGTAAATGAAGCAAAACTTTCTAATAATAAAGGGTAATTGAAAACGATCTAAAATATGTTCGATATATCAACACAATCATAAGTTTAATTTTAAACTTTTTGAACTGAAAGTATGTCTTTAAAATAGTTTTACACTTCGAAATTAAACAGATATTATAATGAGGAAAATTAGATATTTGTTAAATATTGTTAAAAGCACAAAATTCAAAAAATTTTCCCAAAAGAAGAAATTCCATTTCTATTACCCTAGACTCAAAATTTAAGTATCACTCTAAACGAAAAATAATTCCATAAGGCTCGAATTTCACTGATAATGCACAAAATACACCTAACTTAACATAATACACTAACTTAAATGTAATCCATGATGATTAATACAGGGTTAGTATTTTTAGAGTCCACAAAATTACGGATTGGGAATCCGCTTACATACCAAATTCCTCATTCCAAACACCATGATCATCCCGCTAAGTAACACCGATGTTCTTACCTTATATAGAACAGAATAAATCCAATCGAGATCTTGTGTAAAGAAAGGAATTAAAAGGAATTTGCCTTATATACCCATTGTCACAGCCTGTCAACCTTCGCCGTTAGACGGCGCTGATCCTTGCCTGCTTGACCAGTTGGAAAGGATTTCCCCTCCCACTGGAGAAGAAAAAAATCCGTTTTGCAACTTGTCTTCGATGTTTAGGGATCCGTTGCTCTCTCCCCAGGAGGATTTGACAACGCGTTTTAATTAGGGCTGCGTTTCACGGCCATTGTGGCGGTTCATTAGGCTTCTTGTGGGGAAAACTCTTTTCTCTTGGGTTGATACACGTGTTTTGGATTGCGATGGCTGTTAATGTTTTGGAATTGGAGTGGGTAATCTCAGGTGTGGGCATATGGATTGGGCCACAAGTCAAGGTATTCTTTTTTTTTAAGAAGATTCACTACAATGGCTTATTGGTTAAGGTAGGGAAATTCAGGGGTGGAGAATATGTTCTATCCGGCGATTTGGGATCAAATGTAAGAAATTTTAGACATCTGAGGATATTTCGTATAAAAGTATACGATTATTTCAATTTTAACAATGAATTACAAAAAAAAAATACAGACGATAAAAGATAAATTCACTATATTTTCTTCAAGAAACGCACTTAAAGTCTAGAAAACATCAAATGTGATTGATAACATACACAAGGAGAGTTGAAGATTGAATTTTCTCAATAATTGATAGTTTTGTAGAAAGGGTAATAAAACATTGTATTTGTTGGTCAAAACGATGTATTTAATTTATTAAAATATTCTTCTTCGATTATTTAAGTAAAAGAAAAAATAGACAAATTGTAGTTTTAATTAACAATTAAATTGATATTTCATGGAAAATATCAGTATTAACCCTTAGGCATTTGGTGCAGGAAGCAAAATTTATGAACATATAAAAGGAATCTATACTTATTTGAATTTCATAGGATAATTCTCACGTGAAGAGCCACATCTTATTTATAAAGAGGTTATAAGAGGGAAAAGAGAAGAGGAGAAAAACAAGGGAATGATAGATGGGAGGGGTCTAATTGAAAAAATACCCTTACGTAATAAATGGATATGTGAAGTTAATAAACTAATAAGGCATGTGGGGAAACCAGTTTTAGTCTCTACGTCCAGTGAGAAGCGATATCAGCCACAAGCAGTTTTCACAGAAATTTTTTTTCATGAAAATATATATTTAAAATTCCGAGAGAACAGATCCTTTTGACGCTTTGTTTATTTACAAAATTAATTTTAGATTTTAAAGCTTTGTGGTAACACGACTTGAAATTTTAAAACATTTAGGTGTTTATTTATAATTTAACGCAAGAGTATTTTCAAATTTGAAATCTTAAGCATGCTTTCCTTAATCATAGGCATTCATAAATATAAAAAAATTACTGTGGTTTACCATTTTTTATAAAGAGTGAAATATGTAAGTTTCTCTCTAAAACATCTCTTTATGTTTTCGAAGAGAATTTTTTCTTCTTTTTAATAATTTTGGTTGTGTTTATAGTTTTGAACATTTCTTACTTAATGAGAGTCTACCTTAACAAATCTGGCTACAATTAAGTATTTTCAAGGACCTTTAAAATATATTTTGGTTAAACTTTTGGTTTTCTACTTTTTGGTAAGAATGCTGTTAACAAAATAAGTTGATTTGTTTCATTATGTTTCCGCTTGAGAAATTTACAAAAAAAAAAGCCTTTAGAACTTCACTTAATTTGAATACATGTAAATTACTGAAAATTATTTATTTGATAATTAATAGTATTTTCTATAAAATATCTGGATTAAATGTAGATTTAAACTTAAAATGGAAATAGTACCATGCAAATTACTTAACCAATAAAACTAGGCTTTATTTTCCACAAATTTTATTTGCTCCAATTATACAACTTCTAGGTAAATTTTTTAAGTTTAAAAATAACTAAAAATATTTATTTTCACAATAGAAAATATTGAGGAACTTTTTAGAAACAAAAAAGCTATCTTTGTACTTTTTTAAAAATTTATCATTCTGAAGCTTGATTTGGGGTTCCACTTGCAATTTTTTATACAAGTGTGTTTGTGTATATATTTTTTATTTCCTTCAATTATTATAATCTTCCATAGGTTGAAAGTATGGGTCTGACTCCTGGTCATCTCATATGTTTTTTTAGCATATATTTGTTTCTTCTCGTGTGTTCCCAGTTTTAAATGTGCATATTGTGTGTAAAAAATAATAAAGGTTCTTCTACATTTCTTTGTAGTCAACCTCGAAAATTTCAAGCTTTCGAGCTTATAATTATTTCTAATACCTGCTTTTGAAAACTAAGATGAACATCTTTCACCTTTTTTTGATAATTCCTCAAAATCCTTAAAAACATCTGTTTATTCTAGTTATAAAACAGTCTTTTATCTCAAAATCCCACCTGGGATAAACCACGGATTAACTTCAACACGTGTCTCCGGATTGCGATGGTTTAAGTGTTAAACCTCGGTATCTTCAAGCAAGATTGAAGTAAGCGTGTCCTTGACAAGGTAAAGTTTCAATTAAGCTCAGCTCTGTTTAAACGAGTTAAGTACTATTGCTTAGTAAGAAGAGTTCGTTCCCATATTGATTGTATATAGTTCATTTTCATTTACCATATAGTTTCACACAAACCTCAATTTAAATTATGTAGGAATGGATTTACAAGAAGGGTAAGGGATATACTTATATTTATATAATATCCTGGAAGAATTGAGTTGGATAAAAATTATTTAAGTTTTCTCCTAGTTTAATTAGTTTTGCCGTTTTAGAACAATTACATATACTACAAGTAGGATACAAATTAGGAATTTAATTTATATTTTCGCTTAGCTTTGGTTAGTTAATGGTATGAGGATTCTCTAAACCAGCGGTTCTTAAACTGTGGTCCGCGGACCCCCGGGGGTCCTTTGAATGTGCTCCAAAGAGTTAGAAAATGAGATAAAACACAAGTTTAAAGGGGGCAAATTTCAAATAATTTTTGGGGGGAGGTCCCCCAGCCCCCTTTGAAATTTTGTCTTATATTTATAATTTTTCCTTCAAAATTCTGTGGATTATAAGGAACTATTCTCTTCGGGTGTAACCAAAAATCCCTCCATTATTACTAGGAGTAATTGTAAAATTTTAAAATAATGTGGGATATAATTTAAATGCTATTTTTAAGTAATGTTACACAAAGGGGGGCCGCGGTGATCGAAAGTTTAAGAACAGCTGCTCTAAACTAAAGGATATTACAGACCCCTTAATATTGCGAACCTACATTTTCCGTAAATCACGTGTCACCGGTGAAACTTCTAAGGACTCTTGGAACTAACTCACTCAGTGAAATTTACCATGGGATTAAAAAACTCTGAAAATCTCTTAAAAATCCATTGAGTTGGATCATTCTAATTCATTTTTTAACTATCAAGAACAACTTGAATAATGTCTGTAATCAATAATAAAGTTTGGGGACCTTCTAAATTCTGAGAAATCCTTGGAAAAACGCTGGCAGATGGTTATCAAAACCATCATTGCAAAATATAAAAAAAATCTTAAGACAACTTACTCAAACCAGTGTAAAATTTTGAAAGCAATCACCAATATGGTAGAAGAAACAACGTTACAATGGGCTCTAATTACAAAATTCAAAACTTAAAAACTATATAGTACTGTCGTACCGCGAGGAGAAGAGCTATTGACGTCACACGATGATGCTGCGGTTGTTATAGAAACGGATTATTCCTTGAAGCTTGAAAGTAGTAGACCTGTGACCTTGTAGTAGTAGTAGTAGACTTGAAGACCTGTACAAAGTGTAGATGTGCTCAGGCCTCGCCTGAGCACATTCTAAGCTGCTTAAGTTTTAAACTTGACGAGGTATTCCTTAAACCTCTGTTGTTTTTAGACTTTATTGAAGTATTTGGACTTATGGAGTTGATCTAGCGATGATTGGATCGACTGGGGATCAGTCACACACACACGGATTATTCCACTGAATTTTGGGGGTGATGGTAATTCACTTGGCGCTAAAATAAATGTTCCGAGCCAAATCTGAGTGGCTATCTTTCAGCTGTGTACTTCTTTCGATTCTAGAGTAACAGATTTTGGAATTTCATTTCGCATTACATCTGATTTGATTAAATATTTATAATCTGACCTTTTTCAACTGATCTGATCTATTTTAACTGATCTGATCTATTTTAACTGATCTGATATATTTTAACTATCTGATCTTTTTCAACTGATCTTAAATATTTCACCGAATCTGATATTTTTAATTTGATATTATGTTATATGATTTACATCAATTTATCTGATTTTATATAGGATAATTTATAATTTTTTGGATTTATAGTTACAGTATTCATCAATCTTTCTTTTTAAACTCTCAAGTTGCTTATCATTTATCCTATCAAGTAGTTACCTTCAATTTTATTTGATTCAATTGATCTGATCTACATCAACTAGTCTGATCTATTTCATATCTGATCTGATGTGATTTTAGAAATTTTTGTATTTATTTGCGCCTTAAATTTTTGCATCTTGTCCATTGATTTTTTTTTTTAACTTTCAAGTTTCTTATTATTTATCTTATTATGTAGTTATAATTAATAAAATGACAACATTGAATTCTCAAGCACGTGCTATAGTTCACAATGTCACGGAGTTTTTTGAAGAAGAAAAAGCACGAATTTTCTAAAAGTGCCCATTGCAAATGCCATCAAGAGGACTGCCCAAGCAACCGGAGTTTCAGAGTCGTCAGTTAAGAGGACGTACAAAATATACTAGAAAACGATAATTGGAAAAAAGATGGGTTGATCGAAGATATTGTAGACGAATTAGTGATTAATTTGTCGGACAGCGATTCAGAATCTTTTTCAAACATTGACAGTGACTGCAGTTCTAGTGACAATGAAATGTATTAGATTGTATTTAAATGTTATAAAATATTTTTTAAAAATAATAAATATTTCTATATTTTGTCTCTTTACAAGTTTCTAACGCCTCATTTAAATTTCAAGTATGGTGATTAAATTATAAAATTAGTAATTTAAGTGATGAGCTATTTAATATAAAGCTAAATATAACTAATTCACTCAAAATAGCAATCTAAAAGCATACTAAACGTACAAAAATGTTTTATGCCTAAAGGTATTTTCGATTTTAATTAACAAGAAATTTCAAAGATAATCTATATATTTTAATGTAGTTTAATAAAATATGATTATCTTATTTTCATTCGCGAAACGCGTTTTCTCATTCGCCAAATGTACGCTTAAAAAGCCAAATATTGCCGTTAAATTCCAAGGTTTGTAGAGAGATAAGGTTGGCTCATCCGTGACGTCACCTGATGTGAAGAGGGTGCTCTGCCAATGGCAATGCTCGTATAGAGCTGTACGAGCATTGCCATTGGCAGAGCACCCTCTTCACATCAGATGACGTCACGGATGAGCCAACCTTATCTCTCTACAAACCTTGGTTCAATTCATACCCAGCTTCCCTCTTCTTTTGGACTCGTCTACTCACGGCAACCCTGTTCAAAGCTCTTCTCCTCGCGGTACGACAGTACTCAGCATGCATTTGTATTTCGGAGATTCTTTGATACACTTCGTCAGCCGATGCATCCCTGAAGTTGTCCATTGCAAGAACATTCGCAACTACCCCTCCCAGCCCCCCCCAGGATACACCCACTCTATTTTTCTTTCTGATTTGATTCTATAATTGTTGTAGCTTAAGGAAACCCGATCATCTCACAGGTAAAACCCTTCCGTTGCTTCCGGACTGGAAAGCACCTTTTGCGGCGACAGGGGAAAGAAAGGGTGACAACCGATGGGAGCGACCGACTCGGTTGTTTCACCGGTTCCGAGACATAGCGTTTGTGTATTCTGCCGGCGTTCGGCTTTCGGTTGCGTAAGCGTTGCTTTTCCATTCATTCCCACTCTGACCAAAACATACAGGAATGATAGATAGAGAGCGCTTTTGTAGTAATACCCTACGTGACAATAAAGTGAGTGGCAGATAGAAATACTTAACATGGGCAGTTACATGGAAAATAAATCTCTCCTTCTTTCTCTCACTCCTTTTCTCTCCTTCTTTCTCTCACTCCTTCTCTCTTCTTAGTTTCACTCACCCTCTCTCAGAAAATTTTGGAAAAATGGGACCGTCAGTTTTTTTAAGTGTGAGAAAGCAACAATGAATTAGTCAGTGAACAAAATTTTTCATCAAAATTGGTTTTTATCGGTAGTAATTTTAAAACATCGCTTTCAACTGTATTTGTGTAACCCTTACAGTCCTAAGCCACCCCAAATTTCCCATAGGAATCGATGGAAATCTCGAGCAGTCTAGGATTAAAATGGTTAAGCCAGTATTTTTGGGGAACACCGTTGTTTAATTGATCGAGGTAGAAAATAAAATCGGCAAGGGTTGGCAGTTTTGAAACTGTTTTCCTGAATAACGTTGGATTTGCAAAGCAGATGTGAAAATCTCTAAATGATAAATACCTACCGCCACGAAGCCATCTGACTGTCGAGATGATGACCACTCTTGCTACAAAGATAGCAAATGCTCAAAGCGCTCTCTGTATATAACTACCTTATGGTCTGAAACAACTGTGGACATACACACTTAGTTCAAATAACTACAACTTTGCCGTGGATTCCAAACAATGAACGAGTACTACGTCATTTAGGGAGCAATATGACATAAGTCTATTTTTGGCCATTTAGAGTTATGCATCCTTTTAAATTCTAAATTTGACACCGGATCACCTGAAATAAAAAGTTTTGCAGAAAGAAAAAAAACACTCTAGAACCGTTGCTATTACCAGTTTTGATATCTCTACATCCTTAGAGATGCATGTTAGAGCGATTTAGTAGTTTCTATCCTTTTCTGAAAAGTTGGGGAAATTGAGTTATGTATATTATTGAGTTATAGGGTCGATTAGCTTATGGTTAAGACTATTAAAACTTTATAGTTAGTCTGCTGCAAAATTATCACAACTCGAAAATCACACACCTTTACAGTCCGTACCTTAATTAATTGTGTTGACTTGTACTACTTCAGTAGAAGTCTTTATTGGAAGACGTAGTTCTTCATAAGCTTAAGAAACATCTAAAGATTTAAATAATAATGCTATTAACCTTCACCTTAAATTAAAGAGCTATCAATCATTCTTAAGCACTCGAGCTTTACGCATAAATCAGCGGAAGAACAATTTCTTTCCCTAATCTACTGATTGTGCCATACCTTCGCTCGTAAGGCGCGGGAAAATCACTCAAAAGATTGCTATTACTTACTGTTGCTCATTACTTACTATTACTAGCTATTACTATTGCTATTACTAATATGTAGAATATTTTTTAACTAGTGGACTGGATTTATCATATATGTAGAATGTTCCATTTATCGATTTCAGCAATAAAAATTATAGAAACATAAAAAAAAGAGTTTTTCTGCAAGAAATGGGCTACTATTAAACTGACAGATAACTCCAAACTTACGAAGATAAATCGTACTGAAAAAGAATCTTCCTAATATTTCAAGTAAAACCAGCAGTTTATAAATAGAAAAGTTAAGAAAGGATAGTTTATAAAAGGCAGAAAGAAGCAGTTTATAATAAATAGGCTTGAAAATCTCGGGGGTGTGGAGGGGGATTGAGGATCTTCCCCTTCAAAATTTTTGAAACATGATCCTTAAAAGTAGAGTTTCAACTCACTTTTGAACCTTTTGGGTTACACTTAATGAGTACCGCTGGGGGGTATGGGGGCTTTCCCTAAGGATTTTTTTTTTTGAAATTTGACCTTTAAAAGTAGGGTTTTAACTCAATTTGAGAACCTTTGGGTCGAAGAGAGCCTCTATCCGGACTGCCCCCTTTAGATCCGCTCTTGCTTTTATACCAGTGCCTATTTGTTTATGTAATTATATGTATATGCTTTAATGGTAAGGGTTTCCAACTCGAAGAGGACCATTTAGCTTAAAAAATAAATATTATCTTTATGGACCACCCTTAACCCATGGTTCAGCCCTTCCAGAGGTTCCTTTATCATGTTAAAATACATTAAGAAAATTAACGATGTTTTAATATACGCTTATTTCGATAATGTTATTTTAACTACTTCCCATCTCAACAGGTAGTGATAACGTTTGCTTATTTGTCCTATTATGCAACACATAAATATTTTATAGTTCAATTTACACCTCATCATAAGTTATCTAGTTGCAGTAGCAGCTACTGCTCCTTTTCGGCAATAGTCCCTTTGGTTCTTTGGCTAGACTCTTTATTTCGTGTTTACATTTTACATTTATATCAATCAAGTCTATTGGATGTTTTAATAAACCTTTATTGTTAGTTTAAAAACTCTGGCTTGTGCTTAGTCTCTCGCCTACGCAGGATCGTAGTCACCACAATTGGCTTGAAAAGTGTAATTAAGTTCTAAAATTTTTAATTAATGGTTTAACTCTCAAGATTTTCATTACTATGCGTGTTTTCACAGATAGAAATACTATATTGCCAGAGATAATAAAGCACTGTTTGTTAAGTACTTGGAATGACAAGGTGATAGGTTAGGAATAAAAAGATTTGTCCTTGTTTCCAAGTCATGTTTCAATCATAACTTACATTTTTATTGTTACTGAAGGATATCAATGGTTCTGTTTAATAACACGGGTTTTGAAGATTATGTAATTAACACGTGATGTAATAATTTGTACAATTATACGTGGCATGAAAAAAAGTTCTTGCAAAAAAGACAGCAAGGACATTTGATTTTTACTGAAAAAATATGAGAAGCTGTCAGTTATATTTTTTTGTTCCCTTTCAGACATCAAACAGAATAGCAACTATCAAAGGATTTAATACTAAAATACGCGACGTCCTTACGTACATAAGAATTACGGATAATGAACATTTGTGACATAATTAAAAGTTACAAAAAAACGTTTCGATGCTAATTGATATATGTAACAGAACAATTAATTGCACATATAGTATAATTAATTTACTATTTTTTGTACTAATTAAGAATTAAAAGTAAGAAAAACCACAATTTAGTTCCGACTTTTGATTGTTTAGTTTGATATTCCAAGAGGAAAATAAAATGAAGTTTAATTGGATTATAAAAGTTCAATAGTTACGACGTCTCCAATTTTACTTGTGTGGGAGAGAAATGGACATGGTCTCCATTTTAAAAGTCTAATATGAATAAAATATCCTGATTTATTTTTATTTATTCGTCTGCTGGTGGGCTGGTTTTGGCATAGAAGTTCAAACCACTGGGATTATCCTCTCATGAAAATTCCAGTCTACATTCCTCGTTTCGCCGGGAGGGATGGTACGGCGATTCATATTAGTAGAGTTTTACGTAAACAAGGTATGATATTTACAAAAAAAACACATTAACTGGTTGTTAATTTTTGTGATGACGAATGGGAGGATTTCGTGGATGAAATATAAAGCTAGTGGATGGTACGATTAAGAGGGTAACCTTTTCGTAAAAGTGTGTAAATCAAATGAAAAAAAAAAGTTATTAACTCTAATCTTACGAAAAATGCCTGACCGGTAAATTGTTACATAACGATAATCGTACTCTCACATCAGTTGTGCCAAAAATAAAAATATGACAGCAGTATTTCACTGTATTCTCAATTGAAGGGGTTCATAAATACATGAGTTACGTAAAGTCGTCCCACTAAAATGAGATTCTCTCACACGTCTATCCTTAGAAACTTATCCCAATGAGATAAATAAGTGATGTAATGTTAGTAGAAATACATAAAGTTTTGGTTTTTGTAAGCATACAACCACTGCATTTTCATTTTGGTAAACAAATTATGTACACATGAGATATGTGAAATTATCCTCAACTATTTCAAAAATGTTATTATAATAGTATTCTGATATTTGTGGCAGTCATCTCAAAAGAGTGGTACTGAAAACGATGAGATTAGTAAAGTTCTCTCAATAAATTCACAAAATAAAAATTCATAAAAGAAGGAAAACATACATTTTTGAATGAGAAATGAGCAGTGTGCATTCATTACTATCCTATATTTAGTACAAATTTCATTTCAGAATAACGACCTTAAAAAATTTTGTAGCTGTTTTATGATCAGCTTTTTTAAGAGTGATAGTATTCTTTTACTCTCTTTTTATTTTAAACATCAGACTGTGAGATTACAACTTCCAAACTGCTGTAAATTCTCAGCAGTTGCAATTTTGAAACCACATACGAGATGGATTTTAGATATTAGTTCAGAGGACTTAAGAGGTTACTAATCTCCTAAAGGCAGCAAAAACATGCAGCCTCCAAGACACTCAAGGAAATGTCCCTCCAGCCCTGACCGCTGTCGTTTTGGGCCGAATTCGAACTTGACCCAACCTTGCTGACAGAGTTAGGAAAGATGATGTACTGTTATTTATTTTCAGTCGTATTCAAAAGGGATTTTTTGGGAGAGGTCAATTTTCATACCATGCTTCTAAAGTAGGTGTTCCCAGACTTTTAAATGTCGCTGCATCTTGAAGAACCAGAAGTTTATCACGGCACCCAAGTCCTATATAATACTTACCGAGCGTATTATTATCTATATATTTTTATTCTGATGTACATGTTGGTACATATTAACGACATTTTACGTTTACGACCTTCAATAAAAGCTACTTTATATTATTATTATACATCTTATAAAATAATTTCGGCTGTTTTAATTCCCCACGTTCAAAAAATTTGTCCAAATCGATAAGCCTTAATTATTTCAATTTACTGGACTAATAACACTACTTAAAAAAGATTGGCATTTTTTACTTGAAAATTTGTTTGATTATTGTTGGAAAAGACTACACATCTTTTGTACAGGCTTCATACGATTTTAACATTGTAAATAATTTGGTTCCATGGAATAATAAGATAAGAAAGTTAAAGAATAGCTGCTTGTGCTTATAGTATATCCTCCAAGAAATTAACATCCTGAGCTGTTAGCTATGCTAACACAGGTGGGGACCAAGTATTTTCTTTAGATGCAGTTTGTGGTTTGAATCATGAAATAAAGATTGATAGAGAAAAACAAAACTACATTCTCGACACTAAATTATCTGTAAACTCTCCTTTTCTGTTGTTTTACTCCAATTTAATAATCTATATTGTAAAATCTATATTTGTGTATATTGTGTGTGCAATTGAAACTACCTATATTTTTTCAAATGTTACAAAGTTTCGTAAAATCCCATCTTGACCTGATCACGGAACCACTTTGGGAACAACTGCACCAGGATATTATTGCAGTGAAAGCAACGCGATCTGTAGAAGTTGCTTTTCCTCTATTACTTAATTGTTGCGGAGAAAACAACGTGGCCCTTTTTGTGTGTTGTTTTTTTTTCTACTCAGGTGGTGTCTTACCTCTTTATGTTTTACTTTGATGATGATGAAAAGGTATGAGAAGATTTTAGGTCAAAAGATAAAAAAAAAAAAGATTCCATCTGTTACTTTTCAGTCTTTTGGTTCTTAATTACAAAGCTTTATTATACTAGATGCGTCTTGTCGAGTACAGTATTTTATTTGATACCTTCTCTTTTTCAAAATTTTGTAGACGTATTCATTAAAAGTTTTAACTAAATAAAATTTTAATAGGAAAGTTCTGTTTTTTTATAAAACTTTTTAAAAATCAGTAGGGATCCTCATTATAGTTAGCTGAAAACCAATTTATTTTAACAAGTGATTTTGAGAATACTATTTTCTATCTCATCAATTGTTTATTTTCCCGTTAATAAAAGATAATTGGTCAATACACAACACATATTATAATAAGCAAATTTCTTCACGAATATTAGATTCCAGTGTGATGTAATACCGCCTTACATAACTCTTCCGTAAACATGATATTTGAGATAAATTAGTATTTATGTTAGACAGAATATAAATTCATTGATGTATTTTAATGTAGGTAAATTAATTTCTCTTAACCATCTGTATAATTGTATAATTAGAAATTCATAAACTTTAGAACGAGGAAACTCAAATAAATGGAAATTTGAAAGGGTTTTAAAAAGGTCCTATGAAGGGACTAATTATAAATAACGTACAACACAAATCATGGTAAGAACGCCAAGTTGTTTACTTATGTTTACTCCTTAATGGTTACGACTACAGTATTCAAATGGTAATCCCTCTATTCTAAAAAAAAATTTTGGTGTGGGTTTCCTGAGAAATACTTTTTAATTACTGGTCCGAATGACACATTTTGGATACCGAAATGTCTGATTTCCTAAGAGGATTCCGAATACCTTTTCAGATTTAAAAAATAATACACTACTTTTGAGAGTGACTTTTGGGCGTGAGGCAAGAATTCTGATATTACTTATATTTTCTCTATTCCTTTCTTACGTAAAACAGAAGCATCCAATTATAATTGATTAAAACTATTTTGCTTAATCGTGTATCAAGATTCTTTTACGTAATTTTAAAAATCAAAAGACGTTTAGGAACTGTTAGTTTGAGCCGTTATTTATTTTTCAATGTCCCTCAATGTCACAAAAGCTAAGTGAAACCCCGCTCTTTCCCAAGTTTACGTTGCGCTACACCTCGGAATCGCGTGCCAATTTGAAACGAGTTCCCAGGGGAAAATATTCCGGCAAGGTCAAGTGAAGCAAAGCTGGACATTTAAACGATTTGTAAAAACGAAGCAAAAACCTCTCTGGTACAACAAGGAAGTTCAATTCGGATATGAGACAAGATACATTGCCGAGGATATTGAGAAACTGAGGGGTGAAACATTTCCCTGATAAGAGCTATATGACGAAAATATTGCCAATAGCCCATTCGTGTTGTTATAGATTTAATATTATAACCGCAGAAAAATAACAGTTAATGTTGTTCCGCGAAAAAAAATGTTTGCCAACCTTGTTGGTAAATTAAATGGACCTCTAATTAAAATTTAAATTAATTTTTCCTCCACGTCACTCCCTCTGAACTAAACAAGTACTTTCTGAAAAGAACCCAAGGACGGTTTAGGAGTTCAAACCCTCCCCCAAAATTTTGACATAAATTTTTATTGTCATTTCCCTTGAAAATTCTGCTACTTACAAGAAGCGATCCTCTTCTGGTTTACACCAAATGATTACCAAATGAGTCACAGCAGTACTTTTAAGGTACAAATTTACAAATATATTTCTGGGAAAGAACACCCACACTCCCCTTAAATTTTCGACGTCTGTTTTATGTACAATTTTTTATTCCTTTTAAGTCCAGCCGCTTACAAGAGGCGGTCCTCTTTGAGTTACATCCAAAGAGTTTTAAATGAAATGAGGTAAAACTACATTAAAGGAGAAAATTTCAAACTTATTCTGGGGAGGATCCTTGAATCCTTGGATCCTGACATCCTTGAAATCCTGAAATCCTTGGATCCTGAAATTTTGACGCCTATTTGTTTACTTTTTTTACTTGGAATTTCTGTGACTTACAAGGGATGGTTCTCTTCGGGTGTTACCCAAAGGGCCTTAAAAAGAGCTAAAATACTAATTTTAGGGTCAAATTTTCAAATTCTGGTAGAGAACCCCCAGACCCCTCATTTACACTTCTGGTTCACATTGTATACAAAATGTTTACATTAACTGCACCAAGATTCAAATCCTACACGTAAGTGATATACACCTTAACGTATAAAGGGGGTACCTTAGAAATAATCTTAGTACCCCCCTGAAACAAAAGTCTGGTTACGGCTCTGAAAGAACCCATATCCTCTTTTAACTGATTCAAAGAAGTTCATTAAATTCTAGAAAGAATATACTTGTTTTAAAGTATTTCCCTTCAAAAATACTTTCACTTTTCAATAGGTATATCTCCTTTGAGGAACAGTGTTCAGATCGTGTTCGCTGATGCGTTCTTCTTGCAACACGACTGTTCCGCCATTTTGCACTCGTCCGGCAGACGAGGACGTTTTTTTGTCGATTCTTGGGGTGGACATTTGGTTTTTTGCAATCGACTGTCCCCAGTGCGAAGGATGAAAGGACGACAATTAACGCACACGATGTTCCATTGCTTATTTTTTGGCGATTCGGAACCTCTCATTTGTGTTTGCTCGACCGTGAATCACTCGAGAAGAATTCGGGAATCTATGTGCATTTTGTAAGTGATATCTATTTCGAAAATCTCATTTTAATAGTTGTTTGCACAGTTGTCAGTTTAGATGTTGGACACAGTTGGTTAAAACAAAGCTTGCTTAAATGCTTTTATTTACTATGTTTATTTTGATGGTTGTTTTTGTCAGTTTGGAATCCTTGTTGGTACCCAGTTAAGAATGTTCTGCAGATGCTTCCAAATGAACTGAGTGCCAAACTCTGACCAATTTCTCTGCTGCTTCACAATTAATAACATCGCTTCTCTACGCTTCTTTTTACCAATAAGAAGAAAGTATTAGATATTAGATGGTCAAGATATGGTTTTCAGTCCACACACAATCCACTTTCTTATTAGTGCTTAGACTCAGAGATATTACTTTTATGAAATCTGTAGTTGAAAAGGGTATAGAATCAAAAGGTATGGAGCTGAACTTCAGTGGACCAACGCAACGGTATAAAAGACAACTTTTCCCTCAAATGATGTGCTTCTTTTTTTGAGCTTTAAAGAAACTTGATATGCTTTATGGGCATTCCAAAACCTATAAAATGTATTCATGACTTCACAGTCTGCTTTATGTACAATTTATATGACATGACATCTGTGTGTTGGATGAAACGTGTTCAGAAACTGAATGCAGCAGGATCAAATTCGTTTCAAAATCTCTATACAGATTTTCAAAGATAGCTGTTCACAGCTGTAAAAAAGTTTATAAAATCAGTTAATATAATTTAATGGTAAAAAAGTCAAATCCCTTTTTATACATGATGGCGAGACAAGATAAGACCGTACCAGTGAAGCAGACATTACATCAATAAAAGATCAGTAAAATTGCATGATACAGAACATTTATGAACAGATATTTTGATAGACTGTTTTTTAGAATGTACGTACTTTAAATTGCATATCAGTCGTGTTTAAAGTAATAAATTTAATTTTTTTCAAGCACTGTTTTTTATTATAAAATAATTTTTTTAACTACATAACTAAAAGTTCTTAGAAACACCGAAGATCTGCCTCTGAAAATAAATAACGACTTAGTTCCCCATGATACCTTCTAACTACTGAGATTTCTGGTTTAAAACCATAAATTCAAGTTAAAATCAATGTTTTAAACAGAAGTTTAACTTTGATTATGTGTCTTACAAAATAAACTTAAGGAAACTTGTAAAGGATTGCTTTGTGCGAATGCTAGAGAACTTCAAAGCTGGAAAGACTGAGCTAGAGACACGTATTTATAAATTCTACTCAGTAAGATGTTGGCAAGAGCTCTGATTGAGGTCTCCCAAAGGTTGTCATTTCTTATATGGGATTGCCAGATTTTCCCGGAGAACTCTCTGATTAGTCTTTAAGATTGTGGGATTTGTGAATATAAATATGAAGTTCTTGCGCATGCACTTGCACATAAAGCATTCCGTCAACTAGCCAAGGTGACCGGGAGAGACAAGTTATTAATGTAGGAATAATACTAAAATAACCTCTTAAAAATGTACCCTAGTACCCTGAAACGTTATGTCAGAAAACTCTTTACTAAGCATAATTCCTCAAAGAATGTAAATTAATTCCTAAGCGAATCTCTGAATGGAGGGTTAACCTTGTTATCAAGGACGATGGGTTTCGAGAAAAAAAAAGTTAAGAGACATTGGATATTGGAAGAAATCATAGTCTTTATTTAGTAATTAATTAATGAATCAGTGGAATGTGAATAAGATATTGATCGTAGGTGTAGGAATTATGCAATTCTCTGCCAATGAATTAATTCTGAGCTATCTTTTTATTACCTTAGTTTTATAACTGGAGTGAAAAATTATAAACTCTTGGAGCATTTCGTAACTGTTATTCATATGACCTCAATAAGAAAGGGGATTTTTCTGACATTGTTACACCCTTTTCGCATAAAAAGATTCAGACATATTTTGTTCTTGGTTGGACTTAGTAGTGTGAGTAAAAACATAAGTATTACTTTAAAATAAGTATGTAAAAAATATTTTAAAATATAAATTCAGCATTTAAGATTCTTCTGTTTTAGTTTGTTGTTTTATATCGCAACCAACTAACATAAGAAAAATTCAAAGTAAATACAATACATAATAGCCATATTTCTATCACTTTTTACTTTATGTTTTTTTATTTTTTTGAAAAAATGAGTTGTTAAATACGCTTATGAATATGTATTATTCACTTCAAGGTAAACTGAAGATTTAGCAGTAAATTACAGCAATTAGTTCTTCTAGGAAAGATAAGTTTTTGAATGAAATTTCATTTATAAATAAAAAGGTACTTTGGTCTCCCGAAAACTAGGGGCATTACTTATAGGTTTTGTAAACATAGGTAATTTGTCCAGCTTTTATCCAGCTTGAACTTTCCAAAAGTTTAGTTTCCCGAAAACATATATGACCTTTTTGTTTCGTAAAAAAAAACATGTTCAGTAATAAATACTTTTGAATTGATTTACTTATTCATATAATAGGGAACAATAATTTCAACGTGCCCATTTTGATATATCAGCCAGCTATATAGATAGCTAAATATAAACTTAATGAAAATCAGATCAACAAACTATTGAGAACACAAAAACTTTTTATTTCAACCTGTTGCAACGTCCCGTCGCGACTTAATGAGTGCGAATTACCCTTCATTAGATGAGGTTCGGTAAAACCCAAGAAGTTACATGAACTTGAACTTGATTTGAGGACAACACTGTAACACCTTGCGGTTGGGAACATTCTTTTCCATACAATTATACCGGCGGGGTATAAGGTCTCTACGAAACAGCTTTCACATATGAAGAAAAAGTAAAACAGATCAAAAGATATGATCGATAAGATGTTTTGACGTATAAAAAAAGGATCCTTCCCAGAATATGTTGCATATTCAGGCTACAATACTCGTCGTAAGCTGTTTTACTCTGGGTGTCCCTTGAGGGTTTAATAGTATAGTAACAGTATATAGGGTATGCGGAACACACCTTCTAAGTTTAGGGGTTCGGTGTTTTCATTATAGGTAGAATGGTTCATGATTATTACCCCAGATGAAATTTCAGTGACATCTCGATTTTTACATGGAAAAAAGAAAAACTAAATTTTTAGAAGATAAGATTTAATGTTTTCCCAAATTATTTGACTCGACATTACGTGAAAGAGGATACAGATATTGATTTCAACCTTTCAAAATTGATAACAGTCTTCTAAACTTTAAATTTAAATACAAAAAAGGACAAAAAGTCGCAAAAAAATTAATATCAGAAATGTTACCATTTCTCTCAGGATATTATTCCAATCGCAATGTCTAATTGAGAAAATTTAGCCAACTATTCGAGCAATCAACGATGCATAAAATTATTAAATAAAAAATTCCCGTCTTTTGGAAAATTTGAAAAATTCTCAACCTCTAATTCTAAAATCCTCTAAAGTGCGACCTTTTACCCCAACTATTAGCCTATCATCTCAATACTTTGTTAATAGTTTTATAGAACTATATGTGAATGGATTTAGAAGGTACTACATCAAGTAGGTTATAAAGATATATACTTTCTGGTAGACTGGAAATATGTATTATTAAACAAAAAAAAATTGAAAAACAGTTAAATTTTTTACAATTTATTACTTTTTTTAAGCTGCATCGTCAGCGCTAAACTGTTCAATATTTTCAATCAAATTATAGGCTTTTCTAACCACAACTAATTTATTCTTATGCGTCATCTGAAGAGAAAGAAGTAATACTTCAATGGACTCTAACCGCCTATCTGGTTCGAGACTTCACGGAACCAACACGTGACCTGCAAGCTCAGTAGGTCACGTGTTGGTTCCGTGTGACGTCAGACGGTTAGAGTCCATTAAACCTGTACCAGTATTTTTTTTATAAATCCAATGTGCCTAGTAGTATCCTGTTTCAATAAATCTAGTAAAACGTCAAAACATTGAAGTTTTATAATTTCAAAGTAGATTTCCTTCGCGCTCTTTAAAAGACGTTTTGCCTGTGTTGGTAAAAATATTAACTGAAAACAATGGGGCAAATTGAAAAAAGTTTCTAATTTAAAAATGGAATGCCTTGAAGGAACGTGACATATTATTGGCTCATCTAGGGTTGGAAATCTTTCGATCAAGACCGAGTTTGTCCAAATCGGTTCAGGGGTTCGGGCTTACGGCCGGTCGAACGGAACCTCCCCATAGAGTTAACATGGGGTCAAAACGAAAAAACAGCATAATTTAAAAATGGAATGTTTTTGAGGAACGTGATATATTATTGGCTCATCTAGGGGTGAAGAGCTTTCGATCAAGACCGAGTTTGTCCAAATCGGAACGGGGGTGCGGACTGGCGGCCGGCCGAAAGAAAAACCAAATTATTTTAATAGAGCACTAGCTGGTTTGACCCGGCAAAAGCCGCGTCTTACCAGCTAGATTACGCGCCTTTGGCGCTGATGCGAGCTTCGCTCGTTACTACCACACGCTTGCAGCGTAGTTAAATTTTTTACAACTTGTTACTTTTTTTAAGCTGCATCGTCAGCGCTAAACTGTTCAATATTTTCAATCAAATTATAGGTTTTTCTAACCACAACTAATTTATTCTTATGCGTCATCTGAAGAGAAAGAAGTAATACTACTTCAATGGACTCTAACCGTCTGACGTCACACGGAACCAACACGTGACCTACTGAGCTTGCGATTGGTTACCACAGATACTACACTAGTAGATCTACTAGTATAGTATCTGTGGTAACCAATGGACTCTAACCGTCTGACGTCACACGGAACCAACACGTGACCTACTGAGCTTGCGATTGGTTACCACAGATACTACACTAGTAGATCTACTAGTGTAGTATCTGTGGTAACCAATTGCAAGCTCAGTTGTAGGTCACGTGTTGGTTCCGTGAAGTCTCGAACCAGATAGGCGGTTAGAGTCCATTGCAAGCTCAGTTGTAGGTCACGTGTTGGTTCCGTGAAGTCTCGAACCAGATAGGCGGTTAGAGTCCATTAAACCTGTACCAGTATTTTTTTTTATAAATCCAATATGCCTAGTATCCTGTTGCGATAAATCTTGTAAAACGTCAAGTTTGATAATTTCAAAGTAGATTTTCTTCACGCTCTTTAAAAGACGTTTTGCCTGTGTTGGTAAAAATATTTACTGAAAACAATGGGGAAAATTTAAATACATTTCTAATTTAAAAATGGAATGCTTTGAAGGAACGTGACATATTATTGGCTCATCTAGGGTTGGAAATCTTTCGATCAAGACCGAGTTTGTCCAAATCTGTTCAGGGGATCGGGCTGGCGGCCAGCCGAACGGAACCTCCCCATAGAGTTAACATGGGGGCAAAACGAAAAAAAACGTATAATTTAAAAATGGAATGTTTTGGAGGAACGTGATATATTATTGGCTCATCTAGGGGTGGAGAGCTTTCGATCAAGACCGAGTTTGTCCAAATCGGAACCGGGGTGCGGCCTGGCGGCCGGCAGAAAGAAAAACCAAATTATTTTAATGTATAAGATTTTCAATCACATGACTCGGACCTAACAACGGCCTTAGCAACAGAAGATGTTACAGTTTTTTGCCCTACAGAGGTTAACAGTTACAGAAAATGACTAGCCGTGGAATTCTTCTATTGGATCATTTGCAATCACGTGATCCCATACCTAAACACCGCCTTAGCAACAGATACCTCGTTACCTAGCAACCACCTTAGCAACAGTTAAAAGCCCTACAAAGGTTAACAGTTAATAGAAAATAGCTGGTCGTGACGTCACCTGAAAACACTCTATATATAAGATTCTGATATTTGTGGCAGTCATCTCAAAAGAGTGGTACTGAAAACGATGAGGTTAGTAAAGTTCTCTCAATAAATTCACAAAATAAAAATTCATAAAAGAAGGAAAACATACATTTTTGAATGAGAAATGAGCAGAGTGCATTCATTACTATCCTATATTTAGTACAAATTTCATTTCAGAATAACGACCTTAAAAATAGCTGTTTTATGATCAGCTTTTTTAAGAGTGATAGTATTCTTTTACACTCTTTTTATTTTAAACATCAGACTGTGAGATTACAACTTCCAAACTGCTGTAAATTCTCAGCAGTTGCAATTTTGAAACCACATACGAGATGGATTTTAGATATTAGTTCAGAGGACTTAAGAGGTTACTAATCTCATAAAGGCAGCAAAAACATGCAGCCTCCAAGACACTCAAGGAAATGTCCCTCCAGCCCTGACCGCTGTCGTTTTGGGCCGAATTCGAACTTGACCCAACCTTGCTGACAGAGTTAGGAAAGATGATGTACTGTTATTTATTTTCAGTCGTATTCAAAAGGGATTTTTTGGGAGAGGTCAATTTTCATACCATGCTTCTAAAGTAGGGGTTCCCAGACTTTTAAATGTCGCTGCATCTTGAAGAACCAGAAGTTTATCACGGCACCCAAGTCCTATATAATACTTACCGAACGTATTACTATCTATATATTTTTATTCTGATGTACATGTTGGTACATATTAACGACATTTTACGTTTACGACCTTCAATAAAAGCTACTTTATATTATTATTATACATCTTATAAAATAATTTCGGCTGTTTTAATTCCCCACGTTCAAAAAATTGTCCAAATCGATAAGCCTTAATTATTTCAATTTACTGGACTAATAACACTACTTAAAAAAGATTGGCATTTTTTACTTGAAAATTTGTTTGATTATTATTGGAAAAGACTACACATCTTTTGTAAACAATTTATTGTTACAAATTAATTGTATTTAATTAAAAGTTAAAGTTTTAAAATGAAGAGGCGCAATTTATTGACGACCCACCAAGGTATTTTCATGCCAATAGGATTACAACATGTTATATTTTTGATTAAAAATAGAAGATAAATAATTTTTTTACTACTCTACCTTGGATGAAATCTGTGATTTGAAAAATATCTTTCGCAACTTCTGTGTGTTACTTAAAATCTGTATAAATAAGCTAAAATTTAAAAAAAATAATCTAGAGAAGTTTAAAGGAAATAATGTTAGGTTTTGCATTAAATGTCAAAACTATTCATAAACTAATTTAGAAATCAGATTGTCTTTGTTTATAATAATATGCACTTTGATAAATGTTTCAAGGCAGTTTTAAGTAGTGTTTTGCAAGTTCATTACACAATAATTTGTTTCAGTAATGATTAAACGTCCAAATAAGTCTCTAAAGATTTGATGGCAAAGCTTTCAGTAACACTAAAATTTTACTTGAAGGTTGAAGTTCCAGAAGGGGATTACAAAAAACATCCCTTGTAGTAAGAAAACAATTATTTTTTTTAAGTGATAACAAAACAATTCCTGTATTTTGATTTCGATAACTTTTTCCTTAAAAAACCCTAATGTTAGGGTTCAACCCAGATAGCAATGTAGGGCTGTTACAGCCCTGCCGTAGCCCTGCGGCGTAATCCCGTGTAAGGCTGTCGCAGGGTTGTCACGACAGCCCTGTTTACCCTGTGACAGGGTAAAACCGACCTCTGCTAGTTGACGCTTTGTAGGGCTTTGGCAGGGCTGGAATGAAAGCCCTGCGACAACGTCGTCACGTCTAGGTCTTTTAAATTGGCTATTAAACTTTATTTAAAACTTAATATAGTGTTATAAATTAGTTTTGTTGGAGGGTATTCCGAATTTTCTCCATAGTTCTAGGTTTAATATTGCATTTCATATTTTTCCTGAGTTTTTTGAATTATGTGATGACACAAAATTTTCCCCGAAATATTGCACTATATATATATACAGTGGTACATATTTTCAGGAATAATTTTGTATCACATAATTCAACAAAGAAAATAAAAAATACAGAATGCAATTCTTAACCTTTAACTCTGGTAATAATTTATCTATACAATTTACTAATCTAATATTAAGTACTTTGCTCTCATTAAATAACTTCTTTTTGAATATTTAATTGATACATTTTATGGTATAAAAAAACTTTAAATATTCTACATTTTTAAACTTCTTTGTAAAAGTTAAGAAGTTTTCCAAACAACCATTGAAGGAGATACCGAGGGAATTTCTGTTAGCAATTCTTTAAAACAAAATGCAAGAAAACAATACTGCTGTACTGCTATTTGGGATAACATGGTTCTGAGGAAGAAGTAAAAATTAATTATAAAACTCCCTTAAATAAACAAAATATACTCAGAATCCCCATGAATCAGAGAAAGACATAAACATAAGAACATTTTTAATTAAAAATACGCAGAATATTATCAAGAATTTTATTTTAACACACAATGCTAGAAAAAGTATTACACTGACAATAACACAAACTAGACTAATATAGCTTCTGGATTAACATAGAGTACAGAGAGAAATAAGCATAAAAAATCCGTTAAATATACAAAATATACTAATAACAGGATCCGGACAGAGGTCCAGGACAGAGGTCAGGTAAATTTAAATTAGAAATACACTCAAGGTTCTCATTCTTAGAATTCAAATTATGGCCACATAAAAAGTAATTTTTACTGAATTAAAATGCTAAGACTGCATACCATGCAGGAACTTTGCCAACTTAAGTTATAGAACAGTATTTGCTATTCCATAGAAAACTGGGTTAGAGAAACATTTTCAGTAGAAGTATATTTTAAAAGTTAAAATTGACAAGAGATTGTTCTTGCTTAAAATACCACATGAGTAAATTTTATAATTAAGAATATCCTACATAAGGAGCCATCAAAGCATACTGGTTCTACTCATAGACTCAAATCATACTAACTAAGGATACTCATGAAATGAAGGGAAATATTGAACTACATGGAAGTTCATTTGCACATTTATAAATAAAATGACATTAAAAAGAGAGGGAAAATTATCCCCCATCAACTTTTAACTTAGCAAATATTTGTTTTATTATATTTTTAATATTTTTTTTTCATTAATGAAAAAAAATACTATTGCTATATGAAACACAATTAAAAAGTATGATAATTAGGATGCCTTGGCTAAAGGTTTAACATAAACCTTTGCGAAAAATTCAAAGAGTGAAAATACTCCTGGCCAGTTTTTTAAAGAGTATTTCCAGTATTTAAAGAGTAAGAAAAAATTAAAATTATACACTTCGGAGATTTTCATTCCTTACAAGTGCCTTTTGAATCTATTTAAATAATACATATAAAGAAGAAGAAACACAAGGAAAAAAATTACAAGATACATCATACAAAATAATTAATACAAGAAAATAAAATATAAAATAGATAATTACAATTATCAGGACTGGCAAAGGTGTCGATTGCAATATAAAAACTTCTTTGTAACTATTGAAAAAGATAGCGAGGTAATTTTTGTTAGCAATTCTTTAAAACAAAATACAAGAAAACAATATTGTACTGCTATTTAGGATAACATGTTCTAAGGAAGAAGTAAATATTAATTATAAAACTCCCTTAAATAAACAAAATATACTCAGAATCCCCATAGACATAAACATAAGAAAATTTTTAATTAAAAATACGCAGAATTTATCAAGAATTTTATTTTAACACACAAAAAATTAAAATTAGTTTAAAATTTATGGTTTCCATCTTTTTCCAAAATTCTCTTGTCTCTGAAAAAAAGAGGAAACATATAATGAAAATCATTCAGTATGAGACTATTTCAGCAGTGTATAAATAAATATTCGGTAAAAATATCTTGCCAGAAATTAACATTTTGGAGAAAAAAAAATTCTTTCTCAGATATCCAGTCACCAGTTCTATTAACCCATTCTAGCTGACTTCAAAACAAGCCACATTTGTGTATTACATTAATGATTCTCAACCTGTTGGACGTTTTTAAGTGGTCCCTAAATTATAGAACTTTTGGCCTAATAATAGAAAACAGCTGATACAGGAGATGATTATAGATTAACTGATATTCATTTTATTTATGCAGCGTGTTTCATAAATCCAAAATTTAAGAATGTGGAACATTTTTTAATGAAGTCATACATAAAATTACCTGCGTGCAATCCTAAATTTGGATTGTATGAACCAATCACTTATGGCATCCCTTACTATATTTTCCTTACTTTCTTTGTAGGTCTTTAAACATACTTCTGAAAAGAAAAATATTTTGCTCAAAATAAAACCTAGAAATGGAAAACCGTTTTTTATCCGGGTTTATATCTTTCCGGAAAAATTTAAAAATTTATTTAAAAATACTGTACTCAGAATTTTAAGAAAGATTAGAAATTTTGTATTTGATGTTCTTAAAAATAAAGTTTTAAAAGTCATTTAAAAATGTACAATAAACATTCCTCCCAAAGAAGTTTGATTCCACTCAGAAAAAATGAAAGTTCTTAACTAAAAATGTTTACAGAAATTAATCATATTACATTACAATGTTTTATTCTTTAGATATTTTTTATGTTTACCATCACACATGAAAACATAACGCCGTTCTGCAAAAGTAAAATTTTAATGTATTTTTTTTCTTATCCAAATAGGTTTACTTCCATTTGAAAAAAAAATAAATTAATAGAAAGTTTAATAAATATAGTTTCATATATAATAAGCTGATGTACAAGAAGTTGTTTTGTTTAAAAGAATATAAAACAAAAATAATTTTCCCAATTGATTAAATTTAAACAAAATAATTTTCCCATTCCGATTTCAGTGTGAATTCTTTTTTTTTCTCTCACATGTTCTGATGAAAAATACTATCTTTAGTACTACAAGCAAATTATAATCTAATTTTATTAATATTATTTTTGAAATAAAATCAAACTACTAATATTTGAAATAATTGGAACATTGAATCATAACAGATTAAAGACCAAGTTAACAAGAAAACACAAAAATATATTAAACAGAAGACATGAGAAGAAGTAGGCATACAATATATTAGTTTCAATGACTATAGAAACAAATAAAATTTTGTAAAATAATTTCGGTTACACATATCAAAGTTGTATATTATTTAAATGCATTTTTCATGAAATGTAAAATAAGCCTCGATATTTTTCTCAAAGCGATTTGGATAATGGCCAATTTGGATAGTTAAGAATTCTCATAATTGCTATTCTAATGGATTTTTTACATCTGATGGAAGTTTAAGAATTGAGAAAATTAATGCAAAGTTATTTAGATCTACAGTTCTTTTCGCGAATTTTAAATAAATAATTTATGATCCAATTTACTTTAATGAGCTTTACTTATTAGTGAAGCTTGGACAATTTAAACCGATAAAACAATCTAAAAAATTTTGAATTCGAAGAGGCAACATTCATTCAGAAAACCTTCCACTTATCCACGACTTTGAATAATATATACGTTAAACTTAACAAGTTACACAATTTAATGCAAAATGAAAAGAAGATGTTTCATAACTCTAAAAAAAACATTTAAAACTTACCTTGCTTTTGCTCTTGAAATGAAAATATCTTCACACACAAAATTTATACTTGCTCTCAGGAATGGTAATTAAATGGCGGATGTTGATGTGGAGTTTGGATGGACTTATCGGGGTCACGTGGTATGTCACGTGGGCTTAAATTGGCTTGGCTGTCACAGCCCTTTCCTGAAAGCCCTTCAACAGGGTTGTGGGGACAGCCCTTTCATAGCCCTGAGTCAAGCGCTGCTGTAGGGCTTTTCGGTAAACCTCGTTTGGTCAGCCACGGAACAGCCCTTTTCTTGCACTGCTTAAAGGCTTTTCGGCAAACCCTTTTTAGGCAGCCCAATGACAGTGAAAAAAAAGGGCTAACCGCAAGGTTACATGCTATCTGGGAAAGTTATCAAGCAATCTATTCTAATTTGCATGTAAATAAAGGTTTAGTGTTATTATTCCAACAAAAGGTATTTACGAGTCACATTAAAATAATTTGTTATTTCTATTTTTAACTGTCATAGCATTTTGAGCTGTGTCCATAATTTTTGTCATAAATTTTCTTTGCCTTTTTGCATCATTGTAAAACCTTGTTTCTTGACACTCCATTAGGGATTAGGGGGAAGTTTCATAGTTTCAGATGCCCTGACACGTTTGAAATACTTTAAAAGAGTAAGCTGTCTTTTTCCTCATCCCCTGGCTATTTCAAGCACCCCTTATAATATAGTCAAGTTATTCCCTAGGGATTCAGAATTACTGATTCATATGTTAGATTAAACACCCACAATTATAATAACTATATTATTTGATTAGCATTGATAATATTTAGTTTTAATGACAGTTTTTTTGGATGTAATTAGTTAAATTGCATAAAAATACAACATTTCATAGAAACTCAACCCTCAACATCTAGGTTAATTTTATTCTAAATCAAGACAATTTGAATATGAGAATTCTCCCTTTCCGTACCGGTTATCATTATATTACCTCATGTATCACAGTAGTAGGTTTCTTTTATCAATGCCGGTATTAGTCACCGTCTGTTGCCCAAAACGTTTTGTTATAAATTCATAATAACAGACTTCACAGAAAACGCGAAAAACCTTGCACGATACTGATCTACAAAAACGCGAAGACAATCGATTTGAATGATTTCCAAGAAAAGGAAGGAGTGTTCTCAAGCGAGTTATGTTAGCCGAGTGATTACATTCGTTACCTGATGGTGATATGAGTGCGAATATGAAATGAACAGATTTGAGCATAGAGGAGTTTTATGCAATAGAGAGCGCATTGAGCGCTTAATACGAGCTGCTCAGAATGAAAGTGGTATATAAGTCCAAAAATACAAAATTTAAGAAGAGCATGGACTTGGATTCCTTTTAAGATCCTTTACCTGGTGTAGTAGTCGCCTGAGCCAAAAGCTCAATGATTGGCCTGTAAGAGCTGCCTAAAAAATGTCTTCTCCATAGCACAGCAGCCGTTAGGCTGAGCGCGCACTAGCGACTTTTGTCACGGTGACAAAGACAAAATTGTTGCCTTGGCTATTGAAACAAGTTAAGGCGAGCGCGCACGTGCGACTTTTGTCACGGTGACAAAGACAAAATTGTCGCCATGGCTATTGAAACAAGTTAGGCTGGGCGCGCACGAGTGACTAAAGTCACGGCGACCAGGATTACTAGTATCAAAAATATCACTAGAAAACAATAGAGCATTTTCAATCACATGACTTTACCTAACAACGGCCTTAGCAACGTTGTTTTTATCCTCCAGTGATGTCATGTGCGAATGCTTCAATTGGATGCTTCTATTTCCCGCCCCTAACAATAGCCTTAGCAACGTTGTTTTTGTCTTTGTCACCGTAACAAAAGTCGCCCGTGCGCGCTCGCCCTTAGAGTGCGCGCACTAGGCGACGTGACTCTACGTGACTCTTGGCCGATTGCCAAGAATTTCTTCATAGAGATCCATTGTTTTCTAGTGATATTTTTGATACTAGTAATCCTGGTCGCTGTGACTTTAGTCACTCGTGCGCGCCCAGCCTTAGAGAGACCCTTCAATTACTCAAAACCAAAACTACGATCAGTGGACTTATACCCCTTTCATTCTAACCAGCTCATATGCATAAGGAGATTTTTAACAATAGCTCCCGTTGTAGCATAGTGTTCCCATACAAAAAGAGAGAGCTTTTAGCATCTTCTCACGATTTAGCGTAGAAGTAATATGCAAAATTAGAGCTTTCAACGTTATTTCTTTCCGTTGTAATATAGAAGTAACATATACAAAAAGAAGAAGACAGCTTTGAACATATGCTCCGGCTGTAGCAGAGAGGTAAAAAACAAAGAAAGAGCTTTGTAAAACTGCTCCCATTGTAATAAACGTGGTCATTTCGTAGATGTAAACGGAATTTGAAGTGAAGGTTTGATCTCAAAATTGCTTCGTTGGTGTTTTGGGACTCTCTCATCTGTCTCTCTAAAACGCTGATTTTTTACTGATTTAACCAAATCAGATTAAATTTATTTAGGAAGGCTTATAATATAACATACTGTGAATAATTTTTACAAAAAAACCGTCCCCTGTAAAGACCGAAAAATTTATTTAAGATTCATTCCTCACAAAAACCGCGGTGTTTTATAAATATCGAAAATAAAATACTGATTTGGAGTGAAAATGTTTTGAATTACAAAGATTTGTCTTTGTTTTTTCTCATGTGGGTCCTTTTTTCAGATTTTTTTATGTGAGAGTAAGAGTAACTCAACTCAGAAATCCACTCGCACATGGGGCTTCCCAAATTACGGATTACCTATACTTCCCCATATTATTTTGCCACACACCATCTGGGTACGCATGGTTTCCATACCGAAGCGCTCTCTTTGTATAACACCTCTATGGATCTGATCCGAGTGTGAATATGAAAGGAACCTATTATTATTTGAGAGTGTTTTCAGCTTTCCGCGGAACCGATCTGACACGGTGTAGCTCTGCTTTTGCAAGAGAAGTCATTCCTTCGTTGGGTGGTGGGACACGCCGAGTTTCAATAGATTGGTGTGTCTGCTGAAGGTCAATTACACAATATATTAAAAGCTGTTGAGAAAGGATTAAGTCGTCCGTGCAGTCTGTGAAATTGAAATCTTAACAATAAATCGAGAGGATTTTTAATTATTCGAGAATAAGGATGATACGTAGGTAGATGAATTATCCTACTGTTTTCAACTTCAGGATATTCTGTACTGCTTTCAGTCAAAGGTTGATAAAACCCCCTGAAAAATAATGCTTATTCCCCAAATAATTTTTTTTCTTACTATTATAATAAAAATATTATTAAGTATTACAATTACACTATTAATCGGAATTGATTCAGATTAGGATTTCATCCATTTATTCATTTTATTTAACACTGCTTTTTATAAAACACTTAAATATAATAAACCTATACTCAAATTTAATGTCTCGAAACTATTTTGAAATCTTAAAAAAAAACAAAAACGCATAGTACCATAAGCTGGTGCCATCATATGTTCTGTATTTTTTTTAGTTAAATAATAGGCTTCTCTGTAGTATAAACAAAAGGTAATTTTGAGTACAAATAATTTGACAACCATTTTAATCTTCTAGTAAGTTCAGGTGTTGAATTTTCACGTGAGGAAATTATAAATACACGACTTGTTGTGTGTGAAATAATGTGATAATGTGTGAAATAAATTTTTAATTTCCTTTACAGTTACTTTAGTTTGAACAGTTTCTCCCTTCTTTATTCTTTAATCCTAGTTTTGTAGTGTTGCTTCTCTTAATGAAATTTTTTCTTCGTGCTCTTTCAAATGACCTTGTATGTTTCTGTATACAACAAAGGATTTCTCACTGCAACTCACAAGTTATTGCATAATTTCTTTACTTTTCATGACACTTATTTTTCAAGACAAGTTGATGTAAATGTCTTAAAATGATGCAATGAAAATAATGAATTTGTTTTAAACTATTTTTAAGACAAAAATTACAAAATTCTATATTTTTAGATCTTTAAATGAGCTTTTAGTTTGAGTTATTTTTATGATAATTTTTAACCCGCAAAAAGTAGTTTTTCTGAATTGAGATCTTATTATCGATGTAGGTAACATTAACATTTGAAAGGGGGTAGCGAAATGCAATTGCCTTATACCTATAATAAGCCTCCTTATTAAGCCTCCTATACCTATTCTAAAGGGTTTAAGTCCAAAAATCTGGCAACCCAATCCATATGGCAAATAACTTCAATTTTAATGAAAATTGACAACCTGTTGAGCTCCATTAATTTTAGGATTTCTGTCCAATAAAGGGAAATTAAAGCAGACAAGATCCCTAAAAAGGTAAATAAAGGTCTCCAAGATTTCAACACATTACCTGAAATTGTCATGGTTCCTCTTTGACAGCCATGAAGAGAGCTGCTGCAGCCGTTTAGCAGGATACAGAAATCGTCATATATCAGGTACAGGTAAAAGGTTTAAAATTCTCCTCCCTGTTAAGTCTCAGATCAGTTCAAACACTGATTTTCGATGTAACCTCATGTGGAGAGAACCAGAAATCCTCCAACAGTCCTCCAATATTGGTGAAATCAAACATTATGACATCAGAGATTTGAAGGTCTGTGCAGGAACGTTTTAAAGTCTTTTCAAAACTGTTTTCAAACTTGAAAAACAAAAACTTCGAAAAACAAAAACTTGTTTTTCAAAAGAGGGAAATGACAGTTTCAGTTAATGTGTTGACATCTTGGAGACATTTAATCACCTGTCTTGTCTGCCTGAATTTCCCTTCATAGGACAGAAATCCTTAACTTAATGGAGCTCAATAGGTTGTCAATTTTCATTAAAATTGAAGTTATTCGCCATATGGATTGGGTAGCCAGATTTTTTGACTTAAAAACCCTTTAGAGCATGTATAGAGGGCTCTAGATAAGGCAATTGCATTTCGCTACCCCCCTTGGAAAACCATTAAGGACCACAAAACAGCGTTTATGAGAAACAAAGATTTATGAACAGGAAAATTTATCATCTGCTTATTTAACGGTGTAAAATCAATCAAGAAGGCCTAAATGTCATTAGGAGGTAGGAGGGGATCATGCCCCCTATAAACCCACTTTTTTTGCTTGATTCTGGAACCACTATTTCATACCCTTCAACTTTGACGATTGTTATTCATGCGCATGCGTGGGTATGATGATTTTTGAATGATTAATTTTTGGGTTTTATATCAACGTATGCTCAAACTGAATTTCCTCCAAATCTGTCCTGTAGATCTGGAGAAAGTCAAACAAATGTTTAACTTCTCTTAATTTTGAACACCAGTGTAGTTTAATTTTCGAATAAAGGGTTTTTAATATTTTTTTTTTTGTCAGCTGAAATTTCATAAGGTTGAAAAAGGAACAAGTCCATCACCTTTTCTCAACTGTAAAATATTTTTGAATAAACTTATATTTTTTTCGATGATTATTCTGTATTCTTAATAGTGTCCTGAATTTCTAGTCAAAATTTTGTGGTTATACAACTAAAATTCCATTACTTATACAGTTTTTTCAATTTTCTCAAAACATGTTTTTTTGGACTCATTCCCATTTTTAAACAGAAGAGTTTAGGGAATAAATTAAACATTTCTTCAAAAAACCTATATTTCATTTTTTAAAACATAAAGTTTCATAACTAAAAAATTTTTAATAAAGTAACAAAAAAGTTAGACAAGCCTAAAAATATTATTTGAAGAAAAAACACCTTTTTTAAAAAAAACCTAACACTCTTTAGTAAAATTTAACAAATTCCACCTATCGGGTATCAAATAATGCTTAGTAGCATGCCTTGAGTGTAAATATATCCTATTAACTCATTTATTGATAATGATCTAGATAAGGATGTTTGTGTACACTAAGTTCTTTCAGTTCAAAAAAAAATCCTCAAGAGTTGACTGCTTATTGAAAATGACATATGCTCTCACCATGGCGTCCCTCAACCTTCAAACCTGTAATAAGTGGTTTATTCCTACCTGCACTCATTTAAGAAATATATTCAGACAAGCTCGGACAATATCCACGGTGATTTCATCCACCCCTTTAAGAAATGGAACCCGCCCATACGGGTCTGCGCAGACGGGTCCAGTGCTGACCTTGAGTGATATTATTCTTTTTATCTTTAATTGAATCTACAGCATCTCGTTATCCTTGATATCGTTTTTTGGGAAACCTCAGGAAAATATCGCCACTCGTGAAGGTCTTCGGGTCTGATGTGGACCTCCTATGAGTAAGAGAGACAAAATCAAAAATTGTGGTTTTGTATAAACTCTACCAAAGAATAAATCACGTTGTATTGTTCTTGCATTTCTATTTACACAAGATTATGTTCGCCGTCTACTAAAAATGCTACCGTAATTTCAGGTGCGCTAACCGCACGTTATAGGATCTGTCGTAAAAGTTTAGTATGGATGCAGGCAGAGGGTGTTCAAAAATCCTTTTCACGGCTTTTTTTTGGAAACAACGTCTCCTAGGGCCACGGAAGTAAGGTCTACCCCTAGGTAAGTGACCATGAAGAATCTATTGAGATGACTTACAGTGCCCCTAGCTGCAAAATAAAAAAAGTTTAAAAATACAATTAAAAAACTAAAGAAGATGGAACGAAAACTTCAACACAAAAATTGTTGGCAAAATCATAAAAAACACAAAGAAAAAAAGTTAAATATTAACTTTTTTGAGCCTTGAAAAAGGAGTCATCCATAAATTCAGAAACTTCTCCGATGTCATGTCGACTAATTTCAACGATTTTGATTTCAAACACAAAAAAGGCACTTTGGACGGTACCGATCCAGTGTGAGAATTGTTTTTAAGTAGCCCATGTGAGTTTTGAATCACCCTGTATTTGATATAATGAATATCTCTCCAGATTAAATTTTGATGTAGAGCAAAAGGCCTTTTTTGATGCCTCTCTTGGTTACTCTCCCCAAACTTTCAACTCGAAAACTGATCAACAAAAATGTCTCAATCCATAAACTCTTCGAGGAAGACGAGAAGAGGATAACTTATCTTGTCAAGAGTCATAACTTATCTTGTCAAAACGTGACACCTAACTAACAGTGGTTGGGAAACCTCTTCACTATCATCCCATATGAGCTTATAATCTCATATTCAAAAAGCATAATCGAGTTCACCCCACCATCCCTCAAACACAGCAAAGCCTGAAAAACTTATTCTTTAAATACCGACATTCTTACGTAACCACAATCCCAGGGTTCATCCTCAAGAAAGACAAATGAAAGCATGACATGCCTCCTTCCCGAAACTTGAAATCTTCCTTTCACTTCAACCTTGACAAATCGCTCCGACTCTTCTTTACTAACCTTCACCCCTGCTTTGCTATCGTTCTCACACGTGCTGAAAGCTCACTCACCGTGCTCGACCAGCTTCTCTATCAGACACCTTTCTGGAATCCTGTGATGTTTGGTAAAGTGATTAAATTACCTATGAAGTGGCCATCTGTGACATAAATCTAAGCTGGTGCATTTGTATCTTGTAAACCTTTTATCACTCCCCATTCAGTTTATGGCGGCTTTAAAAACTTACTATCATGTTTGGAAACATCAATTTGGAAATTAATTTTTACTTTACTTTTAATTGATAAATAATTCATTCACAGAAACCTTTTTATTGAAATTGCCCTCTTCTTTAACCCCTAATTCTTTGACCCCTGGGTAACTCATATGTTAATTCAATATATTGTGTGCAAATAAATAATAATAATAATAATAATAATAATAATAATAATAATAATAATAATAATAATAATAATAATAATAATAATAGTAATAGTAATAGTAATAGTAATAGTAATAGTAATAGTAATAGTAATAATAATAGTAATAATAATAATAATAGTAATAATAATAATAGTAATAATAATAATAGTAATAATAATAATAGTAATAATAATAATAGTAATAATAATAATAGTAATAATAATAGTAATAATAATAGTAATAATAATAGTAATAATAATAGTAATAATAATAGTAATAATAATAGTAATAATAGTAATAATAGTAATAATAGTAATAATAGTAATAATAGTAATAATAGTAATAGTAATAATGTAATAGTAATAATGTAATAGTAATAATGTAATAGTAATAATGTAATAGTAATAATGTAATAGTAATAATGTAATAGTAATAATAATGTAATAGTAATAATGTAATAATAGTAATAATGTAATAATAGTAATAATGTAATAGTAATAATGTAATAGTAATAATGTAATAGTAATAATGTAATAGTAATAATGTAATAGTAATAATGTAATAGTAGTAATAGTAATAGTAGTAATAGTAATAGTAGTAATAGTAATAGTAGTAATAGTAATAGTAGTAATAGTAGTAATAGTAGTAATAGTAGTAATAGTAGTAGTAATAGTAGTAGTAATAGTAGTAGTAATAGTAGTAGTAATAGTAGTAGTAATAGTAGTAGTAATAGTAGTAGTAATAGTAGTAATAATAGTAGTAATAATAGTAGTAATAATAACAACAACAAAAATAACAATAACAATAGTAATAGTAATAGTAATAATAATTATTATTATTATTATTATTATTTTTATAATAACAACAAAATAATAACAACAAAAATAACAATAGTAATAGTAATAGTAGTAGTAGTAATAATAATAATAATAATTATTATTATTATTATTATTATTATTATTATTAACCTATCCTCTTTCTTTGACCATTTATTATTTCGACACTGGTTTAGAAATGTCTCGTAGGTGAGTGTGATTTAAAAGGACCAAATGGTTCTTTTGAGTCGGGGACTACAAACTTATTGACTTGATTCATAAAAACACACTTGGCTTGATAGGCTAGGGAAAAATCGAAAATCATTCATCGAAAGATTATCATCTATATACATTAAGAAAGATTATGTTATTGTCGATGTAGTTTGGGTTTTGAAAGTTGTTCTAGGTTGAGCTGAAAACGATAATAATCGTGAAGTTTAACGATGGGATCAGATAATTTCTTCATTAATTTTCCTTAGAATGTCAAAGGAATTCACCTAATTTGTTTTCACCTGTGCGAAGAGCGTGTGATGTAATTTATGAACAATCCCTCTGATTTAGTATTGGCGACGTGATAAGAAGTAAAAAAGACAGATGTCTTTACCCCTTCCATCCCCGTTGTCCTTGAAAATGTATCTTTTTGGACCCACCTCTTGGAAATGACCTTACATAACGTCTCTCAACGAATAGCATCCTTTCAGGGTTTAAATAATGTACTACTACGTTGAGGTTATGTCACTGCGATATGTTGCTACTACATAATTGTTAAGGTTTTTATAATAGTAGTGCTTGTCGTTTCCGAAGGGGATTTTCAAAGAAATCCCATTTCTTAATGGTTGTTTTTACCTTGATTTTTTTTCTTTGTGAATACCTCTCCTTTTATTAATTTTTGTTACACCTATAGGCTAACCAATTTTTTTTTAGCATCTATAATTAGTTAATCTCATAATTTAAGGTTTTTAGGAGAGAAAGTACTGATACACAGACAGCAAAGATATAATCCGTTTGTGTTGAATGCAATAACCCCACCAAAACAAGGGAGCCTCAAAACGATAGTCCTTGCCACCCGTCCCTGAATGTATTCTAGTTCCTCATCAACAGCCTCGGAAGTGAATCGGAAGCTGGAGAACCTCGAAAGCAGTCCAGAGAAATCCGCTATACGTTCATTGAGAAGAGTAGCCTCGAACACAAATTCGATCCACCGAATGTAATATCTTTTTTTAATAGGGAAACCTGAGATCTAAACTGTTTGCCGGTTTTAATGAAAAGATTAATAATCACTTCACTTCAAATAAATCACTTCTTGAAACAATTCCGGTTCCCGCCCTTCATGGGAAAACCCAATTCACATACATCCCCATGAATGGTTCATCATTAATAGGTTCCGCGGATCAGTTTGAAAAGACAATTATTTGTCTTGGGTAAAATACTGACGCTCCTCGGTTTTATCTACCTTTTAAAAAGAAACTTTAGGATAACATTTTATTTGCTAATTGAATTTTGTACATTTATTAATAGCTATAAACCCCATTTCAATTTAAGCTCTTCATATCTGAGTGTTTCTTGGATACTCAAGACTTTACAGAAATTACATATTATACTAGAGGTATACTAAAACAAGAGAAATTCGCAATTCCACATTAAAAATCCATGATCACGTATTTAATAACCTCACAAACATATAGTCACGTTTCATAGTTATTAATTTGTTTTTCTTTCTACATTTTTGTTTATTATTAGTTCTTTCTACTACTTAGTATAACGAAAAATTATTATATCTGCAGTTTTACAATTTAACCTCCTTTCTTCGGTGTAGAATACTTCGTTTTATTATCTGAACTAAGACTGCTGTATATCTATACTAAGAATATCTGCAAGGTCTTTTGAGTTCCCTAGCCCCAAGTGTTCAACAGTAAAGATTTTCAAGTATAGAATAGCATGTGGTGCATATGAATACTTAATCTGAGGCGTCAAGTAATTAACAACTTTTTATCCGATGTGATTGATTATTCATTAAAGATTATCCACAAGTTCCAATTTTTTTTTATCCCTAAAAAGCTATTTCCGTGGACTGCGTTGCAAAGAATGTCCAATGAAGAATGATGGGTCCCGAATGATGCCAAGTCCAAGAATGATGGGTACCCGAATAACTATAAATTTCAAATTTTCCTCTGATTACTCAATACCCCTCCTGATTAAAACTCTTAAATGCTTTTGTTAATAAGAACCGCATCGCCATCCTCTTTTTTTAGAATGTTACTTAAAATACTTGCAGAGACAATCCGTTTTCACGGGTCAGCTCCTGTTCCGCTCTTGGCCTACTAAACAAACAGATCGTGCTCAGCTAGGTGACTCACCTTCCGACGACATGAAGAGATCTTGACCTTTTTCGTCACCACCGCCTTTCTCCCCCCCCTTAATCTGATCTTGTTAACACCTTGGTTAACAAAAAGTCACCTTAGAAACCGAAGAACTGATGCGTTTAACTGCGAGATGGTTATTGGGTGTTGGGGATGTTAGACCAGAGAGTCTGAAACTATCGGAAATGCGAGGTCTATCAATGGGACTCAAAGATTTAAGTTATTTTTTATAGAATTTAGATTAAAAATTATTTTTTATGCTTTGAAAATATTGTTATTGTTTATAATTAGGTATGGATAATTTCATGGAGGATTCACATGTATCCAGAACCGATGCTTTTATTGTAGATTTGGTTTCATCCCCTATTTTTAAATTGTTTTTTAGTTACGTTCAGTTATTTGAATACATTTAATGTTTATTTTTAATATGTGTACATTTTTACTTCATTTCAATGTTGAGATACCTTTTTATTAATTTAAAATATATATACCTATAATATCTATGTATAATATAATATCCATTAAAATAAAATCTATCAATAATATAATATACATTATAAATAATATACATTAAAATAAAATCTGTATAGTATAATGTAGGTAATATCCATTTTTTTTTTGTTTTTATATAGAAACTTATGACTGAATTCAAACTGAGGCTTTTGTCAGGTATTCATTAAAAACCTTGTACAGGAAAATCAAAGTGTAACGTACTAAACTAATTTTGCAATAAGAAAATTTTCGATCATTTTCTCGAATTTCTTTTTAAGCTACTTTTCTTAGGTTTAAAGACTAAGAATTTAATTCGTGCCAAGTAACTGCACTTCCTTACACCAACACAAATACAAAGTTCAACCCATTAATCGAAATGCTTCTTTGTTTCCTAAAAAACCTTCAAGTTCGTTCCAATTACAGGAAGGATACATTCAAACATAAATAAGAGAAATTAAACAAGAAAATAAGCAAGCAAAATTTAAAAATTTGAATGAAGGGTATTTCACAGAAGAGTTGAAACCACCCGTACTTTCTCTTCTCTGTCGGCCACCAAAAGGAACACACTAGTCTAGTCAGACGCACCCATTTCTTAGATGGATTAATTCCAGCTTCCGATAAGAGTGACCTTCCATTCCAGATTACTCGTCTGTAGGAGGAAATCGGAGAAAGTTAACTACTATACCATTATTGCTAATCACGCCATTGAAGAAATATGATGTCAAAATGTTAAGGCCTTGCTAAAGACGCCTTATAATTTAGAGGTGTTCTTAGTCCATTATTACAGGGGAAAGGGATACCTAAAAATTAAGTTTTTCTCTTTATCCTTGTCTCGAAATTATTTTTGTCTGTGTCCTGGTACTACTATCAATGCAATAAATATTCCTTTATGCTGAACATTTTTACACCATAACTCAGTAGCATGTGAAAAATTCCACAATGTCGAAAAATCGAAATTATAAAGTAGAGTCAAAAATAAAAATGACTATTATGCTTAATAAGTGGGAATTCAATAAATTTAACCACGAGTAGAATGTGTAAATTAAACAAGATAAAAAAAATTGAATGAACTGTTCTAACGGGTTGATGTCTTTTTCCAACTCCATTACTACTCCATTTCCAACCCTTTTAAAACTCCTAACATAAACTCCCACATAAACCCATAAAACTCCTTTTCCTCCTGCATAAGTTGTTATTTTATTCGAGCTGCTTGAAATGGTGGTCTTGAGTTCTTGAAAATTTTCCGTAACGGCGACACCTGTGTTGTTCCTGTGGAGAAGGCAGTTTTGGAATTGCTCTTACAAGCTAGATATTAAACTTGTGTCTTTTAAGCAGCAAGAAATAAAGGATCTATTCCAAACCTTGTATTTTTGGACTTCTATCATTCAGAGGAAGTCATTTGCATAAATAAAAAACTGCTCAGTGTAATCTGTATTCAACTTTAATCTTAAAATTACATACACCATCATTAGAAAAAGTGTTTGAATGACTTCGTAACGCAGAATGAAACAGTAATTTAGAAATTTAAAGTTTCTAAATAAATTAATGATTATCCTTTGATGTGAATAACAACGGCTCTCTCTTTTTGAGGACGAGTATCTACTAATTTCCCCCCCATATCTATTCAAGAACTAACCCAGGGACTCTATCCCAGAATTATGAATGTTTTTGACCCTCTAACATGTTTCGGAGAAATAGTCCTTGCGACGTTCAGTAATGCGTTTTTTAGCAGTAACAATCTTAAGGGAAAAAACTGAGTCGCAAGAATGAGAATTTTTTCGGAGCCAAACTACCCATTGACAGCATTTTCAATCATAAAGCGATAATCGTTCCATTTACTCCTCCAAAAAAATCAATTACCAGCCGTCCTAGTCAGTGGGTGTTTCTTTTCACCGTTCGAAAACGATTCAATCGTTAAGAACAACGGCTGGAAACCTTGCACTCCTCATAGCCACGAAAAAACTGATTAACGCAAAAAAAAAAGCGGCTGTCCACCACAAAAGCGAGAGGTATCGTTTTTATCAACGAAGCGTGTATGATTAGCTGTAAGACAAAGGTCACTCGTTTTCTCGCTTTTTCCTCTAATAATAATTCCACTCTCCCTTGTTGGCCTCTCGGAGGGGAGTTGAGTTGTATAACGGCGGTCGCCCGAGCGGAAGGGGTTTTCTTGCGGTTTGGGATGGAAGGACGACGGAGAGAAGGCCGCTTAATTGGTTCGAATGGAAGGATTTCGATCGAGTTTTGTTTGGGTTGGGATGAGTCACTGAAGGTGAAGCGAAATGAGTGATCATGATCAGTGATGAGCCTTTTTGAGTATGATAAGGGATTCCAACACAACAGCATGGTTTTGTTTATTTTAGTCGCATGCGATATTTTTATACAGCACCCCTTAAAATTGTTCCATCTTACAAATAAATTATTCCTAAAAATTTTTAATTTTTCTCTGCAACTACTCCCACACAAAAATAAGCAAATTTAAGAGAACACTTTTTTGCCCTCAAGTTAACGACACTTTAGTTGTTTTGTTAGCAAAAACACTTTAACACTTTATTGATCCTATGCTTAAAAATTATTCCTATCCAGAAGTCTCATAATATTAGTGTTGTAAAATATGTTAAAATCTGAGTGTGTTATTAAAAATTTAGAACGTAACACTATAAAAACACGTTTTCTGTCTCAGTAATTTTTAGCAGCACTTTTGCAGCATTATCTTTTTCTGACTCAACACAACCTTAATAAAATCAAAACGCTTTTGTGTAAAAGTGTTCATTATTGTGTTTACTAAGCATTGCAAAATAAAATGACTAACACTATTTAATTTAACATTAATTTGATTAAATTTAACATTATTTTTAACAACACATAATGTTAAATTATGTGTTAAAATAAACACATTATGTTATTTATTTGCGCAGGACCTCACCATAGCTCACTGAAATATTTGAGTTCAAAATTTACCAAAATAATTATTACAACTCATAAATAATCACAGTTATTTGTTAGTTTTTAAGAAAAATTATCATACTTTCTGTTTTTCACAAAATAAGTATCTTTAGGCATATTCATACTTATTTCTCTATATTTTTATCCTTATCCACATTGCCATACATTTGTGGTAAATAGAAACGTGACTAATATTTAAAACTTAAATTTCTATTTTCTAAAGACGCAATGTTCTGTGACCAAGGGATACTCTACAATGGTTAATGCATAATGCAAAACATTGGCGATTCGATTATTTCTTTTGTGAGAAATTAAACCTGCCTAAAAGTATTACATACCTACATTAAATTACTTTAGGTGTTTAGGTCAAGGTATTAGTTTCAATCGGTTACTTTCTTATTACTTACTAATTAAGAAATTTTTACGTAATCCTTTATTTTAACCGTACTATTTAAAAACTCCCTCTGGGGGTTTAAGCATAAAAGTAAAGAATCTCATGCACAACATGCCAGAAAATATTTTGGTTCCTTACTTCTCTCCATCAAAATTGATTCCCTTTCATTACCAAGTAAATCAAATGATTGTTGAATGTTGAGCAACCAATAAAACATTCACATGGGAAGAAGTAATAATTAAAAAAAATATTTGTAAATTGTGGATCCCGAATAAAAACATATGTACTACAATAATTAAAGTCGTGCGTGTGTTCTAGATAATATTTTTCCTAAGTCACTTTTTATTAACTTATATTTTTTGTTGTAGGTTTGAGAAACTACGAAAAAATTTGCATTTCTATGGACAAGATACAAGATACTTTACAATACAACTAAGCAAAAAATTGGACATTTTTATTTTTTTATTGAAAATTTGTTTGATTAGAATAGAAAAGACCATGCATCATTTTAAGATTCATTGTTTTTTGGTTCTTATGGAAAGATTAACGACATAATAACTGCTTTTTGTATTTTACCTGTGAAATTTTCACCCTGAGCTATACTGCACAAGTGGAGATGCAGCACAATCGAGGAATAGGGATTGATACAGATACTTAGAAATTATATTCTTACTATTAAAGTTTTAATGCTACTTATTCTCATTTTCTGCTGTTTCCTTCAATTAATTTTTTGAAAATCCAGGTATAAATTTCAGACATGAAGATTACTGCACCTGAAACGGGATATTTTTTTTTTAGATATTTTAAAAATCGATTAAATAGGTATTCTATCCCAAGCTCCTCCCCCTCGTGGCATCCTGACATACCTTCACGGAACCCACTTTGAGACCATTGTTTTTAAAGCCATAATAGAAGTTATTTGGGAAACAGAATTCAGACAAAATGTTTTTCCTTTCTAAAAGAAATTTTTGAATTCTAAGGCTAATAACTATTTTATGAGGTAGAAAAAAAATTCAGAATTTAAATAAAGTTGTTTTCACTAGAATACGTTAAAGGTTAAATAAATAAAAATACACAAATCAAACTTTTTTCATCTTTGTTATAGTGTCAATATGTGTTCTGATGATTGATTAAATTCGAATAACTTATGATAATTAAAAAAAAAAATTAAGAATACATTGCTAAGTAGTCGATAATAGGATTAGGTCTTTTAAAGATAGTGCAATGTGGCTTACTTAAAACCTTGAGCTCATTCATCTTAATAAGAGAAGTAAGAATTGTTTCTCAATTTGCTTGATTGCATCCAGACTCACAGATCACCCAATACTCCTTAATTTAGTCAGAAATGTTCACATAATGATATCAAATTGATTACAACATCCGATAAGGTGTGAAAATATCTTAAAAAAATAATGGAGTAATGCATATTAAAAAAAATAAACTTACATAACACTGTTATGACACACACCGGACACTTTATTACCACTACTGTCTGGAACTTTCTGAACTCGTTATGACCAATCAGTGCGGTGAAATAAGCGGACATTTTGATTGATCTCGGGTAGCCTTGAAGCATTTTACCCGAAAATTTCACTTTTTGAGACGTTTTTGTGGTGAATTCACCTTGAAATAGGAGAAAATCTATCGAGCAGAACGTGTAGAGATCAGGGGTTGTAATAAAATTATTTCTCTAGTATATGTATCTACATTCGTTAGCTTTCAGTGTTCATCGCATTTTTGCATTTTGTTTCTTAAGATTTCAAATTTTTTAAAGGTTGTGGGTAAAGTTGAAGTTCTAGTCCTGTGATTTTACCCTGAAGAAACTTTTTCAAATATTAATTTCTCTTAATCTTACCATGGATTTGCGTTTCCTTTGGACAGTGTTTGGGAAAATTTGCCTCATTCAGCGTTCAGTGTTTCCCTACTCATTTTGATGTATTTTAGCTCATTTAGATAGATTCATAAAGTATTTAAATGCATGGTTATTTAACATTTTTAATTTTTTAGAGCTACTTCATAAGGATATTCCAAATTCCAGTGTCTCTAAAATCACACAAGTACATAATTCTGTGCTGAAAAAGTATAGTTTTACAAACACCATCTCCCCCTACCCTTTACATCTAGTATTTAAAAAATTATATCATAAAAAATTATATTTAAAAATGTCAACTTAGTTCTCAGATATCTAAAAATGAATTATCTTGTTCTCGTAATTTATAAAGTATCCCCTTATTGTGAGAAACGCAACATGATGGGGTTTTTTCATCTGGGAAAGTCCGTTAGTCATAGCTTTCGTAAGCTGTGCTTCGAGAATGTGTAAAAAGCACTCCGGTGGTCTCTAAGATAGTTTTTATACTTTACAAGGTCCATCGTCGGGTATAGAAACAAGGGAAAAGAAGTCATCCGATAAAGGTTACATAAAAACCCAATTCATGTCTGTTCAACAAAGACGCACTTCAGTGTGGAATGTCTTGTTTGATGGTTGAACACACTCGAAAATGTGAGGGATAAAAATGTAATTATGTAAGGTATCTGTAATACAATGCAAACACTGAAAGAGAAAGAAACCAATAGTATTAGTTTGACTTGAAAAGGGGCGAATACAGCAAGGGAAACAAGTAAACAAGAGCATAGTATATTAAACTATATATGTGGAGATCCAAAGGATCCTTAATAACCCATCCAACAGGTACTAAGTTAACTATGGATGGTGAATATAACTGTCATTAATGAAACTTTAATATAACTTGGAGATTGGATAAGCTGTACTATACTTTTGATCACTGCCACCTTTTAGGTAAGTTTGCCAACCTGCATCATGCACAAAAGAATGCACCGTCACTTGAACCAATTAGCCTATAATCCACTCGTGTATTTCAACTGGAAATACCAACAAAATTTCTTTGACGCGTATTTTACCATAACTTGGACATAATAAACCAAAGTGTCCAAAAGGTGAATCCATGAGCGAGTGTGCCTTGAAAGAGGGAGCCAATAAAATTTTCAAATGACATGATTATTCATTTTCTTATTTCAGCTCCCTTGACAAAATTTACAAATTATCGACTGCTATATGAATAAGCAATGATATTACAGTAGGGGAGAGTAGGGCACCTTGGGACACTCCACTTTTCAGACGTAATTTTATAGTAATGAACTCGTTTTTATAGATTCTATAATAAATGATCCTAAAATCTATATTCTTCAACGTTTTTTGGAATCTTGTTTTCTTGTTTTGAGTGATGCAAAGTTACAGTAACTTTCATCAGTTTAATCAGTTTCAAAATATTTTTTTAATAAAAGAGGTTTATTTATGTTATTATAATTATGTTGAGATTAAAATATGTTTATCCATTAATATTTTAGAAAAGAAAAAGACAATTTTTTGCTTATCCTAAAAAAGTAATTAAGTTTAATATCCAAAGTGTCTAGTGGGGCACCTTGGGACATGTTAAAAGATACCCCAAACTTTCAAAAATAAAAAAAAAACATTGTTTTTATTAAAAAATTAAATAATTTAAGAATTTAGAGGATTATAATTTAGATATTGGATCAAAAAAAATTCTGGAAGAAAACAAAAAATCAGTGATTTACGTCATGACTAAAATGAGAAAATCAGTGAAAAACTTTGAATGTATAATATTATTGATGACCAATTTAGGATTCTTAAGTGTAGCTTTATCATAATTTAGTGTGTTATTTTTATATTTTTTAAAATAACATAAGTTTTTATGCTATTATTGGAAGTGTCCCAAGGTTGGTCACCTGTGGGGCACATTAAAAGAAGTTTTTTAAATTTGCTATTATGAATTCCCTAAAAGAGATAATTGATCGGAAAAAATTTTTATTAGATACGCAAAGGAGCATGTTTAATATATTAGCTGTGTTTGAATAAATATAAAGGTATAAATAAATTTAAAAAAATAATTTAGTAATAAGTGTCCCGAGGTGCCCCACTCTCCCCTACTATTAATAAAATGCAGACGCTTCATTTTATTAACTATCTATGAAGAAACGATGTTAAACAACAATGATGAGAAAATTTCGAAAATGTTTTGTTTTTAATGGTAATTTATTACTTCCAACATTTTAGTTAATTTCTAATAAATTTTCCAAACGAAATAGAGAGTGCTCTTGTCTCTAAAAGGACTAAATTAAGGCAAGTTGTTGTTATAGAGATTGTTATTCGTGAAAGTCAGTAATATCAGAACGGATTTTCAAAGCCTCAGCCTTTTTCTGTTCTTCCACAAATTTCTCCGTTGCTAACTTACGCAGCCCTGTAAAACAAACATTTCTTATTATAGTAATTTGAAATTTTTTTGTCATATACCGTTTTGCACAACCAATTTCATCCATATAATGATTATTACCTATTATAGAGTTGAAGAAAGGGTCATTTTATCAATGCAAAGGTAATGCAAAGGTTTGAAAATAGTGTTTTTTAAGCAACGAAAAGTTTTAATACGGTTTTAGAAACTTCATGTACTTTATTTTTATTCATATCAGTATCGGTTTTCAGCAAGTAACCGGTTGAGGAGGAACGCAATACAAAACTCCACAATTAATAAAAAACATTCCATGACACTCTGGAATGTATTTGATTCCTTCTGAATTAAGCAATTATGTTTCCATAGTTTCTGGAGAAAAAGTGTCTAATCGAAAGGCTGGTTTTTACGTTTAAAGCTTTAAGGTATTAAACTAAACTCATATTGGATCTCAATAAAATGCACATGTTTTTAAAGGTACAAAAATTCTTATCTTTTATCTTATTTTGACATGATATGCATATGTAGCGTTTCCTCCTTTTTAGCAAGATTTTTTACAAAAAGAAACATTGCAGCTAATCTTTATGCTATAAAAAAATGATTTTGATCAATGAATATTAAGGTATTTTCATAATTTGATGTTTACTTAAGAGTACATCACTATCGATGCATGTCCCTCTTTAACCAAGTCTTTTTTGGTTTATAATTATCTGCAATTATTGGAACATTTAAAAAATTTTAATCATCGTATCTATGTTTTATGTTGGAAAAGAATGTTGAACGCGTACTTCAAAGACTATTTGTTCAGACTGAATAACGGCATAAATAGTTAAAAGTGCTGCAAAAACATCTTACTTTCTCTCTCTAGAACTTTTGAAGCCAACATTTTTTGCGTTGTTCCTATTTTTGTTTTAATTCTTTGAATTCTTGCAAACAGGTGGTTTATAGCTGTTTCCTGATCCTGAAATAATATGATTAGATCGGGGAGAATAGAAATATTTTTGAAAACTACATATAAAACCTTAATTTAACAAATTGCACATAAAAGATCCATTGACACAACTAGGAGTTCAACGAAAATAAAAATTCAAATTTAAAACTCTAAAAGTAGATTTTTTAATGGAATTCGTAAAAAAATATCTTTTATGATTTAGGTGAGAGAAAAATAGTTCGAAAATAAACAAATTTTGACACATTATTATAAAGGACAGCTGCATGCATGTAATTGAATACTCACGAATCCGACTTGACAATCATTTCCTAAGCTTATAACAATATCGTTGGTTCTTCCGAGAATTGCTGGGGCATACATCTAATAAAAATAATTAATTATAATAATTTGAGAAAACTATGCTAAAAAAATCAGACACTGGCAGTTTTCTTAATTTTACTTTTAACTCTATGAATATTTGACTTGAAATTTTAGAATATTTTGACTTAGAATTTTAAATTTATTGTTTGCTCATTCTTAGAACCTATTTTATTAATTCCTTAAAATATTGATAGGAATAGCCCCTCCAGTTAAATATTGAGGGGCTTTTTCCAAGCTCTATGCAGTTGGCCCGCCCATCTTATAAAAATTTTGCAGATGATTTTTCATGAATTTTTTGTATGCTTACTAATATAGCCTTAGATTTTTAAATCTCTTTGATTCCAATAGCGTTTGTGATTTAACTAATTTATAATTTGTATGTAATTTATTTCTTTAAATATTTTTTACTTACGAGATTTATCACATAGTATTATTGGTTGAATCCTCTATAATTAGTTTATGTAAAGCTCCCTAAAAATTTTCTCATAGCTGAGAACTGATGTCCTAAGTACAGCGGTTCCCGAGCTTATTGACGGAGAACTTTTAAAATGAGGTCGGTCTGAATGGAGAAGATAACTCTTTTTAGATTTAACTCTATTTTACGGGAAATAAATTTAAAGATCGAAGTAGTTTGGGGGAGAGATTGGTAATATTACGCGTAGCTCAATGTTGAGACCGCTGATCTTGCCGGTACTATCCATTTCTGTTTCACAAAATATTTTACAGATGGCAGCACCACAAATTGAGAGGAATAGCTTCATCACCAACTTTTTTCATTTCGACCAGCAGATATATAAGGGGGGGGGGGCGCCCACCCCGAAATTCTGACAAGATGTACTAAAACGACTCACAACCCTGTTTTTTGGGGGTCGAATACCTCAACCCCCTCTTTTGTGCTAGGAGGGAGCTCTATTCACAATTTTCTCACCTCGCTTGGCTCATGTGGGTGAATTTAGTTGGGGAACCCTATGGGCGGCACACTTGAAAACTTGGGGATTTGGCTCTTGAAAACTTGGAAAATCCACACCCTTATGTGGGGGTATGATTTCGGAGTAAAATTTAAAAAAAATAGTTTGAAAAATAAGATTACGTTATTGGTGAGCGGTATCATAGCCGGCTTTCCATCCATTGTATGGTTGAGCTTCGTGACGATTTCAATGGATTTCTCATATTGCACTCGAGACACATTAAGTTGGTACATGACGTTGCATAGCGTTTCTATCTCCTGGAAAAGTATAACATTATCATTTTCATACGGAGGTTTTCTTTTCCCCAAAAATCACACACACACAAAGAAACCTCCAAAAATTTTTACCCACTCATTCCTAAAAGTTTCTTGACAAGCAGTCATAAATGGGTACTTTAGAATTCCGGGCGCAAATCTCACCGATAGGATTTTCCAACAGTTTTACATATTACACGTGAAAATATAGCATTTATCCAAACCCTGAAGTACCCGTAAATAAAAAGAAATAGCACAGGAAAAGGAACTGCCGACCTCAAACATAAAAATCTTAAAACTTTAAGAAGATAGACATCCTCTAAAATCACATAAACTATTTACAAAAACAATTGATTTCCCCCTTTACATGGACATTTTAAGACTCGGGTAATATTCCGTAATCAAAAGACTCCCTTGATAAAACTATATTTTAAAAGAATGGTTGGCGATATTTAACAGAATTAAACCCTAAATTTCTTGAATCTTTACAATTTTATGAATTACACTATTGGCGACGTTGTTCGAGTTTTAATCAGGCTTCTAGGTAAGGGACCGTTTGAAGAAGCAGTTAAAATAAATGACAAAAAGAGACTTATATTTGTATCGAAAAACCTAAAAGTTTAAGCTTCAGAGGCTGTATTAAGGAAAAAATGACTCACCGCATCTACATCCTCTCTTATTCGAACAAGTTGAGGCAAAGAAACGTCTTTACCTTCTCCGGTTGCTTTCAGTTGTTCAAAATCTACTAATCCGGCCATTTTACAGCACTATCCGATTTCGAAAAATAATTTGAAATGCCTATCAGAGAGATAGTTTCTGGCCAAATGAGTCTAAAATGGTTTATTTGCCTTCATTTCACACTGAAGATTAATTGGAATTGAGATTTAGATATGCGTTTATAGCGCTTGTCTGCTTAGTATTATCACTAGTGTTTGATTTAAATGAATATCTTCAAAAATTATCATAATTTGGTACGTTTACAAAACTACATCACCGAAAAATTTGGAACTATTACTTAGTACTTCTCGGCTTTATACACGAGTTCAACTATTATATAGCTGAGTGGGTTGAACTCTTCAAAATTGATCACCTAATATATTTTTAACAAAATATTTTTTGGTCAACACTGTTTCAAAGAAAGATGGATGTTGGGATGGATTCATCCCGTAACTAGGTTTATCTTCCCTCCATCATTGAAACTTAAATATACCCCATCCCCATTGCTTTTTCTCTAGTAACTTTGAGGTTCAAATCTGCTTAGTATGATCACGGTTAATGTCATCAATCGGATAAAGTTATAAAAATCATCAAGTCTCGATCACAACTATTTAATTTAACGCCAAATGCATTGTTTTATGGGATCAACACATCATTTAATGTTATTAAAATTTGTCCATATCCATTAACAATTTCATTTTTCCAAGTTCAATTTTTACAAGCAATTATCTGCTACTTTTTTCAGCAACTCAGGAGCACCTTCATGCTCTAATTCTAGAAAACATTTGATTCTCAGAATACATAAAGAGAATGGTGAGGGGGACCTGAATCCATTCCAGTGAATCTACTTTAAAAAAAAAAGGTTAAACCGGTAAAAATTTGCAACATTTGGTTTTTCAATGGTTTTCACTAAAATTATTATCATTAAGGCAGTGAGTTTAATGAATATCAATGGAGTCCAACATTCACTGGATAAAAAAAAAGGTAAAAACACTTTTAAATTAAAAACAAATTTTGTTTTGGCTCAGCACAAATAATAAAAAAGAAAGACAAATTAAATAAGAAATACAAATGAATTGCATCGACTTTGACAAATTCAAGGAGCTATATCTGCCTACAGAGGATAGTTATTTTTCCCTCTTCCCCCTCATGTGAAGAGGGAAGCTTTTTACTGGTGATCTCTGGTTTTCCAGTCTTAGCAGTTTGCCAATCAATCAATCAATATTTACAGGTTTACCATAAAATAAACATATACTGAGCAAATTTTTCAAAGTTTATTTTATGTATTAGTTTGTTTATAAATTAAATTTATTTTAGTAAAATTCTGAAGATTTGTTAAGAGTTGGTCCTACTATACTGAGGTAATCAAGTAAATAGTACTAATTTGGTTCAACAAAATCTTAAGCAGAGGTGAAACTTTTTAGTTTATAAGTTTCAAAAATTAAGTGGAAACTGTTCATAGTTTTTTAAGTTATACAGTGAATTACATAATTTAATATAATTATTCAACTGACATGTTTAAAAAAAATCCTAATAATATTGGAAGGCATACTAAAAATACTTAATTCAATCCTTTCACTTTGTAATGAATTTGGTTTGGTTATTGTTTTATGGTGCAAGAATCGAATATGATCATATTGCGCCAAGATAGTTTATAATGAATTAATGCAGCAGATATTTAAATCAGAGAGAACTAATTTAAATTTCTTTTCTTTAATGTTCTAATTACTTTCTTTAATGTAATTAATGTTCTTTTAATGTTGTGATGGCTATAAAACTGTAACATCTTGAAGCTTAAAATTTATTAATAATACAATAAAATACAAATATCACACATGCATTTTTAAGTGTATAATCTATATGCACATACATAAAAGTATAAGTACATTTCATAGTAAACAAAAATATTTCATCACGGAAATCTTGTTAAACCACATATGCTAAAAATTCCACCATTACCTTTGGTTAATCAATCGATAAAAATAGTTGAGATGACCACTTCTTGAATTTGAAACAGCATCTTTCAACAAAAATAAAATCTAATAAATTATATTAGGAAAAGTTGGCATGATGTGCTTATTCCTTTATATGTAAATCCATTTACTTCATCACCAGAATAAAAAGAAAAACCTTATATATTCTTAAAAACTACTTCAATGGACCAATAAATATTAAAAACAAAGCAATAACAAATGATGAAAAATTAAAACCTTTTAAAACTCAAAATAATACAGAATCTATAATTATTAAAATACTTAATAGTCTCTGTAAAAAAAAGAACAGTTTGGTTTGTACAAAAATTTATTTACTTTTGTTTCTGAGCAATTCTTAGGTTGAAAATGACTTAGAAAACCCAAGTTACTTAAGGGTAATACATATCATTACACTGTAAGATGAAGGACATGTTTTAAATCAGGCCTGCACAACTTTAATCATGAAGTGGGACAAATTATACAAACTTGCAGTGGGGCCAAAAGATTGATTGAAAACTAGTACTGCCTTTTAAAAGAGACATTATAAACAATTTAAGTATAGACAAAATGGGATTGCATATTATGCATGTTGGAACAATACGGTTCAAGTTTTTAACATTAAAACTTTAAGGATATTTTATATTTTTGACAGTTGAAAGTTTTAATAATTACTATCATAAGCTGCCTTTTAAAGTATTTTCTTTTGTAAACTAAATACAGTAGAACCACTTTTAACAATCCCTTAGTAACAACAATCAGTAGTAGTACCAATTATAAATATTTTATCATAGAAATGTTACTTTTAAATTGTTACAGTGACTCCAAAAACATGATGTTTTCATTATAGCAACAGCCAACTTTAGATAGAATTCTGTAAAATCAGCTGATTAAGAGGCTTAAAAACATTTTCCAGGATGGGGCCACAATAGACTTGTGATCTCTGTTGTGCAAGCCTGAATTATAGTAAATAAAAGTAAATATACACAAGACCCAAGGTTTGGTACGAGCATTGCCATTGGCAGAGACCCCTCTTTCCATTGGGTGACATCACGGATGAGCCAACCTTCTCTCTATAAACCTTGCACAAGACCTTTCACTTTTGAACATTTATAAAAAAACTATACTGAAAAAACTATTCCACAATGTAGACAGTGCAAACCTATTCTGAGATGGTTTTATGTGATGTTATTATGAGCATGAAATGAAATTATGGAATGGGAATTGATGTCAAGTAGCCTGTATACTTTTTTAACAATTTAGTTGCAACCAACCAGCAAGATTTTAATTCCTATATAAAAGGGAAATTTGGAGGTATTTATTTTGTAATTGAATGGGGTCTATTGCACAAAGATTAATTTTTCATGATCACTGACTTTTCCCTGTTTCCAGGTTGAGTGACCACCCTGAATTAATATACTTTGTATTTTAATGACATGACTTAAAATTTAATTTCTCTTTTTAATACTTATAGGAGGCTCACATTTTTTTAATAACCCTATGTAAAATTATGCCACCACCGAAAGACCAATCAGAGTATTCACAAAGTGACAGACAATTCCATACTGGAAATGAAACCCCCCCTGGTAAACCAATTGGAGCTCTCCCTCACATCCTACAAAGTGGTTTGGAAAACGCGTTATCAGGATTTTAACAGTTGCATTAATGCACTGTAGTAATATATAAATGTTAAGGGCAATGTGATAAATACAGGCTTTATTAATGATGCCTGCATATTTTGGGCAGTGATAAATACACATTGTTATACCACAAATACTCATTAAATTTATCACATTGCCCACCTCACTTTATCAGTTTATCAATTTGCCCATAACATATAAATTGCTTTTTATAAATAGCTCTATAAATTAATATATAAAAACAAATAAATTTAGTTATGGACTAGTTTGCAAACTGTGTAAAGTGATAGTTTGTGATCGAATTCTTCCAATTTAAATGATTTTATCTTTTATTAAAATAAAAAAATTTGTACCTTATTTATATTTATCAAATTAGATGCTGTGCCATGTGCACATATAATATCAAGTGATAATTTTATTTTGTGCATTAAGGCTTTGATATGGAATAAGTTAAGAGAAAAACTAACAAGACAATGACGGCTCAGTGTATAAAACATTAAAATTTTTACACACTGCAGATTTTTATCATAAACTTAAGTATCATAAAAGCAAACAATTATTACTTTTGATAACTACAAAAGCTCAAATTAAACAAGCAGATTTAAGCATATTTATGGCAATCACCCAATACAATCACTTTTAATTTATTAATTTCCTATACCAAGTAATTTTGTATTGGCAAAATGAGAAAATGCAACAAAATAAAATTTAACTACTTTAGAATTTTAATGATAGTTTCACAAAAAAAACTTCACATATTTAAACTGAAGTCTCATAATCTAGAGGTATTAACTCGTCCTACTTTCATTTTAACTATTTCATACAAAAATACTTTGCAAGGCTGTTTGGCTCAAAAGGCAAGTATAGCAAAGATAGCTTCTATTAAAAATCAAATGAAATTTACAGAATACTTTTGATAAAATACTGAGAAACACTATATTTTTATGAAGTTAAGCTACAATGAATTACAAATTTTATACAGCTCTTAGAACTAAACTGCATAGTCATACTTTATGCAGCAAGTGATGGCTCATGGACTTAAAAGCTGCATCTTCCTTCAATTGATAACAGTAAAAAGCTAATACAGTCATAGAATAAATTCATGCATTTAAACTTCAAATTACAAAATGTAGGCACTTTAAAAACACCCATACATATAAAAGAGAATCATCCACAAATTACATTACATACAATAATTGGGAAGGATTTAATGGCCTCATTCAAGCACAAGACAAAGTAAAAAACACATAATTTTTAAAAATTATTTAATTGAGGCATTATTTATTCTATGGAATATAACTATACTAGACTGCAACTTAACTTGACCCTACGACGTCATTAATAAACAAAGTAGTTCCCATCGTGGTGTCTGAATTTTGAGTGAAATAAAGAACGCCAATTTAAAAATATGATTATTTTGTTAAACCCATGCATATATAGTGCTTTTCAATCACGATTTGCGCACCATAACTCCTCCTATCAACCCAACAGGCTTCGTGTTTACCGATTTCTCCTTCCGCATTTGTGACGTACTGGGTTCAAGAAACGTTGCAACCAAGTATAGTAAACATCCAATTTTCCTTACTATAATGAATACAAACTGATATTACGAAAATATTATGCGTAAATCAATAAGTTTCCATAAACATAGGCTATTAAATTGTTTAAAATGTTGTTTAAAATAAGCTCTGAATGATGTTTGATGTCATACTTAAAGAACTGTAGATGATTCAATTATGAACCAAAAACAGTCCAATACCATGAAATATGTAATGTAATTGATGGAGTCCTCTATGCAAAACAGTCCAGAGGGAAAAATTGTGACTCAATCTTTGAATAATTATATTTCTAAAAACATCATCTGAACAAATAAAGTGCACCATAACTAATCTAAAAATTATAAAACATTTTTAACACACATATAACTATTGATATAATTAAAAAACAACTCAAACAAATATTTAACACAGATATGATAAAAGTAATTCAACAACCATGAAATTTTTAAACAATCACCGGACAATTTCAAAATATGCTAAATGATACTTAATTGTACTAATACAACTCTCTAAACATTCACATTAGGTTTGTATAATGGAAGTCAAAAGGAATTCTTGGACATGAATAATTAGTTAAATATTAATACTGAAAAATGACTCACAAATCCTAAATGATAAAATAAGTATACTATGCACTTATTTTGTTCAATTTATTTATGTAGTAATTATTGTATAAGAGTATAAGCACAATATTTGAGAAAATACTGGTGTAAATAAATAACACCACTAAATCATGTGCAGTTCAGATAGAAAGTTATAATTTGAAACCATAAATAATATAAAAAAGTACATTGATTTAGGTTGAAATACCTACAAACTATAAATTTGATAAATATTTAATAAACATCTTATAAAGTAATGGAATTTGACTAAAAAAAACTTAGGGTTAAAAAGCTAATGCTTTTATAAAGCACAAAACAGTTATAATTGGTTCATACAAAACAGAAATCATTAGGATAGTATGAGAATAAATAATTAACTTTGATAAAGTCTAATGTAAAATAATTTATAATACTGAACTAAGAGTAAACCAGTCTTATAAAAACCAAGTTTAAATATAAGTTTTCCCATTTCGATTGGATTGTATAAATCACACGATTGACAAATGGCAGAAAAATTATAAAATAAATATAAAAAAGGAATTGCTTAGGTCATAATTCATAGATAAACCAGAACATGATAATCTACCCCTCGCTAAGAGATGACCAATCCGTTTTTGGATAGTAATCAGAGTAAAAAGCATTCCACAGCACTGAGAAGAGGAGCAGAACGAGGAACATGGAGAAAAGAACCCATCCCACAATCTGCTCCCAGCGCTTGACTCTGAGGTTCCTCAAGCACACAATGCCAATCATCAGGCCTGCCAGCGCACCAGCAAAATGGGCAGCATAACTGGTGCGGCTCTTCTCATCCTCTACGTAACGGGCATACAGGGCTACACCCACATCTGAACCAGCAAAGATGAGGAGCACCGCAAGACGGAGCCAGCCAAACGTCATTTCTTTGAAGTTCTGAAATGTTGTACAGAGCAACATCAACTGATAATAAAGACTTATTGAACAAAAAAGCGTGTTTGGTTTATATGGCGATCTAAATACATATCTTACGAGATAAAGAAAAGGAAAAATTATTTACTAAAATAAAGAAATTATTTCAAAGAATGAAATAGTGATGCTAATTAATTTTGCTAATTAATTTTTACAGATTGTATATATTCATGCCTTTGAATTTCATTTATCCTGCATTAGATTTTACTACTTTTATTGATAAAAATTTCCTTCAAATTCTACTTATTTGATACTAAAAATTTCTAGAATGTTAAGCTGCTTATTTGAGAACTCTTAATAATACTGAACTTTAAACTTTAATTTTTATCATTATATCCAGTCAGGAAGATGGCTATAACTGTGCATTTAATGTAAAATGCTGATATAATTAATAAGCATGTACTAATCATGAACTAATTTTGGGTCATTTTCTTTTTAAAATGCTACAGAATTTTCACAAGTGTGGAACCATATTGGTTTCAAAGGGCAAAACTGAAAATGGTTTCTTAACTGTCTTTAATATTGATTTTAGGTATTGAAATGATTTAAATATAATAATGACTTACAAGTATAACATTAGCCAAATGTGCAGATATCAGGGCATAAACACCCCCTGAGGCACCTGCTAGGAAAGTAGAAGGATCAGACAATGAGCTTCCCAATGAACCTGAAATATAAAGGAATCATAAGAGTAAGTAAATCCTTAAAATTGAAAACCTGTTTTCAGTAGATGGATACAGACAATACACAAGTCTCACCTGCCACTACTCCTCCCAAGTAGACTAGCATCACTCTCCACCACTTGTGCACCATTTCCAAAGGGACCCCCAACAACAGTTGAATCAGCAGATTGAAGAAAATGTGAACCCCACTGAAAAAGAGAGCCTGTTTAGCAATCGGTAAAAACAGTGTAATTTTATTTCAGTTCTAGTTGAAAGCAAAGATTGGTATTAAACAGACTATCTTGACGACCATTTAATTCAGCAGCACAGCTTATTGGGCTTTGATAACGTTTTATAATTCAGTGGCATGATCACCGGGATAATACATAAGAACTCAAAGATTATACTGATTTAAAGAAAATATATCAAGTACAATAACTAATTTTCAGAGTAAACTGTAAATGTGTGTTTTCACATCTAAAGGCTGTAAATATCAATTACAGTACACAATATAGAGACAACCAACTAGGAGTTTTCTTTAAAATGAAATTGTGTTCAGGTATTTGAACAACCAAATGATTCCTACCCTGCATGTATAAACATGTAAGTAAGGTAGCGCCAAGCTTCATAACGTCGATAGGGATTGTAAATCAATACACTTTTAATGGGTACCGGTCCAGATGCACTCAGTTCCCCATACTCCACACAATAATAAATGAAGATTCCTATCTAAAAGAAAAAACATTAATTTTAATAAACTCTGACAAAATACAAATAAAAATAAAATATTTAGTTTCTTAAATAAAAGGACCAATTTTTTTTGGGGAAACAGAAATGAGTTTGTTTTTGTTAAAATAAAATTTAGAACCTAATATAAAATGAGATAAATTTAAGTAGCAACCTGCTAAAAATAATTTAATTTTTTAAAGAGGAATAAGCCAATTAAAATGACTCTTCAGTGGTCTGTCTGGGACAATTTTACTACCGTTTTGTGGTACCTTCACAATTCACCATTTGATAAATAGGTACTTTCACAAATTCAGTTTTAGGGAAAAAGGTACCTCCACAGTACATTTTTGAGAAGAAAGTTTCCTAATAAGCTATATTCTCTTAATTGTTCATTTTTTAGCTATTCTAGACTAAATTTTCTTTTGTTTTTGATGTTTAAAAAATTATGTACCTATATTTATGTTAGTTTTGTACCAAAATTTTCACAACTTTGCAGAATTTTTTCACAAATTAATACTAAGTTTTCACAAAATAGGTACCTCTTAAAAATCCTAGACAGACCCCCGCTCTTCATGCCAAAGCATGATCCTAATTTTTTCTAATAGATGTTTACAGCTGATTATTAATTTTTAAAACTATCTTCAGTTATTTCTTTGGATTTCCTGAATAAAATAAAAAAAAATTGTAACCTAGTTACCTACAGTTTTTTTCTCCCCAAATGTAAGTAATGGGAATTCTATACCATAACATATTCTACATATAAAAATTATTAGAGACAAGAGAACATAAAGCTCGAATTTTCCTTAGTATATTCAGGCAACTAAACAATAAGTTTACATCTGAATGCTTAAAATAGTGATACCTCAATTAAACTGATTAGCAGAAGAAAGATAGGAGGTGGATAGCAGTTATACTCTTCTATGTAACGGCGCACAGTGATGGCACGTTGCGATTTTGGTACTACAGCCAAAGCTGCAAATCGGACAATCCTTTGAAACCGAGGGCGGGCTTCACCTAATTCTCTTGCATGAACCTATGGGAGAGTAGGATTAATATTATTTAACATAAAAACTAGAAAACAGTATTTTAATGGCCAAACATCCTTTTAAATATTGAAATGGGCAAGTTAGGAATAGTTTATGATATATGTATTTAGTAAGGCATAGCTATATGTTTACTGGAACATAACTTAGATGTTTCAATGTTATTAATAATTAAAATTATCACTTTTCACATTCGTGTATAATTATCAAGACCTTTCTTAATTCAAAATTCCTTTGATTTAAAAATAAAAGCAATGTACAGTAAATTTTTCTTAACATTTGGTGCAAAATATCAGAATAACATTTATTTTAAGCACACTTTAATTGAAGGTAAATATGAATGAACTTTTTTAAAGATAAGTTCAATCAAACCTATATCTTTATAACCTTTAATATTATTCAAAGCATCATCTATTAAAGAAATAAATTTTAAGGTTTGCAACGTGAGTTTTAAAGAAAAAGTGATTAAAAGTAGCCCCAAAACCATCCTCTAATTAAGGACCCCTATATAAAATACAACCTGAATAAGGGATATGAATACACAAATTGGATTTCTGAAAAATGGGTCATACCATCCGCAAAAATTCATCATAACTTAAGAGTCCATCGTTGTTAATGTCAGACCATTCCAAGATTTCTTCAATGACTTCATCAGGAAAGTCATGTTTCAATTCTTCACTGGATTTCAAGATGCTCTTGAGGTAGCGAAGTGGTATAGATCCATCTTTATCAGTGTCATACTAAAATCCAGAAAAAATTAACTATTAGCCAAAGAAGGAAATTTCATAACAATAAATTTATTATTAATTAAATGGTAAACTACTTGCAATTAGTGAGAGGCGTCTACACCTATCTCTAGATAAGCTTATTAGTGCAAAAGCATTCTTTATTCTACATTTGTTAAGAACATATCCATGGAAGATAAAGATATCTGACCTAATTAGCATGTTGTCTTAAGGGACCCTGTCAATAGCCTTTTTAGACATATAAACACACTGACTGTTGTCAACAAAGCACTAAATTATATAGTATTTAAATTAAAATACAGTAGAAACTGGAACTTTAACATCGAATAAGCTTGCAATTGACCACAAAGAATTGCAGCTTGTGAGAATATAATAGGTGAAATTAACTGAAAGTGTAAGAATGAAGACGTAGAAAGAAATTTTAATATTTACTCACCTTATCAAACACAGGCTTCCAATACTAAAAAAGGAAAAGAATAAGGAACTATTAAACTTTTGGAAAAAAATTGATAATGCTTTTTAAAATATATATAAAGCAATACTTACCCTTTCCATTTCAACTGAATCCCAATCTTGACTTACAGAACGATGGGGAAGTACGATTTTTCTGTTTCCACTCATTTTCACAGTTCACTGAAATGCACAACAGTACAACTTGTTTTGATTTTTCACGCTAGAAACATAGCAAACTGATTAAGGGGTGAGATCATCAATTAATAACTGAATAAACAAAGATTAGTTGGCATGACAGGACAGACGATAACAATACACCAATACCAAAACTATATTGTAGTTACAGTCACGACTTTTTTATGCTGATGAGTCATTTATAAAAAAGGTGATGCGAGGTGATTCATTTTTTATTAACTTTTGAAAAGAAACAGAAATTTAGTATAATTTACATCCATAATTATTTTAATTACTTAAATTTTATATTTTTAATGATTTATAATAGTAAGAGTAGTTGATAATCGAAAGAAGTGCAATTTTCTAGGCTGGGCAGTTTTGCTCTGTGAGTTAGGTCTTGGTTAGACTTATAAAGTGTTATGAAGTGAAATAACATTGTTTAGTAAGAAGAGGTGTTTTTTTAGATAGCATTTCGGTTTTGCCATGGTAATGCAATACTATTGCAATACTTTGTAATCTTTCTCAGAGTGCTGGGTAGAATAATTTTTTTTTAAAATATCTAATGAACATATAGTATATTGTTTTAATGTATTATCCCTTCTCTGTTTCTTAACATAACTCTCAATTTCTTACAGAAGTCTCGTTTTTTCTGAAGTTGACAAGTTTGGTTTACTCTTTTAACACTTTCGTAGAGTGCTTTTTTTTGAAGATATTTTGAACTTAAGCCTTAAAAAGTGCCTTCAGTCTTTTCTACATAATGGGCAATATTTACACCGTAGGACCTAACGAAGCTCTCATTGTATCAGGTAAGTGTTAGACACCAAAAACACTAGTTGAATACTGTACTATCATATTTTAAAGCTTTTGACCCACTATCTTCCAAGTTGTATTAAAAAAGTATGCTGTGCATTTTAACAGTATTGAAATAGGCTTTCCACTCTGCAAGTAGTACCTATAGTCAAATAAAACCTATTACTTTTGCACTGTCACTTTTGGTGAATCTTTCGAAAGTGGCAGTACTGTGCCAAAGAACTCTAAATCCCCAAATCTCAGCAAATGAATAATAATGGTGTGTTGGTAAGATTAATTGGCCCAAAAGAAAGTGATCTGGTATCGAAGTAACTTCTTAGATGATAGATGAGTCAGAAGTGACTTAGTTTAGGTACCTCTCTCCTGTAAGCCAATGATATGACAAAGTTCAAAATTATGGTCTACAATGTTTCTACTGTTACAGGAGGTTGCTGTGGCTCTGCAGAAAAGCGAACTGTTGTCGGTGGCTGGGCTTGGGCATGGTGGTTGGTGACCGATGTACAAAGGTAATTCCTGCTTTTTTTAGCTTACTTATAAACAGATTTGGGTATTATTTTGTTCCTATAAATTAAAAATTTGGATGCCCTGGGGTTAAAACTCTTATTACACTTATTAGCTGACAACTCTCCTGAAGATTCTTCTTTAAGACTCCCTCATTTGAATGCCTTATCTCTTAGATATGTCACCAATAAAAATAATCTCCCAAATATAACCATAAATCGGAAAATTCCCTTTAAAGAGGATTTTTGGTTAGATCATGTGTTGAAAATATAGATCAGGGTTTCCCAAAGTGGTCGGTACCGACCCCCTGGGGGTCGATGAAGGTTTAAAGGGGGTCGATGGGGAGTCGACGAAGTTTTAGGGGTCGGTAGGGGGTCGATGAAAGTAAAACAGTCATAAAAAAAGAAAAGTGCAGAAAAGACAAAAAAACAGCTTGTGTGTTACTAATAAAATCTTTAACTAATAATGTTGTGAAAAAATCGGAAAATCAAATTTTTTATGTGGTGTAAAAAGACTTGGTTTTTAAACTTGAATGTAACATTTTCAATAAGGTTGATAGTTCTGCCAGACAGATATTTTTATGTAATAAAAATTCTAATATGACTCGTATGTGTAAGATAGGGATATTATTTGATAATTTCGTTGATTGTTTCATTTTTAACAGATATATCTGTCTTTTATAAAAAGAAGTTTAAAGATTATGATTATGGGTCAAAAATACTTTTGCTGGCAAAAATCTAATTTTTTTCATTACTGCGCTTTTTTACTTGTGGCTGAAACTTGCCAACCCTGTGGTTTTTATACATAATATACTGTTTTAGAAATAAAAGTTAAAAAGTTTTTAAAACAAAAAATTAAATTTTTAATGAATCATCAGCAGACGTTTCAAAGCACTATGCCACATTTTGTTTTGTCATTTTTTTTTCGGAAACGTGGTAATCCCGAGTAAGTATAACATCAGAATGTTATTTTAAAAAGCTATAAAGCAGTTTAAACTTAGTGAATCTATTTTAAAGCAAAAAAAAAAATTGCAATTTATTCGTAGATTAAATTATCTCAACTGCGAAAAAGAATAATATGTAATTTTAAACCAAATACCCTCTTTGGCAGTCCAGCATCAGGCACACCCTTTCCATTGAATCTTCGTAATCACCCATAATTGCATTGTAATAATGACAATTTTAATATATTTGTTTCTGAATTTAATAATTAAAATTGTTTACTTTTAATGTAATTTAGTTTATTTCGAGTGTTTCAAAATTTCTTTCTTCTTTGCAGTGTTTTTTATTTTGATAAAATTTTGCTATTTTATTGTAAAATGCAATGCTGTGGATGATTCAAAGATTTTTCCTGATTCTTTTAACTTTCTTTACATACTTATTTTTATATAAAAGTTTTGAGTGATTAATGCTTTTTGGTGGTCTTATATTGTTCACCAATGAATTTTCCAGGTTGAACAGTACATTACTAGTGAATGAGACCGGCTGTTAAATTTTCATTTTTAATTTATTTTCATAAAGAATTTAGTTGGATTTTTGAAAGGGGGTCGATGGCTTGGGTGAACTACTCCCAAGAGGCCGATGCATGAAAAAGTTTGGGAAACCCTGATATAGATGGAAGTATCTGTAAACCAAGTGTTATAGAATTTGTCGAAATTCATATTAGAAAACCTGGTTTTAGTTAGTAGAGGAAAATCTAAAGGGTTGTTGCAAAAATATGTGGTAACAAATAATTTTTAAAACCTCGATATACCTAATGATTTTATTTCCTAATTTATAAACTTAGCTTTAGATCTGAAAATTCCAACTTTACTTCCTAAAAATTCCTTACATATTCATTGTTTATGTTAAATCATACAATCCATTTAATCTCCCTAATGTTTCAGGCTATCCCTCGAGGTGATGACTCTTACCCCTCGTTGCGAGCACGTTGAAACGGCACAGGGGGTGCCCTTGACTGTGACTGGAGTGGCACAGTGCAAAGTGATGACTGAGAAGGAATTCTTATCTACTGCTGCTGAACAGTTCCTTGGGAAGAATGTGGATCATATTGAGTCAGTCATTTTGCAGACACTTGAAGGACATCTTAGAGCAATTTTGGGTAATTAAATAAAATAAGTTGATGTAATGACCATAGAGTTGATTTTTGTTAGCTGAGATATATTTTCTGTTTGATTTATTGTGATGGTAAATGGGTTTCTCAGCTTTATGGCTTTGTCCCCATTGTAATCAATGCTATAATTTTTTTGAGGGATTTTTATAATTTGACAAAAACACATTATTACTTGAACCTTATATTATGATCTCTAAACAACACACATAATGTGTATAATATCCAAGTATAATAGAACTGATCCAAGACTATTTCTGAATTGGATATTGGTGCACTGACCCTATAAATTTTCGCTTCTTTAATGGTTGATGCATTATTGTGCTCAGAGCTAATCAGCACTACAACATTTAAGTGTTTTTTTTATAAAACTTTTTAAGGAACTCTAACTGTGGAAGAAGTGTACAGGGACAGGGACCAGTTCGCTTCTCTGGTAAGAGAAGTAGCAGCACCAGATGTTGGCCGAATGGGGATTGAGATTCTCAGCTTCACCATCAAGGATGTTTTTGACCAAGTGGAGTACCTTGCTTCTTTGGGAAAAGCGAGAACTGCATGTGTTAAAAGGGATGCTGATGTTGGCGTGGCCCAAGCTGAGAGAGATGCAGGAATTCGAGTAAGTTCCAATCTTGAATATTATTCAATTTTTACTTCTAAGGAGCAGTGGGATTAATCATTAGTGTAGTTACAAGAAACTGTAAATACAAATGCATTGCCGCAGGTATCTTTTTATCACACTTTATATTTAATCCAAATCCACTAGCAATGATGGAATGTTAGGATGTGTCTTGAATTCAAAGACATCAAAGTCAGATGGTAGGCTGCTTCTTCTGGAAATTAATATTTGATAACTTTTTACAGTATGATTAGAAAAAAAGTTTAGCTGCCATAGAAACCCTCCACCTTTTCCTACCACAAACATTTATGTAACAGATTAAAAGTTTTGGACAAGTTCTGATTCATCTTTGAGATGACGGTTATCAATCTACTAGGCCAGCACCCCGGCATTTCTTCAAAAGTCAAAACACAGATTTTCCAATGTCATTCAAAATTCCTGGATTCTTAGAAATAGCTTTGCAAATATCTTCTAAATTCCATACCCAACTATGTTTTCCTGTTATTAAGATTTTTGTTCTGATCAATTTTTATCTCTAGGAAGCAGAATGTGAGAAATCTGCTATGGATGTAAAATATGCTGCCAACACTAAGGTAGAAGATTCTCACCGTATGTATCAGCTACAGAAATCAAATTTTGATGCCGAAGTAAACACTAAGGTAAGAAAGGCTCACTTTGAACTCTATTTCTTTTAAAATTTGCACTAGATACATTGTTTTTTCTCAATTTAGAAAGCAGAAGCCCAGCTTGCTTACGAACTCCAAGCTGCAAAGATGAAACAAAAGATTCGAAGTGAAGAGATTGAAATCGAGGTCGTGGAGAGGAGGAAACAAATTTCCATTCAAGAGAAAGAAATCTTGCGCAAGGAGAAGGAGCTTAGTGCCACTGTCCGGCTCCCTGCCGAAGCAGAGGCATTTCGCTTAGAGATGATTGCTCAGGGAAAAAGGTAGGACCTTTGGATGGAATGAATTTAACTTTTTTCTCTAAAAAACTGGGTTGAAATGCTTCTTAAGGCAATAAGTTTTTAAAAAATAGATTTTTAGTTCTTAAAATAAACATAAAACTTATATTAACCACCCTTTCCCTATAAAAACTTAATATTTCAATTTTGGAAGATTAAAATAAGAGCATAAAATTGAATTATAATATTAAAATAAATAATTTGTTTGAATAACCGTAATATGTTAATATGTAAAACATTTATGATTTATTAAAAGAATTAATACTTATAATAGATTTATAACAGTCATACACATTCTATTTATTGATAGTCATTTTCCTAACCTTATTAATTGCTAACTCATAACTGGAGTTACACTCACCTTTTTTTAAAGTTTTTTTATGGAAGTGGTTTTTTTGTTATTAAAACTTTTCTGGTTTTAATAGTTAAATTTTATTTTATTTGAAGTACAAGTGTTAAATTCTTGGTAAAACTTAGTTTCATAATTATAAGTCTTAGTATATTATTACAATGCAAAATGACATTGATCCATTTATATTTAATCCTTTCATTTTACACATTCCTGTTTGTGTCAGAATTTTGGGCCCCATAAAACTGAAACCAAAAATTTTTATAAAGTACATTTTTTTATATGCAGTGTAGTATTCAATTTGAAGTTAGGTTCACTTTATTGAATTAACTTTCCATAATAGTATATATATTCCACTGCATGTATTGACACTATTTTTTATTGAAACTATTTTTTTTCTAATATAATAGGACCCAAACAATGGATGTAGCCAGAGCTGATGCAGAAAAGATCAAAATGCTTGGAGCTGCAGAAGCATATGCTATTGAGGCAGTTGGAAAGGCTGAAGCTGAGCAGATGAGGATGAAAGCTGCCGCTTATAAGCAGTATGGAGATGCAGCCATAATGAGTCTGGTTCTGGATTCTCTTCCAAAGGTTTGTATGGAATTAAGGATGGGTAAAACCAGTAATAATTACTAAATTGAGATGAAATGTACTGTTTTATATAATCTAAAACAAATTTCATTAGTTGACTGATATTTTTAAAAAAATTTATTGTTACAAATTTACAAAACTTAGTAACAGTATAAAAACTAAATGTATATTTTAACTCTAGATTGCTGCTGAAATCGCTGCTCCACTTGCAAAAACTGATGAAATTATCATTCTTGGAGGTGAAGATAAGGTTACCAGCGAAGTTGCAAGATTAGTCAGTCAACTGCCTCCGACTGTTCAGGCATTAACTGGAGTAGATTTAACAAAGGTATTTATGGTATTTTTCACCCATTTTGTTTTCTAGACAGTGTTTAATTTTATCGTTACATAAGGTTTTTAAAAGAATAGTACCAAGAAATTTGATGACACTATATTACTGTAAATACTGAAATAGAAAAGTAATTTCAAATTTCTCTATAAAAAATTACAACTGTTTGCCCTTTTATCAGTTAACAGTTGTCCTCTTTAGGAAAGTAAATGCAACTTAAGTATATTAACTTAGCTTCAAATACCTGTATAAGAATTTTTTTCTTTAAAGATATGTAATAGTACAATGAAATACAAAATATTAAGATATAGGACTGTTTAATTAACACTTCAGCCTGTGGGCCATTGGTTAATGAACCAAATATTCAAACCTGATATGTAACATTGTCTCCTTATTTTATGCTAAAAAGTAATTAAAATATTTTGAAAGCTAAAACTTTCTAAAATCCGAGTCGTTGCATCAAATGCTTCTCCAAATCATTCTAAAAAGTTTCCATACTCTCCCCATTAGTTTGAGAGAAGATAATGCTACTATTAACTGATTGCTCAGGTTTCCATACCCATTTCTCTTTCAATTGAAGAAAATTACAGCTTAAATTCAATCAATTACTCTCATATTTAACAATTTAAAAATTGTCTAATTCTATGTTTTAGGTTGTGACCAAAGTGATGGCTAGCAAATAGAAAATCATTGACGTATGAATCCACATCAAGCACTCAATGAGCTCTATTTTATCATCTCTATTTTTCTGTACATATTGTATGCCATTGCTTGTTGATTTTAATGCACCTTACTCTCAATGATTTTGTATCCATCTTGTAAAAATATTTTGCTGTGACTTGTGACTTTAGTTGCTAATGTTTTTAGATTTTAAATTATCTTTAGGGGTCAGCAATTTTTTTTTTTTTTTTGTCAATTTTAGTTTATCAGGTCATCATAGTTGACTTGTCTTGTAAATTAGAAAACTGCTCTTGAAAGATTTTGTAAGATTTTTTTCTGTAAATATTTTTTTCTGTGTGTACGTGTACCCTATTACAGCAACTCTCCGTATTAAAAAAACTAAAAAATTAAATACAAATCAAGTAGTACAATCATTAAACTAAACATCAGAATAAATTAAATTATCCTTTTTATATCTGCACCTTGGTCTATATATATAAAAAAAAGAGCATTCATCCTTCCAATTGATGTGAAATTAGCCTTATGGGGTCAATGGTTTGGCCAAGCTTCAACATTCAAAAATGTCTAAATTAGTGAAAAAACCACATGGTTAAAAATTAACGTTGAGTCATGTTCTTTAAAACTTTATCTTCATGCTAAAGGGTACCATTTTCTGGAGAAGTTAACATTTTATTAATATTTCCTAAGATTAAATACAACATTTTTCAACCATGTAATCAATTCTAAATTTGTAAATTGTTGGTAGAATTTTTCCTATAGTTAGGAGTTTCCAATTTTATTTCAATGATGTATAATTTTATATTAAGTTGTGGTAGTTTCGTTTTCAGCTTTCCTAACTAAACATTCAAATGCGTATGGATATGACAAATTTGACAATGCATAATCTTGCTGCAATTATTTGGTGACCCCTAAAGAATTGCTCTTGTAGAAGTGTATTTTTGGACACACAGAAACTTATTTTCTGTATTAATTTAATGTATTATTTTACCTATAAATGATTGAGATGTTAATAAATCCTATCCCAGTTGCAGTGGATGTATTAAATATTTTTTACCAAGTTTTTCATTATTTTTAACTTTCTTTGACATCCCTGTTTTTACTCTAAAATACATAGGAATAAAGTTCAGTTTACTGATGGTTAAGTATAATCCTACCCAATATGAAAAAAGTACATGTAACTCTTTCATTGCAGCTGCCAATTTACTACCAACAACTTCTATTATATTTAGAATGATCCAATTTAAAAATGATCATGTGCAAGTTCTTGCATTTTAAAACTGTTCTATTTTTGAATGTGCTTATGCTTGTAGTTTACTATTCATTCATGCTTAGGAGCCACAGTGCTTTTATTTCCACTGTGGTTGCCCTTTTTATAAGGTAAACATTATTTTATACATTGAAAAACTCAGTTATTTTAAACAGCAAGAGGGATGACCAATTTATTGCTTTCCTTGAAAGACGTCTGTAAAATATGTTCACATTGCTGCCTTTTCATTTGAATCTCTCATAACTTTTACTTATTAGTTATTTATGATCAAGTATAAAAATATTAATTCTCTAAGAACAAATCATCAGTAATAGTTTTTTCTTTGTAAAAATGTTATATTTTCATGAACTATAATATATAAGTTTCACAGCTTTCATTTATAAGCTTTTTTGCTAGAGTTATTTGAAAAGATGTTTTATTTTCACCATAATATTTTATTTACCTCAAGGTTTATGTAGTTTATTTTTATATAACTTACTTTAATGTATTTTTCCTATTTTAAAAATGTGATTCTTTCAAAGCTACCATTCTCTTATGAATGTTACTGAGTATTATCTCCAAGCATCTTCAAGCTCTGTAGAAAACAAGTTGGTTTCCTATAGAGTGGCAAATTATAACAAACAATGTAATTGGAATAGGTACTCAGTTACGATTACTTTAAAATAATCCCATCTTGTCTCTTGAAAACTAATTGTTTGTTTATTAGAGCTTTGAGTGTATTTCTTATACTTAAATTCATATGTTGGAGTAAGAAATTTTTTAATCACACCAAGTATATTGTAAAGTTTCAAACACAAATACCCCCTTTTATTAGTTCCTTTTTGTCTCTTGATTTAGTTTTATAAGTCTATTTGTGCACATTCAAATTTTTGACAGTGAAGCATACCTGAGTAAATTTTTAAATTGATTGAATTTGAAGTTCTTTGACTTAAAATATTAATTTATCACTACATATTTAAAAAACACAACTTAAAAATATATTTCTAATCAAGCCTTTTTAAATACTAAAGATGGTAGTTATATCTAGTAAGTGTTAAAACTGTATAAATGTTGTAAAAGATTAGTATATTGCCTGCACATAATGTGTTAACAGATATTATTGAAGTATAGAATGAAAAGTTGCATCCTTTTTTGTGCCTGAAATGCCATACGGTATCATCATTCAAAAACCCAAAATAAATTCCTAGTCCTTTGTCATTGAATTTCAATCATGTAGAAGTTGTTTTTATAAATGTTATTAAATGGTTGTGCAAAACAAGGGTATGACAATCACATGTAATCTCATTTTTTAACAGAAATTTTATAGTTCCTTTCTTTAAGTTTGATACAGATTTATTTATGTAACTCCAGATTTAGTGTTAATACGAACTTAGCTCAGTCATGAAAACTGAAGCAAGAAAATACTTTTGATTCAGGTTTTAAAAATTAGGCAATTTTGTTATTAGTTGAAGAACAGCTTATACCTAAGATTATTGTATCGATATTGAAAACAAGAGACTGATTTTTGAAGTTCATTCAAGTAAACCATAGCAGAAGTGGAATTTGTATACGAATTTAAATTTCTACTTCACTTGTTATACCCAAAACATGTAAACAGTGCTATTTACCTATGTTATTTTTTGTTTGGTGCTTGTTTTTTCATATGCCATATTTTTGTTGAATGGGTTTGAAGTTGATTGAAAATTTCGATCTAGTCTCTTAATAGAGATGCCTAATTAAGAAAGGTACTTGTTACTTTTAAAACCAAAAATTTTTTGATCAGAGTTTTTTTTACTTAATTTTGTGTATAGTGCAGATAGAGTAGAGGTGCATAATTATTAAGTATCTGAAAGTATTAATACAAGTGAATTTTTAAATGTTTGCATTTAACTGTTTACTTGGTTGAAAATATGTTCATGTGTTTAGTATTTTCTTTTGTGATATACATTACAGGGACTTTTTAACTTTTGTCAACTTGTTGGGACTTGACCAATTTAAGCAAAATAAAAAAAAGCATCTGTAAACTGGTAGATACCAATCTATTTTGACATTTGCCCAATATATTTATACCCTTTTATATATTTCATTGATTGAAAATACTGAAAACATGTACAAGTTTTTCCAGTTTTATGTACAGTGCCTTGCAAGCTTTTATATGTATTTCAAACAGCATTATTAAACACTTGTTTCATGTGTGTATCTATATTGTTTGTTTATTATTTTTGAAATTTTCACAGCCTACTTATTTTTGAAAGTAATAGGTGAATAGAAAAGGTTTTTTCTAATGCTTAGCTTAGAAAAAGTTTAGTTGGCAACAATGGAGAAAAATGCCTTTCCAAATTATGAATGACTAATTTAATAATTTAACAATGTTTCTGTTTATGAAATCAAGTAGTTCTACCAAACACAATTCTAAATATGTAACAATTTTCAGCACCGTTTTGTATAAAACTGTCCCCTGGGAAATTTTTTTAATTTGTGCATTTTTAACTGTCACATTCTATGATTTATTTCGTATTTTGGGGAGATGAAATCTTACTCTCTGGTAGTTCTCAAGTTAATAATTCTGAAAAACTTGTGAGCATTTGCCATTAAAATTCATTTTATCCTTTCATGTTATAAGATCCATCTTCTATGGTAGGTATTACTCACAAGTTGTACCTTGATGCATGGATTCATGTGTAAAGAATATTTTAATTTGAGTGTCAAGACATTGAATTCTAAACTGTGGATTGACTTTAATTGTGTTTTATTAAACACTCAATTATTACAACAACAACAATACTTAAAACAGTATGAGACATTTAAGCTACTTATACAAAAAGCCAAACCAGTACCAAAACACACAAATAGGATGACAAATGAAAGATATAAGCACTTGGGTACAAATTTTTCCCCCATAGTCATAAATAACCGAGTAGTGAACAAATATACAATTCTAAAATAAAATTGTGTGGTAATTATGTTTAAATATGTTGTTTTAAAGTACATTCATGTAAATATCTCCATCAATCCTTATTGCTGATTTGGTTTGTAAAAACCTAGCAGCTGTACAATGAAGTAATGAGAAATTGAAGAATAAAATACCTTCACTAGTAAAAAGTAATATACAGGAAAAACAATGAGTAAAATGACAAAGTTCTGAATTTCATGAAGCAACTCTAATCATTTAAGTTTATTTCAGTAAGGGACATCATAGATAGTTTGTGATTCCAAATCCCCCCCCCCCCAAAAAAAAAGAAAACGTTTAAAAGCAAGTTTATTTTTATTCAAACATGGTGTTCTCAAGGTAGACTTGTTCTTAATTCAAGCTTGGAATTGTTATTTCATCGTTATTTATTTTCGAAGTTGTTTTTGTCTTAGATAACATTTTTTAGCAAATTAAAATCATTACATGCCTGCTACTTTCTGCAAGGGAAGTAATTCTAGATTCGATTTCATTATTGGAATTTTCATGTCCTAATAAATTAATTCTTCCAGCATTTAAAAGGCAGGTCAATTACTCCAGGTTTTTAAAGTTTTGAATACATGGCATATCCAAGTTATATAGATAGCCAAGGCCAACCGCAACTACACTGGCCTAAAAGTTCTGAATGTTCTTATGTAACTTTTACACTAATAATATAAATAAGAAAACACATGGTTACTTGATATGCTATTATTTCCTGTCACAAGCACCTTAAATTCTTAAAATGGTATTAGCCTGTGGAAATATGTAGTAACCAGGGTAAACTGGATCTTGTAAAAGCTCTAGCTTTAAATGAGTTTCATATGATGAAAAGCACAAAATTATGGCACACGGGAGGTTACCCAATCTTTTAACTCTTATGAAACAGAGGTCGGCAAAATTTGGAACAAGTATATGCTCGGCGGGACAGGTTACATCTCTCTCAAAGCTCTATAAAAATGGTTTTAAATGCAGGGTATATTAAAAATGAAGTTTATCTGAACCACACACATAAAGAAGATGAAATAAATTCCATTAGGGCCAATTCTTGCCATTACCAAGACAAAAATGTACATAAAAGTATTGCTTACAAATTTCTTTGGGATCATCCAAAGTTTGCCGACCTCATGGGCAAGCTACACTACACGACGTGCCTTCGCTAAATCGTCATATAAAAAAAATAAGTCGTCTTCACTCCTTAGACGAAGACAAAGTCCGGCCGTTCACCGTCGCATCGTTCCTGTGTTCCGACCCGGACCCACCGTCCGTGGCAGCGAGGGTTGGGGACGAAGGTCCAGCGCGTGGGCTTACCGTCCACCCCGTGTCCGTTGCAGCGGTAGCCCAAGTGACCGCGCATGGCGGCTTCTTCGCAGCTCACGCACACTTTGGCTCCCTTGACCAGTTGAGGGGATTCGCAGGCCTTGCGGACCTTGGTCAGTTCGAAGAGCACGCAGTACCTGAGGGAAGAAGGGTTTGATTATGGTATGAATAGGGCGATTCACTTCAATGATTCGAAATATTTTTCCAATTTTAAAAATAAAGATTAGACCACCAATAGTCAAACCTCTGGATCATTCCTGCCTATTGCAATTCAATTCGTATAACCTCTCGGCCTTTCTATTGGGAGGATGCCCTACTGACTTCTTTATTTACACCCATCAGCCAATCGAAATAAATACCATTGAAAAGGTTTCTAGTGCATAAACCTTTTGATAGGGTCTCTACAGCCAAGTTATCCCCGGTCCTAACCATGGGCGGATTTATGTAGTGGACCCGGACCCTGGGGGGGGGGCAAGCTGTCCTTGATGGCTGTGGAAACCTGATTTTTCCTTACAAAAATGAATTTTTTTTTCAAAAAGTTAGGGGGGCTTTGCCCCCAGGACCCCCATAAAACCGCCCATGGTCCTAACTTTGCGTTTAGAAGAATGTTGCGCTAAGGTAGTAGAGGTCAATAGAAAAAACCAAATATTGTTAGGTTCTATAGGTAAGTAAGTATAAGTTACTTAAACTTACTCCTTGCTGCCATCTTTGTCTGGATTCTTGGGGTACTTCAGCCTCAAGTTCTTCCTGATATCTGCGCTATCGTTGACAGTTCTGGCATGAGAGAACTTTCCTGGAACCAGCAGTGCCATTTCTGTGGAAGAAATTTCGGTCAAATCTTCATAATGTTAGTGCTATTTATTACTTTTTATGAAAATTATATTGTTTTAGGTATCATTTTATCACTGGATACAGCGATTACTTATTCTCAATTAATAAATGATAGCCTTTTCACAAACATAAAAATATATTAAATCTTAGACTTCTATGTTTTCCTTCTCCATATTTTTTAATTGAAAGAAATATAACTTTGTAAATAAATTAATATTTAAATTGATGTCTTATTATATATTTTAAGATTTTTTTTTGCTCGAAATGGACTTGTACAATAACTTGTGGTCACAATTTTAAAGCATAGCAAAAGAGATCTCAATGAACTCTTTTAGAGAAGATATTCGTCTTTCTCCCTGTGGGAATAATGAAGTCTTTTTCATCGAGACCTTAGGGTCAACAACTTACCTTAAAGAAATTCACATTAAGGTGTTATTTAACTCTGTACTTATACTGGTGTTCACAATCTCTACTTTGAAAACTTCATTACGTTTGTTTGATAGAAATGAAATTGAGTCAACTTTCCGCGTAATTTTACTGAATGGGATATACTTCCATAGTCAACACCTTTTGTGTTTCTCAAAATACCTCATCAGAATTTTTTCCAAAGCGGCCCGCTAGAAAACTTACAACCCCCCCTCTCATTACTTGTCAATCTCCAAGATAACACGAAGCATTGCACTTTGACAATGAATGGGTGCATAAAAATACCTCCTTAACGCCCCATTATACACAATTGCGAGTGGGTATGGGGCCAATTAATCAGATCCTCGTCCTTGCCTTAATGAGGACAAGGACCGAAGAGGATCTTTGGTGGTGAAGTTCCGTCAATGGGGGACTGACAGATCTCTCGGATGCCATCCAGCTGGTGACAGAAGGGTGTCGGGTCGGCGAGGTTAATGGTGTTTGTTCTACATACTTTGCATTCGAAATATCAGTTCGCTGGCCATCGGGAGTGTTATTTTTGACAATTAAGAACAAGGGGAAATACCTTTGGAAAGAGGATATAGTCTATTTGGATGGTTTCTTGAGCACTTAATACGACATGAGGTGTTGAGTCGGTTTAAATATTGATGTAATTGATTAATTAATTTTAATTTAATAATAACACAATTCAATTTAATATTATTACAAATTTCTTTTGCCTTATTCGTTATTTGGATTTAAGTGTGAAGACGAAATTTGGTGTCCGTTTTATTGAGAGTGACTTATTCCATGATTTGTAGTCTAATCAATTAAGGAGTAGGGTAAAGATAGAGAAATATTGGAATGGGTACTACGTTTTTGAAATTTTAGGCTTTCACAAAAGCTTTCATTAGTTGAGCCATCATTTTAAAATTTAATTCTCTTTATCTTCCTTGCTCCGGACATTGTAAACCGTCACACGGATTTACTCTGATTTTAGGATTCGAGATCTCTGTATGGGTGCTCCGTCCAACAGTAAAAATCACCTCGTATGACTTAATATGAAAAAAAAAGCAACGGACGGGAATCCTGCATAAAAAAATACAACACACATGTTCGAGACATTTGATCGCCGTTCTCGCTGCGTTTTTACGGCCATCCTCCCACCATAAAGGCGACTCTAATGATGTTGTGAGTGACACCCAACAGACTCGATGAAAGGAATGACGGAAATTTTTACGACCTCGCTTCGAAAGAATCATTCGGTCAGGGATGTCCATAAATTCGGATTCAATTTACGATGTCCTCGGCGGAATGATGGGTTTTATGCGATGTTTTCTTATGATTCTGATTTAAAAAAGATATTATAGCGGATAGGTTGGGAGGAGAAAGGATGGGTGTTTATTGTCTTTTTTTTTAAAGATGCAAGAGGATCGTTTGGATCTGAGTAAGGAGCTTTGCTTGGATCTTTTCTTTCAAACGGATTAACTAGAGTTCTTAAAACTGGAAAAAAAACCTCTCCGTTATAGTAATATCTTGACCCCATTTTCTTGAAGGACATGTTAGATAATGTTCTATATTTTCAATGAGAAATATTTTTCTTCTTTGGCAAATAAAAAATCATCATGAGAAAGTAGATTTTCGAGGATATTATATTTTTGCACAATAAAATCGTAAAATCCATATATTAGGGTTTATTTATCATATGAGAATAAAATGGAGATGTTTTTCAATGTATTTATAAATCCACCATCTTCAGGGGTTAAAAGAATGAATACAGAACTTGTATTATATCTATCTAGAAAGTTTATAATTTTGTTTAATTGTAAGAAAACTAGAGCTCCTAATATATATACTTGTATATTGCAATAATTGTTTCAAAATTTTAATGAGAAATATCTGAGTTTTGATTGAAATACGAAAATTAAACAAAAGTTTGAAAATAGTAGTAGGTACTTTAAATCTTTAAATTTAGATTTAAACGTTGATTAAAAACATGTGACTTGAGAGGATGGCGGAAATTGTTGTCCTAGTTCATGATACTCGTTTTTTTATCTTCTCTTATTTTTAGAGTGTGTTTTTATAACTTTAATTACCTCCTTCCTACACGAATCATCGATGTTTATAAAAGCGTTATCATATGGCAAAATGAATCGAAAATATCGATTGCTATCTTGTTTGCATACAAATATTACGAATTGGGAGATAACAGATGCTATCGCATGTTTCAGAAAAGAATATTTAAAAATATATTTTAATTGAAAAAAATCTTCAATCCGCCTGAACTTTTGCATGATATACAAAATTTCTCTCAACCTTTCTTGACAGTCACGACGAGCTGAAAAATGTTTTTGTTAAGAGATCGTCTGTGAGTTCTCATTGGCTAGTGCGTTCAATTCTAAATGATTGTACTACACCACAAAATTAAAAATGTATGAAATTTTACTAAAATCAGGACCTAAAAAGCAATATATGCATGCCTTTAACAAACTAATCACATTTCTAAAGTACATTTCTAAAGTGAAGTGCCTAATTTCCCTTGAAATTCGGACATAGAGCTGGAAACTATTTTGTTAGTTTGCACCCTCAGCTTATTTCTCCATTGTCAAGAAACATTGAAGTTTAGCATACTTTTGCATGCAAAATCTAATAAAAATAAATAAAATTATTTTGATATTTAATAAGTTTTTTATTCACCCAAAACTTTTATTGGCTTCGGTATACTGACCACAGTAACTTCCCCAAAAATTCGTCTCTCCTCGCTTATTTATAATTCATATGAAAGAACTCAAGTGCCTTTAAAAAAAACTGAGAGGGCAGCCATTCAATCTGCTCATTTATCACTACTGCATCTGGTCGCATCAGCTTCCAACTGACCTCGCATAATTGGAAGGTAATCGCCAAGGTCTGGAAAGCAAATGCTTTCCGGACTACCAGAGAGAGAGAAATCCTATCTCTCTTGGGAGGCCTCATCTTGGGAGGCCTCATTAAAAAGCTCTCCGAACATAAATGAAAATGGAAGAGCAACGAACTTGGAGAAAAACACCTATGCTAGAATTATTGGTCTACAGGAGTGTAGGCAAATGTAAAACATTTTTAATTTGGAAAGGATGAAGAAAAATATTTGGGGAGAAACATGCGGTCTCTATAAATTGTGGATAAGGCCGGAGTTATGATACTTTGGTTGTTGAAAAATTATCCTTTTGAATTTTAATTATAACCAGCGTTTGTCTAATGGTGTATGTAATGGAGTACACTTGTGCGAAAATGTGTGTTGTGTCGTGTGGGTCGTTATAGAAATATTACAACGAAATAAAGGTTGTATTTTGATTTTTGATATACATATATAATTTTATTAGAATCCTGATGAAGAAATTAGGGACTAATAAAATCAATCAATAAGCCACAATTAATAGATAGATCATGAAAGCTATGATTAAAAGGATAAAAGACTAGCTTAATGTATGATAGGCTGTGTTTCAAATCTAATGGCAAATTATGCTCACTAAGATTGGCAAACATAATCTTGATGCTTAGACTTGAATAATGTTTCAAACTTGATTACCTCCAGTTGGAAATTAACTTAATGCAAGCATATTTTTCTGCGTAGCATAGGTGAATCCAGGTTTGACTGAACTACAACTTTCAAAACACCTTTAGTAATAAAATCGGATTAAATTTTTCCAAATATTAAAGGATTCACAGCCTCAAAATTTAATTTATTACGTTTTTTGAGAAGTAATTTTATCCAGAGCATGTTTATTGTTTATCCTTCCGTGGGGCACGTGTCACCCCTTGGATCCACCCATGCTATTGAGATAAATGAAAAGAGACAAAAAAATTCAAGTACCTCTTCGTGCTTTGGCGATGGACTTGGCTTCGCACCTGTTTCCATAACAGCCTCTGGTCTGCATCTGGTCTTGGCACGGACTCCCCCCGTTCCTCGGCGCTTTCAGGATGGACCTGTGGCGGACCATGGTCCCTGCCCCGCAGTCCACGCTGCAGGTGGACCAGTGGCCCCAGCCGGACATCTCGCAGTCCACCACTGCGAAGAGAGAAAAAAAGTTCCGTCAACAGGTGCGGTTCCATCTGAGCCGAGCGTGAAGCTGAATCACGGCAAAATAGCTCTTGTAGGTCAAAGGTACGTATGTCTGGTCATGGTTACCAGTACCAGACATTTACTCCTCTTGCTTTTATTGGTGGTTTGCCGTGGTTCAATGCTCAGCTCAGATGGAACCGCACCTTAATGTGAGGTTAGACTACACAGTTTGAGCATGTGATATTGACTATTAATGTAAAAGTACTCCTCACATGTTTAGAACGGGTGTGTGCCTCCTCACCGAATCCCTCTTCACCGACCTGCCACTTCGTCGAATCCCACTACATCGAATGGGTCGTCTCGCAGATAGGACGTTTCACCGAATATCCCACCTCACCGAAAGGGACACCTCGCAGAATTGCTCTCTCACCGAAAGCACCTTCACAGATACATGACACCGCTGCTATTTTGAGTTGCAATTTAAATTTTTAAAAGTTTTGCGTAGAGAAGGAGATATATATTCTATATTACATTATCTAAAAAGAGTAGTTGTTAAAATTTAAACTGAGAATCTTAATACTTAAATTGTATTACGAAAATGAATTTCAATGATTCTAAATTTCAGGGTAGTACAGTTAAAAAAGTTGATGTACTTATTCCCGTTTTCAACTTTATGAAATTTCAGCGGAATAAAAATCTTAAAAACTACTTAAATTATATTTCTGCTTAGTTCACAGCACAAAAGTGAGAAATACAGAAAGACTAAGATAAATAAAATTCGAAAATACATTATGAAACTGAGTTATTAAGACAGTATTAGTGGAGTCAAACATATACTGAATAAAAAAAAAGTATAACACTTTCAAATTAAAAAAAAATTATTTTAAAATTTTATTTAAAAAAATTTATTAACAAATGTGTAGGTAAATGAAAACTCTTGTCCGAAAAATTTAAATTGAAAGTTGTTGAAGTTTTACTTTTTTTTTTTTGATAATTGAGTATTAGAATAGAAGTATTATAATTAAGTATTAGAATTAGAAGAACATAATAAAAATGCTTTTCAGGGATTTAATGGTTAAAATATCCCCCAAAATTTAGATACAACCTCTAAAATTCTCTCAGAACGTCACACCCGTCACAATGGAATGGCCCCTAAGTAAATTGTGCAATAGCTTAAAAATTATGTTTTCACTAAAAAGTACTTAAAACTAAATTATAAAATATAATTTAAAAGAATTGAATGTTGCATTATTATCAAAGTTAATTTGTTCAAAATATTTCACAACACTACTCAATAAGAAAAGTGTCATAGTTAGATTATTTCAAAACTTTCCTTAATAACCATAATAATTCCCCTCGGTACCTGCCACACAAAACTAGAGGTTCTGTAAAACGTCCATTCTGCAAAACGTCCCTTTCGTTGAAATGTCCTTTCGGTGAGATGAGCTATTCGGTGAAGTGTCCCGTCTGCGAAACGGCACATTCGACCAAGTGGGATTCGGCGAGGTAACCGTTCGGTGAGGAGGGATTCGGTGATGTGGGCGCGACCGGTTTAGAACAATACTGGGGTAGTTTTATTGGTTTTGAGTTGAAAAAACAATAGGTAAATTAAGGTTTACAATTTTTATTGATTTGTTTCCATTTTCAGATACTTAAATTTTCTATTAGAAACATTGATTTTAAAATAACTAGAGAAATCATTACAATAGCTAGTAATTTATCAAATTTTGGAATAAACACTCCTATCATACGCTTTCTATTTGAGAAGGTTGTGTGCACAGTGGCAAGCTGAAGAAAATAAGAATAAGTCAAACCAACGGATTAATTGATCTCTTTAAATACCCTTGGCTTATATAGTAAACTTACTAAAGCTCCTTTCAAATTAATCTGAACGTCTGAACCCATTTTGAAAATTCACAGCAATTTTACAACCTTTCATTCTTACAAAAAAAATCTTTGAACAATGCAGACCTATTTCTACAAACTTTTTATAAAGTTTTAACTTTAGAATCCAGCCTTGCGTTGAACTGTCGCAATGTCACCATTCTCAAGGGGGCTGTTCTGGGGGATAGTCGACGAAAGAGATTGCGTCAAAGTGATGCAAGGCATATGCAGGGGGAATCAGTCAACACTAAAGAGCTTTTCCCTCCCTCTTTCTCAAAGTAATCTCCCAGTACCTCATATGTGAGGGATTAAAGTATATTAGCTCACCCTCCCTCTGTTTGATGCATTGGGTTGAATCGGATCTCCGAACAAGGATGATCTGACAACGTTAAAGCAAGAAAACTGTTTGAAATGCTTTTCGAGCCAAACAATGGTGAAATTTAACATTTCAGGATGTTATTAGAAATTGATGGCCTAGCTAAAAAAATTATATATTTTTCAAATAAATGGTTGATAAATTTACAATTTAAATATTATTAACTATAATGATGTGTTTCTAAATTTAGAGTAGAAATATTCAAATAATAATTCATATTTTAATCAATATCTTTCTCTAACACTTACAGAAAAAAAAAAAACAATTCTTTTAGGAATAACAAATTAAGTAGGTAGGACGAAATATTTCGGAAATAAATATTAGTATACTTTTAGATATTCAAGTTCATATAATTGAAGGTTATCAAATTTAAAAGACGCCAGGTAACGAGGAAAAAAGCCGTGAAAACATAGTATTCAAGTCATAAGAAAAACTAGAAAAATGGATTATTTGATACTTTAAAATATTTTTATCAATTTTAATTTGATTTATTTAATTTTTACAAAGGAAAATATCTATTAAAAATTCTCTTTTCTTCTGCAGCTTATTTCTTAAGAAATTATTTCCAAGATATAATTATTTTGATGACTACTTTAAACTCATTTAAATATAATTAGCTGTGGGGTAAAGCCTATAGTAATGAATATTCCCTTATGATTCGACTCGAGGTTTATGGAGGACATATATACTAACTTAAAAAAAGTTTTTCTTGTTTTTATCTTATTTACTGTACCATTTCTCCACAACATACTATACGTCTAATAGAACTGGAGTAATTCCGTAAAGGTTAAGCCCCCTTTCATTAAATTTTCATTAGGGGTTGTGTAACAAAACCACATTTGCTACTAAAAAATTGAGCAATTTTCCGCAAAAACAATGAATACAAATTATTATCAGAAGCGTAATACGTATATATTACTCCTCCCAAGCGAACATCATGAGACCGCGCCTTCAAGTTGCATTGAGCAAGAGCTGGGCCTCCCAGCGAAAGTTATTACTTTCACAGCCGGCAACCTCAGAGGAAATATACATCCTTCTTCGGCAAAGCCTCCCCCACTGAGAAAAAGATAATACGGGCGGTGATACCCTCTCTTCAAGGTGGTGAAAGCCAGAAAGATGCGCAGATACATGAGAGATCTGCGCTTATAAATCAGTCTGTTGAGGAGTATATCTGAGTTTGTTGACCCACTCCATTCTGTTGTCAGCGCAGATACGGAAGAGGCTGTGAGCAATTGATGGGTTTGTGTATCGCACACCGCGTCAAAACCAATTTGGGAGTAAACAAGGGTCAATAACGTCTCACAATTTTTGTGGCATAAACTTTATCAGATAGTGGGGTAACTACGAAGTTCGGGTAGTTCAGTTTTGTATAAACCAAATATAATGGTATTAGAAATTCACTAGATTAATCAGGGTATGATTTATATGTGGTGGGAATGGAGTCCATATAAAATTGTGTGAATAAGAATGGAAGCTGCCTAGTTTTGAGATCTGTCACATGAAATTCAACTCAAATAAATACATTATAATCCGTTTGTATACTGTATTTCAATTCATGAAGAGGGGTATTCAGATAATTCTAGGCTGATTAATATCTCGTTTTGTAGAAAGGAATCTAAGAAACTTTGAGAAAAAAAAAACTAAATATGCAAGATGATAATTCTGAAGCCATTTAAGGTACAGAACAAAATATTAATTAGTCTTGTATGGTAAGACTAATACAGTGAAACCTTCTCTTTAATGATAATACGAAGTTTAAAAAATATTGTTAAAGACACAGAGTTTTCTATTGCTTACGAGTTGACCTAAACCACGCCAGGAGCATGGAGAAATATTGTCCAGACAATCATTATGTACTGGTTTTATTGTGTGAAATTACCTTAGAAGGTATATACTAATTAAGTTCACTCGGTAATGATGACGTTAAAAAACTTCGCTAGCTTTCATAGTTAGAAATTTTATAATAGCATTCAACTGACACTTAACTAAAAAAAATTAAGGTATACAGTCTAGTTAACAGTGTAAGGTACACAGTTAATACATATTGTTACAACAGATTATTCACTCTACTTTTTATCTCCCTTCTTAAAAGAAACACAGCCTAATAAACTGATCACACGAGAAAGTCGAAGCACGAAAAGGATAATAATCCTTCATTATTGTCCATCCTTCAACTGTGCCAATCGACACTTTCTCCCCTAATCAACAAGAAGGGTTCACACTACTGGAAAAGTCGGCATTTGTTTGTAATAAGAATACAGGCGGGCTCTGTTCATCGAACGATATCTTTTGGAGAGTTTCGATGATAGATATGAATAGGTGAACATGAAAGATGGAGTGTTTTCGGAGGTGAGTGAAGTCTCGAATATTGTTTTTGCTGATGGGTGATTGAGTTGGTGTAGAATTGGGATCGTTGTTTTTGTAACAGATGTCATTTACTGTGAAATTTACTGATTATAGGGTAGAAAGTTCACGAGATAAATGGTGGGTATAAGTTTTTTTTTTTTTGGAAGGAACACAGTGAGGAGCAGACGGGTGTAAAATGAAAGGAAAAAATCACTGTAATGTAACCCAGCAATGTGCTTGTAAGTACGCTTTAGAATCATAGGTTTCTAGGGTTTCTATGTCTTAAATGGTGAAAAATATCCTATATTTTCTTTGTGGTGATCATAACAAACACTATCTATTAGGGCAAAAAAACATGAGGGAAAGAGCAATTTTTATTATTACTAAGATGTGAATTCTAAAGCTATAAAAAAATAGATCCTTGACACTTTAGGAGCCAACCTTTTAAAACTTTTCATAAATATTTAAAGTACATTATTACCTACTACCATGACAATTCCTCCCCCACCTTTTATATTTTATAATTTTAAACAATAAAAGCTAACTAACTTCTTGGAATACTCTCCAAAGAAAAAAAAATTGTAAAGTTATTCCTAATCTCTCTCTTCAAAACTTGTTTTCTGATTTAAAATTATAACTTCAAAAAATAGCACGGAAAACCGATGCCTATCATAAGTTCAAAATCAGTATAGTTTGCTATAAATTCAGTCTCATGCCATTTAAAAATCCATTCAACAATTTTCAAAAGAAAAAACTGTTTATCCCACATATACTCTCCCCCTCTTGCAAAAGTAAGCGAAGATAAAGTGCCAAAATTTCTCCACACCCATCCAAATAAACATTTCTTGAAGCAGAACGAAACCCCAGAGTCATATACCTCCATAAAACCAGATTTTTTGGAGCCCCTGAGTTATTAACTCCAACAAGTGGCACATTTCCAGAGCAATTTACGAGCTCCACTTTGAAGCACCCCTTTGTCATACGAAGCGGCCTTGAAGTCAACCCTTTTTTCTTTTATGTTCTTTTCTTTCTTGCTGTTGATCCTCCTCACCTCAAGAAAAAGAAGGTTGTTTTTTCGTTCGAATGAAACGCGTGTGTGCAACAGATGGAAGTGAGCTAGCGGGAGGTTTTTAATCTTAAATCGCTCTTGCTTTTGAATCGACCCGCTGTTTGGGCGAGTTTTTGGACTGTCTTTGTTGTCTAGTCAGATTCCCAGCTATGTGATATAGTAAGCCCATTAATTTAGTGGAGAAAATATGCTTTTTGGAATGCTAGTGTCCTTCGTAGGTTCCCGTAAGGAATCGCAGTCTACATAGCGTAGATTAGATAACCGGGGTGTCTTCAGCAAACTCTTGTCTGAATAACTTGAGTAAGAGAGAAAGCGAGCATAAAAAAAGAGAGGAAGGGAAGAAAAAAGATAGAATAAGATAGAGTGGAATGTGATAGAGATAAAGTAAAGGAGAGAGTAAGAATGATTAACGTAAAATTAAATACTAAACAAACAGAGAATAAAAGTGTGAATAGGAAGTAAAAAAGAAAGAATATACGAAAAAGGTGAATAAGAGAAGAAGAGTTAGAAAAGTAATTGAAAATAGAGCAAGGTAGAGTGATATATACAAAAATCACAGATTTAAGTATTTAAGTTCTTAAAATTAAAAAAGAAAATCAATCTGCCTCTGGGGGTAAAATCGCCTACTTTGTTTGGGATCCACTGGTTTAGATAATTTCTCAATGCCACATTGGTGTAGAGAAGAAAATGCCTTCTCTCTAGCAACACGAGCTTGTTTTACTCCCCCTATCTGCTGGTAATCCTCAATGGTATTTGTAAACAAAGACTTCGTACAAGGAGAAGAGGTGAAGGTCAGTGCATGGCTGTGATTGACCTCGCATCCTTTCGCGAGTTGAAGGAAATTAGGATATCAGTTGGTATATAATTAGCATTTTGAAACTTAATATGAAGGGATTAAGACGAAAAAAAAGACTTATTATTCGCTGTTTAGTACTTACTAGAATCTCCTCACAAAATGATAATAGTGTTTAATTATCTATATTAAGAATTAAATTTGATGTTTTTAAGAACAATTATCTCTAAAATTCATCAATAAAAATAATCCCGTGAAGTTTATCAATACAGCTTAAACACCGATCCTACAACCTAAAAAACCTACTTTCATTGTTTATTATATTGAAACTGGACAAAAAAAGAGGCCATCGAAAAATTAGTAATTACATTCAACTTTAGTTTTAAGAAAAGCAATCCCTACGACAAAAACCATAAAATTCTTTTAGGAGCAAATAGTTTGAAAATTACATCAATGAATTTTAAGAACTTAAAATTAATATATCTTTTTGATGCGTTTAATTACTTTTTCTTTAACACAATTGGCGTAGCGATTAATAGGCAATTCCAGCATTTTTTGAAAACAGAAAAAAATGCCAGTATAAAAATGGTTCTAAATTCAAAAGTCGACACGAAAAGTTTAAAAAAAAATTAGTTAATTCAAAATTTCCAAACAAAAATCCACTTTGGATTTGCACTTGTTTCGGATTGAATGACGTCATATGCTGTTTTCACGGCCAATTTAAAAGTCAAACTTTGAAATCTGTAAAAGTTGTTTCACCTGGCTAGTAGTTACTGTGCAGGGAAAAAAACTTCTCACATTCATTGGAAAAATTTCGCATGAATACCTTGATTCTCTTTTTACATTCTGCCTTCTTTTACGTAGTGGATGAAATGGTATGTAGTTGACGTTTTGAGTGAGGAAAGGAATCTTGAATTCTGGAATAATTTTGAAATTTCGGACGAGAACCAGACGCCCCCACGATTGCCGTGGGAACTTTTCATGAGAGATGTCACGGGTCAAAGTACTCCCAGAACCACTGCTGTGCGAATGATTGACGGCCACAAATTGAGGCCCACTTAAAAAAGAAACCGTGAAGGTTCGGAGGAACTGGTATGAATAACGCACGTCCCCTGCTGCACATACAGCTCGTGTTGATTTCTTTCTCATTTGAAGGTGAGTGAACTTGGGATCGACGATTACTCATTTGCACATTCGCGGTGGGGGATGGTATCGTATTTATTGTTGGAGTAAAACATGACCGGGAATATGAGATCAGAGATATTGTTTCAGATATTAAAACGAGACAGGGAAACTGTAAGTGACCTAAGTATGTAAATTTCTCAATGGTAAATTCACGGCCTAACGTGTTTTTTGTTTGGGATACTTTTAAGGTTCGTTGCGATCTGTCATTTTCTATCGAAAGAAAGATTATCCCCATTCTGGAAGTCCCTCAACTTCTCCTTACGTGTTAGTGTTAGATTAATTCCCTATGGGGGTTTTACATGACCGAAAGACCCGTTTTATTAGATATTTATTGCGACGAGCAAAAAAAAAACAAACATAACTATTACGTTTAACATGATGTATCACATTCAATATAACTGTTATACTACTTTTTATTTTAATCAATTTAGTTTTTGCCTCTAAGGTATCAAAGGAACAAGAATAAGGGAATCCTTAAAAAGTTATAAAAAATTTTTAGATCAAAACATTTCTTAAATTAACTTGAATTGAATTGATGACTTGAATTAACTAATTTCAAAATAATAGTTTTGTTCTTATAAAAAAGGTATAACATTTTCCCTTCATAAATTATATTAATTTTTAAGCAGTCAATTAATATTTTAATTTTAATAACGCTTATTGGAACACTGTTTTTTATATTTTACTTAATATTAATGCTTATTCATTACTTTTTAATAAACGTATAAATGAAAAACCCTATGAACGGTAATTGTTCAAAAAATATTTTGAAAAAATAGTTTTTTTTTACTTATATGAAAAGTTGGAAATGCTATTAAAAAGTTCTTGTACCTATATTTTTAAAAGAAAGTAAAATAACTGAAGGGGTTTCATCTTAATATTTATCCAATCCATTTAAACCTACACTTTACAATGGAAGGAAATATGGTATAAAAAATAACATTCGGATAACTCTGATCTGTTTGACCGGTAAATAAACTCGACTTTTGTGCAGATGATTATTATCAGAAATAGGTGACAGATTCAGATCACACCAAATAAGGCAGATCAAAGGAGTTTCTTTACTGTTTGAAAGAGAGTTTAGGTCAAAGTAATGTTATTTCCTTAATAGGAGAGAAGTGTTGTTTTAAGTCAAATGGAGGAGTTCATTTGGATTCAGTTGAAATCCCCTTTATCTAAATCTTTTGAAGCTTACAAGAACTTGACTTAAACTGAGATATTTTAGATTTTTTTTTTGGAAATTATACATCTATTTAAATATAAATTAGTTTGTGATTCAATATCTATATATCTGAGTATGATATGCTTTCAGGATAAGGATATATGAAAATCAGGTTCAAAATTCTGAGAACAAGAAGAAAATTCCAAATAAATGCTCAGTCAGTTCTCTTTGGAGTCATTGTACTGTCTGCTAGTACATAGCTTAGAGAATGTAGTAAACAGATTACCGTCCTTCAGTGGTCCATGATCTAAATTATGCTTTTCTAGATATCACTTATCTTGGCTAAGTAAGAAAGGAACAAGGACATGTGTCTTATCAATTCCTTCACATGGTGGTCTAAAGAAGACACCAAATATTTGAGTTTTTCCAACAAAGAAAAAAAATAAAGGATAAACTTTCCGATGGATTGCTTTTTTAATCGAATAAACAAATTGAACACACGTTGCTATCATCTTGCAGTATTCTGTTATTTATTGCACGCGTGCCACTATCAGGGTGCGCGAGATATTTTAGAAAGACTGATTAAACTAGGTATATATGAATTTTCTGATGCTGATTAATTGTTTAGCAAAAAATTAATTAATTACTTAATTAACTGTTTCTTTTTCTCCCTAAAATTCCAAACTTTATTGGGCAACACTGTCAACTAATATGTGTTACCTTACACTTTGTCATGTACTTAATTCTAAATGAAATGAGTTTTATGCTAATGTGTATTTTACGTATTGAATAAAAATTTAGCTAACATAATTCCGTCTTTCTGTGTCTGTGCACGGTTTACCTGCAAAATAATACTTAACACTTATGACATATTCAAACAGGATTAGAGTATTAAAAAATCGGAGTAGGAAATCTTGAACAGGTTAGATTATGTTTTTATTTAAAACTAAGTAACCCCTTAGAGTTGTTGATTAATAGACTTTATACGGTTTCATTCCTAAAAATGCACTGCAATATCACAACTTTTACTTCTATCAAAATAAGGAGACTAAAAATTTCAGTATGAACTGTGAGGGGTTAAAGAAATGCACCAGAATACTCCGTAGTGTTAAAAGTATTTTGGACATCTAATTTCGGTATTCCAGTCTGGATACCAGCTTATACGCAAAAAAGAAATTGCTAACTTTCTCAAAGTATATTAATCACCACAAATCTTTTATTACATTAAAAATGAGGAGACTAAATGAAATGTTTGTTACTTTACAAATAATAAGTGATACTCCTCACATCAAACCATAAATAATGTCGAACTTTCTTGTATTAACACCTATGTGATTCAGACCAGCAAAATTCTGTTGATGAGGGTATAAGGAGGCAAGGTGTGGGGAAAATTTAGTAGCTACAGAAATCTGAAACTTAAGTTATGAAGGGAGGTATTTCAAAAGGTAATAAAAACATTGGTATTCAGGTGGCAATCAGCATACCTAAGGTGAGGTGAACCATCCTCGAAACATTTCGACAGACAAGAAAAGAACGTTCACTATCAGAAGATTGCATGGGGGGGGGGGTGTTCCAGAGTGGCATGTCCGGACAGGGGAAGATTAGGAGGGGTGCATGATGGGGGCGTTTAATCCGAGAAAAAATTCATTCACTGTTCTTAAGAGTTGATAAGCTGTGATGGAGTGACTCTCAAACTGGTTGGGGTTGTTCTCAAGTTACGTCAAATGTGGGTCACAGTATATAGAGTGGAATATCATAAGTAAAAGTTTTTAAAGGAATATAGCAAAATGTCAACAGAAAGTTTAATTATGCGTTTTACTATTGCGTCTCTAAAAGAGAATACTTTTGAGGGATTTATGTTTGATAGTTCCTGAAGAGGGATTTGTAACTGTGCCCAATTACAGTTTTAAAAGTTTTATATATCTATGAGTAGTAAGTATGAGTATTTAAGTGTTCGTTACCTAGAAAGTACTCTATACTCTGAAAATCAGTTTTATCCATCACTAAGAAGTACTTTATAGTAATATACTTATGGTTAGCAATGAGCTAAAATTATATAGATGCGAGTATAAAGAGTCCTTCATTAATAAACACGATAATATTTTTAAGAGGCTTTTTTAATATTGCGTATGAAATTCTTTCAGTTGGTTGTAGGCTGTTTTAAAAGTTAACTTGGTCTAAGCTGTATGCATAGTACTTGATACATATTGATATGATAACATATTATTTATTTTATTTTGTAAAGATTTTTTCAGTTATATAATTATTTTTCCAAGGTTATGGTAGCAACAAGGATAGCAATAAAACCACAACAAAACTGTAACTTTTTCCAAAAACATGGATCTTTTAAATTTCCTGAAGCAAACAGTTTAAGACACTTATGTCAGTTTTGCAACGTAGTTAAGTTTATGAACATTCCCTTAAGATAGGATAATTCGTCAAAGAAAGGAAATAGCTTTAAGATTTATTAATAGATGACTCAGTTTTCTCTGTTATCTAAAACACCTGAAAGATATGGAAAAGATAACTTCCTTTGTTCAGTCTTTTCTCGGATATAGAAGCGAAATTTAGAGTGTTGTTCCAATAAGACACACTTTAAAATATTGTATTCATACAATAGTTTTTTTAATAACTTTTGAATATCCCTTCTGTATTTTAAGTTAAATTTATTAGAGTATTTTGAAATTAAAAAAAAATGTACTCTAATCAAAAAATTAATTAGATTCTAATAGACAAGAAGAACCGTGATATATTTAAGTGTTAATCTATTTTTCCAATTCCTTTTGTGTGCTATAGCTATACGAAAATGAGATTTGAAAAATAATTTATACCTATCTTTTACTCTTTCTTTTCCATATGTATTTTATATTTGCATCAATTTAAAAATTTACACCTTAAACCTTTTACCTTATATTATTGTTATCTTTTAAATAATAAGTTGAATAAACAAAGCAATCACGTGATCTATATAGTTAAGTAACCCATTATAGTTAAGTAATTTTTTACTATACTATACTATACGTATATTTACAAGGTTTTACTATATAATTACACAAAAGTGAATAAAAAGGGTTTATCATTTCGTTAAAGATATAAATCTCAATTAGTTTAAAAGGAGAAGTAAATAATCGCCAAACAGCCAACATGGTTGCGATGTCCAATTACCCATTAATGAATTCAAGCAGAGTATAAGGGGTTCCTTTTGTAGACAACCCTTTATTATCCAACCATCAGACAACGCGAAAAACGGACGAATCATTAGTCACTTGGCGATAACATCGGGTTTGTGCTGTATAATAAGGTCCGGCATATCTGAAATAAAATGGATGGAGGGCTCTGATAGCTCTGGGAGGTATGCTAATGCAAGACAAAAAATGAGACCGTAAGGTTGAAGAGAACATTACTCCAAACGGGATGTACAGTTTAACAATATTAACATCTCAAGAGAAAACAAATAGTTAAATTTATATTTAGATATATAATTGGTATTGCTACGAATTGATGTATACCAATTTTATTTTTATAACAATTTTAAAAATCAAGTTATCTATTTTGGAATTAATCATTACCAAAAAAGATTGATTGGTTTTTACAGCAGGTTGATTTATTCCTTAGATTTCATTTAAAATTAGGTAAAAAAATATAGTGATTTGTCCTTCTCTATCAAACAGAAACTTGGATGAAGAATCTCCAAACTTTTATAAATAAATGTCTTCGAAAGAGTTTAGGAGAGAAGTCTTTCTCCAAATTTAAAATATTAAACTTCTGTTCTGTTCTTTGAGGTATACAAAGACCAATACATCAGTTCAGAAAGAAAAGGTGACAATGTATGGGACATGTAATTAAGAAAGCCAGAGAAATATAAGTCAAAACCGGCGCTGGATTAGAGTCCTCTCTAGGGAAAGAAGAAAAGAGGAAGACCAAAAAAAAATTACGTTAGATAATCCAGAATGAATTTAAGATTCTTAAAAAGGCATGGAGAGAGAAGAGAAAAATTGGCGCAAATAGAGAAAGATGAGAAACCATGACGGAGTACTACTTATACTACTGCTCTTGTGTACCGAGCAGAAGAGAAAAGGTATAATAAGTTACTAATTCTAATAAGTTGCTAATGTTAGAAACTTTCGAAATATTGTTACATACGTAAAACGTAAATACAGATGGATTTAACTGAATTAAATGAAATAACATGTGAGAATTTAGGGAGAGTGCCACCCATTAGCATTGTGACTTAAACACGTATCAGAAATTCCTACTAGCAGGGCCCCTATTAAGTACTTGACTCTGAATTTATAGTTCTGAAACTGATCCGGAAACCCTATTTCAAACACTCAGTAAATTGATGTCAGCGCCTACGAGACCCGGAGTAAAAAACAGCTCTCGCTTTATTTGTGAGATAAAATATGGCTCCCCCTTTTCTTTCCTGCTTCTCTGACGGTATTTTTCTTTCAATTTTTTATCCGGCCATTATTATTTCACCGGTTTGTTTTTATTATGAGAGGGACGGAGATTGGTGCGCTCACAAAGCGGTCGTTCACTTGTCAGTGTTGTTCGGGGTTCCAGCAGAAGGGGTGTGAGTTCGAGGAAAACAAGTTCTGAACAATTGGGAAAACATATTAATGGGATTTTAGGATAGGATTGTGCTTTGAAAATATGTTTTATTCCCCATTTTGGGCGAAACTATTTTAGTTTTTTTTTAAAAGTAAATTACGATCCAATTTATATTCTTTTTGAAATTGTACGAAGCGGATTTCAACGAGGGCAAATGCAATTTCAAAGAGGTAAAATGATTTTAGAAAACATTCAGAAATTTGTTTTATTTATAACTTATTGGCGGATGGGGAATGAATTATTGTGTAATTTAGTTCATTTTTTTCATTACAATTTATGCAAAACAAGTACAAGTATACCTTTAAATTTTTAAAGAAGAATAAAATAGAATATTGATTGATTTTTTTATAAACATTTGTTTTTATGATTTAACTAAATAATGCCGTTAATACAAAACAAAATATACATATTTGAGAGCAACTCTACTTTTACTATATTTTAAGGTTTTTTATCGTTCTTTATCAATCTGATGAGAAAAGATGGGTTTTCATACATGCGTACACTCTATTTAAATTAATTATTTTTTTTTCACAAAAACATTTATGCTCTTTGAAAAATTAATATTGTAACTTAATTTTCCTGCCTTTGAGAAAGATACCCAAATGTGTGTGAAACAGTGGTTCACAAATATTTCCCAAATAAATTCTATTCCACAACCGTAAAATTGGTTTACCCACGTTATTTTTAATTTTTATAACATTAAATAACAAAGCTATATATAAATCTTTTCAATTTTACAATGCATCAATCTAGTTCAGATATAATACAGAGTTATATATCTAGAGATATATCATATCTAGTTTTATAATACAGAAAGTAAGGTATTTTCCTCTCAGCCTTGCTCATACAAAGAACAAAAGGGAGGGTTGTTATGAGAGGAAAACAATGCATAAATGCGAATCACGTGAGTTAGATAATCAATTAGAATGCAAACCTTTCCTTCCCTTTATCGAAAAACAACGCAGGGTTAGTACACTACACCCTAAAAAAACTATAACATCGTGTGTTTCCAAGGTTGCGAATTGCTGAATACTCCTTCTTGCTCCTCAACTTTCATACTTAGGAATTTTGAAAAGCTTCTTGATTCTGCTTGAAAAATATTCTTACAAAAATTAATATTTATGGAGTAAAAATTTCTACTTTAATTATTTAGATAGGGTAAAGTATCATACCCTCATTAAGGTAAATATAAGGGTAAAGAGTAACACCCTAATTAAATATAGGAAGGAAATATCCCTATTGTCGCTATTCCGAAATAATAAGGGATACGGTATACTCGTGTTGTACAGCATGTGCCATATAGCAAAGGGCAGGTTAATTTTTTAGGGCAGGATAATTTTTTAGGGCAGAAAATTTAGAAGCGATACATATTGCGCATTTGTACAATAATTTGTTTCCCAATATTTTATATTATTAGATAATTTTCCTTTGCAAAATTATGCAAGTGGAAGAGTAGATCCTTGTTTACGGGTGACAAGCAGGTTCAATTTTTCTTAGTCCCAGTATATCTGTCATTCAATTTGCTAGTGAAAATATGGTTTTTGAAACAGTATGAGAACTTACGAAAAATCATAGCTCTATAGTTTTTGATTCTTTTCTAAAATAAGGGACTCTTTTCTTTTTTGCCTAAGATTAATCAAGGACGTTGACTCTAGTAAATGTGAAGGCAAAACAGTTGTTTACTAAAGAAAATTTAATTGAGAGGGTTGGAAGAAATTTGGAGCCCTTTTATCCTGCTTAGAGCACCACCCCAGACTGAATTCCCAACAAAAATTCTCCGTACCTTCACAAGCCTCCATGAAATCGTGGCAGCAATCCCCCACCTTCAGACAGGCATGGTCGCAATAGCAGGGCTTATCGTTGAGGTCCTCTATGATGGCGTTGACGGGGGCGTTCTGGACGACACAGGTACTGTCCCGGCCGGGACAGCACAGCCCTGCCCGGAGACAGGACCCGTGGCCCGCCTTGCCCGGGTGGTTCGTGTGGCAGGCCCCCAGCGCCAGAGCGCAGGCCAACACAAAGGCTCCCAACATGGTACGATATAGGTTGAGGGGGTGGTTGGATGGTTTCGGATGGGGAGCCGCGGACGATTTGAGGAGCTCGCGAGCGCGGGGCCCCGGTTTTAAGTGAAGAGGGAGGGGAGAGGAGGGAGCGAGGGAAGAAGAAGAGGGAGAGAGAGGAGAAAAACGAGATGAAGAGAGGAGAAGTTTTCTGGGTTGCTAGGTTGAAGGGTTATCGCTTCTTGTTGGCTGGGCTGGGATGTGGTCGTGGTGTCGTTCCTTCTTTATTGTTTGGGGCTGTTGGTTAGCAACTATTCTCATTCACAGTGATTTGGTTGAGTTGGAGCAATAGAACGGTGTGTTCTGGAAAAAATTAATAATCATTATCTCCTTCTCTTTTCTTCTCTGTTACTACCATTATTCTCACTATCTCTCATCTAAATGTCTCTCTCATCTAACTTTCTCTCTCTCATCTAAATGTCTCTCTCTCATCTAAATGTCTCTCTCTCATCTAAATGTCTCTCTCTCATCTAAATGTCTCTCTAATCTTAATTTCTCTCCCTCATCTAAATGTCTCTCTCTCATTCAAATTTCTCTCTCTCATCTAAATTTCTATCTGTCATCGAAATTTCTCTCTCTCGCATCTAAATGTCTCTCTCTCATCTAAATTTCTCTCTCTCTCTTTCTTTCTGTCTGTCTCTCTTTTTCTCTCTTCCACTCCTTATTCAACATTAGTATGTTTCAAAGACGTTTAGGAAGTTACTATAATTTAATGTGTTGAATAACATAAATTACCTTAAACTACAAAGTTATAATTTTAAAAGATAAAATTCTTATTAAGAGTCGATTGTTGGAATCAATCAATAATTGCACTCAATCAAGTTGGTACTCAATAAAAAATATCCATTCAAAACATAAAATGAGCATTGAAATGTTTGTTCCACATCTATTTTGTATTTTCAGCGCTTCCAGAACATGTTATGAAAAAGGAAATTTTCCAAAAAACATTTTTTTTCTCCGATATGTATGTATAACTAAAGGAAAAATGTAAGATACTTTAAAAATTAATAGTGAAAAATGACTGACCATTATATGTGCCTTAGAAAACATTCAAGTTAATTTAAAATTTTTAAATGTTCTAAAAATATAACTTATTTATCTTTTTCATGAAAAACTTAACAAATAGAAATATTATGTGTAAAATATTTGAAAAATGTCACAGAAAATTTCACGAGCATCATACAAGTTACTTTTCATAAAGCTAGAGATTGGGACAGATTTTAAGAAATGTCCTTCCATTTAAATCGGTTTCATATGTAGGTAGTATTGAGTGGGTTCAAAGTTCTGTGTGTATTTTAGTTAGTCTCAAGAAGTTTGTTATGAAGTGAAGAAAAAAACTGAGATAAGCTATCAAAAATATTTATATTCTATTCTCATTTTCGATTGAGCGTCATCTATGAAATATGATAAACAAATTTCTATTTACTGAACATTCGAACATTCAACCCAAGACTGTGTTACCCTACGCATGCTTTACCATTGCAACTAAATACCGTAGCACGAAAATTAAATTAAGAAAAACCTTAATTTGTAATTCTCTAAAACATCTAATAAAACGATTCATTTCACAAACGTTTAAGGAAGCGCTATTATCTTTTCAATCAAAATATTCCCCGTGAGATTTCAAGAGCCACTTTAAATGCAATTTAAAGGAAATTAAAAGAACCAGTATCCAATCGTGTAAAAAGTATTTTGAAATAATCGTTTATAAGTTTAGCACTTTAATTCACCTTACAAGATAAAATCTCTTAAATTTTCAGTGCAACGTGAATAATACAAGTTTGAAAAAGACACCAAAACATTTCCAGTTATCCAAAACTTTGATGTAAAAAGTAAAATTAATTAAGAAGTTCAAGGGTCCAAAAGTAATCTTTGAATCATCTTCGACTTCAAATTATTCAAGTTGCACTGAATAAAAAATCACACCTACTTGGAATATTATAGTTAATTTTTTTCTTCCTTATCTATTTCGTAAGACGAATATTTCTTTAGATGGATTGCATTCAAAACACATTGAATTGTTGTGACAGTAACCATAATTTTATCCCCTTCTACTTCTCATCTACCTATCCCCCACATATAGAACCTCCCCCATCTCTGAACCTTACACAGTACATACAATTTTAAGAATTCAATTTTTTATATAAAACTACAAAAGCAAGAATGAGAATCCTGAGATTCTTGAATCACACAATAAAGATCAATGCATGGGATGAAAAATCGGATGTGATTAACTTTTCTGAACCCAGTGCCCAGCCCATCTTTTTCTGTCTCCCAGTGTCAACAAGGACATCGGAACTCGAGATTGGTTCTAAGGTTGGATTTTTTTTTCTGTCCGGACAGTGATACTCTTTTTTTGGGAGTGTCATTCACAGCGCATGTTTGTCTCGTGAATCATGCAAAGCGTTGACAGTGTCTTTTACTTATCGGGAATGGATTAGCCAGTTCATATGAGCTGCTCAGGATAGCACTTCAATGTCAAAGGCATCAAATGCTACTTTTATCATTAAGAGGAAAGGATTTTTCGTTGAGAGAATTTGACCTGGTTTCAATACTCCGTATACTATGAGAAAGGTTAAGATCACAGAAGTTCAGAAATGACCCTTGTGTTTGCACCCTTCTTTAAAAGATAATTTCAGTAGTCAAGGAGAGGTGGTGAGACAACGGCTTTTAATCTGGAGTTATGCATGTTTATTATTGTTGTTTAAGTTTCTTTTACTATTATTTCTCGGCATTACAAAAAAAGTGTTTTAATTTTGAGAAATATTGTTGGATAAAAAATATGCTCCTTAAAATATAAAGGATTTGTATGAAATATGAAAAGAATGCATGAAAAAAAAATATCAAAAATTTTAAATTATTTTTATTTTAGTTAACAAATTTTGATCTCACATTATAATATTTCCTCTCAACCTCTCATGGCATGTACTTTTCTATGCTAATGGGTGAATAATTCCTACACCTCAGAATAACGCCTTTAAATACCCTTCATTTTTTATATAACCTCATTCAATAACCATATAGTTAATAATGTCAATGTGTTTTACTAAAATAAATTTGCTGAAAAATAATTTGGGATTCATTAAAAAATAACAGGAGTTCTGACACCAACCCATAGGAAAAATCTTCTAGGAGCAATAAAAATGTTACAAAATATGAATATGTTTTCAACAAATTTTTCCATTAAAACACAATAAATCCGCGAAATCACAATATATCATATAGTTATTAAAAGGACAGGTGAATGATCTTTAAAAAATTGAGGGGGGAAATTGGTTAATAACTTCTACATTCAATATCTGATGATTACCGTTTTTAAACAAACATAAACTTCAAACTGTTTATCTTATCTCTGTCTGAAATAAAATACATTTAACTCTAAAGCGTAGATGGTAGATTGAAATGGGGATATACGTTCTAAAAATTATCTTAAACTTTAATCTGGTCATTAATCACCCATTTCGGCCAAAAACATACACCAAATTTAAAGATAATGGAACCTGTATCTTAACATTAAATTGATTTTCACGAATGAATAAAATCTTGATGGCGGAAAAACTATACACAGTCTTGTCTCTACAGCTATCAATTTCAAACTGTGAAAGACGAAGCATTCAATTAGGACCTTTCATACAATACATTATTAAAGTAGAAAAATCTTGATGGTACAGGTCATTAATACTTTCCTCCTTCTTTGATAGACCCGTGCCTTAAGGGTCTTATATTAGCATGTTGTCGCATTCATTCAAGTATCATAGGAATCATTTATCGATGAATTGTTAATCATAAGGAAAACTGTTTTGGAGGAAAGTTAAAAAGAGGGAAGGAAAACTCGTCCTTTTTACATCACCGAGTAGGAGTGTTTACAAAATTTATAAGTTCAGTTCATTCATGACGCATGAAAACAAATATTTATGAATAGAGAAGCAGGTTCACTTTTTAACAATTCATTTGATCTTCTTTTGACCATACGCCGATGTTTTATACATTAAAATATATATAGAACAGTAAAGACATATTGATTTTTTCTCTCTCTCTTGTTCTTGACTAAAGTTTTGTTAGTCGCTGCCAGAGACCAATTCCACTCCCTTACCCCGAATGTAGTTTTTGACTAAACCTTTTCTTTTAAACACTATTTTTTCAAATCCTAGCAGCTTTTTTTCCACCTCTCTCCATGGATGTTTTTAAGTTGGCCACCCTGGAGGGGGGCACACAAGAGATATTCCTAATATCCCTGGAAATATGATTTACCAGTAAAAATGGAATTTCCTGTAAAAAAAGGGGGTCAATGCCCCGCTATGCCCCCATATATTTGCCCAAGCTCTCTCCATGGGTGAATTAAGAGGAGGACGACCCTGAGGGACTCTGAGGGACCCTGAGGGACCTGAGGGAGGTTTTGGGGGAGGACTACAGTGCCTGATTGCATTGAAAACATTTTTTGCCTTTAAATTTGGAATGAACTGAAAAAATTAGGGAGGGGCATTTACCCCTGCATGACCCCCATAAATCCATTCATGATACGCTTTTTTTCTCATAGGTTCATAACCCTTTCATTTCCCATTATGCATGGGACGATTTAGGGGGGGGAGCTTGAGACTATGGGAAACATGATGTCCTTGATTACATTGTAAACATCCCTAACTATTAATTAAAAAACGGAATATCCTGAAAAAAAAGGGGGCATTTCTTCTCCATGACCCAGCTTAAATCCACGCATATTTGTCACAGTCCCAATAAATTCCCGATCTTACCACAGAAAAAACCAACAAGATTCAAACTTGGCGATATTCATTTGGCGGCATTAATCAAGGTTACTCGAACTTCGCTCCTCAGCTGGGGTTCCCGACACCCCACGTGACAGCTCACGGGGAAGGAGCGGAGGAGACGAACCCGAGAAAAAACACGGGACGAGATAGAGAGACAAGTCCAGAGGTCCCCCTGTCAGGGAGTCAAAACAAGAGACTCGGACAAAGCACTCGCTTGCGCAAGCCCGAGTGTTTGTAAACTCCGTCTTGTGCTTTCTTAGCCGCCACTCGTATACTACTTCCCTTGACGTTTTGATAAGCGAGGTTTGTTATTCCACGCACTCCGGAGGAGATTATTTTCGCTCGCATCTGATAAAAATCTTGGAGATTCGGGGCAGAGAAAGTTTTCTCTCGGGAATTGATACCCTCCCTCTCGCTGGATTTTTAATGATGTTGTCTAGTCTAGAATACTACATTCATTTTTAGGAGGCTCTTCTTGTTTCCCTAAATAAAATTACACTAAGAGAAACAGTTTTTACTAGATACTAGAAGGAAAAGCTCCTTTTTAAGTGAGATAAATGCTGAGACTTTGTATCCCTTGGCTTGAAAGATTGACCCTTGCATGTATTGACCCCTTATGAACCTTATGAATTCTGACTGACTGATTTACAACTTTAAGATTTGGGCAAGAATCATAGGGTTTTTAAATTAACTTAAATTTGAAATAATCAAAATTTTAACTTGAAAAGTTATATAGAAAAGACAAATAATAAATTTACTTTTGTTTTATGTTATTTTACAATGTTAAATAATGTATGCAATATATAAACCACTCTTATAGTTTTCTCCAACCTTTCCATTTATTTTGCACAATCAATGTAATTTTTTCTTCGAACAAATTTTGAACCAAAATGAAAACAAAATTTCTGCATCTTGTAAAAATAATACGTTTCAAAAGATTCCTTTTTATGTAATATCTTCTCTACTTTTTTTTTTCTAAAATTTAACATAAAAAACAGAAAAATAAAAAACATAAAAAAAAAAGAAACATAAAAAACAGTAAGCACACCTAGAGCTTTGGTCTGGAGAAATATGGTTTTAAGAATATCATTTACTGTCGTAATTTCTCATAATATTACAAAAAAGACTGTTTTCTATATAAATTAAGGAATAAAATAAAACCAAATATGTGAGATGATTTTGAGTACAAAAATTTTTGGTTTTGCTTTGGGAAAGTTAATGAGTTTTACTTCTGAATCAAGAATTTTTGGGTTTCTCGACGCTTTCCTAAATTTGATGGAACTCCTCTTGTTTCTCAATTATTAACTTTGCAAGAAAACTGAATGTTATAACATTTTCCTTTGTATAAGGTATAAGCAAAGTTCGTTTCTAATGCAGTTCTATATCGGTTCCACTTTATCCCACCACCAGTAAACCAGCCGCATCATAGAGATAAAACTGCATTTCCTTCAACAACTGTATCAAAAATGCATGGATGAAAGTTTCAGCTGGTGCATTCATATGCTTACTCCCAGCTGTTCGGCCCATTATTCTGCCGCTGATGCTTTCACTCAAGATCACGGCTCTATCGCAGAGATTAATTCTCATTACTAACAGATAGGAGAGTCATCAATGGTCGTTCCTCTTCATCACGAGACCAGAGAAAGTAACGGAGTTCTTTTTGATTTGATTGGAATTCGAAGAGACAGCGGGTTATTTGTACGCATGTTTTCATGGCCTTGATTTCTCTAGCGGCTCTCTTCATTATAATTTAGCATAGTTCATCTTTTTCCTATGCTAATTTCCGTCTTCCCTTTGATGGGTATTCGAAGGCAGTTTTTGTCACCAACTTATGTGAAGAAACTGTCTTGTTTTTTATCGGCTCGTTTTCAAAGGCGGTGCTGTTATAGAATTAGACATACCCTGGGAATGGATGTGTTAGTTGGTTCAACGTCTTCTTTGTCTTGTTAGTGATATGTTGTCGTGCGTATTCGGGAACAAATTATCAATTAAAACTTATATGGGAGTCCGCAAATTATGAAATGTATCTTACTAAGCGGATTGCAATCAAAAACTTTTTCCCGCCGTTTAAAGATAGGGTTATAATTGCAAATAAGTAAAAAAGCCCTGTCAATTATAAGTTATTAAATCATTTGTTACTTTTATGCCCAATATGTTGGAAGAAATGTGGAACCTAAGGACACTTTTAATTTCAAGATTACTTATTTCGGAAATCAAAAGAATGATGAGCAGAACACATTATGTAAACTCCGAATTGAAACTAAATTTAAGGTGATAAAAAATTTAATTTTAATTTATCATAGTGAAATTACATAGATTTACAACAAAAATAAATTTAAAAAATATATTAAAAAAAATAATTTATTTTCAATTTATAGAGAGGTATGCTGAATTCATCACTTATCTAATCAGTTATTTATAAAATGATACTTTTATAGTTGATGGATTTAGAATATATTAAGGGGTGGATTTGTTACACGACACATTGTACTCAAATATCATTTGAGTATCAGAAAAGAGAAATATTATCCTTTCCACTCCACTAAAATGAATTCTCGATAAACTTTACCCTCACATACCATCAAAATCACACGCATAATTCAGATAATCCTAATCAATACAAAAGAGCCCGCTTCACGAAAAAGCTGAAAAGAATGATGAAAAGAGAGCGAGCGGCTTCAATTTACTATGGTCAGAAGCCCAAAGAAAAATTGCTTTTTTTAGAAGGTGTAGAAATGGGAAAGATAGAGTGCCGCGAATTATCTCTATCGATATATTATTATGATCCAAAGCACAGTGCTCGTTTCTTTGTGGACGATAAAAGAGTCCTGTTTCAGGAAGTAGCGCTAGCTTCTAATCAAAATTCAAAAATACATACTTCAGCGCTTCAGCCATTGATAAGGGATAAGGTGTTATACTCTTCACAACTCCAAGACTTTGACTCTCAATGAAGAGACTTTACGTTTTCGTGAGATTTCAGTACAGACCATAGAGTTTTTACAATCTTGAATAGAGCGTTAGAAGCTACAAGTACAAGTACAGTACAAGTCTCAGTACGCGATAACTTTATAATAGTATAAGGAGGGTTGACTGAGTTTTTTTACCATGCGTGTGCTGTTACTATAAGAAGTTTCATCATTTGGCTTGGCTTGCAATTGTTAGTTTATGATTCAGGGTGCAGAATATTAAAACTCAGAACCAGTATTTGCAACTATACTCACCACGCATCACGCATAGTAAACTTAACACATAGTTTTTGAACCCTTTGGTTTCCCATCCACTCATCTTTGTTTGGGTAGCATGCTGTATTTTTAGTTACAAAATTTTAAAGAAAACTGTTCAATGGTTTATTAAGTTTTTGTAGCTAAACAAATTACTGAGATACACAAATTGAATTCGGGAAATTATACTTTTTGCTTTTATGAATTAGTTCTAGAAAGAAAGAACAGCAATTTTATATTTTTGTATAAAATTCATACCTTTTTTACGAAAGATTATTTCCCCATTTTAAAGAGCCTATTAAATGCTAATCGTAAGCCTGAAATGTTAACTGTGCTTTTCTTTAGATGCATATTAATAGATTAAACAAGAGAACGAGGGAATATGGACAAGTTGCTTCAGAATAAGTTCTTTGAGTCACTTATTTCGGACATTAATTGGCTGATCTTGGAACCATCACTACTTATCTTAGTAGTTACCACTTTTTATATCCCATAAAAAGAATTAATATTTTTTGGGTAAAAAACCTTTTGAAAAAAGCTCTATTTCTTATGAAGCAACTTCAAATAACCCAGATGCTTTTGATAAACGATTTCACTTGAAAAAATAAAGAAAATTTAATGCGACTTGTATTAATAGTAGCGTCTTCCAACTGATATAATCACGTTTCTGCTCTTTCTCTTTGCTATAAGTGGTTGGAAGAGGAAAAAATAAGTCAAAAGGGGTTCAAGGTTCTCACGACAAAATACTGGCATTAAGTTAATAGCATTTTCAATCAGTGATTGGTCTTGTAGTTGATAAATAGAAAGAGTTGAAAGTGTTTCGTTTTTCATAACATTTATTTTTTGTACTTGAAAGAGTTTTGTAGGTCAAATGGAATTAATTCCCCCCAACTGGTATTTATAGAATATACTTCTTTACAAAAACTAAAATTCGGGACGTAATTTTATAAAAAGTCTAAACTTTAGGTCTAGTATGTACAAACTGGAGTTTTAAAAAATAATTTCCTGAAGATCCGAGAGTATAAATAAAGATGAATATTGCCCTCTCTGCGATAATGTTCCTGTTATTTTTATTTTGAAAGTGACTAAAAAATCGTTTCAAAAATATTCCCCTTGAAATATCATCTAATTTCCGAAATACGATTACTCTAGATTACCCTAAACTGCTTAAATTACTAGATTTATAATATTAGATAGTGGGTAATAGTGAGTTCCTTATAATAGAAAAGAAGTTTCCTCATTAGATTTCTGCCTCTTGTGGTTTCTTTTTTTTCTTCTTGATAATGACCCTTCTTTTTGGAAAAATACGAGCAACCTAAAGCACTTGAAACGAAGGGATTTCAGATAGCAATTCGTGGATCTACTTTTCAAGAGATTGGTTTTCAAAGAGAAAACCTTATGTGGTGGGAATTGCACTCAACCACAGATATAAAGCCACCTAAAATTTACAACTCAAACCCAAAACAAAGAAGCTTTACAAATGAGGAGAATGCTTTTCACAATCACAATGAAAAATTAGTGCAAAGTTAGTTTTGGATCTCTCTAATGTGCGATATGCTTGACTTTTTTCTATTTGTATTTGATTGTTTATAGTTGTTAAAAGTTTTTAAATGTGCCTAATAAGCATTTTTAACACACGGCTTTCCAGTTTATTTTAACTAACAAACTAAATCCAATTATTATATTGTTTCGATACCTTATTAACACCGATATATAGAACCTACATTTCCCCAACTTATTATTAACTTATTCTTTACAAATCATACGTTTTGTTTTTCATTTCACTCAGGTTGACCATGGATTGATTGTAGTGTTCGGCACTAGTTAACTAGAACTAGTTGCAACTAGTAGTTAACTACCGATCAACTAGTAGTTTAACTACTTTTAGTTTAAAGTAGTTCAACTATTAGTTTAACTACTTTTTTAATTAACTACTAGTTAAAACTACTTTCAAATTTTCAACTACTGCAAAAAAAATTTTATTTAAAATTTAAAAAGATATTTAAAATGTTTATCAAAGTGAGAGTACTCAAATACCATAACCAGAAATAAGGACCATTTTTGCGTGAAGTATAAACGTTTTTTGTGACATAGATAAGAAAGATATATTAGAATTTTGCCAAAAGGTAGGTTATGAAATTAAATAGACTAGTTAACTAGTAGTTAACTACTTTGGGAAATAGTTAACTACTAGTTGCAACTAGTCCCACGAAAAAATAGTTAACTACTAGTTACAACTACAATTTCCCAGACTAGTTAGTAGTTGGTAGTTAACTATTTTTTGACCACTAGTTGCCGAACACTAATGGATTGTACGATTACTCCAATCATCTTGAGGTAACACATTCGTCATAATCATAGCAATTCAGTTTGGTGCTTCAAAGAGATGTTTTAGTTAAAAAAACTATTAAAAATTTAAATTTATCCATGTTTTAGAAAGTTTCTAGGAGAAAAAAAGTTAAAAATCTTCTCGAAGTCCTAATCAGTGTAAAATTAGCAATACTGAAAAAAAAAACATAGGTAAAATTGTTTTGACTTAAAAAATCCTACGTTCTTTAAACATACTTTTAAGTTAAAATTTTAGAAATTAGGAAATAGTTATAATAATTAGAAGAATATTCTTTTTCATTTAACTTTACAATATCTCCCAATTGCATTTCTAACAATTAAAACTTTATCCCTGTATCGATGAAAGATTACCAGGGTAATTATCTCAGAAAAAAATAGTGCTCTTAGAAAGTGTTGCAACTTTCTTCGTTTCCCTAGTTACACAGAGTGTATTGACTTCTCGGAACTGTTTGTTGGAGTCTCACGGTTTTGTGCAACAATAAACACAGAGGGATTGACGCAGGAGAAATGTTCCACCCCTCCAAAAGAAAAGAACATTTTTTGAAAGATATTCAGTCTAGATGACGTCGATGACACAGCCAGTTGCGGTTACAGATAGGGGCGCCTGTCGTCTTCTGAGTCACTTTATGAACAAAGGAAAAGGAGTCATAAATCTACACGGCTTCTCTCACAATAATTTTGAACTTGAGGTCTTTGAAAGTGTTCCACAATGGATGAAGGGTATTGGAAATAGGGCAATGGGTTGTGTACTAGGAAATGTTGCGCATAACTTTATGTGTCTAGAGAGAGAAAGCTACATCAACACATTATTCTTCAAAGACTTTTCTTGAAATTAGCAAAGTGTTCCCTTAACTGGAAAATAAACAACAAGACACGATAGATCTGCTCTTAAAATTTTTAAGACTTCTAAATGTTTCCCCAATCAGAAAATACAACCATTGTCAATTTTGAGTGCTGAAATTGGAGGGGGACGAAGGGGGGACGCCGTCCCCCGAAATGATTGGACCTTCCCCCGAAATATTTTTACCGTCCCCGTTCCCTAAAATATTTGTTTCCACGAAAAAAAATTATAAATTTAAGGGTAGATTTAAATACGTAAGCAAGTTTATTTTTCTAACCTAAATTCCCATTCGAATGAATGTTCGGATTCACCTATCAGCCTGCCAGCAGTCTCCCCGTATTCCGATTCGCAAATATATTCATATTCAGATTTTTAGGGTCAAATTTCCAAAAACTTTCTGGGGAGGACCCCCAGACCCCTTTAAGTATTTTAATCTCTATTACTCACGATTTGCTGTGCAAAAAATGAGTTAAAACCCTGTTTTTAGAGCCTAATTTCCAAAAATTTTCTGGGGGAGAACCCCCAGACCTCCCTTTTCCTACTTGGGACTCGATTATGAACAACTTTTTTAACATTAGGTTAAGCAAGATGATTCAATTCGATTAACAAATTTTTAGCCCCCAAAACCAAATCCTGGATCCGCCACTGCATGGTAACACAAAGTGAATAATGTTCTTTTTCTTTTTTTTACTTTCAATGAATATTTGTGAAGACTTAAACACTAGCGGATCCAGGGGGGGGGGCTAGGGGGCTCGAGCCTTCCCCCCCTAAAATGAAAAGTTTTACACAATATAATATGGAATTTTATGCACCAAAGTGAGTTAAAACCCTGTTATTTTAAGGACAAATTTTCAAAAATTTTCTGGGGGAGGACCCCCAGACCCCCTTGGTACTTGTAACTCTATTATTACAACTATATTTTATATTAAGTTTGGCAAAACACAAAAATTATATCATAAAGGAAAAGTGGGATTTTTTTACTTAAATTTCCAAAAAAATTCTGGTGGAGGATCCCCAGACCCCCCTTTTAGTGGTTGGAGCAGGATAATTCACTACCTTTCCCATATTAAGATAATCAATCAAGAAGATACAATTGGATTATGAAAATTCTTAGACCCCCCCAAACCAAATCCTGGATTCGCCCCTGGACTTAAATGTTACAAAGTTTTAAGGTTATAAAAATTATAATAACTGCATTTGTGCTTTTATTCTAGCATTTAAAAAATGTCCTATTAGCCTCCACTTTCCCCTAACTATGCAATTTTATGTAAAATTTGATTATCAATTCGAGTAGGTATCAAAAATTAATCATATTTTACCCTCCATCAACCATCTACTCTGTAAAAAGGTGAGTCCCCCCAAATATTTTTCTCCAATTTCAGCACTAGTTTGCATAAGATGCATATTTTACTCAGGATCACCTGAAATGAACGGTTTTGTGAAAACTCCCTAGAATTGCTGTTATTCCCACAGTTTTGTAATTGCTTTGCATCCACTTAAATATACTTTAAAAAAAAACTAATGTTTTTCCCCCTGAAGAATTAGGGAAATTGAGTCATCTCATGCATTGCGCCTTCAGCAAGGATATAGAATAAAGTTGAATTGTAAATATATTGATCCAGGAATTACCAACTGTAATTGTTATCTTGTAAAAATTAATATGTAATGTGTATTAAAAAATTCTGAGCCAAATTCTAAAACTAGCTATAGCTTTTAAGTTATTTGCCAGCTCATCTTAAATTTAAATTATAAAATTCTACCTTTATACATAATACAGTTATTCTTACAGAAAGTTATCCTTAACAGAATTATCCTACACAGAATGAAGAAACCCCTTATAGGTGCTCAGAAAACAGACCTATTTCATAAAGATTGTAGTTTTTTGTTATTAAAAGCTGTACTATCTTTGGAATAAGACGAAAAGGGGCAGATCAGGGCCGTCTCGAGAGTTCACGCGCTGCGTTCTCTAGTGTGTTCCGGGCCTGCTACTACAACTCAACGCACTGCTGTGACGTCACAGCATAAATCCGTCAACAAGAGCCGTTTCTTATGTTAACTGAATCAGTGTAGTGTGTGCTGTGGCTGTTTTTTTGGTCTATTGGTATTAAATTTTAATGTATTTGCTCTAAAGGAACATTTTGAACGTTAGTTTGAACGTAAGTTAATGAATATAGAATAAAATTTTGGATTTCTACTTCGAGAATTTGTATAAAACAAGAGAGGCTTGTGTCAAACATCGCGGACGGTAGTTGCCATTTTGTCCTTAAATTGAGTGAATTTTGTACATTTATGTAAAGTTTGTCTGCTTTTATAATCTAATAAAATACTATGTTCTCAATTATTTCCTGTTTATTCAACTTTATATAATTATTTATTCTTTTAAGTTAAAAATAGCTTAATTGTGGATCAGGAAATTGAAATTTAACCACAATTGGCAGGGAAAATTAACTACTTTTGCCTTATATCTGTAACATCATACAGAATACCTGGAAAATGATCAAATTTAAATGTCTGTGTCTCATTTTTGGCTCTGGAAAGGACAAATGTATGTAAAAAAAACACAAGAATTACCTTTGGGGAAGCAGTGGATTTCTGGTTTTTCACTGGAAAATTTTTAAAATTAACCTTGAAAAGTTTAAATTTTATTTCCATAATTGAGTGAGAACCATGTAGATCGTATTTCAGATTTAAAATATTCAAAAACCAGATAATTTATTCGCATGTTGAATGAAACTATATAACTTTAAATATTATGAAATTGTTTATAAACTATGTCTACTTAATTGAATAGTTAAGAATAATCGAACCACAGAAAATAACTTTTTTAGAGTAATGATGTAATACTAATATTCTAATATTGGCTTAAATTCGGCAACAGGGGGAATGTAATCTTAGTCCTAATGATTTTAGAAGCTTAAAATTATTTTATTTCAAAAATTGACCAATCCTGGTGAAATTATTAAGTAGTTTTATTAGATAGAAATGCAACTCTAATAATTCGAATTTTTTAAAATGAAGTAATATTTAGGCCAGAAGGGCCAATATTTAAATCAGAATAAGAGATGATCAAGCTATCAGAGATGCATTACAGTACGTTTTCATACAAATATGCAATCTACACAAACGATTTCTGAATAGATGATTAAATATCAATTTGAAACATCCTTTTTTTTAAATAAAATAAGTTTGGGTTGAGTATTAACCCCTAGAAAAACCCCAAACTCGATGTATGACCATTAAAAAATAAAGACAGTCCAGATTTATTGCGCGTAGCAGCGGAGCTCCGGTTGCCGACGAAGTTTCGTTTTCAGTGGGATGTCTAGCGTGACGTCATGTAGCAGGCCCGGATCACACTAGAGAACGCAGCGCGTGAACTCTCGAGACGGCCCTGGGCAGATGGTTGTTTCAAAACGTTTGCCCAAAAGGAAATGCATCTTATTCATCAGCAAAGACTATTCTGCGCTTTTTTGCAGCTAGTTGATTCAAAACAGCGGAAACGGGCAGAAATTATATGAAGTAGAGAGTTCATTACGCCCTGAAGTAATAATTACATCGCTTTTTACAACTTCCTGGTCTTTAATGAAATGGGCAGTCGCATAGAGGAGTCCTTAGGTTGGTTTTCGGTTAAAAATTGAGAATAATTACAGAACGCGTTTCCTGTGCGATAGAATTGGTAACGGATGTGGGGGTGATTTCTTTTCTGCTGAAACAATTAAAGTAACAGTTAAATCATTTCAGGTGATGGACTTCAACAAATAATGTATGAAGAGGTTTATTTATACATTGTTTGCTCTTTGTCCTGAAGGGAACTTGTGGAGAAGTCAATAAATAATTAGTGATAAGTGATCTGTAAATAATATTTTACTTTTTCTGTAAGTTTTGCATCTTGTTAAAGGTATAAATGCTCTATAAACAGGACATATTTCCTCTGTGTTTTTCTGCAAAGAAATGTTTTAATATTTCTTAAAAGGTCTTTCTGAATACGGAACTAGATTTAGAGAAAAATATTTGCACATTATTATAAAAGATTACAAAATAACATCCAACGAAAAACGTCAATTTGAAACTATTTTTGATAATAAAAAACAAAGGCTTCTCTCCTTTTATATAATACTAACGAAATTTATTGAAAGCGTATAAGGATATTTATGTGTAGTAAAAAAACTGAAGTTAAAATTACGACATTTCAAAAGGACAATTTTAGTTCTTAGGACCCAGAACTACAGTTTGTTACTCCCATGAAACACCATTTAAAAAAAAGTCAAACCTCATTCAAACCCTACCTTCCCATCATTAAACTCCCATATCATCCTCAAATGTAATCGAATATCAGAAACAGCTCTTCTAACAACAGACGATTGTAAAACATTTTTTTCTTGAGGCAGAGATCATACACTCCACACAGAGCTCCAATTGTTTGACTGTAGTGACCGTGAAATAGAGAGGGACAGTCACTTTCTGTCAATGAATGTCTTTCAAGGGGATTTGGAATTAATACCACAAGTGTTTCATCAAGTATCTGATCAGAGAAGTAAAAATCAAAGAAGTAAACTTGTGAAATTGTTAATTATGCTGGACACCAGAAACCAAATAAAAATTTGAATCTTTGTTTAATAATGTAAATTACTTTAGTTCTAATTGTTACACATATACATCCTCCTAACTTAGACTAGACAAAATATTTCTTCAGTATAGAGTTATTTAAATATAGTTAGTATGAAAATGTAAGATTTCGATGTTGATGGTGATCGATTAAAGAAAAAAAAAAGTTTAGGATTTTGAAATTTAGATTTTTAAATTTATGGTCAATTACTTTTACTTAATAAAATTTTTTTCGCATGTCTGAAAATCTATTAAAACTAAATCATACTATGAAAAGTACCAACTCTCTTGTTTTTTGATGGAAAATTGGTTCTTGCTTCCTTAAAAAAATATTGGATTCTATTAAATTGATGGACATTATGTTGACGTATTTGAAGTAAATATGTATTTATATGAAATAAAAGTCGCATTGTTATTCTATTATCTCACTCTTACACTCATACAAGTAATAGCAAATTAGAAAGATATTAAAAATTTAAATATCACCAGAAAAATTGACTGCTTTAATAAAAGAATTAGGCAGCTAATTTCCCCACTAAGTGAGTGGCTTAATTTGACTTCCCAATAACCCTTTAATATACAAGAGAACCGAATGAAAGTGGAATCATCTCAGAAACGATAATTGGAACGACAAAAATCATCGACCTTGAGGAGGACAAAGAGAGGCGACCGTCAACTCAAGTTGAGTCAGTTCAAACAAGTCTTTAATTTTCTGTCGGAACGTAACGGGTGCCAAGGCTAACCGTCCTCTTTTTTATAATGGAGCCCAATAATATTTGAATAAAAAAGACAGTATAAGTAGCCTCCTTTTAAGGATTTGAGACTCAATGTCCGATTATATTACAAAGTTTTTAAGTGTTTTAAATTTAAATTTAAATTTAAATTTTCCAAAAAATATATTTTCCATTGTAATCACAAATAAAATATCCGGAAATCAAAAAGTAATAAGTATTAAATAAAGCAAAAGTATTTGCGCCCTAATGTGTGGCTCAGTTTCTCTGGCTTACAGTACGTATTTGTTCAGCTCGTTGGAATTTTAATTTTACTTTAATCTATAATTCATTCTTAATTTCAATGGAATATCATATAGCCATCAATTGAAAAAAAAAATAATAAATGTGTTCGAATGGATCAATTGGAAGTGTCTGCGTTTGAGTGTTCAATGACATCGTATCCAATGGTTGGATCACCGGTGGGAAACCACAGACTGTGCTTAAGGTTAATTAAGAGTTAATTGGATTAAAAATATAATTGAAATAAAAAACAATTTTTTTTTCTTCATATTTTCTTCTTCTTTAATAAAGCCGCCTAAAAGTAAAATGAATAGATTCTCGAACCAAGAACATTTTGCAGGGGAAGTAACCAGCAACCATTCCAGAGGTTTTAAAAACATAGTACCAAACAAGAAATCCGAAATTAACCGGAAGGGTATTTGATAACGAGTGAAAAATGAACGAAACACAATTCCTTCACATACAAATAAACTAAAGACTTAACGAGGATTATTTATTCGGTAAAATATATTACGATATTATATCACGTGTACATCCCTTATTGCATTTTCTTAAAATAAACATCTGTACCCCTCAGTGTAATTGGCCATGACCGTAACGTAATAAGGGGGTGGAACAGAGGGGTGATCAGAGAACAATCGTTCTTTTGATGCAGGGGTTTCGCGTTTCCACCAGGAACTACGAAAACTTGTTTGTTTTGTGTGGTAAACGACATCCAGCTTGGGTGTAGTTGGGATATTTTTTTTAATGAAAATATTGTGTTTGTGGAACACCACGATTATTTACGGTTGTGTTGGGAGATGAAAGGATGTGAGAAGATTATCGAGATGAAATTTCGGTTTTTTAAACTTCCGGTTCAAGTTTTGAAAGATGTGTTTAACTTGATTTCTTTACAGCGTCATTTTTAAAATTAATTGGCCATAAATCGCAATGCCCTAATTGCTCCTGAAAGCACAAAGGCCAAAAATTCATGTTTTAAATACATCTTCTAAGAATGAAACTAAATTTCAAATAATAGCATATTAGGAAACAAGAGGCATACCCAAAAAAGAGAAAGATACTAGTAGGAAATATAAGGTAGGGTAGAGTATATTTATCCAATATTAATGAAGAAATAATAAAAAAATTTAGGATATTTATAAAGGATGCCAGGTATAATTCTCAAGAAACTATTTAATTAAAACAGTGTAGTCCAACTTTCAACTACCCGAGTAACAATCAAATTTTATCATAGAAAAGAGAAAAAAAACTACATTTTTCAACTTAAATACAGTAAAATCAAGCTGCTTTCAACAGTGGAAAATTTGTTGTTGTTGTTGTCGTGTTCTTGGAGATCAGGGGAAGTGGTGTTTTCGATGAAAATTTATTTTCACTATAATGAATCACTCACTAAGCATTTTTCATTTTACTTAAGAATTTTCTTTTAATGAAGACGCACAATTCAAGAATATTGGTTTGGTCATTAAAACACTACATATTCATTCAAGGTAAAACATTGTTGCCTTAATTAAAACACAATTTCATTTGATGTTCGCATTTATTAAAATTGGAAAGATTTATATCAGGTATTTTATCATATTGAAGATTTTTTTATTAAAAGGGTAGTGAGTTTATCGTAAGGAGTAAAATTTGTACAGTGGCGGATTCAGGGGGTGGCACTCTGGAAAGTGCCCCCCCCCCCCTCGGACCAAAAAAATCACTCATAAGTTCCAAAAAATGTCTCTAAAAGTACTCAAAATGAGTTAAAACCCTACTTTAACTTCAAATTTCAAAATTGTTTTCAGGGGGGACCCTCATACACCCCCCCAGCGGTACCAAAAGGGGATCTTGATACTTTTTAGAAAATCCCCCAAAATTTTGACATCTTACTCAAAAGGTAAAGGTGATAATCTGAAAAAGTGCCCCCCCCCCTTGGAGCCGTGCTGGATCCGCGCCTGTTCTCTTCACATGACAAAACCGTGAAGCATCCCTTCCATAAACCTGTGAAATAGTATAAGTTTAGAGCTCTGTTCTTAATCGGTTTGGATTTTTTCATTTAAGTGGTAGTGGTTTTTAGTCACCGCTTTTAAAATTAAGTGAAAAGTATTAAGTTGAGCATAAATATTAACTCTGTAACGGGATCTATGTCCTGCGTGAGAAGTGTTTCTCTTAACATGAGAAAACAGTGAAGCATCCCTTCCATAAACCTGTGAAATATTAGTTTAGAGCTCTGTTCTTAATCGCTTTGGATTATTTCATTTAAGTGGTAGTGGTTTTTTAGACACCGCTTTTTAAATTAAGTGAAAAGTATTAAGTTGAGCATAAATATTTGAACTGTAACGTGATCTATGTCCTGCGTGAGAAGTGTTTCTCTTAACATCAGAAAACAGTGAAGCATCCCTTTCATAACCTGTGAAATATAAGTTTTGAGCTCTGTTCTTAATCGGTTTGGATTATTTCATTTTAGTGGTAGTGGTTTTTAGTCACCGTTTTTTAAATTAAGTGAAAATTATTAAGTAGAGCAAAAGTAATAACTCTGAAACGGGATCTATCTATGTCCTGCGTATGGAATATGGCTCTGTTAATATAAGGTAACAGTCTAGATCTTCTTTACATAACCTGTGAAGTATTGGTTTATCCGTTTAAATTGGTATATCCGTTTATTAACAGTTTCGATTAGTGGATTATAGTTCGACAGTGGATGTGGTTTTTAGTCACCGCTTTTTAAATTAAGAAAAAAATATTAAGTAGAGCAAAAATATTCTCTCTTTAACGGGATCTATATATGTCCTGCGTTTGGAATGGCTCTGTTATCATAAGGTAACAGTCCAGCCATTCTTTCCATAATCTGTGAAATGTTAGTTCAAAAGTAATTATGTTCTTAAAAGGTTTCGCGTTAGTGCATGCAGTTTTTAGTCACCACTTTTTAAATTAAGAAAAAAATATTAAGTGGAGCATCTTCATTAACGCTGACTGAAATTTTGTTACCACTTAATAAATTAGGATAAAAATCTTAAGTTAAATGAAACGCCTGGGAAGGTGGTAGGGGCTTGAGGATGGAAATTACGGTCCTCAGTCTTACATTCTTTCAGTTTTCGTCGTAGGCAAGAAAGTTAAAGTCTTGAAATGTTACAAAAAAGAGTGTGAAAGTCATCAAAAATAGTAATATTTTCAATTAATTTTACTGTTACGGTTACAGTTAACGTTGGAAAATTAGAAATATTAAGACCCCCCGTGAATTAAGCAGGAAAATTTATAAATACCAACCAGTATTTATTTCCGAGTGCTATACCCGCTGAGAAGGCTCAGATTCGATCTGAGGGCCTTTCGGATGACAGTCTGGTGTGCTAACCACCAAGCCATCCGTTCCTGCAGCTGCGACAGTCTTGTAATTAATTTGAAGTTGATACTTCACCATTTAAAAAAAAAAAGCACAGAAAATATTACCAAGGATCGAACCCGAAACCTTTTGTGAACAACACTGTCACCTACTTTAGCCGGCAGTGCGTTAACCAACCGTACCATCCGTTCCTGATGCCTCTTGTTTATTTTAATAATTTAAAGTTATAAATTAAAAATTTGAAAAAGTGGTAGGCAGGCTTTGAACCCGGGTCCTTTCGATTTGTAGTATCACGATTTTGACGTCCAGGCCCAGGCCATTCGCTCACATCTCACCGAGAATTTTAAAGCTACTGGAGATTATTAATTTCGATATTGTAAACAATAAGAAACATGCAGTGTGTGTTATCCAAGTCTTATTTTTCTCAATTACGTTCATAATTTATTTTTATTTGAATTTTGTATATCATCCTGTGACAACCTGCAACCTGACCCTCATGTGTGAATTTCACTAACACTTTTTGGGGTTATTCTTTACTGTTAAAGAAACATGAAAATATATTTATTTGAATTTTTTGGTGATTTTTTTAAAACTTTGAAAAAAAAAAAAAAAAAAAGAAACTAAAAGTTTTATAGCTCTTTTATCTTGAATAACTCCATTTCTGTTAAGCTTAAAAAAATGCATCGATCTTAACAGATTATTTTTTAAGTTTGAATTTCATATACAACCTGACTATAGCTTAAAAAATAAAACTTTTATCTAATAAAAAAGAACATTTTTTTTTTAAATTTTAAAAATATATGTTTGTTGAATTTATTTTCAGTGCTATTTCTTATTTGTTTGTAAAATTTTCGGTTCGAGGCTTTTTTCTAATTTTATGAATTTGAGTGTGGGTATGAAGGACAACCAACCACTCCATAACTTTATTCATGGGTGGGCAAAAAGTCGATACACTTGTGAAAGTTCCATAGAAACTATCTACTATCATAATTTTGAACTAAATTTTTTATTGCCTTAAATAATCCCTAAGACTGAAAACCATTTTTATTCTTTTTTTTTTAATTTTCAAAAGTGTTCTGACGTTTTGCCCACCCTGTATTCATTAAAATATAAAAAAAATTATTGATTTTATTGACATGAAACAAATTATTGACAACAAATTGAGTTCATATAGCTCAAAATAGAGATAGGAGTGTTGTGTCATTATCCCTGTAAGAAAAATAATTGATTAGCAGGTAACAAAACGGTATAAGACGGCTTTTTAATATTTCAAAATACATTTCAACCAGGCGCGGATTCAATAAAGCTCTTCGGAAAATGTCCCCTCCTTGGGCTGAAAAAGAAAGGGAAAGATGGGAAAAAGAGAGAAAAGGCGTAAAAAAGAAAGTAGATTTTGAAAGACCAATAATTTTCTAGGGGAGGATCCCTAGACCCCCTAAAAAATTTGCGTTCTTAAAAGACAGTTACAAGGTTCAGATCCCGATCATAGGTTCAGAAATACTTTCGCTTATACTGTTTATCAAAAATGTTGGGGTTCAAAATAAAATTCCTTAGGGGGATCTTTATGGAAAAAAGTAAAATTTAGTCTATTTTGCGTGCAAAGGTAGAGGGTGATCCTCAAAAAGTGCCCTCCCCTTGGAGACCTGCTGGATCCGCGCCTGTGTACAATAGAAATAAGAAGCCTCAAAATGTTTTAAAAATGAGAGCAAGATAAGTTTGAGATTTTAGTGATTTGCAGGTAAAATGTTATTTTTAAATTAGTTTATATCTAAAAGAAGAGGTTGCGGTTTCTCTTATCAAGAGGTTAGGAAATTCAGACACCTGCAGCCATGAAGAGAAGATTTCTGAAATTACACTTGTAGATGAAATGTTAATGACACATCATAGAACCTACTGATTTGATAGTTCCTTACATTGATGTATACAATACTTTTCAAAGCAAAACTTTTTATTCAAGTCAAACTTTGAAATTAAATTAAAAAGTAAATAAGCATCACAATTAGAAAAACATTGTGCGTATATTTCTATCTTGGATATCTCTATCGAATAAAATGAAAATGCACTAATTGCCCATTAAAAGAAGATAGATGTCCCTCTGAATGAAAGAAATGATGAAAGGATAATAAACTAACAGAGGCCAAATGCTACAAAAAGACCCGCGGAGCCGTTTTGGTGCTGCCATCTAAGGATAATTATGAAAACTATTTTCTCACGTCACCTCTGCGATGCCTATCATCCGCCTGTCCCACTCTCTTGAATCTCCCACTCGGTTCTCTTATGCTTGTAAAAATGCTTCAGAGTATAGTCACTACAGCAAGAAAAACAAGGCAAAAATGAATGTCCTTGAATCCAAATACATCTGCAATCATAGGACATGATGAGTTTTAAAATTATTAAGCTAGACTAAATAATAAAGACCAGCAGTCGTTCCAAAGAAAACAGAAGAAATGCGAATCTACTTGATTGATGAAAAAATATATATAGAAATAGTTATTTTAAATAACATGAGTTTTATTTAGAAATTTTTTGAAATTAAATTATTATATTCTAAGGGAAAAAACCGAGATAATTTCTAATTAAGAAGAAAGAGGGTTATCTGTTAGATACCTCCCATCTTTGTAAAACAACTTTTGGATACTTCTGTAAGTGAAAGAACTAAAACAAATAAGTGAACAAATTGACTTGAGGAAATATATTTTATTTTACAAAATAAACTGTACAGTGTAAAATAAACTAAAAATAAATATTTTTATACAAAATAACGATCTTTTGGGCTATTTTTTTCTCTACCCTCTTTGATGAAGTGATATCTAATACTTTGAGATTGCACTTAAATACAAATTGTACTTTTGTTTTTAACCTCTAAGGTCCAAGTTTAGAACAGTAAAAGAAATGTTTCAAACATTTAATAAATTTTAACAAAAATAGAAAAATATAAAATCATTTGCAATTTATTTTATCCTTTTTAACAGTAAAAATAATCAAACAACATAGCTTAAGTTCTTACTTTTGTATAAACTTAAAAATCAACATTTTATTAAATATATTTATTTCACCCTTCTTGGGAGAAGAAACTCAGGTTAATACATGTATTTATTCACTTTTCAGTTAGTAAAAAACGTCCTTAAATTAAATTCTTGATATTTGTGGTATAAAGAATCATATCTTGTACAATACCAGCCTGAAAATCTTTCAAGGGTCTAGAACAAACAAATAACATGAACCAAAACTAACAAAACACTAAAATATAAGCCTTGATGATATTTACAAAAATTGCAGCAAGATCTTTGCGTCAGTACTAGCAAACAAGAACATCCAGGAATAGAATTTTGTTAATGATATGGTACTTCCCAATGCTTCTTGAAGATCTTTTTCATAAACTACAAAATAATGTAGCTATGACCTCTATATCTTGGCAAAATGCTTCATCTATATTTATCAAACACTTTCTTATAAGCAGATCTAATATCCTAAAATAAAAATAATGGTTAGTATGTAATTTATCAGTCCATTGGCATCATAAGAAACTAGAATTTTTTTTTAATTCTATAAGCTTTGACAAACCCTTTTACAATCAAACCAATGGACAATCATTTGCCATTAAAAAGGTTCAAAAAAATCGATTTTTTCTTAACAATAAGGGGCAATTTTCTTTCCTCATGACCCCCTATTACATCTGTTCATGACTGTAGGTTTTTGATAATAACTGATATATCCAGAAAAAGTGACTAAAAGAAGAAAACAAAGCATTTTTATGACTGATCCGATTCACCCCGCATTAGTAGTCGGAATAGACTTCTTTCATTAAAAAATTCATTAAAAATCGTAATTAGCACAAAAAAAATTCAATTGAAAAGAAGTCCTTGCAAGGATTGGGAGCACACGGGAGGCACCAAAAATTGTGGTAAAGAAGTTATTCGGCAGTCAAGTTTTTGTGACATTTTTTGTATTCAACTTCAAAGCCGTGTATGACCCAAGATATTGTCGTAAAATATTTTTAAATGACTGAAATAACTTCTAAAGAATGTGTAGAATCAGTCAGTTTTTATCCTGATTCTATAACTCTAACACAACCGGAGTTATGAAGGTTTAAAAAACTTTTTCCAACAGTGATCCGATTCACCCCACTGATCCGATTCACCCCGTTTTACGGTACGTTTTAAAAAGTAAATTAAAACCTTTATCTCTAGAAGTTGATCAATTGAAAAAAAATTTCATTAAAATTTTTATAAACTGTTAAAATCATTTCAATGGTATCTCAAGCTTAAATTAATTTGTTTGATTTCAACAGCCATCTTGAAAAGCCAAAATAAAGAAAATCTTAATTCGATCTCAATTAGATGTTTTTTAATCCGTTTGTCAATTACATGCTTTTTTTTTGTGGAAAATAGAAAACACTAAGGAAAATATTTGCTAAACGTATTTAAATCATTATTTTCATTAAAACATTAATATCGACTAAATATAACTTTAAAAAATAAGCTTTCCCAAAAAGTTTTAGATTATTTTTTTTAAATAACACTCCACAAAAATATCAGAAAGTTCATCAGAATAGCATTTTTCAATTTTTTCATGAAATCTTAAAACCTTTTTCATAGTAGTATTTTATAGCGAAGGGGCGTGGCCTCACCTCTACGTGTCTCCTCCTCCGAGGGGCGGTTCGTGCAGGTTGAGGCTGCTCTCTCCGCCCATGTGCAGCGAGGGGGGCTGGAACTGGCTGCCCCCGTCGTACATGTCCAGGGGATAGAGGTCGGCCGCCTGCACTTGCGTCGAGCCCGACCCGCTGTCGCTTCCCTCACTTTCAGAGATCAGGGCCATCCGCGAAGGGGCCAGGGACTCCTGGGAGGGGGCCATCGGGGGACCTGAGATCAAACAGTTCTTCAGTATTATATCATTACAAGAAATGCATTTGAGAAAAAGTGTTGAGTTGATCTACTTTTAAGGTATTTCGGATGGAAAGTGTGTTGAGTTGCCATTAGAAGGGTTTGCAAATAAGGCTTTGGGTAAAATTTAGTTCCAATGGTTAGATACATAGTTTTAGAGTGTACCAGCCTTCATATAAAACCTTAAGGTTTAGTTGAACAATTAGGCAGGAAGTTAATAAGAAACTTAAATAGACTAAACTTTTGCAAATACGTTGTAGAGGGGAATACTAATTTTTATGAGTTAAAAAATATTTGATGAAAAAATATATAAACACATTCCAAATAATATTTGGACTTACAGTAATTTGATTGGACTTACAGAATTGATTATTCAAATAAAATGTACCAAGTATGTCAAGAAAATATTAACAACAGAAGACTCAATGGTTTGACAACAAAACATTTTCTTGGAAATCTGAACAAAAATATTGAATCCTCGCTCCAACAAATAAAACCTCTTTGATCTGGTATCTTTGTGTATGGATACCACGAGTGATTTAGACCTGTGGATCCAATTGATATATTGACTTAATTTTTTGAGTTTAATGTTCTTAAAAGTAACAAAAAGAGAGAAAAGAAATGAGAAGAAAAAAAGCGAAGAAAAGATGGGAATGATAGAGAAAGGAAAGAGTATTCACTTTTTTAAGGAACACTAAATTCAATAATTCAAATCATTTAAAAAATTCAACCGAAACCATTTCACCAAATCACTTGAAGTTACCCTTTACCCTTACTTAGACTTAAATGTTTAAGATTTTCGCGTTGTGACCATCCACCCCTCTCTCCCCTTCTAAAAAAAACCACTCTTCAAGAGCTGTACCTATACTCACCCACAAAAGGCCTCGGCCTGGACACGGTGCCGTACATGTTGGGCACGGCAGGCAAGGGCACGCTCTGCTTGAGCCTGGCCTTCTTCTCCTCCTGGCGCGAGAGCCGGTGGTAGAGGTACACCTTGCGGAGGTACATGCACAGCATGACCACCGTGGCACACGCCAAGTTGGCCGCGGAGATGGTCAGGTCCCGGTAGCGGTGCAGCACCTGGGTGGACACCACCGTCCACGCCACCCACACCACTGACATCAGGAGGCAGCAGGTCAGGATCCACCTGTACACAGAAGAATAATATGCAAATAGATCACTCACTATTCAGAGTAAATTTAAATGCAGTATTCATCATCAATATTTGATGGGGAGGTAGAGGGGACCTGACAAGCATATTTCGAATAGGAATGGTCACACATTGATCATTGAAACTGTACGATCATTGAAATTCCTTCCCCGATCTTTCTTATTCTTTTTCTTCATCGATATTCCCCGATTATTTTGCTTAATATCATTACACTAACACTAAGTGAACTCCCTTCTATGGCTAAAAGATTAATATATTACAAGTTTTAAAACTCCCCCCACGGTTTAGCAAGTGGTCCAATTTCTATCAAATTTATGTTGTAAGCATGTAAGTAGTAAGGATACTGCTGTACCTCACTCACGCGATAAATTTTTTCATTCTATTATGTTTTTTTTTCGTTAAACAGGCCTTGGCAAAACGTCCTTTTGTAACGCTCTCACACTACATTAGGTCCTAGCTCTTTAACGGTGTATCTGCTCCCCCCATTCCTATTCGAAATATGCTTGTCTAGGTCCCCTCTACCTCCCCACCCAATATTGATGATTAATTCTGAATCACCCTGTATAGTATAAAAGTCAATTGAATTCATGAATACTTCTTAACACTCATTACCAAATTTGATAACATTTGATACGGTAGTATTACTTTTTATAGCCATTTGAAAGTTAAAAGTTATATCTACCCTTTAGAAAGAGAAAACTAACTACATTAGGTGCACTATAACTATTTCAACGAGGATCACACCCCTGACAGCTAACAGAAATATGTGGAAATTACCTTGACTCGTTATTGTTATCCTTGCTACCCCACGTGAGCACCGAGAACAGAATGGTGATGGCCAGCATGAGCATGACGTAGACCAGGGAGATGACCAGCTCGTCTTCGAACGTGGTGGCTGGGTGGCACCTCCACTCTCCCGCGTGCACTCCCGTCGTAGGGGGAATGAGAATGAGCCACGCCGACGACAGGATCACCTAAGCGTCGATAAAAAAATATTGAGGCATAAATATATTGATTTTTGTAGCTTGAAGCGGTGGTTTAACTGGCTTTTAATGAGGGCCTATCATTAGTATATTTTTACTAAATGTATATGCTATGGGCAAAGTGATTAATCGGGCATCTTTATTAATAATGCCCGAAGTGGAGGCGGGCAAAGTGATAAATTTCATTCATAAATTCCACTGAATTTATCACATTGCCCGTAACATATATATTGCTTATAAATACTCTTCCTATAGCTTTTTTTAATTGCAAATATGCTGTACTTAATGTTGCTAATGTCAAATAGTTTTCCCTTTTTATTCAACAGAAAAGTAAACAGTTTTATTGATATTTAGCAGTTGAGACGCTTGACTCAATAAAGAGCTAACTTTAATGTTAAGCTGTTGGAGTTAGCTTGTCATTGTGCAGTTAGCACCTCAATTAGTGCTTCTGTGCAAGCGTATGAAGGAAGGCTCGAATCTGAGTACAATCGTTCATTATAAAGCAGTGACTTGTTAAAACAACGAATTTTATAAATCCTTTCGTCAGAAAATATAAAATGAAAAATTGTGTGATTATTCTTAGCAGTGTAGCTATACTATAAGAATCTTATCTATAACACTATATACCAATATTTGGTACTAGCAAAATACTAACTCTGAAATTCAATACCATACTCCTTGAGGAGTCTGGCACACAGCGCTAGTTGAACATTAATAAAAACTAGTTCCTCACCTGAATGATGACCAGTCCCACGGCCACGACCAGCAGTGCGGCAGGACTAGTGAGGTGGTAGGTGTCTCCCAGGTGCTGGTGGTAGCCCATGGTGCGCCAGATATTCATCACCTTGACGAGCATCCCGGCGAACACCACCGCATAGGCCAGCCCCAGGCCGAAGCGCCTAACACCGCATGTGCCTTCTGAGGGGGCCAGCACGAAGGCAAAATTGACGGCGTACAGCAGGAGCAGTCCGAACAGCACCATGTAGCCCAGCACCGTCGTGCCCACCGTTACCTAAAAAAAAACAGATATTTAGTTGTACATATTAAACAAATTAGAGCAATGAAATTACAGCTAAGCATGTTTTTTTTATGCGAGGGATAAAGATTATGAAACTGAATTCAAGGGGCTTGATCACGCGAACTTCACCGATGACGTTTTGCGGCCAACAGTGCTCGAAATCTCCTAAATCCACTGGAAGAAAGTTTCTGAGCAGGCTCTAAAAGTTTTCATTTGATTTGAGCAATCTGGAGACGTAGACTGGCCTCCAACAACGCCGTCATTTCAGTGACATAGCTTTATGGCCACTTAAAAGATCGCATATTTCTCAATTCCACTTCCTACCATTTTCATTTCCCCTTAAGGACAGATCAGAGCTTTCGGAGTATGTCTGATGGTAATCACGTATTTGGAATGACGATCATCAGACAAATCAATCAGAGAACTCTCGCTCACATTTACTAAGTAGAATCGGGAAATGTGCATTTAGATATAGTTGTTCGTTAAAACAGCACTAATGCTATAAAAATCTTACCTGGAACGAAACTAGGAAGTAGGAGGCACATAACAACACCATCACCACCCCCAAGAGGGAGAGAGCGGAGACTATCATGCCCCAGAGTGTTCCGAAGTTGGCGTAGAGGCCCGGCCTCAGCAGATTCAGCTCCTCTGGGTCCACCGACAATTGCTCCATACACTTCTGGCACTCCATGCGGCACGCAGAGGTCACAGTCTCTCCCCCGATGAAGGACACCTCCTCCATCTTCAGAGAGAGCTTTTCGTCCTTCCACAGACCCACCTGACAGAGAAGAGAACATTGAGGGACTTATCTAGATCTTAGATCTTAGGTAGTACGGTAATCCAGTGAGATCAATTAATGCATTACAGGGAATTTTGAGATATCATTTTGAGCTGCCAACGTAATTTGCCCAATTTGTTTCACCGGATTGCCGTACCGCCACTGGGGAAATGCTCCTTAAAATTGTATTCATAAGAATGTTCTGTGTTTGCTCGTTTCATAGAAGTTACTTAAAACTCGTGAGAGAGATTTTAAAGCCATCGATTTGGTTATCTCAGAAGGTAGAAGGACACTTCTCTTTTCAACAGCATTTATTACTTGGAATAATATTCCTCAGTGTAAGAAAGAAAAATAGGGCATGGCTGCCTATTGTTTACTTTTACTTGCTGTTGCAGCAAGCATCTTAACTTCTGCAATAAGAATCTCAAAATACTGCAACAATCTAATTATTCTAGAAAGGTTATCTCAGCATTTATATAGAAAAATAAATTTACATAAATTTAATGATAGCAGATGGAAAAGTCTTGTGGTATACTTGAAAAACAATGAATGAACGAGCTAAAGAAATTAACAGAAGGATCCTGCCCCACATAACTGGCAAAGTATATTTAAATCAATGCAAATACCAGCAGTGCAAGCAAAGGCACGTAATTCATAATAAGAGAAATGTTCATCTAATGCTACTGAAAGTAAATACTACAACTTCACTCTGATAAATTTACATGCCCAGAAGGAAGGTTTAGGAAAGAGTCCAACCTGTTGATACACATGATGCATCTTGGCCTTCCTCAGCTGGAACACCTGCAACCCAAGCGGCATCCTGATGGGACCGCAATCCCCATCCGGACACTCCGCCGTCGGCACAGCGGCCATCCTCCGCCGAGTCTCCCGCCACAGCAGACGGCGAGCGTCCTGGCCGCAGTCCTCGATGCTTGCCGCGGCATCCCCGTGGGCGCAGTACCTGCGCAGGTAGTCGTGCAGGGCCCCGGCCATGGCCTCGACGGCCGCCGCAGTGTGGTGCACGGCCGGGGACAGGGGTGGCGCAGGGGACAGTCGCTCGTCGCCGCCGCAGGGCGTGGGGTGCAGGTGACGCAGGGCGCTGTGGGGCAGGTGGCAGCCGAAGCGGTGCTGCCAGAACTCTTCGAACCAGGCGTCGGGGAGAGGGGCGTGATCGGAGAGGGAGAAGCCGGAGTAGTACTCGCGGAAGCCCGGCACGTCGTGGGTTTCCGGCCGGACGACGAAGAAGTCCACGTCGTCACCTGGGGTGATAGAGGAATAGTAATGCAACGAAACTGTCGTGTTTCTTTCATAGGAAATAATCATCATAACTCTATTTCTTAGAAATACAAATTTAATTAAAAAAACAGTTAGATTTTGATGTTCTAACAAACTGCACTAGAGCATTTCTGCTTTGTGCTTGCCGCAAACGTATGCACCAGTTAAGGGTATGACGGTAGAGAGACGACAAGCGACACTAAAGCATTATACTCAATTAAAAAAGTATTTACATCACCATTAACTTCACCAAATTCTACCAGTTAGGCCGGGCGCGCACGAGTGACTAAAGTCACGGCGACCAGGATTACTAGTATCAAAAATATCACAAGAAAACAATTGAGCATTTTCAATCACATGACTTTACCTAACAACGGCCTTAGCAACGTTGTTTTTATCCTCCAGTGATGTCATGTGCGAATGCTTCTATTGGATGCTTATATGTCCCGCCCCTAACAACAGCCTTAGCAACGGTGTTTTTGTCTTTGTCACCGTGACAAAAGTCGCCCGTGCGCGCTCGCCCTTGGTGCAGAATGCCTCGTACCCGTTTGACTGCAATAATTAAATCCTTGTTGGTGGATCTACTAGATAGATAATATAAAACTTGTTTTGGCTTTATCAATCCTTCACTTCCTTAGTCGGCTCTAATTTTCAGTCAATCCTTTAACAATACACAATTTGGTTAAAGACTGCAAAAAGGACTGAGAAAATGCACATCTTACACTTGGCTTTACAAGACATGATAATAAGCAACAGCATTCTTCGTGTTTTACAACTACTCCAAACACAAAACTAAACCGATATAAAGATTCACCATTTTAAAGTTTAGATGGAAAAACAAACTGAACATCAAATCACCAACTCACCTTGCAGAACCTTCGCCACCTTCCCTCCTTCGGCCTCCATAGTGACCCACACCAACTCTCCTAGGATATTCGCCTCTCTAGCCGCCGCCAGCGCCCTCTGGACCACCCCAGGGTCCTCCAACAGCAGCACAACCACCTTTGCCTCCCCTCCCTTCAGTTCAGTGACGATGTCGTCTGGGCGTAGGGACTCGGCGATGCAGATCTTGCGCTCCTTCGCCATCGTGAGGAAGTCCCAGAACAGACTGGACCCGGAGTGGACCACGCTCACAAACCTCCAGTTCATGCTGAGGAATGAAAGGTTTAGGGATTGAACTAATCATCAATGAAATTTAAAACTGTCCATAAAAAACAAGGCTGATACTTGAAGGAGTATCTAGATCGTTTGACCTTCAAACTCTAGTATAACCAGCCTCCCTGAGTGAGGCCATGAGCAAAGCTGTTACAGAACAGCTGTGCCAGAGAAAGTAACAGTCAACTGAGGCATAGGCCCTTGTTTCCCCTGAAAAACTTATTGGTCCTCATTTTAACTACCCCAGATCGATGAAAGGGTCTGCCTTGCCCAACCTGGGAACAGATGCACTACCATAGCCACTTGGGCTTGTAAGTGTCTATAATGGTATTGATGGTGTTATAAAGGGTCAAAAACATATTTTGTGTAAAATTTTTTTTAAGTCAAAACCTGAATTTCAATATTCCCCATCCACTCATAGTTTATTGTTTTATCTTAATAGTTTTTCAATGTTTTTCCTTAAAAAATATTAATAAATACCTCAATAAAAGTGTATGGTTTGTCTTTTACGTTACTATTAGACAAATACAAGTTGTCTGACTCATGTGTATTTTTATCGTAGGTTAAGAGGGAAATGAAAATATGTCTTGGATATCTACCTATAGTTGTATCTACTTGATTGGGAAAACTAAAGAATTAGGATTTTTGTTAGCTGGAAACTGAGGAGTGAGGAGCCATGAAGTAAAGATTAATTTAAAGATGAGATCTATTTCATCAACTTCAAGACAACTTCTAAGAACTTTCATAAAATTCTCAAAAAAGGAATACATCCCCATAAAAAATGGACCAGCTTTTAAATCAGTTGGATTTTGCTGAAGGTACCAAACATTTAACTATTAGTTCTCAATGGTACGGAAATGTAGATAATGTGCACTAGATATAGAAATAAAAATACTATCACCTACCTGTCAAGGAGATCTACAATAGCCTTGATCTCTTCTCGCTTCTCTGGCTCCGCCTCCGAGTTCCTCTTCCTCCGCTGCATCTCTGCGGAGGGCGTGGTCAGTGTTGAGGGCGTGGCTATCTGCGGAATAAGGGCGGACTCGAAGAGCGGGGACAGGTCTACAGCAAGCTCGGGGTCTGGGGTGAAGGCGGCGACCATGGCTCGGGATCGCAGGTGAGCTTCACTGTAGGGTAGGCTGCCATCGCTCGCGATGAAGCTGAAGATCTGCTCCTCGGCTCTTTGTCGGCGGCCGCAGTGGTCAAACACCAAAGCTCCTGCATAAAAATAAAAGTAGAAGTAAAAAGTTTAATGCGTGATTAATGCATACTGGAATAAGCAGGCTATTGTTACTTGTTAATTCTTATAGTAACCGCAATTTACCAGTTATTTACTCTTCAAAGAATTATTAAATAACGTCTGAATTTGTTTCTGGTAAAGTCATACTGAGCACAACAATCCTATTTTTCCGAAACAAAACCTTTAAACATCATCCTCATCTACTCACCCAACTTAATTTGAGGGAGGACAGTCTTGTTCTCATTGACCTTCTCCAGAGCGAAGCTGAGGGCCAGAAGACTCTGGAATGCGCTCTCGTCCACTACCCTGCTGCAGACGAAGTAGTTGTCCCCTGGTTAGTGGACGGGCAGCATCACGCCGATGACGAACTCCTGGTTGGGCGGGATCTTCATGAAAGAGGCCCCGCCTTCCGAGCCTCTTCGAGGACAGGATTCGCTCTCGTTGCAGAGGGAGGGGACGAAGTCCAGAGACACCTCCTCGCCGCGCTCGTCATAGCCCCGGGACATCGATGTGTTGATGGAGAGGCCATGAGCTTCATCTACCTCTCCTACCTGGGAAAAGACATTACGGTTGGATGATTTTTAAGATTCTCACTAATAAGGAGCTTTATGAATTTAATTTCTTGGAGCATACATTTTGTGGTTAGTGAGGTGGTAAGTACAAGCCTATTTTCCATTCCATTTAATCGTTTTAAAATGTGTAGGGTTTGCCTAATCGTAAAGATGAGTCGAGAAAGGAGTATAAAAATAAGAGTAAAATGAAAAAGATGGATAAATCTATGGAAAGAAAGAGAGGAATAAGTTTTTTGAATTGTATGGTGTAAGAAAGGAAAGACAAGATGGATTTTCTAGGACTGCACTGACTTTAACTGCAAGAACCAAAGACAGAGATAGAGAGAGATTGAAGTATAAAAGTGACGATAAGAGAAAAAAATAAAAGAGTGAGATAAAATATAAGGATAGCTTATAAAGAGAAATAAGATTAAAAGAAAGTAAGAAAAATTCTGCCTGGGAAATAAAAAGAAAAATAGAATAAGAAACTAGGAAAATAATATGATAGGTAATGTTGTTAAAAAGGAAGTAGTGCTATAAATTCACCTGTATGAAAGCTCTGACATCCCCAACCTCCCTGAAATTGAACACCTCGAGGGTTCCCTTGATGTAGTTCTTTTCCCCGAAGACAACGGGGGTTCCGTCCAGACCGGTGAACCTGACCTTCCTGGTCGCTTCGAAGAGCCGTTCCCTCAGCCGCCGCTGGTCGCACTTTCCGGGTGGAGCGCAGACCTGTCGGTGGGCGGAGTCGAGGGCCAGGGCGAGCGAGAAGAGGGCGTTGACGGTGGGCGGGACAGAGCGGTCCACGGTGAAGCCCACTTCAGCAAGGCTCTGGTGAGGGCCGCAGGAGCTGCCGCGGCAGTTGAACATCTGTGGATAAGTTCATAAGTTGAATTCTGTAAACATTCGGCTCTTTTATACTTTAAACAGGTTCCTATCAAACTCTTCAGTTAACTTTGTTAGCAATTTTAGTCTAGTGGAGCTAACTTCTAGTGAAAACCCGGTGGAAAATATCACTCGTTTAAAAAAAAAAATACACTTTTTTAACGAGTGACCGTCATCGCCAACGGGCTTTTCACTCAAAGTGTCCTCTTATAGCCCAAAATTGTGGAATGCATCTAAATCGCTTTAAGTGCTTCCACTGTAGACTACATTTCAGGGCAAACAGAATGAAACTCTTTTGGGATTCTCATGTTTGTTGCAAGATTCAACTGCTAAAATCATAGCCGTAAAAATAGAAGACTGGTGTATCACGTTTATGAGAGATCGTTATAATACTTAACAATATTCCTACTGGTCTAAATTATCTCCCTGATGACTTTAACAAGATATTTAATTTCACCATAAACACCAAAGGGACCTCACCTGTTCCCAGTACTCTCGGAACCAGGGGTTCCTCCTATAGCTGTTGACATGCAGGTGGGTGAAGTGCTTCTTGAAAGCCGGGATGTCTCCAGAGCGCTGTCGTAGCACCAGGGCGCCCAGGGACTGGTCCGGGAACATCTGGAAGGGCTCCAGGGACTCGAAGGCCAACCAGACAAAGTCCCCGACTCTGGACCGCCCCACGTGCTGCAGACGTTTCACTGCACTCAGCAGGTGGTTCAAGAGTGAGGGAGGGAGTAAAAGAATCACGGCCCTGAAAAAGGAGAGTATATTAGTTTTAATTTGATGGAAATTTGTTTCTTTGAGCGTGTGAGCAAGGAAGTTGTTTAGAGGGAGTTGTCAAAGAGATAAAAAAAGGACAGATGAAGAAATACATGTTTGGATATCAAAAGAAAGAGAATGTGAAAAGGAATGAGTGGATAAAACAATTGCAAAATGAGGATAAAACATAATTAAATAATTACAAAGCTGATTCATTCTTAATTAATTACTTTCAGTTTCGGGCTGACAACTAACCTTGCTCCTGCGTTTTGCTTTATTTTCAGTCTATGGGCAATGATATCCATGGTTGAAGCCAGGTCCTTTTCTTGAAGTCCAACCTTTTCGGTCACGGCTATGTCAATGCCATGACTGTCCATCTGGTTTTTCAGTTCATTGAATCCTTCTTCTCCGAAAAGAGGATCATCGCTTCCGTCCGTGTACACAACTGACACATATTTCCAATGGAAATACCTGAATGACATAAAAATAAGATACATGAAGTTGTAACTTACGGAAAAGAAACTATATAGTTAAGTAGAAATTTTACTTAACAGCTTACATATACTGGTGTGGAGACAAATGTTTATTTAAAAGAAAAATCCTTCCTAACTGGGTTTTCTTTAAGCATTTAGTTTAAAAGTATGAAAGCAAAACTGTTAAAATATGTGTACATATGTCCAAAATGTACATTGTAATGCATTAGAGAGATTTAGAGGGATTATACCTAAAATATTACAAGGAAACCATAAATAAAGGGAAATTGTCTGAGTTAGAAATATTTACCATTTACAATACTTAACGAGCGTAATAGTATAATATTTGTTGCTTAGTGTTTGAACTCCTAAAATTAGCTACAAATGTATTAATTTCAAAATTTATTTATTTTAAAACATATGTGTGCCTTACCTCATAACTGATACATGAACAGAATCAACTAAAAGAAATCAGAAAAATAATCAGGACCTACCTCAAAACACTAACGAAGGACGACACAACAACATTACTGGGCAAATTCATCTTCAGCAAATGCGAATACTTCCTCACATCCCCAAACTCAGGTGCCATGACAGACGACGCCACAGTGGCCATCCCCATGGGCATGGTCAAATCAACAAGCGGCTGCACCACATCCCTGGTCCCATCTACCAAGAACCCCACCACGCTCTCAGGGGCGGGCAGAGACTCCCTCAGGGACCCCGAAAAGAAATTGGACAAGTCCATTGCAGCCTTCTCCTTGCTTGCACAAGTGTCGAAAGCCACCATCCCCAGTTGCACCCCTGGTAGGATGGAATCGTCTGAATTTATGGTGTCCAGGGCCCACAAGAGGGCTTCGTGGTTCTGGAAGCCCCAGCCGGGGCGCAAGGGGCCGCAGCTTAGGGGGTTGGCGGTGGGCTCGTGCACCCCTAGGGCCACTCCGATGTAGAGATCTTGGGGTGAGGGGACGAGAAAGTGGTGAGGGGCGGAGGATCGGCACTTGTAGCAGTCGGAGGTGCACATGGAAGGTATGGAGTCGACGGGGACTTCACCTGTTGGGGTGTAGGTGATGATGTCGGCTAGGCGGTTGTAGTGGCCGTCGTGGGTTCCCACCTGTTGAAGATGAAGTGTTATTTATACTAAAAGCGATGAAGTATGTGCGGAGACGCATCAAGATGGCCAAGTAATCTGCAGACAAATACTGTTTAGGAGATCTATGGACTCCTTTCGTCAGTTGTAAAAATTTTGGTGTGTAATGTTCAATTTTATAAATGAAGCAATAGAAATAGAGTCAATCGAATAAGTAAGGAAAAACAGGGGAATAAAAAAGTGTAATGCAATAGGAACGGTTAAAGCTAATACAGCAAATTTATAATATTTTTTAAACATTAGGGAATATACTCAAAATTTAGACAATAAACATTTTAAACAGGAAATTAAAATATAGTAAAATAACAAGCTCAAGTTCAAGCTGTTTTAAGTAAAAACTTTGAAAATTCATCCATAAGGTATATGTCTAGTTTTCTTTTCGCGTTTGAGAATTAAACATTACGCTATCACCGTAAATAAAGGCACTATTTTATATCTGTAACTGTAAAGAAAATTAATATTTAGTAGTATTTAAAAACAGGGGTGGGGTCAATAAAAGTAGGGCCAAACAGGGCAGTAGCGGAGGGAGAGATTCGGGGATATATTTCCTCTCTCTACCCTCAGAAACTTTTTTGACCAAAGAAAAGGAATAGATTTACTTCAACTCTCCACATAATTCCAAAACATCTTTCAGATATTATTTTCTGACTACACAGCAGTTTAAGAAAATTGCGATGAACAACCGAAGGCAAATGAATAAAATAGTGAGAATCAATAAGATTGAATTTAGGTAGATAAACCCTATTTATAAAAATATTAATTTAAATGGTTTTCCTGTAATTAATTTTCAAATTCAATTTTTTTACATTAAATAACTTATATGTCAACAGTATTGTATAATTTCAACCATATTTTTTTAAAAAGTGTAAAATTGTATATAAACTTGTAAAAAATAAATCTATCCAGAAGTAGAGAAATTTTACTTTTGAACTAAATTGAACCGAATATTCCGGTTCATTTAGGTTCATTCCGGTCATGAGAGTAATTTACAAATAATATCCTTGAAAAGATCAACCTGTCATTTAAACACCTGTTTTCAATGTGAAAATATTTGTTCGCCTACTCGGAAAAAGGACAAATGAGATGTAATCAAACAAAACAAATAATTCACGCAAGTTGTAAAATAAATAAAAAAAGTAGGTTTTTTTTCCTTTTCATGCATGCATTGTATTTAATTTCTTTAAAATTGGCGACCTTAACAGGGAAAATGTTTCTAGCAAAATAACCTTTTCACTCTTTATTTTTATACATGCCGTACATTCTTTAATATGCATCGATAGATGGCAGCATCAAAACGGCTCCGCCGGTCTCTCAACTTGATCGCTGCTCCCCCTCCGGTCTCATAACACCATCAATTTCACAAAATAACACTTTGCTCGCGAGGTTCAAACTTTTTATAATGGAGTAAAATAATTAAGTGGCTTTGACCTTCTCATTAGCTAGCTTCATAAAGCTAGTATTTTTATAAAGCCACCTTTTAACTTCTTAGCAACCAACTCTTTTGAAATAGATGTCAAACCAACTAGGAACTCAACTTGACCCTCTCATATTTCAATGAAACTTTCAGGAATTTTTTTTTCTTCTATGATATAGTACATGAGATAATGTTTTTATTATTCGATTTTTGGTAATTTTTTTATTAAAAAGTTTTAAACAAGGAAGAAAATCCAAATTTTTGGCTCTTTAATCTAACATTAATCCAGTTCTATTAGTTCGAGAAAAATCTATCACCTCTTATTTTAATGATAACTTTACAAGGTTTAATTTAATTTCTAATTTAATTTAATTAAAAAAATATGATTTTCTTTTATAAGAAAGTTTTAAGAAAAACAATGTTGGTGTCCTTGAATTTTTAAAAAAATATCCATATTTTTTGCAACATTATAAGGTATGAAATCTAAAAATTATAGAATGGGACAGCCATGGGATTAAGAGTTATAGCAAATAAAAGTTGTTTAAAATACCACTTGGTAGATTAAATTGCCCGATTACGCCATTACTTATAAAAAAAATATTTCCATTTCAAGAGTAAAAGAATCTTATTTAGAACTTTTTACTTACTTTTAGGTAGTTTGTGTCCTTTCCATTGATCTTCCTATAGTTGTAAATTTCAATAGGGGTATCTCCGAATGCTCCCCCTGTAAAGCGGAAGAACTGTCCCGGGTGGTCCAGCCTGGGAGACTTCACCGAAGAGATGTGCTGGCTCAACAAGTGGGGAAGACCGGGATGTTGGGTCATAGATGGACAAAGCCCTTGATCAACCTAGAGAGAAAAAGTCATACAAGAGAATAATGAATTGGTTTAGGTAAATGGGATCTTTGCATGATAGATAAATTAATTAAAGACAACGTTTTAACCCACAGGTTGTAAAATAAACAAACATAAGTAGTTTCGGGAATGCTTTTATCCCCTTTGTCTCTAAAAAAATGGCAAATACAAGAAATAGCAAAAACGGTTTAATCTGTCTGTTCTGAACATGAAGTGACTAATTTGGCAAAAACCCTATTATTGAAGATTTGTCAATAACATATTTAAGAAAACTGCCAGCGAAGAAGCTTGAGTCCTTAGCATCTGCATCTAGTCAGACAAATGCTTCTGTCGAAAGACTACTAACTTTATTCCGTGCTTCATAATTTCACATAATCAATATTATACATGTCGAAATAATCGAGTGTTTCTTTAGCATGTTTCATCTATTGAAAACTAACGATTCCGAACTCTTACTTGGCAGAGCTCGTTCCTGAGCGAGGCTATTCCGGCCGCTACCGCCACGATTGCCTGCACCGTGTTGGTGGTGGTTTGCGAAGACCGGTACTCGACCGGAGGGTCGTTGCCGGACGCCTGTTGCCACAGCTCATCAAACCACGGGTTGTGGGGGTTTCCTCCAGGCAGCAGACGTTGGTAGTGGGACGAAAACTCGGATACTTCGCCTGGAAGACGGAGTCATTTAGTAATTGACACGGGATGGTTTAAAGATGAATGGCATATTGATGTCTTTAATATGCGGTTGTTATTTTAAAAGACAGTTTTTGAATATTTGGCTACGTTTAGGAAAATTTACGATACTTATGTCCTTCCAAAAATCATATTTTTTATGTATGTACTGTACATTTTATACCAATTCTGGAAGTAAAGAATATTGATGAAATTAGCGTGAAAAAAAAGCAAGTTGATTAAGAATGGGGTACATAGAGGGAGGTTAAAGTTGAATTATATTTGAATTTCAATCCGTGTTAATAAACAGTGTTTACCAAGATCGTGTTTTAAACTAACCAAAACTAATCCTTTTATGATATGATTAGTTAGTTGGGATAATTAATTACAAAAAGAAAGATTTGACGGTCAATATTACTTACATACACGTCGTTAATCTCACACAGATAACCACTGAGGTCGTCTGATCTCTTAATTAACAAGGTTTCATCTTAGTATCACGATTCAGATATAAACCTAGTTGAATTCAAAACCATATTTTGGAGACATAAAATTTCCATTAATGAGATCACAAAGGAATTAGAATTCAAAAGACTGCACAAAGTAGCTACGATACTTTTTTTACAATAATTCATTTATATGTGATAATTGCCATTCGAGCATTAATGAGTGAGTGCCACAACATCTACCATTTCAGGATGTGGTCAAGCTACCAGTATACATGGAGGATTCACAACAACAACCGGCAAGGTTCTTCGATTGATGCAACAGCTCGTGATAAAAGATGACTTAAATTAAATTAAACACTAGTCCTATTGAAAAAAAAACCACCCATAGGTTACTCACCTGTTTCCTGCTTGAAGACAATGGACCCCAAAGCCTCCTTCTCCAGTCCTCTGAAGACTTCCAGCTTCTCGCCCCACTCTCCCAATCCCACGAGCACCAGATCTCCGGGGTCGACCACCCCGGCCTCCCAGAGCTTCCCCAGGCTGTTGAGGACCTTCCTCGTGCCCTCCTCGCTGGTCAGCAGGACGACCACGCTTGACCCCTCAGACTTGGCTTCGGCGATGCTCTCCATGAACTTGTCCACTTGAGGTGGAGTAGTGTCCTGGAAAGAAGCAAAGTATGGTCTCGGCATTTGAAAGAATCCCACTGCTATTGATCAATACTTGTAGACTATTAAAACAGTTTTACTACAATATTGTGTTGCATGTATACCGAGACATAAGGAAAATGCTATTATTCTTTTCTTACTGAAAAATACTATTTGAAGTGATAGATTTATTTCAAATTAATCAGTAATTTAGTTATTGGTTTTAGTTTTGAGTTTCGGGGGCTATATCCCTACCGCAAACCTCCCCTTGGCGTTGCTCCTGAGCACTACTGAAAACACTAGGAACTTGACTACCTAATTTAGAATTATATACGCTATCTTATGAAATTTTTAAAATTTTACACCAGTGTTTCAATTTAAATAACCTTTATCCCTCCCTCTCTTTCAAGAAAAAAAATCATAATTAAAAATCAGACAAAAGAAAAAAGAGTTCCTGGATAAGATCCTGAATCTGTTGAGGCTCGCCTCTACACAAATGTCTGATCGAAGTTTTTGATTTAAATTATCATGACGAAATTATTTTGAAAACTCGAAGTGTACTGATAGAAATCAATACAACTCTACATAAATCAATACAACTTTACATAAATCAATACAACTTTGGAGTAACATACCTCATGTTGTATTTGGAACTGCTGTCCCACACAGACCCCCCTCTGCTTGGCCACCTTCATGAACGAGTGATGGCCGACGGTGGAAAGGGGCGTGTCTTCGTAGATGACGCTGACCAATCGCCAGCCGTTGAGGTCGAAGACGTCCATAGCTGCCAGGACTTGTGTCTCCACGGGCGAGGACACTTGGAACAGGTGGTTGCCAAGGCCCAAGTGGTCTTCGGGGCCCAAGAAGGGCAGCAGGTCAGAGGTGGACACCACGCTTATGTTGAGGGGTCTGGAAGGCATGAGAAAGACTAATTTGCTACTTTCCTTCTGTGCAGCACTTAGCTAAGGAAACACCTTATGTAAGGTTGCCTATGAGCCATTTCATTAGAAGAAAAATGAGAAGATGGATCTTAGTGGGATAGACAAATTAACTGAATATACAACGTTAAAACCCTCTAATAAAGGCAAAAGCATCCCCCAGACATCTGTATTATTATTATTATTATTATTATTATTTTCACATTTACATGTGTTGTAACATCATATCTTAAGATTACTAAAGATTAATAAATTATTTTACCAACTACTTTACTTAGTAGAAGGGTCTGATTTCATTCAATGACGTTTTTGTTCTTACTTACCGCACACACGTCTTAATAAAACAAGAACTACCATGTACTTTGCTAAGGCTTTATCACTCACCTGAGAACTGTGGTGGCCGCCAACGTCTCCTCGGGCGACGCCACAGACACAATAGCCATGGCCGTCCCAGGTTCCATATGCGCCCTTGCCACGAAAGTAGCCAGCCTCTGCGTGGCCAACAAAGGGGAGGAGCAAGTATCCACGACGGCCAGCCCAACCCGGGCTCCTGCCAGGGAGGCGGGGTCTTCGTTGACACGCCCCACCGTCCACAACGCCGCCTCCAGCTGCTGGACCGCGGCCGGGTCCAGAGCCGCCCCGCACTCCAAGGGGGAGAGCCCCGGGTAGTGCAGGGGCACCAGAATGGGGAGGACGATGTCCGCTTGGGGAAAGGAGAGGGACTCGGCGAGGTCGAGGTCTTGGAGGCGGTCATCTAGGCGGGACTGCCGGGGTCTGCGGGAAGATGGAAGGAGGTTTTGAATTGTATCAGATTGAAATTATTGAAAAAATACTATTTTAACACATTATAATACACACTTATAAACACAATGCTAAGAAGTTTTGTTTTACACCGACAAATAGTCATAGATGTGGTGAAAAAATGGTTTTATTTGTGTTATTGAGTTATTCTACGAGGAACATTAAAAAATGCCTTTATTTGCCTCTTTTATAATTCTAACACCTTTTTTCTCACCTTTTACACTAATATGAAACTATCTTAAAAAATTTAAATTAATAATATTTAAATTCTCCCCACAACTTTCGATGTTTTTGATCTTAAAACTCTACGGTGAAGTTAAATTTGAATATTTATCTATTAGAAAGTGGAGGCATGAATCATGACTACTCTATTTTTTGTATTAAATAGAAATAAATGTGTTTTTTTGGATAGCAGTTAAATACACTCTAGCAAATTTACTGAGAGAGCAGATATAAATTTAACGATTTCTACTTTCTGAAATAAATAAAAGTGCAGACATTTCTTTTTTGCTTTTAAATTTTGAAAAACCTCACCTGACGCAGCTTTTGCATTTAGAAGAGGAGCACCTTGAAGGAATAGGTTGAAAGTCAGGATCCAAAACCCTAGAACCCTCAGATTCATACACAACAACCTATAAAATACAAAATAATTCACTACCAGCACAATATATATCTAACTAACACTAAACAGTTTAATTTATGAAAATAAATTTAGTGAAGTATCAAAACTTACCTGCTTAAAAGTGACACCCTTTCCTTCTTCGTATAAGTACCTAGTCAAAGACAATTTACTGCCTTTCAACATTCCGCCTTCCGCGCTCCTTTGGACACGCCTCTCCACCTCTCGTCCCGCCTCCGTGCCCACCAGGTACTCAATGGGCTCCAGGTATTCGTTGACGAACTCCTTCCTGGGCGTGGCTCTTAGCTCCGGGCACAGCCCTGGCCGTCCTTCGCACTTGGACTCCCAGGCCTTGTGGAGGGCTGTGGCCAGGGTGAAGATGGAGGTTAAGGCGGGGATGACCCGGGATGTCCTGAGGAGGACGTCCACCGGGGACTCGGTCAGGACGCGGTCGTCGCAAGGAGGAAGGCTGCTGTAGCGGGAGTCCACGGGGCCTGGGACCTGAGAGAAGGACGGAATTTCAAATTTTAATATCATGGTAGGTGCTCTAAAGATAGATGGAATTTTTTAGAGCACCTTTGCTTCGTTTGAGTGTAAGGCTGATCGCGCACGAGCGACTTTTGTCACGGTGGCAAAGACAAAATTGTCGCCATGGCTATTGAAACAAGTTGCAAGTATTGAAGAGTGCGCGCACTAGGCGACGTGACAGTTGGCCGATTGCCAAGAATTTCTTCATAGAGATCCATTGTTTTCTAGTGATATTTTTGATACTAGTAATCCTGGTCGCCGTGACTTTAGTCACTCGTGAGCGCCCAGCCTAAGTGTAAAGTTGTGTAAGAACAAGCCCCCCAAATTATGTAAGAACAAGCTAAAATCTCAGCAGATAAAACCCGGATATCAGCCATATATAATAAATTTATGGATCAGAGAGAGAAAGAAAATATTAATGCGGTAAGAGTCATTCATTTGTTAAATGAAGAACAATAAAATCATCAAAACCATCTACAAATGATCGTTCTCAAAATAAAACTTTTGATTTGCTGGCTTTTTATTTCCAATTAAGATACTTGACAAAAACCTTCTGGATACCCCGGATGTATAATTTCTGATCATGAAGACAAGCACTAATCACTTTTAACGTGATCGGTACAATTTCTTCTGAAAAACTTAAAGCTTTAGTTCAGATTAGCAGATGTTTGGAGATAATTAATCTTTTGGTGTCACATCAGTAGATTTCAGATAACTTAGAGAATGTAAATTAAGGTTACAATTGTTCATATTTCGCTTGAAATAGATTGCCAACAAGACGCGCGTGTGTGTAAATCTGAATTTGCGCCAAACAAACCAACTCGGTATTTTATTGACTTGACTACATCATAAACTTATACCATACCTTGCATCCTTTCTGAGACATGAAGGACTCCAGGAACCACCTGTCTTCATCGTTTGAGAAAGATGCCATGTGTCGGAGGTCCGACCAGTACTCCTCGAAGTGCTGCACTCGGTCCGGGAAAGGCGCGATCGAAAAGAGGCGTGTCTCTGAGAGGCGTGGCCCCAGACCGCCCACTGATGATGAAGGCGGGATCCAGGAGAACAGCCACTGGACTTTTGACACCAGATCTGGGAATTCCGCCATTACCTGATTTAAAAGGTCATGCTGATTAAATATTCTCTAGAATTTACTAATTTATTTTGAACTATTAATACTTTTAGACTTAACCTTTACTTTACTTTACACATCATGACAGATATCAAAACTTTTTCACTTATAAAAATTATTACATTATGGTTTATCCGCTTATAAAATCACATAAAGACCATAATTGTCACTATTCCATACTTTTCATTGAATTTAAGTTACAAAAGGATTGCGTTGGTGAATGAATGTGCTAACACAACAAGCAAGTGCATTAAAGATAATTAAACATTTAAACATCAAAATAAAAAAAAATGTTATTTCTCTATTGTAACAATCTTTAAAGAAATCCCCTGAGGATGCCAGTTGTCTATTTCCTCGAACTGACCCGATGAAATCGTTTCGACATTATCTGATATTTTGAAAGATTGTGTCTTTAAATATGCATATTTAATTAGAAAATAATTAAATAACTTTAGACAGCAGTACAGAGCAGTATCCAGTGAAGGATCTGTCACAGTAGTTTTGGAATTAAAGGGGTGAGTGGGAAGAAGGAGTTACGTAACAAAAAGCTTTTTTCGAGATAGTTGGTATAATTTTTTTTTATTAGTTTATTTTGTGGTCACATACATTCTTTATGACACTGATATCTCTAATAATAATGATCTAGAGATTGTATGTGTGTACTGAAAAATGTAAGTCAATAAACATTCTATTTTTCCATTACAATAACTCATTATTTTAAATAAAATGTCGCCCAATCTCTTTATGCATGATTCAAGTGGTAACCTGAATGTCCTGAATATAATAACCTGAATTCAATTAAAAATTAATATGTATTTTAGCCTATGAAACACGCTTTAAAAACTTTTCAATTTTAATGAGAATTTGCATTGCAGAAAATTGTTTATGCTAGTGAAAAACATTCTATATGCTACATTTTATGTGGTATTTTGTACCATTAGTCTAATCAACGGCCTCAGTCAAAAATTAATTTTACTGACGGGGAAAAAAATACAAGCTTTGATTTTTTAAGCGCCTGACATTTTGTCCTCGCAGTTATTTACAAAAGCTATGATATTTCCTGCCAAGAGTAACATTCAGAATTGCTTCCTACTTGCAAAAACCTAGTGGCCGTTTCCGCAGTCTTCGTGATTACGATGACTGCCGATCCGTCCTCCATTCCGGACGTGACGGTTCGGAACATTTTCCGGAAAGATCGGAGATCCTGCCGGTTTGCCTTGACGCCAGCGACTATTTTGGGGAGGGAGTAAATGGAGTTTATGCACGTGGCGCTCTCTCCTGCAGAGATCCGAGTCAGCTGCTTTGCCGCGCTGATGCTGTATTCCTCGTCTTCGTGAAGTACGACCACGTTGCTCCATTTCAAGTCCTTGGTGGCACCGTGCAGTACCTAGAAATATATTTAACGGAATTGGGAATCAAGAGAGTGAGCTGAGGAATATAAAAACACGTCAAATTGAAAACGAGGAAATAATCGGCAAAATGGCTAAACTGTCGAACTGAGGGTGGGTATAAACTGAAGATTATTTTCAATAGTGGACTCTGCATAAAAGTCACTCTCTGTGTTATAACTCAAAATGAATGTTAACAAGTATCCCAAATCTAAAAATTATCTTTTTATGATGCTTATATTTTACACTAAAGTATATTGTGCTAATCAACATCAATTAATTTACTAATTGCAGAATTGAACATGTTTTACGAAACAGTTTCAAAAAATGACTCGGTAAAAGCGATGTGATCGTATCAAAAATTTTATCCATTTCAGTACTTACAAGAGCGAGGACTCATTTGTTGCAAAAGTATCTGTTATATAACTTTATGATACAGAATCTCCAACAAAATTATAATAGCAGAGGAGCAACGTATGTTCAAAGAAATAAATGTAATACTGATTTCTCTCTTCGTTCTCATCTTTGAGACCACTAGCGGAGAAAGATAAGAAATTTATCCCGCGTCGTTTTTATCAAAGCTCGTAAAAGGATGCCACGTAAATCCGTACTAAACTATTGGAGAAGGATTAAATGACTTACCTGAGCCATTTTTTCCGGTGGTATAACAGTTGTAAATGATAACTCTATGCTTGGAATGAGGTAATCTCTAAATGACTCTGACACTTCTGGATGGTGGCTCAAATCACTCATGTCAACCACACCTGAAAAGGTTCCAAAATTGAACTTTGCTGATTAACACTATAAGTTGGGCGATTACGTTATTGGACAACTATGAGAGAAACTAACGTGAGACAACTAACGTGAGAGAAAGAAAGTTTTTAACTGTATTCTTATGTAACATGTTTGAAAAATATTTTCCTTACCAATAGTCATTGATGAATTCTCAGATATGTAATCGCAGGACTTTTGTCCAGATCTCAGGACTGGAAATAATTCTGTAATGTGTTCGACTGCTAGAGCTTCGTGTCCACAAGTATCGTAAGCTTGAAGCCCTATTCAAAAACATACTGATTAAACAATTAATAATTAAAAATATTCTTTTTAATGGGTTGTACAAGGACTAGTATTCTCAACCTCTGATTAGCTATGAAAAAATAAAATTAACATAAAAAGTTATTTTGCTAAAAAAACTATTTCGCTTTAGTTACTTTTCAATACCACTTCGACGATCGAAGCACTTGTCGTAGGTACTTGCGGTTTGATTAAAAATGCATGTATTGGATACATGAAAGATGTATTCATAATCATAACCTCTTACTATATAAACCAAATTACAGGTCAAAATGATAAAACTTTTAAATTTATTACTTTCTTTCCAACTTTCATACACTTTGAAGCACAATGAACCATTTTTAAATCGAAGTGATTATTTCCACGAAAGTTGTAGCATGCGCAGTAATAGGAATTAGTAATTACGTGATTCATAACATTAAAATTATGTTATTGTTCAATCCTGGCATCGGCACCGATGGCCTAGTGGTAGAGTGTGCGCCTAGTAACCTAATAGTCCCCGGTTCGATTCCTGGCTGTTACTTTTGAGTATTTTGCTTTAAATTTACCTTGTAATTTTTCAGAAGTAGCGAGATTAGTGAGAGTTGAGTTGTTACTTCCGTGGAAATAACCAGTGCTTTTTTTAAATTTACAATGATGTTTCAGTAATAACTAAACGTACTATAGGTTGGTTATCCTATAATATTCAGTTGTCATTTTCTTATAATTCGAACAAAAAAAGCTTACCTATTTTAACACCGGGAATGAGGGATCCACCACCCCCTTCCGAAATCAGCCCACTTTTTTGGTTGAGCACATGGACCGCCCACCGCATGGCTTCGAACGCCTCCACTCCCTCCCGATTCGGCGAGCCGCATCCGAACACGCCTCCTCCTGGGCGGTGCACTGGAAGGACCGCCCCTATCACTACATCCGCCCCCCGCTCCACCGACACGTGGGAAGGAGGGGAGAGGCAGCCCCGAGTGATGGGGAGCACCAGCAGGAGTAGCAGGTGCCACGACATCGGTAGCTCCTGGAAAATAAAAGAGAGGAGTTAGAGTTATGTGGTTTTAACATACGTACTTTGGACTAAAATACGCTCAAATCTGGATTAAAAAGCGATATTTCTTTGTAAGTTACGAGATTTCGTAAGAAGTTATCATGGCCACGTAGACTCATAAGGCCAGAGAAGATCAAAATTATTACGTGTGATTGTAGTCCTATCTTGCTCTTTGAACACAACTCAATTTCACTCCAAGTTAAATTACATTCTGTAGCTCAAAACCAAACATCCTATCGCTTATTTTTTTCCAGGAGAGAAGAAAAATTAAAATTTTAAGTTTTTTATATGAATTCAAAATTAATAAAAGGTTGAATTTACTTAAATTAAATTAATAAATGTAAATTAAATAATTACTTTAAACGTTCGAATTGAAACCTAGGATTTTAGTTCTTTTTCTCTCCTGGAGGAACTGAGCGATATGACTTTTTTTATTTTGAAGTACAACTTTTGAAGCATTTCGAGCAGTGTTATTTTTAATTAAAAAAGGCATAAATAATGACTACTTTAATATAAATTGCTTACTTAAGCAATTTAAATTAAAAACCACTTTGCTAATATTTTTTGAAATGCCAATAAAGTTTAATTAGATTGGCTTTTAATAATTTAATTCAGAGGAAAGTTGAGTTGTCGTCAAACAGTGATCAAAAGTGACCTTAGAACTATAAAATGCCACAATAGCTTCTCTGGCTTTATACCCTTTTATACCTGGCTTTATACCTGGCTTTTTATGAGTTTAGGTAGCAATGATCTAGTCCCGTCCAAATTCTCCCCCTCTAAAACAGAACACACGTTGTGTATTACAAAACATGAAGGTATATTGATAATCGTCTTAAACGTTAAGGATGTATATTAGGGATCAATTCACAAGAAATGACAATTTTCGAAGGTTTACATCCCTGCTTTCCAGCATTTAACGAATTGTCATACTTCTATGACTCCCTTCTCTATTGTGAAGTCACACTTTTGAAATTTAGTTTGTCACTTTTTCATTACTTGCGAAGTAATTATTCTATTATTACTACTAGTATCAAACAATTCTTTTCACAACAATTTACAGTAAGTTTAATATCGTTGAACTCTGAATATAACAGCCTTAATACACTGAGATAATTTTCAGGATCATGAAATATATTCATTAATATTTAAGCTAATATTTATTTCAATTTTCGTCATTTTAAAACAAGGTATAGCTTAAATGAAAATTTTGATAAGGTGATTATTTCAATCATGCAATTAGGGATAGAAATCAATTTATAGTAGATGATAAAAAAGTGTGATTCTCTCACTCACCAGTTAAATGTTGAGTAAATTAAAATGCAGCATGAAAGCAAACTGAAACGATTCTGGAATAAACTATGACTTTCTCGGAATGAGACCTATGTCAAATTAGTAAACTCTGCTGTGCTCAGGATCACTACAAAGAGTATGACTTATAGTAAAATGCTAGATTTAACTTTTCTTTTTTAGATAAATCAGGTAAAAAAAAATCCATTGAAAACTCCAACATTTCTTCATACTTCCACGGGGAGTGGTGTTGCATAAAGGAGACACTGTTATAGCAAACGGGGAATGCAGAATTCATGACACTGGAAAGAATTCCAACGGTTTTCGAAGGACTCTTGCCGCCTTTTCATGCGACGAAAACATTTGGATCGAGGCCGATTCCGACGGAGAGCAACCGAACGGGAAACAGAAACGAAGACTTCCATCTTGTCTATTGATGGGTTTGTCATCTTGTTTGGTTTGACAAATTGGTGGATGACTTCCTTATTAACTCTGATGTGTTTGTTGTTCAGATCAATTGCTATCGGTTGGAAAATACTGGGTTAGTTGTTGGACTATTGAATTTTATCATCTTTTCTTGTAATGCCCAGTGGCACAAAACGCCCTAAATACTGAATTTACTATTTCTTATAATATAAAAATATTTGTGTTGAACTTTGTTCTCTCTTCTCTCTCTTTTAAAAAAGGTTCATTTGTAAATACAATCACTTTGAAATATGATCTTAATTTGAGAAAAAAAGTTACCAATTGAGGATCACAGAAAACTTATCAATAGATTTGTCGTGAAAAATTAACTTTGCTAACAATAGTTTTCGAATTTCCATATACACAAGCAGTCAATAGTTTTAGGGGAATCAAAACAACAGTAGATACTTAAGGATAATATGCATCGACAAAAGACATTCAGATATTTATTCAGTGATAATATTGAGATAAGGGAAAATGGCTTCATTTAAGAGGAATTTTTTATAAGCACAACTTGACAATAAGTATAATCATAATCCTTTTCATCATTTTATTTATGCCTAATTTGTGTGCGTTTGCATTAAAAAGGAATAAATATGTGATGTAAATGTATAGCGATTTATTCACCTGTTAAATTCATTTCTTATAACATCGGCTTGTACTTTTTACATACTTTACAGTTGTACAGTTGCAATCAGAGATATCAACAAAACAAGATCGTCACTTTCATAGTAAAAATTTGAAGCTAAAGAATAGAACACTCAAGGAATGAACAAAATCTTAGATGCATATGTCTTTCTTTGTTTGCACATGTATAATGAATAGTTGTAGTTAATGAATAAAATTTAAAATAATGATTAAGGATTTTTAAGGATTAATGATTTAATACGTAGTAAATTTTTCTTCGCAATAAAATTTCAGAGTTAACGAAAAACTTGTGAATTTAATCTTTTATATTCTTACTTAGGATTCTTTTAAATATATTCATCAAACTATCACTTATAAAGTATTTGTTTATCCGATAAAAAATTATGTTTAAAAATTCAAATCAATATAAAGCTTATAAAGCACTAAACTAAAATTCTTATATAAAAGTTCTTAAAAGTTATGCATTATCATTCGTAGCTTGAAAAGATGTATGAACCAATGGATGCAAAGCCTTAAACAACTTAGTTTCCCTCAATAAAAGAAAAACCCCTTCATTCCTCTCCTTATAGGGAAACAATCTTTCTTCCAGAAACGTTTAAGGTGTAAAGACTGCAAAAAGTATAAAAATACATCCTAAACAACCACTTGAAGATTCCCATTTCCTCGCAAATCCACCCTCGAAGCACCTAATTTGTAAAAAAAAATATCCATAGTTGTTTCTACGACTAAATACAACAGTTTATGTCTCATGATAGTTTAACATAAAGATGCTTGTCACGGTTGAATCGAGAGCGATATTTCCCCTTGTGCCCATCTCGAACAAACGAGGAAAACTTCGGGATACGAGGAATTTGGTGGCTCTGGGGGAGAGATTTAGCTTCAAACATACCTTTCTAAAAGAACTTCAGCTATGCGAAAAGCGCGTATAAGGTTATCGATCCAAATACTAAATGTCAAATGAGGTGTGGTGAAATAAGGTATTCAAAGTCATGATATAGATCAGTGTTTCTCAAACTTATATCGTGCGAAATGCCCATTATTATTAGTGTAACTTAAGTGAGTATTTATGTAACCTTATATGCAATTTTTGATGTTAAAAAAAAGGTAATTAATCACTGAAGAAATTTAAAAGATAAGCATATTGGAGAAAAATTTCTAAAAGTTGTTGCGGGGATAGTAAATACATTTTGAAACCATATTACAATTGGTGTTTATTTATATGAGATTGGTTTGGTTATTGTTTTATGGGTCATACGAGCTACCCTAATAGCACCGTGACCAGTTTGTGACTTTTTTGTGACTGTCACTTGGGAGTCGCGGGCATGACCGTGAAGTCACCAGTAAGTGGCAGTGACAGCAAAAATCTGTGACCACTTGTGACTTCCCTGTGAAGTCACAACGTGACCTCTTTGTGTGTAAGTGACGTCCACGTAACGGCGCATCGTCGTCACGATGTGCCGGTATCACATTGTGACCATGATGTGACACCACAGCGTGGTTTCATTCACATTGTGACCATGATGTGACATCGCAGCGTGGTCTCATTCACATTGTGACCATGATGTGACATCGCAGCGTTGTCTCATTCTGTCAAGTCGCGTTGTGACCCCGATGTAACTTCACATTAAGTTCCTTATTTCTTTTACTATTCTATATAAATTAAATCTAGATTTTTATTAAATGTATGAAAATTTTAATTTAGCTCTAATTCTTGTCAAGTAGATAATTTGAACCTTGTTAATGTTTTAATATCTTCCAAGATTTTTATCATCAGCTATGATGATAATTGATAGCCTTTATAAATATCTATTTTTGAATATTATTTATAGTTACCACACTTTCAAAATCAGATATATTTTTTATGTTTAAATTAAAAATAATTTAACATCCTAAAAAGCATATGCTATTTAATTTAAAAATAGCTTTTAACAATGATAATTAAAATGGGTTGGATTTCCAATTTATATTTATCTCTACAGACATACTATATTAATATCATAAATAAAGTAATTCTATTATGAAAATAATTTTAATAAAAAAATTTTAAAATAAATAATATACCACCTATAACACATCTAAATACCTATTCAAAAATATTAATTATCCCAAAAAAGGGAAAATGTAATTTTTCTTGGGTGAAAAGATTGGAAGATATATATACGTCGAGCTAGAAACGTATGGGTCATACGTTTTATGGGTATACGAGAATTGCATACATTTTGTTGTTGGGAAAAATAGCTCAGAAGTTTGACAGAAGAAGTCAGAAGTTTGTAGAACATTTGGGATTAGCTGTGTTAGTGGCTATGATATTTTACAACTACTATTTTAGTGATTAATTTAGAACCAGTTAAATGTAATAAGATACAAAAGTTTCTCTATGAATAACTAGTAGACATTTAAAATTTCTTTCTTTCTTTCTTTAATTCTAAACTCCTATTTTATCATGATATAAGAGAGCGAAGAAGCTGACATTTAGAGTTGCATTTATTGAGCGTTTACCCACCTAACAACCCTCCCCCTTTATCTGAAACCCTGAAAAAAATTTTGTTGATTAAATTCTAGTTTTTAAAATTAAAGTATGGATTTCACATTTATAATGTGGGAAGAATAAGTTTATTTTGTGAAGTAAAATTTACAGCATTTTCTAATTGACATATTAAGTTTTTAAAAAGGCAACTCTAAAGTACTTAATTTTATAATAACGATTTACACGATCGAAGTAATGAAGATAAATCGGCTAATACCGTAAAAATATTCGTATCGCAAGTGTCCAAAATCCCTAATTTTAGAAAACCTCCGATACTAAAATGGCAAAAAAGAGTTAGAAAGGATTGAAATTGTCAATAAAGATAACACAAATTTTTAAGTGAAACATTGAAACTAAAGTTTCTAATTTTTCTGCGAATTATTTTTTAAAACAAAATTAACGCCTAAATCTTTACTTTTTAATAACATTCTCATGCTAATAAAATTTGAATTGTATAACATTTTGAATAGCAGGAATAAGAATGAAATAACTGTCTATTTGCGACTGCATTGCTTCATATGAGAAGGTTTCAGAAACAGTATCAGCTTATATAAGACCTTTCCCAAGAATAGAATTCCGCCAGCAAACACACCACCGAGCGAACCAACCCAGAAATAGATAGATAATAGAGAAAATCCTCTTTTGGTAAATTTAGTATCTGAACGAAGAGTGATAGGGAATTTCAAGTATTCCGACTAATTGTATAAAAAGTCTTCCTTTCCATTCATGATAATTCTCATCCCTATTTTACAACCAATAAAACTGTTTTCTTAGGTTTTAAACTAATTTTTTATGCATTTTATGTGTAACACACTAATTCTTCATCCTATTTTTTGAAATGTACAATGTTTCTTTTAGATTTGATGATAAAATGATCATGCTCCATCCATAACAAAGAAGTTCATAAAATTGAATTATTTTCAGAAGAGAAAGTGAGGTGATTGGTTAGAAAAATAAATAACAAGGAAATAGCTGAGACAACAAACATATCGATGGATTTTTTCTAAACATTCAATACGGATAATTGAATTTCAGTTTGAAAAAAAAATGGTTAAACCATTATCTATGTTTTTTTTTTGTCACAAAAGTACACTTCAAACGCTCTACACATAAATAAGCACATCATAAAAATAAATTTAAGAAAATTTTTTGGCCTTTAAATTAACAACACTTTAGTTGTGTTAGAACACTTTATCAACTTATTGTATATTGTGACAGTGTTCTGAATTTGTTAAGAAAGTGTTAAAAATGTGTTCTAAAATATTTTTTAGGATCTGAAAGTGTTCTGAAATTTGAGTCGAAACACTAGAAGAAGTAACACTTTCTGTCTTTGTTAACACTTTTACACTATCTTCATCTCACACAACACAATCGCAATGTAAATGCAATTGACGCGCTTTTGGTTGAAATTGTTCATTATTGTGTTTACTTAGCGTTGCAAAAGTGTTTTGCTGATTTGCAGTATATTTATTATTTTGATTATTCATTTTAAAAGAACAAAACAACTAAAAACAGTGCCAAACTGTTTACCATGAACTCTTTTACTGCGTTTTTAGCTGTTTCCAGTCGAAGTTCTTAAATTTCTCCAATGTGCAAAATGGGACCCACGTATGAAAACAACCACTTGATGTTTAAAATATACCCACTCAAATATCAAATATATTGAATTTATAAACTGCTTTGATAATTAACAATTATCTGAAGCGACGATTTAAGATCTTAAACAATCAATGAATTAAATGCACGTCTCCTATACATTAAAACTTAATTTTTAAAATCAAGGAAATTCGTATTTAAATATAAGAAACTTAAAAAAATCCAAAATTTGAAGACATTTTATCATTAATATTTTCCTATTTCTTGTAATTTTGTGACGGGTAATGTAAGGTGAATAGAATCTCTCTAAATTGACAAGTGAGCTCAGTTATTAGATGTTATTGTAATTTTATCGAAAAATATAAAAAGGGAAAGGAGAGCTTTAGTTTAAAGATTGTACAATTATCATTTTCATCTAAAACTATAGAAACCAAATATAAGAAAAAGCGATAATTTTAGAGCCTAAATTCATTTCGTAATTTATACTGAAAGTAAGTTCTAACTTCTTAAGTAGGTATTAAAAAATATGATTAGTGTATATATGCATCTTTAGTGAAAATAAATATTTTTACATAATTTTTCATTTATAAATATGAAATGAAGGTAATAAGTATGTAACTTCGTTTCGTATGTAATCTTAAAAACTTATTCATTTATTAAAAGGGATAATTTTAGGTAGAAACATATTCAAAACTTATTTATAAACTTTTAACGTTTTTTGATTTTGAAAACTATTTGAACTAGTACGAGTTTGTAAAAACCCTTATATTGCAGACAAAAGAGGTGTTATTAAGGTGACTGAAACATCAATTTGAAAATAAAGTAGTTTTTGGTAAATAAGACCATGAAATTTCACTGAACCACTCTTTTATCCAGCTATAAGACCGCTTTTCATCAAATGAAAATCATATAATGTGCCAAATACTAATTCCATTTACTAGTTTTCATGGATTAATTGATTGACCTAAATGTTTTCGTCTAATAGCTAGGAAATGCATTTTCACAAAATAATCCCAACTCAGGATAACATCAAGCTACATTGTAACACGTGTTTCTCTCTCCCAAAGATACATTGTGTACGAAATCACCAAGTTTTCGGTATCTTGCCACGAGCGCTCCACCGATAAGATCTTTTCACAAAAGCTAGGGAAAAATCCTTCGCGAACAATTAAGAGTCCAATCTTCCTGTCACACCCATCCTGCAAATAGCGAAATGCGTCGGAAATTAGTGTTTCCGACCGCTCTGTCCGAGATACGTGGAACCCCTCTCTCGAAATACTTCTCGGAAAGCGCGTACCGCAATTATATATATAAGATGGACGTTGGTTCAGATATGCTAGGCTTGTGGCATTACAGATCATCAGACTCGAGCACCCCTCCACCATCCAAGATGACCATCAAAGAGAAGCTTGACCAGCTCTTGCCGTTGTTCGAGAAGCTGACCTCTCTCACGAGGCAGCAGCTTCCCGTCGAGCAGAGGGATCACAGACTTCATGGGGTTGGGGTTTTGCAGAGGGGGAGGCTCTTCTCCTGCTTCCACGAGGTACATCTCAAAGAAGCCACCAAGTTGTTCGAAGTTTTCTATGGTGAGTTCTTGTTTGGTTGTACTATCCGGATTGCTTGAAAGGTTTTGCTCCTGGTGCATTTTTTTTTTTGGAAAATTGCATCATAAGCTTTTTTTTAAACTGGTATTAAATGTTATTTTAATCAATGTAATTCTTTAAGTGTGACCCAAGAAGGGGTGTTCCATTTTAAATTATTTGAGGAAAGGCAACTTAAATTTTCAGTCATCAATTTTAATCGTACTTAACTTTAGAACATTTTAAATGCTTTGAGTTTCATAAAAGAACTTCTACGTATTTATTTAGTATTTCTTTAATGTTCGTTAAAAATATTTGCGATAGTATTTTCATGCATTTGTTAATTAAAATATCTTCATAAAAACATAGTTAATTCGCTCTGCTGGGGTTAGTATACCTACATTTTTTGTCAATAAACTAAGTATCAGTAAAGTATTTTGAAAGTTGTTAGATACTGTATAATATGTCTCGAATAACTTTTAAATTATAGTATTTTGAATTGATTCGCTTACCAGATATTTTTTGCTGATCCAACCTATTTATTTTTCTTGATTCCTCGGGTTCTTTAGTCAAAAAATTTAGAAAACCCCTGGATTAATTTTTTTTTGCTCGGCGTTTCTTCTTTTTTTTGTGGTTGTTTGCCATAAATATAGGTTTTGTCCACACATCTTATTTCACTTCTTACTATCTATTATCATTAGCTATATTAAAATATCACTATAAACATCCTGCAGAGCAATTGCATTTGTATACGAATAGAAAAACGCCAATTTTCAAATTTTCCCGGAAAATAAAATGGCTAAAATTTAAGTTTATTATTTTTTTTAAAGAGGAGCAATTTTCTCGATATAGTTTTTCTTTTAAAGTTAAAATGACACATAACAGTTTTATTTTTCTCCAAACTAATCTAGAAAACAATTCCATAACATTAAAAAAAAATGCATAACAATAATTCGTTAGGAGTGTGTAGAGATTTTTTCTGTTTAACATGTGTCTGTGTTGACTTCAGCTGCCACTAGCTTCGAAGATTTCTTGAAACTCGCCACGCAAGCCCGCCAGATCGTAAACGAGGGTCTCTTCGTCTACGCCCTGTCGGTGGCTGTGGCCCATCGAGATGACTGCCGAGGGATCACCTTGCCCCCCATCGAGGAGGTCTTCCCCGACAGGTTTATCCCAGCCGAGACCATCAACTTGGCCCAAAAGGAAGCAGGGAACAAGCCAAATGAGGTATGTGGGGAAACTATGCGATTAATTGCTAAATTAATTAATTGTGTGTGCATTGATTTGAACTGGTTGAGAAATTTTATACCCATATAATTATGCAAGAAGCCTCTTAAATGTACCTTTTCAAATTATTGGCAGTGCTTCATGTAGTTAACATTGGAGCTAGCTCGTTGTTGCAACAAATTCTTCAATTGTCATAGTATACCTACTATGTCAATAAAATATATTTGAACCTAATGTAGTTAAATTTTATTAAAAGGAATTCTTACTTCAAAAAGAAATATCAAGCAGTCCTTTGATTGGATTATTTAGGATGAAATTTCATGTCAAACAAATTTTAATGTAGAAAATATTTTTTTCCACCAATAGAAAATACAAATTTTGGAAGTCTTTGAAATGTTATGATCATTAAATGTTACAAATCTGTTCAATTTTTAAAATGTATGTAGATTAATGAAAAGCCAAATGTAAAATGTAATAAACATTAACACTTTTTCCGGACAAAATAATGAAGGTGAAATCTAGATATCATTAAGTTAAAGCATTTAAACTATTTTATGATTCCCCAAACTATAATTGACTATAATAATTGATTAAACAATAAAAAAGTTAAATGAAAAATACTGGGAGGATTTTTTTTAAAAAAAAAACCTGAGTAAAAGAATATTAAAGTATCCTTAGCCATCAATTTTTGTAACGAAATGCTTCAAGACATTTTTGCTACACATTAACCGCGTTCAACGGTCATATATGCTTTAAATTGCACTAGTTTAGCTATATTAACTTGCCATGTTTAAAAGGTTTTTGCTTGACGGATAGGATTGTGATAGCACAAGATTTTAAAAGAAAATTATAAACTATCTGGTAACGTTAATATTTGATCATGGTCCGAAAAATATAAAGTTTATTTACAAAGACTTATTTTATTTATCAACCTGTGTTCTTTTTTGAAAATGGAAAGAAAAAAGTAATGGTATATTAATAAGTGGTATAATAATAATGGTGTATTAATAAGATAAATATATTAATTCAGTAGTACTTTGTAATTTAAAATTTTAATCAGTTATTTAAGAATCTAAATTTTGATGTTTAATTACAGGATGTGATCGTTGAAATTGAAAACACTGGTAACATCTTGGAGCCCGAATACAAGCTGGCCTACTTCCGTGAAGACATTGGCATCAATGCTCACCATTGGCACTGGCATGTTGTATATCCAGCAAACTGGAATACAGCCCTCACTGGAAAAATCAAGGACAGAAGGGGAGAATTGTTCTACTATATGCACCAACAGATGAGCGCCAGGTATGTTTAACTTTTATGAAAAAATAAAACCAGTGAACATATTCAAGTTTTACTAATTTTTAAATTTAGTCAAACAACTTTAACCATTTTATAGAAAAAATAGTGAAATATCATTGTGAAATGCCAATGTTTGCAAACAATTTGCATCGAAATGTTAATAGTATTTCAGAATAACTTGTAGAGAGAACTTTGTATTTAAAATAACACTCAAAATGGAGTAATTTAACTGAGTTAAAAATAATTTTACTTCTGAGAAGGATCAAATTTTTTTTTTTATTTTGGAAAATAATTTTACATAAGTTTAGAACTCTTAAGTTTTAAATGAGGAGAGAAATTTTCCTTAAACTTTGACAATGCACATAAACTAATAAAGTATGTAAAAAGATCATTGATTATATATTTAACTGCTTTCTTAATTTTGAAGAAATGCCAGTCCCCATCGACCAACTACCCTTTTTAATTGTCCCAGATGAATGTAAATATTTTCAAACAAGGATTTTAAAAGTAAACTATACAATTTACAAGACATGTTTAAAATTCTGCTTCAGCATCAAGTAGAGAATAATCAAATCGTTGACCCAAAAGCCTGTATCATGCATAAATCTGTATCATGTATTATGTTACGGGCAAAGCGATGAACCGGGCAATATTAATAATGCCCGAAGTCAGGAGGGCTATATATGATAAATTCAATGGCATTCATCACTTTGCCTGAAATACACGGGCATTAATAATAATGCCTGAATATATCACATTGCCCGAAACATGTATAGTGTATATATGTTATGGGCAAAGTGATTAATCGGGCATTATTAATAATGCCCGAAGTGGAGGTGGGCAAAGTGATAAATTTCATTCTTAAATTCCATTGAATTTATCACATTGCCCTTAACATGTAGATACCTGAATCACATAAACCTGTATCAAGTTTTCAAAACCCAGTTATGACGATCACTCTAATTTACCGAGCAAAAGATGATATTCCTATCGTTCTTATTATAAGAGGGTTCGACAATATTTTCTAAGGAATAACGCAAAACTATTTCGACAGGTACGACTGCGAACGACTGTCCAACGGTCTGCAGCGAATGGTACCCTTCCACAACTTCGAAGAAAAGCTCGAAGGATACGCTCCCCACTTGACCTCCCTGGTCAGCGGTCTGCATTACGCCTCCAGACCCCAAGGGCTCTCCCTGCACGATCTGATCGACGTCGATGTCCAGGACATGGAAAGATGGAGGGAAAGGATCTTGGAAGCCATCGACCTTCGCCGCGTCTACGATTCCCATGGAAACGAACACGCTTTGGACGAAGCCAACGGAGCCAACATCCTGGGATCCATCATCGAAGCCAATTCAGACTCGCCCAACCAGGAGTTCTATGGATCTCTGCATAACTGGGGGCATGTCATGATGGCCAGAATGCACGATCCTGATGGTCGATACCAAGTGAGTTTATTTAATTGTCTGTGAGCATCAAATAGCATTAGAGAGGTAGTTCTAGACTTAAAGCCATTAATTACGAGAGGTGTTATTTCAAAAACTTGGACCCTCTTTACCCCATTGGTGAGATTTAGTGAGATGGGGTGTGTCGTCTCCCTTTCCCTCTTCAATTGAAATTTATGGATGTTCCTAAGTTTAGATGGTTACTGAAGAGAAAAGGACAATAAATTAACTTGCTAATGGCATACTTAATACCCCTAAAAATAAAGGTAACTTATATCAGCTTAAAAATTGTAAATAGGTTTTAAGCATCTCGCTTGAAAGAAAAACTGGTTGTTTCAGGAGAATCCCTGCATCTTTTTATTCAAACTACGTACTCTCTCTTTTTGAATTCAATTACTATTTCGGTTTTATTCTAATTGATTAAGTAGTTTGGAATTCAGCACATTATTTCCCCCTGAAAATATCAGCCTATGTCTGGAACTAGAGCGATTTTTCAATTCACCAATTTTTCAAGCATCTCTCACAAGTGATAGAACCACTCTTTACCATAAGTAATGAATATGTTAGAACTATAAAGACTTCTCAGTATCTTTCACTAAAGATCCGAATTACATTTACACTTTTTAATAGATGAAAAATAATTCAATAGCAATTAATAATTCTTTTGATAAATACTGGTACTCTTTATTATAAATCGATTGAAAACATTCGATTGCCCTATTTTCATGGATTTACATCTTTCTTATTTCAGACAAACCCAGGTGTGATGAGCGACACTTCAACTGCTTTGAGGGATCCTATTTTCTACAGGTGGCACAGATTTGTTGATAACATCTTCCAACAATACAAGGCAACACTCAAACCTTACTCTAGGGACCAGGTAAATAACGGTTTTTCCATTTTCACTTTTGGCGAGTTCAAAAAAACAATGTTGGTACATTGTAAATGTTATGTATTTTAGCTGGATTTCCCAGGAGTGAAAATTGTGAGCACTGAAGTGAAGGCCAAGGAGACCAATGTTGTAACCACATTCATGAAGGACGATGAACTGGATCTTTCTCATGGAATCGTCTTCGGACACGGCGACCATAAAACCAAAGTATGGAAAATTTCCCATAATGATAATATTGCAAAAATATATTGAAACGGGTTTTACAAATTTTATTGCAACTCGGCTACACTTTAAGTTTTACTTAATCTTTATTAATAATATTTTTTAATGTTAAGGAATGACAAATTTTCATGTAGCAATCAAATTGGGAAATTTTAAAGCGAAATATAACTTTTTATAAATAACAACTTACTTGCTTGATAAAATCACACATAAACATTAGAATGTTTTATACAAAATTACATAGATAAAGGTAAATTTAGCGTCAATCTACCTAAAACGTCTCTTAACTCCTTTATCACTAATTGACTTTCAGAACTTCACCTACCAACTTTAAAACTCGACTGACAAAGGAGTTATATAAACCATAAAGGAACCTCTGGTACAGAGAATGTTTATAAGAATACCTATTATCTCAAAGCTTATTATCTTAAAGCTGAACGCGTTAAATTAAATTGTCGGGGTGCAATAAAAATTGCCTTTTTTAGGAAAAATATCCGATTTCCTATAGTTTTATAATAGTTGTAATTTATATTTGTAACTAACAAATGGCGCTTTTAACAAAAGGTGAAGTACCACCACTTGGACCACGAAGCTTTCTCCATCAACATCAATGTTGAAAACTCGAGCGGATCAGCAAAGCACGCCACTGTTCGAGTGTTCCTGGGACCCAAATGCGACGAACTCGGAAACCTTTTTGCCCCTGATGAGCGCCGAAGACTGTACATCGAATTGGACAAATTCCACAAGGAATGTGAGTACTTTCACTACAATACTGAGAAAATATTTACTTAAAGCTTTAAGGAATTTAAGGAATCTTTGGTGGCTATATTACCAATAAAATTCTTCTCTGATATCTTTTACTACTTATTAGATCACATTTAAAAATGCCTTCAATACAGATAAGAATTTATGTAATTCAGACCCCTTTGAAGTAGCCAAAATTTAAACCGTAAAACCTTATTAATATTAAGTTTTAACGCAAAACCTATTTTAGCATTTCTTACAGAAAGATCGACTTTTCAGTTTGCAAAACTCTCATTTTCTTTCAAGAAATATATATCGGAAACTATTTAAGCTGGTGTAAATTAACTTGGGCTTAAAATGTCTATAATTCATTCAAATTTAAAACATACGAATCCATGTATGGTCTACAATCTCACCACTGGGTAATCATTTACATCCAGAAAAATAGAAAAAATTTTATTGACTGTCTTTAATTTTTCCCCTTCTGACAATCAGAATGTCAGTTTCTTATGGATGAGGATGATTTTCAGAACTGTACTTTTCCAATTGAATTCTCAGACTCTGCCTTTCTCTTAAGTAGGTATTTTTTAACAAGCCTTTCACCTCCTTTTTTACAAGCCATATATGAGGGAAATTTAATGTAAACTAGTATCTGAATTCGCATTATCCACATGGTTGAAAGCCAGAATCATTAATTGCAATTTACACCGATGTCTTTCTATAGTAGCTTCTTCATTTTCTTGTTAGGGTTCAAGTAAAGTAAACTAACAAAATTTCCTTTCCTTGTCCAGTGGCTCCGGGCAGCAACGTGATCAGCCGCAATGCCATCGACTCCAGCGTCACCCTGTCCCACACCTACACCTTCGAAGAACTCAAGTCTGGCAAGAGCGGATCGGAAGACGCCAGCGAGTACTGCAGCTGCGGATGGCCAGAGCACATGCTCGTGCCCAGAGGAACCTACAAGGGAATGGACTTCGTTCTCTTCGTCATGCTCACTGACTACACCAAGGACAATGTAAGCTACTCACACTTTCCTCAACTCAGTTTTTTTTAATTGCACCACAATTGCCCACAAGGCACCTTTAATTGCACCAAAAGGCATATTCGAGTTTGTCTCAAATCCTGTCCTGATTCTTTTTTCAAATTCACACACTTTATACTCTCACTTCTTTTCCCTCTAAAATTTTCTGCCTTTTTCTTATTTCTCTACCATTCTCTCCCTTATTTAACTCATACCTTTATTTACCTCTATTTCTTCTCGCCCATTCGTACCTTTATATTTCAGTCTTATGGACTGAGTGCCCAGTCCATTATTACTTATGCACTTTATTCAAATCAGTATTTTAATGGCACCAAAACGCAGGTTCGAATTTCTCTGTACCCTCTCCTGATGCTTCTTTCAAATTTATCTTTTGTCCAGTTCTTCCCTAACATTTTCTGCCATTTTATCTTACTCTCTTTCTTTCCACTTCATCTCGCTCATTCATTTTTGCTCATCTTTATCTTTTCTTTCTACCTTTTTTCTCTACCCCCTCATTTGGTTTCTTTATTACCTCAATTTCTTCAATCAATAGCTTATTTAATATTTTGTCTTTAAGGGATAACATCCATAAAAAATGCATAATCATGACTTTTCAATACTTTTAAACGATGAACGAAGATGTTTTCTTTCATTATTACATTGAATTCATCTTCATTATTATTTTATTCTTGAAAATAAAGGGATTAATTTTTAATTAATGAGATTATTTTTATTAAAACCTAGAATAAAAAGTTTTAACTCCGTGGGAGACTGCTTTCTCATAGCTTCTCCTTCTATAATATTTGCCTGTCTTCTCTTTGCCCTCTTACACACTATTAATCTTTTTATTTATGATAATAACATTTGTACTGTGTATTTTAAAGATAATTCTGAATTTTGAGTGAAAATTTTTTTTGGTTACAGAATAAAAATTTTATAATTTGCACATTTACACAGTTTTTTCTATTTCCTCCAAAATTTCATCTACGGACTAGTTCCCATTTTTAAACCGACGATTAAATAAACACTAATCGTTACATTACTTTATCTTCTAGCCCGATGGTGTGAATAACAAGACCATCTGTAACGACGCCGTGAGCTACTGTGGAGCCAAGGATCAGAAGTACCCTGACAACAAGGCCATGGGATTCCCCTTCGACAGACCCATCACTGCCCGAACCCCCAGCGAACTCTTCACCGACAACATGCACATCTCCGATGTCAAAATCAAATTCCTGGGATAAACATCGCCTACCTCAAAATGAAGAAACGGATGGACTATACGGATATCTGTAATAGTATCAAAATTATGCCTTATTATAGACTTAAATAAACACTATTTCAATTCAAAATTCTGCCTTTTCTTATTTCTGTCATACATTCATACTCTTACAGAAGGACTTTTAAGCATTTAAATACCTACCACATACGATTATTAAAATTTTAAACGAATAGTGTTATGTAGTTTTGAGGGAAAATTTAGCTAAAAATCAGAATTTATAAGCCTGTTAATAAATTTTGAAGATAGAGCGCGAAGTTTTAAGTATTAAATAAATGCAGGAACATACATTTATTTGAAATGAAAGTTTTTAATCCTCCTAATTTTTCAATATGAAGCAAATTTAAATTACAAACAGTTGTATCAATAAAACCCACATACTATTTGCAGATTTATTAAAAACCCTAGGAAAGGCATTCTTCTATAAGCAAAAACAATTATGGATATTTACATTAAAAACGGTGCAAAAGAACTGGGTTAAAGAATTAAGAATGTATTTGGCCTTATAACAATAAAACTTAATTTTTCTTGTTTCTGTGATACTTAAAAAAAATTAAATGCCATTTTGGTTCATGCTAATACAAATGGAGAATAGTTCATATCGAAAAGATATACAGAAGCTTTGGAGCTTTTTGAACATAAATAACACAAATAAAGTACAAGTCTATAAGGCAATAAAATTAACTAGTTAAAATTTACGAAACAGAAAACGAGATTTTTTTTTGTGTCGTACTTAATTTTAAACACCGATCTAGAAGATATTCAACGCATTTAAAAGACCTTGCCAATTTAACCCTTACCTTCCCTTATTATTCCTACATTTGCATACGAATGACGTGAGGACTACAACTGTTTCCTCTGGGACAAAATCTTCGTTTTCTTTGTCAACGCCACACGCAAGGCACAAAATGCGTGTCGATGGAAATAACTCTCGCAAGAATTCTTCCCCAATGGCGTGTAAGTGATTCGTTAGAACGCATTTCTTGGCACTTCCGAAGTGAATTTCGCCGACACATGACAGATCAACTGGAGCCTCGATTGACAAAGTTATTCAAGAAGTGACAAATCCGAGAAGAGTGAAGTGGCACGTATGAAAACGGATGGGATGTTGTCAATTATTTGTTTGATCTCTAGTATACGGGAGGGAGTACTCAAAGAGTCTATTTTGAAATTATAATATTTGGTGGTAATAATATAGTATCACTTTATCTCAATGGGTTTTTAGTTTATCAAATTTCGTACTGAACATTTTGTGCAAAATATCTTTCATGATTCTTTGTTATATCAAAGAAAATAACAAGGTACTACATTCAAATCACAGAATTTGAAAATTTCCTCTTACTTTTGAGAGGTTAGTTTCTGTATTCTGATGTAGAGACATGTGATCTTCATTTATTACTACGTGACAATTCGTCCCTTTTTTACCTCATAAAATATAGTAAACTCTAATATATTATATTTTGAATGTTAGATTTAAAAGGAATGCATGACAGCAATTCAACTTCGAACACTATCTTCTAAGGTAATTTGCTTTTCTTGAAAAAGCTCCTCTGATAATCTTCTTTATCCCAATAACTACACTGTTTATAGTCATTAAAAGTATAATCTTATTAGACTTCATTTTCATACAAATTAACATATCTGGATTATTATTAACTAAATATGGATAGTTTATATCTGTATGACAATATGTAAATAAATAAATATAGATAAAATGCTCAGTCAAAAGGAGATCACATTGAGGTAATCCATATCTATCGATAAATTTTTCGTAAGAATCAAAGGCACACAACAGTTCATGTAATCAACGCTTTTGTTAATATATAACAGATCACTCATACATTACATAAATTAGCTTTATCAAAATTCCTACTTGTCTGCAGCAAACTACATTGACAACCTCTGGAAAAGGTCCAAAATATCTACCTCTAATTCATCAGTGACAACGCTACACGAGTCAATTGCATACCGTCCCATTGATATGCACCCATCGTAATTCTAATGTGCTAAATGAAAGCAACAATAGCCGCAATCAAGGTCAGTGATGAGGACCACAACAATGCTATCTGGTCGCGAATCGTTCGAAATGGTCTTCTGGACTGAAACCGTCCTCCACAAGTGAAAGGGCAACAACTGTCACGCACTAAATGTGGGACAATTGACGAGTCGGGAGAACTTAATAACCGACCTATTGTGGATTCAACGAGTGGATTCTAAGCGGCTCTTGAATTTTAAACGTTTTAATATCGTGTTTTAGCTAGACTCAAGCGACATTATTCCCTATACATGTAGTTTTAAATAAGCAATTTTCACGAGTTCTGTAATAGTTTTTCTAAATCAGAGTGCAAATTAAAGCTTTTTAAACAAACAGCTCTTATTTACAGTCTTAACTAGGCGTAGGTAAAAATTAAAGCACATTTATGTAGGAAGTACTCGAAGTACTGAAATTTCTTTTTACAATAAAATTTTTCGCAAGGAAAATTTCATTCACCTAGCAAGGGTTTTCAAATAGTACTTTTTTGTAGATAGTGTACACTTATAAAGATATGGAAAAGTATTCCTTAAAAATAGTCATAAAAACTTTATCCATTCCTTACTATATTTCAATCACTTAAAAGTATATAGAGCTACATTATTTAGCAAATATCTTAAAATACTCTTCTTTACAGACACTAGCATTTAAACTGGTAAGAAATGAATTCTACACTAATATATAACTCTAATAAACTATACAACTACTACAACTATATAGTAAATATATAATTTTTAAGCTAAATCCTTTATAATCTGTTTACGAGATATAGCAAACAAAATCCTCACCCAGAGATGTGGTTAAAAGTATTCTGTGTGTTATCCGCGTTCAACACTAAAGCAGCTCTCGAAAAATGAATCTAACTGAACCCTTTTAAACAAAATTTCTCCTGTACTTCTAGAAAATTCTGCCCACTAGAAACGTCGCAGGTAATTAATTATAATACATAGTTAGCAGTATTCATCCAGAAGTCTAAATTTCTTTCTCCTATACCGTGGGATTTCCTCAAAAGAGGACAGGAATCCGTAAGGATCAGCATGTTGTCTCTCAATTAGCATTACTTTCTACACCTTTTCTACTGGGGTTTTACCTCTTTTCGCGAAGGTCATGCTCACTCAAACGGTTCTTTGATGCAAGTTCAAAAACGCAGAAGTAACATGTTTAGACCATGTTATTCTTAATGTAAAATGTTTGAGTTAAAAGTAATATATTCAAACAAAAATCAATCTACTATTCAAGGATTTTCTTTTCTAACAAAAATAGTTTGACGCACTCAATGAAACTATTTTTTCCAATTGGCTCTTCCTTTTTTTGAAATTAAATTTTTTTTGCTTAAAATATCTTCTATGGAAGTTTCTCTGTTGTTTTCAAATTCTTAATTACTATTGACTAAACAGCATTGTACATCTTTTACGAAAATTTTCCCCCAATGATACATTTTGCCCATCACCACAAATTACAATAAAGTTGAATGTATGTAGCTTGACTCCTATAAAGGTGTGTAAAAAGCTGTTTTATAATTTTCTTAACACAAGCTAAATAACATCAAATATTTTTCTTTTCTTTTAGATACAATTTGAAAATTTTTAGAATTGAAATTTACTTTCTTGATTTACATATCAACTTTAAACTCCCTGACACAGTAAAAAAATAGCAATTCCTGCATATTCAAGAAATGTGACCGAGTCCCTTTCACCTTAACAAATAAGCTGTCTCTGAAAAGATCCTTTAAGCGCACGCTTCAAGATCCGCTGCAGAACGTTTCATGCTCATTGGCTCGGTACGTTGCCTCTCATTCATAAACAATCTCATTTACAAGAAAGACTCGTAAACGGCCATTCAGAAAATTGGCTCCGAACAGCGCATACAGGACGCAAGTAGCAGGATGCTGAGCGTATGGAGTCAGTCATGTGTTTAACCTTTTGGTTGGAAAGTGTTTGAGAAATCTAGAGATATCCAAGGCGTTGTCAGAATGTAGAAGGTGACCTACAGGAATGATGTATAGAATGCCTAGGAAATGGTTTCACTAGTACATCGCTTTTGAGGCACATATTTTCTACGCTATGAATGGCTACCCCGTCCATTTCTACGCTACCCCATCCAGCAACTTATTAGTAAATAAGTACAAACTTGCCGTGCATAATAGGCAAAATAGCACAAACAAATGGATGGACCTAACAAGCGTTGGTAAATAGTAACATTTTACCAGGCGTTTTAATACATGTACTTATTAAGACCCCTAATTACATTATTAGCATAAAGTTAATATCCGACTTTATTGGAGAGGCATTCTTTTAAAAACGTTTTACTACTTTATTTTTCTGTAAATATCCTTCTTAAATTTTTAATGATTTAAATTTCGAAACTTTATACAACTATTTTGTAAAAGTTACCATCATACAACTATTTTGTAAAAGCTACCATCATTACTTTAAATTGGATGCATGATTTTTTTTTACAAAGCCACAAAAGGACATGCTGAATAGAATCACCCTAATAAATATAGACTGATGATTGAAAAAAATGTGTACTAAAAACGTATTTCAAAACTAAGAACTAATCAAGTTCTTAGTTGTAGCTCTTTAGTTTTCACACAAAAGAACTTTTAATTGCTTTGTCTGACTCAGAAACTATCATTAATTAATTCAAAATATCAACAATTATTTTAAGGCTTCACACTAAAACATCTAAAAATGATTTCGTTTAATACCTTCCAAGAATATCACGTTCTACTTTTGACCAAGCATCGTCCTATACGACCTAAAAAAGGAAATTTCAACGTTCTTCCAAGTCCCTAATTGTTGAGCAAAAGAGCAAAACAAGAAAGTTTTTGTTAGGTTTCCCTCCATTGATTTTGTTCCAAACCGGTCGTTGAAAACATCTGTTCTTTTTTTTTTCAATAATTTACGAGGATCAGCACCAAGGTAAATTGGGCCACGAGCTTGAAGTTCAAGCCCAATATGTGTGTCAAACGAGTGTCAAGATCAGATTTTCCTGGTGCTTCCAACCAGTCTCTGTATACTCAGCTTGTGATTTATGTGAAATCAACGTTTGAACTTTGAAAACAAGGATAAAACATCCCCATTTGTTTATTTAAAAGAAATGAATCGTTTCATTGTACTAATAATAATGTCAATATTCCATGGCTTAAGTAAATAACCTTAATACTAGAAAATACTCTAGAAATGTTTTTGTCAATGTTTATCAGTTGATTTATAACACTTTTGGATGCATTATAAACAGTTTAACTATAAGCAACCTGGTTTTAAGATCAGGATATTGTTAAAATTATAACTGGTAATAAAATGTATCAAAAGTTTTAAATCTTAACAATTTGTTAGGCGTAGTATAAAGTAGAATCATTTGATGACAAAATATTTTTATGAAGTGAAAATAATTTTGAACATTAAATATTTGATTATTATAAAAAATCATTTAAATCGAAGTTATACCTTTCTAATTTTTAATAGTAGGTTATAGTTGATAAATATGCATACAATTTAAAGCTAATGATATATTAAATAATAAATTTAGTTTGAAAAGGAAATATAAAACATTCAGAGGATATTTCTCTGCACAATTTTACTCTTATCATCACAATATTATGAAATTCTGAAATTAAATTCACATTTTCTTGACGGTTTAAAAAATACTTATAAATCAACAATGTTACAATTTCTTCAATTTTGTTTAAAATAATAATAAACTAACGAAGGTTTAAAAGTATGAAAAGAACAGATAATTTTGATTTCGTTGTTAACTTAATTGTAAAGACTTTTATTGAAAGAATTTGCACATAAACATTCACTTTTTGATTGAAAAACTCTTCACTGTTATACATATCTCATTTTTTTTTTTAAACTCGTACCATTTCTTTGTCTACCATTTCTTTAAATTAAAACACATTCAACTTAAGTCACAACTTTTTAATTTTGAAAGAATTGCTGTTCGTAAACTATTTTCATACACTGATTTCGTTCGTAAACTATTTTCAAAACTTAAACGGAGATTCGTGTTTGATGTTTTCAGCTTGTTCAGTTGTTGAAAAGGGATCGATAATAGCTCATACTACTTATTTCGAACTTCCGCATGCTTTATAGAACGTTATGGCATTCCAACCCCTTGTAAGGTTCCGACAACAAGCGTTTAGGAAGATTCGCTTAGCGAAGAAGATTACCTAACCTTCCGACCACTTCGATTCAATTGAGCTTTCAAACTAGCCCGAACTGGTTTTTAAAGGGAAATTTGTTATGAAAATAAAGTTCATTGACAAAACTGAGTTGAATCATGGCCATAGATGAATTCAGTAGTACTTACATTTTAAGAGGAAATACACGAAAAATGTCCTTAAAGGAAATTAGTTTCCATGAATATCTAATGAGAATACGAGTGGTTTGAAGAAACGTGCATTTAGATTCGTAATATACTATGTTATCATTTAAGTACGTTTTGGTATCGGACCTAAAAATACTTATAATACATTTAAGAACAAAGTAACTCTAAGTACATTTAGAAAGTATGAGTTTTGTTTATTGAATTATTTTACAGACCCAATTTTTTTATGTTTTAATATTGTTTTATACCGTACTATAATTAATTACTGCAAACACACTTCAATAATGAAATATTATAAGAAAACAGTATTTAAAAATTCCATGTTAGATATCAATTTGATTCCTTAGCTTTTTGATGCTTACTTTAATAATATATAACACTCTTTAAATTTCAAATATTCACTTTCTTTTTCTAAATTAGTTAGATAATTTTCATGGTTCATAATCCTTAGGCAGATAACGAAGCACACAGATTGAGATAATGATTGTAAAAAATAAAACTCTAATACGGGCATTAGAAACTAAGTAATAATATCAAATCCCATTTAAAAATACGCAACATAATATCTGTTGAACAAGCACCGGAATCTAAGTTTTCATCTTAGAATAAAGAGAAATAAGTCACGAACTAGGGTGAAAAAAATCCCGATGTAAATCCATTCCAAAAGTCAAGTTCAAGATCCTCGGAGTGGTTAAATTGAGATTGAAATATGACTTATGGAGGATGGAATTCGATTACATCAATGGAAAGGTCATTAAGGTTTGTATCTCTCCAAGATCTACTCGGTCAAGGCAATCCTAGAACTGTGTCAGGAATTTTTTTTTCCAAAAGTGTTCTTAGGCTATTAACTTGGTTGTCATCAGCATTCGATACGAAATACATTTGTTACTTCGCATTTTAATCAAGCTTTATTTTGAAGGAGAGGGTTAACTATCCACATCATTCAAATGCAAAAATGTTTCGCAATTTACTGTCCTACTTATAGATATGTGTTTCATAGTTATTTGATGGGTTATGTGGAAGCACTATGGTGGTCAAAAGGACAAGTTGAACCAACGAAGATATTACTTTCATTTGTTTGGGAGCAGTATGGCGGTCAAAAGGACAAGCTTAACTGACGTCTTAAATGATGTTTAGAATAATTATAACTTTCATAGTTTTAGATAATAAAAAACACATAATTATTTCAAAACGTAAGTAGTCATAACAATACATAAAGCTATTAATTTAAGTGTTCAAAAACAAAGAATGGTTAGCCATTAACATTTTGTTTATTATTATTCACTCACTCATTCGAAAAACATCTATGTACATGTTCAGAGCGCTAATGTCCATGGTAAACGCCATTGGTTATTACTTAGACAAGCCGAATTAACTTGTTACAACCATCAAAATCCGCTACAAATATTTAAAAAAGCCATACAGAAAAGCAACAAAAAATATTTTCAGAGCGGATTATAAAAAATCCCTCGAGTGTCATAATAGCTACGGATAAGAACGTGAAAAAGAGAATTCAGAATCCAACGGTCCATGACCAGGGGCAATAAGGACCCAACGGCTATATTATGCTGGCTTCCTTCGCCACGCTTTCAGAGTCAAAAAGCAGGTTCAAGTTGGATTTCTTCTTACTCTAGAATTGGAAATGGGGTTCTAATAGCGGTAGTTCCGAATTCGGAACTATTTGTTTACGATCTTTCGGCGTTTCTTCACCTTTGATAGAGGAAGTGTTGGAAGTTTCATTGATCTTTTAGAGTAGTGGTCTCTAACCTTTTTTGTATCCCTCTGAAGCTCAAACTGTTTCTACTTAGTGATTTACCAAAGCATGTAGCATACATCTAGGAATATCAATGCAAGATCAATGCGGTTTTAAAGGAGATTCAAATAGTGGAAAAATAATAATTATAAAAATTTCGCAACTACTTTCCTCAACATTGACATTTTCCTCTTAATTTTTCTAAAACCAGGTTTTGTTAATTAATGAAAACATTATAAAGTCTGCTAATTGAAGGTCATCCAGGGAGTTTCCTTTGGATATCAATCAAGGAAAATTAGTTCAAAAGCTCACCCTTAGGGTGTTTTTACTAGCTTTGAATTCTTCATAAGCATATGTGCATACTTTTATAGTATTTTGGTGAAATATTAGTTGATATAGATAGGAAATCCGTTTTGTAAGTTTATAGTTCACGAGTTTGTATTTTCTACAGTGGTATATTGAAATTCTGAGATTATTTTTTAAACAACACAATGTAAACTTTTGGAAAATATCTACTGCGATAAACAAAAAATATGCATTGGGAACAGTTTTCATTCTCAATGAATTTCAACGGCTACCAGTGAGATCCGCAACATTTTACGGTTTATGCAAACTAGAAGGGTTTAGAAGAGTTCTCATGAGTCATGAATTGTTTAAAGTAGTTATGGTTTCCTACTTCTCCCCAAAGCGATTTTACTTTTAAGTAGTAACAATTATTTCCCATAAGCTTAGAAGATTTCAGAAAAAGAAAGGTACAATTAGGTAATATTCTACAGTTATAAACATGCTCCTATCCTCAAATTCCATGTTGTACTCAATATACTTAACTGAATCGTGTCATCCCTTCTATTATCATTTCCCATCAAAACCACACCTTAAAAAAACTCCCCCATTCACAACCCAAAACATGAGAAAACACATCAAAAACTCCGGAATCGTTAATTTGCCGCTCCGGTGCCAATAATTAGACGTCACGACCCAGCGATCGGATCGTCATCATTCCGAACAAAACGCAAGAGAAGGGGAGAAATCGGGACCGCCCGTTCCAACGCGCTGCCGGAACACAATGTTGTCCGTCCGACCCACTTCGCTCCCAAGAGTGCTCTTCATCTCTTCTGTCCCGGATGCTTTCCACATCGAATCGGGGAGAAATCGCTGAGAATCCCACGTTAGAAAGCGCAATTACTGCAGTCGGTATCAGTTGCGGTCGAAATTGAGTTAAAAACATCTCGCTGGGAAAATGTCCAAAATAGGGTATAGCGCAGTTTGATAATGACTGTATTAGAAAAGGAAACTCATTTGAAGCCATACATTTTTCATAAAACCAAACGAGTTGGGAAAACATCATAGGAAACATAGTATTTAATATCAAGTGTTTTGAAATTAATACGCCTTAATTAATACGCCTTATTAGTACGCCTGGAAGGGAAAACATTTTTTCCCCTTGGCGTATCACATATTCTTTTGTATTATCTCATATTTTCTTCTGTTGTTAAATAAAAAGATTGATTGATCGATTGATTGATAATAACTTGGGGTGCAAAACCAATACAGTTTGGTGTCTATTAGATATTGGATATTTATGTAAGATTTCAAATACTCATAATCAAAGATAAATTGTAATGTCGGTGTCTTATGATAGTAATATGATAGTGCCTCCTGAATTAATACCTACATACAAGTAAAATCCCAAGCATTATATAACTAAAAGTACTCAATATCTAAATACACTATTTTTAAGTAACTAATCTAAATTATTATAATTCTTTCAAAAACTATTAATGACGAAGAACTATGCTGAAAAATACAATCAGGTTGCTAAAAAATTCATATGCATTACTTAGCCATGATGGTGTTATAATGCCACATCTTTTTGGCTGTGTACTCGATGTCCCTAAACATAGGGTTAGGTTGGTAACAAAGGTTAGATTGTGTTTGTACGTACACTAATAGAAGCGCTTTCCCAATTTCGATGTGTAATACTTAATTATTGAGTATAATTAATTTGCTACTCTTATTTATTAAAAAGCATATTAAACTGAAATTTTGAACCAATATATCAAATCTATGATGATGGGTAATCTGCTGAACGCTAAGTAAAGTTATAAAATGTGACTTACGTGATGTAATGGTATATCCAACCTAACTGCAGATGTCTGAAACCACAATCGATAGCATTCGGATGCAATGTGAGCGGTGAAACCATTTCCATTTCCTTCGATTCATTAGTTATCTGCACTAGTTCATCCCCTGTTCTTAATGAAGTGCGATTCCGTTCGTTAGATTTCAAGGTCACGAAAGTTTCGGGGATCAAAATTACTTCCCAAATTATTCATTGATGACTTGAATGTAAAGCATGATTGTAATGATTTCTTATCTGCTTACAGGAAGCTAGTTTTGTTAAAAAGAGAAATTTTTCAATAAGAACTTTTTTTTTATTTCATTTTACAGAGTAAAGTAAAAAAGTTATTTATTCGCTGTGGTACGAAGAATAAGGTATCAAACAAAATTGTATTATCAAAACCTAATGCAAATAAAATCTTTATCTTTTAATTAAATTATTGATGATTTTTTCATAAAATAAACATTTTTGTCCTTACAAGAAATTAGTCAAATTCCTAAACTGATCAAGTGCTAGTTGCGTGACTATGAGGTTCTATCGACTGTGAGCATGCAGATTAAGTTGTTCTTGATTAAACGAGATTATTTGTGGGTGAATGGTTTCACAAGGTCGCAATCGTCCAGTTCATTAGAAATGTAATCTGCATTTCTTTTGTATCTTTTTTTTTTACTATGAGTTTAAAAAAATACAACTATGGAAGGATAAAGTCATGAGAAAGAATAGTTAAGATTTTTTTATTTGTAAGAGTATAAGTATTTGGAAATCATAGAAAACTAGACAGAAAAAGAATGCATTTATATCTTAATCATCTATCCTTTTTGTTCATATTTCATTAAAAAAAGGGAAAATTTTCATCCAAACTGAAAAAATATTCTATACCTTATAGAACAAAATATGTTTAACCTTTCGGCATACAAGTATCAATAGCATTAAAAATTAAATGACATTGCAAAAATTATAGATATATATCGAAATGAAAACTTGTTTCTTTATCACCACCAATTAAAATTTTTGAAAGCCCAGCCATACTTTAATTGAAATGCATTCTTCAATGTGCTCAAAATAATCTTTAACGAGAATGGATAACAGAAGATCAAGTAATTTATTTTGTTAGACTACTCAGTATCAAATTAATTTTAATTCAACATTTATGGTAATTTTAATAACCGGAACCTATTAAACTGGTTAGTTATTTAGCTATTACTATGGCCCAAGGACCAGATAAGGTCGTTGGTATCAAAAACCCCAACACCTGGCTAACCGAAAAGTAGTAGTACCGAACATTCAGTGCAAGATCCCCACATAATAACGCTGTCAGAAAGAGAGCAGTGGAACGGCGGAACAGGAGAAACAATAGGCATCGGAAGTGATGATTTAAAAGAAATTAATTCGGGCGGAAGCCCCCCTTAATGAACGATTTTCTCCCGGATGCGGGATCCAATCAGAGGCGGAACCGTTTCATTTCCGATGGGTTAGGTAGTAAGTCAGGAAACGATCCAAAAACCGATGGAGCAGTGCGATGCGTACTCACTTCACCTTCCGTCAACTTCCGACAGTATAACAATTTAGATATAAATTTTAAAGATGATATTTTAGGCATCACCGGAAATACACAGGATAAGCATTAAGTTTTCACTGATTCTTGAAACTGATTGAGTGAAACATTTTATTCATTGCTTGGATTATCGTGTACGTGTATTAAAAATTACGAGTATACTAGATTTTTCTTTTGTGATATCCCTACGTTTTATTGGAATTAGAGGACAGAGTCAAAATGATATCCCAGTTCTAGCACAAGTGTTCTACCCATTGTTTATACCTATTATTTAATTATTTAGTTCATGTTAGTTTCGAAACAAAAATATTACAATTATAAGAATAAGTGAGCATGGAATAGATAGAAAAGTATCTGGTTACACAGCTTATTTTTTTTATAATTTTAATAAAATAAAGTCGTATTTTAATTTATTTTTTGAGTATTTCTACTAGAACAAATTTGAAACGTAAAGTGAATATTTTGAACTGATAAAACTAAAAACTAAATAACATTAACATCCTCAAGTAAGAAAATTTTTGGTGTGAACTAAAAGCCGTATGAATATTACTCGAGTACAAAGAGTAAACTATCCAGCTCCAACAAAACACGAGGTTTTTCTTATAACTATAATTTCCTACATCAATACCCAATGCGTACACTTCTTTTACCAATAGCAAACAAAATCAATAATTGCTATTACAATTTATTAAAAACTTGCAAAAAAATTTTAGTCAAAAAAGGAGTAAGTTAATATCTTATTTTAAAAATTAGGGCTAGACATTTTTTTATGCCATTTGATAATAAGTAAAATTAACATTGCAAACAAACTGAAGAAATCTTAAGATCGGTTCATAAAAAAAGGAACAAAAGAAAAAGGATAACACGTTTGTACTTGGTTGTTACACGAGGTTTAAATGGAAGCATGCACAAAGCAATATTTTGTTTGAAGCAGTGTTTAAAGAACAATAGCTTGTTCTTGGGAAATTTACTCGCAACCCAAACATGATGAACTGAAGCTTCTCCAAGAAATACCAGCACCATCCTTAAAAGTTTCAATTAGTAACAGAGAACAAAAGATGACACATTAAAGTAAAAAAACCCCACCTGTTTTTATATTTATATAAACATTAACGATTTACATAACTACATAGGATTAAGTTTTATTTCAGAGATAAAAGTTTTTTTTTAATGAAATGAAATTTTTGCAGGCATTTTATAAAAAAAGTGTCTCATAACTTCCCTTATTTTGTATTTTTTACGAAAACTAATACTTGTATTCTTTCAAAAGTGTTTGCGCAGAAACTTGATTTAAAAGCCACACGTAGTTTTGTCTCCAAGTAAAACATTCACAAATCCTAACTTTGCGTATATTTTTAAAATTTCGATTGCCATTAGAGGAAGATAAAAACGAAACGATTGAACGTTTGATATATCAGACACGCATGAATAGAAACATCTGGATGTGTTGTTTTGTTCCAGATGATATTTATTTTTGGATTATTTTGTCAAGCGTCAAATCAAATCCCTTTTGATAGTTACTAGAGTTCACATTTGCACTTATTTTTATAGTGACCTGTAGAAATGTCTTGATTAGTCATCAGATTTTGATCTGGTGAATAATAATGTGAGGATTTAAGTTAATGATTTCCTACGTATTTCAAAAATATTTTTTTTTCTTCAAAAGTTAGTTTTGCAATAGTTAAGAAGTTTATCCTCTGTATCTTTAAGGAAGATCAGCCATTTTAAATTAACAAAATGTTTTCAGACTTATTGGAATTAAAAAAAAATAATGAAACGGAGGGAATCTCAATTGGAATGCTTGATTTCTATGAGGGATTTTCATGGAATCCTTTTTCTTCTGAGGCAGAGCGTTGCCTTCTCAGGAGACTTATAAATAGGAAGTTGACATACGAAAAGGAAATAAAACGACACGATTATTTTCTGAAATCTGGATGATATGGGGTAGGACTTGAGATAATACATTGAGAGAAGGATTTGTTTTGTAAGTTACATTTTAAGAACTGAGGAAATCTGTCGTACATTCAACCGATTAGTTATCCTGAAAGAACTGCTATCAGAAAATAATACAAAGTAAATCACTGTGCCCAGGAAGAATAAATTGAAAACATCCATTTTCTTATTTATCTTGGTGCAACTCCGTCTTAAACAATTTTCGTTTCATTCCATCCTGATTCAGTACAAAATTAACAAAGGCAAAATTAAGCAGAAAATCGTCCAGTTACGAGCTTTCAACAGAAAAAATGACTGATTTTGGAAGGAATTTAAAAAAAAAAAAAAACCGGTAATGTTCTATCTATATCAAAGGTTTACAATACGTTGATCCATTTACATAATTCGTCTATAAATGATGCTTAAGATATTAAAAATTCATTAATTATTTAAAGGAATTTTTTTATAAAGGAATTATTAAATTACTTAAAGGAATTTTTTGTAAAGGATTTATTAAATTATTTAAAATAATTATTTAAAGGAAAAAATTTTCCTTTAAATTTAAATTAATGAATTTTATAGATAAACATACATTTTGTTATTTTGAGCTAATTTAGTTTTTTAATGATTAATTAAATTTTAGTTTTGAAATCAAATTATTACTGTTAAACGATTTTTTTACAAAACAAAAGGAGGGTTGGGAATGCATATTTCGTAATTTTCAAAGGTAGGATTTGCGATTCACTTATTTTGCTAACAACGGGGGGGGAGAGTTAATGAATTATTAGAAAAAAACCGCACGTAACATTTAAACGACTCCTCAAACCAATGTGGTCTCTTAATTCCCATGCCCTCGTTGGCGAATGCAAGGACCGCATAGGTAGAACAGCGAACAGCCCCTTACTTTAAAACAATATACAGTAATATATTTTTAAAGTTTTCCTTCCTGTAGTAAAAGAAATTCTAAATATACTCCACTTAAAAATGATATTCTGGACTGAAGCATTTAAAATTCACAACCACAATCTACCCATAAATTAAACGACACTTTCAAACTCCAAAACCCACACTCGTTTCTAATAATAACGAAACCAAAGAACGTTCTCTTCCTCCATACAGCCCCAAAAAAAACGTTATCGATTAAACTTTACGACTCCACTTTTATCCTGGAATAATAAAAAAAAAAGTAGCAGTAACTAAAAACAGAAAGTTCACGGAATATAACCTCTTTTCAACCCTTTGTTTACCGCATCCACCAGCTCAATATGAAGTCAAACTTCATTCAAAGTCTCGTCACGTAAGAACCTTCTTCTCCAACCGCGTATTCCGCTGGGAAGACGAGACGGACGAAGACGACCAAGTGTGTCAGTGGAGGTCAGGACGAGTCCCGGAAGTGATCCCTCCCTCCCTCCGGCCATCATCCCCTGGACGTTCGAAACGTTCTTATGGAACGTGGTCGGTCTGGAACCCTGATGAGTCAGTTGCTGTTGTTTGCTATATTTTAACGAAGAGTTGAAGTGAGAGAAAGTGGTACCGTGAGGTACATGGATGTCACGTCTATAGTCTTTCTGCAGAGGTCTGAGTAGAATGTTTTAGTAAGGCACGTTTAGCCGGAGATATTATTATAGTTGTAATTTGAATTACAGAAATGAGCTAATTTTATTGATTTCTAAAACGTGTTTATAATTAGGACATGTTTATGGAAATAGAGAGCCTAGCCAACCTAGATGGTTGGTTGGGGTTTAATGGCACGAGATCCATAAAAACGGACAAAGCACCAGAATGTTTTTTAGGATTTTAATCAGGCATGAAGGATATTGTTAGGTGTACTCTATACACCGCTTTTAAAAGTCCATAAAAACAAGTAGATGAAATAAAATCTACAACTCATGAGTAATTCCAATGAAGTTTAAAAACATGAAGAGTGCACCTAGCCAACCTAGAATACGATTGAATTAATACAAGGGTGCAAAAGCAACGTTTCCTTGCTTATGATGCAGGATAAAATATTCGATTTTTGGCTAAGAATTCACCTTGACATACACTGCCGTCTTTTGGGTTCTTATTCGAAGCCAATATGGATTGATGATTGATAGGTTAGGTATATAATTTTGATTTTTAATACACTCTTGGTTTCTCTTTGTTTAAAATCAAGTAGATTTAAGGTCGTATTCACCGCTAACCTGACTGGTGGTTAACCAGCAGTTAAACTTCTGATTGACAGAAAACTATTTTCCCTTCTTTAACTGCCAATCAGAAGTTTGACTACCGGTTTACCGCCAGTCAGGTTAGCGGTGAATACTGAAATTAGTCTCGTATGATAATGGTACACACAAAAGAAGATTGCTTATCACATTACTCCAAAAGCACAAATAAGAATTTTACTACGTTATCTACGTAAGATGAGCAACTACAATACATCACCTATGGTTTCTATAGTTATTTTACTTTACTAATTTCACTGAATAAATATTATAATTAGGAGCCTGTAAAAATCAAATTTATTTATTAAAAACCGATGTAATGTATAGATTAAACTGCTATATTCCATAAGTTTGCGATTTATTTGTTTCGAAAACACTCTAATGTTGATTGGTGTCATTTTTAATTGTTATAGATAGGTCAAATCAGTTTTATTTCGAGGACAAACTCAGTTTCCTTAATAAAATTCATTTATAAAGTAGGAGGCATTGCAATAAAAATTTCTCCCATCATCCAAGTAATCTCCTAAACAAAATAGATAAAATACTAGTACTTGTAATTTAAAAACTGGCACACAAGTTACTAAAACTGAACTTGCATTAATTAAATTTAATCTAGTTTGAAGTGACCGAACTCAATTTCCTATTAGATAGGGAGCAAGTACACACGTTTTATGATTCACCGATATTTTAAGTAAATATTTTTACAGAAGCGAACAGACCAACAACCCTTTGCTCTCTCCTATGCAAACATCCCGTTGTTTCGGTGAAAGTCTCACCATTGAATTCGATCAGAGGATCCTCCACTGATTAAACGGGGTACTCAAGCGTAGCATGAACGCATCCGCAATTTTCACCACAAGTAGGCCACTTAAATACTCAGAGAGAACAGAGGAAAATACACTGTTTAGAAACCTCTGGAGGTCTTTGATCGATCTGACACTGATTCAAAAATAATGCTTTTAATCAATTCGATGGTTTACTCTTAGTTTAAACAAGGGTTAAAAGTTTCCTAGAGCAATCCTCTTGATTTCGTATTGCTACCATCGCGTCAAAAACGCCTCTATCTATACTTTCTTTTGATCATTTTCATAATTTCGGAGACACTGAGTGATGCCGCAAACCATGGGAGAGCTAACAATCGTACTTCTCAATAGGTTTGTTGAAAACTAAGCACATACAATCAGAAGATAATATTTTTTTCTCGAAAAATATTTACTGCCCTTTTCTGGAAATTAGAATAAAGTACATTGGAGCTTTTATTGTTGTGGTAAGGATATTGATGATCCTACTTGAGCATCAGATATCGTTAGTAACGTTGATGAAATATTATAGAAATAAACTAAAAGTCATTTTAAAGAGAAAAAACCATTCAATCTTTAAAGAGTGAACTAAAATGACCAGTTACAAATTTGAAATATTGATGAAATTATATCCAGTTTGTAACCATTGAGATAAAGATAGCAAAAACCTTAAACACTCTCTACTGGCAGTGCATTAAAGACATATAAACTTTAATTTTCCTTGTATCCATTCAATCCATTATATCCCTTATCTTTTTTAGCTGGTCTGAAAAAATTTTTGGTAAAACTGTAATTTACTCATTTATTCTTTAAATATATATATATATATATATATATATATATATATAGATTCTTATGTTTTTTTTTAAAGTGCTAGTACTTGTTATATAATACGACGGTTAGTGACACATTGCAATGGCAAATTAAATACATAATTCCTTGTTTCTAAGGTTCATCAGCTACTAAAAGTTACAATTTAAAAAAAAAAAAAGTACGTAGGATGACAAAGACGTTTTTATCTGATGAGATAGTACTAAACCTTAAACATTTAAAAGAATTTTAAATTTGCGTCGCCCCATTATATCGTTTATTTTTTCTCCCATAACCCTTTTTTCATGCTAGCAAGAAATTCCAATCGATTTTTGCATTTGAAGCGCAATTACTTTATATATCAAACAAAACTACCCATTTATATTACACTACCTTTTTACCTACATGCAAATGCTTTCTATTTATTAAAAGAATATTCAAATACCTCTAGTTGTATACCAACCAAACTTTTGAGGTTGTGATTCACAACGAATTAATCTATATTTACATGCTCCAAAAGATTACAGCTATTTAAATCAGCTTAAAACAATCGAATACACAGATAAATCAGCTTACGCAAGGTTAACGACTGAAAACTATTTCCAAAAGCAATATATCTGGATAGAGATTTTTATCCTTTTTATGGATTTAATTCTCATTTTAAAATAAACACTCATACCTGATTTCCCACCAGGAAATTAAATGAAAACACTTAAAATTTAAATTCACATCTAATACGCGGAAGAAGAAAAAGAAAACTAGTAAAGTTTCAGAATTGGAATGGAAATCCTGGGAATCTAACCCCGATGTTCTTTCGCACCTAGCCAAAAAGCACCCGCAACCTTTTCGGTGGTTGAAGTTTTCTCTCCCGTTCTCTCTGCGTTAGAGAAAGAGATTTCTCCATCCTGGAATTTTCTACATTCTGTTCCATGAAGCAGATCCAAGGAGATCACGGATCATTTCACAGCTTTCCTTGATGCGCGATTCTTTATTATCACACCTGGCTGCCAATAACGGAGCAGAAACCGTCAAGGCCGATCTTGTTAAACAAAATGCGGAATTCCTCTACTGCATCACATAGACTACCCTTTCTTTGTAGTAAAAATCCCCCCCTACTTTATATTATATAGACTTCGAAATAACGTATAATAAATATTATACCAAGTAAATAATCGTGTTTTTCTTTCAATATCATTAAATTATAATTTTAATCCCTTCATAGCCATTTAACATCATACTTAAAATTCAAGACACACTTAAGACTTGACGATAACTTTCAGCCTAGTAATTAAAATGTTAGTGCAATTCTTTTAAGCACTCATGATTCTTAACTTATGACTCCTTAATACTTCAATTACAATTTAATAAAAACTAAAAAAGTTTTCTTGCATACATATTCATCGAATCAATAATCCTAATATCGTTAAATTGATTTGCTTTAAATTTAATTCAACCCATCATAATACCCTTAATATGCTACATAAAATTTCGTGGGTATTTTTTAGGAAAAGTTTTGAAATTTTTATGTCATTAACAAGGATTTCATCAATGAACATTTAAAAGACCCTTTCATAAAACTAGTTTTTTTAAAATTAAATTAAGAAAAAATTATAATTATAATTAATTTTTAATGATACAACTAACAGACGCTGTAAAGGAGCATTCACCAACAAATGGTAGTTGGCAGGGTGGTTGGTTTTTGTTTTTCAGAATCTCAAAATTCAAATAGAATCAGCAAACAGCAGGGTATAAGCGAGAGAAAAAAGAAGAAGAAAAGGGTAAAAGGGAGGAAAAAAAACTTAAGCCAAATGCTATAATTGGAAATTGGTTAGATACGGCAGTTTTTTTTATTTTTTCATCTCTGAAAAAATTTAATTAACAGAAAGTACTCAAAGAACATACTCAATACTAAATGTTTCTTTAAAATATTGTTTTTATATTTTAAAGAAACTAATTTAAAGATTTTTCTTTCACATTTTGCGAAAAAAGCCACCATAGCAAACAGTCAGAACAGTATTTTTAAGGATGGTCTCTCCAAAATGGATAAGATTGTAGACCGGGAGCCAGCAACATATTTTGTCACCCATTTCCTCTCAAGCGATATTTGGTGGAAAATTTCAGGGAGTTGTATCATAAAGCCTGGTGAGCGTCAGCTGCTTGTCCGTGGGTGGGTTGAGCGGTGAGAGCCCCCCAAACAAACAAAAAAAAAAATTTCAGTCATTTGCTCCCGGCTAAAACTTTGATACATTATAGTAGACCCAATATCTAGAAGAAAAAAATTCGTCAGTTGGCTGTAGGGCGGTCAAGGTAGGACGTCAGCTGGTCGTTTTAACATTTGGAGCGTTTTCCTCAAAGATTCAAAGATTCTTATCATTGAATGAAGCGGTTGGGTTGCCACAATACTTCAAGTTATCGCTAGTTTCATTGATAAGAATATTTGAGGAAGACGCTCCAAATGTTAAAACGACCAGCTGACGTCTATTCCACCGCCCTACAGCCAGCTGACGAATTTTTTTTTTCTAGATATTGGGTCTACTATAATGTATCAAAGTTTTAACCGGGAGGAAATGACTGAAAATTTTAATTTTTTTTGTTTGGGGGGGAGTGTTTGGGGGGCTCTCACCGCTCAACCCACCCACGGACAAGCAGCTAATGCTCACCAGGCTTTATGATACAACTCCCTGAAATTTTCCACCAAATATCGCTTGAGAGGAAATGGGTGACACAATATGTTGCTGGCTCTCGGTCTATTGTGAGAAGAGTATAATAAAATTCTCAGTAAGAAATTGAAGGTTGGATAAAAAAAACACTTTTTGAAAACTTCGTCCTGTTTACTGTGGTTTAATTGAAGTAAAATATTTGGTACAACATTTCTAAAAGTGTTTAAAATCTTACCTAAGTTTAAAATCGTGTCTTACATTCTCTTACATCTTTTAAATAAAAATATAATATAGAGATAGTCCAATTTTTATTCTTCATTTAATTTATGATCACTACGGAAATAAGTCGGATGATTTCTTGGGGCCAATTTATTTTAAATTAGTACGTTTAAAACGGTGTCACCCAGTTAAGTAAGATTTTTTAACAAAATCGGGTACATCAATTTAGTCCCAAAGTGTCAAAGCAAATCATCTGTGACAGACAGAGACGCCAATGTGAGAAACGTTGAGCTTACTAATCTCTATAATTTAATGGAGCTCTTCCGAAGAAGTGTTAACTTCGATGGAGATGCTTTCAAATCGTTTTTAGCCTAATTGATGTCTTGTGACTGCAATTTAAAAATACTTTCAAATGAATAAGGAGACTATCCTAGCGTGTGAAATTAGGATGATGTTTAAAACCATTTTACCTTGATTTTAATCCGTGTTAGTAGGCTAGTATTTTATGTCATTCTAAAATCTACAGTCAATATCAAGTTTTGAGAATAAACTTATATAAATACAAAAACGGTGTCTCGTAGAGAAGAAAATTAAGGTAGATGATGAATTGATGATGAGTTAAATTAATTTAAAGTTCATTAATTTTTCAATTTTGATTTTTTATTTATTTTTGCCTCAAGTGGATCTTAAATTTTAAGTACGAAATATACGATTATGAAGTAATTAATATAATAATTAAATAATATTGAAAGATACACGCAATCATATTTTGTAAGGATTATAATTAGAGTAGAACCTAATATATTAAACGTCACATTGAAAATCAGGATAGAAAATTACTTAAGGATTTTAGATTTTGGAACAGATTTAGAATTTAGAAAGAGTCCTCCTGTCGACATATGTGACCACAGCTCTCACACCAACATGCTTAAATGTTGTCATCATATGAGCTGTGGGTAAACATGGCGGCTGGAGGACTCTTTCTAAAGCTGTTCCAAGTATTTTGGGGGGAAACCCTTTAAAATTTAGTGAAGGAGTTTTATAATAAAACGGATTAAGGCATTATGGAAATTTTGAGGTTCAGAAAATAATTAACATTTTAGGACATCCTATTACTTTTTTTCTAGAATTTATAACGAAAATATATTTTAAAACACATATTTTCGGATATTTTATTTAGCAAAACTTACGAAAACTAATAAACTGTTTTAAATTCTGATAAAATTGAAATTTTCTTCAAATTAAAACATTTACATGCCCCATTAAAAAAAACCTGTCCAACAGGAAGAGGTGACTTGCACCCTGAGCGTCTGCCTGAGAGGTCACGTGAGGGGCGTAGCGTGGGAGGGGCGCGGAGAAATTCAGGGTGGAGGATGAGGATCCTGACCGAGATCGGGTCTGGAAAGGTCAGACCGAACGAAGGTCAAAGACACCGTAAACAAACACATGCGCTGATGATGACTATTGCAAAAGGTGGTTGAATAGATTTTCTTGGGGTTTCTTTAATGAAGTTGTAACAAAAGACTTTACAGGAGGGTAACATTTGCGTAAATATAGAGGAATTTCTAGCTGACCAACAAGGTATTTTCTCTGTAGGTCATACATTTGGATATATGTTAGAGATGCTGATTTTAAAGTACAGTAGAGCCCCGATTATCCGCGCAATTGGGTGGCAAGGGTACCGCGGATAACGAAAATCGCGGATAACTCGAAAAAAGGCTAAGAATGAGGTGAAAACATGAAAAAAAATATTTCAGCATAAAAACTGTTTTATTGTACAAAAAACATGATATGTAAAACTTTTAAAATAGGTACAGTACAGCAGAAACCTTTGCTCTACATCTAAATCACTAAAGTAAAGAACAGTAAACAAAAAATAATATACTGTACTGTTAACAAAAAGTGTTCAGTTACGCCTTTTTAAAAAAATCAGTCATTCGCTTTTGCTTTTCGCTTTAGAAACACCTTTTCTCAAGGTTCGTAATTAAAAAAATTTTTTCATGGCACTCGCGGATAAACCGCACCGCGGATCATCCGCTCGCGGATAATCGGGGCTCTACTGTAGTACCATAAATGCATACATAACATCATAAAGGGGCCATTCCATGTCAGATCAATTAAGCACTAAACTTGAACCTCTCAGAATTTAATGAAATCTTTCAGAAATTGTTCTTTTTTATGATATAAATGAGGAAATTATTTTATTATTCAATTTTCTAGGTATTTTTTATTAAATTTTTTTCAAAATACGAAGAAAATCTAATTTAAGGCTCTTTAATCTTACACAACTTCAATTGTATTTGTTTGAGAAAAATATTTCATCCCTTGTTTTAAAGATAATTTTACAAGGTTTAATTTGATAAAAAGGTTAGACTATAATATTCACGGGAAAAAATATCCATGATTTGTTTATAAAAAAGTTCAAAAACTTTTTGAAAATTATACATACTTTTTGCAACATTACAAGGTGTAAAATGTGAAAATTTATAGAATGGGACAACCATGGGATCGGAAGTTATAGCAAAAACAGTTGTTTTAAAATACCACTTTGTAGGCTAAAGTGGCCAAATATTTCATAAAATCTTTTTTAGTTGAGAATTGAGAATTTTTGGTTGATCATACTATTGAAATAACGGAATGAAAAGTATTCAAATCGCCAGTATAAGAATACAAAAAGCATGGATTATTTACTATTATAGTTTCTATTTTATATTATATACTCGCCATATTTGACTATACATTTCATTTTGAAATCAGAACAGAATTGATCAGAATTAGTTCATAAAATGTAATGATAAGGGATCTTCAAATTATATCTATTTAATTTACCCATTTAAAGAGTTCTGTGCTGAAATGATGATGTGCTATTTCTTTTCTTATTAAATAAACTCACGGCACAAGAAATTTTAGAATTTAAAGTAATGGGCATAATAATGGAAGTAATTACATGGATTTTACTAGTAAAAAAAGCAGTTTTCTGGGTGCTTACCCATAGAAAACTAAATATATATTTCTGCTAGTTATTATTAAAGTGAGATCTCTTATCCCCGAAGTTATTCAACAATATCAAAAGTTTTACCGGCAAAATATCAGTATCCTGTTTTTGAAACAGACATTTAATACTGAAACAAGATAAATCGAACAAAAAGAAAAACAATAACAGCACTCACCTTTCGTATAATCCTGTCGATCCCAACACAAAAAAAAATCGAATCAAACCACACACATTGCCCGAAACCAAAACACGAGACTCATATGGTATCCAGTAAATCTCGTTCGAAACCCGCTCCGTGTTGTGAAGAGAGCGGTTGGTAGGTACGGTCGCAGTCAAGTATCAGACTGATGGGAAGGAGCGGAGGAGCCGTTCTGCCAGTTGGGAAGCGGACCGTGCCGGAGGCGGGTCCAAAGGGGTCGGAGGTCAGAAAGTTATTATTTTTTTTAAATTAAAATTTTGTCATTTTAGAAGTTGGAACCATGAGGTGTTTATTGTGTTTGGATTTTCTTTTATTATGTAGTGTGTAGAAAGCGGTATTACACTATGTTGTTCTTACTTTGTATGAGCAGCTTCAAGTGGTGCAGGTAAAACTTTTTCATGCTAGGAATTGTGGAACTATACTAGGAGGGGTAAGGCACACATGGACGACTGAGAATCACATAGAAAGGGGGGGGTTGGAGATGTACTTCTAACGACCTATAGGGGGTTTTTATAAGCGGTCATTGGAAGTTGTACAGCCCTCTGTGGAAATTGACACGTAACCCTTAAAGATAGGAGCAAAACCAGCCAAATTGTTCCTAAGCAGCACATGACATGTATGGCCAAATTTCTTTTACTTTTAGTTGCAGTTGCGTAAACTTGACATATTTGATATGAGCTGTGCCACAGGGCTTTAGTGCCACTAGGGTTTGATTTAGGGTTTTATTACAATAAACCTATTAACGAGTTGAAATTTCAATCGTAATTGCTTAGTTCTTAGGCTTTAAATAAGTCATGACCTACAATAGCTTTTAAGATGAACAAATTACTATATTACTATAGGTATAATGGTCTTCATTTAGTAAAATTACAACTGTTAAATTGGTGTCCATTTAATAAAGCCTGAATTGAACGATTCTGCTGATTTTAATCCAATTATAAAAAGTTAAATGTGAATTTTCTTTGGGAATTTATTATACGACTTCCCATGCTGGCTTATAAAAACCCCATTGTCGTTAGGGGTGCATTTCTAATCTCCCATTCGTAGGTGATTGTGAGTCGTTTATTTGTACCCTACCACTCCTAGAAGTTCTGAAACATTTATCTGAAATTAACTAACTAACTAACTCCCTGGCATTACAGCCCGTGCTGGACTATGGCCTCTCTAACAATCTTCCTCCAGCAGTCTGCGCACTGCCCCGTTGTGAGTTCGATTCTCACCTCGCCCCTGGGTGTATTTTCCTTCTTTGTGCCAGTAAAAATTCTGTTGTGTCTGTCTTACTTGACGAAGGTGTATAAGCGGATCCTTGAGATCAAGCACACATACCGGAAAATATATGTAACCAAAAAACCAAACCAAACAATCTTCCTCCAAACCATTCTATTTATCTGAAACACCCTGTATAATAAAGTATTTCCTCTGGACACTTTGCGACTAAATTTATTGTTTGCATCATTTTCAAACGTTTTTAGCGGTAGGTACAGACTCCCTAAAAAAGGAATCATGTGCAAAAGAAAAATTCTCTGAAATCAGCTACTGCAGAAACAATCGCACAGAAAAAAAGCAGATCTTTAGCTGGTTTGAATGAATTATAAATTAATTAGTTTAAAAAGAAGTTCTGGGAGGAATTTGTGTTTTATAAATGGTAAAGAAATAAATTTTTACTAGAGTTAAATTTTTGGTTATGGTTTTCCCAAAATAAATTTAAATTTATGAATTTTTCAAAGCAAGAAAATATTCAAGAGTCAATTTCAAATGAACAAAATTCGTAATTTTTAAAACAAACTGTTTTATTCTTTTTAATTGATACATATGAAATTAGTTCTTTAATATTTTACCTTCATATAGAGAAATAAAAATATTTTAAAATTGATTTTTGAGTTTATAAAATTTTATTAATTTAAAACTAAAATCCTCAATTTGATAACAAACATTGTGAGTTCTTCTCAAAAATTCTCTTTCGTTTATCTCGATTTATCTCTTACAGTTTATTTTTGAGAGCAAAGCTTTTACATACTAAGTACTACCATTGAATAAAGTTTCCACTTGAAAAAATCAAATTTTTTTTCTCCCGACTACCCAAGGCAGTTTGACCAGAGTCAGACCTCGCCCTTCGGACACTCTCGAAGAATCCCGAACGCATGCAGAAAGGCATTTTTTTTTTCGGATCGTGTGGCGATGCACGGAGGAGAAGTATGCCAAAGGAGGAGGAATCAAAAGAAGGATTGCAGGCCACCGACAAAAATGACAGAGATCTGGGTTACTCGGAACAAGGTGGCGGAAAACGTTTAAGAAAAAAGAACGTCCGGATGCGTGGCCACCGGCTCGAATACCGCGAGCATCTGGGATGCTAAACGAACGTTTGCTTTTAGGGAAGATTACAAGATAAAAAAGAGTGAGTTTTTCAATAACAGTTCGAGAGCTGAGTATAAGGGTATTGAACCAGAAAAACACAGTAGTTCTGAAAATTATTTTATACTGTACATACTCAAATTCGGTTAGGCAGCCGGTGAAAAGCGATTGCCTTTTAATGGCGACCTATTAAAAAAAACTAAGAATTTTGTACTTTTTTTCGTTTTTTTTGAATTAAGTAACTCCGGTCAGATTTTAGATTTGATTGGGCATATCGCTAAGTAACCAGATTTTGGATTTTGTTGTAGAACTATAGAGGATAGTAGAACTAGCCGGCGCAACATGCGGCCCGCCAGCTCTCATTTCATGATCCAATAAATCGTGAATGATTCTAAAAATTAAAATGAAACAAATTTAAGTAAAAATTTTTACTTAAATTAAAAACACTTAAGTGTTTTCTTATCTTTAAAAATTTAAAAGATATTCGTTATCTCAGAAAAATTTTGAATGGCTCACCTACTTAATTTATTACAAATAAAAATAAGTGAAATGGCAGCTCAAAATGTCTAATAAATACCTCTAACTACCAAAGTTTTTCAAAGTTCCTTCTTTTCTTACTACTGAACACACAATATACATTACATATACGTACACAATATACATACTATTTCAATATACATAATATGTTACCGATTTCTCTATTTTTCAGTCATTTAAAAATACTCTCAGTATCATGAACAAATGTCATATCTCCAAATATCATAATTCTCTCAATATCAGCAGGACTGGACAACTTATATTGGTGTTATGATCAAATGGACTACTTTATAAGTCCTAAGTTTCAGTCCTAAGTTCTTACGACAAAAGATTATATGGACATATACAGCCAAGTTGGTTATTATAGTGTTATAAGAAGCATAAAGAAATCACAAGAAATAAGGAGATAAATTTTCCAAATTAGTTTAGTGATGATGAAAGTTGTGTGAAAATTCACCGTGAGGAAGGAAATATATTTCCCTGATTTACATCCAGTTAGATATTTATCCAGCTTAAAGTTTTGTACGTTTTTACATTTTTTCTGGAATTGTTTATGATTTATTATATAATAAATAAAAATACCATAATGATAATAAATAATCTGGACTATAACCACATCATTTAAAATAAGCTATAGTTATTATACACAAAGATTACTGCATGATATAATAATTTAGCTCTTATCACGAAAATATAATTTTTTTACACTGTTGCACAGTTATTTTCAGTGTTAAAATTTTATTCATAATATTAAATATTTGAGACTGAAATTAAATGATCGTCATCCTTTTCCGAAGATGCTCCTCCAAAAATGTGGTGCTGCCATCTGTCATAAGTTTGGTGTACTATAATTGCATTGTGAAGTGAATAGGAAAACACTGTAGTTTTTTTATTTTTCTTATTCTTATTATATTTCTTATTCTTTTATTCTATTTATGGTTCTCTTATACAACCATGAAATTATCCTAATTTTGAAAATACTTCCAAAATTTTATAGGGTGTAAAACTTTTTAGTAATCCCAAATATATGTTATAATTTTACCGTTGAAGAAAAATAGACTGTAAGGCCGGAATGCTGAACAAAAAGCACGTTGAATGCTAAACTTAATTTGAAGATAAAGGTAAAGGATATACAAAATGAAAAGAACATTAAAAACACATGAAAAAAATTTTATGATAAAAATTCCATGCTCTACTAGACACAAATATGTTACTTTAAAATTAAAGTAGATATTTAAAAATTAGAAGGAATCTTTAAGTAATTTTTAACACAAGATAATAAATATATATGTAGTTTTTATTGAGGGGTAATATAACAAGTTAAGTGAATTGATTAATTAAATGAAAAAACATCATATTCAATGCAAAACATAAATACTAAGATTGGGTCTAAAAGTCTTTGGAAATAACATTTTTAAAAGTTTGGCTGGAAAAATAAAGGTTTACAGCATGGAAGGAGGGGAGAGGAAATCATTTTGGATGGTTAGGCTATCCCCTGGGGTGAAAATCTAAATATGGACTATTTTAAATATTTGGACACCGACACAAAAATATCTAGATACAGGATACAGGGGGTGTATATAGGGGAGCCTGGTCCCCCCTCCCCGAAATTCGGAATTAACGTACCAAAACAAGTTAAAACCCTATTTTTAGGGTCAAATTTCCAAAAAAATTTCGGGGGAGGGCCCCAATCCCCCTTTTGTACTTGGAAATTTACTGTTCAAATATTTTTTATAATAAATCTATAACCTAATATAATACCTAAAAATGTATGTCCAAAATTCAGACTAGGTGTACCAAAACCAAATTGAAACCCAGTTTTTACCGACTTCAAAAATTTGATTATTGGTATTATTTATCACAGTAAATTTATTTTTTGTTCCCCACCATTGCATTTATTTTTTCACACATTTCATTCGTTCACACCACAGTACATTTATTTTTTTATTTAGTTTTTACAGGTAGTTTCACAGATATGAGTAATATGATTTTTTTTGTTAAAAATAATTGCTAAAATATTAAATTAATATTTATTTACAGCCTGTTGCGCGTTAAATTTAAAATTTAGCTAATTTTTGGAACAAACTAAAAATTTGTTCTTATATTTTGCATTAGCTATGAATAAAATATGCGACTTTAAAAATCTTTAAGGCACAAAAAAACTTTTATTTTCCAAACTCAATTCAACTTCAAGATTTGAGTTCACAAAAATATATTTTAAACCAGTAAAGCATCTCATAATTAGATAATACGTTTTACTCCTTCCCCCTTGTCCATCATCGCCAAACAGAAACTTAGCCAGACGAGTCGCCATTCCCCAGAGAAGTGCACTGTTTTCAGTACAAACCGGCTGTTCCATTATTGGCACGAACCAGATCAAGCTTCTAAATAGAGCGGCTGTGGATTGAAAGTAGAAAAATTGAAATTTTAAAATAATTTTAAACTCTGTTTAAAAAAGAATAAAGCCATTTAAATTTTAATATAATTTTAAACTTTGTTTAAAACATAATAAAGCCATTCAGGGAAAGAGTTTTAGTTATTTCCGTTCTGAAACTTTTTATTATTATAAGTACTATTTCCTACAAATTGATTTTCTTGGGTTATGTTTAGATTCTATTTTGTATATAGGTGTCAGTCTAGAACTTTACTACTGTATTTTGGGGTATATTATTTTAAGTCAAATATTAAAATTTCAACTGTATTTTTCAATTTTCTAAATTTTTTGCGTGTATTGCACTTAGTGTTCGGCACTAGTTAACTAGAACTAGTTGCAACTAGTAGTTAACTACCGATCAACTAGTAGTTAACTAGTAGTGTAACTACTTTTAGTTTAAGTAGTTCAACTATTAGTTTAACTACTTTTTTAATTAACTACTAGTTAAAACTACTTTCAAATTTTCAACAACTACAAAAAAAAATTTTATTTAAAATTTAAAAAGATATTTAAAATGTTTATCAAAGTGAGAGTACTCAAATACCATATCCAGAAATAAGGACCATTTTTGGGTGAAGTATAAACGTTTTTTGTGACATAGATAAGAAAGATGTATTAGAATTTTGCCAAAAGGTAGGTTATGAAATTAAATAGACTAGTTAACTAGTAGTTAACTACTTTGGGAAATAGTTAACTACTAGTTGCAACTAGTCCCAGGAAAAAATAGTTAACTACTAGTTACAACTACAATTTCCCAGACTAGTTAGTAGTTGGTAGTTAACTATTTTTTGACCACTAGTTGCCGAACACTTATTGCACTAAAAAATAGCTCGGAAAAAAGTTATGCAAGTGCACGATTGCAGTATTAAACCACTTTTAAAATCTTTTAAAAAAAATTAAATTTCAAAAAATTAAATAATTAATGCTCTCATGACTTACAGGTGACCATGAGACCTGAGTACTTGCTAAAACTCCTTCAATGGATGGCTTTATTCTGTTTAAACAAAGTTTAAAATTATTTTTAAATTAAAAATTTTCTACTTTCGAACCTTAGCCACACTATTTTTGATGAAATAACTGTAATCAGCACCAAAAAATAGCTCAGAAGGAAAAATTATTTAAAATTATTTTTAAATTAAAATTTTTCTACTTTTGAACCTTAGCCACACTATTTTTGATGAAATAACTGTAATCAGCACCAAAAAATAGCTCAGAAAGAAGTCTGGCAAGTGCAGGAGTGTAGTATTAAACCAATTTTAAATTAAAAAAAATAAAATAAATAATTAATTAAATAAAAATTAAATAATTAATGCTCTTATGGCTTAAGAGTGACCACAAGACCTAAGTACTTGCTAAAACTCTTTCCCTGAATGGCTTTATAATGTTTTAAACAAAATTTAAAATTATATAAAAATTTAAATGCCTTTATTGTTTTTTAAACGAAGTTTAAAATTATTTTAAATTTTTCTACTATGAATAAGTTACTTCTAAAGTTATAGAGGACGCCACTAGCGGGAGGGGTGATATAACATTTGTTCGCTTTTTTTTCAAATTCTCAAACGTATTCAAAAATATTCATCCAACTCTCCTATTTATATTTTTTTTTATTTTTCAAAGAATTTGAATTAATTAAAAATTAAAAAGAAATAAATCTAAAACTTAAATTACACAAACTCATAGTTGTTGGGGCGCCATCTATCGAAACGAAGTTGAACTCAAAATTTTTTTCGTAGGGGAATTATAGTCCTTGATATTACTCCTTAATCAACCAATATTTTGATTTATTAACCAAATATGCGCAAAAAAAAATATTAATTGTATTATTTGCCATCGTTTTAAAACTCAATACGTTTAATTTCCCCTCACGGACTGTTGTTACGACTGAATCGATTCACTAAAAAGATTCGAACCATTTTACTTATCGATTCTATACACTTCCAACCATTTTACTGCTAGAAATCGTCGGAAGTCGGAAGAGAGCCTGCAAGCTGAAGAAGATCTCCTTGCTGAATTGATGCCTGACTTGGCTTATTATAAAGCCCAGAACTCGAGAATTTAAAGGTAAATAATATTTTTTTAGTTTTAGTTCCATTTACGGGTTCCATTACGTTACTATATGTAGTTGTTTTTAACATTGCTAGTAAATTAGAAGTTAGAACACGTGATACCAAACTCTAAGGCTAAGCGCGCACTAGGGACTTCAGTAAATTTTTACATTTTAACCGGAACGCATAAAATCGCGTTCCGAACCCTTTTCGGAAAGACCAAAATGTACCCCTCGATGTTTTTCGATTACCGAAAATTTCAAACGCCTTTCACCTCACTCCCCGGTCAACAACGACGAACGACCTTGTTTTCCTCACCCTCAAATGGAAGGACACCCCCTTCGGTGACTAATAACGGGACAAGAGATAAGAAGCCCTCCTGAATGGAGAAGTCTCGCTTCTCTGTAAAATTTCGCTTGTTAACCAGATGTGTCCAGCAGTCCATTCTTCTGTAAACATTGAAAGTAGTCTTTAAGATAACAGTGGGATCACAATAATAGGTTGAAAGGGGATGGGGCAGGAGGGGGGATTTTAATTTGGTCAGTGAGGCATGCCTTGAAAGATTTACGAGTTTTGGTTGTGTTTGTGTCCACCTGGGTCTGGGTGTGTACTTCCTGTTCTCAAACTCAAAGGGAGCGTTGCTGTAATAACAAACATTTCATCTTGAAACTGTAGATTCTGTGAGGGTTCTTGACCAGAGAATTCCAGAAATTTTTGTGTGCTTTGGGGGGGAGGGAGCCTGTCCGAAGGAGTGATTCGTAACGCATCTTCTTGAGCTCTTCATTTCATCAGCTATTGGTTCATATCATAGTGCACGGTGAATCTCCATAACAGCTCTGTTTTGCCTGAAATTTTCTTCGACAGATACGATACGACATTGAATTAAAATAAAGTTAAAGAGAATTTACTCTTTCTGGTAAGTTCCAATTTGTTTTACGTATTTTATTGTAATCAATGAATTTTAAGAAACTAATTTGATTTTTCTAAGTGAAATTTTTCTGTTCTGTAATACCTTTTAGAGGTTAATTGTGAGTTGATTATTCGAATTACATTATTTGCTACTTAAGGAAGGGGTATTTCTGTCCATCTGGGTTACTTGAGAATTTACTGTGCATGTGCATTTATAAGGTAATACATAAAAGGAATTTTTTTTTAAAAGCTCACTCTCAATCACTTCTTTGGGAAAATAATAAATGTACGCGCTATACCATATATTCCCTAAATGCCTATATCATGAACTTCGTTATTCCTATAACCTTCACATCTCAAAAAAAGTATTATTCCCTGGATATATTATTCTTCTTAAAGAAATTTCTATTTTTGTGTCGAAGATTTTTGGTTAAAAGCCCAAGTAAATCTATATATTTTTAAAACAAATACGAATTTTTTCAGATATTTTTTTTTGGTCGTTGTATTAAAAATAAAAAAAAGATTAATAGGAATTCTTTTAAAATTTTTCGTTAGAACTTTAAAAAGGAGTTAAAACACTACTTTTGAGGGTCAAATTTCAAAATTTTCTGGGGGAGAACCCCAAAACTCCCTCCAGACCTTTGATATAATGTTTCTCCCTTGAAAATTCTGCCACTTACAAGAAGCGGTTCCCTTTGGGAACCAAAGAGCACGAAACCCCAAAGAGTTTGAAGAGGAGGTAAAACACTGGTTTAAACCGGAATTTTCAAAAATTTTTACTGGAGGATCTCCGCCCCCCTTTGAAAATTTGATGTTTATTTATAACTTTTTTTTTTACCTAGAAAATTCAATGCTTTACGAGTAACTGTTATTTTTGGATGTAACCCAAATGGTCTCAAAATGAGCTGAAACATTACTTCAAGAGGCAAATTTCAAAAAAATTTTCTGGGGGAGAACCCCCAGACCCCCCTTTAAAATATTTACATATATATGTTATACAGAGTACCTTTTCTTTGAATGTACCTTAAATGTTGTAAAAAGAGGCTAAATTTCTAAATTTTTCTGGGGGTGAGCCCCAGCCCCACTTAAAACACATCCTTGCCCCTTACGACCAAAAACTGAAATGACGCTCCTGTTAAGCGGAATGTTGAAATAGTAGCGCTCCGGTACTTCTTTGGTTAGAATTTAAGCCCTGACCCTGGCTATTGCAACAAGTTAGAGCGCCCGCTCTAGGTGACGTGATTCTTGGCCGATTGCCAAGAATTTCTCCATAGAGATCCATTGTTTTCGAGTAACATTTTTTATATTAGTGATGTGATACTAGTCCTGCACCCCGTTGAATTGCAAACATGCTAATGCAATGGCGGAGCTTTGCATCAACCAAAGTATTGACCACTGCACCATTTGGAAAAACTAGTATGCTATGGAATGTAAAATTTTGTCGATCTTTGTCACACAAATCGATTCACTAAAAAGATCGCTGAGGAATCCGCGAGAGGGGGGGGGTTGTGGTTCTAATATTCCATCCCGTGGTTTGCTTTGAAATTGCATCGTACAGTATTTTGATTGTAAACAATATAAAATCTCATTTACCCGATCTCACATTAACGTATATCTAGGTAACACTTATCTAATTAGAGTGTTTTGTATATTTTAATACATTGTATTTTCTTTTCTTATAAAACAATAAAATACTTATCTACCGGATGATTGTAATTTATAGGTTTGATTTAGAAAGGATGTGAAAATAAAACCTCGGAGCTGTACTCGTTACAATCCCTTGAAACCGATTTACCACTTAACTGATACTTTATTTTGGCGTAATCGGTCTAAAAAAGCATATTTTTTAAAACAATATTCGAGCTTAGATAAATTAATTCAAACTAAAAAACCTAATAATAACTAATATAAATTATGATTTTAACATTATATGGCCGTTTTAAAACTTAGTGAAAATGCGGCACTTTTAATTAAAGTTGGCTTTTTTCCAAACATCGGTTTCAACCGGAAAGCAGATTTTACAGGAAAGAATGGTAAATAAAATATTTTATGATGTGAATTCTTTATTGTTTTTTTATTTAAATACCCTTTGGTGTGATCAGATATCAATCGCAATCTATCAGTCACGTTTTAATAAGCAAAACGTTCCAACATCCACGTGTTGTGTTTCGGCTCGGTTTGTGGATATTGAAATGAAAATAGCTGGTTTTCGAGCAGCGGAATTTGCTTGCACTCCATCACAGCAAGAAACTCTTGTAGGAACATCGGATCGGAACATGCTCCTCCGACCCCTATTTGTTATTGTTAGAAAAGAAAGGAGAGGGGAGATATCGCCCTCAAAAGCCATAAGGAATGTGTGACCAATGGGGTTCTTCACGGTTGACTGATAAGATAAGAGTGAAGATGACTTTTATGGACATGTAGAGACATCTATGTAAAAAAAAGAGCCATGAACAAATCTGGAATAAACTACAAAGCGAGAATCGCTCGGGCTAAACAGGCACGCGGTTAATAGAACTAATAACTTTTCTTGTTTGAAATTAAAATCCTATGTCCTTTCTAATCAAATCATACCTATATTACTATGTTTGTTAACATTTGAAATAGTAAGTATTTTGTTTCTTTGAACGAATGTTTCAAAGTGAATCCCTGAAAAAATCATGTCTTTCACTACAGAAATAGCAAAAAGACAAACCTCGGATAAATGTTTTTTTTTTCTTCACGGTTTTCTCTCAGAAATGTCCTGATAACAACAACAAAAAAAAAATAAACAAAATCGGTCCATAAAAATGTTTTTAATTTTTAAGGAATGGTAGAAACAAATTTTTATAATGACTAGGGGGCCTACCCCCTGCTCGCTATCGCTCACCAACCCCCGGAACTGCTTCGCAGTTCTTTTAAGATCGCTTCGCGATCTCAGCGAGCTAAGCTCGCTTGTTCTATCTTACTGATCCAGCACACCCCGCTGGTCGGCTTAATTAATGCTCATTTACAACCGAAACTATTTATCACTCTTGCTAATAAATAATTTAACCCGTAGCAGGGGACGTGACGTCTCACAGACTGCGCAACATTTTCCTCCCCTTCCCCCTACCACATACTGGGTCGAATGGAATAGAATTTTCGCCTACCTTCCCCTTACGTGACCTTGAGACTGACCCCTTCTTATTAGCAAGTTTTTCCAAATGCATGCGTTCGAAATTCCACAAATTCTTTCCCACGCGGTCCAGCAAACCTCAGGTACACTCAGTGTAACGGTTTTTGTCCAGAGTTAGTACGCATGGCTTTGAAACTCGGTCCGCGGAGATTAATTTATCATTCTTATCCTGGTTATGCGGAAGAGTTGAACACAATTATGTTGTGTTGGGAGTGATTTTAGAGTGGTAAAGGTAACTGTAAATAAGATTTCTGTGAAAAATTCTAAATTTTTTGCTTCTAAAACACTGGTGAAAAAATGATACTTCAGGTAGAGTGTAAAAAATGTTTTGTATTGTTATACAATGAATTTTTTCCAATTAAAACTTGCATTACATATTAAATAATAAAAACAAAACAGTTAATCTATATCTATAAAAGCCAAATACCACTGACTGACTGACTGACTCACTGGTAAGTGACAAACACTCAACATGGAATCTCCGAAACTACTGGACCCAGAGGCTTGAAATTTGACAGAGACGTTCCTCTCAGCTAGCTATGCGACGCGCACTAAGAAACGATTTTAAAATCCAACGAATCCTTCCCTGTTTATCGGCGCTTTTTCTACTCCGTTTTTCCCATTGAAATAGCATTGTGCATTGTTGAAATGCGTAAATTGCAGTAGGTTTATTTCTCTCTCGAGGTTTCGTCTGGCCTCATGTGATAAAATATAATTTCAAAAATTTCATAATTTATAACAAATTAAGACGAAAAACACAGTGTAAATTTCTATTTCAAAATTATAACAATTTACAGGAAACATATAAATTCAAATAATTAATTTTGAAACAACATTTTCCTTTATTTGTAATTTTAATTTTTTTCTAAAATAAATATATTTATGGAAAGGATAAATGGTTTCCATGGAAACAGAGCTGAAATTATATCATTGTTTCATGGGGCATGGTTCACTAGACTTTTATACATTCACTAAATTTTTATTGTTAAGTAATAGATAACTGTTTTTACTAAGAAGTTGGCTATCATGATAGAAGGAAAATGAGATTTATCAAGCATTTTATTATTTTGATAAAAATGTTTTTATTTTTGGAGATGTAGGATCATACAAATAAAAATGGATTCTTTATCATTTTTGAATATAAATTAAATTAGGTATAGTTAAATATTTTGCTTTGGCGGCGGGAGTTGTTGACTGAATTACACATAGGGATTATTTTTTGATTAAATTAATATCATTTTTGGAAAACGATAGAAACTTCATATACGGTTTGTAACATCCTGTAGGAAATTATTCCCAAGGGGCTCAAAGAGGGTTGTGATTTTTACTTCCTAAGTTTTTATCAAGTGATTTATAAAAACCGAAGCGAAATTTTTGAAAAGGACATCGGAAATACTTCATAGAAATTTTGTTTAAGATTTTAAACTATAAATTTCAAAAGACTGATCATTTCAATTAGATTGTTCTTTTACAGCCACAGTAAAATGCGGGACGGGATACGTTAGGGTATATTTTCACAGTAAGAAACCGGGATGAAAAAAACGACGGGGACGACGGGATGATAAGTGTTGCTAACCAGGAAAAGAAAAACCATATAACTCAATAAACCTGATATTTAAATTGGATTGTTCTTTAACAGCCAAAGTTAAAAGCAGGGCGGGATGAGTTAGGGTATATTTTCAAAGTAAGGAACCGGGAAGAAAAACACGACGGGGGTGACGGGATGATAAGTGACTGCTAATCCAGAAAAAGCAAAGACATATAACTTGATAAACCTGATGATTTATTTCAATTTGATTGTTCTTTACAGCGAAGGTAACAGCCAAATTTAAATGCGGGACGGGATGAGTTAGGGTATATTTTTACAGTTAAGAACTGGGATGAAAAAGACGACGGGGACGACGGGATGATAAGTTCCAGAAAAAGAAAAGACATAACTTGAAAAACTTTTTAAAATATTTATGAATTAACTCAACCCGTGCAAGGCCGGGTAAGTCAGCTAGTTCACAATAGATGCGTTTTATTTTAAATTATAAAGAATTTACTGGACTATGTGGTTCCTATCGAAAAATTTAAGGCTCTTGGAAAATTGTCTGTGAACAGGGCCGTGTTGTGAAAAAATCGCCCCCGGGGCGGATGGCTTTTTTGGCGCCCCCCTGGCTTTTTTGCGCCCCCTCCCAAATATAATTTCTTTACATTATTCTTAGATAGATTCGCAAAAAAATGTTTGGGCAAAAATTTGGCGCCCCCTGAACACGTTCATCGTGGTTCCGTTGGAAAGTATTGAAGAATCTACGAAGTCCAATGCTAAAATAATTTTAAATTGCAAAATACTAAAATAATAAATTGCAAAAAAAAAAATTCGGGCACAAATTCAGCGCCTCTCTTGAATACCTGAATACTGCGCCCGGGGCGGACGTCCCCTTCGCCCCTCCCTTAACACGGCCCTGTCTGTGAAAACTTTTATTTTATCATAAAGTTAACAAATATTTTCTATGAAGAGATAAATGTTCCAAGAACAATGTACTGAAATATCAGAATCATATCTTAATTAGAAAATTTAAAAATATATATATAATGTTGCGCGGTCTGTGAGACCCCACGTCCCCTGTTATGTTCCATTTTTTCAACTCCCCTGTTACAGGTTAATCACAATCATCCCGAAAAAAACCTGTTGCTCAAATATTACAGGGCTCCCATAGGCGACTAAAAAGGCGACTATTGCCTACTATTTTCAAGGTTGGGCGACTATGGCGACTATTTTAACCAAAAAAGGACCAAAAGCGACTATTTTCAATGTTTTTCAACAATTTTGGCTACTTTTTTTGAGTTTGGGCGACTATTTCCGTTTTTTTTTTTTTAATGATCAATCGGAATCAATGTTGCCTGATAGGCCGGAATTTTTTTTTCTCGGAGGTACGGGGTTTTGAAGTTTTGTGAATTTTTCAAAACGACGGCCATCTTGGATTTGCCCGCGCGTCTGAAAAGGGCTGTAGCTAACCTTCCAAAAGTCACAATCACATAATTTTGGTGTCATTTCAAAGCTAATTAATCACAAAAAGTGGATGTAAGGAGAAAATGAAAGTTGGATTTTAGTAGTTTTATTAGCTCTCAAAGTCAAAATTTCACTTTTTAAAATAGTGATGCACAACCTGCGGCCCGCGAACTGATTTGGATTTTTTCAAAAAATCCCTACTTTTGATAATCTTTACTTTCCAGATTATTTCCAAGAAAAAGGAATAGTTATTGCGGAAAAATCGCTATTTTTCGCGCAAGTTTCGTTTTGCGTGCGGAGTTCCGTTCCTCCCGCGACTTCTTTCTCGATCGGCTGCTGGCGCCAAGTTGAAGTCGGCTTCTTCTTGCGTTGCTTTTGTGATGTAGAAAAACCAACTTTACAGGGTTCAGAAGCCAACAAGTCCGGTGTTCAGGATCATATTCTCCGGAAAAGTCGAAAAATAGCAATTTTTCGCAAAAGTTCCGTTTTTTCCGCGTCTTGTTGAAGTTGACTTCTTGTTTAACAGAGGCCTTGCCCCCCCTAAAAAAAAATCTGACTAGGTGTTCAAAACATGTTAAAATCCTGTTTTTAGAGTCAAATTTCCAAAATTTTTCTGAGGGAAGACCCCCAGACCCCCTTTTGTATTTGGAACTCTATTATTTACAACTTTTTTCTTTATTGTTTAATTTTATCAAACTAAATTAAAATAATAAAATTAAATTAAATTGATTAAATCTAAATTAAATCAAACTAAATAACTTAAACTAATACTTAATTGCCAGCCAAGCCATTATTATTTTTTTTTATTTAATATTAAAAAGTACTTATTTTTGTTTTGTTTTTTTCTTCCACTATCTCTTTTTTTTGTCCCATCTTATATTTTTATTATTTGATATTCTGTGACCCCATGGACGGGTGTTTGCCCCTTTGGGAAATAAAATTCATTAATAATTTGGGACATCTATTGTGTTATATGTATTTATGTATTAGTTTTATTTTGTTCTATTTCTTGTTCTTGTTAATAAATTTGAAAATTTGAAAATATATTGGTGGGACGTAATTTGTATTTTAAAGATATTAAAAATTCTATTACATCTCTTAAGTGCTGTGAGTCAATTACCCAAAATAAACATTAATTTTTCTTTTTAAACTTTAAAGATAATTATTCCATTTTTGTTTGATTTGTAATTGTATTTTCAGCTTTTATTTATTTTATTTGAAAATCTATTGCTATTTTTTATGCAATGGGAGAATTTTATTAGGGAAGGCTATTTGAGGGGACTATTTTTCGTAATTGAGGAGACTATTTTTCATATTTGAGGAGACTATTGCTACTATTTCTGAAAGTGTAACTCAATGGGAGCCCTGATATTAGTACTTTCCTAACTCAATTTAATCGAAATATTTTCCGCATTTGAAGAAACTTTAAATTTTTAAAGTATTCACGCGTGTATTTAGTGAATCGTTGAAAATAAAAGAAATCAAACACATAGAGAGCTATCGCTCACCAACCCTCGTAACTGCTTAGCAGTTCTTTTCAGATCGCTTCGCGATCTTAGAGAGCAGAGCTCGCTTGTTCATCTCAACAATTCTACAGAACCCTTTTCTCGGCTTAATTAAGCATCTTGTAATGCCAAAAATACCTAAATACCTCTGCCTTGCTTATCAATAATTTAATTGAAATGTTAAAAAAAAATATTCAGCAAGTCTACTAACAACCATCAACCACTTTGTAGAAAAAAGCATTGTTGAAAATAAAAATAAATCAGACTCATCATAAAACACGCATAAAACTGGTCTGTTTCTCTAGTGAACGGCCAGAAAGAGAAGAAAAAATTAAAACTTTGAATCTTAATAATTCCAAAACTAATTAGAATTTTTCAAAAAACAAAAAGCCAATCTTTTTATAAAAAATAATTGTATGTGTCTTTAAAATATCACAGTTCTACTGTGATTAGTTTTTCTTTTATATCGAAAAAACAGGAAAAACGTCAAAAATTTCGAAACTTTAAAACTAAATTACTCCAAAACTAATTCGAAATTCGGAAAAAGGGCGACGTGGTGCAAAACTTCACATCTAAGAGTATGTGTCTGCAAAAAATCATATTTCTGCTGCTAATAGATTTTGCTAGGGGCGAACTCGCAGCAGAAAAAAATAATTTTCTACTTTGACATTAAATAACTCTAGAACTAATTATCTCATCTATTAGCTTTTAGAACGAACACGATCCTCGTACATTTGATAACAAATGTTTAAAATTTCACGAATTTCCATTGAATAGTGTTTGCGAAGTGAGAGTTCAAAAAATTCAAAAATAAAATTTTCAAAATCGGCGGCAGCGGCGCGGCGGCGGCGGTCACTGTTACTTTTTTTATATAGAGAGAAATAACAGTGATTGAGACTTAAAAATTAAAACGCATGTTTATAGGCTACTTTCCAGTGTTACATACAACTATTTCATTTTATTGGGAAAACTAAATTATCAATTAAAAATCGTATTTTCATTAATTAAGTAAAATTGAAAAAAATTAAATTTAACTTTAGAAGCAGTGAAATTAAATAAAAAGCAAAATATACTATAATAGGCACATTTAAAATTTATATAAAAATTGCTAAATTTAGAAACAATGTTATATTATTCTATCTTTTTAAAAGTTTTATTTTTTTAAGATTTTAGGGAATTTATAGTATGTTATTAGGTAGAATATTCCTACGTGAATACGATAGAAATTTCTTCTGGCGCAATTTAGATTTTCTCTAATTTTTCAATTTTATTTTTTCATTTTTTTTATATTCTACTTCAAAGTTGACTTCTTAACAATTAGCATATACTAGTAGACAAGTATCGAAAGCCTATTCCACAAAATTTAACATAAATATGATGCGAAGGCAGTGGTGCATTTTTCCCCCCCAATTAATGCCAAGTTTTCAGGGCGCGTACTTTTAGCCTCCACGTCGGATAAAAGGACGCATTCAATTTAATGTTTTCTTTTTTGCTTTTAACATAGTTTCGTTAAAACCAAGACTCAATTCTTGAAGGTCGATTTTTAAGTCAATAAACTTACGCACAGTAAATTTTTGAGGCTCTAGCTTTTAAATTCTTGATTTTATTGCCCAAAATAATTTTTGTTCGTGCTCTTACCCTCCTTCTTACTTTTGTTAACTATTTTTTCTATCTAGGGATTTTGAAAATCAACCAGATATGTCAGCACGTTGTGAGCCAGTTTCTGTAAGTATGATTTCAATTGCGTTTTGCAATGTTTTGTTAACAAAAACCTTTAATACTATTGTTTAAAACGTAGCTTTTAGTAGGTAATAATTCCATTATCTATCCCATAAATCACTTATCAAAATTTTGGACCATTAAATTTCGAACATTGACAAATTTTTGTCATTATATTAGTTTTATTACTATATTTAACAAGTTGTTTGCTAATTGTAATAGTCTACAGCGTTTAAAACAGTTGGACAATTTTAAGCAGGACGGATTGTAACACATATTTTAAAATGACTCAACTTTTTACCTATTTATTTCTAAACATTTATGAAATTATTAAATAATGTTAAAAATACTTATTAGGATCTATTTATGTAAAAATATATATTACTTTTTAATTTGTGTTACAATATTTCCATTATACTAACATTATTCTTCTCTATAGTAGGACCCATGTTCATTAAAAATGTTCTTTTAATACGAAACATGTTTTTTTTTCAACCCTGGTCAGGGGTCAGGGGCAATGACTTCGGTCATACTGTTCCCTCTGCCCTGCCATTCGAACTAAAAAGGAAGTTTTGATACAGAACGCTTAACTGATTCGGTACCCACCGCCAAGTCGAAATATCTTCGCATTGAGCAAGTATCAAACACATTTATGAAATACGTTAATTTTTAGGTCACTATATTGGTGCAAAATAATGGGAGCCTTCAGTCTTGGACAAGAATTTCCCAGAAATTCCAGGCAATAAAATCTATTGGATGTATAAAACGCAAACTGAGGTAGGTAACATGCATCTTTTCAAACCTTTAAACCTATATTTGACCATCAAACCTTTTAACCTATAAAATATATATTTAAACCTTTAAAACCTATATATTCCCATAGAAATACATTCCTATGTATATTAGGGTGTCCCGAAAAAACCGAAATTTCTCTGATCGCTTAGCGGTAGTGCGGAAAAGTTGTGAACTACCATCACTATGAAAGGTGTGAAATCTTAAAACTCTGGGTTAATATCTTCTGTTGCCCCAAACGGCCTAAAGTTCTGAAAATTGGCCTAAAAATGACCAAACTTCAAAAATTAACAGAAAATTCCAAATTTCAGTCATGATTCTGGGGCTATGCTTAAAAGTTACTATTAACATACAACTACATCTGCAAAAAGTTTTAAACTTATAGGTTAATATCTTCTGTTGCCTTATGGGGCCTAAATTTCTGAAAATTGGACTAAAAATGACCAAACTTCAACAATTAATAAAAAATCCCAGATTTCAGTAATGATTCTGGGGTTAGGCTTAAAAGTTACTATTAATATACAACTACATCTGCAAATAGTTTTAAAATCATAGGCCAATATCTTATTCCTCCTTATTAACTTTAAAATTTGGAAAATTGACAAAACTTAAAAAAAAATACAAAACAATTACCTCATTTTGATGGAAGAGAAAACTTTATTTTTCAGAGAGACAGAGAAATAACATCAACATTATTGCTTGTAATGATTTTTGGTATTAAATTTTAACATTTGCTTTCTTAATTTTAGTGTCGCTGTAACAAAGGAATCCCTGTTCTGTGGGCCAACCGTTTGTCCGGAGGTTGCTGTGATTAATTTCACGATACGCTCAACAGCTTGTGTATGCGATGGCAATTTAATAAATTCCCAGCATTCTGTAGGCATACCGTCCTGAATCATCTTCATAAGTTCTTGAGAACTAACCTCTCTGAGAACTGGAGGGGATGCGGATGTCACATAACATGATGCCCAGTCAATGAGATCTACATAGTCTTTGGCTTCAAAGTTAAGTACAGGAACGACAAAATGAGCAAACACCTTCCCCATCTCTGGTGCCTTCTCTAACCTTGATTATAGGCCGAGCCGCAAGGGTCCTAATGTGACATCTATCATCAGTTAACATGGCCAGAAGCATGTTTTCTGGAGCAGCAAAGTAGGCGTTTCGAGAAATAACTGGATCGATTACGTCACGATACTTTTTAGGCAAGTATCGGGATGAATTGATGAAGTGCCACAGATTCCAAGCACCTTCTTTTATGGACTGATGAATCTTTATACGGAACCATGAGGGTGCGTAGACTCGTAGAATAAATCCAACTAAAGTAACCAGCTTGTGTGATGGTTCTGAGGCAGATATGTAAAACCTGAGAATTATATTAGCAGTTGTTATCCAATGATTGAAAGCTTTTTACATCCTTTGAGCTTTCGTCCGATTTCACCTGTGTAAGACGTGGGGCCATCAGATGATTTGCCGTCAATGGACTCAAACAGGTGTCGTAAAGGTAACTCATTGAAATGTGGCTTTGAACTTGGCCCGTTGGGTACAACTGCCAATAGGATTCTGAGGTTTTACATATCTGCACATATCACATTAAAACCCTTGCTGCTTGGCGTATTATCAAGGCTAGAAAAGGTACCAGAGATGGGGAAGGTGTTTGTTCATTTTGTCGTTCCTGTACTTAACTTTGAAGCCAAAGACTATGTAGATCTCATTGACTGGGCATCTTGTTATGTGACATCCCCTCCAGTTCTCAAAGAGGTTAGTTCTCAAGAACTTATGAAGATGATTCAGGACGGTATGCCTACAGAATGCTGGGAATTTATTAAATTGCCATCGCATACACAAGCTGTTGAGCGTATCGTGAAATTAATCACAGCAACCTCCGGACAAACGGTTGGCCCACAGAACAGGGATTCCTTTGTTACAGCGACACTAAAATTAAGAAAGCAAATGTTAAAATTTAATACCAAAAATCATTACAAGCAATAATGTTGATGTTATTTCTCTGTCTCTCTGAAAAATAAAGTTTTCTCTTCCATCAAAATGAGGTAATTGTTTTGAATTTTTTTTTTTAAGTTTTGTCAATTTTCCAAATTTTAAAGTTAATAAGGAGGAATAAGATATTGGCCTATGATTTTAAAACTATTTGCAGATGTAGTTGTATATTAATAGTAACTTTTAAGCCTAACCCCAGAATCATGACTGAAATCTGGGATTTTCTATTAATTTTTGAAGTTTGGTCATTTTTAGTCCAATTTTCAGAAATTTAGGCCCCGTGAGGCAACAGAAGATATTAACCTATAAGTTTAAAACTTTTTGCAGATGTAGTTGTATGTTAATAGTAACTTTTAAGCATAGCCCCAGAATCATGACTGAAATTTGGAATTTTCTGTTAATTTTTGAAGATTGGTCATTTTTAGGCCAATTTTCAGAACTTTAGGCCGTTTGGGGCAACAGAAGATATTAACCCAGAGTTTTAAGATTTCACACCTTTCATAGTGATGGTAGTTCACAACTTTTCCGCACTACCGCTAAGCGATCAGAGAAATTTCGTTTTTTTCGGGACACCCTAATGTATATAATGGTCAGACATGTATGAAATACCAAGATCTAAATCTACTTGATAGCCTGCTAAATGAACGTAAAAATGCAAGGGTTATAAATCAAGAATAGTTCCAAACTGCTAAATTCCTTCGCTGTTTAATAAAATACTTTTTGTCGGAACTATTATGGATTTTTCTCAGACTTGTATACATTGTAGTGAAGTCGACTATTACAAACCAGTGACACTTGGAAAAAAAATCTACCTTTTGAATGCAGAAATGTAATCGTATTGTGGAAAAGGCAACTCTAAAATTCTAATTCACTGGTCCATAAAGTGGTCCACATGAACCACTGGGGACAGAATTTCAAGGGGTCAGTAAAAATAAAGTGGCAAAAGGGATCCACGATACTATACCATTTAATCTGGTATAACCTTAATTTAGCCATTCAATATTTTCTAGAAAAAGTTATGCATTAAGGAGAAAAATTAACGTGAACTGGTTACTTTTTTACCCCATTTAAATAGCAAAACAGAAGATATAAATAGCCATTAAACATTTCTTAATGTATACGTGAAATAGCAACCAAACTGTGAGATTTTCGAAAAAACAATTATTTAGCATATGTTTTGTTACGGAATAAATTAGCTACATTTTAAGCCCAAGTTTATTCGTATGGCTTAATTAGTTTCTGAGATATCTAACTTCAAAGTTCTTGAATTTTTCTGATTTTCAATTAAATTGATTTTACCGAACAATGGAATTTCTCCAAAACGCATTGTTGTGGCCGAATAGAACAGGAATTTTCATGTTGAATTTTTCAAAACCTACGCAAGCGATTTAAGTAAACTTGGGCTTAAAATGTAGGTTATTTATTCAATAAAAACATGCATTTGGGTGTAAGGTCAAAAATTCCACCGTTAGCATGCCCAATTTGACCGTTTTGTTCATTCTATTTGATTTAGTTGCAACCAAACGGAGCTATTTTTGACCATACCACCAAAAGCTTATTCCTTTCTAAAAGGTTATGGAAAATTAAATATAAAAAAGCAGGTTTTTAATTTAATTTTTTTTTCTATCGTTACGAAAGTATAAAGCAAATTTATTGGATGATCCATACTAATTTAATTTTTTCCCGAATTTTATTTCCAGGGAAGAACTGAATATGAAGCCTCATGAAGAATTTTGGTTGATGTTGAAGAAAGACCGTTTGTGGGCCCCTGTACAGACGTCTTCCCTCCTAGGGCCTTTACATTCGAAGTACAAAAGCCCAAGTGGATCTCTCCTTTTCAAACTAGTCACAGAAAATCTGTCTGGTTGCAAGTTACCGATGGAAAAGTCAGTGGAGCCGATTGAGCCGATAGATGTAAGTATCTTGATTCTAGATATAGATTTAGAAGGCAAGGGGATAAAGCTATAGGTACTTTGACCAAAAAGCCGTTGTTACTGTGAAAGACTGAAACTTGTGAATATCAGCAAATACGAAATACATCGATGAAGTTGTTATATTTTAATGTTCTTATACATTCGGACAGGGGTGTATCAAGGGACAATCCCCGGGGCCCGGAACCCGGGGTTTTTCATTGTGGGTACTTAGAGGAATATAATGTTAAATATTTCGGAAATTAATTTCAAGGCTGCCAAAAATAAGTAAATTTCAGTTGTAAAGGGGCGTATTTCCAAAAATTTTCTGGGGAATACTCCCATACCCCCTAAAAGAATTCATTAAGAAATGGAGATAATTCACTAAAATTTCACACTGAAGATAAATCATTATTTCAAAGGATCCTAGGCTTAACTTACTTTCAGAAAAAGCCCATCCCTGAGTGTCTTTCAATTGTGAAAAGTATCCAAAAATGAGTTACAAATTTCTTTTTTAAGGGTCGAATTTCCAAATTTCCTGGGGATTCCCCAGACCCCCTTTAGTGATTGTTACTCATCCTATAAACAAGAACCCCCCCCTCATAATAAGAACAGGGGGCCCGCTACTGAACTTCGTCCCCGGCTTGGCTCTCGGCGGCCCTGTAAGCAATTAGCACCTCAGGCCCAAATGCTAATGAAACGGAGATGGGCACCACCTGATGGGCGTCTAGACCCGGGCAGAATTTGATTGATGATAGATTGAATGTAGATCGAGCAAAAATTTCAATGATATTATTGTAGTCAATGTTACAATGCTCATCACTGAAAAAGTTTCATGAAAATACCGTAAATATTCGGGGAGATATTAACAGGTTAGGTAACAAACGAAAATAAAAGGTATTTCCAAGCTTTTAGAACAAGTGCTATATATATTCACATTACTTACTATCTTCGTTAATTTTCTTAATTGAAAGGTATTAATTCAAGGGGTTTGAAGATTGAATATGGTTAAAATATATATAATGCGCTATTGTATAAGAGTTTTTGGGGTCAATCATACTCTTTTTAGAGTGTCTTAAATTCGGATAAATCGGATAATCAAAAATACTCTTTAATTATCTTAATTATGGAGGTTTTGATTAGTTGACAATTGAATATCGCATTGTCATGAATATTACACCGAAGTTTCAAGGCTTAATATCGTTTAGAAGTATCCGAAATTTTATGTACAAGAATCTAAATGACAACCTAAAAATTTGCATAAATCCGTACTTAATTTATTTAATTACTTGAAAATTGCAGATGATGGAATATCGAGTCTGTAAATCGAGTTAATCTGATAATCAAGAATACACTTTAACTACCTTAATTACGGAGGTTTTGATTAGTTGAAAATTGAATATTGCATTGTCATGAATATTACACCATGCTGCAAAGTTTCAAGGCTAAATATCGTTTAGAAGTATCTGAAATTTTATGTAGAAGAATCTAAATGACAACCTTAAAATCTGCATAAATTCGTCTTTAATTACTTGAAAATTGACGTTTTGATGATTGAATATAGTAGTACTATGCGTATTACAGTATTGTTCCTTTTTAGGAGCTAAAATATTTTTTAAGGTTCTCAAAATCGAGTTAATCGGATAATCAAGAATACTCGTTAATTACCGTAGTTCGAGGGTTATTGACTCAATGATAATTGAATATTGCATTGTCATGAATATTACACCATGCTGCAAAGTTTCAGGAAATATGGTTTGCAAGTACCTGAAATTTTATGTACAAAAATCTAAATTTTTTGCGATAATTTTCCGTTAATTAATTTAATTACTTTAGAATTGTCGTTTTGATGATTGAATATAATAGTACTATGCCCATTACAGTATTGTTCTTTTTTTTGGGAGGTAAAATCTCTTTGGAAGGGTCTCAAATTTCAGTTTTTCTGATAATTAAAAATACTTGTTAATTAACTTAATCCTTTGGTTATTGATTAGATAATAATTGGATATTAGTGTCATGAGGGTTACATCAATGTGTAAAGTGTCAGGGTCCTGGCATATCAGGAAGTCCCCGAAATAGTAATAGAATAGTAAAATTCCACCCGTGACCTTGACCCAGAGCAAGTCTAATAAAAGCGTTTAAAGGGGCCCACAGACGAGCAACTTGGTCGTCAACCCGGTTGTCAACCAGGTTGATGCTTTTCCCACAGACGGCCAACCTGGTCGTCAACCAGAATGTAAACAATGAAGAAAAAATTAATCAGATTGTAACAAATTAATATATTTTGGTACTTTAAATGCAAAATTATATTTTATTTAATTATTCTCTCGTGCTAGAATTATATTTTTTTAATTTTTAATGCTTAGTTTCTTTTATTTTCCTAATAACATGTTCCGATTAAGCTCCGCCCACCAAGTTGACGATCAGATCATCAACCTGAAATTCAATCATCAACTTCCCCACAGACGGCCAACTTGGTTGCAAACTTCACAAATTGACAACCCGGTTGACGACCAAGTGGCTCGTCTGTGGGGCCCTTAAAAATAGCTTTTTTTGTGGCCTCAAAAAAGAAAATGGTTCGCAAATTTGCAAGTTTTTCAGTAATGTTATGCAGTTTTGTGGTTTTTTTTAGTTAAATAAAGACAAAATGTGATAAAAAAATATAAAAAAACGTGCACATTTGCAAACTTTTTTTAATCACCGTACCAAATGTGTAAGTATAGAACTCCATTATCAATGGAGGGCCCTTTTAGCCCCCTTATACTATTGTTGAGACAAATTTGATCTCGTACCCTATATTCCCACTCAATGATTTTCATAGAGGAAGAAAAATTCTGTTAGGTGTTAAATTGAAAAAAAAATACCAGTTTCGTCCTTAAATTATGCAAAGCACAGTGTAGTAATCTCAATTGATAAACTCTGAATTTTTTGTCTTTCAGGATTGGGACTTAGAAATTGATCCAGATTTTTTAGCGGGAGGACCGTCGGGAGGAACTATTGAAGATTTACAGTCACTACAACAAAATTTAACGCAAGTATTAAACGAAATAAATGCAATTGTAGCATCATCGCTGGCGTTAAGTCCTTCTTAGCTATCAATTGTTTCTTGTTTGAATGTTTAAAATAAAATAAATTGTATAACCGCGTCGTTGTTTTCTTGTGATGGTTAATGCCAAGGAAAGTAGATAGAAAATGTTGCTCTAGCCTGTCTCTGGAAGCCACTGTGTTGTTCGCTTATAAGGTGTTGCGTGTGTGAGTTACATTAGAAAACGTCAAAACCTGGTGTTTACTTCTAATAAGCCATCAACCTTCTCTCTCACTCACCTATTGCTATCATGGAAATAACACGAAAATCCTTCAGCCTTGCAAGATGCTCAGTGAAAGTCGGTGCAATGCGGTTACAAAACTTTTCCCCTAATTTTATTCATTTTACACCATAGCAGGTTAACGATTACAATATTTAATTAAAAAGAAAATTCAAGCGAAAGCCACGAATTTTGATGTTCTAAAAATGGAAAATCATTCGACCAACTGGAAATTAGAAGAAACAACAACATAAATATTACTAAAACGGATCAAATGTAGTTTGTAGTTTATCTAATGGCGAACAGTTAGCAGTACTTCAACACCATCCTACTTCTAAAAAAATCTATAATAATAAAAATCTTAAAGTACAAGAAAATTTATCAGTAAAGGATAGTGCTGGTGTATTCTGGTTCCTAAAACCTCATATTCACGAAACAAATGAGATAAAAAAACCTATTTGAAGAAAGTCCAGTTACCTTTAGAGCTCTAATGCACAGGTATGTAGCAGTGAATACCTATTACTTAACTAGCATTCTTGTTTGTATCGGTGAATGTGATATCCCCAACCCGCAACTGTTACACGAGACCAATGGGTAATACCGAAAGGCCTCATGGGAGTTAAAGAAATATGAGTATTCCTGAGAGTCAAAGTAGTCCGGGAAACCATTGGAGAATTGTTATAGGTGTTTAAAAAAGTAATCCTTCAATTTCAGTATCATACTGTCATCCACTTGAACCACCGCCGTCGCGGTGAATCCTCGGGTAGCGACGACACCCACTTGGCCACGCCCACAAACACGACGGACGAGCCCACCAGACACGCCCCCGTCACGCTGAAGGCGTCGGGGACGTCCTTGAAAAGGAACGTCTGCCACATGAAGGCCAGCACAATGTCCGCGGCCGCTCGCATGGTCGACACCGGCCCCGCCATCTCGCACTGCAGCGCCATGGTCAGCAGGGTCTGCCCCGCGTAGCTGAACACCCCCAGCAGGATGACGTAAGCCCCCTGCAGTCCGCAGAAGTGCCAGCTGAAGTCCCCCATCGCCGCAGTCAGGGCGACGGTCTCGATGACGGCCACCCAGCCGAAGTTGAACATGATGACGGAATGGTGGACGCTCTTCACTTTCCGGATGACGATGAATCGGCACGTGCTGAAGAGGAGCGATGCCACCGCCGCCGCCAAGCCGTAGATGTTCTCGAGGGTGTAGACCACGTGTCTTCCCGCGAGCCGCGAAGGGAGCTTGCAGGTGAAGATGATGCCAACGACGGTCACCATGACGATGACCGACTGGAACCAGCCGCAGGGTTCTTTGAGGAAGACGCGAGCTGCGACGGTGACGAAGACTGGTACGCTGAAGATGATCACTGCGGCTTCGCCCAGTGGCAGGTATCTGGAAGAAGAGATGCGATGGAATCACATGCAAAGGGATTGGTGCATCATAATACAAGAGTCTTCGGAGGAGGTGCCTTTATGAATCGAGTATGTTTTGATTGGTTGTAAAGATATAACCAAAAAACGTTATTTATGATATCAATAAACATTGGGGATTTCGACCAATCAGAGCAGATTCGGTTCATTCAAGCACTTTTTCCTGAAGACTGTTGTGTTTTGATGCACAGAATGCACCAGCAATAGAATATGGGTGAATCATTTGTTATGGGATTCATACCATTTACACCAGCGGTTCACAACCTGTGAGGCCTCTCCCAAAATTTGGATAAAGTAGACAAAAACGAATAAAAGTTCCCCCTTAGTTACCCCTTAAGGGTCCAATTTCCAAAAAAATTCTGGGGGACTCCCTTTCGCAATTGGAATTCTGTATTGCCCACACTTTTTCTGTATTTAATAGTAATAGTAAGTATGATTTACGGTTACGGTTACAAGAGTGTGGCTACGTGCCCCGGCTGTGAGCTAGTAAGTATGATTTAATAGACTCGAAACTTAGATTACAAGAAAGTAAAAAATATTTATAGAGTGTTTTTTTGGTGATACTGATTAGGTGACGCAATCATCTTGCCAAGACCATGGCTATCGTTCGGTAGTTATGGTAACCATGAGAACTATAGGGATGGTACCATGTAGTACCATAGGGAGCCCTGAGAATGCTGGGGATTTTGTGAGTAACTATCTTCAGTTCTCTGGCGTTTAACCAGAGAACAGAAGACAGTTACTAGTTAAGCAGTTTTAAACTACTCTACCTGAAAGCCAGAAAGTTGAGAAACAGATTGGTAGCTCCGAATATTCCTCTTAGCACCAGCAGATAGCGCAGGGGCCTGGGGCCAAAAGGTGACTCCCCGCAGCGCACCGTTGGGGGCAATGACATGGCCAGGATGGCGAGGAAGCGGTAGACAGACAGCTGACCGGGGTGCAGGTTCCGCATCTGCTTCACGATGACCGCTGCGCTGGAGTAGAACACACCCGACATCATCGCGAGGAAGAGCCCTTTGAAGACGGAGGCACGGGGGTTGGTGGGGTTAACCCCCATGGTGCCCTGAGAGGGATGAGGTGACTTTGGTGGTGGTCAGGTCATGTATGGTTCGGCTAGCTAAAAAAAAAGATGCGAATAGAAAATTATCGTCTATGGTAATAGTCACCACTAAATAAGTAAATACAAATATTGTAAAGAAATTATATTATCGTATTATGACGTTTTCTTCGATCCTGTTCGTTATCCGGTGAGCGCTTTTAGCCACTTTATTCTAAGTGCGTACTAAAGGCGCTGTGATAAAAATGAAGATACCTCACTCCCAATCTTGTTCTTTTTGCTCTAAATCATAATCATCAAATTCAAACCCTAAATTTAAGAATAACCATTTTTTCTGAAATTATAAGAAGCAATGGACTCTTTTTTAGAAGGTAATAAGCTATTAAAACTTTTTAGATCCTAACAGGTTAGGTATTTATTTTCTACTTTGCTTTTAAAATTAAAACGGTATCTACAGGTGTCCTGCATGAATTTCGGACAAATTCAAGTGCAGTTTTCCTGCAAGTAAATAATCACCCAAAAACTTCACTATAAAATGAAACTTTTTTAAACATTCAATCAACGGACCTTAAATGACATTTACGGTACGTTGACTGAATGTTTAAAAAAGTTCACTTAGTTCTATCACTTAGTTAAAGTTTATTTAAGAGGATCATGGGTTATGAGTACATTTTATATTGAATAAAAAAATATGTCTGAATGTCTTGGGGAATTTATTGGAATAAATTTGGCATAATCATAATGATAAGATTGTAAAAATCAGAAAAATATATCCGCTATGGTATTCATTTGAAAATAAAAAGTAGATTCAAAATGCGCATAAAAGTGTTAATCCAAAGGTTCCAAATGAAAAAAGTCATTTTTGTGGGATTAATTTGTTCTCTCTTGTTTTCTAACATTAACGTTTAGGTTTTTTTTTCATTAGGATCATGTTGTAAATTGTAGTCGTTGCTTAAAAATAAAAAGACAACACCGGGTTTCTATATCTCTGATTCAACATCTATTAAAACAAGTAACTCGATAAAACTATACCCGTGCAAGGTCGGTCATATTAGCAAGAGTTAAATGGTTTAAATAACTGTAATTGAATTAACAAGTTTTAAATCTGTTCAAAGTATATAAAATTCAATGTAACAAAACATTAGTTTACCTTACTTCATGCGTACTCCCAAAACGACTGAAACTTAACTCAGTCTCTAGAGCGAGTTACGAAACTTTCTCTTCTGCCAATTCATCCACAAGAGTTTTAAATTTAAAAACGCATGGAGTAAAAACTCCTTCGTGAAACAATTCTCACGTTTATAAGTGGCTTCATAACTCGAACTATTTCACCAGAAGAAAATTTCCATGACTACACGTTACCACATCCATGTCTTGACTAGGAACTTACCCAGAAGAAATATCAAAAGGCAAATAAAACTGTGATTCGGGGAGGTAGGCATATTCTTTCATACTCCCATAAAAAGAGTTGCGCATTTTGAGATTGTTGGAAGCTTTGCAGATAATATTTTATGATTCATAAAAAAAATTACTATGGGTCACTTTTTTTCGGTTCTTTTGTATTTCGGGGTTACTTTCATGAAATAGCGAATTAAGAACAATTATCCCCCCAATTTGTTATCATTAGAGGAGGTCCTATATCAAACACAATGTGTGTTCTATGTTCTATCATATAACCTTTTTGATTTGATTTTATAATATAACTATCATATAACATAACCCTTTTGTTGATTGAATGATCAAGTAATAGGATAAATTGGGTACTAGGGTACTATTTAGATTTAGAACATTCATGGATTGATTACACTGAGCAACAATGTTGAACAAAGTTTGTGTAAAAATAATATAAGTAGCCTACTACTGATTTTGACATGCTAAATACGAATACCACCATAAAAATTCTGGGTTGGTTCTTGTTTCAGAAATACAGAGGGGTCGTCATTCACTGTGAAATATTGCTGAAATATTGCAATTTTTAAAAGATTGCTCAGAATAAATTTATAATTTAGGCATGGAATTGAGTAATTTATTAAGAATGTTTTCAAGCATACAACACATTCATAAAACATGTTATAATACAAATGTTTAGTCGCTGTCATACAAAATTTTGTCGTTATTTTGGTGGAAATTATAGCATTGTGTTTCGCTTAGAAAAAGAAGGCTTAATGGTATAAATATGAACTCAGGCGATGTAAACAAGTAGTATCTTAGCAAAAACATTGTCAAAATTATGTCTAATATTGATTTTTCTACGCAATAGCCTTCCATTTCTATTGAAGAGGCTGCGCGCATGAAGGATACTGATAAACACATTCAGAAGCTCCTAAACCATATTCAGTTTATGAAATTTGAATTGAGTGTCTGCTCACTTGAAAGGAGTACTTAAACTGGTACTTTCAACGGGAATTTACAAAATTTGGTTGTTTCTTTGAGAAAGAAACTATTGGTCTATTTTTCCAATATACCTTCCAACTTTAGAAAATATAAATGATATGAACATTTGTAAAGACAGAATACCCCCTCTATCTCTATACACACTTAAGAAATGTAATATTACCAGCTCCTTACATAAAAAGTAATCTATAAGATATTTAAAACTATTTTGAGAGCGTTTTGATCAGAGTAAATAAAAGGTCATGTTCACTACAGAAATTGACTTTTCATCAGAGATTGAGATGGTGAATATCTTTAAAGTCACATATCCTATAATTAAATAATTTAGGAACAAGTTTGAGGAGTATTTCCAAGAATATGTATACAGGATGATTCAGAATTCATCATCAATATTTGGTGGGGAGGTAGAGGGGACTTAGACAGCATATTTCGAATAGGAGTGGGGGCGCAGATACACGGTTAAACATCTAGGACCTAATGTAGTGCGAGAGTATTACAAAAGGACGTTTTGCCAATGCCCGTTAAACGAAACAAAACATATCAAAATGAAAAAAAATATTGCTTGAGGTACAGCATAAATTTGATAGAAATTCGACCACTTGCCAAACCGTGGGGTCAGTTTTAAAACGTGCAATATTAATCTTTTAGCCAAAGAATGGAGTTCCCTTAGTGTTAGTGTAATGGTATTTAGAAAATTGATGATCGGGGAAGGAATTTTCAATTTGCATGCAGTTTCAATGATCAATGTATGATAATTGAAAACTCCTTCCGTGACTGAAAACCAGAGACATCATGAATCTTATCCGCAATTTGTGCAAGTTCATTTAATGTAGCTTTACAAACAGACAATATTTTCTGAAGATTATCAGGCAAACGCTGTAACCGCAAGGTTTGCAACGTGTCATCTTCCATTTCAGCAAGGGCTAAATAACGTATCTCATTAAGCAAATGTGATGGGCGTTTATCGCCAAGTTGTAAATCCTTAAGTAACAGATTTAAACGAGATGAACTCGACTGGGCAAAATACTGTAGGGTTCTACTCTTAAGCAACTCGTAAGATTCACTAGTAGGGGGATTTTTAATGATGTCCCTAACACAAGACAATAAATTAGAACTCAAGGCGGCAACAACAGCATGAGATTTAGTACAGGAATTTTCAATGCCAGCCATAACAAATTGAGACTCAACCTGGTAAAACCTGAGTTCTGGATCATTGTCCCAAAAGATAGGTGCTTCGAATGAGACCCTTGAAAGCTGTACATCCTGACCAACAGCCGGAGATATCTCCCTCCCTGTAGCGATCGCATTCTCAGTCGTAAAATTAGGGATGATCTCACCCCCAGTATTAGGCATTTCAGCAAATAATCACAGAATATCAACCTCCAGAATAGAAATGGAATTTGCAATCACTGGACCAGGGCTCTGGTCAAGGAAACAGACACAAGCCCTAACTTACTCAAACCAGGATTTAGTGCAGATCAACAGCAAAACAAGGCTCTCCTAAAGGAAGTATAGATTCCGATCGCACATCCAGTTATTTTACTCCAAGATGCCCCTTCTGAACTACGAGTCACCAGTTATAGCAAGTAGTTATTTCCCGCTATATTCCTACTTCCAATGAGGAGATGATAAACAAATCAGTCTAGTTATAAATCAACATCTTTATTTAATTAACAAGTGTACAAATATTAAGAAATAACCTAAAACTAAAAGCATCGTGCAACTTGCACATTTAACAACCAGCTAGCAGGCATGAAGTGAAAGTCTGTTGAGCCACATCGTAAACAAATATATAAGCAGGCCAGCTGCTTTGTAATGATGCCACCGGTGTGTGGAATTCCGGTGTTGCCACAGTATTATACCTTTTAATTCACTTGTTATGTTTGTAATGAATACCTTAGCATTGCTATTTTGCATATTATTTACAAACTCTTTAGTTTAAACGTCATAATTTATATAGGGGAAGGTTTTGTACCTCGGAGATATTTTTACTTTTTACCCTGTATTTTTTATTTATTAAAAATTTAATTTACCTCGATACTTTAACCTTTAACTGATCATCATGTCCAGTTTACCCCATCCCCATTTTAAGCACATACTATTACAGTATGATATAGTAGTTAATAAACTTTCAGATATAAAATTCCTTGCAAAAAAGAATCTCTGTTTTTTTCAACTATAACTTAGTAACCAAACTTAGGAAATTTAAATTTGATGGGTGAAATCAGTTTTTAACCTATATTATCTCAAATTGTTGACTTTAAAAACTTAGCTAGACTGAGAGCTCTGGTTGTAAGAATGCTAACTACATGTGTAGTGGGCCCTACTACAAAAAGTTTAGCTAAAAATAGTGTAGGACCGAGGTACAATACATCCCCTACTTTATTCTAACTTTTAATCGAATGTAATTATCGAAAATTTTTTTATCCTTGGGTATGTGCATTTGTGCATACAAGTATTGGGTACTTTTCATGTGGTTAAAAGATTTGATGTGAATAAAATATAAAGAAAAAATATTTAAAAAAAAATATAACATGATACCGAAAATACATTTTTTTATTTTACATTATACCCTCGGTATCTTGAAGTTTTCAGTCGATTCAGCTTGAAGTCGGTAGTTTTCGCGATAACCAGGTAACCCCAAATATAAAATTAATTAGTATTTTATTTGAAATGGAAAGCATATTTTTTTTTAGGTATATAAAGGTTTTGAGATATCAATGTTTGAAATAACGAGGGTATACTCTATTATCAAATAGTTTAGTTAATTAATATTCTGAAACTAGACTCCGAAATCATCATTAACAGAAATTCAGCAGTTTATCTTAAAAGCATACCCAATTTTAAAAAAATCTAAAAGACAAAAATTAGAGCTATTCCCCTGATTTCAATGAAAGAAAATGTTTTCCCATTTAAGCAAAAACATAAGACATCTAGAAAAAATTAAAATAAAGGGTAATCTAGCATTTACTTTTATACTACTACTGAAAATTACTCTAAAAGTAAGAAGTGACTGAAAAATTACTCGTGAAAGTATCGTATAGGTATTTACTTTTAATGCAGTGCCCAATCTTACGAGGAAATTTACGTGAAGGTTTTTTCAAAGACAATTCATAGAAATTTTGAAGAAGGAACTAGTAGGCAAAGGAGATGTAGTAGTTCAAGTAGTTGAGTATAGCAGAGACATATGCTGACTATGGGGGAGTCGCTTTGAGATGTAGTCTTTTTGTTCATTAACAAGAGTCCTTTAAGTATATGTAATTGAAAATTTCAACGATTTTTAGTGATTTTCTGGAAACATAAGGTTAAGCTATCCATGCATGTCTACTACTATTTTTAAGCTTTTAAAACTGTACTATCCTGAAAAAAATTATTTCCGTAAGAGAGTACCTGTTTCAATCTTCTGTCACCAAGACTTGCTGACACTTGGAGACTTGTAAAGACATCAACTCCAGACAGACAAATAGTCAATCCTATTCAAGAAACAGACTTCTCCAAAACCGGTAAGACTCATCACCAAGCGAAAGCGGGCTTTTACCTCAGTTTGGCAAAAACAGCGTCTGATTCAATGGATCTTGAAATTCAAACAATAGCACCGATAGCGTGCGGGGCTCCATCACAGCACGATACATTTTCATTCAATTCTTCGCGTCAGCACGCCAACAAATTTGTATAGACCTCGGCCTTCGAAAAATCAGCTGCACTTCAATTAGAACAATTCTGTGAAGAGGGTCTGCAGTCGGACTTTCCGCCTTTGTGGAAGCGCGTGGGTGATTTTGAATCATAACCCTTGTCAGGGTCTTGTCTTGTACAAGCTGCGACAAAACACATAGAAATGGAGGATAAGCTGCGGAAGATGGGCGGAGATTTTCGCATTGTTTAAAAAAAAACTCTGAAGAAGAGGTTGTTCTGAGCAGTAATTTTTCTCGATGTTGCGTAATGTTTTCTTTGTTGTCGTCCTTTGCATAGCGAGTGTACGAAGTATCAGTTTTTTGACATTTAGTTTTGCATTGTGTGCGTTGACTTGCATGACGAGTGGACTAAACACTGTTTTGAATTTTGCGATTTGGTTTCACTCAAATGAACATGTTATTTCCTTTGAATTTACTAAATAACCAATATCAGTGTCAGAGTAAATGAGGGATTTGCATGAGTGAGGGATTTGCTTAATTTTATACTTTTTTGGTACGTTATGGTTTAAAACTCCCAAATTTCTGATTTTTAAGTTCAAAAATGTGTTTTAAATCATTTAAATTCAGTTTTATTTTTGCCAAAACGCGAGGAAAGTCACGTGATCAGAAAATGGGCTTCTATTGCATGACGTCACCGTCACAGCGCACGATTTGTGATTTGAAAGTGTTTCCGCTCCCAAACAAAAAACGAAATTCCAAAAATTTATGTATCAGAAACTAGGCCACGAAAATACTTGATGTAAACGCCAATCTTTATGATTTTTTATCTACTATTTTAATAAAATTTATTCTCAAAACTTGAAATCCTCATTATTGGTATGTTATAAAAAATATTGTAACATCGAAAAATAAAGAAATGCAATAAATGAATGTGATGTGGATATAGGTGATAAATGACCTATTTATCCCTATATTTCATGTTTTTGAAAAATGATTTAAGTTAAAGGAATAAAATGATAGGAGAAACGGAATCCTTTTGTATCGTCATTAATATCTTGGTTTCGATTATCAACATGAATGTACTTATAAATAATAAATGAAAACTCTCAATTTAAACAAAATATCAGCAAAAATAGTTAAAAGTATTCTCCGGATATGGATATATGGATCCAGATAAACGAATTGTATTTTTATTTAGGAAACCCCTCTTTGAATAATTACCTTTTGAATAAAATTGTTAACTCAAATCTGTGTGATCACAAAACACATTTATACAAAAAATAACAACTAAAAAAGTTTGGGGACGTTTTTATTTAATTCATTACATTGACACATTTACTTGCTTATTAAAAAAATATAAATTAGTAAACAATGAGTAGTAGGTTGTTACTATTGAGGATAAAATAGATGTTCCAGAACGTTTTAAGTATAAAATTGAGTATACTAGTATAAATAAATTTGACTTACCTTAAAAAGATATATGCATTACCAAGTCATATTTGGTCTGGTTAACAACCTTTATTTGCTTTTAATGTGGAAAAAATACTCCATTTGAAACAAAGTTACCCCATTTCACGGAATAAAATGTATCAATCAGTTGTAAAAAATTGAGTAGGAGTACTAAAAATTATGTTATTTATACATGAGTCATTATGTCCTATCATCTCGCTTCTTCTAGACTTTTCCTGCCATTTCCTTTAAAGATCAGAAAAAATATTCAATAATTAGCTGCGTATCAGGCGAATTGATTTATTGTACAATGATTTTGCAAAAAGCGTCTTTATTTTCTTACTGTCATAATGACTAATGAATAACATAAAAAAGTTTGTGTTTATCTCCTGTTTTGTGGATACCTTTTTAATAGCGTTATTTCGATTCCTTTCACAACACCTATTACTCTCATATCTTCTTTTACAATACAAAACTGCGTATTAAACTTATAACATAAGAATCAAAACATAAAACCGCCATCAGTGTTGGGAAATATCCAATTTACTTAGCTCTTCTTCAAAACAAACTTGCATTAAAAGTGATAACGAGGAAAAATAAATTTTTAGAACATACTTTTGAAGAAGAAATTATTATTTAGATTAAACGATTATTGTATGAAAACTCCTGGCCAAAAACAAATTTAAATAATAACAGACTACAAGTCCTTTATATATTACCTAGAAACTAATTGAGTTTGGAAAAACCAATTCATATTTGAAACTGTTAAGAAATTATGGTAATCATAATTAAGTTGAAATTATTTTATTTATTTACATGTACGAAAAAAAATCTACAGATAAATGAAATGGACTATTTTAACTCTTTATTTTAATTTTTTATGAGTACTCAACAAATTTCTATGTATAGTTATCCTGAATCAACGTTGGGAGAGCATTTAGTTTTCCCATCTTCTTTTATTTAGTTTATAAATTTAGCATTTATTCTGAATTAAAAACCCAAATATTAACAAAGCACCATACAAAATTATTAAAAACCGAATTTACATTATACAAATTAAACTTTTAAAAATCAAATTGCATAAAACAAAATATTAAAGTCACCAATAAGAATTAAAATTAAGAATAAGAATGCATCACCTTCTATTAGAACATCTTTATTGAACCTGCCTCCTGTGGGATACCTTACCTTCCTTTAGTGCCTTTATTAGCTTCAATTAAAAATTATAAATATTGCCAACTTCAAGCTCTATAAATCAGAATCTTAAAAAAATCTTATTAAAGTTGGAGAGAAATAACTACTTATGTAGTAAGTGTTCCGAGAGGATAAAATTTTGTATGGATATGTATTAAAGTTACCAATCTAAGTAAAAGCTAATTGATAAACTGATTTTCACTTATTTATGTATGCAGCATGTCCCGTTGTGTTTTATAAAGCAAACCAGACAAGAAAAAATTGACAAAAATATCTCTTTATTTACATCCTACAGTACAAAATTTTAAATCACAATAAAAGTATTACATCTCCCTTCTTCAAAATATAATATCTATTTAAGGCTCCCAAACGGAATGTATGCGTTAGGTAATCTATCCATGTACAAATAATAGTATATCATCTTCATATCTTGGTGCCCCCTACAAAGTAATCTAACGAAGTCTATGTACAATATATCATCTTCATATATTGGTACTACCTATAAAGTAATCAAAAGAAATATAATGTACAATATCATCTTCATATATTGGTGCACCCTCTAAAGTAATCTAAAGAAATCTATGTACAATATCAACTTCATGTATTGGTGCACCCTATAAAGTAATCTAAAGAAATCTATATACAAAATATCAAAGTCATATCTTGGTGCCAATCACCGAAATATAATAGGTATAATGCAGTCTACAGAAGTCTATGTACAGATAATATCTTGGTGCCCCCCTACCGCCTGTGGTGTCCGTGGTGCACAGGGATGGGTATGTGGATGGGGTGGTGGTGTCCGCAGTGGTGGTGGCCGCCGTGGTGCTCGCTCATCATCTTGGCCAGCATCCCTGCCGCCAGCATGTAGCCCAGCTCGTGGTGCCCGTGCCGATGGTGATGGCACAGGGCGGTGTGTGCCACCAACAGCACCAACAGAAGGACGATGCGAAGGTGCTTCATCTGCAATTTTGAGGTTGTTATATTATTTGGGGATTGTGGGGGAGAGAGAGAGAGAGAAACCTGTCTTAAGAAACTCTAGAGACCGAAAAAATTCGTTATAAATGAACATTATTAATAAAAAGCATCGCTGTACACGGGTTTTACTCTATCGGTATCAGAGGTCTTTAATTTTTTTAATTACTTGTATGGATAATTCCCGCATTTTTATTTTATTTTGTATTTGATAGAAGTATCCAAGAGAGGAATATACGCGCAAATTTATTTTAATTACGATGCTTGTTTATTTTTTAGTTTAATTTCAAAGTTTGACTTAAAAAAAGGGTCTCGAAAGCAGTATGTGACGTCATTCAATCCGAAGAAAAATGGTCTTAGGATTCAAAACGATTGTCGATTTTTATTATTAAAATATTGAATAAATTAAAAATTTTTGAAACTTTTCTTGTCGGTTTTTTAATTTATTATTACTTTCTTTACTGGAAAAATGATTTTCCTGGATGCTGGATGACTGGATGATGATTTTTTTCTGTATTAATAAGTGCGGGAATCGCCCATTGTTCCAACTTATGATAAAATTTTCACCTAAGACGATTTAGTTGATATATTGTAGTAGGCTAAAACGTTTCTGACTGATTTAACTTGAATATTTTAAAAGATTTCACTTTTAGTTAGTAATTAAATTAAATTTATTTCAAACATCATTATTTGTTGAATAAAATTTTAATTTAAAACTTATTCTTAAAATTCCTGAATGGCACACGATTGGAGAGAAATAATGTCACATTTTTGCATACCAAAGCTGAATGTGCAAATACAAAAACTTCTCTAAACTTATCTGATGAAGTATTAGTGCAGGAATTGACCAAAAACAGCTAAACTTTTACAGTTTTGAAAGTGTGTCGAAAGAGAAAAGTAGAGCTACAAAAAGTTAAGATGTCAAAAAGATTTCTTAAATAAAAAAGAATGAAGGCTTTCACGGCCGGAGTTATTACCATCCTTTAAATATTCTTTCTATTAATTAGGATTTATTGATTTTTTTCAAAATCAAAACTTTTAAGAAGTTTTTTTTTTTTACAAAAGAGTTTCTGTGATTACCTTCTCTCTCAGTTTCTTATAAGAAATAAAATATCAATAAATCATAACCTAATAAATATTCATTCAATAAAACATTCTAAACATTAATGATAAAACTTCCTAAAATGCATTAGCTCTTTTAAATTTTAGACTTAAAATATATAGTAAGCATTTAAAAAGCTTTATATGTTTAAATGAATGGTAAAATTAATGTTTAATGGTTTATTAATGTTATGTTATGGTAATGTTTTATCGAAACTAAACATACGTATCAACATATTAAATGCTAAAAGTTTCTAACATTTATGTATTTATCTAAACATAAAACCATGTATAAAAGTAAAAGATCCCTGTTTCAAGCATGGACTAAAAATTCAATAGATTCATTGAATAGAATAGATTTCATTGAATAAATCGTTTCAAAAATACTATTAATTCTATATTTTAAAAACAAAATCAGAATACCTTTTCAATATACTATATATTTAACAATTAAGATACAATCATGACATACTAATAATTTTCAAAAGCTTCTTTTACCACACAAATTAATCATAAGATTTATGCATCTACCAAGGCTCTTTCTTTCCCAAGAATACAAATGTATTTTAGGGAACACTAGCATTTATAAAGATGTTTCTTGGATTCTTTTAAATACAATACATCCAACAATAACAGGAGAACAGCCAAATCTTAACATAAGAAGAAAATGGTTCAATCAGTTACAACTTACTTTAGAGATATAATAGAGAACAAGTCCTTTAGCACTGATGAGGTGAGAATGATGAGTATGAGGATCCCCGTCAGGGTATATATGTTGGCGGAAAGTCCCCTCATCTTTCCTGGAGAAAGCCATCTTTCCTGTTTCTGGCTAGAGCCATCCCCCAACAGGCAGGATGCGGACCATTGCGCCCTCGTGGGTCCCATATCGTCTGCTGAGGGGTGAAAGGAACACTTAACCCAGTTGACGCGCCTCTAATCCTCACTTGTTTTTTCTAATTAAATCACCTACACGTGGCTTCGGGTGGGAGTGGAGTGGAATTTTTTTCAGTAAAGAAAGTAACTAAGAGATAGTTTTAAGGTTGGAATTTGATTGAAAGGCTAGTTTTGGGGATTTGAAGATGAATCGAAATCGAAAAGGGGGTTACAGTTTTTTAATATTTTATCGAGCGTTTGTATAAGAATAGGGATAGAGGGCCTGTTTCGGCCATTTACAGATTTTGATTTTACCCTTAAAACATTCTGAAGTTTTTACCAGAGTTTGATGGGTAGTTTCAGTCATTATTATTGAAGTATAAACCTTTTTAATATTGTATATTTATTTAAACCTTCCAGACAGGTAATCGATATTTTTCGTTTTAATTTCCTGCTACTTGTGTGAGTATCCCTGACATGGCAAATTACATATGAGTTGCAGTTTCGAAGTTGGATGTAAAAAATATGAAGGTAGAACAATAAATATACAAGTATTTGTGTGTTGCATTGTACGGAGAAAGGGTAATAACTCAAAGTTATAAATCTAAAAATACTTTTATGCTATTTTTATACTGATTAGTAGTACTTGTTTAAATGATAAATGTATGTACAAAAATAATTTATTATTGACTTAAAATTTGTCTGAAACAAATAAAAAACATTTTTATTTAGTCAGATGATTGTTTCTTTAACTTTCCCAGACTGATGAAATCTTCTAATTCGAATTTCTCCCTTAGAAAATTATTGGTTTAAATGTTTGAAAATTTATCTCTATTCAAACTTTTTTTAATTGATAATTACATAGAAAAATGCATCCTTCAGTAAATATTTGTTTAAAGTTTTATCGTTTAATCATCGGGGTTATTTTTAAGCTCAAATTTAAATTTTTAATAGAAAATGCTATAACCATTTAACTATTATGACTAAACGCCATTGAAAATACATTTCCTTTATAATTTATGTTTACTGAGAGGTAACATCTTTTTTGTTCAAGTACATTAATCAGGCTTTTTTTTTTCATAAAAGTAACTGAATTTTTCCTGCATTCCTTAATCTGCTGATCCTGTTTGGTTAGTTAGATTGACGTGAAAGAAATAAATTGTTTATAAGAAATTCTGTTTGTAAGTAGATTATAAAATTAAGTATGTACTTATCAATATTAAAATTAATTCACTAACTACTATAAATAAGAGATTAGACGAAATTTCCGTAAAATGTTCTAAACTATACAATTATACAAACTTTTAGCATTTTTCGTCTTACCTTTATTAACAGTTTTGCATTTTACAGGTAGTTTTATTTTATAAAATATAAATCAGACATTCTTATTTAACATAGAGTTATTGAAAAGAAAAATGTACCTCCTGACATTTTTGATTCGATATTGCTCACTGACAGCAAAGGGCTGCTGAATTTATATAAATATAGAAAATGTGTAAGTATAAATGCACGAGTAACTTTGATTTTAATAGTTTTTGGATTGTTTATTTTAAACTTGGAAATATAATTTTTCCATCACTCAGGAAGTTTTTACAAGATGGGATTATTATAATGGGATAATATAAGTAGTATTTACATAAACCCGTAAACTATTTTTTCATTGTGTATTGATATCAAAATAGATTTTTTCCCATTTATGAGATATTTTAACCTGAAAAAACTAAACTATAACTTGCAAATATTTAAGGTATAATGATAAATTATAAACAAATACTATTAACATTTAATTATTTTACGTAGTTGTACGGAGAGGAATTATTTAACTGTTATATTTATTAAGAGATGGAGCCAAAATCGTTCAATTTAAGATGAAAGTTTTCTCTCTCCCACCTTTTCATGAATAAAATAGTAAAAGGTATTCTGCTCTTTGGCTATCAATTCATTATTGACATTTGAAAAGTTTAGCCGATTAAACATTCCCTTAAAATACTTTAATATATCCTATATTTCATAGACAGTAAAAAAGTTAAAAAATTTGATTATAATTTTATGTTATAATGTTTTTTTGACTTTCTACAGTGTTTTTAAATTAAACTAATGTGACACATATTAAGGACATCAAAAGTATATAGTTAAAATAATTTTGAATGCCAAGACTTGTTAGATATAAACAAATAAAAAAAAGGATAAATTTTCCTTATTATTAAGAAAAATAAAATTACTTATTATCCGTATAAAATTTTACCTAAATTAGCTTTTAGCATTAATATATCATTTTTAAAGTCAAATTTTTTAGACTCGTCAAATGACAACAGTTCAGATTTAGGATACATTTTATTTGAAAATGTCTGATACATTTATATTTATTTCCTGTAAGTTGCTTATGTTTCCCATGTAGCATTTCACGACCTTACTTAATGTAGACAAAATAGCTTCTAATGCTATACAATTGTTCACGAAGATATTTGATGTGGTTGTTACAGTTTGGATTAAAGTTAGGTTGTAAGATCAGAATTAGAAATTATCAATTAATAAATAGTAATTACGTTATAATAATTCGGGTTATATTTTTATTCTATTTACTATTTTTCAATCTATTTAACTGTACCACACTTCCTTATCATTAAAAATTTATTGAAGAGAAAAAACAATATTTTAACATTTAAATTTAAAAGCAAATATTCTTTCCCTGTGGTAACTGCCCCAAAAATAATTACGATTGCACCCCCTAATTTTTAATTTTATTTAAAATCACTTATCAATGCTAAGGGAAGTTTTAATGAAAGTTTGAAGTTAAGTTTTAAAAGCATTAGTATATTAGTAATTTGTAAAGAGTAATTTGAGAGAAATAATTGTATTTGAAATTGAAAATATAAATGAGAGAAGGCTATATGATAACCTATAGATAAAATAAAACTTTCAGAATGAATATAAAATATGAATAGATATATTTACAAATTTCAAATGTTATGACGGACGGTGAATTCAAATCAAACATTATAAAAAAACTGCATAACACCAAAAAAGTTCTTGAATTGGTGGCTGGTACTTTTCAAAGTAAATTTCAACCACGAATATCTCAATAAATGTCATATAAATACTTGATTAATTTTTTTCTTAGTTTTATTAAGATATTGCACACAAATTTTAGACTGAAATTCTAACTTCCTTATTTTTCTGCTAGGATGATGTGTAAGCCGTCTCAATTGATTCAGCAAAGTAATTTTACCATAGGAGGTACAAACTACATAACTGTGCTTCTATGACTCACCATGGACTTAAAAAACAAACATCTTGTGACTACATTAAGGTTTCATATACAGTGGAAGTCATTTAAAGTATAAAGTATATTCCACAACATTAAAATACCATTACGATATAAAAATCATAGGAAATCATACCTCAATAAATAAACACCCAAATATACAAAATCTAAACTCGTTTATTCTACTAAAATATACATAAACTAATGAACTATATACAAATGATATTCTCCCAACTACTCCAAGTCCCACGGACATCTCCTATCTCCTTCCGTGGTGCATCATGTGTTGCATCATCATATGGTGGTGACCGTGGTGATGATGGCCGTGGTCGCAATGGTGGTGCTCGTCGTGCTCCCCCAGGATCTTGGCGACGAGCCCCGCCACCAGCATGGCTCCCAGGTTCCCGCCTCCGCCTCCGTGCTTGCCGCCGCCGCCTCCTCCCATCATATCCATCAGGTGGGCCTCCGTATGCAGGGAAAGGAGGAGGAGGGAGCAGACCAGGAGGAGGAGGATTTGAGGAGACATGGCTGCTGAAAGGAAAGGAGAGTTCAGTTAAACTTCCATCGAATCTTTTCGTTGTTTAACATCTAACTTCCGAGAAATTGGCTAAAATCGAGTTATTAAGTGCCACTTGAATTGAGTTACAATATTATACGACATAAGATGAGCAAGGGAATATATTTGAGAAGAGATGATTGTTTATGCAATTTGTGTAATTTTAAAACTCAAAGGCACATAAAAAAATTGGAATTATTCAAAGTGAAAATTCAAGGGATCATAAAAAGTCTGTATTAGCTAGGCTCAAATTTCCTTATCCGGACTTTATAGGTAACGTTATATTGTACATGAGAACATTCACAATATTAATAGCAACACAGCTTGTTGAGATAATCAAATAGAGTGTTTTCAGGTGACGTCACAACCGGTTATTTTCTTTTAACTGTGTATCTACTGTAGGGCTTTTAACTGTTGCTAAGGCCGTTGTTTATCTGTTGCTAAGGCGGTTTTTAGGTATGGGATCACGTGATTGCAAATGCTCCAATAGAAGAATTCCACGGCAGGTCATTTTCTGTAACTGTTAACCTCTGTAGGGCAAAAAACTGTAACATCTTCTGTTGCTAAGGCCGTTGTTAGGTCCGAGTCATGTGATTGAAAATGCTCTATTGTTATTTATTTTGATATTTTAGACGCGATTTATCAGAGCACTTAGCATAAAATTTACCTTGTGAAATGCCAAAATTCAGTTTAACGAAAAACTTGGTAATTTGAAATAATATCCTACTTGACATTTTGTGGTGATTTTTTAAAGTATTATAATTTGATAACAAGATCTATGCTTTAAACATTGTAATCTCAATTTGAAAACCACCTCCTCAGAATAAATATAAATAATATATTCTAATTAGATTAAAAAAAAACCTACTAGAAATATAACTTGCAGTTCTAGTTGCACAATTCCAATATTTAAGATCTTAGAAATTTTAATCTAGTGAGTGTATTTAAAAAAGAAAACAAATTTCATAACTTTTAACTACTATTGGCAATGTGAGAATATCTCATCTATGAAGTTATTCTTTTTAATTGGAATGATGAATATAACTCTTTCAAATAATAAAAAAATGTGAAGAAATGAATGTTTCCAAAGTAGAGCTAAAAAGACGTAGTAAGTTACGACCATATAGGACAAACTATCCAATGAATTTTCAGCGAAAAAGTCTGGAATATAAATCCTATGGGGTGGTGGTTATAAAGCCAGTTCAGAGCCTTGGTTTTCTATCCCACAGAGACCACCTCACTTACCTTTGATGTTCTTCACAACTTCCGACTGATGCGAATGACTCCAGACCGCGACGGAGGTCTCTTATGTAGCAACAGGTCCATCTTTCCTGAAGAGGCGAGGCACCGCAAAAAAACAAGAGATCTCCGAAAAAAGGTGAGAACGGCCAATTAGGCTGCATGGAAATAGACGACAGGCGGAAAGCAGGGAAGGGAAGAGACGGTTGATGACAGCAGGAGCATCTCGTGCGGACAATTGTCGGACGACCGGTAAGAGGATTTTGACAGATTTTTTTTTCTATATTAGTGGGGTTTTGTCTGTGTGAAAGCTGATTAGTGATCAATGCAGTGTGATTGTGGAGATGTCGGTTGAGAGATAGGTGAGTTTATGTTTTTGTTTAATGGGATTTAGGGTGTTAGTTACCATTTGGGTGTACATTTATTTGAAACATTACGCATCAAAGGAATAATATGGATAATAATATAATAATATGGAAGCTTTTTAGTAGTAGATTTTCTTGTTATAATTCGTTTAGTTTAAATTACCAAACGGGCGTCTATTGTGCAAAAAATGTGTGGAAAGAATCGATAAAAGGAGAAACAATAAATGATAAATTATTTTAAGTGGAATTAAAAAAAAACTGTACCAATTCCATGCAAAAGAAAAACATCGTGCGTTACATTGACAAATCATAAGCTCCATTCTTTGTTTTCAATAAATTGTGACAGGAACTCTCATGATAGATTACTATGATCCGTACAAATAGAAATTTATTGATTTTGTAACAAACTACTTCACAGTGTATGATGTATTTAAAGCGGTCATCCACTCCTCCGTTTTAATGTTCTTGAACTGATCACTGCTCAGTCGTTGTTTCTTAAGGTTTAAGCATTGCCTTCATTGCTCTCATTACAATAAGATTTATTTATTTAAGTATAGTTATTTATTATTTAAGTATAGTTACTATTACGTATATAGTAATAAATTAATCAATTCCAAGCCTATTTATTTAAATTAATTGAAAAGACTGTACCCAACATAACCTCTATGCAACGTAGCGTTAATTTACGTTACCAACGTTAATTTTGAAACAGTAACAAAAAAAGTTTCAGTTTTATCTATGCCGAATAAAACTTTCCCTTGTTACTTACTAAAACCTTAATAATTTTAAAAAATGCAAGGGCAATGCAATGCATGCAGTTTTTTTCAAGTTAAAAGGGGGGGGGTTATCGTAAATCCTTATAGGAATTTAGATATTCGAATTCGAATAGCAAAAGCTTATATTTTAACAACGAAGCCGGGTGCCCGGGGTTCGAAATATCCCCGCTTGGACATGGATGTTTGTATGGATGTGATGCATGAATGTGGCCTCCCTGTAAAAATGGATTTTGCATGCGAATGTGTGTGGAAGACTGTACTTCACCTCCGTGGCTTCGGCCCACAAATGCCGGCTGGGTAACGGAAAGAAGACATGAAGTTATCGGCAAAATATGAATCAGTGGAATATTCCATGCATTCACCGAATTAACGTTACCGTTTGATTACATCAAACAGTGATTTATATTTATTTTCCCCTATACCCAAATAACTTAAAATCAATAAATGTTTTATAATAATTTCTGGCTTGGTAATAGTTTAATAATAGACCTACAATCTATTAAAAATATAAAGTGTTTCTAATCTGACATTTTATGTTTCCTTGTAGTAGATCAAAGAAAGCATTTATAGGGGTATGGGAATCAAAAATGTCGTGGAATAAGTTTCCAGTCTTCCTTTTTGCCTCAAAAGTTGCTTTGAAACAAATATTTTAGCACATTCATATTGGGTCATTCGATATCAAATCGACTAAATATTCTCAATTTTCAACCTAACCCTCCCGGATTATAGTACATGAGAAAATGTTTTAATAATACAATTTTCTTGGTATTTTGTTTTACATTTTTTTTTCTGAAAAAAGGAAGAAAATCCAATTTTTGGCTATATAATCTTACGTAATCCCAGTTCTATTTGTCCGAGAAAAATCTATCACCCCTCGTTTTATACACTCTTTTAAGATATTACAAGGTTGAAATTTGATATAAAATTTGACAATGTCCACGAAAAAAAATATTTTAATGATATTTTTATTAAAAAAATGAAAAAAAAAATGTTGCTGTCCTTGAATTTTTTTGAAAATTTTACATATTTTTTGTAACATTATAAGGTATGGAATCTGAAAATTATAGAATGGGACAGTCATGGGATCAGAAGTTATAGCAAAAAAAATTTCAAAATACCATTTAAGTACTTAGTAAATACCAAATTAAGTAGTTCGCTACTTTGCTCGCGTTGGAAACTGATTAAATGCATTTTCACGGTTTAATAATAGAAATGATTATACTAATGAAGGTGAGTCGAAATGAGAATCACCAGGTATGGTATCTTTTAATCCCTGGGTTTTTTTTTCAAGAAATTAAGTTTGAATCTCTTCTTGAATGAAGTTTCTAAGAAAATAATTGTTTTAATTGTGTAAACGTTTTTTTAGACCTAAAATAACAGTTAATAACTTAGACTTCACATTGAGGTTACTTCAAACTACAGATAACTACCATCCAAAATGGGAATAATGGAACTTTTTTAAACTTCTCCTTCCAAAGGAATCAGTTGGGAAACTCCATCATTTTGAGACATAAGAGAGTAATGGAACTATAAAGGAAGTTTTAGCACAAGGAGAAGTGCTTTCGACATTTTTTTTTGTATCTCTAAAAGAACCAAGCCATTAAAACTCCATTTGTCTGTCTAGCCAAAAACCGCATGTTTATAAAATAGAAAAGCTATTTTTTACGTCTGACAGACAGCTTAGTTTTCTGTCCTCCTTGATTTATTTTTGGAGTAGAAATTTGAGGCGTTTCAGACTGTATTCTATGTTTAAGTCAAACTAGAGCAAAATTTCAATGAGTTTCCCTTGAATGGAGTTTGTTATAGTTCATATTTCTAACATTCTTTAAAGATACAGTATGTTGTATGTCTCACATCTACATTTTAGAATTTATGTGTGATTTTTTGTTGTATTCTCCTATTTTCATTTTAAAACCTTGAATAATTTGTAGGAATTGGTCTTGAATAAAATCGCTATTATGACTACTTCTTAGAATTAAATACATTCCATAGAAAAACCAGGGCACACAATCCCCTTTAAAAGTTGATACAGTCATATTAAAGGAGAACCTCGGAATAATATTTTTATTTTGTGTTGCTGATTAGTAAGACATATTACATATGCAAATCTTAATGTAGGCTCACACAATAACACCAGGAAAATTCAGTAGAGGAGACCGAGGTTAGTTAGCATAGTTTTTGTTTTTTTAATGTACAACTATTTTTCTGTAATATTTTGATATTATCTGTTTAATGCTGTGGATAGGATATTCTTTGGACTAAAAATATACAATGAATCCATAATTTTAATATACGTTTAAATAACTTTAAAATTAGTTCAAAAAATAGTTATGGACCATGCCAATTCAGGGGGTGAGTTAGCATAAGCTTATCTGCATATTAATAATACTTCGATTAAACAACAGCGATTATCAAATGAAATGTAACTTATCATAATTATGTTTATTGCAAATTATGTCATTATTTACTTAGAGGTTATTTCGTATTTGTCATTTTCGTGAGAGACCCTGTTAGCCTTCTGTGCCCTATGAATGAATTTTTAGTTCCTCATTTCATTCTAAGCTTTCGATCCTTGATAGATGTGCCTGTTAAAGTAGCAGCACACCTGATTTTCAGCCTCGGTTGATTTTGATGTTGCTTTTGAAGCTATGCGGCAACTAGCCCTATGTACAATTTACAAAAAAAAAACCCAGAGATACAAAATAAAATTATTCCCCACAATTCCTAACATTTGAAATGGTACTTGCTTTTAAATTTACATGCGACCTCAGTAAATCCCTCTCTTATTTACACTGTCATAATCAATGCTTTAATTAAATCTACAAGTGCACCATATCAAAAAAACTTAAGAGGGAAAAAGTTTACTCATCAGTAAGAAAAACAATTAATCAGGATCCTTTCATTCGTAAAGCTTCAAAACAGACTGAAATTTTGGTGGAAAGTGTACCTTTATATTCCCTTTTCACCACCGAAAATCCAGTGCTCTAGGCCCTAAACCCCGGTCTCCCCTAACTTTTACTGAGAATATTTCCACAGCAGAAAAGACGTCGACACAAGTATTAAAAAGTCGTTTTCATTTCTCACAATTACCCTTCCAAAATTCAGGCAATAAAATATTTATGTTGGGTATTGTCTCTAAAGGAACTCATTTTTTGCGCATAACAAATCACCAAACACAAAAAAACCCGGCGAAACCATCATACACACCACTCTTATGATTTGCGAGTTCCCAACTTCCCAGTCGTGCAACAGGGCTTTTTCCAAGCGCTTTGAATAAAGGCGATCGGTTCCTTCCCGGAGCGCTTCCTCCGGAGCCTAAATATATCTTTTTATGCACTTTCTGCAGAATTAAACTTTCGCTTTCCTGTCAATCCGCTTCCTGCTACTCGCAGTGCCATTCCAAGTGAGGATAAAGGTGCCGCCACTGGACCATGGAAGGAGAAAGGGTTTCCCAGGCCTTGCTTTTCTTTGCATTTTGACTCCTCAGCATACACATTAAACACATAAGTTCTCATTCCTCACTGATTAAATGCCATCATGGGTAATATAACAACCTAAGACTAATATTAGATCTCTTCGACTTCTAATAACCGCACTAAAATTTTTAACCCCATTAAAACATGTCTTAAACAGAACTCATACCTTTAAATATTATTTTTTATGCTCACTACTGAGAAATAAAATGAAATCCCTAATTATACAGCAGCCTAGTCGGTGGCTACTTTTTTTCTGAAAACTAACTCTCTATTTTGAACTTATAAACTTATTACCTTATAAACTTATATAACTTTTAAATATAATTTGATTTAACCCACTGCCTGGCTTTTAAATAGGCTACAGGATGTCAAATTAATAAACCGGCAGTTTTTTCATAATTAAATTTAGTGCAATGTTCACACATCTTTAAATTACCTTAGTTTTTTATAAATAAAACTGGATTATATTTTTTTGTCGTGAAATCCTAAAAACTCCCTCGTAGGTATTGGTACATCAACAGTTCAAGAAATTCTGAACAAGAGAAAATATTAAAAACTATCACACAATTAACAAAACGGTCTTCTGAAAGTTCGAATATTTTCTATCTATAGTTATTGAGTTCTATTATCTAATTTGTTTTAATGTAACATTTGGTGTAGCTGTAGATATTTGACAATACCTATTTAAATCTTTGATTTAGGACTGTATCAAACCTCAAATTGACGGAGATAGGTATTTGTAAAATTATTGAACTTTTCTTTTTCCTTTTTTTCTCTATTGAATTAAATATAAAAATAAATTACTGCTAATAAGTAGTTTTTCAAAATTTTACGCTGAAATTTCAAATTTTGTAAATTATGATTTCATTGAACTATATTTGAATATTTCTTGATTCCTTGAAAACTTTTCATAGGTATAACTTTTTGATTAAGGCACCATTTACAATGATTTATTGTCTTTTCTGTTGTAAAATGAAAATTCCATTTCAAATTTTAAAATATAATATTCAAACACAAATTATGAAAAAAAAATGAACTTTTCTTACTTTAATCTAATAATAACTTGTAAATTATAGTTTTGAATTTTTAAAATGTTTGAATTAAACTATTTAAAATTAAAAATATTACTAATATTTTTCTTGAAAACACAAAATTTATTATTGCTAGATGCATTCATTTATTACACATTAATTTAATTGTCAATATCTTTTTAACCACCCATTTTCATCAAAATTTTCCAATCAATGCCTATCTAATTGATGATATATAGCCAGAGAAATTTCATAGTCACATCGTATTTTAAGACTTTGGGCTATACCAAACTGTTGATATTTTTTCCATGGCAAAAGGTACTCACACAAATTGTAGATTTTACACATTTGTAAATACATATTAAATTTGGTATTTATTACAGACAACTGTTTATTTTTTATTCCTTAAAAAGCTAGAGAACTTTTAACTAATACAATTTTACTTATGAAATTATGTTTACTTGTAAGTCAAATTCTAAAAATATAACCAAACATTTTAGCCTTAGAAGGCTTAAAACCTAACTTATTACCTCAAAAACATTTATGGTTCATTAATCCAAAATTAAGTATCATCACCCAATTTTTCCACTCATAGTAATTCCTAAATTTGCGTACCTTGAATAAAAACAGACTTCCTCGCACTCAATAAAAAGCAAAAAAAAAGTGCTCCAAGATTATCCTTTCGGCCATAACCTCCAAACTGTAACACTAAACTACCTCAAATCCAGACAAATTAAAAGAATTAAACGGAAGAGAAAACCCTAACATTTCCTTCTACTGGCCTTTCTTCTTCGCAAACCATCTTGAACTTCATGCAAGTCCATCAAAAGTTTCTCTCCTTTTCTTATTGAAAAAGGAAAAAAAAAAAGTCCGTTCCAATCGAGTGGTTTTACGAACTTGAGAGTGGAAGTTTTTTATTCGAAATTTCCGCCCGGGATTTCCTCGGAATTCGAATCACCCCAGAAACTATGAATACCGGCTGTCAGATGGGATTTCGGTTGTAGAAGGTGAAGACATTGTTTAGTGCTACTGTGAAGGGTTATTGGGTGAATTTTTTTTGCCGAGTTTTGAGAGGGAAATATACTCTACGAGTTGAAAAAGATTCTGTTGTGTATCTGATCTGTTCTGTTGGTGCTGATTTATAAAGTAAGTGAAATTTTCGAAATTAAATTAACCATAGGCTATATAGTAAATTATATGTTTTATTTAAGGAAGCTCATGCATAGTGTCTATTTCCAAATAGGACTATCAGAAACTTAGTACAAGCTAGCCAGTTGTTCAGCTTTTTATGCTTTAAAATTTAACATTTATTTGAATGCAAATTTTTCCTCTGAAATAGTACATAAACATGTTCTAAACAGTGTCTATTCAGAATATTTTTCATAGTTTTTTTTTTAAAATCGGTTCTTTTAAGGGTTCAAAATCTTTTATGAATCAAAATATTTTTCACTACAGAACTTTGCGTGAATGAAAAATTTTTACTCTTTAAAATTTTACTACACACAGATTTGATTGGATTAACCTAATTCGATTTTTCAAGACAAATAAATACTTTTCTAAACAAACGTCAGGTTGAAGAAATATATGAAGCATTTAATTTAGCTTTGCATCCCTCTGTTACTATTTCTCTTTTTAAAAATTTCTATTAATTTATAACACTTGTTTATATTTATATCCTGGTTCTCTTTATCAATCTAAGAGTAAATCTAACTAAAGAAATGTAATATTAAATAAATAAAAAAATATATTATTTATGACACCTAAATAAATTGTTTGTATAGGTATTATCAAGTAGTATCGTAATTTGGTTCACTTAAACTCGAGGATTATAAAAGCAAAAAAATCCGTAGGTATTAAAAATATCATAGAGTTTCAATGAAGTGATAAAAATTAGCATCTGGATCAAAATACTTTAATAAATTTGAAATTTAGTGAAATATATCTTGTTTTAAACACATGTAACAAAATCTTAAGTCTATATTCTTGAAAAATCAAGCAAAAGTTTAATTTTTTAAGTATTTAATTTTAATAACAGAGAAATAAAATAACTTTGGCTAAAAGTTCATTTAAAAATTGTTTGCTTACATAAAAGAAATCATACTGAAATGCATTATTTTGCGTTTTAAGAATAAGCAGGGTAAGCTTTTAGTTTGAAATTTCGCCACCAGATAGCAGCCTTAAAACGGCTCCGCTGAGCTCCTTTTCTCCAACACGTGTTTCAAGCATTTAAATTTTATTGGAATTTTTAGCTTATTGTATTTACTAAAAACACTAGCTTTTAATCAAAATTGCATAAATAAGAGTATTATGTTCAAAAACCCATTCATATTTTGAAATTATTTTGGAAAAAAATGCTATACGGAGGGGGTTTGAATAATGATTTTTATCTATAGTCTGCTAGAAAAATACTTTTGACGCCTTAATTATTGTAATTGTTATGAAGAATGACTTAAGGGATGACTGTAATTTAAAAACTCTGAAAAAACGTTTTTTTTTTTTTAGAGTTTTGGTTTATTTGTCAAAGGTTTTCTCCTGGCAGTATGACTATACTAATTTTTATAACAAATGCATATTGATATACTATAAGAAAATTCGTATACATAATGTATTTTTATACAATTTATTTTATTGTTTTGAAGTATACAGTGACCATAAAAGTACTTATACCGCATTTTTATATGCCTTTATAAAACAGTTTCTAATTTTAAAAAATTCTAGAATAAATATACTTTATTTTAAGAATGAAAGCTTTTAGGCCTGTAGGTACGGTGCACCCCTAAAATATTTTGCTATTCAAAACAATAATACTATCATAAAGTTCATCTGACTTTTGCCTATGCGTTTTATAATTAAATATTTTATAGTAAAAATGTTATAATATTCTCTTCTATTATACACACATATTTTAACAAGATTTTTTTTAAAAAATCTGCTTGTAGGAATAGTATTCAATAAGAATACAGACAGCAGTAAAAAATTCTCTAAAACAAGAAAACGGTATGTTCCATAACAATAACTTCGTTTAAATATACGAGCAATAAACTAAAAAACACAAAAACATGCGAAACTATTTTCAATTATTATTTCTTCAACTAACTACACTTTCAATGGACAAAATTTAATTTTTGTAATCATTTTCTATCAGGAAATCCAGAGCACCATGTCTCCCATTCTGATGTTGATAGCAGCCATACTCGCAGTCGTGACCGTGATGAGCGCAGTGGTTTCGGCCCATCACAGAGACGACCACGACAGAGAGCTCATGGAGATGATCACGGCGGGGGTACTGGCTTTACTGCTGCAGAAAAAGGACTAGCCTGCTCATCTTTGCCTTTTTCACTCATCGATGCGCTCTTCTAATATCAACCTGTTTAAAAACTCTTCCGTTTTCATCTCATTTTTGAAAGAAAAAGGATACATCCCTATATATCTGTGTATCTCCTTTCTTCATAAAAAAATCATATTATTTTCATCATTATGTTCAAACTTTGTGTAGTTCTAGTTTGTCTATCCGCTATTACAATTTGTGTTTCGGCAGTCTAATCATTGTATTGTTTTACAGTGCCAAATAATGAAAATTTCCTTTTACAGTTCTTCCGTAAAATGAAAATTGTCATGCAATTAAATATTTCATGAAATAAATACTTTATTTTTTAAAAAAATCTTTTTGTTATTAATGTTTGATTATTAATGTTCCAGCTTAAATTTTAAAATCTGTCTTTATACCTTCTCTACTTACCCTTCTAGAAATACTACTGAAAAATAAATTTTTTTTGGACTAAACATAACTTTTAAATCCTTAAAAACATATTTTGATGTGACTAAAAAGCCATTTCATTCCCAATATTTATTATAAAAGTTATTTTTTTTTGTTTCTCCACTGCAAACGTCTTGGAGATTTAAGATATCTAACAAGCTATTGTATCTAGTTTTATTGAAACACGTAAGAACAATAGCTAATGGTAGTATGTTAGTGAAGTTAAACTCTGCAGTTTCAAGTCCAATCGTGAAATTCTTTAGCTACGGAACCAGCCGAGCATAGTACGAGAGTGAACGAGTCAATGAAAGGATTTGTGTGTAAAAAGAGGATCTCAGCAGTTCATAAAGATATGGCCGTTACTCCACTGTTGCAGTCCACAATCACCATTTGTCTGGATGAATATTTCGGCCTTGTTAGATCTTCTGTAAAAGAAAATAAACAGATGTTTAAAGTTAAACTGTTTAAACAGTTTTAGTGCTTGCAATCTTTAGGATATTAAGTTATGTAAAAAAAATCTTAAACATCAGCTAGCAACAATAAAACTAATAACTATATAAAAATATACAGTCTAAAGAAGTACAGGGTGATAAAAAAATTTCTTCCGTTAAATGTTGAAAATTTAATGATATAGACTTATTTTGTCGGTATCTCGAGTGTGAGAGTTAGACTCCGGTGTGTCATCCAGGTGGCTTACTAATAGGCTTACCTTATTATTAACTAATATTTGAATGAGTCATATTGTATGCAAGACCTTGTTAATTAGAAAATTTTGCCAATCACAGCTAGGTATGGGCGGATTTAGGAGGAGGACTCTGGGATGGAAGGCTAGATATTTTTTAGGGGAAGAATGCTTACCTAGACTGTATCGAAAACACAAATGTTACAATTGTATATCCTGAAAAAAACATATGGAGAGACATTGGTCCTTCCTACCCCATCCCCTTCCCGTAAATCTGCCGATGCAGCATATACACCGCGACCGGTACTATACTGATCATGAAGCGACACCAGTCTCTTAGACTCTAAAAAACATATTAGTCAGGTGCCAAGTCTAAAAGTGCGAAATCGCGTATATAGAAAATTTTTTGATGGTTTCTGATAGAGTTAATAGTGTATATTTCAAAACCGGTTGATGCCACACTGCAAGTGTTGAGCATTTTTTTTAATTAAAATTTTTTAAAAATGGCCCGAAAAAAATTTCAAAAAATCAAATAATAGTAATCGAGACTTATGATACATGTGTACTGACTTTTTTTCAGTGCTGAATTATTGAAAAAATTAGTGCAGTGAAGAAAAGTGCAGTGAAAAATTATTTGAAAAATTGGATATTTGAAAAAAATAAAACATCGCTCGCCTGACTATATGTCGCAGTATGATGATAGCCTCCACTTACTGAGAAAACAGGCTGTTGGCGTGGGAGAAGGGGTCCAGTATCCTCTTGCTGAAGAACAGCGGCAGGGGAAGCACTATGGGCAGGACGACGAGCTTCCTCTTGTTGGGGGAGATACGGTTGAGCAACAGGTAGCTGAGCAGTTGCTTGCTGATGAAGTGCGAGGAGGCGACGCACACTACCGCCAGCAACAACACTATGTGAGGGAGGCGCATTTTTATTGCTCGATGGAGAGTCCGAGGGATATCTATGGGGTAAAAGGCGATATTAAACTAGATTTTAGGTTTCTAGAACACGGTTTACGCAATTTTAGCTCAAAAGAGTTTCTCATTTTTTACAGTACTACTCAAATCAAAAGGAATAAATTAAAACGAATCCAATAAATACTTAATACCGAAATAATTAATTACAGGAGAGAAAGTTATGATTATTTTTAAAAAATGAAGTATATTCGAAATTTCAAAACCTTTAAAACTCTTGTTAAGAATGTTAGTGAACACAGTACATGATATATTTGTGTTCCATCGCATTTTTGTCAATTCTTTTGCCGAGTAGATTGGTTAGATGGAACTGGACTAAAAAAATGCATTTAACTTTTACTGTTGGAAACAAAATTATTCACTTTATCTCAAAAACGGTCATTTCTATCCTGAAATTCTGCATATCTTAAAGAAAACTTTCAGAATAGAATACTGCCCTGCCCTTTCAAAATAATTTAAGATAAACAAATGAAGTTATTTTGTGTACAGGTATACAAATTTTATATTGACCATGAAGACACCCCCTTATCTTAATTGGCGAGGATTCCCCAACAGGCAAAAGTGGAGCTCACACTCTTTCTCAAAAATTTTACTTTGCCATAAAGAGGAAAACCCGTAATTTTCATATACCAGTGGATCCCAAAGTGGTTGCCGTGAAGCAATGTCAAGGATACCCGTGCCACCAAAAGCTCAGGATGTGATCCGAAGGATTTTTAGAACCTCTGAAAGATAATCCACACTTTTAGAAAAAAAAACTATAAGTAATAGTAAAACCTTAGAGACTTCATACCTGGACAAATATTTTCAATCAAATTATAGGTTTTTCTAACCACAACTAATTTATTCTTATGCGTCATCTGAAGAGAAATAAGTAATACTTCAATGGACTCTAACCGTCTGACGTCACACGGAACCAACACGTGACCTACTGAGCTTGCGATTGGTTACCACAGATACTATACTAGTAGATCTACTAGTGCAGTATCTGTGGTAACCAATTGCAAGCTCAGTTTTAGGTCACGTGTTGGTTCCGTGAAGTCTCGAACCAGATAGGCGGTTAGAGTCCATTAAATCTGAACTAGTAATTTTTTTATAAATCCAATAGAGTATTTTCAATCACATGACTCTGCCTAACAACGGCCTTAGCAACGTTGTTTATTCGCCAAGTGACGTCATGTGCGAATGCTGCTATTGGATACTTTTATGTCCCGCCCCTAACAACAGCCTTAGCAACGTTGATTTTGTCCTCCAAGTGACGTCATGTGCGAATGCTCTATATGCCTACTATCCTGTTGCGATAAATCTAGTAAAACGTCAAAACTTTGAAGTTTGATAATTTCAAAGTAGATTTTCTTCACGCTCTTTAGAAGACGTTTTGCCTGTGTTGGTAAAAATATGAAAACAGTTATATTAGTCATTATCAGGCCACAAGCTAGATTTTTGAACCATGGGAAAGGACCCGAAACTATTCCTACGCCCCATGCATATTTAACAGGTTCAATGTAGCTTTTAAATTCATTTTAGGTAGGCATCTTGATGAACTTAATAGTGTACCAGGGTGGTCATAAAATAACGACCCTACTTTAAAATTATCTACAGACGAAACTATTGGTCCAAAAAAATCTGAAATTAAGGTGTTTGCTGCAACAAGGAGTAACTCCAAAATCAGAATTCCCATCAAAAGGCGCCATCTTGGCGTCAGCCAGAGTTGGTCGCCAAGGTGGTGCTGTTTTAGGGCCTTGTATAACAGGGTTGATGGCTATTATAGTCACCCTTTTTTAGCCCAAAATAGTTCTAGGATTAGAAAAGTTAACGTTTGGCACATAAGGTAATCGTGAAAAATCTGGACTAATTGAATAAGATTTGCGCTAGTAATTCGAACTTACCCCCAAAAGGGGTTTCCTCAACTTCGCAGATCTAAAAAAATTAAGTAGTATTTGGAGATTTACTTTTAGATCATTCGAAACAAAATTTTTAAACATAATATTCAGGTTTAAGAAATCAAATTCACTTGAATAAAAAAATGTCATTCCCAGTTATCGCCCCTTTTTTAAAGATTAAAAATATTATCTCGTTAAAATAGTATTCTGATACTAATGAGTTTTCCCAAGTTTGTCTGATTTCTTTTTTTGTTGTGCCGTCACTTTTGTAAATTCAAGTATTGGTGGGTTTAGATCGTGATTTTTCACGATGACTACGTGTAGCATGTTATATTTATGGATGTCGATAGAGAATGTGTTCACAATGATTTAAAACTCTAGATGAACGCAATTGTTAGGGAGGTTTTCATGTAAGATTCAAGATAAACAAAAAAAAAAAAAAAAAATAGAAAGAAATATTAAGTACCATAGTTTTTTGTTTTTCCTGAAAATTTGTATCCGAAGGAGAATTCATGATTTTACTGTTTGCTCCTCAAATGTTTGTGATGTTAATTTTTTTAAATTGAATTTTTCGGAAGCTCAATTGAATTTGTTTGAATTGAATAACTTAATTTTTTCAGCTCTTTTGCTGTTTTTTTTAAGTTTAAAAAGCTGGATTTATTTTTTCATACAACAAATTATTATTTTTTGAAATTCATAGTATTTCAGTTTTTTCTCTAAATAATTTACACATTTAAATACTTTAGTATTTTTAACTTGTAGAAATATGAGAAATCACCTAAAATAATGTACCAGATGCTAAATCGCCTAAACTTATGGTAAAAGTCATCTAACTTAAATCCCATGTAGATTTGAATAACTTATTTCAGAAACATGTCAAACGCCACTTTTCTTGTTTTGAGATAAACCAGAAAAACTGTATAGAAGCTCACTACATTTTTATGAAGGTGTTTAGTAATTTTTTTCTTAAAGTAGACCTCATTTGGGTATTTTATAGACAAAAATAATTTTTTTAACATTTTTATTCTTTGCCTAAAAAATTATTGAAATTTTTGCATTTGACAGGTTTCTGCAATAAACAGAGTATTCAGGTCTATTTTCATAGCTTAAGTCAAATTCTTTTTAGGATTTGGTAATAAAAGTGGGAATATTAGTTGAAAATAGAATTTCCATACTAAATACTAACCCATAAAATTATTATAGAGTTCTTATTTTTTTTCTCTTTTGGTTATTAGATGTACAAATACTTAGTTTTATAAATTATTTCAACTCTAGACTCAAAAATAGTGGTCAGCCAATTCAAAATGTTAATATAGACATCTTTGAAGTCAATTAGATAGTTGTTTAGAAGTAAATTTGTGGACAGTAAAATATTTTTGCTTTAAGAGCCTACAAAATTAGTTAATTAGTTCAGTATTATGTCTGGGGTATAGATTTGATGCCCACTTTTAATAAAGTGATTCATGAATCCAAAATATCAATCACATGGATGTAATAAATGGCCACAAGCATGGAAATTTTAAATACATAGGTACCAAAACGTCCTTAGTCTTGAGATTCGTACAAAAACTTTAAAAATATGGGTTTTACTATGGCTTGATGGACCTAACATCTAAAGAATGACTTTTCCAATAGCATATAGTTTTTGTATGCGATTAAATAACAAACTGCAGCCCCAAACAAGCTGTAGATGAGACGGAGAGATCAAGCACACATACCGGAAAATATATGTAACCAAAAAACCAAACCAAACCTAGATGAGACGGCATGAGCGAAATTCCCCGCAATAGACGACATTAGTGTGACGTCACTTGCTTGTTTGGAAACGTTGATTCTATCCGTGATTGGTTCCGTGCATGATTGGAGGTAAATCCGTACGGAACCAATCACGGATGGAATCTACGTTTCCAAACAAGCAAGTGACGTTATGACTAATGTCGTCTATTTAAGTGCAGAAACCTGTCAAGCGACGTCGTTTGACATGTTTCTGCACTAAAGCTGAAATTTAACATGCTGGAAAACTATTTTAAAATTCCGTTATTTTTATTATTCTTACACTAAAATGTGCGTTTACCCCTACAGAATCATATGGCACCAATAACTCATTTTTGAAAAAATTGGCGTTTGACATGTTTCTGAAATAAGTGATTCATTTTAATCCATTGTATTTTTCAAAAAAATAATTAGGTTTTTATCTTTTTTGAAATACGTTATATAATTCAAATGACGACAAAAGTCCTACATCATAAAAAATTTATCATTTTATTAAAACTACTTCATACAATAATCGCATATTAACATATTTTATTCACTTGAACATCATAATTTAGACACAGCATCTGTAAAACGCTATATGCTTAAAATCTCAATTAAATAAAATTATCTGTTCATTTAAAAAGTTTCGCTGTAATAAATTGAAAATGGATGCATAAAACCACACATACAATAATTGCTCTATCCAAGTTTAACACGCTCTTAATATAATTTAATGGTTTGTAAATTAAACTTTTCGTCAAATCATTAACTTTGGTAAAAATATCTTATAAAAAGTGAAATCGCTAAGTACACCACCATTAGACCGTACAGATTAATTAACAGTACTACTAACAGATAAGAGTAGTTTTGGTCCCTTTTAATAATAATTCATCATTTTCGTCCACGCAAGATTATTTGCCTTTCTCTTGATCACCTGCCTCAGTACGGTTTTTCCATTCCTCCTTTGATCTCAACTTTATCACTTGACTGTCCCTTATTCATATTTTCCTCTCCCATAACCTCTTCGGCCTTGTAATGACATTCAAAGACAAAAACTTTTTGTGCTTTGCAAGGATCTACGATGGGTTCTCTGTTGATATTCTCATTACATATAATATTAGTCTCTGACTGGATTTTGAGTTACTTTTGGACGCTGTATTAATACCACGCGACTGTCGCTTATTTTTCTCTTCCTTTACCTTTATGGGTGAATACGGCTTACATTTAACAATAGGTTCCCTGCAGTATTTCCCATAATCACATGTATTACTTTTCTTGGTCTTTGATTTCCCTTATAGTACGGGAACCAGTGACATATGTAGTTTTGTCACCCATTTCCTCTCAAGCGAATATTGGTGGAATGCTTCAGGGAGTTGTATCATAAAGCCTGGTGAACGTCAGCTGCTTGTCCGTGGGTGGGTTGAGCGGTGGTAGCGTACACGTAAAAAAAATTCAGTCATTTCCTCCCGGCTAAAAATTTTATACATTATAGTTGACCCAATATTAGATAAAAAGAATGCGTCAGCTGGCTGTAGGGCGGTGGAATAGACGTCAGCTGCTCGTTTGAAAATTTGGAGCGTCCTCCTCGAAGATTCATATCAAGGGAAATGGGCGAGTAGTGGAACGAAGTGGAAACCCGGTCGTTCCCGTTCTTTTTTACCAGCATAATGGAAGCGACCGGGTTTCCACTTATTTCCACTACTCGCCCATTTCCCTTGATATGAATCTTTGAGGAGGACGCTCCAAATGTTCAAACGAGCAGCTGACGTTTATTCCACCGCCCTACAGCCAGCTGACGCGTTTTTTTCTTCTAAGATATTGGGTCAACTATAATGTATCAAATTTTTAGCCGGGAGGAAATGATTGAATTTTTTTAAGTGTTTGGTGACTACCATAGTTCAACCAACCCACGGACAAGCAGCTGACGTTCACATGGCTTTATGATACAACTCCCTGAAGCATTCCACCAATTATCGCTTGAGAGGAAATGGGTGACAAAAATATGTCACTGACTCCCGTACTATTAAACCTTCCTGCATCATGACTTGACTCCCATGTGTTTTCATCATTGTCGACCTTTTCGGCATCCAAAGGACTATTAACGTTAGATTCTTCGCAGGTCTTCCACTCACCGTCAGTATGATTGTTGTCAGTCTGGGATTCAGTTTCAAATTCAAACACTCCTATATAATCTGACTGTCTTGTATTTTTCCCCTTTCCCAGACATTTTGACATTATCATAATATCTCTCGACGGTAGGTTCTGTGGGGGGTCTTCTCGTGAGTTCTTGTTGAGCTCGTCTCAGTCTTTTTCTCAGTTTCAACTTTAGTCTTACTCGACTGTCGCGTATTTTTCTTTTCCTTAACATTTATGGGTAAATATGGCTTACATTTAACAATGGGTTCTCTGCAGGTTTTCCCATAATCACCTGTAATACTTTTCTTGGTCCTATATTTTGTTTTAACCTTAGACCATCCTACATCACTTGGCTCCTCTGTGTTTTCATCATCGTCGACCTTTTCGGCATCCAAACGACTCTTGACGTTGGATTCTTTGCAGGTCTTCTTAACTATGGCAGCAAAGGAGGGTTTGATCTCCCCGCAGTTACTGTACACATCATCTCTTGTACCCGACCCGGAATTCGTTACGACTTTTGATCCTTCTTTCGTAATATGTTCTGCATCACATTGATCCTCGACGATGAGTATTCTGCACGTCTTCCCTTGACCACCAGTACGGTTGCAGGTCTTCTTAACTATGGCAGCAAAGGAGGGTTTGATCTCCCCGCAGTTACTGTACGCATCATCTCTTGTACCCGACCCGGAATTCGTTACTACTTTTGATCCTTCTTTCATAATATGTTCTGCATCACATTGATCCTCGACGATGAGTATTCTGTACGTCTTCCCTTGACCACCAGTAAGGTTTCTGTGTGTCCTAAATTCAATCTTGGACCCATCCATATCACTTGGCTTTTTCTCTTTCGTATTGAAATTACTTTCGTAAATGGATTCTATACTGGCCTCCTCATTACCACCAGCATTGTTTCTTTTCTTCCAAAATCTTTTATCACTTGACGTGACACTTTCCTCTTTCGTAACTTTTTCTACCAGGGAATCGCACTCGACGATGTGTTCTCCACAGGACTGATCTACATAATTACTTGCACTTTCCCTTGATTCAATATTAATCTCTCCTTCATCCCTCGACTCTCTCGCATTTTCCTCTTCCTCAACCTTTTCTGTACTGTAACTATATTCAACGATGGGTTCACTACAAGTGTTCCCATGATCTACATTATCATTTGTCTCAAATGTTCCCCACTTACCCCAAAATGTTTCATCTTCCTTATAGTTTTCCCTATTACTGGGCTGCCTTTCTCTGCCCCTTTCAAATAATTTGATGTTCGTCGTCGCTCTTTCTAGCTCTGTCACATTGGGGTAGAACGTCGCAAGATCCTGGTTTCTCCTCTGCTCGGCATTTTTCAAAGATCCTAATGGAGGCATCATAACGGGCGAGTGATGAACGAAACTTTCATCCCCGCTGGTTAAAAATGCTGCACCTTCCCTAGATTCAATATCAATCGCTCCTTCATCCCTCGACTCTCTCGCATTTTCCTCTTCCTCAACCTTTTCTGTACTGTAACTATATTCAACGATGGGTTCACTACAAGTGTTCCCATGATCTACATTATCATTTGTCTCAAATGTTCCCCACTTACCCCAAAATGTTTCATCTTCCTTATAGTTTTCCCTATTACTGGGCTGCCTTTCTCTGCCCCTTTCAAATAATTTGATGTTCGTCGTCGCTCTTTCTAGCTCTGTCACATTGGGGTAGAACGTCGCAAGATCCTGGTTTCTCCTCTGCTCGGCATTTTTCAAAGATCCTAATGGAGGCATCATAACGGGCGAGTGATGAACGAAACTTTCATCCCCGCTGGTTAAAAATGCTGCACCTTCCCTAGATTCAATATCAATCGCTCCTTCATCCCTCGACTCTCTCGCATTTTCCTCTTCCTCAACCTTTTCTGTACTGTAACTATATTCAACGATGGGTTCACTACAAGTGTTCCCATGATCTACATTATCATTTGTCTCAAATGTTCCCCACTTACCCCAAAATGTTTCATCTTCCTTATAGTTTTCCCTATTACTGGGCTGCCTTTCTCTGCCCCTTTCAAATAATTTGATGTTCGTCGTCGCTCTTTCTAGCTCTGTCACATTGGGGTAGAACGTCGCAAGATCCTGGTTTCTCCTCTGCTCGGCATTTTTCAAAGATCCTAATGGAGGCATTATAACGGGCGAGTGATGAACGAACCTTTCATCCCCGCTGGTTAAAAATGCTGCACCTTCCCTAGATTCAATATCAATCGCTCCTTCATCCCTCGACTCTCTTGTATTTTCCTCTTCTTCAACCTTTTTTGTACTGTAACCATATTCAACGATGGGTTCACTACAAGTGTTCCCATGATCTACATTATCATTTGTATCAAATGTTCCCCACTTACCCCAAAATGTTTCATCTTCCTTATAGTTTTCCCTATTACTGGGCTGCCTTTCTCTGCCCCTTTCAAATAATTTGATGTTCGTCGTCGCTCTTTCTAGCTCTGTCACATTGGGGTAGAACGTCGCAAGATCCTGGTTTCTCCTCTGCTCGGCATTTTTCAAAGATCCTAATGGAGGCATTATAACGGGCGAGTGATGAACGAACCTTTCATCCCCGCTGGTTAAAAATGCTGCACCTTCCCTAGATTCAATATCAATCGCTCCTTCATCCCTCGACTCTCTTGTATTTTCCTCTTCTTCAACCTTTTTTGTACTGTAACCATATTCAACGATGGGTTCACTACAAGTGTTCCCATGATCTACATTATCATTTGTATCAAATGTTCCCCACTTACCCCAAAATGTTTCATCTTCCTTATAGTTTTCCCTATTACTGGGCTGCCTTTCTCTGCCCCTTTCAAATAATTTGATGTTCGTCGTCGCTCTTTCTAGCTCTGTCACATTGGGGTAGAACGTCGCAAGATCCTGGTTTCTCCTCTGCTCGGCATTTTTCAAAGATCCTAATGGAGGCATCATAACGGGCGAGTGATGAACGAAACTTTCATCCCCGCTGGTTAAAAATGCTGCACCTTCCCTAGATTCAATATCAATCGCTCCTTCATCCCTCGACTCTCTCGCATTTTCCTCTTCCTCAACCTTTTCTGTATTGTAACCATATTCAACGATGGGTTCTCTACAAGTGTTCCCATGATCTACATTATCATTTGCCTCAAATGTTCCCCACTTACCCCAAAATGTTTCATCTTCCTTATAGTTTTCCCTATTACTGGGCTGCCTTTCTCTGCCCCTTTCAAATAATTTAATGTTCGTCGACGCTCTTTTTAGCTCCGTTACATTGTGGTAGAACGTCGCGAGATCCTGGCTTCTCCTCTGCTGGGCATTTTTCAAAGATTCTAATGGAGGCATCAGAACGGATGAGTTTAACCCTCTCGGATGAACGAACCTTTCATCACCGCTGGTTAAAAATTGCATTAAACTACGCGTCAGGTACTCATTGTTCCCAATACACTTCAACGCTATTCTTTTAATGGCTGGAATTCGGTCCGCGTCGACGAGCTTTCCTTCGTTCACCTTTCGGAAATAATCGTCTATCGAAACGAGCAGGAGATTGTGACTCTCCTGATCGAGGGCCTCAAGCATTTCCAAAAAGAATTCCAATCTCTTTTCAGATCCGTAAATAAATCCGATTGAGAAAAATCGGAACAACCTTTTAGTCAGATTGCGGTGGTGTCTAACTACGAAATGCAGACTCGTAATCAATTCTAATATCCTATTACTGAGAATGCTCCTAGCTAGAGAGCAATGTTCCGCTTCAGTAATTTTCACCATAAGATTCAAAGCGCAAACATACTCAAAATAGGGGAGGTTTTCATATGCGTCTATAACAAAACAAATTTCTTCAGTTAAACGTACCCCAGGGGTTGTTGAGCATATTGTAGAAAGCATAAGCGTGAGTGTACGACTATGTCTTATCCAATAGAATATACGTATAAACCTTCGATTCAAATTCACCACGTTAACGTCGCTTCCAATTGCACGTAAATCGTGAATCAAACGTATCTTGCGATTTTCGGAGATGGTGGTTTTCATAACTTCGTTTTGAAACTCTGTCATCCAATCGTCCGGAACTAAACGACTCATGGTGAGGATCTTTCTTCTAAAAAGGTTGGTCAGGATGGGTTTCTTCAAAATTGAAGGAGGATTAAGCTGAAGGCCCTTGAGCTGAAGGAGAGTGGAGGTATTTGCTTACTATACAGATGCCGCTTCACATTTTTCTTCCTTTATACTTGGCCAAAAGAGGGCTGCTGAGCAGCCTGGTCGGTTTACACGCTGCCAACCACGCTAGCAGTCTGCGCACTGTATCAGCCGTCGGTTCGATTCCGGCCTTTGCCCTGGGTGTACTTTCCCTCTCTGTGTCAGTAAAAATTCTGTTGTGTCTGTCTTTCTTGACGAAGGTTTATAAGCGGATCCTTGAGATCAAGCACACAGACCGGAAAATGTATGTACCCACAATCCAATCCAATATTGGCCAAAAGATCTAAATCACAGAGTACTAGAACAGAGAGTTCAACGCCATAGGTGATCACGGAAATCGAAAAGGCATGGAATATTATAAAAGTCAGGCTCTATTTTGGCTCTGGGATCACGTCACGTCAGGAGAGACTGAAAAAAACCTTGATCCTCCAATAGCCCCCCCCCCACCGAAGGGACAGATTGAATGAACACGTCACAACCAATCACAGCTTTGACCACCAAAATGTATACTGCCTTCCTCTGTGCAATCATTGAATTTCCCGTGCTGGCCTCTACCTTGTACGGATATTTCTCTGTGATCTAAATAACAGAGTAGTACCAGAAGAGAGGGTCTATGGTTATAGGCGATAATCAGGGAGGCCCATCTGAATTGACCTCAATAGCAGCTGACCGGGTTGTCTGTCTCGATGACGTGCTAAAGCTTCCAATAGCCTATCAGGCTTGCTTATAGGGGGATCCCAAGTCTCAATAAGGAAAAATTTAAAAATAAGGAAAATCATGTGAATTGGATAGATCTTCTTTTCTGTCACATAAGCCGGGTCTTACCAGCTAGATTACGAGCCTCTGGGCTGATGCGAGCTTTGCTCGTTACTATTTCACGCTGGGTTGGGTTGGGTTGTGGTTACATATATTTTCGTGTAAGTCTATCTGTTTTAAAAGCTCTAAAATCAGTAAATCCAAAATCATCTAAAATTATAATCCAACTCGATAATATCATAAATGACTCTCTAAAAGAAAATAATAAAAAAAATCGACATTATATGGACACCAAGCCACAAAGGCATACAAGAAAATGAAGAGGCAGACCAAGCAGCTAGTAACGCTCCCATAGACATAATCAGAGATGTTATTTCTCCAGAAGACCTCGTAAAAGAGATAACTAGGAAAATTTTAAAAGAAAATGAAGGAACTTGGGAGTCAAGCAAATATTGCAATAGTTTTCGACACATGAATGGATTGACTCAAAAAGATAAACTTTTAGCCCCAAATAGAAAATCAGATGTCCTAATAGCCAGACTACGTACAAAGACCCTACCCACAAAAGCAACACTTTTCAAAATTAACATTTCACCAGACCCATTATGTCCGATATGCAAAGAATATGACTCAAATGACCATTTATTATTAACATGTAAAAAATACACTTCTCAAAGAAACAAATTAATGAAAGACATCAATTCAACATCTTCCGACTTCTCAGAAATATTAGAAATAACAAAAAATAACAAAATCAGGAAAATCGTAGCACTATCCTCCTTTCTGAACTCCATAGAAATATGAAAAAGAAGTAAATAAATAAAGAAAGAAGAATAATAACTAAATAAATAAGAACAAAGAAGAAAATGAGGAAGAAGACGAAGCGGCTCTTCGGAGTGAGCAAAAGTCTCCATTCCATTTCCAAACCCGGTCGCTTCCATTATGCTGGTAAAAAAGAACGGGAACGACCGGGTTTCCACTTCGTTCCACTACTCGCCCATTTCCCTTGATATGAATCTTTGAGGAGGACGCTCCAAATGTTCAAACGAGCAGCTGACGTTTATTCCACCGCCCTACAGCCAGCTGACGCGTTTTTTTCTTCTAAGATATTGGGTCAACTATAATGTATCAAATTTTTAGACAATTTAGTGAGCAAAAGTCTCCATTCCATTTGACTTGACTTGAACAGGGTTCAACTGATACATTAGCGGTGATTTTTAAAAATTAGCTATCAGCAGCCAATGTTAACTGGTGAAAAAAATTATCATATCGGTCGAAAAAACATCTAAATGTCGATTATTATGTCAATTTATGAACAACATCAAGCAATTGACACCAAGGGGAAAATAAGCGTGCTTTTGCTTCATCTTGATCAAAATTAATTTTTAGTTGAAAATTGTTTTATCTGTGACAAAACGTATATTTCCCTAGAAGACAGACAGAAACAAATACCTTCCAGTCTTTTAAATAGCAATCTTATAGATTTTCCTGATTGTAATTAATAAATTCAGTGAATCTTGAATATTTTTACGTTAATAAGTTTTTTAGATTTTACATGTGTTTCTTTGAGCACGCTCACCCATAAATTCAGCTTCTTCTCATATTTTGATTGTAATGTGAAAAAAACTCCTGTAGATGGGACCGGTGATGCTCATTTCACATTGCTTTATTTAAAGGGTTACTCATCATAAAATCAGTATGTTTATGGGTTTTTTATTAAAGAGTGAGAAAAATTACTTGTTGAAAATGGGAATTTTTAAACAATCGGCTTCGGCCATGCCATCAGTAAAACCCTACAATTTAGAGATGCTGATAACTATCATTTCCTACTTCGTAAATTCTTTCAAAACAGAATACTTACTTTGAATTATAACACTATTAAATTTCATTTCATAATGAACTAAAATATTTTAATGGCTCTCAATTTTGAGCACAGTAATTTTGTTTCTTTGCACCTTTTAAACTTTACAAAAAAGTCAAAGAGAAGAACTTAGATTACTAAAAATAGCCACATGTTCTAACCACAGAACTAGAATGTTGTACCAGTGGGATTTTAAAAGAATTTAATTTTTGCAAGCACCAAGAACCCAACCCAATCAATCAACCAAATTTCCTTATACGTGGCCAGTGCTTTCAAGCGGTACGATCTGAAAACTTCCAGTAACGTCGGCTTCTTTGATCTTTTGGGAAGTGACCAAGCCTGATATAACACAGTTAACAGATCCAGTTTACCCTTGAACTGGTTGGCGACTTTATAGAGCATTTTCAATCACATGACTCGGACCTAACAACGGCCTTAGCAACAGAAGATGTTACAGTTTTTTGCCCTACAGAGGTTAACAGTTACAGAAAATGACTAGCCGTGGAATTCTTCTATTGGAGCATTTGCAATCACGTGATCCCATACCTAAAAACCACCTTAGCAACAGATAAACAACGGCCTTAGCAACAGTTAAAAGCCCTACAGAAAGTACACAGTTAAAAGAAAATAACCGGTTGTGACGTCACCTGAAAACACTCTATTGGCACCCGCCGTTGGCTACCAAGACTAGTTTCCTGGCTACTAGTCCATAAAAATAAAAATTTTGTTTCATACATTTCTCCTCGAAAAGAGCGATAGCGTGCCAAATGTTACCTGTGGCAACCAAACAATCACTTTGATTTTTTAAAATGTATTTTCTGATAAAAATAATTATTAACAAAATAAAGAACATCAATTCGTGTTCGGAATGAATTGTTGAAATTGTTTTTATATAGTTTTCGCTTTGATTTTTGTGCAATAAAAAGAGTTTTAGGCGGATGAATTAGCATTACAGTCTATGGAGATTCATGCATTTTGTAACTAAAATGGAGGCGAAAAGTTCATTGTCCAGTCTCTCTATATATAGGGTCTCTAACTTCAATTAAACCTGTACCGGTAATTTTTTTCTAAATTCAATATGCCTAGTATCCTGTTGCGGTAAATCTAGTAAACCTTCAAAACTTTGAAGTTCGATAGTTTCAAAGTAGATTTTCTTCACGCTCTTTAAAAGACGTTTTGCCTGTGTTGGTAAAAGTATTAACTGAAAACAATGGGGCAAATTGAAATAAATTTCTAATTTAAAAATGGAATGCTTTGAAGGAACGTGACATATTATTGGCTCATCTAGGGTTGGAAATCTTTCTATCAAGACCGAGTTTGTAAAAATCGGCTCAGGGGTTCGGGCTGGCGGCCGGACGAACGGAACTTCCTCATAGAGTTAACATGGGGACAAAACGAAAAAAAAAAGTTTAATTTTAAAATGGAAGGTTTTGGATGAACGTGACACATTATTGGCTCATCTATGGGTGGAAATCTTTCGTTTAAGACCGAATTTGTCCAAATCGGTTCAGGGGTTCAAGCTGGCGGCCGGCGGAAATCTCCCTCATAGAGTTAACATGGGAGCAAACCGAAAAAAAAATCTGCATAATTTAAAAATGGAAGGTTTTGGAGGAACGTGTTATATTATTGGCTCATCTAGGGGTGGAAAGCTTTCAATCAAGACCGAGTTTGTCCAAATCAGTACGGGGTTGCGGCCTGGCGGCCGGCCAAAAGAAAAACCTAATTATTTTAATATACGTATCACGTATAAGATAAGTTTTAAGTACATCTCTATCAATCCTTTACGTTTCAAACTACAAACCGCATCTATAGAGATCAGTGGTCTCCCATTTATTCTATAGCTCAGGGTATAAATATCTTGGGGGAGACTTGGGGGGGGGCGGGGAACTTAAATATGAACTAAATCTAAATCCTTATTACAGTTAGAGAAAAACATTTAATGGACTTAGGGAATTATATCTGGCACATTGTAGTTTAGGAGAAGAGCATAAAATAGCTTTTAGTACAGGACGAAAAGTATTTATACCACCATCTATGTATATCATAATACAAATATTTATAGAATAATATGTTTGATAAATATTATAGGACTGGAAGAGCCTGAAAAAGTTAGTGTTTCCCAACGGGTGGCTGGGGAGGCACGACATGGAAAAATTACTAATGAAAAAATGAACCAAATATTTATTTTTGGAAACTACTAGTATCGGTTTATTATAGTATGTATGACTTCGCATCCTGCTTCATTAGACAAAATTACGAATTACGCGTGAGTGATTCTCGAATAGGCATTCCGCGTTTACAGAGCGGAACCAGAAGTTCCCAACACGCAAGTGGGTCTCGCTTTCCAACGATGCTTCCTAATTTATTTCATAGAAGAGGTGGAAAATTATTATTTCGTGCAGTTTCCTATTATGGAACATTGTAACTCTTTTCTGTTAGTTTGTATGAGAAAATGTAGTTTTATTGAATACCGGAGGAGTATGCGTGCGTCATTTTCACCGTAATGGGCAACGAATTTGATAACATACCTGCGTTGAATTAACTATTTTTCAAGATATTTCTGTATTTTTTGTAACGGTCTTTTCGGTGGAAATATGCTATTAGGTTCAAAAATACATAAAAACTGTAACAGAAATATATGATCTGTATTTTTATAGAAGGTCATGTCAAAAAAAAATCATTCAAAATTATTATTTGTAGTTAAATGTGTGTTAACCACAGCTCTAAAATTAAAGTTAAAATAATGGATAAAAATAAATGACTATTTCAATGAAACTTATTAATACTGCTATATAATATCTGTGTGTATGCAAATGATGACATTCGTTACTTTCTAAAAAGTAGTTTTTGAAATTTTTTTATTGATTACTTTATTCTAAAAAAATATGTTACAGTTAAAATTGGATAAAGAAATCTCGAATATTTATTTAGGCTTAAAAATGAGACGGTTGAGATCATGTGATGGGAAATGATGAGGAAATTACATACAGTTAATAAAATCAAACTACATAAGAAGAAAGAGATTGTTAATGCAGTAAAAAGAAGAAACACCAATAGAGATTAGTTATTTAAACTTAAAGAGAAATTATACTTTCTTTTTTCGCTGAAATTTTTAAAGTTAGTATGATTTCTACTGTTTACCAAGATTTTCTTTGGGAGAAAAGTGAGAAGAAAAGATTAGTTTAATGTAGCCTACTAAAACATTTTAACCCGAAAAATAAATTGAGTATATTTTGATGTAGTAAGTAGTGGGTGTTTATTCAGAGCCATAATCTAATAATATTAGATTATTAGTTGGACTAGAAAACCCCCAAGAAAGCTTACAAAACTAAACGTTAAATATATTTCAGTTCAGAAGGAATCTAATTCAGGAAAAAAGAAAAGTTTCAAAATTTATAGATAGTAAAAGTATGACTATAAAGCAAGTAGTTTACGCGTTTTGAACTAAATTGATATATTTTAAATCTTATCACAAACAAATAGTAGTAAACAAAATCATATTTAATAACTTCATAACACACAAATTGGGAAACTAAAAATGGCAATTCCATGTCTCAAAAGCTACGAAACACTTTTAATTCAATTTTCGGATATCCTATATATTCAGAAGTGCTACTTAAAAATTTTAATCGATTTACATTTCCTTTATTTATCATGATAAAATTGAGCCCCTAAAGCCTTGAAATATATTCAATTAGCTTACTTTTATGGAGATGACTCCCCAAGCTGGTACGAATAACTCACAACACGAAGATGTTTTTGTAACAATAGGCCAACTCCAGTTAGATCACACAAAGCAATACACGGCACCACAGGATCCAGAAGAACAATGACTTTGAAGACACACAATAACTGTGAGTTCCGTGGCAGCTCAGTATCCTGAGGGGGCTGTTGTATGATCGCATAAGGCGGCACGCGACCAATACCACGGGGCACACTTTATGACAGCACGGGCATCGGGACGATGTGGAACACCCATTTGCACGAAGTAAACAAATCCTGCATTCTCATTGATTTCTGCCATCAAGGCCACCGAAAAAAATAATCTGGACATTGAAGAGGTTTGATGAGATGAAAAAAAAAATGGAATTGCTCGTATCGGTTCCACTCTGATGAATGTTATGTAAAGAATGATCCTGTTCACGCTGTTTTGATACTTTTTCGTTTGTTGCGCGTACATTCGATGCCAAAATTAATAGTTTATTTGTAATTTTTTTTTCAATTTATACACGGTAAATAAGAAGGATAAGTTTTCTTCAAAATTATTTACAGAAATCAAATGGTAATCTTACTTTTCAATACTAATTTAGAAAAGAATGAAACAGAGAAAAATCTGTATTATCCAATAATTTATTGTAATAATTGATTTTGTATTGTTTTGTTTTGTTGTAATAGGATCTTATTACTTACTTCTGTAAGCCCCGTGCAATACATTGTGGTGCACGGGGAGCTTTTTGTTTGTTTATAATAAAAAAAGAAATAATATATATCCAATATAAGTTATTTTTAATTAAATCTCCGAATGAAATTGTTCAAGTAAAATTTAATGATATTAAACTATAGGTATAGGAAGGGAGGGTAAGAGTGCGCAGTCGGGTAAAAGTACGCTGCGGTTTTCTACCCTGTTGGCAACAGTATAAGGGGGAGCAAGTAAGATCACATGGACACATGCATCATAAGCTATCCTCTCAGACTGTCAGTATTATTTTCATACATTCTGTATTTTATTTATCAGGTAAAATATGGTTTCTTTGAGTTGGCATTTAATTTTTCTCCGAAGGAATCTTAATTTTTTTGTAAATAAAGAACTAAAGATCGCTTTCAAAGTGAATACTAATGTGAGGTATTTGATTTTTAACAAACTTCCGATAAAGCCAAGACTTTCTTTTTTTGAAGGTTGATTTTTGAGTCAATAAACTTACGTTCAGTAAATTTTTGAGGCTCTAGCTTTTAAATTCTCGACTTTATAGCCCAAAATAATTTTTGTGCGTACTCTTACCCTCCCTTCCCCTAAGCAGGCTAGGTAAGTAGGTGTAAGCTATATAAAATACACTAGCCAATCAATCGTAACTTTAATTCTTAAGCTTTCTGATGTAAATTTAACCATCACACATATATTTTGAAGTACCTACATTTTTTACAAATGATCTAAGTACCTACTTTGTAAAAACTCTGACACTGCTTTTTATAAATTCCTTGGCTAAATTAAAATGCAATTGGAATAAAATTATTTCAAGCAAGTAAAGCAAAGTAAAAGCAAGAAAGGTCAATGATTTCATCAAATTTATACTATTAATAGGCATCGACCTATCAATCTATTATTTTTAAGTAAAGTTTTAAAACACATTTCCTGCGTAAAAAAGCTTATGAGACAATTTACTAAATTTACATCCTATCAACTCTTTAATTAAAAACACGAATTGCCTCTCCACATTCAACTCATTACTCTATTATTTCTAAAAAACAACTTAGAATTTTTAAATCTTGGTTTTCTTGAGAGAAAACTTAGATTTCGTTGGAATTTTTTTTATCTTTCTCAATGGAATCGGTTTTTAATTCTTTCATGATTTTTTAATCTTTATAACAATGTTTATTAAAATAAATATAAATATTTCGGAAAATACAAGAAATAAAATTAGCATAACATTAGGAAGCTAAAGGCACATTGACACTGTTCATCCTGAGTCATACACTCCTGTGAATCGTTAGTTTGCATGGAAAAATGAAGGAGTAAAAAGTGAAACGCCAATTCCCTTTTTAGATGATACACTGAGTGTCTATGGAAATTCAGATGTTAAAAATTATAGCATTACGATCTATAGAAATGCTTGTTCTGTCTTCTTCTATTCTGTGCCAGGGACGGCAAATATTTTTGTATTAGAAGGGGAGATGCCCACTGCCCAAGTATATTTTAAAATTCGAAAAGAAGTACCTAAAAGTTTTTAAGAAAATATTGTATTCAACTTGAACAGTTTCAAAGCCGGATATTACTAAATACTTTAGCTCACAACTGAATATTTAAGAAATATTATTTGAAGTTTTAAAAAATCAGCTGCGTCGTCTTTTTTGCCAACAAAATTAGAATAATTTTATTGTTAACATTGAAAAAATTTATTTTTTAAAATTATATGTATTTTCTGAGTTTTGTTCATGAGAAATTCTATTTTTCATACTTTTTAAAAATAACTGTTTATGAATGAACTAAATTAGAGAGTATTCTGTGTTTTGAAAACTCAATAGATGGAAGCACTACTTTGTTCAATCAGGAACAATATTATTATTTTAGAAACTTTTTTTATTAATAGTACTATAATAATTCTATTGATTTACTTCCCATTCATTCTATAGAGTTACAGTGTTTAAGAAATATAGAAATTGTGTATTTTGAAGTTAGGAAAAATATTTATCTATCTTTTTAAATATTATAAACAATTAAAAAATTATATTTTCAATTATTATTAAGTTAATTTTATCTCTTTAGAATATATTTACAGTGATTTTACAAAAGTACCAAGTATGAAATGGTAGACTATAACTGAAATTTAACTAAATTTTTATAAAGTTAATGCTTAAAATATTGTTAGAATTTTAATTTGAATATTTTAAATTTGTAATTTATTATTATTAAATAACTATTAGATATATAAAACATCTTCTAAAGAACTAAAGCTTATGCAGTTTACTACAGTATCTGTTAAATATTAACCTCTAGGTCTAGGTATAGTCCGGTCCAAAGCCTTTCCAAATTTTCCATACCCCCATATAAAACCTGGTGGTCCATGCCCCACCTTGGGGGCAATTTGGTTAAAAATTTTGAAATTGCCCCCCGAGAAATTCATATTGGGCCCCGGTGGGGCGTACGCCCCACGTTGGGAAACTCTGGCCTAGGGTCTAGTCTAGAGCGAATAGAAGTGAATGAAATTCTTCGTTTTAAGGAACTTAACTACTGAATAAAAAACTGTACTACTCAAGAGAGAAGAAAAAGATTTTTTATTCCCAAATAAAAGAATTCTCTTCACACTTAAAGCTTTAAGCACTGAACCTGAATAAGAATATGCTACTAGTTTGTTTCGTATAGGTTTAGTTTCTATTCCTGTCACTAGATGACACTCTCAAAACGTCTCCGCTGAGTCCATTTCAATTTGCAGTAATTTAAAACATGTTCAATGCCTACATTTCTGAACTGCAAAAAATGTACTCTCTATTACAGTTGTTAGAATAGTATTTTTATTCTCCCACTCATTATAAACATTACTTTTATGACAGAAAATAAAATAGTTTTGATCTTATTACTCACAAAAATGAAGAGTACGAACAATGAAACATTAAAGCTTCTAATTTAAAAATGGTTTTCAGGAAGATATTATGCGCTACGTAATAATACGTTTTATTCTAATAGATTTCGAGTTCAGTGTGTATTTATATATTATGACATTAACTGTTTAGGAAGGGCTACTTTTATAATTTTAAAGGAACTTTTTCTAGTGCGTATGATGAATTTGCGTGAATAAGTAGGACTGTACATAATTTCATGTTTATAATACTTAAATACGTTAGATTATATCGTTACTCCCACGCCAAAAACACGAATCTCCTATGTATAACAATAGCAGACGTGTTTTTGGCGTGGTGGTAACGATATCAGGTATCAAGTACATTGAATAACTAATGTGGTATGTATTTTATAAGCGTGTAAAAGCTGGAATGTAGTATTTGAAATTACTTAACCCTTTCAATCCTAAGTCGACCGAAATTACCATTGAATCCAATGAGGAATTTGTACGTACGGTTAAAATGCATGTAATTTAAGATTATTGTTGGGTTCTGTTAGTTCATTAACAGGGTAAAGTTGAACAGTTCTCAAGCTATGGCCACATTTTCAATGTTTCATTCATTATTATTTTTGTAACCTTCGAGATTCAAATATATTGACTTATTTATTTGGTAAAGCCCTCTTTTTGTGCGGCATCCAAACCTTATGACCAGAATATTCCTTTCCAGTCATATTAGTATTTGGAAAAACAAATGAATTTAACAAACACCTCGCTATTTTTTCTTACCAATAATTTTTAAACAACTAAAACATTACTTTTAGGCGAAGCTTTCAAACTCAGCCAAACTAAATAAACACCTAACATTATGCAAGGCATAAAAAATATATTTTTTCATTGAGCTCCCTTGGAAATTCAACTTATATCCGTTACAAAACAACTCGATAACATTGAATGAAAGAAAGAGACGTGTCAGACTGCAAAACACTGTTCTGTTCCATCGATTATACAAACTCCAGTATTTTTGGAAACGGGTTAAAGCTGTCTGAACCACACACCTGACCTTAAATCGGTGGTTTTTATCCGTTAATTCTTGCTCTTTTCCATAAAATAGGATTCGCCATTCAGCGAAGCGTTGATTTGGAGAAATCGCTTTCTCAGATGACACCAAATGAAGATCGTTACGGTTTCATTACGTTGACAGTTTTGGATCGCATGTCAAATATAATCTCCGAGTACACCCACTTTTTGCCTAAAAACATCTTTCCTTTCTTTCAGATTCAAAATAGGATTGCTCTTAAAAAATAACCCTGTTCATTTTCTTGCTGTCAGTTATTTCAAATTAAATATGTAGTATTAAACATTCTTTAATCCCTTTTTTAAAATATAAAATATATTTTTCCACTATTGTTACTACTAGATAAATTTTAAATGAGTAAAATGAGTTAAAAGACATAAAATTAGCTATTAGGGTCACTTGGGGTAAGTGGGACCCCTTTTTGGAACAGTACATTTTTGAAGGTTCATAAAAATTTTTTGAAGAGGTCCAATTTTAACTTGATGACATATTCTATTTAAGACACTATTAATAAACAAAAATTTATAATTAGGTTCTAAAATAATGTTCTACATTTTTCTTAATTGGTCTTTTTGTAAAAAATGAGACGGGGGTCCCACTTACCCCATAGGAAGGGGTAAGTGGGTCACCCCCTTTTTATTTCGATTGAAAGCAAGCAAAACTTAAGAGGGAGTAAGTGGGTCTTACTTGATAAAGTATAGAAGTTTTAGGTACAAAATATTTTATTCTAACTTAATCCATGTACGAGATATCTACTCACATTTAAATTAATAGGGTTGGTTGGGGTAAGTGGGACCCCTTTTTGGAACACTACAATTACAGAATGTTTTCTTCAGGTTCGAATGGTTCGGGTGACTTATAAAGAAACCCTCGAAACTATTCCCCCACCCCACTGTGTGTTTTAATTAATTTCTCGGCAACGTGAATAAAAAAAAACCTCAACTTAATAGTTTTTTTTACTTACCACAGCTTATATTAAAACGCAAAATTAATATAAAATTTCAATAAATTACTCATAAATGTTTCAATAAACATTAAAATGGTGAGTCTAGGGTGTCCCACTTACCCCATAATGAGGGGACCCACTTACCCCTACTTTGCTTAAATTACGGGGTAAGTGGGACCCCCCTCTTAAAAATTTTTAAATAAGAGATTTTGTGAAAATTCAAATTGCAGTATGTATTTTAAGTCAAACCTGGCACAACAGCTGAAAAAACATTGAAATATAGTGAAAACTTTCCTGGAAACACTTCTTGGAAAAATGCATCTTGAACTCTCCAAAAAAAAAAATTATGGAAATTTTTTTACAATAGTTCTATAATCTTAAAAAGAAATGACACAAAACTCTAATATATGCAAAACCCATCAGTGTGACAAAATGTAACATGATCAATGTGAATAAGTGTGAAATGTCCTTTACATAGTTTAGTTTGAGGGGGGTGACCCACTTACCCCAGGGACCCACTTACCCCAAGTGACCCTACTTAAAAATGAGAAGCACGATTTTGTCCGTATTTTTTAAGCACTGTAAGTTTGTTAGTTTATTATTCATAAAGAATTTTACCCAACATCTTTGATTAAATTAGGGCTATAAAATAAAGTTATTTTATTGAGAGTCGATTCAAAAATTGTTTTTATGAAAATTATGGTAAAATACTTTTTGCTAATAACCATGCCATATTTGAAACCACATATGAAAATTTTAAATACCGTTTACTCTAAAGATGTGAATGATGAGAAGCGAATACATAAAAATTGTGTGTATTGTCTGAAAAAAAATATTTAATTAACATAGTTAAATTAATTACTTAGCTTAGTTAATTGGTTTAACATTGAGATGATTTTTTTAAAGTAAATTATGAAGGTTTATACGATGTTATGATTTCTCTGTGACTATATTTCAAAATCTCCTATTTTGTATCAAAAATATTTATTAACAAGAATTATTTACAAATTCGACCAAGCGAATACAAACAAAATTATCTGTGAATATTACTACCAGAGCATATTCTTTCACCAACGCTATCTCCTTCCCCAAAACAAACTGCTGGACATCCGGGACTTGCCGTAGCTGTTTTGGCCGTTTTGGCAGGGGGGTTGGAGGCAGCTACCACCCCCGCCCCCCGTGTTCAGTGGGAAGTAAGTGGTCCCTCCGTCTTGTGATTGCAAACTACAAGATACAATACAAGATACAGGATGCAAACTACAAGTTTGCGATATTCATGTTTCAACTTTTTACTTTTATAACCGTAATTTCTCAGTTGATATATTACCATACCAGTAAATAATAAGATAATTAGTAGTGAATGAAAAACAGCTATCAAAAAAGAAGGTTGTGAAGATTTTCTGCCATAGAATTATTTAAATTTAATAAACTGAATGATGCTTTTTCTCATTTCCTTGATTCATATTTTAAATTAATTTTGAACGTTAATATTTTAAATACAATTACAATAATTTAAATAAAAACTATTATTTTTTCACAAGCAGAAGCCAAACCCTGTCAACAAATTGTTTTTCATCTAAAATGATTGTTCATGGATAAAAAAAAAATGTCAATAATTTTTGAGGAGTGTTAAACTTTTACCTCCAAGAAATATATCTACAATTTTCCACTTTGAATGGAAATGAGGTATGTGCAATTTAAAGAAAACTTCTGCTGATTGTCTTTTGTTGATAATTATGTACAGAAAATTATTTACAGTTTTAAAAACTTTGTCACAATATTTACTTCCTATATCAATAAAAAGGTAAATAATTAAAATTAAATTAAATAGACCTTAAGACCTTTTGTACGTAAAAATTTATATTTAAATGAAAAAAAACCCCGTTACTTTTCCTAAAATTAATAATTAATACCGAAATAAAATTAAACTAGACAACACTAAGTTTTTTGGAAATAGAAGTAAAATTTACCTAGATTCCAAGTTTTATATTTCTCAGTTTTTCGTTAAGTAAAGGAAATGCATTTTTTAAGTACTTAAGGGAATATCTCCAGTTAAGAATAGACTCTAGTAAAGTAACTAAAAACTACAAAAATACTTTTAAAAGGATAAGTATCACTGTTAACTTACGCAATGATGGTGTTCCCTCCCACCTTGATGGGGATGGGCACGGGTATGGGCAAGGGCAGGAAATTGCTCCTCATCTGCAGGGAGTTAGCGAGCAGAGCAGCAGCCATGATCTTGTGCATGTAGAATGAGTGCGCCGGCGACCCTCCATACCACAGAAAAAAGAGGAGGCACAGCCAGAAGGGGTTGCGCAGAATCTGCATTTCACAACCTAAAATAAACCATACATTTTATTTATATAACCTTTATAGAGGCGCGGGAGCAGCAATAATGCGGCATCCAAGCGAGCGTTGGCTGAAACTTCCCTTTTTTAATTGGGGAGAATTCCTCTCCCCTAATGAAAAAAAGATTTAGGAAAATAAGTTTTATGTTTGTTTTAGTAACTAAAATCGTCGCCTATTTCTCGGAAGAAGGAAAATAACAAGAACAAAAAAAGGCGAAGAGAAATGCAATTCAGATACTACATAAGCGTTGCAGATTTATTTAATTTGCAGACTTTTTGCCAAGTTATAAATAATACTAAATATTTGTACATATAGCGGGAAAGAAATTTGCTTAAATTAATTCTAATTTTTTTGATAAATAGTTTTCTGTTTTACAAACTGCGTTTGTGGAACTTCTCATTATTTAAAAATGTAACTTTTATTTTAATTTTTAGCTTACAATAAGTGCAATTTAAAATCTAATTATGTATATTTTTACTCATATCTAATTTAATAAGAGCAAATTTTGAAAGTTTGTATTTTTCAAACACTAATTATACAACACAATCTATATATGCAGCCAAATTTAATATATAATTTCAATGGAAATTGAAAAACCATTGAATTTACCATATTATTTTTATGTGAGGGTATAAATATATATTTAAATAGCTCCTTTTTTAAAAAAAACCGGATTATATATTTTTATTTTTCATTAATACTTAATTTATAACATGAAATATACATTTGAATACACTGTAAAACATGCAAACAATTAAAAACTCTAAAATCAAGACATGAAATTTATTTTCAATATTCATTGGCAGTAAAAATTTGTTAAAAACTTAAAAATGTTGTAATGAAAAATATTAAAAACAGAAATGCAAATGACTGATACAGATTAAAACATCCAAGTATACACGAAATACTGCTAAAAAGGTAATAAAATACATGTGTTAATTAAAAAAACTAATTAAAAATTAAAATTTCGTTGCACAATTACAAAATAAAATAAGCAATCTAACTTAAATTACAACCCCTTTAGCTATTCCGTACGACAAAATTCCCTCGGACACTGATCAAGTCTACTCACCGCTTTAGGCCACAAACGAACGCCACGAAGAAGAGCTGGGAAGAAGACGACACAGCTATGAGAAAGTCCACGCAAGGCCTGGGTCGCATGCTGCTCCCAAAGAGTGGCTAGTAGAGGGGAGAACCGCCCTGCAGTGCTCCCTTTATGGGCCCGAACGAGGGCGAGCACTTTTCCTCGACGCTCCCCGGACCGGAACGAGGAGCACTTTCTACATTCGGGAGCTCATCTTCACTGGGGAAGAGGAGGGTGATTGGGGATTATGTCATTTGCTGGAGTGAAAGCGTTGAGTCATTTGGGTGTGATTATTACTGATTTTTAAAAATGGATTTAACTGCTGTCATACAACACGCAGACCCTGCGTCAACTTTGATGTGTCGTTTCCAACACTTAAAATCAATAATGAACCATGTTCTTATTGATTGATCTTCCTAGAGTTGGAGGAATCTTCCAAAGTGAAAAGTGTGAATTGAGCCCCACAATTTGAGGGCCACCTAATTTTTAAAAGTTAGCAAAAATTTATTGTAGAAATAACTTTTTATGCTTCTTAGAATGGTTTTCAGTACTTTTTTTTAAATCGAAAATAAAAATTCAAACCTTTTTGCAGTGTAAAAGATAACCGAGAACGTGTCTGACCCTGACTTCCTAACTATAGTGAATTTTAAACTTATACTTTTCACTCTCCTACATTCATATAGCACCAAATGTGGCAACGTGGGGTCCTGCATGTTGGGCCTAATGTTCCAAATTTTCTAAATCGGGTCCTGCACAACATTTAAGGGTTAAAAAAGGATAATTTAAGGTGTAGTGAGTAAAATAGAGTCAAGATATTAAAAATTAAAGAGACTTAAAACCTAGTTGTCTAAGAACTAAATAAACAAACACAAAAATTTCCTAATACAAAGAGTTCTAATAATTATTAGAACTCTTTGTATTGTGAGCTCACTTCGGTTTAGCAAAATTCACAAGAATAAGTATTCCCAAATAGTCCCACCATTATACAGTAAAAATACAAACATCAAGCTAAAAGAGATTTAAATTAACAATTTTCATAAGATTCAAGACGCTTCTCGTTGGAACTACTTCCTACCTCCTCATTTAAATAATATCCAACAAACTATAAAGGTTGGTCTGGCTTGGTTACATATTTTCAAATCTCAGGACATTTTTTGCCACTAAAACGAAATGAATTATATTAGCTAAAATTCGAATTTTAAGAATTTTATAGGATAGAAATTATGTAGTTAAATTTTATCTTTTAAAACATATATGCTCTCATATTCAATCTGTATGGTAAGTAGGGAGAACTTGGGTACATTTTAAATTAAATTTTCGTATTTTACCTTCTTTTAATTCTCCCTATACAACATATGGATCAATGATTATAAATTATTGTATAACTGCATTTTGAATTTAAAAAATATCTGCACAAAAATTTCTTTATCAAGCATCTCCAAAATTCTGGTCGCTTTCCTTTATACAATATTTGGACTGGGTAAACAAAGCATAAAGAAAAGACTCCACTAAAAAAGACTAAAAAACCCAAGTAACTTTTTTTTTCAACAATAGGGTTAATTTAATGCCAGATAGAAAAAGTCTTGAGCTGAAGCACAGAGCTGAAGGTAGTAATTTTCTTTAATTTGTTTCTTCTCATTCTTTATAATAGAAACAAAATTCAACATGGGTCATTTTTGAGACAATCATTCCCAAAAACTTCACTCAAAATAGCCTTTTAAATATATGAGTTGTTTTCCAAAGCTCAAATATAATAACTTCAACCTAATATTTAAATTACTGACCACAACAAAATTCCCGTCATTTTCCCAAAGTAGCTTAACTGTGACCACTCATTCATAATGATTCAAAAGGCACGCAAGATTACCAAGTTTCGGTTCATAACCTTGGTTCATCTGTTAGCTCTTTAATTCCTTCTTCTTTGATATTTGAAAGAAAAAAATATTTTTGAACTTAAAAAATATTTTTAAAAGCCATCTGTGCAATATTTCTAAGATATAATTCGAAAATAAATTTGTAAGATTATTTAATTCATGGATCAAGAAAAGAATGAAACTGAAAGGATTCTTATTACCTGATTATGTAAGAAATAATACAAAATAGGACATTTTCCTCTGTTTACTTGTTCAATTAAGTCTGGTCCTTAACAAATAGTTCAAGTATTCAAAATTTTATAATTCCATCCATTCAAAATTCAGTTCATTGTGATAACTGTTTCTAAGTTATTTATTTATTTTGTGCCCATCAACTCATCAACATAACCTTGTGATTCCTGGCTACAATCGGTTAATGTTATTATTATTATTATTATTATTATTATTATTATTATTATTATTATTATTATAAAATTATTATTGCTATTTCTTTGTATTGTCTTTATAATATTTATTTTGTTTTTACTTTTTTCATATTTAACTTATTCCCAAATAACTTGAACTTTATACCGTGTTCTTCTACTATATAGTATTATACAGGCTACAAGGTGTTTCAAAAGTCCGTTTCATGTCTTTTATTTGGAAACAACGTCTTTCAGGGTCATGGAAGTACCCGTATAGTAAAGTGACTATGCAGATTTCATTGCGATAGCTTACAGCTCCTCTTGTATTGATATAAGAAAGCACAGAAAAAAGTTTCATGAAAATATGAAATATGATATGAAATATGAAATATATGAAAATATGATACTAGAGATCAAAGTTTGCACATTTTTGAAACATGAGAAAGGGGCCGTTCGAATAAAAGTCGTGAAAAGGACTTTTAGAAACACCCTGTATATTAATGCAGTGCATTTCGCAAACTTCTAATAACTAGAACAGGTGGATGTTCAGTTCAATTACTTTAGTTAGAAAATTGTTATAGTAAAAAACAGCATTAAAAGTAGCTCACAGTGAAATTTGACCCACAATTTGTAACATCAGTTTTCCAAGTAAAAATAATTATCACTTTAAATTTATTACTTATTAAATGTATTAATTATTTTAAATTTTATCAATAGTTTATTTGCGGCATTTACTTTTTAAGAAAATTTTAAAGCAATTAAATTTAAAATTTTTATAATAACAGCAAATTTTTATAAACAAGCATTAGATTAGATAAAAATTTGTTACAGTTACAAATTTTAGAAAAATGCGCACTTAAGAAATTTCCCTATATGATTTAAGTGTCTAATGCTCTAATGATCATCAAATAAATTTTTATTTTTATTTGCATCACACAATATTATTTTTGAACAACTTAATGAAAATGTGATTAAGTAGTTAGTTTTTTATATTTCCATTGGAAAATGATTTTTTTCCATTTTGATGGAAATATATCTAAATTAAGAGGAAAATATTACTACATTAGAGGAGAGAGGAGACATGTGATAATAAGCATTTTCAATTCTTTTACAAAATTTAAGTTCATTACAATGTATAAAAACAGTTCCTTTTGTATTTAAATAGATTGCATTTTTAAAAAAATATCACACCCGTTAAGAATTTAGTGATCTTATCAAACAGTTTTCAACGAATAAACACGTTGTATATCTAAAAGCAATCGAGTTTCCTAGATGGCAGCATCGAAATTTTTAGTGTGCGCTCTTCCAGAAACATTTACATTGTTTTTTAGCATTGGTTACCAACTATTTTCACGACTGTACCAGAGTACCTCCAATAAAGGGTGAAAGTACGTGGATATGGGTATTCCTCATTGTCGAGTTCCAGGTTTCCCAAACTTTTTCAAGCATTGACCCTACCCTGAGAATTTTTCACCCACTTAATTTTTTTAAGAAACTATTTGTTACTTACTAGTTAGTATAAGGGACACTTTCATAAGAAATTCGAAAAGGGTGTAACCAAAATTATTTCCGGGTTTTTCTTCCCCAAATAGATTTTTAGACATTCCTTACGAGGTCTGCAATTTGCATATTAAAAATATAAATTTAAATACATTTAATAGAATTATAAAAAAATTATGACATTTCTATTTTTAAGAAACAGTAATTTTAAGGCCGACTTGTTTTAATGTTTATAAGTTTTAAACTTTTCTTAAAATTCATTACTATAAATTTGCCATATCTACCGCTTTAGGAATCCCTTGTCAAGCTCGCGCATGAATGTATTTATTTAAAGTATGGTTCTGAGCTTGTTTTTCTAATTGCGATAATTGGGCTTTTTGCCCCACGCTTTGCATTTATAAAACGTGAAAACGGTAATATCAATGTAAGGGGCCATGGGAGGCCTTCTCCCAGAAAATATGTTTATAAAATATTTTTTCTTGTTTAACTCATTTTTGGACAACTGGGTTCTTTGAAGAAATCCGGGGATGGTCGTCCCTTTACATTTAACAGACTTTTACATAGGACTTATCATTTTTGAGTATGTAGTACACAAACTGAAACCCATTGATTACTTCAGATATTTTAACATCAAATCGTTACCTAAAATAAGTAGATGTGTTTTAATAATTTTTCATATTGTTTATTATACTGGTTGTTTTATATTTTAACCTGTTTAATTTCTTCCGAAAGTTGGACTTGACCAGACCTTACCCCAAAATAAGGAGTAAAGTTTTTTAATAATCTACATAGTTGACAAATATTACTTTTCGGCTTTATAACTTAACTGATAAGAGCAGTTAAAGAGCTTTTGTTGAAGAATATGGTTAGAATATTTTGTCTATCTCAAAGTCATTTTAATTTTTAAAAATCTCTAAAACATTTTGATTCATGAGGTTTACTTGCACACTTTTAAAAACTCCGCTACATGGGTGAAAAAACATCAAAACTTTTCTTAAAATTTTAAAAAGTTTTTTATGATTCTTGAGGTAATAGAAATGTATATAAAAATAGGAATTCATGAACCTGATTAATTATGAGTTGAGTTCATTTATGAAACCCAAATATCAAAAAGTTGATGTACAAACCATGCAAGTAGGATGCAACTCAAACAAATTTTTCCCAAAAACACATGTTTTTGTTTTGAAACTCATTCTAGGCGAAAAAGTAACAGAACGGTTCTATTTTGAACGTTTTATGACCAAATAGATCATTAATTTCAATAGGATGGCGTGTGGTCGCACCTAGCACCTCTTAACTACCGATGAGTGACGATCTCTTCAACGGAAGAGTTCATTTGGGTTCGTGCGAAGCTAGTTTTGTGTGCCTGCAGGATATTTATGGAGCAAAAGGGATTTCCTATGCATCGTTTGACGATGTCAACTTATTTCAATTAGCGGTGTAATCAATTAGATGTGCTGGTGTTTCTTACCCTATTTAAAAGGACATGCTCAGATGGGTATAGTGTTTGGTACTTGGAGGATACATTTTCTTGCTCTTTTAAAGAGAAAAACACTTAATTAGTAGTATGTTTCCTTAGGGTAACTGAACTGTTGTATTTAAAATGTTTTGAAATGGATTGTTTAAGGCTATATTTTATAGACAAAACTGACATAGGGAGACTAATATTTAAGAGAAAACGATTTGAAGCTTATTTGGCATAAATTTCTAGAAGGCCGGAATTTCTACGATTTCAAAATAAATTTTGTCGTGCGGATAAAAATACCCCTAAAAAGTTCCTTAAAATTTAGTTTCTTTACTTTATAGAGGGTCCACGCCGTCAGATATACATTTTTCTTTGCAATCTTGTTTCTTTAGTCTCAAGTCTTTTATGGTTGTAATAGCATTTTAGTTTTAACCATTTTTCGGATTTCATACAGAAATGATCAACTATAGTATTATCAAATTACTAAATCATTATAGTTTTGGGAAAACAACATATAAATGGGGGAACCTCTCGGGTATGAAAATAATTAATACATAAGGTATTTAATCCCTTCAAATCCAATTTCACACAACCTTGATTCTAAAAACATAATCTTTTAGGTTGTTTTCCAACAGACATCGATATTTATAAGATTAAATTGTCTCGAAGAGGTGGTGTCTGTTTTGACCTGATTAAGAAATTGTTTTGGGTACAAAACCCCTCATCGATGTGTAATCTCTATGACAAATCCTCCTCATTCCCCAACCCATAGCCTGAACCTAAAAAAGTCCACCGGAACCATCCCCTAATCTGCCAGATTAACTGTAACCGCAACCGACAGGATCAGCGAATTAAAATCGTATTAGCCCTCTTTCCCTGGCGGCTGGAGAAAAAAAAAGAGCCGCAGGCCACGGTGCAACTCAACCCCGAACGCCACTGAAGCGGATGGTAGGGACGAATGGTGCGATTTTGATGCATTGTGTTCCATCAAAGGGGAGCTCATGTAGGTCACGGCAAACGATAAGTGCTTATGCCATTTTTGAGGAGAGAATAAGGTTTTTGAGAAGGAAAATGACTTTTGCTCTAAAATGGCTGTGCGTGTTTCTTTTAATTCATTTTTCAGGGAAATTAAAAGGAACGAAATCGGATTTTAAGATGAATCCATGGGAGTTTTCTTTTTTAACTTTCCTTCGGGACTGATTTGATATGCATCAATAATTAAGGCATCAAAGGAATTAAATGCTCTTAAGTATCTATCTAGTTCAACCAGTTAAAAATGTTTAGAGAAGAAATGACTCTTCTTGGATTACGACCACTATAAAAATGTTAAACTAGCCTCTAAACTTATCTCTTACTCTTACCATATTTATATTATAGCTTAGTAATATAGTATTTGTTATTTTTCCTAAGAAAGCATTCTTGATCATCCTTAACTTGTTATCTATTAAGTTTTCTTACTTTGTTTTCTATGATTTAGTTTATTTTCATTACAACAGTATACCGAAATATTAAACATACTAACGTTACAAGTTCACTTAAGTTTAAAAATTTTTACTGTAGTAATTTAATATTTTAATGATATTATATTTTTGGTGTATATTTTTAATAATACATTTTTGCATGCTTTATAAAGGTAATACAAATGTACCATGCTTATTCATTTGTGTTTAAAAAATACAGAAATACGTAAATAACCTTTTAAAAATATGTTTAATTTATTTAAAAAGTTAATTTTACTACTGAACTAAATGTTAAATACCTTATAGGATAATATGTATAAACTACTGTTTTTAGTTGGAATGCTAAGAAACGAATTATTAATCACACAACAAATAAAATAAAAAAGAGAGTAGGGTTACGCTCATCACTTATCATCAATACCGTTGATATAATTTCCATTGCATGTTACTATAAAACCCACACTAAAGAGGACAAAAAACAGACAGTAATCAGAATAAGATGACTCGAAATACTATATAGCGAATACATGGAAATTAAATTTTGTTTTAGAAAGAAGACTTTTGTCACACAAATGAAATATTTATTAAAACATACCTAAATAAAGCAATTTGTACATTCTTTACATTGGAAAAACGTATAGAAAAGGTATATGATAAAATATATTACATGTACAACGCATTGTGTAAAAATGTAATTATAATCATTAAAACATCAATACAATTTCATTAAAACAAAGTGTTTTGTGCTAAAAGCATCTTGTCACTGTATTTGTAGCCGACTCAATTGTCAAACGCTTCCAAAAGGTATGTTGTAAAAATAACTAGAGTTCTGTTGTTATATTAAACTTTTATGAAAATACTGGTAAAAAGAAATGTCTTCATGCAGCGATCTACGCTACAAAAAAAGATCAGTTTCAGAAAAATTCCTATCTGGTACCAGCAGATAGGTAATTTTCAGCCGGTTAAAAACAAATGATCTTAATCAACCGTTATATCTTCAGAAAGGTAAATATATTGTGATAGAAAAGAAAAGGCAGAACTGACTTAGAAGAATCGCAAAGTTCAAATGAGACCTTCCGGATACAGAGAGCAAACTCAACATTGGGTCAAAAAAAAAATATTTGTTTTTCCATTCGAGTCTAAACAGGTAGGGAAATCTACAGGGGGAAAATATCAGCTCTTTTCCCTTTCAAAATAATACGAAGGTAATGAAAAACACCAATTTATAAAAATTACCATTTTTCTCAAAACTACTTTTTATTTCGTTTACTCTTTGTAACCGGATCGTCTCAAATGCACTAAAACAAATGTATTATGTGGGTAAAGTTCCTAAATTAATATCTATCACTGCCTTGCTTTTTAGCTTTACTATTTTCAAATGGATTTTGAATATTATTCTATAATTACATTTTTTTTGGTAAAAATAAATACCAAATGATAGTTTATACTTTTGCATTACAAATAAAAACATCCATAAATTAAATTCTCGGAGTATACAAATAGATACAGATGTCTCCTAAATCACAGTCATCTGTATACCTTTCTTTCTGACAGATAAAGTGTTCAACTTCTCCACTTCACAGTTCCATCTACTATATAAGTTACCATAATGTCCTGTACTTCTTTGGCATCGACACATTTAGCACTGTTTCCTCACCACGCGGGTGGTACAGGTTGCGGGTACGGCCTCCGTACCACCATGGGGTTTGCGTAGGTCGCTGCCGTTGGTACTCTCCTATAGGGTAGTGCGTATCCATAGTGCGGTGCACTGGCTCCGTAATGCGGTGAACTGGCCCCGTAGTGCGGTGCACCAGCTCCGTAGTGTGGTGCACTGGCTCCGTAGTGTTGTGTTCCTCCGTAGGGTAATGGAGCAGGTACAGCATGTGAGGGATAGGGTACAGCGCCGTAGGGGTGAGGTCTGTGTCGTACAGCAATGTAAGGTACCCTGGCACGCAGGAGGTATGCTTGGTGAGCTCCGGGGGCAGGTACCAGGCCTACTGCTGTTGGCCTACGGTAGGCTAGGTAGGCTGGGTGACGTAGTTGAGGACGCATGGGGGAAGAAGAGTAGACGCCAGAGTCCTGGAAAAGAGTTTAAAGTTAAATGGGATGAAAAAGTAAATTGACTTCAGTTTAAATAACGTGTGTATATCGTAAAGAAAATAAGTATACCTAAATTAGGAATGCCCACCAGTGATATAATGATTTAGCTTACTCTTTTTGATATTTTATGAATTCTTATTGCTTATAATTTTTAATATTATGTAGGAAAAGTTAAAGATACTACAGAAAAAAAAATTATAATTTTTTTAGGATAAAAACAAAGTTTAATATACAATAGTAATCAACGCAATATGATTCGTTAAGTTTTACATAAATATTGAAAATGAAAATGTTAAATTAGCATTGCGGTTCCTTGCCCAGATTTAGTTTTTATTCGATAATCTATATTTCCCTTTCAGGTTAATTAGTTATTTTCCTAAAATTTTATATGTGTATTGGTCTTAAAATTTTGAACCTTATTAAAAATCATAATTTAAAATACAGTTAAAGTTTCATGCAACTTTATAAACCATTAAAACATCTGGATGGAATCACATATACGTAGAAAAAATAAAGCAAAAAACTTAATAAATATTTTTAAAGCATGCCAGACTGTTTAGGAGAAGTTAAATATACATTTTTTAGATAATACTATCCTGTAACCATCATATCATACCTTGATATAATATTTAATCTAATTAAATCTCACCAAAAATATCTTAAGTATTTTAAATTTGGGTTTATTTTTATCTCCAATAGTGAAACATAACGGCGGAGGGTATTCCACTGTGAAATGTGACAACTAGCGACACAAAGAGAGGAGTATAAACCTCCAGAATAGTCCCTCACCTGGAAGAAGAGCTGCTGTATAGAAGGAGATGAAGGGCTGGAGGAGTGTCCACCGTGATCACTTTGCTCTCCGCTGTCGTAGCCTCCTCCTCCGCCGTTGCTGTGGCTGGAGGAGTAACTTCCTCCTCCTCCGTGCTCGTAGCCGCCTTCCTCGCCGCCGCCGTGGTGGTGAGAGCCGCCGCCACCGCCGTGTTCACCGGCGTTGATGTGGATGATCCGCGTGGTGTGGTGGGGGATGCTGGAGGGACAGTTGATAAAAGGATGTGAATGGGTTTTCGTGGTTAGAGGATGCAAATAACTTTACTACTTTTGATGTTTTTAGGTACTATCAATAAAACTAGTCAACTGCAAAGGGGTTGACGGAAGTAATATTGTGATGAATAAATTTAAAACTGATGTTATAAGTGATGAAATAATAAATTTACATTATTAAATGTTATAATTCGAAAATGAAATACAATGCATATTTTAGTTATGAGTATGACTAAATAAGGGTTAGTCAATATCTCTTATTTTAAGAAATGGTTGCAATCGTAGGTAAAGTAGATTTCAAACAAAATTGTAGACGTAAGTTAACTACAATATACTGCTTTTTATTACATCAACATTATTGTGTGTTTTTGATACTGGTTATTTACATGTCTGTGTATTACATTGTTTTTTAATAATTTGATATTGTCATTTTAACATTATAATTAGTATATTGTAGTACTTTTCTATCACCTAAACATGTTGTTTCCCTTGATGACAAACATGTTTTTTCTTTCTTGTTATGTTGCTTTCTGTTTGGTAATGATAATACATAGTATTTTAAGATGAATTTGGTCTGATGCTTATTATTTTAAAAATTAAAAAACTTCACCTTATTTTTTCATTACTTGTGTACCTTACTTTACTTACTTGTGTTTCATTGCACTTAAAGAAAAATAAAACATAGCAAAATATTATATCCTCAGAGACAAATTTGTGACTGTACACAAGTGAGTGTTACTGAAAACTGTTTTAACGATATAATGTTAACGATAACTGTTATAATGAACAAACGTATAATCTTTCTCTTTGTAAATCTTAAACTGTAAAATGCACACCAACTTACGGAATGGGTATGATCTTCTCTGTGACATGGTGATGGTGCTTGTGCGATCCCATGGGCAGGGGTATATGAACGGGGTAGTATTCATGGCCCCCGCCCCCTTCCTCCCCTTCCTGCTTCTGCAGCACCTTGGCCACGATCCCTGCCGTCAGCAGCTCCATCAACCGGTGGTTGTTGTGGTGATGTCGACCCTCAGAAGGCTGCACCACAAGCAACAGTAACGCCAGCAGTGCGATGGGTAGAAGGGACCGCATGTCTAGTGGAGAAAACATTATTTAGAGTGTACAGTGAAAGTCAAGAGTTTCTGCATAAAGACTTTAAAACTGAGACTGGCGTAAAGGAAATGGTGCCATCGGTATTGTTATGCTGTGTTATTCAGGTATAAAAATGTACTTTACTTCACTGGTTAAATAACTTTTTAAAACTGATAAAAAAAATTAGATTTTTTTTTTCAAAGTATTTTATTGAATAAAAATATGTTTCATTTCAGTTTATTTTTATCACCTTACGTAAGTCAAACATCGTTGTTTCTTTTGCAAATAATAAGTGTCATGCAAGTTTTTTTGTATATTACATATTTTAGACGACTTTTAAGATCTGTTATAAAGATGACATAACTTGCTTCTATGTAGAAGAAGTCTATAGAATTTAAATGAAAGAGCAAAAATTATAAATTAAAAATGGCAGTTTTTTTCAGTGAGTTTTTAGTAGTTTTAAAACAAGCAAATGACATTCCCATCAACAATACTGATTTTACATCAAAGAAAAGGAAAATCTTTTTCAAAAAGAACCATATCTTTTGATTATAATATTTTCAGTGACATAATTTTATCTAGCGCAAGGTTTTATTTGACTTTGAAGGAACGAATGTTTTTTAAAGTTTTAATAAGACATAATTGGATGTGAAGGAAGATTCATATTCATCGAATGACCCAAGTTGTTTCCATTTAAAGACAAATATTATTTACATATCTGCAAGAGACGGTTACCAAACGGTTATTCAAATACGATTCTGATTTCATAATGGACTAGTTATAAGAATAAAGCATATTTCCCCGTCTGTGATTTCCTTTTACAATCATCATAACTGATTGTATCTCGTGCCAGGTTAGGATGCGGAACGTAGTCTCCTCAAAAAATGACAATCAGGATTGATATCGATCAATTTTTAGAGTTGACAACTTTGAATTTGTATTTTGTTGAAAACGGAAGATCTATTTTACTTAGAATTTCTCCTTTCAATCTGCCAGTCAATCCCTCAAAAATCAAATGTAACCTACATTGTAAGCTTTTCAAGAAAAAGCAATATTTGCATCCTACAATTGTCATGTACAACTTATAACAATTTGAAGAACAAAATCTTCTAAACGATAAATCAAAGATATGGATTGTAGAAAAATGGCGTTCGTCCAAAAAATCCGGCACAATTTGCATCCGCTTAGGAAAATGATGAAATCTATTTACAGAATGGGGCGCATCATTGATTTCGAACAGTCCCAAATTGTCACCAAAATCAATTTCCGAAGAGTCAGCCTTGTCCATGAAAGTGGACGGTGCCCACCCATGCGTTTCTAACGAGACTAATGCCTCCCACCCCTCCCAAGCGCTTCACTTGAAAGGCTCGTTAGCAAAATCGGGACTCAGACGTATGAATGAGCCAGATAAGACGTACTCCCTGACCGACTTTTCTAAAAGAGGATTTTTAAAGGGACTTATGGGATCAAAAGAAAGGTTTTCTTCTTTTCTTCAGTCTGAAAGTTATGTAATGAGATAAAAGATTTTAAACCAGGGAGGAGAAAATATCAAAGTTAAAAAGGAAATGGAGTAGTGAAAGTTCCTATTCTGTGTTACGCGAGTTACAAAACATGCTAAGTGTTCTTTATATCCAAATAAAATGTTTTAATGTTTTTCTATAAAAACTTGATAAACATTGATTTGAGAAAAGTATTGAGGTAAGGTAGGGGGGGGGGGTTGGGTAATAAAGATAATGAGAGATAATTTCAACTGGTTTTTGGAAACAGAAGGGAATGGTCCGTGACGATTAGTAAGAGTCTGGGACACATTTAAATGTTTTTTAATAATTAGTTTAAAAGTTTATTAACTAGTTAAAATTTTTAAGTCATTTTCTAAAGAAAAACATTAAATTTATAGTAAAAATATTGGAGACTATAGTATATAGTAAAATTAATCAAATCTTTTCAGTAAGTTTTTCATTTTTTTTAAAAAAAGTTGGGTAGTGTAAAATTGATGTAACTTAAAACTATTTTTAATCCATTTTCAATTTTTTTGACCAAATCAAACAGAAATTTATTATATTTAATTTAAATTTAGCATATTAAAAAGTATTAGTTTAATAAAAATGTGAACAATTAAGCGAAATTTTCATGTATTTTTAAATCAAATTTTAAAAAAAAGTTTTTTTTCTTTTTTTGCCGAATCAAAATGATTAAAAAGCATATATTTAAAATTTTAACTCCTTATCGTAGACTGTTCTTGATCTATATCAATTTAAAGATTTATCAAAACATAGAATATTAGGTTACCAACTGAGTTCACAACAAAATATTGTATTTCTGGTACATTTATGAAAAAAACCGTTATTCAAACATCAATTTAAGTAGAAAAAACTGGGTTGTTTTTAAAAATGAATTAAAAATATGATAATTTTTGTGTCCCGGGTCCTTTTAAAGGGGGTGCATTAAGAAATGGTAATTTTACACATATCAACCTTAAAAGTATAATACTAATAGAAGTCTAAAAATTCGGAAATCGTGCTAAAATACAATAAGAAGTTAAGAAGCCATTCACAAACTATGTCCCTAAAAATGTCCCTCTCTTCCCCATGTCACAGTCACATTTCAATGATCTTCTGTCTATTGTGAAATTGAAATTCTCATGTTGAAGATCTTAAATTTCATTGATCTATTTTCCCTATTTAGAAATTATCCTTTTACTGCTAAATCAAACCAAACAGAGGAAGGAAGGCTCCTTCACCAATTTAAAAGCAAGAAAAGAACAGTTTTTAAGTGTGATGTCAAAAACCTTTTTCCATCTTGATACATTGTGTGTCAACACTTAAAGGACCCCTAAACCTATAAGTGTGACGTAATTTGTGAATAGACCCATATTTTCTTTCTTTTAATTAATATATAACTTAACTTATAAAATTATGAAATACAATTTTCTCAAAACTTATAATAGGGTTGTTTTTAGAAAAAGATACATTCTTTATGGTGTTTTGACACAAAAGTAAGTGTATTTTGTATAGTTGAGTGAAAAATGCTCATTTTTTTGTAGATTAAGAATACAAAATTGAATTATTACAGCGAATAATATATTATGATGATGATATACTACTTAAAAAGGTGAGACGACAAGCATATTTTAATAAGTTTTAAATAAACTCTGTAGGTTCATAAACATACATATTAATGTAATATAATACTTTTTTATAATTAAGGGATTTATTCAAAGATTAATACAGTGGAAAGCATTTGGAATGTTTTACTTTTATTTTTATTTTCTTCAGGTAACCAATGGTCTAATATGTTTGTACAAAAATAGTGAAGGAATGGAAAACAAAATATTTTTATAATAAAAAAAACTATGTTGTTGGGATGTGTTATTTTTAAAATAGAGTATCAAAAACTTTTGTTTATAGTCTTTTAATCATAGAGTTTGATTACGTCTGAAAAAATTTCAAATTTAATCAATTTTTAATTTAATTTTTCAATTTGTGTTTTTTGAGACTTCAAGAAAATGCTTTAAAAATTGTATGCCACATTGCCGTTATTATATCAGAATCCTCCAGCTACTTTGTTTATTCCATATTTCTTCACAAAGGGCAGGCTTTTGGAGCTCTTATAACCCCCTCTTTTTTGAAGAAAAAATATTTCTATGTGTATTATTAGTATTTAGGGATGTTTGTGGGAGATCTTAACGCGAATAAGGGATGAATAGCAAAAAAAATTAAAAAAGAACCTACTAAAATTATTTTTTCTATCAATTAAAGGATTGAAATCAAGGGTTGGAAAAAAACATGTTTTTTTCTAAAAAATACAAAAAACGTGTTTTATTTGTTTTAAACGTGTTTTTTTTTGTTTAAAACGTTTTATTTGTTTTTTTTTTACCCACGACACAGAAATTCTAAAAAAAAACCATGATTTTAAAAAATTAAATTAAGTTTTTAAAATTGAAAATGGATTAACAAAGCTATCCCTGACATCAAATGGCATCTTGAGCTTTTTATAGCACACTGTTTCTTTGAGCTTGGCTGAAGTAAAATGATAGTTTTGGAAATATGATACTATGTCAACAACTTCTGCTTTAACATTAGAAATGTAAATATGTTTTGCTAAAAGGTTACGAGCTAAACATTTATAAGTTATTATATTTATATTCATTTCAGTGCTTTTCAGTTCATAGGGTATTTTGACGACATTAGCAGCATTGATCGTTTAAAATATTAAAATAAAACATAAAGAACCTAGGTCAATTATAAAAAAATATGATTTTTAAACAATTTTATGTGTATATTTTATTAAATAACTTTCTAGACAAAAATCAAATAAAACAGTTGAAAGTAAATACTAAGTTTTATATACTAATGCCATCTGTTCATAGAAAAAAGAATTACTAAAAAAGTACATGTGTTTTAAACAATGTTTTTTTTTGCTTTGTTTTAAACGTGTTTAAAACAAGTGTTTTAAACAAAGTGTTTTAAACGTAACAACCCTGAAATCACCCCTAAATATATTTTCTCGTTACAAATGGTCATGTTAGAGAATTTTTCATCGGTTCTGGCCCTTCAGAAGAAACTTAAAACCTAAAATAATACATTTTAACCCTGAAAACCAAATTCATAGCAAGATCATCAGGGTCTTAAAAAGAGTAGGGGTGTTCCCCTAAAACTGAGAGGGATTAGAGTGAAAACAGGAGTCATATTAGGATTCACGGGATCATTTTACGTAAGACTCACGAGAAATTGTTGCAAGGAACATTTAAAATTTAAGTAAAAAACAGTCACATTTTTTTTAATTTGGCAGAATTTTTTAGTTGTATTTTCCCTGATACTTTTTACGTGATGATGGTATTTCCATCATACTAATCCTTCCATTTTTATGTACCACAGACTTGTTGACATTTAAATGTTTACACTAAAATGTTTTTTTTAAAATAAAGGGTCGAGGATATCAATTTAATAATTTTATAAAAAAATTAATAAATATTTTGAAGATAATACTTCCATTTTAGATGGCTTTAAATCATGGTTTACTTATTTTATCATAGGCTCATTTAAAAAAATTGTGAGGCATTACATTTGTAATAAATACTAGAAATTTTGAATCATGAGACAACTAAAATATGTTTTGGTTTTTGAAAGTTCAATTTAAGCCAACCGACATCCTGAAAAGAATTTTAGTCAGATTACAGGAAAAACAGGACCTCAGAACGAAGGGGGTTCATTATACGATAGGGTCGCGTCTGCTTTTCCTTAGTTCATAATCTGGAGCAAACAAAGGTTTCAAATTTACAATTATTTCGTATTGGGGGTTCGGATAAAATTATAACTACGCAATAATTACTTTTCATTTATTGATACAAGTATATTTTTTGAGGGTACAGAACTTCATGACGGGTGAAAGAATTTTGGGTTAACGAAAGGTAAGAATTCAAATTCCCAAAAAGACATGTTTAATTGGTATAAAATTATTCTTAAAAAAAAAACAAAGTACAATTCCTAAAATAGGAGAGGGGGCCACATTTGTACATGAGGCACATTAGAACAACTCACATATCTCTATGCTAATTTAATTAATTTTTTGGCCTGAATTTTCAGAGAAGAGGGCCCATTGGAACTCTTAGTATTTGAAAACTGCCTGCTTCAGAAGTTAACGAAGTAAGTTTTCCTCTCATTCAAAAAATTCAATCAAGAAAGTTTTTAAAATAGGAATTGTGCATTGATTTCTATTGTTACATCAATAAAGTTAACTCTAAAAAAGTTTTTTTTCCCAATTTCAATTAATGATAAAAAACTTTTGAAAAACTTTTTATCCAATGCAACTGATTAATCAAAATTTTATATTAAAAAAACTCATTAACTATACAATGCATCTTTAAAAGAAGAAATTTCACAAAAAATTTACAGAAAATATGAATTATACGGTAAATAACCAATAGTATAATAAATAAGTATAATAGTATAACCAATAAATAATCCTAACAGAAACTATAACACTTAACACTGAAACCATAAAAAACTTAAAAATATGAAGGATGTTCATAACTACCAATACTTTAAAATTCTTAAAAAAAATTAATTCATCTAAATAAATATAAATAACAAACTAAAAGAATTCTGAACAGTGTAAAAAAACCTCCGACTCACCTGATAAGCGTGGTGTGGTGGCGAGGACACCGCAAGAGAGGAATGGAGTGAGTGGATCGAAGAGGCGGTGGGAGAGAGCACGAGTGGAGGTGGAGCGGAGCAACCTCCCGCTTTATGGGCGACCGACTTGGCGCGCGAGGCCTGTCGCTGCGGGCGATGTGAATTATTCAAACCTCCGGACGATTTCGGGGCTTGACCCCTCCACTGGACATACCAGTGTTTTTATCACGTAGGCGGTGACCCCTCGTAGGACAATGATGAGGAAGACGTACCCATATTACTCTAATTTTGAAGCAGGGCCGCCTATAGTTTGTGGAGGACTGGGTGATTTAAGAGACCCAGAAGCCTCATAAAGCCGTAACCAGACTTTTGTTTCTGGGTGTTGACCCAACGTTATTTCTAAGGTACCCCCTAACGAGTAGCATTTTATTTATGCTGCACAAAATTTCAAAATTTTTACAATGTGATGTCGAAGTAAAAATGAGGGTTTGGGGGTTACCCACCCCCCAGAAAAATTTGGAAATTTGTTTTTAAAAATAGTGTTTTATTTATTTTGTGACCTTGTAAACCATAGAATTATTAAGGACTGGGTGGCTGGGACAAGGTGGCTGGAGGACCTCGCCCAAAAAAATTTATGATACATGCTTTTTAAAATAAGTGTTATACCTCATTTGAAACTTTTTGGGGAACACCTAAAGAGGACCGCTTCTATTAAGCGGCAGAATTTTGAAGGGAAAAACAATATATCAAATCCTAAATTTTGGAGGGGGTTTAAGGGTTCTCCCCACAAAGATGTTTGAAATTTGACCCTCAAATTAGTGTTTTACCTCATTTTGAGACCATTTGGGTTACAACTTACTCGAAGAGGACCACTCCTTGTAAGGGGGAAATATAGCATAAAAATGTAAGTCAAAATTTCGGGGAGGGGGGGGGGGGGTTGAACCCATAAACCTTGTATACAGCCCTGATCGTTCCTAATAAAAATGTTTCATTTTACAAATTTCACAACGAAAACCCCTTAATATAAATACTTTTTTTTAAGTTTTTATGAAGTACTGGTCGAGAAATGTTTAATTGAATACCTCCGTTTTCAATGAGATTTCTCTTAACGGCCAATAGGCCACTATTGTCTCATTTAGGTCGGTCAGGAGGATGTTTAGGTTTACTGTACTTATCATCTCGTCATAAGTAATCAATCATATCGTTATTAAATCATTCAGAAATATTAGAGTTTAAGCTGTAACTTTATGTATAGGTAAGTTACTATACTTTACTATAGGTAAGTTATATTTTTATGATTCCAGGGGATGTATCATAAAAATATAACAGGGGATGATTTTGTGGTCCCTGACATGTCAACTGTTTTTAATTCATTACCTCTGGTTCACAGTTTAATAAAACAATAGATAATTAGTTTATGTAGATTCGTTTACGTAAAACTAACAGAGTTATTATTTTAAAGAATGTTTTCCTAAAATTCTTAGAGGGGAATAAAATATACCTTGTTGCATAAATGTGATTTAATGATTTTTTAAATAATTTTGATTTAAAGGATCTATATGAACTATCTTTTGTGTGTCGGTGAATTCAACATTACTTCAATTTCTACTTTTGGTTTTTAGATTTTTTAGGGTGTTCCAGTGAATTTGACATAAAAATGACTGCTATAGGCCATTTAAAGGATCATCATCTGTTAAGATAGTCAAAATAGCCTATCTTAAGTTATAAATTCGGCTTTAGATACTGATCAGTATGATATCTGCAGTTTTATGGCCGAGAAACTCTAACAAATAGGTTTCCCTTATTTAGAACTTTCATTTTCGTTTTGATAAATTCGCTTCTCAAATTTGAATATTCTCCTTATAGATATGATGGATGAGAACAGTTTTACTTCTCATGTTTTACCACATAACTAGTATGCTAGTAAAAAAATTCGGAAAAATGCCCTAATCTTACGTCTGTTGAATATAAATCCACCTTAGAATTTCATTAAAAGACGCGTTATTCGCTGTTAGAGCCAACGAAGCATGAATAGAATCTGCTCCGAACATGTAACTTTCTTTTGGACAGTTTTTCTACATTTCCTATTAGTATTCCAACCACATCTAATTCTATTCCTCAACTAAAATTACACTGACCGATTCTGACACCACAAGATGGTTAGATTTCGAGAAACTCTATTTGGTTAAATAATTCTGAGTTTTACGTATTGAAGAACAGCCGTGTATGAATTGGAATTGAGGAAGCGAGGTGAATATAATGCTAATAAGGTTATCAGTGCTTTGTAGTATATTTGTAGTAACTTAAAATTCATGCTTCTGGTTTCGTGCGAAACTCAATTTGGCTAATAACATATCAACCACTGTTATTAAATGCTTGGTTGGCTGAGGGATATTGCTACTAAGTGATCAGTATTTGTGGAAGCTGCTTAAATTTGCTATGCGGGGGAAGTGCCATAGGGTATGGACAGTACTGCACGCGATGTTTAAGTAGAGTTTGTCGAATATAATTTCGGAGGAGATTCTTTGGGGTATGAAGTAGCCAGTTGGAAAGGAAGGAGATATTTGTGCATGCGTCATTGACCTAAGATGGTGGTTGTCAATCATGAAAAGACAACAATGACCGTGTATTGAATCTTGTCTCTGGTCTGTTTAGTGCTCTAGATATGTATTTAGGGAAGGACATGATAGTTTTGAGAAATAAAGAAAACGAAGTTGGACTTTTATTTTAAAAAAAGTTTAAAGAAGACATTTTTGAGTATTAGACTCTTTTTTAAATTAAAATTAATATGGTAATGATCACAAAGAAATAAAGATAATAGGACATTATTTCCAGCACGTTTTTTCTTTGTGTAAAAATATATATAAGTGCAGAATGTTTTTAAAGAAGAAAATAGTATGATAAATTGATTTGTTAAGAATTTTAAGAGCGTTACCCTAGAAATACTATTATGCTATATGAAATACTATTATATGTTTCTCTAAATTATGAACAATAATATTATGGAATATGGAACAATGAAATTTCATCTTACAGTATCCAGTTATTCTTACCATTTCGACTATATTTTTGAATATTTAAGAGGTTTTTGAAATTAAAGTAGAATCATGTACGCAAATAATTTTGTCTGTATACATAACATATATTTAGTATGCACTAATTGAGTTTACAAACAACTACCTATACAATTATAATTACATATGTTTCAAAATTTAAGTCAAATTTAAACATCAAATATATATAAACCGATTCTGAGCACATTTATTTTAAAATTTCACAGTAGTTTACTTAAAATTTTCTTTCTAACATTAAAATTATTAGTTTTTACAACCTCATTAAATTATGTTTTCACTACACACAATGAGTTTAATTTTGGAGACTTTCTTTAAAAGCTTATGTGATATATATTTCATCAAATGTTAATAAATTTAGGTTATTTAAACTATTGGAAAAATGTTTAGGATGTATAACTATTCTGAAATATCTTACAATCACATTCCTATATGAATTTCCTATTTAGTTAATTTGTTTCTAGTATCCTTGAAAATTTTTGCGGTTCTTTTAAAACGCAAAGAAAAAGTTTTATTGAAATGAAAATTCTTAGAGTCGTGTCCTAATTAGATGATATAACACTTATAGGGTACCACCCAACTGATTTGATAAATAATCTAAAATGCAATTCCAAAAGCGGTCAATGATTTCCCGAAAAGAACATCCTTCTGCAAGGCGTGGAAAATGAGATGAAAAATCTCATTTTATTAACGACATTAGCTATTAAGTTCTCAACAAGGTTTTTTTTCCAAATACACGTAACAGGTTTATCAAAACGATGTCAGATATCAAGTCATAAAGAGATATGGGAGGGAATTCCTGCCTTTCCATTTCTCTGTGTTCGATCAAGTGGTAAAGTGCGAGATTCAAAGACTGAAAAAACTGTTGGAAACGAAATCACATGTTTTTTCTTTTGTTTTTTTATTGGATTCGAATCAGACACGGTTTCATACTTTCTTTCGGTTTTCACTGTTGTAGAGTTGGATCCGCTGTTGTACATCTTACGGTTCGTAAACTTCCTAATGGCAGAGTCTGATGTCACATATAGGGCATTCAGGGCATTGACCACACGAAAATTATATGAATAAAACGCAAGATGCCGTTTGAGTTTATGCCTTTAAAATACATCAGGCTGCCGTTAGATCTTTCATAAGTTTAGGTTTCATTTCCACATTAAAGCATTGATTCCTGTATTTATCGATGAATGTGCGATTGCTTAACTTTGAACATAAAACCTGTCTTTTTCTACCTTTTTATTCTGATCATGGTGCTTTTTTTATTCACGGAAGGTTAGCTTTAAAGACCGTGTTTCAAAAAAGCATTTTCTGAAAAATCTTCAGATTTCTAAAAGTTTATTTTGCTTCTGTTTAGTGGCTTTTAAACCATTATTAATTTTATATTATTTATGTAAGTTCTTAAGATTGAGAAGTAATTATTTCATTTCATAAGGTCTTATTCTTAAAATTAACATCTTCACCATATCTTAAAATTTCACCATATCTTAAAATTCTTAATTGACCATAATATAATTATCAAAATTAAAAATTAATTAGCTGCTAAACCTTTTTAGACAACAAAGTTATTTTTTTTAGAAAATTTAGTTAGAAAAATTTAACCTTGAAACATCATATTTCTATAACAAATGCATACCAAAGAATTATACACATATGGAACTTGACTAGTTTCATCTAAAGAGACAAAGATTAACTCAATCCTACTCTCAAACTTAATTTTTTTTGAAAAACATAATTTAAAATTAAATAAAAAATTAATTATTTGTTTAATGCACCTAAATGGTGGAAAGAGAAGATACTCGTAATTTTAGGATTTCCGTTAAAAGACATTCTAAACCAAAATCTAAGCATTGAAAAATGCTTTTCAAAGTTTTGATAGTGCATAGAAAGAAGCACTTCGTGACTTCGCTTTTTGTCGCCTACGTGAAATCCACACCACCAATTACGTGCCATTAAAAGTATCAACCCAAGAAACATTTTACACGTCTTTCGCACTCTTCCGTAACCAATGGTTTTAATGAAAGTAGTATTTAGTTCCAGAATGACAGATAATAATCAAGGTTTTCACACTTTCTACACGATTGATGCGTGGATAGACGACCATTCGGAATGCGAGCTCTGACAAATTAACTGGAGTTCATCAAAAGAGAAAGTGTTGCTTAAATGTCACAATTTTCGTTCTCATTGGGATAGAACCAAATACTTGAACTCTTAAGGTCAATGGACGCGTCATCAATATTATTTTTCTATTTTTGTTGTTCCTATAGCGAGGAAGAAACTTTTCCAATGATGGTGGAATCAGAATATTTTCTTAGTGATTGTGATATTTTGTTTTTAAATTACAATAATTAAAATGACTTGCGTTTCCTTTTGTTGATTTTCCTTAGTAAATTCCATTCTTGTGAGTAAAGTTTCCACGGCAACTTTTGTCTTATTAAAGTTTGTGAGATTTATTTGAGTGAGGGAAACGATTAACTACATATTAAAATAAAATGGATCAATAGTATTTTTCCAATCATTTTCTAAATAAGGATGATTAGTTTAATATGAAATTCACTTTGGAGCCGATAATTCTTGTGGAGATTACCTACAAGAATTTAAATATCAGTCCAAACTGGTTTAAATCATTACTTTTTTATGCTGAAATTTTCTAGGGAAAAGTTAATTTATGCAGTTTGTGAATGATAATGTCTAGTTTAAATTCAAATGCTTAATTTTTATGGAAATGACTTTGAAAAATTCAATTACTGTAACACTTTACATGAAGATGATTTGACCTAATAAGACGTTAACAAAGGATATACTAACTGGTTTAAAGCAAATAAGATTTCTACTAAAAAAATCTTATCATTATGTATGATAGTAGGTAAATTAAAAACTATAAATTGCAGTTGTTATATTTTATTTCTGGATTTTTTTTCTTTTCAATATGTTTGGTTTTTAATAACTATAACATACATTTTATTAACATAGTATGGTTCCAGTTAATGTAATTGATTCGATCGTCGTAGTTGAGTGTAGGAACCATATTACGTAATAAATGTGATAGTTCTCTTCTAACTAAAGCGATATTATCTATCTAAGTTTAGTTGAACTTGATACGATATAAATACACTTTTGAAAGGAAACAACGTCTTTAAATTTAAATATTTAAACGTTTTCCTAATTAGTTTTTTTTATTATAAAATTGATTATATAATTTCTAGAATAAAGTTTGATAATAAAATGCACAAAGAGAAAATACGTTTGTGAAAATGAGGTATATTCTTAAGTTAAATAAGTCTTAATTTTAAATCATGGTATAACATCAAATCTGAATATACTTTTTAAAAGTCTAGAAATATCTTATTATTGTATTGATGAGTAACTGATTTCTTCACAATTATAACATTTTTTACATTGACCATTACATAAGTGATATAAATAATTACAATTATCCATTTAAGATGCATTTAACAATTAGAAATAACAATAAAACCTCATTTATTTTTTTCATCCATCATTGCCGTTTTTATTAGGCGTTTCTTCCATCAATCAAACGCAAGACGGTCCTCTCAAAAGGGTATCTTTAGATACAAGAATAAAATCCATCCCGATAAATAACATGGAGCCGTGAATATTCCCCATAAAGGCAAACAGGCGTGAATATTGAAATAATCTCCGAGTGTCAGACGATGAATCACATTTTTACGGTCTGGTGTCGGCGGTTTATTTTGAGGAGTCCCGGTTCTCCTGGATGAATGGATTTCCAGATCCGTCTACCCAGGGGGATAGGGGATTATCCCCGCCCTGACCCCTTCCCAGACCCCATTTTGTCACATCGGTGGGAGTGTCGCAGGATGCAATGGAGGGACGATTGTTTGGGTTTGCCATTATTTGGTTCCGGGAGATTATTAATATAACCCTTTCACCAGAGTTGAGAAATGATGTCTCTTTTTCTCTGATCGATTAATTTAGACTTGTAAGTGTAAAGTAATTCATTCAAACTCATTGAAGGTTTTCTATTCAGATACAAAGCTTTAATTTAATGGAAAACTACACTCAATAACTATTAACAACATATTAAACATGATATATCTAGTATTCAAAGTTTTTGAAGGATATTTTAACAACTCTTTTGAATTGAAATTTACAATCTAAAGTTATAAAAATAGGGAAATATTTTTAAGCCTCGTAAATTATAAGAAGTTTGGGTAAGTGCGAGTTCCTGAATTGAATTGTCTTGATTAGAATGATGAAAGTTAAATGTTTTATTATATGGGAAAAGTGGATTAAACGAATTTTCAGAAGATCAACAGATTTTATGAATTCTAGTAAAATATTTGGCAGTTTTACCAATAATTCATCATAATCATAAAATAAGTTCATCTTGAAAACCATCTCATTTTTAAAAAGAAATAGTACAAACTAACATAAAAAATCGAAAGCATTGTTTATGTTAGTTTGTAAAAAAATATTCAAATGTAAATTTTAATGGTTAGTAACACGGGGGGCCCATCTGACACTGCTACCAGTGACGTCACTGGCAGCGGAAGTGACGAGCAAAGCTTACACTGGCCAATCAGGCTTGTTAAGGCGGAGCGTAAAGTTTCCATGCCACCAGTATCTTTCCCTTATCCCGCTCAAACTGAAAGTGATTGGTTGTTCAAACAGTTAGGAGGCGTTACAAATGACGTCACTGGCAGCGGAAACGAGACGTCACGAGCTTTTTCCATTTCTATGTGAAGAGCCAACCTTATATTCTATAAACCTTGGGTTAGTAATACATTATATGGATGTATTAAATATAATAATAATTGCATTATAACTATTAAATGGTAAAAATATTAATACTTAAAAATACTGAAATTTTAAAATCAAATGATAAAGAATATAATGTTTGAAGTAAAAAATACATAACGGGTTAAGAAATCATATGTCACCAAAGAAATGCATTTTTTATTCTACGTCTGGGACGAAACCCAAGAACTGTTTAGTATTAAATGGAGAAAAATGGGGTTTTAGATATTCTAAATCAAAGTATTTTAGAGACTACAAAACAACGCTGTGTATAAAAAATGAAGAAACACAATTTAAAACAACAACTTAACAACTCAAAAAGAAATTTAGGTAATTCTTGACAAAAGTGTTTATTTCATCCTAAAGTGTTCCTTTTATAATCTCATATTTTATGCACTCCTTAAATCTTTTTAGCAATTCTCAATCTCTATAGTCTTAATACCGATTATTTTCAGATTGTGATGAAACACTGCAACACTATAAAACTAAGTTCAGTTCGTGTCAGTCAATCTCACTACCTCAGAATCCAAAAATGTGCTTTTTACCTGAAAAAAAAGCAGGAAGAACTTATGGGAAATAAATGCACTTCACGCAAACAACGCCTATTATTCTAATCGATGTGGTTGAAAAACTTCTCACTGATTTCACTGAAATGAAAAGTCACTGGGAACCTGAACTTCACTTTCCATTCACCCTGAAACAACAAACATTCGGTACCAATTAGAGACCGCATTGAAAAACCTACTGAAAAAGCATTGTTTTCGCATCCATCGTTCCACTTACAAAAGCATCTTTACGCAAAAAAATCTGATACCACAACCGCTTCGCTCAATTACGGTTAAAGTTACTCCAGTGAGCTCTAAAAGCAACGATTTAAAAAAAACTGTTGCCACGGATTGTCGCTTAAATGATGAGTTTAAAAAAAAATGTCCAAGAAAAGGTCGAATAATGAAACTCTCTATCGAATCTCTTTACGGGTGAAATAGTACGGGTTTTCGATGTTAGTGGGCGTGGGAAGATTCGATTTGAATACTGTTTCCAAATATCGGAATTGAAAATTAAGTGATAAGGATCTTTCCGGATGAGCGGGTTATACTTTGAAGTGAGATTCTTCTATCATCCTTGATATACAATGTATTGAATTCAATTTATTTCTAAAAAAAATGTTAACTGTATTAAGAGTATCTATTTCGTTTCCGCATTCGGTGTCTGGGTTACAACCATTTTGGGTCAAGCGGTTAGTTGTACAGTAGTTTTACCACATCTGTTTCCAACACTAATTGTTGACTATTATCGTCTTATAACTTAAAAAAAAAACGAAGTTGTGCATTTATTTATATCAGTCCGTCATAAGTCAAAACTTTATTTAACAATCGATTTATTTCAGATACTATATTTTGTCACCCTTGGGATTCATAATTATAGGGGAGAGTGGGGTACCTTAGGATGCTTTTCATTAAATAATTTTTCTAATTTTTTATTGAACTATATTTTTTTTAAACAAACACCACTCGTGTATTAAATATTCTCCTTTGTACATAAAATAAAATTTATTCCGACCAATTATCTCAGGTAATTATAATAACACACTTTAAAATTATCTTAGTGTCCCAAGGTGTCCTTATAGTACCAAAAAAATTAGTTTTTTTTTCTGAAATATTAATGTTAGAAATATTTTTAATCGCAACATAATTATAATAATATAAATACAATACTTTCACTTAAAAATGCTTTTCAAACTACACGTTATAGTAACATTGCACCACGCAAAAAAAGAAAATGGAATGAATAATTATCTAGTCGCACCAAATATTTCAAAACAAGTTGAAGAGTAGATTGTATTGTCATTCATTAGTATATACCTTTAAGCACGAATTCATAACTACAAAATTGCGTCTGAAAAGTTTCAGCATGTACTTATTTATAAAAAAAACCCCTTTTTTTGTAAAATAGATATTTGGAGTTTTAATCTGTTCAAACGACTCTAATATATGAAGCTTTGCACGTGCATTTAATCTGCATTTGAAAATGTACCCTTAGTATTAAATCAGAACAAGTCCTCTTGAATATACTAATTTCATTTTTTAAGCTTTTAAGATTCAACTAAATACCCAGAGTCAACGAAACATGCATCCCATTTTACGACGAACGTAAACATGGAAAGTAGTAAAACCAAAGACGGGAAAAAAGTCCATTATTCAAAGATTAGCTTTGGAGAAGAGGGATGATAAAAAACTACTTAAAGATCGATGTTAACATCTGGTTTGCTAAATAACAATGGACACAGGACAAACTTATGACAAGTATTGGACATCTGAGGAAGTCGATTTTAAAATGATCTACAAGGAAAATATGAAAATAGATTTACTCCATAATTCTTTTACCCAAGAGAGTAAACTATTGTGGTAACACAAACCTTTAAATACAGATTTTGAAAAGATAAGAAGATTGGATAAAGTGTTTCGCATTTTATGATTTATTCTGGAAAATGGTGTACTCTTCATATAAGGGAACGTTATCTTTTCGCATCAGTGAGTGTATTTACTCTCAAAACTACTTGATTGTTAGAGATTTTGGTGTCGGAGGGTTTGTTTCTAAGAATTGGAGGGAGTAGAGATGTTAAGGATGAATAGGGAACTTTGAATAGGGGAAAGAAGGGTAAGATAAAGATGATTTTGGGTTAACGGTTTTAAAAGCCAGAGCCTCGACAATTTACTGAATGAATGTTTATTGACTCACAACTCAATCTACAAAAAATGAAAGTCTTAGCTTAACAGCGAATCTCCGACATTTCTGCGGCCTGAAAAAGATCATGGAAGGACCAGACTATCGATGGCAGAAGTGGGCCATTGAACGTGGCAGGCAAGCAATTATTTCTCAAATTGTGCAAATTTAAATTCCTTGCACTCGTTGAATCACCATCAGTATTGCAATTTGCTAAAATTTGAATAAGAATTGCTCTTCTGTCACGTTATTCTACGATCGTTTTCAGTCAGTGTTAATGTTATGGGCAAAGTTATAAATCGGACATTATTAATAATTCTCGAAGTGAAGCTGGCAAAGTGATAAATTCAATGACATTTAACAATGAGTATTTATCACTTTGCCCAAAATATTCGGGCATTATTACTAATAATGCCCGGATTCATCACATTGCCCGTAACATAATCATAGAAATCACTAGATATAAGATATTAGTGAAAGTGAACAATAAGTTATTAAAAACAATAATTTAAAGTATGAAATAAATAAAAACCCGTGACATTAATTTTAAACATAGAGGTTCGGTACTTTTTTAAATTAAAAGTATTTTTCACGAAAATGATGTTTATTATTTCTAGAGTATACTCTAGAAATATATATCCTTTTCTATAGAAAACAGACAATGTTATAAGCACCCCCTATTGTTAAATTTTTAAAGCTACGTTAAAAGTTTAAAAGTTTTTAAAGCAGTTAGTTTAACTAAACCACAAAAAAAAAATTAATTTAGAGTTTATTGCTCTTTTAAAATAGTTTCAACTTTACGGAATTTTACTTCAAATGTGAGTGGGAAAATTTTAGAAAATTAGGTAACAGTTAAATGTCTGGGATGAATCATAAAATAATTAAAAAATACTGTTAGACCCGTTTTGACGTTCTAGTCTAATAAGTTAACTTAATTAGCATTATACACAAACAACTTAGAAATAATATGAAGCTAATAGGATAGAAGGTATTGGCTTACAGGTGGTAAACCTATTTGACCTCAAGATATTAACTCCAAGCATTCGATTTCTTGAATAAAACATTTTATATCAGAACCAATCCTCTTAGGCTTATCTAAAAATGGTGTATAAACAGGATTTTATACTTATTCACACACGCATCAAGTGGTTTGCCCTTCAGATCCATTCAATTGCCCAAAGACAGTACAAATAATGTAACAATTTAAAGAGCTAATCTAAATTTCTTTTCTTTCAAGATTGTTTTTAAGGCTTCGAATCCCTTAAACGGGCAATTAATTTTACAAAGTTCGTTAACACCACAATGTATGTCTGGAAAGAAAGATAATGTGATACAATGAAGAGTATTTAAAACAAGCATTAAACCTTATAAAAAGTGTTACCAAGTTCAATCTAAAACTTGTTTAGAAAAAAAAAAACGAGAACGCCACTGGTTGGTAGTTTTCCGGTCTGATGCATTGGGTTTAACACTTTATTACCAATCAATAGCTTATTAGGTGATCTTCTAAAGCTTATCTTTGCTAGCTTTGTATTTCAAGGAATGGGTAGTATTTGGAATAATAGCGAAGCTATTCAATAAACGTTTTCTATGACATATAATTAGAAAGGAGCCACTTATAATGGAAAATTCAGTTGTAGATAATGTTAAAGTTCTTTTCACCGACTTTCATACGCTTTTAATATTGTAAACGCTTAACTTTTATAAAAATGTTATTTAATAAAATTTATGTTACGCAAATTCAATATTTAAAGAATATTAACTTAAGCTTTAAGGTCGCTAAGACAAACGTTTTGCACCTTTAAGAGTGTAAATAATATTTATAAAAATATATACAATTGGGTGGGAAATTTTGATAAGAATTTGTGGCTGACACAAAAAAGATTTAACAATAATTTGGTTCAAAGTGTTTCACCTACTCACATGAGACTCACCTACTCCTAGAGTGTAACCTAAACTTTTTAGTTTTTTCTAAACTTAGAGCGTTTGTAAAACGCTTATTTGGACCTTACATTCTACAAACTAGCTTTCAAAATCAAATTTAGAAAAAGAAATTATAAGGGGGCTAAAAAATAATTGATATATATACTTTAACACTGAAACTAATTGCATGCAATAACTTGTTTGATGATGCATGGAAACCTTTATTATCATGTTTAAAAAAAGAGATTGGTCGTTATAAGTATTAAAAAAGTACATTTTCAACTTAAATGATACAAAAGTATGCAATATAAAAAGAAGTCTTACACAAAACATCCACAATTTGTTTACTATCCGCAGCGTTTTATAACATTTTAAGAACCTTTAACCAAAACGAGCAGAATTTCTGAAAGACTGGACAAAAACAACGTTACATTTAGAAAAAAAGTTTCCGGCATTCAATCTAGCATAAAAACAGGCCCTTAAAAATCGCGTTTCTTAAAATCTCTATAAAAACTGTAATTATACGCTTTTTTCCCACTGGTTTTATTGATGGGATAGCGGAATTAATGTCTCTAGTGTTTGGAAACAAAATCTTTGCCTGTTTAACCAGAATGAGTCTTCATTACGATTGACTTTTTTTAGCTTTCTCTCTATCGTTACACCTGCCTTTGGCGTGACATTTGCTTTGCGCTTTTAACGTCAACTCTATCTATTTGCCAAGATGGCAGATCATATGTATTATGTCCTCTTTTTATTACTGTATTTTGAAGAAACCTCCGTGTGTGACTAAAGGTTTCTTAGACTCTAGCTAGACCAGAATGGAGCTCGGTAGGATCAGTAGCCGGTGTTTTTGACAAATGTTTGGGAGAAAATTTTATATATAATTAAATATATTCAATCATGGCTTTAAACGTCATGAGGGATCCTAAGGATTTCATGGAATCTAAGGGTATCATGGATCCTAGGAATTTCAAGGATTCTCAGGCTATGGTGGATCTAAAAGGAATCATGGACCGTAAGAATTTCAAAGACCCTCTAGCTATTGTGGATCTTAAAGGTGTAATGGATCCTAGTAATATCGTGGATGCAAAACCTGTTGTGGATCCAAGAGGAATAATGGATCAACGAACCATCAGAGATCCTAAAAGTGCCATGGACCCTATGGATATTGTGGATTCAAATAATACGATGGATCCAAAGGATATTATGGCTCCTAAATTGGGGATGACGCCTGATCTCCAGAAAAAGATATTTGCAATTGATTTAGGATTGAATCATCTGGATGATGAAAGTTCATCTTCAAAGACTGGTATTAATAGGAAAATGTTGAGGTTTAAAATACACTACTTCTTGTTACTTGCAGGTAAGACCCCGGATGCAATTATTTGTGACCCTAAAAATATAAAAATAATTATTTTAAAATTAAAAGTGAACCCACTGCCTAATGTGTTGGTGATTGGTAAGGGATATAATATTTCTGAGTCACATTGTTTTCTTTTTATTGATTTTAACTTGCAGTTTAACCTGTATGTAAATTATACTTAAACAAGTTGTCCGTTATTGTCGTTAAATAGACCCCATTTAAATTTATAAATTTGGTATAATATTCATCCACCAAAATGTATTTTTTATTTAGTTTATTTCCGGAACTGTTACGTATTTTTTAAGAATGTGTGTAACATTATATAGCATTATTTCAGGATCTAATTCTACCAACTGTGCAGAGCACAACTATTTTGTAAACTGTTCTCCATTATAAAATTTATTCTCCTAAAATTTTATGTAATAGTTTAATAATTTTTATTAATCGTAGGTTTGTATACTATTTATTTGTAATCATGTGAAATCATTTAATTAATGCTAAGCTAAAATATTTTATAAAATCACAGTCAAACAAATTTGATATAATACATTTTCATCTGTATTTTTCTTTTCCAAAATCGATTTTTAATAATTTGATTATGTTTTAACCCGGAATGATGCAGTATTCCAGTACTTAACAGTATTCCTGTCCACTTAAACACAGATTCTTATTTTCAATTGATATAATTAGTTTTCTTAAAACTGAAGAAAATTCTTTGAAATATTATTGAATAAAATTATATTACATACAGGAAAGGAATAATTTAGTTTTAGTTTTATCTAGCATAATTTACTCAACACCGAGATTTTATTTATTTATTTTCCTAAACCCCAACTGACTTTTGCAGTTTCTTTTGTTTATAACGGAAGAAGCCAACTTTGGTTTTTCCAAGCAGTTTTTCCTCATCACTAGTTCAAAATATTTCCAAGTTGTTCACATCTTCTTAACCTATTCTGTAATTGATAGGTCTGGGAGCAGTGGCCCCTTTCACTGCCGTCTTCGCCCAAAAGTGTCTGGGCCTCTCCGCCACCTCCTTCGCCCTGGCTGTGACGCTCCAACAGTTTTCCTCCGTCTTCATCAAGCTCCTCATCGGCTACTTGGCCAACTTCTTGGGCAGGCTCAAACTCCTCATAGGCTTCCTGGCCATCGGGCAAGTCCTCCTCAACTTCATCCTCTTCGAGATGCCAGCCGTCCCCTCCCACATCGAACCCCTCCCCTTCCCGCCCCTCGTCTCCTACGTGTGGTGCGAGGAAAGGGGGGACACCCCCAGGTCGAAAGATCTTCTCCTCAACAAGATCAGCAGTAGCGAGGAGTGCTTCCCCAACTGGACGTCCCCAGTTTCTGAAGAGATGCGCATGATCACCATCCCTCCCACTTGTGAATCTCTCCCCATTTACACCAACTCTACCCCTCCGCGAAAGAAAGATGGAGGGGATGTGTTCACGTGCCAGCACAACACGACCGTGCTGTGCTCGATACACCCCTCCTGGTGCGTGCTGTGCTGTAGCAACATCACCGAGTACTACCTCATAGAAACCAGTTCCGAGGAGATGCCGGAGGAAGTGGTGGACCAGTTCATCCAGAGCGATTTCCAGACGCTCCAGTTCTGGCTCTTCGCGCTGGTATTCAGCGCCCTATATGCTTGCACATACTCCATGTTCACCCTCTCGGACACTGCTTGTTGCGAGAGCGTGGCGGGGGACTTCACCCACTTGAAGATGTGCGGGCCCATGGCGTGGGGGGTCATGTCCGCCTTCGGGGGCTTCTTGAGTTACCACACGGGCTCCTTCCTGCCCGCGTGCGCCGTCATGGCGTGCGTGACGCTCCTGATGCTGTGGAACCTGTCCAAGCTGGAACTGGCCAAGCCGACTTTCTCCGAGAAGATCTTCCAAGACGTGCAGGTGGTGTTCGGATCGAAGGAGTTCGTCGCGTTCCAGATCGGAGTCCTCCTGAACGCGATCGGACACGGGATCATATGGTTCTACCTGATATGGTTCCTGACCTCTATGGACGGTTCTCTCCTTCTGTGCGGGTTGGTGCACACGGTGCAGTGTCTCGCGGGAGAAGTACCGTTCCTCTTCTTCTCTGAGTGGATGGTGCGCAAGATGGGGCATTTCAACGCCACGTCGCTGTCACTGCTGGCGTACAGCGCGAGGTTTTTCTGGTACAGTCAGCTCCGCAATGCGTGGCACGTTCTCCCCATTGAGTTCACCCATGGGATAACGTTTGGGGTTTACTACACGACTGTCACCTCTTTCACCAAGTTCAAAGCCAAGAAGGGAGCTGAGGCCAGTACTTTGTCAGCCATATTTACTACCTTCAACGGGTTGGGTAAGAAATCTGCAATTTTTAATAAAGAAAACCTAAAATTTATATCTCATTCTGATAGAGTAGAGTATTTAAAAGCGTAGATAATATAGAGTATTTAAAGATAGGTGTAGAGTATTTAAAAGGGTAGATAATATTATAGAGTATTTAAATATAGGCGTAGAGTATTTAAAAGCGATAAAATATCTTTCAAAAACAAGAAAAAAAATCAATGTTCTAAAATCATCGTCATTATCAAAAATACATATTTTGTAAATTGGAGAAAAAATTAAATGTTTGATTTGGGTGTTGTAAACTTTATTCCCTTTATATACCTCAAACTCTCACATTCTTTCGGAAATCTTACTACAAAACACAAGGCCTCTGCCTTGTAATGAAAGTTAAATGCAATTTATGTTCTATTTGAAAATTATCTGGAAGAATGACTAAAGTTTTAAAACAAATTAAATTTGAACTGTATTTGCAAACTGGAAGTGGTCAAACCCTAAAAAGTTTTGTTAAATGCATTATTTTTTTTGTGAACGGAGTTAACACTTTTATCCCCCTTAAGTGAATTAATGTCATTCCTTATTTTCTTTCTCTCTCTAACAAGATTTCATACACTTCTACTCATTTGTCATCTTATACATAAACCTTTCCTTCCTGACCACCCCAAATTTTCCATTGGAATCAATGGTAATTTTGGGCTGTCTGGGACTAAAAGGGTTAAAACTGATATTCTACCTATAGATTTTATTTAATTGTTCGTAGTGTTCCAGTTGTGTTAAAAGATTGATATTTCATGTAGCAATTTAATATAGTATTTCTAGTGAAATTAGAGTTTGAAAGAAGCTTTTAGTTCATTTTTTATAAAGTTTCTAAAAATCAAACGGATATTTTAATTTTGATTGAAATAATGGATTGTTCAGGAGAAAATTTTTAGATTTACGTTAGTACGTCTCTTGGATTCACAAATAGAGCCCGTAAAACTCGTAGTACCTACATTTTACAGAACCGTTTGAAATTATTCCAGAAAAACAATGTTTCGGAACAAAACTATAAAAGTTTAGTATTTTCACCCGGTGGATGCAATAAAACGTGTGATTCTGGGTGACTCAAGTAAAGTTTGTTTAGGAATAAGGCAACAGATTTCATGGGAATGTTCACTGAAGACTGAACTCCGTTGTTTAAAACCAACCTTTAAGGCTGGTTCACTACCACTATAGAGTGTTTTCAGGTGACGTCACGACCAGCTATTTTCTATTAACTGCTAACCTTTGTAGGGCTTTTAACTGTTGCTAAGGCGGTTGCTAGGTAACGAGGTATCTGTTTCTAAGGCGATTTTTAGGTATGGGATCAAGTGATTGCAAATGCTCCAATAGAACAATTCCACGGCTAGTCATTTTCTGTAACTGTTAACCTCTGTAGGGCAAAAAACTGTAACATCTTCTGTTGCTAAGGCCGTTGTTAGGTCCGAGTCATGTGATTGAAAATGCTCTATTCTGAAATTTTTTAAGATAAATTACGAAAGTTACATTTTTTTAAAAATTGAATTACCTAAAAAATCTTCTCGTTCTCTACTAGGTATTACACGGAGTAAGTGATAATGTTAACAGGCATTTAAGTACCTTTTTAAAAACGTATAAAAAATGTGATCAAGAACGAGTTTATACCCAGATTAGTGATAACATTATGTTATTTGAACTCTGAAAAACACATCTTATGATACTGGAGGCCATAAAGTGGTTGTTTATAAGTGATAATATTAAAAATATAATAGTGTGCACGTATACACTATAAATCAAAAAAATAGAACAAACATATAGCGCTAACAATAAGAACCTCATTTCAACAATATCTTTAGACTACAATTTCTGAAGAAACTATTTTTCTCACATAGTGTGTCCTTCAAACAATGACGGCTCTTTGGGAAATTAGTATTTTTAAATTTTCCTTTACCATTAGGGAAATCTGTATAATATAGCGTATGTTTTGCATTTAATACATAAAAAATTTTTAATATATTTTTAAAATACAAATTTCATGGAAAGAGGATGAATTTTTATGCTTTTTAGATTAAAAAAAGTGTAGAAAATAGTTTAATTTTAATAGTTTATTGTAAATTTTTCTATTATATTGTCTATTGGGTCTATCAAAATTATAAAACAGTCAAAACATATGGTATATATGATTACAAATATCAATTTCCGATAGAAATCGTCCTTTTTTAGTAATTACTTAAATATTATTTATCACTGTTCAAAAATCATGCTATTTAGCTCATAAACCCCAAGTTAGTTAATTATTTTAGAATTTTTCTCGGAGAATTTTTTTAATGAATGATTTAATTCATATATGCCCTACATATTTTGTGAAAAAACTAGAATTTTAAAGTCAATTTAAAAAAAAATACTAAGTACATACTCCACCTATTCCCAAAAAAGGACATAAGCATTGAGGTGAAAACGCGAAGTTTCAAAGCTTTTAACAAATTTAATAATGCACTCTTCTTTCGAATTTGTGAAATATTATAAAATAATTTTTCTGCAGGTGCAGGAATAGGCAACATCTTGGCAGGAGTGTGCATCGACTACTTTGGTGGCCATCGACCTTTCTTCTACTTCGGGGTCGCATTCGGACTATTTTCCATCATCAACATCATTTACACCTTCATCACTCGAAATGACAACAGAATCATCATCAAAATCATTCCCCCTCCAGAAGACTGACTGTGATGATATAATTTGACTGTAAAGAAAGACTAAGACAAAGTGCAAATCCTTATTAGGAGTTATAAGTTATGCCTACAAATTTTGCAAATAAGTTAATTTTGCAATAAATTATGCCCAAAAACGTGTGTCAGAAGAAAGAACCATTCAGCAGGATGGTGAGAAGCTACTCAGGATCGTTATTACTTTTAAACTGATATTTAAATGTGCCTAGAGATAATTTCCTTAATAAAAAAAAATTAACTCATTTGTAAAGAAATGAAATGATTTTACAAGAAGGAAATCTGTACATAATTGTTGTAAATAATGTATAGTTTATGTATTTAAATAAAGTTGATTTTTGAAGAAAATTTGTAATATGAACTTTATGAATTCTCAGTTTTAATGGATTTATCAATGAAAAAGAATAGGTAACTAAATATTCTGACTTCCTATGTTTTACGACGCCAGTTTACAACAGTATAATTGTAAGCCACTATTTTATTATATACCTAGTTAGATGGTTCTTCAAACAATTAATTTAAAATGACTTAGTGATTAGAAGAGTAAAATTTTATAGAACTTTGTTGCACCTAACAGGTAAAAACTAAAACGTATTGCAATACAATGTCCTGACTCAATGATTAGTACATTTATCTGTGTAAAATTTCGTGCCTAAATTACAATTTTAATGTAAAATGAAGCAATTTAGTTTTCAAAGTATCAATGTTGGATGATTAAACATTTTTCTACATATTAAAAAGCAATAAAAAGAAACTGACTTTCTCGGTTGTTGTTTTTAAACGGTGTTGCTTGTTACTAGTGTTATCAAGATATAGGTACCCTTTTATACGCTTACTTCTCAAATTTTTAATTTAAATGCTTCTTAAAAAAGCAAACATTTTAGAAAATTAAAAAGGTACCCTCTCTTATTGGTTACGACTCTTACTATAACTAGAGATATCTTTTCTAAAAATATCTGAGTGTTTTCTTATTATTAAATTTAAAAAATCTAGTTTCATTAAAAAGTATTTTTATTGCAAAACAAATTTTAGAACAATTGTTTTTTCAAGATTATGTTACCTTGTAGACTATTTTTAAATATTTATTCTTTAAAATATATGTGTTCCTGATTTAAAAAATAATCTGTAATCAATCAAACAATAAATAATTTTACGAGTTTTTATTTTCTAAACAAGATGATGGCAACAAGACAATGCTGATTCATTCAAAAACAAAAATTAACAAAATCTCGATAGCTCACCTTCAAAATATCTGCATTCAAACCATAACTGACTCACACTACAGCCATGCATGACGTAATACGATGTCCAGAAAACCCTCTCAAAGACTTCGACGAACGTCCTCCACCCCAGAAACAGTACAAAGAAACCGGCGTGCCTCAGAAATTAGGCGAACCATTTATCCCACCTCAACCCCACTTCGTACCCGGATACACTGGATGGACGCCCGGCTGTGGACCTAAACGACATTTCATCCTCGGTGAAAGATACGGAAAGTACACCCACAACCTGTTACACGACCATCGGGTGGCAGGAAGTCGACTGAGCGCCCTGAGTAATGACAAACGATTCGTGGAAGCGTTCATCTCACCACCCAGGCTGGACCCTGCCCAGGAACTGCCCAACCCTCACTGGACTCTGGAACCTCACTTCATCCCGGGGTACACTGGGGATACGCCGTTGGCGTGTATCAAACGGTACGACGCCGTTGGAGAGACGTACGGAAGGATGACCCACCTGAGACTGGCCAATCACAGGGTGGGTGGTAATCGGTTGAGACCCATCTTACACGAACCTCCGAGGGATGTGCATGAGAAGGAAGAGGTCAAGTTCTATTGTAACAAGCACGAGGTGACAGCTAATGATTTGCTGAGGAGAGCTGGAACAAACCCCGGGTATGCTGGGCATATGCCCCGTGCCAGGTTCCGTCACGGGAAGACGTATGCAATAGCTACCAATGAGGGCATTGCCGAGTTTGAGAAGATAATGGAATCGAAATGGAAGCGTTGAACTGTCTTGAATTTGTCTTTACATAGAGGCTGGAAGCTAGTCTGTTTTATAAAATTTTATGTCTTCAAGTCTAATAAAAGGACTTCTTAAACCTTTTATTTCGGTTCAATTTTCAAATACCTATAGCTAAGCAATTTCTTTTAAATGTTTTATGTTTTTAAGATTTTCTCCATGGAGGAAAAAATTTGCAGGTGAGAAAACGCATGAGAAACTATAAAAGAGAGGATATATTTTGACTACCTTACCTAAATTGCTTTACCTAATATAACGATTTTCAATGAACTATGGTCAATACAGTTTTTAAATAGTCCTATATCTAAAATTCATACTCTGCTCTATAATTTCGGCAAATAATTTAAAATATAGTGTCTTAGAGAGGCTTTAAAAGTAAAAGTAATCTAAGAAAAATATTGATGATATCAATAAATTCTTATGAAAGATAGTACGTATATAACAATAAATAGTTTGAAAACATAAAAACGTAGGGGGATAAGTGAGTTTTAACTTGCTTTATACCCCTTATTCTTATTATTATAACTTTGTATCCATGGAGTATTTTCGAATTATTTTAATTATAGTAGAAGTTCTTCAGTTTTTTAATGCGAAAACATATTTTAATCTTGTAGGAAATTATTTAGGTTTACATATAAATTTATGGTTGATAAGGCTTGAGATATTTACTGCCTTACTAAAGGTATTGTATTTAATTTACAACTCACTTAAAATACGACCTGGAAGCTAGTCTGTTTTATAAAATTTAAAAACGTTTGAAATGCATATATTTCAAAACCCCACAGACGGTAATTTCGTTGGTAAATCGGACATTGTCAATCGGACGGGATTAATTTATTCCGTATACCAAAATCTAGAAATCCCACACAGTTAAATTGCATTGAGATATAAAAAAAAATCTTAAGTTTCTTTCTTACTCATTGTAAACATTTTCTCGAATTGTTTTTGATGCCCCCTCTCTTTTATCCCTGCATTCATCAAAGGTTAAGCTTCAATATCGTTTTAAAATAGCTTAATAAAATACATTTAAAAATGAAAAATAAAGATAGGCTCTTAGAAACTCCCCCTATTTATTAAATGTCATTCAATACAACATATGTTACTGACAAAGTGATAAACCGGGCATTATTAATAATGTCCGAAGTGAGGCGGACAATGTGATAAATTTAATGACATTTATCAATGTGGGAGTCCTTATCACTTTGCCCGAAATATTTGGGCATTGTTAATAATGCTTGTATTTTTCACATTGCCCATAATACATAAATAGCTATATATTAAGAATTTTTTTATGTTATTAGGATACATAAAATCCCACATGGAGTTTTTGTGCTAGTGACTCTTTAAGAGTTCGGTTCCGTGATACCCATCCAACTTGTTAAAGCCCCTGAGGCAACTACTCCCAGAAGTATGACCTGCACCGAAACAGATATGGGAACTTCGTTAATTTTGTGAAATTCCCACGATGATATGTGAAAATGACGAAAGAATTAGACGAGCTCTGAAGAACAATCGGAACTTCAATGAGCCTCCAGCAGTTGTGTCATTCAATCCGTGTTTTCCTATTGACAGAATGGGATTTTAAATTAATGAGTGAAGAGTTAAGTATGTGATGAGATGCTGATTGTTTCAATTGTTTGACGCAAACATCTGTGAAGATGGAAATGAGATTTTAATTTTTAAATAATAAATTATGGGCATTCCGGCCCGACCGCTAGAGGACCAAAATCATCTTTGTGTGTTTGTATAGAATTTTGCGGAAAAAAAATAAATATTCTTTCGTATTATCCTCAATGGGTCTTATGGTCAGACCAGACCGTCAGTTTCAACGGGATAATACGGAAGAATAAAAAAAACTACCTATAAACCTACATAGCTATATTTTTCAACCGTGTTTAAAAATTTTTTATCATATTAGAAATAGGAATCTTTGATATAAATAATAAATTATGAAAACCTTTAGGCATTCTCTTGTGGAAAAAAAGACGAAGGTTTCTTCGAGTAGCATAAAACAAATATCCTGCTAAAACTTAATTTATATTAATAGAATGATGCAGGCAGCGGACTCATTTATTAAAGTGGTGCTGCCCTCTATAAGTGAGCAAGAAAGGTTCAATTATAAAGGAAAGATATTTCCAGTTTACAAAGTTATTTTTTTTTTAATTGAAACAAATTTAAGATGTGTTATAAAATATTATTATTCATCTCTTTCATTTATATATGTATGAGACTATTTAATGTAAAGGAAAGGTTACATATTCATATATGTTAATAACTTTACATTAGCTTTCGTAATTTTCATTCCGGAGGAAAAAAGATAGAAAATATTTCCGATATAAACAACAATAGCGATTAAATATAAAAAATACTCTCCGGAATCAAAAGAATATATCTTTCATAAAAAAAAATTCTGACAAAGAATTGTTCATAGTTCCATTAAAAAGTAATAATTTTTTCTTCTATTTTCTGTTTATAAAATATTTTGAAAAACTATAGGCATCTAATATGTAACGAGTATTTTTTTTAGAGAATAATATTTAAAAGAAAACTTTTAAAACTATCAATATTCTTGATTACATACTAATTACCAATAATTTTACAGTTTCTTTCCCTTAATTTGGAGACTTTATTGAATAAATAAGTGAAATCGCGTAAGAAGAAATAAAGAGACATATTTTCTATAACATGTTTATTGACGTAAAACTATCCAAAAGTTTGAAAGTGATTATATATTTACATCTAGTGCTGTAAAGTTTCAAAATATTCCTTTACAATGTTGAGAAGTTGAAAACTCTTTAGGTGTCTTTTTGTCAAAAATGAATATGAAAACAAGTTATGTTTAGGAAAAATAATCTTAACATTTTATGAAACACAATCTTAGAATTTATACATTTACAAAGTGATACTTGACAAAAAGCTTGATCAATATTTAGTTCAGTAGGTTTTGAGATTTGTAAAAAAAAAAAAATCAATAAACTCAATATTAATTAACTAAAAAGTATTAATATTCTTAAAATGATTCACTTTTAACTAAAGATAGAACAATTAAACCATAATTTTTACTACCCCAAAAGTGTATTGCCTTACACTACTCCTAAAAATATAGTCAGTCATCTTAAGAAAATATATCTTTTCTGAATTTCCTATTATAATTTTTAATGTAGACGAAAAAATTAAATCTGTGGTATAAAAATATTATATGGACTTAATCTAAAATTTTATCTTGCGTTTTTATTTCAAGAAAGTAAAAAAGTAAGACTGTTTTATTGTAAGACTATCTAATGTTAGCTCGATTAATTACTTTAAACTAATAAGTTATGAGTTAATTATTTTAACCTAATTTTATATGTGAAAATAATAAATCCAATAAAAGAAAAAATATGTATTTGATTTCTTCTCTATAAAAAATCAAAAAATTCCAAATAATTTTTAAAAATATATATGTTTTTTCTTTAAATTATCAGCTGATAAACATTTAATCGATCACTTAGTTTTTTAAAGGAAGATAGCTTAGAGAAAATAATAAGAGTAGATAATAAAGCTCGTTTCCAGTTGAGAAATGGGTAAGTGAAAATTCCCATCAGTATTACTATGGCTGTAGCTATACGAGTCAGGCTCAGGGTTATAAGATCAGAAAAATTAAAAATAGTTATTACTAGAAGTGTTTAATCTAGAGCTACATTTTGGCCCCAAATGTGAGAGGTGACAGAGTTTTCATTAACTGTTTTGGATCCTTTGTAATTCGGAGAAACGTCCGTTTAAACCTTAGTTACAGCATTATTAAAACGACTTGTTCACAGTCAGGATATAAAAAAGGAATTGTGAAGGTGCTAGATTGAACTTATTCAATTGGAACTAGACCAAGTTGAGCTATTTTGTGGCACCTATTTTGAAGCTATTTTGTATTACGTGGTGCACCACTTTGTTTGAAACATCATCCCTATTCCTATATCCCAATTTCCCTAAAAGATAACTAACTAGCGAAATTAGATAGATTTGATCTTTGTAACAGTCTAAAATCTAAAACCAAATGTTTTGTATACCTACTGCAAAGTGTATATGAGTTCATTTTATTGAGTAACCCTATTTTTTTTATCATGGAGAAGGTTTCTAATGCAACAATAATTAAACATATACTTTCAATCAACACTTTTAACTTCATATTACTTTTACGTTAATTATATACTACGATTAATTTGGTCTAGTTAAAGTATAAAAAGATTTAATTTTTGCGTGTTATTAATCTATCAGATATATTAGAGTACGTAGCTTGTTACATACATGTTTTTAAACCCTGTTTTACAACTTGATAGAATAAGGAAATTTAAGTTTATAGAATCAACAACTTTTCAAAGTGCTAAAAATCTATAACCTTTGTTTTCCTTTTTCTAAAAGGGAATAATTATTTTGAAACTTTTTATTCATGCTATAAAACTGCTTATGTAATTATTACACGTAGTAACACAGTTTTAACGCACCAGTAAAATCACAGGTATATATGTCTGAATATGTGGAAAAAACTGTAAATTTTGAAGACATGCATTTTGAGTAACATGCTATAGTAACAATATTTATTTTTTAAATCTAAAACTATTCATATATTAATGATTGAAATAGAACTTACGAGTTATCGATAATTAATGGAATTTAAGGGCATGAATATAATTTCATAGGAGGGTTTGTGGTGGGAACTATTTCCGTTTTGCTTCTTTTGCGTTTGGAAAATTAGGTACTCCCTCAAATGTTGAGTACACAGTGTTTTAATAAACAGTAATAAACAGTTGTGAATATTATTTGAGCTAAGCTAAAACATTTTATACATTGGTCCTTAACCAGGGTCTCAGAGGCGTAGGTATATCTTTTACTTTTTTTTCAGTTTATACTGAAATTAAGTCTGTTCATAGTTTTGAAACTGTAAGTAAGGGAAACTAATAAAAACAATGTGGGTCATACAATGCTACTCAGTAAAAGCTTAGACGAACTAATATCATATTCGTTTCAGAATAATGCATACTAAATAGTTTTAAAATAAAGTTAAAAGTTCATAACAGGAAATAATCATAACAATCATCTACTGGTACGGTTGCATTGAGTTTAGCCACGCAAATACCATAAACTATAGAAGTACAAACACAATTATAGATAAAAAACAAGGACGAAGTTACATATTTTGTTCATCTTTTGAACTCCGATTCAGTACAATTCTATGAACCTACCTTCTCTCATTCTATGATACCGTAATAGTGTTTCAGTATAATAAATAGATATCTTTTCTTCTCTGAACGTATATAAATCTACATTAGAGGCTATATAAAAGTGCTTTGTAAAACTTCCTAAAAAAACTAAGTTGCACACTTAATTATGTGTGAGATATAGTTTCGATTCCTATCTATATTAGTGCAGATAACAAGAAGTTGCACAACAAATCTCGATGAATCCGTGTTTCTGTATCACAAATATAGCTAGCCATTCCGCTGGGCCCTTTACCAATTCTATTAATCTACTTTTTAATTATTTTCTATCACTTTTCACTCTTTACAAAAATCTCAGGTACTCATAATACATGTTAAGCACATTTTTAGTTTAAAAATATTAAGTCAAAATCATTTCAGACAAAATAAACAATAACTTCAAACAATTAAAAATAGGTTCAGAGTATTTAGAACTTTATAATATATTATTTTTAGAACTTTTTTTAAAAACCTATTTAATTATAAATCTGTATAAGACGATCTTTGATTCAAATTACAGTCATTTTTTTAATTAAAAGCTTTTCACAAACGAAAAAATATCATACATTTCGGGCAATGTAAATTTAATGGAGTATTTGTTATAGTACTGGGTTTAAACGATTAATAATAGTGTAACAGAACAAATACAATAACGTTTAGTAAGACAAACAAAACATATTTTTACCTAAAAAAGTAAGATTTATGAATTTAGTATCGTTTCCATTCTTATAGTTATGAAAAGGAATAACACAATTTCAACCAACGAATAATTTTAAAGTAGTAGTATTTTTCTTATACCTATTTGTGGAATGTAAACTTTCATAAAGAATTTAGATTATAAATATTAGTAAAGCTTTCAGCGAGACTGGTGAACCCAAAGCTACTACAAGCACCTGTGTTAATCGACAAGACGTTTCAAATAATTACCTTATCTTGCAAAACCCATCTATCGATGACTTACTGAAACTAAAGTAGTACTCAACATTTCACTTAGCTATATGCTGCTCTGTAAGATACTTCACAAACATTAAAGTAAGGCAGACTAAACATGAAGGCTCTCTCAAATATGAAAAATAAGTACAATGTATGTTCACAATAACCTTTGAATCATATTCTAAATGCAAAATATTAAGGCTTACAGGAAATGAAACTCAAGAGTGATCAATGCTGCCGGTGCATGCACTGCTGGGTGATACTGGGTTTCATTCAGACCTATTATTCTAAGACTGTTATTCCTAACATCAATATTAAAGATTTGATCCGCTGAGAAGAAAAGTAGTCTAACTCATTTATAACTCATTAGCTCTCATTAACTCAGGGAAATAACGTTTTTTATTTGAGTTGACTAAATAAACTAGTGGTTCTCCTCTTGGTTAGTTCTGCATCTCTGAGGTACTGGACTACCAATCATTCCTCTGAATGAAGAACAACCTCAAACCTCAGAAACCACGAAGAAGGTCAAATTGAAGACAACTTTTTCTCTTAGTGGCTACTAAAAATATGGCTAAATAATACAGGTGTATGAGAATTGCATTTAGATATCTCATTAGCATAGAAATAGATGAAAAAGGAGGACTTGGATTGAAGTACTACTTTACAAAAGCAATGAACACTCGTACCATTCGTGCAGCTAATAAAGTAGATTAGTATTTTTTAAAGGAAAAACTTTAGTCTTAACTAATAGGCGTTCATGAAACTATGCAGAAAGGACAGCTAGGAAAATTTTTCAGGGTCGTCTCTCACACCAATACAAAAGTCAGCTATCACACGAGCTTAGCATTTCGCCACCCGTCGACAAGTACTTGTCCCATTTCACTAAGCCCAGTAAGTTACTACCCAACGCCCAGTACTCCCTCGCAATCAAGCTACCGGCAGAACACGTAACAAGCTCCTCAGTATGTAAAAAAAAATAAAGGAAAGAACGACATATGAAGGAATCGCTCGAACACACAATCTCTGTCATTTCAAAACTCCACGCTCGCGTCGTCGTCAGGAAGGCGTCAGCTCAACTCCGCCGCAGAGGGGCGGCGACCAGTAAATAGGCACCGGGGTAAAAGAAGGTAAGTGGAGGGACTCTTCTACTGCACTTCAGTCCTTGTGGTGGTAGTTCATGATGTAGTTCAGGAGCAGATCGTAGCAGTACTTGTACTCCGTCTGTCGGGGAGACAAGGAAGGGCATGAGCAACAAGTACGGGGATAAAGCTCCTGATGGGGTAGAACTTTTAAAACAACAGCTTATAATAGGGGACGGTTTCAAACAATAGTGAAGGGTTTGTAACACTTTATCACCAAGTCTACCCATAACTTTTTATTTTGTGGGAGTTTCTGGTAGCAAAAGTTGAATGAGTTAGGTTAATTACCTACTATTTTAATGTACGGTCAGCCAGAAATCAGCATGGTATCTCTTCAAAAAATCTGCCCTATCTCCCCATTCATGACCCCGCCAACAATAGCGAAGGAGTCCGAAGTCACCCCCCCCAGTCAATTAGCAGACCCCCGATAGTGACTTCTCGCTCCTCCCCGAGGGCTGTCTTTTGTTGGAGGGACCATTGAAGGGGGTTGATTGCGGTTTTCCCATCGTCCGATAACCAGAAACTGCAGATTTTTTGAAGAGATACCATGCTGATTTTCTGGCTGACCGTACCCTTATGGCCACTGAAGAAAGATAGTGTACAAAGCTTTTGAATAAAGCAACGTGTAACAACGGATATCAAGGAAAAGAAGATAAAAAATATACTGTCCAAAAATTTTTAACACACTTTTGTGTGCGTGAGAAGCTAAAGAGTACAAGTGACGACGTGTTAAAAGTTTACTACGCGTGGTGGATAAAATTATAAATAATTTAACAAACTTCATCTTTTTTACTTTTCACTCTGATTTATCAGTGCTATTAAACTACCATTAAAAGCTAACGAAAGGAGAACCTTCTTATCAAGACTACAAAATACACGAGGTTGCAAAAAAAAAAAAAAAACCTCGGGAAGTTAGCCAATTCAGCTTGTATGCTTGTATACAGAAGGTATCCCATATCGTTAACTTAAAAAAAAGAACTCCATTCCTCATTTAAGTTTTCACTACAGTTTTCTGCTTTAAATAGAAATTTAAGGAAATTTCTCATTTTCTCGAGTACAGTTGCTCAACAACTTTGAAACTGACTTTAGTCTCGTATCATAAATATTTTTAAAAACAAAAACTATAACTGCTAAACTTGCCGCTAGGGGGCGATAAAATAGTCTTATCCGACAGAGTCGTTTATTAAGGCCTAAGCAACACTTTAATGGCAATTAAGGTTAACACTGGACACTACCCTGTATTAATTGTGATTGGTTATTGGAAGAGTCACTTTCAGATGAGTAAATAAAAGGAACTAGACAAGATAAAACAAAATGGCTTCGAATGAGATGGGAAAGATGACCACTCACGATGCTGTCCACTAGTTGCGGCCGGTGTCTCCGGACCACCTTAACCGCCGTGAAGACGTCCACCTCCTCGTGTTCGATCGCTTGCTCGATGGCGATGCTCGCGGCGCAGTACACCCCCACACGGGCTCTTCCGTTGCTGCAAAAGAAAGACGCATCAAGTACCAAAACATCTAAAACAAACTGCTATTGTAGGGATGTAAGGGGACATGTAAGGTTACATCGGCAAGTTAGTGGAGCTGATCGGAACTAAGGGCCGCATTCAGAAACTTTAACACGAAGATGAAACGATACGATAACGACACGAGCGATTTCAAACTTCGCATCGCTGCTCTCTTCCGCCATATTGTTCCGAGATTCCAACCGTATTCCGATGGCTTTTACACTTTTTGTGGTCCGTTAAATAGTTCCAAAAAATCTAGAACAGATACTAATTGCCAAAAACAGTCCTCAGACATTAAAATATTACGAAAGTAATGGAAATCTAGTGTTAGCAGATTTTTCTGGTATTAGCGTATAATTACTTGTAATACTTTCCGATAGGAGGCAGCAGCAGCGGACGATGGACCTGCACGATTGAGAAACGGCATCTCTGATGGAGTGATTATTTATAATTGATCGTTATCGTATCGTTTCATCATCGTTTCTGAATACGGCCCTAACACTGATACTCGTTCTTACATGAGCTGGTTAGGATGAAAGTGGTATAAGTCCACTGAACTTCGTTTTGCGTAATTGAAGGTTTTCTAAAAACCTGTGCTAAAAATTCAGGATTGCTTATATTTTTACTTTGTGGGGTGGATTTGTCTTTAGGCAGGGACACAATTTTTGCTGCGGATCAACTTTTATCAAATTTTAACTGAAAGTGCTTTAAATTAGCTTTAATGGACTTATACCACTTTCATCCTGACCGATTGATGGGTTTCGGGAAGGAAAGATGGGTATTGGGATGTAGTAAATATAGCGTTCTGAGCGACTGGTTAGTGAAGTTAGATTTTTATGTTCTGTTCCACAGATTTTGCTGCATAGAATACGAATATTTTGCTGTAAAATTTTATGTAACCCATTTTGGGGGGTCATATTCAAGATGGCGACCGAGAAACTTTCTTCGCTTGATATGTCTCTAGTTTATATTTTCTGTTTGCTTTAACTAAAGCTAAGGTTTAAATTAAAATAGGTTTTCGTTTTTTTTTTTAAAAAAAACTTGTTATCGATGTGATTTTTAAAATGGCGTCCAAGATGGCCGCCGATTATAAAGTTTTGCAGTTTTTATGATAGATAGGTGAGCAATATATCAAATTGATTGATTTTGAGTAAGAAAATGGAAATTTAATTTAATGAAATTATATTTTACAACATTAAAAAAAAATTAACCATAAATTTTTATTTTTAAAAATTTTAAATTTAAAAAAATAAACTTCAAACATTTTACTAAGTTTTATCCCAAAACCAATATCAATACCTTAAGTTACTAGCAAACTGTAATTTATATAGAATGGTTGTTAAAATACATACAAGATATTGACTTCAAAAAGGCGTCTGTATTAGCTATGACGATTAAAGGATTAAAGCTTAGCTTTCCCGCCTAATCTAATGAAGCGCTGATTTTATTTTCGGATATTTATTTACAAAAAGGGGTCATCCATAAATTTGTAATTAAAGTTAACAAAAATAAAATTTTCTCCAGTAAGACGCTTTTTCATAATCGCACGGGCCCCGCCTTTGCAGTTGTGCGAATGTCCTTGGGGTTTCTCTTATCAAAACAAATTCACTGAACGAAGCGGAGCAGTGGACTTGTTCCACTTTCATCCTGACGAAAACGGCCGTTCGCGTTAGTAGTCATTTTTTGAGTCGCTCTCACGGGCCAACAAATCAACTTTTTCCTTTGCAAACAGCTACACTAAATAAAGGACCTAAAACTCTATCCAAATCCACTCTTAACTCAACTTTTGTCATTTTTGGACTTATACCACTTTCATCCTGGGCAGCTCACATGTTAAGGAACTGTATAATATAGCGTTCTACCTGGATACGAGTAGCACGGGTCCGCAGGTCGTCCTCTGCCTCCATCGCTCCACCATGTTCATCAGCTCCACCAGCGAGTTGGTGGAGGTGGGCACCTTGTGCGTCAGGGGCCAGCACGTGATGAAGAACAACTGCGTGGTCTTTGGCTCGGCTTTCACGCCCGACATCAGTTCCGTCAGCGAAACCACCTGCAAGCCGCATTGCAATGAATCGAGTGATGAATTCATTAATTTTCCTCTAACAAGGAAACGCTCCCAGGCTAAGCTCATAAAATTGGATGAACTCTTTACAAGCATAAGAAGATGACTTAAAACGCTTACTGTGAAACAAATAGCTGCGGAATTACAATAGAAGAGCTGTAAAAAATTCCGAAAAATCATAATTTTTAACGCCAAATGTAAACCTACTAGGCGAGAAATGCAGAGAAACCGCAAAATTCTTAAATAAACTGGCTGGGTTTTCTCTGAAGCAATTTAAATCTGCCATTCAAAAAAGGTTCATAAAATGCACGCCAAGTCGTTAGAGTGCTAACTGAATGGATTCGACAACTCAGAACCCCATTTTCAATATTAATTTACTACTCTTCTAATGAAATTCAGCAGCTATTTTTCTCACAGTAAGTGTTTTGAGTCATCTTCTTATACCTGTAAAAATTTCGTCCGTTTTTGCGAGTTTAGTCTGAGAACGTTTCCTTGTAAAAAGATTACGAAGAATTAAAGGTGTTAATAGAGTTGCAAGCAGAAGAGGGTGCGCTTCATGAGGAATAGAAAGAGTAACACAGTAGACTCTTTAATAAACGTTTCTTTCCTCAAATAAGGTAGCAATATGGGGCAAGTCCGTATGGTGTTGAGGGGTCAACAAAAAATAGTGAAATTTGAAAGGTCCAGAATGATTTGTAGTTCAGAGTCAAAGAATCATACCTTTTTGAGAATCCTGAAAATCCAGGACTTGATATTGGGAAGGGTGCTATAGGAAACGGTCTCTATGGTGAAGACTGGGCCAAACTTTTTCACCTTTTCCTTCTCGGAAGGGTAGAACTGAGGGTAGTTCTGGAAAGAATAGATGAATAATACAGAAACTAAGAATCGGATGACTCTCATCATGTACCAAATTCTTTTTTTTTTCGAACGTGTTACTCACACTGGAGGGAGGGTGGTCGCACAAGACGACAATGGAGTTGCAATCGTGGTCGTACACCAGCGACCAGAAGTCAGGCACCGTGTGTTGCATCGGCCATTCGGTAACGATAAACTCTTTAGAACGGAGGTAGCCCTAAGAGAAAGAGGGAATCACTTAAAATACAATCTATTTTATATGGATATTGAATTATTTATTGTAATTGAAGGATCGTGCGTTGATTTCTCGTAAATCTGCGTGCCAGCAGAATGAACTAAGCACTAAATTTTAAGCTGTCCTATAACAGTTATTTTTAGAAGGGCTTTTCGTATTCTTATTTTACCCGTTTCAAACTCGTGATGTTTGGTGTTGTTTTAGCTACTCGACAGAAAATTATCAATAATCAAAAAGTGAAACGTGAGCTAAGAAATCATATGTCGTAATTTCCTTCTCTCAATTTTTGAAGTTTTCACAGATAAGGAAAACTTATTTTAAGTAAAAGGAAAGGAAAAACATCATTTTATTCAAATAAGCGTATTATAGAAATATATTTTAGATGCAAACGCATTTTTAAAAAATAATAATAATTTTAAAAAAGTATTTTTAAATTTAATTTGTATAGTAAAAAATAATGACTGAAAATATATTACTGAAACATCGCACTTCATTAAACAACTATTTTTTCTATGAAAAACAGTATTTTAATGCGTTTAATAGTAGGTAAATTTTGGTCGGAGCGCACCTGCTCTATTTTATAAAGACTTGGTTTGTGGTCTTTGTCTGACTCAAATTAGGGTCACTTGGGGTAAGTGGGACCCCTTTTTGGAACAGTACATTTTTGAAGGTTCATAAAAATTTTTTGAAGAGGTTCAATTTGAACTTGATGACATATTCTATTTAAGACACTATTAATAAACAAAAATTTATAATTAGGTTCTAAAATAATGTTCTACATTTTTCTTAACTGATCTTTTTGTAAAAAATGAGACGGGGGTCCCACTTACCCCATAGGAAGGGGTAAGTGGGTCACCCCCTTTTTATTTTGATTGAAAGCAAGCAAAACTTAAGAGGGAGTAAGTGGGTCTTACTTGATAAAGTATAGAAGTTTTAGGTACAAAATATTTTATTCTAACTTAATCCATGTACGAGATATCTACTCACATTTAAATTAATAGGGTTGGTTGGGGTAAGTGGGACCCCTTTTTGGAACACTACAATTACAGAATGTTTTCTTCAGGTTCGAATGGTTCGGGAGACTTATAAAGAAACCCTCGAAACTATTCCCCCACCCCACTGTGTGTTTTAATTAATTTCTTGGCAACGTGAATAAAAAAAACCCAACTTATTAGTTTTTTTTACTTACCACAGCTTATATTAAAACGCAAAATTAATATAAAATTTCAATAAATTACTTATAAATGTTTCAATAAACATTAAAATGGTGAGTCTAGGGCGTCCCACTTACCCCATAATGAGGGGACCCACTTACCCCTACTTTGCTTAAATTACGGGGTAAGTGGGACCCCCCTCTTAAAAATTTTTAAGTAAGAGATTTTGTGAAAATTAAAATTGCAGTATGTATTTTAAGTCAAACCTGGCACAACAGTTGAAAAAAAATTAAAATATAGTGAAAACTTTCCTGGAAACACTTCTTGGAAAAATGCATCTTGAACTCTCCAAAAAAAAATTATGTTCTATAATCTTAAATATAGTTCTATAATTTAAAATTCTTAAATTAATAGTTCTATAATCTTAAAAAGAAATGACACAAAACTCTAATATATGCAAGACCCATCAGTGTGACAAAATGTAACATGATTAATGTGAATAAGTGTGAAATGTCCTTTACATAGTTTAGTTTGAGGGGGGTGACCCACTTACCCCAGGGACCCACTTACCCCAAGTGACCCTATAAGAACTTTGAAGAATTTAGACTGCTAAATAGCTTAGATTCTTAGATAGTCTAAAAAGTCTCCAAGTGTTACGGATATTTTTCCTGATTCATTAATTTTTACTCCTGCATTACAATTTCAAATTCCTTCCAAAACGCATCCCATGAAATTCACACATATTTACGGCCAATAACTCAAACTTCTTCCAACTCGTAACATATTTGGTTTGAACTGGATATCGACATTCTCAACCTCTATACTTAAACCTCCAACTCGGGAACCTCCACCTGGCTGCATCGTTTAATAACCTATACCTCACCGCCACACGTCTTTCCGAGACGCTTGGAATTACACTCACAGGCATGGCGATATATGACGCATCGATAAAAAAAAAGCTTCTCGAGAGCATTACTTATTTACTGACCCGTCTTTTCGGTGGTTACTTATTCATGCAAACGTCTTTCGGGTCTGACAGGGAGAGGGGAAAAGCTCCTCCTTATCCTTGTAGTATTTATTCCCCAGTTTGAATGCTGACTCAGGGATTTATTTCGATTTTAGGAAAATAAAATGGGGATCTGAAATACTTTATAGGGCGCTTACCGAAGTAATAGTTATTACGATTTAATATACGTGAGAATTAAGTAATAAAGCCGGAATTTTTTGAACTAAAAGCGATACAATTCTTTTAACTTTCCCTTTAAATATCGTCCAGTTGTTTTGAACGTATCTCCGAATTTTTATGGTTGTTGTTGATGTAACCATACATTTTTATCGGTTAGTTTGAAATTTTTGGTGATGTTTCTAATATTTGGCTTTTAAAAAACTTAGCTATATTTAATGGTACAGTTATCGGAATTGAACATTAAAAGCTATGGCAATTCGACAGACGGTATTAGAATTTAAGAACATAAGGAAAAGATAAAAATTTCTTATAAGTCATTGAAAATATTGTGAGGTAAAGTACTTTAGTTTAAAACTTTAAAAATTTGTTTCATAAAGTTAAGTAGACAGGGCGAAATAGTTGGAAACCGGGAACAAACCAGAATGCGTTACTTAGGCTATCTATTTGCGTAAATTATGTTAAATGTCTTTGAAAACTATTTCAATCCTGGACCGCCCAAGATTACCATTCAATACTATCGGAAATTTGAGACAGTCTCAGGACTAAAAGAATTAAATTAATGACACTCAGCCACACTGTTGTCATAGAGATTGTTTATTATTTTTTCTTCATTACTTTTAGCAAGCATTTTCTGCTTGAACACATTACTACAATATGAATTTTAACGTATAACACTTTAAGAAATGATTTAATTAAACTACGGTTAAACCTAAAAAAATTTTTTCATTTGCATTTGTTTCATAAAGTTTTCAATTTGAAAGGTTTATTGCAAAATTTGTTAAAAATCATTATACTACTATACAATAGACTTCGGAAAGGAAAAATCAAAATGATTTCTACAAATAATTAATTTATTCTGTTACACATCTGGAAATATTTAAATAAAATTTCGCAAGAAATAACCTCATTATAGTATCAAGAATTGTATAATTCTTTTATTCTTAAAAACCAAGCAACATTGATAACATAATTACCAATATTTAACTACTTCAACTTAAGAGGCTGGAATTATCTTTCACATAAAAAATATGCCCCAGATTAAAATTATTGTAATATTCTTACATTAATAATTTATATTGACAATATTAAATTAAATATTAATTTAAACACATAAAAGTATTAGATTAATGACTTAAATTTACATGCCATGAATTCCAAAGTTACAAAACATATTATTTTCCTATTCGAAATCGCCCAATTAATATATAGTATTTCAAGTAGTGTTTTCGGCCCATATAAATGCAATCCAATTTATATTTTCACGTAAAAAATCATTTCACATTCAAATTTCTTTACTGAAAGGAATAGGGAGAAATTTGAAGTAAAGTGAAGCAGACACTCAGAAATATGTCATTTCCTCGCGGCTACATGTCAAATGAAGTCAACTTAATAGAGAGGAACGCATACATTTCCCATAACCTTATTAAGTCGCTTGAAGTTTCTTTCAAATAAAATGCTTATGAAAAGAATTTAAAATTACGTTTGCCGGAGTTTTACATTGAATCGCATCCATCAAAGAATTGAATTGAGTTACAAGAGAAAATATTCATCATCAGAAGGAAAGAAATGAAACTTACGTCCACAAATACGGCGTTGATGTAATCTGTACTGTCGTTGCTTTGAAAGGATGATAAGTAAGGCCTGAAGTTATCAGCTGCAATATGAAAAACATGAGATTGAAAAAAGCTTATAAATGTGTCACTTTTTAATGAAAAATTGAAAGAGCTATTGAGAGTTCGAGAATGAAAGGATACGTTATAGTCGTAAAATAGTCATTATCATTTGAAAATTATTAGCCGTATTTTCTACATTTGTCATCCTTCGTATAAATTGCGAATACGCACTAATTTTATATTTACAATATCATGCCAATTACCATGTATTATTATCTTTTTAAAACAGCAGGGATATCATGTTTCAGGAATGGTATCCTAATTATGGCAACTAAATGTTTGTTTTTCATAAATCTTTTTATTCCCTTATACTTTTCAGAAAAATCTTCAATTTTTATTCAAGATACATCATTAAAAAATTGGCATAGATATGCATATCCCGTTTGATTAGAGTCAAATTATTGAAGAAAAATCTAATTATCCTAATAGCCCCTGGTCTCCTTTTTAATAATAATAATAATAATAATTCTCCTTTTTAGACGCGTTTTATCTTATACTTATGAATGTGGAATACATTTAATTGCTTACTTGCAGTTTTTTGCTTGAATAGAGGCTAAGTTTATAACGCTATTAAATATTTTTACATCCTGCCTACTAATTATTTCAAATGTCTAAGAGAGTCATAGACAACTAGAATCATAAAGCTAATGTTGATACTCGAAATGTGTCATTCGGATCAGTTTTCTCTGGAAACCGTTCACAAAATTTTTTTTTTAGAATAGAGACAAAAACCAAAAACCTTGAATATTTATTTCTTATTTAGTATAGCAGAGTGAAGAACGAGTGTAATGTTTGATCTAGGGTGGCTAAATATTATAAAGTTAAAGTTTGAGAACAAAAAGTTCTTACAACACATTTAGTCTTTCAAATCAGCCCAAACAAATCCAAATAATTCTGTGATCATATCAAGTTGGGATATGTCTAGGCGGTATTAGTGTATGGGGAAAATAAAAAATCAAAGAGGAAAAAATACAGTTTCAGCTCTTTTCTTGGATCAAAAATTATTGGCAGCTACTTTTTGTGAACGTGACTACTTTTTTCGGAGAAACCAAGATAACTTTCCAATTTCAAAATGTCCAGAGGCACTCTTGTTTCCTGTCTGGCCAAAGATGTACAAGTCTTAAAATTTCCAAACGAAAATAGTCTAGCTTAAAAAGTATTACGTGGAAATACTTTTTTCATCTTGTGTTTACTCTTGAGGAGTTATGAAGAAAATTACAGGTTTGCTTCCTACTTTCATTTTTAGGGCTTCATTTCTGAAATGAACTATCTAACATGAAATATACATCATACGATATTTTTCGGAACTTATAAAATGAGTGGCTTGTATTTTGTAACAAGAAAATACAGATGTGCATCTGAATTTAAAAGCAATTAATAGCAAGCAAAAATTTTATCAATTGATTCATAGTAAGAAACCTTTTATCTTTAAGTTTTTCTCGATTTTCTTCATTTTTAACATGGTTTGACTAAGAAATTTCAATTTGAAAACTTGAGCGATTTTTGATAATTTAGTGAATTATGCAATTTTATTACTTACAAGATTGAGTAAATACTTATTATCTATTTTGTACCACTATAGATAAACTATGTTCGTTAAAAATAAATATTTTATCATCGAAATATTAGTTTGTGCATCTTTAAAAACATTTTATAAAAAATTACCCGTTTTAAACTCCATTTTTTACACCTCCAGGATTTAGGCTTCCCTACGAATCCCTTTTCAAGAACAAAGAAAATCTAGTTGTAATAAAAAGATGAAACATCTTACCTCTATCTTTTAATATATTTTGGTTATGGGAGGGAAATTCAGGTTTACCCATGAGTCGTAGGTAAACATGAATTTGGAAAACAATGAGAAATTTGAATTTTTTTAAAAATGAGATTTGAATTTGAGAAAGTCATGGGCCATGACTATTTCTCTTCATAGAGTTCAGAATACCTTTATTTGTTTTTTTTTCGATTGCTTATAATGTGATCAGAGGAAAGTTACTACTCACGTGGCACTGTGGATATGGTTCGATTCTTGTCTCTGTTTTCCAGACGGTGACCTCCCGCTCTATCCCCGATGGTAAACTTGGAGGAGGTGTTGCAGATTTTCTGAAACGGGTAAACTAGATTCAGTTTAATCAGAAACATAGAGTATTTTAGGCAAATACACTGTCCACAAATTAACAAAAGTATGTGTTTTTTTTAACATATTAGGGGGTAATTGTTTTCAATACTAAAGTGCTAATACCGCTTTAACACAAAAGAAGTTTTTCTTCACAGTGTCTTAAAAAACGCAGGAAAACAAAAATATTTACATGAATATTTTCCAATAGGAAATTTGCTTTTCCCCATTTTTCGTAGAGGTAGATTTTTCTTTATGGACACTAATATTAAAGTGGTTCTTAAATCAGAACCACCTTCTATTATTGAACTACGGTAAAGTGCCTCTAAAACCCATAACTCCACCAGTTTTTTTCACTACTTGAATGTAAATTTCTTTTATCTTTTTAGTAATCTAATGTATATATAGTGGAAAATATTCATAGAGATTTTTGCTTCATGCGTTTTTACGACCCTATGAAAGACAATTTTTCTGTGTTTAAGTGACATTTTAACCATGCCAATAAGCTTCAATCTAAAATTCATTCTGTCATTCAATTTTGTAGATTATCGACTGTAAATATATATACTGTAAATATATATACTATAAATGAAATTTTAAGCTTATACCTATATAAATAAAAATTTGGTAAGGTAAAACGCAATTAAAGTCAAGGTGGGTAATACTTTAAACAGCCTTAACTCTGAAACTACTTAATAAAATTCGATAAAGTTTGTATTTTTCCTTATCTTTATGCATACATTCATTAAGCTTACCAAATTTCACGAAAATCTGAGAACCAGGGTGTAAAGTTGAGTTTTCGCTGGATAATTTGGTCCCATGGAATAACTACCTTTCTTTTCCTCCCATCTTCTAGTATTCGTATACCCCGAGAAATATATTCCCAACGCAAATTTCTCAGTTCCTATTCAAACTTCTCCCCAGTGCCCTTGACAAATCCACTTCCAGAAACAGAGTGCCCTTTTCACAGGCGGGTGACCGATCAATTGAAAACAGAGGTTTTCCATATGCAGCCCCCCAATTCCCCTGAAATACCTCCTCGGTCCTAACGGAATATAAGTCTGAAAGGATTTTAGAGGAAGAAGAGGAAATCGAGCTAGGGATCGTTCTACCTGATTTATAACTTTTCTCCGATTCCCAAAAAATCCTGGATCTAAATTTCTAAATCTTTCCTTTAAATTTTGGAGGGATTTTTTTGTGTGGTATATCGCATACGGTGTATTTTACTTGTAAAACATAATTTGTTCTTTCAGTGGACACCTCCTATCAATTAAAAACTATTTGAGACTCCCCACTTCCTTTTTTCTCTCTTGTTTGTAAAGACACGGGATGATAATAGCAGTTATAAGCTATAGAAATTAGCCAAAAGTTACAAGAAATGTTTTATAATTAGTGTTATATTTAATTTAGCAATTTAGGGAAAAACACGAAAAACGCTACAATGCAATATCCTATTTGAGATTTGATATACGAAATCTATTATCTGTGTGGTAGTGTACATGTGTCAAAGGCAAAATCTTGGAAAGGGGACTATGGAGCTGCAGACCCCCCCCCCTAAAGTTATAAACCACAAAGAGATTAATTAAATTTCCAGGATTTATGAAATATTGAGGTAGGGAATTTAAAGTTTTTTAAAACATAATTTAACCTGCTACCGACGGACTTTTCAAGCACAAAATAGCATGCTTATGTTATATTTTTTTTTTTACTTTGAAAGTAAAAAATTGTTCCGATTCACCTCTTTTTACGGTACAGCGACTTGAGAATTACAAATACCCATGAAATACAAGGAGGAAGCATATAAAATCTTTACGGGTTCGGCCGGATTTTTCAGATTTCGAGTTAAGATAATAACAGTACCCTACAATCCATAACCTGGCCGGAAGGAAACCATATCATACCAAAATGGAGCACATAAAGAAGAAAATGCATAAAAGAAGAGTGGAGGGGCTGGAATAATCGAGTAGCGAGCCTAATACAAAAAGCGTGAGTCGGATAAGAATCATTCATAAGCTGGCCGATAATAAAATCGCGTGTTATACGATAAACAGAAAGAGCGATCAGCGGAAAACTCTTATCGAAAAATCATGCTAGAGGCAAGAAAAAACTGTTTTGCCTTAAACCAGGAGTTTTTATGCATAGTCTGTGAAATTACTATCCCCTTTTTTATGGAGCCGTAAATTATGTTTGACGGAAGAGTTAACTGATTTTGGTGGCAAAGCGCGTTTTCTACCGATAGTTGAGATTTAGTTAAGTGGAAAGTTATGTAAAAAGGGGATCGGAGCCTTATAAATATATCTGAAGTTTTGTAATCTTGTCTACATCGTTTAATATCGCTTTGGCTTAAACCGCATTTGAATGAATTTCTTGTAAAATAAGAATAGTTTAAATATAATCTTTTATAACTGCAGTGATGCCGGCAATATAATCGATTGTTATCATCGAAAAATGGCCTTGCAGACTTTTACCCCATGCGGACAATTGACCCCACCTACCCAACACCTAGTGTTTTATTATTCATATTTTGTTTCAACACAAGTTTCTAGATTGCTATTCTTTGTAAGGTATACATAATTTGGAAGTACTTTAAAGTCTGCAATTTTATCCATAAACTAAAAAAATGGAAATATTTTACAATTTATATATTTTTTTAGAAATTACAAAAGCTTACTCGGAATCCTCAAACAAATCTGAACACTTTTGATACCAAAAATGTGTTATATGGATCAGTAATGAATCGCTGGAAACCATCCACCAAAAACCTTTTCAGGATAGAAACTATTCCTTGTTTCCACATCCACAATGCTAATATTACCTTTTCAATATTACTGAGCCTTAAAATAAATGTTTCCCATTATATTTTCTGTTTAGTTGAAGAAAATAGTATTCAAATGGTATGATAATTACATTAAAAAATTTTATTGAACCGTTTTCATAGTTGCGGAAGTTTATCCTTTCCTATAATTTAAATTAAAATTGAATTAAAATACAAAACTTTTTTTCCTTTCTCTCGTGCTAACATAACATGTTTGGTCGTGTTTGAAAAATCTAACATAAGTCATCTTTTTGCTGACATTTCATTCTGCCTCAGTCTAAAACGTTTTTAATTGAAATTTATAAAAGTCACATTAAAATGTTTTGGGTCAAACATCCTTTCATAAGAAACTTTCGAGATTCGCATTTACTACATAAAGTACGAAAAAATGTTCAGGAAATATTCGTACTCTTTATTCAGACGCATTACGTATTTTGAAAACAGCTCCTTCACCATGAAAAATAAGCCCTGTAAAGGTCAGAGAGGGTCTAAGAAAGAATTATTTTCGTGAATTGAATTCATTCGAAATTTGTTTGGGTGCTTGTTTGCTTTTAACTATCAATCACTTGAACTAAAATTTCGTAAAAGGAAAATAAATATCGGAGACTGCGTTTTCCTGCCCAGACTTCCATGGAACTTTAGCGTCTTGAGTTGGAATTAAATGTCATGTGCGTCTGTTTCATAACGGCTCTAAATTCTCCAAATTCATGTTTTATATCACTGACGGAGGAAAAAGCAATTTTCTTTTCCATATCACACCTTTCGATCTATGATTACCTAAACCCCGTATCTGCTGCCTGGGTAAGGCAGCTTGTCTAGACGTCGGACATATCTTTGGGGTCATCCAAAAATAATGTAAAACGAAGGATTTATCTGAGGAGATAAGATTTCAGGAAACAAGAGAAATTAAGATAGTTTAGAAATTAATGGCTTTGGTACTCTTGAGGAAATTAATAGCAGTGTAGATAAGAGGTAAGAGTCAAATTATAAATCTTTCAACAATTTCATTGTTTTTGACTCTTCTCTTTTATAATAAAACGTGGTTATCAATAAATACCTTTTCCTTTCTCTTTATATGTTTTACCCCTTATTCCAAAAATATATCGTCATGACTATGAGCACCCTATGAGTAGTAAATTTAATCAGATGAACATGTAAAACCAAATAAAAGTGAAGTATGTTTTTCAAATACATTTCAAATTTACCATAAAAAGACTAACTATGAAAACTGACTCTATGCATAACATTTATGAAGATAACATGAAATTTCACTTTACTCGATTAAAGTTAAAAACAACTTGATTGCAATTTATCATTTAAATAATGTTATAAGTAACTTCTATTTAAGTTAGACATAACTACTATAGACACCTATTGCAACACTTGCATATAACTTGGATTGCGATAAGTAGGATATAATAATATAAGTAGGATTTTGTATAAGTAGATAATTTTTTGGATGTTGGATAAGTAGGATTTTGAAATGTCAAGGTTTGAAAAATAAAACTTACTAAGTAAAATATCTAAAAAACAAAATTTCTTGGAACTACTAAACTTTTCAGATCGATATACCGAGGTATATTTTAATTACAATAAGAGAATGGTATCAGGAATTTAGTATTATGGATATTTGTAGAATGTTTTCGTGATTTATGGAAGTTCCCCGAGTAGTAAATGTGTTTTTAATTTTAGATGACCCCCAAGGCGATGTTCTTGGTTCGTCCATCATCGATCCTTGGAGATAAGAGAAAAGTAGAGTTGGTGATGTTTTATTATTAACGTCCTGGTGTGTGCTTTATAGAGATAAGATGAGATCGGTTTTTTATTAATACGAAGACAGATTTTGCTTCTCTTACCTGTCCCGAAATTGCTTTTTTGCCCGAGGAAGAGATCTGTTTTCGATCACTAAGAGAGTGTTTCATAGCCAATGAGGATTGAAAGAGAAAGAAGTTTATAAATGGAGATAAGAACACTTATTTAAGGGGGAATGTTTTAAATATTAAAGATAATATTATGTGCTTGTAAATTTTGGCTGAATAAGTTTTTACTTAAGTAGTTATTTTGGCTATCAACTTTAAAACAAAGAGTGAGGATATTAAACAATATATGTGTAATGGCAAGAAGTAAAGCAGGGTTGTGTAGTAATGTATTTTTAAACAAATTTTGGAGAAAAAACATCTAATACAGGAATGCACAACATGTATGTATCGTAAGTAATGAAAATGAGATTATTGAATCATTAGAGTTTTCTCAATTATATTATCATGTAAACTTCAGTTAAAGTTTTGGTTTGATTAATTAATTTCGGATAAATGCTAAATAATGTTATTGAAAGTTTGATGTGATCCAATATAAGCATTTTACCTTTTATTAAACCCAATTCTATCACATCAACTAATACACAACCAAATTCTAAAATATTAAATGGATTGTTTTATGGATTCTATCACAAAAAGTCAATTCTTAGTATTTATTTATCAGTGCGGATAAACATCCTTTATTTCTTTGTGAAATAATTATCCTGTTGAACATGTTTATCTAACATTTCAGTGATATTTAATTGCTTTAAAATGTGTTTGGATAAGGCATGAAAGATCATTTATATTTTGCTCTGAATTCTTTCAACAAGCTTCTCTGGGCATTCACATCAAAACTTTAACTCCCACTCCCAGAGAAACTGGAAAATTCGATACTTCAATTAAATGAATTGGCTACCTTCAAAATGCCATCGACCGGTGTTGACCTTTAACTGATCATCGTCATTTAATTTTTGAAATTAGTTTCTGAAACGTAAAATATTTCGTCGTACTAGAGTTCTGTTCATTCCAAAGTAAATAAGTCTGTTTTTAATGAAATAGAATTTCGAACAGCTTCAGAATTCCGGAAAATTTCCGGAATTCTGAATTTTTCAAGTACTACTTGTGAATAGAGTGCGATTACTGAATGTAATTTTATTTCATTTCTGATGTTAATATGAAACAAAGATAAATATTTACAACTTGTATTTATTTTGACAAGACAGAGTTCGCCGTGGCTGAGGAAAGATGTCGAGAATCACCTGCGATTTTGGGAATACCAATGGCTTAATCCATTTAAATTTCTATGGAACGATCAACATTTCGAATAAAATCAAACTAGAAAGAGAAGCTGTATTAAAAATTATAATTTATAAATCCAATTAAGATTCCAAGAGGAAAAATATTTGAAGTTCGTATTCTTTCTCATCATGCTCTAGGTCTAGTTTCCCATAAATTGAAAAAAGGAAATAAAATATTTTACCGTTAACCATTAAATTATAGCCTCAGGGAAACAAAGGAAAAACTAATTTAGTAGCATAAATTCGCGTCATTCTTACGATGATTAAAATGTTCTCCAAGTACCCCCAGTTATTTAAAGGCTCGTTTAGACTTTTCTCATCCGATGCTCATCTTGGAGAAGTGTAAATTGTCATTTTATTCTCTCTTCACTCCTCCGATTCATAGGAGAGAGGATAGACTATGATGAACATCGCACTTCGAAGGTGAAACAGTGTAAATGAGCCACATAGTATTAGATGTAGATACTACATAGCACGGCCGTAACTTATACCGGACCCTATTCTCAATCCTTACACGAGTGCCATGGTTTGCATGTGACCCCTAAGCGTCTATTGACTGCAATTATTAACATTCGATCTATTGAATTAAAATCGATCAAATCAAAGGAATTTTCAATCTATTAAAAGTATAGCCACTTGTTTGATCGTTGCGTCCTAATCATATATAAGTTACGGGCAAAGTGATAAACTGGTCATTATTAATAATGGCCGAAGGGAGGAGGGTAATGTGATAAATTCAATGGCATTTATCAATGAGCATTTATCACTTTGCCCGAAATATGTGGGCATTATTAATAATGTCCGGATATTGCATTTGTAACATACGTATACACAAACTCTATCATATTCAAAAGCAGTCCTACTTGGCAAGGATGCAGTGAGAAAATAACAAATATGTACTTTTTCTAAACCAGATTCCTATGTACGATTATCGGGAGTCAAATCTGCTAGTAATAAAAAAATAACCAGACTTAGACTAAATTTATAAATTACTTTAACTGGTAATAAAAACAGCTCTTTTGCCGGTTGTTCCTTTTGAGATGACATTTTGGGTCTGCTTTCATTGGTCAATTGGTAAAAGATCTTAAAAAAGAAACCCAAATCCGTGCTTTTCTCAAATTTTGGACTATCCCAGTCATTCTGACATTCATTTCACTCCAAAGACACGTACCGTGTATTCCCTCTGGTACTCGTTCTGGCGGGTGATGGTGTTCTTGAGGGACTTCTGCTTCAGCCTCTGGGATATCTCCGCCACCGGAAACCACGTCGGCCCGCTGATCAGAGCCTCTTCCAGAGCCTCGTAGATGAACCGGTACTGCTTCTGATGGGGAAAAGAATCATACGGTCAAATTTAAGAAAAGGAGGTTTATAGATATTGTTTTGTCATCATGTTTGGAATGAAATTTACAGAATAATCTACATAAAGAAAACTATTACGCCAAATGTTCTCAAAATTGGTCACAGGTCCAAAGAGGTCATGGGATTTTATTTCCAGTGAAAAAAAATTAGTTAAAAAATTCTCCACCAGAGAAAAATGGGAAGGCGTTGTCTAAGGTAATGGGAATATGAACTTTGTTAGTACAAGGTGAAACCCGAAATGATATGACCATAACATTACATTCCATAACACTCCATAACATCAGGTTTACAACATGATAAACTCAATTGCGTAGAATACGGGTGTTTGAGGCATTCGCTAAAGCTTGGTGACAAAACGCGACGTCAAAAATTCACACATTAGTTACACTGCACGGCATAAAATTTCGGCAGTGAAAACAATTTCAAGTAAGATCGTCATCACATGACGGCATAGTTTGGCTAACTTTCTGGAAATTATCTTAGCCACTATTTAGGGTTATCATTGCTAACACCACCATTATTTCTCCTTTATGGTCTCAAAAATATTGGGACCAATTTCCAAGGGGCGTAGACGGCTCAAAGGCATTTCAGAGTCACGTAAGAAAGTATGATCCCAGACACAATTCTAAGAGTCTAGAGTATGGAGGAAAGGTTCCAGGAACAATGGAAAGATATTGGCGAAACGACTGGGGATAGAAATTAATATAATTCCAGTGGTACAGTGCCACTCATCATCCATTAACTTTCACTAAAGACTAATAAAACTTTTGTATTTCAAAGGTTGTCTTTAAAATGCGACTGTAAAACTCTACTGTCACCACATTTTTACCTACAACGGATCGCTTACAACATAGTATCTTTCATCCCATCATCTCAAGATTGTGCCTGGAACAGTAGTTTCCCATATGATTCTGGAATTGCCCTTTGGGTAATTTTGACCATTTATCCCAATATTTTTTTTAAGACACACGTTATTTCTGCCTTTATTTCGAAGCAAAGAGTATACTCACTATGTCCTCGATCATGCCCCTGCGCGCATTCCTCAGGCTCTTGACGTAGCCGTAGACGTCGTAGACGCCGTCCTCTTCCGCCAGGTCTAGGTTGGAGTCGATGCAGATGTACGCGCCCGTCCGACCACAACCGTCGCTGCAATCAACAAAAGGAGCTTTCCTTTAAAACACTTACTTACATACAAATGTATAACGGTGGGTTGGTTTTGAAGTCATTAACTCTCTGGCCTTCCAATATCTGAAAACACAAGTGCGAGGTTTTATTGGTGCACTAAATCACTTGGTGGAAAAGGCTAAATTGACGATTGGGGATTGACCAGAGGGGTGCGATGTGGCGAGCCTGATGCCTAAGGTGAACTAACTAACCCCGAGACCCGAGATGCTGCTGTTTGACATTCGCCAGAGAGGTAAAGAGTGAGAGGGTGACCAGAAATCAACAATATTCGGAATTCGAATTCACTAGGATTTCGAATGTTAAACCATATTTTATTATTAATAGTTTAGTTTTGAATAGATAAGTTTTCATTTGGGTGTCTGTAATTTATAAGTAGTTAAAATGTAGCAATGAAGCATCCGTCTTAATTTTATATAAAATATAGTGTAGCATTATATTTTTCAAATAATATGGAAACTATTATCAAAACGTTATAAATTTTAAACAATCGATTCTATTTATTCATGTAATTAGTTACAAATTAGTTATAATCATTAAAGGTCTGATTTCATGGGAACGCCATTTTAGAGCAAAAGTTAACGCTTACATTTATGACAGATAAATATTACGGCGATAAGATTATTAAGCATTCTTTCATTGTAGCCAAGATATTTATCTATATTCAGTTAAATTTTCATGAGTTATTTTCATATGAAAGAGATGAAAATACCTAGTGAACGGACAATCTTTAAAACCAAACTCCAAAGTATTTCAAAACTGATACGAACTCTTTCTACAAACTGTTCGGTCTAAGGATTGGAGAGAAAACTCATTTTGACGCAAATGAGTTTAACAAGCTCGTATCTCAAACTGAAGTATGGTTTCACTTTACTCTCGAAACTCCCCTTAAAGAGAGAATCTGACATAGTAGGGGTTTTCGTAAATAAATTAGCTGCGTTTTCACGTCGAATTTTCTACCAGCAGATGCACACACGCACTGAAATCGATCATATGCTCAGGTATGGTAATAAATCTTTGAATAAGTTCCATAACTGCGGCTTTATATGGAGGTGGTACAGCGAAGTTATAATGAGAATGCTTACGTATGAGGTATAATTATCAGTATAGACTTCCATTAGTTTTAGAATCGGTTTATGAAGATAAAGTTGGTTCATCATAAATTTGAACAGTATAAATGTAACTTTATGATACGGTAATTTGCAGTTATCTCATTATATTATAATATTGTTTCGAGAACTTTATACAGGTATATTAACACATTATGTGTGTATCAAATCTCCGTTCTGCCGAGATAATTTTATAGTCATTGATAATAATTATGTTTTATAATTAAAACAACTTTTATCAATCCCCTATAAATATCAAAATTACCAAATCAGCAAAACCTTTCCGAGAAATACCGAAGGTATTAAAATCTCATTAAAATAACATGTGTAGAGGTGTAGCAGTAATGTTAGGCTCCTAATTAAGATTAGTATATTTGTTTAACCAGACAGAGTGATATTATGTAAAGAGAAGTTTCTGACAGTCCTATCAACTCCATTACTAATTATGAATTAAATTGGAACCTAATTGGTTTTATTCATTCTACTATTTAATTTCAAGTTTCTAAGAAAAATGATATTATAAAACAAACGGGTTAAGGATATAGTGTAAAAAAACAACATGACTTAAAAGGGACTATTTTAAAAAATGCCATTTAAAATCATTACCAATATAATTTGTTTTCGTTACATTCAAACATTTATCTTATGTCTCATAGACCCTTAAGAATCTTAAGATCTTAATTAGTCCAAGATCATTCTTTTTTTTCAAACACAAATTATAACGGGTATCTAGTAAATGCGATGAACAGTTCGGGAACCGCTATTAGAAATTCTAGTTTTAAGCACATATTATAAATAATGTAACACAAGTTGTGATTTCTAGCACATAATATATAATAAACAAAAGCTAGAAATACGGATGACAGAACAAACGATGGGGTGGATTCCATAGTAGATAGCAAGTTTTCAAGAGAGCAAGTTTTGAGTTCGCTTTATAATAGGTCGAATAATAATAAGTATAATTAATTATAAACAAATAATGAGAAAATAATAAGTATAAGTGGAAGGAATATAGACCTGCAGTGCACGATGAGCGGCCCGTTGTCCGGGTAAAGGTAGAGGAAGGACTTGACCCTGCGCCGGAAGTCCAGCAGGGCGCAGGGGAAGGGGTTGGTGTGCGTGGGCCACGAGATGTAGTGCATGTGGTGCAGCTGCCGCACCTCCTCACCCTGCAATATGGAAGAAAAAGGGTTGAATACAGTAAAAGGTGTGCTGAAATGAAAAGGAGATTTTGGATGCAGCGCCTGAATTAAATCATGTTACGAATTGTGACACACAAGTGAGTGGTTAACCGTGTTTACCTTCTTGATCTGCATGGTCCTGATGTTGTAGTTGGCGAGCGTCGTCTCCGTCAGGAGGGTCACTTCGATGTCCCCGTACTTCTCCGGATGGTCGAAGTCGATAGGCCAGTAGCGGTCGCACATCACCTGGAACACATAATAGTGGTCCAATGAAACTCTATAGCAGCAAACGAAGGCAGGAATTGGAATTTTCGTTGATAAAAAGCTAAAATCCACATTCACTTTGTAAGAAACGAAACGAACCACCAATCAGTTCTATATATAGAACTGTACATCAAAAAACGAGAACTCTGTGGTGCCAAAATATATATATTTTGGCACCACAGAGTTCTCGTTTTTTTAGCACCTTCTTGTATTATTCTCTCTTTCTCGTTATATACTTATTATTATATTGTTACTATCTTTTACCAAAATTCTTCAGCTATTGGGGTTTCTGAAATGTTTTGCGTAAAGAGGACTTTTAAAAATTTGTCTACCAATCAGAATATCTTGAAATGAAAAGATTTTCTTGAAAATAAACAACTTATTAACCCTTCCAATCCGAGACAGCTCCACTCGAGCTTCCCGTTAAATCTAATGAAAAATTTTTGGTCGTTTAGGACTGAAGGGTTAACCAAAAGGTAATCCTGTCATCTTATTAAAAATAAGCTTTAACTAATGTGACGCTGCTATCGTCACGTACATTTTAGGTTTAATCAAACACTAGTTTTAAGAAAACAAGAACTAATGTTTAATCTTTACCTCTAAATAGAACAATTTGTTTGCAGTCCAGTTTAACGCACTTAGCCCGTAATCTCTCTCGAGTGTGTTCGGGGTGCAAAGTTTGATTCAATAACAGGGAAAGGGTGCATAAAATAGTTAACTTCGAGAACCTTGTGCCTCCTTCGGTAAACAACAAGAAGCACGGGGTTCCGATTAGAGAGCGCGAAGTTCATACTAAAGAGTAATATAAAAAGGGCAACGAAAAGCCAAAGGGATCAATAATCATCATCATCATCGATACATTTCCTCTACTGAGAAAGACTGAAGGACCAGGAAAGATGGGTGAGTTCACAATGTTTTTAGAGTGACCATATACTCCAATATATTCAATGTTTTAAATTACCTGTATTCATTTTTAATTCATACGCATAGTAAACTAACCACTGATCATGTGCCTTGCTCTTTGAATTTGATTTAATGTAGTTTGTAATTTTAAGTAATGTAAAAATAAATTAATGTTAGTTTAAATTTTAATCGTGTTGGTTTTCTTTGGAATGCTTAATTTGAAATAAACCACTAATGTAAGTGTGACATAATGGTGCCGTGAGGATATATTTTTTTAAAACCTGGTTAAATTGTGATTTAAAATTATACCTCAAAGAATTCATTTGATATGTATGCATATTATTCATTCTTTTCATAAAATATTTTTTTTTACTGTAAATAATTTCCTTACTGTTCCGTACATTAATATTTGTTAACCAGTTAACCTACGCGCACTAAAAGCAAAAATGTCAGAAAACCCAGAGCCAAATCCGAATCGAATAGCTGGTTTCCAAAATTTAATCAACCCATTTGATGGGGAAATTTTTTCCAATGTTGAATATTTTTTCAAAAATATATCGGATGTGCGTGCACTTGCAAACTGGGCCGACGCAGAGTGCATTGCGGTGCTTAAAAGCAAACTTAGAGGGCCGGCGTTGACATTTTTCATAGATGATCGTCAACTGTCGAATGAAACAAATTTCAAAATAATTGAAGATAAATTCAAAAGTCACTTTTCGGACGTAACTACTCTTATCCATAGGCAGCAAAAATTTTCTAATTGTAAGCAGAACATGGGGGAATCTGTAAAAAATTTTTCCACCAGAGTTTCTAATCTAACAGTTGCTTATTTTGGTCCGGAAAACGCCTCGAAGCCAGAAGCGAGTACTATCGTTAATCAAACAAAACTCGCGAAATTTTTAGAGGGGTTGTCTCAAAAGTTAAAACAATCCGTGTTAATGAGAAACCCTACTTCGTTCGAAGAGGCAGTTCAAGCTGCAATAATGGACGAATTAAATTGCGAATTAATGAAAGAGGAAAACTTGGTGAACGCGATACCCTCTTCTACTACAACAGTTGCTCAAAATGATATTTTGGGGAAATTAGAGGATCTTTTCACAAAACAAACTAGGTTAATTAACAATATTGATGATAAAATTCATCAAGTAACAAAACCTCGGCAATTTGAAAGAAAAAATAACAGTCATGGTCAGCCAAGAACAAATTTCCAATCGAGACAAAATTTTCAACCTCGACAAAATCGAGAAATCTTTTGTGTATATTGTGGGAAGAACAATCATTACTCTTCTCGTTGTTACTTTCGCTTTCCACAGAATCCTCAGCAGTTTAGAGGAAATGACTTAAGACCTAATTTTGCTAGTAACCGTGAGGCAAATTTCAACCAAAATTCACAGGCTGGAAGACAGCAAAGTAATCAATATAAAACAATACCAAAAACAACTTTAAACGGGAGCAGGTACCGATAAATTCCCCGCGGTACCCATTAGGTAATGATAATAATATAGGGGTAGCAAATTCGGAGAATATAGGAAAATTTAAAATTGGTACAAACAACCTTTTACCAATTGTTACAATTCAGATAGCAAATAAAAACTTTTCGGCTTTAATTGACACTGGAGCAAGTGTCTCTCTAATAAGTGACAAAGCTTTTGTAGAAATTTTAAATTCGCAAATTAAGCTTAAAACCTATGATCCTAACATAAAAATTTCAACATTGTCCGGTGAAGATATTAAAATAAGATCAATGGCAGAAATATCTATGAAATTTGCAGGAATTTTTGTGAAGCACAATATTTTTATAGTTCATTCAGATTTTGGTTATGATTATGAAATGATATTGGGATTTGACTTTTTAAAAACTTTTGACTGTAACATTGATTTTAAATCTCAGACTGTGTCAATTAATAACGATAGAACCTCTATAATTAACTATAGCAAAGAGTCAGTAAATATTGTCCTTACACATATTATCGGTGTATTATCAAAAAAAGTGGTTATACCACCGGGTTTATCGAAAGTTGTTGATGTTAAAATTAATAATGCCGTATCTCCTGGTACTGTGGTATTGGTGACTCCTCTTAATGATAAGCATAATATAGATGTGCAGAAATCAATATGTACTGTAAATTTAAATGGTACTATATCTTTACTTATAAATAATCTTTCTCAAAATCAGTTTCATTTAAATAAGGATGCCAAAATTGCTTCTGTTGAATTGGGACCTAGTAGTTCTAACAAAAGCTTGGATTTAATAAGTCAAAGAAGGGAGGAGCTAAAAGCAGAACATTTTGATTTAGAGGGAATCCCTCCAGAAATAAAAGAAAAACTTCTAAATTTAATTTTTGAATATAGTGATATTTTCAGTACATCTTTAAAAACCATAGGTAAATGTACCATTGAGGCCCCTCCAATACAACTAACTGACTACACGCCTATACAGTGTCGTCCTTATCCAATTCCTGTTGCCTTGCGTGATACTGTACAAAATCAAATAAAGGAACTTCTAGATGCTGGTATAATAGAAAAATCTAATAGTAGTTTTGCTTTCCCTTTAATTTTGGTTCGCAAAAAAGTACAAGGAGAATATAGGTTAGTAGTGGATTATCGCAAATTAAATGAAGTAACGATTTCTTCAACCTATAATCTACCATTAATATCTGATATTTTAAATTCCTTAAGAGGTTCAACCTATTATAGCACTCTAGATTTAAATTCTTCCTTTCACCAAATTAAATTATGTGAAGAGGACAAGCACCTAACAGCTTTTACAAGTCCTTATGGGAATTTTCATTATAAATACCTCAGTTTTGGTATGAAAAATTCACCTCAAATATTTCAAAAAACAGCAGATACTGTATTAAATGGTTTACAATCAGAGAATGTCTCTGCTTATATTGACGATATTATTATACCAGGTCAATCCGTTACGGACTCCTTAAGAAAATTACGCCTCGTTTTTGAACGAATTAGGCTATATGGCTTGACTTTAAATCCCAAAAAGTGTAAATTCCTTCAAAATAATATTCAATATCTTGGTCATAACATCGATAAGGATAACATTAAACCCTTAACTGAAAACTTAAGTAAGATACGTCATTTTCCCATGCCAAACACTTTGCGGAAATTACGTAGATTTTTAGGTCTAGCTAACTACTATCGCGATTTCATTCCCAATTATTCAGATGTTGTTTTTCCTCTAACCGAATTGACCAAAAGCAAACAAAAACTTCGTTGGAATAACGAAGCACAATCCGCGTTCGAGGAAATAAAATCTAAACTGTTATCGGACGTCATGCTCAAACACCCGAATTTCGGCAAACTCTTTTATCTCAACACCGACGCTTCAGCACACGCTGTCGGTGCGGCGTTGTTACAAAAAGATGAAAATGGAGCCCTGCGACCAATAAGTTACTTTTCGCATAAGTTACAGCCGCATGAGAAAAAGTGGCCTGCGATTCAACTAGAAGCTTATGCCATTCTACTAGCCGTACGTCACTATAAAACGTACTTATACGGAAGAAAATTTAAAGTCCTTTCAGATTGCAAATCATTAAATTATTTGCTAAGGTTAGATTCTCCGGCTAGCAGGCTTTCACGTTGGTTGCTCGAATTGGCAAATTACGATTTCGAGTTCGAGTATATAAAGGGGTCGGAAAATTTCCTTAGTGATCTCTTATCTCGAGATATATCTGAGACAATTAATGTTGTCAAAACAGATGTTCCTGACCTTAATGTCATAAAAATTGAGCAAAGAAAGGATCCAGATTTAAAAGAAATCATAGACTTTCTGGAAAACAAATCTTTTAAAATAAAAAGGAACGTAGAAAACTATTTTTTAGAAAGGGATATTTTAATGCACATATCAAACAGAAGTAAACACGCAGCTCGTGATGATTTTATTGAACAAATTGTAGTTCCAAAAAGTTTAATTCCTCACGTCTTAGAAGGCTCTGAGACAGTTCATTATGCCTTTCACAAAAATTTTCATTCAATTAAAGAAAAATATTTTTGGAAAAATATGTTTCGCGATATTAAAAACTTTTCTAATTCATGTAAAGTATGTCTTGAGAAAAAAGGATTTCCTTTGACAAAATCTCCTATTCAAAATTTCAAAACTCCCTCTCGACCAATGGAACTGGTCAGTTTGGATATTTTAGGTCCATTACCGATGTCAGAAAAGGGGAATAAATACATTTTGGCCCTTATAGATCACTTTACAAAATATAGCAAACTTTATGCTCTTAGTGATATCACCGCCGTAACCATTTGCCACAAACTAATGGATTTCATTTGTACGTTCGGTGTTCCTGATAGCATACTCACAGATTTAGGTTCAAATTTCCAAAGTCACTTATTCTCAGAACTTTCAAAACGACTCCAAATTAATAAATTAAAAACAACACCATATCATCCTCAAACAAATGGTGTGTCTGAAAGAATAAATAAAAGTATTAAAAATAGTCTCGCATGCTTATCCCAAACTGTGTCCGATTGGGACTCATATTTAGATTATTACAATTTTATTTATAATAATTCATATCATGACACGACTCATGAGAAACCATCCTTTCTTATGTTTGGTCGAGATGTAAATTTACCATTTCATATACTAAATCAAGAAATTCGACCGCATTATTTTCCTTGCGATAATTATGTTGAGGAAAATTTATCTAAAATGAAGTATGTTTTTAACAAAGTATATAAAAATTTAGATGTTGCTGCGGCAAAACAAGCTAAAATTAGGGACAAAATTGCAAAACCTAAATCCTTTCAATTAGGTCAAAAGGTATATTTATATACTCCTGCTTCTTCTCAAACTACAGGGCGCACTTTTTCTAAAAAGTTTTCTGGTCCTTTTCGTGTAGTGCAGAAAAATTCAAACCTAAATTACACCATTGTAAATGCTAACAAGCCTTCAGCTAAACCTTTCCGGGTCCACGTAGACAGAATTTTCGCTTATACTGAAAGGCTTCCTCACTTGATGCTCCCTTACAATAATGTCCACGAAGGAGCAAGCTCAAATGTTCAAACTCAACAAACCCAAACCAGTCAAAATAAGCCACAATACTATTTTTCGGATGAGGACGATGAGGCCGATGTTTACATTCCTTTCACTGCCTCAAAGCAACAATCGACTGGCACTCAAAATCGTTTACCTACTTCCGGACAGCCCGAATTACATAAGGAAGTGCAAACACCCGATCCGAATAAACAAACTTTAACTAACCCTTGCTCTGAGGATAAGAATAGTCAGCTTGATAACTCCACCGATATCAAAAGACCGACCACCTCAAGCAGCACTCCGGAAATAAATCCACCTGTTTCTGAACCTAGGCATTTTAACTTGCGCTTTGGGCGGGGAGTTACAGTTCCTACTACTCAAACAAAATCGAAACCATCGAAAACTGAAGCAGGAACTTCTACTAATACAACTACTGCCGATAACCCTACTTTGGCGGGTAAAATTTTAAACTGGGCAATATCAGGTGGCCCTACTGAACAAGATAGGGGTTTTATTGATAAGATCTCTGATGTTTTGGCAGGAAAATTAGTTCAGGACTTACAATCAGAAAATGATAAAAGCATAAACGTTGTCAGATACTATAATCCTCAAAGAACACGCATGTTTTATAATAGTGAACTTAAAATGTAAGGAAAATATCAGAATAAATATCAAAATAAGTATATTTGATGAACTCGGATATTAAATTTTGCACATGGGTATAATATCAAATTACAATTCTAATAGACATCCCTCCTCGGACTGAGTAGTTCTAGAATACTTTTTCCAAGGGAATATAGTTTCAATTTGGCTCAGAGTTTTAAATCCTCTGTTATTTAATGTTTTTGCGCTGGCGTAGATACATGTTTTGTTTTTGGTTTTTGAAATTTTGAGGCTAATTGAAATTACTTGTGGATATCTATTGGGAGTCATAAATAGAACAAAATTTTTTTAGTACAAAAAAAAAAAAAATGTCAAGCAACGAAATTAGTATTTTGTTTTGTTCTTTAATTGGAATTTTCCACAAAAAAAAAAAAAAAACCTTCCTTACTTAGTGGTAATCATTGATAACAATTGTAACAAAAATGAATTCTTTGAGAAACTGTGTCATACTTTTTTTTAAATACATAGTATTAGTATCCTCCTAACTTACATAAATTTAAATTTAATACAATTTTTCACCTTATTACATCTAACTTCATTTTAAATACTACAGCTTATATGGTCACTTAAATATTGTTGAACCCCTATTTCTTTCCATTTCAGTCGGGCTCTTTTTGTTGGCATGTTTCATAAATGTAGTGGGGTCCTCACATCAAGGCCACTTATGCAGTTTTTCGTCAAACATTTCCCGTTATACGTGCAAAAATGTGTCGCGGGATTCCATGGAACTTTACGATCTACCAGAAAATTCTTGCTTCCACCAAAATTGTAACCATTGCGTGAAAGGACAAAAAACATTCATAATTAACAATGATAAACTCATTGTCCCAAAGTCGTTTTTGGAAAGGCCTACTACACGGACAGGCGCCAAAGATTCTTACTTGTGTACTGAAGAAGTAAGAGGTGACATTCCTTTTAATCCCTGCGACTGTTTAGAAAGTTGCAATGGGTCAACTGACTTTTGTAAGATATTCCAATGTGCTGGGAGTTCATCTTGCTTTTGCCGAATAGAAAAGGTGGAATACGAACTCTTGCACATTTCGGATGACACTACAATCGTCAATCCCTCTACACTCACCATTCCAGTTTGCCTTTACAGACTGTCGGGACCACCACGCCACAGAAACCGTCGTCTCTTTGAATTTGAGAGTGCGAGTTTCGTAAACCATAACGTTACTCTCTTGTTCAACGATCCGGTAGTGACTGTCCCAGGGCCTGGAACTTTAATAGCTCGAATATCAGGGACTGAAATCATTTTTAAAGTTATTGAAGATTTGAATGTTGTTTTGCCTCCTGAACTCCTCGCTTTTCCAGGTACAGTCACTCTAATTTTCATTTCCTCTACGGGTAGAGCCGTCCACGGTGAAGTGATCATAGAGGGAAAGACAATTTGCCGTTCTTCGAGTTGTGTTTTCTGTAAAGAATTCGTGCTTCAAACTACATGCTGGCCTAAATACTTAGCGTACTCTCTATACGTTTTCGCTTTCATTTTAACAACGATTTCGTTGTTTTTAGTGAAATTTGCTATCACAGGTGTCATTTCCATCATAAAGTTTGTGTGTCTTGTAATTTTAATACTCATAAAATTTTTGAGAAGTATCTTACGGTGTTCTCTTCTTGGAGGTGCTATTTTTGGCCAAAAACTACGTCAAAATTTTGAGAACATTAACAACTATTTGGAGGATAACAATCCTCGTTTAAACATCAGATATGGACTTGTGTTAATGTTATTTATTAGCATTATCGCGTGCGTTCAATCCGACTGTACAAGTCATTCAATTATATCATCAGACGTACGTAATTGCAAAATATCGGGGATCAACAAATGTGTGAACTGTATACCACAGCTGAGGTAACACTCCGAGGCATAGACTATGAACTTTGTCTTTGGTTGCAAGATCCCCAAAGACAAACCATTTATTCGTTGAAGCTTCGTTTGCTATCGGCCGACTGCACCTTTTCAACTCGACGTGAATACTTTACGTTCCCAGTTGAGACGCGATACATTTCTCAGCTGGCTTGTCCTCAAAATGCCTATTGCGCTTGGGGAACCCATTGCAAATCCGACAAAGACTTTGAAGCGCTAACAGAGGAGAGCACGAGCTACCCTGGATCTACTCATTGTCTCCCGTCCAGTGTAGGGAGCGGTTGCACTATAGTATCCCGCATGGGTTGCTTGTTTTACAGAACTTACTTTGTGCCAGACCTCCTTCGATCTTATGAGGTTCGATCCATCCATGGACATAGATGCGGATATAAAGTCTCGGTAGAAAAAGCAGGTAATGGAACTGTGGAGTATATCACTCTGCAGACATCAGCAACCACCTCTGATGGTATTTATATGGAAGTGCTTGGGGCATATAACCAGCCTCAAGTACACTTTGGTGTGGACTCATTGGTTCTTCGTGTTGGAGACCCCACAGAAGCCTACCTGACTCCGGTTAGTGCCACCAACAAACCGGTAAGTGGTACTATTGGACAGGTCCAGGCCAACCAAAGTTATACGAAAAATTTTAAATTTGATCCAGACTTAACACAATGTGATTTTTTTGAAACAACATTGCGTTGTAAATCGATAACTGATGGCATTGAGACTTTATCGAAAACTAAGGAAAAGGCTTTGCCCCTTTCCAAGGACTTACATTTATTGTCAATGGATAAGGGTTCTTTAATATCCCAATTGTTATCCACAGAACCAATCAAAATTCAAATGCATTTCACTAACTTTAAAATATTTTTAGAAAATAATGACATTTGCCCAAAAATTTCCGACGCAAATGTCAAAACAAAAGGCTGTTATTCATGCCAAATTTTAAGTGAACTTCGTGTGACTGTCCACTCAACTTGCCATCGGGGTATCGTAAGCGTCGAATTCCAAATTTTAAAATTGTATACTCAAACCGTTTTTTTGGAAACTGAGCCTCGAGAACTGGTTATTCAGTTTTTAGCAGATAAGAAGTGTTACGAGGAAAAGATGTGTTTGGCATCTCGAAATATGAAGAGTTGTAAATTAATTAGCTTTTGCTTGAATGAACCAAGTATTAATTTACTACAGCTCAATACCACGTACACTAGAAACTTTCTTAATGACATTTCTCCAGGCTCAGGATTTTTCTCTTTTCTTTCTTTGCCAACATTGAACGGCATATTTTTTTCTTTAAAAATGTTAGGTGCATTTTTATTAATAATTTGTTTAGGAATAACGATATTTTCAACTTGTTTAACTTGTTGCCGAAAATAAAAACGTATACTACGTTATGTTCATATGTTCAGTGTTTAACAATTGTTTCCTTTATAAGGATTTTTTTTTTCTTAATCTTTGGCAACTAAAGTTATCTCATTCTATTTTGTTCTTTGCATGCAAACATATTTTAGATTTTACTATTTTATTCCCTTTTATATAGGCAACTTCTTATGTGTCCATTTTATCTTTTATGTATTCTCTGATGATATGTCTATGCTAAACGGGATATATGTATATATTTTTTTTTGCTATTCATTTCGTTAACAAACCCATCCATCTTTCTTGCCTTCAGTACGGAATAGAATTTTTTTTTCTCTTTTTTTTGTTGGCCATAGAGGGAGATGTGACGCTGCTATCGTCACGTACATTTTAGGTTTAATCAAACACTAGTTTTAAGAAAACAAGAACTAATGTTTAATCTTTACCTCTAAATAGAACAATTTGTTTGCAGTCCAGTTTAACGCACTTAGCCCGTAATCTCTCTCGAGTGTGTTCGGGGTGCAAAGTTTGATTCAATAACAGGGAAAGGGTGCATAAAATAGTTAACTTCGAGAACCTTGTGCCTCCTTCGGTAAACAACAAGAAGCACGGGGTTCCGATTAGAGAGCGCGAAGTTCATACTAAAGAGTAATATAAAAAGGGCAACGAAAAGCCAAAGGGATCAATAATCATCATCATCATCGATACATTTCCTCTACTGAGAAAGACTGAAGGACCAGGAAAGATGGGTGAGTTCACAATGTTTTTAGAGTGACCATATACTCCAATATATTCAATGTTTTAAATTACCTGTATTCATTTTTAATTCATACGCATAGTAAACTAACCACTGATCATGTGCCTTGCTCTTTGAATTTGATTTAATGTAGTTTGTAATTTTAAGTAATGTAAAAATAAATTAATGTTAGTTTAAATTTTAATCGTGTTGGTTTTCTTTGGAATGCTTAATTTGAAATAAACCACTAATGTAAGTGTGACACTAACCTGAGGATGTTATTCTAACCAGAAATTACGAACTGATTAGCAATACTTTTGGCGACTTCCATCTAATGGATAAAGAGTTCAAACTAACGAAAGGGTGTTATTCTAACCAAAAATTGCAATTTGATTAGCTCCACATCTTAATTTAATCCTTCGAATACTGAAAGCATGCGATAAATACGCAATTACCAAAAAACTATTCATTAGAAATCAAGTAACAACCTATAGTTCCTCTCTGTAATCAAGTCTTTTCGTAACTCTATTTTACTTTAAACGCACCATTGATTCTCATAACTAACTACCTATATGTGTGTAACAGCACAAAATCTTTAGTTTTCAGCCAGGCATCATAGGAGAATACCACTAACTTAATAATACCTTTCGCCATGAAGTTTATAATTCCGAAAACAAACTTGGCGGAATTTATCGCAGTAGCTAAAGCTCGCACAGAGAAAACTAACTTGGAAACTGGCCTTTATCACACAACGAGCAATGCAAAACTGGCTTAACGAGCCCATTCCAAGCACTTTAGATTGCTCTCTTCGCACCGTTTTAGGGAGAACGTATAAGAGAAGGCCCCCCTAAATTTTATTTCCGACTAAGAAGGGTTCTCAGCTTCAGTTTTATGGGAGAGCGAGACTGTTTTAAATGTTTTTCAGAGCTTAAGCAAGTGTGATTTTGAGCTGGATGATGCGAGTTGAGATCTTTGATGGAGCGAATTTGGTTCAATTGTCTTGAGTTTAGAGCTATTTTAGTTTCGAGGAGGAGAGTGTTTATTTTTTGAGAATTAATAAATGTAGGGAGTAAGTTACAAAATTAAACGAACTTGTGTGTTTATTCAGTTGATTCAAAAGGAATATTTTCTTTGGAATGGTTTCTCTTTCAAACGCTTTTGTTCGTATCATAAACAAGGATTTAACTAGAACAGAATGAAAAGAAAAGTAAAGTGAAACTTATTGAATATGTCTCCCAAAATAAAATTTAATAAACCAGATCAAAGTTTTTAAACACGTTTTAATGTTTATTTCAAATGCATAAGTTTTTTAATTTGTTTATCTTGTGAATTTGGAAACCAAAATTTACGACAACACTCTTCCAAACAACTTCTTCAAAATTTGCCATTTTCCGTTTTCTAATGATATTTCTGATGGGTTTAAACTTTAAACCTTGCCCTGCCATTTCTTTTTAATTTATGTCTGTCTTAAATTGCTCAATCTTACCAGTATTCATGTTCTAGTATTCATATGTACTTCAAAGAACAGAAGTTACAGCTGTAACGGTTCAAAATACCTGACATTAAAAAAAAATATTTCTGATATTATCTTGAAACAATTTACGTCTTTATTTATATTTCTTTAAACAGGACTAGGGGGCCTGCCCCCTGCTCGCTATCGCTCACCAACCCCCGGAACTACTTCGCAGTTCTTTTTAGATCGCTTCGCGATCTCAGCGAGCAAAGCTCGCTTGTTCCATCTTACCAATCACCCCGCTGGTCGGCTTAATTAATGCTCCTTTACAACCGAAACTACTTATCACTCTTGCTGATAAATAATTTAATCCAAATCATCCCGAAAAAAACTATTGCTGAAATATTACTTTCCTAACTTAAATTGAAAATAAAAGAAATCACACATAGTGAGCTATCGCTCACCAACCCTCTTAACTGCTTCGCAGTTCTTCTCAGATCGCTTCGCGATCTTAGCGAGCAGAGCTCGCTTGTTCATCTCAACAATCCAGCATAAGCCTTTTCTCGGCTTAATTAAGCCTCTTGTAATACCGAAAATACCTCTCTCTTGCTTATCAATAATTTAATTGAAATGTTAAAAAAATATTCAGCAAGTCTACTAATAACCAGCAACCACTTAGTAGAAAAAAGCATTGTTGAAAATAAAAGAAATCCTCATCATTTGATAAAACTCGTCTGTTTCTCTAGTAAACGGCGAGAAAGAGAAGAAAAAATTGAAACTTTGAATCTTAATCATTCTAAAACTAATTAGAATTTTTGAAAAAACAAAAAACCAATATTTTTATAAAAATTATTTCTATGTGTCTTTAGAATATCATAGTTCTACTGTGATTAGTTTTGCTTTTATAACGAAAAAACAGAAAATCGTCAAAATTTTCGAAACTTTAAAACTTAATTACTCCAAAACAAATTCGAAATTCGAAAAAAGGGCGACGTGGTGCAAAACTGCACATCTAAGAGTATGTTTCTGCAAAAAATCATATTTCTGCTGCTAATAGATTTTGCTGGGGGCGAACTCGCAACAGAAAAAAATAATTTTCGACTTTGACATTAAATAACTCTAGAACTAATTATCTCATCTATTAGCTTTTAGAACGAAAACGATCCTCATACATTTGTCTAGCAATGTTTAAAATTTCACAAATTTCCGTGGAATAGTTTTTGCGTAGTGAGAGTTCAAAGTGTTCAAAAATAAAATTTTCAAAAGCAGCGGCGGCCACGGCGGCGGCGGCGGCGGCGGTCACTGTTACTTTTTTTTAATATAGAGAGAAACACAAATAACTCTGAACTACTATTCATCTAAATTTTAACACCAAAAGCAATAAATCCTGTCCAAAAATATTCCAAAAGTTAGAAAACAACCAATTCTCTAAATAATTATTATTATCATTGAACCTTTATTCTGTCCACTAATACCCATTTTAAGGTAAATGGCATTCAAGCTTCTAAAATAAATAATTTCATTATCTACAACAAAAACCTGTTTCTACTACAGCCTTTCCTCAAAAAACCAAGTTTGCATTCAAGAGCCTAAACTCCCCTTTTGTCGATGCCAAATATTTGCAGTCATTAGCCATAATCCTCCAAAGCAACGCCTGTATTTCAGGATCCATATTCATTACTTTCGCGTGCTTAAGTCCTCCCAGAAGGTGACAGGACCTTAATCTGCTGACTATTAACTACAGGAAAACAGTCATGGTCGCAGTGAAACCCCTTGACAAAACGGGAGAGAAGAACGCGGGGTTTATTGATGACAGACTAGTTGGGAAGACGAGAGTAATTAGTCTGTGTATCTTGGAAAAAATTTCTTGGAATGCTGGGAATTCTATTAATCAGTTAAATGCCTTTGTCTAGTAAAGATTTTCGTCAGGAGCTAAGAGCCTTAGAATTTAGTGTTTTTCAATGTTGGTTACCATTTTTATGGCGTTTGTTTGGTTTTAAAATGCTCTGTATTGCTATTTTTATGATAATTATATTTATTTTTCAGTTAGAAACAATTTATTCTTGTAGATTAAGTCAAATTCGGGAATAGAGTTATTTGGTCAACCATATAAGGAAAGAACAGGAAAAGCACGAGAGTATATTTTACAGTGTGGGGAAACGGGAAGACTGATACAAGTGATATATTGGTACACTTTCAATATCTAAAAACTATCAAAGTTATTTAAGTATAATTTGCACTTTCACCTACATTCATTATCAAATAAAATTCATTAACTCTTTAACTTTGCAAAGAAAATTAAAGGACTTACCCTGATGAAATCGAATATTTTTGTGAGCATGACGATGACATGAGAATTTTGCTCCCACACCGCTCTCCAGAAATCGGCGAGAGTGTGTTCGTTTGGACCTGAATACAAAGAAAAAAAAAGGATTTAATATCATCATATATGCTAGTAGACTGAGAAATTAATATCTCCCTTTAACAAGCATTAATAAATCTTGATATGATTTTTCAGTTTTTAATTCTGATAAGTAAATAAGAAAAGGGTCTTACCCTGGGTTGCAATGTATGCATTTGGCTTCGTTATTCCCTGGAAAACAAATTTTGTTAATTTCACTTACTTCTGAACATAGATTGTATTATTTACTGCCTATTTAAAAAAAAATTGTTAAGTTGGGATAAAAATTTGATTGCAGTAGTAGAAGCAATTCTGTTACACAAATAGAAAAAACTTAAATTAATGAACCATCTTAGAACTCTTTTTTTATCTGTGATACTTTGAGCCCTGAAAAGCGCTATAACACACGTCTCTCTAAATATCTCCTGTGTCACGAGTCAGACCGTCTCATCGTTCTTAGAACAAGCGTGCGAATTTTTTCGAGGGGGAAAAAAGGACAGATTTGTCTTGTTTACATCCCGTCGAAAAAAAGAAACACCAGAACGGCAACAGACTCAGCGTTCTATTTTTTTTTAGAATTGAAACGATTCATTTAATGGACGCGATGACGAATTCAAACGAAAGTAACACCTAGAGAAAACACTCGTTTTCTTTAAAAAGGTTCTCTAAACGAAAACAGGTAGGAGAAAATGACGTCACGGCATTGCTTGTTAGCCATTTTCTACGTTCCATGAGGAAAAAACTCAAATAAAAGAACCGGGAGGTCTCTTCCGCGAACGTTTTTTTAAAACGTTTGTTTACTTTCACCATTACGTAGAAATAATTTGGCCTGAGCTTCGCTTAAAAGGTCAGGTTTACTTATGTTTAGCGTGAAGTTAAGAGAGTTCCTTATTAAAAGTTCTTTAAAAACTAAGCATGTCTAAATTCAACGTAAATTTCATCTCTCTATTCTAAAAAAAAATATTAGTGAACGGTTTCTAGAGAAAAACTTTTTAATTACTTAACCGAATGACATATATTTGACATCAAAATGTTCGGATTCTTTCAAGGATTTTCAGTAAGCTGTTGGATTTTTTAAAACAAATTCTCAATTTAAAATATTTTAATTTTTTTAGATTACGGATAAGGTCGCAGTTACAAATCAAGTATACTGTCAATCAACTTATTATACATCCAATCACAGCAATCAATTGACACCATATTTTACTGTGAAACAAGTTTTTTTCACGTTTTAAGTAAGTTTAAGAAAGTTAGTAAGTTAAGTAAGTTAAGTTTCTTAAAACTACTTTTCAAATTAAATATTCAAAGACTGAAAAACTATTCTAAAAACTTACAGATATTGCTATTTCATACTAAAATTTCACACATTTTGTCTGAAACTTATAATTTTTAGTCTGAAAATCGAAATAATTAATTGTAAATATTGAGTCTTATTATTGTCTCATTATTTTCAATACCCTAAAAGGTATTGTTTAACAAGTCTGGGTTGCAACAAAAATATTAAGGATAAAACTCGACACTAGGTACTATACGTATACTAACGAGTTTGTCCGAGTAACGAGGATACTATTGAGTAAGTCCTCTTATCTAGGCTACACTGTATTAGTTAAATTTTTATCATTATTATTAGTTTATTTTTAATTCTCGCTGTATTTTATTTTTTACACAGTAAAATTTTAATTATATCTTAAAATTAAGTAGTGAAATTTTTTAAACAATTTACGTAAGAGGAAATTTAGCATAATAAAATTTACACCAAGACTCTATTTATAATCTTATATATTTATTTTACAGTGATGTAACATAAAAAAATACTTCATACAATAATTTTAACCAGACCCAAAAGTACCATCTAGTTCCATCGTAAAAAAAAATCCCGTTATACTCAAAATGTGTAAAGTGCCATAATTTCAAAATATGTTCTTCCTAATTGATAAAAACTTTCTCTACCATGACTTTTCTCTTTTCCTATGCGTGTATACACAATTTTTATGGGTTACTCAAAAAAACAAGACGGGTTTTTACGGAAAGTTTATGGGGCAATTGTTTACATTTACTGTTATGTCAAAAATAATTTCACCTCTAAATCAGAGTACTTGTATCATTAACGTTAAGGTGTCAGAACCGTTTTATGTTTCACGTATAATTATTTATCGTAACTCTTGGTGAAATATTGAGGTCCCCTAATGTTATGGTTAATTAGCCTTGTTGTTTGACTTAATATGCAAAAAAGGAAAGATAAGAAGTTTAATGTAGGGTCATTATAGCAACTGATGAAAAAAGCCCAGAAAAGTTTAGGAAACTTGAAACTTTAATGTAAGAACAAAATAATGCTTGTAGTCGGTGATATATTCCATATTAGATGGTATACTTCACATTTTCTTTACACTAAAGATAAAAAATACTTCTCTGCTTTTGCATGTAAGTGAAAATGTCAGACAAAATGAATTCTTGTAGAAAGGAAATCTTGATGGTTTCCAAATATATTTTATTGAGTGGGGGTTTATATAAACCTTTCTTTCCAAAAATATTTTTACCATGAGATTTAAATCTTAGAGGATGCAAATAAACTGTCAAAGAATATTTGGTGAATGTTTGGTTCTATAACAAGACATATTATAAAAGTATTTACATAAACAAAAATGGTAGTATACATAAGGTTTTTCTAATGGGAAGTTTCACAAGAAGATGTTTAAGACTAGAATATTTAGAATATTTATATCGATGATGTAAATTTACAGGTAAAATAATCAAGATTTACAACTATGCCCTCAGTACTTTCCAAAAAATACTATTACACACTTACAACTTTCTCAAAAAAAAGTATTTTTAATAATATTTTCATTTAAGAAAATAAAACCCTGATGCATCAGAGTTATAGGATCATTTATTTTTCAATATAGACAGTCCACTGTTTAAAAACTATTTTTTTAAGATTTTCTCGTACAAATAAAAAACAATGAATATTGTAGTTTTATGGTTATTAATGAAAAACCTATACTTACATCGATGAAAGATGCGTTGATGTAATCTGAATCTGGAACGCCAGACAAAGCTTCTAGAACTACTCGATTATAATCATCTGCAACGGGAAAAAACTGTGAGCAAATTTATCAGGTCTGGAAGAACGTCTACTGAATCAGATAACCAAGGAAATGTCCTGACAGGTAATGATATTTTATGGATATCCGTAATTAGCTAAATAATAAAATTTAATGTAGTTTATATTTTTGGGTATAGGTTGAGCTTAAATTTCCTTAATTAATACATTGAGAGGCATTATCTACTTTAAAAAAGATTAAATACATTTACTATTTAAATGAATATCGAATAGTTATGTTCAAGTATTATTTAATACAAAATGGAAAATCAATAGAATAGGTGAGATTTCCAACCATTTTATTGACGTTGGAAAGTATTTTTTTTAAATTGCCTATGTTATCAAACAAGATTAAATGATCAATATCTCAATGAATATTTTGCTTCATATAAGATTTAGGATCTATGATTAGGTTTATTTTAATTTACCAAATTGTATCACCAATATTGGTATCCAATATCCGTAATTTTCTCTAATCATCATAAAAAACACACTCCGTTTAAAACTCCTACTTAATAACATTATATGTTTTTAAAAATTTAGTTTCATAGTAAAAAAAAATGTTACCAAAATTATATGAAGCCTTTCATATGTTTTAAAATTACTAAAATGAGGTGGCACTTTTGAAACCTACATTTTCCATAAAGTTGAACCTTTTACTTTGAGAAACATGTCAAACGCCACATTTTTCAAGAATGAGTTATTAGCATGTTATTAGTGAAACTAATATAGAGTGTTTTCAGGTGAAGTCACAACCGGTTATTTTCTGTTGACTGTGTATCTTCTGTAGGGCTTTTAACTGTTACTAAGGCTGTTGTTTATCTGTTGCTAAGGCGGTTTTTAGGTATGGGATCACTTGATTGCAAATGCTCCAATAGAAGAATTCCACGGCTAGTCATTTTCTGTAACTGTTAACCTCTGTAGGGCAAAAAACTGTAACATCTTCTGTTGCTAAGGCTGTTGTTAGGTCCGAGTCATGTGATTGAAAATGCTCTATAGTTATTACGGTTATTACCTATATTATTATAATAAACTAGTTACTAGTTATTATAGTAGTAAACCTAACCCTATTTCGGACTAAGTGCTTCTTTTAATGCAGAAAATTTGGTGTTTGTTATGTTTCTCAAATAAACGCTTCAATTATCATAAAAAATATATATAGTACTCACAAGGAATCATTTTCTTGTAACTGTTTTTAAGTTCATTGGCTTCTTTAGTGGCATGCCGCGTACTGTGGCTTTCTCCTTTAGTTGCTACCTAGAAAAGAAAAGAATACGGTAATCAAATCAATCTTTACAGTACCATTAAAACTAAGTTGTCTAAATTTATTCCGAATAGTGTAAAATTTAATACCATCAGAAATATTTTGTAAAATTTAATAACATCAGAAATCTTTTGTAAAATACAATATTATACAATAATAGTTAAATTATTGAAAATTAATCTGTTAAACTCATAGCCTCTCTTCATTTTAATACTTTTTAATATAAAAACAAGACGACAAGAATAAAATGGAATATATGATGAGTCCCTCGACTTTTTTATTACTAACTAGAAGATTCAGGTCAGAACCGTTTAATTAAACAGCTGTATGAAAATATATTGATTAAATATTATAATTCACATCAGGACTCATACTTTTGGGTTTAATTAAATGAATAATAAGTATTACTATCCGTAAAATTAAGATAAGAAAAACTTTTTTCTGACAAGAGAGTGTTTAATTTCCAGTGTTGGTTCTCTCTAATTTATTTAGAGATGTTTTTTTTTTATCTTTGAACTAGAATATTTTCATTAATTCTTGCGCAACAATTTACACAAATATTAATCTGTAGGATCTTTATGGTTTCTATTAAACACCTGGAACAAAATTACTATCTATAAGCTTTAGAAGAGGCAGTTTAAAATTTGATTAAACGACTGTATGCAAAATTTTTAACAAAGTATTAAAACTTGTTACAAATTGAAATAGGAGTTAGATGCTACTTTATGTATGTATTAAATCGACTTCAAAAGAATAAAAGTTTCAAAACAGCAAGTTTAAAATAACTCTATAGGTCTAGTCTAAATCCAAAGAATGAAACCCAATATTAAGCAAAATAGGTGCTTAATATAAAAAACTAACTTTGGGATAAAATTTGAATATTTAAATTAGATGCCATTCGCAACCTAAGGTCTAAAAATCGCTGGCCTGATCACAAAATCCAGTTTGAGTTACACTTTTAACACAAAAATCTAAATCATTCTTTTTCCCTTTCACACCCTTTTCCACCCCAGAAGAACTGTAGAGCGCTTGTCAGACAAATTCGATTACCGGAGCGTAGGGGGTGAGTTTGAGACGCAATTTGGCGAAAATGCCACATTCCGAAATATTGCTCCCATTGCACGTTCCGGTTTCATTTCACAGCCAATGACATTTTCGTTCCCGGCTTTTCGAAAGTGCGAAGAGATTTGTGAAGATGGAGGATCTCTCTTAAGATGAGTTATACGTTAAAATCCAATGCATTCAAAAATTGCAATTCATTAAACGTTTAGTATCTCATTTGCAAGTGATAGGACTAGTTAATTATTTTAAGTATCAAATAATAAAGATAAAAGAAATAAAGAATATATGAATCGAATATGTTTCTCGCGTATCATTTGAAATAAATACTTAAGACTAGGCAGGCTTTAATTGCATCTAAAGTAGAAATTAAACCTATTAATTTTAACCTAACTTCAGAAATTCATGAAACCTATCGTTGTATTTTGTATTTTCCACTACTTGCTTGCTGGGACCAAAGTCTTGACACGAATTAATTGTAAGATTGTTTCAACTAGCCTTTTATACAGAATCCAAAACGCTTTTTAGAGAATAATGTTTATCTTTTCATATTATACATTTTCACACACATTTTTCAAAAATCTGTTTACAATTCCTTATTGTTTTTAAACAAGCTACCTATCAGTAAAAGAATGCATGCTATTTTGTCAAATTTGAAAGAAATAATTCAATTATTATTTTCTACAAACCCTTCAGCCAGTTTTTCTATTTTCAATTAAGTTTCTTCCTTTTATTTAGGACTTGTCCAATTAAATTCCTTATTACATATATCTCCTAGGAATTCAAACGCAGTATTTTACTATGGTTACTTTTTCGTTTCCGAAGCTCAAGGACATCTTTTCCCTCCTTCTCTTGTTTTATTTTCGCGGATAAAACTTTTTAATTAAGGGATTACACAACCTCACGACATTTAGTTTAACTTCACTAAAATATTCCAAGATCCTCTTTAGAAAACTAACCCTCGTGAAATTTTCTTTGAAGGAAACTATTTTATTACACAAGCAGACACAATACTACTTTAACTTACTAAAATAATTAGTGAATCTTTCAAAATGCAATATATAAGCGAATTTAACCCCGGTATTATTCCACCTTGAATTAGAGTCAAGTATTTTTAGGCGTCTCATAATTTTTGTCTTTTCAGACACCTGAGTTTCACTAATGAGTTGACAGTAAATAAAGTTGAAACAAGAAAAATGCTTTACATTAGGGGAAGTACCACTAATTAAATAAGAGATTACGACTTTCGCAATGGGTGACACGTTTAAATTATTTATATTTCAAATTACTCCCTTTCAAATGATTGAGATTCATTTCGTACAAGAGAAATTTTAAATTAATAATTTGTAGTACGAGTTCTCCAAATGACTCTTTATCATAAATACTTGTTAATGTCAATATCCGATTGACCTTTTAAGACTAATTTGCACGTTTAGTAAGAAAAACATTGTTTTAAATTTGCCAAACACTTACTGATATAAAGTAAGTGGATCATTTATGAAATGGTACTATATCATTAATTCAACTTTCCGCTTAAACTCAGCTATAATAATTATCAGGAATGTAAGTGTATAAATATCGTAAAACTATTATTCTTTTTGGAATAACCGTAAAAGAAAGTTTGTGAATAAAAGATGTTTTTATTTCTTTAATTATAGAGTTCTCTGCTGGTTTTTTTTTACTGATAATCGTATTAAATTAATGAATATTTGTTGGAATATAGAAGTAGTCAAAGTTTACTTAAACAGCTACAAAAACACTCAAAAGCTGTTTATTGAAATGTTTGCTGAAATGTGTTCTTTTAATCGAATAATTAACATAATGATTTATGAAGATAATCTCATTACTGTATAGAAAACAACAGAGCATATTAAGAACTTTAAAACCGGGACATAAATTTTTCACAGAACAAACATATTTATAAGTGTATGTGTAATTATTTCCTTTTTTTGTAAATTGGTAAAAATATTACGAATAATAATGACTTAGTAATCCAAATTTCAGGGATAATCTTAACTTAGACAATTTAAAAAAGATTTTAATACAAATCAATAATATAATTATAAAATCTCGAGATGTGTTGATTGAAGTAAAGAAAAATCGAATTTAGACATATATCGAGGCTACCCCCCAAATAAAATATTTAGTTACTCCAGCCGTAACTGAAGATAGATTGATTAAAAGGAGATCATAGGAGAGGTAGAATAGGAGATCAAGAGAAAAAATACACAATACATTTTCCAGTTATGTTTCGTTGCGTTCATGCTTTAAATACGGGTCCATCAAATTGTTTGTGCTCAATATTCTCTTACAAACTCTATAATGAACACTTTAAAATATGCATTCATTAGAAATAAAATAACGATTATCATAATATGGGAACCAAATATACGTAATAAGATATGCCATGGTTCACAAGGAAAATACACAGGAACAAGCTCTACGTATCCTAACCATAACATACACTTCACATAATACTACAATGGTCTCCATTAGAAACATGTCACCCGCAAGATATGTCAAAGGGAAGACTACCAAGACACCAACTTGGCATCCATCAGGCCTAAAAGGGTCAGTGACTCTCCACCAGAGGAAGGGTACATCACCCCTGATGAAGTGTCACGAAAGGTGTCGAGGGGTGGGGACATCTTCGCCTAACACTGGAGATAGTTTTGGCTCTGGGATGATGTCAGCTCAATCCATTATCGGATTTTCCCTCTTTTGCTGGAAGGTAGTATGATAGAGTGTGTGCGTGCTGGTGAAGGTTAGGGATATATAGTTGGATTGGAAGAGTTTGGATAGTGTCTTGATATTTAATGGTGGTAGTAGGAGTATCATTCTTTGTCAAAAGAGGAAAAAGTTAACGAATTTCGGGGAGATATTTTTCAAGGTCAAAAAACACAAAGAAATGCTTGATATATTATGCAAGAGTAAGAATGTAATACTTGTTTGTTTTTTTAATTTCCTAAAGAAATGACAGTAACTTCAATATGAGGAACTGAGTTTTTAAGAGTTTATAAGCGTAATTCTGTCAGAGCACAGATTTGGTTGGAACGGTTAATAAGTATGAAAAAGTTTTTCTCCAAACTTATTTTGTATACACGCAAACACAAATCCATACAAATTTGGTTATGAAGCTATTTCTTACAAAATGCATTAATGTGTTTTACGAAATAATGCAATTTCTTCAGAGGGATGATGAATATGTTTCACTAAATAAATATTTTAACCACTAAATATACAGTAACTGCATAAAATAAAAAGAGCACTGTCTCTTCATACTTTTATCCAAAATGATTGAAATTTATTGTGTCCTTTGTAGTTTTATACTCTTTAAGCATGAAATTTTAAAACGATACAGGTAAGAGTCATCCTTCAAATTAAACATAGTTTAAATTAGATTATTTTTGAAATACTGAAATTTTTTGAAGAAATATCGGTATGTCCTTAAATGAACACTCGGCCTAAATTTCATACCCAAATTAAATTTAAATAGAAAACCTTGTACGGGGAATGGTAAAAACACGGTAGGCTCATTCAAAAACAAACCATAACTCTAAAAAATCCCAAATGGCTCTTCGTGACTAAGCAAAGAGCAAAACCAACGTTTTCCATAAAAAAAAGTTTAATTTTATTCATCACTTGGACGTTAGGGAACCCAGAGGTTAAAATCACATTTGTGTATCATTTCCTAGCGTTCCTCTTCATCCAGATTCTGCTCCTCGGGGAATAAAAAGTACGTTTTTGGCGAGCACGCAGTAATTTCGACGATTCTATTACATCATGTTTTTTAATTAACTGCTTCTAAAGTAGGTCGTTAGCTTCAATCCACGCGAGATGTCGATTTAGGATGGTGTGGGGAATGCTACGCCAGGTGGCGTGGTTGACTACTTTGTATTCTAGGATTCTTTGTTCTATGGCTCCACCCTTCCATAATATGTTTTTAAAGAAAACATGTTCTTAAAATCTGATAAAAGCATAACGCATTAGAAGAGTTAAATATTCACTTCACGGTTTATATTAATCAGTAAACGGAAAAATTAAATTTCTAAGAAGACGAAAGCAAGATATATTTGATAATATGTTTACGTTTTAAGGATACATAATCTCATTTATTTTCGTTTAATACTAGGTTTTGTTACTAATTTCAAAAAACGAACTGTCTTTTATCAACTTATTTTCTTCTTTCATTCATTGATACAAGATATAATACTAATAAGATAAAAAAAAAATCTGAAACAGCACTCCACTTTCGTAAATTTTACAGTTGTGACTCATTCCCTAATTTTCAGTTGACACTTTTTTCTCAAATAGATCCCATACTTTCATAAAATAAATATATTCATTCCTCCATTCTTTTTAAAACACATTTTATTTGAAAAAAAAATGCCTTTTTAAATGCCTAAATTCCACAGAGTAAAAGTGTAATACCTCACTAATTATTCAATGGTAAATTGGTAAATCCAACCAATTTGATTGGTAACCAATTTCAGTTTTGAATTTTTGGACAGTGATGGGATTCATGGACCTGGTTTAGCGTTGCTTTGCTAAACACCGGAGATATGCAACAACAACAACAACAAATTGTTAAATAAATTTCAGAGTTTAAATCCTAAGCATTTTAATTTAGATGAGTTGAGTACATTCGAAAATTACAAAAACAATTAATTACGGCAATGCAATAAGTTTTAATTCCTCAAACAAACCATTAACCGAACTCTCCCAAAGAACTTAAATCAAAAACCGTTTAGAGGAGTCTAATCACAGAGGCATGAGTCAAAAGTCAAATCCCGACTTCAAAGCGCTAAAGCACATCTTTACTCTCGACTCAAATCATCTCATCTAAACGAGAGGGCGTTGAATCTACAGAAGGATTACAAACTCATCTCATTTTCCCAAATAGCTTTTCTCACATTTAAATAATTGTTTTCCACATTAAATGGGAAAAAGCATTCTCTGGATTAATAAAAGCGAGTTTATCCCGGCTTCATTAAACGTCTGATTAGGGGGCGAAGGCGAGCAATTTATTCCAGGGCACAATATTATTATTTCTGAACTTTTAGCCCCGCAACGTTTAATCACGTTGAGAATAATTAAAATGGCTGTCAGAACTTTTCTCCCGCTTTATTACTCCCGTAGAAGTTATTTATCACTGAATTAATGAACCTTTTTTTTATTATTATGCTGTCGATTGGTTTTTCTGGTGGGAGGTAACTACTGGAATGCCCTTGAAATTCACAGTTTTGTGAAATTAAAGTTTTTGGTTTTATGTTTATAATTTGTAAGAATAAAAATTGACGGTATTTAGTAGTTCTAGAACCCCCTTTGCATAAACTTAAACTTTAAAAACGAACCTTACTGGTTATAAATATTAAAATAAAGTAGAACCATGAAATCGATTTACAATTAAGTTTCTTTAAAATTTTTTTAGACATGCGACTCTATCTTTTTTCAACATAAAAAACATATCAAAGAATTTAAGAAATGGAGTATTTTAGAATTCTTAGTTATTTAATGCCATAGTTTAACAACTAGTTAGTTCTAAGGCAACAATAATCCATGCACTTTCAAAACTTCTGTTCACATATTCAATGCTTCCATTGATAAATATTTTAATCCCTTTTGGTCAGCGACAAAAGTTTTTAATGCTCTTTACTCTAACACTATTGGATAAATAAAGTTCTCTGAGACTTATAGTTTTAGTTCAAAATTTATTTCGAATAAATCTATCTATAGGGTTTCCCACAGCATATTTGTACTACTCTCGTTCAAAACGAGATTTCGTTGCAAGAAATTTATCATTCAACAAATGATTTTAATTCATGCTTAAGTAAAAAAAGTTCTTCCTCTCGAAGGAAAAAATGGGGTTTTTTTTTCATATTCAGCTTATTTTTCCAAAAGGCTAACTTCCCAGAGGGCCACTTCAATTAAAACAAGAACACAACGTTTCCGCGTGCAAAGTTCTCGCGAGGTTTTTCAGAGTTTTGGGAGTTGACGAGGGAAGGTGTGCGTTTCCATGACAACATCTCTCGTTGCCGTGGTTACCGGCAGGTCAGATTCTCGTCTCGGATGGGGAGAGACCAGGTGCTCCGTCAAGAAATGAAATCATCGGTTTGAGTTTGGATTTCCCTTGCTTTCGCCCGACTGAGAGGAGTGATACCTCCTTTTTTATTTTGAGTGAGTTTATACACAGCTGTGTTATTGACACAGTTGAGAATTCCAAGTAAACACAGCACATCCCATATCTATTGAGTTTGTAAAGGATCGCACTTCGATTCCGATTCAATTTATGATTCAAGACGATAGACAGCACAAACGTCTGAAGTTTTTGCAATGGTCAAAGGGATATATAAATTTACTTGATATGCATGACAGAAGCTGTGGTGTGTTTCCAAAAGTCTTCGTAACGTCATCCCACGAGAGCGTATTTCTTTATCTTATCTATTCCTCTATAGTCTATAGCAATCTGGCAAGACCAATTAAAAAAAATCATAGTGACAATAAAAAAAAAACCTACTGTTCAACTTTTGGTAAAATTCCGTTAACCACTAAAAAGTATAAAGTAATTTTTTGTAACTCCTTGTAAAACGAAAAACGTGGGACCACATGCAATAGGTAATATTCATCAACTACTATTCTTTTCACTCTATTTACCTATCTATCCACGATATAAAATAAGAAGTAAAAGTTCTGAGAGAAAGCTGATGAATTACATACTTAATGCATGAACCCCACGTTTTTTTGTTTTATAAGTTTCATCATATATTTTTCAAATTATTAGGTACAAAACGTAGTAAAAACTATTAACTCGATGAGAAAAATTTGATAGAAAAACAAACAAACTTTATTATAAATACAATGATTTAATTCCTCTAAATATTACAACTTCTCTTAGAAAAAACCTTTTGATTTCTTTTGTTATTCATGATTTAGGAAAACATATAATAAAGTATTTTAATACCGATTACGAAGAAAATCAATTTCATTGAACGAGATAAAAGGTGCATCTCATGAACAAACAGAAAATAAGCTGCGTTTAACCAATAACCAAACATTTTCTTAAGGAAAACCCTATAAATGCTTCTGATACTCCTACTTTTCCCCGCCTTAACCAACCTTTTTCCGATTTCATCGATTTCCTGTTTCCCTCAGGTTAACAAGAACAAATGTGTCTGATAATTTCGGGTTACAGGGTGGTAATTATGAAACGAATGGAGCAATTCTCGTGTAACGCTGTAAAAAAAAAGTTAAAGATGAGAGGGCGAAAATTGAGGGGAATCACTATTAATGAACAGGGCCTAGACTTTAAAAAGTTAATTGAAACTATACGGAAGCTAATATTAGAAGTGGGTTTAACGAAGTGTAGCCTTGGATGTATTGGATAGAATTTATCTTAAGTATCTGTCTTGATGCTAAACCATAAAATTTGCTGTTAAACGATAATTTTTTTTTCTAAGGAAAAGATGAGTTTGTATCAATTCAAGTTACTCAAATTCAAGTTCTGATAACGTTAAGTACCTATTGGAAAGTTTCGTTAAAAATGGATGCAGTTTTAAAAACGATGTGAGAATTTTATTGGAGTAACTGAACTATAAACATGTCTTTAATCTATATTTCAGACATTTAACACTGAGAAAAAGTACCAAAAATCATTCTTTAAGATGCTAAGTTCGTCACCTTCAGAAGTCATGCAAACAAAATACTAAACTAATTTAAATTGTTCTTTGTACTTAAGATTATTTTTCTGAGAATTAACTGGAAATTACTTGCTGTGTTATACTTGTTTATGAGTAGGGTACTGAATTTTAATGTGCTTTAAAATCGTTTCTTAAATTTGACCCTCATAAATTAATTGCATATGTGTTATGATAAAAATAATTTGAATAAAAAGTAAAAAGTGTATAGTATAAGGTTAGTAGCAAGCAGTAGGTAAAAAGTTATTACAAAAAAAAAGAACCATCAAAATCACTATCCCTATATCTTCATTCATTGCATGAAAATTATTTCAAACAAAGCATATACGTATCTACTTTCGTGTATAACAAATGAAATCATATGGAATGCGCACTGGTATATACCGAATGGCATTTAAACAAAGTCTAAAACAATATGAGAATTCTTTCAAAGCATGGCATTTACAAGCAGCTTGGAGAGGGAGAGAGAAAGATAGTTTCGAAATAGCAAGTTGGGCCCACGCGCAGTATCAGAGTCAACAGTGGGGAAATCCTTTAATCTCCGGGAGGATTCGAACACCTGTTTGCTCTCGCCCTTTCGGTTTCGAGAGTTCCGTGCGCGCCCTTCTGCCTGTTTTTCTATCGGAAATAGGAAAATGTTTTTGAGATTTTCTCAAAACTCGCTTATATGGGATTTATGCTGTTAGTATGAAAGAATCCAGTGTTTAATATTGTCGCTGGAAGTCATGAATTATTTCGTGGAAGTTTTTTTTTTGCTTATTATTCCTTAGTTTATTAATTATTAGCTGAGTTAATATTGATATTATTTTGATAAATACCGAGTCTTTAAATATCTGATAATTTATAAAAAAGGAGACGCGGAAGAAGTTATTCACTGTCTGATAATTTTATAGAAAAATATAATCAGCCTCATTTTCAGTTTAAAAGTTTAAATATGCTTACTAAAAACAGATAAAGTCACAGAAAGAAATTATCAATCAATTTATGTTTATCGCTAATTCATGTTAGATCTTGAATTGCTATAAACCACACCTTTATAGCTTAGCATGATCTTGGTAACAGTAGGTACTATACATATTAGGCAGGAAATTTGTTCCAATATTCTTCTTAAAACCAAATAATTTCAAATTCAGTCAGAAAAATTATAAGAAGAGCTTAGTTTTGCTGATTTTTTACGCTACATTTTAAGCACAAAAATAATTTCTACGAAATAATGCTCTTAAAAGGTTAAGGTAATAATAATCCATAGTAACGAGTTTATTTATGTAGCAGTTGATTGACATAGTTCAAGGATCTTATTCGTTAAACTCACAGGTTTAGCAAACGTTTGCTTTTCAATAACAACAGTAATGTCAACCTTTACAAAACCAATCTTTAAAAAAAAATACCGGGAACACATTCTCCACAGAAAAAATTTCCTTATCATACCTTTATCTGCCCTAATAAAAGACATTAATACCCTTCGGTAATATCATCAATGAATGAGCAACTTGGCCCAAAGCCACGTACGAGATGGGATCTTTTTAAAGGAGGGAGATTCCTTTCTTTCTTCAAAGAATAGACTTGGAAGAAAGGGACGGGATTGTTAACCGAGGTGGTTTGTGCTGATGGGCAATTAATCCGCTCTTGGCATTTTTTTTTTTTTTGGGGCAAGATGCAACTGTGATTGGGTAAATTCCTTTTAATTGCCCTCGTCATCCTTCCATAATAAGGTGGGTGGTTTGTAATCCGATTACTAAAAAGAAAAAAAAATGTTTTGGATTAAGAGAAATAACGTTGTTAGGGTACTTTCATTCGTTATCTGGTAGAGTTTATTCTTATCATGGAATCTTGTGGATAGATTTATCAGAGGGGTTTGGAGTTTTCAGAGGTTTAGGTTATTTGGAAAACAGTCGGGGTTTAAGATTTGACATTGTTTTTGTATAATTGAACTGTACTTTTTTAGCAAAGTAATGAGAGAAAAAGTGATGATTTTTTTTCTGAACTGATTTGGTTGATCTTTTAGATTGAAATTTAGGAAACACAGAGAATAAAATGAAAAAAACAATTCTTGGGTAGATAGCTCTACAAACTATTTAAAAATGTTTAATTGCAAGTAATTTTTTATAAAATAATTTAACTTTTTAGCTTCAGTTTTTTTTGTATCAAAGATAAAATGTTTTTATAAATGCAACTTTACGAGAACAAACATTAAAACCGAGTTATTTCAATACATTTTAAAAAACAACATGTAAAACTTTTCCAATTTTTGAGCAGTTTTATTCTTTAGAAAGGTTGACTCTCGAGGAAAAATTTCATTAAATTACTTTTTGAAATAGTGGTTTCAAAAATTTAAGAGTTACCAATACTTTCCATTCTTAACTTTTTATAATGCTTTCTAGTTTGTAATCTTTTCTTTTTATTCTAATACAGATCACTGCTTGTAAGTATTAAAATAAAGTCTCTTAATAATTCAAAATGTTTTTGGCAAAATATCAAATATTTCATATTCTAAATCACGAATATTTGACTCTATGCATTGGCTTTTAGCCATCTCTCTATAAGAAAGAACTATACTCTGTATTTATCTACTTGGATTAAATCCTGTGATAGATGGTTTCAGTAATATCTTTTGCATCTATTAAGACAAAAATGCTTCGTATTATTGAAAATAATTTCATTATTTTTCTGGCAACCAAACAAATCTTATTGAACAAATGAAGGTCAGATGACATTCAGTTAATAATGAAAGGCACATTTATACAGTGAGAGTAAACAACGGAATGGAATAAATATAGAAGAATATTAAAATTAAACATATTTACTTCGATAAAATTTAATTTGCTAGATGAATTTTTACGCTAGCATCTATTCTACTCTGATTCTTAGAACAGAACTAAATTCCATGTATATTTTCAGTGTTTTAATTAATGCTGAGGAAAATTAAAAATGAAGTATAGGGGACGGTAAAAATGTACAGTGCAGGGGGAATCCAAAATTTTGGTATATTATCATCTCCATCAATTGTTCTGTCACATCTATCTTAACCCTTAGGAAATTTATAACACAAGTACATCTAGGGTAACACAACAACAATTCACAGAAAATGTACTTCAAATGCATTACCTTACATTTTCAGACACATGCAAATGTTACTAAAACCATCTTTAATCTAAATCCATCGACAACTTTATTCAACAACGCCACTAAATTCATCTTCTACAAATTTTGTAATTCATTTTCACAGAACATCAGACTTCACTCCAAATCATAAAACCACAAAATAAATTACCAGTTAAAACTGTTGATGCTGTCAAACAGAAATACGAGTATGAAAAAGCATATCGACCCTAATGGCATAATGCTTTTTATATACGAGCCTAATTTAATCAAATAGCCTCTATAATTAATCTAGTAAAAAAAAACTATTTCACTAAAGAATGTAGTATACAAAGCCGTTAAATTCCACCAAATTGCAGACGTGTCAAGGTTTACCCCTAACAACCTAATCTTAATGGGAAATTGTCTCTGGTTTTCTAAATATCCCAATTGTCATCTGTCACATCCCTCAAGAACACGTCTTAGGGTTAGTTCAAGCACCACTTGGATTTGCATAAACACACAATCAAGGTGGGGCCGTGGAATATCTGTTTCCTACCAAAAGGATTCGGACGGTTTCGCGAATCAATGGTTCGAAATTATCCTCAGAGAAGGAAAAGGTCCCTTTACATCCAGAATTAGAATTGTAGATAGGAGCTTTGGTGAGAATATCGCTCAGATGGAATTGGGCATAAACTTTTGGGCACGTGGAATAAATTTAATAGAAAAGGAAGTTTAATTCATAACGAGATAAATTTTGTTGAGTATTAATTTTATCGAAGGAGTGAGTATTTTACAATTTTTTTTTCATTCCCGACCCCAGTTGTGTAGTTGGAAAACGTCTGCCCACCTCCTTTGATGGGCTATAACTATGTATAAATTCTTGGTAAGAGTATATTTTCGTTCCTAAATAAAATCATAAAGATAGTTTTCTACTCAGAATTATTCCAAGTAGTATTTCTTTGAATTAACAGACAGACAGCAATAGATAGGTAAGCAGGTTTTTCGTGATTTTTAAGCCCTCTTTTCTGGATAGAAAAAGTAAGGTAATCGTAACCCACCCCTTATATAACTGTGTAACCTCCCCCTCACCGTTTTTTTAACGAAAACATTCACTAATTTTCTAATTTTAAAAATTTAGAATTTAATTTTAATGAAAATTGAACTTCGCTTGAAGCAGAAAAGTGTACGTTTGTTTTCTGAATTATTAATTTTTGAATTGAACTTTTTGAATAAATATTTTTGCAAGTTGAAAGATATTTCCGAACATATAGTATTTTTATGTTCTATGTAATAATCACTCATGCCCCCTCCCGCCTTGCCACTAATATTTGAACGATCCCATAGAGACTGAGAGATACAAAGAAAGAAAAAGGAGCTAATAAAAGCATGGAAATAAAATGAAAAAAAAAATACAATAATAACGATAGTTCAAATAAATTTGAATGCTACTAAAAACAACAATAGCACATAAGGGTGATTTGAAAATGTATAGTCATTTTGTAACATTTCTGCTAGTATTTGTAAACATCCCTATAAAGAGATGTCTCACAGAAAATAATATTAGGAACCGATATAACAAAGAAGATATCTAAACATCGTCAAAAATTTAAAATGTAAACGATACTGTCAATAAATACTAGCTGGCAAATTAGATTCACTTCAGTAAGAGAGAAAACCGTAGACAGGTGTGAGGCGCGCGAGACATGTTCTCCCATCTTGAGAACATCGATCGAATCTTATTTCGAATTTTACCGCGTGGGAGGCGTGACGTGAAGGTTCCGCACGACCGATTATTCGAAAGGGGTGAGGGTGGATCAGGGGTCAAGGACCCTTTTTGAAGGTTAAGTGTGTTGTTTCAAGGACAGCTTCTTTTTTGGGGGTGACACAGTTTCAGTTATAAAAATCTTAAATAACGACGGAATTTTAATGAGAGAAACGGGCTTATTATAACATACTCTAGCATTTATTGTGGATGTTTCTATCATCGTGATAGAGATTAAAACGCTTAATAGTTAATATTATTTTGAAAATGCGCATAACGTTTTGAATACTACTTAACCATTTTTACTTTGTGTTTTTAGGAAGGATATAGTTACAATAATTTTGTACATATTATATTATTTACCCTTCTAATAAATTTAGTACCGAGAAATCTTAACAACAAATAAATTATCTACCGTTGTACAAAATCTCATGATTTTCTTTTCCTTTATTCATATTAAATTAATAAAGTATAATGTAAAATAAACTAAATGATTGTGATAAAAGCAGGGTTAGTTATCAAAATCAGTGTACCTATACTTCTTTTGCCTCTCACGTAACAAAAAAAAAAGTTTTACATTCAAGAAATAGCTCCCGAGACCAACAAACTAAGCTGTTTACTCAATTGTCATCGTAAAGCAAAAAAAGAAACTTTAACTTTAGGATTTATCAACAAATACACAGTCTAGAAATTTTTCTCTAAACACTTTTACGTACTCCAGTAAACTGTTTGACATGCTGTTCAAATTCCAGATTACTACGAACTTTCTTTCTGTTCAAAAACCACGCTGTTATCCAACATCCCATACTCCACAGTTCTTAAGAGGAAAAAAAACTTAAATCACTTCAAAAAATCCCTGACCTAAGCTTCCGAATAATCCTCCGTCTAGTTTAAATTCTGCAGTGGATTTCTGAAGTAGAAGTAGGGAAAATGAACGGGTGGCCAACAAAGAGGCGACATACGATGGCAAAAGGCATATTTCTTCTTAAGAATGCCAATATTTTTTGCGCTATCTCTTCTGCCATTTCTTTTTGGGCGATGCTTCTTCAGAGGGAACCTTTAGAAATGTATCGCTAGCCAGTTCTGCGATGTGATTTGCTGGATAAGGCTCTTACGCATGCGTGGGGCATATTTTAGAGTTCTTAAAAGAAGGACATTCTTATGAATTTCCAAAGGAAGTGCGGAAAGAATTCGGGGAATATTCGTGGAATTGGAATGCTTTGAAAAGGGCAGAGAGTAACCTCTTTCACTATATTAAGTTATAAATTTAAAATGATTTATAATCCAAGAACGTAAGAAAATATAATCCTACTTTCAATTTAACTTAAAATTTATTAATATGTTTAAACTTTGTATAGGTATCTGCTAATTTCTAAATTATATTGGTAATCTGGGGAAATGAGATTGTCTTTATTGTTTAACTAAATTAGGCCAAAAAAAAACTTCAGTAACACGATAATTTTGCTTTCATAACTATAATTATACTGAGTTAAAAAACATAACTATAGGCAAGGTGTTTAAATTTTACATTAAAATTGAGAATAATTATAATGAGCTTTCAATATTAACATGGAAGAGTAGATGCAAAATACTTCTCTAGTAGGAAAGGAGTTAAATATTTTTTTAGGGGAAAATCCCTTTATGTGGAAATCTATCATCCCGTAGAATAATAAGGCAAGGGATACAGTTAAATATAGATAGTTTTCTTTTGTCTATTTCTATGTTTGATTCAGCTGCTTAGCCCCTTGACATTGGAATTAGGTCATGAGGGATTATAAACTGCAAAACTCTTCGATTTAATCTTCATTTTGGATAGCCTTAAGAGAGAGAGAAAAAAAACTTCGAAAGTAACGATATAGAACACCATTAGAGCTAATTTTTTTCTCTTATCTTAGAACACTACATTTTCAGGTATAACAACTTTTAAGTCACCAAGATTTGTACGCTAAATACCCTTTACATTCTCATTCTATTTTACAGCACTACGGGGGTAATATTTCAGATGACTTCCAATCAATCCACCTTATCTCAGTTCCCCTATATCCAACCACACCGCCGAGGGAGCAGTTAAAATCATTACCTATACTCAAACCAATACCCCATTATTCAAGGAGACTACCCCATCGCGAAGATAATATAGCAAAGAGACAAATTGCGAGGTTTAAAATTTTCTGCCGAGTTTACCCGTAATGATCAGGGCCGTAAGCCACGGGAATCGATCTCGGGCACTTTCGATCTTGTTTTTACCCGATATCGGCCGACTTCCGAAAATAGTTCGGGAGGATTCGGAAGGTCTAAAAATAGCTCCTGCCCCCCGACACGAGGTGGGGGCATGTCGCTCTTCTTCTTCTTCTTCGGGGGATCGTGAAAGATGTTCTTTTGGAGGTTCGATAAACGGGGTTTGGATTTATCTGCGTAGTAATATTTATCTGGACGGCATAGGCGTAGCAGCTGTCGGGGAGAAGTCATTTGTTAGGATGTTGTTGTGGGGGCTATGATATGTCTTGGTTTGGTTTGAGGAGTCATTGTCAAGTTGGTTGTTTTCCAATCTGGAGAAAATTGTAAGCTGAATTCTCTTTCGTTTTACGAATGGAAGGGAGTTAGGAACGTAGTTTCGTAGATATTATGATGATTTTAGTTCTCATTTACCGATTAAAATTTAGAGAAACATCTTTTTTTACGAATTCACTTTTCCACAAGTCAACATGTCATCCGGCTTTATCTGACGGCAGTAGTTTTTTTTTTAATTTTAAAACTGCCAACAGGTTAGGTGCTTAAAAAAAAATTCTACCTTCTGTTTTGAGAACTATATAGGTTGCTCTCTGCCCGTTTGTAATAACGAACATCAAGTGTATTTTTTTTGTGTGTCAGAATAGAAAGGCTTGAAGAAGAGAATAATTTCATTAGGAGTTTAAAAATTCCTCCCCCCCCCCCGAAAAAATTAATTAACATGACTCTATAAAGAAGTAGTATTATCTATTTGGGCACAACATCGAGAATTATACCCTGTACGCTTTGCGGATGGAGCTTGGATAATGCAAGTGGCGTAAGAAACAACAACAATACAGAATTATGCACATATTATCATTTTCAATTCTGAAAAGTATCGCCAACAAAATCATTTGTATTAATCTTGTACAAAAGAATTTTAAAAGGAATAAAGAAGAATCTCACTAAAATAACAAATATAGTTTAAATGAAATACCCACATGGTATGTCACTTAAAATCATCATTTTCGAAGTTACTACGAGTAAATAAATTTTGTCGTAGCTCAAAGAAATTTAAGAGGTTTTGAATTTTCAATAATTTGTTTTATTTAGAAAAACTACTTAGTATTTATAAAACATTGTTTGAAAACTCTTCTGCGGTGATTCCAACTTAAAAGAAAAATATTTTTGTTTTACATTAATCAGAGTAAAAATCTTCCTTAATCCCCGATATATTTTTATCATCACAAATACATAACAAATTTACAAAAAAAACCCGCATTGAATCGTTCTTCAATAAGTAGTTGTGAGGTTTAGGGTCCTCAATCACGGCTAGGTGGCGCTGCAGAGCTCCTGGTCGTGGGAGAGGAGGGGAAATCAGGGGAATCTAGTCAGTTCTTAGATGTAGCAGATATGGAATGGATTGAATAAAATGATCTGTCTCAAGATTGGTGTTGTCACTAATTCTAAAAAACCGCCGGACATCCTGACATATTTGGTGTCAAGAGCGGAGTAGTCTGAGACAGGGTCGTCATTCTTCAAAGCACGCTTTATATCGGTCGAAAGGACCGGGTCGCCATTCTGAAAAGTTTTATCGGTCGAAAGGACCGGGTGTCGTATTCTTCAAAAGTGATCGTCAATGGCTGTATTGATCAGCAGGGTTCTCGACAGTATCTCCAGGTCTAGGAGATAAGTGCTGGACAAGGACAAGCGTCCAGGTTAGTTCTGTGTAGTAATTTGTGTCTCGCAAATTAATTTGAAAGTGTATATATATATATATATATATGAGTGTTTTCGTATGTTGGGTGAAAAATGGCTTTCTTAGTATCTTCTAAAAAAATAGATTTAATCAATTTGGCCAAAGAGCTGTCTGAGGAGGTTAATTCGAATCAGACAGTTCTCCAAATTATTGATGTAATTACTAAAAGTAGAAGCTATGAGGAAGTAATGGCTAAAATGTTGTTAGAAAATATAAAAACGGACAGGAAGGAAAGAGAAAAGCAAGAGGAGAAAAAATTAGCTCGAGAGCATGAGATACATATCAAAAAGTTGGAGTTAGAACAGGGGAGTATCTTAGATAAAAGTACCAGTAGGGATATGTCTACTTCATTCATTGGATTTCTGAATGTAATGAAAGGTGTTTTGCCCGAACCTCCAAAAAGGGTTGAGGAGTGGCCATTTTTTTTTAACCAAACAGAAGAGTTATTTGAATTATATGAGGTTCCCAAGGAATATCAGGGAAAACTTGTGTTAAATTGTTTAAGGGGTCACGTTAGATGTATTAACTCTCAATTAGGGGAAAAGGAACTTGAACATTATGATAAAATCAAGGAAATGGTACTTAAAGAGTTCCATATAACTCCTTTGGAGCATAAGAAAAATTATGAGGGATGTGCTAAGGGAGAAAAAGAAACATACACACAGTATTCAATCAGGATAGAAGCTGCTCTGAACTTATACCTTAAGTCCAGAGAAGTAAAAACATTTGAGGATTTAAAAGCTGTATTAATCTCTGATAAAATAAAAGATAGTCTAAATCCAGCACTAAAAACCCATATATTCCTAAAAGAGAGCACAACATGGCTCAAGCCAACAGAGCTAGCGACGGAAATCGATACTTATAATAGTGCCGTAAAAGTTCCAATACAAACTAGACATCAAAATGAACAAAAGTGGGAGGGACGGTATAAAAACTTTCCACGATCCCAACCTAGACGGGAAGAATCTAGACCTCGATGGGATGAACCAAAACCTCGATGGGAAGAGGGTTGTTACATATGCAAATCCAAATTTCACATGAAAAAAGATTGCCCTAGATATAAATCAAACTATGCTAATTGTGAACCTAATTCAAAGAGAGTAACAAAGATAGAGGTTTCAGAGGGGAAAGATGATCAAGGTGTTTGTGTAGCAAAAATACAGTCTAAATTTGATGACGGGGAAAAAACAACACCTTATATAAGTCCTCTAAAGTACATAACAATAAGTGTAGAAGGGAAGCCAATAAAAGCACTGTTAGACAGCGGATGCCAAATCACAGTTATTCGGGAAAATCTGGTGAATTTCAACGCACAGGAAGGGGGAAATATTCAATTAAAACCAGCATTTGGGGAGACCATTGTAGCAAGTTTAAAGCATATTAATCTAGCTATTCCGATTGGCGATAGTACCAACGTAACGCATAAATCAATTTTATGTGCAGTTACATCTCAAATCTCCGAAGAGGCAATTATCAATCCTCAAGTGGTTAAGCTTTTAGAAGGCGAAAGTAGGAGCGAAACGAATGTTGAGGCCCAGGGAAGGGAAGATCCAGTGGGGGAAAGCGAGAACGATAAACACATAACTCAAGTGGAGGCAGGTGCTGATGAAATGAAGCAGTCTCCGGCAGACGGATTCAGATCTGTGCAGAACATGAGTGACTCATTGCGTACTGAATGGGACCTAGCTGCAAAAGGAAAGGGAAACTATTTCATAGTGGATTTTTTATTATTTCACAGAGAGAAGGTGGGGGGAATTGAGGTCAGCCAGTTAGTGTTACCAGAGGAAAGAAGGATGGAGATCTTAAAAAGGGCCCACGAAACACCATTTGGGGGTCACATGAGTGCAAGGAAAACAGGAGATAGAATTCGTTATTCATTTTTCTGGGAAGGAATAAACAAAGATGTAAAGAAATACTGTAGCGCGTGTAAAGAATGTCAGCTTAGGCGTCCAGCAAAAATAAGTGATCGCACACCAATAACACCAGTAGCGCGACCTGAATTACCATTTCAAGTTGTTTGCATAGACTTAATTGGTCCTATTAATCCTCCTAGTTCGGCAGGTCACAAGTATGTACTGTGCTTAGTTGACCAAAACACACGTTGGGCAGAAGCAATTCCCTTGCAATCGCTAACTGCGCGTTCAACTTGTGAAGCTTTGCTTCATATTTTTTCTAGGACTGGGATTCCATCAGTGATAAGTTCAGATAATGGGACGAACTTTACTTCGGAGTTGACTAGGGAATTCGAGAAAATTTTGGGAGCTAGTCCAAGATTCTCAACGCCATATTATCCACAAGCAAATGGATTGGTTGAAAGGTTTAATCAAACGCTGAAAAATATGTTGCATCATATAATAAGAACAGATGGAAAGGGGTGGCATAAACAAATTCCTTACTTACTGTGGGCATACAGGGAAATTCCAAACAGTACCACAGGTGTTGCACCATTTTTACTAATGTATGGTAGACCACCTGAAGGACCACTTTCGATAATTAAATCAACATGGACAGGTAAAGTACAGAATGCACAGTTAGACACTAAACCTGTACATAAGTATTTAGATGAGATGAAGTTGAGGTTAGAGGAAGCTGCAAAGTTGGCAAAAACAACTGCGGAGGTACAACAATCTCGTATGGCTAGTAGGTATAATTTGAGGTCAACCGTCAGAGTGTTTAAAGAAGGGGAAAAGGTGATTTTGCTAATACCAGATTCAACTAATAAACTCTACTCTAGATGGCAGGGACCAGGGACAATAATAAAACACACTCTACCGAACACATACGTAGTAGAACTAGAAAATGGGAAACGATGTCGGGTACATCAAAATAAAATAAGGAAATTTATCGCGCCTGTGAATGCGTTAAATGTAATATTTGAAGGAGAAGAGGAATTTGGGGAGATAGTACATAACCCAACAAAAAGGGATAAGAACCAAGTTGAGGATAAAATAATGGGAATAGATGTAGAAAATGTGGATGAAAAACAAACACAGGAACTTCGGAAACTCTTAGTGAAACATGTGGAATTATTTAAGGGTCCGATTAGAATGGCTAATGTTAGACCTCACAAAATCGAACTAATTCCAGGGACTATTAGAACTCAACCACATAAATACAAAATTCCAGAAATCTACAAGGATGAAGTAGATAGTCAAATTGCAGAATTGGTGAGTTTGGGATTAGTAGAAAAAACAGATTCAGAAATAGCCTACCCGATCGTTTGCGTAGCTAAAAAAGACTCGAGTATTAGAGTATGCACTGATTTCAGGGCTCTGAACAGTATAAGTAAATCCTCCAGTTTTCCCATGCAAAATGCACAGGATCTAATGCTCCGTGTGGGAAGGGCCAACTGGGTAACGGTAATAGATTTATGTAAGGGCTACCACCAAATTCCCATGGATGAGGAATCCAAACACCTCACGGCGTTTGCCACTCATTCTGGGGTATGGCAATGGCGCACCATGCCATATGGGTTAAAAACATCGGGCGCTACATTTCAGAGTTCAATGAACGAAGCACTGAAAGATCATGCTAAATATGCTCAGGCATACATCGATGACATATCAATTTTTTCGGACAATTGGGAAGATCATATGAATCATATTGATGTAGTATTCAAAGAATTGATAAAACTTAATTTCACAGCTAGAATTGATAAATGTGAGTTTGCGAAACACGAAGTAAAATATTTAGGTCACATTGTAGGATCTGGCAGGCATGCACCTGATCCAGAGAAATTAAAAGCTATCGAAAAATTAAAAAGACCAGTGACAAAGAAAGATGTTCGATCAGTGTTAGGTTTAATGGGGTTCTATAGGTCATATGTAAAGGATTATGCGTTAATTGCTAGTCCATTAACAGAGTTAACTAAAAAATCAGTAGCAAACCAAGTACATTGGGATCAAAGGGCAAATGAGGCATTTGAAGAGTTAAAGAAAAGGTTAATAACGGCCTCCTCATTAGCAACACCTAATTTTTGTTTACCTTTTCAAATACATACAGACGCTTCTAATGTGGCTGTATCGGCTTGCTTAACTCAAATAGATGAAGATGGCCATTTCGCTCCCATTGGTTTTGCGAGTCATAAATTAACGAGCACACAGCAGAACTGGGCTACCATTGAAAAGGAAGCTTATGGAGTCCTCTTCGGACTCAGAAAATTCGAACATTGGATATTTGGATCTGAGATTCATCTATACACGGACCACAATCCACTGACTTATTTAACGATGTCTACGACTCCACGAAGCCCAAAATTAACACGATGGGCGTTGGCTCTTCAGCATTACAACCTAAAAATACAACATACACCTGGAAAGAACAACCAGGGTGCTGATGCCATATCTAGGTTGGACATTGAGCCTTGAATCAAGAGAACAGTCTTGTGTGGTTTTCACCAATATAATCATATTTACTCAGGAACAATTTGTATGTGTGTTTGAACTGTTTAATGTGAAATGTCGTGTATGTCAGTGTCTTCATGTATACTTAGATATTGTCTTATGAAACAAGCGCTTGAAGGCATGTTTCACGCTTTTGGGGGGAGTGATGTGAGGTTTAGGGTCCTCAATCACGGCTAGGTGGCGCTGCAGAGCTCCTGGTCGTGGGAGAGGAGGGGAAATCAGGGGAATCTAGTCAGTTCTTAGATGTAGCAGATATGGAATGGATTGAATAAAATGATCTGTCTCAAGATTGGTGTTGTCACTAATTCTAAAAAACCGCCGGACATCCTGACAGTAGTTATTGGTAAAAAATCATCTGAATTTTCTCCTGTCCCTTCCAGGTAGTTACGTATCATACTTTTTCCAGACAGCAGGATGTTCTTGCTACATTCATCCTGTCGAAAAGTTTGGCAACCCATGGATCCTACAACACCAAACCCTCACTATAGAAAAAGGAAAAAAGCCCTCAAATTCTTTTCAAGTGAAGCAAAAACTATGGATATTGTTATTTCTTCTCCTTTGACTAACAGAAAGAGTGACCCCAAGTCGTCTAGAGTTATATTTAATTGGTCTTGGCACTCTTTTGAGCGAGCTTCGAGATGAACGAAGAGAGAAAAGGGGCCAAGTAGGCCAAACGACGACAAAAGTTTGCTCAGGGAGACTCTTTTTTATGCTGCGTGAGTTTGTTGTGATGCGATTTTTTTTTGCGCCAGAGTTTTTCTTTTGTTGTTTTGGATGCAGCGGTGGCCAAAACCGTTTTTTATCATCTCTGAAGTGGAAACATATTTTTTCACTGCTTTGGGAAGAAAAAAAAAGGAGAGTAATAGAATTATAATGTAAAAGTATTGATTAATGGATATACTTTTAAAAAGTACAAATTTAACGTAATGAAACAAAAAAATGCTTGCAAATAAAATTTATTATGTATTGCAACCAAAGCATTTATTTCGACAGATGTAATAAACTTTTTCAGGATAAAAAAAACAAGTTGTAAAAGATTTCAATGTAGTTTTAATAAAATCCTCGAAATGTTTGGAGAAAGAACGGCATGCTTTACCGGAGATTATTTTAAAAGTCCTATAAACTTTACCAATAAAAACAATTCTTTACTATGAACGAATTTCTCTAATAAACTCCCTTAAAGAAGTTTATGATTCTCTACCAGATACTGCCAGAATTTATAACAACAATATGTTTAAAAAACATTTCACGTATAAAAAGCTAACAAGTTTTGAAGTTCCTCTAACTATTAGTTTTAAAAGAATTTTTAATACACGGATACTACTAGTTGGTTCAGGTTATGTGAAACTGCGTACGTCCTTATTTTACCAGTAAATACTTTTGCATCGTGTATTATTGCTTTTTTTACAACTTATTCCTCTTTTGAATAGAGTTCGCTTTATTTACGTTTCTAAAATCTTCCAATTAAAAGAAATCATACCTAGTTTTTCAGGAGATACCGTATCACGTTGTATTTTAAAGATAGATTTTAGAGAGAATATCATTACATACTAAAAACTACAGATCCTCATTAAACCCCAAAAAAAGTAACCCCACTCCACATCCTCTCGATCCCTAACGAACACATTCCATATTTCGAACAGAGCCCAATTAGCACCTAGCGGTCCTCTCGAGCGCAAACGATATGCAAAGGCCGAGAATGAATAACAATGCCCCTCGATATTAAAGAGGTTCGAATCGATGGTTTGCGCGGGGGCGGACAGAACGCGGAGTCAGCGTTCAATGGAACTTTCCGCCTCGGGTTTCCAAAAGATCACGGGAATGATGCATTAGAGGGATATAGATTTTCTATTATTGGAAATATTGTTCGAGGGGGGAATTTTCGGAGTTGAGGGAATTTTTTTGTGGATTCGGTACTTTTCCTTTATCCATTCCGTTCAAAATTGCCGATCTGTTTTTAACGGCTAAAATTAGAGATTTGGACCGACGTTGCCACAACTGGTGATTAAAGTACAGTCGATATTTGAATATTCACAAACGTTTTTGAGAGTTATTACGGGATAGATAATGTAATAGTACCCTTGATTCAGAAGAAATATTCTTTGGAGAAATACATTTAAACTGTGAACTTTCAGGGGCGAAGCCAGGATTTTCCCTTGGGGTTTAGTGTGAAAAATTATATGAATATCAATAATTTTCCGTAATTAGTTCAATAAATTAATTTTCATGCTTGTACATCCAATCAGACTACTTACTGGCTCTTTAAAGTTGAATATAGGCCCATATTGTAAATATCCATCCCAGAAATTTCATATTCAACTAAACATGCCTCGCTAAGCTGCATCGTACATTCTGAATTTCCATACATGAAATATGCCGGTATAAAAGTTAGGCGGGTCCCAACCAGTCCAAAGGATCCATATGCATGCTATTCCTTCCTTAATTTATCCAATAGTTGGCCGGATGGAAGAGATATTGGTATTGAGGATGTCCAGCTGCGACAGAAGGTGTGACGGACGATATAATGACTGCGACACAAAAGGATGACAGCCAGAAATGCGTGCAAAAGGACGCTTACTTAGCGATATCAAACATGTGGCTCTAATGTTTGGAAAAGAGGAGATTATATGGAATGCTGGAGGTTTCTTGATGATTGTAAACTGCTTAAAGTAGGAATACACAATATATGCTTTATTACATTTGGTTATGTACAGAAAATCTAGAGACCAAGGAGCTCCTCAGAAAATATAGTTTTAGAGACAATTTAAGTTTATTTCAATAAATCAGAAATGAAACTTTTCAATTTAAATTTAAAAACAAATGCTAAGGTCATCTTCAGGTTTATTCAAAATTCAAGGGGAAATTTTAAAGGGGTGTAGAATAAAATATTATGAGACGATTCTGAAACACCACGGAAAGGAGGATGGCACTGAAGCCATCCTGAGGTCCTAGAGTGCAGAAAAAAGTTGCCCGAAGCAGTGAAATATGGGCTAATGTGGGAAAACGGTTGAGGATAGAAAAATCCCGGTGTTCATTATCATGTGTTGACTTATTTATAAAAACTGGGTCTTCTAGGGGTCGTCTTTAAAATATGGTAATAAAAAGTGCGACGGTAAATATGGTGTTATACTATCATTTGGAAGACGGGCTCTTAGGATAAAATAATTATGTGCCTTTAATTTCAATAAATGTTTATAAAAGATTCAAGACTACAATAATAAAATCCAAACTTTTTGACAGTGTTTAAAAGAGCTTTATTAAGATAATATAGCCAATCAGGATTTCACAGGTCAATTTTTATGGCATTTTAGTACCAACTCACAAAAAAAACTTTCACTTACAGTAATTTTCAACGAAAACCAACCATTTTAGAAATAGAAGCATCGATGTATCTATCAAGCGTGACCTCATAACAATGATTCAGTACCAATGTTTCTCATTTCGACATTGTATTGGTAAGATGAATAGAGTTGCTTCCACCATCGACCCAACTTCGTCTCTATGTATGTAAACAGTCAGTCACCGTCACAGTAAGTCATTATTCTCATTGTGACCAGACAGTTGACATAGAGATGTCTAGTTTCATAAGTTTCAAGGTAGATAGGTACTCAGCATATAATTCAAGTAGGAAACTTAATGGTAAATTAGAAGTTGCGTCACGTGTGTTCCTTTTTATACTGAAAACACCCGAGACAACCCTATCTAGGATTACATTATAAAACTGCCTAGTAAAAATTATTAAATTTGCACTTTCATAGCTTTGTTGGAATTATAAACAAGTCAAATTTGCTAAAAATGTTAGTGTTTTGCTGTAAGATAATAGAACTTTTGCATATCTCTTTTTTCTATGTTTAATAAATTATACTATGAATGTCAGGATAACATTGGTAAACACCCAAAGAATACACCCTTAACCCTTAAATGCTCGCTACAAGAAATTACTTTGAAAAAAATATTTCTTTTTGACTTATTCATGTAGTTGGGGCCAAATAAAATAAAAAATGCCTTAAGCCACATATTTACTTTTACAGAGTGGATAGTGTCATTTTTATCCTTTCATCCATTAATATTAAAGAGTGAACATTAAATTTCCGATTACACTGTCCAACACACTTTTTGTCCTTGGGCTAGCAAAGCGTTAAATCCTGGTTTCTTATGTTTAAAAAGTATGATTTTGTTCTCAGGAAAAATATGTTTTGCGTCTAATCATCCATACACATAAACGAATATCCAATTTTAATTTTAATGAAAAAATGCTTATCTAAAAATAATAATTCCAGTAAGAAAAAAATGTTTTAAAACCTACCAAACAATTCTTCTTTAAGAACTTTCCTGACGATATTTGTTGGTAGTATTCCCCCATCTACAAATTTAACATTTTAAAACGTTTTCTCTTAAAGATTAATGAAAATAATAATTCAACTCTCCAAGGGCACGTTATCTCTCCTCAATCTCTTCTGCTGCATCTCACCCCCAAAAAAGCGATCTCAAAGGGAAGACATAAATTCGATAGCAGACGTGACATCGTTCGATGGTATTTATTGCCCCTTCTTCATTAGGCAGTGGTCTGATAATTCGATCACGTAACACGGTTAGAAGTGACACTGAGGAAGGTTAATAGGAATGTGGCCAATAAAACTCTATGAGAAAGCTTTATTACTTTTTTCGCTCCGGATGAGCATTACGACTCTTTTATTGAATGGGTTTAAGGTCGGGGTTAGTGAATATCACAGAGTGGTTAGTGCTGTTTGCGTCTTTTCATCCGTTAATGGAGAACTTTCGAACTCCTATTGTTATGGTATGATTTAATGGTGGCAACTGATTATTGCATATAATGTTATAGGATGATTTAAAGCCTAGCGTGAAAAGTTTTAACGATTTCAATTCTGATATGCAAAGATTTAATCCATTAATCACTTGTATCTCGTCAAAAATAAGGTGGCAAAAATTAATTGTTAATTAAAATATGACTAAATTACTGAGGTGCTACAGATATAAATGGCGGCGGATTCAACATAAATTAATTTTGAGGAAAATGTGTATTTGAAGATTTTTTCATAAAAGGGCTAACGAAATACCAACTTATTGTAACTCTCTTCGTATTTCGGGAAGGAAAATGGCTAACTTCACATGAAAACACAGCTGTATGGGTATTCCAAAAAAAACTTATACATATACCTGTAATTATATAAATATTTTTGGATGATGTTAAGTTTTCTCTTTGTGAATATGTAAACTTCTCGATTATAATCACTTGTTATGATGAAATATATTTAAAGTCGATTTTTTAAAATTTATTTAAAGAGCAATAAAACTCAAATAGCCAAAAAGGTGATTTGGTAAGAATTATTTTGCAAAATATGTAAGGTAGTCTTTAGAGAACTTAAATGCTCAGTTAATAAAACACTCCATCACTTAATAAAATTTTAACTACAGTAATTTATAACTTCCCTTTACAAACCTGATTTTCTGTATTATATAATTTGATCATGCATTGAAGAGCAAACTTAAATTGACATAAACTCCTTTAAAAACAAAAGATGAGAAGCGCTCTCCCCTCTACATACCATTCCTTTGTGTCGTAAAAGATCGACGTTCTCTTCAAACTATTTACTAAACAAAGAACTCTGACATCCGTTCACTTTTATGTGTTGCCAAACTTCCTTTCATAAAATTATACTTCGAAAACTTTTGGACATCAAAAGAGAAGAATATAAAGGAAAATCATCTCCTTCTGGAAAAGAATAATGGAAGGTTCTCCTAAAGTTTTTAAAACGACTTACGACTATGAAAAAAAGATCATGAACTTATTTTTGAGTGCTTTTCTTACATAAAAGCTTGGATTTAGTGACCATGTGGTGTCAATAAAAAAGGAATGATATAAAATTCACAAGTTCAGAGTCCCTCCTATGTTGCACAACGGCCATGTTCAGTTTCTGGAACCTATTTTCTATGATGGCAGTGATAGCATCTTTTACGTTAAAACTTCCCAAGTTATTATTACTGTAAGAGTGTAAAGGGAGCGTTCTCTCAAATCGTATCAAAGAAAAGTATATCGAAAGGTAAAGGTCTAGTTAATAAAAGGAATTTGAAACACTAAATTATCTACTTCTAAAAGAGATATACTAAAGATAATTACAGTGTTATATTATACTTACACATATTTCTCTTAATTTTAAATGCACTTTTAAAATGTTTAGAAAATCATTCCTAGCTTTAAAAATTTCTTAAGACCTTAAAAGATGTGCAAGTGCATACCAACAATATTGTAATTATACAAGCTATACGATCTTATCAATAAGAAAAATAGAAATTGAGATACTTGAAAGGCCTTAACATAAACTGCAATTTTTACGTTGCGCTTAGTTGAACTTTTAAATAAACCAATCTATTAATTAACAACGTGAACAAATATTTTGGAAAGCCCAATTAATAAAAAAAATAAAAGCAGAGTCCCTCATTAACCAGTAGGGTGGTTCAGCCTATTAATATATAAAATCTAAATGTCTGAAACAAAATTAGAAACCAATACCAATAAATTAGAATCGAGAAAATAACAGAATTTATGAACACAGATTTGGCAACACCCCGAAGAGAGTTTGAAGATTATGTTACATTGACAAAAGATATTAAAGCACATCGCGAATATGGAATGGAGGCAATTAAATACTTTTTCACTGTTCCTTTCATCTCTGGTAGTTTTTAACTACGTACAAGAAAGATGGTTCGTATAATTAACAGCGGTACGGCAGTATGAGGAATTCTAAAAATACCATTTGGAACTCGAGTGTTTCCAATGGAGCTTTAAACGTTTATTTCGCCATTGTGCTTCTAGGGTAATAATTGCAATCATTAAAACCTTCTTCAGACTCGGGTGGATTTATGACGGCATAAAAGTTATCCTCTGTAAAAATCGATTTTATTGCTATTGAAGTCGATTTGGATTATTTCTTTTTGCGATGATTGATATCGTATTGTTGGAAAAGGAAAACTGAAAACTCTGAAAGGAAAACTGATTGCATTAATGAAATTGGTTATAAGACAAGTTGTTTCTGAAAACTTGTAACATAGAAGCCTCACAACAGAACTGAGCTAAAACCGTCAGGATAAATAGTTTCGACACTTATTACCCTACAAGATTAGTAACATAGAATGTTACCCAAGTAGAAAAAAACCGCTAGATTATGTTTAATGAAATCCCTTAGGCTTCAGGAAGACATAATTTACATTAATAACCTACGTATCAGTATTTTAATATATTAATATATTTTGCAAAATAAAACATTTTTCTTGTTTTAAAATGACACATGCTTATACAAATTTTCATTGAAATTTAAGAACCCCTAAAAAGAAGATATCTTATTTATAATTTCCACATAGTTTCGAATTCTACATGGTTTTTTTAAAACTCAATGCTAAATTAAGGAGTATTCTAAATTATCTAATCATATGCTGTCATTAATCTCTAATATCATTTCTTTTATAACAATCGCAGACGAGCATAAAATATTAAATAATTCATCTACATCTTCATAAAAAAACATCATAAAACTACTATTGAACCTTCAACATAGGGACCTAACGATTTTGCTAATCCACTCTCCTAACCGGCAACCAAAGCAAGGACTCCGGACGAAATCAAATTACCGCACGGGAATCTGGTGCGTTCTCAGATTGCAACGGGATGTGCTCCATCCTATTAAAGCCAATTTATGTTTTATATAGTAGTTGTTTCCTCCGATTTATGACTGGTATTGAACCCGATACTTCTGCCGAAAATAGGCTCTGTAAAAAGTTTCTTTTGGAACCTTATCATAATAAATGCTAACTTAATTTTCCTCTTGAGAAAGATGGAGTAAGACTCTCTTTTTTTATGAGAAGAATTATATTCTCCTGTCCGGTAGCTTTTTACGAAGCTGGAGATAACTTTGTTAGGAATTTGCCGTTGGATCTATTTCATTTTACTTATTGGCTATGAGTGGATCTCAATTAAATTCAGAAGGTTGATAGAGATCTGAAGCACCCTTAAACTAAAATCAAGTTATCCATGAAAATTTGCAGCAAAATTTAATCGAGTTGATTTATTCGATATTAAAGCTTTTATCAATATGTGTGTACATAATTGGAGAAATTCAGGTTGTTTTTAAAAATGTGAATAGCAACCATCGATTTATACGGCTAATATGGAGGCATTGATTAAAGCAGTTAAGTGTTACTCAGATTTTTGGGAATTAAAATACAAGATGCTAATTATCATATATATTAAAGAATGAATAATTACACCGTACACTCATACATGGTACGAATAAATATCTCATGGTGATAATTACATGTTCTATTACTTTAAATAATAATAGAATGCTGAATTCAAAGTTAAATCTCAAATAAAATAGTAATAGATTCATGAGATAAAATAGATACCAATATCAATGTGAAAAATGTACATTTTAAAATACTATTGAAATAATATTTGAATAGCACTCCCCCACACCAGCGGGGGAACATGAATAATACCGAGTTTTTCCCCTTCGATGAAATTAGAATGCATGTATTGAATATTGACTCTGCTTCCTTGAAGTTGTGGGGGAGTTTTTTAATAAAGCAAGGGTAGTTTAGGATGTTTGCCAGAGTGCTGTCAAATACCATTATGCAAATATTATTTTCGAGCTATTTTTAACGAGTTTTGTAAGCAATAACATTTTTGTGTTTACTCTGGTTTTATCTTATTTATGTTCATTCTATTATTGGAGTAACATGTTTCTCAGATATTTATTTTAGTTAAGTTATACATAGTTCTTTTCATTAATAAAACCGCCCACCTGTCAGATTCCGCCATAATAAAGATTAGGGAAAAAAAGAAAAATGTAAATCAAAATCTAAAGTATTTGCTGAATGCATTCTTAAACAAACATTACATAATATTTGAATGGAGCTTGTATTTTACTTATGAAGTTTCAATCATATTTAACTTTTGCTGGAAAAGTATTTAAAAATTCTCTAACAAAGTAAAGTTTATTTCAATTTTAAAATAGTATCCCTCCACAATCTTGCATCCCAAATCCAATAAGCATTTTGAAATATTGGGCAATCTATCAATATTTCTACATCAGATTAAGTATGGTAATTCCGTTTTCATTGATATAGTTATCTGGAAGGAGAAAATATTGAAAATTCTCGATTCTCAGAGGTCGTCAGTCTGACGTCTCCCGAAAGTTCTTGAGAAAGATGGGTGCCTTTCGGTAGAGACACTAGATAATTAGGTTTAGAGAAGCAGAATATAATAAAAAGCTAATACATATATGATTTCGTCTGATGTCTCCGTGTTTATGTAACCAACTACTGAAATAGATTGAAAGCATACTCCTGAATTCGTCTTAGCGAGATATGTTGCAAAAGTTTTTACCGTCGGTTTAAAGAAGAAAGAATTCATGCGAGTCAAAATTTAGTAACTGATGTTATAGCATATTTGGAGGGTTTTTTTTAGCAACATCACAATTTAAAATTTGGTGTAACTTCGAATAGTAAATTTTGTCCGTTTTTGACAGTGTCTTTTTCCTATAACTATAGTAAGTGGACACTTAAGCAAATCAGCAATGCTCCTGAACTATACCGAACATGTTGCTAAGTTCCTTATAAAAATTACTTGTTGAAGTCTTGTTTCGCAAATGTTACTTGTTTTAGTAGCTTGGAGGCTATTCTACTACTGGGGATCAACCACTTAGTAGAGGGATGAATTATTATGAAGCTTTAAACTCATTTTTTTTAAAAATTAACTTGATGGGTTTTTTTAAAAGCCCAAGATATACCATGTGCTGGAAAATTATCTATTAAAGTTAAATTAAAATAAAATGAAGGATGAATAAATATTGCGAATGATAAAAACATAAATAATTTGTACAACTGGTTTTTTCCAAACTTTCTGAACCAGTTTGTGGTTGAAACTCATAAAAAAATTGTAAAAAAAGTGTCTAGAAAATAGGTACCTATATAAAAAAATAGAAAGCAACAGAGTAAAATTAATAAGTTGTAAAGTTTATTCAAGTAGAATAGTAAAATAAATTACATAAGATATTTAGAAAACAGATGTGGTTTACAAGCTCATATGGGGTTTGATTTTACTATCACATGCATTATAATTATAAAATAAAAAAAAGGCATAAAATCAGAAAAAATATTACAGGGAATAAATAAAAAATGAAATCATGGAAACTTCCACGACCTGAACTACTATTACAGGTGGTTATTTTTTGTTACTGAGAATGCCCTTTAAAGCAGAGAGCGAAACGTATGGATTTAATAAAACCCCCACCTACACAATCCCGGAAAATGTATTAATAAATAAAAAGATTATTTCTGAAAGTTTTCATAACTTGTAAACCCTTTGTAATAGACACTTACTTGTATTGTCTTATTTAACAGGTTTTAGAAAGAGATAAATAAAATGGGGGTTCATAATACTAAAGCCCTGTATAGAGCGACTCCATCCAGGGCTTTAAATAATACTACTGATAAAAAGCATAAATGCAAGATGAAATTTTAAATACAAAGGAATTGTCTTTCTCACATCGAATTTTTCCAAGAACCGTCCTCATTGTAGGAAAAGCTCTCTAGGCAAAATACTATTTCGTTCCTCGGCCTTTGTGAAAACCTTAGAAAAACGTATCTATTGCGTTTTGTGTGTATTTTACCAGCTTCGGTGTGTGTTTGGCCCATAGATAGCTAGAGCGTCGAAAAGGGAATTTAAAGCCAAATCTATTTTCGATTGATGTGTAAATTTGTGGCTGGGGAATTGTATAACTTGGCCTATCGCTTTTTGAGCAGGCGATAGGGGATTTACGGAGTTTAGAGGAAGTTTAAAGGAAAATGAAAAGTAGAAAAATCCGGATTGTGTTATTTATTGCTCCGTGATAGTTCTTTGATGACAAAAGTTCTTCGTCAAAATTTTGTTGTAGCTTGTAACAAGATGTACTCTGAATATTTAGAAAGTCCCTCCTGAGATATAATTATTTATATCAAGATTTTCGTACCATTTTGCATTTATCTTACTTAATACTTTAACATCATCGTTAACTTATGAAATATCTTAATGCTTTGGAATAATTTATATTTTATTTTTAAAGTTTTTCAAAGTTTGTGCTTAATGAATACAATTGTTTTTGAAATAATTTAACGTTTTAAAAACACATAAACAACGCTGTGTTACCATTTTACAAAGAAAAGCTCCTTAAGATTTATTTATGATATTAAAAGGGAGTGGGTAACTTATGATACATTTTTCTCCTTCTACCCAACAATTGTACTTAATTTTTGAGAATAAGGTGTTAAAGATATGGAAGTGTCTATTTGGACGGCAAAATGGCAGTTGGCGCATGCGCCGTAGGTCTCGTGGTTACGTATCAGTCCCTGGCGCTTAGTGTGATCTCCAATCAGATCCGTTACCGTGGAAATAAGAGTAGAGTTTAGTTTTTTATTTGCCGTCCAAATAGGCAGTACCTAAAGATATATCCGTTCACGAATTTTCTTCTCAACTTAATCATATTTCGTGTGATCTCTAACCCAAAGTTGGAAGCTAAGTTCCAGCCGACACTTTTACCCTTACTGAATATAAATGAATTCCCTTAAGATTGCATCTGTTTCTAAACTAGTTCACCAGTTTGATTTACAATGAACAATTTACGAAAAGCAATTAAAAAGCTTTCCTGATAAGGATAATTGAACATGACTTACGATCGAATGTTAATCTCAAAAGTTGATTGGAATTAGCGTACAATTTATGAGAAATCTTTTCATTAGCGCTCGAAACTATTCAATTACTTTGTCACGAACGAAAAATATTTCCGGAAATATTCAATCAATTATCAGAAGTAATTACCTTCAAGATTGAGAATCACATTGTCAAAAGATAATTATTTATAAATATTGACTCTCCGAAGTCTTTTTATCTAAAGGTGTAAGAAAAACTAAATCTACGTAAGATAAAGATCTAAGGCAACGTAGGATCCAAACCCATTATTACTAGGTTTCCAAGGAAATTGCATCCCCCTTATCTGATAGTTGCCCCTGACTAAGTTAAGGGCTTAAGTGGGATTGGTACATTTAATCCAACAAACTGACTATACAACCCACCCGAATAGAATAGCTCATGAATGCACCCTGACACTCACTGTGGTGATGGTGTCTAAAATTAGTTGCGTCCGTAGGTATGAAAACTCTCATTAATTTGTCCCTAGAGTGGACAGCCATTCCCTATGCGTGCATCGCATTGTAGTGAGGTAAGGTAGGGCTTACAGAGAGTGGGATTGCTGATTGCTCTCAATCAATAATCTTATATAGAGCTCCCTCGGCTAATCAGGTGGGGGGGTTCTAAATGGGACAGAACACGATTGAAGGCTGAATCGATTTGTCCAAGCGGGTCAAGGTTCTGTTCTGTTTCTATAAGACTCTCGGCTAAGGCTTGGGATTGTCGATAGTCTGACGGTAAGGTCATTAGGGGTACATCGTTAACTAGCAGAGTTTCTGAGTATACAGTGTTCTACAATGCGTATACAGTTTACATTCCCTTTTGGTGATAAAGACAGATAGATGGATGTTTTGGGTTAAAAGACATGTTTAAATCGAGATAGCTACCATGTTGAGATTCTTCGAAGCATTAATATATAGTTGAATTAAAATAAATTGACAGGACTTGAAGTACCAAATATACACTTATTCTTCTTTGACTTTCCAAGTTTGTTTCTTAAGAAGTAATTATAAGTTCACAAAAAGATGATAAATAGTACTATGTGAATATTATAAGTGTGAGATAAATTTGTGATATATAAATGATATACCTTGGAATATCTAAGTGAAGGTATACATAGGATAAATTACCTGACTGCCTATGTAAAAACAAAGTGAAGTAATTTTTAATAAATTTTGCCGTTAAAACTTGTTTAAGTAGACTGTTACAACATAAAATGTAATGAAAACTAATGTTTATAATAGAAAATAGTGGTATTTCGAAAATAATGCTCATAATTGAAAATAAGAAGATTAAAAAATAATAATATAGATTAACATAAAAAACAATCCATCACACATTACTTCGATACGGCTCAAACTTCTTATCTACATTTATGATACTTAAAATGTAATTAACATGTTCTTAACAAACTTCATGAAGTTAAAAGTAATTCAATTTTATTTAATTTAATTAAACAACAATATAGAGTTCAATTTTCTTTATACTTATTTTTAAATGATAAAATTATACTTTAAACATTTCACGATATACGCAGTATAGTTTTAAATAATCCAACATAGCGCTTTATACCCAATTCTTTACATATCTTTTATTTTTGATCCTCATAAAAGTTTTCTTAATACTGGGTCTTTTGTTTTTATTATGATATCAGGATACACACGATCGTTAAAAATCATTTCAATATTCCCTAAACTTCTTTATTAGTCTTTTCATGGATATGAATAAAACTACTCTCGAAACCAACCAAAACGAGAGCAATTACAACATCCAAACACATAAAGCCAAGCCAAAAATAGTACCTAAAAACTTTCTTAACCATTTCCGTATCTCTTTACATTCACTGAGCCTCCATTTTAAATTTCACCGAGCTCCTAGACTAATTACAAACTCCTCACATAATGCCGAAATATTTCAACCCACATAAAATGAAAGTCGTCCTTTTGTGCTGTTATCCCCAATTCCCTTTCGTGCAGCGCTTCCCCTTTTTTTCTTCCCTCATCCGCCAATTCCGTCAATTATGAGGCCGATCTCGCAGAATAAAGTTTTAAAGCCTTTTGGCCGGGGTCCAGGGAGGTAACTGTAACCGGAGAGCGTTTGCTCGGGTTTCTCCATTGTGATTTGGATTGTAAATAAGGTTCGAATATGAAAAAGTGGTGAGTCGCTTCTTCGATTTTGTTCGGGCCACTTAGGGAAGTCCATTATTTGAGAGGGATTTGAGGAGTGAATATTTGAGTAGAGGGAATGAATTGGTGATTTACATAACATGAAGTGATTTTTTTTTTAGAAATTTATCACCTTTACAGTCGTTTTTTTTGTTTAAAAGTATCTTAGAAATGAGAGAAAGATTCTTTAATTAATCTTTGGCGTAAATTATACCATGTATAGAAAGTGTTATTAGAAAATGTTGAATGCAGTGATGTAATCAGGATAGAAATAAAAAATACCTTTATTGATGATTTTAAAAGAAAAATCTTATGATGTTGTTCTTAATTATTGATAACAGAAACACTAGGTTCTGGTTCTAAATAACTGATGGCATGTTACATACCTATGAATTAATTTCTATTGAATAATATAGAAAATATTCGTGTTAGTAAATTACCATTCCAAATCATTAGAGGCGATAAGTCGTGAGAAAGTACTCAATGTGGTAGAGGCCTCCAAAGAAATTAATCAAGATTATTTGTTTTGTAAAAAATTACTCTACGCCTATTTTTTTATAACTTTCTTTTATAAATAACTCTTCTAATTAAGATTTATGAGGAATAATTAAGAAAACACTTTTATATTTTAACAGGGTAGTAGACAAACAGAATGTATTTCCAGAAAGGATATTAAATTCTATAGGAGTAAGAGAACTCTAGAAAAAGACTACTGGGAATTGGATTGTTCTGGCTAAAGGGATTAGGATGTAAGACTTTTTGTCATCTTTATTTGTATGGGTTTAAAAGATGTCACATCAATCTACAAATTTTTATGCCTTCAGACACCATCGCAAAATAATTCTATATCCATTCTATAATAGAATATATAGAATTAAATAGAATATAGAATAGAATATATAGAAAGGCGTCGGAATGGGAGCGACAAGATCCAAAACATTAAGCTCATTCAAACTTTCTCTAAATAAAATGAGCTCTTCTCAAAATCAGAAAATTCGGTAAAATCCGACAGCTAACTCCCTCACACTCAACTTGTTCAAGAAATAATGAACACTCCTCAACCCCAAATCTCTTTCAAACCAACCAAAAACAACCCAAACATACCCAAAAAGTTCCGAATAACGCGACGGATCATTAATTTATGCAATTCTCCATCGTGTGGCAACAGGAAGGGTCCTTTCTGGTCTATTAAGCGAGAGCAGAATAGAAAGAGTTGTTGGACCCTCAAAAAAAAAAAAAAATGTAATTCTTTTGAAACTCGCAAGGCTGTTCTTTTCCAATGAGGCGTGCTTGTCCCGTCAGCTTTTCTGAAAGGATGTCTGTCAAGCAAGATCCCGAAATCGCACTCCACGGTCATTAAGTCTTCGGAAGATAGCAGGAGAGAGAATCTAATGAGATATTTGTTTGTCTCGCAATGCGGGATTTTCGTGGAATGTTAAGTTGCCTATCTGCAAAATAGTTTTCTAAAAGAGTCGATTCCTTTTGTTATTTGATTTCGGTAATTCGTCGTTTCATTTATGCACTTTGTAATTCCTCGTAGAAGCTACAAACTTTATTTTTAACCCAGCATAGACCAAATACCAACAAACAATTGAAGAAATCACTGGTAAGGGAAATATTTCCCTACACCCTACACTCAATTGATACAATGTGTAGTAGAGTTGTTTAATTATGTTTGTGGACATTTAAGAAAAATTCAAGAGAAGTTATTCATGGTATAAAATAATGAGTAAAATATTTTAAACTATTTTTTACTCGATTTAGTATGAATAAAAAAATCATTCATTAATATATAAATTTAAAAAGTACTGGAAAGGGACAGAAAGTGCATCTATTCTCCATCATTTTGAGAAATGGATTGGTAAAGTACAATAAAAAGATAGCTAGGTGTTAAAATCTAATTATTTTTTAAGTAGACAGCTATATTTTTAGAAAATAATAGCGTACCAGCAGGGAAATACAAGGAATTTTCTACTAAATTCTTTAAAATAGTTTTAATGTCCCAATACTTTTCTGGTATACGACCAACCGTCAAATAGGTATGAAATTTGAAAATTTTATCATTTTAAAAGTTATTGAAACGTTTTCTTTCGATTCGTATTCAACTGTTATAAAATTCCTGGTTTAGAGCAAATTTTATATAAAGTAATTAAATAAAACACTAGACAAATTAAAAAATAGTTTAAAATATCCCTAATTTTCAAAAATAACTTAAACTTTTATGTATGTAGTTTCGCCTGAACGGGTCTTTCCCCTTTGCGGAAAATTATTCCTTTCCAAAATTGTCATTTTATTCCTTTAGTAACAATAAAAAATGTTTGTTTGTTTGTATCTTTAATAGTTTTTAGAAAAATATTAAAACAAATCAGAAACCCAATTACATTTCACCAAAAATACAAAATTTTAGTGTCTAGTCTCTCGAAAAATAGTGTGGAAACGGTAATATTCCTATTCAACTACAAAGCTGAAATATTTTGTGTGGTGCAGTATTAAATGTTTTCTCCACATTTCTTTGCGTTACACAATCAACCATTTTTAACAGAAACCTTGTAGCTCAGGGAAATTCTTTGAATTCATTTAAATACTATTTAGTTTACAATGAAAATCCATAGAATGTTTCGTGTTTATACAAATGAAAAACTATCTAAAAAATAAAGCGTATTTTTTTTAAATGTAAAATGCAATCTGAAAGAAAAGAGTGAAGTGAACTAAAAATTCGAAAATGTCAACTGAATAAGAAAAGGAAAATACCAATTTGAATTAAATTCCTAGATCTTAAAAAGCATTGTGATTACACAAGTATTCCTTAGTTAAAAAGTGTGTTTTTTATAATACCAACTTTACTTTTTTTTCCATTAAACCATTTTATAGAAAAAACCGTTTACTGAGCAGTTTCATTTGATTTAATTAAAATTTTTTTTTATCAAAATTTGGCCCTCAATCAAGTCTTTTTCAAGTCCTAAAAAATGCGTAATGGTGTCCTCAGAAAAATAATACAGCAATTTATTTTTAAAAGCATTAGGCTCTTCTCAAAAACGAATATAAAAAAAAAATATTGAGGAACCTGTTTCACCGAGCAGCTTTTCAGTTTTGTAGTTAAGACTGCTTAGAAATGTCTTAAAATGGAGGATTAAAAACATGAGTTTTATGGGCATTTCTTAACTCTGAACGTAATTAAAAAACAGATTAGTAGGAGAAATAATATTTGCATTTTCAATTTAGATTATAGTTCACTTTAAGTATCTAAAAAAGAAATAAAATTTTCTATCATTGGTACAAATTTATATAATTATTAAATGGACCATTTTACACTGAGGAGTAATTCAAAACGCCTCTACATTTGAATTGTATGGGTGTGAAGCCAAAGGTTCCGAGTGCATAATAAGATGATGCTTAAGAAAGATGCATAATAAGTTAAATATGCGTAGTGGATAAAATTGTATATACTTGTAAATATAATAATTTAAAATCCTTTCCGGTCTTGAATGCCGTGGTTTGATATTAAAAATGTTGGACGTTTCGTCCACAGCTAAGTTGGAAATCGTCAGCTAGTAAAAAATGCAAACTGAATATCTGAAAGAACCTAAAATTCATTTACTAAACTAATGGGTTTTGATATTCTGTACTCTGATTTGTAAACTACCTCGAAAACATCTCATTAAGAATATACACACGGTAAGAACGAATTCGGCAAGTTTGCCATCCCACCCCTCACTAGTACCCTTTAGTTTCTAACCCACTTAATTAAGAGCATGTAAATATAATAAGTATCCTGTGTTTAACGTATCGATGTAGTATTTATGAATGATTCTCGAGATATTTTTGTATACACTATTTTGATAATAATTCCTTTAACTGTAATTAACATTCAATAATGTTATGTTTTAATTTTTAAGTACTTTTCCATCATGTTCAATTTTACAAACTTTTCCTAAAACAAATTTCCTAAATAACGATAAATCTTTTGTTCAGTTCTTTTACATTCAGAAACTTCATTTCTTTCAATCACAGAAAACACTCCGTTAAAACTAGACCTTCTCCTCAGAAATTTTCAACAGTCCAAACACAACAATCTACAAAAAAAATTATTCCCAGCCCGCTTCTTCCAAACTTTTTCTCCCGAAAACCCCTGCCGAAACGAGGATCGAACAAACCGGCGAATTAATTCTTCCCGAACAAACACACCGACACATTCGTTCGAAAGTGTCAGGAATCCACCGGAACCCCATTCATCACCTGGCCTGCCAGATGGCGCAAACCAAAAACTTCGCTTAATGAGCAGACGACTTTTCACTTTACCAGAATTATGATGAATGGAATGGCAACGGCTGGGGAAGGTTCCGTCCGGGCGATAAGGCGGCAAAACGGCCAACTAATGAATCGAACTGAAAGTAATTAACTGCTAATGAATCGAATTGGGGGAATAAATCATTCCGAAGGAGACGGATTGATGGATAATTGAAGGTGATATGGTTGGTTAGAGAAATATAATGCTAGAAACACGTCATCAGTAAGATATCGTTTTTCTAGTAGGTTTTCTTAGTATTTCAGTAATGTCAGTTCAGTTCCAGAGAATGTTAACAATTTAAAGCATTTTAAGAGGAAAAGTTTGAAAATTTCTGAAGGAAATTTATTTAAAAAGTCAAACGGTGTACAGATTCCTGCTATCTTAAACTCATGGTCTCAACTCAAAGACGATGTGGACTATCCAAACATAATTCAGAATCATAAGTAAGAAGTTCACAAACGCTTTTCTTAGACGCTAGAGTGGGGACTAAGGTCGCCAGGAGCAATGAAAAATTAGTTATTGTGGTCAATTAGCTGGGGGTAAAGAGTAAAAAGTTTTTCTACCATCAACCTATTTGTCCACAGTCTATGGTCTCAGAAATGCATTTCAGGCATTTTTTCTATGTGAATATAAAATGACTTTGTGTAGACTATAGCCTCTTAGAGCTTATTTCTAGAATTTAGGATCATCCAGTTTATTATATAAATTAATGGTCAAATATTATTTGAAAATTAAAAAAAATATATAATTAAAAATTCTTAACTATAATGCTTATCAATGATTGCGTGATAAATTAACACATATTTAGATCTTCAATAATAATGCCAAACTTTAAAAAAGAAATACTTTGAAGTGATTGATCTTTCAATCCTCCTTATGACAGTCTGGTTTCTGTCTGGTTTTACTCAGAAATTAATTTTAAGTTTAATTTTACAAAATTTAATGAAGGAAAATTAATTTTGAAGGAAATTGTTTTTGGAAATAGAGTAACCATCTAATAAAAAGATAAATTGATATTTACTGATTATGATATAATTTAATCAAGTTAATTTATATTCTAATTTTCCCAAAAAAATAAGAATTAATATTTTTTGTGTTTTTAACTCTTAGGTGTATCTTCTTTAAACTTAAAACATAGGTAAGTTTCAATAACGATGATAAGTAAAATATTAAGAAAATTATTTATTGCATTCTTTTTTTTTTCAGTTAATTTAATATTCTTTTTTTAAAGAAAAATAACATATTAAAAAATGCCATTAATACATTTTCTAAATAAATTAATTACCCAAGTTTAACCAGTTTTTATTCTAAACGTCAACTTTCAGAATTAAGAATAAAAATATTCATCTTTAAAATATAATTATATTTATACCCTAACTTACTATAAACAACACGTGAATTACACTTTAAAGCATGAGGCAGATAAAAATCTTTAAGAAAAACATGTGCTAACTTAATGGGAAATATAACAAGATAATCCATTGTAAGGTTTGCTTTTCTGTGCACCGACTCTACTCAAGGAAAAACTAGTTCTACAGAACCGGTTGTTGGTCTCTCCTCTGACACTGAACAAGATAGCCTCAACTCAAAATAGAATCTCAACCATAGAGGTGTTATACATAGAGAAAGCATTGGTATGGCAACCCAAGATGATAAGTTGCAAAAAAACCCTAACATTGGAAGTCTTACAGATAAGTAGATTTTGGAGTAGCGCCTACCTACTAAGTAATCGGAAAAGGGGACCAAGAGACTATTTTTTACTCGAGAGAAAACATTGACGAATCATTTAAAGAAAAAATTCTCCATCGAAGTTGGCTTATTAGTGGCGATGGCGATGATTTTAAAACATCGCTATTTAAGAAACAACGACTTCTAACTTTATTTTTCTGAATGTATAAGCAACCATCATTTTAATGAAAATGTTTTAAATTATGTAATATAAACCTTATTTATTTAAGGAGAAAACAACATTGTGACTGTGTGACCCAACTGTGTGAGGGGGATGAGGAGGACATTAGTCACATCCTCCTCGGATGCACATATCCCATATTCCATCGGGACATTCTTCGGGGAGTGGCGACCACCGTGGAGGAAATACTCAAAGATAAAAAATTTTGGACCCTCGCCTGCCTTTCATATCAGGGACATCGAGCTATCGGCTACAATTAGCCGGACGCTCGTAGTAAGAAGTAAGTAAGTAAACAACATTGTAATGCACAAATTATGGAATAATCATATACAGCATACAACTCTTTCGGGGATTCCTCTACCCTCTTCCTCAGTGCTAAAAGGATCAACTCAAAGCACTTATATAACGTTTCTTTTCTCTCTTTCAATATTTAATCATATTTCTTTAAAAACTTTCCTTATTTGATTTAAGCCGTTTCCGAGTATAGTCATATGGAGGAGAAAATCAGGAGAAAACATACAGGAGAAAATATACAGGAGAAAAAAAAAAACAACGTCAAAAGTTTTTCTCCTGGAGGTATGATGATAGTTCATACCTGTATTTAAGGAAAGAAATCAATGCTTTAGTGATCGAGAGGTTGAAAATAAATTTGACAAGACAGTTGGTTCTGTAGATGAGTTTGAATATTCATATAGTATTTGAATTGGGAAAATATCCATCGAAGCAATATTATTGATGTTGTTCGAGTGACGAGGATATGCTGGCCACGCTCACCGCAATGGAAGCCGATATTTAAAGCATTGTCTTCACATAATGACCCTATCCTCCCTACAAATTGAAGCAGGTGCCTCGGACTGCTCTTCTCACCATCCTCCGGGAGGGAATTGTCTTTTCTCTCCCATCGGGTGGGGTGAGGCGGAACAGTTTCTTTTGCCACCTCTAAATAACCGGTTGAAGGCAGAGAGTTCGGTTTCTTTTTCCGTGCGCGTTCCCGACGGTAAACGGGTGCCGTTGCACTTTTGCGAACAGTCGTGATCCGTTGTTGTTTCAAGTGACAATTCTTTTCTTCGGTGTCAGGTCTGAATGTAGGAAAAATGTAAAGTCGAGTGTTGCCATGGACGTGAGAAGGAGGTTTGAAGGGAGGATTTAATAATGGATTGCGTGAAACTACTATAAAACCTTGGTAAAAGTGGTTGAATAGTTTAAGTAGTGTTCGATTTATTTTGTCACTTTTCCTAGTTCACTCATTGCTCACCATTTATACATTGTCCTGTTTTCCTTTAATTTTAGAAAAATCTTTTAAAATATTAATTAATTGCCAGTGAATTTAAAAGGGATTTTTAAATGTTGTTAATTTTTAGTAGGTACTATATACCTACATAATTCCAAAACTTGAAGAGATTGGAACATCAGTTTAATTCACATTTCCCTAATAAACGAAAAATCTAGAATTATATAATCATAAAACGGAGGCCTAGACCAGGGTAATAGTACATTCATGTAATGAAAAAATATAAGTCCATAACTTAGTTTTATGACTGTTTTTTAAATATGCTGTAAAGTATGCTGACCTGTTCAAGGTTTAAATACAAAAATGTATTTGTAAGTTATTATAGGTAGTTTAATATTATTTATTTATTATCATTTTAATTGCATTGCATTTCTGTTCCACGTATAAAAACAGCTGTTTTTGTAAACAGTGTATTAACATTGGAAAGTAATATCAAAACAGGAGAAATGAGTTAACACTACTCTGTTCTAAAAAATAATATGATGAATCAATCTTAATGATATAAATAACAGTTTACATGATGGATTCATAAACATTAAAAAATTTACTAATATTTTCAGATTTTACTTTTAAAAAAATGCAAGAGCGAAATAAAGAAAAATATTTGGATTCACAGCAATCCAAGTCTGTAGAAAGTTGCAGCAGTACCCAACGTTCGAAACAATGCTCCCTTCCAACTATTCCCGTTCACCCCCCCCCTTTCCATTGTTGTCGACCCATCTGAGTCAAGGGCGCTCTCTCAGGAATAACTCTCGGGTAAGCAGATCCCTGCACTCCTGGGATATTCATTCATTTATTTAGAGTTTTATATAACCCTTATGCGTACTTAAAGAGTTGTAACGAGGTTAGAGATCCTTTCTTTCACCATTCTGTAACACATATTCTTCGGTACATCAATAATAATCCACTTTCTTTGGAGTTTCCAAAATTCCCTAGCATTATGATAAATATCATGGTATTTCATTGCTTTTAAATCAACAAAACTATTTAGTTTATAATTTTAAATTGTTTGACTTAGAAGAGGATGGTTGGGTTTTGCCATTCCAAAGTTGCTTTGTTACACTTTGAAGTACTTTTATTTTTATTACGACTTTATAACTATCTTTTTAAGGTGTGATAAAAGAATATAAAACAAATGCCGTGTTACTAACAACTTCATTTACTACGATTTTTGAAAAGTTAATGCTAATGAATGTTTAAATATATAGTTCATGCTAATGTAATGTAAAGTTAATGATAATGTTTTGAAATTTTAATGAAAAGTTAAGACATCAATATATATATCACGAATAGTCAAGTTAATAATCAAAGGACTCGTTAATTACCCCGTCTCACTTACGTCTTTACGGCACGTCTTCCGTACTTGATTTGCATACAAAACCGATAGGTAATCTTGCACTCTTAACTGGATTTTAAAATTTGAATAAAATAAATAAATAATGTAATATAATTTTATAAATATCATATTGAGAAATCATTTAATCATTCTTTATCAGGAAAGCTAAAAAAGTGGAAACCCATCTCCATTTTGGTATCAGGTAGAAAATTATCCGATAGGATAGTATAACTTTATGAAATAAAATAATCAGTTTGTTTCGTTAATAAATATTTTGGTCCCAACATTTATGTATGAAATAAAGGTGATACTCAAATCAGGACAATCAAAAAGAAAACAAAGGACTAACACAGAGCACTTCGATTTACTCCCTCGCTTTACGGAAGCAGTGCCAAGGACAGATCAACAGCTCGGTCGTAAATTTCTCCGAAAAGAGGAGATTTACTCCCGTCCGTGTCACTCTCCCCGACCCTCGGCAGGGGGCGCTTCCGGGTTTGTCCATTGACGCGTCGTGTCATCTGTTTACGAGGTTTATTTTTACGAACTCCTGAAAAGCTGCAGTTTTCTGCGTAGGGATGATATCCACATAGAGAGAGCACACTACCCTACCTACTGCGACCAATAACTTGAGGAATCTCACGCTTTCATAGATGCGTCCAATATGGATGAGAAAAATTCCCACACCTATCGTTAAAAGAACGTAAGTTGTTTTTACTAGGAAAAAAAGGAATAAATGAAAATTTTTTAGTTTATTTTCAAAATATTTGGCTATTATACGATTTTAAAAAGTCACTGACTAGAGAAACACTATCAATTCTCAAGCATTAAGAAGCATAGTTCCATATGAAATCTCGTACATGGATGATCTAAATGTTTCTGAATAGATTTAACACGTATCAAAACTAGAAAAGGAAATTGTTGAAAAACAAAGAAAATTACTTGATAAAAACAGAATTTTTGAAACCTTAGACATTGTTTGTGATATAATTAAAATGATTTTGAGTTTCGGATATTGAATTAAACGGCATAAGGATTTATTCCCATTGGCAACGCAACTTTGGCAACGCAACTCAATATTGCCTTTGACGAATAAGATTGGAAATCAACTATAATGGACGTCATTTGTTCGGCTGCAGATTTTTTTATCTGTTTTTCCAAGTCAGTGTCGCTTTTGAGTCGCTTTGGAACGATCCTTATCTTTTATTGAGTTACTATGAGACCATTTGGACAAATGACAGGCAGCTCAAAATGGCACCACTTTTGTTTTTCTGTGATTCAATCATTATTTGACACAGCAGACCGGATAAATAGAAACACTGGTGAAGATCCGAATACAGTCAAATTGTTAGCCTTAATAAACATTAACGGCCATATTCACTACTAACCTAACCTAAGGTTAACCTGGAATCAAAACTTCTAACGGCCGAATTCACCACTAACCTAACGCTAACCGGTTAACTTGGAATCAAAACTTTTAACGGCCATATTCACCACTAACCTAACCTAAGGTTAACCTGGACTCAAAACTTCTAATTGGTAGATGAAAAAAGGAAACAAGTTTTAAGCCAATCAGAGTGCTTGATTCTAGGTTTACCTTAGGTCATGTTAAGGGTGAATACCGCCGTAATTGGTAGTTGAAAAAGGGAAACAAGTTTTAAGCCAATCTGTGTTGTCGAAAAAGCTTGATTCCAGGTTCATCTTCAGGTTAAGTTGCAGCCTAACCTAACTACCACTAATCTAACCTAAGGTTAACCTGGAATCAAAACTTCTTACTGGAAGAAGGAAAACAAGTTTTAAGCCAATCAAGGTTGGCAAAAAACTATGATTTCAGGTTAAACTTAGGGCAAGTTAGTGGTGAATACAACCGTTAGTGGTGAACACAGCTGTAATATATATCTTTGAGCGATAGAACGGTTGAATTTCAATGCTATCATACGAGCATGGTCCTTCTTGTACATTTTAACTCTATGGTTTCCCGTGAAGAAGAAAACGGCACCTCAGTTTCCTTTCTGCAAACAACCGTAAATCTCACCCGATCACAGGGAAAAGACACAAGGGATACAAGGAGATGGATCCCGATTTTCCACGCAGTCATTCGTTGTGGATTTTCCTTCCGGAGGTGGATTTAAACAACTGAGTGGAACCGAGCGGGGGGTGCTACTAAACAATGAGGTGGATGAAAGACCTGCCGAGTGGAACTGGAAATGCCGATTGATGCAATCCATGGAAACGAGAAAGAGAAGTGGTGTTTCAAATGCGGAAAGTTCAATGGGTCGAGTGATTTTGCAATGTTTCATTTTTGGTGGATAATTTTATAGAACAGATGGTCCAGTGAGGGAAGTACGGCTTTTGGATATTTGTAATTTGATAGATATATTCCCATATAGAGCATTCGCACATGACGTCACTTGGAGGACAAAAACAACGTTGCTAAGGCTGTTGTTAGGGGCGGGAACTAGAAGCATCCAATAGCAGCATTCGCACATGATGTCACTGGCGGGCAAAAAACAACGTTGTTAAGGCCGTTGTTAGGCCGAGTCATGTGATTGAAAATGCTCTGTTGATGTGTTCATTAGACGAATATCTAAAACGCGTAGTTTTAAAATTATTGATTTCCTATGTGATTGATAAAGTTTACATCAGAAATAACATATTATTTTTCCATATTAATGGGTTGAAATCTGGTAGGAGATTTTTATGTACCACAGATAATCCATGAATATTTCATTATTACCCTTAAAATAAAAGTACATTTTTTTATTCAACTATTATCAAATCTACTAGCAAAACATCTATATATATAATTCTCTTACGTGGCTTACAAATTTGGCAGTATTTGTTTTCTTCCGTTGGCAACGGTTGGTTTGTTGTGGTTTTGTGTTTTGTTTACGTTTTGGTGAGTGTATGTACAATGTTCGTAATCACGAAACGCTCAATAACCTGGGTTCAAATCCAGGTAGAACACAATCTCAGCTAGGCTGTACCAGCGTATGGCGAGCGAGCGTAATGAGCACAGGATTGCGAAGCAATCCTAGGGGAACTGCGTCAGCAGTTCCCGGTGGTTGGCGAGCGATAGCGAGCAGGGGGCGAAGCCCCCTAGTATCATTCACTGCATCAGTGGAGATACTTGTTTCAATCTGAAAACAAATCTCACAGCTAGTATTTTATTTGTTTGAAAATTCAATTAGCAACTAAAATTAAAAATTTTTAAAGAATTAGTTCAAAATTACTACAAAAAAACTAATACCAGACAAAGCGAGGTTCTGTGAAGAATATAAAGTGTGATGACATATAACATGTACCAATTGAGCTGAGTCAGAGATGCATATTTAAAGAGTAAAGAGTTTTAAGTATTCTAGAAAGAATATCTTCAAGCAATCGTCAAAATTAAGAATTTTCTCTTAGATTAAATTTATTTTTCCTTGGTGATAAAATGAAACTCAAATTATGTTTCCATCCAAAAAAAGAAAACCTAACCACCAATTTTTGAACCTTTAAAACAGTCCTACTTGAAACTGTTCTGCGCGCACCCAACAAAGCACGCACCTCCACCTTTATTGAATTAATATGCATGCCTGCATAGAGGAGATTAAGATTTAAATACGACTTCTCCATTTAATAATTAAGCATATTCATCATAATAAAGGAATTAACATTCCCCGAGACCGCGTGCGATGTAGAATAGATAGATTTTGAACTGAATACACTTATTTATGAGCTGGAGGTACAGATTAATGACTTTATTATTCGGCCAGCATTGCCGGACGCGCATTATTTATTCGTTGCGAAGGCAAAAGGCGACTAACTAGTTAGGGGTTGTATTATGAGGCTAGTTAAATTAGTTGTCGTCTGTGATATCGCAGTAATTAGAGATGGCATTACGGCGTGTGGCAGGAAGTTGTTTGTGTTAGTAATTGAACGAGAAGATGAATATTAATGAGCAACTTTTTCCATAAATGTCGAGGTTTAGATGTTCATACAAAAATGTAGGAGGGTAAATGGTGAATTTTCAAAGAGGATGAAGCATCTGCGATTTTTAACAATGAGTGTTTTATCTTTAAAGGTAAAAATAAAAGTGTATAATTTAATTTTGGTATTTTTAGAGGGTATAGCCAGTTTTTTTTTCGGAAGAAAGTAGGAAGCACAGTAGATTATTTTAAAGGTTGAAAACTGAATCAATAACTAATTATAAATAAAAATTTTGATATGTAAAGAAAAATGTCAGAAGACAATTAGGCACCATAGTGACCGTCACAAAATTTGAAAGTTATGAATTGTGATACATTATAAAAACGAAAATGATGAAACATTCTAAACCTCCAATTTAAAGTACTATCAAATAGTAGGTACCAGAAAATATATTTACCATTAGATTTAAGAGATATTGGTCGATTTCTATTAGAATCAATGGGAAATTATTTTCCTGACTAGCTAAAATATTCATTCGAGAATCAAATTCCACCTGGAACCTTTATTAAAATTTACATCAGAATCGAAAACCTAAATTCAACTCGAAGCGAACTTCTTAAACTTTAACGAACTCATTCCGTAATACTTGTGAATTCAAACGGCCTCTTTCACAACCCCCTCAAAACTCAGACCAAATCGAACAATTAGTTCATTAGTACCCCCTCCAAGACAGATAATCTCGAGCCACTTGTCACCAGAATCCATGTCACGTGACGTCTCGAGCGAAGGTCAAGGTACTGCACTTGGTTTGACGTTCGTTATCGATATTAAATTAGAACGGATGGAAAAGGAGGAGGGAACAAAAGAGGGAAGGGGGTTTGATTCATTACAACGTCTTTACGGATTGGGTGACTTAGATTTAAAGTCGCCATTAAAGGACCATTACTTTATTTCGTGGGAATAAAGAGAGAGGTTGCATCTGTGGGGTGTAAATCAATTCCTAGTTAGTTTTCTTATTCTAAAAGGTTTCGGGTTGCCAAATGATGGTTTGAATGAAGTGAAGTAGGTATAATGTGAAAAGTGATAGTTTCCCTAGTGTTTTATTTTCTGGTGATTTAGTTCATTAAACAAAAGTGTTTAAAAATAGTTTGATTAAAAAATATTAAAGTTCGCAAACGCCCTTTATATGGTTAAAAACAGCTGTTGTTAAGAAGTTCTATCTGATATGGAACTCGGTAGTTTTTGTTTCAGTTAAGTAATATTTCTGTTTCAGTATATTCTTCAAAAACACGTTTGTATTAAAAAAAATTACAATAAAAGTTATTACAAAAACATCGAGAAAATTATACTAAAACAACTGTGACAAGCTTTAACACTAGAAGCTCTGGAGCGGTCATTTTGACGGTTTTGCGTTTTTAAATCTAAATATTTTCAAAAGTATTTGAGATACGCACTTGTGCTTTTATGACTTTTCTTAACTTATGCTGTTATTCATGTCGTTCAAATTTGGTTCAGTTCGCGTGACGCGTTTCAGAGATATTAAGAGAACTACCTAGAACTCTCAAAAACGTCATTTTGACGTTCAGGCGTTTTGCGCGTTTCTTTCTTCAGTAATCGCTTAAATTATGGTTTCTATGCTTTCTTAGATTTAAATCACGAGTCCTTTAACAAATTCATATTATTTTTCATGGTTTGGCAGATGTAAACGATCAATATATCTTCGTATTTCAAAGAAACTTATAACCTCCTGACTAAAAGCTTGATGTTTCCCAGGCTCTTTTTACCATTATTACCAGGAAAGATTTATTATTTCCTTCTTTCAGAGAAAAAATAAAATTCATTTTAATCCAAACTACTAAACTACTATGATTTATCGGTTTTTTTACGTGGGAAAGATACATTTACGTAATAATTCAGTCAAGATACTTCTTTTGATGATAATATTATGATAGTCGATTCATTGAAACGCACTGAGATTAAATTTTGAGTTCATTTGGACTACAGAATTGTTCGAAATGTCTCGTAGAAAGAGATATCTTACACAAGAGGAAATTTTAGCAGAATTAAATAGAATTTCTAAAAATGAATCGGAGGGTAGTATCTCAGATGCATCCATAGAGAATGTAGTAATAGATCCTCCCCAAAATCAAACACCCCCTGAAAGTGAAAGTAGTGAGAGTGAAGATGATAGCCCTCAAGCAACTAATATGATAAACAATGTTCAGAATCCTACAGGTATTTAATACATATTCTAAACGACCCCTTTTGCGCGATGCTTGACGCTAGTGGATTATTAATGTCAAAAAAACGTCGCAAATGCCAAGTCACAAAGTGCTGTCAGAATAAAATATCTGATATGTGCAGTAATTGTAAAATATATGTGTGGGTGGAAAATGCGCTAAAATTGTTACTGAGGAAATAACGCATTGATTATGAGAATGATGTAAATGAATAATCACTTTTCGTTTTTTAACAACCGATTTCAAAATATAAAATTTAAAAAAAATGTTTATAAATCATATAATTGTTGTTGTTAATGTTTTCTCAATGAATCAAAAGCAATAGCAAAGTCAAAAAGATCATTTTATGCATAGAAAAGCGTAACGTCAAAATGACAAAAAACGTCAAAATGACAAACAAAAAAAACAAAAAACGTCAAAATGACATTGAAAATAAAATTTACTTCACACAACAAAAAAAACTTAGTTTCTTAATGTACTCAGCAAAAATATCCATAGATTTATGACGTAATTTCACATGACCCCGTAATGTTCATGCAAATAGCAATAGCAGTAATGACCCATAATAGCCAAACCGTTGCGTCTTTGAGCGCATCGCACTTTGGCAGCCTAATGACTACAATTGTGAAGTTCGGCTGCAAATGGAAATTCCATGCACCCCCATTAGGGCCGCTTCTTGCTGCTTGAGATCCATTTCCATGGTCCGAAATGGACGGACGTTTTTCACCTGAGCATTGTGGGTTAATGGCGGTTTCCATTATCATTGCGTGTTGCGTACTTTTTTGCATATATAAAGATAATAGTATACAGTCATTGAATAAACGTTTTTGAATGGATTGATTTGTAGTAAAATTGCTGGTGTTGTTGTCTGGTGTTTCACTTTTTAGGCCGTGTTCGTTTTAAATGCATCAACAGGTGATGTAAAAAAGGGTAAAAATATGCATCAAAGAAGATACTAATATGTAATGAGATAAAATCAAACATGCATAAAAATAATTGAAGATTTTCTTTTTACTGTTTTTTATCACGTCACATTTGACTATAGTTTCTTTTTTAATAAATCAATTACTTTCAATTTTGCAATTTTTTACAATTAAAAAGCATCATTTTTATGGATGATTAAGTTTATATAATTCAAAACTTTATTAGAAATCATATAAACAAAATAATCTCTATACGTAATCGTGTTAGGGTAAATATGGGACTATAATATATAGGAATATAATATTATAGGACAATAGCCAAGGAGTATGGCTTACCGTGTGCGATAAATTTTCTTTGCGTAGTGGATAAAACTGACAGTTTAAAAACTAATTTTAACACGTTTCTAAATTTAATATACGGTCTACTATTATTTATAAACTACCTCTAGTTGCCAAGGGAATTCAAGCTTCTTATCAAGCCGACTGACCTTGCATACTGAAATTACATACAGCTACGCATACAGTAGTTCACTTGTACCCATTGGCCCATTTATAAGAAAAATCAATTTTTTAAAGTATTTTAACCCTTAAACAATATAAACGAAAGAAAATAATTGCATCAAAAACCCATAAAGGCAGGTTGGAACTTTTATAGTCTATTACACGATTATTCATTCTCGCTCCATTAGATTACCAAATCACTAAACATATAAAACCTCATCTCAACCAACGCAATTGAAATAACTGCCTGTACAGACTACATACCCACAAATTTCACATATCTCTGAACTATTTTCAATATTTTTATCAAGTAATCGAAAACGCGAACTTCCATTCCAATTGAGCGCGCCGAGTACTCTCGATTATTGAATTCACCCCCCATCCCCTTTGTTTTCTGCAGCGCAACCATAAGTAATGCATGTCAAAAAGAACAACAGTAACGCATATGCATCTGTCTGGTAACTTTATTACAGGGGAGCGCGTTCGTGAAAAGTACTCTGTCGAATTCCGTGAGAGGTTAGATCGATAGAGTGGGGTTCTCTCTGGGGAAAAATTGGATGAAAAGTGAGGAAAAACAGTCCAAGAAACAAACATTTGGGTTTCTTTTCGCCTTGTCATAAAAATTCTCAGCTGGGAAATAAATAAGTTATGGCGGCTTTGGTGCTGGTAAAGATTAGTTATGCTCCGTACGGACAGACTTTTGGGAGGAAGTTATTACAACCCCCGGATATTATTTATTGAACTTTTTAGAGTCGAAAGTTCTGAAAGTTTCTTTCTAAGGAGAAGTTTTTGCCCGCTTTACGAAGTCTCTGGAGTTGCTTTACAACCACCAAGAGGAAACTTTTATCATTTGAATTGAATTGAATTGAATTTATTGTCACAAACACAGTCTTACATAAAATACAATGAAATGACAAGACAAAAGAAAAACAAATATTAAACATAAAAAGACAAATGTTATAAAAATAATAATTATTATTTATGTGATACCAAAAAGGCAAAGTTATGCCCGTATATATAGGGCTGTCCTTTAAAAACAGCCCACTCCAAATTGTACCCTAAAAACAACCCATTGAGATTTTTTAATTAAATAATTAAAATAATTTTACCATCTCATATACCCTGTCTTTCTATGCCCTTTAGAGTGTCAGGGATGTAAAAACTGGTCAAAGAACGGTTTATTTACTTCAAGCTGAGATAATAAAGATTTTTAGCAAAAAATGTGCTTCAAATTTACAGATTTTGTAAAAATGTATGTTATAAAGACTTTAGAGCATTTTTCGCGCGTTTTTATGGTATCCCATTACTATGAGAATAAAATATTAAAGTTTTAGCTCAGTCCGCCAGTTACAGTCCTTCTGGGAAAAAGTGGGTTTTTTTCAAATTCTTACTTAATTGACTGCCAATTTGTAATGGATACTTGGAATTAAACATGCTAAGCACTAAAATGTTAGGGACGATGAGCCGCTAGTACAGTTTTTTGTTCGATTTAATTATCCTTTTTATTAAGCTTTTAATGAAGAAAATATGAAACAGTGGGTTGTTTTTAAAGGACAGCACTATATAGTGCTGTCCTTTAAAAGCTGAGTTTTTATGAAGCCGTGAGAAGCCGCGTTTTTATGTTATCTCATTACAATGAGAATAAAATATTAAAGTTTTAGCTCAGTCCACCAATTAGAGTCCTTTCTAGGAAAAAGTGGGTTTCTTTTCAAATTCTTACTTAATTGGCTGCCAATTTGTAATGGATAGTTGGAATTAAAAATAATTAGCACTAAAATGTTAGGGAGGATGAGCCGCTAGTACAGTTTTTTGTTCGATTTAATTATCCGTTTTATTAAGCTTTTAATGAAGAAAATATGAAACAGTGGGTTGTTTTTAAAGGACAGCACTATATATCAACAATGATATCTACTACAATATTATCTCTGGCAACAGTTTCTTATTACTTAACTACTGTAAAGAGAATTTCTATTGATTCTTGCTCCTCGATAAATTTATAAATATCATATTTAAATTCTGTAAAATTATATGTTAGTTTAGTAGTTTCGTTTAATTTATTAAATATATATGGACCCAAAAAAGCACGTGATTTAGGAATAATCTCCTTAGATGATTTTAGTACAAAATAATTACCTTTTGATCCTCTAGTTGTATATTTTATTTGTCTAATTTCATAAAAACTTTTGTTTTTAAATATAAATATTAATATATATATACTATATATATATTATATATAAATATAAATATTATATTTTGATACTATCTTGTAGCCTTGAATCATCTTTATTTCTACACAATATAATATCAACACCTATATCAATTGATCTTTTATTAGAGACCATCAATTTCTATAGTCGTGTGATGTTTTTTTCAAAAAATGGTTTTACTCTTGAAATATCTTAGCATTTATGCCAAAGTGAGATATTTCAAACATGAGTGTATCAGAGCAAAGAACGATAGTCATTATACTTTCATATTTTCTAAATATGCTTGTATTGCTATACTACTTCGTTTTACATTTCAAAATTTATCAAGTCATTAATTTCAACTTTAATCATTAATGATTTCGTTTTAGGTTTACTAATATTAAAGCTTGGGGAAGCTCAAAATAGTGGACTGAACAACTTAATCCTAGTTCTAAGTGTAAGGGATTGGATATAACCACATTGATATAGACTTCAAAATTCTCTTATACTTTTTGAAAGAGATCATTAATAGAGAACCATTTAACTATTAACGTAAGATTTTTTGAGTTAAAATTTCATTAAAACATTTAGAGCTTTTTTAAAATCCTATTTAAGAAAATATAAAGAAAACTATATTTTAATAATTACAGTGTACTCTTAATTTTATGAACTTTTTTTCATTTCGAAGTCCTTTAAATCTATAAAAATACATCCTTGAAATTCCATTGTTTCTTTAGTTTAAGACTTTTCGCTAAGTAATTTTTTTCCCAGAGATACTATTTATTTGGCCAGGTGGTGGTGCAGTTGCTTCTAGGCTAAAAATGTAAGGAATTACTATCAAAAGAATAATATGTTTGACATCTGCCCTGTTTTCCAAATCAGAATACATTATACTTTTATGTTTTGAGGATGAGGAACCCAAAAAATTGTATAGTGTACTGATCCTACGACTTAGGGGATTATTTAGTGAAGTAAATCTTAAAAGATAATCAAATGATTTAATTTTTAAGGTCTTAAGAATCCGTATTTGTGATCCAATATCACAAAAAACAGTGATCCGATGGTCACAAAAAACCGCAGAATTGAAAGAACAATGATCAGACATCTTTATAGTAGCAAATAAAGTAACAAGTAGCAAATAAACTTTAAATTTTACAATTAACTTATCCTCCGTGGGATTCACTGAGTCTGAAGTATCTGACATTAAAAATCAGGAATCCAACCCCTACTTGTGTTCATTACCGTCAAAAAAGAACCTCGATGTTAACAATCCACTCAACCTTATTTGAATTGTTCACGGGCAAAGAAACCTGTTACAAGGGGGATATTTGATTTGGCAACGCGAGGAAATAAATTGCGCTCCGTCCAAAATAATTGGTTGTGACAAAGCGTGAGTCACACACTCCCTTGGCAGCTCCTAAAGCCCTGCAGACGACGGTGGGAAAACGAGGTAGTTTTCGGCGTGGAAAAAAGCCCCCCGAAACATGTTGTTTTGGGGAAGACCCAATGCGTGAGTTGCGAAAATATTGCTCTTTGCCAATTATTGTGGAAAGCATGAATGGTTGACGTCATGGAGATGCATCACTGTCAAATTTGAATTTTTTCCCCCGTTGCTTATGCTTACTAGAGCAGAGAGGTAATTCATAAGAGGAGATCGGTGAAAATATCGCTCTTCGTTCAATTTTGAGAGAAAATTATGCTGGTAATATACTGATGGATTTTTTTGGTGGTGGGAAAACTCTAGTGAACACCTCAATGCAAGTGGGATTTTATTATAGAAGTAAAGGGGTCGTTTCTTAAAGGATTGATGATTGATTATGGATTTATAGACCCTGAAAAGAAGTTAGGACAATGGTTTTGATAGTCTTTGAAAAACATCGGAACCCAACAATAAGTTTTTTATAGCTCTAAACGAGAGCTATGTGTGAAATATCTTCGTTTTTCTTTAGAAACTTAAGCCCTTTTCAAATATTTATTCCACAAACATGTTAAGCTTATAGAACACACAAAAACCTGTTTAACTCATTGTGTAGTGTTATCTCTCTCTCTTTCTCTCGACTGTTGGTCTTAAAATTTACTCACTATTATCATCAAGTACCTAATTACAGAGCTGAAAATTAGTAAAAGTTTAGTTAACAAGCATACGCTAACTTCGCTCAAATAAAAATCAGTATAAAAGAAATATCCCAATAAGAGTAGTAGTAAGAGTTAACTATCTTCTGTTTTGGAGCTAAAGACAGTTTTCAAGCTATTCGCTAATTTGGATTCAACGTATTTAAGAAAACATGTGTAATAAACTATATGGTGACTCCTACTGACCAAACTTTTTTAAACATAATTATGAAAACTCAAATAAAAAATATAGTTTAATATTACAATTCCAAGATATTACGAAAACGTACTAACACATATTTCTTAAAATTTCTCTTTTACTGACTACTAATTTACTAATTCTCCTTACTAAGTTAAATGAGTGAGTAAAGGAAAATAAGAGAGAGATAGAAAGAAAGAGATAAAACGTTTCAAACTTGTAGCCATTGAATTGTGAATTACCATCACACATTGCTATCTCCCTCTTAAATGTTTCAATTAAACAGCATTGAGGCTGTTGTGACTTTTTTTGTGCACAACAATCTCTTTGTTCCTGATGGCATTTTACCCTCATTCATTCTGAGAGTCTTCAAGAGCCATTAGCTCAAGGACAGAAGCCCCTTCGGAACGGAATTCCTCCAGCTCCCGGAAAGAATTTCCTGTTTCAGTATGGGAGATTTCCATATAAATTCATTAAAAGTTACCACAAAATGAATGTCTGATACAAGAGGGTATTTAACAAAGATGGAGATCATCAACTTTTCATTCCATTTTAGCAGTTTCATTCGTTTATCATCATTTTAAACAGCTTTAAATGAAAAGTAATTTAAATTGTTGATAGGGATCTCGCCAACGATTGATCCTGGCAAAGATTTTTCACTAAAGTACTGATCATTGATTATACATACATAGATTTCTATAAAATGGTTAATATCAATAAACGGGTTGTATATATGCATTAGTTACACATTGGTAAACAAATCCCTTTTATTGTTCTAAGTTCATAAAATATAGAAAAATCCCAGACGCACTGTTCCTATTCCACGAAGAAACTCTAATAGAGATCCTGGCATTTAAAACGAGTTTAAACAATAATAAATTTCTTCAGGAATGAAATATTAATTAAAAGGATTTCAAGGAATAAACTCAGTACAGAATTTTCAATCAGGTAAACAGGGAGCAATTTGCCGAATTAATTTAGTAATCTCCTACAACTGGTTTTGAATACCATCAGTAATCTCTACTACTGCTTTTGAATACCAAAAGTATTTATAAACTTAAGACTAAAACTATACACACAGACGTTTTAAAACAAGAAAAGACCCATTGAAAGATAAAAGAGGAAGTTTTACCTTTTCCAAATCCCTCAATAATGAAGATAACATGAAATTTTAAATTCCCTATTCATGTTTATCCTCAGAATTTTCCAGACTATTGCCGAGGAGAGACCAATAATTGCAGCTTCGTTACCTTAGAAACCTCTCCCAGACAGTTGAAAAGAAAATGAAGCTTCGATGCATAAATTTGCATTTTGTACGTTATACTGTGATAAAAACGGAGATGCATATTTGGGATATATCGTCTGAGGGTAGTCTAGGTTGGGTCGAAAAATGTTCGAAATGGTTACAAGCATTAGTTTAAAAGGAGATTATTATTGAAACGCTGAAGTAATCCTTTCGTAACTGTAGACGTTTTAAAACACTTTTTCTGCTATGAATGGTGAATTATGTTGTAAACATATATAACAAGTAAAATTTGAAAGTAAATCATTATTCGAAAACATACCTTATAAATTGCCTCACTGGAAAACTAGGCTCTGTATGGAGTTATTTTTTAGGGAGACCTTTTCGTTACATCACTTTCTCCATTTAATAATGTTTTGAATCATCCAAAATTAAGTAGTAATTTTAAAATTCAAGTAGTAATTTTAAAATTCAACTAGTAAATAATTCGAATTCAATTTGGAATTCGACCAAAAGAACAGCACACTTTAATAAAATCAAGTTCCTGTTAACAATGATGGTGTACACCATACACTGGTTTTAATTACGACAGTTTACATAAACTTATCATGAAACACACTTCAAAAATGGTTTTCCAAAACTTAAGATAAATCATCAAATACCTTTATATAAGTATTTCATTTTAATAATTCTGACCATTTCAAACAAGATTTATCGACGACCTACATCCCTCTTTTAATAACTCTTATGTGAAACACGAGCGGTGCTCATTTTCCAGTTGAGATTCGAAGACCTTTTTTGAAAACTCAGACCTGTCTTCGAGGAGAGGAAGACTTTGATGCATCGTACCTGGGCTTGCCAAGACGTGATACCTGACCTGCCTTTTCCTCGATTTTTCGGCTTGACTTTGAGTTAGTTTTTTTTTAGCATGGTGGGATACTAGGGTGATATGGTACATAAGATGTTGATATTGATGCACTCTTTTATATCTAGAAAATTGCTCTGTTACTATTAGAGTTGAGTTCTAATTCTAATAAACATTAAGAAGATGTGGTTTTGGTTTGTTTTATGGCGCAAGAATCATAACATATCATATTAAGTCAAGAAAGACTGGGGGTGTATCAAAGTGCGATCTCTGTATCCAATACTTCCCCTATTTTTCTATTTAAAAAATTAATTTTATTAATATAAGATGATAATAATAGTATAGATGATATTAATAGTATATTCTTTCAAGATATCGCTTAAATGTATTTAAAAATTTAGAGAACTCGGGTAGGTATTATAAAAGCATTATAATTGATATTAAGTAAAATTTTTCCTTAATTTACTGAAAAATACGTAGTTAAAAATAACATCTGCTATTAACCCATTAAGCGCCAAAGCTCCCATTTTGGGAACATTTTTAAAATATTTTTTTCACCAAAAAAAAATGAAGATACATATTTATAATTTTTGTCCATTAATAACAAGAATATGAATAATTGTTGGTAATTTTTACAAAACGTTTGCAACTTAAATTCTATTTTTAAAAATTCTTTGAACTTTGACAAAATTGGCACTTTTTTCTTCACCACAAAATAAATCCACTAAAAATTATTTATTCAAATTCGGGAGTTTTAAACCAGTGAATATGGAAAACAATAGTTTTGTCTTTAAATCAAAACAAACCGGGGGTCAAAAAAATAATTTAGAAGGATTTTACAGCTGTTTATTTAGAATGTTCCGATTTTTCGCGTGCTTCCGTATTATGAGGTATGTTACTGAATTGGAACTCTCTGGGTTTATTGCCTTTCTACTGAAATTCTTACCTCTTATCTGTCAAGGGGTACAGCCCCCCTGTTTCCTACCTTTTGTTGTTCAAGAACATGTGTGTTTATCAACAAACCAGTGATTTATTGCTTACCAGGTGTTGAATTATTTACGGTACCACCTCCTTTATTCTGAAGAATGGACAAGGAAATGCGTGTAGAATTCTTTATCTGCATTGTAAACTATGTATCCAGTAAATACAGATGAGAAACTTTATTTAGATTAAGAAGAATTTTCATTTGAATGTAAAATATCTGTTCATTTTAGCTGCGCAATGTGTTTTAGACTATAAAAAAATCATCAGATTCGCGTGGATTTTCAGAAGATTAACAAATATTTCATGGATGCCATCAAATCTTGTTAAAATAATTTAGAATAAAAATTTTTAATGTAAATAATTTTGATTTAGTGAAGCTAGAGAATAAATTCGGTGATGTCTAATTTATATTAGAACGGAGAAAAACAAGGACATTTCAATAATGACTATTACATAAAAAATAGAAAAGGATGTCCAAAAGATAATTATTCGTAAAACGACTAAAATAACCTGAATAAAATTCAGAAACAACATAAAAATATAAAAAATCAGTAAAAAAAAGAAAAGAAAAGAACCATTCAAGCTAAATTATTCTATTTTTCAAACAAAGAATAAAATATGTTTTGAAAAAATCTATGAATTTACTAACAATTCAAATAGATAATACTCAAATAGAATGCTATAGTTTATTAATCATATGAAAAATATTTACGGAACTTTAAACTTCATTTAGCTAGCAACTAAAGTCAAACCCGTAACACTGCGTGGAGAAAACGGCCACTTTACGTTACCCCCACTTTACGCCAAAGCTCCCATTTTGGGAACATACCATATCTCCGGTCGAAATAAAGATTTTTTGAAAATTCAAACTGTATATGATTAGAGACACATATTGAATCTCAAAACACACAAAAAATTAATTTTTTTCATAACGGTTCATATTGCGGCGTTTAATGGGTTAAATTAAATGTATTGAAAATGTTCAAACTAACAACTAAAGATTTCACTCCTTGAAAGGAAAATTAACTATATAAAAGACCCGAAACTAAAAAGAACACACACTGAATGATTTCTTTTGACATTTTATAGTTACTCTTATTTAAATTCTTTACTTTTAGCTAAACTTGCTCAAAAGAATCTCTCATTTTTTTTCTCACGTTAAATACCTGTAAATGAGACTACTTTTGTGAAAGATATAGCTATTCTCAAGGGAGTAGTATCGATAAAACTCGTGACACCTTTTACAGCATCTTCAAGCACCAAACCTCTAAAACGCTCACTTGAAGGTAAATTTGCATTTTAATGGCCGCACTAAAGTTTTCACGGGCTCTCCGTTCGAGGACTTTATCTTAAAAGTGTGATAAATTCTCCGCCATTTGCAGCAGAGGGAACAACTAAACCCTCACAAAAAAAAAGAAAACGTAACGAAACCTACTTGCTCTCACTTTGATAGGACTCAAGTTTCAATTAAACAGAGTTCTTTAAAAAAATATATATATAAAAGAATATCGCCAGGAGTAAAGGTAAAAGAACGAAACCCAAAGAAACCGCCTCATTGAATGTCTATAAAAGGGAATAGATAAAACTATGTTCGATCCCTTTCTTCGAGAACATTTCTTTCGGTCATTACAGTCCCATCTTTTTTTCTTTAGTTTTTGTCCCGTTTCTTAGCTGTTTGTCCCAGAAAAGTAAAGATAAGATGTTCGACTTCTGTTTTGGTTTGATCGGTCGATCGTTTGGTCGAAGATCATTTTTTAGAACACGAATCCGCCATTAGTGAGGGCGGGAGGGGGTTGTTGAGAAGAAAAGGACGCTAACTATTTTGCTTCGAACACAGGAGCTGGTTTCCTTTTATGCGGTGAAAGGGGCAACAAAGGGTTATTACAAAGGCGGGGACAAATAATTTTCACCTGGTGCACTTTTATATTTTTATAAAATATCGATTGCAGATATCCCGATATTATCAATGATGAGTTATTATAACCAAAACTTTCATACAGAAGAATAAAATGGGGGCTTTTATTTTAATACTTCTTTGGGAGATATTTTTACTGGTCACATTGAATAAAACGATATTTTTTATTCTGTAGTTTGTAGAAGCTATTTATTATTTAAAAATAATAATTACAATACTAATTGCTTGAAAAGTTATCATTCTAATCATTCTTCCTAATAATTTTATATCCTCTTTTATAACAAATATTACAGAAAGAAACCCATTTCTACACGATTATAAAACAAGAAAGCATTTTATATGATGTACACCATTTATTAAGTTGTTCAGAAGTAGTATATATATGCAGAAGTAGTTAGAAAACTTTTTGTTCTAGATTTTAACATATATTTTCACTTTTCTCTCTGGAGTTTAATTATTATGCTTATAATGGCAATCCGAATGAATTATTTATTATTACTATAGTATAGCTGAACTCAAATTGTTTTCGAGGGATATCATCTTTGAAATACTTCAAAAACTATTTCCCAAAACAAGAAAACAGTTTTAAACTGTGTTGATGCAAAAACATGTGTTTAAATAATCAATACATTTCACTGTCAAACATTTTAAGTACCTTAAAGAGCTTTCTGTCGGGTAAATTGATGTGAAAAATTATCATACTTTAAGTAATGTTCGACACAAACTCATTTTCCTTACGTCATTCACAAAGCAATTCCCATTCGTACTAATTACCATCTTTAAAACTCTCCAGGTTCGCATTCTCATGCTTATAATTAGAGAACATTTCCACAAAAGCACATCGATAGTTTTCTTTGAGGAATATTTTCTTTCTTTTGGCAAGTGAAAGGATAATTGGAAACTTGATAACTATAAGGGTTTTCTTGAACGACGTTTAACTTTTAAAACTATTCTTAGGGAGAAGAATCATTACAAAGGATGATAATTCTTATTCCCTTTCCGGTTTGTTTACCTTAAAAATTGCCAAACTAATTTATGACAGCTTATTGCTAAATTTGGTAAACATAATATATAGCAAATATTCCAAATATTCCGTATACGCGCCAGAACTACGCTAATTGCGCCAATTGTGATCATCGGACTAAGCGAACTGGCAACCCTTCGGTTTATTTGTATTGTTATTATAGTAATTATTACTCTATTGTTTGTAATTATAGTGCTTTGGTTAATTAAAATTTTTATTTAAAATTACTTGACTGAAGCCTATAAATAGGATTACAATAAAGAAATTCTTAATTCTTCTAATTTTTATTATATATGTAATCTTATGACTACTTCTTTGAACCATTTGAAAAGCGAGTATATTGGAGTTGAAAAAAAATGGTAATTTTAAAGGTTATTTGAGTGGATTAAAAGCCATGGTGTGTGTGTGTGTGTGTGTGTGTGTGTGTGTGTGTGTGTGTGTGTGTGTGTGTGTGTGTGTGTGTGTGTGTGTGTGTGTGTGTGTGTGTGTGTGTGTGTGTGTGTGTGTGTGTGTGTGTGTGTGTGTGTGTGTGTGTGTGTGTGTGTGTGTGTGTGTGTGTGTGTGTGTGTGTGTGTGTGTGTGTGTGTGTGTGTGTGTGTGTGTGTGTGTGTGTGTGTGTGTGTGTGTGTGTGTGTGTGTGTGTGTGTGTGTGTGTGTGTGTGTGTGTGTGTGTGTGTGTGTGTGTGACAATTCGAGGTAACTTTAGTATATGAGATGAGTTGACAACCGACAATCACGTCGAGTTTTTGTTTACCATGAGCGTTTTTGATAAGAACTTGAAAAAAGAAATACCTTGTCCTTTCAAAGGTATTTTAGTAGCAGTGTGTGGTAAATCAGAGTGCAGGATATCAAACCCCATAAGTTTGTGAAATTAAACTTGTACTATTCAGTACTATTTTACAAGTTTATCTATTCCGCATGCATACAAAACGCATCACTTGTACCCAACTTCTTCTCCCACTCTCATTTATGAATATAAAAGATGGTTAAAAAATTTATTGGTGTAAGGGTAACGCCTTTTATTACAATTCGAAGATTCTTCTTGATATCTTGATACATTTATCTATTATCTTGGTACATTTATATTGATATATTTATCTTGGAATCCGAAAACTTTGACATTTCAAACTTTTTTGTGGCCAATTCAGATTAAAACTATTCCAGTTTCACTGCGGTTGTTATTCATGACATATTATTTCCTAGTATCGTATTTCTTGGATTGAACCTGGACATTGGCCAACTGGATATTCTTCTGTAGATAAAATACATAAACATTGAATCGGGTTTATATTTCCATCTCTATACTGTTTTCTGTGGCTGATTTATTTGTATAAGAGAGCAAAAGCCGCCAGTCAAAAAGTCATGAACCAAACCAGTTTTAAATAAAAAAAAAAAACTAGCAGTGACAGATAGCATTACAAAGCATAGAAACTCTTCCAGAATAGCCTTCTTCCTCACATAAAAAAAAACATTCATCAATAGAGTTGGTGTACTTAAGCAGTTAAAATCAGCCCGAAATCCCTTTAAAGCACACAGAGAAAAATTACAAAGTTTAACAGCACAAACAAACGGCCGTCTCCATCTGCCCTCTCAACCCCATAACAGTTACTCGAAAAGATATTTTCCCAAAGCGGCCCGAAACTGCACCAACTTTTACAACTTTCCGCAATCCAAACACATAAAAAATTAGATCCCCAGAAGAACAGCGTATAAAAAGCCCGGAGAGACGCAGCGCACTTTTATCCGGTAGGCAGCAGCAGCCATGAAACTTACCGTAATTGGTTTCGTTGGCGAGATGGAACATCCAAAAGCAGACGGAGGAAAAGTTTGTTAATTAATCAAGAGAGCCGCCATTTTTGATTTTATCGTCTGTGTTTTACTTCGACTCTATTGCTTGTTCTCCGTGTTGCCAAATTCGTTAACCGAAAATGAGAGGGCAACAGCTGATGATTATTCCAGAAGGGTTCTTTCTGTTTGAGAGCTTTTTGGGGGGTTAGGCTTTCTTTAACTCTGCTCCTGTTTTTTTTAATGCGTGGGGGTATAAATTGTCTGGCTGACTCTGGATATGGCTCTACTTGCTTTTAATGATAGAAAGAAGAAGCATTCCTGGAATTGAATTTACTTTACTTGGGAAAATATTTTAATAAAAGAGCACTTTGCTTATGTAATTAAAACGAGACCACTTTTCAAATTATGTTTGCAAAATTTCCTTTAAGTTTACATAATATATAAAGGGGGAATTTTATCAAAAACTTTATTTCAAAGCTGGAAGTAGATAAAATCAGGCTTATCAAATGAATTGTGCATAAAAAATATTTATTACATACTTTTATTATTCATAAAAATATTTTATATTTTATTTAATTAATACATTTAATGAACTATTTTTAATTACCTCAAGTTTGTAAAACGTTATAGTACAAATATCGTAAAATTAGAGATACCTACTGTGGCGAAATAAAAATGTATCTTCACTAAGTATTTAGAAGCAACTTTTATTGCTTAAAAAAGATGTCCCTTTATTAACTTTAGGTATTTTTTTTTTGCAAAATTACCCTTGTAAATCAAAAATGTGTATGAAAATGTATACCCCCTTAGTATAAGCTAGGTACTTTTGAAATTCTCTCTCAAATTTGATTTGATCTAATTTCTTGTAGATAAAGATTTAGTAAGTTAAATTATAATGTTATGAAGTCTTTCAAGTCTTCAAGAATTTAAAGCAGAGGCATGAAAAATACCTATCACTGTAAAAAAATACATCTCTTTACTCCAAATTTTCTGTTGTATTTTGACGAAATTTTTCTGTATGCCTTGAAAATATGCATTTTTCATTAATTATCCCACTAAAAAATTTAGATTTAATGAAATCCCCATTAAAGAAAATTTTATAAACAAGTATGTATGTTCAAGTAAAAATGTTTTGTGATCACTTTAAAATTGAAACCTATCTTCCGTCCGGTGGTGACGTCGCAATGGCATTGGGCTCTATAAAATGAGTTAAATGTTTTAATACTAATAGTATTGTTTAGTAGTTCATAGGAATTTTCAGTTTAAATGTCATAAAGGATGCTTCCTATAACTGAGCTAAAAGAAAGTCTGAAGTTTTTTCAAACATCAGAAAGTTTCTCTTTTTCGACAGAAAAAAGAGAAAAACGAATGTTTCCTTAAAGTACAGAAATTAACTGTTGCCGGTCAATTTCCGTTACTTGAAGAGATAATTTTTTACAGTGATAGCGTGTATCGCACAGACTTTAGGTGCAAGCGAAATAGGGTTGGAATTGAAGGCCAGAACAGTAGATGTCTCTTTTGCCAACTAAATTTCTATTTCTGTGCGTCTCGAAGAATAGCGATGTGACGTCACGTGGCTTCCATCAACCAATTGTTCCACTTCCCCCTTTTTGATACCGCTCTTCTTTTAATTAACGTCGCTTCTTCCCTTCTCTCTAAGTAGAGGTAGACAAGAATGAAGTTGAGTTGTAGCCCACATTGTTGTTATGTCATGCCTCGATGTCGGTGTGATGAAGGTTGAAGCAATGCGTTTCAGACCCTCCGTGGGGTCTGTCGTGACTCCTATGTGCTGAAATGTATGTGTTTAGGTCTCATTCTAAGGCATAGAGTGAATTAGGTTCGATTGAAAGCTACCTTCATCCCTCTGACAGAGGTTTCGGTAGTATGATGATCTAAGATCTCCTCCATTGTACCAACAAGAATTAGCTGGTTAAAAGTTTGTTAGTTTGTTTGGTACAGATATCCTAATACTTAAAAACTTAACTACAGCCAGACAATGCTATGAAAACTAGGTTTAAAATTCCTTAGATAGATCTTAAGAAAATTAAATACTGTTATAAGATAAATAAAATTAAATTCAAGAATAATTCTTGGCTATGAAGGTTTGGACTTGACTCTTTGATTAGGATAGAAGTGCTGGCCTTTATGGTTCCAAAAATTTTAGAATCCCCTGCTTTATAACAAAGATTGTTACATTATTTCATCCTTTATAATTAAGTACTTATTCATATGAGAAAAACTCAAGTTGTAATGTATAATAAGATTAATAAATTATCTAATCGCTATAAAACTTTTCCTAAATTAAACCTTAACCGCCTTTAAAAAACACTCTTTTGCATTTTTATCGCCTTTTAAAGAATGTTTATTTTGTAAAACAAAGTCTATAAATTCTTTACTTGGACTAAAAAGACTAAAGAATTCCAAGAAAAAGGATACGACATAAAAAAGGTTCACACGCACAAAAAGTCTGATCTAGAATACGTCTAGTTCCGCTTGAAGCTGAAAGCGAACCCTACCCACTTATCACCAAACAAAGTAACTCCCTTTAAACTACGAATAAATCTCCAACTTTCTCTACCTCAGTACCCTACCTTACCTGCAGCCAATATTCTTCTCACTGAGGAAAGACAGTAAAGCCCCCTGAAACGACACTTTCCGCAAGACTCGGTTTGGCTTGACGTTAAATGGAGACCCGATAAATAAGATCAGCCCCGAACGAGTGACCGCGTAAACAAGTCAGTGCGCGAAATTGCTCAGGTGGGCAGAGTCTGACGACCGCTGAGCCTCTTTTTTTGAGTGCATGGATGTGCTCTATGAGATTTGGCAAAAAATATTATTCTAATGTAAAGAAAAAATTCCACGAATATGTATAAAAAGTTTAAAGTGATTATATTTTATTAAAAGCATAATTTTGTTTCTTGATAAAGAAGTGGTGTTGTGTGTGTTTACATTAGACAAACAAAACTATAACTAATACAGTTAAACCTATTGCATTTAATTTCAGGACACATAACATTTTATGTTTACTGGTTGATCTATTAACTGAAAAATCTTGAAATAGTTAAAAATGGACTTCGAAACAAGTGGCTTTAAGGGTGGTTCAGAAATTATAACTTCAACTACTGCCTTAAGGTACTCGACTACCAGACTTTTACTAAAACGTTTTACAAATTTACACCTTGATGGTATTTATGCATGATGTCAGCAACGTCTTTGAGAGAACGTCTTGAAATAATTGGTACATCCTAATAAAAAAAAATCTATCATAACAGTAGTTAAATAACCAATTAAACTGCATCACCGGTTTAAATTTCAAAATTGTCATTAGAGGTTATAAAAATTGAAATGTGATAAATACTCGACTGTTTTCAATTAAGTCTATTCAAATGTGTATCCTCCAATTTAACCATCGTTATTTGAACAGCTATAAGACAGTTAGAAATAATTATTTCGATAGAAAATTTTTCAAACTTAATTTCAATGTATGAGAAAGAGAAAAGTTCACAAAGAACTTCAACATAAATACAAAACTGTTTTTGTTCTTACATCAGTTGACTTCCGATAATAATGTTAAATTTTTCAAAACCATAAGTGGAACACTTCAGGCTATCTCTATCGTCCACTAGAGGTAGGTGGATCAAGGATGAATCCAGAGGGTCTGCAGCCCCCTAAATTTAAACAACTCTTCCGATTTTACGTAGTAAAAACTTCTTCCTTAACTTAAAATTATATCTACTCATTTTCCTAAAAACGGTAATAATTAAGAATTTATGGTGATGCTTAAAAAGAAAACTTCGTTAACCCTTTTAAAATTTGAAAAGCAGTTGCATTAGAAACATTTTGGATCTCCGCACTCCCCATTACAAAATTCCTAAATTTTCTATAACGGCGGACCACCTTACAAGGCATCAAAGACATCAAAACAAAGCAAGTGGTGGTGTAATTAGTAAACGGCTCCATCTCTCCTTACAGATTGAGCTTAAGAAAGGCTGCGAATTAATGGGGGTAAGGTGCGTTAAATGCGGTGTAAAGCAGTGGTTGTAAGGGAACGTTAATGAGAAGAGGGTGGAGAGGGCTCAGTCACTTAATTGCGGAAATATTCAGCGCACGGGAAGTAATTATTTAGAGAGGGATGGGGGAATAAATCATCAAGGGGGACTGTTATTCAATTGTGCGGTAAATTTAAACACCTTTACTGTCATGTTCTCCGGTTACTTGATGAAGTTCTCTCCTGGCCTTGTTTTGACAATGGACTTGGTTGTCACTTAGCATCCGATGTTATGTTATTCCTCTAGTATAAAAAGATTTGTAATATTTCAAGTATGTTCTTCTTATATAAAATAGTTGGTCAAAATCTTTTAAATTCATTGTATTTTCGTAAGTTTTCTAAGTAAAAATATATCTTGGCACGATATTATTTCTGAAAGTTTTAATTTTTTTGTGTTACCCTATGTGGAAATTACCTTTTAGCATTTATTTTTGAACAGGTGGTTTTAGAATATCACGAGAATAATAAAATAGTATAGGTAATATAGCATATACGGATTTGGTATACCAGCAAAAATAATAAAACTTACAGTAATGACAATGAAAAGCACTATGGCCAGTATAAATATAGGTGGAAAAACTGGAGATACATTTAAGTTTAACAAAGGTGTTAAGCAAGGTCATTCGTTATCAGCTGTGCTGTTCAATATTGCCTTTCATTCTGCAATCATGTCAATTGATCAACGAGGAAATATATTTACCAAAACGACACAAATCTGTGCTTATGCAGATGATATCCTAATTATTGCAAGAACAAAAAATAGACTAATACAAACTGTTAAGGAACTTATGAATTGTGCAAGTGAAATAGGTCTAGAGGTGAATGAAACCAAAACAAAATTCATGACTATATCAACCTCTATAGAAAGAAGACAGATACAGAACCTAAAAGTAGATGATAAAATTTTCAAGGGTACCAACTCGTATACTTATCTTGGTAATGAAATAAACAATAAATGTTAAATCCATGAGAGTATAAACAAACAGATACAAAATGGAAATAAAGCAGTTTTTGCAAATAGTAGACTACTAAAAAGTAAATTATTATCTAGAAATTGTAAGGTGCAGATATATAAAACCCTAATAAGGCCAATCATAACATATGGTTCTGAAACCTGGGTGTTATCTAACAAAGATGAAAGAACATTTGAAAATAGAATAATGAGAAGAATCTTTGGAGCCATATACGAAAATAACACATGGAGGAAAAGGTACAACTATGAAATAGAAAGGCTGATTAAAGGGAAAAATATTATAAGATACATTAAAGCTATGAGAATACAGTGGATTGGACATGTGGAAAGAATGAAGGAAACTGACATGTGCAAAAAAAATTATGAGTGGAAAACTATATAGTAATAGGAAACGAGGAAGACCTAAACTAAGATGGCTGGACCAAGTTGAAGAAGACCTAAACAAAATGAAAATAAAAAATTGGAAAAGGAAATCAGGAGAGAGGGCAACGTGGCGTTCTATAGTAGAGAAGGCCAAAGCCCACCAGGGGCTGTAGAGCCGTGCAGAGAGAGATAGGTAATATAGGCTACAGTAAAACATAGGTAACATATAGGTTCATAGGCATAGGTAACAGGTAAAATAAATATGTATCTTATTTTTTGAAGGTCAAGAAAAAGGCCGCATAAAAGGTTGATTTTATGTGATTTAAAGTCCATTAAAACAGTTTCACTTTCACTGTTCATCCTGAATGATTCACTTACACAAATCGCTATTTTGTATAGAATTTTTTATAATTCTTTTAACCGTTTAGCTTATTTATTTACAATCAATCAAATCAAATAGAACAAGAAAAAATATCTATATCACCTGGGATTGCAACGATACATGTAGGTGAACATGCATAGATATAATTACAAAAACTGAAACGTGAGGAAGTTATAAACTTAAGTTACAGGGACAATATAAATATAAATAGACTAGCTGATATGCCCGGCCTTGCACGGGTGGAGTGTATCAATTTATTTTTTTAAAGTTTTCTCAAGTTACATGTCTAATTTTCTGTAACCGTAATTACCAATCATCCCGGTATTCCCGGTAGTTTTTCATATCGAGGTGTTCCCAGTATTTTTTCATATCTTGGTTCTCCCGGTAATTTTTCACATCCCGATGTTCCCGGTAATTTTTCACATCTCGATGTACCCGGTATTTTTTCACATCCCGGTGTTCCCGGTATTTTTTTATATCCCAGTGTTCCCGGTTACTTTTTCATATCCCGGTGCCTTTTTCATATCCCGGTGCCTTTTTCATATCCCGGTGTTCCCGGTGCCTTTTCCCTCCGGTTCCAACTGTGTAAATCTAACCTAACCCATCCAGTTCCCGTGTTGCACATTTAATTACGACAGTTACCAAATTATCCATTCTAAGTGAAAAAAAATCAATTAAAATTATTACAGACATTTGAAATCCCAAAATTTGTAAATACCCCCTGTTTAAATTGAAAAAAAATCCCACTAAACTACCCCAAGGAAACACATTATAAGGTTAAATAACAATGGACTCTAACCGTCTGACGTCACACGGAACCAACACGTGACCTACTGAGCTTGCGATTGGTTACCACAGATACTACACTAGTAGATCTACTAGTGCAGTATCTGTGGTAACCAATGGACTCTAACCGTCTGACGTCACACGGAACCAACACGTGACCTACTGAGCTTGCGATTGGTTACCACAGATACTACACTAGTAGATCTACTAGTGTAGTATCTGTGGTAACCAATTGCAAGCTCAGTTGTAGGTCACGTGTTGGTTCCGTGAAGTCTCGAACCAGATAGGCGGTTAGAGTCCATTGATCTAGTGTTTCTATCATCAACTTTCTAAAAAAAAACCTGCATTATGCAAACTTTACTTTCATTATTACTTTAACCAGTCTAATGGACTCTAACCGCCTATCTGGTTCGAGACTTCAAGGAACCAACACGTGACCTACAACTGAGCTTGCAATTGGTTACCACAGATACTTTACTAGTAGATCTACTAGTGTAGTATCTGTGTAACCAATGGACTCTAACCGTCTGACGTCACACGGAACCAACACGTGACCTACTGAGCTAGCAATGGACTCTAACCGTCTGACGTCACACGGAACCAACACGTGACCTACTGAGCTTGCGATTGGTTATCACAGATACTACACTAGTAGATCTACTAGTGTAGTATCTGTGGTAACCAATTGCAAGCTCAGTTGTAGGTCACGTGTTGGTTCCGTGAAGTCTCGAACCAGATAGGCGGTTAGAGTCCATTGGTTACCACAGATACTACACTAGTAGATCTACTAGTGTAGTATCTGTGGTAACCAATTGCAAGCTCAGTTGTAGGTCACGTGTTGGTTCCGTGAAGTCTCGAACCAGATAGGCGGTTAGAGTCCATTGATCTAGTGTTTCTATCATCAACTTTCTAAAAAAAAACCTGCATTATGCAAACTTTACTTTCATTATTACTTTAACCAGTCTAATGGACTCTAACCGCCTATCTGGTTCGAGACTTCAAGGAACCAACACGTGACCTACAACTGAGCTTGCAATTGGTTACCACAGATACTTTACTAGTAGATCTACTAGTGTAGTATCTGTGTAACCAATGGACTCTAACCGTCTGACGTCACACGGAACCAACACGTGACCTACTGAGCTAGCAATGGACTCTAACCGTCTGACGTCACACGGAACCAACACGTGACCTACTGAGCTTGCGATTGGTTACCACAGATACTACACTAGTAGATCTACTAGTGTAGTATCTGTGGTAACCAATCGCAAGCTCAGTTGTAGGTCACGTGTTGGTTCCGTGAAGTCTCGAACCAGATAGGCGGTTAGAGTCCATTGGTTACCACAGATACTACACTAGTAGATCTACTAGTGTAGTATCTGTGGTAACCAATTGCAAGCTCAGTTGTAGGTCACGTGTTGGTTCCGTGAAGTCTCGAACCAGATAGGCGGTTAGAGTCCATTGCAAGCTCAGTAGGTCACGTGTTGGTTCCGTGTGACGTCAGACGGTTAGAGTCCATTCTTAAAAATTTCTGTTTCAACTTAAAGTTTCATGGAAAATGAAGTTTTTAATAATAAAATACTATTAAAAAGTTTTTTGTAAGGACAGTTTCCAATTTTTTAAATTATTAATAACTTTTTTATAACAATTTTAGCCAAGTTTTATCTTTAAATACTTTGTTTTATGCGTAAAATTGTTTTTGTTGTATTATTTGCAACAATGCGAGTGAAACAGATCTTCTTCAGTGGAGAAGCAAGGGGATTTTTGAAAAAAGGCCCAAAAGGGGGTGAAGGGGTGGTTTTAGGAATTTGAAACTGGTGCCATTACCTTTCCCCCGTTTGGATACGTATGTGTACCAAGTTTGGTTCGATTCGGACGGGTAGTTTCGGTGTAATTGTGCCACATATGATCCGTACCCAGCCACCCACCCACCCACCCAGGCACACCTTGATTATATATATGGAGATAAAAAAATTGAAGTCTGAGTAAAGAGTGAAACCCCAAATTAAACTTTTCACGTTGTGTGACTTTGTTGTGTAATATCAAAAGTGATAAGTATGATTAAGCCTTTAGTCTCTATTTCTCATATTTTCTGATAGTGAATCATATTACTTATGTTCTACGATTAAAAGAATTAAAAATGTAAAGTTGTACAGCAGATTATTCAATGCATGTAAAAAATTTAGAAGCTTAAAATTTTCCATTCCTTTAATATTTAAATAAGGACCCTCAATGCATGGATTAACTGTCCTTTATCCCTTTTAGAAAAGGAAGAACAGTTTCAATCATGTTATAGTTGTTGTTTTCCAAACAACATCCTTTATTTACCCCCTTACTCTCAACCCAGAATATAATACTCCTCAATGAGCATTCCATCGATGACAGGACAACCCACACAACTGAAATGTTTGAGATACCCGCAGTTAAATGCTAATGAGGCAATGAAGTGGACATATGGCTACTTTGGGTATTCCCACCAATTAGGGGGTATGCGGGTGCATGATGAGATAACGGCTTATTCCCTAAATCCGAGATTTCACAGATATAGCATTGCTTTGACTTTATTCCAATTCAACTAACTGATTTCTGCAAAATAGTTAATATATAGTTTTCACCCTTAAAGTTAAAAATCCATTAGAAAAACTAAATGTAAATCGCTCGCAACAGATCATATAAGTAACATCACTGTAAAAAGTATAATCCTAAAAAACATAAAATATCTGGCAGAAAAGTGGTCCTAAAGAATTTCACAGAAAAAGCTGCCAGAATATTCCTGTATACATGAAACGTAAAAAACATGAAACTTATAAAATACAGAAATAAAATTGTAACAAATTAAACCAAATTAAATACGACCATAATTTGAACAAGCTAGATAGTGAAGAATGGAAGCGGTGTCTTCCATGGTCGTTCCGTCACTCCTTTCTAAGGATAATTTATCGCCATTTTGTAAACTTGATATAAAAATAAAAGATATTTTCTAAAGTATTTTTAATCTCTCTATAAATTGAAATAGAATTCACCCCCTCCTCACATAAAACTTTTCAAAATTCTTTCTTCAAAAAGTCTATGTAATTGGAAGGGATTTTCAGCTTTAATAGAAGAAATAAAAAATCGCTTTTGCTACAGTGCGGCATTTCAATGGTGCTTTGGACGAGTTTTACGATTCATGGCTACTCCCGATCGTTTCTCTTTCGGACATGTCGTGTTTGTCCCCTCTGGAATCGATACCCGAGGGACGATAGATCATGTCACGAGAGAGGAGGAAGCTATCTCCACACGGCTCAGAAGAATGTTCCCCCAACCCCTCGCTCTGAATTTTTGAGGAACCTCTTCCACTGGACGTAGAGCTTGGAAGAGGAATTCATGGTAATGGAGGTAGGGTGCTGAATATGTTCGTAACCCTGAGTGCACATGCACAGTTAAGAAGGTGGAAAACTGGGAGTATTTGAAGGTTCAGTTCATTTTGGTGATGTAAATACTGTGGGTTCTACAAAAAGGGATTTTTTTTAGTTTTGCAATTTGGAGGTGCTTTTTTTAGAAAAACATATTCAGCACATCAGCAAGTGGGTGCACAGCAGCAGGGGTGAAAGCAAAAATTTATCTTGTTCCCCGATGTGTTTTGCATTAAAAAGACACAGCAGAAAAGTTTTGTTTTACAGAATTTATTTAATCCACAACAAAAAATACAATACTTATTGCTCACCAATTAATGAATGCAATTAACTTTAATCGAAATATAAATTACTCTACATGAATTGAAATATATTAATTTTAATAATGTATTTTAATTAACTTTGTATGTTTGCTTATTATTCAATGAGCCGTATCTAACAGTTGGTTTATCTTTTGGTTTTATAGGAAGAATATCTTAGAGATATTTTTTGGTGACTTAAAACTCATTTTATTTTTATTCAGCTTACTACAAAATAGTAGGATAACTTCCTTCATTCAATTAAAATTTTTCTATTTACTTCAAATAGTATATGAACGCATTCAATGTAAATTCAAAATAGCAACGAGTCCTTGACAAGTCTGAAGCTAAGACATGTTTCTTACTTTTAATTTACTAAGCGACATTTTATTTATGACGAAGTAGATTTTCATGAACAGTTTGAATTAACTTTACCTACTTAATAAAATATAAAAATTAATTGGAAAAGTTTTCCCACAGCAATCTAAATGTTAATTAGAAAATAAGTTAATTGTCATCTTATCACAAACTCCTACAATTCCCACAAGTAAATTTTTGACTTATTATGATAGGAATAAAATAACAACATTTGAGAAACATAGATACTATATTTCATTCCTTAACTGCTTATATTAGATACAGTCCGTCATTTTATCAACAGATTTTATAAAATTGCAAAACGAAATTACTCGCTTTTTTCCCCATTTAGGATGTATTTGTTATACTCAAGGAAAAAATCCCATCTCACCAACAACAAATTCCCTCTTGCATATACAAAGTACCGTTCTCCCAACATGAACCCACCTCAACAAGGTAAGAAAAGAACGAAATTTCTCACAAGCACCGCCTCTATAATTCCATTTCAACCAAACAATCCCCCTCCCCAAAATATTTAATTCCAAAAATAGAATCCCCACCAGGCATAAAAAGGCGGTTCGGAAGAGATTCTCACTCAGGCCCGGCCTAGGCCATAATGCCTCCGAATCCTTTACGACCCCTCGTGTGCCTATTCCGGGGGGGTCGGCCGAACGATGTTTTTATTTATGAAGGGGGGGATGGCGGATGAATATCGTTCGGAGCATTGTTCCGTGAGGGGATCCACGTGGGTTTGATGTCTCGTAAAAGAACCATTAGAAGTGGAAAATGGGAAAAACATGGTTGGGGTGATCGCGGGGTTTCTATATGGATTAACATTTTAGTGAAGAGTGACGTAAAATTGCACTCAACAACGGTATTGATTGAGAGGAGTGATACAATATTCTGTGGAGTTTTTATAACCTTAAATGGTCTTTGAGTTATTGAACGAGTAAAAATGTGCTTCCCTGCATTATATGGAAATTTGGCAAATAAGACTGACTTTTCACACTAATTTATGCATAGTTTGTGGATGATTTTTCTCCAATTTTCTTTAAAACTTAATTTTCTCGTATTTTCTTTATGGACTACGTATAAGCTTATTAATTGGTTTATAATTTTATTTCCACATAAAATAAGCATTATTTTGTTATCTTTTAAACACTGTGGGTTTATGAATGTGGTGTTCGTGGATCTAATGAGATTATGTACGTGTATTAAGTTTTTTTTTTTTTTTTTTTTTGACCTGCCAATTGAGGTTCTTGCAGCAACAAGGAGCTAACTCCAATGAAAAGCTGCTAGAGTTGGCTCATTGTTATTGCAAGCACCTCAAATGCTTACTATAAATTTAGTTATAAATATCATATAATTATTTAGTCTTCTTAGATTCCGAACTCCTTTATTTTGTCATGGTATGAAAGGGAGAAGTAAATTTCAAAACTGTTAATTAGAACGGACATGTAAATACAAATAGAAATTTAACAAAAACTCTTGTTGAATAATTCTTCCACACACACAGCTCATTCAGTTTATGAACCCTCAATATATCTAACAAACTGATTCTACTCCATCTATACTGCATCTTTACCTAGCCCATAAACTGCATCAGTACTTTAAGAATGGATTATTTTAATAACAGAATCGTAAGGGCCAATAATCTAGTGGTAATAATACTCTCTACTATTTAACTTTAGATTGAGAATTTCCAATTTATTTCCAACGCATTTTTCTAAAAAACCTTTAAGCCCTGTGAGTGAATATGATAAGGAACTTTTATTTCTATTTTCTTTTCACGAACGAAACTCCTTTTAAAAGTAAAGTGACATTTCAGAAACTAGGTAAAGGATTTTCAACTTTACTTCATTCCAGTTTCATGAGCATGCAACGCAGAAACTACTCATCTGAGAGTAACTAAATTATAAAGGCTCATCCATCATTTTGATCCGAGTTTCTCTCATAAACACGACCTAAAATTCTTGGGAAAAAATATCCTCCGAGTAAGCGTATTAGACTTCTTTGGAATACCAGCTATAGGAAAGACTGGAAGGGTAATTTTTTTAAAATATATATGTAGACTTTTAAATCAACCTTCTTTTGAGCCTTTAACCCTTTCAGACCTATAGCCCTCCAGTCAGGCAGCTAGGTCTTTGAGCCCTGAGCTAAAATTCCGCGTCATTTTCTAGAATGGACTCGTCCAGGCTGCTCTGTTTACCTACCGCCACTTGTGAGGACCCCGGGGGGTGGGGGAACTGTCCGAATGATTTATGACCGGGGAGGGACGGATTGGGAAGAAACCAGAGGGTTTCCGGTGTCTTGGGTGATATACACATTTTCTTTACTGTTGGTGGCAGAAAAAAAGTAACGATAATTTTAAAATCTACAGAAAATTTCAGCATAATTTCATGCGTTATTCATGATAAAACTCATGTTAGTTCGGGAAATATAAGTACTACTTAGAAATAAAGGTTTTCAGAGTGCAAAAACAAATAAAATATTTTGTTTTCAAAATTAGTAGGCACTAGGTAAAATTTTTGCTTTACTGCTCGAAATTTTATTTACGACGGCATGTATCTGCGGTTTAGTGGTTATCATTGTAGCACAATTAATTGACAATAAAAGTTCTTATACTAAAATTTCAAATTAACCGACCTCTATTTTGTATTTATTTAGGAGCATACAGTTGAAATGGTTTATGAAAACTATCCACTAATGCCCACTAAGCCTTGTTGGTTTGAACTTCCGAACAAAACCCTATGTCACTATAACTTCGATAGAAAAATAACAGGTTGAGTAGCACATGTGATAGAAACAGCAGATTGGATGATAGTAAAACAAACAAAGTTAAGACTATTGGTTGAAACTCTATGACGTATGTTTACATGTACACAAAGGTAAAATTCGCAACGCTTAGTAATTGACAGGGGTTGTAAAGATGTCAGCAGGACATCAGGTGCAAGACTATTTTGAATGGAACGTTCAGGGAATCTTTCAAACGTTCAGGGAAAAAAAAGCCCCATGGTGAAATTTTCCCACGCTCAAGGCGGCCTACTAAAAGAATACAAACTTCCAGCGGAATTCACTCTGACCCAGACCCCTCCCTTCTTTTTTCTCTCTCACAAGTAACAATACCGTTTCTTGGAAAAATGCTCCCCACAGTGTCCCAGGGATTGCAAAATCTATTCAAATGTCTGATGTTTTTGTTATGATACTGTTTGAAAAGTATTGAAACAACACGTTGAAAAATTTAGGGTCCTTATAGCTATGGTTTTAAAAAGGTTTATAATGTTTTTTTTCTGTGGTTAAACATTATGAATTCCATATTTTATCCCTTTTTCCCAAGACTCGTTTCTAAGTCTAGAGTCTAGTAATTGGCGTCCAAGCTTTTCTTTGACATAACATTTAGAAAATATTCAAAATAAGCGCTATGACACAAAGCAACTCAAAGTTAGCTACTTAATTTTACCTACAAATCCAAAAACATTTTCGTGAATATTGTAACCAAGTGGGCTATAAAACACTTCTTTTTTGTATAAATATTTTAAATTTGGGTTCTTTAATAAAAGTAAATTTTAAAAAGTACTATTCACAGATACACCATACAATTTCAAAAGTAATTTTACCCCCTTTATTTTTTATTTCAGACACATTTTACGACTGAAAGAATTTTATACCAAGTTTCATTTTTAACTTTCGTGCATATGTATTCAGAAAGAAAATTTTTAAAGATATTTTTGGAATTTTACCTCTAATTTACAGTGTAAAACCTAAACGAAAAAACTCAGCAAAATTTGAGATGGGTCGTTTTGATTATCTAATTTTTTTATATGAAATTATTTTTATTGATAAATAAAAACTGAAAGATGTTAATCATTTGAAATTTAGTTAACCTCATATTTCACAGCATATTTTTGAAAGAAATAAACAAAAGATATAGACAGAAATATAAATATGCTTCTATATATACGAGGGTAGTTTGAAAAGTTCTCGGCCTGACTATGAAAATGACAACTTATGGTTTCAAAAACGGTTTATTTTTCAACATTGCCTCCTTATAAGCTGCCTCACTTCTTAGAACGACAGCCCTGTCTTAATTTTCGTTCTTTTGGGGGTTGTTCTAGATTTTCGTGAAAAAACCTATTCATCTCACAGTTACTTCTTAATTCGAAGAAAAACGGTGACCAAAGAGAAAATTTTTCACTTTGGAGGAGAGATGGAAGTTTGAAGATACCAAATCTGGGTAATAGGATAGGTGCTTTTAAAATTTTTAAGCCAAATCCCTCTGTTTTCCCACCGCAAAAAAAACGTTTGCTAACAGAAGCACTGTTCTAATGAAAAATGGCATTTTAATCTGCTAAATGGGTCTTTTTTCTCGGGTATTCTCATCAACAGTTTAGATAAATATTCTGCTTTTATATTCATACCCTTCTCATTGAAATCCATTGACAAAATTTCCCTGAAACCCCAGAATTCTTACGTCATGAATTTTCCTGCCGATAGCACGTTTTGGTGCTAAAAAACTGACTTTTATCCATTGCATTGATTATTATTTTACTTAAAAGTTCTAAGTTATGTCTATTTCTGCATATGGACGTAAAAAAACGCTTTTATTTTGTGTAAATCGCGTCAAAAATCGCAATGAAGTCGTCATTTCAATGCATTTTTGAGCCACAATTTGGATTCGCGGCACCCATCTTGTCCAGCTTGGTTTCACGCGCAATTCCTCGTGCAAAAAATTACTTTTGCACTCCTTTGAAATCCCTAGACTATTAGAAAGGTCCCCACCTTCTTTCATCATTATTCTAAAATCATAGAGGGCACTTTTGGACGATTTTCGGTATGGCGGCTCTTTTTGAACGTTTTTCACATGGTTCTTTAAGAACACTCTTGCAACCATGTTAAAGCTTCAACTCTAATTCTTTCACGGGGAAAACAAAGGTAAAGAGTCTCCTTACACATTTACGATCGTAGAATTAATTTCATTTGGTGATATCCCTTCTTTTAAAAAGAATTTTATAACAGCTCGATACTCTCTTTTCTCCATTATTTAAAATAAGCTCACCTTAACTCATTCGAAAAATTCCCGACAGCAGAATTCTGATCAGAACAACCCAAAAATTTAATTAGGCTCATTTGAAGAGTTGTTCTAACAGGAGAAAAAAATTCGCGCGAATTAGAGCGCGTGTTCTGGGTGAGGCCGAGAACTTTTCAAACTACCCTCGTATATGCTGCTCTTTTTTTAAATATCCTTAAGTGTTTTATTTCATTATGCGTATTTACTTATTCATGAAAAGCTAGACTAATCACAGATACAAACAATTGTTTGGGTAATTTAACTCAGTAAAATTACATTACTGAGCTTTTCATACAACAAAGTTCTAATTTCGATATAAATCTGTAAAACTTGAAAAATTCCATGTTCGAACATCAAGGCAAGGGTCTAAGAATTTTAATAAAAAAGACCTTAATTTTGAAATTTGCACTGAGTACACAGTTCAATTAACAGGCAACACCTGTGCTCTGATGGACTCGAGCCCCCGATGTTCTCCCCAAGCGTGGACAATCGGACAATGAGACTCGTACATCACCCGTGACAGGAGAAACCTCCCCCTGTTTAGACACGCTTGAATGCACACTCCAACTACCCGTCCCCTCAGGTCGCCCCAAAAACCGCCCGAGCCGGTCTCAACTGGAGTGAAAAGTTTGGGACGCCTTAGGTTCGTAAGGGTTAATAAACTTGATTAATAAAGACAATGTGTTCATGAAACACTGAAGGGTATGTTTCACTCTAACAGCATGAGATAAAAGTTGATTTCTCTTTATGGAGTTAGTCACTAGTTTTTGGAAGAAACCACCAATGTGTAACATAAATATTTTCTTGCATAAACACCAGAAAATTTACAGAGTAGAATGTAAGTATACTCTTTAAATAAATAATATCAGTGTCTATTATTGATTGGACAATAAGCTAAAAACAAATAATTACATAATTTTCTAATTTGGAAATACAAAATATGGAATTATTGGCCGTTATTCTGCTAACGTAAAAACTGGTTTTATTACTAGATTTTATTTGGCAATTTTACTATAAAGAGTTAAAAACAGTTTTATAAAATTAATGTTGAAAGATTATAAATTTTTTAAAATTCATAATTAAAATCTATAGAAGTGGTGTTTTGTAACCACATCACAAGAGTTCACCGGTAAAAACCTTCGTGTTTTCTTACAGCAGACTACTCTGCTGAACAAGTGGTACTTTCCCGAGAATGCCTCCGAGTCTGTTTATTATGGAAACATCAAGAAAATGATTTATGCGCTACTTTGTGACGTTACTAGACACAGAGAAATACAAACAAACCCCCAGAGACTCTCGAGTACGAGAGAATACAAAGGAAATAAACACCCAGACCAGAGAATATTTTTAGGTGTTTTCTTTATAGAACGAGGATCGGCAAATTAGTTCTTTTTTCTTAGGTCTTAAGATAAATCGACTATGACTTAGGTTCTCAAAATGTTTGGACAACGTTTAGCCTTGTTGGTTAAGCTTATGCTATTTAGGTAGTTGAGAATACTTTTGACAGACTTGGGCTTAAATTTAATCTTGAATAGTTGAACCATTATTTGTTAATAATATACAGTGAAAATTAATCGATGTTTTTTTATTAATGCAAGTTTATAAAGAATTTGTAACAATAGTTCAATCACCAATATCTGCATATAATCACCCTAAGGGATATTCTAAGAAAATTAATGCTGATAATAATCAATATGAAAGGTTCAAAATAGTAAAGGATATATTACTAAAGTACGTATTTTTAATGAACTATTTCACTTGAAATTATTAAAAGAAAAAGCGAAGATTTTTAAAATGCCAATTTTCAAAAATCCTCGAAAACAAAGTTAGTGTGGGTGATGACACTATAAGTGACAATATTTACGAAGTGGGTTGGTGAACTTCACAAGTTTTTTAATAAGTGTATTCTTAATGAAAAGTTCTATTTTCCCTTGGCTTCCAAATATTCAGTGTCAGGAATATATCATTCCCTCTAACAAAATATTTTTGAATTTATTACTAAAATTTTTAAAATTGTTATTCAAATTTTTATTTAATCTAGTACGCATAGTAAACTTTTCGCACATCGTCCCTTTTACATCCCTTGGTTTCCCCCCACTCAAATATGAGCTTATCTTAGAAAAGAAATGCTAGTCTGTAAACTATTTTCAAGTATACTTACTCCTACTCTTAAGTCTCAATGCCAGGAACGAAACTTAATTCAACCGTTTTTCAAAAAAGCTTTTTCCTAAACAAACAACGCTTTACGCATTATGTTTTGCAAACTTAAGAACTCTTAAATCTTACTGAAGATGGAGAGTAAGTATCTTTATAAATACCGCCTTTCTAGATTTCTAGGCCTGATTCTTTCTTTTTTCTAGTTGCGCTAGTTATATTTTTCTTTTTCGCCATTTATCGGTTTTAGATATATCTTTCACGAAGTAGAAATTCATTTTCAAATTGAAATTAAAAGTTTGTTAGAAATCCAACTGCAATTAGAAAATCAGAGACATAAAAAAGAGTGTTGAAGGGAAACTAAAATAAACTACTATTTACAAGCATAAACAATGTTCCTTAGTATGGGTGTGGGCATTAAAGGAACCCTTACATACTTCCAGTAAAGTCTGTACATATTTTTAAACACAAAGCGTATTAGCTTGAAAATTATGTTTTCTATACTCTTGGAATCTTTACAAAATAATTAATTATAAAACATCAGGGTTTTTTTGTCAAACTATTGGTAATGCATCGAATTCTTCCTAAAATGCGAGAAATTTTCTCTTTTCCTTAAAACTTAATTATAAATTTTAATAACTGGGGAAATCATACAATCAAGTTCATCATAAAACTAATTTTTGTTATCAATTAAAGAATGTTTTAAAGAAAATAGACATTTTCATTTTCTGTAATGTTTCATTAAAATTTATAATGAAGTAAAAATAAGGTGAAAGTCAGGTCTTTTCAAATAAACGCTAATTATATAAAGGAATGTAGATAGTAAAAAAAACTAATAATTAAAAGAGAATATTTAATTTTGAATAATTAATTTTAAAAAAAAAACGTGACTTCGTAATTTAAATTTTGAAAGAACGAACTTATTACAGAAGTTTGTTTAAATGTTTGTATGATAAGCAGGTATAAAAATTCAATATTTTAAGATATTCCTAATTAAAAATTTCTTTGTATTCGTTATTTAATTTTTATTTTTTAAAATGTCACATGCAAAATAGTTCACTGGCAATTTAATTTTAAAGCATAGGTAAATCAGTATTTTACTTTTAAAATATTGTTATTACTATTTATTAACGTGTATTATAACCTTTTGAACACCTTGTATAATATTTTCCTTGAATTCATAAAACATTTTAGGAGAACATTGAAAAATTCACAATAAAAAACTGTTTTTAATTGTTATTAAAACTGTGACTGTGTATTTTCAAAACTGTGATTAAGTGAAATATTAGCTGAAAAATGTTACCATACAACTTCTTAAATTTCATCGAATATTACACAGATTAGTCCTTACGGCTATATTTTATATTGAGCATAGTTTATTGATGGTCCCTTATACACTACTTACTTTAACATCGTTACACAGACTACAACATAATAGTGTTATGGAAGTCAAATCGATGCAGTTAGGGAATTCAGCAGACCTAAGCCTTTTGGGGTTTCCCCAGCCTGTCATAAATACAGAACGGTGACATCGTGTTAAAAATGGAGATTTATCGGGTTAAGCGTTTTTTGGATCAATCTGCAGAATCCATTAAGTCCTCGATATTTTTCAGCCAGAGGGTGAAAAGGAAAAACAAAACGTCAGTCTAATGCGATTTCCGTTTGAGTTTTTTCTCCGAAGTTTTCAAAATACGGAAAATTCATCATAGTTGCCGGAGGATTTTCTCGAAGAGTTCGGGTTTTCCCCCTAGAAAAAGATGTTTACTTGAAGAAAATGCTGGGGAAGTAATTTAAAATAAAATATCTCTAAATATATAGTATTTAGTTTGGTTTTAAAGTTTTTGTACCCAGGAATTCTGGTAAATCAAATTCATAGTCAACTTAATAAAATATTTATTTCTTCAAGAAGTAGTTTTTGGTCTGTAACTTGGATTTAAAATTATAACCAAACATCTAAATAATAAATTAGAGAATTATACGGATTTTTTTACTTAACATTTGAAGAAGGTAAAACACATTGTGGCAAGTGCGAGGTGCGAGCCACAGGTAGATACCGATCCGAAGGTCATACGACTCAAAAGTATACTCCAGAGTTATAATCGCTTCAGTCGGTATTTATAACCCATTTGAATTAACGACTCAAAAGTATACTCCAGAGTTATAATCGCTTCAGTCGATATTTATAACCCATTTGAATTATCTGACTCTTATAGTGGTGAGTAAGCTCGCCACAACATCAATCAAGTATATGTTTAAACACAACATTAAAAGTAACATTTTTTTGGTTTTTTGCTAACAATTTTCAAGTCTCATTCTCATAACTACAAGTAATTGTCAACAAATTAATATCAATAAATTGTTTGATATATTAATTTGTTGATAGTTACTTGTAGTTATGAGAATGAAACTTGAAAATTTGAAATTATAAGTTTCTTGTCACTGTCTAAGTTAAGATTGAAGATGTTAAAATTTAGAAATTCTTAAAAAAACAAGCAATGAAACCAAATAAGGACAGGTTCCTTTTTTTACTAATTTTGTATGAAAAAGTAAATTTTTGCAAGTATCTCACTAAATGTTACATACTACCCATGCAATAAATCATAAAATATCTGATACAAAAGCACACTTATATTATTGAAATTACTTTCTTTTCTCTTTTACTTAACCAATATTACCCTTGAGAACTATAATGAAAAAATATGAAAGACAAAATATGAAAGACTTTAAAATGTTAATCATAAAAAATAGCATAGTAAAAAATTAAATCAAGGGTAGGAAAAATGTATCAGAATAGTGATTCTAAACTGAAACAAAGAACTTACTTAAAAAATTATTAAATTTAAATACTTAAAAAATGAATTTAATTTTCATTTATTTTTTCGGAATTTTCTTCGTTTCGATTGTACAATATTTGTTTTTTCTTCATGTTTTTATGCAACACGCATTCGCATTCGAAATTTACCAATGAATTCCCGCCAGTTCTGTTTACTTAGAACTATTGAAAAAAAACCACTGAGAATATGGTCACGTAATATCTTTGAAGCATTAACAATAAAAACACAGAGAAACCACTTCTACTCTGAAAGTCAATCCGATTACCATAAAAGAGTGGAACAAAAAACAAGCACAGCATGGACTCCAACTCGATTTATCGAATCCCTTAACAACCAGCCAAAGCGTTGGTTTCTTTCATGTAGGAATTATTCAAAAACCCGCGTTTCTGTGATAGCAATCACTAGGGACTTTAAAAATAAATGACAACACAAACACATATTGGCATAAGAAAAAGAGTGAAGTACAAAAGAGACCCACTTAATCACATTAACCTGGAATGGTGAGACGACCTATCATCAATCCGGTCTCCAAAGCAACGAATAATTTGCATTAAACAATCGCAATATCAAAGCTCACGTCACCATGGGTCATCCTAAGTTTTGTTAGTCTATTTGTAAGGGGTCATCCATTTATTTCGTAAGGTGTTTTTTTCCGAGATTTACACTCCCCTTTCCTCCCTATTTTTATCATATCTTTGATATTTTCATTTATTTTGCTTTAAGAAACACTACAGTTAGTTCTATTCTCCTATAAAATAATGAAAATTAACTAGTTAAATATAATAATTAATTTTTATTATTTTTAGTAATTTTATAAATGTTAATTTCGAATTAAAATAAAATTATTAATTACAAATATAAAAAGAGGAATCTGTCTATTCTTTTCTCTTGAATTGGACAAATAAGTTAATGAAAAGAATTGACAAAATAAATTTGGGGTTCTTTGTCTTTCTAATTTGAATCACGATTTAGATATCTTTATTGATACGTTCAATTTAACTTATTTAACGAAGTTTTTATCATAATTTTATTTATAAATCTGATATTTTATTTCAAATATTAAAAATTATTTTTCCTATAAAAATATTGAAAAGGAAAAGTATCCTTAAATTAAAAGTTGAAGACGTATAATTTCACTGAACCCTCTTCAAGGACCATATCCAAATGGGATACTGGTTTCAACTCCCTTTCCCAAAATTTTGACAATGTACTGTTTTTTTACAAGAAAATTTCGTTACTTAAATGAACAGTCCAAGTGTCACCCAAAGGGTCCCATATCTTATCATTACTTTTAAGGTGCAAATAACAATGAAAATTTTATGGGGGTGGACCCCTAGACCCCATTTTTGTCTTCAACTCAGACTTACACTCAAAATAATGACATTAAATACAGTAAAATTCAAATACTACCTATAAATTCTCCAACTAACTACATTTTATCTACAATGTAGAAATAACTTTCGGGTAAAACCCCTTCAAAAGTCTAGCTACGGACATCTCCCCTTTAGTAAGATTTTGATGGACCACTGCCCCATTTAAAGCTGGTAAAATTAATGAACGGCCCCTCACGTCACCACGGGTGATTCTAAGTTTTTTATCGCTTTTGTTTAGCCTCTTCGCAAACAAAATCATCTGATTATATCCACTTCCCTTGACAGATAGAAATTCCCTTCTCCTGGGGCGCAGAAAGGTTATGCATCGGAATTGGATTCCATATCAAAACAAATGGATCTTTTGATTTTCTCTGCTTCCCATGGAGATTAATCATGGAAATCGAGGACTATTCACTTGGGTTGCGTTACATTGAACAATCATCATCGATCATTCTTCCTAAAGAGTTGGTCGTTTTAGTGCCGATTTGTTTTGTTATTTTTGAGAGATACTTGAATTGAAGTTCAAGGGCTTTTAACGCACAAAATGATGTATGCTAATGAATTCAGATGAATACGTTTTAATAGAATTGAGAGATAATAATTGTATTGTGAGGGGTTTTTTTAGGAGCTGCGAATAATAAGGGACTTCTTCTTAACCTTGGGCAAAGGGTAAACTATTATTTTTTTTAAACAATTTAACTAAAGGATCAAAAGTGTTTTGAAACATTTTTTGGTTCAAAATCGATGCAGCTTACTAAATTTTCCACTGTAAATAGAAACTGAACACAAAAAATAATAATCACACCGTATAATGTACTAAAATTTTAGATTTTATTAGACTAGCGTAACCTTTAAAGCTGTCATTGTAAATGGCATAAACGTATAATAGTGCTTGAAACTTTTATAGTTGGTCAGAAGTAAATTTTTATGTTGTGATAGTAACAAAAATTACACTTGTTGGTATCTTTTAAAAAATTCGCTTCATATCGTCCAAATGTTAAGGAGCTAAAATTTTAACTCCTCAATGCCAGTTTGGAATATTTCCCCTATTTATTTTTGAAATGGCCGATCAAACACTTCTTTTAAAATCTTCAAAAAAATCTTTAAAACAATCGAATAACAACTTATAATTATAAGTTCAAATAAAGTTTTAATATTGTTTAAGAAATCGAAAATTAATTCGATTATATTCCCAACAATATTTATCATAACAATTTGACACATCTTAACCTTGCCCGCATAAAACCCTTCTAACTTCTTTCGAGGCAAAGTAATTATTAAATAATTATCAACAAAAAATTCTGCATTCTGTCAAAAACCCTGAATTAATGACCAATTTACTAAACTAATTCATTGCATCTAAAACTAATGTCATTGTTTTCAAACTCCTATTAAATGCCCTAGACGGTATTTTCAATCCTAAAAATATCCTTTATTACTCTGCAGGGACCCATAAAAAGTTTATGGAATGAAGAAACAGGCTTTGATAACAGTGAAACAAAATGGTTTTAAAGCACTTGTTCTCCTATTAAAGCTTATTTCAGTTCAATTTTCCTTCATTAAAGTTGCAGACAAGGCTGAAGTCATTTTATCTGACGCACAATAAATAAAATACTTCATTACTCAATTTTTAATTGTCTTTTTTCGTAAAACTGACGTTATTCCCCATGGCATACCAAGCCTTGTGAATAAAAGTAAGGTTGAATATTTCTTTTTCAAATTTCTATATCTAAAATAAGCTTAATACCCTAAACTCCCCCAACATTTTTAGGAACGTTATAATAAGTCTCAGTGTTAGGCTCTTTCTTTGACACTGAAATTTCAGTGGTATATGGTGCTAATAAAAAGGCTTTACAAATATTTTTACAGCAAGACGGAAAAATCCTGCAACTTTGATACTAAGATTGAAAATAGAATAAAATGCTATCTTTGCTATGGATGCTTACAGTATTGAATATTTTTAGACATGTGTAAATTTAGGAAAGTTACTACCTATTTCATAAACGGTTTTTCTTTATAGGAAGTGGAAGTGAAGCTAAAGCCATTCCCTTTACCGTAAGGAAAAGTTCAGCATCCTGAACAGAGTTGCGAAAGTGTCTATCACTACCTTTGGCCGTTTTAGGGGGAGGATTTTAGAGGAAAAGCTAGAGACTTTGGAGGGAGCTTGCTGTCTTTGACTACATTGATAACAACCTTTTGACATTGAAATAATAGAATATCCTTAAAGAGTTGGGAGTATTGCTTGATCTCCTGTAAATCTACCTATTATTACCACCATTTCAAAAAAGTCAATCTGATTGTTCCTAGTTTCGAGAAACATTCACTCGAAAGTTCATCAAGAGTAGTTCTTTCTAAGGATGTGTGAAACAAATCCATTGAGAATTACGATTGTCGGGTCTTGTATGGAGTGCAACATCATTCAAACATCACACAGTGACTCCAAATATGCATTCAGAAAGGCGAAAAGGACCTATAGGTCAGATTGGCATTTTTGGCGTGGTGGTATAACGATATACTAGTACAACATAGATAGAGAAAGCATAAAGGACTGACCTGGTACTCGATCTTGGCGAGGACCTCATACTTCCTGAGCAGAGCGATGTGCTTGTGAAAGTGGGTGGTGTCAATGGGCCCCTTGGGGATGAGGGGCATGAGCCGCGCGTCCTCGTGCATGGGCAGCAGCCCGCTGTTCAGCAGCGACAGCTGAAAGCGGCTGATGGTGTGCCCCCCCTTATGCCCCTTTCGCGAGCCCCCCTCCAGCTTGCCGACTGCCGTTACTGACGGACCATCGATGTCTGGCGGTAATAATGATGTAATGCTGGACGCTCACTGAGATGTCTTTGCTCAATCCAGATAAACGACCGTCTGTTGATGCACTAGATAGCGTTATATTAACACCCACTATGTTTTCAACGGGATTCGAAGGCTGACTGCAAGTGATGGCACTATAGATAGCGTTATGTTGCTGAACTACAAACACTCACTATAACTCCTGTGCTTAATAGAAATAGACGATATTAGGCTGACAGCAAGTGATGCACTAGTTAGTGTTAAGTAGACGGACTCACTAAGATTCCTGTCCACAAGGGGAATCTACGATATCATGCTGATAAGCAATTGATGCACTAGATAACGTTATGCTGCCGGATGACTTTATTCTAATGTCAGACTATCGGCATTCAAGGAGTCCTTTGTTCAGTATTTTTCAACAGTACCAATGTGTTTTAGACACTCTAGATATCTTTTGTTTCTAGGTGAAATGTTATTATCAAACTATTAACAATCACATTGAAGCATTTGTTCAATATGTAACAAATATATAAAGGTGATGCTGATAGCAACTTAGTCGGGTGATGCTTCTGGAGTTCAATTATTTGATTGAAAAACTAGAGCACGGAAACGATGGTCGGTTTATACGGATTCCATTTACTGTAGGGAATAGTAGATCTGCAAGACCCTACGATAGCATAAACCACTTATATGGTAAGACAAGCAACAAAACATTATTCATCAGTGAATGTCAAACTTATTCGTTAGCTGCGAAAAGCCAGAGCAACTGAGTCACACACTTATAGGGTCATATAATTTAAAATGTGATCCACTAAAAACAAAATGTTAAAAAGCAGTGTCAATATCTTTAAATAGCTAAGTGTACGAGATAAACTTTACTTCATAGCTCAATGTACTAAAAGCCAATAAACCATTTGATCGGAGAATCTGAGCTCTTACAAGGTAGTGGGTTATACCTCAGTAATTCAATAGATATTATGTTAAGCACCTGAACTTTTGAGCAGAATTGAACATCAGCAAGGAAAGCAAGCAGTCTAGCGAATATTTTGCGATATACCTAGTTACTAGTTCTGGTCAATCAACACCCTTTTGAGAGCTATGAAGTTCATGGAGAAATCGAGATGTCACAAATATAATTTATTAACTTCTGCAAAATGGAGCACTTGCAATTAAGCTTTCCTTCTAGTAAGCATATAAGTTCTTTTTAATGCTTACTTTTTAGGGGATCCAATACCTTTTCACACTTTTCTGAGTTTAGAACTTCAAACGCGATGTTTCAATGTTTTAAATAAATGTCACGCCAGTAAATAATGTCACAGTGATCCAATTAAAATCCTAGATTTTCAATGGTGACGTACGATTGGCGTCAGTGGTTCACTGGTACCTATTGGTAAAACACAAAAGAACGTAAACAAGAGGCAGGCACACCATTCGTCAAATTAGGTGAATCACATCAGTTGGAGGTTTGTTTTTAGAGCACCGATTTTTTCCACACTGTAATTTCGTAGTAAGTAAAACTTGTATGGATGAAGGTCTAAAGTGAATATTGTGTGTGTTAAAACGCTACTTCTAAAACCTCTAGTATAATAAATAAGATTGTGATAAGTTGTGAAAATAAAAGTCTTTTTAAAAAACACAGTATCACAATCCAATATTCTTGATGTGTTTTTTTATCTGAGGAATCAAGAATAGTTTCAAGAATCTTAACAAGATATTGGAATGCGTGAAGAAGAGGTAGTGATATGAAACAAAAGCCGAAGCTAGTTTTTCCTACGGTGCAAACGACTTCACAATATCCTCAAGTTTGCAAAAATCCAATTATTGCTAATTCATATATACAAGTACGCTTAGTTCTACTGATATGGTAATATTTTTCGCAAAAGAATCATCACGACTTCAACCTGATATTGCTAAAAGATCTATCCTCGTAGAGCTCTCCAGATATATTATTTACACGAGATGAAGAACTGGTATCCAAAATAATCTATAGAAAAGCAACAGAAACACATACACCTAACTAAAAAACAAACTCAAAACCCCTCCTATCTCACTCACATCGATAAAAACATTCTGAACGATAGCACCGTCATTCGAACCGAAAACAAGATATATTGTTCCGTGGAAAACTCGAATCAATCCTTCACGTCATAATGATGAACATTCCACGACTTCCTTCGGAAAATCAAAACAACAACCTGCTCTCCTGAAAGATCCCCAGCTCGTGAACAACACGGAAAACCCGAAGAAGAGAAGAATCCGAAACTCGGGCGGGGAGCATCCCAACACGTGGTTTTTCGTCCGGGTGTGGGGAATTATCGTCTGCTGTGGGGCATGTCAACCCCTTCTTCTCGCGCGAAAGGAACGGGAGCCGCGCGCGTGCGTTCCGACCGGCGATCTGCCAGAGCACTGCCTGCCACCGGCAGACGGTTTCTGGAGGGGCTCTAAAAATAGCCGCCGATCCCGTGGATTCGACGTGACGTCCTCTGCCTCTCTCTTCGGGCATGCGCTCAACAGGCGGTTGTGTTTCGAACATCCACGCGTTTCGGGGGGAGGGTTGCTTCTCTGGATGGGAAATAAAACGATATTCTTAGGGGGGGGGTAATTTATCATACATGACACGTAATTTTCGAGATGACAATTGATTTAAATTAAGAAATCACACCAAGGGTGAAACTTTATACAGCATTTTTTGGTTTAAAGTTTATGAAATTTGCATTTGTTATAGGACGAGAACTATAATAACTTACTTTTATACAGGTCACACTACTTGACTTTTTTGAATAGTACGCTTTTTTATACACTGTATGCATTTCTTTTTCTTACAATCTAATTTAACTTCCCAAAGTAATCTTCGTCTCTTCAATATAAACTCAGCTTACTAAATCGGTTAACTTAAGAAACAAAGAGTACTAGCTTTTCGACGAAATCTTTTATCTTTCAATTCCATTACTAAGCACCATGTTTAATTTTTTTAAAAATGTGACGCAACTCACAGAACACTCTCTAGAGGCTCTTATACTCGAGCGTATCCAAGTTATAGAGGCTCTTTAAAAAGGTAAAATAATTCCCATGAATTCTGCGCATCTCACTTACTATAAAAGGTTGCGGAGAGAATTCCTTAGAATGAAAAAATAAAAGTTTAGAAAGAGATATTATAAAACTAACAATCTTCAGTGAAATGGAAATCAAATTTACAGATTTCAAACCATCATTTGATATACTTATGAATTGTATTACCCGCCTATATGTACAATGAATTAGTATTGCAGAGTTCGTACTTTCCCAAGGTTTATAGAATATAAGGTTGGCTCTTCACATAGACATGGAAAAAGCTCGTGACGTCTCGTTTCCGCGTAAGTAACGCGCGTAAATAACGCGTAAGTAAATTACCTTTGAAAAGATAAATAATCTTTTATGAGAGAGAATCAGCGTGCAATAAATGAATTTAAGGAAAAAATCCTACTCTTTGACCACAAGCTTTTACTGTAATATCATACATTAAAAAAGTATTAATAACTGAAATAATAATTAATAAAATTCATCATCATCATCATACGTAGTGTGATAGACCAAGGTAGGGCAAAATTTTCTCAAACAGACGTATCCAACCTCCTCTGCCAGCAGCCAAACTCCTCCAAATTCTCGTTTTAAGGATTAAACATAAACATCCACCACCTCCGTCTTCCTATTCTTCTTGTGTTATCTGGCCTTGCTGCGAAAATTTCCTTTGAAACATCTTATACGAATGATATGTCTCACCCGATTTAACAGGTCTAATTTTATGTAATAAACCCACATCTGCCTCTTTGAACATTTGGTATAATTTGATATTAAAACTTAGTAATGCACATTTCAACATAAATCACTTCCATATTTCTCAATATTATACCTTAAAAAATACGGAAGTTGTATATGCTTATTAAACATCACAGATAAAACCATTCCCCATCACAGTATTGGTTGATAATACACGGAATTAGATGAAACCGTCTTGTAACATCAAAATTCTTCTTTTCCGTTTTTCCTGAATCTTGCGAGGAGGGGAAGGGGGTTGGCGTGGCCGGTTCTTTCACTGTGATTAAGAGAAAACACGCGAGAGACGTTGTTAAGAGTCCGTTTTGGATTAAGGAGACATCATTTATTTATAGACGAACATTTTTGATAAGGTATTTCTGGGAAGTAAAAGTTTTTCACGTTAATATTTCAACGGCCCATTTTCAAAATGGTGTATTTGTTAGTAGTAGAGGTTATTTTTAACTTTTTATAGATGGTTGGTTTTTCTTACCTTTAAATCTTATCGATAATGTTTCTCTGTGAAGGATATTATTCGTAAAAAGTGTGTAGTCGTGTAAAACGTAAAAAAATCGTCCTCGTATGGCGCTATTAAGAAAATTGTGAGCTTAATAGCTAAGAAATCTTTTCAGACAGAATTTCGGTATTTCAATACAACCTTTTCAAAAGTTATTAAATTATGATTAAAAGAAGTAAAAACTCTTTCCCAAAGTACAGGGTGTCCCAAAACTAACTGAACGATTTCAAAAATTAATAAAAAATAAACCAAGAGCGATAAAAATATGCGGTCTGCTGCTACCTACTTGGCTGGTCTAAGAATTTTTTCTCACAAAATTTCGAAAATTCGTAGTTCACAAATATTTTAACAGATGGCAGCTCTGAAAATTCTAACATTAGGGAATTTCAATACTCTTGATCCCTATTTTAAATAGTCTTAGGGATATTAAATTTTGTGATGAATCGATTTTAGAATCGAATAAAGAATCTTTTAATACGTACTTCTTGGAATCAAACCTTTATTCCAGTCAAAAGGTCCGGTTTTAAGAAAGTTTGACATATCATTCTTAAAATTAATTTTTGAATACCTTTTAGAATAATTTAATTTAATACTGTTTCATTCTTTTTAGCTATTAAAACGATCGTTTATTTATTATCTAAAATTAAACTTCGCATCTATTGAAGGATCGCTATGAAAACTTAAACTTTTTGATAATCCTGATGAAACCAAATTATTTAACATTTTTTTCCAGATTGCCTCATACTGTTTATTTTAGATTTTACCGTCTATTTCAAAATTTGATTACAAAAAACAGATTTAGCCACATAATAATGCTGGTTTTCTGCTAGATTATTACCTTGATATTTCTATAATATGGGATCGTTGCACCAAAATCTCCTAAACTTCGAGGATCGAATCACGATGCATAAAAAACGATGTTCAGTTTCGGTACTTTTACGGTACGCGGTAAGAGGAAGCTGTACTCGACTGCAATGTTTTCTGACCTTATGACATCACTAACAAACAAAGTAGTTCACAGTGCGGTGTCTGAATTTTGAGAACTATGAAGAACGTCAATTTAAAAATGTTATTAAAACCCTTGAATATATAGCATCTTTTTATCACGACTTGCGTACCGAACCTCTTCCTAGCAACCCAGCAGGCTTTCTGTTTACGCAGTTTTTGCTTCCGCGTATTGACGTCATACGGTCAGGAAACGTTGCTGTCGAGTTTACTATCATTTCGGACACAATGCTTTGTTTTAGGATATGGGAGGTTGTGACATTCTTACCGAATACCAAAATAATAAATTTATCCTAAAAAACATTTCATCAACAAAGAACAAAGAGAACTCTTGTGAATGAAAATCGGAGCCTTTTTATTAATCGGTCATAATAATCGTACTCTGGGGGTTTACTTTCGATCATGTCAAAGGAGAATACAACTGTCTATAACAATGCAATTAGAAGTTTATAAATCTACAAAACAACTGAAAATGAGGTGTACTTTAGAAGAAAGAATATTTTTTGTGTTGAAATACCATAGGCTCAAGAAATCTTGATAACATTTATTAAGCGATAGATTGATCACATAAAACGATACATTTTAGGTTGATTTAAATTGAGTGATCGGGACCAGATCAATCAATTTCGATAACATTATCCGATTGATAGCATTGACTGGGTGGAATGTCGATCATGTTATGTTTTAAATAAGCGACACGATTTGTGACAAACACATTCTGACCCTACCATTGGTTTTTATTCTTTAAATAATCTATATCAGGAATCAACACATATTAGGGAAATAATTTTGAATTTCATCAAGTAGCATTCTGCCCTCAAATCCCAAATTATCGACAGAATGCAGAGGAAAACATTTTATTTTTTGTTCTACACTTAAATTTAATCGCATCTATTGATAAAACCAAGCCCTGCAAATTAAAATCGAGGTACAATCTCAAGTATTTTTTATTCCCATTCGATTCTAGAATCGATTGGCCACAAATTTAAAATCCCTAAAATAGGGAATTGGAGTATTGAGATTCCCTAATGTTTGAATTTTCAGAGCTGCCATCTGTTAAAATATTTGTGAACTACGTATTTTTGAAATTTTGTGAGAAAAAATTCTTAGACCAGCCAAGAAGGTAGCTGCAGACCGCGTATTTTTATCTCTTTTAGTTTATTTTTTATTAATTTTTGAAATCATTCAATTGGTTTTGGGACACCCTGTATGTAAATCAACAAAAAAGGTACTTAATTTTCATCCCCGTGTATTAACAAAAACAATTTCATTGTAAAAGATGTAAAAATTTAGTACCTAAATCTTCCCCAGATAGCACGTATGCTTGATTCAAGTTTGAGATTTCCTGTAATTTAGGTTGACATGTCAAACTTGCAAAAAAAAACTTACTTCAATTAATTTTCAAGCTGGATGTTTCAAGATGGAAAAAAATCCAACTATTTTCAAACTTGAGAGTTCAAACGAAAACAAGCTTGATTTTATCAAACTTACTTCGATCATTTTTCCAGCAAGGAAATTCTAGCTTGGTTAATAAAATATTTTTCAATCATTAAAGTTGATTGAAAATACAAGCAAATCACAAGCTTGACCTTATCAAACTTACTTCGATCATTTTTCCAGCAAGGAAATTCTAGCTTGGTTAATAAAATACTTTTCAATCATTAAAGTTGATTGAAAATACAAGCAAATCACAAGCTTGACCTTATCAAACTTACTTCGATCATTTTTCCAGCAAGGAAATTCTAGCTTGGTTAATAAAATATTTTTCAATCATTAAAGTTGATTGAAAATACAAGCAAATCACAAGCTTGACTTGATCAAACTTACTTCGATCATTTTTCCAGCAAGGAAATTCTAGCTTGGTTAATAAAATATTTTTCAATCATTAAAGTTGGTTGAAAATACAAGCAAATCACAAGCTTGAGTTTATCAAATTTACTTCGATCATTTTTCCAGCAAGGAATTTCTCGCTTGGTTAATAAAATATTTTTCATTCATTAAAGTTGATTGAAAAAACAAGCAAATCAAAAGCTTGACCTTATCAAACTTACTTCGATCATTTTTCCAGCAAGGAAATTCTAGCTTGATTAATAAAATATTTTTCAATCATTAAAGTTGGTTGAAAATGCAAGCAAATCACAAGCTTGACCTTATCAAACTTACTTCGATCATTTTTCCAGCAAGGAAATTCTAGCTTGATTAATAAAATATTTTTCAATCATTAAAGTTGGTTGAAAATACAAGCAAATCACAAGCTTGAGTTTATCAAATTTACTTCGATCATTTTTCCAGCAAGGAATTTCTCGCTTGGTTAATAAAATATTTTTCATTCATTAAAAATGGTTGAAAATACAAGCAAATCACAAGCTTGAGTTTATCAAACTTATTTCGATCATTTTTCCAGCAAGGAATTTCTTGCTTGGGTAATAAAATATTTTCCAATCATTAAAATTGATTGAAAATTTAAGCGAATCACAAGCTTGAGTTTATCAAACTTATTTCGATCATTTTTTCAGCAAGGAATTTCTTGCTTGGGTAATAAAATATTTTCCAATCATTAAAATTGGTTGAAAATTTAAGCGAATCACAAGCTTGAGTTAATCAAACTTAGTTCGATCATTTTTCCAGCAAGGGATTTCTTGCTTGGGTAGTAAAAGGTTTTTCAATGATTAAAATTATTTTGAGAGTTCAAGCTAATCACAAGCTTGCGTTTTTCAGACTTGCTACACATAATAGAATAATAATATAGATTCTAAAATTTAGATAATTAATGTTCCGATTATTTTGGCTAATTTTTTTTCTAGTTAATATATTGTTTAAAGGATTTCAATACAAAAATGGGAAAATAAGTGGGCCTTTTTAATTGTTCAATAAACAATTGTTGGTTCAGTGTAAACCAAGAATATTAAATATACAAATAAATTTTCATCCCATAAAGGCTTGTGAAATTTTATTATAAACTATCGTTAACTACGTAAAACAATATAATTAAAGATTTGGAGAAAAGTGCATAAAAACATCCCTGAAAATTCCATTAAATGTTTCCCGAAAGTTTGTGTTGTTTAGAACTATCTCTGGTCATTGAAAGTTGAAATACTAATGAGATAACGATGAAATATGATACTTTATTTTTAATGAATAATATTAATTTTCTGTTGACATAAAAACAGTTAGTAATAATTAAAAGCATTTAACAACACGCATGTTAATTACTAGAAGAAAAAAGCTAAAAAACCCCACAGGTTTCAGTAGGATAGAAGATTAATAGCATTGATTACATCAATATCATGGTGGTTGATTGAGACGAAGAGGATATTTATTGCAACAAATTTAATTTTGGTATTCTAGAACATAAATTCCTTACGGGAATTCTAATTAAACTGATTCTATTATGTCCGGTGTTTTACCGAAAATCGCCGATAATTCTTAAATAAATCGGTTTATTTTTTTAATAATGGTTTAAAAGGTGATTGATTCTTAAAATATACATCAAGATGCATGTCATATCCGATTTTCATGAAAAAATCTTTATAACTTAGTAAGTTATTAGACTTATTAAAAAATATATAGGATCATTAAAAAAACACAAGTCCACTTTTTGCTTAATAAATCGATAAATATTATTTAATTTTTTTATTTTATTTTACTTATGAGTAAAGGACCGTTATGGCAAAGTTTTTCCAGAATTACGGGTTTCCGTGGTGATTATGACGCAATTGAGAATTTTTGAAAGCAGAATGGAGCTTACTGGTCCTTTGCGCGAATGACTCTGGAATATTTCCCAGATTTGAGTTCTCGGTTTGTTTACTTTTAAAGTTAGATTTTAATGCTTTACATATTTAGAAAGCTTATAAAAAATGATTTTAGGAATTGGAAATTTTGAGGGGAATATATACATATTGCGCTTGTAATTTAGGTTCAAAGAATTTTCGTTTTACTTGAAATTTTTCCCAAATATGGAGATAAATATTTAAGATTTTAATATGTTGTAGTAGACCTTTATACGAACAAAAATATGTATTGCAATAAGGGGTTGATGAATTAGTTCTGGATTTATAAATTATTCAAGTTTATTACTGTATTTATTATGTATACGGCCCCCTAATTGAAATTGGACCCTGAAAATTTAATTGATTGTTTGAATTCACACCATGAATAAAATATTAAAATTTCATGGTCCTAGCTTTATGGTAAGTCCCTTAATTAGCTTAATTACTTGCACATCCGGTGTATTTTAATACTTGGAAAAAATTCCAGTTCAAAAACCTGCCTACCGATTTCGATGAAATTTTAGTATGTTGTGCATCTCGAAGAGACGCTTCTTACAGCGTATCTCACTAATGTAGCGTGTGAAATTTATTTATTCCCACAGTTGTCACATGCGGGCTTAGGCTTAACAGCTCCATGATACATGAGGTATACATGAGGCATGCCAGAGAGAAAACAGTTATCATTTAAAAAGGAAAATTCATTATTTAACAAGTTTTTTAAACTAAAATTAAAAAAAAAACTTGTTTTCTTTGATATTGAATAACTATTTAAGTGATTTATTACCGAATTTTGGTTGTTTTGATTCTTATTCAGTTCATAAAAATTACCTATTTACTCAACGAACTAACATCCTAAATGAAAAAAGAAAAAATTTTTTACAATAACATGGACAGTTTGCTTGAAATAATTGGAAATAATGATAAAAAATACTAATTGTCGGGTTTTTTTTGTGTTTAATTTCAACATTTCACCCACCACACACAAACCAAGTGAAATGAAGCAAGAAATATTGTTTTGGCGGTCACGTTAGACTAGCGACTAGCGTGACTGGCGTAATTCAAGTAAGTACAAAGTACAAATTAGTAAATATTTTCTTACTTATAATGTTGATGCCCTTTAAAATGCTTTTAAATTATATTTTCTCTTTAAACTGGTACTAGGTACAGTAACTTCTACAGATTTTGTTTTCATACCTTAAATTTTAGAAATTATAAAAAAAACCCGGTAACTTTAGGCAGGCACAAATATCTCCAATCGTACTATATGAGCAAGGGTTTTTATGTTTACACATTAGAATGTAACAAATAGTGATATATAAATAGTGCTAGTTGAGGTATTGGTCGTAGTCCAGAGATATTTTGAGGGTGTTACATTTCATTATTTGATAAGTTTCGGCAATTCAGCATATTCTATGCTGCTTCAGCTAATCCAAAAAAACTTCCGAAATCTTTCCAAGATTTTTTGGGGAAAAAATTGTATAAAATTTCCAGACCTGTGCACCATATAACAAGCAGCTTATAGTAAATGCTGATTTTAAAGATGCAACTGCTTTAGTTTAACTAAAATAAAGGGCTTTTCATCTTTACCATCAATTTATTTTCTCATTCTATTTAGATCATATATATGGATGAATCCTCTTCAGGAGAGTCAACATTGTGTTGCTGTTTCATCGGTAAGTTCTGTTTGAACAATACAGTGGATTACGCTTAATGTACTTAATAACATTTGTCCAATTGATGATATTAAGCAGTTTTATAGGCGTGGGCAGGGAGGGGCAGCTGCCCCCCCCCTAAATTCTCAGTTTGTTAAATTTTTTGAAAAACTGAACTAAAGCAATTACAAAATTTTCCTTGAAAATTGTGTGGCTTACAAGAAGCGGTACTGTTAAGCCCAAAGTTTCAAAATGAGCTAAAACACTACTTTGAGGGGTGAATTTTTAAAAATTTTATGGGGGAAGACCCCCATTTTTAAGCTCATATTCATTACCCATACTTTTACGTTGTGTGCAAAAGTTCAAATCCTTTGTATAAGTACCCTAAAATTTAGTGTGTAAAAATACTCGCCATGGTGTAAGGGGGAACCAGGGAAATAATGTTGAGTCAACCTCTAGTCACTAGTATTTGCAACATCAAGAGTGAAGGTAAGTATCCTTGTCCCCCCCCTAACATGAAGGTTAAACTTTATATGCCGAGGACCTTTTCGCCAAGTTTTGTTGTAACAATACAGTCGAGTCCTCCTTAAGGCGTGTTTACACCAAAGTTTTCCCACAAGTTGCAGCAATTTGTTGCTTTTTCTACGAAATTAGCAACTTTTTCTGTCTTCCACTTGTGGAGAGACATCTTTCACTAAATTTTGGTTTCCTGCAGATTGTCGGTATCGGTAAGATCAAAGAAAGTTGACAACTAAAAGTGGAAGATTTGTTGCTGCGCGCTTTGCACACCAAAGTTGACAAAACAGTGTTTTTAGAAAACTAAAAGTTGCTCTTCTCAAATTAGAGTAACAAGTGGAAGATTTTTTGTAGAAAACTAAAAGTTGCTCTTCATAAATTTAGAGCCACCAGTGGAAAACTTAGTGGAGGCAGTGTGGCGGAGGAACAGTTCTCCACTAGTTTCCTAAAAAGTTGCTAGCGCAAAGCGCGCAGTGACAAATCTTCCACTTTTAGTTGTCAACTTTCTTTGATCTTTACCGACAAAACACGAATAACCAAATTTAGTGGAAAACTTGTCTTTCCACAAGTGGAAGACAGAAAAAGATGCTGTATTTTGTAAAAAAAGCATCAAAGTGCCTCAACTTGTGGAAGACTTTGGTGTAAACGCGTTTTAATTTGAGAAGAGGAACTTTTAGTTTTCTATACAAGCTATGTTTTGTCAACTTTAAGTCGTCAACTTTGGTGTAAACGCGGCTTAAGTGATCACATTTGTACAAGATCACAATAACAATATCTAATTGATGATGATAATAAGCAGATAAAAAAGTGACGAACAGTATAATTCCAGTGTTTGCATTAAAATCAAGACTAGTCCTAATTGGATTGAATTTCTAGGGTGTATTTTGCAACTTAAACATTCTTAAAGAAAAATATGAAAAAGTGGATCATATTATACTTTACATTAACCACTCATTTTGTATGTTTATGTAATAAAATTGGCCTTCCAACAGGGAAAAGGAGATTTTTAAGGGATTTCACCTAATTTTGATAACATTAAATGATATAGATATACTGATCACATAAAACAATTAATTTTGCGTTAATTTAAATGGGAGTGATCAGGACTAGACAATTTTGATAACATTAAGCGGAGTCGACTGTACCTTCAAAAAATTAATGGTTTAATTCCTTTAACTGTCCCACTAAATACTGCCTAATATCACTAAATTTTTATTCTTGTTATTTAAAGGAATTGTATATTTTATTGATTAGAGTTTGCAATTTTACGGAATATTTCTAATTTTTGATGGCTAAAATAGCTTGGTAATATTAAACAGGATATTCAATGAAATTGTACCAAATTATTTTTTATGATCTGTAAATGTGAGAGATTTAAGTGGGCATTCCATATTTTAGATTGCAGTATAAGAGTAATCTTAGTTGGAGGGTGGAGTCTGCGTTGACATAGACTGAGATTGGCCACTGACTTTCTTTTCTAGCTAGATGACTTCCTGTTCTCGATGGCTTGCCGGCGAGCTGCGTCTCTTCACCTGACAGTGACTTGGATGTCCTCCTCGTTTGTGGGCTCCTCACGCCCCCCCCCCCCTCCCCGAAGATCCCCTACGCCACCATTGGATGGAATGCCACACAGCAGCAGGTGGGTGCTCCCTTTCTTCCGATTCATGTATCTTACAAATGAATTTTTGTTTTTATTTACGGGCCTTGCAAAACTCTCTTTCTGAATGGCCCCTGTATTCATTCAGATATTTTTAAATGGTGTCACACCCATACCAGGGATTTCGTGATACCCGTCATGCTGATTTGTCTCGCCCGTCACACAAAAAGTCATACAAAATGATAATTTTAAAAACTTTAAACATTTTACATGTGTTAAGAACTGCAACAATCAGAACTACTGAAACCTTCAAGTATTCAAGTGAAAATTGAATCTTGTGTAATAACCATCTTTTTTTGTGATGAGTGTGACAGAAGGAGGATCTAAATTGAAATGCATCCAAATTTTTTTTTCTTTTTCAAAAATTGAGTGTTTTATTGGATAATCAAGGTCAAAAATAGTGATATTATGCTCATACAATGAAAATTCTGCTGCATTTAGTATTTTTTTTGGTCAATATGAAAATACCCTATTTTACATACTTGAAAAGTATCAAGTTCTTTCAAGTAACTTTGAGCCCCCAAAAAGTTATCTAAGAATAATATACTTAAAGCTTAGCTCTCTTTTTATCCATCTTGTTCATATCTCTACCTTTAATAATAAATAATTTATAGTATAATTTATAAACCAATTTGCATCAATTTCAACCCTTATGTCCACATTTTCATGGAATGACCCTAATATTTATATAAGGCATTAAAAGTGTACTATTTTCAAAAATATCTTCTTGCGTATAAAACAGGGTAGCCCTTTAATTTTGAATCCACTCCAGCCGTCTTTCGCTGATTTATCTAAATTTCCTTTCCACATTTAACGGCAATGTTTGAAACCATAAAACTATGATAGTAACACCCTCTACATCGGTTCCACAAGTGAACAAACTAGTTAGAAAATTAAATTGGAGTCGGTAGGCATTTTAAAAACACCTCCAATTGCTCTAGAAAGATTATAATTTTTAAATATCTGCAAAAAAAAGTTCTTGAAAAATTTTGTTGAGGTCCTTACTTAAGTCCTTGATTTTCAATGTTTTCGAAGAGATTAGACATTTTTTCTTTCAAGCCATGTAAGTTGTTCATTGATATTTAGTACTATATTTAAAATAATGTCATTACTGAAAGTTTTGTGCAAAAAATAACTGAAAATTAAAGTTTCTTGCATAATTTTAAAGGGAAGTTAATATTAGGGTGACCATAAGTACTGTTTTTGATGGGTTGTCTGTGGGGCATCATGAATTCAAAGATCCACTTCTACTTATACTGGGTATGCTTATACTTATAACAGGTATGCTCAATAACAATTATAAACCTAATATTATAATTGCTCAATAACAATTATAACTGAATTATAACAGGTATGCTGGAACTCTACACACCCAGATTCCTTGTATGTAGTGCATTAAAAATGCCTACTGAACTTTAACTCTACAATGTTTAGTTTTCGATGAAATCACAACAGAAAAGCTACATACTACTCCGGGTAGGGATCATGTAAAAAAATTCTTTGGTAAAATGTGATATTGTTAGGTATTATGCATAATTTTTGGATTAATCACATTTACTGTAACATAAATAATTGCTAAATTATTTAAGAATTATCATTGTGTACATTCTATTTCGTTTAACAGGTTTTTGACTGGAACCCCCAGGGCCATTGGAATGCAATGAAAGCAAAGCATCTTGCCACCAACTGTCAGGTGGAAACATGACGGAGGCCCTATGCTCCAGTTAATGGAGTGCGAGAGGAATAAATTAAGTAAGTCATTGTATTTTAATTACAGAAACTAATAAAATTAAGAACATTAAAACTGTTATAAAATTTTTGGATACTAGGCTTATATAAAATCAACATTCTAGTATAATTGATAATCAGTTATTTTAGTCTATATCTTTTTACGCTAAGTGGCTAGGAAGGGGAAAATGCAAATTCAGGTAGGGTGTGGGAAATTCGGGTAGCTAACATGGGCATGAAATTTCTCACTAGCCAAGAGTAAAAAATCTGATATTCTTGGACGTAGAAATGATAAAAAATTTTAAGAGAAAATACTATGGTAAATTGTCATCTGCCTGACCACAAGAGTTAGTGTAACAAATAGGACCATATGGGCTTAACTAAAAGATCTGCCTGTAGCAATGAGCTTCATGAAAGATAAACCACTTCTTAATAAGTAGGGGAAAGTGGGAGATGATGGGACATTTAAAAAAAAATGTCCCATTATCTCCCACTTTCCCCTACTTATTAAGAAGTGGTTTATCTTTCATGAAGCTCATTGCTACAGGCAGGTCTTTTAGTTAAGCCCATATGGTCCTATTTGTTACACTAACTCTTGTGGTCAGGCAGATGACAATTTACCTGTTTATGAATTTAAACCATTTACATTTAAGTTTTGTTTATAAAAATATTCCTTGAAATGCCTTTTTTATTAACATATGCTACTATACACTATCTACCAATAAGTATTTGGACACCTGTGATAGAAAAGAAAAACAAACTATATTTATAATCAATAGTTGTTAGAACCTCCACAAGAGGCAACTACAGCATGAACCATCTGGGGCATACTTTCCACAAGTTTTTGTGTGACGGCTAATGGCGGCTTTCTTCCACTTGGCTTGGGAAAGACATGCAAGTTCCTCACCGATTTTGGACAGGTAGTGCACCCCCTAATTCAGCGATCCAACTCGTCCCAGATGTTCTCGATAGGGTTCAGGTCTGGGCTCTGGGCAGGTTAGTCCATACAGTTAAACCCAATGGCACCATGCCAAGCCTTGGTGACCCTCGCAACGTGACAGTTGGCATTGTCGTTCTGGAAGTAACAGGGGTCCACCCCGTAAAACTGCCAAACCATAGGAAGCACATTGTCATCCAAAATAGTGTAGTAGGCATCGTCGTTGAGATTATCATGAATGGGGACCACCAAGGGTCCCAATCTCAGGACCGCAGATAGTCATTTACATAGGTGTCCAAATACTTATTGGTAGATAGTGTATATTGAATATGCAAAAATTGTTGTGGATGAAATTTCAGCATTGAACATTTTAATACCACAATGTCTTCTGCAGTGTTTAGTTTCACTAATCCTACTTATTTCTTCACTAATTGGAATTATCCTAATAGGATATGGATAATTCTAGATTTAGTAAAACTTATGGGTTTAAAGTAATTTATTTATTAAAATATTGTCTTTGGAACAAAATATAATAAAAGTCCCTTGTTTTGTTTTTATGAAAAAAACTTTTTTTTTAAAATTCATTTAGAACTAGATACTTGAATGCATCATAAAAACCACACAATTGATTTTTTAATCCATTAAGCACCAGGTATTTAAATATGCATTATAAAAACCATTCAGTTTTTAATGCTTTAAAAAGAAACTCTTTTTTTTTTTAAATATAAACACCAAATTTGTTTTTAATGCATTAAAAAGACATTAGAAGATATTTGAATCTATGATAAAAATACAGTTGGTTTTTATTTATCAATAAAAAAAAACCTTTTTTATTATAAAAATTTACATATAACCACTATGTCTTTTCCATGCTATAAAAACTTTTTTTAATGCAGCTAAAAAAACTGATGGTTTATATATAATTTTTACTTTTTAAAACTTAACTATTAAGTCACTTGAACTATTTATTCAATGCATTCATAATTGAAATCAATCAGAAATATTTATATTTAAGTGTTAAAGGGAAATTTAAAAAAAAAACGGTTTAAACCAAACCTGAAAAAAAAACTTTTTTTTTTCAACCCTGCTAAATACATATATAGGAAAAATTTATTTGAAGGATCCTATTTAAAATTACTAATTTCTTTGCCTAAAATGTTAAAATTTGTCCACTTAAAAAAACTATTTAGCTCTTATTATCTTATTCTATTATTAACTTTTTTTTAAAAATTTTACATGTTGGTAATGACTGTCTAATTCTGTTTCCATACTACCTAATTAAATATGCAAAGTCAAATAAACACTACGATGTTCTTTTAAGAAATATTCAGCCATATTAAGTTGTCCCATTAGCCCCCACAACACATGTAACATTAGCCCCCATGATGAGGAAATTTACAATCCTAGAAATAGTTCTTTAAATGTGCAATTTTTCAGTAATATGTTCTTATTCTCCAATATTTGTAGAATATAAAAGTGTCCTTAAATAAGATTAAAATATTCTTAAAATACAAATGTTTGTTAGAATTTTTGCAATTGATCCCTTGGTTTTGTATTCCAATGAAATTTATATATTTCAAAGAGAGAGATGTTAACAATCACATTAAATAAAAGGAATTTAGCAATTTAGAATAGACAGTCTTTAGATGTTAAGCAAATTGCAATTCACTGTTTAATTTCCGAATAGTTGCAAACTTATTTATCAGAATTTGAGGACAGTAAGCAGTGTTTAAATAAGGGGTTTAAAAAATGTTAATAAAATATAGGGGTTTCTTTCAAGAAGGTCCCATGGAAAGACACTTTTCTAAAAGGGTCCCATAGCTTTACTCAATTATTATTATTTTCATTTTATTACTTTAAGAAGTCCAGGGATTATCGTGTCAAATTTTCAGGTGAATCTAAACTGCACTACCCTCAAAAAATTGTTGGAAATAAGTTAATTTCTTACAATTAAAATCTAAACCTTTGTCTTGAAAGAGTGAACATAACTAGGTCGTTAAAAATATGCAATGCGAATAACATTGAGGTACAAAGATTTTTTTTTATGATATCCTAAATTTTGCTTATAAATGGTAGGAATCTAATATTTATCCTAATACATCTTTTAGTTTTGGATTTCAGATAGTACCCAATACCTAATAAATATTGTAATTGTATCATCCAAATTAAAGAAATATGTATTTATAATCTAATCTTAAATAATAACTCTTTGTTTATGACTCAGTGACCATAGGGGTAAACATTTAAGGCCATGTGACAGGTGTATAAAGTAACAGCAATGACAGAAAATTAAATTTAATTTTTAGTTTGGCACAAAACCAGTTGCACTAATCTTTTACTATGTGATACTTATAAGTTATACATATTTTAAGTATTTTTTACCTTTTTCGCAGGAAAAGAGAGGAAGAAATAATGAATGATGAAAATGATTGAAGTATTTTTATGATTAAATTTTTTTGTGAATAAAGCATTATTTTGAATATTTTAGTTATTAATTTATTTTTAACAATGGTGTTTGTAAAAGTGAACTTTCAATACTAATGATTCAATTAAATCTAAAGCAATTAATTTAACTTATAAGTTGTTGAGCATTTAAACTGGATTAATAATTATGATTTCAACCTTAAGAACGGTTAATTTATTAATCTTTAACGTTACCATAATTCAAAGCTGCTATTATTTCAACCTTAAAACGGTGTAATATTCAAGCTTAAAATTAGCTTTTAAATATTAATTTAAGGCTGAACCAAGCAATCACTCACTGGTACAAATAAAAAAAATTTAGTTTGAAATTTCAAACTTATAAATAATTGAAGTTTCAAACATTGCGAAAAATTGAAATTTCAAACCTGAACAATAATTGAAATTTCAAACCTGAATAATAATTGAAATATCAAACCTGAATAATAATTGAAATTTCAAACCTGAATAATAATTGAAATTTCAAACCTGAATAATAATTGAAATTTCAAACCTGAATAATAATTGAAATTTCAAACCTGAATAATAATTGAAATTTCAAACCTGAATAATAATTGAAATTTCGAACCTGAATAATAATTGAAATTTCGAACCTGAATAATAATTGAAATTTCGAACCTGAATAATAATTGAAATTTCAAACCTGAATAATGACTGAAATTTCGAACATGAAAAAAGACTGAAATCTCAAGCTTGAAAGTATTCTTTTTCTATCTAAATTTCAAACTTGAAAAATAATTGAAACTTCTATCTTGAGTAATGCTTACCTTTAGCATGAAAATCCAATCCTTCTTTATATTTGATTCAAGATCGCCGTGGTACAACTATACACTTTAAATACTGCTACAATACCGTATTTTTCAAGTTTGATTCAGGTTTATCAAGCTTGAGCACTTAAGTTTGATTCAATCTTTTTTCAATCTTTCTGTGCTATCTGGGTCAGAGATAAACTTTTAATATTGAAACAATATTAAATTGCTTTAATTTTATAAAACACATTACATCTACCCTACGTCTATCCGTTTATTAGAAATGATAACCATTTAATACTAATGGGCAATTACCACCTTTTCTAAAAGCAAAAAAAAATGCATTTTTCCAACAAAACAATTCAAAAACAAGAATCCTAAGAACATTGTTTTGAATTGAATGACGTCAGATCTGTTTTGGCCCTACTTTAAAGTTAAAATAAGCAATCGCTTTGAATCCTATACCAATTTTTAAAACTGATATGTTTTTTTTCGAATTAAATGACGTCACATTCTGTTTTCGCTCCCTTTTTAAAAGTCAAACTTTGAAATTAAACTGGAAAGTAAATAAGCATCGCAATTAAATAATTTTTGCGCGTATATTCCTCTCTTGGATATCTCAATCGAATAATTCTGAAAGAGAAGACATTTTTTTAACAAAGCTAATTCGTACTCTTTCTCTCTATCCCCATTTCTCCTCTTTTCTTATTCCCTCTCTCTCATATACCCTCCTCTTCCCCCTTATTCCTCTCTTTCTTCTTTATTTCTTCCCTTACTCGTTTCCATTCTAGAATGTCTATCATTCTCTATCTTTCACTTTTATTTCCCATATCATTAAATCTCTTATTTTTTTTTTCGCTGATACAGTCTTCCTTTCATTAAAAGTATAACTTACACCACTGTCTATTTTTTCATACTATAAAGATAAAGATATAGAATGTGAATTACCTGACTAGGTGTGTTCCAGTAAAAAAAAATAAAAAAAAGTGTTGTAAAAAAAATTAATTAAAAGCCAAAAGGTTCAACGCACAAAGTCGCTAATTTGTTTCTTACCGCGTGCGTTCTTAATCACAAGTTTTATTTCACCCTGGCATATAATTATAATAAAATAATGTAAAACTTCCCAAAACTTTGAGAAAATTAAATTTTACAATTTTATCCACCACCTTTTACTCATTCTCACTGTACCCCTTAGGTTCTCGCCTACTCTATAGAGCATTTTCAATCACATGACTTGATATGACAACGGCCTTAGCAACGTTGTTTTTCTCCTCCAGTGACATCATGTGCCAATGCTGCTATTGGATGCTTCTATTTACCGCCCCTAACAACAGCCATAGCAACGTTGTTTTTGTCCTCCAAGTGACGTCATGTGCGAATGCTCTATTGGTTCATAAAAACTCTTATTCCCGAGCGGTTGAGTGATTCAGCAAGTATATAAATACATAAGGTAACTTATATTGTTCACCTCGGTTTGTTATAAGGCCGTATAAAAACTCTCCTCTTTTTCGGACAGCAAACCTAGAGATCACATTATCGTAAACTCCGCTGTCAGTCCGAAACGAGACAGGTGCTAAAAATAGCCGTTCCGACGAAGACAACAAAAAATACGTTTGTTCTATTATTATGAAACGATTAATGCAGCATGAAGCGAAGAGCCATGCCCGACTGAGTATAAATCGCTCGAGTATAAGAAGCGACATTTTCCAGGGAAAGTATACTCGGTAGGGATAAATTGTTTACTCCTTTGTCGGGATCGGATTTTTTTTTAAGGAAATTCTTTCGGGAGGTTTTGCTTGGCTGGGAGCTGGAGTTTCTTTCGCCGGTGACTTATCTAAGACAAGGAGTTTAGAAGTCGCCTTCTGTTTTGTTTTCTTCGAAATACCTCGTATCGTGGAAATACTGTTTACGTCACGGCGTTTTGAGGAAAACTGAATAAATTCAAATACATAGAAGGGGTCCAGGGGGTGAAGAATGTTTGTAATGTTTTTAGCACGCGATTAACGTTTTATTAAATGGAGTTTTTTTTAATTCAAATGGGAGCTAAAAAATTGTTCATTATTGTTAGGATCAAGATCGTGTTAAAATAAAATAGAGTATAGCTATTGATAGGTGAAGATAAGTTTTAGTAAATTTTTTATGCCTAAATAATACAATCAATAATTAATTAATTACAATACAAGCACAAAATTTTGTTGGAACTGATTTTTTTGTATTTATTACCGTTTAATTGACATCAAAATTCATATTAATATTAAGTAGAATGTATACAGTATTATTGGTAGTTTATTTAAAAATTTGGTTTTCACGAGGAGTTAAGGGGGTACTTTACAAACACAAAATCTTAGATTTTCCAATACTGGCCACTGCAATGACTATACTGATAGAAACATAAATGATTTTTTTATTTTGAATCAGTTTTTCATCATAAACTGTTGATTATGCTTTAAAATAGTAGTAGTAGTAAAATATAGTTCATGTTGTAGGAATTTGTATACTAGACATTTCATGTATAAACCCCCTCATATATGCGGAAAAAGAGAAGTAATTACTTCTCTTTTTCTGCATATATGAGGGGGTTTATACAAGAGGTGGCCACCATAGAAACATCAGATTAAATATAGGTGGTCACTATAGGGGGCAACAATTTAAAAAACTTTTAAAAACTAATTAAAAATACTTTTTCCTATGTAATTAGGATTTTTATTGGTAAAATCAAAAAAAGATCCAGTTAACCCAAAAATAGGATAAAAATCGTTTCCGAGCAAATCATTTTAGCATTTTTTGTGAATTTAATCAAAAATATTTCTCAAGTGGCTACTATTCCCACATTTTCCTATTTACATTTAATGCTCTGGGTTTTAAATTCTCAATTTTATAACTCAAAATCCTTTTTGTTCGTAATACTATTATCCTCCTTTCCTCTATGCATTAAAAAGGTTTAAACATGTGTTTACTAAAATTCAATGTTCAATACTAATTAGGGGTCATTCACAGATCATGTCACACTATAAGGGTGTGGCACAAAGTGTAGTTCCATCTTTGTGATATAACACATTAAAAAATGTTCTTTCTCTGTTAAATAAATGTTAAAAGACACATTTCTTCCACTTTTAGGATTGCGTTTATAGTCATCGAGAAAAATTGTGATGTTAACTTAGAAATTTTAAAATCGCATTACTTGTTGAATTATTAATAATGTGACATCACAATTCAAAAGAGGATTACTGATATGTGACAATTTAAAAGGATTACTGATATGTGACAATTTAAAAGAGGATTACTGATATGTGACAACTTGCGACATATTTATTTCTTTGAATCCCTTCAAAAGAGTGTGACATAATTTGTACGTAGAACTCACCAATACCTACTTAAAGGTCCATTATGGACCTCTGTCAAAAGTTTATGCCTTTGCTGAAATAAGCATAAACGGTTTGCTATGAATTCTGCATTATTTTATCGTTTTTAACCCTTTTCATTTTAAAGGAAAAACATAAAACAACACAATTAAAGAATACTCACTGATTATTTGAAATGAAATGTCTCCTTCATAAAAACCTTATTTACATTTACGTAATTTTGTATCTTTAATTAGGAAATTTTCTTTTTGGTTAAATGTATTCAAACATGTTTCATTTTCTGTTTCTACACTTTTTTCTTGTCTTATTTGCACTTTCTTTCAATGGTTAGCATTTAAAAAATAACACACTTTTTGTGAATATACTACATTCAGTTAAATTAATGATTACTTATAGCGTTTTTGTTTACTTTTTTTTGCATTCCAACATAGAAGTCATGCATATTTAATTTAATTAAAATTTAAAACTATCGTTAAAAGAATACATTGACTACAACTTTAACTATTTTAAGTATTGCGAGAAAAATTATGTCACTCTTAATATCTTTTGAAGCCAGAAATATAAAAGTAACATATTATTTCCCTCTTTCGGAATGTTTTTTTGAGAAACCTACAAAATTTACTCAGTTGGAGTGCGTGATTTTCCACTTGCAACATTTATGTTTACAGCCCATAAAATTTATTTCCGCCATTGTAAGGGCCGAGTGGAAATCACTTCAACCGGAGATACTAGCTTTTTATGGGTATATATTGTGTTTGAAATTCAGATACACTGAACAGCTGGAGAACTACTCCTTTCTAACGGAAGGATGGAGAACTCATTGTACTTACTTATTATTAAAAATTGAAATAGTAAAAACATTATGATTCATTCATTAGTAACATATGAAAATTTACGACTTTTGTATGAGTTTTTCAAAGGGAAATTTTCAGTTTTATCGTTTTACAGACTTTTAACTATGAATAAAAAGCAAAACACCATGTATTTCCTTTGTTACCACATCTATGGATAATTTTGGTCTGCACTACCACGATTACAAGAAAGCGGAAAGCGTTTAAGGACTATTTAAACAATGTTGTTGTTTTGTGGGATGGGATTATACGTGATATCATAATTCAAATATTATATATGAAAGTTATGAAGATTAACTATAGGAAAAAAATTATTGATCCCAGGTAATATTTTATTAATGTAATTTTATTCTGCTTAATAAAGTTCAGTTCTGTTGAATAAAAGTGGGAATAAAATTAAATCTGATTATTTTAATGCTGAATAGTAGAATGCAATCCCTTTAAACATTTGTATAAAAACCTAACTGTGACTGGCATTTATAGTCATTTTGTTAGCAGTAGTTGGTATATCCAACTTTTGAATTAAGGAAAACGACTTCATGAATGAAGTTACATTGGTTTAAAAGGAAATATTATACCGTTTTTAGAAACAAAAGATGTCTTCAAAAATTAAAGAAACTGAGAAAGAATACATCCCAATTCCCAATTGTAAATAGGTACCTAATTTATTAAAAATATTCTGTTTCTCGAGAAAACTGTCATTATTTTTCTTTATGCATATCTAATCCGTATATTTTCAATAAATTCGGTGCTCAAAAAATGTTTTCCCTTTCCTTTGTCTTTCCAAAAGTAATAGCAAATAAATACAGCTTAAGTTCTTTAAAACGGAGATTAAATCTTCGTCTTGGAAGAAAGAGTAAACGAGAGAAAAAGAATAAAGAGTTCGACTATTTGGAACACAATAAGTACGCATTTTTGATTTAAATTAAAGAAAAGGTTATTGAAAAGAAATCTAGACTAAATAGAGAAAATATTTTCCCTTTGTGAGAGCAGCTCAGAATGTCAGTGGTCTAACTCCACCGAACTTATTTTAGAGTTACTGAAGGTTTTCTGTAGCGGGGACCTGTGTTATTCCTTATGGGGAAGGTAGTTTTTGAACATGTCTTACAAGCCAAATCACTGAACTTCTAAAGTCACGATAGATCGCGGTTGGTGTCCAGTTCTTCACGACAAAAAAATACTTGTACTACAAAGATCCGAGATGTTAACGCCATAAAGCATTTATCTTTTTTTTTCTTTATTTTTTTGTGAAAACAACCAAGAATCCGTTGTTGGCTCCACAAATTGTGAAAAGGAAAATCATATTTTCTAATTCTACAGGGAAATATTTGGGCGAAGGGTCTGATTGGATTGGCAGAAGTATCCAAATTTGGGATTGTCAGTCGCGGTGCGAAAGCTTTGATTGGTCATTTAGTAGGAGTGGTCTACCCCGTAGAATTGGAAAATATGGAAAGGAAAATTGTCTAACTTGTAAGTACATGAAGGTTTTATAAGGATTAAAGTGGAGGTCTTTTTTTAACGTTATACGACCAGGATGAAGATCTTTTTCAGATTACGCATTTTTTAAAAATAAATAAATGGCTTAACTTTGCATTTACCACAGTATTTAATAGATGATATCAAACCATATAGCTATGATATAAACAGAATATCGTCTTTATGTTATCATCCTTATATCAGGCAATATCGGTCAACATCTTGTTCTACTCAGGACTTTCTTATAAGTTTATAAATAACCCGCAATGTTCAAGTTTAAGGTATACTTTGATTGATACTTATTATTTAGTTTCCTATTTATAAAACATTAGTAATTAAAGTTATTTATACTGAACTTCAAATTCAGAATAAGTAGATTCTCATGTTGAAAACAGAACTAAGGCGAAGTCGAAAATTTAAAAAATCTAAAATAAAGATATGCGTTTTCATCAATTAAAATTATTCGAACGAAAGCGCTTACACAATAAATTAATGCAGGTAAAATACATATTTTTAAAAAATTATTTACTTGAAACTCTACTTTCCACGCTCAATACAATTCTCCCTTAAAGAAATCATCCAATCCTCCACTTCGTTTTTGAAAACTTATAAAATCTGAAGAATAAATACCACTGCGTCAAGAAAGGCAACAAAATTTCCATGTCCCGAATCCAAACTTTTAGAAAGGTTAAATTAATTAAACTAAAGCTCGTAAAAATAATTAAATATGAGAGCATGGAGTTTTCCATTGACGAAACTTGATTCTAAAGGGGGGAATTAATTGATTTGAGCCCATTACTGCGGTAATGGCTTCTGCCTTTCTTTCGAAGCAAACTCAAAACGAAAAGGGACCCTTAAAAAATTAATTTAATCCAAGCATAAGAGTTCGACAATATTAATATGTTAGGAAATAAAAATGCGAGCACACACAGTTTAAACTTTTTCATCACTTTAGTAGCCACTTTTCATTAATAAAGTAGCAGAAAAAGATGTTTCGGGTATCACTTTTCAAACGTGTTTAAGAAAGTAATTGGAATTGTTTATTTTGCTCATGGGCTCACTAAAAAACATCTTAGAAGAATTAGGAAGTTACGGAAAATTTTCTGTGGGGATAAAAGGCGTTATCGATTAAATGGCTCCCCACAATTTTAATTGAAGATTTTCTCCTTACAAGTTTAACATTTTTTTAATTACTTTCTCAACTTATTTTTATATCAGTCGGGTTAAAGAAACGGTATTTCATTCACAGGAGTTAGTTCACTGCTTATATTTTTAGTTTACCTAATTTCTGGCAATCCTGTTGAAGTTTTGCCTAATACAGCCAAACCCCTTAAATTAGCTATCAATCGGTCTGAACATTGAAAACTCTTTATGACTAACTAAGCCCATATTACTCTTATTTTACGGTCAAATCTCACCATGGGGAAGGAGACAAGAATAATTTACAAGTCAACTTTAAATTCGGATTATATGCATTTCTTCTAGTATTGTTGATAGTTGATACTTCTTAGAAAAAAATACAGAAAAGGCGAATCTGCCGTCTTTAATTGGAATAGGTAACTTTATTTAATTTTTAATTAATAGTTACTCAACTATTGGAAATAATAAAAATGATTATTCATTTTAATAGTTGTTTTTAAGTTTGTAGAGGCATAATGCTAAGCTAAATACACGAACTTATCAAAGAAATTTAACGACTTAAAAGTTGTAGTAAAAAACCTAACGTATAAATTGAATCGTCAGTTTGAAAAGGTGAATAAGTAAAAAAAATTGGAAAATTGACTTTTATTTGAGCTTAAAAAACTCCAAGCTTCGCCCAACACATGGTGGGGAAGAGGGGGAAAATAACCACCCACTACAGACTGACGTAGGCCCTTGAATTTGGCGTAATGGATGTCCATGTTCCTTCATTGTATTTTTTTTTTTAATTTTAAATTTAGGTTACTATTTTATCTTTCTTTTCTTACTCTTTGTGCTGTAAACTGAGCCAACACAAAATTCGTTTTTAATTTAATGTTTCTCAGTTTCTTAATAAGTCCTTTTTCTTCAGTTTCACTTTTTACGCAGTTTTTTTTTTCCGATTTTCTCAAAACTTGGTGTTTGGACTTATTCCCTTTTTCAAACTAACGATTCAATTAATTAATTAATTAATCACTTTTTGACAGGAATCAACAGCACTCTTCATAGAAATCATGCAATAGAATCATGAATAGAAAACACTCTTCATCTTCCTGCTATTTTTCCAACTCCCAAAAGACCGAAATTTCTGTGTAAGGATAAAAAATATACTACTTTAAATCACTACCAACATTTATACAAAATTGGACCTTTTATTAAACCCCGTGACCATTCATGATACATAAAAAGGCTCGAATGTATGGCGATGTGTTTAGTCGTATTTTGAAAAAAAAAAGACAACAAGAGGATGAAAAGGAAAAAAAGGAAAAGCGTCAACTTTTCTTTACCTTGTCAACTGGGGCTGAACTTCCTTAGATACACATAAAAAAATTAACGAAAAAAAAAATATCCTTGGAGAAATCCCAACAGGAGGAGCAATGCTCTTAATGTTTTTTTTTTCTCTTTTGAGGCCCTTTCATCGTTCGCGCCTTCACTCATTAGCTGCGGTCACAGTGAGGAGAAAAAGAAAGGTGGGAAAGAACTGATAACTGGCAAACATCAGGAAGATGATGTTGGCTTTTCGAAGTAAAGGGAAGCTTCAGGTAAACAATATCATGGTATACAAGAAAGTTAACATTTTGTTGTTCGTTTTCATGGATGCTACTCATTAAAAGTTGCAAAATTGAAGAGTTAACAAGGTGCAAGAGTTTTTAAGACGAATTTCCCCAAAAATGTACTATTAAAACATTGTACTACGCCATAAATCTTGGGAAAGTAATTAAAAATAAAAAGTTGTGAAAGTGATTTTTTATTCTCTATTTTAAATATTATCATTTAAATTACTTTTGCAAGATTGCAAGCAAAGTTACTTGCCAACAAAGTAAGTAAGGTTTGCTGATTCAATCCAACTTTCCACATTCTCCTTTCCCCCAGGGTTTTAAGTAACCACCAAAAATATAGGATATTTGCAAAATAGTATCCCTTAAATGTATTATTTTTGCCTCAGGTCTTTGAATCACTTTCAATCTTGCTACATTATTTTCTGAGGGAAAAATCTTAATGTAAAAAGGAGCAAATGGAATCCCTCACACTTTCAATCAAGTTGTTTTCACTGCCTTACAAGCGGATCGTCAAAAGAGGGGCTTCATTCGCCGATTCGGAGGCACACATGTTCTTACAATATGAGTAAGTCACAAGTTCAGCAGATCTATGTTTCTTACTCTCACTATAAAATAAACAGAAATCTAATATAGTGAGAGGTCAGAAAAGTATTGGCAGAATTATGAAAACAAAATCATAAATCAGGAAAATGGAGAGGAATATCAAATGATCCTCAGCCGATGAAAATGAAATCACAAATGACGATAGAGGAAAATATGTTTTAGGAGCAATAATCTCAACAAAATCACTCATTTCAAATGCAGTTGTATTTATAGAATCACAGTCGGGTTACAAGCGGGTGTCTCAGCCAAGCAATTCCACATCTATTCATTATTAATTATCAAAATTAATTTTCAAAATGAAGAATGACTGTAAAAAAAATTAAGGATCCGTTTTTGAATAGATTTTGTTCCCCCATTGCACTCTTTTTAAACTACACAACAAAAAGGCAGGACTTATACCAAAATATAAGTAGCACTATTTCCCAATTTTAATAAATATACAGGGTTTCAAAAAACCATTTCAGGGCTCTTAGGGTGGAGGTGTATCTCCAGGGTAAGTAACCATGGCATGCTGAATCCATTGAGACCGCTTACTTACATCACCCCAAGCGGCAAAATAAGAAAGCTAAAAAGTTAATAAAAAAACACCTAAAGGATAGAAAAGACTACAGAAGATGGAACAAATACTCCTATGAGAAAATTGTTTGTATTATCAAACACACCAAAAAAAGTTTCATGAATATATCCCAAATATTCAAGGAGATACTAAGCATGTGAAAATAGCCCTTTTTCAGGCCTCAAAAAAAGAAAAAATTTTTAGTGTTGCCCTGTAGTTTTGAGTTTATTTAAGTTAAATAAACTCAAAACTTACCAATTTCTTCTAATATACTCCTGTTCATAAAAAATGCAACACCAAGAAGGAATTGTCCGATCAACATGAAATTTTCAGGGTATGTTCATTATGGTTTTCTATTTAAATTGATGCAAATTCAGAGTTATAGCGCATGCGTGAGACGAGCAGCACCTTTTCAATCACTAATTTAGTTGTATATATGGGGGGCTGTAACGGGTGGTTAAGAAGTTGTAAGAAGGTTGTCTGCCACTGATTATTTTGTCATTAGAAGTCATTATACCCATACCTTAACGGATGCCATATGAGCATATAACAGTGTTTGATCGAGGATCAATGATTGGCTTTCTTGAAGGGTGTTTTCACACTGTGTTACTACTGCTCAGATGAAGGCCAATAGGACAATAGTGATATGGGTGTAAAAGCAGAGGTCCCAAGATGGTCAGGCGAGTTGAAAATCAGGAGCTGAACGCCTCATTGTCATGTCAGCACGGGATCAAAGAGACTTCATTCGCATGACAGTGCCGGATCACTCAGCGACTTTTCGACATCTTTCAAACTGTCAAAACACTGCTACAGGTCTATCATTGTCTGCTCCAACAGTTAATTGGTGGTTGCTCCACCGAATTCCGCGAATTATCGTTCTTTTTTAAAGAGCTCCATTGATGGAATTCCATCAGTGCATAAAGCTACCATGGGATCATCAAAAAAAAAATTTTCTCGCGATTAATAGCAACAAATGGCCCTTTTAAACGAATCCAATTTCAATTTTCATCAACATGGCACCCACATTGGCTTTTGGCGCTATATTGTAAAACGCCATCTTTGGAGAGTTTTATCTTGCGTCATACCGCACGAACGCCCAGCGTTATGAGATGGAGCACTATTGAGTATCATGGGCAACCTTATCAGATAAGAAATGAAGGTGATCTTAACAGCCACAAATGCTTTAAAAAATTTTTGGAGCCAAAAATTATACCCTACCTTTGAAGCATTCCTGAAGCTGTATTTGATCAGGACAAACCTTGGACACATGTTTTTTTGGAATGTTCCCAACTTCCATTTTATCCATCAAAAGCAGTTTCTCTTTCAGCAAATTTCTTCACCCAATATTTCACCTATGGAACTTGACTGAAATTTCGTTAATTAGTCCTCATGCTCAAAATTCTTGTTCTGTTGCCAACTTTGGCAAACTTTGGGTTTCAGAAGAATCTTTGATGAAAATCTCCTCAGGCAAAAAAGCAATCTGTTTGATTTAATGACGTGTCGGATAGAGGCTCTCATTGTAGCGCGTATGGACTACATAAAACACTGATTTTCGATATTTAATTTTGTTCCTTTGTTCTGAAAATTTAATCGTTAATTTGCACCTACAAAGGTCACCAGCTGTGTAAATTTCATCAAAATCTAACAAGTCCTTCATGGTGTTGCATTTTTTATGAACAGGAGTATAGTTCAATAGTTTCTGTCAAAGACAGAAAGGATAGACTTCCACTTTCAAGACTTCAATTTCTCAATCAACAAAGCAAAATATCAATTTCCTTCCTTATAAGTTTACAATATTCTTAAATTTCCTTCAGTTTCTGTTGAAGACAGAAAGGATAGACTTCCACTTTCAAGACTTCAATTTCTCAATCAACAAAGCAAAATATCAATTTCCTTCCTTATAAGTTTACAATATTCTTAAATTTCCTTCAGTTTCTGTTGAAGACAGAAAGGATAGACTTGGATTTTATCAAATAAACATAAAAAGTCTTAAAAAATTGTTATATTATACTACTTGACAGATATACAGTTAGTTACCTTTTAAAAAAGAAACATTAGGATCCACTTTGAGTTAAGCAGGAACTGTTTTATAAATACCAATCACCATTTATTTCCAACTTGGGGAAAGGCTCAGATTCGATCTGAGGGCCTTAGGATAGGATTTTGATGCACGAAGACACCAAACCATCCGTTTATGCAACTATTCCCTTCTTCTAATTAATTTGAAGTTGATACTTCATCATAAGAAACAGTAGATGCATATCCCTTCTGGAATGGGATCTTCAGAAGAAGTAACTTAAATTTTATTTTACCAAATATGGAGTTTAACAAAAAATTATTGAAGTATTTCAGATTATTCTGTCTAAATTAAACACCACTGTTTTTAACAAAGTGTAAAAATGAGCTAGTACTTCAAGTACACCAACAACCTGAATTTTTACTTCACAAAATTTAAAAGAAAAATATAACATTTTATCTAAAATGGTATAAAAAGTAAAAAAAAATCACACTTAAAGCCATAAACTTAACCAGTCTATTTTATTGCAAAATTGGTGGCAAAATAATAAATTCTAGAGTTTTATAGGTAGGTATGTACAGGAAGAATATTGTATCTAAACTGATTTCAAGATTCAAAGAAGCTTTAAATAAAATCTACAGGTAAATTAATTTGATTCATACAACATATAATAAAGTTCATTTTACAGTTGGCAGTAATTTCATGCACCGGTGAGTGCAAAGACCCTAATTAAAATATTCACAATTAAATAACATAATACAGAAGATTGTTTCTTAATATCTGTACAAAGGATCGAGATTATTGCACGTTGAGTACTTTTTTCACAGCTAAAACCACATCACTGGGCTGTGGTATAGTTAAAGGTTCCAGACTCTTTGTGTAGGGCATAGGCACATCTGCGCCAGTCACCCGCACTACTGGAGCATCCAGATAGTCAAAAGCAGGACCTATGAAGAAGTAAAGGAAATCATTTACAAATCAGGTTTTCAACGCCAAGGAGTTTTTACAAACAATAAAAGTACAACTAAAACAGTAAGACTCAATAATTTAAGAACCAAATGGTAATTATTTCAGTTTTATCAAGAAAAAAAAAAGAGTCTGAGGTTCCCCTGAAATATTTTTGGATGTTTTACTTTCATAAAAATAGTATTTGAACTCATTTTTTAAAATATCTGACATCTGGGGTGGATTTCCTCCTACTTCAATGCACTGTGATTACAAATTCCTAAGATACCCTCCCCTTAAAAATATTGAAATTTCCCTCTTGTATCATAGATAACTATAACATCTCATCTCTATATCATAAGTCCTTGGTGAAATGGGGTGATCCTGGGGTCCTCCCACGTTAAATTTTTGAAACTTAGCATGCCCAAAAAGTGTTTTCAGCCTCCTCAGACCTGAGAGAAAAATATAAATTTAATTCATGCCCAAAGTGTCTTAAATAGTTGTTTAGGTCCCTCTAAAGTAGAAAAGTGGAATAGAAAAAATAATTTTTTATTAGGAGGAACTGGGGGGTATGTATCACATGTGATACATCAAGACTCAACCACTACAACCAAACTTTTTGAAGTTTTAATTAAAATTGGTTTAGTTAATTTATTTGAGTTATTTAGACACTATACATAAAATATATTAGTACTGGTTAAAAATTAAGTTTTATTTTGTTTTTTAATGCCAAAATTACACTTTTTTATCACTTTATAGCATAATTTCTAATTATCTTGGAATGCCTAGTAATAGTTTCTGGTTGATATAAAGACCGAAATAACATTACAATCTAGTTAACTAACAAATTTTAAAGCCATGCACATCATCTGTTGTTATAGTTTGCAATTTATCAGACAAAAAACTTCATCTTGAATATCTTACATCTATATCTTATATATACATCTTACTTGTTGGGCCTAATTTGACCAGCAACACCCGTGAGCTTTTAAAAGTTTCAATGTAAATTTTCATACTTACTCTCAATGACACGAGCACATATTTCAGCCCCAATTCCACTCTGTGGCCACCCTTGTTCTACAGTAATTAAGTGATGCGTTTTCATGACAGATTCTAAGATGCATTGCTCATCTAATGGCCTGATAGAACGCAGGTTAATTACCTAAAAAAAAGTTTTGCTTAAATAATTGCTGTTCTTTTCAGTTTCAAGGTTGTACAAGTAATTTTAAAAGAAATGCTTAAGAGCATATTACAATAAAAATAACAAAAGTAATTGCTAGGTTGTTTAATAGAAAGTAAATTGCTAGTATCAGAACAAAAATTACTTTCTAGGTGCTTGAAAGTTAGATTATGGAAAAAAGTAAAACATTGATTCCAGAAGATTTTTCATAAGCACAAATACTAGTTTTGCTAAAATGAAAAGGAAGAAACTAATTCGGGTAGCATATATCACCAATTAAACTTGACTTATAAAATGTCAATTAATTAATTACCTCACATTCTATTCCAGCATGTGCTAACTCTTTAGCAGCATCTAGACAAGTGCCAACAGCTTTGGAATGTGCAACTAAAGTGATGTGTTGTCCTAAGAAAGAAAATAACATTTAATTTGTATAAAATGTGAATTACAAAAGTATAAAAATCACTTAAATCCCTTCAGGAAAATTACATATGAGCTGCTCAGAAATGCAGTAGATAAACTTCTTTATTTCAACTTTGTTTTAAGGAACAAACTATAGAGCATTCGCACATGACGTCACTTGGAGGACAAAAACAACGTTGCTAAGCTGTTCTTAGGGGCAGGGAATAGAAGCATTCGCACATGACATCACTGGAGGATAAAAACAACGTTGCTAAGGCCGTTGTTAGGTAAAGTCATGTGATTGAAAATGCTCTATTCATTCAAAGAACTAAACTGTGACATATTAAGTATATAACTAGTAACTCATTGCAAAAAAAATTAAATATATAACTAGTAACTCATTGTAAATAAACAACTCTAGAAACAACTTTTACTATGATTACCTGTGTTCTAGAGATTTTAATAAATTGCTTGTAAGTTCTTAAGATGAGAATAAACTTAGAGCGAGCGCGCACGGGCGACTTTTGTCACGGTGACAAAGACAAAAACAACGTTGCTAAGGCTGTTGTTAGGGGCGGGAAATAGAAGCATCCAATAGAAGCATTCGCATATGACATCACTGGAGGATAAAAACAACGTTGCTAAGGCCTTTATTAGGTAAAGTCATGTGATTGAAAATGCTCTATTGTTTTCTAGTGATATTTTTGATACTAGTAATCATGGTCGCCGTGACTAGTCACTCGTGCGCGCCCAGCCTTAGATGTTTGATAATTATAGCCTATTTATTGTATAGGTTAAGTTTACACATAATACAAGTATGTGAAATAAACTATGCTAAGTTTTAAAAGTAATAATACCTACCACTTTTTTCAATTTTTGCCTTGCCTATAGGGATTACAAAGTCTTTAGACATGGCTTCCTCTGACATTTCAAATGGTACACCATAAAGCAGCTCATTTTCTAAGAAAACCACTGAAAAAGAACATAATTTAATTGAATAAGTTTATTCAATAAAAATGCAAAAACAACTAGCATTTAAGAGTTTTCATTATAATTTGAAAATTATTTTTTAAAGAATTCCAATACATTAGCAGAACAAGACCAGTTTATAATAGCATAGGCTAATTCAGAGGTTCTCAAACTGTGGGTTGCTCGCCAATGAGTTAAATCAAATATTGTGCCCAATGGAGGGTAGAAAGTAACTTCAGTTGTAATACCTCCATGTAATTTATTGGTTATAACAAAATAGTTGGTGACCAAACCAGGGAGGTCATAAGAAAATTAACTGAAGATGAGGTGGATTACATTAATTTTTTTTTAAAAGTGGGTCGAGATGTTCAAAAGTTTGAGAAACCCTGGGCGAATTTATAAGTGGAGAAGAGTGAATCTTTCAAAAAGATAAATAATTAAGTTTATAAAAACTTTTTATTGAGTAAATCAGCAGCTGGCTATAAATAGCTTTATACCCGGATCTGGATCTCTGATGGCACTTTTCAGTAGCCCTTTGCAGTCTTCAGAGGAGTACGGGGATATGACCTTTAGTCCTGGGCAGTTCGCATACCACGCTGCAAAGCACTGAGAGTGTTGGGCAGCAACACCAGAAGCAGCTCCATTAGGCCCACGAAACACAATGGGCACATTGATCTATCAAACAAAAAACAAGAAAAATTAGTCAGAGTTAGACAAATTTGAAAATAAAATTTCATGTTGGTCATCATTAGAACTCCCTTGAAAATTACACTGAGTATACCAATGAACATGAAACATGTCAAATTCAAAGAACAAAAATAAAAAAAGTTTTATTTTTTCCCCAGTTCTTAGTTTAATGCAAGTATTACTTTTTATAATGTCAAAGTGTTAAAATTATTTTACTTTTTAAATACCTCGCTAAATTATGCTTAAAAAAACTTTCTTTAATAGTATATACTTGTTTATTTTGGAGGAAAGACCAAGAAATTTAAACATATTTCTTAAGAAATAAAGGTACTAAAAAAGGAGTAAATGTTTAGGAAAATACTCAGATTCATTACTGTGAAGTCAAAATGCTGACACCAACAAGGAGTAACATTTGGATTTTACTATATGATGGAAATATACAAAAAGTAATAATTATATATACTTGCTTCTAAAAATTCCATTGCTATTAATAATGAATTAAAAATGTGTAATGTAAATGAATATACTTAAACAGAACTTTATTAGGATACGAATAAAAATAATTTTTTACCAGAACAATGAGTATGACTTGCATAATGAAAGACTAATGTGTGAAATAAGTGGAAAATCATTTCACTGAAAGATAAGAAAAGCAGTTTAGGTAACATACCTTTCCCGCTGACATGTACAAAGTTTTTGCTGCAGAATTTATTATATGATCTATAGCTTGCATAGAAAAGTTAAAAGTCATAAATTCACAGACAGGTCGTAAGCCAGCCTGCAAAAAAAATCTAAATCAGGATATAAATTTGATTATTTCAGTTAAAAGGAATGAAAGTATTTTGGGTTTAATTGAATAACACCTAATTAAGAAAAAATTTCAAAACTGAAGAATTTATTACGTGCAACTAAGAAATAAATATAAATATGAACCCACAAATTAATTTTTTCAGTCCTGGAGAAAATTTCATAAATGGATTTTAAAACAAAAAAAATCTGTGAGTTTGAGAAAATGGGATTTTAAAATGGTAAGATATTTTATACTTTTTAACTTCTCACAAAGATGTTACTAACTCCCACTAAAATTAATTTTTATTTAATAAATATAAACAAATAATGTTAAAAGTATTTTATAAAAAAAATCTTGATGGCTAAGTTAATAGAGGTACATAAAATTACAAAACACTAGAGTTAAGAACTTTGCAGACCTGAACACCAAATTAAAAAAAATATGGAGCAAGAAATATTAAAAGCTTACTAAAGCAGCTCCAACAGCAATTCCAGCAAAACCAATCTAAAAATGAGTAAGAGTATTATTTTAATTATAGTTGATACATGGTGGTTTATTATTTACTGCAAAACACATATACAGGTCTCCATTAAAAGTTTTATCTTGTATCGAATACTATTATGTGACTCTACTAAATGTAGATGAAATTTGAAAATCTCTAAAATACTTAAAATATCTAAACAAAAGATGCCAATTCTTTACTTTTGCCATTGATATAACTGTATATATTTTAATAGGTTTAATCACAATTTTTAGTGATTTTTCTAATTTTTGCAGTTTAGAAGAACTTGACAATATTTGCTTTAATAAATAACAGAATTGTACCCATGCCCACAACAAATGAGTAAAGCATTCTTTTGTCTATATCAGTGGTGCCCAACTTATCATGAAGCCCATATGCTTGCATTCAGGAGGGGGCCCCAAGAAAAATTTACTACAAATACTGGAGTTTCAAGCAAAAAGGGGGCGCCTAAGGGTCCTCCGCAGAAAGTTTTGAAATTTTATTCTTAAAAGTAATGGTTTAACTCATTTGGGTGACTTATAAAATAGGATCAAGATTTCAAGTAAGAAACTAGTAATATAAATAGTTGTCAACACTATTAGAAACTATTTACATTTTGCTTTAGAGTTAATTAGCTTACAATCATAATAAAAAGAATAACACAGTTCAAAATTTAAAATAAAAAACAAAACCTTTAATAAAAACCGATTTATTATAGTCAAAGGAAGATTTTACATAACTTTTCCAGTGCAAGAGGGGGCCCAGGCCCCTATTTGACCTTATGTATGGGTGTCCATGCTATAATATATATATATATATATATATATATACAGGGTGTTTCACAAAGAGCCCCCGATTTTAAAAATTAATAACAAAGAAACGAAAAGAAATAAAAATACGCCGTCAGCGGCATCCTACTTAAAAGACCAAAGAATTTTCGTACACATTCGTAGTTCTCAAACCAATTTATAGATGGAAGCACAACTTCTTTGATATTTAGGGAAAGCTATCCTCAAAGTCCCTATTTTCGTTCGCCATAGGGAAATCAAATTTTGGGAAAGAATCGATTCATGAATCGAATTAGAATAAAATAATTTGGAATCAAACCTTTGTTCCCAGTCAGCAGAAACAGGTTAATCTGATCTATTAAGCTTCTAAATAATCAAAGAAAATGCATATTGAGTTTAATTTAAATAAGATGCAATAGTTTGTAAAGCAAATCTTTTATATATTGTTTTAAATACAATAATCAATTTATCCTTGCAGAAATTTCTTAGTAGTTCAGAATATTTCTTTAAATTTATTTTACTAAATTTTTAAATTTGCTCGTGTTTCCTACAGATTTTTTAAAACTGTTTAATGAGCTCGTCATAAATGATCAGACCTAAAAATGTCGAAGATGGAACTTAAACCCTTCTTTGTCTTGGGGTTTTATATTTGTATTGGTATTGGTAACATATATTTTCCGGTCTGTGTTCTTGATCTCAAGGATCCGCTTATCACTTTAAGACCTAGCCACCCCATATGTTCCATAGTATCTAATGGTTATCTCGGGCACCTTAGGATTGAAAGGGTTATAAAGCTTCGTCAAGAAAGACAGACACAACAGAATTTTTACTGACACAGAGAGAGAGAGAAAATACCCCCAGGGCAAAGGCTGGAATCGAACCGACGGCTGGTACAGTGCGCAGACTGCTAGCGTGGTTTGCAGCACGTAAACCAACTAAGCCTCCCAGCCCCCTTTTTATTTGTAATATGAATTTTTCGATCGATATATTTGTAAAAAATTATTTGTCTTAAAACTTTTTAGTACAGGAGGAGTTTATTAAAAAACTGATTTCTTATTCTAGGGTTCACGAAAGAACTCCAAACTTTAATTTATAATTTCAAAATGATGATGAAAGCATTTAAAACACAAGTGACACATTAATTTAAAGAACAATCACATTAAAATTGACTCAAAATGCACCCCTTTTACTGCACAGACATGTCTCAAACGAAGAACGAAGTTTTCGGTGACTTTGTGGAGTGTGCAGTGGCGCAGCCAGAAATTCCTTCTGGGGGGGGACCAGTCAAAAATAATTTGGGTTTCTTAGTTTTTCAAAAACGATGGAAGCTTTATGTAGAATTTATTAAGATGAACGCGAAAAATTTCTTTGTTGCTGAACTTCTATTAATTAATAAATTTATTAGTACCTCCTAATTATTATAGTACAAAATTTAAGTAAATAGTAAGAATGTATTAGAACCTAACTCAGTTCTACTGTTACAATTTAGTTTATCTATGACTATAAGAGCATTTTTTGGAGAAGCCCAGGGTCCACCCGGGGCTGTCGCGCAAAGAGAAGTACTAGCAAGTGTGAATCTTGGAACTCTTACTTAAGAGGCTTCTTTGATGTGAAAACTGGCAGTGTTATTCCTAGGACTTTTTTTGGAGGAGTAAAAGTACTCCTTGACTTTTTTAGGAGGAGTGAAATTCAATTATGAGGAGTGAGATACGGAAATAACATAAACTACATATACAGAGACAAAATTTCGATTAAAAATGCTTACTTTTTAATAGACAAAATGAAATTGAAAAAAAAATGAGGATGCTATTTTGGGTTATTTGGGCTATTTTGGGCCTGTGTACATTTGTTCTACTTTTATAACACTATTAGTATAATTTTTTTATATTATTATTTTAAATATTATTTGTATATTGTATAACAAGATGATTATGGGCATTAAAACCTTACAACGAAAGGAGGTTTAAACAAAGAATTTGAAAGATCATTTCTCTAAAAAGAAACATTAAACAATTGATGAATTTAACTCGTTGTCACAAGAAAGGCTTGCTATATATTGCTCTTGTTATTAAAAACGTTTACAGTAAGCAATTTCGATAAGATAAATTACTGTTCATTAAGTTTTAAGATTTCAAATCCTAATTCTTCTTACTCAACTTCTTTCTTTATCTCTGATTAATAATTAATATTTAGAGCTTAATCACTTTTATATACTTCATTCTCGTTTCTTCTACGTTCTTTGTAAGGCTGTGGGCCCAGAGCCTGATTTCTGGGAGGGCATTTAGGGCCCAGGGCCTCACTAAAATGCTTTGAAAATGTGAGTGTGTAAAATAAGTAAACGAATTTAAAATCAATTTAATAAGTTTTTGAAGTTTCAAGTAAATATATTTTAATTTACACATTTTTTAAAACTGGGATTAAAGATGATTGATTTTGTTATTTTGAGTCCAATGAATTAAGTTTTATTTTAAGACATGTCGAGGGTCACAAATAGGTCTTTTGCCCTGGGCCCCATAACTTGTAAATCCGGTCCTGTCTGGCCCTTGATACATAAATTGGTTAATAACTCTTGAAAAATTTATTGCAATATCCAAATACGCTTGAGAAAAAGAATAAAAGAATGTTAGAGGAAATCTAGTTGTTCCGATTCGGACCCTCTAGTTCCACTAAACAAATAACAAAAACAGGTGCTCGTGCACACACACCACAGGAGGTCATACTCCAGTGGAGAGCTCTCCAGTTCAGGACAGGAAATTGCTCCTCTTCGTCACGCCCTCCCCTAGGTGTGCTTATCTCTCCATCCCTAGAATGCGCACTGGAGAGTAGAATAACATCAGACACAAACATATTTTTAACTTGAAAAAGTTTAAATTAATTAAAAAATAATAAAAAAAATCAATTCGTTAAAAAATGAAAAAAAAAATTTCGGAAAGAGATTCGAACATTTTTTGAATTTTTTTACGAATACTGGAAATTCCTTATAACATCAGGTGACCTCTCGGTCCCTGGGGGGGGTTTGGTCCCCTTGGTCCCCCCCCGTCGCTGCGCCCCTGGGAGTGTGTCACGGGAAATCGACACACAAGCTTTTTGAATTGCATTTTCCAGCTCGTTGATTGTTGAAGGATTAGTGCCGTAAACTTGGTCCTTAAGTGTGCCCCACAGAAAGTAGTCACACGGGGTAAGGTCGGGAGAATACGGGGGCCAGTCGAAACCTTTTCCTTTGAATTCCAAATAGTCTAATGCAATTACTCTGTCATCAAAATATTCCTCCAAAACGTCAAACACGTCTTGGGTTCGGTGTGGGCGTGCGCCATCTTGCATGAACCATGCCGTGTCAGGATGATCGTCCAAAGCTTGTTGGTAGTCGACAAATTGGTTCAAGAGTGCAATATAACGGCCTGTAGTAATGGTTTCTCGCAAGAAAAGGGGCCCGATAATTCCTTGTCTCGAGATAGCAGCCCAAACAGTGAGTTTTGGAGAGTGGAGGGGTTGCGCTTGAGACAAATGAGGGTTTTCAGTTCCCCAAAAACGCCAATTTTGTCTGTTGACAACCCCGTCTGGATAAAAATGGGCTTCATCTGAGAACCAAATTTGGCCGACATCGAGACTGGCACCATCAATCATTTCGAGCATTTTTTTAGCAAATACCTCTCGTTGTTGTTCAGCTCTAACAGGTATAGCCTGCCGGCATTGAATTTTGTATGGAAACATCTTTAATTTTTTTCTAAGGATTCTATACGTGCTGGATGGGCTGATGCCGGACTCAGCTGAAAGTTTGCGCACAGATTTGTTTGGGTTCTTCTCGATAGCTGCAGCAATTGTCGCGGCATTAGTAGATGTTACGACAGAGTGTTTGGGACCCACATTTCCCACTAAGTCATCAGTCACGCTGCCCGTCTGTTGAAATTTTTTAAACAGTTCACGAATTGTCTTCTCCGCTGGTCCTTTTTGAACTCCGAATCGGACTTGGAAACTCCGCTTTGTGGCAATAGGGCTGTGGTTTAATCTGTGATACTCCAAAACTATGAAAACCCTCTCCTCTAAAGAATACATTAGGATTAGCTAAATAACTATCAGATGAATCAATCGTACAATAATATTTATTCGCTGATAATAAACCTAATCGTTCTGAGCTCTTCGAAGCACTCCGTAGTTTTTAATGCCAACAAATTTTAAAAACCTTCTACATTTTACAAAGATTTTGTTAGAAGTTAAAATGTCGAAATTCCTGTATCTAAGATGTTAGTAAATTTGTACTCCATCCACTTATTATCTTTTAAAAATGTCCTTTTTTATGGGATAGATAACGAAATACTACCACAAAATTTAACTTAGATTATAACTTAATTAATTGATGTTCCTAAATTAGTGAGATCTAGTCTTTAAAATTGGCTGAGAGCCGTTTCTGCAAACTGGAAACACATTAACCTGTTTCTGCTGACTGGGAACAAAGGTTTGATTTCAAATTGTTTGATTCTAATTCGATTCATGAATCGATTCTTTCCCAAAATTTGATTTCCCTATGGCGAACGAAAATAGGGACTTTGAGGATAGCTTTCCCTAAATATCAAAGAAGTTGTGCTTCCATCTATAAATTGATTTGTGAACTACGAATTTTCAAAAATTTGTGTACGAAAATTCTTTGGTCTTTTAAGTAGGATGCCGGAGACGGCGTATTTTTATCTCTTTTCGTTATTTTGTTATTAATTTTTAAAATCGGGGGCTCTTTGTGAAACACCCTGTATATATATATAATTTATAAATTTGGGCCTACATCACACTTAAAGTGGTACAGGCCTGCTGTAGATAATCCAAAGTTTAAGGCAGGTATGGGCAACCTTTTCGAATCCGTGGGCCGGACTCAAAGATTATAATGTCGTGGAGGGCCAAAGAGTAGATAATAGGTAATATTCTTTAAGTAAAAAAATTAGGCCTTTTATTATATATATTTATGAAGTTTAATTTTAAAGTTAAAAATTAATCTGGACTTGTACAATATCTAGATTACATAAAATAATTATAATGAAGTTACATTAATCTGGACCAGGCGCGGATCCAGCACGGCTCCAATGGGGGGGGGGCACTTCTTCAGACCATCATCTTTATCTTTTGAAAAAAAAATGTCAAAATTTTAGGAATTTTCTAAAAAGTATCACTCAAGGTCCTCTTTTGGTACCGCTGGGGGGTCTGGGTAAAAGTAGGTTTTAAACTCATTTTGAGTACTTTTTGGGACTTTTTTTCGTACTTATGAATGATTTTTGGGTCCAAGGGGGGGCACTTTCCAGAGTGCCACCCCTTGTATCCGCCACTGATCTGGACTATATTACATACAATAATTATAAAGTTAGTTACATTAATCTACAATAGATTAATATTTTGATTAGAAACAAAAATTATGTTAAAGTTACAAAATCTGGACTAGAATAATGTGATTTTTGAGTACAATTTTTAAAATGTTCCGCGGGCCAGACCAAATGACGCGGCGGGCCGGATCCGGCCCGCGTGCCGGAGGTTGCCCACCGTTGGTTTAAGGGATAATATAGGTCTTATGTGAGGGATACCCTTTTTGCAGGGATGCAAGTGGCAAAAAGGGGTTTTAGAGCACCTTTGGTGCAGGGGAAAATACCATTTCGGAGCAGCAAAACTATGTTTTGGAGCAGGTAAAACACCATTTTGGCGCAGCATAACCTCGTTTCGGAGTAAGGAAAATGCCATTTTAGAGCAAGGGATTTTACTTTAGGACAGGGATGATTTGATCTTATCAAATTTGATTCTGAGGAATAGAATTACTTAACTTTTTTCACTATAAAAATATTTTATTACCCAAACATGTTAACATATTTAATCCTTTAAAATTACATATTTTATTGGTTTATTTGCAATTATTAGGGATGAGTTTGTCTAAAGATGAAAAGAGTGAAAAGCGCAAGCTTAGTTTTATGCAATTTTTTAGAATGAAACTAATAATTTTTATCAATGAGAGACAGAGAACCAATTTTAATTTACCTTCACTTAAATAATTAAATTACTGAAATTTTTTAGCAATATCACTTATGCTAAGTAAAAAAAAGTTAGAATGTATTTTTGAAAGTTTTTTTTTTAGAATCTTAAATCTTATAGATATCTAAAACAGGTTATAATCTAACCTGATTTAAATAAACCACTGTATTATTATCTTAAGTTGCTTCAAAGCAACCTTTCACTAAAAATTTACAACTTCAATTTACAACCTCCGCCCCGCATATTTAATAGGTTTAATTTTTTGAATTTGTATCTTAGAGAACTTTCTATAAGAAAAGTTGTGAGTAATAAAGTTCAAAGCACCAAAGGGGGGGTCTGGGGAACCCCCCAGAAAAATTTTGGAAATTTGACCTTAAAAACAGGAATTTAACTTGTTTTTGGTACATCTAGTCCAAATTTTGGACATATTTTTTTAGGAATGTAAAATATTTTTAAGTAGAATTTGGATTTTGATGAATTTACAAAAAAAGTTGTGAATTCAAGTTCCAAGTGCAAAAGGGGGTTTAGAGGCCCTCCCCCCAGAAAATTTGACACTTAAAAAAACAGGGTTTTGGTAACCTTGACCGAATTTCTGGGGGGGGTAGGCCCCCTCTTACATAAGCCCCTGAACGCTGTTCTGAGAGATATCTATCACTAGAGCAGACTTATTAGGCTGCTCTTACAGTCCACTTCAACAGGCGCCCGTAAAAAGCAGTCGCGGAAAAAACGGAACTTTCACGAAAAATCGCTATTTTTCGATTTCCGGAACACCAGATTTGCAAGTAGTTTCTAACCACAGTGAAGTTGTTCTTTCTACATCGCAATAAGAACGCGAGAAGAGAAGCCGATTTGAACTTTACGGCCGCGGCGTCCAAGAAAGCATCGCGGAAGGAACGGTTCACTCCGTGAGCAAAACGAAACTTTCACGAGAAGTCGCGACTTTCCGACTTTTTTCGGCGATAACTATAGTCTGTGTAAATAGAATCGGCGGTTGCCCTTGAGTTTTTTCTCCACGTGTTTCTTCTGCGTTGTCATGGTAAAGCATGACGTGAAACCGCCGATTTTATTTACACATACTTTTTTTTTATAGTGATCTTTCTTGGAAAAAATCTGGGAAGTAAAAAAGTAGGGATTATCTGAAAAAGTTAAAATTAGTTCGCGGGGCGCAAAATTGATGAAAAAGTGGAAGAGCAGAAATAAGCGGGAAAATCGCGATTTCGCGAAAGAAATAAAGAAATTGGGGTGTTAGGGGGTCCTTCCCCGAAATATTTTTAAATTTTAGTATGCTAAAAAGTGTTTTGAAGCTACTTTTTTTTGGGGGTAAACAATTTTGAAAAATTTGCGTGAAAATACTCGCTTTGGCGCAGTTCGGCGCAATTTCGGTTCAAAACTACATTTTTGAGCAGGATGGCGCAGGATTCAATAACTGGCGCAGTTCGGCGCAATTGGCGCAGCACTTGCATCCCTGTTTTTGTATTAATTAAGAACTGAAGTTCAAATCTATATTTCAAGCAGTCAAAGAAAGAAATTAACATAAGAAAATTTACTCACTTCAGTTATTGGAGTGTCAATAACCCTCTTGTCACCATACTTCTTCCAAAGTCCTCTACTAACCTAAAAAAATTACAAACTGGTAAACAACCAACTTTTTGAGTTATCTTAGATTACTATGGATTAATTATACATTATACTTTACATCAGCCATTTAAAACATTTACCATGTTATAAACTCATAATTTTTTTTTAGATTTATCTCAGTACCAAGGTAATTGTTATCAACCATCATCCTTATTACTTTAAATAATATACGAAAAAGATGATTTCAGTATTAAATTTTGAAAAACATCAACCACATACTTTATATGCACCATCATACATAGCTACTTCCTCTCCTAGAAGAAAAACTCTTTCATCTTTCTCCATTTCTTCATCCATTGCAGCATTGAGGGCATCTCGGACATTAACCTGCATAGTTAAACTCTGTTTAGAGATAGCTTCAAAGATGGATGTGAAATATAACAAAACAAATTAAAATTCATTAATTGGCGCTACCAGACAATTGGCTAGAAAAACATTATTGTTTTAGTTGTCATTGTGACAATAAAAAAAAAGAGACTATCAGCACCCAAAAGTTTAGTAAAATTCATAGACCTTATTTAAATCCAGTGACCTTTCTTTAAAGAAGTCAGAAGCTGTATTTCTTTATGTGAAAATTAGTAATAACTTTTAATACTTGTAATAACAGCTTAAACTCAGTAAGCAACTATGAACTAACAAAGCAAGTAATCAATGAGATTATAAAATAAGTATGTTGGGAACAGAATCAGATATGTTTATCAGTTTATTTTTAAGTTTTCTTCATTTAATTCCCATTTGCAATGTGAAAATAACTCACTATTGGGGTTAATTTTAAGAATCCCAGCCTTTATCACCTAACTTTTGCCAACTCTTGGTGATTGGCCCGACTGTTAAAAGTAACCAATTTCAGAATATAATATTAACTATTTTTCGATAAAACACATTTTGCAATAACAAAATAAATGTAGATGATATTTTAATTTTGTCACACGTACTTGAGCACAGCTTCCACTACTCGTTGAAAAGGAGGCTGATGAGGATATCTAGAAAACAATATTAATAAATTTTAACTATTAAATTCTGAAAATTAAATCAAAATATTGTGCATACATAAATTAATTGCTCAACTTAATCCAATAAATTTATAACATCAGCTATTTAGTTTCAGATTTAAATGAATAAAAAACAGCCCCATTCGAAGTCGTTCAGAGTAAACGTAACAAGAACATAAAACATTCAATAAAAAATATTTTAAACATAAAGAGATGAACCATTCAATGAAATTTGTAATATCGAAACTACATCTAAATACATCAAGGGCATTTCAACAAACACAGCAGACGAACCACAATATGCAATCCTAAAGTAATCACTGCTAAAGTAATGTTATTTGAGCAATTCAATGATAAATTTGAGAGAAATGTAGAAACAATCATACTTTAAAAATACGGTTAATTTGTGCGATCGACCTCCTCATTTGTTTATTTAATAATTTACTACAAATTTCCATTTTTATTCAAAGGTCTTGCGCCGTCCTCTACCAATGTTGCCAGCGTTGCCAACCACCAAAGAGACAACTCTGGAAATACAAGTGCGTTGGAGGCAAACGTTTATGGATACGCCTTTAACTCTAATGCATGAAGCTTATAAATAACTCACAAAGTTATGATCGTTAAATCCCTTTTAAACACCCAAAAAATATTTTTTGCCAGTTTAGTTTACTAAACAACAATAATCTCTTGAAACTATCTTTTAATTAAATAGTCAATTTCATAATTGTTTCATATGAATGGATTTGTAGTTTTAAATATATATCATAGATGTCACCATACCACCTTACCCCGGATCACATTCTAGAGTGCCCGGCCCTTGTCCCACATATCTTGAATCTGGGTTTGGTGCCGCTGGCTTCAGAACTCCGAGAGGTCCTCTACAGCATGGATGCATTGGAACTAGCGGATGCAGTTCTGAAGACGCACGAGGCCATTTAATAATATGTCCATGGACACGATAAAAAAAAAAAAAAAAAAAAAAATGTCACCACCACAATCCACGTGCTGTGCATGTGTGGAACATGTGTGACAGACAAATACCACCCTTCCTAATCATTTGCATGCAAGATTCAATTTTTGCCAGCATTCGGGGGTGTCAAAGACTGAAAAATGATTACTCCAAATTTACAAGATATCAAGGGCGCTCATACATACGGGCAATGGGGGGGGGGGGGCCTGGCCCTGCTTAGCTTTGTAGAGGTTTAGTGGCTATATTTTTCCTCGAACATAAATATTAGTTTTTGTTTGAACGCCTCATTTTAAAAAATTTAAATTTTGAACTCAAAAAAGTCCTTTTAAATTCATTTAAGCTAATCTTTAGAAAATGTGATTTTTTTCTAATTATTTCATACAGTGACATTGCCATGAGTAACAAAAAAGCGTGTGGCGTATCCAGGATTTTAGGTTTTATTTGGGGGGGGGCTAATATTTTTGTAAATTGAATTGAATTATCTTGATGATTTAATATTAAAAAATAATTTTTTTCGAAATTTGACTCTAAAAATAGGGTTTTAACTCGTTTTGGATACCTAATTCGAATTTCAGATATACATTTTAAGGACTTAATATATTTTTGGTAGGCTTTTCAATTTTATGAACTTTTTATAAAAATAGTTGTAAATACGAATAGAGTTCAAAGTACCAAACGGGGGTTCTGGGGGTCATCCACCAGAAAATTTCTGAAATTTTGACCCTAGGTTTTTTACTCGTTTTGGTACATTTAGACCGAATTTCAGGGGGGGAGCCCGTGCCCCCTTCCCTTTCTCACTATCAGTTCTAGGAAAATTCGAAGGGGTATGTTCGTGGTTTCTCTCAGGGAGCGTGTTTTTATGATGGCGAAAATAAAATGTAGAAGATGAAGGTTTCGACCGCCGGGCCCCATTGCTTCTGTCCCCCTCTCTCGGTAGCAGCCCTCCCACCTTTTGAATTTATTTTTGAAGTATCCAAATTTTGAATCGGGCCCCCTTTTTCATAAGGCCCCCGTCTGGGTGGCGATCGCCACCTGGGCCAGTCCGGCCCTGGTGGGGTCACAATAATAGGTTGAAAGGGGATGAGGCAGAGGGGGTATTGTCATCCCTTGAAAGATTTACGAGTGGCCCTGTTGTTGTATTTGTGTCCACCTGGGCGAGTACTTGCTGTTCTCAAAGGGTTCGTGACCAGAGAATTCTAGAAAATCTTGTGTGCTTGGAATGTAAGCCGGTCCGAAGGAGTGAATCGTAACGAAGCGCATCTTCTTGAACTCTTCATCAGCTGTTGGTTATAATGAAACGAAGCAGTCTCGATGCAGCAAATAGAAAAAAGAAAAATAGAAATTCCGTAGAAAGTGTTTAAAATGAACGGTAAATCTCCAAAACAGCTCTGTTTTGCCTGAAATTTTGTTTGACTGATACGACACATCGAATAATAGAGAATTTACTGAATTTCGTAAGCAGCCAGAAATCAGATGAGAAATAAAAATCTGAATATATTTGTATGGTAAGTTCCAATTTGTTTTACGTATTTTATTGTAATCAATAAATTTTAAGAAACTAATTTGATTTTTTGATTTTTGACATTTTGCTCTTTTAAGTTATATTTTAAACTGCAGTACCTACTACTAATAGTTCCATGTTGTCAATTTATAAATAATCTGTATCCTTCAATTTTTTTATAAAAGAATGATTGACTGACTTTCCAATAATGTTTTCTTGCCCCCCCTGAATTCTAATATATGGGCGCCCATGCAAGTGAGAATGCAAAGGTTGTAAAAACCGGGAAACGAAGCTATTTTAACGAAGAGGAGAAAATATTGGTGTCTAACAATGGTGAAAATTTCTTTGTATATTAAACTTTCAGATTTTAAATTTGTTTCTATTTTAAAAATATCTGACAATATCTCCTAAAACCGTGCAATTTTAAGGTGCAATATTCTGCTATTATAGATAGAAATTTGATAGGAGTAAAAAACAAATTAGGAAAAAAATAAAAGTGGGGGAAAAGTTTTATATTTTTTATTAAGTGGTGAATACAAACGGCATTTTCAATCACATGACTTTACCAAACAACGGCCTTAGCAACGTTGTTGTTATTGTGCAAAGGCTCGAGGATCAACTTTCATAGTAAAAAAAAAAAATTTTTCAAAAATAATATTTTTTTTTTTTGAAAGTGTGACGATGTATGTTAATATAACACAAAATTAATTAATATTTCATAATTATACAATTATAAGTTTATACAAGTATAGTACTTGGTATAAATCTCATATGCAAAAAAATTTTAGAAAAACTAGTAAAACAATCTCTTCCATTCTGTACTACATTTAAAGGAACTTTTATTGGCATCATAAAAAATAAATGAATCCTTTCTTGGCCATTTTTATCTGCAAAGCTGGTTTAAAGTTTATCTTTAACTTTTTTATGAAACGGTTTTCATTCAATGGAGATTTAAAGAAGATAAGGTAAATAATAAATCTTTTAATCTCAATTTAATTTAAATCTTAGAATTATGTAGCTTTAAGAACGGTGCTGTCCCCCTCCATCTACAAAGAGAAACAGTCTCACACTTTTCCTATAACAAGTACACCACAGCGGTTCTTAAATTATATTCAATTTGTTCATAAAACCAAAGGATCTCTCAGTTTTAATATTCTGCGCAACGCAGCAGCAGGAAAGTAATGAAAGTGGTCAATAGTAATGATAGTGGATATATCCCGATCAAGCAAATTTTCAAAAAATGTAGTCATTCATTCATAGTTAGAAAAAATGTAGTCAATTTTTTAAGTAGTGTCTCTGTTTATTAAATTGGAATAATTTATTGGGATGCTGAAGTTCCATTTTTCCAAAGGGTGTCACGACTTAGATAAGCATGGATAACTCTGATTTAGGGAATAAAACCTACAAAGCATTATGAAGACAGCGCTAAAAAATATACGGCATTCTTAAGTTTTTATAATGAACAATGAAAATGACCGTGATGAAATTCGTTTTGCGTTCACTCGTTATAGACGTGTATGGAGAATAAGGTTATTAGGGCTTAGAAGAGGGTAGCCATGAAAGGGAAGAGATATTGTTCTTTTACACTTTATTCAAATTTTTCAAAATGCGTGTACTCTTTTCAGATAATGCGTCTGATAGAGAGAGTGTACTTATTTCCCCTACTCCTACTGGTAGGAGGGTTATCAAACGCAGTTTTTGGTGCAAGTGTTCACTCTGGAATGCTACAGAGTAAGTGGATCTTACAGTTATAAACAAAGTGAAATATTTTAAATTCTTATTTTTAATTATTGGTTATCTTTAGCAGTTACTGAAGCAGGTTTACATTCTGAAATGCCAGAGGGTAAGTGTAACCTGTTTTGTTACAGTATAGGTGGATTTTTAAAATTTTTCGTGGTATTATTTGTTAAAGTTTTATTTTAATTTTTAATATTTTTCTAATGACGCTTTTTTCGAGTTAATGGGACAATTCGAGATATATTTGTCCCTGCTATGGTATGTAGGAATTTGCATGGTAGCGTGCTGCTCCTACTTATGTTTAAATTGGTAGCGTGTGATTAGGTTTAATGATTACCGCTTCGTAAGACAGCACCTATTTATTTACATACACAAAACAGATGAGATACAAAAAAATAATAATAACAAATCAATGATCCATCATGGCTCCAGCCCACTAGAGCGTGCCTTTTTTTCTTTTTTTCTTTTTTATCTACCATCAGAGCTCTCACTCTTGTTTGCTCTTTTTGAGGGCGGTGACAGTGGTGTCATCCCACCTTATACCAGCATTGATGTTGCACCATTTCGTGTAACATTCTTAAATTAAAAAAGAAATCCCTAAATTTGGCAACAACTTTACAGTTTTTACAAAAAAGCGTTTGTACGAAGTACCCTTAAGATAAATGTATAGACAACTCGAATAACTTACGCATTATGTGAGTTTCCACAGTTCGTAATTAATCCGAAAAGTTGTTGAGAGGATATTGGAACTCATAAGCAGCCTATAAGTGTCATTTAAGCCAAATTTGCTTCGAATTCGAGTGACAAAAGCGTCAAGGGAGAAGTGCCACTCTAGAACATATAAGTAGCTTTTAATTATCAATTAGTTAAAATTATTGATTTTAAAGAAATCATTTTTAGGAGACTTCCTAGAAGCAGTTTTGAATGCAAGTTACAAGTATACCACTGAAATATCACCAATAAGTAAGTTAAAATCATCATTTGATATACATAGTATAATATAAAAAGTCTTTAAAAATTATCAAAACTTACATTTCATTTAAAAAGGGAAAGAATTTAAACTACAAGTTTTAAAAGCAAAATTATTTAAATTATGCTTAACATTATTCACTATATGCTTACTTTTGTAGGAAAATTTGATTTAGAAGAAATTTCTAGTAATAGGTCCGACACACCAGAGGGTAAGTAGAAATTTAGTGTGGTAAAAAACTTCTCTAATATCGGACCAAGATGGGATTTCTCTAATATCCTTCTCTTAATTGTATGTAGCACAAGGTGATATGCCTTGCATTTTACGAGGAGCTTAAATATTTATTCTTTAAACGTGTTATACTAGAATTACCTATCTTAAATTTTGTATCTGAGGTGTTTAAACCCATCCTGCTGTGTTGTCAAGCATTTTAATCCTTCCAATGACTATAATTTTATCATTATCCTTTATGAAGAAACTTAAGAAAAGAAATCTCACATAAATTAGTTACAAAATACAATATCATTTGCAGCTCTCTATTAATAATATCGGAAGGGTTTTTAAAAGGGCTGTAATGCCATGGTGGATAGATGGAAGGGTTTTTATCAATTTTTCTCAATGGCGTTTTGAAATTGTTCTTAGTTTCCCAAAACTCTTATGCAAAAAAAAACACTCAATTATACGATTTATACCATGCAATTATTAAAAAGTTTAATAGTTTTACCTTCTTATTTATCGTATATAATATATTAATTCCCATATTTTAAAAACTAAAATGTCTGTACTTTCGTTTAAAATTCAAGTAATATTGATAATACTTTTTCGTTTATTCACTGAATTTTTTAAAACTACGATAATATATTTTCATGCTTCCATGATGACTATTTTTACGATGTTGTTCCTTAAAACTTAATTTCAAAGTTAGAAAAACGTAAAATGAAAATTTTAGTTAACTAAATTCAAATTGTTTACCTACACTCATTATAAATGTTTATGTTTTTAAAAGAGGAAAATATGTAACTATTTATCGATATTAAAAATGTGTATTATTTTAATAAAGCCTTTAGAAATACTTCTGTATTTTTTTTTCTTGTAGATGAAATGCATTTAGAAGCAAAATCTGATTCGGTAGGGGGTAAGTAGACGCTGAAACAATGGTATAAAATTTCTCTACTGTTTTAATAAAAAATTTCTCATACATATTTGTCTAATATTCTGCTCTTTATTAAAAAATCCCCTTACCGTTGGCCAAATGAGTGGGCACCAGCAATGTATAAATAGGCATATTTAATATATTCATTATTAAAGATTAATAATTTAATTATCTAATAATTAATAATAATAATAATCTAATCTAATAATTTAATATTTAGAAAGAATTTTAAAGATAAATCAAAAGTTTCAACATTTTAATGAAAAAGCTTGGAATTTAAGAGCTCATTAAACTAACTTTACACAAAAAATGTATCCTAATGCCAAAATGTTTTCAGACACAATCAAAAAGACTTTTGATTCAGCTGGAAAGAAAATGGCAGAATATTTTAACTTTTACAAAGAAAGTAAGTACACTTAATTAGTTCTTTTCCTTTTTATTAATTTTTTTTAAACATGTTTATTAAGAATGGTCCTCGTTTAGGAGAGAGATTGATCCTCAGTACCAGTGATTCTTAAATCGAAGAAGTTAGTAGATCAATTTAGCCTTAAATATTGAGAGGATTTAATATTTTTGTGTTTTTTGCATAAGTTGAGATGAAAACGGAGTGGATTCAAGAAAGTTAACACTAAAGTATGGCGAACAACAGATTTAGTTGTAATTAAATTATCAGTATCGATTGAGATAATAAATACAATCCTTTAACTCCATACAAATTTATATCATGCATGGACCACCCTAACCCTGTATCTCTTAACTGTTCGCCGTAACAAAATTCAATGGTGATGGTCACTCAATTAATTCAATGGTCATTTACCGCTTTGAAACACTTTATGATATTTAGAAAAATTATTTCGAGAACTGTAGTTAATTGTGTGACACCCTTAAATAGTAATAACTTCTTCCAGCTTTTAAGCATCCATCATCACTCAAAATCCCTCTTTTCTGTAGCATACCTCTGCTCTTCACCATCTCTTTTCCTATCGTGATATTTTTTGTTCTTGGGGCTCTGTGCTCTTGCGCATCTATCTGATGCTCTCCAGGATCCATTTTCACTTCAACGTCTCTTTGTTCTTGAGCTTATTTCTGCAATTTAGCAGTTTTGTTTTGATTATCTTTATATCCATGCTTGACTGTCTCTACGGATATCTTAACTGCTCTAGGACCACTTTCGACAATCTCAAGTAATCTCATGAATTTGAATTTCATCAATGTTTTCGGAGAATTGCTTAAGTTATCTTAATACAAAATTTACAATGGTTTAAAAACTATCAAAAAACTTTTTACTCCTTTTATTGATTTTTATGCAGTTATTGAAGGATTTTCGTTGGGAGGGATTCTTCAAATTTTAAAATACTTTTTTTTCTCTTTCAGCTCTTGGTAGGGACTTGTGGTTGTCTGTAGGTATTACATTCGCATTGACTTTCTGTTTATGTCTAGCTATTTATACTTTGGCAGTAGGAACTCATCTTTTGTTTGAATGCCTCTTTTGTACGATGTGTAGAAAGAAATGAAGTATTTGTACGTTTATTTTTTCAGTTAAGTGTTGTACGCCATTTAAATGTCATTTTGAAAATATTCTGTTTTACAGTAAAAATAAATGAAAAATATTTTGTATGTCCGTCTGTATTAGGTTATTTGTGCTGCTTAGAATGATAATGGTTTAAGTCACAAGAACTTTGTTTTAAAAGTAACTGCAGGTTTCTTCGATGGTTGCCTATATATTGATCCTATGAAGAACACATTTTTGTAGTATATGCGGAGAACGTGCTCGTTAAATCTGTGTGGGTCCGAAAGTCCTGTGGTCGGTCATGGTGCAGTTTACCATAGGTCCAGGTCGTCTCCCTTAAGAGACATGGCAAAAAGGCATGACAGGCATGGCATGGCAAAAAGGCATGGCAGGAGTAAAGACCGTGATAAGCCTTCTGCATTAATAATTTTATCTACTATTTTACCCTTTTTAGTATTATATTATGTTCATAAAAGTAGCATATAAAGTATAAGGTTATGTATTCAGTAATAATAATATACATAAAGGATGCATCATTTTTTTCTGAACATTCCCGATTTCGGTGTTTCAAGAAAATTTTGGGTTATTTCTACATTTTAAAACCGGTAGTAGAAGTAGAAATAATAATAAAAAAAATACCTTAGTGAGTTAGTATCTACATAAGGAAAACAATGACTACATATTATCTAAAAAAATTTATTTTTGGTTGAGAACTCAAACATATATATATCAATACAACTATGCATTACATTTTCATACTGTTTCATCTAACTCTAATCAATACGAAGTAGTTTGAGTATTTATTCCACATTTACATTCAGTAATACTCTAGTATAGTAAATTGCTAAGCTCTCAATAGTGGACATCACGTTACATGAAAGTGAACTCAAATATGAAAAGGTAAACTAGACATGAACACAAATTATCACCATTCTAGAAATATGAGAGGGGAAGTTCTACAAAATTTACATATAAATATGATATTTTTCTTTGCTTTATGGCATTAACGAGCTTTGAAAAATCTAGTTGCACTTAGGTTGTTCCCGATAATTTATTCTTTGTGCTGTGAAATTTGGGAGTTATGACGCTTTTCATAGACTAAATTTCTCAATTAGTAATCTTACAGTAAATAAATCTACTCTTTAAGTAAAATTTTAATTCCTCATAAATTAGGAAACAATCACCCTTTAAATGTATGAATTATTTGAGAAACTGTTCTTTGACAAAATTAACCTCATTACTTCAATCGGAAACAGATATTAAATACAATACTTGTAATAAAGGAGTATTCGAATAAATAATACTATATAGTTTAAATTTCAAACCCTGGATCATATTTGATTATTTCTACCTTTTAATTTGTTACAAAAGTATTCCGAATTTATTGGTACAAGGTACTACATATGAATACTCCATATTTATTAAAATATTAAAAATGTCAAATAATCTTCATTTTAACTTTTTAGATGCATAGTATACAATTATGCAACATCACAGTCAAAGGAGACTCCAAACTGCTTGGCAGTCATCAATGGTATGGCGTTTGACGGTCAACGCACAAAACCGCCAATGTATATCTCACTACAAAAGCTACATAGAATTTGATATCACAAAATATCAGGCTAGACTAATTTATCAAACTTCATTTTTTACTCACTATATACGATACGTTTTAATACGTTCAACGCTCGTATCGATTTTCGAGAAAGTAATGCGATGTTCCAAAATTAGTTATTTGAACTGAGAAGCTCAAAAACTGGGTTAGAGTTCAAATTAGTAATTTTTACAACATTTTTGAGTGATTTTCCATGTAAATGTTATCATATATTTAGCAGTTAAGTTCAGTTATTTTCTGGAATTATTTCAAAAGAATCAATATTTCAGTTGCTTATAAATGTGTTAATTTTAAGACTTTGGAAGAGTCTCTAGAAATCGCTTTTTTGGGGTACTTCAGGATTAGCCAGGCACAAATCTCGTCGATCGTACTTGGCAGTTATTAATATTTTAATTGCTTCTTATTTCAGTGTTTGAATATTTTACGCCAGTTTTTAGAAAACCTTGCGCGTGCGCCCGGCTGATCCTTAAAAAATTCTACTTAATTTTTAGGATAGTACTATACTTAATACTTTTACTCATACCCTTAAGAACATACAGGGTATTCATCACAGGAAGGGCTATTTTTCTATAAGCCTTTTCATAGAAAGGTTTGTGAAAGGTGTTTAATTAATTTTAATTAAAATTGAGATTAGGTTACTTATACTTAATATTTTTTATTGTCTGCATAAAACTGAAGTACAATAATTAAACAAATTTAGTATAGATGAAAATTTATTAACCTTGTCACTTCTGTTTTTGATTGTTATTGAGATTACTTATGTATAAGTATACCAAATGTCCATACCATTTTAGTAAGAAGTATGTATAAAAATTTCTACAAAATAATGGATTACACCTTCTCCTTTTTCACTTACGTATGTAAAACTGACCTTAAATACCAACTTTAGTGTGTAACATACAGTTAGATTATATTAAACAATCAAACGTCAAATTCACTTATTTGGCAAAAAAAAAAAAATACAAGATTCTGATACAGGACCTCATAATAAAGGGTTACTCACTTTTAAAAGGAGTTTTAGAAAGTCAATATCTTCTTCCGAAGAGTTGTGAGATTATACCTCTTCAAATGTTTCCCCTGTGTGTCATACATGTTTTAAGTGACACTCTAACGTGGCACGAAGACAATGTACGTGACACTCCTAACTCTTTCATAATTAGTTTCTCGAAATAGGTTTTCTCGCGAGTCTGTTTTGATTCAAGAGAAAGGTAACATACAATTAAACTAAAATTACCTTTTCGAAAAATTATCGTTAGGTGTTACATCAAAAATTTTTAGCAGTTATTTGATGCCATAGTACTACAATTACATCACTGATGAACATTAAACAAAAAATATAAAAGCCATATTCACTGCCATCGGCGTCAGTGTTAAATGTTTGGTCAAAGAAGGATTCCACCAATCAGAGTCAGTGAAAAGCTAATTTTCCCTTCTTTAGCTGCTGGTTAACACCGACGCTGATGGCTGAGAACATGGGTAATAGAATTGTATGAAGGATAAACTGAAATGTCTCATGGCTATACAGGTGTGCTCCTTCATGGCTACACAGGAGTTGGCAATTCTACTGCTTTGGGTTTAGGTGCTGAGCATGACAACAAATACGGCTCCAGAGCAAAAAGTAATCCAGTTAAAATATTTATAACACCATTAATGTAAAATAGGTAACTGTAGGTGCCTAAGGTGTCTCTGAAATAACCTGCAAAAAAGAAAGGTTTTATAATTAAACACATAAATATAGCAACCTGTCATAAAGAGCCTTGTTGGAAATCAAAAACTTTTTTTTATTTCTAACTCTAACCGTTTTTCGTAAAAGCGCATGAAAAATTTAGGAATAATTGATTTTTTTTCTCTTATACTATTAAACTAGCATTTTCATTACATAAACAAAAATAAATGAGTTGTTAACTATTCAAATAAAATGCATGTCAAACTTTTTAATGTATTGTGTGTATTTGTTGTGCTGTATTGTGTTATGCTGTTTGTGCGATTTTATAACATAAGAGATGTTATTAAATGAAATTGCTAATAAAATCGGAAGGCTTCGTTTATTTGTCTTGATATTTTTTTATGAATCTACAGAAACTTCCAATGGGCACTATTATCTTTATCAATATTATCTAAAAAACCCAATAAAAATATGTTGCCTATTGTAGGGTTACTTTCTAATTATTTAAAGAAGAAAGAGAGTGTATAGGTACTAAGTTTCTAATCGTACAAAAATGGAAACCTAGTATGTAGGCCTTTTGTTTCTAAAATTTTTACATACATTATTTAAAAATCCGAACTTACCTATATAAGCAGGCAATCCAAATCCAAGAACTCCAGAGAAGAAGTTCATGCACCCCATCGCAATGGACTGTTCATCATCCTGCATGTACTTGGTCACAAGTATATTGTGCCGCACAAAGAGCGTTCCTTGCAGCAACCCAAACGTGCACAGCATGGCATACAACGCCACCTTCCCTTCCATCAACGCCAGAGAAGCAGTACTGATCCCTTGCAACACCATAGCCAGCAGCATGTACCTCGCCAAGGAGAGGTACCCCCCATCGGTCACCCATCCGAACCCTATGCGCCCTATGAGGTCCCCTAGGGACAGAACCGCGATGCCCCACTTGCCGTCTTCCTCCCTCAACCCTTTGTCCATGAGGAAGTCCACGATGATGGTCATGACGGGAACTAGGGTGATGAAGTGCACTGAGCGGCAGAGGCAGATCAAGAGGAACAGGGGGTTGCCGTGTAGCCGGAAGGCCGTGCGGAGGTGGCTGAGGAAGGTGTTGGAAGGAAGGATGGTGGCGACGGTCACCCCCGAGTCGTCTGGGTCCTCTTTGGATGGACCGCCGCCGTCTATGAGGGTGATAGCGGCGTGGACCTTGCCGAGTTCTGACAAGATGCGAGTCACTTCATCGTTGTCTTCTTCGGGGAACCTGGGATAAGGTTGAAAATGAAATGTTAGTCTGAGTGAGTTTAGTTTCAAAAGAATATTTCTTATCCAAATTTACACGTACTGCATTCTTTGATTATCTTAATCGTGGTTTTATATCATTTGCTTTCAAAAAGCATTCTGATCTAGGGAGTAATATGTAAGAATGCACCGAAACAGGAGAGCCGTTTATAACCGGTTTTAGCAGGACCATGTAAAAATTATGCATTAATGAAGTAAACAAAAATTTTGATTCAATTGGGATCCACTTGATCGATTTTGCGTGTTTTAGATAATTTTGGATGTTAAAAAGTAAAAGCCTTATGATTCATTGCGAGGTGAAATAAGATAAGTTTAAAAAAGCAAGTAAGGTAATAGTATCAATTAAGAGTTTTAAGGAAACATCTGAACTGAATAGTATACGGGTAGTGGCATTCCAGCTAGAAATGTCCTTCCAAATTAAATTAATAAGAATACTATGATTTAAATAGTGAGTTTAGAGGACTTTCTTTTTACAAATGTGGTAAATTTAATCAACCTCTTAAAGAGTCACGAAGTATTTTAATAAGAAAAATCTACCCAAAAAATAATCCTCAAACATCAGATTATAGTTGTACTAGTATAACGCGAGTCATACCTGGAAATGATATCCGATGGACATTCTCGTACATCCTTCAGTTTTTGTGTGACATAATTGGGTTTTCTGGACTCTCGGAAGATGTCCGGCACAGAACAAGTCTTGTAGACGTCACACATATCGAACTCGGAAGTAATGGCGAACTGGAAGCTCTGGCTCTTCTGATCGCTCAACGACTTGATGGGGAGGGGCGGCTCCTTGCGCTTGTTCTTGAAAGCTCGCAGAACGTTCGAGAACCTGACTTTCCTCTGCACATTGTGGATCTTAGTGAGAAGGTCGTCCAACTCCTTGTCTATTTTGGCCTCTGAGGGGGCAGTTGTGGAAGGGACGGACAGGAAGCAGTCCATGGATGTCTTCATGGTCAGGATTCTCATTACTGTGTTCTTGTGTTCTCGGAGGTATTTCACGTCTGGGAAGTCTTTGGTCGAGGGTTTGGCCATCTGAAAAGAGGCCGAAGTTTATAAACTTGTAGTTATCTATAGATATTTATAAGTTATAGTTTGGTTTCAGTAACCCTTTCAATCCCAAGACGCCCGAGATCACCATTGGATTCTATGGAAAATTTGGGGTGGCAAGGACTGAAAGGGTTAATGCTGTTAAATGTTTTTAATACTAGTTAGTGATGTTATTACTGAATTTAGGCTTGGAGGCTCTGAGGCGAGGCATGGTAGAGAACTTGGAGGAGAAGCGGAGAAGGCTGTACCTGATGCTGTGGAAACTTTATTTTGTACTATTAAGAAAAAGGAAATATCCAGAAAAGTTTCGAAAGCACAATCATCTATCCCTTTTAAATCCGATCATGCCTGGAAAGCGCATTTGATTTTATTAAAACTTTAATGTTTAAAATCCTACATTTGTTCAAAATTTGAAAGAAATTTAAGCCATATGTGCGCAATAGTTCATGATGGCTCAAGTCAACGATGCCAATATTTGTTTTAGGGACGAGAGCTCTGGAGTGCTAAGCAATGTTCCCGTAAGGTGGTGATAGTAGAGAGCCCCCTAGAGTTCCCAAGCGTGCCTGGTTCTCAGTTTATTGACGAGATGAATTGCTGAGATCATAAACGCAAGAACTTGAGGCATAGGAGCACGAAGCATAACACTATGGCACAGAGTGTTTCAAAATTTGAAGGACTAAACCCAAATTTATCTTAACATTTTTAAGGACATGAATGACAAAATTTCTTAAGTTAGTCACAAGGTTTCTCTCAAACATCCGATTGAGCAAAGCATTGATTTTAAAGTGATAATATAAAGTTAAAAGATTTTTTTTGCTTGAACACCTTTAAAAATTCTGGATGGAATTAACCCGATTCTTACTTCAAGAGTAACTTTTAAAATTAGTATATGAGCTTGAACATGTTCTACCTTATAAGTCTTATACTTACCCCATTTTCTAGCTTTGGCATTCCTTTGGCCTTCCCATTTTCCACAACAACGGCCTCTGATTCCTCCTTTTTCAGAAGCTCTTCTTTGACACTGGAAGACTCGCAGAGGCAGTCCGTGCCTTCCTCATTGTTGTTCCTCGTGTTCTTTTGTCCGTTTTTCTTCATCCAAGGGGGCTTCCTCAGAATCATGGCGGCGGGAATGGTGTGCATGATGATGGCCCCGATCACCAGGAACGTTCCCTGCATCCCGTATTCGTAAAGAAGCTGCTCCAGGAGAACCGGGAACAGGAAAGCCCCGATGCAGCCTCCGGAAAAGGCCATGCCTGTGGCTGTGGTGGTGTACTTCTCGAAATACTGCCCAACTATCACCTGGGGAAGGGTTACTGTCAAAGCAGCTCCAACACCTATAAAAGACAAATTGAATAGTATGTAGTTTATACCGAGACCCCTATTTTAATCTCTGGAACTAAAATGTAATTCAAGCTTAGTTCAAGATTATGTTGGCTTCTTTTGAATTAAGTTTGAGAAAGCGAAGGTTTTTTTAAAATTTTTTTGAAGAGCAGGAAAAGTTCAAACTGGACAAATTTTCAAAATTAAAACAGTAATCTTGTAAAACAAAAAGATAGCTTGAATAAACAACAACAGTAGCCTTTAGCTTGATAGTTCATGAAACTAGACAGACTTTGGCTTCTTTTGAATTAAGTTTGAGAAAGCGAAGGTTTTTTAAAAATTTTTTGAAGAGCAGGAAAAGTTCAAACTGGACAAATTTTCAAAATTAAAACAGTAATCTTGTAAAACAAAAAGATAGCTTGAATAAACAACAACAGTAGCCTTTAGCTTGATAGTTCATGAAACTAGACAGACTAACAGCCCTATTCATAGCTATCAGCGTCGGTGTTAACCAGCAGCTAAAGAAAGAAAAATTAGCTTTTCGCTGTCTCTGATTGGTGGAATCCTTCTTTGACCAAGGATTTAACACCGACGCCGTTGTCCATGAATATGACTGTTAGGCTTCTTTTGAATTAAGTTTGAGAAAGCGAAGGTTTTTTAAAATTTTTTTGAAGAGCAGGAAAAGTTCAAACTGGACAAATTTTCAAAATTAAAACAGTAATCTTGTAAAACAAAAAGATAGCTTGAATAAACAACAACAGTAGCCTTTAGCTTGATAGTTCATGAAACTAGACAGACTTAGGCTTCTTTTGAATTAAGTTTGAGAAAGCGAAGGTTTTTTAAAATTTTTTTGAAGAGCAGGAAAAGTTCAAACTGGACAAATTTTCAAAATTAAAACAGTAATCTTGTAAAACAAAAAGATAGCTTGAATAAACAACAACAGTAGCTTTTAGCTTGATAGTTCATGAAACTAGATATAATATGTATACTATATATCTTGTATCTTAATATAAGTTTTAAGTGGCTTCTAAAAAAGTTTTCTCAGAAATCATATTGGTGTTTTCCGACATTAAATCTTCTGTGACTGATCTTTTTATTTCTAAAAGTACCGTGCTTCCTTCAGCGGAGCCATTTGAAAGAGTTGCGCTGCTCTCTTTTGGGAAACTGAGAAAGCTTACGTTCAGTACCAAAGAAAATCTCTTTCCTAGAACTATACTAGGTGAGATCCAGTTACATAAAATAATGTTAAAAAATCTTTCTACAGTTTGATTTTGAATATTTAAAATCTATTATTTTTTGAAGAAACAAGTTGTGGATATTTTTTTACTCTATCGTAGAGTTTCATGACAAACGACAAACATTTTAATTTTTAATATCCTCCAGGAAATCGTAAACTATAATGAAATATTCAAGTTTTAATCTTGCGTTAAGATGTAAATACAAAATTATTAGTTAAAAAAATATTGACTCTATACTTTTGTTTCCCAGAATTAATTTTTATCTTTAAACTTATTTTAACTGTCTTAAATTTCAGGATTCAAAAATTTTAAATCTTAATGATTGAAATAACATAAAAGACATTTTAATGTATGTAAAGTAAAGAAAGTTAGCATTTGAGGAATTCAAATATATTTAATTCATATATTTAATTGTATTTTATTCTAACTAACCTTTTCTAGAGTCTTATGACCCACCTTTAAAGAAGATATAGTCCCTTAAAGGAGAAATAACCTGCCGGCTTACAGTTAAATTCTTAAAAGTTAAAATTCATTGTTGTCAGAAGTTTATGCAAATTAATTTTATTTTACATGAATTCGACTGATGAATTTTGACTGTATGTTATGAATTTGACAAACTTAAATGTAACACATCATGTGATATTAAACTTATCCAAAAACAATATTAAGCATCAAAACCACGTTTGTAATGACTCAATAAATAGCTCACTTATTTCTTAAGTTTTTAAATGTTAAATAATGCTTCAATTTTTTTGTGCAAATTAATGCAGTTCATTTGAATTGGGGAAAAAAAATTATCTTTGCCTATTTATACTCTGTCTAAAATAAAATATACAGTACTTTTTCATAATATGACAATTTGTTAACAAAGTTAATTTAATAGAATCCTAAAAGTATCCAATAGATTATAACTGTGTTATTTTAAAATTTCAATCATAAGAAAAGTTTCTTACTTAGTTTTATATTAGTGTTTGTAGTTACGATACATAAATTACTTAAAACCATATAAAGGATGATGGGGACGAACTACTGAATAAATATTCAATGGTTCTAATACTTACCAATCTTTTCTTGCCTCCCTTTTCATTTTTTCCAAGAAATTTACCATGTGTATCACTTATCTATCCAAAACTACACGGTAATATTAAATAACTTACCACACACAACATTGCACACTTGCAGTACTAATAAATTTGCGATATTAATTACTTACCGTTGAGAGCTCCCCAGAGCACAGTTATCCAGATGATGTCCGGGGCAAAGAAGCAGAGCGAAGCGCTCAGGGTGGCCAGCACCCCTCCGCATATCGTCACCAGCCGGACACCGTACTTCTGACCCAGAATTCCTACCACCGGACCTAGTATAAGGCACACGAACACATTTAGTATAGTCCAATTGCAAGAGAAAAACAAAACTTTGAAAGGAAGTTCAAATCTAAATGATAATCGCACAGATTTGGCACAACGCATTTTTTCTGCATTTTTGAATTACAAGCACCCCCAAAATTAAGGTAATAACTCGTTTTTCCATAACAATCGACACAATATTGTACGACGTCGAAAGTTTTTCTTGTGGCGGTCGGATAAAAATCAACTGGGCAATTGAGTCCAAAAGACCTCCCAAAAATTTTTTACAGATTAAAAACTCATCAAGGCAAAACCAACCGTCCTAAGATTACGGAATTACTAAGAAATGAGTAATTCATTGAGGAAATGAAAATGTCTTACAGAGCCAATATATAATCCATATTTTTGATGATTAAAACTTTTCCTTCATTGCTACTTTGTAGTTTCTCTGAAGCATTAGATAATTGGCAGTAAATTTATCCTCCCTCCTTTCCATTACCCAATTAATAAAATGGAGCGCAATTTAGATTTAGATGACGTTCCCAACTTGAAGAATAAAAAGAAAAGAAAATCTGTACTTAATTCTTTATTTCAGATGAGTTTCTTCGGAGAAAAAAAGTTTCCCTGAGCACCAGAAAATTTTGTAACAAAAACTCTAAAAAAAAATATTTTAGAAGTTTGTATTTTCAGTTGTTATTATCATACAAAATTAAAATTTCATTGCATCTTTTAATATTACTAAGGTAAATGTGGGTATAGTGGACACTGTCCCAATAGTGGCCACCTAGTTGATTAATTTAAAATAATAAAAGTTAGAGACATCAAATAGCATTAAAATTCATAGGCATAGTAGGTTATGCTATCAAGTAATCAGTTAAATAACCACCGATACTATAAATCAGCATGGGAAGGATATTTAAGTCTTTGAAAATAACACCATAGGCCGAGTGACTGAAATTTGATTTTGCTTAATGAATCGCGTTAGGAAACGGTTAAGTCGGAACTGATTTTTTAGTATTTATTACGGTTTAATTGACTTTTAAATTTATATTTAGATAAAGTAGAGTGTATACAATCATACTAAAGAAAATTTATTTGAAAATTTTAACTTTACGAGGATTTAGGGGGTAGACCACTTTACCAACACATACACAGAATCTTAGATTTTCCAATAGTGGTCACTGCAATGGAAATATAAATAATTTTTAAATTGAATCAGATTTTCTTCATAAACTGTTGATTAGGCTTTAAAACGGGTGTTGTACGAATTAGGTTTCATTCTGGCTTCGGGAAATTCCTCTCAAATCAGCAGCTACAACGTAGGCTATGGGCCGGAAACCATCAAGTCTGTTATTCTAAGTCAAACGAAACTAATTTTATTTTGATCTAAAATATATTTCGCTAGGGAGGAAGATTTTTTTAGGACTAAATTATCACACCTACTCAATTTCATGCATAAGCCCTATCATATAAGCAGAAAAAGAGAGGTGTCCACTTTTGATGCAAAAGGTGTCCACCATAGAAACATCAGATACATCTATGTGGCCACTATAGAAGCAATTTGGAGTACTTTTAAAAAATTAATTAAAAATACTTTCCGCGATCTAATTACAGTGTTTATTAGTAAAATCGAGAGAAGAAGATCCAGTTCATCTAAAAATAGGATGGTAACCGTTTCCAGGCAAATAGATTGATACTTATAGAGAATTTAAGCGAAAAATTTCCTTAAAGTGTCCACTATACCCACATTTACCTTATATCCCTGAATGTTTTCTTATGTACCTATACACTTTTCCTTCTTCAATAACTTAAAATCTCCCCCAATAGCTAAAATATTATTTCATATAGTACTTACAAAATAAATCTCCATTTTGGAATAAAAATTTTGTGCAAAGTATACTAGATTTTCGGATCGCAATGGTGTAAAGCAGAGGTAATCAACCTTTTTATTACGTCCAATTTCATGTCTTTGTAGTACGATTTTACTCACCGGGCCAACCAGTTCCGAAGTAATGGTAGATTAGAAAGTAGGGGAAGGGTAGTTTTATTTTGTAAAACTTAAACAGCACAGTTACAGTACGTAATTAAGTACCGCAGGCCAAGAAAAATTTCGGAGGGAGGGGGGTACATGGGATATTTTTAGTTATTTTCTGCGCTTAAAAAAGGGACTATTTCATTTTTGATTACAGAAAAAAGTCTGCGGGGAATATATCCCCAAATCCTCACAAGAGGTTATAGTGCCTAGGGGGAACTTTTAGCAGAGTCTGCTCTGATTGGTTGATTGAAATTTCTCTAGGAAAGTTTTTTTTTTAAATAAAATATTAAGAGGGGATGGTACCCCGGAACTGCCTCATGCTAAGCAAGCATCCTACCCCTACCACTGCTCCAGTGCAGTTTCAGGAATTTATAATAAGATCTCCCTTATTGGGTAAAATTTTGATGCAGTCGCAGTGTTGCGGATTGCAAAAAGTTCCCCCTTGGCACTATCCTCTTTTCAAATCCTCCCCTTGGCTTCCCATGTATAATGAGGGAATTGCATAGGTGAGGGATTTGCTTAATTTTACACTTTTTTGATACGTTATAGTTTAAAACTCTCAAATATCAGATTTTAAAGTTCAAAAATATGTTTTAAATAACTTAAAATTCGATTTTATTTTTGCCAAAACACTAGATAAGTCATGTGATCAAAAAACGGGATTTGACGTCACAGCGCCGTCGAAACTAGTGAATTGTTGAAAATAAAAGAAATCAGACTTATCATAAAACCAAAACACACATAAAACTCGTCTGTTTCTCTAGTAAACGGCCAGAAAAGGAAAAAATTAAAACTTTGAATCCTTATAACTCCAAAACCAATTAATATTTTTTGAAAATCAAAACGCCAATCTTTTTATAAAAAATATTTGTATGTGTCTTTAAAATATCATAGTTTTTTAGTGAAAACTTTGTGAAGAATAGCAGAATGAAGCAAGCTAAGCATACAATAACATGGCGAAACCAGTAGGTCCAAGCGCTGTGACGTCACACAGCAGCCATAACGAAATTACTGTTTTTCCCGCCAATACTGGAAACGACATTTTAAAAATTCATATCTTGGGGAATAGTTTTCCGATTTCAATAATTTTTACGTCATTTTTCATGGATTTTCATCCTCTATCATAATAAAATTTTAAAAAAATGTAAAATTCCCTCATTATAGTTTCATATATTGTAGTTTATGTTGGACTGTTGCTATATTTGACGAAATTAATCGTTAGAAAACAAACTTCTGTAGTTAAGTCTATTCAAATCTAAACCTTTACTGCCCACCATGAAAACTGGAACGCCACTAGTGGGCAGTATAGGGAGTAGGGACCAGGCCTACCAAATGTCTAAAGCGTATATATATATATATCGAAGCATTGTTCCAACATTATATAAAAACGTTACAGACTGCATGTTCCTTGAGCAAAGGGAACGATAACTCACCTAGGAGGTTCCTAGTGGACGCTCTGATGCTGAAAGGAGCCGAGGCCGCCCGACGGTCGTTTCCCCCCATTTCGATGAAGGCGACGTACAGAATGCCGGACATCCGGCCCAGTCCGGCCATGATGAAGCTGATGACGCAGGCAGAGAAGGCCACTGCCCAGGCCCAGCCGCCATCCGGCCCGTCCATACGGAACCGACGGCGTTCCTTCCTGCCGGACACAAATAACGTTAGGAACAGAACACGTCAAAATCAGTGCAACATAAGAAGGAACTAGTATCGAGAAAACCATAATTTCAAATATGGTTTTATATAGGGATAAGGGAATCAAATATGTTTTTTATCTAGATAAAAAATTGGTTATCAAAATCTTATTTTCAGGGAAAAAATGGTAATATAAAGGGATTTATGATGATGGTGATTGAAGAACCCGACTGGTTGGCCAAATTGCCTGAGTAACTGGGCACAGATTGGAGATAAAACTTCTTCTATCTGCATCCTAGATAACCTCAAAAAACTATTCCAAAATCAGAAAATCTATCTACAATGGATCTCCAAAACAAAATCAGGAAATCAGATACTATGGAAAAATCCCTTACCCTTACCCACCCCTGGTATAAGAGGCAGGCCCTTTGGGGTGCCCTTACAATCAAGAGGATTAGAATAGTGTTGTTGTTACTGATTCCCCGAAATGCTTTAAAAGAAATCTGTCCAAATCCATTAGTCCATGGACGTCCAAGAAATCTAAGAATAAAACAGGTTGAGACGAAAACTCATTAACTGTAAGGATAGAATAGTATACAGACCACCATCAATAGTCACCATCAATTGGTCTAGCCTGCGGCTAGAACAAATGGAATAATTCCCACCAACACCAAAATTTAAAATCCACGACAATATTCAATATTTTAAGCTGTTTTTTAAACTCAAGCCCTCCTTACACAAAAGTCCTAGATTCGTTACTGTGATGCAGTTGTGTAGGTAGGGGGTCCACCCCGGAGTCACCCTCCTGTTTTATTGGATCGTGTGACGATTAAGATGTATTCAAAGGGTCTTAAAATAATTAAAACCCTGTAATCAAGGAATAAATATTCCAAAATTTTCTTTTAATGATTTAAATGCCAGACGTTCAAACACGGAATTTATCTACAAATACAGTTTAATGAGGGCACCTGTGATTTTTTTTTTTCAGAATTTTCGGATGACGTCTTTAGGTGCCAACTTTTGGCCCTGAAGATTTTCAATGCTATCCTATGGAGCGCGCAACACAGGCTTTTCACCCCACATTCCCATTCTAATCGCACAGAGAAAATGTCTTCACTTCACCTTGAGATGTTATTCGAGTTTTTTTTTTTTTGGATAGAACACACCATATAAGGTCCAAAACTAATACAAAGACTTTCGCTGTTTGATTAGAATGGGAATGAGGGGCGAAAAGCCTCTATTCGGGCTTACCTGTGTTGCGCGCTCCATACGATAGCATTGAAAACCTTCAGGGCCAAGTGGGCACCTAAAGACGTAATCCAAAAATTCTGAAAAAAATTTCACAGGTGCCCTCTGTCACCTTAGACAACTTTTTCATACTAACGCATCATCAAAATTGTACATAGTGCGCCGTTAGAGAAAACCCTTCAATTACTAAAAATAACGTCCAGTTGTCTTATAGTATACCACTTTTATGTAAATCTCATGTAATTATTTGTGTCCTAGGTATGTTAAAAACACGTACAAAACTAGGTTTCAAAGGTGTGAAGTTTTTTTTAATTAAGTATTATCGCAATTGACTGGGTATTAATTACTATAAACCTTTCAATGAAGGCTGGTCGGTAAGAACACTGAATCTAGAGCGTAGAAGAATAAATCAGGCTGATCCAGAAATAATGTTTGTAAACAGAAAGGCTCCTCTGGGAACCGAAAAGAAGCGAGGTTAAAAATAACATGAAACAAATGTCAGATGTTAAAGAACTTAAGCGTTGGCGCTGTTTTGATACTGATCGATACATGCTTTTACTATAAAATTGTTGAACCACTCAACCACCGAAATTTACAAACACTGCGGGTGAAAAAATGGCTGAAAAAATTTTGAATGTTAGGTTTTTAATATGCTAAGCATATTTATAAGATCTTTAATGCGTGACGATTAATAGAGAAGTTTCAGAATCTTATCATACGAGTTATTATAGGATACTTCTTTTTTGGGAAGTCTTAATAAATTGCAATATAGTATTCAAGGGGGTATATGAAAACTCAAGGTTTAATATTTTCTATTAAATGAAACAGTATTATAATGAAGAAGTCAATAAATTAGTAAGTTAAAGGAAGTGCCTTTTTTAAATATAGCACTCAAAATTGTAGTTAGTTTCCCTTTGACTTCCTTTGAAGAGCGGTAGGGATGGAATCATATCTCAATATATTTGGCAAACTAGTAACAAAATATGGGTTAAGAGATTATATTTCTTTATTATTTTGTAAGTGTACCCTGAAAATTAAAAACACTAAAATAAAGAAAAGTGAACAGTAAACCCGTTTACTTGTTAAGAAAGGGAACTGGTAGTGATAAAATTGTTTTATGGGGGTATATGCGCATATGCTTCCCTTATAAAAATTTCGCAGTTTCATGACGATTTGTTTCAGCTTTTGACATTCTTTACATTATCTATCGTTTCCATGACACCCAATACCGTACGAAATATCAGGTTTACTGCGTATGGAAAAATTTCGAAAAATTCTGCTATCGATTATGATTCAAAGAGACGGCTTTCCGTGAATTCTAATATGAAACATCATTCCAATAAATCTCCATAGAAACTCAAAAAACGAAAGCTTGTTCCTTAAGTATCTTGAGGGACTACACACTGAAACGCGATTTCTCTTCTTCATTTCTCTCAGGTGTAGTATTTACTGTTCCAAAGCAACCAGCACCGGAGGGGGCGTCCAGACACCATTCGATCTTCACGTGTGAGGCACGTGCTCGGATGACGTCATCTGAAAATTCGATCGGTGCTTTGCCTCGGTCTACCAGAAGACAATCAGAATCGATTTGAAAAGAAGTACCTAGCAAAAAAAAATAACAAGTCCATACTACATGATTAATGGTGTTTCGAAATTATGGTGAACATTTAGAAGTTCTTTTGAACTTTGTGTGGAAAAAGTTTTAGAAATATGTTGGTAGAATATTAAAATAGGTTTGAGGAAGTCGTAGTAATTTCGGAATACAATAGGTCCTTTCAAGTCTCTAATGCTGTCATTGAAATAAAAGGTCTTGGTGAAATATTTCCAAAGAGAAATAATGAGAGTATTGTGTTGTTGGGTATTAATTTAGATTATATGAATGATCATTCTCAATAAACCGTAAAATCGTCTTTAATACAAGTATTTTATAGTAGTTCCTGATATAACATATTTCCATACCTTCTATATCTATACAAATATATATTTCTTCGTTATTTTTACACTAAAAGCAAAACTTGCATGTATTAAAGACTGTTACGAAAACAGCTAATCCTCTCAAACATAAAAATACTGAATACAAATTAAAAGAAAGCTTTTTAATTTTTAAAGAACACAATCCTGGGGGCGTAGGTTTTTTTGTTAGTTTTTTTGTGTTAGCAAAAATTTAAATGAATAAATTGAATAATTGAAATCTAAATAGAATAAATGGAACTTTTTGGTGAGTCATATTTCCTCTTTTATGTTTAAAATTATTCATTCAAAATGCAATATCAACACAATTTTGTTTGGGTTGAAGTATGGGAATAATAAGCATGAAATCTCACATTTAACTTTTTACATCAATTTGTAATGTATTTCCTTAGCTTGTAATAAACTATACATTAATTATTAATTTAAATCAATTAAATTTTATTGATGAATTATTTTTCTTCATGTTTTAATTTACTATAAAAGCTATAGGTAGCTATAACACACTCTAAATATTTTAAGCAATTACTAATTTTTAAAAGAAAACACTTTAATTTGTATGAAAATTACAGAGTAATGCAATGTGTACTTAATTGATTGTTAAAATATGATTTGTTAAAAATATGGTTTTATATAATTATTTACTTAACAAAAAGACATAATCAGCATTTTGTATCTTAAAAACTTGTTTTAAGGCATGGATTATGCTAGAAATTTTTATTTAGAACAGTTTTAATATCATGACCGTAAAATTAGTTATTTAAAAAGTGCCTTATTGGGATGATTTTAACTTCAAATCATACTTTCTCAATGCATAGTCCAAAAAGTAAATTGCTCCGAACCCAAAATGTTCAAATTTTACTTAAACCTTACAACAATTAATCGAACTCAATCGAAAAAAAAAATAAGGGACTAATGCTACACAATGACCTGTCTAATTGATATACATGGAGGTGGTTTCTCTGAGTGAGAAATGACACTTCCCACATAACAACAACCAGTTTTTGGCACTCTGCCCACTATTAAGTGTGGATTCTACTATTATTCAAATCACCTTGTCGGGTCTCATCTTAATATTTTTTTTAGTTTCATAAAACGGCAAATTTGGAATTTTATGGGTCGTTTTCGATGAATATTAGATTCAGTTAGTTAAATTTAACAAATATGAAATGAACCAAAAAAAAAAGTGTTAGGTACATTTGGTTGACGGTTACTAGTTAATGTTTAATTCTCCTTTATCTATATAGCTCTTGTATTTTTATCACTTTACGGATGATTAACTTAATATTATTGTTTTTCTAAAGTTAAGTGCTTCTTCACTTAAGTTAAGTGCAACTTCTTCTAGTTAAGTTGTTGAAAATAATTTTCAAAGGTACTGTACTACACATAATTTGAGCATGAAATGTGACGGAGAATGAAATCACCAGTAAAGATAATAAGTAACTTTTGCTGGTTGAAAATTTGCAAATAATGCTTGAGAGTAAAACTTTTTCCAACCTGTAATTAAAATGATAACATACTTTAATGACTAATACATTGAAGGAAAGCAGAAAAACGTATAATCAGTCAAAATTTCAGATTATTACCATGAAATATTCCAATGATTCAAACTCTGTTATTTTCTTATACGTCTCAACAAAAGATTTTCTCCAGCTCAAAAAACCTTTGTGATATTTTGGTTCGAATTTAATTTTCAAAATGCTTTAATAATGATGCAATTAACACTTAATTTAAATGAATTTATATCAATTACATTTTATACTGATACATAATAGGTATATTTATTTTTCGTACATTGATATTTTTTATTTAAGCATGAAATGTACTGTCCTTCGTTATTTAAGATGAATCTGTATTTCAAATGTTTGTACGCAAGAATATCAATCTCAAAATATTGAGACTTGATTATGATTTTCTTTTGTTCAAAAAATTTTGTTTCATGGTATGTTACAAAAAATAAAGTTAAATTACTTATTCTATGAAATTTTATACAAATTTATAAGTGTAAAAATAAGCAAATTTAATTTTAAACATACCGTAAAAGGGTCTGAATTTGCAACTTTTTTTTTCAAATTTGAAATACAAGTAATGTGTATGATAAATTAATCGTAAATAAGGGGCTGTTGGAATCTGTTGTGGTTTTTTAATCTAAAAAAACCTAGATTAGCAATAGTATACAACCAATAAAGGGAAACAGTTTTGATGCAAATTTAGATAAGTCAAACCTAAGACCCTCTGATTTTCAAAACATTTTTGCGGGTATAAAAACTTTTATTTAATTTAATGACGTCCATAGGAAAAAAGACACTTGGTGATTCGTTACTATGTAGACAACCCCCTAAGGGCTTAAATTATAGTTTTATTTCAAGAAGACATTAAATCATTAAAAATGACTCCAAAAATTTCATTCTAACCCCAGTTATTCGCTAAAAATGCTAACTTTCTATAACTGTACTTTAAAAACAATGTGAAAGTACTGTTAGTCATATAGCTAGCTCACTGTCAGAATAAAAACAGAAATCCTTCTTTGTTATAAAGCCACGGTAATAAAAAGAACTGCATGACTTACCTGACTTCCCCTTCTTTCAAGCATAGTTCTTGCTCCATAATAAACGGACGAATTTAGAATGCGATTTTTTTCGAAAGGAATCACCTGCTCTTGGAAGAACATTTCCTCCCTGAATGGAAATTCAGAAGTGTTTTCTCTTGGTTTCAATGTCCACTTGTTGTTGTCGGAGTTGTCAGAGTTCCGAATGACAGTTAGGAGAGATCTAGATGATTCTCTGCCAGATGGTTTAGTGACCATCGGTCGGATATTGTGTTTCTCCGGCACATAGAAAGTGCAGGGTTGCTAGAAGATCCTTATATCGCTGCATTTGGCACGGAGAGAGATTTTCAATTAACCCTTTCTCACTCGTAGAAATGCATTTAGGTATGTGTAATTGAAGCATTAGTTTAAAACTTTTTGAAAGAGACTGTGCATAATGATGGGTCTTTTTAGAAAAGTATGCAATTTTTATCGAGTCCAGCCAGAAAAAAAAATCTCAAACGGCGTATTAAATTCATATAAAATTTTATATCCTTTTATGATACAGATTAGCTCTAAAGATAGCATGATTATTATTTCAATTTTTAAGTAAAAGAATGTTCTTATTTTTTTGTTACCTACTTCAAAAAAAGTTTATTTGAAAGACAATTATTATATTTTAATTTTTCAGTGTCCTTCTTTGTATCAAGTGTCGGCATGGCTTTTTTTCCCGTTTGGTTAAACACATTTGTTGCATTTGGTTTACCTAAAAAAGATGTGGTGACATAAATATATGAAGAAACAAGTGTCAGAAGGATGATTTGTTCATTTTCAACAAGCAAATACCAATTCCAATATAAATATATTTTAATAAACAATAATAGAGCATTTTCAATCACATGGCTCGGACCTAACAACGGACTTAGCAACAGAAGAGTTACAGTTTTTTTGCCCTACAGAGGTTAACAGTTACAGAAAATGACTAGCCGTGGAATACTTCTATTGGAGCATTTGCAATCACGTGATCTCATACCTAAAAACCGCCTTAGCAACAGATAAACAACGGCCTTAGCAACAGTTAAAAGCCCTACAGAAGATACACAGTTAAAAGAAAATAACCGGTTGTGACGTCACCTGAAAACACTCTATAATTCAAAAATGCGTAATTTAAATATATAAAAAATAAATATTTTTTATAACCCAAATACACCAATCCACTGTAATTATTTATCTAATTTTTTTATTCGAGGAGAAGATGACCCAAAATATTTTTAAGGCAACTCCTCGAGTGTGTACTACATAATGTATTAAATGGAGTAAATGATGAAGGTTTCCAAAACTTTTGAAAATAGGATTTTAAATTCTTGATTTATTGAGCTTGTAGTATGTTAACATATAACCCATGTATGTAAGTTAATTCTGGCATCATCATAAGTTAATTTATCTTCAATAGCTTCTTTCCAATAGTACACACTAGGCCATTGCAACGATTTTTTTTTTAATTTCTCAAGTGCCCCCTCTCATGTTGTTACAATGACTAAAACATTACTACCTGCAAATTTTCAGGTTTTATAGGCCAATTTTTGCGCCCCGCACACCTCAAAAGTAGTTTTCCCATGTTATTATGCATAGGAAAAATATTGTAAATATCTTATTTTTGTTTTTAATTTAATAAGCCTGAACGCTGTCAATAATGAGGTAAAACCTATGTATACCACCTTTGAAATATCATTTTCTGAAGATACTATTGAAAAAAACATTCAATAACATTTGCTGTGGGAAGTTCCCCTAGGGCTAAAAGCGCACTCTCTCCGAGAAAACACACCTACTCTAATAAAGCATTCGTGTTTTCATAACGAATTCCCGATTTTCGTTTGTCATTTGAAATGGAAATAGTAATATTTGGTAAGCGATGCATTAAAGTCAATCCAGATGCAGTTAAAATTATTATAATGTAGAAAAGTATGTAGGAAAATATTTCACTTATATTTTGAAGCCTATCCATCTGTGTACGGAAAAGATTTTTATCCACTAAAATTCTGATTACACGCATCGATAATTTTTATTATTTTGAAGAACATGTAATCTTTTATCTTTACTTCAACCATTATATGCCATTATTCATTCAATTTTAAAATAAAATAAGATGCAAAGATTATAATGATAATAAAATGTGAGGAAACATTTGGTCATTTATCGGGAATATTATACTTCACATTGAATATTATTAAACATTTTAATTACGCTAAAAAAATAGCAAAACTAAGCAAAATATACAACTAAATTAAATTAATCTTAAACTAGGATTATAGGCATCAAATTAAGTAAATAAAAATAAGATCCTAGACCTATATTGAAAAAATATAAAAATTTTTAATAGTACTCTGCTTATTAGCATAAATAAGTTTCAAATAAAATATTCCACCAATTAACTTTTAAAACTATAAAAAACACTGTTAAATTCCGCGGATAAAGTCGTATTCTCACTAAACTTCTCAGAAAACAATAAAAATGTTTTTAGCTATAAAATTCACCATTATTAGAACCGAAATTCTTCAGCTTCTGCTGAGGAATTAAAACAAGAAAAACATAATTTTAAATTGTTTAACATTTGTATTTTAAAGAAGAAAAATCTAAATTATAACTTACAACAAAAACCCTGTGAAGTTGTTTACCAGAAGATACTTAGGCGCTTATTTGGCTACAGTATCGATTCACTTGGCGACCTTCTCCCCGAATGCTATGATGCAATGTTGAAGGTCGAGTCATCTATCCCAGTTGCGTAGAGCTCCCGCTCGCTTTCCGTTCTAATTTTAAATATTTTCCATCTCCTCTGGTTCTTTCATCATCTACTGGATTCCTGTAGGATAGAGAGAATTTCAAATTAATTCTCTCTCCTATACACTTTCTGGTTTCATTTCTAAGAAGAAAGCATGCAGAGAGTGTTCTTTTAATGTCCGTTTGTATTGTTAAGTAAAAATACGGGATGTTGATGATAAGGGTGGGATAGTTTTCATTTTGGAGATTTTCCCGGAAAGTTGGTTTCCTATTTTTTTCCAAAGAAAGTTGTTGGTTAATGATTCCGTCAAACGGGATGGCAATATTGAAAATTACTGTTTAAATTATTATTTAATACTAATTGTGTGAAATCAGAAAAAAAAAACGTTTTCTTACAACAGAAGTTTTCAAAATCAATGAAGAAAATTATGTTAGTTTTGTTTTATTGGATTTTTTAAAATCTTACATGAAAACATTATTTTTTTTTAAATTCAAAACTACCAAATGAAAATGCTTTGATTTGCGGGTGGGCAACTATCCTTCCTTTTATTTTGGTTAGATCCTGATTGATTTTTTTAGTTACACGCATACATTTTTATTTTCTGGAATTTTATTTCGCAATTTTCGAATTTTGTTTAGGTCCACAATAGTCCATTACTAATATAAACAAAATACTTCATCGATGTTACTTACGTTACACGTCGTACCTCTTGATCTTAAAAAATATCATCGAGAAAGACAGCACAGGTCATAAAGATTGTAAAAGAAGTCATAGAAGATATAGGACATGTGGCCTTAACGTGATGTTCTAACAATGAAATGAGCGTGTGACTTATTGACTTGTGTCAACAATGGCGTATAAAATGAAATTTTATGGTCCATTTTTATGTGCGTCAATTAAGCGTGAGCTTGAGAATACTTTAACTCAATGTGATTTTCTTGGTATTACTGTGAAGAGCTACTTTACAGTGTTTTGTGATATTACATAAGACATCCAGAGGAAAAAATTAAGCGAACTAGATAAACGAGTAGGTGGAATTTCTTTTGAAATAACAGAAAATAGCAATAGTATTAAAATAGTACTAGCCTAAAAGCAGATTTTCACAAAATCTCAAACCAGTCAATGAAAAGGGTTAGAGAGAAGCGTTATATTATATCCTGTATTAGTTTTATATTAAAATTTTTAGAAAATTATCAGGATAATATTTTACTAGATTCATGCTCAAGTTCAACACATTGAGAGTTTAAATTCTACACCAACAAATATAATTTTGAAAAAGTGGCTTTTTAGGACTGTAAGGGTAATGTTAATAAAAAACGGGATAAATTATACAGTTAATGTCGTTGTCTGTGAATCAATGAGTTTTTGGTTTTCTTATTGTTCAATCAGACAGACTTGCCAAAAAAAGCAAGATGATTTAGGAAAGCCCACCAGTGATTTCTGAAGAAGACAGCAATTTTCTGTAACATTGACCTGTCTGACCACAGCAGGAATACAACTTAATCACTCCAAACCTTAATTTTTAGAACTGATTACAAGATGAACAGTAATGAAAGAAAGAGGAATATCGACTCGAGTGTCTCGTGATGGATCTTATAGCTTGACTGCACGTGACGCTAATTTCATAGAATGACATTGCAGTTTCAAGAAACTCCATGAAACACCACCTAGACAAAAGAACTCCGGCCGTCTAACATTCTTTTCCTTCGAAATGTTTCGCAACAAGTGTCCGTGTGACCCGTCTGGTACCTGTCGAACCTTACTCCGAACTCAAAGCACGCTCAGAGCGCGTGTTCGGAACACATAGCAGAATGGAAAAAAACGCCGGTCGATTTGGAAAAATGCCACAAGCTCCAAGTGATTCATGGGTTTACCGTTGCTAGGTCGAGGGGTTATTTCAGTTTGAGTGCTGCTAACTATCATTTTAAGGGTGTTAACCCTTTGCTATGGAGTTAACCGGAGCTATCTGGAAGAGATAGAATCATGGCGATTGATGGTTTCAATGTGATTTTAAAGTTATAGGTGTGACAGTAATAAATTTAAATGCTCTTGAAATTTGGATCCAACTGTTTCAATCTTAACAGACCCCCAATTTCAGATTTAAAAAAGAACTCGAGTATAAAAAATAATTAGCAAGTTAAAATTTAAAGAAAACATTTTGATTTATAAGTGGGTATACCCATGAAAAATAATATAAATAGAGATTTACCAAATTTAAACCAATTTTAGAAAAAAAATACTTAATTTTGGAGATACATTAATTTATTATCAAAAAGTAATATTTATCACAATTACTATATTAAATCTAAGAACTTTTAAGTCCTTTAAAAACAAAAGTTCATAAATATTTTAATAAACATTAAAACACACTAAATATGTTCTTGCATGTTACCGAGAAGCAGGGTTGGATAAATATCATGACATGACATTTTGATTTTTATAAATATAAAAATATCGGATATGTATCAATTTTTTTATATTTATTCAATATAAGCATTTTAACAGAATAAATAATGTTTATTGGAAGTGGAAATTAGAGTTAAATAGTCCTTATTGCTACTTAAGATAATTTTTAACTAAATCCCCAGACCATTTTTGCCAGCAATTTTAAGAATACATATACATATATCAATGTATCAAGATCTTTATCCACATAGATATTATAATTTAATTTCTGTGTTAAAGAAAATAAAAGAACTTTTTTTTTAACCTTTAAAAGTTTAGCTTTTCTGTAATGTATCAAATTGATCCGCAATATGTGGTTTGTGAAGTATCAAAAGTATATTTAAATTGTCAGGTAATTTCAAAAATGATAATTGTGTAGAAATAATCTAATCAGGTTCAATAATTTAGCAACATTATAGGTGTAATAATTGTAATTAGAAAGTTAAAATTTTCATTATTCAGTTAACATGTTTACAAAGTATTCAAAATTAATTATGACAGGTTTTAAATTGAAAAATATTAATTTTGTTATTGATAGTAAATCATGATTTCATCCAATAAATATCAGAATAACAAGTGGTATATATTTGTAATTACTATGTTAATATTTCTCATTACTCAATTAATTAACATGTCAACAAAGTACTCAAAATTAATTTCAAAATGTTTTAACTTGAAAAATTTTAATTTTGTTGTAGATTGATACAAAGTCATGATGTTTATCCAATTAATAATGTGATGTATAATCAAGTGAAATTTACCTGTGAACCCTGCTAAAAAGAAATAATTGCAAAAAGTAAAACAATTATTGTGCAATAGTTGTTTTTGAATTGGAATGTTTAAAGGGAAATGAATCTCGAAATCATAAATTGAGAAACCTCTTAATGGAAAGAAAAGTCCGCAAAAATAAATACCCGTCTCGTATGTTTCTTTCTCCACAATGTGAAAACCGTTTCTTTTCTTGATTTTTCTTGAGTCTTTCTTTCATTAAGCTTTAGAAGTGTTTTCATTAATGTTCATGCTGTGTCATTTAACTGCACCTTAATGATGTGGTTAAGATGAGGCACGATCTCTTTAAAGTCTACTGACCTCTAATGCTATTTTCTCACACTCTCTGAAGCTTTGGTTTGTTTTTTTTTAGTTATAAAACCATTACAATTTTGAGAGAGCATTGAATTTAACACCTTTTGTAGTTCTTTTAATAGTAAAGCATTGTATAAAAGTTTCATTGCATCAAGTTTAACTTAATAAAGTGTTTAAAAAGGCCAAACCTGTATAAAAAGCTGCTTAACTACAATATTTGACTTGGAAAAAATGAAACGATCATCAGAATTTTAATACTGATACTTTGATGAGGAATACAGTTAAAGTATTTTATCCAGAAAACATAAGATTTCTACGTAGTATTAAAATTCTGATGATCGTTTCATTTTTCAAGTTAAATGAACTATGTTATGTTTTGCTTGGTTTTACCATTGAATTAAGTTCATTTTTGATTAAAATTCATATTTGACATAAACAAAAGATAAATTTAGTGAAAAAGAATTGTACTTGAAAGATATTACTATTTACTTGCATGTATTTCATACAAATAAAATATTAATGCACATAATTGTTCCTTTTTACAATAATTTGTAAGCACAAATTACTTATAGTCATACCGTCAGAAAAAAACTCTAACATAAAAATCAAAACTAGGAAAAAATAGTACAAAACCAAATGATAGCCACGAAGATTTTGCATAAAAATTTTCAGTGTTTTTGAATTACCACCACCCTTGAAATTGAGTGGAAAAATTCGTTCCCATAACAATTGCAACAATATTGTAAGACGTCAAAAGTTTTTTCCAGACGGTATGACTATAGCTGTTATAAAAATAAGTTTAGAATCAATACTCCTCCCAAAGCAATTCTACTGTCACATATTTAGTTACCCTTGATTTTGCCCTTGATGACTCAGAGGAAATTCATAGAGAAGGCATTAAGTGTGTTATGGTGGTGGAAAAACCACTAACTTTTCAGAAACGCAAGGTGTAATTAGTTGACGAATTTCAACCGTTTAAAATTTCGTATAGGATTTGATAGTAATCTCGGACGGTCTTCGTGAAAGTATCCAAATTCCATCTCTTCTCTTAAATCTTTTATCTGTCTTACCTGTCATTAGGGACACTGCAGTTTATTGGGCACTATAGTAAATAAAAAAAAATCTTCATTACTGCACATTGAAAAATAAGATACAAAATATGCGTTACAATACGTTCAGTGTTTTTTTATAGTTAGTGAGTTAACTTTCATCAATGGAGGGCTACCTTAAATCACTTAAGATCACTTAAGAGTTTCTTGGAAAAATGAGCCAATTTCAAAAATTCACTCCTATACCATAGCATCCTTGTTGTCATAGATGGTAATGCTATCTTATGGTCCGTGGAAATCACCATATTTTTTCATTAATGTTTTTTTTTTTAAATCCGACCCCTGATATCTTTTTGAATTTTATGTATTATTTGTATCAAAATACAAAAGTTATTTACAGCCTAGTCATTTTTCTGATAAAAAATATGAAATAGGTAAGAAAAGCAACTTATTTTAAGCTACTTACAAATATTTCTTTACTTTTATTTCTGTCTTGAAAAGGTATTAAGTAGTGAGATAGCTCAAATGAGAAATGTTGGTAAATTTATTCGGTTCGATTATGGACCTTGCAATTTCAAATGGACCCGATTGGTCTGTAATAGAGTTAACTTTGTGATTCAATCTTTCCATACTTTTAATTTCACTGGTCAGTAAAAAATAAACTTTATTATTTTCATACGATAAAATAAACGAAAAGTGATTCTCATTTTGAATTCAATGGGATTTTTTTTCTCTCCAGAGAAATGAGTAAAGCAAACTCTTCTAAAGGATCGGAATTTTCGCTATTCCAGTTTTTCTATCGTGTTGCCATCTATGTTAAATTAAAGAGACTATGAAACTAGATGTCTGGAATAGAATAACATTTCCTTCTTTTATATGTTAGTTGAAAAATTTATAAGTAATATAAATTTTCACGCAGCAGTTACTTCTCAATTAGAATTACATTTTATTTTCACTGATTTCATTCATACACAGTACCATTAAATATAATTTAGATTTTAAAAGGAAGTGAAATTAATCCTTCTGTTCGAATAGCTAATAAGAAATACAGGTTTGCAAAAAAAAAAAAAAAAAGAAAAAACGAGTTCTTACGAAAAGATTAAACTGAAGGATCATTCATTTAACATATACTGAGCATAATATTTTAAAACTTAACTCTACCCATTTCTAGCAAATAAATACTACTGCTACAAAAAAACTTGGCTTTGGAAAGTCTTTTGGCTTTAACGAAAGTATGTTAAAAATCACAAAGGAAATAAAGATTTGAACGCGTATTTTCGTACGTGGTGGCTAAAAGTACGCGCACTGAAAAGTTGGCAGAAATCGCAAAAAAAAAAAAAAGTCCCACAGCCTTCTTAATTGGAAGATTCCTCCCTTATGTCACCTCCAAACAGGATTCTTTTTCAAGAATTTAAATGAGCTAGTTTCAACTTTAAAGGGGTTGTATAAGCTTTCAAATATGTTAAAAGTTGTCCTTGAATCAACCCTTAAATTCACTGCAGTTAAATTCCAACGATGCCAAGATGTTCAGAAGAAGGTATACCTTACATTGGTATTCACTTTGAAAGCAGTCATTGGATCTTTATTTTTAAAACAATTAAGATTCCTTCATAGAAAAATTAAATGCAAACTCAAAGAAACCGTATTTTACCTGATAAATAAAATACAGAATGTATGAAAATAATAATGACAGTCTGTGAGGATAGCTTATGATACACGTGTCCATGTGGTCATAATGTTGCCAACAGGGAAAAACCGCTGCGTACTTTTACCCTACTGCGCTCTCTTACCCTCCTTTCCCCTATCCACATGTGCATCAGTTTACTTAATTTCTCTTAAAATAAATGTTTATTCACTTGTCAAAAATTATGGAAGTACTATTAAAAGTATTCGCCTTTTGTAAAAGAAACAAATAAAAAGTACATTACACTATGGGAAAAAGGGGGAAAAAGACGGTTCGTGCCTAAAAATCATTAAAATTATTTTCGTAATGTAAAATAATAAGAAGTGCATAAACAATTTTAAGTTCTATCAGATTTTGTCACGTTTAAATTTAAAAATTATCCTTTTTAAATATTAAGGTTCAAAACCTTTTCAGTTTGCTGTCAGAAGAGTTTGTGATATCATATTGCATTATAATTTAATGGATGAAATATTGAAACCTTGTCAGGACGGAACTTAAAAACTCTTGCCGTAATCAAATAAGGTTTTATTAACCCCAATTACCTGCTTAGTACTTAAAAAAATCATTAGGACAGATTTCATCCAAGTGTAACATAAAGCCTAGAAATACCACTCAATATTTGAATTTAAATTAATGATTTTATTAGAAATACCAGCCTTTCCAAAAGGACATCAGTCATTATAATGGGTTTATGGAAGTAATACTTTTTAGTTAAGTTTATAGATGTATTCCCATATTATGCCATTCTAAATTTAATGAAAAAATTCTCCAAAAACAATGAGGTTTCGAATTACTCATGCATAGATATTCAGTTTTACGTGAATGAATTCATCTTTTTTAAACTTTTTTTTCTCACTTTCTTAAATTTGCATACATTCCGGAAAGTTTTCTTTTTTTTGTCGTTTTTGTTCTGAGTACATTGAACCAGCTTAATACAAATGTAAATAATCTAGGTTAATTGATTACTCTCACATAGTTTGAAGTTCTAACTTGTATAACTCACAAAATCAGTACATCATAATCTGGAATTTGAAATATGTTTGAAATTTTTCTCTTTAATTCTATTGAGAAACAAGCTATTGAGAAGTCAAGCGATTCAAATCAAAAAGCAGGATAAATATTGTACTATTGTATACGAGGTGGATTAGCAAACTTGCCTTGATGATTTTTTCACCATGTGAGTCATCTTGATAAAGTTTCACTTCCACTTGGCTTCTAAAGATAGTTTAGTTCCAGCGGAAAATCAGATCACATATCAAACCCCAGACGTTTATTAAAGTAAACTTTCAGCGTTTACAAATTTATCCACCTCACCAACTAAAATGAAATGCCACGAAGTTTTTATTTCAATGTGGTCATTAAGTCTGACACATTATAAGCTTCATATGAACAAATAACTAATTCTGTTATAACAACGATATTTCTTATACACAGTTCAAAAGTGTTATAATTTCTGATTGGTATTAAATTGGCTGCAGTTGTAAAATTAAAGCAGAACAGGAATCACAGGTTTTAAATGCAAAACTGATGTTTTAATAATGATAATTCATAAGAAGGTACGATGAACGTTTTAGAATGAGCTATCCTAATTCTCAAAATCCAAAAGAAGAAAAAAAAATAAGAAAAGCAAACGAAAGAAGATAGGAAATGGAAAATGAAAACCTGCTGTAAATAATCAAAACTACTACAGCCTGGAATATAAAGACTTTCTGCATTTAATTTTTAGTTTTAATTTTCTATCTTTTTTGACTCTACACCAATAAATTATTATTACAAACTCTATATATGAAAATGCTTGATTTCTAAGAACACAAATACTTTATATGGGACTAGTAATCAGGAATGCGTCGAAACATCTCTTGTAGCAGAGCTCATACCATGCATGTCAAGTTTACGTAGTTGTAACTAGAAGTAAACCAAATTTGGCCATGCATGACAAAAATTGTTTGAATCTTGTAGGTTTGTGTTGCTTGGGATGGGCTAATCAAAATAATTTTTACTCGCACAAAAGCATTCTACATTGATAAATATTCAAAACCAGTCGGTATAATCCAAAATATGACTCATCGAATCTGATTTAACACCGTTGTCCTTTTTTAAGCTGCAAAAAATCATCTTTTTGATGAATAGGTATTTCCCAATCCTGGGAATTTGAGAAAAAAATAGACTCCAAACAGCGTAATTCTTACGTAAATTCTACCGAATCTCTTTGTTTATTTTCCTCATTTTTATTCCTCATGACACTTTGCCAAAATTGTCTTTCCGGCATTGGTATCGCCGCCTAAGGCGTCAAGCTTCCTCGCACTTGTCACCCATCCGAATAAACAAATAAAAATGGAGAATAAGTGCTGAAACTGTCACTGGATTATCGGCTGTTTTTGTTTACGGCGATTGGCATCACACCAATAGCCAATCGGATATCCTGAAAGAGCGAGCGGAAAGGGGTGCCTGGAGCGATGTGGAAAAGAATTGATGACTTTTGGGAAGGATTGGAGATTTAAAACAAAATTACTTTCCCTTTTCTAAGTTACAGTAATTATCTAATGTGTTTTGTAAATTGAGATAAATTAGTGTTGAAAGAGTTTCCGGTTTTTATGTTTATATCAGAGATTTTCATACTGTTTCACAAGGATAAATAGATTTCTTTCCATAAATCAGTGTTTTTTTGAGTGTTTATACGGTTTTACGGAATAGTAGTTTGGTTAGTTTCATCCTAAATTTTGTATATGTCTTCATTTATTTAAACTTAGAATATCAATTTTACATATATAAGAGAAATATCTATAAAAAATTAATCGAGTACCAAGAAGTACGATGAATACTTTCAAATATCTACTTTTAAAATCGCTTTTTATTTTTAAGGGAGGCAAAATAAGAGAGTGAGAGAGGAGAGAGACGACTCTGAGGTTAGGCATAACCTCCTACACTTATAAGACCATAGAAGCTCAAAATTGGGACGTATAATACAGTAATCCGGATGGCCCTGACGTCACTTTTGATTGCTTTTTGACAACAACTCAAACATGTATTCTAATGAAACTTTTGAGGAATTCAAGATTATAATGGCAGGGTGATTTTTAGTTAAATTGTTCAAGTAACCAATTTCAATGAAAGTAACCATTATTTATGCTTTTCTTAATTTAAAAATCATTCTGATATTATTTGAAATAACTCAAAAGTTGTATCTCAGAACCAAGAGGTCCTATATTGCTTGGTTTCTTCAGGAGAGAAGAAACACTAAAAAGTAAGCATTTAACCAGCTTTTATTTAATTAATGTAATTTAAAGGATTTAAAACTTTTTTAACTTCAAAAATTCGAATAAAAATCTAAAATTTTAGTTTTTATTCTCTCCTTGATAAACTAAGTAACCGGTTTTTTTTTCTTGCTCTGTGGTACGGAATTTAATATAACTCAGAGTGAAGTTGAGTTGTGGTCAAAGAGAAATCAAAAGTGACACCAGGAATACTATCACACATTTCAAATTCGAGCTTCTCTGGCCTGGCCTTATTAGTTTATTCTGCTCATTTTTAAATCCAGCTAATTGATTAAATTTAAACTAAATTGTTAATTAATTGGGTTTCTTAACGGTTCAAGATTCGGTTTTCGTAGCATTTTGTTTCAACATGTATGCATTTTCAACGTCTGTTCATTCAATGCTTTACTAGTCATTAACTGATTTCGATTAAGAAATTGGAAAAAAGCCTACAAACCCCCATGGAGTAGTTTTTCCATAGCTGCCCTCAAAGACAGTCTATATGAAAGTATTCCGTTCAATGCAGATTCGTGTTCAAAGGGGGAAGTTCTAAATGCGTGGTTTTATAGAGATCTGGAGCCTTTTATTATTTTGTTTGTTTTAATATGAAAAACCTCCTCAGAGATTGGGTGTTATGGCCATATTTTACGACTTTCCCGCATTCGAGCTATTCTTAGATTCGAATGGTATTAAAGATGGCGAAGTCCGAATAAGTTGAAAAGTCGCTTCTGGTGGGCGTTCTCTTCTCTGCGCTCCGCTGCCCTTTTACTAACAAAAGGCAAATAAGCTCAAGCGTCGCTTAGCAAGGCATTGTTATGAAGATTGCTTATCAAAAGGCTGTTTGTAAAGAATTTATTGAAATGTTTATGGTTGTTCCATTTATAGTTGTAAACGTTTAAGAACTAGTTGTGAGTTCACATTAGGTTCGATATGAAAGGAGCCGAGAAGTTTATTTCAGATAAACTTTTATTTTTAGTCCAAATTTATTTTCTCCAAATATGCAAACTATTTTATAATAGTACCTTCATCAGAATTAGATTTATTCCCATGGACAGTTTGAAAACTGAAAATGATAATAGGGTTATTTGGACAAATGAGGGAATATTAAAAGGATAATTTAAATATCTCTCCAAAAATACATTTATAAAACCACTAAATAAGTGGTTTCTAGAGGGGGTGTTATACTCCCTAGAGAGCGCTGAAGGTTTTTAATGGGGGTGGGGTGGTTTGTAGTGTTTTAAAGCACCGAGTGTTACTCTTTAAAAATGATATAAATTGTAAATTACAAATCGTTGAGAAATTTTAAAGTAAATTAAATTTATTTCATTTTCAATTTTGTTTTATTGTAACTAAGTAAGCTATTTTAAATATCATGTAAATTTAGTAAATATGTGAGAAAACTCGGGTAAGACATGATATTAAAAGTTCTCGTAAAGAGAGTAGTGAGAGGAAATTTTCTTTAAAATGTGGATCATGGAAAAATAAATTAAGCGAACCAGCATTTCCTGGAGATAATAATAAATTGTTTTAGCAAGTATGTTTCAAAATGAATTCCACTAGTCACATTTGATGTAGATAGGTTTTTTTTTTGAAACTAAGATATTGGTGCCTAAATCTGTAATAAAAAACTACCATTCCCATCTCTCAGATGTATTTATATATTAAGTCATGCAAGTTTTATGGATTTATACCTTTCCTAGTCTTCTCAATATTATATTTTGGTTAAAACAATTTATAAACTTTTAAACAATTCCCATTTAGAACTTTTCTTAATGTAATTTTAAATTTCATATAGCAATTATCCTCTATTTTTTTTTTGAATGATGTTAATAAAATTTACAAAACCACTTCTTTGGAATTGCACAGTACACCAATTATCATACTAAAAACTATTAGAGAAATTTATAAGGTTCATAAAATAACTATTAAAGCAATGTTAAGCAAAATAATATTGCAAAAACGTTGCAAGGAAAAATATTATTTCTGTATTTATCGTAAATCATTCCACATTGTGAATCAAAGAAACAAAGTAGCAATTTGAAGAATACCTAAAACTACGTAGTAACATAATTACTTTTTTAACTGTGTAGCTTCTCTAAACTAAATAAAAACAAACAAATCATAAGAGATGTGGCAGAGCACACATGAATTTTCTCTCACTGTATCACACATTTACTAAACACAGATCCTAACTTGTAATTGCTCCCATTAAAAAATTTGAGCTCCATCCAAGAGACCTCCTATTCTTCTTCTATTAAAAATTTAATGAACTCTTCGCTGGAGAATGTTAAGAAACCAATTAAAGAAATATTTTTTTTCAGGGAAAGTTTTTTTATCTTACTGATAAGAAGAGTTTCCATGAGTAAGGATAGAAATAAAGAACTTTATAGAAATAAAGAACTTTGAATGGCAAGAGAAGTGTGTAGTTTCCCCCTACTAACTCAAGTGCGTCGAGTAAAGTCAACGTCTTTCAAAGCCTTCTACATTTCGCATAAGAAATCCCCCTGCTCACTAATGACAGTCCGTCAAGGATGCTTTTATGCAAAGCTGCGTTCGCGCTGAGAGAATTGAGAATACGTTATCAATGAAAGGGGCGGTCAAGCAAGAAGGAAGGGAGTAATTAAGAAGCTCAAAAGCTGAATAATTTTATAATTGCAAATCAGTGTTTGCTTTTGGCGTATTGATAGTATTGGTTTTAGAGATTTGGAATCAGCGAGACGTGAAAGAGAACACTGTGTTTAAAATAGAATGGAGAAACCTGTTTTGATTTGTAGAAATGCTTTCTTTCGCAGGGTAGATTTAGAGATTAAAATGTGATAGGCTGGAAGGAGAGGTTGGGTTGGCTAGAAATCTGCATATCAGTTGCATTTGGGTGATAAATTGGAATTAATCACATGGGAAATTTCTATGATATGGAAATATGTGCTAAGATGAAGTAGGAAAAGTAACTTTTACCATGTTCTCAGTGAGTCATACCTTTCAAAAGATTAACGAGGGTGATATTTTTTTGTGTTTTATTTGGGTGATCATGTAATAAACTAGATGTGATTGCTGCGTTCACTAAGAGAACAAATCAGCTCATTTTATGGAGGGTGGTTTTTTTTATAATTTTTTTTTAATAATAATATTTTTTTTTTATGTTTAAGCTTATGAATTTTATATTTATCTATTTACATATGGAATATAGGAATCTTAATAGCACCTAAATCTCGTTTTCAAAACATGTCTCTTAAAATAAATTTAAATTATCATCTCCGCTAGTATATAACTATTATCTTCCACAACGTAGTTTTACAAATAAATAAAACCATAGTAAATTTAGAATAGCTTTTGAATAAAATTTGTTTCCTTCTTTTTTTTCAATGGCATGGATACAAAGAAAGGGATTTCTGAAAGATTTTTACTCCAGTTAAAAATTCAAAATGTCATGAAATAGCATCATTGCTTACGTGACTGATTTATTGGGATTTTTTGCGAAGTAATAAATTGTACTCTCATTTGAAAGAAAAAGTTAGAATATGGTTGAGGCTCGATGAATCTGTTTGAATGACATTGTTGGCAACCTATGAGTAATAAAGTTTTTTTTAAACAGGACATTACTTTCCCTTCACTTCAATATGAATGGCGCAAAGTTAAAATTACTTCTTTATAGTCTATTTGTCCTCATTTCAAATTTCAGGGATGGAAAACTGAAAGGACACCAGATTAAAATGTTACTCTATAGTTCTATGTATTTAGCAGTAGATACTGAAAATAAAGATGTGTGACACCTTGTTCTCTCTATTTAAGGTCCTAATTCCAAAACTGTTACAAAGATTCTTCTCGCTATCACTGCACTTATTTGTATCCGTTTACTCAGTAATACATCATAATCTAACGAACGGTTTGTCTACTAGGTCGTGGAATGTATGATGTTATCCTTTACATCAGATTAATGAGAATTTAACTAACATTCTTGAGCTGCAAGTCTGTCCATGATCATAGGAAAAACTTTTATAAAATGATGTATAATACTGCTTCTTAATTAGGGGATACAACTTAAACAACTTATACTTCCTGGAGAAAAATAATATCCAATTAGTTGTGAAATAGTTACATTTTATTAGAGATGATAACAATTGGTACTTACGTATTATCCACACATGCCAGGAATTATTCACCAGAGATGTTACTGCGTTTAGCAAGTTTGTAATGTTTTTTATTCTGTTTCTATTCACCCCTTATGATTTAGTGCCAATTAGATTCTTTGCTGTTTCATGATTTCGTTTTTTTAAGTAGTGTGTGTTTGTGAGATGTGGATAATATGTAAGTAAACGGGGTAATCATCAAAAAATTACTAGCCATTCCGTTTGCGTTTATTTGAATAAATTACTCATTGGTTTATAAATTTAACTCGCATTTTACGATGGGATAAAGTAGATTTGAATCAGTTAGTAATTTTTTTTAACTTAGAAATTTTTTATCTATATAGGTATGTTTACAATTAACTAACAAAACATTTAAAGCAGACTTTTGAAATTTACAGTTATTCCAGGAGAGATTCATATACTTTAGAGAAGTTATAGGAAAGTGTAAGCTGAAGATTAACTCAGATACAAAACATTTTTTGGGGGAAATAGAATTAAATTTTAACAAAGTTAATTTTATTCGTTAAAGTAAATCAATGCTAGTTTGCTTCCTTAACAGGTCTAGGAGTCTTCAAACTAAGTTTTGTTACGTGCTAAACCCTGCCCTACTCAGTTCTGTATATTAAAAACTAATCCAATTCCTCCTTCACTGCACTAAAGAAATATGAAGACAAAAAAAATCCGAAATATTCAAAACGTCAAACCAATATTTCCTCTAACAATAAAATAAAGCGAACAATTTACATAGCAAACTCAAGAAGCGATTCGAAAACGGTAAAGAATCGAAGGTTAAGGTTATCTATTAGCATAAATTTTCCGTTTGTGACTTTCATTCTCAGTGATGTCTCCATCGGCGTAATCTCGACAGCAGCGGGTTTCTGTTTCACGGTCAATTAAGAGACGAGTCACGTGGAACGATCCTCTCAGTGTAAGCCTGGATTAGAACAGAACTAAAATGAAATCGAACATTGGAACAAATGCTTTTGATTCTTCCTACAATGGAAAAGAATCAATTCGAGAATGAAAATTTTCGTTGATTGCCGGTTGTGGTGGATTTAGATTATTTCTTGATATCTTTTGTGGAGATGGTTTTTAAGGGAAAGTAAAAACATCGTTTAAGAGAGTAAGCTTGAAACAGGGAGAAAAATGCTTCACCGAAACTATTTTTGTTAAATTAATTATTAAAAATTTAATAAAAATCTAAACAGACTAATAACATTCAAAGTGGATGTTTTTACTCTAAAATTGAATTTATAGTTTAAAAATAATTATAAATCCTTAATTATGAACTCTAAATTACTAAAATATATTTAATTACAAAATATACTGTAAAAATGTCTCCTATAGGTATTTACTGATAAATTGTTATTTAAAATCTTAAAATTTATAACATAACTTATTTAAAACAGAATTCTTATCAATTTTAAATATTAAAAGAAAGAATTTCATTTTAATTCCCTGAACATTTTTCCAATCCTTTTTAAGTGTTTCCATTAATTTTAATCTAATTATATGACTTCTTAAACTAAAAACTTCATAAACTAGATGACCCTATTTGACGAAAATTAAACAAATTTAAAATTATATTAAAATAAGACTTTTTCCATAAAGAAAATTAAGTTGTAAATTGTAAAATATAATTATAATTTAAACATAGTCTCTCTATTTAAAATGTATTCCAGAGAGCCTTTACTATTAGGTACAAACAGGAGTGTTTAATTTTTACTTTTTTATTGTTTTTAGAATAGAACTATTTTAATTGGATAACTATTTTCTAATGGTTCTATAGCTTTCATACATCAAATGTCAACTATATTTTACGAGAAGTAAAAAAAAGTAATCATAGATTATATTTTGAATCCAATCCGTTTATAAAATGTAATTACAAATAAAAAAAATTGATAACGTCTAACTATTTTTGGCTAGTTTGAATGGGTTAATAAGTGATATCCATACCATCATAAACTTTTCTTCCAATTACATTTAAACCAATCAATGAAACTGTAATTATTCCTACTTCTACCCGAAGATTAACTAAGTATTTTGTTAAAACCAAATGTATAACCACTTATTAAAGTAATATAACTACTTTAAACCTGCTAAAATCGGATTATATTTGAAACCAACCGCTTCCACAATTTTCCCACCCTTCCAAATACAACGAATGATCACTCTTGATAGGCATTACTATTCTAACTGTCTTAAATGGGTAAAGCCATTCACTAGTTAGTTTAGTGTGTGGTTACTGATCCAAAGCTTTTCACAAGCACTCTTTTGGAAACTATCACACCTGACATTAACATAAAAAGAACATCATTCTCAACTATCATGAGAAGGACAAGCTTGCGGTTTGGTACGACACCATATTCGTAACTATCCGAGGGAACACATTGGAGCGTGGAAGAGATTCTATCGTTTTATCTTTGACTAGAAGACATGCATCCCTTACAATCAATTACCGTTTTCTCAGCACTAGAATCACACAGATCGCTCTCCGATATGCCGTCTCCCTGTCATTATTAGAGGTAGTCAGCGTGTAAGGAATTGCTGTACATTGTCATTAGGGAGTTAGCTTTGTCATTTCGTGTCATTAATTATGTACTGAGATTGCGGGTTTGTAATTGTTTGATGGGATGGTATTAAGGTAAATTGATTGGGTGTTTCAATTTTATTGAAATTTATCATGTTTATTTCATGGAAAAATGGTTTTGGGAAAAAGAAAATTTAAATTCGGAATGAAGAAATTTTCAAAAGTAAGTTTGGAAATTAGTTAGTGATAGATTATGATTCCTGATTTTTTAAAAAAATATTGCGTTGATATGAGACACTAATGTATCCAAAATGTGAATTTAAGTATGGTGTCTCAAAATCACCTATAGCCAGTTCATAACCACACATAATGTTGATTTATTCAAAACAAAAGGAAACATGTCAAGCATAAAACAAAATATTAATGGATAGAATCTGATTTTTTAGCTTTAAATTAAGAGAAATTTATGGATTTAGCAATATATTATCTTGAGCACATCTTATTATACAGGTAGATGTGACGTTACTAATATTTGAAGATAGTTCACTGTTTACTTAAATGTTACAAAATAATTTGAAAATTCTGAAATAAACAGTTTAAATCAGATTTAAACTATTAGAGTTACGTTATTTTAACCATTGAAAATATATTTTAGAGAGTAGAATAAAATATAACTAGCTATACAAAAGGTTTTACAATACATTCTGAATAATAAAATGATAACATCTTCATATAATTTTCACATGTATTTCAGTTGCTTTATTTCAATAAAAAATTATTGAAAAGAAATATAAGATTACCAAATAAAATAAATTAGATTCCAAAGTAGGGATAAAACTAAAATAGGGGCTAGAAATACCTATAGATTTTAAAAAACAGCATATAAATTTAAATACAAAAATTGCACTTTTTATTTAGAATTATTTGTATTTTAAAGTACTACTATACATAAAGTACTAAGTAAAGTACTATATATGTATAAAGTACTAATACAAAATAAATATTAGGTCTACATTAAAACTAAAACATATTAAATACATTCTGTTCTTTTCATTTACATGCTTTTAAATGTTTTCAAATTTGTGGAATAATTATAAATAATATTTATATCTTTATTTTTTAAGAAATGAGATATACCATTTTTATCTATTTCAAAGTAAAACGACATTTTTCAAGGATTCTGAATATTTTACTCCATTTCTTCTGTCGATAGTTTTTTTGTACAAAGTAACTTATAATTTCAGTTACATATAACTAAATCTTTCCTGAAATTTCTGATACATTAAAGGTGTGCTTACTTCTTTGGAAAGTAATATTTTATATGCTATTTTGCAGGATTTTGAAGTGGGTGTACATTCGTATCGGTATATAATTGTTATAATTTTAATTCGTATGTCAAAACGCTGTTTATTCTAAATTTTTCATCATCACTGAAAGATTCTATCTAGCTTTAAAAATCTGATATTTTTATGTTTTTATATTTTTAAAAATCAAACTTTCACCTAAGCTTACTATAAGTTTTTTTTAAAATATTGTGAAGTAAATTTCTGATAGTGAAATTATTTTAAACCTGAATAAAATTTTACACTACTATAATTAATAATAAACACTGTAAAAAGTTTCTTTTAAAAAATCGATATTGCCTGTCACCGTTGTTGCCGGATTATTTCCATTATTTGAGGAATAGTCTGTCTTTGCTCTTCTTGTCATTTGAGAGAACTTCCGTGTTATTTTTTTCCTTCATATGATTTCAAAATGCGCTCAAAAATTTAAAAACAATTATTGCTCTTTCTTGGACCCGATCGGGCACAACCTTTCCCGCGTCTTGACCACCAGGCTAGATTATATTTGACAACAGTCTGTACAAAACGTAAAAACATAGTCAGGTTAATGAAGGAAAAGTAGTGCTACGAGTTTATAATATTTTTATGGGTTTACTGTTTACTTAGTTCTTAGTATGGATTTCCAAAAAAAAAAAAAATGGATTTCCAAAATACTTTTTGCGTATATTTTAATTATCTTAATTATAAAATAATTTTCTATTTGGTGGACGTGCACGTTAGAAGACAGGTGTTCTGTGGATTTTAACTGCTGTGATTTAACCACATTTAAAATGCTTATTCACTTTTAAACGATTGAAAACTTTTAATCTTAAGTAATCACACTTTAACCCTGAAAAAAACACTTCTGTAGTTTCAATATGAAAAGTTTATGTTTATTGTTAGGCGTAAGAATGCATTGGATGAGTTCGTGAAAAATGTCACGGTAAAATTCCGTTTTCTAGCTTACGGAATTGATCCGTGAAAAAATCACGGAAATGATGTAAAAACACGATTTTATTACACTATACGTAGAGTGTTGTCTTTTTAAAAGTGCTCAAATCTTAATCATCTTCTAAAATTTCTTCTTCCCTCCATTATCTGTCCCTAAAATCCTTCATCCTTCCTAGCATTTGTTTTGTACAAAGCTTAAAAGTACGGAAACAATTATTTTAAACGATATGCCTTATGATTGTTTTTGAGTGATAAGATGTCTGATCAAGTTCCTGGAACACCAGAAGGAACCGCAAAAAAGGAGGAATAAAATCGGAAATAACATCCGGATCAGAAAAAGGAAGTGTGTAAAAGAAACGAAACTGAATATTATTGCATAATATGACTGATGGTGTAATATCACGTAATATGGAAATTGGGAATACTTCTATGAGAATTACTTATGTCACCATTGTGTAAATCTTGAATTATTATGTCTTGAAAGAAATTTTATTTTGAGAGGCAAGCTTTTGATTTGCATATTAATTTGACCGGAAGAGAGGTAGACGCATCTAATTTCTATTGATGGTTAATCCAGTCTGGGACATCGAAGCGTACTCTTTTCTCAGGAATTGTGTGGTCTTCCATTCGTTGTAGACACAAATTCCACCCTTACGATTACTTTGTAGAATCCATTTGTTTATTTATTTTTTAATAGGTACAGTGATTCTTTTAAGTAAATTGATAAGTCAATTTTTATTTGACTTATAAAAAGGTATATTTCAGCATTGCAAATATAAATAAAAAACACTTGTAAAGATTTAGTTTCATTTACAGAAAAAATACAAAAAAATGTTCTAATAGTAAATTTATAATAAAGAAAGTAAGAAAAAAATATCATGTTATCCATGACATTCTTTAATTTAATTTGGATATCATCATAAAAAATTAATAATTTTGTCTCCGGAGTTAAAATTGCAGCATCATCTTTCTAGCTAAATTCGAAATATATGTTACTGGCGAAGTGATAAACTAGACATTATTAATAATGCCCGAAGTGAGACGAGCAACGTGATAAATTCAATGGCATTATCAATAAATATTTATAACTGAAATACGTGGGTTTAATTAATAATGCGCGAATTTATAACATCGCCAATTATATAAAGTGTAATTTTTTAGGTACTTTTCCATAAAAAAACCTCTTTTTTAGTGTGAAAAGAAGTCGCCTTTAGTTTTAAGGAATTGAATGTTTTGATTCATTAACTGATTATTCATTTCTTGGAAAAAGATTAAAACCTTTTCATTTCAGAATTATTTTAGCCCTTTTCCATTATGTATTTTAATGTATTCCTTTTTACACTGTTCTCAAAAATGAAGAGATGGTTTCATTAAACGTATTGTAACCATAAAAATAAATAATTTAATTTAAAAACAATAATTTAAATCTTAAATAATATTGGAAGGACATCTTTATTAGGGTATTCCCAGGTAAAGAAATCAATCCATTTTCAAAGTTTTATGAGAAACCTATAATTTCCAAATTTAAGGAAATTTCATTGAAATTTATAGTACACAAATATGCCGTATTATTTTACCTCTAAAAAAATTAATTATTTATTGAGTATTGAGTAGGATCATAAGCAAAAAAAGAGGAAAATTCAGATTACGAGATCGACTCAACATATATTTGACAAGCGGCCAGTTTAGTTAGTATAATTTGGCCCGCACAGTTATTTTAGCTGTTCAAGCCTGGAATAGAATAGTTAGGAATTGTATTGATATCCAAAGGTATCATTTAAAGGTATATAAAATTATTTGTAGTCGAAAGAGGATAATCCCAAAACCTAACCTAAGTATCAAAAACAAGGTACTTGTATAACCTATAAATAGATAGTATTGATTCATAGTGATACAAAAACTCTGTTTGGGCGTAGTCACAATCTACTATGTAGGAGAAAAGGAAAGAAAATACTCTTTCTTATATGTTTGTGTGAACTGATAATATCTACCAAAACAACTTTAAATATTATTCCCAACGCAAACTGCAAAGAAAATCTTGCCATTAATTTGACAATATTACTTTTCTTAAATTAACTGGAGACAGCGTTAAAACGCACACATTGTATGAAAAAAATATAATTGTTCCAAAATGTAAAAATAGGTACAAAACAAAATACAGATACATACTTTGATCTATTCTTCTATTTATAACAATTACATTACTAAGTTCTTATCTTCATTCAATATTTCAGCTTCGTCGACTTTAGGTACTTTTTATATATATATGCATTAAAGCTCAGAAAAAGTCAAAATCAAGAACTGAATATCAACAGATATACTAAGTAACCCTTCCATGACCTTCTGTTTATGCAGTTTATTACCGAGAAAGTTTTATTCAAAAAATGACCCAAGCACTACAAACGTTTAATATTCCTCCAATTTTTGTCATGTATGGCCAACTTTCGTTTACTTCTATACTCGACAGCAACATTTCCCGAACCCAGTACGCCACTACACGGAAGGAGAAAATGGGTAAACACAAAGTCTGTCGGGTTGCTAGGAGGAGTTTTGGTACGCAAATCGTGATAAAAAGACACAATATAGTATATACACATGGGTTTAACAAAATAATCTTATTTTTAAACTGACGTTCTTCATTTCACTCAAAATTCCGACAGCCCGCTGGTAACATACTTTGTTTGTTGGTGACGTCATAGGGTCAACTAACGTTGCTGTCTAGTGCAGTTGCAGTTAGGTAAACTTAACATATTTAGTATGAGCTGTGCCACTAGGGAAAATTCTTTTACAGACAAAAGCGGAAGGCGTGAAAATCCCCCGTCGGAAGCTATACCGAATCGTAAAGTCGCCCTTTCAGAAAGGGAGTCGCGGCGATCATGGCCTGAATTCGGGAACCTTCTTTTCCTCCTGCCCTGCACTCCCGGTATAAAAGCTCTTTCCCCGAATTTCACTCACTCCATTACTCTCCCTCTCTCCATCCTCATCGCTCGCATACCTCACAGGTACGTCTCTCTCCCCCTTTCAAGAAGTTAGTTGCTCAGGGATGACCGGGAGAACAACGATGACGGGTTATCGTTTAATTTCAACTGAAGTTTCACTTTGGATATGTGCCCGGCACCATGTGAGCACCTCAGAACGACCGTGGATTATGTGCACCGAACTTAGTTTTGAGTTATTGTGGAGGTTTTCAGTTACGAGATGCCTGTGTGTATGAAGAAGGTATTTTTGAAACTGCTCTTTAAGATCAATTGGAGAATACAAATTGAATGGAGTTGGTTAGAAGGACGGTCATCCTACGCCAAATTTTATGCTGAGCGTGTAGATGGGATTCTTCTTAAATCATTTATGTAAAGAATTCAATAATTGACCAGTAAAAGCAGTTTCAAAAATGCCTTTTCTATAGGAAGGGATAATACAGATGAATTTACTGAAAACCCTTAATCTCTCAAAACTAAGTCCGGTGGACTTTATCCATTGTTACTCTCTGTGGCTCATGTGGTGCCGGATTAATAGTTGAAGTGAAGCTTCTTTTGTGTGGGAAAAGTGAAAGTTGGTTGACTCTGAGGCCCGCCATTGTTGTTTCTCAACCTATGGATTTATTGCTGTGTGATTCGGATATTTTTTGTTGCACTTCTGTGTAGCCACAGCTTGATATGTTGATTTGCTTAAACTCAATTTTTAAATGTTTCTTCATTCTTTTTTCATAAAAAAATAATGTATTTAAATTACTTTTTTATACTTCTTTATCTAAATCTTGTTTTACCCTTGGAAGCCCGGTGGCGTAGAGGAAGCGCTTTGCGCTCCCACACCACAGGCCCGGGGTTCAAATCCCGGTCCACGGGCAAGGCAGACTCAGCCCTTCATCCCTCCGGGCTCGATAAAATGAGTACCAAGGTTACTTAGGGAAATCAAGAGGGGGTTAGCATCAAGCTAGCCACCCCTCAGCTGACTGTGACTTTGTAACAGTTCAGCTCATGGCCTCACCCAGTGAAGCTAAGTTATACTGGAGTTTGAAGGTCCAACGACCTAGGTACTCCCTCAAATACCCCCCTTGATTGTTTTACCCTTTTAAAGAATTCCTTCAAAGTTAAAGGAAAAATTTAATATACTTCAACTAGACTATAGTACAAATTTGCAAGTTAAAAACTAACTTTTACTGGCAGCAAAATAGTGCAACCTTGTTCTATAGTTTAGCAAAATTGTTAAATGGAAAACTATGGCAATTGTTGGATTAAACATTTTGTTTACTTTCTTTATGTATTTAGAATTCCTTAATGATTTTTTTAACAAGTTTTATGTACTTTAATGCACAATTTGAATAGAGTAAAACAAGAATTTATATGCCCGTCACATGAACTACTACAAAATTTTAATGGGAAGTGCCTCAAGAGGTAGTAAGATGATAAAACCGAATCAAAAATTGTAAATCTGAAAATTTGAAAATAGAAGTAGTGTTGTAGAAGTTGTTGAATTGTGTGGTTAATATTATTTATCTTTCCCTCATCATAAATGACTTTAAACGTAGAAAATTAGCATGTATTTTTAATTACACTGGTCTCATATTCATAAAGACAGTAGAAACTACTATCAACAACATATTATGAACTATTAACAGAATATTAACTGAAAAATGGCATCCTTTTCAGGATCGCTTCCTTTAATTTTATTTGATCAATAATCAAAATTTGAATTAAATTATGTTTAAATCACCCCCATGTTCCATATTAAAAAATACATTCCTGTCCACCGGACAGGAATGTATTCCACCTAGTATATACAGCCAAGCAATATATACGCGCGTTTAACCACGGCTTACAAGATACTTATACAACATGGTTCAAATTTTACAAAAACTTTCATATTTAAGGAAGTATTTAACACAAGTTTATCATTGTGAGAATAATAAAATTATACAAAACACAGTCATAGCTATCAATAGTTTAGGCTGATCTATAATTAATAATTTTTCTAACTTTTTTGAACCTGTTGACACTCAAAGTTTACCGATTCAGGAAAACACCAAGAATCTTTATTTTGAACAAGTAATAGGGCGGAGAAAATTATCCTTTTTTTATTTGTTCATTTAAAATTTACAATTTTAAATTTATCATCCTTCGACCCGAGAGAAAAATAATAATTTGGTCCATGCCCAAAGTGTATTAAATAGTTGTTTTGGTCCCCCTAAAGTAGAAAAGTGGAATAGAAAAATTATTTTTTTATTAGGAGGGGTTGGGGCTATATAGTATATGTACTAAACCACCGTACAACCAAAAGTTTTAATTAAAATTGGTTTAGTTAGTTTATTTGAGTTATTTAGACACACTATACATAAAATAATTAGTACTGGTTAAAAATTAAGTTTTATTTTGTTTTTTTATGCCAAAATTACACTTTTTTATCACTTTTTAGCCTAACTTCTTACTATCATAGAATGCCTTTTAATAGTTTCTGGTTGATGTGAAGACCAAAATAACATTACAATCTAGTAAACTAACAAATGTTAATGCCATGCACATCATCTGTTGTTATGGTTTGCGATATATCAGCTAAGAAATTACATCTTGAGTATTGGAAAAAATACATAATAAACAACAATTTAACACGAAAACCCTGAAAAAAGTGAAGGAAACACCTCAAGGGAAGATTTTTGACCCAAAAACTGCTTTTTATAACATTTAATGCAATTCAAAACGCAAAACAATAGTGACTTAAAAATCACATGGCTACGTGGTTTGTATTGGTTGAGTCCTGATGTATCACATGTGATACAAACAAGTTTCAAAGGTCCTTACTAATTAATATATATTAAAAAGTTCTGATTTTGGTGTTAATTGATTATTTGTTTACTAATAAAGAAAATCTATACCTTAAAAATAGTAAAATCTGTGGATAAATATTAATAAAACTGAAAAGTGTCGACATTGTGTTTTTATTCTAAAAAGGCTTCTAAAAATCTTAATATTGCAGAAGTAATAATATTTACTGTCTGAAATGAAATTTATCTGTAGTTCTTTACTTCATGTTACATATGATACAAGCGGTTTCCAAACATTTTTAGCAATACTTAATTTTTTTAAAAAATCTAAAACTTTTGTATCACATGTGATACAAGGGGACTGAGGAGGATAACATAAAAATAAATTTATTTTGAGGAATATCTTTTGAAGGTTGAAAGTAAACCAAAACCATATTATCCTTATCATTATAATCAGGGTACAAATTTCAAATTCAATAGGGGATACAAGTTTAAACGTAAAATACAAAGACCATCTAAATTCTGTATCACGAAGATGTTCGACGAAATTATGTGTATCGAAGATCAATAACTTAATCGAAATGTTAAAAAAATATCCAGCAAGTCTACTAATAATCATCAACAATTTTTTAGAAAAAACATTGTTGAAAATAAAAGAAATCAGACTCATCATAAAACTCGTCTGTTTCTCTAGTGAACGGCCACAGAAAGAGAAGAAATAAGGGCAACGAGGTGCAAAACTTCATATTCAGTGTGCGGCTGCAAAAAAACATATTCCTGCTGCGAATAGATTTTGCTGGGAGCGAACTCGCAGCAGAAAAAAATAATTTTCGACTTTGACATTAAATAACTCCAGAACTAATTATCTCAATTATTAGCTACTAGAACTAAAAGGACTCTCATACATTTGTCTACAAACTGCCAAACTTTCATAGTAATCCATCGAATAGTTTTTGCGTAGTGACAGTTCAAAATTGTCAAAATGAAGATTTTCTGAAACAGCGGCGGCGGCAGCGGCGACTGTTACTTTTTTCTAATATAGAGAGAATACTGCTGTGAAAAAAAAAATTATAACATGCACGATATAAGTTTAAATTACATTTTAGGTACTACATCTCCTGTATACATCCCTTTACAAGTTGCCTATAAATATGTGTAACCAAAAACTGCAAACCAACCAATTAAAATATAATATGGTTAAATTGATGAAATAGATAAAAGAAAATGGCTGGGTTTTTAACAGGAGAGACATAAAACTGTTAAATTAGAGGGACACAAGGCTAACACAAAAATTCAAAAATTATTCGATTCGATTTTATGAAACCAATTAGAAAAAAATACAAGTCTGACGACAAAAATTTAAATGTTCTTGTATTGAAAGAGATCATAAGCAGTTTCACATTATTTTTTAAACATATTATAGATCATAAAAAAATCAAAGAATTTAACAAATGGTCATTTTTAACAAATCTTCAAAATGATGTAAGGTGTAATTTTTAGATGGGAAACAAACTGCACGACATGCGCGCAGGAAATTTCTATATTTTTGACAATTAAATATTTTTGTATTTAACTTTTTTTTTTAAGTTCCATCTTTGCTTATTTGCATTTGTTATCAAATAATAGCTATTTAAAACTATTCTATTTGAGAATTTTTGAGAAAATCCTTAAATATTCACAAAAAAATGCACTTTTCAACCAATTTAATTTTTGGAATCATTCAAGGCTTATCGTGCCACAAAAAGAGAGCTAGCGGGTCGTATGTTTTCCAAGCCTGCATTAGAGTATCAATAAAGTACCCAACATCAAAGTGTATATCAATTTGCCCATCGGTTATTTTTGAACAAACACCTTTAAATTTAAAAAATAGGTAAAAAATAGGTCCTTGTACCAAATAAACCCTTTTCCCCCTATACTACACAATATTTTATTTCTCAAATGTTTAAATGTTTTTCTTATAAATTTAAGCATACTTTGTAAATAATCAGGCATTCCCGCATTCCTAAGCTCTTAAAATGAGATAGTAGAATAAAACTATTCTTATTTATAGGTTGCTTTACACTTGAGTTTGATGGAATGAATCAAGACAATTTTAATTAATCATTTAAGACATATCTTACTATCAAATATTTATTTTAAAACGAATTAAAACTTGTTAATGAAAATTCTCTCAGCATCATATCGGTTCATCATACATTCCTCAGCACAATTTTTTTTTACAATTACAAATTTCCAAGACAATCTGTATGGGTTTTTAAATATTTATAAACTAGGAAGAATTATTTTGTTATTTCTATGTACTTCTTTTTAAAAGCGTGACACTATCATTAATTATTTTCTGCAATTTAGTCTTTTAAGTGCGAAGATTAACAATTTATTTTAAACACCTTGTTAAGATAATTACTTTGCAAATTTCAGGTTTATTTAAGTTTCTCTTACACTGATTATATCTGAAGTAGAAAAACACTGTACCTTTACAAAAATGAACAATCTGTTTACTACTTGTCGGGTTTTGTTTTGGAAAACAAACTTAAAGAAGCAATAAAATTACTTTTTTAACATTTTTGTTTCAACTGCTCCAAAAGCGTGTGCACGTGCACATAGCAAACAAGTTTTCCCTCCTGATTTTTAAAGATTATTTTAGCTTGATGTTTTATTCAGTTCATCATAAGAAACAAAAGTGATCATTTTTACTACTCTAGGCCTGTATCTATACTTAAAGAATTTATTCTACCCTTGCACTATAAAAAACAATCGTAAAAAAAAAACCAGAAAAGCTCTGGAACCAGAACTTTCCTTTCCAAAGGATTTCTCCTCTATTAACTGAACTTTTTCTGTATGCTACGATCTTTTTGAAACTTTTGGTATCTCAACCACCAGACATATTCATACTGTAAGTCAATCTTAAAACGCTTTTTTTCTCCTCTAAATGCTGTTTTCAAGTTAATCATTGCGAGGTGACAGTGATAACAAATGAGTAGCTAATTATTTTTTAATTTAGTATTATGGATCTAATAAGAATATTTTAGTGCCTGAAACAGGATTTCATTGTTAACTTCAATTTTTTCCTTTAAGTGTAGTCTGTAGAAAAAAATCCAAGTATTGGTGCCTATAGTTTTTATGACAACCCTTTTTTCTACAGATTGGAATGACATTTAGTTTATATCTTGCTTTAGCCATTAGCTTATGTAATATGCATTAGGAGTGGTTTTGTAACCATTGTTTGTTCGCCAAAAAAAAGGTTAATTGTTGGCATTTATTTCCAAATTATAATTTTTGTCGAATTTTTTGCTTGAAATGTGTTTTTCATTTTACATTTTAACGAGAAAAAAGGGAGTTTTTGAATCATTTAGGAGGAAAGGACTCTGAACGTAGTCAGATACCTTATTTAATAAAACAGAAAGGCTTTCACGGCCGGTAGTATTCTATGTAAAATATTCCGTGCTTGGTTGCCGTATTTTTAACTTCGAATATTTTATATGATACTACATCAGAGGATATCAGATACTACAGGAAATAGAAAACAGATGGCGGGTTTTGAAGTACTAAAATTTTTATCGGAAATCTTCTTTGCTTTAAACTTCAGCCACGCTTTAATTAGTCCTTTAAACATTTTACTTAATGCATTTTTACCATTTGGTGCTTACAATCAAGCCAGGAGAAATCAAACTTATATTTATTTCGAAGGAAATCTTCCTATATAACTCTTAGTTTGGTTTGGATAATACTGTAACTCCTTTACCCCCTTAAATCCCCGATATGTTTCTTATTTTCCCAATTACATAAAAACTAGTTTTCATCTTTTTCCACTTTACCATAACTCGTGTAGTTGCAAGCGTTTCTTATCTTCTTGTATCTTACTAGTATCCTAATTTACCCTATTTCATTGACCCTTCAGCTTCCCTTTTTTATTCGAGGGAAGAAATTAATATTCTAATCACATTTTTAATGATTCCTAACTTAACCTTTTAAACCCTGTAATTCAAATTTTTAAATTAAGGTTCTACTTTTTACCTTAAATGGCTTGTTTTCTCATTAATAAAGCCATTCTTGATTTTTTTTTTTTGGTAGAAAAGAAAGAGTTCTTCATATTTCTTCAGTTCAACAAGAATTCAATTTGACCAAACCAAATTAAACGGTCTGTGGTCTTTATGCTGCCCTCTTTTGATAAATGTTTAGTTTACCTCTATAATAAGAAAATAAGTATTGAAACTAACCTAAATAACAAAATATAACTATTTAAACTGACCTGCTGCAGTAGAAAAAAATATTGTTGATCGTACCCAATTATTCAAAAAACCTGGCTGGCCAACCGTGAAGAAGCCTTATCCAGTATTCAATCAACAACAATGGGTTGAAAGAAAGATGATGTGTTTACTAGTCCACTTTCCGTTTCCTCGAGGCTTAATACGAGTACTGACCAATCGTTTTAATACAGTTTAATTTTCTAAAAGCTTGTTATGTTAGAATGCTTCAATGGTTGTTCAGTATGGTTCCAAATTACATACCTATTGTTTGAAGGATATGATGGATATGATTTAATGGCTCAGACAAATTAGATAAAAATTATATCTTCTATTTTAAGAAAAGTAACCATAAGAGGTTAAATCTTTTTAAAAATATGTTTCAGGATGTAAACAGTGGCATGTCAAGTGGGTGGCACGTGGGAACGTGCCCCCAAAAGGATGAAAGTTTATTGAATATAAAATGACATCTGAATAGAATTTTTAAATAAATCGTAAATTTTAAGCTTTGAAGTGTTTCAATGTTTAGCATTATGACCAAATAAAAGTTAATTCTTCTTTTGCAATTCTTGCAATTTTTTTAAATATCGTAGTTTTTATTATTGAAGATGTTTTAAAAATCGTAGTGCCCCCCTAGAATCAATCCAGGATCCGCCCCTAGTTATAAATGATTCTTTGAAATTTTTGATTAATGTTTAGCTTATAACCTCTTATTATTATTGTTATTATTATTATTATTAGTTAGCTTATTTTTACCCCTATAACAAGAAAATAAGTATTGAAACTAAATAACAAAAAATAACTATTTAAACTAACCTAATTGTTTAAAGGAAAAATTAACGAAAGAGAGTACATTTTAAAACAAAGATATTTAAAAAAATACGTTTCTATTTATTTGTATTTCCTTTTTTACTTAATCATTCTTTTTAAGTACCCTACCCTCATCACTGTTTCTATTAACATTTGCTTAACCATACCATTTTGAAGGGATTTTTTGATTGTTTCATTGCTGTTATCTCTCCTTGGAAGGTTTCTTGCCTCTGTTAAAATATTTATTAAATAATTTTCTTCTTATAAAAACAAAAAACCTAAAGAAGATTGAGATGGGTAAAATATTTGAGTGCTATTAATAAAACATAACAACTTAAAGTATAATTTTCCATTATAATTAGCTTTGGAAGTAATTTATACAGCTTTTATTACCGAAATTGTAAAATTAAACGCAGTAGTTGCTACTTGTTAATATTTTTCCATTTATTATTTTTAGAAGTGTGATTTATTTTGAGGATGTTTCATTTAGAAACTTTGTTGTTTGGGATAAAGTTTTTAGGGGGGTTGAAAGGCTTAATTTTAGTAATTTATTCAAATGAAGTGACGGAAAATGGTTTATAATTTGTAATTTTGGATATTTTTATTATGTTTGGAAATACATTATTCTTTATTAGACATGGTAGGGGCTAACATTTTATACATTTTTATACAAATAATTTAATATGTTTATTACACGCGTGACACTTTTTTCTGATATTTTTTGGCACTATAGGCAGTATTCCGGGGTTACCAAGCAGCTTGTTATTCCCTTGTGTTTCCAAGCTAGATGTTCCCAAAAAGTAGATTCAAGAAGATGTTCCAAAATGGGAATATCGTCACGTATAAGGTTAATAAATTATTGCTTTTTGTGATAGTTATCTTTCTTCTGCAGAGCACCAATGGCATATACCCGAAGAAGCGCCGTCTTCCTTTTGGCGATCGTCTTGGCGTCGTTTGCCGTCGACTTGGCGACCGCCCACCACCATCACCATCACAGGAAGGGACACAACATGGAAGAGCTCCTGCTGCTCACCGGAATCCTCGCCAAGGTTCTCCAGGGCAAGGGACACCACCACAAGTCCCACCCAATCCCGGTCCCCATCTACATCCCCATGCATCACCACCACGGATAAGGGACTGGTAACAACTGGATTAGATCAACTTTCGTGCAGAAGAAACGTGGTGTAAAGGGATTGTCATTCCCAACTTCTAGATACGAGAGATGAAGTACCTGCTTGATTGTTTAATCATTTCGACTCAGTTTTGGTAGTGACTAGTGATGTGCGGAAGGAATGTATCGATACAGGTATAAGTGCTTTTAGGAATAGCTTAGTCACTGAAGAAAAATGGGGTTTGCCAAAGAAATGGTACAGGCCACACAAAGGGGAGAAACCCTGTAGCTGTTGGAGGGACGAAAAATTAGGTTTCTGTTGACATCGTAAATGTGCGAATCCATCCACCTTCTCAGCTTCCTTTCTCTCCTATTTACAATTACAAAATAATCGGAGAGTCTTTTAAAATTACGAGACGCGTTTTTCTTCTTCGACTAAACTATACCTAAATGTATTCAATGTATAATAGTGTTTGAATATTTTTTATACTTAAAAGTAATTGATATCTAAGTATCATTACTATTTATTTTGCCCATCACACAGGTATTGAATATGGTGTATTTTACCATAATGTTGTTTGAAATATTCGTTCTAGAACAATATATCTGGGATAGTTGTCACGTTGTTAGCATTAATATCACGCGTTCCTCGGGATTATTTCAGAAATTTCTAATTCCTTCAACAGAATTTCGGAGGTATATCTTTAGTAAGAATTAGTTATGATTAAATATCTCTATGTTTCGTGTTACCTTTTAATACCATTTGACAAGCCACATTTTGTCTGCATTCGCTTAAACCTCTCAAACATGTCAGGTAAACTATTGAATAATTACCTGGAACGGGTATAAGTACCGAGAACTCATTCCGTTTATTACCCTGAAAATAGCAATCTTAAGTAAAATAATTTTTTTATGAGCCATGAAGTGTAATCGATTTAACGGGTTCGAAACCCAAGGTATCATAAGAAAGAGATTAAAAATGCAGCATCTTTGAAAAATGCGTGACTTACGTAACTCAAAACTCAAATTATAGTAACTTTTAATTTTTAAGCGAGTTAATTCCTGCACGATTACTAAAATTATTCCTAAATGACAATATCGGGTATAACTTAGCTCATTTGGTTGATTCAGCATAGTTTTAGATCTACTTATTATTAAAAGATTGATTCAGAAAGGAATGAAAACTATTAATCAGATTATATTTTCTAGAGCTACTTATTTTCATATTATATCAATAGGGCTCATTTAGGTAAGATATTTCAATGGGAAAATATTTCTAGAAGTTGTTTAACGATATAATCACAAAGTACAAATACAAAGGAAAGCAGAAACCGTGTCATCTCCCATATTACCAAAATCCAGTATACAAACTTGAGATAGTTTATCTATAAAAGCCCTTTTTAAAAATTACATTGCAACTGGCCTGCACGAAAGTTATCAAAACTGGTCCCACAGTCATACATATTTGTTTCATATTCAGTAGTTTTAGTTAAATGTACTGAACCTGTGTGTGTAAAACTTCATAAAACGTTCATTTATATTTTAACATTTATCCATCCCATTGTAATTATATCGTGTATTTTTTTATCCTGGAAGATAATGGAGAGCTTCTTAAATCATCACAATCATCTTTTCGTTCATATGAATTCAAGTACCCATAGAGAATTTATAAATCATATGTTTTGTTTAGGTTCATAAACATGTATTACAGTAGTTCCCAACGAAATTTTTGAAAGGTTCCGTTTTGAACTATTGATTTAAAAAAAGTTTAAAACGTTTGATTCGAATACAATTTGTTGAAGTAAAGGAATAAGAAAATGGTGCATATATATTTTATTGCTATACATTCATACCCTAAGCGAGATATGTGTCTGAAAAACTCACTCTAAATTCGAGGAAAATGGTTAAAAGGTTGTAAATTTTTGTTGGGAGCCACTAATATAAAAACCTTACATAGTAGAAGTCCTTATTATTGTATACCAATAAGACACAAAAATAGTATTTTAATATCTACATATCTACACTAAAATCTGAAGAGTCTTTAAAATGACCTCCTTAATTCAGGAAGAATCTCTAAAAAGCTATTGCTCTACTTAAAAGCGATGAATACTTTAAATTGTTTATAGTTTTTACTAATGCTAAGCGCTATAATGAAGAAAAAGTATATTTATTCACATATAATAGTCATCAATGTTATCTGCTCTTCTATAGAATGTAGTAAACCTTTATTTTTTTTCTATCATAAGTCAGAGTGTATTCGTAGTATATCAGCTAAACGTCACCTTAAGAAATTTAAAAACATGTTTACCTAAAGCAACCTTGTGGAATCAAAACTTTTTAACCTACGTAATAATCATGTTCCAATACTTACAAAGCAAGGAAAAACAGAAACATTATTTTTGTGTCTTAGTATTCTATTAGCATTCCCAGATTAGCTACTGCACTAATGTTGAAGCGGGTCTGAAACATGTCATATTACAGTGTTTTATTCATCTTCACATCATTTTTGTATTTTTAAAAGAAATAAATTTGTATTAATATATTTTGAGTTTTTTTATATCCTATACATTCTATCTTTATAAATATCTTGATGATATGATTTATACCTACAATATTAAAATATATAATGTACATTCAAAAAATAATATTAATTTTGTGTATCAAAACGATGAAAATAATACACAGGTATAATTGTAGAGTTGCCACTACGTTTCAACGGATTATGAGATTACCATGTTGTAAAATGGAATATTACGGAATTTACTGGCTACTTAATGAACAGTGTTTAGCTAATATTTTTAAACTACCTCAAATACAATTTTTATATTTTTACTGGCATAACTTTAAAATATATTTAAAGGAACAGCTTATCTTTTTTCCGATGATATGGTAATGGACTATTCATTTTAATGGAATCAATTAAAATGAAAACAAGCTTGAATTTTTTAAAAGCCTTAATAGAACTTCAAATGACGAGTTAACATGATATATAACTCACTTATAAAGGAAAAGTACCTAACTAAAAGCTTATTTGTCTAATATAAATCAGCAATTCTCTTGCACAGAAAAAAGGACTGAATTATTATCTGAATTAGCTTTAAGTGGGTCATTAAATTATGTTGACATTTTTTGAACAAAATTATAAATCACTTTTTAAATAATGAGATAATATGGCTTTGATATTGAAGTGAGAGACTCAACACTTTATTCATTATACGATCAAATTATACAAATTATCAAATTACAATCAAATAAATTATTATAGTACGTAATCATAACACATTAATAAATTATAAATAACACAAGTTATATTTAATAAAATTTAATTTCATAAAAAATGGAAGGAGATTTAATAGAAAAATTTACAAACAAAAATAGCATTTCATTGTTTCATTTCATAAAAAAAAACGTTTCTGCGTCAGTTCATATTTTTAAACCTTTCTCTTAATTTTTACAACTTTTTTACTGCTCGTAATCAAGTTTTCTTAACATACTATTATATAACTCAATTTAATCTTTTAATAACGATATTAATTTAATTTACTACCAATAATACTAATTTTCATATTTTTCATCTGGCATAGCATTTTTAAGCAGCATTTGATAATGGCAGAAGGAATTTTTGATACAAAGCTATTCCTTTCATTAATTTAATTTTATGATGTGTTAGCTAATGTAGTTTTTATATTATTTTTAAATTTTCTTAATTTGATGAAATTGTTACAAATTCAAATAATGGTTTTCAGATATTAAAGGTATCAAATTATTCTAAGTACACTCTAACGTCTAACACTTAATGCAATATAATGCAATCGAAAAATTAAAAATGATAATTTTTAAGAACTAGTTTTTAATAATAATTTTATTAAATGCTTTAATCTTACTAAGATTTTATTGAAAATAGTAGGATTTTTACTGACTACTTTTAAGTAAATTTGTTCTGTAAATTTAAAAACCTTTAACTCTAAAAACCTATATATTACGTACGTTAATCTTCTTAGGATTAAGTAGTAGTTTGAATATAGTATATATTTTTACTATAGGAAACTAATTGTTTGACTTAACTTTACAAAAATTTATTACCACAAGGTACGGCCAATTTAATTTAAAATATGTTGGCCTAATAATAATATTGTTAATGTTTTTAAACTTTGGTTTCAAACACTTTATTAAATCTAATCATTTCTAATTTACAAAAATACTTGAAAATGTGTATTTGATGTATGTAACCAAGTATAAATAAATAACTAAAAGTATCGATTTTCTTATCAATTTTGAAGTTGATAGAAACGCTCAATCACAAATTATAATCTTAGGATTTTATAGTAACTAAAAGTAATTTAAATATAAGTAAAATATTCCATTTTTATTGCAGAAAATTGATTTCAGATATTTTTTTAACTTCGTGATAAGATTACTCCATCCCACTATTTTACTTCAAAATATTAGAGCAATAATATAATTTTAAGAGCGTCAATAAATGTAAGAAAATATTTTACGCAGAAAAAAAACTGCAATGGTAAATTACATAGCTTTTCAAAATACGGTGCAAAATTACTTGTCAAATACACTCATTCTCATATCAATGAATACAAATTTAAATTAATAACAAAAATAATTAAAATTCAATTACCATAATCATAACTTTTAACAACAGTATTAAAATTTCAATTATAATTTAATTATTTAAATATCATTATTTAAATTGATAAACTTCTTATGCATTTTTTAATAATTGATACTTAAATTAAACATTTTCTTCATGAAAATTGTTGTGAATTTTTGATGGGGAGAAAAAGAATGAGAGTAATAAAGAGTTGGAAAGGGTATGAAGAGGAAAAGAAGGGATAGAAATTAAGTTGAAGAGAACGATAAAGGGAAGGAGAGAGATAAAGCCCATTTACATTGTTTCACTTCCGATTCTCATCAAAAGTGATCCCTCTCTCCAATGCACCACTCATTTGCTCAAAGTGAAGGTACAATTTACACCTATCGCTTTGGATGATTAATCCAAGATGAACACCGAATGTGAAACAGTGTAAATGAGAGAGGATTTCGTGATGACTGAAAAGGCTGAAAAGTGGGAGAGGGTGAAGTGAATGAAAAGATAATGAGAGAGAAGTTGGATAATGACAGGGTTGAATAACATGAGAATGATGAAGGCGATGAGAGGAATAGAGAGATGTATTATTAAAAGGAAGAGTGAAATTCAGAAGTGAAATCAGAAGATATATGAAGACGTTAGGGCTAGTATTTATTTGGTTGTAGTATAATTTAGCCATATTTATCATATTTTATTTTCATGAAGTTAAAACAGAAATATTTTCCATGGGTAAGATGAAAAAACAATGCTATTCAGATAGTCATCAGTATGGATATTACTTGCTATATTGATCAATGCACACTAAAAAGCCAACCTACTGGCCTAGTGGTTCGAGTATCTGACTGCGGAGTCGTACGTTTGATGTTTGTATCCCCGTTATTGGCATGAATGTTATTTTCTGTCCTTTAGTTATGAATGAAAATACTCCCCCCTGTAAAAATACTTCTTAGAGTAATTCACGGTTAACTGTCCGTTGGTTAAAAAACAACTACTTTAAAAATCCCTATTTAATGGATTTTTCGTGTACGTTTTATGTTTCATAAAACTCAACCTTTTTATTAATATAAATTTATCAATTAGTGGCTTGTAAGAGCCGCCAAAAAATGCCTTCTACACAGGAACACCACATGCGTCGCAACAAAAATCCTTCAATTACTCAAAATTGGTGGATTTGGAGTATTTTCATTCTAACCAGCTCACTTATTGATTGGTTATTAGTGCACTCACCCACCCTATTATTTTTTTTTAACAATGAATCTCAACTAGTAAGTCCCCAATAGCAGGAAAGCATATCAACTACCCCATGTATTCAAACATTTCATTTCCCCTAACATTCCTATCAATCCTAGATAACAGAGAACGAGAAATGCAGATCGACATCAGCAATCCTCTTACTCTATACGGATAATCCAACCAAAATTTGAATAAATAATCGTTCTCAAACTATCTTTTACTACGAAGATTATCGTCACAGGGAAAGAGCAGCAGAACTCCCCTGTTCAAGACACGAGGGATGTCAGAAAGTTCGCGGTGACCTCGAAAGGCATTCATCAGTCACGGTCATGGTTCTCACCCTTAAATTCGCCTTTTTTGAATCGAAGTGGGAATATATTTTTAGAAAATTCCGTCAATTAAAGCTAGGGTCATTTGGCGATTTACACGTCGTAACATGTCTGCTGGGAACGAATTTAGCTTCTTCTATGGACGGGCTAATGCGGAGTGGTAACATATCTAAGTTTAGATCGTACATGATGTTTTAAGGATTTCTCGGTTCTTTGCTATTTTACGAAAACGTACGTTCTGAATCTCCTCCCAAAACCATATATTAGAATGATTAGATCGTAATATTAGTTTTTAGATTTTCGATGGTTGTCTCAGATTTCGTTCGCATGCATGAGAGTATTCACGGGGGAGAAAAGTGGAGGGATATGCTCCTGCAACATTTTCAAGACAACCCTTTGTTCAAGGATGTTTCTACTATAGCCACGAAGGATAGTATACTAGGAGCCAGGTTATGGGATAGTTAAGTTTCTTCCCCTTAATTCGTCATTTCCATGTCGTATCTACATTATCTACTGATTTGATAACTGATTGAATGAATGAATGAAAAATGGAGAAATTATAAAAACTCAACTATATTACTCAAAAATATGATGATTAAACTCAATTAGAGTAAAAAATACCCTCTTTATCGTTTCTATGATCCGAAAAAGGCCATACATGATGTATTCCATGCATGGGCGGATTTAAGGGGGGGGGGCATTGGAGGGCAATGACACCCCGACTTCTTCTGAAAATTCCGTTTTCGTAAGTGAAAATCATGTTTCCAAAGCCATCAGGGACAACTTGCCCCCCCCCCAAGGTTTCCAGTTTGCTCCCCCAAAGTCCACCACTCAAATCCGCCCATGATTGCCTGTTATATTTTTATCTTCATAAGTATTGAATTCAATGACGACCAGTTTGGAAGCAATCTTAATTTATAAAAAAATATCAATATATATTTGAGTGACATCAATCGGTTCTGAAATCAACACTATCAACTCTTCCAGAAACCATCAAAAAATTCTATCCATACGCAAAAACACATTTTTAAGTTGGCACCAAGACCAATGGCAAAATACTAAAATACTAAAATAACAATTTGATTTGATAAGCCTGTTTTTTTTTCTGGAAAAGTTTAATTGAGAGAAACTACCTAATGAACAACCTCAATTCTCAATGCTAAATTGCTAAATATTTCTTTGCAATCTTTATATTAATTTTCAAAAACTTTAAGTGTTTATTATTTCCTTTAAACATTTATAACGTTCCGATTTTTTATTCCCATTTTTGAGAACATAGTCCAAAATATTTTAGCATTCTGAGAGATTTCTTTTGAATTTTGGGGAAAAAAAAGCCACCATTGCGGAATCCCTGGACCCCAGACAAGTGTGGGATGGAATATGCTCCTTATTTATATGGTCATTGGTTATTGTTAAGGCAGAGCCACATATAGAAATCTCTTATTTCTTTGATGATTAAAATATAAAAGAAGGAAAACGTTCATTATGGTGAAGCTCTGTAGTCTAGATGGCAGCACGAAATTTTAGACATTCGATAAAAATATTTTTAAAAATGTTTTTATTTAATATTTCATCAATGAAGTTTTTAAAAATAATTGTAAAAAATATACCTTGATTTCCCAAAAATTGATTAAAACCTATATAATATTTACAGTTATTTAAAAATGATTTGAAATTTTACCTTATAACTGTGTTTGCACTTTAAAATTTTGTTTTGATTTAAATTTCTTAGAAATAAAATTCAAAATTGATTTAACTTAAATTCTATTAGGAGGTTTAAATGTTAAGTTTGTTAATTTTAGAAAGTTATTTAAAAAAATTTGTTTAAATCCTTGAATTTACATGATGACTAACTCGATAATTTTTTACACATTTTACAAAATTAATGACTACTACCATGCAAAAGTTAATTATTTTTTTTATTCCTAGAAACAACTCCTTAATTATTATTATTGAATTTAAGACTATTTATGGTGCACACACTTCTGTGGATAAATCTTCAAAACGTTAAAAAAAAAGTCAAAATTAAACAATATATTTTAGGAGAAGCTTTAACAATGCGAAAAAAATTTATAGTAGGCTAGTTTTCAATTATTGAAAAGGAAAACAAGACAAATTTTGTTCATAGTTTCAACAATGGAAAATTTTTACTCAATCCTTCTCATGATAATTTAGGCCTCTCACAGCATCTTCTCACACTGTCTGTAAACATCTGTAGTTTAGTTACCAAATTTAAAATGTCTTTCAACTAATTATCACTCAAATAGCTTCTCTGAAATAATATATTCTCAATACAGCAACAACAGCTCAATACAACTGAACCATTAAGGTAAAATCTTTTCTAAAGCGTATAATATTTTCCCCTAACGCTTTCAAATTTTAGGTAATTGTTTCACCTACTAATAACCTTATAATCTTTATTGTATCCTTTCCTATATGAGCCGGTTAGAATAAAAGTGGTATAAGTCCACTGAACGTAGTTTTGTGGAAGTGAAGGCTTTCTCTTATAGCACCTGTGTTAATCCTATGGAAAAGGCATTTTTCAGACGGCTCTTAAGGTCCACTTATTTAGCTTGTGACTTTGGCGAATACCGCAACCTTAAAAGATATCCAAATTACCTTTCTTTATTTTAAGTAAAAAAAAAACATTCTAAATAGTTTATTGGATCCTGGAAGTTAAGAAAAGTGTATGTAATTTAATCACTTGGACATATTTTTTCCCTCTTAAGCAGATGTTTTTCTAAAACGTTTCATCAGAAAACTTTTTTCTGGATTTATTGAAATTAGCGTAATATAGCTCAACATTAAATAATCGTGCATTTAATTAATTATCATTGGAGTATGAAGAATATTAATTGCATGTACTTAGCATATTATTAAAGTAGTTCTAATAGAATCCTGTTTCAAAACAGGCCACTTTTCAGTGATAAGTGTGACATTTTTTAGATTTTCCCACCAGTCGAACAAATATTTCCTAATTATAAGCGTTCTCTAGCGTCTAAACCCTTCAACTGAGAGAAAAGTTGTAAGTGACTTTTTTGTAGCTTGGTTAGTGTTCTTTATTTTTTGTATTGACTGTTTAGCTCAGAAGCGCAAAGGTAATGTTCTAGGGGCAGAAAACGAAAAAAGGGGGCGAATTTTTGCCATTTTTTCGAATTTTCACAATGTTCCGCCATGAAATTTTGTTCGCAAACCTCAGATTCGGATTCAAAACCCTAACAAAACATACAGATAGCGAAAAATATCTACTACCCCAAAACTTTCCCAAAATGGCCTTTTTTTAGCACAATTTGACTGGACTAAACCCCCTGAGTGAGTATTAATCTGATAAAAAGCTAGTAACATAGTAAATGAAAAGTTAGATTAATGTGTATATTGATTTTTTCTCCGAAAATGTAAACAAATCACGGCTACATCCCGTCTGCTTCAGTTCCAATAGGTTCCGATTTAAAAAAAGTGATTTTAAACTTTTTTTTAAAGTGATTAAAAACTTTATAAAATGAGCTTTGTTTATTATTATGTGTAGCCTTTTTAATATTAAAATGCATAATTTTAAAATATTTTTAATTATAAAGTATTTAACAAAACTCTAACATTACGGCCTATGGGACTGGTGCTGCATTTGATGCTTCACTACCGGTAGCAGACGGCTAGCGGACGGGAAGTGAAAACCACCTACAGTTCAAAACATCTGTAGTTTAGCGGTTTAGCTATCAAATTTAAAATGTCTTTCAACTAATTATCACTCAAATGGCTTCTCTGATTAATATATTCTCAATACAGCAGCAACAGCTCAATAGAACTGGAATATTAAGGTAAAATCTTTTCTAAAGCGTTTTTATTAGTGTTATATTTCCCCATAACACTTTCAAATGTTAGGTAATTGTTTCACCTAATGACCTTATAATCTTAATTGTAACCTTTCCTACATGGATCTTGTACCGTAAAAATTTCGAAGGTACTATTTAATATTCCAAATAACGATTCCAAATTATTACTATTACAAAAAGGAGCAAACCATTCGTTTTAAATGCACGATTCAATTACTATGATGATTAACTAATTTGGCGATATTTGAATTTAAACGTTCAAAATACTGTGTCCACTTTTAACAGGAAGGATAACAGAGTAGTACTCACTCTAAAAAGGTTCTCCCTTCATCCTCTAGGCTGAACAACCTATTTGATGCTGGACCATCATGGGCAAAGGAAAGAAAAGCGGCGGTTTGATGTACCTTTCTAGTGGTATACCCGTCACCAGAGCTCGAGCAAAGGAACTCCGGACCACCCCCCGCAAAGAACATCCCCTGCAGATGCCCTCAGCCCCTATCATACTTAGAAGTGGGAGGATTTTGAGGTCCCCGAAACCAAAAGTTGACCCCAAAAAGGATCCAGTATGCCAGGTGAGTGGATAACCTCGGGGGACGAAACTTAAAAATTCAATGAAGTCAATACACAATTTAATCGCACAACATAAAAGAGGAATTTCTGCATATTGAGAAATTTGAAGTTTTATACCTAACTATCTTAACTATCTTTGTACAGTTTCGACACCCCCGTTTCACAGCTGTAGATTTGAGAGATATCATCTCCTAGAGCCATTGAAAGTGATGTTTGCCTATAGTAACGTAACAACATAATTATGCTGAATTCATAGCGATGACTTACAGAGTTCTTAGCAGTAAAACAAGAAAGTTAAAAAAGAACACAGGAGAAATTTCTTTATTTGTTTTAGGATGCTTTTCAAGGCCGCAAAAGTGAAAAATTTAAATTTCCACATATTTTTGTGAAACTTTTTTTTGCACACGTTTCTTTTTTAGAAGTTTTTGTTCGATTTCTTTTAAGTTTAAACAAAAACTTTGGAAATAGGAAACCTTTTTAAAATATTCAATTTGTTTTTAGCTATTGAATGAAATATTGAATAAGCACCGAAAGACACCACCGCGAGAAGAAGATGCTTTAGGTAAGTCAATTTTCTCCTTTTATGCAGGGAGTTATTTGGAACCAACGTCTCCTTGGGTCATGGAAGTAAGTTGTACCTCATGAACATGAGGAATTCATTGAGATGACGTACAGCACCCCTAGCGGTGAAATAAAAAAGTTAAAAAGATTAATTAAAAAACTAAAGGAGATAAAACAAAAACTTCAGTAAGAATATTGGTAGCAATGTCATAAAAAACTCGCGGGGGAAAATTTTATCAAAATATCTTCAATATTCGAGAAGATATTAGAAAGTGGGATTATCTATATGTATTAGAGTGGTCCTTATTTGTATGGTAAAATTTTTTTGGGGGAATTCCGTTGGTGTCGCCCCCTAGTTTTGTGTCACTATAGAAAATAATAATGTATGCAAAATTTAAGCTCATTTGGATAATAATAACACGTGCCCCCCAGGCCTTAAACTACTGACTCATCCTCTGTCCCGTTTGGGACTGGTAAGAGAAATTTTAATTTTTCCTATATTTTTAGATCTTCAGCTTCAACAAATACTGACCCCTCTATCAGCAAGGGCTTCAACATCTGCATATGTAAATCCAATATGGCCTCGTTCACCATTGCTGGAATCTTCAATACTTGCAGATACATCGCCAAAACGACTTTCACCATCAAAGACAGGATCTGCAACATTTCAGATTGCAGGACCTCCATCAGAAAAGGCGGAATCTTCAATATCTGATATTGCAAAGCCTCCTTCAGGGACCAGGGGAGCAAAACCTCCAGTACTATCAGATGCGCAACCTACACAGCAAACAAGATCAGCAAGGATCATTCAAGCATGCAGCCTATTATTATCAGATGTAACTGCTAGAGTTGAATCGGCTATGTGGTTTTCACCTAAGACTAAATCAGTGAACGTTCCTCAAAAGACCCCAACTCAACCAGATAGAGTGCTCAACGAATATAAGCAGACTAAGCCGTTCACTGTGACTTCAAAGCCAGTAAAGTGTGTCGATAGAGGGACCTCGCCTAAACAAATGATTGATCTGACACCCCGAGAAATACTTGAAGGTATGTAAAACAATTTTGTGGATAGACCCGTAACTGGGATTTTGTTTCGGGGGGTTGTTCAAATATTATATTTAATCTGCCCCCACCCACAATAGTTTAGTGTATTTTCTGTAATGAAAAACTCTTAGGATGACACTCGGTTTTTCTCCTTATAGATTAAAAGTTTTATATTTACTCATGATAAAAAAAGATAGATAAAGATATGAAAGATTATAAAAAAAAATATCAGATAAAAATTTTTATCGGACAGATTTTATTGTAAACAGCTTGGGGATAGATCCGAGGTCGATAAATGAGTATTAAGTTAACTAGGGGAATTAACTGGTGGTCAAGAGTCTGGCTAGCCACTTGACCTGGACACAAGCACCCTTTGGCCCAAAATCTACAGAAAGGGAGACGGGCATCGCCTGATAGGCCAATATCAGCCTTGGGAATAATTGGAATGATTGATTCTTGTTTTTATACTGGCGATCAATTTCAGAATCTACCTCTACCCTCCGTAAATTGAAACTACTCATAAGTTATGACTGTTATCATCTCAAACGCTTCCAATGCCACCTTCTAACAATGAACTGTTCATTTCAGAGCCGATAGGTGATCCTGGTTTCCGCTTTCAATCCGTGGGCAACATCAGGAGTCTCCGCCCTTCCATCCCTTGCAATCCGGAACCGCTGCCCCGGCAGATCAAGAGATCACCCTTAACTGGATGGAAGCAGGAACGGCGCTCCCCCATACGAACCAGACCCTTCCGCCCTCCGCTTACTCCCACGCCCCCTGAGTACAAACGTGCCATCACTCGTGAAAGATGGGTGTTTTCCATGCCTTGTTCCATACTCTAAGGGAAAATCAGCGCTTCCAAATTTGTTGTGGTAACTGTTTAGATCATCAGTAGGGAACTATCACCTCTGCAATAAAGCTTTATCCCTACACATTGTGTGGTTTTATTTTGTAGCCTACATGTGGCTTACAAGGGTTTCCAGAAAAAATACCTTTACTTACCACATTATGAAAAAAATTGGCGAAAAAAAAGGTTAGGCACAGCTTCGATAAGAGTCCTCCTGTTTGTCCATATGTTTGCCCACAGTTTCCACACAAACATTAGGGTGTATCGAAAAAAACCTTTTATTTTTATTTTGATAAAGTCTTAGTGCGGAAAAGTTGTCTAAGGTGGCAGAGAGTACCTGTGAATTTTTTCAGAATTTTCGGATAATATCTAGGGGTGCCGCAAAGGCCCTGAAGGTTCCCCATGTTAATCCTATGGACCGCGCAAGCCAAAAAGGCCGAAAATTGGTTTTTCGCCCCTCATATCTACCCTAATCACACGACGAATGTCTTCACTCGAGTTATGGACCCTATATGAAGTATGCTACCCGACAAAACTTGAATAACAGCCTTAATATCTATATTACGTTTTTTTGTGTGCTCAAATTTCGTTGAAAATCGCGCATTTCCTTGTTCAAATAATCAATGAAATATAGATATTTAGGCTATTATATTAGGCTATTAACACTATTATATTAGGCTATTAACACTAAGACTTTATCAAAATGAAAAAAAAAAGTTTTTTTCGATGCACCCTAACCAACATGCTTAAGTTTTGTCATTATTTGAGCTGTGGGTAAACATGGTGGCTGGAGGACTCTTATCGAAGCTGTGCCAAATGTTATTCTAAACCTCCTTTACTTTAAAAAGAACTTGGAACCTTCTTTAAGTGCATTTTATTCCAAATAACTCTTCAATTAAACCTAATTCATTAAAAATTCAGCTAGAATAGTTTAAGATAAGGTTTTTTAATTAAAACTCATTAACGCAAATAAGACCTATAGTTTTAGAATTCGAAATAATTAAGTTTATTCTAGTGCCACTCTTAAAAGACAGGTATTAATTCTAAAGCATTTCAATCAGCCTTGAAATAAGAAAAGAAAATTTGATTACCTTTTTTTTATCAGATAGTCAAGGGCGTCTAGGCGGATCTTTATTTAACCAGTTAAGAAATATAATTAGTCCATTTCAAGACACTTTTTAATCAGAAGGATAACAAAAAAATAAAATTCAGTAACTATTTTTTTCATCAAGATAGAAGCTTATTAGAGTGACAGTAGCCTAAAGAAAATATATTTTTGTGAATTCAACTTTTATTAAATAGATACTGATCTTAAAAACTGTCCAGACTAAATTATTAAAACTTTTCATGTTTCAAAAAATTTTCAAATTCAAAAACATAACAATTTGGAGTACTATAAATTTAAATTTTAAATGGAGCAAAAGTACTCATAAATATATATTCCTGTCTTTTGTAAATTTTGAAAAGCACAGAAGTCATTTTTATATACATTTCATAATGAATGAAGTACTTAACAGTTTTTTTCATGCCCATTTCCAACTAATCTGGAGATCGGAGGGTGATTTCATCTTCATGCCTTTTTGAGTGCGTAGATCACAGACAACCGGAACACCTGAAAGGAGACGTTTAGTTCTCACTTCGGTCGCTAGGAAGCAGCACTGCAAAAGATTAACGGAACCACAGATAGTGGAGAACCCTGATAAAACGGAGCAGAAGCTAATACCATGAAATTCTAAAATTTCTGATTAGGTAAAACAGAAATTAGCATCTTGGAATATCTTTCATACATATATTTTAATAATTAAAAACAAAAATGTGCTTGCTTTTTTTTAACGGTGCTTTCTATGTGGTTTTTCCAAGTGTATTTTATTACTTTTTGTTTGAAAAAAAATCAATATTAAGGACATTTTATTCATGCATATACAAAATAATTAAGACATTTTCAATTCAACGATTTTTGGAATTCTGAACTTAATAAGATTTTCCCCAATCCACACAATGCACCGAACTTAGGTTTTCCTATAAAAACCAAATCTCTTTATTTATTTTATCAAATTTTATAAATTATTTTTGTTTCTATTCATGAATAACTGTAGCAATGGTAAATACATAGTTACTAGAGGAGAGGAGGGTATTATGAAGTACCCTTTATATCTTTAAGAATAACCCTACTGATTTTAGAGAAAATGCGACAAAATCTTTTTAAGTACATACTATAACTAATGATAATGAAGTGTCAACGGTGAAATAAAACATTATTTATTTTGTTGTTATGAAAAAGGGTACTTCAAAAAAAGTTCCGAATGGAGGGTAATATGGAATAGGTGTATACAACTGCTGAAACCATAATTAGACTTCGTAATAATTAGACAAATAGTTTTGTTGTTGAGTCTATTTACAAAAGTCACGAACATAATCTTCTTTCTCTGCTCCAGTACAGTCAAGATGAACCCATAGAGAACAGTTAATGCATTGAATCCAAATTTCTCCTCGTTGATCTTTGGACAATTTTCCGTTGCAAAAGATACATTCAGCATCTTTGTTTTCCGGTTCTTTAGTTGATGGTATGAAGTGGATTATTGTGGAATACCTAGTATTCCGAAATACCCGACAGGCCCTCTTGGATTATGAACAATTTTACTGTCGGATAAAACACTGATAATATAAAACCCTGAAGTAATATATATTCCCTGAAGTAGTTTCAAATTAGATGAAACACAAGTTTAAAGTGACAAATTTAAAAAAAAAAACTCTGGGGGAGGACCCCCAGCCTCCCTCAAAATTTTGACGTACATTTATTATTTTTTTCCTTGAAAATTGTGTGGTTTACAAGGAACCGTTTTCTTCGGATGTTACCCAAAGGGTCTCAAAATGAGCTAAAACACTACTTTTATAGACAAAATAGGCAATTTACTTTTATAGGCAAACAAGACTCAAGGCCTTATGCGCCAGACTTGCGTAGAAAGAACCGTGATGATGATATATCCTTACTTTCCATTTAGGGTATGCGGGGGCAATAGTAACCACTTTGGATAAATGTCTAGTCTAGAGATGCATTACACACACGCACTAAGTGGGATCGTCATTTTTACTGTAGAGAGAATGGAACAGTTCATGATCATATTCCAGATGAAATTTCAGAGTAATAGATATGTATCTCGATTTTCACAAGAGAATTAGAACTAGAAGAGAATTCACGAGAGAACCCTGAATTATTCATTTTGCATCAATATCCTGTTCACGCAGTTTTAAAATGTCTTCTTCAACAAACTTAAATTTTAAAAAACTATAAATGCTAACTTATTTTTTAAAACTACGTTATTGCTTTAAAAAATGGAAATATGGAATTAGTAGGATCATATTGACTCAGGATTTAGAAAAATAAAAAAAAATATTTAGTTTCTATAGGTACTTAATATTTTTCAAAATATGTGCAACACTCATTCTAAATATTAGTTTGATCCTTTATGAAGCCCCACAAATAAAATCAAATGACAAATAAAAAATCTATAAAACTAAAACTACTAAATTAAACTCTATTACTTAACTACTTTTGCATTTCTCTAACCAAAGGATTTAATAAATCGAACTTCATTTAGTTTCAATGAAAATGTCCATCATAAATAGATATCATAACAACAATGTATAAAACATCCTACATAAAAAAAAAATTAAATAGTGCACTAACGAATGCTAGTTAAGCCTCATCTCACGATTCCATTGAAATATATTTCCGAAGGACTATTTCAGAGCTCTATTTTTGTTTCTTCAGTTGTACTTGAACACAAATGGCGTGATTCTTTTAAGAGTATTTCGGGCAACCAAAGAACTTTTATTTTAAAAAATCAATTGTTTATAATTCTGAGATGGCATTTTTGCTACGCTCCATTGGGTAAGTTGACGGTCAGCTAGTCAACCCACAACGCTCCAGTGAACTTTCAGAGATATTTACATAACAACACCGAAATCAAACGCTTTCATTAGGGAATCATTTATAAACATTCCAGAAATATCCTCTTTTTGACTTGTTTATGGGATTTGTATCAAAGAAACCGAGTCGAAGTAAGTAATGCTAAATGGGTCTGTTTTCTTGAAATAGTTGATGAGAGACTATTCTTTTTCTTTGATTCTGGGGTAGTGGTGGTTTCTGTAGTTTTTTAACTTAATGATTCTTGAAATTAAGCCAGCAAAAGTATTTTTTTTGTAATATTTTATGTATTGGTTTTATTTATATTTCCTGTTGATATCTTGAATGCTTACTACATATTTTTATTTCAGTTTCTATGAATTTTTGCTCAAACTGCTTAAAAATAATCGTGTAAGAAAGTAATCAACTAGCTTAAAGGATAAAAGTAATTAAATAATGCATAATTTGATTCTAGAGACTGAAAACGCTTGTTTTAAAGTCCTCATTATTAGTGTTTGTTTCTTAGTCATCGATTTAATATGTATTTAAAAAATGGAAAATTACGTGCAAATTATTCTCCTAGATTATAGTGTTATTAAACATGTTCTACTACATTTTGACTACACATAAAAAGGCGCTCAAGATTGCAATCAAAGAATATATAAGGATTTTTAAATTTTAAAAACTTTTTCAGCTTTTATTGTGAAAATGCTCTTTGAATCTCCCTGCCTAATTGAAATAATTTAACAAAAGATTCAAATCATACTTTTTAAAATGTGCTTTGAAAATAATAACCATCAAAATTTAAAAAAAAAAAATTACTACTGTTCCAACTTTACGAGAAAAGCAAATCTGTTTCTTTATAAAGATAATGGTAATTTTTGCTCTTTGCTAATGTACAACATGCAACAATTTGGAATTTGGTTTGTTCTTTTGATGCGACTCTCTTAAAAATTACATAATGTTTGAACTATGATTAAATCATTACCCATTTGCATTCTTTATTTAAGTTACTTTTAAAAGTTCCTGGTCTCCTTAAATACATGCATTTTCATTTATTCTATACTTTAAATATGTTAACGTTTAAATAAAGTAAAAATGTTATTAGTTTATTGTTCTGGTAAATGCATGAAAACATAATTAAGTTCGAAACTATTTTCCTATTTTATCTCCTTACAACTCCGAAAATTTAACTCCCTCTTTGTTACAATGTATTTCCCATTCAGGACCCTCTTGTCTTTATAGTGACATAACTTGCCAAATGCTTCAAAATTATTTAAATGACTTGAATCACTCTTAAAAATTTCCATATTCGAAAGACATTTCATTTAAAAGAGGTTTAGAGTGTAAAAGTATGCTTTGTGTTTACACATAAACCAATTGTATTCTTGAATTTTTTCCTGATAAGTTGGCAAAATGGATTGGATCTATATTCTAGTCTGGCCAGATGGGTGAAAAAAAGTAACTTTCAAGCATATTCCATAGTTGGTAATGATGGAATTTAAATATTCACTATCCTACATGTTTAATTAAATGGGTGAAATTTTTTCACTTCTTACCTAAGAAAAGTTTTAAATCAATTTCTTTGATTCCTATACTGTACTTCCTGCATTTCTTTCTCCAGTTCGCAAAGAATACAATCACATGCTAACTATTTCCCCATTAAGCTTTTAATAGTAGTAGGTATTCCTTACCCAATAAAGTAAGAATTTAATGTGAATTTACGTGTATTTAATGACAAGTTAAATTAAATAGGAAAAACCAATGACTGAAAAAGCTATCTTGGAATTTAGCACTAGACGATTTGTGACCCCCCAGAAAGAAGTTGTGAGTTTTAGTTGTACTTACATGAGTTCTAAAGTTGTAATAAGTGTCTCTACTCATTTCATGTTGCCTAAAACCTAAGCAAATATCTGTGCTACAAAAATTTGGCAAGTTAGTGATGGTAAAATAGGATATAATGGTAAAATTGTACGAAATATTCATTCGGAACTTTACGGCTATAGAAAAAATTACAAATGATAACGTAGAGTACAAATAACTTTCAAGCCTATGTCTTTCCATTTGGCTCATCCAACAAGATTTTAAACAGACACTAACAGCTTCATACTTACCTACTAAACATTCACCTTATGAGTATCTTGTAAAATCGTTCTTTAAAGTTTTAAGGGGAGAAACATAGCAACCAGAGAGGCATTACAATGTCTGGATGCAGTATAATAATTTTATAACTGTAATAAATTCTAACAGGAGTCGGACCACCGTCTTTATGGGTTGATGGAAAAGATCCTAAACCAGAAAATCGCCATTCCATGCCACGCTCCTCTGATTCCAATTATCTTTTCCTGGCGCAAGAAAGGAATATAATGAGAAAAGAACAAGACAAAACCAGTCAAAACACAAATCACTTAACAATTTTCTCCATTGCAGTAGAAAGAGAAACCGACCTCAAAAACCGTCTTCCCGCTACCGTGTCCTTAACCTTCCAAATCCACTTTCCGCCAAACCCCTCCTCTGAGGGTGCAAGGACCCCTTCGGGAATCCCCAACCACTGACCCACTTTGCTGGAAACACCGGCGTCCCCCCTCGAACGAGTAAAAAAAGCGAAACTGTGCAATTACCCCTTCGCTCCAGATTCTGATGCATATTCGCTGCTCAGCCATGCATTCCGACAACAAGGATGGGAAAAGTGACAGGATGTCCAAAAGCCCTGTCTCAGGGAAGGAGGGACAGTCGGTCCTCATAAGTGTTGACCGTTTCTTCGGGATAAGTCGCTCTGATGTCAACCATGTAAGTATACTGCACCCCTTTCACTTTCCATACTCATGTCAATGGCCTTCCGCTAGTTTTTAGTCTACTATGAAAAAAAGTGTTTCCCAGATACTCATTTTTTAAAAGGAATTATCTGGAATAATGCAAATTGCCATTACCATAAATTATCGGGTTGTGTGAGCGAATGTGAATGTGGTACGAATGAAACTAATTGACTTCTGAGACTTTTGGTCCCTACTTGCCCCCTGGGTAACGGGCTGTGGTCACATATAGTCCTAACTAGGTACTACTCTGGGCATTTTAAAGGTCAATGGCTGAGAATACAGTATCTGCCATTGACAATAAAAATGTTATCTTATAGGTAATACGGACGCTTGGGTTAAGTCCGAGAACCGGCTTTATACTAAAGAAAATTAGTGCAAAAATAATCTGGAAGCATTTAATCTTTCATTCAGTCAACCATTATATTGAAATATAATATAATTAAAAGCTAGCGGTCAGCCGGATCTTTGAAGGTGTCAGATGCTGAAATTGTGTTTGTGTGTCTGCTTTTCTCTTTTATTTATTAAAAAATCTTGTTTTATTTATATAGGTTATTATGTTCATAACATTTATTTATTCAATTCCCATATATTTCTCTACAAGACCCTAGTTTATTGCTTCTCTTTCCCATGGATACAAAAACAATAACAACAGAACGTTTTGAATATAAAATTCTATTTTAAAAACTATATTAATCTAAATAATTGGGGTTGGTTTTTTATACTCTCTTAAAATGCTAAGAGATATTCAAATAAAAAAACATAAACATAAACGTCAGAAATTATTAGCAATCAAGGAAAAAATTAGATAGCACATGAATTATATTTACATACTAAATTTTATTTCCATTTAAAATTATTTTCGTTGAATTTCCTATCAATATTAATCTCAAAAAATTGAAAGATGTATATTGTAATTTTAATGCAGTTCTTTTATATTTTGGAAATTAAATTCAAAATATTATGCTTCAAGAATTACTCAAGAAATTTTCGTGTCCCTCTTAAAAGTTGAAGTAATAAATTCAACGATAAATATCATTCAATTTCATAGCCATGCATTCTTGAAAAGTGCACGCTCTTTTACAAGAGTACATAAACATATGCGACTTCATTATATCCAAGGTCTTTATTTTCCAACATTAAAGAGATTATGAATCGAGTTGTATGAACCTGATAGTATTTCCATTAAGGAAGACCATTCCAATACATGGCTGTTTACGCTTATTTCACTTTGAGATACGAGGTATAAAGTGCCATATGTCTTTATAAAATCTTTTGAACACTCTAGTGTATTATTGAAAGGCATTAGATGAAAGCCTTTTCCACCCATGTGTCCAAAAATCTCTCATATAAAAGCCCACGTCACTCACTGATTCTGGAACGCTCGCACACTATGATGCCATCTCGCAATAATAATCATAATCATCATCAGAAAAATATAAAAGCCCACGTCACTCACTGACTCGATGCCATCTCGCAATAATCAGAAAAATAAATAAATAAAAGTAATTAAAATTTTAAAATAATATAATAGCTTTTAAATAAATATCTTTCAAGAAAGTTGGTTTACTTAATAAAGGTTAAAAAGTTACTTTTAGGGAAGTTGGTTTCTAATTCAACAATAATAAATTATTAAAGTTAAACTTCTTATTTAATGTATAATTAATAGGAACTTGAAGTAGTAACGAGCGAAGCTCGCATAAAAGGCTAGCCTAGCTGTAAGACCCGGCTTTGCCGGGTCGTAACAGCTAGTCTCTCATATAAAAGCCCAGGTCACTCACTGATTCTGGAACGCTCGCACACTATGATGCCATCTCGCAATAATAATCATAATCATCAGAAAAATATAAAAGCCCACGTCACTCACTGACTCGATGCCATCTCGCAATAATCAGAAAAATAAATAAATAAAAGTAATTAAAATTTTAAAATAATATAATAGCTTTTAAATAAATATCTTTCAAGAAAGTTGGTTTACTTAATAAAGGTTAAAAAGTTACTTTTAGGGAAGTTGGTTTCTAATTCAACAATAATAAATTATTAAAGTTAAACTTCTTATCTAATGTATAATTAATAGGAACTTGAAGTAGTAACGAGCGAAGCTCGCATAAAAGGCTAGCCTAGCTGTAAGACCCGGCTTTGCCGGGTCGTAACAGCTAGTTCTCTTATAAGTTCTTCGAAAGTAAGAGGCTGACGCCACCAGGTTCTATTTCTTGAAGTGCTATTTTTGAAGTGTTATTAGCATACCTCCATACTCTGTTTAATACCTATTTCTAGGGAAAAGTTTACCTTATTTTATACTTCAATATTTCAATTAGAGATTCCATGCAAGAGAGATATAAAGGCAATTCTTGGTAACTCTGCTGCTTGATTTTGGGAATTTAATATTGAGTTATTTTTAGTTGAATGTCAAAGGAATCTTACCAAAGTGAATTTCGTGGTTACAGAGCCTTCTGATCAACATGATTCTAGTTTGAGTTCTTGGAAATTTATGTGCTACTAATATTTGTGTGAAGGAATATTAAGAAGGAGAAGTATAAAGAAATATTTACACAAGTCAAGATGTCATGTCGATTAGGATTCAAACATACTGAAAATCTATTCTGTAGGGATATTCAATTTCATTAAGCATTTAATGTGCAAAATTAACCACAGTAATTTATTCAGTTAAACATAGAACCTCCTGAGTAATTACATAAAAATTTTTAGCTGTAAAATGATATCATTCAAAGTGATGACATGATAGTATTTACACTTAAAGTTAATTACGTAAATTCTCTTTACAACGTTCAGATTCCACTGGGGGAAAAAGCTGGTATTGACTGGTGATTTAAGTTTGTTACCAAGAACAAAACTATTATTTTTTTTTTCATATTTAACTATAAATTTAATTATATATTATAAATTTAATTACATATTTAATTTTAATTTTGGAAATCTTCTTGTATTCATAGTAGGTACTTGTAACATTTTGTAGAGTCCATACCCTGCAATTTTTTTTTGTTTCTTAATAAGTTTTAAAAATTTCCCGATTTCCTATGATAAAAAATAACATACCTTACTACATGACATTAGCAAAGATTTTTCTTTATTTTTTTAAATTTATGCAAAGTCAAGAGACAAAAATTACATATTACAAACTTAACAAAAATTGAAATGTTAATTTAAATTAAAATTCTCATGGGACTTCTTTCATCACTTTCAAAAATCTTTCTCAAAAATTGAATTTTTTTCTTCTTCAATCTTAATTAAGTGTCTGACATGATATTTTCTCTCGATATAATTCTTTCTTGCCTATCTTTTGTCAAGAATGTCAATAAAAGAATTATCAGAGGGATATGTTTTATTCAAGCAACTAATTAAGAAGCTTAAGAATTCTTTTAATTTTACTTAAAGATTCCTTTCAAAATGTTTGATCAAAAGCTGTTGGAGCCTAAAACTCGCCTTCAAAGAACATTAAGTGAACCTTTATAAAAACATTTAAATATTTCTTTAGAATTAATTGGTTTATGGAGAGGTCTACCTTTTTTCTATCAGATTTGATTTTTTAGTTACATTACTTAGCATTTCTTTTAGCAAAGAAATTTGGAAAAGGGTTTTTTTTTGTGACATTTAGATTTAGTTTTGATTCCCAAAAAATAACAAATTTAATTAGTTTTCTGAGCTATTTCTGATTTAAACTTAAATGTTTTTCAAGGTTTCTTATAGTTTCTATTTTACTTAAAGACGTTGTTCTGATGTAAATACTGTTGTAAATGCTACCTTTAAAAAAAAGTGAGATTTTACTGATGTTCCTTTAGAATTTTTTTTCTAAAGCATTTATCTACCTTAACCAGTAAAATCAAATATTCCAATTTATTCAGGACAAAACATTGATTTAAATCGCAATTAAATTAAATATGATTTAAAGCATTCAAACTTTAAGAGCATTTAAACAATAGAAAAATAGAAACACTTATTATTAAACAGAATTGTCTGCCCGTAATGGTTGTAAATCCCTTTAGTACATAATAAAGATGCAGAAATAATAAGTCAATAATTAGGCCTAAATTTTTTTATACATAGACTAAGGGAATACAGACTGGTGTATGTAATTTAATACTATTGTGTGCTTTCAATTTGTAAGTATTTTGTTTTTCGTACACATTTTTCTTTCCTACCTATAAAAAAAATAGGGGAGATTGATTGAGGAGGGGTGGGACAGATTTAACAAAAATATTTTTTAAAAATTGAGTTTTGCTAGTACAAGTTTGAAACTTTCAGAATAACATTTTGAAATGTTTTAACATATTAAAAAATATAAACTATATTCTAGATATTGAAACTTAAGTTTCATAAACCAATTACAGTAACAAGAAAAATCATACCCCGATTCCAGGGTAGGATGAGACAAAATTAAAATACTACTCGTAATTAATTTTCAAATATATGGTGAAAAAATAAAAACATATATTTATTCGCATTCTTAATTTTAATGTTAACACCAACAGTTATTTATAATAAATTACACTTAGCGAAGTCTAATTTAAAAGAAAAGTATGATTGTGCCCGACTAGTGCCACCAATCTTTTCTGTGGAGGTAACATTACATTAGCAATTACATTCGGTTCATCGATAGTGAACAACACCATATGGCTTTAAGCTTAACTCAACTGTTCATTCATAAAGGATATATCACTGAGTTAAAAAAAAATACAAAAAATGATTAAGTTAACAAAACCGAATGAGATTGAAAATTTACTTTAAAATTCTGAGTAGTTATTTACTATTGATTTAGTAAAACAATCTTTTTCATTCACAAACTCTTAGGAGCTTGCAGCAAAATTGATTAACAACACCAAGTTAAAAACATTGGTGGAAGACTCAAAAACTAAAATTATTTCTATTTTTAAGAATTATTAATGGTGTCCTATCCTGCCCAGTGTCCCACCCTACCTCAATCTCCCCTACACTAATATGTTAATAATTTAATTTAACGATAATTTATATCTCTCTTCAAAAATTTCTTGGGTAAATGTTAGTGGGCAGACCAAAATCAAAGCTATCCTACATAAAAGAATTCTGGACTTATTTAAAATATAGAACTCCCTAGACTATATTGATAATGTAATCAAAAAACTTTTAAAGTTTCTTCTTTAATGTGGATTTTAAAGGTTTTTATCCCTTTCCCTTCACTTGCATTCACCCTTATTGATTTTAAAGTACTGTCGGTTAGTCCTTAAACATTTACCATGGTGGAGGAAAAAGTCACCAAACTTTTAAAACTTGTTCTTTAGGACATAAAAAACATACTAGATGGAGAGTCAACTGGAAAAATGGCAATTTTATTTTCTTGGGAGAACGTTCTGTACCTTAAATTCACTGCATATAAATAAAAAACAAAGTGTTGAAACAATTGTTTTTTATTATTAAAATTATTGGACTGGACATTATTTGTGTAAAGAGGTTATCACTTTTTTCCCGTTAAACAAGATCGCCAGGGCCGTCATCAATGCCCATGGCAACATTTGATATTATTGTCTCGGAATTTGTATATGTATTTCATCATAGACACGACAAAAAAAAACTTTAGTTGTAACCCTCTTTTCCGATGCATTAATAAAAATTTATTCAAAATTTATCATATGTCAGTTCTTTCCTCTTGTTATAAAAAAATACAAAATACTTTATAGTGCAAGACGCCCCCCAGCAAAATTACATTATGTATCAATTTTTTCTCCTTCTATAGTGCTTTAAAAAAAACAATACGGCCTTATAACTCTTGGATATAAAAACCAAATGTGATGAAACTTGGTGTCCAGTATTTTAGTTTGAATATTGGAGGACTATTTGTCGTGTGGACCTGCCTGTGAAGGGATAGAAATCAAGAGAGAGGTGGTGTGGAGAGAGAGGGAGGAGATAGGGACCGGTGATAGAGATTAGAAGAGAGAGATAGAAGAAGTGTGTAATAGAGAGAGAGAAGGGGAGAGGTGAAGATGTAGAGAGGGCGAGGGGAAATGAGTAAAAGAGAGATAGAAATGAGAGAGATGGTGGGGGAGAAGGAGACCGAGGAAGATAAATAGGGAAGAGAGACAGGGAGAGGGATGATGAGGAAGAGGGGGGAATCCCTCATCAAAAGTGGGAATCACGGAATGAAATTGCTACAAGTTGGCAGTATTTCCCCAAAAAAAACACGGAGGGATTGACAAAAATTCACAAAACCCAAACTTAGATGGACGTTAAGCACCATCAATATAATCATTTATCACCTTGGCAGTATGTGCATAATTGAACCCCGCTTATTAGGATTGAACCACGGCTTACTAGATACTATACAGGCTAGCCGAGTTTTAAGTAATGAAAACCATTTGACAACTTTTCCCGCTTAGATCGCCACAAGTCCTACCTATATCACCCAACCAATAGGATAACACACTGACAAATAAGGGAAAATAAAGGCGTGTTTTCGTGACGTAAACTTCTGATTGTTGGCCATTAGGGGCTGAGTTGAATATTTGAGAAATTAAGTCCCGCCTTTAACTCTGTGGATTTGCTTTGCCAGTTTGTCAAGTATTGCCATCTGAATTTTTAATGATTTCCGTATCTCGGCTAGCCTATATAGTATCTATAGTAAGCCGTGATTGAACACACTGTTCAACCCCACTACTACGTAATCCCCGATGGATAAAGAGAGAATGGGAGCGAACGTTTCTTAAATTCACACTATTTTCATAGACATTACACGAAGTTTTAAATGCTCCATTAAAACTATTCTTCCTCCTACAGGTTGTTCGTCTTGTTGCTGCTGCTGTCGGCGGTGGTCGAAGGGGGCATCCTGAAGGGGCGGCGCAAGGGCGGCAACGACGAGGCGGTGGAGACGCTGTTGGCGGTGGGGCTGATCGCCAAGGCGCTCTCCGACTCCGAAAAGCAGTGTCCGCCCCCCGTCACCAAGATCATCCACGTGCCCGTGCACACGGAGCGCATCTACGTGGTCAAAGACAACACCAAGGACCACCACGAAGGTGGGCGAATCATGCATGGAATGCAGGGCCGTATCCAAGGGAAGGTGGTTCAAACCCCTCCCGAAATTTAGACATCAATATTAATACTGTTTCTTTTTCCTTAAAAATTATGTGACTCACGAAGAAAGGTGTAACTTTAAAGGTCTTAAAATGAGTCAAAACACTGCCATTTAGAGTAAAAATTCCAATAATTTTCTGATAGAGAACCCCCAATCCCCCCTTAAAATTTTGAAATCTATTAAATACTGTTCTTCCTTAAACTTTCTGTGACTTAAGAGAAGTGGTCTTCATTTGCGTAACATAAAGGGTCTAAAAAATTAACTGAAGCACTACTTTTAGGAGCAAATTTCCCAAAATGTTTCTGAAGTAGGACCCCAACCCCCCCTTGATATGTTGTTGTTAATTACACTATTGAGTTTCCTTAAAAATTATGCCGCTTACAATGAACGTTGCACTTAGGGTGTGATCTATAAAGGCCTCAAAATTATCTAAAACGCTATTTTAGGAGGAAATTTCTGTGGGAGAGGACCCCCCAGACCCTCCAATTAAATTAGAATTCCCATTGCTCACCAAGTTTTGAATTCACCAAAATTAATATACAACGTGCAAGTCATCTGAAACTTGACGTAAAAAAGTAATCGTAAGGAGGTACCTCAGAAAAAATGATGGGTCACCCCCCCCCCCGAAACAAAAGTCTGGGCCCGGTTCTGATAGAATGCCATATGGGGTTATGACATTTCTCGGATTTAAAAGTAGTCGGTCGCAAAGGATGAGTATTTCTCCATGAATTTAAAAGTACTCCTTCCAATCTTACATTACAAATTACAAAACATGCTTTATTATTTGAAGAAAAAATAATCCCTACAAAACTAATGTTATATCGCTTTATGGCAGAAAAACTAATATTAAGTGCAAAAATTCCTCAATTGCAACATCAGAAAATTTAATATTTTTATAAAGTTAATAAAACATAACCCTTATTTACAATTATCTATAATTTAAGCCTTTTAGGGCACTAATTCGAAGAATTAGAAAATTAAAAATATTTTTTACGGAATACTTTGCAAAATATATTAAAATGACAAAATTACTTTTAAATTAATTCATTGTTAGTAATGATTTACTATTACTTAATAGTTATTCCTAGATGACACAGAGATATTTTCTATATCATTCTTATTTATTGAACTAGTTTCATTATACGTTAAGTATCTTTAATTTCAAATATTCCCTTCCAATAAGTAGATGTAAAAAATTTCAATCCATATTTGCACCTTTTTTCTTCAATGTCCGCATTTAAGCTGATAAGATCAAATCAAATTTCGAAAAGAATAATAAGCTCTCCAATCAAGACCTATTCTAATAAGAGAAACCCAATAATTCACCCCGACATCACGCCATTTATCAATTTATCTGTCCCCACATGCGTGAAGCCCGAAATCAAATCATGTTTTCATTAGGTGAAGCTTTTACCTTTATTCGCATGATTGAGTACAAACAATTGATTCGCATTTCGAGTCCCAACAACGGAAAGCCTGTATCAAAAGAATTAGTTAAAAACGCATTAGGGATAATAAAACTTTTCAACGTGGGAGAGAACGATGGTGGATAATTAAATTAAGTTTGAATGAATAGATCCAGAGAGAAAGTATCTTTTGTTTGAGTTGGGTTTTTTTGTGAATCTGTTGATGCTGCTTTCAAACAATTAAGAAAAGACGAAGTGATTATCTAATTCCATTAAGGTTTTCTCTAAGCAGTTGGAAGCCGTTTTTTTCTCGAAAAGAGATAACAAATCGCGCTATTCTCATTGGTACGTTTAACACAGAGTATATAGTAAATAAAATGAAACCAATTCTTTAGAATATTTTACAGAGTAGGAAAAGATATAAACATTTTAATGTTTACTTAATGTTATGTCAACTAATATTAGTATAACTGGTAAGGAGAAATAGTTTTATCATGTGTACATCACTTTAAAAATTTAATAAATGCACCATCAAATATAAGGTTTCCATCTTCCGTAGATAGCTTTCAAAGTATTTTGTTGAAAAAAAACCTTGTACGGCGGAAAATTCTAATGAATATATTTTGGTGGAAATTTCTAGAATGTTGGAATGTTTAAAAAATGTTTGCTAGGAATGCATGCATATTTGAATTAAATAATTATGGTTCTATATGTAACTAAAACCGTTTTTATTGAATGTTTTAAAATGGTAACGTAAGAAGTAAAAATGTTATATTCTTGTTTATTCGTCAACATTAAGCCCTTAAATAATTAATTTAACATACTCATTCTGTAACAAAAACTTATCCATTTTTGTAACCTATAGGAGACATGCAGTTTAAAACTGTTAAAAACTAACAAATGAATCGGTAAAATTCAATCTACTACATTTTTAAAAAGTTTAATAATTAAAATAAAACTTCACGAAAATAAGATACATTTTAGTATTTTTCTTGTATAAATACGTTTAACTAATATTTTAAAATATACTATAGATATCCATTTCCATAAGTATTTTAACAGTGCAAACTTAATAATTTTATAGCATAGAAAATGCACTTTAATTACATCTAAGTATGTTTTAAAATGAAACGATCAAATATTGTAGCACATGTATAACTATTGTATAGAATTCATGCTTTTTTGTTAAGATGTATTAAGATCTAATTTAAAAAATACATATTTTCTTTTCCAGGTTGGTCATCAGAAAGTACCAAAGATATTTGGAAAGAAAAGCCTAACAACCAATTTTGAGCTCAAGTACTTGAATTCACCTCCAAACGCACATATCTTAGAGCAGTCATCTAAGACCCCAGTCATTTGTAAATAGTATATCGTGTAAAGTAATTTTTGTTTGAATCCTTTTTTATCGCAGCAAGCTGCAGGTGTTGTATCATTTGCATTATATGCGGGACATATATATTTTTATGTTTCAAGTATTCCAATAAATAATACATAAAACTCTCTAACAAATAAAAATTTACCCAAAATATTGCTCCTAGTATAATTTGTTTCTATTTATGAAAATAAAATAAAATTCTGTGTGTTCAAGTATTTGTAACGAGTTTCTCGTTCAAATGAAATCGTGTTTTCTATCAAAATTTTATTCATTACAGATTCCATAGCGAAAATAAGTTGCGTCTTGAAATTAATTGTTTTTCGAGAATGCGGATTAGACTGGGGTTTGGGATTTTCAGTAACCAATCATTTTGAAAAATTGGTTTAGAGAGTTCATTTGAAACGCGCCTAGTTTATGAACGTCTAATCATTTCATTGAAACATTTTTCATTTTAAAACAATTTCACGAATGAAGAGGTTCTGAAAGATTGAGGTTGGAAATAAATTTTCATTCAGTGTTTTTAAAAAGGAATTTATAGAAAAACTCAATAGTCCCAAAGAATTTATTGTAAAGGAAGTAAGCAATGTGCTCATATGAAAATAACAGGAAAACACATTTGTACGAAAAAGGAGAAAACGCAATTTTATAAACAGTGATCATTTTTATTAGGGCTAACTACACAAGATTGCCAGTTTATGCAGGTTAATAAAGTGGAAACAATGAAACTAACTTTATTTTGCGATTCTATTTCAGCGAAATTTTAATACAGATGTAGTAAATCTAAAAATTCTCAAGTAGTTCTCACGTTTTAGCGTCAAAGAAGGAGAGATTTAATACTCAGTTTGAAAAAGGAAATAAGACAGAAAATATAGTACAGATTTAAAAAGTTGATGGAAAAAATATTTAAAAAAAACCCACTTAAACTACCAATTAAATTATATTTTTTATTAGTATTTTTACAAAGAATGAACAAAAAAAATCAAAGTTATTATAACGAAACTAAGTAATTAAGGCAGTTTAATCAATATCAATGGAGTCCAACATTCACAGGATAAAAAGGTAAAAACACTTATAATTAAAACCAAATTTTATTTAGGCCCAGTTTACTGGACAAAGAATAAGAAAAAAATACAAAATAACTTAAATTTTAAATAAAATAAAAAGAAATAGAAAGAATGAACATCAAATTCGCCAAATTGAAGGAGTAATATCTGTTGTTACTTATCATTCATTCTTTCTACTCGCATGCGTAGAGCGAAGCATGGAGATTTTTTAGCACAAGAAGTCAATTTGCTATTTTTTGGACTAATTCCTATTTTTAAACTGACGATTGTAATAAAAATAATTTTATACTCACAATTCTACTTCCTGAGTGTTCCATTAATAAAATGCATAAACCCTTTAGGTTAGTGCTATAAAAACTGGTTGCAGGACAATTCCAACGTTACATGTGTGACTTTAGCATGCTGTTTCTTGTTAAATAACATTGAAAATTAATATGAAATTAATAAAATAACTATTAGTGTATTTTACTATGGTTTTATAGAACATGTAGGCAAATTTTAGTGATAAAAGTTTCATGATCTGAGAATTCTATAATTTTAAATAAATTTTTTAAATTAGTGTTACGTGTGTGACTCAGAAAAACTTTGAATAAGCTATTATTCATCTTATTTTCCCAATTTCATGGGAAGTTTAAAAAGCATATTGAACCGTCTTCTTCTTTTACATGTACCCACATATGTTGGGTAATTATCCCGAGTAATATTTTTTTCAAAAACCTTATACATTTCCAGTAATAAAATAATATATTTGCTATACGTGTGTGACTAAATACCGTGGGAATAGGTTTGATTTAATAATAATTTAAAAAGTAAAAAAGGGGCTTATTAAATTATAATTACAATAACATTAACTGAAATTATTGTCCATTACTGTCAAAGGTTTCAGTCATGGTTCCTTTTAAGAAAATATTAGCAATCAGAAAAGCAAAATGTGTTCTACACAATAACACGAGTATAAAAATAAATTTAAATACGACCACCTCTGGTTAACTTTAAGGGATAGTTTTAGCTCATATTATAATAAATTAAAAGAATAAGTAATATTTTGCTGCTTAAATAACTTTTTAATCAAGATATTTCTCCACGGTCACCACACATAACATGGATAAATATAAATAATTTAATAGAAATGTATGAGCTTTGGGAAAAAAGCAAAGTTTTGTGCAATAATTACTTAATATATGATGAGGAACCACACGTAAAAAAATATAATTTCTTTAATTTTCAGAATTTTAAGGTAACAAACATGCTATGGTTTATTTTAATTTTCATATGTTCTAAGTAACACATCACTATTACTAATATTAAAAATTTCATTAAAATATATATAATAGAACTGTCCTATAGTAAATTATCAATAAAATAAGTGTATCTATCCTGTTAAAAGAGCAGAAAAATTAAAAATTTATTTTTATAATTTCATAAAGGGTGTTTTTTTTTTAATTTGCGAAGAAACAGTGTTGCGTAACAGTGAATTTTCCTTCAAATTACCCTGAAAATCAATCTTTAGGTATGGGAATGAACAGTTTTTTCTTTGGTCTTATTAATTTTTAAAAGTGTTAACCGCTTTTTACACTTACTAAGGCAAACTTAAAGTGCCAGTGGAGAATATTTTCTAATGGTTTATCTATAATCTCTTAAACTCTTATCTATAATCTCAAAAGAACACCTAAATGTTAAAAATGCAACATAAATGGGCGATCTTATAGTTGTGTTACGCGTGTGACATCTTTTTGAAGGTTATGATAAAAAATTTCATATATAATGTATAAAGATGAAAGTCAAGGTATATATGATCTATACATCAAAGTTAATTTATAATACCAGATATGTTTCTTTTATTCCTATTATTTGACCTCTGAGAAAAACTTAAGTGCTTTTTGTGTTATGTGTGTGACCTAAAAAAAGCATTTTTATTTTGGGGTTTAAAACCTAATTAAAGGCTTTTATAGTGGAGTATTATTATGAATGATATTTGGCATTTTTAAATATTAGAAGTAAAGGAAGAAAAATACTTTTGACAATGCATCATCACAATGTTTTTTTCAATCTCATTTAAGTCTTATCAAATATAGTCAAAATTTGTAAAAAAAATATTTTTATCTCAAACCTGATACTGAAATTGAAAAGAATAGACATATTTCATCCTATAAATAAGATACGTTTCCGTATTTTGTGAAAAACATTTTCAGTAAGCAAGGACCACTTTTCGTGTGGAATCGCCCTTCAGAGTAACATTAGCATCACACATGTGCATTTCAAGCACCATAACATCTAAAGATTTATTTTTCGACTGTTGAGCTTTCCCTGTGAGAACCCCCTTCTTTACAGTAAGATAATCCTTGACTCCAGATTTTTTTTGTCCACTCACACCAGCTATCTATTAAGAACTGCAGAATTTTTTTTATCACTTTTGGTGGATTACCGTTTCGAATTAATATAGCATCGAAATTTTAACTTTAGTTGTAACCAATACATGAAGATTCTAAACGGGATGTTTCCTACACACTATATCACATTTTGTTATGAAAACTGCTGAAACGTACTGAAATTTTGCTTTGCCGTGGACAAATCCTTATATTGTTATTACAACTATTAAAACAAAGCATTTCCTTAACTTAAACTAGAGGTCACCAGTCAGCTTCTAAACACAATTTTCACAAAAAGGTCATAAAAGTATGCTACATATAATTTATCAAATGAAGGCAAAACACAGTTTCGGGACCACTGATTTAAGCATAGTAATTTAGGTGAAAACAATGTGCCACCCAATGATGTCTGACCTCTTTTAATTCTTTTTTAGTCTTTAAATGTGGTTTTAGCACCTTACAGCATGCAGTTTTAGATAGTTTGCGAATGTTCTACACTAGATTCCAATTTTTTCTGAGTTAGTAAATGTGACCATAAGTACTACTATAAAACTGACTGTATTAGCAGCTATAGAACTAACTCTAATCATAAATATGAGAGTGGCTATACAATTGACTTTATCGTAAATATGGACAGCTATGCAATGCAACTGACTATATCATAAATATGAGAGCAGCTGTACAGTTGACTTCATCGTTTAAATATAAGCTGCTAAAGAAACAATTGATCATAAATATGAGCTGCCTGCTTAGAATGACAATGGTGTAAGTTCAAAGTAGTTTAATTCGAGACAAGCATGTATTTAGGTTGCTTTTATAGACCCCTTATTCGGTTTGGTTAGGTATGGTATAATTTAGACCACTTTCATTCTGAAAAGGATCTATGTTTCTTAAATTGTGTGGCAGACATTTCGGATTGTAAACAGTATAAGTTTAAATCCCTAATATTTTGAAAAGTCGATTCAATGAAGACTATAAACACTCACTTTCATCAGCAAAACAATCCATCAAGGATTCATCCACACACCACATTCATCCCTTCCACAAAGATCCATCAAAGGCTCTCTCTCTCTCTCCATTCCAAAGCCCAGTCTTCTTACAAGCGTAATCCTCCCCATTTCTCCCGACTAACACTTGCTGTTCCGGAATAATCGCATGTAATCCCTCATTTCAATTCCGAAATCACAAGTCCGGTGAAAAGAACACGGTTTTGCGGAAGGAAGGAAGGAATTATGTGACAGAAGGGACCCGGTGGTCCGGAAGAACCCTCCCCCTTTGACACCCACAGGAAGAAAACGTAACGCGGATTAAATTCTTTCAAGAAAGGGAAATCTTAAGGTAATAGGTTATGTGAGAAGGAAAAGAAAAATTAATCTGTAGTTTATGTGACCTTTGTCGTGGAGTCTAGTATATATATGAGAGTCCGACTCTTGCAAGTATCACTTCATAACCTCTCTTGGGTTAACAAGGACTTGCCTTTTCCGAGTAAACACCAACCTCGAAGTAAGTTTGTCATTCACTGGTATTTTTTCTCCGTGTGTTTTTACACAGAATCTTGAACTTCTCAAATATACCAGCTCAATATGCTGCTGGCCAGCCATCTTTTTGTAACCCAATAAGCCTAAAAAGTAAAAGTGATAAAAGTAAGGGTAATGAAAAAGATGCACTCAGTTTGTAAATATTTTGGGATTTATAGATGAAGTAGCAAGAATACTTTGAACTGCTTAGTTCACTGATTTGTGATTAGAAATGCAAATAGTTTTTTCAACTTACAAAGTTTTATAAAAGAAATGTAATCTTTCAAAATATAGAAATTCTATTGAATTTACAATGCAGAAATTTGCAGTGTGCTTTTAGCATCCTGTTGGTATTCATTCACTTAACTACTTTATTTCTCTCAATGCCATGAGCAAACAGTAGGGAATTTAGATTCCTCTTTTATAGCCCGTGAAATCACCTTACTTAGAATACTTTCGGCCTATGGAAAGTTGAGTTGGCCTAATTAGGCCAGTTGTGTAGACCTGCTCTAAAACTTTGTCACTTTCAATTTTTTAGTTTCTTTGGGTATAAATTTTCTTAGTTATTAACGTTAACTACTCTGTTAAAAAGAGTGATACTCATTGTAGAAAAATCATCTATTATATACAAGTACGGTTAAAAAGAGTAAAAACTACCAATTTCTGATTATTACCATCATAATTTGAAATTTAAAATAAAATTAATACATCCTTATTTAAGTTCGCAAAGGTGACTACTGTACTGTATAATATTAAACTCTCTACCTTTAAAAGTATCGTTCTCTAACTATCTTGAAACCGTATTCTCCATAAAAATACGGATGTTATCGTCATTGATGACGTATGGAGTTAAAATGACAAATCAAAATCACCTATATATCCATCGAAAAAAAAATCTGCGCATGCGCTAAACCTTTTTCATAGGATTTAAACTACCTTGAGTTGCAGACTGGCCTTCAGCCACGTCATTACGCAGTGGTGATGAAGTACTCTGACCATTATAGTCTAGGAGAGTCTAGTGAGTGGTCGACTTCAAACCAGAAAAGTATTCAAATTTGGAGCAAGATTCCAATCGATACTCGGATCGATGAAGATATTGTATCGATCAAGACGAAGACAAGGACCTCGCGAAGGAGACGAATTTGGAATTAATCGGCGGCAGACGATCCGAATATTTCAGGCGCGCAATTACGCGGCACTAATGGGATTAGCATGCGGAGATGAGTTGAGTTGTACCGAAGCAATTTTCAAAGTTATGTTTCTTGTTCCGTCTAAAGGACGCCATGCCTCTCAAAGTATCTACGAAGTTATTAGTAGCACATATTGGTTTTAATGGTGGAAAGTTGTGGTTATGGGGTATTTTATATTATGGTAACGACTATTCCTGCGTAGTGCAACATCATTGAATATTCTACAGGAATTTAAATTCCAAAGTTGGAAAGAGTGTTCGTAGAAGAAGGAGGATTTGTACGGTAATAGGACAACCAAAACAACCAATAACTACATGTTTTGAAATCTAATAACTTTGTATAAAAATATGAAATCTTAATGGGTAGTATTTTGGAGAAATTTTCAAAGTTTAAAGCTTGTAAAAATCTTCAATTTTTCTTTTTCTTGTTTTATAAAATTAATTGGAGTAATCATTTTTAAACGACTTCTAAAAATCTAAAAACTCTGAATATTTACCTTTATTTCATACATTAAAGCTGCATATCTCAAGGAATCAGTTCCAAATATTACGTTTTTATGTATGAGAAATCAAATTTTAATTTTTTTTTCTTACCGAACATTGCAATAATGAGGTAAAACAATAATTTCGTTTTAATTTATTATCATGTCCATAAAATTTAAATAAGAACTACTATGGCTACACCAAAGAAATGTACATTTTAGTCAGAACACACATACAACTCCACAAAATAAGTTTTCAGTTCCTCCTTTTTCTTCATCTAGTGCATCCTGATATAGAAAAGTTTGATAAATAATATGTCCGTTTATTAGATATCTCACAAGATTGAATGTTAAATAACTGATACATTTAAAAACAATAATTGAGATACTTTTGTACTTGAACTAATTATTTATACTTTAAAAACAGTAATAAGTACTTCCCTATACCGATCACATAAACATACAATGACTTTTTTAACTATAATTTTTATCAGAGGGTTGAATTTAACTTTAGCTTCACATAGTTTAATGTTAATACCAGGGAGAAGGATTTGAGTTACCAAGAGAAATAAAAAAAATACTTTATTTGACTTGACTCTTACAGTTAAAAATCCAAATACCAATCAAGATGATTGCTTAAGGGGTGTAATTAAAACCGGACTGTCCTAACTATTTATTTACCCATTTTGGGCCTCAGTCTGGTGAATTCGAAGAGAAAACAGTCCGAATCTCTTAGAATTAAAATCGTGACTTTGTAGCTTGGTGGAATGAGCTAAACTAATTTAAGCATCCAATCACCATTTTTAATGAAACTGTCTCTTTCTGTAATTGATAGGAGTTAATTCTCGTTAATCAAAGCAAGTCATGGATTTGACGCACCTAATTTTAGAATACGTGGAATTAAATGTGATTCTTAAAGCAAATTGATAGCTTTAATATTAACTAATGAACGAGAAAAAATTATTTTTACACTTAATTTAAGGCAAAATTACTAATAAAAAGTTTTATAATTTTTTTCACTAAAGTTTGTCACTCTGAATTTGTAAGTTTCTAATTGATTTTATCAGAGGGTTGACATTCTTTGGAAAACCTTTCTAAGTTTTTGTGTTTAATAGATGCAATGTTACAAGGATAATTATAATAGTTATGCTAAAAAATATTCCACAGTTATAATTCTGATAAGGAATTCCTTTTCAGACATCAAAATTTTATACTTAAGTACAAATGAGTTATAATAATCTAAACACTATAAAAAAAATACTTCATGTAACTTTTCACTTTAAGCAAGAACAACAAACACAATACAAGTTACTATGCATCTTTTTTTGTGTTATCAAAATACTAAAAAACATTTTAATTATGATTAGAGTTTCAGATAAGTTTAGATTTTGTTTTTAGATAATTTCCAAATTTTGTTTACGTGTCCATTACACAAATATCTTATATCTAGACAGCAAACGCTCACAACACACTTAAGAATAAATTAATTTGGGGACAAAAAAAAAGGTTCTTAAACGTGTTTATATTGAGCGTTTGCAGTGCATTTATGGTTACAACACTTTCAAAATATATTCGAAACACTATCACAACGCAATAAACAAGTGTAAGCGTTCTATCTACATAACAGCACAACTTAATTTGGGGGACCAAATAGTGTTCTTAAATGTGTTGTGAGCATTCATACTTAGTGTAAATACCCAACTTCTTACACCCTGTCGTACTTTTCCAGCCCCCAAACCACCATGCAGAACTTCGCCGGTCGCTTCCTCTTCGCTCTGGCCTTGACCACTTTCCTGCTGGTCTCCGTGTCCGTGCCGACCACCGAGGCCGGACACCACGGAAACGGTAACCTGGCCGAGATGTTGGCTGCAGGACTCGTCGTGTCGCTTCTCAAGCACCATTACGGACGAAGGAGGAGGAGCATTGACCAACACTTCCTTCATCATCACTTGTACTAGTAGATGGGGTAGCGGCGTTTGTTTGTAAATAGGAGGTTTTCATTGTAACATATAGTTAACATCGGAGTTTAATAAATAGTTTTGAGTGGATACTTTTGATTTAATTTCTTTTTATTGTGATTTAGTTTGGTCGAGGCCCTCCATCTAGACTCATAAGGCCAGAGAAGCTCGAAATCGGGACGTGAAATAGTAGGCAAAACGTCACTCTTTATAGCTTTTATTGGGCAACAGTGCAACTCCAGTCTGAAATCTTGTACCTTTCGCTGTTGAGCAGTGACGCCTTGCCTATTATTTCGTGTCACGATTTCGAGATCCTATGGCCTTATGAGTCTAGGTGGACGGTCATGCTCAGGAACGATAAAATCTTTCACCATTTCTTTTGTCCCCTCTGCCATAGTTTTTCCTTCCTGTATCTCTTTGAATCATGCTCCCTTCACAATTCCTTTATTAAGATATTCTAAAAAATAAGGGTTCAGTTTTATCATCATTCAATTATGATTTCACTAATTCTTATCCCATCATAAGATAATAAAATATTCTTCATGAATACAAAACATTTAAATTTCTGATTACATTTTTATTAGGAAACAATTTTAATCGATTTGGAAAAACTTTAATTTGACACATTTTAAAAATTCTTGTTTATACTCCTTTTAACAAATCAATCCATTAAAAAATCAATTCATTAGTCCAACTATGGTTTTAGTAGTGACGATGACTCTAAAGCTCTCTACATAAGCAATGCTATTTATTAACCTTCAACTGAATGCCTAAAGCGATTCATTGATCCCTATATCCTATTACGTATAAGAAAAGCGCAGTGGATTATTATACCAAAAATCCTTTGAATGCATCCAAACTATCGGAAAAAGGATGCATATGCAGCTCAGCTTATGGATTTCTTGCCAAAAACACATATGACCTTTAAAGCTGTATTGGAATGAGAAAGAAATTCCCATGGAATTTTTCCTCCAATAGTACAATACTTACGAACGTAGGTCGGTGTAGCTTTATAATTTTTTTTTCATCACACACTGTATCCTTGCATATAGGAAAGAACAATGGAAGACTACTAATTTTAAATATTTTTTGTTGATTTCGTGTTGCAAGTTTAAAAGCTTAAAATCTAGGTTTTATAAACATTTGTGAATTTTCACATTTTCCCAAGCTGCTTTAATAGTATGTTCAAATCTTCATACCAGTAATGGGAATTACACTACTGCGGTATTCGATCTCAGATTTTGAGGAATATCAGAGCTTAAAAAATATAATTTAAGAATTTTTTTTTGGAAGTTAAGTTAGGGCGTGCTTAAGTTGTTTATCTGAATCTCTACCCCTGCCCTCAGAGGCTCCAGCCTAAATATAACTACTGTATCTTCCTATTACAATGTATACAATTAAAATGTAACTTTAAGTTTAAGGTATGCGGCGATGTCTAAATATCAAAAAATTTGCATGACATAATTAACGTATGAGCCTATATTTAACTTTCATTCCTTCAAGTTAAATTTTTTGCCACAGAACCTTAGATGGAAATAAATATAACTATGATAAAAACCTTTTTCCTGGTACTGACTGGATTGAAAGAGAATTCCGTGATGATTGAAACTTTTATCGCCAAACATTCTTGAGAATGTATTTCGATCTTTGCAAATTGAAACGTGGGTACTATCTCTCGGATATTTAAAACCATTTTAAAATGCGGCTATTTGGTTTTACTTCCTCCACGGATTACCATATGAATGCACAGATGGCGCGAGGAGGTAGAAATCATTTCCCTTCACTTTCAAAAGCGAAGAATGAAACCTTTTTATATACTAGTACTTTTTAATTAAACGTCCAATTCCGGAAAAGAATCGTCTTTCGTGACGGCAACTGTGACTGCTTGGGAAGATATTATTGATCCGAATGGAATAGGAGTCGTGGAATGTGAATTATTCTTTTTCCGGAAGGTTGAAGAGTTTTTTCTGATATTTTTCTTTGCCGTCCCTTTATTAGGTTTGCTTGAGCAGGTAACACAAAAGCGTCCAAGAAGAAGGCACTTTTGCGTTTATATTGTTGAATGAAACTATATTTAGACCAAAAGCGAAGTATTCAAGTGTTGAAGAACCTGATATATAATCAGAACTACTTGGGGGGGGGGAAATACTAAACTCTTAACCTCTTAACAGGTTTAAGACGGATTTCTTTTGATAAAATTCGGTAAGAGAGAGAGAGAAAAAATAATATTCTATAATGAGTCAATAAACATGTGGTTGTATTTGGGGTTATTCGGGTATTCTCTTTTCAAAACTACACCTCTTATCCCTTTCCAACGTATCGTTTTAAAAAGTGTAGGTAACGAAAAAAAAGTATAATACCACAAAAATAGATAGTTTTCACACATGCATAAGACACAGATGAAATATCCTTCTGAGTTACCAGAATTTTAATTATGAAGTTTTAAGATTTGCATGAATCCATGACGCACCTTCTGTCTCTGTATTTATTGTGGTCTAGTGAACGCCTATTCAATAGTGCAACTCTTGCCATTTAAATATCCAGACTTCAAGCATACTATCCAATAATAGACCCAGTTTAACCTATACACTTCAAATAACCTTACCATAAGTAGCTTTCCTTATTAAGGAAAAATAATCCATTTTCTTCGAAGAATATCATCATCAAGCGAAAGTATGTCTTCGAAATGGTCTCTTTCGTGTTCGTGTAACCTATCTCATCACGCCATTTTCCTTTTTGAACCTGTAATCTATCAGCAGCCATTTTCAAAAAGGCTCTCACCGAACCTTATGGAAGCCCAAGACAATTTGGATCTTTCTGGTAAAAAAAAGTAGCCAAGACGAAAAAGGGAAAAGAAATTATTAATTTGTTCAAATATTTATCTAGCTGTTAATCTTTGTAAGAAACGGAAATGTCAAAAGTTGTGCCTTTTGAAAGTCAGAGTTGCGCCATGCTCAGAATCAATGAGATGCACTAAAAAATGTGGCAATCTGAAAACTTCACTGGGGTCATTTTAATAGCATTTGATAATTTTTGTGTTTAAATTTAATTCAAATAGTGTGATTAAAAGTATTTAATTTTTCTTTACTTTAACCATGTGATGCTATAATTTATCCTGACTGTTACACCCAAGGTAAAATATTATAGTCATTATCTTATTCAGTCGTATAATTACAAAATATTGCGCGATAGAAAATACAATTTTAATATTAAAATCCTAAATAAACCTACTGACCACTGTCTGTGTCTAGTTTGTACTTATAGCCCAGTAAATTTAGACCAAAATGGGGGGGGGTTTAGCGCAAAAATTCCAAACTCGCTGAAAATTTCAAAATAAGCTCTTTATGATGTCGATATTCAATCCCCTAAAATCCCCCGCGGCCTTCCTTCGAAAATGGCGAATCAAAGATAGCCGCCAAGCAATCAAGGTTTTTTTGCCATATCTCAGTCATAAATCAATGTTTTTTTATTGCTTTAAAAGGCTATATGCTCAGAATAAGACCTTTATTAGTTCCAATCACTTTTCCTGGTAAAAAATTCGTATAAATATGGTTTAAAAGGGTGTAATCGACGCCAAACGGAATTTTTTTTGTTTCTTTTCACCTAATTTGCCCCCTGCCTTTACCCGCATAAAAATCCCCAAAACCAATCAAAGTACTTTAGTAATTATTATAAATAAGGATTATTTCAAAGCAAAATTTTTGAAAATCCGTTTATAATTGGCTGAGATAATTGATTTTAAGTTAGTCATGTTTAGTGTGGATGAGTGGCCCTCTTCAATGGATGCTCAAAAATGACGTTTTCAAAACTAATAGGTAAAAGTTTTTCTGGATGGTTATAGATGTTTTTCGGAGCGCTGAATCCGAATATCACGTTTTCTACCATGAAGAAGGTTGGCTTCACGTGAAAAATCGAACAAAATCGAAACATTTTCGTTCTTTTTACAATTTTTTGTTTATATTTCAAATAATATAAGTTTCACAAAAATATATTCAATTGCAAAAATAAAGTTGACAAAATTTCCTACAAAATGTATATTTTAACTTTGTTTTTGTGATGATTGGTTACACTGCTAGAGCGCACTGTAAAATGGCAATTTAGTTTCCCTTCCTTTACTGGAAAATAGGAAAAGACCTCGTCTCCCACCCCCAACAACTTCTTTATCGAAAAAACTCATACGCTAGGTAAAAGAAAATTACATTTAATTCGAAGTTCATTGATCAACCTATCTTTTTGGCAAGATTTATTGCGTTAGAGCGCGAAGAAAAACACAGGGATTTTATGGCGCCATACAAATACATAAAAAGCACCCGCTCCCGTGATAAAAATCGACTTTCACTCACGACTTTTTATCACGATTTGCGTTACTGAAACTCTCCCTAGCAACCCAACAGGCTTTTTTTTTACTCAGTTTTTCCTTCCACGTTGTGCAGTCATGGTCTCAAGAAACATTGCAGTCCAATATAGGTTTGCTTGTAAATATTTTTTTTTTACTTGCAAAAACTCAACTATCCAGTCAATAATCAGGGAGTCCTTCCTAACATAACTAACCAGCACTCCTTCTCCAGTACATCTCAATGATCTATTTGGGTTCTTTTATACTTTCGAAGAAGTAACAACAGTTATCAAACCCAAGATTCACCGCTTATACCTATTCCCTTTCAATTCCAAGATCTTGTCTAACAAGGAAACTAACTAATCTATGCCAAAAAACCATTCTACCCAAGGGCAATGGATGATATATGCACCCAAAACACCTTTTCGAGTGTTTTCTTCACACTCGGTGACTCTCATCTTCAACAAGTGTCACTTTTGTAGTCTAAATTCGTCTCTCGTGCGTGCGATGTCTTCACAGTTTCATCTTCAGAACCGAAGAGTCACGAAACAGGTCAACCAGTGGGATGGAGTCTTTATATACAACCCCCTTTCCTTAGAAACTAGTAGTTGACAATAATTCATCTTCACCTGATTGCCGAATGTCTAAAGTTCTATTGAGAAGCTCAACTAAAAGTAAGCCATGTTTGATTGATTCTCTGTTCGGAAGAGAAAATTAGTGTTTGTTAGCTTCGCTGCGGAGAAAAAATCTACTTCTATTTAATATTATTACTTCAAGGGATGTTTTATTTAAGGCATTAAAGACAATTTGTGCGTTTTTTTCTAGAGCATGTTATTCTATTCTTTTTATGGAATCACTATTATTACAACTACATTTATCCTCTTTTTCACTTCTTCCGAATTCTTTCCCCTTTGATTCCAATACTCTTGATGTGCCAGGGTTTTGAGATTGGAAATATTATTTTTGTTTTTCCAAAAGATTTTATATGTATCTTGATTTAAAAAAAAAGGTAGATTAAAATATATATTATTTGTTTTTAATTGAGATTTATGTTTCGAATCGAATCTTTTTTACCTCGAACAATAAGTAACGTAAAAAGTTTTGATAAATTTCTAAAACGTTTGGTATTGCTATTATTACTAAGTTCCTCAAAAAAATGAAGGATGTTTGAAATTTTGTTACATAGAAATAAATAAGGTTTCTAGAATTAAAAAAAAATATTCAAATAATGTAATGTTTATAATATTCTAATAAAGAGATTTGAAGCAATCATAACTGGTTGAAATAATGCAAATTAGTAATTAATTAATTGCCTTTGGACATTGTATCCAGACATTTCGCCTCCTACAACGGAGGGCATCCTCAGTGGCAAAAACCGTCATGTAGAAAGTAAGAGTTGTCTAAATACAGCATTTAAGTTCTGATTTTTCTAATATCTACTATATTAACTTAGTACTCGAATCTGTAATGTGTTTTAAACATGCAAACCATTTCTGTTCTTTTTGCAAGTAAAATATTCAGTTGAAACTTAATATAACCGAATTTACCTAGTCCCGACCACCATAACTAACTGAGAACCTATATTCTATTCTCTGTGCAATACGACTGTCAGAAAAGGGATCTGTCTGGGGAACATACGTCTTTTGCAGCTGCATTTTCGTTCACCGCCCCGGAAAAAATGGATTTCCCTAACAGATGAGACTCACTCCGGTTTTGAAACCGGAGTGACTGGGGCACGTCTTCTGCAAATTCAATAAGGGGCAGAAATGAAATACTGCCCGTCTGCCAACATTCATCTTTTCGGGCTTTGGTTCTGGATGAAAATATTCAAAGTTCGGTTTTCGACTCTATATGCCTCTTTCCTATGGACTTTTAACATTATTTATTATGAAATATGTTTAACTTAGTGTGTTTCGTTGCAATTTTGTGGTTTGGAGAGTATCCTATCTTTTTTACTTCAATTTGTTTTAAATTCATGTCAGGCTGTCTATCATTTTTTTATTTAAATAGTTGACAATTATTAATTTATACTACACTGCAAATGAGTGAAACACTTTTGCAACGCTAAGTAAACACAATAATGAATCAAAAGAGTTTGATTGTTTTGTGTGAGAAAAACGATAGTGTTGCAAAAGTGTTGCTAAAAGATTATAGACAGAAAATGGGTTCTTATAATGTTTTTCGATCCAAATTTAAGAACACTTTCAAATTTTACACATATTTTATGCACTCTTTTAAAACACAGTTTAGGTAGGTGATTCTAAGATTCAAAGGAATAGTCGGTTTATAATAATGAACTCATTAAATTTGTTTGAAACTTTTAGAGTCGAAATTTGAATTTAAATCCACTTTTTACTGGAAAAATGAATTGTACGGGAATTGCTTGTTTGCCAATGGAGGAGATATCTCAATTAATTCTGTAACCTACCGAAAAAAAACTGAAAACGCCTATCTTTGAAAAATTAGGTTTGGAGGATTTTGCAAGGAGTGTTTTGTAGCTATTTTTATATTTTTTTAATCAAAATATATTTTAATTGTGAATTAATCATTATTAGGAGAGTAAAACCGTATGCCACGGCAACACAACCGTATCAAAAACCTTGGTTTTCCTAATAACTTTTCATACCTTTTTTTGGTTTGATAATATCTCATCTAGAGTTATAAGTAGCGCTAGCTTATCCAAAGGTAATTTCAAAGACCTAGATTTTTAAACTTAAAAACTTTTTTTAAAGAAATCTTTCCTTGCAGATCTCAAATGCATCTCCGGCCCTCCGCCGTCCAGTTTGGCTTGTGCTGCTTCCTGGTGGCCATCCTGCTAATGACCTCAGTCTCAGCTGGAATGATGAAGATGATGAAGAAGTACATGAAGAAGCATTACTCTGATGGACCTACCACGAAGTTCTTGGGCATCAAAGGCATCTTTGTGCCCATCCCCATGCCCATTCACATACTAGATGTCAAGAAGATGATGAAGTGGTAGACGGAAAGGAAAACTTTTCCATTGCATGAACTTCTATTTACCGTTTACACTCATCTAAGTTATTGTTGGAAGCAACTAATACTTGTTGATTTCGATTGAACATTTTAACATATCATCAATTTACATACACAGAAGAATTTCAATTGCTTACAGCGCATTGTTTATACGGGATAGATTCCAGTATAAAACACATTTTGACATTATGTTTGTGTAGTTATTGAATATTAGATTTTTTTTATTGTTCATTATAGTGTTATTTGTCGTAATTCCAATCAATCATCTTTGCTGTCTTGAAGATCATCAACAATAGGGAAAATGCATAGAAGGAGTTTAAAACTTTGAAGAAGTACGGAATTTTGATTATTTTATGGATAGTTGACTTCACAGCTGTATAACTGTAATACCATCCTATGTCTTGTTTCCGTATGTCTCTTTTTATTCATGCTTGCTTGCTTTGGTTTCTGTGAAACCAAATCCTATGTCTATGTTTTCATATAGTTTTGTCAATAAATGTCTTGTAACCTGTTTTGCTTTAAATTTTTATATGGTAGTTATCTATTAATGAATGACACCTCTCTATAACGAAAACAATCTATTACATTAGAAAAAGAAAGAGGATACGGGGAGATGCTTACTGTGGGGTTGTGACTACTTTTAAAGAATTACAGTCAACATCGCGTAATGTGATGTGTGATCACAGTTCTTATTTAACTTAACGGAAAATGTATAGTTTTTGCGATCTATACCTACACTTTGTTTCATGTTAATTAAATTTGTTCATTTCTCCTACAGAAATCATATTTTTCCACTTTTACAGGTCAATATTCACAAAGTGAGCCATCAATTTATTACTAGACTTATTTGTACTACTCTTATATCTTGCCTTAAAAATGAAGTTTCAAAATACATTCACAATGAGATTGTTAAAATGGTAGTTTATTTAGGACTTCATAGTTATGTCAATGTAAACACTTTAGTTGCATTTTTTTTATCGGAGCTTGTTAGTCATGATAGAAAACGATGGCGGATTTAAAATGAAGAACACGTTTTGGGATAACTTTGGCCCAATGCTATCTGGTGAAATAAGTGAAATACTTATTGAGTTTAAAGAAAAAGTGGACTAATATGGATGATAAATTCATTCATAACACAAAAAAAATTAATTATACGTAAATAAATCTTAAAGAAAGTATGATGTAGGTAGCATCATTATTGTGAAATAGATGGTGTTCAAAGAAATATCAGTTTCTTGTTCCAAACGGGGATTTTTCTTCATAATTTAGGCAATTAATTCATAAAAATATGTATCAAAGATGTTAAATTACTATTCACTGTTCATCGATGTCGTTTCTTTAAAAATTTCCTTTAGTAACTTTAAAATGAAATAAGTTTTATACAATAAAACCTTTTCATTGATTTTATTGATTGATTTTATTTTGAATTAAGCTTGAACTGTACTAGAATAGGTTATTATTATTGATAGATAATTTAGCAAAACTTTTGAATAGCATACTTAAAATTTTTGGGTTTTGAGGTCTGGGCGAAAGACCTCTGGGTTGGGGGTGAAAACAATTTCCAGTAAGACCGCTATCACGTGACGGCGATCTTTCTGGAAATTATCTTAGACACTCTTCAGGGTTACCATTCCGCATTCCACAATTATCTCTCTTCTATGGTTATTGTTCTATGGTGCAAGAATCAAGCAAGATCAAACTGCGCCAAGTTAACATTGTTCCTTTAATTCTCGTAAAAACGCCCATGGGAAAAATGAGATAAAACCTGAGAGAAAGAATCTCAGGGAGACGAAGAGTCTCAGAGTAAGGAGAGAAAGAAAACGACTATGAGATAAGTGGCAGATAAAATGAGGTATAAAAAAAGAAAAGAGTGTAAGAGACCACAAAGAAGCGGGGGAACATAGAAAGATTCGCTCAAAACAGCCACTTGCCAAAAAAAGAAATCAGACTAAGGGCTCTGACCTGCTCTTTGAACGAAAAGAGGAATCGAACTCACAATGGGTCTGTTTCGAATCCTGTGGAACAAAATAATGACGTTCAGGAGCTATGTGGGAGTGAAGCAAAGAGAACTAATGACGCTTTTGAAAAGTGGAGTTTCGAGAAAGGGGAAGCGGTGGGGCTAACGAGGAACTCCATTGAAAGGAAGCTGAAATCAGGTTTCAAATGGTATGCCTGAAGTTTTGCTGGGAAAGGAACTGGAACTTGAGTACAGTTCAGTTTGAGTTTACCAATAGAATTATGGTTGTGACAAGAGTGTCCAAAATCATGCACAAAAAAATTTTAAATCTTGGTAAGGCTATCATTGAATTAACCAAAATTTTAATGTGTTTTGAGGTCTTGGAAATTGATTGAAGTGTCTTAAACCTTAATAATACAAGATACAATGTTAGCATTAAAAGTTCATTCCTGGTGGGCATTCTAAAGCAATTCTCCATCACACTAAAAATGGGGGGGAGCCTATTGGAATATATCTCCCAGAATTTTTAAGTTAATACCATAGAAAATGACGAAAATTACTCCACATTATTCTCTATCAATTGAGAATAATTCCCTCATATAATTTCTAGCAACCCAACTTCTAAAAAAATATCTTCCAGTGTACACTTGGTAGTACAGCATAAATGACTCTCCTGTAATCCTTTAATTCTAGTTATATATTTTTCTACAGTAAAAAATATTAATATTTTGAAAATAAGTTGACTGCAACTAAAAGCCTTACCATGTATTTAATTTAAGCCCGAGTTTTTCAAGCATCTTTCTAGATGGCGCTGAGTTGAAACCAGAACCCAGAAGAGAAAAATCAATTGTCTAACCAAGCGGAGAGAATTCGGGGAAAAGTTAATCCACAAATGATTCATAAACTTACTATATCGGGCGAAAGACTTTTTCACGCTTGACAGAACATTCGCGCGAGACGTCTAAATATTTTACTTTGACAACTTCGCTTATCGAAAAGGGATTGCTAATGGAGTCTCGATGCTTTTTGATAGAGTGGAGTTGAGGTGCAATCGGGTGGGTCTTCAGCTAAAGGCAATTCGATTCATTAGTTGAATACCGTAACTTTGGAAGTTATGTAAAAAATATTCATTGGAGAGCGATATATCTGAAAATTGGATCACGTTTTTGTATCGTGGGGTTTTTTTTGGTGGAAAGGGATATTTTTCTAGTAGAAAAACCAATAAGACCATCCTTTGCAATCATTTTAAGAGATTAGGGTGGAATGTTGGAGAGAAGTGTGGTTGTGTGTTAAAATAATCTTCATTTTTGTTACATATTTCCCTAACTTAATATTAAATTGCGGATAAAATTACCTGGATATACCATTTCTAAAAGATTTTGATGTTTACAAAATGTCTTTTGGAATGAATTTAATTGTTGTGCTTGTTTAAAAATGCTTGTGGTAGTATTTTCTTTTAGTGTTTTTATTAAAGGAGGGTATAAAAAGGGTAAAACCTAGAGATGCTCTAACAATTATGACAAGGTCATTAGTGCGCTTTGAATTAGCGCTGTGTGTACACCGATGATTATTTTGTAGTCTGCATTGAGTAGATAAAAATATTTGCATAATTTCTAACTTTCTTGGTTTTCAATTCTTTGTCTGGGAAGCTTTTACTTTGGAAAGTGAAGGAGAAGATAAACTGTATAGGGTAGTGGCACCAGTAACTGACAGGGCACCAGTAACTGACACTTTGAGATTTAATTCATAATAATAAGATTTGTATCGTGAACTTGAAATAAATCATCGTCTCTCTTAATATTTTAGACATTTATCTTTAACTTTATGCAGTATTTATTTTATACCAAGGGATTTTAAGTTTAATAAATTGAGAATTCCCATTTCATGTTAAGAAACTTCCGATTTTCAGAGGTTGGCTTAAGGCTGAAATTAAGGACACAAATTTTTGATTAGGGTCTAATTTAATCAAATTTTCTTTTTGAAACCTATTTTAACATGAAATGTATCTGATAATAGTACATAAATTCATGCCACAGAGTTATTTTTGTAAAAAAATATTTTTTTATTTATTTTAAATGGGGTGTCAGTTATTGGATCTAAAAAATGAATTTCACCAGTAACTGACATGGGTGTCAGTTACTGGTGTTTTAGTGAAATTCAAGGTAATTGCTTGAAAATTCTAGGGAATATGGTGGAAGATATTTAGAATAAAGTTGTGCAGTTTAATTTTTAAAATTTAATATTTTTCCAGTAACTGACACCCTGTCAGTTATTGGTTCTGCCCCATGTCAGTTATTGGTATTGGAATATAGCCGTGTTTTCATTCTGCTTATATCGTAACAAATCATTAGATGGTAGGAAATAGAATGGATAATTTTCTCAAACGATTTGTAATTACATTTTTTAAATAATCAGAAACCAACTTTCCTAAAAGTAACATTTAAATTATTTAAGTAAATCAACTATTTTTATGAAAACAGATAGAAAACTTTCCTAGCTTTGTTTGTACCACAGAGTATAGAGCTTAACAGAGGTCTCATCTCCATAGACGCTAATGGTAACTTTTAAAGCATGGTTTTTCCCATAGAAAGTGTCACCCCCTCAACTGGCTGAATAAGCTCCGCCTCCTTAGCTCCATCGTCGCCGCCCACCCTCTCCCGCTCGCCTTTCATTCAAATCGGAAGAGGGGGAAAAGGAAAAAAAGCTTTCTTAAATTTCCCTAAATTTAAAATAGTTTTGTCGGTCTTCTTGCCATATGATTCAATCTTGGACTTTGAGTTTTTGAATCGCAGTTTTTCAAAGCACTACAGCGATTTTCTAAAACATTTCCAAAGAGATTACAAGTTTTTAATGTCATTTTAGTTCACTGACTGATATTTTTTTTATCATCCAAATGGCTTATTTATTGATGCATATATTAAAACTTTATGCCTACATTTAAAAATTGAATAGGCTTGAAAATATTAAATTTTAAGGAAACAAAAAGTACAAAAACATTCAGAGCAAGTAATCATTTTTATTAAAGAAATTATTTTCACACATCAATTTGAACTTTTACACATCATATAACTTGTTTTTCTACAAAACTTACTTAAACTATGAATTTTGAATTTCACAATTTGTGTTATTTACAGTGCGACTTAAGTAACTCAAATATCTCTAATTCATGCATTTTTATTGATCCCTTGAACTCTTTTTTATATCAGTTTAGTATTTTTATTAGAGTTTTTGGAAAATTATAACTTTTTGTTGGTATCTAGAGTTTTGAATTATCCAAGTTACACTGTATTACAATACTTCGCACTCATATTCTCTTTACATAAATTAGGATTAACTGATTGTTTACATTAGTTAATTTATAACATGGCACAAAATTAAATTCATGTTTAACATAAATTCAACAATGAAATTAATGAAGTGATGACAAATCAAGAGCTTTTCTCTCTATATTAAAAAAAAGTAACAGTGACCGCCGCCGCGGCCGCCGCCGCCGCCGCCGCCGCTGCTTTTGAAAATTTTATTTTTGAACACTTTGAACTCTCACTACGCAAAAACTATTCCACGGAAATTTGTGAAATTTTAAACATTTCTAGACAAATGTATGAGGATCGTTTTCGTTCTAAAAGCTAATAGATGAGATAATTAGTTCTAGAGTTATTTAATGTCAAAGTCGAAAATTATTTTTTTCTGCTGCGAGTTCGCCCCCAGCAAAATCTATTAGCAGCAGAAATATGATTTTTTGCAGACATATACTCTTAGATGTGCAGTTTTGCACCACGTCGCCCTTTTTTCGAATTTCGAATTATTTTTGGAGTAATTAAGTTTTAAAGTTTCGAAAATTTTGACGATTTTTCTGTTTTTTCGTTATAAAAGCAAAACTAATCACAGTAGAACTATGATATTTTAAAGACACATAGAAATAATTTTTATAAAAATATTGGCTTTTTGTTTTTTCAAAAATTCTAATTAGTTTTAGAATTATTAAGATTCAAAGTTTCAATTTTTTCTTCTCTTTCTCGCCGTTCACTAGAGAAACAGACGAGTTTTGTGCGTGTTTTATTGATGAGTCTGATTTCTTTTATTTTCAACAATGCTTTTTTCTACAAAGTGGTTGATGGTTATTAGTAGACTTGCTGAATATTTTTTTAACATTTCAATTAAATTATTGATAAGCAAGAGAGGTATTTTCGGTATTACAAGAGGCTTAATTAAATTAAGTCGAGAAAAGGCTTCTGCTGGATTGTTGAGATGAACAAGTGAGCTCTGCTCGCTAAGATCGCGAAGCGATCTGAGAAGAACTGCGGAGCAGTTAAGAGGGTTGGTGAGCGATAGCTCACTATGTGTGATTTCTTTTATTTTCAATTTAAGTTAGGAAAGTAATATTTCAGCAATAGTTTTTTTCGGGATGATTTGGATTAAATTATTTATCAGCAAGAGTGATAAGTAGTTTTGGTTGTAAAGGAGCATTAATTAAGCTGACCAGCGGGGTGATTGGTAAGATGGAACAAGCGAGCTTTGCTCGCTGAGATCGCGAAGCGATCTAAAAAGAACTGCGAAGTAGTTCCGGGGGTTGGTGAGCGATAGCGAGCAGGGGGCAGGCCCCCTAGTAACTACAAAAAATAACATAATTTTGGAGATTTTTAAAAATGATACCACAATAACGATAAATGATAAACAAAATCTGCTTACCCCATTGTTTCAAAAATAAACATAATGCAAAATAACAAGTTTTAAAAGAAAAACTAGATGTTTAAGTCTATTTAAAAATAATACTAATGATCTAAAAAATTAATAAATAACTACTTTAAAATATTTTATTTGAGAGTTTAATTTTTAAATGAAAAGATTCATGGAATAGCATTGTTGTTAAAACAGTCTCCATGGAAACGAGAATGTAAAATCCAAAGATGATCATATTATTGTAGTTTTTAAGAAAGTTATTCATTAAAAAGTTTTCTGAGTTCATTCATTTAAAAACTTAACATTAAGAGTTGAAAAGATACTTAAATAAATTACGAAACTTGCCGATTATTTGTATTCTTTCTTGTAGAAATTTTGCCATTTCATCCGCTCTGATGTGAAATTATCGGAGATGCCAGATTAACAATTAAAACAAAAAAAAACAATCAAAGTTTAAAAAGAGAGGGATATTTTAATTCTAGCCAGGGATAATTTCACTACTTTAGGGAAAAAGTCTACAATCTGGGGAAAAGAAAGCAGCTCTGTCGTAATTAAAATGCAACGCCCTATATAAGTTACATATCCAATGAGGAATCAGTTTCAAGGTTTCGCCTTCTCCTGATAGGCAGAGGTGATTGGCTGGTGGAGTTTCAGCCTGAAGTGGCAACGGAACTAAAAGAGGAAAACTGCCTTTTGGACACTCTGTTAAGCTCTATACTCTGTGGTTTGTACTTATAATTTAGTTTAAATACAATTTGTGTACAATTTTATATTAATAAATGCTTATTAATGTGAAATTGTTTGACTTAGTATCATTTTTATATAGTAATATGGTATGTCTTATAATATCCCATAAATGGCCCTTTTTAAATGTATTTTGATTTAAAATACCTTTTTTTGCCTGATATTTTCCTTCATATTTTGTAAAATTACTTAAAAAATAAAATATTTATTTTATTACATTATGTTTGCTAAAAAATAATGTAGGATACAAAAAACAGCTTATTTATTAAAGGTATTTCAAAGTGTCAGTTACTGGTTCAGGAGGTGTCAGTTATTGGTTCCAAAATTTTCCTAGGGTGTCAGTTACTGGTGCTTCGACCATGTGAACTTAAAAAATATTTCAAAAATATAAAAAAATTACTTAGACTAACAAATTGTGCTCTAAATAAATATTGAAACTTCATTTAATTTTTCGGAACAAAAGGTTTTTTCCTGGATAATTTTAGTAAGTAGCAATAGCTAATTATTTCAAAAATTTCTCTTAAAGTGCCAGTTACTGGTGCCACTACCCTAAAGAAGGAGAAGAAGAAAGAGAATAGTAGGAGAGAAATGAGAATAAAGAGAGTGCAAAAGAGAGGAAGAGAAGGAAGAGAGGAAAGGAGAATGAGAGAAAAAAATGATTGAGAAAGGGATGAACTATAAATAAAAAGAAGGAAGGGAAGGGAAGTAATAAAGAATACAAAAAAAAGGGATTATAATAAGAGTATGTGTTTTGTTTTCCGGAACGTATAGTTTTGGTGGGTTTTAGACGTATTAAACCATTGCTTACAGTAAAATATGCATCTGGTCAAGAAATTTTTTTAAGTATTAAAATTTTTATGTGTTTTCTTTTACCTGTAGTTAAATAGATTCCCTCTTCTAACTCAAACATGAACTACCTTCAGCTATTCACCCGTTAAACTTTTAAACCAACAATACATGCATCAATCCAACAAAATCCATCAGCAAAACATTTTCTCCCTCCCCCAAACAAAAACTAAGATTGAGCCACTCACGACGCTGAAACTCCCTCTCAACTGCCACGAAGCATCTGAAAGGCGTATAGGTACCTACTTTTCCATCGAGACTAGAGAATACATATAGTAAGGGAAATTTCCCTCTCCAAAGTTTTCTCCAAAATCGTCAGAAGCGGATCGGAAGTGACGTTTTAAGTGGTCCCTCGCAGCCCCAATGAGCGACAGCAGCACCTGTGTCAGAATTTCCCGACAGCCCCATCCGTCCTGACGACAAAAAGCGATTGTTTCCGAGCTCGGAATATTCCTTCGCGTCGTAAAAAAGGTGTTTGTTCCCTTTCTTGAAAAAAAAAGGGTGTAATATCTTGTGTTTTTTTTTCACATTCAAATTCATCAACTGATCGATTTCTTCTTTAAGTAACTTTCTGATCATATCTCATGTTATAAATTTTAAAGGATAAATTATTTGTATTTCATTAATTTAACATGGTATTTAAAATCCATTTTTGATACATTTTTTAAAAATGTTAAAGTAAAATTTCAAAAAAAAAAATTACTAAGAGTAAAATTTTAGTGTAACATTCGCTTTGCTGTACTTGATAGTTTCTGGAACAATTGAAAACAGTATGACAAATGAGCTATTAAAAATTTTGAAAAAGATCTAAAGTTTTCTTTAAGATATTTTTCAACTTATACAAAGGCTCGCTAACCGCAATTAATATTGATAAATATATATAATATGTGCACTGAAAACGCTCCCCCACATAATTAAATACATCGTAGACCCATTTATTAACACTTTTCGTCCTCAAATCAACAAACTCGAATATTTCTAAGAACACTTTAATACTTTATTGTGTTGTAATAATATGTTTGAAAAGTGTTAGAAAGGTGTTCTAAAAATCGTGTTGTAAATTGTGTTTAGAATCTAAAAATATTTTTTAATTTGTATTAAAGCTTTATATGAACACATTTCTGTCTCTGTAATTCTTTGCAACACTTTTACGTCACTATGTTTCTCGCAGATTCGCAACATAATCGCAATACAATGAAAAAAAAAATAATTTTATTAAAAGTGTTCATCACTGTGCTTACTTAGTGTTACAAAAGTGCTTTACGAATTTGCCAGTGTAACTGCAGCTGATAGGTATCTCAATTTTTCTAAAATAAACCATAAATCTGATATGCTTACAGTTTTTTTTCTTTCTCTAAAAGTGCATTAAGTGTTTGTGTATTGATTGATTAAACAAACTATTATAACCCGTCTTTATATTCGTTATTGTTACTGACCCATAAAAAGTATCTTCTGTCTTCATAAGTACTTTGTTAAATCGCTACTAATAAAACACCTTGGCAGAATCGGTGCAATAATCTTAATCGTTACATTATATTGCACTGAAATCTTAGGAAAGATTCTCTCCTTAACCGATTTATATTTAGGGGCCATCGTTAAATTACCTATGGAATTTTGAACGCTTCTCAGAAATGATACAGGGTGCAAAAGTTTAGATAAAACCTGAATTTGGGGTCGTCATTTTCCTTAAAAAAAAATACAGAGATGAAACTTTTATGGAAACTTGAATTTTAAAAAATAGCTCTCAAGGATGTTCTAATAATTTCTTATTTTTTTTTGATGGGCTGGAACCCTAAATAAGGATTTAGAAACAAATATAGAATCATTTATGATTATGATTTATTATTATTTATGTCATTTATATCAAATTATAAAAACCATTCGGATATTTGTAGTGAGTGTATCTGTATAAATAGTCTATACTATTAAAATCCGAGAGTAAACAAACGTATGTCCGTTTGTATGTCCTTCTATCTCCTCCGAAACCACTTAACGCAGAAGGGCGCCCGAGGTACCAAAAGACGGCAAATGACCCAGGGACGCCGAGTCGCCCATTTTCATTCCGAAATTCGAAATACTTTTCGAGATATTTGCGTTTTTCTGCTCTTTTACGCTTATTTCTCCATTTCTCTACTAGAGCAGATCTGCTTGACTCACTGTTGTAAAAATGAGATGAAAACCACCAAATTAAATATTTTTAACAGGAAAAACTCGATTATTGTCGATTTAAAAACTCCATCAGTTATGCAAATAGCAAAATAAATTCAAATAATTTATTTTCAAGCGTTATTTTCCTTTATTTTAAGATTTATTCCTTTAAAATAAAAATATTTATGAAATAACTTCCATAAATTGACTGGAGATATGGAAATTGGAAAGATACGGTTTACTAGACTTAAAAATTTACTAGGGCTTTTTATTATATACTAGCTGATATGCCCGGCCTTGCACGGGTGGAGTGTATCAATTTATTAAAATTTTCTCAAGTTACATGCCTAATTTTCTGTAACCATAATTACCAATCATCCTGGTAGTTTTTCATATCCCGGTGTTCCCAGTATTTTTTCATATCCCGGTGTTCCCAGTATTTTTTCATATCCCGGTGCCTTTTTCATCTTGGTGTCCCCGGTGCCTTTTCATCTCGGTGTTCCCGGTGCATTTTCATCACCGTGCTCCCTGTGCCTTTTCCCTCCCGGTTCCAACTGTGTAAATCTAACCTAACCATCCAGTTCCGGTGTTGTACATTTAATTACGACAGTTACCCAATTATCCATTCTAAGTGAAAAAAATCCATTAAAATTATTACAGACTTTTGAAATCCCAAAATTTGTAAATACCCCCTGTTTAAATTGAAAAAAAAAATCCCGTTAAACTACACCAAAGAAACAAATTATAAGGTTAAATAACAAATTGATCTAGTGTTTCTATCATCAACTTTCTAAAAAAACTGCATGATGTAATCTTTACTTTAACCAGTCTAATTCTTAAAACTTTCTATTTCAACTTAAAGTTTCATGGAAAATGAAGTTTTTAATAAGAAAATACTGTTATAAAGTTTTTTATAAGGGCCGTTTTTAATTTTTTAAATTATTAATAACCTTTTTAAAACAATTTTAGCCAAGTTTTATCTTTAAATACTTTGTTTTATGTTTAAAATTGTTTTTGTTGTATTATTTGCAACAATGCGAGTTAAACAGATCTTCTTTAGTGGAGAAGTAAGGTGAATTTTACAAAAATGCCTTATAGGGGATGAAGGGGTGGTTTTAGAAATTTGGAAATGATGTCATTGTCTTTCCCCCGTCCCCTTACGTATGTGTACCAAGTTTGGTTCGATTCGGACGGGTAGTTTTGGAGAAATTGAGCCAAATCTGTTCCGGACAAACCCAGGCAGGAACCCAGCCAGGCAGGCAGGCAGGCAGGGACACCTTCATTATATATAGAGAGATTATTTTTAATCTTTCTCTACTAGAGTAGATCTGCTTCAGTCACTGTTGTAAATGAGATGAAAACCTCAAAACTAATTATTTTAATGGGAAAAATCATATAAATGTCTATAAAAACCTATTTTCAGTTATGAAAACACAAAAATAAATTAAAATAATTGTTTTAACATTATTTACCTTTATTTAAGATTTTTCCTTAAAATTAAAATATATGTTACGGCAATGTAATAAATCCGGGCATTATTAATAATGCCCGGGCGATGTGATAAATTCAGTGGAATTTATGAATGAAATTTATCACTTTGCCCACCTCCACTTCCGGCATTATTAATAATGCCCGATTAATCACTTTGCCCATAACATATGTACTATATGGAAAAGTGAAAATTTCATAAATACAAGGAACACCGGGATAGGAAAGATTACCGGGAACACCGGGACAGGAAATGTATCGGAAACACCGGGATAGGTATATCTTAAAAACCTGTGTAGGAAAAATTACCGGGAGCACCGGAATATGAAAAAGGCGCCTGGGATACCGGGAAGATTGTAATAAATTGCTGATATACAAAATTAGAAATGTATTTTGAGAAAACTTTTTTGAATTTTTTTTTATTTACTCCACAAGTGCAAGGCTGGAAAAGGTGGCAAAAGTGGGTACAGAATTTTTATTGAATTTCTCTTTCTCATATCGTTTTCTTATCTAAAAATATAATATTAAAATATGCATCGTGAAAACTAGAATTAAAACTTAACTCGCCGCAACGCATCGGGTTGCTGTTCAGCTAGTATAGTATAAATAGTGTTTTAAGTGCAATATGCAAAATTTTAGTTTCAAAATAAAATGTGGTTAAGTTTTTATAGGTTAAATAAGGACTTTCGATAAGCACTTCTGTCGAAAATATTATGCTAAAAACTACAAATTATTTTAAAATTTAAGTGAAAAAAAGATACCATTTAATTCTATTAATTTTTCAAGTACAGAAATATAGATTTATTTATTCTCTTTAAAAAAAAAACTATCGTGAAATGTCGTGTACGAATCTTTTAAAAGTTTAGGAAATTTTTACTGAAACGTCAATATTTTTTCATGACATACTATAGCTGAAAACAGTAGGTATTTAAAATTTTACAATAATAAAATTTAAATTTTATAAGTATTTTTAAAATACTCCTCAAATAGGACATCTTTTCCATCATAAGTCGAGTAATATTATTTTAAATACAAACCACGCAGTTAATTTTTAAAAGGAGCTTTATATTAAAATCCTTTGATATTTCGTCGCAAATTTTATACAAGTAGTTTATAATCCAAAATGTAACTAATTTCATCACATTAAAAAAGAAAAATGATTATATGTGTTAAATTTTTATTTTCAGTCATCCCAAAAAGTCACCCAGTGCGTCTTCTAGTGTTCAATACTCCTGCTCAGACGCCATTTAAGGACAATCCCTCCCGTGTTTACCTGGCGAAGATTTTCTCCTCTCTTAATAAATCAGGAAATCCGGGCTCGACAATCGGGAGGAAGACCAACAAAATCGGCAGTCTGCCTGTTTTATGCGCCGCAGCATCCCAAGTAGCTCGGTCGTTTATCTCTTGATTTACGCTTATTGTCCGGTCTCGGGAATTCCCAGACTTGCTCCATGGCGAATAATCAAGATGGATCGATCTGGTTCGGATTAGGGGTCGAATTACCACGGAAAGCATGAGATGATTTTCAGTATGGTCACTGCCAAAGGCCCGCCAAACCTTTGGAAGTGTATAAAGACTTGATGAAGGACTTTCGAAAAATTTATAGTTTAGTATTTGAAAATGACCTGAAACGTAAAGTCGCTTTAAATATACTTATTATGAAAATGTATAGGGCGTCCCAAACAGACTGACACATTTGAAAAATCAGTAACTGATAACTCGAAAACAAAAAAGATAGAAAAATACTAGGTTTATTGCATTCTACTCCTAAAAGTCTCAGAAGTAGGATGCAACAAACGGCATATATTTATCTTTTTTAGTTTTTTAGTTATTAGTTATTGATTTTTAAAATGCGTCAGTCTTTTATAATTATAATAGGTTGAAATCTTTTTGCATACAACTTAAATGGGTTTATTTTTATGTGATGGGTAAAAAGTACTAAGTAACTTTGCCAACGCTCTTTTATGGTCTAACAACGCTAGTTTTCAGTTTAATTTCATATAGTCATTCAAATTTACAATTTCAGGCTGCCATCAATAATAATAATAAAACTGATGTGTTTCTTTGACCGGGAAAAATATCTTTTTTAAAGCGATATTATAAATAAATTAGTGTTTTAATTTTAAAATGCTCCATGGTATAAGATTTTGAGTCATAAACTTAAAAAAAAAACTATGTGAGTAGTAAATTAATTGTCTGTATTATTCTTGTATATCATAAATAATCATTTTTGTTTTATTTTAAAAAGTGAGCCTAGTTTAACTGAAAGAATAAATGAAATTTAAAATTTTTACATAGTTTATTCCATAGGAAACTGAATTTAACCGCCACGTGGGATATTTGTAGCTAAACATTTCTTTAAAAACAAGTATAAATGCGTCAATTTTAAAGAATAGCTTTAGAATAGAAAACAATTTATATAAGTGCTTCAAAAGCGAAAATACTTAAATATTCAAAGAAATATTCTAGATTTAATTAGACGTTTCCCATATATTTGATCTTTTATTCACGCACTAAGACGAAAACAAAAACACTCCGCAGCTAAAAACTTCAACTTTAAATCCATTTTGTCCACACAAATCACAGATGAAACGGGAAAATGCTCTGTTATTTTTTTTGTAAGCGATAGATTTGAAGCTTATCCCGTCTCTTTGACAATAATATGGAAAGACAAAAATGCTTCTTGAACGATTTAGTCCAACCTTGGAGTCATATTAGATATTTCAAGATATTTTTGACTTTATCTTACTCAATATTATTTATCATTTATTTTTAGAGTCAATAGCTTTAAAAATTTGTAGTGCTCCTTTTCTTATAACTTTTTTAAAAATATTTCTCACTTGTTTTCCTTTCTCTCTTTTCGGAAAACAAATTTATTAAGTACCTACTGTGGCAAGTAAAAATCTTCATTTCCTTTTATTTTGTACTCTTGAATACAAAACAGAAACAGTCTGAGAATAGTTTATTGTTATGAATTTAAATGAGCTGGTGAAAAATATTTATTACTCATTCAGATATGCAGGTAGTAGTTTCTTTGAATATGAATACTTTCTTTTTCTATTGTTTTCAGTTTTCATTTTTCGAAATTATTATTTATCAATCCTATAGAAAATTTGAGGTGGTTTTAGAACTGAAAAGGTTAAATCAAAAGAATTTTTGGCCATCGAACCTTTTTGTTTGATGTCAATCCACATAATAATAATACAAAATCAACCTGTTAAACATGAACACGAAAAGATCACGGTTTATAGCAGTGTCATTACTCAATGCATCCTTGAATTTCAGAAAGTAGGTATACTTTTTTTTTACTAGGTGATCAATGTTCTCTACCGTCACATATTCATTGTTACTTTACCCATAGCCTTGAAATTCATGTTTGATAAATGTGTCATAGTGTCTTTGAGACTACTGTATGTCACGCAGACCTTGATTACATTTGAAAAAGTAAACTTTGTCATGCAAAGTAAAAAAAAATTATAGGCAAAACCCCTGACTCAGATCTGTTTCCTTCTCACAATTTCCATGGGGGAAAAATTACTCTAAAGGATACTTAAGTATTAAAGGATGGCTCAATATTAATTTAGTATTGTATAACTATAGTTAAGAGTAGTTTATTATGAAATATATTTTATATTTAATTCCATTATAGATTCTATTAAATAATAATCATTTTGGGTTCAACTCGACACTAGTGCATCAATGATTAAAATTTGATGCAAACCACTGGATAGAAATAGGTCTCAATTTATAAATTAATTAATACGTCACTTTATGCATGGTATAATTATCTCAGTTCTTTTCTTTTTTTCTTTTTTTCAAAGGTTTTTAGGGCAATATTTCGTAGTAAAATGTCCTTTTAATGTTCTTATTCTGTCTTATATAATTCTCACTTTAAAAATAAATTTTATTCAAATGAAAGCTACTAGCCATTGACCATTTAGACCATTGACAAAGGGGATCCAAGGAATCCCCGAAACGCCGTATGGCTTTTAATAAATTCATGTGCATATATATTTTTCGTTTGTTCTTTTTAAACTTATGAAAGCTACTAGTTCTAATTTTTATTCTCAGATACCTATAAAAATACTCGATGGTAAATTAAACACAACCTTTTTGAGAAATTTGGTTTTTATTTCTTTAAAATGATTCTCGACAAATATTAAATATCCTTTTCTTTTTCTCTTCACTCAATTAAGAGTTAATTAAATACGAATTACAATTTTACCGTAAAAAAGAAGCTAAATTTATTTTTCCGGTTTGAAGTGTGTCACAAATTTCTATGGTTAAATACTTATCCTTCAAAATTTAGTAATTTTGTATTTCAATTTTTCTTCGTATGTCTAATACACCCCTTTTATAAAACAGTCCCTCCTAAATCTACGTAGACGAAAATTTTATTTCACAAACGAGGATTTTCATTTTCTCCTGGCTTCTATTTAGTTCCAATTTTGATTGTAACTTTATCTTATATCATACTAACTTTAGAGTATCAATGTATCAAACAGTTTAGCACAAACTAGTTACCGCTACTTAAGAAAAGTGAATTTATGTATTTACTTTAATATTAATAAATGATCATATTGTAGTTCCATCAAGCTTTACTTATAAATCAAGACCATCTCGTTTGAGTGTGTGTAATTGAAAATAGGATACGTAACAGATGTTAGAAAAGTTGTACTAAAGCTGAAGGTTCAACACGCAATTTAAAAATAATTCCTGAACCAATTGATCTATAAAGATAAGCAAAAGAATGATCCCATACACTTCTCATTGGTTTTAAGCTGTTTTATACCAGGATCGTGATTGAAACGACTTTGTGAAATGGACAGAGCTTATAATAATAAAAAAAACTGTATGGAGGGGACTCAATTTTTAAGATACATCTCTAGGAGATAGTCCCCATTCTTAAGTGAGTTTAAAAAATCCAACATTCATTAAATTCTAATTATTTTTAATCAATTTTCAGTTATATATCATCTCAATTTTTGGTTACATTAACTCTATTCGGTTTTCATAACAAATAATAAAAAAAAACTGTGTCCCTACCTTTACTAGAAAATAAAACTTTCCCTTTCCTAATAAAAAAAATATATCAAAGATTTAAAAAATTGTCAAGGAACAATAGTTGTTTCGACAGTTGAAATAGAAACCAAATTCCTTTCATTAGGTTGAGATTTTTATTCCATTCCCTAAACTATCCATTAAAATCAGTCTATATTTTACATCATTATGGATCTTTCCAAAGTCATCTTTTTTTTTTTTCAAATTTCTTTTCAAAGATCTCATTTTACCGTTCATTAATCACAGAAAATAGCTTTAATCATTCTAAATCTTCCTTGGATTCAATTTGCATTTCCATAACTAAAGACTTCCAAGACAGCTGCTCCCCTCAATTTCCTTCTTCAACGTCCAAGCTCTATTAACTATCAGAGAAAAATGTCCCTTAAAAAACCATGAAGAGTCAAATGGTATATATTTAATTGAAATCTCTTCGGAGATATGTCAGGGTATTTAATGTCTTTTCAAATTTAATGATTTCTTTCTCTAATAAGAAATTGTCAAAAAATTTTTTTTGGTAAAAGAAGAATTTATTTAATGAATAAGGTTGTGTATTTATTGGCATAGAATTTTAGTTTCAAAATTCCGCCATTAAATTAGAAAATTCAGGTGAAGATGCGTAGGTAGAAAATAAGTTTTGCTGGATAACATTTATAGAAACGTAAATTTACATGAGAGTGACTGATCCTATTAAAATGTAGTATTAGATGGTTCAAAATTTTACAACGCACAAAATCAAAAGAAATAATTTGTGAAATTTCTATGCTGCTTCGTAACCATTGAGTGGCATTTCCTTTGATAGACAACAATATTGGATAGAAAATTGTTGATAAAATACACAGTATAACATCGGTATCTCAAAACCGGAAAGACACGAAAAAATTTTGAGATAGCAATTTTTTGAGATAACAAGGAAAAATAGAGATTTCTTAATTTTAAGGGGGGATACTTTTTCGAGGTATCAAGAGAAAAAACTATATTTACAGCTTATAAAACGGAAAGTGAGAAGAATCTCAAATTTTGAAATGGAACTATAACAACAGAAGAGTCTCAATAATTCCATGTGGACTGGATCAGTCCTACCTCGACCTATCAAAAATTCGAATTTTCAAAATCATAAAATTAAATACATATACGGGAATGAAAAAAATTTTAAATTTTGCTGATTATATTTAAATGAAATATTCGTCTAATAACAATTAAAATTAATAAAACAATTTTCATTAGCACGGGTTTAGGGGAAACTCGAGAATCAAGACTCTAGTCTCTAGTGTATTCAACAACTAATTTGTTCAAAAACAGAGCAGATAAAATGACGTATAAGAATAAAATAAATTTCATTTAAAAAGTCATATCTAAATACAAGGATCATTTTATATCAGGTACTTAACGATAAATAATACCTCGGGGGTTTCAAGACAAAACACTTGTTTAAAAATTAGTTCCCTCTTCAAATCGTGGTTCTAATATGGTACTACCAAAAGACCTATTACCATCTGCAAGTTGTCTCCGTTCGCAGTTTTAAGTCCTGCCACCAATTCCATTAACAACTTTCCTTTTTGTGAATATAAAGAACAATTAAGGAAAGTTGTATTTTTTTTTTAACTTATGAATAAAAAATGAATAAATCTCATTCTTATGTCAGTATAACAATAAGAAACTAGTATTATAATGCCCCTTTTTCTGTGCCGTTGCCATAAAAATCCCTTTATCTTTTAATTGGGTGTGAGAAAACCCGCATATGTGGGCAAGATAAGTGGTTGCATTTTTTCGTGAATATTTGAGAAACAATTAGTAATGCTGGATTTATTGCGTTTCGGATCATGAGATAGTAAGGAAATGAAGTTGTACCTGAGATAAAGTGGTGAAGAACAGGAGATTTAGTTTTGCTGATACCTGATGAGGAAGATTATTTAAAATCAATAAAAATAATTAATATAACAGTCATTGTATAGATTCCTATGAAAAATACTCTTGACAGGTATTTGAAAGGCAATCATTTTAGAAATGGATAAGATTGATTCTATGACAAAATGCTTCTTTATTTTAATGATTGTATTAAATTTAAAAATGAGGTATTATTTTATAAAATTCGAGTTCGAAATATTTTTTTTACCTTGCATCAATTACGTTTTTCATGAATTTCATCAAAACTTAATACATTAAATGGTGATTATCAATTACATTTGTTTTTATAAACAAATTAGATGACCATCAGGTGTTTTCTTAATATGTAATTCATTTGAATGATGGATAGGTATACCTTTCATATAAACCCGTTATTTATTACCTCTTTGATCATTTTATTAATACCTCTCAAGTTAAGGAAGTCATTAAGATACTGAATTAATTACACTTCCGATTGAAACAACAAAAACTTATTATTCTTTAGAGATGTAACAGTTTTATTTTTGTGTGTTCGTCTAGTCAATTGTAAAACATATTTTAAACATAAGTATACAAATTTGATGAATTCCTCAATGGCTTGCTTATACTATGTATGTTAATTGATAACAAAAAACGACCATTGTCTTTATATCGATCGCATGAATTCCACATTGATACAATCCTCTATAAATCTCTAAATGAACTTTGTTCTTTCTCATATGGCGCACCATACCATCAAAATCAGAATTATCTCATGTTCATTCATGCCAAAAATACCTGAAACATCCTAATTCCTTCTAACATCCATGTTAACAACAATACTCGAAATAGACCTGCGACCCGTTATAGAACCCTACGTCATTTCACTGAAGGCATTTCTCTTTTTCAAACTTGCTTGCTTTCATAGTGGTCTTCATACATCTATAACTATGATTTATTGAAGGAAGAAATGTTTTTGTAGTGTATCCAGTAGGGGCTTCCTTTCCAAATCATTCTGAAAAATCGATATTTTTGTGTACTATTTTAAGAACACAGAAATTGAGCGCAAAAATTGGTTCAGAAATGCAACTTTTGTTTAAAGATTTTCTTTTACCCCCATCAGGGATTATATTATCTAATAAATATAATATAAAGAAGAAAACCTTTTTCTCCCCTTAATGGCTTTCTACGTTTTGTCTTAAATGTCAATCACCAAAAAATCATTATAAAAGCTGACAGAATTAGTTGGATTCTTATATTTAATGCTAAAAATAATGTTAAAGAGATAAACGTTAGTAAAGTATCTCTTTTTTGTACTTTTACCATGAAAATTCAATATTGCATTGTTTTTTTTTAAATTAACATCAATTCATACTACAAGTAATCAATACTGTCCCTAAATTTAAATATATCTTACATTGATACTCTAATAACATCTAATAATTATTATTTTGGGAGAAGGTTTACAAAAAGTAAGTTTATCAAAGGGCGAAAGTTTTATTTACTTTAAAGCAAATCGCTTTGTATAGGGTAATTGAATTTTTGAAGAGAATTTCATTGTTAAGTAAAAAATTGCAGAAAATTTACATACACTAAACAAATCATTTAAACACTAAACAATGCACTTTACATTTAAAACAGGCCATTTCTGAATGCATTTAATAATACTCTTCCTCCGAAATCAAGAAAAAGGAAATAATTCTGGGATTGAGAAGAAGCATCGAAGAGAATGTCTGAAACGTACAGTAGGAAATCAAACGTGAACTACTACTTTATTCAAATCACTTGACACGAACGAATTTCAAAATGATTCGTCATACATTTCCAACTTCCATTTGGCAACGTCGAGTCTCGACAAGCGATTGGCGGACATTGAGTGACGTCACAGGATGACAAGCAGGGTTTGATTGAAAGTAAAAAAAAAACGTCTTATCAGACTTCAGAATGAAAAGAAGGCAGGAAAGGAGACTCAAGCACGCGCCTTCGGCCCTGAGTATTTTTAGAAGAACAATATGGGAGGGAGAAGGTAGTGTTATGAAATGAAATGTGTGTGGAGTCCTTTTTTCCTATGAACATCGATCTGGAGATGTGTAGGTGTAGGGGAAGGTTTGGGTTGTTCAAGGGATCAAAGAGAGAGAGGGGAAAGGGGGAACTTCTGCAAAACGGAACACCAAGGAATCGACTTTTTACTAATCACAAGCAATTTTTCAGATATTTTTACTGGCAAGAAAGATCATTATTTTCTAAACAAAAATGCGTAAATTGATTCGACGTTTGGACAAGATTCGTTCCATTTGCAAAATGAGATGATTTTTTAGTTGATAAAAATCTAAAAAAAAGTTAAATCAAATAATAACCAATCTAAAAAGGTGTGTTTGTATACGTTGCTTTATTCTGTAAGCTTCATTTATAATGAGTTATAAATAAATAAAATAAAATAAAGGGCAGTAGATCCTTTTTTTCTTATCGTTCAAAATATATAGTATATCTTGTGCAATCTTCTATAGCATGTCGTGATTATTTTTCCATAAAATTCTAATAAGGTCTTTAAAAATATTTCTGCACTCCGTACTCCCCTTTTTTGTGCATTTTATTTTCGGTTGGAAGAATGATACATTTTGTGATGCTATATTTTGTATGGTAGAAAGCTCAATCCAAGTTTAAGCGAAATTCATAATGTGTATCACATTCAATCTAAGTATCAATTGATACTCAGCTTTCGCATTAACTAAAAGTTTTTCGGTCCAAGAATATTATTATTCCTGAAGTAATTTATTTTCTTCATCTTTTCTTCAACTATATTACGCAAAAAGAAAAGTTTCACTTGTCTCCTTAATTAAACTACATATGGTTAATGCAAATTTCTTTTATTCCATCTAATAAACTACAATAAATATGTACTAAAAGAGTACTCTCCTTTCACTGTCTGAATCAACTTTCGAAAAAGTTCCCCCAAACGGCCAATTATCTCTTTACCCCCAAATTCCCCAAAGAACACAAAATGTCAAAGGTGACCATTGGACTCACGTCACAAGACTTTTTCCCATAAATTACCAAAGGTAGGGAAGAAAAGCGAAATAAAAATCTCACACTAACAGCGCTGAAAAGAATTTTTTTTTCAACCTCCGGGACGGAAAATCGCATTTAAATGTCTCAACCTTTTGTATGCGTAGAAATCCCCCCTGGATCAAAAAAGGGTGGAAAAAGTTCTATTCGAGGTAGAAAAGATGGGGCTATTTATAGCACTCGACCAAGGGACATTTCAAAGCTAGGTGACTCTGATGCTATTGACTCGTATTCGTAGGATCGTGCTATTTCGAGTGTGTTTGGACTGAATTCTGAGGATCTGAACTCTATTGAAGCAGTTGCTTTTTAACGAATCTGAAGAAAATCTTTCATCGTTTTTGTCAAGTTCTTATCCTTAAATCTTGCGCTTCTGTCCTTTATCCTTATCAGTTCGTTTTAATCCTCAAAGTGAATTCCAATCTGTGGAATCTACTTATCTTGACACACTGTAAAAAAATTCGTTTATTTACTCTTTAATTTCCTTGATTTTTTTACACACAGATTAATTCCGTAAGGTATAAAACCTAATTTTACCGTGAAATTATTCACGAACTCATCCAGTGATTCGTATGACTAACACTAAATGTAAATTTTTCATATTTAGACTATACTTTCTTCGAAAGAGCACATCAGCCGAGATAGAATAACTTTTTTATAATTAAGATAGTTAAAAAATATATTGGCCAAAAAGCGTTTTTAAAATGGGAATAAAATCCACCGTTCAAGACTGTGAAGCAGAATGTAAAAGAACAATGGTTTTATTTTGCACGTAAAATATTGTTCAATTTTAATATTTTATGTGCAAAATAAAACCGTTGTTCTTTTACATTTTGTTTTTAAAATGTTTGGTAAATCCATATTAAAAACTAAGTGAACACTTTCAAGTTATCTTAAAACCATATAAGTATATCTAAACTCCTTGCACTAATTTGCCTTCATGTACTTGAATAAGTTTTTATGTAAAATATGTTGAACAGCCGGTTATCAAATAATCTAGACTGCTGTGGTCAAGACGTGGGAAATAAAATCAGAAGGATTCACGATCGTATCCAACCAAGAGCAATAATTATTATTAATTTTTAATATTTTGAGCTCATTGAAATCTATGACGGAAGAGGAAAAAACGGACGTTTCCTCAGATGACAGGAAAAGTAAAGACGGACTTTCCCTCAAATGATAGAAATAATCCGGCAACAAAACTGTCGGGCATATTTAATTTTTAAAAGAAATATTTTTTTACAGTGCATGACCATTCTTTTTATGGATTCGATCCTTTTATTACATTTGACTTAAAACCTAAAATTTATTTGAACAACATATAAAAACTTAATTTCACACTAATTTTTAAATAGAAAATGAAGTCAATCAGTTGACATCAAGGTTCAGTTTTATCGCATGTTAAATTACTTAAAACATCTCGTTAAAGAAAGAGAATGTATCTGTAAACATAAGATTAAGATAAAAATGGAGATTAAAAACAAAGGCATTCCTGTCGTATGGAATCTTTTTCTATTTTTAATCGGCATATGTCCCAGATTCTTAACTCTTTTTTTTATCACACTGTTAACCTTGAACTATAAAACTTCCTAGAAATTTAAACTATCTGATCTTAAGTAGCACACCGGATGAACAGGAAATCTATTAATGTAGTACTACGTTCGCTATCATGATATAATATGAGTACAAATTTTAGGCTTATTATCTTACAATATCGTCAGATTACACTAAGTCAATTTTAGTGAAGCTCTTTTGAATTCAATTTTAGTGAACGAAAAGTAGACTAGTAGAGCTTTGGAAAACTCGACATTCGACAAGCTGGAAAGTGATCAGTTGGTCTGTAAAGTTGCTTGGTGCAAATGTAAGCTATTAGATATCACAAAGTTCAAACTCACAACTCCGTCCATGTCTCTTCATCAGGGGGCTTGGACACAGACAGAGGGGGTGTTTCTGAATATCATCCGCCAAAATCGGCAGATAATATCAAGCCCCAACACCCAGATGGAAACAAAACCAATCCAATATTTAAAATACTAGAAAGGTTGCAATTACAGTTAAACTAGAGTAATAAACATACGACAAGTGGGATTGCGCGAAAGCAGCTAATCACCAAAATGTGCGTAGTAATAATCAAGCCAAGAAATCTGAACTTTAATTTTGAATTTTAAGTTTAAATATACCAGAAAATACTATTAGATATCACTGAATTTCGCGTAACCTCGTACAAAGTAGTTGACCCAGAAGTGGTTAGTGCCTTTCTCCTGTAAGCCGACGATATTACGGTTATACAGAAACCGGAAAGCTTATAAAAAAAACTGCTCCTGTTCCCACACACATCATTAAGTTCTTCATACATTTTAAATTATCTTCACTTTTTTTTTTATTTTCTTCTTCTCGGTCGTGTACTAGGATATTTGAAAAAATAACATCTAAAATAGAACCCGGTTTTTTTTTTCAAATTTGCATTACATTATTGGTTATTATTTAAACCGTAAATTTCTTCAAAAGCTTCATCTTACGCCTTTCTAAAAAGAGTCCAATCAAACCATTCATAAAAATGAGCTTGAAGAATTTCATCAAGAAATTTGTTCAGGTTAAGTGTTTTGCTCGAAAACATCCCATGTGAAGAAATATTTGTTTGAGAATCGTGTTTTTAGTGTGAAGAAACACATTATAAAAGAACCTTGCTTACAACCATAGCAAAACGAAGATTTTGAAACTCCAGTAAATATTTAAAAGGGATTTTGATTACCCATTTTTTTATTGCAGTGCTTTTTAAATTTTTTTAATTCAGTGTGTAAACTTAAAAACAAGTTCGGAGAAAACTAAAAATCCCCAAAAAAAAGAGGAAAAACTCAATATTTAAAATAATTTACTATATCTTCTTATCTAATATTTCCTTGAAATGTTCTACTACAAGAACTTGATATTTCAAATTCCCTTTAAACTGAAAAGGAGCCCTCCAGAAATAAATAGGAGTAAATATCTGACTTATTACCCAAATCGTTCATTGAATATGAGAATCTTTTACTCTATGAGCTTGAGCTCATTTGTTCAAGGTTGGAAACCTCCTCATTATGACAAGTAGCACTTGCAGCATGAATGTTGCCAACTTGTAAGTAGAAACAACTGCCTCCGCTGCACTTTGTTCCCACTTTCCCATTCTTCACCTGAGAGAACACTTTGGCGGGATGACAACATCCTCACGGCTACGTAGTCGTGACGTCGCATCATTCGACACACGGAGTGACGCAACCGCCTTCTGCCTTGCCTTAAATGCCCACTCCGTCCCCTGGAACCACGTCACACGGCCACACATGTGACGTCAGTAGAAGAAACATGAGCGGAGCGACTCATGTTATGAATCTGATAAGATGAGACGGATTAGAAGGAATAGTGAGTAAAGGTGTGGAAGATAGAAAAGAAGTTTTGAGTTTTTCTCAGGAAATTATTATAAGGATTACAACCTTTAAATTGGGTCTATAACCTGTGGGGGAACATTGAAATATGTCTTGTCTAGTCTTTTAGGGAAATTGTGGTTCTTGCATGTTCATGTTTAATTTTTACCTAGCATTGTTTCACAAACATTTTAAGACGAAGTGCACCTAAATATAATTGACAAGCTTAAGGCGCACGTGTTAAGTAATTACGTGCCAACAGTAAGTAGAAGTAAATAGGTAGTTCGTTGTAATATCTTTTTTTAATCCTACACTGAAAATTTAAGCATTGCACTCTTTTAAAATGCCTGCGTAAAAGATAAAAACTTTCAATAAATCTTGAAACTAAACTTAAAAGTAATTTCATATTCCGTATAACGCTTAATTATGTCTGTTTTTAATAGGTAATAATAAAACTGAGATCTCGAAAAATAAGGATACTTTTTGTATCGAGGCTTCTTTTTCACTCATGATCTAACAAGTTTTTATCCACTTTGAGAAACAATTATTTAATAGTTTAAAATAAAAATATAATAACCTTTTGTGTAACATACCTTACGCTAATGATACATTTAAAATTCAGTAACTGGAAATTTATATTTTGCCTGATAGTCTTAAAAAGTAAATGTTCATCTTCAAAGTTAAAGGTCATCCTTTATAATGATGAGAGACATTAAAGCGATTGTCGCAAAAGACGAAAAGAAAGACAATTGTTGCAAAAGCTGTTGCGAAAACATTCTGTCATTTACGCCTTTTAGTCCAGGCAAATTAGACATTGACCCGGACATTCAATATAACAGTGTAAAAATTGGTGGAATGTAGAGGATAGTGTTCTGATTAATATCCTGAAAATCCCGAAAATTCTATCGACGGGATTATCCGCCATTTTGAAAAAACCACAGCCATCTTGGATTCCGTTTTCAAGTATAGCGACTGAACCAAGCCTTCAATTGTGTTCGTTTTTGCCCTAAAGTGTTTAATAATGAGCATTTTAAGATGCAAAGTCCAAAAATTCGAAATAAAAAAGTTAATTTAATTAGAATTAATTTTTATTTAATTAATGCTTTTCTGGGTTAAAATGTAGGTAGGCATTCATAACAACAAGCTGAAAATTGGTGGAAATATTGAGGATAGTATCCTGATCGATATCCCGAAATTCCCAAAAAATCCCACAAGGGGAAACCGCCATTTCGAAAAAACCGCCGCCATCTTGGATTGCGTTTTTAAGGACAGAGACTGAACCGAGCGTCAGATTGTGTTCGTTTTTGTCCCAAATTGTTTAACAATATGTATTTTAAGAGCCAACGTCAAAAAATTCGAAATAAAAGAGTTAATTTAATTTTAATTAATTTTTTATTTTATTAATGCTTTGCTCGGTTAAAATGTAGGTAGACATTCAAAATAACAAGCTGAAAATTGGTGGAAATGTTGAGGATAGTGTCCTGATCGATATCTCAAAAGTCCCAAAAAATCCCACCAGGGGAAAATCCGCCATTTTGAAAAAACCAACGTCATCTTAGACTCGCAGTTTAACATAGTGATAGTCCAATTTTTCTCTTTACACAACAATGAAATTTCCCCAAAACTCATTGTTGTAGCCGAAAAAAACTGGAATTTTAAAGTAGAATATTTTAAAAACTATTCAAGTGATTTAAGTAAATTTGGACTTAAAATTTAGTTTATTTATTCAATAAAAACATGCCATTAATTGTATAGTCAAAAATCTCACTGTTTGGTTGCTATATCGTTTGGAGTATAGTTCGGTTTCTCAATTTGACCATTTTGTTCATTCTATTTTATTTAGTTGCAACCAAACGGTGAGATTTTTTACTATACAATTAATGGCATGTTTTTATTGAATAAATAAACTAAATTTTAAGTCCAAATTTACTTAAATCACTTGAATAGTTTTTAAAATATTCTACTTTAAAATTCCAGTTTTTTCGGTTACAACAATGAGTTTTGGGGAAATTTCATTGTTGTGTAAAGAGAAAAATTGAACTATCACTATGTTAAACTGCGAGTCTAAGATGACGTTGTTTTTTTCAAAATGGCGGTTTTTCCCCTGGTGGGATTTTTTGGGACTTTTGAGATATCGATCAGGACACTATCCTCAACATTTCCACCAATTTTCAGCTTGTTATTTTGAATGTCTACCTACATTTTAACCGAGCAAAGCATTAATAAAATAAAAATTAATTCTAATTAAATTAACTTTTTTATTTCGAATTTTTGGACTTTACATCTTAAAATGCTCATTATTAAACACTTTAGGGCAAAAACGAACACAATTGAAGGCTTGGTTCAGTCGCTATACTTGAAAATGGAATCCAAGATGGCTGTGGTTTTTTCAAAATGGCGGATAATCCCGTCGATAGAATTTTTGGGATTTTCAGTATATTAATCAAAACACTATCCTCTACATTTCCACCAATTTTCACACTGTTATATTGAATGTCCGGGTTCGGCCCATTTTTTGTCTAATTTGCCTGGACTATTTCAGTATTTCTTTAAAAGGGGGAACTCTGTATAAAAAAAATTTGATTCAATTTCCAATGAATTTTATTTTTAAAAAATTAAAAGCAAAAAATATTAATATATGTCTCACCCACCTAAAAAATGAATGTCATGGTGCATTCCTTGCGTTTTTCGTGACCTTCCTACGTTACTTGTTTGACATTTATAATCGCTTAAACTCAATTTACCCAAGTTTTTCAGGTAAATTGAGGTGTACTGACTATAAACCTGACCTCCACTTTCTTCTATCACTCAAGGGTTTTTGTTTGCAAAATGGCCATAATTTTATTAAAAAATCATAAAATCAGTTCTTTTTTATTGTTTTCCCAGTTTGGAAAGATGGATGATTTTACTCGATGCTTTGTTTGTCACCTGCTTTTTTTACTACATAATTCGGGGGGGGTCTCAATTTATTCGTATTATTTTGTTTATGGAAATAACAATGAGTGATTACTTTATGTGGTGTAAGATTAACAATGTGTTGCGAGGAACACATACAGATTTGGCACCGGAACAGATAAATCCAAAAACAATGCTGAAAATAACTGATTTAAAGTATGCTAGAACCCATACCTCAATAAATTACACTAAAGATTTTCTACAAATTATCACTTAAATTTATTGAAATAGAGTAAAATAAAGAGTTCTTCATAAGCAATTTAAACGTGTTGCATCAAGTTTTTTTCTAAGTTTAATAGTTTTAAGTTTTTTCTGAGTCTAATAGTTTGCACACTTCTGTAATAATGCAAATATATTTCCAATGATCAACTCTTTAACTACAATAATAGGTCCCCCTCTATAAACCACAGACAACTCTGTAGAAGTGTTAAGCAAACTAAGATAGTGTTTCGCCCTGGAATCTTCCTTTTTTAATCTCCTTATTGAATTAAGATTTAATTAGGTGCGCCGCCCAAAAATGACCTTTTAATCCCTCAGCTTAGATCGATTCAGGAACGAATGGACCTGTCAGAAAGATGGAGGAAACGGATTTAAGGAGATGGACCGTGTCCGGACGAGAATCGTTTTCCCTTTTTTTTTTTTAATTTTTGCCGGAATGGGCTGCAACCGGATATTAAGGTTTGGTAGGATTTGAAGCTTATATATAGGCAAAGTGTGAATAGAAACTCGATAATTTGTATCTAGTTTAGGGAATGGAAAGCCCCGTTAACAAAGTAGTTAAGTCGTTACTTCTAGTTTGAAGAGATTTAATTAAATGTCTGGGAAACTAATGAGATTTATGAAATATGTTTCAATTACAGAACATTTTATTACATGTTACACATTATTACATATTATTACATATTATTATATTATTACATTATTACATATTACATAGAATTACATCAACTACTCTAAAAAATTACTCTATCTATAAAAATGAATATATTACACTATATTTTTAACAGTTTTTCAAAAATATTATCATATCAGATGAGACAAACACGTATTTTGTTTCAAAACAAAATAAGTAAACATTTACATGTATCTACTTTGGAATATTATATTTATAGTTCATCATAAATATTTCAAGGGATTTTCAATTACTACTCTAACTACAAATATGGACGCTTGCCAGGGCCGTAACTAGACTTTTGTTTCGGGAGGGGTGTTTTAACTCAAAAAATTACTTTGAAGGTACCTCCTTAAGAGTACTTTTATGAGTTAAGTCTTAGACGACTTACACATTTACTTTTAATTTTGGTGCTCTATATTGAAAACTGTGTAAACAATGTGAATTCCTAGTAAAATTAGGAGATTATTATTAGGAGAAATTTTTACTTAGTAGTGTTTTAGCTCATTTTGAGATCCTTTAGATTGCACCCAAAGAGCAGTTCTCAGTGTAAGTGGCAGAATTTTCCAGGAAAAACAGTAAAGTATAATTTAAGAAAAAATGTTGAAAGGGGTTTGGGGGTCCTACTCTAGAAAATTTTGGAAATGTGCCCTAATAGTGCTTTAACTCATTTTGAGACTCTTTAGTTACACCCAAAGAGGACCGCTCTTTGTAAGTCACAATCTTTTCAGGGAAAAACAGTTCATAATAAATTTTAAAACTTCAAGTGGGTTTGGGGGTCTTCCCTCAGAAAAGATTTTGAATTTTTACCCTTAAAAGTAGTGTTTTGACTCATTTTGAGAAAATTTGGGTTACACCCAAAGAGGACGACTCCTTGTAAATCACATAATTTTTATGTCCTTTCCTTTCCTTTTAAGGACCTTTCAAATTTCCTTTCTTATGTTTCCTTTAAAAACATTCGCCATAAATCATGTAATCAAAGATATTTTTAATCGATTTTTTTTAATCAAGTTAAGGAAAGTGTGCAATTTGCATGAGAGAACAAGGTGAGCTATGAAAACAGGTTACTTCAAAAATATCAATTGTGTGAAATTCAATGTCAAATGCTTACAAACTTTTTTTTTTTTTAATGGCAGGTAATTTTGAACCGTTACAGCTGTAACTTAAGTCCATTAACCGATATAATGCCGAAGCAGTAATTACTTACCCAGTGGGCACCTGTGGACCGAAGCCACGGAGGTGAAGCACTGTTGCCCTCGCCACTCACACATTCTCACAGGCACAGCCCCTTTAATGCTTATAAACTTTAGCGATGCTTTATCATAAAAATTCATAAAGGGTCTTCAAGAGAACTTTAATATCTAATGAATGAATAATTAATGAAGCAATAACAGTGAAATTATATTTATTGCTCAAAAAACTATTAAAAATACTAATTTCTCTTTATATTAAACACTGTGTTAAGCTATATTGTTTTGAAAGAAAATTATATAAAATAACTATAAAATTTTATTTTTAGTGCAAAGCATAACATAGGATTAGCTACTTAATTAAATTAAAAAATTAGTCTAAAAATCAATATACATATATTTATAGAAAACTATTCTTAATAAAAAGATTTATCAATTTGCCTCCACAAATTAAGAAACATGACTCTTTATAATTTTTCTAAAATTTTTTAAAAATTTGTCAACCTACGCATCAGTTAGCACTACATCCTAATTCCATCCCACGTGCTTTAACGAGTTCGAGAAACGCCCGAGAATAACGATCGAAAAGGAAAATCTGTTGGTGCGTAGATGCCTTCTAATTATAACTAGTTTTACTAAAATGACTCCTATTGTGGTTTCAAATTCATAATATGGGCAGCTGTACGAACACTTAACATCTGAGAGGAGCGAAACTTGATGGGTACAGCACAATAAATTTTATTCCGGCCAAAAATTAACTATTACACAAAGAACTACAATTTTTCCATATTTCCTATTGATCTAACATTTTTCATTTCCAATTTAAAAGCTCACAAAATAATATCACGCGTCACTTCCTGGTTGCCAAAAGGTTTCTAACTAAAAATAAACAAGTAGATAGCTGCTACTAGTCCGATTTCCAACATTCTCCCCACTTTGAGTTTGAGAATGTCAATTCAAACTCAAACCCCATGTTCTTCCTTGTCAAACTTCTTGGGGGGGAGATCCAAAACACTGAGTGGTCTTTCCATTTGATAAATTTTCGTCCAATTTTTACTTGTTCAAATCTTTTCACCTCAAATTTTTCCTTTTCTCTTCTACTTATTTTACATTCTTGTGTACCTTCATCCTCTTCTTCTCTACCTTTAGAAATCATCCCTTCTTCCTGAGTCTTCCCTCTCTTCTTTTTAATCAGATTTCCAGCTTTATTAACAGAATCATCTTCCTCCTTTAAGTTCTCCAGTTCTTTCTCTATAGTTTTGTCCAGGTTAACTTCTTTCTTGTTCTGTTTCTCATCAGTCTGTCTTATTCTAGAATCCTTTAATCTTCTCACCAACATCTTCATAGGATGGTTCTCTTCGTCTTTTTCACCGTCTATCTTTTCTTTTCCCTTTTCAGTTCTTTCTCCATCTTTTACCGCCAAAGATTCATCTCCCTTCCTTCTTTCAAACATCTTTAGGGTCTTGATCTTCTCGGTTTCTTCATCAACGAATTCTAGTGGTTTCTTATCCCATCTATCGACCCGCTTTTCTATTCTCTCTTTCTCCTCATCTTGCCACAACTCGGTTGGTTTCTTGTCTTTTGAGGACCACTTGGATTCAACAGTCACATTCTTTATAACCTCACTGGTTTCTTTTCCATCATCTTCGACCTGTTCCTTCAATTCAATCAGGTCTTCATCTTTCCGACATCCCATCTTCATCAAAGGTGATGACGTCTTGAAGATCTTTGTCTCAACAGGTGAAGAGGTGACAGGAATCTCTGGACATTCTTTAACCTCTTTCTCCCCTGTTGTCTTCAGCTTAACAGCTCTTTGTTTTTTCGAAGCATCAGTTAATATCCGTTTGGATTTCAGTTCTATTCTTACAGCTATTTCTTGGTAATCCTCGACTACGTCAAATTCAGTCATGTATTCGTCGTCATTAGTTAAAGCATTTAAATATTCTGTATGAGCCAATTCTAGAGATTTTGCCTTTAGTATGAACCATTGTAAACAAGTTTCTATTTCTTCTAAATCAATATTATCCTCAATTAATAATTTTTTGAGCTGAGTGTACGCCTTACCAAAAGCCTTTCGTTGCGCTGTTTTATTTCGTTTAATAGTTTCCATCTTTACTATCTATCTTCTTAAATTCAAATATACATAAAATATCTTCAAGATGGAAATCAATTTTCCATCTTTACTATCTTCTTAAATTCAAAAATACACAAAATATCTTCAAGATGGAAATCAATTCTGTTTAAAACTTTCCATCTTTACTATCGTTTTAAAATCAAAATACATAGCAAAATACTGTTATGTTCTTCATGTAATTAATCAAACATGTACTTCAAGATGGAAAGCGGTTCTGTTTCACTCACCTGAGAGTCAACATTCAGTACGAGGCCGCCCACCCGGGGGCGCCAAATGTGGTTTCAAATTCATAATATGGGCAGCTGTACGAACACTTAACATCTGAGAGGAGCGAAACTTGATGGGTACAGCACAATAAATTTTATTCCGGCCAAAAATTAACTATTACACAAAGAACTACAATTTTTCCATATTTCCTATTGATCTAACATTTTTCATTTCCAATTTAAAAGCTCACAAAATAATATCACGCGTCACTTCCTGGTTGCCAAAAGGTTTCTAACTAAAAATAAACAAGTAGATAGCTGCTACTAGTCCGATTTCCAACACCTATATTCATTAAACTGCTGAAGTCTCAGAAACGACTTCACAAGCCCTAATGAATTCGCAATTGGAAATCCGTCGCAGATTATGATTGAGCAGTCGGCTGGAATAATTACTATACGTAATGAGACGTCTGGATAGTACTACTCGCGCGGACGGATTATTTCGTTAGTCGATAATTTTCCACAAAGGATTGAGTGTGTTTTCAAGTGTCAGAGCGAGTTTGGAGAGTTGCTGAGTGTAAATTGTGCGGTTGTGAAAATCACGGTGCTAGGTAGAGGAATCGGAAAGTTTCTATCTCCGGTGATAAAAAAAATGTGATGCTTTTTCAATACCCCTAAAATACCCCCACACTAAGAGTAAGAGACCGCTAAATGGTTGCATTCACCAATAACTTGAGTAAGGTTAACCTGAAATCAAGCTTTTTCGACAACTCTGAGATTGGCTTGAAACTAGTTTCCCTTTTTCAACTACCAATTAAAACTTTTTATTCCAGGTTAACCTTAGGTTAGGTTAGTGAGGAATACAGCCGGAAGTGTTTGAATATTCGTATTTTAAATATTAATCTCTGTTTGAATATTATATCAATCTAATTCGAATTTGTTAAATTTTCGTTTTTAAGGAAAGGAATTTTTCAAACTTTTCACTAGACATTCCATTTAATTTTTATAATTTTTTAATGAATATATAAGCTTTGAAAGGCGAAAATTTAGGCTTTTTTCTCATTATTATGTGGAAATTTCGTTGTTTCTTTTTGTTTCTTCTTTAGAGTTGATGAATTGACAACTACGGGAAAGTATCAAGAGAAAGTATTGTAGGGGGTTTATAAATGTATATAGACATGAAAGTATTTTGTCTCTTATTATATTTTTTTTTGTTTAGTTTCGATTTATTCATCGATAAAATTTTAATTTAATGTTAATGTTAACAGTACTAAGTGAACAGTCGTAATAAATATCTAAGAAGTTAATATTTACATGATGCCTCAGAAATAGATCTTTTACTCTCTGAAAGACAAGGCAAAGGTGGGTAAATTGAACATGACTCAATTATTTTTATCGGATAAATAAAACAGATAAGAGTTTAAGGGCACAAAATTGGTTTGAAACGCATAGACCTTGCAAGATCATCCATAGACCCAATGTCTAAATTTCAACAACACTTTATGCATATTCCCTCGTATTACTTACATTTATTAACCAATATCCGCTATTGGGTCTTATTCACTTCCCCCACCTTGACCCTCACGCTTAATCCTGTTTAACTATAAATCGCTTTATTCAACTAAAAGGTCCGTGACTGGAAAAAAGTGGAAAACCTCGCCTTAAGAAAAAAAACTTTCCGAAATCCGAGGTACCTACTTCAAAAGCAATTCAAAGTAACGAAATGTAAATGCCCGCTCAGCAAATCACGTCGAGAAACAAGACGGAAACAATTTTCCGGGAGTGGCGTTACAGCGAGCGTTCCCATTCCGTTATTGCACTTTAACGTCAACTTATACTTTTTAGGAGGGAGGGAGGGTCGAATTTTCTGGGGGAGGGGGGTCCTTTGGGTGTCGTGAGGGGGGAAACATCTTTCTCAGGTCTCTCTTTACCTGAAGGAGGGGAGAGGGCGAGAATGGTGCAAGTCAAGATTTCGAAAGCCGGTAAAGCAGCATAAATGCTCAAGATTAGTTCAATTTTTGTCGTGTATGGCCAAATTCCATCTACTTTTAGTTGTAGTTACGTAAACTTCACATATTTGGTATGAGCTGCTAACCGTTTCTAACTTGACCTGTTATAACTTGATATTGACTGACTAAAGAACCATTGTAAACTATACTCGAAAGCCCCCCCCCAACTTTTCCTGATCCCAGTACGTCACTACGCGGAAGGAGAAAATGGGTAAACACAAAGGCTGTTGGGTTGCTAGGAGGAGTTTCGGTACGCAAATCGTGATAAAAAGGCGCAACAATATATATGTTACGGGCAATGGGATAAATTCAGTGGAATTTAGGAATGAAATTTATCACTTTGACTCAAAATTCAGACACCGCGATAGGAACTACTTTGTTAGTGGTAGGGTCAACTAACATTGCTGTCTAGTAAGTATATACATGAACTCGTACCTACTGAGGATTATTTTCTTCCACCATGTGAATTCTTATTTTAATATACAGAGACAATTTTACAAATTTTAATTTAAGAGAAGTTTTTACAAACACCAAATTAGATTGAAAGTTGCGCAAAATCAAAACAGGTCGTGCTCAACATCATATCACTTGCGGTTTTGATTGTAAGATCTTATGATGAGATCTTATGTAAAACTTAAATTCTAATAAAAATTGCAAGTTGATTGATAAAATCTTTATGAGAAGAGCAAATTCCCTGTTCATCTATAATTCATCCCTTTAGGAGAAATTCCAATCATCATTCTCATCCTCTACATGATTTTAAAAATTTATGACGACCTGTCGAGTTGTGGGTAGTTATAAAAGGAAGTCGTTTCATAATCACTTCGTATGTGTAATAAACTACAAAGATATAAATATTAAATGTCTGTTGAGGTTTTGAGTCACAAAAGGATTACTCATTGGACATTTTAAACCTATAAAGCAAAGTAACCAGTTCTCGATATTCACCCTACCTGTATTTTATTATGGTTATTAATAGTTGGTAGAATAATAATAATATTGAGAAATATTATAATATTTTATAGTTATATTTATCCTTTTCCTTTTGGTTTGTTTCAGTTGCTCCTAAGAATTGAAACACTAGGTGAGGGTAATACTGATATCGACTGATACGACTTTTACAACTCTGAAATTCCTTTTACAAACCAATCATTGTTTTCTTAAGTTGAATGGCTGAGGCGTCATTTACAAATAAGTAAAAATATTACATTAGTTCTCACTGTTGTTACTTAAACCTTTTAATCTTAAACCAATATTATTACTAGTTCTGTCACATCCCTTTGTATTTGGACCAACAGAAATGGATTTCTTAAACATTTTTTGAAGATTCTAGCCAAAACCTAATGAGTTTAAGGAATCTTGAAAGCTCATTGGAAATAATTACAAGACCCTACTATTCCTTTCTAGTCCGGGTCACACCACTTTTCCTTCATCTGTATTTTCAGATCGATATACTTCCGAGTGCGAACAAAGCTGTTTCGTTACATCCACGGAAAGGGGTGTTGGAGATTCCTCCCTCCCCCCTCTTTCGAACTTTCTTCCCCCAGTAGCACCTTCTCTCTTTTTCAAGGTGGATCACCTGTCCGAGGATTTTCGAAGACGCAATGGATCGATGATTCCAAAACAGATTCTGAGAAGGTTGATTCTGATGGAAGGATTTGAAGAGACGTCGTTTGTTTCTTGAGTATATGTAGCTTATTCTTAAGTGGTTTTTAATGTTCTCAAAGTGTACAACAGGTATGATAACCAAATTGCTTAACAAGGGAATGATGGAGATTTACATCAAGACAAGACAGTTCAACACGGCAACCTGTTATCTGACAAGGATTTCAATACATGGGGGAAATATAATGTCTTTAGATTTTTCCCAAAGTGAAAAAGTAACCTTTAAACATATATAAAAATCATCTTGTCTATCATATTCAATACCTAAAATTACTCGATAAATTATTTACTTTTTACTATTCAATTCCTATAATTAAAGTATCAATTTCAAGTATATTTTGTTTATTTCGATCAAAGTTTTTCAAAGATTTGAAGAGAAAATTCACAACATAAAAATGCATGATTTAATTTTACTGGGTATTGAAATCTGCATACAAAAAATTACGATTATCTTCTTGTTTCGTAATGGAGAATACCAAGATACATAGGCTTCTCTACTTTGTAATAACTACTACTAAAATTTAAAACAGCTCTACTTTTGTTGTTATCAATTCATATTCCCGTAGAACTACAACACATACCTACACTTTTAAACTACTATAACTTTATAATAATGTTGTCATTAATATCCTCACTTCCTGTATTCCTTACCTTTATACCTATAGCACCTTTTAATCACAGCTCTGTACTATCACATGATGAAAGAAAATCACTCCATGAAACTAAGGTGATCACATTAAGAGTAAAATATTAATAAAACATTCTAAACATTTACCTCAAGAACCCTTATTTTAAAACTAAGACCCATAATAAACAGTTAAAAAACAATTTGACAAATAAATTTGAGAAGTCTGAGATAATTAAATTTCATAAGAGCTGAAATATTGATTCATTAGCATCAGCAAAGCTAATTTTGCTTCCTAATAGATTATTTAAAAACCTTATAAACTGCTTAATTATAATTTAATGATTTTGGAGATACCTGAGCTTTTGTGAAAGGAAAAAAAATATTTGCATAAAACTTGTGAAAGTGGTTGAGCATTATTTTGTTGTACATATAATGTAAACTAAAATTAATACTTAAACATAATAATAAATTTTCTGAAGCTTTAATTAGATATTTCACATAATAGTTTAGGTTAATAAGAGTGGAAAATTTCTCTTCAAATTTTGGCTAACTGAAATATTTTCATAACATAAAATATTTTAAAATACCTTATTTCCACAATGTTATTTAACATTCCTTCTACCTGACTGAAGGTAATAAATAGCAATCGATTTTTCTATATTACGATTGTGGCTTTTTGAATAAAATGTAATTGACATATGATATGATAAAAAGTGTAAATTGGAACTGATAGTTTAAATGATAATACTTAAAAAAAAACAATAATATATATTATTGATAACATTATAATTAATACATAAAATTATAATTAATAATTTTATATATTTTTCACAAAGATAATGGATATTTTTTTTAAATACTGTTTTTTTTTTTTTATTATTTCCTGACTTTTTTACGGAAAAATTGGACAAAGAAGTTTAATGTTCTAACAAGAAAAAGTAGTCTATGGCGTGCCCGTGAGCTGTGTTGTGACGCAACGTTGCTAAGAGCCCAAATGACGGTTGACGTTTTGACGTGTTAAAGAAAAAGCAGAAGAAAACATGAAAAGCTGGAAAATGACGGGGGAGCGAAAAATAACACGTTATATATTTCCACCCACAAACCCTGATTCATGGGATTTTTCCTGGTTTTATTGAGTGGAAAATACTTTCCAATTTTCTGGGAGAAATTGATTTTTTCTCCGCCAAAACTCTACTATATTTTTGTAGAAAATAAAGTTTTCTGGGAGTCTAAGATGCTTAGAATTCTTTTTCGGTATAAAAAACTTTTCTTTTAAAACTTTCTTAGCATTTAGAAAAAGTTCTTGGTGTTTAAAATAATGGAGCAATTGCCGAAAATTAGTTCTAACAGTTTACGATTTGAATTAAATATGGATATGGTATTACATAGACCATTTTTATTCCATGTTCCATCAAGTTAAATAAAATGATTTTAAATGATATTCACTAAAAAGTATGTATTTAATATGTTGACTAAAATTCTTTATAGATTATTTTTCATACAATGATAAATAAAAAGGGGTATAAAAAACATCTTTTTTAAAAGTGTTCTTTTAATAAGTGAATTTATTTATTTATTGCTATTTTCTTTTCTTTTTTCTTTACCCAGCCAAAATATTCTGAAAAATGCTTACAAAAAAAGTGAAGGGAATTGATAAACTTTGTATGCAGTTTTTTAAGACAGCTGAAATGACTTCGGAATGGTTTTAAAATTGCTATATAGAAAATATAGCAAATATAGCTTTTCTATATTTTTTTTATAGAAAAGCTGCAGACTTACATGCTGAAAGGCTACAAAGTCCTATTGCTACAAAGTAACTTTCGATGCTTTTTGAAGCTATTTTGCAGATTTCTTTTTGCTGGGAACATTGTTTTATTTTACACAGATACACAGTTTTATTTTACATTATTTTACCATTTAAATCCCCCATAAGCGTTGTGTTTATCTGTAATATTGTACTTTTTATGTTTTGCAAAAAAAAAAATGTTTGAATATCTTTTGTTTTCTTTTTCTAGTACTAAAATAAAAATTATTAAATTTTCCATCCATATTAAAATTTGAGTACCTGTATTGCTGAATTTTAAGCTTTTTTTTTTGTTAAGTTTTTTATTGTTCATATTTGTACACGCAAAATGTCGAAAGATGTAGCATGCAGTCCTAAAGCGGTGCTTTTTTTAAACTCAGAAAATCCCAATTTACCAAACAACCGTTCAGGGTAGGGGGGAGAAACAAATTACTTTTACAACTGTAAAATTGTATTACAACATATCATCGGTCATCAAGTAGCTTGTTTACTAGATTGGTGAAGATAAACAAAAGTTAGCAAATCAATCAAAATTTTAAAATGGAAACATAAATATCTCCTCCAATCTAGGATTATGTAGTTCAAATTTAAGTTTAAGCTCATTATTATTAAGGCATTTAAATTCCAATTCAGGGTATTTGATGTTTAGAAGTGGGAACTCTGTTTAAATTTTGATTACTTATGTTTAACCAAATTTAAGTAACGACAAAATAATATCTTTACTTGAAATTAATAAAGTACACTCAAGCTCATTTACACATGACCGAATGTATAAAGACATTTATAACCAATCATTATTTATATTATGATTCATCATATCATTTATGAAGTAAAAAACAAAATTGTATTTTTGCATTAATGCAATAATTAATTCTTACAAACTTATGTGTTCTCGTGCTAATTACTTACAGGTTTCCTAATGATACCTCGATTAAGGTATTTTTCGAGTTAAGGGTTACAGTTACCTAATAAATGTTGCTTATAATGATCTTCATTTCTAAACATATGAATCCCTTCACCTTTAGAAAATCCCTTATTAAAAAGATGATGAGGGCAAGGTATAAAAAGAGCTACTAGATATTAATTATATGGACACTGAATGAACGATGATTTGTTTACAGAACGTAGTTAATTATAGTGATCCGAAACCAAAAATGTATTTAGAAGCCAATCACAAAGTCTGGTAGATTTTTATTAGAATTTGAGTTTTAGGAAAAATAGTAAAAAAAAATCTTGTAATTTTTTAATTAAAAATTTTATTTTTCATTATTTTTTTTAAGAAATGAGTAGCGCAAACCTCCATTTAAAACCTTTGTCTTTAAAAAAAAACACAAAAAATAATACTTCTTTATTTACTCTACTTTTTCAATATCACATTGCATCTCAACTTTAATATATTTTCTGACTTGAATCCTTTGGTATATGTAACTACGCACATGCTCTTTGTGTACCTACAACTCCTATCAAAATGAAAATTCTACAAGTCACGGAAAAACTTCCTGAATACGCCCTTCGAATGCCCGAGCAAGAAACGCCCGAAAAAAAAAAGGTGAAAACTCTAGGGTACTGGAAACTCGGATCGTAAAGAAAATTTTGATGAATATATCTTTTCCTTCTGTACAAGACGACAAACTGTTTTGTGTAGATTTTTATAAAAAGAAAAATAGTGTGTTGTGTCTGGGGCGCATAATGAATTACAATAGTAATTTGTAAAGGTGTTTACTGTTATATCAGTAAATAACAAACTACTTAACATAGCAAATAACAACACCTACAAATAACAAACCACAAACAAATAACCAACACTTACTGGTCAGTCTTAGTAGTAACTGGAATTTTTTGACATTTATATACATTAATGTAAGAAAAATTGTAAATAAATGGGTTAGGCATTGCGATAAAATAATGTTAAGATTGTATTAAATAAAATCTATTTTATTCTGGTCCCTTGCAGTTAATACAATGAGTATGTACATAATTACTATCTTGATTATGGCTATACTAAGATTAAAAGTATTTCAATTAATTAAAGACTGATAGAAATGCAAAATGTAATTTGTATTTAAACGTCAAAATATTATTATTTTTCTTAAACATTAAAAACCAGATAGTCAAACCCTCAAGAATCTACCATCGCTTTTCTCACTGGAATCCATTTCAGTTTTTCTATTGTTTTTGGTTCTATTTTTTTTTACTTCGAAAAAAAGAAAAAAATTGAGAAAAGTAATATTTTTTATTTTAACCGGCTCAGATAAATTCGGTTATTTTGGATGAATTGAAATCAGTAAAAAAGAAATTAAGACTGAAGAAAGAAATTTTCACCAATGATTATATGAGGGTTTCACTCGCAAAAAACAGACTTGTTCCATACGTTTACTACTGTTTCCTACAATTAGATATGAAAAGTCATAATTTTTAGAATTCCTCAACACATTCTTAAATAAAGTTATTATCGTGCAATGAATTAGAAAGTAATACTCATAATTTGCATTTTAAATCGATTCTCAACATCTTTAAAGTAAATCTTTTAAGAGAAAAAATGGAGTGCATTTCAATATGAATCAATCTTTTCGGAAATCTTGAAAAAAATGGTCATATTCATAAACTATAAAAGGAAATTTCTTAATACCTAGAATCAATTATCTATGTTTTTATTAGCTCAAGGTGGAGTTTTTTAAACTCGCGGATTTTGTATTTTCAAGGTTTTCTAAAGGGTAAAAGGCAATCTCTCTTCTTCAGTTCAAAGTTTTATAAATAGGTTATATTTTTCGATTAAGCTAGATATAATTTACGAGGATATAATCCCCTTGAAATTATCTTCTTCCATCATTCATTTTTCTGATGAGCTTATCGTTAATGGTCTAGAACCCTGGGAAAAGGAAAAATGCAAGTTGCACCACTAAAAACCAATTTCATGTGTTATTAGCCTTTCAGACATTGAGTGTTTTTGCAGAAGGGAAAGTAATATTAAATCCTTTTAGCATTAAGAATAAAATAAGGAGAAAGGGGAAAGGTTTATTCTTCTTTAAAAGCTTTTTAAAAGACAGAATTTAATCTTATTTATATCCCTTCATGTTTTTTATTCGTTAACCGTCTACCGTCCAGGGTATTGATTGCTAGACACAGAAGATTGAATTTACTTTGTATAAGCAAACATCATAAAATTTATTAAAATATTTACTTAACTGTGGAGATTAACATTATCTCCCCATGTGTTATAAACCTACATGCATGAAGGAAAATTATTAATTAATTACTACTTCTATAAATTCGGCTATATCTTAAAAGGTATTAAAATAATAATATTACATAGAACTTCTATATTTTTTACTTATCGTTAGTAGAGAGTAATTACTATTAATTAAAATGCTTAAATAACAGATCTTTTTCCAACAATCTTCTTTATTTTGATTATAAACTGGAATCTACATATACATTATACATATTGCCAAGAAAAAGTTACATAAAACGTCTAAACCGTAATTTTCAAAATGAAATTGTCATAGAGAGAACATTTTATTCTAAACAAAAATTGGGGTTATAATATGTAATCATTCTTTTTTCTACTTCATGATGACTAAAAAACAATAATTCAACTTCAAAAAGTTGGAATATTTCCCTTTAAAGAACTTTATATTCTTTGGTTTAATGTTTTGAAGAAGAGCGAAATTATGTGTGATCTACGAAAAATTTTAAACCATGTAATATAAATGAGACTAGTCTACTTCAAGTTGTTTTATTAGAACAATAAATAAAACACAATACATAAACAAAAACTAGGCATATTGTGAATTTTTCTTCCTAAGCATAGTGAGTTAAACGTTAATCAATAACTTTTATTAACAATTATGTTATGAGGGTGTTTTTGAAGAATATTTTTATTTGGACTAATAAATATGTTACGGGCAAAGTGATTAATCGGGCATTAATAATAATGCCCGAAATGGAGGCGGGCAAAGTGATAAATTTCATTCATAAATGTCATTGAATTTATCACATTGCCCGCCTCACATCGGGCATTATTAATAATGCCCGGATTCATCACATTGCCCGTAACATATATATTACTAAACACGGCTTTACCATTATAATAAAACATTCATAAAGTTGGTGATATGGGTTCAAAATTAAGAACGGGCCTTTAATTTTTAATCTCCTCCCAAGTGAACTAAATAAACGTATTTGCAAACACTAAACATTTCCCCCATTTCATCTTCGTGAATTTCAAACTTGGGGCCTTATTAAAATATCTGGCTTTTTTATTGAAAAGCATTAGGTACATTAAGAAAGGGAAAACTTAGAAGAACAGATCGGCATCGATTAGAGCATGCATTAAACTCTTAGCAGGTGGGTAAACGGTCGGATCAAATATTTACTCGTGGAACACGTTTCTTAATGGAGTCTGCTTAAACAAGTGTGTTTACAGTTTTTTCTACTGCCTTTGACTCCTGGATAATCTGTACTTTATTGAGGGGTTCCGAATATACATCCGGGTTTTTTCTTTTCCGGTTCAGTTTTCGTCTGTTTTTTTTTTCTCTCAATATTGCGTGTTTCTTTGGTCAACGTTTTGCAAACTGTTAACCCAGGAGAAGTGGTGCTTTGTGAAAGGAAACCAGATGCACTCTAATGGAATAAAATTCAAACTTTAAATACGATGTCTTGTATTAAGAACCTTAGGATTTGTCATAGTTCTTTTGGCAACACACACTATGACCAAAGTCCAGAGATATTTTTAAATCCTCTGAGAGAGTATATTTCACTCCTTGAAAATCGGATTACTCTTTAAAAAACTAGACAGTATTTTCATTCTTTGAATTTTTCACAAAGGTTTAGTTTAAACCTTCAGCCACGGCATCCTAATTATCACACTTTTTAATTGTGTTTTCATATAGCAATAGTAATTCTTTTTCATTTATTGTTCTGATCCTAAGAGAGTTTTATTGGAGTTAGTTTGATTGAAACCCAAAATAGCATCCTCATTATATTTTTTTTTTCAATTTCATTTTGTCCATTAAAAAGTAAGTGTTTTTAATAGAAATTTTGTCTTTGTATATGTAGTTTATGCTATTTCCAAATTTCACTCCTCATAATTGAGTTTCACTCCTCCTAAAAAAGTCAAGGAGTATTTGTACTCCATCAAAAAAATCCTAGGAATAACATTGCCAAAGTCATATCCATAAACGCTAAAAATAGTACTTACGTACTTACTTCTCGTAACCCATTGGGCACCTGTGGACCGAAGTGACTGAAGAAAAGTACTGTTGTCCACGCCATGTACACAATCGCATGCACAACCCCATTTTACAGGGAGACCACATTCATCCATCTCCATACACTAAACAAACAATCAGGTTCTAACAGGTATTCAAACGCGAGACGGCCGGCTTCGTAGTCAGATACTCTAATCTAATCAACCACTAAGCCAGCATGCCGACAGAGCCTAAGGATAGAGTTTCTGAAATTGTGTATTCAAGACCTGTGTTTAATACATATGTTGAGCTTAGAAAGATTACTAGGTGGTCTTCAGTGAATTAATATGAATTCGAATAGAATATATTATAAACGAAGTTAATATTTAAATATACTTCGATAATGTGGTGTGATGTTTCAAAACAACATAGTCAATAGAGTTCATGCTCACGCCTACATAATCACAAAAAAAAATATCAACTTAACCTGATATATTTTATTTTAATCTTTGTGGCATTATGGTTGATACTCTATAATATTTCCAAAGATCGAAAATAATATTTTGAGTATAGTAGAGAAAAGCAATCAATGAGTAAAATTCCATCGAAATTATTATGAAATATTTCATGACTTCGACGATTATTGTTCAACTGTTTTACCTCAAAAAGTTAACTAGAAAAAAATTGACGTCCATTGATTGATTGCCTCTCCAACACGATAAAAATTGTCACTTTGAGGCTTTTATCACAGCTCATATACAATGATATGGATCAGTGCAACGAAGGAATTTTGTGCGTAATGTCATGGGGAACTTATACTGCGTATCTCATGGAATATTCGAAGTTTGACATGGGAGCTCTTTTTCTATTAAAATGATGTAGAACTCGTTCTCTGATACTGAGTATCAGGAGATATACCGATAGGACATGAAAATATGATATTTAAAAAATGTCAAATAAAGTAAGGGCGCTCTGGAATATCACTGTATTATACACGCCGAGTATCTTCTCTTGAAACGTAGCATAGGATTAAGGTAGTATTTTTTTAGTTAAATCGTAATGATACAAGCGATACATTCTTTTGAATAGCAAGCGTGGAATGGAATTCCAATTGAAAGTTTGGTATTTATGATAAAAAGAGTTAAATTCAAATTTATTTATTCATTCACAAAGAAAGAAGGATTTTAGAGTTGAACATACATAACCTGGAGGAAATAAATCCTGTGCAGGTATAATAGAAATACAATGAGATATAATAAACAAACATAAAATTACTTACAAAATTAATACTTAGAATTGAAATACGAAATAATAAAAATTTGAAAGGAAAGCAAAAAAAAACCCGAATAAATATGTATTTAAAAAAAAGGTGTACTAAGCGTTGGTGAAACGGTACGGTGTCGAGGAGTTATCAATTAATTTCAGTCAGTTTAAAAAAGTTGTTCAATATCAGTTATTGTTAGTATATATAATTTTAAATGTTTTTTGAAGGTTTTACTGGTTACACTATTTTGTATATCAAGTGGTAGGCTATTGAAAAACTTTGGGCCAAGATACGAAAATATTTTGCGCATGATTTCTTTAGTGGGATATGGAATTTTGTAGATTTCATTACTTCTTCTTGCGTTAATTAGTATTTTTCTTTCACAAAAGCTAGGATTAAATAAAAAAGTAAAAGTAAAGAATTCAAAAGCAGTTCAAGAAAACCATTATTGTGACTGTAAATCTTTTTTCTCCTTTACACTCTCAGCTTTCGTGTTATTGGAGAGGGCATAATCTTTTCATCATTTGCTTCGCATTTATCACACAGAAAGCCTGAAATTTCAAAAAAGAATAGTGAATCCTGACGTTAAATGCTTACATACAGATTCAGACTATAATTTTGAATTTAGCTTATAGATTTCAACTTTGAGATAGTGTTTAATAACAGTACAAAACCAAATCTCCATCAATGTTTTTGAAAATGAATTAATTTGAAAAGAAAGTTTTTTGGAATGCGTCTATTCAGTTTAAGGGTTTATTTTAAGATTAAAAGTCAAAAACAGTCTACATTTTGAAGGCTGTATAACTGGTATTGGCATTTATTCTAAATTACTAGCTTCATTTATAAAGTTCTTCTCTTTGGAATAAAAGGTAAATAAAAAAAAAAAGAGAAAATCAGAAATAGAGCGTACATGAGATCAGAGTCAAAAAAGAGTCAGAGAGATGTTAAAGAGAGAATGAATAAAGTATATAATGGGAAAGAAAAAGTATGAGAAGAAATAAGATGGTAGGGAAGGTTCGGAACCACAAAAAAATATCTAAATGTTGCCCTTGCGGTGAATTCTAGATACCAAAACCACTGTATGATAGAGGTAGGTACACATTACACAAAAATTATAAATCAAAATGTAGAATTAGTAGGTTTCCCTCCTAGATTCCTCTTCCCTCAGAGATTTCAATATAATTACAGTCGAACCTATATAATAGTAAACCTTCCCCCATAGGAGTTATTGAATACTTCACCATTACCATATATTTACTACAGTATACTGGTATTATTATGTTGGTTAATAATTTGAATATAAATGACCATATCATTAGACACCCCTGCATTAAACAGCAGTACTCTCTGTCTCTTTCACGGTTTCACTTCTCCTCTCAGTTCCAAGTGAAACCGCCAGGGGTCGCTTCTCCCAGCATCTACCTTTCCCGGGGCACTCGGACGCAGATTCCCAACAGCGATGCCCGGCTCCTAACCTCGGACTCTCTCTTCTGGGTAAGCCTTCTCTTTTGGCACGCACTGCCTTATTGATTGGGGCTAACTGTGACCGTGTCGGGATGCAAATGCTTTGTTTCGGCTCCAATTTGAAGTGCAGATGAGAGGGGGAACGGTACTGAGCATTGTGCTACATTCAATGCTGCGGAAGTGTTTCGGGAGATTTAGATGCAGGGTTTGGAACTTTTTTTTAAGAAAAGGGTCATATGCAGATTACAACAATTGAATATTTTTTCTGAATTAGCGGAAATAAACCCGTAGTAAACGGTTTTCATAATGAAACTACAGTGCAACTCGAAAAAAAATTAGAACCTAAATGGGTCCACCAAAAAGGTAGTTCGAAAACACAAAACTTTTGAATTTATAAGTTAAACTTATCAAGGGACCTAAAAATTCTTGGAATTATCTATGACTTTAAGTTACACACGCAATCTAATTTGCATTGTATTTGACAAAACGTACCTTGAAAATTTAAATGCAATCTATATTCCTATTTATTCCATAAATATCCGAATTAACAATTTTAAAAACACAGAAAGGTATTTACATTATAGGATTGCAGAAGTGTCTTTATTTAGGGGAAAGCGGGGGCCAATGGGACAAATGGATTTTTTCCATGCTATAAATATTTTAGTAAAGACTTTAACATCACTAATTGGTACAAGGTCTAGCAAACATTTGCAGCATGTAATATCTGTCATGACAGGTTTTTACTGCGCAGAAAAGTTTGTTTTCAACAAGCAACAAACAATTTTGTAATAAATTGATTTTATTTTAAAAGTATTTTAAGAATATTTTAATCTTATTTAAAGACAATTTTAGATTCTACAAATACTGGAGAAAAAGAAAATATTACTGAGAAAGTATTGAATTGCACAGCACAGGGAAAGAAATATTTCAAGAAATGGGAATTTTCACATCGTGGGGGCTAATGGGATAACTTAATGTGGCTGAATATTTCTTGAACAGAACATTGCTAAGTTTATTTGACTTCGCATATACTTAATTAGGTTGGATGGAAATAGAATTAGACTGTCATTACCAACATGAAAAACTAAAAAAGAACTAAATAGTTTTTTAAATTGGACAAATTTTAACATTTTAGACAAACAAATTAGTAACTTTAAATATCCTTCAAAATTGTTTTCCTATGCATGTATGTAGACTAATTCTATCTACAATTATCTTATTAGGATAATTCCAATTAGTGAAGAAGTAGTTAGGTTTAGGAAAACTAAACACTGCAGAAGACATTGTGGAATTAAACTGTTCCATGCTGAAATTTCATCCACAACAATTTTTTCATATTCAGTACAGTAGCATATGTTAATAAAAGAGGCATTTAAAATTCATAAATTACTTTTACTTTTGAATTCCTATAGCATGTCCTATTAGCCCTGCACTGTGTCCCAATAGACATCACGTATGGGGGCTAATGGGACAGTAGTATTAAATTACGAAAGTTGACAACATATAGATGAATAATGTTTTTTACTTTCCTGGAATATTTTTATAAACTTAAATGTATTATCGTTTTTAAATTTCATAAAAATTATAAAAATATCTGCATTTATGCTTTTTTACCAGCATCTATTAGCCCCGACTTTCCCCTAAATTGTCGTTGATTGGCAAATACTTTTTCTTGAAATTTAAAAATGGTGAAATATATAAACAAACCACTATACTTATATACAAACATCTTAAATTTAAAGTAATAATTCACATTTTAAGTTTTCTATTAATCTAATGAACAGAAAAGTAAAAATCAAGGGTATGAAGTTTCTTGTGTAATTAATTATTAATCTTAAATTGGAAACGTTCAAAATTAAATGGCAAATTATATACTTCCTTAATAGTATCTAAGTGCATCTCATATTTTTTGTAGTAATATAAATTTATAATGTAAACACAATTAATTATTTAAAGGTTTTATGTTATCTTTGATCGGGTAAACAAAAAGGTTTTTTAATTTTACCACATGGGGTAAAAATATTATTAAATGAAAAAAAAAAGCTATTCAGTACTTTTAAACATTCAAAATTTCAACTTTTTCAAACAACTCAACTTTGTTAAAATATATTAAGTATTTAGAACTACTCCCTGGTTAGTGGCAGTTGAGATTGTTAAAAGTTGTTTTTTTTATATTCTATTGATTTTTAAATTTTTATACCTTTGTCAATAAACAAGTCTTTTCTTTGCTTGGAGTAAAAAAGCATCTGCATCAAGTGGAATATTTAATTTAGTTTTCTAATTCTTTTTGGTAAAAAATGTTTTCAAAGCCATAAAAGATTTTTCTAGGCAATGTTTCAATTCAAATCCTCTCATCTACATTTCTTAATTAAATTTTCAGCTTTCTTTTATGACTTGTTTGTTCCTTTTAAACTATTTAATTTTGTATTATACTTAAACATTTATGAAATTATGCATTACATTTTTTAAATTTTATTTGTGTAGAAAATTGTGACAGTGAAATATAAAATATATTTTTCATATTAAATGCAATAAACAAAAATAATTTAACAAAATAACTGTATGAACAACACCTTCAAAATCTGCTATTTAAGAAAAGAAAATGGCAAAAGGTGGGTAAAAGTGCGCAGTCGGGTAGAAGTACGCAGCAGTTTCACTTCCCTGTTGGCAACACTGTAAGGGGGAGCTAGTATGATCACATGGGCACATGTATCATAAGCTATTTTAAAAGACTTTCATTATTATTTTCATACATTTTATATTTTATTTATCAAGTAATGTACGGTTTCTTTGAGTAAAAATCCTGATTTTATGCGATGGAATCTTAAATGTTTGTAAACAAAGAATTAATGATTGCTTTCAAAGTAAATGCCAATGAGAGGAGGTGTTAAGAATCTTTAGAATTTAGCTGCAGGGAATTTTAGGGTTGATTCAAGGACGATACATCATACATAGACAAGATAGTTGATAATTTTGTAGAGATAAAATAATATAATTTACCTTATTTGTGGTTATATAATTTAACCACAAGATAATTATGTGCTCCAGCTGATTAATGTTTAATTTAACCTTTGAAGGCTTAAAACCCCCTCTGAAGCTGGAAGATAACTCGCGTAAAATCGTGAAAAATTAACTTTGCGATTCCCTCCCATGGATATTTTAAGAAAATTGAATCTCTTATGGATTATACTTAAAGAGTGGTGATATGAGGGAAGAATTTGCAATTTCCACCACTTTTACAAGGCGCGTACATTTACCCTCCTCGTCGGGTAAAAGTACACTTTTAATTTTTTATTTTCTTTGTGATTTTTAGCATTACTTTTGTTAAAGCTGGAACTTTCCTTTTTTGTAGGTTGATTTGTAAGTCAATAAGACTGACTTTTAAATTCTCAATTTAATTAAATTTTTTGTGCGTACTCTTATCCTCCTTTCCCCTATGTTGCTTTTTTTCTAGAATAATTAATTACAGGATACATTTTACTAACACTTAGTTTTTCTAATAATTTAATACAAATGGATGCTTAAAAATAATATTTTATTCTGGATTTATTTCATTTTAAGTATAGTACACTTTTATAGAAGTATAAATCAAAACTTTTACTTCTAAAAAATATTTAACAAAGCTTTAAAAGCAGTAAACTATTCTTATAAGGTGTTTCAATTCTATAAAAGTAATGAGAAACACAAAAAGTATTATATGATTCTTTTTACAATGTTTTTTTAAGAAGTGATAAATAGTATGATTTTACTACCACATCGTGTAAATATAGTAAGAGTTATAGAGAGAATAAAAGAAATTTGAAGAAAGAAATATAATAAATACTCATTTGGGGATTATGGATCTGTGGAGCTAAATTGAACTCCTATGCTGCGAAAAAAAATTTCGTAACGTCTACCGTAAAGAGTAGAATCCCAGTTTCCCTCTGGTCGAAATGAATTTTTCATGAGATCCCATCCATTTGCAGTTCCTACCATACCCGGGGAAAGTGCTGTGAAAGTAGCCCCATAATATTCCTCTATCTATACTGGACAATTGTTTACTGATTGAGCCAATCTGATCTAGATAAATAAACCCAGAATCCAATTACACTACAAACCCATTTATCGTGAGGTTTATTTAAGAATGGAGGGGAAGCATCGAATGAATATTAAGGGTTGCGGATAAAGATTTGTTCCTTTTATTAGAGAATTTTCCATTATTATTGTATTAGAGACAAAATATTATTTTTGTACAGAATAAGGCATATTAATAAAATTAATTAGTTTTTAATTAGATATTCATTTAGTTTTTTTATATTTGAAATTACTTTACACAGTGCTCGACAAAAATAACATGGGTTGCGTATAAAACCAATCCCGTTTTAGTGATAAATTAACTTTTCAGAGTTTATTCGCCCTATCAGTAAATTTAGATGCATTTTAAATAATGTATTTCATTAATATTTGAGTACACTAAATTTGAAAGGATTTTACAACAGTGCTGAACAATTTATTCCCATTTCCCAAAATGCCTGGAGCATATAAAATAATTGAAATTAAGCATGAATTTCTCCCTACATGCCTTATTTTCCACTCACAAGTTTTATTTTACCAGTTATTTTCTATACACGCATATTTATTAAAGTTTGTAAAGCCCTGCTAATACATAATCTGGAAAGTGAATGTAAAATTGTTTTCACCTATTTTTAATAGTTAAGTTCTTGAATTTGGGATTATAAATTTGATGTGCTTCTAGAATATTTAAATATTTAAATTTAAAATACTATGATCATAAATTCATAGATTTTTTGTAGTATTCTTTCATGCCAAAATAAAAATTATATGTTTAATAATTTGAATATTGGAATAATTACATTATTAGCAACAACATTATTTAAATTTTCATTTGTTAAATTGTGCATTATTAGGTACTCGTTTTCTAATACTATAAAGATAATTGCTTAATTCCTTCGTATATTTCAGTTGAAGGATACTTTGTTAAAAAACTTGTAAATATTCTTAAAAATTGCCTTTTTTTCTTTTTGATAAGTTTAAATTACTATGTTCCAAAAAAGGTTTCTTATTCTTTAAAAATACAACTATATTATCAGAAAATTTACTTCAATTTTTTTATGCATAATGAACTCGTTATAATATTTTGAAGTAACCTAATAAAATATGTTTGATGGTTCAAAATTTAGTTATTTTTTAATATTTCCTAACCTTTTTAATTACCACAAAATATATATATGTTTTTAAATCAGACCACGTTAACAAAATAAAGTTTTGTGCCTTGTTACAACTGTGTGGAAATGAAATCCAATTAATCTTCTGTCTCCGTCCAGTCGAAATTGCATGCCTTCCAAAAGTCAATCTTCTCATCTCTGGAGACCGTGGGCTCTCACCTCTATTGATTCCCAGGCAAGGAAAACAACGACGAGAAATTCCCGGCTTTATTGCCTCCCGTATCTCTATTGTTGTGACGACATTTTTAGTTTGTTTGGATTCCGGGTAAAAAGGGGTCCTGTCTAAATAAAACGAGCAGGGGGAAATATCTGGAACTAAAGAACTATATTTCAATGTGATTCTGTAGTTTTAGTATTGAAATACACTTCATTTTGATTGCATGTAGTATTTTTTATATTATTGCTGCATTTACCATTCCACCATTATTACGAAAGACCATTCTTTCTTACAAAACATAAAGAATGAATTTATTATTTCACAAATTGAAGCGAAAGTTAAGAAAATTACGACAGTTAACCAAAATTTCAATTTCATTTTCATATTTAATTGTTTCAAAAACAGATAGAATGTCAATGTAAAAGCTATCCTAATTTACTTACTTTTTGGCACTTTTGTGCAAAGTTTCACTACCTATATATTGTTTTATTGATTAATTTTATCTATTTTAAATTAATACTTGAATATAAGCGTTTTGGCAAATAGCCTATTAATCTATTATAATATATTTACATTTGCGTAGTCGTTATACATTAGCACATTTTAAGAAGATATTAGTGGTTTAAAAGTTAAAAAATGTTTCCACTTTCAATTACTGTAATTTTTCTTAAGCGATATAGAGTGAGATCTAGCAAAACTTTAGTTTTTACTTTTTTTAAACTAAAATTTCTTAAGTTTCAATGAAAGCAATTAATATTCTTAATAAATTATATTAATAATTATAAAGCGTTGAAGCTTTTTAACAGTAAAAGGGTTAGAAGATAATTTTTAAGTTACCGTAGGGTCATTCCACGTCAAATCAACACACTTTTTGGCATGACCATCTCGTATTTTCTTGAAATTTGGTACACATGTTCTACTTATAGGAACTCTGAAAAGTACCAACTTTCATCAAAAAATATTAATTGGTTCTGGAATTACAGGGGCGTAAAGTGGTCAAAAATGGGCCAAAAATGAACCAAAATAAGTTCTTTAAATTGCTCTAGAGGACCTTCTAATTGGGTTAGACAGATGGAGTTGGTGTCATTTTAAAGTATTTTAAATGTTCTTTTTAATGGTGCAAAATGTGCTATAAAATTTTGAAAAACAATAGATTTTACAGAACAAAATAGAACTAAAAGTTCGATTTCTATCAAATGTACCACTTTTAAAATTTTGAAAAAAATTCCAGGAATAGATATTATATTAATATTATTCTAAATAATCTGGTTAAATTATAGGATGGGACAAAAATGGGATCAGTGTCAAAAACTATTTAAACCAAAATTCGATTTTTCTTATATCCCCTTAAAAATTTTTAAAACTATATTTTTTCATTAATTTGATGCAAATTGACTTGTATTTAACTGCTGTTGACAATTAGGGCCCCTGCACAAACTTGGTGTACCCCGGGCTTCATATTTACAATCTGTATATTAATTCAGGCCATTGTATTGTAACAATGCACATAAAGTAAATATGAAGCCCGAGCTACACCAAGTTTGTGCAGGGGCCCTTAATTGTCAACAGCAGTTAAATACAAGTCAATTTGCATCCAATTAATGAAAAAATATAGTTTTAAAAATTTTTAAGGGGATATAAGAAAAATCGAACTTTGGTTTAAATAGTTTTTGACACTGATCCCATTTTTGTCCCATCCTATAATTTTACCAGATTTTTGAGAATAATATTACCTGTTCCTGGAATTTTTTTCAAAATTTTAAAAGTGGTACATTTGATAGAAATCGAACTTTTAATTCTATTTTGTTCTGTAAAATATATTGTTTTTCAAAATTTTATAGCACATTTTGCACCATTAAAAAGACTTTAAAATGACACCAATTTCATCTGTATAACCCAATTAGAAGATCCTCTAGATCAATTTAAAGAACTTATGTTGGTCCGTTTTTGGCCCATTTTTGACCACTTTGCGCACCTGTAATTCCAGAACCAATTAATATTTTTTTCTGAAAGTTGGTACTTTTCCGAGTTTCTGTAAGTAGAACATGTGTACCAAATTTCAAGAAAATCCGAAATGGTCATGCCAAAAAGTGTGTTGATTTGACGTGGAATGACCCCGTATGAATATTTAATAAAAATTTAGATCTAGGAAGTTGTGTATTATTTTAATGTCCCTTTTGGTGCTTTTTCGTTATTTGTATTTATAATAACTTATGAATATTTAATATAGCGCAACCGGTGGGTTTATTTTACTTAAAAATAAAAACTGATAAATTACAAAATAAAAACTGATAAATTAATTTACTTTGAGAATAATAAACATCGAGTCCTGAAATGGATAGTGATGTTTTAAACTTCACTTGTTCTAAAAATGATAGGACAATTTAAAATAATATTTTATTGGTTAAAAAAAGAGGAAATAAATTAATATTTAATCTGCTATCTGCTTTAATCTAGCATACTCAAAGAATTAATTTGGTATTAATTACGAACAATTTTGTTGTTCCTGAACAAATTAATTGATTTTTTTTAAATGTGTTGAAACTAAAAGGTGTTTTCTGCCGAGACCATAATAAAAATTAACTATATTAGTTTAATTTCAATTACTCTTTACTTTAAATAACTGAAACTCCTTGTTATTATTCCTCTTTTGAAAATAAATTGAGTTTTTATCCTCCAAAACCCTTTTAACACGTGCTGTATCTTGGGTGCTGTGACGCACACCGTAAGAATCAATATTTCAATAATTTAACGAAAAACCTCCTTGCTTCCTGAAAAGGATTTACTCTCAAATAACTTCAAGAAATAAATTAGCAAAATTCTTTCAAATGTAAAATAACATTGCTGATGAATTTAAGATAGAGATAATTAAGGAAAGGAATTCTCATTTCCAATATTTCTTTAAAAAGTAACTACATTAATTTATTTATCTTATTTTTATGATATTTTAATGAGTAATTCAAAGTCTAATAATTTCCTTTATAATGTTTTGAGAAAACAAGTTTAAGAATATAAATATGGTTTCACAGTATTAACGTTCATCTCTGTTCGATTATGGTTTTTTTTTTACTGAAATTCTTTTTTCATCACTGTTAAATCTGGGTTCATCGTATTGAGATAAAATTGCCATTATGTATTCAGCTCCGAGTCAGAAATAATTAAATTTGAGAAAACAGGAATTCTTGATTTTTAAATACTACTGCAATTCAGTTAATAAGTTGCTAAATTTAGATGAAAACACTTATTTTCTTTTTTAAAATATCGCAAAAAAACACTATTTTATTTATGATCGAAAAGTTATTTAATAAATTCTTTATTTAATGCTCACAAAATAAAAATAAAACTATTTCTTTAAATGCGTATTCAATTGTATTTCGGAACTCAAAACTTCAAAAGAACAGAGCATGCTCATTTCAAGTCAATATTACTTTAAAAAATTAGGAAGCTGGTACTTGTTTTTTATGCACATATTCTTAACAGTGTTCATTTAGGGCTATATTAAGGGTTATTTACCCTTTTCAAAGATCCTCTCAAAGAGTGAGGAAGCTCCTCATTACTTGAAGAAACCGCCCAACATCACAAAGCCTTCACACCCGGCTAAACCCTTCATTCACGGCAGCCATTCTTGCAAGAACGTATCTCAAACCTTTTCAAACCCACCCGTTCCGCTTCCATTGAGCTCCTTTAAGATTCACGTCTCATTTGAAACGCTTCGAAAACCCCCATAAGAATTATTTTTGAACATTCATTGTAAAGTGAATCATTACGCAGAAATTTGTAAGGATTCGTCATTAAAGGCAGTCAATACTAGGCACCTCAGACGGAGCAGTTTTTAAAGAAGTCATTGACGTCTTATAAATTTGGAATTTGCACTCGTGAAACGCATTTAAAAATATCTTATTAGAGCATTATAAACGCTAGTTTAATGTCTTAACAGTAATTGTAATTCCTTTTTGTGTTCCAAAAATTTTGGAACATGAACTTTGCTTATTTTTTTTTCTCTTGACGTGGAAAAACATTGATTCTTATCGGTATTGTTAGTAAAGTTTATTAATCTAGTTTATCGAGGATGTTGAGAATGTTTTTTAAGGGTCAGGGGTTTATTTGAAGTAGATTCTTCGTTGTGATGGTTACTTTAAGATCAGAGGGTGGTTTTTTGATGTTTTCATTTATATTTTACTATAAAAATTGCCTCTTCTTAGAGATAAAAACTAATTTCTCATATATTCAATGTTTTGAAGCATGTAGAAAACCACTTGGTCTTGTTAAGTTTGAATATTAGTAAAAATTCGCGCGTAATTATTTTCCCTCTGAACACACCTTGAGCTCTAATAATAAAATGATAAAGTGTATCGCGAAGTTTTCTTAAACAATAAAGTAAAAGTATATTTTCTTATCATTTAAAAGGTTTTAAATATAATGGTTATTTATAGTTATAGGATTCCAATCAATTTCAGAAAATATAAATAACTGAACAGTCTTTTTCTAATAACTAAACTTTACCACATTAAGTGTTTTGTTTAAAAATTATTTTCTTCAAAAAGAAAATCGAATACTTGAAATAATTAATGCCAATAACTTTACTTTAATTGAGAGAAAGTTTTTCATCAGTACGTATTGAAACATGTCATTTATTCTAAAAATAAACATTATAATCCCTTCCATACAATCAGCTTGATTTTAATTAAAACCTTTCATGGCCTTAGAAAAATATTCTATGGAACTTTAAGCTTTAAAGGAAAAGTAATTCGAGTACGTATTAAAATCCTATTTTGGGATCTAGAAGAGCTTTGAAATTATTTCAAAACTCTTACTAAATAGAAGTGGTCTGATCACCCTCTTGAAAGGATCACTAATCCGCTCTTTTTTATTAAATTATATAAATTTCGAATTGATAAGTATAAATTACATAAGAAAAAATATGGAGAATTTAGTTTAGTTTTTAAACAACTTTGCAAAGTTCCTATTATATTTCACTTTTTAGTTAAACGTGAATTAAGTTAATAAGATTTAAAATCCTGTTGTATTTTTAGAAACTGATATCCTATCTTTCTCAAAGGTTTTCAACCCTAATATCTATTTTAAATTACAATTTTAGATAGTTCTTAGGTTATTAATGAGATTGGACAATATAAGTGAAAGCTCTAAGAAAGGCAAACCAAATGGGGTAAGGTTTCCAAATGTATCTATATCATAAATTTTAATAAAGATTGTTTTCTCGAAAAATGCATGCAAAAACGAAAAGAATATAAGATTTTAATCAAATGTTGTTTGGTAAAATACTTCTCTTTTATACTTTTTCATGTTATCCCCTCTATTTATCATAGTATGAAACGTTCCCCATTCCCCATGGGTAAAATTAATGATATTAGAATGCTTTCCACGTTTTACAACAACATCATATAATTAAATTACTTCTCAATATTATATTTCATATTCAAATTATCATATTATTATGTTATTATTATTATGTTTCATATTTCAAATTATCCTTATTCAAACTAACAGGAAGATGAAAGTGCATAAAAATAGTAGGTGGGTCATTTTGAAAATATGTTTAGAACTACTGAAAATAATTCATCGTAAATAAAATATAATTAACTAACTTTAAGAGTATACCAAATTACAAATAAAAAAAACTCTGTCCATGTTTCTTCATCTGAGGGATTGTAAACTGAAGGGGGTTTTTTGTCTATAATTTGGGTATTATCATGGAATATGCTGCTCACTTGCAATTTTGTGCAGTTCGTACTATTATAAAACCGTATTGGCTTTATACAACTTTAAATACATAAAGTTATACGTACTAAAATAGTTAATATGGTAAACAAAACATACTTTCCTTATCCCTGAACTTAAATCTCCAAAACCTTTACAACTCCTTAAAACATTTTATAATAACTCCCACCTGTTTTATCTCAAAAAGTCCAACACACACAATTTTTTTTTCTGTTCCTTCAACTTTGATACACCGAGAAATCTAATAAAAAAAGAGATAAGATATTGCCTTTGCACACACTTAATCACAAAGGCAACCGTTGAATCCTCCTGTTCCTAACAACTCAAAACACTCCAACAAAAAGGAGCATTGACACAACCTCACCCACCAGACCCCACAAAAGCCGCGTTCTCTGGCATCCTTCTCTTCACTTCCGCTCAATATTTGTTCTGTAACCAACCCCACTCCATCAAATGGGTGTTCTGGTCAGTGTCCATGCCAGCCACCCTCCCTCGTTCCATATTTTTCCGCCCCAGGCCACCCCCGTGTTATTAGCGTGATTTATCTCCGGCCGTTGGTATGGAGATGTAAGTTATTTCCGTTGCGCCAATTGCCGGATGAGCTGTGCCAATCTCAGCCACCGCCGCATGTGGTCTTGTCAGGGGATTTGATGTGTTATTTCTGATGGCTGTTTGCTGTTGGAGCAGGGAAAGAGTGCGAGGGAGTTTGGTGCCTGGTTTAGATCGTTAAAGAACTGTTCTTCCTTTTAGTTTGGGAAAAAAATTAAACTTTCAAGTTAAGTTTTAGAAGAATACCAGTCCATGGGAATCCCCTGTGTTACTCCTTGTAATTAATTAATCTGTTAATTAAGTTTATGCTCAAATATAGAATAATAATAAAGTTACGTTTTTTTTCAGCCTGATTAAATACTGTATTAATTAAACACTACATTTTCCATTCTTATTCTCTTTAATTACTCTCATAGCAAGAATAATTTTAGTTGATTCCCAGGAGTGAGAGACGAGACATGAGTTCTAATCTAGTTCTTTAAATGACTATACAAAAAAGGTAGTTATGAAGAGGCCAAAATTGTTATTACTACTTTGATAAACAAAAGAAATCTGCAACTTACTCCGCTTTATGTGAGTTTATACTATTATATTTTGTAATAGTATATTTTTTAATTATATTTTGTTGGTAGTACACAGTTGTGAATGGGTTGTAGTCATAAAATAGTTGATAACACGTTATAAACTATTGATAGTAAAACTTTTTTACAAGTTTGTTGTAGTAGTCTATTAGTTTTTTGTAGTGTTTCTTGTTTTGATTATCCATGATTGTAGTAGTGTGGACACCTAGCGTTTGTGGCTAGAGCTAGAATGAGAGGAGCTCTTTGGTGAGAGTCGTCTCGGTTTATATATACATTCGTTTATCATTGATGATATTTGCACTACCCATTGTTGACAACGTGACTTATGTTACGGTTTCAGAGTTTCCAAAGAGTTTCAGAGTTTGGAGTTTCCAAACCTTTCCCGAACCAGTGGTTATGGTGAAAAATACTCCTCTTGTTACGGTTTCAGTTTATGATTTTCTTGTATTGTCCTTACATCTCCAGACATGTTAATCACTGCCCACTTAACATGAAAAGAAAAATAACCACTTGTCACAAGGTGAGTGTGACGTCATCTCCGTACACGTGATGTGCCCCCTTGTGGTGTCCAAAAGGATAGAAAGAGTCCCTTCTTCCCTCGTACCCTGAGAGGGAGGAATGCACTCTGACTGAGGCCTTTCCTCTAGTGAGAGTGTTCCAAAAGGATGAGAAGAGGCCCCTTCTTCCCTCTTACCCTGAGAGGGAGGAACGAACCTCGACTCAAGCTCTTGTCCCGAACCCTCTGGGGAGAAAACACAAGGGGGGATAGGCTCCTCATGGGTTTCAAGCTAGTCCCGACCCCTCTGGGGAGCAAAAAGCCAGGCGTCGTGCATGCCCTCGCAGAAAGGACTTGGCCAACGAGCAAGGCATGGCAAGAAGGGCCATTTGAGAGGTTTAAAAATATAGAGTTAGGCACCCTCACTTCCTCGTATCTAAGAGGAGGGGAGGACACTCAACTCGCTCTTATGAGTGAGCTTAGGGAAAAAAAACTTAAGGAAAACTAGCTGACTCGGACCTCGTATTCTTGTTGAGCAAGGGGCTTCCTGCCTTTTTGTCTTCTCCTCTCATAGGTTAACATAGAGGACCTCCGAGGAGAGGCAGTTCCCCTATCTCTTAGAAGCTGTGAAAACGAACCACCCTTTTTACAAGAGGAAACATTTCCTCTTGTGGGGTGGTTCGTTTGCACAGCTTAACATAGAGGGCGATAGTGAAAAAGGAAGTACCTCTATGAGGTCCGAGTCAGCTAGTTTGCGAGGACTTTTCTTTTGTGGGTTTTTAGGTGAGAAGGGTTGTTTTGAATGCCTTTGCTTACCCTTCTATAAGGTTGATAGGTGAGAAGGATGGTTTTGGAATGTCTTATCTCACCCTTCTTTTCTTATGAGGTTATAAGGTGATAAGGCCTCCTATGGAACCCTTTCCTTACCCTCTTTTGTTATTAGATGTGTTGTGCAAACGATAAAAGGGGTTTTATCCCTTATTCTTATTCTTATTTGATCATATCCTATTCATTATTAATTATTGATAATTAATTGTAGTTCAATGAATACAAGTGTTTGAGAGACATCTATCTTTATTATTCATTTTAGTTACAAGTGTTTAGTTATACTGTTAGTGTGTTAGTGTTTTTGATGATAAAGTTCATATTTTTCTTGGACACTTAATCTTCGACATCCATGAAGTTGTCCTCAGTGGCCCATTCATTATTACTGTCAAAAAAGTCGTCAGGTACATATTCGTCCTCACAATCGGTGTTCGGTTCATTCTCCGATTCCGGTTCCGGTGGATCGTCAGGATTTTCGTCAGATCCTTCCCGTTCTTCTGTGAAACATAACATATATTAGTACACATTTTACGTTTTATTTTTGGTAAACAAAAAGTGTTTTTCTCACCATCGGTTTCCAATCTAGATTTTTTGTTATCCGCTTCCTCATCATCGTCATCTGATATATCGGACACTTGTGGTGCTGGATGTTCTATCATTACACCGTTGACATCTCGTAGACACCATGTCTGTGTCTCTTTGTCACTAGTTTCTGTTGTTGGTGTTTGTATAACTGTTGTTTGTGTTACTGGTGTTTCTTCTACCTGTGGAGTGTCCTCTTGTTTGTGAACATACTCCTTAACGGAGTATAGGAAGTTTTCGTTTTCATTAAAGTATTTGTTGGCTAGTATCTCCACCCATTTCGGGTGTAAGCCACGTTTGTATTTTTCTAGGAAAGGACATGATTTTAGTTTGTCATACATATGAATGCACCGAGCTATTATAGCTCGTTATGATCCCGGTGAGTTGTTCCAGACTTAGGTGTTGGATGTCATCAAGACCGGTGTTGGTCTAAGATACTCGTCTCCGGACATTTTCTTGTGTACAAAAGTGCCCGTCCCCTCAAGAAGGATCTTTAACTGTTTGATCATTGCCGTGTCGAAGTATGGTTCATTCACTACTATAAGTCTTATGTTAAGGCAGTCTTGCCATATGAATGCGTAGTGCGTACCCTGCTGTCCCTTGTTGAACAGTCCCGTAAAAAAAAGGAGGCTTTTTCTAGAGACTGATGAGCGATGAATGTTTTTCCTGAGTTTGGCTCTCCGTTTAAGTTGAGTGTGTTTCGTTTCTTGTGTGTCCTGTCCATGAATTCTACAACGTGTTTAGTGAACCGTTTAGTGTTTATTTTTTGGAACTTGCACCATTTCTCCATGATGTGAGCACTGAGTTCTGGTGCCAAGCATTCTCCTTTTAAGTCTGTGTATTCGTGTATTAGTGTTAGGAGTGGTCTATCAAGACAAGATTGTTTCTCCAGTTCAAGTGCCTTTTTAAAGTTGACACTGAATGTGCGTTTTGTGAACACATCCAAGAAGTCGTCACTTTTGTGGAGGCTCATGAGTTGTGACTCGGACTGAGCCCGCGTTTGCCTCATTAGTTTCATGAGTGTCATGATGTCCTCTGCCGTGTTCGAAAGCTGTCTCTTTGCCTTTTGTTCTTTTTTTTTTTGTTTTAGACTGTTTATTAGTTCAGGAGTAACTTTTTGCAACTTGTTGCCAAGGTCTGTATCACCGGAAAGGTTTTTCATTATTATGGTTCTAGGAGGGAGTTGCATGTATGCTAAGAAGTTTACCGGAGCTATGCAACGTTCGGATTTGAAGAATGAGCACATTTTTTTATGTCAAGGAATGTCCTGTCGTTGTCGAAACGTGATGATTTGCCCATTTCTAAGAGACCATGATAGTGGAGTACGTTGTACTCACACGTTGGGTCGTTTTCTACTGGGTGTTCCGCGAGGATGACTTTGCGTTTTTTTAAGAGTGATTTTAAGCCATCATTATCGTCTAGGCGTAAGTTAGAGAAACGGCCGAAGACGAATATTCGGTAGTGGTATTTTTCGATGTCTAGTGTAGATTTTGTTTCTTTAGATGTAGAAGGATTCATTTTGTGATACACTAAAAGGAAAAAAAAATCGATTTTTTTTTAGGTAGGTCATTTTAGTAGTTTAGTATTTTAAGTTAAGATGGTTGAAAGTATGCTTACCAAGGGATACTGTCTCCTGTGAGCTCGGGGTTGAGAGTGAAGGGATCAAGTTGAGTCCCTTTTTATACTACCTCAGTGCGGAAGTAGTTAGTTTTATAACAATTTTGATAGTCAAGTGTTCATTGTTCTATTGTGTCCTTGTCATGATATTTTATTTGTGTGACAGTGGAGTGTTCCAAAAGGTGGAGAAGAGGCCCCTTCTTCCCTCTTACCCTGAGAGGGAGGAACGAACCTCGACTCAAGCTCTTGTCCCGAACCCTCTGGGGAGCAAACACAAGGGGGGATAGGCCCCCCATGGGTTTCAGTTTTTTTTAAATCAGGAAAAAACACAAATACACAAAATTATTGTAATAACCTGGGACCTCTTGGTACATGTAGGAGACCAAATAAGTGCACTATCACGTTGGTGTATGGCAGTAATAAAGTGAAAATACCAGATTGCAAAAATCAACAACAATATTTATTATTATTCACTATTATTACTAATTAAATACAAATATAAAAGCCGAATAGTAGTATAGTACTTAGTACGCATTGGAGATACATTTTATTTCGTTCTGGGGGTCAGCTTGCTTCTCTTTACTTCGTCTGTACTCAGGACAGGAGTGTGTGTGTATGTTCTATTACCTAATCTCCCCTTTTTTATATATAGGGGTTAAGTTTCTAGATGTTCTCCAGACTTCCTTTAATTGGAATATTTACTTAACTTTGAGATACTGTAAAATCACGAAAGTTCCCACAAGTGTGCTTTGTAATATGCAAGGGTTTATCTTTAACACTCGTAAATATTTAACAGGGTTCTCATAGCTTCCTCGTTCAAACTAATTTATGTGTTATTTTAAAATTTATAATTGAAACTGTGACGATAGCGTCTTCACATTACAAATCTATCGACAAAACAAATACCGGATAGATCTTCTCTCCTGAAACATCATTTCATCAAACATCCTCTTCTTAAAAATCTTCTCTCTTATGAAACATCATTTCAAAAATACTAAATTAAATTCGCATACTTTTCAGTTTTGAAAATGAAAATCAACGCACTCGATTCACATTGAAGTAAGGGAATCACGATTTTTTTTTTACGAAAAACCTGCAATTAAAGTGACTTTTTTTGCAAACGAATTGTAACACGCAGAATATTTTTGTATGTGAATGGAGCATTTGTTCAAACAATATGAAATTATACTTTCATTGGTAAATAATATTCTCGCAATAGCATTGTCTGATAAGTTCATTTTAACACGTAAAAGATTAGCATTCTCTCTCGAGCTCTCAAACTAGTACTGCGCATGAACAAACCTCCCTATAGTACCATACAAATCTAAAGCAACTCCTTCTTAATGATCACAAGCATGTCCAACTAATACCCCCGGGCTGATTATTTGTCCATTCACAATCTATACTAAGTCACGTGCTCATTACGGCTTATCCAATCAGAGGCTCTGCCCGTCTTGATCCTAGTCGTTAGTCTAATCTTGACCTGTGGCCAACCAATTAGGAGAACTGTTTGCGTGATTTTGAATAGAAAAGAGTGATAAGAAAACTAGTTAACTTCACTTGTTGAATAGGTTTTATGTATTTGTTAGATTAAATTTTATAAAAGTCGATAAAAGTTGAAAAGGATATACTGCATAAAAAATTTCGTAGTGTAATGGTTTTAGTACATTTTTATTGGTTAAAATTTAAACTAAAAAAAAACTGGGGGGACCTAAGAACTTGTTGGAAAAAAAGTTAGTACTTTGTGATTTAAAAGAGTACTTGATGAATTTTATAACCGAAATATGTAGTATAAAACCAAACATATTGGTAGTATTCTTTATAGAGGTGTTTTATTGACTGTTGTTTTAAATCAATTTGTCCGTATGAATTCAGTGAAAATTGGGTATTTGACTTGTAACTATACTATGTAAATAACACTTTGTATTAATAAACCAGAGAGTATTTAAATAATCATAATTTGACTTTTTTTATTCTAGAATTTTTGAATTTTTCATTTTAAATAACAAATCTACTACCCTAAAAAGAATCTTATAGCTTTATAATGGTAGTATTCAAATCAAACAGAAAATTACATTTTAATACTCTAAATATCTTTAGAACATTTTTAAATGTTTTATGTTCCATTGCATTTAAAAAACAGCAAAGTTTTAAATAAATTGAAAAAATACATTTAAAAAAGAAACATGGCTTGATTTCTATGGTACTTTATAAAATAGTGGTGCAATTAAAATATTTTAAGAAAAATTAAAGGTTTGTAAAACATTCTTTTAAATATATCCACACCTACTATGTACATTTTTCTATTGGAAAAAAATACACCCTATGAAAAAAAACATAGATTTTATTAAGATAATCGTAAAAAAAATACCCTATTCTCCATCCCAGTTTCTAAATCATGTCTAACATAGTTTGACCAAAAGATTAGTTTTTTAGGTACCCTCGTTTCAATTTTTTGATACTACATGGTACATTTTTTGTCACGAGTCCAACACATTCTTGGAAATATGCATTTCTTTGTTTTCTCTCCATTGTTCTAAGAGAAAGTTTTATGGGCGTGAAAATAATTGAGTTCTTGACGAGGAAATTATGTTCTTGTTCCTTGACATTTGCTTCTCACGTGGGAAGGATTAAAAGATTTCTCAAGAAAAAGGAATTTTTTTCTTCTGTTTCAAACAAGATTGAATCTTAAAAGAAACTCAAATTCTCTGACACACACGTCTGATTTTTTTTTGTTTATTTTTATAGCCTTAAAATTAATATTTTAAGCAAATGTTTATGTATATAGTTCAAATATATATCATCATCAAAAAAGATTTTAGTTAGTATTATTAAAATAATATACATTTTAACGTATTGATAAATTTACTGTAATCTTTTATTAATGTAGGTATTTCAAAATATTTCTTATTTGTATTTATTCAAGCGACAACTCAGTTCACGATAACTTAACTTTGGAGAAAAGGTACGCGCTAAAGATAACTCAGAAGTTTTTCAAAATATAGAAATTACATTTACCTTATGTAATAAAGATGAGTTCATCGGGCTGTTAATCCATATTCCAGACTAAAAAAGATGTTCAAATTGTTTTTAACATTTTTTTTAGTCTGGAACACGGACTTAACAGCCTGATGAATTCATCTTTATTACATACAGACGCCGCGCCGGCCGTGTAAGTCTACATAATTTTACATTTTATATTTACCTTTGTTTCCCATTTTCAAGACAAGGATTCTTTTTCATACTTCTTACAAATTGTATTGTTTTTATTTACCCAAATTTAATATATTTATTATATTTTATATATTAATATCCAGATTTAAAATATTTCTATTAATGTTTTATAGAAAATTCTCTATACTTTATCTCTTAATAATTTTATATTCATTGAACATCTTATATCTTTATAAAAATATTAAAGATGACTCTTTAAATACTTTCTTCGAATCCCACTATAGGCAGAGATATTTTTAACTCCTCTGAGAGAGTATTTCACTCCTTGAAAATCGGAATTACTCTTTAAAAAACTAGCTAGGAGTATTTTCACTCTTTGAATTTTCACAAAGGTTTAGCTTAAACCTTCAGCCACGGAATCTTAATTATCATACTTTTTAATTGTGTTTTCATTCAGCCATAGTATATTTTTTTCATTTATTGTTCTGATGGTTAGGGAGTTTGATTGAGTGAAACCCAAAATAGCATCTTAATATATTTTTCAATTTCATTTTGTCCATTAAAAAGTAAACGTTTTCAATAGACATTTTGTCTCTGTATAATGTAGTTTATGCTATTTCCGTATTTCACTCCTCATAATTGAATTTCACTCCTCCTAAAAAAGTCAAGGAGTAGTTTTACTCCTCCAAAAAAAATCTCAGGAATAACACTGACTATAGGTTTACATTATTGCCTATTCTTGAGAAATACCTTTACTTTACTTATAAGATTAGAACATATTCAGATATTGTTTTTAAACTTGAAATTATCATTGACCTCAGTCCAAAATGGCTGTCTAGAGAGCGAAGCCTTTCATAACCAATGAACACATAGGAAGTAGAGATTGAATTTTCGAATTCATAGCAGCACCCCATTCAATTTCTGAAACATATTCCCCACAAGTGTCTCGTGACTCACATATTCTACGACAAGAGTTCGACGACCCCCAGATTCGAACGTTTTCACCCATTCACCGCCATCAGTAGAACAAAAGGAAATTCTGTATTCCATTATGCGACAGACTGATTTCGAACGTGCCAAACGATGGATCGAGAATAGGGCGGAAGCGATCCGAATTGAAATGTTTTTTTGTCTTTTCTCCAGGGTGAAACACGTGTGTTCAAAAATACCCGGGAATGGAGTAGGAAGCGACTCGGTAACGTTCTCTTTCTCTCTCGATTATAGCTAGAAAGAGATGGAATGATGAATCGATGTAGTATCGATTTAATGTGGGTTTTTATAATGGAAAGAAATCGAATTCCTCTCACTTGAATTCCTAATATCTTGAGTAAAGAGAATATGAGATGAATCTGAGGGAGTGAATCGATTTTAGATGTAAACGATTCTTTAATGGTCTTACACAAGGTTGCTCAAAAAGGAGGATTGTTTTCTGTAATGTCCCTAGTTTGGTATCCGAAGTTTGAATGGATGGAATGTTGTATTCTTACAAGTTTACTTTGAGATTTGGCCAGTATAAACTTCTTACTTACTTACTCTATCCTCTATATTAGTTTAGTTTAATGAAATTTACGTTTTTGAGGTTCTAAGCTTTGAGAATGGCTGAGCTTTAAGCTGCTTGTAGTACATTTATTATAACATATTTTGTTGACAATTATTTAAATTTTTAAATAACTTTCAAAAAATACAGAAGAACATATGAAGAAAAGACAAATATAATTATACATATGTATTTTAAAAGAAGAAAGATATTCTTTCAGAAAAAAAGATATTTTGACACTTTTATTTATTAAAACAAAGATTTCCCGTAACACTTTTTACTAAAATACTAAATATAAAATTAATTTAAATAAAAATGTGTCAAACAATTCACAATATTAATTTCAAATATGAAACCCCTTACACTTATTGCATTTAAGAATTAAATGCAAGTTAGTCCTTAACCATAAAAAGGTATACCATAGCATCAACCTTAGGAACAATCCGTTACTTAAAAGTTTACAGGAACTATTGTATAGAACAAGGGTCGGCAACTGGAGGACCTCGTAAGGCTATTTCCTGGACCACCAAAACATTTTGAAAATCATTCTAATATGTATTCGTACACAATTAAAATTGGTTTGACCCGCTTTTTAATGGTCAAATTTTAAAAAAAATGTCCTGGGGAAAACCCTTAGCCCACCCTTTTTTAAATAAAGCTCTTAATAATAACATTTACGTAGGTACTGAAGAAAAAAAAATTTATGATTTTGAGTCTTAAAATTTAGGGGAAGTGCTGAAATATTAGTATACTATGTATTAGTATCTTTCTAGTCAATAAATCAAGGTTTTGCAAATTTGTTTCGGGGAGGAATACAAAATTCCCTGCTCATCACCCTCAACATTTTCTTGTTGTCGGTCGGCCATTCCTTTGAGCGATAGCCTTATCAATGTTTTCTAAAATATTTCATGAGTAACTTGATTTTTATACAGAGTTGTTGCGATTCGAAACGGATTTAATAGCAATTAACAACAGGGTTTTTTTTAATTTAACAATTTAATTAAGCAGGTAATGTAAAAAATTACATCTTTGTAAAAGAAAATATGTATCTGAAGCTATAAGAATTCAAAGTAGTAATAAGTATACCTATTTTTTCTCCGAACCTCGATAAAAATTTTCTAAATTATTTGGATCCCAAGCAAAATTACTTGCCTGGTATAGTAGAATCTCCGCGAAACCTCTGTAACCTCTGTTCTGTAAAACCACTTTTGCCACAATGAGCGTTCTGTTGCAGTGAAGCTAAGAAAGGGAAGGGGGAAATCGAGGTCAAACTTGTTGAGCGGCGTACGTATTATCCTCTCGGGGCGATGGGACATGATCCCGCACAAACGCAATCCTGAGAAGTGCTTTTGCTACAAATCAGAGTTGTGTACTGAAAGAAATCCTCCTTATTGGGCGGTATGGATAGCTTGGATTAGGTCGAGTATTATGGTGGGGTTGCTTTGGATCAATACTATTGTAAAGAAAGAAGGTTTCGTCGACCGTTTAGCTTTAAACTAGGGATAAAACTGAATCGATTTTCTTATAATCAGGTTTTGAATTGTAATTAAACTTGCATTTATTCAAAATCAATTTTTATTTATGTTTTTTTATTCAATTCTAAATCTCAAAAGAAATTAGCATATAGTATGTGAATTAATTATTAAAATGCACTCGATAATACGAAATTTAATTTTTTTAAACGGTAAGAAAGATCCTCCTTTCTTTGAAATTTTACGTCATTAAAGCGGTTTTCTTTTAAGAATCTTAAAGTCTCTACAATTGCATTCAGGGTAATAAAAAAAGCATACAGTAAGTTAAGTACATTTTATTTATTGCACATGCACACGGATAAAATGTATTGAAAATGACAGTGGTAAATTATTTTTAGCCACTTCGGAAATCATTCATTCCATTACAACAGTCAGGTGTTTGAATAGTTCCTATAAATTCTTACTTAATGATACTGCATTCCAATAAGGATATCTGTTGTTTTAATTTTTCTCTGATGTGTTTTTATCGTATATCAGTTAACTTTCTGCTACCTTTAGTGAAGTAAAATCAATACAGTTTAACACCCATTTTTACATTAAATATGACTTAAAAAGAATTCTAAGCCGGTATATTTCATTTTCCTGAAAGCAATTTAATTGCTGGTTTGAATAACAAGAATCTTAATTAAAAAGGGGACTTTTTTTCAAATCCAAGAAATAAAAAAGGTATCAAAATAAATATCACAAGTTTTTAATTAAGTTGTATCATTAGAATATAATTAGTGATGAAGAAAAGATCTAGAATAGCTGTAACCATTTTCCGAGATTCCGTCGAGATTTTTCATTAAAAATTTTGGTTGCTATGATAACTTTTCTGAAGACTTACTTTTTTTTGTCATGTTCACTTCTCTTTTAATTAATTTTTCGGAAAAACTGTGCTTATATTTTATGATAAAAATAAAATTAAATTCCTTTTACTAACCACAATAACCAAATACTTATTGAATTAAGGAAAGGTTAAAATTTCCGAGATAATCTGATCATAATTAATAGACTTTTTTACAGCTACGTAGCTTTATATTGTTAAAATATCAAACTCATGTACTACTACGTTGATTACAAGTCCCCTCTTAAATGTATCTTGAACCTTTATCACAAAAGATAAAAAGCAAGCATTTGAGAACATTTTTTACAAAAACGATAAGGCAACGGGATCTTCAGTTAGTTTCTATCAGGTAAATTCGACGAAAATAGTTGATAACCACTTTCGTTCAATCCCTACTACTTTCTGCTTCAGTGTACAGGTATCTCTAAAATATGAGAAAAATATTTTTTGAAGCTCCTTGTTAAGTCAAAGTTCTTCTGATTTTTTAAAATAGAAGCTAAGTTTCTTTCGTTATTTGTTTTAAAAACTTAAATAAAACTATGTAGATAAAGATAGTAATATGATAAGTTCATGTAAACTTTATAGCTTGATTAAATTATTTTAGATTATCTTGTTTTTCTAATTTTGCATTGGTTGCTTCGCGACTTACAAAATTTTTCTTCCTATTTCTTGATTTACAACTGTAGTTCTATAGTTCTTTTTTCAAACGAAATTAAGTTATCTCAAATAAAGCGCTGGGATTTAAAATTTTCTATGAGCAACAAGATCATAATTGGAACTTATGCCCACATTTAGTAAGATATAGAAACCAATACACAGAAAATCATACGGAGATTTAATAAACTATATTGCTATGGATTTTTACTTTTGTGAAAAACTTAATTTATTTCATTCATTGAAAGATTGTACTTTGTTTCAAGGTTGTTTTTAACGATATTGTGTTTAATGGTTATGGTCTTTAGGGGTTTTATGAAGATATTATCTCCGAGATATTTTCGCATTTAGCAATAGAAAAGTTATGACATTAATCATTGATAAAAATGATAATAAAAGCTACGATTGTAGGTGCACTTTAAGGCCGGGCGCGCACGAGTGACTAAAGTCACGGCGACCAGGATTACTAGTATCAAAAATATCATTAGAAAACAATAGAGCATTTTCAATCACATGACTTTACCTAACAACGGCCTTAGCAACGTTGTTTTTATCCTCCAGTGATGTCATGTGCGAATGCTGCTATTGGATACTTCTATGTCCCGCCCCTAACAACAGCCTTAGTAACGTTGTTTTTGTCTTTGTCACCGTGACAAAAGTCGCCCGTGCGCGCTCGCCCTAAGGAATTAAAAGTGTTTTTAAGATAGAAAAATAATGATCTAAGTATACAAGTTTTCCGTAAAATACTAGATTAATCAGAAATAGCTAAAATATTGTCGTCTTCGACCGGTAAACTAGTTTTCCGACATTTTTGTAAAGGAAATAACGTTTCCTCAGTTTTCCGTGTTTTCTTCGGGAAATAAGCTTTACAAAAATTTACCCATTTCCCAGTAAATTTGACTTTTTAAATACCCAATACCTTTGAGAAAGTGACGAAAGAATGAGTGGTAGAATTGTGGTTCCAAAACTGAACTTTGCAAAGCTACCCTAAATTTCAATCTTCCAGACCATTAAGCCACTTCCATTTCTCTCCGGAAATTTTCATTCCTCCGAGAAATCCCGTAGCTCCCGGAAAAAGCACGCTAGCAAACAGGATTAGTGGAGCGCGCGAGTATTCGGGAGATGCCCCTGCTTTTAAGGTATCGATCGACATCAAAAATTCATCGTCTGCTACATGCTTCCAGGAACACGTGCTCTTCGGTATTGTCATCGATTGAAAAGAGTTCCCAGACGATAATTATTGCCCTTTCTCGTTATTCATTAGTCTATTAACTTGTTTGGAATGTAAACAATGCAATTTATTATTTGATTGTGAAACGTCTGAATCGTATTTCGCTCTGTACATAAGCAGCTTCGTAGAGACTAGTTTTTCATAGAGATACAGTAATAGCTCAATTTGCGTGAATTCGAAGGTACGATTTTCAGAATTTCCCAAAAAGCTATGAATGTCTAAAAACAAAATGTCAATATTTTGTCACTGGTAAAACTCGGGAAAAATAAGTACCAGCCGCTGGTATTAGCATGTTGATTATATAAATTGTCTACCTTACTAGACATATACAAATAATAATAGATATAACAATTAAATTTGGAAATTAGGGATGACAAAGCCATGTATTTATTTAGAAGTAAGCTGATTACTACTTATAAAAGAGGTATGTAGAGAAAGACAGCGAAGAATATGATTTTATGATCTCTAGATTAGAAAATGAAATGATGTTACAAACTTGACAAAAGTCTTCGATTCAAAGGGTGAAAGGGTTAAGAATTTTTAAAAACAAGATTTCAACGTAGATCATGTTCAAATATAAAGCATGGATTATAAAAAAATACTAAAAAAGTCTTTAAAAAATTTTTTACGAGCTACAAAATAGAAATATTTGACCTGAGAGATTACTTAGAAGTTTTGATGTAATTTTCGTCAAATACCTTTAATTCTATCATTTGCAGAACTTAAAAATATTGATTAAAAACACGAAATTTCTATGTGTTTAGGCAATTATTATAATTCATTTAATTCATTAATTAGGTACTTCACCACGCACATAAAATGTCTCTTTACGATATATAATTGATTAAAAATAATGTTTGTATTTATCAATAACACAAGAAGACTTGAATTCTCAAATTCAGTTATCAAGTTAATCTATTGATTGAAGGAGCATGAGCCAGTCTTGCAACAAAACATGTTAAACAAGGCTATCAAGTAAATAGTTTTATCTAATCACTTGGAAATCAGAATATCTTTTATTCTAATTTTTGGGTGTGGAATATTTGCAGTTTAATTATGCTTGACCCGACGTTCCTATCTTAAAGTCATTATGATAATAATGATGATGAAAGGCAGCAAAAAGAGAATCTTTGTAACAATGGAGAAAAGTATGATTACCTATAACATTGCAGAAAAATTATACTTCAGTCTTCATACTATTATGAAAACTAGCTGAATGTTATACGATTTCATTAACTCATCCACGTGTGGTATAAAAAGTGCATGTAAGTTTTATTTTTATTTATTTATTTTTTGTCATTGTTTGAAAACGATTAAAAAATAACAGTATTATATGGAACATATTTCTCATAAACCATAACGTCTTTTATTGATATATTTCTTCACGTGTAGTATTAACTAACCCAATGGATTCATAATAGACTGACGAATTTAAGCCCTATATGTTACTATACTTTGTGCTATATTAATAACCTAATAATACTACACATATTATTTGCTTTGTTTTTTCATTTTAAAAATCCCTATATCATAAGACGCATACCCTAAAAAATTTATTTTACTCAGATGTATGCAAGCCATGTAGAATCTGTCACTTATACTTATTGGAATTAAATTAGCTCAAACTAGAAACCCAATGTATAAAATTTCTACAAAAAACCTTCAGAAATCCTCCCCTTCAGTGGTTTTAAAATCTTTTCAAAGAGTACATTCCTCAGTAAAACTTCTAAAGAACTGAATCTTCTCTAATGTTATAGATATTTACTTGAATAAACTTATACTTTCTTGATCTTTAAACGAATGGAAATCCGGACCAAAGTAAAAGGAAGTACATTAGTCTCAAAGCATTAAAGTTTGGGGGGATGATACTTTTTTTACTCCACAAAAACATCAGTTCAGAATAGTTAACGTTTAAAATGTTTGTTATGTAGTTTTATTTTACCTGAACTTTTTTTTGTATCTTGGATAGAGTCTAAAACTCCAAAATTAAACAAGTTATATTTATAACATCAATCAATAATTGTAACCTAAAAAAAATTAAATTGTGTAATATATCTTGCTTATTATCTTTCTCTATACTACTAATAATTTTTTATCCAATCATTTTTTTTTTCGAATTTTTGCAAAGCATGTAAGTGATTCGAAACGAAAGTATTTTTTAAAAATTTTTTTACCAAAATTTTGACACAAGGACATCATCAAACTAAAATCAACTACGGTTCATTAATAAACTAAAACGATAATGCAGACTTAAAATTAGCTGTTTACTCAAAATGCTGGTAGATTTTACTTATTTTAGTTAATAAAATGTTTATTTATGTTTGAAAAGTAGATAGAAAACAATGAATTCCTACCTCAAAACCAGTAGGTAATAATCAGTTTTAATAACCAGCACAAAAATTAGGTAATAATCAGTAGGTAATAACCAGCACAAAATACCTCGCCTTTAGTTGTTTAAAAGTCTAAAAATAAAAAAAAACTTTGTACAAAATCTTTACTTTTAGCAAAAATATAGCATTCATTAAATCTTCTAGTAATCAGTTTGTCAATAAACAAAGAATGTATAGGAAAAAACTACCTTAACAACTTTTACATCAAATTGGAAAGAAATATAATTTATGAATAAGGTAGTAAATATAAAAAAACTAACTTTTATATTAACTTTTCTTTTATCAAGTCTTCTATTCTTATTTCCGAAAATAATTGGTTTTTAAATTATTTTCCTGAGCTCGAACCTAAGCTATTGATGCTCTTTTATAAATCCACTTCAGTTTTTAAATTTATTTTCACATTTATTTTCTAAAACTTAAAGCAAAAGTATAAATTTAAATTTGTAAAAAAAAAATTTCAACTCCTCTTTAGAATATGATTCGCGTGTATATTTTAGGCCAATACGTTTACTTTAATTTTATTGTTAAGTTTGAAATAGAAATTTATTTATTTATCGTAATATATACCGTCAGAGATTTTTCTTATTGAAGGTAATTATTATTTACACAAATTCAATAGTGAATTGCCATGACATTTCTCTAGAACTGGGAAGTTTATCAATGTGGATGCAGTAACCCTTTTTTAAAGATTAAAAACATATTAAATATATTTGTCGCATTAAAATAACAAAAAAGTAAAAGAATAGATGTTACGGTCACATTCGGTCACATTATTAATAAACAATGCTTTATTTTTTCTGTAAATATTGTATAGGTAATTGTTACTCTCCCACCTATCGGGTCGCTTAAGGATACATGCACCAAAGTAGTATTTCCCCCTAAATTTTATAAACCAATAATTTGAAGAAAAGGTAGACACAGTCGGGTTTTTTTATAAACCGTTAAATCTTAGAACTAAAATTAATAGTGTTGTCTTAAGCCTAATAAAACAACCATGATACGATAAAAGGAAATTTAAGGGTAAACTTTAAAACGCTGTCCTTTTTTGCCACTAAAAATTCAAATGTTTAAGTGGGGTGTTCTTTTAGTACCAATGCCTACTAAAAAAAAAGAACGCGGTAAGAGCATGACAAACATCCAATCTGTGTGCCAAAACAATTCCCTGTAATAGATTTGACCTAGACGCACAAAATAGAAAAAAAAAACACAAAAGGTTTGAATGACCACTTCCGCCCAGACCCCCTCCGTGAGGAATGGAAACCGTTTCAGGTGGTCATTTCCGGTCAAAGAACTTCTGGCGAAACCGTGTTATATACGGAAAACTGAAAATATCCCTCTCTGTGTGACGTCACAGCTCCCTTATAAGAGCTGATAATTTAGAGGCGGTCCTCAGATGTATTGTGGCTACGAGTTGGGTTGAGTGAGCTCACAGCTGCTGCGGTCTCTATAGGATTTACTGTCATAAACGACTTGGAGAGTGTTTCTAAGCTGTTCTCTCTTTTTTTTTTCTTCTCGGTGGAAGTGTTAAGTAAGTGGCATTTAGTTGTTTCTGTTCTGAAGTCGTTGAACTCTTGTTCAAGTTTTTTTTGTTGTTGTTTTAGCAAATTGTATTACATTAACGTGAATTTATATAAAAATGGTATGTTCTTCCAGTTAAACAGTATTTGTTTTTTGATGGTGATTTTAGTTTGAGTCTTAGAAAATTATATTTTAGTTTGTTTTTTGCAAAAATTTATTGTATACAAATTTTGCATAAAATAACAATTTATTTACTCCCTTTAAATCGTTGAAAATGCGTGGAAAAAAGTCGCATAACTTTTTTCAGCATTAAATCTTCAAGCTTATTTTTCTTCTGAAAACAAATATAAAACTGCTACCCACGGTATTTCTCAAATTAACTTTTCCTAAATAAAATTTAGCTTCGGTTTGATTTTTATTTTACACTTACCATACAATAATTGAATACACCGAATAGGAGCTAAGAAACACTGGAACAAATCCAGATAAAAACATCACACATGGGAACGAAATGGAATTAAAAGCTTGTTTGTATAATTAGGAGAATCGAATATACTTTTGAGACAAAAAAACACACCGTTTCTCTAATGAATGCATTAAGAACTTTGAATAAATATGTTATTTTTCAATTTTAACTCTAAAAAACTCTCCAACCTCTGATAGTCCGCTTAAAAAAACAGTACGACCAAAGTAGCTAGGACACATTATTTTATTCCCATGCATGTTTATTAGACCTGTTACATATCCATCGGTGTTTCTTAATTAGGAGATGATATTAATTAAGCTCTTTCCGGGAGTAATCCGTTCGTATCAGTGAAGAATTTGAGTAATAGATTTTCTGTTGGGGCCTTGTCTTTCTTCCTTAAAGGGGCATAAAGAAAGTAAATGTTGGTGTGGAGACACACTTAATTAATGTCAACAAGGAAACATAAATCAATAAGCTTCGAAAGTACGAAACAAACTAATTAAGACTGATATCGTATTTCTTTGATGAATAGATCTTGGCAGAAAAACATGTAACAAGCCTACGAACTTTTTTTTTAACAAGTTATATGTAAGAACTTATTTTTGTTATTTTGACCTCTCCGACCTGTATCTTAGTTGTTTACTAAACGTTGAATTTGGTTCCATCATTGACTTAACAGTTAATATTTTTTTTTTTTTATTTCAACTCTATAAATTTGGTTTTTGCACTTTACAACCTTTTTTTGCTTATTTTTAAAGTTTAAGTATATTTTATAATTTTCTCAGTGTATGTCTCTTGGACACCAAACAAAAAATTTAAAAGACCTATCTAATAGATAAACTACGTAAAAATTGAGAATTTAACATAAATACTTTCTTTATAATTTTCTATAATTCAACTACTTCTATTCTCTATTAATTTCTAATGCATCCTACTTCTGTCTATTACATCAAAGATAAAAAAAATAGTTATAGATATTATTAAAAAACAATCATAGTAAAGACAGTTCTTTTAAAAATTGGCATTGGAAGAGGGAGTCTATCCTGCTTTTTTTAATTGTTGTTTTTTAAAATGTTGAAGAAAAATTTTAATCTCTTCATTCTATAGTTAATATTTTGACAAATCACTGTATCTTTCAACTGAAAAGTACTATGGTTTGATATTCTTAGGGTCTTCTCTAATACTTTAGCAATGAACCTAAAATAAAAATAATCCTTGTAACTAAAAAGACAAAAATTAAAACCTACTGTCAATGAGAAAAAAGTAGTAGATTGGTTGTACAACATGCCTCAGAACTATTTTAGCTGAAAATTCTAGACTAACGACAGTATCAAAACTTATCAGAATTAAAAGAACTAATAGCTGTTAATTTCATGACTACTATTTTTACATCTCTATTTAATTCAAATTACATTAAAGCAAAGTGTTCAGATACACTTTTTCTATGTAGCTTAGCGCTTCCTTTATAAAACAAAACTTTATATAACATAAAAGAACGAACAGTAGGTACTTAAAATTTAAGAAATTAAAATATTAGCTTTATTATAATAAATAAAGGCAAAATTTTGAGAAGCATACAAATTATCATTATCTTTACAATTTTTTCATTTCATTTTATGGTTAAAGCTTTTTTACATCTGAAATATAAAAATCAGTTGAAATATAGATACTTCTTGAAGTTTTTCTTTTATTAGATAACGTAAACATTTTCCAGAATCCCATAAAATTTAGACACCACCCACGTTTCACCATCTTGGAAATTCACTCCCGAGTGAAATATATTTCGAAACAAGTATTGGAACGCATAGAAAAAGGTTAGCTGAAAATTACTCCGCTGTCTGGTAGAGAATGAAAAGGATTCCCATTTCCGACGAGCAGTGCAAACCAATTTCGGAAAAAAAAAGGTTTCATTTTCTACAAGCACCGAAATCCATACTGTCACAAGCTTCATTCACCGAAAAAAAAAAGCAAAAAGGTAATGAAACAAATACTTTCCTATCATCCTAACAACAGGGGAGCAGTTATTTAGAGTTCCAGAGTTTGTTTATTTGTTTTCTACATAAAAGAACGAAGTGTACGAAAAAAATTGTTGGCGCTCTTTTCAGTCATGTTAGAATAATGATAACAGTCGCCATTTTGTTCTGATAAGGTTAGGCCCGTCGTCTAATAATATTTCTCGCTGTTGAGATCGAAAAATTTGATCTGAATATATTCGTTCTTTTTCGTTGTCGATTTTGGCATGTAGCGAAATGAGATGGGACAACATTTGTTTGCTGAGCTTGATATTTTTATTTCTAATTTTTCCTTTTCCGGATTCCAAACTGTTTCTTCCAGAATATGAAACGGGATTACATAAAATTAGTTTGAAAGAGGATGAAAATGCATTTTCCGATCTGAAGACAGGATGGAATGAAATGGTGCGCTGTTTATGAATAAGATATGAATTAACATTTAGATAACTTTGCTCTTTTTAGGTTGCTTGTATATAATGATATTTTAGTCTAGACGGGTTTTTCTCCTTGATTTCTACACGTGAATCTTAACAATTGTATTTCTCTATTTCTCATTACATCTTTTACAATAGAAGATTATTGTAACTATACCTATACGTATACACTAGAATACATCATGCTACTTTTTTTACTTTAAGTGTACCAATATAAACATTTTTGCAGCTGGTTTCTCCATGCAACATATATGTACTTATCCCTATGTTCTATCTACTTTATCTTTTCTCTGAAGTAAAATAAGACTTTTAGCTACTTTTCCGATTGAATTACTGTAAAAAAATCAACAAGCTGATTTTGAGAAAAATGTTATGAAACTGGGGAACGTTAAACTGGCTAAACGTTGTTAGAGAATGCATTGACTTCATATGAAGAGTCATTGCTTCACTTGTAATAACTTAGATCCAAACCACTTTACATTGGGATTTTCTCAATCCCATCAAACCCCTCTCATACAGAAACGCAGTCCTGTATTACTACATACCCCTTAGTCTAGCGTAAACAATACCTGACCTTTCAGTGTATGATCCCGACAGATTAACATAAACCAAGTCAGCAGTCCTCTTTGCCCCGGGGCCCATTATTCGCCGCACAATTTGCCCTTCCAGCCGCAGGGTGTAAACATCTCAACTCCACCGTCTCCATGGCGACGATCACGGTATCCGGAGTGGATTCCGGGGAGCCCCCGGGCCTCGTTACCGGAGTTGCTCTTTTTTTTTTGCCCTCCCCCCCCTTTTCAATTAAAGAAAAGGTAATTGGGGAAAGATGGGGTTTTGTGAGACTGGAGTTGATCAAAGTAATTGGGCAGCGAGGTTTTGTGATGGGAGATTCCTCAGTCAGCAATTACTGCTGGTTCCCAATGATTCGGAGTTGTATCAAAAGGATACCTAAAAAGAGACATAAGAGGAATCATAGATAGTTGGCTTCTGAAGGATTGTGTGGAAGAGAAAGAAAATAACCCTAATATTTGGTAGTTGAAGACTATATTGAAAAAATACTTTTGAGGGTATTGGGAAGTTCTTTGATAAATTAAGAATCTTTATTATGTGATTTAATGTCACTCAATATCTACTGACGCCTTTCAGAAACAAAACTTTTAGAGAGTAAGTTTGAATTAGTGTAAAGCTAGTAGTATTTAGAAAAATAAAAGGGAAAAGCATGAAATAAATTACTAAATTGGAAAGAAATCGTAACATCAGAATGGAAATTTTTTTTCTAGAGAAGTGAAAGGTAAAACAGTTTCGCGGCAAACTGTTTTCTTGTACAATATGCGATGTAATAAATAGAAATTTTGTACATGTTACCAAGAAAATTTACCCGCCTATGAATTAATACGACTAAATCAGCATAGCATTCATAAAGTATTTTAACGACTATTATTAATTTTTAAGTAAACATTTCAATTGGTAAAACTATTTAGTTAGGAATAACTGATTACAAAATTGTAATTATTAGAAATTTGTTGTTGTCCAATTAAAGCTTAATTGCTGGTTTAGTTATTCTTTTTAGTTTATAAATTTTAATAAAAAAAATAGGTTTTAGAAAGATAAGTTTCAAAATTTTCTTTAAATGTTTAAAGATAGTTTAAAACGAATGCTTTTTTTAAGTAAAAAAATTATTTAAATAGAAGCCTTAACATATTTTCAGTTAGTTTTACTGTTATCTGAAGTTTTTACTTCATCCAATTAACTTAAATTCATGTTGCCTTCATAATGTCTTTAGCACTAATGACAAAGAATTAAATTCTACACGAACAAAAAGCAAAACGTCAACTTAAATTCTTAGGTTTTTTACTTAATTTTAAAAGGTTTTAAACTGATAGTCTTAAGAATGTAGCATATTTAATTTATGGAAAAATTAATTAAGACTATAGCTTATTTAATTTATAGCATGCTAATAGTCTTCTCTAAAGTTTAGTTTTCTGAGAAATCTAACCAGTCAATAAACTTTAGAAAAATCATCGAAGCCTTAATTATTATAACCTTATTAGTAGCATTGATGAAGCATTATTAAATATTGGTTCGGAACATAGTTAGCCAGCTATAAGTTGACTTAAGCAATCCCATTAACTACTTTTCGCCCACTCACAACTAGAAACATTTCATATCACATGGATTCCCACCTGACCAAATAGCTGAGCAAATGTAAATAAGATCACGTAGTTGTGTACTCTTCTCATTAGTTATTGACTAAACAAGTGATTAATGCAGTGACCAATGATTATTGGGTTGAGATTAAGTTTAAAGAATTGAAAGTTCTGTAATCTTGTCCGATTGTTTTAATTTTTTATTTTAGGAATTTTTTTTGCACATGTTTGAGTTAATGTTAGTGGTTTACTTGTGAGAACAATTTATAAATATAAATGGAAAGTAGTGAGGGGGCTTTTGAAGGTAATTAGCTGTTATGTTAAAAAAAAACTCAGGGCTAGATTTGAGGCAGATCCCACTGGAACAGCGTTGTTGTGCATTTCTTTCGGAAAATAATTAAGGTGGTTAAAGAAATTTTTATTTATATTCTTATTACTCAGTGAATAAGGCTGTCCTATTCACGTAAAAACTTCACGTAAAATACTTAACTTTGGCCAGCTTTGTGAACTACTTATGGAATCAAAAGTATTCCCCACATCGTTATTTTCAGTTCCTAAGAATTAAAAGTTGCAGTTTCCTTTTATCAGCTCGTAAGTTTCAATAAAAGGAATACATACTAGAAAAGGGGGACGTATTTGTGAGGGTTTTTTACCATAAATCCACCTCATATCCCAGGGTATAAGGCAAATATGCCAACGCAAACATCAATGAGCATCTTTTTTCTCTTGTATTAAAGCAGAAGTATCTTCCATAAAGTTTTTCACTACAAGAAATGCAAAAGGGCTTCTCGGTCGAGGAATTTGAAGAATCTTTAACTAACAACCTATCAGAACCCAGACAGAAGCGAAATACCACTGAATCCAGACGCTATAAAATATGCATCCCGAAACTTTCGGGACCAAAATATTTACATTTCAAATATCCCAATCCCTAAAAATAGCAAAAAAAAAAATTCCTTCCTCAAAATCAATAACTACAGAAGTCCGACGTTGCCAGATGGGATTTGCAACTGCAACAATGCAAAAGTTTCACGCTTTTCTATAGAAAGAACTAGTTGCTATAGCAACCCTTCTTCCTGTGGACCACCGAAAAAGTCCGAACGCCCACGAAAAGTCCCAGGGCGCTTTCTTTCATTCTGATGTGATTGTTGATGTAGATCTCACAGGAAAATGTATTCGGTTTTATTCTGGGTAGAAAATTGGTTTTACCAATACTTTTCTCTATCATGTCATAGGAACTTCATAAAATTTTTAAATTTATGAAATACCCGATAGAGAGATAGTTTTATCATGACCACCTAGATCATCAAAGCACTATGTAACTGAAATGACGCCATTAGAGGCCAGTTTACCAAATCGTTTAAAGCCAATGAAAATGATTGTGCGCATGCTCAGAAACTTTTCCAATGAACTAATGATATCGAATTTGAATAATTTAACCCCTAGACGTTTTTACTAACGTGACCGGTAATTTTACGTAGGTGCAGGGTAATTTCAATAACTTTGTACAGGGAAATAAATTTTTTAAATTTTTTGTCTGTAAAATATATAAATAAGGTCTACTTTAAGAAAAAACTACTAAATACCTTCATAAAAATGTAGTGAGTTGCTAAACAGTTTTCTCGTTTTTCTCAAAAAAAAAGAAATTTGGTGTGAGATATTTTTCTGAAATAAACCCTTCAATGGCTGGTTGTTGTTAATATAGAAGATGTTGACGTTGACCTAAACACAAAACATAAAATTTTACATTTACACTTTTCACGGAACTTTTCCCAGAATACGCTTTATACTTTATACTGTGAATGTCAGGTGTTTTGACTACGACATTATGTTCCGTTCGGATTTTATAGCTTTTTGTAAAGCTACTATTTTCGAGTTGTGAGCAATTTTACGACAGACGTATTTTATGAGTGAAACACGTGGCATACAAGCCCATATAACAATCTATTTCTGTCTCAATGGTTTCCTTTGAGATGGTTTTCTCACATTTTGCCGGTATTTTCAAATATTCATTGAGTAAAAACTGTTAGTTACGTCGTTACTTTTCAAAATCTTGGAAATTTCTTTGATTGTTTTTAACCCGTTCTTCGCCTTTCTTGGGGCTTCCAATGAATAATACAAACTTTTTATATTGCAATTTCCACTACAAACTTTTTAGGGTGATAAATAGCCCATAGATAGAAAGACTAGATCCTGTCCTTATGTACCATAAAAGTGTAACTTACCAACCAAACAGTCCAAAGACGATTTATAATCACATAGGACCTTTTCCTAAGGAACTAGAATGACGACAAGCAATACTAAAGTAATATAAACAGTCAATCATGAAAAATGTAATTAATTTGTTTAATGTATTTAATACAACATTGCGTTCATTAACACATTCGAATCAAAGTGTTTTCTACCCTACTGACACCGCACACTCTTTTAAGCACTTAAAAATGCTTAATGGGAGTTTATTAAATTTCAAATAACATTAAGGAATTTAAATATTTATGTAGAAGCACTATTGCAGGACTCATCTTGATTATTTCTTATGTAAATGAATATGAATGCTTTATTTGTTTGGTATAGGGATTCTGTGTTACTCAATATTCAACTACATATGATTAAACTTAGATGATATTTTGTATCGATGTTAATATTCTAGATAAATACCAACTATACACACTCAACCCCCGCATACATGCAGCTCAACTTCAACCGCTAAACTCGTCGTGCCCCTCCTTCTTTATTTCCATGATAACTTAAGGTTTCTTAGCTAATGTTAAACTAATCTCCTTTTTTTAAAGCATAAGAAAATCACAGTGAAAAGCGATGCTTGAAAAGGATCAGTAAACAAGACATACATAAAACTACCAAGACCAGACTAGACTAGACCCCTAAAAACGATTTTGTAGTCCCTACCACGGACGAGTTCAGTCACCTTGGTCATTCGGACACTCCCACGCTCGTCTGAATGGACCGGATGGACGGTGTCCGGTCCCGCATCCGAATGATTTCTCTTATTGGGACTAGAGGGAGGGCTTTGGCCAGACTTTTATCACACGTTACCTTATCCATTAGTTAGCTTTTCTAACAGAAACTGATAATTTCAAATAACGTTGGCATCACTTTTTTAAAACATGAAGCCATACCAGAAGATAACTGCAACTGTCAATTTTTTTATCATGGGTAATGTAACCTAATAAAGTTAGTAATCAAAAATATTTTTTTTATTATAAGTTACCTAACAAAAGATAATGTTTGATTTGCAGACTCTTCTTTTTACCGTTAGATGTTTTTCAAGATTTTCTTACGCTTCCTCATGTTTTACGTTTATTAATTTGTTTAGTAAGTATAGGGATTTTGTGTTACTTCATATGCAATTATTTAGTAAGATTGGACTCAGTTATATTGCTTAAGGGAATATTCTTGATAAGTATAAACTCATTTATCTTTAATCATCTCAAAATCAATTTTTTTTTTCAATCAAAATTTTGTCATTTACCTCTGAAGAAAAGTTGTTTGTTTTTCCCACGTTTTGCAATGTTTTGAAGGTTCTGTAGGTTTATAATCGTGTAAAATAAGTTTCCATCAGTTTATTCTTACAAAATGTTTCCTCTTCATCCTGCTCAGAAGCGAAGTTTGTGTTCATTAATCGGATGATCTGCTGCCCGAGTGTCAGATACATTCTCAAACATCTTGCTTAATCCTTATAATCCGACCAACTCTTGCCTAAAAGAAAACATCTGCTTGTTTATCCCATCCAAGGCTTAAATACCCTAAGAACTATATTTTATCTCTTACTGGCAACACTTGAGAGAACACTTTAGCAACAGTTTTTTACCGTAACGTGACAGCTTACAAGAAATCGTCCCAAGAAACAATTATTTCAAAAAATTGTTCAGCTGTTCATAGTCTTTTGATTTTATGCTGATATTTGGAGGGTAAATATGAAAAAATGAATTAAAACAAATATAAAATATGAATAAAAACCGCTTACCTATAGTATAGAAATTAACTTTTTCCCATTCAGTTTGATTTTGTGTAATAGTGTGTTAGTATTTTAAATACTTAAAAACTTACTAATTTCTATCAGAGAAATCACAGGTAAAATATTCACACAACTATCACATTGTATTTTTTTTAATTCCTTACCCGACATTCTATTTCATACAAAAAAATATATTTTACTAAACTCTCTCTTTATTATACTTAAAAAATATAGGCAAGATGAAAATGAATGAATTTTAATTAATATGAGTCACTTAGTATTTTTAAAATATTACGTGACTCATATGAATATTGGGAATATAAAGGAACACCTTGAAATTCCATAAAAATCAGAATGGGAAATAAAAATAAGTGTCTCCTTGTTATCTTTTACCCTTACCCTGTGCCCAGACAAGAGGAGTATATAAATATTTAAAGAGTAGAACTATTTTTATTCTTCTCATATAAAGAAACTATGTTTTTATTTCTGTTCAAACAATTCCAGTGCATATTTTTTCTATTTCTTCATTTTAAAAGGAAATTTTAAGAAAAAAGTAATCGAAATCCTTAATAACGAAATGTAGGAAATGTTTACAAGAAATAACTAGACTATATTATCGGGATGAAATAAGGTAATAACAAAAAAGACTCTGTTTAAACTTAATGGTTACCTTCAGCCTGTCCATCCATGTCCAAGCATTAAGCGCGTCGGATGGATATAGAGAACTATTTTTGTTCTCACATCACAATAACAGAAACTATTCCCCAAACAAAGACGTTAATAAGTCCGAAAGCCAAACTCCGTGTCAAGCTAATCGTGTCAGGAAACTCTTTGGTCGTAAGTGTTTCTGTAGTACGGCGTCTTGAGTGTCACGAATAATACACCAGTACGCACACTCCTGGTTGCTCCATCAGTAAACCACTGAACCGTTACCTATTCCGAAACTAATGTGATACCGAATGACTCAAATGCATCACGTTTCTTACGAGCAGCCATTTTTATTTCCTGCCTCCATATGAGCATTTCTGATGGATTACGGAAATATATTCTAGATGTCCATTTCAGCTGATGGTAGCCGTGGGTCCGAGGTCGGTAACCTTTTATTCTCCAGAGGGATATGTTCTGGGAGCATGTACTGTATCTTTAGTGTTTCTATATTTTCTTTCCAATTTGTATTCTACGGTTAAATCATATTGAAACAAGAGAAAGACCAACCTTGAGTGCGAACTTTTGATTGAGTAGAATGATTGACTTTTTTATTGTTTATTACTTGTTTTATGTTGTTAGTGTTTCAACTTTTGATGACTCACACATTCACATGGGAATATGTCATCTTAAACGCAGAGGTTTCCTCGAGGATTTGAATTAATTTTTCTATTTACATCATTGTGCAAACAACATATTTAGAATTGCTTTTTTATCATTAATGATAATTTCCATCATCATCATCAGAAAAAAATCCTTTCAATGTAGATTAGTAATCATATTTTTAAGAAATTCATTTTATCAGTCAAATTTCTAGGTAATTTAAAATTGTTTAGAATTCTTTTTCCAAAAATAATTTTTTTAGACTAACGCAAATACGAGTACTCTTGGAGTATGTTAGAGAAGAAAATATGGAGTTCAAAAGTATACAAGAAAAATTGCTTTCAAATTTCTAAAACTTTCGTAATTATCATAGTTTTAAAATAATTTTTATAAATATAGAATCTTTTGAAAATACATCTAAAATTATAAGAAATAATGTCAAACAGAAGGAATGGAGGGGGTTCGCTAAAAACTACATTTCATTATTAGAAGTTAGTTTTCCTCAACATTTTATAATGGTTGTTTTTGCGATTTAAAAAGGGATAATTCATTTGAGCTGCTAAAGGACAATGGCTTGTATCCAAAATTGCAAAACTTAAGATCTTTAATGGTCTTTTTTATATATATTTTAATTAGTGCAGTATCAAAGTCTAAAGTTCAATAACTGGCCAGTAAGAGTAAGCGCATTCCCAAAAATGTCTCCACCATAGGTATAGAAATGCATGCTAAAACCTTATTCGACTCCTCAAAAAATAAACTTTGATTCTGAGCAGCTCATTTATCTATCCCCGTACATTAAAAACTTTTTTCTACCCTTACGTATGTGCGCCCCATCGCTTATTAAGTACTGCCATCACTTCCCAATCACCCGTTTCTGACGTTCTGAAGCTGTGACATCCTGCGGGTCATCCTCCATTCGAGGCTGTCACGTTTCGAATGAGTTACGAGTCATCGTGACTCACCTCGTTGATGACAGCGCATTACAACTATTGTGTGAGGATGGAATTTCGCATTACTCTTATATTGCTAGAGCTCCTCAGACAATAAAAGATTGGGTAAGTGTCTTTTTCGCGGATAGATGTCGAGAGGTAGTAAAAACGCGTTTATCTTATAGCTAAAGAGTATTTAATGTGCCTGTGGACTGCTTTTTAACCAACAAATGACGCAGTGAGGTTTTTTTTATTGGGGTTTTTTCAATGATTGTCGAGTTTCATGTAAGAAAAGTTTGCAACGAGATATCGCTCGAAAACATCAAACCAAATGCACATTTAACCTAATTTCTCGTGTCCAAAAATTATGGATAGTTTTGAGTATTTTGAGAATAATCTCACAAATCTTAAAAAAAAAAGTAAAATATATCAATAATTTTTTTTCTGAGGGATTTTATCAAACGTAAAGAAATTATTTACTTCAAACGGGTGGGTAGAAAACTCTCACGCTTGAATTGAAAAAAAAAATCAATCATGCCAGACTTGAGAATTCTTCCCAAGCCCTTAAATCCAAAATAAATCGATAATAAATGAAACCATCCATTCGAAATCTTCAAAATTCTCCTCTAATGTTTATTCAACCTTAGAAATCCGATAACGATACTTACTCGGTACCCTCTCCTCAAATCGATACACAACCCTTTTTCCCTCAATACAAGATCCTTGTTATCAAATCCTAGAACAACTCATTTAGGCTTTCGCAAGCCCGAATCAAAGAGTGCTTCGGACCAGTTTTTCCCGGTAATGATCCCAATTTCCCTCTCCCGAATCGCTCCGTTTCCTCCAAGAAAAATGTCCCGGAATGCCGCATTTATTTATCCCCCAGAAGCTTGGCGCCGAAGTGAGTACCCTGGTGCAATTTGCATTTCGTGGCTTGGTGTTAATGGAAAAGAACGCGACAGTCCAGTAGTGGTTCAGACTCACTTAACTCTTTTTTGAGTTGAAGGATGAGTTCTTAAGACTGTGACTACCTTTAGCTCTTGCTCGTATTGGACTTTTTGAGGGTTTATGTTCTCATGGTTTATGTTTAGCTACCGTAAGACAAAGTAGGAAATGCAACAACCCTTATATTCTTAGTCAATATTATATATTCTTAGTATTATTCAACCCTTATATGTAACCCTTATATTAAAGCACCAATACCCGATCATGTACATCAGTTTCCGACCACCTCAATTTTACTATCTTGAAAAGGTATAAATGGTCGAAAATGTATAGATTATATATGTTGGAATATCCATACTATAAAATATGGATACAAATTCCGATGGTGGTCAGTTACAGAAGCAAGTGGTAGGGTTTTGATGCATTTACCCTCGCAGGGAATAAAGTAGTTGAGTAAAGCTTAGTTTTTACTCCTATTTTTCGTAGAAACGTTTTACAACTTGAAGACATGTTTGATGCTAAAATTTATCAACTCTTTTGTCAATTACTTTTAAAAATATATCCTAAGGTTAAAACCAAAAATTAGATTTATTTTTTTTATATGCATTTAGTTTGCATAATAAGTTAGTTGATCATCATAAAAACACTCGAAATAGATTTTAAATATAAAAATCGATTTTTGTCTCTTTTGTTTCACAGTCCTTTTGGGTCCTTTTATAAATCCAAGCAACAGGCGTAGTTATCAGCCAAAAATAATTCATTTGCTTACAACTGTTCCAAAACTCCTAATCTCACACAAAAGAGAAATTCCGAGTTCTTTGACGTTACCAGCCCCAGACGCGCATTCCTCAACCATACGTCAAGACAGCAGCGTCATTTTATTCCTCTCAAAAACACCTTTTGTTCCACGAAAACTATTGCACCAAGTTCTTGATTCCCAAAAAAAAAACAATAACAAAGAAGTCGTGAAACACCCAGCCATACCCGCAACATTAGTCAACAATCAGGCAAGAAGTAGAACCTTTTCCATATCCTGCAGAACGTGCCTCCTCCGCGGGTTTTCAACCCCTTCTATTCACGCACGATCCGAGCAAACAATAACTTCATCACCGTGATATATACGAAGCATAAAACGAAGAACTTTCCGCAGCTGTCGTGCGGAAAGGCTTGGCACTCTCTAGCAAATCCAAGTCCTTAATTAACTTACAGCTTTGTGTGGAGCTGCTATCTTTTGAAGAAATAGCTCCACGGATTTATCGCATATAGAACTAATTGAAGCACTGGGGTAATGAGTCACGAAGCACGTTATGCATGTTTATGCGTTTGCGTATGGTCATATTTTTACCAGTAGGTTATGTTCGTAGTAGTTGTCCCAAGATCTGAGGATTTCGATTTAGCGTGGAACTTTCTTTGCCCATCTAAGGGCACATGCACGTGAAGGAATTCCAGTTTTGTTTGTGAGGAGATGTTAGGTTTTTCTTTTTTATTTCTTTCAAAGTAAAATATTAAGCTTTCTAGGAATTTCTTTCTAGAAAACTTCATGCCTATCAAAAAATTACATAAAATCATTTTACTTAATTATTTTTAAGAAATGGAAACATGATGATGAGCTTTGTTGATGCTTTAAACCCTTTAAGAGATGATCTTACTGGAATTCATAAGACATTTTAAACAAGACCTTAAGAACTTTGATTTGATTAAAATTAAGGGACTGAGCATTACCCTTCTCTTTAAAGACGATAGATTCCCTCGTAGGGGATATGTTCCTCAAATACAAATTTCCTGTATAGAAGACCTTCCTCAACAAAAAAAGAGAAGCTTAACAATATGAAGTATGCGGTTGCATCGAGTTTGTCTGACCTAAGCATGTGTAAAAGTTGCAAATATTCTCAAGATGGAAATTTTATTTTAAAAATTTCTGTCTTGGAAAAAAAATTCTCAGACCAAAGGTAAAAGACTCGGCCAATGTTTGGGTTGGGGACTTTTTTCGTGTGGATTTATATTTATTTTTTTAATTCATTAATTTTAATCATTAAATTATTCATTTATTGTTCAATGTTACGATTTTGTAAAGTTATTTTTTCTGCATTATGCCTACTATAATGGAAAAAAAAGTGTTTTACAGTACTATTCTTTTTTTGTAAATCAAAATAGAACCATAACTAAACCAAATTGGTCCAAGAAGAATATTTTTCATGTTTTTTTATAAGTATGACTGAGTTGGATAGAAAATTTTAATAAGAGATATAAAATGAATTTCAGTTTATGGTTCTGTAAAACACCTTTTTCCTTCATAGTACGCTTAATGCAGAAAAAACAACTTTGCAAAATCGATGCTTTTTTTTATTTGAGTAAAGGAAATGTGGTCCTGATTTTTACTCGATTTGGGAGGTAAAAAAATTGCGTTCATTATGCACTTTATTAGTCGGTTTATTTTCAGCAGAGCATTTTTTATCACAGAAGAAATTCGGAACCGTTACAAATTTTGCATGATTCAAAAAATCCCCATCACATTAAAAAATAAAAATGTTAGGATTTCTTTTTAACTATATAATGGAATTAAATTAAAGGAAATGAAATTAAATTATAAAGTTCTAACTTTTGTTTGAGAGTTACTGACCATAAGCTAATCTATTATTCTGGTTATCTAATAAAGATATCAGAGCTTTACTGATTGAATAATCAAATCTTCTTCTTCCAAATCAAGACTTACTCCTTACTTAATTTTTCATCCAATTTTTCTACAATACAAAATAATTTCCATATACCACTGAGTATTTACCTGAAACCGAAGCAACCGTGGTATTTTAAATGGGAAAAAAAGCGCAGAGGCCGTCTGGCCAGGCGTCTGGCTTTTCAGATTAATCCACTACAATGGTCTTTAGAGTCTTGAGCTGCTTCAGACAGGCGAAAACCATTCGAAAAAGTGCAATGAGGCGGCATAACACCAAATCAATTGGCATCCTTTTTCCGTAACTCTTGAATTACTCGAAGAATGGGGAGAAAGTGAAAGGGGTATTTCCCTATCGAAATCCGGCTTGTTTTTATGAGGAAGGTTGTTTTCGGTAGAGTCTCCTGAGCAATTATTTTATGTTAAATAGTAAGGAATTGATCCAATGATCCTAGTTTTTAGGAGGGCATATTAGTGGGGTCGCTTATGTCATGTTTCGAAAAATTTTTGGCAGAAGCTTAGTGAGTGGTATCTTTCGATTCGTAATGACGTCTACATTAACGTGGTACCAGGTTTTTTTTCCGATTTCCGTGCAGGGGGTTTCTATGACGTCATGAATGCAAGATGGCCGCCGCAGGAAAAAAGCTGTAAATGGCGATCTAGCAATGTTATCGGAACTATTTTTGGACAAAAAGCTCAGAAATATAAATTTTTATCGAATAGCTACAAAAATAAGCATCTAAATCGGTTAAAAATTGCGTTTATGACGTCATAACCAAAAAATGGCTATTTTCACCAAAAATACAGTATTTTGTCATGTAATACTTTAAATAGATGCTACTTTCAACGTGAATGTAATGAAAATATGTTCATAATAAAAAAATCAACAATGAAAATTTCATTGATGCTCACAAAAGGCGGATATGACGTCAGAAATCCAAAATGGCTGTCACATAGAATAAATTTTTTTATTTTTTTATTCAAAAAATTTTTAATTGGGAATTATTACACTTATATGAATGTAATAAAGGTATTTTGAGGATAAAATTTAACAAAACATTTTAAAATTCCTGAAAATAGCACCGAAATATTAGGTGCGAAACACCGAACTACAGTATTTTGTCATGTAATACCTTAAATAGATGCTATTTTCAACGTGAATGTAAAGAAAATATGTTCATAATTAAAATGCCAGTAATGGAAATTTCATTCTTTGTCACACAAGGCGGATATGGCGTCAGAAATCCAAGATGGCTGGCATGTGAAATGAATTTCTTTAGTTTTTTACTCCAAAATTTTTTAATTGGGAATTATTTTATCCTTAAAATGACTTTATTACAACATTAATAAAAGTATTATAATTACCAAATAAAAAATTTTGGAGTAAAAAACTAAAGAAATTCATTTCACATGCCAGCCATCTTGGATTTCTGACGCCATATCCGCCTTGTATGACAAAGAATGAAATTTCCATTGCTGGCATTTTAATTATGAACATATTTTCTTTACATTCACGTTGAAAATAGCATCTATTTAAGGTATTACATGACAAAATACTGTAGTTCTGTGTTTCGCACCTAATATTTCGGTGCTATTTTCAGGAATTTTAAAATGTTTTGTTAAATTTTATCCTCAAAATACCTTTATTACATTCATATAAGTGTAATAATTCCCAATTAAAAATTTTTTGAATAAAAAAATAAAAAAATTTATTCTATGTGACAGCCATTTTGGATTTCTGACGTCATATCCGCCTTTTGTGAGCATCAATGAAATTTTCATTGTTGATTTTTTTATTATGAACATATTTTCATTACATTCACGTTGAAAGTAGCATCTATTTAAAGTATTACATGACAAAATACTGTATTTTTGGTGAAAATAGCCATTTTTTGGTTATGACGTCATAAACGCAATTTTTAACCGATTTAGATGCTTATTTTTGTAGCTATTCGATAAAAATATATATTTCTGAGCTTTTTGTCCAAAAATAGTTCCGATAACATTGCTAGATCGCCATTTACAGCTTTTTTCCTGCGGCGGCCATCTTGCATTCATGACGTCATAGAAACCCCCTGCACGGAAATCGGAAAAAACACCCGGTACCACGTTAATGTAGACGTCGTTACAAATCGAAAGATACCACTCACTAAGCTTCTGCCAAAAAATTTTTTTACACCATTGGTTTTTGACACAAGCGACTCCACTATATAGGGTTTCTGAAAAATTAGCTCCTGAAAAGGATTTTGAATCTGTTCGAGGTAATGGCTTTTCCTTTAGAGGCGAATTATATTAAATTTTGATTTATTCGAATAAAAAAACTATAAAAGAGAAGGCAAGTTCCCATTCCCTATAAAAATCCATTCGTCTTAACTAAATCAATAATACTTATGATACCATACCATATGATACCATATGATATGATACCATAAATCAATAATACCATGATTTTAATATTTTTTTAAAGTAATAGATAATAAACTAACCAAAAGATTATTAACTCACAAAAAAGTAAATTTCATTCGACTTTCCCAAACCCACTAAAACCCCCGCCATTTTTAAATTAATCACTGGGAACTTGGGAACTGGTCCAAAAGGTTTTCACCTTTTTCTGAAAACCCTTTTATGTTTGACCGCACTAAAGGACGGTCACTGACCGATCAGTGACCTATATCGGAGGCCTCGCGAATTCCGTATCTCGGTGAAGCGAACACTTTTCACATCCCTGGGCAAGAAGAAAAGATATTTCATCCTAGTTATTCATTTTCTTCTTCGATTTCTATCGGTTTCCTCATTGTTTTACAAATGCACCGGTATTGTTATAGATAATGGCGGAAAGTGGTGGTATAGTGACACATATTGACTAGACAGAGCAGTGTCAGAATTCCCTTATACACAAGACCAAGAAAACTCCACTTTGAAGTATAGAAACGTCCTAAAATCTAAAACAAGAAATTAATATAATCGATTTCATAATAATTGAATCGTCAGTTAGAAGAAGGGAATAAGTCCAAAAAATGGCAAATTGACTTTTTGTGTGTAAACAAATCTCCAAGCCTCGCTCTACAGATGAGTGTAAGGAGGGAAAAAATAACTACCCCCTATCGGCAGATATAGCCCCTTGAATTTGCGAAATCGATGTCCATTCATTGTATTTTTTGATTAAATTTAAAATTTAACTTAATTTGTGTTTCTTTTCTTATTCTTTGGCCAGTAAACTTAGCCAAAATAAAATTTGATTTGAATTTAAAAGCAATTTTTCTCTTTTTTTAACCAATGAATGTTTGACTCCATTGATATTCACTTACTCCATTGATAGCGCCCTAATGACTCAGTTTCATAATAATTTTTTATTTTATTCGTCTTAGTCTTTCGATCTCTCACTTTTGTACTGTGAACTAAGCAGAAATATAATTTAATTGTCAATTTAAGTGGTTTTTAAGATTTTTGTTCAGCTGAAATTTCATAAGGTGTAAGAAGGGAATAAATAAGTCCATCCTCTTTTTTTTAACTGTAAAACATTTTTAAATACACATATAATTTTTTCGATGATTGTTCTGTATTCTTAACAGTGTCATGAATTGCCTGTAAAACTTTGGTGGCTATAGGATAAAAACTTGGACATAATCAGAGGTAACAACTGCGGAAACCATATAAACCGTAAAAGCCCATAGTATATAATTCAAAAGATAAACTCACAAGCTCGATTTTTAATTTTTTGTAACCATTTTTCAAGGCTTGGAAAATATTCTACTACCCTCGAATGAAAAACTAAATATGCATATAAATATAATAATTTAACATCAGGGAGACTTCCAAACAAGTTATTTAATACGTGAATAAAATTATATAATGAAATTATTTAACATTAGTCTTTTTTTAAAATCTGCAATACTTCTAGCAATTCTCTCTTTTCGATTTTATAATTATTTTCATGCTTATCTTTTAATTTAAATTTTTCATGATCTTCGTACTTCGCTTCTCACTTTTTATTTGCTAAAATCTCTATTTAATCATCAAGTTCAAAGTTAAGGAATTAAAAAAAGCAGTAAACAAACTGCGTTAAAAAAAAATAGGAGGGGGGAAACGTCAAGCGCCAGTAAAAAAAAATTGAAACAAAACTAGAAGAACGCTTAACGCTTAACTCCGTGGTCACCAGACTCTCAAGTGTTCACATCACAACTTCTATGACGCCGTACTACGTATTACGCTGTTCAACGTCATGAATTGGACTAGCATTTACTCACGTTTCAAATTCAAATGCTGACGATAAATTCTAAATTTAGTATTTTCAGAAAACAGAACATGGAAGAAATTACTTCAAATCAGTAACTTTGTGTAACATTCCCTCCTTTCAACTCTTTTTCGTGAGTAGAAGTAATTAATCATAGTTTTATTTTGCTTATTTCTTCTCAAAAAATAGCTTTCATTATTCCCGCTAGATGTCAGCACGAAAGATGTCGGAATTCTCGTCATTATCCCCCCCCCACACACACACACTTTGTTATCGAAACCAAATGCAACGGCGCTGCGCTGTCTCTGTGTGCTAAAGTTGATCAGGAGCAGCACTTGGGAGCAGCAGCATCCAGTTTCCATTTGTGATAGAGTTGTGAATCGACCGTTCTCTTTTACAGAACTTAAATCTTCGTGAATGGCTATGGAAGTGGAAAACCAGGCAACTTCCCCTGCCTTCGATGACTTTCTACAGACGGGTCGCACAGGACGAAGAAATGCCATGCCGGATATTAGAGCAGAAAACGCCAAGTTAAGCACAGCGTCTCTTCCCGATAGCTTACAAAAACTCTCCTGCAGCGGTATGTTTCTGTTCTAAAATTCTAGTTGAACCTTGTTGCAAATAAATTTATTAATTTACGTTACATGCTCGGAAAGCGCGTTCCTATTGTCACATGGTTTGCGTTGTAGGCATGGAAACGCTTCTTGCAAAGCTGTTTAGTAAATAAACAAATCCTCTGGAGGTCTTTTCGGTTCTAGTCGAATTGCATTTGAAAGAAGGATGAAAAAAAATAAGGTCATTCAATTCTAAACTTTTATGTTTTACTTGCTTATTTATACAAAATCATCAATAGCGAAATCTAGGATTTTTGTCTGGGGGGCTGAGGTCCCAATAAATGTTTGTTGTTTTTAAATAAATTCTAGAAAATGATTACAGTTTAGGGAAGCTATTGCCCTCCAGACCCTCCCCCAGGATTTGCCTCTGAAAATTATTTTGGCTTTGTATGAAGGGGTTAAAACAGTATGAATTTTGAATGAAATCTGAATAATTCTCATGTTTAAAATTAATAAACAAAGTCTCCTGTTAAATATCACCAAGCTATTATAGAGGCTAAATATTCAAAATTCATCAAATTTTCATGGGTAGTCATTGATATAATTGTATATTTTAAAATATTAGTTTTCAAATTTTCACAATATTTCTGTTGGTGAATAAAACAGCTTGGGTCAGAATTGAACCAAAAAAATCTTGCAAAAGATTAAAACACCATCACAAATCAACCAATTAAAATAAGCTTATATATAAAATTAAAAGAAAAATATTTTTATACAGGATAGGTTATAAAGCAGGTTCCCAAAGTATAATAATATATACTACTAATTATCTATTAATAATAAAGCCAGTTTAACTTTAGCTAAACTATCCTGATATGATTGTCTATAGGTTGAAATAATGCATTCTATTTATTCTTATAGTTTAAAAGCTGTCTATACAAAGTGCTATCTTAAAAATACTAATTTAATTCTTCTATAATACAGGTTTAGCAAGATCACAAGATGTAATTTAGCATCCAAGTATTCTAAACCTTGGGGAAAAAATTTGAATATTTTTCAAATAGTGTTAAATAATTTCTGATAAAAGTATTTTTTGCCCATTTATTACAAAACATTTATTTTTTTTTTATTATACCTTTATATTACATTTACAACATTAAACATTTTCATAAATTTTCAGTGTAAATGTAAGACTATCAGTTTTTTGTGGGGTCATTTTTTCAGTTGAGTCTTGCTGTTTTTCTGTTTAATGATCTAGGATTTTTGTATTTGGGTGTGTCCCTAACCTGGATTTTCCCCTGCTCAATATTAAATAGTTATGTATAGAAAGACAAAGAGCATATTTTTAGGAATTGTTTCTACTGATTAAACTTAAAAACTATATAATTAATCAATATAATTTCAAAACCATTATGGCTTGTCATATGTAAACATGAATAGTGTTTTCTACACACAGATTACTAAAGAAGATATTTTTTCAGACTTACAAATGGATGGTCCTTCTGGCAGCTCAGGATCAGGCCAAGGATCAGCAGACGGGGCTTCAAAAACATAGCCAGAATCCTCATGGACTATTTTATGGAGTATACTCATCTGTTTTCATGCTCATGAACTGAAAGGCCATTATGCGATCTAAGATTTGCATTTCAAACATCTGTGACCATCCCCGTTTGAATTGTGCAAGGGATACATTTTTGATACAGGCCCATGTACTCAGCAGCTGACTTTATGGACTTAGAGGCTCATCATTTGGTGTAAATATTTAGATGGAGTGCATCATCAGCTGGTTGAATAATTGTGTTTTTAGTCTTCATTTGATCTCGCATCATGTGTTGTGATATTAAGTTATTTTCGGTTTTTTAATGCTGGTGTAAATTTCTTTCAAAGTGTTTCTCCTTTTATAAGTTATTGTAGTACTTTCTTGGTAAGTGTCTGCAATATTGAGTTTTTAAAATGGACTTTGTACATGTTTTTAAGATAATAAATGTTGCTAGAATATTTGTAACTTTTATTTTTACCCTGTTTAAATAAATGATAAATATTTTTAAGATGAGTTTGGAATACAGATTTCTAAGAAGATTAATTTTTATAATAAATCAGAAATGGGAATTTTTTAAGATATGTTAATCCATAAATTACAGAGTGAAAGTCCTGAGAGGATAATCTATTCCCAATTCAAGTTTTTTAAACACCTTTTTAAACTATTACAGTCTTTGTCAAAATTTTACAAAAATAAAATTTAATTTAAATCAAGGAAAATGATGGATTCCATAGAATGATAGATTTCAATACATGCTATTAGATTTAAAGCTATATTAAATATTGTTGAAAGCTTTTTCTTACAACTCCTTAAATATTAGTCAATGCATAAGAAAATGGTAAATCTTTCCATTGAAAATTTCAAAAGGGCAAAGTACAACCATTTGAATAATTCACCTTTTCCCAACAGTCATATTTTTCCCACCATTTAAGATGTGTTATTAAATTAATTTTAAAAGTTAAATCTGATGATAATACTTATAAATTTGTGAAGATATCACCTTTATTTTTTTGCATAGCAGCATTCCTCAAACAGAAATAGCAGTAGAGACAACTAGGTTGCCAATAAAAAAGGAATTATTAACAAAAGTTTAAAATGTAAGAGAAAAAAACAAGTGGATGATTGCGAGTTTTAATCCTCCAAAACAAAAGTGAGGGTAAGAAATTTTTTTATGACTAAAATCTTATCCATTTTTTCTTGAAAGGAGATAACAGATTAATGATGGGAAGTGTAGCTAAGGTACAAGTCTTACTTTAAACTTCTTGTTCCTATACATATTGCCCTTCCAGAGGAAGACTGAGACAATTGCTTGCCTCAAGGAAATATTTATACTATACTGGAGCAGCATGGTGGCAAGACTTATAAATTGGTTGCCAAAAGTCAAGAAGTAACAATCCACAACTTGGAAAATCTTTGGTAATTATTTCAATTGATGCCAAAATAAATCACCAAAATGGCTCTATATTCATAAATGCTAACCAGCAGAGCATATCTAAGATTCTTCATAGCAAAGTTTTGAAAATTTCTTGACAATGGTCTACCTTAGAGATCAAACTCTGATAAAAAGAGAAAATTTTTGATTTGATAAAAAATAATATTTTATTAAGTAATCTGTATCTTACTTAACTCATCCATTATTTTGAATAATTGATTGGTAGATCCTCCTAAAAGTAGGCAAATGTTGGATGTGAGCTAGGAAAAAAAAGAAGGCACTGATATTGATGGTCACTCTCTCAAATACTATGACTACACTTGAAGGGGCTCAACTTTTTTAAGAAAAATCTTAGATGTGGGGCCTGGTTAGGCTACAATTTAAGTATTTTTGGCATTTTATTTTAGTGCCAATTGGAAATGATCACCTAAGGTTTTCAAGCTGTGTGTTGTTACTTCTTGACTATGGGCAACCAATCTAGAAGTCTTTCCACTTCCACATCTGCAATTGTGTCATTCTTTTTTCGGAGGCGATATGTTATATCTTCCTTGTTTTTGTTTTCAAGAATAAAAATCTACATATTAAAATGAAAGAAATGTTTATTACAAAATTGAAATGAAAATGTGAAAATCTGCAAAACATACTATGAATGGGACCTTACGTATTTCTTTCATTGACTAGTCTTAGAACTGGATCTTGACCTGCTTTTGCTTCTATCTTTTTTGTGTTTCTTTCGCTTCTTTTTAGGGGTGCAAGAACGGTTCCTGTGATTCGATTCCTCTCCTGACTTAGAACTGGATCTTGACCTGCTTTGGTTCCTATCTTTCTTGTGTTTCTTTCGCTTTTTTTTAGGGGTGCGGGAACGACTCCTTTGATTCGATTCCTCTATTGACTTAGAACTGGATCTTGACCTGTTTTTGCTGTGGTCTTTTTTGAGTTTCTTTCGTTTCTTTTTAGGGGTGCAAGAACGGCTCCTATGATTCGATTCATCTCTTGACTTAGATCTGGATCTTGACCTGCTTCTGCTCCAGTCTTTTTTGTGTCTCTTCTGCTTTTTCTTTGGGGTGCGGGAACGGCTCCGGTGATTAGATTCCTCTATGGACTTAGATCTAGACCTGCTTCTGATCCGATCTTTTTTCTGTTTCTTTCTCTTCTTTTTGGGAGTGTGGGAACGGCTCCTATGATTCAATTCCTCTCTTATCTTAGATCTGGATCTGCTTCTGCTCCAGTCTTTTTTGTGTTTCATCTGCTTTTTCTTTGGGGTGCGGGAACGGCTCCTGTGATTTGGTTCCTCACTTTCACTTTCAATTTTTGGAGAAGCTTCATCACTGAAATTAGAACAAATCCTAAAGAAACATTCTTAATGGAAATATGTGTACTATTTATTTAATGCTCATGTTTTTCTTCTACTAGGAAATGTGCTTTGAAACTTTTTAACTATTGTTCTCAGTTAATTAAAAATGGTGTGTGGAATTCAAATTCAAAACTTTCCCTCTTTTCAGAAAATAAGAGAAACAGACAAGAGCAAAAATATACAATATACATGTTTTTGTAGCAGAAGTAGAATTTTAAAAACATTTCAGGAATTTTTAGTTAACTGTCTCTCTTTCTCATAAACATAACAACAAAAGTAATAATTGCTTAAGGCAATCATTAACAATTGAATTGGTTAGAATGAGAGTGGTATAAGTCCATTGAACATAGTTTTGGATAATTGAAGGTTTTCTCTGGAAAAATTGAAGGCATGTGTTGTTCTTATGAAGTATATATTTTTCAGGAAGCTCTTATAGGCCATTTATTGAGCTTTTGACTTAGGCAATGACCATGTTAGATAAAGGATCTTAAATCCAAATATGCGTTTTCCTCCAAATTTTGTATTTTTGGACTTACATCACTTTTATCCTGAGCATCTCAATTATTTGTGTAAGTAACAAGAACAAGGCTAACAAAAATTTATAAGCCTTGCCTTATAACACATCTTAGTAGCTCTTTTCTTTTTTCATACAATAAAATGTTTGGAAAATAACTTTTTTTTATAAAAACACATTAGAACTTTTCTTGAATTAAATTTATAAAAGCGGTAAGTAGTATAAGAAGGTATTGCAAGTCTCTCAGTTCATTACCGGTAGAAAAAAGAAAAAAAATATTGCAAATCACTATGAAAAATTTATTAATATGAATTCTTATGATCAAATATAAATAAATATATTGAATTCCAATAGAGGTGCTTGCAGCAACTATGAGCTAACTCCAATTATTTGAGTTAACTTGCTGTTGCTGCAAGAACCTCAATTACTTTTTTTATAACATACTACAACTGCTTTTGCACAGCTAAACCAATCAACATGGGTATTTAGCAGTGAAAAGGATTTTCAAAGAAATCCCAAGCTACCAAATCCCATTTATATGTGAGCTCATTTTGCCAACAGGACTTCAGCAAGACCCACTAACATGAAATGATAAATCAAAGTAGAGGTAGAAGAAAATTAAGAAAAGAGAAGCTCTTACTTTTCTTCAGTTTCTATCTTTCTAGTTTCTGCTAAGAAAGAAGTTTGATTTTCTATTAATTCTTTCATTACCTGAAAAATAAATTCAAATTATCCACGATTCATATGAAGTTTTCATATGTAAATGAAATGAATAACAATGCTTTTTGGGTAATAAAACGTAATAATATTCTATAAAAACTACCCAAAAAGAGAGAACATGATGCATACCTGCCAACTTTTGAAAACTTGCATCAGTAAAACTTTTTGTATAACGTTACAAAACTACAATTTGAATTGCTTCAAACAAAAAAAAGGTACAGATTACAGATTACCTAAATTATTTTATTAAGTATTTAAAATTTTCACATAATTGAAGAAAACTGAAATTTCCTTGCTTAAATTTATAAGTATGTTAAGTTAAATTTTTACAAGCTTATAATCAGCTTGTACTTCAATTGCATAGTACTTATCTGATAACAAACTGACTTATCCCTCTTCACAAAATTCATACTACTACAAACCAATTTGGTTACATGAATAGTATCTTGTACCCTTTTTCCCAAACCATTTGATTTAAATTTCTGTTTGGAATCAATTTCTGATCAAATGTTATGATTATAGCTTTTAAATTTTTTTTTCTAAATTTCCATCAACATTTTCAGCAGCATGTGATAAAGATGAATTTAAATAAGCTTGAGTTGCTATCATTAGAAAGCGAGGAGAAACTTTTCCGAGTTAACAAGCCTCAATGCTAATTGAGGAAGACGCGATGATGAACCACAGGTAAAGTTGTTTTTTCCGCATTGCGATCAGAACACGGGCAAAGCAAACTTACCAGGTGAGCGCGCGCAAAGACTCGCGGACGAATCCGAAAAAGATTTGCAAAAAAATTTAAATTTCACTCGATAAAAGAATAAAAATTGATAAAACCGTAAGAGCAGGGATTAGGAGATGCTTTTGAAGTAAAAAGATATTAATTAGAGAAAATCGTTTAGGTTGCGAATGTTTTGCATTTTCATGGATAGTTAAGTGGAAAGAAATGCAAAATCCGGAAAATTTTCTGATCCATCCGTACAACCGTAAAACTAGACAGAAATCCGTAAATTTTACGGACAATCCGTAAAAGTTGGCAGGTATGTTAAATGCATTTCGTAATTCTAATACCATGATATGAAATCATTTACTTAATTCTAAAATTTGTAATAGAAATGAAAATCATATAACAATTCTTCAAAATTTCCAAACTATAAAACTTACTTCTGTGTATGATTTCTTAGTAATGTGTACATTTTTGGCTCTATAAGATTGCCTCCTGCGCTTGTAATCTCTTTGTTCAGCTAATATCTCTAGATGAGTTTTTGGTCTTTCATCTGCAAAATGAAATTTTGATTAAATTCGTTCAGGGAACTTTCTATTTTGCCATTCAAATACAGCACAACCTCTATACAGCGACCTCTTACTGAACCAACAAAATTGGGTCGATATAATGAATTTGGAAAAATAAACCAATCAAAACAACAATGAAATAAAATATGAACATACTACCAAGATTATCACATTCTTGACAGGTGCAAAATGATTCAACCAAGGGCAAAATAATTCATTTGGCAACTTATGTGAACATTCCAAAACCATAATGTGATCATTAGGGGTATTTTGGCTTTCAGAAAATCTCCCAATATTCCTTTTCTTTCTGTTTTAGCCTCTTAATTGGCCTGCTTTTACGAATTCTTACAGAAATTTGTGGTTGCTGTCTCTACCTTTGTTTTAAAAAAAAAGAGTAACTCCTAAACTCTTATAGTAATTATGTAGAAGCAAACTGACCAACCCCTCTGCAGTTTCAGAATTTCAGTATTTTTTTTTATTTAAGTTGATTTTTCAGTTAAATGGTTTTAGAAAGTTGAGAAACTTCAAACATTTCAATGTTTTCCATAAGCATCCCTCATATTTCCCCTACCCATAGTCAACAAAAATAAGCAACCAACTCTTAGGTGTTAAGAAAAATTAACAGCAAAATACAAATGGATCTGATCAATGGTGATTTTTACCCTAATAATAGTTTTATAAAATAGTTACAGTTGTGTAGCATTGCAAATCTTACATCTTTTAAAAAAGTTAACATTTTAAATAGGACAATCACAGTATCTAATTTAAAGGAGGAGGATTCTTTCACTAGCACAGCACTAATATTTTGAAAATGCAGTTTGTTCATTTTCAAAACAACAATTATGGTTAGATCACATGCAAGGTTTATTACTTTATTAAAATCAATCTAAGAAAAGATAAGAATGATTTCCTCAAAAAATGGAAGGAGAAAAGGGTTCAGTATGCTGGTCTAATATTGTAACTCATTTACAAAGCTGGATTACAGCAAACCAAGATTTGAACAGCAAGGCAGTAAACAAACCAATGGTTGCCATCTGCATAAAAGAACAGCCAAATTTTAGTAATACGTAAGAGAATGTAGATTTTGTTTACAACAAAATAATTCACTTTTATAGTAAAAATACCACAGTTAATTACCTTAAGATGAGTTCTTAAACAAATAAAGGTGAAAGTAGAAGGGACTAATTATGCTGATATTGCATAATAGTGATAAAAAGTATACCTTGATTGTCCTTCTTTTCAAAATCAACCATCAAATCTTCAATTGGTAAAGTTTTAGGCTGGCTTTCAGATATTCTTTGATTGACATAATCATATAAAGTCAACCTTTGCTTCAAAGTGAAATAAGCAGTCCACCGTTCATAAGTTTGAGGAAGGTCTGGATACTGATCAGCAGGTTCTTCAGCACATGAAAAGTATAACCAATGTTAGTGACATGTATAAGAAAAATATATTTGGGGGATTGATTAAAGCTCTGGAACTTAAAAACAACTACGACAAATTAAAATTGATTTTGTTTAGTTAAAAATTAGACCTCCACAACTTTAACTGAGATGAAGCAAAATTAAGTCAAATTAGCATTTATTCTATATTTTGTATTAAATAACAGTAATATGAATAAACTATTTTACAGCTTTTTTAGTAATAAGTAGCTATACAGTAATGAAAAACATTGATGTTTTGCATTCCTATACAACATGGTTTTGTATAGAAATGTGAAACATCAATGTTTTTTCATTTTAGTACTAAGTATTATTTACTGTATTCAACGAATTAAAAAGTGTGTACTTATAAAATAAAAAAAGCATATTTAATAAGAAAATAATCAGTTTTCGAAAATATCCTTCAAAGTGGAAATAATAATTTAATAAAAGAAATATGTACTTTTAAATGAGCCTAATACATATTTTTAAATTAGAAACACACGGCTTAACTAAACAGAACATTTTATGGCATAAATATTTGTGTTTAAAACACACAAAATGAGTAATTTCTTTTAAGTAATATAAACTATTGGTGAACATTTCTAATACAAAGAGTGATGACGATACTAAGTTTGGATTTATTAGATAGTTTTACAAAGATTAAGTTACTTAAATTACAGCACAAAATACCAACAGCATGCATTGACATTGCATATACGTATCATAATTTTGGGTAGATAAGCTGCACAAACAAAAGTTAATGTATAAAAAATGGGTACTTTAGAATTAGCTGGGCATAAGTGCCAAGTGTGTACCTGATAAGGCAATAAATCACTTACAAGTGTAAGTGATCTGATAAATAAGCAAATTTCAAATTTAAGAAATATTCAAACGATCTGAACTCATATGGTTGCTTTTTAATATTTTAATGTGTAATTTGTAAAACATCACCAACAATGTATGATTGATAATATTTGCCTACTAATCCTAAAGTACCATAAAATGAAATTTTATCTGACAAGCCACACTGCCCTATAGGCTGTAGCAAAAATTAATGAAGTAAGAAAGCTGTGATAAGTAATCCAGTAGTAATCCTTTTTCACATTGAAACAATCATAATTAATAGCTTTTGTAGCATTTATAAAAATCTATAAATAGAAATAAAATTGAAAAAATTATCCAGGATTTGTAGAGAAGTTTGATGAGTAAAAAATTAAGTACTTTTCAAAGACTTTCTAAAGAGTTTTTAAGAAATTTTAAGATTCTTATCAAATGCTATTTTAAACTGTCAATAAGTTGTTTTAGATCCAAAAATATTTTAAAATATTTTGGCTAAGAATAGAAATAACCTTAATAAACTTACATACTAACATTGTAATGACTATAAAAAAAAGTTTTTAAAATGACTAAGAGTGATCCAGTCTCCCAATACCTTATCTTAACTTTATACTGGTTTCCACAATTTTGAAAAATTAAACTTATCTTCTCCATTGGGTAAACAAACCATGTTTGCAATGATAGGATATTTTAATTTTCTTGACTGAGTGCAACAAAATCGGGCATTTGGAGAAAAAACTATATACTTCTGAAATATAAGGACTTTAATGAGTAATTTAAGTACTTTAAAAGCCGTTCAGTAAGGAATAACGAAAACTAAGTTTAAAAAGGAAAGGGGGTTTTCTCAGAAAAATTCAAACTTCTTGCATAGCTAGTCTTCTGAAGAACAGTTTCCTCAGAAGATAGGCCACACTGGAAGAAAGCCGCAGAGGGTAATTTTCAATTTTCAACTAGTACTACCCAAATTGCAATATAGTAATAGTTGCTTACATTTGAAAATGTAAATTATTGGAAATTATTATCAATGTATTGGATACCTAGAGGAGCAGTACATGATTTCATATCTTACAGCTTTTAAAAATATGTTCTTCCCATTTAAATACATCAACTTAATAAATATTTTATTTTAAGGTGGTTGAATTTTCATCTAAAAACATTTTGTCTACAAATAAGTCTAAATAATAGATGTTCAATACTGATAGCTAACAGTTAAAAGTGTTAAGTTAAAGTTACTTTTAGTGATAGCTAACAGTAAATTGTATGGTAGGAAGGTGAAAAAATTTAACCAAATATTCATGTAATTAAAAATTTGTCAACTAGTAAGTCTAATGATAAATATTCTGATGAAGGCTAACCGTTAACAGGAAAATGATAAAGTGAAAAAGATGAACCCATCTTAAATGTCAACTAAATTATATGTAAACTGCAATGTATCTAAAACGAAAACCCTATGCAAGACTTTAGAATAAATGTTTTTTCAGTAAACTGAAACTAAATTATGCTTTTTATAGAAAGAAATTGTTTGATTAAAACTGAATATACTAGGGGAATATTTAAAGCACATCATAGAGGTGCATGGTAAAAATTTCAAACTTTTTAAGAATGTAGTAAAAGATAGTTAAACCAACAAAATTTTAAAAGAATCCACAAAACACCCTAACCTGAACAATATAAAAGCATGCTCTTAACATTTTGACAGAAAAAAATATTGTTAGCAAGATTTATTTAAACCGTAGTTTAATTCAAAAACTAAAGTTTAATCAAATGAAATTTCAGCTAAACTATACTTGTATGAATTTCTAATAATCCATTTTAATCTATTAGATATTATTTAAAAATTGTTACTATACATTTAATCTTTTAACTTTAAATTTAAATCTTCTTTGCAAAATTAAGGTAATCTATATTGCATTCAAACATTATACCACCATGGCTAAATCATCAATATTTTTAATGCATCATATTATTTTTATTTTTAGTGAACTTTTAAAAGTTTTTGTAAATTTTTTTTTGAAACATCAAGAGTATACTGCAATACAAGCACTAAGCACAACCAACAGAGGGCTATGTGAAATTAATTCAAACACTATAATCAAAGGATATTTCAAATTAAAAGAGGATACAAAAGCACTGATTCAGATCAGTACCAGACCATCTGTAACATACCTTGGAAGTAACTGTAAAAAAGACAGTTAAAATTCAAACGTCTGAACTAAATATGTATAAAGAAGGAAACCTCAGTGTAATGAACATAACTTCAAGGCATTGCTTTCTCAAAAATGTGATGCAATTTAATTTTATTAAATGAGATCAAACTAGGTAATGAAAGCTTAAATAGTATTTAATTTTTACAGGCAAATTTATTTTTTGGGGGGAAAATCTTCTGGCATTAAAGATCAAGATCATACAAGATGCAAAGCAATATAAAGCATTATATTCCTAAATTTAGAACTTACAAAGGAAACCTTAAATTTTCTTTATTCAGAATATTTTAACAGAATGTTACAGAAAAACTTAAAGATATTTTTCTACCATTTTAGAATAATTTTAAAATATATGAGAGGTGCAAATTACTGTAAATGTGCATTATACTGAGATTTCATTGTATTCATACCACTAATATTTTTTTTTATCGCACATGTTTTTAAATCAATAAATTACAGTAATAAATAAAAATCAATATTAACTCTGAAACTTACACACATAGTATAATATTTCATACTAAGTTAAAAGTAGTTTTAGTCAAGTAGTAATAAATTGAAAAGACACCAAAGTTTAAAAACATAGAGGCATGAGAAAAAATTCTTTGCTGCAATTTTAATATTAGCAAAGAAATATTAAGTTTAGTATATCTACACTACAGATTTCAAACAGTTGCATGGCTCTTTCAGTACCACTATGAATGATACTTCCTATAATTACTTCCCTTTTTTTAACTTTTACGACATTTTCAAAGATTGATGCTTAGATTCTTGATAACAATTAATAATCATAATTCAAAAATACACACATACCTAATTTAAATAAATTTTTAAATTGCAAAAGATATTATTCTATATACATACTTTTATCAAGAAGACCTTTCTCTGCCAGCACATTCAACACAGTTTCCTTATCTAAAAAAATCAAATTGAAAAAACTTTTTTAAAATGGCAATACAGCAAATTTTTAATTAACTTTCAAGGTGCCTGCCCTATTTGGCAGAAGCTAAATTCCTAAAGTTAAAGATAGATGTGAAAGTTCGGAAAGTTTCCAGGATAAAAACGTAGATGTTAAAAATGGTTTTTTTATTAAGTTAAATTGCTAGTTTTCTATTTTTTGCCATCCCATTCTATCCTTAGAAAATTGATAAGACAGGTTCCTTTCTCTAAACAGAAAACTTTCACCCATTATTAAAGTCAAAATTTCTGTAAAATATATTTCAAGTTGATTGATCTATCTTAAAATTTTTTAAATTCTTTTTATGGATGGATTTTAAATTTTAATGACATATAACTAAATACTATATATACAGGCTTGCCAGGATACAAAAATCAGCCAATCTATAGACATGGTTACCTAATACCCAGGCAAAACGAATCAACAGAGTCAAAGGCATAATAGCCAAATAGTGCAAAAATACATTTTTGGTAAGAAAACATAAACGAATCTACTCAAAAGTATCATTTGTTACATTTAAAATCATAACAGTAATTAATTATAGCATATATAGATGGTTGTCACAGTGATAAGAATCTTCTAAGCCAGGCTATGCAAAGACATTATCCTAAAATTCAACAGTTACATCATAAAACCATGCCTTATTATTTTTGTACATATCTTATTGGTTCGAATTTAGTGTTCACCAGCAATTCTAATGAAAAAGAGATGTTAAATATTTCTGACTATTCAAAACCCGGCAAGATTCTTTAAAACTAGAGCAGTGCATGAATTAAATGAAATAAAGTATACTAGTACAGATAGAACAAAAGTATATTTTCATAAAAATGAGACAAGGATTAAAAACTTGAGAATTATGGTCCAAAAACATATTTTTTTTTCATTGATAAAAACATTTGTTAATTTTTTTTTTTGATAAATTAAATTAGAGCATATTAATAATCTCAGATAGCAATAAGTGATTAATATACTCAATATACCTACCTAAATTAAATGTATCCACAGCTGATGCTCTTTCATAGAAAAACTTGGAACTAGAAGGTAGTTTATCCTAAAAAATGCAATCAGAACAAGGTTACTATAAAAAATGCTGAGTATCTCATGTTGCTTAATTTAATAAATAAATAGAAAAGTACAAGCAAATTAAGAGTATGAATCAAAGAAAATTTAAACAATTATCAAAAATGTTTTTTTTTTAACAGAAGATACAACACAAGTTAGAGATTCAATTTATTTTATTTACTCCAATTTAAGCTTCAAACTATTGAGAATTAGTTAACTGACATTCTTTTTAGAAAACATAAAGGGTTGCATAAGGTGCATAATGAAAATCAGAGCCAAATGCACCAACAACTCTTTCAAACAAGAAAAGTTGCTTTTTACCTTTTCATCTTTGATATAACCCTCCTTTACCCAGGCACATGTTTCTAAATGTTTTGGAAGGGATGATTCTGGAACCCAATGGTTTGGGTCTTTTGGGCATTGAACTTTAGTCTGTAAAAAACAAATGACATTATTATTTATAGAATTAATACTCTCAGTTCAAATCAAAATAAGGGAGGTTTGGAAGGCCACCTCCAGAAAACTTTTTGAAAATTAACTTTCTATAAACAGGGACTAATACAGGTCAATTTTGGTACCGTTTATCGGCACCTTCACAAAAAATATAATAACAAAAATGGTACCTTCAAAAAATCATTATTAAATTACATGAATTGCTTATATTTAATTGAGTATTTAAGTTGCTATAAAACTGAAGAAAAACAATTTAAAGCTGCTTTCATTAATTTTATAGTTTCCATTAAAATATTAATCGTATAATTATAAAAAAATTCACAAAAATTAAAATGTGTTACTATTTTTCACAAAAATTAAAATGCCATGGACATTTTTCACAAAAAGGGGGGTTAAGTTTAAAATCCTGGATTGGTCCCTGATAAAATAAAGTAATATTTAAACACGTTTTTGGACATTTGGGATTCTTTAGGTGTCATCACAGAAGATTGGGTTTTCTGTTCTAAGCAAGAGTCTACTGGAGACCCCCCGCCCCAAAAAATTTTGATTTTGACTTTCTGAAGCCCCTGTAGTCCTCCTGGATCTGTAAATGGGCTTATCCATTCATTACATCTAAGATGTTCAACCACAATTCAAATGGTTTTGGATTGCATTTGGTTCTACATATATTTTCCGGTTGGTGTGTGCTTGATACAAGGATATGCTTATAAACCTTTGTCAAGTAAGACAGGCACACACATAATTTTGTACTGACACAGAGAGCCATATAGTCAAGATACTTTAGGATTAGCAGGAAGCATTGAGTTTTTGCTAAATTGCCAAAGGTAATCACAGGGCCACCGAAAGCCACGCCAGGCCCAGGGGAGGAAGTTGAGAAGCGGGCCCCCAGTTCTTATTTTGAGGGGGGGGGCAAAAATTTTCTTAAGTATTGTGAATGGATAGGCTAAATGCAGTTTTTGAACATTTCCATGCAAGATTTGAATCTTGATGAACTTAAAAATTTCGTTTCCTTGATTATAGGATGAGTAACAAGCACTAAAGGGGGTCTGGGGGAATCCCCAGGAAATTTGACCCTTTGAAATTTGAAAGAGAAATTTTAAACTCATTTTTGGATACTGTTCACAATTGAAAGACACCCAGGGATGGACTTTTTCTGAAATGTATGAAGTTAAGCCTAGGATCCTTTAAAATAATAATTTATCTTGAGTATGAAATTTTAGTAATCTTATATCTCCATTTCATAATGAATTCTTTTAGGGGTCTGGCGGACCTGGAAAAAGTGTCCGAACCTGCGAACCTAGTTCGGAGGAAGCCACTGTCCATAGGTGCAAATAGGAATAGGTGCATATTCCACATATTTTGGGGGGAAAGTCTAGGAAAGGGGGGAAGGGGAAGCCGTACGTAGATAAAATAAAGTTATGTTAAAATCAGAATGAAAGATTAGGGTTGAAGAGCCATTTGTTGGCCAAGTTTAAGATAACCAAAACCAAGTTAAAACCCTGTGTTTTAGGGTCTAATTACCAAAAATTGTGTGGACAATGACACCCCAGATCCCCTTTTGTACTTGGAACTTTGATTTTTACAATTTATTTGATTCAAAGGTTTTTCAAATTTAAAGGAAAGGAGAATATTAGTTTTGCAAAATGAATTGGTGGGTTGCTAGGCGAATAGTCGTATTTTCGCCAACTGGCGGAGAAATCACATGCATGGAATTATGTTCGGGGGAAAGTTACAACTTTTTCCAGGTCCGGGGAAATTGCTTGGTCCCGGGGATTGTACCCCCTGCCCCCCCCTCCTCAGGCCTGGGTAATCAAATATCAAAAGATAACACCGTACAATTCCATTTGAGTCCCCGCTAAATATCGCCAATATCCAAATCGCTAAATATATCCAAATATCAACAAATTTTTCTGACTTTCATAAATAAACTGAATAGTTATTGGTATAATTAAACATTTTAATCCAGAAGTTTGAAATTATTTATGAATATTTCTACTTTTTGTTGTCTAAAAGAACCGGGCAATATTTAGCGGGGACTCTAACGGAATTGAACCGATAACACCATTAAAATATTTCAACTACCAGAGTGTTTCTTTTAATTTTTTTTATATTTTTAAGATAATCAAACATAGCCCATATAGTTCTATTGGAGAGATTTGCTCCTGGCATTATCCTAAGTACCTAACCTACCAGTCAAAAATAAACAATTTTGAGCAGAAATTTCTCTCTACCGTTGCAGATCAGATTTTGTCAGATTTGGTATTCCGTACTGTGCCGCTGAAACTGACGTTCGACGGGATTGTAATGAAGATCCATTTATCCGAATACGCGACATACGGAAGGGATGCGATCAGGGCATTTACTATTGAACGCATTTAATGCTTTAAAAAGGGCATAATATCATAAATTTTTTAATTTAAAATTAAATAATAATTTATGAGGGAAACATTTCAAGAAATACTTTTTCTTACGTCATTTTCTAAGGAACTTTCATCCCAACCTATAGTAGAAAGAACGCCGCTTAAAAGTGTCATTTTTTCAGAGATAAATGCATCTAACTCCCCAAGTTCTTCAGATCTTGATTTTCGCTCCATTTTTGACTTTCCTCACAGTAAATTTTAAACTAAAACCCCAAAGCCAACGGAAAAAGAGGCAAGAGGCAACTTGAATTGAATTGAATGGGGGGGTTTGAGACATATACGACCTAGATACGGCCGTTTCGTCTACTTCAGAGGCAACTTACAAAAATGTCAACATAAATGAAAACAAACAATATTTCTACATTGCCACAACGGCCACAACACAGAAGAAATTGCTGAATTTGAAAATAATTTTTATGTTTGCTGGCTCTTATGAGATTTTATCCTTTTAATTTGCTCATTTGTGAATGTGAAAAGATAGCTTTAGCCTGCTGTATTATTTTTAACACCAAACCCATCTAGTTATATGATGAATTAATAGATCTTTTAAAGGGTTGTGAGAGGGACATCTCTGAATTATTACGGCGAAAAAGAAAAGAACTTCAACTGTTACTTACTTTGCCGAAACAACACAACGCATGGACGTGTGAGTGAAAATTTTTCTCTGCCTGCTCCCCCAAAACATAAAAATGGTGAAAACCGGGACGCGCGTGTCCAAAATTTCCAAGCCTGTAAGTATACAATCTTAATTAATCCTTTTGGTAGTTGCAATTAAGATTGTGTCTTTGATGCAGTGTTTTATGATTTTTCGTGTACTTTTATCTTGTGTTTATATTTTGTTCATGAACTCCTAAGTTAATGGTAAAAATTGTAGAGAATTATAGGTTTTCTGTTCAGTCATAATCGGAGTAAGAGCTTAATACACCTCTTAAATATCGCTTTTAGAAAATATATTTATATCTAAACTCACCATCTTGATATCTAAAATTATGAGAAGGATAGCGATGTTGTGGAATATAGAAATGTCAAGATGCAAGGGAAATTTAAGTAAAGAGAGTAAGTAATATTTAAATAAGGGTGACTTTAATTTAGTGCTTTTAAAGGCCCGAATTCATCAAAGTCTCTTAAAGACGAAATATTATGTGTGTTCACAGCTAGCAATCGTTCTGTCAAATAAAGTCAATATGTATAAGTTTATTACCTGCCACTTGACCTAATATATTGTTAACCTTGTGAATCTTTCGGAATATTTCACGCTTTTATCAACACTTATGCTTTGTTCATCAATTATAAAAATTAGTTACTAAAGATACATGTTTTGCAGAAATCAAAGGCTGAAAAAGAGAAGAATCCTATGCGAGAAACTAGGATTCAGAAACTATGTTTAAACATTTGTGTTGGTGAATCTGGTGATAGGTTGACACGTGCTGCCAAGGTAATTGCTTTCATAACTCTTAATTTGTTTACTAACGTGATCTTACAAGTGCCCGTAATTATTTGGGTGCTTTTGTATTCTCTCCAACCAGACTATATTGGCAACATTTTGTTATTTACACATTGCATTGATTAAAAGAAACAATCATTTAGAAACTGGGCCTGGTGATAAAACAAGTGAGTTCTTGCAACCCAGTTCTATAGAATTTGAATTGCATACTTATCATTAATGTCATCCCAGCCCAGTTTCTTTGGACTTAACCTAAAGGCTGCTAGTTGATTTATTTTTGGCATGAAACCTAATTTTTGTGTCCCAGTAATCCTAACCTACCAAGTGTGTGTATGCTCCTGGCGTCAACTGTCGCACACATTTACAATTACACAATCAATGCCTGTTGCTTTCCTAATGCACATTAATGGCTGAAGACATTTATAATATGAGTAAATCCAGTGTTGTTGGAATTATGGGACCAGACCGGTAAAAGCAAACTGTCTTAGGTATAATGGTATAGAGAGATTTGGAAATGAGTCCTTGCAACCTCTGATTTCATTTAATAGTTTGCCATGTATTATATCCTACCTGGATGATTATGTAGAATAATTTGTACAGGTAAAATTGTAATTGATCATTTAATTTTTTTATTGAACTGGTACCAGTTAATATTAATCTCTTTAATGTTGATTTCTATAATTGTTTTCTTTCCTTTTAACAAATTTTATTTTTAGGTGCTAGAACAACTGACAGGTCAACAGCCAGTTTTCTCAAAAGCAAGATACACTGTTAGATCTTTTGGTATTAGAAGAAATGAAAAGATTGCTGTGCACTGCACTGTTAGAGGACCAAAAGCTGAAGAAATTTTGGAAAAGGGGCTTAAAGTAAGGTGATAGCGGTACTAATTGTTATTTATTTATTTTTTTAATCAGACAAAAACTTATTTAATTGAACTTTAATTTAAAGATACAAGGATGGATATTTGTTATTACATGACTCATCACCAAACAAACAGATCCAAAAATTTCAAGCTGAAATGTAATTGGTTTGTTGGGGAGATTGTATGGTCACCAAATAAAATATTGGTCTGAAATACTAGTAATAAAATTATGGGTTCAATTCCGTTAGAGTCCCCGCTAAATATCGCCCGGTTCTTTTAGACAACAAAAAGTAGAAATATTCATAATTAATTTCAAACTTCTGAATTAAAATGTTTAATTAGATCAATAACTATTCAGTTTATTAATAAAAGTCAGAATAATTTGTTGATATTTGGATTTATTTAGCGATTTGGATATTGGCTATATTTAGCGGGGACTCTAACGGAATTGTACCAAATTATGATTAATTAGTGAATACTGTTTTTTTAAACCCTCATTTACAATTTTAATGAATGTATTTTTTCTTTTCCAGGTTCGAGAATATGAACTAAAAAGAGAAAACTTCTCTGACACTGGTAACTTTGGGTTTGGAATTCAAGAACACATTGATTTAGGAATCAAGTACGACCCATCTATTGGTATTTACGGTCTTGATTTCTACGTCGTTCTGGGTCGACCTGGCTTTAATGTTGCATACAGGAGACAAAGGAAGGGAACTGTAGGAATTAAACATAAGCTCTCCAAGGAAGAGGCCATGAAGTGGTTTCAACAGAAGGTAATTCATACTATTTGTGGTCTCGAGGAATTTATTACCTTTTTTTACAATACTTTCACAAATTCACTAATATAAAAGACACAACATTTTCAGAAAGTTCCCTAATCTGATCATAATCAATAGTGGTGCAGGCAAGGTCTTCAACCTGCCCACAAACCAAAAATAAAACACCTGGATGTTTTTTTAATTGGGTAAAATTTCATTAAAAACCAGCATAATCAAGTCTTTAGATAATGCAAATCACACAATATAATATTTGAAGAGATGTGTTTAAGAAGGTAAAGCGAAGCCTTTGGGGTTGCCTTATAAGAAGTGTCTATTTGGACAGCAAAACCGGCAGCAGTTGGCGCATGCGCTGTAGGTCTAGCGGTTATGTAGCAGTCCCGGCGCTCCAATCAGAACCGTTGTCGGGTAAAAAAGAGTAGAGTGTAGTTGTATATTTGCCAGCTAAATAGACAGTGCCTTCATTATATTACTTTCTTAATTAAGATTCTTAAATTTATTTCAAAAATAGTTCCATATTCAGTTATTTTATAAAAAAAAATATTTTCTAAAAGAAATTTCAACCAACCAATCAATATTGGGCAAGGTGAATAAAGGGAAAAAAATTTTGTGTGTGAAAAATGTGTATTTTTTAACCAAAATGAAATTAAAAATCCGAACCCAAGCAACCCAACCTGTCCAATTGGTTCAAAATCACAATCAAAGATGTATTCTTGAAAATGGTACTGTACTTCTAAAGGTTTTCATTTAATATGTTTTTAAATTGGTTTTGTTTACTTAATGTGGTATATATATATATTAATTTTAAAATATAAACAGAAAAAGAAAACACTCATCTTTGCATTGTAACATGCATTTGCCTTGTCACAAACATTTATATCAAATTCTTTGTTATTGCCCAAAGTTACAGCATTAAAGATGTTTTTTTAATTAATTAAAATATTTTAAAGCAATTAAACTTTCCTTTTACTCTTTAATTAATAAAATTTAACACTTAAAATTCCTTCCAGCTGCATAACTCAGCTGTATGTGTATTAAGTAATAAACCCGAGTAAAAAACAATTAAACCCACCCAGGTTGTTTTTTTTAACTGGTTTTGTCAAACCCTGGTGGCGTGATACGTTAGGGATGGGATTTGGTTATATTAATTTAAATAAAACTGGTTACAGATTAGTTTTAAACCCTGATATGGGCAATAACACCTGCATTCAAATATGTTAATGTGTATGATTGTTCCATGAAGGGGGGGATCACTATCAAGGTTCTACTCCTTGACCTCCTTAAAATAATGGTCCTTTTGATTTTTAAGTGTTAAATAATGTGTAACTGTTGCACATTTATGGGCAGAATTTCACTTAGTATGTTATTCTGTTTTTTTATTTACCTGTGCTAAAAAAATACACTTTTTTGCAACTCTCAATCACTCATTTTACTGTTTGTGGTACTATAAAGTGTGACATTTAACTGAGCATTTTTGTTCATTTACATTAATAATTGACAGTTTTCCTATAACTGTTGCACAGTTATGGGCAGAATTTCACTTTGTATGCTATTCTGTTTTTTTATTTACTAGTGCTAAAATAATAATACACTTTTTTTGCAACTCTCAATCACTCATTTTACTGATTGTGGTACTATAAAGTGTGACATTTAACTGAGCATTTTTGTTCATTTACATTAATAATTGACAGTTTTCCTATAACTGTTGCACAGTTATGGGCAGAATTTCACTTTGTATGCTATTCTGTTTTTTTATTTACTAGTGCTAAAATAATAATACACTTTTTTTGCAACTCTCAATCACTCATTTTACTGATTGTGGTACTATAAAGTGTGACATTTAACTGAGCATTTTTGTTTATTTACATTAACAATTGACAGTTTTCCTATAACTGTTGCACAGTTATGGGCAGAATTTCACTTTGTATGCTATTCTGATCATTTTTGTTTATTAACATTAATAATTGAGTTTTCCTATTTTCAGAAGATTAATATATGCATTTTTTTACTTGGTAGCTTTATCTGTTAACCATACAGTGTGCATTAAATTTTTATTATGTTATTAAGGCCTGATATAGCAATAACCCCAGTATTAAAATTAATAAGTCCCATGAAGAGTCACTAACAAGGACTAATATTCTATTGTAAACCCCCTTTAAAACTAAGCCCTTTTGATTTTTAAGTGTTAAATACTGTGTAACTGTTGCACAGTTATGGGCAGAATTTCATTTTGTATGCTATTCTGTTTTTTTTATTTTCCTGTGTTAAAATAATACACTTTTTTTGCAACTCTCAATCACTCATTTTACTGATTGTGGTACTATAAAGGGTAACATTTAACAGATAAAATATAAAGATGTTATAAAAGCTTGTCTATCCCGTATAAAATCCAGCCATTTTCCAGTTTAATTTTCCACATCTCCCCTCTTCTTAAAATCAGCTACACTGCTCCAATTCCAGTTAAAAGAAAACCTTGCATTCTCAGAATAAGATGATGGTTAGGGGCCTAAACCCTTGCAAGTGACTGAAGGGAAATTATGTGCAAGTTGATGGGCATATTTTCTATTAGAATGGTGTAGACTTTTATAAGAAAATAAAATATTTATTGTTACTGTTGTGGTTGACCCTTAAAAATTCATAAATACAATCATATCTTTTATCTTGGCCTACTCAAATGTTGATTTTTTTTTCTTGTTTAAAATTTTGAAATGTACTTACACTGTTTTTTCTCTTTTAGTATGATGGTATCATTCTTCCAGGAAAAAGTTCAAAATAAGCAAATTTGTAAAAAAGGACTAATAAAAAATGTCTATTGACACCATCTAATGTGTGCTTTTTATTGTTACCCTAAAAGTGAAATTAAAGTTCATGCGTGTTTTAAAACCTTAACCAGGAGAAGTATCCTTCGGATGATTTAAAACTAATAAGTTAAAATTACAGTAGTCTGGCATTTGTGCTTGTTTAACCCATGTTTTTGATAGCCTTGCCTTCCTAGTTGGTTCAGAGGACTAGCACCTCCTTAGTTTGTGGCTGCTAAATTTCAAGCCTGTTCGCCATAAAATTATTTTGTGGAATGACTAGATAGTGATTTTAAAATAATAACCTAAAAAAGCACAAAGGTAATGTGTTAATTATAGAATTGAATGTTTTATCCTTTGATTTATCTAAAGATAACCAGGGGTCAATCCAGTCGAAAATTGGGGCCTTTTGCTGCCCCTTCACAAAATTTAAATTAGCCTTTTACTGATTATTTGTGAGAAAACAATTACAATAATTTTTACGATATAATTTAACTTCAATTTTTCACAGAAATGGGCCCCAAAAAATAAAACTTGGATCGACCCCTGATGAGAGCAACTGGTGGTCTGCACCTTATTTCCTGGACCACCATAATTCATCCAGAAAGTTCCATTGGTTTTTGCTATGATTTGAGTTTGAAATGAATAAAATTTGGTGAAATAAAACTTTTACAAGATGCAACAAATAGACAAAATTTGATTATTTTCCCCCTTTAAAAAACAAGAATTTTAATAATAATTGTCTTTGTGAGAAAACTTCTTACGTATATTATTTATCTTGCTTATGAAAATGGTTCAATCCTCATCGGTTTTCCAGGGTTCGTACGCTCCTTGAGTTACTTGGAAACTCCTTGAATTTGGGTTGTACTCCTTTAAAAATACTGCTTGATTTTCACCATGAACATTTCTTTTATAAATTTAACTCCTATAAAAATGGTTTGAATTGAATCCGCCGCCAAAACAACTTGAAGGTCGTTTCACGATCTCGTTTTTCTTACTTCGCGTCGATATCCTTGGCTTTAAATGCGAACAATATTTTGCTGGCAAATTAAATGGTGTAATAGAGGAATTTCTTGTTTGCAAGAAGGGAAATGGAAATTTATAGTTTGAACTGAGTTTTAATATCAAACCAAGAATTACAAGGTGTGCAGATAATAGGGTATATGAAAGTTTTTTAGGTACCTAAATATTATTTAAGTATTATTTATATTTTTATCAGGTAGAAGAAATCTTCCATATGGGAAATTTTTTGGGGGGGGTGAAATTAAACTTATTAGACTAAAGGATTTTTTTATTATTCCTGTCGGAGTGTTTTATTTTTCATTTCTTGCAATTTATGCACAATTCATCATAGAGATCTAGTAATAAATTATATAGAGCGTTACTTTTTAAATGACCCGATTAATTTGGTGGTCTATTGTAAACATTCCGAGGAAAATGTAAATATATATTAAGGCGCGTTTATGCTAAAGTTTTCCACAAGTTGCGGCAATTTGTTGCTTTTTCTACAATAGTGTCACTTTTCCTGATTTTATGTCCAATCATTGAAATCAAATACTCAAAGTCACTACTGGTCATTCTCAGAAAGTTTTTGACACTCCCGTCACACCTCAACTTACCACTCAACGGATCGACGCGACGTCATCTTCTCGTAGATCAGCTAGTACAGTGGCGGATCCAGGATTTGGTTTTGGGGGGGGCTAAGAATTTTCATAATCCAATTGTATCTTCTTGATTATCTTAATATGGAAAAGGGGTAGTGAATTATCCTGCTCCAACCACTAAAAGGGGGGTCTGGGGTTCTCTCCCAGAATTTTTTTGGAAATTTAAGTAAAAAAAACACCCACTTTTCGTTTTGTTTTGGTACGCCTCATCCGATTTCGGATAGATTTCATGGTAGAATTTTTGTGTTTTTACAAACTTAATATAAAACAAAGTTGTAATAATAGAGTTACAAGTACTAAGGGGCTCTAGGGGTCTCCCCTAGAAAATTTCTGAAAATTTAAGTAAAAAAAAACACTTTTTCAACTTGTTTTGGTACACCTCATCCGAATTTCGGACATAGATTTTATGGTATAATTTTTGCTTTTTGAGAAACTTAATATAAAGTAGAATTGTAATAATAGAGTTACAAGCATCAAGGGGGTCTGGGGGTCCTCCCCCAGAAAATTTTTGAAAATTTGACCCTAAAATGACCCCTTCCATATTATATAGAGTAAAATTTTTCATTTTGGGGGGGGGGCTCTAGCCCCCCCCCTGGATCCGCCAGTGAGCTAGTATCATGTCACCTTCCACTGTACCTATCCCTAGCCTTCAACGAGGGTTTCCAAAGGGCTCGGTACCGACCCCCTGGGGGTCGATGAAAGTAAAACAGTCATAAATTAGAAAAGACAGCTCGTATGTAACTAATTTATTTGTTTACATATTGTCATACAGATATAAACTATCCAGTTACATGACAAGATAAAAACACCAAAGGGGCCGTCCTTAAATGACGTCACGCTCAGAGGGGGGAGGGGGTTAAACAATTTGTGACAAGGGGGAGGGGGGGTTCAAAAGTTGTGACATCACATCCTCCCCAAAACTGAAAATCAACCAAAAATAACAAAACCAGAATTTTTTTCTATGATTTTTTATCCAAAAAAATTAATTTTAACCCGACATGTGACAAAGGGGGGGGTATGGGGAAGTGTGACAGTTTGTGACATAGGGGGGAGGGGGTCAAAAATGGGCAAAAAGAGTGTGGCATCATTTATGGACGGCCCCAAAAGGCAAAGAAAAATACAAATACAACAGATAATAAAAAGAAAGTATTATAGCACTTTCTGAATTTTTTTAAGAGTCCAAAAAAATATCATAATTATTGGTAAGATTATTTACTATTTTTATGAATTGTATAAATGTTTGATTCTAAAGATATTGATTAGTGTAAATAGGTTCATGGAGTACTGTTTTATTGCGAGTGATATGTTTAGGGACATGGAGTTTAAATTGTTGCAAGATAGAGGGACAATCAAATTTTTTGTTTAATATGTTGTAAAAAAATTTAAATACAGACTAGCTGATTTGACCCGGCAAAGCCGGGTCTCACCAGCTAGATTACGCGCCTTTGGCGCTGATGCGAGCTTCGCCGTTTGGGGGGCTCCCACCGCTCAACCCACCCACGGACAAGCAGCTGACGTTCACCAGGCTTTATGATACAACTCCCTGAAATTTTCCACCAAATATCGCTTGAGAGGAAATGACCATAGATATATATATACCAAGGCTAAACTGGATCGGTTAACTGTGTTACTACTACTAAACTCCACTAAAAATTTCATATGATAAAGATCAGGGATGTCGCTCCAATTATAATTGGAGCGACATCCCTGAAACTTTCCCATTTGGCATAGTTTAATCCGTAGAGATAGTAGAGTAGACTTGTCTGAAGCGAGCCAAACTTCGCACGCTCTGCTCTTTCTGGAGAGGCGATATTTACGTTCAATAAACTAACTCACTGATCTTTATCATATGAAATTTTTAGTTTTACATCAAAGGACATCTTTTTTGAGAACTTACTTCTGAAAAATTCGAAAATTATTCGTTTCAACCACCATTATTGGTATTAAGCGTTTTTGAGCGAAATGACCCTACTTCTCGCCTAAAAATTAGAAAATTGGTCTTTTCCGGTGTACTTAAAAAGTAAAAATTATTTTATTCTGTCTAAATAAGTTCTAAATAACATATATTACCCAGTTTTATCACATTTGAAAACTCAAAAATATTTTTTAAAAAATTCTGAAAAAAAGACAATTTTTTCCACTTTTTTTCAACTTTAGGGCCCTATAGGTACCCCTTAGAACTAACTCAGGGGGATGAAACTGTATACACTATCTATTGGGACCCTAAGGAATAGAAAAAGCCTTAGAGAGTTTGGTTTTTTATATTTTAAGACATCTTTATATCACCATATTGTATAAAAGGTAGAGCAAAAGTCTTAAAAACTTTATAGTGAAATATATCAAAAACTAGAGCTGATGAGCAAAAATGGATGCCATATTCTTAATCAGGAGGTCAAATATATACAAAATCAGCTTTAATATTCCAGCCACCAAAAAAAAAGTTTTTTTTTTGTAGACCAGTGTAATAAGCTATTTTAGAGAAAAAAAACTTATCATTAAGAATCATTTCAATTTATAATATGCACGTGTGTATCTGTTACGGGCAAAGTGATTAATCGGGTATTATTAATAATGCCCGAAGTGAAGGCGGACAAAGTGATAATGATAAATTTCATTGATAAATGCCATTGAATTTATCACATTGCCCGCCTCACATCGGGCATTATTAATAATGCCCGGATTTATCACATTGCCCTTGACATATCTATAATGAATTGAATTGTTAAAAATAAAAGAAATCAGACGCATCATAAAAGGGGCTTGGGGGTTCTCTTACAGATTTTTTTAAAAATATGATGTTAGAATTTCGGGGGGGGGGCTGAACCTCTAACCCCTCGTAGATATACGGCCCTGCAATGGCGTATAGAGAAATTTATTTCGGTGGGGGGGTACCAAAATTATTCTTCAGCCCCTCCCATGCGTATTTAATGGGTCCAATGTAGCAATTTTTAATATAAGTTGTGAGTAATAAAGTTCTAAATACCAAAGGGGGGTCTGAGGGTCCCCCACCTAGTCCGCCCTTTGGATTTACATTTTTAGGTAGGATTTGCATTTTGATGAACTTAATGTAAAAAAAAAGTTATAAATAATTGAGTTTTAAGTACAAAAGGAGATATCGGGGATCACGCAGAAAATGTTTGGAAATGTAATCCTGAAAACAGGGTTTCATAAAAAAGTTTTGAATATGTTCCAAGTAAAAAAGGGGGATCTGAGGGTTCTTCCCCAGAATTTTTTTTGAAAACTTCTCCAAAAACAGGGTTTCAACTTGTTTTTCGTATTCCGAATTTCGGACATACATTTTTATAGGTTAGGATTTGGATGAACTTATAATAAAGATTTTAATAATAAGTGCCAAGTACAAAAGGGGGGCTTGGGAGTCCTCCATCAGAAAAGTTTCTGTAATTGACCTTAAAAACAGAGTTTTAATCCAGCCTGGACCTACGGGGGGGGGCAACCACATTTTTGGGTTAGGATTTTCCACCAGAAAATTTTTGAAAATAAGACCCTAAAAACCCATTTTTGGTTAACTACAGTGACATAACCCCCCAACCAGGGCCGTAACCAGACTTTTGTTTCGGGGGGGGGGGGGTTGACTGAAATATTTTCTGAGGTACCTCCTGACGGGTACTTTTATATGTTAAGTTTTAGATGACAACACTGGATAGAAATTTTGATGCACTAAATTTCAAAATTGTATAAACAGTTTAAATTCGAAGTAAAAGGGGGGGGTCTGGGGGTCCTCCCCCAGAAAATTTTTGGAAATTTGCCCCTCAAAAGAGTGTTTTAGCTCATTTCTGAGACCCTTTAGATTACACCCATAGAGCACCACTCATTGTAAGCGGCCGAATTTTCAAGGTAAAAAGAAGGTATATTGTAGTAAATGGCGAAATGTTAAGGGGGGTTTTTAGGTTCCAACTCCAGAAAATTTGTTGAATTTTTCCACTAAAAGTGGCATTTTAACTCATTTTGAGACACTTTAGGTTACATTAAAGAGGACCACTCCTTGTAAATCCCACAAGTTTGAAGGAAAAACCGTATACTTAATAGATTTCAAAATTTCGAGGGGGTTTGGGGGTCCTCCCCCAGAAACATTTTGGAAATTTTACCCTTAAAAGTAGGGTTTTGACTCATTTTGAGACCCTTTGGGTTATACCCGAAGAGGATATCGCTCCTTGTGAGACATAATTTTCAAGAAAAATAGCAGTATAAAAATTGATGTCAAAATTTCGGGGGGGGGGGGGTTGAACCCCTTGGATACGGCCCTGCCCCCAACCAGACTTATGTTTCCAGAAATGGTTTTGACTCGCAATTTCTTTACTAAGGTTCCTTCCCCCAAGTATTTTATGGATCTAATGTGAACTTTCGCTGAAAAAAATGTGCAAATTTTACTGTCGATCCTTAACCTAAGGAACCGTGGGGGTTCCGGGGGTCCTCCCCCAGAAATTTTTTTGAAAACGTAGACTAAAAAAGTAGTATCTCGACTCATTTTTGAACATTTCAGACGGCATCTGGATCGGAGGATGAGACCGATTAAGGTGCCCTAATAGATTCGATGCCCTTAATAGGTTCAATGTAGCTTGTAAATACGTTTTTAGATATTAACCCCGATTTACTGTCTTTCATGGGACCAAGAAAATTTGAGTGAAAACGTTGAATCTGGGTAGGACATTAACATAATACTGGATAAGCGATACGATTACAAATAACAGTCCTATCAAATGGAAGAATCTGAGAATTATTATAGATCAACATACTTTGTTATTTATTAGCACTATAGTTCCAGCATTATTTATACCTTGGGAATTTTTTTAAGTTTTAGCATGTTGTAAAGATTTCTAGATTTTCTATCATCACCGTAATATAAAAATAAAAGGAAATTTATTTATAAATTGTTAAAGTAATTAATTTTTTAAAAAAATTACATTTAACTCTAAATTTAAAGTTACTTAAGATTTTAAAGATAATGGTTTCCTCCTTTCATTATTATCCAATTTTTTAAATAAAACAATTATTTTCATTAGCTAGTTAAAAAAGTATTTCATTGCATTTCCCCTCTCTTTCTTTTGAAATTTAGTTTAAAAATTGAAGCATTTATATTATTAATACTTTTGTCTGAAATGCTTTAATATTTCCACACATATTCTAAATTTTACTGGCCTGATACTGATAATCGCAAAGAGTACTAAAATATAGTCTACCTACACACATGTATCACATACCTATACTACAAGAATTTAAGAAATAAATAAATTTGTTTAAAATTTAAACTTTAAAAAAAAAAATTTTTTTTTGTCTGTTAAATTTAAGTATTTTTTAAATGATTTGTTACCAAACATTGTCAAAATATTTTCTGTTTCACTTGATTGGAAAATTTTACCTGTATTTTCAAATTTCACTTTAATAAATTAATTAACTAATGACTTAATCACCAATGGTGGTTTTTTATGTTATATTAGGGTGTTTCAAAAAATTTTTTTTTTTGAATTTCCCAGATGCCCCCCCCTCAAGTTGTTACAAATACTAAAACATTATTACCTGCAAATTTTCAGGTCTCTAGGACGATTTTTGACCCCCGCGCCCTTCAAAAGTAGGTTTCCCATGTTAAAGTATAGGGAAAATATTGAAAATATCGTCATTTTTGGTTCTTTTCAATTTTACGAGCCTGAACTCAGTCAATATCGAATTAAAACCTATACATCATCTTTGGGACATCATTGCCTCAAGATCCTATCGGAAAAATATTCCATGACACCTACTGGGGGGTAGTTACACGGGGTGAAAAGCGAGCTTTCACCGAAAAACGAGGATGCTTGCCGGCGCTTGCGGCGGGAGCTGGATGAAGGCCTCTCATGGGGGGTCCAGACACAACTCCCGCCAGATGGTTTCCAAATGACCAGGTACCTTAGGAAAAAGGTTCAATAAACACTTATATAAGCTTTTATCCAGGTCCCTCCGCAAACGCCGGCGAGCATAACCAGCACCCGCGGCAAGCATCCTCGTTTTTCGGTGAAAGCTCGCTTTTCACCCCCGTGTAACTACCCCCCAATAGGTGCCATGGAATATTTTTCCGATAGGATCTTGAGGCAATGATGTCCCAAAGATGATGTATAGGTTTTAATTCGATATTGACTGCGTTCAGGCTCGTAAAATTGAAAAGAACCAAAAATGACGATATTTTCAATATTTTCCCTATACTTTAACATGGGAAACCTACTTTTGAAGGGCGCGGGGGTCAAAAATCGTCCTAGAGACCTGAAAATTTGCAGGTAATAATGTTTTAGTATTTGTAACAACTTGAGGGGGGGGACATCTGGGAAATTCGAAAAAAAAATTTTTACCATAGACTTTCGAAACACCCTAATGTTATATAGCTATATAATTACGATATTCATGGAAAAATGACCTCGGAAAAATGCCTTAAACGTTTATAACAGGAGTTTTAAAAAGGTCGAATTTTAAGGCCAAATAAAATTGAAAAAATTATTTTTTTTTTACTTGTCCCATTTTTAACAATATTAGTGTGGAATTATTTAGGAAGGGGAAACCGTGTGAATTACTTCTTTCGCTGTTATTTTGTGGTTTTGAGCGATGTTTTCAATTTGAGAGACGTTTCTTCAATTATCAAATTTTTTAAATTTATATTTTATCTTTTTTCAATTCAAATGGAAGATTCGTATTTAGCAGACACATTTTCCGGTCATTTTTAAAGAAATAATAAAAGTTAAATTTAAGTCTGTAGCTGTAGCTCTTCTATTACTTTTAGTTTTTCTTCAAGAAAGTGATGAAGGAAGAATGTTATAATAAACTTTCAATGAACTTTTTTATAGAATCTTGTAAGAATACTACATGAACGCTTTTATGAGAGTAGCTTGTAGAGAAAAACGGCTTTTAACCCTATGGGCAAAAATGGGAGAATTTTTAAGTCACTTGTCTCACAAAATATCAAATCATAAAAACCAATTGTAATTATTTAGATAAAAATATAAAGAAAACATAAATCCCTTATCCCCTTACTACTTTGAAAAATAAATATAAAACATCTTACCTCTTTTTGGGAAGCTATACTTCTAGCCGTTAGATCCAAGAAACCAGCAGCCTTTCTGGGATCACAACCAACAAGAGACTGAAGGACGTCTTCTGGAAAAATGTGTCACCCCCCAGAAAAAAATGTATCCTCCCAACTTCCCATCGGTCATTTGGGGAGTGGGGTGGGAAAACAAGAATCTACAAACAATTAGAGGCCATAAAACCATAAAACGGTGTCCCATCTCCTGCGAGAGGCGGCAGCCCTGAGAAAACACAAGCGCCCGCTCCTACCCTCTAAACAAGATAAAAAACAAAAGGAGACCCTTTCAACTACCATCCTCAATACGGGGGGGGGGGGCTATAAATATGGATTGTCAGCACATGGTATAGAGTTACAATCCCTCTGTCGCCGTCTGTGTGTGGCCGAGGGGTCGAATCAGCCACCGAGGTAGCTTGTGTTTTTAGGCCTCTACACACGAGTGCATTGGAGTCGAATCCAGTAAGGGGGTCCGTATGCTAAGTAATTCTAGTATTTCTCCATAGAAACCTATGTTAAAATTATCTGTATCTGCCATCAGGTGCCATGATCCTGGGTGACCCCAGTTTCAAAGGAGAAACCGAACAGGCGCGTTCATCATGGGCTGACATTTACGACTTTTTAATGGCTTTCTCTCTGGACTTGGGGGGTCTCGGGTTGGAGGAGCGGGGGTTAAAAAGGGGAAGAGAGAAGGGGCGATGGCAGGAGAAATCACCTCGCAAATTTTTGTACATTACCACGATAGTTATTGCCTGATTATTAAAAATTTAATTAGTTTTATATCTTTGAAGTACTGAAAATAAATTCCAAGAGTGTCTACTTAACAGTTTTTTATAAATCCATTTTATTTTTGTTTTAAATAGTAATTATTTAAGCAAAAAATGTTAATTACTTTGTCGGGTTCGATAAAACTGAGGAAAATTGCGAACAAAATTATCTGAATTAAACTTCATTTTTCTTGTTTTTAGGTGGACAGAAGATTATCAATCCGTCCGATTTGATTAAAAAGAAGATAATTAATTGATTTAAGAAACAATTGAATCATCAGTTTGAACAAGGGAATAAGTCCAAAAAATGACAAATTGACTTTTTTTTTGCTTAAAAACATCTCCAAGCTTTGCTCTACACATGAGTGAAAAGAAGGGGGGATATCTACCCCCATCAGCAGATATAGCCCCTTGAATTTGCGAAATCGATGTCCATTCATTGTATTTTTTAAAATTTAATTTGGAATTCTGGACGTAATTTAATTTGTCTTACTTTTCTTATTATTTGTGCTTTAAAAAAATGTCAAAATTAAATTTGCTTTTAATTCAAAAGTATTTTCAACTTTTTTTTTATGTAGGGAATGTTTGACTCCATTCATATTCACTTCCTCCATTGATACTGCTTTAATGACTCAGTTTCATTATAATTTTGAATTTTATTCGTCTTAATCTTTCTATTTCTCCCTTTTATGGCATGAATTAAGCATACATGATTTAAATGTCAAATTAACGGGTTTTTAAGATTTTTCTTCAGATAAAATTTCATAAGGTTGAAGAATGAATAAGTCCATCAACTTTTTCTAACCGTAAAATATTTCTAATGTACTTGGTGACTGCTCTGTTTTCTATAAGAGGTTCTGAATTTCCAGTAAAAATTTTGTGGATGTACAATAAAAAAACTCCATTACTTCAACAGTTTTTTTTTTTAGTTTTCTGAAAACTTGTTTTTTTTACTTAATCCCTTCTTCAAACTGACGATTCAATTTAAACTACGAGTGAAGGAATTTTGGATTATTTTTTGAGGTTTTAGATAGAAATTTATATACTACAGTCATTTTAAAAGTTAATAATTATCAAGACCAAAAAGCGTGACATATTTATAAAAATATAAAATGAAATATAAACTGGTCAGGTGATTTTAAAACAGTTTTGATCACGGCCGTCGAGAGCCACCACATGCTATGCGCAATTTGCAGTAGTGGCAGTAGCAATTTGCAGTAGTAAACCCCACAATGGAAAAACGTAAAAAGAAAATCACAGTTAATTCTGTAAGCTACAAAACAGAATTTTAACCGTGAAATTTTTCACAAACTCAGCCAGGGCCTAGCCTAACAAAATGTGATGTTTCCTTTTGAGAATAGAGAAGTGTTTTTTTTTCAGTGTTAATGAGTGATTAATTAAGAAATTTTTCAATCAGTAAATAACTATTTTAAATGTTTTTAAATCACTAATTGCACACGAGAGTTATTCTTCATTAAACATTATTTTGCTGTATCAACTGTCAGGCGCGAATTCAAGAAGATAATATTATTATGGATTGGAATTGCCAGTTTAAATGCCTTTTCCTTTCTTTTTTCTGCGCAAGCTTTGTAGGCGCGCTTGTTTATAGTTCCGCAATAAGACCAAAAAAGCTTGGTCATTCCCCATGTCGTTTTCCCACGAGTCGGTATTTCCAGACAAAGGTCGGAGACATAATTGTCGGGTGACTTGCAACTATACATGCGAGACAACAAGAAGCAAGCAGCTACCCTACACCCTAAAGATAACCGGTTTTACTCTCTACTCAACCCCCGGATTGCCCCGGAGTCGCGACTCCGATAAGGAGGGGAAAATCGCGATAAATGCATCGTGTGTAGAGACCTAACACTCCCTTCTGCGAACGATAGCATATTAGCATGGACAATGATAGAGGAAAAAGAAAGTGTTCACAGTGTTTTGACGCCGATCAGGGCCCGACTTACAAGTTTGGGGGTCCAGGGCAAAAGACTCGCTTGGGGGCCCTCGTCATGTCTTAAAGTTAAAATTAAATTTATTTGACTTAAAGTAACAAAATCAATCATTTTCAATCCTTGTGTAAGCATTTCGTAAAAATTCTTTATTTGAAAAGTGCCTAAGCTTAAGTAATTGATTTTAAATTCATAAGTCAATACATTTATTTTACATTCTCACATTTTCTTAGCTTTTAAACAGTTTTGGGGGCCTCTTTGAAATATGAAATGAGGGCTTTGGGCAAGTCCGATCCCTCTAGATAACGTCTGGTTTCTCCCAGGGAGTGTTTTTGTGGGTCGAAGATGAAGACTTCGAGTGCCCTGTTTAAGCTAAGGCAGCAAAATCAAAGGGAAGCGTGGTATGTGAAAAAAATTCTACATTTCTCTCGGGACCTCATAGCTTCTGCCCCCCGTTTCGGTGGCCCTCTCACATTTTGAACTTATTTTTGAAAAATTGTAATTTTGAATAGGGCCCCATCAGGGTGGGGATCGCCACTCGGCCCAGTCTGGCCTAATGATTTACATATTCGTAATCTGTGAAAACTCTTCGTCGAAACTCTTCTACTCTTCTGACACGACTTGCCCCACAAAAATGGAGTGTTAAAATATTTCATTTTTTTTAGGAACTCAATTAGAAATATGTAATACCTAATTAAGTATTTGAAATAAGTGAAAGAGGCTATTTTTTATAAGCATATAAAAACGTAATCGTCCTGGACTAATATACTACATTTAATTTCCTTTAAAATGTATGTTCTTTAAGGAAAATATGACTCTTAACACTTATAATATTCGAATTTAACGTTTTTGTATTTTCGTTAAAATTTTTCTGCACATATTATTATAAAAGTACTTTTCATAACATGGTTGTTCTAAATGTAAGTAAGCTCTAGTCTTCTTCTAAAAATCCTGGATGACGTAAAAATCCCCATGGAAACCCGTAATTCTGGAAAAACTTTGCCATTACAATTAGTTACAATAGAAAAAATTAAGAAAAAACTAATAATATTTTCGGATTTATAAGCTTTCTTTGTACTTGTGTTTTTTCGTCGAAATCTGAACTTTTTTCAAAGTCCAATAACTGCCATAATTATCAACCGATTTTCACCAAAATCGAATATGAGGTATATGGTAGGGTATATTTTATAAGGTTGAAAACTGTCGACCCTGGAATACACATTCTTATAACTTGATTTTCTCTTCTCTCTTCTTGCTCGTTTTTTACTTCTTTCTGTATTAAAAAAAAAGGCGGCTGAGCCCACGGGGGGGGGCAATTGACCAGTTGCCCCCCCCTGGATCCGCGCTTGTAATCCAGGCAGGCGTGGATCCATCAAGGCTCCAAGGCACAGGGGCGGGTCCAGGGGGGGGCCCTGGGGGCCATGCCCCCCCCCGAGAAACCCTAACAAATAGCTTAAAAAACACTTTCTAAATGTTAAAATTCAAAAAATTTTTTGGGGGAGAACCCCCAAACCCCCCTTTAATATTTTGACATCCATAGGCGCCAACTTTTATAAAATATTGGGGGGGAGGGCCAGTACAAGACATTAAAAAACATAAAATTAAAAGAAACAACCATTAAGTTTACGTGCCTAATTACCTAATTTTGTATCAGATGTATAGATTAAATTTCGTTACATGTCCCTTTAAATATCGTCAAGGTGTAATATTTTGAGGTGCATTTAATGTAAAAGTTTTGTGTAATAATGCGAGCTCGAAATAAGATGGGGGTCTGGGCGATCTCTCCCAGAAAAAATTTTAGAAATTTCTCTGTTAAAAGTAGCATTTCAGCTTAATTCCAAAGTTTGGGGGCTCTCCCCAAGAAAATTTTAAAATTTGACCCTTAAAAGAAATTTTTAACACATTCTGAGACCTTTTGTGGGTTACCCTCTCCCCAAATAACCGCTCTTGAAAGGGGATTCCAAACCAGAAAATATCCAAACATCACAAAATATTGGGGGGGGGGCTTAGCCCCCCTTCAGCTATTATTGGATGGGGCTCAAGCCCTCTCAAACCGGTAATACTATAGTTTAAATGGGCGTATTTGCAAAAATTTTCAGAAGAGGACCCCCGGCCCTTTTCAAAATTGGGCATCTATTTATAATTTCATCCTTGAAAATTCTTTGGTTTACATGCTTTTAAAATGAGCTGAAACTTTATTTTTAGAGGCAAATTTTCAAAAATTTTCTAGGGGGCACCCCCAGACCCCCTATTAATTTCTCATGGTTACTTATTTACTGTTTTCTCCTTGAACTTGTTTCTCTCCTCTCCTTTTAGGAGTATACAAGAAGTTACCCTCTTTAGGTGTTATCCAATGGATACCAAATGTACAAAAATGAGTAGTAAAACTTCTATTTGAAGCCAAATTTCACAAAATTTTCTGGGGGAGGACCCCCAGACCCCCCCACATTTGCTTTCGAGCTAGCATTATCTGAAGAAACCTTTATAACTTTAACAAAGTTTCGCATTTTATTTATGTTATACTTGGAAATTTGGGAGCCAAACACCTCGCGAACACAAGTATTATTATGGCCTTACAAAAATGTTTCACCCCGCCACTTTCTAAAACAATGGCGCGGGCCCTGGATATCCTCTAGTTACTATAAACCCCTAAAAAGCTGCTTGAAAGCAAGCACTCTTCAAAACATTTTCTGGAGACACTGAAAATTTCGAATGTAATACCCTCCGTCTTTGACATGGCCCCCCCCGAAAATCTGGTCTGGAACCGCCCTTGCCAAGGCAAGGGGGAGGACACTTTTCCAGACCATCACCTTTACCTTTTGAGAAGAATGTCAAAATATTGGGGATTTTCTAAAAAGTATCACTTAAGATCCCCCTTTTGGTACCGCTGGGGGGGGGCCTCCTCCAGAAAAATTTTTGAAATTTGACCTGTAAAAGTAGGGTTTTAACTCATTTTGAATCCTTTTTTTTTGGGTCCGAGGGGGGGCACTGTCCAGAATGTCCCCCTTGAATCTGCACCTGGATCCAGGACAGTCATTTTGACCATTTTGCGTTTTCAAGACTAATTTTCTTAAAAAGTATTTGATTCACGCATTTCTGCTTTTATGACTTTTTCTAATTCATGCTCTTATTATTGCCATCCAAATTTGGTTTGGTTTGCAAAACATGTTCTGGAGACATTAACAGAGCCACCTAGAACTCCTAAAAAAGCGCTTATTTTAACTGCTGAATAATTTATGTATTTCTATCTTCTTATTGTTTAAATTTTGTTATCTCTCGGTTCTAGGTGGGTACCTATGGGGGGGGGCTTCACCAAATTAAGTAATTATTACATATCCCTTAACATTTCCCACACCCGTTATACTATTTTGAGAGAAAGATTTATTATTTTCTTCTTCGGGAGCCGAAAAAATCCAAGGCTACACAAATTTATTGTTTCAAGTGGTTTTTATGTGTTGCAAAATACATACATGTCAAATATCTTTCAAGATACATCTTTATAACAGAGTTGAATTGAAATGCACTTAAAAGTTTAGTTTATTATTAAGTTAAAAATGTTACGTTACTCGAAATGCCTTCAGAGATAGATATGAGTATTTTCAGAAAATAATTTGGTTCAAAGAGTTTATACGAGTTGATGCCGTAGATAACATTACTACCAAGATAACTACACAGTAATAGCCAGCGATGACGAAAGCAGGTGATTATTTTTTTAAATATATATAAGGTAATCATAGCCAGTGTTTATTTGGGTTGTATATCAGAAGAAAACTAGTAAATAAAATTGACAAATCGCATGAAAAAATTACAGGCAATTAAAGCTAAAATGAAGAAATGCAACCTGCGGCACACTCAAAATGTGGTCATAGGAAGCAGTAATATGTTCTTAATGGTATTTTAGAAACATTTTACAAGCTATTTTTAGCTTAAAAGATTATTTTTGCTTAGAAAAGCCATGGCCTTGAAGGATTCCAGGTATGTGCCATCCAGCCAGAGCTTCTAGTGTTAACCTATGGTGTTAACAGATACACATAAGGGACTGGGACATTTTGGATGAATTCAGAAGATTTCCAAATAAAGTGGACCCAACATGTTTTTAACAGCATAAATTAATTTTATAAATACTACTTTCATTTGTTATTTAAATCTAAAGATTTTAGATGAAAATTATATAATATCATGAATAAATCAAATAAATATCAATAAAAATCCTTTTGCTTTTTCAAATACATTATATAAGAATTAAACTAAATACTTAAAACATCAGCAAAAAATCTTTTTTCAAGAAACCATTGGTTAATATCCATTTTAATGCTTTTTGTTAAATTAGGAATATACTTTTGTTGTTTTTTGTCCCAATTACCCAGCTAAAATATGTATTACAGTAGAACCTTGTTTGAGCAACCCATCATGGAACTAACAGTATATGGCTATTTTAACATAACCAAATTCTAATAAAATTAGCACTATAATAAAACAGAATGTACTTTTCTTATCGGTCAACGGTCATTTTTCAGGGGGTCATTGTAAAGAGGTTCTACAGTACTTGAATGTGATTTCCATTCCTGAGGTTGTCTCTACAAGCGGATTTTCCAATTAACTGGTAATTGGGGATGTTAGAGGCGTATTGCTTGCTTTCAAGAAGCTGCATATGCCTTCCTGATTAACTGGTACAGTAAAACTTCTCTTGAGCGTCCACCTTCCATTCCAAGAAAAATTGGTTGTTAAGAGGAGTGATTGCTCATAAGGGGTTTGTTTTACAACTTAATCAAAACATTTTTCGAACTAAAACAATTGGTTCCTACAACTTTTTTATTATTCAAAGTATAGAACAAAAAATTCCATTCTATTAAAATAAGAAAAAATATCACTATTCTGCTCAAGAGTTAGAAACACCCTCTTATACATATTGAAGGCTTTCAGTAAATATCTACCAACTAAACAGAAGTACAACTCATTTTTTCAAGCCCCTCTGGGATACACACACACACACACCAAACAAAGTTTACTATCCAATAAACATACTTTTATATCTCTCGTTCCAGGCTTAAAACAGGCACCAATTTTATCAATGCCATCCAATGGTAGGCTTTTCAATGGTAGAACAAATGTTTTGAAAGTGAATTTGAATAGGTGGAACAAATTTTATAAAATTCTATTGAATGGGGATATTGTTTCCATTGCCATCTTAAAAATTGCCTGAAATATTATTTGTGGATAAAGAAAACTGGTCACTGGATGGGTTTGGGGAATTTACTGGTTCTTGTATTGGGAGTATTTTAACATTATGGGAAAAATCAATACCTTCTAAAAGTGGTCATTAAAAAAGGTTTTCGCTCAGTGAGGTTGTACTGTATTTCTAATAAGTGTCACTGTCTAAGTCAGTAGTTGTATCATAGTCATAATATTAGAAGGAAGGATTTCATTTAATAGCACTTTTTATAAGGAAGATTTTGTAAGCTGAGAATGAAAATAAGAAATAAAATTTTTAAGCATCGTTTGAAAAAAAATCCAAACTGAAATCACAAAGGCTAATGGCCTTATTCACTTTTACCTGACCAGTGGTTAACCAGCAACCAAAGATGGATTTTGCCAATCAGAATTGACAATATATTTTTTGGACTGCTGGTTAACCACTGGTCTGGTAGCAGTGAATAAGCCCAAAAGAAGATACTGAAGTTAGACAATTGATAACATAGTTGCAGGGGTAAAAATATCATGACACTGAGAATATCCCCAAGATTGCTAAAAACACAAAATTACATGTACACAAATAACCATTTTTACATAAAAAAAATGTGGATGCTAAATTTGAGGATTTTCTACTTTTTAACTTATTAATTTCCGGCAAATTTTTTAATAAGGCATAGAAACTAGGAATTAAGATTTTTGAAAGGTTAAGTTGATGTGAATCGGTAGTATTTTAACATAGAATACAGAGACATACTATTGTAGCAATATAAATTTATTTGTACAGTACATAAGTTTGTATTTAAGATGAAAACTGTTATTTACAAGTCATAAGTTAAAATACACGTCCAGATTACGTTAAAATATAAGAAACCTGAACAAACTATACATACAGTCAATTGATTTACTTTGTACATGAGCATTTGGCTACAAATGAAAGGGTATGTGGCCATGATGAGATCTTTTGGTCTTTGAAACACATCATATCAAAGTCTAAACTTTCAAGAGTACAAATATAAAACACACTTAGCAAGGACAAGCACATGGATATTTTTAAAAACTCAATTTAATGACTCCTAAAAGAATATAACAATGTGTTTAAGCACCAGATTTCATTATGTCATGACAATTGATTATACTGAATTTGATTTGTAAAAATAATTATGCTGCCTATATAAATTTTCAATAAGAGATAAATACCGATTTATTAATTTAAAATAATATGCACAATGATGTGCATCAATATTGCTTATTGGGCTTAGAAGACTAGAGGTTGATAGTGTAAAATTTAAATCATAAAGGAATTGATATTAATACTAATAGAAAAATACAATTTGCAAAGCTTATTTTTTGTAGTTTTATAAGTCTAAGGTTGTTCTCCATAGCCATTGGTTAACACAGTCTCCACATTAGAATGGGTGCGAGACATTGAACGAGAAGGAGGTGATTTAAAACGAACATCAAACACATCTTGGATTGCTTGTCTAAAACAATGGAAGTTGTAGTCAATGAGAGCTGAAATGAAAAGAAACATATTCCAACTTAATATATCATATTAGTAAAGCACATACAGAATAAAACAAGTTAAACTGTCAAGATAATGTCAAGTCAAGTCAAATGGAGTGGAGACTTTTGCTCACTCCGAAGAGCCGCTTCGTCTTCTTCCTCATTGTCTTCTTTGTTCTTATTTATCACAGTTATTATTCTTCTTTCTTTATTTATTTACTTCTTTTTCATATTTCTATGGAGTTCAGAAAGGAGGATAGTGCTACGATTTTCCTGTTTTTGTTATTTTTTGTTATTTCTAATATTTCTGAGAAGTCGGAAGATGTTGAATTGATGTCTTTCATTAATTTGTTTCTTTGAGATGTGTATTTTTTACATGTTAATAATTAATGGTCATTTGAGTCATATTCTTTGCATATCGGGCATAATGGGTCTGGTGAAATGTTAACTTTGAAAAGTGTTGCTTTTGTGGGTAGGGTCTTTGTACGTAGTCTGGCTATTAGGACATCTGATTTTCTATTTGGGGCTAAAAGTTTATCTTTTTGAGTCAATCCATTCATGTGTCGAAAACTATTGCAATATTTGCTTGACTCCCAAAAGATAATGTAATATAAGCAGACTTAATATTTATCATGAGAAAAAATACCAACATTATAAACACACAAACAGCAACACCATGAGATTTATAAAAAAACATAAAATTACATATAGAGTAATGAATTGGCTAGAAACTAAAATAGCAATTTTTGCATTTTCTATTCCTTCCTGGATAGTTTAAACTTGATGTGTGAGCCTTTGAGTTGAGACCTTCCATCTCTGTTTTGTACGAATAAAACCAGGCTACCTCCAATGATATGATTTGAAATAATACCAAAATATACAATTCAAAATTTTATTACCCAAATATAAAAAAAGCTGAAATGATTTTTAAAAAATAATATGAAGATTATTTGTAATAGAAGACAAATTAAATGGCATCATAGCTAAGTGTTAAACTTTACATCTTACCTTGCTTATTGAAGTTGTCTTCCCTAAGTATGCAAACCAGAGCTAAAAATCTGTTCACTTCTCTAAGATATAGCACTGTACTGTTGTTCAGTTTTATAATATTTGAGGATTTTGAGTTAAAAGCACTTCCTTCATCTTCCTTTAGTCTATAAATATAACAGAAAAATCAATGTGGAATGAATTTACGAATTGGATTATACAAGTAAAGATAGAAAACAAAACAGTATTGAATATATTAGGTTATGTTCAAAACATCTTAAACATAGTTATAGAATATTTTGTATGAATATTTGAAAATTTTGAGAGCAAATTGATTAAGCAGTAATTCTATGCATTATTTTATAATTAGAGCACTAAATAAAGTTATAACTGTAAGGCAACATATCGTAAATTGGCAAAATTCATCAATGATTCATCATCATTCATGAATGCAAATAATTTATAACAGGAAACAATTCAACATAGTTTATTGCACAATAAGTTAAAATTTAATAAAACAATTACTATTTTCACAGTGACAATGGGGATATAAAGATCCCCAAAACCATTGTATACTTTTAATTAACTTTTAACTTACAATATCATGCAATAAACTACATTAAATTGTTTCCTGCTAATCTTAAATTGTTTTTTAAAAATTAATTTAAAAACAGCTGGTATTTAAAGAATAGGTATATAACTAAAGATAATTAGTTTTTAAAAATTAGTAATACTATGTTTTATATAGTTGGTTAGTAGCTTTCTTAATAAGTTATTTTTAATGTCAAAGAGAAGAGTCAATTAATTAAGGAAATTTTTTATGTCACAGAGTTATTAGACAAATAACAATAGCCAAGTGAAGAATTTTAGCATCAGTAGTATGCTTCACTATATACTTGTATAGAAACTTAAGCCTTTATGTTAGTCTTTCTTCAGCATAAATAATTACCTATTTGCTTATCAGTTTTTCTGTTTCAGTAAAAGGAAGTTTGGAAAGTTTTGGAAATAAAATTTGATATAGTTTCTGGCTGGCTTTGAACCAAATCTTAAAAAGTTACATAGGTCTTTTTGAAAGAAAATGTTGTAGGATTGGTAGATTTGGGTTTTATGGCATATGGAAAATGTTGCACAGCATATGAAGAGGAAAACTTAAAGTACGCTTATCTTACCCATATATGCATGAAACATCTATAACTACATCAATCATATCACAGCAAAGCTCATAAGACTGCATGTCTACAGGTGTACTATCTGTTGCAATGTAAATCTTGCTTATTACATCAAATAAGAAGGCTTTTTCAATGGCACTGTTCTGTATCAAATAGAAAAAAAATGCTAGAATTGAATTTTATTTTACTAGAGAACACTGATAGATTACATGAATGAGAGATATTTAGAGGGAAAAAGAACACTTGGGTAAAAAATCACTATGAAACAAATGTTTGATAGTAAAACAGTAATTTTACAAATGTTTTGTAATATACAAATACCTTTTGTACATATAGAGGAGTAAATAAAAATCACAGTGATATTAATATTTTAATAGCTGAAGTTATTTTAACAGTGATCTTAGAGAAATGAATGTTACGAAAATAACTTACTGTTATGAAGATATTTAAGAGATTTTCTAAAGCTGGTAACTGTGGAATGAGTTTTTGAACCACTTTACTGAAGGCTTCAAATATAGAATGGTCATAGATGCTAGTCAGATAAAAGCTGAAAATTAAAGCAAAAATTATAACAATAATATGTACGAGTAGATATTAATAAATATCAGATAGGTTCCATATTAAGTAAAAAGCAATCTCCCAATTTACCATAAGCTAAAATTACTTTCAACAAACAATTTCAACTTGTTTTTCATACAATGTTAATAGTAATACTAATGCTATATAATGAAGAATTATACAATATTATTTCAGCTGATTACAACATTACCAGCTGAATTAAAAAGAAAAATCTACATACTTAAACAAAAATACGGCCACACTAGTCTTATAGTTAAACTTTTTGAGAATATTTTTTTTAAGTTTTATTAAAATAAGAAAAGAATTGAATCATTGGAAAGTAGTTCAGATAAAATATTTGAAACTTCTCTCAAACATAACTAAAAAGTAGAAAAAGTAATGGAATAAAACAACTTTATAAAAACCACGCTTTTAAAATGAACTAAAAAGTATAAAATATTTTTTTCAAACTCTTTGTAAAACGAAAAATGTGGGTCTTATGCAATGGACAATTCATAAGTTACATCTCTCTGTAATTTATTTACCTATTTATACAAGATATACATTAAGCATTAACCTTTTACCTGCCGATGTTCCCAAATGGGAACATCACTTTAGGGAATTTTTTCACCACTTAATTTTTCATGTAGGAATCTGATACTTGGTAGTAAGAAACTCAAAGATATGAAGTTATTTTACATGCAAAAGTTTTTCACGTGCAATTTAATCCTTTTTGTGGAATTTATATCAAAATAACAGATTTTTTGGCTCTTCCAAAAGTTGCACAAGTTTCAATTTATGATAAATTTAAATAAATTTAGTTTTAAATAATTATGCTGTGTTTAGGTAGCTTAAATACACATCTTTTCAATTGGCTTGGCAGAATAGCTCCATATTCTAATTTTGGAGAGTAATTACCAATTCAACGTATATGTTCCCAAATGGGAACATCGGCGTTTGGGGTATAGATTTTGAGGGGATTTTTATAACAAGTAAAAATTCAAGCTATTTCTTATTTTCTTTAATTTTTTGGACCTTTTCTGTCTCAAAGGATCTAAGCAGGTTAATTATGATGTTTTAAATTTCTAAATCGATAATTTTATTTTTTTTTACCAGATTTATGGAGGAATAAATGCGAAATCTTTATAACAGATTCCTACTTTTATATATTTTTCTAACTCCCTGACTGATTAATTTTCAGTAATTATTATTAGGGGTTATGCAAAGGGCATATTTGGAGTACTTCTGGGGGTTTGGGTACTTATTTTGTTCAAGTGCTCTTTTTTACATAAAATTTTAGGTATAAATTTGAAGAATTTTGAAAATAATGAAAAGTGTGTGCATCTAAAAACACTCTTCTAACGTAAGTTGCATGTAAAGAGATATGTTGGTTAGTTTGGAATCTTCCATGAGAAACGCAGCTTTAACAAATCAATGGAGATAGTTATGATTATCACTTTTGAAAGCTAATTAAATTTGAATGCAATTCATGGATTTTATGCTTGATATCCGGATAGAACAGTAATTAAAACTAATTTTTCACGCAGAAAGATAACTGTTTAGCTATGAAACGCATGGGAACATTCTTTCGTATTTTTTATACCGTAAAATAACCCATTGTGCAATAAAAATGTACGGAAAAGTGTCACGCATGTAATAAATATGTAAATTTTTTCTTATGAAAATCTATAAAATTTTACCCAATCGTCCAACCATGGGAATTAAATATGAAGAAACAGTCCAATATCATAAAAATGTTCAAAATTATTGAGTAGAAACCTATTTCAGTAGTTTTACTTGAACTAATTTTGAAATATATGCCTTTTGGAAATCCCCCTAAAAACTTCACTCCAAACGCCGATGTTCCCAAATGCAAGGTTGTTAAGTATTTAAATACTTAGTAACGGAAATACTTTTTAAATACTTTAAAAGTATTTAGTTACATTAGTTACTTTTTGAGTATCAAACTGGTATTTAACTACAAAAATTTTAAAGTAACTAACTCTTTGTTACTTAAATACCTATGCTGTACTTTAGTTACTTTCTAAACCCAGAATTTAAAAAACGGAATCCAACATTGGAGGGGAACAAAACACTTCTTCCTGCTTCCGCATAGCCCGAGGGGAAAAAGCGTTCTCAGCAGTGGCCGACTGCCCGACCGGACACCCGGGCGACAGCGCTGACAATCCTCCCCCGACAATTTATAGCCCCCCTGTGTTGACAAGGAGCGGGCGCTTGTGTGTTCTCTGGGTGGCCGGCCGCCTTGCAGGTCGAATTGCAGTGCAGGAGATGGAATAGCCGATATGGCACCGTTTACTTTTATGGCCACTAATTGTTCGTAGTTTCTTGTTTTCCCACCCCACCTTCCACGAACCAAAGGGAGGGAGGGCACATTTTCAAGGGCAAAGGCAATCAAATCTTAGCCTTCTTCAGTCCCTTTTTGTTTGTGCTCTCGAAAAGCTGCAAGTTTCCTGCCTCCTGGATAGAAGAAGTATATTTATTTAAGAAGATCAACTGCTTAGAAGTATAATGTCCCAAAAAGAGCTAGGTTGTGTTTATATTTTTTTTTTTAAAGTAGAGTGAAGGGATTAAGGATTTATGTTTTCTTTATATTTTTATCTAGATAATTACAATTGATTTTTATTTTTTGATATTTGTATATGACATGGGACTTGAAAATTCTCCAGTTTTTGCTCAAAAGGCCTTTTATAAAACGTCCTACTCTCAAACTAATGTTAATGTAGTATGCTTACAAGATTCTATGAAAATATTATTTTGAAAGTTTACAACTTTCTTTCTATGTTCCCGTGTAATAATTTTGTTTTTACTAACCGGAATTTTCGTATAACCTTTTGTATAGAGTTTTTTAACAAGATACTCTGATTAAAAAAAAATTAACTAAATAAAAAAAAAATTCCGAATTACACTATATACAAATCTAAGGGTATTTTATTTTTTCATTCCATAAGTTTAATTTCATGAAAGCAAACAGTTTTAAGGAACCTCCAAAACTGTATTTATGAAGAAAAACTAAGCCCCCCCCCCGAAAAAATATTACCATCCTTTAACTTTTTTCATATTGATTGTATTTTGGTAATTAAAATAAAATCCTTCCATAATAATAAAAAAAAACAGTTAAAACTTAAATATTCATTTTTATAGTAGTAAATAAATTGTGTTGTAATTTATATATTTAAACTCCTGGACTTTTATTTTGAAGTTTAAATATAATTTCTATGAAGTAGTTTCAAAAATTAATCCATTCCCGGGAATGACTGAAATTCCGGGGATTTCCCGGGAAGATTATACTATGACTAAATATATTAATGACCTGAAAAAATACTATATTATTTATTTATTCATTTTTGGGATTGTTGGTCGTGTCTTTAGGAATTTAAATCCATAGGGGAGAGTACCCCAAAGCGGGTATGCTAACTTTGAAAGCTCAAAAACCTTAATTATTGTTTGATTGTAATTACATATTTGATTTTATATAATACTTTTGTGCTTCTGGGGAGAGGCTTTTCAGCTCTTTTAAACTAATGGTGCCCCCCATGGGGCGAGGCATCATAATTTTAAATAAATTTTAATTCAAATTTTATTTTCTTATTAAAATTAGAAATTGATTTTAAAATAAATTTTAATAATTAAAATAATTTTTTAATTTAAATCTTAAAAATTAATTTAAATTTTAAAAATTAATTTTATTAATTTAAATTTTATAAATTAAAATTTTACTGGTAAAGTAACTGAAGGTCGTCTTAAATACTTTTCATGTACTTTATTTGTACTCTATTTAATTACTTTTTTGGGGTATTTGTATTTAATATTTAGTTACTTTTTCTGAAATACTTGTATTTGTACTCAAATACTTTTTAAAAGTAACTTTAACAACCTTGCCCAAATGGGAACATCCTCAAAATCCTACTTAGGATTTTTTTTCTGCCAAAAAATGTCAAGATTGGTTTTAGTAATGATGAAACAAGCCATTTAAGCCAAAAATCTGAACCTTTAATTTGAAATTTGAATTGCGGCGTTTAAAAGGTTAAGAGTGTTCCACACATGCTATGTGGATGGGGCAATAGATCATTCCTAATACTTTGTGGCAAATATTCTCGCCTGAAAAGGGATTTAAAAAAAAGACTGGAACTTAAGACTGATGAGGACAAGGAGGAGTTAAACGGAATAATGGTGTGATCAGTAAGATCAAGGAAGGGACTGTAAGACTATTTCTTAGTAGAATATATGATGAATGATAAGAACAACTATTCACTGGAAGACAAAACAGATAAATGTTAAACAATCATATAAAGTAATCCAGAAAAATCATGCAAATTAATAAAGTATGAAAGCTATGGAAGAAGAGGACCAACTATCAATGTTGGTCAGCAAATGTCCCTACTATACCAATATCAAAGCATTAAGAGTGCAGAGAGAACCTGATTAATTAAATAACTATTGCATGAGCCCCATGTTTTTCGTTTTACAAGGAGTTGGAAAAAATTATACTTTTTAGTCCATTTAAAAAACTCTTTAATTTTCATTAATTTTGTAATGGGATTGGCATGTGTTGATACTATTAGCACACACTAATATTGATATACATACTTGTCTCTAATTATAAAAAGTTCCAGCAGCAGACAATGATGATCATTTTGAAATTTATAATATCAATGCACTGTATTCAAAATATCTTATAATCCAAAAATGCTACACTAGAATTTTTTATTCACATACCTTTTACAGTTTGATTATGTTATTATCATAAAGCCATGCCATATTGCAAATCAGCATGAAATACTTGGTCAGACTTTGGGATTAGCATGTAAAACATAAAAACCTATACAATACCAAGAAATATTCCTACCTAAGGTTGACATTCTCCAAACCTGCATCTCTGAGGTCATGGAGTGCTCGCTGATGGATGTCCCTCTGGGCTTCCATTTTGTGGTCGTCTGTCAATCCATCTACTTTGTGAATGAATACTTCAAATGTGAACTCTGGATTCACTTTCTGTGCCCTTGCTACAGTCATCTTCAGTTTATCTAATGCTTCGATGTATTCATCCTGCAAAACAGAGTAAACAGTTGGAGTTCAATAAGAGCACACTAAGGAGCATTTTCAAAGCAGTAATATTCAGAAATACCTTCTTATATGTCCCTTTGAGATCCCTATTTATGTAAATATAACTATAATTTCACAAAAAAATAAAATTGTTGCCTGTAGGTTACTTCATAAGGTACAGTAGAGCCCCGATTATCCGTGAGTGCCACGATTTTTTTTTTTCGATTTGAATTGATTTTTTGCTTTGAATTTTGTAAATTTTAGTAATTTAGATGTAGAGCAAAGGTTTCTGCCGCGTACTGTACATATTTTAAAAGTTTTAAATATCATGTTTTTTGTACAATAAAACAGTTTTTATGCTGAAATAATTTTTTCGTGTTTTCACCTCATTTTTGGTCTTTTTTCGGGTTATCCGCGATTTTCGCTATCCGCGGTACCCTTGCCACCCAATTCCGCGGATAATCGGGGCTCTACTGTACTTGTAAATAGTAAACAAATTGAGAAAAAAATGCTTTGAAAAAGTGTTCGTATCTGCTACGGGTAAAGTGATAAACCAGGCATTATTAATAATGCTCGAAGTACAGGCGGGCACTGTGATAAATTCAATGGCATTTATCAATGAGTATTTATCCCTTTGTTTGATAAACGTGGTCATTATTAAAAATACCCAGATTTATAACATTGCCCGTAACATATCCACTAGCCTGAAACTGAAGTACTTGATTTACACTATCACAACCACAAGCCTGGAAAAGTTCAGTATTCAATGAGGGTACAGTAAGTGTTATATGTAAAGTTTTGAAATGTATGTAACTGATGGGAATTTTGGTAAATTTTCAAACAGATCTCTACAATACAGTATCTTTCCAATATTATTTCATGTAACCCTTTCTCATTACATCAATTGTTTGAAGGCAGTAATTATGATTGGATAGTAAAAATAAGAATTATTATTTGGTTTTCCTCTTAATCCTTATCATGAATTTGAAATTGACTGAGAAAAAGTATTTGATAAAGCCAGCAAATTTAGAAATTTGTTATTTTGTTGCAATAGTTCTAAATGTTATAAAACAAATATCAAGAGTACTACCCAATCATTAAATAACCAAAGTGTAGCATTCATTTGGCTGATGATAAGTGAAATCCCAATGTAACATCTTTCAAGGGACCAAAGAAAAGTGTTAAATAGGGTAATGGCAAAAATCACAGCCTGCTTTTTGGAGTGTCCGATAGTTGGGATATTTACTAACCAAATTTTTAGATGGAATAACACAGACAAACCCTATGTTAAGAGACTAGGGATTGCAAAACCATCATCTAATTAGAAAAGTCCATTACAGGAAGTATTACTGCATTTCAGATTTTGGACAACAAAACTTTATCTATGTAGTCGGGTTCAGAAATACATTCAATAAACAAAGTGGTTAATTCCATGAAAGTTGAAGCATGCACAGTAACAGCAGTTTGTTATTACGTGTTTTATTTATTTTATTATTACGTGTTATTATTGTTATTACGTGTGACATTAAAACTATGTCATTGATCAATCCTGGCATCAGCACTGATGGCCTAGTGGTAGAGTGAGTGTCTAGTAATTGGTCTATGTACCCAATGGTCTCCGGTACGATTCCAGGCTGCTACTTTTAAGTATTTTGCTTTAATTTAACTTGTAATTTTTCATGTAATGTTCTGATAAATCACCAAATATAAAAGCAGTGTTACTTTTAATATATTTAACTAGCTGATATGCCCGGCCTTGCACGGGTGGAGTGTATCAATTTATTAAAATTTTCTCAAGTTACATGCCTAATTTTCTGTAACCATAATTACCAATCATCCTGGTAGTTTTTTATATCCCGGTGCCTTTTTCATCTTGGTGTCCCCGGTGCCTTTTCATCTCGGTGTTCCTGGTGCATTTTCATCACTGTGCTCCCTGTGCCTTTTCCCTCCCGGTTCCAACTGTGTAAATCTAACCTAACCAACCAGTTCCGGTGTTGCACATTTAATTACGACAGTTAACCAATTATCCATTCTAAGTGAAAAAAATCCATTAAAATTATTACAGACTTTTGAAATCCCAAAATTTGTAAATACCCCCTGTTTAAATTGAAAAAAAAATCCCGTTAAACTACACCAAAGAAACAAATTATAAGGTTAAATAACAAATTGATCTAGTGTTTCTATCATCAACTTTCTAAAAAAACTGCATGATGTAATAGAGCATTCGCACATGACGTCACAGGCTTGTGACGTCAGAGGCTTGGATGACAGACAGTATGATGGAAAACTATAGGATGCACATCGTTTATTTGTTTACTTTTGATGTGAATTTTGAAAAATAAGGATGTTTTATGTTTTTCTCCAAAGTTTACTTTAAAGTAACCTTTATTTACTCTAAAATAGCATCTCTGCATATTATAAGTCTACTACAGTACTACAGTCTACTAATAATACTACATTTTATATTTAGCAGTGTTCTAATTGCTGAAACCATTTCTGCCAGTGTTCTAATTGCAAGTACCATTCGCAATTTAAAATTCTTAATTATCAATTTTTAGTTTCAGTAGCATATTATAAGTATTTTACAGATGTATCGGACTCGCATATTGTTCTAACAAATGTAAACAAAAACATATCACCTCGTAATAAGTCTTTTTCTAAATTTAGCTTACCACTTAAACACAAAAACATATGCACTTACCTTCAATAACTATTATTCTTTCGTTCCGATCTTTAACAGAGCCTAAAGAATCTTTTTAAATGAACTTTTCTTATAAAAACTAAATGCAGCGCGTATTCTCTATGGGAGCCTAATGTTAAAGAAAAGTTGTCTATCCTCCAAGCCAGCTTGATCACGTGATCGGAGACACGTGATTGAAAATGCTCTATATTTACTTTAACCAGTCTAATTCTTAAAACTTTCTATTTCAACTTAAAGTTTCATGGAAAATGAAGTTTTTAATAAGAAAATACTGTTATAAAGTTTTTATAAGGGTTGTTTTTAATTTTTTAAATTATTAATAACCTTTTTAAAACATTTAAAACAATCAGCCAAGTTTTATCTTTAAATACTTTGTTTTATGTTTAAAATAAAATTGTTTTTGTTGTATTATTTGCAACAATGCGAGTTAAACAGATCTTCTTTAGTGGAGAAGTAAGGTGATTTTTACAAAGAGGCCTAAAAGGGGGTGAAGGGGTGGTTTTAGAAATTTGGAAATGATGTCATTGTCTTTCCCCCGTCCCCATACGTATGTGTACCAAGTTTGGTTCGATTCGGACGGTTAGTTTTTGGAGAAATTGAGCCAAATCTGTTCCGGACAAACCCAGGCAGGCAGGGACACCTTCATTATATATAGAGAGATGTTGTTTTTATGTGTAATTTGTAAAATGTTGCCAATAAAGTTTGATTGCTGATATTTGCATCCAGCAAATATCCTCACAAATCAGCAAATATCACCTCAAGTACCAAATATTGTTTATAGACAGTTGGTCATACACAGGTTTCTCTGGGAAAAGAAATCCAAAATATATTTTCATTTTGATACCTTTTTAATTTCAAAAGGTAAAAACCTTGTTTTCATAGGTAAAAGAGATGTAGTATCTTAGCAAAATATATCTTACTTGGGCATCTATTACAAACACCAGGGCACCACTTCCACCAAAAATTACATCGGAATCAAATGTTTGATCAAAGAAATCAATCTGACCAGGAAAGTCCCAAATTTGAAACTGAACAAAGGAACTGTTGGAGACATCTGAAAAAAAAAACCCAACTCAGTCTGAAATTATGTAAATATAGAAAAACTAATTTGTCAGCGATACGGTCAACTTCAAAATATTTGTTGTTTATATGGCATCAAAAGTGTTCAAACCAGTTTTTCTCTCCACTTCTCTTACACAGGAAAACAGATTGGAGTAGGGATAGTGGCCATTTTAGGACACTTTTAATTAAATTATTTTTCTAATTTTTTATACAATTATATTTATTCAAACACAGTTAATATATTAAATATACTCCTTTGTATATTTATCAAAAATTTTTCTGAAAAATTATTTCTTTCAGGGAAATCAAATTAACAAATTTTAAAAACATCTTCCATCCCCCACTTTGGGACACCTTCATTAATTGAATAAAATTTATACATTTTATTTTGAAAAATACAAAACAAACACTAATTAATTAAAAGCTATGTTTAATAATCATAAAATAGACATCAAACATACTTTAGATATAAAATATTTCACAGATTTCCTCATTTTTTGTCATGACATATAAAACTGATTTTTTTTTTTTTTGTTTCCTTCCAGGTACACCTTTTGTAACAATTTCTTAACTATAATCCTCTAAATTCTAAAATTATGTATTTCTTTTTAATAAAACGAAAGTGGAATGTCCCAAGGTGCTCCACTTTCCCCTGTAGCAAGGATATATCAATTTACCAAATAAATTATTATCACAAAAAAATTTCGCAATAAAAGCTACTTACTCACACATCAGCAAATTCAATAACTATTACATTGCCTGGTAATCAACAAAAATGCTTACCATCTTTTACGATTTTATTGGTACTTTCTAAAAAGAGTGTTTCATTGGGAGACATCTTGTGAAACACAACCTTCTGTATGGAGGATTTTCCACTCCTAAAAAGTAAAATATTCAGACTTTAGGATAACTGCAACATTGATAACTCTTAATAGTATTTTGAGAGAGCCCATCAATCCATGGAGAACTGTTTTAGCAGCATAGAGAACATCCTTTTTACTTTCCCCCCAACTTAAATAAAAACAATGCAAAATGGCACACTGATTTGAATCTAGTAGGCTGAAATGAAATGCATACGGAAACTCCTTAGGTTTGTGCTTTTTTAATAAGTTATATTTAAGTTTGGTATAACAGAGAACTGTAAAGCTTTCCTTTAAAAAGAATTAACTGTTTTTGTAGTGTACTTAACAACCTGAATCTAATATAATAAAATGTGTGTGTGTTTGTGGGTTTGTTTGTCTTTTATACAAATCCACAGTTTCTTTCCCATCTGAACCAAACTTGGTATACATGCGTAAAAACATCCCATTTGAAATTTAGGCGATGTTTTGAAGTTCTAGAATGACCCCTTGACCCTCTTCTGATTGTTTTTATGGTCATTTTGCTGAAATAGCTTTATTTCTGCTCAAAAGGACATCTGTTTACCCCATAATAAAAGTCTCATAGTGAATAAAATATAAGTAATAACATAACAACATAAAAGTATATAATAAAGGAATTTGGAAAAATTTTTGTTAGCACTTAGCACATTTACTTTTGTGTCCCCTTCCCCTTTTTGAAAGTCATGAGCTCATTCTTAAGTATTATCGGCTAAATAGTGCAACAATTGGTAGAAACATTCATCTTTAGTTCCAAAAAAATTTCCTTAAAACAAGGGTTTTAGCAAAAGGCCTTTTACACAAGAAGGGTAATCAATATTAGAGGAATATGTACTTATGCCTAGCGACAAATATTTTTCCAAGAAATAGAGGTTTTTGGCATACCAAAGTTTGTTATATTAAGAGTATACTGAGGGTTCCCCCACTCAATTTCAGAAATAAAATTCTCTGACTTTTCCAGGTCAATTCCCTGTCTTTTCCAGGCTATTTACGGCATTTTCAGATATTTCTTGCTCTTATGAACATATATTTTCAATAAATGGTCTATCTTTTCCCACTTTTTAAAGTCAAAATTGACACCCAAACATTAAAAATTGTTCCACCTTCCAGGTATTCTGTATTATTTTCCAGGTTTTTGGCCAAAATGAGCAATTTTCCCTGATTTTTTAGGTGAAATTAAAATTCCCTGACCAGTGAGAACCCTGTATACTGTAATTATTCTTATTTTATGTTAAGCAATGATTTGGCACCTTGTTTTAATTTTTTATTTGTATTTTTAATTTTAACATTTGTTTTCTTTATGTGTATTTTGTATTTATATGTTGTATTGTAACTCTTGGTGTGTATTTGTTTTTCTCGGCCATGTAATTGGATCTTTTCTTCTGTTTGGCAGTAAATAAGTAATTAATTTGAGCAAATTTTTTTCCACCCTTCAAGAATCAATAAAAAAATAAGGATAACTAGGAATGCTCATGTAATAAGAGTATGCGGTTAATCAAGATTACTAAAAAAGTTGGGAAATTTCCTTAGTTCAGAAATACAAATATGACAGGCCTAAATGTCTTTTGATAACTTATTACAATTTATGTATCAGAACATTATGAAATCTGTTTACCTGGTAATTTCAAAAGCCTATAATCACTGGGTCATGTTAGTTTAACTTATCATTTAACAAATACTTTAGAGGAAAGTTTTGTTCTATTTTCAAGCATAATCAGATAACACATACAAAGTCTATAACAGGGATTTTCAACCTTACAGACATTGTGACGCCTTTATTACAGGTTGAGTTTTGCAGACCTCAATTTAAAATGCTGAATTTTATTAAAAAAATATACAATAGTAATTTTTTACTAGTAGAAAAAATTTTGTGTATCTTATTAATAAACATAATTTCATAATTACAATAAGTACAAAAACATCACATACACCACTTTACAAGCAATAAATCAAGTTCAATAAAAAGTCTTCCGGGTTTAAGGACCGTGGTCTGTTAATAAAAGCGGATGTTTCGTCTGCAGCTACGGCAGACATCATCAGCAAGACTGTGATGCCGAAAGAATGTAAAAAATGAAGAAAGCCAAAGCTGACGGAAGTCACATGATGCACCCAGAGGAGAAGAGTCTCATTGGTCAACGTCACAAAGAGGCTTGATTCTCGATTTGATTCTCCTCTGGATGCATCATGTGTGATCCATACTTTTTGAATCAAAGTATTTTGATTATTTATTTAATTATTCTTCCTATTAACAAGACTTGTATTTAAATCACTTAAAATTTTGTGGTAAAAAAGTGCCAACCCACTATTAGTGCTACACAATGGTTTTAAAATGTCAAAAGTTGAAAAGGCTCTTATTTTGTACAATCAAATTATCAAAAACTTTATGGGGATGAGCCTCTAGACCAGTGGCATTCAACCATTTTTCTCCACAGGTCACATACTCAAGACAGCTATTTCAACAGAGCTGAAACCAAAGGCAGATTTTGTAGGACGCCTCTGAGACAGACAGAACTTTAACAGTCGTCTATGTTTTAAGATAAGTTGTTAAAAAAAGTAATAAGTTGCTAGTCCACATGCAGTCCTTGGGCCATAGGCTAAGTATTGCAGCCCTCTTGACCCTTCCCTTTAACTTTAAACTTAGTATAATATACAAAATTCAAAATTAAATTTATCATGATAAAAATCTCATCATAATTGCTCCAAAATTGAGGGCACTTAGTTAAAGGAAAACCCTCATAAAAGCAAGTCTGGTAATGATCCTGACCAAGAGAAAAACCATAAATATAGTTTCAAAAATGTGTTACAGATTTGCATTTGAGTCATCATGAGATTAAAGGTCAATGTAATCAGATAACTAATCTTTCGTTTATCAAAGCGAATTTCACAGAACTCATAACAGTTTTAAATTACAGTAGAGCCTTGAGCAAAACCTATGATTAACAGGCTAGGCAGTTCTTTTGTATTATCTTGTCGATCATCTGTTTCAGCTACACATTAATGGGCTTTGGTTACATATTTTACAATTTTTAGCTGTTTGGTCAAAGGGAAAATAAGGAAGTATCTAACTGTAATAGGATTAACCATTATCTAACTGCACTATATAAGGAGCTGTTTTCTTGAGAAATAAAAATAAAACATTTTACACTTCTATAAAAAAAAATAAAGGTTTATTTTCTTGCTTTTTGATTAGAAACCAAATTTGGTTCAATTCCGTTAGTCCCCGCTAAATATCGCCCGGTTCTTTCAGACAACAAATTCCTGAATTAAAATGTTTAGTACTTAGATCAATAACTATTCAGTTTATTAATAAAAGTCACATTTTTTTTTTTGATATTTGGATATATTTAGCGATTTGGATATTGGCGACATTTAGCGGGGACTAACGGAATTGAACCCCAAATTTTTCTACTAATTTTGATTTATTTATAGATGAACTTGATAAGTGTAACGCTTGAAACTGATGTTTTTATTCCACTTATTATCTACTATGACTTCATGGACGTATATAAGGGGGGGTTTAGGGAGTCCAGATCCCCCATTAGCCCAAACCTTGTCAGCCAAACAAAAAGGTTCCTGGCCCAAATATCCAAAAAATGCGGGAAAATACAACTTTTTGGGATCAAATTTCACAAAATTTTCTGGGGGAGGAACCCCAGACCCCCATTTTTTGCTCCCTTTTGAAACCTCAAACTTTTACTCCATAGAAAACAACCGGCTAAAGCTACTAGTTAATGTAATAGGGGGTTTTCATGGGGGCTCAACCAAAAATGTTGACTTAGTATGCTAAAAAGTCTTCAAAAGCTACTTTTCAGGGAGCTTTACGGGCTGCACAAATGGAGGACTCTTATTCTAGCTGATCCAAAGTTAACATGCTATATCTCAACAGTGTCACTCTTCTTGGCACCATAATTCATTATCCAGCCCCAGTTGGTGACACCATTAAAACAAGAGGAACTCTGTTGTAGTATGAAACCTAAGTTACGTGAGGTTTTTAATTTAATCCTTTGGTAAATGCAAAAATGCCGGGCCTGGGTGATATTTTTGGCAAAATTTGGTGTTTCCAATGCCGTTTATTGGCGAGTAAGCAATTCAACTTCAGAACTGGGTTGCCAGATTTCCTTATTTTATCACCATTTTTGGGACCAGGCCCGGCATTCTTGCATGAACCAATCCTTCTTACCTGCGAAGCCCCATAAGCAAAATTCTAGGCTTTGGATCTTCAGAATCAGAACCATGGAATTCTGCATCAGGTTCATCAGATCCATATTCAAAATCTTTGTTGTAAGATCCAACAACATAGTTGGAATTAAAACCTGAACCCTCTTCTTCAAAAGACTGAAATTAAGGCATACAAATGAAGGAATGTTTGAAGAAATCAGTTGTTTTTAATAATTGAAACAAAGCAGATAATATAAATAAACATGTATAGATTTACTACACCAAAAGTTTATATTACTCTAAAATTTTTGGCTACTTTAACATTAGTCTTAATATGATGTTACAAAGGTAAGGTGGAATAAAATTGTTCCAATCATTCCACGCATAAAATTTGTTTCATTACACAGTGGTGAAATAACTACAGAAAAATTTAAAGTGAAGAAATAACACAAGGTTATAGAGGAACTAAAGTGTTCCTGTGTCAGATGTCAACACACCATTTTTAATGTCACACTAAGAGAAAGGGAGAAGGCAATCAATTAAAACAATTTTGTCACAAAATTCTATAATGGGCGGATAAAAAATAGTAAATTTGACATACCATTTCGAGAGTGTTTACAGCAATTTCACAGCTGATGTATTTTCTGCAACTGCGTGAGAAATCATGTGATCAAATCTTTATCGTAAATTGAAGTTTACTACAAACTGCAACTCGGTCGCCAAATGTTTCAGCGCCATTGGCGGTGACTACTTGGTTGGCAGGGTTACTTCTGAAGGTTCTTTTTCAAGCAGCAACCTTGTGATTTGGCTTTTCTCGCCATTCCCTCTAGAGGTCCGGATGAATGATGACGCGCACGCTGATTGCTGACTACAGGACGTTTTCATCGGAAAATTCAGTCCGAAATGTGAGTAAAAATTTATTTCTTTTTTACAATAGTTTCTCCTAGCTAAATGTTTGTGTATCCTTAAATTTTAAACTGAAATATTTTCCAATTTTATATAAATTGGTATGGTATAATTTTGTTCTTAATTGTGTGCTTTTTAAAACGTTTTGTCGATTAGTATTTCAAAAAGTTTTATACCATTTGTAGTGTATATTTAATGCGTTGGTACTGCTGTAATTCTGTTAGGGATCAAATTTTAATTTCACCTAAAAAGTCAGGGAATAGTCGGGGAAAATTGCTAAATTTGGCCCAAAACCTGGGAAATGAAAATTTTTAATGTTTGGAAGTCAATTGTGGCTCTAGTAAGTAGAAAAATTGTCAATTTATTGAAATTATGGGTTCAAAATTGCTAGAAGTAGATTTGCTGGATTTCTGAATTAGAGTGGGAACCCTATGATAAATAGTGTATAGTAATTAAAAAACCTTATGTAGATAAATCGAAAATGCTTTTAAAATGTCACTGATGCATTTAAATAAAGCTTTTGAAATGTTACTAAAATGTCACTGATGCACTTAAATAAGGCTTTTGAAATGTTACTAAAATGTCCCTCTCATCTTGGGTTTTAGTATGGATATCTCAAAAATTACATTTTCAATTCAAATTGTGACCAATAACAGGCTTGAAGTACACAAAGGTTGGTCCTCTGTTAATATAAATTTTTCTTAAACTCACTCCCTGTACCTAAAATATTTTAAATCCTCCTGACTAAGATTTCCTTTATCCCTTTAAAAAAGAAAGCTCTGTGCCTCTCATTAAAAACCTACCTTATTTAGTGGGAATGTACAAAGGACCCTTCCATATACTGATATGCATTATGTTAAAAGCATGCCATTATATCAAAATTCTATTCAATAATACAATAATAATGGAGTATGAATATTAAGTACCTAAGGATTAAGCGAGTGCAAATCTTGGCAATAGGAATTTAATTTACAAGGAGTGTCTTTCAAATTAAAAATTAAAAGCGACATTTAAATTAATTAAGCCTAGAGCTTGCACCAACTGGCCAATAATCCTATAGTACCAATTTTAATTGTAGTGTCATCTTGAAATCCTACACTGTAGAAAATAAAAGGGTATAATTTTGTGACCCCCTTGAAATCAATGATATAGGTTTAGGTTAGCAGAAAAAGATCATATCCTACTGAACCCTAGTTCATATTCTACGAAACTGCTAACATTTAAACATTTTCCCCAGTAATCTTAATATAAATTAGTATATTCCCAGTAATATTAATAAATCAAAAAAGTTGAAAGGATGACCTTCTTAAACAATACTGTATAAAAAAGTCAAAAATAACAATCAAGTATTAAAAAGTGGTATAAAAATGTTACCAACATCATTTTTACATTTGCATAAAATGTCGTAGTACGCCCAATTGGATTGCTGAAATAACCTGGGAGATAATAGTTTGTTTAAAGCTTAGAAGATATTTTAGGGAAGAAATATCTTGGGTACAGAATAATTTTAGGATTTGAAGTAAAAAAAATAGTAACTAACAAAAATATTAGCACTAAGTATTCAGTTCTTACACAATTCACTCTTAATGATTAAAGCTTAAGAAGTAAACAAATTATATATTTCTAACCATCAATGCATTAGCAATTTAAAAATTAAATCCATTAGGGAATATGATTAACATGGACACAGACAGTGGTATCATTTAGCTAAGATAAGGGGAAAGCGTACTAAAATTAGGTTAAAGGAAATTAGGTTAAAAGCTAAGTCTTGATACTTGTATTTACCCAGCCCTGATTAGGAAGCAAGATTCAATTATTATTCCTTACTTAACAAATTCTTCCTTTTCTTAAGCCTACTATTTAACTAGTTTCTTTGGTGTAGAAACATTTCAAATAAGATTCCTTTTCTTTCACTTAAGCCTTGTTAAGTATTTTTTGGTAAAGCATTCCAGCCATCTCAACATTAGTGGTTTTATTGATATAAAATTTTAAAAAATATCTTACAATTTCATTACAGGATTCCTCTGAAGTTCTAGAATTACTAAATAATTCTTTTGTGTGGTTGACCACTTATATTATGTGGCACCATTTGAAAGAGTTTTTTAGTTCAGAATTCAGCTCAACTGAAGTGGTAAATACCCAGATGGGTTTTTTGGAGAGGTTACCAGGTATACATTAAATTCATTGTAGCCTTGAGTTAACAGTAGTTGTGAAATTATCTTTTCAATACAAAAGATTTAAATCTACCTTACTAGAATTGATATCAATTTAATTTTTTGTTACTAATTCACTCTAAAAGGTCAAATTAATTTAAATAAAAATTTCTCCTTTTTGTGTTTATAATGCTTCTGAAATTTCACACTGTTGAAATAATCTTATGTATTTACTATTGAGCTAGGTGAAACATCCCATGAAAACTATACGTGTGAAGATAAGTTTGCCTGGAAAACAAGACATTCTTTTCTTACTTAAATTTTTGTTGCAGGAGCAGGAATCCTCTAGATTACTAAATAACTTTTTTATGTGGTTGACCACTTACATTATGTGGCATCATTTAAAATAGTTTTTTAGTTGGCTGACTTGAAGTGGAGCAATAAACCCAGATGAATTTTTTTCAGAGTGGTTACCAGCTATATCAACTTAAATAAATTAGTTGTGAATGATATTAAACTCTAAAAAGTGTCAATGTATTTAAATGAAAATGCTTTCTTTTGCTTTGAATTTTTAAGTAGGTAACTCAATACCATTTTCAGCCCAGATTTAATGCTTCTGAAATTTTACTCTTAAAATTATCTCTCAAACTCCAAACTATGCGTGAAAAACATCCCATGAAAAATTTATCAAAATAATTTGCAAGCCAATGAAAAAATCATGTTTTAGAGAATGGACTTCAAAACACTGCTATAGTTGTGTCATATTTGTTGAGACTGATAAAATTACCTAACCATAATTATTTTTAATAAAAAATACATCTCCTTACATAAATTAACCTTTATACTATTTATTAAAAATATTTCAAGAGTAGTCAAATGCATTCATTTACCACTTTACTCTCTTCAACCATCAGAAATATTTAAAATAATAAATGAAAATAAAATTACCAGCTCCCTCCACACTTCACACAGATTGAACATCATCAAAATTAGTGTGTGATAATGATTGGAAATATAGTTGAATTGGATTCTATTCGTTAACTAAACCATAATTATATTTACTATTTCTCTCCTGATGGATCGTGGTTGGGTAGCCCGCCCGCCAACAAGTTCTGGCGGAAGAATCGTTTTTCTCCCCCCCCCCCCCCGATAAATTTCTGGGAACGGACCATCGGTCGGCACCCTTTCTTGTCATCTCATCCGTCTTGTCAACAACAGGAAACGGTCGGGTTGCAGGAAGCTGCACGTGCGCTCGTAAATCAATCAGCATTCCTGAAGTCCCCCTCTCCTTGTCAAAAGTTCTCAAACAATCACGTTTCGGTAATCAAGCAATTTTCATGCTTGGCAAACTTAAGAAACAAATATAATAAGAACTTTGAAAATTAAAAAAAAAATAATGTTGAATTAGTTCAGTGAGCTGGGTTTTTTGTGAGGATTGGATTGGTGAGCGATAGCTAGCAGATATTGAATCAAAAATTGATTAATTCATAAATTTAAGTCTTTCTTGAAATTTTGGTACCTTTCGTAAATTAATCATCATTTCAAAAACTGAGAAATTCTGTTAAAATGTAAATTTAGAAGCTACCAAATTCATTGCACATAAAGTTATTTTACAATTAAATTAAGCAGGATAATTCGAACTTTTATGCTTTTTTTAACTTCTAGTTTTTTTTACACTTAGAAAAAATTCGACGAACTTTTAAGTGCACATTAAGTGTAAAGAAAAAAATCATAGTGATATATGTAATACCCCTTAACAAAAATAATGAGAATGTAATTTTAAACAAATTATTTTTACTCAATTTTTTAGGAAAGCAAGCATATACCCCTCTTCTGAACTAGATGTTTTAGATATTATAAGGATATCATTGTAAATAGATAAATGATTTTTTGTAAATGGTTTTTCTTTCAGTCACTTCAGCTTGGTTCTAACCATACTTTTTAAATCACAACCTATAAAGTTGTGCATTTATTTACAGATAACTTTGCTGAAAAGGTTTAAATTATCTAATTAGAGAATAAATCTATTTTTTTAAGTAGACAAGTGTGAAAAATTAAAGGTATTAAATCACCAATATATTTCTTAAATAGAAACTTACTTTAAAAACTAATACTGGGCAATTCCAGGAAAATGTCAACCAAAATTTTAAAAGTTAAGAAATGTTAAAAGTAATGATAAAATTATATGTAAGCAAAAATTGTCAACAGAATATAACCTATAATTTTTACTATAATTGCTAACCTCTTCAGTTAACTCTTTCATATCATTTTAGTACACTATTTTGAATTTTTGCATTGGGGGAGATTCAGAAATGTCAGTCAGTTACCAGACACACGTCAGTTACCATATTGTAATTACTATCATTCTCTATTGTAGCAACATTTTTGAACTCAAATGCCATATTCTAAAAGCTTATGTATTGTTCTTTATCACCTTTTTAACTTAATGGAAAATTCCAATAAAATAAAATAAATTTTACAAAATACTTATTATTTTCCTTTGTGAATGTCAGTCAGTTACCCGTGGAATTGCCCTACTATCAAACAAAATATCTTTCATTTTCAACTGGTTCTAAAACCATTTCGAAAAACATGCATTTTAAAACATGAATAATATTTAAGGAATATTAAATCTTATCCAACTTCTATCAAAACTAGAGAAATTCTAAAAGCTTAGATTTTAAAGTTTAACACTTAAAATAGTTTCTTATTCAGTTTAAATCGATTTAAAAGGCTGCATTTAATGTCTTAAAATGCGTTCAAGATCAAGAAAAGGAACCAATTTTTTCTGTTTAACTATGTATATCCTGTAGTGTTCGGCAACTAGTGGTCAAAAAGTAGTTAACTACTAACTAGTCTGGGAAAATCTAGTTGCAACTAGTAGTTAACTATTTTTTCCTGGGACTAGTTGCAACTAGTAGTTAACTATTTCCCAAAGTAGTTAACTAGTCTATTTAATTTAATAACCTATTTTTTGCCCAAATTCCAAACATCTTTCTTACCTATATCACAAAAAACTTTATGCTTCGCTCAAAACGGTGCTTTTTTTCTGGTTATGATATTTGAGAACTCTACCATGACACTGTAGTTATAAATAGCAGTGTAATTTTTTGTATATTTTGATAACATTTTTTAATAATTTTGAAATTTTAAACAAAATTTTTTTAAAAAGTAGTTGAAAATTTGAAAGTAGTTTCAACTAGTAGTTATTAAAAAAAGTTGTTCAACTACTAGTTAAACTAGTTTAAACCAAAAGTAGTTAAACTACTAGTTAACTACTAGTTGATCGGTAGTTAACTACTAGTTGCAACTAGTTCTAGTTAACTAGTGCCGAACACTAATATCCTATGTATACAATCACACTTAAAGAGTAAAAATTTATTTATAATTGAAGTTAGGGAAGCTAAACTTTTTTTTGGATTTAACTTAATTTATGGCACAATAAAATGCTAGACAAAATTTCCATCGCAAAAACTTTCTTGATTGAATTTCCACACAATTAAAATGAGAAGAAATTTTGCTTTGCATCACCTTCCAAAGCGGACAATTTTCACACTCAAAGGATTCCATGTAGCACACTGCACTAAAGTATCATAGAGAAAAGTGGGCTGTTTAATTTATGGATGTATTTTAAAGATGGATCAATAATAAAAATTGACTTTTAAAATTACATTTAAAAAGAAAATTGCTTTAATTTCATTTGGTCAATTTCAAAAGATTAATTTTAATGGCATGCAATTTATAATTTCTTTATGCCTAAATTTTAGTATGTATTGTAATAATGTAAAGGTTATTTCCTGGTTAAACTAATGATATCTTTTGTGTTGTAATTTTTTTAATAATTAATGAGTTTTTTTTCTATTAAAGACTTTTTGGGATATCATTAAAAAACTGAATAATTTTCAGAATTCCCACTAAATATTTTATAAAAAAAGTAATGACCTTAAAAGTAATAAACCTTTAGTACGTAACTTTTGAGATTAAAGTTTTTACAAAAATTAATATTTCAAGAAATTCTACTCGGCAAAGTACCAGTCCTTAGCAGAGTTGGCTAGATTGGGCCAAATGGGTTAAAAAAAAAAACATGAGAAAAAACCCTCATTTTGGACCCATTTTTGGGGGGTTTTTTCAAGAAAAAAACAACATTTTGTCTTAATATTGAAGAAAAACATTTAACGGGAAATAACATACTAAGAACTGCAGTTGAGTGGGTTTTTTCAAAATTTTAACCAGGTTTCAATAATTTGCTTTGTCCTAAGATATTTTTTTTATATTTCATATCACACATGAAAATATTTAACTTGGAAAATGTAAGCTGCAAGTGATAAACTATAGTATGTGCCTGCTGCCTGCATATTACTGCTGTTAATATAATTTTCTGGAGGCGAACTGTTTCCTACAAATATTTTAAAATTTTATAAACTTCCGTTTGATAGTTTTTGCGTAGCGATAGTTGCAAAGTATTCGAAAATAAAATTTTCAGAATCAGAGACGTTGACGACAGTGACGGTTCCTCTTAATTTGTTTAATATTGAGAGACGAATATGGAATTATTTTTTATGAAGAAACGAATATAAATTTATATTTAATACAACTTTCATTGTTTTTAGGATTGTAGCTTCCAGAGATAGGAATTGCTGTTGTTAAGTCATTCTTTTCTATTTAGATTCTGGGATTATTTCAAATTTTTTAATTGCGATTGATAAGTAATAGCTAGGCTAGGTTATGCTGGTGAAAGATATTAAAAGGACATCGTAAGCTTTAATTGAAAAGTGAAGGGTATTATTTAAGAGAAAATTTATTGAATGGAACCGTTACATCTCATATGGCAAAAACAGGTAATATATCTATTAATAATAATTAATTAGGGTAATAATCTATTTTAATGTTTGACATTGATAAATAATTAAAAATTCACAGTTTAAATTATAGGTATTAGAGGTTTAAATTATAAAGGTATGCAAGAGGTTGTAAAAAAAACAGTTGGAACAGTTGGAATTTTTTGGTTTAAAGGACAGTTTATATGGTGTTTATATATAAGATATAAAAATTGAATGGTGTGAAAACTGGTAGGGGAGAGTGTTGTACCTTCGGACAAAAATCACGTTTGGATTTTTCTAAGACAGGAAAAATCATATTTTGATTATTTAAAGTGCCCAACCTATAGTCCTAACCTTTGTGAGTAGGAGGATATTTTTTATTAGCTAAAATCTTGAAAATTGGATTTTTTATTAATTTTAATAACTTGACGAAATTTGTGTCCATAGGTACAACCACCGCCTCTCCCTATGGACAGACCCGGTTGTACCTGTGGACACCCTTTAAAAGGGAGGTTTTAATTAAAAAGAGCTAAAAATGAACATTTTTATTGATGCTTTGCCAATAATTTCTTTGAAAGTGATTAAAAACGCAAATGGTTTTTACACAGCACTACAAAATCACTGCAATTTCTGATTAAATGATTAACCTTAACGTTTGAAATCTTTTTTAAAGGTTTAAATAACACAGACTATAGTTTTTATAAAATTACATATAAGGCCCATTTCCTACAATTAAAAAGCCAAATGTTTTTAGTAGCACTTTTCAAAAAATAGATTTGAGGATGCTATTTAATACAAAATTACCTAGTTATCATTACATAAAATAAACCAATCATTCATTTAATCATTTCATAGTAAAAAATTTGCAGCTTGTCAACTTTATTTCAAGGGGCTACAAGTTAGTAATTTAATGTGTTCCCAAATTCTCATAATATAATTTATACTCTTTATGTACTGTAAAATATTTTCATACATTAAGAGCAATACTTTTCCTTCTTGAAATACAAGGCACAATGATAAAAATGAAACCAAAAAATTGCATGTTTTCTGCAAAATGTGCAATTTTATTACAAGGTTTACAAAAAAAGAGGTGTCTAGCGAAACATATAATAAAAAAACATAGAAAATAAAGAGGTAAACTCTACTAATCATAATATTAACTCTACTAATCATTATATTATTGTTATTGAGAAAAATTTTCTTTTACAATAGACATTTTTTTAGGTTTAAAAAAAAGGAAAACTACTTATCCTTTACTATTATTATTTCAGATAAATTTTTAAATAATAACTTATATAAGCCCTAAATATATCTATTCTATAACTATCTATAATTAGAAAATAATTAGTTTAAATCTTCTGTAAATATTTCGGTAGGTTTTAAACCGTTTCCAGGGTAATTACAGGGAACACTTAACTTGTTTTCCTACACATCTCAATTGGAATTTATAGCTAGATAATATTTGAATTTGTAAATAATAAATCTACTCACAAGCTACAGTTTTTATTTTAAAATGTTAGATATTTTTGTTACATAAGGGAAAGCGGGACTTAACAGCAAAATTCAAACCAATTTTTTGAGTAGAAAAAATTATTTATTCGGGTACTTTCTAAAATTATTAATTTTTCTAAAATTATCTAAAAACGACTCAATTTTATTAGACTAATTAAAAAAAATAATAAAGTTTGATGAAAATTAAAATGTAACGACTTTTGTATAAAATGATTTTCTATCAATATGCCCCACCAGTGGGTTAGTCGGATACATTACTTGGGGTATTTTGATAAAGTGATTTATTTTCTCAAAAATAGTAATAAACAACAAAAATTTGGGAATAATAAACGATTTTTATTAAGAGATCCTAAGCCCTTAATCACAAATTTCCCATTCAAAGATAAAAAAAATCATAGAATTTAACGAATGGTCATTTGTAAAAAAATATCTAGTTATGGAATTAAGATGGAATTTTCATATCATATAAGTATAATTTCTACAGAATTAGTAGAATAAAATTCAAAGGTATCTGTCGAAAGTTATCCAAAAATTATAAAAAATACGACCCTACTTAACTGGTTATTTTTGGACATTTGTAGAACTATTTTGTCACTGGTTTAAACTAATACCTTTTAAATAAAAATAATGGTCATGTATTTATCAACTATCTTTTCTTTTACAAAATTTACTACACATATAGCTACAATGCAAGCTGTTTCCAATCCTAAATCTTACTTAAAATAAATTTAATTTTTAGTGTAGTCTAATATAAATTTTGTTTCAGCATCTCAAATTCTCCCTCTTACATTTGAATAAAGAATTTCTTATGAATGGATTTTAATTCTTTAAAATAACTTTTATTTGTTGTGTTGACTTATTAAAGATTTTGTTTCAGCCTCTCAAATCACAACGTAACGCAAGAACTATTTGATAGAAATTTATGAAATTTGAAACGTTTGTAGGGAAATGTTTGGAGAACATTCTCATACGAAAAACGTTGATTTGATTATTAATTTTTGAAAATAAATTAGGGAGGGAAATTTTCAAATTTTAGGCTCCTATTATTAAAAAGAGTTCAGCCGATTTTATTATCTTGATTTTATTATCTTTTATTCAAAATTAATGCAAACGTGGAGGGATGTATGATTATTGAAGACAAATTTTGATAAAAAAAGTTTGAGGAAATTAGAAGACATTTATAAGTTTGAACATTTTATTTCGTTTTATTTAATGGTATCACAAAGTTAACAATGAAAGAATTGTTTTAAAACGCAGTCTAAATTTTAAAAACCTTGTAATATCTTATTTAAAGACTTAAAGTGCTTTTTGACCCTGAAAATCGAATTCAAAGTCATTAAAAAACGTAAAAAGGGGAGGGGCCGTTCTCCGAAAAACCCGAGCTCATTGAGAATTTTGATGGTGATTTTCGTGTTCAGCGACACAAATTCTATAAGAATTGACTGTTTTCATCAAGGAAAAAATTTTGAAGGTCCAATTTGTTGAACAGTGTTATTATATGGGATCTCATCCGGTGGGTAGCAATTAAGAAGGTCCAGAAAAATGACTAATTGCAATTATCTTGAAAGCATAAATACTTTTTTCTAAATTTAATATATGTGGAAAAGTGTTGTGAAAAGTATGGTCTCGAGCCGGTTTAAAATAAATCCCCCCTTAATTTTGAGATCCATGACTAATCATGCTACCTTCGCTGTCCAAACATGTTGTTGATCAATGAACAGGAAACGGCCCCTCTCGGACATCTTGTAGGAAGCGCTATTTGTCACCCTGTCAGATAACAGGGGCGCCGCGCCATCATTATCCCGAGAACGTTGAAAAAACAAGATAAGCCTACCTCAGTGCACTGCAGATGTCATTTCACATTTGTTCACATTATTTTCGCATTTTCCAAAAAGTCTCAATATTTATTATCTAAATATAGTTAAATTTATCAAAAATGTAAACTATGCTAGAAATTAAGTTAATAAAATAGCGTCAGGACTAGGCTAGAATGTAAAATAAGAAAGGCAAAAGATGAAAAATCTCGAACATTTATGATAAATAATATTTAGCTTTGATTTAAGGCTAAATTAAACTGAAATAAATTCGACATAGATCAGAAAAACGTAAATTAATATTTTTAATTGTAACAATGAATTCTTGCACTTTAAATTGAAAACTCGAATAGAATTAAAAAGCAATAAGAACTACCATTCAAGTTAAGATTTTTGTATTAAAAAAAGAAATAACTAAAATAGTATTACTATTAGGAACTTTGAATACAATTTCGAAAATCTGAAACCACACACAAAATCTACCAAGAGATTAATTCATCTTTAGATCATTTCAGGCTTCTGCTTTTAGGCTTCATTCATCTTCTCAGTCTTATTCTTGCTTCGAAATACTTCCGCCGAAAAAATACCCGTAATTGGATGTCTTTCAAAGACATTCAAAAATAGGTACCCATTCAGTGTTGGAAGTTAACCCTTTCATTCCAAATTTTTTATTTTTCATTCAAAAAATTCTGAAATCTGTAAATATACTCATTTTGCCTTCCTATAACAGGGTAAAAAGAAAAAAAAATTAATCTTAATTTTTTAATTGAAATTTTGAATGAGTCCAAATGGCATCATTGGGAGGCCCTAAAATTTAGAGAAAAATTATTATTAGAAATTAACATTGCATAATTACTGATATGATACTAATATATGATAAAACTGGGTTATAAGTGAGAATCTTTGAATTTGTTTAAACAACATTAAATATTTTAGGTGTTAATTTGACCGTATAACGCAACGGTGGGCAACCTCCGGCCCGCGGGCCGGATCCGGCCCGCCACGTCATTTGGTCCGGCCCGCGGAACATTTTAAAAATTGTCATGGAGAAAAGTAAAAAGACTTCAAAAAGTCTCCAAAGGACTTAAAACACTACTTTGAGGATCAAATTTCAAAAATTTTCTTGGGGAGAACCCCAAACCCCCCCCCCTCCACCATTTGGAAGTCTGTTGCACAGTGTTTTTTCTTTGAAAATTCTGCAGCTTACAAGAAACGGTCCCCTTTGAGTGTTCCCCAAAGTGGTTATAGCCCCCACTAGTTAAAGGGAAAAATTTTAAAAAATTTCCTGGGGGCTGGGGGTGGACCCACAGCCCCCTCGAAATTCTGAAATCTATTTATAATTTTTTCCCTTGAAAATTATGTGGTTTATAAGGAGCCGTTCTGTTCAGATTTTACCCAAAGGGTCTCAAAATGAGCAAAATCACTACTTTTATTGGCAAATTTTACTGGGGGTGACCCACGGACCCCCATTTTTACTTTTAGCTAGCTAACATTGTAAAATTTTGACATTTTATGTGCAGCATAGTTCAAATACTACTTTTAAGTGATCTAAAACTTAACGTAAAATGTACTAGTACCTTAGAAATGACGTCGAGTCAATACCCCAAAACAAAAGTCTGATTGCGGTTTGTCCCCCAACCAAAAACTGAACCCCTGGCCCTCCACGTCATTAGAATCTTTGAGTTTGGCCCGCAGATTCAAAAAGGTTGCCCATACCTGGTATAACGCCTTCCAACTTATCCTAACAGGAGCTAAAATTCTTTTATGATGTTAAAAAATATTATTATAGTTGTAAAAAGTTACCCCTAAAAACTTCACTTTTTATTTAGATTTATGACACATGAGCAAAAGTGATTCGATTTTTTTTTTTTGGTCTCATCTCTTTTTAAATTTAGAAATTATGGGACATACATGCATGTTTTATTCCAGCTTTTTTATATATAAATATAGATGACCAAAAAAAAAAAAAGGCAGTAAATATCCTGGGCTATTAGGGGTATAGAAAAATCAATAAAAATAAAATTACATATATTTGTAGTAAAAGAAACAATTATGGGTCAATTTAATGTAAAGTCTGAAATTAAATCTAATTGCTTTTTGACCCTAAAAAGTAACCCCATATCACTCACTCTTAACACCTTAATCTAAGCATCAGAAATTATTGGGAATGACTGAGAGAAAATGATATTTTTATTCATTTAAAAAGAAAGTTCAAGCAAGTAGGAATGAGACAAGATACCAATCACAAATTTTGAAGTTAATTATCTCAAAATTATTATCTAAACTTTGAACAATAGTAACTATGTTACATTGACTTTAAATTGTGAATTGTGATAATCATAATTAAAATTCATGATAAAAAATAATTTATTTTACAGTAATGTACACATTTTGAGCATTCTAATCAGTGAGCAATATGAGTTTGGTAACTACCCAATTCCCAAAAGCAGTTTATTATAAAACTTTTAAGTAACTAAGTTAATTTGTATGTTTAAAACAATTTTAGCAATAAATTAAAAGGGAATAATCTGGTTATCAATTAATTGAAGCTAGAGCAGTAAAATGACTTCAAAAAAATCATTAAGTGAAAAACCATAGGACACTATTAGCCATATTTTTTATAGCAATGCCTTTTGTACAATAAATTAATGTATAAAAAAATTAATAACACTCTTTCACTAATAAAAATGTATAATTTTTTCCAAAATATGTCACTGTGGAGCACATTGGGAGACTTTTTATTAAATTATTTTTCTAATTTTTTTATACCATCATATTTATTTAAACAAGGCTAATACATTAAATATATACTCCCTTTGCACATCTGAATAAAAACTTTTATGCATCTTAAAATGAATTCAAAACCTCTGTAAGTGTCCCACCTTGAGAAACTTTCAATACTAGCATAAAAATTATAAATTATTTTGAAAAATTCAAATATAACACTAATAACTAATGAAAAAGCTAGTTTTAATTTTCTTATTTTGAACATCAAACATATTTTACATTCAAATTTATTTACTTAATTTCTTATTTTTGTAATGACATAATTAACTAATTTTTTGTTTCCTTTCAGAGACTTTTTTGGCACCAACTTGTAATTATATAATTCTCTAAATTCTTAAATCATTTAATTTTTTAATAATTTTTTTTTTTACTTATGAGAGGTTTGGGGTATTTTGGGGCATGTTCCAAGGTCCCCCACCTGACCCTTTGGATATTAAACTTATTTACTCAATTAGGTTTGGCAAAAAAATGTTTTTCTCTTCAAAAATATTAATGTATATTTGTTACAGGCAATGTGATAAATAATGCATGCATATTTCGGGTTAAGTGTGATAAATACTCAATGATTAATGCCATTAAATTTTACACATTGCCCTCCTCACTTGTAATTATTAATAATGTCTGGTTTGTCACCTTGCCCGAACATATACAGATATTTTAATCTCAACATAATTATAACATAAATACACTTCTTTTATTTAAAAAATGCTTTTCAAACTACAAGTGTTTGTAGCTTAGTACCAGAATTCAAAACACATTGAAGAGTAGATTTTAGTTTAATTTATTAGCATCTATAAGCTTGAGATAAAAATAAAAAAATGTATCTGAATAGTGTAGTGTACCTTGGTGCCCCATTCTTCCCTATTAGAATATTATTAGAGCTGAATTTAGAAGTTTCACAGAAAATGTCTTGACGTTAAAGGTTATAACCAGAGCTTCTGTGATTTCCATGTAATTAAATATATCTGTTTATTTTAGAAGTCAAAATCAAAATGTAATTAAAAGTACAAAATATATATTTTAAATCAAGGAAAATATGAAAATACTAAAATGTTTTAATGAATATTGAAAAAAAAACCTCAATATTAATTTAAAGTCATAAAAGGAAGTTTTTTTGTTTCAACTTTTTCTACTAGTAAAGGTAAAGGGTTCCTCTTCAAAATAGTGCTTTCAAATCTATCAAAAGGCCTCTTTTACACATTTGCCTATGAAAAAAATAACTTTTTAAAAAGTCCAAAGAGGGATCTAAAGTTCCAATATAGCTTTTAAATAGAACTCTAAAAGCACACAACATATTGTTTTAAGTAAGACGCATTTCAAACAAAAGGAATTTAAGCCTTTTCACTAAAATGGTAAACACAATATTGACTCGTTCCAATTGAAAATCTTTTGAATGCACAACTTTTCGTATACTTGAGGATTACCCGGGGCATCTAGGTTTTTGCTAATTCACCAAAAACAAAAATAATAAATATCAAAATATAACACCATTTAAATATATCAACAGCTACGTTTCTTCTAATTTTTGTGTAAATAAATAAAATGTTGCCAATATCATTCGATTAGAGAGATTTGCAGCCTGCTAATCCTAAAATACTTACCCAAATTTTAACCACAATTTGAGATCTGTTACTTCATATACTTCATTTTAAAAAATGGGAAAACCAGTGATCATTAATGACAAATCTCAAAATGGATTATTATGTATATTTAAAGCATAAATAAGTAAAAATATGTAGGTTTGTAATTAAACCAAAATATTAAAAATATGTAAAATAAAAACAGTCTAAAATCTATTCAAAATTCTTTGAAACATGTAGTACTTGAGTACTCTGCAATATCAGATTTCTGAAAAGATTTAGGTGCAATTACATCAAAATCTCCCCTTTGACTTGGTCTTATCGAGAGATTATGGGCTTTCTAAAACCTGTTATTTCCCCATGATATTTTAAAAATATTAACTTTAATTAAATTTACTATAACTTTTTAATTGTCTGCATATTATCAGATTTGGATAATGAAGCATCTCTGCATGTCAACCATGGAAAGTTTCAAAATTTTGCAAAAAATCATCATAATATATAAATTTTTGATAAACAAATTGATTTTTCCTACAGTTGTTACATATGAAGCATTATTACAGAATTTAGGTGAACAAACAATGGGACTGTCATTATGTTTTAAGTCAAAATTCAAACAACTGGAGGCACTTAATTAGTTTGCAGAAAATATTTGAAAAACTTTTAGTGCGCAAAAAGTTTTTTGTTATTAATCAACTATGCATATCATATACACCCAGTCTTTTTTACAAAATAATAAACTCTTAGTCAAATATCATTAAACAATCTAAATTGAAATTAAGTGCAAGAAGTGTAGAAAAAATAGGTTAAAAGTGTTTTGGAACTAATAATTTACAAAACTCATTTGTGGTATTTATATGCTCAGCCAAATTTTATATTAATGTGGAACTTGTGTATGGGAAGTCACACATACACATTATTTGTAACTTTTTTATAGAGTAAGAGTAGATTGAATAATAGATCTCAATATGGTAAATTAAATTGAATTTACTACAGTAGAGGAGATTGGCTTGCATGTGCAAATAAACACAATTTCTTAATGGGATAATAATTAACACACATTGAAATCGAACAAATTGATATTATTTGAGTAAAGATTATGAAAGAAAAGCAACAAGGTTATTGATTTCACCAAAACTTCCTCTACTAGATTTTCATACAAATATAATACATACATAAATAATACTACAAGACAGGGCTTAAATAGCACCGGAGCGCAACTCCGGTACTTCTTGGTTTTCAGTAAATATTTACTAATATTTAAATTTATTAATCAGTAAATATTTGTAATGCTGAAATAGTAGCGCTCCGGTACTTCTTTGGTTAGAATTTAAACCCTGCTACAAGAAATTACTGGGTTTTAAGCACATTTTACATGAATTAATAATCTTTTACTCTTTATAAAAATTAAATATTCTAATATGTCCACACAAATGTTGGACCATTAAGTTAATAAATACATACCACATCGAATTGTTTCGAAGTTAGGCCCCATCTTCTGAGAAAAACCCATTTTAATTTTGTTTTTTGTAAGTCCGATTCTGATGATGCGATGGAACTTGTGTTGTTGTTACAAAAAATACAATGCCAATCTTTAGTCTTTACATGCCAATATACACTAAAAAGGCGATACTATGCCAAAACCGGCACACCCACATGGCATAGTATGGCAACACTATTTGGCGCATTATCGCTATGCCCTAAGGGCGTTTTGGCGTGTTTTATTGCAGTTTGAGTACCGACTATCGTAAATTAGCGTTGTTGCTTATCAAATTGAAAAGAAAAAGTAATTACTTGGAAACAAACATTTTGAAAATTTTAAAAACATATGAAGATAAGGAATAATTACTTTAAAAAGTGTTATGTAAAAACAAATAAATTTATTAAAGAAATTCACAGACTTCTACTAGAAATGTTACTTGTTTAAAAGCCTATATACAACTCAACTTGCTATCAGAGATGTACTTGTACTTCAACTTTTTATTGCTCTACAACTCAACCTTATCTCTAACTAACGTTATACGTTATTGTATTGTTCGAAGTTCGAAAAAAATTTTGTAGTTGTCATGAACGTCTTTTAAGTTTATAAGCTTCAAAGCATTTTGTCATCATCATCCTGTGTTCTTCATCATCATGTCAGGCGATAACCCTTTGCAAGGTTTTGGACGAGGTGGTCGTGGTGCTCTACTTAAGGAATACCTAAATAATCCACCCAGACGTCCTGGACAAACATCTCCGCCATGCGATCCAGGACCTTCGGATCCACCAAGCCAAGAACCACCACCGACAGAATCGAAGCCCTTAGGACGTGGTGCTTTCTTAAAATCGTTACTTGTTCAAGGAAGAGGACGAGGGTTAGCTCCTGTTCCAGGTATCGAGGTCCCGAAACCTGTAGAGCAGACCCCAAAACCTGTGGGCCGTGGTAGAGGCTTAGCTTTAAGTGCCTTTTCATCCATTAGTACCAGTTCTGCTTCTCCAAAGGATCCTGTACATTCTCCAACCACCTTAAGCAGCACATGTAGTGAAAAAAGTGAATCGCCACCCCCACCAGTATCTGAACTAGAGCAACTTACGATTAAGCAGTACAAAGGTGACTCTGGCACCTCTTTGCCTTTAGAGGTTAATTATGTAAGACTTAAAACATTATCGGGAAAAGGTATTTTTGAGTACCACGTCAGCTTTAATCCGCCTGTAGACAGTCGGAACATGAAATTTAGAGTCATGAAGGATCCATCTGTTAAGGAAGTGATTGGTAATGTTAAGACTTTTGATGGCAGTGTCATGTATCTTCCCATTAAACTTTCTACGTCTCCCATGTGTGTGACCGCACAATTGCCCACTGATGGCTCAGCTGTGACAGTGACAATCAAGTATGTGAAGGTGCTGAGACCTGCAGACGGTTTACATCTGTACAATCTACTGTTTCGTAAAATAATGCGTGTTTTAAAGATGTCTCAGGTAAGCATTTAGATTATAAAGTTAATAATTGTTCATTCATGCTGAGATTAGGTTCTGTTTGTGGTAATACATGGATTGTACGGTGCTGAAAAACCTTAAAAACTGCTTATTTTTTGTTTCAGTTTATAAGGCCCTTATTAAGTGCTTAATTTTATTATGGTTCTTAGAATATTTTCTCAAAACCTAAATCTTTAAAAATTGTTTATTTTTAACACAAAAAATCAAATTTTCTATTGTTTCATCAAAAAGTTATGCCGTATTCTTCAATAATTTGAATTTATTTAAATGCTTCGTTTCATTCAAACAACTCAACTCGCAACCTTCTTTGTTTTCATTACTCAAAATGCCCTTCCACTGTCATGTAAGAAACTAGTTTCTTCCGGAAGAAACCCTACCCAGGCAGGGACGCAACTTCAGCAAATACCGGGTCTAAGGGACCCAGAAAATTGCCAAGGTTTTTTAGAAAAGACTCCAAATTTAGGAAAGTTTAATATTAAATTTATTGGAATTTCCTACTGTTGATATGACCTCAGATATTTTATCTGGTGTAATGAACAATTTCATATTAAAAAAGGTTAGGTCTTATATTTATTTCTAATCATGTTTCTTGTAGATGTAGGAATCCTTTTTTTTATTCTGTCTGGTCTTTCTTTATAATAAATATGAATTTGGGGTAAGGTTTGGAAAGTCTGAGAAAGGTTGGTCTTGACCACTTTATGTGTTTTAAAATCCATTTGCTCAAATTGTTTTGTTTCTTTACAGATCGGAAGAAATTACTTCAATCCTAAAGGAGGCATACCCATTCCCCAACATAAGCTTGAGATATGGCCTGGCTATGTCACAGCTGTACAAGAGTATGAAGATGGAGTAATGTTAAACTGTGATGTGTCTTTTCGAGTTCTTAGAACTGTCACTGCCAGAGATCTAATGCAGGAAGCTTCTAGATCACAAGGACCCATGAAGGAGGAAGTCACTAGAGTTCTTGTGGGATGTGTGGTGCTTACTAGATACAATAACAAAACATACACTGTGGATGACGTAGCTTGGGATATGAATCCACTGTCCACATTTTCATCTCATAGTGGTGAAGAAATATCATTTATAGATTATTACAAGAGATCATATGACATCGAAATTAAAGATCATAAACAACCCCTTTTGATTAACAAAGCTAAGAAGAGGGATGTTAAAGAGGGTGATGAGCCAAAGTTGATCTGCTTGATACCTGAGCTTTGTTTTATGACTGGGTTGACCGATGCCATGAGGAACGACTTTAAAGTCATGAAAGATGTGGCTGTTTATACCCGTGTTGCCCCCGAGAGTAGACAGAATTCTCTACAGAAGTTTATAGAAGATGTCACCCACAATCCTGAAGCAAACATATGTTTAAAGGAGTGGAATCTCGAGCTGGATGCTCGACCAATGCGTTTGGATGCTCGACTGTTGAAATCAGAGACCCTCTTTTTTGGTAGAGGAGCTCAGGTAGCAGTGAACGCAGATGCAGACTGGGGAAGAGAGGCAACCTCCAATCAAGTTCTGGTTCCAGTGCACCTGGAAAACTGGGCAGTTGTAGCCCCCAAAAGAAATGCTCCTAAGATTCAGGACTTTGTTGGGATGCTGCGTCAGGTGTGTCCAAGGATGGGCATCAAAGTGAGAGACCCCATTCTTGTAGAGATCCTCAATGACCGTACGGAGGCATATTGCGAGGCCCTGAGAGAGCTTATAAATCCGTCCCTCCAGATTGTCGTGGTGATCTTCCCCACCTCGAGGGACGACCGCTACAGTGCCGTCAAGAAGCTGTGTTGCCGCGAGAAAGCCATTCCCTCGCAGGCCATCAACCTGAAGACCATCAGTGACGCCCGCAAGCTGCGCAGCGTGGTGCAGAAGATTGTCCTGCAGATGAACTGCAAATTGGGTGGGGAGCTGTGGTCCATCCCCATCCCAGTGCAGGACCTTATGGTGTGTGGCATGGACACTTACCACGACAACACCCGAGGCAAGCGCTCTGTCCTGGCCTTTGTAGCCAGCATCAACCAGAACCGCACCCGCTGGTTCAGCATGACCACCATCCAGAAGGCGGGTCAGGAGTGCGGAGACTCCCTGAGGATGCTGTTCACCGCCTCCTTGCGCAAGTACTACGAGGTGAACCACCGCCTGCCCGCCAAGGTGGTCCTGTACCGCGACGGGGTGGGGGATGGTATGCTGGACTTTGTGTCCAAGTACGAGGTGGAGCAGATGACGTCTTGCTTCAAGACGTTCGCGCCTGACTACAACCCCTCCCTGACCGTCGTCGTGGTCCAGAAAAGAATCAACACTAGAATGTATGCTACAAACAGGGGAGCCCTGGCTAACCCACCTCCGGGTTCTATCCTTGACCATTCGGTCACCAGGAAGAACCGGTATGACTTTTTCCTGGTGTCCCAGCACGTTCGTCAAGGAACTGTTTCTCCGACGCACTACATTGTGGTTTACGACACCAGTTCTATGAAGCCTGAGCACGTCCAAAGAATATCGTACAAAATGACCCATATGTATTACAACTGGCCTGGCACGGTGCGCGTACCGGCACCCTGCCAATATGCCCACAAACTTGCATACTTGGTGGGTCAAAATATACATGCAGATTGTGATCCAGCTTTGGCTGATCGGCTGTTTTACTTGTAAATATCGTCTATCACACCCTCATTCACTGTTGGTACATGTATCAATTATTTGCATTTATGTTATGAATCAGACATGAAAGTTTATTAATCATATACATTGCCATGCTATCATTGTTTATGAGTTCCTTCTATGCCATATGATGAAAAGCCAAAATTTTACTATCTGTTTTAGTTAGAGGGTTTGTTATCAGTATGATAGGACTGATGTTGTATAAAGACGGAAGGGAAATGTTTTCCTGACTATAAGTCCTTAATATTTATCAAACCTTCTAGTTACTAAAGTTTACTTATTTTGTTGTCATCCCAGTACTATGCTTTACCATATGCATAATGATGTTCATTTAATTCATTCATCAAGAGTATTTTTTGCATGTAAAGTAGATTTTAGTTGCTTCAAAACTTCCCCTTTCCTTTGATTTAAAAGTGCAGTGATATAAGGTATCAATACATATTTTAGGTTCTTTTTATAAATATGATCAATCATAAATTAAATAATGATACGAAAAGCATTTTATAAGTTGTTTCATTTGTGTTGTAAAATCTGTTTATGTAACTAATGGATTATATTCATTTTAATTGTTATTTACATAAAATTCCATTATAAATTTCTTTTAAGCTAATTTTAGTACTGAGTACTTTACTATTTAGCTATTATTACTATTTAGCTGAGTACTTAGTAAAGTATCCTTACCTTAAAAAGAAATACTGTGTTAAGATTTTTAAGGGTAATTTTCTATTGTATAAACTCAATGTTAAGTCTTGAAGTTGTTAAAATACCATTTTTAGGTTATCCCACTATAATAAAAGTTGTATTAATTTCTAAAAAAAAATATAATATATAAATTGTTTGTGGAATGAATGCAGAGTTATATATAGTATTAAGATAAATTGTGTATAAGAATCTTATCATATATCTGATTTTCCCATATACCTACTATCTTCTTTTTTGATGAGATAGCAAAATGTTGTAATTTAAAATAAATTAGTATAAAGAATACTTTCTATCACCGTACAAAAGGGGAAGAATTACGGGTATTAAGTATTAGTGTATAACTTTTTCCCATTTGAAGAAGAGGTTTATCTGACCAGGTTGTTGTGCATTATTACTAAGTTTCCAGCTGCTCTCCTAATTATACTGTATTTTGTTCAAATTGTTAAAAACCTCTACTCATGAAAACCTAGCTGAACTTCATTGAATCTCTGAATATTTTACATGTTAGTTTGTGTTCATATTCCTTTTTTCTATGATTTTGAACTTTACCAACTGTTTTGTATGTCTCATTGTTTTTAAATGGGACAAGTTGTCCTTATGACAGTGCTGGTTGAAAAAGATCATTCTATAGTGGAGTTAATTTTAATTTAAAATCATCCCATGTTTCTCTGGATTCAGAATTTTTAGAGATAAGGTTTCTGTTAATTTTCCTAAAGGTTTTTTTAAGTGTAAATTCTATGTTTCATTACAAATTCCAAGGTCTTAGCCAGCTTAATTTGTAAACCTTATAAGAAAGAAAAAAAATTGATTAAAGCTTTGTTCCTTGAAATTCTGTTTTAAAAAGGTTTTATTGAATATTTTTTGTATTGTTTTTTTTAAGTATGAAAAATATTACTTATTTTTGCAGCCAATCATAAATATGAAACCTTTTAAATATTTTGATTGAAAGATGTTACTACTCTTTAAGTAATTGGTTATAAATCTAGCCTGTCTTGTTACTACTGTTGAGATAAAAGTTTTTAGCGTTTGACTTGTGAGTACCTCTAACATTTGGCCTGAGCTGCCATATGTTAGCTAATAAGCAGCCATATGCTGAATTAATCTGTGGGATTAATTCAGCATATGGCCAAAAATTTTGTAAATATAGTACCCATCTTGATATAAAATAAAAGATCTTGCAACTTAGAATTGTCAAAGTCAAGAAAATTTTTATGTTTAATTTGATGTGATAAGCCTAGTTTTGAAAATAAAAAATTAAATATCTTTTTTTGAAATAAAATTTCTGTGTTATTGACCAGTTGTTGTCCAGAGCAATTTTACTACCGTTTTTAGGTAAGTTAAGGTTAGAATAAGCACTTTCACAAATTCAATTTTAGGAAAAAAAGTACCTTCAGTAAGGTAAGGTAAGTACCTTCAGGAAAAAAAGTACCTTTTTGCGATTTTCGATATGAAGCCGACCTCCCACGTGGCAGCAAACTTCATATTCGTAATCAGCGCCCTCCAAAACATATAAAACCGTCGAAAAAACCCTTCTATATGAAAGTTTTGAAAACGTCCCTTTTGAGCCTCAATTGACTGGACTATTTAGAATCTGTTGATTTCCTTGAAGAATTTCAATAGGGCTCTAGTCTTTGATACTCCCCCCTCCTCATGGGCGTAGCCAGGGGGGGGGGCAGCTGCCCCCAAAATAATTCCCCCAAAATAATTTTTCTGTAAAATTGAAAAACATTTTTAATTTTTTTTTTCTGAAAATTTTTTTTAAAGCTGAAACCCTTCAATTTTTTTTAAAGAATATGTGCCAAAAAAACGAGCTTATATGTGAGATGTGGCGGAAGAATTCAAGCAGAATTCATTTCATTCAGCATTTTTAGTTCCTCTAACGACCGGGCCAGTCAAAATATTCGACAAATTCAAAGATATGAGATAAGATACAACCCCAGTTGACCACCTCCCGCAGAGTGGAAATCTATTGAACGGCTAGAAATGGGAAGAGTTGACAAACAGCCCCAAGATAAGGGTAAAATAAACTCGTTACTGGTCACACCTGTTGTTCACGTACAGGAGCCAGCGGGGGGTGAACGCTACCTCTTTCCTATGTTGTCTCATGGGCGTAGGCAGGGGGGGGGGGCAGCTGCCCCCCCCCTAAATTCTCAATTTTTTAATTATTTTTTAAAAATTTTCTGGAATCTGCAAATCTAAATTATTTTTCTTACACTTTTTGTTGCTTTCAAAGTTAGCTGAGCAATGTCTGAACCTTGACCTAGGTCAAGTGTCAAGCAATGGCGGGGGAGAAAAGTTCTGATAAGACCATGTTTTCACATGGAGGATGCCGTAATTATTGGTAAACAGGGGCGTCGACAGAGGACCTCCCCATGTTTATCTTGGAGTGTGGGCAATAGTTGAGCTTGTTTATCACCAGTGACACTTGAAACCTCCCACTGACACGCTTGAATGAACTCAGATGTGTCCAGTGTTGATACAGTGGAGTCTCAATAGCATGGGCGTAGCCAGGGGGGTGCAGGGGAAGGATTTTCATTTCTCCATAAAACTAGATTTCTTGACCTGAAAATTATACAGTAAAATGCTGTGGGCGGGCCAGGCCGTCCAAAGGAATCAATTATAAGGATTCGCAACGCCTCCTCTTGATCTCTTCATCAGCTATTGGTTCATTGTACGAAGAACCAATCCTGTGTAACTAATGAAGAATTCCCGGGTTTTTCACCCCCTTTCATTGTTAGTTTTTACGTGACCTGTAAATCTCCATGCAAGCTGTTATCGCCTGAGATTTTGTTTGACAGTATAGGAGAGATTGCTACAACATTGAATTAGAGAGAATTTACTCAATTTGAATCAGCTGGAAAATAAAAATTGGTATAATTTTTCTGGTAAGGTTCTAATTTATTTTAAGTATTTTATTGTAATCAAATAAATTTCATAATTTATTATTGTTATCAATCAACTGGGGGTCCAGCGTCGGGCTATTCACTCGAGCTGGACACAAGCTACGTAATAAGCATCCCAGGCCCAAAGGCTAATGAAACGGAAATGAGTACCGCCTGATAGGCCACTAGCCCTGGGCAGAATTTGATTAAAGAATACTGTCGGAAATGGAGCTTGTGGTTCATTGTCTGCAATGCAATTATTAAAATAGTATACAAAAAAATTTTGGGTAGCAACTTGTGGGAAAAGGGTTTTTAAAAAGATTTTGAATTTAAATATTTTTGGTGTTCGTATGGTATTAAATTTGAAAGAGATGTCCGAAAAAGTAATTTCATGTAACTTTTTATTCTTCTATATTCTCTTCTAAATTATTATGTAATTAAAGCAGTAGCGTATCTTCCTAAAGCTTGATGTTTTTTTAACGTCCAAACATACGAAAGTTTCATCCAGTGACATAAAATAGAATAGATAGTTACTCGATTCGATTCTACAAATATACTTTTAGTCATAAGCCACATAAATTTCCTTGAAAATTATGTGGCTTACAAGAGGTGGTTCTGTTCGGGCTAGAGTCTGAAAATGAGCTAAAACACTACTTTAAGGGGTCAATTTTAAAAAAATTTCTGGGGGAGGACCCCCAAACCCCCCCCCCCTTTTTCTTAGAGCACAAAGCCCCCTTTTTCTTAGTGCAAAGTGCAAACCCTTCGTATACTTACTCTAAAATTTAACTTGCAAAAGTACTCCCCATGGGGTACCTGGGACCATGCCATGGGGCAAAGGTAGGTATCCTTGCCCCCCCCCCTAACATGGGACCTGGCTACGCCCATGTGTTGTCTTCTACTGTCCTAATTGGAGAAGAAATAGGGGTGAGGGGAAAATGCTCTTCCCAAACCACAATATCCAATTATACGTACACCTCTGCCTTTGACAATGGATTGGGGTGTGAAAGGGTATCATAAATTTTCCGCACTCAACGACTCAAACAAGCGGGGGCTTCAGGTGTCTGGGTGTGTCAGGAAATTGTTTCAACGTGTTTCTCAAGTGTTTACACAGCACAGTGGGGTCTTTTGTGAACCCAGCCATTATTATTTCGAAGCTTCCGCTGACCTTTCAACGAATAGAAAGAAAGCCGTGTGGTCATTGGCTATTCCTGCAGAAAATACCCTTTAGTCTAAGATATGTGATATAGTTTTCAAGCATTGAACTTAAAAAGAGTACGTATTTCAGTCCTCCATATTGATATCTAGACGTATTATGTAATGCCTTAATCCAGCACCATCACCAGCAATTAAAGTAAGTTGAATTTAGTATTGCATCTTAGTTTTGGGGGATAAACTTTAAACTATTTGTTTTAAAATATCTAATAAGAGAATTTTTTCTTTAACGAGTGAAAAAAAAGCTAAATAATATTTGAGAAAGCAGGACGGTTTTACTTTTACATTTTAAGGTTATTGTTAAATGTTATATCTTATCTTATATCATGGTTATTCAAGTAACTGCAAGAACTTGAACAGTTGATACAAAGTTGCTCGGACTATTTTCAGACTAACTGTAACTTTGTATTCTTCTTTATTCTCTTCTAAATTATTATGTAATTAAAGCAGTTGCGTATTTTCCTAAAGCTTGATGGTTTTTTTTTAATGTTCAAACATACGAAAGTTTCACCCGGTAACATAAAATAAAATAGATAAAATTTATTAAATTTAACTCAACTCGATTAGATTCTACAAATTATACTTTTAGTCATTAGCCACATAAATTTCCTAGAAAAGTATGTGGCTTACAACTTACAAGAGGTGGTTCTGTTCTGGCCAAAGAGTCTAAAAATGAGCTAAAACACTACTTTAAGGTGCAAATTTTAAAAAGTTTTCTGGGGGAGGACCCCCAGACCCCCCCCCATTTTTCTTAGAGCACACATTAATTACACTATTATTTACGTTAAGTGTGCAAAGTGCAAACCCTTCGTATAATTACTCTAAAATTTAACGTGTAAAAGTACTCCCCATAGGGGTACCTGAGACCATGTCATGGGGCAAAGGTAAGTATCCTTGCCTTGCCCCCCCCCTAACATGAAACCTGGCTACGCCCATGCCCCTCCTATCAAAGGATGACAACCATCCAAAGGACAAAGGGGTTGTTCCCATTTCTCTCCTGAGATTATCTCTCTCTTTGTCATAGAGCCTGCATGCCAACAGAATATGTTCCAGGTTCTCCGTTTCTGCTCCACATGCGCATTCCGCCTTATCCCCTAGCCCAATTTTAACTAGTATTCCATTTGTAGGCACTGTTTTTGTGCGTATCCTAGTTAGTAAGATGTCCTGTTTTCTGTTTTCCCCGATGTTTTTTTTATTCTTCGCTCTAGTTTTATGAGGTTTGGATGCGTCGAAAAGTACTTGCTTCTTTCCCAGTCTTCCAACATTCCATCTCTAGTCCTTCTCTTTATTTCTTGTTCTATATCCTCAGGAACAATCCAACTTAGGATTATCCCTTTGTACAAAGCTTCTTTTGCTGCCTTGTCTGCTGTTTCATTGATTTCGAAGTTAGAGTGGGCTGGAATCCATACTAAGTTCATTTGGTCACATATTAAACTAGCTTTTTCTATTATTCGGATTAGTTTTTGTATTATAGTGGTGTTTTTCCCTTGCTTATTCCTCTTTAGTGCTGATAGTACCGATAAGCTGTCAGTGAATATATAAAGATCTTCTTTCCTTTTTGCATATTTATCTATTGCAATTATAAGGGCTATGGCTTCACCAGAGAATACTGAATTTATTTTGGGTATTGTTCGGCTAAGTTTTGTTTGTTTTTTAAAATTTATTATTGCTACAGCAGTTTTCTTTCGATTTAGATGCATCGGTTGCTATTATTGTAGCAGTCTTGGGTATTGTGTTGAGATAATCTGTTAGACAATATTGAATGCCCGCGTGGGGATTCCTCTTTAGAGTTTGGAATTGTAGATTGTATATATGTTGACAGTGGCGGCTCGTGAGTTGAAAAACTGGGGGTTCACACCCATTTTATAAAAATTAAAATTTACACAAGATCTTGAAAGAGAAGGATGTTGGACCAATACATAAAAAAAATATCTCTCTTAGGAGAGTAGTTTTAAATGCTTAAATTCTTCACAGCATACGCTTTCATTTTGAAAAAATATGGATTTAATGGAAATTAACAAACACTTATGAATATATTCATTTTTATAATACCATTGAGGGGAAAGTCATAATACTTATTCATAACATACCTCACAAACACCTTTTATAATTATTAAAAATTAGTTGACATGAAGATTATAATTTTCTTTTCAAAAAGTACTTTTGTGATTTTCTAATCAGCCGAAAAAATCCTGACCACAAAAAAAAAAAAAAACAAGCTGAGCTTCAAAAACGCAAGCCTCGGCACACAAAATCTGTGTTATCGGGAATCCAAATTTCGAGGCCGTAAGATGAAAATTCCCCCGGCAAGCGCAGTCGGGGCTTCTTCGGAATTTCATATTTTTTACGCTCACACGTGCGAAAAAGGAAAGAAAAATAAGAGTTCATTCTTTTTTCGATTTCTTTCGCGTTGCCGGTAGTAAATTTTTCTTATTGAGTAGAGAAGGGGGGGGGGAAGAAACATATATTTCTATTGATATTTATTAATCTTTTTATTCGATTTTTGTTCTACTTTTTCTGTGGGTGTTCACCTGCTCCTATGGACGAGCCGCCACTGTATGTTGAGGTTTTTTATTGATTCTAAATCTTTGTAGGATATTATTTTTCTCCACTTTCATTTCTCTCAGTTTTAGTTCTATTTCCAGCCCGAAGGATGTTTTCTGAAAAACGCTATTTGTGCAAGATTCCTTTATTAGTTCCATTTCTTCCATAATTGGTGATCTATTCTTTATGAGTTTTATATGGGCAATTAAGTTTCTTTGCTCTTGCTTGTAGGTTCGGTTGGCCTGATTCCGCGTATAGAACAGGTATGGGAGTCCATTTTGGCAAGCCTAGAGCTTGTCTGAGCATGTTGTTATACATTGTTTGAAGTTTTTTTTTGCTTTTCTTTGAAATATTCGTGATAATCTGTGGAATATTCAAGGTTACTTCTTATGCTGGAGTTTGCAATTGTCAGCAGGTGGTCGCTGCGGACGCCCCAGCCCACAGAGAAATATCCTAACAGAGGGTCCACGAAGCTATTTTCAAATGCGTTACTGATGTGAGGGCGCCACACTAGAGTTTGGAACGTATGCCGGCCGCTTAAATCTCTCGTCAAATTAGAACTCAGCGCATGCGCAATAAGGTGTTTTCGATCTCTCATAGGCAGCCGGCGAACGATTCAGACTGAATCCAGACGCTAGTGAGTTTAGTGCGATCCCAGCGCCACAATTCTCCCAACCTGTAACAAGATGTCATGATTTTCGATTTCCATTATGGCCTATGTAGTGTTGCAAAGGCTGGAAAAAACCCGGTTTAAACCCGGGAATAAACCGGGTTTTTTGGGAAGGGAATTTTGAAAATTTCCGGGAATTTTGACCTTTGACACAGGAGAAGGAAAAAACATTAATCTCGGTTAAGAAATCTTATTTATGTTGAAATTAATAAGTAATAATTACATAATTAATAATAAGACAAATATTAATAAGTTTAAAAATAACAAGTGTTGAGAAAAGAAATGAAAATTTTAACCTTAAGCCTAAAGATGGCCGTCTTTGTTTATGTTCAAAACTTCCTCAAAATTCCCCAAAATTCCGGGATTATTCCCCAAAATTCCCGGGTTTTTTCCCATGTTTCAAAAACTGCGGGAATTTTGCATCTCTAGGCCTATGGCCGTGGACTCTTTGTTCTAGTACTCTGTGCCCCAGCCTACCCCTCCGATGGCTCTTAATATATTTAATAGACGACATTAGTGGGACGTCACTTGCTTGTTTGGAAACGTTGATTCTATCCGTGATTGGTTCCGTGATTGGAAGTAAATCCGTACGGAACCAATCACGGATGGAATCAACGTTTCCAAACAAGCAAGTGACGTAATGACTAATGTCGTCTATTGTTTGTTCACCTTTTCTCCTATTTTGCTTATGTGATAGTTAAAGGTGAAGTTCGGGGTAAACCATATCCCTAAAACTTTTACAGCTGTCGTCCATGGTATTGCCTCTCCTTGATGTACTATATCGAATGGTTGTTTATTAGGTTAGGACCCATAGATAGATTTAAAACAGTTGATTTCTTCGCTTGTATTTGTAGCTTCCATTTTTCACACCAATTCTTTGTCTCTTCTATGGTTTCTAAACAGTTCTTTTTTAGTTCTTCCAAGTTCTCGCCGGTGATTATAAGGTTAATATCGTCCGCAAATACCACTATTTGTGTATGATCTGGGATGATCTCGAAAATGTCACTCTTATAAATTGTAAAAAGTATTGGACTGATGACACTTCCTTGTGGTACTCCTCTATTAATTGACTTCTCGGCCGAATATGTTCCTCTCCACCTGAACTTCACTTTCCTGTCAAGTAAAAAATCCTTGTGTCCAATTAATTACTGATATTGACATACCCATATTCCTCATTTTCATCAGTAGACCGGCTGGCCACACTGAATCATAGGCTTCTTTTAGATCGAGTGTTATTAAGATAATTTTCTTTTTGTTTATTCTTGCCCTAAGGATCTTGGTAAAGATAGCCATCTGAGCTTCTTCACACCCCCTATTTTCTAGAAACCCAAAATAATAGGGGTTAAGCAGGTTGTTCTCTATAATATACTTGGTGTCCTTCGGCACTATTAATTTCTCGATCATTTTGCTCAGGACTGATGTTAAAGCTATCGGTCTATATGCGATGTCTATATGAGTATTTTCTCTGGACATTTGTTTGGCTTTCTGATTGGGACTGTGATGGATGTTTTGATACTCTCCGGTACTTTCCCGCTTTCCCATAATTCATTGTAGAATACGAGTAGCTTTTTTACATTTTCGTCTGACATTTTCTTTATCATATTTATTGTTATGCCATCCGGACCAGGTGTTCGGTTTTTCATTTTTTTTATCACTTCTTGTAACTGCGTGATTTCGAAGTCTCCTTTCAATTTATCTTCTGTATTATTCTGCGTTTGTGACACTTTAGGAAGATCCACAGCTTTCGTGTATTTTAGCAAGAATGCATTAGCTTGACTTTGTGGTGTAACAAGTTTAGTATTGTTTATATTTATGATTAGGTTCGAAGAATCCGTAGTAATATTTTTAGCTTTGATATTTTTTAGGATTTTATATAGTATGTCCCCTTTGCCACCCGCCTCTTTGCATATGTTGTCCCAATATTTGTTCTTTAGTTCTTTTATGAGCTTTCTTAATTGAGCAGATACTCTTTTGTAGTTATTCCAGGTTTTATAATTTATCTTCTTAGCTTCTTTAAATAGATATTTTTTTTTCTGTAGTAAAGCATTGCACTTTAACGTCCAATATGGTTTTTTTTTCTTGGACTTTAATTTCTTCTTGTAGGCTTTCTTTTTTAGATTCTTTAATCGCTTTGGCAATTTCTTCTACAGCTGTTATTTTCCACTTATTATTCAAGTAATTATTGAGATGATCTTGAAATCTCCCCCAATGTATTCTTTTGACTTGTATATATCCTGTTCTCTTGTACACATTTATTTGTGGTCTGATTTGAATTGGATAATGATCGCTGTCATATAGCTCGTCCAATACTATTATTTCTGTTTGAAGTCCCACGTCTCTTGAGCTAATAGACAAATCTAATAAGGATGCTCTGGAGTTCGATGAGAAGCGGGTTGTTTGTTTTGTGTTCAACACTATTAAATCGTTATCCATAAACCATTCCATTACCTTATCGCCGTCTTGGGATTTATTGGGGCTACCCATTAAAGGATGATGAATGTTAAAATCGCCCACTAGATAAGTATGGTCTTGAATTTGTTTCGCTACGTAGTTTAACCATTTATTAGTGAAAATACCCCTAGGGGAATATATATTTACAAATGTTGTCCAATGACCTTCTATAAAAACCTTAACACATAACCTTAACACATGGGTTAAATTTACCTTTTGGGATGGGAGAAGTTTGTTGAATCCTGTTAGGAGACCACCCCCTCTTGAGGGTCTATCCTCACGATACTTAACTTTATCCTTTAAATTCATTTTGTCTTCAGGTTTTAAGAAAGTTTCCTGTATTAACAGAACATCCGCATTATTAAAGATAGGTTGATTTAACCAAACGTCTTTATTTTTTATGCTCCTTGCGTTCCATTGAATAAAATATGTGTCACCTTTGTTCATGATTCCAGTTTGTTTTAGTTTGTTAGTTGATTTATCTAAAATCGCTTCCTCTGCCCCTGCGTCTGGTTCCTCTTCACTTTTATCCGGATCGATATCCCGTGGATTTTCGTCAATTCGGAGTGAGCTATTCACACTTGGTTCGCTTGAACTAGAATCTTTGTTTTTATGTTGGTACACCACGTTTGCTATTTTTTCGTTCAATTGTTCCTGCCTTTTAGCACTGTCTTTTCCTTTCTTTTGGCTTTCTTTCCTACCCTCTTCTGGATCAGTTAAATTCCTTACACTTTTAACTGTTCCCGATGTTTGTACTAATGCACGAACTAATGTTTCTTCCACTTTGGTAGATATCGCTTTAGTTAATCTTTTTTCTAGATCTTCATAAAACTTAGCATGATCAGCTTGGACTTCTAATTGATCTGTCTTCTTGGGTAGCAGTTCAGTAATGATTTTAGTAAGATTGTCGACCACCTCTTCTAGACGATCAATTCTCTTATTTAAGTCTTCGACGTGACTTTGATCCCTTTCCACAATCGTTGTTGTTTTTCTTTGGGTCGAATTTTCATTTGACCTGACTATTTCTGAGTAACTTTTTTTTACTTCGATAACTGAGCGGTTTTCTTTTTTAGCAATACTAGGGGGCCTGCCCCCTGCTCGCTATCGCTCACCAACCCCCGGAACTACTTCGCAGTTCTTTTTAGATCGCTTCGCGATCTCAGCGAGCAAAGCTCGCTTGTTCCATCTTACCAATGGTCGTGGCTAGTTCACAGGGCTGGAAGTATGGTGACGTCAGAAGAGGTGTGGCCAAAAGAAAGCCACTTCGACATTCAGTCAACAGTCACTTCAGCATCAGTAGACATCTACGCGCATGCTCGCGGTCTTAAAATTAAAAAGTATTAACGCCACCGCAGCTATTTTGAAAGTGTTTTGATTTTAAATAAGGTGTTTTATTTTACAGATAAAGTGTTATTTAGATTTATTTATTTTACAGATAAAATTTTAAATAAAGTAAAATTTATTAAAAACTTACTTTTTCCTAAATTTGAATTCATTTCAAAGTTTAAAATTGCAAAACTTGTCCTATTCAATTTGCTACTTGGAAAATATTATCTGAACATATTTGAAATGCATCAAAAGCTTTATGAGAGTGAATTTTAATGTAAAAGATTTTGAAAAGTTTAAATTTTTTCCATCTGACCAAAAAATATATTTTTATTAAGTCAAGTTATTATTTTAATACTGTAAAAAGTTTACGATAAGACCTAACCTGCTTATGATCATTCAGGTTCTCAAAAGTAGATAGCGGTACATTCATAACAGTATCTCAAATCCCAGCTTCAAGCATATTTGATTTTTGTTTCCACATACAAAGATTCCCATTGAGTTACACCTTCAGAAATAGTAGCAATAGTCTCCTCAAATATGTGAAAAATAGTCTCCACAATTATTAACACCCTAATTATAATTTGATACTGTTATAATCTCAACACTTTATGTGCTCATTGTAATGAGCACATAAAGTGTTGAGATTAAAATAAGAAACATAGCTCTTTAAAAAAGGTTTTAAAATAAATAGCATCTGTTATAAATTAATGAAACAATCAATGACTATATTTTGAACTATAAATTAGTTGTAGAAATTCTAATAGCTATTTTTATTACATTGTGGTACTTTCCTAAACTAAACAAGTGGGAAAAAATGTAAGCCTTTTAATTAGCAATACCCTTTAGTAGCTGCATATTTTAGAATAGAATAATGCAAATGAAAGTTTAATTACTCTTACAGTATAAATATTTTTATTAATACTCAGACTTGCATGGTATTAAGTTTTCATTAAAAATAAAATATATTCCATACTCAACGATGAAACTATTCCACAGTTCCTCAACTTGTGTTACATTTTCTTAAAATGATATATGTTTGATGATAATATTTTGATGATTGTATAAGATACTTTTCAGTCATCATATAACCATGTAATTCACATCATAAACTTTTTAATGTTGAAAAATTAAGTCTTGAATGAAAACAAGATTATTTATTTTTCACACTTTATTTTTCTGAAATCTCAGCACTGTAAGAATATAATAGAAGTATTTAGATTGTAATAATGCTATATTTTCTGTCTAAAATTGTTCAAATGAATTTTTAGAAGATTTAAGTTTATTTATAATCTTCAGTTAACAGTAGTGCTCGTGCTGTCATCTATAAACTGAACTGTGAAATAGTACAACCCGATTCTATTTAACTTTTGAATAAACTTATTTCAATCAGAATTCCAGTTCTTTACTTTACTGCATAAACTTCTATAAGAATCTTGTAAAAATTAATTTGAACAATTTTAGACATAAAATATATCATTATTACGATCTAAATACTTGTATTCATAATTTGTTAATGAACAGTCAGATTCAAGAACTCCAAAAGGTTCAACTCCACGCGCATGCGCGTAGCGCGCTGGTGCCTTTTGCCCGGCATCGCTCGTCGTCACCCGTTCTTAGCCACACCTCTTCTGACGTCACCATACTTCCAGCCATGTGAACTAGCCACGACCCTTACCAATCACCCCGCTGGTCGGCTTAATTAATGCTCCTTTACAACCGAAACTACTTATCACTCTTGCTGATAAATAATTTAATCCAAATCATCCCGAAAAAAACTATTGCTGAAATATTACTTTCCTAACTTAAATTGAAAATAAAAGAAATCACACATAGTGAGCTATCGCTCACCAACCCTCTGAACTGCTTCGCAGTTCTTCTCAGATCGCTTCGCGATCTTAGCGAGCAGAGCTCGCTTGTTAATCTCAACAATCCAACAGAAGCCTTTTCTCCGAATAATTTAATTGAAATGTTAAAAAAATATTCAGCAAGTCTACTAATAACCATCAACCACTTTGTAGAAAAAAGCATTGTTGAAAATAAAAGAAATCAGACTCATCAATAAAACACGCATAAAACCAAGACCCTCTATATAATGGCCTCACAACTCGGACGGGTGACGTCACATTTTCCGCCACCTTTGACGTCACATGCAAAACGACGCCATGTTTTATAATTCATTTTCCGCCACCTTTGACGTCACAGTGACGTAGTTGTCAGGCTTTGTATATAGAGGGTTTTGATAAAACTCGTCTGTTTCTCTAGTGAACGGCGAGAAAGAGAAGAAAAAATTGACACTTTGAATCTTAATTATTCTAAAACTAATTAGAATTTTTGAAAAAACAAAAAGCCAATATTTTTATAAAAATTATTTCTATGTGTCTTTAAAATATCATAGTTCTACTGTGATTAGTTTTGCTTTTATAACGAAAAAACAGAAAAATCTTCAAAATTTTCGAAACTTTAAAACTTAATTACTCCAAAACTAAATCGAAATTCGAAAAAAGGGCGACGTGGTGCAAAACTGCACATCTAAGAGTATGTGTCTGCAAAAAATCATATTTCTGCTGCTAATAGATTTTGCTGGGGGCGAACTCGCAGCAGAAAAAAATAATTTTCGACTTTGACATTAAATAACTCTAGAACTAATTATCTCATCTATTAGCTTTTAGAACGAAAACGATCCTCATACACTTGAATAGAAATGTTTAAAATTTCACAAATTTCCGTGGAATAGTTTTTGCGAAGTGAGAGTTCAAAGTGTTCAAAAATAAAATTTTCAAAAGCAGCGGCAGCGGCGGCGGCCGCGGCGGCGGTCACTGTTACTTTTTTTTAATATAGAGAGATTAATTAATTCTCTTTCTTTTTCCACCACAGGGCAACAAAGGTCTAACGCTGAGTGTTCGTTGCTCCCACATCTGATGCATACTTGCTTTTCACTTGTGCACTCTCGTGCCTCATGATTTCCCCCACATCTGTGACACTTGCATTCTTTTTCTTTGCACGTTTTATTGAAATGTCCGAATTTAAGGCAGTGGTGATAAATTTTTGGTTTGATGATAAACTCCTGGGGGCGTCCTATATGATATATGTTCGCATTTTACCTTTTTTCTGTTTACTTTACCTATTTCTTGGACTAGCACTATGGGGATTGCTTCCTTTTCTCCTTTTTTGGTGAATCTAATTAGTTTGTTGAGTATAATACCTTGATTAAAAAGATCTTCATATAGACTTTCCAGAGATACCCCTGTGTCTATACCTTTTACTAGGTACTGGGTTGTATAAGAATCCTCAACTACATAAGTTTGACCTTCCTTGTCGTTTATGCTGGTTTTTCCCCTACTCTAATCGCTGATTCGATGGATCTAGCTATTATAAGGATATTTTTGCTTCTAGTGAAGATTACGACCTCGTCATCTTGTTGCAAGATATCCTTGAACTCCCTCTGTTCCGTTTTGTAATATTAAATTTAACTGTGCAACAATGGCGATAACAAATGGCCTCTCAAGAGGAGTCAACAATAGCTCACGTGTCATGATCGCTGTAAAATATATGCTCTAATTTTGTAAATAAAGATAGTTGTGATATTTTGAAAGGTGTTTCGAACCCCTTTAATTTGTACCTTTTGCGTACATTTTTTCACTTTTTAACTTGTACTAGTTCGTACATTTTTTGGCGCCCGAACAGGGACGAAGCAGCACTTTAAGATGTCGGGTATTTTCAAAGTAGGGTTTAAAAAAGCCGATTTGCAGTTCGTCCTACAAGAACTTGGAGTCACAGTGCCGGAAGGTTCATACCATAGGTTCACGCCCATAGAATATTCCGACATACCAGAGTGGTTTTCGGTGTAAAGAGTAGCCCTTTTCTTTTGGCCTCTGTCATCAGGTATCATATACAAAATGACCGAGACTTTGATGAAGATTTTAAGAAAAAGCTGTTACAGAGTTTTTATGTTGACAACTCTTTGACCAGTGTTGATACCACACTTGAGATGACAGAATTTAAACAAAAATCCATTGAGTTGATGAAAAGGGGAAATTTTGAGCTTAGAAGTTGGGAGCATTCATATTCTCAGGAGTTACCAACAGAATCAACCATCTTAGGTTTAAAGTGGAGCAAAGGTGAAGATATGCTCAAAGTCAATATGAGGTGGTTGACAGAAATCAACATGGATAAAGTTACGAAAAGAGTTATTCTGTCTATAGCCCACCGAATTTTCGATCCCATTGGTTATACCGCTCCAGTAATGATTTGCCCAAAATTGATGTTACAGAAAGCCTGGGTAATGGGTGTGGACTGGGATGAGGAAATCGCAGCCGACCTACGGAAAGAATTCCTTCAATGGTTTAAGGATTTAAAGGCATTGGAAGAAATAGCTATTCCCAGATGGATTCAAGTCAGTTCAAGAAATCAACAGAACTTGTCTCTCCACACGTTTTGTGATGCCAGTAAACATGCTTATGCAGCAGTAGTTTTCTTGAGAATTGAAGAAAACGATAGTGTTAAACTGAGTCTTTTATCCTTTAAAAAGCGGAACCATTCCTAGACTCGAGTTAACCGCTGCCTTGGTGGGAGCAAGACTTGCAAAATCAGTTTTACAAGCTCTAGACTGGAAAGATATCAGGCAATATTTTTGGAGTGATTCAACAACAGTTCTCGCTTGGATTACTAACGAAGAGAACTGGTCAGTTTTTGTGAAGAATCGCGCAAATGAAATAAGAAGATTGACCGATATGTCCGCCTGGCATCATGTCGCAGGAAAAGCGAACCCAGCAGACCTTCCATCGCGAGGATGTTCTCCTAAAGCTTTGAAAGCTATGGAATGGTGGGAGGGGCCAGCATGGTTAAAAGAATCAAGCGAGGTGTGGGACAAGACAACCACTATAGATATCAACAACGATAATGAGATTTTAAAAGAGCGATCCAAGGCAACCTGTTTGCTAACTAGATGCAAGACATTAACTAAAGACACCTGGTATTGCCGATATTTCTCCAAATATGAGAAAATAATTAGATTGATCGGCTGGATTTCCAGATTCCTTCATAATTGTAGTTCCATTAAGGATAGTAGAATCAAAGGTGAACTAACAATAAGTGAATTAACAAGAGCAGAGCGGATGATCTGCCGGATCGTTCAACAAGAATCTTTTCTAGGAGTAAACGACCAGAAGCTAAAAAATCTATCGGTGTACAATGATGAAAATAATATTCTGAGGGTTAAAACTCAAATCGTCTATAGGAACGACACTCACAATTTTAGAAAGCCTATTCTTCTACCATCCGATCATGAATTTGTTATTAGACTCATTCGGTTTCACCATGAGAAGAATAAGCACTGTGGAAGTCAAATCTTGATTAATGCCTTAAGAGAAAACTATTGGATAGTTTGTATCAGAAGATCTGTAAGAAAGGTTATTTCGAGTTGTGTCATTTGTAAACGATATACTGCCAAAGGGGTGGAAAGTGTCCCAGCTCCTCTACCCGAAAATCGAGTACGTGACGCTGCTGTTTTTCAAGTAACAGGAATTGATGCGGCGGGTCCCTTATATTTGAAAGGAAATCGGAAAGTGTGGATTATATTGTTTACCTGCGCCGTATTCAGAGCGGTGCATTTAGAACTTGTGTCAAGCATGTCCACCGAAGCATTCCTAATGGCCTTGCGTCGATTCATAGCAAGACGAGGCAGGTGTTCTACTATTTATTGTGATAATGGTACCAACTTCGTGGGGGCAGCTAACATTTTTGGTATAATTGATTGGGAGAAAGTTATGAAACAAGGTACAATCGATCGCATTGAGTGGAAGTTCAACCCTCCAACTGCGGCATGGTGGGGTGGGTGGTGGGAGAGGTTAATCAGAATGATGAAGGATCTTCTCAAAAGAGTTCTCGGTAAGGCTTATCTCTCGCATGAAGAATTAAACACTATATTGTGTGATTGCGAAGCTATACTAAATTCAAGACCCCTCACATATATCACCGAAAATGAAAGCAGTCTGACTCCCCTCACTCCATCCATGTTCCTACAAGACATCAGAGAGTGTACCACTACTGACTTTGAGGAAGCCGACAGCAAATCTCTGAATAAAAGAGTTCAATATCGACAAGCCTTACAAAAAGACCTTCGACAACGTTTTCGTTCTGAGTACTTAGGCCAACTTGTTCAACGAAGAGCATCTAAAGAAACGAGAGCAATTGTTACTGGAGAAATAGTACTAATTGGCAGCGATAACACAAAGAGAATTTCTTGGCCTTTGGGAAAAGTCGTCGAGCTTCTGCCAGGAAGAGATGGGAAGACAAGACTTGTTCGTGTACAAACAGCTAAATCTCAGTTACTACGTCCAGTACAACGAATCTACCCTTTAGAAGTTTCTACCCCTTCCGAGATCTCAACAGCAAGTATTTCCCACTAGAGCTCCCTCCAGATCAAAGTAGCCACTGACGAAGTATAGAAGCCGCTAATGTAATGATTGCTAACACTGAACGAAAGAATCAGAATTCCTGACTTTATAAACTTTAGATCTTTTATATTCATATTTTATTATTAGTTTTTGATTTTGTGACCTTTAATTGTAATCAAAAAGGTGGGAGGATGTTCCGTTTTGTAATATTAAATTTAACTGTGCAACAATGGCGATAACAAATGGCCTCTCAAGAGGAGTCAACAATAGCTCACGTGTCATGATCGCTGTAAAATATATGCTCTAATTTTGTAAATAAAGATAGTTGTGATATTTTGAAAGGTGTTTCGAACCCCTTTAATTTGTACCTTTTGCGTACATTTTTTCACTTTTTAACTTGTACTAGTTCGTACACCCTCCTCAGATCAGAGTGTTTTAACGGTGCCTTTTCAGGGTCTATATACTCTTAATTACGATTTTAAATTCCTTTATCCCGTTTTTGAAGCTCTCCGTAATTTTTTCTTCTACTGTCAGATGACTGTACAGGATCCGCTCTTCTTTTTTTTTCTTTTTCTCTTGACTATATCTCCCCTCTTCCTGCATATGATCCGTTGTTCTTTTCACGCTATTCCTTGTTTCCTCATCTTCTTGCATATCCTCATCGCTTTTGTTATTTGTAGCCAGCTTGGCCAAATTAATCAACTTAGGTTTTCCCGATTTTGGCCGTTTTTTCGCATTTTTTTTAAACTTTTTTTTCATAATAAAACAGATTTTAAAGTGAAAACTTTTAAGATAATTTTAAAGATCATATTAAACGACAAAATTTATGACCATAATTAAATTTTTACCAATAGTAGTTCTTCTACAAATTGAATTTTTCAATCATTTTTTTTGGGTTGTCGCTCCATTTTTTGGATTATTTTTTCCATTATTGATTTGGTCTGGGACCCCCAAATCTTATGTGATTCTGACTCGTCTAGGTGTCTACTATCCCCCCTAGAAGTGTGATCCAACATTTATGGGACACCCTGTATCATGGACGTATATAAGGGGGGGGGTTTAGGGGGTCCAGACCCCCCCCCTTAGCCCAAACCTTATGTCAGCCTAACAGAAAGGTTCCTGTCCCAAATATCCAAAAAATGCGTGAAAATACAACTTTTTCGGATCAAATTTCACAAAATTTTCTGGGGGAGGACCCCCAGACCCCCCCTTTTTGCTTGAGAGCATGCACTAACCACAAAAATTCACATTTGGCCTACATTTTACTCGAAAAAGGAAAACTGTTAGAAACATTTGCAGTGCAAAAAACCCTTTGAAACAGTCTAGTAGCGGCGCCCTAGGTCCTGAGGTCTTACAGGTTTTGCCCCCCCCCCAGTCAAAAATTTCAACTTACGCTTACGCATACTCCATTTTGTCCCTCCTCGTGATAAAGGTTAACCTAAGCCTTATAACCCCTTGATACGCTCAGGGGGAATTTCAAGGTATACAACCTCTCTTTTGAAACCTCAAACTTTTACTTTTTCTCCATAGAAAACGAACGACTAAAACTACTCCTTAATGTAATAGGGGGTTTTCAGGGGTCCTCCCTCAAAAATGTTTAAATTTTAGTATGCTAAAAAGTCTTCTAAAGCTACTTTTTAGGGGGTTTTCAGGGAGCTTTGCGGGCCGCATGCGGCCCGCCAGTTAGAAAACTCTGTTTTAGCTACACTTTCAGTGTCCCCTGAATGAAGTTTTTTGGACCCCCCCTTGTAAAAGCTATAGCTACGTCCGTGCCCTGTATACAAAAAAACCCCTTGGTTATCTTATCTGGATGAGTTGAAACGTCAGTTATGACGAAGTCAAAAAGCGATAGTATTTCGGGTTTTCCCCTTTGATATCTTTCATTGGCACAAATTAAATTCAATCGAAAGTCAAGTCAGTATGAAAAATATATGGCATGGCTTCATGTGTCTCTTTTCAGGATTGTCAATAACATTGTTTTTAGTAAGTACTATTTGAAGTGCTTATGGCTTATACAAACTGCTTTGATTAGTTCAATGGTGTTTCAAAATTTACTATCATCATGAGGGGTGGGGTATCTTGGGAGCAACTCCCAGATTTGAACCCTTCTTTTAAAGATTTATAATCCTTTTTAAAACTCTTATAGTCTTTTTAAAAGATTTATTTGATTGAATACTTACTTACTTATCATTAATATAATCAACCATTTTAATTGCTAACAAAAATTGAATATGGTTACTAGTTTTATTCCTATTAAAAATTCAAAGATATTGATTTAAAGCCAATCATATAGAGACCAATTTGGATTCAATGCATTAGCTGTTCTCTATGGGCTCATCTTGACTGTACTGGAGCAGAGAAAGAAGATTATGCTTGTTACTTTTTTCAATAGACTCTAAATCAAAACTGTTTGAATATAATTTTTTAAATATTGTTTTATAGCTATAAGTAACCATGTTCTCTGATGTCTTAATCAGGTTTTCAATAGTTGTAAACAACAATTCCATATTAACCTCCAATTGTATCTTTTTTAAAGTACTTTTTTCTTAACAAATAATACCATTAGTAGTCTTCATTACCATTAGTAGTATGTACTTAAAATGATATTGTGGATTTTTACTTAAAACCAGAAGGGTTATACTTAAAAATATAAATGGTATTCCCATAATACCCTCCTCTCCTCTATTGATACAGTTGACATAACTTGTTCGAGTTTCAAGCTTTTTTTTATTGTTAAAAACACCTAAACGACAGGATAGTTGGGAATTTCAGTAAGTAGAATGGCACTCACAAATCTTTGGATCTAATGGTGTGTATTTATTAATGATAGCAAATTAATTTTGAAGATTTCTAGTGCATTAAATTAACATTGGAGTAGTGTAATTTTTGCTATGTAAAAAAAGGGAGAACATAGGGCGTTTTTTAAAAATCTTGTTGGGTCTGTCGGTTTATTCACAACAAGCCAGGATAAAATAATAGGCTCGTCAACTACCTTTATGAGATCTCATATTCTTTGTATGATTTTTGTAATAAAAAACATGAGGAAATCGATAAAAAGGATTCCGTATGTTGTTAATCTTCAAGGTTGTTGGAAGGATTGATTATTTATAATTCAATTTTTTTATAATTTCCCCTATCGGATTATATTTATTCCTTGCCCCATGGAAACTTGTCAAAGTTTAGCATGAAAATGAATCTAGGGGTAAAAGAAAGGGAAAGAAGCGCGTTCCTCTGAACCGAAACCCGAACTATGGCTCCAAAACTCTGGTGAACTTCGTTTTGCCAAAAACCTCTATTTCTCGAAAAAATATTTCCCCCCTAGACAATAGGTATTCCTCTAATGTTAATTACCATTCTTAAGTCAAAGACTTTTTGTGAAAACCCTTGTTTTAACAAAATTCATTATTCATTCGGATCTAAAATTGAATGGCGAATTCACATACGTAGCATCATTTGGTTAGGTGAAAACTATGTTGTTGTAAAGAATGGGGTTGTGACTATTAAAAAAGGTGAAAGCCACAGAAAAGTATAGTGTGCTGTCAAAAATTTCTCGGACATGTGTCCTACTAGCGGAAGTATTTCCTAGACAGCCAATGGGTTTTTACTTATGTTCGTTGCTCAGTAAAATCTGAAAATGAAGTTAAAGAGAATAACGACTTGTCGCTCTTTTGTATCAAAAAATTTCTGAAAATATCTGACTACTATGCTGTGATGAACTTTTTAAGGAAATTATAAATGCGTAAGTTAAATTTTAATTTAATTTAGAAAATCCAATGTTTAAAAGAATTTTATTTCAATTAAAATGCATTTTTTTTTTAAATATATGCTGCTGTTTTTAAAAATAAAATTTAAGATAATCAGTTTAGATATGTTTTACTATAGATCTTCTTATGACAACATACAACCATGCTTTGTAATACATACTTTCGAGGGCTTTCTTGTTATGTCGAAAACTCTTCATCTCGAAATTTTTTAACGTCCCTTCGTCATATCGAGAGTACTGTATCACCTCTGACGCGTTTGTTGGGTGATATCGCTGTGAAGCCCAATGGTTGCTCGAGCATACATACCTTCGAGATGTTCACCACATTCTAAAAGGTCTTTATATTTTATAAAAAAAACCTGATAGGGTAATTTAATCTGTCATTAAACACTCTCGGACAAATTATTGCGTGTTTGTATGAAACATGGCCACCTATAGACTCATTAGGCCAGAGAAGCTCGAAATTGTGACGTGAAATAGCAAGCAAGACGTCACTCTTCATAGCTCTTTTGGACAACAGCGCAACTCCAGTCTGAAATCTTGTACCTTGCGCTGTTGAAAAGTGACGTCTTGCCTACTATTTCGCATCACGATTTCGAGCTTCTCTGGCTTAATGAGTAATGAGTCTAGGTGGCCATAGATAAAACCTAAATATTCAAATACTTAAAAAAAACTAGAGTTCTGTAATTCCTGACACCAGTTTAGTTTTATGACAACGCATCATAGCCATTATGAATGAGTTATATGATGGGACTGTTTTGAAAAATTAACATTATTATATATAATTTAATTATTTTTTTACTAGATTGATAGCAATATTCCATAGCCATCAGCGTCGGTGTTAACTAGCAGCTAAAGAAAGAAAAATTAGCTTTTCACTGACTCTGATTGGTGGAATCCTTCTTTGACCAAGGATTTAACACCGACGCTGATGGCTGTGAATATGGCTGTCTAGCATATTATTTCAATCATTACTGTTCAAGCCAACCAATAAAAATACTACTGAGTTACAACTTGAGGTTAGGTTCTTTTTTTTTCTATTTTACGCAGAGTAGGGGAGACTGGGGACAATAGTAACACGGGGCAATTGTAACACTTCGAATTCCTAGAAAAGTGTAGATGCCAAGCTGCTACAATGATAACAGTGTGTGCAGGGCATGTAAACAAATAATGTCCGAGAGTGCCAAGACTGGCAGTTGAGGTATAGCAGTGTACTTGAGAAAAGAGTGTTTTTCGAGCATAAAAGTAAATTTTTACTTTTGAGTTAAATTCTTTCTCCTGCACTACAGGTATGTAGCACAAAATAACTTTTTTTACAAAATGAACCTACATTTATCATAGTTATATTCTGTTTAGTTTTAAGTTAATATTGTTTTTAGTTTCTTTGAAAACGAGGGTTGAATTAAATATGGACGCATGGGGTCAAATGTAACACTAATTCGGGGGCGATTGTAACATGTGAAAATTGACTTTTGGATGCCGAGATCTCATACAAGGGGTCATAATCTCATAAAATGAGATCATGATCTCATCATCTGTATAATGGGTCATGATCTCATAAAAGGGGTCAGATTAGTCAGGAAAGAATGGAGGCAGCGGTTGCTGATGTTTAGGAGTCTGGAAAGTCAGTAAGAAGTGTTTGTGAGCACGGTATTTGCTATGGGCCGTTATACAGATTCTGTCAGAAAAAATGAAGACCCTAAAGTGGGTTATAATTAATTTATAAGTTATCGGCGCTAATTAATTTATAAATTGTCACCAGCACAATCACCTGTATCACCTACACAATCTCTTAATAAAAGAGAACCAAATTCACTGCCATCACCACAAATATAAAAATGCTCACCACAGGCTGTTCAGCCAACACCAAAAGTGGTACAAAATCACAATTCAACTATAAAAAAGGAAACTCAAGGAGAAAGAGCCCCATCTGCACCTATAAACCCAGTGTAAAAGAGAAGAAGTCTTCACAAAAAAGAAATTTAAATATTCAGACTGAAACCTCATCAGACGATGGACGATGAATATTTGTGTGTTGTTTCCATGGACAATTTCAAAAACAATCGCCCCCAGTGAAAAATGGGTTCAGTGTGTTTCGTACAAAATATATTGTTAATAAATTTGTATAATTTTCCGTATTTCTTATGAAAATGTGTAGTGTTACAATTGACCCTTATATGTGTTATAATCGACCCCACTTCAAGGGTCGATTGTAACAATATTCTTTGGCATGTTTTTTATTTACTATATTGTAATGCATGTTCACAGGACAGTTTTCATAACACAATTGTAATTGGGATGTTTCAACCTATGTTCATACCAATTTTCATAACTCTAACATAAAAAATGGCTTGGCTGGAGATCAATTTGTAAATTTTGTTACAATTGTCCCCAGTCTCCCCTACGATAATTAACTAATTGTTTCGTTAGTGTTTCCTTTTATTTTTCCTGTTAAATAAATTTTGGGAACACGGTACTGAGAATATTGATAATAATTGCTGAATCGTCAGTTTAAATAGGGAATAAGTTCAAAAACCAAGTTTTGTCAAAATAGAAAAAAACACTGTTTAAGTAATGGAGTTTTCATTGTATAACCAGAACCACCAAGTTTTTACTGGAAATTTAGGACCCTATTTAGAATACTAAACAGCCCTCGAAAAATATAAGTATTCAAAAATATTCCACATTTGAAAAAACTTGATAGTCTTATCCCCTTTTTTAAACTTTTGAAATTTAGCTGAAAAAATATTAAAAATTAGCTAAATTCACAATTAAATTGTGTTTCTGCTTTGTTCACAGCTCAAAAGTGAAAAATAGAAAAACTAACAAAAATAAATTTAAAAAAGTATTATGAAACTGAGTAATTAAGGCAGTTTAATGAATATCAATGGAGTATCATTGTAGTAAAACATAATAAAAAAGCAATTTTGATAATTTTGGTCTTTATTCCCCTTTTTCAAACTGGCTTTCAATTCTTTTATTTACTATCCACCGAGTAGATTAATCAGTAATTTTATAAATTAACGATACGGTCGCGATAAATATTGGTACCGTATATCGGTTTGCTCAGTCCAAATTTAAAATAAATACGAGTCTTTGTTTTTCTTCCAGTTTCGTATGAAGTTCTGGCAGAACAGGAAGAAACAGTTCAGATAAAATGGAAAACTCCCTTGGTGCTCAAGTCCCCAGACTTCTTCGCTTTGAGTCTCTACCACCTGAGCTTCAATCTACCAAATGGTGGATCATACCAGTACTCCAAGACGATGGCGTGATATGGAGTATTGTATTGGCTTACATGAACTATTCCTCTTCAAATGGATCTTCCGGAACACATACCATCAGTCGTCTTCTTAATAGAAGGACAGTTAACAAGGCCGCTCGTTATTTCGTTCAAGAATACAATCCTTTTATTTCTAGTAGAAGGAGCGTTTGTAACGAAAGTATGGCAGAAGTAGTCGATCAATTTGAAAAACGAATAGAAGAGTACGTGAAAAGGAATCCCAATTCGTTTCAGTCTATGGAGGATAGTCATAAAAAATTGAAAGCTGCGTCCCTCTTGCTTTCCTGCAATATTTTATTACAATGCGAAAAAAATTCCTACACACATACGATACATTGGTTTCCCAGAAATATTCCCCTCAAGACCTTCCAGACAACATTGATCTTACAAAAAACTTTTGCAGAAACCGAAGAAGGTTTTTTGTACGAGAGCTACTCCTTCCTCCTTCCCGAGGAGATAGGTAGAATGAAACAAAAATCCGCTCTCAGAGAAATTTTAAAGAAAACCGAAGTACAATCGCGGATAATTATCTGTATTTGTGAACTAGAAAACATCTGTCAAGATTTTATAAGCTGTCTTCTCGAAAGTGACTTTGCTGATAACATTCCACTGATATACAAATCCCCTTACATTATATCAAAGTTACAAGATGCACAGTTTATAATAGATCCTAGGCAAATGTCCGACTATACCGGTAAATCTGCTCTTCATCATGCTTTACAGATTCAACGCACCGATTTGTTGTATTTTCTGTATAACCAAGCCGTGAGCAATTGTTATTCTGCTCCAGGATCTGTACGTTCTCCAGATTTAACCATTATGAATAACTTGCTGTGCATGAAAAATGAACTTGATAGCATGAAGGATGAAGATATTATACAAAATGAGGGTTATTCGCAAAAATTAGATGAACTTTGTCGTTTCAATGAGTTTCAAACTGAAATATGTAGGAAAATGTTCAGCGTTCTCCAACGCATCAGTTACTACAGTAAAACTGATAAAATTATAGAAGCCGAAAAGGCTAAAGATGTAATTTTATCCATTATGCAAACTTACATCAAGTACTTCAATTGGTCTGATGTAGATTACGCTATCCGAATCGAAAGACTAGCATCATTTCAAACCTTTTGTCTGCATAAAGATTACTTTGATAGCGTAGATTTCTGTTCGGCAGTAATGTTCTTCGACAACATTCACCTCTTGAAGGAACGCCTCCGTTTATCGGATAAATGTTATTCGAAAATGGAAACCCAGTTTTTCATTTTTGTGTATTGTCGAAAATATTATGATGTTAATGTATCGAATGCGACTGCTAAGTCAATAATTCTGTCTAAAGTTATTATGTTTCAAGAAAGAAAAGTTTTGGAACGAAATTTAAAAGAGTTTCAGGAAGTTCTGTTGCGTGCAATCGTATCAAATGAAAACATTCGTGAAAGAATACCCGAAGAAGAAGTTCAAGAGCTAACAGATCAAGTGCATATATATGGTCAAGTTCTTTTGTTCAGACTGAGACATTACCTCGACGCTGCAGTTTCTGTATCCTTTAAAAGCCCGACAGCCGTTTATGCTATCTTACGGGCCCTTCAGGTTTTTGGTGAATGTGTCACAGACAGTGATTTCAAGTCAATTCAGAAAGTTCTAACTTTGTCCTTACCTTCAAGTCTAGTGAGTAAATTGAAACAAACTCGAAACAATTTGTCACATTTAAAACCATATAATTTAGTTAACAGGGAGCGAATAGAGAGAGAGGAAAATGTAATGTTGTTCAAAAAAATTCAAAAGGAACTAAAAACTATCAAAAATCTTTTATCTCCAATTTTTTCATCACACGAACAAACTATGGAATTTTTTGATTTGAATCGTTCTCTAAAAGCCGTGAGTCGTTTAATGAAAGGAAGTATTCCAAAAAAGGAATGGGATAGCTTAAAAGAAATATTACCGCCTCCTAAAGAAGGAGAAAGTGTCAAGGAATCAAAGAACAAAATCCGATTTGGATTTTTCAGTCAAATAAGAAATTCTTTAGTAAATAAAATTAAACGAAGTTGGAATTGTAGAACCATTAAGAAAAATGCTCGATGTTATAAATATCTAGTTGACAATTTGATTTTGAACACTAATATTACGTTATCGTTAGAGAAATTAAATAAAGGTAACATGACACAGCTAAAAGAATCAATTGAATCCATTCAGAACTGCTTTTGGAGTACGGAATTCTTGTTGGGGTATCTCGTTAAAGATAGTATACTTAAGAAGCATCGTCGTAAAGTTTTGAACTTGATAAAACGCCGACGAGATCACTTTGTGAGACATGAAAACTTAGAAAATATGGAAAGAATGATGACAACAGATGCTTTTGTTAAGTTTATAGAGGAGTCAGAAAATTTCATAACAAATTACACAATTGCCACCAACGAAATATTTGATTCTTTATTTGTTTCAGGTGTTAGAAAGCCGAATTTTCCTAGTATAGAAACTATATGCTTAATGCTGAAGGGAAGAATGTTTTTGACCGATAAAGAAAAATTCATACTAAGAGAAAGTGTTGGAAGCGATTTTAAGGATATACACGTAGCGAGAAAAACTGTCATACGTATCATCAAGGGCCACGTAACTGTATCGGGTGACACCTTAAATGTTTGGATTGATCGTTTAAGATTAAGTTCCTCACAAAAGCAGGATGTACTTCAAAGTTTGAGCACTGGGGAAACGGCGAATGCATTAGATGTGGTTTCTGATATCAAAGACATTTATGGGGAACTTGAAGAAGTCCTGAAAAATAACACAATTGAGAAAAAAAGATTTGACTACCTTTCTAAAAAAATAAATTTTCCTGAAAGTTCAAAATCTTTACTGGAGAAATTAATAGAAGGAAGAAACATCAAAGTTAAAGGAAATAAAATAAATTTTCTCATTGATAGAATTAAAAATCTAGAACAAAGCTTAATACACTCAAATAAAGAAATCGAAACTATCTGGAGAGGGGCAAAAAGTAAAAGAAAAAAAGCCTATTTGTGTGAAAAAATGGCCGAATTGTATATAAATGAACCAGCTGTGCAAGCAGCTATAGAGATGCTTCTTTTTGATTGTATGAATATTCTTGAATCAAAAGAATTGGAATACCTATGGAAAAAATCTGAAAGATTATTCAAAGGCTTGTATTTGAGGAATTTTTTGGCTCATGGCAAACCCATCTTAGAAGTGACGGGGAAGTTCTTAGACCCTGAAGATTTACCGTCCGAGATGGTTTCAAAAGTGCTGCAGTTAATATCCGATAAAAAAGCTTTAAACTGTATTTTGGAATTGTACGAAAGTTGCAATCAGAACTTTACCGAGCTGTCACGCATATTGGAAGATGAAGAGGATGTCGAGTTTGTCGAATTGAGGGAGGAAATACGGAAATGTGACAGATGGAAGTCTTACGTCAAGTTGCTACCCAGAAATTCCGTAGTTTAAAATTTAGTTCAAGCTTAAAATCTATATTATTTGACTTTGAATCCTATATATATATACATCAAATTTAATTAATATCAATACATTTTTTTCATCTCTAGCATTCTAAATATTCACGAATCAGGCTTATCACAGGAAATGATAATTTTAAATGGGTGGAAGTTGTACGAATTTTACAAGCAAAGGTTATTACTTGGTGTTTTAAAAACGGGAAGAAATCCTAAAATTGAATCTATTCGAAATTTAGATTAAAAACTATTGAATATAAGGGTGTTTTAAAATACCGTTTTGACCCTGAAACATGTAGTAACATGCACTAATTTTAAAATGATTGTGATACCTGGAGAACAATAGATACCATTTACTATAATGTCTTCATCCTTCATGAAGTTGAGAATACAGTGTTGAATTTCTGACTTTTGATAGTAAAAACCAACTTCACAATAGAATTTTCATCACACGAGGCCACTTGGAATGTTAAATACACTGTTGTGTCTTCTTTGTTGGTAATTTTTTTTTTGCTGAACAGGCAGATACTTGAGGACAATATCCTGGTATTCATGATATCGTTACCACCATACCAAAAAAACACGAATATGATATTCTTACACATAGCAGATTCGTGTTTTTGGCGTGGTGGTAACGACGATATTGTACCCGTTTTGCGTTATCCAACAAGAATCTGTGAACCTTATATGATGACGGTAGCTTGATGGTCGTCACTATCCGGGAGAAGTTTTCTTTCCTTGGAGAGCCTGAAATGAAGTGGTGAATCTCAGTCGGGAGAGGTGAGTTCAATAAAGCTTCATTACATAAATCCTTTGACAGAAATGGAATTGATTCAATCAGGGTAAAAAAACTTAGTAAATACACTGTGTAACATCTAAAGTAAAAGAGCTACATCGGACATTTTTAGAAAAAAAAACCCAATTTAGTTAATCAAGTTTACCAAATTATGCCGGACATCGACTGCTGTTTTCATATGCTAATAATGAATATTGAAGATATTTTCATGAATTTTTTTTTGCGCGTTTTAATGATAATGCCAAAAATTATTTTTTTATTTTTCCTTTATTTTTATTCTCCTTTATTTTTTTTTTTTTAATGGCAGGTAATTTGAACATTGTTCATTAACCCATGTCATGCCGATATCAGTACTTTCTTCCCGTTACCCAGTGGGCACCTGTGGACCGAAGCCACGGAGGTGAAGTACTGTTCGCCCACGCCACACACATTCACACAGACACAACCCCTTTTTACAGGGGGGCCACATTCATTCCTCACACACAAGGACAGAAACTAACATCCATGCCAAACGGGGATTCGAACCACGGACGAACGGCTTCGCAGTCAGATGCTCTAACCACTAGGCCAGTACGTCGGCCTTATTTTTTTAATTAACTTTTTAAACTTTCTTATTTAACCTCTAAGGGTGCTTAAGTCATATCAATGGATTCTCCATGGTCACTTACCTAGGGGTACACCTTACTTCCATGACCCTAGGAGACGTTGGTTTCAAATAAAAGCCGGACTTTTCAAACACCCTATGCATAATGCTTGAAGGAGTCCATAATGTACATCTTATTCCAATGTTATGAGAGCAAAATAGATGTTTGGACTTCAGCGAGATGTTTCTATAGTCTATTTCACGCCTTTAGATTTCAAACAATGTCTAGTTGAGAATCGGTTGAGAGAGCTTACAAAGCTCCAAACAATGAAATCCGAAAGTTAAAAATAGGAGAAAGAAATAAATAACAAAAATGTGAAACATTATTAAAAAGCATGAAAATATCATTAATATTCAAAGAGATATTCGTAATTAAAGTTTAAAATACTTTTCTGGATCTTGAAAGAGGAACTGTACACAAATTTAAATCTTATCCTGTGTTTTAACTTGAAATAACAACGCATTTAATTACAACATAGAAAACAATAAAAGATTTTAAACGTTGCGGAAGCTTTTTAATGTGAATATCTGCTTACAACCATTCCTTTCCGTAGTGAGCAATTCAGGAAATTTCTATCTTTGAATAATTAAACAAATTAGCATAACCACGGAAAATACCCAACCCTTCCGCATTTCAATTCAATTCTCAACATCCAATAATAAGTTTCCGCATCCAAGACAAGAGTTGAAACAATTTTGAATGAATCTCATCATCATCAACGGAAACCTATCCGTGCGGTTACAGTGGAGCCCACCAGGAAATTAATACCCTAATGATATATCCAAACGGATATTTTTCCGGCATTCCCGAGAAACGCGTAAAACATAAAAACTTTTAAAACATAATAACGGCCGCTAATGGCGCTCGACTTCAAAACGATGTTCCTTTTTCCACCGGTGGCAGAAATGATTGACAGACGATTCCTGGGGCAACGTTTAATGGGAAAGTGGATCTAAATCGAGGTTTCCTCAGTTATAACAGCAAAAGCGGGAGAGGAAAGGGAAAGTCGGGTGACTGATCAGTTACTGAGCCGCGACGAGGGAGTCTTTCGAAGTATAAAACCTGAAAAACGCCCATTTTCGCCATCATTTGCATCCACACTCCGCTACAGTTACAGGTAACACACTCTCTCTAGATCCGTTTGGGACTTACTTTAGGTTTCTTAGCAAAACACTTCTTTCATCTGCTTAGTGAAGTAGATTGAATTATTAATATCTTCTTATGGTAATTTAGATTTCGTAAGTTGTGTAATTTGAGTTTATAAAATTATCCAATTTGAATTACACTAATTAATTAATTTTAATTTTTCCTCCACAAAACACTTTTTCATAGCCTTTTAATCTATCTTTTTATGTTCAGCAAATTTTACTGTACATTTCTAGTATAATCACTCTCCTATTATAATTTTAAAAGAGTCGGTGTTTCATTATAATTTAAAGTAGATTCTCTTGTTATTGAATTTTATTGAAAATTAGCAACGGGAAACCCATACTTTTGGTGTTTGGATCAATTAGATACCAAAAAATATTGGACTCCTTCGTAACTAAATTGCAATTTTTATAAAAACTTGACAAAGCCGAATTTCGGTCAGAAAATTTTTGACTTGCCTAACAAATTTTTCGATTGCAGATATGATGGAATCATAGTGATCTTAAAACTCAGTGTTTCTTATTGCACACCCCACGGGGGAAATTTGATAGAATAGGGGGGACAATCGAAAGAGTTACCTCAAATTGTTTAAAAAAACTAGTTGAAACCCTAAATTTAAGTGAAATTTAAAAACCTATGAAACGTATGGCATTAAAAAAACGTTGAGAATCTCTTTTATAACTGATTAATCAGCATAAGATCTCAAAGGTTGGAAAGAAGAAATTTATATGTAATTAGATGTTCTTTTTTCTAACTTTTTCTAGAATACACTATTTTTTCATGATTTCCTATATTAGTATCCCTCTGTATCTTTCCTATCGATACTTTTAAAAGAGTTACAAACTCATTTTATAATGAAATATACTTTTTAAATCTAAATGGAACAGTTCAAATATTATGTAAGCATGTTTTTAGTCATTTTTACTCTCTCCCCCATTTCAGAAAAATAGACAAATCAAAACTCCCCTCTTATAATTACGTAAGCTAGCTGCGAACCCCTTCCCTTTGCACAATACTGACATCCAATAGAAATTGTTAATTTTAAACAGCCCTCTCAACTTTTTATTTTTATGAATTTTAGAAATTCAATCTTACATTGTACGATTAATTATTTCTCTGTCCCTAAGAAGCAGTATTTTAAATACTGCTTAACTTTACCTTCTTAAAAATATTACTACACATTAAAATCTTAATTAACTACTTTTTTATTCATTCTGATGACTAAATACGAGTGCTATAATGTTCTTATTATGTGTTTTATAATAAGTTGAATATCTAAGTTTTTGTTAATGTAGGATGTAAATTTCAAGCACTAAACAGAATTTTTTTTATTGGTTACCAAAACTAAGAGAATAATGCTCACAACGTTTCAAATGGGCCTTTTCAACTCAAATTTTTGCAGTTTCAAGTATACTATACCATATTAAATGATATTTTTTCAATCATATCTAGTGTAATAATTTCTTTCTGCTCACTTAATATGATACCAGTTCTTATAAAAGTAATTATGCACTGAGATTATGAAAACTTAAGAATAAACCCCTCTTAAACAATTATAATTGGTAATTTAATTTTGGTATCAGTTATGCCTGAGATTAGGTATTAAAAAGCAGCTAGGCTTCAAATTATACTGAATTATAGAATATTTTTCTGGGATAAAACATACTTATCATTAAAACGCCCTGTTTTCCTCAATATTTCATTTTGTTTTACTTCTAACCTTAAGTACAATGGCTGCTTTAAGCTATTTAGCTTTTGAATACCTTCCAGAAAACAAATTTTTCATTTTTAAATCTTTTTATGTCACTCCTAATATATTTCCAGATGTTTTACCCTGTCCCAGTTTATATTAAATGTTTTTTTTTCAGGCCCGTTACTACTTTTGTTTAGTGGTGGTGGTGAGGGCGGCATAAAATTTCTTAAAGCCTATTGTCAGGAGAGTTATAAATAAATTCAATTTGAACCTTTGTGCACTTAAATGTCGGAAGTTTTTCGGATAATACTTAACGACATACAAAGAAGAAGGATTTGGGGGCCCTTTCACTAGAAAATGTTTTGAAATTTGACTGTAAAAAGTAATGTTTTGATTAATTTTTGTGCATTTAGGACCCTTTGCTTGATACCTGGTGAGAATCAGTATTTAAAGGCCACAGACTTTTCCAGAAAAAAAAACCCCTAGCATATAATTAGCCATGAAAATTTCAGGAGAGGTTACACATCCTAATCTCCCCACTTTGATACGGCCCTGGCATTTTATCTATATTGATTTCGCATAATTAGATAACTATATCAGGCGAGACAGTTTATCGTATTGAAAAGAATATCTGAAACACATGATCAGAGGAGATATTGTTTCAAACTGTCATTTTTAAATAACATGGCAGGAATGTCTGGTATACGATAATATTTATTATGAGACAAGATTAGAATTAATTTAATAAAACATTTAATACTAAATTCACAAATTAGTAAAATGTATAAAAGCTTTATTTTTCTTTGATATTTTTAAAATCTGAAGTACTTTTGGCCAAGTGAAGTACATTTTTGAAGTGAATTTGAAGTGCATTGGGACTACAGTGGAAATATTTTCTTAAAAAAACATAAAAATAACAAAATAGTTTAAAACACAATAAAGTTAAAAGTGAAAATAAAAAAAAAAATATTTGACAAAGTAGGAAAACTTTTTTCTAGTACCTATCCCTCTGTTGTAATTTGTTAGAGAGCGATGTATTTTGGATTTGATATGAATTCTACCGGTTGCGGAGAACCTGAAGGAATTGGTTGCGGTTGCAATACGGTTGCCTTAATTAATGACCACTAATGAGCACTATTTTTCTTAATGAACCTTTAAATAACAAACAAACGATGCGATTTTCAAACTTACATATGTTTAAATATTGTATAATATATTTATTCACAAATAATTTATCTATTAACATTAACCAACCAACATTAAATGAGTTTTCACAAGAAAGAAAAAAGTAAGTTACAAATCTAAGATCCCAAAATTATATCCAAATGAGTTCAATAAATTTAATTAAGTTTCAAAAATTATGTAAGAAATTTATCTTGAAATTCTTACTAATTGTTTATTATTTAGCCACATATTTACTAAGAAAAGTAAAACAATTTGCATTTTAATTTGTTGTCATTAGTTGGCGCAACTACTATGCACCAGAAGACCAACAGAACTTAAGTTCATATAAAAATGTATAATTATGTGGAAAATGTAAGCGCTTTATGCAATTTTTAAAATGAAATCTACTCAAACCCCTATTTGTTTATTTAAATCAAAATTGGATTGGTAACTTAATTTGTATAAAAGTTCATTTTAAAGATTTATCACAAATCTTCGTACACTTCGTGTTTATAGGTAGAATTCGCATGTATATATCAGAACTATGTCAGACTACTAATCTACTAACTATTAAAAAACGAAACCATCAGATATGATAAGAGTGAGGAGAATTTAACCATTCCCATTCAAATGTATTGGATCAATATCACCATTCCTTTCAAAATTAAAAAAAAAAAAAAAAAACCCGGTGTAAAAGTGTTTTTCGAAAAAAAAAAAAAAACTTTTTTTATTTTCGAAAAATTAACCACTTTAAAAATATTTCTTTTTACCTTAAGTCTACCCAAAAATCGTAAAACATTCATCAACACTCCCAGAAATTTCATATAAATGACACCCTCAATCCAAGGGGTCGATATTAACAACTTTGAGGGGGGGTCTCTAGACTAAAGTCTGTCTTACAATGTTCTTTTGATTCAAATTCATTAACAAAACAAGAAATATTACTAATTAAAAAAACCCAACTAATACTAAACCCTCACAGAGCAAAATTATATTATGTACTATTAATCCCAAACACTGAACTAAATACACAGAGTTCTTTTAGTTCAGTGATCCCAAAGGAACATCAGCTCATCCATGAGTTCATAAATAGATTACCTAAGGCCCGAACTACTTTATGGTGATGCCGGTAAAATTATGATCACTTAATTTGCTGCGGGTCAGAATACCGATTTTCACTAATTTCGCAGTCCAAAAGTAGATCTAAATGATCTATTGCTTGTTTATAACAGTGATAAAAATTATAAATTTAGCTCACTATTAGAGAAAGAGGAATAATATAATTATGTAGTATGTTAAAACCATAATTTAAGTTTTACACTATAGTAATCTGGATAGAACTTATATATTTTTAGCTCCTCAGGATTTTTTTGCCGGCCTCCCAAACCAGGGTGATTTCGAATTGTCATAGAGTAGTCTACACCCCCTATCATTTCTCATTAGTTATGACTTATCCTGTATATTACTTTATTTATTATGTAAGCATTATTATCAATTCCTTCATAATATTTTAACTCTCTTGTATTTGCAGACAAAAATGGCTTCCTCTCAAAAATGGACTTGCTTCATGGCGGTGCTGGTGATTCTGGGTACCTTCTGCGCAGGACCAGTGCAGGCCCACTACGGAGGTATGATGGGGGGCGGTGGAAAGCACGGAGGCGGCAACATCGTGGAACTTCTTGCCGCTGGGATCGTCGCCAAGATGCTGTCCGAACACAAGCACCACGGACACCACTGTCACCACGGGTGAAGACGATGACCCCTGAAGCCCAGTGTTGTAAATATCGCGCACGACCACCTCATCTTGTGTAAAATCAGCATCAGTTTTCATGGAGAAATAAAGTTCATGTTTTGGAGTTAAACTGAGTTTTTCTTTACTTTATTGTGTGAAAGATGATTTTGAGTGTTAATTTTTTTTTATTTAGCAAAGAAGCACACAGGACCACAGTTTAATTATCCTCAGTTTTAGTAAAACATTAATCAGAATACAACACAAAGATTTAAAATATGTATGGGACGTTCAACCATATTAGGTATACATGTTGCTGGTAATACTTGACCCCTCCCCCTTGTTAGTAAAAATAAGCAAATTACAAACCCTCCCTTAAATAGTTGTAAGCATACTGACCAACCATGCTCGTCTTTTTTGGGGTAATAAACGTTTAGAGATTTAACAGTAAATTTTTAAAATTTAGTATAACTTGTGCTTAAAATGACAAAAAGCTCTATATTTACAGTCCTACAATGTTTTAAAAAGAAATTTAAGTTTTAAAAGAACAAAGCTATATTTTAAACATGTTTTTTAAAAAATTAAACTGCTTTTGCAAGCTACACAAGATTTCCTATTTTTTAGGTTCTTACATAATATTTCGGTCCCATATCATGTAATAAACGCTAACTGAAAATAAAAAAAGATAAAATAAAAATTAAGAAGAAATTTAAATTTTACCAATTCCTGATAACACTTGACACTTGATGACCTTTGTTGATATTTGGGTTGGACGATATTTGTTTTCTGATTTCATACCACAATTTCTTAAGAACATTATAAAATTATGTATTATAACATGGATCTTGGAGTTCGTTAGAACTTGAATATTGTCATAAAGGTTCCCTGAGAATGAAAACTTCACGAATAGCTCCTTTAAACTGACTTAAATAATAAACAATATGAATAAATTGTTTTTAAGACAAAGTAATCTCATGAAAACATAAATTTTAACGTTACTTCAAAAGTATAATAACCATAATTAACTTTCATCATAATTACAGTTTAGTTTCTTTTCTGAAAATTTTATTGAAAATAACATGTTATCCTTATATGACAAATTACACACAATAGTTTCTTAACTAATTAATAACCAGTGATTTTTAATTGCTAACTCTTTAAGTTCTCCGACATTTATGTGACTTTCAATTGTAATAAGCGTTTGGTACTATCTTCATTACTAAAAATGTTTTTTGTAGACAGAAGAAATGTTCTTGGAAAATGTAAATACACACACTACACACTTACAAAATTTTCAGACGATATTAATGATGAAATGAGAGTGATTGTAAGGTATAATGTGAAGGATAATAATACAATGGGAATCATTATTATTTTTAGATTTAAAGTGGTTGTAAGAGATTAAAAGTGATTATAGTAGAACTTATATTAAATAGTTAAGCATTATAGTACAAGTTACCAAATATTTTATTTAAATTATCTTCTCTGAAGCAAAAAAAAATATTTCTTCAAACTCAGCGTAAGGAGGTTTTAAAATAACTCCCAGAAAATTATAAAGTATTTTTTATTTTAAACGTAATGAAATTGTAATGATGATGATGATGATGATGTCATCATTATAAAACTCTCAGGTGGGATCAGGTTGCAACAAGGCGTATATATGTTACGGGCAATGTGATAAATCCGGATATTATTAATAATGCCCGATGTAAGGCTGGCAATGTGATAAATTCAATGGCATTTATCAGTGGAATTTATCACTCCGGGCATTATTAATAATGCTCGATTAATCACTTTGCCCGTAACATATGGATACCCCTCGTGGATGGAATTTCATGGGAAAAAGGAATCAGGGGTGTGGCACAAAATAACTGACCATAGTTAGCCGAAGTTAAGAGAGGAGTTCCGAAATTCTCCCAGGTGGGACAATAAAAGAAATTGTGGAAAAAAATTGTCGCCCTGGATAGTTGAATAAAGGAAGGTTTTAATGAGAATCAATACTATAGACCAGATGTCAGGTGGTCCTCTCGGACTAACAGGGCGGTTTTTCAACTCCGGCAAAGTGACAAAAGAATCATGTCGTGCGTACTTTCGAGGGTACGATTGCAGGGGAGAGTTTTATGCAGCTGGTCATACATTGTCCAGTGTCCACACCGGGGATGATATCAATAAAAAACGGAGCGAGTTGCCGATAGCAAAATTGCCGGGTGCGTTTAACGAGGAACCAGGTGGTAGAAATTAATTGGATAATTCCTATGGAATTTTTTGAAATTTGACTCATAAAACCGGTTTTTAATTAGTTTTGGTACAATTAATCCAAATATTGTGGATATATATTTTTATATAGGATTTGCATTTTGATAGGCATATATGCATTTTGAAACTTAATATTAAAAAAAGGTATAAGTAATATAGTTCCAAGTACAAAAGGGGATCTGGGGATTCTTCCCTAGAATTTTTTTTTAAAACTACTCTAAAAACAGGGTTTCAACTTGTATTTGTATACTTAGTCCGAATTTTGGACATACATTTTTAGGTAGGATTTAGATTTTGATGAACTAATTATAATAAAGTTGTTAATAATAAATTACAAGTACAAAAGGGGGTTTGGGGTTCCTCCCCCAGAAAGTTTTTTGTAATTTGACCCTAAAAAACAGAATTTTAACTTGTTTTGGCACACCTAGTCCGAATTTCTAAATTTATTTAAAAAAAATCTTTTTACAAAATGGAAAAAGATTCATTGATTATTAGGTTCTCTTTCTTGGGTGCTAGGGCCTTTCCTAGGCGCGAGGCCATCGGCGGTCGCCGACACCGCAGACGCCTAGCTCCGCTACTGACGCCAGCCTCCAGGGCATTCGTTTTTTTAAAAGGATTTTTATTAATAAACCAACAAAAAACCTGTAAAAAACCTGGGGGGGGGGCAAAACCTGTAAGACCTCAGGACCTAGGCAGCAGTTACTAGACTGTTTCAAACGGGTTCTGCCCCCCCCCCCAATGTTTGTAACAATTTTCCCTTTTCAAGTAAAATGTAGGCCAAATGTGACTTTTTGCTGTTATTACATGCCCTCAAGAAAAAAAAGGGGGATCTGGGGGTTCTCCCCCAGAAAATTTTGTGAAATTTGATCCAAAAGATGTATTTTCACGCATTTTTTGGATATTTGGGACAGGAACCTTTCTGTTTTGCCGATATAAGGTTTGGTCTAAGGGGTGGGGGTCTGGACCCCCTAACCCCCCCTTATATACGTCCATGGATCACCCTCCTTTATACTGTCATCCAATACCGTCCCAATCATATTTCCTACACCCTGGTTTTGTAAAATTTATTAAAAACTTTTAAATTGAACTAAATAATTTTATATAGAAAGTATATAACTTTTATTTTCAAATAGAAGGGCTTCCTAGTCCTAGGTAAGAATTATAAACGGATTTTTTTTTAAATGGGGAAAGGTAAAAAATTGGAAACGCACACCAACACAAAAAAGAGCATTGAAACTTAAATAGGAAGGCATCAAATTTTCAATCCTTTAAAGTAGTGTGAGTCGCTACGAAATCATCTATAAGTATTAAGCATGAAAATCACCATTTAAATGAAAATGCATTCATATAGTTTGCAAAAGTTTATTAGAGAGAATAATGTTGTATATGAGGATTAGCATGTATTATGTATGAATGAATGAATCAAAATATCGCCCACGTGTCTCGGTTCAAGATTTCCCTTGAGCTTTCATTTTGATATTGAATAAAGACGTTCTTTTTTAAAAAAATAATATATCTAGGACAGATATGAAGGAAGATCTTTTTATAGAAAAATATATCTTTTAAGATCTTGTCTGCTGCTTTCAGAACATTATTAGAAGATTGCTGCTTATTTTCTAGTCACACATTGTTTATTCTTTGCATAGATTTTCTTAAAGTCATAATGCCACACACATGTAAAAAATTGAATTAAAACAATTTTCATTGATTTATCTTCAATAGACGTTCATTCAAAGTATAAAATAAATCAAAATTTTTAGAAGAAAATGAAATTACCTCTTTAATATCAATATTCCCCTTACATCTCTCGAAAAACTTCCTCACATCCATGTAAATGAGCAAAAAAAATATGATTAAAAACCCCATAAATATTCAAATAACTCAATTTTTTTTCAGCACACGTCCAAAACAAAAACTTCCTTGTATTTCTAAAGGGTGTCCAACATGAAAAAACAACAGATGAAAATCAGCTCCCCAAAGAAGAGAACTGCCACTCTCACTTTCATTCGGAACTAATTTAAGTATTCAGCTCACGTGAGGCTCCCATTTAGTGGAAAGTGTCAGTGCAAAACGGACGCTTCCCGCAAAAATCACGCAAGTGAGATATCTTTATTTCCCGAGTTTTTTTCCCCACGCGCGTTGGAGCGTAAACAGTCACGGGGGGACCATCCCTATTTGCATGAAAGGTCTCATTAAGTCCTGATGCTACTGAATTCCAACTTAATTTGAGGAGAAGGCTTCATGCTTCAAAGCTCTGAATATACAGATGCTCGTTATTATCTGTGACTTTATTCGACATGCTTTTTTTTTTGAAAATGTTTATTATGGAAAAACATATTCTTGGACTGGTTCTAAAACTAGTTCAAAGAGGAGAAATAAGCGCGATTTATCAAACTTAAAATAACTGAAAATAGAGAAAAATAAGTTTTTTTTTCATAAACTAGGATAGGTAGTCAACAGTTACTGTTAATTCCGTGTGTAAGTCCAATTCCTAAAATTCCTTGTAGCTATTACGTTACAAGTGATTCACTAAGATTTAAAACGAAATACTAAATTTTCAGAGTTTTCTTTATGGGTGCAAGATAGAACTATGACTCCAACGTTTCTTAACAATGGAGAAATAAGCTGAGAGCAAACGAAGGAAATAGTTCCCAGTGCAATGTCCGAATGCCAAATGAAATTAGGCAATTTTACTTCAGAAATATGATTAGTTTGTTAAATCCATACTAGTAGTTTTTAGTAAATAAAAAAAATTATTAGTAAAAAAAAAGTAATTTTACCAAGCTTTTTGTATGTATTCCTTATTTGCATATGCAGTATAAGTATATAACTGAAAAAAGGCATTATATTCATCAACCGGCAGAAATATCATTGAGTAATTATTTATAATTTCTTTTTTAAAGTCTTAACCTGTAAATTAGGTAAAGTACTTTTTATAGGACAGTATTCGAGTAATTCCTAATTGAAATATCTATATTGATTGATTGGATGATTTAAAATAAGGAGTTAATATAATTATCTTTATATTAAATGTAATAGGTATTTACTACAAGGGAACATTAGATGGTTTTTCTTTTTCAAATTAAAAATAATTTTACTTTTTAGAAGAAATAAAAATTTTACACCTCTTCAATAAACGAAGAAAACCTTTAAAGAGAAATACGAGCTTTCGCTTTAAAATTAACAGATATTAGTATTATATAAGTAGGGCGTAGCCAGGGAGAGGTTTATTTTAAAATTTTTTCGACACAATGATATATTTTTTAATAATTTGAATATGAAAAAGTCAATGCGAAGTTATTTTTTTTTTTTTGAAAGAAGACAACCTTCTATCATAAATAGTAGATTGCTTATTTCAAAAATGAAAATATCTAGATATCGTTTCTTTCCTTTTACTGATGGAGCCGTGACTTTGTCCTTTCATATCAACAAAAAGTGCTCACAAAAATGGTTTAATAATTATGTTAAAATAAATAATTATTTTAAAATTAAGGTAATCCTAGTTACATCAGATTTATAACAGGATCTAGGAAAAAGAACCGGGACCATTGTCAAATGATAGTAAAAAGCCACACATCATAAATTATCTAGTGAACTAGTTTTTAGACTTTTGACTGACAAAAGAGCCCAAAAAATAAAGTAAAATAACTGAAGCAGATCAGTGAAAAACCATCTGCGTGCATCAAACCGATAACTAGACAACACTTAATCTCACCTAAGTGCCCAGAACCGGACTTCAGAGTACTTCGCACATCACAAATTTCTAACTTCTAATCCCGATTTTTCCGACAGAAAAGTTGAACTAAGTCCCCTCTGAGCTGAAAGTAGGCAACTGTTTAATCAGAAAAAGAATCAAAGAATCAGATGGGGATACTAACTTTCCTCAGAGGAACTTACTGCCGAAGATTGGATATAGTTTCCAAAATAGAGTGTTATTTCATTTGGTATGGTTTAAAATGAGTAATGTTAACTGTAACTTCATTTGCATTCGATATAATCGAAAGGATATGATCGAATGATATGTAATTCTTCCTCCTAGTGGATTTTGCAAGTTGTAAAACAAGAGGATTATGAGTCTTTTGCATATTTTTATAATTTGAATACATTAAAGGGTTGAAAACCCTTTATACTCCCATGATCCGTATAGGCACGTGTTTGAACAGTCAATTGAGTGGTATAAGCCTGGTATCTGTTTTTTAAAGTAAAAATGGATAATTAAGTTCGCAATTTTTTATAAATTTCGACTTCTGTCAGTCATGTTTTACTTATGAAAAGTCCCTCAGATTCAATGCACGATAATGCGGAGGTAATAGAACAATTGAAACATTTTAAAGATTATTCCATGTGGAAATTCTAAAAGTTCCGTACGAGATTGGAGTTAAATTTGCGCTTTTTATGGATTTATTTGTATTTGTCTTTTCCCAGAAATGAAAAAAAGTTAGAAAGAATCTTCAGCAAATAATTATAAATCACGACATTCTATGGACTTAGAGCTAATTTTTAGCTTATTGTTTCTGAAATAAAACCATTATTTTGGGGGAAAATTTACTGGGAATCTCGCAGATAAGCCGAAGCTTAGATTAAATATAATATTATGATGATAAAGTATTATTTGTTTTCTCAGATATTTTAGTATTTATTTATAAATTTTTAATGTGAAAATTGAGGTCTTGAATTACTTGGAAAAATTGATGGTAAAACCACGGCTTACTAGATACGTATACAGGCTAGTCGAGTTTTAAACAATGAAAACCATTTGACAACTTTTCCCGCTTGGAGCGCTACAAGACCTACCTATATCACCCACCGCCTTCAACACTGTGGATATGCTTTGCCAGTTGGTCCAGTATTGCCATCTGGATTTGCAATGATTTCCGTACTCGGCTAGCCTGTATAAGTATCTAGTAAGCCGTGGTAAAACTGAGTGACAATTAATGTCTTTATTCTGGAACATAATTTAAATCAAGATCACTTTTCGACTATTTGATTAAGGTTGGAACCATGTATTATATGGTTACACGTATAAACTGGCTTCTCTACCAATTTCTAAATTTTTGGACTAAGTTAAGGAAGTAAAATACATATATTTCAAGCGGAAGAAGAAGAGGGGGGAACACGATGGAGCACCTAGGCCCGAAGGGCCTTCTATCTCCGGTATAACTGGCAGATTTGTTTTGCCTAAAACAGAAGGGTTAGATGCAAAGCATGGTATAACTAAAATATAATGAAAGAAGGCAAGAGAAAAGGAAGTGAATATAGATCGCCCCGTTGACTTTCAAGTTAAACCATGCGTCCATATTGCGTCTATTCACACAAATGTACATTGATCACGGGATAAATGGTATTAATAGTTTTCGGCACGTTTTTAAATTTGCAGACGTAAGCCCGAAGCCTTTTTTTATTAGAGTTCTTCATAGTTATAAAAAATATTGAATCACTGTGTCTTGGATAACAATTAGCCCTTTGTGCCTCGTATTAATTGTAAAAAGGACTGAGTTAAGTCTTAGGACATTCTCAATTTATACCCCGGACACGCAACTTGAAACACAACTGAAAATGCTACTTAAAACAACCCTTTAGCGTTTAGCCTTTCAGTAAGATAAAGGAAAGTATGAAAGGAAAGAAATGTCCATTCTTTTTAGAGCAGTATTTCCAAACTTTTTGCGTCATGTCAAGCTTAAAACTTTCTAAAATAGAATTAATAGGTAGAAAATACAACATAAATGCAGAAGTTGAAGAGGAAAAACTAACCAAGATTTAAAAAAAAATAGTTTAAATCTCCAGCTTGCCTGATAGAGCTCGAAATATTAAAAAATTCTCAATAAATGAGCACTTATTTAAATATTAAATTGGGATAAATATTTACACTTTATCACTTGAAAGGTTTTTCTATTGGTTAAAATGAGACAAATAAACAAAAGTTTACTATACTATGTATATATTCCTTTCTTTTAGTAAAATAAAATATAGGTAACAAAAATTTAAGCATATTTTAAATTCTTTTAATGTAGATCACCCTTTTTTGAGAAATAAAATCAATAAAATTGATCGATAAATAAGTAAAATAATGTAAACTATTGACAATGAATTATTTAAAAAATGGCCAAACATAGTTTACAGATAGTCACATTTTTTGTATGAATTTTTACAACTCCTTTTATAATCTTCACTCAAAAAAAAGTTGTTCTTACCAACCGTAAAATAAAGAAACGCCACAGTTTTCATGGTTGAACTACTTCGAAATAATTCTCAGACTTCATGTAAGAAACTGTTCTTTTTATGGACGTATGAGAAAGACGTAAATAAAAACTCTGGTTTGGGATCATTTTACGTTGTGAAATACTGTAAAAGGTTATTTAAAGAAAATGGAACATTTCACAAAATTTTTCTGTGTTTTGGAAAATAAAATTCATTAGTGACTGTTATTAAGTCAATTGATTGAGTACCGATGGAAACCCAACAATATTGAGTTTTCATGGTTGAAAATGTGAGATAGTAAGGGTAAAAAACAGCACTTTTTTGCATTTAAGACTTATATATACTAAATGAAATGGAAATAAGAAATATAATGATAAAAATTAAATAATAATATTGAATTTTTGAAATTTTTAGCTACAAATAATTTTATTACTTTACACTATTTGGATGTTAGATATTTGAATAAACATGTTTGCAAACAACTAATTTCTATTATGAATTACTATTATGAAAACTTTTAAAACTTTTACTCTTAATTTTATTAACTTGAACTTTATATTGAGATTTTGTTTTTTTACCCTAGTTACTTTTTAAATCTCTACTTCTAAGACTTAATACTTCTATAAATTCTTCTAACTTTCTTTACTTCTTCTAAATACTTCTACATATGTGTAGAATTTTTGGCCTATTTGGAAAATAAAAAGTGGCATGCATAAGTATTTTTCCTCAGGTAGTGTCACTCTTACCAAAAAGGTTTATTACCCCCTGTTTTAGACTAAAGCCCTGGATGAAGACGTTACTTAGCGAAATAAGGATGAAGTAAGTAACGTCTTGATCCAGGGCTTTAGTTTAGACCAGTATGGTCAACTCGTGGCTCTCGAAGATATTTTTATGGCCTCTAGCTGAAAAATATGTTCCTTAAAATTGAATCCAAATATTAGTTTTTTTGCAGAAATGTTTTAAAAACACGTCCTTAGATAAAAATATCATAAAATAAGCTTTAGCCCACCAGAAAGGAAGGCAAGAATTTTCATTTTTCAACTATAAAAATGACTAAAAGTACCTCATACATATTTCACAACGTATCCAATATCCAATAAATTAATCTCATATTCCAATATCCTCTTTTGATTTTTTTTTATTTACTATGACACTATTTATTATTTTATTTATTTATTATGTGCAATGCTTACTTATTCAAAAAGTGGTCGTATTACCTTATGAATAAGGATTTCTCCTTATTGCAAGGTGTTGCAAGGATGATCTTAACATCTGACTTAAAAGTTTTAGATTCCCTAGATTTGATTGCCCCCATTTTTCTTTCAGAGCTCAACTTTATACTTTGATTAGGATGATTAGGATAATAGCTTCTTTTAACTTTAGAATATTTTAGATTCGAATTTAAAATATATATTAATCTTTTTGTCACAACCGAAGAAAAACGTTTATTTTCTGGGGACTAACTCAATTACGATCTTTAATCACTCAATAACAATCGATCACAACTAACATCAAAGTTTGTTTCCTAAAACTTGTGACCGAAGGTAAATTGTTTGAATCATTCAAACAAAGTCGATCATTATTTGTTCTACTAAGGAATGAGGAAGACCGCATGACGTTTGAAAATCAATTTCTCTTTGCTCACAAATTATAGCCACTTCCACAAACACAATACGTGAAGACTTTCCCGACAAAACCAGTTAAATATTTGAAACCTCCCATTTATCTTTACCCAGTGTGGTTTCCAGAAACGGAAAAAAGCTTCAATTTCAGGAGCTGACTTCCCACACACCTCTTAAACATTCGAGGGATAAAAGGATTATGACGGCTTTCTATCTCCGCAATACGCATCCTCGGGGGAGAATCCATCCCCAAACAAGAAAAATTCTATAAAAAGGAACTTGGAAAGAAGGCCCTAAGGCGGGAAACGGAAAAACCCAATTATTGGTTCTAAAACCCTCTCTCTTGGGGAGAAAGTGGAGATTTAATCTTCGCGGTTGTCCAAGCGAATATTATTTTCCTTCTGAGTGTGGAGGAAACGTTCGAAATGGGGGTGGGGATAAGGGAAGTGTGGACGCGACACCTCGGTGTCCGTATATAAAGGGTTGGAGGGGACAGAAATGGCATCAGAATCTTCTTGGCTCTTGCAGATCTTCTCAGTTTTCTCACTTGCTTGATTCTACACTCAGGTGAGTTTGGGAGTTTTGTTTTGTGCATGATCGTAGTTTGGGATATTTGGGCTTGGACATTCTTTTAGCATTGATAGTTGTCTACATTAGGGTATTCAGTGGTTATGTATCGAATTGTAACATCTTTTATTTTTCATCTGCTCTTAACTGGGAGTCACTTTTTACATTTATAAGTGACCTTCTAAAACGTATATAATATTTAAAATATGTATAAATCACTAACAAATATAAATTAAGAAAAAATTTAATAACCGTACATGATAGTTATTCTATTCTATTAATTTATTATCAACTAGAATTAAAAATATTAACGATAGGCATTGTTAACATCATTTCTAATATTACTATCATAAGTATAATCTAGAGTTAAAATTAAATTTTGATGGAAAAGGAGGTAAAAATCAATAGAGTATAAAGCACGCACACAAATGCTTAAAAAATTTATTAAAATACTAATTGATGAACTATAAAAAATACATTTATGAAAGTAAGCATGAGAAATGAAGGATTTGATAATAGAAAAAAAAAAATAAAAATGAGATGATAAAGAAGGGGCCTTGTCAAAATGGTTTCAAAATTTTGCAATTTTTTAATTTTAAAAATTTAAATAATCAATTGATATTGAACTCAAATTATTTGCGGAAGTAAAACATTCCTCAGATATAAAAAATTTCAAAATTAGAAAACTTAACAGGATTTTTTTAAATTGAGAAAATGTAATATTTTACGTGGCTTCTAGGTAAAGAAATTTCTGTAGGTAAAGATTTGTCTCCCTATCCTTTCCCAAGGTTCAGTCATAATGAAAAAAGAGAAAAAAATCTCATAAAATGAAACGGGTGTTTGGGGTTTCAACGATTTGCATTAATTTTTTTACTAATACCTATTTCATTAGTACTGTGGCAAGTGCGAGCCACTGGGAGATACCGATCCGAAGGTCATACGACTCAAAAGTATACTCCCAGTGGCTCGCACTTGCCACATTGGTGACCCGGTATACGAACACGCACCTTCACCACCTTCACTTACGGTCACCAGCTCCAAACCACCCTCTTTGCTGTGGTTGGGTTCGCAACGCTACGCTATCGCTCTCGGCTTCACAACTTCACGCCTCGGGAGATTCAAACATGGGCCATAGGCTCTGCACTCCCGGCGTCTCACCTAGCCACTAGATCTCGGTTTCAAAAAGACTCACGAATCCAGCCCAGCTGCATTCTGGAGGGGGAGTACTGTGGCGAGCTTACTCACCACTATAAGAGTCAAGTAATTCAAATGGGTTATAAATACTGAGTGAAGCGATTATAACTCCGGAGTATACTTTTGAGTCGTATGACCTTCGGATCGGTATCTCCCAGTGGCTCGCACTAGCCACAGTACTTATAAGGTTTGGTTTCAATTCAAGGAACATAAAACTTAAACTTTTTATATCCTTCGGATGTTTTCAAGTTTTAACTAACACGTATAATAAGCTTTAAAAATGCATGATTGTTTTGGTTTCAATCATATTTTCTGTTGTGAGATCGATACTTCAATACAGATAATTTTTTGTTCAATACAATTTTTAATCGACTGTCATTAACTATTCTTAGACGAATTTGAAAGAATGAATCACATAGATGGGTCTTTTTTAGAAAGAGTTTGGTTGGGTAACCCGAAAGCATAAAACAGTGAGTGGAAAAAAATATCCTCTTCTTTCCTGACGGAAAACGGGTTCGACAATTTTCTACATGACAGAAAAGAATATCTAACTATTCAGAGAAAAAGAATTATCCATCCTTGTATAAAAATCAACAAGGATGGAGAATATTTTAGAGAATTTTATAGTTGCCATGATTTTAAATTACCACAGTTTTGGAAAGAATGACTTCAATCTGTAATTTTATGTTGTTATTAGGGGAGTTTTTAGGGAAAAAAATGCTACACATGGTGTAATTAATAATATAAACCTTCCTAATCCGATTTGAATAATATTCTATTAGTTTAAACCAGGATTCATAGCAAAAAATAGATGTTAAGTGATCGAGATAGAAGTTGGGGAAGCTTGGCTGTTAGACCTTGGCACGCATTTGTGGATGTGGAGCCGTGAATAGCAATGTTTCTTGCGTAGCTTCCTGTGTGATTTCCTGAATAGCTTTTGGATCCTTGAAGGAGATGTGAAAATCTCAAAATACAAAGGAAGCAAACCAAACCTGCACCCTAAATATAGATTGATGGGATTAACTGATGCTCAAAGCTCTCTCTTTGCATGTTACCACTATGGAATAAATGCTCTGATGTAGATTTCTTGTTCTTTACCTACGGCACAAGATATTTTCTTCTTGCACCAGCCTTGAAATGCTGCACATCTCCCAAAATGCACTCAAATATGATAGCCATCCTGCACCAGACTTTTCAAATGCACCTTCCCACTTTTTGCAATGTTGCACGCCAGTCTTCGCAGAAACTCCAACGGTCGCCATTTTGTATTTCGTTTCAGCCGTGATGCGCTCTTCCGTCCTAATGCTCCTCTGCCTGGTTGTAGCGCTTTCGCTGGTGGGCCACACCCTGGTGGATGCCATGCCCCACCACGGGGGTGGTGGCGGCTTCGGGGGTGGAGGCAAGCACGGTGGCAGTAACGTCATCGAGATGCTGGCCGCTGGCCTCATTGCCAAGCTACTCTCCGAAATGAACCACTGATAACGGTAACTATGAAAGTCCCTCGACGAGTCACAACAGGATTTGGTATTGAGCTCTCCCTTAGAGCACAGGTTTTCAGTGTGGTCGCTATCTGCTATGGTGATACTCAAATTTTGCTTACTCTTAGTCATCTTATACAGATTCGAACTGGACTTGATGTTGAGTTCGCTCTTAGAACATGTTTTCAGTACAGCCAAATTTCCCAAGGAGCTGTAAACGAATTTTGTCAAGTAGTAATCTTACACAGATCCCAACACTTACACAATCTTGCCCACACTTAGTACTGTATTAATAATCTTACATAGATTTCAACAAGATTTGGTATTGAGCTCTCCTTATACAGGATGATATTGAGTATACAGTTACTTTTTGTTAACTTGCTACACGCAAATTTTGCTTAGTACTGGTAGTAATCTTACACGAATGGATGATAAAAGATGTATCGCCCATCATCAGTTTCGGGATTCATTCTTCTAGGTAAAGAAAGATTTCATAGCCACATCAGACGTAGTTTACCCTTCCCAGGAACTTCTAAAGTAACCTAGTTTTGGGAGTCTTTCTACGAGAGGATCCAAAGGAAGTTATAAATCTATTTGGTAGGAGTTGCTATCCTACATACAGATACTGGGAAGTATAGCACAACGTACAAATCAAGTAAATCAAACTAAACAACTCCTTAAAAAGACTGGTAATTTTTACTTCCATATCTTATTACTGATTTGAACCCTTTAAAATATCAGTAGATGTAATTAAATTAGCTTTAGGGCAACATAAAGAGATGAAAATTGATTGCTAACAAGGTACTATATGAAACGTTACATTTGGACATTGAATTTTGTCTTTCTATCTCTTTTACATCAGCAAATAAATAATCGTTGTTGGATGGCACCGACTGTCACCAGTGAATGGTATCAGTTGTTTTAATTGAGAGTAAAAGACAATTTCGGCGGTATTCAATAAAAACATTCCCCAAATCATGTTTTCTGTACTTTTTTGTTGCCTTTTCCGTCTTTATTCTGACCTTACTCCCTTCTCTTCCAGAATGGTGAGCAGCAAGACCCTCGTGACCCTCCTCGTGGTGGTTGCCCTCCTCAACACCCTGTGCGTGATGGCCATGCCCGGGCACGGCAGCGGAGGCCTGATGGGGGGCGGGGGTAAGGGGGGCTCCAGGATCGTCGAGATGCTCGCCGCGGGGATCGTCGCCAAGATGCTCTCCGAGATGCACTCGAAGGGCGGCTGTCACCACGGCTGATGAGGCCATCTTCACCCTAGTTTAGAATTTTCAGCACACTTTGTACATAGTCTCATTTTTTCCTTGATGCGCCTCTCTCTCATCGCTCCTTTCGTTGTACAGTAAATAAAAGATTTTATTCACGTTATATTTTTTGCCTGGTTATTGGTGTTATTTTAGTAGTTGCATATGATATGATATCAACTGTTTTATTTTCAGAGGTTGAGGGGTGTCCATAAATAACGTCACACTTTTTTTTCAACATTTTTAACCCCCTCTGCCTCTCCCTCCTCTATGTCACAAAATGTCACACTCTCTTCACAACAAGTTGTTTGAGAATCCGAGAAGTGTACTTAACCCTTATAATTTTTTCTTTACTTAACTAGTACGTAACCCTATTTCCTTAAAATTTCAAGTTAGTAAATTTTTATGAATAATGCTGAAAAAAAAACTATGTAAAAACTATATTTTCTACAAATTTTAAATTTTTCTAGTTGATTTCCAATGTGTGATGTCACAATTAATACACCCCCTCTCCCTCTTGTCACAAAGTGTCTTATACTAATAAAACTTCCCAGTTTGCATTCTAATTTTCCGTCCAAGCGTGACATCATTTAAGGACAGCCCTTTGAACTTGCAGTGGACTGAATGACCACCAAATAATATTTTGATATAAAATGCCACATCATATAGGATAATATTCTACCAGATTGCAGTGCTTTCTTTCTATTCAGATCAAATCTTTAGGGGAGTGATTGTCTCTAATATTAATGCTTCGTGCTGCTCTCTAACGGTGTAATTGTGAACCATGGCACCGCTGAGGTTTTGGTGCTGCTATCTGTTGGGCAAAGAGGGAAATATGAAAACTTCTAAAGGTTGGTGTTGATAACGGAAATAAATATTTTGGAAATAGATGTTAGTAGGACAATATATTTACCTTGGAAATTCTGGATATATTTTTTTAATGGTGTGAGGGTTTAAATTCTCAGAATATTAGAAATTTGTAAAGAGAAACATAATAAAAAAAGATGTAGGATTTTATTTTTGATTACAAATTAAGAATATCAGAGCAATTTCCAGGACACCCCTCTTATAACAAAAGAGCAAACTTTGAAAGTAGTATGAAATCTTGAAAGTTGTTTTGAATTTTGGTCAGCATCATAAAAGATTTTTCCATTATTTCTACTTGGGATGGCATTAATTTTCTCAAACTTTTTAACTTTAGGTTCAAATTAATAAACATAGGAGCTCATATATATGCAAGGAAATACCATTATTTCAGAGAGTTAGAAGATAATTATTTAAAAAATCTTACTCTTTCAAAACTTTAGGGCAACCACAAAACACACTCTCATAAAAATTTATGTATCAAGAAGATTTCTCGAAATTTTTTGAAAACAAGACTCCAAAATTTAAGTTGTAAAACAGCTTTAAATTAAACGTATGTTGTTCAAATTTAGAAGATGATGTGAAAACTTAAAGAAGAGTTCGCAGCACCGCTTGGATCACTTCCACTTCTTTAATTAAAGGTTAAATTTAGGTTTAATTTAGCTTTTTGCCTTCCTGAAATGAATTAATTATACCTTAAATTTTTTCCTTCCGATTAGATTATTATTCCTTTTTTCGACTTTGACAGAAAAAATTCATTATTAAAATGGAGATTTTTCGAAAAGTTAGGTGAGCTAATTTTGCACCCTAATATAAACGTTATCTCCACTCATGTAACTGGTTATAAATTTCCTGTTTAATAAATACATATATTCGAAATAATAGCTAAAAATTGGAATCAAGAACGGTATGATTTCGATATGAACGATATGTTTTCTAATTCCTAAGATGGTCCAACGAGATTCTCGCACACTACGAGGGAAACCCAAAACTTGTCCAAATGCGTCATTGCTTTGACGTCACAGAGCCCCAAGCTCTTCGGGTATGAATGGAAATTCTATTTACGTGATTTATCTGGGAATTCCTGTTAAAGAATTGTTGAACCCCGATGGACACTGAACTTTTAACACCCTTTGGGATTCGTATTCGTCTTGAGGAATTAACTGTAATCATGACGATTTTGTGCTGATTTCCAAGCTTATGAGACCCTACCATTTCCTACTATTGGTATTAGTTTCTAATCATTCTATGTTTACAGGGACTTCAAAGTGAAGTATGGAATGAAAACTAGTTATTTTTGCTGGACTGTATAAGGAAAATAGTTAGCAATCATAAATTTAATTGGTATACATATTAAGCAAATTAAATAAGTATAGGTGTAGATGTAGAGTTTGGGAGAAGGTCAGATGTTGTATTGGAGCATGTGTAATCTTCTAAAATCAAACCATGACACTTAAAATCTGAAACATTATTTTTCATTTTTTGCAAAAACGTCAAGAAAAATAGTCTTATCTACCGAATAATTTACATGGTGTGAAGGTACTAGTACTATGTTTGCAAAATTTCACAGGATATATTGATTTTTGGCTGTACCTCTCTTAATATTGAGTTTTACGTAAAAGTGAAGGTTTTCTTCCAGAAGAGTTTTGACAATTTCCCGAAAAAATAGTGGTTTACTTCATTTTTGGTTACTGAAACCCCTTTTGATAACGTTGACCAAAGCATCATTACCCCTGTCTACGTCCAGGGAGAATCTCAGAGTATACTACCACTCCAAATTTTTCTTTTTTTTCTTACCTTAGAAAAACATCCAAAACGAATTCGTAAACTAAGAGGTAAATAGGGGGTGTTCGGGTTCCTACTTTTTTTGGGGGTTCTCAGGGGGCTTTGCGGGCAGCCAGTTGGAAATCTGATATAGAGTACAGTCCTGTTTCTTAGCAGGAGGGTTTAGAAGGGTGGGAAGGAGCAGCTTATTGATAGTTTTTTTTGCATAACTTTCATTACACGTCAATTTTACATTAATTTAAATGTAAATGGGATATTAAATTAACCTTCCCAATTTTCTAACTTTCTCCCATCGTTCTTTCATCACTTTATTTTGAACTTTTTACAGTGAAAGAGATTGAAGAAAAGCGCGAAGAAGAGATATAAACAGAAAGAATGTGAATGAAATAAAAAAGGAGAAAAAGAGAGAATGAGACAAGAAAAAGTAATTAGAGAAAACGAGGCAAGAGAAATAAATAGAGAAAAGGAGACAAGAGGATATAAATCAAAGAGGATTCCATATTGAGAGAGAAAGGTATAATCAAAAGTAATAAGCAGCCAGCCAAAGTAAAAGCAAATATTTATTGACTTAATAAATAGTCATCCAAAAATAAATCAATTCGATATTAACAAAAACAAAGTCTCATAGGCATGGGTAAATTCATGGTATATGGGTATCCGCATGGGTATATGAGTATACTCATACGTATTATAGTATAAAGAGACTTGAGGAAGAAGATAATCTAGCTAGAAGTTTTAGGCTCCTCCCACACAAGGATTGTAAGATATTTAAATACGTGGTCTTCTTCCTCAAAACAAAAAGAAATTCTATAAAGAGAGAAAATCTAAAAAAAAACAAAAAAAAAAAATCAGTAGAGGAAGTAAGAAAGGTAGACAAAGCGGAAAAAAGCAAATATTTTAACTATTACTGATGCTTCCAAAACAGCTTTTGTTTAATAATGTTACGTAGCCACAAATTCTAAATCACGCTATTGTGCCAGAGGGCATTAAATCTAGTTATCCCAATGTTACTTAGTATCTTCTTTTCAAATGACCGGTCGTAGTAGTGGGGGAAAGCCTAACAAACACACTACGTTCTCGTACGACGTAAGTTTGGTCCGGCCGGCGGTATCCCTTTGTTGTGACCTTGGCAGAGAAACTGGTTCCATCCTTTCACTTTTCCTCACGATATTCAGTTCGCCATGGAAAGTAAAGGGAACGGTAAGTTGCTCTTCTCTTAGCTCAGATTTATGCTTTTGGTTGGAAACTATTTCTTTTTCAGCAGATTTCTCAAGTTTTGATTTTGTTTTGGGGTGAGTGAGAGCGTTCTGCTACACTTGGGGTTATGCAAGGCTTGCTAGATAGTTTTGAGTTTTTCCTGAAAACAACTCAAGAAGTTGACTGTTTATGAAGCAGAAATGCGTTTGAATTAGGGAAATTTGATATGATTCTTACTTTGAAATACAAGCAGGGATATTTCAAGTGGTTGGATACCAAGAATTAATTGTTTTAGATTAATTGTTAAAGGTTGTTAGCATATTTCAGGAACATATTTCGTTTATTTTACTTAAAATTAACATTAACATTCGGCTTCTTTATATGAATATTCAAAACTTTATAAACTTTGAATTCATAAGTAAAGTCATGCACATTATCTTTTTGTAAGATAATATAAGTTTTTATTAAAATAAATAAACAAGTTTATTAGTAAAACATCCCCATAAAAACTATTTTTGATAAAAACTATCTTATAACTTAGGTACTAAATGTTTTTCCCAAATACCTCGATTAAACATATTTAATTGGATATTTTGCGGAAAACTTTAACTTAATGTTACTTTCAATTTATAGAGACAGCTTTTTTCTTTTAATTTTCAAAGCAAAATCTTTGACAAGCAATTTTAATTTACTTGGTTAGTACTTTCAATTCATTCATTTATTAAACTTGTGTTTTGAAAGTAGTTTTCTATGTTCTATTCAAACATATTATATAAAGGAATATTTTTCTTCCTTAAAATGTTGGAGAAATTCCATTTTACATCCCAAACTAGTTTGGAATTAATTACCCCTATCCCTCTATCCTAATATCTAAAACAGAGCATTTGTAATGAAAGTACCCAGTTCAAGGTACAACTTATGCTTAAAGAAATTTCCATTATTTTTAGTACTAATATTTTATATAATTATTTAAATAATTAATAAGTTAATTAAAATTTTAAAATTACACTCAATGGTTAGTTTATTTAAAATTCTCCAGGCAAATATTTTTATTCCATTCTTGCCTTAATAGATAATGTGGTTTAATATTCAATTCTTTTGAAAAAAAAACCATAATAATGAACTAGTTGTGGCGTAAATAAGCTAAAATGTTTAGTAACTTTTAGTAATTTGTAATTTTAGTAGTTAATAGCATAAACATTAAATTAGTTAACAGTATTCATTCAGATTGCATTGCCCCACCACTTATTTCATCAGAACAGAACCCCCTTAAACTTCAAAAAAGGTGGAGGTGTAGATATATATTTAATTTTAACCATACTTGTTAAATATAAATATTTTTTTTTTGAGAAAGAAATTTCATAATTAAAAAGCTACATCAATGCAAAGCAAAAGTACAAAGAAATTTTATACTGCTTAACTTTCAACTCGCTACTAATTTTTTTCTCATTAGTAAACGTTTTTTGAAGAAATATTTTCAAATAAATCATTTGAATACAAAATTGGAGTTTTAATAAGAGGAGGTTTGAGGTTTCTGATATAAATATTATCTCAGACGTAAGAGGAAAATATAACTTCTCCACCTTTACCATGTTTGCCCAGACTCCATTTATATCAATGAAAGCACTTGTCAAATTTTTTGCTTTATTTTTTCTTTAAGGATTAAGTAACAGGTTTTGAAAAGTCTGTGAATGTATTTACTAAGATTTTTAGAGAAACAGTTGGAGGTCATTCAAAGTTTATATGTAAATACATAATTGAATCTTTTTACAGTAGAATTTTCAGTTTTATTAATCAAGAAACATGTTTGAGTCACAGTTATACTATTTGACTATAACATTAGTTAAAACTACTACAACGTTTTAGTAAAAAAGTTAGTTATACTCGTAGAACGATTAGTTGGATATTACACTTACAATGTTAAGTGCAAAAATTCACATTTATTTAAACTAAATGCGTATCTTTTTGTTTTTTTCTCTGGAGAAGATATTAAGAGTATAAAATATTTCATGAAGCTTGTATTTGGTTCTTCCCAAAATGATCAAAATTAATATTTTCTATGTTCTTTGAATGTAAGTTTTCAGATACAATATAAATGAATTTTACTGCAAACAATATCACCTAAAATATTATTTTTTCCCCTTATAACTATATGTATTTTAACATCCTCATCACATAGATGAGGTGCATAATACAAGCTTAAAATATATTTTTAGGAAAAGATAGCATTTGATTAGTGTAATATTTTACTGGTTTTTCCAATTTCAAAAGTTTTTAAAGTTATATGAATTAATAATTAAAACTGATTAATAGTTGTTAAGTTTTCTCTCTTTTAAAAAGATATCTTTAAATGTTATCCTTAATACCTCTGCGTTGAATTTATAACACATCTGCTTTTATATTTATTTGTTAAAGGAAAAGCCCACTTCTTTTAAAATTTACACTAGATATCAAATTTACTAAAAACATATTTAAAACGTCGTTTATAAACGACGTTTTAAATATGTTTTTAGTAAATTTGATTGTATGCAAGTTATAGTACTTATCTATACAAAGTATATATACTTTGTATAGATAAGTACTATAACTTGCATACAATGTTTAAACATTTTCTTGAAAGAAGGAAACTTACACGAACCTTTTTCTATTTTAACGTGATAAAAAATTTGATTGAAGTGGATAACTTAATTTTAGTAGTTTTTGAAAACTCTTCTTGAAAATAGAATATAGTATTTAAAATAGGTAGCTTATCTTAAATTTACCCATGGATTTAGTTCCTTGCATTATATTTAGAAGCTGTCATACTTCCAAATCATATTGGGGAAAGTATTTCTCAATTTTTAATAGTTTTAATTTTGTGTGGGGAAAATGTTTCTTTGCTATGAAATTTTGAAATTCGTTGATGAAGTTCACAAAAAATAAAGTTTAATCAAACAAATAGAAATCTGTGCCTTTTGGGGTGCTTTTTTATTATGTAGAAAAATAAAATAGTGTAAAAGTCTTTTTGCTTCAAGGATTTATTTAATGACCAATATGTTTCAAATAATATTCAAAGTTCTAAGCATGTACTTTAAGGATAAAAGCAATGTACGATAAATGGTCAAGTTAAATAGAAGTCAAAATATATTTCTTCAATCTGTACGATTTTCAATTGATATTTCAATGGAGCGAGTAGTATATTAAAATGTGATATTTAGCAAAATACTTGATTTCCCCATTTAAATGTTCAATGAGTTTTAAACATAACCTAGTTGAATCATTGTTTATCTATTAGTACAAAATATATTTATTAAACTTCTAATTAAAAACACGTTTTATGCTTATGAACAACAACGTGGTAATTCTCTGGCCACAAACAACCCATATATTCAAAAACAAACTGATGTGTATCGTATCTTAAAAAAACGTGACCAAATCCACTTTTTTAAAAAGTAAATAATATCTTCACCTCTCAACCCAAAGATGTTTCTTGGTTGCATTTCTAAATCAACCATGAAGCAAAATCGGAAAAGACCGTGAAAAACACCCGGCGTCTCTGTAATGAAAATGTTCTATTGATACAACGAGGAAACCACATCCCAACCCAGAAGTAATCAATCCGTCCGATATTCAATTGAACCACATGATAGGCAGAAAATTGCTAGTAATCCTGTAGCAAGTTCTATCATCCTTCCGTTAGAGGTAACCGTCGAAGGTTAACGTAAAACCATTCTTCATTATTACGTGTTTGGGAGTTCTATTGATGTTCGGCATGTAAATAAATCGGTAAACTACCCCAAAACGACGGAATTAGCATTCTCTTGCCCTTGTGATCGAAGGTCGCCGGCAGGTAAAACAGACATCTCTGTCCACTTGTTTTACAAAAGTAGATTTTTTTCCTTGAAGGAAAAGGACGGCCTTTAATAAACTTTCCCGACTTCGAGTTATGCAGTTTTCATGCACTAAAAGGCGAATTTGGTTCCAGACAATGGTATCGGGGACCTTGGCGACACGACAATGAAGTGTCCGGAAGGTGTATATCTTGATTTGGGGGTTGTTAAAATGAAATGTGATCCTCTTTTGCAGGTGTCAACATTTTGTTGTTCAGGAAGAAAACACCTCTATTCGATTTTGTGGACTTTTTGTTGTTAACAGGTTTAGGCGGTCTCTTGAAAGTTCAGAGTCATTTAATTTTTAACTATACTATAGGTTAATATCCACATTCCAATAATACATTAACATGCTAAATATTTCAAAGAAACATTGGTTCAAAAATATCTTTTGACTTTATAACGAGTGGCAAGATTTTGAAAGATTCTGCTTAATAAAAACTATAAATTAGAAAATTACTGTAATTTAGGTTTGATAAGCTTCAATATTAAAATGGAATTAAGGAATGGCCGGGATAAAAATTCATAAGTTATGAAGCATCAAAACTTTGTTATCTAGGTACCTATAATTTTCTTCCATAATAAGATAATCATATAATAATCATATACATATAAACAGATAATCATATATAAACACTGTTCAGAAAATTACATTTCATGTAATAAACTGGATAGTTATGAAAACCTAATGTAATATAATTTATTATTTTATTTTTTATTTTAAATTCTTCCCGGCCTGTATAAATTACCTTATTATCTCGAGATTTATGTAATTTATATCCAGAAAATAATAATGAATCGAGGTGTAATAATAATACATAACTCAGTATGAGTTCGTTCATGAAAAGGTATATTAATATTAAATTGAAATGAACTTTTAGTTTGCCAAATTCTGAACAATTTCTTATTATACCTACATTAATGTGATGGCATCGTATGAAATCACATTAACTTGTGAATTTGCTTCCAGCCGCTTTGCTGAAAAGCGGAAAGACGATGGAATGGCGGTTGCACATAGGAGGTTACATCGCAGTTGCTCATGCCCTGCTCATCATTCTGGGATGCGTCGTAGCCTACTTGTTGAGCTTGATGAGAGGCAATGTGGACGCCATGCTACCTCTCATAAGGTAAATGCACCAGTCCATATATTAGAAACATTCGAACATACCTTTTGAGAATTATATAGCATACTTTTGGAACTTACCTTAGTAAAGAGTAACAACTGTTACTCTCAACTACGTTCCAATATTGGTCTAATTAATTGGTTCATTAACTGGCTGATAATTAATATAAAAATTGTCAGTGAATGGTCCAAATGTTTTAATATTGCTTCAAAATATTTTTAGTGACGCGGCGGGATCCCCTCCACAAAATGGCCTCTTTGGGTTTTTAGTCAGTTTAGGAGGAATGTTTGGTAAGTACAAATTCTTTGACTTTTACCATTGATAGAAATTTTTTGCACAAAAATAGAAACTTTAGTTTTCTAAAAAAGGTAAATAATTTTAATTTTTGACAGCCTTTTAAAATAAATCTGATTTAGAAAATCTTAAATATCGGGTTGTTTTTACTTATTTTATAGTAATTCAGATGAGATTCCCAGTGTAGAATAAAAAAATATTCTAGAATTTTCACGATTTAGTTCTCCTTGAAACCTACACAATTCAAAACACAAATCCTAAGAGAGTCCTGTGATATAGCAGATTTTAAACCTCTTTTAAGTTGTGTCCTTAGAAATCCAATTAAGGTCTCATCTTTTTTCTCGAGCCACCAGTACCATGTAGGCTGGGGAATTCTATTTTGATTGCTGGAGGATTATTCTTCTAATAAAACAGAAGATTTCAAGGAATGATAGGATACAAAATCTTCTTTTCGTATCGAGACTTAGCTTCAAGTAAGGTATTCCTTCCATTGGTAGAAGAATACCTCCATACCTATTCACTCTCATATTTTCCGCAAATTTATATAATCTCGAATGAGTAAAAGATTCATCTAACTTTTCACACAGATCTGACACTTGTCATCCATCTGGCTTAAACGACCTTAATGCCTTCACTGGAATGACAGATATTATTTGAGAATCAATCTCATCCTGTCCTCTATCTCTTCCTTCCGCCTTTTCAATCTCTTCTCCTGACTTCCAGGGGCAGCCTTGATGCTCCAAAGGTATTTGATCGTGGCCGAAAAGAACATCACCAAGCTGAGCAGCGTAGTGGTAGCTGTCAACAAGCTCAGCCTGGTCTCCGGAATCGTGTCCTTGCTAGGGATCACCCTCATAACCGGCTACCCTTTCAACTTCCAGAGGAACAGAGACACTTGGGTGAGTTTCCTCTTCATGAAATGAGCTAGCTTGCTGTTCAGAATGGTAGTGGTGCAAGTCGATAGATACAATATTTTGAAATATGCATGGATTTGGCTTACAATCCTGTTTTTTTATGGTAGTTGCCAAATGTTCAATAAGTGGTCTGTTAGTACCCCCCCCCAAAAAAAGAGTATTCTTTATAAGAACAACCCAAGTGCCGTTAGGGGCCGTTCAAGTATTAAATATAGGCACCTCAGGGGGAGGGGGATTAGCTACTTGCTTATTTTTGCTGACAAGGAGGAGGGCAATCTGAGTGATGCTATGTAAGATATAAAAGAAACACAGTATTTTTGGAAATATCTTGTTTTTGCAAAGAAAGAAATTAAAAAATTTACTATAAAATTAGTCAATTGTTGTTATACTAATTAAGAATTTATACACACAATTTGCCTTTAAAGTCATGTTTGTTTTTCCCATGAAAGTTGCTTACTGCTAATGTGATTCTAAGAGGGGGGTTCACAATTATTAGCTTATGTTTTGCTAACAAGGGGAAGGGAGTTTAAACTCACCAAAATCATGCTTAGTTTGGTAATAGTATTTGAACGGCTTCTTATAGAAAACCTTCGATAGCCCAAAACTAAGTTTAGGTGACATGGGTCACTGTTATTCTAAACATAATATCAAATGTCTGTCTCCAATCACACATGTTGGTTTTGCAAAACAAACTTCATACTTTGCCTTGAATTGAATGTATTTCCCCTTATCGCGAAAATGAAATATTTCCATTACAATGCTTAATTAATATTTTAAGGTAGAAAGTCTTTCAAAGTTTGACACTCCCAGATCGTGTTACTGCTCTTTTTAAAGGGTTGTCATGTGACAAGACGGTAAAGACAAAATATCATTAGGTGTGTTGAAAAGAATGTCTTGGGTGCAATTTCAATTGAGTGGTGGTTTTATTAAATTTTGATTCGTTATTAACTTGTCCGGCAAGGTTGTTTTGTGTGTTTTTATTAGACAAGGAAAATTTTTTAAAGAGAGTTTTGGTATAAAAGTCAGCCGGTAATTGAATATAGTAAAAGTTGCGGTAGATCAGTCAACCATTCAAGAGCGAACTGTGAAAATTTGACACTACAGTTAATTAAATTGCTTGCTTTAAGAAATACCAAAGTTTCCAATCTCTTTGGAAACTGTCTCAACTGTTTTGCAATTGAATGGACTGCGTTTGGTGAAAAAATAAAGAAGGAAAGTTTCGAATTGATCGATCTCGCTGTATGACTTCAGTTTTAACAAACCAAAGACTGTCATCACTCTAATAAGAATATGTTCTAAAAAGGCTTTAGGTAATAACAATGTCATAAGAGTCAATAATATATTATATGTCAATAATGATTAAAAAGTTATGTAAATGCGTGTATATTTTCTTTACGACTCAGTAGCAAATATTTTGAAACGAATTTCTAAAGCTATAAGATTCATAAAAATATAAATGGAATGCATTTTGAAGTGTTACGTAAAGGATGTTATATACGAGAGTAAGTGAACTGGCCAAATCTCTTTAAATAATTTATTAGTTAACTAAACATTTAAAAGATAACTTTAAGAAATTAATTTGAGAAATTATAAGGTATGGGGATTTAAGATTGTTAACCTTTCAGGGATTTGAATCTTATCTTTTATTTATAAAATATAAAAAAAAATTGATTTTCTAAATAATCACTCCCTTTTTGAAATGAAAACCTAAATATACGCCTTAGATTGACTGATGGATACAATTTTATGATAACATCAAATTGTAACAAATGAAGCAGCATTAGAGCAGGTTTAAAATTTTTTTTTTCTTCATCATATAATATATTTTTGATATTTCATACATTATCTAATTAAGGGTTTCTTATTAGGTTTGCCCCATTTATAGTATTTAACTGATAGTTTTTTTTTCCAGTTTATGAACGTCGGCTTACCACACATCGTAGGCGGTCTGCTTTTCTTTGGCTTGGGGCTGGTCTACATTGCGCTGCAGACGATCTTGACGTTCCTTTTGAAGACCAAAAATGAGAAGATCCTCCCCGCACGGTTTCTTCTTCTCTGCATTTGCATCGGAGCTTTCGTATTCTGTATCCTTTTTCCTCGTGGAGTTATCTAACTCATAGATAGTGATGGTCAATGACTGGAATACATGGATGACTAATGTGTTCTGCAATAAATGTATTGACGAATGTAGTAGTGTTCGTGTGACACACGCTACATCTTGAGGTTTTATTAAATTTTAATGCTTTTGAAATCAGAAAGTTTGGAACTTGAGGTTTTTACTAGCTGACTTCCCCGGCTTTAAGATTAGAATTTATTAGAACATTTATTCAAAGTTTTATCAAATTGCTAGATTACCTTTCCTTTGCTGGATTAGTAGCTATCTATCATCCTGGCATCTTTTTTAAATCCCGCATCAGTTTTCAAAAATCACTTCATTTAAACTTATCAAGTAAAAAGTTATCGAAAGTCTGTTTCCTTAATTTTTTACCCTAGGATCTTCACATCTTACCCAGTGACCGTCTGCGTAATTCGGAGACAAATGTTAGTAAAACACCATTAAGTAAAATTTAATACCCAAATGTAAACCGTTAAACTCCTTTATAGATTTATTTCCTACCAAATTTCCTACAGGATGTTACAAACTGTGTTCTTTTGAATTTTTTCATCGTTTTCCAAAATAATATTATATTAAATTCACTACCACAAATTAATCCCGGTTACTAATTCAATCAACTACTCAATCTAAAGAAAAGTATTCGACATGTTCCTATTTATTCAAAAACAAAATAGTTAATTATATCATTGAATCTTCATGAAATTTAGTTAAAAGTTAACTCAGAATTATTAACTACTTTTATGCTTTAATTGATAAATTGGTATGAAGGACTTTCAACATTTTTGACCATCCTTGACTAACCTTCCTACAGACATGATCACCGTTCCAGAGCACTTGGGATCCCTCTCACACTTGTACTACCTGAACCACACCACAACTGTTCTCAACCCCAACGCTACTTTGGTAAGTGACACATGTGAAATACCTTTTATACATGTATATAAAAATTATCTAGATTTTAACTTCACATTTCTTAAAGGGGCAACAGAAACCGTCATCGAAAGACGATAAAGATAATACGAAAAAATATCCAGTATTTTTAGAAATAATATTATTTGTTTCAGTCAAATTTCGATCTTGGCAACTGTTTGTGTTGCCAAGAACTGTTTGTAGGTCAAGTTAAATGGAACAACCTTGCTGGGCTTCACGCCTGTAGTTGGTCGTCAATATTTGTATTTGTAATTGATGTTATGTATATTGTTTTATTGCCTTGATTTCCACTTATAAATTTTTAATTTAAAAAATATTAGTTAATCTGTAAATTAAATTATTACTACTAGTTAAAATAATCTTTTACTTACAATTTTTTTTAAGGAGATTTGAAATTATTGAAAGGTTAATGTGATAATCTTAATATACTGTTCTTAAATCTAATGAGTTAAATCTTCAGTTGTGCTTTTTTAAACTTTTACTTTTAGCTTAATTAAAATTTGCATTTTAGGAACTAATTTTATCGAACAATTGTCCTTTCTTTTTAGAGGGTGTAAAGATTTGCATTTAAGTTTTGGCTTACTTAAAAGCTGGTGACGTGTCTCTCTTTTTTAAATGAAATGTGAGAGCTTGTAATATAAATAGAGGCTGAGGGATAAAAGTTCAGAAAATTTCCAAGCATAACTTTAATAACTCCTAACATTAAACACATTTTTCACAGCTGCTTCCCCCGACGATGGGCACGGACCTGCAGCTGCCTATACCCACGGGCGGCTCGTACTGGAGTGCAGCTGCAGCTGAATGGGCGCTGGTGCTGGCTTTCTGCTGCTTCACGCTCACTTTCTTCAAGGAGGCACAGTCCTACACCATCGTCGTGCAGATAGAGACCGGGCCCCCGGAGCCCGAGAGTGAATTCAGCAGGAAGGTGAGCGAGAAGGAGCTGCAATTATAATGTATTTATGCATATGAGAAGTCCAGGAGTACAAAAGGCGATGTGTGATACATCACTATGCGTTTTTGAAACTTTAAAGAATCTGATAGTATTCTATTCTTTAGTTACTATTGCCTTTGAAAGGCAATGGAAAAGGATGAACATGTTTTTCTACATAAACATGATAATTTTAGTAACATAACATAATTGTAATTAAGGGAAAGTATAACTATTTTTTTAATAATGACTAATTATAGCACGGTTTTTTAATCCATGACACGATAATATCATTTCCTACTTTAACCGAGTGTGTTTGGAAAGCTGTTGACCACGCCACACACACAATGGCTCTTACAACCTCTTTTTACCTCAGGAAGGGGCACATTCATTGATATACAGACGCAAACATCCACATCCAAGTGGATATTCAATCTCTAATCACTAATCCACAGAAAAATCTTTACCTATAGCCCACGTTATATAAAGAAGTTATCCAGAACTGTCCCATTTCTAACAAAGGAACAAAATTGTTTGTTCCGCCCCCTAGAAGGCAAAAATCCTCTTTAAGTGTAGTTTTAAAATTAATTTGTCTAAGTGAATTAAAAATTCCTTCCAATGTTCAGTCTACTTCAACCCGTGAAATTGGATGGAACTCTATTTTTACACCAGGAATAGATGATCATATGTTAAATTCATTTAATTTCAATTTCATTTTTTTCTTTTACCTGCATAAGTGGAACATCAGTTAGAAAGTTACATCAAGTCTTGAATTTTCATTCAATAAATTTACTAGGCAATTAATTTGAGAAGGTGATACTTAGAGTGAATAAATATCAAACCTAAAACTTCTTATGTTAGAGTTTTTATTACGATTTTCCTTCTGTGTAACAGCGTACATTAAATAGAGGTTAAGGATTTCCTCTGTGCTTTACGGTATTTTTTCCTCTATGACATTAATGTAGACATAATTCTTCAGAATCACTAAAAGAAAAAAAAACATCTATGAAGTAATTTTATTCAGAATGTTCCATAGCAGTAATATGGTGAAATATCAGAATAATGTAATCAGAAGAAATATACAAAACGAATTACGAATAGTTTATATTTTAAATGCTAGATAGCAGCACCACAATTTAAAAGAGGGACCACTTTGTTAGATTTGCTTTTAGAAGGACTCCAACTCCAAAGATATTAGATTTGTTCACTGTTCATTACTATTTGCAACTGAATTTATATGACATTTATTCTGCTTATAAATCACTAACTGATGTTAATTTATTGAAACACCTTTAATAAATTGGTATTAGTTTTAAGAAAGTTTTTTTTAACCTAACCCAAATAAAGTGTGACAGTCTTTAATACCTTCCGAATTCTTTTATTAATTGCTTTTTAATACAATCTTCAATTAAACTTACGCAATAAGAAGAAATGGTATTAAAAAATTATCGAGAACACGTTTAAATTTTTATATTTTTGACTAGAATAAAGAAAGATTTTCTGGATTTACGACTAAGTCATTTATCTCTGATTTATTCCATAGTAAAATATTTTGGCAATAATTGTAAGAAGTATTATGATTTTTCTTGGGGAACCCCCCCCTCCAAAGTGTGACACACACCTACCCTTATTCTCCTTTTTAAATCTTTTTTTGTGAACCAAAAAAATAAATTTCCTCTCATTGCTTTCCAGATGAGTGTGAAGCCCCCAGAACCTAAAAAGGTGCTTCGCCGTGATAGCACATGCCAGACGAACCCAGAATTCTTCGAAAGTACTACGAAGAAGTCACCGCATCAACACCAAGGTCCCGTTACCAAGGAGACGATGTCGGAGGTGGACGAAAAGCTCCAGAGGATACTGGACGCTTCGGAAGATGTCGGTACGGAGCCCCCTCCCAACACCAACGGTGTGGACAAAAATGGCGTCACCGTGGAAAAGAATGGAGGCGTTGTGGACAAGAATGGATGCTCTGAGAAGCCTGTGGTTCAAAATGGAAGCGATGAGTCTCAAACAAAGACCAACGAGTCAAATTGTCCATTATCTATTCAGTAGGATAAAATTGACTTGTTTTGTGTGTGTTTAGAAATGATACTTTGGAAAGCCTACAGAGGGATTTGAAGATTCATAACACTCAAATTTTACACTCACTAAGTGACCTCTACACTAAAGGATGACTTCACACGAAAATGAAGAAAATTTCCTCAAAAACAGCCATTTATGATAAATCTCTGAAGTTAATAGACAGTCAGTTTTGTTCCTCTATTCTTTGGATGAATCAGATGCTATCACAATTTTCTATTTTGCAACAAATTCGGAAAACAATGAGGAATAAGTGATTGCCTAGAAGTTCGAAGAAAGGCGATACTTATCAACTTTACCGAAACTCGAGTCTTAAGTTAAAATGTCCCAACTCAAGTTCTTTAAAGCTATCCTAATTTACTACTTTAGATGTATTCTTTCGCTTTTCTCCGTAATCAGAACTTTTATCTTTATACAGACTTAGCATATTCCTTATGTTCCTCCTTCACATTTCTTTCCAATGTTACATCCCATCTCTAAATCTGTCTCAATCTTGTTTAAATAATTTATAAGAATTAATGAAAATTTAAATTTTTTAGAAACTTTTTATAATGTCAACTTTTTTGCAAGAATCAACTTTTGAATCGAACAAAGTCGAGGATCTCTGGAAGACGATTGTAATCATGGAAATACGTAGACATTATTTTCCTCCCAGAAATAATATTACAATGAAAAATCTTCAATATGTTATTGAATGAAAAATTATAATTTTAATATTTATTATAGGTACTAATATTTACATTCCTTAAAATTATAAAAATAATTTTCTTTTGATTTAATCAGGCAATTGTTATTACTTCTCAACAAAACATTTAACCCTTTTCCCATTTTTAGTGGATTATTTATCCTACTATACTTAAGCGACTCTTGATTACACCTTCATTATTTATATATAAGAATATTTAGCTTTTTACAATTTGGATAAGCTACAAAATTTAAAAGAAAATATTAAGCATACATTTTCTGTCTTTAGAAGTACAAACATAACGTTGTATCGATTCATTTAAGAAGTCTTTATGTATTTTCCTAAGAAACTATTACAAGCATGATTGTGATACCATATTTAAAACACCTTTTGTACATTATTTTTCTTAGTTGTGTTTAAGTGTGCAATCTATGTAGTATTTGTATTTTGATAAATAAATTAACATTTTCATACACGGATTCAAATTTTAAACAACATCTACAATTTTTATAAACGCTTTAAAAGAATTTTAGATTTCACACAAGTACAGATAAGTATTTTCAATAATTTCCCCCTGATATTAATCATTAAGAAAGAACACAACATTCAATACCTCACTAGAAAACCTTGATTTCTTACATTAATTTTTATTTATTACTTAAAAAGTCTGTTATGTTAATATTAACATAGGTTTCTTAGTAGAAAAGGCACAACCAGGAAAAAGGAAGTCCTGAAAAATGAAAGACGGGGATAAAAGTCCTACACCAAAGAAAGTTTTTATGAATGTTATTAATGGCACTCACTGAAGGATATCTTTTCCATTCAAAAAGATTTCCCTAAAATTTTAGAAATTATTACTAACCGTGAGATTGAGAGGTTTGCTAATGTAGTGGTCTTTTTCTTTGTCTTGTAAAAAGTAATTTGACAAATGAATGTGATTCTAGTTGAAAGAAATTATGATCATTCTTGTATGATTAAGTCATTCGAATCATCCTACTTTGATCAGCGTGTCAAAAACACAAAAATAATCATAATAGATCTATAAAAGAGGGCGTGATTAAAAAAAAGTAATTGATTTCTAGAAATTTCTAAAGATTTCTATTGAGAAAAGAGAAGGTCGGAAATAACTAAAAGAACTCACCAGCTAATTATTAATAATTTAATAAAATAGAAAATTAAGAGAAATTATAAATTATATAATAATATTAAAATAAAGAAAAAAAACCATGGGTATATTTTGAAACATATAATATTAAGTATTACTTATATACGATATTTGGATTTATTGTTAAATAACATTTAAAATTGGACAAAAACACTTATGGTCTTATTCACGGCTACCTGACCAGTGGTTAACCGTCAGTTAAAGAAGGATTCCACCTTGATTCAGGGCCAGCGAAAAGCTCTTTTTTCTTTAGTTGCTGGTTAACCACTGGTCAAGGGGCGGTGAATCGGGTCGTTAAAAATGAAAGTTACTTATATGAAACGTTTTTCTAAGGTCTAAGTGTTGTTTTTTTGCAGAAAATAAAATTTTTTTCATTTATAAATGAAACTGTAAATGAAAATGAAATGAAATGAAAATGTACTGTACAGTCTAAGTACTAACAAACAATTTATCTGAAATGCAGCGCACAGTTAGGAATTTCTGTCGTCAAATAATTTTTAAGTTATGTTAATAAATTCTCTATTTACTTAGGGTGTCCATAAAAAAACTTTTCACCCCCCCCCCAAAAAAAAATACTTGTTTAAAAAACCTTTCTTACAGTGAGAAGGACTAGAGTTTTTTTCCTTGCTTTCAAAATCAACTACCAAAATAAGAAAATATGGTTAGGGAAAGTTTTTAATACTCAATTCAAAATTTAAACTTCAATAAAGTTTTATTTATTTGGGGAAAACTAATTTAACGAAAAATACATTTGAAGTTTGATAAAAAGAGCATTTCAAGTGAACCTCCAGTTTAATAAAAGGGAATAAGTCTGAAAAATGACAAAGTGCTTAAAAATATATATCTCCAAACTTTGCTCTACACTTGAGAGAAAAGAGGGTAAAAATAACTACCTCTATAGGCAAGTATCGCCCCTTGAATTTGCAAAATCAATGTCCATTCATTGAATTTTTTAATTTAATTTGGAATTACAGTAAATTTTTCCTTCTTTTCCTTTCCTTTGTGCTGAAACTAAGTCAAAATAAAATTTTACTTTAAATTTAAAAATACTGCCTTTTAAACTTACAGTTTCATAATAATTTTGAATTTTGTTTGTCTAGTCTTTCTATTTCTCACTTTTATACTATGAACTAAGCATAAACATAATTTTATTGTAGTATATTTAAGTGGTTTTTAAGATTTTTCTTCAGTTGAAATTTCTTAAAGTTGAAAAAACGAATTAGCCCCCCCCTCATAAAATTTTTTCTACTGTACATATATTTGTTTCGATGAATGCACTGTTTTCTAAATAGGGTCCTGAATATCCAGTAAAAATTTGCTAGTTATACAACGAAAATTCCATTACCTATACGTTTTTTTTCGATTTTCTCAAAACTTGGTACTTGGACTTATTTCCTTTTTCAAACTGACGATTCAAGTGTCATTACCCCAAACATTATTTTAAAATAAAAAAACTTTAAATCTCAGCTTTTTTATTATTTTGTTGATTAGCGTAAGATATATACAAAAATTATCTTTCTAATGCAAGAAGATAAAAATTTAATATATTTTCAATCATTATTTCTAAATTACAACATATATTATTACACAACATAAATAATAAATACTTTAACATCTGTAACATGTTGCATATTTACAGGAACACCAAAAACGGAGTTTTAATTATAAGATGAGAATAACAGGAACTGTCCGGAAAATTCGAAAACTACTCTTATATCTTTACATTACGAGATATTTAGATCTTAATCACCCAAACTTCAGAAAAAAAAACATCCTCCATTAAAAATAGAGCCTTTTCCCTTAAATCACCCCGTCAATTCTGACTCACGCCTTGGATTAAGGCTACCCTAATCTTCCGGTGGCTATTCCGAACTCATTAAACTCGGTTCGGGCCCAGAAATAGCAAGTCGAGTGCGCTAATCGTTCACGCTTTGCTGAAGACAGGGTGGAAGGGGAAGTTGAGGTCCCGGTTATAAAAGATAGGTGGGCGAGGAGGTGGGTATTATTACTGTCTTTGCTTTCCATCGGTGTTTGTTCAGGGTTTCTTTCTTTGGTGTTTTGAGAGGTAAGTTTACTTTCACGGATTTTTAAGTGTGCTTTGTTGAGAAACACTTAATAAGCCAGTTTGTCTAAAACAGTTTGCAATGATCATTAATAAAAAGTAATTATTTTATTGCTTTTTAGCTTTATAATTTAACTATTATTACATTTATTTCTCTCTCTCTTATCATAAATAAAATCTACTAATTAGTCAAATATGAAATCTCATTTTTTAAATTACATGCCAGCAATTAAGCGCTAAAAATTTGCAATTTACTAATTATTATTTACCTATGTTTTTTTTTTCAACTGGAAGAATCGATAAAACATAAATACCTGAAACTAATAAAAAGTAGTAAACATTTTTTAATGTTTTTCTTAGTATCCATTTCAGTTCTTTACCTATTACTTGGAAATAAAAAGTACAGGTTCCGAAATTTTGAAATTGTATTTGTTTATTTTAAATTACGATTTATTATTGATTGCTATTTTAGTTCAATAATATTATTACTAAAAGATTCTAATTATAACACTATTCCTAAAATTTTTGTATTTTCATTTGTTTTTAAAAGAGACCCCAAACAGAAAAAATATCTTCAATATGGATATAAAAGGAACTAGGAGATTTGAAGAAAGAGACTCTTATAATTAGCTGCAGAAGATTATCTTCTCTCCATTTTAAACAAACTTATAATGTTGATAAAAGCATTTATGAATGTTTTTATAATGGTTTATTTAAAGTGACTTTTCTCCAGAGAAAGTTCATATTAGCAGACTCGCTAAGTTCGCAACGTTTTTTTAGTGATAGACAATTATAACTCCAGTTAAAATTCTCGAGGTTACCTAAAAAGTGACGTTAACAGATTAAATACCACCACATCTACTAATCTGAACTAGCTCCCTTTTCCCACACATTTAACTCCTATATTTCTAATTACTCTTCTTTCAGGCTAATAACCTTCCTCCAATCACGATGCAGTCTGCCAAATTCCTGTTCGTGCTATTGGCCATCGTCGTTATCGTGGGCGTGGCTTTCGTTCCAGAGGCAGAGGCCCACCATCACAAAGGGCGCAACCACCACGAACTGAGTGCTCTCCTCACCGCCGGCTTGCTCGCCAAAGTACTCGAGCACCACCACCATGGCTGCCACCACCACCACGGATGATAACGCCTTTCCACCATGCATGATAGCATTGAGATTATAGCGTTTTCTCACCTTCAATGTGGTTTGCAACCCATAGGAAGCGACTCTCAACGCCAAGGATGATAGCGTCGAGATGAGTTGTTCGTAGATGTGCACCATCCATAAGGTTGTTTTATGAAGGGTAGTAACTGTGTATAGCACCAAATCTTGTAAATACACCATATTCTGTTATCATTGTAAATAAATATCTGTATCTGTTATCGTTTTGTGTTTCATCTGGGAAACTTTGAGATACTTTGAGAAATATAGAGTTATTTAGGGATAAAAATTTTTTTATTGGGATTTAGCTGACTTTTAGAGAAAATATAATAGGCATTGAAGTTTATTTTTTCACTATAGAGCAGTGGTTCCTAACCTTTATAATACTGCTACCCCTGCAACCTGTTAGGAAATCAAATTTTACCCCCAATTTTAAAATGTTATAAAAACACTCAATGCAAGCGAATTCTAATGTTTGTTAATTACAAAGTTGTCATTGCCCAGCAGTTAGTTAGAAAACTGGATACACTGTGGCTACATAAAAACACAACAATATTACGATATTTTAACTATGAATTAATAACAATAATCAGTGTGAGGGTTGAAATTGTTTTGCGTTTACAAGTTTTTTTATGTTAGGTTTAGTGTCACTTAAAGCACATCTCATGTCATGTTCCACATTGAGACGGTTTCTGGCCTTTGTTTTCAATGAAACTAAAGTTGAAAAAACACTCTCGCATCTGTAAGTGGTGGCAAAAGGTACTATCATTTTTAAAGCTCTGTTAGCTATAACAGGATATTCGGCACCTGCTTTAATCCAAAATCTGCTGAGATCATACATTTGAAATTCTACTTTGAAAGTACTATTCTCGCGCAGTCCAAGAAATTCTACTTTGGCCGCTACATCTTCGTCTTTGATAATGTCATCATAGTAGAAAATGGTCTTAATATCCAAGAGTTGGACTGACGATTATCTAAATCCGGAAAGTATTGCTTCAGTGACTCTATTACTGCAGATAAATGTTGATCCACGGCATTTCCAAATGTGATTTTGTTTTCTTCGGTATTTACCAATTGCTCACAAATTGTTCTCTGTTACCCCTGAAGAATAGCGTGTTTACCCCCCGGGGGGTAATTACCCCCAGGTTCGGAATCCCTGCTATAGAGCATTTGCAATCAAGTGATTCGTACCTAGAAACAGATTCTTTTCCTACAGCAGTTAACAGTTAAAAGAAAATAACTGGTTGTGACCCCATGTGCGAATGCTCTGTTCTTACCTAAAGTACTCTGCTAAATAAATTTCATGAATTTACTATGAAAAAAAAAATTAATTAAAAAAAAGAACTACATTTGTTGATTATTAAATCACAACTAATTTTCTAGAGACTGAAAAAAAGTATTAGGGTAACTTCGAGTGGGGAAAATTATGTTTCTGAGTTTGTTGCCCCTCATAGAAAATATCTGTTCAAAGTTTTATTTTTCATACACACTTAAATACAACTTTCAGCATTTTATCACGTTTACATTAGGAATTAAATAAAATAAGTGTTATGGTGAGGGGATTTGTGTTAAAAAATCAAGTTTAGCAGAACATCTAATTTTTTAGACGCTGAAAAAGTATGTGCTTTAAATCATAATCATTATTGAGTTAAATGGCTATCATTTTGATGGAGATTAGTTTGGGAAAAATAAAATGAATATGTTTTTATAACTAAAAATTCATATACAGCGATGTAGTCTGAAAAGTTTTGGAAATTTCAAGAAAGAGAATATAGGAAACTTACAATTAATTTCTAAGGTCAAAAAAGGGAAATTTTGTTTAAAAATGATCCCACCTTCTTTTAAAAAAAGTCTTTAGCTGGTTTATAGATTGCCAAGAAATTTTAATACTTAAGCAAATTGGCACTTTAGGATTTAACGGACGTACAGACTTAGGATTTGCGTACTATGCTATATTGCTAAAAGAAAAATACGTATAAAAACAATTAAAATATATAAATTAGCAATATTTCTTTTAAGTATAATAATAAAAATAAAATAGAATTTAATAATAAAACGTTGTCAATGTAATCCGATTAGAGAGATTTGCTACTGGCTAATCCTAAAGTATACCAGCAAATTTTACGATTTTTGAGCATGCTATGTAAAATTAATAATTTAACACAACTTTTCATCTCTTAACTTACGCAAAAGATAACAATGTTAATTAAGATCTTATTTAAGCTACTCAATTAATTATTAAATACTAAAATTGACCACAAAAATGAAATCTGTAGACACAAATAGTAATGCAATAGGGAGTCGGAAATGCCCTCCTAACGACATGGGTATTTTAAGGGGGCGTGGGAAGCTGAAATGGAATTTGAGTGGCGCCATAACTTTTTAATATCGAACTAAAACCAGTAAAATCTTTCGATTCCTATATTTATTACATAAACCTAATTAGAAATGAATTTTAAGTTAGTTTTTATTCCTCTGAATTGTGATTTCTAAGTCTTAAAATATATAAGCTTATAAGTCATTACTGATAATAAGCTTTTAAGTTTGAGATATTGCAACTGGACGGGTGAGCAATTTACTGAAGTTTCAGGGCTTCAATAGTTTTATTCAATAAATGCCGGAATCAAGCGATTCTGCTGTTTTTTTATGCGATCTCAAAGGGCTCTGAGGGAAAGTGCCAATTTCCGCTCAGGATTATTCAGCTTCTTTTCTACCCCGCGGCACACTCCTGAGATCGAGAAGTCGAGGGCGGCCGGCAAAGCAGAGAAAGTTTCTCCCCAATCTTGGCAATGACTTTTCTGCCTGCGCTTTTTTCGGTCGCATGAGCTAGGTGAAAAATTCGTTAAGTATTGAAAGCTCACAAAATGTTTGTAATACATTTTTCTTTTTGACGTTTTGAATAGAAGGGAGGCTAATAACTCGACAGCCCAACGTTTCCCGAACCCAGTACGTCACTACGCGGAAGGAGAAAATGGGTAAACACAAAGCCTGTGGGGTTGCTAGGAGGAGTTTCGGTACGCAAATCGTGATTGAAAAGCACTATAAAAAAAATTGACGTTCTTCATTTCACTCAAAATTTAGACACCGCTATGGGAACTACTTTGTTTGTTTGTGACGTCATAGGGTCAACTAACGTTGCTGTCAAGTATAGTAAAGAAACTCATCCTAAATACGGTAAAAGTTGGAATAGATTTTCATTACTTTTTCATTTATTTTAAAAGTTTGACTTATTTCCTTTTCACTGGGGGTTCACGTGCTCCTACGCACGAGCCGCCACTGTTCATCGGTAAAAAAAAGTGCCAGGTTGGGGACCCATACGGACTCTTTCAAAAGCTGTTTTTTTATAAGAGTTTCTAGTTTCTACTCTACTTGGATTGAGTTATTACGACGCTTACTATCGCTTTCAAGGTAATTTCTCTTCTTCCTCTTCAGGATCAGTGGAGCATGGTAATGAGGTGTGAAGCGAGAACTAACGAATCGTTGAAGTCAGAATAGATAGAGTAAGTTCGAAAAAATACGGGTTTTTTTCCATGTTGGAAGATTAGTCTTGGAAGAAAACACATAGTAATGGTAGTTTGTATAAAGCTTTTGTGGTGGGGTAGTTAGTGGTTCATTATTTATTTACAGTGTGAAAAATCGTAAATGAAAGTCATGGTTATATTTAAATGCCGCAAGTAATTAGATATTTCCTTTCTGAAAAAGAGTGATGAATCAATAGTAAAAAAATTGTGTGGTTGCTATAGTAGTATATTGGTACTATAGTACTATACGGTAAAATACGGAATATATAGGGGTGAATATGTTACTATCCCAAAGTTGTAAGATTTACAATAATTCTTATTAAGTATACATTCCAATATTTCAAGTTTCGCACTAAGAGTTGTATGTTCTACTGTTTCTTAAGAAATCAACACGTCTTGTCAACTTTCTTTGTTATTCCATCCTAAGCTATCCTACTATTTCACATATCCACTATTCCCTATTCCACATATTCACTATTCCACGTATAAAATGTGATAAATATATGAAAGTTTGTTAAGTTATTTAAATAATGCAACCACCACCTCCGAGGGACTATACTTTTATTGATGTATCATATTTTGAAGTATGTAAATACAAAATATTCACAACAAATGCAATGGTATACAAAATTTAACTCTTCTTACACATAGAATAGAAACTTGAGAGTGAAGTTCACACTAGAAGATCGGTTCTTCTTATACCAATCCGAGAATACCGAGTACAGTGGAAGCTCTTATAGCGTAATTAATCCGTACCGAGTTTTTTGTCGCTATAAGAGCAAACTTCGAGTGATACACTCGAGTGTAGAATATCACTCGTTTAAAAGCAATAAACTCGTTTAGCTAAACTATCAATTTTGATGCTTTTCAGGAAGGTGGACTCGATTCCCTCAATGATGTATTTTTAGTAGACTAATTTATAAAGTCTGGAGGAAATCTCAACCTGAAAACGATATCATTGGGATTTAGAACGCAGTTCGAATCATCCAATTGATCCTTCCTCACTTTAAACAATTATTTCCCATTTTATGAAGTCTTGATACTTCCAATTCCATGTTATATTACCTTATTTTTTGCTTTTATTTTAATTTATATAAAGTTTAAGATCAATATTTTACAGAGTATAAATATTTGCTTTTTAAATTTTGATTTTGATATTAATTTATTGCATAGCTTAGCTTCCTTAGAAAGGTATGATGCTTAACAAAATTTATTACATCAATTTCACCTGCATCTGCATGCAATTTGAAAAATTTATGTCTTAAATATAAGTCAAAAAATTGGAAATAAAGAAAGATAAATGAATACGCTAATAAATTTAAAGTCTAAAATCAACAAGGACATTAGGTAGCGAAAGGTTTCGTTTGGGATTGTAGCCGGTTACCCCGGGCGAAAGCAAGCGAGAAGAAGATGCGATCGTTACTTGGTGCTGGTTTGTCATACTCTGATATTTGTTTATTGGCTAATTCTGGTGTGACGCACACAAACTGATCCTGAAAAGTATTCGATAAGCTGAATCGATTCGAAGATTAGTCTTTATAAGAGCACCAAAAGTGCTCTTATAGAGACTAATTTTTGGGTCCTTATAAGAGAGTATTTTTATAAGAGCAGGTCGCTATAAGAGCTTCCACTGTATACCAATTGGACCCTTATTCCAATTTAAAACAATTGTTATGAGATGTCATAAAACCTAGACTAAAATAGGTTATTATACGAATTATTATTCCTATTATTTATTTCTGAAGCTTAACATGAAATGGAAAAGTTGGTAAGTGGGAGAATAAAATGACCAAGAACGGTAGAAATTATAATAATTTTCAATTAGTTGAATTTTTATGAACATGTAAAGACCCCAAGTCAAGACACATTCCTTTTTATTACCAAACTGGATTCTTTACTACACCACTTTTTAAACTGAAAACAGTTGTGTATTACCAATATTACCTATCGTATATTCTCTAGACCTCTAGTAGAGTATTACTTGCTTTCTTCATTAAAAATACCCTAAAAATAATTAGCTTAAAAGTTTTTTACTATGACCCTTCCGATATCTTAAGCAAAATCCCAATGAGCTAAAAACCTTTTAGAGAATATATCCTTAATACTAATACTTCAGGGTGCTTCATTATCTGGAATTTTGGAATACTCCTTCCTCTATTAGCGTTAAAAAGACCTCTCAAATATTCTTTATTCTATGCTGAGGAAGTATCTTTTTAATCGACATAAGAGATAACTTAAAACAAGTTTGGAAACTTCAAGCACCTTTGAAATTTATTAGTGGATAAAAGAACGGATTAATCCTTTTGGCCAAATGGAAATCTCAACTAATTTCTCTTGAAATTTTTAATTTTTTTGTAGGTTTTACAATTTACTAGCTATTACCTTTTTAATATTTTAAATTTGTTCTGCCGTTCATAGTGCGATTTTAAGTCATGATCCTTATTTCTAATAACTTATAACGAAAGTTACTTCCCAGTAGGTATATCAGTGTATCAAAATATTTTTCAATGGAAAAAAAAATCAACAGGGAAAGGCATTAACAATAACTCAAGCAACTTCTAAAAGAATCTTAAAACAAAATCCCTTTATTTAATCGTACATCTTGACAATCAATACTACAAAATAGAAGTTTGATACGAATTAGAGAAATCTAATATTAGTTTCCCATTTACTTATCAGATAGTTCGATGGATTATTTTTCCTTTTAAAGAACCAAAGTTAAATACTTTTGTTCTGTGTGTTTAAATATTTCTAAGAAGGAGAATAATTTAAAACAATACTCGAGATTAAAATGTTTTTTAAACGATAAATTCTAAATGTAAATGATATATTTAATCTTCGAAATCAATTTTATTTCCTGCTTCTTAGATACGTTAAATATGAAAGCTTTCATCTAGTAAGTCTTAGCAGGGAGCTCACTAATTACCAGTCAGTATTGAAGTCATTCAACCATATAATCTGACTCGCTTCACATATCTTAAACATCAAATCTTCTTGTATACAAACACCTCAGGTACAGTTCTTCCTATTTACCCCTATTTCATAACTTTTGCCTCAGTTGAAGAAATTTAATTTCATTCAATGGAAAAAAACGAAGACTACAAAGTCTTCCTCTTTCAAATTCTTTAAAAATGAAGAGAATTCTTAAAGATTCTTCAATCATTAAAGAAATGACAAAACCCTTTTTTTTTCTTAGACTTCCTGGAGAATACCGGATTAGGCAATGCAAATATGTCAATAAATAAAGAATTCTGTTAGCTGTTTTCTACATACGACAGTAATTTGTTTAAACTATTTCAAGTTTCAACTTAAAGAAAGAGAATTCTTAATGTTTCTCTTATAGAAAATTGGATTAAAGTTTGACGGTTTGTTGAGGGTTTTACCCATCACAGAAATCTAGAACTAATACTCATGATAAGTCGACCTAATATGGATGGGTTGAAAAATGTAAACAAAAACAAAGTCCTAGAGACTTCCGGTACAGAACCTCAACATAGTAGATGCATTTGGCAACTTGGCGAGGTTAAAAATATTATTTTTCTCTCTAACCCTTTGCTAATAAAATAATAATAATAAAAGAGTGAATGCAAGAAAAGGCTGATTACTGAATGAATAAAAAATAATACATTAAAAAATTAATACGAAAAGAGCAAAACGAATTTACGTGGTCGAAGTTGACTTCGAAACATAAACAAAGAACAAACAAGAATGAAAAGGATGCCAAAGCAATGCCAAGAATAACGCTAATGTGGTAACCCGGAAATAATATATTAGCACTGCCAGATGCAGAACGAAGCTAGTGAAACCCATCCATATGAACTCTGTAGTAATGCATAATAAATAGTTTTAGTACTGATTGAAACAATATTTACTTTTGTTTTACGACATTCAATAGTAACCATTTAACGAGGCATTTCGAATCGATAGACCATTGATTTGCATCGGAAGGTAATTCGAAAAAGATAATTGAGGTGAGAAGAAAAGAGAAGAATTGAGGTGAACAACATTGGAGTTAAATCGTTATTGCAGCAAATTCCTTAATTCCTAACATAAAATCCTAAGCAACCAAAGATAATTCCTAAGAGGACCTTGAGACTAATTAAGATTCTTTTTTTTTAAAAGGAAATTTTTAAACCTTTATTTAAAATATTTTATATAATTAAATTTTTCTATGAATCTATAAGTATTTCAAAAAGCATTAAGAAAACATTCACCCTTTTCTTCCTGAATTGTTATCCATAAATACATTGAATTATTATCCATTTGATATTGAAATTATGCGACCTTTACATCACAATAAAGGTTAAAACCTCCAAAATATTAGAAAAACGTAAAAATTCAGTTACTACCTTCATATTCCCAAGAGAAAAAACCTCTATCCTCCAGCTCAAGTTTTTTTTATGTCTTTAAAAATAACAAATAAATCTGCTCTTTCCCTGGCAATAAATAGACTCGATCAGATCGAAGCAAAGGAGCTTGACGAAGGCCTTTGTTTTCCTTCAGGCATCCACGCTTTTCCTGTGGGAGTATTTAACTGGCGCGTGCCTCTGTTCCTGAGAACAAAACGGTCCCAGTCTTGCATTCATTCAATCACAAAGCGATTTTATTTCCATTTCTGAATCAATCGAACGAGGTATGTTTCTTTTTAACAGGGGAATATCGGGTAACGCGTTTGGATGCAATGGATTGTGGAGTACTGACTGCTTTTCAACTTACCTATTGAAATTAATTTATTGTAAGACTTCTAATTGTCAACCTAGCACCTCTTGAAATTGTGTATCGAAGTAATCAAAGGGTTTAATTCCATGTATTTTATTATTTTTTTTGGTTAAGAATTGTTGAAATGTTTATTACCTTTATAGATTCAGATTATTAAAATTAAGTTTTACAATCTGTTAAATATTATCAAAATGAATCGGTGCTTTCAATTTAAGGTTAAAAAAAAGTTAAGTTATGACAAAAAGATTAAGTTATATTATTTAAGTATTACAATTTTTAGATAAATGGATAAAGAAATAAGATTATATTAAGAACAATTAAAAAAAATATCATTCAATGAGTATAAAGTATTAAAAGGATTATACGATATTTATTAATTTTAACAATATAAATAAACTATAAACTAGTTTGTTAATCATACTTAAATTTAATTAACTTATTTATTTAAAAGTTTAATATGTTAAAATTGTTTGGTCTCATTACTGTTGGAACTCTTTACATTTTACGAATGAAGTGCCAAGAAACTTATCTTGGATAACACTAAAAAGATTTTGTAATGCTTTAATTATCATTTTGATTTTTATAAGTTAGTAAAGTAAAACTATGAGAGTTTGCAAGTTTTGAAATTTCAAGCCTTTAAATATTTACTATAATAGTTTTTTGCCATTAAAAGAAAAGAAATGCTACTTTTTGAGTAACAAACAAAAATATATCTAAACTAAACTCATTGGCGCAACAGCCCTAGTGGGCCAAAGCCTACGATGCCCATCTCCGTTCTCTTGACCGTGGGGCCCTGGGGTGCAAGGCATATGTCCCGGTTAGGTAGTCAGTCTAACGCAAGACCCCCCAGTGTTTAGTTCCCGAGCACGCTTGGTCCTCAATTTATCGACCCACTGAAGGGATGAAAGGTTGAGTCAACCTTGCCCAGCCCGGGACCCTGGAATTGAACCCCGGTCCTATGGCACGGAAGAGCAATGCCCTACCACTGCGCCACCGGGCATCTTAAAAAATTATAGTCCATCCTAATTTACACTACAGGCAAAGTGTAGTTGGTGTAGTTTAAAGTAATTTACGAACAACCGGCGTTATAAAATGTTGAAAACCAATCGGCATTCCTAACATCCTTTTAAGAGAGAGTGTACTTAAATTTTAAAACAAAATTAATTAATATCCAGTATACATTTAATATGATATTAATATACTCTTTCCTTCCCAGCCATGCGTCTCCTCACCTGTCTGACCGCTCTCCTGCTCCTCCTGGACAACTCCTCCTGCCAACTGCTGCACCGAGGGCTGCGAGTGAGAGACGTACTGACGGCCAGCCTGATCGGGGCAGCCATCGGGGAACTGCACCACCGAGTGCGGGAGACACCCCTCGTCCCTGCCGCCCACACCCAGCACCCCATGTTCCTCCCTTTCGAAGCCCAGGCCTCCCACCTGCTGCCCACCCCTTTTCTGGAGCACGAGCCATTCGTGCCCAGGTGGGAGACCGAGCTGCTGCCCATCGCTTCCGATATCGTGAAGACTGGTGAGTGAGGATTTGGTGGGGTAGTGCTGTCCTTTAAAAACAACCCACTGTTTAATATTTTCTCCATTAAAAGCTTTTAATAAAAAGGATAATTAAATCGAACAAAAAACTGTTGTAACGGCTCCTCCTCCTTAACATTTTAGTGCTTAGCATGTTTAATTCTAATAATCCATTTCAAATTGCCAGTAAATTAAGTAAGAATTTGAAAAAAACCCACTTTTCCGAGAAGGACTCTAATTGACGGACTGAGCAAAAACTTTAATATTTTATTCTCATAGTAATGGGATAACATAAAAAAGAGTGAAAAATGCTCTAAAGTCTTTATAACATACATTTTTACAAAATCTCTAAATCTGAAGCACATTTTTGCCAAAAATCTACATTATCTCAGCTTGTTTAAAAAAAAAAAGTAAATAAACCGTTATTTGACCAGTTCTTACATCCCTGACACTCTAAGAGGCATAGAAGGACAGATAGTATATGAGATGGTAAAATTATTTTAATTATTTAATTAAAAAATCTCAATGGGTTGTTTTTGGGGTACAATTTGGAGTGGGTTGTTTTTAAAGGACAGCACTATATTGTCTGTCTATCACAAGATGAGCTCTCGTTTACCATACTTTATTCGTTCAGTATTGTTTCCATAGCAACCGCCACAACCAGGCAACTAGTCCAGAGCTCATCTTGTGATAGACAGACAGTAATATAGTCACCACTTTAAAAGTGGAAGAGTGTAATTGCTTTTTGTTTCCTCTGTTGCGCAGCAGAGGTGAGAGGCTGAGCGAGCTGCGTCGTATTTCGCATCAGTTAGTATCGTGAAGTAATTTAAAGTCACCAATAAATAAGTGAAAGAAAGTAAGTAATTGTGCAATTAAAAATTGGCACTTGATGGTAATTGTAAAATTCCTTTAAATTTCATTTTGCTCTCTGAAATTTGAATAAATTTGAAAACAATTTCATTCTTTTTTGATGCTAACAAAACCTAAATGAGTAACCAAAACATAAATGCTACATACATAGCTAAAAATACATTATAAAATTTTACATTTATCCTAAAATGCCACATATCTCCTTGTTTTTTTCTTCTCGTGTGAAAGGAAGATTCTCTTTCCCCGTTCAAAGGTAGAATATTAATCAGAATACGGAATAATAGCCACTCAGAGTTATTGAATTAAATTTTTACCTTACTGAGAAATTTATTTGCAGTTTTTTATTACCTGTAATCTCTGGATACACCCTTCTTTTTTAGAGCTCTTTTAAATTAAACAAATTCTGAGGGAGGTATAAAATAGCAACAATCACTCTAATTAATATTTTGCGAATTATTATACTATTAAAAATCTAGTTTCTATTACATTATTTAAATGACATTATCATTCTTACAAACGTTCAAACACGACCAATAACTACTCAAATTCGGGTAAAATTTCTAATTTATTTTTGACAATTCAAATGTTATAGGTATATTATTTAGCATTTATCTAATTTTAAAATTTAAAAATGGATAACTGCTCTTTGTACAATCCATTGGGTTTATAATATTTTTTTAAAATTAAGAAACTAAAGAAATGTCCGTTCAAGTGCTAAAGTGACGCTTAATGAAAGGTTAATTGTTTTTTAAAAAGTCTTGTGATCATAAACTAGCAGTGGTCCAAATTAACAGTTCTCCTTTATTACAATCAGATGTGTTCATATGAATTGTCTTTTTCAGTTCTGGGACATCGGCCTTCCTTACACGGTCTCCATGACTACGAGCCATTCGGCGAATTTTCCAACCTGGATCTCCAATGGCAAGCGCTGGGGAGCAGTCCGATTGAAACTCTGCTGCATTTAGGAATGGATTAATCCCTCAACTCTGAATCATCATGTAAATATTCCAAAAAGCATATGTATATAAATTCCCTCATTTCATCCAAATAAAACAAACGGTATTTTCTCAAATGTTGTGGAAATATTTTGTAGTTTTTATGAAAGTTCTTTTTCTTTTTATTCATTTGAAGCTGTGGGTACTGGGTCTGAGCACTCTCAATATGGATCGATAAAAAATGAAACAACTAGCAGACAAAAAGGTTTAAAGGGTGGTCCGTGTATAATGATAAACTAAATTTCCTACTAAACATCAATAAAACTGGCATTCTAAAATGTTCATGAACATTTCAATCTACTAACATATGTCCGTTTCTTTTTAAATACAATCATATCAAAAATAATCGTCCAGCATCTCATTAGTGTGGTTATTATTTAATTTCAATAATTAGTGTGGTTTATCTTATCATATCAAAAAGTTATAGCTCTTGAAAAATATTTTCATTCATTGGCAAACTTCATCACTTACAAATTTATTTAAATAAGCAACTTCATTTTCTTACCTTTAATACTTCTATAAGGTATGTTAAAATCTACTTAAATGGCTTGCTCCATAAATCGTCAAGAAAGTGATAATCTAGATTTAATCCCACCAGCTTGGTTTTTCATGTTAGAAGAAGAATCACTTAGAAGAATCTCGACCATGCGGATATGATAAAGAAAACTGAAATAAAAGGCTTGCCTTTCTGTCGACAATCTTTTCAATCTTTTCAGATTCATTCATTCATGCATTTCATTGATTAAGAAGCAAGGGTTTTTAATTTATACAATGATATTTAAACTGTCACTTTTTACGACACACAGTTCTGTATTACTTGTATCAGTGTGTTTTACAAATTTTAAAATTGTTAAAACTTAAGGAAGATGATGATATGGGGTTGGATATCTTGTTGAGCCTTTTCTATCAACATAAAATAATTATTTACTAAAATCCTGCAATATTAGGTACTTATCGTAGTCAATAAAGAACCTAATACATATTTTGATGGAAGTTTAATTAGAAAAATAATGGAATAGAAAAATAAGTACATAATGGGAAAACTTTATAGAGGCTTTAAAGCCATAAAAAACGAGAAATGTTTCGAAACGAATTTCAATTTATCACATTTATTAATTAAATCAGCATCAATAGAGTAAAAACACATAACTTATCACCTCAATTTTGTTATACTTAAACTGTGCAGATAGGAAGGGATACCTACTTATAATAGCATATTAAGACATTCAAATAAGTTTAAATGTATAATTCCACGCATTTTAATGAAATATTTATCCCATTTGACGTACCTTCAAAATATCGAGATATTTTAAGGATGAATCACAATATCACAGGATGACGAGTTTCAACAGTTATGATTTTCGAATAATTTCAAAGACTATAAGTATGTAAATATGCTTCCGGGAATAAAAAAGAGTTTCAAAAACATTTAGTAGTGAAGTATGAAAGAAGCCCTTGTGAAACTCATAAATTTATGACCAATTGAAGTCTGGAGATAGAAATATAATCACGTTGAGAAAACATCTATGTGTTGGTATTGTATTCGTGCTTAAATGACAGGAAGTTATTCAATTACAACTAGTATAATCAAGGCCCTGACAGAAATAAGGCACCAGACAAAATAATCATTCGTTCTGTATTTCTCTGTGTAAAATCATAGCAACGCAATCTATAATTCCACGCGCACTAAAATATCACCAAATATATAGACTTACACACCATTACAAGAGAAGCTCAAAATATAACATGACATTATATGCAGGGTTGTTGAAGTAACCATGAAATTTGGGAAAGGTAAAACTAAATGGTGGAAACTTGTACGCACCAAATAGAGATATTTCTTCTAAAATTAGCATTTAATTTAATACAGTAGATTTCAGCATACTTAAAAAAAAGTATAAAATTTACAAACCTTGTGTATATTTTCTGGGAAATGAGATTAATCCTAGTAAAAGTAATAAGTTTTTTTAATAACTTTATTTGGGTTTGGAAAATGTAATAAACTTTCTGGGGGAGTTATTAGTAATTCCAAGAGGAGCCTGAGTTATAAGATCAAACACAAGTTGTTGTAATTTATTTTGAAAATGAAAGTCTAGAAATTTGAGAAGATGGTTTCATAACAAAAATTAACTTTTATAGTAGAGAAGTAATGAAATTTTTAGCTTTCACCACTCTTTACTTAAAGATTGGTTTATGCTTGAAATGCTTTTGGTGTAATTAAGTGATTATTTATTCAAACAACTGTATACAAATTTTAAAACTAAGTGTGTTCTACACAGAAAAGAGTTTTTTAGACTTTCCATTTTTGTGGACTGGTTAATATTGCTGAAAACAAATGGGAGAAGTATTATACTCAACATTTAATACTTTAATTTTTCCAATTTTAACAGCATTAATGGCTACTTTATCACTCTGAAGCATATAGTTCATTTGATATATAATATTTTACCTTGTGCCTATACTATGGATAGGTACAAATAATACAAATTGAAGAAGAAGAAGAAGTTCATAAGTTTCACCTTGTGGGTTCTTAAGTAATTCATCGTCCAAAATTAACCGCAGTAGGGATTGAAAAATTTCCTCCTGAGGAGTGTTTGAAGACTCTAGGTAGTTCTTTTCTACAATAAATATTAGAAGCTCTGCTTCAAAAGACCTAAAATAAAACATCAAGTTATAACTGAGTTTTTTTAAGGAGGATTTCAGAGAAAAAAAAAACATTAAAAATACATACAATGTTTCCTATTTTCACTGAAATACTTTTTTTTTGAGAAAAGCCTAATATTACAAATAACACCCAGGAATTTTTTTGCCTTGTTATCTTTGTAGTTATGCATTGATGAGAAATAATCAGTATATCAGTATAACATATTTCTTATAGGAACATGATTATAAAACATATCATAGGGATATAAAAGGAACATTTTTGAATTATTCAGAAGATTAAATATGATTTTCAAGCAAATGTTTTTCTCTTTATAGTTTGTAGAAAAATGAAATACCTTAGGTTTAGGTTGCAACAGGTTAAAAGAATTGCCACAGGTTAAAAGAATTGCCACAGGTTAAAAGAATTAAAATAGGTAGTTTATGAGAAAAATATTAACACAGTTAAGAATTAGATGATCACCATTCTAAATCATTACATATTTCTCTAATAGTTAGTAAACCTTTTACAGGCCGAATTCAGATTCAGGTGTATTTCAATTAATTTTTTGCATAATGTACCTTCTAATGCTTCAATTAAAAGAAATATAATGTCAATGTTTTTTTTTTTTAAAATTAACTTCATATATTTGCTTGTTAATATTTATGTTCAATCTTATGGCCAGCAGTAATTATAATTTATTGGCGCTCTGTTTTCCACCCCAACTCTTTATTTTTCTATGTTTCGTGTCCTTTTTTTCTATATTTTTTTTTATAAATTTATCTTATGTGTGTGAAATGTATATATGTAATAATACAGACACCTACATGGATCAAGTGTGATCCCAGGTGACTATAAACATTTGTTGTATTAGTTTAAAAAAATTAATATGAAGGCAGTAAAAAAAATTATATGTGATTTTCCCCATGTTCCCAATTGGGAACATTGGCCACTTCTGACTATACTTCTACAGGGGAAACAAGAATAGACTTAAGTGATAAATATATCAAATTAAAAACCCAAATTATATGGAATAACTAAAAAATTTAACCTTAAATGCAATTTAAGTTTTGGTTTAAGCACACACACAGCAAACTCATATAAATTTCATATTTTATTTTAAATTTCAATGTCAATTTCACGTTACACATCACACAACACACGTTCACGTTACATACCAAAAATTTATATCATTATGCTTGAAAGTTTTATACACTAGCTTGAAAAATACAATATAGGAATGAAGGAATGTAAAAACAACTAAGAGAAGAGATTAATTAATTTGAATTTTCTTATAATTAAAAAACTAGTTCGTTTATTCACGCAAGCAAAATATTGAAAATATCATACATGTATGAAAGGATTTAAAAATAGATTATGATAATAAGTACTAAGTAATGATTAAAAATTTGAGTAAGGAATAAAATAATTGATTTTTGAATGTAAAATTTATAAATTCAAACAAAAATTTCATTCTCACTACTTGAAAAAAAAAAACTGAAACATTTTGTGCTTTTATTTCCTGATGTGTAGGAAAGCATTTCAGATTCAATGTTATTTATTTCTTTATGTGTAATGAATAATACATTCTGAGATGTGTGAATATACTAACTTTTTATTGTTTGTGCAAGAAAAATTCCTATGTTAAGTTCTAAAAGATCGTAGTGTATACTACACAACACAATCTTCATTTCTCAAAACGAAATATTATGGATTTAAATAAAAAAAACCCGATTAATCAATCAAAACATATTCAAACCAGATACTTCCTTTCTAAAACGGGATTCCCCTATAAGCAATTATGTAACCTTTTCATTCTTTAATGAAAAGAAATACCCCAGTTCTAGGCCAATGTTCCCAATTGGGAATATGCATGTTACAACGAATACTTTTCTTCTAGTTAACATAAATACTAATGATAACTTTTTAAGGTTACTATTTTTCAATATCCTTACCAAATTTTGGGAACCATTGACTGTTTTATATCAATTTTTTAGGATTTTTTTTGTTGGACCGTATTAAAAAAGCATAAAAATGGCCAATTTTAAGATTTTTTAAAATATTTTTCAATAAAGATAGAAACTTAAGAGTTTTATTTAAAAAAAATAACTCATCTTTCAACTTTACATGGTAAATTTTTCAATAGCATACTGATGGTAGTTAATTTTTTATGAATTTTCAAACGTGATTTTCCCAATTGGGAACATTGACCGAAGCTTAAAATTAATTCTTTATATTACCTCATTTTAGCTCTTTTTACACCTTCAAATGCATTAAGGGTTTCCCGAATACCAGCAGTGTCACATATGTTAACGAGATAACCTCCAAGATTCAGATTCTAGACTATCTCCAGTAGTACCAGCAGTAGATGATACAATTGCAACATCTCTTCTGCCTGAAAAAAAAATTATATTGAGTATAAAAATAAATTCAGAGAGATTCATGACTTTATTGAGAGAAAAACTAGATGTGTGTTCAAATAAGAAATCTATTTAAAATAATTACTATAAGTTCATTCAGAAAGTTCCCTATAGGGCGACCTCTTCATCGCCTTTCCTCCGGTTCCCTTCCAGGCATATACAATTACAGTGCTAAAAAATAATTTAAGAACTGTATTAAATATTAGTTTAAAACACTTCTTAATACTAATTAATTAATTAATGTAGGTCAAATTAATTACTGAAAATAAATTTTTTATCCGTTAAAATTAATCCGTTAATTAGTTGCGTTGTCGCAGTAGATGTCACTGGGGGGAACCTCTGCGCGCACTGAATCTCTTCAAGGCGGCAATGAAGGAGTTTGTGGTAAGGTCACTTACTGCTTCAAGATCGATCGCTTTTGTAGCCATACAAATGAATAAAGCTATGTAGCCTTTAAAAGTTGCCAAGCTGTTTTGGTCATCAAATATTAGAAATATATTATTGGGTATGGAGTTGGAGTTTCCAAATATTTTCCGTAACAAGCGGTAATGGTGGAAATACTCCTTTTTCATACATAAATAATGTTAGTATCATCTTTAATTTTTGAAATCAACAATCCATATAAAAACATACCATACTGCTGAAAGGTATCTAGTTTTCTCTTCTTATTCATCTTTGAAGAAACATATTTATGCTACGATTTACCTATAAAGTAAAAGAAACGACATTACTCTAAAAATACTTATTTAACAAAAGACATACTCAAAAATCATCAAATATTTTGGTCAAAATTTGGTCATCAAATATTAGAAATAGTGCCAAAATTCGAAATGAACTGAATAAAACAGTCATATTTTTGGAATCAACAATCGATGTAAAAACATACTATACTGCTGAAATGAACTCTAGTTTTCTCTTTTCATTCATTTTTGAAGAAACATGTTTATGCTAAGATTTACCTAAAAAGTAAAAGGAACGGAATTACTCTAAAAATACTTATTTAACAAAATGCATATTAAAAAATCACAACCTTCACTAAAAAATGACACATTTTTTTTAAGTAAAAAAGTACATTTTTTACATACATTTACAACTTTAAATGTTATTTTACAACAATTTAATTCAATTATTTCAAACAAACTGAATTAAACAGTCATATTAATGGAAACAAAAAAAAAGCGGGGATATTGGAATAGTTGGAGACCGAAATAGCTAGGTGGAAGTAACAGAATTCAACCAAGTTTTAATTGAGGAAAAAGCGTAAAAAATTCATAAATAATGTTAGTATCATTTTCAATTTTTGGAATCAACAATCCATTAAAAAACATACCATACTGCTGAAAGGTATATATAATATTTAATTTTCTTCTCTTATTCCTCATATTTAGAATCACAAATAATCACATTTAGAAACCTTTACTGATAAAATTACAAAATTTTCTGAAGTTTTACATTCTTTTCTTTTTGTTCAGTAAAAAAAAGTTTTTTTACATACATTACAATTTTAAATATTACTCGTAGCTCTAATCGTCTAATCTACAAGATCATAAAGAAAACTTGATCTCAGAAGGTTTTCCGGGGTGCTTTTTCAAGAAAACCAAATAGAAATTAATACATTAATTATTTTAAATAACTTATTAAGCATAAACATAAATAAATTAATTAATTTTTCTCCATAATTGTAAATTTTGGTATTTTTGAAAAATGCGAAATTTCTAGTGCTTCTCATAGCTCATAGCTCATAGCTCATCATCATAAATAAAACTTCATCTCAGAAGGTTTTCCGGGGTGTTTTTAATTCCGGGGTGTTAGAAATTAATACATTAATTATGTTAATTAACTTATTAAACATAAAAATAAATTAATTCAATTAATTAATTAATTTTTCTCCATATTTAAGCAAATTTTGGTATTTTTGAAAAATGCGAAATTCTAACGGATGGTGCGCGCTGAGACCACCTTTTTGGAGTTATGGTCGAAGCGGGCACATCCGGCGGGATTTCGCGCGAAATTCTAACGGATGGTGCGCGCTGAGACCACCTTTTTGGAGTTATGGTCGAAGCGGGCACATCCGGCGGGATTTCGCGCGAAATTCTAACGGATGGTGCGCGCTGAGACCACCTTTTTGGAGTTATGGTCGAAGCGGGCACATCCGGCGGGATTTCGCGCGAAATTCTAACGGATGGTGCGCGCTGAGACCACCTTTTTGGAGTTATGGTCGAAGCGGGCACATCCGGCGGGATTTCGCGCGAAATTCTAACGGATGGTGCGCGCTGAGACCACCTTTTTGGAGTTATGGTCGAAGCGGGCACATCCGGCGGGATTTCGCGCGAAATTCTAACGGATGGTGCGCGCTGAGACCACCTTTTTGGAGTTATGGTCGAAGCGGGCACATCCGGCGGGATTTCGCGCGAAATTCTAACGGATGGTGCGCGCTGAGACCACCTTTTTGGAGTTATGGTCGAAGCGGGCACATCCGGCGGGATTTCGCGCGAAATTCTAACGGATGGTGCGCGCTGAGACCACCTTTTTGGAGTTATGGTCGAAGCGGGCACATCCGGCGGGATTTCGCGCGAAATTCTAACGGATGGTGCGCGCTGAGACCACCTTTTTGGAGTTATGGTCGAAGCGGGCACATCCGGCGGGATTTCGCGCGAAATTCTAACGGATGGTGCGCGCTGAGACCACCTTTTTGGAGTTATGGTCGAAGCGGGCACATCCGGCGGGATTTCGCGCGAAATTCTAACGGATGGTGCGCGCTGAGACCACCTTTTTGGAGTTATGGTCGAAGCGGGCACATCCGGCGGGATTTCGCGCGAAATTCTAACGGATGGTGCGCGCTGAGACCACCTTTTTGGAGTTATGGTCGAAGCGGGCACATCCGGCGGGATTTCGCGCGAAATTCTAACGGATGGTGCGCGCTGAGACCACCTTTTTGGAGTTATGGTCGAAGCGGGCACATCCGGCGGGATTTCGCGCGAAATTCTAACGGATGGTGCGCGCTGAGACCACCTTTTTGGAGTTATGGTCGAAGCGGGCACATCCGGCGGGATTTCGCGCGAAATTCTAACGGATGGTGCGCGCTGAGACCACCTTTTTGGAGTTATGGTCGAAGCGGGCACATCCGGCGGGATTTCGCGCGAAATTCTAACGGATGGTGCGCGCTGAGACCACCTTTTTGGAGTTATGGTCGAAGCGGGCACATCCGGCGGGATTTCGCGCGAAATTCTAACGGATGGTGCGCGCTGAGACCACCTTTTTGGAGTTATGGTCGAAGCGGGCACATCCGGCGGGATTTCGCGCGAAATTCTAACGGATGGTGCGCGCTGAGACCACCTTTTTGGAGTTATGGTCGAAGCGGGCACATCCGGCGGGATTTCGCGCGAAATTCTAACGGATGGTGCGCGCTGAGACCACCTTTTTGGAGTTATGGTCGAAGCGGGCACATCCGGCGGGATTTCGCGCGAAATTCTAACGGATGGTGCGCGCTGAGACCACCTTTTTGGAGTTATGGTCGAAGCGGGCACATCCGGCGGGATTTCGCGCGAAATTCTAACGGATGGTGCGCGCTGAGACCACCTTTTTGGAGTTATGGTCGAAGCGGGCACATCCGGCGGGATTTCGCGCGAAATTCTAACGGATGGTGCGCGCTGAGACCACCTTTTTGGAGTTATGGTCGAAGCGGGCACATCCGGCGGGATTTCGCGCGAAATTCTAACGGATGGTGCGCGCTGAGACCACCTTTTTGGAGTTATGGTCGAAGCGGGCACATCCGGCGGGATTTCGCGCGAAATTCTAACGGATGGTGCGCGCTGAGACCACCTTTTTGGAGTTATGGTCGAAGCGGGCACATCCGGCGGGATTTCGCGCGAAATTCTAACGGATGGTGCGCGCTGAGACCACCTTTTTGGAGTTATGGTCGAAGCGGGCACATCCGGCGGGATTTCGCGCGAAATTCTAACGGATGGTGCGCGCTGAGACCACCTTTTTGGAGTTATGGTCGAAGCGGGCACATCCGGCGGGATTTCGCGCGAAATTCTAACGGATGGTGCGCGCTGAGACCACCTTTTTGGAGTTATGGTCGAAGCGGGCACATCCGGCGGGATTTCGCGCGAAATTCTAACGGATGGTGCGCGCTGAGACCACCTTTTTGGAGTTATGGTCGAAGCGGGCACATCCGGCGGGATTTCGCGCGAAATTCTAACGGATGGTGCGCGCTGAGACCACCTTTTTGGAGTTATGGTCGAAGCGGGCACATCCGGCGGGATTTCGCGCGAAATTCTAACGGATGGTGCGCGCTGAGACCACCTTTTTGGAGTTATGGTCGAAGCGGGCACATCCGGCGGGATTTCGCGCGAAATTCTAACGGATGGTGCGCGCTGAGACCACCTTTTTGGAGTTATGGTCGAAGCGGGCACATCCGGCGGGATTTCGCGCGAAATTCTAACGGATGGTGCGCGCTGAGACCACCTTTTTGGAGTTATGGTCGAAGCGGGCACATCCGGCGGGATTTCGCGCGAAATTCTAACGGATGGTGCGCGCTGAGACCACCTTTTTGGAGTTATGGTCGAAGCGGGCACATCCGGCGGGATTTCGCGCGAAATTCTAACGGATGGTGCGCGCTGAGACCACCTTTTTGGAGTTATGGTCGAAGCGGGCACATCCGGCGGGATTTCGCGCGAAATTCTAACGGATGGTGCGCGCTGAGACCACCTTTTTGGAGTTATGGTCGAAGCGGGCACATCCGGCGGGATTTCGCGCGAAATTCTAACGGATGGTGCGCGCTGAGACCACCTTTTTGGAGTTATGGTCGAAGCGGGCACATCCGGCGGGATTTCGCGCGAAATTCTAACGGATGGTGCGCGCTGAGACCACCTTTTTGGAGTTATGGTCGAAGCGGGCACATCCGGCGGGATTTCGCGCGAAATTCTAACGGATGGTGCGCGCTGAGACCACCTTTTTGGAGTTATGGTCGAAGCGGGCACATCCGGCGGGATTTCGCGCGAAATTCTAACGGATGGTGCGCGCTGAGACCACCTTTTTGGAGTTATGGTCGAAGCGGGCACATCCGGCGGGATTTCGCGCGAAATTCTAACGGATGGTGCGCGCTGAGACCACCTTTTTGGAGTTATGGTCGAAGCGGGCACATCCGGCGGGATTTCGCGCGAAATTCTAACGGATGGTGCGCGCTGAGACCACCTTTTTGGAGTTATGGTCGAAGCGGGCACATCCGGCGGGATTTCGCGCGAAATTCTAACGGATGGTGCGCGCTGAGACCACCTTTTTGGAGTTATGGTCGAAGCGGGCACATCCGGCGGGATTTCGCGCGAAATTCTAACGGATGGTGCGCGCTGAGACCACCTTTTTGGAGTTATGGTCGAAGCGGGCACATCCGGCGGGATTTCGCGCGAAATTCTAACGGATGGTGCGCGCTGAGACCACCTTTTTGGAGTTAAGAGGAGGAGAAAAGAAGACGGTGGTAGCGCGCACTAGGACATAGGACATAGGACATAGGACATAGGACATAGGACATAGGACATAGGACATAGGACATAGGACATAGGACATAGGACATAGGACATAGGACATAGGACATAGGACATAGGACATAGGACATAGGACATAGGACATAGGACATAGGACATAGGACATAGGACATAGGACATAGGACATAGGACATAGGACATAGGACATAGGACATAGGACATAGGACATAGGACATAGGACATAGGACATAGGACATAGGACATAGGACATAGGACATAGGACATAGGACATAGGACATAGGACATAGGACATAGGACATAGGACATAGGACATAGGACATAGGACATAGGACATAGGACATAGGACATAGGACATAGGACATAGGACATAGGACATAGGACATAGGACATAGGACATAGGACATAGGACATAGGACATAGGACATAGGACATAGGACATAGGACATAGGACATAGGACATAGGACATAGGACATAGGACATAGGACATAGGACATAGGACATAGGACATAGGACATAGGACATAGGACATAGGACATAGGACATAGGACATAGGACATAGGACATAGGACATAGGACATAGGACATAGGACATAGGACATAGGACATAGGACATAGGACATAGGACATAGGACATAGGACATAGGACATAGGACATAGGACATAGGACATAGGACATAGGACATAGGACATAGGACATAGGACATAGGACATAGGACATAGGACATAGGACATAGGACATAGGACATAGGACATAGGACATAGGACATAGGACATAGGACATAGGACATAGGACATAGGACATAGGACATAGGACATAGGACATAGGACATAGGACATAGGACATAGGACATAGGACATAGGACATAGGACATAGGACATAGGACATAGGACATAGGACATAGGACATAGGACATAGGACATAGGACATAGGACATAGGACATAGGACATAGGACATAGGACATAGGACATAGGACATAGGACATAGGACATAGGACATAGGACATAGGACATAGGACATAGGACATAGGACATAGGACATAGGACATAGGACATAGGACATAGGACATAGGACATAGGACATAGGACATAGGACATAGGACATAGGACATAGGACATAGGACATAGGACATAGGACATAGGACATAGGACATAGGACATAGGACATAGGACATAGGACATAGGACATAGGACATAGGACATAGGACATAGGACATAGGACATAGGACATAGGACATAGGACATAGGACATAGGACATAGGACATAGGACATAGGACATAGGACATAGGACATAGGACATAGGACATAGGACATAGGACATAGGACATAGGACATAGGACATAGGACATAGGACATAGGACATAGGACATAGGACATAGGACATAGGACATAGGACATAGGACATAGGACATAGGACATAGGACATAGGACATAGGACATAGGACATAGGACATAGGACATAGGACATAGGACATAGGACATAGGACATAGGACATAGGACATAGGACATAGGACATAGGACATAGGACATAGGACATAGGACATAGGACATAGGACATAGGACATAGGACATAGGACATAGGACATAGGACATAGGACATAGGACATAGGACATAGGACATAGGACATAGGACATAGGACATAGGACATAGGACATAGGACATAGGACATAGGACATAGGACATAGGACATAGGACATAGGACATAGGACATAGGACATAGGACATAGGACATAGGACATAGGACATAGGACATAGGACATAGGACATAGGACATAGGACATAGGACATAGGACATAGGACATAGGACATAGGACATCCTTGTATCCTTCGTCCCACATCCCATACCCCAGCTCCTATGCCATACATCCCAGATCCCATGCCCTATATTCTGGATCCCACGTCCCAGATCCACGTCCTACGTCCCAGATCCACGTCCTACGTCCCAGATCCACGTCCCATGTTCTAAGTCCCACGTCCTATGTCCCACGTCCCACGTCCTATGTCCTAAGTCCAATGTCCCAAGTCCCAAGTCCCACGTCCTAAGTCCCACATCGTAAGTCCCACGTCCTATGTCCCACGTCCTATGTCCCACGTCCTATGTCCTATGTCCTAAGTCCCACGTCCTATGTCCTAAGTCCCACGTCCTAAGTCCCACGTCCTAAGTCCCACGTCCTATGTCCCACGTCCTAAGTCCCACGTCCTATGTCCCACGTCCTAAGTCCCACGTCCTATGTCCCACGTCCCACGTCGTATGTCCTAAGTCCCACGTCCTAAGCCCCACGTCCTATGTCCCACGTCCTAAGTCCCACGTCCTAAGTCCCACGTCCTATGTCCCACGTCCTATGTCCTAAGTCCCACGTCCCAAGTCCCAAGTCCCAAGTCCCACGTCCCAAGTCCCAAGTCCCAAGTCCCATGTCCCAAGTCCCACGTCCTATGTCCCATGTCCTAAGTCCCACGTCCTAAGCACGTCCTAAGTCCCACGTCCTTTGTCCAACGTTTTAAGTCCAACGTCCTAAGTCCTAAGTCCAACACCCTACATCCTAAGTGCCACGTCCCAAGTCCCAAGTCCCACGTCATAAGTCCTAAGTCCCACGTCCCAAGTCCCACGTCCCACGTCCCAAGTCCTAAGTCCCACGTCCCAAGTCCCACGTCCCACGTCCCAAGTCCCACGTCCTATGTCCCAAGTCCCACGTCCTATGTTCCAAGTCCCACGTCCTATGTCCCAAGTCCCACGTCCTATGTCCCAAGTCCCACGTCCTATGTCCCAAGTCCCACGTCCTATGTCCCAAGTCCCACGTCCTATGTTCCAAGTCCCACGTCCTATGTTCCAAGTCCCACGTCCTATGTTCCAAGTCCCACGTCCTATGTCCCAAGTCCCACGTCCTATGTCCCAAGTCCCACGTCCTATGTCCCAAGTCCCACGTCCTATGTTCCAAGTCCCACGTCCTATGTTCCAAGTCCCACGTCCTATGTTCCAAGTCCCACGTCCTATGTTCCAAGTCCCACGTCCTATGTTCCAAGTCCCACGTCCTATGTTCCAAGTCCCACGTCCTATGTTCCAAGTCCCACGTCCTATGTTCCAAGTCCCACGTCCTATGTTCCAAGTCCCACGTCCTATGTTCCAAGTCCCACGTCCTATGTTCCAAGTCCCACGTCCTATGTTCCAAGTCCCACGTCCTATGTTCCAAGTCCCACGTCCTATGTTCCAAGTCCCACGTCCTATGTTCCAAGTCCCACGTCCTATGTTCCAAGTCCCACGTCCTATGTTCCAAGTCCCACGTCCTATGTTCCAAGTCCCACGTCCTATGTTCCAAGTCCCACGTCCTATGTTCCAAGTCCCACGTCCTATGTTCCAAGTCCCACGTCCTATGTTCCAAGTCCCACGTCCTATGTTCCAAGTCCCACGTCCTATGTTCCAAGTCCCACGTCCTATGTTCCAAGTCCCACGTCCTATGTTCCAAGTCCCACGTCCTATGTTCCAAGTCCCACGTCCTATGTTCCAAGTCCCACGTCCTATGTTCCAAGTCCCACGTCCTATGTTCCAAGTCCCACGTCCTATGTTCCAAGTCCCACGTCCTATGTTCCAAGTCCCACGTCCTATGTTCCAAGTCCCACGTCCTATGTTCCAAGTCCCACGTCCTATGTTCCAAGTCCCACGTCCTATGTTCCAAGTCCCACGTCCTATGTTCCAAGTCCCACGTCCTATGTTCCAAGTCCCACGTCCTATGTTTCACGTCCTAAGTCCTACGTCCAGTCTTCTATTTACAAACCTCCCCAAATAAATTTATGCCCAATTAACATAAAAATCATAACAGCAAAGAACTTTAGACCCAAGAATTAAAAATTAACCTAACAAACTTCAAAGAGACATTCAAAAACTTACGCAAGACCAAAGAAACCAAGACCGGAATGACATCATCTTGACCTTAACACCTAGAGATAATTCTCTCTTAAATATTAATAAATATTTTCTCTCAAATTCCAACCTGTTCCTCCCCTTTTTTCCCATACTGGGATGGTTTTTACTGATATTGACAAAGCCAATCTCTTTCGTTCCACTTTGGAACAAACTTTCACCCTAAACTCCACCTTGTCTCACCGCACAATCAGGAGTTGGAGCGGCCTTCGGCCGCTGGATCTCCATTAAAAAGCGTATCCATGAAAGCGAACACTTTTTGATTCACACATCAGTTCTCTAATTAGGTTTAGGATAGGATAAAACTAGTTTGAGTTGAAAATAAAAGCATAATTTGGTACAACTTAATGAGACGTTCAAGACAAAAACAATAACTCTTTTATTTTGGGAGGAAACACGGCTTGACTGTTTGCTCCTCAACTGTGTTTTACATTTAAACTTTTGGGTCATTTAACCATGGAGACTTTACATCTGGAGAGGACGTGATCACCAGAATCGTGATCTGGTCATTTCCAGATAATTTCCATCGAGAACTTTTTTTGCTACTGATAGATAGCTTTCTCATAAATTATAAAAGAAATTCCAAATTAAATAATTATTGTTAATTCATAAACAAACCAAACTCATTTTTCTAACTAAACTAAAACTTTTCATCGCATTTGAAATCAGAACTTAAAAATACAAGTTTGAAAAAGGAAATAAATACTACACAAGTGAATAATGAATGTAAATGACTTTATTGAATAAATTCTTATGTATTGCAATAAAATATGCACACATTTATCATTTTTTGTTTTAAAGATGAACAAGATGTATAACAGATTTTTGGAACTCATCTAATATACATTAGTTGCAAATACGAATCCCAGACTCATTCGCAATCAATGCCATCTAGAGTGAAGGAGAAAATAAAGTTCATTTTTATCCGATTTAAATATAGTTTATAGTTTGTTTAGTACTCTTTCGTCTATTCCTTATTCGTCTCCTTGTCAAAAATTGTGCTGTTTCATCCCTTTAAGGTTAAATGCAATTTTGGTTATTCCCGTTTGATTTGGTTTGGTTTGATCCCCTGGGTGTTGAGTTTACCATTACTGGCATAAAACAGCTAAAAAGGTGAAATATTTTTAGTTACGCTACAGTTTTTTCTTGGATATCCTACTGAAATTATTAATAAAATAAATAACTTTTAAAAAGTTTCATTTTTAAAATATTATTATGTCAAGGTGTTACCTGTCAGTTACTTTATAAGCTGTTAATTAATAAAAATAATTTAATTCCCATTTAATTTGGTGATATTCTTAAGTTTACTTTGTCTTGATTCACTATAATGTGTTCAATTTATGAATAAACGTTTGAACGTATGAAAATGAATATTATTAATTATTGAAAAAATGTTTGATGAATTTTATTTCTTTGTACTTTAATCATTCGGTAAAAACATCAGTTATTTAATTTATTGTAGACATAGATTTAATCAATAAAAAATTATTTTAATTTGCACCCTTTTCAATCAAAATTGAAAGGGAAAAAAAACTTTTGCATAACACCTTAATTTCCCATGATATCTTACTAAAATTCAATCTTAGCCATCAGTTTTTCCTTTTATACTTTTTACTGATTAATGAATGCCTTGAAATGCAAAACTGGGTACCTAAATACAATTTACTATATTAATTTACTATATATTCCTACCGGAAAGATTTGAACATTTTACTTCCCTTAGACCTCGTCTATAAAAGAATTTTTACAACTCCTTGTAAAACGAAAAACGTGGGGATCACGCATAATGTATCTGTACACGATAAAAAAATAGCATGAGGAGTGCTGAGAGAAGCAAATACCTAATGCTTGATATCCACGTTTTTCATCTTTTTCTAATTCTTTCGTCGTTCTTTTTGCCTAATTATTTTATACTATTTAGTATTTTTAAAAATATTTTTTTTTATTTCATAAATTAGTATAGATATAGATAGATATATTTGGTATATTAGTATTATCTGATACAATGGACTTGTTGCAATTATCTTTAATACTATGATGTCCGCGACCACTGGTCACTTGGAAACTACACATTCTGGCAAATGAGTGCAGGTAAACAACGAGTGAACAAACGAGATGTTAAGATTGATATTTTAAAAAAAGGATATCGGTTCAATAATGCGATGTCAGGATAATTTTTGTTTGGATTTTGCACGTGGAATTTAGCCGTAATAGGTTTAACAAATTTGTTCGGTGTACGAATACTTTCTGAAGTATACGTTTAACGAAATAATCATATTATTGAATTGACGTTCTTCATTTCACTCAAAACTCAGACACCTCGGTGGGAACTACTTTGTTCGTAGTGACGTCATAGGGTCAACTAATGTTTCTGTCTAGTATAGACTTTGGTTTCGGGGGGAGGTAGACTCAACATTTTTCCTGAGGCATTTCCTTACGATTATTTTATTTATACCTTAAGTTTTAGACGACTTGCACATAGGATTTTAATTTTGGTTTACAAAGTAAAATTTGGGGAATTGAGGGTCCTCTACCCCAAAAATTGTTGAAATTAAATTTTCCCTTCAATTTAATGTTTTAGCTCATTTGAGATCCTTTAGACACTCACAGAGCACGGCTCTTCAGCTTGTTTAGGGTTTTTTTTTGTAAACAACGGCAAGTACATGGATTTGTTGCTTTTTCTTAATGTATGATTATTTCGTTGACTTATTTGAGGTGTCATAAATATTAACCGTTCCTGTGGCGTTTCTAAGATTTTACCAAAATCACTAATACCAAGAATTTTTTTCCGAATGATAATATTGGAATTTCAACTTAAAAATTAACACACATGTTTATTAAGATATGTTGAGATGCAATAAAATTTATATTTTGAAAAATTACAAAAAATTCCTCATTTAATTATTTTATTATACAGGGTGTTTCAGATATATGTTTCATAACTTCTAGGGGAGGTAGGGTACATCAAGACGAACAAGAATCGGTATAGAAAGGGGGGTCGCAAGTGGGGTCTAAGGGGTGAAAATCACGGGTGAAAATTAGCAATAAACCTCGCATATCTGGGCAAAAAGCGATACAATTGTTCGATTCCGGTATTTTTTACATTCAACCAATTCAAATGGTTCCTGTAAAAATCAGATGCTAGTGTTTATTCCAATCAAAAACAGACCAATAAATTAAATAGGTATGCGTTGTAAGTTGATAGACTGCAATAGAAAGTGTCACGACAAAAACATCTTAATACTAGAGTTTTGTTGGTTGTTTGGAGTTATATGGCACAAAGACCTAAAGTCTGATCAAGGGACAATTGTAACTTTAATCTACCAACAACGCATGTCTCATTCAATTATGGGTCTGTTTTTGACTAGAATAAACACATCTCGTTTTTACATGAAAAATTTGAATGTAGAAAATACTGGAATCGAACAATTGTATCGCTTTCTGCCCAGATATGCCAGGTTTTTTGCTAAATTTCACCCGTGATTTTCCCCCTTAGACCCCACTTGCGACCCTTCTTTCTATACCGATTCTTGTTCGTCTTGATGTACCCTACCTCCCCTAGAAGTTATGAAACATTTATCTGAAACACCCTGTATATTTTCTTAATTTAAAAAATTCTGCACACTTTTTTTTGAAAGTAAATTAGTCATGATGCCTACCATTTTGAACAAGATAAAAATACGAAGAGAATGAACCAAATTCTTAATATAGTTGTTTATGAGTTATGGCTATTTTAAGAATTCAGGAAAAATACCTTTATGTAAATTTTAAAACCTTAAAAATTTATGTCTAAAATATACGGACACAAATTATCAAACTATACTACACACTGTAACGATAGTAGATCCTGGAGGAATAAAAATAGTTGTTCCCAGCGGGGTGCCTGAATTTTGATTAAAATTAAGAACGTCAATTTAAAAATATGATTATACTAAACAGCAACTTAAGTTGACCATATGACGTCACTAACAAACAAAGAAGTTCCCATCGCGGTGTCTGAATTTGGAGTGAAATGAAGAATGTCAATTTAAAAATATGATTATTTTGTTAAACTCTTGTATAGATAGTGCTTTTCAATCACGATTTGCGTACCGAAACTCCTCCAAGCAACCCAACAGGCTTTGTGATTACAGATTTCTCCTTCCGCATTTGTGACGTACTGGGTTCAAGAAACGTTGCTGTCGAGCACATATTACTGACAATGAAGGTACACAATCATGAAAACCGCGAATTTCAAACAATCTATCAGCAAATCAAACTGTCAATTATATCTCTGATATGATCTCTCTTTAAAGATATCTGGCTCAAAATACAGATAAATTGAAACCTCGATAACCTTGACTCAAAGGTGTAAACCTCGCGTTTCAATAATTCCTAGAAAACATGCTATTTTGCACTCTATTAGTTTCAAGATTACTCACATGTTTTGGGATGTAACAAAGAGCATCCGCAGTAGGGGGCGAGGGATTCATCGTGCAATTTCTCTGGCATAGTCACCTAGTGATCTGTCACTACGTTGATGATGCCAAACGGAGGTTCATAAACGCCGTCATCCACCTTTCTGCCCAGTTCCACGTAACGTTCCTATAGTCAACAGGTAACTCCTGAAACATCATAAAAGTTAAGTACTGTAGGTCTCCCTCAAAAGTTAAAAATAAAGTTTTTTTAAAAAAATGTTCCTAATTATCAGCGTTAGAGATTGGGAGAAAAAAACACTGGTCCTGCGGATGCTTTGCCAATCTTACTGGTCCGCAACAAAAACCACTGATCCGACAAATTAAAAAGGACCGGTTTAAATATTATTATAAAGTAACTATTGCACTGAATGTGAGTACCAAATAGTAATGTTAAAAATCAATACATATTAATAATAGTTTTTTCTTTTTCGCCGGGGGCTCCCCTATCCCATATCGCCACATTTTGGGTTCTCTCAAAAATATGTACTTGCTTCACCAAATGCAATTATCAAACGCACTTAAAATACCGCTATCACTGAACAACTCGTCTAAATATTTTTACACGTGTTCGAGAAATCACTGTCAGGCGGACCAGTGATTTTCCGATTCCACTGGTCCGAGCCATTTTTTAGTTGTTCCGGACCATCAATCCGCCCCAATTTCGAACGCTGCTAATTATTGGAGGTCGAGTCCCCCCCTGTCCCCCTTGGAAACGACGCGCGTAGTTGCAGCTACCGGTTTAAATATATTACGTAAATTATCCATCTAATGGTGTATCTGGGCACTATCAAGGTCTTTTTATGGATGTCATTGTTTGTCCTATCAGATGAACCAGCATCTTCTGAAAATGTCACTTCCGTGGACTCGCCTGAATTACAGTTGCGTTTCAATATAAAAACAGCTCCATTTTTTGCCTCTCTTAACTAAATTCTGCAATTAAAATAATACCTTAAAAATTAAAACTACAACTGGCTGAAAACAAAAAGAGAAACAAATACTATTTTCGATATTACTAAAACTTCCGGCCAACCCATTGAATGATAAGAGGAAGGAGCTTTTTAAAGTTAAAAAATGACTTGACTGGGCAAGATTCGGTTTTAAATGGTGTTAAACTGTGGGAATTTATGAAAGTAAAAAGAAATCGCTGCAGGTTAGAAATGAGATTTTCAAAAGTTGTCTTTTTTTGGGGGCCGTTGAAATATTACGCATAAGGGGGAGGGGGTTTGCTCCTTGCTTGGCCACTTTACCCACACAGAATCTTAGATTTTCCAATTGTAGCCACTGCAATGGCTTCTAATAGAATCAGATAATTTTTAAATTGAATAAAATTTTCTTAATAAACTGTTGATTATGCTTTAATATGTGTGGTATGAATTTGGCTTCATTCTGATTTCGGGAACCAAGGTTTCTAAAACTGGAATTACATGCAAAATTCGTCTTAAATCAGCTACAGCAAAGGCTATGGACCAAGTCAACTATTCTAAGTCAAATGGAACTAACTTTGAGGTAACTTTGAAGCTAGATAGAAAGATTTTTTCTAGAACTAAATGACTTCACTTACACAATTTCATGAAGCAAAGATATCCTTATCCATCAGCAGTAGGGAGAGAGTGATCCACCACTCTGACATCGTCGCCTTGTGATTTGTCACTTCTTCCCAGTTCCACGCATCTTTGAACCAATGAAAGTGAAAATTCTTTACTCGGCAGGTAACTCCTGAAATATCATGAAAGTTAGGCACCGTAAAACCGAAAATCATTTAGTTTTTCACAATTCTATGATACTTTAAAGTTAATGAAGTTTTTGTTGGTATTTTAAGTTATCAAACAATGCGTTTGGCGCTCACAAACTAAATTATTTCCTTAGAAAAATTATTATTAATTATTAAATTATTTCCTTAGCCAAGTAGGAATCGTAGCCCTACTCTAATGGCAATTAGGTAAAATCCCAGAAGTGGGTTTGGGGTTGGCGCCTCTAGGCGACATCTTTTGTCGCCAACTTTAGACAGTTTTGTGCTATCCTAAGTACCAATGGAGCCACATTTAAACTATAAATAAAATCTAATCGATGTTTGCAAACTCAAATGCACTAAATTAAAAACGATTGCAAAAAACACACAATTATAAAAAGCCATCACATTTTTGAATGATGGGGAATACAATAATTAACCCGTAATCGATAAATCCCAAAAACATCGGTGTAAACATAGTAAATTTATTTTTGATTAGATATATGTAATTTCTTGTAATCAAATACAGGGTCTTGTAAAAGATACGACATCCTAGTTGTGGGGTATAAACAAATACTACGCGATTCACGATAAACAAAACACTTCTTTCAAGACTAATAATTATTCTATCATACTAATAATTATTTAAAGGTGAGTTAATTAAACTCTAAATATTAATAACATGAAAATTTTGAGAATTAACCCAATACTAACTGGAATAAACATCCACAAACATCTCCGCGGTCAAACATCGAAATAATTTGGTAACAAACAAAATTATGACATTCATTTGAAATTACAAGAAATAACAGCTAGAATAAACAAACTTGCCTCATTATAAGTAGAAAATAACGATTAAAAAGTTATTTAACGGGATCCTAATAAAATTACGACGCAACTATATACCCATTGCATCTTATACTTGCGGCCGGGAAGTTAATGACTACACTTGACAACAACGTTTCTTGAACCCAGTACGTCACAAATGCGGAAGGAGAAAACGGTAAACACAAAGCTTGGGTTGTTAGGAGTTTCGGTACGCAAATCGTGATTGAAAAGCACTATAAATACATGGTTTTAACAAAATAATCATATTTTTAAATTGACGTTCTTTATTTCACTCAAAAATCAGATACTGCGATGGGAACTACTTTGTTTATTAGTGACGTCGTAGTGTCAACTTAAGTTGCTGTCTAGTATAGTGCGCAGTTTTTGCTCCAAAGATATTTCGAATAAGTTTCTGTTAAGGGATCATAGACTGGTTTACACACGGAAAACAACTTTACATAAATATAAAAATTAATCACACGCACGATCCAGTTTAGATACTGTTGCTTTTTCATACTTTAAAATATATTTTCTGTTTATTAGGGGCTACTTTATTTTAATGTGTGGAAATGGAAAACAATTATTAATTGGGAGTTTTAACCACACGTGTTTCCGAGACAAATTTTCAGTATCATTACTTTCCTTAATAATTACCTTAACTAAATCATTGTAATTGAACATTTTAGTAAATAAATACATAATAAAGATTTATAAATAGCCCCTAGCAAAATAAAAGTGATACTAGAAAGCAAAACCTGAATTTGGTGTCCCTAAATAACAATAAGATTTACAAGTTAATAATCAGTAAAAAACAGAAAAATCAATACCTTAACTCCAAAGGGGTAGGAAGATTTTGTTTAACTTTCCAAGGATGTACTGAAAGTTACTTAAATAAATTCAAATTAGTATTTTAGTAATCATGTTCCGAACATCACAAAAATTGATGTAGATAAATGGCTTAAGTTGAAAAGCGACAATTTGTTTCAGTTGGTCACTAAAGACAGTTTTAGCCATAACTTGGATAAAATAATTTGGGTTTTTAAATGCGTAATGTTTTGTTGTAAGCTGAAAAGTTTATAGATTTAATAAATAATTTTTCAAGGAATATTTTTTTAGAAGAGCAGTAATATCAAACAAAGTGCATATCAATAAATACTCTACTTTATAAAGATACAACTAGACAGATATTTGGCATGGATACATAAAATCCCCCCCAAAACTCGATAAATTTGTTTAGCCTTGATTTTTCGTCGGCTAATGAAGAAAGTAATAAAAAATATTTCGTTCAAGATAAAAAAAAACAGGAGTAGAAGGTATCAGTTAGCAAATTAATATGTAAAAACATAAAATTATTTATAACAATTTTTGCTCTCAAAAACTACTTTTAATTTGGAGAAGATCCCCCTAGAATCGAAAGATATCAAAATTTAAGCGATAAGTAGAAAGAACTAACTACCCAAGTACTCAGCTGTCCAAAATGACCACTTTTGATAGTTACAGGTAAACTTGTTATATCTCCAGAACGCATTTTGCAAACTAACCCAAATTTGGATGTAATTAATAGCAGCATGAGTGAGGAAAAGTTATAAAATCAGAAATGTATAACTCAAATACCTTAAAAAGGAAATTAGTTTTAAATAGACAAAACAGTCAAAATGATCACCCCGGAGCTTGTGTTCAATACTATAAAATATTGGCGCTTTATTAATTTTTTACAGTTTGTAATCCAACTCAACAAAGAATACTACGCCTTTAGCACAATAAACTCCAAGTTGCATGAATATAGTTATTGGCACAAATAACACAATAACACAATTGGCACAAAAATTAAATTTTTAAAGATTAAAAAAATACTGAATTTTACCTTCTTCTGGAGCTCTATAGCCCTTGATGGGCCTTGGCCTGCTGCACCAATCTACTCCAGGCAACTCTACCTATTGAATAAAAAATAAGGTTAAGAAACCACCCATATTATCTCACCAAAACGTCCTAATGCAAAGAGAAATGTGATCGTAGTTAAAGTATTCACCTCAATCGTAAACCTTTCTATTGAGAAACCGGTAGCAAAGGTGTAAAACAAAACTTTTTTCTATTTACATCCAACTATTTAATATGCCGCAAGACCTTAAAATATTGTTCTAGACCTAGAATCACTAAATATATTCCTCTAAATCTTTAGCCTTTCGTCTATACTTTCTTAAATAGATATTGATAAATGTATAACCCAGCTATATTTAAATATTTTCATCAGAAGTTACTTATTGAGGTTTTAATAATTCGAATCAACTCTTAACCTTTCTACACACATACCCCCAATTTCGAGCCTTTATAAAATATGAGTTATACTTTAGCAAAAATGTATTTAACTTATAAAAAAAGGTTCGGTTAAAATTAACTGTGGATTTAAATATACTGAAATTATCTTTAAACTTAAAATTTTGAAATCCTTTTTAATCGAACTATTTATGTACTCTTTTTCCTATTCATGAATTCATAGATGCCAACCGTTCCGATTTTCCCGGGTTCTTTTTTCTCAGATTTCAAAGCTCTTATTGTTACAAAACAATCGTTTATTGAAGTGTTCAAAATTTTAGCTTTTTTACTGGTTTTCCTTTTTGAATTGTGAACAATTTAATAAAATTCGTTACTTATATACGCACTATCCCGTCACGTTTAGCGACCGTCAAGTTCAACAGCACGGTCGATGGAATAATATGTAAGAACCAAATTCGGAACAAATACGGACAAATCGAAACGGATGGCACCCATTTAGAATAGCTAACCGAATTCTTTGTTTGGGAAAATAAGTACCTAAGCATTAACAAAAAAACTTGCTTTTATGTAGAATAGTACGAGCCATGAAAAAGATTTATATCTATTCAATCAGGAATACCTAAAAATACAAATACAATCTAATAATAAATAAAAATAATCTTACTATTTTCACACTGCATCAATATTGCAGATGATGCTCCCGCAGTATGCTAATACTGCTTCAATGATGCAGACTAATTTCATAGGATCTTGAATCCACATCAGAACAAAGGGAGCTTGCTGTTAATTCGTCACCTATATTACAGTTGATTCAGTCATGATGCTTCAATGTTGCAGACCAAGGTTTGGTTGCAGACGACCTGTGTATACATTTATATCAAATGAAAGGTCATGTGACCTGAAGCTATTGCCATTAAAAAATACGAAAAAAATACTTGAAATCAGACATTCGAACCTTTTATAGGGTTTTCTTGTAATCGAACTCAATAACATCCATAATTTCACTAAAGTTAGTGGGAGACATTCGATTGGATTGGATTGTGGATACATTTCTTGCTACAATTTTATAAGCTTCATATTGATCTTCTTTATTGTTACATTATCCTTTTTATTATATTTATTTGATTGTAAAAAAAAAATGGAATAAAATATTTCATAATTAAAATTGCTGAGGAAGTGATATAGTTTCAATTGGTTTCAATCATCAAATCAAATTCTGCCCAGGCCTAGTGGCCTATCAGGCGGTGCCCATCTCCGTTTCATTAGTCTTCGGGCCTGGGGTGCTAATTACTTAGCTTGTGTCCAGGCCGAGTGGCTATCCCGACGCTGGACCCTCAGTTGATTCCCCAAGAGAGCTTGGCGCTCATTTTATCTATTCCGGAAGGATGAAGGGCTGAGTTGACCAATGTCAAGCTACCCAAGCAGAATCCGCAAGGCATCGAACCTGTGGGTCGGTAATGCTCGTAGCCAGGCAAATGACTTTAAAATTAAAATATTTTTTTTCTGTCGTGGAAGTTTTTCTATCTTGTATCTTGGTGCTAATAATTTAGTCCTATATATATATATATATATAGACGTCAAAATTTTGAGGGGGACTATGGGTTCTCCCCCTGAAATGTTTTTGAAATTTTCCCCTTTTAAACTAGTGTTTTATCTTGTTTTGAAACTCTTTGGGGAATACTCAAAGGTAACGATTGGGGTTCCCGAAACGAAGTTTACGTTGATGGCAGTTAAAAGGATTATCAGAGATCTTCGCGGATCCCTTAGAAAGGCCCTGGGACCCCCGGGGGTCCGCGGACCACAGTTTAGATACGCTGGTTTAGAGCACTGGTTCCCAAAGAGGTCCATACGGAACACCAAGTGTCCACGGTGACTTCCAGAAGGTCCATGTGCATTAAAATGAAAATTGGGGGGGGGGGTCCATAACAACTTCTTGGGGTTCCACAGCGACTTTCAGAAGTCTACGGAACATAACTTCCTTAAAAAAATTTAAGAAATTTCAAAATTATTTTTTGTCGATCACGACATTTTAGTTTTCATTTGTTTCACTTTATTATTGAATATGGTTTGGCAAAAAATTATTGAATATGGGGATGGGGATGGCAAGCCTTTTCAATGTAGAAAAAATCGTTAATGAAAAAAAAATCGATATGGTGGGGAAAATATATTTTAAGAAGAAAAGGGCACCTAGACGTGCATTGCCTAGGGGCCCCAACATGGCTAATTAATCAGGCCCTGAACCTAGCTAAGGTCCTGTTGCGGTCCCGTGGGGATTTTAAGTAAAATAGGGAGAGCAAGGCATGAAATTAGTTGAGAAAAGAGAAATACTAATGATTTGAATTTTCTGCCTTTGTCAAAGTTAGTGACAGAAAAAAAAATATAATACTTAAACTACAGATGCGGTGGTTTGAGCGGCGTCGCGATGTGCATGCAAAACTTTTGTTCTTCAGAGACGATCTGTATTGTAGTTGTGGTGCTGCCATCTATTTGTCATTACAATATATTCTCGATATGATGAAGTCGAAAGGACGGGTGAAAAAATTTTGAGATAAAGCGTTTCCAAAATAACAAATAAATAAAAAAATAATACATGTTTATAATGGGTACAGCTTTAGAAAGAGTCCTCCAGCCGCCATGTTTACCCGCAGCTCAAATTATGACTGACAACCATAGAGATATTATTATTATTAATTAGGTCCTAAAATAATATTAATTGGTAAAGCTGTTCCTTTTCCTAATAATGCTATGATAGAGGACTCTTATTTTATTTTTTACGTATATTTTTGGAAGACAAAAAAATAAATTTAACAAAATTAATTGAGACAAAAATTAATTTAAAAATTAAACTTATATTTAAATTTTCTTGCTTTTTAAAATTCAGTTCAATCCACTCATGGTTCAGGTCTGAATTAATTCTTTAGAGCAAAGGAAGTTCTCTGTAAAAACAATCCCGTAAAATTTACGGTTTTAAACTGGCAGCTGGGTTATTGGTTGTGGAAAACAGTAAAAATTACAAACTAAATCCGTAAAAACAACAGTGGTTTACCTTGTAATCCAAAAAATCGTCGATCCGTAAAAATCCATCGATCGTTTTTTACGGATTTGCCCTGGAATTTTTACGGTTTTGCACAACCGACCCGGCTGCCAGTTTAAAACCGTAAATTTTACTGGAATTTTTTATAGTGTACATATAATTTATAAAGTTCTAAACGTTTGGAACTATGCATTAAAAAGTTTAATCTAATGATCAATTCAAAATTAACTACTTTTGCTTTTTTCAGTATTCAAAGCACAAGATACTTACCATCAAATCTTCCTTTTGTAAACTTGAAACAACATTTCGTTTCACAATCTTTATTCAAAAATCTTCTCTCACACAATCATGCAAGAGGATTGCACACAGCTTTGTCTTTTTCTTAGTTCAGGTAAATTTTTCTTTCAATTTTCTTATAAAAAGATAATTTTACAAATAAATTTGAAATTTTTCAAAAAATATTTATTATGAATTTTCCTAATAGTTTAAAAGTTGCTAAAAAGGGAAAGGAAAGTTGAAAGTTGAGGTAAAAAATCGTTGCACAGATTGGGAAATCTCCAAATACGGGCCAGTAGAGAGCAATAGTCATAGAGCAAATGCAGGCCCATTGATAGATTTTTGCCGAATGAAATTTTTAGATAAATTAAATCTTACTCATTCGACTCACACATAACAAGTTATATAGTAGCTATATATGTATCTAGAAAATTAAAATATATTATTTGAATCTGTTTACGCATTAAATTTTAGAATTTTGAGCATAATAACTCGAAATGAAGATAATTTCATTAAGAAATTTCTCTTCTAGAATTTTTAAATTTTTTTTTTACTTATAATAATGTTTTAATTCATTTTTGGATACCTGGCACTTTTAAATGACATTACAGTTGACCACCTCCTTGATACGCCGTGTAAATTTCTAGGAGAAAAATCGGTATATATGTGATAAATCCGGGCATTATTAATAATGCCCGGGCAATGTGATAAATTCAGTGGAATTTATGAATGAAATTTATCACTTTGCCCGCCTCCACTTCGGGAATTATTCATAATGCCCGATTAATCACTTTGCCCATAACATATATACTAAGTAGTCCAGAAACATGAAATTTTCCTTTGAGGATGAAGGAATATTTTCCGAAAAATCTCTTGCTTCTTCCAATGTGATTCGTGCGGATATTTTAATATTCTCATTTGTTAAATAAAAAATAAAGAAACACTTTTCCATGACTATTTAACAATAACAATAATTAAAATAATTTGAATTTTTTTAGTTTTTATTCCGTTTAACTAATTCTTATTAAAAGTTTCATAACTGAAGTTGGTCATAAACTTAAAAAATTAAATGAAAATATTCTAATTAATACTGATTGATGCTAGAGTTTTAAGTAATGAAGGATAAAAGATCTCCCTTTTCACACTATGATAACAATAAACTGTATTATGACACCCCCATGTAGCATAGAAAATTTATAGCTCCATGAAGATAACTCATATGGATCTATAAATAACTCCACTAAATTATTCTTCCTTAGACTTGGCACTTTGCAGACAAAATATCTCTCAAGTTTCTTGAAAGTGACAGTAATGGTCACATTTTATCATAGTTGATTAGGCAATCTGTCACCCAAAATTGACGGTTGTCAGTTATCATACTGTTGTACTTTTCAAAGAAAAATCCTAAAACTAAGCCATTTTTTTCATGGTTTTGTCGACATGAAGGATTGGATTATTATGGTGGAAACGTTTCTATATTTAGCATTAAAAATATTGTAAAAAACTATTCTTTAGCTCAGAATTTTTGAAAATTTTCACATTACGTATTTAATAATGATTGATGTATGATCGATGATTGATGCGGGTTCCTTTTTAAAATAATTTCCTTCAAAAACACCATTCCATTTGCTTATTTCTGGTCATTGCCAGATTTAGGGGGGTTTTCTCTTGAAAATTCTGAAACTTACAAGAAACTATCTTCAGGTTTAACCAAATAGATCTCAAAATTAGTTAAAACACTACTTTTGAGGGTCAAATTTCTCAAACTTTTCTGGGGAAGAACTCCCAACCCCCCTCTAAGATTTTGATAATTTTTTATATTTTACCTTGAAAAATCCTTTGGATGTTCCCCAAAAAGTTCCAGAATGTGACAAAACACTAACACTAGTTTAAAGGGGTAAATTTCAAATATCTTTACTTAGGAGGACCCCTAGACCCCCTGAAAAATTTGACGCCTATTTATATTTTACTTTTCTTGAAAATTCTCTGGTGCACAAAGAGCTTCTCCCTTGGGATGTAAACCAAAGTGTCTCAAAATGAGCTGAAACACTACTTTTTTTAGAGGCAAATTTTCAAAACCAGACCACCCCCGAAACAAAAGTCTGGTTACGGCCCTGTTTCTGGTTATGATAAATAAAAGTTTCTGTTAAAAACAATTGATATTCCTAAGATTTTGCGGTAGCAATCAAAGGAAAAACGTATGCAGCTTTTTCACATTTAAAAGCATTTAAATATGTATTCCTTTAAATTAATGAATGTGTACTGTAAAACGAGGTAATTTTGGAACAAATATATTGTGTGTGTGTTTTTTTTTTTCAAATTAAAAGCAGATAAAAATTGTTAACGAAAATATATTTGGCAGGTTATGGTTTATATTATTTTTAACACATGTTCAACTGCAATATAAACCGCTATGCAGAGGGGGGTTCAAATTTTAAGTTTTGAAATTTTGTCCAGATCTCTAAAAAATAAAAATTAATTCGTTGAGTGTTGAGTTAGCTTTAGTCAATTCTATTATAGGATGTCTCAAAAGGTTGGTGACAAACTTAACATGCAGGTATGCCATGATTAACTAGATTTTCATAGGAACTCTTGTCCGCAAATGTAAACTGTGTATTTCCAGCGATGGGTTTACATTTAAAAGGCGCTACTTATTAAAAACTGTTGAGTTTTTGTTAATTTTTAACCGTTTTAATTTTTAATTTATAATTACTTAAACCTTTGACTCTTTGAATTAATTTAGTTGGAATCGGAATCTTTAATCGAGAGGTACTTTTAATGGAATAAAAAAGTTAAAACAACTATCAACAACATTAATTATAATTTTAAGATAAACTTTTTCAGCTCAAAATCCAAAATAAATTTACACCGAAAGTTTGTGATAGTTTACTAAATCACCTTAAGACTTTTGTTCTGTAAATGAATTATGATGAAGAATATTTTGATACTTCCATTTATAATATTCTCTATAATCTATTTCACTAAAAATTACATTAAATTAGATACTTTGTCCATTTTACTTCATTTTATTGTTGGATTTATTACTTTTCAATAAATTTGTAATCGTTTTGATATATATGTCAGTCTGATAAAGTTTTTTTATCCCTACAAAATTACTTTTTGAATTATTAATGCCTTACGAAAAAAAAAAGTTCGGAATAATATGGGATTTTCTTTGAAAAAATTATCTTTTAACCATCACTATACTCCATATCTTTATCTACCCCTTTCATACTCTTCTATCGGGAACAATGGGTGTAACATTTCTGATTCACCCCTGTCGTTTCTATGGTAACTGGGAGAGGCGTCTTGAAGGACGTTTCGAATTTTAATCAATGTCGTCACCTTCTAAGCTCACCCAGCTAATGCTACTTTCTTTGAAATTGAGACGATCATTCCATGAATACATTAAGGTGAATTGGGCCAACACCTGCGTCCTTTCTTCGAGTAATTTATTATGCTTATCTGAAAAAAAAAGTTATGTAGAACTCGGAATTATGGAGTAAATTACAGTCATGAGCTTTTACCACATAACGTTAAACAATTTTTAGGGGTTTTACTTACCCACTTTCCCTTTTTTTCTCATATATATAATGTCACATTTCAGTGATCTCCCCTCCCTCACTGTAAAACTAAAATAAATCCCAAATTTAACAGAGTTCAAATCTTTATTTTCATTCATTGAGGATAAGTATCTCTTTTACTACTATACATATCAAAACAAGCAGTAGAATAATGTAACTTAAGCAGTAAAAAAACAGTAAGTGTGATGAAAAAATGTTTGAACTCCTTCTCACACGAGCAGGACCTCCTCCCCCTAAACGTGTGACGTAATATATCAATCTCTCCCAAATTCGATCCACAAAATTGAAGTAGCAATTTTTTGTCGGTTTGAATTATTAGAAAAAGGAAAATATGAAGCAATATTTTTCATTGTTTTTTTTCCAGTTATACAATGTATCTAATGCCCAATGGCGTAAAAGAAAATTTACTCCTTCCTAATTTTCTGTAGTTAATTATAAACTACTATAAGCTTACTAAGAAAAGAAATATAAAAAATTAATGGATAGATTCAGTGCAATAAAGTATTCTAAAAATAAGACACCAAAAGAATGAATGATACTTTGAAACAAGAGTATAATATAAGAATAGAAACTAATTGAATATAATTATAATTACGTGATTAAAATGACAGTAATTAATTACATGACAAGTTGAACCCTCTGTTGTGGTTACAAACAGTATAATCGCCGCAGTATAATTAAGTCTCCGCAGTATAATTCTGAAATATTATAATAAGAATCTAATGTTAGTCAAGTTAGTTAGTTAGAGCTCACTTTAATGTAGCTCTTGTGTGATAGAAAAATTTTTTTAATTACATAATGTGGTAATTTAATTTAGCGCTTGGAGCCTAAATTTTCAACTTAAGTTGAAAAATATTTTTATTATGTAAATTTACAGTTGAGTGTTCCAAGATTTTACATTATTTATAAAAAAAGATGCATGAAACTTACACTTTGGCGCAGTTTAAATACCTATACTTGCCCTACAGACCTAGGTCAAGGTCAATGCTTAATTTTATAGTTTTTATTTAAAAAATTTTAGGGATCCGAAATGAGATTTGTTTCTTTTAAAAAGTTCATTAAAAAATTAAATCATATTTAGATATGATTTTAAGCCATTACAATACTTTTTTTATTCTTATGGCCATTATTTTAATGATGTCATACACACACATTTAAAGATTAAATTATATGCAAGTTTAATGTTTATCGGGAACAGTAAAGGTGAATAAAGAAATATATTAGTTTTTCTCTGAATTTGGCGAAAATACGCTCTATGCGCTAACTGAAATCCCTCCCTTAAATAAATGAAAATATTTTTTCTATCTTAAATTAACTAAATTTAAGTAATTAGAAGCTTTTTAAAACATTAACTATAATAATAGAAATTTTGTCAATTTTCTCTACTTTTAGAGCCAATGCTTGGCTAAATTATTTTTAAAGACTTTTTTCATGAATCAGCATGGTAATACGCAGCTTTAGAAGCCATTTGGAATCTATATTAAAAAAAATATTTTTCCCCGTCATAGCCCATTTTAGTGATTTGCGCTCTTACAATGCGCGCTTTGAATTGAACATTTCACCCATTCTAGACCTATGAAAGGTTTCAAACATCTATATCTACCCTGTTATGGTTTTAAAATAGAGGTAAAATGGGGTAAATTATTTTAAGAAATAGTTTTTTTTTTTTTTTTAAATTGATGAAATTTTGAAATTTCAAAGTGAATGACCATTAAGGCATGGCAGCTTAAGCCTATAATTTTTAAAATTATAAGCTCAAGCTGAAAGTAAGTTTTAAAAAAATGTAATTTTCTTTTTCAGATCCTTTTTAATTATGCCAGGAGTATACATTAGAAAAAAAGATAGAGAAGCTGGTGGCCGGTACAGTAAAAATGCATTCCTGACAAATCAATATCAGCTGACAATACTGTGAATGCTTTTCCATCTACTTCCTCTCTATGCACATCATTTGAATCTATACTACTTGATTATTTAAAACCTAAGACAACAATTAAGAGAAAAAAGTGATAGGAATGGAAAGAATAAAGAAAAGTTCCAAAGTAAAAAAAAAGAAGTGAATATGTAAAAGAATCTGACAATAGGGATGATTTTGAAATGAAAAGAAACTCTGATGAAGAGATTTCTGTGGATGAGTTTAAAAGAAAATGAAGACCTAGAAGAAACAAATAGTTTACCCCAACCAAATACTTACCCCAACCAATCTTAATTTTTATAAAAAATATATAGGTACTCTTATCCATTAGGAAGTTAGTATAACTGTATAAATAGACTAAAAATGGTTTTGGAGATTCATTCTTAAAATAATACGCACATTTATTTAAATTTCGATTCAAATTAACGTCTGCACTTATTGGATTTAATGCATGGAAAAGAAGTTATCGATTTAATGCATAAAAATATTTTAAGAAAAGGTTACTTAACATTTAATACTTTACATGAAACTAAATTATATAGGCTGTGAAAAAGAAATATCAAGCTTTGAAATTATATAGGGTATCATTAAGCTGTAGAAGAAATTTAGAATATAAATACTAAAAGTTGTAAATATTATGAAGTAGTTAAAGAACTGAAATCAATACAAACAGTAAAACTTTTAATGCCTTTTAAACGTTTAAATAAAACGAATAAAAATCGATATTTTAAGAGGGTTTGGTACTCAATCCCTTTACGATCGACATTTTCATTATCTGCTTCTTGAAATTATGGAATTCAGAGATTGTAGTTAACGCAAAATCCTGTACAGCTCAAATATTGATGTATAGTTTTTTCAGCTTTTTACGAAATATGCTGCTTTTAATCGATTCTTCTCTGATCAAATCGATATAAATTTAATTATGTTAAATGCATTCAAACTCAGTATTTGTTGTTCCAGAAAGCGATTTTATATCCTTAGAAACTGAATAATCATTCTACCAAAAATAAAAGCAAAATGCATGTAATTTAGCAATTGAAAATTCTTACTTAAGTTGGGGATTACTTATAGAAACTTTCATAGAAATTTAAGAGGGGTTTTAAACAATTCAAAATAGCTCTTTTTCACTACTTTTCATCACCATCTTTCAGGGTCTCTAAAATCAAAACTTATGTAAAAGCACCATTTTGAAAAAATAATCAAATACTAAAAATATTTTCCTTCACATATGCATATTATTGCTTTATTTAAAAATTATTTACAAATTACAGACTATCAATTACAAATTGCACTTTGAACTATAACATTGCGTCAATACAACATCAAAAACACCAAACACAATAACAACACTAGGAATTTTGAAAGACTAATTTCTAGAGAAGTATTTTTCATCTATTTCCTTTATAAAAAGAAATATTGGTAGATTTTCGGTAACCTTTTTACTAAAACCTATTTGTTGAAGATGATAACTATTTAAAAACAGCCATTCTAATCATACTATTTTACTGAAAATATTCAAAAAATAATTAAACAGTCGGTATTTCTCCTGTTACTAGCATTCTACAACCTTTAATTGTAAACTCAATTTTTTTTTATTTGTTTGTTGTTTGACTAGAATTGTGAAATCGATTTTAAAGAAACATTTTGATGAGACTTGAAACTTTTAACTTTTTATAATCTGGATATCAATGCAATGTTAACTTAATTTATTGTTTGAATTGTCTTTCACTGAACTTTCTGAGAGGGTTAAAGGTTATTCCTCCGTTTCACAGCCATGAACTTTTCAGATTTCTCTTCAAAATTTCTCATGTACAATCTTTGTTACAATATATTGAGGACTAGTTCATATATTTTGGTAGTGATTTTTATTGCATGTGACCGCAGGAAATCAACTGACTCGGAAATTGGGGTAGTAGAAGACCTCACGGTGATATGTACTTGATAAACTATTTCTTTAATTTTACAAAGATTAGAGTTTTTATAAACAATAAAAAAAAACTCAACGATTCTGTATCAATTTGAAAAATATATCTCTAGAAAGATTCGATCTATTACACATTACCACTAGTTGGCACAAAGCAAAGCTTAGAATATTCACCACAATTTTTTACAACTGTAGTTGGGAAGACAGTTTTAAATAGAAAAGCTAACATGCAAAACCTCAAAATGTACATACATCGAAACACTTTATTTACAATCTCTCTCTATTTTACAGATTTACAAAAAGGTCATCCTTGAATCACGTCAAATAATTTCATAAATTTTTCGTTCTTTAATTTATTATTTAAACTCAAGTCACTGTTAATTTCGTTCTAAATGCTCTTTAGAACTATAGTACATTGCCGAATCTGTTAGCCAGATGTTAGCTAAAGCCATCTATACTTTTAATGATTTCCGCATTTCGGCTAGCCTGTATAGATCCAGTAAGCCGTGGATGAATATAGGCTATGACCACCTAATATTAAAAAAAAATGGATTTCCTTTATCCTAATACCTGACGTGTAATTCAGGGATGAAAGAATAAAACAGATATTTTTAAGGCAAGATTCTCTCTAAAGTAACGTAAATGTTTTTAAAATATCTTATTACTCTTCTCTCACGTTTTAGTTTATATTCTCTTTTAGTACATATAGCTGTTACAGATTAACTAAAACTAGCTTAAGAAACTGAAGATAATGCCTCAAAAATACCTCAAAAGGAAATCTTACATCAACCTGTTTTTTCAAACAAATATCATTTTCTGTGACACTGACATTTTAATAGATTTAATGTCTTCTTACAAAAAAATGTTAGAAGTGTATATTTTGAGTAATACTAAATAAACTATAATCAACATTAAATTAAAGATAGAAGTTTTCTACTCCAATAAATTTCTAGTAAACTGAATCTGTCACATAATTAAACAATTTTTAAAAATTAATGTCAGTTTAGGAATGAGTTCTTTTCCTTATAAAAAGGTAAACTATAGGTAAAGGATATAAAAATAATCAAATATCTAATAAATCATTGTGTTCTTGCCATTTTGTAACGCTATATCCTACTTAAACGGAATATTTCATCTTTTTTAGTTTGCGTAATTTTTTACAACATTTATCTGGTTTTTAAATATAAATTTTTTACAGTATTCAATTATTTTAACATTTAAGGCGCGAATTTGTATTTTTATTGCCATAATACATTTAAATCTTTTCTCTTATTAAACTGTATTAACACGAATGTTTTAAAAACTTCAGGAACTATTCCAAAACGTGTAAAAATTAAACAGCAGATTTCTTTAACTGGAGGTGCTGCTCTTTTTGTAATACCGGTTTCACAAAATAAACATGCATTTTTATCTAAAAACAATCTTCTCTTAGACAAACAGATACAAAACAAAAATAAAATACCCATTCTTCTGTACAGACTTTCTAAAATTCCCTAACAGCTATATAATTTAAGTAGTTTAACAAATATTCACAAATCAAATATCTATACAAGCTTGGTATATATTTGTTGGTTATAATAGGTTTATTAAATATTTTCCAAATTAAATAGCTTTGATATTTTATTTAAGCTATAGTTAAACCTACGCGAAAATATCAAGCTATCACAAATCATGAAGCTATTATATACCTAGTCTACAGTTCTAACCACATGGTTAATTGATTATTTTCAGATCAATTTTAAATGTCATCCCAACAGATGTTATGTAGAGCAGACTGTTATTGATAGCCTCGAGTCTTTCATTATGTCTTTGGTAACTTAGATACTTGAACCATTTATTGCATCATAAAGATTACACTTAACTGTTCTCTTGAAGAAGTCGTTATTATAATGAACTCCCATAAAAAGTTAACTAACATTAAAGTCAGTAATTTTTCACAATTAAAATAAAACACTTTCGGAAACACTTTGTTTTTAAATTGAAATAACATAAATTTGTTTTTAAATTATAAATTGTAAAAGCATGGTTTTCTAAAACGAGATATAAGTACAAGTTGAAAAATTCTCCTTACTTTGACACGTACTTTAATTGAGATTCGTAAAAAGTTATACAACAATGAAAGTAAGGAAATACATATTGTTATTTGAAAAATACACTTACCATTTAATAGGTAAGTCCAATAAATTAATCAGGACTTATTAACCTACTGAAATTCGTTAATCAATCCTGAATAAGTTCACTTTTAACTCAAAATAAATCTCCGCACAAAATATGATGATGGAACGATTAATATGACACCATTTCATGTTATATTTGCTGTATGGAAAAATGCGAGTGAATCACTAATAGATCACGTTATTAAGGTTTAATGTCAAAATATACATCACAGTGGTTCTTCGTTATGGATCATCAGACCTTCAATGAAGACATTTTCATTCCAACTCTGAATTTTTACATCAAACTATCATGATGTAATATGTTAAGAACACTTTTTCAAGACCAAACTTGTCCCTATGCACTACACCAACTCGTTAGTCCTTCATATTATCATAATAGTTTTTTATTTCCATGAATGGAGAAATTTTATCTTCTCATTGTATTCAACGTAATTCACACGTCAGAGAAACGTTTCTTGGGATGATGTCTATGTATAGCTAACGCACTTCTAGACACAGATGCATTGATAGAAACATCGAGAAAGGGAGGATAGATCTGGCGTAGGTTGAAGAAACGTCTTCGTGGCCTTAAAAGTTCATATCGTGCATTCAAACTCCTTCTCGATGTTGGCCATTAGTTGTTCTTCAGTCAAATCATAACTAGGAGTTTTCAAGTAGGGACCCTGGTTTGGAGCGGACCTGAAAAAGAATTTACAGTATTAGTTACTTTGTAGAAATAATTCTTTGCATTAAGACGTGGAAAAATATGATACGTAATTAATTATGCTGCTGATTTTATGAATATTTAAAACTCAAATGTGTACCCCCAATTCAATAATATTTCGACAAATGATTCACCAAAACAAATATCTGAACAACCCCACCTCTCAAACTAACTATAGAGGAAATGCCGAAAATTATAAACTAATTGCCTTACACCATTATACAGTTTTAATGTATTTTCAAACATAAACTAATCCCCATTCATATTTTAACGTAAAAGCAAATATCATAAAAAATTTCCAATCCTCACCACCTGCCATTTCCCAAACCTCAATACAATCCCCATTTATCTCAACATAAGCATTCATTAAGTCTGTTACGAAACATTCTTCTAGAAATCTATCAAACTCCTGATATTTTCTGCAAATTCTAGGGGGGAAATCAATAGAGGATCTGCCTCGCCCACCATCAACATTCTGGAAAACAAACCATTATTGATTCCAGAAAAGAACTTGCACTTCAACCAATCGATGTTACATACATTGGTTGATTACATTTTACGCTGTTATCAGAGAAAAAAAAAGTTACGGCTCCAATCAACGGGGTTCATCGCCTTCGGTGGGTTCTGTTCGAAAATAGAATAATCCACGGTCGTTGTCATGGATGTGTGTCCACCCCCGCTGAAACTAGATCAAGGCCATTGCTAAAAGAGGTTCCATTAGGTGGGGTCAAGAAATCCGATCACGGTGTTGGGAAAACAAGGTGGGGTGAATACGGATCAAAGCTTTTGGGCATCACAGGAAATGAAGCGATCCTCTTAATGGAGCTCATTGAGAGGTGAGTTGGTGGACGGAATGGGAAATGGAGTTGGTATGCTTGAAGCCTTTTAAGAGATTTTCTCTTCTTTCACAGAAGTTGTTAGATAAAGAGGCTTTACGGTAAGTAGACGAGGAGATCGCTAAACACGTTTGTTGCCTTTTGATTTGAAACATCTCTTTATAATGTCACGGAAGTAAGGCGCAACTAAAGTAAATTATTATCGATCATATTGAATCCATTAAGCTTATACATTGGTCCAAGGCGTAAAGCAAGAAAGTAAAAAAACAAACGTTTCAGAGTAAATGTTTCAAACAATTTACTCACTTATTAAAGACTAAATTTAATATTTATTACACTGCAAAAAAAATCTTGCCACTTTCCTTGGAAAAACTGGGCAGCTGGGTTGCCCATTTTCTCCAAGTAATGTTCCTGGAAAATAACAGGAAAGTTACGGTAAAATCAATCAGAAATACCAGTATACCACTATTTTACGGTAATGTTCCTGTTATTTTTCAGGAACATTACTTGGAAAAAATGGGCAACCCAGGTGCCCAGTTTTTCCTTGGAACGTTCCAGGATTTTTTTTACAGAGTATCACAAAGGTTAGTTTCTAAGTCGAAAAATCTTGACGTACTCTAAATAAATTCCTCTTTATTTCTGAAGAACAAAACTTATTTTTAGGTATGTCTCCCCAACTATATAATTATTTAGTCTGTATAGTGCATCCTTATGCCTTAGTTTCGGACGGAATAAATATCGTTTTTCCGACCGTCCAACATTAAAGAAACTTGTTTATGGGAATGTTGGGCATCACGAATCGTCAAAACCATATAACACATCGCAAGTATTTAGAGACTTTATGAGTGTTGATGGGTATATTGATGGCAAGCCATACTCAAGTGGATATTTATGAGCCATAGATGTTTGCTTTTTTGGTTGAGAAATAACCTAATATGCTACAAGAATCCACACAACCTATATTTTGGGGTCTTAGTTCTTTTGAGTTAAATAGCATTTTCCTTTCAAGTAATAATGCGATGTCAAAGAATTAGGGAGTTGTAACAATTTGTTCAGAGATGAAGAATATTAATATGAATCAAAGCAATAAACTTTATTCGATTTTTCCAAACAATATAATATAGAAACGGTTAAAAAACATAAGAATTCAACTTGATAGGTCCAAGTATAAGTAATGCCAAGTTTAACGAAGCTAATTTTCACTTTATTCCCAAACAAGAAAGTTGTAAGCATATTTGCATATAATTAATACAGTCGATTCCGCTTATTGTGATCATGCTTAATGTTATCAATCGGATAATGTTATCAAAATTGACCCGTCGCGATCACTCTTATTTAATTTAACGCAAAATGTGTCGTTTGATGTGATCAATATATCACTTAATGTTATCAAAATTTGATGAAATTCTTTAAAAACCTCCCTTTTTCCATTCGAACGCCAATTTTCACACATACCTAATCATACAAAATGAGTAATTAACTTATTAGTGTTATATATGCTCCACTCTCATATATTAATTCATAATACTTCAATTAAGACTACATACTTGTGATTTTAAAGTAATACCTCGAGTTACGCTGTTTGAAATATTTAGTACCTAATCATTGTTATCATTCTACTCTTGGACAAAAGTGATCACATTAAGCGAATTCGACTGTATTAGATTATTAGATATTATCTTTATTTCCCAAACACAATAAATCTGTGGAATAAGTTCTAGAGATTAAATGAGACACACAGATGTTGAACTTTAAATGTATGTAAAACTCTACTTGAAACATTTAAGAAAACATTTTTTTTTAAATAGAGTTAGTAAACAAACCCTTTACTTGTACCCTTTACGGTATACTTGTGTATATGATCTGATTATTTGATTTTGAAGCTCAATGAGAATTTTTAAACTTTCATATAATTCCTAAAACACTTCTAATTAAATAATATAATATTATATTGGTTTTATGCAAAATTTTAGGAACTCAAATTCTTGCTGAATTAAAAAAAATTGTGATTATTTCATACAGTATTACTATTTCCTTAGAAACTATCCTGCTGTATAATGCAGTAGTATAAAAATTTCACATTTTAAGGAAAACACCCCGTTTATTTTGGGGGTAAAGTTAAGGTACTTATAGACTATATGTGTATCCGAATAAAATAATAAGTTTTCATTTGTTTGTCTTTGGTTAATAAAATGGGTTCTATCATGGCCACCTAAACTAATAAGGCCGTAGAAGCTTGAAATCTGAGTGATGTCATGCCTTTTCTTTCGCGTCATCGACGCGTTTAAGACAACAGCGCAACTCCAGTCTGGAATCTTGATCGCCCCACCCTTTACAGCCTGATTGGTCTCCACAACTACGGTGAAAACGTCACTTGAATTAGCCACACCGACACACGTGCCGAATATTTCAGATAGGAGAAAGTTTGATCTGAATTCGGATTGATTTGACTTAGGATTGCTAAGAATTACTCTCCTAATGACAGAGGGGGTTAAAGAGCAGAATACTCCTGATCTGAAATTTGCACACAATACTTGGATTGGACACCTTAGATTGGATCTAAAACCAACAAAATCTTTCTGTTGATGATAACATAAAACTGATCGAAAAGAGGAAACATCAGTTAATATTTAACCCCCCCCCCTCCATTGTAATCGTAAATTTGAAGGCTTAAAATATGTCCGATCATGAATTTTAAACCAGGCCCGATTTTTACAATTTTATTCAAAATTTAATCATTAAACCAGATTTTAGTGATCACTGATCAAATATGATCATTAAAATTAACTCTGCATAAAACCATTTTCAGGTCTTAAGGGAAACCTCTTTTTCTTTCTGCAAAACAAAACTACACAACATAAAATTGTTTATAATAGAGCACGGAATCAACTTGAGGTTCGCGATCTGTAATTCACTTTCTCACTTCAGAAATATTCGACACGTGTGTCGGTGTGGCTAATTCAAGTGACGTTTTCACCGTAGTTGTGGAGACCAATCAGGCTGTAAAGGGTGGGGCGATCAAGATTCCAGACTGGAGTTGCGCTGTTGTCTTAAACGCGTCGATGACGCGAAAGAAAAGGCATGACATCACTCAGATTTCAAGCTTCTACGGCCTTATTAGTTTAGGTGGCCATGGTTCTATCCCGGTCAGTGGTATTATTCCGTCAACCGTCAGTTTCAGCAGCACAGTTAATGGGATTTGGCTATAGATTTTCATTTTCAGCGTCACGATTGACGGGATAATACGGAAGTACCGAAAAAGGAAATGCTACTTCTTGTTGTATTAGTTAACTGAGTTACCTGTGAAATTTATTTTAGTAACTATTAATATTAATTATTATTATTTCATTTTATGTAATTGTGATATTGTTACTTAATTAAATTTTCAAAATATAATTGTGAACTCCATTTGAACTACCCACGAGCCGCCACTGTATTTTCGGAATTTCTTTTCAAGATTTTATCATGAAACTCCAACCGGTTATTCAAGAGTATATTTTCTTCTAGATATGCACACATAATTTAGAAAATAAAAGAGTCTAACTTGATAATATTTGATATCTAATAGCGTACCTGGAGCGTAGTGGTCTTGAACTCCCTTCTGTTTCCCTAGTAGAACCAAAAATTTCAAAATAAAATTTCATCAAAATACTACGCAATTAAAGTAGTAGATAATATAAAATATCTAGAAATGATTCTCAAAGAATAAAATTATATAGTCCTTGAAAATTGGAGTTAACCCACAAGTTGTTAGATAGAAAAACTGATCAAAATTAAATGCATTAAATATTTATCTGAAAAAATGTTGTTTGCAGCAAATAAATGTATAAAAGAGTGAAATAAAACATCGCGTAAGTAATTACACAGATGGGAAACATTGTGTAATGCAGTGTAGACGTACTTAAGCATTAAACTAAACTACTGTAAAAGTGTTTTTTCCTTCATAAGATATTTGATGAGGTGAAAGCAACTTTTCAGTCTACTGAAGCGAGTTTACCACAAGTAATAAAGTAGTACTTCAATGAAATGTTAATTATTTAAACATTTTTGACAAATAAAAATGACCGCCTAAGTCAATTTTTCTCATTTTTCTATATGTACTCGTACTGTAGATTTTTGTTTTAAATTTAAATAACATATACACTGTTATACATAGCTCTTTAAAAAATATCATTTATTTCATTTCATAAAAAATTATTTACTTTACATAAATACTTCTGATTAATTAAAAAGAACCATAAAAAAAGAAAATTAAAATTTCTTTAAAATAACTAAAATGTTTAAACATCAAACTTTTATGAATTACTAAAAAATCCGAAAACATTTATAAGACTTAGAAAAGGTTTTCAGAAAGAGTTCAAGTATAAGGTTAATAACTGAAGGACCTATAATAAAATATTTTTAGATGATTCGATACTAAGATATTCATATTTATTTTATATTTCAGTTCTTAGTGGTCTCTCTCTAATTTTATAAATTGGAAAAAAAAGTAATTTTTTTTATTTTGTCAGAACAAAATTGTTAAAAAGCATTACTACTTAAGGAAACGTGATAAAGAACTAAAAAAAAGGGGGGGATTGAAGAACGTCTATCATTTATAGTATTAAGTCGACTAGTTGATATACAACTTAAGGTTCTTACCTCGTTCCAGGATGCTTGTACGCTTCTGGACTTATGAGACCCAACCTCCAGAGAAGATCGCTTTCTTGATGGTGAAGGATTCGACCTGAAATTAAAGAAATCAATCACTATGAGTTGAGAGTGAATATTTAATAAACAGTCCTATGACATTCAATATAAAGGTAGTTTTTAGTTACAAGTTTTCAATGGGTGAAACTTTAAACTCTAAAACTGTAGGTAGATAAGCAGTACACAATTAAAGACAAACTTAAAAACTTTCATTCTCAAATTCCTAAATTCTCAAAGCTTGGAGAATATGTTTATAAAATATTTTAATACATAAACATGTTTTTAAAATTTAATTAAAAGTAAAGGAATTGAAGTATTTTTATTGTATGTAAAGTTATCAATAGCTTCATTCCGTATTGAACGTATATTAGGTATCGTATAAAAACACATCAATATTGAATGGCTTAGATTAATTTGAATAGCTCAATAAATGTCAAAATTTACTGAATTTCGTAAAAGGGGAATTATTTCTTACCGTTATTTTGTATTGTTGCTCCCTGAAAATAAATAAAATATTATTGAAAAATCATTCAGAACGAAAGGTTGAAGAATTGTAACATTGAATTAACACTAGAACTACAAATATCCTTAATTTTGAAAGAGTTCAAGTCAAATCATTTTAAGAATTTTCTAGACCTTAAAACTATTTAAAAAATAGTAAAAACCTTTTTTGAAATTCATGAAACAGTAATTCAGTTGAACTTTAGGTAAAAATAAGTTCAAACTTTCATCGGTAAGTGTCAGAGAGTCAGTTATTTTTGTCACATATTCCTTTTTTATGTTAATACATTCTTAGATAAGAAAGAGAAAAGAACTCTCAGAAAACACTTAATTAATTATTGCATTCTTAAATTTTAGATTCAGCCTTTTTATGTTTTATTTGATGTTGATGACATTTGATATTTCACGTGTACCTTACTAGGTACATAAGAACTTTTCACCTAAACTCATTACTTTTCTATCACAACATACCCCTCTAAACTAAACACACTTTTGTAGTACCTTAATGGCAGAGATAAATTTCTTGATGTATAATTGGTTTTTAAATTTTACTTCCTTAATTTTTACGGTTTATTTTTGCAGAGTTTACATTTTTTTAATCGGAACCCTGATAAAGCAATACTTTTCATTCCCTCTTTTCTAAGATCCTTTAAATGTATTCGTTTCAATTCTTTTTCTGAAGATAAATAGTACTGATTTGGTATGTTAATGTATTGTAAGCACCTTTTCGGCATTGTAAAATACTAAAATCTCTTATGTGAATTTTAAATACAAAGTTACACATTTAATAAAAATTCTTGCATGTGTTTACTATTTCTATTTTTTTAATAAACCAAATGTATTTCTACTGTTTTCAAAATTTTCCCAAATTAAGAAGCAAGGTCATGATGGGATTCCATCGATACCATTATAAACTTATACTTTTAATAAGAATGGTAATTTTCATAATTTAAAAAGATATTTCTACTTCTTCACCAAAAAAAGTAATAAAGTCTAGGTAAAAAAATAAGAATGTAACGGCTTTTGTTTTTTGATTACCTAATTTGAAGATCTTTTAAAAGAATCTTTTAAGTTTCAGATAAGGAAAAATTGAAATTTTATAAGAAAAAATATATAAATATAAATTAGATTATGAAATTTATATACTCATAACTAGATTTAAGGAGATTACCTTCATCTAAGTTTTTTAAAAAGTAATTTTTAAAAATTTCTTTACGCTTTTTAGGGTAGACCTGACAGTTAAAGAATTCATGAGTAACTCTGGGGTTGGGGTTTGAGAACTCTCTCACCAATACCCTGACCACCCCACTTACATAGTGGACCAGATCTCATTTCCCCGTTTACGCAAGAACTGTGAACCGTTTGAAAGAGAGCCTGGTTTGAGTGGGTCAAATTTTTGTAGTAGTTACCAGGAAGATCAATTTATTTCCGTTACCAAATCTATTTATACGTCACCAAAGGCTTTCGATGAAATGAAATCTCACCCCAAAACCGTTCGATTGGTGTTAACTGTGTCCGGATAAACAGGGCACTTGTATCAGCTACTATTGAGGAAATTGAATTCAAACCACTTAGATGAAAATATTCTTTTAAATTTAATATCTTTTAATATGGTTTACAGTGGGTATAACCACTCTTAATTAGAAGCAAAAACATACAAATTCAGGTGAATCAAAGAGATTTCCAATTCCTATCGTTCAATTCAAGTGTTGAAGGAAATGAAATGCTCCAAGGAGGATTTTTTGAATAAAGAAAAGAAGTGGGCTTAAAAAATTTAAAACCACTTTTTTCTTCAAATTTTCTTTTCTGTTTGTTACTTTAATGTCCATATCTCAAAAATAATCTGTTTCACTTCCTATAAAGATCATTAGTACTTTCATAGTTTGTTTTTGTGTCTCATATTCCCTTAAAAGTCAATGTAATTCGATTTCTAAAGGATTAACGTATTAGCACTCTGAAATAATCAGCAATACTTTAAATGGCGTATAGCCTTTAATAAAATTTTAGCAAACATGGCAATGACCGTTTTAGTCCATATTGTTGTTGTTTTTTTCATGTAAAAATTCAATGTTTTTCCGGAAGCAACTCTAATACACAACTCTAATGACCGCAAATTTATTTGTTTGTAAAAAAAAACGAAATGAGGCATGTTCAATTTGCGTGTTCCAAATGGGCGGACAGTTACAAGTCCGTTTCGGGACAGACAAGTTGCAAAACAGCTTCTTAGAGAGAATAGTCGGGAATAAAGGAGACAGTAGCTGTGTCAGAAAAAAAGCAATTCGATAAAACGACTTTTGATTTTGATGGAAAATCGATCTCGAAAAGCTTATTGTGCATAATTATCCGGATTGAATGCTGCAAAAAGGAACCAAAGCAGCGATATTTTCGAAATATCTATTGTTACTTACGTACGCTAGATACCTTATTTTGTATCTGTTTTTACATTATCTTCAAATTTATTAATATTTATTGACGAAAAATATAATCCCTTTAATACGAAAAGGAATCAATCCTTTAGCAATCCCTTTTCAAGTCAATTCAATAAGTTACAAAGTTATGTTGATCATTAGAAGCCCTTGTAATTGAATATTTGATAATGGAAGAAAAGAAACTTTTCGAAAACTATTGCTTCTGGATAAAGCTGATTTACCTAGCTTTAAAAAAGAAAACCGGTATTTTATGTTTACTAAATGTTTTTATTCTTATTATTTTATAATCACATAAAACATGGAGTAATGCTACTTCCATAAAAATACTAAAAACAACATTATTGAAAATAATACTATTATGTTTAGATGAAGTAAACAGTTTCTTAAAAATTCATATGAAGATTGCTAAAAATTTAAAACAAGGAAACAAACATCCCCTTAATAGGTAACCAAAATTTCTAAGTTATCTAAAAAAATATATATAGTGGATAACTTTAACACACACTTCCAGAAATAAGGACGCGTTTTATGATCTTTGTCTATCTGCCCCTACTTTTAGTAAGAATATAATTGCGATTAAATCTATTAAAATTCAGCATGCGTAAATGTTATAAGTAGAACTCTAATACGTTTTTTTAAGAAAAATTAAAATCAGAAAAAGGAAGTAATGACTTTCAAGTTTAAATATTTAATTTTCACAAATTTTCCATACGTCAAAGTAAAAAACTTATTCTAACTCTGGAGCAGTCGGCATACAATTAACATATTCGGTCATTCGAAATAAACTCATTAACTAGACCAGGTCTCCAAAGTAAGGTGTGCAAAGTCCCCTAAATATGGCCCTTGACAGTTGAGTAAATTTTACCGGAATACGGTCAGCCTTTTTCTACCAGCCAGTGTCCCAAGTATAGATATTAATAGATACGAATAAGTATACCTATTACAGTCAGTTCATAAAGAGAAAATTTTGATTTTCGAAGGATTTTTTCTTTATTTGGAGTATCATAATTCATTACTTTACTAAATCTTGTTATCTTGCTTTTGGGATTTAAAAGTTTAGTCCACAGTGGGCCAAGGTAGTAGTACGTGTGGCCCTTACAGACTAAAAATAAAATTGAAGAACTTTAGATTAGACGAATAACCATGGTAAGTTAACCCAGACATATATCCGTTTCTTAAAGGTTGAAAGAACCTTTCCCAAAGTTAATGACGCAAATATTTTCAGCAAAGAACTCGCAATCAAAAACCTTTAAACTTTTCCATTATTCATTCCCAAACGAACGTCTTCTGTCGTTTCATAAAACTTTAATTCCTACCAATTCTTCTCCCATCTCTCTCGTCCAAATTGCTTCTCTTGAAAGCGGGCTGCTCCCTTCAGTCACGCAGCTCCAAAACTCTTTGGGGCAAAAGGGCGGCGCCCTAAACTTCCCGACAAATCCAAGGTCGAGGATTTATTTGTCATTTGTGCTTTTCAAAAATGACCCCACCCGAAGATCAATGCTGCGGACTGAGGGCGACTTCTGACTTGTAAGATCATGTGCGTTATTTGTATTGTTTTAAAATCAGGACATTAAAAAACAATGGTTTTTAGAGTTAAGTAATGAAGCTTAAACGCAGTGGCGTATATAGAAATTTATTTCGGGAGGGGCCCAAAATTACTCCCCAGCCCCTATCACACATATTTAATAGGTCCAATGTAGCTTTTTAGTTAATAATTTAGGCCCTAAAAACTTAATATAGGAAAAATTGTTAATAAATAAAAATACAAGTACCAAAGGGGGGTCTGGGGGTCCTCCCCCAGAAAATTTTCGGAAGTTTGACAAAAAAAACCCAGGTTTTTAACTAACTTTGGTACACTAAGTTCGAATTTTGGATGTACATTTTTATGAAATTAATGTTTAAAAGTTATTAAAAATAGAATTCCAAGTACAAAAGGGCATCTGTGGGTCCTTTCCCAGAAAATATTTGGAACTTTACCCCTTAAATCAGGGTTTTAACTTGGTACACTTAGTCCGAATTTTGGACATATATTTTTTGATAGATTTGGATTTTGGTGAATTTATTGTAATAAAGTTGTTAATAATAAAATTCCAAGTGCAAAAGGGGGTTTAAGGGCCCTCCACCAGAAAATGTTTTGAAATTTGACCTCAAAATACAGGGTTTTAACTTGTTTTGGTACACCTAGTCCGAATTTCGGTGGGGGGGCAGGGCCCCCTCGGTCCCCCCTTATATACGCCACTGCTTAAACGACTTAGTGGTATGAATTCATTTTTTTGTAAATCATTCTAAGTAATATTTTGTGTTTAGGTTAAAGAAAAAGAAAATTTCATACTCACATTTCTCTAAGAATATGACAGTTTGGTTTTTTTAATAGAATAGAATAGAATGAACATTTTAAAAGATATATATAATTAAACTGAAGTACTCTATAAATTTTATAATTATAACTGTAAATAATTCTAAATGATTATTTAGTAAAAAAAAGCAGTTTATGTTACTCTACTTCAGTTAGAAAAGGAGGGAACAGTCGGAAGAAAGAAAAAGTAAGGGGCATATCAACAAAATTATAGATTTTCTATGAATTTCTATCTTTAAAAAAATATTATGTAATGTTTTCTAAAACCCTAAAAATTCCCAAAAATAATTCACCTAATTTCTTTCTCTGTAAACAAGGTGTTACGTCTAATTTGATTATCAGTAAAATATTGTTATTTTTTATTTTATTTAGATACCTACTTACATTTGGTCTAAATTAGCTCTTCTTTGTTTATTGATGTAGTGAAAAATCTATTGCTACAAAGAGCATTAATTTCTTTTCATATAGATGATTTTTTACTTCTTTGAATGTATCTTAAAACCTATTAGGATTCAAAATTAATTAATTTTTCTTATGAAAAAAAATTAAGAAACATTTTATTGAAATCCAAATCTAATGTTTCCCCTTAAATTTTTTTATGTTTTTTTAAAATATATTTTATTATTAACAACCAAGTTCTGGAAAAAATAATATTATTCACATAACATTCCTAAGATAATAACTTCTTAAACCTAAAAACATGTCCATGAATAAAAAGTAGTATGTTTTATGAAACGAATGGTAGTACAAGTTTGTTTTACAAAGTATCAGTCGTTTTGTTATCCCACAGAACCACTCCGATCCATTTGAATATTAAAGAAAAAGCGTTTAAGTAGATAGAGTTAGTATGCATGTGGGGGAAATGAGAGTCCTCCTAATACCAAAAAAAAAAGTACAAGTCAATAATCGATTCCTTCAGCAATTATATTTCCTGCTACTTTTTACACGATTTTTCAAAACAAATTCTTGTTTATATGCTAATAAGAGTTTCGGCGATCAGTTTAAAAGCAGTGCAAACGATCACGAAGTCGAAAGGTTTTGTTTCAAATTTATCATGTTTTTTTTTGTGACGAAAGTATATTATATTGATTTTAATAAAAACGAATGTCATTACCATTGCAGACAAAGCTGTACAATATCTGTATCAATAGAATGAATAAAGTTGTCAAAAAATAATTGATGATTGATTTTTTTGAAGGTCTTTCTTCGATTGAAATGTTCTTCCATCAATCAAATATCCTTTTTTCCCAAGGAAATAGGCAATGCATCAAGTTGGTGGTACACAATTGATGACAAGACTGCATGAAAAACTAGCATGATCGATATAGTATTTATCACTCTGGTACATTGAGCAATACCTCTTTTCTGTATTCTTTTATGATAAACTAAAGGTATAAATTGGGCAAAATAAAAACAATTGGTAAGGAATCCATAGAGAAACAAACACATTTAGGTCGTACCATAAAAGTTAAGTACTGTATTCCTCGCATACTATACTTTCATTAAAATATTATAAAAATTATTGCATACCACTAATTTTAGCTTTGTATTGATATCATGGCCGATAGAATAGAAATTCTTTTCAAGGTTCGAGACATTTTTTTAAAAAGAGATAATCCACACTCACTTAAGGGAATTTTCACATTTTAGTGGGAATATAATCAGTTGTTAGAAAAAACCCGTAAACCCAACATCGAAGGATAAGATACTATTTTTAACTACAAATATTTTGTCAGCCCTTTGTCTCCGCAGCACATTCTGCATTGTCTAGTCACGGCTTACTAGATACTTATACAGGCTAGTCGAGTTTTAAACAATGAAAACCATTTGACAACTTTTCCCGCTTGGAGCGCTACAAGACCTACCTATATCACCCACCGTCTTCAACACTGTGGATATGCTTTGCCAGTTGGTCCAGTATTGCCATCTGGATTTGCAATGATTTCCGTACTCGGCTAGCCTGTATAAGTATCTAGTAAGCCGTGGTCTAGTTTAGGGTTTTCCTGTGAGGAGGCTGGGGTTGATCCTCTGTTGTTCTTGGATTTTGTAGATACATTGGCCGCAAGGTTTTTGTCTAGTTTCACTAGACCGGATGAGTCCCTACCACCACAAATATTTTTGACTAAGATCAAAATAAAAAAAATTAAAAGAGAGAGAATTAACACTATATAATTATCTGATTTAAGCGAATATGGTAAAACCTTGAGAGGAAAATTTATTTAAATATTAAACAATTATTGGGGTTAACAAAAGTGTCTATTTTCAAATTATATTTTACAAAAGAAATTTTTTCTAACGTATCTTAAATTATTAATTCTTAATATTAATAGCTTAAGATATTATCTTAACGTAACTTAAAACACTCTTTTGTGTTTTAATTTGATATAATTAAAAACTGAACTTAACAAGCAGTAGACTCTAAAGTTGTTTTCATTGTAACGATAGTCATATGAAGGAAAAACAACTTTTACAGATTTCTTAAAAACAACATGTATCAAGAAATCAATTGTCAACGGATATCTTTTTCTATTTTTCCTTTAATTTTTCTTGATGTTTGTATCATGTATGTGATATTATTTATGGGTTCGGTGTTTGATTCTAGTAAAGTTTTCTGTTCTGCTATGTGAGAGATAAACGGAATGCAGAACTTGCACTTATCTGTCATTATTTTGTTTGTCACCTGTTTGTAACTATTTGTATAATGTTATTTGAAAATAAATAACGTATTTATAACCCATTATGTCCTGGAAAGGGTTAAGTATAAAATAAATAAATACATTTTAATTAACAGTAGTGCACATTTATAACTAAGAATTTTGTAAATTTTTTTACCTTAACGTCATAATTATTTCATTCATGATCCTTAAAAATTCATTTATATTTACTTAAGATACGACAAATTTGCTCACATCTCACTGAGTTTTTTTTACCCCAAATTTGACTTTCTAATGAAGCTCAGAACAAAATGCCCTCTACTGAAAGAGTAGTCACGAAACTGTTGAAGACACATTTATGTAATGTTCATATTGGATCATTGCCAAATTATGGACCTTTTTCTAGATTCTCTTATGAGTTGAGTAAAAATGGTTCAGACAAGGTATTTATCAGCAATATAATCTTGTTCGTGCAAAGTGAGAAAATTCTTAAAGAGTATATTGAGTAACTCTGATTATTTGAGTATCTGTTTAATCATTGGTGATTTAAAAGTAGATAACTCAGATTTTTCTCCTATATCGTTTAAAATAGCATTTGGGGTTATGTACATATTTATTTAAAAGTTTGTATATCTTTGAATTAATGCTAGCTTTTGAAAGAAAACCCATAGCTTATCCGTTTAAAATATTTTACATGCTTAATAGAAATTCAAAGAACATCAATTACTATTCTAATTAATTTTAAAATTTCGTAAAATTATAAAACCAATTATCAAGTGTACATTTGATGTAGTACTATGTCAGCAAACAAAAGTGGTAATCAAAAACCATGCTGTGTTTAAAAAACAGAACAAATTGAACAAGAATGATAAAAAATAATAATTTATCCCATGAATGAAAGTATTTTCATTGAACTTCTTTTAAATATGTATTTCATATGTATTTATAAAGGTCAGAAAATTTTTAAAATGGTCTATAATAGTTATTTTTATAAGTGCTACAATCATGCCTTTAACTCTTACCTGATGATTAACCTTTTTGAACTTGGCAAAATCTACTTCAGGAATAGATTCCTGAAATGAAGAAATAAAATTTGGTTACCAATATGGAAATCTATCACCTCCTTTACAAATGGGTCTGGTTCGAAATCCTGACAATCAGTTGCCCGACAGGTACGTTTGCCCGACATCATCATCATCATTGTCAATGCAATACAACGGGAAGGAAGGAGAATTGTCGGGGAAATGAACGTCGGGCAAATGAACGGATCTCTTTGCAAATATATTAGGAACATAAATTTTAAAAATCTTATTACTAATGAGCTATAACTTTTAAAACCGTTGATAAAAAACAGGGTGTTTTAGATAAATATTTTAGAACTTCTAGGACCGGGTAGGGCACACCTAGATGACTCAAAAGCACATAGGAATGGGGTGGTGGAAATGCAACCCTAACGACCGGTAGGTGTTTTTATTAGCGGACATAGGAGGTTATATAATCCCCAGTTGAAATTCACCTCTAACCTTTTAAGATTGGACTTATTTATTTCGAATTTATTGTCGAGCCGTGTAAATCTCCCCTTACAAACTATAAACTAACACACAAACTTGCGAAAACAATTGCATGACGACAATGAACGCGCCCAAATATCCATATTACAATGTTAGAAACATACATCTTGGATCCCAATTACATGAATAGGTGATTCTCCATCCAACTCAATGAAGAATTCTCCTTCTGTATTAATGAATTGATAAACGGTTTCGTCTCCTTCTCATTTAAACGGTTCTGGAGAGATAACCGACGGTCTCTAATCATTCCATCAATATTCACTTAGTGGGGAAACAATCGAAACCAATTAATGTAGTACTTGCCAAGTTCATTACTGTGAGTTCAGGCATATTCAGTTTTCTCATCATCATATAAAACGTCTCCAGAACAATTTGCGTAAATATTGACCGTTCACATAAAGAGGATAATGGAAAGTATATGCAAATGTTCTGCTTTGAATGATGGATATTTCTACAGTAATAAGTGAAAACGGCAGAGTTTATCTTTTTATAGCCTGAGGTATTTTTTATGCGCCCACGACTTTTAAAACTATTACCCTAATTCAATGAAAAATCTTGAAAACTACATTATAAATTTAAATTTCAACGAAAGCCTACAAATAATATTAAAAGAATATTTTTTAAGACCACACCTCTTTAAAAGAAATTTTCTTACCATTATTTAAAACGTTAACCAATATATTTTTGTTGAAATTTAAGAGCCCGAGAATATCATTTCTACAAAAAAAATTTCAGAAAGAGAAGAAAGTGTTTATGTATTGTATTGGTTATGTTATTGTATTTAGTCTAAAAGATATTTACAAATTAAGGAACTAACCGCTCTATTTGAACAACTAGATGTGTTTATCAATTAGATCAAGTTTATAAATGTAACTCATCAAGGTTAAAATTTTAAATAAATGAGCCCTTGTGTTATTTTCTCCAACAAAACAATGTTTTAAAAATAGATAATTCAGTGAAACTTAAACACTGTGAAGCCTCTCAAAGAAAAAGATGGACAAAAGCATTTTTTACAAAAAAATTGTGATATTTTTAAACTGTATTCCTAAGGGTGGTCCAATTAGTGACTCCCCCTAAGTTTGCGTCACTGTAGAAAAAAAACCCAATGTATGCAAAATACTCAATCGATTGTATTTATTTACAAAACAACTAAAAAAACAAAGCTTAAATCCTCACATTTTGTTCATGATTTTTTTTTATCAGGAACTCTATCATTGTTGTAGATAAAACGTTCCAGGTTTTATTCTTTTATCACCCATCTTTTGGTGGTAATGGTGATATGTTACAGTCATTGATGTCAAGAAAAGGATATTTTTCGTAAAATTAATTATAACAATAAAAAAGCATATTCTGCAACATTTATTTTTGTTCTAGTTTCATTTTACAAACTTGTCTTTTCACATTTTAAGTTGAACAATTAAGAAGAATGTAGGATAGTATATGCAGAATTTTATTTATTTCGACATTCTGGAGTTCATAAAAGATTTCTCCCCTTCAGAAAATTTGCATGTGAGATATATTATGTTCAATTCAAAGGTTTTTAATTTGCTAACATCTAGATCAGTGGTTCCCAAAGTGGGTTCCACGAAAAAATGTAGGGGTTCCGTGTGACAAATTTTACTTCCTTAAAGAAAATAAGAATGGTGTTTTTTATATTAAGTTCATCAAAATGCAAATCCTACCAAAAATATGTATTAAATTCTTAAAAATGTATGCCCGAAATTCGGATTAGGTGTGCCAAAACAAGTTAAAACCCTCTTTTTATAGTAAAATTTCCAAAAACATTTTTGGGGAGGACCCCCAGACCCCCCTGATGGTTCTTGGAACTCGCTTAATCACAACTTTTTTAACATTAAGTTGACTTATTTCATTTAATATCAGATAATAAATTTTGATAAGTCGTTGATTAAAAAATATTCAGGGTTCCGCGATCATTGGCAACAAATTGGGGGGTTCCACCAGCAAAATAGTTTGGGAACCACTGATCTAGATTAAAAGTAAGTATTTCTATCTTTTCAGCTACAGTTCATTACTATTTTTAAAAATTATGTTTAGAAATTTGAAACAACAAAATATTTTATTCCAATTAATCATGGTGTATGTTTTAACACCAATGTCTTGAAGTACTTGAATTTGAAGCGGTACCATCAGTGTCGGTGTTAAAGCCTTGGTCAAAGAAGGATTCCACCAATCAGAATAAGCGAAAAGCTAATTTTCTTTTTTTAGCTACTGGTTAACACCGACGCTGATGGCTATGTATGAATATAACGGTAAATTCATTTGATTATACATACATACTTCATGCTGATAAACCTTAATCATATTTTCATTATAAACAAATGTGGTTCTTTTCACAATTGTGTTTGTGTTCATTCTGTCACACATACGTCTCGGCAAAAAATTCAATTTATTACATGCCACAACAGTGTCAGAAAATAAGTGATTTTAATCTACTTCGTTACTTATGTTTAAATGTGTTTCTGTCATAATAATAAAGAATTTAAAAACTTTCGTGAACAATGTTTTGGTAAGTTGGATCTCCATTTGGGTTTGATACAAAATTTCATTACATTTATTATTAAAATAGTGGAGAAGATGTAACTATTAATCATTTAAGCATTTGGAAAGTAGAAATATGTTAAGAAAAATAGTAGTTCAAATAAGAAACTGTTCTCTTCACTTCCAAACTTTAATTGTATTCCATAAAACAAATTACTCAATTTAACTTTTAGATTTGATCAATTATAATCTTTTTTTTTGTTGTAGTATAAGCAAAAAGGTTTTGCGGTATTTCCCCATACTACAAATCAAGTCTAAAATATTTTCAACATTTTTTATGTCTTAAATAGTGGGAGGAGTGGTTTTAGTTGGATATAGACACTCAGTATAATCATTAATAATTAATTATAATATTTAATTTTAAAAGAGGTTCTACAACCCTTATGATAGTATTATTTGCCTCTTCACTTTTAGAAAACTGAAGTACTTATTTTTTGTGTCATTAGAAACTACTGAATATTTATAAAAGCATAAAATTGTGTTGGGCTATTCAAAAATTTAGTGAATATTTAAAGTTCCACCTGGATGTAGAAGGCTTTTATTTCGGACTATCAAACATCTAACAAGAATTAATTTTTAAAGATTTAACATAGAGTTCTGTTATGTATTCTATTCTGTCATTATAATTAATCTTAATTTATAACTGTCAAGTCAAACATCTAATTATCTAACTACAAATAATTTTAATTTTTTTTTAAGGGATAAAGATAATATAAGCGAAAAAAGTTTGTTAGACTTCATGCGTTTCTTTTATACCTATCTTCAAAACAATACGCCTTCAATATTCAGATTACGATAAATAATTAAAAGGTAATTTTCCAATTTACTCATGATAAAAATATCCTGATTTATAAAGAAAATTTTGTTTTTATAAGAAAACCCGTAGAAATTATCGCAATCAAATTCAGATATTGAATATATAAAGCATATATTGTTTTATGGGCTTACTATATTATAATTGCTTAAAAATTTGTAGATGAATTTTAAATAATACCAATTTAATAATAAAAATATTTTACTTATATAAATGAATACTTTTGACCTTATAACCTATTAATTACACACATATAGTGCTGTCCTTTAAAAACAACCCACTGTTTCATATTTTCTTCATTAAAAGCTTAATAAAAAGGATAATTAAATCGAACAAAAAACTGTACTAGCGGCTCATCCTCCCTAAAATTTTAGTGCTTAGCATGTTTAATTCCAAGTATCCATTACAAACTGGTAGTTAATTAAGTAAGAATTTGAAAAAAACCCACTTTTTCCTAGAAGGACTCTAATTGGAGGACTGAGCTAAAACTTTAATATTTTATTCTCATAGTAATGGGATAACATAAAAACGCGCGAAAACTGCTCTAAAGTCTTTATATCATACATTTTTATAAAATCTGTAAATCTGAAGCACATTTTTCGCCAAAAATCTACATTATATCAGCTTGTTTAAAAAATAAGTAAATAAACCATTCTTTGACCAGTTTTTACATCCCTGACACTCTATAGGCCATAGAAAGACAGGGTATATGAGGTGGTAAAATTATTTTAATTATTTAATTAAAAAATCTCAATGGGTTGTTTTTAGGGTACAATTTGGAGTGGGTTGTTTTTAAAGGACAACATTATACTTATTCATTTAAAACAAAGGTGTATAATGGGCCATTACTAAAACAAATCTGCTCTCCTAGTTTATTAGTAGGGGCTTGAAATTATTATTTATTATTTAATTCATTATAATGGGTCATTATTATGGGCTTGGAATTATTATTAAAGTCCATTGGGAGTACAAGCAGACTTAACTAGTTACTTTCCACAAATTAAAAAAAAAGAAATAAAGTTGAAATTTAAAACTTAAGGAATTTTAATTAAGGTCTTTGATCAATTAGTCATAAATAATATAAAATTATGTAAAAATCGATCCAAAATCTTTAAATTTTAAGCTTTTGTTGACAACCTCATAATTTTTAATGAATTAATTGTTTCCAGTGCTGATTTAGCGACATTTAATCCGATAAAATTAATTCATTTAAGAAATTCTTTCAGTAATACAAAAAAAAAAAATCTGTTTTTTACAGAGTTTTGTACGCATCAATAGGATTCAGTATAACAGGATTTCCTTGCACAAATTACAGGAGTTTTCTGGCATCAAATTTAACAGAATGTTCTGTTAAAGCAACAGGTTTTTAAAAGTGTATCAGTAAGGATAATTTTAAAGCTGGTGTAAGTTAACGATAATTTTGCAGAATATCACCAGAAACTATCGCTCGGCGATGAAACACGAAATTTTTATATCATAATTTTACTTCAAACAATGCTATAAAATAAAGGGATGAAAACATAAAATAAGCAAGGGCGCTGCTCGTGCGGAGACCACAGTGGAACAATAACCAATCAACCAACCAACATAAAGTATTGGTAATGTTTGATGATAGTTCCAATTTCGCAAAAAGCATCAAACTCATTCAATTGTCTTTCTTTCTGTTATTACATTATTTTATCTAAAGATTACGAAATTAGTTTCGACACTCATCTCATATGTTAATAAAGTCAACTCCACTTTTCTTTTCGCGTGAGACCGACTGCCACCGAGTATTGATTTGACCGCAGAATTCTTTTAAATGTCACCCTTTAAGAGCACTAGAATCGAAACGAGTATTGTGTGATCATAACAATTCTCTATTAATCACGCATTCCCTTTTTATCGTAATATATTTTAAGCTTTTGTTCCTAAAATACTTGGTAGTCTAAACTAAGCATGACATTTTCGAAAGGCAGAATATTGAAAAAGGGCAACGGAAATATCTGCTTTGGCTATTAAGAAGTCTCTATACACGACAGCAACGTTTCTTGAACCCAGTACGTCCCAAATGCGGAAGGAGAAATTGGTAAACACAAAGCCTGTTGGGTTACTAGGAGAAGTTTCTGTACTCAAACCGTGATTGAAAAGCACTGAATATATATGGGTTTAACAAACTAATCATATTTTTAAATTGACGTTCTTCATTTCACTCCAAATTCAGACACCGCGATGGGAACTTTGTTTGTTAGTGACGTCATAGGGTCAACTTAAGTTGCTGTCTAGTATACCTATGTCGGAGATCAAGATCAAGACAGAAGTACAAATTTATATTCTTATACAGGTTGTTTCAGAAGTCCGTTTCACGGATTTTATTTGGAACCAGTCTCTTAGGATCATTGGAGTAAAGTGTATCGCTGAGGAATACAAAGATTACTTACAGTGTCCCTAATGGCGAAATAAATAAGTTAAAATAATAATTAAAAAACTAAAGGAGGTAAAACAAAACCTTCAATGAGAAAATTATTGACAATATCCTAAAAAACGCGCTCACAGTATTCGAGACGATATTAGCAATGAAAATATAATTTTTTCAGGTTTCAAGACAGATAAAGTTCTTAAATTTGCATGCTTCTTATTTTTTTTAGTTAAAAATTGTTTTCATTTCGCTAAAAAATTGCAAAAACCACATGATAACATTGAAAAACTCGCAAACTTGTAAGCCATTTTAATGGATTCCCCATTCTCACTTATGCCTTACTTCCACGATCCTAGGAGACGTTGGTTACAAATAAAAGCCGTAAAACGGACTTTTGAAACACCCCGTATATTTCACTATAAATTCTTTTACTATTTTTGATCTTTGAAGGTGGCTATTTAACCACTGAAACACCAGTCAGAGTTTTTAAATGTTTTGATTTTTCTATATTTGGGCTTTACCAACGTTGTGTTTGTGCACTCACCTTGATTTCGAACTGCGGCGTCTCGTCCTCCCCTCTACTCGGCACCCTCTGCACCAGCCTCACTGTCCTCCCCACCCCGCTGGCCGCACTGGAGGGAACGGCCACGTCCCTGGCGGTCCTTGGGGTGGCGGTCCTACTCGCGGCCACCAGGTCCAGGGTGTTGGCCACTATCTCCTCGATCTCGTCGTCGATGCTGTCCACCGCTGCAGTGGCGGGGGTGACGGTGCGGGTGATCGCCGCGTGGTTCTCGCGGTAGTGCGAGCAGCACGAGTGGGAAGGGGGAGAGGAGGAGGAGGCGTGGGAGGGGGGTCGCTTGGTCATCACGAGGGTGGTTGAGGAGCTGGGACGGCTGGTCGAGCCGCCCACTCCCATATCACAGGTCTGGAAGAGGAGAGGTGGAGTGTTAGGGACACTGATAAAACAAAATTATGCTAACACTAGATGTCCATTATTTTCGTAATATATTAATGTCTGAGGACTTGTTTTGGTAATTAGCAGCTGTTCTAGATATTTTGGAACTATTTAACGGACGGACCAAAAAAAATGTGTAAAAGCAATCCGCATGGATTCGAATCTGTGGCGGACGAGAGCTCCGGAGTTTGAAATCTATCGTTTCGTGAGCTTTTTCACCGTTTCCGTACCGTTCTCGTTTCTTCTACGAGTTTGTCTTTCTGAATATGGCCCTTAGTGTATGTCCGTCCGTATGAATGCAAGAGCCCCGGATGCAACTTCACGAAACAGGACGTAAAGAAATTTGCCATTCCGTAGGAAACGGAGCGTCTTCGTTTAATTAAAATCGTTTTCTTCTCGTCAAGTTGCCAACTTTGTTTAAGGAAACGTTTAATTTCCCTCATGTTTTTAAGACCACCTAATTAAACTTGCGTTGGTACGAAAAACCAAAAATGATTGTGAAGAAACTGTAATACGTCTCATATCACACGTTTATTTTGTTGATGTACGTTATGATACTTGGTTAATATAAATTAGTTCAAAGTTGCATCCAGGCCTCAGTTTAATGAAACTCTAGTATTTAAATATAAAAGGGGGAAGGGGGCACATTTGAACAAAAAGTACATTTTTGACTATTTCTCCATGTATTTAAAAGATATTGAAACAGAAACAGTTTTATTCATAAGTTTACAGTATTCCTGAAATTTTGATACCCTTTTTAGATAAATCCATCAAAAATTTCCCCCTTGAAACATCGTTTGAAAAATTGAGAAATTCTGTTCAAATGTGCCCCATCAGGTGGAGGTGAACATTCGTACGCGTTTGGGCTCATTTGAACGCCTGTATAAATAGTGCAACATCCATTTTTTTAGAAGCTAAAATTCATTTAACATTAGAGTTTACATATACAGCAACAACTTAAGCTGGATATTTGTCACTTTTAGGTGTTTTTCTTAAATTTCAGATTTTTTTTACTTAGAAAAATTTTAACGATATTTTAGTGCAGATTAAGTTTTTAATGTGAAAAAGAGTACTCCGAGAGAAAACTCATAACGAATATATAGTCCACTTCTCTGAAAATACAGACAAACGATGGTACTAATATAGCTACAACTTAACCAGAATGAAAATATTTATATGATCAATAAACTAAGTGCACAATTAATTTTACTCTTCTTTTCTATATAATCTCTTTTAGTATCAATTTAAGGACTTCAAAAATTTTTCTTTATAAATACGTCAAAATTCGATAACTTTTGTCTCTGATTCTGTTTTTCACGAGTCCCTAATTTATTCTTCTTTATTTAATAAGATCATCTCTGTAAACTAATTATATTTTCTAATATTTCAATATATTTCAAATATTCTAAAAGACGATAGATATCTTAGGCTAAACATAGAACAATAAATTAACCAGTCCCCGGTTCAAGAGTACTTTTTAAAAAGATTATATATTTCCAAAATAAAAATTACTAGAGTTTAAATTGTTAAATTAAATTAAATTACTTTAAGCTAATATCAGCCATAAAAACGAGTGTTGCTTAAAATCATTTTTGGTTTTGATGTTTTAGTATAAAGAACAATCATCAAATCAAAGATGGTTACAGACTGATAGTTTCACTATTTAAAATAATACTAATTGTTGCAACATTTTGGGCATACTGATTAAGATCTTAAATATTTAATAATTTTTTATATTTATAAATCGCATCAATATAAAAACGCCACGAATTTAAAAAGGTGCAAGGGCTTTATGGAAATGGTTCTTTCAGAATTGTATAACCATTAAAATAAATCAATGCATAACCAGAGTGTTACTTTCTCTCTCTAAAAATCTGCATACAAACAATGATTTAGTTACCGAGTCTTTTTCATTCAACTTTAAAAATTGAAATGCAGTTTATATACAACAACAAATGCATATTTACATATATTGCTAATAACACACATACCTCTGAATAGTTTATTGACAAAGCATTGATTTCTAAATGTATATATGTCTTTGTATGATAGTATCAATACGACAAAAAATTTGAAAATGCAAAGTTTTTTAACTAACATTTAACAATTCGTTGTCAAGTAAACCTGCCTTTATGCCAGATAATACTTTCCTCAATAACTTTTTTTTTAAAGTATTCGATAGCTATTAATGAATGCAATAAACCCAAAATTCTCCAAAACGCAATATCAAACAATAGAAATAGTTTCTGTGGTAAAAAGATTACTCTATTTTTAGTGACACTCATTTAAATTCAATGTTAGAAATTAGAAGAATGTAGTTGGAATGAAATAAAATGGTACAATAACTTTGAACTCTTATTTATAGGAACCATTTATATAAATAAAAAGCACAATTTTTCCTCTTGAGGAACCTATAATTATCAAGCAATTATAAACAATATTTTATCATTTCTTAGTTAAAATATAAAATATACATTATAAATTCTTTTAAAATTTATTAGGTTTTAATGAGTGTAAACAAATAGAAATTGAAAACTAAATGCAAAATGCAATATATTTAGAAAATAATATTTAAGATAGTTTATAAACTTGAAGATAATACTGATTTAATAATGTATAAATTACACAACCGAAAAATTTTACATTTTTAATATCTTGAACAAGAGAAAATAGAGACGTAATCAGGGAATAATAAGTAACGAGAAAGAGAAGAAAGTAAGGGAAAAGAGTAAGAGTAAAAATATTGGAATAAGTAATGAGCTCGGAGAAAAGTTAAGGGATCAAGAAAATAAGTAATAAAATAGTTTAAAAAAAAAAGAAAAAAGTACGGGTCGGTATATAGGAAAGGGGAATGTGGGTGAAGAAAAGAACAAATTTACAATATTATGCATCTTCTACCTCCAAGAAATCATCTGCCCCAGTCTAATCTCAACTTTTACATAATACTGATCTAAAAAACTTTAAAATGAGTAAAAGTCGAAACATGTTGTTAGACTTTTAGGAGACTTGGAAATAGCCTAAAAGCTCTTATATGGTATATTTTCTTAAATACTATACAGAAAACTCCAGTATTGAAGACCTAACCGAATGTCCCTAAGGCTTCGAGGTATAGGTGTGACCACTGGAATGTTTTAGGTTAATTATGCACGTACACTGAACAGACAATCCACTTCAACTTTTTCATATTCAAATATTAATTTACCGAAGTGCTTTTGTAAAATCGATGTGAATGAAAGTTAGGATTGTATATCGCATTTGGTGTCACAACTAGGTGTATGGGACAGTGGTCTATCGCCACAATAAATTTTGTTGTATAGAATCAATTATTAACTAGGTTTTGATTAAACACTTAAAATCATTGAAAATCATACCACATGCTTAGGATGGATAGTTCTAATCTTAATAATCTTAGGATGGATAGTTAATCCAGATGGCCCTTATTATTTGATATACCATAACTAATCTTACTATTTAATATTCGTTTAAAATGTTCGTTTCACGAGATTTAGTGCTTTGAAACAACACCTCGTATAGAGTTGTGAAAGTAAGGGATATTTATAGTTAAAAAAGTGACCATGCTGAATGCATTGAGATTAATAAAAGCGCAGTAAAAAGTTTCATGAAAATATCATAATTATCCCAGGAGATGTTAGAGACTGAAATTTTCACTTTTGGGGGCTTTGAAAATCCCGATATTAAAGAGATTTTCCTGGTGTTTTCATGCAGGTTTTAGGTTTTTTTTATGTTAACTGACGAAAAATTCAAAATTAAAAACTTTGAAAATTAGTGAACTTTTCCACTTTTCTGATAACACTCCTCTTTTTCTTCGGTTTCTTTCTGTTTTAGTATTTTTCCCGATGATCGCATAGGGAGATTTGAGTGGATGACTCTGGGGGGGGGCATGCTGGAGCCCTTGTTAGGCAATCTGTCCCTGTAGACCCAGGAAATACATGTTTTACCATAAAGAAAATGGAATGGAAAAAGGGAATTTTCCTCAAAAAGTTGGGGAGGGGGACCATTCCCCCCCCCGAGACACTCCATAAATCTACCCATGGATAGTCGGCTTATTGGCTTAGAGTAATTGAATATGGGAAGCTGAGTGAGTGTGATTTCCGTTTAAGCATGGATGTTATACTAGTTTCGGTCATTGTGGAGATGAATGAATATGGCTCTTTAATAACATTGGGTTGTGCATTGTGCAAGCATATAAGTCACTCCAGAAAGTATTCGTACACCCAACGAATTTGCACTAGTATAACTATTACGTATAGTATTCTATTACGTACTAGTATTCTATTACGTACTAGTATTCTATTACGTACTAGTATTCTATTACGTACTAGTATTCTATTACGTACTAGTATTCTATTACGGGTAAATTCCACGTGCAAAATCCAAACAAAAACTGTCCTAACATAGTATGTTTTTCTTCATTATAATTTACCAAAAAAAAAAGAGCAAAAAAAAAAAAAGAACAGTTAGAAAAAAATATTTAAAATTATTAAAAATTAAGTGATTTGAAAGCCTAAACAAATATTCGTACAGCCATAGACTTAAGATGGGATCATGTCATTGCTAAACAGCATATTTTGTTCCTAATCATAATTTAAAAGCACGTGCATGCAATGTTTTTTCTTGAGGTTCATAATACCAAAAGCTTTCAAATCACTTCATTTTTTTTCCAACTGTTCTAATACTTTGTTGTTATTCCTTTTTGGTAGATTATAATGAAGAATAACTTAACTATGTTAGGATATTTTTTTTTTGGGAGGGGGTTCCGGTGGAATTTAGCCGTAATAGGAGGTATGCTGGTGCAAATTTGTTGGGTGTACGAATACTTTCTGGAGTGACTGTGTAACGCGGATGAAAGTTCTTCACCTTCTGGTCTTAGTTGTCCGCTGAGTAATTAATTCTAAATAGGCATATTCTCTGTACTTCAAGAAAGGACGAATTGGACTCTTAACGTAAAAAAGTAACTCTTAAAGTAAAGAAAAAATCCAATGAACCTAAATAAAAAATCATATAAACTTCCTATAAGTGCAAACCTATTGCTTCTCTTCCTACAGAAGAGACATGTCGCATCGCAAGTATATCTTTCTAGTCCAAGCGTCGCGTGTGTCGGTGTCATTAGCTATAGCGTTCGGAGAGAGGCTTACATATCTCCGCGCATTGATTAATTCGGGGCATTGCTTTGGGACATCGTGTTATTTTATTGGGTTCAGACATTGGTGTCTATCGACCACCTAATGGTAGCACTCCACAAATCTCTATTATGGGAGAAGGGTTGTGGAATTTGTTTTGGGGTTGAAAGTTATAAGCATGTTTTAGCTTAAAAACTTATATTTCCTCACTTCAAGTACAAAATGTGATAAAGGTGATCCGGGACTTTCGATTACCCATTTTACATTCATTGCTGAACCACGATATACCGTTACTACCAACCACACTATGACAACCAAATGGCTTTTGTTCTAGCTATCAAAAGTAAGTAGAGAAAAAGCGTTTCTCAAGTTAAGAGAAACGTAGTGCAACTTTTTAATAGATCTATCTGGAAATACGATATTTGGCCCTGACATGGGCCAAATATCATCATAAAATTTATCATCATCATTCAGCGATTCTTAAAATTACCTTAGGCGAAAATGGCCAGAAATAAGTAGATTGCATGGAGACATATAGCAGATATAGGGGGAAAGGAGGGTAAAAGTGCGCAGTCGGGTAAAAGTACGCAGCGGTTTATTTCCCTGTTGGTAACAGTATGAATGGGAGTGAGTATTACTATCATATGAACACATATATCATAAGCTATCTTTAAAGACTACCATTATTATTTTCAAACTTTTTTTTTATTTATTTGGTAAAATATGGTTTCTTTGAGTTAGCATCTAATTTTTCTGTGAAGGAATCTTTAATTTTTTTTGCAAATAAAGGACTAATTATAGATTTCAAAGTAAATACCAATGTGAAGTATAATTTCTTCTGAACGTCTTCTTGGCAACGTTAGAATTTAACTGTAGTGCATTTTAGGGTTGATTCAATGACGAAAAAGAGAATTAATACATCGGTGCCTAAGAATTCGCATAGACAAAATAGTTGAGATTTTTTTAGAGAGAATCATATAACTCTACTTAATCTCCACCACACGAGATTTATGTGCTACAGATGTTGAATGAATTTTCGTTTTTTCCCCTTTGAAAGCTTAAAACCCATCTGAAGTTGAAAACTAGCTCATATAAAATCCTGAAAATTTCAAATGACAAAGTGTGATTTTTCAAAAAGATGGAATCGTGTGTGGATTATACTTAAAGAGAGGTGGGAGAAAAATCTTTCAATTACAAAGAAATTGGGGCATTTTTTGCAATTTATATCAAGATTTTTACTTTTGGTCTTAGTGCTGCGTACTTTTATTTTCTTTGTGATTTTTAACATATTCATTTTAAGCTAAGACCTTCCATTTTTGTAGGTTGGTTCTTGAGTCTATAACCTTGAGTTCGCAAAATATTTGTGGCTCTGGCTTTTATAATCTGAATTTTATAGCCCAAAATCATTTTTGTGCGTACTCTTTACCCTCCTTTCCTTTACTGGGTAATTATAAAATAACTTCACCCATTCAAGTATCTCTGAATACTATACCATTCATAGGAGCTGTATGAAATTTGGGTGGAAAAAATTTCGAGAGATGTGGACAAGAATAACTTCTTGGAGTAAAGTAAAACTCTATTACATAGTTACAGTTAAAGTGAATTTTTATTTTTTGAAAATGTCCAATCCAACACCCTTTTTTACTCTCATAACATGATCTCTCAAGTGAAAAATACAAAAGGCAGTGAAAGAGTACATGTAAGGTATAAACCCGACCCTAGAGAGAAAAATTAAAATTGCTAATGAGCGCTGAAGTAGTAATCATTTGTTTTAAAAAGGCTTAGAAAAGTAAAAACAATCAATAATGACAGAAAAGCTCTAGAGAGTTCCAAGTGACTTTCTTCACTCACAAAAACAACCTTCATCTCTAACAACTATTTTCTATTTGCTAAAGTGTCATCATGTGCGAATTATTTAATTTAATATCTCAGTCATTTTTTACTTGATAAGTTTTAATCGAGGGATTTTTGAATACTGATGTAGAATTTAAAAAAAGACACCTGGAATACTAATTGAAGATTTCATTTTAATGAATTTAAACTCTTGGTTTCAAATGAATGATGTTTTAAATTGGATTTTTTTTCACTTAGAATGATAATATTTAATAATTTCTAAAGTTAAATACTGGACGGGATGAGTTAGGGTAAATTTGCACAGTAAACAGGGATGAAAAAGACGACCGAGACGGCGAAATGATATGAGGTAACTGCTAATCTAGAAAAAGAAAGGCATGGTGCAACTTGATAGAACTTTTTTAAAAATGTGTTAATAATCTCTACCCTTGGAAGGCCGGGTAAGTCAGTACTCCTATATAAGTCTAAGAAGCACGATTATAGAAAGCTATCTTACCTAGAAAGCTTAAACAATAATATTTGATTTCAAGATAGTTATATTTTTCTTCAAAATTTTTAGGAAGGTCTTTTGTGAGAAACATTAAACAAACATTAAGCAAAAGAATAGAAATTTTTTAAAATTCTATTCTTGATCAACTTTATTTTACAATCGACTTGTAACAAAAGTGAAAGTTTATTTATTAGATATTCATCAAACTAATTAAAAATCTTCACACTATGTCTAGCTTCACAAAAGCACTCCATTTTCTTCATTGACACCAAATAACTCCCGATAACACTTTCAAACCTTTTGTTATGATTGAATAAAGAAATAATAATAAGCTTTCCCAACAACGAAGATTACAAAATATTAACAAAACGCTGAGCACTAACAAGATTGAGCCTGTAAAAAAAAAAAACTTTACTCCAGTTAATTAATATTGCTCAGCCTAATGTGTTTGTTTGCGGGTTTTGTTAAGGCCAGAGGTCAATTTCTCAATTTGAGAGAAGTTCATTATAAGGAACTTTTTATTCATCTAACTAAGAGAGGTTTTAAAAATTAATTAGAAAAAAGCAGAAAAATAAAGATAGACATTGACAGTTTTTGAGAGATGGCAAAAAATTAATTGGTTCAAACTTCAGAGGAAAAAATGTGTGCTCTTTGAGCCTTTTAGAATTAACCATTCTATAAATATTTGAAATATTTTTATACTTTTTATAAGCTGTTATTTGTATCTAAACAGATAATGTTCCCTTTTTGTTGGAGAAGAGATTTTTTTTAAATACCCACATGGAGCATTATCCTGTATATTTCACCTTTAGATAAGAGAAGTTTTTACTTAACTGCGACTTTGATAAACTTCTTATAAATTAACTGTTACTAGCTAAATCTTTTCAGTCCGCTGGATTGTGATATTTCCATACCTAAATTATATCAGATAGAATTAACAAAAGATCTAATGAAGAGATTTAAATAAATAATAATTCTTTTGTTAGGAATAACTTTTTTAAGACTTGAATTATGAGATAAACTTTGTTTTTTTTTCTCTTGCACAGCAAAAAAACTCTAGTGTAATCTAATCCTTATACCTTAAGCAATATTTTGGATTTTAGTGTATTTCATATGTAAAAAAAAGGATTATTGAAATTATTGCTTTTCAAGCTTAGGATTTAAAATAATTAAATCTGTATATAGTAACTGAAAAAGAATGGTGTCAGACTTTGAAGAAATTCTTGATAAAAATGTATTCAAATGGCATATTAACAGTTTATTGAGAATTTTTTACCTATACGTTACCGTTCCATAAGCAATTATAATATTATTTTGTGAAAAGAAATTCCAAGAGATGTGTTTGCAATAAAGGAACAAGAATTACAACTTTTCTCACACTCCTTACTAAAATTTTATGAATTCAGTACCAAACAAACTAAAATGCCATTTTTAAAAATAGTTTTATAGTTTTAATTTAGATATTCAATTCATTTTTATTAAACTGATTTCGTTGTATATGGTCCTTATTATATCTTGCTATACCATTGAAGAAATAATTATTTTCCTAATTAATGTTGAATATTTTTAAAACTTTAATGCTGTTCACTATTAAAATTAAAACAGGAATAATAACGCGGAATCTTAGGTTGCATGGTCCTGAAAATGATATCATTCGCTTTCTCAATTCTGTCATGTCGGTGAACAAATTTATCTCAAGACAAATTTTTTCAATTTAGGAAGAAAATTTGGTCAGCTATAAAAAGGCTATTTTCATAAACTTTAATATCCATCACTGTGTTCAAGTCAAAAAAAAAATTTAAACTTCAAAGAAACACGACAAGAGGTCCTTCAAACGTGATCCAATGGTAAATTAGAGTGACAACTCAAAATTACCCTTTAAAGCCAATGCAATTCAACGTGAAAACAAAGCATAAAAAGTGCAGTTCACTGGCTTACAGGACAAACATTTACAAACCTTTCACGCAGAACGATCGTAGTAAAACTCGTAGTAACCCATTGAGTAACCTCATGTATCCGTGAAGAGTTCCGCCGGTCTTTATTATTATTCAATGACCGCTCAACTGGATAACTCCTCTCTTGCGTTTCTTTCTCATTTGTCAGAATCGGTGTGGTCGCGCTTCTCTCGGCCGGCCTAAAGTCACGTGGTCTTCGGTACACGACGTTGCCATGGAGACGACGTAAACGACTGCTCATCTTTTTGCCAGAGTGGTCTTTCTGTGGTCAGAGCTTGTTCGCGGAACTGTGGTCCGTGTTATGCAAATAGGGGTGGAAGGGTCAGTGAATGGGAAGGTTTTATTAAGTCCGGGGGCCAGTGAATGCATTTTGAGAGGGAGAACAGCCATAAAAGCTTGTTGCACGATTTAATGATAGTTCATTTTTCCTGTCAAGCTATAAGAAGGGTTTTTTTTATTGAGAGAACATACACAAGTCGTACCTGAAGCAGTTATAGCTATTTTTAGAACCTAATTGGGGAGATAAAAGGTTTTGATCATTTTGGAAATCAAAGTGTTTTAATTTCTTTTTGTATCTTTTATCCTAGCGAGCCGAAAAGAACTGCATTGATCATGTTTTCGAAAATAACTAGCTATACTGTAAAGTTCATGGTGAAAATGGATGAATAAAGGTATATTTTTTTAAAAAAAATATGCATGTTTTTGAATACTGCAATTGATGAGAATGAAATTATCATTAACAAAATTTTTAAATCATGTAAAAAAGAAAAAATCCTTTCAATTAACTACTGTGTCATTTCTGAAAATATAGTTTAAAGTTAAATCTCCTTAATAAATTTCTTGCAAAACTCTGTAATCTGAATATTGTGCTGTCCTTTAAGAAAATCCACTTTATTTTTTTTTTCATAAAAAGCTTAATAAAGATAATAATTAAATGGAACAAATCAGTGTTGCTATAGATCTTCCTCACTAAATATTTAGTGTGATTAGTATTTTTTATTACATCCACAAATTACAAATTGGCAGTCAATCATGTTCAAATTTGAAAAATCAATGAATGCTGAAAATGTCCACCGAAACAGCATCTGAATTTTAAAATCTTTATTCAAGTTTATTATCGGTATCTCATCATGTAAGTTGTTTTCTTTACAATACCCGGCAGAACGTTTTTCCCTCACAGTGTTAATAGTACAATAGGAAAAAATCTTATTTTAATGGAATTTCTTAGGGGCCATTCATTAATTACGTAAGGGTCCCGAGGGGGATGGGGGTTAGAAAAATCTCTACACCCTTACTTGGGGGGGGGGTCAAACCAATTCTTACATAAGATTTTCCAAGTTAATGTAAACAAATTCCAATTATTCTAATCAAATTACTATTGAATAATCCCAGAAAAACTTAAAAAATAAATTCTTATGTGTTGAAAAATTAAAATCTTTGATTTACGTCAAACTGAGAGTTTTAGTGTAACTAATCCTTTTCTAACATTTTATTATTTTGTAAAACGAAATGGAATCTTACATAAGAATGGTCACAATTTAAAAAGTGAGAAGGAGAGTTCAAATATGCTGTTAAAATTTTAAAAATACAATTAAAACAAATAATAACCATAATAACAAATAATCATAAATATAGACCACTAAGCTTGGATATGTGTACCTGTAGAAAAAAGTTCACAGGCTTAACTCTCAGAAATGAACGAAAATTTTACAGGAGTTAGTAGATGACTCAAAACACTTATACTGTAAAAAAATTAGCTGTAGAGTTACAGTAGAAAAACTGTAAAAACTTCCTAAAAATTAACATTTTTAACGCCAAATGCAACCTTACTAGGCGAGAAATGGAGGGAAAACGCCAAATGCAAGAAAAATAAATTCTGAAGCAGTTTAAATCGGCTAATAAAAAAAAGTTCATTAAATGAACGCCAAGTCGCCAAGTGGTGCTAACTGAATGAGTTTGGCAACTCAGAACCCAATTTTCAAAATTAATTTACCATTCCTCTCCTAATGAAATTTCGCAGCTAATTTTTCACAGTAAGTGAGTGACGTAAGTGTTTTGACTCAAGACTCGTCTTTTCTTATGTCTGTAAGATTACATCCATTTCTGTAAGTTTACCCTAATGAAAACGTTTCCTTGTAAGTTCTTAAAAGGCCTTCTTTTAACTAAGCTTTATTTTTTGTGATAAATATATTTATAAAAATCGATTGTTCTATCAAGACATTCCAAACTACTTATATTTATTAGAATATATTCTTACAACTCAAGGTTTAAAAATATATTGATAAGGAACAATGTGATACATTTGAGTTTGAGTTGAGTTCTATTTAACAGTCTAATGCCATTACCTACTTTCTTCAAAATTTAATTCTACTGCTCATAAAAATCACATTGCTGTGTTCTTCTACTCAATAACGACTAATTTTAAATAAAATATTTCATACCTCGTATTTTTTCCGAAATGCCATAGTTACGGTAGTTATCTAAAGAGATGGGGTCATCTGAACTTATTTCATATAAACAGACATTCGAAACAAAATAACTCTTGTTCTTGTCCACAACTAAGTTCTTTCCTATCGTTCCGAGGGTATTGCCGAAATCCTCGGTCCTGAAAACATCGCTGACAACCTCCAGCAAATTGGAACAATCTAAGTCTGTGCTCAGCATCCTCGGAGTTCTTCCACTGTCATCCCTAACGTTGAAATAAGCCCCGTGTCTCAGTAGAAGCTTGACCATCTCTACGGAACCTCGACCAGCAGCTATGTGCAGCGCAGTCAACCCTCCAGTTCCACTCCTCGCGTCTATGAAAGCTCTTTTGCGGTGACCACGTTTACCAGTTAATTGTTTAGAAACTCCATCTGTTGTATATACGCCCACTGAGGATGTTTTACTTACAATGGCAGGCTCACCAATCAAATGTTCAGAAAATTTATCAGCGGCATTTATGTCAACTGATAACACATTATTTCTGGCTCTATCTTTCGACTTTTCCAGGGGTCCATCTTCAACCGATTGCAGCAAAAGCGACACCACATCCACGCGATCTCTTGAGACAGCGAGATGGAGGGGGGTCTCTCCCCCGAAGTTAGCGAGGGTCGCGTCGGCTTTCGCCTTCAGCAGCGCCTTCACCAATGCGAGGGGTCCGGAGGGGGACAGCAGGTGGAGTAAGGTGTTACCGTCTACGTCTCGGGCGTTGATACCAATTATTAAATTTCTCGATAGGGCCGTCGTGAGACGTTCGTAATAGCCAGACTTCGCTGCGTCGAAAGCAATTTCCAAGTCCAAGAACGCTTTTATGACTTCGAGTGACATGGTCACTTCCATGGGAGTGTTCCCTAATTTACATTTGGGCATATATTCTGCACCTTTTTCAAATAAGTAACTGACAACGTCCATCCGTCCAGTTTCTGCCGCCTCGTGCAGCGGAGTTCTTCCATTTGCGTCCCTGACATTAACATCCAACCCAGCTTCTTCGACCGATGAAATGATATATTTTAAGCTCGCGCCCTCTTCTATAGCTTCGTACAAAGTCTGTCCCGACGTAGTGTGGTTTATTCTTTTAAACAGGTTTTTGATGTAATCTATGGACTCCAGTAACTCACAACTGTCACCATCATAATCCAGTTCGTAATACATTTCCAATATCTGTTCGAATATTGTAAGAGCTTCTCTTATCCGTCCCAACTGAAGCAGAATGGATCCTATGTTGTGTTTCGTTTTCAGAGTTTCGCCATCGTGCCTTCCCGAGCTTACGCACCGTTTTTCGAAAACTTCCTCATAGATCTCAAGAGCTTTGCTGAACTCTTTTTTGGAGAAGGATATCGAAGCTAGGTCTGTAAGGGTTACTAAAGTTTCTTCGTGCGACTCTCCGAAAACTTTCAGAAACTCCGGGACAACGTCGTTTAAAATAACCAAAGCCTCATTAGTTTTACCTTGACGCTGCAGCACTAAAGCCATTTCTCTCTTTATTTTCAAAGTTTCTTCGTGTTGTTTTCCCAAAATTTTCAGGCTTCTGACCAAAGCCCTTTCCAAGCACTCCATGGCATCTTCCAGGTCATTTTGTTTCATCAAGGAACTTCCGATGGAACGCTCAAGAGCAGGTATACCTGCATGATTCTCATCGATCGCCTCTAGCCGATTTAAAAGTTTTCGTAAAATCATCAACGATTCTGGGACCTCTGTTTGCATTTCTTCAAGTTCTCTAAGCGCTTCAGCGTATTTTTGCCAGCCCTGTAAAATCTCTTCGCCGCTGGCTAAGAATACATGTTGATTTTCGAAGAGTAATCGGTAGCCTGTTAATGCACTTCCAAAATGCGACAAATTGAACAGTTTGTTCGCGACTTGAAGTATAAATTCCCCAGAAAAAGATGTCAAGTATGTATCCCCCTGTATATCAATTGAATCCAATAAATAAGTTAAAGCATACGCATAAATATCCTTTCTGGAGCTCCCGTTATAAACATAATACAATGATTCCATACTCCCGGACAAAAGTTCACTTAAATCCGGATCACATATTAAATTAACCTGATTGATATAAAATTCGCTTAATTCATCAAAACCCATATCATGTTCTTCCTCTCTGTTGTAATACAGTAAATATGAAATAACTTCCTTAGGTAATTCGCATAAATCCTCCATTAAGGCTTGGTATTCGCCAGAAAATTTCAAGACTGACACAAAATAATCCAATTCAAAGTTGTCTTCCATCTCAAACCATTCAACCAATTCTCTTAGACATTGTTTTCGCATAATTTGATGCCGCTCGTGTTTTTTCAAATGCGTTTGAATTGTGAGACAAAACTTCTCATCCAGTGTATTTAAGTATCTATGATCAAAGTATGTAATGACCGACATTTTCTCCAAAAAATTCATGGAAGTTTTTAGTTCTTCTTTATCTGTCACGATAAATGAAAGAATTTCCTTGTTTATTTTGAATACAGCAGGAGATTGAAAAAATGACAAGATGTGTAAAATCTTCAGAGGCTTACCGTCGTTTTCTCTTTCGCTAGCTTCAATTACATCAATGGTCTCTTCTTCACTCATCCTGTTTTGATAATAATTGTAGAAATTAAGAACCCAGAACATCAGAAACTTCTGATTGCAGTGAAGTGTAACTGTAGGTGGGTAAATATTTTACAGGTGTTTTCCCCTTTTCAGTCATTGTACCAACGAACACAATCGTCTCTATCTTCTAAGTGAAACTGATAAGTGCTATCAAAGCTGCTTCGAGTTTTTAAATTCATTTACTGATAATTGAGATAATACAGAATCATCAAAAGTATTTATCTGAAATCTGAACAAATGCTTCTCTCCCAAGCTACCGTGAAGTCTCATTCATTTTTTTTTTTTCATCTTGCATTTGAAATTCGAGTTTTATATTATTTTTGAGACATCATATTTGACAATACCGTTGAGCCAGATTTTAAGACTCATAGCTACGATACGGTGTCAGAGATTTAGTCTGAAATTATACGTCATTTGAAATCTTAGTTTGAGTTTCGAGTATAACTTATACTAGTATGTTTTCAACAGATAGTATTTTACTTCTTGAATAAAAAGGTAATTAGCTTTAAACAACAAATATATGTCCTATGTTCTAGATAACTAGCCGAATTAAAGGTCATGTGAACAATTTCTATGCACGATTAAGTAATTCGTAAAAAATATTCTGTTTTGATTTCACTGTAATTTTATTTTAAGTATTTCCCCCACGGCGAGGTTTGATAACAATTTCCCTTGGAAAAGGGTAAATATAAAGGGGGGATTCTAGAACTTCTCCCACAGGATCTCCTGTTTTGGTAAACACAAGAATTTCTCAAAATGAGATTTTGAGCCCGGGTGACTCTTGACAATATTTGTTCCGTCAAAGATGCTTACGAAGGCAGAATGAACTTAGTGGCCGGTTACGTCAGAATAAAAGTAGCTGATAGAATTGAATACTATTTCTTGAGAAATTATCCATTATTCTTTTAGAAATGTAATTATTTCAGATAGTTTTCAGAAAAAGCCATTGCTTGCAGACAAACACATTATTTCGGAATAGAATTAGAATGTGTATCTAAAAATTAACAAATTGAAACCTAAAACGTTGCACTGTGGTAAAATAAACGTTTATTAATTGACTCATTTGGATTTTTTCGTTGCATATGCAAGGCTCACCTTTCAAACAAGTGACATCCTCCAAAATCCGCCAATTTATTAATCTGGACAATAGGTATGTGACCAGGCAAAGCTTCAACAAATTGGTTGAAACATAACTGTTAAAAGATTTACAAAAGAAATATATTTATAAAAATAGACTAAAAAGCAAAATTTCTTCATATCAAGTAACTCGGTGTGGAAGGATTAATTTTTTTTTTTCCAAAACAGAATTACTTCCATGATAAATATTTGTTATCTAGTTCTCAAATAACTTTCATTTCTTTTTGCAGATTTATGTTTGGTTTTATTATCACAAAATAATAAAGAATGTTTTTCTCTGTTTTGAGAAGTCCTTTTCTGGCTGTCAATATTATTATTATCTTAAAAGTGAAAGTATAAAAATAATATAATTTTAGAAATTAGTTAATTAATGATATTTCAGAACACTTAAAAAAATTAAGAAACGAACTACATAAGCTAGTTGCAAGGGTAATTTTCTATCCAAAATTCGACAGCGCCGATTTCGAAACTTCGCACACGCACAAGACTAAAAGGCACAAAATAATTTATGAAATATTTAAAAAAAAACACGTTTTTAAAACGCATACTATGTAAAATAACTTTTCCTAATTCCTTGTAAAAACTTAAAACGTGGGGCGAATACAATAGATAGGTGTACTTGGTTTTTATTATTAAAGAGGGCATATAGAAGATGATGTTTTTAGGTTTTACAATGAGCTAGGAAAAGTTACTCCGTTATAAAAAACGTGGGGCGAATACAATAGATAGGTGTACTTGGTTTTTATTATTAAAGAGGGCAGATAGAAGATGATGTTTTTAGGTTTTACAATGAGCTAGGAAAAGTTAGTCCGTTTATAAAACGTGGTTTTTAGAAAGATTTTTTAAAAATTTAACTAATTCGGTATATGGTTTTCCGGACTACTTTTTTACTCATTCTTTCAGTTTAAGAAATCATTGTAGATAAGTTTTATTTTCTCCATAGATCTAAATTGCGACCTCGGAGTGCAATATACTATAAATGCATATACTTACTATAGAGATACGTAGTCAGGATGACCCCACAAACAACCCCAAACAAATTATCTTACCTAACTCGTCAAAGCACAAGAGTTTCTCAGAGTGTTGGGAACTACCCTATAGCATTCATTATAGTCTCCCCACGCATATAACAAGTACAGGATGATAAATGATACTGTTTCGTGCAAATCCATCAATGACTATAACAGTGTTTCTATGGATTGGACAGATCTTTGTGAAGCGTGTACGGTTCATAGGCTTTGTTTTTGTGTTAATGTGTCTGAGATACGGAGGCGTTGAAAATATATTATGTGTTCTACTAATCACTCTGAAATAAAAATGAAAGCGAAAGCTTATAGCAACTAAATAACCAACTTAACTTCAGCCATGCCGATTGTTACAATTAAAAAATATAATCACTAGATCGATGGGCTGCCTCTTGGAGTTTTTTTTTTTAAATCTTGAAGTGGTAAGATCTAATTCATTAGATAAACGCCCCAGTAGCTAATCCAGGATGTTTGTCTAGGGAGGATGAGGTACCTAAAACGTGTATAATGCCATAACTTTCTCGTTTTTAGAGGATTTAATTTTCAAATTTTCAAGATTTCTTTTTAAAGAAACATCATAAATCGTTATGCTTGTTTTCACCAAAAAAAGTGGAAACAAATGTGTAATTATTGAAGGAATTTGTAGTAAAACTGGAAGCATTTTTTTAATTCTAGGGAAGGGGGAGCAGCCCCATAGCCCGTCCCCCTCCCCCTTAAAATTCCTTGTATACTACAACACATCACAAAATTTCCTCCTCCAAAAAAAATCATTCACGATAAACATTCTTCATGAAATAAATAGAACATAGAGAAAAAACATCTATGGGAACCACTGCTTTCATACATTTCACAGTCGGAAAAGAAACTACTTTGGAAGTAGATTTCTTCAAACCATCTCTTCCCTCAAAATAACAGAGCATTTCAATCATGGAGAGTGTCAATCCAGTTATCCAATCACACGAAATTCGGAATCTTTTTGTGCTCGAAAGCTTATCCCACCCTAGAACATAATACTCCATTCCGATTTATCTTGTTTTCTTCCATGCCCCAGCTTGTTTGGGTTTCTGATTCCATCGGTGCTAAAAATATCGACGGCCGACAGAAAAGACACTGCCAATGCATAACAATTAAGCAATGACCTTTCGTTTTTTCGGGAGAAAAAAGGACCATTACAGAAACAAGAGGGAGACTGGCTTTTCCTGAGGGACCATAAAAAAACTAGCTACTCTGAGATCGTACTCTTATTTATTTCTTTGGTTATTAGCCAGAATTTGTTTGAGAGATATTATAAATTGAAGGCTAATAGATTCGTAGTTGGATTATAAAGTCTAGTTTCTCTGAATAAAATGTCAAATGACTTTGTGGAAATCTAAAATAGTTTTTTTGGTTAGAAATTCATTAGATTGCACAACCTTTGTTATACGATACTATGATAGTTAAATGTATAGATAGTTATGATGAGTTAAAAATTGGAACAAAAATATAGTATTTTCCATCAGTATAGACACAATTTATTTAATTTGATGAAATTGTTATACTGTATAATGTATAAAATATATTTATAGCAAAATAATTTAATCTAAAACTGCTGATGGGGATAAAATTGTGAAACAAAGGCTTCTTGATATGGTTATATTGTAATGAACCAGCCTTTAATGTTTTTCATTAAAAACGTTACTTTCGATTATTAGATGCTTCAAATTTTATTTCCTTTGGTTGATAATACTTAATAGTTTTATACGAGTACAGAGAATTAGTAGTATAATTTTTCAGAAAATCCAGATATTTCATTATAATGTTTTACAGTTACAATAATGTAAAACAAGAAGAAACAAACTTGATAAATTGTATAGTATATTTGTATAAAAATTTGCATAGAATTCTTTATTCTTGAATACAAATATCGCAGAGCATAGTTAAAAAATTAATTAGCTTCATTTAATTTTTCTTTCTATGTTTTCTTTTATTTGTAGAAAATAAAACCTTTTGATTTTTAAATTTGGCTACATCTTAGGGTTAGGCTGTTTCCATTTGCGAGATAAATTTGTTGTGAAATCACTTATACGTAATTATAAAAAATGTTTAAAACATGGTGATTTAAACTTTAATTGAAACCAAAAATCAACGACTAAAATATCTATTCTCATTCTCAAGCAACAAAAAGGGTGAAAAAAAATTGGTGGTTTTTTGATTTGGTTAAGTTTAAAAGTTTTCAAAATGTGACAACCCAAGAAGGGGGTCACTGGAAAACGACAACGTGCGGTATAAAAGGAGATTTAAAATAATGTGACACAATTTGTAAATGACTCCTAACCGATACCATTGTTTACTATATATATATATATATACCACTAATAAAAAAAGACAACTTATAACAGAATTATACTGAAAATAGCTGATCCTAGCCACTAAAATAGTGACGTCATAGAAACTAAACTCTCCCTTGTCAGCATGCGTTCACATTTTATGGACCCCTCGCTCACCTTGCAGGCAGTAACATAACTCACGAACGGACACTGTGTTCAAACACAGACGCCCCCAAAATTATCTGAAAACCGCAAAAGCAAGAGTGATATACGGCAAGCTTTGTCGTCACAAAATCTCATAAATTGAGTATCCCCCACTGGCTTTTGCATTAGTTGATTGGTAAACAGACTTTAAACGCTGTTCAGGAGGATTCAGCTCATCAGTTTCTTTCATCGCTGACATTTACTTGACCCGAAGTCATTATCCTAACAAGTTGTGGGCTTTTCGGGATTAATAACCCAGGAAGTATAGGGGATGTGTGTACGCTGCTGGCTACTGATTTAGGCCGAGCTTTATTCGGTTAATTGAAAGATCTTTTTAATGGATTGAAAATTGGCTCTCCCCATGTGTAGTTAAATGAGGGCTAGAATGTACTTAGCCAGTGAAAAGAAATAAAGTGGGATGGACAGAAGATTTAGAGGAGTAAACTGGCCCTAAGAGAGTAATGTGAAAGAGTAATCAATACTAAGGAAAATAAATTTTCTTGTTGAATGCCGACTCTAATTAAACCGAAATTCATGGATTTAGGACTCCGGTTTAGAAGGGAGAAAACACTGTTATTATGAAAAAAAAAATTAACAAGTAAACTGTAACTAAGCTCATTCATTTTGTTGAGTTACACAGTTGTAAATATTTCTCCTAAATATAAGTAAGGGAGAGTGGGGGACCTTGGGCCACCCCACTTTTCAGACGTAATTTTGTAGGGTTGAATTTTATAGTCTTGTAGTGAAACTAGATAAAATTATTAAGATGAAAAACATTTTCAACTGTATTTTACTTATGAATTTATTTGAGACACTTGAAGCTTAGTGAGTGTATCTTTGCCGTAAAAATATTTCAAATGACAAATATCTAAAGATCAAAGAGATAATTTTATACAACCTCTTGAAATCTTGGTTTGATTTTACAAGTTTTTGTATAACAAGCTTATCCATTGTCATAATTTCACTATTTTTAACGTCATATACAGTAATTCCCAAAGCTGATTTAAAGGGCTATCAGACTGCCAATTATCATCAGCACTTATATCAAATAGCCCTGTCTTGGGGATCGCTATCAGAACTACTCGTGCGGATAATTAAATGTTCTTTAAACAAATCCCCTAGAATGCTAAAAAAAAATTGACTCAGTTAATTCTCACCAAATATCGATTTTTCCCTGTGGCTACAATGGCAATGTCGTGATGGAAAGATGATTCAAATCTGTCCAAGGGGCTTCTTACTTATCTGCCAGGAAATCGAACCTTTTTTTGAGAAGGAAAGGTCTTGGACGTTTAACCTTGAAGCCCGCGGCCAGAACGGATTGCTTTTGATCGATAATGTTTGCAGTTTTCTTATTCTGAGGATGAGAATCTTACAAGTGGATCACTGGTACATTTTTATTGAGCAATATTTGTCGAAAAAGAAATTCCATGAATTATGCAGTTTTGTCGAGCATGGGTTGCAAGATGCTGACATATCAAAATAGAAAATATGTAGCAACATAAGATAAGAATGAAGGATATTTTTTATATAAGAGACCTTAATTTGACTTTTGATTCAAGAACCAGATAAGCTAAAAATGGGACAGTATAATATGGTAAATTTAATCTAATTTCCCATGATTAAATTTAAATGACTAATTCATATTTTGTCATGTGTTTCCTTAAGTTCTTTTCTTAATAGGTGAATAAGTATAAATGAATAGGTATTAATTTAGTAAAATGTATCTAGGATAAATAATGGAATCTAAGCCACAGGAGTCGATGAGTAAGTGGAAAATGTAGAAATAATTGAATAACAGTAAAATATAAAGGGGTTTACCAATTTACCCCCATTTAGGTAAGCAATAATCTTCCAGAAGCCCTTGTTTCATCATTTCAGAAATAACTTTTTGAACTATTCACTTGCAATTATAAGGGTGGATTCCCATGTTTCACTCCATGCGATCGTAACAAAGGGAAGAAAATGTCTTGTCATTCGTCTCTAAGAACGACAGCGAGAGGAGAAATATCGCAGAAACGAACTCAAACAACAATATATAAAAACACATTAATCGAGTTGTCCACTCCATAGATGGTTTTATGCGTCTCTATAAGGGTTATGATAAAACTACCATTTTGACAATTTCATAATGCGTCTTAAAAGATCTATAATTTTTTTTAGTCTTTTTTTCTTTTTACTTTAAATTATTTTTTACTTTACATACAGACGCATTAAACGACTCTTTCCCAAAAAAAATATCGGTTTCATCGAATTTAGCAACTTAAAGGGCTTTGGACTCTTTAATATAAAACGAATTACAAATTTTTAGATGTACTGTCTAGTTACTGATGTTATAACGATTAATATATCATTCGATGATTTCAATGATGTAAAAGTTCTTTCGTACATATCTCGTTTTTAATGAAGATTATTATTACTTCGTTTCCAAGGGTACGGTTTGTGTATCTTTTTTTGAAAAAAATATATAAATCTAATTTTTCGTTTACTGATGATTTGAAACAAAATACTTTTTTTTCGTGAAATTGCATTTTTTTATATTTTTTTTAATAAAAGAATGAATATGTTATTAAAATAAAAATATCTGAAGTTGAATTCCAGTCTGATGACTCAAACCCAAGCAGAGAAGTTATGTTTTAGTGCCTAAATAACTGTAATATATTCTAAAAAAAAGTTTTTAGTGAAAAGTTTCCTGAGAAAAACTTTTTAATTACTGTTTACGGGGGTCGGTGAGCGATAGCGAGCAGGGGGCGGTAGCTTCCTAGTTTTCTAAAATATAGAAATTTCATAAACTTTTAATAAACTTGAAGTATGTTTTTAAGATACATAATAAACTCGTGTCATTATGCCAAAATATTATTATTTCGGGGACCCACGGATATTGTCCTACGGACCACAGGTTGAGAATCACTGGAGTGTAGTACTAAGATTGTGAACCTAATTACATTTTCTTGAATTATTTTACAAAAATACTCCTATAAAAAATTGCTGGTTCTTAAAACTGTTAGGCTTGGACAATACAGAATATTTTTATCCTTCGTATGAGGATCCCAGGTAATCACTAGTGGTGTTTCCTAAAGGCGGAACCGGGCTTCATATTATAACTCTTCCATCACTGGGACGACTCTCAATTTCAATGTGATATAATATTTTTTTGTCCGTTTTTAGAGTCACAAATTTAAATTCACTCGTATAGCGTTAGCTATAGAATATCCGCAACATACCCGTCGATTGTACTCCGACATAATTCAAGTTCAGGAATTGTAAGGAAAATGCAAGTGGCTCTTCTCACAATGAGGTGGTGGGTGATTCTTTTCATATAAGATTGAAAATATTCCTACAAGGGGTATCAAGTGTTGGTTTAGATCGCTCTTTGAAAGAGTTCACAGGAGTTTGTGTTCCCATCTCGCGAACGCTTGACATCAAAAGTGTCAATTACAACCTGTAACGGATGGCATAAAAGTCATTTTGAAACTAAATTATCTGTAAAGTCAAACAGAATTGGCCGCTGAAGTTAACTTTAATCTATTTAGTACTATAAACCGTAAATAAAAATCCCCGGAACACTTTTGGAATATTTTTTCTTCAAAAATTTGTTCATTTTGTGTTGGTCTCCACCGAAACCAGGCAAAAGAGATATTTTCAATTTATTTGACACATTTAGACATTAGCCTCTTTTGGAGCCCTTAGGAGACTAGAGCTACACCTCTTCGCTGAGCAACAAGGAAATTCAAGGTCTTTTGGCTCAAATAATCAACAACGACAAATAAAGCAGCTCCTAAAGACCACTTCAAATCCTGACCTCTATTAAAAGCCTCTTGTGAAGGCGAGGCGATCCACGCCGACTGGAGTTTTATCCGAGCACTTTCCACAAGTGTCTTCTCCCTGCCCTCCCATTGGCTGTTGCCGAATCGTTTGCTCTCGGGCATCCCAGGGAGGGTGGATGTCGCGCAGTTTGTCGTCTGCAAGGATGGACGGCGGAGGGATAAACGTCACCTGCCTCCCTTGGGCAGACTTGCAGGTACACACTTGAGCGTTTTTCTGTGTGTACGGTGACATTTGTGTTTTGCGTTGTCTTAATTCATTTCGGGTGGTAGAGAAGTTCTAGAGATCCAGTGCTATTTGATTGGGGGAAAACACTTTGAAAACAAAATTATCTCAAAGTTCTTCATCAAAGTTATTTGTTATTATTCATTCAATTAATATGTTATTCCCTATGTGCAGAGAAAGATATACTCTATATCGCTAAAATATTTTATTTAAAAACAAAGTTATGATCTATTGATTCCAACTAGATGAAGTCAGCTAAAATTTTTGAGTTAATTTGTTTCACACAGTTCAAAAAATACCCTAAATATTTAAGTATTTGTAATTGTGTATAAAATGCTAGAAATTTCTCCAATAAACCATATGATTCGTTTAGAAATTTTTAAACTATTGCAATTCGGATGAATATCTAACAAAAAAAATTTAATCACTGATAATTATTTAAAAATAAAATTCAATTGAGAACATACAGATTTTCCATGAGTTTTTTAGGAATTTTCTGTGAATTTTGATAATTTCTCCCACACCGAACAGCATTTTCTAATCATAGTAAAATCATCTTGAAAAAGTAAGATGCTTTGTCTGTTAGTCTGTTCAAAAGGAGAACCTTTTTCATTTTCATTATCATTGCGTCATATTATCAGTGCTAAATATTACACAAAAATATTGAATTAGACTAAATAATTAAATATTAAAATAAGCACATCATAAATAACACATTAACTCATTACGAAAAGATAGTTCTATTTTGAACCCTGCAATTGAATGGGTGGCTGGAAAACCGTTGCATGTCTTTTTTTTTAACAAAGGTTTTTCTTTGTTGAAAAACGACATGCAACGTTTTTCCAGTCACACATTCAACTGTTAAAAGTACTTAAATTAGTCTAAAAATAATTTTTAAGCTTTGTGAAATCGCTTTCAAAACATTGTTCAAGTTTTTACGACGAATGAAGCATTTATAAGATAGAAATTGCATTTAAGAAGGAATAAACTTGATCATAATATTAAGGGGGGAAAAGAACGAAGGTGAAAAAAGAAGTTTTGGTAATACATATTTGAGAAAAAAAAAGTTGAAATAATTTACTTCTTTAAAAATATTCCTAATAGCTTGATTCCTATCACAAAGTAGTATTAATAAACTGTCGTAAAAACAACTAAAATTGGTATTTATTAGATAATTAAAAATTTACCTGCAGTTGTTATTTCAAATTAGGTATTGCATTTTTGCTAACTAAAGCAATTACACAGGTCTGGGGAAAAAAACCCCACTTTTTGAAAGATGATTGGGTTATTCCATCTGATCTTTATGTTTTTTGGTGTGCTGAATCTATGCTGAATCTATGGATCAATGGGACTTGGTAATACTATTAAAACACTTTAGACAACCCCTCCAAATAATTAAAAGTGGCAATGCCTTAAAAAAAAACAAAAAAACTCCATTAGTTTAGCATTTAAATCCAGATTTCGTCAAACATAAGAGGAATGCCAATGCTGAATTGAAAAAAAGGTTTCCACGTTTCCCTTCCCTGTTCATTTAAATCCAATACTTCCACAGAGACTTTTCAAAATGGATTTTCGACATCGGAAAGGACCATGTCAAGGGTAGTAATAAGCCTAACTAATATAAAAGTTCCTGAAACAGAAAAACCATCGATTCCGAATTTCCTCCATCGGACACGAAAAAAAAAAAGAACTGACCATCAGTTAATACATCTACAGTCAGGGCTCCTTTTAACCACCCTTTTGTCCATTGCGGCACGCATTCTAGATCAAAGTTCGAACGATCTCGGACAGTTGAAATATTCTTTTGGAAAGATATCTGTTCTATACGGAATGTTTGCAATAATACCGTGAGTGTCACTAGGTCAGTGTATCTGTTGATTCCTCCCATGTGCTTGCTCTTGGATATTGAACTATTCTTAAGTGTGTGCTTTTTTGTTTTAGTTTTAAGTGAGTATCGGTTTTAGAAAAAATAATTTTGACGTTAGGGGGCATTCAAATGTGCCTGATATTGATCAATTTGTAATTCAATAAGATTGTTCACTAAAAATATATATATTTTTTTATGGAAAGCATTTAAAAATGAATTTTGAAGTTTTCAAAGACTCTCAATAAACCTTTAGAACTGTTGAGCATCTCCAAATGAGATATTATCAACTTTGCAATTTGTTAATGATGAAAATGCAAAATATTGTCGTTATTCTTTAGATGTTTTTAATTTAAGAAAACTTAAGCCCATTATTAACCTTAAAAAAAATTTCCTTTCTTTTGAAATTTGAATTCAATAAATTTAAAGCAGGCTTTACATTATCATTTCAACATCCTGTAATATACTTTTTAAATTACTTGTGTAGAGGGCATTTATCTATCCCCTTTCGAACTACCTTTAATGAATAATGAATAAGTATCCTCCTAACTTCAGAGTTGTTGTTTTTTAGAATAAATCATATTTTTATCTAAAGCATATTTCAGCATAGGTAATAAACTTAAAACCTCGTCATATGGGTTTTTATGAAATGTTTAAACATACGTGTTGTATATTAGGAATGATTTGATGCAACGAAATACTGAATAACGAAAAAAAATATCAGATAAATTGGGAGCACTATTAACAATATAAATTTCTTAATTGACAATTTTTGATGATGGTTTAATTGTTTTTGGAAAGAGTAAATTCCGTGAAACTTACCATCACTTTAATAAATGCCCTGAGATCCGTGGAAATGTTAAATTATTCATTAACATTAATCATAATAAAGTTTTGTGATAAAAATAACTTGTTTTCGACTGTGCGTGATAGTAGAAGAATATTTAATTTTTTAACACTGTTAATCCATTGTTACTATTGGAAATAGATTCACGCATTTTGTTTGTGAAAAAAGAGGATAAAATAAAATATTCAGCAATAATGCAAGTAAGTAATGCAAGTTTTTAACGCGGTTTTAATTTTAAAAAAAGATAGTAGTAATAAATTATTTTCGGTGAACAGTCAGGCTAGTGTTTTTACCAATAGGAAGTTTTTATATAATATTAATCTTTATTAACAAAATGTAAAAAAATAATGAAAAGAATATAGAAAAACATATGATACTCCAAGGGGAAATGAAAAAAAAACCGTTCATGTGTAGTAGAAATTAATACATTAATTATGCTACGAAAACAAAAGAAAAAACAACAGAAAACCTTCAAAAAATCACACACAAAAATAGGTTGGCAAAAAGCTGGATAACACACAAAAAAAAATGCATCAATGGAGGGAGAAACACATATCTAATGTCGTCGATGTTGATTAAAAATTCATTATCTCAAAAACTATGAAGGTTATTTAGGTCCCATTTTTACTAAAAGTTGCCTTCATATGAATAAGCATTACATATGAAATCAATAGCAGTAAACCAATAAATTTAAATGAAAGAAACTCAATTTTTTTCGTCAAAAATTTCCAAAAGTAAATTTCTAAACAAAATGTAAAATCTTCCTGACGCTATTCTAATTTGAATACAGAGTAAATTCCAAAAGCAAGTTCATTCTGGTTACCAATAGGGGATATACTTAAATTTAAAATAACCTCTGCTTATTTTTTAAAATAAAAGTTTATGTTAATTTCATTTAATAATTAGTTTATGATACATTTCCGTGTGGGGTACTTTGATGCATATTGATATACATTGATACATATCAAAGTGGAAAGAGTGCGTCTGGAGAAGAATGTCTCAGTGCACAACTTTTAAAAACTCATTTGGGGGTAAGTTAGATCTACACTACAGTAAAGGATATTCGTGCCCTAATTGATGTTCGATGTTCGAATCTTTGGCTTATCAAATGTTTTAGATTGAAACTGCTTGTATTATAACTATGTGTATTTTTAAATTTTGTAAAATAAATAGAGAACCAGAATTGAGATATAGAGAGAGAATAGAGATCAAGAAATTTAGAAACATCTGAGAAGTTCTCAGTACTTTTAAAGGTAACCAAGATCTATACTTGCAAAAATATTATTTAAAACCAGTTGCAAAATAGTACAATAAATGGCCCAAAAACTAACCACTTAATTAGCACCACATTTTTAATTTTTTTATGATTTTCGACAAAGATATACTGTTGAATTTTATTCAATTATCTCAGGAGCAATTATCCCCATGAACATTTATTTTCTTAATAAGATATTTGTTTGATATGACCATTCGTTAAATTCTTTGATTTTCTTACTTCTGAATGTTCGATTATTACAGGTGTTATCCAATGAAATGCTGAATGGCAACTTCCAGAATGCTTCCGGCGACCCCGACGTGATCCCTGCCACCGGGTGCTTCCAGCCCTCTTTCAGCCAAGTCACCATCGCCGTGGCCCTCGTGGACCTCCTTCTGGCACTCGCGACCATTGTCGGAAATGTCCTCGTCATCTACGCGGTAATCAGGTAAATATCAAGTATTGTACATTGGGGTGTATCGAGAAAAAACAACTTTTTTCTTGGATTTTGATGATGCGCTAGTGCGGAAAAGTTGTCTTTGGTGGCAGACGGCACCAGTGATTTTTTTTTTCGAATTTTGGGATAACGTCTTTAGGTGCCAACTCGCTCCTGAACGTTTTCAATGCTGATGCTATCCATATTGCACATATTATCCATTATTGCACATGGGTTGTAGCAATAGTAGGGCTGAATTTTATCTGCAAGGGGATAAAATAAAAGAGGGTGATAGTATCAGAGATCTAGGGGTGATAGTAAATGAAGACTTTAAAATGAAACATCAGTGTTCAGCTGCAAGTAAAAAAGCTAATAGGATGTTGGGATACATTAAAAAAACTGTTTCTTCTAGGTCCGGAAACATTATTTTGCCATTATATAGAGGCTTGGTAAGGCCTCATCTCGAATATGCTGTTCAGTTCTGGTCTCCATACTTAAAAAAAGATATAGATTTAGTTGAAAGGGTTCAGCATAGGGCTACTAAATTGGTCAAGGGTATATCTAGTTTTAGTTACGTGGAAAGACTTAAGAAGTTAAATATGTTCACTTTAGAGAAAAGAAGGGCTAGAGGGGATTTGATTCAACTTTCTAAAATGTTAAAACAAGGGGACCCAGAGGGACTAGATTTCTGTTCGGGTAATAGAACGAGGGGTCACAGTTTAAAATTGAATAAGGCAAGTTTAAAACGGGATTGTAGGAAGCATTATTTTTTTTTAATAGAGTAGTGGATAAATGGAATGCATTACCTGAATCGATAGTTAACTCAAGTGGGGTGGACGAGTTTAAAAGAAAAGTAGACGAATACTGGAAATCGGGGGGGGGGGGTTGAATTGAATAGACTGGATCAACCTTGCTGGGCTTTTAGCCTGTAGTTGATCGACTACATTTGTATTTGTATATGTAGCGCGCAACACAACATCAGGTAAGCCAGGAAAGAGGCTTTCACCCTTTATTCCCATTCTAATCCCAAAGCGAATGTCTTCAACCTAGTTACGGACCTTATATGGTGTATGCATGCTATCTAAAAAACCTGGAATAGCAGCCTAAATCTATACATTATATTGATTATAAAAGTAAGAAAATCCCGCCTTTCCTTGTTCAAATTTGAGCCTAACCAACGCATATTTTAGTATAGGTTTAGGCTGTTATTCGAGTTTATAGGATAGCATACACCACGTAAGGTCCATAACTAGGGTAAAGACATTCGCTGTGCGATTAGAATAGTTTGATATTTAGGCTAGAGCGGAATTATGTGGAAGACCAAGAGAAACTAAAAATTGGGAGATAGACTGTACCAAATGGACCTGGAAACAACATTTACCAACTCAAAAAAGAGAATTGCCAGGGGGTGAAAGGAGGGAAATCTACCTCTTCCTCTACCCTCTGGCTTCACAGTCAGACCCCTTGGCTTCTAACCCACTCATATATTTCTTCCAGGTACCGTCGCCTGCACAACGTGACTAACGTATTCATCCTGGGCCTGGCTGCGTCCGACCTCCTGGTAGGGCTGAACGTCCCCTACTACGTCCTCTTCTACTTCAAGCCCCCTTTCTGCCACCGCACCGGCTGCCTGCTGCGCTACTGGTTCACCACCTACGCCTCGGGCTGTTCCATGCTGTGTCTGGTGGGGGTGGCCGTCGACCGCTACATCGCCATCCTGCACCCACTGTCCTACCCCAGAGTGGTGCGTGCCAGAGCTGCGGCCCTCTACGTCCTCCTGGTGTGGCTGTCGATGGGAGTTGTCAGCTCCATACCGCTGCTAGGGTGGGGCGAGCGCTTCGATCCCACCAGGGAGTGCGACCTCTACTACACGCACACCACTGCGTACGCTTTAGGTGCGGTGGCCTCGGTGGTTTTAGCCACCTTCGCAGTGACCACCACCCTGTACGCCGCCATCTTCAAGGCGGCCTGGCGCCACCAGAGGGCGGTGGTGGACTTTCACCATCGGGTGCGGCAGGAGACGCGGACAGCCCGCATGATGGCGCTGGTGATGGGGGTGCATTTCTTGGGGTTCCTGCCCTATTTGACTGTCATCACGCTGCGGTACCTGGACGGGGTGGACCAGGAGGAGCTAGGGGCGATCAAGCCTTTCGCGGTGGCCGCCTATTTCGGGAAGTCGGCCATAAACCCCGTCATTTACGGGTGGAAGAACAAGGACTTCAGGGTGGCTTTCAGGAAGACTGTCAAGATTAGAGACTGATGAATACAGTTGCAGCCTGTGTACTCTTTGTATGTTCGTTATTTCAGACACCATCGTGTTTTTTTTAAATGTTCGTTATATCCCTCTTTCTTTAAATCAAAGACTGAGAGTGAATTGCACTACCCCAACATAGGGATAGAAGGTTTTTTTTTTAATCTCACTAAAAGCAATTTGCATGAAAGGGGGGGGGGAATAAGAATATGACGATAAGGGAGTGCAACATAGCATCCCAATCACTCCAAAAGGCGGTTTGTGGGGACCTCAAATCAATAGTCAATAGCTCTCTTTGTCCACCAAATTCAGTCTAACATAATTATAGGGTATCTGTAACAGTGCCGGTATTGTTCATATGGTGAAGGAATTATTGGGGTAGGTTTTACATAGCAATTATTGAACTACCCTCCGAAATAATAATATAAATAGCTTTTTATCAAATCCATTCTAATCACTAATTTTGTATATTGGCGACCAGTCATTCTCATTCTGAGCAGTTCAATTCAATTATTGAATCTGGAGTGAATCATGAAACAAGTTTTGAGCTAGACTCCTTAATCAAAATTATTAAGAAGGGAAGGTGATAAATGAAACACAGATTTTAGTCCAAGTTAGCAGCGAAAGTTTGTGGATTACTTAAAAGGAATTTAAATAATTTGAAACATGGTCCAATGGTCAGGTCAAGCTGTCAGTGGAAGTTTGTTTGAACTTTGATTTCATTAAAATGATAATGTATTGAATATACCTTTAAAAGTATCATTTTTACCTATAGTTTGGACTATTAATAAATCTATCAAGCTATAAGGCTTCATACTCAGGCCTTTGTATAAAAAAGTATTACTGAAATAACCAAGATGCAAGTTTTTAGGAGGCAATAATGCTTAGAAAAGTGGAGAGAACCCTGATATAAGTCCATTGGCTTTTAATCTATATTTTAAATAGCCAAGTTGTATACCTATACAATAAAGTATTAAAAACTTATGGTTTTAAAAATCTATAAATAATGAATATACACAGCTCTCCAGGGTATTTGAACTCTAAGGTTTACATTGAGCAATCTTAAATAATCATGTTAATTCACCACAAGTTAAAAAAGAATTTAACAAACATACAACTGAAATTTTATACTTCAAGATAAAAATTTATGTTCTGAATCACCAATCATTTTCAAGAAAATAATTTACGAAAGAAATCAAGAGATTATGAATACATCACTTTATTACAACATACTTTCAAGAACAAATTTTACACAATGAGCTTCAAACATTCTAAAGAACTTCTTTGAAGCAAATTTTCGACCATTTGTAAAAACATTCCTAGCTGTACATTTCTCAGACTTCATACAGAAACTATCAGAAGCACACACAATTAAAGTGAGTATAAATAATATAAAAGCATAAGAAAACCATTACCGATTGAGCCATTGAAACCAAATGAAAATAAAAGCTTTTTTAGCTAGAAATTATTGCCTAAAAAATTAAATACTTTGATGAGCCCTTCATCTTGAAAGTAGAGTGCCCTAACATTTTTCAAAATTTAAATGTGGAAAAAAGAATAAACACTAATAACATATTTAAAAAACCAAAATTTTCATTTAAATGCATTAACATATTTTTGGGGGAAAAAAATAATTAAAAAATCCTTTTTTTTTACCTTTACATTTATAATTGTTTGTTAATTTGCAGTGTTTTTAATTTGTTGTCAATAAACACATGTAATTATACCATATTATGTAATTAGTGTATACAATACCAGCCTGTAAAAATTATTCATTTTTTTTAATGGTGCATATACACTTGATGTGTTTGTTAAGCCAGTTAAAAGGCTGAAAGGGGAAAAGAAATTAATACAAATGGGAAGGTTTTGAGAAATTTAAAAATTTATATTAATTGAATCTTTGTGACTTACAGTGTCACTAACTAAATTAAAGGAAAATTTTGAACACTATAGTCGTTTTCATAACTTTTCATTTAACACTGAAAATATCCTTAAAAATATATTATAATTAACGAACATTAATGAAAAAAAAATAGCAAGAACTCTATTAGTAATAATAATACTAACTGCCTTATTCATTTCTAACCTAAGGTTAACCTGGAATCCAAACCTCCAATTGGTAGTTGAAGAAGGTAAACAAGTTTTAAGCCAATCAGAATTGGCAAAAAAATTCCAGATTAACATGTCAGGTTAGTGGTCCAATTAGAACATTAATTAGGTTACATTAGTAAATACAGATGTAACTGATGAGAATTAAAAAATGGTTTTAAAATAATTATTTAAAATCGTAAAACAGGTTGAGCCTATTTGAATAATGCTTTCACTTCCAAAATCAGAAATAAAGATTTGTTAGCTATGATCACATCAGTAAACATTTCTGGCCTAAATATTGTAGCCTGATTGATAGATTCAATTAGTATTAATAATCAAACTTTTTGATAGGAAAATAAAATACTTGGCTAATAGAAATCCAAACATACATATCCAATATATAACTTTTAAAAAAATAGTAAGGATAACACAATCTTTTTTCTTTGGCAAAAATATCAGATAAATTTTCTTTTGAAGTATACAATATTATTCATGGATACATTTATTTTAAAGATCACCGGGTATTATCGGAAAACAAATTACACAACTAGTTATCAAAACAAAAAATACCAGTTTTTTTAATCTTCGGAAGCAAGTATCACTACCTGTCATCTTAATTCCATAACCCTAAAATTACTTTAAAAAAACAACTGAGTTTTCTTAAAAAATTAATTAAGATGGCTCTGTAATTTTTGTTTTTATTCATATTTTTTGTTTTTATTTGTAACATACATAAAATTTAGATACTATTAGGTTCATAGTATACAATTTAACTTAATAACTATATTTGATAGGTTTTTACACTTCCTTTCAGTTCAAAATTTTTGGTTATTCAATGTTATCTTGGCTCATTTATGTTAGAAAAATTGGACACAAATGTAATAAAGCTGCTTAAACTTTGCACAAAGCATTATCTGAATATACATATTTAAACATTAATAAAGAAACTAAATGTTTTTCATGTAGGTTGAATGATCAAAATTTGTGCAGTACTAAATTAGAGACCCTTCTTTTTATGACCCCCTAAGAAAGAGCACTAGTGGATCATATATGCAAGTTAAAGTAATCATTTCAAGAGTATTTGGTACCCCTGTCATAAGGAATCATACAAAATAAATACACATTCATTTTTCATTCTGCAAGAATGGAACTGAAACAATCACAGATATTGAAAACAATGAAACAAGAGAGTATGTTCAAGAAAAACTGAGCCAGATATAACTAAGTTAGATAATTTAAAAACTTGAGGAACTACAGAGTACATCACTTACTCAGGCACGTATTTATTTTCATGGTTTTGGATAGAAATTTAGTTTGAGTTCACATAAAAGCATTTTGAAATCAAATTTGAAAGGCCACAAAAACTAATTAATTTGTAAGAACAAAAGCTTATAGCACCTCTTCATTGAAATAAAGGGTTGCCCCCTTTAATAACTAAATATTAAATCTGCCTAGTTTGAAATAAAATTCAAAATTTGGACACATTAGGATATGATTATAAAAATCTGCATACCTCAAAATTTTTGTTACTTCTAATCCTGTTCATGATTAACTTAAGTGACACAAGTGAATTAAAGTACAACATTCACCGACAAAAAAATAGGTGAAAAAGATAATTTGAGTCGCTAAAATCTTGTTCAGATTCAGACATAGTATTAACTGACAAGGGAGCTAATTGTGACCAGGAGTGGAAACCTCCAAAAGTTACTATAAATATTGATTCAAAATAAAGCTACATTAATATCAAAACTTGGGATAATGACATCTATGACCAAGCAACTGGCATCTTAAAAAGCAGGCCAGATGAGCACATTGCAAAATATGCTTATAATTTATGAATCATAATTCCAATATTTCATAGCTGCTTAGAAGAACCCAAAAATAGGTCTTTTAATCTCATAGAAATATGGAGTACCCCTGGAACACAACCGCCACCAGGTATTATAGTATTCTGGTTCTATATTTTAAAAAAGAAATACTTATATGCACCAAAAATACTTATTTACCCATCATTTCATAACCAAATAAAATTTTGATGGGATACTTACAATAAAAAACCTCACTAACATAACAAACATCATCATCAAAGCATCACTACTATCAAATTATTTTATTCTTTAGTAAATGAAGATATATTAGTTAAAAATGTAAACTACCCCATCAAATAAATAATATTTTAAGTATTAAAAAAAATCCAGGGTATATGACTGTTTTAACACTAGGGCCAGAAATATATAACTTCAGTACAACTATGATATCAATCTGACCAGGTGAGTCACAACATTTCTTCTTAAGTCATACTCATATTATAAAGCCAAAACGCTTTAGAAAAATCTCAAATTCTATCAATTTAAGAGAGTTTATATGGGTTTCTCGCAACTTCAGTCCTGTAAGTGCCAAAAAAGATATTTCTTCGGAAAATAAGTATAAGTAAATCTGAACACATGTAATTACAAAGCCAAATAAGTATATATTCTATAACATTGATAAGGATAATTTCATATCCTAACACCTGCTTTGCAGTAAGATTATTCATAAGAACCGTTCAAAGAACAGTATCTCTATTAAAGTTGTTATGAATGTGAACCATGAAATATACACAGTTCAGTTTATGCTCAAGAACAACTAAACATACGAAAGTATAAAATAAGTGTTTTAAAGAATGAAACAATTGACACAAATTAACTGTTGGTTCCTGTTTGATTTAATAACCGATTAATTGAACAAGTTCAGCACTTTCTCATTGTTCACCAATTAAATAACAAGACCTAAAACATAACAGACAATCACAAACAACACTAACACAGAACATCAAAAAATATTTAAGAAACGGAAAACACCAATTCCTCTTGTGTTGTTATCTGGAATAGATTTTTATTGGAAGTTTGGCAAAATAATTGAAGGTATAAGGTTTTAAATAATTTTACAATTGGAGTTCAACAGCAAAGAAGGATTTAACCTGCATAGCATGTGAGAACATTATATGAAGTGCACAAATTTTATCTCCAGAGATTAAAGTACACACTTGGTTAGGATAAGCCATTCTTGTTTTTTGACAAAATAAAACAAATATTTCCTTTCACTCAGCCTCCTTTAAACAAACAACAACTTAGACACTAAATTTCCTGAGAATATAAATGAAAATAATACATAATCATCTGCTTCCCTTTAGGTCTTCTTTTATTTTCCAAATCATAAGCTCCATACAAGCAACAGCATCTTCTATACTGTCATGGCCTCCCACTGTAACACAATCATCCATGAAATAAGGAGTTTAGTTATACTGTCAGAACGCATGTATCTTAACTACAATCATTAAGTCCAATATTTAGAAAAAATCATAATTAATGTGTAAAAGATAGAGAGATAAGAGGGCAAGTATTCCATATATATGGTGTTTTTAGACTTTACTGTTATAAATGAAATACAGCTGCAGAGATTTTACAATAAAAACACTATATAATATGTATAGTCAACCTGCCTAGAGAAAAACTTTGACAAAAAACTAAATTTTGAAAAGAAGTTCAAATCTAAATGACAGCCACACTCAGTTTTGGAACAAAATGTTTTTACAACGTTTATAAATTACCCTAATCCCAAAAATTGAGTGGAATAACCCATTTCCACAACAACCACCAAATATTGTGCAAAGTCAAAAGTTTTTCTAGTGGCGGTCGGACTATACATTTTACTCTGCTTTAATTTTATAAATTGGATGATGTTATGAAAATCAACAGGACAAGATCACTCCTATTAACTTATTATACTTCCTATTTATTCATTCTGATTGCAAAACACATACTGTACTATGAAATTATTTTAAATACTTTAATAAGGACTAACAAGTTATGCTTTTAATGACAACACTTTTTGTTGCCTGATACATGAATAATTTATTACCATCAATGGTATACAGTTATTGAGACCAGAGTCTAATCTCTCTAAAAAGTAAAGTGATGAAAACAAGGAGTGTCAATTATCATTATATTAGCTTTGGATAGGACATCTTAAAAAAGGACTTGGTTTCAAGAATATTATGCATTTATACATACACCATTATCTTACGTTGATTATGGATACTTATGTCTTTTGAAAGCACATAAAGAAATACTGTAAAAAATATAAGCGATGAAGAACCAAGATACAAGAGGTGGATGTAAAAGTGTCATTCATGAATAACATTTTCATTTCCTCTAATTTCATTATAGTATTTATTTTGAAAATGTTAAAAATGAAACTTCAACAACAAAACATTATAATATTGTAAGATATCAATTTCTGGACAGAAAAACCTAGGCAATTACTAGATATACTTTGAAAATCACTTACCATCATTTTGAATTATTTTATTTAACTTTTCAACCATTAAAGTCCTAAGAGCTCTTTTATATGGTAGTCCCATTTTGTGCGGAAAAACAACTGATGTATCCACTACTGTTTTATGAAATATCTAAAAATGTAATGTACTAACATTAACATAAATAGTATAAAATATGCTAGTACTATTTAACTCAAACAGGTATACTCACTTGAGAAGTATAACTTAGCTAGGATTCAGATGAATCTAAGCTAAGTGAATGAGTAATGAAGGTTTTTTAAAACTTTATCAGGAAATTTAAGTGAAAAAAAAATTGTTATTAATTTTGATTTATTTGATTAACTTACAGACTAGATTTACTTTTTTTTGTCTATTTACATTTTTTGTGGATGCAAAATCCAGTAGGATGGGCATAGATTTTTGACATGATGCAGTTAGTTATGTTTTATTAAGTTTAACTTAGGTTTTAATGTATTAACAAAGTAAAGTATTCAACATAAGTTTAAATGAGAAACTAATTTTAATGTCCAAACACCATAAAAAATTTAAAAACTCAGTGTGTTTGATATGAGATTTGTTAAACAAGATAAGAAATATTGTTAAGAAAAAAGAGGAAAAAAGAAACGAATTTATTAATCAAACTGTCTTAAAGAATTACCTTTAAAGCTTTAAGATCACTTTCTAAACTATGACCAATAAGAATTGATTGAGAACTAAACATGCATAAAAGCACTGCTTGAACATCTCGAATAGTTGTCTTTTCATCCTTAAGATTTTCTTCAGTAATACCACTGAACCTATATTCATAAAATAAAATGTTATAACTAATTTCAAGACAATAATTGAAATTTGTTCTCACTGTAGTCAAAGAAAACTATCTCATATTAACTCTTAATCAAATTATAAAATAGTAAAATGTAATAATTGAATTTACATCTAAAATTTAAATGAAACACAGAAAACTACCTCTTTTATAGTTTTTATAGGAGCAATTCATTTAACCACCCTGGTAGATGTGTTAATGTTTATATTATATTATACAGTCGCACAGATGGATCCCAGAAGATCCCAGGTGACTATAAACTTTTGTAATTGTCGTTTTTTGTGTATTTGTGTTTTTTGTAATAAATAAATAATTAAAAAAATTAAAGATAAACATAGTAAATTCCCTTATCATAAAATTACTGTGTATCATACTTTCTAAAGAATTTCATCGTCTTTTAACTTTTTAAGGAATTTTTTAAAGGATTACATCGCATGGGGAAAATAGCAATTTTATTTGGTAATTTTTCAAAAAAGCCTTTTCTCTACCGTTTCGCCTCTACCGTTTACCTACTGTTTCGCCAACGCTTAGTACACCTTTTTTTTTTATAATACATATTTATTTGTTTTTTTTTTGTTTTGTTTTCCTTTCATATTTTTCATTATTTCGTATTTCAATTCTAAGTATTAATTTTGCCAGTAATTTTATGTTTGTTTATTATATCTCATTGTATTTCTTTTATACCAGCACAGGATTATTTCCTCCAGGTTATGTATGTTCAACTGTAAAATCCTTCTTTCTTTGTCAATAAATAAATTTGTTCTCTTGTTTGTTCTCTTTTAAAATGTGATTTTTTGTAAGATTTTGAAATGGCTCTTAATTAGCAGTTTCAGAATCTTGTATAAAATACTGTGATGGTAGTACTAACTACTTCAAAATGCTTCTAAGAAAGCAAACTTTAAAATGAAATTATTTAATTTCATACTATAATTTTAAATAACCCAACAAATGGAGCTTGGATATTCCAAGTGGCATAAGACAACAACAATGGAATATTGAAAATAAAAAAAGAGAAAGTGAGGAAATTAATTGACTTGCCTGGTATTATAGTCAATAACTTTGTTCTGGGGTTTCACAAATGTTTCATACACAGGTTTTAAATCAGGACCAACAACCGAAACCCTAGTCAGCTCAATGCCAGCAGTAGTGTAACACTGTGAAAATAGAATGAAATATGAGACAATTTGATGATTTTAAAAACTAATATTAAAAAAATACTAGAATACAAATAAAATTTTTGCACGAACACAAAACTATAGTCCTTTTAACTTTAATCTTAATACTTTAGATCAGCTATATTACTCACAAACACTTACTTTTAGGAAGTGAAAGAGTTATAAAGGAAAAATTATGGAAAAAAGTAGCTTCTTGGCACTTTTGAAAAGCTATTTTACAAGATTAAGTGCAGCAACATAGTTTTTACATTGCATCTGTCAAATATAAATTAATAAGGAAGAAGGGGACCAAAACTGACAAAATTCTTATTAGAGAATCAAAATTGATTTCCCATCTTCATTAATGCAGTAGAAAACTAAGGAGTAAAGAATATTCCAAAAAAGTTAGAAAAAAATCAAACCATTTCACAATCCAAAGCGAAAATGCCATGATAATTATCAGGGGGAGGAGTCTTAGCAAGGGTGCTTACAAAACCCTTAAGAGCATGTGCTTCGGATCCTTCAAACACATGTCCCTGAAACAAATCAAAGATTGGTACCATCCACAAAAAAGTTTTTAAGTCAACAGGTCAATATGTAAAATAATTACCAGGCTGACACAGCAACCATCAGATTCTGAGTCTCCTTGGCAACAAGTATAACGACTTTCAAAAGCACCAGCAACTAAAAAGCACAAAAAATGAGAGCATAATGGTAAACCAAAATAAAAATATATGTTTAAGTTTTTTTGATATTATACTGGTTTATTTTAAAAGATACAAATATTTTGAGATAAGATTTTCAGCAAACAATGAGTTCAATTCCGATCCTTTTTAGAGTCATCTGTATTGTTGGAGGATTTAAGAGTAGCCATTATTTATTTATACAGATTTTATAAGGAAGATTTTACATAGCCCACATATTTTTCAGTTTTATAACTTAGAATCTCAGTGGCTTTTAAAATAAATTGAACGCTAGACAGAAAAATAGTAGTAGAAATGAAGGAAATTTAAAGAATTAGTAAAGAATTGCTCTTCAACATTAAATAAAAAATTAGGCGTTAATAAATTGCTTAGTGAAAAATTGATATTACATTTTAGGGTTGATGTAATTATAAAAAAATAATTATTAAGGTTTATTATGGCAACAAATCATAGACAAAATTTAAACAGATCAATGGCGAACTGAACAAGCACCTGTGAATTTTACACTAAATTATACAACAATTAGGCAATATCTCTCTTGGGGATCATAAATCTGTTTAAGTAGAATGTAAGCAAGAAACTCACTTTTCCTTTTCCATAATCGACCCCAGTGAAAGTCACATTCTTCCTCTCGGACATAATCTCCATCTACATTGACATAATAGGTCTTTTGACAACGACAGCATGTCCTTTTAAAAGCTAAAAATAGAAGGACCACTTGATAAGGATTCAGAAAAAATACATAAAAAATATTTCCAAGATGGTACCCACACAAAAAAAAATTCAAACACTTTTAGGATAGGATAGGGTTTCCACATTTCACTTGTTTATAGATTATGGAGTGAACAACTTGTAAAATGAATTATGTATTATATGATACTATCAGTAAATTAGGCAAGAAAATTACGTAAAAACAGTTTTTAAACTTTTCTTTAAACATATTTTATGTTGCTTTTGGACATTTACTCTTTAGTTTACTCACCCTAAAGTAGCTTCAAAACCCTTTATAGCATAAAATCAAAAAAAATTTTAGGGTAAGACCCCAAACCTCTTAGGTTATGGAATATAATTGGTAGTTTTTTATGGGGAAAAATAAAGAATTTTTTATTTCAGGGAGGAATATCCTGAAATTTCCCTGGGTTTGGTAAGGGTTGCTTTTAATTTCAATGGCTAAAGATACCCTAAATTTGTTCCTTTCTAGTTATCCTTAATTTGATCATTAAAGACATGCATTTGAAATTCATTAGTAGTATATTAAAAATCTAAAACACTTACGATCATTGCAATAGCGAGTTCTATTAGCATAGACACCTTGCAACACAGCTTTGCCTAACTCAGTAGGATGAGGAAATGGGAAACCATTTTCTTTCAACTGATCCTCACTTAAAAGGTACTCGTTTAACTGTTCATATAAAGCTGGACCTGAACAGAAAAATGAGGAAATGTAAAGTTCCATTTTTATACATGGAAATCAATAAAATTGTATTTATAAACGATGCTCACTTGATAAAACCTAATAACAATTCAATAAAATTCAATGATTGGTTAAAAAAAATCCTAAATTCAAATTTTCAGAGGATCTTCTTTTAAAAAATTAATTATATATAACTAAACTTTATACAGTTAAATCTATTTAATTGTTGAACATTTGACAGCATATAAATTTATGATGGATATATGATGGATGGATTATTAGTTTTTGAAAATTACCCAATGGAACTAACTAAAACGTAAAAAACTTAATTATTCCTATAAAGTTTACATTAAATAGTAGTTGATAAAAAAACACCATCAAGCTTTGGATTTTTAGGATGGGAAAAAGCTGTAGGGAAGAAGAGAAGATTATGGAGACTAGTATGCATAGTTTGGAGAGAAATTAGGGCATGATTTATAGTTGGATTTTATTTCCATGTACATACTCCAATTCCTAACTAGATAAACTAGGCTAAGGATAGCCTTTAACAGCAAACGTACTTACATCAAGATTGCCTTTGCAATAAGAAAAAATAGGGGGAAAAACACTTTCTGTGCTGCCTTTGAAATTAGCCACTAATTGATTGTACAATATGTAGCTTGGTATATGAACCTTGTTTTGGTATCTTTCAGGCAAAAGGCAGCATAAGAATATAGTGATAACAGAACTAATTAATAATTCCTTCTGTAAAAAGACAAATGTTCAATGGCTGGTAGCTAAGTGATCATGGTGTATGGAATGGTTCTTTGATGTACACTGGGCCCCTAGATATTTGAGGACACAATTCTGAGCAGCAGAGCTTACATTAATAGCTTTTAAAAACTCAGAAAACATGTTAGACGATGCCTTTTTTGCCCACTTAGTGTATATATTTACATAAAAAAATCACACTTAATCAAATATAAGGTTTAGAAATAGAGGGGATGGAGAGAAAATATTGTGGTTGAAGGTTGTCAATCCTTCATTTACAAAATGCATAAGTAAATGAAGAATTGATTACAAATCAAAGTGGAAAGACATACTGTAACTCTTAGTGTAATGAATAAAAGTGGTGTACCCTTGAGCTCTACCACTGGAGGTGGTTTCTTTTTTGCAATACTAAAACTGGTACGCTGGGCAATAGGGCCATTAAGCATATCCTCATGACTGATTGTCTTAGTGGTAGAGGTAACCCCATCATTCTTCTTGGAAACATCAGGTCGATGTCGTAACCTATTAAGTGCATTCGAGGCAACATTCATGTAGATGGCCTTGCTGGAGCTCCTTTGATATGCTTTTTTTTCTTCTTCCAATGCCTGTTCCAAACGGAAAGTGAAATCAACATAAGGCGAATTTTCAATGTGAATAATTCAATTCAGTGGGTAACCCAACTTGAAAAATATTTTTTAAGAAGAGTTTTTAAGTAGCATAAAATAAACTTCCTTACATTCAAATAAGCTTCATCTTCACAGGAAGAAAACTTCAAGTATTCGTCAATAAAGGCATTTAAAAATTTTTGCCTCACAACTGTAGGTACTTTACTTCCAAAATCAGCTGGTATCACAGGTCTTGATTTTCTAACCTGAAATAGTTTAAAAGAAATAAAGATATTTAACTCAGAAATTGTATTTAGGGTGTTTGACTCTCTGGAAGTGAATCAATCCTTTTAACAAACAGTTCCATTCAACTCAATTGTTACAAGTTATCTACAATAGACATACCTGCCAACTTTGGGATTATGAAAAAAGGAATATTTAAAACTCAAGATACCCACAGCATTTTTTACACTGATAAGTCAACAAGGGTGCCTACTGCCTACCATGCTATCTAGGACAATAGGTAGTATAAATGGAAATCTTTCAGTAAAAAAATCTTAAGAAAAACATACATTTTTAACAAAATATGTATTTTTAGTCCTTCCACATCCCTAACTCTTGGGAATTTTGGAGTCTGGAAACATTTTTTGAAATAATTGTCCAGCATGATCAGCACAGCTGAGTGGAAATAATGATAAAAAAGATGTCAATAAACATTCTGCATTGGTAACTGCTTTCTCATGCAAATTCATTATTTTTACAAAGAGATCTGGCTATTCATTATTTCCAACATCAGGACAGCTTTTCATCAGCTTTTAAGCTTTAATCAAGTCAGATTAATAACTGATGAGAAAATTTCTTTTAACTGGGCAAAAAACAGAAGAAATTGATTGAAAAACGGATGGCAGAAGATTCTCTGAAAAAACGGAAATCTTCCGGCGAAAACAGAAGAGTTGGCGGCTATGAATAGATGATAACAAATAATTTATTTGAAAGAAAAGAGTTAATTACTCATAGCTGACTGATTCGGGTAAATTTCTGCTCTAACAAATGCAACCTATTGTGGCTACTGGCTATCAAAACAACTTGTTGCAAAATAGTCACCAAAAAGTAGAAAAAGCTATGTACAACACTGAAGTTAAATTTTGGTGATAGTTTTGACGTTGGCAAAACAATCAATGGCTTAATATGTAAACACCAATACTTTTAATCTCTGTAAATCGAAACATTTGTAAAAAAAACCAGTTAACTGTGTTACTTACAACATCTGGTACATGAGCAACTCTATGGGCAACTTTAAGTGACTTGGAAACAGTGGAAGGCAGTGGGTTGAAATTCGAGGTTCCACCCAAGTTTTTCTTCTTCTCCTCTAGTGCAGCCAGAAGGCTCTGGTTCGGCGTGAGGCAGATTCTCTTCTTTTCTGGTGCACGTCCAGGAGAAGTAGAAAGCCTCTTCATGGAATTCTGAAACAGCACAAGTAGGTTTTTCATCACATAACTTTGCATCAAAGTACAATATTTCATCAACTGACTTAATGGTGACAGAAAGCACAGGCACTTTAAGTCTCATGCTCTAAGAAATTAGGGTACTCTTCCAATATCTATCATGTGACCATTAAAGATTAAAAGTCACAAATTAACAAATTGAAATACCCAGTTATATTGATGACAACAGCACTTATGGCAGTATTTGAATATCTGATTCCCAAAAGCTTGAAAATTTTTAACAGGATAGACAGCAGAAAGAATTAGGAGCAATTTAGAGTTAAGTGGACTATATAAAGAAAAAGATATTGTCAATATAATAAAATCTAAAAGAATACAATGGCTTGGACATCTGGAGAGAAGGAGTGACGAGAGAGCTACAAAGAAAATCTACAGAGGAAAAATAGAGGGTAAGAGGAAGATCGGACGTCCTAGAAAGAGATGGCTGGACGAGGTTGAAGAAGATTTGAAGAAATTAAGGATGAGAAATTGGAAGACAAGAGCCAGGGATCGGAGAGGGTGGAGCTGCCTTGTGAGGGAGGCCAAGGTCCTACATGGACTGTAGAGCCGAGGAGGAAGGAAGGAAGACAGCAGAAATGTAACTAAAAATAATACATTGGAAGACTTTTCTTTTTGCTGAATTGCAAAAGCTATGAAGTTGTTTCAGGCAAGGGTCAACAAAGGCTTTTACCCTAAGGTCCAGTATCCAGCAAAATTATCAAATATATTAAGGCTGTAAATTTTCAGTTGATTTCTGTTTAAAAACAATGGTCATATTCATAACTAAATTACACCTCAAATTAAAAGAATTGCCTTTCAGAGGTTTTTTTTTATATTGGCTGATTTTGCTGAACTTCCCAGACTGACAGACAGACAGAACTGATTTGAACTTCCCAGACAATTCTAAATTTTCCTAGTATTCCCTGACTGATGATAACCTTGAATCTTACACTGGAATATCAGTTAAAAATAGTAGAGAAAGCAATAAAATTTTACCTGATCTTGCTGTTCCTCATGAATAGCTTTCATCTTTGCATATCGGTTTATCATCACTTGTTCAGGATTGAGCAATTGTTTCATACATATCTGTCTTGCTTTAGACATAGGCTAAAATGTAAAAATTCATACATGAAGACAGATCTATCTTTGAACAAAAAGAATAAGAATGCATTGCAGCATAAACTAAAGAAGAGTTCTTACACAAAGATAAGTAAAGTAATAAGGGGATTACATGTGGGTTCACAGGGATGCAATTGTGTCAGATTGGTTAAATTTTGCCAAAACCCAACAAAATATGGAACTACAAATTGTTCTAAAAACAAAATCCAAATCAAGATGATATCAAACACAAGGATTACCTAATAGACAGGATTCCACAGATTGCTGAGAAATTGTGCATGTTGGCAATGCAATAAATGATTAAATATGATGGTACTTGGCATCACTTGGCTTAGGGTTTCGTTTCTGAGAACCCTTCTTTGTTTTTGGGGAAATTTTTCCAACTTGGCTTGATTTTATTCTATTAGTCCCATTTATTGGCAATTTCCCCCAAACACCACTTTTGAAATCCCCCGGGCAATATGAAGGTTTTAATGCCAAGTAGTAAAACCTGCTATACATAATCCCTGTACTAATTTTTTTTTCATTTGAATGCAGATGTTTTACCTTCAGAAAAATTTTTAACTTCTAATAATAACTATAATTTTTTTAAACTTCTATAACTATAAATTTTTTAAATTTCAATAATAACTATAAATTTTTAAAAATATTTTTCAGAGTTAAGATAAAAGTTTAATTTTGAATGTCTGCTAATGAATGAACCTCATATAATAAAATCAAAAGTCACTTGGTATGACCAGGGATTTTTGTTAGATGTTTTGTAGTATTGTTTACCTTTAAGATAAATCTGTTTTGCCATTGTTACAAAAGTATCGCAAAAATACAGAATTCTTGGGGGAAAAATTATATTTATGTTGATTGAAAACTAATTGAAACCTAACTTAATGAAACCTTGAAACAAAAGTTTCAGAAGCACATGTTTCTATAAATGCAGTGGAAGGAATGAACTCATAAGAAAGAATGAACTGCTCATAAGACTAGTCTAGCAATCACATGCATGACAGTTTATTTTGAGATAGGCCAATCAGAAAGTCATAAAGTATATTCAAAAATTACAATCTGGCCTTACAACATTTTAATAACTTGAACTTTAGGTGAGAGTGGGGATGTTATGGGTCAGTCAAATTTTAAATACCTTAGATACAAATTAAAAGAATTTTCAAAGAAATTTACTTTTTTGACATCACATGCACCAGCATGAGCAAGACGCTTTTTCTGTGATGCAGTTACATCTCTAACTTCAGTTTTCTTTCTTGGTGGAGGCTAGAAAAAGTCAAAACATTAATAACATATTCAGTATTAAGCAGTTTTAATAATTTACAGAAATTTAAAATGTAAATACGTATTTTTAATATTTCAAGCCCTCTCAAGCAATTTACAAAATAGAATATCCTTACATATAACTAGAACAATATGCTCTGTGTTATACATAATTGTAGTACATGATTTGTTTAGACTTAGTTTATTTGGTAGATTTGATCTGTTCAATTTCTATTTCTCCAACGTTTTTTAAGAAAATCAGTTCAGAGAAATTAAAAATTTTGCCATTTAGACTGTTTTTTTCTCAGAACAAGGACTATCTATTAAATAAATGTACTTTTTAAAACTATAAGCATAATGCATGGAAGTAATTCCTGTATTTTTAACTGAACCATGTTAGACCCATTTATTTTGACCTCGCAATAAATCCAACTGTCTCAATTTTTCAATTGGATTGTAGCCCCCTTAATTGCTTTTAAGAACAAATACTGACACAGTGTGCTTAAACAAATACATCTTAGAACAGCAGTTTGTTAACCAGAATGAGCTACAATACAAGAACTGATGAGTATACTTACATCACTATTGGAAAAAGATGAGTGGGTTTCCTCTGAATGAAATGTTTCTTCAAAAATTCTCTTGCACTCATCATCAGGATCTGAATCTGAAAAACTGATGTTATCATCAGCCATATCTTCAATACTGCTATCATCACTAACCTCCATTTTTTCGGCTTTTGAAGAACATTTGTTAGAAGACTTGCTGTTGGAACGTTCTTTTAATTTAGAGGACACATGTTTCGATTCATCTTTGGAGTTTTTACTTTTTGAGCTAGTATCACTTGATTTAGAATTATGTTCTAGTTTATTTTTGGATATACAACTACTACTGACTTTTTCATCTTGCAGCTTGACTTCTTTCGATTTAGACAGTTTAGAATCAGAACTGACACTTTTTTCTGTTTTATTTTTACTACTAGAACTAGACTTTTCTGAATGTGATTTGCTTTTTTCAGATTTGCTCCCACTTTTACTAGACTTTTCAGACTCACTTTTGCTGCTATGTTTAGTTTTTCCATCAGCTTTAGATTTATCATCTTTTGAAGACTTTTCTTTGCTTTTGGAGTCTTTAGATTTGCTTTTAGTTTCAATCTTATCTTCCTTAATATTAGAATGAGATTTGTGAGAAGTCTTAGAGGAGCTTTTGTTAGCATTGGAAGAAGGCTCCTTTGATTTGCTTTTCTTTGAGTCCTTGGAGGCAAGATCACAGTCATAAATATCACTAATATCGTCCTTTGGTTTCTTTACTGTGGTTGTAGTTTTCTTGGCTTTGGAAACTTTCAGATGTTTGGATTTTTGGGATTTGGTAGTAGTGGATGTTTTAGAAGAAATGGAAAGAAACTTTTCATTCTTCTTACAGTCAACTATTATTTTATCTACAAGGGAGAATTGATCTATCTTACTTTCATCTATATCGTCCTCATCCTTTTTAGGTTCTTCGACAGGCACTGGGTTGACCGGCTTTGGAGGAGGAACACGAGAAGGCGCACTGTCATCCAAATCGTCATCACTAAAGGTGGGGACAACTGAGGGGTCAGCGCCTTCCTCCTCAGAGTCGCTGAATGTGGGAAGACTGTCACTGCGCTCTGTACTAGTAGGTGCAAAAGTCACAGTTTTGGTGCACTTCACTTCAGTGGGATCATACTCCTCCACTTTCTTCTTTCTTTTGAGAGGGATAGAGTACTGAGGAGTAAACTGCGAATTGTTAAGCTCTTTAAGTCTGGATATGGGAGTTGGGTTGTACACGGGAATCGTAGAAACAGGTGGATCCCGAGTGTTCTTGAGGATGCCAGTGCACTTGGACACAGGCGTGGGGATGTACGTTGCGCTACTGTGGTCATCTTCTATGGTGTATAAGGAGGTATACTGGGATTGAGGAGGGGCAGGAGAAACGTTTGTGTCAGACAAGTATTCGGTCAGGCCAAGCTTTTCTCCTACACAAAAGTGAATTAGAATTCAGAATAAAGTTTACAATTGGTTGGTTAGTTTGACTTTAATGACATAACATAGATGACTTAAATATTTCAGAACACATCTATATTTAGATATTTTTCTATAGATTTCGAAGATCTATAATCATCATATGTAATTACAAACTTTAAAAAGTGCATGGCCCATTGCAGAAAAAAATTTTTAATATAAGGACAGGGCATGAAATTTCTGCTTACCTTCTCCATTGGTGAGGAAATATTTAAGGCTAGTGAGTATTTTTTTAATGCTGTGTTTCAAATCAAATTATATATGCTGAAATTAATGACTCAATCCCGTGGTGAGTAAACATTTTTAGTCTGCTAAAAATGTTAATAGAAATTTCATGCCCTGCAAGACATTTTTATAAATGGTTTGAATTCACATTTAATGGAAGATTCTTATTTTGATTGTTTAGTACAATGTAATGGTCTTATTAAACCAATTAAAGCTTTAAATATCTATGATATCTTAAATTTAGAAATTGATTTCTAAATATTGGCACACCATGTAACTCAGATTATGTTAGTTAAATTAACAGTATATTGCAAACTGTTTTAAGCAAACTACCTAAAGGGTAAACTTAAGGCACCTTTTTTTTTTTAAAGAATTAAACTGGGAACTATTTACCATGGCTAATAATTACTGATGGAGATGTAAATTAGAATCATGTGAGTTCTCACATAAAAGATAATTAGTAAAATAAGTTGTGTTTCATTTATAAAAATGACAGTTTAAATATTCTCAGATTCTTAATGAGAAGCATTATAGCACTTCTGTAGTTTCCCTTTCATAAGATAAAAACATACTTACCAACTCTGGTGATTTAAATTGGTTTTCCAGCATCAGTTTTAGAAGGTTAATACAGGATTTCCTTTTGGGGAATTATTTTTAAAAGTCTAATGGTTTTTAGTCAGTATAATAAGAATTAGATTTGTTCCATTTGACTCAAAATGCAAGACATAGTTGGATAAAACAAAAAACTCTCTGCACACAAAAATTCCATCAAATATTATCTGCAAACTAATTAGTGTCCCTAGTCGTTTGAATTTTGACTTAAAAACATAATGACAGTCTCATGGTTTACCTAAATACTGTAATAATGCTTCATAAGCAACAACAGCAAGAAAAACCAGATTTATTTACCAAAAATTTAAATTATTTAAAAAGATTTTCTGCAAAATTCTAAAACTAGCTGCGCTTGCCGTGCGCGTGTGCTTCTATATTATTCAAGTATGATGCAAGATGTATCCAAATCTAAAATATACACGTTAAAATAACCAGTACTTTCTTCGTATCAATTTAAAATGCATATTTGACTTGTAAAATTTGATTAAGTTAGTAAGTGTACTCGAGTTATTTCCTATTGAATGAAATGAGAAATGAGATGGAAAGACATATTTTATGAAGGTTAAAGCCGCAGGTTAATTTTTTGAGTTATTTTTGTGCTGTGGATGAAGAAAAAATGCAGAGCCATGCATGTTACTCTCAATAGTTAAGAATATTAATGCATCCCCTAATAAAACCCTATAAAAATTTTTTGGAAACCAATCACATACATGCAGTCTCTCAAAGGCCACCCCAAAATTTTCTCAATATTTACCCTTTTAGTTGGGTATGACACGTAAATAATTTGATCAATTGATATTTCCTCAGTGTTTGGCTTACCTTACCAAAAACTTTTGAATTATACCTAATTTCTTAAAAGTCTAAACAGTTAACTAAGACATTTAACTTAACATAAATAGTGCTTTTTTATTGAAATTTTTTTATAAGAATTGGTTTTGCTTGTTTTAATTTCCTAGTAAATTTAAATGAAGAAAGTGTAATAATGTAGTGGACGGCCAACCATTTTTAGTTAGTTTGATTTGGGTTATGTTTAATTAATTGTTTGATAAAATATCTTTGGTCAATTTCAGTGTTTATTTAACCAAAATTCAATTAATTGTTCACTACCTCAATGCTTGTGAAAGCAATGCGTAGTATGAATTTAACAATTAGCAGTTTTTAAACCAAAGTATTCCCCTTTTTAAAAATACCAAATGTTTCACTAAATAAAAAAAAACTTACTCAAATGTTAATAAAAAATCTTAGATGCAGGGGTCATTCCATATTTTTTGTGAAGGGTCCGGTTTTCGTAAAAATCTAATCATAATTTTGTGAATTTGAAGTTAGCGTTAATTTAGTTTTTTCAGTCAGGAGCCTTTTTTTGTGAAAATAGGGTCCAATATTTGAAGTATTATGAATAAAAGGGTTTGTTTGAAGGCAAAAATACTTTGTGAAGGCTTCGTTTTTAAGGTAAAATATTTCTTCTAAACAGACCCCTGAGATGTCACTAAAAACCAGAACTCTAATAAGAGTGGTAAGCCTAAAATTTGCTTGAACTAAATACCTTAACTTTCAACTTCCTTGCCACATAATGATTGGACATTAAAACTTGGACATGATCATGTTGAATATGGTTTTCTATTCCCAAACTTTGAATGAATAATTTTTAATTTTATTACAATAAAAAATCTTAATATTTGACAATTTTTAGAGTACCAGTACTTGAAACTAATTTTTGATTTTACTGCACATTAGTATTTTACTAATACATTTGACTTGAATTGTTTTACATTATTTTATCCATTAAGTAGAATCTCAATAATCTGTCACCTTTGTTACCAGGCGATGGTCGAAATGCTAAAAAGGTAAGATAATCAGGGAAGAATGAAACAAGTAACTTAGAGAGAGCATAATAGACACTGAAAATCTATTGTTAAAATGTGTTAAATGCTTTGTTGCTTCAATTTCAAGCAGTGTCAGGTGTAAAATTGAACAGTAAGTAATGCTGGCTCATTGTATGGGGTTGTTTGCGGTTTTCCTATTGACCGATTCCGAGAAACTGGTGATGCTCCGTACTGATACCGACCTGAATCTCACAGAGACACTACCCTAAGGGTTATCCACAGCATTAGCTTTCTTAAAGAAGTCACCATGTTGGAGCTATTTGACAGGTGACCAGCAGATTGGTTTGGCAGTAAAGAAAGAGGTGACCTTGGACACACTTTTGAAAGCTGTACCAGTTAATGTTATTTATAAAGATCATAATAACACATAACCACCTCAAATCTTTAAGATGGTAAATTAATTAACTAATAAGATTTATATATATATATATAGTTATGATCACAGCAGACCAAAAAGAACTACTTCCTCAACTCTTTTGTCCTTGAACTCATCCATTCATAATTTACTTGTAATAAAATTTTGATTAGTTTATTTAAGAAAGTTATGAGAATTATTTCCTATCGAGCAATTTTTTAGGGGGAATCCAGGAATTCTTTTGGTTTCGTAATTAAAAGATTATCATAAAGCTTTCACAATTGATGATTAAAATTAACTGTTGAACCATGTAAACAAAAGAGTTCATTGAAAACACTGAATTGTACAACTTGTTATGATTTCCTCACAAATTATATACTTTTAAGGCGTTAGTGCTTAAGAGCATGAGGTAAAAGGAATAATCACCGAGATCGATGTAATACAAAAATATATCAATTGATTAGTTTATTAGATAGAAATAGATCAATTTCAGAACATAACTCACAAAGTTCACGTAGCATACACTAAATACATACTATAATATGCCTCATACTAACCTTTTCCAGCATGTTTATAATGACAATAAGGTCGATGACAGAGCTTAGCTTTGTCATACGGACAATAGAAACTTGAAAAAAACCCATTTGAAGGCAACATCTTTAATTATCATTAGTGGTGGAGGATTCACGTAATTGGAACAAATAACCTATAAAATATCGATACAGAGAGGATTTAAGCATATTTTATTTGGTTTATTCTTGATTTGGTATATGGACGTTAATACATTTCTTTATAAACACAATTTCCTAGCATGTAAATTAAGAAAATATTCTAAAAAGTCAAGTTAGAGTAGCCAGAAAAATAGAGGCATTATCATTATGGGAAAAATTCAGAAATTAATTTTTCTTGTCGAATAAATTTCATAGAAATAGACACACAGAAGTTTGTTGTGTTGTAAATAATAAAAGTTTTTATTGCCACAAAACTATCACTAACTTATCTACACAAACTCGCAGATAGGTGGTTCCTTCATGAAAACATTAATCGCGACTCAAAGTACCAATAGGTGACGCTCTCCAAACTAACCATGATATTTTCACGTGAGTACTCATTTTGAAACTTCAATGTTCACTTATTTAAATTATTTTAATTTGGATTTTTCTCTTTTAATTATCGAAATATTGCCAAAGTATATCATTAGAACCACCCGAAGTAAAAATTTAATGCATAAATAGCAAGAAACCGGCACTTTATTTAACGCTGTTTCCTATCCTATGGGAAATGGACTCTAACCGCCTATCTGGTTCGAGACTTCACGGAACCAACACGTGACCTACAACTGAGCTTGCAATTGGTTACCACAGATACTACACTAGTAGATCTACTAGTGTAGTATCTGTGGTAACCAATCGCAAGCTCAGTAGGTCACGTGTTGGTTCCGTGTGACGTCAGACGGTTAGAGTCCATTGAGCCTAGACCCGTATGCCAAGCTGTCAAAAGCTACCACCAGAGGGCGAGTTTCGGGCTGGATAGAGAATATTAGAGAGCTCTAAAACTACAGCTAAGGATTGAAAATAACAAGAGGCTATGGCGAAGGTGCCTGAGTTTGCTTCGATTCGTCTATCACTGATGTTTTATTATTATTTAATAAGCACAGAGAAATATCCTAATAGATAGGTCCACAAGGCTATTTTCATATTTCTGTGTAAGGTAGAGGAAATTCAATGGGAAAATCAAAATTGCATGGAAATTCATGGGAAATTCAGCATGGGAAATTCAATGATTGACAGAGAGGAAGGCAGTATAGAGTGTTTTCAGGTGACGTCACAACCGGTTATTTTCACTTAACTGTGTACCTACTGTAGGGCTTTTAACTGTTGCTAAGGCCGTTGTTTATCTGTTGCTAAGGCGGTTTTTAGGTATGGTGTCACGTGATTGCAAATGCTCCAATAGAAGAATTCCACGGCCAGTCATTTTCTGTAACTGTTAACCTCTGTAGGGCAAAAAACTGTAACATTTTCTGTTGCTAAGGCCGTTGTTAGGTCCGAGTCATGTGATTGAAAATGCTCTTATAGAGCATTTTCTTATAGAGCTGGACCTAAAAAATTTTTATTTGGGAATTATTATACTTTTATTAATGTTGTAATAAAGTCATTTTAAGGATAAAATAATTCTCAATTAAAATTTTTTGGAGTAAAAAAACTAAAGAAATTCATTTTACATGCCAGCCATCTTGGATTTCTGACACCATATCCAACTTGTGTGACAAAGAATGAAATTTCTATTGCTGTCATTTTAATTATGAACATATTTTCTTTACATTCACGTTGAAAATAGCATCTATTTAAGGTATTACATGACATAATACTGTAGTTCTGTCTTTCACACCTAATATTTCGATGCTATTTTCAGGAATTTTAAAATGTTTTGTAAAATTTTATCCTCAAAATACCTTTATTACACTCATATAAGTGTAATAATTCCCAATTAAAAAAATTTTTGAATAAAAAAATAAAAAAATTTATTCTTTGTGGCAGCCATTTTGGATTTCTGACTTCATATCCGCCTTTTGTGACCACCAATGAAATTTTCATTGTTGGTTTTTTTATTATGAACATATTTTCATTACATTCACGTTGAAAATAGCATCTATTTAAGGTATTGCATGACAAAATACTGTATTTTTGGTGAAAATAGGTATTTTTTGGTTTTGACGTCATAAACGCCGTTTTTAACCGATTTAGATGCTTATTTTTGTAGCTATTCGATAAAAAAATATATTTCTGAGCTTTTTGTCCAAAAACTGTTCCGATAACATCCCTAGATCTTCATTTACAGCTTTTTTCCTACGGCAGCCATCTTGCATTCATGACGTCATAGAAACCCCCTGCACGGAATTCGGAAAAAAACACCCGGTACCACGTTAATGTAGATGTCATTACGAATCGAATGATACCACTCACTAAGCTTCTGCCAAAAGTTTTTTTTTACACCATTGGTTTTTGACACAAGCGACTCCACTAATATATCCAAGATTCGATTCTAAAAGTAGTCCACAAAATGTAAACAGTATGAAAAATACCGGATAACAAAAATGATTGCTGACACCTAATATAACTGGACTGGTGATAAAAAAATTAATTAAATTAATTAATTAAAAATTAAATAATTAAGTCAGTACCTAATCAAAAAACAAGAAATAAGTATTTGAACTGGGAAAATTCGAATTACGAACAAGACAAAGATCGTAAAACCATTTTTTACATAAAAATTTATAATTGGAAAATATGACGGAGTGAGTTTTATTTATTATTCTTATTATTAATTATTTTATTGACCGACCAATGTCCATGTTGCAAGCAGATGCCAAGTTTGTATCAGCAGCATAATCTCATCATTCCGTGTTCACCCAATAATTTAACATCTTTTCCCTCCTTTAAATTTTACACTGTTGTTTTAATCCAAACTTTCCATGTAAAAGGAAACCTTCAAGGCAGGACTTACTCCCGCCAATCAGATCATTCACCATGTAATTAAATGTTTTGATTGCTCGCTAAGAGGTGTCAGCTTGTAATGAGGAAGCTGATCAGGAAATTAACTTTTCGCCTCTACACCTGTCGTGAAAACACTGATGGATCACTTAAAAGCAACTTTTAGGTAATTATTATACAAATACGAGCTACCAATGGGAAAAAGGGATTCGGAAAAAGCTGGCTTCCTACCAACCTAATCCCTACTCTCTACACGTTTTAAATCCTTTGTTGTCAGACCTACGATTGAGTGTATAATGAAAGGTTTTGACACTCATATTGTTTCGTTTTCGTGATGGCTTCCATTAAAATTAAGCTAACTTTGTATTTTTTTTATCATCTTTAAAAACGCCTGAAAAAACAAGTGAAGTATCGAAAAAATCTCTTAGTATTATGATAAGTTTTATAGTGAAATCTTGACCGCCTAGGGGGAAATTAATATTAACTTAACATAAGCCGGAAGGTAAGCGTTACAAATTAAGCTTATTATTAGAATTAAAATACTCTGACTGGTTATGCCCAGAGGTTGTTAGTAGTGAGTGTTCTAGTATCTACCTACAAAAAAAACTTTATTATTATTATTATCATGTTCACAACATTCTTTCCATACGGAAATAAACATATACGTTATAAAAATGCGAAAAGAAGTAAAGTAGTACTATAACCCCGATTTTAAAAAGTTAAAGAGAAAAGAGACTTATTTCGAAAAGTATACCAAACTGTTTAATATCAGCAATAATGAAAAAGTAAATTTAGACTCAAATTCTAGACATAAAAATACAAGATTAAAATTAAACGAATAAATAAATTACAATTTTGGGAATTTAAACTGTTACGTTGTTACGAGTTGTTTTCTTGTATTTTAACTTAAATAGCATTTGTTATTTGCATTTTAATTTAAAGATTATGAAATAGTATTAAAAACGAAAACAACATTATACAACTGCGGATGGATATTTTTGTTGTTAAATATGGCGTCAATGTGCCGTTTTGATGAGACGGCTTTAAAAATTTCTCTATTACAAAAAAAACTGTAATCGCTCTCATTGGCTTCACTGCATACTACCTGCTATAAAGGAAAAACTAGTTTTACAGAAACCCGTGTATTGCGGAAAAACTTAATCATGATAACATCATTTTAGCTGATTAGGTAAAAATAAAGAAAATACTTTTTAACATTTTGCCATTTTACCTTAACTTGGTGATTACTTGATACTTTTAAGATTAAAGGAGTAGTTTTTACCGAATGCTTTGTATTTTTCTCTTACTTCTGAACTGAAAATTGGCGTGAAGAAATTTCTCTTTATTTGACGCATTGAAATTATTTAACACCTATTAGTACTTATGAACAAATTTTACAATAATTGTATACCATTTGTGGTGTACCAGGTGGAAGAATGAACGAAAAACATCGTTTCAGCAATTTTATATTGACTCTTATTAGTAGTGCCTTGATAAAATTATCTACTGAAAGTGTTTGCGAAAAGTGCTGAGACCCTTTGAGCTCCAAATCACCCGAATACCCCAAAAGACAACCTTCAGCTTCTGTTAATCACGGTTAGCCTGAAACTAATGATGTAGGCTGTTAAGTTTAAGCTGATTGGTATTATTTATTTCTACATCTAGATCCTTTTATCTTTCAAAGTTACACGAAAAGCTAGTCAATTTCAAGTTGTATGATTTTTAAGTGTTTAATTTCTTTCATTCGAATTTATTTATTTAGAAGAATTTATTTAACAACAACACACAAAAGAAACAAGAGAAAAAAATATATATTCACACATATTGTGCACTGAGAGGCCAAGGGCCCTTCCAAGTGAAAACATTGAGCATTTAAATACATGCATGCAAAAACAAAACAAACAAAAACCATCGAGTAGTTAAGATTTTAAGAATTTGGAAAGTGATATTGATAAATCGCTATCTACTCACGGATTTTTCTAAGAAAATAATTGTGATTAAGAACAGGTATTACAGGGCAAAGTTACATCCTTCCTTAACCAAAGATCATGTCAAACACTAACTTCCTAACTTAGTTTATTCATTTAAAATAGGTTTTTTTTTCATATAATGTAAAGGTACTAAAAAAAAAATGTTGGGGGTGTGGTTTAAAAAAAAAAAAATTCTGATTAAATTTAAAATTATCTTACAGTTGGATAGAGATAAATATAGGTAATATATAGATAAAAATATTATTTGTAAGAATTAGATATTAGCTACAAAAAGAAAAAAAAATGTAATTATAATAGGTTAATATTTATAACGTATACTGAAGAACTTAGTGATTACTTTTCAAGGTATGCTATGAAGGAAAACTCTTGTTTTAATGGGTTGATATAGTTATCTGGTACATGGGGCATCTATTGTCTGTCTATCACAAGTTGAGCTCTTGTTTACATTTCTGTGACCAAGGAAACAGGACTATCCTCATTTTCAATGGGGGTAAACTGTTGCATTGAATCCCTAGCCCTCTTTGTTTATTATTTTAACGGTTCACTAATACCAACCTCTAACATATGCGTGCCACTACATTAATTCCGAGAAGAAGACCGTACTTGTGATCGCCAAATATTCTGCCAATAATCCTCCGTCGGCTTTAATCCCCGCCAAATCATAACACGGTTTATCCCTATTTAAAAAAAAAGGTTTTGTTTCTATAAAAACCTCCACAACCAGACAACTAGGCCGGAGCTCCGGTAGCTAGGCCGGTCGACAGATACAAAACCTATGTTGATATCGGTTATAATAATCAACAATTAAATAAATATCTTGCTAAATATTCTTAAAGTTATTGAGTTTTCTTCACTTTTCAAAAACATAAACTCCTTATAAAACTTACTGCAGAGTCACATATTGTTGTAGGAGCAACAGTCAAAACTTAAGGTTTAAATTTAAACTAAGAGGCAGAATAGTGTTCCTATGATCATGACACCTCCCTATTTCGTCGACGCATACCTGTTTTCACAATGACTAACGATTATCTATTGGAACAACCTCTCTAATAATTTAGACGCTATAACACAAATCTTGTCCATATGCTGACTAAACTGTGGAATTGATTCTAAAATGAGTATCCTACTGATGGGAAGGAATCAGTTTCTAAGAATCCAAAAGCAAAGATTATGCTTTCTGGAGGACAGTAGGAAAAGTTTTAGTTGCCATAAAATATTTTTTCTATACCAATTGCGATAAAAATATAAAAAAAAACCTTGTGTCTAATTTCTTTAAAAGAAATACTCAGGTTGGAAATCACAATTGAGTCATTTGGATTTTCTCTCAATGGAAATAATTTAGACTATTTTTTAAGTTTGTTGTTATTGCTTTTCTCTTTTTTTTTCTGTTTAATTTTCCCTGTATTATTTTTTTAAACCTTTGTTAAAAATTTTTTGCGATGGATGTCCCTGTAGTATTGTTTTGTTGATAATATATTTGAATATTTTACAAATACTTACTTACCCTTTTAGTTCCTGGCCATCCTTGTTTTATTGCTGTATGTAAGAGGATAAATTAAATGTTAAATAAAATCTAGATAATTATAGAACCAAATCTTTTCATATCCTTGTTTTTCAGTTAAATAATTAATAAAGTGAGTTCTGTATTATCTTCTTATTAATCTAAAAAAAAGTATTAAACAGATTTTATTCTCAAACTCCTTTTATTCATTTTTAATCATTATTTTTCAGTTATACCTCAACAATATCTTTATTGAAAAATGATTCCCCAATTTATATACATATAAATTTAAAATTATATCTTGAACTAACTTTAAGAATTTCTGTTATTTTAAACTACATTTAAATTGGAATTTATTAAATTATTATAATTTGGTCTCTGTTCTATCCAATTTCAAATTCTTGAAACGAACGAGTAATACGTTTGTATGTATACGTATTAGTGCAAACCTTAAAGCTTTTTAATACAGTGAAAATTTTCTTCTTTAATGCTGATTGAAGGATTTTTATAAATTCCGGTTGGACAAATGTGCCCTTACAAATATAAGTAAGTTTATCATAATAAGCGCCCTATTATTAAGGAAAACGACAAATAAGATACGAGTAAAAGTAAAAAAATGAACTAATAAATTTAAACATTTCCCGATGGAATTTAACTTTTCCTTTCATTCGAGTCTAATTCGATACCTGGTTATACTCAATGATAAATCGAATACGACATTTTGTTAGAAACAAGTGTCTGAACAAAAAGAGTTTTGATGGGAAACAGCGAAACCTTATTTTCCTTTTAAAACCTTAATACTCGCCTAAAAGCTCTTTTCCGAAATGAAATTTCCGAGACAACATTGACAACTTCAAACGCTTGATCGGTAAATTTATGACGACAGCAGGAATGAAACTCGAAAATCGACATTCAATTCCCTCTCTAGAGATTCAATGCCATAGCCAATCAGGGAAAGATACACAAGGAAACATAGGTGTTGTGGTAAATAACTTTAGTTCCCAGTTATATTTACAACGTACAGCATATTTATTTTACACGTATGGAACTAACACTAACTAAAATAGAAAAAAAAATGTTTCTATTTGTTTTTACTGCTTCCATTTAAACTAAATTTGTATCAATAATCTATTATTTAAGTACCACTTTTGTCAGAGTTAGTGGGTTTGACTTTACTTTTTATTCCAATTTAAATTAAAATTGTTCTGTCTAATTGAAGAAATTAATCTATCAATCAAATCTGAATAGCTAGAGTGGGTTTTGTACTAAAAATTGTGATTTATTTTGTCACAAATTAACAATCTTGCTTTTAATAAGTGTTTCTAAATAACCCTAAAAATCAATTCTTTCCTAAAATAGACGAACTTACGGCCTAAAAACCAATTCAAAATATATTTCTGATGTGAAAATAAGCATATCTAATACCATTATCTTTGAATTTTCTATAAAAATTAGATGCACTTAGAAATTAAAAAAAAAACTTCGATTAAACTTCGATTCTTCGAAATTAAGATGCACATATTAATGCAAATTAAAAAACAAAATTTTTTCAATTTATATTCCGTATTTTCTCAATTATTTTGAAGTATGTACTTTATTTGCATACATTCACCACTAAAGAAAAAATTAGTTTTCCAGAGGTAATGGTTCATTTTGTAGTAATGTCAAACTCTTCTCGCCATTAATTAAAATCACAATCATTAGCATTAACTAGTTTTTCAGATTTAATTTTGACTAACTACAGACAGTTACAATGGTAAAATCACATCCGACATAGTTTCTTAAGTGACTCACTCTCATCAAATGAGACCTTTGACTAATTGTTTTGGCTTGGAACAGCTTTCGTAAAAAACTAATTAAAGTCAGGGTGATTAAGGAAAGTTCCTTTTTTAGAAAAAATTTCTGAGAATATTTTCTCTAGGCTAGGAAACAAGCTTTAAAGAGGCAATTTCAGGAAAATGTTTAAAAATCAGTCGCTAAATGTCAATTAAGAAGGTTGGATAAACATTTCTTGCGGGTTTTTAAGTGTCGCAAGATCGAAATAGCATACTTTTATAGGTTTTTACTTTTAATCTCTTTTTAAAATGTTTGTGATAATGGATTGAAACAAACATTAATGACTTAATGTCACAGACGCCTTTAAAATATAAAATGTCATTATAAAAGCTAAGCATCACGTTGATAATTAGACACAAAAAAATAATTTTTAATACTGGTAATATATAAAAACAATTTTTGCTCAATAATTTTTATTCTTTGAAAAAAATTTCCCTTCTACCTCATATACACTCTTCACGATTATTGTTTCATATCTTTGAGTAACTGTTACAGCTGTTTTAAGTATTCTACTAAATTCTATCTCTTTAAATACAAATATTTTAGTTCTATCAAGACTTTTGTTACTTTTTTATGCTCTATGCAACCTAATTTAATGTTCTTTCAGCAACAAAAACTTTGAGAGGATTGTTTTCTTTTACTTAGACATTAAGGTATTTCAACCAACTTGAAAAATTTAAGTTATCATTAATTACTTTCTTTACTTTTCTGCTTTAGTTGGTATTAAAACAAAAAATAAGGATTTTGTTTGCTACTTACATTTGTTTAGATTTGAAATTTAAGGAATCATATCAAATGCATTTTTTGTGGTTAAATTTCAACACTAAGAATTATATATTGCTTATTTTAATTTAAAAACCAAAGATTGCAAAAATTTTATATTTTAGTAGATTTAGATAATTTTGAGAGAATGACTGAAGTGCTTAGCCACCGTTCTTTAAAATCCTTAATATTTTTGCAGCATTCTAGATAATATTCATAACTAAAAATTTATAAGGGTGATTCAATCGCCTGAACTCACTTACTGTGGTTTTAAGAATTATTCATAATACGTAGGCATCCATATTTATACTTACTATTTTACAACTTTTTAAACTGGTATATGGTTTCCGAAGGCTTTAGAGCATTTTCAAGCACGAACGTTTTACCACCATTAGGTAAAGTGCAATATTTGTCCCACCAGGAGAATATAAACTTTTGGATTCTGAAGCTGAACCTTAACAAAACTTAGGTAAGCCTCGGCATTTCTTAAGGATTAGCCATAAAAGGCGAGATCACAAAGCAAGAGGAGTGAGAAGACCTGATACGAGGGGAATCTCTGGAAGGGCCCTTTGTGGATTAGGATGGATTTCTTTGGAAAGTATCCATTGTTGGTTCTTTGCTTATGCGTTTATTTAGAAGAATGAATGTGGTTGGTTCTTTGTTAAGAAGCTGATAAAAAGGTTCCTAGTGTGGAAAAGTTGATGAAAAGTCTGTATTCTTTGACTTGGTTTGTCAGGGAGATATAGTTTCAGAGTTACAGTAAAAATTTAGTAAAAATATCACTTTCATTATTGGAACCACTCATAAAAAGATGTAATTGTGTTTTTGTTGTTAATACCAGATGATATAGCTCTGATATTTGGCATGATAAATAAAATCTCATGATTTCTTTAAACTTTACCCAATTTTATAACATTTGGTTCTGAATTTTTTTATAAATTGAATTTTAAAAAGTTTCTCCTCTCATTTCTTTTAGTTTTCTTCTAATAGCCGTATCAAAAAGGAACTGAATTTACTACAGCATATCTTTTAAGATGAATATATTCCACCTTTGAAAAATAAATTGAGTAAAAAGTGTTATTAAAATATTTTTAAGATACGTATAAACAATAAAATATCAGATACAATGGATACAAAATTATCTTAAAATGGTTTAGAATAATAGAGTGTGTTAAGATCTAAGTTATCATAAATCTTTAAACATAATTATAATTAATTCTTTTATCGTTTATTTTTGAGGAATAAGAAAACTTCAACACATACTAGGAAAGTTATTAAAATGAAGTTTTCGAAGAAATTTTCTTCCTATACCACTCATTTTAAAACAGAATTTATAAATTGTGTTGCAATTGAAATTCACAATTTTATCAATCGTACTTTAATGAAAATTCACTCAAAAAGATAAAATTTAAATTTTAAACCGAATTTACTTTTTTCATTTTTATGTTAGTTTCTGAATGGGAACTATTTATTTATTTTCAAATGAATTGGACTTGGATAAACAATCCTTACTTTTTAGACAAACTTCCTCTGTAAATTTCAATCTACCAAAACAAAATTAAAAGAAATTCGGAGATTCTTTTAGCGGTACCTATCAATCTGATGTTATAGTTTCAGTAAATACTTTGATTAATCAGTATCAACATTAATGATTATATGAATTTAAAACTTATTAGTTTTAGCTTTATCTACACTAGATTTTGAGGATACCTTGAAATTACACTAACCGAAACTCGGCGACAAAAACAAATTTCTTTCAAAGTATTAAAAAAATTGAAATTAACTTTTAACAATTCCCGGACATATTCTTTTATGTGTTTTATGATTGATGTATTGTAGCATAATTATCGTATGAATGAGGTAGAATGAATGTTATTTTCCCCTAAATGAATCCATCGACATCGTTGGATGAATTTTGACTGGCCAACCATCCCTTTAACCAGAGACAACTTTAGGAATGTTTCCATCATCCAACACATTAGCTGACATACTTCTAACTATTCCTAAACCGAATTTCAGGAAGTCTCTCCTCCCACTTCTTTTAGTCATTCCCGATATAAAATTCCAAAGACTATTACGATCCATCACTAGAGAGCAAACGGTGCTTTCCTTGCCAGTAGCGATCGTTTCAGCAAATGGAAGACAATAGATTATTCATCAAGTGCGCTTCATTTTTAAAGATGATGAACGACTATGCCACCGTTTCTGACCACAGTGAGGATATTTTGACAGGATTGACTGGTGTTAAACATCTGAACAGAAGTACTTGGGATGTGCGTATCCGTAATTACGGTACAGGGAAATGTTGTAAATTCTAAATCAATCAAATATTTTCCCTACTACCAATTTTGTTACTTCTAACTTAATTTAATGACTATGTAAACCAGTTATGTTTAACTCATAACTTTAAGACTACACAATTGAAATTCAGAATGATCTTCGGTTTCTTTTTCATTACAACTAGGATTAAAATTTTATTAGTATGGAAAAGTGGTTTAAGTTGTCAGGGGAATATCAAATATCTGATTTTTTTCACGAAAAAAAAGTTAAAAGATAAACAAGTGAATCAATTTTATGAAACCAAAAACACCCTAAAAACTATCCGAATAAAAACTATATGTAATTAAAATAGAATGACATTTATAAAAAATTGTTTTTATTAATGTGCCTTCTTTGTGGAGCACTTTGATACATAGTGTTATTGTTGTAAAAGAACTTTAAAATGTATCTAAAAAACTTTTGCATTTTTTGTAAATATTTTAAAATCCCCCCTAACAACTTTAAACATAATTTTTACATTGAAACAGAAAACCCAAAGCATTTTAAGTATTGGTTGTTCTGAGATTGTTTTTTAAAACATAATTGCAAGTTTGCCCAATTTTTTTTTTTAAATTCTGATATACACTACAATGTTCATAAAATCATAAATAGTTTTAGGTATAGTTAATAATAATACCAAATATATTACTACTACTAATAAATCAAAGTACTACTTATAAATTCAAATCAATAATAAAAAAAATATCAATAAAGAGCCCTTAATAAAACAGACACAAACGAGGAGGGTTTGATTAGTAGAATGCGAAAACTAAACAATTTTAAATTATATCGTGAAAAAATTATTTTAAAGATACTTTTAAATGTAAATCACTAATTATTCAAAGATTGTAGTAAAAACTACAACGTTGGAATATCTACCAACCAGATATTAAAAGTTTAGACTGCGGAATTCAAACTGGTGCCGAAGTAACTATTTCCAAGTCTGAATCTAATCTTCAGCGACAATAATCAAGAGAAACTTATTTTAAAAGCTGATGGAGATTTTTAATGCTTTGAATACTGAAAAAAAGCATAGAAAAGATCGAACTTTAAAAAGCTGTTTCTACTTTCTTCCAGATATTTTCATATCTTCTAAAACTTTTCACACAAGATAAAATGAAATTCTTTAAACGAAACGAGAAACTAGTTTGGTAAATTTTGAAAACCCAGGAGAAAAACATGTCAAGATGCCAAAGAAAATTCTTCGAAAAATATTCTCATCAAAAATGAAAAGACACTTTTTTTAAGCTTACATTTTCATAGGTTTTACTTTTTAATACCCTAAGAAATAAATCTTGAATTGTGTTTTTCCACTTGTACGGCGATATTTTTTTCAAGAGAACTCAGTAAATGTTTCTTAAAAGTTATGCAGTTGTTTTTTCATTAGGTAAATATTTTTTGTGGTTTCAAAGTAAATTTGTAACATGAACTATAAAAAGTTATCACACTGATTAATTTCTAGTTAGGAATTCGTAAGCTTTAAATTATACTTTAATCTCAAATATTAGAACAAACATAAGATTTATCCAAAAAGATACTTTGAAAATAAATCCGTTATATAGACAAGTAACAACTAAATAAAACTTAATTTAATAAAACGTATTTATTATTAATTCAATCCTTAAAATACTAAGAGAAAGGGAAATCTTTTGCGTATTTAAATATGAACAACTCTAAAAATGTTTTATATTTTGTTATGATATGCTTTTTAATTACTTTTAATCTAGAGGGGACAACCCCAAAACCAACCAATTTAGAGGAGATAAAAGGTATTTAATTCTAAAATTTAATTACTATTAATTAATTTAAAATACTACTCTCTTAGTATGAAGCATTATGTGTAAAATAATCTATACATCTGCCTTCTGGTATCAATAAGCGTAAGGCATCACTAATGTATCACATTGTGTTTGATGTATTTTGCATTTGATGACTCTAATTCTTTCCTAATTTACTTTTGAACTATCTGAATTTTCAGATAAAGTATTAAATAATTATAAAGTGACAAAAATATTCAAGTACTTTTTTTTCTCACTCTAGTTGGAACTAAAAGAGGCACGTTATAAAAAGTTGAGGTTTTCTTAAAAGTTTCAAACAATTGCGACAAAAGTAACTTTTGATACTATATTTCATTTAACATTAACATTTTGTCCATAAGTACAAATGTATTTTGTTATAACTTACTAGTATTACCATTTTACAAGGACAATTCTTTTTTTATCTCATTTAAAACCTAATATAAACTTCATTTTGAATGTTTATATTTAGAAAATGTACCTTCAAATCATCCGAACGAAGAAAAACAAGATGAAGTCTTGAAGAAAAGTTTTTATTCTTGAATATGTTAAGAATAATTTCCAATCTTTTCTGGAATAAACTCTGGTCCTTTCACGAAGATTCAAAGTGTATGAATGGAGTTTCCCGAAAATTGCATCTAATCAATGAAAAGTAAGAAAAAAATCAGCTAATGCGAAAAAATCTCAAAACTTTACTTTCTTTACTCCACAGATGTTTCTTTCCTACGCTTGGAAAAAGGAATTTATAAGGATAACGGTAAATGGAGGATGGGAAGAGATAAAACCGAGAGTTTAATAAAGAACCAAACTTTTCGTGAAAGGGAAGGGTTGAGGTTTTGGGAACCAATTTTTCAAATTTAATTTGCATTCAGTTACACATATTAAACGCCACAAGTAAAACATATTATACTCAGGGTGTCATGTATGAAAAAAAATTTTTCAAGTAAATTATATGGATTTGTAAGGTTTTGACATTGCTAACCACGTTCAGTAGTTGGAACAATACATTCGGATTATGATGAAAGGTTAAAAAACAACTTTTTTTTTATTTTGCACATAAATAAAGATTAAAATCAGACTTAAGTTTCGGGGATACTTGGATCCCCTTCGTCGGTCGGATCCAAGTATCCCCGAAACTTAAGTCTGATTTTAATCTTTATTTATGTGCAAAATAAAAAGCGTTGTTTTTTAACCTTTCATTGTACCTGTTTGCAAAGCATTATATCAATATTCAGATTATGGTCTGAGGGGGAAAGAAATCAAAACTAATATTGAAAGGGAGCATACATACTTCATTGTTTCTGAATAGAGTATGTGTGACTAATATCATCGAAATACGTACGAAATTGATTTTTAAATTGATCGATCCACCTTACTACCATAAAACCATAATATTATCTTACCGTCACACTAAATTAAGGAGAAAAAACTAACCATTTCTGAGTATTTTTTAGGGGAAAAAGTATCTGTTTTATGTAGGAATATTACAATATTAATTACATACATTATTTTGTTTTGCATACTAAGGGAACAAGGAAAAAATGATTATTTCCCCCCTTTTTTTTAAATACACATTATTTTTTGTGTCATAAAATACCTATTTAGAACTCGAAAGATTTTTTACTGAAATGCAGATTCCGAGGGAAATAATGACAGAGTCTTACACTCAAACTAATTTTTATCAATGTATCTTTATAGATTCGTGGTAAATTATCTTTATTACAAATGATTAAAGTAGGAGTAGTTGTGGCATGATGTCAGGACACATTAAATCTAAAATACAACAAACAGAATGGATTAGATAAAAGGAACATCCAAAAATAGATTAAACCCTTAAGAGACACCTACTTACACTGCATGCATATGTCACACTACGTCACTGAGTTGATTATTAGAATGAAGTAAAAGGAGTAAGGAGATAAAATGACGTCATCAGTCGTACTTAGTCGGAGCATTAGCTCCGTTTATTGATTTGTTTAAGAATAATAATCCACACATCAAAAATAGACCAAAAGGAATATCGCATCTTCCATTAACGCTAAATCTGTTAAAACATATACATTTGCGTCACTGTTAGCACTTAGCATAGATAAAATTTTATTTAAGAATGGAAATTCTTAAAAATATTATATTACGTTTTAACCAAGCAATATAAGAGATGAATAACTTTTGTAGATGAGAATTTCTGTATTAATAAATTTATTACTGTTAATTTTGAATGTTTTTTCGCATTTGAGGCAGATAAAAATCAAGGATAAATTTACACAACCTCTAATAAAACATGTTTTGTAGTTTAAAATCGAATTATAATAACATATTTCTCTTAACACGTCTAAGGATTTTAATCAAATGCGTTAAATTTTACGCGAGAAAGTTAATATTTTAAATAAGCACCAGAATTTTTATAAGCTTAATGAAAGTTTAGGCAGTATATAAGTAGGAAATATTTTTCATTTGAGAAAATAATATCCTTTCCGTTTAGATTAACGAGTTTAAAAAAAAATAAATAAAAACCTATTATGTTAAATTCTTCATTCAATTATTACATTTTAAAATACGTGATTTGTTAGGTGAATTCTTTAAATTCTAACTAATAAAAATACATTTCTAAATAAACAAATTACTTGACTAACCTTAACCCTGTTTGTCGAGAGTGATCCAAAACTATGTTCCAGAAAACCAGCCTAAACTGATTAATCATCAACGAGAGAACCATCAACAACTATCATTACAAATGCATTAATTAACCAAGTAATTTAATTGTTATTCACGCACAAAAATTAGCTCTCGAAGAATCTTCTAATTTAACTATCCTAGTTATTTACTTGTGTGCTTTCCTGCCTCCAATATGTGCTAAAATCATGCTTCACTCTTTGCAATCATGTTTTCACTCAATGGCAAATCAGACTCGTGTTTCCCTAATAAGTAGATATTAACTGCTAAAATAACTGTATTTAAACATGTTGCAGATATTTAAAATGCTACAAACAATAAGTCATATTTTGTTCGAGGAATATGATATTCCGTTGCGCTTCATCTTAAGCTTGTACGATAAAAATCTGAAAACTCATTTGGAGTGAGTTACTTTTTCTTCAAGGAATCGTATTTCAAAGACATCTTTCGGAGAGCAGACGTGGGGGTACAGTATCTCAAAAAATGTCACGCAAGCTTGAAATAGGAAGAGCTTAGATACATTAAGAAAAAGTTGGATTCATTTGAATATACTCTAAGTACGGTATACTTCGGATTAGTTTGGGTGGCACCTTATAAAAAGAGGGATTTCAATGAATATTTTAGAGGTTTTAGCTCACATTTACATATCATATTTTAGTTATATTCACTAAAGCTTTGTAACGAAGAATAAATTACACATTTTTATGTGTTTCGTATACATAATCATATACAAAGTTGTTAAATATGTAATATTTCACATATAATATCATCGGGTTGATTACATTGTTTTGTACGTTACCTTAATAAATTATAACAGAATCTTCTCAGTTCTTCGTTCTATAATGCCCTTATTAACTGCATTACTCACTATCGACGTTCGACTTCATTCATTTTATAATGCGATAATTTTTCATTTTAGAAATATGTATTAAAATATTGAAAGCTTTTAACTTACCCATTGATATAATATAATCGGGTCATTCCACGTCAAATCAACACACTTTTTGGCATGACCATCTCGGATTTTCTTGAAATTTGGTACATATGTTCTACTTATAGAAACTCGGAAAAGTACCAACTTTCATCAAAAAATATTAATTGGTTCTGGATTTACAGGTGTGCAAAAGTGGTCAAAATGGGCCAAAAATGGACCAACATAAGTTCTTTAAATTGCTCTAGAGAATCTTCTAATTGGGTTATACAAATGAAGTTGGTGTCATTTTAAAGTATTTTAAATGTTCTTTTTAATGGTGTAAAATTTGATTTAAAATTTTGAAAATCAATATATTTTACAAAACAAAATAGAATTAAAAGTTCGATTTCTATCAAATGTACCACTTTTAAAATTTTGAAACAAATTCCAGTAATAGGTAATTTTATTATAAATAATCTGGTAAATTTATAGAATGGGACAAAAATGGGATCAGTGCCAAAATCTATTAAAACCAAAGTTCGATTTTTCCTATATCCCCTTAAAAAATTTTAAAACTATCTTTTTTTCATTAATTGGATGCGAATTGAGTTGTATTCAAGTGCTGTTGACATTTAGGGCCCCTGCACAAACTTGGTGTAGCACGGGCTTCATATTTACAACCTGTATATTAATTCAGGCCATTGTATTGTAACAATGCACATAATGTAAATATGAAGCCCGTGCTACACCTAGTTTGTGCAGGGGGCCTAATTGTCAACAGCAGTTAAATACAACTCAATTCACATCCAATTAATGAAAAAAAAATAGTTTTAAAACTTTTTAAGGGGATATAAGAAAAATCGAACTTTGGTTTTAATAGATTTTGGCACTGATCCCATTTTTGTCCCATTCTATAAATTTACCAGATTATTTAGAATAAAATTACCTATTACTGGAATTTTTTTCAAAATTTTAAATGTGGTACATTTGATAGAAATCGAACTTTTAATTCTATTTTGTTTTGTAAAATATATTGATTTTCAAAATTTTAAATCAAATTTTACACCATTAAAAAGAACATTTAAAATACTTTAAAATGACACCAACTTCATTTGTATAACCCAATTAGAAGATTCTCTAGAGCATTTTAAAGAACTTATGTTGGTCCATTTTTGGCCCATTTTGACCACTTTTGCACACCTGTAATTCCAGAACCAATTAATATTTTTTGATGAAAGTTGGTACTTTTCCGAGTTTCTATAAGTAGAACATATGTACCAAATTTCAAGAAAATCCGAGATGGTCATGCCAAAAAGTGTGTTGATTTGACGTGGAATGACCCAATCCTCTTTCAATAATGCATTTTAGTTTCTTGTTTCAGAGCAATTTCAATAAAAAGCTATTATGCAAAGAATTATAATAGTGAAAAATTTTTAGAAACGAATTTTTGATTTTTAAGATTGCATGCTCTTTTCTAAGTTTTACTCATATTAAAGAGAAAAATTTTTGTAGGATAAGTTAATAATTTCTTAAGATCTCTGAATAGGTGTATTATCCTAGATAATTGGAAAAATATTAAATTTTTTAGTCATTATTAGCTATTTTTATAAGGGAAGTATTAAATTATCTGTCTACTTTAAAAAATATTTTTTCTAAGTTGATAAAACAACATTTAACTTTGTTTATTGTAGCAAAGAAATGAGTTTAATTCAAGCCTTATTCGATTAATAATAGGTACTTCTTGGCAAACAATTCATTACTAAAATATTTCTAATATATTTTTTTTTTCGAAATCGTTCAGAAAGATTTATTGTAAGAAATTGTCCAGATGTCTATGACAAAGTTACTACATACTAACTCCAAAATGTGAAATAAAACCCAATTTCGATTAGTTTAAGTTTTTTTCAGTAGTGGATTCTTTCAAAAGGAAAAAAGAGTGTTGGTTCTATAAAACTCTAGTAATGATTCTAGAATCGAATAAAATACTTTCCGGTCTTAAAAATTTGGAAGAAGTCAGGAAATGTGTCTTTAATATTATATTGACTCAGCTGGAATAAGTAAGAAAACTTTGAAAGGGGACACATTTCATACAGGAGTAAATTCTGTTTAGGTCAGGGGAGTTAAAAGGTTTGAATGGGAGCAAATCAATAATTTAATCTAATCTTAATCTAGTATATATTTTTACATAAATACAGTCCTAGATGCAGTCATATGTATTTTTATTACAGTGATTTTCAATTTGAAAACCATTAAGTTAGTTTTCATGTTGATCATATTTGTTTGAAACATTAATACAAATTGATGAATTTTCTTTTCCAGAAAATTGTTTAAAATTAAGTAAAAATTTAGCGCAGCTTTTCTTATCACAAAATACCAAATAAAAAATGTTTGTACTATTTAAAAACTTAATAATACATTCTAGTGCTTTCATAAAAAAGACAAGCATGTTTATTCAACCTGTGAAATAGGAAATTAGGTACGATTTGTGTAGGATTTTCAGCCATATTTTTGTCTTTTAAGGTTTAACAAGAATGATAGAATTTTGTTTTTTTGCACTTTTAGCTTAAAGTTATTTTGAAGCACTATTCTTGTTATAACGAGTTCCTACTAGCTCATATAAGAAAAAATAACATTAAGGATTTTAGAAAATCGATTCCTGAAGGTATAATAACCTTACAATGGTTATTTTTAAAGACAAATAAAATCAATACGTTTTTTTTTAAATTAGATTCCAAATAAAATGTTCTTAGGATGTGATCAGAAATCGTTTTACCTGCACATTTTCGCCTCTCCCCCAGCTACTTCCGTTGGTCATTACGGACTCGAAAATGAGTCCGGACACAATAATCATTTGAGAAACCCATTTCGAAAACCCATCCTCTGGATTGGGTCCTAGGAGGAAATTGTCACGAATCGTCCTGGGGATTTCTTCTGTGAAATGAACATTTTGAAGTCTTTCCAACTGCGTTAAAATCCGTTAAGAAGTCCAGAAAAGTAGACCTTGCTATGGAAGACTGGCATGTGTGAAATTTTGATTTTTAGGGATGAGTCTTGATGATGATTATTATGATTATGATGATGATTATTTAATTATTCTTTTAAACGCGGTCATATGCGTATTGCGATCGTGCATGATAATGGATTTTTTAAAAAATTTTATGTGCATTTCGCAGAAACTGTTGTTTGTGTATTTCTTACTCAGCATTATCCAATTATTATTTACTATTATAAATACAAATATTCAAAATAGCATGAAAAATGGGTTTGTAGTCAATTACAATAGGTACAGTGAAATATGGCTGGGAAAACAGTTGGCGATAGCTAGAAATAAATTAATTAAACAATTGATTAATTACAATGTCTTAAACCTGGAATATACTGAAAAATTTACATAAATATTTTTTGCTGATATTCTTTTCCTGTTAAGTTATAAAGTTTTTCTCTTTATTTATTTCGCCATTTATAATTCAATCTGTATCGATATCCATTATATCTTCGGTTTACAGGAGAAAGACACTTCATTCTCAACTGCCAACGATATCATTCAAAAGTTAAATATCTATTTCTCTAGTTATTTCTGTTATTTTACTGACGTACTACGTTAGATACATAAGTGCACAAACGAATATGAAATGAATAGTTTTTCATTTAATGGGAATGCATGTTATTTTTACACTATATATATTTCTACAAAATGTCCTTTTCCTATAATTTTATTCGTTGTGTAAAAAAAAACCGTTCTATATACGTACTATACTTTGATAGATGTTATGCTGAAGGTTGTTTTCACACTCTTTCATAGTTTGTTACATTCCTTGAGGTTAAACGACAGAAGTGAATGTAAAGAAAAATGTACTTGAATATCTATGGGGTAATATATTTTCTCTCTTTTTTACATCAGTTCTACACCCCAAATAGAAAGAGACGAGAGGTTGATCATTGAAATTGATTCTACAGCATAAGAATCCTTTTACTGAAATATATAACAGCTATTTATAAAAATCTTTTTATCATGCGAATTGAAATACTACCTATTTTAGTAAAGAGGAAATATTTTATAGGAGTTTCTTATCTGATTTTCCAGGAATTGCCCTGGGCCAAAAGATGTATTTATATCTGTTTTATTATTTCCCATGGAATATTCAGTGTCCATTTTTGAAAATATGTCTTTTCTATAAGGCAGATCTCTAAAAGTAACAATATGTATAATGCGTTATAAATTATGCACCAATACCTTTAAAAATATGTTCCAAAAACAATTTTTGGGAAATAATATTGTATTTAAAAATTTATAAAATGGTAGAGAAAATACCTTTTTTTCTTGAATTTCAAATGTTAATATAATTAATTCCCAAAATAAAATTTAATGGGATATATTTGTTTTTAAATCATAGCTCTTTATTATTAGTAGATATTCTATTTATAATATCATTATGTTTTATAAGAAGCACACTTTTAAATAATATACAGTAGGTACTTATATATACTGTATAATAAACTTATATGTAGTACCTAAAAGGAAAATAAGTAATAGGATTTAAAAAAAAAAAAAACATTAAATATTCGTATATGCCAAGTTTCATTGTATTATCAGCTCTCTAATCAAATCAGAAAATAAAAAAAAGAGAAAAAAAGTGTTTATCTACTTCGGACAGCTTGCCACCTTTTATTTCTCTTTATTTCTTTTATTCCTTGGAGATATAAATTTTGAGGGGAACCAAATAAGACCGTTTTCTAAATAGAGTATCATTATATTTATTACCAAAAGGCATAGTGTAAACTAACTCTTATTTGACCGAGAGTAATGAATTTATTTAAAAATTAGCGATAAAATCAAATAAAATATTAAATTTGATTTTATTTCTAAAATTCAGACTACTTCGAGAATCTGCAAGTGTTAAGATGGGGCACTTTAAAACCTTTCCCAATAAGCAGACAATGATACCAAGCAATTGAGATCACACTTAATGGGACACTTTTCTCACAAGCATTTTTCTTATAACTATATTTTGTTAAGTCCACCCTTGGAATATAGACAACCTCAATCCCCAAATAAAATATTTAAACTTCTGAAAATGGTTTTAATGTTCTTTAATTCATGAGTGGACTGAAATGATTATAGTTGCACGGAAAAATAAGTTCTCTATTCGAAAAAATTTTAAAATCTAGTTTAAAATTAAGTTTTTCTATGTGTTAAGTAAGGAAAACATTTATTTTATTCTCATGCTTACGTCCTTCTTAGAAAAACGATTATAGATTGTATTACCTTGCCAGGAAACAAATTCTATCGTTCCGAAAACCGACACATTGACCAAACGGAATATAAAAAATACCAACCATCAGCTAGCAACCATTCCGCCCCTTCTTACACGAAAAGTTAAACGAAACAAAAAGCCATCTCTCCCCCGCGCGAAACATTATCCGATGAAAGGGGTTTTCGAATTTCCGAAGAACTTTCTCCTCCGCCTGGAGAGAAGCCGCGATTGGACAGCCGGATCATCCCCCCTCCCTCCACTCCTTTCCCGCGCTTGCGCGTCCCCTCTCCCCCGCGCCGTCCGAAATCGTTTGCCGAGATTAGCGCCCCAGTCATGAGAGGGTTCGGACGCAGGCACCGTCCGTCCCTGCCCAACATCAGGCACATGCATGACAAACATTTCCACCAGGGGATGGCCATTCACCAATGGGGACTGCAGTCGGACCCAGACAAGGACCTGCAGTACCGAGTCAGCTTCCCCCCACGAAAAGTCCCCGTGGAGTGGCCCCCCAACGCCACTACAGGGGTGGTGCACACCCCGGACTGGTTCCCGAACGCCACTTTCAACGCCACCGATATAGATATCGGTTTCGTCAACACGAGTCGGGCTTCTTCCTCGGACGACGGGGACATAGCGGACTTGTACCGCATCGTGGTTCCGGTCCTACTCACCATCTGCTTTCTGTCGTTCGTCTTCAACCTGACCATCGTCTGCAGCGCGAGGTGTCTGCGGAGGACCCTGTCCCCCACCATCTGCCTCAGCCTGTCCCTCGCAGTCGCCGACGCGTACGCTTCCCTCGTAGTCGGTCTCGGCCTCATCGTCAACTCGCTGCTTCCAATCGTATTCCGCTACGACTTAGGCTCCATGAGCATGTGCTACATACTCTCCCTGGAGGCTTTCCGGCTGGGAGGACTGGTCGTGTCGGTGCTGCACTTGCTAGCCCTAGCGGTCAACCACTACATCGGGATACTCCGCCCCCTTCACTACGCGCACATAGTGACTAGAGGAACCACCATGACGGGGATCGGGGTGATGTGGGTGCTACCGGTCGTGTTCTTCCTCCTCTACTTCGCTTCCATCCCCGAAGACGGGTTCCGCTCCCCGTTCTGCTCCAGCTACGAGTTCCTCCTGTACTCGCCGTTCCGAGTGACCACTTCCCTCATGTTCTTCGCGCCGCTGGTGGCGATGACCCTTATGTACGCGCACATGTTCGTCGTGGTCCGGCAGCACCAGAAAGGCCTGCTCCAGGGACGGACTCTGCACAAGAACGTCAAGGCGGTGATCACCACCCTGCTCATCCTGGGGACCTACGTTCTGGGGTGGATGCCGGCGGTGCTGTTCTTCGTGTCGACCTGCCTGGACTGTGCCCTGCCGTTCCCTCGGATCCCTCTTCGCGTCCGGGTGTCGGTGTCCATCTTCACCAATGCCATGATCGTGGTGAAGTCTTTCTTGGACCCGGTGATCTATGTGGTGCGCATGCCGGAGATCAAGAGTGCTCTGAGGGCGGTGTGGACCACCCGCTGTGGGCGGAGAGGGGTGTATTCCACCCCTTCTCATTCCAGGACGGACACCAGGAGACTGACCTTGCTCGCCTCAAGAAGGAGGGGCGGAGGGGTCAAATGCAGAACGGTGAGAGAGCAAGAAGACGTGGCGTAAGGATCTAGTGTAATAGAGAAATGTTTACGACGATTGAGGGAACTAGGAGTTAAAATGGGATGGAGTGTGAATAATCTTCTAGATTGCAGGGTCCTTAAAGAATAAATAATAGTTGTATTCGCTAGTTTATTACAAAAGGTATGCTGAAATTATTCTAAGCAGGAAAGAATAGCATTCAAGTTGTTTCATATTCGTTGTTGAATACAAATAGTCCAGATCCTATTTCTTGTTTACTGTGTTTATGTAATTTTTCCATTATTTTAACTACATTACAGGGTCAAAAACACACTTTTTGGTATCACCATCTTGGAATTTTTTGAAATTTGGTACACACATGTTATATTGATATAGACTTGAAAAAATACCAACTTTCATGAAAAAATATAAGGTATTTCCCTGGAAAATGCAAAATGCAATTTGCATTTGCAATTGCAATTGCAAAAAAAAAATTTGCAAAATGGTCAAAAATAGGCAAAAAGTTTTTTAAATTGCTCTAGCGGCTTTTCTAATTGAGTTATAGGTAACATACGAAGTTTGTTTAATTTTAAAGTACTTTTAATGTTCTTTTTAATGGTGTGAAACATTTTATATAGTAATATGAAAGCTAGTATTTCTTACAAAACGAAATATAATTTAAAGTTTGATTTCTCTCAAATGTACCACTTTTAAAAGTTTGAAAAAAATTCCAGAAAAAGGTAATGTGTTATTTCACAAACTAAGTGTGGTTAGCCTTGCTTTATATTTACTAACTTCATATTACTTCATTGTTAATACAATACGTATACTATGGCCTGAGTTAATTTTTTCAAATCTATATCAATAGAATATGTGCACCAAGAAAATCCGAGATGGTGCATGGCCACCTAAACTAATAAGGCCGTAGAAGCTTGAAATCTTGAGTGACGTCATGCCTTCTATTTCACGTCATCGACGCGTTTAAGACAATAGCGCAACTCCAGTCTGGAATCTTGATCGCCCACCCTTTACAGCCTGATTGGTCTACTCAACTACGGTGAAAACGTCACTTGAATTAGCCACACCGACACACGTGCCGAATATTTCAGATGGGAAAAACGTTTGATCTGAATTAGGATTGATTTGACTTAGGATCGCTAAAAATTACTCTCTTAATGACAGAGGGGTTAAAGAGCAGAATAAATCCTGATCTGAAATTTGCACCCAATCCTTGGATTGGACACCTAAGATTGGACCTAAAACCAGCAAAATCTTTCTGTTGATGATAACATAAAACTGATCGAAAAGAGGAAACACCAGTTAATATTTAACCCCCCTCCATTGTAATCGTAAATTTGAAGGCTTAAAATATGTCCGATCATGAGTTTTAAACCAGGCCCGATTTTTAGTAATATGAAGAAGGCTGACATCACTCAAGATTTCAAGCTTCTACGGCCTTATTAGTATAGGTGGCCATGGATGGTGATGCCAAAAAGTGTGTTAATTTATCGTGGAATGACCCTATACTATACATTTTTACATTGGAAAGTTTATTAAAAGTAAACTCTAAAAAGTCAATTGATGTAAAATTGTAATTGAGAATTTTGGAATGACAGTGGAACAAGACAAATTAACTTCGTTTCGAGAGATTAGATGGTTTTATTGTAATGGTGTCTGTGCTATTCCTGTGGAAGAAACATTCTCAGAACTGATTTTACGGGAATAAAGAAATCCAAATCCAGGCTTTCAGTTATTTACAGAATATCCTCTTTTCTACACAAATGAATGAAACCTCGCGTAGCTGCTTTTAAGGTTTCACTCAATAGCCACCGAAAATTTCAAGAATAGGGGTATATTATTTACTGTGATATACGAATTTGTTTTTGAATTTGAACCTAAAAAGCTTGGCGCGTAAAGCCTTTGGAACACTTTTCAACCTTTAAAGGCATGGGAATTTAGTTTTAACAAATATTATATATATTTATACTATTAATATATATCAAATCCATGATAAAACTAAAAACAACCATCTCTTAATACCTTGCATTCAAGAATTTACACTGTATCTCATTGTGTTATTTCAAGGGATATAATGCTAGGATTGGGCAACATCAAAGAAAAAAATGACGAACAAATCGTCAAGACGGTTTTAAATATGTGTCAAATTATTTCTTTGTAATAAAATAATGAAATGCTAATTAAAAAAGGTTAATTTGTTGCTTTTATACTTATTACTTCGTTGAAAAAAGTAAGCTTTTATTGCTACTCTACAAAAATAGCAGTACAGTTCAATACAGTCATGTTAATAAAATCCCTGATTTACTGAATTAAGAATCATAATTCAGTTCAATCATAAATTATTTAAATAAATAATTTTTATATACCTACTGTGAAGTGTTTCTATATAATTTAGTTATTCAAGTTAGTCAAGGGTGACAAATGAACAGTAAAGAATTGCTTATTATCTTCATTAGAGCTATAAAATGTAGCACGATTTTGGCTTTTGAAATTTATAAAAGACAAAATAAATTTCCATAATTGTAAACAAGAAAATATTCTGAAATATTAATTAAATATTTTGCTATGTATTAATATTTTAGCACAGAAGTGGACCGATCCCAAACTGCAATATTCTCTCTAACAACACAATAAGAGTGACAACAGATTGCAATCAAGGACAGAAAATGAGTTGATGTGTAATTAATTTTACTTTTTAGTTTCCCAAGTAACTCTTAAGTTTTTGTTTCATACACTACGGATTTAACTTGAGCTGTTTTTTTTTTAAATTATTTTTTAGAAAAAAATTCTGCATTAAATCTTATTTTCTAACTATAGGATAATTTTAAAATTAAGATATTAGGAAAACAGTAAAAAAGAAATAATTTGCAAGAATAGAAATTATTCGTTTGACTTAAATTCTCATTGAATAATATGTAACTTTAAAGGGATATTGATAAATTTTCTTACATTATAACATAGTACCTATTTTCTATCCTAGTATCAGTTGCCTGCCTTATATTTGCATTGAATAGCTTCAAAACACCATCATTAATTAAATTCTAATAATAAGACACCAACTTCATGAGTTTTGCTTTCCGAAATGCTTTAATCTGAAGAAAGGATGTACAGGGGCTTTCAAGTGATTAATAAATCTTCTGATATAAAATTTTTACAAAATTTAAACTCAAATTTTAACGTTTAAATTCTCATGTAAATGCTAAAAACAATTATTTAATTTGTATTTTTTTTTTTGCAATAATTGTTAAACTTTTAAGTAATGTATACAACCTAACACCTTCGGAATGCTTCGGGGTCCCCCCCTTCTACGGTGATTCTGAATTGTGTGTGGTTTACACTCCCTAATCATTTTTTCCCGGGAGTTTTGAATCATCCTGTATACCACTAAACTTTTTTTCTTATGCATGACATTTATTTGCAGTTTTACATTTTTCGTTAAAAATATACAAAAAAATAAGTGATTTTAGTCATAATTTTATTAATTCGCTTTAACCTTTAAAAATGATGGAGAACGGAAAATAAAGAGAATATTTTTGCCTTTATCAGTTAAAAGATGTGTTTGGTACTAACACAACTATAAAAAATTATGTAGAAATAAATACTTTGTAATTAATTTTTAATTTTATTTGATCACTTCTTTGCTAAGACACTCAAGTTCAATAAAATGAGTAATGTAACTTCTGTAACATTTACAAAAGGTGTGAAACTGATATCTGAACAGGGCGTTTATCAAAGACAGGTTTAATCACTTTTGGCATAGTATCAGAAAAGGAGATAAATTTCTCGAATGAAAAATTGGTTTTCGTGAGACTTGACATAAAGTGATGATACAGCGGGATTGATTACTGAGTTGTTATTTAGTAATTACATTATACAAACCTAAAAAAAAAAACAATAAGTGAGTTACTTTAAAAAAAACCTTTTACAAAAAACATTTTTTATTATTTTTACTTTAAAATTAAATTTAGGGCAAAGAGAAAATTAAATTATTATAAATTAATTTGATTGAATATTAAGTTCACACAAGCTACAAAAAAAGCGTTATTTTTATTCAAATTTAAATTTGCCGTTGAGAACCAAATAAAAGCGAATTTAAAAATTTATAGCAAAAGAGTTGTTTTTAAATACATTTTTGTAGGTTAAAGTGGCCAAATATGGAGTAGCACTCCATATTTGGCCACTTAAACCTATGTAAAAACAACTTTTTTTTGCTATAACTCCTGATCCCTGAATGGCTATCCCATTCTATAATTTTCAGATAATGTATCTTATAATTATAATATTGCAAATAATACCAATTCAAGATATTCAACAAAGAAAATTCAAGGATACCAACTTTATTTTTTTAAAACATTTTTTACAAAAAAAATCATGAAAATAATTATTTTTCGTATATCAAATTAAACCTTGTAAAATTATCTTTAAAACTAGGGGTTATAGAATTTTCTCGGAAAAATAGAAGTAAAGCTATGTAAGGTTTTAAAGAGCCAAAAATTGGATTTTTGCCTTTATTCAAAAATTTTAATAAAGAAAATTACCAAGAAAATTCAACAACAAAAGCATTTTCCCATATATATCATAGGAGGGAACAATTCCTGAAAGTTTCATTGAAATCTGAGAGGGTCAGGTTGAGTGCCTTGTTGATTTGACATGGAATGACCTTATTATAACTTTTAACAGTTTTATTATTATGAAAAACTTACAGCTTACAAGTACAGAAAAACTTCCAGCTCTTAATTTTTTAAACCGGGAATTTGAGAATATAGCAAAGTGGGAAACTATATCTTTAGAGGAAAAATCTTACGTTTAGACACTCATTTACAATTCATTCATTTTCCGTTAGTTAAAAATTTACAAGGGTACAATTTCGAACGTTTTCCTAACCTCCGGTAACTGTTTACACCAAGTAGAATTTTAAATACAGATAAATAAGAAACTTAAGGTTATAATTAATTACTTTCACAGCTGATTAGCAAAATTAATAGTGAAACATTCTTAAAAATGTGTTTTACGGTAATAAAGTAAAACAGCAAAATGGAGGTAAAGAAATTGAATTAACTTAACATATAAGACACTTATGATCACTCTAGTTCTTGGATAAAGTTAGTACAACAATAGTTTTTGCTATTTGAAAGTTAATTCTAGAAAAAAAAACAATTGAAAGCAAATTTTAAGAATGTTAAACGTAATTAATAATTTATAGCGTAGTACCCGATCTTGCTCATAAAAAATTATAGCTCAATCTTATTATACTAATTATTGTCTAATTTACATGTACGATTTAATCATCAAGGAGTCACAAACAGTAAAATAGGTATTAAATAGTAATCAAATGAAGGTATTTAGGAAGCCCTACTCTTTTTAAATTTTACAGGCCTAGAAATAAGATCTGTTTACACCAAAACTATTAAACAAGAAGATAATGGAAATCCCTTGGTATACCTACTAGTTTTTATTTTATTTTAACATAGATTAAAAAAGTTTGTCACCCTTTAAAGTTTTTATATGATATTGCACAATTACCCTCTTTTCCATACCAAATAAATATACTAAATGAGTACACATCTTCAATAACTTAAGTTAATTCCGCTGAAAATCATAAGAACTTCATGAAGATTAAAGAATATTAAAAATGCTATGAAAGAGTTCACTTTAACTTTAAACACTTTTTTGACTCTCAATCAAAAATTAGGAACATAACTTAAAGTAAAAATATTCTTCCGGTTGTCTTGACACTTTTATTGCGTTATTTAAAATCATTTGGGAATATATAAAAAAAATCCTTTGATATTCATTTAATATAGTTTGACATCTTGTTTTCATTCAAATTAAGCACTTGTTTCTTTCTCGCTTATTTATGAACCATTTCGGTAAAAATGTAGAAACTATTTTTGATAACCAAATATTAAAATCTTAATGGAGAAATACCAGCCGCGGAGGATAATTGCTCAGATTTTGGAAAAATCAACACGATATTACATTCCCACAAGAGAAAACTGAAGAAATGGATGAAAAAAACATTCTAATTTGAATACTCTTATTTCACATCCAACCAATTTAATTAATTACTGTGATGAAAAACTCTAACAATCATCGATTTTCTCATTAGCAATAATTCTTTTGGAACTTCTAAAATCAATAAATAGTCATAAAAGAATTTTCTCTGGGAGTTTAAGTAATGACATTAAAAAAACATCTTGTCTGTTTTTATGTTGTGGTGGTATTAGATGTAGGTAAAAACAAATTAAAAATACAAACTAGCAACTCTTTCGTTTTGAATTGGACTAGTCTTTCAAAGGAAATCAAAGTAAAAATTAACTAATAATGTTAAACTTCTAATTAGTTATTTTTTTTCTTCCAAACAGATGTACGAACTGATTAAAAACAGAAAATTAATGCTATCAATTACTATACATAAAAAAGTGCAATTTGAAATTACGCCTGATGAACTTAATATCCCGGAATCAATTCAGGCACACATAAATAAGATTAATCATGAAAACATTTTTAATTATAGGTAAGAAATTAGAATACTGTTATTCATTAGTAGACATGCATGTAAATGCTGCATATATTAGAATTTAAAAAAAAAGAAAGACAGATGATAATCAATTATAATATTGTTTTCACAAGAAATTATATCTACAATGGTTATTCTATGTGTTTTGGAAACTTTTTAACTTTGAAAATATTTCTTTCTATTTAAACTACTCATAGTTAAAGTTAATAACATAGGCTTTCATCTTAATGATTTTTTGTTGAACTCATTCTTTTATTCCTAACATGAAATCTCCATGAAATGAAGTTGTAGAAATTAAAAGAGTAAATGTTTTAGCGCTTATTAACTTTCTTGAACGTGAAGTGTAAAAAAGTAATATAGGACGAAAATTAGCTTTGTAATAAGATCTATGTGATTCTTAAGGTTTAAGTTTAATTTAGTTTATTTAATTTACATTCTCATAGTCAAAATATCATCAAGTACCGAGTGGTCAAAAATAAACTTCAAGGATATCGAAGCACCTGGAGGCCTTACCGTTCTACATATCGAATTGAAATTTCGATTATACTGCTATAAGGTATGCGCTCGAGATTGTGGTAATTTAAAACTATAGAGCTCGCCCAGTTACGGTTAAACTGAAAAACTTTTGATATTTTTAAAGCAGCAACATCTATTTTTTTTTTCTTAAACTAATCAGCACATCAAAAAGCCATAAACGGCTAGGAACGGTAGATTTGTGATGTATTTTCTTCCCAAAAATCATTTACAAGGAAGATAATCTTTAAAGATACAGAACTTCTAAATTATAGGAGTAAAAAGCACCTTTTTCAAAATTACATGTTTTCAACACCCCTATGACAACTAATTGGGTACAGCTGTGCTCCGATATCCTTGAAGTTTCCTTTAGCCACTCGATACTTTCTTTAAGTAGTTCAAAAAGAAACAGAAATAGTATGTTTCGTCATTGGAGTCAAGATTTAAGTACGGACTGACGAGACAAGGAAGTCTGTCTTTGTTTTTGGTAAGGATTCTCTTGAATATTGTCTCTGAGATTTCCCAATATCGGAATTCAGGAAGCATCGATTAACATGTTGGTTGAGTCTATCTTTAGGTACCTCTTAAAACAAATAATTAAACAATTTTAAAGTACTTTTTTTTAATCTTTAATGATAACTTCCACTCCAGTTACTAAACCGAAACTAGGGAGGGGTTCGTGATGATAAGTAAATGATAGTATTTACTTTACCTATATAAAGCTGAATATTTTGTTTTCATTTTTGCTAGTTTTCATTTTATCAATTAAAAAAATCGCTTAAAATCCGCTTCATAAATGAATCGCCAGTTTTAAAAAGGGAATAAAGACCCGAAATGGCAAAATGACTTTTTGGGCTCAAAAAAATATCTGCTCTACAAATATCGCTCTATAAATATCGCTCTACAAATGAGTGAAACACAAATAACTACTCGCTGTAAGCAGATATATCGCCTAGATGGCCTGGAGCAGTGGTTCCCAACAGGTGGTCCGCGGACCACTGGTGGTCCATGAGACCATCGGAGGTGGGCCGTGTGAAGGTATATAAACTTATACAAAAAAAATGTGTGGAAATTGAAAAAAAAAATAGTTTTTCTTAACACACAATCTAAGTCTAAGAAGTAGTAAAAAATATAGATGTAAAAAACATAGGTAAGAAAAATTTATGAAGTGCAAAAGTTTTTGAACAGAGAAATGTCTAATAAAATGTATATTTTTTAATAATTCGGTTCGGTATAAAATGCTGTTATGATTAAAGTAATGTTAATTTGTCTTTGAAGTTTAATAGATTATTTGTTATTTGATTTTAAGTTTAATTAAGAAACATTTAAGACTCAGTTTCCTTTATTTCAGAAAAAAATTAAAACTCTTCAGACCCTCTGTGGGGGAATGAATGCATTGAAAAAAGGTTAAATTTTTAAAGATAAAGTTGGGGATAGGGATGGTCCTCAGGAGGTTCAAATTTAAGTGAAGTGGTCCGCAGACATATTTGAGTTGGGAACCACTGATCTAGAGTTTGGCGAAATTGATGTCCATTTATTATTTAATTTGAACTTTAAGTTAATTTGTCTTTCTTTTCTTCTACACTGTAAAAAAAAAACGTCTTTTTACGTATTCTTTTCCGTGAATTTTTCATGGATTAATTCCGTAAACTTCAAAACGGAATTTTTATCGTGAAAATTTCCGTTATTTAATTTCTCTCTCCTCACGCATGCGTATTGTGCTATTTCTCCACTTGTTTTAGTGAGACTCAAAGCAACGAGTTGTAAATAAGTAATGGGAGTTTGTGCCAGCGTCTTCAGGCCTAACGAACCTTCAGCTATTTTATTATGTGTAAGTAAAATATATTGTTCTTATTTTTTTTCATTATTGGCTGTAAATGATAATGCTTTAAAATAGAAATACTCTGATAAAACAGATATTTAAACATCGTACGATCGCTTTCTTCGCCACGTAGCTCAAGTCTTAAAATATTGCATAGCTAACTAGTCTTATTAGATCGCAAAAATATGTTCTAAATAGTTGTGATAACTACTAACTTTTGATTAGACTTGTAATACTGTGATCGGTATTGTAAATTATTTAAATGAATTGTCTATTTGGATTTTACGGATTGTTTGTCAATATTTTTTTTCAAAGTTATAATCGGGAATATACTGAACCACAATTCAAGTATATTAGATCGCAATAATATGTTTTAAATACTTGTGATAACATGTAACTTTTGATTGGACTTGTAATACCTGTGATCGGTACTATAAATTATTTAAAAGAATCGTCTATTTAGATTTTATGGATGGTTTGTCATTTTTGCTTAAAAATTATAATCGGGAATATACTGAATCACAATTAAAATATATTAGATCGTGGCACGCTAGGGACTTATTGGGTTCCTAGACTTTTCTCGCCACATTTCATTTGTTTGTTTGTTGTTTCTGTTTATACCTCTTTGTGGCGTAGTGCATAGGCGTAACGTCGGGGGGAAAGGGGGCATGTGCCCCCCCCAACCGGTCGGTCAACTAAAAATTCTGAAATCAACGAAAAATCAGAATGCTAAAAACGTTAATTTTCAAGTTCCTTCATTTCAGATCTTTTAAGCTCTTTGAGGAGGTAAAACTGTCATAAGAATTTATGAAAGAGCTATAACAATTGAGTTCGGCGGTAATGATAGTATATCTCTTGGTACTAAGGGTGTATATAAGAGGGGGGGGCAAAGAAGCTGACCCAAATTTCTAGGTACAGACGAAGGAGATGCTTGGTGTCTCCGAAACAGCAGTATTCCAGCTTTCACGTCCATTTTATTTGTGCTTATTATATGCTTGTTTTTACATCAGATTTAGTTTGCACTAAGTATTTCTATATATATTTACTGCAACTAGTCGTGCCCCCCCCCGAAATTCTGACTAGGTGTAAAATGAGTTAAAACCCTGTTTTTAAGGGTCAAATTTCCAAAAATTTTCTGGGGGAGGACCCCCAGACCCCCCTTTTGTGCTTGGAACTATATTATTCACAATTTTTAAATATTAACTTCCTCAAGATGCAAATCATACCTGGAAATATGTTAAAAAAGAATACATTGAATCTATTAAATGTGCATGGTGGGGGGCTTGGGAATATTTTTGGTCCTCTCCCCCGGTGCAAACTTCTAGATGTTGGCTTTTTAAAAAAATTTCTTTTAGGATATATTGGGACCCCTCCCGAAATAAATTTCTATATATACGCCACTGCAACTATAGTAGTTCTTTTACCTATGGTTAAGACTAGAGTTTTTTCAACATCGATAGGCCGTTTATTAGGTTCAAATGTAAATTCGAGTCGTTGAAAACTTTTCAGCAGTGCTCCCCCACAACATTTTAGGTCACGCTACGCCTATGGCGTAGTGGACTTTCTGTAACCTTGGCCATTGAAAATAAAAAATATATTAGATAGCACAAATATGGTCTAAATACTTGTGATAACTTGTAACTTTTGATTTAACTTTGTGATACTGTGATCGGTGTTGTAAATTATTTAAATTACCTTCGGTTGCAATTGATTAAATCAAGATTGAATTATTTATTATTGAATTGATTTATTTTCCAACGAAACAATTTTGCGAGCACACAGAACTCTCCTTTGGGTTAAAGGCAAAATCCAACCAGAATGGCCAATCTTGGGTTTGGAAAAATACAAAATCAACCCTAGAAAAGGACTTAATTTCTCAGTTACGATAATCAGTGAATACTTCACTTTTATTCATTGTTGCATTGGTACCTAGAGAATCAAAGAACTGTAACATTAGAGAAATAGAAGCATTAATGATTTTGTTTTATAGTATATGATCGCTTGACGTGCCTGCCAAATTGTGTGGTTGGCAAACAAATCCTGTAAACATTAGTCACAATAAATTCATGTACTGCAATAAAGAACATTTTCATTTCAGAGTCTTTGCTGAAATAAATCCTGCTGCTGAATAATGAAATATTGATGTGATTCAATATTTTGAAAATACCATTACTGTGTTTAAATTACTTTTTAATCATGATTGTAAAACCCAATACTCATTTCTGAAAGCAATAAAAAATTTCGGGTTGATTAGTTAGTTATGTTTGATTCTATATTTTCATCTCATATTAAAATATTTTATTAATCAACCAAAGTTGTGAATTATATAATGAAAATCCACTACCCTATAAAGAAAATATTTAGAGATCCATTAAAAATTATCTTAATTTCTCTTCAATTCACTATGCTACTTGGGAAAATTATATTGCAGACTGTATTTTTTTTATAAATTGACATGATTTGTATAGCCAAACATGAAGTAAATATGTAAATTAAATTAAGGTTTGAGAGGCTGGACTCACATCAGGGGGTCCGTCCAACGTCCCACAATATAGTATGTATCCACATTGAAGTATTTAATATAATTCCTAATTCCTATGCTAAAACAGGAAAATAAAACTGGATCTTAAAATTTTACTTAGAAAGGTATTAATGAACGTTACTTTTTAGCTTGATTAGACAAATCAAAGTATAACTCAAAAATTTTAATAGTGGAGCAGGTGAAATAATTGATAACTAATTTTTTATGGGCAATATGATAAACTGGGGATTATTAATGCCCGAAGTTGAGACGGGGCATGTGATAAATTCAATGGTATTTATCACTTTGCCCGAAATACGCGGGCATTAGTAATAATGTCCAGATTTATTAAATTGCACGTAACAAACGTATAATCTCTAGTATTTCTCTTATTAAAGTATATTTTAATATTACTAGAAATTTATCAAATTTTCAGGCTGGTTAAGCTACAGGGAGGCAGGGTAAAGAAAGTAAAAATGTAAAAAAATGACGAGTAAAATAAACGTATTTCATAAAAATAGAAATAAGCTTGTTGATTAGTTCAATTGAAATAAAGAACGAATATTTTTTTCCTCGAGGAATATCTTTAATTATTATAGAGTATAGGAAAAATAAAGGTACAAACGTTTTCTTCAAATTAGGGAAAAATTCTAATTTTTGAAGAAAAAATATCAGACGCAATAGAATCAGATAACAGAAAGTTTCACTCCAATGACGAAAAGATATTAAACGAATGTTCTATAAAATAACGGAAAGTTTCTTTCCTTTGACGTAAAAAGTTAAAATGAACGTTCCATAAAATAACGGAAAGTTTCACTCAAATGACGAAAAAATATTAAACTAACGTTCCATAAAATAACGGAAAGTTTCTCTCATTTAACGGAATAAGATAAAACGGACGTTCTCTAAAATAACGGAAAGTTTCTCTCATTTAACGGAAAAAGATAAAACGGACGTTCCCTAAAATAACGGAAAGTTTCACTCATTTGACGGAAAAAGATAAAACGGACGTTCCCTAAAATAACGGTAGTTTTCCCTCCTTTGACAGAAAAAAAACAAAACGGATATTCCCTCAAAAGATGGAAAAAGAAAATACGGACACCTTCTCAAATGATGGAAATAATCCGGCAGCAGTGCTGCCGGGAAATTTCCGTTTTTTGAAGAAACTTTTTTTTACAGTGTACTTTCTTCTGTAAACTAAGCCAAGAGAAAATTTATTTTTTAATTTAAAATCGGTGTTTTACTCTTTTCATCCAGTGAACGTTTCAGGTTTAACTCTATTGATACTCCCATTGATATTTATTGAACTGCCATAATGACTCAGTTTTATGGTCCTTTTTTTTATTTTATTTGCCTTAGTCTTTCTAATTTTCACGTTTGTGTTGTGAACTTAGCAGAAATATAATTTAATTGTCAATTTAACATGTTTTTAATTTTTTTTCAGCTGAATAAATTTCATAAATTTGAAAAAGGGGAGTAAATCTATCAAGTCATCGGGTCATGAATTGCCAGTAAAAATTTGGTGGCTATATACAATGAAATTTCATGTTCTGGTAATCATTAATCACGATATAATTATAAATACGCAAAACGGTCAAATTTGTGTTATACAGGGAATAAAAATTGAGTGCAGCTGAAAATTTAAAACTTGCTTGCTTAGTTATATTCAAATAAATAAAACTCTAAATAAAATCTCAAATATATTTTTAAACCCCCCCCCCATATGCAGAACTGTACCATACACATGACCTACGCTTACTAAAACACTTCAAGAGCACAGTTTATGTATATACCACCCAATTTTTTATTTCAATTTCTATTTTCATAAATTTAGAAACACACACCCGGTCTCTAATTCCTCATCTAAAGTCATGAGATAGCGGGGAATTCCGGCTATCTCAAAGAGAACATCAATCTCCATAACGGGTGAACAATCATAATTCAACAATGCCGCTTTTCAAGCAGAGTGAACTCTGTGTATCCTCCATGCTTTAATTACCCACAGTTAATCCGCAACGCCAGAGGAGACTGGTCAGAAGATGGATTGCTTGTTAGGAGAATAACATTGGCTAGAAAGTGTGCTATTATTGGAGTCGTGTGGAAAATTCTGACAATTATTTACATATTTTTTATTTACATTGGCAAGATTAAGAAAGTAAAAGGAAATCAAGAAATACATGATGCAAAATGTTAAGGTAATCAAATTAATAACAAAAGCCCTGGTGCATTGAAAAACTTTAGCCTTAAGATCTTGGTTTCATTTAGATCCAATAATACCCAGTTCATACCCATTTATTCGAGAATAATTTTGCACTCTATTTTCATTCACATATTGTTCATTCATGTACATGAGCTGGTTAGAATAAAAGTTGTAAAAGTCCACTGATCGTAGTTTTGAGTATTTGAAGGTTATCTCTGACGGTGCCTGTGTTGTTCGTATGGAGAAAGAGTTATTTAGGCAGCTCTTACGTACCAATCAGTGAGTTTTTTAGTTAGGCACCTACCACACTAGGTAAAGGATATTAAAAGAAATCCAAATCCATGCTTTTCTCTAATTTTGTATTTTCGGACTTATACTACTTTCATCCTGACAGCTCATGTAACTTAAGTTGCTCGTCAAAGTACAATCAGTATTTTATGGCTCAATGGTTCTACATTTATAAACACCTTTGCCTGTTTTTAGGTAGATTCAGCGTTTTTTAAAAGACACACCAATAAATAATTTAAAGTAATAAATGTATTTATGCTTAGTCTTTTCATGTGTTACTTTTTAAAATGTAAGAATCCACGCTGAATTTATAGAAAAAATTGACTTTATTTTGCTACAATATTTTATTCCTTTTTAAGGTGATGCAGTAAAGATAAATGTTTGATGAATGCGAGTATTTCATCTGGAAAACAGTACATACTTAAATTAAAGAAGAGTCAGCAAGTGCTTAAGGTATATTGTTGTAGCCGAGCATTAAGTTTTTAAAAACAACTTTGAACATGCTCCTAGAAAAGCCCCGAAAAGTAATTCGCAAACTTGAAACGTAACATTCCTACAAACTCAGAACAAAACCGAAACATTCTGTCATAAAGTACCAACTGTTAGACTTTTGTTTAAGCTTTCTTTCCTTACCGAGGCATTACAGTCCAGGAAAAGGCTGATGTTTTATTTGCGGCTTCTTGTTTTTTTTTGGGGATTGGCCTTGTTTTTCACTTAGTCCCACTTTAAGAGAAATTTAATTATTTGTTCTTGCTGATAGTAGAATCGTAAAGAAAAAGTAAACTAAGAACGAAATCTTGATCAATTTAAAAATCAACCATGATCAGATTTGGAACCAATAAAACTCTCATGAAGATCATGTCGAACGATAAATGATTAATTTTATGACCGTGTATTCTTTAATTGTTAAAGATCTTTGAAAAGGAGAGAATTTAGCAGTTCAAAATATGACCCATATGAAAAAAAAAATTAATTCTCTGTTAATTTAGATAGTTTTTGTAATTAAAAAAATCAGTTTTTCAAAAGAAGCAGCCAGGTTTTCTTTAACATTATGGATGGTTAAAATATTTTAAACTACCCCATTTAATGGTAAAAGATGAAGAGAAGGAGACTGAGCAGTAAATCTAAATTTTTAATAATTATACATAAAATAATAGTATTATGTCCGTAAAAGTTCCAAACTAACTTCGTTTACATCAATTTGTGATTGGAAATATGTCTTAGTCATTACGTAAGTAAGAATTTCTGTTTATTTTATACTAATATCATTCCCTTTCAGTTAGATTCCCTATCATCACATATGAACGTCATCTATTAAAATACTTCGGTATAATAAGGTAAAAGAACGTAATATGCTGATAATTATTAATAGAAAAGTAAAGTTAAAACCTAAAGATAAATTGGGGATGGTTATAAAAATAAGGAATATAAAACAAAAAAAATAATGTATAAAAAAGTTCTGAATTGTTGGTTTATGCTTTTTTAAAATCAATATGGGGGCAATAAACCCCATTGCAAACTCAGCTGTATAGAAAGTTTTAATCAGTCTCAGTCACTTATCCAAATGCATCTCAATATGTTTCCTTCCTGTATAAGATCTGTAGAAGAAAAACAACCTTGGCATTTTGTCTTACAGAGAGCAGAGTAATTCTGTTGGACCATCCGATGGATGGAGGTGGTAGGCTTATCAGGATTCGGGAATGAATACTTGTAGGTGTAGGGTTTTCATTTATCTTCGCTTGGGGAGAAGTAATGGTCAGCGGTGTCTTTGCAAAAAAGTTTTCGTTCTAAATTTTTAATTTTAAGTAGAGAAGTCTCAACTATTTACAAAACAGCCTGTATTATCAGTTTTGTAGAATTTTTTAAAATACTTTAAATGAACTAATTTGTAAGGTTTACAGAATAGCTCAATCAAATACCTTAAAGTTGAAAACGAAGCTACGTATAATTGTGAGTTATATTAAGTCGTTGTGGTAACACATGATGAAAATTTTAAAGAGAAAAAAAAAATAATTCGCAATTTAAATCTAGACCCAAAGGAATTATGTGCCAATGTATGCTTTACGACTTCTTCCTGCTTTTCCTCTCAAAATACGTAGTATGATATGAAGTTTTTGAGTTTCTCGTATGATAAAATTTTACAATGCGTTTTTCTTAAACCATTCAGTTCTGACCGTCCCTAATTTTCTAAAAGATTTAAAGGAAATCACTGACGGTACAGGTTTAAAACCACATTTGGTTAAATTTTCCCTTGATATACAGACCCAATAATATGATGAATTAGCCCAATTGAAATTAGCCCCAATTGTGAAATTAACGGCTTTTTATCTGTAATAAACTATATGAACAGATTAATGGATCGTTGAAGCCTACAAATAACCAGTATAATATACATAAATTAGGCAAACGTAAAATATGATGTGTTTACCATGTACAGTAACCCAGATGTTTCGAAAATTTTTTAGCAAAATTTATCGCAATCAAATTTATGGGTGTAACAACGTTATTAAACCTTAATAAATAAGGTGTGGTCATATACAGAGATGGCTCAATGATGTAAAATCATAGTTATTGGTCCGGTTAGCAGTCTTTTAAGGCTATTATTTAAATTTTCTTGAGAGAATTTGATAAAATTTCCATCCTAAACAGTAATTTTAAATGTGCGTTTGTTTTCAGTTTAAATACTATACTTTGAATTAATTCAAAATGTATTTAAAGTAACTAGAGAACTTTAATACCTTAAATTATGACGTGAGTAATGTAAGCTCAGGTGATAAGACCGTAATCCAAGGTTGTGAACATTTAAGGCATTTGGGTCTGGTTAGTAAAAGTTACACTATCTGAAGTATGGGATTCTCGCTTTAGAAAATTTATCCATCTAACTTGGAGAATGCATAACTCCTCGCAGAGAGGTAGGTATACGAGTAAACAGATTGTTGAAGTGGTGTGATCTTAACAGTTTAGCAAGTTAATGTACGCATGAAAACTTGTGTTACTGCAAGCTTTAAGGAGCTTAAGCTTTTATTTTTGTGGATATTCTTGTGTTAACGTTTGACAACTAACATTTAAGAATGATAGGAACAGATATTTGAACAACATTATTGGTGCGAGAGATTTAAATTTTAATAATTTCAAAGGCGTATCAAACTTTAAGTTACTCGTATAACAAAAAAGTTTCAAGCTGAATATTGTAAAATTTATATTTATGCTGTTTACATAAGTAAAGGCTTATGGTTTAAACTTATTACGTATTTACATTTTTTATACAATGGTTTAAATAAACTAAAATACCCGATATAGTATAAACCATAGCCGCTATTAAAACGGTTAGAAGAAATATACTAAGGAGATAGTTTAAAACCAAGATAAGGAAATAGTTATTTTGAATACTCGATGTTAAATACTGAATCCACTTGACTTGGAAGAGTTTTCTTAAAGAAATTGATGTTGCAAATACCTTTCAAAAACTTTCAATTACTTCCCTTATTCGATAATCTTTTACATTCTACCTTCCTAACAGTTTAGACCTTTGAAATCCCTTACTTAATGTTGAGTTGCTAACAGCAAAGAAAGTTTCCTAAATGTATGTGGAATTGCATTTTCTGAGAGTTCCAGGTCATTTATAACTTTAAATGACTTTTAACTCGATTAAACTAAACCAGAGATATTTGAAAGCACCTCTCCCTCTACGAATACGGACTGCTGGAAAAGGATTTTTTTTTCTCCACACATACAAATGACGATTCAGTTTAGATGGAAACTTCCTTCTTGTAAACTACCACCGTAAATGTAATCCAATGTCTTGTGGTACTTTTTCAGTTCTTTTCGTTTTTAAAAAATACACAGTTCTTGAACATAATTTTAGCAGAAATTTCTCTAAACCTCCAAGAATTTATTGTAATTGATTTTACAATGAATTTTGTGTTACTTCGTGTATCACCTAATGATACCAATTCACACGACACTATGCATTTAAATTTATTCGTTCAGTCATGTTTTGGCACTAGGGTTGAAACTTAAAATTCATATAACACAAATACGAAAATAAACCAAATTCATGCATAGTTTTCAAAGAAAGTATTCAAATTCTATATTAGGTTACAGGCTAATGGTACCAATGATACCAATTTACACGACACTAATGCATTTAAATTTATTTGTTCAGTCATGTTTTGGCACTAGGATTGAAACTTAAAATTCATGTAACACAAATACGAAAATAAACCAAATTCATGCATAGTTTTCAAAGAAAGTATTCAAATTCTATATTAGGTTACAGGCTTTTAACGCTTAATTATTAACGCTTAATAATTTATTATTTCAGATGATTTTTGTCTACCTTTTTGTAACAGTTTTAAATTTGAATTATGTCTATGTATAGAATAGTTTTGGTTTATTTAGTACTTTCAGTTTTTCTTCTATTTATATGTTAAATGATTTTTAATTACATTCTGGTGTTGAATCTACAACTTAAACGAATAGGAAATTTACTTCTTAGTGTGAACGTTAATAGTTCATACATTTACCAACCCGCGGCCCTCAAAGAGATTTTAATAGCACTCCACCACAAACTAATAGAAGGTAATTTGCTTTTTACTTTTTATTTTAGAAATGTGTTAAATCCCCGTTTTTATGGGTCGAATTTTCAAAAAAGTTTCGGGGAAGAACCAACCCCCTTTGAATTATTTATGACTTGACTTAAAATTCAAAAGGATAATTAAAAGGGCATCAATAAAAGATCCAGTTGGGGCGATAGTAAAAAGAGTTTTCAAATCAGTAGACGCTATGAGTTGTAATTAACCTTTAATCTACAATAAAATAATAAATCTTAAATAAGTTTCACTACAAGGCTGCAGCCGTGTTCTTATGTATTTACAACTCAATTTTGATCATTAAAAGTTCCTAACTTCTTGAGAAAAAATCCAGCCTCTTCTTTGGATATGAACTAATTTAGAAACGACACTTCCAGCTGTAAATCAATGAAACCTTAAACACTTTTTGTTCTTTTATTTTTAGGAAGTTATGAATTGCCTAATTTCTCAGACTACTAATAGAGAATAGACTCATTTTCCTTTTAACAACAAATCTCCAATTTGGAAAAAATAAAAAAAATAATAATTTGTTTTAAATTTTGATTGTATAAATATGAACATCAAGTAAAAATAGTGTTTAAATTAATTGTGACACAAAATGGATGAATGGATGGATTTGGTTACATAATTATATTTTCCAGTTAGTGTGCTGCCCCAAAATAAATAATCTTGATTGAATAGGTAGTGTGTTAATGAGCCCCAGACAATATTTTTGCATTGTATTTTGAATGTAAGATAATTCGAGAAAGGGGTCTTAATAAACCTTCAAAGTTGAAATAAGTGTTGAATCATAAGCTTGAATTGGCTGTTTTAAAATAGTAAAATGTACTTTTTACTGTCTCTGGCCTTCGTCTCCCAATAATTAATTAATTGGCTCCAATTAATTGGCACTCGGGTAGCTAAAGGTTGGACCACACTGACTTATCTTAACAACTGTTTCTTTTGGAAAAAATACTATAACTGTAAAAATTGCAAATTTCTCTTGCTGCATTTTAAACTAGATTTTACTGAATTAATTTACTCCCATACAACGTACCTCTACTCATTTGTCCAACTGAAATGTATTTATATTTCCTTTTAAGTGTTTAGTTTGATATTTTAAACGTTACTATTTATTTCGTAAACTCTCCAAAATGTTAACAACTGTTGTTTTTATTCATTAAGTTAGGAATTTGGGCATGACAGGTAAAACTAACGTCGTTGAAATTGATGTTTTCCATGGTGCAAAATATATTATCTCGAAAGCCCTTCTTGCTTCTAAAATCTAGAAAAAAAAGGAATTATACCGAGTTTTTCAATGTGCTATACATAAAGTAATCAGAAGACTTTTTTTTTAAATGTTTACTGGATATTTAATTTTTTACCTGCTTATTTTTACTAGCCTTTATTAAAATTTAATAAATTTGAGCAACTTCTATTCACTATTGATTTCTTTTCATTAGGTACCTCTTTTTTTTTGGTAATTTTCACCCAATTATACTTTCTTCATGACTCTAAATAATTGCAGTCAGTTTTAAAAATATGATGTTTACAAATAAAGCAATTATTTCCTTTAATTAATTATTTTACTTATTTTACCAAAATTAGAGAAATTTAGACCTAGAAGTTTAAATGAAAACTATCTTGTTTAGTTTTAATAAATATCTTACATTACTGAGAACATTGTCAGGAAGTGTTATCAATATTTCATGTTAAAAGTAGTAGGTTATAAAACTAAAAAGCACCTTAATTTTACTTTAATGAATAAAGATTATTTTAATACGCTGCATACTTTTCTCTACTAAGTTCTACTTGAAGTAATATTTACAATTTGTGATATTCCTTTACGTAACTGTAAGTTAATATTTTTTAAAGGATGGTTCATAAAAGATATTATTGTTTTATAATGAAGGTTTCAGATTCTATATAAAAGGTAAACAATTTTTTTACTGCTAAATACTTTCAAATAACCCATTTACTCAGCGTCACATAACGTTTTAATAGGAAAATATGATTTGAAAGGCTTTGCAAATTTACGTAAAGCCATCTTGTAAAAAATTCTGAACGTGCACTACAACTGGAAAAAATGCAGTTAGTAATTATAACTCATGTTTTTATCATAGGTTTTTATTCCGTAAAGGTACCTTTATTATTATTAATTGCTGAGAGGATAATTAATTCTTATTCGTTCTGATTCGAAGAATTTTGTTCCAAAGTGTGGTAATTAACACAAGGTGTAGAAAGGATAAAGAAATGGAGGAAAATATTTTTTAAGGTTATTGTGGGGGGTGTTTAAAAAAAGGTTTTCAATGGCATTAGAGTAATTTTTATGTTTTATGAGGTGTGGTTAGGTTAAATTCGGTAACTTTAAATTGCATAGTTTGGTTATTATGCATAAATTTTAATGATACTTTGTTATCCATCTATAATTTGACTCTTATACTAATTTCTATTATGGCATTTAAAAAATTAAATCGTTGGCAGTTAAAATAATGATGAGATTTATCAAATAACTTAATTCATATAACAGTATATACTTTACGCCAAAATGCTTCTTATCTTATGAGCAATCTTATGAGCTTCTTATCTTATGAGTTTAATACGCAACAATACTGCGAATATTAAAACAATATTTAGCTTCCTGAGTTAATTCCTGAGTTAATAGAGTAAATAAAATATCTAAAAACCGACTTCTGTAAGAAAATTATTATTTACGTGTAAGGAAATTAGTTTATTCTATAGCGTAAAACCTTTTCAGGGTAAAGAAGGCAAATATTTGTAGCCATTAAGAAAGAAAAATAGATTACAGTTCGTGTAACTGTAACTGTAGATTTTTAATTTCAGTTCATATGTTTATTCTCAGAGGTTTAATGACCATTAAACTTTTTTTACTTTAAACATTTGAAGGGGTATTATGTAACCCCAAAATAATAGTATATTTTTAAAACTAATCCATTATTATTTTATTTAAAAATTATTAGTTTTAACATCTTTTATTTCTTTTATCAGTGATTTTAAATACCATATTAAAGTATAGTTTACCAAGGTAAAGGGGATGTAAATTTGTCAACAGCCACTAAAAAGTTATAATATTGTAATAGTACGAATTAGATAACAAATTAAAAAATTAAAAAAAAGTAATTGCAGTGTAGAAACATATTTTATGCAGATTTCTAAAATAATATTTTTTCTTTCTAAAAATATAGAGTAGTAAATAAAGCTGAAAATAATCTGTTTTTACAATGAAAGTAGATTAAGTGAAAAGATTAAGTCAAATGCTGATGGAACCTTTTAAATTTTAGTCGTAAATCGTAATCCTTATGTGTGAGATGTTTTAAAAATTATCAAGACTTACCAAAACTTTCATTCTTATATTTTTATTGATTCACTTTCCTAATAAAACGAGAAGATAAATATTTAATCGCAATGCTAACGTTCAAAATTTATTTCGTTGATGGATAATTACATTTTTTATCACAATTTCATTAAAATTCCTCATTTGCATGATTACCGTGTGGTAATTTAAGTAAATATTTATCATAGTGACAAAAAATAACATACTCTGAAATCTTATCAATTGAAGTTTAATTCTTTTACTCTATCCATTTCCTTAAAAATCATTACCTCAAATTTCTCCCTTGCTCTGGAAATGAAAGCAATTTCATCTATTCCTAACTGCTTAATTGGTAGTTTAAAACAATTTGCATGATTTCTGAATTAAGAACGCGTAAAAAATATGAAGATTAATAATCTACCGAAAATGCCGACAAGGAATTTAACCACCAAGAAAAGATTCACACGCAAATGTATTTAATTATCATTTATCTCTATTATAATTAAAAGGTTTTTTTTACACAAGATCTGCCTTTTTCATTCACATAGATGCGCTATAACAAATTATCTACTTAATAGTGGCAGTCACGCTAAGTACTCCGTCCCATTTATTACTTGAAACTAATCCTAGGTTCTTTGAAAACTAATTTGGTCTTTAACATGAGGTGTTAAGCGTGTTTTTTAAGGATCTTATCGGGTTTTTGAAAGTGTTTTGTTGTTAAAGCCCTACATAATCAACATTGTATCGTTAAGATTTTTTTTTCGATGTTTTTACAGAAATTGAATAGCGTTATCAAAAGGGGTTTGAACATGGTAATTTCCTTTACATGCAAAGCAGCATATGAATCAGATCAGTGGAACGAAAAATTGTGGTGGTCCATGTTTATATTAAGATTAACACCTTGATAAGGTAATACATGAACTAAAAAATATAGTAATGAAGAACAAGAGAGAATGAGATAAAACTTTAAAAGCATAAATGCCTTTTACATAAAAATATTTTCATCTCAAAATTACTGATTAGCTGCTCCAAATGAATTATTATCATCAGGGTTCTCCCGAACATATGCTCGACTGTTTGAGACTCACAGGAGGGATGTGTACTCGGATCCTCTCCTTGTGTGGGACTTCCTGAGGGTCGACAACAGGATGGAACTGGTCTGACTTCGTCAGACGTTTCTAGGAGGATAAGAAACAAACACAACAAATGTATTTCATCCTTAAAGTACCTTTTTCTTTTAAATGAGGGGAAGAAAAAGTAAGGTAATTTTTAATGCACGATTAGATGTAAGTTTACTTTTACTTCCTATCCGAGAATTAGAAGTAATGATTTAATTATGTAAAGACTTTAAAGATCCCAGACTTTAAGCGATAGCTGAGACTGAACGACAACCTCGTATGCTAGGATAAAATTTTGAATATAAATACATATAAATAAATTAATTGGCACCAAAGCTTGAAAAAACAATAATGTAGAAGGTTAATATTTGTTTAAAACAACTCGGGGAAGTGCCTTTTTTTAATTCCTTTTAAGTATTTTTTCCATGAACAAATATTTGTGATGTTATTGTTTCCTAATAGCAAATACCTAATATTTCAGTACTTAAGGATATTCTTATACAATATATATTTTAATTTTTATACTTTTCTCTTAGAAAACTAAGTAGTAAAAATATATTTTAAAAATATCCTCATATTTATCCGAGTGCATATGTTGACTTTCTTGTTAAAAGGAGGTACGGTACCCCATTTGTTTTAAACACACACCATAGAAATATATAAAATTGGTCTTCAATATTAGCATAACAAACAATTGCACTAAGTATTAGTACTAAATATTAAAGTTATTTTAATTCTACGCCTACCTTCCTTGTCTTTGAGAAGACGGAAACGATTATAATCCACTCATGCATAATAATGGAGCCCCCAGTCTTCAGTATTCCGAAAGGCTTGGGCGAAATTCATTTTAAGTGAAATGTTAAGTTCTGCTCATCTTTCTGAATTTCAGGCAAAACTGCTTTGAAAGAATTCTAGCGCTTATAAGGTGATTAATCTTCCTGCACTTCTGGTCTACTCTTGCCGTATTGGATTATTTCTTTCACGATTTTTTCCCCTCGCTTGCGACTTTATGAATGGGCAATTCTTAAGGATAAGTATTTATTTAGTAACTAAAAATATACGTTCTTTGTATATTCCTTAAAACGGAAGCGTTCATAATAGGAATTTAAAGACTCATCGCTGAAAACCTATTGTTATTTGTATGATAATGTGATACTAGTTCACACTTTTGTTTTCCTTACTTAACCTATCAGAATTTAATATTATTCTTAAAATATTGCTTTGAATCTTAAATAAAACCCATAAACAGATTAATCTAGTTGTAATAATTTGAAATGGGAGCATATTAAAGTAAGAAGGTAATATTAAATAGAAAATCTGAAATGTATTGAAGTTTAATAAATTCTTCGAATAACAAAAGGCTTAATTGACCTTTGTTCTATCTAGGTTTTATTAAAAAACTTATTTTTCTCATCTTTCATGGGAGAAGACGCAGAAAGCTGAAGCATCTGTGTTAAGCAAACATTTATAAAGGTGAAGAGGATACATATATTAATAAATGAGAACGACCAGATGGTGGCGATATGGAAATATAACAGAGATATTTTCAAGGTTATTTATTTTATCAGTTGCAATTTTAGGTATTTGATGGGTTAGTAAAATATGTAAAACATCAACAATACGCCATTTAATGTTTATTCAACTAACACAGCAATGTGACTTTGGTAAGTTTTTATGTGAGAGGGCGAGCAATTTTCCATTAACTAAAAATTCATTTAAATATTTAATGAAAAATCCACATGATAATACATATATCTAATAAAAATTAAGATACGAGTAATTTAAACTAGGGATATTATAAACAGTAGGGAAGTTTTTTACTCTAAAACAACATGTAATTATATAGTAATTTGCAGACTATCTAAGTATGTAATAATTTTTAATTTAATATGCAACTGTTTCAAAAGAGTAAAAATTAAAATCATTGCTACTGTAATTCAATAGCTCTTTGATAAGATATTAAGTATGTTATGTGCTAAGTATTTTTCACATTCATAACTACACAACAAATTTCAAATTTTCAAGTTTATTACAAATGTGTATCAAAATAAAAACGCCAAGTTCACAAATACGTGCAGGAGCTAAAATGCTTTATACAACGTTGAATACAAATTCATTTTTTAACATGGCCCGAAATATTTTTGACTGCAGAAAAAAAACCTTTTCAATCCTTTCTTCTTCTTTTCTTCGGATGTTTCTATCGATTATTGATTCTGAATTCTTTTCAAAAACGAATCTGGAATGGAAAAAATCAAACTATCAGAAATAAAAAAGAATGTATCTTTTTTAATCGTCTTTTGCCGAAAAAGAGAGCCAATTGGCTCGATCCCGTGGTTAATGTGTTTCTTTTGCCTTAACTCTTCGAAACAAAACAGTGAACATAGGAAACAAATTTCCCTGTTTCGAAGCTAATAGTTCCAGAAATAGAAAGCTGTTCTGCTCGATTTTACTCCCTGGATGCTTCTGAAAGTCAATTTATTAGCAATGGACTCTAACCGCCTATCTGGTTCGAGACTTCACGGAACCAACACGTGACCTACAACTGAGCTTGCAATTGGTTACCACAGATACTACACTAGTAGATCTACTAGTGTAGTATCTGTGGTAACCAATCGCAAGCTCAGTAGGTCACGTGTTGGTTCCGTGTGACGTCAGACGGTTAGAGTCCATTCAGAGAGCCCTGGAGATGAATCGAAGGGGGTGGTTTGTGAACAGTCTGGTTTGAGATTAGAAGTAGTGGGTATAAAGTACGGCAATCATGTAGTATAAGCATTGGATTAGGCTCGTTCTGGAACTTCCGAAGTTTAAAGTTTGAGAAGGAAGTCATCCATACGATTGCTTCACGCACGTTGCATTGCATTTGTAACCCTATATTTATTCCTTAATAAAGATATTGTCACTATTATATTCTCGAATGAAGATGTATAAGTATTATTATATAGGTATATTAATTATCTGATTCAAATTTTAGTAAATATGTCATAAAAATTCATGTAGGTAAAGATTATGTTTCTGGGGGGTGTAACTTATTTTAATAGTTAAATATAATAAAATAAAACAAAATAAAAGTTTAAAATTTCCTGTTTAAAACTCCTGTTCTCAACTCCGGTAATTTAATTATTATGTCTGTTTTAGTTAAACTGTTAGATGTGACTGCGTTTTTTAATTCTGAATAGATTTTTTTTTTTGCCTTTGACCGTACTTAACATTTTTCAGTTTCTCAAAAATAAACTACAATCTAAATAAATGCAACCATTATTGAATGCGTAGTCTTCTTTGAAGACCTTTATAGTTTATCCAAATCATATATAATATAACGAAAGAAACATTAGTGTGCTCAGCTTTGAATTCACAATCGTCTTCATTTTCTAACCTTAAGGGAATACTTGTGTCTAGTATAAAGCTACATTTCCCAGTGGATTCAGTAAACTAAAAGTAATTGTTTATATTCTAGAAACTTAAAAGAGTAGACCGACACAACAATTGACCGCAACAAATCCAGCAACAGGAGAAGGAAACGTAAAATCCTTTCTCACGTAAACTGTCAAGTTCCTGATCAAAGTAAATCAGGGCCAGTAGCCGTAAAAGAGTCTGTCGAAAATCAATATGTTCTTTTTACCGATTCTGTTCAAAGGAATATAGGCTTCTCTTTCAAACGGGAAGCATCAATAAAACCCAATAAGCGAAATGTACCTAAAGCAGTGGTTAGGTTGACAGCATAAAAGACGGAATACACGTTTTTACCAACAAAGATTACTGAGTCTTTTTAGGCCTAATTGGAAAACGTCTCTCGTCGGGAAAAACATGTTTTGTCACGAGGTGGAGATCGTATGGGATAAGAATACAATTGGACTAAATTGGATATTTTGCTTTCCTGTTTGTCTCTCGTCAGTTCAAAAGTTAACTTGTTTTAAGATTAGACACGATCTAAAATACAAAATGCTTATATACAAAAAAAATAAGTTATGTACTGTTTTTCTTCAAGGATATAAGGGTTAACAAGGATTCTTTATGTTTGAATAAAACAACTAGGAAGTGCAAAACTTCGTTAGTAATGACGTTTTGATAGTTTTGTTCCGTTTCAAAATTTAAAATTTTCACCCTCTAATAATTTAAAATGTTTTGGAAGCGATGGTTTTGGTTCCCTATTTCATTTTGTTGTTTTTAAACATTTCATTGTCATTTGAAATAAAAAAAAAGCTCAGAAGATGTGAAACTTAGTTGGTAAAATCAGCTGATCTGGACACGATTTTAGGCAACAACCTTACTTATACCCATTATTTACTGAGCTACTTTTTATTAATAACTCCACAGGCTGGAATAATTTGCAAAAAAAAATGTTCTACATTCAAGATGTTTACTACAACTGCCAATCTTACTCTTGAATAATTAATATTAACTATTTAATAAAATATATTCTATTCATTTAAATTATTCCGTATTAAAGTTCAATTTCTTCTTTACATCTTCAGTGTATTTCTTAAACACTAATCTAGTATTTTCCCCTCAATTTTTCAAGTATCAAAAATCCCATTCACAAGGCATTAGTGACTGAAAAGTCTATGGGGACCTGGAAAAAAGTTTAAAAAAAACCCTGGTAAAACAATCCAGGAACTCAGTTAAGCAGAAAAAAATCAAATATCTTCAAGCTCAAAAGACAACACGATGACAAGGGTCTATACAATCGAAATGTAAGATAAAGGGAATTTGTCAAGGCTTGACTTCCAATGACCATTCAGAACAGAATGGAAGGGCATTAAGGACAGGGTATCTGATTCCATATGACAACTGCAGATGACAATACAATAAATCTAATCAAGAAACTCATGGGTGTAGCCAATAGGCGCAGAAAAGGATCACTCCAACCTGGGTCAAGTCGTAGTCAGTTTATTATTTCAAACTTCACCAAATTTCAGTTTTTGCTTATAACAGGTTGGGTAGTTTTTGTAAATTGAGTGAGTAATTTTTTCCAAAGAACATCTTTAGTTTATTTCCTCATATTTTAGTCAGCGTAACCACTTTTATTTTTGATTTAAAAGAATATTCTTTGGATATATATATATATATAAGTTTCAAATTATTCAACTGATTTTAATGATTTTTATTAATTTTAATAAAAAAAATGACATGGCTCTTTGGTTTTTAGCATTTCTTATTTCACACATTTTTACTTTTTTTTGTGTAAGCATATTTTTGTAAAATAAAAAGTATGGTACTACGCTAATCCTTTTTTTAGTTAAAGGAAGGGTTACGAAGGGGGACTTTACTTATTTAAATAAAAAAATCTAAATGTGTTTAACACTGGGCTGCGCACTTAACCTCAACTTTTAATTAAATATATTAATTAATAAAATATATAAAGTGCACGTATGTTCAGGGATAATTGCATGATATAACCGAAATCAATATTCAATTAGAATTAAATCTTAAAAACAAAAAAAAAATTAAATGTCTCAAATAGAACAAATGCTATTCTGCTGAAAGTTTGCTAAACATCTTTATTTTTTAAGTATCTCAAATAGAGGGAACAAAATGGATCAAGTTCTGAAAACTGCTTCAAAAAGTACTACATGAGTTCTGTACCAAACAATGTCATTCCTGACAATATACTTTTACTTCTGCACACTCGACCAATACTTCCTCTCCGACAACTTGTTTCATCAAACCATTCCTAAAATAAAAGAAACTTCTCTCGAAATTAATTGAAACAAAATTAATTCAAAACCAAATAAATCTCAAAAACCCTTCTCTCACCTCTTCCATCTCAGAGATCTGTAATTTTCAAAACAAGTTCTCACGTTTCCTCGCTAGTTCGTCCATAAATCATTCCAAACTCTGGAATGAGTAATCGAACTGCCAGTTGTCACCCCCTTTCGAAGTCATCTCCATCCCTGGAACGTTCGATTCGCATTCCACCCCACGGACTCATCTACATTTAAAAGTTGTAAGGAGTGAACTGACGTTGCCACTCCGACGGTCTTACCTTTGAATTATTTATCGTTTGCAGAGTGTTTGTGTGGATAAGAGAACAGTGCTCTTGTTCTGGAGTAGGACTTGATTAAACGAAAGAAGAGTTAAGAATGAGAATATCCTTTCTTTTACAGGGGGAATAAAACGAATGGATTTTTTATACAAGAGTCACTAATAAGTTCTCTGTTTAAAGAAATTTTGAATTAAAACTAATATTTATCAGGGCCAACATGAAATCACTCATACATATTTTAAAAACCTTTTCAAAGTTTCGTTTAAGAGTTTTGTGGGGGATTAATTTAATTAGAAGCTTAAGGTGTTTGGATTTCGAAATAGAAAACTTAAAGAAAAATACAATTGGTACCATTCATTTGCATCTAAGAACAAAAGTTTTTTTATCTTTTCAAGACCATATTTTTCATTTTTAACAGGAAAAAAAATCTTATAAATTAGATTTTTACCGCTTATTTTTAAATTTTAGTAACATTTTGACAATATCAAAGTCCAACATCGGTAAGTTTTAAATTTATATGCACATTTTAGATCCTGCCTAAAATTTACATCTTACTGGGAAAACATCTTTTTGGTTAAAATTACTAGGTATTTTTGTCAAAGCAATGTATCAGATATTTTATAAAACCTAATTTATACTAATATTTACTACCACAATAATGGAATAAACTTGATAATTTTTAAACTCCTGAATCATGTAAACGTAAAGTAAATAATATGTTCTTTCCACTTAGTATTAGGAAGATCTCTTCTCAATAAACAAAGTTTTGGCTTACATTAAAGTATTGATAAATCCCTTTCCCTTTCTAAACCTAGACAGATGATCAGCATATTTTAGGGCTAAAAGATGCATCATATTTTCTATTTCTAACAAGTAAATGATAAAATGATGTCCCTTTGAAATACTTCTTCTGATATATACAATGGAGCAATCCTACCAACAGCTAATCAATATTTTGTAGCCGCCTGCAACCTGTGGCTTTAGCGGGTGTTGATAACATGCAAATCTCGCCCACACGGGTGTTTGCCCACATTCTTCACTGTGCCACTCATAAAGGACTTTTGAGAGAGGACTGTGGATCATGTAAATACGGAAAATATGTTGCTCCTTAAATTGTAGATATAATGTTTAAGTAGTCAAAATTAACAAAGAATTGTGGTAAAATATTTAAAAAAAAAAATAGCCAAGCAAACAAAAATTTTAATTGCCAGATTTTCTCGTATACAGAGGAAAGATAATCTGATAAAAAAAACATTAAGGCACAAAAGTGCAAATGGAATAATAACTACGATTCTTAACTGTCAATATGGCTGTAAATTTGTTTAAAAACTAATTCCTAAGAAAAAACAACACATCATTAACAAGATTTCATATTATTAAATTTATCAGTTACATTCAGGTTTCTTCAATTCAGTACTATTTCAATAAAAATAGAAAAATATACACAATTATAGAGCTTATCAGTTGTTGGGTTAAAGTAAAATTAAGAAACAAACATGATAGAAGATAAAGTAATACGACACAAATCCATGATCTTATAAAATACCAAGTTCAGATGTGCTCAGGCGTCTCCTGAGCATATTTTAAGCTGCTTGAATTTTAATTTTTAAGAGGGGTTCCTTAAACCTCTATTGTTTTTAGATTTTCTTAAGATATTTGGACTTGTGGAGTTAGTCTAATTGCAATTAGGTTGACTGGGGATCAGTCACACACACATAAATACGAGCATAATCCAGTGATAAAGCAAATATTCAGGTTTCTATTTTAGGAAAGTTTGTACTTTATAATTACAATGGAATATAGACAATATATTATATTTTTAAAATTTCTAACGATTCAGCAGTTTTTTGGTTCAGTTCTAGAACAATCTACAAATAATTAATTAATGGTTTTAAGAATTTTTATTTAAAGTTTTACAGTTTTAAAAAACATTTCATGTCTATATGAAGAAAATAATTTTGGATCAATATTTGCTTCCATGTATTAAACAAATTGTGACTTCATTAAATTCGGATTAAATGTTGACATCAGGATACTTCAGTGAGGTTTTGATAAAAACTAATCACGTGAGTATACATACGCCTCCATCCTAAAACAAACAATTTAAATCGCTTATTAAATTATTCTTTTAGAAAAGTTGGATTAACATCTGCATAATAAAAACTCTTTAAATTTCTATTCATGACTTAAAATCTTCCCACCTATGTAATTTGAAGCCGTGAACTGTAAGTAAAATAAAAACAGCATTCATTAGTTTATATTAGTCAAAGTTTGAGTTAACTCATGATTTTAAATTCTGAACAAAATTAATTTAGTCACCGAAATTTAAAGTGATATAAACTTTTTTCTCATGAAAGTATATTTTTCAAGAGAGTTGATTGTACTAAACTTCATAGAGACACCCAAGAACATAAAAATTTTTCATTCACTAGAGGAATGTGGACAATTTTGCGGATCGTATAACATTCCGGCAAACGTTTTTTAAAGTTTAGAATTTAAATATCTCAGTAATCTTTGTTCAACATGAAACTAGTGTTGAAATAAAACACATGAATTTCATGATTAAATTCTGAACACAGAAGAAAAATTGCCCACAGTTGGATAAAAAAAAAAAAAAAGAAATCCGAACAAGATCCAAGCATATGTTTTCTTTGCTTAGTTCCTGTAACACAGTTTTGGATTTGCATAGACTTTGAGGATGCATTTACTTCAATGCTTTTCCAGCACAAAAATCCTTCTCGACTTTCTTGCAGTAAGGAAATGGGAATTTAGTTTCAAACAATACTTTTACTGTGTTTACACAAAGGGATGGGAAGAAAAGAAAGATATATATCTGAAAATGAAACTCGCTGGAGGTAAAGAAAAATACCTCGTATTATTTCCTTTTGTCGTAGGTGGAATAGGATTGTTCCATTGGCGGTAAAAATGATTTAAAACGGGCTGTTCCGAAAATAAGCGTTAGTGAAGGGAAGTTTTTAAGATTTGTGTCACCATCGCAGCAGATATAAGCGGCTCTATAACATTTTTTATGAAGAGAACTTGGGTATATAAAGGGAGAAAATATTTCCTACTTACTTTTTTGGGAAAATATATCTCTATTAGTTTGTAACATTTTATCTCAACCAGAGTTTCTTAATATGATAAACGAACACATGTGGATTTAATAAAGATAGTGATATTTGGTTTTGATTCAGTAAAGGAAACAGATTTGAATGAATTGGCATGTTTGCAAGAAAAAAACAAGTTTGCAATCAAATACACGCGTTTTTTACAAGGATAGGAACGAAAAAAATAAAAGAATAATAATAAATTTATCAACATTTCACTAAATGTTTATTTGCAAGTAAATATTTCGTTCATCACATATGTATATGTAAAACTACACCTTTAATTGGTTTGTAGAGTAACTAATGTTCGCAATTTTTTCCAAATGAACTATATTTTTTTATATATTTCAGCTACACGATAGCTTGAAGAAAGCATTTTACCCAAACATTAATCTGAAATTTTTGGTTGTTTATAATTTATTTAGGATGTACGAGGTAGTGATGGAAAATTTCAGTATGATTCTTACTCATGCAATTCTTTATTCTTTTGTTCCTTACACAGGTTTCCATACTTTTCACGTTTTGCTTTAACTTACAATGGGTGCAATACAGGGAAATGTGATTAAGCCCGTCTATAAAAAAGTAGTGTCTTGAAGTGGGAAGATGATTTTATTTCTTTTAACTGCCATAGCTTATCAACATATTAATTTCTTTCTTCATTCTTATTACCAAAATTTGCAATTTGATTCTACGAGACATTGTTTCAATTCTCAAACCGGGAAACTGACATTCGAAACACCCTATACGTTTTAAAAAATCAATTTATGTGAAACCTATCCAAAAACAAACAAGAAAAAAAAAATTTAAACTCAAAATCCCTTTTATATTAAAGTATACATGATTTACAGAAAAACTAGTTAACCTTGTTAAAGTAGAGAATTATAAAGAGAATAGCAACAAAATGATTCTTGCTTTAGCTATCTATTCCAACCACGAAAAGCCTAGGAAAAGCCGTGTTCAATACATGCATAAACAGATGAACAAGTTGTTTTACATCAAACACCATTACTAGATTACTGGTCTTTCATCAAGCAGACTGACAAAGAGAGAGAAAACCTCAAAGAATGCGAGGCTTTTTTTTTGTAGGTTCATTTGCCGTGGATAACATTTTCGATTTTCCCTTTAATCTGAAATTTCTGGTGGCAAAGTGGCATCGGGAAAAATAATGCTTAATCTAAAGTGACAGGGTTTTGGGAGAGAAATAAATATAACAGCGTTTCTCAACTTGTGTGTTTGCCGTTTATTTCTTTTACGAGAGAGTGCGTTTATTAACTTTAAGGAATCCCGAGCTTGATTTATTTAGTATTTATCGACGCACTGATGGTTAAGTCGGGACTTGGTTGGCACTTAATACCTAAAGAGCGGAAGAAATGGTTTAGGGGGTTTTTTTTCATGAGAATTTGTCTCCTTTGTACCTAGCCATGCAAAAAGCTCTTAAAAATGTTTTTTGGTGTTCTGAATCTTTTTTATTCTTTTGTAAGATGTAAACTTGAAGAAACCAGCAAAAAGTTATGAACTTATTATTTTTCAAATTACATTAAGCAATTTAAAATTTTTGAACGGTTGTAAATAAATTTCTTATTATTGCTTTTTCAATGAGGATGTCAATTTTTGATTTAAAAATTATTTGATTGTTGCATTTCTTTCGCCTAAACTGGTTTCTCCCTTTTAGTCCAGGCAACGAATGCTCAAAAAAAGGTATAGAGGGAAATTCTTGGAGCACAATTTTTGACTTCGGAACTTTGTTTGTACTAGTTAGGAGGTGAACATATCAAAAGTCACCGCCCGTAGCCCTTACTCCGAAGTGAGGAGGGGTGTTCGAAAGTCTCATTTTTCAGTTTTTGGCTAATTACTCTTACAAAATGCGTCCCCACGAAAACGTTTCAATTCGCTTTTTTAAAGTAGATAAAATTATCAACAATTTAAGACCCTTCCCAGGTTTATACGTCCAATTGATCCCGAGTTACATCTCTTCAAAAATGGGAAATTTTTTTCTAAAAATTCGAAAATTTGAGTAAAAAATGTATTTAAAGCAATTTATTGGCTATATTACCCATCTAAAAGGGAATTAAAGGCTATTACCTCATAATGCACTTATTTAGCTTTAATTTAAGCCCTGAATCAAGTATGTGAGATCAATAGTTCTCACGTTATCTTAAAAGAACAAAAATTGGGAAAATGGGATTATCCCAGTATAGTCCAGTCAAATAGTATTTATTTTGAGAAATATTTGGGGTAGAAGATATTTTTCTCTATCACTATGTTTTTTTGGGGTGCTGAATCCGAACCTGAGGTTTGCCAACAAAATTTCGGGACGGAACATTGTGAAAATTCGAAAAAATGGCAAAAATTCGCCCCTTTTTTTCGTTTTTTGCCCCTAGAACATTACCTTTGCACTTCTGAGCTAAACAATCAATACAAAAAATAAAGAACACAAATCAAGCTACAAAAAAGTCTATTACAACTTTTCTCTCAGGCGCGTAGTTTCGCCGATAGAGCACGTTGAAATAGGAGTTATTTTCGTTCGATTGGTAGAAAATTTCACTAGTATCGCCAAAACGCCGAATTTTTGGAACATAATACTTTAAAAACTGCTTTAATAATATTCTTCATCAAATCGACCATCTAAAAACTCTAATGATGATTAACTAAATGCATTTTCGTTGTGAGATTTCTCTTACGAACGAAAGTTCCATAGGAGATTATAGTATTTCGATAACTACATACATGTTGCTTCTTCGAGATTACATACAAAAGTGTTCTTTTGACTATTTTATAAGTTTTTGGGGGTGCTGAATCCGAATCTGACGTTTGCCAACAAAATTTCGTGACGGAACTTTGTGAAAATTCCAAAAAATGGTAAAAATTCGCCCCATTGCCCCCAAAAATTGCCATTTTTTGTCCACTAAAAATTGCCATTTATCCACTAGTTAACCTTGTTAAAGTAGAGAATTATAAAGAGAATAGCAACAAAATGATTCTTGCTTTAGCTATCTATTCGAACCACGAAAAGCCTAGGAAAAGCCGTGTTCAATACATGCATAAACAGATGAACAAGTTGTTTTACATCAAACACCATTACTAGATTACTGGTTTTTCATCAAGCAGACTGACAAAGAGAGAGAAAACCTCAAAGAATGCGAGGCTTTTTTTTTGTAGGTTCATTTGCCTTGGATAACATTTTCGATTTTCCCTTTAATCTGAAATTTCTGGTGGCAAAGTGGAATCGGGAAAAATAATGCTTAATCTAAAGTGACAGGGTTTTGGGAGAGAAATAAATATAACAGCGTTTCTCAACTTGTGTGTTTGCCGTTTATTTCTTTTACGAGAGAGTGCGTTTATTAACTTTAAGGAATCCCGAGCTTGATTTATTTAGTATTTATCGACGCACTGATGGTTAAGTCGGGACTTGGTTGGCAGTTAATACCTAAAGAGCGGAAGAAATGGTTTAGGGTTTTTTTTTCATGAGAATTTGTCTCCTTTGTACCTAGCCATGCAAAAAGCTCTTAAAAATGTTTTTTGGTGTTCTGAATCTTTTTTATTCTTTTGTAAGTTGTAAACTTGAAGAAACCAGCAAAAAGTTATGAACTTATTATTTTTCAAATTACATTAAGCAATTTAAAATTTTTGAACGGTTGTAAATAAATTTCTTATTATTGCTTTTTCAATGAGGATGTTAATTTTTGATTTAAAAATTATTTGATTGTTGCATTTCTTTCGCCTAAACTGGTTTCCCCCTTTGGCAATTTCTTATTATCTGTTCTGGTTTCAAGTATAGTTACAATAAAATGGTTCATAGCTTGTAAATTTCATAACTTCTATTTTAGTTCAGATAATCTAAATTATCCTTATCAAGACATGTATTACAATTAATTTTACATGGTGATTTAAAATAAACAAATGACTTAAAAACAAGCCAACATGAAAATGAAATTAGTTTACACTTTCGATATCATCAATAAATTAAACAGGAAAGTTTAATATTTATAATCCTTACTGATTCTTAACACAAAATATTTTAATTAATTGATTTTTTAATTATATTTTAGGCCTTTACATAGATAAAAAAATTATTTTGATAGAATAGATTAAATGTGCATAAAATAAGGTTATTAAAGTTACATTGACATAAAGGTTTTGAAAGAACAATACTTTTATAATAATTTTTATATAAATTTAAAACTTAAAATCTTCAAGTCAGAAAAAAGTATTTATTTTCTTTAAATACACATGAGCCGGTAAGTGATTGAAGGAAATTAATAAAAGGAAAATTAAAATTATATTATTATCTTTTCATCTATCATATTTTCTTACTCCTTTTCATTGTATTTTCATTCATATTTGAAATTTACCTTAATTTAAAAATGAAGTAAATAAAAATTGAAACCTCAGTTTTATACATAACAAATCCCAATCATGTAATAGTTACACACATGTTTTGAAAATACGAACCACCAGGACTGATACTAAAAACTCAGTAACTGATCCCAATCCCATCTTAACGTCAACACTGAAATCCTTGAACCAGTTCCTAAGTGCAGAAAATGGGACACTTCACCTGGGTATCTATTTATTTATGGACTCAATTACCAGTGAAAAAATATCTACCATCAACACCTGCTCTCACTTGCTTCAGTTTATTTTCGTAACTCTAGCAGGACCTGTATAAACATGTTTGGCTCAGATGGCGTGACTGGGTTTAAGTAAACGTTTCTCCACTTTATATCGGAGTGTTCGTTTTTAATGATATTTTCATTATTTATTCAATGAAGAATGTATAAGATTTACTAATAGGGACAAATGTGATAACTGTGTGTAAAAATACAATGAAACTAATGAAGTGTAAAGTAAAGAAATACCTAAATAGTATATACTAAATAAATAATTTCTTGAATTGGCTAAATTCAGTTAATTTTTTGTAGAGTGAATAACTATTTCTAACATTAAAATAATGTTTGGCATGGATGTTAGTTTCTGTCGTTGTATGATGAATGAATGTGCCCCCCCCTGTAAAAAGGGGTTGTGCGAGCGAATGTGTGTATGGCGCGGATAGTAGTACCTCACCTCCGTGGCTCCGGTCCACAGGTGCTCGCTGGGTAACGCTGAGTAGGTACTTCTTAGGGCAATACAGTGATCAAGGATGATAAATCCAGTACCCGCTCATTGGATCAAAAAAATAACCTCGGTACTTTGAGGTTAGCTGGGGGAGGAGTGAGGAAGAAACAAATCTAATGTTGAAAAGTTATTCTAAATTAATAACCATTAATTTGAATAAAATTCTTTCATTCAATATTATTTTTGGTAAGTTATTTTATGAACGCCCTGTATTTTTTTAAAACTATAAAAAAAAAAAAAACCATTTTTCTCTGAATAGAGCCCTCGATTCATCCGACATTAAATTTTTAAAAATGATTCAATATTTAAGTGTCCAAGCCACTTTAATATAAAATTTAGGAAAACTATATCACATAATCCACAATACTATTAAATTTTCAAAAGGTTTTCTTATTATAAATCTAAAAGGCAATCATAAGCAGAAATTTTAGGAAAAAATATCGAAGTTCCATGGTTACGATTCTTCAATGGAGGAGCATTAATCATTCAGAATATTTTGTTGATTCAAGCTATCTTCTTCTGAGAAAAAACACTTTCACGTACTACTTTGTATTTATAATCCCAACTCTTGAGCATTAAATTCTAAATGCAGTCTGAGGTTTTTATCGTTTCTCGAACGAAATTTGAGTGAATAGATGCAAAGGTATCAAGCCTTTTCCTCGAGGGTTCACGATTCCCATTTTCTAAATTGAAAAACTTCCTTCTTTTATTGAAAAATGGCTGAAATCATTCTTTGTTCTTACAGGTCGAAGATTTTAAGCTATGAAAATTTATTCATTTTTCGCGGGTATTTTTATAATTTGATAGGAAAGTTTTATATTGATAGATTTCAGATGAGAATATATATATTATATTTTTTAATGGCTATGGTAAATTCTACGGTAAAGAAATATCGCGATTATTTTTTAATATTTAAATTTTCAAGTATTTTATGACACATTGGAGGGTTGTATAAGATATTGATAGATACTATAAAGCTCTTAAGAACGGTTTCTATTTTTGATAAAAAGCATTTGATTACTCTAAGACAAATTTACGTTTTATTATTATTTATTTAAATTTATTATGTAAAACCATTACTTCGTGTGAGCGATACTGGAAACTCACAAAAAAGGTATTGGAATTCATCCAAAACATGAATTGAAATGGACTTCTTTTCCATAAGTCTTGATATATCATCAGAAATCCAGCTAAATGCGTAACAAAAATTAATTTTAAACTTTTATTATAAAAGACAGATAAAACTATTTTCACTAAGGAAAACTCGTTTTAAGATTTGAAAGAAAAATTTCCTAAATATTTCTACTTGGAAAGTAGAAGTCCCTCAGCTAAAATACCTCATTTCGGATACACCTGATTTTTCTACCATTACTTACGCACACATATATTTTAAGCAAACTCTCAGAAACTCAAAATACAGGTATACTCAAATGTATCCAGCAGGGCGTTGACATTTTCAGTTCTCACAGTCATAGTTCGAGTATGAAAGGAGTGTCAAATATGGAAAACATAGATATGGTTCACTGCAGTGTGGGTAAAACCTCTCAGCCGATGAAAGTGGTATTTGAGCTGAATAATGCACATAAAATACCGGGCAGAATAATATTTTGTCATTTCATGTCAAGCTGAAATGTCTTGGAATAAGTATTTTCGGTCAGCCCTCGCCGAAGTCATATTTATTTATTGACTTAAGAATATTATACCCATACAAAATCTTATCCACAATGCATCGAAATGTTCTCCATGTCTTTTATACTATAAAACTGAAAACTTTTCCAAACAATATTAGTAATATTTATATAAGATGCACAACGATTCAAACATATCACCTTACATTTTGTAATTTTTTTTGGGTAGAATCAATACTTTTACAAGTTAAAAAACTAAATAATCTCTGAGAATGGAAACATTGATTCCATTGATATGCTAAGAGCGGGAAATTTCAGTACGTGAATCAGTATCCAAGTGATCGGTTTCCAGTCAACTCACCAGTGACATTCCAGCTACTGGTGTCATGTATATCGGACCTTAATGAGGTACACATTGAACGATTAAGATAAGTCGGGGCATTTCATCGATGTGATTGAGACCGCAGGCACCTTGCCAGAGCTTTTCTTTTGTCGTTTAATTCATTAGCCGCGTCACTCGCTGCATATCTGATGAGGACCCATCCCCCTGACCCTCAGAACAGAAATGCCCCGAACGTGATATGATTTTTGACTCGAAAGGGGAATTAGTTGCTGTGACAGCGAAAGTTTCTTTGTGTGGGTTTTTTTGTTTCTTTTGTGGGTGTTTTTTTTTTCTTATGAATATTTTTATGACTTTTTCTTGAATCTCTGTGGGTGTTTCTATGTCTGAAAAGTAAGATAAAGATAAACTAAGGGATTGTTCATAAATTTCGTTATGTTCGAATAAAAAGTTAAGCATTCTATTCAAAAATTATACTGACAACTCTAGTAACAAATTTTTAAATTAATATTATTGTCTTTTTAGTGTTTACGTTAGGTAATAAATGGAAATAAAAATACTTAGTTTATTTAGTCTGAAATCTTTCATTGTGAATAAAAAACTAAAAAGGTGGGACTGATATTTAAATATTTACAAAGAAGTAAGAAAATAAAGATTTTCATCATAGACTTCATTGAAAAAAGTCGTCTCTTAAATTTCGTTTCATCAATGAAAAAACACAAAAAGCCCTTTTTTGTTTGAAGAAAAAGTTTTCTTTTAATCCCTTTATATATAATTATTTTCATTATATCCATCATTGCATTCTATAAATACAACTGAGCATGCATTTCCTTTAACAAAAAATACTTTTCACATATTTCAGAATTATTCGTATTAATTTTTAACAAAATAAAGCATTGCACATCGTTTCTGCAATAATCAAACATTTTTTAAATAAATTAATTAATTATGTTTATAAAGTCAATGATATCGTAAAAATCATACCTATGAGAAATATGACTGACTTTGAATAGATCAAACTTTTCTACCTAAATTACGTCACCTTTTCCTTCCACACCAGCTTCCGAAGAATAACCAAAAACTGTCTTTAACCTCTTGCCCTCCCTCCGAGCTCCCTAATATGCGAATACCCCAACGTGTCACCTTAAAACATGACATTTAATTAAAACTGGTCTTAACCCGTGTTTATTCAAGGGATATATTATTCGTGCAACCAAAACTGGGATATTAAAAATTCCTCCTAGGCTGGAGTGAAGAGACTTCGTCGGTTTTTGCAGGACATTAGGGAGGTCTTTAAGTCGTGCGGTACGTCGATAAAATCTGTACTGAGATAGATGGGAATTCAGAATATTTCTGCGGCTGGATTTGCTTCTTAGGATACTTTCTTAATGTAGGTTTTGGGTCTGTCCATTAGTGATGCAAAAATGCTCTTTAAGTTCCAGATATTTCTGAAAAATTTTATGCGGTTAGAAATTGAGCCGTGCGCAAATGCAGGGTTTTGAGATTGGATTGTTGTAAGCTTCAAATATCCCTTTGCGGTTAATGGTTTTTGAGTTTAAATGTATTAATCTTTAAAAATGAGGGAGAAAAAAAAGCACCGAATTTAAAGTCCTAAACATTATGGAAAAGCTTAAAAACTAATAAAGTATTTTCCTAGTTATTTTGGCGGCCGAACTCTTAGTTCCATATAATTACGTATTTGGTGGTCTTCCAGTTTTTGTACAGGGATCTAATTTTTCTTCCTTCACTTTATGATTTCTTTGGTTCTCTGGATTTTTCCTTCAATTATTTTAACTTAATACGTATCAGTAAATTTTTATAATGGCCAAGTAACAAAAATCTGAAGATAGAAACTGAGGAATATACCTAAAAAATTTAAAAAGAACTATATTTACTTTCTCAATAACACCAATTAATGAATGAAAGAAGAAGAAAAAATTGCCAAGCTATAATGATGAAAAAGTCAATTAAGCTAACCTTTAGACGGTCTTTAAAACAATGAAAATGAGGTTTCATAACCTATGTCAATATTTCTAGTTTTTCTGATACTTTAAGTTCAGTGTATTCTGAAATGTGAATGTATAGGTAAATTAATGTAATCTCACAAAGGGCAAAAAAATAAGTTACTAAAAAGAATCTTTTCAACAGAGTAAGTTACGGAATTAATTGCTTATTTAAAACAATTGTTCGTTTAGATCAGTCTTATCACACAGTCCGCTTCATTTTTAAAGTGATGAAACAAGTAAAAATATTTTTCTATTAAACAAAATATTTCTGGATATCTTAACCAAAAAAAAAGTTAAGTTTGTAAAATTACTCAATCAATTAAACATTTAAATCTCTTCTGGGATTATCAATTAAATATAGTTTTATATTTTGTTGTTGTTGTTGTTGCAAATCTCCTTTGTTTAGCAACGCTAAACCAGGTCCATGAATTCCATCACTCTCAAAAAGTCTAAAACTAATTTTTTAAAGATGAGTTTTATATTTTAAAATATTAATACGGTAAACTAACTCTTAATTAATAGTCAAAAAATTACTATAAAAATTTAAAGAAGCCGGAGAATAAGAATGAGATCAAAAACAAAATATAAATTATCGCTAAAATATATAAATCAAAAATAAATTTTAATAAAAATCTCTAGGGAGTTTGTTATAAGTGTTTCTAAATGTAATTAGGTGACTCATTATAAAAGATTCATTCGTAGGTATTAAATAACATTACGAAAATAAATATTTGCTCTCAAGGAGTATTGCTTGGAGTCCCCTATTATGCAAGAATGGATGACTATGAATTATGCATCTAAAGGGAAATCTAATAATTTTGGAGGCATTCCGAAGTGTCAGGGCAAGTTTTAGTCAAACATTAATATAATGGAAGTGAAAATGGTATTGTGTGTCGTGGTTACGTAAAATGAGAATTTACTGACTCTCACCAAACAAGTAGAAATCCGGCAAGGATAAATGAAAAATACCATTTTTTACAATTTCTGCTTGATAGCTTTCAGCGTTTCATTTGTATTTTTGAATCTATAGTTTCTCAAAGTAAGAACACACAAACACAGTGTTTCCTTTTTAGTTTTTAACTTTTAAATCCATTCCATAACTAACTACTAATTATTATTAGCTATAAAAATTAACTCTAAGAGTAACGTGCGACTTTTAAACGAATAGAACATTTATCTCATTTAAATTTTTGTGAAAAATTTCATTTGACTAATTTTACTACCATAATATTGGAACAATAAGTGAAATAAACCACTAACATATTTTCTTAGTTACACATTGTTATCCTATATCCACACCGTGCTACATTAATCGTAAAAAAAAATTCTATGGCAATTTTCAAAACATTTTTGAACACATACAATATTTATTACTTTAATGTTACCACTAAAAATATATGTAATTCACCTTTTTATCACCCTATTATTTAAATGTAAGAGTGCAACATAAAATGCATGCGTTGGATTTATGATAATTTCAACGCGAACAGTAACATTCATTTTTGTTTCTTTTCAATATTAGCTTTCTGAAAACAGCTTTCTAAATAAAGAGTCTCGCTTTTACTTTTAATGGAAATGCTATCGATTATTTGATAAATATAACCAAATTAGAATTACGTTATCCCATTCTAACGATGGCTATAATTCTGTCAATTATTTTAATCAGTTCCTTTGGGGAAAAAAAATCTGTTTCATTTCAGAAACAAATCAATAAAACAGAAATGAAACTCTTTTATGGTTGCAGTTATCGCCAAATTATCTCTTTTGGTTGATAATACTACTGTAACATAAGATTTTGATCAAAGACGGTATTTCAAGTATTGTGATAATACAAGACTGAAATAATTTATCTTCTTAAAGCCCAGTCAATTGTGAAAACGTTAGAATTTCTCTTATTTTACTCTTAATGCCATTCGAATAGTACGTAGCAAAGGAGAATTAATTCTAAAGGAGCATTGGTGGTTTTGCCTAAGCGGATGATAAAATTCTTTGTCAACATTTATCTAAGTGCGTTTTAAAAGGTAATAAACATTAAAAAGTATGTTTTCTATGAGAACTATAAATAAATACCACGATTTTATATGAAAGATTAGCCTTTTAATCTCACAAAAATCTGTTCTTAAATTCCTTATATTTTTTTTACATTGCCCTTTCTTAAAAAAATAATTATTTTGAGACATTTGAAAGTGGGAGAAATCGGTAAATACATAAAATTTGATACTGCAAAATTCAAACCCTTTCTAAAAATATCTAAGAATTCTAAGAATGACTCAATTTTATGAAACCAATTAGAAAAAAATATAAATTTGATTAAAATTAAAATATTTAATGTAATAACTTTTGTAAAAAATCAATTCATGAAGAACTTCTCAGATCTTTCAGAGTACTTGATTTTATCATTTGGCCATGTATTTATCAAGTTCCTTTTCTTTTACAAAATTTAGAAATACACATAGCTACAATACATGCAGTTTCCATTCTCAAACTCTTGATAAGTCCCAGATTCGAAAATTGACATAAATATCCCTCACAGTAGATCTAACTTACCCGCAACTGATTATTTTAAAAATTGCTGAGAGTTGTTCTCCACCCAACACAAAATATGGAAACTTTGATATGAATAAAAGTGCCCCACGATTGTATCAAAATACACCACATCAAAGTGTATCACGTTGCCCCATGGGTTTTTCTTAAACAAACACCTTCATTTTTAAAAATATACCCAAAAATTTATTTAAAATTTAAATATATCCTCTACTGGTAACAAGAATGAACTTGCTTTTGGAATTTGCAGATCTTTGTATTCAAAGTAGAATAGCGTCAGGAATATTTTACATTATACTTAGGAATTTACTTTTGGAAATATTTGGCGAAAAAAATTTAGATTCATTTATTAAAATTTATTAACTTATTGCAAAGTTAAACGGTTTCAGATATAATGTTTTTTATGCACGTAAAGGCAATTTTTAGAAAAAAAATACCTAAATAACTTTTATAGTTTTTGAGGTATTGAAAGAGTATCAATATGCCCTTTGTATCAAATCGCCTTGTTTTGTAATAATAAAAGTCGATTAAAAGGAATATCCGTTGAAAACACCAAGGTATATGGAAGTTGGATTCAAATATTTTAAATTTTGATATAATTACTCATTAATTTGAAGCACTCATCCTTTTAAGATTTAATAATGATAAGTTCATATTGTTCAAGTATTTCAATACATGAAACCTTTATTTATTTTCGCTCTCTCTCTTCTAAAAATAATAACTTTTATGAAGAGACCGCACTATTATCTTCTCTTCCCAGCCTATTATAAAAAATGATCCTACATTTATTGACTTCGTGCTGATACATTGACTTCCCATCGTATCACCAAAAAATGAAACAATCATCCACCGATGGTAGAAACTCCGAACCTAAAACTCCCTGTAATGAGAAACCTCACCTTACCGATGCTTTTTCATGATTTACTTCGAGTGCTCCCCTGAGGCAAAGAAATTCGTTGACCCAGTTTAATAATTACGTGAGAAGAAGCAGCCCGAAGCCATGAAACTTTATATCCGAGTCAAAGTTTAATACCCAAGAAGTATCCGCAGAAGGAGCAGTCTTTATTATGGAGTTATTAGCAAAGGACGAAAGCAATTCTTTTTTGTGTTAGATGCTCGTTACTTGAGTTATAGGGCTTATCAGATGACAGGATATAGTAATTAATAATAAAACTGGAGTATTTTATGCCTTTGAAGTAATTTTAATGGCTTGTTCCGCATTATTTATCTTTCCTTGGGTAATTTAGAATGTAAGTTACATATGTTTACACCTTAAAGTCTATTACATTGTTGTGCATCGTATGATAGGCGGGCTGATTTGATTTGGGGGAAGTAAAATATTACAAAACTAATTTAAAGATAATATTATTAAAATCAGAAGTATTCCAATTATAAAACAAGGTTATTAATTAAACTCCATGGCTTAGTATGATTGTATTAGTTTATTCAATGTTCAGTATTTTGAGATTTGGTTATAATGGTATTTGGCATGGGTATTAAGATTTTGTATACTTGTCATTTTGAATGAATGGATTTTGTTATTTGAATAAATTAGGTTATCAGTGATTCTAAACATAGTAAAATGGAAAAATGCTTTTAAATTTAACATGTTTTTGTTACTAAATTACCAGAGTTGTAAAAGTTCTTTTGGGATAGTACAAATCTTTCCTAATGAACTAATGTGTCTAGAAAAATCCTTCATTTTCTCGAATTTTTGGGGGGAAAATGGACCCTATTTAAATTAAATAAAAATAAATCTGTAATATGTTTGTACTTTTGTTTGTGTTTTGTAATTATTAGAACTGAATCTTCACCTTATTATTTGCTCCTTGATGCTCGGACTTTAGAACAATACATGCAAAACATATCAACTGAGTAGGTAGTAGGCGTGGCTTACGCTTTTAATGAAGAAACAGAACTAGAATATATTTTTACAAAGGGAAAGTATATTTGTTGCATTTAAAATCATGTAATGAACTAGTAAATATGGGAGGTTATCATGTTAAAGAAAATTTTTCAAGCCAGACCAACATTGTAGCCAATATTCACCACTTACGTATTTTCTTTTTTCCAATAGCATTGGTCAATGATCTATACAGTGCAAACTAATGATTCTAGAGAAAAAAAATATCTCAAATATTTACTCAAATTCAAAATCAGGCCTGTCTATCGAAGAAAAAAGGAAGCTATTCTGTAACAAGTACTGTTTATAAAACATGTTGAAAGCTCATGATACTGAAATTCTTGATAAATTCGAGCAGAAAGCCCTCCCCCACCCAAGCGATTTATTTGGACAGCTGAGACAAACGATGCATTTTTAATTTGGCGCATCGCATCCGTTCTATTTCCAACGAAGACACAATAGAGCTCCCTGTCACCCCCAAGAACAAAAGAGGGTTCTTCACCCGATGTGAGAGGAACTAATGGTCATGTATACCTGACGCTGAGAAAAGGGTTGCATATAGTCATTTTTCAAAATATATTAAATGTCGAGGGAAATAATGTTGAGAAAGCTTCTTTGTTGATTGAATGCGGTGATCTGGGAATTCAATGTTGCTGAGTGAATTCAGGGGTAACTATCCTTTTTTGGTAAAACAGTGGATGTAATTGTATTGAAAAAATAATTTTTACTTTGCAAATGATTTTTTTGTTTAAAAAGGGGTTCAGATTTGTGTCATGAAACAATCACTGCAAATAATACTATGTTTCTTTAGAGAATAATCTAATATAGTTCCTAAAAGCTCATACATGTATCATATTGTGGAAACAATGTATAAGAACAAAAACTATTTCCATACATTCAACTTTTGAAAGGCTATACACATTCAATATTATGTTTGACAATTTTTTGAATATTTTTTAAAGCATAATTTTATGTATATAACCGAATTAATTTTTTATAGATAACACAGTACAATACTAATTTGAACAGATTAACACTCGATGGTTTTATAAAAATATTAATACCAATACAGCAAACACGATTAATTTCAAATATAGGTACATTTTTAAATATTGAACACACTATAATATGCTATAATAATAATATCTCAACAATAATTAGAATTAATTAGACATTCGGCAATTAGGCAATTTGGGTAATTAATGTTTACTGTGCTATATTTATGGAAATTTCTAAAATTTTTTTTCAGAAAAACTTCAACCTATGAATCTTTTCCCGACACCAATAGTTCTCGATCATTTCCCCTTGCGAACCTATTGTAAAAATCAATATAGAAATTAGCGGGCCCTCAGTTAAGTCCTTAAAATTAAGTTTTATTTTTTGTTTTATGATTATTAACAGTAAATATGAAAATTTACTATTAAGCCTATGCTTAGGCATTTCTAGAAAAGTTTCTGTACTATTTCCCTTAAACATCCTCTCCATCTAAATTTGATAGAATTCCTAACTTGTGTCACAATCTCAGAAACAAAAATGTTATGCGGCATACTTTCTAAACTAAAACAAAAAAAACCAAACTCATCGGCAACAGCCCTATAGTGGGCCAAGTCCTACGATGCCCATCTTCGTTTTCTTGACCGTGGGGCCCTGGGGTGCAAGGCATATACGCCGGTTGCGTAATTCTAATTCCCACATGGATATGGAACGAGAGCTTATGCGCATGCGTGTAGACGAAAAGAAGGAATTAAATTGAAAAAGTTTTGAGGTTTCTGAATCCCCAGTGGAGCAGTGGTAGCGTGCTTGCGTTTGATGCGCTAGTTTGCGGGTTCTATCCCAAGTTGTTATTTTATTGAAATTTTCAAGAAAAACAGCAAAAATAAAGTCCACACGCATGCGCATTTGATCTAAGTTCCTTATCCATGTGGGAATTTGAAATACGCGTCCCGGTTAGGTGGTCAGTCTAACTCAAGACCCCCAGTGTTTAGTTCCCAAGCACGCTTGGTTCTCAATTTATCGACCCACTGAAGGGATGAAAGGGGCATACTTTCTAGACACCGTATTTAGCTTTTCTGTTTTTTAAAAAATTAATCAGCTGCAAATAATACGTTACTCAAAAAAAATTCAGAACCGTAAACCTAAAGTTATTTTCCGGATGTGTTTCTACTGCCCATCCATAACTTCATCTTCTACCAAGAAAAATATATATTTCAATTTCTTGCATTAAAACTAGGTATTGACTCCTTTTTAAAACTACTTTTTCGGGGCATACTACACTCTTCCTTTTGCACAACACTGGCACTGGCGTTATAATATCTACCATTACAATATTATTTTCCCGAACCACCAGTTGGAAAACGCCGGCGCTACACAAATACGAACATTTAAAGCACTTTTGACACCAACTAACTCCAAACAAACAGAAAGTTCCACTCCTTCATCCAAAAAGTCAACCAAAACCACCTTCGATACATAATGCAACACAAGATGAATGACTCTCTTTGTAGCTCCCGCAAAGAACTACCGGAAAGTCATGAATTCCTTTTTCTGAGTAATCAGGATAGGGAATTTCCTTTGAACACAATACTACTGAAACGTCGATGTTTGTTTTCGTGAGCGGTGACCTAGAAGACTTCTCTGTATTGAAAGGACGGATCCCTGAAGTGGAAGCCAATCAAGAAGAGTGTAGAAGCTGTGGGTGGAGTGAATATGAATGACTAAAACTTAATGGGTTTTTAAAGTTGTGTTTTTAAATATCGGTTAATGAATGGGTATTATTCACTCCTGGGGTTTTTTGATGTTCTTTTTGCTGGGTGGTTTATAAAAGTAGAAAACTTTGATGCTTTGAATAAAGTAAAAAATATATTCAAATGTTAATGTCAATTTAAATTTAATGTATGTCGTCCTTTAAAAAACATTTTAAGTACCTATACTCTTACCAATATCCCCAACTAATATCTGTTGAATGAATTATACATTTCCGAGCAATTTAATGTAATCTTATGACCAATTCGCATAAAGGACTGGTGAATATTTGATAGATATGGGAATAGTGGGTATTGGGTACTCTCTCTTATACATACAAAATTCATAGAATAGTAAATAATACTTTATTCAAAGGTAAACTAATTTGTACATATATAATAGTATCATTTGAACATTAGTTCAATTTCAAATATATAGCCTAACAAAGTTGATTACACTATACAAAAAGTCCAACACTCTTTTTCAGAGCTAACCTAAAAAATATGAAGTGTAGTAGAAGAATAAAAGTATAGGTACAACTAAAAAAATATGGGTTAGTATTTTTATTTAGTATACCACGAAAGTTTTATAGTAAATTAGGTATATTTATAGTTCATAACACCGAAAAATTATACGATTTTAATCGTAATTTTCAGATCTAGGAAGTTAATCCATTCTAATATCTCAAGCGGTTCTTTATATTAATTTAACTATTTAAGAGTTTCATTTGATTCTATAAGAATTACTTTTTTTTTCTATTTATAATTATTACTTAATTTGAACATGAAACACAAACAAAAGTACAATCAACATAGTCACCTGGGACCTCTTGGTCCATTTAGGTGACCAAATAAATAGTTAAATGAAAAAATTGAGAGTGGCAAAGAGGGTGTCATTAAAATAATACACATTTTCAGACATACAGATGCACACAATAGATACATTTATCTTTTGCATATATCTGTATGCTTGAGAAAACTGTATGACTGAAAAAATTTTAGACAAAAACAAAACAAAAAATTACTGTAGAGGAGTTGAAAAATTTATTTTGCTCACGTTATTAAATGAAGGCGAGGTTATATTTGCTTTTTTCGCTGTCAAGGAAATAGGGAAAGGCTCAAAAAATACGCAAAACATGCTTAAGTAATAGTTGAACGAACCCTTATCATAGAGTATAAAAATTTTCATTCTCTATTGTAAAAATTCCAACTAATTAAGGAATTCACGTAACAAATTATAATTACTAATCAGCTTATAATTGATCGAATAGTAACTAATTAGGTATAAAGATTAAAATAGAAACAGTGAATAAACACTTAGTTCGGTTAGCCCCTTACACCCTACAGTGAAAATGAGGTAAAAGGAATTCTCCGATAGTAAACTTCTACTCTAAAAGTAGTCATAATGAACAACCAAGCCATTACTATCTTAGGAAAACGAGTTTACTTACTACATAATCCAATTACTACAATGATTTTACGACATTTTATAACTTAGTAATAAAATTATTCCCCGTCTTCCCACGGGACAGTATACTCACAATCACCTCCTAGAAAACATTTCAGTCCAATCTACCTACAACAATTTCATTACGAAAACACAACAACAACAGCAACAGCTAAATCCGAGAGATGTAACTCTACTCCAAAACGAACAGCGCGTTCAATTAATTTAATCCAAAACTCCTCGTGCTTTTATCTCAGGACAAGTAATTCCTCCGCTGCCGCGTAATTACGTAACCATTACACTACGAAAGGTCACGGTGCTTTGATGCGATATGAAATATATGCTTTGAGAATAATATTAGATTAAGCGGATACTCTCACTCGCTCGAATGTTTGCGCGAATGTTGTTTGTGATTCGCGGTAATGCTCGCGGAAGGAAATCAATGCCGATCTGTTCAAACAGAGGTAGGGAGTAATTGGGTTAGATCGGTTGAGCGTGGTGATAGATCTCAAGATATTCATTCGACTGCGGTAGCTTTGTGACTTAAGGATGTTGGAAGGATTTCTCGGTAATCTTGTAAAGTTGATATCATTGAAGTTCTTTTGCAGAGTATTCGACTAACTTAATCCCGTTAAGACAATATCGTTAGTGAAATATCGTGTTCTTTGATGGATCCTATCAAATTTAATTGTATTCTGCAACCTACAATAGATACCAACAATTGCGCTCCTTTAATCTGGGGAAAATAAGGGCTCTTTTGTTGTGAACCAGTTAAGAAAGCGAAATTCGCATGCATACGTGAAAAAAAAAATGACTATTTATGTTCGTAACCATTGGTATTGGTTGGTTGGTGTCGTTCGTGTCCATGGGAGAACTAAAGGCAACCAAGTGTATGCAAAGCACCCGATATTCTAACTTAACATTTTGGTAAATCTTAGTATAATATTTTTCAAGTAAATATTTTTCCATAGAGTGTTTTCAGGTGACGTCACAACCGGTTATTTTCTTTTAACTGTGTACCTTCTGTAGGGCTTTTAACTGTTGCTAAGGCCGTTGTTTATATGTTGCTAAGGCGGTTTTTAGGTATGGGATCACGTGATTGCAAATGCTCCAATAGAAGAATTCCACGGCTAGTCATTTTCTGTAACTGTTAACCTCTGTAGGGCAAAAAACTGTAACATCTTCTGTTGCTAAGGCCGTTGTTAGGTCCGTGTCATGTGATTGAAAATGCTCTTAAAAAACACGCATATTTAAACTTTTCTTTTTTAAGCCAAACTTTACACTATATTTTTGATACCGAAGACTGGAAATGAAATGCACTAAACTGAAAGAGTAATATTTTCATTCAAGAATTCCAGTTTAAAAATTTATTTCCAATAAACTTTTTAAAATTGTAACAAACTATTAAGAATTGAATTTAAAATGCAAATAAATAATTATGTTTTCTTATGAACCATGTTAATGAAGTTTCTTTGTGATACAAATAATTTCCGTATTTTGCTTTTCACACCAGTTTTCGTTTTATTTCAGGAATGCAAATCAAACAATTTGTAAGTGCAATCTTTATAGAAAAGAAGAAGAAATTATATTTAATGTGCAGAAAATTTCAAAAAATGAATTTAAATTATGATTATTAAATTAATGTAGTTTGTAACTACTATGATAGGAATTTTATAAACGGTTTGACTTTATTATAGTTTGAAAGTTTTATGTGCATTACTAAGTTATATAATATTACCTTTCTTTAAACTTTTTCAGTACTTATAATTAGTAGAACATATTAAAAGTTTTGGATCTTTAACCAAATACTTTTAGTCATATCTAGTTAGAGTTTAATTATCATTAAAACAAATATCTTGTTTAAAGTACAATTCCAATCTCCAATTTTGAATTTCGCAACCTATTTTGCATATTTTCAATACCCGAACTTCATTTCTGATTCAGCATTTCTTCAAAATCCTGAAGCTTCATCAAAAAACACCGAAATCTTCACTTCACTATACTTCCCACAGGAATTCCAACAAAAACCGATACTAAACCCAGAGAATATTTTTCCCTCCTTGACAAGACCGGTAACCGAACCCCACCAATTCCAGGGACAAAATGAAAAGCGAGAGAGGGACGAGTAAAAGTTTCTCACGATTCTCAACCAATTTACAGTCCCTTCTTCAGACAAGAGGGATTCTCTTTGCCCAGAGCTATATATTCCTCAGTAAAGAAAATCAACTTATGGGAGGATTCTACGCATGGAGGTGCTATATATAGAGATGGCGCTTTGGTATGCAAACCCCACGTGTCTCAACATGGAAAGTGGTGTAAAGAATTGATAATCATTGGAAGTCTCATACTATAGATTAGTTGATTTCAGAAAAAAGGACAGACAATTTTCTATGTGAGAGAGGAAACAATGACACATTTTTTTTAATTTGAAAAAAAAAAACCAGAGCATTCTTTGAAAATATGAGGAAATACAAACACCAGAAAAAATAGAATGAAAAAAGGAAAAAAGGTAAGACTAGGCTATGGGCTACCAAAAAGTTGCAGACTCATACTGGTAACCAAGTGTACATGGTACAGATAATATGAGCATGTAACAGAAAAATAACATTCTAACATTGTGGCTATGCTTGTGTACTGTGAGCTTCTAAAAATTAAAGAAGCATATTAAAAATAATTCAGTGAGAAAACATTTTATTTGCAATTATTTTAAGAAAAAACCGCGAGTGTGGGAGAAACGACTTCCAACTACTATAATTTTTGGATGTTATAGAGGAATTTTCTGGTGAAAATCCTTTCAAATTGTGTGATAAAAATCCTCCATTTTTTATTTGAGCCATTTCCAATCGATTAAACCAGTATTTGCGGATGCAAAATCGTAGTTTTGTTAATCTGGGTAAAAAATTTTAGTTTTGACAGTTTTCTAAATGAATGGCTTTGGATATGTATGCGAGGCAGTAATGTAAAAATCTCCTACGAAACAATTTTGGCACCAGACGTGCAACCTCAGTGGTGAGATATAATGCCCACGCTTGCTTCAGTGGTAACAGAAATTCAATGGGGTCTCTTTTTTTTGTATCTCTACGATTCTATGTATTGTTTTCTTTGAGTAGCATCACGAGGAGAACAGGAAACAGATGCAGGATGTTCTTCAGGAGTAATAGACAATCAGGGTATCAAGCGTTGGTGGTTCTGGTTTATCTCTTAACTCTATTACAGATTGGTGTTTTGTCAGGACCGGCAAAAAAACAAATGGGAGATATAAATGCATGACTCTTAGAAGATTTTATTAATCTTATTTATTGATATATTAACGAATTTTAATAATTAATCAGGCTAAGGTGTACATTGTAATCTAAGTTTCAAAATCCTTCTATATATAAATTTTTGAATGTGGGTATAAACAATGCTGAAAAAAATGTATAACCCAAAGTAGTTTTAAAAAGACCTTATCTCTACTAATAACTCTATAGTATTTTAAGGAGTCTTTTAGATCAATCAAAAGTTAAATGTTAGCAAACAAGAAACGTTTAACATTTGTTTGAATTACTTTTATTGGCAATGAATTTTTAATGGAGCAAATGTATTTTTTTTCTTTTTTTACTCTTCCATTTTCTCTAATGCTTTAATAAAATGCTAAAAAAAAATAAACCAAACTGAGAAGAAAAAATAGATTAAATTATTTTTATACATTTATACTATACTAATTGAGGTAATTTAATATCAATACTTCTGATAAAAGAATTTAAAATTTATTTATAAAAAAATTCTCCATTATTTGTGTGAAGTATTCCATAAATAACTATTATAATGCCTCTTAAATTTGGAAAACACAAAGAAAGAGATCAAGCTTATAAAGAACATAATTTTGATAAACTATTACTTTCTCCTCAATTCTTAAAATTTGAAAAACATACATATCTTCACCGGAAAGTAGGAATTGGGATTAGAAAATAGGTATGGGCATCATTCTTTTGGTTTTATAAATAAGATTATTTAGTTAGAAATTATTGTCTAATGAGTTTATGTAAACTATGATAAGTTATAACTTTGAAATCGATTAATCTTACTTTCCATAATCTCCAACTTTTCTATCAACACTCATGGGATATCATTAGACTACAAAATTTTGAGCAAGTTTGGTGTATACTCCAGGAATAGAATCCCAGAAGAGTTCTTCGATGCAAGGTGTTTTGACTTTATAAACATATGGTAGAAGTAGGGTACGAAACATGGTAAAGTTAACGTTTTTTTTAGTGAAAAGCATTTTTGAAAATAAGTTACCGCATAAAAACTAGTACTATATACCCCTATTTGCATATTTATAAATATTTTTTACTCAAACTTCTTCGGAAATACGTTTATGTTATTAGTTTTATTTTGTTGATTCGGATGTGGATTATTTGTTTAAAATACACATGTATTTTAAATACTACTTCTTTTAAACCCTTGCATTGCTCATTGCTGGTAATAAATTAATTAATAAAAAGTAAAGATGAAAGTTTCACCGTTTCAAACAAACGAGACGAAGGAATACCTAAAACTCTAATTTAAATTTTCTTATCTTAATCTTATTAAAATTTAGACTAGACCAGCGAATCGAATAATCACGTTTATTAATAAATAACGTAGTAAACAGTATTGTACTGTAGTAATAGGTTAGGGTGATTTTTGGAGTAGTTGATTAACTTAAAGGTAATTAACTTTTAATTTTAGAAATAAATATACAGATACACTATGACCTCTCCCTCTCTCTTCTGAAAACTAGTTATAATGAATTTCTTTGTTCAAATCCATTATTAAATTATGTAACACAAAACAGACTATATTTTGTAATTTATTATTCACAAATTTAATAACGAGCTATTTTTTAAACTTCTAAACTGTTTAAAAAACAACTTTTATTTCGTTAGTTCATGTAATAAGAAACAAATAGAAAATATTCAACAAAACTCATCAACTACTATCACACAATTTCTGAATATCGAAACTTCTAACATTTTTGCATTATCTTTCGCATTGCCCGTATCATATTTCTTTGATATTTTCTTTCCCATAATTTTGTTTCGGATACATTACTGTGGAAGGTAATTCCAGTTGTTTGGAGTTAAAAAATGAGAACAAGGAGGCAGAAATAAAACTCCCCAGGAGCAATATTTCATTTTAAAAAATATATCTCCTCCCAAATCGCAAAGAAATAAAATAGGCTCCGACTCAAATGTGGAAAAAGGGTGAAGAACTAAGCTTTAATTCTTGTTAGTTTCATTTCGTTGAAAACATATTTTCTAACTAGTAAAGTTTTTCGATAACGCTGAAAGCAAAAACTTATTTGTAATTTGATTAAGGAAGTATTGAAAATTTGAATTCATAATGAAAACTGTTGACATAATGTCATTAATTTCCAAAGAACAATTATTGAAAATTATATTTAAGTGAAATGAAGTTTTAAAAATCATTCATGGCATACACTCACTGAAAGCATAAAAGTATGTTCTTTGACATAGACCCTTTTTTATGTGTTACTAACTATAAAAATAATGTATAAACATTGGAAATAAAAAATTATGTCGGTTAAGATATGAACTTAAGGAAAAGAACAACTTTACTATCTCTTTTTTTTGTAAAGTTTAAATCCTTATTCTGTATGAGCAATATATCTTTTCATAATGAACTTCTATTAGTTTCGATGTTTTAAATCGTTATTAAATTTTAAAATGTTAGTATCTCATTTTTCTGAACAGAGTTTTTATTGAAAATACATAGCTGCCAATGACATTAATCTTTATTACAATAATCATAAAATAAAATTTTGTAAGTGAAATTGTATTTAATTTATTGAAAATCAAATCCTGATCCATCAACATTCTCTAACGTTTAATGAGTTTAATAACTTTATGCCGTGTATAAAAGTAATTTTTTACAGTGAATATAATAATTCAACACATCTCTAGCATGCTATGAGCATTATTTTTCTTCAAGAAATTTCAAGAAAGGATCAGATTCATATTCCAGCCCTTAAGATTAATACACGCATACATTATGTTCAAAATTCAAAGAGCGCTTTGGAAATCATTTTCAAGAATTCTGGTTTAAAAATCTCCCGCGATCATAGGAATTTGCTTTTTACGTGACTAAAATAAAATATTCCAAATTTTAGATTGAATGAATATTTGCATATTCCTTTAGACATGTGGTTCGATTATTAATTCCGTGTTCTTTCTTTACTCTCTTGATGAATTATTGATTTTCTTATAATCAATAAGATAAACATTTTTTGGTAAGTAAATGAAAAAATATTATTTTAATAATATCATTTGTATAACTTATACTGTGATATGAATTTTATTTTTATGGTTGTGGTAATTTTGTTATCTTCATAGTATAATTTTCTTATAGTAGTTTAAATTTTTTAAAGTGTTAACTTTTATTTTAAACTAAATTGATTTTGATAAACATGTAACCATTTATATGCATGCTATCAACAATGTTTTTTTTTTCAATTTTAGCATAATAACATGAGCGAAATAAACACAGACAACGTGATTTAATATTGTATTAATTAATTCTATTGTATAATATGTAATTATTGTTGCTGAATGATCTTATTTTTATTGATTTTAAAACTTTGCTACTATGTTGCAGATTTGAGGAGATCCTGATGGTATATTATAATGCTCCTTTTAAAAAAGTTTGAAGATATGTAACCATTTTGAGTTTTAAAAATAATGATATAATAGGAAATACATTTTTTTTTTCAATTTTTCTATCAAATGAGTAATTATTAAAAGTTATGAAATTCTATTCAATTTAAAAAAAATGCATCTTTGTAAAATATTTTTTATTTCTAATCTAAATGTTGATCTAATCTACTCTATGAAAATAAAATATCAAAATTAAATTTTTGAAAGACAAATAACATTTAATACTATTTCAAAATTACATTTCACTCAAATATGACATGTATGACTTGCCAATGTTGAATATTTCAGTAAAACGTATTGTTTTATAGATTTTTTTATTTGACTTGACATGCAGATGCACATCAAGTCAAATAAAAAAATCTATAAAATAATACGTTTTACTGAAATATTCAACATTGGCAAGATTGTCTCAGAATGACTATTTTTCCGGAGAAACACACCAACGCATTTATCGATCCTTTAATTAATCATCAAAACATTTTTATTTACGCTAAGTTATTGTCGAGTTATAAACACAAAACGCTGATTGAACGCTAATGAATAAAACTCATCCCAAATAAAAGAGTTACTTCCTCTAAAAATAATCTATAAAGAACACAGCAATCCATTAACTTAATGCGCTTTTGGAAGACGCTATCAAGGTATTACTTGAAGTCTCGAGAAATTATTAGCGAGTCTGAATGTCATTCATTTTCTTCATTGAAATTAAATTAGTGTCATGTTCAAATGCAGGAAATTAAGCTTCGAAGAGGTACAGAGAGAAAACTATTTTGTTTCCTTGTACTTTTGGAGCAGCGAGGAAGAAATGAAGCAGTAATTTATATGCTAATATTTTAATTAGTAATATGAATCAATCAGTCTCGTAGGGAAATGAATGATTGTGCAGGAAAATCACTTCTCATTTAAAATTGATGACGTCAAATTATGCAAGCAATTCATGACTTTGGAAGTACGGCCTATTAATTAAATTTTATAATATTTTAAGGAAAAATATTTTTTGAAATCAAAGTGCTTTAATTATCTGTAAAATTAATGAATGTATAGTATGATTCTTATAATAGAAAGATGTAAGAACTTGTTACACTTTTATTGAAATCTTTCCATTTCTCTCTGATAATAAGCTTTGACTTTCTAAATTTCATCCAAAGGAAAAAAATATGCATATTAATGTAACCTGAAATTTTTATTTAAAAGTACTTTTATGCTAAAGCTTTGATATGATGTTAAATATTATTTTAATACTTGTTCCTATTGCTTTATCGGAAGTAAGTGTTTTGTAATACCATCACAATATAACTTTATATGCATAACTATGTCTATTAATACTCAAACTAGCATACAAAAAAATTGAAAGGGAATAAAAATAATATATGTATTAGGAGAAAACGTTTTAATAAATATCCAATGTGAGTTGTGAAATTAATGAAACTTTTCTCATGAAAAATAATAGACTCTTTTATTTTAAATTGTTGTTAATAAGTGATAAGTGATCGTATCTTTTTTTTTCTTCTTCCTATAATAGTTTTTTTTTATCAAATGTCGAAGTTATATTAGGACACGATACCAGAAAAAGTGTATGAAACTCTTAGAAAAAATAATAATGTGATTCCAAGAAACCCGACAAATAAACGCAAAATTATTTACGCAACTGTGTACTTATTTTAGCACAAGAGTCCGCATTAAATCTTTTCGTCTTCTTCCTTTTTTAATCCTGAATCTTCCAAGTTAATTACACTTAATTATCATCCGGCTGTTTACTACCAGTTTGCCCCATTAAATCTCAGGACACGGCTCCTTAACTCCCCTCACTTTTATTAAAACAAACTCGGGAAATAAAGTCGCAGTTTAAACCAGGAAGCAGTCACATTAAAAAGACGGAGTTTCCGAATCGAAGCAGATTAACGAATTTCCAGGCAGGCGCGAAATTCTCGATCAAATGAGTCGGGGAAGAATGCTGTGACATTTGCAATTACCGACAGTTGAAGAGGTGGATGAGGAAAATTGATGTAAAAACTTATAAGGATACAGTGGTCTGTCCAGGGCAATTTTACTACCGTTTTTAGGTACTTTCACAAATTCGTCATTTGATAAATAGGTACTTTCACAAATTCAGTTTTAGGAAAAAGATACCTTCACAAAATAAATTTTTGAAAGAAAGTTCTTTAGTCAGCTATATTATCTCAATAGTTAAAATTTTTAGCCATTACTAGACTAAATTTTATTTTGTTTTTATTGTTCAAAAATTATGTACATGTTTTTATGTTGATTTTCCACTTAAATTTTCACAAATTTACAGAAAAATCTTTACAAAATTTCTAAATTTTCACAAATTAGTCCTAAATTTTCACAAAATAGGTACCTCTTTTAAAAAAACCTAGACAGACCCCTGGGATACCAAAAAGATTGTTAAAAGTTCATATTGGAGTTACGATCATCCTGGTTTCCATTTAATTAAAATTCTTTCTTTTAGTATCTTGATAATCTAAATATAAATTTTTAGTATTATTAATATCCAAATCCCGGTCTAATGATTTCATTTCTGGATTAAAGTAAAAAAATATATAGAAACGGGATATGAATAACTTCACGATTTAGAAAGACTTGTTTTTAATGACAATTACAAAGAGCCAATTTAACGCACTCAATTTGTTTTACTTCTTGTTTTTAATTAGCTACTTAACTTAGTGATTGCTTGTTAAATTGAATTGAAATTTCTTCAGTGTTGACAACACTTGTTAGTTTCATCTTGAGTGTAGACAATGGTTCCCAAATGGGGGTCCACGGACCACAGATGCCCATATCCACAGATGACCATAGATGACCACCATATGAGAGCTTCGGAAGTGGTCCGTTAAGAACTCCACCTGCACCAATAGAGAGAGAAGTTACATGTAAAATTTTTAAATTTGTTTTGCTATTATCAACAGCCAAAGGGTAGTTTGAGATGTCCGAAACGTTATAAACAGAATCATTCTAGGTTGCATAAATCAATCCATTGTAGCAGGTGCCATTACTAACTATTTTAGTAGATAATGAATATCAAAACCTGAAACAATTTAAAATAAGTTTCATAATGAGCGACTCCCAAATTTTTTAAAACAGAGAAAAATACATTTTCCAGTCGAAAATTAATAAAATTCAAAAATCAACACTAAAACTTTAAAAAAATTAGTTAATTTCATATTTTAAAGAAAACATCGACAATCGTTTTGAATCCTAAAACCACTTTTCCGAATTAATGGAGCGACATACTTTTTTCGCGCCCTTTTTAAAAGTCAAATTTTGAAATTGAATTAAAAATTAAATAGGAATTGTAATTAAAATATTTTTGTGCGTATATTCTTCTCTTGATTATCTCTCTATATATATATATATATATATATATATATATAATAAACAAATGCGGGAATTGCCCATTATATGAACTCTTAAAGATCGAGGAAAATGAACTCTTAAATTTGAAATTGGTTATCATTCAATGTTAGGTTAATTAGTAAGAGTAAGTTTTGTCAATCAATGCTGAATGTAATGGTGATAAAAGATATCCTAAATACTAATTGACCGCAATTTTCAACGACCGCATTTGCCATCAAAAGGGGGAGGCAAACTGTTTCCGTCAAATCCCTAATTGTTTCCATTCGCGCCGGGAAGTATCGGGAGATCGTGATTCACTATTGCGTGAGTTTGCATTGATTGAGTGAGTGGAGTTTTGTGGTTCGGAATGTATGGAGTTTGGTCACGAAGTGTTTTTAAATGAGCAACGATCGAGAACTGGAATCGCTCTGGGGAGACTGATATGGGTTGGTTAGGGGTTCACGGATGATAATGGTAATGAGGTGATTGGCTGAAAAGAGAAATGTTATTGTGTATTGGAAATTTTACAAGCATGAAATGAATTGAAAGATAAAAAAACAAGAACTAGGAATATACAATCAATTCTTTCCACACTTTTAAAGTTTTAATATGATTGTTTTTAATTCTTTAGGAATTATAAAATGTGTGAAGCATTTAAAGAAGTAGGTTAAAGTTATTCTGATGTATCTTATCCGATAAATATGTATATGTAGTCCGAAAAATTTTTGTTTTGCAAAGCTTGAGTGTTCTTTAGGTCATAAAAAGACACTTAGTTTAAGCATTTCATGTATTTCTAATAAATTTTAAACCATTTAAAAGTTTGTGAGGTTTATCAAAGATATAAACCCACTTTTGCTTTTACGAATGTCGAAGTCCAGTGCAATGCTATTTTTCCTATACAACTAAATATCTTTTACAAAATGGTCCTAATACAAAAGTACACTATTTTGCAATCTTATCTGATACCGACATTTGGCTTCGAAAATGAGTTAAAAACAAATCAAAATAAAATTTAAAGCAATCGTCATAAAATTATATAAAAGTTGAAACCAAACAGGAACCATCAGTTATACATCAGAACAGTTAAAAATAAAATTTATTTTATTTTATAAGATTTAAGAAATTATGTTTAATAAACACAATTTTTCATCCAACCCAACTTTTCTTTATAAATATAAATTCAAATTTAAAATGCTAAAGATATTTTCTATAAATCTATTCTTAAGAAGTTGGATTCTTCAGTGAGATTTTGTACTTAAACGTACTATAAGAAAGTCGTTTTGAATCTTTCTTTAAAAGCTTGAGCAAATAACCATAGTTCTACCAGGGAAAATTGATAAACATATTTGAAGAACAGCCCTTTCTCCCCTTCTCTAGACTTGAGTGATTGATACTTTATTCCGCTAGAAGATATAGTATGTCACAGAGGCACTAAACATGCATGGGTGTCATGTTTCTACAAGTCATGTCTTTGATCGATTATCGGATACATCATCGTAAGAAAACGAGATTTTTCTGGATAGTGTCATGTAATAGCCGAATCATGAACAAAATTTCTAGACTTTTACTGCATGGGTAAAAGAATAAAAGTAAGTAGGTTTTATTTATTTATATAAATTATTTCAGCATGCAAATTTTTATTTATCTACTGTGAAATAATATAACTTCACTTAAATTTATATAACTATTACATGAGTTTTCTATATTACATTCTGGTTTTTACTCTTTCACACAAGTCTACTACTGAGGCCTCGCCTTTTAAAAATCGTTGTACGGTTTCTGCATGTCAGAAAACATCGAAAGGCTTCATACCGTTACATAATATATTGCGTTTTAGATTTATTTTTCATTCTCTTTTGTTAAATTTTCAACAACAAAATTTACCTTTTGAAATATACATTTAAAAAATACTTATTAAACCTGAATATTTTTTTTTTCTCTTAAAACTTTCGATGGACAGGGGTCTTATCTGTAAAAGCCTATGATTAGTTTTTTTTTTCTAAACAGAGATTCATAAATTGAGATGTAGAAAAAATTTATTTAAAAATGTTATTAAAAATTTCATTAAAAAGCGTAATTAGCTTTGAAGCCAAACAAAATTTTAAGATGGATTCAGTGTTGGTTATTAAGTAAGTAAATCAGAAAAAGTTTTTTTTTATGAAGGGGAAGTATTATTCAACTTGGTAAAAATGTAAAAAAAATCTAGTTAGGGTTTCGTAATTTAAAATCTTAAGGATTGTAATAAATTAACGCTAACATTCTTCACAATTTGAAATGTAAAACTCACAAAACTTATAGGTAATTAACGCATCTTATACATCTAGGAAACTAATTATTTGATTTAAATTAAACGTCGAAACTTCAATTAAGATTAGTATCTGTTATGTTATTAAAAGCTTATGACGACTGTTTTTATTGGCTAGAATTTAGTAAAGAATGCTAAAATTTTTATATAAAGCCTTCATTTAATGATCTAGTACATAAATTTACGGGAAAATCGGTAATACAACTTAGCTATACGACAGATTTAGCTTTAAAACACGCGTATGTATGTTAAAAATTTTCAATAAGTGTTGTAACAACAATTAGGAGTTAATCACTTTTCCAGTAATCATTATTCATGTTATCGCCATTTTCAAGCCTTTGGGCTTGGACAAGAGTATTCCAATTACAGGATATTCTTCTGAATGAGGGGACACTTCGATGTTGAACTGCTCTATACTAACAAGGTATGGGACATTTATCGAAGCGGTAGATAATTTCCAAGTTAATTCATGACAATCCCAAAACGAGGATAAATATTGCTAATTAGAAGTATTAAATGGTAATTAAAAGACTAATTACTCTTAAATGCTTCGTCCTTCCCATCGGGGATTTTCAAAATTTACCAATAATTTCCAAAATTAGAAAGTTTTTAAATTTCTAAGAGAGAATTCCTCTCTAACTATTTTTTGGTAAAGACAACGCATTAAGAGTGATGAGAAACTTTAATATTTCTCTCCGTTTTATCTTCATATCAAATGCCCAAATCTTCTTATGAAAATTATTTTACTTTGAAGTTATTTTGAACTGTAAGTACAAACTAAAAGAAGAAATACATGTGTGAAAGTTGTTACAACAAGTATAAAATTATAGAAATAAATAAAACAAAATATTTTCACCACACAATATTTTTTCACACTGAAATTCCTCTGGTTACGAAAAAATGAATAAAGGCATGCTTACCATATGATTCGTTAAATGTTATAAAATAATATAAATTTACGATTGTTATTAATAATAATTATGGGTGTAACTAATAAGTTTGAAAAGTTTGTGATGAGAAACTTTAATATTTCATTCCATTTTATCTTCATAACAAATGCCTGAATCTTCTTACAAAAATTATTTTACATTGTAGTTATTTTGAACTGTAAGTACAAACTAAAAGAAGAAATACATGTGTGAAAGTTGTTACAACAAGTATGAAATTATAGAAATAAATAAAACAAAATATTTTCACCACACAATATTTTTTCACACTGAAATTCCTCTGGTTACGAAAAAATGAATAAAGGCATGTTTACCATATGATTCGTTAAATGTTACAAAATAATATAAATTTACGATTGTTATTAATAATAATTATGGGTGTAAGTAATAAGTTGAAAAGTTTATTCATATATATCACGTATTTTACAATTTAGTTGTTTCAAGCTTAAACATTTTGTAAATTTCTTTAATTTTTTTAACTAGCTTTTTAGTTTTTGTTTTAGATACGTTATGTACTTCACCATCTAGTTACAAGATATAAACGAAGACACATACTATTTGACTGCGTTCAATTCCACCATTTTTTTGCATATCTAACCTTCCAATATCCCCTCAGATAACATATGACGACATCTATGCTTATTGGATTGAACGTACGCTCCCCACCCCAGGGGTGACATTCTAACACAGTCTTCTATTCGCATCGAAAATTTGCCTCAACTGCCCTGTTTTGTCCTCTACTTCCGCAAAACAAAAAAAAAAACAAAGTCGTAACATAAATCTCGTCAACGACCCATTTCATTGTTATGCTCTCTCATCTCCCATTATGTGGTGCAAAATGGTTGCGGAACAGTTGCAGAATAGTCGCTTCCGTTTTTTACGATGCCCCTCGAGACTGCCCCGGGAAACTGTCGATTCGTTTCGAAGTTTTCTTTTGGAAAAATGTGCGGTAAGTTTACAAGTTCAAGTAATTAGATCATGAGTATCTTTGCAATGAGACTTTTATTGAATTAGTGAATCTTATTAGTGTTGCTCTACACAAACAAGTGATTATTTCCGCAAATTGACCCAGTTTGAGTTATTTACCTTTATTTACTTTATACACGAGGTGTAGTAGTGTTAATCTTAAAAAGAACAGTCGTTCCTCATTAATGAATCATGGAGAAATGAATATTTAAAAATTATTAACACAAAGGAGGTTTCTTGAACAGTTACAACCAAGAAAAGTATAAACGCACTTATTTAAAATTTTTCTTACCAATAAAGTATGAATACAATACAACCCGACATTTTCAAAATACTTTTTCACCATGATAATGATGATAGGCACGACTGCCTGAGAAAACATCTTTTTCGATTCAACATCGCTACTTCGCCCATCTTCCCTCTATGTAGTTTTGGAGAGGATATGGACTCCGATCATATCTTACGATGCCTTGCTTTACGAAAGAATTCTTTTGCAGAGCGTTACTGGGAGGCGAGAGACATATTTGGTTACCCAGGTCAAAATTTATGCTGGTGCAAGCAAAGAAAGTATGCTGGTTTTTGCTAGTTTTTGCTAGGTATGCTAGTTTTTTATGCTAGCGTATGCTTGTTTATGCTTGCCAGCATGGGATGCTATCTTAACCAGCATACATATCATAGCATGGCTTGCTTATACACAAGCATCCGATGCTTTTAAGCAGTTCAAGCTACTTTCACAGCATGGAGAGCTAGGTACCTTGATGTGCTATTTTATGCTTTTTTTATGCTTGCCAGCTTGGGATGCTATGTTCCTAGCTTGGGATGCTATGGCTCAGCCATAGCATCACATGCTATGAACAAGCATCCGTTGCTTTTAAGCAGTTCAAGCTACTTTAATAGCACGGAGAGCTAGGTACCTTGATGTGCTATTTTATGCTTTTTTATGCTTGCCAGCTTGGGATGCTATCTAGCTAGCTTGGGATGCTATGTCTCAGCAATAGCATCACATGCTATGGGCAAGCATCCGATGCTTTTAAGCAGTTCAAGCTACTTTCATAGCACGGAGAGCTAGGTACCTTGATGTGCTATTTTATGCTTTTTTATGCTTGCCAGCTTGGGATGCTATGTAGCTAGCTTGGGATGCTATGTCTCAGCAATAGCATCACATGCTATGGACAAGCATCCGATGCTTTGTAGCTGTTTATGCTACTTTCATAGCATGGAGAGCTGGGTACCATGATGGGCTATTTTATGCTTTTTTATGCTTGCCAGCTAGGGATGCTATGTAGCTAGCTTGGGATGCTATGTCTCAGCAATAGCACCACATGCTATGGACAAGCATCCGATGCTTTGTAGCTGTTTATGCTATTTTCATAGCATGGAGAGTTAGGTATCTTGATGTGCTATTTTATGCTTTTTTATGCTTGCCAGCTAGGGATGCTATGTAGCTAGCTTGGGATGCTATGTCTCAGCAATAGCATGACATGCTAGGTACAAGCATTCAATGCTTATTAGCTGTTCAAGCTAATTTCATAGCATGGAAAGGTAGGAACCTGGTAAATATGCGCCTCGTGGTACGTTAAGCCTACACGTTCTGACTTATACGCTGAATACCTCCGGATTTATTGTAAGGATAGCTGAGTGGTTCATATTTTCTGAAAGTATTTAAAAGGCGGTTTCTAACAGCAGGTTTAACTAAGAGCTGGTGTAAAAATTGTGCAATAAATTCACTGTATGGTTTTCAAAGACAAGATGGTTTTCACACATTTCTCCCAAAATAATCGTTGGAGAGCTTAGTAATAACCATATTCTTGAAGAACTCTTTTAATCTTTTTAGTGAGACTCCGTTTCTCTCCGATAAAAAGGAGTTTAAGGCGTTAAATGTTTGAAGAAGCACATGTTTGGTGGGAACGAACCCCTCGTGGTGCGCTAAGCCTACACGTAGAATATCGGACATCGGAATCACGATATCTGACAACTTTGATCGATATTGCGCAATTTTTTAGAAGAGAGGGAGATTTCATCATAGGGAGAAAACATCTTTTATAACCTTATTTGTATGAAAAATAAGTGTAAATGTCAATTTGGACCTTTTTACCCATTTTTTGGTAAAATTACTAAAATAATATCAGTGAACTGATTTTAATTAATAATGGACAATGTCGTGAAATGAATATCGCCATGGTGATTTCGATCGACATTGTATGGTGTTGCTTAACCGATATCAGAAAAACGAGATCACAAGTCAATTCAAAGTCGTAGGAAGGATATTGGCCGATGTTTGGCAGCATTTTATAATTGTTATAGTAGGTACAATATTGATTGAGAATGAGTGATTTTTTCATAGAGATGAAAAAAAATTAGATGTGGATTTCATTTCCGAGTGTTTTTTCATGCCAGTTTTTGATTCTGATAACAGTTTTAAAATATTCATCAGTCAAAAAAATATATATAATTTTTATATCGAATCGGATATTGGCCGATATTTTTCAGGTAGAACGAAAACATTGGCCAATGATGTACTAAGAGTGAACAATCTCGTAGGATGTCGTAATCTGGATAGATATGACAGCAATGATTAATATACAGCTTGTTTTTCTTAGGAAAGCGGCTGAGAACTGCGGAAACGTGCTTCTTCCACAATACAATACGTGCCACACAAGATTCCGCAGCTCTCATTTACAGGTGAACACTTTACTTTTCGAGTGGGAATAGGCACCTCGTGGCACGTTAGTCGTTAAGCCTACTCGTATTGACTTTGACATTGAATAGCTCCGGATTTATTAGAATAACAGCTTTGTGGTTTATATTTTGTGAAAGCATTTAAAATGAGATTTCGAAACGCAGGTTTTACCAAGAGGTGGTGTAAAAATTGCACAATCTAAAGAATTCAATGTTTGGTTTTCATAGACGGTTTTTCACATATTTCTCCCGAAATAATGGTCTGAAAGCTTAGCAATAACCATATTTTTGAACAACTTTTTGTGACCTTTCAGAATAATGTTAGAGAGACTCCTTACTTCTCTGTGCTAGGGAGCTAGGGTGCTTGAAAGTGAAAATTAGATCGAGCTCATGGACTCAAAACCTCAAAATATGGATCTCACCTCTTAGTGACAAGCATTGTTCTAAAGGAAATTTTAAGGAGGTACACATATTAAAATTTCAGACCCCTACCTCTAAAACTCCGGGCGTGACGCCCAATTAAGGTTTTTTCAGTAAAACCGGAAAAACTTCCGAAATATGGATCCTACCCCCTTATGCTTTACATATTCTTAATCTACTAGTCTATGCGAACACGATGATATAGAATACTTGGGGGTGCACTCATACTTCCCCATTTCCACCTTTTTCTTACATCCCAAAAACGCATATAAAATCAAGCAAGCCTCTTTTGTGTTCAAAAATTCCTGGATGACGGCAGAATCACCATGGAAACTCAAATTTCTGGAAAAAGCTTACCACATTACTCTACTACCATAAAAAAATTAAAAAAAAAAATCAAACTTATTATTAAATACCAATTAGTGGGCCTTTTCGGACTTGTGCTTTTTCTCGAAATACTGTTTTTTACCAGACTCTGAAAACCCCGAAATATGTAACAAATTGCTTAAAAATTCGATATATTTTGAGGTCATCTGTAAGAATATGCCAAAGAAATAAAATTTAAAAGCGTTTAATGGGTTTAAAAAGTCAAAAAACGCAGTATTTTGCCAGGAAAATTAAAAATTTCTGTAGTCTTAGTTTATCCGTTCCTCATATCTACCGGGATTGGTTATTATAAAGTTCTTGAGAAAAAAGAAATGCTTCAAAAAATTTCGTCCTACCAATGAGAAGATGAGAACATTTTTATTTTTAAATTTAATCAAGATTTCTTTTTAAAACTATTTACTTTTCATGATGTTTTAAGTCGAATTTAACTCTGTCGACTAAGCCACAGCGAAGATTTCCATTTAGTTGGTTGATTTCCCTCCTGTGGCAACGCATCATTCCCTGTTTATTCACGTCATGGCGTTCGGCGGAGAGGGATGGGCAAAATCTGTCAAAGTATCGATATTCAGTATCGATCCGGATCGAAATCCATGATATCGATCCCATTAAATATCGGTCATGAAGTATCGATACTCAAAGTATCGATACCACTTTCGATACCCCTTTTTCGATACCGTGCGGCATAGCATTTCATTACCTCTTTTTATACTTTCAGTACCGAAAGAGTATCGAAAGATATTCAATACCCTTTAGACACCTTCTTATAAAAGGTACATCTTGAATCAGTATCGATACTTCAGTTGTGCAGAATTTAAATATTTTCGATACCAGAAGAAACTAAGAGTAAATATTAGAATTAAACAATAGTGCTGTTTCGATACCTTGATGCTAGAATTTTTTTTTTTTCAAATGGTATCGATACTCCTCTTTTCTATACCGCACCGGATGGCATTTCAATACCTCTTTTCACACTTTCAATCCAAAGTAAAAGAATATCGAAAGATTTTAAATACCATTTCGATACTTTCTTATAAAAGGTACATCTTCAATCAGTATCGATACTCCAGTTACAATTTTCCCAGGCTAGAATTCAAATTTTTTCAATACCAGCAGAGACGAAGAGTAAGTGATAGTACCAATAATTCTGTTTCGATAACTTGATGCTAGAATATTTTTGAAGTGGTATCGATACTCATTTTTTCGATACCACGCCGCATAAAATTTCAACACCAAAAGAGTATCGAAAGATATTCAATAACCTTTAGACACCTTCTTATAAAAGGCACATCTTGAATCAGTATCGATACTTCAGTTGTGCAGAATTTAAATATTTTCGATACCAGAAGAAACTAAGAGTAAATATTAGAATTAAACAATAGTGCTGTTTCGATACCTTGATGCTAGAATTTTTTTTTTTTCAAATGGTATCGATACTCCTCTTTTCTATACCGCACCGGATGGCATTTCAATACCTCTTTTCACACTTTCAATCCAAAGTAAAAGAATATCGAAAGATTTTAAATACCATTTCGATACTTTCTTATAAAAGGTACATCTTCAATCAGTATCGATACTCCAGTTACAATTTTCCCAGGCTAGAATTCAAATTTTTTCAATACCAGCAGAGACGAAGAGTAAGTGATAGTACCAATAATTCTGTTTCGATAACTTGATGCTAGAATATTTTTGAAGTGGTATCGATACTCATTTTTTCGATACCACGCCGCATAAAATTTCAACACCAAAAGAGTATCGAAAGATATTCAATAACCTTTAGACACCTTCTTATAAAAGGCACATCTTGAATCAGTATCGATACTTCAGTTGTGCAGAATTTAAATATTTTCGATACCAGAAGAAACTAAGAGTAAATATTAGAATTAAACAATAGTGCTGTTTCGATACCTTGATGCTAGAATTTTTTTTTTTTTCAAATGGTATCGATACTCCTCTTTTCTATACCGCACCGGATGGCATTTCAATACCTCTTTTCACACTTTCAATCCAAAGTAAAAGAATATCGAAAGATTTTAAATACCATTTCGATACTTTCTTATAAAAGGTACATCTTCAATCAGTATCGATACTCCAGTTACAATTTTCCCAGGCTAGAATTCAAATTTTTTCAATACCAGCAGAGACGAAGAGTAAGTGATAGTACCAATAATTCTGTTTCGATAACTTGATGCTAGAATATTTTTGAAGTGGTATCGATACTCATTTTTTCGATACCACGCCGCATAAAATTTCAACACCAAAAGAGTATCGAAAGATATTCAATAACCTTTAGACACCTTCTTATAAAAGGCACATCTTGAATCAGTATCGATACTTCAGTTGTGCAGAATTTAAATATTTTCGATAACAGAAGAAACTAAGAGTAAATATTAGAATTAAACAATAGTGCTGTTTCGATACCTTGATGCTAGAATTTTTTTTTTTTCAAATGGTATCGATACTCCTCTTTTCTATACCGCACCGGATGGCATTTCAATACCTCTTTTCACACTTTCAATCCAAAGTAAAAGAATATCGAAAGATTTTAAATACCATTTCGATACTTTCTTATAAAAGGTACATCTTCAATCAGTATCGATACTCCAGTTACAATTTTCCCAGGCTAGAATTCAAATTTTTTCAATACCAGCAGAGACGAAGAGTAAGTGATAGTACCAATAATTCTGTTTCGATAACTTGATGCTAGAATATTTTTGAAGTGGTATCGATACTCATTTTTTCGATACCACGCCGCATAAAATTTCAACACCAAAAGAGTATCGAAAGATATTCAATACCCTTTAGACACCTTCTTATAAAAGGCACATCTTGAATCAGTATCGATACTTCAGTTGTGCAGAATTTAAATATTTTCGATAACAGAAGAAACTAAGAGTAAATATTAGAATTAAACAATAGTGCTGTTTCGATACCTTGATGCTAGAATTTTTTTTTTTTCAAATGGTATCGATACTCCTCTTTTCTATACCGCACCGGATGGCATTTCAATACCTCTTTTCACACTTTCAATCCAAAGTAAAAGAATATCGAAAGATTTTAAATACCATTTCGATACTTTCTTATAAAAGGTACATCTTCAATCAGTATCGATACTCCAGTTACAATTTTCCCAGGCTAGAATTCAAATTTTTTCAATTCCAGCAGAGACGAAGAGTAAGTGATAGTACCAATAATTCTGTTTCGATAACTTGATGCTAGAATATTTTTGAAGTGGTATCGATACTCATTTTTTCGATACCACGCCGCATAAAATTTCAACACCAAAAGAGTATCGAAAGATATTCAATACCCTTTAGACACCTTCTTATAAAAGGCACATCTTGAATCAGTATCGATACTTCAGTTGTGCAGAATTTAAATATTTTCGATAACAGAAGAAACTAAGAGTAAATATTAGAATTAAACAATAGTGCTGTTTCGATACCTTGATGCTAGAATTTTTTTTTTTCAAATGGTATCGATACTCCTCTTTTCTATACCGCACCGGATGGCATTTCAATACCTCTTTTCACACTTTCAATCCAAAGTAAAAGAATATCGAAAGATTTTAAATACCATTTCGATACTTTCTTATAAAAGGTACATCTTCAATCAGTATCGATACTCCAGTTACAATTTTCCCAGGCTAGAATTCAAATTTTTTCAATACCAGCAGAGACGAAGAGTAAGTGATAGTACCAATAATTCTGTTTCGATAACTTGATGCTAGAATATTTTTGAAGTGGTATCGATACTCATTTTTTCGATACCACGCCGCATAAAATTTCAACACCAAAAGAGTATCGAAAGATATTCAATACCCTTTAGACACCTTCTTATAAAAGGCACATCTTGAATGAGTGATACTTCAGTTACAATTTTAGAATGGAGAATTAAAATGTTTTTGATACCAGCAGATACGAAAAGTAAGAAATAGTAATATCAAGAGGATATAGACTCCCTACTTACTATTAGTGTTGCTCTTCATCCTAGAAAAAAAGTCATCAACATATTTAATTCAACTTATAAGTTTTTCACCGAGGAAGAGTATCGAAAGAATGATACCGTCCTTCAAGATTCAAGATGAACGATTTGTAAGCAATTAAAAGGTTTTAATTATTGTAGATACTACTATACTAAACAGCTTCATTATAGTTAGATAAATTTATAATCAGGAATCTCTTAGTGACGGATATTATAATACTAAAATGCTAGTATTAATAATTATAAAATTAAAAAGATGCGAAATTTAACTTTGCATTGCAGGTATAAAACTTTCCTATGTTATATGACCATTTTGTATAACAATCAACCTAGCGTACAGAGAGAAGTTATAAATAACTTTTGATTCAAGATCTAACTTTTATAAAAAGTATCGAAATGGTATTTAAAATCTTTGATATTCTTTTACTTTGGATTTAAAGTGTTAAAAGAGGTATTGAAATGCCATCCGGTGCGGTATCGAAAAATGGAGTATCGATACCATTTGAAAAAAATTTCTAGCATCAATAAGGTATCGAAACAGCGTTGTTGGAAACTATCACTTACTTTTCGACTCTGCTGGTATCGAAAACATTTAAATTCTCCATTGGGAAAATTGTAACTGGAGTATCGATACAGATTGAAGATGTACCTTTTATAAGAAGATATCGAAATAGTATTTAAAATCTTTGGATATTTTTTTACTTTGGACTAAAATTGTGAAAGGAGGTATTGAAATGCCATCCGGTGCTGCATTGAAAAATGGAGTATCGATACCATTTGAACATTTTTTTCTAGCTTCAAGGTATCGAAACAGCATTGTTGGATACTATCACTTACTTTTCGAGTCTGCTGGTATCGAAAACATTTAAATTCTCCCCTGGGAAAATTGTAACTGAAGTATCGGCGGTATCGAAAAAAAGAAGTATCGATACCATCGCGACATTTTTTTCGTGCATCAAGGTACCGCATCGAAATAGTGTTGTTTGATACTATCACTTACTCTTCGTTTCTGCTGGTATGGAAAACATTTAAATTCTCCCCAGGGAAAATTGTAACTGAAGTATCGATACCGATTCAAGATGTACCTTTTATTTAAGAAGGTATCGAAAATCGAAATGGTTTGAAATGAAAATGAAATATGGTTTGAAATAAAATATTTCGATACTCTTTTGGTATTGAAAGTATTAAAAGTGGTGTAATGAAATGCTATGCAACCCGGTATCGAAAAAAGGAGTATCGATACCATTTCAAAATTTTGTCAAATTATCGAAACAGCATTACAGGTATTGTGTACTGTACCGATGGACCACCAAAAAAAGGCGACCCGACCTCTCTCTCGGCCGACTTCCTGTGTCCGCCTCCCCCAAAACCGGTTCTCCCCGTCGTAGAATGTCCAGGGATCGGGTGACCGCCGGCATTCCGGAGCCAAGTTCCTTGAAAAAGTTTTCTCAAAATGTAGTCGGGGACGAGTCATGAGTCATCCTTAGGGGGCTTCTCCCCAAGACGTTATAGTATCGAAAAAACGCCGGTATCGAAATTTCGATACTCACCCTTTGAGTATCGATACCTAGCTCTGGTATCGATCCAAAATATCGGATATCGAAACCTTTTATATCGATACCACCAAGTATCGATACTTTTTGCCCATCCCTACGGGCGAAACATAACATCGTGGAACAACGCTTCTTATTTCAAGTAAGTTAGGTGTTCAATATATTTATTTAGAGTTACCATATCTTGATTTCCCACGAATTAAAAAAGATAAATTTGTTGGTCGTACTCCAGAGAACGGGGCCGTCCCAAGTCCGATTTTGGATATAATGTGCCCGGCTAATCCTTAAGACAGTGGCGTAGCCAGAAAAAAATTTCGGAAGGGGATATTGATATTTCGGGGGGGGGGATTGGATATATCCCCAAATCCCAAATTTATTTAAATACATTGCCAAACAGAAGTGAAATTCCAATTACTTGGCAAGAAAAAGGCACAAACAGTACAACATATTAAATATAAAAGGACACACATAACCACAAAAAAATAAGCACTAAATCTACACAAAAGAGAAAAACAAAAAATCGTGGAGATACACTTTGCAAATAATCAAGTTTTAATTTAGAGTAAGAATCTAAAAACAGATCACTGGTTGTGGGCAGATTATTAACTATATTATAAAATTGATAAATAGTTTGGCTTGAAAGATAGTTCTTGACAATTAAAGGAATCAAGAATACTATTTTATTTCTTGTATAGCATGGAGGGATATGGAAGTCAAGTAACGTAAGTAAAGGAGTGCAATCTATATTGTTTCTTATTAAGTTAAAATAAAACTTTAATATGGATAAATTTCTGCGTAGTTCCAAAGTCATTGGCATTAAAGGAATATAATTCCAATTCCTATAAGTACCTACTCTTATTTTTAGGATTGTTGTTTGCTCACAATATTGCTTTCCCCTAACCATGGGGAAAGCTACATAACTTACTTATATTAATGGATGCAAGTAGCGGCTTGTCCATAGGAGCACATTAAATGAGCAAGTGAACCCCCAGTGAAAATGAAATTACTAAAAATCTATTCCAAATTGTATTGTATATTCAGGATCACCTTCTAGCCTCCCTTCTATTCAAAACGTCATTAAAGAAAAAAGGTACTTCAGGATTAGCCAGTGAAAAATTTCTCTAATCGAACATATTGGAAATTCAACTTTATGTATAATAGCTAACATATTGGATATTTCACTTTCAACGGCATATGCTTGTGCAGCTAAGAAACAGAAAAGACTTCACCGAGCTGGCTTGGGGATATAATTCTTTTCTTCGCCAGCTGCTCTCGACTTCACAATCACACACTTTGAGTGTGTCACAGTTTGCATTAGTAAGTGAATATGAGGGGATGGCCCTGGAATTTATGATTTCTCCCCAGAAGGATTTACAAAACTCTTAATTTATTACCAACAAAGAAATAATATTTTTACATTTCAGCACCCTGTATAAATGATAAGATTTATAACCATTAAATTAACTTTTGTTGCAGGTCCACTAAATCAGACAGTCTGCTATAATGTCTGCTGATATGGATGGTGGCCATTTGTCCGAGAGGCCACAGATGGACGTTGTATAAAGTAAAGTAAGTAACTTTTGTGATAAGTGTTTGTAATTAGTGTGTATATAGTGTTCTATAATTAGCTTTATGGATGGGTTGATAAATGTAAACAATAACAAAGTCCTAGAGACTTCCGGTTTAGAACCACAACATAGCAGATGCATTTGGCAACTTGGCAAAAACGTCGTTTTTAAAATATTAAAAATATTATTTTTCTCCCTAATCCTTTTTTAATAAAATAATAATAAAAAAAAGGAGTGAATGCAAAAAAAGGCTGATTACTGAATGAATAAAAAATAATACATTCAAAAATAATTAATACGAAAAGAGAAAAACGAATTTACGTGGTTGAAGTTGACTTCGAAACAAAAACAAAAAACAAACAAGAATGAAAAAGATGCCAAAGCAATGCCAAGGATAACGCTAATGTGGTAAACCGGAAATAATATATTAGCACTGCCAGATGCAGAACGAAACTAGTGAAACCCATCCATATTAAAAGTGGGTATCTGTGTTTACTCAGGATTTTTTTTTTTTTTTTTTTTTGAAATTTGACTCTTAAAAAGAAAGTAGCTATAGCTATTTTTTGTTGCACAAGGAATAAATATTAATATGTTTCAAAATATTTAAATTTTTATGCCTTAACCAATGCTGCTGTTTGAAGAAATACACCTTTTTTACCAGAAATTAAATGCTTCTGAGGAACACATTTCAATATTCTTTTGGAAGACCCAGGAATTTATGATTCCTCCCCAGAAGGATTAACAAAACCCTGATTTATTACCTACAAAGAAATAATTTTTTTACATTTTAGCACCCTTGTCTATATCATAAGATTTGTATTTTGAATTAACTTTTGTCGCAGGTCACCTTCACCGAATTGGGTAGGCTATACTGAGTGCTGACAACGTGTGCCCTTTCTGCCAGCCATGGAATGGATGATCCAAGAATGGGCGTTGGATAAAGTAAAGTAACTTTTGTCGTAAGTGTTTGTGAATTATTTATAATTAGGTTTATATTAATAGGGGGTTTCCCTAGGGATTGTTTTTGGAAATTTGACTCTTAAAAATAAAGTAGCTATATTAGCTATTTTTTGTTGCACAAGGAATAAATATTAATATGTTTCAAAATATTTAAATTTTTATGCCTTAACCAATGCTGCTGTTAGAAAAAATACACCTTTTTTTACCAGAAATTAAGTGCTTCTGGGGAACACATTTCAATATTCTTTTGGATGACCCAGGAATTTATGATTCCCAGAAGGATGATCAAAAACCTGATTTATTACCTACAAAGAAATAAATTTTTTACATTTTAGCACCCTTGTCTATATCAAGATTTGTATTTTGAATTAACTTTTGTCGCAGGTCACCTTCACCGCATTGGGCAGTCTACTGAGTGCTGACAACGTGTGCCCTTTCTGCCAGCCATGGAATGGATGATCCAAGAATGGGCGTTGGATAAAGTAAAGTAACTTTTGTCGTAAGTGTTTGTGAATTATTTATAATTAGGTTTATATTAATAGGGGGTTTCCCTAGGGATTGTTTTTGGAAATTTGACTCTTAAAAATAAAGTAGCTATATTAGCTATTTTTTGTTGCACAAGGAATCAAGGGCGGATCCAGACCAGATTTTCGGGGGGGGCCATTTCAGAGTCGGAAGGTATTACATTCGAAATTTTCAGTGCCTCAGAAATTTTTTTTAATAGTGCTTGCTTTTAAGCAGCTTTTTAGGGGTTTATAGTAACTTAGAGGATATCCAGGGCCCGTGCCATTGTTTTAGAAAGTGGGGGGGGGGCGAAACCTTTTTGGTAGGGGCATAACAATACTTACGCGAGGTGTTTGGCTCCCAATTTTCCGAGTATAACATAAATAAAATACGAAACTTTGTTAAAGTTATAAAGGTTTCATCAGATAATGCTAGCTCGAAAGCAAAAGGGGGGTTCTGGGGGTCCTCCCCCAGAAAATTTTGTGAAATTTGGCTTCCAACAGAAGTTTTTTTACTCATTTTTGTACATTTGGTACCCATTGGATAACACCTACAGAGAGCAACTTCTTATACTCCTAAAAGGAGAGGAGAGAAACAAATTCAAGTAGAAAACAGTAAATAAGTAACCATGAGAAGTTAATAGGGGGCCTGGGAGGTAACCCCCAAGAAAAATTTTGAACATTTGCCTCTAAAAATAAAGTTTCAGCTCATTTTGAAAGCATGAACTACAGAATTTTCAAGGATGAAATTATAAATAGATGCCAAATTTTGAAAAGGACTGGGGGTCCACTCCCAGAAAATGTTTGCAAATGCGCCCTTTCAAACTATAGTATTCATCTATTTTAAAACTTCCCAAAAGAGAACAGCTTCTTTTAAGCGGAAGAATTTTCATGGGAAAAACACTCTAAAACAGATGTCACATGTCAAAATATTAAAGGGGGGTTGGGGGTTCTCCCCCAGAAAATTTTTTGAATTTTAGCATTAAGAAAGTGTTTTTTAAGCTATTTGTTAGGGTTTCTCGGGGGGGGCCATGGCCCCCAGGGCCCCCCCCCTGGATCCGCCACTGCAAGGAATAAATATTAATATGTTTCAAAATATTTAAATTTTTATGCCTTAACCAATGCTGCTGTTAGAAAAAATACACCTTTTTTTACCAGAAATTAAGTGCTTCTGGGGAACACATTTCAATATTCTTTTGGATGACCCAGGAATTTATGATTCCCAGAAGGATGATCAAAAACCTGATTTATTACCTACAAAGAAATAAATTTTTTACATTTTAGCACCCTTGTCTATATCAAGATTTGTATTTTGAATTAACTTTTGTCGCAGGTCACCTTCACCGCATTGGGCAGTCTACTGAGTGCTGACAACGTGTGCCCTTTCTGCCAGCCATGGAATGGATGATCCAAGAATGGGCGTTGGATAAAGTAAAGTAACTTTTGTCGTAAGTGTTTGTGAATTGTTTATAATTAGGTTTATATTAATAGGGGGTTTCCCTAGGGATTGTTTTTGGAAATTTGACCCCTTTTTGGTAGTTTAGGGAATACATATAGAATTTTTTATCCCTCAACCAATGGTGTAGTTTGAAATATACACCTTTTTTACCAGAAGTTTAATATGTTGGAGGAACAATTTAAATATTCCTCTGGATGGTCCAGGAATTAATGATTCCTCCCCAGAAGGATTAACTAAACAGGTCCTAGGGCGGAAATCCGTCCTTCTATAAGTTCTGTTAACAAAATTCCGTCCTTGATTTATTATAAAATGCAAAATCAGCTGACCGATTGGCAGCGGTTTGTACTAAATTTCAATACTTATTACTACTGTTTTGCTATACCTATACAAATTCAACATTTGATAATTAGGTACCTACTTTCACTAATTCAGTTTTAGGAAAAAGGTACCTTCACAAAATACATATATTCTCAATAGTAAATTATTAGTCATTCTAGACTAAATTTTCTTTTGTTTCTAATGCTAAAACTTATATGTACATGTTTTTAAGTTGATTTTGCACTTAAATTTTCACAAATTAGCACTAAATTTTTACAAAATAGGTACCTTTTAAAAAATCCTAGACAGACCCCTGATAACGCACATTTTGGCCAGGGTTGCATGATTTAAATCACTTGATTTTTTAAAAAACTCATATGATTTAAATCAAAAATGTTAAACTTAAACTACCATAATTTAAAGAAAATTATTAGTTGTATGCTTTAAAATTGGTTTGAAAAATTATTTGCATTAAAATTTTTAAACTTTTTTTTTATACTATATATACATTTAGCATTTATACAAGATTGCCTGGAAAACAGTAAACAGTGTTACTACCATATTGACCCTTTGATTATGGAAATGCAGTGATGGCAGTTGTCCTAGAATTCCTATATATTTGAGAAAAGACTAAAAAGTGTCCTATAATTTCTAAAAGTGGCATTTGTCCTATATTTTCTCTCTTCATGTCAATTTTCTTTGACAGATTCTATCAAAATCCAAAAAATTCTTCCGAAAAATTTTGCTATTTTGTTTTTACTGATGCATATTACAAATTTTTAAAAAAGCGGTCAGCTCTGCCTGCATGTTTCTTTGCCTGATGACTGGTCAAAAAGTCTGCTTTCTCTGATTAAAATGCAGATAACAACTTGGAAACTTGTGATTACTATGATTTTTCTTGGAATTGCATTTTTATTTTCGCGTTTACATATACCTTCTGAGGTTTTTATGCAGGAAATTTTAGCTTTCTACATTTTTATTACCCGACTCAGATTTACCCACACTGCTCCTGATTTTTCAGAACATTCCCCAGATTTTTATAATTTTCTCTAGTTTTATGAAATATTTCATGGATAGTGGGTTATATATAGTTGCAACTTTTAGACTTGAAATCAGAACCGAGCAACTATGAAAAGTCAAATAAAGCATATGGATTCAATACGACTCAAGATTTTGATAATTTTAGATGTGAAGAATTTTTTCAGTTTTTACTATTCACCATGATTGAATATTGTTTTAATTAATTATCTAATGTAACTAACAAAAGAAATTCTAAATAGGAATTAAAACTGTGTTCGTTAAGAATTTGTAGTGCAATTTTGTATGTCCTATATTTTTACAATGAGAATCCTATATTTTTTTATGAACTCGCTGCTGTCACTGAAAATGCTGTAAATAGCAATCAACTTGATTTGTTTTTGTGGTTCTGTAAATAGCAAGGGTTTGGTACTAAAATCCTATAATTTTATACCTGTTATTATCAACTTTGTAAAATGTTTAGAGGATTTTTATCAAAAGCTCATCTTTATATTTTTAGTTTTGTTTTTCAATCCAATTTTTTTCTTATTCTACATAAATATCAATGATTTGAATTTATTTTTTATCACTAATTACTTATTTATTAAGGAAATAAACATTATTGATTTTAGTTAAATTAATTTTACCTATTACAGTAAACTCAAAGATTGATTTCAATTTTTTCAGTAATGTATTAAATATAATCATTGTCTTGATTTATTTAGTACTGTATCAAATGTAACCATAGTTATGATTTAAAAATATATTTTTGATTTCAAAATTTGGAAAGTAGTTAGTGAAAGAAGGATAAAACTTTTAGTAACTAATAGTACAATTATTCATTCGGCCTCTCAGAACGGGCATCTCACCGATGAGATGGCAGTGAACTGCTTCCCTTGATTAGTTAATTATATTAATTAGTGAATAAAATATATCAGAATGTGATGCAAAATTGTTACATCACACAGAAGTTATAATATCAATATATTTTTGATCAGTTTCAGAACATAAAGAACTGTTAATTCATTTAAATAAAAAAAAATCCCGATTTAAATAAAAAAATTCCGATTTAAAACAAATAAATCTGATTTTTTTTAAAAAAATCAAAAAATCAGCAACCCTGCATTTTGCCCACAAATAAGCTTGTTTTACTCAGAGACAGGTTTAAGTTAAAATTTAAGGACCCATTTCATTGTTCATGTGATATTTTATAAGTTTTTCTGCAATTTTAAAAAATTGCTAGATTAAGGGAAATGATTAAAAAAGATAGTTCAAAGTTCAGTCGAGAAGTTGGAGGTAATATCAGGTACATAAAATACCTTGACTTGCTGCTAGAATTTAAAGTTATGCAGTTTTAAATTTTTCTATAAGGAAAGTAATTTTCCATTTGAAAACTTTAAAAAGAAAATATGCAAGAACCTAAATTATTGAATTTTTCCATCTTGCCTAGCAGTGAAATTAAGTAGACAATGCTCAACAATTGGGATTCTTCTTACAATTAAAAGCAAATTGTAAATTATCCCTTTTCAATCAGATAAGCAGACTTCTATCTAAAAATTTGATATAATATATCCAAGTAAAAATAAATGTAAAAAATATAAAAGTAAACATAATCTATGAAGTTTGAATTTTAGTACACAAATTGCAGAATAAATAAATTATGTTGTGGGTAAATTTTTGGCAAGACTTAAAATCTTTGATCTGATAATTGACTTGGAATTTATCAAGCCTTTTTAATCATAGATTTAATTGCATGTTACTTATCTTAATTATTATTAGTCTTTCCAATTGAATATAATTTAAATGTTATTATTTTACCCCAACTTTTGAAAATTCAACTTGGTTGAATTTATGGCAGTTTACACTTGACAATGTCCCACCTACCCTGTAAGTTCTGGATGTATGACTTAAATTCCCTGGATTTTGAAGGAACACCAGTTTTTTCTTCTAAAGTTAATTTTTTGAAATTCCTTGCCTCAAAACTTTTTTATATGATGTTCTATGGAAATGAAACCTGAGTAGGAGTTTTGGGATGATCTTTCAGAAAATAGATTGATATGTATGAAGATGGTGTGGGGAAAATGATTAGGCATTTTGACAGTGTATTGAACCATGCAAAATAACACTTAAATCGTCTTTCTAACCCAGGCTTTTCACTTACAGTCACAATGGTTTTGCAGTGGACTAAACCATAAATTAAGAGACTTGTTTTGGTCTTAGATGGCCAAATAAATCTATGTATAATTTATGTAGTAATGTAAATTTGTTAACTAATTGTTAATTTTTGTCATAAAAACCATACTTGTTGGTTCATCTGTAGCTGAAGCAAAAATATTGCTTATTAAGCTGAAGAAATTTTCAATATTTGATTCGGATTTTTTGTACTCTTTTACTATTTTAATTCTTTGTTATTTCATGTTTTGTTTACATTTCAGATCAGATGAGAAAATTCCTCATAAAGAAAGGAAAAGCACCTGCAGAAATAGAGGCTGAATTGAAGAACAGAAACACTTAATTGTCTTAAAAAATCAAGACATGTACAGAAATTGCTATACAAGAATTAAAGAATAAAACTTTTTAAATGTGTATACTTTGTTTTGTCTTTTCATTAGATCTAAGAGCTGTTGCTAGTAGAAATGTTATGCATGTGCATGGGGAATTTCCCAACTTTTTTTAGAAATTCTATTTTTTAATATTGTTGAGAATATATCTATTCCAGCAAGTGGTGGTCGTATTTGTTGCTAGGCCAGCAACATGTTCTAGCAGCGCATGCTGGATTTGGCATGCTAGAATAGCACGAAATTCCAGCAAGTGGTGGTCGTAATCGTTGCTAGGCCAGCAACATGTTCTAGCAATGCATGCTGGATTTTGTATGCTAGAATAGCAAAAAATTCCAGCAAGTGGTGGTCGTATTTGTTGCTAGGCCAGCAACACGTTCTAGCAACACATGCTGGATTTTGTATGCTAGAATAGCAACAGATTCCAGCAAGTGGTGGTCGTAATCTTTGCTAGGCCAGCAACATTTTCTAGCAACGCATGCTGGATTTTGTATGCTAGAATAGCAAAAATTTCCAGCAAGTGGTGGTCGTAATCTTTGCTAGGCCAGCAACATTTTCCAGCAACGCATGCTGGATTTTGTATGCTAGAATAGCAAAAATTTCCAGCAAGTGGTGGTCGTAATCTTTGCTAGGCCAGCAACATTTTCCAGCAACACATGCTGGATTTTTGTTTGCTGGCAAGCATAAAAGTGGGCCATAACCGATCTTGGGTTGCTGGTGGCTTATGCTGGAACCAGCAAACATTTATGCTAGTTTTTTGCTAGTTTACTAGCATGAATCTAGCATGCAATGCTTGTCCAGCAAACAAATTCCAGCATAAATTTTGACCTGGGTAATGAACTTTGTTACAGTTTTTTTATCTTGTTCGCTAAGGTTCTTTTATTTTAATAATAATAAATAAATAAAGTTTATTTCCACCATACAGACTGAGTCCATTTACATGGAAGAAAGACAAATAAACATAAATAGTAAAATATATACAAATAAACACACAAATAGCAAAATACAAAAAACACACAATACCAAAATGCAGACTATAAACTATCTACAAAATCATATTTTAATTTTTTACAAAGTGTCGAAGAAGATGTCACTGTGATCTGGTAGACTATTATTTTTGCTGTAACTGTTCAATAACCTGCCATTGGAAATACAAAAAATGATGCAAGTCAAGCAAAGTGGTTTATTATGAATAAAAATTATATACTCTCATTTTCAAATTACTTAACTTGTATGGTAAGAAATGCTACAATCAGTTAAAATCTATATATCTATTTTATTTCTTACCTAATTGCTAAGTAAAGTTGTTTATGCAGTTAATAAACGGATCCTTTAATGGTGCTGAGGTCTCGTACATTTTTACATCTAAAATAAATTCTAATAAAATCAGATTTTCTGTGAGTAAACCAATAAAAACTTACGAGACGTTGAATCAATGAATGGATTCCCGATAGAAATCACCGGTAGTATAGCATTCCTCTCCCATCCATACGATTAGTTGAAATGACTTGAGATCGAAACCCAAAATTTGCACTTCATACATAAAATAAGGACACTCACCCGAAAGGAAATTTGATGCCGAGAATAATCAATGGATTTGAGGATAGGTAAAGTCAGGTCCAGGTTTTCTTGTTGAGAGCTCCCTTCTTTTTCTCGAAGATTACCTTTTTCATTTCACTACCACCAATTTACATATTTTGGGTTCAGAGGAATACGGATTCGAGACTGCATTTCCTTCAATTCAAATAGAGAACCTAGTAATAGCTAGACTTTAAACGTATTTTATATTTTTTAAGAACTATTCTAAATAGAAATACCGTTTCTATTTTGTGTTTAGACATCTATAATAAATCTAATGGTGCTGTTATAATTGTGGTATTAAGAAGATGCCCTGCGTGAGGGAAAATAATCTATTCCTCGCAAATACTTACGTAACTAGCTAAGTAGAAATATGATATCTCTTAGACATCTTGGTCTAGCCAGCGGGTAGCTCAAGTGGAATAAGTCACACCACCATCCCCATAAATATGATAGGATGTACTTTAAACTCATTAAATGAGTATTATCGAGTAACAGAGGTATATCTTATAGTAAAAATAGTAAAATAATTACACATGAAAGCGGTTACGTAAAAAAATACTTTAGTATGGAATAAAAATAGGTAACAATCAAATCAGATTATAAAACTGTTATTATCGTTACATAAATAATCTAAAAATGTGATATAGGCAGTGTTAGTGGATAAAATACAATAATAAGCACGAAAATTTTACTAGAATCTAATTATATAGTATTATTATTAACGATATAAATTTTACAGTCTTTCTCGATACTACAATGTAAATAACAAACACAATACATCTATTTTCTAGAACTTCATTATCTTATAGAAACCTTTATCAACCTCTTTGAAAATTCCTAAATCCAAGTTAATTGTTAAAGTTTCCTCAATTTAAACTCTTCCAATAATTCTGGGCCCATCAGGCTATCTTTCTAAATGTATACTGTATTACGTGTTTCAAACTACCGAGAATTTTCCAAGGCTTCAATTTAGCTCCATTGTGTCTCGAATTCAATAACTTAGAGACGTGTTTCGGAATTTTGAGCAAGTGAGATTGAGAGGTAGATGAACAGGTGGTTTTGGACATCAGGCATCATTTATATATCTGAAACGAATGTTTCGTCTAACGAATACTTTAAGTCTGGTTGTTGCATATTTATTTATCCCCTTTATGCCCGTTTTAATAATTTATAAATCATATTTATGTATGTTGATTTTAATTTTTATTTTAATTCATTCATTTTAAGCATCCCTTTCTTAGGTTAACCTGAGAAAAAGTCGTCTATAAACTAAGCAGAAAAATATGTTTGAAAATAGTACAATAATAACATGGCTTTGTACTGATATTTTTTTGTAAAATTATAACCCAAATTTGAAACTATTACTAAGCTTTAATAATGAATTTCAATTTTAGGAATCCAAGATAGTTAGTTACAGAGTATCATATCAGAGTAGGTATTATAAAAGTTTTAAATAATATCAATATTTAACTGAAAATAAATTATTGATTTAGCTCCTCAAAAAAAATTATGATTTATATTTTCTTACATAAAATAAAACCAATAATAGCTACTTTGATAAAATTTTTCTTTTCGGTTAGATAAGGATTTAAGTAGACATAAGGATGGCATAGATACTTGTATTACTTATTACCATGGGCATATAACAAAGAATTAAAAACACAAGTGATCTAATTTTATCTTTTTCAGATATAAAATCACCATCAGGTAAGCAAAGCTTAGTCCCCCAATCATAAGAATAACCCATCTACTGATGAAACGATGCAATTTAGGGATTAGATGTTGCATGGTAGACATCCCACAATCTGTTAATGAGATTACCTCTCCTTTTCATCCCCCAAGCTACGAAAGAAAAATTTTAATTTCTTCCCCGAATCGGTTCGTCATTTTTATTTATTAATTCGGAAAAGACCCATTCGTCTCTATATTGAACGGATTCTTGGATTGGTTCTTCTCACGAAACGAGTTTTGGCTCCCTATAATTAAGCGAAATAAGAGTTTAGGTACTCTTATTAGAGCAATTCTCTTTAGGGAAAGATTGTCTTTTTTTCGCCGTCTCAAAAATAGTTTCAGCAATTTTTTTGCTCTTCTCTTATTATGAAAGGAAACTAATCAATCACATATTTAACGACTATTTCTGACTGATGAGCTTATTGGTAAAGACATAAATATTGTCTCAGAAAAGTTCGTGGTTAGATAAGGGCAAATTTCACATTTACGTAAGAGAAGGATGTGTAACGAAATTTAGAAATTATTTAGTCACATGGACCATGCTGGATATTTTTTCAACCTAATCACTTAAGGATAATAAATTGCTTTGCCATTATTTTCAATCCATCCCTTCTAGCATGTATAGAAGCAATAGCAGCAATTATCTACAGATAGAATTATGAGAAAGCGCAATTTTTATGCACCAATATTATGACTTCGTGGTTGATTTATGTAACAACATTTTTAACTATTCGTGTCGATTCATTATTTGATTTTGTCTCATTTTCCTTTTTTCACTCAGTTAGTTCCACAGAAACTCCAATAATCAAATTTCGCATAGAAAACTGCATGAATCCTGCAGGACAAATAGGGAATTTGTTTCCAAGTCTATGAGTTTAAACATGGCTAACATCCCCTAATTCACAGGAAGAATATTAAAGGCCAATTTTTCTTGTACTCTCAAATGGACTGCAAGTATATAGGAAAGATCGTGGCCAAATGTTGATGTTAAAAAACTTGTGATATATTTTTAACTTTACGTCAGATGACGTTGTCAGTCCCTTGAGGGTGGGTTTCCTAACTATCATCCTTCAAAATATAATAAAAATTTGCTATGTGGGAGTAAATTCCCGATTTATGATTTAACCCTATTGATTTGTAGTAAAATGTACATTAAATACGGGATTTTCTCTTCGGCGATTTCAGCTTGAATTCGTTTTGCAATACATCAGATGTTAAGGAAATATTATCATCATCATTAATCACACATGCCCACTCAATCATCAATGAAATGAAATATCAATTTACATTTGAAATCATACGAAATGCACACACAAATGCGCAACTAAACAATGAAGTGGTCCAAGTCCAAAATTTCAAAATTCGAGAGATCAATTTTTTTCGGGATACTTTTAAGATTACTTACTTATACGGTTGTTGTCTCATTGAAAATCTGATAACTGACCTCTTTAGAATTCTTTCTCCATAGAGTGTTTTCAGGTGACGTCACGACCAGCTAATTTCTTTTAACTGTTAACCTTTGTAGGGCTTTTAACTGTTAACCTTTGTAGGGCTTTTAACTGTTGCTAAGGAGGTTGCTAGGTAACGAGGTATATGTTGCTAAGGCGGTTTTTAAGTATAGGGTCACGTGATTGCAAATACTCCAATAGAAGAATTCCACGGCAAGTCATTTTCTGTAACTGCTAACCTCTGTAGGGCAAAAAAAACTGTAACATTTCTGTTGCTAAGGCCGTTGCTAGGTCCGAGTCATGTGATTGAAAATGCTCCATAGAAACAACACAAACACAGTTACAGAAAACTTTCAAATACCCAATACTTAAGCTGGGGGACTTAGACCGGTTTCATTCTGAGCCGTTCAATTGTAAATGACTCATTTCCCCTTCATCAGAAGTTTGAGCAATTGGATACGTTTCATCGGTTAAATCTTCCTTGAGAGTAAAATTACTCCATACCCCATCATTTCCCACAGGTGTCAAAAGAATACTTATGAGTGTCGAATCCCTAATAGTGTTCATTAATTAAAGCGTTCATTAATTCGATTGAAACTGCATTTGAATGACATTCTATTTAAATCGGTTCCAATAATGAATTCTCTGACGGAAACTTGTTTTGCGGCTGAATAAACTACGCACACTTGATTTCCTCAAGTAGAAAGTAATGCGTATAGGGTCAGGGTGTACTTTTAGGTGTATAAATGTTCTTGTTTAAATCTGTTAAGAGAAATATAGCACAACATTTGATAAGTTATGATCCTGTGATGCAACTATTTTATATGGGTTAAAAACTATTTTCGCCAGAGGCCGATAGCCGGCAGATTTCTAAATCCGCCACTGATTTCTCTCCACATACATTCGTTGCATACAACCAAAGTTTTTATCTTCAACAAAATATTAAAGTAGTAAAAAGTGTTTTAAATAAAATTAAATTAATATAATTTATTTTCTTGTACTATAAATTCACTGCAGATTTTCCAACTCATACCAAACAATGTTTCATATTTTCTTAGAAATCTATTTTTTTGTGTCATAATGATGTTCAAAGCATTAATAAAAAGTATAAAAGTTAAAAAAATATTGAAAACATAGTAAAAATTTTACTTTGCTACAGTGACGAATAGAATAATTCTTCAAAAGAAGTTTCTTAAACCTGACTCATTTACTATAAACAGAACTTATACCATCATCATTACCCCAAAGGATAACATTAAAATTAAAACAATTTGCTAGATTTTTAAATTATTTTACTGTGCTGACATTTTTTGCTTTTAAAATCATTAAAAAATGTTTAAAAAACAAAAGATATTTTCTGTCCCTTTTTTCTTAAGTAGGTCATCTGTGGAAAAAACCTATTACAATGTATATTGTTTAATTTGAATCGAATAAAGATAAGTCTGAAAATAATTTTAAAAATACTCATCGAGAATTGAATGCAAATGTACTCGGAATGAATGATTACATATTGTTTAAAAAATGTTTTTAAGCTCAAATAATAATTTCGTTCTTAGACTTTTTTTCAATAAGCTTGTTTTATCTTCGGAAAGTTTTTAGCTAAGATTTAAAAAATAAAATTAATGTGTTTTTAGAACCATAAAAGTCTTTCAATTATTTTTTAAGTTACAAGGCCGCTACATTACAGCATATAGATACGTTCATCCAAAAAGAACATCATTACTGCATTATTTTTATTTATTCATTTATTTGAGAACAACAATAACACAATAACAATACACATAGTCGCCTGGGACCTCTTGGTCCATTTAGGTGACCAAATAATAGTTAAGAGAATACAAAAACACAAGAGTGGCAAACAGGGTGTCATTAAATTGAATACATATCATCTGTCATACAGTATGTACAAAAAACACAAAACCATAAGTAACGGAAGGAAAACTTTTAAAAAAACCTACATTAAAATTTATAAATACAAATTCAAGTTAAAATTAATTATGTTGGTATACAAATCAGTTACACAAAAAACAAAAAAGGATTTCCATTTCCTGTAATATTTTTTCTAAAACTTATCGAAAAATATCATTGAGAAATATTTTTAAAACAATCTTATCAAAACTGTTTTAAATCTATAAAAGTATTCTTGAAATATGAGTATTCAATAAGTAAAAGTTCTTAACACCTGCATTGACACTTAAACTATTTTAGTTTACATAATATAATTTATATCTAATAAATATTGAACTATATTTTGTTTGTATATCGCGGATTTCACTGCTAACCATTGATATCTCATTAAACCTGTAGAACAGGTTTTTCCTTCCTAACAGTTACTATGCTGCAAAAACAACTTAACTTTGGTATTCTTTGCATGCTGGATGAATCTGTGATACCTTTTTAACTTTATTTAGTCAGGGTAATAAAAAAATGTAAATTGTTTTTATGAAATTAAAGTTGGGGGTGTAATTAAAATTATATTTTTTAAAATTTATTTCTTCCTTCCTAGCAGTGCTTATGCTGAAAAACTTCATTTCAATTGAACTAATTCTAATTAAAAGATTGAAACTAGTTACTTTTTGCTTTGATAGAAAATATCCTTTTTTTAACTCAACTTTTTGTCCCATCTCCTTTAAATTTCTAATTATTTTAAAGCTTGTTACTTGTGTAATCTGTAAGCGGTCTCAATGAATTATCGGAATGGGACGATTCGGCGCCGGCCGTTTTGGCGCGAAACCTATAACAGTGCGGGGATTTCGGAAAGGAGAAAATCTATTTAAAAAATATTTTTTTAAACATGAACAAAATAGTAATTTAAATTAAACCATAAGATTTCAAAACTTGTTTTTAAAAATGAGGGTAAAGGTAAAAATTCACAGAAAAAAGGTAGGAATTGAGTGTAGTTATAAATAATTCAAATACTTATTTTTATTATGTGTATAAAATTTTATGTCAGTTTTTATAATAGTTTCTACAAAATCCTACAAACTCATAAAATTTTTAGAGTTGAAAAAAGTAAAAGTTATACATAAAAATTGAATATAAAATTGTTGTTTTTTTTCCTATAATTGTGTTTAAAAGTGTTCATTTAATTATTAAGTTAGTAAATGCAAACTTGCATATAGAATTTAAAGCCAACTTTGTTTATAAATTTTGTAGAAACGTGCATAATGACAAAAGTTTCAACTTTGAATAAAACATGATTCCAAAAAATGATCTGAAAACTTTTTCCAATATTGAGAAAAATGGGAGAAATTTTAGTCAAAATTTGTTTAGTAGCTCATAAAAATTTCAAAATGAAAATATCTGGTGCCGAAACGGCCCGCGCCAAAACGGCAGCGCAGCGCCGAATAGTAGTAGACCGATGAATTATGTTCACTTTACCTACTATATAGGAGCAACTTAAAGTTCCTTGACTAAAGATAGGAATTAACCGAAAATTTTAAAGTGTAAATGACTAAAAGGGACTTTCCTCATAACTCTGTCTAATCATTTATTAAAAGAAAATAAAACAGTTTTTCAAAATGCATCGTTCCAAAAGATAAAACTGGCAACTTTATTTAAATTTTAACACCTTCATCAGTGACTACCTTGTTTAAAAAATACTTAAATCATCATAAAGGTTCATTAAGAATGCATTAATTGATAGATATCTTAAACCAAAGAAAGTTAATTTAACGGTCTCCTAAGTATTCCAGATTTTAATGCGCAAGTCACTACAACTTCATTCGAAAAAGTGACACCCTCATCACTCTCCCTGCTCAAAATATCCCCCCTAATCCCTCCCAGCCGAAAACAGTCTAAAAACTACATCCGACAACACTTTCCAGACATTCGAGTTGAGTTGCTGTTCTACTTCTTCTTGGTAAAAGGATTCCTCCGTCCCGAGCTCAGAGATCAACACCATCAGACTTTCGAAAAAATTTCGCCAAGTCTGATACTACCCGTAAAAAAAATCCCACAGACAGGGAACCGCTTGAGAAAGATGCATGGAGACTTACGTGAATTAAGATGGAACGGAATTGGATACAGCTTTTAAGGCGTTTTGAAGAAGCTGCATTTGAAAACAGGATAGCTTACTTTCGGAGAAAATGCTGTAACGTATTGAGTTAGGATCTTTAGTGGTAGTTTTTAGATGTTTCTTGGAAATTGAGTCATTTTTCGGAATTTAGATTTCTAACAAGACTTACAACTTGAGCTGAAAACTGAAAACCGGGTGATTAATGTTATTTCAAATTCAAAACACGTCACAATAAAAGGTTTTCTAGGTTAGATAAGAGAATGAAACTTTATAGAGGTGAAAGTTTTATTATCTTCACGGATTTACAACCTTTTTTTAGCGTAAAACTTTTATACTTAGAAATATATCCCTATAATGAAACTTATGCTATTTGTAAAACTATTATATTCAATTTAGAAAAAAGAGTAGTACCAGCCGGTGGTTCATGAGATCTTTGGAAGTGGTTCACGAAAGACCCCGTCCTTGCCAATAAAAATAATATCAAGAGCAATTTCGTTTATCTAATGAGTGAATATAGTATATTCTAAAATTAAACAGACACTAATTCTCAAGAAGAAAAAAAACGGTGATGTAAACTTTGACAAGTTAAATAAATTGGTCTAATGTAAAAATGTCAAAGATGCGTCATCACAATCATAACATTATTTTGGTTTTAAACATTTCATAATGAGGTTCTAATAACATACAAAGCCAAAGGTTTCTCTGATGGTTAATTCAATATTTTCAGTAACAACATGCTACAACACGGAACACTTCTGATATAAAACCCCTCACAATTCAACAAAGCTACCATTCTAGGTGAACAGAACGTTATATGAAATCCAGTCGAAGAAACAATCTTTCAAACAAAAGAAAAAAAAATTGCGTGCGCAAACACATCGAGCGCTTCGAACGCAGAAACAAATTATTTCCGTCTCACCTTAACTCCTCGAAAGAAAAGAACTCAGCGAGGATTATAATAACCCTGTCGTTAACAATAACGACTGCTCCTCGTTGAGAAGAGGTTTAAAATTGAAATTCGTTATTATTCTTTCGTCGTAGAGTTAATTAATGGAGAGCGAATCAATCAAAGCAGAGGTGCAACAGGAGGAGGCTCTTGTTTTAAAGAGAAAGGGGTCATATAGAAATAAAGGCGATACATATTAAGTGTTATTTATTTCCACTTCAGAGTTTATGAGCTGAGAACGTACAACGTGTGAATATTTTTTGTAATTTTGAATCTCCTCTCTCCTTGCTAACAAAAATAGTGAAAATTGCAAAGCTGCTCATATAATTACAAAAATAAACTTATTTAACCCCTCCACGGGTCTTTTTTTTTGTACAAAGTATTTAAAAAAACCCTACAAGGTGTTTATTCACCCGTCCATGCTCTCTGTCAGTTGTTTTTCTTGTGAAATCTTTCTTGTGAAGTTTTATGCTTGACAGCATAAAATCATTGTTATTTTTTCAATGTCTTTTGTAAGTATCCATTAACCCCCCTCCCTCATATTGCTAATAGCAATTAAGCAAGTGACATACTCTCTTCTCCTTAGGGGCTCCCTTGTTATCATATATTTATGTAGGTTTTAGTTTTATATATAAATGACTCTGCATTCGTAAAGAAAATCAGTTCATTAAGTTGTGTTCATTGTAAATGGAAAAAAAATGCCCAGGTGTCAAAAAATAAACATTTTATGAATTAAACAATGATCTTCAAATTTTCGATTCCTTAAAATAAAGGTTGAGAGGATATTTAGGCAAATATTTATAAGATGTTTATTCTCTTTAATAATTTAACGAAAGCATAATTAATAGGTGGTGTATTTTTAAAGTACACAATTTCGGGATTGTTCAAAAAGACAAATTACCTACCCCCCCCCCCTGTTAACGTAGAAAAGTACTACGCTAAACTAAAAGGACTAGAAAACAATTCAAATCCAAACTTAACTCAATTATTAAGTTTTTTGAATCATCCCATTTTTATTTTAACCATGTATCATTTGTTCTACATAAAATTAAAACTGTAAAACATATACTCCTATGATAAAGAAGAAAGAAAATATGCTTTTAAACTATTCAAAGTCGTCTAAATTTTTATCTAAACCTTCTGACATAAGAATAACGCAATAAATTCAAAAACAATTTCAGTCCCTCTGCGAAAGCCAAACCAAGGTACACATTTCAATCGCAGCTATTTCAAAAAAAGAGATTTATCCTCGCGAATTTTATTCGAATACATCAAACAGGTTTTTTTTATTTGGAGATTTGCCGCCTACATTTTCTCCTTTATTTAGATTCGCAGCTCTTTTCGACATCAATAATACGCAATTGAAGTTTCAAGAAGAACGAGATTCAGTTTTATAAAACTTGGGAATCAAATTTATTTTAGTTGGCGTTCACAATCGAATCAGCGAATGAATATTTTATTGTTAAGAGAATGAGCAGTTTCATCTTTCGAAGATGGATAAATTTATTTTAAAATTCTTCTAAATGGAATGTGTTTGAATAGATAAAGGATAACATTGAAAGTCTTCGTATGTGATCCTTGTCATCTTTATCTAAACCTATTACCTTAAAACTTTGCATATGCTTTACTTCGGTAGATTTTTTTCATATAAGATAATATCGTATATTTTTTTACAATTAACTTAATAAATATAAAAGTAAATGCAGGTAACTTTTTAGTTAATATAAAACCGTAAAATATAAATAACTAATTACTAAATACCAATGCGGATATTAATTGAGAAGAAACTTTATGCTTCACAATATATTTCATGAATTATTCATGATTGAAAAAAACTTCTTAATTGACGTCTCAAAACCCAAAATTGTATTGGGTAAAAAAATAATTTTAGCATACCTATAATTAATTCCGTATTTCCTTTTGATGCTTCTAACTCCATAATTAAATTATGTTTTGAAGAAAATATTTCAAACGCTTAATTTTAAATGTATGTACCTACTTCTTTAGTAATACAATTATTCTAGCTTTAAACTTTGATGTTAAAATTCTATAATAATATCTATTCTTTCTACTGATTGCTCCTTTATTGTATCAAACAATCTTGGATACTAGTTAACATAACCGTAGTCACCTTTTTTATATGTGCCTTCTCATGAAAGAAAGTTGAAAAATAAACCGATCTACTGTCTGTGAATTCTACTATATTTTTTAAGTTCAAAACTTAGTTTTAAAAGAAAAAATGCGTGGGCGAGAAATAATCATATTTAAATATATAAAACTACAAAACCCCTAAATAAGACCTGATAATTTACTCCCTAAAATAAGACCTGATAAAAACGCCCTAGCGTAGGTTTTTAGGATATCTCCTTCAAATAGAGGATTTTGTAAATGTTTAATACATTCTTGTAGTTCTTGTGTAATTGATTAATTGTTATAAGCAATATAGTACTGACCAGCTTTTCCATAAAAATAAGTTCTAGGGTGCCTTGCAGCATATTTTAATATAAAAATGTCTTATAAACGTCATAATTAATATAAAATTGTATTTCAAGAGAAATAAAGATATTCAAATTTAACATTGAAAATTATCTGAATTCTTTTAATCTTAACTATCTGGAATGTCTGTAACTATTTACTTCGAAATGAGAAACAATGTAATTTATTAAAACGGCTGTAATAGTATCACTTTTGAAGGTTTTGAAAGTTCTTTTTACAGATCGTAACTCCGTACCGTTTTATTATTTTATTACTATCTAAAATAGATATAATGTCTAGCTTAATTTAGAAATAAATTTCACAAGATTTTTCAAAGATACTTTTAAACTTGATTTTTACTTAGAAACTAATTGACTGTAACTTAACGGCTATAAAATTCATTCAAGAGCTTCTCCACGTGCTTTTTTGTTTATTAATAAAAAACGAATAACTTACGTTTAATTTTAAGTTATTTTTACTCGTAATAACTCGCAAAAACGCGTTCATTCTATCTTAATTGAAAAAAAAGAACTTAAAGCCGACATCAACTTTCCGCAAATCAACTTTGTGATCCTCCATTAACTTCATATCAGAGTTTCTCACAAATATCTCATCTTCAGAAAGGAAACTGTCAACCAACGACAAAAAAAAAACACCTCTCTCTCTTCTAGATCCATCCTTGCAAACTCTTTTCTCCATCCTGTCAACGGCAATAAGCCACCCCCCTGAAAACACGCCCCCTCAAGAAAGAAACGGGTCCCTATCTCGGCCGTCCCAGGAACAAAGCAAAATTTGGCTCCGGACGAAAAACGATTTTTATTCGGAAAGTGTCAGGACAGCTTTTCAAAAAATATCGTCCGCCGATTGGCTATCACCGTTTTCTCTGCAAACACTCTTCTTACTTTTTCGGACGTTTTTCTATCAGCGACGTGTCAGGGAGGTGTCAATCAGAAGCTTCTATCGTTCCCTTTACGAAATTTTTTTAAGGTCAGGAGGATAGATTTTTACCTGAGTTTGGCCAGAAATGCGATTTGATATGCATTTCTTATGAAAAGTGGAGATTTTGTGTGAGGTGTTTTTTCGTAGTTGAGAGTGAATTTAAAAGAGCCCATTGTTTTTATAATATGCGCTATTTTGATTTTAATGCAGAATGGTAGATAAATTTTTATTTATAAAAAAATTAAAATGCGCGAAAAAATTAATACCCGATTAACAGATTTCTATTTCGATTTTCTTATTTAAAAAATAAGAGAGAAAGAAATAGAACATTTTATCCATCTTAAGAGTAAAATTTTTTGAGATTATCATGAACTTCCTCCTTTGTCAAAATGAAAGAATTGAATTTCCTAATGGCTATGAAACTGACAACATATTTAAAAAAAGTATTAAAATTAACATGGAGCAGAACGGGCTACTTGATGAAAACATGGTTTAAAAGTACGAAAGGGTTAATTGTGAGAGCTAGAACTAATTTATGAAGCGATATTTGAGCTGCCCAGGATGAAAGTGGTGTAAGTCCAAAAATGACAAAAGTTGAGTTAAGAGTGGATTTGGATAGAGTTTTAGGTCCTTTATTTAGTGTAGTTGTTTGCTAAGGAAAAAATTGAATTGTTGGCCCGTGAGAGCGACTCAAAAAATGACTACTTACCGAAACAGCCGTTATCGTCAGGATGAAAGTGGCATAAGTCCACTGCTCCGCTTCGTGCAGTGAATTTGTTTTGATAAGAGAATCCCAAGGACATTCGCGCGCGGGTGCAAAGGCGAGGGCTGTTGGGTTATGAAAAAGCGTCTTACTGGAGAAAAATTATTTTTTGTTAACTTTCATTACAAATTTATGGATGACCCCTTTTTGTAAGTAAATATCCGAAAATAAAATCCGCGCGGGAAGATTAAGCGGGAAAGCTTTAATACTTTAATCGTCATGGCTAATACAGACGCCCCTTTGCAGTCAATATCTTGTATGTATTTTAACAACCATCATTCTATATAAATTACAGTATTCTTGTAACTTTAGGTATTGAGGAACTTAGGATTGATAAATGTATTAATTTATTGATAATTATTAATTGATAACCCATTATAATTCAAACAGTGTATTAATTTATATCAAATGCCATAAATAAAAATTTAACATTTTTTATAATTTAGTTTTTTAAATTAGAAATTACTGGCTTTAAAAAGAGTTTATTGGCATAAAAAACAAATGTAATTTCATTTAAAAATCCATTTCCTAACTCAAAATCAATCAATTTGATATATTGCTCTCAACTATCTATCATAGAAAATTATACAAACTTATAAACGGCCGCCATCTTGGACGCCAGTTAAAAATCCCCCAAATACCAAGTTTTAATGAAATTGATAACCCATTATAATTAAATCAGTGTCGTACTTTACATCAAATGTCATAAATAAATCTTAGTAAAATGTTTTAAGTTTATTTTTTAAAATTAAAAATTTTTATAATTAAAAATTTATGGTTAAATTTTTTTTATTGTTTTAAAATATAATTTAATTTTATCGAAATGTCCATTTTCTAACTCTAAATCAATCAATTTGATTTATTGCTCAACTATCTATCATAAAAACTGAAAAAAATTATAAACGGCGGCCATCTTCGACGCCATCTTGAAAATCACCCAAATAACAAGTTAAAATTAATTTAATAACCTAGTATAATTCAAACATTGGCGTACTTTATATCAAAAGTCAAAAGTAAAATATTTTAAATTAATTTTTTAATTAAATTTTTTTAAAATTAATGGTTAAAAAAAGCGTTTATTACTGTAAAAAATAATTTCATTTCAATTAAATTTCCATTTCCTTACTCAAAATCAATCAATTTAATATATTGCTCAACTTTCTATCATAAAAACTGCAAAACTTTATAATCGGCGGCCATCTTGGACGCCATCTTAAAAATCACATCGGTAACAAGTTTTTTAAAAAAATGAAAACCTATTTTAATTTAAACCTTAGCTTTAGTTAAAGCAAATAGAAAAAATAAACAGGCATATCAAACGAAGAACGTTTCACGGTCGCCATTTTGAATATGACCCCCCAAAATGGTTCATAAAAAAATTTTCCAACAAAATATTCGTAATCTAAGCATCAAAATCTGTGGAACAGAACCTTAAAATCTAACCTTGTACTAACCAGTCGCTCGGAAAGCTATATTTACTACATCCCAATACCCATCTTCCTTCCCGAAACCCATCAATCTGTTAGGATGAAAGTGGTGTAAGTCCATTAAAGCTAATTTAAAGCACTTTCAGTTAAAATTTGATAAAAGTTGATCCGCAGCAAAAATTGTGTCCCTGCCTAAAGACAAATCCACCCCACAAAGTAAAAATATAAGCAATCCTGAATTTTTAGCACATGTTTTTAGAAAACCTTCAATTACACAAAACGAAGTTCAGTGGACTTACACCACTTTCATCCTAACCAGCTCATTTGTGAAGAACTCTGATCATAGGAAGTTTATGAGGAATTACAACCAAGTTAATATGAGAAAATTTGATATTATATGCATTAATTTCTTTGTTTCATTTAAGAAAAAAAAATGCTATTTTGCAAACATTTCTGTTAAGAAACTCGTACAAATTACTTTTAAAGGAATATATTTATAAATATTTTTGTCCTCTCTTCACCCAAAAAATCCTATTGCAGAAAAACCCTAAAACATTGATATATTTTTTCATTAAAAAATCATATCCCATCTCTTAATTTTTCCTCTGGTTTGCATCAGTATTGAAATGTAGGTTTAGTTCTATGTCAACAGTTAGCAGGATTTTCCTAACACTGAAACACTTTCCTGTTCTGAGCTTTCATTTAACCCCATGTTCCCCTTAATCTAGATTATTTTGATGCAAAAGAAGTGTACCCTAATGCAGGGCCGTATCCAAGGGGGGGGGGGTTTAGGGGTTCAAATCCCCCCCCCCCGAAATTTTGACATCAATTTTTTTACTGCTATTTTTCGTGAAATAATGTCTCACATGGAGCGATATCCTCTTCAGGGAATAACCCAAAGGGTCTCGAAATGAGTCAAAACCCTACTTTTAAGGGTAAAATTTCCAAAATTTTTCTGGGGGAGGACCCCCAAACCCCCTCGAAATTTTGAAATCTATTAGTATACGGGTTTTTCCTTCGAGCTTGTGTGATTTACAAGGAGTGGTCCTCTTTAATGTAACCTAAAGTGTCTCAAAATGAGTTAAAATGCCACTTTTAGGGGAAAAATTCTAAAAATTTTCTGGAGTAGGAACCTATAAAAACCCCCTTAACATTTTGTCATATTTATTACAATATACCTTCTTTTTACCTTGAAAATTCGGCCGCTTACAATGAGTGGTGCTCTATGGGTGTAATCTAAAGGGTCTCAGAAATGAGCTAAAACACTCTTTTGAGGGGCAAATTTCCAAAAATTTTCTGGGGGAGGACCCCCAGACCCCCCTTTTACTTCAAATTCATATTGTTTATACAATTTTGAAAATTAAAGTGCATCAAAATTTCAATCCAGTGTTGGCATCTAAAACTTAACATAGAAAAGTACCCGTAAGGAGGTACCTCAGAAAATATTTGAGTCAAACCCCCCCCCCCCCGAAACAAAAGTCTGGTTACGGCCCTGCCCTAATGTGTGAGAATTTGTTTTCCTGAAATCCTCAAGAAAAAAAAATCTGCAAAAAAAATTTATATTAACGGTTGAATTGAAGCGATTTGAATTAAAAATTTATGTGCTTCTAGCTTCTATCCAAATGAATAAAAATTTCATTTAAGGATGTAAAGTTTGGAATTAATAATTAAAAAGCTTCTAAAAAATTAATGTTTCTCCCGAATCCCAACAAAAATCTCCACTAGATTGTTGAAATTGTTTTTTTTATCTCCCTTCCCACTGACTATCAACTCTATCCGGAAATACACGCCTCCCTTAATGGGATTTTGTCAGGTCTTCGTATTAGCTAATTAGCACGGGTTGTTATCCCGGTGTTGGGGGATTTTTTTCACAACCCTTTTGACGTTTGAAGGGTTGGGAGGAAAAAAAATACGCTAACACGTCTATTTTTATTTTATGTATAGGTAGGATAGGGGGTTAAAGAGGAAAATAAAGATGTCATTAGCTAAACTGCTGCTATTGAATCACCTAGTTAGTAAATAAATTAATTTGGGTTAGATCAGGTAGATGGTCTAAAAACATATACCAAATCTTTCCTTAAGTAAATTTCTCATTTCAATACGGAGTGGGGAAAGTAAGACGTTAAAAAGTAGCATTTTATTGGAAAAAGGTAAGAGACTCTTAAGCTTGACAGATGGTTTTTTAAAAGCACCAGTTACCTTCCGGTTATCCGTTAATTTTAAGCAAAAGTTCTACACAGCTTGGAGAAAATTCTTTAGATGTTAACGGGTATAACGTAGATGAGGAAAATGGAGAAAAAATTTATCTGCCTTTCTTTTTTAGATTTTGTCAAACATTAAAAAGGTAGGAAAAACTCGGAACAATATTTTGAAATCTTAGTTTTCTGCATTTTTTTAATCTTTGCATAAGAAATATCTAAGTCTAATCTAGTCTAATCTTTTAAGATATATCGAGAAATATCTAATTAAGCTATTGTAAAGTTACAGTTTTTATTTAAACTAATTTTATATCATCCGATCAAAGAATAAAGCAAACTGGGTTTATTTATCAGGTTCCGTGAATTTAAAAACACCTTTTATGGGAATAAAATATTCTGTTAAACTTTAATTAAATAGTTTTTTTTTAATCTAGCGACTTCTTCTCTTGAGAGATTTTTAATGAAAATTGTGTGTATTTTAAAGATAGCGCAATATTTTTTCCATAATAGAGATAACAAAATGTAGTTCAATATATGATTTTTCTTTACTTTTTACTTCTAATTTCCCCCACACAATTCCGTAAATGATAGAATTAAAAAATAAAACCAAGCAAAGTTGAAATTAAATTTTTCAATTTAATCTTTAAAGGTTGTCAGGCTAGTCCCAGGTGATAACAAAGAATGGCTTCGAAAAGATAGGAATATTTTTGTATCATCCAGCAGTATTAGATGTAAGGAACAGAGAGCAGATATTATAGATGGTGGTGATACATTCTGACAACGAATTCTTTTAAATGGGACCTTAATGTATTTACTTTGTATGTTTGGTACATTTGGTATGTTTGTCCTAAAACGATAACTAGTAATGTGATGAGATATTTATGTATTGCAACAGTCAACATCATTATTCAGTTTTGGTTTCAATATTACCCTTTCAATGTCTTCTGATTATTTTCGTGTGCTTTTATTATCCTTAAAATCTTTCCAAGTAAGTACAAATGATTACACAACTTATAATTATTTTTAACAACTCCCCAAACGTGGCTTATTTTTTATATGTAAATATGCATTTATTTTTATATGTAAATATTCGAGAAAAGAAATGGAAAGAGACAATTAAAAAATGAACCTTTTAGACTAACAATGTATTAATACTTTTTACACAGTTAAGAAATCTATAACTATATAATGGTACAAAAAAACGTTGCTTACTTCTGAGTAACTTGTTCGATAATTAATTCATAGAATATATGTATATCTCTAATGCATAATGCAATGGTTAGATACAAGCTAAATATCATTTAACGCATCAAAACATTTCCATTCACTCAATCCCGCATCCAAACATATCAGCCCGCATGTTCTAAGAACTAATTTAATATGGCAAACACAGTTGCAGCTAATTCGGACATTATCGATAATGACAGAATATATTTGAGAAGCCTTTCCAAAGATCAACTCGGTTATCCACATCAAAGGTTGCAAAGCAAGCTTATGGCTACTAATATTTGATGCAAGTACTTTCGATGTCCCCGATTACAAAATTTTGATGTATCCTTTCTGTTCCACTTAAATTACTGGAATTAAAACTTATACTAGTAGGTGGTGTACTTTTTCTCGGTATATACAAATTTACAGCTTATTTATGAGTAAATTGACTGTGCATAAAATTTTCTAAAAAACCTCAGTCAATATTAATTAAAATTTGCTGATTGCAGATGTGGGATTGAAAGCAGTGGCCTTAGATACAATTAAAAATTGTACCTAGAGCCATTTCCAGATTTTTTTAAAAACCTCCTACATCGATTAAGTATTTTTAATAATAAAACAGGTAAGTAATTAGTATTCTGATGTGTGCATAATCAGTTTCACAGCATAAAAACGTTTTTGGCTTAGCTATTGGGGATTGAAATAAGGCGGTCCTAGGTGCACGAATCTCCCCTACTAATGAAATTTGGGATAGATGGAGAATTGTGTCAAAACCATAAGTAAAAGGGATGGTGTAAATTTCAATGCAAAAATGGATTCTTTTGCAAAGCTCGGTTAACAAGGAGAGGACATTTTTGTTTACTTAAAACGAAGACATTTTTTTTAAAAACATAATAATTGGAGGATATGTTATGCTTGGGCTGATTTGAATCTGTTTTCTATAAAAAAAATAGATCATTTGAGTTTGGAATGGGAATTCGCAACGTAATAGCGTTTACACTTTCTTCATAAAAAAAAAAACAGTAAATAATGAGTTTTATTTAAATAGAGATAATGTTTTTCTTATTTAAAGGTCATTGGATTATTACGTAAGAACTTTGGGGAGAGTTTAATTTTTGCTTATATTTTTCTGAATGGGGGAGGCGGGATATGAGTAATGCTTGCGTAAGAGATTAAAATACTTTATTTTAAAAAATCTCTCGAAACATGTAAAAAAAAAATTAAAAATTAAATAAATTACGAATAAAAGATACATTTTTTTCTTTCATTTAAAGCCGAGTTAGTTTCTTATTAAATGATGCTAAGTTTTTAAATCGGATTATTACTGTTAATCATTTTGTACAAAAAACGAAGAGGATAGAGTTGAGTAGTTACTTAAGTAATTTTAAGAGGGGGTTTGCAGCGATTTGTTTGTTTTTGCTGACAAGGGCTCCAAATATACTTACCAAATATGCTAAAATAATCCCAAACATGCTTACGTAATATTTGAAGGTCCCCTTACTCACTATTATCTGTATGTTTTGTTCTCTTAATTGTACAAACTAATCTTAGCTCATTTCCCCTAGCTCCAGTAAACCTGGAAAGCGAAGCTCCCTACCTTAGATATAATTTTAAAAGATTGGGATTTCTTTCCCTATATAACTGTAAAACTTATAACCTGAAATAGAATTTGACACATTTTTGGTACTTTGCAACCCTCCGAAAAAACATAAAAATAAATATCATGTGATTTCACTCCACCTGTAAACATCACAATTTAGTCTCAGTTCAAATGTTTATTGAAATTATGTACAACGAATAACACTTTAAACTGGAAAGAAAATAACTTGTTTAAAATAATCGCTTAAAAATATACTGTGGAAAAATCAGAAATTAAATAATATATATATATATATAGTAGTCTGGGGTAGTGAGATATTCTGTACCGAAAAGTACAGTTTTCAAAACTAAAGGTGACAAATTTATGAAGACTGGTTTTTAGTTCAGCTAGACTCTTGTCACTTATATTTTAATATTTGACTTCCCAGATGCATATACAGATCTTGGATATAAAATGAAAAAAAATTACGTAATTGGAGATCAAATATACTTTCTAAGACACATAGATAATGGAGACATGAAATAAAATAAATTTACTTGAACTGTTCAAAACAAAAAACAAAAATCCTGCTGATACCTAATCATTGATTGACCTACCTATATTGAAGCAAGAGAACGAAGGATATAAATAGAGATGGACCTTTGTTTCCAACATCCATTGCCATTTAGATTTACTTCAAGGAATGATTTATGTAATTCTAGGTTGAGTATGATTAGGGGTCCACAGGCATGCTTTTGTAACCTGTAATTTTCAACAACGTCAAAAACGGATATTAAAATAAGGTTAGCATGATTTAGTTTAATTTATAAAAGCTTTAACACGATGGATATCATATTCTAGAACAGGAATGGAAAACGTGGTAATTTTCAATTTGTGCGCTTTTTTTAGGCTGCCCCAAAGAACTTTTTACCCAAGACAGGGCAAAATGTTTCAGCAAATCGGGCGCTTTTTTCAAGTATGTTCGATTTTTTCTTCCATTGAGATCTTTTTGAGATGATGAGAAAACTCTAAACTTGGAAAAGATTTTCCACCCCTGTTCTAGAGTCAAGCCAGCTTAAGTGCATGTTCTTTTTAAATGGCTTTAGTTTTGATGAATATTTTCAAATGAATGAATTTAAAGTTTTTCAATCAATGAACGTGGGTCTTTAGCACCCTTTCAATATCACATGATTATTTTTATTGTCACTTGTAGCCCACCAAAGGTTCTTACATCTTCATATCAAGGGACAACTCTTCTTCAGTGGCTAGTCAAGTTTTTCCTGGTCTCGAACCATAACATTGCACATCTTCTACAAACGGTATAATAAAATCGATACCCCATACCTTAATGATTCTATTGATAACGGTAGAACTTAAATTCACAAAGTACACGGCCTACAACAATCTAAGAGTTGAAAATGTTACATGTGTGGACCTTTTTATGTTAATATTGTTATATTATCTTGGTGTGATTTGGTTGAGACAAGTACTGCAGAAAATAAACCAAAACAATCCCGAAGATCAGGTCTGTACCTGTACACTGTACCCCCGCAAGCCCTATTTTTGTGGGCCTATAAGTCTTGAATGGTTTTAAAAATTAAATTGGGCCCGCCTCATCGTCTTTAAAGTTTTCTCAGGCCTGACATAGATACGGTTGGCTTTCTTTCAACAGGGCGAGACACCGTTCGCTTTGGCCTTCCTGGAGAAAACATGCACGTCCGTTCTAGAATGCATTGGGATGTCGGTGGCAGCGGGCGGCACCAACCCGCACTTAGTCCTCCAGCCCATCGCCATGGCCGCCTTGATCTCGGGCATGCGCACCACGTAGATGACGGGGTCCACCAGGCTCTTCAGCACGATCATCGAGTTGATGAAGATGGTGACCGGGACGCGGACCTTCAAAGGGATCTCGATGAAGGGCAGAGGGCAGTCCAGGCAGGTCAGGACGAAGAACACGACGGCCGGCATCCACCCCAGGACGTAAGTCCCCAGGATGAGCAGCGTGGTGAAGATGGCCTTCACGTTCTTGTGCAGGGGGGATGGACTGCGACGCACCAGGACGAACATGTGGCAGTACATGACGGTCATGAGGACGAGAGGGACGAAGAAGAGGACGGAGAAGGTCGCCCGGAAGGGGACCCGAAGGAGGAAATCATGGGTGGAGCACCCCGGGGACCGGAAGCCGTCTTCAGGGACTAAGGAAAAGTAGGAGAGGAAGAAGGCGACCGGGAGCACCCACATAATCCCGATTGTCGCTACCGCGACTTTTCTGGTGACGGTGGCGGCGTAGTGCAGCGGCCGTAGGATTCCGATGTAGTGATTGGCTGCTAAAGCGAGGAGGTGGAGCACTATGACCACCACGGCACCCAATCGGAAGGCCTCCAGCAACAAAGCGCAACAGGCGGTGAAGCGGCGCATGCCATAGACCTGTAGAGATAAGTTTTTAAAAGGAAGGAAAATGTTTTTATATTAAAAAAAATACATTAGCAACCACACTGCTAAACATAATCGTCAATAAACAGAAAAGATATGGCAGCAAAAGTTGGCAGATCTTTCCTTTACATGGGATTTCTCTGTTGACTTAACTTTTTCTGTATGCTACGATCTCTTCGCAACTTTAGGGAACTTATCTATCGGAAATATTCTATTTATTTCTATTTATTTAACCATAAATTGTCTCTCTACAAATTGTGTTGTATCATGTTTTCTCGACTTCTTAAATTTTAAAGGGTTATGTCCCTTAAAATGTTTTTGCAGAAAAAGTTCCCTAAAGATGCAAAAAGATTGTAAGCTTACAGAGAAAGTTAAGTCAGTAAAGAAATCTCGTGTAAAGAAAAGTTCTGGAAAATTTTGCTGCCTGAGCTTTTCTGTTTCTTGACGATTATTTTTTGCAGTGCAATAGGTATTTGGACACTCAAGCATATCAATCACTATTTCTGTAGTCCTGTTACAGATATCTTTATTTCTCTCCTAAGGGAACTCTTAGTCTTAACACTTGCTGGATTAAATGCAGAGACCTACTGTACAATTTTGAACAACTCTGCTCTTCCTACACTTTCAGGTTGATAATGCAACTTACTTTCCAAGTTGCGAAGGTCATTATGACTTGGCATAATGAAATGGGATTCATTGACTTGACACAGAGTCCGGACCTTAATTCTAATATTGATTATGTTTTAGACGAATTATAGAATTAGAACGTCTAACAAAGAAATATCTCAAGCGTCCGAAATCGGTTCTGGAATTGATTAGTCTTCTCAAGGTGGAATGGCAAAACATTCAACTGGATAAATTACAACTGATTTAGAGTATGTATGCCTCAGAGAGCCATTGCTGTAATTTCCGTTTGTGGACCACAACCAAGTGTTGGAGTTGGAAATAAATAATTCATCACTTTTCTTAGAATTTACTGGTTAATAGCTTAATGTAATATCATTAGCACCCCGATTTACACCCAGTCAAAGAAAATTTACAGTTTTACAAAACCATATGAGTGGGTAAGAGAGAAGCCAAAGGGTACAAATTTCAATGTGTGAAAAGTTTATTGTGCGGTTTATAATAGAAATAATAAGTACTGAAATTTTCATTAACAAACCTCTGTGTGGGGGGATATTTTTTACTCGTATTTATCAGCGTTTCTAAATTAATTTTGGAAGTAAAGGAAAGGGAAACTTCTTATCAAGAAAACTCATGGGTGAAATTAGCTCGCGATGTTTGCCAACCCACCTAGTATAACGATGTTATCCCGCTCTGTCACCTGTGCCCCTCTCATAATATCCGCCCCAAATATTCCATGGTATAGGATTCAATGGTAATGTCGTGTCGGTCGGCTTAGGACTGAAAGGGTTAAAACGATGTCCTTCCTTTCAAAGCAATTACATCATACTGACACAAAACTATTTAAAATTAAAACAAATAAGTTCTTTCAGGAAATTGGTTTCGAGCAAGCTTTTTTTAAAGGAAGTAGGCCCGACCTCTGGCAGCAGGCTGTTGAGCACGAGGCCCGCTCCGATGAGCAGGGAAGCGAAAGCGTCGGCGGCGGAGAGGCTGAGCGAGAGCCGCAGGGTCGGGGAGAGTCGCCGCACCCAGCGCGCGCTCGCGAGGATGGCCAGATTGAAGAGGAAGGAGAGCAAGCAGGCCGTGAGCAGGGGAGGCACGGAGCTCTGGTAGAGCGCCTTTACGTCGTCGCTGCCGTCGGTGGTTGAGGAGTTTGCGGCTAGGCGGTGGGCCCAGTGCCGCACTCGGTGGGCGAGCGCCCGCATGCTTGCTGGCGGAGTGAGCCAGAGGAGAGAACGGGTTGTGGGTGGGAGAGCCCCGCCGATGATGCTGCCCCCTGTCACCGGGAAAGTTTTCTCAGAGGGAGCGGTTTTCTTTTTCCAAGCTGTGGGATGCGCTGGAGGCCGGAGAAGTGATCCAAATGTAATAAGATTAAGTGGAGTAGTAAGTGTATTTATATTTTGGAGGGGAACCTACATTTTGAAGAACGAGATTTCGATGGCATTTTTAGGACTTTTATTTCAGTATTTGCATCTGATGTATAAATGCTAGGCTCAAAGACAGAAATCGCTCACTGAGCGAAAAAAAAAACCGACCATGACGCGTTGTGGCCTTTGCGGAACGGACACAATCCAATGCTTAGAACGCGTTGTGGTGTTCGCAAAATGTGCAAAAACGTGTTATGGCCATTTATTTAGAAGGGACACAACCCAAAATGATCATTTTAAAAAGACAAGACGCGTTCTGAACTTAAGCAACGATAAGAACACGATACGACCCGACGTTACTGCCAAGTTTTAAACATGTTTACTATAGATTTTTGGTACTTAATAATGGATAATGTTAAATTATACATTATTATTTTCCCTTTTATATTTCCCTTTTTCCCATCATTGCTTCCTTTTATTGTTTTCTCTATTTTCTTTTTTTTTTTACTTTCCTACATTTATCTCTTTATCTTCTCGTGGTTTTTTTTTCATTTATCTTTATTTCATTCGGATATTATGTCCCTTTCTCTCTAAACTTTTTATTATCTTGCTTTCTCATTATTTCTCTTCTCGTGGGGTGATCCCTCTATTCTCCCGTCCTCTCTGTCTTTTGTTTCTGTCGTTTCTCCGTTTACACTTAATTTTTATCTTTTTTTTTATCTACTCTATTGTTCTCTACGTTTCTTCCACTTTTTTCAATTTTTTTCCTCTTTTGAATTTCTGCTTTTTGTCTTTTCCCAATAGCTATGTACTTTTTTTTCTCTTAGTTTAATTTTTATCCAATTAAAAATAATGGTAAAAATCGAAATATACCTACTTTTCCTAGTTTATAGTTTCATAATTATTTCTATAATAAAGCATTAAGTACCTTTTACATATGTTGCTAAACTATCTGTAAATAATAATAATCTTTTCCAAGTTCATTTTAAGCTCAATTTATAAGAAAATCAATCAATAAAAATGTTTTCTTAAACAAAACTGATTTTATTTTAGAATTACCAAAAGAAATTTTTAAAGAAAAGACATATATGAACAAAATAAGCAGTATTTTAATATCCTTGGTATATATTTTGATGAATTGTCTAAATTGTGAAGAAAAATCCACTTTGAAACAAAAAACTGTAATGTTTCTTAGAACATCATCGCTTTCACTACACTACACTACCTTTAAAGTTTAATAACTAATAATTTGGAAATTTTTGTCTTAATAGTTAATTTCTCATCCATATATTAGTCCACTTTTTCTTTCTTTCAATTAAGCATTTTAAGGGGGATTTTTGTGTTAAGAGACCCAAAATCTGTAAGAAATAACTATTTTCAACTCTAAAAAATTTGAAGTTAAAATTTCATAAACACTGTAACTCTACACCATAGCTCTATTCCAACCGTGTAATCCCAACACCCTATTTGACTGATTTAGTGGCCAAGTGTTAAAAGGTTCAATATACCAGTCATTTGTATGTCCTTATGTCTATTTTAAACTTCTCAAAGCATAAATATTAATTCCAGAGCGCGCGAGTGACAACGCAATTGAGGACTCTTTCGCGGGGGCTTCTGGTAACCGCTCAACTTCTGGTAACCGGTTCAACCGCTTTTAGTAAAAATCATTGCTGCATATTGTCATCAAATTTGGATCCTTGTGGAACGGTTAGGACCCTTCAAAGGTGAATTGCGAAAAAATTAAGGGGGGAAATATCGTATAAAAACCTCTATAATTTTTAGCTATTCTTTTTTGCCTTTTTAGGGGGGTAATAACCCCTTAAACCTATCCATTTGCTACAAAATTTCATATTTTAGAAATTTAAACCTTCCTTGTCCTTTTGGGAGTAATTTAAAGACTTAAGTAATATTTTTTTACCTTGAAAATCGAATTCAAAGTCATTAAGTCATCAAAAAACTTAAAAAGGGGTAGGGGCCGTTCCCCAAAAATCCTGAGCCAATTGAGAATTTTGATGGTGATTTTCGTGTTCAGAGACCCAAAATCTATAAGAAATGACTATTTTCATCAAGGAAAAAATTTTGCAGGTAAAATTTGTTGAACAGTTTGAGGAGTTACCTCTGATTTTTTTCAAAAACAATATTATCAGAAATGAGAAATTCCAAAGAATATTGAATCTTAACTTTTTTCTTTTAACTTAAGAAATGTGAAGAATTAAATTTTAGTAAACATTTAGCTTTAAAAATTATTTATAGTACATTAAAAGAGGTAAATTTTATAGAAAAATATTGTTCACAATAAAATGTTACATTAAAAAAACAAAAGCAGACCGTTATATTATTATCATTTATTCCTTAATAGTATCACATGTGTGATTGTCCAAGTTATTTTCAATTTGGTAAGATTTATAAGCGTTGCCATTAGTAGAAGCATTATATTCGGTCGTGGAAAGATCTGTGCCCTTTTCGTTGGAGTGCTTTTCCTCAGTTCTCTCTCTGCTCTGCAAAAGGAGCTTTTCCATAGCTAAGAAAGGAGATTCAATAAGCAAGTTCAATAGAACGGCTAGAAGTCCTGATATCATGATATAGCCGAATGCATTTACAACCTAAAAATATAAAAAAAAAAAAATATGTTAGATTGCATAGCTGTATAGCTGAAACAGGTGAAAACAGTCATAGAAAGTGATATTATCAATCAATTAATCAATTCTTTATATATATTAGAGAAAGTAAATAGCATCTCTTTCTCAAACACTATTTTTCTAATTTTTTTCCACAGTTAGGAAGTTCACCTGGCCAAAGTAGTAATATAAATAATAATTTAATTTGGAGCGTGTATTGATATTGATATATCAATACAATCATGGTTTTTCAAAACATATAATTATCATTTACATAGGTATTTATCAAAACCTAATTTAGAAAAAATACTCTAAAATAAAATACTAAAGATAATTTTTTTTCATAAATAGTACTACTATATTTCTTAATACTTACATTAATCATATGTGTAAACTCGTGAGCAGATCTATAAAGACTTATGTAGACTATTTGGAAAATAGGCTGTGTCAAATACATGGAGAAAGTGAGCCTACTCAAAGGTGTCCAAAGCTTCCAAGAGAGAATTGTATTAATGAAACCTATGTGGAAAATCATTCAAAATATTTTTAACTTTTAAGAATCATACAATAAGTTATAAATCATGTAATATAAAGTTGGATGGTTTCATATTAAACAAAAATTATTTAGAAAATATCATATGTATGGCCATATCATTTCAACGAAAGATGGATCATCATCACAAACACAGAAATCAACCAGAAAAAAAAACTAAAAATAATTACAACTTATTCATTCACAACATTCATTCAGGAAAGTAATTTTATATTTTCTAAAGGAGGAAAGTTGTATAGTATAAATTTTATAGGCCTATTACAGCCAATATTGTGTTTACAAATAGAGGACTCTGATAGATTTTGGATGCTGATTTCAGAAAAATTAATCATGGCATTTTATGGTATACATTACATATTTTTAAAACAGTGAATGTTTTAAGAAAAAAAATAACTGCATTCCATTATAAAAGTCATTAATATTTGTTAGCTAAAAGAAAAGTAATTACTTACTTTGTAATGGAATTAATACTCATTCCCTTTATTTATATCGTACAGAAGATGTCTATAGGAAATGTAAAACTTAAAAATAATGAAGTAATTTTAGTGAATATTAAAGATAACAACAAAATGAACAACAGTTAATACACACAAACCAAAATAAAAATACACTAAAAATTAAAAAAAGAGTAAGCATGATCTTTTGTAATTCCATTATACAACTGGCGTGAATTGAAATTTATATCGGGAAGAACCCAAACATCCTCTAAAATTTAGTCTTTATCAGGCCGAAAGCTACATTTTCGTACTGGGGTAAAGTACCCAAAATTATTCCTATGCTCCCTTTTTTCTTCGGCACTACAGCCTGAACTACGTCTGAATAAGTTTTCGTCCCCTTGCCCTGTATGACACCACTGTCTTCCATCCTCCAGTACCAATCACTTGGAGGTCTTTTTCAATGCTGTCATAGTCACCTAATGGGTGGTCGGCCTCTCTTTCGGACTCCATATGGTTTCGATTAAGTCAATTTCTTGGATGGTTCATTGTCGTCCGATCTGTAGAGGTGTTCTAACCATCTAATGCGATTAACTTTGATGGCATGGGTGATTATACTGGCTGCTTATAGAATTTATTGTAAATTTCAGAATTGTAAAGGGAGCGCCACCTGTTGTTTTCATTTTGACAGCACCAAAAATTCTTCTCATGATTTTTCTTTCAAACACCATCAACCTGTTCTCGATTTAATGAGAGCCCAGCACTCACTCTCATTTGATAATACTGGTGTGGTAAAAGAGTTTTATAGATATTTATTTTTGTTCTTTGACGGAGAAGTCGACTTTTAAATTGGCTTTTTAAGCCTAAGTAGCATTTGTTCGCCATAGTAAAACGGGTAATGATTTCAACATTGATGTCATTGTTTCTAGTAATGACGCTTCCAAGATACTTGAACTCTTCCAATGAAACCATGATTCAAATGAATAACCATTAACTATTAGGAATGGGGAAGAGTCAAAGGATTTATTATTTATCTCCATATATTTGGTTTTATCTACATTGATACTGAGGCCCATTTCTTTCGAGGCAGCTTCAAGAGATTTGAAGGCTTCAACAACGCTACTATGCATATTTAATAGGTTCAAGGTAGCTTTATAATACATTTTTAGGTAGGATTTGCATCTTGATGATCTTAATATAAAATAATTGCGATAAATAGTTACAAGAACAAAAGGAGGATTTTGGGGTTCTCCTCCTGAATTTTTTTGGAAATTGACCCTAATTCTAGAAAGAACTGGTCAGTTGAAAGGAGAAAAAAAATATTCGGAGATTAACCAGAAATAAATGTTGTTATGTTAAGTAAGGAATAAGAAAAAAAATTTCTCCTGCGTGAGTATTTAGCATTTTACTTAAGAAAAATTATTTTTTTTTTTAAATTCGACCTATCAAGGTTTTGGTTAAATATTCTTCGCCAAAGAAATTGGAATTAACATTAGATAAATATTTTATTTTAAAGGAGGAAATTATTTTTTAGAGGTACCAAAGTTCGAGATAACGAGGGTTTAAACGTTCAAAACATACCCCCTCTTCCAGTACAACAGCAGTAAGTCATCCATGCCACTCCACCAGTAAACGAAACGTGGAACAGGCTTCCATACAATATCATTTCATTCTTAGACGGCAAACGGACATTGAGCCATATAGCAGTTGCATACAGAACTAGGGCTGAAGATAGGGTGGCTAAACACCATCCAATCATTTGGAAAATCTGAAATTTATTAAATATATTATTATTACGTCGGCATACGTGAGAAAGGCACTAAGTCATCTTTCGAGAGAATCTTTTGAAAACCGTAGAACAATGCCAACCATCAACGAGTGGATTCTCAAAATATCGTCAAGTTGAAAAGATCAGCGTAGGTAATTGGTGAAATTGCATGGCGCAAAAGAAAACGATCGCATATCACCAAGGTTAGCGTAACCTCACACAGAGTATAAAAAGTTGAGGTGAATGGCTTTCTCCTGTAATCCGACGGTTTAAGAAATACGTCATTACCAGGGTCACTACTGAATAGAGTTTGGAAAATATACAGTTTTAAATATTATAATTTTTCATTACCTTAGGTATTTTCAAGTCGGGTTTCCTAACTAAAATATACCCAACCAAGAATCCAATAAAGTATGGTCCTGCTCGAGCTAATGTGTTGGAATAAACGTATAGAGATGCTATGTTTTGTTCACTGAAAAAATGAAGGAGTATATTACGAAAAGAAGGCAATTTTACACTTATTATTTTGATTTTTAATATTTTTCATAGATCTAAAATTATTAAAAAAAATAAAGAGTATTAATTTTTATATTACAAAAAACAGAGCATGTACTTACACTGGATCAATGAAAAATTTAACCGCTGAAAATGGTGCATTTTTCACACCGACCACATAAGCGGTGTACAAGATAGACAAAACTATGATGAAGACATTGACAGCAACTCCTATCTTCTCTGATCTACGAATATGAATAGCCTATTAATAAACTTTTAAACAAAAATTAATTAGGTTACAAAAATTTAGTTTATATTTCTATTAGGGTATGATGTTTGACAAATTTCCTACTTGCCAATAACTTTGATGTGCATTTTAAAGGGGAAAATGATTGAAAGCAGTATTGAGATCTCAAATTTCATTAAAAAATCGTAATTGATAGGGTATATGGTAGGGTAACGATTTTTTAAATTGTATAAGTTCCGTTTGTGTACCTTTTTACGAAGTTCAGTCAATTAAAATTGTTTTCGTAACTTTTTCGTGTAAAAACATATCTTACACCTAATAATAGGGAGAAAGGTGGGTAAGAGTACGCACAAAAATGATTTTGGGCTATAAAAGTGAGAATATCAAAGCCATTGCCACAAAAGTTTAGTAATTGCCAGTTTATTCACTCAAGAACCAACCGAAAAAATGGACGAAACTATGTTAAAAATCACAAAGAAAATAAAAAAAATTTAACGTGCGTACTTTTATCCAACCTGGCCGGTAAAAGTACGCAGAACGTGAGGCAAAAAGTACGCGCCCTGAAGACTTAATAGAAATCACTAAAAAATATCCCGATTTTTTTGTAATTAGAATTAGAATTTGTAATTAGATGCAAATAGAATCTGATTTAATCGAAATTGAAACTTGGTTCAGTGCAAATGATTTAGCCTTAAACTTAAATAAAACAAAATATATTCACTTTAAATTAAGACAATCTGAGTCCAATTTAAATATAAAGTATCACACATTATCCTGTAACAGAAATCTCAACACCTGTCAATGTCACACTCTGCAATCTGTTTTTAGTTTGAAATATTTAGGTTTGCACATTGATGCGAATCTTAAATTGAAAACTCATATCAACGAACTGGGGAAAAAGTTACGTTTTGTTTTAGTAAAATTTTACCACCTTAAAAATAAAATTGGTTTATCATTTCTTAAAACTTTATGTTTTGCATGGTTTTATTCTTTATTTAATTACGGTGCTATCGTTTGGGGGGTGAATACAAGTCCAATCTCCTTCCAATTATCTCAATCCAAAATAAAATATTTAAAATTCTTAATCCTCAACCCTATCCAAATAATTTTAGAACCCTTAGATTACTTCCAATTCGACACAATGCATATTTCCGTATTTTACTTCACCTTTTTCGACATAAATCTTTGTGTAACTTGCGTAATCGTAGTTACAATACTAGATCAACTGCAAGCTATCAGATACCAAAATTTTCCAAAGATATATTTTCTAAAAGTTTCTATTATCTTGCACCTAAATTATACAACAGTTTACCTCTAAATTTAATTACTATTACTAAATATTCCACTTTTAAAAGAAAACTACATGACTTCATAATAAATATTGACGACTTGGATTCATATTTTTCCCTCAATTGAAGCAATCTATTTATAATCAGTTATCCAGCTTATTGCCATGATTTATTTACTCTTTTTCTTAAGTTGTTATATTTTTTTTTCATTTATTTTGTATTTTATGTAAAATACATTCTCTGTCGCCTGAACGGGAATTGTTAAATTTCCCCTTGGCCTTTCCTTTTGTGCAGTAAATAAAGTTATTATTATAGAAGATTCTTCCCTCATGTATCTTCTCTTTAAGATGTATTCTTTTTCTCTTAATCCCCACACAATTCGATCTGCTTGAAAAATCACACTTTGTCTAGCATTTTTTATGAGCTAATTTTTAACCTCAGATGGATTTTTAGCTTTCAAAGAGAAACATAAAAATTCATTCAACATCTGTATCACATAGCTCTCACGTGGTGAAGAGTAAATTGAGTTAAATGATTCTCTCTACAAAACTACTAACTCAAAGAAACCTTATTTTACCTAATAAATAAAAAACAAAAAGTATGATGATAATAATAATAATAATAATAATGGTAGTCTTTAAAGATATCTCATGATACATGGATTCAAGTGATAGTACTCGCTCCGCCTTATATACTTTTGCCAAAAGGAAAAAAAACTGCGTACTTTTACCCGACTGCGCACTTTTACCCTCTTTTCTCCTAATGCCTAATGTATACCCTGATCTAATTTCACTTTAAAATAGGGACTTACGGGATAAAGAAATGATCAAATAGAAAATTCAAGAATATTAACAATTTAAAAAACCAAAATATTATAATATTAATGAATATGAATACTGTAATGTAAGCAGTAAAAGAGCATAAGTTTAGGAAAGTATTTACAATGTAAAAATGTAGTAATTCTAATTTTATACGGTAATTAGGCATAATAAATTGTAGTAAGGTCTAATTGACGCAAATGATTAAAAGAAACTTACTTAAACATAGGCAATAAAACTAATAAAGAAGCAATGTACAATTGAATATCACATGCTATGTACCAGCTATGCATCAGACACTGAAAAATAAATTTATAATATTATCTAAGTAGTTGGGTGGCTTAGAACAAAAAACTGCAAAATGTGATACTTTCATGAAACTTTCAGAGATGTTAGTAAATCATATAAGAAGAAAAAAAATCGATTTATCGAAAAATTTCGAATATATTGTTGGAAAATTATACATTGACAAAAAACATTCATTCAATGGAAAAATATTTATTTAATTTTTAAAAGGGATATTAGTATAATTAGTGTATTTTTGTTTGAATATAATAGGTGTGGAACTATATATTATTTTAACACACTTTTTGTTGATAAAATAGTCATTCCAGATAGCATTTAATCTTACGGTTAACCTTATTCTCTTCTCAATATTGAGAAGAATCCAAATATGAGAATTTTGCTGGAAAACCTTACCGCAATACTATATTAGGGTTTCCATGACAAGGTTGCAAAAAAACCTTCTCAAAACCCATCAACTCAGTATCTAACCCTGTATTAAGTGCCTGTTACTGCCCTGTGTAAGTATTGCCACAAGGTTACAAGCTATCAATGACAACCTTACAAAAATCTTTCATGGGTTACGCCGTTAATCCCAGATAACAATGTAAGACGAAATCAGATTCTGAACAATGTTTATAAAACCTTACATAGTTATCTGGGATTTTTGTGCCTTAAGAAGTATTAAGTTTAAAATTTCTATTCGGTCAAAATTTGCAGAAAATTGTTTGTAATTGAAGTTACTCACCAAACTCTTTAGACTGAAGTAGTTATTTATGAAAAGGAGAAAAGGAGATTCCTCCACCAGTTAGTGTAGCAAGTTGTGATATCGTTGGCCAAAGTTTCTTGAAACACGGGACCAGATCCCATCAGTGGAATCAGAAAGACGAACAATACGATAAAGTAGTAAACAGGGATGATCCTAAATCAAAATACTTAAAAATGAGTTGTTGAAATATACCGTAAAATGGGGTAACTTTTCCCAAATGGAGTGGGGTTTTTTTCCACAGGGGACTCAGTACCAAAATTTGGTCAAAATATCGAATTTGAGATTTTGCAATCAAAGTGAAGATAGTACCCTTAGAATTATTCCTACCAAGTTTTATAATGATATGGGGATTCTAAGTTTAAAAATTTTTGGGTTTCTGAGGCCTAGATAGGCTTAATAAGCATAGTTTTCTATCTTTAAACGGCTTTTTCTCAAAACAAGGTTTTTAATGTTTAAAATCTAAAGGCTTTTTTTCTAATCATCCAAACCACTTCAAACTTTGTAGTCATTATCAGTAACACCTGTTTAACATCTTCAGGCATGGATTTTAAATTATATTAATTACAATTTTTTTTAGGGTATTTTCTCGAAAAAGATACCAAATTTCAGAGGTTTTTTTATTTTTCAGAACCTTTCATAGACAATCACATTTCCATGCCTACAAGTGACTATATATGTTTGATTTATGTTAAGAAAAAAAAATCAAGTCAAAATAACATATATTAAGGGAGGAGTTACAATTTAAATTTAGGGTAATTTCGGGCATTTTTTTTTGAAGTTTTTTGTAATTTTTTAAAAAAATAAATTTTTGAACTCGCTTTTTGGGCTAAATATGAATTAGTATGAAATAAATACATAATTTAACACCTTAAAAGATAATAAAATCCAGTTATTAGAGAAAAAAAAATTTTGGTACCAAGTCCCCTTAAAAGAAATTAAAGTTTTTTACCAAACAAAATTTGACAAGGTCAGTGGTTTATATAATTTATAACATGTTTTACTGTAATATGAACCGTTTTCAAAGTGTAGATTTAAGTTTTAAACTTTTTTTGAAATTTTGGCCCAGACCTCAAAAATTTCAGGCGTTGAGTTAGCTTTAGCCAATACTCCATTTACATGTGTTGCTAATTTATCAATAAATAAAAATAATGTATTCCAAGTTTATTTCAAGCCTAATTTGTAAGAAAATCCATTAATAATTTTTTTTCTTATACAAAACTTATTTCATTTTAGAGTTACCAAGGGAAATTTTCAAAGAAAAGATAATAAGCATTAAACAGTATTTTAACATCCTTGGTATATAATTTGATTAATTGATTGTCTAAATACTCTAAAATGTAAAGAAAAATTCCCTTTTGGGAAAAAAAAACTTATATTTATATGAACACCATTAGATTTTAAACTTATGATACCATCTGCACCATACAGTCTTTCAGATATATTTACTTATAATTCGAACGTTTTTTATGTTAAGAATTAAATTATCATCTATATTAGTAGAACTTTTGTTTAAACAATGTTAATTCAAGAATGTCATGACAAAAATTCTACCTACTCGCCCTGGCATTGAATAAGTGATAATCAACATACTTTTTTCATATATATTTTTTAATTTACAAACCAATTAAAAGAGAGAGAGAGAGAAAGAAAAAAAAGCGACATTATATTGTTCACTAAGGGGCCGAAATTGGCCTTTCCAAGTGAAGCAAAAAGTTTTTCGATTAAACATATATAAATAAAAAGAAATTAAGTACATAAATATAAAAATAGAAATAATTATAAGATATATATAGCAATGGACAGCACATAAAAATATTAGTTACTTATATGGCTCTATACAAAAATACAACCCAATTTCAGGCCTCCCAGCAGGTCTCTTTTTTCTCTTAAAGTATCTTTCTTCATCTCAAGTCTCTAAAAGTCTTTTTTTCATGGTCAAGGTCTCTTTTTTCTCTTTTTCCCAAGTTACACTATTCCAAGGGTCAAACGTCAAAAAATTTTCCTGGGGGAGGGACCCCCTCTTACCTTTGAAATTTTTAAGTCTATTTATATTTTTTTTTTCACTTGAAAATTCTCTGACTTACAAGGCCTCTTATGTCTCTTTGGATGTAATACAATGGGTCTCAATATGAGTTGAAACAGTACTTTTAAGGCTCAAATTTCCAAACATTTTCCACTGAAAGACCCCCATTCCCCTATCTTTACTTCGGGTTCACATTTTACACAAACTAGTTACAAAATTATGGGGTTCTGATGGAGGTAATTTTGAATCAACTCTCCTTTTATATACATAGATACAGCACGTAGAATTTCTTTCCTTAGGCCAAAGTTTTCTTTAAGGTTCAAAATTACCCCATTTCACATTAACTTAATATTATATTCTTAAGTGAACAATTGGTGTGCGATACTTACCTCCATAACCGATGAACCACAAATATTATTATATTGAACTTATTTTTTTTCACAATGACGTATTCAACACAAATGTAGCATACTAGCATCCCACTGAAAAAGATAAATACTACAATGATAAATTTACCTGGAATGTGTAAGGATAGTATTAATTGTGTTTCATAGGTAGTCGGAATAGAAATAGAATTTGTGTGTTAATACTCATACTCACCTCAAGAAGAGAAATGTATCAATAACCATTGATGCGTTGATAATAGTTTGGGCAAATGGCTGATCTCCCAATCTTTCAATACTAAGCAAATCTCCTAAAATTCGGAAAAATGTATGGAATGACAAAAATAGTATAAAATTAACAAAAAAATAGTTACGTTATCAGATGCAATGAATTAAAGAAACATACTATAAAGGTGTATTTTATGCATTCGGTTTTTAAAATTTTTCTATTCTCTAGCTGATTTTTGCAGAACGGAAACTAAAATAAGAATTTTACGATTGCCATATTAACTCTTTTTTTTAAATTAAGTACACAAAAAACAGAAAAACGACACGTGCCCCATTCTGGTGACAGATAATTTGGAAATTAATAGGTTTGTACAACTATTTTAAAAATATGAAATTGGATAAATATTCGTCTAAAAATTAAGTTATACTTACTGTGGTGAGTTATGAACCACATAGGGTAAAAATACCCGTGGGCGAAGATAACCCAAGTTATGCTTAAAAACTTTATTCCGTGTAAGCAGCCAAACTTTTTCGAGTTTGATTTTGTGCTAGTTAATTTCTTAAAATTGTTGATGGCAGAAAAGCATCGAAGGACACGGTAAAGAGTAACTGGAAAGAGAGAGAGAGTTATTAAAGGTATACTATTTACTATTGTATACATTAAAGTATTTTTGATGGAAAAAAATATACAAACTTTCGGTTCCACTGTCCGAAAACTTTTCTACGGCTGTTCCAATTAAGACAAGCGAAACTAAAGTACAGGTAACGAATCTAGAAAAGAGGTAAAATCTAGTAAAAAAGAATTCTTAAACTTTTTATGAAATAAAAGACATTTTAGTACAAACAAATAGTTATATTATATTATATAATATAAATATAAAATTAATTATGTTGTTTACAATAATTTTGAATTTAAAGCCCTCCTTAAAGATTTCCTTTAGGGTGGATTTACATGGAGCGACTGTTGCGACGCGACCGTCAGGACTGGTGGAAACTTTCCTACAGATGCTGCATAGCTACAACGTCATATCGGCAAGAACCAATGGAAAGACATGAGGGAGGAGAGTGGAAGGAAATTTTTAACCATGTTCTGTCCCAATTGGGTCGTCCAATTCGCTCTATGTAAACTTGCCCTAATGAATAAGAAGGAGCATAGTCCGACCGCCATCGCCACGAGAAAGACATATTGACATCGTACAATATTGTAGCGATTGTTATGGAAACGGGTTATTCCCTTCAATTTTGGGAGGATGGTTTTTCTTAAACGATGAAAAAACGTTTCGTGCCAAATCTGAGTCACTATATGTATATCATTAGATTTAGATTATTACATTTAGATTTATTTGAACCGCATTTTCAAAGATTAGTTTTTCTGTGAAAGTTTTTTTCATGGTGGTAAATGCATGATAAAATGCTTTACATCGCAAAAATCTGTACTCCCATCAACTCTTTCTTTTCCTGCTCGATTTCACAACTTATAACTTTGGGTTTTAGATGTAGCTTTTCAGTTGCTAGGGAAAAAAAAAATAATTTTATTACAGCATGAAGTAAAAAAAAATATTTACGTCAGATAAATAAAATGTTGCTAAGTTTATGTTTATGTTATGTTTATGTTATGTTATGTTATGTAACTAATGTTTTTAAGTTTATGAATTTGTGAATTGAAGGAGTGAGTGGAAGAAGAAGGTATGTGAGATTTTCACGAAATATGAAGTTGTTGTAGTGGATTAATAGACCATGTTTTGACTTAAATTTTAGTTCAAACATATATCTCTGGGACCATTATTAATGAGTTACGTACAATGGTCATGAAGGAGTTATGACCAAAAAAGATGCCAACAAAAATATTCAAGGCTGAATATCTCAATACAAGCATTTTGCTACATGCCGCCTTCCTCTAATCACCCTTCAATAATAATAACTAAAATCTTTCAAATTGTTTTATAATTGAAAAGTAAAAAAAAAAAAAGAATTTCAACATTAAATCTCAAAACCTATCAAGTGTTAAGGCACGGTTAAGGTATGTTTTCAATGAAATCTCAAGGTATCATACATTTTTAAAGTAAAAAAAGCAACTGACCAACGTTTAAAATCTGGCTTAGGTCATTTACTGTACAACTAGATGGAATACAAACACCAAGCTTCACAGTAGCAATGTAGAAAAAATGAGCCCTTGTGCTTACATACTTCATAACTTCCTGAAAAACAAGAAAAGCAAATGAATATTCTCTTAGAATTAACGTATTCCCCCGTTGACATGTCTACAACATTACAAAAAATATTAAAATTTTGCTGCAATGTTACATGACCCTGGAGAAACAAAACAAAGTAGTTCCCAGACCCGTCTATGCCTATAGATTTCTAGATACCATATTAAAGTTGTACTTACCGAACCTGAGAAATTCCTCAATTCTTCTAAACGATCAAAGAATCGATAAATCTTAGTTTTTTTAGGAAGCGAGGGATAGACATCCACCCTGCAGTACTGTCCTTGGAATAGCAGATGGTCCTTTTTCCTGGGGTTCGGTACTTTCGTTTCAACACACTGGTCGTAAACGCCGAGATTCGTTACAGTACCGCTGAGGATACCGTCTACCATTTTGGCACTGGAATCCACAACTGGAAAGCATCAATCTCAATATTAATTTTTCTGGGGGTTTTTTTTTGTTGTTACCTCTCTGATAGACCCCCTTCTTAAAGCATTACACTGTATTTAACATTAGAATAACCAATAAAAATTTAAATGAAAAAATAAATTAAAATTTTCCATGGTGTCTGTGAAAATATTTCCTTTCCTTACACTTTTTTAAAACCGGCAAACTTCTCCGGAGCGACCACCTTTGTTCTCGGAAAAATCGGTAATTAAAAAACGTTTATTTTTGTGACCCATAGTAGAGAGAAACAAGGATATACATTGTAATCCAGCACTAAAAGTTTTGAAAAATTTCTTTAAAAATATTGGTTTTGATTAGAAGATGTTTTCGCATTTATAAAACTAATTTTAAAAATGAACTCCAATGGCTACAGAATTTAATGAAATTATAATTTAACTTACAGCTAACTGCCCATTTCTTTAGGTTCCTGAGACCTGTGATAAGTTGAAAAAAATCCATTTTACATTGAGATGTAATATTCACACGTTCAGATAATTCCATTAACATCGGCATGATTTGTTTAATCACCGATTGAACACCACTTTTAATATCTTTATCCAGTTTCGTCCATTTCTCTTGAGTTTCGTTAGTAACGTCTACTAATTTGCTTGTAACACTTGTAAAACACACAGTAAATGCCAAAACCATCAATAAGGTTTTACATCTGATGGGCTTCATGGTTTTCTTAGATACAACTTGTAACTCAAGCCAAGAAAATAATATCTATTGATACCAACAATTATTTAAGTGACCGGTCAAGACATATTCTATCTTTGAACTGAGATCATAACTTTCGTATAAACGAATCCCCTAAGTCTCCTTACATTTATGGAAACAATAATTTTCATAATTGTGAGGTATACATTTCAGGATAACTTAATTTACCATATACAATGATAATTTATTCGTTAAAGGAAGAAAAACACTTTGCGGAAAATACAAAATTTCACTTCTGAATGATGCTCGTATGATTAAATTTGGTGATGGCTTTAAATACTTCCCTGTTTAAGAAGAACATCTTTATTCTAAAGCAGCTAGAGTATTCTTTGGCTAGAGAGAGAATGAACACATCAAAATGAAAGCTCAAATACAACCTTGAACCGCGAGACACGTGGGCAGTGGCGGCTCTCAGCTTAAATTATCGGGGGAGCTGCTCCGGCTCTGATCCACCAAGTTGACACCGTATTTTAGGCCAGATTTTAAACGATAAAATTCCAAATAAAATTCTGAAAAACGTGTGACAGAAATCATTCTACAGATATAATTACTAAGCATCATCGTCTCTTTTTGACTTCCTCATTCACAAGATCGAAGAACAAAAAATCATACTTTCTTTTACTTTATTTTCTATATTTTGAAATTAAAATTAACAACAGATACGCTAAAAGAACAGAACAAACCTTTTACTTAATAGTACTTTAAAATTAAAATCTTACACATTATGACATCCATATACCCGAAAAAATCTTAGCAGCAGAAGATTCAGTTCAATTTCTAGTTCTATTTAGTTAATTAAGAAAAATTAACTTATTCAAGGCACGTAAAATACTATAAAATAGGTGCATGGGTGAACGGAATTTCCAGTTTGGTACAATACAGATGAGTCATTTGGTCTATTATGTCATCTTAGTTAGAATTTTTTTATTCTCACAGTATCTCGTTTTTTCTTCTCACTACCATTGTCAATGATTATGGTGTTTTTTTTATATCTAAACATAAATATATTTTTCTTTCATTAGACGACATCTAATGACATTTATCTAGTACTATATTATTTCAATAAAATAAACAGTATCACCCCCAACCGCATTATATAAAAAGTTTTGATTTTGAATAGCGCTAATGGTGACACCTCTGTAAAAGGGGAAAGGAGGGTAAGAGAACGCACAAAATTTAATTTGGGCTATAAAATCGAGAATTTAAAAGCTACAGCCTCAAAAATTTGCTGAACATAAGTTTATTGACTCACTAATCAACCTTTAAGAAATGAAAGTATTGGCTTTAATGAAAATAGGTTAAAAATCACAGAGAAAATAAAAATTGAATGCGTACTTTTATCCGACGTGGCGGCTAAAAGTACACAGACGTCAGGACAAAAGTACGCGCCCTGAAAAGCTGGCAGAAATCACACACACACAAAAAAAATGCCCCACAGCCTTTGTAATTGGAAGATTCCTTATGTCACCTCTCCTTTAAGTATGATCCAAACAGGATTCAATCTTTTTGAAAAATCCATGAAAAAATCACAATGTTACTTTTCCAAGAACTCAAGATAAAAAATTTTAAGTTTATTTATGACATTTATTTTATTTTATTTATAGAACTTGTAACCTTAGTCCATTATAAAAATGTATGATTGATCTGAAATGAAATAATTTTACATTTTCAAAAATTTGACTTTGCCAATAACCGTTTCAAGTTAGAAAACTGATGTATTTTGAAAATTTCTTAAAAAATAATGATGACTTCAATTTCATTACTAATATTCTTTAAATGTCTTCAGAAACCTTATTAATTAAATTAAAATTAGTGAAAAATATGAGTCATAGTGTTATTAAAAAATATTTATTGAAATGATGCGTTTATGCAACTTAGGTCGAAAATGCAGGGTTGGAACAACTCTCTTATCACAACAATTTGCACAGACTTGCAAACTGATTCTCGATTTTGGAGAACTCGGTTGTAACTTATAAACAACCCCAAGTGATGATGTTATGAAACAGTTTCTTTGTTTCTTGTATCAGTGTGAATCTTCATCCCTAAATAAACGGGAAGAGGTGGTTCCATTCTTAAAGAATGTCTAGAACTTTTGATTGCGGGATTAATGTATCTTCTGCAATTAAAGATAATAATCTGGTAAATTGTCAAAATTGACAGCAAATCCGTTGAATCTTAAGATATTGACATCAACACCATACAAAATCATACATATGAGTTTCCGAAGTACTAACGGCACTGAATTTTCTTGACAACCATGAAGAAAGTTCGTCGACCTTGAAACTTTTATGACTAAATACCTTGTTTCGAATTAGCTGGAAGTTTGGGTTAATAAATTGTTTTCATCTTCATAATCACTGGTCATTACCTGCTGCCCCCCAAATCCTATGTGGTTCTGACTCGTCTAGGTATCTACTATCCCCACCTAGAAGTGTGACCCAACATTTATGGGACACCCTGTAATAGATCAATTTATGTCTGTTTCATACTCAGAGTCATTTTTCTACACCCCCCCCTTCTCCTGTTAGCAAGAAAACGTATCGCCGGAAACGCGGAAGTTTTAATCGAACAAAGAATAAAATCATTTTTTTTTTCCTTATTCGCACGTGTGCCCGAAAAACTATGAGAATACCAGGAAACCCCGACTGCTTGCTGGGAGAAGATTCCCGATCGTCAAAATTTTGCTTGCCGATGTTGCGCTTTTGAGGCTCAACTTGCTTTTTTGTGGCCTAGATTTTTTCGGCTAATTGGAAATTGAGATACATACTTTTTGAAAACATAATTATAAACTTTTTATCAACTAATTTTTAATAATTAACTTCTTTGTTATTGGTTATAGCTTTTTTAGAATGGCGTTAATTAAAGGAAGCCATTAAAATTTCTAAAAAAATTCTCAATTATAAAATTTTTCAATTTTTTTAGAGATTGGATAAGATCGCAGTTACAAAGCAAGAAACTATGAATCTTAAAACAATTGAATAATAATATTCAAATAATTTAATACATTATCTTTCTATTTATAACACAAATTTAAAAAATGTTATTGTGATTTCTTTTATCAACAATATTTTATATTTTTGTTATTCAAACAATTTTAATGATATTTTAAACTAATGTATAATTTATCTTTTTATTTTTAAAATATTATATTGATATGCTTATGTTTATCCTTGTTGTTGTAGCAACCTAATCATTACTATGTTTACAATAAAATAAAACTCGCTTTCAAAAATTTTTAGATTTTGCATTGATATTTAATTAATACAATAACTATTTATTTTTTAAAAAATCATTTGAAATTATGTTTTTTAAGGTAATAAAATTTAAATTTTCATTTCATATGGGAACATCCATTAATTACGCGAGGTGATTTTTCCAAATTTCGGACCCTCCACTCTCCCTAGGTGAGATTTTGATGGACTCCCCTCCCTCTCTAATTCTCACGCGAGATTTTCTCCATAATCCATTTCGTTGATATATTCTAGCGATGTTTGTTTCATCTTATTTTGATGCAAATAATTACATGTTGAAATCATAAATTGGTCTTAACTTGAAATTATCCCGACTAAAAGGCTAATGATTCAGTGTTTTGCACATTTTTCCTAAACTTGTGCTAAAAAGATAAAAGAAAAAACATATATTTTCTAAATTAAAAGTTGAAGTGAGATTGTAATTGACTCCCCCATGGTGAGATATTGCTGGACCCCCTCTCCTTTTTTGACCTCACATAATTTATGGACGTCCCCCTAGGCTCAAAAACACTCCTACCCCCTATGGGTCAGAAAAAAGAAATTTCGAAAAATCCCTTCTTTGTGCCCAGTGAGGAATTCCACCTTACCAAGTTTTAAGTCTTTAGCACTGGTAGATTTTGCTGTGCGTTGATGAGTGTATGAATGGAAAAGTTCTCTATTATTATAGATTAATACTATTTACATAATGACATATTCAAATTAAATTGGGAAATAATTAAGATAAGAAACTTATAAATGAATACATATACCCACAACTTTATTAAATCATCATTTACAAAGATGTACTTGGCAGCATTATAAAGAATGTTCACGTGAGATAAGTAAGAAACTTTCTTTTGACAAGAGATTCAGTTTCATGACCAGAAGAGAATAGACAGGGCCATGCCGACACAACACAAGGCTACATACGGACTTTTACGTTCACCTGAAAAAAATGTAACAGTTTAAAACATACTAAAACTTATGAGATGCATACTAATTAGTTATATAAAGGGAAAAATACCACACATTTTATTAAATATAAAGAAACTTTTTCAAACTGTTTTTCAAAATTTAAAAAAAATCTTATCTAAGGTTCTGAGGGGTAGTTGAACGAAACAAAATCCTTATCTCCGTAATGTTAAAAATAAGCATTTTTAGGAAACATTTTTTATAAAATCTGTTGAATCAAAGTTCCCGAACTTTTTTTCTCAGTATTCCATGAACTATATTGCATACTTTAACACAAGTTTTTAAGGCTGTGAGGCTTGGTTGTTTTTAAAAAAAATATTACTATAGTATATGGATGTACTTATGGTTTTCTCAAAAAGATCTGAAATTTCACGTTCCATGCTATTACTTCAGTTTGAATGAATTTTTTAAGAAACCTATAATATCTATTTAAACCAGGTAATATTTAGAAAAGACTGAAGTTCCGATGCTAAACATGCAGCAAAAGGTTTTTCGGTTTGAGGAGGCGTGGCACCATGATCCCAGCTGGTTAGGTAGTTATAGATATTTTTTTTAAAAATAATTAAAAATTCTTTTACTCTGCTTAAAATTATAATTTTGGTATTGTTGGAAGCGAGAAACTTAATACTTTATGAAAATTCAAAAATTGTAAATGTATTTTTGGTCAAAATTGTGTACCTACCCCTCTTCCAAGAATAACATTTCAACTAAATTTTAAGATGGAAATCAGATTTTATCATGTAGACAAAAAATTTAAAACTATTAAAATTTTCTTCAATCCCTAAACATCCCCTCAAACAATACAACAAGAGTTATTAACTCATGGAAAATTCCTAAAATGCTTTAAAGGTGTTTGTATGATTCAAAACATGCTAAAGGATTTACATAAATTTCAGAAAATGCTGAATTTCTTAATGCCTTAATATTCCTTAGAATTATGTTTACATCTAATTTTTTACCTCTATTACCTTAAATCAAAGCAGATTAAAGGTTTTAAAAGATAAAAAAATAAAAACATAATTCCAAATAATAATAAGTTGACAAACTTATGTGGATAGCAGTCTAAGAAGTATCATGAGAGATAGATGATCCCAAGAGATTATCACTTCAATGTAATTCGTAGCAATGCTATGCTGCAATAAACTGGATAACTGGGAACTTAAATTCAAAATTTATGTAATTACCTGTTTTGAATTATATGAACACCCTCAAGGGATTTTACGAATTTTCCAAGTGTTAATTGGTCTTTTTGTATTATTTGAGGGGATGTTTACAGACTTACAGAAATTTCCATGGGTTTTTTCACATGATTAGATTGAATTTCCGACTTAAAATGTAGTAGGAATGTTTATTTGGGAAGTTAGAGCCTTTATTTTTTTTTTAATTTCTTTTTTAACTTTTAAAATTTTGAAAAAATATTGAAGAAAAGTTGTTATGTTGCACACCAAATCAAAGATAATAAAATTACCAACAAAATGAGGTTATTTTCCCGGACTGCCAAAATATTTTGAAAATATCTAATATATATTCTTAGGTACTAAAAATTAGTTGGACCTTCTTATTAAAGGTCAAGTTTCCAAACATTTTCTGAGGTAAACCCCCACACCTACTTTTTAAAGCTATTGGTAATTTACAAGCACTTAAGACAAAAGTTAACTCAATGGTTTCAAATCTTAGGAAGGAGGAGTGCAGACATAGACCTTGGAAGGGAGAAAGACAGAGCATGCGTGCGCATCCCCATAGCGATAAGCTGCTTTGTTTTGAAACCTCGAGTAATCAACACCTCAAGTCCAAAAAGCACATGTAGCGGGGACTGATTTCGCGCTTTCTCCATAAACTTGTGGAGGGAATCGAGATGGTTAAATACTGTGGGACTTATAATTGCCGAAATAAAGCTGAACAAGCTTTTCTTTGCACAAGTAAGTCTTCTTTAATCCTTTCTGTTCAACTGAAATACGTTTTGAATGATTTTATTAGCGATAAAACAGTTTTAATTGTCGTAGGAAGTTTTTCCCGAACAATACAGTCTAACGGCTTTATTGTTTCATTTTTATTGTGGAAATAATTTTTCATTTTAGAGAAGAAAACTGAATTATTCTAGTTGCAATTCTTAAATGTGAGAAACAATAATTGGTGTTAGATAGAAAATTGCCAATTGTGACTGGTTTTGGATTTTAACAGTGGTAGTACAAAAAAGTTATTTTGTTGATATTTCAGTTATAAAAAGTGATTAAATAGAACAGAAAAGATTCAAATTAATAAAGATATTTTAAAAATGCGTTAAAGTATTCAATTAATTTATTGTCATTGAGTAAAAATTGTATTCATTTCAAAAAGAAAGTAGAGCTTAGAATTTATGTCCGTGATTGTATAATGCAAAATAATGTTTACATGGTTAGAATTGTTATGAAAGTTTATATTTGAATTTATTTTGGTTTGTTTGTGTTTAATTAACGTAAAGAATTCATACTCTGGGTAATGTTACTGAATTACAATAACATAAGCGACTAGTTTATATATATATTTATACTACTTTAATGTATTAGTTCTTTCACAAGCTCTATATTATACTCTAGGCTAGAACCTTTATTTGTATGTTGTTTTTTAAGAGCTGTGTAACTTTACTTATGTAAAAAATTTATATATTCTATTTGTATATTTAAAACACCTGAAAAAATTAGAATAAAAATAGATATTTTATTCATTAAAAATCATTACTTCTCTACCTTTTTGTTTAAAAATATAATAAATATTTACAGTATACTAGCTCTTAATAAACCAGAATTCATGTATTTTTAATATTAAAAAATCAGAAGTGCTATTAGGGAATGTACAAAAACTTTTATAAAAGAATTAAGGAGAATATAAATGTTTGGAAAATAATGCCTACAAATAAATGTAATTTTTAAAAATAATAGTGTGCTTCTTTAGTAACTTCTAACATAAGTTAGAATTTTCCAAGATTTTTTTTGTTTTGATATTTTCAAAAGTAAACATTTTTATGTTAAAAGTTAATGAAGGTATTTAAAAGTTATTTTTTTGCAATGTAAAGATTTTAGAAAAAATAAACACACTTTGTTTTAAAATCTTAAAATACCTATAAAAATAGAAAAATGGATTTGTTGCAAGATTATCAAAGGAACGCGTACTTTGGCGATTGAATACAACGCAGACGAAAACCAAAACAAGAGCACGTGTAGGGGTGTGATTGCTGCTGCAGTCGAAACGGTTCTGATCCCATGAGACCACGCCCCATACTCCGTCTATCTTTCTTCCAATGTCTATGAGTGCAGAAATGTAAAAAGTTCATTTCTTTGTAGTTAATAAATCAAGGTTTCTGTCAATGCTTTTTTTAAGTATTTTTATGCTACTAATTTGATTTTTTAAATAGTGTGTCGGTGATGTGAAATGGTTTTAACTGCAATTAACAGCAGTTTTGTTTCAAGTAACAAATAAAGAAAATAGCAAACACAACTCAAATTACATCTAAGGAAAAATATATGTAATTGAAGATAAGAATATAGAAGTAATTAAGTACCTATTTTTCTGGACCTTGATAAAAAAAATTTCAAAACTATTTGGACCCCGAATAAAATTACTTGTTGACCTTTGATATAGATTTAAAATATGAGGGGAAACCCACTTAACAAATTTCTTTAATATTAAAAAAAAATATTACTACCAAAAGAGGGGTGATAAAAAAACAAAACCCGGACTATTATACCAATAACATTAGTAGTTCTTCATAAAAAATCATGAACAAAATGTGAGGGTTTAATTTTTGGTTTTTTAGTTGTTATGTAATAAAAATCAGCATTTTTTTAAACTTCAGAGCTTTTTAAACTTCCAAGATATTTTTTTTATTTATTTCAGGTTTTTACATACTGACACTGATGGCTAAAGGCAACTTTGGCAAGTAATGTGATTGCAGTGCAAATGCAATGTTTTAGTGCAAATGCAATATTTCAACTGCAAACTTTTGACTGGTATCTAAAACCATATTCTTTTTATGTTCTTATGTTTATTTCAGGTTTACTTTTGTTATTTGTTCTATTAAATATTACCAAGATGTTTTAAAGACCAAAAATTAGAAATATGGCCAAAAATATGCTAGCTAACTGATTAAAACACAGTTATTGCAGTTAAATTGCAATTATATATCAATGACAACCATAAAAATATGTTGATATTTAAATATTATGCTTCCAAAACAGCTACCAAAATATTTAAAGGGACAGTTAACAGAATTGAACCTTATTTTTAAATAATTTTAGTGATTGGGGATAATTTGATGTGTTATGTAATAGTGTCTTTATTTTGTCAGGCCCTTTTTTACCATTTTTCATATTGTGTTTTCTTGTGTGTATGTATGTAAAATCATAAATCCAAATAAATATTCTTGTTCAACAATTCAGCAATTTTTCTTGTTCATCACATTTCATTATACTTAGCTCTGAGGATTGATTTGTCAACATATAACAAGAGAAATGCAAATAAAAAAATAACAAAGTGATTGGAATCAAATTACTTACAACCCTTTTTTGTAGGTTTGTAGCTTTTGGTAGAAGTTTGGTGCATTGTAAAAAAATACTTTTGTGGGAAGAGTTTCTGTTTATTATCAGATACACCATCAGGGATCAAACCAGGATTTTAAACTTAACCCCCATTTTCATGAAAAATTTACATAACATTTTCATTTTTGTAACAAATTTAACTTTTTTTAATGGGAACTATAAATTTAATGAAGGAAGGATTAAATTAATAAATTATTACTTACAAAATTACTAAATCATCACTAATTTTGTTGACTTTTTTACTCATTTCTATGATAGGTGGCAAATTGAATTTGGTTGCCATAGTTATTAGTTTGGCAGTTTCATTGGGTGATTCTGACTCCTGATTATTATTTTCATCTTCCCTCTTGATTGGACTTGCTCAAAAATTTAAAATTAAACTTGTGGTGATAAGTTAGTTTTCATTCAGGAATCAAGAAGTCAACCCATGTGGATCACCATTGAATCAGGATGAATTCATCAGTTAATTGGCGAGTGAGAGAGAGTCAGGTGTTGAGCCCTTTAGTAGGCTTAAATTTTATGAGTTAAATTTCCCTCAAACAAAATAAGTTGAATTGATTAATGTATACTTGAACTGGTTAATTAGGGCAGCAAACATATTTTCTTAATCTTAAGTTATGGAACTGTTTGCTTATGATATCTCAAGTATCTCTTCTCTACCAAACTTAATGGCATCATTTGACAAAATGTACACAGTGCAATAGGTGTACAATAAATGCTTAAACCAAAGCTGAACTTAAAGTGTTATCTTTCATTATTTTTAGAATAACTTTTAAAGAAAAAGTTTTTCCTGAAGTTCCTTAGGTGAATGTCTTTTAAATTGTGTTTTCCTTTTATATTTCATTGCATGTATATCATTGTACCCATGTAACTGGACATTCTGTCTGTTTGGGAAACTAAATAAATAAACATGTTAGAAAAATGCTAGAAAACAAAGACCACCTGTCATACACAGCAAGCAGCTAGATTCCAATTTTGTTTAATATGTAGATAAGAAATTTGAAACTTAAGATTAGGTTGGTTTATGGTTAATAGAGCCCCCGTTATGGTTGCCTGAGAATAGATAGCAGCATCATACAGGTATATTGTTTATTGTATTATTATTATTCAAGGTTAGTGCTTGTAATTGTTGTGTATGATGTGCAAATAAATATGTTTGCTTCAAGTATTTCCTGGCCTCTCCTCAGCCACCTCCAATTAAATGTCTCGGGTACAAAGATATCATATGGTATTAAATTAAGTCGAGCCTAAGAAATTGAGTAAAATCATTAGCTTAATTGAAACAGCAGATGTTGTCATAAAAGGTAGGAAGAATTTATTTTTAATAATTTCCCTCCCTTTTATAACAATGTAGTTTGTCATGTTATTCTTATTATAATGTAATGGTAATCAACTTAAAAAGTGTGCACTGTTGTTTTGTTGAGACAGGAGTATAATCAATCAATAACGCAGGAAATCTGAAGAGTCAGTTAATCAAAAGCCACATAAGTGAGAGGTTCTACTATATAAAGTAAATAAAGTTAACATTTTCAAAATTTCGTAAAAGATGTTTGATTACATGAGAAATTAAGATGCTTATTGCAAAGCTAGGAGTTTCATAGAAAATAAAAAAAAAACATATGTTATGAAAAAGTATATCTAATATAATAAAAGTCAATGTGGGTATGTTTGTCTTTTTGTAACAAATCCAAAGATTTCTTCTGATCTGCACCAAACTCGGTATACATACATAAAAAAAACTCAAGGAAAAACATAGGCTATGTTTCGAAAAAAAATTAATGATTCTTTGTCCCTCTTTTGGCCGTTTTTATGGTCGTTTTGCTGAAATAACTTTATTTCTGCTCAAAAAGAGATCTGCTCACCCATTTGTTACAAAAAAACATAATGCAAAAAAGTTTTTTTTAAAAAAAAAAAGCTAGATATAGGTCCCCTATTTAAAAATCATATTAATAATCTAAAAATATATTTCAACAAAATTTGAAATTTTAAAACTGGCAAGTAGTTTAAAATATTTTCTTTAGAGAGTTTAATTTTTAATTAAAAAGTTTCATAGTATAGCATTGCTGTTAAAATAGTCTATGGAAACGATGATGCAACATCAAATGATGATCATATTTTAGTTTTTAAGAAAGTTGTTTAACAAACCAAAAACTATTGAAACCCCTTTTGAACTAGAAGAGATTGATTTTTTTCCTTAAATTGCAAAATGGAATATGCTTTATTTATTGAATAATTTCACCGAAAAAAATTACTTAAAATCCTGAAGATATGATTGATCAAGAGTTTTAAATAAGTAGTTTAAACAATTGTAATGATGATGAGATTATCATCATTACATTTCATAAACAATACAGTATAATATTCAAAATTGGAATCGAGTAGCAACAAGATGCATGGAAACCCCTCGTCAGGTGGTCCTCTTGGACTAACAGGGTGGTTCTTTCTTAGTCAGCAAAGTGACAAAGAATCATCTCAGCACTATAGGGTACAAATTCAGGGGGTCAGTTTTTATGAAGCTAGTAAGTGGTCACCACGGGATTAGATCAAAAAGAGACGGATCGGCTTGCCGATAGCAAAATTGCCAGGTGTGTTTGGCGAGGTATTTTTCGGAGGAAAGGTGTGCCGGTCAACCAGGTGGTCAAATTAATAGGGGAATAAAGAATTTTGTCTGAATTGTCATAAGGGAGGAAGCTGTATCCAGTGATTTTCAAGAAAGGTGGAGTTTGGGGGTCCTAAGCCCAGGAAAGTGGGTGTGGCGGAGAGACAATTTGTGGAGAGAGTTAAGGGATGTGAAAGGGGGCATAGAGAAATTCAGGTATTGGACAACGTAGAAAAAATAGAGAAAAAGTTATAAATACGAATGCAGGATAGTTTTGAGGGAGAATGTATAGGCAGAATTTACTATAATACAAGCTGACAAAAAGGTGCGCGATGAAAGGAGAATGGTGTGTGCGTTCATTTAAATTAATACGTTAAGGAGTGAATATGGAATCGGTGTGATAACTGTTGTTCAACATGTAGTGCAATTGACTGAAAACTGCGCCGTGGCCGCGTTCTGGCTATAACAGCACCATGGAAATCTGGGTGTGCCAGCAACGGACCATAGAGGTGAGTACCATATTCTGTCTAAGTAATAAGGTTAAAAGTGCCACTTATTATAATGTAATTAAAAAGAGCTGAGGATAAATTTTAATAAATGATAATTGTATAATTGTCAAAAGGAACGTTTCTGTATGTGATTATTGTTGTATTATGTGTCATCATTATTGTCCAATAATAAATATGCTGTTTGTTAAATCATTGTGACTGTCATTGAGTGTACCTGGGTTCATTAACTAATCAGTAGATTAGTTATGGGTATTGCGGCTCATAACTTCTATAATTTTCTAGATATTTAAGATTAAGCTAATTGTACTAACCACTCAACGATCTAAAAATTGGAAATCTGAATTAACTTCCAGCACCAAAGTTACACAATTTTTGAGAGAATATTTTTTCCAATATATATTTTGTTTTTCATGGGGATGATGAGGTAAATGTAGAAATAGGTAAAAAATTATGCTTGATAACTGGATGGAATTCAATACCTTTCCCTGAACAAAGTTAGGTTCAGAATGTTTTAAAAATAATAAAGATGAAAGATAAAATTCCACACATGCAAGGCAAATCAGCTAGTAAATTCATAAGAGGAAAATTTTAACAACTTACCAATCCTTGCACATTTCCAGAATATACCAAGGATGCTATAAAATTAAAGAAGAAAAATATAAGAGCCAGTGTAAAAATTAGTGAAATATCAAACAAATATTATCCTTACAGACTTCATTATGACTCATGATAATGACAAATGAAAATGAATGTGATTTTTTATGATATAAGTGTGTATGTACTTTCTCTAAGTTTTTTTTTAATTTCATAACTTCAAATATAAGGTATTTCATCATTTATTGAATATATTCAATAAATAATAAATTTTAAATTATTAAAAAATTTAATAAAGTAAATTTAACAATAAAGTCATACAGGTTAACTGAAAAAAAAGTTTTAGAAAGCCTATTTGTGCAAATGAAATACAGGGTGACCAAAAGTCCTGCCCCCCTTATAAAATTCAATAACAAAAAAGTATAAAAACACACAATTTGTTGCATCCTTCTGGGAAACTCAAAAATTTTATTAAAATTTTTTTGAAAATTAATAGTTCACAAAATTTCAGATAATTATGCCACATCTAAAAATCAACAACAAAAAATAAATTGAGAGAAAATATGCCGTTTGTTGTGTTAAACAAGGGTGAAGAAGACTAGACACCCCATTTGGTCAGCAAATGTCTCCAACAGTTCTATAAACAACAATGGGATGCAACAAAAGACGTTCTGTTGAATCATTTCATTATCATTTTCTGTTTTTTAATGGTGGTGCTATTTATCTAAAATTTCGTGAACTATACTGATTTTCAAAAATTTCTGTACTAAAATATATTTTAATAGCCCTTTTAGGATGCAATAAACAGCATATTTTCTCTTTTATGGTTTTTTATGTTATTATTGAATTGAATTTTATAAAGGGAGCAGGACTTTGGAATCACCCTGTACGTATGAAATTTATTTTTTAATAATCCAAAAACTAGTACAATCCAGAAGAGAAACTGTTTTGGGTTGGGAATTATAATGCAATGTTAAGGAATTATTAAAAAAGTATATTTGGGAGAAGAAAATACTAGATTTAAATACTTTTATGTAACTGAATATTAGCTATAAAAATATTTGTGAATGTGAAAAAAAAATTAGTTTTGATTTTGTTGTAATAATAAATTTACTGCAGGGAAGAACATTGCTAAAAAGAGGGTTAAAAGTTTTCTATTATTTATTTTACATAATGCTTTAATTAAAAGTATTTAAATTTTATTCTACTGTAATTATTTCCACTCAATTCATTAGTAAAATGTTTTAAGCAAAAAAGTATCTTTAAGTTTCTTAAAAGCAAGGTGTTTCTAATTTCAAGTAACAATAATGATTCAATTCGTATTTAAATATGACAGGTAATTTCCATAAAAACACATTTTGGGGTGGGTAAATACCCATTTATACCCTACCCACTGGCTGGGTATTTACTCACTTTGCATTACTGATAAATAATATTATTAGGTTTACATTAGGGAGTGAAATTTAACAATATTTAAGGCTTAAATAAATTTGGACTTTTGATATGTTGCATTTCACATCAAACTATGAATGCTCATATTAATGCTTCAATCCATAAAAGTGTAAAAGAACTGAAATATTTTGCCTTGAATGACATATTATTTACCAGGGTTGGAAAAAAAACTGTTTTTTTTTGTTGTTTAAACCAGGTTTTTTTGGTTTTATAGAATTAATGTTGCACCTTAAGCTACATGCTCTTTTATCCCGAAAGCAGACTCAATTATGCTGGGTTCTTATGTATTATCCCATTGAACGTTTAGCGACCATCAGATTCAGCGGCATGTAAGTACCTTATGCTGAAATTTAAATTACTAAATGACACTTGACTCAATAATTATCTCACCCTCCTTTATTTCGATCCAGCAAACTCGGGGCAATGGAACGTACATAAGAACATGTACAAATCAGAAGAAGCACAACAACCAGTAGACTTTGGAAATTAAAAAGAGCCGACTGAAAGAAAAGGAATATTAATTTTTTTTCAGATTCATAAGAACAGAATTAACAAAATAAGTTATACCTTGAATTTCCAAAATTATTTAAATAGTGAGTTATTATTTAAGATTTGACTAATTACAGTGAAATTAGAAATATCTGAAATTGAAGACGTTCCAGTTTATCCTAATTGTTGCTGAAACTTCGAATTCTATGGATTTTTTTTAAAGTTTTATATAACTTGTCTCTTTAGCTATATTAAATTATTCAAGTTGCACCATATTATCAGTGAAATGTGAGTAAAAGGTAAAGTCAGATATTTTAGATCAGGAGTTCCATGAATCACCTAGAACAGGTGTTCCCAACCGGTGGTACGCAGGAACATTTAGGTGGTACGCGTTAGTCAAAGCGATATATGTAAAGCAAGGACAGTCCAATGGGGAAACTGCTCAGTGGACTGGATCAGAAATCCTCTTTCGGAAACCTAACCAAATAAATTGGAACTAAAAGTTATATCGATCTTACAGAAGACAGTTCCATGAAAGATTATTTTAAAGAGAAATCTTTAATTAACTTCTGGATCGGATGTAAAACCGAGTACCCTTTAATCTTCCAGCAAGCTCTGCTATTTTTGATGCCACTTGTTACGAGTTACTTGTGTAAGTGTGGATTTTCTGAACTCTTGTACATAAAAAATAAACATAGAAGCAGAATAAGTGTTGAAGAGGACTTAAGAGTGAAGATAAGTTCCATTATTCCTAATGTTGATATTTTAATCTCAGGCAAACAACAATAAATTTCGCACTAAAGAAAGACTATAAAAGTATATTTTGTATGATGATTAATTTTTTGCTTAGTTTGTACTAATTTTTCATTTGTATGTTTTTAGACCTATGGGTATAATGAATAAAACTGTAAATTAATACCTTTTTATCTTTTTATTTCTCCTTTATTATAAGCATGTTATAAATAAACAAGTATCTAACCATTAAATATGAAGTTTTCTTAGGAATTTAATTCAAAAAGCCTTTGAACACTTTTAGAAGAGTAAATATTATACGTTTATTAAAACATTTAGGTCTGGTGGTGCGCCAAAATTTCTCAAAAATTCAAGTGGTACGTGGGTGTAAAAAGGTTGGGAACCCCTGACCTAGAACCACGACTGAAAAGTGGGGGTTCTAGATAGAAGTTTAAAGCTCTCTGATCCGCCTCCCAAACAAAATCTGACTTAATAACACTTTTTCAGCATACTAAAATTCCCAAACCCTCCCCAACCTCCTGTTCCAGTTCACTAAAAGATATATTTTAAATTTTTTTTCAATAGATAACCCTAAGTCTTACGCTAAAAAATGGGGGTAGGAGGGCTAGAAAATGTTGGATATATCTAACACTAAAAATAGTGCTTCAACACATTTTTGGACATCTTTAGACTAATGGAGGGGGAAATCCTGCCACTATTCCACTATTTATAAGAACAATAAAAAACGAAAAAAGTTATGAAAATTTTCCTGAGAAAAAAACTTTTGGTTACAACTTCCAGTAAATTTGCTGCTAAAAATATCTGCTATCTTAAGCTATAGCGCATTGCTTCAGATTGCGGCCCTTGAACCCTTGCAAGTTAGAAACCTAAGTTTTAGATATTACAAAATTGATGAAGACTGTTTGTAGAGTAGTATGCCATGAAATGATTATTCATATATTATAGGTTTTTCAAAGGTCATTTCCCTTTTGAAAAATTTTAGGTAAGTAAATCATACTCGTTATCTAAATATTTAAAGTGGCTAATCTAAAGAATCTGCTTTAAATGCCAAGAGTGGCGATGAAGTAGTAGATCTAGGCAACCTATAGTAAGAAAGTTGAAAAGGTTTCATGTCAATACAAGGTATTGTACTACTTAAGAAAATTTTCCAAAAAGTATCACCATAACCAAAATTCTTGGTATTAGCCTACCCCTCAAATAAATACTTTTGTATTGTTTTTACACACTATCACTAGTAATTGTAGAGGTGTTGCGGGTAATAGAAGTAGTTGGCTTCGTAAGTTTATTGTTACTACACATTATCAGTAATTGTAGAGAGGTGTTGGTGATAAAACAAGTAGCCGGCATCATAAGCTTCTAAAACTAAACTGAGCTATATATTTTTTTAAGATCTAGTACAATAACAGCAAATTTGAGTTAAAACCCATTTTAATTTTATTATTCCAATTAAATTGATATTATTTAGGAGGGAGTTAGTCCATTAAAAGTCTAGTTTCGAACAAGATTACAAAAATTATGAATCAAAATAACTTTAAAAAGAAACCAAAACTTATATAATTCCTGAAATTACAAATCAAATACCATAGTCAGCTCTTGGGAACTGAAATCATATGCTTCCTTGTCTGGTTTTTGATGTGATTCGAGGATTCGATGTTGTTTGCTTTAGGAACGTCAACAGTGTTGATGTCACTTCATTTCACGAAACATAGTTTTCAGGATTTGAACTTGATCAAAATAGCACAGATAGCTCTCAGCCGATGGATACATAATGAAAACTTCAGATGCGACACACTTAAAATTGATATATTTGGTATAGTGTTTTCAGGTGACGTCACAACCGGTTATTTTCCTTTAACTGTGTACCTACTGTAGGGCTTTTAACTGTTGCTAAGGCCTTTGTTTATCTGTTGCTAAGGCGGTTTTAAGGCAGTTTTTAGGTATGGGATCACGTGACTGCAAATGCTCCAATCCTCCAATAGAAGAATTCCACGGCTAGTCATTTTCTGTAACTGTTAACCTCTGTAGGGCAAAAAACTGTAACATCGTCTGTTGCTAAGGCCGTTGTTAGGTCCGAGTCATGTGATTGAAAATGCTCTATGAGATGTGTTACTAGGGTACTGGGGAGTAGGGTGGAAAAAACCGGGATGCATTCGCACGATAGCAAATGCTCTATAGCGTGGAAAAGTTGCCTATAGCCATCAACAGCGTTAGAAATAGAAAAGAAAACCCACTTGTCCTGCGGACCAGTACTTTGCCAAACTTACTGGTCCGCCATATTAAAAGGACATGTTCAATAAACAATTGAATGAATTAAATTAAATGTAAAATAGTATCAACATTTCCATGACGTTCACCCCTTTTTAATTGTTTCTAATAGCAATTCCGATTCCCCACATTATCCGACTTCCTCCGTAAGCCACCGATGCGGCTGAACTAAGAATTATCCAATCTGAACCCCTTGCACAAACCAACACTGTAGCTGAATTGAGGGGGGGGGCGGATGGCCCGTTTGGTTTGCTCTCTGCCTTTCACACCAGCAGTCTGCGCACTGCTCCGTCGTAAGTTCAATTCTTACCTCGCCCCTGGGTGTATTTTCCTTCATTAGTGCCGTTTACATGAGCCAATTACCCGGGTAAAAGGCGGCTCTTACTCCTCTTTTCTACCCGGCATTCCCTACGAAGGGAAAAAGATAGGAAAAAGCCGGGTAGGATTCAATCCTAGTCAATTGCCGGGTAGTACCCTCCTTTCCCATGATGCATTTCGTGTCCCATCCCACACTACCTTGCGTGTTGTGTAGTCCGCCATTTAATTGTTTGTGTGTGCTCTGTTGATTGTTTTGATATAATTTGTAATGGACATCAATAATGTAGAAAGTAGCAAATGCAGTTTGAAATGTGAAGATAAAACGTTAAGTTTAATAAACATCCATTTATTTTTTAAGACAAGCACAACTTACAAACATGATGAAAAACGGAAATCAAAACAATAAACATTGATGGAATTGAAACAATGTTGCCAACACAATTTTGTATAATTGTATAAGTGTTACTAGTAAATAAACAAAATATTCAACAAATAATACAATATTACTTTCATACATCTTCGCAGGTCTTCGGTAAGCAAATCTGCTATCATCCGTTGATTTTTTTTGCATATATCGCCAACGCTCTTTTAAAATTCATTTTGATGCTTCTTGCAAGAACAAAAATGAACTATTTGTTAACAAACTTGGAAACCATGGAAACAGGAAGATCATTTATTTCTTACCACGTGACCGAGAAAAAGCCGGGTAAGATCATGTCTCATGTAAACGCCTTCAAATTTCGTGACCCGGGTAGAGTTGGAAATTCCCTTCAACCCACTTTTTACCCGGGTAGCTACCCGGGTAGCATTTTTCCCATGTAAACGGCACTTTTGTGTCAGTAAAAATTTTGTTGTGTCTGTCTTACTTGACGAAGGTGTATAAGCCGATCCATGAGATCAAGCACACATACCAGAAAATATATGTAACCCAAAACCCAACCCGAATTGAGGAAAATTGTCCGATTAAAACCTTTTTTCACAAAATTAACATTGTAGCTGAATTGAAAAGACTTCTCAAATTCAGACCCTTGCACAAACCCAAGGTTTATAGAATATAAGGTTGGCTCTTCACATAGACATAGAAAAAGCTCGTGACGTCTCGTTTCCGCTGCCAGTGACGTCATTTGTAACGCCTCCTAACTGTTTGAACAACCAATCCACTTTCAGTTTGAGCGGGATAAGGGAAAGATATTGGTGACATGGAAACTTTACGCTCCGCCTTAACAAGCCTGATTGGCCAGTGTAAGCTTTGGCTCGTCACTTCCGCTGCCAGTGACGTCACTGGTAGCAGTGTCAGATGGGCCCCCTCTGGCACAAACCCACACAAAAGGACGAAAATTGTCCGATTCAACCGCAAAAATAAAAAGAATTCTCAAATTTGTACCCCATGCACAAACTAACACTGCAAATGAATTGATGAAAATTATCCGATTCAAATCCTCTCATAAAACCAACATTTGTAGCAATTGCAAATTTTCAGATTCGAACCCTCTCACAAAACCAACAATGTAGTAGAATTGAGGAAAATTGTCCGTTTTTAACCTTCTCACGAAATTAACATTGTAGCTGAATTGAAAAAATTCTCAAATTCGGACCCCATACCACAGAGTATAGATTCTAACAGAGGGTCCAAGCGGCGATTTTACTCTTTCGGAGACAATAGTTCCACCGTTATCGCATAGTGGCGCTGATGGTCCCAGTTGTCAATCGATATCATATCGATATCAAGTGGGAGGGAACAAGTCGGAACGAGTGATTCTGATTGGATATGGAACTTTTTATGGGAATTTCGCAATCACTGTTATTTTTCCCCAGATCAAGGAACTTTTCCCTAAACTTTCCCTGCCGGTAGTAAAATTTCCCCATAAATAAACATGGATGATTTGTCTAGCAGATATTATTATTTTGCATCATTCTCCAAGTAAGTCTCATTTAACATTGTTTTATTCAATAACTTAAATCCTATGATTAATTATAAAAATGCTTCTTTTCTAAAAATGTCTTTCTTTTGCTTTTAGAACACGTTTATGTTGAATTGTAAACAACTTCCTCCAGTTTTGATGATTTTCGTTTGGGAAAGGATAAACTGTAAGTGGGTAATGACTTTTTAATAATTTTCAAATCAATGTTTTAAAAAGCAAGATTATGTTAAGAATATTTGTTTATCAAATAAAAAAAGCAAAGGATTAAGACATTACTATAGTAAAAATTTGCCAATTATCAAATGAAAAAAAGTAAACAAAATGGGTGAATTTCCATTACAATGATCCGAAAGTTATTTAGAACTGTAAATGAAATCTTTATTTTTTTTACTAAATATCGTCTGGTAATACATATATATTTGAAGATCAATTATATGTTATTTAATGTTATAAATGGTTTGCGAGTACTACTTTGTTTCCTGAATTCATTCCTTGAGTTTTTATTAGTATGCAGTTTATTATTTTTATAAAGCAACTTTCCAATAGCTAATAAATTGCAAGTACGTTTCAATGCTATTCTTACCTTTTGATTATTTACTTTCCCAGGTAGCACACTATATCAATATATATCCCTACGATATCAACCGATGACTTAAGTCATAAGTTGATATAAATTTATGTAAAATGATATAGCTGTGCTGCCTGGGTTATCACTGAGTTTTGATGAGTTACTTTATTTGTGAAAATGTTATTTAATCTTATATTCGTGCTTTTTGAGTCATGTTTTTATAATTAATTTGGAACTATGCTTCTCTGGTAATTACTGTTGACTTGTAAATCAAGTCTGTATCCTTTTCCCTTATTGTATGTATATTCTTCAGTTTATTGATAACTATATTAAATGAAGCCATGATAAACTTTTTTGCAGTTTTTAATTATTTGAATAGGTTTAAATTACCTTTCTCAAGTAGTATAATCTAAGTAATGGTTGAAATTTTGAAATATGTTTTAATAAAAACTATAACAAAGCATGGTTTGGGAATGCAGGCAATCACTTTAAAATACTTATTTTAAAAAAAATCTGATAAATTCATCAATTTTCAGGGGCTTTTGAATCTGCATTGGTTGAATTCAAAGCTATCAAGAATGATTGCATTATATTACCCTGCAGTGTCAAAATTGTTATTGAGTTATTGTTATTCAAAGTTATGTTTTTTATGTAAGAGGTTTTAAGCTTAGGTTGAGTATTGTGTGCCTGTGAAAGCAAAAGCTTTTACATAAGTCAGATACTAAAATAAACAATAATCTGATAAAACATTTAAAAATATAGAAATTATCTACTATCTCAAATTCTATTGTGGAATAGGTTGGCAAAATCCCTGAAGGAAGTCAAGGCACTTCTATGTCTAAATCATTGAAATTTCCTGTTAATTTTTTAAAAGGAAAAATGCTTTATTTGCAATGACTTAGAAATCACTACTAATCATTTTTCTTAGTCAAATTCTGTTATATTGTAACTGGGATTTTTCCCACTTGTGTCATTTTATTTAATTTCAATTTCTTATATTTTTGCATACATCCCTTCAACTAATTGGTTCTTAAGATATCAGAAATGCTTTACATAAAATTTGTCTAGTTTTTTGTAATATCTGTAAATATCTGTTCAATAAACTATTTTTTATTACTACTTGTATTCACTGTGTTGAAATTAATATGAAGTAATTATTTTCTATGTTTCTTCCAATCTTTTCACCTAAGAAAAATTATATTTGGGTATAATTTATGGTGTTGTTTTATTTATGGATAATAGAATTGTTTATATTATAAATCACCATATATTCATTCTACCTCACCTGCAATCCAGTTCAGTTTTTGAATATACTATAACATAATCTAATGTGAAATAAGTTTAATAAATTTACTACTTTTGAATAACCAAAAAAAAAATAGCATTTTGTTTGCAAAATGCTAAAAAATGCACTTAAATCATAATCACTCAGTTAATCAACTCATTGTTTTAGTTTAATGAAAAAAGATAAACTCGCGATAGAAATAGATAACAAAAACTTCAATTGGTGAAAGTAAAATTACAAAGATAATTCAATTTCTAAGTCTAGAAATTATTCAGATCAATCGCTGTAAAAGGCGATTTCCAATTCAAAAGCCGAAGTTAGAAATTTCCTCTTTCCCCAGCGCATGCTCAAAAGACACACGTAGCTGTTTGAAAACTGGGAAAACAGAAGAAATCTTTTTCCCTTTCTAGCGATTTGAGTGACAGGTGAGGGATGATAGCTGGCCAGGTGGGCGGGGTTAATAGAGAAAGAGGAGGTTGCAGAGAGAGAGATTGCATGCGAATTGAAGAGAGTCAATAACGTTCGTCCTGCACTGTCGTCCTGTTCTCTGGTTAGTTCCACCGTTATCGCATAGGGGCGCCACGTTCTATGGGAAAAACCATGCTTTAAAAGTTGCCATTAGCGTCTATGGAGATGGACCCTCTGTTAAGCTCTATACTCTGTGCCCCATACCCCATGCACAAACCAACACTGTAGCTGAGTTGAAGAAAATTACCCAATTCAAACCCACTTACAAAAGCAACATTTTAGCTGAATTGAGGAAAATTGTCCGATTCGAACCCCTCACATAACCGACCTTGTAGCTGCTTTGACGAAATTTGTCAGACTCGAACCTTTTCACAAAACCAACACTGCAGCTGAGGTGAGGAAAATTATTATATTCGAACCCTTACACAATCCAACACAGTAACTGAATTGAGGATACTGCCCGATTTGTACCTTCTCACGAAATCAACGCTGTAGCTGAATTGAGGATCTAGTCCGATTGATACTCTTGCACTTAACAGAATTTTACCGAATAACCATTATACATAGGCACTGTCTATTTGGCCGGCAAATAAACAACTAAACTACTCTTATTTCCACGGCAACGGTTCTGATTACATATCACACTAGGTGCCGGGACTGTTACGTAGCCGCGAGACCTACGGCGCATGCGCCAACTGCCGTTTTTGCCGTCCAAATAGACATTTTAATTACTTTTACTAATATTGTAACCTTACAAATTTGTATTTATCAAATCGTAAACTTTAATTATTATTTAATTCTGTCTATTTGGCCGGCAAATACACTCTCTAACTCTAATCCTTTTTACCCGGCAACGGTTCTGATTGTAGCGCAGAGACTGCTACGTAACCGCGAGACCTCGACGCATGCGCCAACTGCCGGTTTTGCCGTCCAAATAAACACTTCCTAATTGGCATACTATGTTCGACATATTCATAATCAGGATACCCAACCTCTAGTCTAGAAGGAGCTTTACTTTATTATTCTTTATTACCTTCTTTTTCCGACTCAAAGATAAAATAAGTAATTTAGATTGTTACGTAAAGACCAATTATTTCCAAACCGTAGACCACACTAATATTTACTATATTATTTCATTTTGTCACCATAGTATCAAAAACTACTATTTCCGTTCGTCAAACTTCGGGAATCCCGATTCTTGACGATCAGCCTTTAGAGAAGCTCATTAGATTGGTTTTAATTTTTCCAGCTCGATGATGTCCGTGCTTACGAGCCAATTAAATGAGCTTCTTCAATGATCCGATTGCTTAAGGATCGAGATCCCCGAAGTTGTCCGAATGGAGGTAGTAGTTTTTAATATTAATAAGGTGACGATTTTTAACTTCACCATGTAACTTACCTTGGTAAATAACTTCTAAACCAGCTAATATATTTTACGCATAAAAGTATCAGTTTCGGGAACCGTTTATTTGCCGACAATTCCACTGTATCAGTTCCTCTTTTATCGCATTGATTATGATGTCAGGCAAAGGTTTCTGTCGGGCAACTGATTGTAGAGATTTCGAACCAGACCCGTTCATATCATTACTTAAATTACTAGCGCGGTCTACGGCTTTTTTTAACGAGTTTAAGTCAATTCCTGGAGGTCGGATATCCCTACTAAAAAAACAAAACGCCTCCGAGAGAAGGTGCCCCTTCCCTCGGTTACTTTTATATTTTTATTGTAGAATCAATTTAAAATTAATACTATTTTTTACATGCCATTTAACCAAATTCTCGAAACGTATAGGAGCAGGAAATGTTCAATGCGATATTTCTCAGCAGGTATCTTCACTGCCTGTAAAGATAACTCATGAGTTGTAATTCATATGAACAAACAATTTTTTTTTTATGTTACGAAGGGTGTGCTTTAATTAGTACAACACAAATCCTGGGTGGCGCTAATTTTTTTTCCCCGTTTTCTTGTCCTATCCCATCAATATTTCTCTCCTTAACCATTCATATTAATACTATCCTTCTCCCTTTCTGTCTTCCTTTATTCTTTAACCTTTCCATGTCACTTTTTTCAAATTTATTGCCTCCCTTTCTTCGTACCTAGATTTATCCTTATTTCCCTTTAAAATACCCTTCAATCAATTCCTCTCTACCGCTTTTCCCACTCCTCTATACCATCCCTCTCTCACCTGCATCCCATATTTCCTTTCATCTTTCCCCCTTCTCTCCCTCACCTTTTTTTCATCCTCATCTCTCCCACTTATTTTATCCCCATTTTTCCCTCTCTCTCCCCTCACCTTTTATTATCCCCATCTCTATTACCTCTTCTATTATACACCTCTCAACTTTTTTTTGTCCCCATCTTTAAACCTGATCTCTGCTTCCCCTTTTTATCCCCATTCCCCTTCACTAAAATCCCCTCCCGTCCTAACTTCTCCCTAGATTTTACAACTATGTATACACAAGATGTTTCCCACATACCCGCCATTACATTTTGAAATTCCCTGCAATTCCTTACATTTCTCACTTCAATGTATTTCTCCCTCTCTCCATCCATCCTCATCCATACCCTCTCCTTAAACTGTCTCACCCTATTTCTCTCTTCCTCACTATCTTTCCTTTTATTCTGTCTTTTCTTAATCTTTTTTCCCCTTTTAAATGTTTTTCCTTTTAAACTGTCATTCTCTCACCATTTCATCCCTTCTAAAATCTCTTTTGCACTCTCTAAAACCCATTTCTTCCACCTTTATCCCTATTTTCTCGAACTTTTCAATAACTTATTCCCATTTCTTTCCCTTTTTCCTATCCTCATAATCCTCTTTCAACTCATGGATCCCTCTTCTCTCTAGCCGTTTCTCCCTATCTCGTCCTGTTAATTTCCATCTTTTCCCTCTATATCTCACTCTCATTTTCATCTTTTCCTCTTCCTTTCTCTATTCTTCCTCATCAATTCTAACTCATTCACTTTTGTTTCATCATATTTCTCCTCTTTATTCCTGTCTAATCCTTTTTACTATGCATATGAACTTGTTTTTACCAAAATTATCCCTTTCTTTTTCCCTCTCCCTCATCTTCATGAATCTCTCTTCTTCCGCCTCAATCACTCTTTCCTAAACCCATATCTTACATTTTCACCCCCACTCACTCCTTAACAGTTTAAACTCACTATCTCATGTAAAAACTCCCATTGAATTAAAATATCTGAAATGCTTTTACTTACCTTAAAAACTATGTAGATAGTTGTGTCCATCTATAACGCATTCAAACGCCGAGCAATTTTTCCAGGTTCTGAAATTCACAAAGTTTATTTTATCAACATGGTAATGATTGCTTACATTTAAAAAAAATATAATACAACATGACATATTTTTTCAAGAAATTTTCCTCTCTCTTTATTCTCCATTTAACCCCTTTTTCCACACCCTATCTTATATCTCATTTTCACTCTTTTTTAATCTGATTTATCCCTCTTCTCAACCTGTTTTTTTTTTGTCTTTTCATTCTCTTCTATTTATCTCTATCATTCATCACTCTTTCCTCATCCTGTTTCTTCCCCTTTTAACCAAATCCAACACTTATTACACTTTTCCAAAACCCGTTTCACCCTACTTCATCCCTCTCTTCCTTTATCTTCCTTTCCACCAATCTCTCTCTTCTCTCCCTACTTAATATCTCTCAACCTGTTCTACTTTTCATCATCTTCTACTTCAATCATTCTACTTAGTTATTTCCTTTTCACTCTTTTTATCCCCTTTTTATCACTATCCCCAACTCATTTCTAACAACTACACACCTCTAATCTTCCTTTTTCCCTCTCTTTATAATTTACCTCATCTTATACCTGTCATATACTCTTCATATCATATCAACCATATATTAAATGTTACTCCACCCATTATCTACCTCATCAACATTTTTATCCCTATCTCCTCAACAGAAATACTGTTACTCTCCCTTATTATGTATCTCATTCACTCTTTCCACATCTTTTTATCCCTTTAACATCCCACTCTCAATTTAATATCTTTCCACAACATGTTTATCCATCTTTAATCTCCTTTTCACTTTACCTCTTTCCACAACCTCCTCTTCCTTCAACCCTCTCCTCTTCCTCTTTATTCCTCACTCTTACATCTCTCTTATTCCTTACTTCTCTCATTTATCATCTTCAATCACTCTTTCTTTATCCTCTTTTTCTCCCTTTCCTCTTCTAGTAATTTCTTAACCCTTTTCAGCAAACTTTTTCTACCTCTTTTTCTCTCCCCGCCCCCATTCTTATATTTTTCGCTATCATCGTATCTTTTCACACTTCTCCCCTTAGAGTAAGATTTATTTCTCTCTCATCATGAACCTCTACCTCAATCACTCTTTCAACATTCTTTTTACAACATTCAATTCTCTAATAATCATTATTTCTCACCTCAATGTATTTCTCCCTCTCTCCATCCATCCTCATCCATACCCTCTCCTTAAACTCTGTCTCCTCCTATATCCCTCTCCCTCACTATCTTTCCTTTTATTATGTCTTTCCTTAATCTTTTTTTTTTCCTTTTTTCGCTTTTAAATTATCTTTCCTTAATCTTTTTTTTTTCCTTTTTTCGCTTTTAAATTATCTTTCCTTTTTTAATCTTTACTCTTCAATTCATCCGTTCCTAAAATCTCTTTTGTACTTTCTAAAACTCATTTCTTCCTCCTTTATCCCTATTTTCTCGAACTTTTCAATAACTTAATAATCTTTTTTCTGTTTTTCCTATCCTGTTTCAACTCATCGGTCCCTCTTCTCTCTAGCCATATCTCCCTATCTCGTCCTGTTAATTTCCATTTTATCCTACTCTAATACTACTATTTCTTTTTTCCACATTATTTCACTCTCATTTTTCTCTCTCTCTCTTCCTCATCAACTCTTCTAAATCATTCACTTTTGCTTCATCATATTTCTCCGCCTTATACCCGTCGAATCTTTTTTATTATCCATCTAAACTTGTTTTTACCAAATTTATTTCTTTCTTTTTTTTTCCTCTCCCTTCATTTTCAATCTCTCTTTTTCCGCCTCAATCACTCTTTCCTCAACCCATACCTCCCACTTTCACCCCCACTCAAATTTTAACAGTTTAAACTCACTATTTCATGTAAAAACTCCCATTAAATTAAAATATCTGAAATGCTTTTACTTACCTTAAAAACTATGTAGATAGTTGTGTCCATCTATAACGCATTCAAACGCCGAGCAATTTTTCCAGGTTCTGAAATTCACGAAGTTTATTTAATCATCATGATAATGATAGCTTACATCTAAAAAAGTATGGTACCATATGTCATAATTATTTTTTCAAGAATTTCTTAATTCTCCACCTAACCCCTTTTTCCTCACCCTATATCTCATTTTCACTCCTTTTTAATCTGATGTATCCCTCTCCTCAACCTGTTTTTTTTTTCTCTTATCATTCTCTTCTATTTATCTCTCATTCTATTTTCCCAACCCATCTTCCTCCGCAATCATTCTATCCTTATATTGTTTCCAGTTCTTTCATCACACTCTAATACTCATTTTCCCTTTCCTAAATCTGTTTCTCATGCTTTTTTTTCTCTTTCCCTCCTTAACTTCCCTCAACCTGATCCTTTATCCCTCATTCATCATGTTACTCCACCCTTTATCCCCTCATCAAAACTTTTATCCTTCATCTTTCTCATACTGTCGCACTCAGTTATCTTCCATCTCACTCACTCTTTCTTCATCTTGTTTCTCTCTAACATCCCTCTTCACAACCTCTTTCTCCCTCATTCCATGTTTCTAATCATCCTCTTTATCTCCTACCCACTCTCATCATCCCTTTCTTACAGTTTCTCTCTCATCTGGCTCCTATTCTCCTATCCTATATCTCTCCCTTGAAAACATGTTACAAAACTATTAAAGTGACAGTATTTTTTTTTCAATAAATTAACCTCTACACTACACTTTACTCACATCGCCTTTCATCACTTTTTCCCTCATTCTATATTTCTCACTTTTATCCCTCTATTATTCTTATATCTTTCTTTTCAATCTATTTATTCTTCTTTAAAACTGTTTTCTTGATGCTTTTCATCTCTCAAATCCCCCATATCCATCTTCTCATCTTTCTCCCTTAATGTCTTGCATCGTTTTTCACATCATTCTTTCCACATTCTGTTCAAACCCTTCAACCCCTTTTTGGCCCTTTAAAAAACTTGGTGTTTAAAAAGTTTTTTACGTCATTAATTTTTTTCAAATATATGTTATAAAGAAACTATCCAACTATATGTGTGCCAAATTTCAGAATGGGATAACAATGGCTTCATATAGAAAAATATTAGTAATCATGAAATTTGAAGAAAAAAATAGTTTTTCATGTTGGAACTTTATAGAAAATCGAGATATTTTTTAATACTATTCATCTAACTTCTTAAAAATACCTTAAAAGTACTAATATATTTAATTTACAATTAATTTGAAACAATAATTTTCAATTGTAAAGAAATATTGGGTTGTTACTATTTTATATTTATGTAACATAATTGACGGGTAATTCTTTGTAACTATGCCCTTTTGATGCATCTGATAGTTATTTGAATATTTTCAAAGATAATTTAACTCTATTAAAATATTGGCTTATACCCTTGTCAAGAATAATAAAGGTTTTTAAAAATAATTGTAAGAAAAACAAACTGTGGTTTTAAAAATAAAACTAGATGCATGGAATTTGCATTTAAATTATTAATTTAATATTATATTATTTATTTCAACTCCAATGCCTTGTGATAAAAATGTGCTCAGGGAACAGATTTGATTTTTCTAGAATTTTATAAAAATTGTTCTTAGAACTACTATTTTTCAACCAGGCAAAAAATTTTCAAAAATTTTTTAATTGGGAATTATTACACTTATATGAATGTAATAAAGGTATTTTGAGGATAAAATTTAGCAAAACATTTTAAAATTCCTGAAAATAGCATCGAAATATTAGGTGTGAAAGACAGAATTACAGTATTTTGTCATGTAATACCTTAAATAGATGCTATTTTCAACGTAAATGTAAAGAAAATATGTTCATAATTAATATTCCAGCAATGGAAATTTCATTCTTTGTCACACAAGGCGGATATGGCTACAGAAATCCAAGATGGCTGGCATGTGAAATGAATTTCTTTAGTTCTTTTACTCCAAAATTTTTTAATTGAGAATTATTTTATCCTTAAAATGACTTTATTACAACATTAATAAAAGTATAATCATTCCCATATAAAAAATTTTGGAGTAAAAAACTAAAGAAATTCATTTCACATGCCAGCCATCTTGGATTTCTGACGCCATATCCGCCTTGTGTGACAAAGAGTGAAATTTCCATTGCTGGAATTTTAATTATGAACATATTTTCTTTACATTCACGTTGAAAATAGCATCTATTTAAGGTATTACATGACAAAATACTGTAGTTCTGTGTTTCACACCTAATATTTCGATGCTATTTTCAGGAATTTTAAAATTTTTTGTTAAATTTTATCCTCAAAATACTTTTATTACATTCATATAAGTGTAATAATTCCCAATTAAAAAATTTTTGAATAAAAAAATAAAAAATTTATTCTATGTGACAGCCATTTTGGATTTCTGACGTCATATCCGCCTTTTGTGACCATCAATGAAATTTTCATTGTTGGTTTTTTTATTATGAACATATTTTCATTACATTCACGTTGAAAATAGCATCTGTTAAAAGTATTACATGACAAAATACTGTATTTTTAGTGAAAATAGCCATTTTTTGGTTTTGACGTCATAAACGCCATTTTTAACCGATTTAGATGCTTATTTCTGTAGCTTGTGGCAAGTGCGAGCCACTGGGAGATACCGATCCGAAGGTCATACGACTCAAAAGTATACTCCAGAGTTATAATCGCTTCAGTCGGTATTTATAACCCATTTGAATTATCTGACTCTTATAGTGGTGAGTAAGCTCGCCACAGTACTCCCCCTCCAGAATGCAGCTGGGCTGGATTCGTGAACCAAGCTCTCGTGGCTAGGTGAGGGTGAGACGCCGGGAGTGCGGAGCCCATGGCCCATGTTTGAAACTCCCGAGGCGTGAGGTTGCGAAGCCGAGAGCGATGGCGAAGTGCTGCGAACCCAACCACAGCGAAGAGGGTGGTTTGGAGCTGGTGACCGTAAGTGGAGGTGGTGAAGGTGCGTGTTCGTATGCCGGGTCACCAATGTGGCAAGTGCGAGCCACTGGGAGATACCGATCCGAAGGTCATACGACTCAAAAGTATACTCCAGAGTTATAATCGCTTCAGTCGGTATTTATAACCCATTTGAATTATCTGACTCTTATAGTGGTGAGTAAGCTCGCCACAAGCTATTCGATGAAAATATATATTTCTGAGCTTTTTGTCCAAAAATAGTTCCGATAACATCCCTAGATCGCCATTTACAGCTTTTTTCCTGCGGCGGCCATCTTGCATTCATGACGTCATAGAAACCCCCTGCACGGAATTTGGAAAAAACACCCGGTACCACGTTAATGTAGACGTCATTACGAATCGAATGATACCACTCACTAAGCTTCTGCCAAAAGTTTTTTTTACACCATTGGTTTTTGACACAAGCGACTCCACTATAAAGCAAACATTTAAAATTAAAAACCAGTTAATATATGCTCTCTCTCTCTCTTTTTAAATGTTTGAAACTAGTTAAAAAAATTACAAACTGAACCTCAAAAATTAAAATAACTCCACATTTAATATACAGTAAGTTAAATGAAAATAAAACATTTAAATCTTATGTCAGGTTAGGGTTGGTTATCAGGTTGTCTTACCTAGTGCCAGATCTCTTATGTCAACTTTAAGATAATGATGGTAAGTGGATTCAATACAAAAAGTGGTTTTTTAAACATGTTTATGTTTATTCCGAAATGTGTTTTTCAAATATTTTATTTACATTATAATTTTGATTAATATTTTGTGTATTATGTAGTGTACAAAAATATATTATTTTACAACCCAATATTGCTTTAGATGTGTGAAATACTTTCATATTGATTTAAGTAAAATATATTAGCAGTTTTTAGGTATTAACCCGTTAGCTGAATATTATTATAACGTAATTTGTTTTTTTTATAGGGTTTCAACATAAAAAACAGTTTTTTGTAAAATTTCACAATTGTAAAATACTTTTTTTGTACATTAAGTCTTTGTCATCCCATTCTGAAATTTGGCACACGTATAGTTGGATAATTTCTTGATAAAAGTTATAATTAAAAAAAATGTGAGAAATCGAAAAAAAATTTTGCATTAAAAAAAGGATTTTACAACACTTTGTCATGCTCTTTAAAGCTCTCAATCATCTTTCTCCTTTATTCATAACTTATAGCTTCCTCTAATAATTTCCCTCTCTCCTTAATCATCTTATTCCTCTCTTATTCCTCATCTTCAACCTCAATCACTCTTTCCTCAACCCATATCTCTCACTTTCATCCCCACTCAATCTTTAACAGTTTAAACTCACAATCTCATGTAAAAACTCCCATTAAATTAAAATATCTGAAATGTTTTTACTTACCTTAAAAACTATGTAGATAGTTGTGTCCATCTATAACGCATTCAAACGCCGAGCAATTTTTCCAGGTTCTGAAATTCACAAAGTTTATTTTATCAACAAGGTAATGATTGCTTACATTAAAAAAAATAGGGTACAACATGTCATAAGTATTTTTTCAAGAAATTTTCCTCTCTCTTTATTCTCCATTTAACCCCTTTTTTCTCACCCAATAATTCTCTTCTATTTATCTCTATCATTCATCACTCTTTCCTCATCCTGTTTCTTCTCCTTTTAAACAAATCCAACACTTATTACACTTTTCCAAAAACCGCGTTTCACCCTCTCCAACTCCAATGCCTTGTGATAGCTCAGGGAACAGATTTGATTTTTTTTAATATTATAAAAATTGTTCAAAAAATTAAAACTTTCTTAGAACTACTATTTTTCAACCAGGCACCTTTTCTTTGATCTGTCAATAAAAGTAACAGACATGATGTCCTTAACCAATTGATAGGTTAAATGTTCATGGAGAGACCTTAGATACCTTAGATTAGGAGATAGATTTTATACTAAGAGATGAACCTGCTTTTGCAAATGGATGAGTTTATATTTTGGTAAGAGAAGTCACTTCAGTTTTCACTTCGTTTGGAAGAATTGTTAAAAATTAAAATGTAAAATTTTACTAAGTATGAAAGTAGGATACTTTTAATGACATGTGACAAATTAAATGTATAAAGTGTAAAGCAAATATTTAAAATTTAAAAAAGTTAATACAAGCTCTCTCTCTTTAAATGTTTGAATCTAGTTAAAAAAATTTCAAACTGACCCTCAAAAATTAAAATTACTCTATATATAATATACAAGTTAAATGAAAATAAAACATTTAAATCTTATGTCAGGTTATCAGGTTGTCTTACCTAGTGCCAGATCTCTTATGTCAACTTAAATATTATGATGGTAAGTGGATTCAAAACAAAAACTGTCTTTTAAACATATTTATGTTCATTCCGAAATGTGTTTTTCAAATATTTTAGTTACATTATCATTTGTATTAATATTTTGTGTATTATGTAGTGTACACATAAATATATTATTTTACAACCCAATATTGCTTTAGATATGTGAAATACTTTCATATTGATTGTAAGTAAAATATATTGGCAGTTTTTAAGAAGTATCAACCCGTTAGCTGAATATTATTATAAAAAAATGTAGATTTTCTATAGGGTTTCAACATGAGAAACCGTTTTTTTGCCAAATTTTACAATTGTAAAATATTTTTTTTTGTACATAAATTCTTTGACACCCCATTCTGAAATTTGGCACACATAATACAGTTGGATAATTTCTTAATAAAAGTTATATTTTAAAAAATGTGAGAAATCGATTAAACTTTTCGAAAGGAAAAAGGATTTCACATCACATTGTCATGCTCTTTAAAGCTCTCAATCATCTTTCTCCTTCATTCATAACTCATAGCTCCATTTAATATTTTCCCGCTCTCCTTAATCTTACTTCTTTCTTATTCCTCATCTTCAACCACAATCACTCTTTCCTCATCCTGTGTCTTTCCCTTTCACCCCTCAATAAATCTCTAAATAACTCCTTATACCTCCCGTCCTTGACTTATTTCTCTAACCCTCATCCCTTTTATCATTTTTATCCCTCTCTCCTCCAATCTCTGATATCTGTTCCCACATAATCACTGTTTCTTCTCCTGCCCTCACCCCTCAATAACACTCTTTATTCTTCTTCCTATTTTGTCATCTTCCTCTTCCTTTTATCTCTCTCTCTCTCCTTATGTTTCTCATCCTGTTCTTCTCTCAACTAATCTTCCCCTTTAATCACCTTTTCTTCATCTTGTTTCTTCCCTATACAGTAGGGTGGGCCGAAAAAAACTTTTTTTCTTATTTCAAAACGCTATACCGCGGAAAACTTGCCTCTTGGGTAGATAAGTAAAATGCAACAAAAATTTTTAAAATCGGTTAAAAATTGCCCTAGCGCATCAGACCTAAAGTTTGAAAAAATACGCTATTTTCATTAATTTTCGAGTAAATGGGAAAAATAAAATAACTTCTGTAAGAAGTAGACACAGGCATACATTAGTAGAACAATGACCAGAAAAGTAATCGAAATAAAGAAATTGAATAAATTTTAGAATTTATTGGTAGTTTATTACACCTGAAAACTTACGTTTTTACTAGAAATTCACATATTTCGATGAAATAAAAAACTTTTTCCTGATTGAGCAAAATTTTGTTATTAATAATATTCTGCCTTGCTCGATGTCGCTCACAATCCCCCTCAACAGTTCTGCCGTTTTTACAGGTCACTTCGCGATCAGAGCTCGCTTGTTGCTCATCAAAATAGCATCAAGATCTCTCGCTAATATCCGTACAATTAATGCCCTTATAAAACCTAACATAGTACTTTCTCTAGCTTATCAAAAATTCATTCAAATATTTTCCTCATTATTACATTTTAATTATTCTCTTGAATTTGCATTAACTAGTATTTTGGAAAAATAATTAAATATACATCCTATAGAAAACAAGGTGAGCCGGAATCTAATTCAAGTATATTTTGATGACTGGAAGGATCGTAGCCTTGTGATTAAAAGCGCAAATAGTAGCTATTATAGGTAAAAAGCTGGGTTTTTATTCCAATGATATGATACCTTTGAACACACAATGACATCGTTTCTTATAAGGGTTGGTGAATGGGAAATAACTTCTGATGATAAATTTAAACAAAATTGAGTGTCATACTTTATATATCAACGGAAAATCATTTACGTAATATCTGCCTGATTTTACTTAATAATATCTGCCTGATTGGGCATAAGTTATAAAATTAGAGAGCTTTCTTAAAAGCTTTATTACTACCAGTTTGTGAACCATGGTCAGTTCACTTTCACATAACTTAAGTGGTATCATATTAATCAATAAAAACGAAATAGATTTAATAAAAACTTATTTTTATCTCAGAATCATATATTGCTGCATGCGTTTACTTAAAAAGTAAATACTTCTCAAATGGATTCAGAAAATGTGATTAAAGTTTAAAGTAAAATAAGAAATATCATCATTCATACCAGAAAATTTACTGAAAGTGGAATAAATACATGCTTTGTCCTTTCGGAAATCTTGCTTTTGAGTTAGTAAAATATTGTTCATAAAAGAGGAAGAATTATTATACTTATAGTCCATTTAACTTATGAAAGGAGTCAATAAGGGGTCGAAATTTAAAAATAAGTTTCAAGCTAGACCAAATCAAAATATTTAAATGGAATACTCTTTGCTTCATACTAAATTTCATGTAGGGAAGATTCACAAATCACAAACCATGATGCATGATTTATAGTCCAATAAGATAGAACAACGACAGACTAGACCTTAGACAGATTTCCATGCCACTCAAATGCTTTTAAATGGTGACATAAGTGAAAGTCATCTTGAGTTAGGCTTGAAATACACTTCAACTTCAAAGTATTGAAAGAAAAGAGTTGGATCCTAAGTCTTATCTCATACAATCAAAATAATTGAATGAAAGGATTATATCTTACTCAAAATCATAGTTTTATACTATCTCAAAAATTGTTTTGCTTCAATAGAAATTTGGGAATTTTTGATAAGCTAGAGAAAGTACTATGTTAGGTTTTATAAGGGTATTATTTGTGCGGATTAGCGAGAGATCTTGATGCTATTTTGATGAGCAACAAAAGCGAGCTCTGATCGCGAAGCGACCTGTAAAAACGGCAGAACTGTTGAGGGGGATTGTGAGCGATATCGAGCAAGGCAGAATATTATTAAAAACAAAATTTTGCTCAATCAGGAAAAAGTTTTTTATTTCATCGAAATATGTGAATTTCTAGTAAAAACGTAAGTTTTCAGGTGTAATAAACTACCAATAAATTTTAAAATTTATTCAATTTTTTTATTTCAATTACTTTTCTGGTCATTGTTCTACTAATGTATGCCTGTATCTACTTCTTACAGAAGTTATTTTATTTTTCCCATTTACTCGAAAATTAATGAAAATAGCGTATTTTTTCAAACTTTAGGTCTGATGCGCTAGGGCAATTTTTAACCGATTTTAAAAATTTTTGTTGCATTTTACTTATCTACCCAAGAGGCAAGTTTTCCGCGGTATAGCGTTTTGAAATAAGAAAAAAAGTTTTTTTCGGCCCACCCTACTATACAGTAGGGTGGAGCGAAAAAAACTTTTTTTCGAAATTCAAAAAGATACCTATGGCAAAAGTGGTCTTATGTAATAAGATGAAAAACCGCGCAAAAATTTTTGAAATCGGTTAATATCTCAGTTCGCGCATCGAGCTCAAAGTTTATAAAAATGCTTAAAAATGAACATTTTCCGAAATTTTTAAGATAATATTTAAATAAAATTTATAGAAATATTCTCGCTTGTAACCTCTTTATAAAAGCTCAAAAAAGTAAAAAAAGAAAATTTAATGTTTATTTTTAAAATATTTGGGTGCGCAATTTTGCTTGAAAAATGCGAAATTTTCGAATAGCACTATGCGACATAAAAAAATGGGTCAAAATGCCACAGAAACTTTGAAAGCAGATTCTTATGTAAAATGACCCCCTGAATCCGAATCTGACCCCCGTTTTTCTCCATCAGCCTCAGATTTTCGGGGAACAGCCCCTCCCCCTTTTTACGTTTTTCGACGACTTTATAACTTTGAACTCGATTTTCAGGGTCAAAGAGCATTGCTTTTGTCTTCAAATTGAACCCCAGAAGACAAGAAAGGTTTAAATTAATAAAATATGAAAATTTGTAACAAATGGATAGGTTTAAGGGGTAATTAACCCCTAAAACGTAAAAAAATCGCTAAAAATAGTAGGATTTGTTATACCCTATTTATTTCACTTATTTTTGAGGCAATTCATTTTTAAAGGGTCCTAACCGTTCCCCAAGGACCCAAATTTAATAATGATATGCAGCAATGATATTTAGGAAAAGCGATTGAGGAGTTATTGCCCCCGAAGCACCGGCGGAAGGGTTCGGAAGATTCTCTGAATCGCGCTGGCGCACGCGTGCTCAAGAAATTATATTCATGCTTTGAAAGTTTTAAAAATGACATTTTTCGTATATTATAAGTTTTTCCTAAGTAGAAATTCTTTGGTTCGATAGTAACTGGCCGGTTTTATGGAGGTGTTCCATATTTCTTGAGTGCGCTTGCGCCAGCGCGATACAGAGAGTCTTCCGAACCCTTCCGCGGGTGCTTCGGGGGTGATAGGGGTGATAACTCCTCAACCGCTTTTCCTAAAAATCATTGCTGCATATCATTAATAAATTTGGGTCCTTGGGGAACGGTTAGGACTCTTTAAAAATGAATTGCTTCAAAAATAAGTGAAATAAATGGGGTATAACTAATCCTACTATTTTTAGCGATTTTTTTACGATTTTAGGGGGTTAATTACCCCTTAAACCTATGCATTTGTTACAAATTTTCATATTTAATTAATTTGAACCTTTCTTGTCTCCTGGGGGCAATTTGAAGACTAAAGCAATGCTCTTTGACCCTGAAAATTGAGTTCAAAGTTATAAAGTCGTCGAAAAACGTAAGAAGTTGGAGGGGCTGTTCCCCGAAAATCTGAGGCTGATGGAGAAAAACGGGGGTCGGATTCGGATTCAGGGGGTCATTTTACATAAGAATCTGCTTTCAAAGTTTCTGTGGCATTTTGACCCATTTTTTTATGTCGCATAGTGTTATTCGAAAATTTCGCATTTTTCAAGCAAAATTGCGCACCTAAATATTTTAAAAATAAACATTAAATTTTCTTTTTTTACTTTTTTGAGCTTTTATAAAGAGGTTACAAGCGAGAATATTTCTACAAATTTTATTTAAATATTATCTTAAAAATTTCGGAAAATGTTCATTTTTAAGCATTTTTATAAACTTTGAGCTCGATGCGCGAACTGAGATATTAACCGATTTCAAAAATTTTTGCGCGGTTTTTCATCTTATTACATAAGACCACTTTTGCCATAGGTATCTTTTTGAATTTCGAAAAAAAGTTTTTTTCGCTCCACCCTACTATACAGCCCACTTAATACTTCTTAAACCTTTCCCAAACCTATTTCTCCCTAGTGTATATGTTTCCCTCTCCTCATGGCTTGCTTTTTCTCCCTCTCCTTCTTTAACTCTCCCTAATTATCTGTTCCTCTCACCCTCCTCAATTTATACCCCTATCTAATCCTCTCCTCAATAACTTCAAGTAAAAATGAACTAAATACAAACTTTTGTTTGAGGTCTATGTAATGCAAGTGATTTGTAATACCAGAACTAAATATTAAATTTTAGAATTGGGCATCTCCATACAAAAAAAGGGGGTTCTGGGGTCAAGAATTGTTTCGGAAATTTGCCCCCATAACTCATTTTTGGTCATCTCAAAGATTGGGCAAAGATGAGCTACAATGCCTGGAAACAATATCAAAAGTTTTAAAATAACTACTTAAGGGTCCCTAAAATGAAAAGTGAAATTAGGGCTATTTAAGGTCCCGGGGAACCCTTCATCCCTACTTAGGGTAAGAAAATGGGTACCACAAAAATTTGAGGGATATCCCAAAGGGAAAGGGTTAAAGTTTGATTTATTCTATCCTTTTTGTTTTATTTATAAAAGAGCGACTGATTCTTTTACTTACCGTCTTTCATGTGAGCTTCTTCCTAGCTTGGATCCAGATTTCTTTGATACCTAAAATATATTTTATATGCATTAAAACAATTGTTTGTAAAATGTTTACTTGTATCGGTCTTTTTACTTCTCCAATAATGATCTGCTTTGTAATAAAAATTACATTTAGTACTTTCATTATTCTTAAAATAAGTTTTCAATCTTTCTCTATATTCCAAAAAGCTAATCAAGAATAAAAATCATTGATTTCTTTTAATTTATGTTATCAAATGTGGGATGTAATAAGTAATTTTTGAAAAAAAAAGTCCTTAAATTTTGCACAAACATATTTTAACACAACTCTTATCCCAAATTTAAAATTAAAATTAATGATAACATTATTTTCTATAAATATTACTTTAATAATTGAAATAAAAATAGTTTAAAAAATAAGATCAAAGTTTAGATTTCACCTCAAGAAGAAAAAAATCTAAGTTGAATGTGTTCAAATCATGGAGATTTAGTAGAAGTAGGGTCAAATGAAACAGTTCACCCTACGAAAAGACTGATATGTTGTCTTATTACTTAATCGATGAAATTAAATAAAATCAATATCAACTCTACATTAGCTGTAATCACATCCCTTATCTAAATCTTATCAGTTATAGATCAAATTGTAATGGAAAAAAAACTAATTAAATTTGTTACGTCTTATACTCACCCCCGTATTTCGTTTTTTCTACCGCTATGCTTCAAATATCTTACCACCCCCTTACCCTAACTTCAATTTTCTTTCAAGAATAAGCAAGTTTTTTGTAACCGGGTAATTCCATTCGTGACTCACTACAAATGAGCTAAATTTGAATCTTAAAATCACAACTGAAGTACCTATAATTATTCGATTAAATTAGATCTACCTTTGGGTTTCCTTTTGCTTATGTATGGTTTATACGAGGTGTGGCTATTAAATAATGAGACTGATGCTGTAAATCATATTATTTTTAATTTATCTATATTTAATTATCATTACCTATAATATTCATCCCCCCTCTTCCCCTAGACCACTTTTTGTATATGTCTCTTGTTTGAAAAAAATTTGGAAGCCTTCTTACGTGAACACCTTTATAACTTTTGCCGGATTTTCTTTTACAACTTCAACACACTTAAATCATGTTTTTCAATCTTAACAATAACCTAAAAACTGCGGCGATCTCTTTAGACATTAGCAAGGCATTTGATAGTGTCAATTTTGAAATTCTTCTTTATAAGTTAAATGCAGCTGGCATACGTGGTGTTTGTTTGGATTGGTTCCGTTCTTTTATATTAAACCGTAAACAAAGAGTTAGTGTAAATAACCTTTGTAGTCCGTTTATTTCCTCAAAGAAAGGAGTACCCCAGGGCTCTCGTTTGGGTCCTCTATTATTTAACATCTATATAAATGATTTTTGCAAACTGGACCTTTTGGGAAAAGTGATAACCTTTGCGGACGATACGATTATTATATATTCAGCTCGCTCATATAATCAGCTAGAAAGCATGATAAATCATGATCTAGATATAATATATAATTGGTTTGTATGCAATGAACTAAAGGTAAATGTTAGCAAAACTAGTTATATTATTTTCTCTTTATGTTCAAACTCTTTGGAAAATCTTAAATTATACTTATGCAATTGTAAAATAAAAACTTGTTCAAACCATCTAATAAATAACTCCTCATCTCTAAAATATTTAGGTATTCTATTCAATAAAAACTGGAAATTCAAAGATCACATTAATTCTATTTCCAGCAAACTAAGATATATCTTATTTATGTTCTATCACTTAAAAAAATATATCAACTCCGACCTACTTCTAAAATTATACTATGCTTGGGTGCAAGCTCGTATACAATATGGTATATTGATTTGGGGTGGGGACTATTTTTCTAACATCAAACCCTTATTGACTTTACAAAAAAAAATTTTACGCTACTTTCCTTCTAACAAATTCTTAAATGTGCGCCAGTTATTTATTCTTAATAGTCTCATGTTCTTGAAGAAATTCCCTGACTGGGCCACGAAAAACGAAAATCCTTCATACAATCTCGTAATCATAAATATTATCACGTGCCTATCCCTCACAAAGAAATCTATAAAAAACACTTTCAGTATCTCTCCGTCACTTTTTTTAACAATCTGCCTAATGAAATACAATCAGAAACTAATATTAACCACTTTAAAAAGCTTTGCATTGCAATTTATCTTGGATATTAATAATATCGAGTCTCTATTTTAAATTTGTCAGGTATACACATACTTTTATTATCTTAAACTAGTACTTAATTGCCAGCCAAGCCATTATTATTATTTTTTTTTTATTTAATATTAAAAAAGTACTTATTTTTGTTTTTTTTTTTTTCTTCCACTATCTCTTTTTTTGTCCCATCTTATATTTTTATTATTTGATATTCTGTGACCCCATGGACGGGTGTTTGCCCCTTTGGGAAATAAAATTCATAAATAATTTGGGACATCTATTGTGTTGTATGTATTTATGTATTAGTTTTGTTTTGTTCTATTGTTTCTTGTTCTTGTTAATAAATTTGAATTTGAATTTGAATAAATTCAGATTTAGGCTTGGTAGTTAGGTAAAAGTCCCGTAGGGGCAATGTCAGGTGAAAAAGTTGGGTGAATTAACTTTGGGATGTGGTATTTGACTAGAAATGTCTTGACAGACACTAAAGAATGAGCTGGCGCGAAGTCTTTATGGAGATTCAATGACTTGCGGGTTAGAATTACTCTGCAGAACTTCCCTTGAGCATTATTTGTCAATTTAAAAAGTTTCAGCAAGTGCACAAATACATTAACAACTGTTAAATCGGATAATTTTCTGTAATTTTAACCGTTTTTTTGACGAGAATTGGCTTGTAGCGGTGTAAATCATTTTCTTTATCTTCACAGCCATCTTGAAAACACTTAAAACCCTCAAAACCTCGTGTACATGCCAAATATTTATCTCCATACATGTCCTTTCTTAAAAAATGATTTTTAGTAGGCATTTTTTGAAGTTTCGTGTTAAATTAAAAGAAAATTCGTTGCCCTATTATTGTGTACTTACAGTTTTTGCCCAGAACAAAATATCTTATAAAAATAAATGAAATTTAGTAGCTTTTATATATAAACCAACCATAAGCAAAAGGGAAACCAAAGGTAGATCTAATTTAATCGAATTATCCTTCATTTTTAATTTTAAAATTCAAAATTAGCTCATTTGTAGTGGGTTCTCACGCATGGAATTAGCTAACCAAGATTCTTGTAAATCAGTAAACATTACACAGACTTTAGGCCAAATGTGTCAAGTTTTCTACATGTATATTCCAGTCTGTTTGAAAAACTATCATTCACAAATTTAAAGACTGATTTAACTTGAACTAAGAAAAATATAACTACTTAGAAACTACTACTACTAGTACTACTACTACTAGAAAAAAACTATTAGAAAGTTGTTTTCTTTGGAAAATTAAAAGTTCTGAAAACCCTCCCAAAGTCGAAATAATACCATCCCTGTGCTTCAAATGGTGTTTTAAAGATATTTTTCATAAAAACCCAATTTTGGGTGGTGAAGTTTTCCTTATTTTTTGCTAACATTATGTTGACAAGCTACAAATATCAAATTAAAATCAGCCTTTAATATATGAATAACACAAAAATATTAATAGCACAACAAAAAAAAACTACTTACTTGATTCTGGTAATTATTCTTGTTATTTCTCAAAGTTCTTCCTCTTTCTGCAAGTCGATTGACTTTCTCGATGCAACCAGTATTTAATGGACTTGGACGCCTTCCTTTATCTCACATTTGACATTCTAACCTAATGAAATGAAGGCTAACAAATAGAAAAAAGAACACCACATTAAAAAATGAATTGAATTAGTTCAAGAAAAGAGACATTCTTTAAAAAGTTATTGCATACTAAATTATACTAGTTATATAAGCTTAAGATTTTGATAAAATTTGATTTATATCGATCTGTATCCTTCTAGAATAATGATTAAAAAAATAACAAGATAGCATAATAGTAAAAAAAGATAAATCTAATTATTTTCATTGCTCCTAGAAAAGGTCTCGTTTTTTTAATTCTTGGAGAGACCTCCTATTTACACATGGCTTGAGAATATGTGGTTTCACCAGTGGGAGTACCGAAATTTCCTCTGAATTCCTCCACTGAATTTTAAAAAATGGGTAGTTTTAGTCACTGACCCTTAAGAAGGTTAAATCAGTTTTAGGTGTATTCATTCAAAAATATTCATAAATGAAAAATCTTGAATTAAATTTACAAAATTTTTTTTAGAAAACAGATTACGGAATTTATTTGAAATTTTATAAATTAAAGTACCAATTTGACCCTGTTTCAGGCGTTTATTCTGCTTTTTAAATAGTAAAAATTTAAATTTTTCAGACGTCATTTTTATCTCTTTTTGTAAGACTTTAAAAAGAATATACCTCTGTGTTTTTAAGGGTAGAGTAAAAGGTGCAATTCCGTTATATGTCACATTAAAAATCCCTAAGCTGTTTCTGACGTCAAATAGCAAAAATATCACTAGAAAATTTCAAACAAATGATGCAAATACTAATGCTACTAAATACTAATGATGCTAATACAACTAATACTAAACATTTCGCCACAGTATTCTTACTGAAAACATTGACTATGATGACCATTTTTGAATATAGGCGTTAAAATTATTTCCTAGTTAATAACACGAACTATTTCAAATTGGTTTTTTTAGTAGTAAACATTGAAAACCTCGAAATACTGAAATATGCATTGTTCACACGTTACCTCATATTAAAATCAGCATTTAAAAAATAAAAAATTTTGTAATTCCATAAACTGAACTACTCACTTCCATCCTGGTGGTTATTCTTGAAACCCTCCATTTCAAGTTTTTCTAAAAAAACGTCAGTTAATATTAAGGCAATCGGGGTTGATGGACATCAGTCTTCAAGGGACATTTGACTTTCGAATCCGGGGTAAAAAGCCCATGAAAAGAAAACTCAAAACACATTAAAAGAGTAACAGAATGATAATTCCAAACAAAAATGAAAACCTATGATGGAAATATTTGGTGATTATTTTGGGAGCTCAAAATAACAGGTTATAATTTAAACCAATATTTTAGGAGAATGTTTTGTTTAATAAAAAGTTGAAATTACAATTTCTCCACCATCGAAGATTTTAATACAATCTTGAGTTATTTCGTGGGTACTATTAACGCTAAAAGTTAAGGTAGACAAACCAGAGATTTGCCAAAATATTTATTCTACGTTTAAAAAAGAGCATTTCCAAAACAGGAAAAAATTAAAACCTTTTATTTTGGGCCCATAATTTATCTACAATGTTAAATAACGAAAATGAATTTGTTAATTTCAGAAACCACTAATGTAAAATTTTCCCCCAAAATCCGGCTGTCGAATTTAATGATGCGATTTCAAAGACCCTTCGTTTATGAAAATTAAAACTGATATGAAAATAAATATATACTTTAAAATTTTCTTCTTAGAATTTATGTAACGTGTTTGTTTAGTAGAAGCCACATTCACCCATATGTGATTTTCGCAATACTACTAAACCATTGTTTTTTTTACTAAACTTTTTTGCCTATACCCAGCATGAAACCCCCATGCAGATATATTTAGATTCAAAGCATGATTTTGATAAATTTTGACACTTGTGTTTTCTGACATTACAAATGTATAATTTTTTCGTTTTAAGTTTCGTAAACAAACCCCTAACTATACATGATACCATTGAAAAAAACATGCCTATAAATAATTATATGGTATTAAAAAAGTTAACTATCAGTGAATAAAAATGACATATTGCAGATAGGTGAATATGATCATGAATTAACAGAGGCATCAGTGTCAAGAAGGAGGTATGTGACCATAAGGGATACGAACAAATGCAATTTTCTAGCAAAGTATTTTGAAATAAGGTTTTTTGTTAAATACGTCCTTTTTCCACTAAACCCTTCAATTCTGTACTTCGGAGAAAAAGGTCCTATCTCTGTTTTTGCTAGCTTTTCAGAAGAAAAAAAAAATTAAAATTTTAATTCATATTTTTGAAGCAGTAAAAGTTTGAAGTTACTTAAATTAAGTTAATTTAATGAAATATAATGAAATACTTACTTTTAAAAATTTGAATTGAAATCTAGTAATTTAAGTTTTCTCTTCGAAAAACTAGGCATAGAGATAAGATATTTTGGCTCCGAGGCACAGGATTCACAATAATAGCCATTGTTAAGCATTTAATTCATAACGTTTTTCAATTTGTTGGTCCAACAACTAACAGTCATATTAACAGCCTTCAGCGTCGTTGTCAAATCCTTGGTTAAAGAATTACTCCACCAATCACAGAGAAAAGTCTACTTTTTCTTTCTTTAACTTTCTGGTTAACACAGACGCTGATGGCCAAATATGGCTGTAAAATTGCAATTAAAATTAAATTAATTGTAATTGTTTTAATCGCTGGAACAACTAATTGAAACTACTACTGAACACTAGGGGTGGGGCACAAAACCTGGCCAAGCACCAGTTTCCAAACACCTCAATATTGCTTTTACCTACTTATTAGAGGTGTCTAGAAACCCATATCCTGGTCAGGGTAACGAATATATTATGCGAATCAACCATATTTTCATCTCCGTGAATGGACACGGGTAGAACACAGTACATCAACCACCTCATTCCTACCTGACGAAACGTACGGGATATCAATTTCCCCAGACGCATCGGCCATTGCCTTTGACGATGAGCAAAAAGTCTACAGGTGTGGTGCACGGACGCTTTGATTGCGACACCGACGGATTCCGTCTTTAGAGAGCGGTGGGCGAAGTGGACGCGAGGGTCGGCAGTTTCCCTCGACCGTCTGCGGAAACAGATGCGGGACCGAGGGGGGTGGAGAGGGAACGACGAGGGCAACCGAGACGAAATGATTGCAGCGCGGGTTCACGAAATCGGGAAATCGTCGAAACGTAGTCGGAAAAAATGATGGTTTCTAAGCCCATTGCTTGGATAGTAATGTATGCAGCCAGATAAGCGGTGGAGGTATAGTATGACGAACAACATTCAAATACAGTGCAACTTGGATAACCCGAAGTCTTTAATTCGAAGTTGTCTCATGGTCTTTTAAAATACTTGTTAAATCAATGTTGAAAAATCGCGATTCCATAAAATTTCCAAATTTTATTTTGACAGTTTATCGTTAGAAAAAAAAATATCTCTAACACGAAGTTGTGATTTTGCAATGGGGTTAAGTTTTGTTTCGGTATGGTTTATCTAGTGAATAATTCACCCATCAATATGATTAAACCCCAGGTTAATGACCATGAATTTATCGATTGCAGTATAAATGACCATGGTCATTAGAGAGATAGAAAGCACTTATTTGTTTTAATCGATCATTCAGTAATGCAAGGACAAGAGTTAAATGATAAATCTTCTTTAATTAGAAGTTACTTGAAAGTTTCTTCAGCTTCAAGTTATCCAAGTTGCACTGTAGTGTTATAGACGAAGATGACAGTCAGGGCCACTATATTGCAGAAGTTAAATGCATGAAACAAGTGTCGAGTGGGAAACATTGTCAAGATGGAAGACCCCAGTGCAACAATAGACTTAAATTCCCTTATATTAAAAAAAAAGTAACAGTGACCGCTGCCGCTGATTTTGAAAATTTTATTTTTCAAGATTTTGACCTCTCACCACGCAAAAACTATTCAACAGAAAATTATGGAAGTTTTGACCATTTGTAGAAAAATGTATGAGGGGGGTTTTGTTTCAGAAGCCAATATGTGAGATGATTAGTTCTAGAGTTTATTTAATGTTTAAAGTTTCTAAATTTTGTCGCTTTTTTTTCTTTATGAAGAAAAATTATTTAATAAGTTTGGAAAAAGCACGATCCCCGGAAAAGAAGGCTTGTTTACAAAAAGGGGGGAATTACAATTTTTTTATAGTATTTTACTGTTTTATTTCCTACCAATTATATTTTTTATCACTGACTACTTTTTTTAAAAAAGGAAAATTATAGTAATTTCTCACACCATTTTCGTGTAAAAACTTTTTGTAAGTACCAGTTATCTACCAGTAGAAAAAGATAAGGTTTCAGATATCACAATTTATTTTAAGTTGAAATAAAAACTTTAAATAAGCAATTTAAAAACAACCAGCAGATAAATCATCATCCAAATATTTACAACAGAGGTTCTCAGTTTAGATTGTTGCATTAATCTTAGTCTGAAGATTTTTTTTTTATTCCAGTAGACCTACATACCCAAGTCCCTACATACCCAAGCAGCAGTATATTAAATGATTCAACGTAATTCAGTCACACTTTAAAAAATATAAGTCTCTGTAAGAATAAAATACTCATGTAAAAAAAAAATAAACTGAATAACGAGATTTTGGAAACAAAACAAATCCTTTCAATTTTTCATAACATTATTTAATCGAAAGTGTTAGTGTAGTGTATTTATCATTTCACGATTTTTGAATACAGTTTAGAGGGCTAAAAATATTAATGAATTTTAGGGTATGCATATATTTTAGAAAGGCTGTGATACATTGTCATAAACTTTTCATGTTAAAATTTAAAACTGAATCTATCACAAATGCTACAAAAAGGGGGATAACATATATCAGGCGATGAAGGCAGTAAAAATAAGGCAGTGAAATTTCGCATTGAAATTGCTTCCAGTCGCATTTGTTCATCAGTTAAAAAATTAGAGAATAATTTTATTAGAATTAGAAAAATTAGAGAATAGAGAATAAGAAAAATGATAACATGTCAATCCAAATTTTAAAATTCAGAAAATTCAAATTCCTCTTAAGAGTTTGATTTAAAACCCATTTCTTCCCCATGAAGAGATTTTAACTTTTTTTTATCTTAACTTATACAATCTTGTAAAAAAGCTCCTTTATATAACACAAACTAAGATTTTAAATACAAAAACAACATTTTAAATCAGTATGAAAGATAACTACTTATTAGGATATTATAGTCGTTTCACTTATAACATAAAAAAAGGAAATAAGATATTCACATCTTAAATTTATGAACTATCATTTTTTAACAATGCACGTTTTGTAAAACCCAGAAATACTCCAGTTAAGAAAAGTCACCGTTTTTGAAATGTATGTTTGGAACTCTTGTTAGTTTAGAGATTTATAAGGATTTAGATACAAGGAAAGAAACATGACCTCATATGTAGTATCACACTTAAGAAAATTTCCAATAGATCACACAACCTGATTTCAAGGAAAACAACCTGAAGCAACCTGATTTCAAACTTTTAATACATTTAATTTATGATCATTCCTTTGTTTAATTGAAACACTTTTTGAGTAAACATAAATTAGTTCATTTGAATGAGATCCTGATACTTCTGGGTTTTTTTTTTTTTTTTTTTTTTTTTTTTTTTTTTTTTTTTTCATTTTTCATTTTGTGCATGAAACAAGAACATTTGTTACGTGTTACGAAATGCACATTTTCATAAGTATCAAACCAGATAAATTTAAGATAGAAAAACACCTTTTTATATATTAGTGAAGAATAAAACTATAGTAGGAATTTCTAAATTTCATCTAAAAATACTTTTACAAAATAGACTTTTTAAAAAAAATTTCAGGGTAAAACTTCGTTATTATAATTATAATACTGCAATTATAGGAAAACTCATGATTTTTCATGTTTCGCATTAGAGATTTCTATCCATTTCTTAGGAACTGAAAACAAGGTACAGAATACAAGGTACTTATGGAATAAACAGTCATAATATTTTCTCAAGAAAAATTTTCTTGCTCTATTCAATTCAGCACATCTTGGCAAAATTTATAACACTCAAACCTTAAACAGCATATTAGATTTTGTGACTTATAACTAATATCATGTGTACAATAATATTATTGTAATCATAGGCAGTCTTCTCATATAAATAATATTGAGGAAACGAATAAATGCTCCGATAAAAGCATGTTATGGTATTTTATTTTCAGAAGCAAAATACTTCAAAGATTTGTAAAGTATTCTTTAATCCATTAATTATTTTTGTTCTAGAGATACCATACCTTAATGCATTTTTTAGTTATATCGAAGAGTATGGATGCAATGAAAGTAACTATTTTACTGACTTTTGCAGATTGACACTGCAAAAATGGGAAACACCTAGTGTCCCAACATTTTTTTCACAACTCTTTACATAAAGTTTGCAATCTCGGCAGATGAGGATGGGGCTCCAACGACGGGTCAGAGAGGTCTTCCGGATTTTACGTAGACGAAAGAAAAATAGTCATGAGACTCCACCTTCTGACGAAGTCCATCGGAGCCGCACCTTCCAACATCTCGCCTGAAGGTTGTCAACTCCCCAGGTACTACGTGCCGACTCCCCCGGAAGTAGGAGCCGGACACTAACCGTCCGGCATCTCGAGGCGCGGGGGCCTGTCAACAACCCGGAGGTGACCTGGGGTGGTCAGTAGTGTGGACCAAGGCACTGCAGAACAGTGACCAACGCATCGTTTCTTTGATACTACGCGTATTCTCACTGACCATTGAAAAGACAACCACAGTTCTACATTCGGTCACTGAAAGACCATAAGAATCAGACAGCAACTCAGGTTGGGAAGGAATTAGGCTATTTGAAAGTAACAGTTTATCTCATATTGCATCATGTAACTTTTATATCACCAAGTTGAATTCCAAATTATTTCATATCTAGCATGGTGATGGTACTCTAAACAATTAAACATTATTTGATTGTTTGTTTACAAGTTTCATAAAATTATTCCATACTTCGCTTCATCTTATTATATTTCTATGGGAAGTAGATACAATTAAACACAACTTCGATTTGATGCCCATGCAATATTGTATTTTTGGGACATTCCCTTATGTCATGGAATTTTCCTCATGCAATGAATGTCAATGCATTTCCTGTCCAAAGAGTTAAATTTTACTTTTCAAATGAAAAAAGTATATTTATAAAGCTGTTCCGATAAATCATTTTACTTCTCGCAACAAATGTCTCAAGAAAACTTAGTAGTTTTGATGAGTTTTTTTTTATGAAAGATGTTTTTTAATATATATGCATATTGCTACAAACATTGTGAAGTTATAAAGTCTTAGAAATTTTTGAAATGGATAGAAATCTGATATATAATGGAATGTGTTTCTTAGCAAGTGTCACTTCTGATGTATAAACAAACACTTTCATTTCCTTTTCATTGTAACTCATTCTTAACCAGAACATATAATTTAAGTCATTATGTTCAAGAAAATTAAAGTAATCAATTAAAATTACAGCAAATTATTTGATTTTACATAGCTGCCAACATTTTAAAACCTAAAAGAAGAAAGGTTTTTCATCTTTAGAAAGAGATACTAGTGATACTGTTCTTACATAGTTCTGAAAGAAGAGATATGGGATTTACCCATTATTATACAAATATCTCATTTAAAATGAGATTTGAAACTTCCTAAAATTACATTAATAAAATAATGCATTATAATAACAGACTGTTTTATAAACTCCAGGTAAAACATAGTTTTCTCCTTCAGAAATGAGAGGTGTTATGGAGAATGTACTTAAGCCAGTTTTCAAAGAGCAAATATAGAATTTACCTATTATTTTACAAATATCTCATAATGATGAGATTTTAAGCTTTATACATTTACATAAATAAAATATATTCAGCATAATAATCGACTATTTTTTTTAAGAACAGGTAAAACATAGTTTTCCTTCTTTAGAAACAAGATAATTAAAAATGACATTGGAAGCTTCAAAAAATAACACTAGTTCAATATTTGCAACATAATTTTCTTTAGAGAGAGCAGTCAAAACATATTTTTACTTAACAAATAAAAGATGCTTTTGGATAGATTTTTCCATTATTTTACAAATATTTCATTAAAATTACATTGGAAGCTCTATTATACTACATAATACCATATTTACTATGTAACGTACTTTTTCCCCTCATTTATATTTATAATTTTTTTTTCTTCAATTTTTTTTTTCATTTTTTTTTGTTTTTCATTTTTTTTTCTCCAATTATTTTTTGTTTCTTTTTTTTTCTCCATTTTTTTTTCTTTTTTTTTTCTCAATTTTTTTTCTCCTTTATTTTTTTTATCATTTTTTTTATTTATTTGAGGGTACAGGTTAAAACATATTTAGTTTTTTTCCTTCAGAAAAAAGAGATACCAGCGATACTGTTCTTACATACTTCTCCAAGAGGAGATAAGGGATTTACCCATTATTTTACAAATTCATTTAAAATGAGGTTTGAAACTCCCTAAAGTTACATTAATACAATACATTCATTTAAATAATAGACTGTGTTTTATAGAATACAAGTAAAACAAAGTTTTCTCCTTCAGAAATGAGAGGTGCTATGGAAAATGTACCCAGACAGTTCTCAAAGAGCAAATATGATACTTTTCTGTCATTTTACAAATATCTAATTAAAATAAGAATTTAAGCTTTATACATTTACATAAATACAATATATGCTGCAAAATAATTTACTACTTTTAAAGAACAGATAAAACAGTTTTCCTAAATAAGAGATACAACGGAGAAAGTTCCAAGGACTTTCTTATCAAGGACCAAGTTATCTAAGGGCAAAAATGGATTTTTTTCTCAATGTTTCACAAATATACAATTAAAAATAACATTGAAACCTTCGAAAAATAACGTTAGTACAATATTTGCAACATATCTTTTTTTTAGAGATAAGAGTCAAAACATTTTTTTACTTAATTAATAAAAGATACTTTGATACTCATCATATTACTCATTAAACAATGACATTAGTAGCTTCATTAAACTACATAATACAATATTTGCTATATAACATACTTTTTTTCCTCATTTTTTATTTTCACTTTTTGTTTAATTTTTTTTTCTTTCTTTTTCCTTTTTTTTTCTTTTTTTTTTCATTATTTTTTTTTATTTTTTTTTTATTATTATTATTTTTTTTTTTAATTTTTTTTTTGTTCTCCATTCTTTTTTTTCTCTTTTTTCCATTTTTTTTCTCTTTTTTCCATTTTTTTTTCTCTTTTTTCCATTTTTTTTTTTTTTCATTTTTTTTTTCTTAAGATATTTGAGGATACAGATAAAACATAGTAGTTTTCTCTCCTTTAGAAAAAGAGATACTAGTGATACTGTTCTTACATAGTTCTCCAGGAGGAGATATGGGGTAAACCCATTATTTAACAAATATCTCATTGAAAATGAGATATGAAACTTCCTAAAATTACATTAACACAATACATGCATTGTAATAACAGACAGTGTTGTATATACCCCAGATAAAACATAGTTTTCTCCTTCAGAAATGAGAGGTGCTATGGAGAATGTACTTAGACAAAGAAAGACTAAGTAATAACTTCTTAAAGAGCAAATATGGTATTTTTCCCATTATTTTAGGAATATCTCATTAAGATGAGATTTTAAGCTTTTACATTTACATAAATACAATATATGCAGCATAATAATTGGCCACTTTTTGAAGAGCAGGTGATTTTCCTTCTTTAGAAATAAGAGATACTATGGGGAAAGTTCTACAGTTATCTAAGAGCAAAAATGGATTTTTTTCTCAATGTTTCACAAGTATATAATTAAAAATGACATTGAAAGCTTAAAAAAATAACATTAGTACAATATTTGCAACATAATTTTTTTGGAGAGAACAGTCAACACATTTTCTTAATAAATAAAAAATACTTTTGATACCATTCTAACATAATTTTCCAAGTGATAGATTTTCTCATTATTATACAAATATCTCATTAAAAATGAAATTGGAAGCTTCATAAAATTACATTTGTAGAATATTATGCAATTTAATAACAGATTTGTTTTTTTTTTTTTTGTGAGAATATGTAAGTAATAGAATGTATAGTTTTTCTCATTTTGAAATGAAATGTAACAAAGAGATAGTACCAAGACAGCAACTATAGGACTTCTCCATGACAACACAAATAAAATGAAATTGGGAGTTTCATAAAATTACATCAGTACAATGTATGCAACATAATACTTTTAATTTTTTTACCTTTTTTTTTTAAATAATAAATACTATTCTAACATAGTTGTCCAAGAGGAGATACAGTATTCTCCATATCCAAGAGGAATTATGGGATTTTAATTTTATGCATTTAAAATTTATAATAATAAATCATTAAAGTTAAATATAAAAACTTTTTTAAAATTAAGTACATTTTAAAGAAAATATTCTGTTCTAAGACAGTTCATCAAAAAATATGAGATTTTATCCCATATTAATAAATTAAATTTAAATTAAGCTTTGTAGCTTCTTAAATTAAAGTTCATTTCTATGTTAAATAAACTCTGCAACAAAATTGCAGGTTGTCTCTTCTAGAGAACTAGAATTAGTTTTTTTCTTATTGAACAATGAGATATGCTTCATCAAAAGGTATGCACACAAGACATCACCAGCAGGGAGAAGGGAAGAGGTTTTGGTCCAACAGATAGATAAAGTTTAAGAAAGAACTAACTTAACTTCAGTGTTAAGAAATGTTATGATATTTGGAATAAGGGACCAATTGTTTAAGCATTATCAAACCGTGATTCCCCTACTCCCTGGAATATGATGTTTTCTGTCCTAAGACAGTTCTCAAGTGGAGATACGAATTTTTCACAGTAATTTACAAGTATCTCATTAAAATTGAGATTTGAAGCTTTATAATGCATGAATGTTACATTAATACAGTAATTGCAATATGATAACAGACAGCTTCTTTTGAGTGAGGTAACATATTATCTTATTTTGAAAAAGATAATTCTCTCAGAGGAGGTATGGGATCTTATCCTATTTTCATAAAGTAAAGACATTTGAGTTTTGAAGTTTCTTTAAATTAAGCTCATTTTACAATGTAAATAAACTATGCAACACAATTGTAGGTTGTCTCTTTAAGAGAACTAGCAATATTTTTTCTCATTCAGTAATGAGAGATGTTTAGCACCTTAGGAATTGCACATTAGGCGATCAGAAGCTTCATAAAACTACCTTATTACAATATTTGCAACATGACATTGTTTTTTGAGAGAATATCTAACATACCTTATTTTTCTCATTTATAAATAACATTACTGTAAAGACTATTATTATAAGACAGAAAATTTAATAACAAAAGGTATCAGATTTTTCCATGACATTGTTTTTTGAGAGAATATCTAACATACCTTATTTTTCTCATTTATAAATAACATTACTGTAAAGACTATTATTATAAGACAGAAAATTTGATAATAAAAGGTATCAGATTTTTCCATTATTTTACAAACATATAATTAAAATTGTGATGGAAAGCTTCATAAAATGAAATTAAAGTAAAAAAATATTTTCAATGTAATAACGAACAAATTCTCCTGTAGAAAGGAGGGATACTATTAAGACTCTTCTAACACACAACTTCGTTCAACTAACTTCGTTTTCCACACACAAAGGGAGATACATGGAAATTTCATTATTTTACAAAAATATGATTAAAATTGGTATTTGAGGCTTCATAAGTTATAATACAATATTTTCAACATAACATACTCTCTTTTGAAAGGGCGGGTAACTTTTTTTTTTAATTATAGTTTGAGACATATTATAAGGTATGTACATAGATTCCACCTGTTGAGAAAAGTGGAAAAGTTCCAAGTTCATAAAAAGTACAATAGAACTATTTTTACTCTTTTACCTTAATGCAATAGAATTTCGGTTAAGTACTGTTGGCAGCTATGTATAATATCATAGTTTTCAGGTTGTTTTTTGAACTCAGGAATAAGAGAAGTGTTAAACACTACTTCTAATTTAACTTCAATAAAAGCACACTGACTAGTCTATTATGTAAGACAATTTTTTTTTTTTTGTAAAATCTGGATTTTTCACCCATTAAAATATTATTTAGTCTAAGATGAGATCATTGGTTATTGTGTTCGGTGGACACACCTTCTTTCCTTTGAAATATTTAAAATCTTTTCATGAAAAACTTAATTTCAGTATTAAATCCTTTAAAATCTATAGACTACCTTTCATTTAAAAGACCTAGTGAAAATTTGGGAGTGTATTACTGGAGTATACTGGAGTATTACTGGAGTGATTTCCATACTTGATTTGAGCTTACAGAAATTGTTAATAAAAATGTAATATTTCCTTATTTAAAACATGTCCTGTGTTTTACTTTTTCACATACTAATAAATGTTATCTTTCAAACTGGTTTTTTAGGTACAAGAAAGTTTTTATTGGTTTTCAATCAAAATTTAGCTTTTTAAAAAAAATCAAAAGTACAACCAATTTATGCGGATATCAGGTACTCAAGTTAGATTTTATGTATTGATTGTAAGATTGAGTAGAGTTTTCAAAAAAAAAAGTATTTTAATATGTATTTTAATACATTATTACCTAATTGAAATATTTTAAATTTCGAGTGAAATTACTTTCTCACTGCTGGAAAACCATGGTATATGATTGGTTATGGTTTTATGGCATCATGATAAATGGTTCATGTTTCTTAAATTTATACCAGAAAATGTCTATTAACGTTAACAAATATGAAGTTCAATATGAACCTCAATTTCATCACATTATAATACAATTAAGAGGGCAATATAAGATTTGATTATTCATTCTAAATCAAAACCTCAGAGAAATTTGCAAAGTGAAAGAAAAAATTTAGGATTGACATTTTTAAAGCTTTTTGTTTAAATGTTTTCAGAAACTTTTCATAAATCCGAAAACAAGGTAGCACGTTAATGTTAAAGCAACTAATACATACTTGCTTGTATTGCTGACTGTTAAATGAAAACTTATGTGGGTTTTTTTTAATTATTCACCAGGGTAAGTAGGTACAATGCTTTACTTTTCCATTACACAATTTGATCCAATTTACTAAACCCCTTTCTTATCATATAAATCATAATGAACTAACACAAAAATCCCATTTATCATCGAATTCCAAACTACATCATTTAGAAAAATTTAAATTTGGAAAATTATCATTTATCAAAAAAAAATAATTTTTTTATCAAATAATCAAATTTTAAATCATTCACATAGAACCTCTCTTTCTCCTATTTAAGTGTGACTGAATTAAGGAATTTTTAAGCAGGAAAAAGTTACTTGTTCAAGGGAACGATAAGTTTTATACCTAATCCCTTTTTATAGAACAGTTCAAGTATTTGTATTCTTTTTCTTTAACAACTTCAACATAAAATGTTTTGCCTTTGCCATTCATTCTTAATTACCAGCATTTATTCGAAGTATTAGCGCTTTACTCCTTAAAAATTCAGCTAGTTATTTTATGTTATTTTTAGTAACTTAAGACCTTTTAGGGTGCAAAAAAAAGTTCAATCCAAACTCGGAACCATCTGATTCTGATCAAAAAGTTTTTAAGATTTCTTTACAGTAGAAATCAGGGTGTCTTTGGTATAGGAATAAAACCTTTAAACCGTTTAATTTATGGATAATTTTATGAAAAATCAAATAATATACTTTTACATTAACAATTTACAGGTAAATTAAATGGTTTCCCTTCTATAAGATCCCAGATTTTTTTTTTCATTTGTTTTAAAACTAATACGTTGCCAGAAGGGGGAGAAAGACTAAGATAAACACTATTATTCTAACACATTAGTGAAACTTACTCAGAATAGTAAATTACAAATTGTTTCAAAGAAAAGTCATTTTACAATGAATTCAATATAACCGTTTTTAGTTCCCAACAAAAATTTAAGAGAGGATTTATATATTCCCACTGTGGAACAGATTTCAATTCTTCCAATAAAAAAATCAAATATCTACTATATTTTTTTTTTTAAGAATAACATTACAACAATAAATTTAATTTATAACATTGTAAAAAAGAAGAAATTCTTAATCTTCTGGCCTGTAAAAATGAGGAATGAAATAATTTTGGAAAAAGACAACATCACAACAATAGAAGAGGACATAACCAAAAGGAGGTGGCGATGGACTGGCCATGTTTTAAGAACGCCATGGGAAAAAGTGGCCCATGTCTCACTCTCCTGGGCTAAAAGGGGACGACCCAAGTTGACATGGCAGAGACAGATGCTGGCCGATTTTAAGAGAGTGGGAATCGGCGGATTGGAGGAGGCCAGATCCCGGGCAGGGGACTGGAGGGCATGGAAGGGTGGGCTGGATGCCTTATACGCCATACGGCGTGAGGAGCATAAGTAAGTAAGTAAAAAAGAAGTACGTATATTTTAAAAATTGGTATCAATATATTTAAAAACTATTTTTTCTCTTTCTTCATTTTATCAAAATCTATGCAAATTAAGAAACTTTTATTGTTGTAAATTCCAATTAAAAATTGTTTTCTAAAAATAATTAACTAATTTATACAGTTCTCTTGCAAGACACCACTCAAGAATGTAACATGTTTCATGCCTTTAACCTCAATGTTTCCATTTTAATTTCAAAACATACTGATTTATTTTGAACCATAATCGTAGTTTTGCTTAAGTGTGTTTTTTAATAAGCGCATGTTTTATAAAACTATCTTTTGAAAATAAAATGAAGCTACAGCAGTAGTGATGGGTAGTCCGAAACAGGAATCAGTTACCCAAATACGAAACATTAAGTTTTGAAAAGGCATTTCCCTTTGATAATTTTTTGCAACCTACTCTGCTAACAGAATACATCTAATGTATTCTTTGATGGCACCCTCAAATTTATCCACAAGCCATTTTCACATATTTTAGTTTAGAAGACATAGCATTTAAACTATGATCTACAATTTTACAAGCAGATTTATTTCTAAATAACCACCGTGAAAATATAAACTATGGCAAAATGGGGATGATGATGATTAACCCTCTAAAAAGCTTTTAGATAAAAGGTAAGACAGCGAAATAAAGATGATTTGAAAACAAATTCCACTAAAATAAGCATTTTACCTAACAAATTGTACTAGACTGCAACGTTGCTTGACCCTGAAGAAACAAAACAAAGTAGTTTCCAGCGCGAGGGCTGAATTTTGAGGGAAATTAAGAAATTCAATAGAAAATAATGATTACATGTATAGCATCTTTTACCGAAAATCCTTAGCAACTCAACCGGCTTTCTGTTTACTCAGTTTTTCCCCTTCCACGTAATGACGTCATAGGGTCAGGAAACGTTGCAGTCTAGTATAGTCATTTGAGCATAAAAAGTTTTTCCTTTTCAACATGCTCTAGTCTAGTGACTTAAGGGCCACCCTGTACGCACAATCAGGCCTATTGATTGAGCAACACTGCAAAAAATCTTTTTTTCAAACAATGAACTCAGAAAAACACTTTTTCAGACTACGTTTCCGCCGATTTACCGATTTCGGGAACCCGAGACGCAAGCGTTTCATCGCGACTGACCTTGTCATTCCCTCTCGAGCCTTCTCGGCCCCACAACTGTTTGCGCAGACAGACGACGAAACTGCCGATACCCGAGCACACTTCGCCCACGACCCCCGAAAGAGGTACCCGTGATGTCGTAACCAAAGACACCCGTGCACGACACACCTGCAAGCCCTTTAACTCGTAGTCAAAGACAAGACCGAGGGTCGAAGAAAACCAACACCTCACAGTCCCTCTGATAGGAATGAGAATGATCGATGTACTCTATTTACCCATGAACTTCAGTTCGAGAAAAATAACAACATGAAAGGCATAATATTTTCAACCTCAATACTAATCCGGGCAGTAAAATCAAGAGAGTGCTACAATCTACTTCAAAGCAAGAGTAACGCAATGGCCATGGTAGTTCTTTCATGTGTACGCTCTAAAACGTTTTTTTTTATAAATCACAAACAGGTTTATCATTTTAAAATGGTCTACACTTCTAATTTCAAACCCAGAAAACCCAAACATGAAAGAAACCTTTTGACCTTCATGCTACAAATGCTTGAACACAATCAACAGAATACCAGAGCAGTTGATGTTTCCAGTGAGCTTTAAAATGCTTTATTAAAACGGTAAGTGTGAACTTAACCAATTGGTGACACCCTATATAATCCCCAAATTCCAATTTTCCCCCTCGGTAATTTCTTCTGGCTACGCTCCCACTGGAAACACCAACCAATAAAACCCATGAATGGTTACAACATAATTATATAAACATAGATTTTTACAGAATTTAAAAGCTAAATAAAATGATATTTCTGAGCTTACTTGATACATATACTGGTATTCCGAATGGTAAGCCTTGTTTACAAGAGCTCAGTTGTGATACAATCAATACTCGATATCAACCACATACTACCTTCTATGGCGAAATTTCAATTTCAAAGTATTAAGAACAATTCTCCCCTTTATAAAAGTTAACCCCCGGTTGTCAAACCATTCTCCTTCTCACTCAAAATGAGTTACGAAATTCGTGAAGAAACCCGCTTACTTAGCAGTTTCACTGAGCCTAATCAAGTAAACAAGGCCTAAGATAAAATCGGACATTCGAAGAAATTAATAGTTTTAAATCATCCATAATAGAACTAGATTAAAAAATTTAAAGGCGTTTTTTAAACTACGGTATCAAGAACCAATGTTATACAAACAAACCTTACCTGAATATAGGTTATCCTAATAGGAGTTGTAGACTGCAGAACTTGGAACAAAACTTTGCACACTCCGGTACTAGCTAGCTAATTTGAAAACTAATGGCGACCGTCCAGGCAGACGAGTTGAGGAAGAAGCGCAGGTGATAATTGTCGAGGGAATCCTCCGTTTTGATTGGATCTCCTTAATCATGTGACAACATTATAACTAGAAAGATCGAACTACGTCCAATCAGCTTGTGGATCGGAAAAGCATATTCTGTTCTTGACTCTGCTGTTTTTATCGAATGAAAAGAACAAATTATAATTTAGAAAATCGCAATTTGAAATGGTGAATCTACCAAATTTAATCTTTTGATTTTCGTTTGATTTGAAGAATAGCCGTTTTGAAAACATGGAACTTCTTGAATCTTGCTTGGCCTTTAGAATTTAGATTTTCAATGATACTTAAATATTCACTTGCATTATTAAATTGATTTAACACAGTTTTTATATTTTTTAATCACAATTTATTAGTTTCCATTATTATTCTTTAGTAATATTTCAACAAGAGAAGTTTTTCCATCGTTTATTTAATTTTTCAAGAAAAATCAATTATTGTACATGAAGGAAAGTTTTTTAGTCTTCTCGATGATTTTCATGATCATTACATATTGATTTTTTTGTTATTTTTCTTGCTAAGCCAGGGTACAAATTTAGAATGCTTTCTTATTATGAGAAATCGGGATTCAAAACTACGTGGCTTTATAAGAAGAACATGCTTGAACCTTCTTAAAATTCCACTGATTGTTATTTTTGTAAATTAAGTCGTAATTGAAGATTTAATTTTTTTTTTCAGATGACGAAATGGATTTCAATATTTTTTTTTAAAACTTCCTACGGAATTTGGGTTTATATTTGACTACTAATGTTGAAAAATTTGGGTGCTAATTTAACCGTTTACTTCAAGAACCAGTCAGACGACTTTCTTGTCAAAATTTTCAAAACCGTATAGGATGTTATGCGATTCTTTAGAAAACATGCACAGCTGTGGTCTGATATGGATGCGAATCGAGATTCGTGCTTTTTGAATGAGTAGGCAACAAGTTAAGAGGGTACAAATCGTAGAGGAGGGACTACAGTTTTCTTACTTTTTCAAGATATTTGATTTCCAGATAGGGTTTGTGTAAAACGGGACAGTTCAAGTAAAAATTATAAATTCAGTTGATAATTCTGAAAAATGTACTTTATCGATCAGTATAAATATACTTTTACAACATAAGCCAAAGTTTTTTAAACTAACTATTTTAAAAATATTTATTTGGAGCTTGGTTTCTGAAATGAGCGGTTCAATTATTTCCCAATATTTTTATTCATGGAGTAGGACCAAGGTTTATAGAATATAAGGTTGGCTCTTCACATAGACATGGAAAAAGCTCGTGACGTCTCGTTTCCGCTGCCAGTGACGTCATTTGTAACGCCTCCTAACTGTTTGAACAACCTATCACTTTCAGTTTGAGCGGGATAAGGGAAAGATACTGGTGGCATGGAAACTTTACGCTCCGCCTTAACAAGCCTGATTGGCCAGTGTAAGCTTTGGCTCGTCACTTCCGCTGCCAGTGACGTCACTGGTAGCAGTGTCAGATGGGCCCCCTCTGGAGTAGGACCCCTAGTTATAAAAAAAAAACAAATTAGCCTTCAATTTGGTTGGTCTGAAATTGTCTCATACCTATCTGAATTGTTATTTTGAGTTGCTCCTTTTTGATTGTTCGAAGTTGCAAATTGGAATATACTTTAAATAATTTCACCAAAAAAGTTAATTAAAATTCTGATTATATATGAATTATCGAATAATTTTTTAAAAGTACTCCAAATTGTATCAATAGTGACCCCCTAAATGTATCTGTTGTTTTTATGGTAACCAAATCTTTCATCTAAAGTGAACACCTCTCTTTTTCTGCCTATATGAGGGGGTTTATGCATTAAATTGAGTAGTCATGGTCGTTTAATTCCAAAAAAAACCCTTCTTTCTTATTAGCAAAATATATTTTCGATCAAAATCAAATTACGTAGTTTTATTTTATTTGTAATTACAGACTTTATATGTAGTTTCCGCCCCATAGCCTACGCTGTAGCTGATTTTAGAGGAATTTTGCATGTATTTCATGTTTTAGAAACCTTGGTACCCGAAACAAGAATAAAACCAAGTTCATACAAACACACATTTTGAAGCATAATCAACAGTTTATGAAGAAAAACTTATTCAAATTGATAATTATTATTGTTTCTAATAAAAGCCATTGCAGTGTGGCCACTATTGGAAAATCTAAGATTCTGTGTTGGTAGAGTGGATACCCCTAAACTAAACATAAGGGTCATTTAGGGAGGTAGGGAGGGACAATCCCAAGGTTCCCACTGTTATGTGAATAAAAGCTAAAAATGCTGAAAATTTTAGTTATGCATGAGAAAAATATTTTATAGCAGGTACTTCACTAAGAAACCGAATACATTTTACTGAATTTTACAGAAAATAATGATTTCATTTGAAAGGTGGTCCAAACAAATTGTTTAATAATTTATGCTTGGGTAATTTTTACTGCTACCTACTCGGGGGTACGGTTTATCTTCCTGAAATTACAGTAAATCCAATTTCAGTCACTCGCCCTAAGGTGTTATTTTCAAAATCTTAAATATCCTACCCATGCTGATCTTTGGTATTGGTGGTTATTTAACTGCTTACCTCATACTAGTATAATACTATACTAAGGTACGTCGAACGGCACTTATTTCGGTGGACCAAATCGTAATAGTGCGGAAAACTTGCCTACCCATAACAGTAACTCGTGTGTGAAATTTTAGCCCTATCAAATAATATCTTCTGTTCTGTCCTTTTGCCTAAAGTTTTGACTTTTTATCAAAAAATTGCTATTTTGCCGTATTTCTTACCGTTCCGTGACCTCCTGATGAACATAATTTTTTCAGTTGGTGTGGTAGGGGTCTAAGGGGACTTTTCCGTTAACCCCATCCTCTTATCCCCCATTCCCTCTACGCGAGCCGGGGTTTTGTGGGCGGGCGCGCTGGTCAAAATGTTGGCTTTCCCTCCAAACTCCAGCCCTGCGCCCGCCTTCGTTGCCCGTTTTCTACATCAAAACTTCATGTAAACCAATTATTTTCATAAAAGTGACCCAGAACCCACTGTTGAGAGGTATCTTTCCATCAGGATCCATGGAATTATAATTATTTTTTAAAATTTTCATTTACCTTAACTCCTTTTTCACAAACTAGCATTTTTATTGCAAACTGCTCTTTTACATCATGTATGTTGGTTAATAAACTCTGTTACAACTGTTCAAACGTGCGAATGGGAAAAAAAACTTATTTACCAACTGGAATAGCCAGGAGGATGTCTATGGTGGATACATTGCGTCTAACTAGTGCTGTTATAAGCAGTCAGATTTTGTCAGTATTCTCCTTCATTGATTTAAGATTGATTCATATTTTTATTATAACATAAATATTATTTTACATATAAATGTGCCATGGATGGAGGAAAGAGTATAAAAAACCCCCCTGAAAATTGTGGTGCGTGATTTGTGAAACGACCATTCCGTTATAAAAACTAATAATATAAATTTGAGAGATATAATCTCTATTCTCTCTTTAGCTCAAGCTTAGTGCCCCCCCTTATATGCATAGAAATATAGGGTATAGGGACAATAGCACACACTTAGGAAGTAGGTAAATTAGTTGATGATCACACACCAGATGAAATTTCAGAGTGATGTCTCGATCACTACATGTGGATTGGCAAAATAGAAAAGAGGTAAAATCAACAAACATATTTTCATTAATTACCATATCTATGAATTCCAACATATCTCATCTAGCTCCACAGGTGTACCTCAACAACCGACGGAGGTTCTGGGTCCTGCCCCGTCTATGCCATGTATACTTGCTCCTTACTGTATACTTTCCATTATAGTTCAATGTCATACTTCAGAAGTTTATCAAAGATGGTTCGGGGCATCTCTTTGATGCTGCCATATGTACCTGATATTTATTTGTTCAGTATCGCGAAGTAGTTGTCAAATGCATTAAAATGCCATTTTTGCATTACCAGAAAACATCTTGCTAGGCATAACGACTTATGAGAGGAAATTAGTTAGAAAAAACGCCCTTAATAAGATTTTCTTGGCAAGAGGACAAGCAATTTAAGTGTTCACAACTTAGGCATAAAAATGTTCTTACTTAGCATTTCAAATCTAAACGCTATTTTGAAGGGATAGATTAGGAAAGTGTTCAGATAACGTTTCCACCAGTTCATAGGAACTGATACATTAGCTCACCCAGAATATTTGTAGAAGTTCCCACCACACACCGTTACAGTGGAGAAAAGGGTACAGTTATTTACTAGAGCTTCTAGAAAGGTGTGTGGTTGCAGGGGCATAGTGAAAGGGGGTAATATTCTTCGATAATCAGAATTTTCCTTTTTTTTAAATAGAAAACACTGAAATTACTTTAAATTACCCCGAAATTACACTATTCCCTCTAGATTTTTTTTTCTGGCTATGCCACTGAGTGGTGCCTCTTGCTCGGAACGACTTCGTCAGATACTTTCTTAAATCAAGAAAAGACCTGCCTCAAACAAAATCAGACTGTATAGCAGCACTAGTTAGACGCAAATCATCCACCATAGACATCCTCCTGGAAATTTCAGTTTGTAAAAAAAGTAGATTGTAATAAAAATGCTTGTTTAGTGAAAAAGGAGTTATGGTAAATGAAAATTTTTAAAAAATAATTATAAATCCATGGATCCTGATGGAAAGATACCTCAACAGTGGGTTCTGGGTCACTTTTATGAAAATAATTGGTTTAAGTGAGGTTTTGATGTAGAAAACTGTTAACGAAGGCGGGCGCAGGGCTGGAGTTTGGAGGGAAAGCCAACATTTTGACCAGCGCGCCCGCCCACAAAACCCCGGCTTGCGTAGAGGGAATGGGGGATATGAGGATGGGGTTCACGGAAAAGTCCCCCTAGACCCCTACCACACCACCTGAAAAAATTCTGTTCAACAAGAGGTCACGGAACGGTAAGAAATACGGCAAAATAGCAATTTTTTGGTAAAAAGTCAAAACTTTAGGCAAAAAGACAGAACAGAAGATATTATTTGATAGGGCTTAAATTTCACACACGAGTTACTGTTATGGGTAGGCAAGTTTTCCGCACTATTACGATTTGGTCCGCCGAAATAAGTGCGGTTCGACGTACCTTAATACTATACCTATGAATTTTAACACTACTCGTATTATTTAAAATTAATCAGCTAGGTGGTCACTATGGGACAGTGTCCACTATACCCACATTTACTTTATATGTACTTTTCTACCTGTAATTTTTTTTGCAATACTAAATTGTATTAAATCAGCACAAAAGTTGAACCAGTTCCTGTTGGAGAATTGTTTTTGAATTTATTGTAATTTTGTTTATTAATACTAATCGTTATTGCGTTTTTATTTCTTTATTATTATGATTATTGATGGGTGTTTGTTGATTTATTTTTGATTTCGGTGTATTTTTTCTTTTATGTATTGTAATGTATTTTTCGTGAACTGGCTACGGCCTTGATACGAAAATAAATTTCTTCTTCTTACCTTATACTTTTAATAGTCAGAGATAACTTCAGATAGTATTTAAATTATTTTACAACCCCATAAGACTTAACAATTGTGTTTGAACAGTTCTCAAATTGCTTTTATTACAGAGGTTCCGAAAGTAAAGTAAACAATTTTGTGGTGACAGTTATCCCTACATAATTCATTACTTACATACAACATTAATAGTAGCTGAAAGCCAGCACAAGGGATTATATTCGGATCTCTTTCAATGCCCCCAACTTTAAATATATCTATTGACATTGATTTTTTTTATGCCATGTCCCTTTCGCTGACCTTTTTCATGGTTATCACGGACCACCGGTTGCGAACCAACAATTTGGAACGATATCAACGACTCAAAACCAAGAGGAAAGGAGGAGAGTATCAGAGACGATCCTATTGACAGTGGGTCCCGGACAGCGGGGATCCGGGATCATCCGCCCACCTGCGGGGATCCCGGAACATTCCAGGGCGTTGCTATGACGACGCATCTCGCTGTTTCAGCTCTTGGCGGACGCGCTTGGCGACAGTTTGCAACAGGTGGTGAAGCGAGGGAAAATCTATGAATGAATGACGGTGCTGGGGAATAGTGGTGTAGTAGTTGTTGATAGCTTTTCATTTTAAATTCGAATCGAGTAACACTGCTCATTGAGGCGGCAGAATTTTCAAAGAAACCCAGTATAGTATAATAAACAGCAAAATTTCGAGGGAGGTTGGGGGCCCTACTTCAGAAAAATTTTAGAAATTTGTCCCTAAAAGTATTCTTAGGATCACTTCTCGTAAGACACAGAATTTTCAAGGAAAAACAGTACATAATATATTTTAAAATTTTGAGGGGAGATTAGGGATCCTCCCCCAGAAAATGTTTGGAACTTTTTGAGTCACATAATTTTTAAGGAAAAAACAGTATTAAAAATATATGTCCAAATTTCGGGAGGGATTTGAACCCCCAAAGCCCCCCTTGGATACGGCCCTGCCTAAATATTGAAACTAAAGAGTAAACCAGGCACTCCAAGGATGTGCCATCGGGCATAAAATACATAAAAAAGGGATCTTGTTTCAAAATTAAAACTATTCCCTTCTCAAAAGCATCCACAAGTAATGTTTAAAATTGTTTTGGCATAGCGCTTGGCGCCCCCCTTGGCGGCGGCCGGTCCCTGTTCTCACTCAACAGGTTGCCTGCTCCAGCAGAGCAGCGAGGGATGCGAGAGAGTAAGTTCGTGGTGCTAGGGGCGGGGGGAGTGGGAAAGACGAGTCTCGTGCTGCGATTCCTTGACGACGTCTTCAGGTGCGCTTACAAACCAACCGTTGAAGACTGCTACCAACACACTATACAGTTACCAGGTAAGGATGTCATGTTGTATCTAGGCATTTTAAAGGAGTTGTGTCTTATTATGGACCCTTTCCTAGGTCACATGGGACAGTGACATAGCCAGGATTTTTCTCTATGGGGGTCCAATGGAAAACATTTTCAAATATCCATTAATATTCCGCAATTGTAGAATAATTTTTATCTTTCTCATTATTTTTAATTACTTCTATATGTTAACTATTCGTTTTTTGTATTAGTAAACAATATTAAGATCAAGTATTTTGTAGTTCCTAGTAGTATTCCAAGTTTTCTTCAAGAATAAAAATCATCAAAGGACATCAAAAACAAAGTGATAGTTTTAGTATTATAATTATTTATCAATGGTCCCATGAAATTCCCTCTGCCTCATGAAATTTTTGGAAACAGTCTCAAACTCATTTTTGGTGTCGAATTTTGTTTCTGGGAACATTATTTACAAGAACATTTACATTTTAGGTTTTAGAGGACTTACGGGTTACTGGTCTTTGTGCCCATATAATGTTAAAATTTGCGTAAAATGTGAGCCCCAAGTAAAGATAGGTGGTCTGGGACTTTTCCCCCGAAAGTTTGATTATAAAAATTAGTGTTCCAGATCATTTGAGACGCTTTGGATTGCAATCAAAGAGGACCGCTAATTGTAAGCAGCATAGCTTATAAGAAAAAAAGCAGTATAAAAATTTACGTCAAAATTTAGAGGTGGGGTTGAACCTCCAAAATCCCCCCTTCGATAAGGCCCTGCTCGGTACTGCTAAGAATACGTATTAATTTTTAAAATATTAAAATTTCTTTTAGTACTTCATCCAGGGCTATATATAGTTTGAAAAAATATTTGAAAGACTTTCCTTTTTTGGCCAGAAACTGAATATTTCGGCGGTATTGGCCAAATATTTCGAGAGAACCCTCTGATATCTCAGCACTAGCTTTATATTATACCAAAATTTAGAGGAGAGGTCGAGCGTACGTTCCCCCTCGTTCCCGCTAGAAAGTTGACCTCTTTAAACATTGAAACTGCCTAAATCAAAGAATAGAGAGACAAATAACAATCAATGGGTTTTCAGTCCCCGTTCAAAAGTCAAAAATTTTCTAAGTTGTAAAAAAGTTTAATTTTTTTCTTCATGAGTCGTCACAAAATAATTAGGGGAAAGCAGGGGATCCTGCAAGAGAATGTGACAGTGACAGTGGAGCATGAAATGGGGCACCGTACTTAAAGTCTTTATAACATACATTTTTACAACATCAAAATCTGTACATCTGAAGCACATTTTTTGCCAAAAATCTACATTTTCTCAGCTTGTTTAAAAAATAAGTAAATAAACCTTTGATATAAATAAACCTTATTTAATAATAATAATATTTGATATAATAATAATAATAATAATAATAATTGATAAATGATAATAATAATATTTGACTAATATTTGATATAAATAAACCTTTGAATAAATCTTTGACCAGTTTTTACACCCCTGACACTCTAAAGGGCATAGAAAGACAGGGTATATGAGATGGTAAGATTATTTAATTATTTAATTAAAAAATCTCAATGGGTTGTTTTTAGGGTACAATTTGGAGTGGGTTGTTTTTAAAGGACAGCACTATACATAATTGCTGATGGTAAAATATTTGTTTTTTGAGGATCAGACTCCTACTTCCATTTTTAAAGACTTTATTGGGGATATTGGAGAACCTTGAGACATGGACAAACTTTGACATAGCCCCCTTTCCATCCTTAATTTCGCATGTTATGAGCTCATGCTTTTAGGTATACTAAATACGACACTTTAAAATCTACTTCCAACGTGCTTTAGAACCTTAAATAATTTGTTTAATAAAATGAAGTGTATTTTTGTTAATAATCGTGTTAAGGTTAAAATAATATGTATAGCATCTATTAATATAATATTAGCAAAGAAAAAGAAATTGTGTCGCTAAATCTAAAAGTGAAATTTAGTTTAATACTCAAAGGGTCAAATGAGGCAGGTTGGTGTACATATGGGGGCACCTTGGAACGTGTCCCAAAGTGCTTTCCATCCCTATGAGTAACATAAGCTTTTACTGCTAATTCATTAAGCCCTTGTAAGAATATTTCATGTCTAATATGCATCATGAATTATCAATTTATGTGTTAATAGTTTTATAATTTATCAAATGCTTACATATATATTTGATGTAAATCTCTAAGCTATTCCTATACCTTAACGACCAGTAGGCAGGCTGGGACACTTTAAGAAGTTTTTAAATTTGTTATTAGGAATATTCTTAAAAGGTATAATACCTGTGAGAGAGTTAGATGAAACAAATGTAGTAAAAGAATTGAATGAATAGTGTCCCAAGGTGTGTCCACTATCCCCTATCCTTTATCCACTTAATCTATAAGATATAGAGAACATATGCATAAAGATACGATGTAGTGCGTTTATATGGAAACACCCAGTGGGCCAAAAAGAAATCCGAAACAAAGTTCCATAATTATAAAAGTTCAAAAAGTTATTTTTTAAATAAATATCGATTCAAGAAGAGAAAAAAGTCATCATATCCGAGAAATATTACCTTCGATTTCCAAAAAAAAAATTATCCATTAGGGCAACGCTTTCAATTTCCCCTTCGTAGAAAAATGGGTCAGAGTTTCTGCGGCCAATAGAGGTTCACTCCTCATAAAACTCACCCATTCTTCCGATCTCAAAACATCACTGTAGTTCTTCAAAATGAAATCATGGGCTACTGCAGTGAGCTCTTGGTCTTGCATTTTGTCAGCAAGCGACAAAACGTCACCTACATTCGCAACAGATAAGTCAGCACACAGGAAATTGGCGCATTCCCTCTTGAGTGTGGGGACCTGGTACTTGTCGGCAGCGTAATACAGCTTCATGGCGCGCTCTCCATCCAGGTCTTCCACAGTCCCGGTGTACAGAAAGGTCAGGAAGCGGGTGAGTGTTGGGGAATCCAAGTCCTCGATGACCACGGTGCCGGACGTTGCTTCCCTCAGGCCGCTCGAGAGCAGGCTCTTGAAGACGGGGGACCTGGCACTCAGAATGGCCTTGTGGGTTGCAAAGGAGACGTTTCCACAAGTGAGTTCGAAATCTGAATAAGCACTGTCTTGGTAGAGGGACATCAGTTCTTTTGTAAGCACAGTTATTGAATTACTAGGCTGGATTGAAACATCGTTGGAACTCTGTGAAAAGGTTTCTTCAAGAATATTTGTAGAACTACTTGGAATTTTCGATGTATATGATGGCAATGTGGCAACTTCTCCTACATGTTCAAACCAAATACTCAATGAATTCTTGTACGCGTTATTTGGAATAAATTTAAAGCATAAATTCAAAGAAAACTCTTCCTCCGTTACCTCTTCTTTTGTTAGTGAATTTGAAAATGACCATTCCTCATCTTTACGAAATACATGCTCGTTCTTTTCCGTCTTCATTACATTATCGTTATTTAAAACAAACATGCGTGTGAGGATTAAAACATTCTTATTATAAATTCTCACATGTAAGCTTAATTTTATTTTCGAATGATCAAATTTATCTTCTGAAGCAAATAAAATAAATCTAGCCTTCCTTCCACCATCCAGTGGACAGTCAAACGAGGAAATCATCTCCATCGAATTTAAATTCTCGAATATTTTACGAGATATTTTAATTTAGGCATCGAAAACATCTAAAGTCGTACTCATATACTTTACATGATTACTATAATTCAACCACCGGAATTGTAAAATGAGTTGGTCTTTTTGCAAACCCTTGCTCATCTTGATTTGACGTAGCAACTCTTTAAATTTAGGCCCAGGTGGAAGTTCGTAGTTTGCTGCTCTTGGTTTCAAATTCACTTGTTGAGCGAAGAGGATTGAACCATCAGAACCAATCAAGGTTAGGCTACCAAAATAGTTCCAAAAACCCCTATTTTTCTGAGAAATTTGCACTACCAAATGTTCTTCGTGACCACTGAAACCTTTTGGGAACAGTTTGATCGTATAGAGACATGATGTTTCCGAACTAGTAATAGCATCACCGTGAACATCCCTTACCCAAAAGCTTAAGTTCTCGATCTTCCACTCCAAGATGTAATACTTTTCTTCATCCATTCTTCATTTATCCAACCACGAGCATTCGAAAAAATATTGGTCTTCAACTAAGGCTGTCGTCTGCTGAACTGAGCATATTAAGGGAAGAACTGAAATGAACGCTGATTGAAGTTTCTTTATCTCAATACGATAACGGAAAAGATAAGTCGTTCTAAACATTCAAAGGTTTTAGATAACTTCGAATACTGCTATAGCCTCAAATCTAGGGAAATAATTTAAGATATGATTACATTTGGTTGACAATATGTGAAGTGAAATTTGAAACACTTTTTTAACTTTTAAGAAATTCCTTTTTTTAATTTATATAATTCCAAAATTAGTAATTGGAGTTCTTCGAAAAATAAGGGAAAATTTTCAATCTTTTTAAAATCCTACCCTGCATGAGCATCACACAGAAATAAACACATTGCTAACACAATTAAGAACTCTGTTTTTGTCCCCAAATTAACAACACTTTAGTTGTGTTGTTAGGAAGAACACTTTAAAACTTTATTGGGTTGTCGTGATAGGGTTCTGAATATAATAATAATAATTTATTTTCCATAATGTACAGAGTGAAATTTACAAAAATATTAAATAAAGAAAGAATACATTATGGATAAACCACCACTTAAGCAGTCTGCTGTGATGTGGTGGTGGTGGCAACATGCGAGGAAAAAAAACAATAATACAAAACAAACTTGGCAATTATTCCTACAGAACTATACACAACAAATTGTACGTACATAAAGAATAAAAATATAAGACTCTATTAAACAAATAATCAGAACGCTCTGTACTATGGTAGAATGTCCAAATGAAGAAAAACACTGTCAACCAAAAAATGTCTCCACATCATCTCTCATATAAAAGCCCACGTCACTCACTGACTCACTGACTCACTGACTCACTGATTCTGGAACGCTCGCACACTATGATGCCATCTCGCAATAATAATCATAATCATCAGAAAAATATAAAAGCCCACGTCACTCACTGACTCGATGCCATCTCGCAATAATCAGAAAAATAAATAAATAAAAGTAATTAAAATTTTAAAATAATATAATAGCTTTTAAATAAATATCTTTCAAGAAAGTTGGTTTACTTAATAAAGGTTAAAAAGTTACTTTTAGGGAAGTTGGTTTCTAATTCAACAATAATAAATTATTAAAGTTAAACTTCTTATTTAATGTATAATTAATAGGAACTTGAAGTAGTAACGAGCGAAGCTCGCATAAAAGGCTAGCCTAGCTGTAAGACCCGGCTTTGCCGGGTCGTAACAGCTAGTTGTTTAATAAAAGCCATGCCTTCAGGTTACGAACAAAAGAAGAAAACGTTACAGAGGAGGAAACAGAAATGGGTAAAAAATTGAACAATTTTGGAGCCGTAAATGTAAAAAAACGCTTGTAAGCTTCGATTCTAGGAAAGGGAATAGCAACACGGTTCAATTTTCTTAATCTTTCTGAAAAAACATTTAAGTTTCCCTGTAAATGCCCTCCTCTTTGAAAAAAAATTCGTAGAACGCGATATATATATAAATTTCTTAGAGGAAGAATTCTTAAGGACATATATAAAGGAAAAGACGAATCCCGTGTCCTGGCTCCACTCACTATCCTAATTATTTTATTCTGACAAATTATTAATGAATATATAGTAGAATAATAGGTTCCTCCCCAGCATGATAAACCATATTGTAATTTTGAATTGACTAATGAGTAATAAACAGTTCTCAGAACAGATACCGGGCATAAAAATTTTAAGTAATAAAATTTTCGGAGAACTGCGTACAAGTACCCTTTAATCTTTGAGACATGTTCTTTCCAATTAAGCCTTTCGTCCAAAAAAATACCCAGATATTTGATATTACCTACATTTTCAATTTCAATACAATGATCACATGATCCATTTCCCAACAGACAAGATCTGCATTTAAAGAATAATCTTATATTTTCCCTACCTTTATCTCTGAGAGAAAAATGAATAAATTTTGTCTTTGCACTTAAAACCATTCTATTTTTTACAAACCAAATTTTAAGTTTATCAAGGTCATTTTGCATACTTAAACATAGTTCATAAAATTTTTTTTTCACGGTAACAAATTGCTGTGTCATCTGCAAAACAAGATAAATGTCCGGAAATTTTCCCGTTACAGAGACTATTAATGTATATCAAAAACAGAATAGGTCCCAAGACAGACCCTTGGGGAACTCCGTGTGTAATGGGAAGAGCATCACTAATACAACTATTGATTTTAACATACTGTTGACGGTTACTTAAATAACTTGTAAACCATTTCAAAGAAACGCCCCTGATACCACTTCTATAAAGAGTCTCACACAAAATTGAATGATCGACTGAGTCAAATGCTTTTGTGATATCAACAAATATTCCACTAACATTTTCATTTTTATTTAATCCCTCAAAAACTAAAGAACAGAAATGCAGTAATGCATCTTCAGTCGACTTTCCTTCCATAAAACCAAACTGATTTTTGCAAAAGAAATCATTTGAATTTAAAAAACCCAGTAATCTTACTTTCATTATTTTTTCGAAGATCTTTGAAAAGACAGATAAGAGGGAGATAGGGCGGTAGTTATTCAAATCAGTGGTACTGCCTTTCTTATGCAGGGGAATCACTAACGCAACTTTAAGAGTATCAGGGAATTTTCCGGTCTCAAAACTTAGATTTATCAAATGAGAAACTACAGGTGAAATTATACTTCCCACTTTTTTAACTACATTCGCTGATACTCCATCAATTCCAGGAGATTTGTTACTAGATAATTTATTTATGATACTCTGTACTTCTTCAGAACATGTTGGATAGCAGAAAAACGTTTTATTTACCATGGGAGAAAAGAAAAAATTATCATATTCACTCAAATCAGTACCTTCGAAAGACTCTGTGTCACACATTAAATCCTTTATGACGTTAATAAAAAAATTATTGAATTCACACGCAATTTCATAGTCTTCACTAATTAAAGCATTACTATTTGTTTTTGAATGAATTCCATTTATTTCATTTCCCCTGGGTTGCATGCCAAGAACACTATTTATAGTTTTCCATTGTTTTTTTATATCTGCTTTATTTTTTTCAAATAAATCTTGATAGTAAGTAACTTTTTGTTCCCTCATGTCCTTCTTTAATTTCGCGGAGAAGCAATGAAAAAACCTTTGAAATTTTTTTTCATTAGGCCTCTTTTTAGATTTTGAATATAATTTATTCCGAAATTGTTGTCGTTTACACAATTCATAGGTCATCCACGGTTTCAATATTTTTATTTTAGTACTTCTCAAATTAGAAGATTTTGATGAGTCTAAAGATTTTTTAAGAATTTCGATAAATTTATTAAACCCAAGATTAACATCCTGCTCACCATACACCAAGGACCAGTCTGTGGCCTGCAACATACTAAATAATTTTGTGAAATCAATTTTAATATGAGACCCTTGAATAAAGCTACAGTTATTTTTTGGCAATTCAGTTATAAATATTTCACATACTATTACATCATGATCACTCCTACAAGATTCACAAACCTTAGCTTGATAAACAAAATTATCTCTAGTTCGAAAAAACAGATGATCTAAACAACTATTACCTCTTGTAGGAGAATTTAAATATGTTTGAAATGTGTTCTATCCAGATATGTGTTCTAAAAAAGTGTTGTAAAATACATCTAGAATCTGAAAGTGTTCTTAAATTTGGATCGAAACAATATTGGAACAAATTTTCTGTCTGTAATTTTTGAGCAACACTTTAACAGCACTATCTTTTTCTCTAGCAGCACAATCGCAATCCAATCAAAACTAGTTTGGTTAGAAGAGTTCCTTATTGTGTTTACTTAATTTTGCAGAAGTATTTCTCACATTTGCAGTGTACTTCTCAAAAACGTTTTTTTCTTAATAGTCTTTTAACATTTCTAGAATTACAAATGGGTGAATAAAAATTAACACGTTGACTGTCATATGAGTTGCATTCAACTCACACCTTTTGTGTCCAAGAGGAGTTTGGAGCTTTGTGAACTAAATATAACTCTTTCCACACACTCCTTCGAATTTGTTCTATCCATAGGTTCTATCAGTTGTCTATACTTCACAAATATATCATGTTATTCTAATGTAGTCACATTTTTATGGCCTCAGAGACAAAAAACTAAACTTGGCCTGGAGATTTCTTCAAAAGGTAACTTTTTGTATGTTTTGGAACTGAGACAAATTTTCATCGATGGCGTCAGGAGAAAACCTCCGTAAACAGGTGGAGGGTGAATTTTAATGAGCTGTTAAAGCAAAAAAGTAGGTGGTATAATCTCTCACAAGGAGACTAATTTTTGGTTCCATCTGGCTTTTTTCTGATAACCTCGTGGATCAAAGGCATAGACCAAGAGAGAACTGTTTTGTTATTTTTATTATGTGAAGAAAAGTTTTAGTTAAATTGCAGGTGTGAAATCAAAGCAAAAGTTTCACTGCTCCTAGGGTTACAGGATGTTCCCAGTGGAATTGATTTAACCCTTGTTTTGGCGTTAATGACTTGACACTCGCAAATAAATTTGGTTGTAAGTAATTCCTCATTGGCACCTTTGGCGCAAAAACATACACTCGACAATCTAGAATACAGCAACCTTGATCTGTCCCGACTGTGATTTATCGGGATTATACGAGGTTTTCTCCTGATGCCATCGTCATGTTAAATAATCTCTTTACTTTTAGAAAAACTAGGGAGCTAACGCCCCCTGCTCGCTAACGCTCACCAACCCCCGTAAACTGCTTACGCAGGACCTTTTGGATTGCTTCCTCACAAAATCCACGAGGTAAAAGATCTAAAAACGAAGCCAAAATCCATACTTAGCTCATATTTTGTAATTTTACACCCGATCCACTTTCATTCTGAATAGCTAAAATCTATTTTAGTACTTTACGGACTTCTCTTCGAAGTAGCCTCAACCGGTGGCGTCGATTGCCTCATTTAATTGGACTGTTCAATAATCCCTCGAGTCCTCCGAAACGTCTGAGAGGGATTTAATGTTGGTGAAAAACACTAACCCTCTTTCAGACATCCACCCACGGAGAGTGTCAATTCGCAAATGGCGTATCATTAGGATAATTAGCTATCAACTCCTTTTTAAAAAATAAATCATTTTGGCTAACCCGCTTTTGTTTTGTGCTGAATTTTTCCTACACTACGAGTTTAACAACTTAGTACTTGTATTAAAAGTAGTGAAAGGTATTTATAGTTGTGTGAAATATATATTTTTTTAGCTATAATGTATCACAACGCCAGTCCTTAAGGTAGGCAATATGTTTTCTTAAAGTTAGTTGCCTATTTAATGGTTTGCCTTAATCAATGACAATTCAACCGCAAAACACTTCAAATTTAGTGTCAAAGTATTAATTTTTTCTTCAACTTAGAATTAGCCTGATATCTTGTTTGATTAAAATGAAGGCAGTGGATGAAATTTCTACTTTAAATAAGTATTCCTATTCTTTGAAATTATTAAACTCAAGTCTACAGGATGAAGCTGCTTATTTATTTGATACATTCCTGTAAAAAAATATAAATAGGAAGCATCCTTTACATATTTATCTCCCTCCATGTAAGGATCAAGCATCTTTCCCTAAAATTAATATGTGTTTTCATGTTTTAAAAAGCATTTATGAGGCATATTTCAAGAATATCAGTTTGAAAATTCAACTATAGAGCGTTATCGCACCATATTGTCTGTTGTGTTATCGATAAACTTTTTGCATTTAAAAATGCAATAGTTTTCGATCATTTTTTGCTTCTGTTCTTAAAGGGGCAAAATTTTAAGTAAGATAATGTCAGTTCACTGTTGAAAGTTACATATCACTGAGTTTGATCTAACCTTCGTCAAATCGTCATGCATTAGGTCGTTCACTATAAAAACGTGTGACATAACATTAATGACCCCTTTTAAGTCTCAAAAAATCAGTACTATTTGTGTTAATTGTATATAATATTAATACCTTCATACAGACATTGTACTTGTAATAAATAATATTTCAGAGTATGAGCGGAGTATTTTTAGGACTTTTGCCAACATTAAAACATTCATTACAAATAAAGCACTTCTTAATTAATATTTAACATATAAATAAAATATACAACGTATTTGATATGAAAGAATAAGTTCGTTTTGAAAAATGCTATTTTCAATTAAATGTTTTATATTCGAAATTTATTTTTAATATACAGCAATAATGTTTTTGTTCTCTAAAACAAAGTGAACTGTGATGATTGTGAAATTTTATATATAGATCAGTATTTTTGAAACACCTTGTGCAGAGCACACCATATTCTAATCTAGTGCCAAACAAACTCGAACAACCAATTCGTCAGCGCCTTCGAAAGTCTGTTCTTGTGTCTGACTGTCATTCTTTTCTGCACCTGTCAAGTGAAAAGATTCAAAGATGTTGGGACGGAAGTTCTTTTCCCATAATTCAATATTTATCTTTCGTTGTTTGTCTTTGCGACATGAATCCCAACGAAAGAATGTTCGTATCTCTTGTTTACTTTTGTAATAAGAGTTTGATCCAAGTTAGAACAAAAGTCGTACGTATTGTTTGAGATAAATCATTTGTTAGATTCGCCTTTAAGTTAAGGTTATAAAAGCACCACACTAAAAGCACCTCACTGATTTTTCCGCCTAAAGTTGCTAGAATCATGTTTTTTAAATGAGAGAATGCCTGATTACAGATGGTAATAAGTTATCTTTGATACCGCAGTATATTGAACGGATTTTATTTTTAAAAACTTGAAAAAGTCAAAAAACAAATTTCGTCTTGGAATGCAAATTTTCTTTAACAGATGCTAATAATCTTCATTTATTTACCCATAAATGCTAAAAGAAAGTTTGTTTAAATAGGTTTTTTTTTAATTTTAATCATTCACCCCCCCCTCCTTGAAATATACATTTTTTTTTTAGTTCTCAAATTTCATTTATTTTTTTTAGTTTAAACATAAAAAAAGGTTCTCTAATATCTTACTTGTTCTCATGAAAGCATTTGATACTTGAAAAAAAATCATCAACATCTATTTATTTTAATTGTACAATTAATTTAATTGTTATAATGAATTGTGAAAATTAAAATACAAATTGGAACAGGTAAAGGCACTCTTCCTACTTGAGTAAGTTTCTCTGGTGAAAAATATAAAGTTTTTTTCTAATCCTGGCGAGTTTAAGAATTTTATGTAAATTTCAAAATTGGGCTCCATACAAAATACTTCAGTTGAATGTATCTGAAATGGGTGGTGCTCAGTAATCATTACTCATGTCTGTATTATTGCTCCAGAGAAGATTCTAAGTTTGACCAAATAAACACAAATGAACAACAGCAATGTTGGAAGAGCAGGATAGAAAGAGGCGATGGGATGAAGTAGTAAATCAAAGTAATACAAAAGTTTTATAAATTATAAAATAAAATTACAGTTACAGTTAGATAAATCAGACAGATCAGATGGTCAGCATTTCAGTGTCCTTTTTTTTCTACAAGTTATTTTCTTTGAATTTTTGAAGAAAAAAAATTACTATGAAATGTTTCTTTTTCATGAGTTTATAAAAAACTCTAAAAGAAAAATTTAAAAAGGCAAATGTGCATTTTCCGAAAATAGTTGTTTTAACAACGTATATAGGACTTTATAAAATGTTCTGAAAAATCTTCTAAAAAAGTTAATTCCACTGTCTGCCTGCAGATGTACTAAAGTAGAACTTCGATGAAAAAGAAGTACCCTGAATCTAATCCTCATCTTAAGGATTAGAGGTTTTTGCTCTCCTCTAATTCCACCCACTTTATTTGTTTCTTTCCACAAATCCCATTTCGAACATGACGGAGATGAGGACAGTAAGGAGGTTTCTTGGGAAGAGGGGATAGGTTTCTTGAAGGAGTAGAGGGAATTTTGAAGTGGGAGTTCTCCATTTAATGGAGAAACCAAGTTCATTCTTATTTTTTGGTCTAAAACTAAAATAATAAATATGTGGCTGCATGCATTTTGAAACAAACTGTTAACGGTGGTTAGAATTATTAGAATTGATGATACTGAATTTCTAATTTGAAAGATTTTTAGGACCCCCAATCAAAATATTGCATCTTAATCTATATTGTATTGTTTTGGAGTTAGTATTATATATTTATTAGTAGCTGTTTGATGGTTAACACTGCGTTTTAAAGCCTGCTGTCACTAAAAGCAGTTTTAAATATTTGTAAAATACCCGAAAGGAAATCAGTTACTAATTCCCTTTTAATGATACTTGTCTCAGTTTTTAAGGAGAAAGAAATTGCTTTGAGATACTGATACTGAATTTCGATTCGTGGTGAAATAGAGAATATTTTTCTGTACTTAATGAATGTTGGTAATCATATTTTAGAAAAGTTAGGTTTATTTATCATATTTTTAAACCTACTTTATGTCTTTCTATTATGTAAACAATTTTACCTCAAAAGATTTTAAAATTTACAAGGCTACATTTTTTTTATTAGATCAAAGAATCATTAAAATGAGTCTTTGGTCCTATCCTAATTACGTTATATTTTTTGTGTATGTATTAGCCATATACACATATACAAGCTCATTAATGAATTATATTCAAACCATCGATTATAAAAATTACATTTTCAGTGATTTCATGAAGAATGTACATAGTATCTGATACCTACGTGGATTTTTATAATATGCCCAGAAAATTGCAACAAATGAAATAGTGTACTTCGTAACTTAATCGAAGTATTAATTACAGCTGCACCCTAGCATAACTAAACTATTCCCTCTCCTTAGAAGAACTCTTCCGAAAATCCCTAACATGTCTCCTCCGAAAAATCTTGAGCTTCTGGAGTGCTTTGGTTGACAATGTCACCTTCCCCGCGGGCGACAGATTGTCTGAGAGGAAGACAAATGGATGACACAGATAAAAATCAAGAATCTGCTGACCATTGAGGTTAAAGGGATGTTCAAAGGTCATTGCAGGAAAAGTTTTTGTGGACGAAGAAAAGATTGCTCGCTTAGTTGCAGTTTATTACATAGTATCATTTATCTTCCTAACTTCTTATTTAGTTAATTTTACTGAACTTATTATATATTTTGCTAACATTAAACCGATAGATTTTATTGTCAAAGAAATCAAAATTGAATGGGGCCGCTGTCATTGTTTGGAAGATTTTTGTGAATTAATTGAAGTGAATAAATACCTCATATTTTTTATATTTCTCGCAAACTATCTTAGTAGTATAACTATATTTTTCTCACTTTTTAAGTGAATGATGATGTTAAAGCTAAAGCTCAAGATGGCCTGATCGGAAAGTGTCCATACTCAAAGTTCTGGCCGTATCATAAGGAATACTTTTGAAACAATTCTACAAGGTGCTCTCTGTTTGCGTACTTTGGATTTAGTTTTTCTTGAATTTTATAATTTTGGATGTTTTGCAACCAGGCACCAAATTTTGAACATTTGACAAACATATTGAGTTATCAAACCAGCCTCCCAGGTAAGGTGTATAATTTTGAATTCACATTTTACCAAAACTTTTAGTTACCCAGAAAACACCATTATTTTATTAATTGTTTTCCTAAATTATACTTTTTTGCGGTTCTGCAGTGCACATAATTTTCAATAAATTTGTAAACCATTCTATGGGTTATGAAAGTTTATTTTGGTAAAATTTTGATCAATTAAATAATCTTTGAAAAGTTTAAAGCATCCAGAGTAGCGCGGTTATAGGTTTCAACCACCACTGAACTTATTTATGGGCTTGAGTTCTTCTCGTATGTACTGGGACGTATAAGGAACGCGGTCATCCCTGGATGACACCCCAGGAGTTCCAATATCCAAAAACGAGATGAAACCCTAGTTTTAAACAACCGAATTTGATTCTGAAACTTCCAAACATATTTTAGAAGGCTGCCCCTAGACGACTCTTTGGTATCCAGTATTATGCACAATGTTTTGAAATTTAATACAAAACTCAAATCCTACATGAAGTATTCTAAAAAACTAGATTTAACCTATAATGCACCCTTGGAGGAAAAATATTTTTCCTAAAAAATATTTTTGGGTCAAACCCTTTAATTTGTATGAGGCTGCCTATGAACGATGTCTCACCTGGAGAGTAGGGAGGGAGTTAATCAATCTGTGATATTTTGCGACAAGGTGGAGAAGGGGGTTATAAGATATGTGACATCACACATTACAAATCAATTAAAAGTCGAACGACACATTTTTTGTTTTGGAGAATGTAATATACTCAGAAATGTAAACGACTATATTGCAAAACATGCTATCAAAAATTCGAGTTCAGTTTAAAATTAAAAAAGGAAACACTTCTCTTTGAATAAAAAATGTTTTAAGGTCCCAGATTCTTGCAAAAATTATGCTTGGCGTACTGTTGGTAGGAAAGCGTGACATGTGACATAAAGGGGTGCAGGGGGTATGATGCAGTGTGACACTTTGAGACAAGGGGGAGGGAGAAGGTAAAAAATGTGGAGGAAAAGTGTGACACCATTTAAGAACAGTCCCTATCTGAAACAACAAGTTGGCTGCTTTCCCCACTAGCTATAAATCCCTACACTTCACTGCATAAAGAAGAGAATTCCCCCTCGGGACCGTCCCAATCAACAGGTGTCTTCTCCTAATTGGTCGTCTCTCCACCCCCCTTGGAGCCCCTCTTGATCGGATCGATTCGAACGCCAGAAATAGATTCGAATCCGTGCGGGGGTCGTTGTCATGGAAACGGGGATGCCTCCCGACAGATCCCCGAAAGTTTCCAATTTCCGACACGTTTTTTTTTTTCTCTCTCATCTCGCGGGAGTTGATGAATATCGCCTCCTGGTAAATTAGAAACTTTTATTTCGCTTCGAAGTAGCTCGACTTTCAACGATTGCTCTGTTTTCGGATTCTATCGCTTCCGAACTTCCGAATGGGACGCCACGTGATCGAGAAAAAAATGGTTGGATTAACCGTTTGGAAGATTTTTCTTCCTGACTGACGAGAACAAGACTGAACTTTATTGTAGTTGGCAGGTGCTTGTATACTACGGTGGCGAACGTGAAGCTAATGCAATAGATTATTTATTTATTAATAAGCTGCTACTCTCTGCACTATATTTACCTATCTATAGGTACACGATATAAAATAAGAAGCATAAAGAGTGACGAGAGAAGCTGATTAATTAAATACATAATGCAGGATCCCCACTTTTTTCGTTTTACAGGGAGTTGGAAAAATTAATTTTAAACTTTTTAATAAAAAAAACATGGTTTTAAAATTTTTTTATATCATTGATTTTTTTTTTCATTTAAGATTATAAAAATATCATTTGAATAGTTGCTTTAAAATACTTCAACCATTGAAATGCTACGTTTGTTCAAAATACAACGTAATTGAAAAATTATTCTTTTCAATTACTCTACAGGTGACAGAACTTTTTATTTCATTCCTACCTAGCTGAAGGTTATTCCAGACATAAGATGCAAGTACCTACAACCACATTTTGAGTTGTTTTTAAACATTAAATGCAAATGTTGAATTTGAGCCTTAAACAAGGAAATTAAATTTACAACAGAGAAAAGTTAAGTGGAAAAACATTTATAAAGAGGATACATAGTGCTGTCCTTTCTAAACAACCCACTCCAAATTGTACCCTAAAAACAACCCATTGAGATTTTTTAATTAAATAATTAAAATAATTTTACCATCTCATATACCCTGTCTTTCTATGGCCTTTAGAGTGTCAGGGATGTAAAAACTGGTCAAAGAACGGTTTATTTACTTATTTTTTAAACAAGCTGAGATAATGTAGATTTTTGGCAAAAAATGTGCTTCAGATTTACAGATTTTGTAAAAATGTATGTTATAAAGACTTTAGAGCATTTTTCGCGCATTTTTATGTTATCCCATTACTATGAGAATAAAATATTAAAGTTTTAGCTCAGTCCGCCAATTAGAGTTTCTAGGAAAAAGTGGGTTTTTTTTCAAATTCTTACTGAATTGATTGCCAATTTGTAATGGATAATTGGAATTAAACATGCTAAGCACTAAAATGTTAGGGAGGATGAGCCGCTAGTACAGTTTTTTTGTTCAATTGAATTATCCTTTTTATTAAGCTTTTAATGAAGAAAATATGAAACAGTGGGTTGTTTTTAAAGGACAGCACTATAATGGACTAATAGCTCTCAAGAAAGTAATCCTTAATAAAAGAACTAGGTACTACCTTAGAAGCACAACGCATATTTTTAAAAACTAACTTATTAATACTGGAGGGGTAAATTAGTTTCCATCGATGTTAACTCGTAGCCATTGGATATTATAAATGCATTAATTTGTTTTTATTTTGTCAACAAAATTCTTTTGGGGCTTGATTGAGCAGTTTAGAAGTCTAAATAATTCTACTTATGGGTCATAACAAAACCCAAAATTTCATACTTGGAAAACCAGAAAAAAAATTATTTTTGGACTTTAGTAGATTATTAATATAAAATTTAAATTGACACATCATATTTTACATTGTAAATGTAACATTTTCCCAGATCATTGAAAAATATTAACTATCTAAATATCTTTTTTTAATAAATCGCATGATAAAATACTATTAACATGAGATAATATTTTAAAATCTAAATTTTTATTTTTTCTGAAAATCTTCTTTAATGGATCATCATAAGAAAATAGTTTCATAATTTTCTGCTTTTTCGTTATTAAAAAGTTATAATGTATTTAATTTTATTTGACTGGTTTGTGTCTGGTAGTTGTATCTTCAATTTTGAGCAAAAAAATGTGTCATTTAACTGAAGTATTTATAAGTAATGGTTTATTATAATTACCATGCTCTCATTGTTAAACTTTCAACATTAAATAAATAAATTTAAAAGGATATAAATTTTTAACTCTTAACTAATTCATATGGCTGAAATGATTCTTAAGCACCCATTGTTTACACTGGCTGACATTTTTATGGGACCCTTAAACATCTAAACAATATTTGGGGCTTGTTGTACTACAAAACTGTTTTTACGATAAATCCTCAAATTTTTATGAGAAAGGTTTTTAATCAGTTTTTCTATTCACCATGTCAACCGGGAATTTTAGTTTAAAGTACGTATAAACACTTTTTGTTTGGTATTTATAAGTATTAAATCGTATTAAAAGTTCAAGTGAGACATCCAAAAAAAAAATGACTCTTTAATGAATTTTTCCTTAACTTTCTTCTGAATAAACTTAATGGAATGTTAAAATGAGCACTAATACTCTAAATTAAGCTATAGAAATTTTATTATTTAAATAAAACAAGGGTGAAAACTCCGTGAGCCCTTATACGCTAGTCATTAATTTGCTTAATCAGGATGTGTTTTGTACACATGGGGCCAAGTTGCGCATATATACCAAGACATAGAAACATCGGTTAAAATGGTAGACTGTCAGTAGCTGTTGAGAGAGAAATGAAAGTAGACATTTTTATAGTGTTTCTTTCTTGTAAAGTTCCTACATTAAAACTAGAAAAGTAGGAGTAGTAAAAAATTTTAAAATCCATAAAATATAGAATTAAGGTAAAATGTTTCAGAATTGCAAGCATTTCAATGACTAATCGCTGGAAGAAATCGGTCCTTGTTAATCTTCTTCGAAATATTTCTTTGTATTAATTAAAAATTCCTACATTAAATTTTTAAAACTTCGGCAAACGGTATTTTAACTCCACATTGAGATATAAAAAGTTTCATTGAACATTCATCTCCAAACCATAGAAAATAGTGTCGAATATTTGTTTAATAATCAGAGTTTTTATCTTAATTAATACCACATTTCATTTGTTATTCTATGGGAATCCTCACATAAACCATTTCCCTTGTCTGTTTCTTAGCGAAAAGCATGAATGAAACGGTTGCTAGGCAACGTCTCGTTATTAGTCTTCCTTCTGATGCTAATGATGGCTTTTCTTGGGATTCAGAGGGAAATTCGATCTTTCATTTCGATCACTCCCTTAAGATAATTCCTGGATTCTCTTTACTTACTTCCAAGGGCGAAATAATGGTATTCACGGAAAGTAAATTCTTTTGTTCACGTAGATAATGTGATACTTATAGGTACAGGGTGTTTCAAATAGAGTGCAACATAGGCTATTTCTTAAAATATTTCCCCTAGAATACTTCCATACACAAATTTTTATTTTAAGAGGTGGAAAATTAAGTGAGACTAGTTTCAACTCCGTGGGGGCTCAACTTAAGAAAATGCAGAAAATAAATTTTTATACGGCCCCTGTAGTTTGAAATTTCCAAATACGTATCAATTTTTTTTATTATTTCCTGAATCGGGCACAAACAATTCTATCTCAATATTTTCATGATATTAAAAATTTAAAATTGGTGACTTACACCACTTTATAACACTCTTTTTACGAGCAAAATAGGGTTCATCCACAATTTTAAGTTGAACCTGTTTTTATGAGGTGATAGGAAATTAATTCGAGACGACCCCATAAAAATTTAAGCACGTACTATATCTCAGTGAGTTTTGAAGATATTTTGATACATAATTTCAGAATATGAGAAGTTTTGCTCATTATATTCATTTTTCAAGAAAAAATATAATTATTATAAAGGAATACATAAAAGATTACATACAAACGGACATGAAGGAAAGATTACGAAGGCGTCAGAACAATAAATTGTTATTATTGTTATTTCTGTTTGCGTCCTACTACTTTAGCCCACCACGTAGGGTAAGAGTACACGGTATTTTTTTTGTTAAATTTAAAACTTTCCGTTTATTTTTTTGTCAGCACATTTTTGATGCTATGGTTTTAAATTTTCAGTTTTTAGCCCTAAATAATTTTTGAGTGTATTCTTACGCCCTTCTTTCCCCTTTAGAGAAAAGTATTATTTTAAAATACTTTCATTCAGCAATATTAATATTCAGTATAATTTTGCGATGTTTTAAGCATACTGGGTGTCCAGTCCACTCTTTACGCGTACTTCCAACTAATCTTTTAACCCTTTATCATTGCTGTATGCTTTTATAAATTTACTTACAATTACAGAATGTTTGAAAATAACATAAGTAATTTTTTGAAATGTATTAAATCAAATAAAATGAAAAAAAGGACGAAATTTAATTTTTTTTGTCTTTTTGTTCTATTAATCACATTAAAACAGTATTCATATGCTATCTCTAGTTAAACAAGTCCTGTAATCCTATTACCCAGAATTTTGTAACTTCAAAATGATACAATATAAATTATGTACTTGAATCTTTGTCGTGAAGTATGATGTAGCCTCCGAAGTAGCATGTTATTAATTGTAGGTACCTACTCTGACCTAATTTATAGAATTTCATTGTTGATGCTGAGGTCTGGATAACGGGATAACCAACCAAAGTATATTTAATTAAATAAGTCATCATCTATATTACAAACCCATTTGCGTTTTATTTAAGTATTTTCGCGTGTACTAGTGGAACTAAAGAGAACTGATGCTTTTTTTTTCTCCTTTCCATTGGATTTTTTTTTTCGAACTGTGTTGCATTGAACTTAAAATTTATTAAGAAATAAAAAGGTGATTTTATTTTTCTTGAAATAATAGTTCCTAAAATTAATTTATTCTCCGAGAGGATATTTAAAATAGATTATGCGAATAAAAAATTATTACTCGACCTTACTTTATTGTTTTTTTCACACGGAGCTTTTTTTAAAAAAAATCTCTTAAGAAGCTTTATTTTCAAGTATAATTAATGCCACTAATGTAAGTATATAAAATAAATGAGTAAACAAATCTTAAGGTTCCTTTTATGAAAAACTCTATTTAAATAAGTATTAATAGAACCTTTTTTTGCTATTTTTATTCACTTTGTAAGTGAGCGCATTCGTTCCCATATTCTGAAAAGTAACTAAAAACTGAAAAAACCAGCAGCTTTGAACTTTTTTTACCTTTGAAAATAGGAATAATTTAAAAAGCAGCTCGTGAAAGCCTCTTAAAATAGATTCAATATAAAGAATTTCGTTTCTTGCATCATTTTATCTGAAAAATCTGTTTCACTTTTTCGGTTGTAGCGAAAAAAGATGTTTGAGAGTTTTTGATTAAGTATACGACTCCTTCAGTTTATATGTTTTGCCTCCCTACTTTCAAAGGAAATGTATTTTTTCAGCTCACTAATTTTTTGAATTTAATTTTATTCCTCAAGATCAGAGGTGTCCAACCAAGACCCTTGATATAGAATGCTTTACTACATAGAGCCTGATGTGGGAGGTGTGGTGCTGTCGATAATGTTTTGCTTTTTTTAAAGTCTATTTCATGCAAAAAAAATTAACTTTCTTTTTCTCGGATTGAATAATTTTACTTTTCAGGGCTGATAAAAGTATTTTAAAAACTTAAAATCTCTCCTTTTGGTATAAAAAATTTTATAATTCTTTTGCTTTTCAAATTTATGAAATCTTAAACCTAATACAGACATTTTTTTGCACACAATAAATCTTTTTGTGCAATTTTTCCTTTATTATGGAAATAATAGGACAGGAAATGGAATATAATGGAAATAATAGGAAATAATATGGAATTAATAATATGGAAATAATATGGAATAATAATAGGAATTTAATATGGAAATAATAGGATAGACTTTTATGACCCTCAGATTATCACACCGATCTCTTTGTGTGTTTCTTTTTGGTCTCCGGACGTTGTAAAAATCTATCCTGCTCCTATATCAGATGGCTAAGATTTTTTTCAAAACAAGTAAATATGATTAAATAAAAATATTAGGATTGTTATGAAATAAGAATCTTCCAGTATTTTAATGGTAGAGTTCTGAAAAAAATTCCATCTCTCTATGTACTTTCCAATTATTATTCAATTGTATACAAATTAATTTTTTTACAAAAATTTGCAATATTTTGATATAATTACTTTAAGAATGGTATTTTTGTAATTTTATGGTAATGGTAAATGGTAATTTTTCATGGGTTCAGTCGCTCCTAAATTATGGTATTACTGTATACGCATCTGATTACATAAATAATATTAAACCACTTCTCCGCCCGTATGCAAAACAAAATATTTTCCCACTTCAGAAATTTTCGGCAGTCAATCACTTTCTTTAATGTACGCCAGCTTTTTGTTTATAGGCTATTAATATTTATATTTAAAAATAAAAGTTTTTATGAAATTAGACAAATAAAATATACAACTAGAGGATCAAAAGGTAATTATTTTGTACCAAAATCATCTAAGGAGATTATTCACAAATCACATGCTTTATTGGATCCCTATATATTTAATAAATTAAACGAAACTACTAAACTAACTTATAATTTTACAGAATTTAAATAGGATATATATAAATTTATCGAGGCGCAAGAATCAATAGAAATTCTCTTTACAATAGTTAAGTAATAAGCAACTGTTGCCAGAGATAATATTGTAGTAGATATTATTGTTGATACTATATACGGGCATAATTTTGCCTTTTTGGTATCACATAAATAATAATAATTAGTTTTTATTTTTATTTGTCTTTTTATGTTTAATATTTGTTTTCTTTTGTGTTGTCATTTCATTGTATTTTATGTAATACTGTGTTTGTGTGACAAAAAATTCAAATTCAAATTTTAATTATGTCACCCTTAATAGGTAGCTACCGTAAAATGGGGTAACTTTGCCCCTTAAGGGAAACCTTGACCCAACCATCGGAGAGAGATTTTACAGGGGAGGTAACTTTGACCCAAAGTTACAAAAAAAAAAATTAAACTTAAATCCCTACTTTGAAAACAATTAACATTACAGTTGAACATGTTAAAAATAATATAAGCCACTGACCATGTGAAACTGTTTTTGGTTAACAACTTTTATTTGCTTTTAATTTGAAGAAAAAAAAAACACTTTATTTTTGGGCCAAAGTTACCCCATTTTAAGGTATAAATTTCGCAGATATTAAAAATAATAAAAATCCTTTTATAAACCCTTCTGACAGTGTCCCATATGATTAGCAATGATTCTAAAAATATGCTTGTATTAATTTTAACAAATGCCTTTGTAGGCTTTTAAGAACTTTATTTCGTTAGTTCTTTATAAATTATGAATCTAATAAAAAGGTATCTTTGATCATTTGGGATAATCGAGTTTATCATGTATAATATCCTTCTACTAAAAAATTCCTGAAAGGTTTTATTTTTAAAAAGACTCTGTCACAATTTTTAAAATGTATTCAAAGAATCGTTTGTCATGGGATTTTGAAAACATTGCGTCAAACTTTTCCCATGGCAACAAAGGATGACGTCATGTGTGACGTATTTTACTCTAAAATGGACGTTTTTAACAAGTCTATTTCTGATCTCATTCATCTTTTAAGAGTAGGGGTTTTGAAAAAAGGTGTAAAAGATTTATTTCTGTCTTTAAATTTCATTAAGGATCTAGGTTCCAAAAATACACACAACTAAATCATAAGAAATTTTAAGCCCTTTTATTTACATAACCAGGACCAAAAAATCTATATTACTATACCGTTCATAGACATTGAATGAAATTTTGGTTAAAGATACTTTGAGGGATACCGACTAGAACAAATGGAGTAGAGCAATTATATACTCTATCAGTTACGATTAAGGTGAAAAATATTTTGAAAATTCTCTATGTAACCACCTTTTTTTACTTTCGTAATGTGATCTCTGAAGTGAAAAAAGCACAAATAGCAGTGGAAAGGTACCTGTAAGGATGTGAACCCAATCCAGAGACACAAATTAAAACGACTATGGAGTTCAGCAGTAGCACGCAGTCATTGGTTCTAAAAAAGCTTAGAAAAGGGAAAACTCTTAAAAATGACAAAAAAGCAACAAAGAATCAAACATTTTATTGCGTTTCAAAAATTTTCTACGTTACCTTCTTACGTATTCCTTATAGTTTTGGTATGAACATCACCAGAAATAATAATTCTATTCTAAGACAGTTATTTTAAACTTTTTAAACTTCTAACAGTTTCTTACTGGTGTGACTAGTATTTTAAAATTTTCATTTTTAAAGTTTTGGAAAGTGAAAAGAGAGAGATTAAATTGTTTATGGAATTTAAAGTACCTAATCCAAATGGAAAAATGAACATTTCAGGATACTACTTCATCTTATTTAAGGCCTATATGTATGAAAAAAATTCACTGTTAATGCAATCTATATAAAAGAAATACATGATATTTCTTTCTATGAAAATTCTTTGAAAAGAAAGGGATTTATTTCATAGGAAATATATGAATAAAAAATATAGGAGAGATACAAGACTTTTAGACTTTCTTAGCTGAGATTCTATACCCCCTCTTTTTTCTTACTGCTATCTGCTGTGAAATAATGGGTCAGGATGTAAGAGATTAAAAGCATAGAAGGACATAAAAATATGATTTTATAACAGACCATACACCTTAATACGGACAGATAACATGTTTAAAATCTGAGATGATTATGATGCATCATAGATAATCTCCACCAACTGATCAGGATGGGTTAAAATCTTATATGGGAAAAGTATGTCTTTATTTGCTGATGTATTAGATGTGTTTTCTTCCGCAGACGGCATCTCGCACACCGTGGAGATCCTGGACACTGCCGGATCGCACCACTTCCCCGCTATGCGCGAGCTCAGCATCCGCTCCGGCCGAGGCTTCCTGCTCGTCTACTCCGTCGACTCGCTGCAGTCTTTCAAAGAGGCGGAGCAGCTATTCCACCTCATCGAAAACGTCAGAGGTATATTTCCCCTCCTTTTTTTGTCTCACAGCTGATTAAAAGACACTTATAGCATATTCGTAGCCTTCAGCCAATCCTAGGTCAAAGAAGGATTCCACCAATCAGAGTCAGCGATGAGCTCATCTTTCTTTCTTTAGCTGCTGGTTAACACCGACGCTGATGGCTGTGAATATGGCTATTAATCTATAGGTTTTTGTTCTGAACGAGTCTCTTAGTTAGAGTCATTGGAGTAAGATGTACCAAGTGACTATATCCTTTAAAATGGCTTACAGCACTCCTAGCGGTAAAATAAAAAAAAGTTTAAAAAAAAAATTAAAATAACCGAACGAAAAAGAACAAAACATTGAGTTAAAAAAATTTTGTAACATCAAACAATAGCAAAAAAATAAAAAGTTTCATGTAATTACCTGTATTATTCGAGGATTCATTAGTGATCAAAGTTAACATATTTTTGGACCTTTATCCGATTTCTTTAATTTTAGAATTTAATTCGAAAAATAATATTTATATACGGCTATCTGTGGGAAATTGTGTAAGCGGTTCTGGGTGGTTGGTGAGCGATACCAAGAAATAATCGCTACTTGGCACGGACACCTATAGAATTATAAATCGGATGTTTGATGTCATACAATATATCTACTGTATTTAGAATTTTTAATTGCATGTTTTTTCTTGATTAGAATGTTTTTTCTCTGCACTTAATTTCTCTTTATGTCTTGCTAACTCTTCCTTTTATTTTGTTTACACTTTTTAATAATTCTACCTTTCTTTTTCTCTTAGTTTCATTCCGTACTTATTTTCTTTAACCATAACTGGTTCAAACTTTAAATTCCTTATTTATAATTGACTTAAAAAATTTCATTAAGAGTATATCGCATTTTCAAAATCAATGAACTAGCGTTTAGATTTAGTAAAATAAGAAAAGCTTTTAATTAGTTTAGTAAATTAATTACCTTTAAACTATTGCCTTTCGAGAAATTTATCTTCCTTCTTTTTATAAAGAAACTTATGTAGTTTAATTTATCTCTGAAAGATTAGCTTTAGTAATATCCAAATTAAAACGTCTTTTAAAAAAAACCTTTTTTATAATGTCACGGCTTAAACTAGCAAAAGACATAATCAGCCTAACTTAAAGATCTAAGGTTTTTTGGTAACCAATTAAAAGATTTGCATGAAAATGGATATGGAAAATAGATAAAATAGATATGAAAAATAAGCAAAAATATTTGTAATTTGTAATCTATACACAAATAAAAACTTAATATTCTCTCAATACAAGTTCTCAAAATTAATCTACAGATATTTCAGAGGCATTTCATTCTGCGCTTTGAACTCAAATGAATTACAAAAACTTCAAAACCTTAACGAAACTAATTCCTTAAACATGATAGAAAAATATCCGCAAAGCGAAAAATTCAATTAACAGATAAGGCGCTCTCAAAAAACCTCTAAGGAAGGAAATACCTCAGTCAAAGGATTTTTCTTCGGGGCTGTTATATTAGTTACTTTGTTGGAAAGTCCTTCTAATCAAGGGTGATTGTCTTTGCAAGTTTTTAAGGGAGACTATAAAATAATCCTAATGAAATTTCGCGGCTAGACAACGGAACGGAGTAGTTTCCATTATAATGGCGAGATAAAAGCTCCACTGAGACCGCCTCTCACATTATTATAATTCACTTAATATATTTGAGTTTGCCAGGATGAGAATGGTCTGAGTATGGAGAAATTAAAGGCTATTTTTCTGTTGCGATGTCTGTTCTTTTCCTACAGAGAAAGTTTGTTTGAAGATGCTCTTGAAGGCTAATTTATTCAGATTGGATTTCTCAAACAGTTCCCAAAATTATGTTTATCTCAAATTTTGTGTGTCTGGACTTTCAGAAGACACTGTCATTCTGATATTAAAAGGGTTTATTTGTTTTCGAAGCCACCTCAGGTATACTAGTTTTTGGATGCTTGACACAGTACTTGGGAATCAAAACCATTTCGGATTGGTATTAGAAGTTTTTGGTATTAGAAGTGTTGAGGTTTGTGGCATGAAGTCTATAGATTACTTTCATTGAAAACCCAAATTGTTTTTCAATTAAATCTCATAATTCAAAACTTTTTACCAATAGAAATATGGGTAACATTCCTAGAGTAATATTCTCTGTTGCAGGACCTACTAAACGCAGACAGATGGAAAAAGAGGGAAATATTTGGAAGGGTATTTTTTAATTTTTAGTCTCTAGTTTCTCTTTCTTTCTCCTTTTTTCTATTACAAAATTCCAATAATTTCTCTTTCTTTTCTATACATCCTTTTTATATATCTATATTTCTTTTACCTTATAGCAGATAAAATCTTATCTATATCTCTCTTATACTACCTACTATCTTTCATTCTCTTTTCTATCTACATTCCTCTATTTTAATATCATTTATAAAGTTCTCTTCTACCTAGTTTTATATTGGTCACGGTAACGAAAACACAGTCCTCCAGTATCTCAATTCTAATCATGAGTTCATATTCGTAAGAAAAACGTAGTGTCAGCTAGATTTTTTCTTGCTTCAGAGGGCTAAAGGAAATAGTTTTAAGACACCCGATCTTTCTGCGGTGGGGATACAACAATAGAAAGAGAGTGACGGGGCCTTCTCTCTGTCCTCTGCAGCAATAGAAATCTAGCTGACACTACGCTGATTCTCGTTTCTCTCTCCCAGGAGGCCCGTCCCCGATGGTCCTGGTGGGCAACAAATGCGACCTGGAGGTACACCGGAAGGTGTCCCACCAAGACGGCACCCAGTTGGCTACGGAGGCGCTTGGCGGCATCCCCTTCTTCGAGTCATCCGCCAAGTTTGGCACTCAGGTGCGGGAGGCGTTCGTGGAGCTTCTTGTACAGGCTCGGCGCAGGGAGGAGGCGCAGGAGGCGCTGCTGGAGGAGCGAGACCTTCTTCTGCGCCGGCGCAGCCGACGCCTGTCACGCAGGCTGGGCAGGAAGCTCAGCTGCGCCTCCGCAGCCTTCAGTCTCAAGGCGCGACCGGAGGAGGTGGTCGCGGCGGTGGCGCCGCCCGAGGAGGTCGCCAAGGCCGCCAAGTGCACGATGCTGTGAACGACTTGCGAGCTTTTTCTCCCTGTGAAAATCGGAAATCGTGGTACGGTGTTGAGGGCCGGCCCTTCTTGGGTTTTCTGGTCCTACGGGGTTCATGGGACGCAATTGGCTCCAAGTTGGCAATATTTCGCCAAAGCAGGGTATCCAAACCACAGGAACTATATTTGGACATTTATCGTTTTGGCGCCAACCCGTGAACCCCATCCCCCTTCTTGGTGTCTTTTTAGAACAAGGGTCTCTATATTATGATAATTGTGACTTAATCATGAAAAATTGTCCCAGGAAGTAAATTATTTAACCACTCAGTCAGATTTCCGACTTGGGAGTAACTGGATAACATCACTTGAGTGAAAAGAATTAAGTAATTCGCAAAATGTTTAACACTTTATATTAAATAAAAAGAGGAGCTTATGATTTTGAAACAAAAGCTTGTACATAACTCATAGCTTCTGTTTCTTGTATTATATTATGGCATACATAGGTCTTGACTCTTGATGAAGTAATCCAGTGTGGGCCTTAGGTACTGGTTGTAAATTATTTTGGCTCAAAAAAATTTAGTGAACCTTGTCCTAGATTTATAAGGAATAAATCTACAGCATTCTTCTTTAACCGATATCGTATCAAAGAAAATAGGCCATATACTGAAGTGCCAAAAACTGGTACCGTAAAATGGGGTAACTTTGGCCCAAATGGAGTGGTTTTTTTTAGAAGTGAGTTTTACGGATTTAAAGGGTCCCCTACGTATTCTATTATATCCTTAGGTCCTATGCTCTTGTAAGTCTTTTAAATTATTTTCATTTGTAAACCAAAGAGCTCAGAAGTTCTTATACTTTTGTAAATTTTAAGGATTTAAATTTTTTTTTTTAATTTCCTCTGTATTTTTTGATATTTTTAGAACTATTGAAAACTTATGAGGTTACCGAAAAGCTGTGTTATGTGCTATTAAATGGTTTATCAAAAACAAAGTAACAAGTTTACAAAAAAAAGGAATAGGATGGGGCAGATGGTCTCTATAAGTAGCAGTTTCAGTTAGCATTTAGATTCAGATACCGATTTTTCCAGGGGAAAATGTTGACGAACTTCCATTCGCTTTTCGTTTTTTTAATGGATTGTTGTAACATATCAAGCGTTGTGCCAAATTTTGTGACCGAAAGGAATGACTTGTAGTTAACGAAGCCATCCATCTCGGTGAAAAATATATATTTATTTTTTGTTTTGAAGAGATTTAAAAGTGAGAAAATCTGGAATTGTATTGTGGTGGTTAAAACATGACTGTATTTGAATATCACTTTCAGTTCAGGATTATATTTTTTGTGTGCGTCAAAGGGTTACCTTTTGTACTCTATTTGGCTCACTCCACATACGTGGAAAATGGGTTTTATGGAAAAGAACATTTATAAAGACGTGGAAAATAGAAACTAATATATGTCAAAGACTATGTATTGGGACGTGTTTAAAATAAGTGTCTCATTCGATCTTTGTAAGTGATATGAGCTGCATTTCTTGCACGTTTGGTTATGAATTGAAAGGGATGTTGAAGATATATAGATTTTATAGGGCATTAGCAAAGGGAAACAGTTAAATTTCTTCTTAAGCTCCATTTATAACACAATAAAAGTAAGGAATTTTACATAAGGTTCATTAATGTCTTACGATGCCTAATGAAATAACTTTATTTACTAGAATTGTGTAATTTTTAAGTATAAATTTGGCTAAATTTGTATGCAAGAAGACCAATTTCTACTAATTTTTGTTTCGATTCCTCTTATTAAATGGTCGTTTAAAAATGAATTTATTGTAGTATTTTACATTTAGATACATTTTGGTTTAAGGGTATGTGAATTTTTAAAACATAGAAAAGCTTTAAATTTCAAACTTAGTCGGATAAGATGCTGATATATTTAAACCGACGTTGTTTCGCTCCTTAATTCATTACCATTATTATGAGGATTAATGTAACTATTGTCTAGCGTTTCAACGATTTACTGCTAATGCCGACATCTTCAGCACCCCAATTCGTTTTTACCGAGCATCACAACTCAACGTCCTCATTGTTTTGGTGACACTTGACTGTAGAAAGATCTCCAAATGTCACCACCTGTGGACAACACGATGTTCCCCCATTCGCTGTCCATGCATCGACGACTTCCAAAGGGTACGTACACAGGACTGTTACCCAGAAATCTTTCCTTCCGAGTTCACACTATGCAATGAATTTACGTCCAAGTTTGTACACCACTTTTCGTACTTTTGCACCTAAGTGTCCGATGATTAAGTGTCGAAAAGCCTGTAAAGTAAGCAAAACAGGCTTAAAGGTTGATGAGTAGAAGGGTTTAAGTTTTAAAAATATTTTTTTTTTTTTAAACTTATATTTCAGATTTTAGGGCATATTCAAAAATTTAAAAGCATTACCAAGCAAAAGCTGCTTTTTACATTGTCATGCGCCTGACTATCAGTTTTATACACATTCAGTAACATGTGTTCTATAAAACAGAAAGTACCACTTACTTTAGAAATCACTAAATACAAAATTAACTTTAGAAAAAAAATGCGATGAACTAAATCGTAATTTCTGGTAATTTTCATACATCATTTGTGTGTGTGTGTGCAAATAGGATAGTTCTTAATGTACGATGTAATGTACATGTGTATCGATGCAGTTATTAGCATTATTTAGTATTAGATATTGTTCAAATGTTTGCCAGAAAATGCGGTTAATTTTGTATTTAGCATCCTAAATAAACTTTGTACCGAAGCAGTGCTGATCAATTTCTAAAAGATGAAATAAAACGATATAGTAGCAAGGAAAAATACGGAATTTTTAAAAAGTCACATATTTCTAAAAGGATAATTTCAGTGTGGTCCAACCCGCGGAGCGCATGCGGCCCTCGGAGAGAATTTCATGGTCCTCGGCCAAAAACTTTAATGCTCATTCAAAGTGCATAGGATATAATCCACTTGTCAGTTTTATTTCAGGAATGTGTTTTTAGAACTCAAGTCTGAAAACTAAAATTTCCTCAACATCTTGAGAAAAAAATCCCTAACCTCTTCTTTGGTTATAAACTAATTTAGCAACAACACTTTTACCCACAACTTAATCACTAAAAACTTAAAATCTTCTTACTTTTCATTTTCAAAACGCTGTGAATTGCCTAATTTATAAGAAAAGTTTTCTCTTCACTTGGATTAATTTCCCTGTTAATAATAAATCTTCAATTTGATAAAAGAAGAAAGAGCTTGTTTTAAATTTATAAATTATGAACATAATGGTAAAGTAGAATTCCAAAACCTTGGCACAAAATATATCCCCTTTAATAAATATATAATGTTTTAATGGCCCACTCAATATTTCTGCATAGCATCTTGAATGTAAGAAATTTTTTAAGTTAAATGCTTATTCATAGTTAAAATAATTTATCCCACTGTTGAAATAAGCTTCACTTGGTACAATAACAGTAAAATGTAACTTATCGTTTTACTGTCCTTGGCCCTCACCTCCCATAATAAAGTTTCATTAGCACTCGGGTAGCTAAATGTTGGACCACACTAATTAATGACATCCGTTTTTTCTAGTTTGAAGTTTTTTGTTTAATGTTTTATAATTTTGGACGTAAATTCAAGTGACTTGCTGTCCAAGTGTTTTACACTGTGGTTTTATTGTAAATAGATTGTATTTTTATATTCAGAGTGTGTATACATGTTGGTCCTTCTTAAACAAGTAGATATTGATTTCTGAACCAAACAAAAATAAAAAAAGATTAAAATTACAGAATTTTTAAATTGTTTTGTTAAATAATATTCTTAAATCTACAAGAAATAAACAGAAAAACTTAAATTCATGTACTCCTGATATTAAATACGCATTCGAAGAGATTTAAGGATTTACTCGAATGCTGGAATATGGGAATACTCAATTTTTAGAGAGTGTAATCAACATATTTGGGAATACATATTGCAAAAAATGAATGTTTTTTTTGTATGTGTATATGTTTTTCTTAGAAAGTATGAAAACCGAATTGAACAAAACATAAAATCAAAGTAATCTTCAAAGAGCAAATTAGAGTGAAGATGAACAATTCACCAAAAGCATTTTCAAGGAATGGAAATCTACAGGAAAAAAAAACATTTTACACTCTTTAAGTTAAAGATTTATTAAGATTTGATTTTCCATTATTTTAATTTAACAATATTTTTAGGGATTGATCAATAACTCTGAAGTATTCTCGATGTACTTCTTTCTATAAAATAAATGTCTTTTACAGCATCTTCCTCGAAAAAAAATAAATTCTCAAGGATTTATTTCCCAGATAAATGTCACTATCTTCCTTTCTGAAATAGATGGTTCAATTGTTCTATAGTCAAAATCTTATCCGGTATTACGTCCGTTTAAAAGAAATAGTGACGCAGATGAAAAATTGAAAAAGATAAACCACACTGTAAAAAATAATAGTAAAAAAAATTACTGTGGGTTATACCCCAAAATACTTCGAGGGAAAAAGTTGCCAGAATATTCCTGTATACAGAAATGTTCGAGTCGACAGAGAAATCTCTAGGTACAGAAAAACTCTGGTATCTTTTGATGCAATTTTTTCGCGATTATTTTTCACAGTGCATGAGGTGTTGCTTCGAAGAATTCATAGATATACTTCAGTTCTCGTTTGAAAAATGCACATAGAAATCAATCAATAAAACTTCAGTTAATTTGATTTAATCAAACGATTGGAAGGATTTTTATGAATCTAAATTATCCCATTCCTTGATTATATTTACTAAAGAGATCAAATCTTCAACAAACAAAAAGTATTCAGTTAATTTTAACACTATTCTTTATTTCACATCTTTTAAACTTTCTCCTTCTCTTGATATTTACCTTATTTGATAAACTTGATATCTAAAACTGATATTTACCTTATTTGATATCTATAAACTTGATATCTAAAACTGATATTTAACTTATTTGATATCTGCGTGGATTATTACAACAAAATATTACTCAAAATATTGTTTTAATAATAGGCACTTTACTCTAAAAGAGTTTGAATTGAATTGTTTATTATAGTTATCATAGCTCAAATTTTGTTTGAATAAGGTTAACTTACTTTAGCTAAAAAACGTTCATTTGAAAACTCTAGGGAGTTTTTTCCTCACTTAAACCTAAAACGAGCTTAAAAATATGGTACAATGAGTCCGAATTCTATGGAGAGAGAGAGAGAGAGAGAAAGAAAGTTAAGCTTCACAAATTTATTTCTTGGTTTAAATTCTTTATGAAAAGAATACTATAACAAACACTAAAATTAGTTTCATTGTGAAAAAAAATCAAAATAAGAGTCAATAGTTAAAAATAAAATCTTACACGAAATATACTGCTCAAAAAAACCGACTGTTTCACAAGTTGACTTCCAAAATGGGGTTACACCTGATATAATCTGTTTCTTTACCATAAAAAATTACGTTGCCAAATCATTTTATACACCAAACATTCCATGCATATCCAAGTTATTATATCTGCCTTATAATTTCAGCTTTGAATTAATTGGTGTTTATTAGGAGCTTTACCATATCTTTGGTATCCAAACTTACCTTCTCGATTTTTACGGTAAGTATATGTAAAACGGAAAAGTACGAATTAACCTTCCAGCCAAAGACAGGACCTTCTTATAATAAAACAGTCAACTGTCTTTCCCCTAAATTCAGGGAGTCAAACGAGTTTGTACTGAAATACACAATTTGTACTAATGCATGTCTTTGCAATGTTGAATGGTAACACAACAATTTGTGACCACTGAACACTCGGTGTTCAGAACAACGAACACATACGTCATCCCTCACTGGAAAGGAATTATTGTGTCTCCTTCCCTTGAGTACCCCCCGAACAGCTATCAAAGTGGATGGATGTGTTACTTGGGTGTTAAAACACATTGTTGAACATTAATCATAAATGGTTTTTTCCCGTTCAAAAGCCTAAATCCCTTCGATACAAAGAGAATGAAATAATAAAAATGGTTGTTTTTAAGCAAGTTGTTTTTAAGTTTTTAAGAAAAACATGAGGCACTCAAGCTATTTGCTTTGTATTTATATTAAAATATTAAAAACATTTATTATAGTGATACATTATATCCATATTAATACTATAAATCAATACATGAAATTACTATTTATTAATTATTACTATTTATTTAATTATTTAAAGGTTGTGTGAAGATATTTTTAAGGAAAATGTGATATCAACATTATTATCATGAAATAATATGTTTTTAGTGAATAGGTTTTATTTTGTAGAATCTCCCTGAAGTATGTGTAGTGAAAATGTGATTCTATTGACATTTTTATGCTTTATAAATTTAAAATTTTTGATCTAAATATTCGTTCTATACATAAGAAAGTAAAAATTTGTATTGCTCAAGAAAAATATTGTCTTATGAGACGATATTTTACTATGCAACACTAAATCCATGTTATTTATGAAGAAAAGATGATTCAATCAAAATAAAAACGTAATTGAATTTTTGTTATTATTTAAATATGTTCATTACTATTAGTAATAGGAACAAACTTCTTCCAATTTAAAACATTATATCTCGACATTCTGGATGCCATTTGATAAAATACGGGAAAACACCATAACTTTTATCCCTGCAAAAATATTTGTAGTGTGAGTGTCTTTGACAATCAAGCCATTGTTAAATCTCTATTTTTGTTATATGAAAAGATACAAAAGGTTTTCTGGAATGACATTTATTTTCTATTTTTCTCATGTCGTTTACTGGCTGCCAGGATTGATTCAATGAAAAGGTCGAGCTTTAGCTTCACAACGGTCGCAAGTGTATTTCAACTCCCAAAAAAGCTCTATTTGAGTACCTACTTTTAGACTTACATATGTCTTTTTTAAGACTTTATGCCTACTAAAAAAATTTATAATGGTTCATTATGTTTTGCGATCATTATAAATTCTTTTTATATCTAAATGTTTAAAAACTGTCGCAAGACTTTCTTGTGTATTAGATGGATTTTTTTGTGTTTTACTCGTATTTTATTATGCACACGTAGACCGGAAGTACAGGTTGATTTTAGCTATGCAAACTGGGATGAAGAAGGAAATATTATCCTCATCAAACATTTAACTTCTTGGAAACCTCGTACTTTTAAGTTCTCTAAAATCTTATCCTCACGTTATCTTCATTCATTAGAAGTTTGACATTTTGAATTGAATTTTTCCCATTTTTTAATCTCAAAGATGAAACTACCTACTAAACTAAACGAGGTGTCCTCATAATATAGAGGGAATTTTTTAGGGGAGGAATTTCTCGTTGAATAGCCTGACGCCAGTGAACGAAAGAAGTCTCATGTTGCCAATTTATAGATGTTGAATGAAGAGAAAATGTATGCTTGATGTCTACATGTACAATGTCGATGTGTCACTCGATGTAAATCCTTTGGAAAAGAAATAAATATTTGGAGCATTGGTGGTTTATTTTTTTTATTTTTAGAATGTGGTTATAGATTCCAAGATGTTTCATTTTTCTAAGACATTCCTATAATGAAGTTGAGCAAATTTTCATGAAATTGAGTCCTATGTATAGTAGTTTCAGAAGTTTATCAATCATTTTAGGAATTTCTCTATTAAAATTAAGATCGTTACTCACAATAATCCATCAAGAAATATAATTTAACTGGAACCATAAATTCCTTGAGACTTAAACCTGGGATTATAATTTAAAGGTATAAACTAGTTCAAAATAACATTAAATATATATGCCAGGCCATTAGGTCATGTTTAGGCAACGCTCTCTACAACATTTTTAAATAATGTAGTGTGTTGTCCCGCCATGGGTTGTCCTGAATGACACGAAAAACACAATTCCTTTCAAAATATAAAAAACAGCATTTATTTATAAAATATGGGCACCATTTTCATAACAGCTAAACACTCTTAATTATAGTAATAACATTTCCTATTATTTAGGTACCCAGAGTAAAAAGCATTGTGTGTACCTAATAAATAAATGCATCCATAAGTAAAATCTTTCCACAAGTTTTTTTGTACATTGGGTAAATAGCAAACATTAAATGGAAGGAAAAGGATATAGATATGTATATTGTGTCAATGAAATGTTGTAAAAATTAAAATGAACGTTATTTTTTTTAATATGACGCAGTATAAAAGTGTTGGGCATCCACAGAACCACAACTTATACAACCAAATCCAAAATAGTTTTAACTCCACTTTCTAAGGATTTAATTCATTATTACCTACGAATGCTGTTTTTGTATGTCTAACCAGTAGACTACATGTGGCCCACGATACTAGAATAATTTTTAATAAAAATTCCGTCAAAGATATAATTTCACATTAAAAAATCTGGATAATAAAAGGGAATGATCAGTTTCAGGAATTTTCCCACAACGTATAGCACAGTTTATAACAAACTTCGACTGACTTCGCAATAAATATACTAAAGCTCTAATTAAGCTTAATTCCACATATTGTCCTTATTTGTAAAAGTTCACAGTGAGTCTAACTATTGAACACTTGTCACACCATCAGACTTTAAGACAAGTTTATGAGCTGCTTAGAGTGACAGTATCTATGAGTAACTGAAGTTTTCTGTAACGGTGCCTGCGCTGATCATGCGAGATAAGGCATTTATGAGGGACAATTATTAAACTTTTGACTTAGACAACAACCGCACGAGATAAATTATATAAAGGGACACAAAAAATCCCATGCATGTCCCAAATTTTGTATTTTTGGACCACTGTCATTCAGAGGAGCTCATATTAAAGTAATGTACTTTGGAACTTCGCTCATAAAATACACCTCTATTTGTTTGTGTCCAGCGATACTGAAGTTCACCAGTGTCCGTCGAATATGTTCACTAGTGTCAATCGGTACAAGTTTCATTTGTGTATCCAACGGTTCTCGATCACGTTCTGAAGACAGGTAGTAGGGCCGGATATGCCGGCAGTCTCCCTCTTCTCTTCAGGGTACCGTCCTTGTTTCGAGCAGGGTAGGTCGCGATCATGATCGGAAGCTGCAGCTTGATGGGCCGGTCTAGACCTTTGGGTTCGATCACGAACTGTAACAAAATAGATGTGTAAGAGGCAATGAAAACATTTAGTACTATCTTCCAAATTCATGTTATCTAACTAATAACGTTGTACTTTTAAGGCCAATCACAATCGCTAATTGTCATACACAATACCCTGTCCCCCCTTTCCACAATACGGGGATCCCTTCCCTCCATTAAAGGGCGTCAATTGTTATCTCACTTTTTGAAACTTTAAATAAATTTAAACCCAAATTTTACACTTCAATTTTCATTTCACTACATACTTTTCTTATTTCGAGAATTACACGTTATATTCACCCCTAACCTGACCTAAGGTTAATCTGGAATCAAGCTTTTTCACCAACTCTGACTGGCTTAAAATTTGTTTTCCTTCTTCAACTAAACTACCAATTAGAGGTTTTAATTCCAGGTTAACCTTAGGTTAAGTTAGTGGTGTCAACCCATGATCCATGACATGCCAATATAAGTAAATATACCTTCTTTGCATCATCCAGCTGACACCTATGAACCAATAATTATTTCATCACTTTTAAATTAGTCAAATTTAGAAAGAGTAAAACAACTCTCCTAGCAGCATAGAAAAACAAATTTTAGGTATGTGATATCTCTAATTCACTAATGTTTGAACTCCCCACTCCATTGTCACATCGTGTCACACACAGAAACCCTCTCCCATTCAACCACTTGACGTGATTTGTGAAGGACAAGATTGACTTCCATAACGACCATTTTCGCGATTTGTTTTGAGTTGTGTGGATGGATGGCTACTCACGTAGACGTCGTACTGTATGCGGATGAGGTGGCAGCCCCTCAAGTTGGTGGGTGGTAGAGGGGGGATGTGGAGGAGGGCGTTGTGCCACTGGTCCCCCGCCCCCGAAGCGATGCGCCCCTTCTGCAGCGAGGCCAGCTCGCGGCTCTCCGTGTGCACCAGCTTGTTCTTGGCCGTGTACTGGATCGTCTGCAATGGAATCAACTCTATTACGGGGTTATTTAGTAGGTACACATGCTATTTGCTGTTATGACAGACAAGGTTGCCAGTTACACTTGCATGCAAAGTAATAACTATGGGGTTACAAATTCGTTGTCATCCTCTTAATTAAGTAAATGACCTATTAGATTGGGTAGCCATTTTTTGAAGTTACGCTTAGGGAAAGGGCAAATATATCAATGACCTTAAGTATTTGGGCATCTACAAATTTGGAAACAAACGATAAATTAATTATTCTCAATATTTGTTTGTGGAGGGCCAACTCGAGAGGAAATTGAGGATTTTGATGCCTGCAATAATGAGTTAACTCCGCTAGAATGAATATTAGTAAAGTCGTTACTTTTCTAATCTTATTCTTTGCTTTGCGATAAAAAAAATGGTGACCATAGTCACCAACCCAGTTGTGCATTGCCGTAAAATAGCACTAACTTGGCGATTAATGCTTGCTGCCGCCAAGGAGGCGCCTTTTGATGTGGATTCTGATTTTGGAGTTAACTCTTTTTGTAGCAAACACCTCAATTACAACAGTGACTCAACGACGTACTCTCAAGAATTCGTTATAACCCTACTAATACAAGACCAGTTTGGATACACATACTCATAAAAGAGAAACATTAGTATGACTTAAAGAAGAGTATGTTGACTATAGTCAAGTAAAGGGTATGAATAATGCGTTGAACAAGCGGGAGCAAACGCACCTCTGTGAGGGTTGCCTTCGTCCTGGCGATGGTGACCCTGCTGGTGTTGTCTATGGCGGCGTAGATGCAGATATTCTCCCCTGGGACGTAGCCCCCGCGGTCCAGCCGGATGCGACACACGATGGAGCCCGCGCTCACGCAAGGGATGCCCACGCGCTCCGTGATCTCGCAGTGGAACGGTTGCTATAGGGAGAAGAGCGTTAGAGCTTTATCATAGGGATTTCATTACACTCGTCTCTAATATTATAGGATTGTGTAAGTATAAGGAAATTAAATTGAAGCAAGCCTATTTTAGAATACAAAGAAAAAACGGTTAGTTAATGAATTCAGTCTTTTATGTTGAGTATAATTTGCATACTACGATTGCGTTAGATGGGTAAGCACATTTTTGTTTACAAAAATATAGTAATTTCCTTTAATTATCGACCTGTTTCAAAGAGTCTTTATCTATGTAAAATCGTTCTGAATTAAAAAATAGAATTATAAATCAGTGTTTGTGAATAAGGAAAGCACAATGTTCGCGAAAAACTTTGAAGAAAGTATATGATAGGATCAGTTAACGCGCTGGTATAGATATCCTTTTGAAATAATTTACTTATGCCTCGCGAATATTTACGAAAGTATGTGTAAAAGGTTTAAAAATATAATTATAGTAATTTATTTAAAAAAGTTATTTCCAAAATTTTAAAATAAAATTTTTAAATCACACTTGAAGATTAAACTCCTGTAACATTACTTATTTAGTCCAAAAGTTTTTACAGCCCTTTCAAACTATACTTACCATGAGGAGAGAAGGTTCCAGGTTGAGGTCGATGGGGTTCATGACGATGAAGACCTGTTGATTTTTATGTGTGAGGGCAGAAACGCCCGTTTCTTTGAGTTCGGCTTTGCAGTAGTACTGCACCCAGCCGTGCTTGGCCAAGAAAGTGGAAGGTAGGCCTAGGGGAAGGCCCAACTTGAAGGGGAACGTGTGCACCCCTGGCGAAAGGATCATCATACGGCCTCCACCTGCAAGAATATATCAGTCAGGTTTGTCGAGAAATCAATTATTCCTTTGTATTTTTTGAACTAAGTTAACAGTTATAAGGTGTAACTCAAAAAACAGAAAACTCACCTCCGACAGGTGGTCCCTCGCCCAGCATGCGCATCTTGAAGTCGATGTAGTTTTCTTTGTCGTCATATCCTGAACTCCCCCTTTGAGCTAACCGAACTACTCCCTCGCCAACTATGTGGAAGTACAGACCTGAAAAAAGTGAAGAAAAGATGAGAATTTGACAAATGAGAGTCATAGGTTACCTAGGAAAATGCAAACGTGTGAAAAATTAAATATTATCTCCTATAATTTGTTTATGACTTAACACTGTCAATACATGTGTACAATATATCACCGACTGCTCCAAATTAGCCCCCCTGGAATTCAAAACATAGTTTCCCCAGTAGGTTTTTCTGAAGATAAGCATATTTTACCTAAGCTTTATATGAACCATGAATGAATTTCTAAGCAGTCTTAAGTGGTATCCTCGAGATTTCTATTTTCTGAAGGATAAATGATATTTTCAGGGCCCTTATAGATATTGTCTTCCCCTCATAATCTCTATCCATCACCCCCTGATTCACCTACCTAAATCCGCCTAAAATTTTAACCATTTATTATTAGCATTTAAGATTTGTTGTTATCATAATCTTGGTATTAGATATTTAACTTCTCTATTACTTTTAAAATTTCTAACAGTATTTTATGATCTTCTAAGAGTTATTGAGACTCTTTATGCTTAATAGAATAAAGAGTAAGCGTCTTTAAAATAAAATTCCAAGAATGTGAATGCCTTAAATATCAAGAAATTGGTGTAATTATGTTTGGAAACAACCTAATAAACTAAACCATCTCAAATATCAATCAACTGTATCCTCTTCCTAAGTTCATTGAGTTCCATTAAGTAAGCTTTTTGACCCTCATAGTTTCCGGAATAATTACTTTTTTAACTCCAAAGAATCGATCTTTCGCTGCTCGCTCATCTCTCTCTTCCATTCCCAATGCTCAAACTTGATAAATAATCGATTCACGACCCGATGAGCTGTGCTAACAAGGAAGCTATAGTGATAATAGTAAGAGAAAGCGATCGACAATGGAACGATTTCGATCTTGACTTTCTCAATAAGAGCCATTCAGTTATGGAAGGCTGCTCCAAGAGAAAGGAAAGTGTCAATAAAGGCATTTCTCCTCACAAATGGACCATGAATGAAGATCTTTGAGGCGAAATCGATTAGGCCAGGCGTTTGATCTCTTAATTTATTGTTTGAGATGAGAAAAATCGATACTTTCGGAAGTAGTTGTTGTATTTGAGAAATTTTTCAGTTTATTGTACAAATTCAAATACAAACTATCGGTTTAACTTTTGAAAGGCTTTAAAAGTACATTCCAAACTGTTTAATTTGAATTCATTGGAAAAATCTGGAGGAAAAGTTTAAAGGTTGTAGAAGTATATTTTTCCTTCGATCATAGGGTATCAAGATAGAACCAAAGATATACTCTTTCTACCAAACAAATTTCAGTTTCTTCTCTAAAAAAGATCGAATGGTTGCGTATGCGAAAGTTTTTTTTTTAGTGTTATAAGAAGAAAATTTAGTTTCACAATGAAAGTTAAGTTGTAGGAAACTGAATAAAATGGCTAAGCCACGACAGAAGGTTTTACGTAGTTTTAGTTGATTTTAATTTCCTTAAAATTTGAAAAATTTGAGAAGAATTTCTGAGAAGTCCATTCTGCAAAAAAAATTACGATATAGTAAGTTGCATATCTTTTCTGTGTATGTAATAATTATCCCTTCAAATTCTATAAACTTTTGGGTTTCACTTTCACCAATTTCATGACTTTTGATAAGGTTTTCCAGGATATTCCTTATTCCAATGGCTTCATTCTAATACATACTAGTATGTACTTATGGATATCTGAACATCATGTTTGTAGCAGAACTTGTCTCTCTGAAAACTGACTTTTTTATCTACGTTAGGTAACTAATCTTCATCCAAACAAATTCTACAAATTAAAAAATATGTATTAAAAAAATTAGTATAAGAAAATTTCTTTATCATTAACTAAACAACATAATTCGATTTCAAAAATTCAAACCTTTGATGTCCCCAAGTAGTATTCTCCTTCTTAAAAATCCCGTACATTCCGTAATTTCTAGTCTTTCTTTTAATGAGGCATACTTAAAACAGAGTCCTGATTATTATTTAATAATAATTAAACGAGTCAACAGGGTTATGAAATCTGTTTCAGCTAACGAAGGAAGCAAATTTTCCTAATTCAATATTCTCAAACCCCAGTCTCAAATCCAATACATTTTAATCAGACATCCCAATCATAACCAAATTACTCCAACCGGTGGCCATACTTGAAATCAATAAATCTCTTTGATGGCGATCCCTAATTAGCGAGATCGATTTGTCTGCGAGTGAATCGAGAGAGAGAACTCGATCCGTGGCATTCCATTCAGGTATGAGGGCCAAGGTCAGTGTCCAAGGCGAGAAGAGAGTTCTTCCGCTTGCCCCCGAGGTGGAGGCATTCCTGGGTGGCTCGAAAGATAGACCAACTCTCCAAAGAAATACGGCCGGAGTACATGAGACCTTTAGGTGCTTTGAATTTGGATAAGAGAACTCGTGATGTGTGTGTTTCATTAAGACTGAAGCATTCATCATCTCTTTTGCTATTTTTAACATTCCTGTCAAGAGAGTAAAATGATAATAGAGGCTGATACAAGGCTGAGATTATTTTTAACGGGTCCATAGATGAAAATTTCATGATGGCAATTCAGTTCTACCAGGGAAATCATATGCTGTAAAATATTCCCAGTCTCTCCCAAATTAGAATGTTTGCAAAATCTAGACAGTAGACTTTTAAAGTAAACTAATGAAGTTATTTTAAAACAACTATGTAGTTGAGAATTCTTTACCAGGAATTTTTTAAGTATACAATAAGCCTTTTAGAATAATCTTATTTTGAATTGAATATTTTTTATTGTACTCCGTAAAATATTGTTTCAGCGAATGCATGGTACATTAGGGTGGTCCTAATTTTTCAAACTCGGAATTTCTTTGGTCGCACCCCCCAACCTTTTTCCTTTAGGTATGAAATGAAAGTATACCAAATATTTTCCCGATATTTTAATATTAACACGTGCCGCATCGCAATTGAAGTTAGACTACGATAAAGGCCCAGAACTACGCAACACTCTTAGAGGAAACCCGGCTCCCCTCGCTTTTTCTCCCGCATGACAGTAGACCTTACGGACGGTGCTCGGGAGTTTTAAAAAATAGACTTTTAAAGGCGGAATCTTCATGGATTTTATGATAAACTTGCAAGCATCCTACACTATGGTTAATTAGGGTAATAAAAGGTAAACATAAAGTGCAAATCATTATTATAAGTGAACTCCAATGGAGGATTTAAGGTAAAGTGGAGGATCTTCCAATGAGGATTGTGAGAAGACATTGCAGCAGCTATTTATGGTTTACTCGTTGATTATGACATATTGGACACAATCAAAGCCTTGTGCTGTGACACCAGTGCATCCAGTACGGGAATTAAGAACGGTGCAAAAATCTTGGGATGTTATCGATAAACCAAAGTACTCATCAAAGTACAAAACACCAACCGAGAGATAACTACCGAGAGCTCCGACAGTTGACAATAGCATTTTTAGATTATCAAGAAGTAAAAATGATTAAATTTAGACAACCTACTGCTTTCCATCATGAGAGATGGATGTCTTAAGCAATTTATTGCTTGAAGATGTTTATTTTTTAGAAATTAGTCTAATTTAATTTGGATAATCAAAAACTACAAGGGATTAAAAGATATGAGTATTTATTGTTAAGTTATACATTAGGGCTTGGTTTAATGCGCAAATTGGCTCACAATACCCCCTTTCAAGATTTGAAATTCTTGAGGGACCTGTTTTTCTACAGAGAAATTAAAAAAATATATCTATAGCAATAACAAAGAAAAGGATTAGTCATGGATAGCATCTTACCGAGGAGACAGTTGCCTTAGCCTTTTTTGATGAGACTGTCCCCACACATCAAAGAGTTTAATGGCCAAAGATTTTAAAGAGAAAGAATCCACCAATGTATCAAAGCGGTTGCAAATTAGTTTTGAAGAACTGGGTAGAACTCTCAAAGAAAAATCTAGCCGATTTTTTGTCAAATTTTTTCAAAAGTTATTTATTTATTTATTATAGGGATCCTTTAACGGTGGAACCCGTGTGAAGATTATCAGGAAGGTTTTAAGTCGTTAATAACTTGTCTGTTGTAAATGATGCTGCAGAAAGCGGAATCAAGATCATTGAAGAATAAACAGTATTTTAACGCATAATAAGGAGCAAAAAAAATACCTTTTAAAAACCGTCAAAGACTATAATAACGGTCAATATTCTTCATGTTCGAAGCATTCTCTGTCAAAAAAAGTATTGAAGTATATTTAATAATATTTTTTAAATAAATTTTGTGATTTTTCAAAGTTTTGAGAATTTTGATGTTTTTTTCAGATTTTCACCCTTTTTGCGGCACGTGTTAATATATATGGATTCGGATAAAATTTTTACCAGTTATTTACTACCCCATAAGGAAAAAAGTTAGGGGGTGCGACCTAAGAAATTCCGAAAAAAAATTTTTACCATTATACTTAGGACCACCCTAATGGTACATATTTAATGAAGAGTCTTCATTACACTTGAATAAACATTTATCATGAGGTGAATTAGCTTTTTTGACTAAGCATTATTTTAGTAAACCCAAACAAGTGGCTATATAATTTTAATGGGTTTTCTAACAAGAAGAGTCACGTAAAGATTCTATGAAGAAAACATATTTCATATTCTGAAAACAAGTACTGGAATAAGCAAGGTGTTGCAATGGCAATGGCATAAGCAATGGCAAATTGTTCAACTGACTCTCGACCACATAAAAACACCTCCAGAGAGAGACGAATATTACTTAATCTCGAGTGCTAAACGTACGAGAGAAGCCAACACTTCGGCAGAGATTAAAGAAAGGCAAACAAATGGCTCAACCTGTTTCCCATTGAGTTTCCTTGTAACGGAAGAAACTGGTTTCTTTTTCTCATCGATGATGGAAATCGCAGCAACAATGCTGATCCCCCCGAGAAAACCAGTCTGGATCAAGTGTATGTTCCGGTCGTTATCGAAAGTTTTAATGGAGAGCACTTAAAAACGTTGCTCAATAACGTCGAATGCGAGGCAGGGCACGCTTCAAGACATGAATTTGACCGATTCCAAAACATTGGATCGTCTCTGATGGGGGAATTTCCCAACAGAGTAAAGCAAACGTAAATGTTAGCCTTAGATATCATAGTTGATAATTATAACCATGAACTTCTAATTTATTCTTCCTATTGAACTTAGTATAGCTGTGAAACTATGTCTGCGCAAATTACATATCAGTTGTGATAGACATAATCTTAACCAACGAGATTGTTAGGTAGCTAAACAGATATCGGTGGTGCGTCGAATAAATAATTGGTGATGATGATATAAGTGATATATAAGCGATATCTATTAATGATATAAGCGATATAAGCGAATTCTAAGTACAATGTACTTGAAATAGTAAGAACCTTGTTACAATACTGTCTTGTAATATACGGTTGACTTAAGCAACTTTCATTCTGAGGCTCCACGCAAAATGTACACAACAATGATATGCAGAAGAAAAGCGTCACGTTTGCATGCAGGTCGTCGTATATGCAGAGTCCCACGGGTCAGGACAAAGAGGGTCGACCTGGTGCAACGTGCGAGGAATGGAGAGAGCCGGATCAGAGAGAAACTTCCATTCTTCTCCAAACCACAAAACAGTGGAATGGAGAAAAAAAATGGTTGAGTTTTTTTCCCAAAAAAATTGCTGTGAAAATCTGGAATAAAAGATGGTTGAAACTAAATAGACAATTATCTATTGTTTTTCTACCAGTTAGCGGGAAGAGTCAAGGGACATAAAAGACTACTTTATGTTTCGAATTGATCCAAATGTTGCCTTTTCATTTAATTAATTGAAAGCTCTCTTTCTTTAATAATAGTTTTTCTCCCATTTTCAACATACATACAGTAATCCAATTATCCGAATTTTTGATCATATATACTGTGTCTGGTCCCAGTTGATTTGTATAATTGGAGTTCTACTGTTCGAGTATTTTATTATTTTTTTTACCACAACACATATTAAAGGTATTGGAAAGCTATAGTGATAATGTCTCAATTATTCCGCCATTGCAATTCGATCTACTTTTTGCATCCTGCGTATTACTTCATTTTGTGTTGCGTGTATTCCTTAAATATCTGTCAATGAAAATATTTTATAAGTGCTATAAAAAGGTATTTGTAGACAGGTGTTAGAATTACACATAAGCAATGCATTTCATCATTTGTAATCAGAAGAACATGAAAAAGTACCTTAAATTTTTTTATGAATTGTGCACTCTTCAAATGAAGGAATTAATGTTTCATAAAAAATGATGTAACAGATGTCAAGAGTGATAGTAAGAAGTGTGTTAGGGCAATGATTCCTTATAAACTTGTTTTAAAGTGTCCGAACTTGTTTCGAGCTCCCATAAAATTTACTTTCTTTATCCCAGAATAGAGGTCACTATACGATATCCTTGAGAACAGCTCTGTAAAAGTTTTATAGCATCAAAGGCAATTTACAGAAGCACAGAAAAAAGTAAAAGCACATGGAAAATATACCTTATTTTCTAGTTGTTTTAATCACTATTTTAAAGTATCAAGTTTTATCGCAAACTATCTATGCATATATAGTTTGAAATTAGAGATGTCGTTAAAGAACAAGGTCCCAGAATTTTAAGTAAGTCTATAGTGGTAAATGAAATCGCTTGAAGTAGACGCAACTCTATCTTAAAACCACAAGAGCAGAAGATTTAGGGAAAACCTTGACTTCTATAATTGGGTGGTGAGGTAACCGTGCCTCTAGGGCCAACAATCCCTTACGAGTCGTGTCTGCACGAAAATGCCAATGTAATAGTCAATGCGCCATTCTCCTATGAATAACACTTTCTTAGAGTAACAATTTCGAACGATAAAGGCTGGATATTCGAACAGTGGAACAGTGAAACAAAATCCCTTCAAATTGGGATGTCAGTGAGGATTATTAATCATTGGTCTTGTACTATAGTAAATTTAATTAAGATATTATGATCACTGTGTGTTACTAAAGGAGATATACCCATTTTTAAACTCTATAAAATCTATCTTAGGATATATTTTCCTTGGTAATGCAACGTTAAGGGGCATTGACTTCGAAGATTTTGTGATCATGCAATGATTTGTGTCCATATTCTACTGTCAATCGTTCGTTATCCCTTTCCAGGGGTTTCCTACGTTTTTTAATCTAAAATCACTCTAATTACTCCATTAAGTCTGGCGGGTGACACGTGACACGGGACTGCACTTTAAAACCCAGAAACCACTAGCTCACCATACCAACTTGTTTAAAAGTTAAACAAAAGTATAAATTTTCGTTTTGAAATAATGATACATATGCTTTATTTTTTAAAAAATATCTTAATACGGACACTCAAAGTATAAATTGATAGAAACATTTGGAACTTTACAAGAACGCTTCATACAGTTTTTGATATCCGTCACATATTTATACATTGTAGGTGAGAAAAACCATTCAGTTACCTCGGGCTTTAAATTAGGAGATTGAGAGCCATTTTTACCCCCAGGATTCCTTACCTTATTTCAAATCTGATTGGTAAAGTTCATTGCAGGTTTAGCCTCACTTAGCCAATGGCAATGAATCTTTGAAGCCTTACCTGTGACTGGTGTGTCGTTTTCTAGCTCCACGAGAACGCTGCCCGACAGAAAAGAGCCCGGGTGGTAGAGCAGGGTGTCATTGTCCAATATGATGATGAACTTCTTGAGCTTCTTCCCGCCGCCCTTCTGGGGTTCGGCGCGCGCGATACCGTTGCTGGCGCTGTACCACATCGCACTCACTGCATCTGCAAACACACCCATGGGCAAATATAGTGAGTCGGTAAATATATGTGTATTCTATTCAAATCAAAATGGTTTATTAAGATTAACTTTTTGCATTGAGTGGAGTAGATAGCAGCTTTACTTTTTTATTTGCTTTTTAGAGCGATAGAGTGGGAAAAAGGTAAAATTGAATTTATAGGAAGTAGGAAGGGTGGAAGAAAATGATAATGAGATTAAGAGGAGGGGAAAGATACTTTTAATGAGTGAGGAGGAGAGAGAAATAAAGAGAAAGGCAATACGACAGGGTAAGGTAATAATTGAATCGTCAGTTACAAGAAGGGAATAAGTCCAAAAACGAAGTTTTGAGAAAAAAAACTATAAGTAATGGAATTTTTATCCTATAACCACCAAATTTTTACAGGGAATTCATGACACTGTTAAGAATACAGAACATTCATCGAAAAAATTATAAGTGTATTTAAAAATGTTTTACAGTTGAAAAAAGAGGATGGACTTATTCCCTTCTTAAACCTTATGAAATTTCAGCTGAACAAAAATCTTAAAAATCACTTAAATTGACAATTAAATTATATTTCTGCTTAGTTCACAGTACAAAAGTGAAAGATAGAAAGACTAAGACGAATAAAATTAAAAATTATTATGAAACTGCGTCATTAAGGCACTATCAATGGAGTAAGTGAATATCAATGGAGTCAAACATTCATTGGTTAAAAAAAAGAAAAAACGCTTTTAAATTTAAATCAAATTTTATTTTGGCTAAGTTTACAAGCCAAAGAATAAGAAAAGAAAGACAAATTAAGTTAAATTTCAAATTTAATCAAAAAATACAATGAATGGACATCGATTTCGCAAATTCAAGGGGCTATATCTGTCGATAGGGGGTAGTTATTTTTCACCTTTTTGCACTCATGTGTAGAGCGGAGCCTGGAGATATTTTTGAGCACAAAAAGTCAATTTGTCATTTTTTGGACTTATTCCCTTTTTAAAACTGACGATTCAATTTAAAAGGGTATAAAAAAAATTTTGAAAAGAGAAGAGAAAAAAAAGGAAAACTAGGTATGAAGAGAAAAAAATAAGAAAGGAATTTAGAAAGTATAAAGATGATAAGAAATAGGATAGGAAAGATGATAGATAAGATAAAGCTTATAAAAGTGAGAAGAAGGTTATAATGAGAAAACTTTTAACAAGAAAGAAGATTAGATATGGTGAGAAAAAGACAGAGTAAGAGATAGAAAACTACATTTTAAGGAGAATAAATAAAAAGGGGTTAGAAAGGAGAAGGAGGGTTTAAGAGGAAAATGTAAAAGGAATAGAAAATACGATGACATGCTACATAAAATGAAAATGATACAGAGAATAAAAAGAGTTAAAGAATAGATATAAAGATAATAAGAAAGAAGATGAGGTATGTAAAAAGAAGACAAAAAGAAGAGAAGATATAAGAGAACTAGATATGACAATAAAAAATAAAAAGGAAGAGAAATAAAGTTTTAAAAAAGTAGTAGTATTAAGATTAGAAATATTAAGGTAAAGAATTTAAATGTGATATTAAGAAAAAAAGATTAAATTGATGAAATAAAAAGAGGATAAGATAAAATGGATGAAAAAAAGGATGCAATAAAGAAAAATAAGACAAAATGACAGAGACGAATTAGAAAAGAAAATCCAAATATTTTTAAGAACGATGTTTTTATGACGTCCAACCTTCATTGTTCTTGAGATATCGAAATTTGTGAAACACTTCCCCTGCTAATAAAATAGTATCTTTCCCACCACTTTACCCAGTAAATTTGTTTGATTTAAATGAACTCAATATTGAGAAGTTAGTCATAAAACAGTTGTAGTAAGTTGATAAGTATGGCATTAAAATTTCATTGCATTGATTATTTATTTTCAGAAAAATCTTTCTCATCAGTAGTACATGTTACTTGATAAGAAATAGTTTTACGCTATGATAAGTTTATGAATTTTACTTTTTGATTTTTAGTAAAAAAAAAAAACACAAAATCGATTTTTAAAAGTAAAAGGATTTCAAAATTATTTCAGTAACTTTGAAATGCGATTGAAAGTGAAAAGTAATTTCCCCCCAAAAATCAAAATTATACAAAACATAATATAACAATAGATCATGTATAATAACTAATTCTAGATGAAGTAGCTGTTTTGTTTTCAGCATCTACCTGTTAGCAGAATGAGTACAGTCAGCTTGACCCTTACAATAATTTTTAAGGGAAACCTTGGCCAAACCATCGGAAAGAGATTCTACGTGCTGTATCTGTAAGGGCAAACAGGTGGAATTGTTGCCATGACATCCTCAAAGTGGGGTCTTGAAATTCTTAAAGTACGATCACTAGGGGGAGCTTCATACTTAGGTAGTATCAAAATGTCGATTTTTTTTTCTTACAACTTTTCTTAGTTGTAATTAAATTAATATTATTTCAAATAAAATTTGATTATTTTATGAGTCTCTTAATTTCTATTAGTATCTAGAGTTATTCTAATAATTTCAAAAGATTTAAAACTTCAAGTCTATAAACTTCATACATTTTATTTAACTTCATGATACATTTTACATCATTATTAAGATACGATGAAAATAAGATGTTTGTTATAAAATGCTTCTTAAAAAACTGTTGTGTGTCCTTAAAATTGTAGTTCAGTAATCACTTCTGGTATGCTACATAGTTAAGGATATCTTAACATAGTTATCTATTGTAATTTATTTAATCGTTTAAAGTTTATGCATAAAAGACCTCACCAAGGTTACTCGTTAAGAATTACAGAACCTTAATTCTTGTTAAAAATAGCAGTGTGATGTCTATAATTTGCTTTTAGAAATTCATGTAATTTTAACAATTGGTTTCCACTAATGTAAGTATGCCAGTAAAAAGGGTAATTCTGTTGCAGCCGTATCTTTTAATGAAATATTACGAAATAACTTTAAGTTTCTCTTCCGTGAAATTTTTGCCACTTATTCATGGAATGTTTCGTAATTTAAAATACCTCTACTATCGGATTTTTTAAAAAAACATTTTAAAGGAATTTGACTTTTAATGAGCTAAAAAAATTAGAGAAAAACCGTTTCTCTCTTTTTTTTTTTCAGTTTAAAAAATATTAGAAACTTTAGTATTTAAAAACATTTAAATCAAACAACAGTAATTAGTCCATTAATAGTTCATTTGAAGTATAGAAAAAAACGTAGAAAAATCTAATTATCCAGCTTAATTGATTGCTTTTAAATGTTCAATTAATTTGGTAGCTTCTAAAAATGGATTTTGTATTATTTATACAGGCGTTCAAGGTTCAAATGTGCCTCAAGACGTGTTTAAATAATGTACCCCTCCATTGGGGGCACCTTTGAAGAGAGTATCACAATTTTTAGAACGATGATTCATATGGAAAATTTTTGATAAATGCTTCTAAGAAGGGCACCAAAGTTTCAGGGAGGCTGTAAACGTAGGAGTAAATCAGTTTTTATTTCAATATCTTATAAATATTATGGATAAGTAGTCATAATGTACTTTTTGATCCAATTGGCCCCCTCATCACCTTGTACGGCTAATTTATAACTTGTTACATTAAAAAGCAATTGTAATTTGTGTCTATTTGCTCTATAAAATTATTTTAAACCAAATAAAGTAAACTTAAATGTTAAAATGGAAATAAAGTTAAAGTAAATTAGCAGAAGGTTTATTTTAAATCTGATCACATTTTAAAAAAGAAAGGATATTTAGTGTACTCTCATCCTTTAATTTTTAATATTTATATAACAGTATTAATTAAACACTTTATCAAATATTTATTATTCTTTTCGTTTCTTAATTCTTTTAGTTTTGCAGTGAAATAGATGTTTATGCAATAAAAACACATCTGAAGATTTTAGGAATCAGAATTTTTGAATCTTTAATAAGAGACGCAGTTATGCAGTTTTAGGAAAACAAAAGCATATTTACTTGAGAAATTTGCTTTTTAAAAAGAACAATAAAAGGGAATCTTACAAAAATGTTGATAACTAAACTACTATTAACTAAATAATATCTATGATAAACTACAAGAAATATGTAGAATTTTTATTACTTAGGGAATTAGTCTTAACTATATTATTACTAATGAATTAAATTTATAAGTGTTAAACATTTCAAAATCACTGTAAGATGATTAATGTGCTATGTGTTCTTTAATGTGTAATGTTACAAAGGGTAACACCCTTCCTTGTCACCTTGTGTCATGCATACAAAACCCGTGAAAATTTTTAAGTGGTGCCATTGTTTTAGAATGAGATGCAAAGAGAGAGATAATATTAAGTAGTAATATACAACATTCGTATCAAAAACATTAAGGATAGCTTGATTTTTTGAGAATTATGACAGAAATTTTAGTTCCTTATCAATGGAGTTCATGCCATAAGATCTTCTAAGAGTGGAAAGATATGGTTTGATGGGATATCAAATTACCCTAACAATAGTTAAAGGGGTGAACAGAGGCCCTATTGATAATGGAGTTCCATACACATTCGGAACTGTACCAGAAACGTTCATGTGAAAGTCAGCAAAACATTCCCTGTTTCTTGTAAAGAATGTGATATTCCTGAACTCCAGGAATGATTTTGTGCTTGGAACACCATTAAAAAGGATTTTTTGGATAATATTAAATGACATTTTGGGCGGATTTTAGATCTTGGATCCTTTTATGGCGAGTGGTAACCATTTTGTTCGAAGCTCTCATATGAGTTTGTTTCGTCTTATGCATGGGGATCCTGAAAATTACATTACAGGAACGAAAATTTGTGCTTACATTCCCAAAAAATCACTTTATCCTTAATTTTTGGACACGAGTGTATATGTTATGGGCAAAGTGATTAATCGGGCATTATTAATAATGCCCGAAGTGGAGGCGGGCAAAGTGATAAATTTCATTCATAAATTCCACTGAATTTATCACATTGCCCGTAACATATATATATAGGAAGGAAAAGAAAGTGAAAAAAAAATAATGTGGGAGACAAAGAGAGTAAGGAGAAAATAAGGGAAAAGGTACAAATCGGTGAGAATGAGAGAAAAGATGAGAAAGAGAGAGAGTAAAAGAAGAATAGAAAAGGAAGTAAGGAGATATCGAGGATATAAGAATGTTCCGGAACGGTGTTCCAAAGCGTTTCTGCCAACTAAATCCCTAAAAGAAACACTATTAAACGATATTTACCTTAATAATAGACTCCAAAGGTTCTCACACTGTCTCCAACTCAAATTCGCATCCTCGGACTTCACAACAAACCAACTGCTCCTGAAAAAAAAAACTCGCTCGGAAGAAGATCAAAGGAGAGCTATCACAATCCGACACCATCAACCAGTCCCGATAGGCGGTCACAGCTAACCGCTGGAAATCTCGGGATGCTGTGGAAACTGGTCCCTCCTCAAGAAAGAGCTTGAGTCCGGCGTTTGCAACGTCTGGAAGCGGAGTGGCGGACCGGCTCAGTTAATGCGATGACCCTTGAAGCAGAGGACAGCCGAGTTCAGCCTTCTCCTGAGGCGCTTGCTCGGGGTGGTGGGAAGGAACACCTCTCTCTCTCCATCTGGGCAGGGGGAATGGGCTGTTTGATGCACTCGGAAGTGATAATGGGCCGAGTGTGTGTTGTCATTGGGGAAGCGCAAGAACACTAGGGGTGTGTGAAGGGGAATTAAGAGGGTAATTGCAGCGTTTGTTTGTTGAAATACTAGATGGAATTCAATACATATTCAGATTCTATCTCACATTTTATTTCTCTCTCTTTTCCCTCTAATATTCTCTCCCTTCTACTCTCTCTCTCTCTCCGTTCTCCTATCTTTTTCATTCATTTTTTCATTCTCTCCCTCATTTCATCTATCTTTTCCCAACATTCATTCATTAATTTTCTTCCTCTTTATATTTTCTCTTTTATCATGCCCCTCCATTTCTCTTCTTATTTACTCTTTTCCTCATTCTATCTCTACCTTTCTCTCGTTTTCTACTAAATATTTATTCACTAATTTTCTCCTTCTTTATCTAGTAGTTTTCCTTTAATCTCTCTCTTGGGTCATTTTCTTATTATCTCTTCTCATCCTACTTTTTTTTATTTTATCGTTACTTCCCAATTCCCTCAATTTTTCTCACTTTAATTAACTTATTTTCTCACTCTATAATTTTCTTCCAAACTCTTCCTCGTGTTCTTTTCTTATTTTCTCCCCCTTTTCTCTCATACATTCACTTAATATTCTCTCTTTATCTCTTTGTAATTTTCTTCCAACCTCTTCCTCGTGTTCTTTTCTTATTTTATTTCTCTCCCTCATTTCAGTTCTATCTTTTTGTTCTCATTTTTTATCACACAAACTCTTTCTCTATGTACTACATCCTTCATTCCCCCTCCCCTTTTTCAATTCAATGCGATTTCAATCAATTGTTTGAAAAAATTCAATCAATTGTTCAATGGGATTAAGAAAAGAAAACAAGATATCCTACATATTTTGCAAATTGAAGCATTTTTCGCTTTCTACAAAATGTTGGTAAAGAATTCTTATGACAACCTCTGCTATACCGATAATTTCAAAACTAGGTATATTCTTAGACTAAATCACTAGGAATAAAAAAACAAATATTAAAAATCTCTGACCCAAATGGTCTAATCTGTTTTGATACTTAAAAGCGTCAACAGAGTTATATTGCTCCTATATTTTGACCAAATTCTATGTATCAGTCACCCTATCCGTTAAACAAGAAGAACCTCGGCAAGGCGTTACCCAGCTCACTTTCTCGGTCAAGGGGAAAGCCGAGAGAGGTGATATGTATGAATCGACCCCTGCCAAACTCACCGTGAACTTACTTTTGATCGACCGCGAAAACAACAGTCAACATATGACGATGCGGAACATGCATTCAGTAAAAGAGTTTGCTGATGTCTATGGGGTTTATGTACTGCTTACTTGTGTTGAAGTTCAATACATATATGTTTACTATGAATATACGACTCCTAAACTCCTAACACAATAGTTGTAAGTGTGTTACAGCTATATTTTTCAAAGCAAAAAATTATTAAAAAATAATTTAGCCTTAAAATCGGGAAATTTAAATTAGTTTACATGGTAAATTAAACTACCACAAATGGCATTTAATATAAACAGGACTAGGAGACAAATAAAGCTCTCTTACCTATTAGATGCTTAGAATGATAGTGGTGTTTGTCCATAGTTAGAAACTTTCCTAATATGCAAATTCTAACATGTCTAAATGTTTAATATGCAAAACAAATTAATGCTGTGGAACAGCTTTCTTGTGAATAGTTTATCTAAAGAAAAACACCTGCCTTCAAGCACACATATCTGAATAATAGTTACGAAGTCTTTATTTTTAAAGCGAGACCGACTACTATATTCGATGATGAAGAAAATTTTTACACCAGCTGTTTAAGACAAGATAAAAATCAGTGCGAACTGTTCAAAACAACTTCAAAGTTGACTGTATAATTATTAAGGCCAATAGGTGGTCATAGTTTAGCTAGAGGAGGTTTCATATTTTTTTATTTGCTGTAGGAGGCTAAATTTTATTTATGTATCCTCTTGTTTTATAAAAACTTTTTTTCCTTTTGCAAAATGAAATTTATCATTTATATAAAAATGTATGGGAATATTGTGTCCTTTGGCACACAGAGTTTTCAAGGTGACCAGCTCAATAAAATTCCTTTATTAAATGCATTTTATAAGAACATTACTCAGATCAAATATTTACTTCTAATACTTCAAAATAGAAAAAGTTGTAAACTCACAATTAATTATCTCCTATTTAAATAAACGTAAAAAAGTTGCAATCTGAAATCAGTACAAAACAGAAGGCATTAAATATGACTTAAAATGTTAATGGAAGTCAAATTTAAAGGTTAGATATTTATTTTGAACAGAACTATTATCTTTGTGAAAAATAAGGGGAAATATATTATTTACTTTTGAAGTTTTAAAGGCATTGATGCTAATTAAATCAATATATTTTAAGTTTCTGTTAAGTTTTTAATTTTTATTTTTTTCAGAAATCAACTACTAATTTGGTTCATGGCATATTGTTTAAGAATTGTTTGAATATTTAATTTCAGTGGGTATTCTCTATATCTTGAGCAATAACTGAAAAAGTTTCCCTTTGACATCCATTTTAATGTTTTAGAACATTTTCTATTTCCTCTAAAGTTTTTTAGGACCCTTTGACCAACCAAAACTATTAGGTAAAGAATTTTAAATATAACTTTTTATCTAAAGTAAGTTTAATAATGCGATGAAATTCTAATGGACATCGTATCTTCAGAATTTCTATTAGTAGAAGGTAGAAGATTCTAAAGAAGAAGACCAAGTATGATCGCTTGCGGTCTTTTGCGTTCCTTCATTCCATATTCGGAACGGTCACTCACCTACCCCCAGATCGAGGCGAGTTTAGTCGGTCGCCCACTTGTTGAATTCCCGAAGAGAATCACGGGGGAAGAGTTCTTACCAGATAAGAGAGAAAGTTGGATGAGAGTTACCCATCGTCGGTGGGTTCAAGTTCAAACTGAATTAGATCCTTTTTTTGCATTGATGCTAGCTTATCAGGTTTGACCAAGATTTCACCGACTTTCTTGTTCTTTTATTTATAATTTACATTTCATGATATCTGGTTAGCAATAGGTGATGATAGATACAAAAAAAATATGTTCTAGAAGTCAGAATTAAAACAAGGCTTATCTTAAATGAGTTTTAAAAATAGTCTCATAACACATAAATCAGAATTTTTTAAATCTGTGAACGGCTTCAATGACTAAATAAAAATACTCTTGCTATTATATATTTTCAGAGATATCACTAATTTTATAGTAAAATATGTTTTAAAAATCTTGGTCCACCCCTTGGTCCACACTTGAACTCATTTATTTTCTAGTGCTAGTCGATGCGCCTAAATACCAAAACTTAGAAAAAATTAATCTAGCTGCTCTTTTAAATAAAAGAAAAAAGCAAATTATGTTTATATGAGAATAAGTAAAAGCATTTCTTAAACTATATTATAAAATTGCTTAAATTTTTCTCTTAAAAATAGTGAGCACAATTTAATTTCCATTCCTCTGAGATTTGCTCCAAAATCAGAGCCTCAAACCTGCGACAATGGAGGGTCCCCCCCGACCCACCCTTGGTATGATAGACTGGCTCCTGGTGGTGCCCTTGCCATGAAAGCTGATAGAGCCACGCAGACCATCATAAGCAGGCTCATAAGCGGACACATCAGGTGTCTCTCTTTTAGGCACGGGCAGAAGACCTATCTCACGTGTACCAGGTGTAACTCTGAACAGGCTTCTCCCGATCACATTCTGCATTGTGTTGGTCTGGAAAAAATTGACCTTTTATCTGATCCCCTTCTGGTGTATGATTTTTTGGGGACGTTTGGGCTCATGGACTTGGTCGCCTGCGGCTAGACCATGAGGAATAAGTCAACAACAACAACAACAACAACAAAAATGTAAAAATTGGACTAGATATATATTTTATTTCTTAGGAATAAAGATAGCTTGATAATATCTTGCTATAAACTTTTAAAAGGCCTGTCTTACCTTTTCGAAACCTTTCGTTTTCAACTCTGTGACGAATAAAAAAAAGCTTCGTATTCGAGAACAAATCAAGCGGATAATACAGGCTATTAGTATTATTAAATACGGTCTGCCATTTCATCCGATTAATAGAGGATATTCTAATCTCAGATATAAAAACGAGAGATTTAGTTAGGTGAAACATCCGAAACTAAAACTTAAGAAGATTCATGAGTATTATAGACTGTGTTTGTATATGAAAATTTTGATCTGGTAGAGAATGAATAAAAAAATTAAATTTCTCTAATTATATAGATAAGAGCTTTTATTTTTAACCATCTTTTTTTTATCTTTTTTAGTGTAGCCTTGCTCTTTCAAATTTTACAAACCAGACTAGATACTTCTTATTCATTTTAATAGTGAATTCATATTTGCACTTGAACAAAAGGTTTGAAGATAGTTATAAGTTTAAAATTAAAAGAGTTCAATGGTAGCAGAAAAAGTAGTTCGAGAACCACTTTTAAATAGTCAAGAAGATTAGATGTAGCTCTTGCCATTCCACAAAATTGTGGATAAGGGTTAATCTCAATAATTAATCTCAATACTTCTTGAACATCGCATTAATTACTTTAAAACCCAAATATAAATACTAATCCATAAAATATCCAAGACAAATATATTTGCAACGCCGTTTCGCGTCAACTTTCAATCCAAGGTCAATCTCAATATAACTACACGTTATTGATTCCTAAGAACCCAATTAATTAAAACGAAAACTTGTAGTCCGGAGTTTAAGAAAACTTTCTTATTTATCTTTCATTTATAATAGTATCTCTCTCATGCTCTCCTTCTTTCAGTCTCTATATTTGCTCTTCATAATAAAACTTCTTTAAAAAAAAATTTTTTAATTCATAAATATATTTCACATTACTGAAAAAATATGATATTTTTGGAAATAATCCTTTTATTACTATTCATGTTACACTGTTTTATGTAGGTCACGGATGAAGTCATAAAAGGGGTGTAAAAAAATTCTCACCTTTTCTAAAATTTTAACTTAAATTAATTAAATATTCATTTCTATATGAAAAGAGTGAAAAACAATCAGTCAAACATTTTATAGATGTTAAATAGTAAAAAAAATCATAAAATACCAATTTACCAATATAATTAATAATGACAGCTTGAATGAAATGTCGTATGAAAACATAACATTCTTTAGAAATGAGTTTAAGATGAATATCCCACTACTTCTCCCTTAATTTCCGCACTTAATTGCTTGCATTTGAATGATAGATGGAATATAGAAGAAACAAGAAAATAAGTACGAAAAGAATCATTATTAATGAATAAGCCGTCGTTACGTCACTCAAACCTGACAAATTGTGCGACACCTGTTCCATCGCATAAACGCTTCCCTGCCCATCAACAAGTGCGGAGAGCGCATACTCTGGGTGTTCCTCACATTCACCAAGGTAGGAAAAGTCCTTTATCTTGGGATTGAAATGCACGGAAGAATTCCTTCGATATTAAAATTCGATCTTCCCTAGATCCCATTGTGTGACGGAAGAACTCCCCAGGAAAAAGTCGTGGGTGAAGTATCCCTCGAGACTGACGATTGATGGGAATGGAATTTTTATGAAGGGTGAATATTTTTATAAATAATGTCCCCAAGTAAATAAATATATCTTCTGAATTTTACATGGAGAATCCTTTATTTTTTGCTAATTGGTTTTTATAACCGCTTGATAAAAGTGAAAAGTTCACAAATTCGTTAAGTTTCCTTGATTAAATTTTATCATAAATTTGAATTTCTCGTTAATTAACTAAAAATTACGAAAACTGCATGACAACACCAATAAAACGTAAATTTGTATAAAATAATTTTTAAGGCCTCAAAAAAGGGGTGAATTTCAGTCTTTTATTATATCTATATCTATAAAAGCGAAATACCACTGACTGACTGGTAAGTGACAAACACTCAACACGGAATCTCCGAAACTACTGGACCCAGAGGCTTGAAATTTGACAGAAACGTTCCTCTCAGCTATGCGACGCGCACTAAGAAACGATTTTAAAATCCAACGACTCCTTCCCTGTTTTTCGGCGCTTTTTCGACTCCGTTTTTCCCATTGAAATAGCATTGTGCATTGTTGAAATGCATAAATTGCAGTAGGTTTATTTCTCTCTTGAGGTTTCGTATGGCCTCATTTAATCAAATATAATTTCAAAAATTTCATAATTTATAACAAATTAAGACGAAAAACCGTGTAAATTTCAATTTAAAAATTATAACTATTTTCAGGAAACATATAAATTCAAATAATTAATTTTAAAACAACATTTTCCTTTATTTGTAATTTTAATTTTTTCTAAAATAAATATATTTGTGCAAAAGCTAAAATAAAGGGTTTCCATAGAAACATAGCTGAAATTATTTCATTGTTTCATGGGGGATGGTTTACTAGACTTACATTCACTAAATTTTTATTGTTAAGTACTAGATAACAGTTTTTACTAAGAAGTTGGCTATCATGATAAAAGGAAAATGAGATTTATCAAGCATTTTATTATTTTGATAAAAATCTTTTTATTTTTGGAGATGTAGGATCATGCAAATAAAAATGGATTCTTTATCATTTTTGAATATAAAATAAATTACGTATAGTTAAATATTTTGCTTTGGCGGCGGGAGTTGTTGACTGAATTACACATAGGGATTATTTTTTGATTAAATTAATATCATTTTTGGAAAACGATAGAAACTTCATATACGGTTTGTAACATCCTGTAGGAAATTATTCCCAAGGGGCTCAAAGAGGGTTGTGATTTTTACTTCCTAAGTTTTTATCAAGGGATTTATAAAAACCGAAGCGTAATATTTGAAAAGGACATCGGGAATACTTCATAGATCATTTTTTTAAGATTTTAAACTATAAATTTCAAAAGACTGATGATTTCAATTCGATTGTTCTTTTACAGCCACAGTAAAATGCGGGACGGGATACGTTAGGGTATATTTTCACAATAAAAAACCGGGATGAAAAAGACGACGGGATGATAAGTGATTGCTAACCAGGAAAAGAAAAACCAAATAACTCAATAAACCTGGATGATTTAAATTGGATTGTTCTTTAACAGCCAAAGTTAAAAGCGGGGCGGGATGAGTTAGGGTATATTTTCAAAGTAAGGAACCGGGAAGAAAAACACGACGGGGGTGACGGGATGATAAGTGACTGCTAATCCAGAAAAAGAAAAGACATATAACTTTATAAACCTGATGATTTATTTCAATTTGATTGTTCTTTACAGCGAAGGTAACAGCTAAATTTAAATGCGGGACGGGATGAGTAGGGTATATTTTTACAGTTAAGAACTGGGATGAAAAAGACGACGGGGACGACGGGATGATAAGTTCCAGAAAAAGAAAAGACATAACTTGAAAAACTTTTTAAAATATTTATGAATTAACTCAACCCGTGCAAGGCCGGGTAAGTCAGCTAGTAATACTATAGTTTCAAGAAATTTTTGTCGTGTTATTATTGCACAAGTTAATTATGTAGAAGTTATGTAAGCTACATATTTGAATGCATTCATCATGCTCACTTTACTTAAACTCACTTAAGGTTCATCTTACTTTCATGACTCTATGAAGCACTGTTTCAAAATTAAACCTGAAAAACACCCTTGACCACATTATATAACTTTTTTTTCTTGAGGCTTCCCTCCAGAGACTGATTTCGGGGAGGGCATTCCGGGCACTTGCCCAGGGCCCCCATTTCAAGGGGGGCCAAAAAACACTTCAAGCTAAACAAATGTGAATGAATTTAAAATTAATTTAGTAATCAGTATTTTTTTTAAAATCAATATAAAAGCTCAAAAAGCTTTCAAATAAATAATTTTTATTCAGTAGTTACACCTTACTGCATTATAGATGACTGATTTTTTTATTATACGTGAAACAAATTTAAGTTTTATTTTAAAATATGCCGGGGGGTCCAAGTCCAAATGGGTTTTTTGCTCAGCCCCCCCCCCCTCCCAAACTTGTAAGTCGGTCCCGTCGGTCCCTGCTTCTCTTTCCACTCTTTATTTCGAAATTGTTTCACCCATCCCTTCATTTTGCCAATCTTTTATCAATTTTTTTTTTTTTTTTTGCAATATACCATCATCTCCGGAAATAATTTTTCAGGTAAAATTTTAGAGAAATTTTTTCCGGGTAATAGCTCTTAATGATAATACTGAACATTTCTTTGTCATTGTATAGAGCATTTTCAATCACATGACTCGGACCTAACAACGGCCTTAGCAACAGAAAATGTTATAGTTTTTTGCCCTACAGAGGTTAACAGTTACAGAAAATGACTGGCCGTGGAATTCTTCTATTGGAGCATTTGCAATCACGTGACCCCATACCTAAAAAACGCCTTAGCAACAGATAAACAACGGCCTTGGCAACAGTTAAAAGCCCTACAGTAGGTACACAGTTAAAAGAAAATAACCGGTTGTGACGTCACCTGAAAACACTCTATAGATTTTGATTTGCATTCTCTACAGGCGAGATCAACTGTGTGACGCAACAAAGCCCTCGAAAACTTCCGCCTATATAGTTCAAACCAGAAATCGAAATTATATTGCCCTTTAGGAAGTGTCTATTTGGACGGCAAAAACGGCAGTTGGCCCATGCGCAGTAGGTCTTGCGGTTACGTAGTAGTCCCGGTGCTCCAATCAAAACAATTGCCGTGTAAATAAGAGTAGTTTAGTTGTATATTTACCGTCCAAATAGACAGTGCATTATCTTTATTGTTATGGAATACACCGGAAGTGCCCAAGGACCCCCCTTAAATTTTGAACCTCCGATATTTAATGATAGAAGCGCATATCGGAGTACTATTTCTTGAGATCCACTTTTTAATTCTAAAATAACCGCATACTAAAGCATGCTCAGACCGGGTCAGACTCAGAGTGAACTTAAAATGGTTTTCAAATCAAATCTTGTAATCCATCCATAGAGCATTTTCAATCACATGACTCGGACTTAACAACGGCCATATCAACTGAAGGTTGTTACAGTTTTTTGCCCTACAGAGGTTAACAGTTACAAAAATGACTAGCCGTGGAATTCTTCTATTGGAGCATTTGCAATCACGTGACCCCATACCTAAAAACCGCCTTAGCAACAGATAAACAATGGTCTTAGCAACAGTTAAAAGCCCTACAGTAGATACACAGTTAAAAGAAAATAACCGGTTGTGACACCTGAAAACACTCTATTCCCATTTATTTCTAAATGCATTTTCTCCTAAATCCCAGAAACGACTGTATGGTTTTTTTTTTATTTTTAACGACAAATAAACATGACGACTTAACTGTGACCTTGTCGAAATCCTGATTGCGTCACGATGGCTTGTTGTCGTTTCCATGTAAACACACCACCGGTTTCACCTTAAGATCTGGTTTTACATTTGTTTTATTTTTAGATCCTTTTAATTATTTGTACATTTTACTGAATTTTATTGAAAAATCATGCATCGCGAATCACCAATGAAGACTGCCAACTCTGGCTCATATGTTCAGCTCAACACTTTCGATGACAAGGAAAAAGCATTCGTGCAACCGAAATCTACACTTCCTCCAGTGTGGCCGTACAAAAGGTATACTCTATTTGAAGAATTTAACTGCTTTTATTGTTAACTTTATAATCGTAAATTATTGTGTGAAAATATGACCAGATATTTCAAAGTAAAAATCGGGGCATATTATTGCTCACAAAGGTTTTTTATGTGATCAAAGTATCAACGAATGGAAGAATTTTAGATTTCAAATGAGAAATCACTAGACACATTTTTTGGGGGGTGGAGGGGTTGACAAAATTTTTTTGATGATAATTCCCTCAATATAATAAGAATAAAAAATAGATAAAGTTATTGTATTGTTAATTTATTGTATTTTGTTTGTTATGAAGTCTCATGCCTAAAACAGAGGGTTTTCGGACTCTCACGCAGAAAATTTTGTAAATTGGACCCTTAAAATAGAATTTTAGCTGATTTTTGTACATTTTTAGGCTTGGAGGAATGACTGCCTTCTTGCTATGCTACAAAATATTCAACATAAAATCCAGTAAAAAAATACTAACCATCGAAACTACTGATAAACTTAAGTTGAAAAGTAACTCTTGTCTTGACCTACAAAAATGTGTAAAAAAAATCTAGTTTATTTATATTTTCTTTTCTAATGGAACATAATCAGAAAAGGGGAACTTCTGAAAATTTTCTCTGCATATTGTAATGTCTAAAATAACTTTGAACTGATTCCTGGGAATATTTTTTGGGTTCATACGTATTATCCTGTCTGCCATCCCACTGGATCCAAAAACGTTATCAAAGCTCATTCACTGTTCCATAGCTGTGCCACTGAATTTGACGGTCGACAGGATAATTCATAAGTATAGTCGACACCGCTTAATGTGATCACTGTTAATGTTATAAATCAGATAATATTATCGAAATTGACTGGTCCCGATCACATCTATTTAAATTATTCTATGATGTATTATTTTATGTTATCGGTATATTGTTTAATGTTATCAAAATTTGGTGAAATCCCTAAAAAACCTCCTTATTTCCTGTCGGAAGGCCAATTTTTAATACATAAACATACAAAAGGAGTAATTAATGTAGTAGTGTTATATGATCTGCTCCTATATTTTTTTCTAAGAATGTTGAAATTCATACTAGAATATCATTTTATACGGTTCAATCAAGACTACACAGTCTGGATTTTAATGCAAACACTCTATTTACAATGTTTGCCACTTTTCATTATAGTAGAACCACTTATTATTATTAATCGGATATTATTATCATTCTGATCTTAGACAAATGTGATCACATTAAACGCAGTTGACTGTTACCATTTTTTGTTATAAAATTCAAATTTCATCCATGCAGGAAGATAATATTTCAGTACTTTGGGTTGGGATTAGCCAAGTTTCTTGTAAATAGCCAAAAAAATATCAAATAGGTATAAAAATAAAATCAAAATATTACATCAAAAAGTGTTAGTGTTGCTTGTTTTTATTTTGTTGTTTGTAATTTTTAAAATATTCCCTATAAAATCCAATTTGGAGGATTTGGACGCCAGTTAATCTCAAAGTACCACTCCTGCATTTTTAATTCTTTCTGGACACAATTCTTTTGTAATAAAAATCAGTAAGAGGTTTGATTATTTGTGTTGACAAAAGATAAGTAATAATGTATCTGCAACTCAGATAATTGCTCCACAGATTAGCACAAATCATAGAATGTTTTCATCTGAAAATATAAAAAAACATAATCAGTTGAATGCTATTTTTAAGAAGTAAACAGTTGTTACATGAACAAAATTGCCTTTTAATATACTTGATAGAGCAACCCTTCTGGGACCAATAATAATTTGTTTTAAAGAAAGGACACTATATTGAATAAAATTATTGCTATTATAAAACAATTGGTACATTTATTATTTGTTGTTGTTACACAGGGGTCGCTGTATCAGGGGGTCATTGAAAAGAGGTTTTTCTGTATGAAAATAAATATATAGGTATCAAGTGATCTAGAGGTGGTCTCTTTTCTGGACCATTTTATATTGAAATTAATTATTTTTGACGGTTGATTCTTATGTCGTTAGAGAGTCCAAAAAACTATTTTAAAAATTTAAATCGTTTCTTGAATTTTGATAGCAACTATCAAATTTTTACAAATCATGCGGACAAGACTATTTAAGCATTTAGAAATTTATTCCAAATTTGTTTTCACTAGGTTATTTGACTAAAAATACATATAATTTTTACATTAAGTGTTATTTATATGTTTGAAATTTGAATACTAACTTAAAATTAATTTATATAATTCTAAAAGGTCAATCCAAATCAAATTATAGTATTTGTCCTTTTATTACCATTAAAAAGCCTCCAAAATAAAGTCCAAATTTTAACCAGTTCTAATTAATAAGTGAGGTAAATGAGCTTTTTTTAAAAAAAAAAAACATTAGTTTTCAGAACCCAGTAGGATTTTGGGGAGGTGATAAAGAGGCAGTTTTATGGTAATGGAAGGACGGGCACAGTGTCACCTAAAAATGTTTCACTGGTTAAAAAAGTAATTTTTCAAAAATTACTTAAAAGAAAGTTAAACTAGAATTTTAGTCCATTTAATATGTCCCAATATTATCTTGATTACTGGCTCATGATTATACTCATATCATTATCGGCAGCAGATAAATTGATCTGTTGTATATTATCTTGGATATCAAGACAAAAGAGAGAGAATGGCTAGGACATAGTTAAACTTAATCTTTTTGATATGCGTGCTTCGAATTTTTTAACACGTGATTGCTTTAGGATCGGTCTCTTCTTTAGGTCGAGACTCCAAACCAGTGTTTCCCAACGTGGGATGCACGCCCCACCGGGGGGCGTAATTCTAATTCCCACATGGACAAGGAACAACCATTGGCAATCTTCCAATCTGATCGCGTTTCTCCTCAGCGCGCGGGCTTTTTTATTTGTATATGTTTCACCCCAACTGCTCCATTTCCACATTCTTTCTGAAAAGGAAAGTAATTCTTTCGTTGATTTCGTCTGCTTCGATTTTGCTCGCATGATGAAATTATGGCGGATAAATTTGAATTCAGACAAAATTGACGCAGTTATCAAAATAATTACTCACGAAATTTGGCATTAGCTGTACACAACAATTTACCAAATGCAAAGAACCATTAGAAACTCGAACAATTTAGAGTGTTAATTTTTTATTATTTTTTTAATTTTGCGGTATTTTCATTAGAATTTGTGATATTTTCATTAGAATTTTGTGGTATTTTCATATTGTGTTTGAAAAGAAATAAATAGGTACCTATTTGCTTTGAATTTGGAGGTTCATGTTTTTATACTGTTCAAATTATCGCGTGGAATGTTATAAACTGTATTATTAAATTCCTTCAGTGATCATTAAGAGCCTGTTAATTTTAATTTTTTCTGAAGTAATTATTGATCAGAGCTTATTAAAGAATAATCACGATACAAATTATTAATAAATCCAATACATCCAATGAAAAGGTTGTATCGATTGAATACTACTTTGATAATTATTTTAACACCACCTTTATTAGATAGAAGTTAGTGCGAGTGTTGTCTTCCGTTCTAGCTGTGTGTGAACAATCGTGAAGAATCTTAATCCATCTGCAGTTAACAAATTATTCGCTATCCGTTGGAGGCCAAATATGACATACATAAAATCTTTACCGTACATTGATTGCATTTGAGGATTTCATTGTGATGCTTAACTTAACAGTCCGAAAGAAGGTGGCGAAAATCGAAAAAGCAAGCGGTTCTTCTTTTTTTTTTCCCCGTTCCTCCGCTTGCGTATAAGCTTTTGTTCCTTGCCCATGTGGGAATTAGAATTACGCCACCGGGGGGGCAATTTGAAAATTTTTAAGCAAATTGCCCCCCTAGGTCAATGGACCACTAAGCAGTGACTGACTGAAACTAACCTTTACAGCATCTGAAAAAAATGCATAGGAATTGGAACACAAATTAAGATCATTTTGGGCGATGGAAATTTGAAAATGTTTAAAATTCAAGCCCACATTTATTATTTATTCATTAAAGTTAAGTTTAAGGATTTTCTTAAAAGAGTAAAATATTTTTTTTTAATTAACTCCGTCTCTTCTCATTTTTTACTGAGCACCATAATTTTTAAGGTGTTGCAATACTCCCCATTTATACTTCTCTTAATAATCGACAGCTTTGTGAACTAGAAGCACTTTTCTAGTATGAAATAGGAAATAGTAGTAGGAAGATGCCTCAAGAAGAAGCTGTACGCTGTACCCAAATTCTATGGTACGGCTTCCCTGGCAATTTTCAAATAAATAGAGGGGGTCGTATCCAACAGTTTTCTTAAATTTTTATTTTGCAGTTTCATTCCTTTGCAAACGGATCTATCTAACCTTTTGTGTCTTTTAAATCCAAAGGAAATTAATGTTAGTCTTTTTGTCTGCGTTCAGTTCACACGAAGCGGAACATAACCTTGACGTGTTTCCATTGGGAAAAAGTTGCACAATTCACAATTGTAGGAAAATTTTATCTTTACTGAAATCGGGTGTCTATTGTTCAACTTATATTCAGTTTGAATCTTCAATTAATAAATATTGTACTCCCCGCGGTCTCCTTTATGTGGCATCATATATTCTCAAACTTTGTTCTGCACCAGCATTTGACTGATCTCGATACCTCAAAAATAAAGTCAAACATTTAAATATTTCAGTGTTAACTCTTAATTCATTTAACATTAATTACGCTAATCTATCTATTTTTCTTTTTTTTAAAACTGCTACTCTCAGTTAAATAAAAAGCATACTCTGTGAAAACCAGTATAAAGCAGTTTTATCAGTTAAATATTTCAAGTAGTTAAATAATGAACGGAAGTAATGTACTGATGGTGTAATCTTACTATGTTAGTTTAAATTTTTCAATAAGATAAACATTTGCTAAGCGTGTTGAGAAAGTATCACTTCGTTTAAAATTAAAATATTGGAAGTTTATTCATGTGTAACTTAAGTTCCATCTTTATTAGTTTTGAATTCCTGTACTCAGATGAGATGAAAGAAAATTTAAATAAACTTCTTTCGTGATAAGAATTGCCCTCAGGGTTTTTTTTAAGCACTTTAATATACAGGGTGTTTAAAATAGAGGGATTGAGAGGAGAGACAATAGAGGGACAGCTTGAGAAAATGCAGAAAATAAATTTTTTTACGGCTTCCGTAGTTAAAAATTTCCAATTAGCAAAATTGTAGCTATTCCTATCACAGTATAAAAACAGGTTTAACCTAAATTTGTAGACGAACCCTATTTTGCACACAAAAATGGTTTTATATGGTGGTGTAAGTCACCAATTTTAATATCAGTGTGAGTTTTGAAAATATTAAGATAGAATTTTTTGTCGTATTCAGGAAACAACCAAAAAAATTTGCTTATTGGAAATTTTAAACTACGGGGGCCGTATAAAAATTTATCTTCTGTATTTTCTGAAGTAGACCCCTCATGGAGTTTAAACTACTCGTAGTCTGATCTAATTTTTCACCTTTCAAATGAAAATTTGCAATTGGAAGTATATGTGTCTAGGGAGAATATTTTAGGAAATAGCCTAATGTTACACTCTATTTGAAACACCTTGCTCTATAGAGCATTTTTTTTCCCAACCGATGGTTCTTGGATTACAGATGAGAGGTTCGGAAATGGTAAGCGAAAGAATTCTCCAGTTGTTTTTGTAAACAAAAAAGTATGAAAATTAAGAAGAAAAAATTCATCCCAAATTTCTAAATTCATCCCGATACTCTTTTGAAGCTATCTGAATTGTGTCAGACAATATTTTGTTGCGGGTGTTGTAATGGTCACGCATATAGGGAGCTCCTGTTTTATGAACCAACAGCCACGTCATGCACATTACACATTTCTCTATTCTCTAAAAATCCCCTCCGCCAGTATTACCATTTCTTTTCTAGATCAGACACCTTATCAACATGACACATTGCCTGCATGAAACAAAGCCTGCCTTTGACCCCAAAATGTCCAAAAAAGGAAGATGCAAAGGACTCTTACCTGAGATGTCACGCTGCGTCCGCTCGCCGAGAAGTGAGCGACATCGCAGCTTATCATCTTGTTTTCGTCGCTTTATCTTAATTGTCACCGGTTGCTCTCTTGAAATCCTTCTTTGGAGATTACCCAAATCACGAGAAAATCTGAATTCAATCTCCTCTTGAAACGCAAACGTGGTTTATGATACGTTTTTATTATTTGTGTTCCCACAGTTTCAAGAACTGCTAAATGTATTTTTTGAAAAAATCTACAAAAACGTTTTTCCAGAGCACAAAAAAGAAAGTTTGGCCCGCCGTACGGTTTCTAGATGTACTACGTAGTTGGTATGTTTCGAATGTATTTTTTTTTAAGTTGATTCTGAATATATGCTGTTAGAGAATATGTCAGGTACCAGTTTTCCCACAACTGCATTTCTACTGTTATGGGTTAGGCTTGTTAACAAATCTAAATAACTCCATTCTTGATATTTTTGCCTAATATATTCTATGGTTATAGGTACAAATATCGAGTCGTATCTATCTGAAATTCAAAAGTTTTCTTTCTTGAAAGCTGTAAAAATAACCTCATATCTTTTTTCTTAATTCAAATATTGTTCCAAAGATCAGGGATGCTACGTCAAGAAAAGCACATTTATTGACCTGAAGTTTGAGAATTACTGAACAATCCTCAGTTCAGTTATATTTATCAGATCATCTAATAAGTAGTCTGAAATGCAAACAGAATTCCAATTCACTGACAGTTAGTTTTGCAAATTAGTACCATATAACTAATGCGTTAATTTTATTTCTAAAAAAATATTTGGTATTTTCACTAATTTTCAATTTGGAGGACTAATCAATGGTCACCACTTTTTCCTTTATAGTCGGCTAGACTAGTTCTTGCCCTCCGCTCTCTTGCGTTGCCTTCATCCTATATGCCGTACTGATGAGTCCTAACAAGGACGAAACGCTTGAGAGTTGGAGTTTCCAAAAATTTCAATATTATACTTTCTTTGCCTAAAGAAGATGTTATCCTATGGTTCTGATATTGTTCACTCCTTTTCTGTTAACATAATTTTCAACCCCCAACCATGGGCGAATTTAAGAGAAAGAACCTGGAGGTGCAAGCTAAAAATATTGCGGGGGCATGCAGTCTAAGATAGCCCTGGAACACTTTTTACTGTAATATTGGAGTATCTTGGGGAAAAGTTTGAGGGGAACATCATCCCAGCCCTCCCATCACCCCCTAAAAACTTCTATACCTCTGTAGCGTTGCCTAAAAAATTTTCATTGCAAGATTGACAATTTCAAGAAACGTTAACTTTGTCTCAAACAAAGACTCTCGCAACATGAGTGTAACTGCTTCTGTTCTGAAACTAAAGACCGATTCAAAGCACCCATTCAAGCTCCGTTACATCACCCTACACACATTTCACCGCTTATCTTACAACCACCTTATCTTGTAATCCCGTTCTTTTTGGGCGAGAAGGCGTTCCCCAACACTCCAAACGATCATCGGTGTTTCGATCTGTGCCACTCGACGGTCATCGTGTGTGATCTTGACGCATGCACATCCGTGGACCGTCTGTTTCTGAAGATTCAAGTCCCTATGCAAATACTATGAACTTTCTTTGCCTTTGAGAGGGGTGGTATCAATAATTTGAATCTCTGATGGGTCGCCGTAATCCTGAGGGGACTAGACTTATTAGCCGGGGAGACCACGGTCCTGACCCGTACACTTATGGGACCATCAAGTATGAGCCACTGGTTGAATCCCAGAGAAGGTAAGTCCGTAAAATTAACGGGAAACACGCATGTTTTGAGAGCCCAGAATTGTATTTTTTTATCATTTCATATCATATCATTCTCTTGTATCCTATTCTTAGCTAGTATGTAGTAGGATGAATCTCCACCTGTATTTACTACATTGAAGTCATGAGGAGATGGCATTTTAATTTGAATAAGCCACTTGATTGTTAACACCTTCCTGTCTTGTGTTCAAATAACTTTTATATATTTAAGTGCTTTGAACACGTTTATTACAACTCAGGTACTGTGCTATTGTGTATTTTGCTGATGGATAAATTTTAATAATAATGAAATTTAATTTTGTATGTTAATAGTTTCTCTTTTCGTGAAAATACTTTTAAGTTAGAAAGTAACATTTTAAAAAAATTTACATTTACAGTAATATTGTTCTTTGAAAACGATATTACTAATTTTTATCCGGGATTTCTGAATTTTCAATTAATGAATAAGCATATCTCGAAAGCACAAGAGAATTTAAGGGTCATGCGAGTATTTTTCCACAACTTTTTAAGGTGTTCCATTATTTTATAATTTTAAATTATGTTTCTATAGGGCAATTAAATTAGCATATCCCTCTGGTCTGGTCTTCCTTTTAAATATGCTCACTCTCAAGAGTGTTTCCACTCCGTAAAGCTCCGTTTTTCTTTGAGGATGCTTTAATGTGAATTACCTGTTCAAGGATATGTGCAACATCTTCTGTCGTTTTTATGTGTTAGTTTTATAAGTTTGGTTTGATAACGAAGCCTATCTGGTGTTTGTGACAATTCTTGTTTGAATCATAAAAGAAAAAACACACCAAGGATCCCAGTGAGAGAAAAGTTTTTCATATAGAGATAATTGAATTATGAACAAAACGGGAGGCAAGTTCAGAGTAGCAGATCCACCAAGTTGGTAACGTATTTCTAACGATAAATATGGGTAGTTGTAACCAAATTTAATGTGCATGACTTTACCTAAATACTCTTGATGAAGTGTCGCCGAAGTCAAATAGCGTCAAGCATCTTCTTCTTTGACCTTGCACCTAAAAAAGATCTATGAATAGTGTTTGGGGTCTCCAAATAGATGTCATCATAAATCATGTGTTAAAAGAACACGAAGCGTTACCCCGACTGTTCTTGTTAATCTACATAATATTAATTTCTGGAATCAATCACGAGATTTTTACGACAGGAAGTCCGATTACTACAGATGGTAATGTGATTAGTTCGTTGTCCTCAAACTCTCGTGAAAGAAACTTTGTATGGACCATTGCTGGGTGATTTTAGAATGCTTTTCTGCATCTTCCCTGGTGATGATTGTGACGGGATTAAAAAAAGCAACGAATTGTAAACGAATTATTAAAAACGAAGATCGAGTTTTTCTAAATATTTTTGTTATGCTTTCCTGCTGTTAAGCTACTGAAATCTTGATGAATAAAATGTGATGAATATCCTAATAAATAATGTTATAACTGACTTTCTGTTGAATTCAAAGTAGATTGAAACTCCTAATGAACAAAGGTAAGAAGTAATTCGTAGACGGATAAGATTCCAGGGAAACTAATTTTATCTACCTGCAAGATATGCAAAAATGTTTGAATATTGTTTTTTTATTTTGAAATTTTCAGCAATATCTTGAAACATAATGAAATATTATTCCTTTTAAATTATTAAAATCGAAAAAAAAAGGTAATTTTGAAGCGCTATTATATTTTAAAAGTTTTGTGGAAACTGATAACCGACACCATGTTTACTAACTGATTTATTTAGAAAGCTTGGGTCTGCTCAAAAACTTCAGCGCATCTGATGAATGACGTATTTAGAATTTTTAGTAAATATTTTGTTTTGAGCAAGCCTCTGCAACCGTATGCACTTTAAAACCCGAATTCTTTGGAAATTATCCAAGATCATTTTTTAGGCGATTTATATGCGACAATATTAACCAATTGGTTTTTCGTCTTATGAACCAGACTTAATTTTCTAAAAATGTAAGAGTGTATTGCTTTTCATTTATACTTTATTAATTGTTCTTGTTCTTCATGGGTTTAACTTAATTTTGTAAAAGCATTTTTTTCCAACTATTTTGTGCAGTGTGATTTATTATTTTTAAGTAATATTCAATATCTCTGAGTATTGTGAATATTCAACTTTGAAAATCACTTGTTTTGAGCTAGCCCGGTAGGTAATAGTTGCCTGATTATCACTGTTGGATTGTGTTTAATATAACCTCTCCAATTGTGTGGTTATATTAAAGGGGTCGTTTCAGCCTTATCTGAATTTAGTGAATTTTGAAAAATTGAAAAATTTATATTCCATGAGTGGGTGATTTGTTACCAGAAAACGAGCTGGTTTTTTTTTCACTTAGGTTACTGCTAAAGATTTATGCCATGCAATCGATAGATTTCTCACGATATTGTGACAGATTAGTTCTTAAAGGCGTGATTCGATCTTGATACGCTTGATAAATATTTGGTGAAAGATATTCACGTGCGGATAGATTCTGACTCTTTGCTCTAATCGTATTTTCATTAATAAATTTATAAATATAAAAAATTAATAAATACGCATTTAAATTTGAACAGCATAATGAATTTTAACCATTGAATTCAATGAAAAAGTTTCAGAGCATGCTTGATCATCAGAAACTTTTCACAATTAATTTGGGTGATCAGAAATTGCAATTTGGCTTTCGGGCGTCATCATTAACATTTGACGCTTAATTTCACTGACAGGGCCGCCGAGAGCCAAGCCGGGCCCCGGGGACGAAGTTGAGAAGCGGGCCCCCCAGTTCTTATTTTGAGGGGGGGGCAAAAATTGTCTTAAGTAAATACATAGGCTTAATGCAGTTCTTGAACATTTCTATGCAAGATTTGAATCTTGCTAAACTTAAAAATTTCGTTTTCTTGATTATAGGATGAGTAACAAGCACTAAAGGGGTTCTGGGGGAATCCCCAGGGAATTTAGAAATTCGACCCTTAAAAAAGAAATTTTAAACTCATTCTTGGATACTTTTCACCATTTAAAAGACACCCAGGGATGGGCTTTTTCTGAAATAAAGTTAAGCCTTGGATCCTTTGAAATAATGATTTATCTTGAGTATGAAACTTTAACGAATGAACTCCATTTCGTAATGAATTCTTTTAAGGGGTCTGGGGGTACCCCCCCCCCCTAAAAATTTTTGGAAATACGCCTCTTGAAAACTGAAATTTATTCATTTTTGGCGGCCTTCAGGGTGAACAAATTAATTTCCAAAATATTCAAAATTATATTCCTCTGTACCCAATATGAAAATTTCTGGGTCCCGGGCCCCCTTTGGACCCGGGCCCAGGGGGTTTGTACACCCCCCTTCCCCCCCTCTTCTCAGGCCTGTTCACTGAATATAAATCTGGAAGGTTTTTTAATGTTAAATCGTTACTGGGTACTGTTCCAATATCCTCCCGTAAAAATCGTCAAGTTATTTTAGACTCCAAAGATCAGAAATATCCCCAAAAATAGCAAACCAACCTTATTTAAGTACACAGTTATATTCATGGCTACAACAGTTTAGAAATATTTGAATTGAAATGTTATTCTTTGGCGATTTGTAACGGGATGGATAACGGAACACACCCCATAAGATTTTCCACAATCCGAAATAACTTTCTTTCTTCCTTTTAGGTGTCTGTGCACGAAGCGCGATGCCATCCTAGTGTGCACTGTGCTAGTGGGCGCCCTGGTCATCGTCGCGGTGTCCCTGTCTCTGGGGCTGCCTCGCATCGCCGCCAACAGAGCGCGCTACCTCGACACCTCCTTCCCAGTCTCGCCATCACCCTTGCTCACCTTCCCCAAGGCCGTGGTGGTCACGGACGCCGCCATCTGCGCTACCATTGGCCGGTAAGTGAACTATACATACGCCTTCGTGCGACTAGTTAATGTTTAAAAAAACTAGCACAACGAATCATCACATCTCTCTATGAAAAGGATCATAGGAGCTCTTCCTTTTCATAACCTATCTCCCTAATGTGGAATAATCTCCATTAATTTAGATAAATTGGGATGATTATTTGTGTATGTTACGTGCTCAGAGCATACATTGATGAAAAATCGAAGATCGAGAAATTGAAATCGAGTTGTAAAAAGACAGATTAAAACGTACATCGATAATATGCGAGCTCGAAGAACCTCTGCTCCCAAGTCCCAACGATAAAACAATGGTTAGATTTTGTTAGATGCAGAGCCATATATGTATTGCATAGCTGCCAAGTACTCCGATTTAATCGGAGTTACTCCTATTTTTGGTTTCTTCTCCGATAATCCGATTTTTCCCTAAAAACTCCGATTTTTTTAAGAATACTTTTGTTGCAATCATAAAAGACAATTTTAATTTCTAAAAGCCTTTAAAATTATTTCAAGGTGTCTACTGATTATGTGAAAGTCCTAAAATCGTATTACTCTCTGAAATTTCAATGAAAGATTGGGAATTTTCATTTATGCTTCCGGACTTTTGCCTGTAAAGTTGGCTTTTCACATTTCTATGGCGGGCTGAAAAAACAACTTGACCGTCGCGATCGCGTTTTTCTTTCTTCGCGTTGATGTCTTTGGCTTTAAAAAAGCTTGTTTTTGGAGAAAGTGTCCACTAAAAGCTGGCAAATTAAAATAGTAAAAGAAAACAAAGAGGGAATTCTATCATTTGAATAAACCTAATGTTCTTAAAAGTATGAGTTAAATTCAATATTACATTTTCTTTTTTAAAGTTAGGTTTTAGAGCAATAACCATGATTAATATTTAAACAGTTTTGGATCCTTTAGTTGTAACTTATTTCTGATTTTTTTTTTCATCTACTTTTAGAGGGATGTTGTTTTTGTTTCTTTATAGGTTTTAGGGTTTTTTTATCTGAATTATTTGTGCTTAGTAGTTCAACAATTAACTAAACAAGCAGCTTAAATTTTAAATCGCGACTGAAAAATAGGTGGCTATGCTTTCATGTGTAGTCCACGAAAGTACTCCTATTTTTTTCTCCATCAGGTTGGCAGCTATGGTATTGAGAGAGTGAAGTTTTCCTTAATTTGCAATCTTGTATGGTACAATTTGAAGAACACGCTAGTTCTGGTTGTAACTTCCAATTTAATCAGTGTCTGTAATATTCAGGAGTTGGGAGTTTTATATAAATATGTATTGATCACTGGAATTGTGGCAATTCGATTTTCGATCTCGATTTTCGACTTTTTTTTTTATTCATGTACGCTCATAGCACGACACCATTTGTGTAGTACGTAGTGGAGTAAATTTTTTATATTGTAGTATACACAAATTTTTCCTGTCTAATTTTAATCAGAAATGCGTCATGCTTTTACTTATTGTTCCAGAGAGGTTCTACAGAAAGGTGGCAGTGCAGTGGACTCTGCCATAGCAACATTGTTCTGCAATGGTGTGATGAACCCACAGAGTATGGGCCTCGGAGGAGGGTTTCTCATGACCGTCTATTCCAAGTAAGCCACTGTGCTTTGAATTTTTTTTTCAAAATGTAGTTATTATGTGTGTCATTTTTTAAACAAGTACAGTCCATCAGCCATGTAAAAATCAGCCTTTGAATTGATGGTTTCAGTATTACTTTTAGATGTAGATATGCATAGCAAGGCTTTGAATATGTAGTTTCTATCTTCTACACCTCATTACTAAATAATATAGAAGTTAACCGAAATCCCCTTCCTAATAAAATCTTAAGCTGAAGACTAGATTGGAACCTTAGAAGTGTACTGTAGTGTGTAGAAGGAACTGCATTGTGCTGTCCTTCTAATCTTCATTAGGTTCAATTTTTTGTTTTAAATATTTTTTAGTTTTTAGAATATTTTTGTTTCAATTTTGTTCACTATCTTGTTTTTTACGCTTTAATATCTTTCTTTTAGGTCCGATCAAACCTCATATGTTGTAGATGCTCGAGAAGTAGCTCCTGAAAAAGCTTCCAGGGATATGTTTGATGGAAATGCCTCTCTAGCTCTAGAGGGTATGTCAATCTGGATCTTTGTATTTAAACCATCAGAAACTAGCAATTGTAGCTTAAGGGTCATAAAAACAACTTTATTGTTATTCTATTTTTAAATTTGTGTTAATTAGAAAGATGTTATTTTAAAAAAATCACCTGATTTACCCTTGATAAAAATGCAGCTTTAAAACCATGTTTATCACAATTAATAGCTTGGTATTACGTAATCAATTCAAATAATGCTTATTAGCTTAATGTCACATCCTTTTTCTTTGCAGGTGGTCTATCAATAGCAATACCTGGAGAGCTGCGAGGATACAAGTTGGCCCACGAGAAATTTGGTAATGTTGCATGGAGGGAACTCGTGCTTCCCTCTATCCAGCTCTGTAACCAAGGAATTCCTGTCTCTGAGCACCTGGCAACTAATCTTGAAAAACTGAGGGGAAAAATCTTGAAGGATGACTCTTTGAGGTTAGTAATTTTAGATATAAAAATGATATGGGACACATTCTAGTATTCACAAACAGACCCGTTGTGAAGAAGCTTGGGGCCGTCATCTTCCCGGTTTCCCAAATTTGTCAGATTTGGGATTTGTTTCTGAAAAAAAATGCCAATATTGATTCATAGTGTAACAAAATTTATGTCCGACCCCTCTCTTATATTCTCAGAACTGAGTAGTTATAATCTTATTCACTCAACCCTACCCTACTTTCATTTGAGGAAAAGAAACCAGATGAATTTCTATACAGTGTCTTCCTGGTGAATTGCCACTAGAACCACACTACACAGAACTAACTCTGATGTAACATCTCAGAATATTATCTCTCACCATGACTTATAAAGTCCCAACCAAATTTTTAAAAAAAAATTCTGAAAATTTGCTTTTTGGGGAAGCTGATAGAGGGTGTTACTGTAAATAAGACTAAAGTTTACTCTTCTCAATCTCACTATACATTAGCAGTGGAAAATCTAGATCTGACTCCCAAACCTTTAACAAAATTCAGGAATGGCTGAAAATGACTACTTTGTAACTAATACTTTGCAACCTCTTTTCCTGAAAAAATGCTGCCTGTAAGAAAAAGTAGCATTACTCAAAAATACAGCATTGACAAAAATCAACATTAACTTATTTAAGAAATATGCATGCTGATGTATAGGTATGAAACAAACTCAAAATTGCCATATTAGGACTTGTTACTTTCTTTGCCAAATGGTGAAAAGTTAATTTGATTATTTTTTAAGGCACTAAGAAATTTCTAAATCCTTAATTATCCTCTCCAAACCAAAATCTAGAATTCACTCTTGAATCTTTGTGTGAAGTGATATGATTTCTATCGTAATTACACAAGTCTTTTTTTTTTTTAAATAACCTTATTTTTTATTCTTGGCTTATGTGCCCATATACTATAAAATCTCTCTGTCTAAATCTGTGTGATATTCTTACTATCAAAGAAATGACATCTAAAACTTTTCATTATTTCTCCATTTATATTTTATCAGCAATAGCCATATTTTTATAAAGTAAAAGATATTGTCTTTTACAAATTAACACAGCATTTTTACCTGTTGTCAATTTTTAAAATCACTAAATACGATTTTAAAATGCTTTTAGGTCAGAGTTCTTCAACAATGCAACCAATGATTTGTACAAAGCGGGTGAAATCATGAAGCGTGTTGCATTAGGAGAAACCCTTTTGAAGATAGCTGACAATGGAGCTGATGAGATCTACACTGGAAGTCTGCAAAAGCCACTCTTGGAGGACATTGCAGAGTGTGGTAAGCATTTATTTATTTCCACCAAGTTTCTTTATTGCGCTCTTTTAATGTAATAAGTTTATCTTTATTACTTCTAGTGTCATCATTACTATTGCATTTTATTTGATATTTCTTACTGATAGTTGGTTAGGTTTTATTGCTCTATTCATAATTTCTTGTTTCCTTGTTCAATTGACAATTTCACCTAATTATCAGGTAGGTTTACATGCAACCTTTGATTACAACTTATAAGCAGTACTGATTATTTATTCTTTGTTAAATTGTTATTATTAATTTATTACAAAGAAATCTACTATGTTTTTAGGCATTTCAAATTTTTATGTATTTTTAAAAATTCATTTTTAAAGAGTTTTCTCTTGCAAGTTTTAATGTAAAATAATTTTATGCATGCCTATAGATATTGAATGTATGTTAGTAATTATAATTATTAAAAGCTGTTAGTTTCTTTTTAACAATTATGTTTATTTAAATTTAATTAACTTGCACTTGCAAACTTTAATGTGTATTATTGATTTAAATAAAAAAAACATGGTATAAATGCTAAAATGTTTCTAATATTTCTTTCTAATATTAATTTCTCTCTAAAGAAAGCATGAAAAATATCACAATAGGCCTTAAACATTACCTGAAAAACTATTTTGGTTGTTCCCTCCAAATGTTTTACAACATGTTTTCAGAGTTAGTATATTTAAAACTATCTTTAACACTGCTCTAGTTGCTAATGTATACTTGTCAAAAATGATTAAATTTTGAAAATCTATAAAATTTTTAAAGATAAGAACATTGTTAAATCCATAAAAAATTTATTGAACAAGATAGGTAGAATATCTGCGTATAAATAAGCACTTAAAGTTTTAAATGCATCTCCTTTTTATTTAAGAATAAGAGAAAGACAAAAAGTAATGGAATGAATGCTTGAAGGAGGAAAAAATTTGCTGAGTCAAGATTGTTAAAATGTTTTTTTTCTAATAGAAATACACATAGATTTGTCTTTCAGGTGGCATTATTACTGCTTCTGATCTATCTGGCTACAAGCCTCTTCTGAAACCTGCCATCAAAGTCACCCTCTCTGGTCCCAAGCCTCTGGTCCTTCACACTGTATCCACACCAGGATCAGGACCAGTCCTGGCCTTGATTCTAAACACTCTTGGCTATTATAACATGAGTGCTGATGACTTCAAAGACACTGACAGAGCTGTGTTGATGTACCATCGCATTGTCGAAGCTTTTAAGTTTGGCTTTGCTCACAGGACAAAGTTGGGGGATGATGCTTTTGTCAATATAACTGAGGTAAATTGCAATTCTCTTCACCTACCTTTTTTTTTTGAAGAAACAAAATAACCCAATCTTCTTTATTGTGAAATGCTAAAAACTCTTTTACTTTCATTGAAAAGAAGTATGGCAGCTTTCTATTTTATTTCGTTATAGTTTCTTATTATTTTTTGTGTCATCTCAGTTAAAATCTTCTTTGTTGCTTAGAGTATACTTGCACCTTATTTTAAGTTAAATAAGCATAAGGCAGTTATCTCCAAAGACTTAGAAACAGTCATCTTAATGCTGTAAAATATCCCAAGATCTCAGCAGAGACTAATTATCTATGACATGCAATAGTTTTAAAAATTGATAGTTTTAAGGTCTTTGTGTTATAAAAATTAACTAATTAACTGTGAAGAGTTGAATATACTACTTGACGAATTTACCACTCTACCCCTAGTTATAGTCTGTGTAATTAGAATCGGCGGTTGACCTTGAGTTTTTTCTCCATGTATTTCTTCTGCGTTGCCATGGTAAAGCATGACGTGAAACCGCCGATTTTATTTACACAGACTATAAGACACTATACAATTTGTGTTAATAAACTGTCAAGGCATAATTTTCCCGTCATTATTTATGTGTTTCAATGAAGAGATAAGGATTAAGTAGGTAGTTATTTGATGGTTAAGAACCTTGATCTTAGCCCCAACTGTAATTGTATTGTAGGTACTGTCTCAGCTGCAAGACCCCTTGTATGCCAAGAGCATCCAGGAGGAAATTTCTGACGAGAAGACCTTTCCCCCTCTCTTCTACAAGCCAGAGATGCACGTCAAGGAGGACCATGGTACAGCACATGTCTCTGTCATTGCAGAGAACGGAGATGCTGTCTCGGTCACCTCCACCATAAACACATAGTAAGTGGACTATATTTTTGCGTAAAATTATGATAGTCGTTATGACGTCTAAATTCTAAAGGAACATTTTTATTTGTACAGATCTATTATGATGCAACCATCAGATTGGTGCAGTATGATATAACTGGATTCTTGCACCATATAACCAAACCAAACAGCAATCAGGCAAAACTAAATTAATAACAAATGAAAGTGAGACACCTCAAGGTCTCTTTTCGAAACTTCGTAACTTTTAAAAAAACATTTGTTATGTTTGGGATTACTCATGGTATAGCCTAAGGAGGACTTCTTGGGTGCAAAAATAGTTTTAGTTGAACATCTGATTAAGTTTTCGCCTGGGACACACCCTTTCCCAAAGGAGTGTAAAATTTAGTAGCAATAGATATTAGCAAGAAACTTGGAGATCATCTTTGATTTTTCATTTATAGTGAGTCTGTTTAGTTTTTTTACAAAAAACGAGTTTGTTGAAGACTTATTGGATCAAATAGATTAATTGTAGTGTATACATTATATTTTGAACCTTTCAGCTTCGGCAGCCTGTGCCGCTCTCCTCAAACGGGCATTCTGCTCAATAACGGCATGGATGACTTCTCATCACCCAACATCACCAACTACTTTGGCCTTCCCCCCTCCGAGGCCAACTTTGTAGCCCCTGGCAAGCGCCCTCTCTCCTCCATGTGCCCCTCCCTATTGCTCGATGCCCAGCAACAGGTCCACATGGCTGTGGGGGGTGCAGGAGGCACCAGGCTCATCACTGCCTCCACATTGGTAAGTTAATATATTTTCTCTATTTCTCTTAAACATTTCTCTCTTTATAGCTGGAATATCTAAAAACAATAACCTGTGTGCTAAAACTGAACTTCCTAGGGAGCGTTTCCACATATCTGGCAATTTGTGTTTCATCGATCTGATTGTACAAATAACAATTAACAGTGAGATTGCTCAAAGAGGAATTACTTGTGATTGTACATTTATCTTGCCAGATTGCCATAAAACAGCAGTTCTGGATATTTGGAAACTGTTCTTTAAGGGAGGTGGTACACACTGGAGAAAAGATCCTATACTGACTGATGTAGTAGACTTTTTGTCTTGTAGAATTTTCAGCACTGTGTTTGTTGTACTGTTACAAGAGGCTAAATTTTTATGTCTTCCAGGGAGTCATTCGGTCTCTGTGGTTGTCTCAAGACATCAAACAGGTAACAGACGCACCTCGCATTCATCACCAGCTTTTCCCGAACTACATTGAGCGTGAAAAAGAATTTCCAAAGGTGAGTAATTCTTTCAAATTAAATTTCTTCAAATTTCTTAGTATTTTCAAATTAAAGCTTGAAAACTCTTCTTTTACATCTTGCTTGCAAATTTCTATGAAATAAAATGTCTGAAACAGCACATCATGGAGTAGATATCTAATTATTTCTCTCCAAAATTCAAGTTTTACACCCTCCTTTTACTAAAATAATAGTGAACAGGTCCTCATACTTTTCCTAAATAATATGTACTAATTTTTGCTCCTCTTTTGCTGCATTAGCTTAATTTAACTAGTGCAGTGAAACTAGCATTAAAGCTTATTTGTAATTTAACCTTACCAGTGGCATTACTCCATTAAATTACTCATTATTTAACAATAATATTGTAATTTCTCAGTGACAGTCTCTGTTATTCAGCCTTCTTTGTCAAAGATTTAATTGCCATTACAGAGTTGCAAATGGTTTGGGGAAATATTTTGTGGATTCTATATCCCTTCTTTTGTTTCCTTTCTCTCATCACCCTCTTTTTTTTCCTTTCTTTCAATCTCTATTCCCCTGTTGCTACTCTCCTCTTATACCTGCTTTCCTCCTTGGAAATGTGTTCATAAATCCCTTTCTTTGACTTGGTCATCAAAGTGTACAAAGCCTGCAAATCATTTTGGAAACTTCTCAAATCTAAGTTCTATAAATGTTTCTTTGAACCGAACCACTGAGCCTAAATACAAAATATCCAAAAGAACCGGTTTCAGTTTTATGGTTCAGTTCACCGGTTCAGTTACAGTTTCATACGTTCAATGCGTCCTTTCCTTCCAGATCTACTTGGACAAGCTGGAGAGCTTCGGCCATACCTCTCAGCTGGAGTCGCAGGCCAGTGTCTTTGTGGGAGTGGTTCGAGGCGACGATGGCACCCTCTCGACCAATGTGGACCACCGGAAAGCAGGCTCTGCCGAAGGATACTAGAGGGCAGACGCTGGACACCCGACAGACTGAACCCTCCGTGTGAATAGTGAGACTGAGTTGTGATGCTTGTTGACTGGTTTGAGAGCTTATTTTTTCAGTTTCAACTTTTAAGTGTTGCTCATCTTTAAGTTTTAAACTTTACAAAAAATAAAATGACTGACAAAACACATTCTTAGCAAAGTATTATTTCGTGTTATTCTTGTTTCGTATTACCTTTGCATTAGGAGAGACCTCTTGTACTTAATGGCTCATGGTCATGGTGGACGATGTCTGTCCTTTGAACCCACCCTTGACCTTTTGCCATGATTGATCTCAGTATTACAGCATGTGAGAAGTGACATAAATCTTTAGTTTCTTGAAAACTCTCCTTTTTAAGTTCCTACTTTCTTTTATGAAGAGCTACATTGAGTTTACACACAGGGTTGCGGTTTAAAAGGTGAAACATTTTTGTTAAGCTTTTGTTCGGGTTGTCTTGGCAATGCGTCTAAGTGTGCCTTACAGATCGTGGCAGCTGAGGACTGAAACAATGAACGCTACAACTGAAAATGAAAAAGGTTGGTTTTGTGACATTAAAAAGCATATATTTTTGATAGGATCAATAATTAATTTCATGTAAGCCAGAACAACTACTTGGGAGTATGCTTTTTGACCTAGGAATAACCTCAAATATATTATCAAATATTTGCACCAGGAATTATTTTCTATGATGAACAGTTATATACAGTGTAAAACCCATTGCAAAAGTATTGAATTTGTCACATATCCACCCTATCTGTAGATACGTCGATCTTTCAAATTATTTATTCACAAGGACTTTTAATTTGTAACTTTTTGCGTCATAATTATACATATTATTTCGACGGACTACTCTTGATGTGTGTGTGTTTCTATATACTTTGTACAGAAATAAATGTTAGTTTTTGTTTCATTCTCATGTGTTGGTTTGAATTGTTGGACTGGAAGAAGGTGAATCGAGGTTGCAATAACTTACCATTAAATGCAGCTACTTGATATTATTCTTACAAACAAGATACTATTTTGAAAATTTGCAACCATACATGTTGAGAAGTTGTTTTGAAAAGTATGTGAATTTAAAGATCCATCTAAATATGTTAAGTTACACAAGCATGAGTTTCTTTTGCAGAATCACGATTTTCCGCTTTTACTCTTTTGGTCGGCAAATTCGACTTTTTATTAATTTTCTTCTTTGTCTGAAATAATTAAGTTCAAAGTAACCCATAAGATGTCAACTGTTCCAGATTTTGACAGAATCTTTCCGCATTTTCGCTAAAATTCCTGAATTATGTAAAAAGCAAAAAAAAAACCTGCAGAAACTTTGAGAAATACTTTTTGAAGATAATATGTATCAAAATTTTCAATCCTTTAAAAAACCATTTAAGCTTCAATCCTTTAAAAAACCCTCTATCCCCCTATTGTTACAGGTTACATTTCAAAGACCCCCCTTTCTTTGTGATGTCACATTCATGAACTTTTATACTGATTTTTAATACAATTTAATGTTTCTATTTTTGTATTTCAGAAATAGTAACTTTTAAATTACTGTCTCATCAAAATGAACAGTTGAAAAATACATCCTTTAGCCTTTTGACATTAGTGAAATACAGTGGCGGATCTAGAACATGAGCAAGGGGGGGGCTAACTTAATCTGATTGAGGATGATAATGAAGTAACAAGCCGTGCTTTTTATAATATTCGTTAATGTCTTAAATATTGAGGGCAGTGTTGAATGTAAATGACTAGTATTGTTAAATATAACTAATTAATTAGAAAATTAAATTAGTTAATCATTAAATATATCAAAATATTAATAAGAGTGTGTCAACCGGGAGGGGGTTTTTTACGATGAATTGAGTCAAATATTTTTTTTTTCCAAGAATATAGATCAAATGTGAATTTTCGTGCACTTAATTTCAATGTTTAGCGAATAATACATCCATCCCGAGGCATAAGGAGGGTTTGGGGGAACCTCCCCCAAGAAATTTTTTGAAAATTTGACCCTAAAAGTTGTGTTTTGACTCATTTTTGGTCATTTGGGACCCTTTGAATGTCACACGAAAAAGATGATTTCTTGTACTCGTTTTCAAAGGAAAAAAACTGTAAGATATAAGAATTTCATGGGGGTGGTTTGAACCCCCTAACCCCGTCTCTATTTTCACAGAGTAAATGTTTTGTAAGAGACTTAGCGCATTAGACACTTTTAAAAGTGAATCTAATAAAAACCAGGGAGTTAAAGATCTTACAGAGGGGCTAAAGCTCATAACCTTTAAGTTGTAAAACAAATCTATAAAAATGTAAGGGGCTAAGTATTTCGGAGGTTATGCTTTGTAAGGCTTAGAAAGCTCATTGGAATCTACAAGTTCTGAATCGCATTTATATTAAAGTGCTGAAAGCTAAAGATCTTGGAGGGGGCTAACGCTTTTAGGCTAAAGCTCATTAAATTGCGAACTAAATACTATAAAACATCGCAAGGAGGCTAATTCTTTATGGGGGCTAAAACTCATTGGCCCCTTTAAATTGAGAATTGAATCTACACAAACTCAGGGCTAAAAGCCTTGTAGGAGCTAAAGATCATGGAAGGATTCATAAGGGTTAAAGCTCATTAAATAGTGAACCAAATATATATTTAAAAACGCAAGAGGGCTAAAAGCTTTGTAAAGGCTATTAAAGAGCATGGAGGGGGCTAATGTTTCATAGGGCTAAAGCTCATTAATTTGTATACAAACAAAAAAACGCAAGGAGGCGAATGCTTTTAGGGGCTAAGCTCATTGGGCCCTTTAAATTACGAATCAAACCTTCAAACATGCAGGGGGCTAATAATTTGTAAGGGCTAAAACCTCTAGAAATCCTTAAATAGTGAATGGAGTTTATAAAAATGCAGGGGGCTAAAGATCTTGGAAGGGGCTTAATGCTTTGTAGACCCTATGAATTGCGAAAAAGGCTACAAAAAACTGAAAAAAAGTTAAAAATTTTGAAAATTTAAACAAAATTTTCTCAAGACTTAATTTTTTTTTTTCGAAAAAGTTCAATTTTATGTAGTGTAAACTTAAGTCTCAAGGGGGGGGCTATAGCCCCTATAGCCCCCCCCCATAGATCCGCCACTGGTGAAATAGCAGTTTTCAAGTGTGAGTTTCACAAAACTAAAACCATTCCTCTGTCATACTACTATAACATATAGAGAATACCCTTCAATATGTGAGTGCCCCTAAACTTTGCAATTTTTATATCACCAGAACAAATTTAATTTCAAATGAAAGACATTAGGGGCCGTCAATGAATGATGTCACGCTTGGAGGGGGTTCATTAATTTATGACAATTAATTAAGAATTGTGACATCATACATTGAAAATCACAAAAAAAAATTTGTATGGAAAATAAGTAGATCAAATGGTGTTATTATAAATTCATACAAACAAAATAAGAGTTGTTTTTCTAATTATAAACTGGGGTTTACTTAAACTTGAATAAAAACATTGGTCCTAAATTCTTACCAACTTTATTCGTAACTTATTATTAGTAGCAGTGCGTGACCTACAGAGCGTTTGTCACATAATGTGACAAAGGGAGTGAGGGGATCAAAGATAAAAAATTTTGAAAAAAAAAGTGTAATAATTTATGGATGGGACCCGTAAAGACTCAGCGGTGCAATTTTTTAGGTAGTGCTGCCCTCTACAAGTCTTCTAGCGAAATTTTTACTTCAGCTAAAAGTAGCTCATTAGTTTTTGAGTACCGAAATTGTTCAAATGAAAATAATCAATGAAATCAGTAACATTTCTTTTTATCTTTAATTTAAATGTTAATTTTTGTAAATTAGTTTTAAAAATTTGAAAAAATGCTTTCCATGTACTATATAAATGGTTCCCTTTTTCTCCTATCGTGGCGAGATGTGAGCCACAGGGAAGATATCAATCTAAAGGTCCTACGAACGATTCAAAAGTGTATTTCGGAGTTATATTCACTTCTGGCGGTATTTATGCCCCAATTGAATAATCTGACTCTTAGTGATGAGTAATTTTACAACTCCTTTTTTCTCCCGTTACAAATGAGGTACGAAAAAATACAAGAGAAGCCAAGAAAAATTCAATGCCATATTAAAAACTGATAATGGTAATTGCCTTCAAATAATTAAACAAGAAACTTGTTTATTTTACATTTTAAGATATTAAGTAAAAACACCCAATATTTTCTATGAATAAACCCTCTCCTTGGCTAGTTTTTCCTTCCTTCAAATGATGCTTAAGAAGAAGATGGGTCAAGGTTCACATGTACTTCTCCCAAATGTTCCACAACTTAGATCCTTTTAACTTTTTCCTGTAGAGTTCTGTCGCCTCATCGCTCTGTTGGGGGGTCAGGTGGTTCCTCCAGTCCCCCACCACCCCCTTCCTCATCATCCGGGGTTCAGTGTCCTCTCCGCCGCCCAGTCGCCCCGTGCTCTTCTTCAGGTATCCCTTCATGAATGCGTCCTTCTCTGAGAGCGCTTGCATGAAAGAAAAGCTGGAGTACGACACCACGGCTGAAAGAAACGGGACTTATTGAGGAAGATAGGAAGCAAATAAATGTAACACATTCAAAAATGTTTTCTAAAAACTCATTCTGGCAACCGCATGAAAAAGGGTTACTGGATTGTCAGCTAAATTAGAGGGAATTGATTCAAAACAAGATCAGGTTCCGTTTCTTGTACCAAACCAGGAAATAGGAAGTATTAATCCTATGCATACTTAAACGATGAAGCCATAAAAGAGTGCGTGAAAAGAGTCGTCGAAGCTTATGGGCTTTAGAAAAACAAGTTCTAAGTCCTTGTCCCGCCGGATAGTCAGCTGAGTCTTTTCCCTCCTCCTGTTCAACGACTCTACTTTCGTTGGTAATATGTGGTCGGTCAGTGGCGTAACCAAAAGAAAACATTTCCGAAGGGGATTTTGAATTTGGAGGAATATATCCTCAAATCCCACTGGCCTGGCTACGCCACTGGATGTGCTCATTATTCAGTAGAAAATTTTCTACAGATCACAAAGACAGGACTCCTCATTGAGGAGTCTACTGTGCACAGGGAACAGACGTTGCTATCTCTGCGATATTGTCTTGGTGATGGTTTACCACTGTGTCGAAAGATACTCCATTATACAATAGAGTAGGTAAGATTGTATGGCACGATTAAGAAAAAAGTCCTTTTTAGGGGGATATAAAATTGTCGGATGGCCATTGCCCCCTCCTTGCCTAGGAGGCTCGGCTGGCTCAAAAATTCATCCTGTATCTGTATAGGCTGCAAAATGCAGTTTTTGTATGATTCTCGTCAAATTGTATTCTAAAAACTTCATATGAAAAGCGTTAAATGTTAATTGAAGTATGGTAGTTGTCTTACCATCCACAACTTCTGGCTTCAGAGTATCATATCCCAGAAAGTCGGCCATCCTCGTCACCTCGCCCCGTGGGTCCTCGGCCATCCCCTCGTAAGTCAAGAAGAGCACTTGCTGGGGTTGGGCTCTGGAGGCGACCTCCCAGGGCACAGCGTGGTCAGCTGCGGAACCGTAAGGGAGGGAGCCGGTAAGGAAGGCTTGGAAGAAGATGTCCAGGCTCTCAATTTGGTAGCCCGGAAGACGCTGGAAAAAAACATCTTTATTTGCACATTTGTCCGTGGAAGAAATTATATGTTTGTTCATATAAGATTCAATGTAATTCAATTCAAGTCCCTTCGAAAAAAAACTTTTTCAAATGTTGTTCGGTACATTTGGTGCCGGACTCAGCTGCTTCTTGAGGGTTTTTTTTTTTTTTTGGTTAAATTTAGGGGTGTACTACATGTGCAACAGAATACGATAGCTACTTTGGGGCAGGTCATTGCGGAAAATTCAAAAAGCGTCTTATGGGTCTCTTAGAACGGAAATATCGTTTTTTAAGTCAATTCTTACAAAAGTGTATGTCAAAGGAGTATTCAAACTTACCTTGAGGAAGTGATAGTATGAAATGCACGTATCCTTTGGATTCCTGGCGATATAAATGTATCTGGAAAATACGAGTTGTATAATTAGTTGCGTTTAAATATAAAATCCCTTTGGACTGACAAATTGGACAAAAATAGTATAACTAAGAAGTTACAAGCAGTACTTATGTCACTCAACCAGTTAATTTATCAAAATGCTAATAAATATCCTGGTAGGACTGATCCAGTTTAAGTGTTCTAAGGCTAAGCCACAGACTTATTCATAGTGGTTTGAAAAGCTCCTTAATGGTAGAAGTGATTTATTTTGAAGGATTAACCCAATTTTGTAACAACTGGTCATGTAAACAGTGAATATACCATAGCTAGTAAAGCTGTTTCGATTTGAAGTTACTTCATTTTGACCTTCATTTACTCAAGTTCTGTGGACTAAAGCCACTGCAGCTTATTGGACCATAGGAACCGACTTAAAGGACACATAACAGAGTGGTATCATTTGAGATACCATCGGAAGGATAACACTCTCAGTTGTTTTATTACACCCCAGATTAAGTTGCTAACTATTTGACTGCTAAGTATGCTCATAAAGAAGAGGACAATATTAATGCATCTTACTTTGCCCCCTCTCTCAACGGCGTCAGTGTCAAGGGCAAGTGGCTCTTGAGCGCTAGCACCTTCGTCCTTTCCTCCAAAGGTGGAACCCCGTCCTGCTCCGGGAAGGGCACTGCTTCCACCACCTCCCCCATGGAGGCAGGGGGCCTTCCCCCACTGTGCAGGAGGAACAGAACGTGCTGAAGCCAGGTGGATCCGCACTTGGGGTAGGAGACCAGGAACAGGGGAGCGCGGGCCTCGTCCACCATCCACGCGAAGTTGGCTTCTAGAGACCCGGATGGGATCGGGAAACCGCGGAACGGCTTGGTGGGCAAACTCATCCTGCTGGAAATACATGCTAAGATGAAATATGCAAGTTTGAAATATCAAAGTATTATTCTTTCCTTGGAGAACATAAAAAATGTCCAGAGAACTGAACTTCTAGAGAGTCGCGACCCATAGTTTTGGAGAAAATTGCGACAGAAAAAGGTATGACGTCATAGCCGGTTTACACTACAAAACAGGTTTATATCTGAAAAAAAGTATCCAATTTCAAAGTATAAAAACTGTGAGTATACTTCGTGACTTCTGGATCATGCGTCATAAAACAACAACCAACTTCCTATCTGGACAAAACTAGATTTCCAGAAATTTCATTGGAATAAATAGCAGAATTTGAGGGAGACAAAACGAAGTAATTTTTAAGTTTTTAACTTTGATTAGTTCATTGAATCACAAGACAAGAAGATGTCTAAAAACTTTATAAAGCCTTCAAGAAGGTAATTAAGAAAGAGAGCATTAAAATGTTTTCTGTACAGGGTGAAATGTCTTTAATACGATCATGTACCAATAATACAATACCTAATGAAACCAATAGATATTACATGCCGTAAAAAACTTCTAGTTCCCAAAGGGTGTCAAGTCAAGACATGGAAAAGTTTGGGAACCCCTGGAATAGAAGATATTAGAAACCAATTCTAAAAATTTAAACTGCACAAAAGGGGGTGAAAGACTGCACATCTTTTGTGGTAGAACTGCAATGTTAAAGAACTAAAACTGTTAAAACAAAGATCTAGAAAAAGGAAAACTGATTTCATATTTTTATTCAGTCACAAATAAATTAGTTTCAAATCCTTGACACAGAGAAACATATTTATAGTATATTCCTAAGTTATCATTGAAAATCAAACTATAAAAATATAAAGCAGTGATGACAGCAATACAAAAATATCAAAGCAACTTACCTGAGCCGTTTATTCAACCGAAGTTACCTTCTCGAAGATTTTGTATCAAGTGAAAAGGCGAAAAACCTTTCAACAGTTTGACCTCATTTTATCGACGTTTTAATTGCATAACCTCGCTTCTACGATAAGCGGTAACATCATTACATTCATGCTTTTATCTTTAAATACAGGTTGTCCCATAAATGTTGGGTCACACTTCAAGGGGGGATATTAGACACCCAGATGAGTCTGAATCACATAGGATTTGGAGGTGCCAGTCCAAATCCCAGGGAGTTAAAAATGGAGCGACACCCCCAAAAATTATTGAAAAATACAATTTGTAGAAGAACTACTATTGGTAAAAATTTAATTACGGTCTCAAATTTTGTGGTTTAATACGATCTTTAAAATTATCTTAAAAGTTTTCACTTTAAAAAATTTTTTATTATGAAAAAAGTAAAAAAAAATGCGAAAAAACTGCCAAAACTTTATTTCTATTTCGAAATCCTTTCTTTTGATTGGATAATCTGAAAGAGCATAGTTGACCGAAGTAAATACCATCAATATTAAACGCTTGAGAGCCTGTTAAAGTCTGTTTTTTGCGTGCGCAAAGAGTTTTCTGTTCTTCTACAAATTGAATTTTTCAATAATTTTTTCTGGGTGTCGCTCCATTTTTAACTCCCTGGGCTTTGGTCTGGGATCCCCAAATCCTATGTGATTCTGACTCGTCTAGGTGTTTACTATCTCCCCTAGAAGTGTGAACCAAAATTTATGGGACACCCTGTACACATCACCGCAAGAAAAAAGTATGTAAAACAAATTCAGATTTCGGTTATCAGACTAAAAATTATAAATTTCAGACAAAATGTGTCGAATTCTAGTATTAAATAGTATATTGATGTTTCTAGAGCACTTTTATGCAGTCTGGAGATATTTAATTTGGATGTACATTTTTAAAACGTGAAAGAAATTGGTTTCCTATTAAAAAATATGGTGTCTTGACGTCAATTAGTCATTGTGATTGGATGAATTATATGTTGTACGACAGTTTCTTGCTATGTAACTGCAACCTTATTCGTAACCTAAAAAAAATGGAAATATTTTAAAATTGAGAACTTTTGTAGAAATTCTTAAAACTTACTCGGAATCCTCAAAAGAATCCGGATACTTTGATACCACAAATGCGTTATACGGATCAGTAATTAATTAATAATTATACAGGACAAACAGTGAAAATGTAAAATTTATGAAAATGTCAAAATATATATATTTTCAGCCTGCTGAACACGAATATGGCAGTAAATATTCGATCTTGGTTCCGTTTTTTTTTTTTTGTTATGTTGAGATTTTACTATGTATAATAGAAGCACAAGAATTCTTTTAAATTGCCTTTTAAGTCATATTTACCCCTTTAATTCATACATCAATAATCTTGAAAACATGAAAATATAATTGAAAGGTTTGTTAGCTCTTTTGATTACACTCAACGTCTAGAATTTATCTAAAAATCGTCCACAACTACAAGCATTGACTATCAGACTTTGTTCCGATTACTTTGCTAAATCTAATTTATATACTCTTAGAAATACTCCCCGAGCTTGTTCCTAAATTATCTAGTATAAAGATAGAGAGGGTATTCAGACTCTTTACAATGTTCATGTCATTTATGTTTTCAAAAGTTGAACGTATATTTGGTTTATTGAATACAGAGTTAGCCGACTGTTCCATTCTCAAAGGAACAACCTAATTTTTAAAATTCCTGTTGAAAGTACCGGTTTAAGTACTCTTTGAAGTGAGCACAGACATTCAAATCATATTTCGTAAACTAAATACAGTTTAGGAGCTTTTGAATGCGTTTATAGGTATCTTTCATGCGCGCAATCTGTTTAATGGGAATGGAAGGCAGTTTACGACTATTGCAGAGAAAATCATTATAAGACTTCATTTTGACAATTTTTAGCAAAGATGCTACTTATTTACATGGTCAGAGTCCATTTTTATACTATCAAACCTTCTATATCCATGCGAAACACAATGCTATAATTTCCATCAAAATAACAATGAAATTTTGTTTGACAGCGACAAAAAAATTTGTATTACAGCATGTTTTCTGCATGTGTTGTATGCTTGAAGGCATTCTAAATAAGTATTACTAGTAATCCTGTTTAAATTATAAATTTATCCTGTGCAATGTTTAAAAAATTGCAATATTTCTGCACTAAGCAAAGTACATCACGATGACTCCTTTTCCTTTGTATTTCTGGAACAAGAACCACCCAGAATTTTTATGGTGATATTCGTGTTTAGCACGTCAAAATCAATAGAAAATGGCTAATTTTATTATTTTTACACGAACTTCGTCAATAGTTGTTGCCCAGTGTTATCATTATCAATCTAAAAGATATTTAATTTGGAAGTACATTTTTAAAACGCGAATTTTCCTCCGTGAAAGCAGATGACGCCACGAAAGTCAATTTAGAGCCCGACTTTCCTGGATGTCTTTCTGGTAAGTTAGTTCAGTCGGCAGGTGATGCCGAACCATGACGTGAGGAACATCATCAGGCGAGGTAAGTCTTGTGTTTAAAAATTTCCGTTATTGATTTGTTTTTTGTGTTTCTTTCTGTGCTGAAAAATATTTTAAAGAGTGTAATTTCCGTCTGAAAATTGTGTTCTATTTAAAAAATATTATAAGGAAAATGAAATTTACTATCATTACAACTGTATTTACAGAACACAGATTTGAAGTATAAGTACATACGTGTGTATGCTTAATTAAATTAACTATTTGTGTGGGAAATTCATACCTTAAACCAAGTGTTTTACGATTATTTCATTCGTTTAATGAAGGTATGTTTCGAAAAGTATGAATTATTACCCTTAAAACAAGTTCAGTGTAAAGTTACGAAAAAAATTTTGAATTATGTCAAAACAGACGGATAAAATCCATCTTTAAACTTTATGCATGAATAAAGAATTTAATTTACAATAGTGTTTGAATGAGTCTAAATTAAAATTTTAAATGAAATAATTAAATAATTCTGCTAAAACAATGTCAGAAATATCCATTTAAAATCATAAAACATTTAAATTTGTGAGGAAAATTTTGGTTCTCCATAAATTTAGATTTTTACATTAGACATACAGTTTAATTTTGAAATATCTTGATATTCATTTTGTTGAAATGTATATAGTTAAGTTTACCGTAAAGATCGTTAGTAGTTATAGATAATATTATTACTTTTATCATAATACGTTTTATACAATCCCTTCTCTAGTGCTATTATATGTATAAAGACACAAGTTCATAACTCCAAAAACCCAAATTCTATAGTTGGTTATTCTTTAAAGGTTTTAATGTAAAAATTTTGAAAAGGTGCTAATTGGTACTAATTTGAATTTATAGCCGTGTATCTAAGAATTGTGTAAAATTTAGTGTTTCATTTTCCTTTTCTTAAAGATTTAGATTAACATGCACTTAAATTAATGCTCCCATTTTATCCGCTAGTGGGAGGTGTCACTTTTCATGGTCTATCGAAAAATATAGTTGACATATAGTTGACCTTTTTTATACGCAACGGACGATATTACCTTTATTATGACATCTCCCAATTTTTATTTAATGTTTATAAAATACCCACCAAAAAGCTCCAAGGAACCAAGTTTCATTTACTTATAGGACATTATATAAAAAATATAAGCCCTAATAGTTTAAAAAAAATACCATAGAAAGAAAAATTCTGAACCTGAACTTTGGTTAACAGAATTCACCTATGAAGTATCCATTTTTTCACTTTCTAAGATAATTGTTTTAATTTCCACGTTTAATAACTAATTTGTTTGATATCCCTCGCTAAAAAAACCTTAGTTTCTAGAGGTTTTTTTGGCTTCAGAATATTGAATAAAAAAGAAAGGACTTTGTTTGAAAGTTTATTTGCGTAGGAAGAAGGCCTATTAAAGAGAAATATTTATAATTTTCCAAAAACTCTAAAGCAGGGGTTTTCAACCTTTTAACCACGGCGGGTTTTTAGTTTAAATATTTGTCCGACCCCATCTGAATTATAAATTAAGAAAATATAAAAAAAAATCTGCAATTGGGGAGAGGGTGGGCCGGTGGGCCCATTGGAACCCTTGCCTGCTTTGGAAGGTGCAAAGTAAATTGTTTTCTCCTTTTACTCATGTGAAAATTCAATCAAGAAAGTTTTTAAAGTATTAATTTTGCCTTGCATTCTATTGTGGCATTAATAAAGTTAAGTCCAAAAAAGTTTTTTTTCCCAATTTCAATTATAAATATCCACAGTTTATACTCTTAAAATTTGAGATGGTAGATGGGGCCCATTTAAACACAAGAATTCGGGGCATATTTGAACAGTTCCAAAATGTCTTCTAGTTCTTTTTCTTGATATTGAACGCATTTTTAGACTATAGTTATTTAAGGTGTTTTAAATTTAATTATTTCAATTATTTCTAGTATTAAACTTAAAATTCAAATCTTTTAGTATTTACCCAGTTTTAACTTATATGATAGAAGTTGGATAAGTTTTAAAAAAGATGGTTTCTGTATAAAATAATGTTCAATATACTTTAATATTAGTCAGGTTTTTATGCATTTATTTTTCTAAGCCCTTTTACAACCATTTAAAAGATATTTTGTTTAATACTATCATTAATATTTTTAAACTAAACTTTCTATTTCTTAAATCTGATTTAAGAAATATATAGGCAGTGATTCTTTACCTATAATTTTTCACGTTTCTCCTTAGATACATAAATTGATTTATTCTCTTATTAGGTAATTTAAAGCTTTGCAGTAAAGCCATCTGATAATAAATGAATAGCTTTATAGCAGTGTTTCTCAACCTTTTTTGGTCCATGCCCCACCAAAGCCTTTTTAAATTTTCCATGCCTCCATATTTTCGAAAATCCTTCTTGGAAAGTAAATAAAACCTGGTGGTCCATGCCCCACCTGGTTGGCAATTTGGTTGAAAATTTTCAAATTGCCCCTCGGTGGGGCGTGCGCCCCAAGTTAGGAAACACTGCTTTATAGGTTATGATTTTAAAAACATGTTTAGAACAAACCAGAAAATACTAAAATGGAAGTCCTTACAAAACATCCTTTATTTATTTACCATGATATCCTACAAAAGATATCCAAACCATCAGTTTCAGGTTTGAAGAGATGGGTATTGAGTTGCTAGCTAACTCACTTTCCTTAAAAACTGAAAACTAATATTTTTTTCAAATTGTTCTCATTGATTTTATTAATGGACAATATATTCGTTTTGAGTTTTCTCACGGAGTACTCATTTCCAGTGCTGAAATTGGAGGGGGACGCGGGGGGACGCCGTCCCCCGAAATGATTGGACCGTCCCCCGAAATATTTTTACCGTCCCCTTTCCCTAAAATATTTGTTTCCGCGAAAAAAAAATATAAATTTAAGGTAAGTTTTAAATACGAAAGCAAATTTTTTTTTTCTGACCTAAATTCCCATTCGAATAAGTGTTCCGAATCGTCTATCAGCGTGCAAGCAGTATTCCGATTCGCTAATATATTCGTATTCGGATTTTTAGGGTCAAATTTCCGAAAACTTTCTGAGGAGGACCCCCAGACCCCCTTTAAGTATTTTAATCTCTATTAATCACTATTTGCTGCACAAAAATTGAGTTAAAACCCTGTTTTTAGAGTCTAATTTCCAAAAATTTTCTGGGGGAGAACCCCCAGACCCCCCCCCCCATTTCGTATTTGGAATTCGATTGTTCATACCTTTTTTAACATTAGGTTGAGCAAGAGAATTCAATTCCGCCACTACATGATATCACCAAGATGAATTATGTGTTAGTTTTTTTTTTACTTTCCATCAATATTTGGAAAGGCTTAAATGTTACATAGTTTTAAGGTTATAAAAAAAATAATAACTGCATTTTGTGCTTTTATTCTATCTAGCATTTAAAAAATGTCCCATTAGCCCTCATTTTCCCCTAAATATGCAATTTTAAGTAATCTATAACTTGATTATCAATTCGAGTGGGTACCAAAAATTAGTCATATTTTACCCTCCATCAATCATCTACTATGTAAAAAGGCGAGTCCCCCCAAATAGTTTTCTCCAATTTCAGCACTGCTCATTTCATATGCACTTATTACTCATTTAATACTCATTTACTCATTACTCATTTAATATGCACTAATATGTCGTTGAAGTTTTTCTAAGTGTGAAAAACCTTTTAAATTTAAGAAAAAAAACGTAAAAGGGCCAAATATCCAGCTTAATTGATTGCTGTAAATGTGAACTTTAATGTTCAATGAATTTGGTAGCTACTAAAATACATTTTATATTATTTATACAGGCGTTCAAGTAATGACAAGGATTTTACTAGGCAGTAATATAGTTTTATTTAATTTTCCAATTTATTTATTTTTGTTTTCCCGTATCTCATGACCCCCTCAGACGCATCCTGATACCCCCTGAGGGTCGTGACCCACTGGTTAAGAACCCTTGTTTTAGAGAATGAAAAAGGATTCTAACCCCCAGCGGTTTGCCCACTTTTTTCCACAAGTTTTTCTAAGAGAGTGCATCTTAGAATAACAGATAAAATCATAATATAGGATTTGTTATCAAGAAAAAATCTAGCCTATGAAAATTCTAGAAAACGTAAAAAGATGCCAACAAATCCTACTCTTTCAAATTCTAATGAATCTTATTTTAACTTTAAAAAATCTAATTTAAATAAAAAAAATTATTTTTTTCATATTATTATTTTTTTTAAATTAGCAACTTATAGTGCACTAATCTCAGATCTGTACATTAAAAGTATATAATCTACAGAGAGATTATAATCTCTATCAGATCTGTATATTCAAAGTAATCAGAAGTTAAAACAGAAGTAATCTGTAAACTGTAAATGCTGCTTTTCCTCCGTATTCCTTTACTGCAGTGTAAAAAAACGTTACCTGTAGAACTTGCTTTTCCTTTAAATCACTCTTATTGCAGTGAAAACAAACATTAATGCCAATGAAATGAACAATATCTGTAAAGGGAATACTTTTCATAATCAAACTAATTGTAGCAAAAGTATGCAGTGCCTATTATTTTTTTGTGATTTCTTTCCTCTGTGTAGTTAACTATTCTAATGTCTATAAAACTTTCAACCTTTTAAGTCACGAATTTTTTAAGGGAGTAAATCAATACTTTAGTGAAGTATAAGTTTGATTAGTTTTTCAGTGTTTTTTACAAGTAGTAATTTAAATGTTTGAAAAGTGTAAGAAGAAATAAACTTCAGAGGAGACAAATTGTTAAAAATATTTATTAAAATTAGAAAATAGAGTATAATGAGAGTAAAGTAGAGGCTTAGTTTTAGTCTTTTTCTATAGTCAAAAGCAGAAGAAATCTGAAGCAATCGCTGAAGAATTATAGAATGAGTAGGTACTACATAATATTTTTTTCATTCATCTTTTATTGATGTTGAAAACATGTATAGTAGTTAAATTGGTGTTTATTAATTAACGACCTTTGGACATTTTTGTTGCTAAGAAAACTGTTAGTGGCTTTGGCACCCTGTTTAAAATCATTTATCTATCCCCATGAAAAAATAACTTTCCTACGAGTGATTAAAATTTATTGATTTAGGAATTGAGCTGAAGCAGAGGCTGTTTAATCGATGATGATTACTACTGATCGTTACTTCTTTTTACACGCGATCACTGACTGGAAAAAATATCCAATGGTCAACCATCCATTTTATTCCCATTATTGGTTAAATGATGAACCATGATAGGACCTCCGCTTTTTCTTTGCTTATACTTCCATCAAAAAATCCATACTGTGGGATCACCCAAGCATTTCTGGAGGATCAATAGTTGAGCTTGACGCTCCGTTTGTTTTTATTTTATCAACAGGGATCGCAAATTTTATCTTACTTAGTTGGGACAATCTAACGAATTAAAACGTTCTCCCTCGACATACCCTATTAAGAATATAGTAAACGTTATGTCTATAATTATATCATTTTATGACTATAAAAAGAAAGTATGTAGGTTGTATTATTAGCAATTCAATGCAACTTTCATATTTAATTTAATTAATGTAAATTTTTTTGATAAAAATATTGACAAGTACAAAGAATATTATGAGTAACCTTCCACCATGTATTATATGTTTTTACTGTTAAACGTAAGCTAGTGTTCTGTGTACATAGAAATTCAAAATAACCTATGTTTTAAGAAGAATTACACTTACACATGTCAAAACGGTGTTTTGGTACCAGGATATTTGAATTTGATGAGTTTGGGTGTTCTGAATTCAAACCATGGTATTAGTTTTGCGATGAATGGCTTTTGACATTTTTGTTGTTATAAACAGTTTTATTTCTAAGTCACGCTTCTCACATCCAAGCTCATCCAACTAACTACTACAGTATTTTAAATAAATTTTCGGTATTTAACGGTTATAACTTTCTTTCTCTCTTTATTAGAAAAGTAATTTTTTAAATTAGTTTTTAATTTTCATTATTTCATCCACGTAAATTACTTTATTTGATCTATGTAAATTACTTTATTTATTTTACCATGATTATCCGAACTTTTAAGCATTCGCATTCCCAGTCCATACTCTCAAAGGTGACGGATAATCGATTTTCTACTGTTTTTCTTTGTTAGTAACCGAAACAAGCACGACGTTCTTACACTTTACCTAATATAAAAACCTTTTGTTTTCAGGTTGAAATTAAACTTCTAAAAACAAGATATAATTTAAAATCACGAAACCTTATGCCTCTGTTTTCAATATTTACATTTTCTAACTTTCATATGTCATGTCTCTTTATATATTGTGACTCAAATCTCCCCAGATCTAGGGACACTTGGCCCATGTGCAGAGTTAAGAAATTTATATTTTCTGCACCATTCCTAGTAAAATACTTTTACCACAATAATATACAAAATAACAGACTATATTTTCATATTTTACTCGGATAAAACTATCATACACAATCAAAAAAAAACCCAAACAATCGGTCAAGTGTCCTAGTTTCCCATCATTTTATGATTTATTCAACAGGTAGTCGCCCGATGGAGCGCTCCCCGTACCTGTGCCAGCGGTGGTCGCTGGGTCCCACTTCCCCGCTGCGCCGCCGTGCCCTCCTCTCCTGCCTGCTGGTCTGCCTCTTCCTTTGCGCCCTGCTCTCCGCCCTCGGAGCAGCCCTGCGGCAGCCCCTGCTCTTCGCCCCGGCCGCTGCCCTCTTCTCGGCCGCTGCACTCTGCTCCCTCTGCTACCTGTTCAGCGACGGATGGCCTACGCTGTGGAGGAGGCCCGCCAAGGTTATTTTATTGCCGTATTTATTTTAAGTGTCTTTTGTTTAGCTTTTTATAAGTTTAAACTTGCTTTTGAAACTGAGATGTGGTCAGAATAGTTATTTTTTCCTTTCATTTAGGGGCCCACTTCAAAGCAAGTAGAGATATCCACTCTAGATTACTATTCTCAGGTCCCTTACGGGAGAAAGTCTGACTTTCCGATGGGACCCTACCTGATAATGACTTTACCAAACAAAAAGACGCTAGAGGAGTCCCCGCAGAGCAGACCTCTGTGTCACAAGTGAGTTCTTTTAACGCTTGTATTCTACACAAAAGTCGTAACTCATTACCATGTGAGTTACCCTGTTTTTTGGACTTTTTCGTATTCTACTCCTCCATAAGACCATGTTTCATGTAGTAAAATGTAACCCTCCAAATTTGGGTGGTAAGTCGAACTCAGTGTATTACTCAGTTCTCTTTAAGAATCTTTTTCGAGTTTTCGACTATTCCCCCTTAAAGAGGGTTCAATGATTAATTTTATATCCAAAAATGGAGTCGTTGCGATAATTATTAAAGAAATGCCAATTAGTTTTTCCAAAAAATAGGTTGACAATCATGTTCGTATTTTATTTGATAGATGGCAGCACAGTTTCGCTATTTCGTCTTTAGACTATTTAAATCTCTTTTTTTGAATAGTTAACGAATTTGTACGAATTATTCCTTTTAATTTGCTATTATATGGTAACCAAGCTATTTTTAGAGACTTGTTTCGTAATTTTATTTCGCTCCGTTCGGGACCTACGAATTTTCAAAGTTGAAGATCCTTTCTAGTCTAGACTTTTCCAGCCAGGCGATTTCAAAGATTCAACATTCTTCCATCTGTCGACACATTCAATCAAAAAATGTCGCTCATAATCCTTAAAGATTTTCCGATTTGTTTTCTCTTCTGTACGTTGTTGCTAGCCATTCTTTATTTTGATTTTGAACAATTTTTAAAATGTCCGCTGCCGCGCTTGGAATAGATCTGATCTTGTTTGTTACGTCACTTGGCTGAGTAGCCAATCACATGTGGTCGCAGAAGTTACCACCAGAGTAAGTGAAACTCAGTTGAATATAGGAAGTAGAATATCGATTTTTCACTCTGTCTGAAACTCAGTCTCACAGGGTTTCATTTACCTTGTGGTTAACTCAATTGTGTAGAATGCAAGCGTAAGTGTTTTAATTCGCACAGGGTGTTTCACTGTTTCAACAAGTCCGTCAAAATTCTTACACAGTCAGATTCTTTGCGTAGAATACATAAAAATTGCCCCAGAACCGAACCTCACTTTTTTTTTTTTTTTGAGAAAAATGAGACGTTACATTCGATAAAAACTATTTGTCCTTCTACTAAACTGTATGCTTCGATATAAACAAAGTGGATATTTTTAATATCTTTGACTTTGAACATTTGCATCCTCGTTCTTTTTTCCCATAACATTTTTTGCGTAAACCGAATGTGTAGTAGTACCTCCTACTACATTTTTAATCGCGATTTCCCCGAAAACTATGAATCGTCGTAGAGGTACAGTTCTTGAAGAATTTCTATGTACTCCATACAAGGAATCTGGTAGTGTAGAGTTTGGACGGACGTGTAGAAACACCCTGTATATGTCACAGCCAAACCGTCAACTTGCCCCGTTTACTTCCTTGCTATTGTTCACACTCTCCACCTTTGTGTATAAAATATTTCAAGAGAGATATTCAGGAGACAAATTTCCATTTCTCAACTCTTTCAGGGCATATTTTTTAGAGCAATCAGGGACAGTATATGCCCCCAAATTCTCTATCTCGTCCCTCCAGGGCTTTCCTCTAAGTCCACATTTGGGTGAAAAATGGAAACGAATAGAAACCACTAAAACTTCTAATAAAAACTGGAAACTGGAAGCGGGAAAAAGCAGCTCCCAAGGGCATGAATCAATTAGGCGCGGGCCCATCTGCATTTCCGTAAATAATCTCCCTCTCGTGACTTTCGTAAGTGCGATTGTTCCTCCTGCATCACATCGGGAGGGCGTGTACCGGTATCCCGAATATTTCTGTCGCGAAAATCGATGCGCGCTTCTTCGGTTTCGCTCTCTTCTTGAACTTTCTTTCAGCGAGTTTACTTTGTCTCGGAAACTTTCTCTCGCTTGCTTGTGCTAGACTGAATTATTACTCTTTAGTCAGTATCCCATTTAATTCGGTTGAATGATGTAACATATTATAAATTAATACCTAGTCACTCTCCCTTGCAAGGTGGGATGCAAAGACTGATTACGGAACTCATCCCACCCCCCCCCCCCAAAAAAAAAAATTATTTATTATTGAAGAGATGTGTGGAAAAAGAATGAATGTAACAAAAAGCTTGTTTTGAGGTAGTTGATCTTGAAAGTTTTTTTGTTTTAGTCAAAAGTTCAATAACGGACTTGTAAGAGAAACTCCAAAAAATTTCAAAATTCCATGTGTTTTAAAATTTACTTACATTTTTTTTTTCTAAACAGTTTCTCGATGTTTTTTTAATAACTTCTCTTAGTTTCTTCAATCCACAACTAAATCCTTAAGTATTAAAAAGGATCACTTTACTAAAGAGGCAATGAGTATGCAAATTTTAAAGAGACTTCAGTGAATTTAACGTCATAAAGATAGTAGGAAACTGAAGTTAGTATTTGTTTACTTGTGTACCCATCTTATGAGATCTGTGTAAACATACCCACAGTCCTTTTACTTTTGGTGTAACTGAGAAAATAACCCCGTCATACAGACAAAGAAATTTTACCACTTCCAAGATAAAGAGTTTGTAGCTTATCGAATACATAAACAAAATGCCTCAATTGCAATATACTGCTTTTGTTTCAGATCTCTTCGACGTTCCAAGAACCTCCCACCTTTGGCCAGTGCAGAGACTCTCGGTCCTTCTGTGGTCTCGTCCTGTTACGGGAGCATCGACAGCGTGGTTTGAGCAGCTAACGACAGCGTCGCCGGAGTGCGATGCTAACCTCTTGCGAATCACTCGTCTTTTGAGAATGAATACAAAGAATCCTGGAGATTCGGAAATCAACTCGAGAATCATGAAATGCATATCTTGAAGCAAACGGTTAGAGTAAAGGATGTGATATCAGTGGCAGCCAAAGTCGAGACATCAGTGCATTAGACTTTTGCATTTTGTCCTCTCAAAATCTATTAGATTCTTACTCTGTGTGATATTTATGTCTACATTGTCTCATCTCATATCATTTTATCACCACTTTCTAGAATGGATTTTCCCTGTGTTTAAAGTTCTTTGTTAAAAAAAAGTTTAATTTTACTCCCCTCGTTAGCACTGACCAAGAGGGGGTGGTGGAAAATTTGGGGTGTACCAGGAACCCCTTGATTTGATTGGAACTCAGTATTACCCACTTCTTATTTTCTTCGGTCAAGTATTGCTAGAATGGGCCAAACACTTTATGTTTTCATTAAATTACTACCATACTTATGTGTGGAACGTTAATCTAGGCTTTTGAATGAATTCCAGGATTGTAGTACATAGAGCATCCTTATAAAATAATCCTTGGTAGTGGTGTAATTATTGATGTAGTAAATATAACCACCACACACCTAATTTACTGAATCAATCGGTTTTTGAGGGGATGAAATGCATACTGAATGAAGTATCAAGCGGTAAATAGGGCTTTGTGCTGTCATTAACTAACAACTGATGTTAGTTCGTATTCAAGAGCCAAGAACTAAAAATCAATTCAAGAAACAAAATGGTCATCTAGTGGATATTATAGATTTAGAAAAATACTAGAAAAGAAAACGTGTTATTCGTAAACCCCACGACACCTCTTCTTATTTCGAGTGAGAGATTTGGTGAGATATACTTAAGTTTGAAGGCAAAAGCATTCAATTTTTTAAGTGAGGAGTTCTCATTTCTTAGGTATCTTGAAGAAGATTTTTTGAGCTGAAAAAAAAATGTATGCGAAATTGATCAATCCTGACCGTATACAGCAAGACAATCAAGAGAGTTCGCAAACTTAATCTTACACACAAAGACAATCATGATAAGGTTATAACAAGGAGTATTAAACTCAGGTTTTAAAATTTTAGCTTTTATTTTTAGAAAGTTTCCCGAGTTCTTTCAATGAATAATTTCACCCAAAGCTTTAATATGTATTTACGGAGAATTTTCTTTGTAGATATAGCAGGATGCGTTTTAACCCATTTTCCTATAACCTATAGGTAGAAATTAACATGAATTAAAACCAAATGTTTTTTAATCTGAACAAGAGTAATGGAACTAACCCAACGTCCCAACAATCATCATTCTCCCTAGACAAAAAAAAAATGACAACATTTTCCCCTCTTACTGAAAAGTATATTTTAACATTATACCATTTATTTATATTACAAACACTTAAATCGGGGTTTTTTTCCTCTAAATTTAATCATCACATTTTCATACAAAGGACATTATTAGGGAAAATAGCATAATTCATCGAACTTTTTCTCTCTTTGAATGTATTTCGTTACTCTTTCTTGAATCATCTACTAAGTTTTAACTGACTGGTAAAGCTTCTGGAAGACGTTTTCTAGGCAAAAGATGTGTTTTAGATTGTTTTATACTCTGTACAGTATTTAAGAAAATAAAATTTAAAACTAATGTTGTGAATTAATATCTTCCCCTATAACTGCACTAAATATAATAGAAAGGGTAGGAATAGTAAAACCTTGCGACTTTCATGCATAGATAAGTTTCAAAAGCTCGTCCAACACTATAAAAATGTTTCCCTTTCTTCTTTAGATCAAAGGTTCTTCCGAAAATTTACATTCAGTTATGAAAGACTGGAAATTTAAAATTCAACCCAATCAGTTAGTTTTATCAATAAAAGCAAACTTTCTTTCAATTTTATTGGTTTTGCCAATGTTTATTTACCTTATTTTGTTTTCCTAATTGGCGACAAACAGATATTTTTGAAAATAGCTTGCAGTTTTTTGAAATCAATTACAATAAAAATTGATTGATTGATTCAACATCGCGAGATTTAACAAAATTATTGTACTGAATTATTGCCTCCAATTTAAAAATGCAATATCACTGGCACCAACCAAGGCTAAACTGGATCCGTTAACTGTGATATATCACGCACATTAACACAGTTAACAGATCCAGTTTAGCCTTGCACCAACAATTTCAATATCACACCATTACTAACTCACTATGCTTCCGTCTGCCTTATCCCCCTAAGGTTTTATGGACATAGCAAACAATCTCCACGACCGAAAAGCCATTAAATTAAGTCGTTAACCTAATTCGGCAAATCGATCGATTTACCAAACAATCGCTGAAAAATCGATTTATTTTTAATGGCCCCTTCTACAAATTATTCTTCATAAATAGAAAAATCGAACCTACTCCATTGCCATTTACATAAACCATTTCAGAGATGAATTTAGTTACTAAATCACTTTGTGAAAATGGGATAAATAATGTGTTTGCAACTAGGAGAGATATTAATGTATACGAAAATATTTTATCTATTTGATTTCCAGTTTTTAGAATTTTTCTTTTTAAATTTATCCTGGTTATGTGGTACCACCAGAATAAATACCAGCACTACTACACAATAAAAAAAAAGTGGAGGAAGAAGTTTTATCTTTTAAAATCTCAACCTTTTCTTGTTATTAGGGAGAAAAAAAAACACGAACAAAGAAATGACGATGAAGAGTATAGTTCAAACACTCCGTAACTACCGGGGATATTACACTCTTGCCCTAAAATTAAGGATGGAATTTTTGGGAATGATGTCACAAATCTTAGTTTATGTAATTTTCAGGGTCCCCAGACATAAGTCGAAACAAACAACCTTAAAAAATATGGAACCACCCACCAATAAAAGATTCTATAGCTAAAATCCGCCCAAAATGAAGATTGAGGAGGTATCACTTAGTCTAACATCACATTTGAAGGTATTCCACGCATTTAAAATCAAGCATGGAGGTCAGGAATATCATATCATTTACAATTAACAGTAATTGTTTTGCTAAATGACTCTGATATGAACGTTTCAGCTATCATTTCAAATGTGTGTTGAACTATATTATAAATGGAGGGCCTAAAAAATACTGGAACAATCTATACCTAAATTATGAAATGCTGTGATTTATAAAGATATCGTCTATTGTTGTTTTATCCCTCTTTGAAGTCCATATTTATACACCGTTTCCTCACTGACTGCCCAAAACAGTTGAGGATGATGGATGAATCTTACGATCCAGAAATAAGCAATGCGGAAATTTCCATTTGAAATGGCAATGCTTCAAACAGTCTCATTCTCAATATTTTCACAGTATATCCATGGATGTTTAACATAAACCGACATCCATAAAGGTTATGCTCATCCTATAAATTCCATTAGCAACACCACAAATACTAAATCCCGACGTTTATCCGCTTTCCTTAGAATAATCGTCGAGTCTTGAAGCCAGACTGCTGGGTAAATGTGTTGTATCGTTGGACCACGCCCTAAGTGGCACGCCCTTTACGCGGTCCCAGGAGGAGTCGGAAAATGGTGGGTGGACAGATTCTACTCATTGGACGTAATTCACTTTGATGCCGGTATGTTTAGTTACAGATTTAGGGATCAGTCTTTCTATATAGCACAAACGCATATTTGATTTTCAGCAGAATTCATGCTACGCCCTTTCTATTTCATAAAGGTTTCAAAATGTTTGATAAGAGCTATTTTTTTTTTTGCAATTAGTAGTTAAACGTCTTTCGATATTCAAACAAATAAATAAAATGCGTAAGAGCATCAAATTTTACGAATACCTTGATATATCGTTGGTTAAAGCGCATCATGGCATAACTCAACTTTTGGTCATTTTGAGGTATACATAAATTTTTCTTAAGTTCATGCCGAATCCCCAGAAAATAATATGCTTTGTCAAAGAAAAAAAACATTGTGATAGGTTTCATCGCCCCTTTATTTGCTACCGCTCCCTTCTAGTGCAGGTTGAAGATTGAGATTCTTCGTCATTTGACTACGCGTATGATTACATTGGAAAGACAAGCAAAAAGATGGTACCACACAAGGTCCGTTACCGTTTTCGAAAGTGTACTTTTGAAGTAGAACGTAATGAAGCCTATGTTTGAGGAGTGTCTGGTAAGAGAAGATTTTTCGATTCATGACCTCATGACCGGGAGAATCGTTGGATCCAAAATCGGCAAGCGCTTCTGTTTCGAAGACTGAAACCTCGCTCGCTATCCCCGTATTTGGCCCTTTTGACAGGTATTAATCTTGTCATTTCGGATATATCTGACCAAAAAAAACTTTCGGAAGGGGATATTAGAATTTTGGGGGATACAGAGTAAATTTAGTCCTTTACGAAAAAAACTTTCGGGATATTGTATCCCCAAATCCTCTCCTTGGCAACTCCCATGCATCTGATACCGATGCTGGATGTACCATCATAACGTAATAAACAGCTTGACGAGATGGTGATTTGTACCAGTATAACCTGATAGTAACCAATGTCGCCAATGTCTGTTTTGAAAACTTGGTATTTATTTAGATCCTTCAGCTTGAAGTGATTTGTACCAGAATATAACCTGATAACCAACCAATGTCTGTTTTGAAAACTTGGTATTTATTTAGATCTTTCAGCTTGAAGTTCATTACCAGGCTCACTCCCTTCCGACCCATTGTTTTGATTCGTCATTTCGGACACGTGTTCATGAACAGGGATCGAACTGGCAGTACTGTTGTGCTCCTTGTAGCCATAACGACGCAAGGGTGGTTCACCCCCGCCTCTTTCGAACCGCGTTTCATGTTTCATTCGAATAAACGACATCGATCGGAAAGAGAACTACGGCTTCAGGAGATGTCTTTTTTTTTATCCTTCATTTCGGATGGATGGCACGTGGATTAAGGAGAGAAAGTTTCCGACGAGGATTTGACACTTCTTTTTGTACGAGTCTGAGACAGGGGGGCGTCGTGGGGATTACCGTCACCTCTACCTTCGGCGCTACAAATCCCGAGAAAAAAAATCGCCTTGCAGAAGGAAGGAAACATTTCAGCCCTTAAGAATGACAGTGGCCCAAGTCCAAAATTTGTAGAGCCGTTAATTCGGCCGATTTTATTGCGCATGCGTAGGGTTAATAATGTGCATGTTATAATAAGTTTTAAAGTTACCGAGTCTCCGCTGGAGCAGTGGTATAGGATGCCTGCGTAACATGCAGCAGTTCGTGGGTATCCCCAGTTAATATTTTATTAAAATTTCAAAAAAAAACAGCAAAATCCCAAAACAAAAAAAAAGTCCACAAGCATGCGTATTAAAAATTAAAAACTCAAATGAAAATATTTTTAACCCTACCTACCAGTTATAAAATTTTAAATATCGTTAAAATATATTTCTAGATTATTAATTAAATTACACTACTCAACAAAATTGAACTTTTTTTCTGGCAAAATGGGGAGATCCTAATAGAACTTTTTACGCTGAATTCAAATATGAAGTTGCTTTTCTCCATCACCCAAAGTTTTTTTGTGGCACACATTTTAATTTTGAACCAAATGTTGCAGTTCACATATAGACCTGATAGTATATTCGACTAACTTGAAGCGTAAAGTTTGAAATTTTATGCTATGTACAGCATCATAAATGTTACATTAAAGTGTCCAGAAGTAACCAGCAAGAGTTCTAGCTCCCCATTGTCACTGCACACCCACTTTTGTCTAAAAATTCAGAAACAAACGGTTTTGTCTCAACAGCATCTACCAAAAAGTATTATCATGGACAAAAATCATAGCATAAGATCCATAATGATGGTAAATACAAGATATATGTGCTTAAATTTACCCTTACAAAAATTTAAAATGGTACAGAGACATTACACTAATAAAAAAGCTCTATACACGTTCACACTCAATACTCGTGAGAGAAAAGTCAATAAAAAGCATTATTTGAAAACTTTTATGTGATTAGTTATGATAGAATCATACAAAAACTTCATGCTTGATTTTTAAGTGTGTAAATGGGATTTTTAGGGATCAAGTAAGAGATGCTGGCTCAATCTTCTCTTATCGCAGATTCTGGCTCCTGTATCGCTCCTGGTGGATGGCATAATGACTGATAATCATATTTTTTAGGTCTCATAAGAGCTTAACTGAATGTAGGTCTGAGAATCCTTAAAGTTATTTCATTCATTCAATATCTTGACTCTCTAAATAGCCACTGTACGATTGGCGCAGCACTGTCACATCTTTAGAGAGTTAAGTTGGACCCAAATTACCTCTTAAAAGCAGATAGGAATAAAGAAATGGGGTTTGCTCTTAGATATCAATGACAATCATCAAATTAATCATATAAAATTTTATTTTGAGTATATTAGCTATCATTGAAAACTAGTGTTCGGCACTAGTTAACTAGAACTAGTTGCAACTAGTAGTTAACTACCGATCAACTAGTAGTTAACAAGTAGTTTAACTACTTTTGGTTTAAACTAGTTTAACTAGTAGTTGAACTACTTTTTTAATAACTACTAGTTGAAACAACTTTCAAATTTTCAACTACTTTAAAAAAATTTTTGTTTAAAATTTCAAAAATATTTAATTGGTAATATAAAAATATTTATTGGTAGAGTACTCAAATACCATAACCAGAAATAAAGCACCGTTTTGAGCGAAGCATTAAGTTTTTGGTGATATAGATAAGAAAGATGTATTAGAATTTGGGCAAAAAATAGGTTATGAAATTAAATAGACTAGTTAACTAGTAGTTAACTACTTTGGGAAATAGTTAACTACTAGTTGCAACTAGTCCCAGGAAAAAATAGTTAACTAGTAGTTGCAACTAGATTTTCCCAGACTAGTTAGTAGTTGGTAGTTAACTACTTTTTGACCACTAGTTGCCGAACACTATTGAAAACACATACCTAGCACTAAGCAATATATTAAAAATTGAATGGTGGAAAATCTAGGGTGATGGAAAAATTCTGATTGCAGATTTGAAATCAGCATAAAATGCTACCCTAGAAGCACTATAAAAGTATTTTATATTTTTAATAAAGTTTAATTAAATTGTTCAGGAATGCAATTTTAATAATTAATTGAAAAAATAACACAGAGTAGTCTTCTCTAGCTAAAGAACAAATTCACTTTTAAGTCACTTTTTCATCATTATAAACCATATAAAATAACCAAATTATTAAGGGTTTTTATCATATAGATTCGAATTATTTTCAGTTTCGATATCAATCTAATTTGAGACTGTATAATAACTAATAACTCCCAGCACTCCCAGATAGTACCTTATTTTTGCAGGATCAATATTTTTAATAATATTTTATTATATTTTTTCAATATTTATAGTTATTTTACAATTTTTGTGTTCATGTATGTATCTATGTATTAGTTCCTTTTATTATTATTTTGTGTTGCTTGGTTGTAACAAGGGCGGATCCAGACCAGATTTTCGGGGGGGGGGCATGTCAGAGTCGGAGGGTATTACATTCGAAATTTTCAGAGCCTCAGAATTTTTTTTGAAGAGTGCTTGCTTTTAAGCAGCTTTTTAGGGGTTTATAGTAACTTAGAGGATATCCAGGGCCCGTGCCATTGTTTTAGAAAGTGGGGGGGTAAACCTTTAAAAAAGGAAGTGGGGGGAAAGTAAACCTTTTTGTAGGGGCATAACAATACTTAAGTTTCGCGAGGTGTTTGGCTCCCAATTTTCCGAGTATAACATAAATAAAATGCGAAACTTTGTTAAAGTTAAAAAGATTTCATCAGGTAATACTAGCTCGAAAGCAAAAGAGGGGTCTGGGGGTCCTCCCCCAGAAAATTTTTGAAATTTGGCCACAAATAGTAAGTTTTTTTACTAAATTTTTGTACATTTGGTACCCATTGGATAACACCTAAAGAGGGCAACTTTCTTGTACTCCTAAAAGGAGAGGAAGGAGAGAAATAAGTTCAAGGAGAAAACAGTAAATAAGTAACCATGAGAAATTGATAGGGGGTCTGGGGGGTAACCCCCGAGAAAAATTTTGAAGCTTTGCCTCCAAAAATAAAGTTTCAGCTCATTTTGAAAGCATGTAAACCACAGAATTTTCAAGGAAGAAATTATAAATAGATGCCAAATTTTGAAAAGGGCTGGGGGTCCTCTCCCAGAAAATTTCTGCAAATGCGCCCTTTTAAAATATAGTATTCATCTATTTTAAAACTTCCCAAAAGAGAACAGCTTCTTTTAAGCGGAAGAATTTTCAAGGAAAAAACACTAAAACAGATGTCACATGTCAAAATATTAAAGGGGGGATTGGGGGTTCTCCCCCAGAAAATTTTTGAATTTTAGCATTAAGAAAGTGTTTTTTAAGCTATTTGTCAGGGTTTCTCCGGGGGGGCCATGGCCCCCCCTCTGGATCCGCCACTGGGTTGTAATCCCCTGCTTGGCCTTTAAATAGGCCGCAGTATCCCCCAACTAAATAAAAGAATTCAGCATATAAAATCGATTAAAAATAAGAAAATTAAAATGTTTAAAAAAAGTTTTAATTGAAAAGATACGCATGAGAAATTTCTAGACCATTTGCAACTAGGAGGTCCGCGAGTTATCTTGTGCAACACTCAAGTTACCTTTGAGCCTAGCCTTCCCCGAAGAGTTATAAAATGAGATTTAACTAGTTTAAAGGGGCAAATTTCAAAAAAAATCCTGCGAGAGGAACCCTAGCCTCCCTCGAAATTTTACTTCTGTTTAAATAATTTTTTTCCTAGAACATTCTGTGGTTTACAAAGATCTAGCACTACTTTTTGAGGCACATTTTCAAAATTTTTCTGGGGGAGACCCCCAGACTCCCCATTATTACTAGGAGTAATTGTAAAATTTTAACATAGTGCGGAATATAATTTAAATTCTACTTTTAAGTCATCTAAAACTCAACTCGTTAGGGAGTACCTTAGAAATAATGTTGAATCAACTCCCCTGACACAAGTCTGGTAACGGCTCTAGGTGTTTAAAATCTTGAGGGGCCGCAATATCTGACTGTTACCCAAAAGGGGGCTGGGGTGATCAAAAGTTCCGCTGTTCTATAATATAGAAATTAAAAACATAACACATGTAATCAGAATATTCGCTTCGATTTTTTAAGAAAGATATTTCTGAAATATAGTACTTAATGGAATCAGATTTACGAAATTGAATTCAAGATCAAGTAGTGCTTTGTTTTCTTACGAGATTTGTTTTCAAAATAAATACATTTTATAAAATACTATTAGCATATCCTAATATATATTAATGAACTATTATAAAAAGTAATTAATATATCAGATAAAAAGTCCAGTTCGTCATTCAAGTTTTGCTGGATCCGATATTCCTTCAAACATAAAGACAGTCAAGGGGTCATTCTAGGTAGAACTTCAAAACATACCCCAAGTTTTTTCTGGGATGTTGTTACATAACAATTTTGGTGCAGATGAAAAAGAAACTGATGATTTGTATAGAGGACAAGCAAACAGGCACCTTGACTTTTATTATATTAGGGTTCCCACTCTTTGAAAAGATTGAAAATCAAGGACTTTTCAAGGACCTCAACAAAATTTTTCAAGGACCTTTTTTAAGAGACCCATATAAAAATCCCAATTCTTCTGAAGCAATCGCGATGTTTCCAGAAACAAGCTCACTCTAACTTTTTTAAATTGACCAAGTGCCTCAATTTCTGACTATGCACACAGAATACAAGTTTTATAATAAGATTTTAAATAATATAAAAAGTAATCAAAGATGAATTTAAATACTTCATGCAAAAACCGGGAACTGCGAAAAGGAATCTTAGATGAATCGACGCGCGGCGGCTGGAGTTTATTTGAAATTCAAGGACCTGGACCATTTTTCAAGGACCTAAATTTAGCGAAAAAAAAATTCAAGGACTTTTAAGGACCATGGGAACCCTGTATTACATGTGTAAAACGTTGCCATTTAAGTATACTATTTGTCAAGAATTGCACCCAGTTAATCCATAAGTACCCAGAAATTGCTTGAAAGGACTGACTGTTTGCACTGTATTTTAACAGTATATCTTTAACTAATTTAAATTTTAAAGAAGCATAATTATTTTGCATTCTGGTGTTGAGGGTAAAAAAAATAATTTTCCCCCAACCCCAGTAGCAACTTCACTTAACCCCACTGATATAAAACCCAGGTTTAATTTACACATCACTGTGGGTATAATTTAATAATTATTACATAATTGGTTGCTGTGTAAGGCCATTTCTCATGATTATTTCTTGGCAAATTGCTGCTGATCAGTCAACAGATTTTACTTTTCATATTAAACACAGGACAGAATTCAGTCCCCAGGACTGAAGTTTGGCACCAATGTATATTCATAAAAATTTTACAAATAATGCAGAAAAAAATATCTTCCAACTAATTAAACTTCTAAATTTTAATGTCTGTTCTGTGTATTTAAGTTGCATCTGTTCCAAAATGTTTTGATAAAGATAACTTGGAAATTTTTCTACCAAAAGAAATAAATAGATAGGCAAAATGTTGATAGAGTAAATTTTGTTTTAATGCAGTTTACATGTTACAACTTATTTAAAAGAATTCTCGTTCACTGAAACACAAACATTATGAAAAAAAGTAGGTCTTTATCAGGAGATAAATCAATGGGTTTGATATATTATGCAAAAGCCCAAGTTAAATCATTACATCTATTTTGAAATGCCAACCTCTTAAAATGCAGAAATACAGGAATGTATAATAAAAAAAGAGTAGCTGATTTATTGTAAGAAAGTTTAGCGTGTAATACGAAAGTCTGATATTGCACTCCAGCATCCTGATAATTAGCTTGCAGTTAAGAGTTATCTTACTCACTGTGCTATTGAGGGTTATAGCAATCAAAGTTTATCTTAATCAAACTGATGTTCCTATAAAGCACTTCATCAGATCCATTGAAAATTACTTTGAAACACCAAATGAGGTTTAATACTGGATAGGGAAAGTAATAATTTACCAGATCAGTAGAAAACATTCAAGTATGCAAATATTCATACACTGTGGTCAAACTACTGGAGGTTGGCATTTCCAAGTAAAATTTACCATGAATTGATGCAATCAAACACAAAAGACAAGAAATTTGGGTTTACATGACTTGTTTAATTACTTATGAATGAGAAAAGCCAGTATGGAGACAAGAAATGATGAGTGATTCAATGTTCTAAAAACAACTTTATATATCGTCTCCCAGTTTAATACTGCACTAAATGAAGAATGATAGTTCTTAGATACTGAAGAAAACCAATACCAAATTATCGATGAAAAGCAACGTAACTGGCACTCGCAAACAACTTTAATAGCTGCTTGAAAGCAGTTTTCCCCCCTAAGAGCATTTAGGACCTGCTGTCTTCTAGTTAGTGCAGTCTGGGAGACGAAATGATTAGATGATGATTACATACAAAACAATGGAGACAAAGGATGTAATGTAGGCCAATTCCTCTAGAAAGGAAAACGCACAGAAACTAAAATGTCTTTCACTCCTCACATTCTACCGCCAGTTTGTTCTTGATACACCTCAATGACATCATCATTTTCCATTTCAAGCTAGAAAAGAAGTGGTACACATTATTAATCTTGCAGGTTTGTATTTTGATTACAACTAGACTTTGGCATTCTAAAGTTTTCAGAAGTTGATTAAATTAAAAACTACAGCAATTGTCTTGGCACTGATCCGAGATTCACTGCATACACATTGTTGTTGATAAATGCCTTTAGAGCAAGATGTTTTTAAAAATGTTTTTTAAATTCTACACTTTTACTTTTTTTACACAAAAAATTATTGTACATCTGGTCCATTGAAGTCTTTCTTTGCTAGGCGGTTGGGAACAGGTAAATCTAAGATCGAGTAGGGGTGCTGGAAATTTGGGTAGCTAACTTGGCTACTTAAGCACCTTCTTCGAAGAAGAGGGGAGGGAGGTGGAGTAGTTCAGCATTCGAAATTGGTGGTAGTCCACTGGTCCCAGACCACTGAAAAACGGCTGGGAATACTGTCAGATAATCACTGGTCCTCGCAAAAAAAGGTTTCAAAAAAAGGGGTTTGAATAAAAATTTAATTAAGCTATATAGTACTCGTATATTAACAAAACATGTTTATGTAATTTTTAAAGAAATGAACCTATATAGACAGAATTAATTTTAAAAAATGAAAAAAACTACCATATACTTTCAATAAAATTGAAAACAATGATAAATAGTTATTCTATAAATGCATTATCTCAAAATGTATAAATTGCAGGAAAAGAAAAAGTAAAACACTCTGACAGGAATAAAAAAAACTTTAGCCTAAGACTATCTTAAAACTTTCATATACCCTATTATCTACACACCTTGTAATTCTTTGTTTAGTATTAAAATTCTTTTAAGTTCAAATCAAAACAATTTCTATTTCCCTTCTTGCAAACAACAAGAAATTCCTCTAATAAATATTTTCATTTGCCAGCAAAATATTGGTCACATTTGAACTACAATAAAAGAACCCTTTCTCCAAAAACAAGCATTTAAAGCTAAGGATATTGACGCGAAGTGCGAAAAACGCAATCGCAAACTGACCGCCAAGTTGTTTTTTCTACCCGCGTCCATGCAATCAAAATGCCAACTTTACAGGCAAACATGGGGAAGCATTTCTATTTTTCCCAAAATTTCTATTTTGAAAACGAAAACGGCTGCAACCGGGAATTCAAACCTTAATACGGTTCATTTTGGGCGTTTTTTCGAGAAATGTTCAAAAATCAGGAACATTACGATTACATACAAAATTATATTTTTACAGAATATTTTCGTAATTCCCTGAGTATTAAAGGTTTTCCAGGGCATATTCTAATTCACTGAGTTTTCCCCGGATTTCCAGGTGTTAGCGGACACCCTGCTCCTTATGTAAGACTCTGGCCCAAGTTCCTTGAGATTTCCCTCTAAAAATTTTTAGAGTTTAACAAGCAAAAAAGTGGTTTTTAGACTATTTTAAGGGGTATAGACGTCCTCTGATGAGCGGCTAATCATCATATCACCTAAAATAAGCTTTAGGTCAGGCCCAAGGGAGGGTCCAGACTCGAGGACCTCTCCTTGTCTACGCTCTTGTATAGAAACTTCTATTTTCTATTTTATCATCATAGAAAACGACTTGAACCACTTTACAGCAAGAGGGGGTCCAATGGTCCTCCACCGTGAAGTTTTTGAATTTTAGCATGCCAAAAAGTGTTTTGAAACTTCTTTAAGGCATACCTGCCAACTTTTGAAAACTTGCATCAGTAAAACTTTTTGCATAACGTTACAAAACTATAATTTGAATTGCTTCAAACAAAAATAGGTACAGATTATAGATTGATGCATTATTACCTAAGTTAGTTATATATTTAGTATTTAAAATTTTCACATGATTGAAGAAAACTGAAATTTCTTTGAAATTTATAAGTATGAATTTTTACATGCTTATAATCAGCTTACTTCAATTGCATAGTACTTATCTGATAACAAACTGACTTATCCCCCTTCACAAAATTCATACTAAAAACCAATTTGGTTACATGACTATCTTGTACCCTTTTCCTTCTGTTTGGAATCAATTTCAGATCAAATGTTTTGATAATAGCTTTTAAAAAAAAATTCTAAATTTCCATCAACATTTACAGCAGCATATGATAAAGATGAATTTAAATAAGAGCTTGAGTTGCTACAATTAGAAAGCGAGGAGAAACTTTTCCGCGTTAACGAGCCTCAATGCTAATTATTGAGGGAGATGCGATAATGAACCACAGGTCCGATCTCGGTATAGTTGTTTTTTCTGCATTGCGATCGGAACACGGGGGAAGCAAACTTACCGGGTAAGCGCGCGCCAAGACTTGCGGACAAATCCGAAAAAGATTTGTAAAAAAATTGAAATTTCACCCAATAAAAGAATCAAACTTGATAAAATCGTAAGAGCAGGGATTAGCAGATGGTTTTGAAGTAAAAAGATATTAATTAGAGAAAATTGTTTAGGTTGCGAATGTTTTGCATTTTCATGGAGGATAGTTAAGTAGAAAGAAATGCAAAATCCGGAAAATTTTCTGATCCATCCGTACTACCGTAAAACTACACAGAAATCCGTAAATTTTACGGACAATCCGTAAAAGTTGGCAAGTATGTTTAAGAGGACTATTCTCGGGGGGCAACCACTTTAATCCATCTTTGGTTGGACATATTGCGACACATGACTGTAGAAGGGGTTAAAAAATGTAAACTTGTACTTCTTAATATGGCGGACCAATAAGATTGGTAAAGCACTGGTCCGCAGGACCAGTAGATTTTTTTCTCCCAATTTCTAACTCTGGGGTAGATATAGGTGAAACATAACTGGTTCTATACCTCCCCAACACTGGAGTGGGAAACTCACTGGGAACTCCAAGAATCCATTATGAAAACAAACAAAAAATCTTCAGGCACTATTATCTATCATACAACAGTAGTAACATTTAAGTATTTACCTGTTTGGGTGTTTCATCGTCATTAATTCTCCTTCCATCAAACAGAAAGCGCAACGATGTTACAGGAACTCCCTAGGAATCAAAGGAATTTTAATTTTAACACACTTAAACAATAATAAATTCCAAGCTAGACAATTAAGCCCCAAGCTACCCTTTCCTAAAAAACCTCATCACAAGGAATTGAATATTTAGACACATAATTAAGTCTCAATGTTGAGAAACATCAAAGATTGTAAATATTTTTTTTATATTGTTCCAAGTTCAGTTTAAAATTTTCAGGGTTTGAGATGTATAATCTTAATACAGACAGATAGCCTGTATCGGTATCTAAACCAGGCCAATACAATTTTAATTGTGATGTAGGCCAAATATTACCATCTTAACTTGCTAATGGCCTATTAGTAAATGTATGGTCCAATCTTACTAACAGAATAATCAAAATTCACAACTAATTGCTAATGACATTGTTATAAATTACAAATAAATGATTAATAGAGAAAATGAATGTTCGTTCTGACTTCAATTTAAAATCAAGGAAAATTGTTTAAGTAACCAACTTCTTATACAGGGTCCCAAATTTCACAATGCTCAAAAATCCCGAACGCTTAGATTATTTAAACAGATTCGTGCTCTGAAGATACCACCTTTGTTCCCATAAATCACCAAAATCAGAGGCAAAAAACTGCAGCAGCAACAAATCTTGTATTGACTACCGTTAGAATTGAAACAGAACACATCTTGAAAACTTATTGAATGGGCGTGAAAAGTGGCATCCAACAGATTCAGGGGGTGTAAAAGAAAATAACATAGGAAGAAATTACAATTTTCTTCTGTTAGGATAATATGCTCTCAGTTGTTCAGTGTTGATTTATCTTCATTAAAGAAACCACTAAAAGATCTTTCTACACCACAAGCTTTAAGCTAGAAGTGATTGCATTTGTGGAAAATGCAAAAGAAGGCTTTTTTCTGTCAACCAGAAGCAAGTTTGTAAGTGAAGAAAAAATTGGGATTAATTGTTGAATAATCCTAAATCATAAAAAGCATTTCAAAGAAATAACCACTTTTTCCTTACTCTAGAGAAGAAGCTTGTCAGTTGAATTCAGGAATACAGTACAAATGTGTTAATAATAATTAATAATTTCCAGGGGTGCAGAATATGTCCGAACGCCCGAACAATGGTTCGGGAGAAATTCAGACAGTTTTGGGGAAATTTTTCCCTAAGTTTATAATGAGAAAAAAAACCTCTACAAATCCAAGTTGTAATTAGTAACAAATATTTTGGCTGGGGACAATATTATACCCTCAAAATTCAACAGAAATTAGGTGAAAACTACAGATTTACGCCGAAATAAGAGTTTCCTTGGTGAATACCTGAAAGTTTGCTTTTCCTTCCATTTGGACAGATATGCAAGAAAAACAACATATCCGTAGCGGAATTAGCGATTTTCACTAAAAACCGCGTTCTTGTTTAATCACAACGATGTTTTTGACACAAAGAACATTTAGTATTGAGTCCATAAAAATTAAAACTTATAGATTATTTGGTAATTATTGAACCTTGCAGAAGTTCAGTAATTAAGTTATTACTCATAGTTTTTATTATTTCATAATAAAACCTCTTTGTACTTTAGTATTAACATGAACTAGAATGAAAATATGGTGCATTTTTGGAAAAATTTTAATGAAAATTTGGAAATATTTTTGGGGGAAATTTTGAATGAAATTAATTGTGTTCTGGGGTATTGTTACTAACTCTGGTACTATTACTCTAATTGTATATTGGGCCCTGGAACATTTTCTGCACCCCTGATAATTTCTCCATCTACCCAAATTTGTGTTTTTCAGGAAATAAATCTTGATTTCCGAGTGCATGTTAATTTTGTGAAAAGTCATTTTTTTTAAAAAAAGATATTGAAAAAGTTGGATAGCGTAAAGTAAAATCTGTGATTTGAGAATATGGAATTGGCTTTTCAACTATGTACAATTTTAAAAAAGCAAAAAGAAATGTATGAAGTTTTACGGCAACACAATATAGAATAGATTAGATACTCCTAAATTTATAATAGGTTGGTTGATTGTTTTGGGTTTTATGGCGCAAGGTTTTTTATAAGAATGGGAAAATGTCAATAAGCCAAAGAATATTAATATGGATTAGATTTTAACAATGGATCCGTCAGCAGCTCAGTGAGCTCCTGAAACTTTTAAATCAACCAGGTACTCAAACCCTTTAGTGAATATCCTACAAATGGATTGTTTATTTCTTTGCAGCTTTTTAGAATGGAAAATAATATTCAGGAGAGAGGGGGCACAGCACAGGACCATGCAAGATAGACGGAAAGGGTTTTCTCTTGAATTTATTTTTGCACAAACCCTCAGATGTGTTATTTTGTTCCTATATATACAGATGCAGTCCTGTTAATGCTGCATTTTTCAGGAATTGTTCCAAAATGTGGGATGATGCCGGTCCTGAGCTTGCCAGATAAGGGGTCCGTTAACCGTTACTGTACTACAATGAATATGATAGCCAGTATTTTAACCATTTCACTACAAATAAACAGATTTGATTGAAATAAAAAAACTTTCTGTATACAAAACCTTTTTCAACAGCATTCTGCCAACTAATTTAACATGACTTTAAACATAATGACAGACTCAGTGTATACCAAACCTTGTAAATTATGCTTCTTTAGAAAAAAGTTGGAAGATGTTCAATTGTATATTAAAAAAACTGCAAGACTTTAAAGCTTTCGGTACTAGGTGTGTCTTTAATTACCCAAGTCTACAAATATTTTTATCAAATCTTACCAATCTGTCACTGTAGGACTTCTTGAGTTTACCCATTTGTGTCGTCATCTTTACACGAAAGTGTATTTCATTGGAATCCTAAAATGGAATAAATTGGGTTAGATTGTTCAGTCATTTCCAAGTAACAGGAGGCAAGGATTACAACCCTGTGTTTCCAACTCCAACATCAATACCATACGAAAAGAATTCTTCAGCATAGGAGTTCTAATAGACACTAGCATAGCGGCCAACATTTGAAAACATAGCTTAGGGAGATAGTTCTCAAAAATTAGGGAGATTTTCACAACATCTAATTTTGGTAGAAATACAGTACTTCTCTAAGACTTAGAGTAAAAACAAATTTAAAACTAATACTATATATAGAGATTCTCACAACAAAAATGCTACTTAAACTTTTACTATTAAACCTTGCACAAAACAGCTTGCACTTAAGTCCTTTGATTAGATTTAACATTCTTTTGAAGCTTTTTGGACTTCATTTGGGTTAAAATATCGAAAATTGACTGGAAAATCCTCAAATTTGATTTATAAATTAAATTCGGGAGATTTATTATTTTTTTCTGGATATCGGGAGATAACAGTGAAATTAGGAAGTCTCTCGAAAAAATCGGGAGGGTTGGCCGCTATGCACTAGCAGAAAAATCATAAGATGAAGAAACAATTGGTTCCAAAAATTATTAAGGATAATTTTGGAATAATGATAAAAATTTTAGTTGCTTATGAAAAATTCATGCCATAGGATCTTCTTAGAGTGGAAATATAAGTTCTGGGTAAAAATTACCCTATTGATAGTATGAGGGGGTTACACAAGCGAGTCATTTAGCAAAAAATATCCTGATATTTGTAAAAGGATATGACGTGGAAGATCTCCAAATATGATTTTCAGATGTGAAGAAGTGATACCGTCTTAATCTTCATTTTAGGTTGATTATAGCTCTTAAATCCTTTATTGGCAGGCGTTAACCATTATACCCGTATATTAGACACTATAGTATTAGTACTTGGAACTATATATTATTTACTATTTATTTCATATTAATTTCATCAAAATGCAAATCCTACCTAAAAATACATTTCCGAAATTCGGACTAGGTGCACCACAACTAGTTATACCCCTTTGGTACTTGGAACTTTTAATGCTCACAGCTTTTTTTACATTAAGTTCTTTAAGATGGAAAATTCTACCTAAATATGTATTAAAAAGTTACATTTGATCTATAAAACCTTTGATGCCTTTGAACTATTTTTTTTTGCCTTTGATGCCTATTGAACCTTTGATGCATTGGGGCTGAGAAATCATTTTGAGTCCCTCCCAAAATAAATTTCTATGCATGCCACTGACAGTAAATGGCAGCGTTAGAAATTGGGATAAAAAATCAGTGGTCCTGCGGACCAGTGCTTTGCCAATCTTACTGGTCCGACAAATTAAAAAGGACCGGTTTTAATATATAAATTAAAGTAACTACTACACTGAATGTGAGTACCAAATAGTAATGTTAAAAGTCAATATATATTAAAATTTTTTCTTTTTTTCCCGTGGGCTTCCCTATCCCATATCACCTCATTTCGGGTTCTGTCAAAAATATGTACTTGCTTCACCAAATGCAATAAAACGAACTTAAAATACCGCTATCACTGAACAAATCGTGTAAATGATTTTACACGTACTCCAGAAATCACTGGTCCGGCGGACCAGTGATCTTCTGATTCCACTGGTCCGAGCCGTTTTTTATTTGTCCCGGACCAGCAAAACACCCCAATTTCGAATGCTGGTAAATGGTACTAGAAATAAAATGCTCTAAATGTAATACTTTATGGTAATTTTTATGTATGGAGAATTTGGCTGTTTTGAATTTTAGGGGGAAACTGCAGGGGTTGGTTGGGGTTTATTGGCACGAGATCAGGTTGGTTGGGGGAAGATATGGTACAATTCCCCGCTCCCAGCTAAATATCGCCAATATATCCAAATATCAACAAATTTTTCTGACTTTTATTAATAAACTGAATAGTTATCAGAGGTGCCAAGTTTCAAAAAAAGTTTTCAGTAACCAGAGCTGATGTAATCAGTAACTTTTCAGTAACTGCTGGTGTCTCACTGTCCTCAGGATCTAACTGCATTACAATTCTTGATTGCGATTCGGGTGATGTGATCCCAAACTTGACTATTTCCCTGACTCACATTTTTATACACTAAAATTTGATTGGCTTAATTATTTGGATAATGAATTAGGTAAATTTAAATAATAAGTACCTAAATTGGTTTTAATTATATTTCATTAAAAAAATTAGATAACAGAAAAAACAAATCCAATTTAAGTAAAGTTTCAAGATTAGTATGAATAAATAGAAATTTAGGTAATTCATTATTTATCTTATTCATTATCCTAAAAAAATTATACTGAATTAAATAAATTGGAAAATTCAGAGATATTTTATTAAAATATTTTGATAATAAATTGTAATCTAAACTATTTACGTATTACCAATTAAATAATTTATCTGGCAAGGTAATTTTAGTGGAATTCTTGAAAACAAGTTTAATAAAAATAAAAATTATGCTTAGAAATACCTTATGAATTTAATTCTAAATATTGGAGAACCCCTATCTTCCAAAGCAGATAATTTAAGAATTATAATTTTAAATAATTAGAGAGTCCATAACAAGAGATCCACTGCAAAAGAGTTGTGATTATTTCTGCAGCCGCGGCACAGAAGGCAAAACCCAAGGTAGAGAAGATTTAACCCAAACGCAATTTGGGTACAGTCCCTTTATTCCCCGATTTGCATCACGCATTTATAAAAAATCGCACATTGAAAAGTCCAGGGGCCGATTACAAAATGCGTATCGTAAGGTCGCGCAGACCAACGCGGTGCCGATGCGCGCAGTGAGCCGGTGATTTCACGAACAGCCGGCGAGGCAACCATGTACGCACGGCCAACATATTTGCAACTTAAGGAAAGGGAGATAAATCTTCATTCTGATAAAATCATTATGAAAGTGAAAAAAAAAATCATGAATCCGCGAAAGAATAGGTATCCGTAATTTTACATCGATGTCCATAACACCGTAATTTTCTATCGAATCCGTAACTATTACGGACATATCGTAATACTTGGCACCTCTGAGTTATTGATCTAATTAAACATTTTATTTCAGAAGTTTGAAATTATTTATGAGTATTTCTACTTTTTGTTGTCTATAAGAACCGGGCGATATTTAGCGGGGAGTCTAACGGAATTGAACCGAAGATATTTTTGAGAATTAGGTTTGGGATAGAGATGGGCAAATCTGCTATTTTTTGAAAATTTAGCAGTTACGTTCGTTAAGGAAAAATAGCAGCTAAAAGTAGCTGCTAAAAATTAGCAGCTTAGCACTCTCTATGGTTGAGGTTACAGGGTGCTTTTTTTTAGCAGCTGCTAGCTACTGATAAGGGACAGGATCGCGTTATCTGCTTCTGCTAAATCTAGGCGATTCTCATTGGTCAGCGCGTAGCAGTATAGATGCTATTTTTTGACCAATCGAGAGCCTTCAAATGCTGCTAAATTTTAGCAGGGGACATGATCGTGTTTTCCTGTCGTTTCCTTCGTTATCTGCTACTGCTAAATCTAGGCGATTCTCATTGGTCAGCGCGTAGCAGTATAGATGCGATTTTTTGACCAATCGAGAGCCTTCAAGTGCTGCTAAATTTTAGCAGCTATTTCTGAACGCGTTTAGCAGCTACATTAATTTTTTTCCTGTAGCAGCTATTTTTTAGCTGCTACTCGTTTTTTGCCCATCTCTAGTTTGGGAGAAGGTTAAAACTTTTACAGGTCCATAGGTAACCCTTTAAGATCTTAAAACTATGAACATTGAATTTGTTACATATATAATTGAAGACCTGATATTTCAAAATGTTTAACCTGTCCAATCATAATTTCTTAGACTTAATAAAGTAGAAAGTCATGGCTTTCATCAGTAACCATTGTTTTAAATACTTAATTCACAAAAAGTTAGAAAAAAAATCACTTACTTGTCCTACAACTTTCAGTTTGATGTACTCAGATCCACTGTCTCCTTCAGCTTTCTGCTCCTTAAAGATACAACATAAATAAAGTTGACTTATATCTATACTGAGCAAACCATAGAAATTTAATTTAAGGGTGTTTATTATATTTGATTAAAATAGATCAATTGAAAAAAAAACCCTCTCACACAAAATTTTCCCACCATTTTTAGCCTCTTAATTACATAAAACTATATACAGTCACTCCAGAAAGTATTCGCTCAACAAATTTGCACACAGTATACCTCCTATTACGGCTAAATTCCACAGCAAAATCCAAAAACAAAAATTAATCCTAACATAGTATGTTATTCTTCTTTAAAATTTACCAAAATTAAAGAACAAAAGATATCAGAACAGTTAGAAAAAAAGCGACCCAACTTGGTCAGCAAGTGTCTCCAAACGGTTCTATAAACAGTTAGAAAAAAAAATATTAAATTAATATAAAATTAAATTTAAAAAAAATGAAGTGATTTGAAAACTATTGGTATGGGTCTTTAGCTCTTTAGACTCGTGCGGGTGCACTTCAGTACCACTTTTTTATGGCATCTACACTTTTTCAATGACATCATGAACCCCTACAAAAAAAAATTTCATGCATGTGCTTTTATATCAGGATTAGGAACAAAATATGCTTTTCAGCAATACAATGATCCCATGTTAAGTCTCGGGCTATACAAATATTTGTTTAGGCTTTAAAATCACTTCATTTTTTTAAATAATTTCTTTTAAACTGTTGATATTTTTTGCTCTTTTTTTCGTAGGTTATAATGATGAATACACTATGTTAGGATAATTTTTGTTTGGATTTTGCACATGGAATTAAGCTGAAATACGTATAATTACTAGTACAAATTTGTTTTGTGTACAAATACTTTCTGGAGTGACTGTAGATCACTTAAAATAATGTAACTACTTATGACTGAACGAGATATCCTACACTAATGACAATCAAAAGTAAAGAATTATACTTTTTTATTGACTAGTGCAGCAACTAAAAGAAAAACTGAATAAAAAAAAAACAAAGAAGACTCAATTTCATCTAAAATAATGAGTAATAACACAAAAATTGAAAGCTTATTATTCTAGATACTGCAACAGATCCTTCAAAAGTGTAGGTATTGTATTACTTTTGATAAATAGCTATTTAATACAATATAATTCAGAACATAAACTTACTAATTTGCAGTTTTGTTATTGTGCTGACAATGTAGGAAATAGGTTATTTTTATTTCAAAATGCTCCCATTACCATTAGGCATTAGTAAAGTGAATGCAAACTGATTTGAAACAGGTACTCCATGGGGACAACTAGCTACAGCTGTCTCCAAGTTTGCAACTGCTCCATTTGAGTAGTTGATGGTCTAGTCTCCTGTTCTTGGCGACTATCCCCCTTTTAGCCATGGAGGACCTATTTCAAATCAGTACCATGAATGCTATGTTAAATAAATTGTATAGAGGAGCTTCAATAAGAGCAGAGAAATGGCAACCAGTCACCAAGCAGGTGCTACTTCACCGTCAACCAGTCAGTTGCCCATTCCAGCTTCCATCCATGGAGGACCTTACCATAGTTGTGCCTAATGTAATTATCAATCTGAAGTAAATAACATTTGATTTGCACAACAACAAAACCCGCATGGGAAAAATTCCACCTAAAAGCATTCTACTCTAATATTATGACTAAGATTTGTGTGATAAATTTTAAATTGGTTGTATTAAACAAACATTACATCCCATTTTGGTACTTTAAGGTATAGGTACTAAAGGCGAAGAGCCACAAACGCGCTCTTCAACATTCTTGGCAGAGCTCTCGCCCTTTGAACCGTGATACAAGCACCAAACCAGTTTACAACCACTCATGGCTGTTCACTTTTGCTACTTTGCTCTAATTTATGTTCACCTTCAGAATTAGCCTGATTAGAATTTAATTTTCTCAGTTTAGAAAAAATGTAAATCTAAAGAATTGGGCCTCAGCAACATTATTAGCAAAATTTGGTGTTGTCGAAGCATGTAATAGTACTCAATTAAACAATTCGACTTCTACAGAATTGGGTTGCCAGAACACTTTTTTAATGGTATTATAGGCACCCAGCCCAGACACTTTGGATTACCCAGCATGAGTATTAAAAAAATTAAAATTATCTAAAAGAATCGAAATTAATCAAACGTGTTAATCCCATTCAGAATTAAATAGAGTTCTTTGAAAATACCAATCATAAAAATTAAAAAAGAAAATATTGATAGATTTACCATTAATATTGTCTATATACAAAACATTCAGATAAAATAACATAATGGGTTGAAAAAATGAAATCAACAATGTAAGATCATTTATTATTCTAAAGCATTGTAATCGGAATAGTTAGTTGCATTTCGGAGTCGTGTCTTCCTTAGACAATACAGATGCAATCCAAATATGAAATCCTCTAGTTAACACGCGGAATTTAAAATGAATATAAAATTTCACAACAATATTCGCATTAAAAAGTAAGAAATATTCCTTAATTTACAATTCTTTAAATTTATACAACACGCACTCCGAACTCGCAGAGGTGGAAGCCAATTGACAACATTAGAATTACTACAAGCCACAAGCCTAACTCTTGTTTGAGGAAAAATACACAAAAACTTACAAGATTCTTTAAATAAATGCATAATATAAACGAACAAGAGATAATGTAAGAAATAATCAAATCCTAACGGTTTCGCAAGAGAAAAAATTAGGCTTAGCAAAAATAACATTACCTGGTGTTGGTCGGCCATCTTAAAATTAGGAAAATTTCGTAATTTTTATATCAAATAAAGATATAATTTTTTAATATTCACTCGTTAGTTTAAAATTCGTACAATTCGAAGAAATGCAAGAAAATTGCAAGTACAAGAGAAAGACAGATCCTCCGGCAAGGCAACAAAAGCAAAGCAGGCTGTACACATGGGACAGGGGGCGCTCTTTTCGCGGCTTTAGTAGCGGCTTATACGTTGCCGTTTTTGTTTCTAAAACTTTATTTGTAGAAAAATCTACTTTTTTCTGGGAGGATTTGAGGATTTATCCCCGATTCAAAGTAACAACACATGGCGCGTTTTACATGCCGTTTTTTCAGTTCACAAGTATACGTCGGTGAAGTCTGACGTCATCAACATGGCGCTGGGGACAAACAAACCCAATCTCTATGGCGTTTAACATGGGAGTGCTAAAGAATAATTTTTTAAAAATATTAATCGTCATTTCTTAGGGTATAGAACACCTTTCCCGCATAGTTAAAGGTATGGCAATCATTTATAAGTAATCGGAGTATTTTTATTTTGCTTTTCTGTTTGAAAATTCAACGATAACATTTTAGGTCCATTGGTACCAATGGAGTCTTAACACGATAGTGTGAAAAGATATTAGTTTTAGAATATTGTCCTTCGTTTGTTAACTTATAAAACCACTTTACAGTATATTTTAAGGTATGTTAATCATTTAGTAACAAGTATAATTTAGATTTTCGGTCTCATTTTTTAAGATTGTAACAAGAAATTTCATCTCCATTTGTTTATCATGCGAGTGTGGAAAGATATGTTTTTATATAATATTCAACGTTCTTTGGTATATCACACCACTTTTGAGCATAGTTAAAGGTATGTTAATCATTAATTAATAAGCAAATTTATTACTTAGGCTCCACTTTTATGGATTTAAATAAAAATTAGTATCTCCATTAATGTTATCAAGTGAGTGTGTAAATAGTTTTGTTTTAGATATTTATCATCGTTAGCTACACTTTTATTATTTCATTTTAGTATTATATTGTTTTGAGGCTTTGTAAAAATAGTACTATACTGTATTTTCCTTAACTTTTTTTAATTTTTTTGTTTGATCTACATTTCTACCCATTTATGTTATTATTGCACAAATAGAAGCATTTTAGCAACAATGAGTATCAATTAGCTCAAAATTGTTTATTATAGACAAAATAAGAGTTAACAAGTTTTTTCCCATTCTGTTTTAGGTTCTATTTATTTATATTAGAGAATTGAATCACATCCAAGTTCCAGCTCACAGGACATTTTACATGTAATGAATGAACCATACTAAATGGTTCTTGGTTTTGGTGACCACTTTTGTGGCATCAATTCTAAGCGCTTTTTGGTTGATCATTTATATTTGTAAATCTATTTGTGTCTATGGTTTAATACCTGAATTAAACCAGTCTACCAGATGTTTTAGGGAGTGGCGACTTACAATGGAGTTGAGGTAAGCATCTTATTAAACATCGTGTGCTCTTTCAGCGTTTGCATTCCCTCTTTACATCTATAATCTTCTAGAAAAAGCAATCATATTTTGTTTTTAATATCTATGATGTGGCAGTTTTGTGTAATTTAATTAATCAGATAAGTTAGATACCCACAAGGTCCTAAAATGTGGACCCCTGTAGCTGACTAGATTGATTTTCTCAGTATCTATCTGGCTATGAAATTTAAAACTGATTATGATCCGTAATGACAGATATTTATTACTTAGACCATAAGTGATTGTTTTGTAAATAATTTTAATAGATGAAAATATTCCCAATTCCATATTTTGGAAATTTCTAAACATTCAAAGGAAATACTTTTGTTCCTTTAACCACGGCTTACTAGATGTACTTATACAGGCTAGCCGAGTTTTAAACAATGAAAACCATTTGACAACTTTTCCCGCTTGGAGCGCTACAAGAATTACCTATATCACCCACCGCCTTCAACACTGTGGATATGCTTTGCCAGTTGGTCCAGTATTGCCATCTGTATTTGCAATGATTTCTGTACTCGGCTAGCCTGTATAAGTATCTAGTAAGCCGTGCTTTAACACTTTCTATCTGAAGCCTCCCAAGGCTCACATTGAATCCAATGAGAAATTGGGGTGAATAGGTCTGAAAGGTTTAAAAGCAGTCATTTATTACTCAGATACTTTTAGATCTCTAAAAAATTATCACATTATGAGCTAATTTTGCAACATTCTTTTGCATGTTTGTATTAAACTGATTACACAACTAATTGTTTTTATGACGGATTTATTAGTGTTGATCTGATTTTACTGAATTCATCACTGTAGTGTATATTATATTGATTGATTGTTTTAACACTCATCTATCTGAGTGATTATTACCTGAAGAAAAACTAAATAATCAAATTGTTTGTTAATTTTAAATTAAATTTTGGTTAAACATGGCAGACATGTGCAAGATTAAAAATATTGGATGTAAAACTTCACCAACTTGCCAACGCTCACTTACAACTTCACAACGCTCACTAAATATATGGATTACTCTCACCTTTGGCAGAATCCACTTTGGTTTCTTACTTCAAATCAGCAATAAATATTTATTTACATGGAGATCCTATAATATTCATTTAAACTAAAACAAAGACACTTTAAGATTAATAACTTAAATGTTTCAAAACTGAACCTGTTGAATTGAAAAGTTCAAATATCCTGTCCTCTTCCTGTCAAAAAATCCCTATCCTATACCGACCCAAAATGATTGGTAATTGCTGATTCAAGTCAAGAGAGAAGCTAGGAATGATGTAGAATTACATAGTTGCCTGGAAGAAGCAAATGTCACTCGAATTTTCAGTCCTAAAATTGTCATTAAAATGCAAGACACAATTTTAAGAATTGGATAAATTTAATGTTTAGTCAATTACAATAATAGCTTGACGCAGGGGCGTAGCCAGAGGGGGGGGGGGGGATTTTGGGGATATATCCCCCCCCTGAAACTTTCCTTTTTTGACCATAGAAAACCACTAAAACCACATCCCCTCCAGAAATATCAATACCCCTCTCTGAAATTTTTTTCTGGCTACACCACCGGTCCCATGTAATATTATTGGAAATATATATTCGTGGAATAGCATACATGTCTCATGCTTTATTTTTATAACTTTAATTAAAATCTTCTGCAGACGCACAGGCGTAGTGGTCAGAGCATCTGACTGCAAAGCCGTACGTCTGGGGTTCGAATCCCCGTTTGGCATGTATGTTAGTTTCTGTCCTTGTGTGTGATGAATGTGGCCCTCCTGTAAAAAGGGGCTGTGGCTGTGTGAATGTGGCGTGGGCAACAGTACTTCACCTCAGTGGCTACGGTCTACAGGTGCCCACTGGGTAACGCAAAGCAAAAGTACTGCTTCGGCATTATCTGGGTTAATGAACTTAGTTAAGCTGTAGGTAACTGTTTAAAAATTACCTGCCATTAGAAAAATATTAAAACCTTCTTTATTGATCGAGAAAATATTAAAAATTTTCATGAAAAATATATGAAAGGTTGACAACAAATATGGTTGAAAAGGATGGGCACTGGGCAGTTACTGAGAAAATCCAGTCAGCTACTGGGGTCCACATTTTAGGAGATTGTGGGAAACTTATCAGATAAATTAAAATACACAAAACTGCCACAAAACAAAAACAAAATAAGATTGCTTTTTCTAGAAAATTATAGATAGGTAAAGACGGAATGCAAACGCTGAAAGAGCACACGATGTTTAATAAGATGCTTACCTTAACTCCATTGTAAGTCGCCATTCCCTAAAACATCTGGTAGACTGGTTTAATTCAGGTATTAAACCATAGACACAAATAGATTTACAAATATAAATGATCAACCAAAAAGCGCTTAGAATTGATGCCACAAAAGTGGTCACCAAAACCAAGAACCATTTAGTATGGTTCATTCATTACATGTAAAATGTCCTGTGACCCTGTGAGCTGGAACTTGGATGTGATTCAATTCTCTAATATAAATAAATAGAACCTAAAACAGAATGGGAAAAAACTTGTTAACTCTTATTTTGTCTATAATAAACAATTTTGAGCTAATTGATACTCATTGTTACTAAAATGCTTCTATTTGTGCAATAATAACATAAATGGGTAGAAATGTAGATCAAACAAAAAAATTAAAAAAAGTTAAGGAAAATACAGTATAGTACTATTTTTACAAAGCCTCAAAACAATATAATACTAAAATGAAATAATAAAAGTGTAGCTAACGATGATAAATATCTAAAACAAAACTATTTACACACTCACTTGATAACATTAATGGAGATACTAATTTTTATTTAAATCCATAAAAGTGGAGCCCAAGTAATACATTTGCTTATTAATTAATGATTAACATACCTTTAACTATGCTCAAAAGTGGTGTGATATATCAAAGAACGTTGAATATTATATAAAAACATATATATTCACACTCGCATGATAAACAGATGGAGATGAAATTTCTTGTTACAATCTTAAAAAATGAGACCGAAAATCTAAATTATACTTGTTACTAAATGATTAACATACCTTAAAATATACTGTAAAGTGGTTTTATAAGTTAACAAACGAAGGACAATATTCTAAAACTAATATCTTTTCACACTATCGTGTTAGACTCCATTGGTACCAATGGACCTAAAATGTTATCGTTGAATTTTCAAACAGAAAAGCAAAATAAAAATACTCCGATTATTTATAAATGATTGCCATACCTTTAACTATGTGGGAAAGGTGTTCTATACCCTAAGAAATGACGATTAATATTTTTAAAAAATTATTCTTTAACACTCCCATGTTAAACGCCATAGAGATTGGGTTTGTTTGTCCCCAGCGCCATGTTGATGACGTCACGACTTCACCGACGTATTAGTTGTCATCGTAAAGCCAATTTCTATCTTCTCATTAGAATCAAACGAATTAATTTGATGATACGCTTTTCTTTGTGAAAATTTCCTCTAATCACCGTACAGATGAAGAACAGCTTAACCAGGCCTGCAGAAAATTTTTATGTTTGTTTTCCACTTGTTTTCGTTCTAATTTCTAAACATCAACGCTAATCAGTTTTAATAAGTTGAATGCGGATTTTTCTCATGTAATCATCAAAATATTGCCAAAATATTTACAGTAAGATAGCTCTTCGTTAAAGCGACAGTAGCGGCCAGCGATATTGAACAGCGATCGTTTTCGAGATTTCCTATTGTTTTTTTAATGGACTCTAACCGCCTATCTGGTTCGAGACTTCACACGGAACCAACACCCCAACACGTGACCTACTGAGCTTGCAATTGCAATAGAGCATTTTCAATCACATGACTCTGCCTAACAACGGCCTTAGCAACGTTGTTTTATTCCTCCAGTGACATCATGTGCGAATGCTGCTATTGGCTACTTCTATGTCCCGCCCCTAACAACAGCCTTAGCAACGTTGATTTTGTCCTCCAAGTGACGTCATGTGCGAATGCTCTATAGAGAATTTTCAATCACATATGACTTTATCTAACAACGGCCTTAGCAACGTTGTTTATTCGTCCAAGTGATGTCATGTGCGAATGTTGCTATTGGATGCTTCTATTTCCCGCCCCTAACAACAGCCTTAGCAACGTTGTTTATTCGTCCAAGTGACGTCATGTGCGAATGCTCTATGGACTCTAACCGCCTATCTGGTTCGAGACTTCACACGGAACCACGTGACTTACTGAGCTTGTAATGGACTCTAACCGTCTGACGTCACACGGAACCAACACGTGACCTACTGAGCTTGCAATTGGTTACCACAGATACTACACTAGTAGATCTACTAGTGTAGTATCTGTGGTAACCAATTGCAAGCTCAGTTGTAGGTCACGTGTTGGTTCCGTGAAGTCTCGAACCAGATAGGCGGTTAGAGTCCATTGGTTACCACAGACCAAAGCACTACTAGATCTACTAGTGTAGTACCTGTGGTAACCAATGGACTCTAACCGCCTATCTGGTTCGAGACTTCACACGGAACCAACACGTGACCTACTGAGCTTGCAATGGACTCTAACCGCCTATCTGGTTCGAGACTTCACGGAACCAACACGTGACCTACAACTGAGCTTGCAATTGGTTACCACAGATACTATCTGTGGTAACCAATGGCAAGCTCAGTAGGTCACGTGTTGGTTCCGTGTGACGTCAGACGGTTAGAGTCCATTGGTTACCACAGATACTACACTATAGTAGATCTACTCGTGTAGTATCTGTGGTAACCAATTGCAAGCTCAGTAGGTCACGTGTTGGTTCCGTGTGACGTCAGACGGTTAAAGTCCATTGCAAGCTCAGTAGGTCACGTGTTGGTTCGGTGTGACGTCAGACGGTTAGAGTCCATTCGTTACCACAGATACTACACTAGTAGATCTACTAGTGTAGTATCTGTGGTAACCAATTGCAAGCTCAGTAGGTCACGTGTTGGTTCCGTGTGACGTCAGACGGTTAAAGTCCATTGCAAGCTCAGTAGGTCACGTGTTGGTTCGGTGTGACGTCAGACGGTTAGAGTCCATTCGTTACCACAGATACTACACTAGTAGATCTACTAGTGTAGTATCTGTGGTAACCAATTGCAAGCTCAGTAGGTCACGTGTTGGTTCCGTGTGACGTCAGACGGTTAAAGTCCATTGCAAGCTCAGTAGGTCACGTGTTGGTTCGGTGTGACGTCAGACGGTTAGAGTCCATTGGTTACCACAGATACTACACTAGTAGATCTACTCGTGTAGTATCTGTGGTAACCAATTGCAAGCTCAGTAGGTCACGTGTTGGTTCCGTGTGACGTCAGACGGTTAAAGTCCATTGCAAGCTCAGTAGGTCACGTGTTGGTTCGGTGTGACGTCAGACGGTTAGAGTCCATTGGTTACCACAGATACTACACTAGTAGATCTACTAGTGTAGTATCTGTGGTAACCAATTGCAAGCTCAGTAGGTCACGTGTTGGTTCCCACGTGTTGGTTCCGTGTGACGTCAGACGGTTAGAGTCCATTGTTGCTAATGCCGCAAACCGCTTTTTTCCATAGCCATCTAGAACAAGCAGGCCAGAACACTTCACCTCGAGGAGTCATTCTTAGCGTCTAACGATTCTCCAGGTTATTCTTCAAGATGGGGAAAATTTAAAGCGTGAGGTTCTTCTGTTTTCCTCCGCTCCTCAACCAAGACGCTAATAATAATGAGTCATCCTTTTAGCTGTCCTGGCCGCGTATTTGGAATCACTACAAGTTTCGACGAAAGTTGAAAAAAAAAATTAAAAGGAAATAAAAGAAAAAGAGAAAGGAAATGAAATTAGAGCCTTTTTTTCAACTTTCGTCTAAACTTGTAGTGTTTCCAATTACGCGTCCCGGCCTGCTTGTTCTAGATGGCTATGTTTTGTCGCGCTGCTGTAAAAATCCGCTATAAGCGAAAAAGTTTGATGGCAAAAGATTCCAACAGGTTATCTTATACCTGCTTTATCTTATATCTACAGGAATTAAGGCAAGGGACAAATTTTAGAAATTTTTCTGGAGGAGGACCCCCAAAACCCTCGGAATTTTTGACATGTTTATATTTCTTTCTTCCCTTTAAATTTACAAGGAGCGGTTTTACTTGGGGCTCTTATTGTACACTAGGGTGGCAAAAATACTACCGCCCTTTGGAATGGTGTCGCGAAAATACTGGTCAATGTAAAAATCGGTCATTAAATTCCGGTAAAAAAAATTATAGCTTTATTCATGTAATAAATTTCGTTTCAGGTTTTACATTGACCGGCATTTTCGTATATCCTGTGCAATGGCCGCACCCTTTCCACGCCAAACAAAACTTCCAGTCAGGCGCGTAGCCAGAGGGGGGATTTGGGGATATATCCCCCCCCCCGAAACTTGGAAATTTTCTTTTTTTGACCATAGAAAACCATAAAAATACCCCATATCCCCCCCCCCGAAATATCAATATCCCCTCCGAAATTTTTTTCTGGCTACGCCACTGCTTCCAGTTATATTGTATATGCCACCCCCGAAAATTCGGAAAATTTCTTTTTTCTCATTACAGAAAACGGCGCAAATTTTCCATATCCTAAGCTCGGGGTCCAAATAATTGTAAAAATTTTCATCGAGATTCGAGGTCCAGCGAAAAATATTTACTACGTACTTCTTTCAAATTCTCATCTTCAGATTATGTAATTTGAGTACGTTACCGCCTTAATTAAATTGTTTAATTAAACAAATTGAACTTAATTTCCATTAAAACCGTTTCACAACAGCAACACTATTTAAAATATCAAATTAGTTGTAAAATATTAAAAAAAAAACATTGATGAAGCTATCACTCAAACGAATGGGCGTCATTAGCAAAAGAATGTTGAGGGGAATGAGCCAGGAATTAGGGAATCCTCCCCGGAAAGAACCTTGATTTATTAAGTACAAAGAAGTAAACTTTTTACATTTCAGCACCCCTCTTAAATTAAAAGATTCGAAACCATTAAAATATCTTTAGTCTTAAGTTCTTGTAATTTTTTATAGCTTTATATTGAAAGGGAGTCTGTGGATGTTCCCTTCAGGAAATTTGACTCTTAAAACAAATGTCAACCTATTTTTAGAATGTGCTAGAACGAATAAGAACGAATGTGCTAGGAATACATATTAATGATTTTCAAATGTGAATATTAATAAATTATTCATTCAAATTGAAAATGGTTGGCGATCTAGGAAATGACCTCTCGTGGTCCACCAGTTACCCACCCTTGCGCTGCTAAAGTATCGAAACTTCAACAACGGAATTTCAGCCTGAAAAAGATTAATACAAGAGCGTGACTTACCACATAGCTGATGAGAACCGTTTAATGTGACATACATATATTTCTACTCAAATTGAGATACATTTAAATGCTGGAATTTTTTGATGCCTCAGAGTTGAATTTTGCTACAATTTGCTGTCCAAAGTTAAATGTTTTTTTTTCAGTCATGGATGGTTCCTTTTCTTTCAGATTCGATATTTTTGCGAACTTTTTCGATATTTACGGTATAGTCTTGAAATGGATGGTATACGGTGAAATTCAATACATGATAACTAGACCCCCCCCCATGAGCCAGACCCAAAAATATTTAGACCCTATTTTAGGTGTTATAATTAACATAGTGGTTACTCAGGAGAGGGCGTTTATGCCCCTTCAAAGTGCCTGAAAAACACTTTTTTGCATGTTAAAAATCTAAAATTTTCCGGGGGTAAACCCCCGATTTCCCCGGTTTCAACATGCTATTTTCAAGGGTAATCGGTGAGTTAGATTAGAATTTGATAACACAAAAGTTTTTTATATACTAGTCTTCTTAAAGCTGTGAGTTTTGAAAACAGTATACATAAGCAAATGGATTTAAAATTATATTAATATACATAATAACTTTGAATATTCACTTTTTAAAGTAAAATTATTGCTCTAGTTTCATTTGTTCATATAAATAAAACAGTCTCTAAATGAGCTAAAACACTCCTTTTTGATAACTCAAAGAAAAATTCTGACATTGTTTTTTGATGTTTTATAATTTTAATATTGGATGAGAACTTTTAATCGAACTAGAAATTAAAAAGTAGTATTTAATCTTAATTATAATACTAATTTCTGAGACATTATTAGCCATTAATTAATTTAGAGAAGTAATTAAAAGTAACAAGAAATTTATTTTCACTATAATTAATAAATTTTTCCCACTGGACCCCCCCCCCTAAAAGGATATCCCGGCTACGCCCCTGATTTTATATCTTCATTACGATAACAGATGGCAGCACCACTTTCTGAAAAGGACGGTATTTTTTTGCTTATTCTTAATTTCTTAACCAAACCAGTCAAACGCAGTGGCGGATCTAGAACATGAGCAAGGGGGGGGCTAACTTAATCTGATTGAGGATGATAATGAAGTAACAAGCCGTGCTTTTTACAATATTCATTAATGTCTTAAATATTGAGGGCAATGTTGATTGTAAATGACTAGTATTGTTAAATATAACTAATTAATTAGTAATTAAATTAGTTAATCATTAAATATATCAAAATAATAAGGCAATAAGGGTGTGTCAACCGGGAGGGGTTTTTTACGATGATTTGAGTCAAATTTTTTTTCCAAGAATATAGATCAAATGGGAATTTTCTTGCACTAAATTTCAATGTGTAGTGAATAATACATCCATCCCGAGGCATAAGGGGGGTTTGGGGGAACCTCCCCCAAGAAAATTTTTTGAAAATTTGACCCTAAAAAGTTGTGTTTTGACTCATTTTATGTCATTTGGGACTCTTTGAGTGTCACAAGAAAAAGATGATTTCTTGTACTCGTTTTCAAAGGAAAAAACTGTAAGATTATGGATCTCACCGATGGATTTAGCGAGAAAAGCTAGAGGATACTATGACGAACAGGCAGAGAACGAATGGATAAACTCAAAATACGCTCCAAATTATAACATCCTGAACAATCCCATAAATTTTAGATGGTTGAAGAACAGAGAACTTGATGTACTTCTTGCGCGATTTTTCACAAATATGATCCCAACCAATAGCCTATTACACAAACTAAAGTTAAAAGCATCTCCCATGTGTGATGTATGTAAAGTTAATGAAACAGTGGAACATATTTTTACTGAGTGTAGTAAATATTCCTCATTAAGAGAAAAATTGCGAGGAAAGATCTTCAAAGATGATGATGACGATGTTAATTTTGCAACCTTGGTACAAAAATCCAACAAATCAAGGAGAGCAATACAAGCTGTTGGTGAATTCTTACGAGAAGCAGACATATAAAAAAAAAAAAAAATCAAAATCAGGCTACCAGACGACGAAAAGAACACGAACTCTGAGACTTAAAAACACGTAAAGGATGAAGAAGACGAAAGCGACCCAACTTGGTCAGCAAGTGTCACCAAACAGTTCTATAAACAAACAGTTCTATAAACTGTAAGATTATAAGAATTTCATGGGGGTGGTTTTAACCCCCTAACTAACCCCGTCTCTATTTTAACAGAGTAAATGTTTTGTAAGAGACTTAGCGCATTAGACCCTTTTAAAAAGTAAATCTTATTAAAACCAGGGAGTTAAAGATCTTGCAGAGGGGCTAAAGCTCATAACCTTTAAGATGTGAAACAAATCTATAAAAATGTAAGGGGCTAAGTGTTTTGGAGGTTATGCTTTGTAAGGCTTAGAAACCTCATTGGAATCTACAAGTTCTGAATCGCATTTATATTAAAGTGCTGAAAGCTAAAGATCTTGGAGGGGGCTAACGCTTTTAGGCTAAAGCTCATTAAATTGCGAACTAAATACTATAAAACATCGCAAGGAGGCTAATTCTTAATGGGGGCTAAAACTCATTGGCCCCTATAAATTGTGAATTGAATCTACAAAAACTCAGGGCTAAAAGCCTTGTAGGAGCTAAAGATCATGGAAGGATTCATAAGGGTTAAAGCTCATTAAATAGTGAACCAAATATACTTAAAAACGCAAGAGGGCTAAAAGCTTTGTAAAGGCTATTAAAGAGCATGGAGGGGGCTAATGTTTCACAGGGTTAAAGCTCATTAATTTGTGTAACAAACATAAAAACGTAAGGAGGCTAATGCTTTTAGGGGCTAAGCTCATTGGATAGACCCTTTAAATTACGAATCAAACCTTCAAACATGCAGGGGGCTAATAATTTGTAAAGGCTAAAACCTCTAGAAATCCTTAAATAGTGAATGGAGTTTATAAAAATGCAGGGGGCTAAAAATCTTGGAAGGGGCTTAATGCTTTGTAGACCCTTTGAATTGTGAAAAAGGCTACAAAAAACTGAAAAAAAGTTTAAAATTTTGAAAATTTAAACAAAATTTTTTAAAAACTTAATTTTTTTTCGAAAAAGTTCAATTTTATGTAGTGTAAACTTAAGTCCCAAGGGGGGGGCTATAGCCCCTATAGCCCCCCCCCCATAGATCCGCCACTGGTCAAACGCTAAATTTCTTGTAATGAGAAAAATAAGACAAACTGTATAGTGACTCACTCTATTTTTCTGATAGTATTTAGAATTTTTTTTTCGGTTTTTACCTATCCCTTGCGCGTAGACCATCAGTTTTAGCGGCACAAATGGGCTCTTTTAATTTTACAGTGGCACAGTAGACGAAATAAACCGGGAATACCATTTTTACTTAAAGTTGACCTTTTTTAGATATTTTATAGGTAAAAGAACATTTTTAAAATTTTTATTCTTCCTTGCAAAAACATACTAAAATATTTATACTTGACTGGATTTTGCAATAAACAGAGTGTTCAAGCCTATTTTCATAGCTTAACTCTCGATTCTTTAGGGATTTAATAATAAAAATAAAAATGATAATTAAGAATAAAATTTACTGATAAGAAAAACCGATAAAAATTTTATATAGATATTAATTTTTCTATTTTGGTTGGAATGATATAACCAAGGGCGTAGGCATAATGAGGGACATTTTGGGATATTGGAACTCAGGAACCCTTGGAACTCAGAACATAACGTTTTTTGAACATAGAAAACCACTAAAACTACCAAGCCCGAAATCTCAATGTCCCCTTCCTTTTACCCCTTCCAAAATTTTCTCTGGCTTGGCTACTTCACTAGATATAACTAGTCGTTTTATAAACCATTTAATCTCTGAACTACAATAGAATTCAGCCAATTCAAAATGTTAGTACTGAAATCTTCATAGTCAATATTAGATATTGTCAATATGATGTAAAATTATGTATAGTAAAACAATTTTGTTTTAAAAGCATTCAAAATCAGTTCAATATTCTGATCTGGGTTAAAGATTAGATCAGGACGTATGGGGGCTGCTTCTCCCAAGTTATACGTTAACATGCATGAAAGAAAACAATTATGTATATTTAGTTATGCATAAATACCATATATATATCATCAAAATTTCTAGAGGGGGGGACCATATAACCCCTTTTTCGAGTAACGTTCAGCGGAGAGTGGAGATGGCGTAGAGCCCGAAAAAAATTTCGAAAGGGGGATATTATTGGTATTTCGGGGGTTATTTTCTATGGCCAGAAAGGTAAAACTTTAAAGTTTCGGTTGTCTTCGATGGTCGGAGAAATCCAGAGCGCAGTCGGTGTGTGACGTGAAAGTATCCAGTCAGTCGTGTGCGTGACGTCAAGAGGTTCCTTTTTTGATATCGTTTGCAAAGCGAACCGGCTCGTTTCCTCGTGCGACTTTCCTGCTGGGGCAAAAGGTATTCTTCGAACACCGATCTCGAATGTAACAGGTTGGTTGGGGGGGACTCAAACCACTTTTACGTTCTCGGCGTCCGTCAAATTTTGCATTGTGTTGTGTTCCTTTTTCTAGGTGACGCAATTTGGTAATGATATTTTTATGATTTCATAAAGTATGAAGTTTTTCCGCATTAAGCATCCAGATTCTTGATATAAGGAACAGGACCAATATCGCGTATATGGGTCTTCTTTGCTTGGGGCTAAACTAAACTAAAAGTGTTATTCCCAAACTTAGTGCACGAAGGTTCAAATTTGACCTTTATACATGGTGTTTGAACAAGTCCGGTCCGCCCAAACTCTTCAAACTAGATTCTCCGAGAGGAGTATATAAAATATGCCCAGAGAACTAAAAAAATATGCCCAGAGAACTAAACTATATACTTCTCTACGACCTATAGTTTTCCAGAAAATCACGACGGAATAGGTACATACATGGTCCACATCCGGTTTACGCTAAAAAAAGTTTTTGGAAAACGCAGCACGGTTATTTGGATATGTTTGCACTTGCACACTAATATTCTAAAAGAATCCATTAAAAATGCATGCGCACGCTGTGGATTGAAATAATTGTGTTTTCATCGCGAACATTTGTTTCTTAAGGCATCTCTTTTGAGAAATGCAACATCATATCATTCCGTACATATGCTACGTGACGCAATCCTCTCCCAAATAAGAGTACTCAAGACTCAAAAGTTAGAAAACTGATGAAGTAGATATATTAAACTTCTTATATTATACTATTCTTGTACCTTTCTGAACCCACCACCTACATATTTACTAAGATTATTTCTTCCAGGTATCCAAATTTCGGATGAGCACCCTGTAACACACCTCTCCATACGGCCCGTATCTTCAGCTTTTCCTTTCTTCAGAATCAGATTCAGATTGGAACGGAGGGCAAGGTATATTTTTTTCTTTGAGGTGTCGAAATATTGAGGAGGACGTTTCCTCGGTTTGAGGAAACACTCAACGATGACCTTCATCTTGTCCAGTCAAACACCCGACAGAAGGAAAAATTCGAATAAGATCGGTCAGTCAATCTTCCGTGATAAAGCGAACCAGAAATGCGAAAGCCCGCTGGTTTATAATCGTATTAAATTAGTATCAGATTTTGCGAGATCAGAAACATTTTAAATTATCCCATATCGCATTACTTGATCACATCATTTTCAAAACCACTCGAGATCGATTCGTGCACGACCTTGATGTTATGAAAACCACAGTTTAGAATGGAACGTTTCGAGTACGATCTCACAGAAAAAAAATAACGTTTTAGTTGTGTACTACAACAGCAGTTCTCAAACTGTGGGGCGCGCCTCCCTTCCAAGGGGGGGTGATGACTCCAGAAGGGATGCTCGAGCCAAGGCCCGGGCTACTACTACCGAAATTTGGCCCCAAAACGAGTTAAAACCCTGTTTTTAAGGGTCAAATTTCCATAGTTTTCCGGGGGGGGACGCCAGACCCCCCTTTTAATGCTTGGAACTCTGTATCACCCACAATTTTTTATATACCAAGTTAATCAAGATGCAAATCCTACTTTATGATTTCTAAAAAGCTACATTTTTTAACCTAAGGGTTTTGGGATTTTTTCATTCTTCCCGGAACAAAAATCCAGATATGGATACCATGCATCCCCGTAAATCCCCAAGAAATAGCTTAAAATTGCATTCATCACTCTAAAATTTAAAAACAAAATCCGGGAGAGGATACATAATTTTTGCATTACATACATTGTTAGGGTGCGATGAAAATTATGATTGAAAATTGGGTCGCCAATATTTTAAAGTTTAAGAAGCACTGTCCTACAAGTTTTTTTAAAATGTCATCGTCATCTACTAATAACTTTTAATAATCCTATTAACAGGAAAGTATTTAACCCTCCCACTATGATGCCACATTATTTGAACGTTACTAATGGAAAATACAGCGTTCCTTCGCTTCAGCTCTTTCTGAATTCTGGTTTTAGAGTAAAAAGTCGCTCACCTTACATGTTTCAAACTAGCTGTTACGACCCGGCAAAGCCGGGTCTTACAGCTAGGCTAGCCTTTTATGCGAGCTTCGCTCGTTACTACTTCAAGTTCCTATTAATTATACATTAAATAAGAAGTTTAACTTTAATAATTTATTATTGTTGAATTAGAAACCAACTTCCCTAAAAGTAACTTTTTAACCTTTATTAAGTAAACCAACTTTCTTGAAAGATATTTATTTAAAAGCTATTATATTATTTTAAAATTTTAATTACTTTTATTTATTTATTTTTCTGATTATTGCGAGATGGCATCGAGTCAGTGAGTGACGTGGGCTTTTATATTTTTCTGATTATGATTATGATTATTATTGCGAGATGGCATCATAGTGTGCGAGCGTTCCAGAATCAGTGAGTCAGTGAGTCAGTGAGTCAGTGAGTGACGTGGGCTTTTATATGAGAGATTCTTCAAGTTGGGGCGATTATAAAATATTCTCGTTTTAAAAAGTCCACTTAATAATATACTAACTAAGCCGTTTATATCCTGTAAAATATTTAACTTAGCCTTCTCCTTTCTTATACTTTTTTACATATTTTATTTATATTTATTTGCGTAAAACAGTTACAAGAAAATAAAAATAGTAAATAAGTAGAAATACAGAAACTTTATAAACTAACATGCACAATACACAAAGACAAGAAATAAATTAATAAACATTAAAGTAAAATCCATTATTGGTTGTTTCTCTGCGGGCATTTCAGTAGCTCTTCAAATAGTCTTCATCCATTTATTATTGGAAACTGCATATTTAACAACATAGGATAACAAAAATTTGAAATAGAAATAAGGAAGGTTATTCGACATTTTTTTGTACACAAAAAAATATTTTTCAGTGATTTTCATTCATTATAAATCTTTTTATGCCCCTTTTATATTTTATAATATCTATACAAAGGACCTTTTAATATAATAATATTTCTTCATGGAAAAACAGGACATTTTCTGCTGTTTGTAATATGTTACACCCCCTAAGTTTTCAATGAAACATTTGCTATGTACTACTATAACTATCCTTTAACATGGTAAATTAAGTAAGTTATGATCATAAAAAAAAACAGAATTCAAGAAAAAGACGAGTGTCATTCGGGGTCATCGTGACTATCACCTTTCCCATTCGTTCTCGGACACGCCTAAAAAATCCTCCGAAAAACAATAAAAACGAATTAGGGAAAATCTGTCCGCACTGCAGATCCAGCCTCCGTGAGAGAATACTTTTATAATTTATAGAAAGTACTTTTTTTAAAACGTGAAAAAAAATTCTGAAATAAACGATTCAATTTATGGAAAATTAATTTATATTACAATACAATACTACAATATACAAGTTATATGCAGTAAAGTTTTTCTATTGGACCTCCAAAGGAAAATCCTGGCTATGCTTTCCTGTTACCAACTGTGTTAAAAAAAAAGTTTAAAAAGAGCAATGTCAAGAACAAACTATATTTTTGAATGATATTTTATAAATCAGGAATAGGTGTTCGGGAAGGAATAATTCCAGAGGAGGTTTGATAATAGTATTTAAAATTAAATCGAATAAATAAGAGAATATATTAATCTTCTCGGCTCTTTTAGAATTCTTATCAATTTTAGCTGATAGTAGATGTGACTCATTCATGGTAAATTTAGAACTTTCACAATTAAACTTGTGCTGATCCTCGTGTTAATGGAATGGAGTAAGTTTAGAATGTCACGTTGATGAATCGTGGGTAGTAGGATGTTAAAGACATACGATTCCATATCCTCGAATTCGAAGATTCCATGTCTGTCTCTAACATCCGATAAAACTGTGAATACGATAAAGCATCATCAGAAAACGATCTGATTTTTCCCGATTTCGGATACGTTGTTAAGTAGAAAAACTGAATAGGACACAGTGGAGGAACCGAACCTTTTTGATGCAGTTTTTTTCATGTTTAGTCACAGATTGTTCAAACAAATAAAAAAAAATCATGCAAATTTGTCAGGGATCCCAATTTTGAAGACGTTTATTAATTACGTGAGGGGCCGTCCAAAAATGATGTTACGCTTGGAGGGGACGGAGGGGGTTCATTAATCTGTGACACTTTGTGACAAGGGGAGAGGGGGTGAAGAATTGTGACATCATTAGTGTTCGGCACTAGTTAACTAGAACTAGTTGCAACTAGTAGTTAACTACTGATCAACTAGTAGTTAACTAGTAGTTTAACTACTTTTGGTTTAAACTAGTTTAACTAGTAGTTGAACTACTTTTTTTAATAACTACTAGTTGAAACTACTTTCAAATTTTTAACTACTTTAAAAAAATTTTAAATTTCAAAAATATTTAAAAATTTTATCAAAATATACAAAAATTACACTGCTATTTATAACTACAATGTCATGGTAGAGTACTCAAATACCAAAACCAGAAATAAAACGCCGTTTTGAGCGAAGCATAAAGTTTTTTGTGATATAGATAAGAAAGATGTATATTAGAATTTGGGCAAAAAATATGTTATGAAATTAAATAGACTAGTTAACTAGTAGTTAACTACTTTGGGAAATAGTTAACTACTAGTTGCAACTAGTCCCAGGAAAAAATAGTTAACTACTAGTTGCAACTAGATTTTCCCAGACTAGTTAGTAGTTGGTAGTTAACTACTTTTTGACCACTAGTTGCCGAACACTAGACATCATAAGGGTTCACTTTGAATTATAAGATGGGGTGCACTTAAACTTGAATAAAACATCAGTCCCATATTCTTAACTTATTATTGGTAGCAGAGTGTGGCATATGTGGCAAAGGGGAAGGGGAGTGTAGTGAAGTGTGAAATTTTGTGACATAAGAGACGGAGGAGTCAAAATGTTGAAAAAAGTGTGACATCATTTATGGATGGCCCCTGAGGTGTTTTTTATACATAATTTGGACCCCTTCTTTATCCTCTTGGTGATTTAGTGAGATGTGGTATTCCTCGTAACTAAATTTCTTTCCTTCAATTTCTCAACAAATACTTTCTTTCGGTATAATTTGTAGTGTTTCACACACAGTGGTGTAGCCAGAAAAAAAATTCGGAGGGGGATATTGATATTTCGGGAGGGGATATGGGGTATTTTTAGTGGTTTTCTAAGGTCAAAAAAAGAAAATTTCCGAGTTTCGGGGGGGGGGATATATTCTCAAATCCCCCCTTCTGAATACACCCCTGGTGCTTCACCTCATTTCTGGATACCAGCCTTTCTTGACGATACATGTTGACCTTAGTCCCAGAGTCTCTTCTACTCTCACTCGAATTGAATTTTTGGGTAATACTATATCCCCCCCGAAACATAAACCAATAATTTGCGCACGTAACATGAAAAGTTAATAGGGGAGTCCGGGGGCCCACCCCCGAAATTTTGTTTTTGAATTTTAGCTAAAAAAAGTGTTAATGCTAAAAAGTGTTCTGAAGCTTCATTTGGGGCCGCACAAAAAGACCCGGCGGGCCGCCTGTTCCATAACAATGAAGATAAATAATATAATAACATATTATAAAATATTATAGATATTAAAAAATAACATAAGAGAAAAATACAATTTTTTTGTTTTATATTTATTAATAATTTAAAATGTATAGATTATTCAAAACTATTAAATTAGACGAGGGTTTCTTGAGATCATTAGAAGGGGCTTAAAAGTAAAAACTATTACTTCCTCGCGTTCTAATTATTTTTTTTAATTTTACTTTTTTTAGAAAAACATTTGGTACATTTATAAATTTAAAGGCTTGTTAGAATAGAAAGGCCACTGTTTAGTACATATTCTATTGAATTTTAACTTTTTGTTCCACCCCTTTTACTTTATATCTATGCAACTATGAAAAAAAAAATAATTAAAAATTTTAACTTATGGAAACACTTGGCTGCGTTAACCACGCCCCACCCCGCCCTAAAGGTTTGTTTTTTTCTTTCACCATCAGATGGCGCTGGTAAAAACCATCCGACGATCAATCGGCGAGGAAGGGAAGAGAAGACGAAACTGAAACAGAACAGACGAAACTGCTTAGTGCTTACTTCCCAAATTGCCTTCGGGTCATAAACGCTGAACCTGTGTCTGTCTACGTGTGCTTTCGGATGGAAAAGTGTAGTACCCTCTGAAATATTCGTTACCTTTGGAATACACAAAGCTTTGGAACTCTACATCACACTATAGAAAGAAGAAACTTGTATCTGTGTTCAAAATCATCTGTAGAAGTAAGTGCCGGCGGTAAACAAACATCGATATTTAATGGTGTGAGTGAGGAAAATCGGACGATGTCTTGCGATTGATTCGGTCGCTTTTACATATTCAGCGCCGACTTATCGTTGCCTTCTCAATTATGCTTCGTAATAATTCTTAACGAGTGCAAAAAATTTAGTTTTTGTGTTGTGAAACTTCGGCCATTTCTTTTAATTGTATCATTTGTGACGTCTCGAAATTTTTTTTACGGTGTTTCTTTCGTTCTGTTTACTCAGGATGACTTAACATGTACACTGTAAAACTTCTCGGTGAACGATTTAAATTTTCATTTATATTTCAAATAGATATCTCCAAGCTATGAAATAAAAAATAAACTATTTCACTAATTCTAAAGGCTTGTGATTTGCAATTGGGAGTTCTCCTATACTCGAGCGTAAAAGGTATAGAACATTTGTATCTTCTATTGTATATCGAAGGTAATTAGTGAACCAAGACGTCAAGATTCATTAGGTAGCTAACCGTATTACTAATTCCACCTTGACCTTTCGTTTGGCGGTGTTCAACGTGGATAATTTTTCTGTATCAAATTTTTCATCAACTAGATGACTTTTTACGTAATTCTCTTTGAGATTCCTTCAATTATTTCATAATCTAATCTTGTGGACGATGTCTTAAAAGGGTTTTAGTGCCAAATTAAATGCCTTGATTTCTGTCTTGTAGAAAGAATTTGAGTCTAGTTTTGAAATTTTCCCAATATCCTGTCATTGTCAGAATTTCTTCATCTGACCAGAGAAATTAGCTTCTTACTTTCTGTAAGAATGTGTATTTTGACATGTTTCTAAAATTTACCTGGGGTCAAGACAAGTTTGTTAGAAGTTCTTTGAACCCTTCATTTAATATAGATATCCTTTGATACACTAACCTTGAAATTTTTGTAGGCAATAAGGTTAGGGTATTAGTTTGAAAACTGGTAGTTTGCTTTCCTATAATTGAAAATGTATGTTAATTTTTTATTGTATTATCTATGTGGTGTAATTATTCTTAGTTGATTATTTTCTATATTTAAATTTAACTTTAAAAAAAATGACACTCTAAGGTCTACACTATTGAATTCAGGATTTTTTCTCCTAATCACAAGAGCCTCTCCTGTCAACTTCAATGTAAAATGATAACATAAAAATACCTACTGTTTTTTGGTAACTTTACAAAGAGTCTACTTAAAATTATGGCTATTGTAGCATCACATTTTGTATACTACTGTCAAATGTGAATTTTAACCTCATTTATAATTTTAAAATTTAAATTATGAAGTTTAAAAAGGTGAAAGACATTGAGCCATTTCAACATTTTGGTATAATAATTAGCTTTGAATATCAATAAATTAATGTGGATTTACTATTAAAGCTTGTTTCTTTTTTCTCGTTACTAAAGCAAAAACTAGTGTTTATATTTCTTAAATATTTGAAACCAAAGAATCAAGGAGTATACTGATGTTTTTATGGTTTAAGAAAATTCTAAAATATTTCGTTACAATTTTTTTCCAGGTAATTGATCATGTCTGCAAAAGCCATTAGTGAAGCTACTGGCAAAGGTCTTTTAAACAAATTCTTGGGGAGTGGAACATCAGTAGCCAGGAGCCAGTTTGCTGTCGTTGATCAGAATAGTGACTGGCAGAAGATTGTTGAAGAGCATCCATGGCTACTCAAGGAGGTGAGTATTATTATTTATTATTTCATGGTCAAAGTTTATTTCTATTTTACAATTTTCATATAAAACATTTTAAAAAATGTTCCATTAAATATTACACCAGGTACAGATGTGTTTAATCCTAATTTCTTTTCTCATAAACTGATTGTGAAAGTTTTCAAAATATTTGCCCTATATACAGTATAACCTTTGTTATTGCAAACTTTGATACCTCTTTATATCTTAAAAAAACATTTAACCCCTTGAAATTAAGCATTTCAGAATTATAAATTTCAATTCATATGTTCAAGAGGTTTCAACCCAAACCTTGAAAAGTTGAATTTTTTCAAAGCCTCAATCCAAAATATAATACTTTTTCCTGAGAAACTGCTGTGTTCCTTGTATAAGTGCCCTTTTTGTTGTTCTCTAAGTTATTTTTGCTTTCAACTGACAAGATCTTTCCAGATTCTATCCATAGAAATTTTAATGTTCACACCTTTTTGTTTTTCTGAAGTTTGTGAATAATTTCTGGTTCAATCAAGTTTTTTCTAGAGCATGAGGTGATGTGTTTCCTTTTCTTGATTGATTCAGCTTGATCCATTCAACATGTTTTTAACCCTTTCCCCCTGATTTAAGAATGAAATGAACTTAGAAAAATCTACACACTTAAAATCAGTCTGCAAAAAGCATGTGGTCTGTATGACAGGTGATAGCTAAATTCAAGTACGTACTAAAGTTTGTACTGATACTAGCATGTTTCCAAAACATTACACAATTATCACTAGTATATATTAACTAAATTATATAAATCATTGATATATTCAGACAATATTACTTGTGCATTATACGTTTGGTTCTACTTTTAAGAAATTTTTGATTTTTTTACCTTGTTATCTCAAAATGTTTTTCGGTTTGTTTACTATTGGGGTTATACTGTATATATTTTTTGAATCTTTGTTTGAAGAATGCCTTGTAAAAATACCCTACCTATCTCTTGTCTTAGACAATTTTTATGATAATTATGTTTTTAGATAAAATGTACTATATTTTAATCCTTTAGTATGCTGATTGTCTCTTAGCTTATAGAAGAAAAAGATGTTTTTAAGAACTGTTTAGTATTATTTGTCTTAGAAAAACCTTTAATTTTTACCCAAGAAAATAATGTAAAATGGATTCAAGATTGGAAACGAAATTTTGTTCCAATTTATATACATCTTAATAATAACTTTAAGTATGTTAAGAAATGTTAATGTGTAACGTTTACTGTTAGATAAGCATTTAATCTGATAGGATATAAACACTGTATCAACTTTTACTGACAAAATTTTCTAAAAATTTTGTTTTCCTTTCAGCGTCTCGTGGTGAAGCCTGATCAGTTAATCAAGCGTCGTGGAAAGTTAGGATTAATCAAGGTGAACACTGACCTATCTGGAGTTAGATCATGGATAGAAGAGCGTATGAACAAAATTGCAAAGGTAAAGTTCCGATTCTCCAATGTTCTTTTTCTTGATAACAAGAGTATTTTAGAATTAAAAATAGTTACACGAGCTTTTGTTTTTTATTTCCCTAAAATTTTCACTCTTCATTTATTGTTATAGGTGGATAGAGCCTCGGGAAGACTTCATAATTTCATCATTGAACCTTTTCTACCTCATGCTCAGGTATTTTATTGTTTAAATATTTTGCTTTATTTATAGTGTTTCTTATGTTTTAGTTATCTATTTTTGGCAGGGTTATTATACAAGACTGCAACGTTTCCTGACCCTATGATGTCACTAACAAAGTAGTTCTCAGCGCGATGTCTGAATTTTGAGTGAAATAAAGAACGTCAGTTTAAAAATATGATTATTTTGTTAAACCCATGTTATACATAGTGTCTTAATTACAATTTGCGTACAGAAAATCCTCCTAGCAACCCAATAGGCTCTTTGTTTCTACAGTTTCTGCTTCTGTGCAATGACATCAAAGGGTCAGGAAATGTTGCAGTAGAGTGTAATACTTAGAGCAGCGTTTCTCAACCGGGGTTCCGCGAGGCCTTCTCAAGGGTTCCGCGAGAAAATTCAAAAAAGGTGTTAAAAAAAGATAAAACAAAAGATCCAAGATCCCCCCGAAATTCGGATTAAGGGTACCCGAATGAGTAAAAACCCTGTTTTTTAGGGTAAAATTTCAAAAAAAATTTCCGGGGGAGGACCCCCAGACCCCCCCTTTTTGTACTTTGAACTCGGTTAGTTAAATTTATTTTCATATTAAGTTCAGCAAAATGATAATCCTATATAAAAATATATTAAAAAGGTACATTAAACTTATTAAGTATGCAAAAGATGGACTTAGAGATAATTTTAGGCTTCCTCCCCGATGCAAAAATCTAGCTTTGGGCCTGATAATTACTTAATTTCCTTAAAGGATATTTGGGCCCCTCCCGAAAGAAATTTTCCTTGAAAATACCTCAAGTATGTAGTTGGCCCCCAAACTGCTGTTTGATAATTAATGCGGCCCTCGGGCTGAAAAGTTTGGAGACCCCTGTTTTAAGATACAGTGGGGGGGGACAGGGGTAAGGCCTTCCAATGGTTAAAATGCCCAATGGCCGTTAAAAAGGACTCCAAATATTCAAAGAAAAGCTATTAATATACTATTGCAATTTTCCACATCATATATGTGTGAACCAACCTTTTCTTGTTTAAAAAACATAAAAAGTAAAGAAAGAAATAGTCTTCTTTCTATTGAAGACGAGATTCGGGTATGCCTTTCGAAAATAAGACCCAGAATTGAAAATATAATTAATATTTAATAATTGTTTTATTTTGTTTAAACCTGCCAAAATTGTTTAGATACTTAAAATTGTATTTTCAAAACCTTACAGCTGTATTCTAATGATTCTAATAAATAAATATAGTAAATAAACGATTTCTTCTTTATTTATTTTCCGTTTTATGTAATAATTTGAAAAATAGTAAGAAAAATATTTTTACATGGACGCTAGGGTTCCGCGGAACTTAGGCATTGTCGAAAGGGTTCCGTGGGAGTAAAAAGGTTGAGAAACGCTGACTTAGAGTAAAACAACTGAAGACTTTCAAATTTGTTATCCTAATTTTACATTTGTGTATATTTTTATTACTTTACTATGTGTACCATTTTAAAATCAAAAATATTGGGTGCTACTTTTAAGTAATTTCCTAACAAGCATAGCTTACATTTTTAATTGTTTCCAAATTGTAAAAGATATCACACAAACTTTTAAATTCTTTATTAAAGTATTTCTTAAACTGAATTTTATTTATTTGTTTTGTAAGTTAAGCTTCGGATTTATACTTCAGTATCATATAGCTAGTTTAAATTTATACTGTTGCATAAGTTTGATTTTAAAGATGTTATATTTTGAAGTTAGAATCAAAGAACCTCCTAATTCTAAGACAGTGCGACATTTTTGCATACTGTTTATTAATTAGTGTTCTTTATTATTTTTAGGATGAGGAAGCTTATGTATGCATTTACTCTCATCGCTATGCAGACACGATTCTGTTCCATCATGAAGGAGGGGTGGACATCGGAGATGTAGATTCAAAGGTAGCTTTTTGTAATGTTCTATATACATATATGTTGCTTTTTTTTGCCTACTTATATCTGTAAAAAGTATCCTTAAGTTGTAATTGGTTGCTGAATATCTTTTTTCAAATATTACTATCTAATAATTTGACGTACCTGCTCTTTAAATTGTTCAAATATCTTATTCTTTTGACAGGCCTTGAAATTAGAGGTCCCAATTGACACTAAACCATCGCTAAATGATATAAAATCCAAGTTGCTGTGTCATTTACCTGCAGAAAAACAAGAGTAAGTTTTAAATACTTTGTGTATCTTTAACTTGAGATGGGTTAGACAAAACTTTGTAAATTTAGTCTTCAATGAATCTAAACCTATTTGGAACATTTTTTATGTCTAATAAAATTCTTTTTGTGCACTGTTATTAAATTCAACTTTTTAAAAGTGTAAATGTTTTAAACAAACACCTAAGTAGTGTGTTTGCTCATAAATATTGAACTGGAATTTTCTTTTTCAGTTATGTTGCTATATTTATATCAAACCTCTATGATGTATACTTGGATTTGTATTTCACATATTTGGAAATAAACCCATTGGGTAAGTTAAGATACAGCTTTAGTTTTGAAGTTAACTGCCAGACTAAAATTTTTACTCACTACTGAATCAAGACACTAATCTGAGTGAATATTTTAATATTATAAAAACTTAGTAGGAAAAATATATCACAACTAAACATGTATTTTTTTTATATTCTATTTAGAAACTGTTTAGGATAAAGACCCCCAAATAACATGATTAATGTGTTCTATGTTATGGGAATGTGTTTAATGAAGTCTTGTTTAACAAAGAAAAATCTTGTACAATGTGGAATGGATACACTAAAGACTAAGCTGCAAAACAGTTCTCCCATTTACTCTCATTGTATTCCAGTGTTTATTACAACAACTATTATAGTGTTATATATTGTTTTTCTCTCGAGAGGCAATACCACAAAATTCCAACTATCAGATGTCAAATTCAAGACACTATTGAGATGAAATAATTTGTTATGCAAGGATTTAGGTTATAGTTCAATTCCTGCATACACATTTTAAAGTTTAACCATTGGTTAACTGAAAGGTACAATTCCTGTGTAATAATAAATGGTCACAATTTTTCTCTAGTCTTGTATAAAACCTGTTATATGGTAATTTATTATAACATTTTAACTTATCTTTAAATGGTTAACTTTTGCTAGACAATTTAGAACCACAAATTAAGAATAAGGATTATAAACTACCAGCTGATACATATTAAATATCCATGTTAGTTTAATTTTTTTATTTATTAGGAAGAATTAACTGATGTGATGCTCTTGCTGTTGTAAATTAATTTCCTGTTAGTGACTCTTTAAAATCATAACTTTTCAAAAACTCTTTCACCTTTCTTTTCCTTATAGTGTTAAAGGACAACCGTGTGTATATTCTGGATTTGGCTGCTAAGTTGGATGCTACAGCTGACTTCGTGTGCAAGCAGAAGTGGGGAGAGTTTGAGTTTCCTCCCGCTTTTGGACGTGATGCATACCCAGAGGTTTGAAAATTATTATTTGATGTTAAAAGTACTTGAAAGATTTACTTTCATGTATAATTTGCACATGATTTCAGTGAACAATTTGTTTTGCTCTTCTCAATCAATTAGAAATTAATTTTAGTATTTAAGTCATTTTTGTGTCTCATCATAGTTAATAAATGTTTTCTTTTAAAACTAAGTGAATTGGCTCATCTTTACAATATTTATATTGGATAATATGTTATTATTTTGACTGATAAGTAGATTTAATTGTTCATTATTATTAATATCTTTGTCTGTTTCAGGAAGCGTACATTGCTGATTTGGATGCAAAGAGTGGAGCCTCTCTAAAACTGACCATCCTGAACAAGAATGGACGCATCTGGACGATGGTAGCTGGTGGAGGAGCATCTGTAATCTACAGGTAAATCACAGATGGCCAACCCGTGGGTAAAATAAAATAAAAAATATATATATATAACTCATCTTTGAATTTTTGAATTTAATCTAGATATTACTGCAAACTTGAGAATATATATATATATATATATATATAATTAAGGCAAAATAAATTTTTATAATTAAAATAATCACTCAAATGAGCCAGAAACAAAACCCACAACAATTAATAAAGTCCACCATACCTCTGTCACTTCATCAGGGGTACCAAACAGAAGCATGGTGGACGGGTCGTTTTCTGTTGGTTGTTGGAGAGTACATACATACAAAATTCCAACCAACCATGGTACCCAAACGACCCTTAACATATACATGAAAATCAAAACCCCATAATTAATTTGAACATCAAAAACAACATACCATAATAATAAAGTGAACTAACATAATGCATCAATACCGTGGTAGAGAGCTTATACCAAAAAACTCTCTGATGCCATTCTAGGGAAGAGAAACTCCAACTGCCAGTTTGTCAAATATTGATCTCAAAAATCCCAATGGATATAAGTTAGATTCCAACAATTTATACAGCTCTTTTAAATGTTTAATTATGCTAGTATTTTCATTGCAAATAGTTTTAATTCTGTTAATTTGTCCAATAACTGTATTTCTATATATGTTTCTAGAGATATTGGAGTTCCAATATATAAGTTTAACGATATTAAAATTAAAATCATTTCGTTTATCATATATTTCAATACTCACTGCATCATCAACAGAAAAATCAATACTCAAATCCAGAAAGCTGACAATACTTCCATCACTGGTAAGAGCCAAACTTAATTCAACTGGATAGATAGTTTTCAATACTTCCAAAGTTATTGTGCCATTAAACACAATCAGATCATCAACATAGCGAAATATTCCTTGATTAAAATGGTAATTCTCATAGTAGTGTAGAAAAAGGTTGGCTATCAGAGATGAAAAAGATGAACCCTGTGGAATACCACTAACCTGAACATAACAATTTTCTCCGTTATAAATGAAATTATTATATATGCATACTTTTACCAAAAATTCCCAATCCTCCAAATTGATATCCAGAAAGATCTTATAATCATGAAAATAATGTAATAGTACATCTCTAATTTTGTCCAAAGGTAAGCTTGTGAAAAGATCCTTGAAATCATATGTATCAACTGAGGTGACTTTATTTTCCTTTATAAACTCCAATACTTTTCTATTACTATCAATAATCCAAGTAAATCCATCATTTCTAATACTATTAGATATTGTTTTCAAATACTTAACCAATAAATTACCAGGTTTACACATATAAGTGTCAAAACCGCAGGTAACAAATCTAAATCCCAAAGGTTTCTTATGAAACTTAGGATAAGCAATTAAATATGGAATTTTAATTATATTACATGAAAAATTCAATCTCTTAAGTAGTTTCAAAATCTTTTTTGATGTAATAGTATAACTAGAGGTAACTCTATATGTGTCTGATGCCAATAATTCTCTATCAATCAATTCTAAATAAAACTTCTTACAAATCAAAGCATAATTATTGGAGGCCTTGTCTATGGGTGTAATGACAAACTTTTCTCTAATACTCGAAATAGCAATATTCAAATCATTAAAAATCAAATCATTCTTGAACCTTGATTTATTATCAATCACAAAATACTTAAACTCGGCAAAAACCTTACATCTCCATTCTGTAAATGATTCCAACGGTAAATTAAACCTTTTTGCTGTTTTTATACAGAATTTGTCAATATCTTCAGAAAATTTATTGAGTGCTTTTTTAACACCCAAAGAAAAAACTGGTCTAAATTTAGTGCCCTTTTTCATCAGTTCTCTAAGAGTATTATTATCAACTATATTCAGATCTCCAGTTATGACATGGCCATAATGATCATTTTTAAAAGTCATAACTGGTTCATTTATCGTTAAATATATATATTAGTATATATATATATATATTATATATATATATATATATATATATATATATTAGTTTTTAAAGTAAGTCAAGTGCTTAGCACAAGCTAAGGTGCCGAAAAGTACAGCAATATGATTTTTCTCTTTTAGACTTAATTGCTAAAGAGGTGGTTTTACATGTTCTCTTATTCTACAGTGACACGATCTGTGAGCTGGGAGGTGCTAATGAGCTGGCTAATTATGGAGAATACTCTGGTGCACCGACAGAGATGCAGACATACGAGTATGCCAAGACCATCCTTGGGCTCATGACACAGGAGAAGCATCCTGAGGGTGAGTTTATGATCTTCAAACTAGGGAGCTGTCTATATGTTTAATCCTTTCAGTCCTAGCCACTACAAATTTTTCATAGGATTCAATGTCAATTTCGGGTGGTCTAGAATTGAAAGGGTTAAAGAGCTTTTTATTTTAGGAAATTCTGAGAAATTTAGAAATGGAACATAGTTATAATTTTTTAAACTTAAGTCTGAAGAGGTGATTATTAGAAAATTCTAAATGTAGTGTTTAACTCTTTTAAAACCTTTAAAGTTTCATTTTTTTAAAAAATTGAGTTGTGCATAATTTTAACAATTTTTTATTGCATTTGAACATAACAATAGTTTTGTAGTAATTTTTATGTATGTCTTTTACATGTGTAATGTCTTGCAGGAAAAATCTTGGTGATTGGTGGAGGAATTGCTAATTTCACAAATGTAGCAGCTACTTTCAAGGTTTGATTATTTGCAATTATATGAGAAAAGTTTGAATCCAGTGTAGATGTGTAATAAATCTGAAATGGGGAAATGCTAGTTTTAAAAGCTAGTGACTTCCTGTGCAAGTAGTCTGTGTAAATAGAATTGGCGGTTGACCTTGACTTTTTTCTCAATGTATTCTGTGTTGCCATGGTAAAGAATGATGTCAAACCGCCTATTTTATTTACACAGACTATAGTGACAGATTCCTGTGATTAGTTTAAAATACTTTTTTTTTTGAAGATTAATCAATGAAGAAATTAATGTTGTAACAAAATGATTCTTGGTTCCTTGCACAAAGTAAAAATACAAGATAAGATTACTGCTAAGCTTGCTTTTACAATGCCCTACAAGTAACCTATGTCAATAAAATTGTTGCAACCTAAGGATTTTTATGTAGTTATTTGAATATTCTGTTCTGTAACAAGCATTTCATTTGTCAAACCTGCCTTCTTAAAATACTACTTTGCTTGTACAGTTTACTTGTTTAATTTTTATCTTGTGTGATTCTTCAGTCATAATTAAGACGTTCTCTATTCCAGGGTATAGTAAAGGCTTTGATGGAATTCCAGCAGAAACTAATTGACCACCATGTTTCTATTTTTGTCCGAAGAGCAGGACCTAACTACCAAGAAGGCCTGAGGGTTATGAGGGAAGTCGGTAAGTAGCATTATTATCTCTCAGTTTGGCCAATAGCAAAGCAAAAGTACTTTGTTTCTGTGCCCATCACTTATAGTGAGACTAGTTCTGAATTTCAAAATTATTTTAATATTTGCTTTTCACTGTTTGAAGTTGCTTCAATGGTAAATTAAAGAACCAAAAAGATCTCGGGTGCTGTGCATTACTAGAAATCCTAAGCAATGTTTGATCTATTCCAATTATAGGTGGCACACTAGGTGTTCCAATCCATGTGTTTGGGCCAGAAACTCACATGACTGCCATTGTTGCCATGGCAATGGGCAAGAAGGCAATACCTGAAATGCCAGAACCTGCTCAGACTACTGCCAATTTTTTGCTTCCAGGAGGAATGATGGTGGGTATTTAATTTTTATCTAATATACATATGATCCTGTGTCCTCTCCTGTCTTGCATTACTTCTTTCCCATTTCTTGTAACAGTCGGCTCCCACTCCTAGCAAGATGCCGCGCACAGATTCTGGCAATGGCCTATCGTCCACTCTTGACAGGCAATCGTCTCGCACCTCTTCTGCATCCTCCTCCTCCAATGGAGCCTGTCCGTCTGGTTCTTCAAAAAAGACTCTTTTCTCTCAGGTATTAATCTTGGATAGTGTACTTGTTATGATGGTTCATGGATTTATTTTTAAAAGAAATACAAATAATATCTCGTGTTAAGACAATGAGCGCGGATAAGTAATGCAGAATGTCCAAAGAATTTTCCAAGCTCATAAATATTTAACTTTTATTTTATTATTTATTTTGTAAACATGACGTTATTTGCAGTACTCAAAATTTCTTGTACTCTGGGTTTACTTTATTTTTTCCATAACATTTTCAAAGGATTTCATTGCAACCCAGACTTGATTTATGACCAGGCCACAATGCCTGTATCTTTTAGTAAGTTTTAGGTTGAACAATTTAACAAATTTGTTAATAAATTAAATTGTTTAAGCCATCAAAATATTTTTTTAAATAAAAGAGAAAATAATTTTGGTGTTAGGAAAACAGACTAATTTTCTTGTGTTTGTCAATTAATTTTGCTATACTTTCTATAATTCAGCTATGAGCTATGAAAACTATATAAATACCCTTTCTTTCATGTTAGATTAACCTAACTATCTTCTGTTAATTTGATTCAATATTCTATGGGTAAATTAAATCGACAGCCTCGAAATTATTTGAATGTGCTCTATTAAATACTATAAAACCAAACTAAATCACTGCTCTTTTTCAGGGCACACGTGCAATAGTATGGGGCATGCAAACAAGAGCTGTTCAAGGCATGCTGGACTTTGACTATGCCTGCTCTCGAAGAGAGTGCTCAGTAGCAGCTATGGTCTATCCATTTACTGGAGATCACAAACAGAAATTCTATTGGGGACACAAAGAAGTCCTCATTCCAGGTACATTACACTGTGTAGTATTAACCAACTAATTTTGAATAATTTGTTGATCTGACTTCACTGTTAAAATTAAATGAACGATGGTTTTAAAAATTTAGTTTCTATTGGGCAAATATTATTTGGTAGTTTTGTATTTCTTTAGCTAAGTTGTTTTTGATATGCTGATATTAGTTTTAATGGATGTGGTTTGAAATGTATATAAAAGGGATTTTTAATTTAATTAATTTTAAGAATCTTTCATTTTGGCTATGATAAGCTTTAGAATTGTTTTATATGACCACCTGTTTCTCATTCTTTTGAATTACAGTTTAGTGGTTAGTCTTTTTGTTAAGTCAGTAAAAGATGATAAAAAAATTTTAACATTTTGTCCAAGCTTAGACTACAAGATTAAGACTTCTGGATACCAACAACATTTGCTCTTTTTATTAAGAAAGCTTCAAATGAATTTATCCTATATTACCCATCCCCTTAGAAAACCAGTTTAGGAGTTATTGAGAATTTAACATTTAAGTATTTATTTTGCTTTGTAAAGGGTTTAAGTTTGTGTAAACATAAACAAATAAGTTTTTAGAGTATATTCCTTTGCATTTCTGATTATAAATATTCCTTCAGTATACAAGAACATGGCTGATGCAATGCGTAAGCATAAGGATGCAGATGTTATGATCAGTTTTGCTTCTTTAAGATCTGCTTATGAGAGTGCCCTTGAAACAATGGAATATCCTCAGGTGAGTCATAACCTTAAGGAATAACATTAAGTTATGTTTTAAACAAATGTTCTCGAGGATTTTTTAATCAACTCAAGAACATTTTAGCTGCAGCATTTTTACTGCTGTCTCCTACTTTCACCAATAATTAAATAGTTTCCCAACTTTTAAATTTTAACTTTTATTTTGAATTATAGAATTAAAAGAAAAATACTGCCTTTGAATATTATATTTATGTATTTAGTCTTATCTGTATGATACCTAAAATACCAAAATTAAATTTTGTTATTAATGATTATATTTTTTACGGATTTCTCCTTTTGCAGATCAAAGTAATTGCCATCATTGCAGAAGGTATTCCTGAAAACATGACTCGCAAAATGATCAAATTAGCTGACAGCAAAGGAGTCACTATCATAGGACCTGCTACTGTAAGTTAGCTCTTTCAAGCTGATCTCAATTCTTATACTGCATACAATTTTTCATGAATGATTCTGAAGAATGATTTTGATGTTTCTTAAAACCTTAAATTAATTGCAGGTTTCAATTGATCAACTTTACTTATTCACTCTTTTAACTCAAGTTAATAATTAACATGATTACGAGGCAGCTTATGGCAATGTTTTAAAAGTCAAATGAAACATTTTTACAATAAAGTAGTTCTGCACAAAAGAAAATTTTAAAATTTTGTTCGGTTTATATGTAGGTTGGAGGTATCAAACCAGGCTGCTTCAAAATAGGCAACACAGGAGGAATGATGGACAACATCCTAGCTTCTAAACTTCATAGACCTGGATGGTAATATTATCATTTCTTGCATATTATCTTGTGGAAGATGTGCCAAAGTATTGAGAAAACATTGCATTTAAAAGCTCTTGGATTGTATATGAAAGTAGTCATTTATCACATGCTATGCTACAGAACTATCCCTATCACTAAAAATTCTCTATTGGTTGGAATCAAATAATTGAAACAGTTCTTAAGTTCAGATTTTATAATTAAGATCTTAAACATTGCTTGCCCTAGCAGAGGTCGATCCAGGTTTTATTTTTTGGGGCCGATTTTTGTGAAAAACTGACGTCAAATTATATTGTAACTTTTCAAATTATTATAAAAAACATTTTTGATTTGAAACAAACTAGATTTTGTGAATATTTTCTTGCAAATAATCATTAAAGCTAATTTGAATTTTGTGAAAGGGCTGTTTTTAGGAGGGGGAATTTTGTGTAGGGGCAGCAAAAGGGTCCCAATTTTTGGCTGGATAAACCCCTGCCTAGTTTAATCATTATAGTGTTGCTGATCTAAAATTTTTATCTTTTAGTGTTGCCTATGTATCCAGATCAGGAGGCATGTCTAATGAATTGAACAACATAATTTCTCGAGCAACTAATGGAGTTTATGAAGGAGTAGCTATTGGTGGGGACAGGTAAATGTCACCGTGTTGTTCAATGTACCAATCTTTTTTCTCATTAGTTATTAATTTATTTTGTCCATCCATATATTCTAAATGTTAAAGATCATGTTTTTCTTATTTTTTTATCTGGTTTTAATTTGTTCAAATTTATTACATTTTTTAATAATTATGTATTGAATATAACTACTAGATATAAAGAGGGTATTATTACAGGTATCCAGGTACAACATTTATGGATCATTTGCTTCGTTACCAGCAGGAACCTGATGTCAAAATGCTGGTTCTGTTAGGAGAGGTAACTCTTACACATATACTTTCCTCATTGATTATTGCAGTCATGAACCACTAATAAAATCGGAAAGAAATTGGGCGAATTCTTGTGTAGGTGTTAAGTTTACTTTTGCTTTAAAATTATTAACAATGAAGTAAATTTATGGGTATAAATTCATTATTTTATTTAACGTCAGTTTTCAAATACTGCCATGATAAAATTATACCATGACTGTTACCACTAGTTTAAAGGAATGCAGTAGACCATTAATTATCAAAAAATTGGGGACTGTAAGTGTTTAGATATCTGATTTTTGAGGTAATCAGTCATGAAGATATCATACTGTTGTTAGTGGAGAAATATTAAACAGTGACAATAATAAACTCAATCATATTCAGGGGTTCCAGTGTTCACCCTTAACATGGTCTGATGGCACATTATGATCATATTTGATTCTTGCACCATAAAACAATAACTAAACCTAATGTGGTTTGGTTTGATAGTTAACTTTTGAACCATTCATTTTAGATGCATCTTTTTAATTAAAATGTTAAATGAAGTGAAAAAAATATTTTAAGTATGTTAAGTTACCAATTTCAATAGGAGTGGCCTCTGTTTTGTATAACACTTCCTACAAACAGTTCACATACTTGTGTACAAATTTGAATCTTTTGGCTGGAATGCTGTTCTCTTATGTAATCAATGTTTCAATTGATATTTATTCAAATAATTAGTTTTGTACTAGAACCAATATTTTCATAATCTTAGGCCTCTTAATTTCTAAACTTTTTTGTTGACTCATGTTATTGACCAATCTTTTATTAAATTTTTGGAATTGCAGGAAATCGTAAATTTTCTATTGCAATATGAAATTTATTAATTTTCAGTGTTTTTTTTGTCAGTGTATCAATTGAAAAGACTTCCATTATTATAGTTTTGTTGTGACTTATTCTGTTTAGGTGGGTGGCACAGAAGAATATGATGTCTGTGCTGCTCTGAAAGATGGTCGCCTAAACAAACCCTTGGTGGCCTGGTGCATTGGAACATGTGCTGACATGTTCACAGCTGAAGTACAGTTTGGACACGCTGGAGCTTGTGCCCACAGCAACATAGAGACAGCCGTGTCTAAGAATAAGGCTCTTGCTGAAGCTGGTGCTTATGTGCCTGACACATTTGACAATTTGGGAAAGACTATTCAGTGAGTGACAGATTTGGTTACCATACTTTTTAAATTTATTAAAGCTATGAAATTTTGTAGATAAGTACAATTTTGCAATACCTTGGGTTTTTTTAACATATTTCATGTCTTTCATTTAAAAAAAATATGAAATAAAGCAATGTGTGCATTGAAATGTTTGTTTACCTTTATGGTTTTTTTTTAATTAATTCAAAAACCAGTTTTACATTTACAAGTATTCTTAATAAATTGAAATAGTGAATTTTTATTTATATCCATTTATTTAATATAATTATAATTAGTTAGTTAGTGTGGTTAGAATTTATATATTCTCTTATCAGTACCATTTAGCAAAACAAAAAAAAATGTGTTTAAGTAAATAAAACGTCGATGTTAGCATAAGTGAATATACCTTTTCTCTGTTAACAACCCATTGTGTGCAACACAATTCTTTTACGTAATTCTAGGTGAATTTTCTTGATAGATAGGGAGGCATTTAAACCATATTGATCTATAATATTTGGTCTCTTAATATGTTGTGTTATTTTATTGTGATACAAATGAAAGGAAACAACATGATGAACTAAAAAGTGCCTATTTTTCAGAGGTGTATATGAAGACCTTGTTGAACAAGGGGAAATCGTTCCACTGCCAGAAATACCCCCTCCTGCTGTACCTATGGACTACAGTTGGGCAAGGGTAAACCTATTTAATTTGTTATTACATTATTCTTCCAAAACTAAAGCAAATTGGGCTAGTAAATGTAAGAGCTCAACAAGACAATTCAAATATTCCAATCACTGTTATTTAATGCACATTGTCTTTTTCACAGGAACTTGGACTGATCCGTAAGCCAGCCTCCTTCCTCACTTCCATCTGCGATGAGCGCGGCCACGAGCTGCTCTATGCTGGCACCCCCATCACCACAGTCATCAGGGAACGTCTGGGGGTGGGAGGGGTCCTGGGTCTCTTGTGGTTCCAGAGGAGACTGCCCCCTTATGCCGCACAGTTCCTGGAGATGGTCCTTATGGTCACTGCTGACCATGGGCCTGCTGTCTCGGGAGCGCACAACACCATTGTGTGTGCCAGAGCAGGAAAGGATCTGGTATCCAGTTTGGTCTCTGGACTGCTTACTATTGTAAGTAATAGCAGTAAGAAACTTTTGTGAAGAACCAAAAATGGTAAAATAATAACACTCAATATAGTGTACAATGAAATATTGAGAATATATATTAGTGTTGAGGATCATAGGATCACCTGTAAAAGTAAAGCCATAAATGTTTGTACCTTTTAGCATTGACAAAGGGGGTCCAAATGATTCTCCAAACAATTTTATGCTCTCCATATTTTATTGATTTGTTGATTATTTTATAATTTTTTGATTCATTGTAAGTAATGGTAAGTCTTTTTTTAAAAAATAAGTTAAAGAAAGTACCTCTAAAGGTTGTTGAATGTGAATTATGTAATTGAGCACAATTATTAAGTTGTGTTTAAAATCAGTGACACTGACAAAGAAAATCAACATTAAACGTCAACATTAGCATATTTTTAGTATAAAAAATGTAAGGCTATAATGTCTAGCAGAAGATAATTACTAGAAAATTAGAGAAAAGATTTATTCTGATCAATATTTTGCTTATACCATAAGAAATTTTTATTCAATTTGCAAGAAAAATTTTTCCTGAGCCTCTCTTCCCTATTCTGAACTATCAACACGAACTAAGAGAAAACGCAACCATCTGGTTCATTCCACTAGTGCATATTTTGTATGAGGACACTTGACTGGGTGGTGATCTATCACTTGGTTGTGATATGAAGGGTCATACTGCATGTACTCACTTTTTTAGTGGGCACCTTAAAACAATGACCTGATCTAGGGGGGTTCTAAACTTTTCCCTGTGGGCACCAAGTGCTCCCTCTGTAGAGGCTGCCCTGGCTGACATTCTTGAGTGTCTGGGGCTCAGCAAGCAAGATCTGTTTCAGAGTCCATTACTGGTATTGGACTTCCTTAGGGTTTTTGAATTCATGGACCTAATCTTGCCCTGCTGAATTTTAGAGGATGTGTACCTCCACCAAGACAAAAATTTTAATTTTTAAACCGCCTTATGCCGCACAGTTCCTGGAGATGGTCATTATAGTTAAAGGGGACAATAATTAAAAGTAAATTGGTTTTATTAACAGTTCCTACAATAGCAGTGACTGTCCTTCATTTATTTTTCAAAAATTCATTAAATTGCATGGGTGCCACTTTTCTGTCCTTTTACAAGTTCTGTAAAAGGAATTTCATTCTGGGTGAAAGCAAAACACAAAATCATCTGACTGATTCATACTAAATTTCAATACTTATATTGCACATTTTGCCCACAAATAAGCCTGTTTTACTCAAGATACAGCTTTGAGTTAAAATTTAAGGACCTATTTAATTGTTCATATGATATTTTATAAGTTTATCTGCAATTTTTAAAAAAATGCTAGAAAGAGGGAATTGATTAAAAAGGATCTGTTCATTTGCCCCACAATTCTCCTGCCTTCCTTTCCTTTGTATCCCATTGATGATGTCGATGTCGGGCAAACGTACCTGTCCGGCAACCGATTATCAGGATTTCGAACCAGACCCGATTAAAAAGATGGATAATTTTTATAGAGTGCACCCATGAAATTGTATCACTGCATGTTACAACATGTTATACTGCAGTATAAAAATTTAACTCTTGTAACCAAAATTACTTATTTTCCAAGAAGGTTCCATTTGCAAGCTGTTCTAACAAATTATCCCCAAATAGGGTGACCGGTTTGGTGGAGCATTAGATGCTGCTGCAAAACTCTTTAGTGAAGCTTATGACAGTGGAATGATTCCAATGGAGTTTGTCAACTCCATGCGAAAGAAAGGACAACTTATCATGGGTATTGGACACAGAGTGAAGTCGGTAAGTCCAATGCATAGTTCTGTTTTTCTTTTTAAAGCATACAGCTTTAAATAGCTAATTAGTAATATTTTTATGAGAAAGTTCCCACAAATATATGCTTATTAAAATTCTTTAAACTTCATTCTAATTAAAAATTCTTCCAAATTTTGTAACATTTGGTTGTATCTAAAAAGTCTTAAGATTTTGGAATAATACTTAGAAATGTATTCAAGATTCTTGATTTCTTGTTTTATTCAATTGTGTTTTCATCTGGTTATTTGCAGATCAACAATCCTGATATGCGTGTCCAGATCTTGAAAGAGTATGTAAAGGAACACTTTCCAGCAACACCTGTCCTAGATTATGCCTTGGCTGTAGAGAAAATAACCACATCGAAGGTAAACAAAGCATTATAAATGCAATAACTATTAATGGTTTGCTTTGTTAGCCCAAAGAATCCATTGTATTGATATATGGCTTTTTCAGAAACCCAACCTGATTCTCAATGTTGATGGTCTGATTGGAGCAGCAGTGGTAGACCTTCTAAGATGCTCTGGGTGCTTCACTGCAGAAGAGGCCCATGAATACATTGAAATCGGAGCACTCAACGGGCTCTTTGTATTGGGCAGAACTGTTGGATTTATTGGTAGGTACCCATTCAGTTATCTGATACTGAATCGCAGGAAATGACAAAAAATAGATACCCAACCCTTGCAAGCTTTTTTTCAAAACCAGTTCTTTGTAGAGTTTTAATTTGCAAAAAATGCTGAAAACAGACCAACCCTGTGAAATGAACAATCTAAAAACCAAAATATGTTGCTATAACTGTTGGTTAATTGCAGTCAATGTTAAAAAACTGAAAGAATGGTTTTCTGGATGAAAAATGTTTTTATGTAACAGGATATAGCACATGTCTTCCCTGGATTGAATAAGCCAAGGCAACCTTATTGTAATGAAATTTTAACTTTTGGAGAGATTATGCAACTAAAATAGTTGGCCTTTAAGTCACATTTCATTTGATTGAATAAATCTAGCTTATCTTAGAAACCCTTCTAAAGTTGGATTTATTTTGAGTATTATAGTAGTAATACCATTGCATTAAATCCAGCTGAATTTTGCAACAACTATACCTACTCTTTGTTTTATCTATTCAGGCCACTACTTGGACCAGAAGCGTCTGAAGCAAGGTCTGTATCGTCATCCTTGGGATGACATCTCTTACATCCTTCCTGAAGCCATGATGGACGAGAATTAGTGGCTGTGGAAGAAAGCGGTTGTGGACTTATTATTTTTCTATTGGTTTAGTTTTGGAAGGAACTTTGTACAGGAAGATAACTATTTTGCGGAAGTCTAAGTTTTTTTGAGAAAATATAATTTTCTTATATTTTCGTCATGTAACATCTTGTTGAGTGAGGAACACCACTGAGGTTTCAAGCTGTTTTAGGTTGTACGGATATTGATGTTGCAACTAGATTTTTGGAAATTATTTTGTTTATTTGTTGTTGTTTATCATGATTGTTTATTTGCCTTAACTGGGTTAATTTAAATGAGTTTCATGAAATGTTTCTTTAATGAGACAAAATTGTTGGAATGGAAACATTCTATAAAGTAAAAGTATTTTATTATTTTATGGCAGCCAAATTGGATTTATAAATTAAAAATAAATCTAAAAGCTTAAAATAGGTACCTTTTTGGTGAATTTGTTTTTGATAAATTACTGTAGATGGTTGGCATTTTCTATAAAAATTGTTTTGTATTTATATACTGGGTATTGTTATTTAACCCTATTCAAAAAGGTATTAAAATTTCTGATTATTGTAAATTTAATGTAATTTGTGTAAATTAATTGAATATACTTGAAACAGTTCTGTTGGTATTAATAATTTTTATTTTATCAACAGTTAGACATCTAATAAAATCTTATGAAATATTTTTTATTCATATTGGCTTTACTATTAAAGTGTAAATTCTAGAGCATTTAAAACAGAAGTGTTAGTGTTCCGTTATATTAGTGTTCTTGTTTCAATGTGGTTTTAGACTGAACATTTTTTGAGAATTTATTTCACACATTTTAAGCTGTGCTTTTTGAAGTTGCTGTAAGAGCCAAACAAAGGTGATAGAACCTGTTTAGTAACATAAATTAAAATACTCTTTGTTATTTATGCAATCTAGGCATGTTTTTAAGCTGAATTTAGTGTCAGCTAAAATAAAGATCTGACTTTTAGTTAAGTATAACATGCTGGGTAAAAGCTAGTGTCTAATTGTACTACTTACCAGGTTCATACAAGCATTTTCAACTTAGCACAAAGTTATGTTTTTAAATTCAGATTTTATTTTTATAGTTAATTTTCTTTTTAATTTTGTACCCCTGATATTGCCTTATGTACAGAAAATATGTTTGGGAAAATATTTGTTCCATTTTTGAAAAGTCTATTGAAGAGACAAATTACTAAAAAGTTTTAACAAAGATGTACACTGGCTTTGAAACTAAATATTAAGTGATAAATACAAGTAGTGGCAAGGCACATCAGAAAAATGCAATTGGTCAAGAATTTTGACGCACTTGAATTCTAACTATTACCTCTATTGACTTATTAGAGAAATTATGCCAGAGAATGTAATAAGAAATAAATGTGGATCACTTGGAAAATTTCCTTTCAGATACTCAGTTCAATGATATCTTTCTGGAATGTTAATTTTTTCAGTCCTCATGTGCTTTAATCTTTACTTTGATTGTCATATAATAGATCTGTTGATTTTGCAACTTCTAAAATTAATTGCTTGAACAAAGCTTTAATTGGATGGTACAGCCTTGTTAATATGTTCACTGTTAAAAAAAAAGTTCATAAGAGGACTAAGATACAGGTGTTGGCTGATATTATGTTATACATACTATTCTGTTGCTAAATTTTGCATAAAGCATTCTGATTGACTACTTAATGTTTCCAAGGAAAGTCAATATTCCTGACCATTGAATTTGATGAATGAATTTATGTGTAACTGCCACTGTACTTCAAAAATGACTTGATCTTGTAATGCATCTGTCTGTTCAGGGTCTTATCATTGTGAGTGAAGGGGACTTAGTACCCATTTTCTTTTGTTTTTATACATTGAATATTTATATTGAATATATTGTTCTTATGTTGAATAAACTGCATTTGTACATCAAACATAAACTGTGTTGAGGTTATGACTACTTTGATTCTCTTGGGAGCCCAGGGAGCTTAGTTAAAGAACTTGATAGAATTAATATGTTCCCTTCTGTTTATATAGTGAAAGCTTTATTTAAACATTTTAAAAGTTAATGGCAGAATCACGAGTTTTTAATATACATTAGTACTATTTCTATTTGACACTGCAAGTTCTGACTTGCTTATTGCTAGTTTCTGCCATTTCCTTGAACTTTAGGAAGCTAAAATGTTAATTTACTAAAGTTGAGTTTTAGTTGAATTTATAGATTTATTTTTTCCAATTTTTAAAACTAATAAAATTTTTAGCTTGTTACTTCTAACAAGTATCTGAAATCCCTTAAGTAAAACTTGCCCTTGTAACTTTAAAGGTTCATTTAACAAATAGATGGTAAAATTTTGGTGGTAAAAGAATGACAAAATTCTTTCACAAACAGTGGGAGGTGAAATGAAGGTGTAAAGATTTTAATGCAAAGTATTGGAACCAACTTCTGTTAAAAAAATGTTTTTTAATATCTTAAGATTTTATAAAGTGATCTAAGGAGGGATATGGCATTAATATGCATCTGGTTTCAAATTTAGACATAAAAAACTTCTTTAATAAATGCTCAGCTGACAGATTTAAAATAATTTTTTTTCTTATAAGCAATGATTTTATATTATTTTTTAGCAATCATGTTGATACTTTTTTATGAACCTTACAAGCAGTCCAATATAAAGGATACATCTTTAAAGATGAACTTTAAAATTCCAGGGGAGAGATGTTAAGTTTTTAATTAGTTGAGTAAATCTCAAATTTCTATCCACAAAAAGGAAGACAATTTAAAATTTCCTGCAGATACAGATATTGGGTTTAACTTAATTTACCTGTAACTTCATAAAGAATACTGAATAAGTTTGCTAAAAAGAGAGCTGGAGGCGAGTTGTATTCATTCATTCATAATTTTTAAATAACTGCTTTTGTGCTGCTAAAAATAGCAATATTTATTTTTGTAGTAGATAACAGGACCTTATTTTTTTAGTCCAATTTGAAGCACTTGTTTCTAAACATAGAATTTGAACATAAGGTGAGAAATTCTAAGTAACCATTTTTTAAATTAAAGAATGCTAGGTTAAGTTAAGCAATTTTTGTCTAGTTATTTACATCACCCTTGTGTATTCTACAGTAGATTTCTGAAACATTTAATTCTACTTAGTAGCATTTCTTACCCATTCGTTATGTATCCAGTACATTCCTTATTTTATGTCTGAGGCTTAAAAAGAATAGTCTCTGATCTTAACCCTGTATGTGGCATGATTTATGGATGCCATAATCATGTAAATGTTAAATAGTTGGTACTTATACATTTGGTTCAGACAAAGAAATTTAAATAATGGATAATTGAATCCAATCATCATGGAGCTTAGTAGTTTGAGAAGAGGCAGTAACAATAAAATTAGCAGTTATAACATTTACAAATAATCATTAAATGACATCTTAAGCTGTTTCAACCATTGACAGAAAAATGACAAATTTGTTGTGGACTAGCTGGTATGATTTTTCCATGTTTAATTTTCAGAGTTTGACTACATGTAATAAGTGCCAAATATTTTACATTCTAGATGTCTTATTGCCTGTTTAGAATTGGACATTGTGTCCTATGCCCAAAACAAACATATCATATAGAATAGAGTGTACTTTGTCCATTAATAAAAGTCGACGAAAGCATTATACGCTTTGTTATTTTTAGTTTAGATGTAGAACATGCATTTAGCAGCTCTAAGGAACAGGTTATGGAGAGAAAGAAGCGTTAACATTAGTAACCACTATTGACATTTTAAAATTGTTACCACAATATAAAAAAATACGAACCCAGAAAATTAGTACTAGATTTGAAAGCTGAAAGAAGTGAAATTTGAAAACTACCCCTAAAACTAAAAACTTGTGTAGAACTTGAGTACAAAATGCAAAGTGAACTAAAGTAAAACATACATGACATTTCAAAAGACCCGTTCACTCCCTTCATTTTTGTATTTAAAACTAAGATTTGCTAAATTAGTCAATCACAAAGTTGTAGAGCAGTTTCGATTTAGTACAAAAAGACAATTTTCATACATATGTAATAAGAATAATATGGGTAAAACTTTTATTTATTTGAAATTTCAAACACTCATCCTCACAAAAGGTGTAAAGTGCTTGTTAATGAGATTTTGAACACTTAACTAATAATTGGAAAAGACACACAAATCAAAAACTCTTATGGATTGAAATTACTAGTTTCTAACATTGCCACTTAGGATTGCAATAGGTCTCATCAGATAGCGCATGGTCACTACAGGGGTAGGAGCAACTATTTCACTAAATATAGGACATTCTATACAAAAAATATAGGACAAATATAGGACCCTCCGGAAAAGGGTTAACTATATTTATTTACATTTTTCCAGATTATAACTTTAAAAACTGATACCTCTCAGTGAATTTAGACTTGATAAACAATAAAGATATGATTTTCTTAGATAAAACTAAAAACATTCATTAAATGTTCTGAAATGCAGATTGAAACATAACACAGGGTGACTCAAAACTCATGGGCAAAAATGATAGAGCGATAAAGACAGATCAGATCGAAATCAAATTCTGCCCAGGCCTAGTGGCCCAACAGGCGGTTTCTATCTCCGTTTCATTAGCCTTTGGGCCTGGGGTGCTAATTACTTCCAGGCTGAGTGGCTAGCCTGACGCTGGACCCCCAGTTGGGCTGAGTTGACCCATGACCAGCTACCCAAGCAGAAGGCATCGAACCTGGGTCGGTAATGCTCGTAGCCAGGCACGCTGACCAACACCACTGCGGCCATGATCAGATCGAAACTACTCGAATATAATTCAGAATTATCCTTGAAAATGGACCCTGAAGCAATTCTAAGGTGCTAGAGTACTGATAAAAATTGCCAGAACCAATGTAAAATGAGTTATTGTGGGGGCAAACAATTGGAGGCAGAAATAAAATTATTAACTTATTTATAAAAACTGTGTAAAGTTTTTAATCTTAGGAGATTGTTTTCAAGAAGAGACAATAATTTTCTTGCTTTTTTGTTCTTATACTTTGAAGATGACCTCTTTAGGACAAGAACTTTACACGATTTTTATAAATAAGTTAAAACATGATAATTGTCACTGGAATTCTATTTTTCTACTACTATCAACCATTTGCCTACTTTTCCATTTCACCCATTTTTCATAACTTTTGTACAAAATTTATTTTAATGCCTCAGGATTGCTTCAACTTTGGGTCCGAGATGAGAAATATAGGACATATAGGGCATTTGCAAAAATATAGGACAATATAGGACGTTTTTTAAGGTTTTTGGAAAAATATAGGAAATATAGGATATATAGGACAACTCTGACCCCTGTACACTATTATACCTAAATACCAATTTTATGACTGTATAGTAGGAATTCATAAATTAAGGGCATGGACAGGACTTTTGAAACACCCTGTATAACTTTAATAGAAAATACTAGGAACATTTTGATCAAGGCTTTTTTTCTGTAAAAACATCACAGTATTGTTGTTGCAGCACTTCCCATGAAAATTTCTGAACATCCACCTAAATAAAAAAAATTCAGGTAAGAAAACTAAAAACATAGTCCAACTTAAATGTTGGACAGGTATCAGTAAACCTTTTATGTGCATGTATAGTAGGTGCTAAAATCATACACTGGAAATGTAAATGGTTAATTCCATGTGAAAGTTGACATAGGACTATTTTTTAAATTTCTACTAAAATAATTTTCTTTGGTTCTAACAGATAAACCATTTACCAAATTTATTAAAAACAATGAAATGAAAGATAAATTTTGAGTATACATATAGTTTTTATTGTAAATTACTTTTAACTAACTTTAAAACAAAATATCAGTTCAAACTAGCCCAAATTTGATGTTTTTTAAAACACTGAAAAAAGTATATTTTTGTTTTTAAGATTGATAATATTACCATAAAAAAATTTAATACATGTTTAGCTGTTCTTAAATAAATATTTAAATTTTAATTGTAATTTCTGTAATTATTTACAAACTTCAGGAAAAACGATACCCAAAGAACTTTGAATTTCTGAGTAAAATGTTTTAACTAAGGAAGAGATAAAAATTTCAAGAAAAAGCTTAAGCTAATATTACTACTTATAAGGCTGATCGCGCACGAGCGACTTTTGTCACGGTGACAAAGACAAAATTGTTGCCTTGGCTATTGAAACAAGTTCAAGTATTGGTAGAGTGTGCGCACTAGGCGACGTGACACTTAGCCGATTGCCAAGAATTTCTTCATAGAGATCCATTGTTTTCTAGTGATATTTTTGATACTAGTAATCCTGTTCGCCGTGACTTTAGTCACTCGTGCGCGCCCAGCCTAACAATTGAAATACAGGTACAATATGATTTTTAGTTTCATGTAAGCTTTTTTTCTATACTTTTGAAACACTGTCCGTACACCAGCCATGATTGAATGTTTGTAACTTGTAAACCTGACTGTAAAAATATACAAAATAGTAATGATGCAATGTTTGGAATTTTGAAGGGTATCAAATTATCACAATAAAAATTTCCTTCAAGTGTTAGAATTTCAGTTGTAAGTGAATTAAATATTCACAATTAGATAATTTTATATGCATAGAGTATATAAGTACAAATAATATAATATAAATACATTTAATAAAGTGAAATGATGGTTTTTGAGAGTCTAATATCTCACAAGGAAAAAATTAGTTTTGCTTCTTTAACTAGACTACATCATGTGAATAACAGTTGAATATTTTTAAGATAGTATTAATAAATTTAGTCATTTTATAATTAACTGTTACCTTTAGGTTGTGCTGTCTCACTATATGAGGATGTTTGCAAAAATTCTTCAATTTCTTAAACAGCTGATTTGGTGTATTATACAAGTGCTCCTCTAAAAGAAAAGAAGCAATTCATAAATAAGGGAAGGTTTAAAAATGAGTATTTCTTATATTAAAAATTTTAATGTAAAACAAAGATGAAGAAAGAATGGTTAAAAATTGCTTTGCTCTGTTGTAATTGGTTGAAATAATAGCTTTAAGAGCAAAATAAAGCAAATTTTTAAAGGAAACTGAATGACAATATTTCTATGAAAACAAATTTTACATTAATTATTTTAGTACTATATTACAAAAGTTCATAAATATAGCTTTATAAAATTAAAGAAATGCAAACCTGGATATATTTCAGGATACACCAATCGTTTTGGACACAATGGATAGCAGTTAAGACTAGTTGCTTCCAACCTGAAAAGCAAGTTCTGATGACAGTGGTAACAAACTGAAGACACCATATATTATCCCCCTTAAAAAAATTAAAAGTACAAAATCTGATAGTGTTTCAAGAAACACTTAACATTTCTGTTAATAAAACTTACAAAAAGCATGTTTCACAGTTAAGTACAGTATTAATTGCCCAAAAATGATATAACAAATAAAATTAATAGAAAAAAATTAAAACATTTTAAGTAAGCGGTTTCATTATTTTAATTATGATATGCATTTGATTCTTGAAAATAGATAAGATTTCTCTATAATTGATGGATAATACCATGAAATGGATACTGAAATAGTCAACCATTTTTGCTTTAAATCAAAAATATTTATCTTGCTTTGGTAACCTGTTTTATGTCAGAAACTATCTGGTCCTTACCTTAAATTATCGTAATTTAAATGAATACCTCATAATTAATATTTTTATTTTTAGAGTATTTTAAATAGATGCTGAATAAATTTAAATATATCCTGATCATACAAACCTACATGGCGACACCAAAAAATTCATGCAAAGCAGTGGAAATCACAACATCTGTTGATTGTAGAACTCTGTAGTAACCTTCTTTGGACTCAACATAACCCCAATTTTCTATGTGTTCAGCCAGGAATATCTTTGCCTCAGCAAATATGGCTGAAATGATGAACTAAATGATGTACTAAAATAATGCATATACTTTTTGATGGTTAAAAGTTTAGTAAAAACCAAAAAAACTGCACTATTTTGAAAAAAATTATGTAATTTTACTGAAACTAATATTTAAAAAAATATTTCAAATAAAAAAATCCCATTTATTTATTTCATTAGATGTTTAATGAGTTAGTTTTTATAAAGTTTAAAAAGACAAAATAAGAACTTTGCATTAAATGGATTATACTAGTCCTAGTCTTTTATTTAAACAGTATCTTTGTAGGAGAGTATGACAGTTAACATGGTAGCCCCAAGAAAGTTTCAGATTCTTCTGAGCAGACAGAAAAAAATACATTTTTCCATTAAATAAATGGTTTTAAATTCAAAAATCAACACGAAAAGTTTTTAAAAAAATCTAGTTAATTCAATATTTTTAAATAAAAATCAACAATCACTTTGAATACTAAACCATTGTTTAATACCAATGTTCTTTTTTTTGATTGAATGACATCATTTGCTGTTTTTGCACCCTTTTTAAAAGTCATACTTTGAAATTAAATTAAAACGTAAATAAGCATTGCAATTAAAAAGTTTTTGCATTTATATTCCTCTCCTGGATGTCTCTATAAACAAAAAATTAAATAAAAATGTGGGAATTCCTCATTGCTTATTAATTTAATCATTCATGTAATATAATAAGAGTTTATAACTATAAAATTTCAAAAAAAACTTTACATTTTAGAGTGATTATAAAATGTTGAGGTTATACAAGCAAAGCACGTAATATTCAAACTTTAAATAAGTTTTCCATTAAAACTTAAATAAATGAAAAATAAATAAATAACAGACAAATTAAAGTGAATTCCACTTTAGTGCACTAATGACACCATTAAAATCTATGATAAATGTAATTTTCAGGAGTGTTTTTATAACGATTAAAAATTATATTTATCTTTCTAGCTCTGATAAAGGATCTCTCTTGTTGAAATTAACAAGTTTTTTAACCTTAAGATATAAAGAAGTGGTATCGGTCTTCTTGTACCTTATATTTAAATCAGTAAATCCCGCAAAACAGTTAAAGAAACTGTTTCTGAGTTGTGTTCCTAGTGTTGAAGGTTACAAAACATACTACTATGGAATGAAAAATATTACCATTATGGGGAGAAATGACAAAGAACTTTTACTTTTTTAGGTATAAGAAAGTACAAATAATACCTACCTGGTTTTTCTGAAAAACTTTCTCCAATGACAGACAGTCTGAACTCTGCACCAGAGTCTTTCAGACGATACATGACAGAGAAAAATGTTTCTGGGTCTTTGTCATGCTCCCTAGAGAAAAAAAAGTTAAGAATAGCATAGAATTGAAAAGCTTTAGGTGAGTTTAAAATATATTGAAGGCATTTTCTAATTTTCTATTCATTATAACATTAAATTTTTTCTCAAATGTTCCTAGGAAGTCAGATACTTGAAAGGGTAACATTTAATGCAGAAGCATAAATTAACACGTTATTTTACTCTAATAACTATTACCATAGGGAGAAATTTGAGAAAGGTTCAACTCCCAGTAAATTCAGCAGGTGTTATTACAAAATATTTTCACTCTAGCAATGAAATTAGTTTTTCAAAACTTTAAGTTCACTAAAATGATGAAGGCTTACTGACTTTACAGAAATTAGTTTAATTATTAGTACTCCTCCTAGTGTTGCTGATGCATCCAAGATAACCACAACAATCCTCTAGGATTTATTACTAGATCATTCTCTGGTATGTTTTAAGCTCTAATCTGTCATTGATCACACAAATGTCCCATGTTGTAGATTCCCCAATTCTGAGATATGAGGTTTTTAGATGATGCCAGAAATGGACTTTCTAACCTACAAAGTATTATTTTAACCAACCCTTTTTATATTAACTCCTGATATATAGCTATCCCATTCTATAATTTTTATAATTTATACCTATAATATTGCAAGAAGCAATATTTTCAGAATATATATGTTTTAAATTTTTTTTCAAAGATATCATTAAAAAAATTATTTAAAAAAAATCATGAACTTTTTTAGCAGTCAAATTGCACATCAAATTAAACCCTGTAAAATCTTCTTTAAAACAAGGGATGTTACATTTTTCTTGGTCTAATAGAACTGGAGTTATTTATGATTAAAGATCCAAAAATTGAGTTTTCTTTGAATTTTTAAAAGGTTTATAAAAAAATTACCAAGAAAATTGAAGCATAAAAGCATTTTCTCATTTATATCATAGAAGAGAACGATTCTTGAGAGGAGGGTCAGGTTGAGAATTTTAGGTTGATTTGACATGTAATAACCCAACTGTTAAAAAATGAAGAGAAGGGGGAATTACCATCTATGAGGCCACAGGATGTGCAGTTTCCCTTCTCTAGGGATTTTAGGCAAAGTGGGTATGTTGATGGGAAAAGGTAAAACAGAGCACTTAGGTTCCAGTTCTGACCTCAGGCTTTTCGGAGGTCGGAAATCAGGCATCAAGTTGAAAAAGGTACTCAAAGAACTCAAGAAGGAAGATTGGTTGAACGAGGAGTTGAAGAGTATGCGATCAGCAACCATGCTAAAATATAGAACAAGGAATCTTAGGAAAGAGATAATTTATGTTTTGTATAAAGTATAAAAAAACTATTTTTATTGTTATGCAAACACATCATTATATTTTACCAACTTAAGTTTAGTGATAATAAATTATTGCAAAAGTAATGAAATGAGCATAAAGAGTAATGATAACTTTATTTTAACTTTCTTAAATTCAAATTGATTAGGTTTTTTTTTTTAAATACAAAAGATATAGAACTATTAAATTTGATAAAAAAAATTATGAGTCCATATCAGACCATAAATCAGTAGTCCATGAACTTAATATTGCCAAATAACTTTAATAGTAGCTAATATAGCTACTTTTAAAAGGCAAAATAAGTATCCTTCCAAGGAAATTTATCATCACTAAGAATTTCAAGACACAATTTTTGATTAAATTTTATATTTTTTGCTCACATTTACAACATTACTGAAATACTTAAAAAACTGAGATTTACTTCTAATCCCTTTATCTGCATTTTTCTTATCCAAGCTATTATAATTATTGTTTGATATGATGTCAATTACCAGAGGTAATATTTTTTCTTTAAATTTTCAAGGAAGGACATTGCATCGGTGAAAAAAGTTTAATGATTTGAATGCTAGGTAAACAAATGTATTACCTGGAGAGAACTTGGTTGTAGCCATGTTGGAAGTACCTTTTCTTGTGCTCTCGTGTTGGATAAATGAATTGGTTTTCATGGAAGTAAACAATCTTATGCAGAGAAACAAGGTCAGGTCTCAGAGCTAGAAGTTCTGATAAAGGAAGTACTGAACTAGTAAACAGAACTCTGGAATAAAAATGATGGAATATCATTTCTGTACATACATTGCATTTGAACCTTGTGATAATTTTTAAATCAGGATTTTTTTTTATTTTAACATTTTACATACTATACTAGATTGCAACTTAAGTTGACCCTATGACGTCACTAACAAACAAAGTAGTTCCCATCGCGGTGTGTGAATTTTGAGTGAAATGAAGAACGTCAATTTAAAAATATGATTGATTTGTTAAACTCATCTATAAGTACATGGTGCTTTTCAATCACGATTTGCGTACTAAAATTCCTCCTAGCAACCTAACAGGCTTTGTGCACCGATTTCTCCTTCCGCATTTGTGTTGTGCTGGGTTCAAGAAACGTTGCTGTCGAGTATAGGTAATGCTGTTTATATTGTGTATATGTTACAGGCAATGTGATAAATCCGGGCATTATTAATAATGCCCGGGTAATGTGATAAGTTCAGTGAAACTTATGAATGAAATTTATCACTTTGCCCGCCTCCACTTCGGGCATTATTAATAATGCCCAATTAATCACTTTGCCCATAACATATATACTAAAAAAACAATAAAAAAGTAATGGATAATATGGAAAAATAAATTCTTGTTAATAGCAAAATTTGCATGCTAAGTGAAGATTCATTTAATTTAACTGAAGTTCATTCATAAAAGTTGTTCTATGTTTCCCTCACAACAAAGTCATTAAAATCCTTACAAATTTTTATGTCTTAAAAGGTTTTTGAAGCCCGGAGGCAGTGGTAGCGCATAGCTCTTCCGTGCCACAGGTCCGGGGTTCGATTCCCGGCTCCCGGGCTGGGCAAGGTCCACTCAACCTTTCATCCCTTGAGTGGGTTGATAAATTGAGGACCAAGCGTGCTTGGGAACTAAACACTGGGGGTCTTGCGTTAGACTGACCACCTAACTGGGACATATGCCTTGCACCCCAGGGCCCCACGGTCAAGAAAACGAAGATGGGCATCGTAGAACTTGGCCCACTATAGGGCTGTTGCGCCGATGAGTTTAGTTTTTTTTTTTTAAAGGTTTTTAGGGACTTCCATATTATCCCGCTGACTGTGCCACTGGAATCCAAAAATATATAGCCAAAGCCTAAGCCTATATATATATTCAGCTGTGCTGCTGAAACTGACAGTCAACAGAATAACGATATTATTTTCATGACGACATACCAATCAGGGGTCTGTTTAGAAGAAATTTGGGTCCACTTTCAGACATTTTACAAAATATCTCATTGTGAAAACGGACTCTTCATAAAATATTTTGGCTTAAAAATGCTCTTCACAAAGTATTTTAGCCTTTAAACAGACAATTTAAAAAAAGGTTTTGCTTCTGCCACATTTTTTTAGTGTTAATCATACGTAAATTTAAAAACTACACTGTTTGAAAAATGTAGTTTTTGTGATTTTTCCCAATACTACAAATATGGACCCTATTTTCACAAAAACAGGCTCCTGGCTGAAAAAAACCTAATTTAGCACTAACCTCAAATGCATGAAGTTATAAGTAGATTTTCCAAATTTTTACAAAAACAGGTCCTTTCACAAAAAGTCTGGAAAGACACATGACAATATATAATATAAGTAGCAACTTCACAGAAATTTGGGAAAAATTAATATTGTTTCTTTCAGAAGCGAGATAATTTTTAATAGGACAGTTAACAGAATCAGATTTAAAGTCTCAAAAAATAATAGGTAATGCATGAATCGTAGAACAAGAAATGTATTAACCAACAGATAATTAAGTAGACAGTAGTCAATTTAGCATCTTTTATACCATTCTATCATTCTCTAGAAACAATAAGCATTTTTACTCTACTACTACTATTTTCTCACCTAAAGTTGTGTTCTTTGGGAATGATTCGAGCAATGTGAAGGGCTGAAGTAAGAGATCTCCAGTGCCATTTTTTCGCAGGCATAGTGTAAAGGTGGGAATTTTCACAGAAAAGTCTTTTGATGTGATCGATAAGCTGTTTATGAGATCCACCGTAAAACGCTTCAATCAACAAAATTTGTTTGTCAGCCATTTTCAAAAAAAAAAAATAAAATAAACCTGAAAACACCAGGCGTGTATGTATTATGTATTCAAAAACCTTTCGGTACTGATGTTTTTCTTTTTCATCTACTTATATTCTTAAACTTTTGATCTTAATATCGAAAAACTGATAAACGAGATTTCAAAATAAAATTTGTTTACATTTATATCAGATAAAGTAGAAGTGATTTTTATCTCGATTTTTACTGCAGTAGAAGAGGTGGAAGTAGCTTTTTTGTAATTTAATATTATTTTACTTTTTAAAATTACTTATATAGAAAAAAAGAAACATTATAAATGCTATATTTTTTATAATCATCAGAAACCTCTGAGGAGATCATTCTCATAAACGCTCTTTTTCGTTCATTATTTTTTAAATTTTTATTGGCAACTCTTTGATCATACAGAAAAGCGAACGTGGCTTTGTACACAAACCAAATCGTAACCAATATTAAACTCATTTCAAAATGTTTTCAACGCTTTCTCAAATGATTTGTGGTCTTTTATTTATACTACTTATATTGTCTCCATCAATCAAATGCTACTTCGTTAATGTGGATGCACATGCTGAAGAATGCTTCTTCGACAAAGTCACTGCCGGTACGAAAATGGGACTGACATTCGAGGTTGCAGAAGGAGGTTTCCTAGATATTGACGTGAAGGTAATTATTATTATTTTTCCTGTATTTCTGAGGGGAATTATACCAGAAAACTGTTATTAATTTTTATTAGTGTCGGATATAAGGCTAGTCATTTGTCTATCACACAATATTTGGAAGAGTGAGGATGTGTTGTCGCGGGTTGTTTTTATTGTGTACGTATTTAAATTTATTATCATAAGTTTATAACTTCTCCCACCGTTATTGATTTCCTAAATACACATTTTAATGTAAGGTTCTCACTAAAAGATAAGTATCTTAACTTAAGTATAATTAGTTGCATATGTTAAGGGGATGTCCATAAAGGATGCACAATTTTCTCATTTTTAACCCCTCTCCCCAGACCTGGAAAAAGTGACCGAACCTGGTTCGGGGGAAGCCCTTGCCAGCTCCATAGGAGCAATGCATAAGGTTCGGGTAAATTTTATTAGGTTCGGGGGAAGGTTACAACTTTTTCCTGGTCCGTCTCTCCCCTTTGTTATAGTTCACCACACACCCTCCCCCTTTTGTCACATGTTAAGCTATCCTACTAGATGTATATCATGAACGTGGGACCTCATATTTTTTATTCAAGCGTAAACAATTTAGGTGGTGGACACTGGAGGGCAACCTGTCCCTGATGGCTTTGCAAACATGGTTAACCCCTCCCCCATATACCTAAATCATGTAAGTTTTTCAAAAAGTTGGAGGGGGTTGCCCCTGAAATGAACCCCCATAAATCTGCCCTTGAGCATAAGTGAACTGAACTTTAGAACACATTTGATCTACTTCCTCCATGGTGAAAAGGGTTCTAGTCGCTAAGAACTGGAGACCAGCTGAATGGTCACTGCTGTAGTTCAGCTCTATTTGGTGGTTGCTTTAGAAGGCCTCGGGAAAGGCTTCAGCAATAATGCTCTAGATTAGAAATTTGGTTTGGTAGCCAGTGGCTCCTGGGACTCTAAATTTTGGTCGCCAACTCTATACTTTTGGGAGCCAAAATAAAATAGCCCACATTCACGTGTTAGGTTAAATGGAAGAATTGTACTGAATTACTGTAAAATTGTAAATGAATACCTCTATACACAGAAGAATACATATTTCAAGTAATCGTCATCTGCATGAATAAAGTAAGAATGTATTTTTAAAATCTAAATTCATATCAGCTTTCTAAAACCGATTATAATCTAACAGGATTTTTTAAAAACACTGTATTATTGACTTAAGTTGTTTAAAGCAACCTTTTCATAAAAATTTACAACTTTGAGAAACCTCATAAGTTAAAAATACTGACTTAAATCGAGAAAAAAAAACGCAATTCTGAGAGATATCACCACCAGTTGCGGAAAAAACGGAACTTTTGTGAAAAACCGCTACTTTTCAACTTCCGGAACACGAGACTTGTTGGAGTTAGTTTCTGACCTTAATGAAGTTGTTCTTTCTACATCGCAATAAGAACGCGAGAAGAGAAGCAGACTTCAACTTGACGTCCGCGGCGCGGCGTCCACGCGGGAGGAACGGTACCCTCCGTGAGCAAAACGAAACTAAGCGAGAAGTCGCGATTTTACGACTTTTTTCTGGGATAACTAGTGATCTATCTCAGAAATAATGTGGGAAGTAAGAAAGTAGTGATCATCTAAAAAAAATAAAATTAGCTCGCCGGCCGAAAATTGATGAAAATGCCGAAGAGCTGAGTTGAAGCGAAAAATCGCGATTCCGCAAAATAAACTCAGGGTCTAGGGGGCTCTCCTCCAAAAATATTTTGAATTTAAGCATGCTAAAAAGTGTTCTGAAGCAATTTTTGGGGGCTTTTCAGGGCGCATCGCGGGCCGTACAAAATAACTCGACGGGCGTGGCTTTCGTTTTGACTTGGAGTGGCAACTGCATCTAGAAACTTTGATCGCCAAAATTTTTTATTGGTCGCCAACTGGTGACTGGCCCCCGTTAATCTCGACCTTTATTCAGCAAGAGTTCTCCATTACAATCGTTTTTAGCAGTCGCCAAGTTGGTGCTATTTCACAGCCGATCAGCTACCATGTTTACCCATGACTTAAATAAAGAAAACACTTAATGCAAAAAGTATATAATTTTTGCAAAACACAAACCCCTCTTTTTATTATAACATTGAATTATAATAACAGTATGATAAAGAGGGTAAAACAAACAGTACGCAATTCACAAAGCAAATGCTTCTTTTCAAGACACTGACTGAATCTCACGACGTCACATTGATTAATTGGATTGACTTTAACTTGAATAAACATCAAGAAACAAATATCAGGGTCAAACACAGATATCATAATGCTTGATAATAAAATTAAGACATATATATTTGAAATTAAAAGTAATAACAGCTAGAATAAGCAAACTTACCTCATTATTTCGAAGAAAATTAATTTGAAACAAGTAATTCACAACTCATACGGCATCGTAACAAAATCACATGCAACAGTTATCACATCGCATCGTATACTGACATAAGCCCAGGAACCTTAGACTGGACTGTAAAATTTAACTTAAAGCTGAAGGAATTACCCAAAAGATTCAAATTATTTTAACCTTTAAATTTTAAATTCAATTCAAATCCAATCATAATTTTTCTGCAATTATGTTCCCTCAAAATGACATTATTTTTCAACTAATAATAGAAGCGATGTAGGCAGGGTTGGCACGGTTTAAACCATTTGGTTTAAACCATGGTTTAAACCACGGTTTAAACCAAATGGTTTTTTTCATAAAAAAACCAAATGGTTTTTTTTGGTTTTTTTCCAAAAAAATTTTAGCTAAACTTTTGGGTTTAAAGTCATTTATTGATTCAAATATTGTCTTTTGAACAAAATATGTTGAATGCTTCTGACATTAATGCTGTAAAGCTATGCAATTTTTTGAAAACAATTAGCCAATTGAAATTTTCTTTGAAAAACTCCTGGTTTTTTTTAAAAAAAACCTGGAGTGGTTTGGTTTTGAAACTTGTTTTTTTTAATTCATTAAGAACTAGATATTTGAATGCATAATAAAAATCAATTGATTTTTTTAATCAACTAATCACCGGATTTTTAAATTTGCATTATAAAGAACCACTTGGTTTTTTAATGCTCTAAAAAGACTCCCTTGGTTTTTTTTTATAAAAAACCAATTTGTTTTTTTTTAATTCATTTAGAACTAGACTAGATATTTGAATGTATCATAAAAACCGATTGTTTTTTTAATCCATTGGATTTTTAAATGTGCATTATAAAAACCAGTTGGTTTTAAATGCTCTAAAAAGAATCCTTGGCCTTGGTTTTTATGAATAATGCCTTGGTTTTATTTATAAAAAACAACTATTTGTTTTTTTAATTCATTAAGGAACGGGATATTTGAATGCATAATAAAAACCAATTGGTTTTTTTAATCAAATAAGCACTGGATTTTTAAATATAATATGCATTATAAAAACCAGATGGTTTTTTAATGCTTTAAACCAGGGGTTCCCAACCTTTTTGCACCTGCGTACCACTTGACTTTTTGAGAAATTTTGGCGTACCACCAGACCTAAATATTTTAATAAACGTATAATATTTACTTTAGAAGATCGACCTTTCTTGTGTGATACCTGTGGGTTCAGTACAAAATATCAACTAAAAGAATTCAAAGGCTTTTTGAATTAAATTCCTGAGAAAACTTCATATTTAATGGTTAGATACTTATTTATAACACGCTTATAATAAAGAAGAAATAAAAAGATGAAAATGTTATTAATTTACAGTTTTATTTATTATACCCATAGATCTAAAAACATACAAATGAAAAATTTGTACAAACTCAGCAAAAAATTAATCATCATGCATAATATACTTTTATAGTCTTTAGTGCGAGATTTGTTCTTGTTTGCCTGTGATTAAAATATCAACATTAGGAGTAATGGAACTTATCTTCACTCTTAAGTCCTCTTCAACACTTATTGTGCTTCTATGTTCTTTTTTTATGTACAAGAGTTCAGAAAATCCACTCTCACACAAGTAACTCGTAACAAAAGGCATCAAAAATAGCAGAGCTTGCCGAAGATCAAAGGGTACTCGGTTTTACATCCGATCCAGAAGTCAATTAAAGATTTCTCTTTAAAATAATCTTTCATTTTTCTTAAAAGATCGACATACATTATCGATTACATATATCGCTTTGACTCACGCGTACCACCAGTGGTACGCGTACCACCGGTTGGGAACCCCTGCTCTAAACAGACTCCCTTGGTTTTTTATTGTTATGTGTAATTTTAACTTTTTTTAATTAAATAAAATTAATTTTAATTAATTAAGTCACTTAGTTAATAGCTGAATTGATGAACTATTTATTCAATGTATAAATGAAAACAATCAGAAATATTTGTATTTATGTGTTAGGGAAGAATTTCAGTAAAAAAACCCGGTTTAAACCAAAAAAACCTGGTTTAAACCAAAAAAACCGGGTTTTTTAGGTTTTTTTGAAAAAAACCTGGTTTTTTTCCAACCCTGGATGTAGGGAAACATAACAATGGCAATGACAAAATCGCATCGTGATAGCTCGCACTAGTTCAGCTTAATAGGGATGATTCCCTGTTTTTATTTTGCTTTCAACCAGTTTTTGATCAAGCTGTAATAAACCTCATTTAGTCAGGGTGGCCACAGACCTGGAAAACCTCAAAAACCTGGAATTATCATGTAATCTTAGAAAGTCTGATAATAATCAGAGAAATTTTGAAAATCTGCCTGGTTTCAAGAATAAAATCATCATTTTTCTAATTTTCAAATCTTTAAATGTGCATTTCCTTTCTCCTTCCTACAAAATAAAAAATATCTCGATAGGAATCAAATTAGTGTGATTGCATAGCAAATGTTCAAAAAAGGCATCCCAGGGTTCCTTTGTGATAAAAGTCTGGAAATAATCTCGTTTATAATCCTTATTCTCACGTTTTTTTCTATTTATACAGTCATATTCCCGTTTTCTAGATTATTAGAATTTACTTATAAAATATATGGGAAAATCATACCAGATTATCAGGGAGTTTTGAAATAAGTTTTCTGTGGCTCTACCCTGTTAGTTAACCTAATCTTTAGTTTGTACTAATAGACTTTGGAAAGCCTATATTATTAATGAATCTCCAGGTTCTTTTTGTACTTCTATCTTTAATGAACTTGATGTTATACATTTTGCACCAATGCCCCAAACTTCATTGTCCTTCCAGATCACTGGTCCTGATGGCAAGACAATCTATGCTGGTGAACGCGAGTCAAATGGCAAATACACATTTGCAGCTCATGTGGATGGAGTGTACACCTACTGTTTCAGCAATGCCATGAGTACTATGACACCCAAAATTGTTATGTTTAACATGGATGTTGGAGAAGCTCCCAAAGCTCATGATCAGGAAGCAGAAGGTAAGGTTTTTATGCTGTCCCTGGCTCATTCCTCTACTTCAGGCTATTTGTTTTGGTCTTAAAGGGGATGCATTTGCTTGGTTTGACTACAATTTACTTTTTACCCTTTCAGGCAAAATTCCTGGTAAGACATTTTTTGCTCTGTTGTGAATATATTTAATAAATAAAGTGAGGATTTTTTTGTCATGAATTGAAATACATTTTGCTCTAAATTAAATTCTTATTGTTCCCTCAAGACAATACACCAGTTCCTATTGGAATTGCTTCTATTTGTTTGCTACAGACAAGGCCAGAACTCCTACTAATTAAAGTTAGCTAGCTCAACTAATCATTTTTAAAGTGGTACTGGTGGGATGCATTATCTCTTTTGTGTTGATTACTATGTTTAATGTTTCAGCTCACCAAAACAAGCTCGAAGAAATGATCAAAGAGCTATCAACTTCCTTATCTTCTGTGAAGCATGAGCAAGAATATATGGCTGTAAGAGACAGAATACACAGGAGCAGTAAGCATATATCTTTTGTTTTCATTTTAACAGTCTTTGTATGAAAATTTTATATGACAAAAAGTTGATAACTCATTTTCAAATTATTCACTCATTTATTAAAAATTAAAAGATTTTCGATTAAAATATAACATCTGGAGCTAAGAACATAAAACCTAACTAAAAAACTGAACTAGGTTGTAGTTACCAGGAGATTGATGTTATACTCCATTCCACCCTAACTTGTCAGCACTGGAAAAGGCAGAGAATGTAACAATCTGCCCAAAAAAATAGAACAAGATTTTATTGCAATTTAAAGTAAATAATATGCAGACACATTTGTAAAAAATGAGTCATTACATTATAGTTTATTGGGATTTTTATCTTATAACTTAATTTAATCATACATTAAAAATACTTTAAATCCTAGTGAATGAATACAGTCCGTAGGGTAGAACGAGCAACTCGTTTCGGCTGATTGGCCAGAAACCGGTTTCCTGGCTGTACTTCGTTCACCGTAGCCTTTTCCCCATTGACAAGTTAAGGTGGAACAGAGTATAAACTAATCTAAAATTTATTTTGCATTACTGGTGCAGATTGAGTATCAGGATGATTAGAATCTTCTAAGAATAATTTGTTACTATCAACTAAGTTCTGTCTTGTTTTTTTTTTAAAAAGCGGGTACCTAATATGTAAAAATTTAGAAATAATAGTGTTTTTTTCAAAAACTTATAGGGACAATTAAATTTAATAATCATAAACAAATAAATATGTACATAATTTAAAAAAAAAAAAACTAATGAAAATTTAGTCTGGTCCCGGTCTAACTAGCAATTTTACACAGTTCAGAATATAGCCTATTAGAGCTTGCTTAAAAATGTATTTTGTGAAAAGTACTTTTTTTTTCTAAAACTGAATTTGTGAATGCACCTTTTCAATAGAGTGAATTTGTGGAGATACTGTTAATAAGTATAAATTTTCCCTGCATACCCCTGATCGAGGAATTAAAAATACAGTTGAATTATCCAAGGTTTCTAAATAAAAAAGTTCCATCTTGTACCTGTAATTCCAAATTTAATGAATGATTGAAAATATTTATTTCTGTCTCTCAACCTATCAGAAACTTTTTTATATTCTGAAGTTGATAAATTCTTGTTCTGGTTTATTCAAAGATATGGGGAGTGTTCAATCTTGGAAGAGTCAGTTTTTTTTTTTTGGGGGGGGGGGATTCCTGTGATGATTTTGTAATGTCAAATAAATAGTCTAATTTCGAAGTTTTGTAGGAAAATTTCAAAATAAGGAAGTTTAACATTGAATTATTAACAATTGATCGCATTCATTTAATAGGAAGTTAAGGGGACCAAGATAAACTTCAAACTGTCCATGACTTTTGAAATAAAACAGGGGTCTGTTTAGAAGAAATTTGGGTCCGTTTTCGGACCCTTCACAGTGTATTTCATTGTGAAAACGGACCCTTCACAAAACGTTTTACCTTAAAAACGGACCCTTCACAAAGTATTTTTGCCTTTAAACAGACCCTTTTGTTCATAATACTTCAAATATTGGACCCTATTTTCACAAAAACAGGCTCCTGGCTGAAAAAACTAATTTACGCTAACTTCAAATTCACAAAATTATGAGTAGATTTTCACAATTTTTACGAAAACCGGACCCTTCACAAAAAGTCTGGAATGACCCCTGTAAAAGCGTCTGAGATTTTAACTAAGGTGCACTACAAGTATGTTATAAAATAAAAAAAAACTCACAATTTCAGGGGTCAATCCAGCAGAAAATTAGAACCCCTTAGAACCCTTCACAAAATTCCACCTCCTAAAAATGGCCCCTTCTCAAAATTAAAATTCATAAAAACGGTCCCTTTACAAAATTCAAGTTCATAAAAACGACCCTTTCACAAAATTTAAAGATTAATGATTTGCAAGAAAACATTCACAAAAGATATGCTTTAGATAAATTGAAAGAAGATAATTTGAAAATTTAAAATATAATTTGTCTTTAGTTTTTCACAAAAACGATTTCTTTTTCAAGAAAATGGGCCCCAAAAAATAAAACCTGGATCAACCCCTGAATTTTCTAATTTGTACGATTGCATATGACAAATGTTTTATAGATATTGCTAAATAGTTCTGTTTTCAACATTTGAGTTTTATTTCAACCAGTATGGCTGAAATTCGAAATTATTTAGGATGTATTTAATGATTAGGTTTAAACCACCATATTTTATTTATCAGAAAAAAGTGTAAAATAATATCCAAAATAAAAAATTAAGTTGGAAATAAAAACTTTTCTCTCTTTCCAGTCAATGAAAGCACTAACTCCCGAGTCGTGATGTGGGCCTTCTTTGAAGCAATCGTTCTTGTTGCCATGACGATGGGTCAGGTCTACTATCTCAAGCGCTTCTTTGAGGTTAGGCGAGTGGTGTGAGTCTCACTATGACTCGGTGAAAAGAGAATGTGCACAGCCTCATTTTTAATGAGTGTACAAACAGTTTGTTTGGACATTCTCTGCTGTTTTCTGCAGAGGTTTTTTATTTTCAATCGGATAAGAGCAAGGAAGTTAGTGGGCTTTAAAATGTTATAACTAACTCTTTTTTTTTTCTCTCTAATTTCTATCATACTTGAAGACAATAGTATAAATGTGAGATAACTTGTACATTAGTTCTACTTATTTTAGTTTTGACTTCATGAGGAATGTTCTTTCTGTACTTTTCAACTTATACTAATGATTTACCAGTATTTATAATTAGCCAATTTTTTAACTGATTCTGATGGTATTTTTCATAGTTAAGGTTTTGTTTTTTCTTTAACTTGGACCTATTCTACACTGTCAAAACTACCTTAATTTTACAGTGTATTGAGCTTTTCATAGGTGGAATGGATGAACCACGTAAGGTTTTTCCACTATTCCATAAAATTATGAAACTCACTGTGTGTGGTTGTAGTTTTCCCACCCTTTCAATAAAAGTATTAGTTGTCAACATTATTACGATAAAACTGTGTGAAGGAATTAGCTTCAGAAACAGCAATTTTATGTTGTAATAAAGTTTGCTGTATCTATATACATTAAAAAACTCTTCAGTTCTTTCATCTTTTGACATTTTTAAAAATATGCATTTGTTTCCCAACTAATAATTGACCCCTAACTTCCTTCATTATCTTGTATTTATTAGGCTTTCTTTTATGTAACTATAAGCTAAATCAACAAAATTTTAGAAGTTACACCATTTTATCCTTAAAGCACTCATTTTATTACAAAATTGTTCTTTGTCTAAACTTACATTTTTGTAAAAATATTTCAAATTGTTATTAAATACTTTTCAAAAGGTATCAATAAATCAAATAGTTTTGACCACATGAATGGAATTGTTTTTATTTTAGAATGAGTCTGCAAAATCAAAGTAACACTAGTTATACTTTTAAAATTTCACTGTGATTTTGTTTAGATCTCATATTGCCTCACATATACCTTCCGTATCTTGGTTTTTCTGTTATTTTTGTTTTAAAAAAAATCATTAATTTTCATTCTCAAAGATTTTTAATAGCTTTTATCTTTGAAAAAGGCTGAAGTTTATTAGCATTAGAGATCTATTAACAAATGCATCTTTCAAATGTGTTGTATTTGTAATTGTTTTAGAATTGTACATAAGGTTCTTATTTTAAGACTTTGAATTTTGATTGGGTCATGAAAAGAGTGTTGTAGCTTTGTTGCAGAGCTGCCCTGTGAAATAAAATATTTGCTAAATAAATCAGTTGATTTTTTTCTTCCTTAGGTGATTACCTATTTTTGTTAGTAGTGAAGTATTTTTAAAAAATATACCAACGAAAGAATGTAAAATTTATAACCTGAATTTTAAAAATACTAAGAATAAAGGATTTTTAATTAAAGTTGTATTTTTTTAGCTTAATCTGTAAAAAAGGTTACATAGAAATTAAGAGCTGATAGGTGGGCTATACTGTGCATAATAAGATTTTCCCTCAATTTTAAAACTAAGTTTAGAACTGCTATCTTTTTTTGTCTTTGATTTGTTCCCAATGAAGTGCTATATTTCTTGTATCATGGCATTTTTACCCTTTGTCAGTGATTCACAAACTTAATCTGATCATGGTGCCTTGAAAATATTATTTTTGCCTCAATTTCACAAATGATTAAAGTTTAAAGAAAAAAACTCACTTTATTTAAAAATTTTCCGAATTTATAGCATAAAAATTAAATTAACATTCACAAGGTAAAAAATCACTCATTGTTTTACTTTTTAGTTAATCACCCACTAAAAATCCAGCATTATGTGAATTTAAAAATAATGGAAATAAAATCAGGTCGTCTGTTAATATCTGAAAGTCTCAAATTTCATCTTTTGATATTACCCTAATTCTGAAAAGGATTTTCTGGGCATCTTAATCCAATAACTCTAGTAATGTTCTTTGATTTTCCCTTTCATATTTCCTTGCATAGTATTCAGTTAAGTTCCTACAATCCTTGGAAAAAGTTTTTAGTAAGCCAACCTTTTGACAAAATAAGGTCTTCGAGTTTTAAGGTTTAAGGTCAATCACCAATAAATCTTGGCTTCCTCTTAACATACTATTAGTAGCTGTCCTGATTATCCATTGCAGATGCCAATAAGGGAGAGAGGGGCACCTTGTGACACTTTTTATTAAATTATTTTTCTAATTTCTTTCTTTTCTAAAATATTAATGGATACACATATTTTAATCTCAACGTGATTATAATAACATAAATACACTTATTTCATTAAAAAATGCTTTTAAAACTACAAGTGATTGGAATTTTGGACCATGCAAAACAAGAAAACTGTTGTAAATAATTATCCAAACACACCAAAGATTCCAAATCACGTTGAAGGGTAGATTTTAGGGGCATTCATAAGTACCTATAAGCATAAGATACTAACTATAAAATTGCTTCTGAAAAGTGGAGTGTCCCAAGATGTGCCCCACTCTTCTCTAATACTAGACTTTTCAATTATTGGTAAAAAACTAAATAAGATTATGGGCATTGACATTTTTATAGATATACTAAATAAACCAGAGGTAACCATTTGTAAATTTGGTTCACTGCAAGTTTGAAGGACCCCTTTAACAACTGCTTTGTATTAAAAGAACACCAAATTAAATATGAAATAATTGCACGAACATTTATGAAACAAAACATTTTATTACATAAATTTCATGTTCACATACCTGCTATTTACAATGTGTTTGCTATTAAAATTCAATCGACATAAATAAAAAAATAAAACACGATTACACACATAAGCAGATTACTTTCTTACATACACATTTGGCTGTTTTGAGACATGCTTATAAATTGCTTTTGCATTTGATCACAGTCACTACTAAATAGTTAGCATTAACATCCAGTACTATTTAAAAGGTAACTGTGAACACTGCAGATTAATTTCAGAGCTACTGAATAACGTTAAAGATTTCTTCAGCAAATCTAAATAGCTCTTTTGAAACCTGAGTTGATTATAATGTTTAGTTATGGTACAAAAAATCTATTAAACTAGACAAAAGTATTACTCAAAAGATAAGTTATGTAAGGGTAGGTTTTTTTGTTGTACTAATAATTTTTAACCTCTAGGTGTTTAGCAATGTATTAACTTAATTCTAATGTTAATATTAAAATCAATTAAGTGTCAAAAACATGCATGTCATTAATAATGTATTCATGATTGAATAATTGGGGTGATTGGTTCTCCTGAACAAATGCTGATTTTGTTTTGTTGAGTTGATAATGAATAATAATATTCATTACTAAAGAATTTAATTACATTTTTGTAATTTATTCTGATGAGAACTGTTGACAGAGTTGAAATCCTTCATCTTTTGTGTGTTAAAAATTAATTACTTATTATACAAATTATTTCCTCCTTTAATATCTCTTTAAAATCCATCTGGATAAAACACAGATTATAAAAAGAACAATTATTTGTTTTGGATCATGATTTTAAAGTAAAAATCCGTTAGAAACCTCCATTCTGTTCATAGTTGACCTATTAAAAAGCAAACCCTAGGGACGTCTTAAAATCCATCAATAAGAAATAAAAACATAATCATGACTGTAAGAAAAAAAATGAATGGAATCCTTTAGTACCCAATTTCAAAAACCTTCAAATTTTTCTTTTTAAGATTGTAAATTATCCTTTCTTAATAGAGGGAACCCAGGTTTAGCTGCATATGTGAATTTTCAAAAAGGAAAAATGGAATACTCAATTTCAAACCATCTTTCAACATAATTCCAGTGAACATGTTCAGAGAAATTTCTGTTTTTTAGGGTGTGGAAGAACCCTTAGTTCCTTTAGAAGGATAAATTGATTGATTTTTTTAGGCAAATCAATAGTTCGATTTTGTGAACTTCACTTATAATTGGCAATGATACACTGAGGTGGAATTCCCCAGTTAAACAGAAGAAAATTATATACAAGGTAATCATAAAATCTGACACATTACACAAGGTGTTTTAAAAATCCTATGTTATAAAAAACTAGTTTTTTTTTTCAAACAAGGAAGCAATTCAAAAGTAGTTTTTTAATTGTTTAATTAGGCTTTAGATATTTAATTAGGTCCCTCCACTAGAAAACTTTTAAAAGTTGATTCTCTAAATTGGATGGCTCATGGGGCGAACCAACCCTCTTGCTACACCATAGACTTTTCAAGGAGAAAAGCCAATACATTTATAAAAATAAAAAATTCGGAGGGAGGGACCATTCTTGGATATGCCCTTGAAAGATTACCCAATTTACCAACCCATGGCAACCAAGCAAGCCCAATTTACATGATGCCAGCTGATGTTTCCAATATGCTCTAAAATGTTTATTATCCAATATATTTCTTGATATGGAATTTTTATTTTGAAAATTATTACTCTTGCTCTTTTTAGCATCTACAAGTTTTTATTCCTTGCCGTTCTAGTTTTGGGCATCATGTAAATAGGGCTTTTCAAGCTTTTCTAATTGACTTTTGTAATGCGATTTTATAACCACCTCGTATTTCTTCCATTAAAAGAGTGTTCGTAGAAAATGTTTGGCCGGTTCCTCAGGACCTCCTAATGGGGAGTCGCGGCCGGTTCCCGCCCGCGGCCCGGTTCCTGGGTCGGAAGAGCGCGCTGAACCGGTTGCTCTCGGTGGTGGTGGGTGCCTCCGTCTGCGCTTCCTCCTCCTCCTCGCTCACAGCTACCTCCTCCTCCGCCTCTTCGTCCTCCTCCTCCTCATCTTCGATTGGCTGTGTGGTGGGTGGAGGCAGAGGCGTGGTCGTTGGCTCCTCCTGCGTCACGCCCCTCCTCGGGAACCCTGGGCGACCGCGCGACCTGGTGGAGATGGAGGGCGGTGGTGGACGGCGATTGGCCACCGCGGGTGCCCTCGAAGGGGGAGTGGAGCGAGACGGTGCAGCAGAAGTGGTGGAGGTGGTCGAACGACCGGAGTTGAACCGGCGAGACGGAGTGAAACGGCTGCCTCCTCTGGGAGAGACTGTAGTCGAGGTGGTGGTGGTGGATGTAGACGCAGTTGAGGAGGCGGAGTCTGAAGACGAAGAGGAGGAGGAGCTACCTCTGTTGAAGGTGGGCCTGGATCTCTGTCGGTTGCTGGAGCCGAAGGACCTCCTCGGAGCGCTAGTGGTTGTAGAGGTGCTGGAGGAGGAGGAGGCACTTGTAGTGGAGGTTGAGGTTGTGCTGCGGCCACCGCTGCGATTGGATACGAATCCACTGCCGCCGGAGGGGCGTGTGCGACGGGAGGCTCCGCCCCCGATGGAAGGGCGTCTTCGGAGGGAGGGACGCTCAGTGGTGGTCGTTGTGGTGGTGGTGGGAGCTTCGGTAGTTGTGGTCTCCTCTTCGGTCGTGGTCGGCATCTGGATAAAAAGGGGATAGATATGAATGAATTTGGGCTCTTCTGATGTAAACTGGCATATACTGCATTGTACTTACTAAATTAAATAAACAAGGGTGTATGGGGTTAATCATTCTGTACGGATACAAACTGCCTGATAACGAATGATTATAACTGGAAGTTGTTACTAGTTAACTTTTCAGTTTGGCACCCTATCCATTTATCGTGGGTCTCCTCCCATGTCAGTCTGCCCGGAAACGAGGAGGGAGATAACCTTGTTAATGCCGAAACTTGTGATCCTCCGGCCCCGGTTGACTTCATGATCTCAACATCAACCGATATTTTCTCCAGGGCCAGAGGACTGATTAGCAGAATCTGAATTGTTCTCCTTGTCCACCCATGGTGCTTCGGTAAACACCCTAAAGGGCAGAGGTTCCCTTAACATTCAGGGGTTCCGAGTTCCAGACTATCACAGATGGTCTTCTCACGGTTTTGCAACTAGCCACCTTAACAGCCATGCCATCAGCATCGGTGTTAAATCCTTGGTCAAAGAAGGATTCCACCAATCAGATCCAGCGAAAAGCTAATTTTTCTTTCTTTAGCTGCTGGTTAATATCGATGCTGATGGCTGTAAATATAGCTATAAGGGTATGTCTTTTAAGATTTGAGAAAGAAAGGTTTATTTTGTGCACGAAATGCAACATCAGCCCTTTGTCTCCTCTACACATTCTAAAATGTATGGTTTTCCTGTGTGAATGACCCCCTGCTACATGGTCCCATGGATCTGGTCTAGACCAGATGGGGATTAGTACCACCAGTTAATTTTTAAGCTAACTAAACTTGAAGGATCAAAATGTATTTTATGACATGATTTTGATGATAAAAAGCAGAATTAAGTTAATTATATATTTGTCCACTACCGAAAAATCGAATACAAATTTAGGAAGAAATAATGATCAGTTTAAATGGAAGCTACTGACCTCAGTAGTAGTGGTTGTTGGAGCTGGGGTCTCACTCGATGCACCTAGGTGGTGGTCAAGCACGCTGTTGAAGGCGACGTCCTCAGTCGGGGGAGGCAGCGCCCCCGAAGTGGTGGCAGCCATCTCGGTGGTGGTGGGTGGCGGTTCCGTGACCTCCACGAACTGAGGTGGCAACACGGGGAACCTAGGCATTTCGTGGCCGCCATAACGATAGGTGTTCGAAATGGGCTTCGGACTGTCCTTCAGGATGACCTCGATGTTATTGCCGTTCGAACTGCCCAGGGAGCGGCCTTGGGAGGACCCCCCGGTGGTGTTGGCGATGGAATTGGAATTCTCCACGTTCGAATTGATGTTCGAGTTGGATTCGTCGTAAGACTCCAGGCTCGGAATGTCGTCGAAGTTCGAACTGGCGTTCCCGGCCCCTGCCCCGGCCGTAGTGTCGTTGTCATAGTAGTAGTAATAGTACACGACGTACTCGTCTTTGGCGGGGTTGGCGGCCTTCTCCTTGGCGGCAGATTCGTGGTGGTTGGCTACTTCCGACGCCGGGGCCGATCCCAAGAGGATGGGGGGTCCTCCATGGGACCCGGATGACGTACGTTCGGCTGAGGGCCCCTGGTGAGTGGCTGGTACCTGGTGAACAGCCTGGTGGGGTGGCTGTTGGTGTAGCAGTAGGGGTGGTTGGTAAGGGACTGGAGCGGGATTTGGTGGTGGGTTGGAGAGCAACAGTGGGGGTTGGTAGTCCGCCGCTGCTAGGGTTGCCAGAAGTAAAAGCGTTAAACACCTATAAAAGAATTGAGACACTGAGATTTCAGTTTCAATTACATTCAGTTTTCACATCATTGAAATCAAAATTATTTTTCCATTATTTTTTGTGCATATGAAGCTAGTTTTTCATCAAGGATACTCTTAATTCTTCTTATTACTTGTCCATTATAAAAAGAGTGGCAGATACCTGAGATTAATACATAAATTGTTTTTTATATTTGAGCTATTCAAACATAACATGTTAATTAAATGACAAACTAGACTCATAGATAATCAAACAGAGAAAAAGTATTACATTAAGCCTCTATTTAATACAATACCTTAAATTTCCCGGAACACCATATGCTATAAATTGCACATTTTTAGTTTTGATTGCATAAAACCTATTTTTGGAATAATGAATTATAATTCCGGAGAAACGCATGTAAATTACTAATTTTAAATATAGTATAAGTGTATCTTACTTAAATTACTACAACTTCAAAGAAAATAAATTACAATGTTATATGTCAATCTCTATAATAAGAAAATGTGAGAATGAACTCATCGTTACCCTCTTCCAACATATCCTAGTTACACCATGTTAGGAATATTCCTAAAAATACACCAAGCCCAAGTTATATCGCTAATTCGATACTAATTCTACATTATGAGTGAGTTGATGAGGACCTTATGATGTGGTTCTTATTGGTCGTTAGGAATGCACTACTTGGCGCGTCTCTTATTTTTAGGGTTCAACGCGCTTAGAGGTCGAACAACAGTGAATACCTATTTTTTAAGAAAGGGAACCAGGTTTTGCTATTTAAAAGTAACTTTTTTAAGAAACAAAGTTAGTTTACGGCCTCTTCCTTCATACTAATCTTAGAAAAGGCCTATTACTTGAGAAAAAGTTGACTGAGCCAAGTTTGGAGTGTCAATATATATAACGTTCAATTTAAAAAAATTAAGTATTGAGTACGATTCACTAATATGCTCCCAACACTGATGCCAGCAAAAATGAAATATTTTATTATTTCCACTTCAACAAATCACAACGAAACTAAAAACTTTCTGCATAAATTGATTGACAGAGAGCTTCTCTGGAATAAATGATAATTTAAAAATATAATAAAGTCAAAAGTAGGGTACCAGGAGCCTGGAGATTTCAAACACAATGAGAAACTAAACTACATCGTCTCAACAAAAGCAGATCTCCTCGATTCCAACTACCATCTTAATTCGAATAATGGTTGACCCAAGCACTTATGAGCTATAAAAAGCATAGGGATAAAACGTTTTAAGAACGATCTTTACGCAAAAATTATAACTTTTCTTTCATAACCCGTTTGCCTTGAGGTAAAGCAGGAGTAATTATTAAAAGATGTTCTTTCTTTATCTTATTCTGTGCATGGATTCTCCAGATGATCTGGTTCTGATTAGAAGGCAAATTGTGAGACGAAGGTCAACTATTCCAACGAATTATTAAGAGGAAAACCAGCTTTTGGATAATATTTTTCCAAACCTCAGATAACATTAGTATGTTTTCGACATTATTTCATTTTGTTGATTTTGTAAAATTTTAATTTCCAGTGACACAAAAGGCCCTTTCCATTTCTCCTGTCAAACAAGAGTTGTCATAATAAGGTAGGAAATTTAAGTCTTAGAAAATTACTTATTTCATAAGAGAGTTGGATACAAAATTAATAATTACTTATAGAATTGCTGGATTTAAAGATTTTTTTCATGGAAAAGTGATTATAAATTTAACGTCATAAGACCATAAAAAATTAAAACACTTAAATGACTGTAATTCGATAAAGTTTTTGTCCGAGTTTTACTCAGAGCTTAGTTTTGTATAAACTGTTTAAGTGAGAGGGCAAATCTGTTTATATGATTCACCATCCAGTTTCATCCAGTTTCAGACAGGACAAATAATATAATTTACCCTCTTTTGCAATCTAGCGATATAATTCCTTGAAATTTCGAAAAGTTAAAATAATAATAAATAAAAAAGTTAAAATATTAATTGAAAAACTAAAGGAGATAAAACGAAAACTTCAATGAAAAAAAAATTGTTGGCAATATCATGACAAAAGCACAGAAAGAGTTTCATGAAAATGTCTTAAATATTCGAGGAGCATGTGAAATAGCACTATTTCAGGCCTCAGAAAAGAAAAAGTTCGTTTCACGTAGTTCTGAGGGTACTTTTTTTTAGTTAAAAGTCAAATTTTAAATTCTAAAAAAAAATCAAAGGAGCTACAATTGTAATTATATCGCCGCCTCCGGAGCATATTAACATATACTGCATTTGATTATGATATCTTTAAATCAAATTGTAATTTACGACTGGCTGTAAGTGTCATAGATTTTCTAAACGTTATATTGTCAAGTGCGCCCTTAAGGCGTTGATACCACTGGGTCACACACTTTCTTCTTCTCGACGAAAGGTGGCCCTTCACCGTAGAAATGGAAACCAGGAAACAGTGAAATAACGCCCAATATGCCTCGTGGGAAATCTCCCATTCTCTAACAACAGAGAAAATCTCTCACGCTTCGCTGCTGTAACATCGTGTAGGGAAGCGTTATCCCGACTTATTGGGAGAGTGATTGTTTCAGGACAGTCAATCACTTTTGAGATATATTTATTTTTTACTATTTCTAGAAAACTTACAAAAATATGCTGGCAGGGATGGATTTGAGATGAATGTATTGGTCTGTGGTTGGTACTTGTTAGTTTTGTATCGTTTTTAGAAAAGCTTATTTTTAATGAAAAATAAGTAGTACGCCTTCGGTCTTTCATATTTTGTTTTTCAACGTAATTATCTCTCTCACAAAAAATGGATTTAAGTGAATGTTCTAGATTTCGACAATGTTGAAAAACAAAAATATAGTATTTGTCTCTCTGAGCTTAGATGATATCTGAAATTTCAAATAACTGCAGAAAAGATTTAGAGCAAGTTATCGGATTTACTTCTGGCACAATAATACCTATATTTTTCTAGAAAAAGAAGATTAAAACTATGTATAAAAGGAAGAGAAGAAAAAGTTAACTATTTTTACTCAGAGATCAATGTCTTTTAATTTATTATCATTATTTCCATTTTATTATCTCTCAATCTCGTTCATTTCTCATTCCCGATTTCATTCCCTATCTTGTTCCCTCTCATTCTCCCTCTTTTTCCCATTCTCGTTCTCTCATTCCTCATGTTTTTTTGGGGGGCGGCACCCCCCTTCTCTGAAGAGAAACAGATATGAGTTAAAGAGAGGGTTAAATAGTGTATCATTTAAATCAAAACTAATAAAACTATTAGGGCGCAAGTTCAAACTTGTTGATGAATTTATTTTAGAAATAAAAATAGCCAATTATAACCCTAATCAACAAACAAGCTTAAGGTTACCGGATATCATGTGAATTATCGCCAAAATTTAAATATCGCCAAGCACACTAATCTAAACTTGAACTTACATAATTTATCTGGATTTTGTATAGTAAGACCATAAATTCTTTAAAAAAAACATTAGGACTGAATAGGTATTCTCCAAGAAATATTTGTTCCAGCTAAACCACTATATTTCTCATTTGAAATCCTTGATTTGATTTAAACTTTTCCATATTATTTATCAGTATCTCTAAATTATGTGATATGTTGTGGCTGTGCACTTTATAAAAAAAAGTGCATTTTGTTGAGAAACTTCGCCTTATCCGCCGCCAAAGGGGCGACGGAAACCGCAGCAGCTGGTCCCGAGCGTCTATTAGTAGGTTTGTTCCACATTCTGGGCGAGTTCAAACACCTCGGCATTGAAAGTAATGGTGTCAATGGGAAAACAATGCGGATTAGGGAGAGACAAGACTGATTACTCGAGCAGCACTTTCTTTTTCCTCTCTCTTTGGGAATGCCTCTTTTTTTTTTTCTCTCCGGAGTTCCTTGGGAATGTTTTGAATGAGCGTCACACATCGCCTGTCGGATGCAAAGCCACCGGCGGAACTCTGTGATCTTCATTCAGAGGGGAGGGAGTGCTGTCTTGGAGCCAGTTTAACTCATATTGTCATTAGCGAAGGCGGAAAAATGGTGGGACCGTAGAGATAATTTAAAAGAAGCTTATCAGAACAAGAGAAAAGTCTGTTTAAAACTAAATTGTTGGCATATTTGTGTACCGTTACCCTTACAAAAGAATCACCTGTTCAATAATTAAAAAAAAACCCCTTCTCATCACCGCACCTTTCCCAGCGACCATCTGACAACAAATTTTGATTCGATACTTAAATATTATTTTTGATACAACTTTAACTAAAAAAAAGCAGGAGAACTCAAAAGAGGAAAACTCCCTTTCTATATACATACAAAATGAAATTATTTGACTTCAGTCGTAGATAGTTGCCTTTAATTTATGTAAAACATTCCTTTAAGGAAATGACCCAAAGAAAGAATCGGTAAATTAAAATATTTTTTATCTTTTACTTTTTACTTTAAAAAATCCCTCCCCCTGTAACCTTTTGGAAAATCTATTTTTCACATTAGTTAGCACTTTTTAAAAATTTTCTCCTAAAAATGCAAGCTAAATAACATCAAACAAACATTTATTTATTTTCGAAATTTCAATTATTTCATACTTTTTAAATATATTTACGAAAAATTTTCCATAAATAATTAGCGGGACGATTAAGAGTGAACACCGAAGAAAGTATTTTTAAAACAGATAGTTATTTGCAGAAAAATATAATTAAAATGTAAAAAGAAGGTAATGAAGGTAAATTCTAAAACTAATTAACCAATTAAAGTTAACTAGCAACTTATTTGAATATTAGAATTGCTAGTATGTCATTCCCATTGTTTCCAAGATAAACGATCATAAACTGAAATAAAGTGCCAGTGTGTAATCCTTCCAATCAAAGAAAATCCCTTAACTGTTAGTGATATTTCACAACAATTATGAACTTGTTCTAATAAAATAAACTGTCATCCAAAATGATTGTCCACTGATATACAATTTTGACAAAAAAGCAAAGAGAAATGAGAATATCTGTGCAATCGTTTTACGACAGGGGTATACCGTTATGACAGAAAAGCAAAGAAACGCGTCTGTTGCCTGTAAATCCCGTTTTACGGCGAGGGTAAACTTGTAGCAGGAAAGCAAAGGGGGGAGCGCGGGATTGTTGCCGCACTGCCGCGGTACAGCAAGGGTTAACTTGTAGTAGAAATACAAACTATTTCACGTAATAAGTATCCTTTCACTGCGTTGGTGCATTTGTAGAAAAAAGGGTCATATAGTGCGCTACATGCGAATTTGATTGGTAAGATATATTTCTTAAAATCATTTAATATTTTAAGGAACAAAACTTCTAGCGGTCAGACTGTGTAAAATGACTACTTTAGTTAATGATCTTATTTTTCTACTTGAATTTCTGAATAACAAATACACTCCCGACATGACGAAGTGGAAGGGACGGGTAAAAAGTTTCGAGGTAAAGAGTTTTCGGCATAACAAGTTAAATTAGAGGAATGCCTAACGTCTAAAGGGGGAAAATATTTTTTCGAAAAATTATATTTTTGTTCGTCTTATCGAGAGTATATACTGTATAAACTTAAGCTTAAATAACTTCTGAGATAAGTTACTTTATATTTCATGCTTTTTTATCTTTGAACTTCTATTTTATTTGGATATTTTTAAAATTATAAATTATAAATTATCTTATCCGCGTACTGAATACAAAATTAGTTAATTCAATAGCTAAGTTCATTATTTTTTTTTTTTAAATTTACTCTTTTTTTTATAAAAGCACGAATTTATTGCTCTTGAGCAATGTCTCAATGTATTCATGATATCACGTTTTAAAATTTCAATGCATGATATATCTCTTATTGAAGAATTAAAGGTGAAAATTTAAGATTTTAGGTCTGTATTTTTGGTGTATTTTTGAATATGTTGGTTGTGTTGAATGTTAGAAAATTTCTATTTGCTTTTTTCAGATTTTGTTCATTAGGATTTACTTTATAGTGCGATTTTGTATCATGAGAAATGCACAAAGTTAAAAAAAATGATGACAATAACAATGAAAATTTTCGCAACATTAATAGAGAAACTCAAACTATTTTGCCAAAAAAAAAACCCCTCTCAGATTTGTTTAAAAACCCCTTTTCACTCATAATTTTAACGTCTAAAAAATATTTTCGGAGCGCGGTAATTTTTAGTTCTGAAACGTCTCTGAGAATTCGTGTAGTCTTCTTTTTCAAACCTCCATGCATCTTTGAAAGGAGTGGAACCAGGGGAAAAACAGGAAAATGACAAAATTTGAAAAGTAAAAAATGGAATAAGATAGAAAAGAGATGAAAATTACAAAAAAGAATGAAACCGTTAATAAAAGAGAGAGTAAGAGAGAGAAACATGTTAGTTTGTCTTAGAAAGTTGAGTTCCTGACTAACATATTGCTTGGGTGTAAAGGAGTCACAATGACCCTTTCGTTGGTTTCTACGTAGCTCCATAATTATTCAAAAACATAATTTTTCTAGAAGCATGCAAATTTGTGACAGTATTTCTAAACACACTTTTGAAAACTCAACAAGTATCTTCCTTCATATTCTGATAGTTTATCTTGTTAAAATGTGCGAAAATTACTCTTTTCGCGGTTCTACTGCTATTTTATGTAAAAAAAATATGTTCCATCTACCTCTTACAACCCAATTAGAAACGGATTATACCGTCATCAAATCCATACAGATATCCCACGACAGTGAATGACCGTCATCGGAACGAAGACATTCGATGGAAATCAATTGCACGTTGGGCCCTTGGGCTATTAGCGATGGTCCATGGAACCCCTTCAACAACTTAATCCGTTAGATCTGGTGCAAGGACTGTCTTTCCTTCCTCGTGTGGGTGCACTTGTCACTCGGCTTCCTGCCCAATCAGGCATGCAGCGGACTTTCACTTTTTATGCCTTGGAGTTATAATATTCATCGCTTGATGGTGGTTTGAAACAAAAAGAAAGTGAAATGAAGAACTATAATCTTTCAGACTTAACGTAGTAAGCGTTTATAAAGTTCAGTAAACCTGTTTTAACGTTCTTTAATTTAAAAAAAAAATCTATTTAAAGTGCTTAAATAATAAAAAAATACTTTTTTTTTGTCCTCTAAAGCTATTTCAAGCGCAGAGACGTTCGTTCAACTATTTCCATTGTTTTTAATATAGCAAAAAGAGGCATCTCTACAAAAACAAAGATTTTCTTCATCCATGATCTCCGGTATGCATATTTATAAAGACTCAAGACTTTGAAACCATTTTGAAAAGTAATTAATTTTAATTTATTAATTTAATTTATAATTTTAAATAATGAAATAAAAAATATATATATTTTTAAAAATTTTTATTCAAAAAGTTCCATAGTCTTGAGCCTTTGTAAATATGCCTCCGGCATTCCCTTCCCTGAACTTTCAAATATTTGGTCTTTTGGTAAATTCTCAAAATAATATTCTTAGACTTTTTTCCAGGATGAGGAAATATAGTAAAGCAGAAAAAGTTTTTAAATTCCATAATTTTGTGTCACATTGTTTACTTTAGATTAAGTACTAAATATTTTATTTATTTTAAAGAAATGTAGATTTACAAACTGAGAAATTAAGTTAAACATTTTATTCTATTTAGAGCAATATGTACCATCAACAAATTTTCTTTGTAAAAATTTTTTGAAATAAAAAGTGTTATTAAATTTAAGAACTTATTCATTTACTGTTTCAATTTTAAAATTTGCAAAACTTTAGGTTATCTTGCCATCATCGATGCCATCAGTTTTTTAGCCTTTTCACAATTATTAATTGTCAATAAGCTTCCACTGTAAAGCATTCTTTAAATTAAAAAAATGTTCCAGAATGCAGCCAGTGTTCCAGATATTGGTCAGTGTTCGGCAGTATTATAAAATCCTTGTCTAGTGTAGTAGGTACAATATTAGCTGATGCTGAATTATTTTATTTTAGGGAAGCAAAAATATGTTATGGTTTTCTTAGAGATAACAGTATACAGTTATAAAATGGACATTTCATGAAGAAAAGCATGATTTTTAAGTACTATTGCATCTTAACATTAAGTAATTTATAAATGCTCTTGGAATGAATAGTAAAAGTGTGAAAACAACTTGTGGTAAAAAATGTATAAAAGGAATTCGGTTATTAGTACAAAGTAAAACTATGCGAAAAAGAACCCTTACTTAAAAACAAGCGAAATCCACTTATAACGAACAATAATGTTTAAAGTATTTTGCATTCTTAGCCTTACACATTTATTAAAATTATAAATTTCAATGCTTTACACACTTTTAAAATAACTGTAAAATTAAAATGTATAAAAGTTAGCGCAAATGAGGACTCGAATTTAGCAAGCAAAATGTAGTAGTTCCATAGTACTCGTTATGTAACCGGGTCCAACTGTACTGTTAACATTGTGAACATGAGATAGGCTCTATAAAAGGCATAGGCCTGCTACTTTGAAGTAGTGTTCCTCAGTAAATGAATTTTCTGTAATTCATAGAAATAAAATTGATACAATTATAAAAAGAAAAATTGAAAATTAAGGATAATATTTTAAAGTAAAAATAAATAAAAGAAAGGCTAAAAGAAAAACTTTTTAATATTCTTAAAAAGTTAAAGAATCGTGCATATGTACTTCCCATTAAAAACTATAGAGAAGAAAACTAATTTATAGAAGGCCAAGTTGCTTCGTTGAATACTAACAACTCATTGACATGTAATTATGTTAAATAAGCTTACATAAAATCTTTGATAATCTGTGAGGGTATTTAACATCATGTTCTACATCTTTTATTCAAACCTGCCCTACCGTTGCCATATATTATTTGTAAATCCGTTCATTCAAAAAGCCAGTAGAGATTTGTGAATGGTATTTGGTCATAAAATCTGATAGGAGCTGTCAGTAACATCAATCTCAACAGCACACGGAAGTGTTTGTCAATGTGATAAAACACTAAATACTAACCACTGGCTGTGTCAATGTTTTACATATTTATCGGATTAAATCATTGTTACCTCAACCATATTAATCAGAGCTAAATCGATATAATCCGATGTAAACACAATAGAAGCTGGTTGCAAGATTAAATTGCCGTTTCTCTTTTTTTTTTAAAGCTGTAAAGCGCAATTAGTTGAAGAACGTAGATAAACAAAAATACCCCGCCCTCTAAAACTCAAGCAACTGAGCAACGAAATTCGAATGCTGTAAAAATGACATTTTTTAGTTTTGTGCTTTTTAGTTTCTTGAAGGACTTGCCTGCAAAAAAAGATTATTTACTTTTAAGGTATTAAGTAAGTAAAATAACCTAATACAAAAGGCGTTTTTTTCTATTCTAAATACAACCGTTTAAAAATGTTGTATGGGGTTGGTGGGATGTTTTAATTGATTTAACATTTCACAAATTATGCAGCCAAAATTATCGATATCATAATAAACGAATAAAATTTGGATCCTTCTATAATTTTACTGGGCAGAGAGGTTTTTTTAAACTCCATCACATTTAGTATCAAAACAATAAAACAAATATTTAAAACAAACTTCAACATATTTAGCACACTTTCGAATAGAGAGAAACTATTGAACAATATTATATTTTTAAAATCACACTTATTCCATATAACTAGATAATATATTTTAGGGTTGTTATAGTGCCAACTGAAAAAAAAATACAATACAAATATTCAGATTAACAAATAAAATTAGATGGGGTACATAAAGTCTGATAAGATAATGATGGTAAAAAAGTGTGATAGCTTATAGGTTTTTTAAAGTCAAAATTAAGCTAATACACACATTTAACTAAAATTGCTCTATTTTTTATTCACTTCACATTGCATAGTATATTAATAATGAACGGAGCGTCTAAACCGAAATTAATATAAGCGAAACATAATAGCACGGAAAAGTTTTTATTGGTTATAATAAATAGAAGTGCAAAACATTTATTAAAATAAGTAGGTATACATTTTTTGTCTCTGCAAAAGGCAGAAATTCCCGAAAAATAGTTAAAAATAGGGATTTTTTTCTAATGGTTCCAACCATAAATATGTGCAAAAAAGTATAGGAATGATTATATCATATTTTTTGCAACTATGCATTTCCAAAATTAAAAATAATCTATTAATAAAATGTTTTGGCCTTTGTTTTTTTATGACAATATATGTTTACTACAAAAAAAAATTATTTCTCATTGCTTGTACCTTCGAATGGGAATAAATTGGAAATTAGAGAATAGAAGTTATTCTCAATATTTATAAAAAAAAATACTCAATAGTCAATGTAAACTTAGCAAAACCTAAAAAATCTCACATAAAAACAAATATTTTATCACCAGTGTAAATAATTAAACAATTTTAAGCTAACTAAATTCGAATGAAAATTCTAGTTTCGTTGTTTTTTTTTATTTGGAATAGGATGTATCACTTCAACTCGTATCATGAAGGTTGAATCTAGAATACATATAGAAAACATAAATGATAGAGAAATGTGTTGTAAAAACTTTAAACACAACAAAGATGAATTTATTTCAATCCAAGATAATTTTTTTTTTTTCAAAATAAAAACTTCAAATTAGAATTTTCCAACTTCTTATCGGACTTTATTTTGAATCTCCATGTGTTTTAATTTTTGAATAAAAATTTTAATCAACTTGGTTAAAATCTAAGTATCTATTTTGAGTCATTCATGTAAGTAAGTAGTAACTGTAAACATTTTGACAATCATACTGATTGTTTGTAACTGTTTAGAAAAATCCATTAATGAAAGTATTTGTGTATTTCTGTCATTTGAGACAAAGTGAAAACTAATTTAAAACTTATTTAAATAAAACAAAAATATTTGAAATTTTAAAGTTTTATAAAATTTAACTATATTTATAATTTTATATAAGAAAGTAATATTAATATGAACTACACTTGTTACATTAAAAATATCCAGTCTTACACACCGGTTCTTATTCTAGCCTCCAGTCCTATTCTACCTTTCTTAAATTGTTCACACCAAAACTTAATGGAGCTTTTGCTATTTATTTTCTACAGTTACACAGTGTAGCCATTTTCACTTCGGTCTCGCATGCATTACCAGTTTTGCATCAGTTTCCAGCTGCAGTAAATGTAACCCTTTTGATAAAACATTTTTAGAGGCCATTCATAAATTATGTCACAGAATTTTATACGCCTTCCTCCCTTCATCCCATAACTTGTCATTTACCAGTGATCCCTCTTACGTCGTAAAACTGTAACTGAACTGAGAATTAGTAACCTGTTATAATGTCAAATCAAAATATGTGTGAAACACCTCTTTTTGCATTTTAACAGCAGGGAAAAAAAGTTTTAAAAGTGTGAATTCACAAAAAAACCCCCCTAGTATCTTCCCCAAATTGAAAGAATTAGTGGAGCACTTAAGCTTAAAATATTGTGATTCACGAACATCCTTACCCCTTTATATCTTTGCTTCTGTGCATACCTTTGCTCTTCAAGATCTCTTTGCTTTTCATCATCCCTTTTCTCCTATGCGTCCCTTTCCTCTTGAGCCTCTCTGCGTTCTTGACCATCTCTTTTCTCCTTATTTACTATCAATTTGCTCGTCATCATTTCTAACTTTGATGCCTTTCGATTGACTTTTATTATTGGCTGTCCTATTATTTATTGGCTATTTATTATTGACATGGCTGTCTCGCACGCATATATTAATTTCTCTGGGTGGCCCCTATTTTTGAGTTTCATATCACCTCATCATTTTACGGACTACTTTCAACGATATCAAAGACCACCTGTTGTAAACCACTGCTCTAGTCAATATATGAAGGACCCCCCCCACCTCCACTTAAAACTGTGACGGAATATGTGAATGCCTCCTGAGTTCTCCCCCTTGAATTTTAGTATTTTTCTTACAAACGTGCAGTTTTTCCCTAGTAGCACAGCTCTTATAAAATATTTCAAGTTTACGTAACTGCAACTACAAGTAAACGAAATTTGGCCATACATGACAAAATTGGACGAATCTTGAACGTTTGTGCTGCTTGGGTTGAACCAAAGAGAGCATTTTAACAAAACTTTGTAACGTATCAGGGATTTTAAGATCACGCATTTAAAGGTTGTTGAAATATAAGCCCCCCCCTTTTTTTCTCTCTCCTTAACTAAAACATACCCAAACATTTTTTACAGTATAAAGGTGTCAGGTAAAAGCAAAAACACCTCTGGAGTCAAAACATGTACTTTTGTGTTTTGTGTTTGCTTTTTTCGTTCTTGGTACTATTTTCTTATTCTAAACTCTGGATAGAATATCGTTTGGAGTGTCGGATCAAAGGTGAAGTTCAGGAGAAAAGAGGAATGGGGTCGGTCGGAGAACGAGGTCCTCAAAACCCTTTCGGGGTCGACGATCCTCAACGGGGTGTCGGCCTCTTTTATTGGCTACTCCTAAGCAGGGGATAATTTAGAGGGCTATTTGTTTAGGGTTACAAAGGTTGCGTATTTTCAAGGTTAACCGCTTTAATTTGGCCAGTTCAGTTCAAAATAATGTTCTAAATTTGGAAAGAATTACAGAAGGGAAAAAGCTTCATTGCTTGAAAGTTTGTCGAATTGTTGCCGCTAATAAATGGGGTGGTTTTTCGATGCGGTCTTAGAATGTTTGAAAGGTATGAGAAAAGACTGGATAGAGATCAAATTTATAGTTTAATTTAATGTCAAAGTTATTTTATTCACCAATAGAAATCCATCTTTATGAAAACAAAAACAACTTAATTTACTATTGAGATATTGATATGCAAAGATGAAGCTAAGGTGAAGCAACCATGGTGACTACCCAATGACTTACCACGGTGAGAACCCAATAACTAAGGCCTAAACCTAAATTTAAATGTAGGGTGTTTTAATCTATTTCAGTAATGAAAAAGGCGTATAGCAGAAATCCTTATCAAGGGCTTAACCAAGGGGAGGTTTCGGGATATCTACCCCTGGAAATATCACAGAAAACGAGTAAAAGTACCCAAAATTAAAAAAATTGACATCGCCTCTGTTATGAAAGTCTACCTAGGCTACATTAGTAGCATCAATGTTCCTCAAGTATGTATTAAATGCATTATCGAATGTAGAATATCTTGGAAATATGCGCTAAGGTCCCAAAAAGTTTGCAAAGCATGGATTTATTTTCAAATTTCAAAAAGTTTAACAATCAGCATAAAAATATTATTTTTCTCTTTTGTGGAAATAAGTGAATTAAGTTCAAATTGATGATATTTTTATTAAAATCTAGGGAGCTGTAGTCCTATAGCCCCACCCCCTTGATCAAATTGTGTTCCATTCTCCCCAATAATTTAAACCATTTATTTCAGTAGAATGCAAAAATTATCAATAACAAACATATAAAGATTATCCATACAATTAAAACGATCAATTGAAGATTTTTGTAACGATACCTGTGTTGCTTTTATGAAGAAGGAATTTTTAGATGCTTCTTGCAATAAACAAATCATAAAACTACCAGAAAATATATGAATTAAAAAAAAAATCTAAAACCATAAATTTCGGACTTGGACCAGTGTTATTCTGAGAGCCTCCTTTCCAGAAAAAGATCGTCGACCTCCTATAGGTAATTGAATGCTGCAACCCACGCTCCCAACAAGTCCAGCGAGTCTCACTAGGGGAAAGGTCGGCCGGCCCGGTATTTATGCTGATGCAAAAACCTGCCGAAAACAACCAACCATCGATCACACGAGAGCTATCCCAGACAGGTCAAGGAACACATCAGGAGAAACGGACAACAAAGAAAGAGATGGACGCTAGAACTGCATCCATTGTGAAACATCCGATGCTACGCTGAAACAGATGGTTCCCAACTCATAGATGTGTGTGCCAGTAGATCACTGTGCTTATAATATTAATATCATGACAGGACCACTCCAACCTTTTATAGAAATGAATATCAAAATTAAGAGAAATATTAGTTCCGGAACTTAATTTCAGTAGGCGTTGTTCATTCTTAACCAAAAAGTTAGGAAACACACTCATAATTGTTAGTACTTCAACCAATCTAATATGCTTCAGAAGCATATCTTCTGCTTCTACAAAGCATTTAGACAGCTCGAAGCAAAAGCTATTTGACTGATGACAGCAGCGGATGTTAAGTAGTATTGTTAATATATTGTTGTTCCCTATTTATATCATTAATACGGATGGAGTCTTTCATGGAACACTTCGGAAAATGTCAGTGACCATTGGTTGGAATAACTGCAGTAGACCAAGTGACATCCATAATAAAGAGGGTGTTTTAAGTCTCAAGGAAAGGAGTAATATGATAGTTGTATTCCTGAAGGAAGAGGGTAGAGTAGGATTTGATGTATAATTTAGCATGGAAGTTCGGGATGTAACCAAGCATCTAATAATGCGAAGATAATCCTTACACTATGGTATATAGGGTAATTAAATCTTACCCCGAAATACAAAAGAAACTTGAAGCATTTACGATGATAATATGAAAGAAATAATAAATATAAAATAATACATTTTTGTATAGATATAAAACGAAAGAAAACAACTCCATTGTGAATCCAACGGAGTTTCTGACTACTCCACGAATATACCTGCAATCCGGTTGATTATTTTGATTTTCCTTAACTTTTTTAGGTATAGAGTATACTACCTATTACGTGGTGGGATTTATTTTAGGAGATAATCTTTAAAGATTAAGCTTTAAGCAAAGCAGTAGTTTCAGAAGAAATGAAACGTGAGAAAATTTAGTGAAGAGACATGCGAATCATCCCCAAAATTTCTATGATATAAAATTTATATACTCTTTGTTGTTTCTTCTCCGTGCATCAGATACACTCCGATATGTATATTTTTTTAAAAATAATTGTTTAAGGATTAAGCATATCATGATAATTCTTTGTAAGACTTTTGGAAGGAAGAATTGAATGAAGATTTTTTGAATTAATTTAATGAATTTGATAAATAATTTCCTAACGTCTTAGATACCTTTAAAATTCTAGTTCTTTGAATTTTTTACCTTACTAAAATATGTTCCTCTTTTACACTTTTGCATCTAAGTTTGTTATATCAAGGGTCAATAAACTAAAAACAATTAAGATAAAAGAATTAACAGGGACGAATCTAGATGGACTGAAAGCTTTAGAAAAAAGGATCGTACAGTTTTACGATACAAGACATAAGCTGCTTGTTTGAGTGGTCCTTAAGAAGAAGTACATCAGGCTCAGGAACAACGTAAGAACGATTGTCTGAGGATCAACTGGTGGTCTAATGAGTGATCAGAAATTCGATTTGCTCATTATGGTTGATGCTTAAAGGCATTGGCAAGAATTTTGCGCACCAACAGAAAAACCATCTGACTTAAAGATCTCTTTTCATATAAATGATTTTCCTCTCTCTCTCTTCTATTAAGGGATTCCTACTTCCTGCATTTTCTATGGCTATATCTGTAAATTATTTGTAAGATCTTAAAGTTTCTTTAAAACACTTTCTAAACTTGTATTTTCCCTATTAAAAAGGATTTTATTAATGTAGAATCAAAAATTTGGAACGTAATTTTATGAATAAGTATTACGAATTAGTAATAATAAGCATTAAGTATTAACTTGTTAGTTAGTATTAAATGCTTCCTTTCAATACCGCAACAAAGTAAAAAGGTTTGACTGTCATTGTGGAATTATGGAATTACTTCACTGTGAATGTTTTGTTCTTATTTAAGAGTCCGTCTAGGAGCTAGAAAAAGCATAATCGTATAAAATTTTTACTATGTTTATAATTTTATGTGTTTTATGATATTAATCATTTTACTAGTCGAACCTGTTTTTGCCGTAATGTCATAGGAGTAACTTTGCTCCAAGTGGTCATTTATTGTGTCACAGACTTCCATATAATTAATTAAGATGTAATTAAAGAATTAATTTGACCCTTTAAAATTTACACGTAGTCAAATCAATTATATCAACCAAATTAGCAATTTTGAGGTCACCGTCGAGAACAGAATATCTCAATTTTATTTTAATCCATGACTCTTATTTAAGAATGGCGAGTACAGTAACTCTTGACAAAATCAAATACATATATACAATGTTTAAGAATGCATGAAATGCGTTAATGCAGGAAGTACAACAAATAAATTTTAGATACATGAATCAATTATACTCATGGTAACATTTTCTTCACTTAAAAAATAGTAGGTTTCCCTACTTTATTTATGGAAATGTAAGAATCATCTCTTCACGGAAGCCGGATGCTTCAAATATATTTCTCCAGGAAGAATTACTGCCTGATGATCGTTTTGCGTGTGACAAACATTGATAAACGATAGGGTTTTTATCTTTCGTTGCCACTAAGATGTTAAGATTTCTTATAAAGGATGTTACTTCAGGCTTCGAAGTAATAAAACCTATCTTCAACACCCTCACATAAATGATGCAGTTTATCCTATCTGGAGCTTCAAATGACCTCTTACAAGACAGTTCACGAAATTTCACCTCCCCATCGTCTTCTCTTGTCACCGTCTTTTACAAATCTCCTCCCCCGTAAATTGTGACGCTGATGACACCAATGACCCTCTGCCTTAAAGGTTCAAATACAAGTAAAAAAGAAGTTCTTCCCATTCAAGAGGGCGTCTAAGAGAACTCCCATGTTGCACCACCGGTAGTTTCAAGCTTTAAATAAAAGCAAGAAGACTTTCACTTGGGTGTTGCCAAAGAGAGGCTAGAAATTCCCGTTTCAAAATGTTCACCACAAAGCACTTTCTCTGACTCAGATGCCCTCGGAACCGGATGCGGAGCTTGGTTCTTTCACTTTTATAGCCTCGAAACGAACTTTGACGTCTGCTTTTAGATACAACAAGATATTCAAACGATCTGGTTTTAAGTGTTTTCGATTAACGTGAAGTGTCATGCTGCGAAAGTAGTAAAAATATTTGCAGTGTTATGTGTTAGAGAAAGTGTATCTAGTTTTTTTTTCTACTGGAAGCATTCAACTAAAGCAGATTTTATCTTTATAGAAGTGTTCCTCTGTTCCTCAAGGGGAACCAAACTCCCCACTGGGAGATATTTTTCTTTGTGGAGAGAGGGGAAACTCGTAAACTGAACAAAACTGTCGGACATACCTAAAATGAATAATCTGTAAACATTGGTGAATTACTATTTAGCTGATATTTTAGTAAAGTTAAAATAAGCCAAGTAACAATCAATTGAAATAATACAGAAAAGAAATTAACATTATTTCAATTTATTTATTTTATATATCTTAATATCCAAGCTATTATTTTCATCAAAAAACTATATTTTAGTTTTAATTATTTGCTCCTTTTGGTAAGAAATAATTTAACTTCTTATTAAAATCGAAGGTGAGATGGGAAAAATGAACATAAAAAAATTGAGAAAACCTTTTTTAGAGAGAATTATGAAAACTATTTTTTAAAACATTCTACTTTTCAAATGAAATGCATCGTTAGCTAAGTGTAGCCATGAGCTGCGATTGAAAAAAAAGCATTGTGTGTGGAAAATAAATACGGTGTGACTAAAGAGCTACTTCAAAGTAGATCAAACATGTCTTGATAGCCAAAGGAAATCGGTATCTTGGGTCAAGGAGTAAAGAAGTATTACTTTTATAATCTCAAAAGTATAATTTAAAATGAATTCATCATTGTTCTTAATTGAGTTACTGCTACAAAATAGATGAGAAACCAGGATGATGATGATTCTATGAAATGAATAAGGAAAATAGAACATTAAAGGAGACAAAGTATAAAGTAGAGAATGAATTTGAAGAATACCAACCCACACACAAATAGGTATTATCTCTTCATACATCCAATTTCCAGCGAAATGACATTTTATTTTGGATGAATACAGAATGAATGAGGCAATTTCCCTTTATTGTATTTAAAGAGTAGACACAAAATAGAGGTAATGGGGGTTTTGTCTTCATGATTTTGAGCTTGGTAACGGGCGAAAAAGAGATAAGATCTCTTCAACAAGAATCTTACTACATTAAGGCACCCAGAACATGTATCCCATATTTAGCCAGATAATCTCTATCCTCTGAATCACTAAGTAAAAAATATAACTTGTGTATAATAATCAAAAGGCAATGAAGGGATACTTCTTTCTCTCTCAATTTACTCGCTTTTTCTCTCTGAGCTTCATTCTTTCTGTCTCTCTTAGGGTTCCCGAGGGTCAAGCTACCCTTTCTCCTTACTCTCTTGGAATCTTAATATTAAATACCTAACAGTTCTGTGTTGGGAGCATCACTACTTATTACTTAAAACTATAGTCAAAATACCAATAGTACTGATTAAGTATCGGTCTTGTGCATCCCTATTCGGGATGATTAGTTGTCTTCGGGGCATCGTGCCCAGACACGTGCTTCGAGACGACCTTTGGTGGGACGGAAGGACGAGGAACTGGTCTCGAAGGCCGAAAAGTCTCGAATTGTTTCCGGTTATTGTCAAAATATTGGGTTTTGGCTTGTATCCAATCAATACGGAACAAAATTTTAGTTTAGACAGTGATAATTAAATCCACACACATATGTTGTCTTCGATTCAATTTTAGCCTAAAGTAAGAGGTCTTTAGACTCCTTGATCTACATTGTATTTAAACGGTTCCTTTTCTTCCTGGCTCTGAATTATGAATATTTTCAGATGTCAAATCATGGACATTTACAGGGGTATATTTTTTTATATCTAATCAACCTTAGGGCTTTGTAGAATGGTAAGTACTGCATCAGGGGAAGGAAAAAGTTAAAGGAAGTTTTGGAAACAAAATAGTAGTATCTAATCTAGTCGTAGTGGGAAACTCGATTTGAAATATGTGACCTCTGAAAGGTACGATTCACATCCAAGATTTTCATTGAATCGTTTTAAATCCCTTAAGTAAACTCTTGTAATGTCTCACTTCAAAATTTTTGTGGTTCTCTAACATAATCTTTACAACTGAATGATTTTTAGGTGCCGTTGTTGCAGCCAACAATTGGAATAAAAAAAAAACACTGGAAATAGTTTTCATAGAGTCCCTGCGGAGTACTAAAGGTTTTATTTTGGATCTTGTTTTCGCAGAAAGGCGGTGTTTGTTCCACATATCGACTCCAAGCGAAAGGGAAGAGATGAGGAAAAGATCGCTAAAAACCGGTCGTGAAGGAATTTAGGTTGTAAGGCCAAATCTGCAGAAAGTAAAAACTAACTCTTTTTTTTTTTTCTCAAGTGGGATGTTTTGGTGAATTTAGTAAGAAACTGCGGTCTTGAGTAAGTTAAGGATGGGGGAAAATTAGCCCCTAGGCAAAACAAGTAAACCTAGGGCTAATTTAAGTAGGCTCAGAAGAATCATACAAGCTTCGTTCAAAAGTATTGGTTTAAAATAATAAATACTAATTTATAAAAGTAAAACACAAGACCTTGAATTTCATATAAATTTTAAAAAGAAATGAATGGATGTAGGAGAATAAAAGTGAAAATGTGAATTAAGCAAGTTATGTGGATGAAAAAAAAAACAGGAGTTCGCAAGAACTCTCGTGTATATATCATAAGGAATGTGAAAAATTTCCAAAATCAAGCTGATAAAGATTAAATAATCCAGAAGAAATATAAAAAAAGTGATATTTTTCTAATAATGAGAACAATATTAAAACTCATCCTTAATTTAAAGATTTGCTTTTATTTCCATCAGCTCCAATATGGCCCACTTGTTTAAACCAACAACAGCACTGCTAACATAAAACCGGCAGGTAAAACCCAAATCATTCCCAAGAGTTCAAAGTGTTAGGTACGAAGCATAGACTGTATGGAGTCTTCAACAAACGCATAAACAAGAAAAACTAATGAAGTAACAAAGTCATTCAGAACCTTAAATCACGATATTTGTAGTGGATGTGAAAGCTAAGAAAAAACAAAAGACTTCCTTTGTTTGATTTGATATCAAACGAGAGTGCAAACAGCTAAAAGACAATCGTAGGAAGGGGGAAATTGAAACAGAACAAACGAAGCGTGGGTCCTTCCTCCTTTTCAAACGTTGATCTTCCAATTGAAGCGAGGAAGATATTTCAATCATATTCACTTTTTCATTAAGTTGGGGTCCCCGAACTAAAGCTACAATAAGCTGAATAAAAATTCAAGTTTTCATTCATCCGGGGAACTACTTCCATATTCCATAGAGATTTTTTAAAAATTATTATCCAGCAAATAATAAACTTTTCAGGAATTTCTTGCTTTAAGGTATAATTTGTAGTGAAGATATTTTTTTGAATGAAACTTTCTTATATGGTTAATTTTTCTTATTTGATTTTTTCTACTCTATATGCAGCAGATAAGTGTTTTGATTAAAAGTCAGCCTATTTTAAAATTGAATTACTTTTGAAAATAGATATTATACCCATTTTTTTCAACAACCAGAAAGTTTCGATTTTTCATGTTTTATAAATGATATACTATATTTATAATATTATATTATTGATACATTTATAATATTATGTTATTGATATATTTATAATATTATATTATTGATATATTTATAATATTATGTTATTGATATATTTATAATATTATATTATTGATATATTTATAGTATATTTCTAAAAAGTGGGTACTTCATAACTTTTGCTACTCAATTATAACTTAATTACATTACATTGGAAAAAGTACGGTGTAACTTTTACAGTAGTTATGTTTAAAATAATCAATCACCAAACCCAAACCAAGTTTGATATTGATTTGATTGATATTTAAAATTTTTTACATAATTTACTTACAAGTTATTTAGGCAATTACAAATTCTTATACTATCTAAATCCTAAAATCAATATTTGACCAAAACTGCGTTGACGAGTTCTTTGAAAAACTATTTTAACAGAATATACTTTTATTAGAATGTTTAGTTTTGACTTTCCCACAATTTTTGGGTTTACAATACAATTTCAATATTATTTAATTTATTTGTAAACATACCCAGATTGTAAACATTCAATCTGCATACATTAGTATGAAATCTATCGCATGTAATAAGCACAAAATATCTCAATGAGTTTCCTGAAATGCATGGAACAATGAAATACATAAATTGAACTATTTAATTAAAGAAAATTTGTTTCGTATTTAAGTAAAAGTTCTAACTGATAGGAATTTTAAAATCGCCAACGTAAGTATCTCATTTTCCACCTTTAACTCTTCAAAAAATATAATTTTTTTAAAAATAATAATAATAATAATCTAAGCAATACAGGAAAATCTGTAAAAAAAACTTTACAATTGAAAACTTGATGAAGAACTTTTAATTCTAAAAAAAGCATATCAAGATAAGTGTTTTTTTAGAATACTTGATTTCTGAAAAATTAGGTTCCATACAAATACGTGTGCCTGGTCATGATACACTTTAACATGCGGTAAATGATTCAAAACTAATTTTACATATTATTCAACATAACTAATCATTCCACGTACTCATTGGGTTCAAGAACGCCACTAACCTATTTCCTACTTTTAACCAAAGAATATCAAAAATAAATTTAAATTTAGGTTTCACTTGGAAACCACTCACCACAAAATAGAAAATGGTTAACCACAAAAAGTTCTTTCCGTTCTGAATAGAGTTGTCAATACTGCATTTTTTTTAAAAATCATGTGGTAATATTTTCTATTTTTTAATAACAATCGTCCTAGTTTTCCCACAACCATCTTTTAGAACTGGCCTCCAACTATTCCAACAAATAAATGTGTAGAAGAAAAATATTTTCCATAAACTTTGGTTTTCTTTTCTTCAAAAGTATTAAAGAACCTATCCTCAGTTAAAAATTAAAATTGCCGAATGCAATTTATAAGAAAGAATAATTAGGAAGCTAGAAAGGAAATTTTTTAATTCGCTAAATTTAGTATCAAATCACATTTATATTAATACAGAGTTTAAACGGTTTTTAGAGATAGAGTTTTTTAGAGATTTTTTAGATGTTTGATGTTTTGAAACATGTTTTTCATGGCACAAAAAGCTAAAAATAATCTTACAAAATTAGTAGGTAATAGTAGGTAATCATTAGTGGATTATTCTAAGATTTATCATCCTTCATAGACCAAACAATTGTTGAAGAAAATCCCATTTATAGTATTTAGGAAAATAATTATAAAATATGGTTTAGTTAAGGAAGACGAACATATCGATACCAAGAGAGAAAACTGGCATTACTACTCAAAGAACAATAGTTTGGAGAAAATCTATCTTATAAAGATTGAATGCTATTTAAAATTCTATTAATACTGCAACACTAAAATAATTGAACTCTAATGACTGGATATGCTTATTTCATTTGTGGCATCATTGCATTTAAAAAAATAAAATATTTTGTTTTTGAAAACAGCGAAAAATGTCATGCTGGTTTTTCCATAAAATTTAAGTAATCGCTTGCTGTAGTAAACACTTCAACCCAGTGTTTCCCCACATTTTTTAAAGTATCCACCCTTGTAAGAATTTTATCTCTAACTATTCCCTCCACATAATACTATAGGTACTGTAAATCTTTAAAGTAAAAACTAAATTTTGTTAATGATGGTCAAATCTACCATTTCCTATACTTTTTTGTCAAATACAATTAATATTTATTTAAGAAATAAGTAAACGAGGCTTAAATAAATATTAAAATTATCATCAAATGTCTCGATAAAATCTTTAATTAAATTCAAAATTTAATAAATTTCATATCAACTTAATAGAGTAGATTGTTCAAGACTTCGATGTCAATATCGACCCCTTGTGAATCCTTGTTTTAACTTGACTATTTCTTTTACTTTAGGGGAACTCTCAGTTTTAGGACTATTTCTTACGTTAATACGAATATTAACAAAGTAAGTCTACATATTTTGACAAAAAATTTTAAATTACCGCTCCATAACAAATATACGTGTTAAACACAAATTTAATACTTAAAAAAATTACAAAAGGTAGTTAGTAAAAATATGAAAATTTTGTTTTCTTATTTAAACACGAATATCAATAAGAATAAAAGGAGAAATGATAATTTGGAAGCATTAGTTTTTTATTTTTACAAGTTGTATGTGACTTGCTGATAGTATTATAAGTATTTATTTCCATGAAATAAAAACTAGGAAAAAATTAAACTTAAAAATATTAGAAATCTATACAGTACCCATACTTAAAAAAATTTAACTAATTAAGTATAACGACGTACAGTAAGTAAAATAAATGTAAGTAACAATTACCCATTTCAAAAGAAATCAAACAAACCTTCCAGAAACACATCCAAAATCAACCACATTAACTGCAAAGAACGGGACATTTTTATTCAAAAGTTGGAGAGAGATAGTAGAAATTTAAGTTTTGAAGTTTAAAAACATTTGTACATGATTTTTTAATATGCTAATATCTTTTCGTGATTTTGTATCCTTTTATCTATAACTGCTGATATTTTCTAGAAATTTTGAACTTGTACGGAAACAATTTGTTTCTAAGAATTTCTTTACCCAAGTTACTTCGAAGAACTATATTCATTACGTGATGATGATGAAAACGTATATTGAAATAAAGGATTTCCGTAAGGTTATATACATCCAAAAAGAGAGACCCAAAACTTGGAGAGCACACACCATGGAGATTTTTTATATGTTCTTTTCTTTATCCGTCATGTTCATGCTATCATTTGTCACAGCTATACCCTGTTAAATTCATCATTATATTATTTTGTTTATTCAATACTTTACCGAACAGAAGATACTCATGATAAGGGGATATTTAAAAAATATGCCGGTGATTTGAAATGAGAAAATTATATTTTCCTAAAGATTCCTACTAGTAGGAGCAGGTTGACTATCATTGCCCTCATAAAGAATATAAATATTAATGAAAAGAAGAGAATATATGAGAGACTGCATTGGGGCAAAGAGCGACTTTTTTATTTTTCTGAACACCTCTCTGATTAGTTCCGGCCAAATAGCTTTTATTACAGATAATAAACTATCGAATTAGAAATGATTTGATATCGATTCTAAAGTTTTGATAGGCCTTTAAAATAATACATAAGAATGAGTATCTAAAGTGAGGGAGGAGATTGCCCCTTTGTCGTGTTGCTTTTTTCTTTGCTGTCAAAGGAAAAGGGGATACCTACCAATGAAAAAAACTTCTTATTATCAAAAATATATCTTGGAACTTTCAAAAATGATTCAATTAAAAAATAAATTTGGCATAAAAAATAATAGAAATTTTTTTATTGATGTTCTGTGGAAAAGTTATTTTTTATTTAGATGAGTCCTAAATTTTCAAAATTAGATTATTGTTTTTTTACGTTTTGTACGGAAAAAAAGAACTGCGGGGAGAAGTCTTTTTACGTAATTATTATAAAGGAGGTTGTGATTTGCTTATTTTTGGCGGCAAAGGGGAAGGAAGGTCAAAAATCGCGTAATACCTCGACTTCCCTTAATGTGATCATGGCTAATGTTACCAATCGGATAATATTATCAAAATTGACCGGTCCCGATCACTCCTGTTTAATTCAATGTTAAATGCGCCGTTTTATGTGATCAACAATTCGCTTAATGTAATAAAAATTTGGTGAAATCCCCCTAAAAACCTCCTTTTTTCCCCTGTTTGAAGACCAATTTCAATACATAAACACATACAAAATGAGTCATTAATTTATTAGTAATGTATATTCCACTCTCATATTTTTCTTTAAGAATGTACTATAATTTGCAAAATCGTTTTAAATACTTAATTAGGACCACATAGTTGTCATTCTAATGCAAAACTCGAGTAACACTGTTTGAAACTTTGTAGTATCAAATCGCTTATTGTTATCATTCTACTCTTGGACAAAGATGATCACATTAAGTGGAGTCTACTTTATTTGAACGGTGCCTGAAAACTACTGAAGGAATATTAATTCTCCAACAATTTCAATACATTTAATATGCAAGATTGTTCATATTCATTTAATCAACAGAACTTATATCTTGATCAATGAAAATATACGGAAGGATGTCGCGGGCATGTGACAAAAGGCTTTGTGTTTACGCGGTGTCAAAAACACAGCCCTGACAAACGGGTATTGTTCAGTCGTGATGCCGGATTAAAATTAACCAAGTCGAGAACCTTCACCTACTTTTGAGTATTTGGCATGCAGCTTCCGTCTAGAAAATTTTAAAATTGACGTCACACATGCGGTCTTTCCTTCCCTCGATGGATAATTATTTTGTAAAAAACCCCAAGGAAACTATAACCGAGCTCATTCAATGGGGTATAAACCGCAATTCAGTTATTTTGTAGAATTTACGACTTACTAAATGTAATGTGTAATGGTTATGGTTATAGAGAGCATGATGTATGGTATATGTTACGGACAATGTGATAAATTCGGGCATTATTAATAATGCCATCGTATTTCGGACAATGTGATAAATACTCATTGACAAATGCCATTGAATTTATCACATTGCCCCCTACACTTCGGGCATTATTAGTAATTATAATTAAATAATAAATTATTAAATTAAATTAAATATTTTCATATTATCATAATATAAACAGAATAAGTCAACTTTGTACTTTTCATTTCCAAGTTATGATGTTAAAAAGCAAAGAAAATTGATGTTTAAATGTTTGTTTTCGAAAAATTTTGCTAAGTGATGTATAATACTGATGTATAATAATGTTATATGAATTTCTTGAAATAAAAAATGAAAAAAAATGAAATGAATGTCAGAATAAATGATGAAAATGAAACGGATTACAGAAACCTTTTACTGAATATTATGTTACGGGTGATGTGATAAATCCGGGCATTATTAATAATGCCCTAGAATTTCGGGCAAAGTGATAAATAGTTACTCATTGATAAATGTCATTGAATTCATCACATTGCCCGCCTCACTTCAGGCATTATTAATAATGCCCGGTTAATCACTTTTCCCGTAAAATGTACCTAGAAAAAGCTTTAACATTGCGCAAAAGACATAAGAAAGAATTAAACAGTTTTTAACCGATCAAATTTCTGTGTTAACCACTGTTCAGAGAGAATTAAACATAAAAGACATAATTGTAGAAATAAAGAATAGAGAAGTTCAAGGAATGAAAAACATTGAAGATGACATCAACAATTTGATTAAAATAAAGTACTGAATTTTTTAAGAACCCTAAAAACAGAGAATTTATAAACATTTAAAGTAAACTACAGTAGTGATTCACTTTTCAGAATTTATTTAACTTCGGTATGAATATTTCTCCATCAAAAGCGACATTAAAAGAATTATGGACCTCTAGGAGTATTCAATTGCTTGAGAGATCACAAGGTCAAGTCACTCATTCAGAACACCGAATCCAAAATGTATTTCTATTCAATCCAGCTGTCACGGATGATTTAGTTATCGATGTCATTTTTTGTATCATTTTACCACATGCTCACGAAAAACGTGCTGATCGTTGAAAAATGGTGGAATTCATGATCGGTAGGTAGACCATGATAACCAGATTCCAAGTATCAATGACATTGATTTGAATATTTACGACAACTGAAAAATTACTCGTGTCAGTAACATAAAATTGTAGGTTAAGGTGCCATGCTGCTTCCCTTTATAGGAGAACATCTCACAGGTAAAAAGGAGCCTAGAACTATACAATGCAATCATGAAACAATATTGTGACATTTAAAATATTTTTAATAATCAGACAATCAATTCTAAGATTGTTATCAGGTTTAGATAATGGCTTAGTTGGTCTGAGTTTTAACGGAAAATATTTTTCTAAAATCATTTTACTGGCTTTTTATTTTTAATTTGTGCGTTTAAGTTTTGCTGTCTTTTTCAACTGACTGACAGATTCTCGATTTAATATGCAGGGCATCATTTAGAGGGTGGCAAAGGGGGGCAGTTGCCCCCCCCAATGTTTCCACTGTTATGTGAAAAGTAGCTGCAAGTCCCTTTAAAATTCTATAACTTCAACAAGGAGCATCGGGTGTAACCGAAAAAGTCTCAAAGGAATTAAAACACTACTATTGAGGGTTCAATTTCAAATATTTTTTTCTGGGGGGGAGAACCCCCAAACCCCTTCAAAATGTTTGACGCCTGTTATACAGTGTTTTTCGCTTGAAAATTCTGACACTTACCAGTAGCGCTTTACTTTGGGTGTTCACCAAAGAGTTTGAAAAGGAGATAAAACCCTAGTTTAAAGGGGCAATTTTCAAAAACAATTCTGAGGGAGGACCCCAAGCCCCCTTCGAAACTTTCACGTTTATTTGTATTTTTTTCCCTTGAAAATTATGTGGTTTACAAGGAACTGTTCTTTTTAGATGTAACACCAGCCCCCCCTCTAAAATTTGTATGCCTGTTATACAGTGTTTTTCCCTTGAAAATCCTGCCGCTTACAAGAAGTTTTTTCCTTCGGGTGTTCCTCAAAGAGTTTTCAAAGGAGATAAAACAGTAGATTAAAGTGGAACTTGTAAATATTTTTGAAAACCTCCCATTTTTACCCCCCAGTAAAAAAAACTTTTTACTTTCTTAGAAAACCCCCAGACCCCCCATTTTTACTTGGATCTCACAATGTAAAATTTTAACACTACTTGTAATAACATTCAAATACTACTTTACAAGTGATCTCAAACATAAAGTATAAATGCCCTCGTTAGGGGGTACCTTAAAAATGACGTTGATTCAACCCCCCCCCAAAAAAAAACGTCTGGTTTCGGCGTGGCCTAGCCCCACTTTAAAAAAATCCTTGCCCCCTCCAACCAAAAACTGAAATGATGCCCCTGCCGGGCATTCTAATGTTATAAACATAAATGGCTTCATAACTATGAATCACGATGTTTATTATTGTTTATCCGCTATCAACACCCTTGAAAAACCTTAAAAACTAAACGTTTGGTTCAAAAAGCAATTAAAAGGCATTTTTAACTGTGTCAGATTATTAAAATTAATGATTGTTATAAACAAACTCCCACGACTAATCCAATATACTCCCCTGGGATTTATTGGATCAGACAAAAAAAACAACAATAATAGAAGTACATGAGAGGCCACGAGTATTTCATAGAATTGTATTAAATATTTAATTCCAAACAGTGGTTAACACAGAAATATGTTAGCAAAATTTAATATTGTTTTTTGAATTTTATCTGATTTACATAATTTCTGTTAAAAACAAAAATGGGAATAGTCTATCAAAGTAAAACAATATTCTCACTGACGTCCATACACTTAAGGTTCCAACCACAGCAAATGAAAAGTTGCTTGGACCGTTTTTACAGGAAAAATGTATGGCAATTTAATAATAGAAGTAAAGTAAGAGGCTCAAATTGCGGTCTTTTAAAAAACGTCAGAAAATAAACTATGCCCTCGATATCTCGAAAACTTTGGTGATTCGGAAAAAAATATTTTCCCTTGATATTTAAGGCCTTTTTATGCATTAAAAACTCGACACCTATATTTTTTAAATCCCCCTAACATCAAGACATCGAAATATGTAACATTGATAATAACTTGGGAGAAAACGGGAATTTCTTCAACGCTGTAGCCCATGCCCCTTGGGTCCCGACCGCTTCAAACTAGAAATTACGGGTACAGTTACATCAGGCAAAAAGACGGCAAATGGAAAATCGAAGACCAACTTACCTTAACCCCATTTCTGTGCAAGAGTGTCTGACGGAGTAAACTGGCTTGAGAGGAGAAAGGAGACTAAATAGACCACTGGATGACCCACTTATACCAACCGGTCGCTCGCTAGCCAATGCCAGCAAACGGGTTTCTCGGCTGCTGGGAAAGTTATATAGGTGGACCACTTTCCCCTTCCTGCGATGTCCACACGGGGGTCCACAAACTCTGCATCCCTAATTGACGAACATCTGCATCCGGAAAATTATTGGAAAGCTTCGACAAATATGTTTTGGCACGGCCTTGGGATTACAGAATATAGTATTAAGCTTAGAGATATTTACCGATTTTATTTTTTGTAGTATTTTTACGTATAGGCTAGATATTTAACTTGATACTTAATGTTTACAAGTAGTACGTCGTTCTGAGAGAGTAATGAAAGAAGGGAGAGAATTAAAGAGAGATTTTAAACCGATTTTCCTCGCACACATGTGCGAGAGAAAACATGGAAGAGAATAAAGAAGGAAAAGGAGACAAGGGGGGGAAAAAGGTAGAGAGAGGAGTAGAAGAGTAGAGAGAGGAGAGAAAAAGAGAGGGATCGAATTAATAAATTAAGAATTAAAACGTTGTTAGGTAAGAAAACAAACCAAATTACATGAAAAGTGAAGGGTTTTAACCCAAGTATCACATTAAAGTGTAAAATTAGTTATTTATTTATTTATTTAAAATTAATTTTTTATTTATTTCGGAGTATGAACTTTAAATGCTTAAATAAGCCACCCTGTGTTTTAATTTTTGAGTAAAAATATGAATAATCTTATTTAAAATCTGTTTTTGTTGTTACTTATCTCCTACATGATCTGACGAAGTCAGACCATGTCTAAAAATCCGTTGTCAAAAAGGAAGTCATAGATGAGGCGGGGTGAGGAGTAGATATCCTCCCAGAGAGGACCCATGCAGTCGAGGATGTGATGTGCTGAAGCCCGGTGTTGGTGGCATTTGGGACAGAGAGGGAAGGTTTTCTCTCCCCCAGAAAAAGAAAGACATTTTAATTTAAAATCTAAGAATTAGAATTAGAATTTATTAACAACCACAACAAATACACAGAAGAAAATAAAGAAGGAAAAATAAAAATATATACGTACAGTAATACCACTAAGGGGCCAAGAGCCCTTCCAAGTGAAACATTGAACATATTAAATATATACGTGCAAAAACCAAAAGAAAAAAAAACAATAGTAATTACTACAATAAAACACAATTTATAGTACACCAAATTTGAAAGCAAAACTACAACAAAACTATTTAATTACACATTTTCAAGATAAATAATAAAGTTTACTGGCAAAAGACAGAGGACAAATATAAATTAACATTTTTTGGTTCTGTATAAACTCAACAGAACAAATGTTTTTTAATAATTACTAACAAGAAAAAATTAAATAGGTGGAAAATCAGGACTATTTGAATAAAAACAAATCCTTTTTAAAAGATATCTTATTTGCATTTGAAATTAAATAATTTGGGAGTTTATTATACAGCAGTGTTAAGCTAAGTATTTACTATAATAAGTCGTTAAAACTATGAACAATGAACATGTTGCAAAACTTTGTTTGGAATTTTTGGATGAAACAAGGCATTTAATACTTTTTTGATAATCTTACCGATTTGTGTGTATAACACTCACTGTTTAGAGTTAGTGAAAGTATTTGTGTAGGATTAAATTAGGCCAGATTTAAATGAAAAAGAGAGAGATGCATTCAAACCAGGAGACTTGGCAAATAACACAATCTCACAATCTTTATAGTATAATTGGATGGTATTTGTTAGTCTGTACATGTGCCCATATAAAACTAAGACTAGTAAAGGCATACAAGATGGAAAATTATTTCCGATTTAAATTTTTACATGACCTGGACATGTCGGGCTATATTGTCCAACCTGAGCTCTCACCCATGATCTTGAATAAAAATATGAGGAATCCCAGGTACCTCTTGAAACAAAAATGGGAGAACCGTAATTTAGGTACCTACTTAATAAGAGAATATTCACATTCATCCTATTATTATAAACGCGATAAGTATCACACAGCAACTTGTGTTTCACATGCTGTAAGCTACACGGCCCTTCTGATAAACCACAAATTATTCTTTAAATTAAAAATGAATATTCAATTTGAATTTGTTAAGAATAGATTTTTAATTTTTTTTTTCAAAAAGTTTTACATAATTTCTCTATTTATTAAAAAAAAAATATTTTCTCTTTAAATGCAAAATTAAACTATTTTAGTTCCGTTGGATATTTTTATGACAATAACAGCAACGGTAAGATTTCGTATTTTGAGAGAATGAGTTTTTTATGCAAACGATAGAACTTTTCCGGTAAGTAGGTACTCCACGACATATTGCTCCCGACGGAGTAAGCAGTCAAGGATTTTGGTGACTGAAGTGTTTTACTTCCCTATTTAAAATATGACACTGGAACAAAATCAGTTAAGTTAACAGAATCAGGGGAGAAACATACCTCTATAATTTTTTAAGCAATTATTTAAAAGATTCAAATAAAACATTTTAGAACAGTATTAAAGTTTTTTGTTCAATAAAAACTGATAAAGTAGGTAGTATCAGTAGAAACGAATTTTAAAATATTTCAACTAAAATCGTAGGTAACCAAAACAAATTTAATTGTTATTTTTTCATTATTTATGCTCGCGTGGTAACATAATGGGGAAGTTTTTAAATATGAATGTTATTATTTTTTATTTATGTAACTCAGGGGTGGCCAAGGTTGGTGAAGGTGGTTTTGTGAAGAGTGTCATTATTTAAAAAACAAACATTGTGCGTGCCAATTTCTCTTTTCAATGAACAAAAAAAAATAATAATAATAGCCTGGTTATAGAAATTTTACGTAAATAAAACTTTTTCTCATGTAAATTTGAGTAGGGGAGATTTAAAAGGTAACTAGGGGTATTTCTCCCTTGAAAATTTTTTGGAATTCTCACTTAAAGTGGGCTTTTAACGTTTCTTGCAACAATAAGTAATTTGAAAATCACCGGAATCAATAACAAAACCCGAAAAAAAAAGTAACATCATGTATCAATTCCTCAATGAAAAAAGAATCAAGCAAGTATTAGGCTATCCAATAAAGTCCGTTCTAATCCAAAGAAGAAAGAAAGGTTCTAATCCACCGATAGGGGTGGTAGACCGTTTGTTATTCACGCAGACATCTAAAAAATTGGCCCACATAAATTATTATAACTTAAGTTATTTTAGTCAAAATAATTAAAGAAATCGCAAAAGCATAAGTATACTCAGAAAATAAAGTTAAGAGTAGATGACCAATGAAACTTCATTGATAAGGCTAGATAGCATTTTATACTATTCTTTTTTTTAATTCTTCAATGTCTTCGCGTGAGACTGTTTTAACTCCGCCGTGCCACATTGTGGCACGCGTGCCGGGGGTTGGCCATCCTTGATGTAACTTATGCCTAATGTTTTTTCTAAAAGGTATCGGGAGTAGTAAAAATCTAATATAATCTAAAAAAGAGAATATAAACTCAAAGATCCAAATAAAGATAAACTTTGTATCATTAATTTCATTTTTCCTTAATTAATTTTATGGGAATTATTATGTGTATGATAACTAGTTAACATGCAAAAATTAAAATGCGTAAAACAGGGAAAGTTTTAGAAACTGGTGTTTTTATGAAACTCAAAAAATACAGACTAAATAAAATAGAAATACAGATAGAAATACAGACAAAAATAAAACTCATAAAGTTACAGACTTAAACCGTAAAAGGTCGACTGTGTATCAACCCTATGTAGTTTGGAGAGGGTTTAATCAGAACAAACTAGGATATTTTTATAGTTAATTTCTAATTAGTTTACGCATGTGAAAGTCGGGGCATTTCAGATAGTTATATAATGAGAGAAAAATTAATGAAACCATCTCTCTTTCGACCACTGTTTATACACGTGGTGGCTAAATTACTCCATATTCGTTGACGAATGCAGGGATTGCTTCGTGTCGGAGGAGTTTTTGAAAGGGTTGATCAGAAAAGAATAAATAGAATCGGAGGTTCTTAAAAGGTATTAAAAAACTAATTGGTGAAAAAAACATTTGGGGTGTGTATGAATAAAGGAGAGTCCATAAATGATGTCACATTCTTTTTCAAACATTTTTGACCCTCTCCCTCCCATATGTCGCAAAGTGTCACATTTCACTACACCCTATCATCCCTTTGTCACATGTCAAGCTCTCCTACCAACTATATGTCTGACACGAGGTTGGCAAGAATCTGAGACAAAAATTTTTATTCATTTTGAAGTGTACCCCACCTTATGATTTCAAAGTATACTCCTATATTTCATTTGTATATTTTTAAGAATAATGCCGTTTATACTTATAAACTAAGTACATTTTCCAGAAAAGTTTATTTTTGTTAAGTTCTAAAGTGGAATTTTACAATTATTGCAACACCCCCTCTTCCCCTTGTCACAGATCGATAAGCCCTCCCCCCCAAGCGTGACATCATTTAGGGAAAACCCTTAAGTTAACTCCTGTACCTTTTACATAAATCCTGCATTATAAGAACAATTCTAAAAATCCAATGCCTTTTGTCTTTTTTCTTCTTACATGCCGCATGCCGCCTTCTGGATCTGGTTGTGTAGACTGGGAGGAAAAGGACTGAGAGGAGCTCTTTTCTCTTTTGGTGCTGCCATCTGATGGCTATGAAATAAACGCCAAGAAAATCCTAGAATATATATATATTAAGTTTCTCACCGGCGCCCTCTATATATCTTAACATTCATTTCGATATCCTATTGGATAATTCATGTCCACTGGTCTGGCCATGAATATCTTTGTTCCTATTCCAAATAATTGTATTGTTTGGAACAAAATTAAAATTAATATATTTTAAAACTTTTTTAAAAATATAAGAACAGAGGCTTTATTTCATTAAAAATGTATGCATCTTTAATGTATTTTCGTTGAATTCTTGACTTGATCAAAAAGTCACCACCACACATACAAAACAATTCATTGAAGTTATATTTTACCCTTTAAAATCTCTTTAGAAATAAAAGGTAGACAGAATACAAAATGTAAACTCGCGTTTCGAGCCTATAGAGACATCTTATTAATAGTTTCTAGGAATTATTTAAGAATCATAATCATCGGTTGGTAAAGATTATTATTTTTATTTATTTTTTACGAATTTTCATCCAAACATAAAAAGATGTTTAAAATAGAAAACTAATATTATTGAAACCCTAATCAGTACAGGGTTTAGTTTTTAGTTTTAAATTTTTTTTCAAAAATGAATCTTTGTTTAGTTTCAGACTAAATTTGCTGAACCTGATAACTATAGCGCCCCTTTTTTTTAATTCTGATTGCCTTAACTTTTTACCTCAAATTAAAATCAAAGAGAAAATGGGGATAAAAGGAATGAAAAAAAAAATGAGATAGAAGGCGAAAAAGGATGATAATGAGAAATCATAGCATAATAAAAACAAGAAAATCATTTTCTAAGAACTAAATCACTAATATAGCATGAATGGGATGATTAAATCCAGTTTTCAGTAAGTAGGTTTAACAATTTTCCCCAATCAACATGAAGAGATACCGACTGTCCCAGTACTCATCAGGAGTGAGTCACTTTGGGATGAAGTTTCTATTGATTAAAAAGTTGTTGGCATGGAGACCAGGCGACGCTCATAGTATTGCACTTCCTGGAAATCTTTGAACGATAGAATAGGCAGTCAAGACTGAGTAATACTTGATTCAAGTTAACTCACCGGTATTCTAAGTTATTTTAGTATTCAGTGCAATCATATTGGGTTTTTTAGCAGTAACGACGTTACTAGAATGCTCAACAATGGAGATGCAGTAAAGATTCGATATCACATTAACACTCCTTCTATTCCCAAATTTTAGATCAATTTTATTTTTTCTATTTAAAAAATATATTTATGTTCAAAAATGTATCCCTAAACAAAATAATTTAGGAAATCAATAAAGCCTAAAAACAATTTATTAATTTTCGAATAGAAAAACTTTTACATTATTTGTTAATTTTGTTGAAAGTGTTTTTTGATTGTGTTGTTTTGTACAGATTATTGTTTTATTTGAGCTTGTAACTTACTTCTGTAAGCCCCATGTTATACTTTGTGGAGCATGGGGAGATTTTAAATTTGTTTCAATAATAAAAAAAAGTGTGTGTTTTGGGTTTCCAAACCATTCCCTTAAAATTTTGGTAAAAATTAGAAAAGCTTTAAGGTTGGAAAAATTTTATCATCTTCTTAATATGCAGGTATGCTTATACTAATATACTAGCAAGTTATATTACAACTAATACTATCAAGTTATATAGTACAACTTTAACCCCTTCGGCCCTGGGATGTTAAAAAATCCATTGAGTGTTTAGGCACAATTCTCAATTATTTTGTATGAAACAGTTTAAAATAATTTATTTGTATGTGGAAACAATTATATTTTACATCTCTCTATATATAATGAAGGTGTCCCTGCCTGCCTGGCTGGGTTCCTGGGTTCCTGCCTGGGTTTGTCCGGAACAGATTTGGCTCAATTTCTCCAAAACTACCCGTCCGAATCGAACCAAACTTGGTACACATAGGTATGGGGACGGGGGAAAGACAATGACATCAATTTCTAATTCCTAAAACCACCCCTTCACCCCCTTTTAGGCCTTTTTGTAAAATTCGCCTTATTTCTCCACTTAAGAAGATCTGTTTAACTCGCATTGTTGCAAATAATACAACAAAAACAATTTTAAACATAAACAAAGTATTTAAAGATACAACTGGACTGAAATTGTTTTAAGAACGTTATTAATAATTAAAGAAATTGAAAACTGCCCTTATAAAAAACTTTATGACAGTATTTTCATATTAAAAACTTCATTTTCCTTGAAATTTTATGTTGAAACTGAAAGTTTAGATTGTTGAAATGTTGAAATTAATCTTTAAACTTGAATTATTTTAGTGTAGCTTTTAAAAAAGTTTTGGTAATAAAAACTAGATCAAGTTTTATTCTCCATCATTATTTTTTCCATGATAGCTTAACGATATTTTTTTTTCAATTTAAACAGGGGAATGTTAAATATTTTTATTTATGCAGTTGTTTTTTATTAATTACTGGGAAATTCGTCAAAATAGACAAATGGGAGTAGTATCTATATTTTCGGAAGTTGTTGAATGAATTCCTTTCCAAGAATTTTTTCGTGATGCACTGCACCGGGAACACCTAGATGAAATGGTGCCAGGAACACCGGGTTGAAAAAGGTACCAGGAGTACGGAGATGAAAAAGATACCGGGAACACTGGGATAAAAATTGTACCAGGAACATCGGGATGGAAAACGTACCGGGAACACCGGGAGGAAAAGTACTGGGAAACTGGGAGGAAAAAGGCACCAGGGACACCTGGATGATTGGTAATTGCTGATACAGAAAATTAGATTCGCAACTTGAGAGAGCATAAAAAATAATTTTATATACTTCACCCGTGCAAGGCCGGGCAAATCAGCTAGTTTCTTATAAAAACTACGAAGATTTATGAGTAAAATCATCTATTTTTCATTTCAGTTTCTTTAGATTTCTACCAATCTTATGATTTATCTCATAAAAGTTTTACACTTTCAGAAGGTCTAACACAATTATGTAGGTTATTTTTGATAGAGGGTGGTAAAAATATGATTCTAGAGTACATTTTTAATCACTTTTACTATTTATTTATATCATAAAAATTAATGAAGAAAATTATTACGAAGTATATAGGGATGTAATTAGTCAAAAATATGGTTAATCAATTCTCAAAAACTTTAAAACAACTAAATTATACTCGAAATATTATAATTTTGGTGAAAACATAAGCTAATTGTAAAACAAAACATAAGCTTGGAACTTATAGAAACTTGATGTACTATTAAGAGAACATATATAGAGTATACACTAAAAGCCTGATGTCCTATTAATAGAACAAATTTTCAAATTCCATTTGCAATGCAAATTATCATTATTTTTTAAGTTCCAGCATTCATTTAGTCAGAAAGACTTTAATTTATACTACGGAATTTTCCTAGAACTTAAGAATTACAGATAATACTGATTTTGAGGATTAATAAAAGATGCATTTTCGTACTGTAGAAAAATTGATAGGTGCTTTCATTCTCTTCCTTTCTACAGTTGTGCTGAAATCTACTTAGGAAATATGAAAGCATAGTGCTATTCTTGAATGTATTTTTAGTAGGAAGCCAGGTTTTTGTACAAAAAATTTTAAAAACATTTTTTACGGGGATGTAAAGATGTGTTCTAATACTAGGACGCCACTGCCGAAGGGGTTCGTTGAAATTTTTTAGGTCCTACAGTAAAAGGGTTATTCAAATTGGAAAAAATAATATTACTTCAGTGTTTACCTCCTTCAAGCTGAAACTTTACTTTCGAGTCGGTAAACTCAACTAGGCAGATAAAATATGCTCGACAAATTTTACATTAAATATCATGAGAACTTTTACTGATGTTTTTGTAAAGATTTTTGTTGAAAAGGTTTATCATTTTGCCAGAATGAAGCAAGTAAAGGTGAAAGAAATATAGGAAAATTAAAAAAAAGGAACTCCTTATTGAAAGAAGAAACTCATTTTAAAACCTAAATTGCATAATATTGTACTGTTCCTCATCAGTTAACTCTATTACAATTTCACTAATTGCTTACATTGATAAAATCGTTTGTGAATTTAAGGAGGATATTAGGGGAGCAACTCCGTCTAACCTTTCATATTTTTTCTGAATACAGGAAATGATATTTTTACAGTTTTTTTTAGGGAGAGCCTGCCCTGACTAGCTTGCCCTCAGGTCTTCCAACTAAATCCATTCAAACCTTCAAAAATTGTACTAATACGCTTTAAACAATTTCTCCTTTCAATAAACCTTGAACACTAAATTCAAACGTATTGTTTGGTGGGAAAAATTCTTCTAATCGTTTAAAATTTATCTTGAAACGAAAATATTTTTAAGAGAGTTATTTATATCGGAAGAAAATATTTTATTTTTTGCTTTTCAGGGCATATTTTTATGACGCTTTTTCAAGTGCACTGCTGTGATTTCGATAAGGGTCCCTATTCAAGTGACCAACAATAAACGCTTTCTGTCGTCGCTTACGTAAGCATACCTCTTTTCTGATGCAATCACATACGGTGTTTCTTCAACCGAAAGGATACATAATATTTTGCGAAGAAAAGGCGCAATGTTTTCAAATGAGGTGCGATGACAGATATAAGGACAAGCCGCTTTTGCAAAGGGGAGAGATAATCTCTTAAGGCAACATGAGAGAAAACATTCTTAGGTACATCACCCTATTTGTTCCGTCACATGTAGACTCAAGTTCCGGAATCTTCTTCTTGTGACAGTTCAAAATTGATTTACTTCTGCTGAAGTATAGTTTGGAACTGTTCCATCACTAATTGCACGGACTATGATACACGTCCAATTATAATTTTAGCAATATTTTTCTTGGTTTAATGCCTTCTTTTCATGTCTTCTGGCATCTTTTCTGTTATTTATTTTTGCGCTTCATCCTGATCCATCCTGGATGAGAGTTTTAGGATGATGGATAATTATTTTGTCTTTGGAGGATAAAAAATAGTAGAAATGAGAAACCCAAGAATTGCAGTAAAACTTAAACATTCTAAAAGAGAGAAATGCGTAAAATGTCACAAAAAAGATTAAATATTCAAGATAGGGATTTCACACTTATTTTTCGGATTCATTTCACTCGGATTTAATGTACGGTAGCGGTCCCATTGTGCTCCTTATAGTGGAATAAATTGGAACATTATTCTAATTTATGTGTATATTAGGTGCCATTTTAGTAAAGTCGATTATTCCCTCCAAAAGATGTAGCATGATTTATAAATAAAGAAGTTTAACTTTTATAGCAATTATTTTTTTAATTATTTGGTTTAACATGTAAGCATTCCTTTCTATGATTTATTTTTTCTAAGTTTATGACAGTACTATAAATATGTGCAAGTTATACTTTATATTGTTTAAGAAACATTAGCGTGGAAAGTTGTTTATGCCTCTAGATGTCACGCTTTACGCTACAAAAATATCGACAAGTTTAAAGTAAATTATTTTTTCTACAATCCTAACTAATAGTTGCTCACAAAAAAACAATAGGTTATCCACCTTAATAGTTAGCTCAGTTACACCTTTAGTAGTGCGTCGTCATGGAAAAATCAATACATCCTTATTTTTTAATATTGGTTCATTGATCAGATATTTTTACACTTCCTCTAAAAAAACTTTTAAAAACATATGAGACCCCTTCAAAAATATGAAAGTTTTAATTTATGTAAACATGAAAGAAAAATATTTTTATTATTATTTATTTTATGTATTTGGACCTGAATGGATATAAAGTTGTAAGGTAACTATAAAATATTTGGTACGCGTTTGTGTAGTTTTATGTATTAATAATTTGTAAAAAAAATTCTGCAGTAGTATCAAATTTCGGTGGCGTGGCATTCAAAGCCCTCTTTGGAGAGAATTTCAGTGAAAAAATTCGTTGTGTCAAAAAAAGTTTGTTTCTTAATTCGTGCTTCATAGTTTTGTCAAAACTCGCAATGTCTACGAAAGCCAATACCTCAACGCATTGGGTTTTTTTGGAAAATCGATTTACGCAAGGACAGTAATATATCTGATTGTTTTTGTGGACCTCTCCTGTCCCGAATGAAAAACGAGTAAAAGTTACTGTGAAGCAGGTAGTTATAGAGACGCGGTATTTTTGGATTTCGAAACGCCTTCGACATTCGTAAAAGCGTGTCTATATCGATTTCAATAAAAACTCTGCATCCTTCTGTGAAAGGAAAGTTGATTGATGTTGCATATCAACTGAGTAGATGATTCGCTATGAAAGTGGTTGGAAATTAGTTTTGGTGCAATTTATTTCTATGTTTTTTGAGAATGCTAGTAGTTTCAGGGTAAAAGCATCCAATTGCTATTTGATCAGCTGAGATTCTCCTGAACAACACACAGAATTTTCTAACCGTGCAGTCACTTTTAGGGGGTCCTGTATGTCTGACTTAATGTAAAAAAGGGAGAGGGAAACATTTGTTATATCACAAAGTAATAAGGACAGAAGATAAGGTGGAAATATTGAGTACCGGGTGTTAAATAGAATAATAGCTATATCCAACTACTTTATTAAAACTTAATGAAGTCTAGTTCTTTTTCTTTGAAAAACCGTTTAAAAATTTGCAAACATAAACTTTAAAAAACGCTATTAATGTACATAACATTTGTCTAAGTTTTTAATAATTTTTTTTTTGAATGCATCAGGGATTTTATAATCACCCTACAAGTTTACCGTGTAGCCCAGCACCGGCCGTAATACTGATCATATGATTTCATATAGGAAAACCCTTTGAACCAAACTCTTCATTAAGTTGCTAAAAAAGACACTATCTTTAATGCCCATCTTGATTATAACATAACCAATAGCCAAAATCCCTCCAAAAACCGAAAATTCAGCGATTTCTGTTTTTTTGGGACCACATCCTTGGCCCTTCTCGCTATCATATTCGATCGTATCTGATTGGAACAGGATTAGAACCACCTTCTGCCGTTTAAGAACCTAGCGAAAGGGCTACCAAGATATCTGCTCGAAAACACTTCATGCTGTGGATTATGTTCTATGGACCTATCAGTTAGGAATAATATTTTCACGCATCTCTCTCTTCCACTATAGGATACGTGAAGTGTTTGTGAATGTTTAAATAGACAAAAATAGATTACATAAATATTTGATTGATCTGAGGCGCCACTTTTAGGTGGCCCTTAGACAGTGTTGTTGAGAGATTGGTGGCAATTTTTATTTTGTAGTGATTTTCGTAAGGAAATTCGTAGGGATAAACGCGATTTTGGTTTTGACCTTCGTTATACGAACACCTGTGTATTAGTGTATTGCCCAATTCACATCACTGTTGTATAACTTCAGTTTACGTACGGGGAATACCCAACAGGGCAATTTAATGAAAGAGGAAGACTAATAAAAACTTTCCAATTATTTAGATTCCAATTTCCAATAATGTATCGATGAAAACCCTTGCATCAGCTGTTGCTGATACTGATATGAGACAGAAAAATAGACATAAAAATATATAATTGAAGGATAAAAGCTAGAAAATGATAATTGTTTATTGGGATATTTATGTAACTAAAAAATGCTGGTTACAGGTTACATTGAAAGATACTAGATTAAAAGTTCGAGTTCAAAATAATTTTTTAGAACCCATTGAAATAAAAAATGGTGTCAAGCAAGAGGATTCTCTTTCCTGCCTACTCTTTAATAGAGAACTTGACAAGGTAGTAAAAAACTCGAATATTAATACAAGAGGGAACATCTTCAACAAGTCTACCCAAATTCTCGCTTTTGCGGATGACATCGACATCATTTCAAGAACACCATCTATGCTAAAACAGTTCTTTTTAGATTTAGAGAGAGAGAGGCAAAGAGAGCAAATTTAACAATCAATGAAAAGAAAACAAAATTCATGGCATGTACTAAGGGAAGTTTTACTCTTCCCTACCTTGAAATTGGACTATTTAAATTCGATAAAAGTCAACAGTTTTATTTACTTGGTTAAACCAAAAATGATGTAGGACCAGAGTTTCAATGAATAATTATTGCGGCCAACCGCTGTTTTTATGGCCTGCGCAGATTTCTTAAGTCCAATATCCTTAGGTTTAGTACCAAGATATTACTCTATAAAGTACTCGTAAGATCTGTACTTACATATGCCTTTGAGTCTTGGACTATGGCCTCAAAAGACGAATATCCATTAGGTGCATTCGAAAGAAAAATACTTCGAAACATTTTTGGAGGTGTCCAGATTAATGGACTTTGGAGAACAAGATACAATCATGAGCTCTACCGGCTATATAAAGAACCTGACATAGTGAAGTACATCAAAATACAAAGAATGAAATGGGCTGGCCACCTAGTCCGGTTGCCAGACCAATGTACCACCAAAAGAATTTTTATATCTAAGCCATTTGGAAGTAGAGCTAGGGGAAGAGAAGACCCAAAATCAGATGGTCTGATTCTATAGACAAAGACTTCCTCTTCCTTGTCCTAAAATGTAGGAACTGGCGAACTGTGGCCGTTAACAGATCAGGATGGAGGAGAGTCCTCGAGAAGGCCAGGGCCCATACCGGGCTGTCGCGCCAATGATGATGATGAAAAAATTCTGGTAAAATACGTATTTGTTGATGAAAACTAGGGTGGCCGCGGTAAATAACATGGGGGAAATTTGTTTCCTTTAATTTTTCGGGGCACCCCCAAAAAGACGACTCGTGATGTAAAACTAATATTTCTTGCAATATTTCCCTGTTGTCTTCTCTTGGAAGATATTTTGGGTTTTCAACTGTCCAATGTCCATACATGAATCTTCCAATATTTTCAATGTCATTTAATTTTGACTTGACCATCATCAACTCCAGCTCTGTAGTTATTTTACATATTTCATCTCTATTTAAATTTTAAAATTTCAGGTTGAGGTCCTGTAGTGTAGTTGATCCTATTTTTTAGTCGAATACTGCTCACAAAACTACTTCTAAAATAGGACAATCTTATACAGAGTGAAAAAAACTTCCCATTTTCGGAAAAGTGGACAAAAATTAAACAATTAATTAATCAATCATATTTTTTGCTTGTTTGTCAACTTTTAAACCTTATACATTTATCAAGTTGTTTAAAAATAATTTATGTATCTTATTTGTATTATTTTACGATAGTTAAAAAGTTACAGGTATGTACGAAAAAATAATTCCGTTGTAAATCTTTTGAATTTTATATCTATGCAGTCAAAAACCATTATATACATGTTATTAAATCATTTTACGGTAGCTGACAAATTAAAAAAAAATATCCCAACACTCCTTAAAAAATTATATTGCGGGGGTAGTTAGTGAAACCCGTTGTGTATCGTTTGTACTTTAAGTTTTACAAACAAGTTTCAAAAGTAAAAGTTGAAGCTTTATAAATAATCAACAAAATGAGTCCAACTATATAATTTTACAACCATCAATTCGGATTTTATAGCTAAAACGTTGCAAAGTTTAGAGTTTTTATGAAACTTTCACGCTTGGGGGCGGGGTCTAAATATTATTTTTTGAGCTGAATCTTTCAGAAAATTAGTTTTATATCAAATGGCACCTTTTTCAGGGAGTCTCGAAAAAAATAGGACTTTCATTTTTTCCGACCACCCTTGTGACACGTGAATTCAAAAATTTCACTATCAAAAATAGAATTTCTTCCCATTATCTCCCGAAAAACGTCAAATTTCCGACAGGTTTCTGGAATCCTCTCAAGAGAGCGACTTTATTTAGATGATATGACGTCAAAACCCGAAGCTGGAATAAATCAGATAGATGAAGACACTGATACCTGATATCCTATCTCCTCTCTGTCAAGAAGATGACTTATCTTGGAAAAGAAGCGGCGTTTGATAACACTTATCTCGGATCGGACCATTTGAGTTGTTATCTGATAACCCCATCATTCAAATTGGCTTTAATTTGCTTAACCTTCAAAAGACTGTTCCGAGGATTTTCCCGTTTGAAAATGTATCGTCGCTATGAGCGTGTAACTGAATTAATGTTTTTTACTTTTTTTCAATATAATATTGGTCCCCTGATTTCATGTATACACCTGAAACTCACTTAATTAAAGGGCAAAAGAAAAAAGAGGGGAACCCAGATGCCCAGTTTTTCCAAGAAAAGTGGCAAGGGTTTTTTTTTACAGTGTACGAGAGGATGGAGAAGAGCAAAAGACGCCTCCAGATGGAGAGCTTACTACGGTCCATAAGAGAAGATGCAGAGGAGAACAACAAACAGAATCTGTTTTTTGCTCTTCTGCATCTTCTTTATACAAAAGCATCTGATGCTTTTGTGAGAAACTGCCAGTGGCTTCACTGGAATGAAAGAGGCAACGGCAAAGTGTTTTTTGCGCAGCCTCTATATTTCACTATTTTTTTTTTCATTATAGAACCTATTTTCAATGTTTTCGCAGTCATGGGTTGCGTATTTCCTGTTTCCTGAAAAGTTAGCTCGCGTCAGTAATACGGAAGATGATCAATATAAATATTTTATTTTTATTTTTTAGAGAGACATAAGGTCACATTCAGGAACACTTCACCGGATCAATGAAATTGATAATCTGTGAGAACCAGTAAGAACACGAAATTTGAATGAACGAGATAGTAGGTGACCTGAAGTAATTGAACAAAATAGGAAACGGTGAAAACGTTATGCACTGATTATACACAGTTGATTGACACGGCTATCTTCCCAAACCTCTCAGCGTATTTATGATAAAATTTGCTGCTGATTTCTGCTACGGTGTTGTAAATATTTAGTCGTGTCTTGAAGGCCAATGTTTTTCATCCGAAGTTCGAACGAGTATTAAACGATAGTAGCTAAAAGTCAACTCGAATGAATAGACTCTGAATAGAGGATACTAATATTTACTTGTTTGGAAAAATCTTACTGGAAGATCGGAATAAAGAGTTGAGCAAGTGTCTGTCACAGAACGAATGCCCAAGATACTAGTATTTTATTTGGCATGCTAGTCGATGCTTCCATTCCACTAAGCTTTAAATGCTTATCAACCGTATAAATTCTATTAATCATTACTATCACAATTTATTGTTCTAGTTAGCATTTGAACCCTTTTTTCTGTTAGCGTTTCGGTACTGGAAAGAACTTTTTGGAACATCGACAACATTCAACCATTTAACAGATGTTACCAGTTTTTTCTTTGCTCGTTGTGTACTTCATAACAATAAATTAATTATTGGCATTGTATAAATTGGGCCTGAAAGCCAATTTACTCTACTGGCTCGTATACTAAGGGAAAGTCACTAAATACCAAGAACCAGAAACAAGTCAAATATTATTGAAAAAAGAATTTTCGCAACTGAATAAATATGTACTTTAGTGGTCCAATGAATAAATGCAATTTTAAAACTTATAAACAAGAAACTATTTCATGGTACATCCTTTTGATTAGTAAATAAGGGGTTAATATTTATGGAACCAATCGGTGTTAAAAATTGCTACTTCTGAATGCAATATTAGATAAAATGCTTTTGGGGATTCATAAATTCCGTCACATATGTGTAGTATGGAGGAAGGAGTCCCAAGATTTCAGTGGCGGAGTTAGAAAAAATTCGTACGGATATTGGAATTTGAGCGATGGGATGTGGGGGTAAATTTAGTTCTCTTTTGTGGTCCTTAAAAGGAAAATTTCGGACTTCAGGGGATATCTCCAAATTCCCCCCCCCCTTGGCCAAGCCTTTGCCTTTGATAGTCGAAATTTGAGTTATGCCATTGTGGGCTTTTAGCAGTGATGTACCATGGACATTTGACACAACACTTCGAAGAGAGTTTTTGAGTGAATTGAATTACATTAGTATCTCTTCAAAAAGCGAATCATCCGCACGAGCTGGAGGCGTTCCCTAGAAACCAGCCCAGATACGGCCGGTTCTGGGCGGCCGTCCTGGATTCTAGCAGCCATCACCGACCTTATCACTTGGCCCGATTTGCTTACGAGCCAACAATTGTGCGCAAAGAAGATGAGAACCTTATCTCTATGACACTAAGTAACAAATTTATACTCGCATAACATCCTGGTGAAGGTGTGAAGGCATTGAAAAAGGCCAAATTTATTTTCGACAGATTGAAGCAAATAGAATGGAAATTAGGCTTAGTGGGTTAGTAGTATAAAATGTAATATAACCGGACCGGGTTTTAGTATTGAACATTTTGTTCCCCAATAGTTGTAATCTCAACTACCACGTGCCAGGGATGTGCCAAATTCCATTAGCTCATAGGTTCCCCAATACTTATTTATTGAAAAAAAAGCACATATAGGCCCGTAGGGCCCTTATCTTTGATTAACAATTAACACAAATCAAAATACAAAAACAATAAACAGTAACTGATTGACAAGGTAATTTTTTAAAATCAGACATGAATAAAATTTAATGGACTTAATGGATTTTTTATGGAATGGAATTTAATGGATTAAAAAAATGGACTTAAAAATTTTAAGAAAGCTTACATAAAGAAACCACCGCACATCTGGCGTCTGTGCATAAGATACCTCGTTCAATGAGTGGCGTAGCCAGAAAAAAGTTTCGGGGGGGGGGGGTATTGATATTTCGGGAGGGAATATGGGGTAGTTTTAGGGGTTTTCTATGGTCAAAAAAGGAAAATTCTCCCTCTGGCTAGGCCCTGCACGATGGTTAGATAGCATTGCACCGGGCTATGCCTTGGACACAGGGGTTATTGCTATTACATAATTTTTGAAAGAATTTCAAAGCTATTTTAATGAAATGATCTTTAATAGTTGTTAATTTAAGGCTTTTAGAATTATATGGTTCCTATAATAAAAAGGGCTATTGGTTTAGGAGGAGTTTAAAGGGAGGAGTCTAGCTATTTTAGTTTGAAGTATCTCTAACTTATTAAAATGGCTTTTATCGGCATAGCCCCACACGACTCATATTTTGGGGGGACCCCCCCCCTATTCCAGAAGAAAATTTTTTTCCACCCCTCCTCTACAAATATTTTGCGCTTAATTTGCTTCTATTTCATAAAATTTTATACCAACGCTTATAATAAAAAAAATACTTTGATTTATAACACAACAAAATAAAATTTTTGTAAAGCCAGTACAGGGACTTTGGGCAATTTTCAAAAGCTAAGCTTTCAATGCACTTTTAAAATTTAATTTGAAATAATTATGATAATAATTCGGCTCTACCTTATTATGAAATTTAATGCAAAAATAATCTCTTAACTTATTCTTAATATTCTGGAAAACCTTTTTCAACGTCCAATGGAAAATATAGTACCCCCACCTGAAAGAATGCTTCAACCCCCCAGGGGGCGGTACCGCCCCCTTTGGGAACCACTGCATTAGCCTATAATCCACAATTTCGGATGGATGATCGATACATTATTTTAAAACTGAATTCACTAAAAAATCAATTTAAACACCGTTTGTTTTTTTTAAATATCAATGTGATATATCTCGGATATATCCTTGTAAATGACCTCCACTCTTGTATCCACAATTTCTCTCTTTGCACCTGGCAGCACCTTTGCTCCGCAGCGCTTTCGGTTTCGTTTTCCCCCGTCTGCAGTCTCTTCCCAGACTTCCCCGCGAGCGCAAGCCTTTCTGCGATCAGCAGCAACCAATCAGCTCCTGGCAGCCATTTTCCAAAATGTCGACGGCAGGTTTCGGTCCACATTGCATTAAGACGACGGTGAGTGTTTTATTAAATTCATCACATTATTCAATCTTATCTTCATCTAATCTATGCCGATCTCTTCATGAGGTTCTTGGTTGCGACTGACTTGCTCTCAACAGTAGCTGCGTAGCTGTACAGAAGGTTACGGCTGTACTCGCACGGGCTAGACGGATTTCGGGGTGACTCAACCGGTGAACCACATGCGCAAATGTTCGGGTTTTTTTCTCGGAACAAATGTGTTCGACAATGTTACGATCTGTACCATTTATTTTAAATATAATCGGTGATTTTATTTCAGAAATAATAAATGCCATTGTATAAATGTCAGATTTCCCCATATAATTTAAGACCATTGATTTTATCTTTATCCGAAAATTAATCGCTTAAATCGGATAATATGTATGCGGCGAATTAATGGATCAATGCAGTTTAGAGACACAATATTCCTCTGATCCATAGCTCTGATCGATCATTTGCTAATGAGGTTAGGAAGTTCTCAAAATTTCTTGCACCTTCTCTCCAGGATCAGCTGCGAGCAGCTGTCAAAAGACTGTTTCTGGTACTGTGAAAAGCCAAAAAGCAGTTCAGATTGACGACATACACGAACTTCCTTGTAATCTTATCTCCTCTCCATCATTTCTTTCGTTGCGTAATAATTATATATTCTTCCTTTTTATCTGAGAGAGAGAACGGCTTACCTCATCGTGGAGTGGGGTGACACGATAGGATTATTTATTGATTGTTCTAGCGCCGGCGAAGTAGCGGTAATTTTCTGACGAAGTGGCTGCTCCGGTATAAAAATAGTGTTGCTAGGGGTAGTTGTCCATTCAAGAAAAAAATCTGCTCGTGTGCTGGACTTATGAAATCCTGAGGTCTTGCTGGAGCAAATTACCACGAGGTTGGAATCGCTTTTTTCTTTCTTAAAAGTTTTAAATTAATTCAAGGCAAATTTGTTTTATTTTTCCAAAATGCTCGGAATCTCAATATAGGGAATCAAACTTGTTAAAATTGACAAATCTCACATTACACAATTTTTAAAATTTTTATAGTGAATCAATCGATTTTGTATGGGAACTTAATGATGAAATTTAGGTTATTTTATGCCAGCTGAATTAAATTATATTTTTTTTTCTAAAAATTAGATTAGCTTTTAAAAAATAAATGTCCTTAATAATGTTTAAGAATTGATAAATGTTTGAAATCAGACTTATAATAATTTTTTCTTTGATTGGACCTAATGATGTTTTGAATTAGGGACTTAAGTTAATACTTGGCCACAGATATTGCAATTTTATTGTCAACTCGCTTTGGGTACATTCGTAAAATCGAACTCGTTTAACCAGTTAAACGAATTATGCGAATTGAGCGTTCCTAAAGTCACCGGTTATTTCCATGAGGATAACTCGCCGTTCCTAAATTCGCTGTAACCGAAAAAAGTTCGTAACTCAAATAACTCAAAAATTTCTCAGAGGGTTGCCAATTTGGCCTTTTTAAGGCCAAATTCGAGAAATTTGGCTTTTTTTCAAACTCGTTTGGCTTCGAAATTTTCGTTTGGCTTTTTTTGTTAAATCCTGAAAATTTGACCCCAAGTTTTCCCCATTTTTCTCTGTAGTTCATAGGCATTAGTAGTTCAAAATAACGTTTCTATTAATTTTCTGAGAAACGTTTTGGTACTTTGGTTCCTAATTCCCTTTGTGAGGGCTTCAAGTGAATTTCAGATTCAGAACAAGCATGGAAATTTTTATTTTTTAATGAATATTTTCATTTTTTTTGAGCTCAGAGAACGTTTGATTACGGTCTTATTACCACCGCATGTTTAATAGGCGCGTTTAGCATTTTTGTTTTGAAATTTCAACTTGTATTTAATATAAATTAATAATGAAAACTCAAAAACTTTTCTGGATTTAAAAGAGTGTTTAGGGCATCTGGATTCTCGAAAAAAAAAACAGATTGCAACATGGGTAAACATTTCACAATGTCTTGGTGATCCATTTGTCCATTTCTTTTTGAAAACACAAAACAGAAACACGCAATGTCACTTTTAAGCTGAAGGGAAAAGCCCGCCAAGCCAACGCCAAGCAAGCAACTTAACAGAAAAAAGTTATGGTCGTTCGTATAATCTCAGTTTAACTCATGAAACGGAGGTCACGTGACCATACTTTTTTCGGTTTTCACCGTTTAACTGGTTAAACGGGTTCGATTTTACGAATGTACCCTTTGTCAGCTTGACAGTTTTAATTTGGCATTCAGATGAAAGCCCCCTATTGTAATTAGTCTGAAGGCTTTTTGAAATCATATAGCTTTAAAGAGACTTTTAAATGATCCAATATTTTTGTTTTGGCTATTGACTATTGAAATAATTGGTCAATGTTAAAACCAGTCAATAGAAAAACAAATTTATTACATGGATAAAGCTCCATTTTTTTACCAGATTTCACTGATTGATTTTTATATTGACTGGTTTTTCACATTTTTTTTCACACCATTTTGCTGATCAAGTATATTATTTTTAGATTAAAAAGAAAAAGAAGCTCTGTAAAATATAAGACAATTTTCAACTTAGCATTTTGTGTAGTAATCTACTCATTGTAGCTTTAGCTAGAACCAGTCAGCTACTGTTAACTTTTAAACAGCTGAAAATAATATTAATGGAATATAAAAAAAAATTATGGTTTTATTTTGCTATTCATATAAAATAGACAGCACATTTTAGGCTCTTAATGTATTCTTAATGTCACCAAATTTGTTTTTGTGTAATTAATACAGCTGTAGGTATGCTTTTTAAATAGGCTGATTTAATATTATTGGTGAGGTATCTAATCTTTGACCTCTAAAAAGGCCTGGAAATTTTTTAAAAGATGGATAATAGAAAATGTTTTTTTTATAAAAGGTTTAGGACTCCTTATTGATCATTGAAATTTCCTTACAGGCTAATTGGGTTAAGTCCTCCATTAAGAAGCACACTCTCAAAAAGAGCACAATGGGCCGGCTAGAAGACCAGACACGTTTACTGTGGAGATCAGCAGATGCAGTTTGTTTTGATGTCGACTCTACAATCTGTACGGATGAAGCCATTGATGAGCTTGCGAAGTTTGTGGGTAGAGAAAAGGAAGTCGCAGATCTGTAAGTAAAATTTTGTGGCATGGATTAAATTATGCGGGTTAATGTTCCGTACATCATATTGCTCAGTTGATAGATTTGAATGTTTTCTTGTATCATTTTCCATATTAAGCTAAAATTGTGTTAAAAATCAGAATAAGAAGACATGAGAACAGATCAATTATGTAAAAAAAAAATGATTTTTAAACAAGTTTATTTGTATTTTTTATTAAATAACTTTCTAGGAAAAAATCAAATAAAACAGTTGGAAGTAAAGTTTTATATGCTAATGCCATCTCTTCATAGAAAAAAAAATAATTGCTAAAAGAGTACATGTGTTTTAATTCATGTTTTTTTTGCTTTGTTTTAAACATGTTTAAAACAAATTTAGGTCCATTAAAAAACACAAGATAATATTTTAGCTTAAAAATGAACCTTCACAATATTTTTCACTTAGACTGATTTTTTAACAGAAGGAGCAAGACTTCTGCTGAAAGAATTTGATTCAATACAAATTTCAAATTTATAAAACTTAAAGGCTTTAAGTTTTATAAATTTAAAATTTTAAAGCAAATTTTCACTAATAATGTGGACAGACCCTTTATATAATCTTATTGATTTTAAACCAATGCCTTTTGCCTTCCAGTACGCAACGAGCAATGAGAGGCGGTCTATCTTACCGGGAAGCTCTGTCTCGCCGGCTAGATATCATCGAACCTTCAGTATATGTGATGCAGCGGTACCTGGAAAACCACCCTCCTTCCCTCACCCCTGGGATTAGGTAACCCATCCCCCTGTATGTGCAAGCTTTCTCTTGTGAACTGGCTCTTTTGCTTTAATTTGGAAGTGAGTGGAGAAAGATAGCTTGGAGGTGGGAATGAATCCTTATGCTGCTGTGAATGTGTTGTATGAATCAAAGCATTGTCGTAGTGTCTAATGTTCACTTTTTATTTATCTAGCTATTTGAAAGTTATCTCTGAAGTTGATGTAGTAGGGTTCATTTTAGATTCTACATCTTTTAGCATTACTGCCCAATTTGATCAATGATGAACTTTGTTTCTCTTGACAATAACAACAATCCAGTATCAATTGTAGAGGTAGAAGAATAATAGAGGCGACATAGACGGCAACCCTGTCAAATCAGTATTTCTAGTCGCAAATTGTCTGTTAAGAAATTTAGTCTTGAAACGAGCTTTGGCAATCCTCGGCATTCGCGCTTGGCGCTCAGTTTACGTTGGTGGGAGTGGGGTTAACTTTGTACATTGTACTTTTCTCCCTCGTGAAGGCATGTGATCACTGCCAAATCTGGTTACCCCCCTCATTACCATAGTTACCTGAGCTCCACTGCTAGCTGATCTTGACAACCGTCGCTTCAGTGAAATTGAAACCAGATTCACTACTATTCTTTCCTAACTCTATGGTATCAATTGAAAAATCTGTTGATAAACAAATTTAAACCTAGGTTTGACTCCTAGTTTATAAACATGCCAAAAGAATGGTTGAGTGGCTTCTAAACTTTTGAAGCTTTTCTTAGGCATGGCTGTCTTTACTGTTCATTTTGGGTTTTCAGTATGAGAGGCGACTCTTAAGTTAACTTTTAGCAATAAGCCTTGGATAAAAACATCCAGAATTTTTGAACTGCTCAAAATCCTTGAAGTCCAAAAAATTTTGTGGATTTAATGGTATCTAATGCTAATTAAGTCATCTTTTCACTTATAGCTTTTCTCAAAAATATTGCTGGATTGTTTTATCTGGTTCAGCTTTTCCATCAGATCAATAATTTGTTTAATATTCTCAGCATTTTCTGTTTTTGTCTACCTTATTGTCATTGTCTTATCAGTTTCTGTTGTGGCATTTCCTTTTTTGTGTTTTATATTATATTCACATAGTCTTTTTTAGTTTAACTTTATTGAAATAATTGATATCTCCATTTTTGAGTGATCTTTGCTGGGTTTAGGTACCTTATAGTTTACAATGTTATTAAAAGTGTGTACCTAAATATCAGTCTTGTACTCATAAAGTGATGTATATTGCCATTTTAAGCTTTTTAAAGTCTGATGACTGAACGAGTCGATAATTTAGAAATGGGTGTTATTTCAAAACAATTCTTCAGTAAGAAAACATCAGCAAAATAGGTTTTCCTCAAAGCCTCTTTGAATTCAACTTGTCCCAAAAAATATACTATCTGAAGATTTGTTTTTTTTTCTTTGGAAATATTTTAATTATGGATCTTCTCTTTAATGTTTCACAATACTTTTTAGTATAGTTGTGAAATGTAGTGTTTCGTTGAAAATTGCTTTTGCTATTAGCTGTATAAAATTTCGTAAAATGAGCCTCTTTAAGTTTCTGCCAGTTTTTAATATTGTAAAGATAAATCTATATTAAATAAACCATATGGTAATTTTTTCACACAATCTGTGGTAAATGTTTTTCTCATTTTGGTACTGGTGGCCATTTGTAGGTGAATAAAGTTTGTGATCATATTGTAAGTGTTTGTGTGTTTCCAGGGAGTTGGTGGCTGGTCTGCATAAACGAGAGATTCCCATCTACCTTGTTTCTGGTGGGTTTGACACCATTATTGAACCTATTGCAAAGGAGCTTGGTATTCCTTCAAATCACATCTTTGCCAATAAAGTCAAATACTATTTCAATGGTAAGTAACTTTGAAAAACTATTTCATTGAATCCAATTCTCAATGTGGGAATGATTTTGCAAAGAAAGCAGTTTGGGTTTCCAAATTCTTATCTGATGATTTCATAGAAATCTGATAAGAAATAAGAGCTGATGCATATATTTATTAGTTCTCTGTCTAAAATTACGTTTGATTAGATTTTTTTTTTCTGCATTGATCAAGCATTGTTCATTATTCATTAAGTTGCTTATTTGAAATAGATATGTAAAAGTTAGTTGTGGCTGTAAAAGGGTGTTGTTCTTTTCCTTCAAAGCACAATAATTGTGTTGAATAACAATAAAATGTGTTGAACAAAAGAACAGGGCCATGAAGAGCTCTTGTTCTCAGCTACATGCATGAAAGCTCACATTCTTTCTTGTTTTTGCAGGGTCATATGCAGGTTTTGATGAAGACCAACCCACGTGTGAGCAAGATGGGAAGGCACAGGTAGCAGCTTATCTTAAGCATCGGCATGGCTATAGACGCCTTGTCATGGTTGGAGATGGTGTCACAGACTTGGTTGCAGCACCACCTGCTGTAAGTTGATGTGACTTGTTTTTTTAAAGGATTTAATATTTCGTAAAATCCTAATTGAATGGGGAGTTGAAGGAGGTATGCATCAAAAAGCTCGTTTAAGAGATATTTGCCCTTAAAGGTTTTTGTAAGTAACTTTCGTAGTACCATACCTCCTTCTTGACACTGATCTCTGTTATGACCCTTGAAAAAGAGTGCCTATAAACATACCCTAATCAATAATTTTATCACACATTTCTTTCTTCAACTCGACCCTTTAATTTAATCCTTCTCCATGTTAGTTAAGCATAGATTCCTGTTACTTTAAATTTTTAAAAATTGTACAGTAGAACCTCGATAGAGCAACCCTACGTGGGGCCAACAATATACGATTGTATTAACAAAAGGACTTTTGGTGATAATTGATAATGTAATCCATAGTTTAGTTAATGGTCATAACATAGGGATTGCTACATTGGGGGTCATTGCAAAAAGTTTCTAATGTTCTTTTTTAATTATAATATGTAGTTAAAACATTTAAACAACATAGCTATTCTTACAATTATTAATAATTTTGAAACTTATGTTACTGTTATATAGTTAATATTTTACTACTTTCATCTAAAGACATAGAGGATTTGGTTAAATCACAAAAAACATAACAGTATATTACTTTATTTTGATTAGAACTGAGAGATATTCTTTTAAACCAGTGGTTCCCAACCACCAAGGCCTAATATTTCCCCAAAACACAGTTTGTTTATTCCAAAAATTTACCCGAAAATGTCCCCATACTTTCATTCCAGTTTAAGCGACTTTAAAGAACCAAGTTGATGATAAAGAACCCTTCTCAAGGCTATTTTACTTACAAACAAATAATGCATGTGTGCAAAACTTTTCTCTTAAAGTCAAAAACATCAATGTGCTTAAACAAAATCGAAATTTTAGGGAAAATCTCCAATCTTGTCATAAATGTTAAGTTTTCCCCTAATTTCTGAAGAAGTTGGAGGTTATGATGCAGACACTAGCCAAGATATTTGTTTGTCACTCATAACAATTGGATTTGTAGAGTTTCTCCCTAATAAACTTGGGAAAAAAGTTCTTCACAGCTGCCTGAAATTGAATCTCCAGAACCTTGTTCGGGCATTCGGACTTATTCTACACACGCAAAATTTTTCCAATAAATAGGGAATTTGAAAGCAGTGGGACAGTGGGAGTTGTACGAAATGCAGTGAATAATATTCGTGGTGATAATTATCAACTGTTGAATTTCTGTAGAATAGATACCAGTAAATTAAATTAACAATACTTTTCAGTACTACATATAATCAAAATGCAATATGAAGGTGTCTGAAATAAGTAGAATTTTTTTTTGGTTGCTAAGATCTAGTGGTGACACAATGTACAAATAGCAAATAGGTATGTTTTACTAGTTATTAATTTTCATAAAAGCAGATTCGGAATTCTGTCTAGATAAGATTGAGAGTGTCAAATGTGGTCCTAAAAGGATCCAATATAAGGCCAAGTGGTCAGAGGACCTGTAAGTTAGGAACCACTGTTTTAAACCAAGAACCAGAGCAAACTTATTTGAACAGTAATTTATGTTTCTCTCATAACTTAACTTAAAACTTTATTTCAATGAGATATTGAAGTACAATTTTTCTCCTTAGGATCTGTTCATTGGCTTTGGTGGAAACCAAATCCGTGAAAAAGTGCGCAAAGAAGCCAAGTGGTTTGTCACCAGCTTTGATGAGCTCACCAAGGAATTGACGCGGAATTGACCCTCCTAGAACACTAGGGAATAGTGGATCTATCTGAACACATCACCCTTCTCACTGGACACGGATGTGCAAGTGATGTGTGCTAGTAGCATTTCACATAAGGGTCAATGAGGCACAGCTGTCTTTAGTTATTTATATGTATGTATGGATTTCTCTCCTGAAGACCCTCATGTTAGGAACTAGTGGTTTTTCATTTGATTTAATCTATAGACTGTACTAACCTGAGACAGCCCTTTAGATGTCTTGTTTCCACAAAACTAGGTGTCCTGAAATAATATCAAATGTTAAGATAATATTTTTCAATAGTTTTTTTTTTCCTGGCAGACTAATTTTTGCTTATAATTTTAATTGATGCTGTTCCTTGGATGAAAATAACCTGTATAAATGGAATTACTACATGGGTGCTACTCTTCCGTCCTGGGGGCGGAATTGCGTGGTTCTAACAGTTCTGTGAACGAAATTCCGTCCTGGGTTTATTACAAAACGCAATATCAGCTTACCGATTGGCAGCAATTTCTACTAAATTTCCGTACTTACATCGCACGTTTTGCCCACAAATAAGCCTGTTTTACTCAGATACAGCTTTAAGTTAAAATTTAAGGACCTATTTAGTTGTTCATATGATGCAATTTTTTTAAAAAAAATTGCTTGATTGGAGGGAAATGATTAAAAAAGATAGTTCAAAGTTTAGTCTTGTAATTTTTGAAGAGTGGCACCCATGAATTACTATATATTTTAATAGTTTCAAATTTCTAAAGTATTCAGTATTAATAGTTATATTTTATAACTATTTATTGCTGTCTAAAACTTGTGCTTTAAAATGAGTTATTAAATTTATCAACAACTGCCTATTGTATTGTACATATTGTTTTATTTTAAAAAGGAAAAATCTGAAAGTTGAATTTGGGAAATTTATCTTCACACCCAGTTTTGTGGTACTATTTTTTTCAATCCTTAAGTTCTTCAATCTTTTTTAATTGTCTATCAAATGGAAATTTAAAATTTCCAGTCTTGACAAAATATTTACTGTTTATACAGCACACACTATATGGTGTGGAGTTTCTTAATTCCTCCCCTTATTTTCATATATTTTCCATAAGCTTTCTATGAAAGCTGAGGTTTTAAAGCTCTACTTAAGAGTTATACTCTCCTCTTTTTAAATTTTTTGTTCCTGTGATCTCATGTGTTAGTTAAAAAAAACATATTTTTTCCTCTATACATTTAAGTAAATTTTTGATCACTCTTAGAAGATGAAAATATGGGAGGGCTATCTTCTCAGTAGGTTGATATCTTTTTATATGCATGAGGGTCTTCAACTCTCAATTTTAATTCAAATGTAAATCAAATAGCTTATTGATTTAATCAAAATGGCATTCAGCTTCATTAGTGTTCAAACTGAGCAGGCATTACAACCTAAACAAAATTTAGGCAATAATTTCCCCAGAACTATTAAATTATAGGAATAAATTCAAGGATCAATTTAGTTAATTTTTTTCATAGCAACTATGTTCTCTCCCTTTGACCTTCGAAATACGTTTTGTACAGTAGAGTTCTGGGATCTATCACCTTAGGAGCTTTTCACATGTATTTGCCAAAGCTTTCAAAAATTAATTTTTCAATTAAAAATTTCACGGAACTGTGGAGGGAAATTTGTGGAAAACAGTGTTGTAAAACTATAAGGGTCTTTTACAATGGTTGTCCTTTTAAAAATTAATATTAAAAAGATCAAATGAAACTTAGAATTTTTCTGAAATTAAACTAATACTATATCATCGCTACAATAAAATCATTGATGAATTTGGTTTTTCAGTGTTAATTTTTGGAAGGACAAATGAAACTTGATTTTTGGAACTGGTCAAAAGACATTTTCTATTGGAAAATATTTTGCTACTGAAATATTTGTATGATGGTTGAATTCTATTGAGTTCACATAAAACTTGATTCTACATAATCTTACTACTGGTAAGAAATTTTCAAAGATACCATTAAGAAATCTTTACATTTAATACCTATATATAGATTCTAAACATTTTATGACCATTTTGTTATTTAAAGGTTTTTTACCTAAATATATTTAAAATCTTGAGTTTTTTCCCTTTAACTTACAAAAATATATAGCACATGTTCTTCTCTACTTATGGGATCAGTTACCATAAACAAATCAAAATTTATCATTTCTATTTCTTTACTTCTATAAAAAATAACCTTGTTTATACATGTAAATAAGTATCAAGGGCATTTTGTTTTGAATTTAGTACCAGTCTTACCTAGAGAGAATAAGTTCTAAATTCTTATTTACTTTTATAATCTTCTAGGCTCTATTATATCTTTATGTTTCTGTCTTGTCTAGTGCTATATGTTCTATTATGAGCCTAGCACCATAAAACCTATGTTAATCCTAAGTTTTGAATTGTTGAAGATTCATTTTTTAATCTGAAATAGGTTTCAAAACTTTGTTGCTTTAAATTGTAACTGCACACACCCAAGGTGAGAAAACATTTGTCAACAATGAAATTTTCTTAAATGATTCATTTTGTAACTCAAACAGTTCCTACAGATTTGAAAAAAAAAAAACCTTTGGAAGCCTGTATTTTGGTAAATGATGTTCTGCTTGTGAAATAGATAATATCATTACCTTTTCCTATTCCATTTTTATGAAATTACCTGAAAGTTTAAAGAAAGGATGGGGATTTTTTTTTTACTTTAATTTTTAAATAGTTATTAACAGTTTATTGACAAAACATTTTAATGTCAGTTATTGGTTTTTAATGGTTTTGTTTATCCTTATTTTTCATGTTTTCCCACTATCACCTACATTTCTTTTCCATACTCATTAATTTCTGGACTACATCTCAAGAAACGCAGTACAAATATGAAAGCTTAAGTACTAATGTGCACAAAATGTTTGTTTTTCGAGCCACATTCTGTGTTGTACTTTTATGGTGCTTATCAAGCTAAGCACCAATTTTTTATTCAAAGAGGTATAGTTTATCACAAACTAAGTATAAACACTCAGTTTTACCTTGATTTATTAATGAATTTTTTTTTTTTTGCATTAATTTAAACTAACTATAGTATAGCAGTGAAGTAGTAAGCATACCCTACATTGTGAAATATTATGTACTTCACTTTAAGCTCAACTGACAAGCATTTTATCTAAGTTATTGCATTTACTTTTGTCAGCCATGTGGCCCATTTTTTCCAAATACTATAATTATAATATCAATGATTGCAAAAAAAAAAAACCTTTTATATTTTTTTGTTTGAATTTCCTAAAATTTCTTTTTTACATCTAATTAAACCATGGGCAATTTTTAACTTCTTATTATTTATATAACCTGTTCATTTATTTTTCAAATGTTATCATCCTTTTTTAATGGACCTCAGTGGTATGAAATGCCTATTCTTCAGTTTAATCGAAAACTATTCTTATAATTCTGTACATAATTTTTCTTGTTCATACGAGTGATGTTTTTCTATTGTACAAAAACTTTGTTTTGTATGGTTTTTAAATCGCTATATTTTCACAGTTTCACCTTGATTTCACATGCATACAAGTTTTTTTTTTTTCATTATAAAATGTTTGTTGTTAATGTTATTGATATATCAAATAATTAGTAGTCAACAGTATTAAAAAGATCTGACTGATCAAAAATACGTCTTTATGTTTAGAACTTGTAAATATTGTAAAATGCTTTTATGAGTCAGAGCATATTTTCAGTATGAAAAACTACTATGACTACTACTGAAAGAAAAGTGCCTGTGATGCCACAATTTTGCATTAATGTTATTAGTATAGAGGTAGTATAAACTTTTTGCTTTGCACTAAAGTTGTTTATTAAAGACTTAAGTTGGCAAAAAGGATTTTACTGCATCTTTTTCTTTTTCTTGTGTATTTGTTAATGTTTCCAGTCATTTTGTTAGGTTTTTATTTTTCAATTTGTAGCAATAAATCTTGTTTTGTTTTTATGTATGATGTGGATGTTTTCTTTCTCGGCTAGTTCATAACTCAACCTATAAGTTAATCCAGGATACCAAGTTGGAATTTTACCATATGAAGAAGGCTCTCTTATAAACTAAAAAAAAAATAGTTTTTTTTTAAAAAGTTTACTTTTAATTTACTCTTTGTTACTGAAATATTTAGTACCCCAGAAAAACTGCAACTGTAAGAAAATTTCTTATTTTACTAAGTTAAAATCAATTAGAAACTAATGGAAAATATTTCAGGTTGGAAACAAAATTACAACAGCTTTACATTGGAGTTGGCTCTTTGTTGTAGCTAATGCTTCAATTGGAATACCTCACTTATCCAACAGAAGGTTATTGTTGCTGTTCTGGTGCTTGTATTTCTAGAAATAGAGCCCCGGAATAATATATTCCTTATTAAGAAAAGTAGAATTATTTCCCTAAGATAATTTTTGAAAACTGCTGTTAATAGTGGGATTTTAGAGTGGTTACAGATAGACTATAGACCATACCAATGTTATTAACCACTCAGGATATTAGACATATCATCTGGTTTTTTGACATTTTAATGTTTATTAACTCTACACTCCATCATGTCGTGACATAGCCAGAAAAAAAATTCGATGATATATTTTATTAGTATTTTGGGTGATGTGGGGTAAACTTATTCCTTTTCTGTGGTAAGAATGGAAAATTCTGGGGGATGTATCCCCAAATCTCCTTTAGCTACGCCACTGCTCTCAGTTCCCGCAATTATCAGACTTTTACATTGGAATTTTATACTGTACTGAAACGCAAAATGAGTTTTTAGATTTCACATGTGAAATAAATTTTGCATAAAACGGCGCGGATTCAAGGGGGGCACTCTGGAAAGTTTCGAGGAAAAGAGAGAAGACTCAAAAAAGAACAAGAAAGTAGATTTTGAAAGAAAATATTTTTTTTCGCTTATTCAAAAATGTACGTTTTTCTCTTCCATTTACCTTAATTCATGCCCTTTTTCATAATTCATACCCAGGGAGAGTCAAATTCCCCATATTGTTTCAAACCTTTTCGTGTATAAGTATTTTGGAAATAAACTGACAAAATATTTCTCCATCCAGCCTCCATTAAACAAACTGTTTTGACTTTGATTGTTGGCTAATTAAGCTGTTGTGCTGGTCAAATATGAATTATTTAGAGTGAAATTCTCCAAAGTTTTCAAGGGGAGGACCCCCAGACAGGCCTGTGAATGTGTGGGTGGAGGTACTTCAGAAAATTTCGCCCCCTACCTCGAAATGAGAATAAATGTCATTGGGGGCCCGCTTCTCAACCTTGTACCCGGAACCCGACTTGGCTCTCGGTATTTTGTCGGCTACAGAGAACGGGATTTCGACCAAGAATGATCCGTCCCTGCTCCTGAGCAGATCTTTATAGAAAAAAGTAACATTTGGTCTATTTTGCGTCTAAAGTACAGGTCTAAAAAGGTAGAGGGATCCTCAAAAGTACCCTCCTTACGCCACTTCCAAAGTCTAATAATTAGTTTCTCCCTATCTCCTTCTGTTTTGATGGCTCCATTTTACTAATTAGTAGTGTGAGCTGGAGAGGACTAAATATGTCCCCCCCAGCCCCGCCCCCACGGAAGAATTTTACCTTACAAAGAAAAGACCAGCAAGTTGTCCAGAATAGCTTATATTAAAAATTTAATATTTGTAGTCCGTGTTGCCACCACGTACGTCATGGTTGAGTATGAATCTGTGATATTGAATCCAGTAAGCCGTGGACAGGGAGAGCAGAAATCTTCAGCATGATTGGTTAGAAAATATTACGATTCTTGACGAAATGTAAGAAGCACCAGTGAAATTTGAGATAGAATTCTTCAATTAACCACTACTCTTGTTTATATTTACAATCCTTCTGATAAATTAACATCAACATTTCGGAATGACTTTACTTCAAGGACTGTCAAAACCGTTCACATTTTAATAATCTCGAGGTATTTGTTGATTCAAAAGTTGATAATGTCTTCTAAAGTCCCATTAGAATTGATGCCCATCGACGAAGAAGGGCAAATTTACAGACCGGTCAGTTTCCCGGAAGGTGTTCGCTACTCAGAAAATCCAGGTTTTAGTAGGTCTCACTTGACGGAATTTGAGAGATCTGTGCCATTGATTGAAAATCAAACACCTGAAGGTTCAGATTCTGGTATGTGTGCGCATTTTCAGGATCTTTTTGTGAAGAAAATTTTGCAAATTCAAATTATAGTTTGCAGTCTTGGTCTTTTAAAATCTCTTAGTCTGTTTTTAGTCCCTAAATAATCTCTTAGTCTTTTAAATCCCATTTTTTTTCTTTTGATGCTTGTCTTTTATTTACTCACCCTGATATTGTTATTGTGAAAAATGAGAGCGTTTTCTCTTCATGTGAGACAGTATATTTTGGGTCCTCCAAAAAAGCAGGGCCTGGAGCCAAAAAATGGCGATAAAATAGGGAGTTCTGGCAACCCAGTTCAATTGAAGTTGAATTGCATACTTGCCAATAAATGGCATTGGCAACACTAAATATGTCACCTATGCCTGTTTTTTTTTAGATTTAGTACACAGTATATAATTCATTCACGTGCATAGCTAGAAAAAAAATCTTGGGATACGGGTTAATTTATATTATCATACAATCACTAAAACTTTTTTTAGTGTTCTGGGTATATATTCCTTAAATTTTTCATCTTAGCTATGCCCCTGCCCCTTTCAGCAGAATTAGTAACACACATACCTCACACTCAGCAGTCTCTCTTAGAGTGCCTGTATGGGGAAGAGTGGCGACAATTCAGGCTCGCGCACGCTCGGAAGCCCGTTGGGTTGCCAAAGAGAGATACTAAACTTAGCCATGCTGGCATCTTTATCGCTCCTTTGGCATACACTCACGGCGGTTTTCAACACTAAAATTCGGGATTTTTCTTCGGCGTTTCGTTTTCCAATTCCCCCGTGATTTCTTTTTTAAAAAATACAATTAGGTTTCAATTCGCAGTTTGGGGTTGATTTAAGAAGTTTAAACTTCTGGAAGAGTATTAAAAGTTTTTGATAACTTAAACTTAAAACATTACTCAGAATTTAATGTTTTTATTAGTCGAGATTTAGGGCAACTTTTCTGCAGAAATCTTTATTATAAATGCTGAAATATAACTAAATAGGGTCAAGATGTTTAGCCTACTAAGAGCTTAAGGCCAGTTAGAGCAATTTTATTTTCTTTAATCTTTGGGTTATAAATTATACTTAAGGAAACTCAAGATTCTGTTATTCAAATAACAATCCACGAACTAAACTTAGAGACATAATTAGTAAAATTTCAATATGTTCTTTAAAGTAAAAAAAGTAGTAAAAACACAAGTCATCTAAATTTTATAAATCAGTTATTTTATTTAAAAAAAAGTCGAAAATTTTACACAATTCATATCAAATAAGAGTAATTGTTAAAATGTTTAACTCTTTATTTCAAGGCACAACAAATTTTACATAGTTTTCTTCTTTCCGGATTCTTAGGAAAAACTTTCAGAGCAAAACCCTGCTCTGATCTAATTGAGCAGTTGAATGCTGAACAACCAGGTATCTTTTAAAATTAAAGTAGATATAATAATTAATAAAATAAGGTAACATTAGATTTTAAGAAATGCAGTTTTTACATTTTGAAAAAGAAATTTCAAAATTGATACTTTTATGTATTTTGTATTAATGCAAGCATGCTGAAGAAGTCTGGCATTTTTGTATATAGTTGATTGAAAATTATGCAAAACAACAAGATAACATTTATGGAACTGTGCTAGCAAATGAATATACAAGAGATTAAGCAATTATAACATACTATTTACATTTTAAAATAAAACTTTAAAAAGCTAGAATTTTAATCAATCAAGCTTACACAAATGAAAAATTTCAAAAATTAACTTTAAAAGAGTAACCAGTTCAAATCTGAATTAATTCTCGCAAAGCAATAACCAAGTATGTAAACAAGGATTGTACACATTGGCGAAATGGCGATAAAAAAGCAACGCCAAACCTCTATACCACATGGCCGTTGTTTACAACTTTAAAAAATGCATTTATTTCTCATTTATGTGACATTAAACAACAAAAACACAATATATAGCATAAATGATCAATTGTGAGTGTATTTAAAGATTTTACAGCAGTTATTTCTCGTTAAAAACGTTACGATTACTTCATCGACTGCTTCATAGCCAGCGACGTAAAATAATGGACAAAAGCAAAATAATAAGACACTTTAGGAGATTAATTTTGGTTAATTATTAAACTTGAAACATTTCTTAATGAAAATATCAAGGTTTCCAAATGATACATACCTTTATTTGAAGAATTTCGGCGATTTTTTAGGACCTTCTCGCATCTCCCATGTTAAGTCTATGGGAGCGTTTACCAAAGTGCCTGAGGGGGTAAACGACCAATCAGATTTCTCTTTCGGTTGGCGCCACTCTTCACTATCTAGGCACTCTAGTCTCTCTCACATCACAAACAAAACTGCATAATATTACTAAACAATATTAAGAATCATCATGTAGAGAAAAGCTATCATTTTTATAAAAACATTTGCAGAGCTTATTTCAGAATGGATAATTCAAAAAATTGCTTCACTTAAAATGGCATCGGACAGGAAAAAGGCACTGATAGGTGGGGACGGTGCAGTGGTTGAAAACTACAGAGGAGTACACGTGCGACCATCTAAACAAGCAACGGATTTTAAAATTAATCATTACTAGTATGGAATAAGGGACAGTTGAGCAAGAAAAAAAAATATTCCAGAATGTTCTACTTTTTCAACAAATTAAAAATTATCTGATGCCAGGCACGGATTAAAGAAATTTTCAAGGGGGGGGGGCGGTCTGGAATTAAATTTTAGGGTAATTTTAATTTAATGATCAAAACACTACAAACTACACATGTAAAAAGTTTCATATTTTCAAAAGACTATGGTGCTATTTCATTAATCATCTATAAAACATCTTAACTAGAATACGTATGTTATGATGACTTCCCCCCACACACATAATAATCACAAAATCCAGAATATAATATTTTGTGTAAAAAGTCCCTTTCCAATGATGCAATAATTGACGCAATAATATGATGAAACAAAGTTTTATTAAGAAACTCTTTTAATCATTATAAATTTTGTCATCAAACATTTCCAATCAGAAACATTAACTACATATGTGAAAAAAAATGATGGTAGAAAAATATAACTCTTTTGAACTATTTATATAAAATTTTTAAAAAATACTACCTGAAAAGAACTTAGAACGTTTTTGAGTAGAAGGGCTAGAGGCGTTAGTTAAACCCTTTTGGAACCATGGAAAGTCACATGTCATTTAAATATAAAAATATCAAGCCCCAAAAATAGTTATATTAAGTTACAAAATGTGAAAGAAAGATATTACTTGCTACCCTCGGCCTCGCTTTTAAATAAAATATAAAATGTTCTTACCTTTTTTTAGAGATACTAAAATGGTGTTAGTTAATCCTATATAAGAGCACAACGAGCAGCTAAAGCAACAGTGTAACAACTACTGACTGCCCAGTCCGAAAGCAAAATATCTCATCCCCTACCCACGAGATGTGTCCTCCAATGGGATGCCAAAAAAAGTAATTAAGGGGTCAAGAACCGATTTGAAACTGTGAAGTATTGGAATTTCCTTTCCTTAAAATTACAACCAGGGGTCATGCCCAAAATATGGCAAGTGCAAAAACCACAAAGGGAGCTTCTAACAACATCCGTCCTGAAAACCAATAGTTTGTATTCAACCCCTAAACAGTGGCCCTCAACACCGTCCCCGAAGTGCAGCCCCCTGATAAGAGAAACCCTTTTGGGCTCACCCCATGTCGTCAAGGTCGTCTAGTGACATTTCTCTTCCCAGAAGTATTGCAGGTCGTTATCGAGAGACGAAATTTTGGAAGGGAAAATTTCGGAGCGGGAGGGCCGGTTCCTGGGAGTGCTACAACGGAAAGTGTAGAAAGTTTTTCAACATTTGAGAATTAGGGAGAGTACAAGTACAGAAAATGTGTAAAACTTTCTTTACACGATTCACAAAATTTCTTTTTTTCTGTTTTGAATTAGACAGGATTGTTAAAATTGTGTCGCGTTTTTTAGTTTTTAAACTGAAAACCAAATTTGCTTCAGCGAAATTTGGGAATTTCCCCTTTTTAAAATTATTTCACGTCTCAGATCAAGGAGGGGGCGATCGCCCCCTCCGCCCCCCCTTTAATCCGTCCCTGTCTGATGCCTTCAAATTATTCAATAAAAAAAAGAAACCATAAGGAAACAACTGGATAAACAGGATAAAATAAAAAAGAAAAAGCTGATACTCAATGAAGGTGTGAGTCATTTGAAACTAGAGATGGGAATGGTCGGAAAAAAAACGTAAACTTTGGGAAAAAAAACGTTTTTTTTCCGAGGGGTTTATTTCTTTCCGGAAAAATTGAAAATTTTAGTCAAAAATACTGTATTAAGAATTATATCACTGTTTGATGTCAACTAAAAATGTTTTATAATTGATGTTTATATGTAATTTAGTACTTATAAATTAAGTTTTAACCATATAATAAGCCTTTTCCCCTAAAGAAGTTTGATTCCTCAATTTAATTAACTCGAAAAAAAATGGAAATTTTGAAGTTGGTAATTAAAAGTAATGTTTACAGAAATGTATTATAGTTTCTATACAATGTTTTTTTCTTCAAATATTTTTTTTTTATATTTTATATAGTAAATACACATGAAAATATTTAACTAGGAAAATCTATGCTACAAGTAATAAACTAATTCCACAGTATATAAAAATATTATTTGGTATATTAACAAGGTTTTTTTTATATAAAACAAAAATGTACCTACATGCAAAATTATATTAGTGAACACAGAAGAGTTGCATAGAAAAAAATGTTAAACTTTATATTCTTATAAACAATTATTATATATCCAGTACTTTAAAAGTAATATTTAACCATATAATAACCATATTTTCCAGATTTTTTTTTTATCAAAATGGGTTTATTTCCATTTGGAAAAATTTAATTAATGATAATTTATTTATTTTTTATGCAATGAATAAATTTGATATTTAAAATTAAATATTTAAATTTGTGAAATTAATGGTTATTCAGTTTCTAATAAATGTTTGTGCAAAAACCCTTCTTCTACATGCAAAAAAAAGTCAATTTTTCCAAGGGAAAAAAAAACATTTTTTTTCTGTTTTTTTTTTCCGCCTTCTCAAAATTTTCGGAAATTTTCCAACTCTATTTGAAACAGACTCTCGCCAGCAGTCCTTAAAATAAACAACTCCATAAAATATCAATCTTTCTATTAATGAGCTAAGAGCAAGTGCTGAGGAGAGCTGGAGAAAAATATAAGAGTCTAGGGTTGCTGCAATAAGCAAAGTATGCCCAGATTGTTAAAATTAACCTTGTATTTTAAGTTGCTATTTAAGTGGGCCCAGATTTGAAACAGGTCTTCCACTGCAAAAAGATTGATGCAGGGGTCTGTCTAGGTTATTTTAAGAGGTACCTAGTTTGTGTGTGAAAATTTAGTAATAATTTTTGAAAACTTAGAATATTTGCATATTTTTCTGCAAATTTGTGAAAATTTAAGTGCAAAATCAACATAACTTGTGTACATAATTTTTTAACATCAAAAACAAAAGAAAATTCAGTCTGGAATGGCTAAAAATTTAATAATTAGAAGAATTATCTCTTATCAAAGCACTTTTTTTAAAAAATGTATTTTGTGAAGGTACCTTTTTCCTAAAATTGAATTTGTGAAAGTACCTATCTATCAAATGGTGAATTTGTGAAGCTACCGCCAAAAGGTAGTAAAATAGCCCTGGACAGACCACTGTGATGGAATACCAATTGCGGGAGACTAGCCAATCGGCTGTTGCTACAGAGCGAGACACCAAGCTGGCAACTGCTGCTAGGCAAGAATCCAGCACTATGCAGTTTTCAAACAGTAAAGAATCCCTCAAAATAATTTATGTAGCAAAAAATTTGGCACAGCTCGAATAAGAGTCCTCCATTTGGCGACTTGCATTGCTGTCACCACCTATACACTATATCTAATCTTGATATACCGCCAACTTGGTGACTGCAACACGAGTCGCCAAATGGAGGACTCTTATTCCAGCTGTGCCAAAAATTTGAGTACTTCCATATTATCTGTTGACCTTTACCACTGAAAACTAAAATCCATAACCAGAGCCCATTAATTGTGCTACTGAAACTGGTTGTTGACAGGATAATACATGGAAGAACTAAAATTAGTTCCCTTTACAAAAACATCCTTTAAGAATATTAAAATGAGTGTTATATAGCAATGGTTTCAGTTTATACCTAGTATTTTAATTTATTATTCGTTGTTTTACAGATCATGTCCAGAAATTTACGTCGTTTGGTCTTGAAATAGCAAGGTAGACTGTTTTATTTCCTTTAAAAATTCACCAGTTATTTTCAAACAAATACAGTAATGATTGATTTAGTCCTTGATTTTCCCAAATGAAATTTTTATCTTTCTCTGCTTAATCTATAAAACTTTATTTATTAAAAGGCAGGTCATTGTCTTAAGCTGTTAACTATAATGCCATAGTTTTTTTTTTCAGCCAAAATTTAAAAATACTCTTGAACATGAATTTTAAACTACTCAATAATTGTTGCATCATCTTTTTGTTTTACTGAATTTTTTTATTATTCAATCTCATCTAATTCTTTTGTTTTGCAGTGCAGTTATTGGAAGTGTTATATCTCACCCTTGTATAGTTGTTAGAAGGCAATGTCAGGTACCATCTTTATTTGCTAAATGCAATATTTTTCTGATACTTAGTGTTATTTATTAAATAGCAAAAGGCAAAAAATAGAAGTGCTACTTATGTTTATCTTGCTTTATATTTTTTTCCAGAATTTAGGGATTACTCTTGATTCCTTAATTATAATTGAGATAGAGAGCTCAGTTTTTGTCAGAAGTAATATATTTGGATGAGAAAGAGCAAAGAGATTCCATTACACTAATTTGTGAAGTATGCTTCTCATCTGAAATGAACCTAGTTAATAAAAAGGCAAATTTGCACAGTTCACAAGTTTTTTCTTATAATTTCCAGTAAAAAAAGGTTATTGATTCCAAAATCGACACTGAAAGTTTCAACAAAATTTTGTTAATTCAATATTTTAAAGGAAAATTGACAATTGCTTCCAATTCTAAAAACATTGTTTTGAATTAAAGGATGTCTCATACTTTTATTGTGCCCTTTTTCGATATTATAAAGTAAAAATTAACAATTGCTTTGATTCCTAAACCACGGTTTCTGATTGCTGTTCACATGCTGTTTTTGCACTCTTTTTAAGTCAAACTTTGTAATTAAATGAAAAATAAATAAGCTTCATAATTAAAAAAAATGGACTATGATTCCTCTCTTGGATATCTATCTATAGGATAAAAATAATAAAAATGCAGGAATTGCCTTTTTGCATTAAAATTATTTTAGCTGTTATTATTTTTATCAAATTTTCTCTTAATTTTTTACCTCAATTTTCTAGGTCAATACAAAAGCCAGCAGATACCATTTAAATCCTTTCACTCTTGCACCTGTTCTTATCAGACTTCAACAAAGACAAGTAAGTTACAAGTTATTCCTGAAATACATTAGGCTATTAATCAATACCAGCCATATCATTTTCTTTAGAACTTCATAATTACTTCTTGGAAACAATTTAATAATTATTGTTACCAGTAGTTTTGAATGTAAAAAAGTTTGTTTAGATATTCATACTGGGGGTGGGGATACTGCTAGTGGAGAACTGGGACCTTCACGAAGATTTTTCATGGTACAGTAATGGACCCTTTATCTGGTAATCTAAAATATGGAATACCCTGCCTAAATTAGGCAAGTTTTCCAGAATTTTTAAACAATTTTTATTGTTTTGAAGGTGTTTCTCTGGCTGAATTTATGCCTCTTCCGATGAAACAGCTCCATCGAGAATGATGAAGGCTGCTGAAGAAGCAGACACTGTTTACTTTTCTGTTTCTATAGAATAGATAGTCAATAGATAGTTTTCAATCTAAATAGAATTTTTGCGGCTGGGAGTTGATTTGATGTCAGGGAGGGAAATCCCTGTACTTTTGTTAAACTGAAACTGCTGGATCTTAATTAGCAGGCCCACCATTAGCCACGATGTACTTGTTTGTGTGGTGCAGAGGTTAACAAAATTCCATCAGAATTTTTCCCAAAATGGATCCCGCCACAATATTGGAAAGGTGATACTAGTGAGAATCCATAGTACTTAAAGTCTCTGAGGGAATAGATATTTCTGTAAATTTAATTTAATGACATTAAAAAGTTTGAGAAGTCTTGGTCTAAGTACAAGTTATCAAAATAGTAGTTTTTTATGACCAAAATCATGATATTTTGTTTGAAAACTAAAGCCTTTTCTTATTTTATTTTTATTTTCTTTGTGCAGAGCTTCTTGTGTTTATGGAAAGGATGTAGTGGAATGTTCATTTTGAGAGGCTGCACTGCTGTACTGGAATCCTTCATTGCAGAAGTGACCCCTTTCCCAAGGTGACTTGTGCATTTTTCAATACACTCTAACTGAATTCTAATTCTGATCAGTAACAATCTATGGTCAAATTAGAGATACTGTGCTATTTCTTTTTTTTTGTCCTTCTGTTTGGTGTTATTGAATTGTTGTGAAAAATCTAAAATCTTTGAGTTTTGGCAATAATTTTATTTTATCATTCGGAATCAAAAGAGTATTTCTAAAATAATCAAACAGGAAACTACTCTTGAAAAATGGATTTGAGAGGGAGTTTTTTTTTAAAAAAGGACTGTGAATTGAGAGTTTTCAGTATTTTTTAAGCCCACAAGTACTGGACCATACTTTAATTTACCCTTTCTGACAATAATAACTTCGTTACTATTGAAATTATGATTATTGCATTTTAAAGACTACTCCTTATGTAGGAAAAAAAAACTTAAACATGTTAGTGGAAGTTAAAATGTGATAATTGGCATTTTATTTCTAACCCTAACCATTTGCCCTCAGTAACCCATTTTTCGTTCCTTCTGGCAACTTTTGTCCACGCTCTACCTCAGGATTGCTGCGCGGCCCACCCAAATCTGGATGATTCTGAACTGTCTGCTACACCCCCTGTCATTTTTGTGCTTGTTTCAAATCACCCTGTATACTTACTGTTTATAACAAAGTAAATTGCCAAACTCAATGTAATTCCCTAATTACCATATATTGTTGAACTAACAGAGTTAACATCTTGTGTATGGAACTCTTCCTGCATGATTGCTTGTGACCTGTGATTTCAGAAATTTAAAAAAAATTAATTAAATTTGCATCATATTGACTTTTTTATTCTTGTTTCAAACAGGGAAGTGTCATCTAGCAGTTCTTTGAAGCAACTGTCTCAACACCTTTTGCTGAAAATGTAAGTTTTACCAATATGGATTATGTTGATATTTGTATTAAGAAAACCTCATCCAGTGATTGTAATGTTCTACAAAAAATTAAATTCCTCATTAACTGATCTTTTTAGGATCACTTTTGGAGTACTTACTCCCTTTTACTGTGCCAGTCTGGTTGAAACAGTTCAGGTAAGTTATTTTATACCCCCTACACTACACTACCCTCTACAACTTCAATTCACTTGTTTCCGATAGTATTAAAGATAATTTATTCTGCAATTCTATGTCAGTACTAAATCATAAATCCACTTATGTGTCAAATTTTAATACCAGCTATAATAAATATCCAATATTTCCAATAATACAAAGACTATAAAATTTAAAGTTTGATGACTTGCTTAGGTACAAAAATATCTTTTGAAGTTAGTTAAAGATTCTCTAACCTAAGCAATATCAAAATATGGATAGTTTCCACTGTTTTTTTGGTAACCTAGAAGCATGCCTTAGTGGTATCTACAACCCAAACTTTTATTACTAAAAGGCAGTCAAGTTTTGGAGGATTCTAAAAATTTTTATTGCATTTTACCAATTTGAATTGTTCACAGACTTGGAGTTAGAGAAAGAGGTAAACCCCCAAACCAAAAAACGTCTGAAGAAAGAAATTATTTTTGTATAGTTAGATGAGCTAAAATAAAAGCAAATTAGGCTCAGAAATACTTAGGAATGGACTCTAACCGCCTATCTGGTTCGAGACTTCACGGAACCAACACGTGACCTACAACTGAGCTTGCAATTGGTTACCACAGATACTACACTAGTAGATCTACTAGTGTAGTATCTGTGGTAACCAATTGCAAGCTCAGTAGGTCACGTGTTGGTTCCGTGTGACGTCAGACGGTTTGAGTCCATTCTTTCCAATCTTTTATTACAACCCTGTATATATCCTAGTTTAAAAGATTAATTCTAAAGAGAAACACCCCCAGATTTTAATTGCAAACTATAATGATACCCACTAGTCAGTTGGCTGTAATTTTTAGTGGCTTGTTTGAAAAAAAAAATATTAAGTTATTGGAGCCCCCTATATTGCAATCATTTAGCTACATTAATAATCAGGCACATCATTTTAGCTACACTTCTGTTAACTTAATTCACTTAATTTCAGAGTGAGATAGCCAGTGAAAGACCTGGTGTCTTGGACTGCCTTCGAGAAGGGGTGTGTCGCTTACTACGTTTGGGAACACCTCAATCATCTAGGCTCCTCCCCTTGTGGCAACTTGTGCCACCCACTGCCCTGCTGGGCACCACCTCCTATGTTCTTTCCTCATTGTTAGCTGTAACTTTAAGGTGGATCAAAGATAGAAGGAGAAAAAATTCATGTTCAAGCTACATGCTTGTAAGTTTGATTTTTTCTAAATTTCATTGATCAGAGGTTTAAATAATTTGTGAATTAGCAATTAAATACAGACCACCTTATTTGAAAGATCGTGTTGGATTTATCTTTAGCCATCCATAAAAGACTTTTCAAGAAATGTTTGATTTATGTATATTGGTATAATATATTTAAATATTTTTGTTAGTGTTCAGAAAAAGTAAACCCAGCTCTACATGCTGATTTTAGGTATATTCAGATGTTTTTTTTCTACATAAATTTAAAATATAAATGAAATGCAGTTTTTTATGAATTTCTCTGCTGTATTTCAAGACATTAAAAATCAAAAATAAATATTTTAATAAGTTGTATCTTTTATAGCACATTATTTGTGTAATCAAGCTAATTTAACCTCTTCCAAGAACTCTGCCCAATTTCACTTTTCTTTATTCTTTGAAAATATAATAACTATTAGCTAAAATTTTGTTGATTCCTATTACATTTATATTTTAATGTTTCAAAATATTTTTTTCTAGAATGGATACGAGTATTCTAGTCAAAGTTCTGCAGCGACTTACTTGGAGAATTTGTCCATTCTTCATTTCAGTTCCTTTCTGGCCTCTGTTGTTCTGTACCCTGCTGAAACCATCATGCACAGGTAGTCTCATTAGTAACAAGACACTTAACTCCTTGATTACTGTAATTTCGGGTAGATAAGCCACACTAGCGTATAAGCTGAACACATAGTGATTAATGTTTTTTTTTTAATTCCAGTGGCAGAACGTATGAATGAATAAATGATTTTTGGTAGGGTGGCTACAAGAGCCTTAGCACTGCGACTGAGGGTCTATTGTACTATCCCCAGTTTTGTCTGAGAGAAGACCAATGGCAAAACTGAATTTTAGCAGTTGGGTCTTGCAGGAATACAAGTTAGTTCCGATGGTTCGATCATGCGACAGCCAATATGTTTAAATCTTTTGGCTGAATAATAGTTGCATTTGCAGAGTATGTGACTGGAACTTTCCACTGCAAAGGGGGTTGTCATTCACACTAATAATGTTGAGGTCTTCCATAAGAGAGCAAGCCAACAGCAACCCTTATCTCCCTTCTGCTCATCTTCAGCAACTCCTTGGCTCTGGTCCACTGTGGCTGAACATAACACACACTATGACTGAAGCCATTACTCTAAGACATGCTGAAATCAGTACTTCTCACCCAGAGGGCACTTGTGGACTAAAGCCATGAAAGGTGAAATATTGTTGCCCATGCACAGTCATATACTCTAACCCAGGGGTTTCCAACTTCCAAATTCTTGTGGTTCTTACAATTTTAAATAGATATCCGTTTTCTCAAACAAGTTTCCGCATTTTATGTACCCGATTTTATAAATTTAATGTTGGGATGAAAGTATTTTACTTCTTATTTTCAGTGGCACTTGGATTTTCCCTACTACTTTAGCTTTTTGATTGCGGTGCAGAAAAATAACTCAGTAGTGGTGAAGTTTTTAATGTTAATGTGTTTATTCATTTTATGGGAATAATTTATGCTTTGAGATATACAGATAAACAATGACATCATTCCAATTTTTCCTAGGCTATACCTTCAAGGTACTCGTACCATCATAGACAACCTTGACTCTGGGACCTCAGTCCTGCCTGTCATGACTACTTACGAGGGTGTCACGGACTGTTTCAACACCATATTAGCTGAAGAAGGTTCCTTGGGACTCTTCAAAGGGCTGGGGGCCCTCATCACAGAGTGGGCCCTGCAAGCCATCATGATCAAAGCTGTGCACATAGTGGTCATAAAAGCAGAAGAGGCCTTCACTCCCAAGAAGCCAGAACTGGAGAGCACAATAAGGCACAGAGAATCTGCAAGGAGGTTGCAGTTTTGACCACGAGGAAAAGGTTTTGCTAGTCGTAATGAAATCCCATTGTTGTATTTGTGTATAGTTTCTCGCTGCACAAAAACAATGGCCAATATTGCTTACATTTGAATGTAGCATAAAACTGCATTGTAACTTATTTGTCTAGTTTATTACTCAAAAATTCACCTAACTATATCGCTCTTGATTTAGTTTTTATGCTTACATTTTAAAAATGCTTCCCATCTTACGTTGAATTACATGATTGGTGAAAAGCCAAAGGGTATAAGTGAAGATTTGCAAAAGATTTACTATGTATAGATGGGGTAACATTGTTAGTACTGAACATTTTATTCAACAAACTTCAGTAATCTGATTTGTCACTGCTACTTAAATACCTTAACTGCCTTTGGCTTTCAACCCACTCATAAATTGTGATTTATGATGTCTTACATTCAAGAACATTCTCAATATTGACCAATGTTTTTGTTAGGCCTGTGATGTTTGTAAAGTTTTTTTGAGTATCCCCCATTCTATAGAGCATGGAAATTCATAGCTTGTGCTTTAATCAAATGGTAATTTTCTAAAAGAAGAAACATGAGCAAAATAAGAAGCAGAAATTTGTTTGGTTAATAAACACCTTTTGATTTAAATAGGGTTTACAAAGAAATTTTGGGAAATGTGTACTATATCACTAAATATAATTGGTACTGAGCCTAGCTTAAGTCGTAGGTAGGAATTAATGGATTAAGATAACTTCCTAAATCATACATGCATGCTTATTTCATTTAATATTTCAGAATACTTAAACTAAAAAACCAGAAAAGAATGATTCCACATATTTTCATTCAAATAATTCAAGGTTTGAGTATTTCTGAGTAAATATTCCATTTAGCATAAACAGATAACGATAATATATTTGGCAATGTTTTTAATTTTTAAACTTAAATTCACAACAGACAGATAGCGTGTTTCCAGGTACATTTTATGACTTGTATATTCTTTTGTAGTATTTTTATGATGTAAATTGAATTGTACTGATTATATTGTATTGTCTAATTTATTATTATTAATACAGCTAGTTTTATCCAGTCCTTATGCCTCATACTTGATTGGACAATTTCATCAAAATTTGTTTAATATTGCCCTAATTGCTAGTAAAAGAAATGAGTGCAACAGTGCTTAAATTACTGCCTTTTTGGACAAAAATAACCTAATTATTTTGCTTCTGAAAACTTATATTTGCAGAATAATTTGGCCATAAAACTTAATTTAATACAATGCACTTTTTTAATCTATTTCAAAAGTGCTTTTGTGAAGATAATACTTTTGAGAATAGAACTAAAATTTATATTCAAAAAAAGAATGATTCCCATAACAAATTAATTCCGCATCAGAAAGATGCTTATTTTAATTTACCTGATATGTTTTTACCATTTCATGTCATAAATGGGTGATTACAACTATTTTTTAAAAATGAAAATTGATGCTGTAATTTCTCTAAAGAAAGTAAATTTATGGATGTTGAAAATACTTTGAGCTTGATTTTTGAGCACTTAGTCTAATTTCACTTTCATTACACCATAAAAAGTGCTAAAGCAGTATCACTGGATATTGAATTTTCCGGATGTGTCATTATTTTCCTGATGATGTTTTACACATTATTTAAGCTAATTGTAAATCCTAACTAAAGTAAGATATCAAGTTTTGCAAATTGAATTAAGTGCTGCTATAACATTGATTAATTTTAAATACATCTTGCATGCTTTGTTAAGTTTTATTTAATTAAAGTATGGAGGTTATCTCTTTAAATATATCTATAGGGTTTTACAAATGGATACCTCAACAGTCTAATAACAAGCATGATTAAATCCATGTTAAAAACAATGATGACACTTTATTTACAATTTGTAACTAAAATATTTTCATATGCATTTTTGAAAATAGGAAAAAAATACCTATATTTGGTGTGCACAGTGCACAAATATTCAATAGTTAAACGCAATGTTTGTGGGTCATTTTCAAAATTTGCTGTCCTGAAGATAAAACATTAAAATTAACCAATTAATCATTATTAAAATTTCTGTTTGAACTTTGATTTAAATAAAGTAATTTTTTTTTCTTGAATTTATATTTTTACAAATCAATAAAATATTTTGTCCCTCTCTTTATGTTAAGTCCTGTTACCGTCATGTTATTTAAAAAAAATTAAAGCTTTAAAATTGGCAACAAGCATTTCAAACACTTCTTTATTTACTTTAGAATATATTTTAACCATTATTTTTATTCTTCTGTGTATATTGTGCCTTTAGCAGAATAAACTGTTGTCTGGGAAGAGTATTTTTATTTATGTTAAGTCCCATTACCGTAACTTTTAATATTAAATAAGCATTAAAAATTTTAAGCCTTGAAATATTGTTTACAAGTGATATTAAGATATCTGTAGCTTAATTTGAGTTTGTAACAACACAAGCATGTCTATGTTAAGAGATTCACTATTTCTGAGCCTTTGATTTAAAAAGTGGCATTAATTCCCTTTTGTCTATTTTCGCTATACTATAAGTTTATTTCGACTGATTTATGGTTTGTTTGTGTTTAAAATTGATAAAAAAAGGATAAATAATTGTGTTTTTTAAAAATGCATTGGATTATAATAGTATAAGTCAATTATTTAGTTTTGTGTGATACAAGGGACAGGGACATGTTTTGTATTAGAGTATTATTTTACCCTTAATTTTATGAAAAAGTGTATGACCAATTGCTTCTTCATATACTTTCCACATATTTAAAAACACATGGCCATTTCATTAAGAATTAAACGTAAGCGTATGGTGAAAATGACCCTTGTTTTCATTTTTCTCAGTCTGTTACTAGAAATAATTTAGTTTTAATTTCAATAACTTTTTAACATACAAATTTCATTATTGGAATGCAAAATGCATTAATTAGTGGATCTATTTATTTACAGAATGTTTGCATTATTTGTATATCTTGTTATATAGTAAAATAAATGTGATATTCAAACATAAATGTGGGTTTTCTTTAAATTGTTGTATGTGGGTTTTCTTTAAATTGTTGTAGTGGTAGTATGTAGATGTACACAGTTTTCTAATTATGATTTTAAGTTATGGTATTAATTCATATTTTATATTACATAGAATATTTTTATTTTGAAACCTGAAATGAAATGTTTTCATCCCTACCTCTCCTACACATATTTAAGATATTACTTAAGTTAAAGAAAATTCTTTAATTAAAACAGTGGTTCTACCGCTTTGAAAAGATTCTCCAAAAGTGACTTAGAACCGTTCTTCCGTAAGCCGAAGATATAATTAACTTGCACAGCAGATTGAGAATTAAAGACTTTTTCTTGTTAAACACAAGGGTTTTTTTTCTCATAAAGAGGTCAAATTTGCATTGGTGTAAATTATTTATTTCTAATGATAGGTGAATTCAAATAACTCACAAATTTGATACTAACAAGCAACTAAATAACTACATTATTCACAACATAGTCCAAACAAACCTATAAACAAACAGATTGTACTTAGAAAATCACACAGCGGTAAGTCGCCAGTTACCTAAAACATCCAACACTTACTTGACAAAATACACAGCATAAATTAAATACCACAAAGCAGGTTTGTAGTCTTGAAAGACAACAGAACATGACAGCCTAGAAGTAGTGTTTCATCCTATGCACTAAGCAGAAGATAAATTAATACACAAACTGAAAAACATTCATGTATAAATTGGATTATAAAAACTAACAAATGCAAATTTGGCACAAACACTCAACACATTCACGCCTATAAAACTGTAACATACAAAATTGGGAATCGTGTCTTTTGTAAGACTTGGACGAAATTTGATAGGATAAATCCTATGAGATAAAGGCAGATTATTCCTCCAGTGAAGTTAAAGGTCTTGAGGTACCTTTTACAACTTCAGGAGTTCCAGAGGTGTAGTTCACACCTTCTGATTTGTATTACAGATGTAAAATGACACTATTTTAGCTTATAGTCAGCATTTTAAAGAAAAGATGTTATATACTTATCAGTTTAAAAAACAATAAAAGAACATACATTCAACAAAAACTTGGCACAGATAAAGAAAAAAAAAGAGTAATATTTTCAAGCTTAACGTTTCCCTTTTAAAAGCAATTTTAAATTGTACTTTATGAGGAAATCTGCTCATTTTATGTACGGAGAAACAAACATAATTATAAGCAGTATAGTCCAGCAATGAATATAAAATACTTAAACCTAAATTTACTGTTCCTCTAGAATTTTAATAATCCCTGAACTAAAAAAAAAATGAGAGTCAGATTTTCTTTTTTTCACCAAGATTACAATGATGCCACAGTGTTGTTGTAATAAGGAAATATTACTACTTAACTTTCAACAAACTGATACAAATTAACTATTCTGTAATGCTTTTTTTGGTAAAACAAACATTCTATAACCATGAAACACAATCAATAAACATTTAACCATAAAACAATAAACTAATTTTAAACAAAACAACTTCTCAACATCTAATTACAATCATTATATTAATTTTAACATTTGAAATGAAAAATAGAGTTCATAAAATTATCAGATACTTCCAGAAATGATCAGATTTCCAGATTTTATCAGAAAAATTAAATAAACACATTATTTGAAGGTAAAGGGAACAACTCGCTTTAAAGTCAATGGGCTTTACATAAAATCAGCAAAAAAGTTTGGAAATCAATATACACTTCTAAGATAAGCATTAGTAACCACATCCAGTGAGCCGTTCCAGCTATGGTGTCTTTTAAGTATTTTAAATTGAGTTTGCATTGTTTTTATTTTTAAAATGATTAAAGTATATAATGGTTAGGGTTACCATCATGGGTGCCACTCTTCCGTCCTGAGGACGGAATTCCGTCTTTCTATAAGTTCTGTGAACGGAATTCCGTCCTTTGTTTATTATGAAATGCAAAATCAGTTGACCGATTGGCAGCGGTTTGTATTAAATTTCAATACTTATAACGCACATTTTGCCCATAAATAAGCTTGTTTTACTTAGATACAGCTTTAAGTTAAAATTTAAGGCGGACCTGGAAAAAGTTGTAACCTTCCCCCGAACCTAATAAAATTTACCCGAACCTTATGTATTGCTCCTATGGAGCTGGCAGGGGCTTCCCCCGAACCAGGTTCGTAGGTTCGGGCACTTTTTCCAGGTCTGATTTAAGGACCCATTTAATTGTTCAAATGATATTTTAGAAGTTTTTCTGCAATTTTAAAAAAAAATTGTTAGATTAAGGGAAATGATTAAAAAAGATAGTTCAAAGTTCAGTCTTGGAATTTTTGAAGAGTGGCACGCATGGTTACCATAAATGAAACAAAAAATTAAAACAATAATATACACCTCTTTAAAAAGTCAGTCAGAATTGTTAAATATAAAATCAATGAAATGATTAACAATAAGGTAAAAAAGAATGAAAAAAAAAAATAAAATAAAATGTGCAGCTGTCAATATGATAGCTCTTTTATGCCAATGTTTTATCGATGAATAGTAAAAAATAATCTTGAACCGATTTCATAGATAGATTATAATCTATTACAATCAATAGATTATAGTATACATTTTAGTAAGTAAAAAGAAATGGATGAGCACTGTTTAGCAAGCTTATGCTTTGAGGCTATTTAACATATAATATTTCCTGAAGTTTCTTAATTATAAAGCTGTTTTCTTTTTTTGCAAGATACAAAGGAGTAGAGCAATTTTAAAACAGATTCTTTAAGCTAATGCTAAGATATTTATGCTTATGAAAAAAATTAATAATCATTTAATTATCCCATCATAAATGGGTATTTCTCCAGGCATATGTCAGAAAGCACTAACTTTTCAAACAATGGGTGAATCCCAAGTAGTTCAACACAAGAAAATTCTTCACAACAAGTGTTTTTCTCAAAAACTAACCAGTCCATAGTAAAATTAATTAATACATTAATCTTCTAAAATTCCAAATTGTCATCTTCGCTCATGGTATCGATTTGGGTGAAGCTGCTACTCGCATGTCGGCTCATCAGGACATGGCTCGTTGAGTTCCTCAGTCTGTAAGGTAAGGTCTTTTAAGAGGAAAAGAAACTCTTCAAATGCACGCATGCATACTAAGCCCAGCCTTATTTCAAACCAAGCATACAAAATATGCAGATATAAATTTTTAGTCAAGGAGCTACGATTTAGAAAAAAAATAGAGGATACAAATTTTAGGAAGCATTTCATATTTTTTAAAAATTTATATACGAATAGGTCATAAAAAAACTAAATCAATACCCTATTTAGGTAATCCTTTTTGCTTGAAACAAGATTTTATGATGTTAGTCTCAATTCTAAAGTATTATCTTACTCAGTGTTATTCCTAGGATTTTTTTGGAGGAGTAAAAATACCCCTTGACTTTATTAGAATCACTGCAAAAAAAATTCGGTCGGGGCACGATGCATTTTTTAAGCTAAACATTTGTGAAAAATTCAAAGAGTGAAAATACTCCTGGCTAGTTTTTCAAAGAGTATTTCCGATTTTCAAGGAGTGAAATACTCTCAGAGGAGTTTAAAAATATATCTGATCTTACTTTATGGTGATTATTTCGGGGGGGGGGGGGGGGGAAGAACACATTTGTTAACCTTGACCTAAAAATTATCAAGTAACGAAAATTATCAAGAAACGTTAAAGTTTTAAATTTGTGAAAAGTAAGGCTGTATGGCTGCTTAAGTCATCTTTATCAATCAAAAATTGTAAGATGTAACCCTTAAAAGGGCGACAAATAAAGGGGTCTTTGTAGAATATTTCAAAGAAATAGTTCATACACTCAAGAACAACAACACCAAGATTGAAGAGAGATCACAAAAGGTGCCCGATTAAGATTTTAAAAGTGAGATTTTGAAAATAAGACATGTTAGTACTAACCGTAGAAATTTCATCAGAATCCTTTCCCTTGCTACAGACAAAACCAAAGCCACAGGAAGAAAAGAAAACAGAATACATTAACAAAGACATGAGAGTTGAGAAGGTACAATGGATTAAGACATATTTTAGAAAGGAGGTACATTTGAACATGCAACTTACCTGGTTGAAAGATGTTCTACTTGAACCTGTAAGCTTTCAACTTGTTCTTGAAGTTCATCATTAGTTCTTTGGAGTTTCCTAATGTTGTTGGTTGCACTATCCACCTGTTATAGACAAAAAGTAAGAATAAGAATTTCTCTAATTAAGCTACACAGCTTCAGATTATGAGTAATTGATTACTTTTATACAAATTCATTTCATACCCACATACAGTTCTCTTAATATTGACAAAATGCATAAAAATAGATACAACCTCTTCAAAAATTAATTTCTTATAATAGCTTAAATTTCATAGATATGCAGGAAACAATTTTACTTGTTTTAACCTTTCAGATCTAGTCACCCCAAATTTTCCATAGGATTCAAATTCAATGTCAATCTTGGGCAGTCAAGGATTGAAATGTTAATGGTGATCTTTGGGTTTCCTGACAATACTCTGCTTTATGTGTGATCACTGTTAATGTTATCAATCAAATAATGTCATCAAAATTGACAGGTCCCTATTACTCCTATTTAAATTAATGTAAAATGTATCCTTTAATGAGATCAACACATCACATAATACTATGAAAAGTTGTCAAAATATCTTAAAAGCTGTTTTTTTCCAGTTTCAAAAATTGATTTAAAAATCCCAACATAGTGAGTCATTAGAGTTTTATGTTCTACTCTAGTTTTTTTCTAAAAAAATATTTAAGTTACAAAATAAATTACACATATGACTATAAAAAAAGTTTTAACTATTTTGGACTACATATAGCTAAGATTTCAATACTAAAACTCTAGTTACACTGCTTGCAACACAAATCTTTTATGGGACATTGTTGTCAGTCTAATCTTAGCCAAAAGTGATCACATTAAGCAGAGACAATTTGTAGTTTGCGGACAATTGTGATAGATGAAAAATCTCATTTTTGTATTAAAAAATGTTTAGTTTCAAATGATATTTGACAAAAATATAAGTACTTCATCTTCAGCTGCAGCCAATTCCTTTTTTAGTTCTTCTATTCTTCCTCTGTATTTCTTCACTTCAGTTTCATATTGCTCTGAGCGCCGCAGAGCATGGGCAAGTTCAGTAGATTTGTCTTGCAGAACTTTTTTCAATTTGGTATGAGCATGCTTCAAGTCAGCTAGTTCCTGATGAAATATATTATAAAATGAACTCATGAACTATTAAAATTCTTTTACTTTAACTAAACTGTTTTAAAATGTTTTATCATTACACAGAACATAGATATTTCTTAAATTCATTAATCAAGAAAAGATATTGTTTTTTAAGCAAAACATTGCAAAGTAAGAGAATAATTTAAAAGTAATATTTTTCTTGTATATTTATGGGATAAAATAATTCTAGTTTATTGATTCAAGTAGTAGCTGTAGTTTATTAATTAATGATTAAAGAAAATCAAAGCCTCTAAGAAAAAAAGCCAATACTACAAATTATTATTATTATTACCACTTAAAAGCTCAGTACAGTTTTTCTTCCAAAAATATACAGTGCAACTTGGATAATTCAAAGCTACTGAAAAATTTGGAGCACACTATTTCGAATTAAGGAAGTTTCCTCTTTTAACTTATATTCCAGGTCCACATTGAATGATTAAAATTATTACTTAATCTTTGTACTACACCACAAATTACTGGGATCTTTTTACTAAACAATCAAATTTTTGTTCAGATGTACACAAATACTAGGTAGAATATTTATTTATTGGAAAAACTTTCACAATTTCAAGCATTTCTCAAACGTTCTTGGATAATGTATTTGTTCTTATAGTAGAAAAAAGGATATACTATATCACACTGAAACAAAACTAAACACCTTTGCTAAATCATTATTTCACATTTGTTATTCTAAAAATGATTTTTTAACCATGAAAGGCTAAAAACTCAATGATTAAAAAGCTTTAAAAAAAGAATTTTGCATTATCCACATTATTTTAACATTGATTAATTAGAAAGTTCAAGGGACTGAGAGAAAACTTTGAATTAAAGACGCTCAAGTTATCCAAGTTGCATAGTACCATAAATTCAAAACCTGTTTATAAGTTAATAACCTGATCTATAAATACTTAGATCATTAAGAAAATGCTGCATTTGTAACATAATTTTACAAGTGAGGGATATGTTTAAACTTCATTTCAGTTAATATTTCCTAACTTTTTAGATTCTTAAATACATTTATTCTGAATGGTTGGTTTCTTTCACACTAAAAATAAAAGTCCTTAACTAATTAATGAATTCAGATTAAAGCACACACTTCTACAATAAAAAAGCGGTATTTTTGCAAGATTGACAGATTTCATTAAAAGCTGACCTAATTTAGCAATAAAATACTTTCAAAAATTCTAGGCTTTGATAAAAAAAAAAACATTAATTTGCACAGATTTGAACCAAACCTTATTCCTCTCATGCAGCTCCACCTGCAGTGCCTTGACATCAGAGTCGGAGGCTGAAGTCATCTGCTTCGTCTTCCTCTCAAGGCGCTCATCTAAGTCTTCAATCTGTGTACGCAACTTCTTGTTCTCCCGCTCAAGAGACAGCTTCTCTGTTTCCAGTCGTTCCCTCCTCCCCCACTCTGCCGCATTCTCCCCTTGCAGACGCTCCAACTAAAGGGAAAACACCAGAATCACTAGCACAGATTACCAGGGGCTATTCAAATGCAAAAGCATATTAGTAATATTTGATCATCCAAAAGACTGGGTAAGATCATTAGTAGAAGTTGGCATAACAACTTTTTTAATAGTACCTCTAAAGCTTTAGCTAAATTACTACATTTCTAATTATTATTCCTTCCTTCTTTAATACACTTAGAGGAAGCATTACACTGATGAGGAAAACCTATAGATTCCAAGAGTTCTAAACAAGTTTATTGATTCCAAATTATGAGGGACAAAAGTTAGAACAAATTATAAGAGGGAAAATACTCACTCCCCCTCCATATTTAAAATGCTTTTTTGAAGATGAGTCCAGAATATTTTAAGCCAAATAAAATATTTTAGAAACAAGAATAGACAAAAGCAAACTTAATTCATTACTTTTACCAAAGGGAAAAGTAAAAACCCTTCCCAACCACACATTTCTCCAGTAATAATTTAAATAGCATATCCACAATGCAATTTTGTAAACAATTTCTGCCTTAATTCCCAAGCTGAAATCCATACGAAGTATTCATATAGCTTTCCGATTACTTATTGATGCACATTTGTAGCATGATCCAAAAATAAGGAGACAGAAGACAACAAAACTTATGCAAAGCATAGCAAAAAAAGTAGAACAATCATTGTCTGCTTTTATCGAAGAGACAAGAGGGAGGTGACAATTGGAAAAATGTATTTTCGGTCCATTTTTCTCATAAAGACTATTTTATAATCCAGAATAAATGCTAAGAAACATAATAGTAGAAAGCTAAATAAATTGATATCAATTAGACACAAAAAATATTTTGGTAATTTTAGATCTAAATCCAAGAGTATATTTCTCTTTAGCAAAAGCTATATCACATAATATTTTTTAGAAGGATAGAAGGAGGCAATTCTATCTATTTTTAATTGAATACACCCTACAGCCTCATGCAAACTACTTGAATTCTAAAGACATAACCAATTTTAACAATTTTCTAAAAAGACGTAGGCTGGAAAAATGAAAAAGGTAGCAAAAGCTGTATCACACAATGTTTTTAGAAGGATAGAATGTTGAAGCAATTCCATCTATTTTTAATTGAATACTACTTACAGCCTTAGGCTAACTATTTAAATTCTAAAGAGAGAACCAATTTAAACAATTTTCTACAAAGATGTAGGTTGGAAAAATGGAGAAATATAGCAGCAAGTTTTTAGCAAAAGCCAAAGAAATGTAGTGGATTAGTCGAAAAAAGAAGCAACCTGGGTTAGTAAGGCATGCGAACCAAATGTGAAGGTTGAAAAAAATTTCAACATGCACAAGTTAGCTATCACCTACAATGACAAAGGTGTTTGGTAATGCAAAGAAAGACTTAGCATGCAGATAGAGTAAGAAGCTAGCCAGAGAAGCTTGATACACAAAATACTTCCATTTACCTCGGAACGAAGCTCTGCTAGCCTTTGATCCAGAGTACTACGACTGTTGGCCTCATCAGCTAGGTCTAGCCTCATATTATCAATTTCATCTTGGTGGTCAGCTTTGATTTGACTCAGCTGAAAGCAGTCAAATAGCTCAGTTAGCTCAAATATTTAGAGGAACCTAAAATTTAGGTCCGATTCCAGTAAATAAATAATAAGTCATTTTAAAATGTATCCAGTGTAAAATCTTATAACTGAAGGTAGCAGTGACCTGGAGTTCATGTTTTCAAGCTAGCAGCACTCTTAATGCTTCATGAAGACAATTATTTAGATTTCTGAAAAGATTTGTGAATCCAAGGTTTTACACAAATGTAATAATTAGCAAAAATTATAAACTTACTTCTTTTAAAGAATCTTGTTTTGACTTTTTCAAGTCATCACACTTTATTCTAAGCTGGTTATATTCTGCTTGCAACTTGTCAATACTTTTCATTAATTTATTCTTTTCCCTGCAAAATGTGAGGGATTGTTTAAAAAAACTGGCTGCATATATTTTAGCAACCATACACTTTTTTTCATATGAGAGAAGCCAAGGGTACAAGTGATGGCAAGTGAACAGTTAAATCAATATTATTTTACGACAAATCAACCAACTGCATGGCGGATAAAATTGTAAATATGGAAAACTTAATTTAACAAATTTCTGAGGGTTAAGTATTCTCAAATCTTTTATTACTAGCTGCTAACACCTTTGAAAACCATGGAAAAATGAAACTTCTTATGGTATACATGGCAATGTTTGCCAACTCACCTAATGAAGTTATCTCATATTGTCAATTACATCCTTTTGCTTCAATTCAAACCCACTTTAATTTCATAACAATTAAAAAGTTCAGAAACTAAAAATTCAATTAAAAAAGCTTGAAAAACTTTTTTAGGTTTGGCTAAGGAAATCCTGAAATTAAAAAATATATGCAACTAGTTATAGTTTAAGAGATTTTTTTAAAGAAATTTTAACCAATAATATATTGAATAGAGAACATTTAAAAAACCTAATACTAGTTTGATCAGCTGTTTGCTAAGCAAAAATCTGTAAACAAATTTGATTATTAGGAAAAATATCAGTTCAAACTCACTGTCTCTCAGCAATGATAGTTTTAGTTGCTTCATCAAGTTTTAGCTGCAACATGGCCATTTTCTGCTCTATCATTTCCTGAGCATTGAAATCTTCCACCCCTCGATGCCGCGAGCACTTTTTGTCACTCACAGCAGGATATGTGAGGTGATCTTTGCAGTCACGCTGCAAGAATTTGTCCAAGAACTGAAGGTCAGAGTTTGCATGAGAGGGATCTGAAAGTTCCACGACTGTTGAAGAAACTTCAGTGCGTTCATCGTCTACTTCGTTGTCCAACTTGGGAAGACAGTTTGTTATGAGAGCATCACCAAGATCAGAGTTTTTGTCCCCAGGGCCAACATCTCTTTCTGGAATGGCAGGCTCGATGATGTAAGCCAAGTCTGAACGCTTTTCGTCATCCAGGTCATCGTTTTGAGAGTAAATTTGATTTTCCTTTTTGAGTCTTTCAATTTGTGCAAAAAGTTCTTGCTTCTCTCTTTTTAGAGTGTTGCATTCTTTGGCGGCAAGCTCTAACTTGCCCCTATATGAAAAATACCAATCAACCTTGAATAATCAGATAATGAATGCAGATTTAAAAATATTTCCTTTGCTTTATTTAATTTATTCCACTTATTTTATTTTCGGACAATTTTTTGTAAGTATGCTCATTTTTTGATCTGTATTTTTAAGAATCTTTTCCTGCCATACAAATGAAAATATATTTGAATGGCACAGTATTGAATTTAAATTACAAAAGGGGATTTACCTATTAAAAATTGACTCACATTATACATATAAACTTTGGTAATAGCGAAATTTTTTTGTCTCCAAGTGTTAAATCAAATGCAATATATAATTTAAAATTAAGAAACATTTTTAACACATTATAAAGACACATAATTATGAGAGACAAATTTTAGAATCGAGAATAAGACAAATATCAGGTTGAGAGCTCGAATTTAAAATTTGAGTATTTTTAAGACTTTGACAAAGGGGCTTTTGGTTATAATGGATCCTCTAAAAGTCTGAGTCTAATCTTATTAAATCTCACCGCAGGGCTCTCGTCTCCTCCCTTGCCATGTTGCGCTCTGTGCGAACTTTGGTCCACTTCTCTCTCCAGTTGGCGGTACAGTCGGACCACCAGCGCATGGTCTTCTCCATCTTGGCTGCCTGCGCCTCAAGCTCCCGCATCCTCAGCTCTTGTCGTGCATCCCACTCAGGCGGCCCTTCGTAACGCTCCACTGACACATCATCGTTCCAGCCTGGTAAACCTCGCTTCACCGAGCTCGTCGTCGACCCAGAGTGAGACATTCTACAATGAAGGGACAGCAGTTTTATACAGTAAATTTTTAGGGTATATATTTACATAAGGCCGATATTTAGGGTTTTTGCCATTCTGTGCTTAAACTTTCTTGCAACATTGGGAAATGAAATGTGTTCAAGTTCAAAAATACCCAATATGATAAAGCTTCATCCATATCAGGGGTCTGTCTTGGTTTTTTAAGAGGTACCTATTTTGTGAACCTTTAAGTGCAAAATCAACATAAAAACATGTATATAATTTTTTAAACATAAAAAAACAAAATAAAATTGAGCCTACAATAGCTAAAAATTTAACTATTGAGAGAATATAGCTTACTAGAGAACTTTCTTTAAAACATGTATTTTGTGAGGGTACCATTTGTCCTAAAACTGAATTGTGAAAGTATACCTATTTATCAAATGATGAATTTGTGAAGGTACCTAAAAACGGTAGTAAAATTGCCCAGGACAAACATTAGTTAAAATTGATAAATACTAGGGAAAATCCAAAGAAACTGGGCCTGGCTTGACATTTTTGGCGAGTAAGCAATTCAAAGAACAGAGTTGCCAGAATCCACTATTTAATTGCCATTTTAGGTGCCAGGCTCAGTTTCTTTGGATTACCCAATATTTGTAAGGGGGCTTTACTTATCTTAGATTTATCAAAGAAATGTATTTCAACTAAACGTTTGAAGTCTTCCAGTACCTTTTCATACCTGATACATGGATAAGTTTATTTTTGACACTATCTGGTGGAATATATATTCAAAAATAGAAAATCAAAACAAGTTCTTGAAAATAACAAAGCAAGGTTATGATATAAAGAGCAACTCCAACTGCTTTTTAAATTAATTACCATAAAGATGATATCAAAGAAGTGAAATCTTAACTCAGTTGATGGTATTCAAATGGTGTTCAATAATTAAAAGGTAATTTAATATAAAAATGGATTAATGTAGTGATATATATGAAAAAACTGAGGTAATAATTACCCTTAAGATGTCAGATTTTTAGACAGCAAAACATACAGAGGACATGAGACTTATTTTTAACGAAAGCTGAACAAATAGCTTCTAGCTTATGATTAGCAATAATTTGATAATCAATTTATGAAGTTTTTCTTAACATCTTGAACTTAAATGTTTAATAAACTAAAACCAAACTAATGTCAAAACAAACACTTTTTGACGTAAACGACTGCTGCTTTCTAGTTTTTTTCACTTCGCTTTCAAAAACTAACCGCACACAGATAGTATCACTCCTGAAGTCAGGCATGACGCTTGCCAGCGCTCGAGTGGCAAAATTGAATACAGAGTTCCAAGTACAAAGGAGGTGTGTGAAGGTCCTCCCCCGAAAAATTTTGGAAATGTGCCTAAAAAATATGGTTTTAACTCAATTTTGTCACCAAAATTTTGGTAGGGCCACGGGCCTTTTGTCTCGCGCCCCTTTCTGGAGTTAAATCACGACCCCGGTCCCCCGGGGAGCACGCCCCGACGCCCCACAGTTTAAATACCCTAACATCATAAGGGGACATCCATAAATTACGTGAGGTGTTTTTTCCAAAATCTGGACCCTCTCCCCGCTTGTTGAGATTTAGTGAGATTTTGCTGGACCCCCACCCCCCTCCCCCCACGTGAGATTTACCTACAACTTTTTAAAAATTATTTTCTATCCTATTCATTTGCATTTTGTGCTTCATTGCACCTAAAACCTTTACATTATTAATGATGTGTGGGGGGGGGGAAGGACATTATGTTATCATCCGGTGGAAATTTGTAAAATGACAGCAATAAATAGAAGTTAACTCTCTAATAATTTCTAATTTAAAAAGTTGAAGTGAGATTTTAATCGACCCCCCTCCCCCCTTGGTGAGATTTTTCCAAACCCCCCTCCCTTTTTGACCTCACGTAATTTATGGATGTCCCCTAATGTTACTTCTTGACTCTTTTGACCACTGGAGCCATAATGCTTTCGACCTGGCGACCAATCTAGAAGTCTTTCCGCCAAGCTCCATAAATACAGTTAATATTTCCCGATTTGCAATTGCGGCGTTCTTCCCCCGGCAAGGCGATAGATATGGTTACACAAAAAATATCAAAATAGTTTTGAAAAGTTTATTTTTATTTTCATATCTATATAGTACAACAATATGCTATCAACGTTTGTATTTCTCATAATAAAAATATGACACATTTATTCTAATAAACCTTTAACGATTTCTTTTATGTAGAAAAATTATTCATCCTCACAGAAAATTACTTATTATGTTCATCACAGTTTTTTTTTGTTAAAAGCCGGCGTACCATACTTGTAATATTAAATCTCAGAGTAGATTATGAAATTAATTAAAAATTTTTTAACTAATTTATTTAATGATACCCGAATCTAAGGAATACATTTGCTTGCATAATTTTATACTGAAAACAACTAAATAAAAATACTTGGTGAAAGTAAGTTACCCTGTTTGAATCCATGTAGTACTGGTTCTAATCGTTAAAATTTTGTTTATGCTTGAAATTTTTTTTACTGCTTCAAGAGATGGTTAAGATTTGTTTCAACACGACTCTGAAAATCAAATCCTTACCAAATTTATTTCTGTGTATCACACAGAAAGAAATTTGGTAAGGATTTGATTTTTAGAATCATAACAGGGACATATAGGAGGTCGTAAAAGTAAGGATAGGCTCGAGTTTATGCTGCTTCACGCGTTTCTTTTCAATGAAATTTTTTCCTGTGTGCTTAACAAAGTTCTGGTTACACCTGGTCAAGCACTGAAATACATTTTTCCGCTAAAAGCGCCATCCATCGTTTAATAAATCTAACTACTTTATTTTTACTTTAGATATCTATTTCCATGGTCCAAATAAGTACCACATTTCATCGATACCTGACCGCTTGGACCAGCATTACGCAAGTTCAAACAGGGTAACTTATTTCATAATAAGCACCCTATTTATTCCACACACATTAAAATGAGTAATTATAAATAATAATAACAAAATAGCACATATAACAGCGCATATATAAGATAAGAAAGTTTTGAGAAGACAAAGAGAACTATGTTATAAATATAAGAGTGCGTAAAAAAACTCATTTGAAAGGGAAGTTCGGAGTTAACATATGAGGTCCGCAGAATAAATAAAGACATCAACAACACAAATGAGCGACAGAGCAAAATCGGAGGGATGAGGCTAAAACAATGAGAATTCAAATGAGATTTACTACAAAAAGTATGTTTAGAAATTTTAAAATACGAAGCATGTTATGCAACACTACAACATTAATATTTAAAGAATTCGTCAGTGATTAAGAGTGTACTAATATAGTACACGATTTTTTTTTAAAACAGACATTGTAAAATCTGTCTTGTGAAACAAGAAATTAGTTGTCCGTTTCCCATAATACCTTCCTACATATTTAAAAAAAAAAAATCGTTGAAGTTCATTATCAGCATACAAACATACACCTCCCCGCATCCACATCCTTCAGCACATAGTCCTTGAATGAAGTTTGTCACTAGGTTGATCCACCATAAATAAATTTTTAAAAGTAATCGTAAAGTAGGGTTTATAATTATTTAGTCTCAGAAGTTATTTGTAGTTTTATTACAAAATTACTGCCACTGTAATGTAATAATGTAATACTAGATTGATTTGAAAAGATTTGAATTATTTTTGAAGAGATTCAAAATAATTAAAAAATATAATAGTTTCAGTAAAGGTACAGCTACCGCAACTAAAAAAACCCGTTACATTTGACATTTTTGGCCACGGGTGGGATTACTTAAAGCCCTGGATGAAGACGAAGTAACGTCTTCATCCAGGGCTTTAGGATTACTAAGTGTAAGTTTGACAGTATTTTCACTTCACGGTTTGGCCCGACTCTTCCTAACCCCACCCGTTTGCCCAAAAAGTCTACTGTAACGATTTTTTTTTTGCGGGAGCTGCACGTTTATAAAATAAGCTACTTCTCATTCTCAAGTGTATTTTCATTTAATATAATATAGTAGTTGCTTATATTTAATGTTTTAATGTTAATTTCATTTTTATATTATTTTGATTTGATATAAGTGATCGGCCTGTGCAAACCGGAATAGATAACAACATATTAACATGAATACTAACATCTTCTGCTAGATGAGAAGTTGTTAGTGTCGGCATAAAGCGTCAAGAATATTTTCCCTTTGGTAAAAAAAACTGTTACTATGAGAAATAGTGAAACTGATGGTTTTATAAAGTTGTCTAGCGAAGTCTTTTGGCGATGATGTGAGCCAGAGCAAATATCGGAGTACAAATTAAGCTGATGATACTGGCAACAAGGAATGTACCACGACCACCGAGCTTGTCGAAGCCAACTCCGCCCAACAAACTACCTGTGGCAACACCTAGAAGAATAAAAGCAATGTCACGTAAAGTTTGAGTTTTACTTAGGTAGCACTATTATAAACGGATGGACTTATATACGGTAGGTCAACGGAATGCATCTTACCCAATCCTTCAAAAAGTCCTCCTAGAATGCCCATCATGGTGGCCTCTGTGCCGGACGGAGCGTTGTTGGAGGCATACCCTGTCATGGTGGCGTAGAACACAGCGAAGGTGACACCGTGCAGGAGTTCCACAGGGAGCATCATCCAGGGGTCCTTGATGATGAAGTACAGCAACAGTCTCAGCGCGAAAGCAGCGAAGGATCCGGTCAGGCAGAACAAGTAGCCGAACTTCCGGATGAACCACCCGGCGAAGAAGAAGAAGGGTACCTCGGCGGCCAGGCACTGGACTGCCACCGTTAGTCCCATCAGAGACTGCGAGGCTCCCAAGTCCTGCAGAAACCAGAACTGGTAGTTCCAGATCAGTCCTGTAAAGTGATAGGGAGACTTTATTTATTACTTTATTGACATTACTTATATCTGGTTATGCGATTTTGTCGAATGCTCCAATATAGAGTGACCAGACGTCCCGCTTTTGTCGGGATAGTCCCGCCTTTTGCCTCTCTCTCTGTCATGCTGACCGAATGTCTCGACTAAATGTCTCACTTCTTCCTTATTGTCCCCACCAAAGTCCCGCTTTTCAGACTTAAGTTTCATCAAAAAAAAAATGGGGGAAAAAATCTAGATTTTTTCAATTTTTGGAGGGGCAATATTTCAAAAGTTCTTAATTGTTATTCATTGATGATTATTCTTATTTAAACATTATTAAAAACAATTTTCGCTTTGAATGAAAATCTTCTACCTGTTGAGCTAAAAATTCAGTTTTGAATATTTTTTGTTTTCAGAATTATCTCTTTAAAAGATTTTAAAATTGCATTATATCTCTATTTTTTTAAATTTTACATACAAAATATGCACTCTTTATTACATATTTACCTAAAATGCATATTATATTGTACTTATTTTTTCTGAGTTTTTAATTACATGGGATGGGAATCACAGGTTCATTAATTACCAGTCACCTATAAAGCTTAAGGTTTTCTTGTATGGCATTTGGCATACTTGATCGTTCTTAGCTCAGAAGTTAAAAAAGCCAGTCCTTCAACTACCTTCGGATTAATTTTTTCTCAAATCTCTTTCGCTTGTGGTAAAAATAGCTTCAAATGCGAAGCAGAGTTTGTTTTATTGATAAGAATCAATCTTGTAAAGTATACTCAATCTTTGACAATGTTTTCGAGCCTGTCGTTATGCATTTTAGTACGCCCAAAATGAATATTAAAAAGACAGCTGGTTACATTAGATTACAGTGGCGTTAGTTATAGACTATAAAAAGTCTGAATATTTTACACTTAACTATAGTTTGCCGAAAATACATTTGAAGAAATTTTGAATACTTGAGGTGATATTTTGAGAAGAAAGTTCTGGTTTTATCCAAGAAAATAAACGAATTTAATGTAATTAAAATAATGAAAGCTTCTACGACCTGAACAGTGGCTATTTATTACTCCATTTTCTCACGCCCCGACCAACAATCCCGGAAGATGGAACAGTAAATTTAATATTCTTTAAACTTTTTCTTAATGCGCAATATGTGCTATGAGCAAATATTTTCCTTTCTAACAACTTTTTATCTTACTCTTTTTTAAAATCTCACTGAAAAAAGCTTAAAAAAGTTTCTTTCCTAAATATAATTTACTATGACACCTCAAGTATTCCAAGTAAATTAAGTTTCATTCCTTTCATCAGAGTTAACATAGATAAGGCCCGTAAATTTTGTTTCGGAGCCGTCAAACAATTGTAATTTTTAGACATTAAATTCATGCTCACTGCTAAATGTAGCTCTTTAGAACATTAAAAGAGAGTATTTAAAACCTAGTTGTTCTATATAACTGTTGAAATTTTGGGGTAACATTGAATTTTATGCTAAGAAGGGGAATCCCTTGAAAGTCTTTGTTGATCCCACGCCTGTTGGTCCATATGGACCACTACGGGAACCTTCTGAAGTGATCCGTAAAGGGTTCGTCTGCACACATGATAATAAAGTTAGCAATTGAATAGAGTTTTAGAAAGCAGTGTACAACTCCGAGTCCTGCGAGCTACATAAGACAAGACTATACTGTGCTGTTATAATTATAATACAAGGGTCAAGACGTATACAGGGTGCTTCAAAAGTCCGTTTCACGGCTTTTATTTGGAACCAACATCTCCTAGGGTCCTGGAAGTAAGGTCTACCCCTAGGTAAGTGACCCTGGAGAATCCATTAAAAGGACTTACAGCGCCCCTAGCGGCGAAATGTAAAAGTAAAAAAACCTAAAAAAACTAAAGGAGATAAATCAAATTCCTCAATGAGAGTATTAATACTCTAACAACAATTGTTGCCATTGTTATGAGTTACTGACTGAAAAAAATTTCATGAGAATATTGTGAATATTCGCGGAGATATTAGCATGTGAAAATAGCAATTTTTCAGGCATCAAAAATGAAAAAGTTCGCAAATATGCAAGTTTTTCAGAGTTATTATGTAGTTTTGTATCTTTTTAGTTAAATAAAGATGAATTTTAATCAAAAAATAAAAAAAAACTTGCATATTTGCGAACATAATTTTGAGTAGTCATGGACAGGAAGCAAACTTCCGTTTCGAAATTGCGATGTTCCATGCGTCATTTTTAAATGGCAATATTAATTATGACGTTCTTAAATTGAGAGTTAATTAAATTTGTGAATGATTCCTAAGTGATGGGAGGGCACTGCGTTTCTCGGACTTCTATGAGTCAGGAACCGCTGGTGTAATTTCTCTGGATGTTTCAAAGTCCCTTTCACGGCTTTTATAATCGATGCCTTCTAGGGTCATGGATGTAAGGTTTACCCCTATACGTAAGTGACCATGCTGAATCCATTGACACGGCTTACAGCACTCCTAGCGGCTAAATAAGAAAGCTAAAAAATTAAGAAACTAGAAGAGGTGGAACGAAAACTTCAATAAAAAATTGTTTGTAAAAAAAAACGTCAGAAAAACTTGCAAATTAAATACAAATTTGCAAGTTTTTTTTTAATTTTATAATTAAAATTAGTTTTTATTTAACTAAAAAACCCGCAAAACAACATAACACAGAAAATCTCGCAAATGTCGAACTTTTTCCATTTTTGAGTCCTGTTAAAGTGCTATTTTCACTTGCTAATATATCCTCAATAATTTAAGATATTATCCTGAATTTTTTCTGTACGATGGTCATGATATTGCGAACAATTTTTATCATTTCGAAAGTTTACGTTATATCTCCCCATTGTAATTAGTTTTTTATTTTCTTATTTTGCCGTTAGAGATGCTGTAATAAGTCATATGAATGGATGGTCACTTACCTAGGGGTACAGCTCACTTTCCCCTACGAGACGTTGGTTTCAAATAAAAGCCTGGAAACGGACTTTTGAAACACCCTGTACAAATAAGTGTCAGTATTTCTACCTGTCAGTGCTCCGACTATGTAGACGGCCAAAGCGAAAACCACCGTCTCAAAGGAAGAGAAGATCTCCCCGATGTCCTTGCATATGCTGATGGAAAAGTTGGCCTTGGTGAGCCGGATCTTGAGCAGCAGGAGCAAGTCGACGAACACCAGGCCGAGCATCAGGTAAAACCCGGGGGCGTAGGTCTGGGACACCGGGTCACTCGTAGCGAGGTCGTTGAGGATCCCGGCGAGAAACGTCACCACCCCCCAACTGATGGTGGCCCACAGCCGCTGTCTTCCGTAGTGCTGGGGTCGGTCCCCCAGCACTTCGTAGCACGCGGCGTCGCTCAGACAGAACACCGTGGCCGACCCCGTCCCTCCGACCACCAGAAGAAGCGTGAAGACCCAGAACTGGAAGGTCTTGTAGACGGACGCTGCTGGGTCCGAGCATTCGATGAAAGTCGACGAGTTGTCGGCGATGCAGTCGCACGAAAAGTTCGTCACTGATGGTTTGAATTTCAGGATGTGAGCGGAGGAGTTGTTGAGAGGTGTGGTTGTGCCGGATAGTTCCATCAGGTTGGTGCCGTTGCATGGGGTGAGCTTCAACTCGCACTGTCGCTCCCCCTGCGGATAAATAATATTATTTTGTAACTTTAGACCATTGAGAAGTAGATTTAATAAAGAGCCTCGGAATATCGTTTCTCGGGGGTTATACTGAAACGATATTTGCCTTATCAGCCTAATGATAAAGCGTTTGATTGTATGGTATGGTGTAGTAAGTAGTAGAAAGAAAAAGGGTGTATTGAGTTAAGAGAGAAAGCATTAACCCTATGCGTATTCGTCAAAGCGATCAGGGTACATCGATCAAACTAGGTATTTTCCAAACCAGTTCTTCACCCTCCGTTTTGAGTCATTTGAGTTGACCCTTTTTTGTTGCCGATGGGGCTAACATCTAGTTTGGGTGCATTGGCCTTTGTCAACTTATTGTCAGTGAGGGGGGCATTTTTATGTGGAGCTTGAAAAGGAAACGTTCTTGTTCGAGCCCAAAGCAGTATCTGAATTGTTGTTAGTAGTTTTCTGTTGTTACATTAATTAGTTTCAAGTTTATCCCCAAGAAAAGATCTTCCAAAAGCTTAATGATAAATTAATGAGAGATTAAGTAATCCTTACCTGCTGCCAAGAGTGTGAGAGGGCGGAGTCGTTGACGGTCAAGGCCATCCAGTCGCCGCGACAGTCCAGCTGAAGGACGGGCGACCAGTGGGTGAGGGAGGGAATGAGAAGGACGGAGATGTAGGCGGCGGCGGTTACGGTTGCCAGGCACAGGACGATGAGCTTGATGTTGCGGAAGTAGTCGGTGATGTAGCCGAAGATCGGCTTCGAGAAGAACACGCAGAAGGGCAGCACCGTGTAGACCAGGCCTACCGCGGTGGCGTTGATCCCCAGGCTTTTCCCCAGCACTGGCATGAAGGGGATCACGCCGCCCATGGCTGGAAAGGAAGGCTTGGTTGAAATTTATGTTGTACCGAAATTTAAGTAACACTAAGAAGAGTTTCCATTTACGCGGTATGGCGAAATCAATAAGTCGAATCCCTGAGAGACAGATCAAGATGGCGTCACCTTTGACGAACATGAATTGCATCGTCCTAATCAATAAAAAATGGAAAAAGAAGTTTTTATTCATTGTGTTTCAACAAGTCCGCCAAGCCAAGGCTAAACTGGATCGGTTAACTGCGTTATATCAGGCTTGGTCACTTCCCAAAAGATCAAAGAAGCCGACGTTACTGGAAGTTTTCAGATCTTACCGCTTGAAAGCGCTGGCCACGTATAAGGAAATTTGGTTGATTGATTGGGTTGGGTTCTTGGTGCTTTTTGCCTCGGCTCTTTGGCCGGCATATACCTCGCATGGATGAGAGTTGAGAATCAGCCACCCGGAGATAAAATCTTGGGAGAGAAGGAATCTTTTGGTTTGAGGAGGGAAACAAATTCGATTTGTCAGCTCTGTTTGATCGCTAATTTTTTGAAGGTTTCTAATGATCTATAGTCTGTGTAAATAAAATTGGAGGTTCACTACTAGTCATTTTCCACTAGTCACAATGCACTGCCACATCGTTGGTCATGCGCGAGTCTCAATGGACTCTAACCGCCTATCTGGTTCGAGACTTCACGGAACCAACACGTGACCTACAACTGAGCTTGCAATTGGTTACCACAGATACTACACTAGTAGATCTACTAGTGTAGTATCTGTGGTAACCAATCGCAAGCTCAGTAGGTCACGTGTTGGTTCCGTGTGACGTCAGACGGTTAGAGTCCATTCAAGCGTGACGAGTCGGCAATTTTATTAAAATATGCCATGAATGACAGATAGATGGCTCTGGCCACGTATGGCTCACTAGAGACATAATATCCGTAACATCGCTTTTCACTCATTGTCCAAGCCTGATATAACACAGTTAACCGATCCAGTTTAGCCTTGGCCAAGCTCTGCACAGCAAGATTCCTGCGTGAAGTATATAAAAAGTGATCAAAGAAGATCTCTTTGTAAATTTATGACGCATTTTTTTTTTTTGAAAAGCGTGAGGTCATGTGATAAATTATTATGATTTTATTCCACAACTCTCGCATGCATGCGCAGGGGATATTTTTTATGTTTTAGTGTCTTGAACATATACAAATAACTACTTTCAGGTTTTACATGAACCTTTATAGCGTAAACCAGATATGATGTCATACCTTTGCTGTCGCAATTGTCTCGATAACTATGGGTTTGGAAGAACTTGGTAAAACACCCTGTGTAACTAAAATCAGTCTTTTTTCTTGGACGGATAAAAATGTAAGAGCATAAAAAAGTCAATAAGGATGGTAGTTTAGCAACTCCGCGGTCAATTGCTGTACCGCAAAGATCCTTCTAATAGAAAAGCTAGACTAACAAACGTACACGGTAAACGAAAACCGTGCTTTAATTCGATTGTTTTTCTAAATTTTATGAATTTTCAAAATGTCTACGGACTTTTTGTTCACCTCGTGTAAAGCAAGTGCATAGAACGTGATTTCATAGTACAGGCATCATGATGAAAAATTTGTAGTCACTCCGGCCAAGGCTGTGAAGAACCACAATAACTCGGTTTAAATGTTAATGGAATTTAAAGTAGACTTCCATGAAACACGAATTGAAAGAATGGTATTTTATACAATGCAGAAGAAACAATGTAGTAGAAATTTTGTACTTCTATAACTATTTTGAACTTTTATCAGTAAAGAGATCTCACAAACTCACGTTAATATCAATATACTTAAATAACAACTCAATTAACGAAATATTAAAAGTAAAAATAAGGTTGTAAACACACACACATAATATATATTTGGCTTTAAGATTTTCTTAATCCGTGTATTAAACTTCAGGAAATGCTATATTTTTCAAGAAAGCGAAAACAATAATTTCCGTAACTAGGCAGCTACCGCCCCCTGTTCGCTATCGCTCACCAACCCCCGTAAACTGCTTACGCAGGACCTTTTGGATTGCTTCGCAATCCTTACAGCTCACTGAACTTAACTTACTTTGTAAAATATTATAATTATGAAAATTAGCAGAAGAAACGTCAACCAACTTTGCAAACATACGTCACAGGTCATCTCCATGAATAACACTCTCCTGAAAGTTTTAATATTTATAACTCTAACTAATCAATAATTTAATCAAAACGTTTTCCTTAAAAATATTCATCACGTCTATTAATAACTATTAATAATCAACATTCTGAAAAAATAACACCAATGAATATTTTAAATTCAATATTGTACCGCCTAGTAACTCGTAATACCTAGTGTTTTATCATTCATATTTTTTTTCACCCAGACTTATTAAACAATACCATTGAAAGCCATTGAAAATAATAAGAGGCAAAACCTATATGGAACTCAATGTTTACAATTAATTTCGATTATCAGACTAAAAATTATGAAATTCTGACAAAATGTGTGAAGTTTTAGTAGGAAATAGATATCTGTAAGTTTTTAAAATACTTTTATCAGTCTTTGAATGATGTTTAATTTACGAAGTACTTTTTTAAAGCGTGAAAACATTTGTTTCATCATAAAATATGGCGTCAATTGGTTGTTGTGATTGGTTGCATAATAAATTGCTTGACAGTACTTGCTTTGTAACTGCGACCTTATTCGTAATCTAAAAAAATGGAAATATTTTAAAATTGAGAATTTTTTTAAAAAATCCAACAGCTTTAAGCACATCCTCGAAAGAATCCGGACATTTTGATACCAGAGATGTGTCATTCGGATCAGTAACTAAAAAGTTTTTTTCTGGAAACCGTTCACCAAAAACTTTTTTTAGAATAGAGAGATACTAGAGCCTCCTGTATTTACAAGAATAAAATAAGGGGACATCCATAAATTACGTGAGGTGTTTTTTTTCCCAAAATCTGGACCCCCCCTCCCCCCTGGTGAGGCCTAGTGGGTTAATGTTCCGTAATCAGGAACCCTCGCCAAGGAAAGTCGCCAAACTTGGCGTTATTAAAAAATTATTAAAAAATATTATTATTAAATATATATTTATTATTAAAAATATATTATTAAAAAAATATTAAAAAGGGTTATTAAAAAATATCGCCAAGTTGGCGATGGTTCCCGATTATGGAATCTTAGCCATTTAGTGAGATTTTGCTGGCCCCCCCTCCCCCCCACGTGAGATTTACCTACAACTTTTTAAAAATGATTTTCCTTTCTCAAACTTAAAAAGCAAAGAAAATCGTATAATTTCTAACTTAAAAAGTTGACGTGACATTTTAATGGACTCCCCCTCCCCCCTTGGTGAGATTTGGTGAGATTCTTCCAAACCCCTCCCCCCCTTTTGGACCTCACGTAATTTATGGATGTCTCCTAACAAGACAAATGATGGAATAAATTTTATGTTTTAAATGTTTTTATGTTTTTTATGTTTTAAAAATTTTACTTACCTCCATAGAAGAAAAAGAAATGTGACTTAATGGGTAGCAATTTGACGTTCACATTGCAGTATCTTTTATCGTCCATTTCGGTTGGCTGTAAAAAGAATTTTAATCTTTAAATTAATTTTCAAATTAGTTTGGAGACGAATACAAATTTGTCTTTTTCTGATGCAGTTAGTTTAAAGACGATACTACTAATCCTGGAATAAAAAGAACTATGTTCCATTGTTGTGACAGAATTTTTTTTAAAGCATTAGACTTACTTAGAGAAAAGTTTTAAAAACTTCTCGTAAGTAAATAAAAGGGAAATTTTCCAATTTTGGAGAATACTCCAATATTCTTCATTACCCAAGTGTCTGTGACGAAGCCTTGAAATGTAACTGATGACGTCAGGGGTCTATTTGTTGGATTTGTATGAAGAAATAGTTCTACTTTAAATTAATGATTTCTTATCACATCGGCATCTATTTCAAGCGTTTATAATCTGCTTTGTAATTCTTCCTTATATATGGTGTCTGTAGAATCATACTTTCGTGTAATTTCATTGCAAAGGAACTTCTTCTTATTATCCTAATTCGTTTGCTTTATTCGAAATCGGTTAGGTAGTCAAATTTCGATTTCTTTCCATCGAGTTAGAGTTTAGAAAATATTCTGGGAACCATGAAATAGATCGATAAAAATGTTACATTCTGATGATACATATTCAATAGAAGTTTTCTATCACTCGAGAAGAGATAGTGAAAATATAAGTTGAAAGTGATATAGAAAACAATATTTAAATGGTGAAGAGCACGGGCCACAATTTTAAAAATAAAAAATATTTTAAACTTAAACCCACAGTTTGAAAATGGTTTATATTACAGTTGAATATATAAAAAATAGCATAAACTACTGACCTTGTCAAATTTGTTTTGGTTAACAGGTTTTATTTGCTTTTAATGTGAAAAGACCAACTCCATTCGGTCCCAAGTTACCTCCACTTTATGGTAAATAATTTTTCTGGAAAAAAGAAAGTATTTACCTTTATGATTTGGTATCCAGATTTGTCTTTCATGGTGCCAAACACATTATAAATTTCACAATTTCAGATTTAAAATACACATATGAAATATTAAAAAAAAAAATTGAGATTCCTTCTGAGAGACTAAATTTGACTAGACTTCTAAAACAGATCTGTTACTTCCTAATTCTATATCTTTTCTGTTGTATACTCAACTAGTGAAAGTCACAACAAATGACACAATCCTTCTCGTATTACTCGCAGGCATATGCGATAAAACTCAACTTATCTTCCATGAGGACATCACATTTAGTTTGACGTTATCTCCATTTTATGTGGGAGAGCAGCTGAAATTTTATTGACCTCACTGGCTGGTTTTTGTTGATTTTGAACAATGCTTTTCTCAGTTTATGGTCACCTGGAATACCCACAAACTTAAAAGGTCTAGGAGGTTTTTGTTCAAAACAATATGTAATGTAAATCTGACTTACTCAGTTTCTGTATAAAGTGATATAATAAATAGAATAGACGTGATGTACTTGCTCTCATTAGCAACAAGTTACAGGAACGTTAATTAATAGCCCGCTTTTTGCCTCGCTGTCCCGCTGACCGAATGTCCCGCTTTTTTATTAAAGTCCCGTCAAAAACCGCTTTTCTGACTAAGTTAAATACAACGAGAAAAATCTAAAGAAGAATTAATAAAGTATCATTACAAAGGTTCGTGCGAGTGTGTGTTCAGGGTGCTTTTATAAGGTTCAACCCACTCACGATGTTTTGGTGATTACTTTTGTATAGTTTTTTCTCTTCAAAATTATGTTGCGTAGGAAAAGGTCAGTCCACCCCAATTGTCTGAAAATGAGTTAAAACACTATTTTAAAGAGTTAAATGTACAAAATTTTCAGGGAAGAGGATCCCAAAAGTTAGCGTATTTCATGGAAAATTTATTCCCATGACAGATTTAAAATCTTCCGTTTCATTGAAATACTGAATATCTGAAAAATCCTTTAACATCCCCTCGTCAGTGAAATATCCCACATTTTTAGAATGAAAAACCTGGTCACATTATTTACACACCGTGTTAGATGGGGCAAGTTTACGCCCTCAGGGAGAATGACTTGTTGAGCTTCGTATGTCTCGATGAGTTAACATTAAAACGTCCAACCTTCATTGAAAAAAGAAGCTCTACAAGACAATCATGCTTTCGATTACTTCTAGGGGCTCTTCATACCTACTATTATTTTCCTTTTCACTACGTGCCTTTGCCTTGTTAGATCCAACAGATAGTAAAAACTGAAAATTATGTTCGTAAATTTTTAGGTTATGGAAAAATTTAGGCAACAAGTCAAGGTCTCCTCTATTAAATCATGAATAAATTGGTACAATGCATCTGATAGATCAGCCTTTTTGGCTTTGGGTAGCACATTGTGTTAATTTGGTGCTGAGGGATTTAAACTCCATAAAATTAAACTATACTTGACAGCAACGTTTCCTGACCCTATGACGTCCCTAACAAACAAAGTAGTTCCCAGCGAGGTGTCTGAATTTTGAGTGAAATGAAGAACGTCAATTTACAAATAATATGATTATTTTGTTGAACCCATGTTTATAGCATCTTTTTATCATGATTTGCGTACCGAAACTCCTTCTAGCAACCAAGCAGGCTTTCTGTTTACGCAGTTTCTGCTTCTGTGTAGTGACGTCATAGGGTCAGGAAACGTTGCTGTCGAGTATAGTTATATTATTTCAACAGATTTCGATAAGAGCTGAATACATATTATGATAAGCTTGTTCAGGGACAATCCTATTGTTTACATAAACTTTATATAATTTGCTGATGAACTTTTCATAAAAGAAGAAAAACACTTTAGAATAGTGTCTATTTATCAGGTTTTAGAGTAAAAAAAATAATCATACTCACTTTAGAGTTTAGAGTGGTTTTCCTCGCCACAATTCCTTTAACCAGTCAAGGTCATCTGACTCCAATGCTCAACCAACACGGATATACGCAAATAGAATTGTTGACCAACGAGTTTACCGGGTATATGAAACACCTCACTAACAATCGATTTTCAGATAACAATTCCGTAAGTTACTTTCACCGTTTTGACAATCAGAACAAGATATTTGATACTACACTGTTATCATGAACTCCAATGGTCACAGTTATGTACCTGTTTTAAAAAGAATCAAAATGCACACCATAATCTTATTGATGGGCGTTTGTGTTGTGAACAGAAACGAAGTTACGTCGAAAGTGTCAGTAGTGACGTAGCGATAACCCCCAAGGGGTAGAATTCTATTTTAAAACCAAGCGAGGAAACAGCGGACCTTATGCAGTATCTTGTCAAGTTGTAAATAATGGTGTCACGTGGGCAACCAATTCAAATTTAGTGTGTCATAAATGCTCGATTGACTATTCATATCTAGAGAAGTCACCATTGGCAAACAGACGTCTCTGCTCTAAGTTACGTTCATTTGTTTCAAGAAAAAGGATGAATTACCATGATATGATTTTTAATGAGCTAAAATCATGAAAAATAAGTGGTTTAGAATGTTTAAACTCACGATTCATGCCTGCCTACACATGAGTACAATACAAAGGAGAATATCTAAATCTGAAGAGTGAAAAAACACTTTTATTTTTTCGAAGTTAAAAAAAATTCCCAAGGCAAAAGGTGTGTTGAATAATACATAATAACCAGCTCAAGAATTTTTAAATCATTAATATCTTTAGTTCGCACACATCAATCTGAAAATTTTAAAAATTCTTATAAATGAGTATTTTTCCAATTTTTAAAATTGTTCTTTGGGTTTGGGTGCAAGAATTATTAGGGGAGAGCGGGGCATATTTTGATTAACCCACATTTATATTTAAAAATCTAAAAAGATATCTATCTATAGAGAAGAGAGATGCAGTGGGCATTTGAGTTTGTAATAATTGCTTGCTTTAGAACAGTGTTTCCCAACGTGGGGCGCACGCCCCACTGGGGGGCAATATGAATTTCTAGGGGGTCAATTTGAAATTTTTCGACCAAATTGCCCCCTCGAAAGGCTTTGGTGGGGCATGGAACGAAAAATTTCAAAAAAAAGGTGTAAAGTAAAATTTCATATCATTTTATTCGTGTAAAAATTCAATAAAGGAAATTTTTAAAGTAAAAATTTTGCCTTGCATTTTATTGTGTTATCAGTGAAGTTAAGTGCAAAAAAAAGTTTTGTTTCACAAATTCAATTATTAAATATCTATTTTTTTACTCTAAAGTTTGGGATAGTAGATGGGGCATATTTGACCTTTTAAACGCGGTAATTCAAATTACAAAGTAAATGTTCTGCTTTTAGGCTTAAATGGCTTGTTTCATCAATGTTAAAACCAATCTTGCCTTTTTTTTGGCAGAAAAAAATCCTAAGGGTGGTTTTGAGGATGTTCCCATTTGGGAACATCGGCATTTGGGGTGAAGTTTTTAGCGGGGTTTCCAAAGGGTATATATTTAACAATTTATTCAAATGAAATTACTGAAATGTGTTTCTATGTATATAATAATTTTGGACATCTTTATGATATTATTGAACAGTTTCTTCACCTTTATTAGCCATGGTTGAATAATTGGTTAAAATTTTGGAGATTTTTCATACGAAAAATTTTCCATTTTTATTACATGCGAGACACTTTCTCTTAAAATTTTCTTGTACTATATGTAATATTTCGGTGTAAAAGATATAACAGAGTTTTCAATGAGTTTTGAAGTAAAACAGTTCTGCTCCCATGTGAAAAATTACTTTTAATTACTCTTCTATACGGATACCTAGCATAAATCCAGGATTCAAATCTAATTAGCTTTCAAAAGTGATAATCATAATTATCTCCATTCATTCATTAAAACTGAGTTTCTCATAAACGATTTCGAACTGACTTACATATCTCTTGAATCCAACTTAGGTTAGAAGAATCTTTCATTTTGTACACAATTATCATCATTTTCAAAATTCTTCAATATTTTATCCAAAATACTATTTATTTAAAAAAAAAACTTAACAAAATAAATTCATCAATTCTTCAGAAGTGCTTCAAATATTCCCTTTGTATGATCCCTTATGATTATTACTTAAAATTTATGGGCTTAAAAGTGAAAAAAGTGATATTTTCGTGGTTGTACTTTTGAAAGAGCCAAAAATTAGTAAATTTGACCTAAATTTTACAAAAAAGATTAAATACTAAGTGAAAAACAGTTGCATGTAAAATAAATTCATATCTTGATGTAGCTCTCTAACATGTATCATTTTCTTGCATGAAAAATTAAGTGGTAAAAATATCCCTAAATTGATGTTCCCATTTGGGAACATCGCCGGTAAAAGGTTATATGGGCCTTCTTAATTCCGTTCCTTGATGTTGAACGAACTTTGAGATATTAGTTAAAAGCAGTATTTTGAGTTGCTTTAAATTTAATTAGTTAAATTATTTCAAGTACTAAACTTAAAAATAAAAACTTTTAGAATTTCTCCAGTTTTAACTTATATTAAAAAAGTTGGATACGATTTGAAAAAAGGAGTTTTTATTTAATATTCTTTAATATTTGGCAGTTTTTTTCATTTTTATAGCTCTTTTAAAACCAATTAAAATATATTTTGCTTAATAGTATGAGTAAAATTTCAAATTAAGAAATATACTATATTTTGATTCTTTACCAATATAGTAGGGGGAAAATAGCTAAAAAAAGGGCCATTTAGGGAACAAATTTGAACAAATGATTTGTCAACGGTTTTCGGCCCTACTAGATGTACTTAATGAGAAAACGAAAGTTTACCAAAATCGGATCGTGGGAAGTGGGTTTTTTTCAAGATGGCCGCCATAAACATGGAAAATCAAGAAATCCTATAAGTTTTGTGTTTAAAACGTAAATAAACGTTCTTCAATTTATGATTTGAGTAGAATAAGTATGGTACTGGGTAAACTGAATGATATAAAAATAGTTTGCAAAATCTGGCAACCGGGGATGTTTTTTTTCCAAGATGGCGGGCGGAACTTTCATATAAAAGGATGTGATGATTCTGAATTTTTATGAAATATATTTTTACAGATTTTTATAAAATATATTATTTAATTTATTCTTATTTTAATAATTTTTCATTCTAAGTAATGTAATAATGCACAGGATACAATTAAGAGGCAGATTTTATAAGATGCAAGCAGAAATGCGGGGGTCATTATTGTTAACATTTTTGATTTTGATGAAATTTATATTGTGGGTTCTTCTAATGATTTTAGAATATCCGTATTTTTTCTTTTTCCCCCAAACAAATTTTTTAGGCCTAAAAAAATTCCGAAAGTTGGTCGCGACCCAGTATTTTTTTCGAATCGATATCTTTTTGTACTTCTTTTTCTCTGTGCATTGAGGGTCAATCAAAGTAATTCTGGTGATAACAACATGTCCTTAGGTAGCTAAAACAATTTTTTTTGTGAATTTCATGGTTTACCTTCAGTGCAACCTGGAAGGGTTCGCCAAAAAGTGAAAAAACGCCAAACGTCAAAAAAAGTGAAAAAACGCCAAATTTGAGCCCTAATGCACCCCATCATTGAGAGTCAACCACAGTTTGGGGGGTTTACTTGTGTAGTACTACTCAGTATTAACTTATTTAGCCCATTTATTGCATCGTTGACCCTCAGGGCTGCCGGAAAATAGCTACTTTTGTAGCTAATAAAGCAAAAAAAGGTCATTTTGGTGACCCTGTATTTCAGAGCATTAAGGGTCAATGAAGAACTTGAAAATGGCATTTGGTAGCATGAGACCTGTACTTTAAGAGACAATTGACAGATCTTTGATTTTCGGCCCTGCGAGTACTTAAAACTGACTTTTGTAACTAACAAAACGAAAAAAAGGTCAATTTTGGTGACTCTGTATTTCAGAGCATTTTAGCTTATAAAAGTAGCTATTTCCAGGCAGCTCTGAGGGTCAACGATGCAATAAATGGGCTGAATAAGTTAATACTGAGTAGTACTACACAAGTTAACCCCCCAAACTGTGTTGACCCTCAATGATGGGGTCCATAAGGGCTCAAATTTGGCGTTTTTTCACTTTACGCGACAAAGTTTGGCGAACCCTTCCAGGTTGCACTGAAGATAAACCATGAAATTCACAAAATAATTTGTTTTAGCTACCTAAGGACATGTTGTTATCACCATAATTACTTTGATTGACCCTCAATGCACAGAGAAAAAGGAGTACAAAAAGATATCGATTCGAAAAAAATACTGGGTCGCGACCAACTTTCGGAATTTTTTTAGGCCTAAAAATTTTTTTTGGGGGAAAAAGAAAAAATACGGGTATTCTAAAATCATTAGAAGAACCCACAATATAAATTTCATCAAAATCAAAAATGGTCACAATAATGACCCCCGCATTTCTGCCTGCATCTTATAAAATATGTCTCTTAATTGTATCCTGAGCATTATTACATTACTTAGAATGAAAAATTATTAAAATAAGAATAAATTAAATAATATATTTTATAAAAATCTGTGAAAATATATTTCATAAAAATTCAGAATCATCACATCCTTTTATATGAAAGTTCCGCCCGCCATCTTGGAAAAAAACCATTCCCGGTTGCCAGATTTTGCAAACTATTTTTATATCATTCAGTTTACCCAGTACCATACTTATTCTACTCAAATCATACATTGAAGAACGTTTATTTACGTTTTAAACACAAAACTTATAGGATTTCTTGAATTTCCATGTTTATGGCGGCCATCTTGAAAAAAACACACTTCCCACGATCCGATTTTGGTAAACTTTCGTTTTCCCATTAAGTTTACCTAGTAGAGCTGAAAACCGTTGACAAACCATTTGTTCAAATTTGTTCCCCTAAAAAACTTATTTTCCCCCTACTAATATATCTACTTAAAAACATAAATTCTTTGGCTCCGGGATTTCCGAGTGGCTCAATATAGAGCAGTGTTGTTCAACCGGGGGTACCCCTATAGGAGTACGCCGAGAGCTTTTAAGGGGTTCGCCTCGAATTATTCATATTTTTTTAAACTTTCAATGATTTTTCAAGGTTTTTTTTGAAGCCTTTTCTTTATACTATCATAAATTCCCAGGCATTTTGACACCAGTCAAAATCAAATCTTGCCCAATCACAAATAATTTTTATCTTTAAAAAGCTCCTTCCTCCTATCATTCAATATTTCATGGATATTTTTATCCTCTAGACAACTTTTTTTTGTATTTATTTTTTAATGTGTTTCACGTAAATTAAAACAAGAATGGATTCAAGAGTATAACGATTCAATAAGATTGAACAACTTAGGTTAAAGGTAAGTAAGAATGTTTTTTTTTTTGGTTTATGTAGTATATTTACGTAATATATTTAAACCAGTGGTTCCCAAAGTGGTCGGTACCGCCCCCAAGAGGGTTTTGAAGAATTCTAGGGGGAAGGTGATGAGATTATTGGAAATTGGGTGCGTTATATGGGTAAAAGGGGGCGCTGACTACTTTTAAACTATTGCTTAATGTCCTTTTTATCATAAAAACATTCAAAAATCGCGTAAAAGTAGCTTAAAATCCCTTTTTAATCAGCTACATTCAAAAATTTACAGGGGGAGAACCCCCCTTTTAACTACGGTTTGATATATCAATAATTTACGTAATTTTTAAGATGAAAGCAGGAAATTTTTATTTGGAGGAACCAAATATACTGTGGAGTTAGCAAAAGGGTATACGCCCTTGGTATATGCCCTTGGGGGGGCAAACACAAGTCCCCCCCCCGAAAGCATTTTTTTATGTAACCTTTATTATTTTTTTGGCATGGAATACGTTACATTCATATTTTTTTTGAAAGTATTAAACCCTAAATAATTAAATTTATATTTTAAGTGTTTTTTTTTAGAATTTTGAATGATTTCAATGCTTCTTAAATTTCAGCCTTGCTACTTTTACTCCTTTCTAATTTATTTCCAGGAAAATAAAGAAATTCGCACGTACTACCTAGTTTAAAAATTAGATTTTTAGATAACAGAAGAAATTAAATTTTTATGCTTAGTTAATGTTGTGTGAAACGTTTTTGCGCCCTCTAAATGAAATTGCTTTATTTTTTTAGTAAATTGTATTTTATTTAAAAAGATTATTTTCATGCATCAATCGACATCTTTCAAACTGTTAGAACACTGCTACAGGTTCCATTACTCCATTGACTGCTACAACAGTTAATCAGTGGTTGTTGCACCGAATTTCGCGAATTATCGTTCTTTTTTACAGAGCTTCATTGATGGAATTCCATCAGTACATAAAGCTACCATGGGGTCCACAAAAAAGAATTTCGCGTGATTAAGGACAATAAATGGTCCTTTTAGAGGAATCAAATTTCAATTTTTGTCAAAACAAGCGTATCTTCGCTCATCTTTCGCATTAGGAAGCACTCATGTAGTATTTTAGGATTCAACCCCTCCCCCCAAAAAAATTTTGACATCAATTCTTATACAGTTTTCTCTTTGAAAATTCTCCAACTTACAAGGAGAATTCCTCTTCGAAGTGTAACCCAAAGTTGTTTCAAAATGGAAATTTTTGTAAAATTTTGAAAAAATTTCTGGGAGAGGACCCCCAAGCCCCCCTTGAAATTTTCACGTCATTTAATACTGTTTTTTTCCTTGAAAATTCTACCACTTTCAAAGCGCAGTCCTCTTTGGTGGTTACCAATACGGGCTCTAAATAAGGTAAAACAGTACTTAAAAGGGACTGTCCCTTGAAAAGAGCTCCGCGACAAAAAAAATTTGAGAACCCCTGGTATAGGAGGCTCTCATTGCAGCACGTATGAACTACATAAAACACTGATTTTCGATACTTAATTTTGCTCCTTTGTTTCGAAAATTTAATAATTTATTTGAATCTACGAAGGTCACCAGCTTTGCAAATTTCATCAAAATCTAAAAAGTCCTTCATGGTGTTGCATTTTTTATGATCCGTATTAGTTATCTCCACTTTTGTCAGCACATACGTGTGTGAGCAAACTATCACAGTTCTGAAAAAATAATCATATCTTAAGCTCGATCTCAATTCGCACCGATGAATATATATATTAATTCAGTTTTGAGTTCAGAATGAATTTGGAGCCAAACTTAGAGAAATTGGTTGCTTCAGAACTAATGAAAACTTCACATTAAAAAATTAACCTCAAGTACTGATACAAAATTTTGGTAAGTATAATTTTCTTTTCTTTTACATGTATGTTAGAAAAGTCATTAGAAAGAGAGTTCCAGTTCAAGTTTGGAGTGTTCAAGCTAAATTTTTCCAAGAAGTATTTCCAGTTAAATTTTCATTATATTTTAATGTTTATTTAACTGTTGTGTAAAGTTTAACTTAAAATACATACTGCAATTTGAATTTTTACAAAATCTCTAATTTAAAATCGGTTAAGATGAGGGGGTCCCACTTACCCCGTAATTTTGGCCTAATAGGGGTAAATAGGGGTAAGTGTAGAAGATTTGTAAATTTTTCTACATAATAAAATATTAATTAATTAAAATTAAATTTCTTAATAAAAATTAAAAAAAAATATTTAATTTTTTTCATCTTTTTTAAATTTAAAAAAAAATTATGAAAAAGGTGTTTATGATGCACACCAAATGAAAGAAAATAAAATTACGAACAAAAGGTGACTGACTTCAGGTTTTTAAATTGTATAGTTCGAGAGTTATTAGCAGTTTTAAAATGCACGATAAACAACTTTACACAAGTTCCTTCTGATATTAAAAAATTATTATTACCAAAATAGGGGTGACAGAAAAATGAAACCTAGAACATTATATCTATAACAATATTAGTTCCTCATAAAAATTAATGAACAATATGTGACGGTTTAATCTGGTTTTTACTTGTTTTTGTAAAACAGTTTATTGTTCTGGAAACAGCTTAGGAAAACTGTTTGCGCAAGCAAAAAACAGAATTTAACATGCTCTCAAGAGTTTAATATTGATGGTATTTACGTGAAAATTTGGACTAAAGTGGACTAAAGGATGTTCAACTATGCTCTTTCAGATTATTTAATCAAAAGAAAGGATTTCGAAATACAAAAAATTGTTTTCGAGATTTTTTCGCTTTTTTTATTTTTTACTTTTTTCGTAGTAAAAAAATTAAGGTGAAAACTTTCAGATAATTTTAAAGATCATATTAAACTTCAAAATTTAAGACCGTAATTAATTTTTTACAAATAGTAGTTTAGTAGTTCTTCAAATTGAATTTTTCAATATTTTTTTTGGAGTGTCGCTCCATTTTTAACTCCCTAGGATTTGGTCTGGGACCCCCAAATCCTATGTGATTCTGACTCTTCTAGGTGTCTACTATCCCCCCCTAGAAGTGTGACCCAACATTTATGGGGCACCCTGTATATTGTGTTACGGGCAATGTGATAAATCCGGTCATTATTAATAATTCCCGGGCAATGTGATAAATTCAGTGGAATTTATGAATGAAATTTATCACTTTGCCCGCCTCCTTTTCGGGCATTATTAATAATGCCCGATTAATCACTCTGCCCATAACATATGCATGGGTTTAACAAAAAAAAATCATGCTTTTAAATTTTATTAATTAGTTTAAGTATTTAAATACTTAAAATTCACCAATAAAACTATACCTTTTCATTAAAGGTACTTCTGAATAAATTATATTAAAGTTGAAGTTGTCACTTTTTTATTGTTAATTTTAGAGTATTTTAAAGTTTTAATGCAGTTAATGTTAAAGTTTTAATGCATTTAGTTAAAGTTTTAATGCAGGTTACAATTATAAATTGTACCTAGAGCTGTTTGAAAACTTAAATATAAACCTTATATTTGGATTAGTACCTTTTAAATGTATTTTTAATAATTAAAAGGGTAAGTTACATGGTAATAGAATGCGTGCTTAATCAGTTTAGCAACTTAAAACAAGTTAGTGGCTTAGTTTTTAGGGATTGTAAAAAAGCCTTCCTCTAATCTTTGAAAATAGCTTGACTCTCTTTCAAAAGATGAGACTGATGGATTTATTAATAACAGCTTCGCTGTATTGATTTAGGTATGGATCACACATATGAGTCTTTATCTTTATCTCCTTCCTATCTTTATCTTTTCCTTAACTAAGCAGAAACAACTTGGCCACTGCATCGAGCTTTCTTTGTATTAATTACGCCGGAGAAAACTCATGAGTGCAATTAATTTACGAGAAAAGTGAGGGGATTACTTAACGCGCGTGTTCTAGGAGTGAGAGTACTTTTGTCTCGTCTTCCATGTTCTGTGATGTGCTGAATCTGTCCCCGAACTGCTATGGAGGCTCGCAAGGATGTCAATACGAACAAAACGGGAGAGGTGGGAAAACCGGAAAAAACTGGAAACGGATTTTGGAAACGAGAATCCGAAATGCTGATGTTTAAAGCCTTGTATTTTCTGGAATTCGTACGTGAGTATGAAAATTTGAATAACTCTACAACAGTGGTTCCGTTTATGTGAATATTCCTGAATATCTGTCATGGACCACTTTTTAGGATTAGTTAGATTCTTTTTGATCGGTAAAAATATGTATTCCGTAAGCATGTTTTATTGGGTCATTTTGGCCCAATCCCCCCTCTTGTCAGAACAAATTTAAGCCAATTTATATCACATAGTATAAGCAACTCACATAGAACTTTTTTCAAGTTTAGTTTTCTTTTGCCAAATTTAAAATTATTTAATAATTTAAATTTTATTTGCCCAACTTATTATATAAATAAAATTTTATATAATAAAATTTTATTTATATTTTTAAAGTAGATATTTTCGAAAATTAAGTGTTTCGAATGCCTTGCGTAAGCATCGTTATTCCCTTTACACCTTGTCACCATAATAAACAAATTTCTAAACCCCTTTCCCCGTAGGTTTTAACGTAATATTTGGACGGCCCCTCAAAGAATTTTAAAGCAACAAAGCCTTTTTGTAGTACTTAAGATGTTTGGCTCAACTGATTTATTAATAAGAGCTTCAATATCAGGTGCTTCGTGGAGCACAATTTGGGAAATCTTTTCACTAGAATTTTACTGTTAATACCTCTTTAAGATTGTAGATTTGGCTAACCGCTCAAAAATTCGTTATATAGTATAAATTACTTAAAAAACTTTAATGTTTTAAGGTAGTATCAAAAGAGCTTTCCACTCACTTTTAATACACTCACTAGCGTTTCCATCGTTTTTGAGAGTAAAAGTTGAGTTTTGTGCGTCCCAAATGACCGTTAATTCGCAGGAAGCTACCTAGAGCAGGAATAGATTTTTATTAACTTTTTCATTTATTTTAATTGATTGTCTTACATCATTTTCACTATGGGTTCACGTGCTGAATGTGCTCCTTTGCACGAGCCGCCACTGAGTCATTCTTACAAAAGTATTATCAAAGTTTGAATTTCTTCGTTTTCCCCCTGGCTATAATGTGTATTTTTTGTTTTGATTTGATTAAAATAAGAAAAAATTAAACTTTTCTGTCCAGAAGTTAAAAATTATAACGAATAATGCTATTTTTATCATGAAGATACTAATACACAATTTTGTTTCGATTTCTAGATCTGGGCAGCATTCATCCATACATTCCATTCATTGCTAGATATGACATAGGATTATCTGCTACTTCCTTTTCTATAGCAATACTGTTACAGAAGATCATAGCATTTTTGATAAAACCAAGCATAGGTTACATCGCAGATTATTTCAAGAAAATGAAACTCATGATAATATTTCTTTCAATCTTAGGCATCGTGTGCTACTTCCTTCTATCGGTTATCCCCAAAATAGAACCCGCAACACTCCAGAAAAATGAAACGGTGTTCGTTATAAGAGACTGTCGTACCTACCACTGCAACTCGAGTGGAGCGAGTATGAACGAAAGTTCATCCTTTGTTGTAGTAAAGGGGAGTCTGTTACTGAGAAAGTCGTGTCAATCTAGTTTCAATCTTAGCTACGGGGAGGGAGAGTCTGGAAATCTTGGAAATACGACTGCTGTAATTTTCATCAAGAGCATACCCACTGAGACAATGTTAGCTGTATCTTGTGAAATTGCATCGAATCCCTTCCACAGTATCACAGAATGTATTGAGTCGGTGTGTAGACCCCTGGACTGCATTGGGTCAACTTGGGACCCCCTTTCTGGAGATACGAGTGAAAGTGTGGCCAAACTTAACGGTCCAACACAAGTCCGCACTGAGAGCACCGATTATATTTTTGCGGATTGCGAAGTTTCAAAGTGCCTTACCTCAGACAGCTCTGGGAATATCACTGGCAGTAACGTGTCAATGTGTACCATCCACGGAACATGCACCAATAGCTGCCGATTGCCCGGAATGCCAATGTGTGGCTTCAACGCGAGTTTCGGAGTCGACTGTGTCACTCCAATCTGTGGCATCATCGACCAGAAAAGCTCTGCAGATGATGATGTCTGTGAGAACGAGAGCGTCTCCGACTTCCAAACCTACCAGTTCTACGTCTTCTGCATCCTCTGCATAGTGGGCATAATTACCTCGGATTGCGTGGTAACTCTCATTGACACAGCGTGCGTGGAGCAAGCCAAGACGACCGGGCACGACTTCGGCAGACAGGCCGTCTGGAGTTCCATCGGCTTCGCCATGGTGTCCGTCCTCGTGGGCTACCTGGTGGTGCTCACGGGGTCCCACAGTGTCGTTTACGGGGTCATGTCGGGGACCGGCATTGCCAGCACTGCCACCGCGGCCTTCGTTCGCTACGTCAGACTTGCGCCTTCCAAATCCATCCTGGGTGACTTCGCAGTGGTGGCCAGGTCGGAGGAGTTTGCCTTCTTCGCGTTCGGAGCCTTCCTGAACGGAGTGGGATACGGAGCCGTGTTGTTCCACTGCTACTGGTACATCGACAGCGTTGGAGCGGACGGGGTGGTGGTGGGACTGGCGATCAGCGAAGGCCAGTTAGGGAAAGCGGCGTTCTTTTTCGTGTCGGGGTGGATCCTGGATCGTCTCGACCCCCATCACGTGACTTCGATTTCGCTTTTGTCGTACGCCGTCAGATGTCTGTCGTTGAGTTACTTGGGCAACCCGTACTGGATACTGGCAGTGGAGTGGCTCCATGGGGTGACGGCGCTGTATTACCATTGTGCTGTGGTTTTTGCGAAGTCCAGCTCAAAGCCGGGGACAGAGAACTTGGTGCAGTCGGTGATGAGCTCTTTGTATCTTTGTTTTGGTGAGTACATTTTGAGTACTGTCTGTCTACCACCAGTTGAGCTCTGGCCTCAATTTTGTAAAGAGTTGCCTTAAATGTTTTTTTAAGCAAAAAGGCCAATACCATAAAATCCATATCTGTTTTTGATGCTTCTAAAATTCAAGCAAAGAGATCGGTTTTTTTTACATAAAGGGTAAAAACAAGGTTAGTAGAGAGAGAAGGTTGGCTCATCCGTGACGTCACTGCATGGTCAGGGGGTGCTCTGCCAATGGCAGCTGTGATTCACAACTGTACGAGCATTGCCATTAGCAGAGCACCCCCTGTCCATGCAGTGACGTCACGGATGAGCCAACCTTCTCTCTCTACTAACCTTGGGGTAAAAATTGGTACTACAACTAAAGATATGTTATTTCATTAAATATTTTGCTTAAATTTAGAAATTTGGTAAAATAGTGATTTTTCTTACAAGAAACAAAAAACAAAAATAGGTCCAAAAAGTTTTTTTTTAAACCCATTGGGTCCAACAATTCAACCAACCCTGATTTTTGATATTTTTCAATTAAAAGAATAGCAGTTTTTTATTTTTGGGGATTCATCATAAATCATAACAGTAAGTATACCGTAGTATATACTGAATTTTTTAACTAATTCCGAACTAATGTCGAATTTTTAAACAAAAATATGCAGACTTTATTTTTGCCAAAAGTTCGTGGTGAAAAAATATTTATTCATTCAGAGTACGATTAAATTTAATTCTTCGTTTACGGCTTCATAGTGCAAGTTAAACACTAACAACAATATTTATACCCCCTTATTTCTGTCGAAAAATAGATTGATGTCGCTAAGAGTCTGTTTCCTTAAAACTATTTTTTATCTTGTTTCAGGTGTTGCTTTTGGAGCCATTATAGCTGGAGTAGGATTCGACTACATCGGTGGGAGGAACACATACCTTCTTTTTGGAGAGATTTTTGGAATATTAGCGGTTGCCAACTTCATGTATACAGTCAATTTAAACAGAAGGAAAAGAAAGAAGCTAGTTAATTCAACCGTTACATATAGGGTAAATTCTAGCTAATTAACTTTTATAGTATCTTCTGCAGCCAACGGAGGACCGACCACCTCCCAAAGCTAAAGAAATCTTCAGTTTATCATACTGAAGCGAAGTTTAGTAAGTTTGTGTACTTCTGAGAGACTGTTATACCACATTGTACAATTGAAAAGGTAAATAGTATTTAAAAGTATTTCCTATATTTACTTACGTATTTGCATCTATTTTAATACTTACTAAAACATTTTTAAAAATGATAATTTATTTCATTGCTCTCTGGTGATAAGCTACTAAGATAGGGTGTTAAAATTCCTAAATTATGTCCTGCAATATTTGTAGAACCCATACCTCATTATATTCCTCACACATAATTTCAACTACCATTGACTGTGAAAATGTTTAAAATTTGACTATGGTCAAACATCGTTGTCCCTATTGAGTTTCATCCCTAACGATTTTATCAATTTTTGGAATTTAATTTTACTCCGTGGAGGAAAAAATAGCAATTTTTATTTTCTATTTCCCCCCTATTTTCTATAATTCTGCTTAAAAATTTACAAATGCAAAATTTACAAATGCAAAAATAAAACCAACAACAGGCGTGAAGCCCAATAAGGTTGGTCCATTCAACTCAAACCTCACCGGATTCCCAATATTTATCAATTTATCCTTAAATTCCTTTACTCCATTGGAATTTACTACTGATTCTGGCAACCCATTCCATCTATCCACAACCTTGGTGAAAAAATAATGCTTTCTGCTTTCCCTGTTAAAATGTGCCTTGTTTAATTTGAATCTGTAACCCCTCGTTCTGTTATCTTAGCAACGATAATTTAAAAAAAAAAGTTGTTTATTTAATTTAGAATATATATTATTAACGATTCAAAGTTACATCAACCAGAACACACAATAAGAATGAATAATAGTACCGCATTATAAACATATTAAATGCAATCCGTTCATTGAAGATTATAATTGGTTTCCATAATAGATATTTCAGCAAAAAAAAAAAAAAAAATCTCATTTCAACTTAGATTAAACCAAGAATTCTTGTTTTATGAAGGCCAAATATTTAAAATACACCATCACCAAATTTGTGGGTTTTGCAATTTAAAAAAATATGAATCTTGGGAATACGTATTTTTTGAATGTAGAGCATACGATTTGTATAGAGCTAAGTACCTAACATCATTGATCCAATACCATAGCAATTCTTATAGTTTTCTATCTTATAATCACGGCAAATATCTATTAATTTCATACTTTATTAAATCAGCACAAAGAATGAATCGGTTCCTGCTGGAGAGTTATTCTTCGGAGAATTCATGAGGGAAGTACAATATTGAACTTATCTATTGTTGGGGGGTTTGTCAGGGAGGTGTGATTTCATGTGTTTACCTATTTTTGAAATTTACTTATTTGTACGCACTTATTATTTATTGGACTATATTTTATATATTGCACTGTATATTACTTATTGCTCCGAATATTATTTATTGCAGTTATTTAAATATTGGCTACTTTAGTTAATTTTTTCGAAACAATTATTTACTTTTACCTTTATTTCATAAAAATAAAATGTTTTTATTCTTCTTTTATATCCACTTATTGGTTTGTATTAATTGTATTCATATTGTATATAATTATAGTATTATTGTATTTTGCTGTATTAATGTATTATTTGTTAATCATGTAGCATCCTTTGTTAGCGGGCCTAGGCCTGAAAGGCAAATAAATATTCTATTCTCTCTCTATTAACTATTTTTTAATTTGCCTATCGCAAAGAATTTCTTCAATAAGAAAATAATCTGTTAGAGAAGTATTTTTAAAATTAAATGTTATTGTACTGTACTGTCTGTTACTGTAATATTTAGTACCCATTTATAGTATAAGCAAACAATTTTTTAGAAATTTTAGGCTTTTTAAATATTAACTATAGTTAAAAAAGCTTCCTACTAATTCAAGTTCCTACTAATTCAAGCATGTTTTAATACCGTAATTTTATTTAAAATGTCAAGTCTGTCGCCTGTTCAGCATCATTACCTGTCAAGTGATCCATGTTTCATGAACGATAAAGAACTTGAAGTTTTTTGAGTTATTGGTTTGGAAAGCGGTATTAAATTGTCTTCCACTGTTTCAAGCTATTCAAGTTTAAATTCGTTAAGATTTCAAATATCATATTTGGTTAACATTAATAAAAAAAGAGAAAAGTTTAATGAGAGGTTTTATTTTTGATTTGAGAAATTTTCTCCTTCTTGTCATATCTTTCAAAAGTCTTGACGCAATTGTGACACCAAAGATCAGTTTTCTAAAACTCCTAGTTTTCTTTCATTTTGGTATCTATAGTAGAAATGATTGATTGTTTAGTTGATGTTATCCATAGGCAGATTTCGCACTTTTTATAATTGTTTGTAAATTTACTTTTTTACCCGTTTTAACGATACAAAAGTAGTTGTAGTGATCTAAAAAATTAGGCTTTCTATTGAGAGGATATTTGGAGATATGTATTAAATAACCTTAAAATAGCGAAAATTGTAAATCCTAATTTACTGCAATATAGTGCTGTCCTTTAAAAACAACCCACTCCAAAATGTGCCCTAAAAACAACCCATTGAGATTTTTTGATTACATAATTAAAATAATTTTAATATCTCATATACTCTGTCTTTCTATGCCATTTAGAGTGGCAGGGATGTAAAAACTATTTAAAGAATATTTACTTATTTCTTAAATAAGCAGAGATAATGTAGATTTTTGGCAAAAAATGTGGTTTAGATTTACAGATTTTGATGGTGTAAAAATGTATGTTATAAAGACTTTAAAGAAATTTTCACGCGTTTCCCATTACTATGAGAACAAAATATTAAAATTTTAGCTCAGTCCGCCAACTAGAGTCGTTACTGCAGTCTTTGAAATCAGGGGTAAAAAAAAACCCATTGGGAGCTAAAAAAAAACATTGTTTTCATTTCTATAAATGGCAAAATAAATAAAAAATTATGAAAAATATTTAATACTACCCATAATATGCAACTAATTATGCAAATATAATGCTTGTTTTAGAGATTCTTGGATTTTTTTTAGTATTTTTAATAAAAACTCAATGATACCAAAAAACACCCATACACCCATTTCCCATGCAAAGATAGCATTTTACTAGAATTTCCCTCAAAAATGGGTTATGGAATGTTAATAGTTGGAATTAAAATAAATTATAAGTACCATTTATCATGTTTTATCTTTTTTTTTTTATAAAAACTGTAAAGTTTTTGTATTTAAAAGGTCATTTTCAAAATCCCAAAATAAAAATACAACAGTAAAATAGCTATTATCGTTGTGTTTTGAAGACGAACTCTTGAGGAGAAAAACATATAATTTTAATTTTAGAAATAATTATTAATAAATTTGGTTTTAACTGTTTTAATTATTCCCTTTTCTACCAAAAAAAAAACTTTTAACCATATTTTTATCTTAATTTTTGAGTATTTTCAAGCATGTTTTTTTTTTTTTTTTAGGGTACATGTTTTTTTTTTAACGAAAAGGTGTTTTTTATTCAAATTCTTACTTGATTGACTGCCAATTTGCAATGGAGAGTTGGAATTAAAAATGCTAAGCACTAAAATGTTAAGGAGGATGAGCCGTTACAACAGTTTTTTGTTCGATTTAATTATACTTTTTATTTAGCTTTTTTTGGAGAAAATATAACAAAGTGGGTTGTTTTTAAAGGACTATATAGAGGCATACAATGAAATATGACAGCAGCATTTCTTCACCAGATTAGTCTGAATCGATTTATACGAAAGTATGAATTTCTTAGGAAGGAAACGAGTGTCACAAGTTAACGATATCCAATTATCACTGTATTTAATTATAACTTGACCTTGTCGTAGCTATAAGGAACAAGAGATTATTTCTAACTAGAATTAGTTTAGTTGAGTTAAGTTTCCTGGTTGGTATCTGAGTGTAGAATGTATTTTATGAACATATTTTATTGTAACAAGTTATTTTCTAGTCTCCCTCAAACAAGTCCTTGCAATCAAGCTGATTTGCTTGATTGAAAAACACAAGTTAATTCATTCGCTCGGGTAATTTTTAATTAAATTTAATATTGGCTTTACAAAATAGTTTTTTAGTATTATGCACATGGACGATAATTATTTTAAGAGTTTAATTCAGTTATTAAAGAGTTTACGCCACTTTTCTTGTTTTGAGAAAAAAAGAGAAAACCGTATAGAAACTCACTACATTTTTAGGAAGATTTTAAGTAATTTGTTTCTTAAAGTAGACCTCATTTGGGTACTTTATAGACAAAAAGAATTTTTTTTAACATTTTTATTCTTTGCAAATTATTGAAATTTTTGTACTTGACATGATTCTGCAATAAAGAGCCTATTTTCATGGTTTAATATTTATAAGGATTAGGTAATAAAACTGCGAATTTTAGTTAAGAATAGTATTTATTTATTAACTTCTAACCGAAAAAAATATTATGTAGTTCTCATTTTTCTCTTTTAGTTAGTAGATGTACAATTACCTGTTTTTATAAATGATTTCAACTCTACTCTGAAATAGTGGTGTTGTATATCAACAAGAAACTTACTTAGTGTCCGGGTAAAATAATCAAGCCGACGTATTGGTAACGAGAACAACAGCTTTATTCGACATCTTTAGGCTGAATGGCAGACCACTCGAAGTAAAGATAGGAAACAAAGTAAATTGCGGGGGTGTTAGTTCCGCATTCTCATCTACTAATATCCAACAAGTTGTTTTTGCCTATCCTCCTTGGATGTAAATCTAATTACACCAAGTCCAAGAGATCTTTTCGCAGCAGAAGATCGAATATCTCCTTCCCCTCACTCACTGGCTGCCTCGCATACGCGCCAATACAGAGGGAGAAGCGTCGGCCGAGCAGTGGCATGGGGCGTATCTCTTCTGATCTCCATTATACACGAGACTCCTTATAAAATCCAACATAATAATCCTTATCCCACAAGTGGTCTGCCAATTCAAAATGTTAGTATAGAAATATTCGTAGTCAATTATATAGTGTTTCGATATAGGTAGTTATGTGGACAGTAAAACGATTTTGTTTTAAAAGCTTCCAAAATCAGTTCAATATTTTGATCTGGGCTGGGATATAGATTCGATGCTCCCTTTAAATACAGTGATTCATAAATCCAAAATCTCGGTCACACGGATATAATAAATGCCCACGAGGATGGAAAATTTGAATATATTGCTGTCAAAACGTCTGAATCTTAAGATTCGTAGAAAATCTCTTAAAATCTGGGTTTTACTATGGCCTGATGGACCAAACCTTATAAAAATGAAATTTTCCAAACGAAGATACTGTTTGCATGTAATAAAATAAAAAAAACAACATTCTCAAACAACTTGCGAACGAAATTCCCCGCAGTTTAGTGCAGAAACCAGACAAGCGACCGTTTGACTTGTTTCTGCACTAAAGCTGAAATTTAACATGCTAAAGAACCCTTTTAAATCACGTTATTATTATTATTATTATTATTATTATTATTATTATTTACACTAAAATGTGCCTTTACCCCTACAGAATCCCATGACACCACTAACTCATTTTTGAAAAAAGGTAGCGTTTAACATGTTTCTGAAATAAGTGATTCATTTAAGAGGAGTTTTACGATATTTTCCTTTAAAACGTAAAAAGTATTTGTCAACACAAAATCCTTAAATTCGTCATGAGATTAAAATATGAAACACCTGAAAAATCAGAACTAAAAAGGTAGAGTTAATATTGTAACACGAAACACACAGAATAGTTTACTTTTACAAAAACAATAATATATTTGTATTTTGGATCATATGAACAGTTATTTAAAGCAGTATTTCAAATTATATTTTTAATAAAATATCTATGTACAGTTTACACTATATCAAGAAATATCATTTTATTACAGTAAAGGGTACTCGGGGAGTTATGCCCCTCCACTTACAATAAATTAGTCTACATCATGCCTCTTCGGGTGTCTCTTGTATAACTACTTACATCATGATTCAAATAAAAAAAATCCAGCTTTTTAGAATTGGAGATGTACAACACCAATGGATATTCTTAGATGCTTCACAATCAAATTTTTTGGGTCGTATTTTAAGAAATTCTAGACAGATATATATATATATATATATGATTTGAACATTAATTTAGAGTTCAATAAAGTAAAAGTACTTGATATCTAGATATTGGTTTAAGTGTTTGTACATAAACTATCGATAGTTTATCTAATCAAAATAAATGTTTATCGGAAATTATTATAAAATAGTTATAAAATAAATGCTAAAAAATAGATTTACGAATGAATGGATTAAGGAGATAAATTCTAGTGTTGTATGGTGGCTAACCTATAACAAACGGGTCAGATATTTTACGAATAAATTTCTGTAGAAAAATGGAAACTTTACGAGGTTTTAAAAGAGAAAACAAAATAAGGGTAAAACGACCACTTAATAGAAATTTTTACTGTTCCTTATATTGTTCACTTTTATACCCGGTTCAAATGATGACTTCTCTTACATAGTGACCCACACATTAATAAAAATACGTACTAAACAAAAAAGTTTCAACCTTTTCTGTCTGTTAGAAAGTCATTGCATATTTTGTGGAAGGGAAAATCCCACTCAAAATCCTAATTATTAAACTTTTGTTTATTGCATTTCTACTTAATTATTATGTAATGGAGAATTAATGGAAAATCCATCCCATTACCACACCTATGTGGATTTGAAAGGGAGACTCTGTAGACAAGCTATAGACTTTTTGGACATGTTGTTTCTGACAGGTAAGGAACCATAATTTACCATTAAAATTGGGAATATCCTGTAAAAGGTGATGGGGGCATAACCTGCTCTAAACCCATCCATGACCTCTTCTGAATTCCCCAAACCTATACATTTATCAGACGTTCCACCTTATGCGAGTCGTCCTTATCGCTTGGCAAATGCGAATCTCCATTCGCATGCAGAACCTTAATCCTCCCCTGACACTGGTGATACACATTGAACACTTCCCCATCTATCTCGTTCTTCCACCCCACGTCCAACTGCCTGTTCCACGAGCAGTCCAGCCTGTAGTACAGCTCCGGATACTCCATCCCGGTCAGCGTGTAGAAGTCCTGGTGTCCCAGGTATCCTTCGAACTCGTACTTCTTGCACAGTCCTCCCAACAGGGTGGAATTCAACAAGGAGTTGTAGAGGACCGACCTGCGCATGCGGTCCAGGTCGAAGAGGACGACTCCCGTGTTGAACCCCTGCCTCCCCCCTGGGGCCCCGACGGGGGAGTCGGGGTGTCGGTTCCGGAACCGGGAAAAGTCCACCCTGTACTGCGGCTGGAGGTCCGGGGCGATCCCGATGACGTTCTCGGGTAGGAAGCGGTCGAACTCGCGGTGCAGCTCCCGGATGTCGGCCAGGAACTTGAGGTCGACGTCGATGAAGATTAGTCTGTGCAGGCGCCGAGGCAGGGCCTCGTGGAACACCTCGGAGAGGAAGAAGATGTCGTCGTTGTAGCGGCCGACGTCCTTGCTGAAGAAGTGGTGGCGGATGGTGGACACTGCTTGCCGGTTCTGGTCGGCCATGTCTTTCACGTCGTAGTAGGTCACCTGAAAGAAGGGGACGATTTTTACTCTTAACACCTACATACACTGAAAAAAAATCCGTTAAAATTTACGGTTTTAAACTGGCAGCTGGGTTGGTTGTGGAAAACCGTAAAAATTACAAAGTAAATCCGAAAAAACAACGGTGTTTTACCTTGTAAAACAAAAAACATGAATTAAAATGGTTAAACGCTGCTGTTTTTACGGATTTACTTCGTAATTTTTACGGTTTTTCACATCCAAAAAATCCTGGAACGTTCCAAGGAAAAACTGGGCACCTGGGTTGTCCATTTTTTCCAAGTAATGTTCCTGGAAAATAACAGGAACATTGCTGTACAATACTGGTATATTGGTATTTTTGATTTATTTTGCCGTAACATTCCTGTTATTTTCCAGGAACATTACTTGGAAAAAATGGGCAACCCAGCTGCCCAGTTTTTCCAAGGAACGTTCCAGGATTTTTTTTACAGTAATACTATCTGCCAGTTTAAAACCGTAAATTTTACGGGAATTTTTTATAGTGTACAAGCGTTTGAATTCTGATACGATTCTCATCAGGTACTATGTATATCGAATTTTGTATTGTAATTCCTTTGGTGGAATTTTCAGTTTTGAAAAAAGTGTATAGAATTTTTTATTTAGATGATCTGGCTTTCCCTGTATGGGTAAAGTCTATACTTCATCCTTAAAGTTATTTACCTTTACCATAATATTATTTATACTCTTGAATTTAATTTTTGTGTTACGCTATCTTACCAGTTTTATATCTTGTATATATCCTACCATTTGTAGGTCTTGCATTGCAATACATATTTAAATTTTAATTTAATGTAACTCAATGATAACAAGGATCATAGAAAGTTGTGTAAAATGTTGATCGTTTGCAAAAATTAACCCCAGGGACAAAGTAACAAAGTAAGGAAAAGAGGAAGGCCAGTTAACTGATGGTTGGATGAGGTTGAAAAAGACCTTAAAATTCTAAAAATATAGAATTGGAAACAAAAAGCAAAAGACAGAAGGCTTTGGAGGAAAATGTTAAAGAGGATATAGTCCAACATGGGCTGTAATGCCAAGGAGTTAGTTAGCAACAATTAACTAATTTAAATTAAAAGGTTTAGTAAATCAGTAAATCATTGCCAAACTACACTGCTCAGATCAATTAAAGTATAAAATTAAAATTTGCAGTGGTTGAAGCGTTTTTTATAAACACAGGGTATTTAAAAGCTAAATCCATGTAATTATGAAAAGAAAAAAAAATACATTTTTACTTTTTTGATGGAAATTGGAAAATGCACATTTTGTGTAGTTAAGAAAAAAGTGAAAAATCTATCAATAATTTTGAAAATCTATTTCGATTGGGATATGGTTCCCACGGACTGATAACAACGTTGTGCACTTGCTTTCTATCAAGTTTGTTAGATTATTTATGAGGGGGGGGCTGGGGTATTTTCTCCAAGTCTCCTTTTAGAGGTAAAGTAAAATTATCACTTATTATTAGTAAAATTAAAATTATCATTTTCTCTTGCGTAAGAAACTACCAGAGGACCATCAGAGGTATAAGGATATTGACCTTATCTCTAGACCGTCAGAAATGGTTAGTGATGGTGTGGGGGTCTTTATTCCATAGATAGAGATATTAACTATACCATCACTCCACTCCTCCAAATTTGACTCCTTCATGCACAAACATTGGGTTATTTTGTGTTCCTTGCTCCCCCGAGACAAAAACTAGCTGTTATATTATTATATTATTATATCAGCTGTTATATTATTATATCAGGATTAACTAATTTAATGTTAAAATTAATAATTAATCAGTTATAATTGAGAGTTAGCATCTAATTTTATTAGGGATTTGAAATACTAATTATTAACCTTAAACCCGAATTTTTATATGTATCATTATTAAAATAACTGCACATTTCAGCAACAGTTAAAGACATGTAAATAAAACAGAATATCTTATTAGACAGGGTGCCAATAAAGTATGGCCCATGGGATGAAACTGGCCCTTGAGCGCCTAAAATATAGATCCCGACAGCAGCCCAATAAACTTTTTTTTAGCCGCTCTGGTTTATTTTAGGTGAAAGTTTAAGGGAAGTTTTAAGCGGTTTTTTTTTTAGACCGAGATTTTTTTGAAGCAAAAAGAACTGCTCCCTTGTTGAGAGGGCCCCTTAGGATAGTGATTGAACCTCATTTGAAAACTAGACAGGGATCGGAAAAATTCCTTGTAGAATATAAATTAGAAGGTTAATAAGAGACTAATAAGGTTTTGCTGTATGTTTCTAATAGTTCACAAATAATTTAAATTATCTTAAAATAATTTAAATTCTAATTAAATAATTTAATTTAAACTAAATTAAATTCATAGTAATATTATAATTTTATTTTTATTCTAATGCTCACTGAGTGTTAGTTGTCACTAAAACGGTGGAAATTATTTTATTTTTTTCATTAATCAGGTGTGAAAATTTAAGATATGATGTAATATTTAAAATGCGTTTTTAAATTTCAGGAATGCTTTAACAATGTTAAATTAAAAACTTTAATTCGTGATAATACACGTGCATACGTACACCCTTGTTATAAGATAATGATTGTTAAAGTGGCAAAAGAGATTGAAGTAAAAGTGAAAAGGAGAATAATGTAGAGAGTGAAAGGGAGAATTACGGGGAGAAATGATATAAATTATCTCCCTAATATTTCCTTTGTTATCCTCCTAATTATTTCCTTTACTCTCACTGTAGTTCTTTGTTTAAGAATTAGGGTCATTTCACACGTCAAATCAACCAGTCATTCAACCTGACAGTCTTGGATTTCAATGGAACCTTCAGGAATTTTTTTGTTTTTCATATGGTATAAATGAGAAAATGCTTTTAAACTTTTTCTCTGTATTTTTTTAAATTAAAAAAAATCCAACTTTTAAATCTTTAATTTTGAATAACTCAGGTTCAATTAGACCTATAATTGTTTGTTTACCCTTGTTTTAACAGGAATTTTACAAGATTTAACTTAATATCTCTCTGTTCTGTCTGATCCCCCGATCAGCTTTTAAACAAAATTAAACCAGATCCACGAAACCATACGCTCCCAGAAAATCTAAAAACAACTGAGGATCGGAAAGCACCTCGTCGACGGTAAAATCCAAACAAGATAAAATGTATTCAGGTGAAGCCGGTGCCGACTCACACTTCATACATGTTTTAAAAGTCTTCTGCCCATCCTTAAAGGATAGACCTTTTAAATGCCCGCTGAGAAAACGAGATAGGCATGTCTGCTGGGGACGAAGACCCTAGGATGTCAGAGCACCCTGCTTCTAGGGTACCAGTCATGTGCTGGGGTTTCAAGAGGGACCCAGTCTCTGGACAGGCCTCTCTAAAAGTGCAGGGGAGATTAGGTTTAACTTAAAAAACACAATTTGACAATGCGTTTGAAAAATAAAAAAATTCCTTTTTTTTGTATAAACGTTTTAAAGAATCAAAGTTTGTGTCCTTCAATTTTTTAAACGTTATACATGTTTTTGCAATACGATAAGGTATAAATTCTAAAAATTATAGAATGGGACAGTCACGGGATCAGGAAATACAGCTAAAAGAGTTGTTTTAAATAATATTTTTTAGCTTAAAAAGGCTACGTATGGATGGTGTACTACTAATATATATTTGGATTTCACCCCATTTTATTTATAGACAAATTGGAAAATAGCACTTAAGAATTATTTTTGAATTTATTTTAATGAATTATTTTGTTTTAAGAATGAATTTTTTTCAGTGAAAAAATTTTAAATTCCTACAAGAACTGTATGGTTATCAGATAATTTTTCAAATACCTTGTCAAATTGTATATTAAGTTAAACCTTGTAAAATTTATGTTAAAAGAAGGGGGGATGCATTTTTTAAGCCTAAATGAACCGGAGTTATTCCAGATTAAAGAACCAAAAGTTGGATTTTAAAATAAAAAAAAAACTTTATATAAAAATTACAGAGGAAATCGAAGTATGAAAACATTTTCTCATTTATAACATAGAAAAAAAAATCACAAAAGTTTCATTGAAATCCGAGAGGGTCAGGTCGAGAATAAATATTTATTGTTTGGTTGATTTGACATGAAATGACCAAATATAAGAATAATAGAGCAAAAATAGTCGAATAAAAAAGAGTGATTATATCATATGACAAAATCTACGAATCTATCGACTAATTATACTACACTAATTATACTCACGTTCATCCTGCGCTTGAAAGTTCTCGCAACTTTTCTCAGAGTTCTGGCTGCCCGTTGCTTGCTGAACTTGTCGATCATGACATGCAAAAAAATGGGACTGTCCGTGTTCTTCAAGATGCTGTGGAAGGTGCCTGCCATTCCTCGAACGATCTTCATGTTCTTGAAGGCGTACTTCCCGAAAAACGCCACATGAATGTACTTGTCGTTGAATCCTTGGGACACCGTTCGGAAGTTTTGGCAGAGCCCGAGTGTGCAGGGCTGGCCGTCTACGAAAAAGTGGCCCCGAAACATCACGGCTAAGTTGAAAAGCAAAACTGTCACCAGAATGAAGGAAATGATAAAGTACTTCAAACTTATTTTCACCACTTTAAACATCTTCAATGCGCTTTACAGGATGCAGAATACCGATTCTCACCAATCCTCAATTCAGTTTTCAGAATTAAAAAGTTTTGACCTGAGGTATCTTTTGTAACATACTTCACAAACTTTTAAAGCATTTAATGAAGGGAAGTCATAAAGACAGTTTAGGTTATAAAGATACTAGTTAACTGCTTGCAACTGGCCTTAACTATCACAGAAAATATTGGTCACTTTAATGACTATTGAGAACATATGTGCCTGTCTCTTGTCTAAACTAATTAACCTTAATACTTCTCTTCACAACCTAAATAAAAGCTATCCATTGTAATAACCCTTATTTGAAATTCAACTATCATCGTGTTTTTATATGCATTACTTTTTATTCGAAAGCAAATGGAGAGCAAATGAAATTGTAATTAACGAAATCAAAAGCAACTATTCCTGTGATTAAATCTTTGTAACCTGTGTAAACCTTTCCCACTAATTAATTTTAATACATTTTTAAGGCGGGAAAAAAATTCTTATTGACCACTGTAGGACCATATGCTCAGGGCAAATACATAAAATATTACATACCCTAAATTAGTTCTTTTGCTAAAATCCTAAAAATATAAGCCAAACTGAAGGTGGAGAGTGATTGATTATGTGGAAACACAAAATGCGAGGACAAAGTAGTAAAGGTACACGGCTTAACCTTGATTAACATGATTCTTAATTGCAGGGTTTATCTCAAGGATTGTATTACCCTCTCACTTTCAAACTGGCCGATTTTGTTTCTCCAATTAGAACTCTTTTTCGAAAACACATTCATAATCGTCGCTTCAGATATCCTTTCTTGTAATGGAATCTATATCACCACAACTAGTTAATCGTTTCAGTTTGGCATATTTTCACCAATAGATTTGGGATATTAAGTTTGCTCTTTTCATACTATTTTCCCTTCCTGGAAAAACCTCATGAACTTCACAGTAGCTTCCAGGTAACATCAATTTATCTCTCAACGCGTTCTATTTTTACCTTAAAAAGCATAAATAGAGAAGCACATGGCATTTTTTAGTAATTCCGTCTTGAAAAATAAGTAGTACCACCACATTTATCACGGGCATCTCTCCATCCGGATCTCACCGTCGTAAAACTGCCAAACACTAATTCTAAAAGCATATCTCATTAGAGGCGAAATTAATTCCTCCGCTTTCCACAATTAACTAACTCACCGCGATATCATCATTATATTCCCGGGCACGTTGTCACGTAGTGCAGATCCATACGTGATGGTCCATCAGGTGGATGAATTTCGGCGTTTCTGCCGTCATGTTTATGAAATGCCGCCCGAGCACTGCTAAGTGGGTCGTCCGCGGCTAGAGATATAATGTCAAGAGTGAGCGTTGAATGGTGAACCATCATGGAGAGTGGCAAACGTATCAGGGAAAGTCCCATAGACGAGTGGATTTCGAAATTTGCTTTCTCTTACAGAAAAAAGTACCAATAATTGTCTACGTGAGAGAAAACTATGACGAATCGTTCAGTGAAAGGAATTAATTCTTTGCCTGAGTTAGTTTTTTATTCGCTATGATTTTTAAAACACCCTGATGGTTTTGGAGGGACCAGTTGTGAAACTTTCTCTGGAACTTTTGTATTGTGATGTAGCGAATCTAGGATTTTTCTAGGGGGCAGAGTGTTTCGAAAACTTTAATTTTTTATCGCTAGAAATTTTTTAATCATTCTCGACAAATTTGTTTCCTTCAATTTCGATAGTAAATTCTTTAATTTTACCTTTGCCCCCATGAAAAAAAAGGATATCAAGTTTAAATTGGTAAATATATTTTATTTAAATCTGGTAAATAATTGAACTTTGGGAGGGGTTTCCTCACCTCGACCTGGATTTGTCTGTGTTTTGAAAATTTTTGATTGCCACCCTTGGTCAATCAAAATAAACAAACTGGCACTCCTTCTTGTAAATAACGTAAGCAAACTCTGACCCCCTACCACATTTTTTTAGAAAATATATGTACCTAATTTTTCTTGGTCAACATTTTAGACCTGAGACATAGCATGGAATTAATTTTTTTTATGTTCGAGTTTTTTTTCCAACTTTAACTTTTTCATGCACTTTTTTAAAAAAATATTTTTGAAAATATAGCGTTTATAAATTATGTCGTACGTAAGCATTACTTATATTCACAGTAAAAATAAGAAAACCTCCCCTTAAAGGTATTTGGGTATCCCATTTGTTTGGTATCCCAGTATCCCATTCGTTTGAAAGAAATCTTTGACTTTATGATCGAAGTATAAAAGAAAGTTGGCGAAGCTTATTGGCATATGGGTCTGAAAGACAGGTGTGAGAACGGGCACACTTAATATACAATGGGTACAGAGGACGTTCAAAGCTCTTCCTTGATGTAACACCTCCCCGGCTTGTTCCCATTCTTTGTGACCGGTTTTTGAAGTTTTCGGTTTTCTGTATGATCGTAATAAGGAGAATGATCATCGTTCCATCCGGTTCTTCGAAGTGTCGCCGCACTTTCGTTTTCGGAGCGCACGCAAACAGGGGGATGCGGATGTCAGTTTTCCATTCAGTACGGTCAGGGAATTAGTTGTTGAAAATATTTATTCGTATAATATGCACCTATTTTGTTCAGGGTTTTCTTAAAGGGTTTGCAGTTTATTTTCTGTTAAATCGGTTGTTTTCATTTTTGCCTCCTTTTCTTTTACTCCCTTCAAATTAGAGATAAAAAAAGGATAGTGCAGAAAACGAGCGAAATAAGGAGAGTGTAGTAGGGTAAAACACTTTTAATAAAGAAGACCTTTCAACTGAATTTTAGGGGGCGTAATTAAATAGCAACATGTTGTTGACGTCACAACTCATGATTTTCTGTTTTAATACCATTAATATTCAGTGGTAATTAGAGTATTGAAGACTCAAATGTTTATTATAAATTAAGAAACATAATGTAGTTAAACAATTAGGTATATTAATCAATTCCTCTATTAATATTGAAGAAATTTTATTCTTGAATAATTTTGCTTTTATTTTATCAGACTTGTTTTAAAAACTTTTTAAGCAATCTGTATGTAATAAGAGACAATGTTCTCAGAAACCATAGGAACTTCGTTCTTTACTATCTGATAACTATAACTGTTTATAAACTATAACCGTTTTACTACTTATAAATCATCTAAAAAGCAAAAAAGATGCGCAATGGAATAACATTTTACTGTAAATTTTATGTTTCTAAAACACTTTTAACAAGCCCCTTAAAGTTATTTAATCCGAGGAGTTTTTAAAGTATATTTTCATGTATGAAGAGATCCTTGATTTCTGTACATATTAATGGTCCATCAGATCGATCTAAGTTGTATGACCTTACTAGGAGAAATAATAAACGGGAGAGGGTAAAAAAAAAAAAGAAAAAATCGTATAGAGAAGAGGGATAAGGGAAAGGGAGAAAGAGAGAGAAACGAACGAATGAAGAAAAGAGAGAGAGAGGGAGAGTGAGAGTATAAATGGGGGAAATCAGTCAGAGTCAGTAAGACAAGAGAGATTGGATGAGAAGTGATGATAAAATCTAAATAATTTTCAGAATAACTTTTGAACACGAAATTCTAATCTACACTATAAACACTCAAGGGACTGAATCCTAAAATAGCATAAATATTTTGTAATCTTCTAAATAAATCTCGATAAACTATTGCCTACATTATTAATAAAGTACTAAATTATTAGTTTATTAAATTAAATTTAGAAAATAATCCCACCATCAAGTTTCTTTGTTTTAAGATTATTTCTATGTTTTGTTCTCTGTACCTACAAAATACTATATATAGTATAGAAACACTAGTTACGTCTGTAAAAACAGTCTACAATATTGCTGTATCTAACTGCTACTAATATTTTATAAGAAGTACTTAACAATTGAAAAGAAAAAGGGCCAGCTTTGAAGCATCTAATTCATGTGTTCATATAACGAACGAGACACGTTGAAACATCGAACAAAAATGAACAGACACTTTCTCTTGGATGAAATATAAATATTTTATTGTACAGAACCTTTGAAAACTTCGTATGAGATTCATGAAACAAAAGGTTTACATTCTTCTGAAGACTCATTCTTCACAATGGTATGATACTCCGTGTAAGTACTCAAATACTTCCATACAGTTTAAGCACGACATATATACAGACTCTTATGTAACTACTACTTTCTATTAGTTTTTGTTCAGGCACGGCAGATATTGTCAGTTTTCAAAATATGTCAGGGGGCTAACAGAGTAGGTTCGGGGTAAAATGAAAAATAAACAACACAACTTGATATTTTTGACATTTATTTCCAAAAAGAAACAAGTCCAGATAAGAAAAGTCCAGATTATTTGTGAATTAAATTTTAACTACGTTTACCGTATACTTCATTAAAGAGTTTTTAATTCAATAAATGAATTTTTTAGATAAATTAAATTTGTATCTAAGTAAAATTTTTCAGTTTGAATTCATGATTACTTAAAATAATGGATTCTACTCCTCTCTATCTGGACTTACCTATCTTTAAAACTGACAGCAAACGTATCAAAATCTGTAGGGTTTGAAAATAACTATATTTAATTTTTTCATAAAATTGGTTTAAATAAAATTATATCCAATATTTTTTTAATACAGCTTTAAAGTATCACAAATAAAGAATAATCATATTAATTATTTCTCAAAGACATAATTAATACATTAAGTTCCTCCCACTTAGAAAGTACGTGATAATTTATTTGAGTTCCTTTTATGTCTCATCGAATGTAGCAAAGCATTAAGTAAAAGTATGTAATGCACAGAATAAATATAATTCATAGTTTCATCATATATTGTTAGCACCATCACATGTAATGAAGAGTTTCAAATGCGAGTTTCTAAATTAAAAGAACCGAAGCTCATAGAAAGTATTCTACAATTAGTGAGTAATATGAAAACCTAATTCGTTTGAATCGAAAAAACTTGATAGGTGATATGACCCAAGTTATTTTTTTTTCTATTTGAGATAAAGTAAGAGTTAAAATCTGTTTCAAATGCTAATCTCTAGCTAGGTGGTATTATGTAATAGCTGCCTCAAGCGTATAGTGTATCCTTAAGTAGCTCTTTTTCTACTATCGTTAAAATAGACCTAGAGTCAGAATTTTCTGTACACTATTGAATTTTTCTCTCAGGTGTCTAAAAATGATAAGGACGGCAAACTTCATTTAGGTATTTTTTTGCCCCTTTTATAAGTTTTTCTAAAATGCATTTCATAAGCTTAGCTGAGAAAATATCTATAAAATTGCTATTCTTATGCAGAGTTTGATTGGTATAGGGTTAATAATAGAGTTTTTTTTGCTTGAACTGTGACGATTTAATCTAACCATCCCTCTATGATGACAACTTTGTGAGGAATATGTTTTATAAGTTTTACACAGTTTTAGTAGTTGTTACTCGTAAAGTTGTAAGTTTTACTTAGTTACTTAACCATATTCTAGTTCATAGTTTGTTTATTTTATAAAAAAAGTATAAACTCAAGTTTAACGAACTAACTTTCATCAAAGAAGAAAATACGCTACACTGATAAAAGTAAGACTTTTGTTAATTAGTCATGATGAAATCATGTTCATTTTAAATAATAAAAAAAATCAGGGTTCATGTTCATGTTTTACTTTTATAAAAGTATGTTATGTAAAACATGTTTTTATTTCAAATATTTTTTTAAAGTTATTATTATTATTTACTAACTGTATTAAAATAAATTTATGTTTAAAATAATTCCTAGTCTGAATGTAAAGAGTGATTTACAAAGCAATTTCTTACTAATTAACGTGTATTAATAAATTTTCCTGATAGTTTTAATTTATTGTACAGCTTTAATTTTTGTAATAGTATTTAACATACTGGAATCATAATATGAATGAAATACAAGAATAATTTTTAAAGTTAATATATACACAAGAAAACTGCTTAATATAAAAACATATAATTTTTGAAAGTAATAACTTATGAATACTTACTAAACAATTAATAAATCGCATTTATCTACACAGTAAGAGAATCCTTTACTTCACCACAATTCTAAACCTTTGCTATGTTTTCATAACAAACATGTTAAAAACATACGATTGACACAAGTCTAATTATAATATCAAAGCGTTAAGAAATGACATAAATATGAATCATCTTATAACATGAGACTAGTATTATAACATACTTATACAAGGTCTGAAAAAGTAAGAAAATCAACAGATGTGATGTTATTGTGAATATGTACACTCGAGAAAGAATAAATATGCCGTACGTCAAAGAATCTTAAAGATGGGTCTAAAAGAAAAGCAAAATAAGGAAGTTATACTTTAAGCCTCTCTATGAGAAACACCATTTTTAGTCACACGATTACCGAAGTTAGGCGAAAGATGCAAACACAAACTTTATTTTATCAAAATAACTATTACAATGATAATTTGGGACAATAATTTATTATGATACGGTAAAATTTATAGATTTCAGATTTTGATCCAGACCCAGTCTCAGAAACTTTGACGCACTGTGTATAATTATGGATGACTAGCATTGTATTCAAGCTTTTAAAATGTTATCAAATGCATATTTAGGCTACTGTTGCGTTTCTTGTGGCTGTTTTGTACGTAGACTTTGGCATTTAAAAAAAAAACATGTCTGGCTAAATGTAACGCAAAACGTGGACAAATGTGGGTGGTTATGTTTTCCTGATTGCCTTTATTGGGTGTCCAAATGTGTTTAAGATAAATCCTCAAAATCTATTATAGCGCCTTTAAACATATTAGACTAAATACTACGCACTTCTTAACTGTATTTAAATTCATGAACCTGTTCATTTACAAGCAAATTTTTTGCCACTCAACACTGTCAGATTTATAAAATTTAGTACCTATTTTACATTTACCGGTTTTTGAACACATAAGAAAAATGGTTTCAAAGTTTAACCTGAGTTCCGTCATTGGTAGTATTTGTGATTTTATTATTCTTTTAAGTTTATTCAAAAGTGCCTTTAAAAACAAAAATACTCAATTTTCATTATCACTATGCATAATGCAATTTTCAGTATTATTATCGCATATACAATTCTCATTCATACTACTATAAGATCATGAAACATTCATAACATATAGCACCACCACTGTTTCTCATTTTTTTTTCACAATTACGTATGAGAAAATCAAAATAAATTTCAACTTAGACCTTAGTTTAATTTATAACTTATCATATGCTTTTCGTAATCAACAAATGTCTAATTTAATATTCTAATGCTTTAAATATTATTCAATGTTTAGAATTTACTCTATCATAACAATTTGATTAAAAATTTAAATACGTAATTATTTCTAATGTTAACTATACGATAAGAATGAAGGAATTCGGTCTGAAGAGAGATAAGGTTAAATGTCATTTTTTGTGGTAACAAAGCAACTAAAAATTTTATTAAAAGAATTATTATAAATTCTAGACTTACATTTTTTAAACAGAAAATTCAGGGCATACAAAAAGTAGTAACTTTTTATGAAAAGTATGAATAAAAGTTTAACCCTGAGGGGAGGGTTGTAAAGCCTTTTATCCCCCTCTGAATTTACTACTCTTAAATGATTCAACGAAACAATTTAAGTAAAAATCTTTTAAAAACACCATTAAAAAGCTTTTAAAGTTATTACAAAATAAGTAAAATAAGTTTGGCTCCGAACTTTTATTAGTGGTTTATGCAACTGAGATACGCGGGCTTAGAACAAATTTATTTTTGTTAGAAACGTAAGAAAAACAAAAAAAAAACTCCTTTTCTATATGGGTTGAAGATAAAAATTTACCAGGACAATAAACTTTAATTTTGTAATGAGACGTATATTATTTTTCAATCAAATTTTAGCATAACAGTTTAACATTGTTACAAAATAAAAAATTTGTTTTATTGCCTTCAATTGCAATGAATTGAATACAAATAAAGAATATTTCTCATTATAGTAGATAAACGCATTTGAGATATTATTTAAAATCTACAAAAAAATTCCCATTTTATGTATTTGTTTTAATTTAGTACAATAAAACAATAATCATAAGGATTTTTTTTATATTCTTTCTCTCAGCTTTTTTTCTTAATTAGTACCACACTAACCTTTCCTCTCTCGTTTTTCATCCATATTTTATTTTTCGCTGAAATATCATCAATTCCCGAGTTTTACTTATTAAAGATGAAATCATAATTTGTGTTTTTTTAAATACACACTCTAGGAAAATACTCTCTACTCTGTTTTACTGAAATACTAATAGAAATGCAATATTTTCGCAGAGGAAAAAAGGGTAAAACTAAACTTGATACTTTAAAAAAAATGCCGGTAAAAATGAAATAAAATTATGCCAAGGCGCGAGATTTGAAGCTATCGTGGTTTAGCTCTGTTCAAAGTATCCTCCGTCCTGTTCCGTCTTAAGAAAATCAGTAGGACGGATTTCCGTCTTCGTACGGAAAACTTTTACCCATGCCTAAACTTGAGTGCCGATCACTGTGACATGGGATGAACAGCAGTGTCAGACAAGAGTGTATAAACAACCATAAACTCCGTAAGAATATGACCAGGTCTCTCAAACGTCAGTGATGAAGTTTGGAGGTCAAATTACGATGACATCGCTTAAACCCATTGGAAAAAGTTTCTGAGCATGCGCTGAAGCTTATTCATTGAATTTAAGTTGTCTGGAGTTATATTATGTAAGGAGTCTGGTGGCCTCCAGACACGTTTAGATGACAGTTTTTTTGCCCATTCAGATCTGTGGTCGTGGTGATAAAGTCTGGAGAACATAATACAATCCCCGATTTTCTAAATACATTTGAAAAACTTTTCGGATTATGCTGGAGCGTGTACTGAAATTTTTGTTGTTGCTTCTCATCTTTCTGGTGTAGGAAAGCCTATACCAGGTCCAAGATACCAAGCCACAAGAATAATTTTCCAACATCAACCTGTTCATCCAACAGCTGTACTGAAACTTTTTCATTGGTTAAGCTATTTGGAGTGGAAGAATGGCCTCCAGCCCCGTCATTTCAATGGTGGTCAGTACTCTGGCCATGTAGATCTAGCTAGATGGTATTTTGATATTAACGTCTGGAAGCTAAATTACAATTAAATTTTACCTACATTCATCGAAAAACGTTTCTGAGCATGCGCTGAAACTTTTCCCATTGGGTTTAAAAGTTATCCGGAGTTGTAGACTGGCCGCCAGCTACCTCATTGTTCTCTGACCCTTTAGATGCAGCAAATATACACAGTTTCAACCAGTATATTTAAGGGAGTTCTGTATAGCAAGCAAAGGCCTCGTTCAGATCCAGTTGGTCGTGGGGGAGTAGTTGACCGTCTCGATTCCGAAGCTGTCTGGCACGAAGGACGAGTCCGGCAGTCGCTGGAGTCCAGCGGGGCTGCCGGGCGCCGAGACCCCCGCCTGTCCCCCGGTGATGGAGCTGCGCGGGGTGGGCACGTTGGAACTGGCGCAGCTGGGGATGGGCGAGAGGCTCCGCGCGGGGTGCAGGCACTGCTGCGGCGACGCATGCGGCCCTTTGCTCAAGTCCAGCCACTGTCCGAAGGGCGCGCTGACCGTGCGCTGCGCCGCCGTGCGCCCGTCGGCGCTGCTATCGGCCACCCGGCCCCCCTTGCTCTGCGCGTCGTCGGCGAAGGCGAGGCGCAGCCGCGAGGTGCTGAGGGCGAGCTTGCGCGCGAACAGCGAGCGCTTGATGCCGGGGTCGGCGCCACGCGGCGGCTGCGCCGAAGGCGAGCCGCCGCCGCCGCTGCTCGAGCTGCTCAGGCTGTCGTCGCTGCGGCTGCGCGAGAAGGCCTCCACCAGGTGGCTCCAGCGGCCGCCCGCCTTCTTCTTGCGAGCGGCGAGCCGAGCGACGCGCGCCAGTTTGGGGGAGCGACCAGTGCCGCCGTCGTCCACGCTCACCTCCGGGGTGGTCTGGATGGAGCTCTCCACCAGCCCGATGTCGAAGCCTTTCATCAGTCGTCGCTCCTTCTGCCGGCCTTTCTTACCACCCGCACCTGCAACAAATAACCCTTAATTAACTCCAGTTACCCAACAATTTTTACAGCACTTAGCATGCTTTGATTTACTTAGAGTGAATGTTATAACAGGGTGTCTCAAAAATATTACGCCGAACTTTTGAGGAGGCATAATAAATTCGATTCAGAATAGCATAGGGAAACTTAGTTCCTAACACACTACCGAGACGCCAGATTGTGGTGAATAGCTGCTATAGAAGCAAAACAAGAGTTTGCTGTTGTGGATAAAAACAGCTGAGTTCTTATAATAAAAACTGTGTCAAGTTTTTGTCTTTAAAGATTAACCTTCAAAATACAACAATAAAATATCCTCATCGGCGCAAATTTTATTGTAAAACAATCCTCCTAACATATTTAGTTGTGGTTTAGAACTTTTCTAACCGAAAACCTCGATATCTCGATACTGTTTGGATGTTGTTTTCGTATGTAAAAATATCGAGGGTTAGACAAGTAGTGTTATTTCAAAGCAATAGATGAGTGAGTTGTCAGAAGTCAGTGTCAAAATTTCTAGTAAAGTCAGACTATTTACCCTGGGCGGGCCCTTTGGAGGCGGAGGTATTGAAGCCGCTGTTTCGCAGAATCTCGGTGAGCTCGTATCGGAAAGAGGAGATATCTTGCTTGATCTCATTCACGTCGTCCTCTGTCACCCCCTGGTTGTCCGCTTTCCGCTGCTCCCCTGTCACGTAGCGACGCACCAGGTTCCGCATGATGTTCTGCAACAAAACACATTGTACCGGGGCTAAAAACTCGAAACTTGGTATGGTGGAAGACCAAGGGATTTTTTGAAATATTTTACTACAATACACAATACCTCCACTGTCAGAAATATTTATTTAAAATGAAAATGGGTGTGTGGTGTAGTTAGAGACTAGGTACCTATAGACTACCCAAAAGCCATTTTGAACCACTCTGGTTGGGGGGGGGGGTCCGCGTAGCAATCTTAAGGTTCTAGAGCGCGGTCAAAAGATGCCAAATGCGGCAAACAAACAGCAAGGGTTAAAAAAATTAAACTTCATTTAACTATAATAACTATGTAAAGTTTTTGTCCTTTGGAGGTCATCTTAAATCCGACTAAAAATATTCGACGGTAAAAAAAGTTATTATTGTCGCATTTTAAAGACGACCTGTTAAAGACAAAAACTTTATAATGTTTTATAAGTAAAAACTTGATAATTCAAAGTATTATTTCTATAGGTATGTACCTACCTCTAACCGTTTGCCCGCAATAACCCATTTAAATTTTGCATGGGCTCTAGCTCCTCAAGATTGCTTCGAGGACCTCCAAACCAGAGTGATTCTAAATTGTCCCTGAGTACTGAACTACCTTGTGGTATATTCAGACATAGCGCCTACCAAATTCATTCCTTGTTGTAACAAAGGACATAAATTGGAGCCCTATGCTGAGACAAATGGTGTCATGTAATAATGTGATGTCATCCTACAACTTATTGATCCCGATTCAATGCGTTGAGTTACATTTCCGTACTTTGGAAATCCGGCCAGTGGGCAATGTGCTATACACGATCTAGTTTCGCATATTGGTGAATCTTAATGGTCAAAGCCATGCATTAAACATTTAAAGCAGTCTATGATACCAGTTTTCCCTCCAAAGGGAATCCCAGCAAAGCTTCTGAATAGGCTTAAGTTAAAAATCATCATAATGAACTCCATGCTGACCGGAAAAACTTTCGGACAACCCATAAAATAATATAATTTCTCCAATGAGGACACGACTCGTCCTTCAAGTTCATTTAGAATTTTCTTGTACGAAGCAAGCAAAAAAGACAGACGACCGATAAAACCCTGTGAGATTTCGTATGAATAAAACATTGTAAGACTTCGGTATTCCGGATCGAAGAACACGAAGCCTCTTCGTTTGCTTTACAATGCTCACTCGACCGGAATTTCGAATCACAACCTGGTTCTATTTTCCGTCTTCTCTGTGATTTTGTTTCTTCCACGATCGAGCTTGTTTGTTTGATCGGCAGACCGCGGGAAGAAACTAGAGAAAATGTCGTTCACGGAAAAAATAACTCAATCAGTCGGGAATCAGTGAAATGATATAAAAGTGATGAAATATTAACTGGGTTACAAGAAAGAAATCTCTATTACCAAAAATAAGGTTCGGCAGACTGTTTCCAGTGAAGAACGTTTTATTTACTGGTCTAAAAAACGGTACACTCCTGATATTAAATATCCAAATTAATTTTGATGATTTCTTTCAATGAGCAAAAGTTAAACTATTAAGAATAGGCAGAGGAAAATAACTATTCAAATATCAATTTTATAAATATAGTCTGTTTAACCCTCTTATTCGTTTTACCCCATCCTACACAATTTTAAAATATTAGTGTTTGGTTGCAGTAAATAGCAAGCAACAGTTTCAATCGGTTTAATTTAAATTAAAGTTGCTTTTTATTATTTTTTTAAATATTTGATCAAAATATTATCAGTACTATTCTAACATATTTTTTTATAATCTCAATTTTTTAAAAAATATATTTGATAATGTGTACTTGCAATAATTTTATTATTATTTTATATTGAAAAATATTTTTATAAAAAGGGACTGTCATATTGGATGTATTAAAAAGTTTGTAACAGCTAGGCAATCTTCTGGAGATTTAGCATCGTGATGACTGACTTAATTTAAGAATTCATAAGTCAAAGGCAAGATAATAAATTAATTTGAAACAGTTTTATCTTATTAACTAGCTGATATACCCGCCGTTGCTCGGGAGATAAAAGGCTTACCAATCTGTGGGTTAAAATAAATAAGTATTTTCTTCACTGTATTCCTTTCCGAGGCGTCATTTAGGTGCAACTACCAAAAACCCTTTATAAATACAACCTGTTTAGATTTAATGTGTGAAATCCCCATCCCCGTTTTTAAAGAGTAATTTTTCAAAATAGAAAAGTCAGGGGACCCTTCTGAACCCCCCTTATTTTTTCTTTTTAATGCCCTTAGCTCCCTCCATCCATTTCTGCAATTCGTATAAATGTATAATTGATACAAATCTCTCCGCCTTCGCTTCACAATAAAGGTTATTATTGAACACCAATTTCTATAGATAAAACTTATTTCCGTCTCATCAAGCTAAATTTTAAATAAAAAATAATTCAATACACATACTTTTTAAGATGTTAAACAAAACCTTAAAAAACTGTTTAGCTTTAAACTTTTACTTTAAACTGTTTATAACCATTTTTTAATAGTGAGCATTTTTTTCAAATCAGGGGGAGACCCCCTGAACCCCCCTTTATTGATTTATCACCAACTCATTCATTGAAAGAAATTTCAAACATGAAATAAAAGGAAACATCATTTGAATCGACACCAACTATTGATAAGATGTTGTTTAATTTGAACTTTGCTGATACTTAAATTTGATTAAATAGAAAAAAGAATAAAATTTTTCAGTGGAACGGTTTTTGGTTATCATAAAAAAATTATTTAATCTTCAAAAATTTTTTATTTATCAGAGTTTTAAAAAATTCACCTGTTGTAAAACATTTTCAAATAAATATTTTCAACAATAGAGGTTTTGCATCACCTGGAAGGAGCAATAACCGTTACCAATTTAAAATTGAAGGCTAAGCATAAGAATTTAGAAAAAAGCCAAAAAAGGCTGCTTGGAATACATTGATTTTAAAAATTCTTTTTCGCATACCTGCCTGGTTGTATGAGGAACAATATGCAAAAATTTCATAACAATCACATTAATAATGTGGATGCTAGAATGCCAGAACTAAAAACGGGAATAAATATTCAAACCTCCGTGCACCCCTTCCAGAATGGAGTATCGAAAAATCCAGAAATTACTTTCTTTGAAATACTCTCAAGAAAGTATTAGCAACAGTTCACCTAGTAATATCGATTTCTCGGTATTGTTTTCTTTGAAAATGTAAAACTTTGCTTATGCTCAGCAAAAACGGGGTTTTGGAATTTTCAGAACGCTTATAATTCGAATATCCAAAATCTGAAAAATGCCTTTCTAGATATTTTTCCTATGTACCTTCCTGCGAAATAACGAAGATCTGGGGTCATTTGGGACACCGCTAGGCTCAAAAACGTCCAAAACGCTCCAAAACCCCCTGTGGGTCAGAAAAAAGAAATTTCGAAAAATCCCTTCTTATTGCGCGTATACATGGTAAGGTCTTCCACCCTACCAAGTTTCGAGTCTTTAGCCCCGGTAGATTTTGCTGTGCGTTGATGAGTGAGTGAGTAAGTGGTAAAGCTCTTTTATTATTATAGACTAGCTGATATGCCCGCCGTTGCTAGGGGGATAAAAGGCTTATCAAACTGTGTGTTAAAATAAATAAGAATTATCGTTTAGATGCAATAGAGTCAACAGTCTTCCCGCTGGGATTCTTTTTTGATGCCATACCACTTCGTTAAGATGTAAAAAAAACCCTTTAAAAATGCTACCTGTTTAGATTTAATGTGTGGAATCCCCATTTTTAAAGAGTAATTTTTCAAAATAGAAAAAAAGTCAGGGGACCGTCTGAACCCCATTATTTTTTTTCCCTTTTGTCCTTTTCTCCCTCCATCCATTTCTGCAATTGGTATAAATTATAAATGTATATTTGAGGCAAATTTCTCCGCCTTCGCTCACAATAAAGATATATTATTGAACAGCAATGTTTATAGATAAAACTTATTTCCCCCTCATCCCGCTAAATTTTTATGAAATACAAAACAATTAAATATACTACATACTTTTATAATTTTTTAAGATCTTAAAAAACCGGTTTAGAATTAGTGTTTATAACCATTTTTTAATAACGATAATTTTTTTTAAAAATCAGAGGGGGAGACCCCCTGAACCCCCCCTTTGCTGATTTTATCACCAACTCATTCAATGAAAGAAATTTCAAACATGAAATAAAAGTAAACATCATTTGAATCGACACTGAAAATGCCTGTGATAAAATATAGAGCATTTTCAATCACATGACTTGGCCTAACAACGGCCTTAGCAACGTTGTTTTTGCCCGCCAGTGACATCATGTGCGAATGCTTCTATTGGATGCTTCTAGTTCCCGCCCCTAACAACAGCCTTAGCAACGTTGTTTTTGTCCTCCAAGTGACGTCATGTGCGAATGCTCTATTGTTTAATTTGAACTTTGCTGGAAATACATAAATTTGATTAAATAGAAAAAAGAATAAAATTTTTCAGTGGAATGGTTTTTGGTTATTATAAAAAAAAATTATTTAATCATTAAAAATTGTTTCTTTATCATATTTTTTAAAAATTCACCTGTTATAAAACATTTCAAAATAAATATTTCCAACAATAGAGGTTTTGCGTGTCCTGGAAAGAGCAATAACCGCAATAAATTTAACATTGAAGGCTAAGCATAAGAATTTAGATAAGGGACAAAAAAGGCTCCTTGGAATGCTTTGATTCAGAAAATTCTTTTTCGCAAACCTTCCTGGTAGTGTGAGGAACAACATGCTAAAATTTCATAACAATCACATTAATAATGTGGGTGCTAGGATCCAAAAACTAAAAACGGGAGTGAATATTCAAACCCTCGTGCACCCCCTCCAGAATGGAATATCGAAAAATCCAGAAATTCCTTTCTTTGAAATTCTCTCAAGAAGGTATTACCAACAGTTCAATTCGTAATATCGATTGCTCGGTATTGTTTTCTTCGAAAATATAAAACTTGGTTTATGCTCAGCAAAAACGGGTTTTTGGAATATTCAGACCTCTTAAAATTCGAATATCCAAAATCTGAAAAATGCCTTTCTAGAAATTGTTGCTAGGTACCTTCCTGCGAAATAACAAAGATCTGGGGTCATTTGGGACGCCGCTGGGCTCGAAAACGTCGAAAACGCTCCAAAACCCCCTGTGGGTCAGAAAAAAGGAATTTCGAAAAATCCCTTCTTAGTGCGCGTATACATCGTAAGGTCTTTGACTCTACCAAGTTTCGAGTCCTTTGCCCTGGTAGATTTTGCTGTGCGTTGATGAGTGAGTGAGTGAGTGAGTGTGTGAATGAGTGAGTGGTAAAGCTCTTTTATTATTATAGATTTATATCATAAATACATATAGTTCAAAAGTTAATACAAATATTTCAATCATTAAATTCAACAATAAACATAGTTTTAAAGAGGCACTCCACTTACTTGGTACTGAAAGTCTCTTTCACTGGCTTGTTTTGCTCGACGCTATAAAATTAAACACAGCACATCAATTCGAGTTAAGAACACGAATGAGGCGAATAAAAACAAAATTGTGTGATGATCAATTTAACTACAATGGAATGGTCACTCACATAGTTATTAGAGGCATTGAGGATACCATACCTCAGGTGGGTGAAGAAAAACGCATTTGGGAAAAGTTTCCCAAAAAAGGGCCAAACTTAATATCTTGATATCTTTCTATCTGCGTATTTTGGGAAGGAAAACACTGTGAACTCAAACCTGTATCTTTTTAAAAGTTTTAAATTCACTCGACACATTTTTCTTAGACCGAACGTTAAATACAGTATCCGCAAAGCTTCATTCGAATGTTTAACCATGTTCTTTTATCATCAAAGTAGCTGGTATCTAAGCATTTTATTTTAAATCTTTTTTATTGAATTGCTTATGACCTCCAAAACATCTACAAGGAAAAACAAAGACACAGAATGAGCCAGGGTCCTTTCTTACCCTGATGGTCTTGAGGTGCTCCTTCCTGGCGGTCCTGGTGTTGAAGTAGAACTTCTTGAAGAGCCAACGGCAGACGTAGAAGGCGCTCTTGGGGGTGGGGATGATGTTGAGGGGTGGAGGGACGGTGCCGCCGTCTTCGAAGTAGCTCATCCACAGCTTGCAACGAGCGAACTTCCACTCGATGTCGGCGCGCTCCTGCACAAAAAGACACAGGATCAACCAAGTTACAAAAAACGTGCTCACGTATTTTCATACACAAAACAGTCAACCTAGGGTGATCAAATGATGTAGATGGAACGAATTATTTCTTAATGCATTATCCTCATGTTTTCGCAAAACTACATCGGTTCACAAAGACTAGATGCAGTTTCTCAAAAAAGTGTCAACCAAGTACCAAAATGTTCCAATAAAATAATCGTGGCAATAAAAAAAAAGAGTCTTCACGAGAATTCAATGTAAGACATTTTTGATGATAAATAAAGATAAAACTTTAAAATTTAAAAAGTAAAGGAAATATTTAGTACAAACTTTTGGGGATCCTCCCCAGGCCTCAATAAGGTAGAAGTACTCTGAGGAGTGTAGTTCCTTTTAGTTCAGAATACTTAAGATTTAAAGGCATCGTGTAAAGTGGAAGAAGTTATGATCGATTATTAAATATTATCCTGAGTAGACAACGTTACCCAGTAAATCCCCTTTAAAAATAAATGAGGTTAAATAATAAATATAAATGAATTTTATATCTATGAGCATTTTGTTTCGTTTTCAAAAGACAGTTTAAAATAGTTCAATCTACATAACATACTAAAATACCTTCACTTTACTTTTTGCCGGGTGAAATAACTTAAGTCAGTCCCTATCTTTCGTAAATTGCAGGAAGGAACAGGAAAAATATGTGTGGGGGGCAAGTAACTTTTATTAGGTTTGTGTTGAACAGTTACCTGCAAGTACTCTAGATAATAAAAGCACTTTATAACCAGTGTAACTATTTTGCTAGTAACGATTTGGAGTTACGGCTTCCTGAACTGCATAATGCAAACTTGTATCTTTCTGCTCTGAACCTGTCTTTCTTTACGTCTGTGCATAACTATCCCCCCAACGCGAGGGCGCTTCCCAGACTCACTAAAAGAGCTATGCCCTGCAACAAAAAAACATTCAAAAGCAAAGTAAGGAGGAACTGAAAAAAAGTTCAAGATGAGTTTCTGAGGAGAACCTTAGGGAAATGTTCGGTCGGAACGAAGTTATTTCACCTGGGTTCTCTTATTTTAAAAGCGCCCTCTGGTGGTAGAAATGGCAAAAAAAGGGAGACCCCGCATCAGAAGGCTTTCAATTTCTGCGCCTTTTTGTGGCGATGGGGAGTTACTTAGAATTCCCTGGTAGAAAAAATGAAGGCAAATGAAAAATGGCATTGAACTCCATCAGAGGGGGAAGAACGGGTGGATGTGCTCCAGAGAGCCAGGCATTTAGAAATGCGTGTTGGGCAAATAGAAAAGACGGCAGAATTTCGGCGGTGGGGAAGAATGGGGCCTCTTCTTGGAAGCGTGGAGATGATAAGGGGACATCTATAAATTACGTGAGGTGTTTTTTCCAAAACCTGGACCCCCTCCCCCCTTGGTGAGATTTAGTGAGATCTTGCTGGACCCCCCCTCCCCCACGTGAGATTTACCTACAACTTTTTAAAAATGATTTTCCTTTCCATACTTGAAAAACAAAGAAAATCGTATAATTAACTTAAAAAGTTGACGTGAGATTTTAATCGACCCCCCCTCCCCCTTGGTGAGATTTTTCCAAACCCCTCCCCCCTTTTTTGACCTCACGTAATTTATGGATGTCCCCTAATGGAATCCCCGATTATGGAATCTTAGCCATTTAGTGAGATTTTGCTGGCCCCCCCTCCCCCCCCCACGTGAGATTTACCTACAACTTTTTAAAAATGATTTTCCTTTCTCAAACTTAAAAAACAAAGAAAATCGTATAATTTCTAACTTAAAAAGTTGACGTGACATTTTAATGGACTCCCCCTCCCCCCTTGGTGAGATTTGGTGAGATTTTTCCGAACCCCTCCCCCCTTTTTGACCTCACGTAATTTATGGATGTCCCCTAAGAGTTTTTATATTATTTCACTTTCAATTGAGCCTTTTCCTTCATAAAAAGTTAAGGTTGTTAATATAGTTAAAGTGGATGGCCAGCGGGTTTACGATATTTGTTTTTACCCCGTATTTGAAGGTTGTTTCATAAATATTGTCCAAAATTTATAAGTAAGAGTCAAGAATACGATAACAAGAATCATATCAAAAACGCAAACGTGACTGGTCACAAATAATGATAATTTATTACACAAAGATTAGTTTGCACAAATGAGTTACATTTAGCCGCTGTAGTTATATTGAGTTGGATAACAAATATGTTTTAAAGCAGGTGTAAAGTTTTGCAGTCTGCAGCTGTAAAACACGCCGTGCAATGACGACTGAGGGTTCGACCAAGAATACATGATGTGATGGTATATGGGTGATAACTTCGCCTAACTCTCTAATAAATTATATCGCTATTTGTGATCCCTCTCAAGTATCTTTCAGTTTCTGGATTTGTGGGCTTCTAAAATCTATAAAACGAACTTAAAGGGCATTTAAAAATTGTATTCGAAGAAAAAAAGCATATATTAGTAGAAAATATTCTTTACAGAGTTAATTGTGATAAATAGAAAGAGGATGAAAGCGACGATGCGGACGATATGTAAATTAAGAAGATAGAATGAAGGAGGGGAGGATGAAAAGGATGGAAGGACAATGAGGATGAGAAAGATGAAGATGTCAAGTTAGGTAAAGAGGATGAGAATGAGAGTTATAAACGAGATGCGAAGGATTCAGAAGATAAGGTAACTGAGCAAGATGCGAGTGATGATGATGATAAAGAAGCAATAAAGATAAAAGCTTAGATAAGAGGATGAAAGAGATGAAGATTGCGAGAGGGTATGAGAATCATTAGGATGAGAGTGTTGAAGAGGATGAGAAGGATGAAGAAGAAGTTAAAAATGTTGGGAAATAATGAAGATTGGGGAGAGATAAAGAGGATGAGAGAGATGGAATGGATGAAGAAGAGAGGGATGATGGATGAACGGACGTAAAAAAAAGTTGAATTCAGAGGACATATAAATCGAGATGAAGTCAAAGATAAAAAGAAGATAAGGGAAGCCTCTGGTGGGAATATAATGCTGCTCCATTTTAAATATTTAATGCAGTGCTACATTTTATGAATTAGTGTTTTTTTCAAATGTAACCTAAAAAATGCACTTTAGTTCAGCTTAAGAATATAATAGGCCATAGTTAGAGTAGCAGAAATTATTCGATGACTGGTGAAACACAAAATTTAACCTCTGATAGTCATCCGCATGAATAATGCGGATATAGTATATTAACCTCTACCTCACGATAGTTTGAAAATCCCCGAATTTAAATAAAAGGAGTAACTTTTTAATGTGTGAGAACGGGCGCTTCCACGGATCATTCCGAAGCTTTTATCAAGGAAGTCTTCAAGGAGTGTTCGCAAAATTTTCAAGGAGTCAAGATAAGAAAACTGAAAGGATATTAAAGGAAAATAAGTAAAACATAATTCTGATTAAAAAATCTGTTTATAGCTAGTGCTTCAAAACCTGGAGTGTTGCAATTCTCAAAGTCCTAAATTTATTTCAAATTTACTATAATAATTGATAGTACAAAGTTTTTTTTAGTAAGCTTTGGATCAGAGCAGTTTGAGGAGAATCAGTTCTTGAAAATGAGAACTGATTTTAAAGAGTTCGGACTTCTCAAGGAACGTGGAAACCCTATGTTATTACCCCCATAAATCCACCTGGGTCATATACTTTTTGTATGAACAATTTTAAAAGTATTATAAAGATATTCTTGATAAACACTAGTGAGGGAGCGCCAAACTAATTAACAAAGTCCCTCAGATAGGGCTTGAATTTGTAAGTAAAAAATTTGTACATAAACTTAAGTAATATAAATCAATAAAATGTCCCATTAACTTGTATTAAGAAAGATATTTTATTATTCTATCTTTTATTATGTCCTGAAACCACAAAATTTTCTTTTCTGGAAAGACTGTTTTTTTCAACTGTAACGTAAATTTCTACCTAAAAGAACTATATTTGGGGATTATTCGATTAGGGGAGACCATCGCCAAGACGGTCGCCAAGATAGTCGCCAACTGTTGGCGACCATCTCGGCGACCGTCTTGGCGATGGTCTTACAAAAAGCAACAACAAAAAACGGAAAGTAAAAGGAAGACAACGGAAAATTAGAGGATTAAACGGAAGAAATTGGTGAATTAAGAAGCACATTTAAAAATTAAATACCGGGGGTTTCGGGGGTGTCCCCCGAATATAAAAAACAAAAATTAAAAGGAAGACAATGGAAATTTAGTGGATTAACAACAATTTAACAGAAGAAATTGGTGAATTAAGAAGCACAATTAAAAATTAAATACCGGGGGTTTCGGGGGTGTCCCCCGAATATAAAAAACAAAAATTAAAAGGAAGACAATGGAAAATTAGTGGGTTAACAACAATTTAACAGAAGAAATTGGTGAATTAAGAAGCACAATTAAAAATTAAATACCGGGGGTTTCGGGGGTGTCCCCCGAATATAAAAAAAACGAAAATTAAAAGGAAGACATCGGAAAATTACAGGTTCAACAACAATTAAACCGAGGAAATCGGTGAAAATTGTAGAATTAAGAAGCACATTTAAAAATTCAATTCGGGGGTTTGGGGGTGTCCCCCAATATAAAAAAAGAGAATTAAAAGGAAGACAACGGAAAATTATAGGATTAACAACAATTAAACGGAAGAAACCGGGAAAATTGTAGAATTAAGAAGCACATTTAAAAATTCAATTCGGGGGTGTCGAACAATATAAAAAGAACGAAAATTAAAAGGAAGACAACGGAAAATTATAGGATTATTAACAAAAAGAGAATAAAATAGCAGAAAAAGAACTCACATATCATGGGCAAAAAGAATTATCCTCGTGCGTCTTAATCCTCGTCCATCGGAAAAACCGCGATTTTAACTTAAATTTTAAGAATTTACCTTTCATTATTGTTAAATATGATTTCTATCTATAATAATATTTTTAAAAAATAATATTAAATTAATAAATCGTGTTAAAATTGCTAATTACGCTGAAAAATCTCCACACGAGAATTCGCACGCTATCTTTCCCGCGTTGATTCGAAAAGAAAGCTTCTCTGCCCGTTGCCAAACCGCCCTTACTAAACCTTTCCCCGAAAATCATTTTACTCCGCGATTGAAATTCTCATTGGTCAAAAACAAAAAACCGGTAGGCGGAGCCAACGCCACTGGCCCACGAAACTTGTTCCGCAAGGTTAAAGTAGCATCGCTACTACTCAACCACCAACGGCTCGTCGCGATAGGGTTGCCGTGATCTAGAAGGCGAAGACGAAAATTCTTGCGACTGGGCACCACAATTGGCGCGATTTTGAAAATATCGCCAATTTGGCGATGGTCTCCCCTTATCGAATATTAGCCTATATTTTAAATTGGAAAAAGTTGCAAAAGAAAAACTTACTACATTTGGCCAGTAAAATTAGTTTTGAAAGAAATTAAACAAGTTGTGTTTTTTTTTCCTATTGAAAATGAATGTTTCAAAAGATTCTCCTGGAAATATTTTAATTGTTTTCTCTTTTGTACCAAGATGGCAGCACCACTTCAATTTCACTGTGGAGCTGTAAGATGTCCGTTTTACGAGGTTTATTTATTTAACGTGCTATATTTCAGTCTACCTTTTTAGAAAATAATACAATGAGACTAGGTCTAAAAAAATGCTATTATCATGTATACCTCTTCCTCTTCCATCAGGGGGGTAGACAGAGGGGAGATTAGGAAATATATCCCCACAATCCCCCCTCCTAAAACTGAGAAAATTTCCTCATATTTTACTATAGAAGAAAACTAAAACTATCCAAAGTATCAACATCCCCCTCCGAAATTTTTTCTGTCAACTGATAATACCCATACCCATGCCCATACGTAATTATTGACGATGTCAGATGCAGGTTCCGTCATTTAGGGGGAGAGATAGGGGGCAGTTCCCCCTAGAATCTTATTTTTATGATATTATTCTTAAGATACATAAAAATTCTTTAGAATCAATACCAAATAAATAATGTATTGAAAACCCGTTTTCAAGAAGTTAAAAGGGTCAGACCCCGAACCCCCTTACTTATCCTTTTATCTCTTTCCCAGGTAGCACACGAACATCGGTCAATACCATGTCAATATATCGACCTCTATCAAAATCACCGGCGAATACCGTACAACACTGATTAGTATCGCATTTTCAACATACCCCTGTCCAGCAGATTTGTTTATTAGCAAAAGAACCTATATAAAACATCATATGAACAATTAAATAGGTCCTTAAATTTTAGGTTAAAGCTGTATCTTTGTAAAACAGGGTTGTTTCTTGGCAAAATGTGCAATGTAAGTAATGGAATTTAGAACAAATTTTACATTTTGTATTAAACCCGGGACGGAATTCTTTTAAGAAGACAAATTCCATCTCCAAGACTGAAGAGAGGCACCAATGCCTATGACATTGGCCAGTATCCTTCTGACAATATATCGGCCTTTGTCAAAATGCTCGCATACTAAGAAAAAAAGAGGTTGGTGTACTCACGGAGATCATCTGGTATGAGTGGTTCATCATGGCAATGAGCAGGTTGAGCAGCACGACGACGTTGATGACGCAGTAGCAGCCGAACATGAGCAGCCCCCAGAAGCGGGTGTAGCTCTGAATGCCCGACAGCTCGAAGCTATCCAGTTCGATCAGCCCGAAGCTCGCCCAGAACAGCGTCTGGGAAGATTCGAACACGCTGAAAGAGATCTCAACTGTTACCATTACGTCAAGTGCTTTTTTTAAAGTTTTGAGAAAACCGCATTCAAATGCGAAATTGACACAGTTAAACTCATCTGATCTGTTAAACTGACAATTCAATAGTTTCCCATCGGTAGTTTATGGGAGGGGGTCCTGTGCTACAAATTTAAAAGTACTCCCAATAGTTAAATAGGGTTTCTGAAAGGATCTGTGATAAAAAGGATGGAGTAAATTTTTCCGACCAAATGGTTTAGTGTTTATTTTCTGTTAAGCCCATCATCATCATCATCATTATAGATGACCGGACAGCCCAGTGTGGGCCAATGCCTTCCTCTGAAGATTTCTCCATAAGGACCTCTGCTTTGTCTATGATCTCCAGTTCTTTTCATTACTTGCAAGAAAATCTGACTCCATCGAGTCAACCCATCTCAACAGCGGTCTTCCGGCTTTCTAGTTCCAATGGGTTTAAAATGAAAAACTTTTTTTCTGTTAACCCCAGTCATTACTAAATATAATTTGAAACAACTTACGTGACTAAACTACGAAACCAAATGAGTTCAAAACACATTTCAACTTAAGAATTCTCATAAATCTATCGAAACACAGAGTACAAACAGAGTACAGAAAATAAGCATCAAACAAGATATCCTCATAATGACAGCACATCACACTAAAAGTATAGAACCTATCCAAATCAATACAAAGGGGAGCAACTTTCCGAAAATCCCGTATTTACATATCTTTTTATTGGGGATCCCGTGCGTTCTTCGGATTTACCATAAATTCCACCGCACGAACATGGATCTCACGTTTCCTGAGGAGCGGGATCCCTTTTGGGAGAGAGGAAGGAATTTATCTTCCCCGAGTATCGGAGAGGGGGAATGGGACCAATGAAAGAGGGATCGGTATTCATAACGGATCCGGATGATACGGGGGTGATTCCAATGGAAGAGAAAAAAGTTATTGCTCTTCTTTTGCTCCCGTTTTGTTCCGAGAGGGAGATTACGTGGGGAGAACTACTCACTTTGAAGGAGTTGGGTAAGAGCTATGATTTTGTAGCATTGAAGAGTTTCGTATTGTTCTGTCTTGTGAGATATTTTATTAATGGAGAATGTATTAGCTCATTCACATTTTATTTAAAGCTTGTTAGGATTTTTGTCAAGGGACAGGTTGTTTCAACTAGTCCACCCTGAGTTTTAATAAAACCCAAAAATCTATGTTCAGTTTTATAATTAATATTACTTAATTTTTAAATTGAACTCTTTAAATTAAAATACTCTAATGCCCAAAGAACTGCACTTCCACAACCCATAGTTTTCGAGAAAATTGAAAAAAATGTATGAAGTTATATCCGGGGTGCACGCAAAAAAGGTTTACAGAAACCAAAGAACATATACGTGTCAACATACATGTGCAGATGCTATTAACATGCTAATATAGAATGGAAATGAAATAAAGACTTTTTTATAAATTTGATGTTACGTCACAATTCCTCAAAAAAAATCTAACCCAAGCTTCACAAATATTCGAGATTCGTCCAATTTTTGTCATGTTTGGCCAAATTTCGTTTACTCCTAGTTGCAGTTACGTAAACGTGACACATTCGGTATGAGCTGTGCTACTAGGGGTAGGTTGTAGAGGTACAGTTCTTTGGGCATTTTTCTTGATGTAAGAGGCTCACTTTGAGAATCGCCTCCAGTTGTGGCAGGCGCCCTGCTGCACGGTGAGCGAGTCGGGGTAGGCGAAGCACACCTGCTTCTCCATGTCCGAGTAGTACCACAGCAGCTGGTTCATGCCGCACGCGAACGCGAACAGCACCAGCGTGTACACGAAGAAGAACTTGACGATGTCGATCACCATGCGCCCCAGGCAGATCTGCAGCGGCCCCAGGTGAGGGTTCACGGAGAAGATGTACACCAGCTTCAGAGAGCTGCAACACAGATCGAAGTCAGTGTAAAGTTACAAGGAATATACTAAGGAAGTCATGATCAGGCGGTGTTAGACTACACAAGGTTATTGTAGGCAAACCGGATGGGGGTAGGAATAAAAAAACTTCAGCGCGTCTACTATACTCGACAGCAACGTTTCCTGACCCTATGACGTCATTACGCGGAAGCAGAAACTGCGTAAACAGAAAGCTTGATGGGTTGTTAGGAGGATTTTCGGTATGCAAATCGTGATAAAAAGACGCTATATACAGGGTGTCTCAAAAGGTCGAGTACAAACTTTTGGAGGGATGATAGTACTCATCAAGACGAACAAGAATTGGTATAGAAAGGGGGGTCGCAAATGAGTTTTAAGGGGTGAAACCTCGGGGTGAAAATCAGCAAAAAAACTTGCATATTTGTGCAGGAAGAGACATAATCGTTCGATTCCCGTAGTTATTTTGTGAAACAACTTCAAATATTATAACTTCTTCTACTAAGCGAGTTTTCCCACCAGTAAAACTATTGCATTCGACAGGAAAAAAAATGTCGCCAATCCGTGATCGCCAAATACTATTTTGTGATTCTTAAGGTAGGTAACTCAAATTTTTATGCATTAGGTATTATTAATGTTTTTTAAAGAGAATCGTAGAGGCTAAACTTAGAAATAAGATCACGTCGTGCTATCTCATACCTGCCAAGTACTCCGATTTTATTGGAGTTACTCCTATTTTTAGTTTTTTCCTAAAAACTCCGATTTTCCGATTTTTAAAAAATTCTCTTGTTGCAATCGTAAAAAAACTATTTTAATTTCTAAACTCTATAAAGTTATTCCAAGGTGTCTACTGATTATGTGAAAGTCCTGAAATCGTATTACAGTCTGAAATTTCAATGAAAGATAACGAATTTTCATTTATGTTTCCGTACTTTTGCCTGTAAAGTTGGCTTTTAGCATTCCTATGGTGGACTGAAAAAACAACTTGACGGTCGCGATCGCGTTTTTCTTCCTTCGTGTTGATGTCATTAGTTTTAAAAGCTTGTTTTTGAAGAAATTGTTCACTACTAGCTGGAAAATTACGAAAGTAATAGAAAACAAAGAGAGAAATCTATCATTTGAATAAAACTAATTTAAGAGTTTTAATATCAAACAAAGAATTACAAATAGCAAAAATCCAACTTGAACTAGACCAAATTTTTTAAGGTCTCTCAATGCATCATTTCTTAAAATCAGTCTTTTATTTTCGTTTTCTTATTCTTAATTTTTTAATAAGGTTTCAGTATTACATTTTCGTTCTTAAAATTAATTTTTCCAGAAAAAGCTTTAATTTTAAGAGGGATATTGTTTTTGTTTCTTCATAGGTTTTTTTGATCTGAATTATTTGTGCTTTGTAGTTCAAATATTAACTAAAAAGTAGCTTAAGTTTTAAATCGTGACCGAAAAATAGATGGGTGGGCTTTCATATGTAGTCCGTGAAAGTACTCCTATTTTTTTCTCCATCAGATTCGCAGCTATGCAATCTAGATTAATAGATTTTAACATTTTTGTGATTCAAAAATTTAAGATACTTCAAATTTAAACTAATTTAGTTATTTTTATAAATGATTTCAACTCTAGACTCAAAAATATTGGTCAGCCAATTCAAATGAACATCTTCGAAATCAATTAGATAGTTGATTAAAAGTAACTTTGTGGACAGTAAAATGATTTTGCTTTAAAGCCTACAAATTTAGTTAATTAGTTCAATATTATGATCAAACTAGGGCCACTTTTAATAAAGTGATTCATGGAGCCAAAATATCAATCACATGCGGATCATGGTCACAAGTAACAAATGGCCAACTTATAAAGTTAAGAACGTCCGTACAGCCTTAGCCGGTGTGAAAAGCTATCCCAAAGAAATTGCCGGCAGCGTCACACCCAAAGGTTAATTAAAGCCCTGGAGGGAGCAATCGTAACTAGCTCTAATAAGCAACGTGTGAGTACTGCTATCGAGCTAGCTGTCGTACTGAAAGGTTTCATAGCGATAATAAACAAGAGAAAATTATTTTAAAAGTGGTAGATTGCCGCTTGGGGAGGGAGGTGAAACATCACTGAAAGAAAATTAATTTTACAAGAAACTAGTGTTATTTAAGTCACCACTCTGTTAATTAATTTTAAAATGACTTTGTCTGTGCACTGACGATAGGCTTTACTGTGCCCTCCTAGTGTTTAAGGACATAACGAAGCTCCTGGCGTAAAACAGTTGGTGTGTCCTCGAAGGCGCTATGCCATACTTTCCCAGGAGAAATGACCAATTATGGCCCTATCTCTCCATATTCTACCCTCCACAACACAGGGATACAAAATTGGCCGAGCTCGAAACCCATTTTTGAACGTGTAATTGTCGATCTTGAAATTTTAATAATTTAGTCATGAGAATAACGGTTCTGTTGTCGCATCTAAAGAACATTAAAGAATAAAACTGTTTAAAATGCTTATATTTTTAAACTCTCTTTTTTTATTATTAAAAAATGTTTCATACAAAATTTAAGTCTTCATTACATTTTCTTACAGGGTGTTTCACAAAGAGCTCCCTGGTTTTAAAAACTAACGAATAGACAAAAATACGCCACGCCGTCTGCTGCAATGTACTACTTCTTAGATCAAAGAATTTCTTAACACAATTTCTTTAAAATCGGTGGATAAAAAAAATTAATAGATGGCAGCCCAAGATTTTGTGAAACGAAGGAAAAGGAGTCCTTGAAATCCTTGTCATACAGTATAGGGAAATAAAATTTACGGAAGAAACGATTTCTGAATCGAAAGGTCTAAAAAGTACATTGCAGTAGACGGCGTATTTTTATCATGTTTTGTCTATTTGTTATGAATTTTTAAAACCAGGGAAGTTCTTTGTGAAACACCCTGTAGTTGAGTCTGTGACATTTCTTTAAAAAACTGAAAACGTTAAAAGAAAAGCATCCATAAAAAAATTCTATTTTTCTATTGTAAATTACATTATTTTTTTTTTTTAGCTAAATTCATCTGATTCAAAAATTTCCCTTTTTAAATCAAAGCAAGACATTGAATACTACAAAAGATAAGGTTTTCGGTTTTTATTGACCACGCAATTTGACTTCATTTAATAATTTAATAAATTAGTTTGGATTCATTAAGTTTGCTAAATATCGTCTAATGGTAAAAATCACCTTAATTCTTCATGATTCAAGTGTGGAAAAGACCCTTAGTTTCTACATTTTGCCGTGAATAAAAATAATTCCGATGTTTGCACATTTTAAATACTATCATTATTATTTTAATTATTTTAGAAACTGCTTACAAAATTAAAATATTTTCTAGAATCACTTGTAATACATGTTTGTAGGCTTTGTTTATAGGTATTCATCCAAAATTTACAAATAATTATATTTCTTGATTAAATTTATTAGGGAGGCCAAGGTCCTACATGGACTGTAGAGCCGAGGAGGAAGGAAGAAGGATTAAATTTATTATTTTAATTATCCTTTTAATAATATTAAATAATTAATTATTGCTTTTAAGCATTAAAAAAGTTTTCGAGATTAGAATTATTTTTTCGGGTAAACCTAATAAAATGAGTACTCATGTATTTATGAAAGGGTCTGTGGATTATAAAGAAGGGTATGTTCTATTCAATTCGAAAAACTAAAATATCAATTTCACATTGGAATTTCAAATTTTCTGAGATTTTTAGCTTAAAAATATTTAAAAATTTCAAAATAAAAACTCATAATTAAATAATACAACTGTAGCTTAAAACTACTGTAAAAATGAAACTGGAAAATCTTAGAGTTTCATTACCACTATTTTAACGATAAAATAAGAATGGAAAAAAAATGCGCCAAATGGCTAATAAGTAGCCAATTTTGGTTGAACATGCATTAAAAAAGAAGACTGATCGAAATAAATCTTTCGCTACGAAAAGAAAACTTCTTGAAAAAGTTACAGTTAAATTTACTTTTTGCAATACGTGTTTTATTATTTTGGTGTAAAAAATTACGGAATCGAACTATTGTGTCTCTTCCTGCACAAATATGCAAGTTTTATTGCTGATTTTCACCCCGGGGTTTCACCCCTTAAAACTCATTTGCGACCCCCCTTTCTATACCAATTCTTGTTCGTCTTGATGAGTACTATCATCCCTCCAAGTTTGTACTCGACCTTTTGAGACACCCTGTATCTCTCATATAAAAGCCCACGTCACTCACTGACTCACTGATTCTGGAACGCTCGCACACTATGATGCCATCTCGCAATAATAATCATAATCATCAGAAAAATATAAAAGCCCACGTCACTCACTGACTCGATGCCATCTCGCAATAATCAGAAAAATAAATAAATAAAAGTAATTAAAATTTTAAAATAATATAATAGCTGCTCGCACACTATGATGCCATCTCGCAATAATAATCATAATCATCAGAAAAATATAAAAGCCCACGTCACTCACTGACTCGATGCCATCTCGCAATAATCAGAAAAATAAATAAATAAAAGTAATTAAAATTTTAAAATAATATAATAGCTTTTAAATAAATATCTTTCAAGAAAGTTGGTTTACTTAATAAAGGTTAAAAAGTTACTTTTAGGGAAGTTGGTTTCTAATTCAACAATAATAAATTATTAAAGTTAAACTTCTTATTTAATGTATAATTAATAGGAACTTGAAGTAGTAACGAGCGAAGCTCGCATAAAAGGCTAGCCTAGCTGTAAGACCCGGCTTTGCCGGGTCGTAACAGCTAGTATATAATAGTACATGGGTTTCACCAAATAATCATATTTTTAAATTGACGTTCTTCATTTCACTCAAAATTCAGACACCGCACTGGGAACTACTTTGTTTGTTAGTGACGTCATAGGGCCAGGAAACGTTGCCGTCGAGTACATCCGTTTAACTTATTTATAAAAACTGTGTAATTTTTTTTTAAATAAGACATTAAAAAAAAAAGAAACCCGATGCTTTTATTGTTACATTTTGAAGACATTAAAATTTTTTTGTAAAATAAATTAAAGCATGGTTAATTGGTACTAGAAATTCATTTCTACCCCTAGCAATTCGCCTACAAAACCTTCCTTGCCTATCCTTCGTCACTCCTGACAACACATTTGTCCACATTCTATAATACTACAGCGTTTCAGGATTGCGTATGTAATTAATCTTTCCTAAGAGGTTTTGAATTGTCTTTGGATAGTGTTCATAACCTTCTTAAATTTTAACATGGATGCAATGCAATTAATGGGTTTAAATAATATGCGTTACTTGTAAAGTGCTAAGGTTGTTTTCAAGTGTTATAATTTTCGTGCAAGGAGTCAGAAGAAAAGGAAACAATTACTGCAGTACCAATGCGCCCTAAACACAGCTATCTTACATTCTTAGTTAAGAGTAATGAAGACATAAAACTTAGCACTTTCCAATAAAATAAATGTAATATACGACTGTTTCTCATGAAAACTCCACTAGTTTATTTAGCCTTCAGAAGCAAATACTGACCAAGAGTATGCCCAGTGAATCTGAGATAGTAAAACGTTACACATAAATAGAAAAGGGTATATTTATACACGGGGGTGTATCTTCTTCCAAAATATTTATCTCCCCTCACAGTGTTCTGGCAAGTTTCCACCCACGAGTCGGCATCAATTAGTTCAATTACTTCGGAAGAATAACAGAGAGAAGAGAAAGCTTTCCAAATACCTGCTGAAAGAATAGGCACAGCTTTCGGAAGCTCGCTTGATGAAAAAGAGCTGTGGATCAGATTCAACCGTTTTAGCTCTGATGACACTATAAGTTGAAGTAATTTTTAGCACCTCTGTCTCTTTATTTTTAAAGTTAATTCAAATAGAGTCATCGATGATTTGAAAGTTTTAAAGGAGGAGTGCTAAAATAGATTTTCAATTTATCATGTTATTTGATCACCCCATTTTCATTGCGCTATAATAAGTAACTTTCGTTATTAGTTTAGTAGGTAACTACTTAGTGTTGGTATCTATAAAAATATTTAAAATCTTAAACGAAGAAAGTTTTAGAAGGTTTAATATTGAATTTAAATCAACCTTGAAATATGTCTATATTGTAGTATAAATATTAGCACTTTTTTAGGGATAAAATTTAAAATTTCCTGAATTGTTGTTTGAACTGTTCAAAATTATGATTTTAGTGTTACTATACCAATTAACTCTGAGAATTTTCATCTGTTTTGACCAGAATTCTTGAAATTACAAATATCTTATCCAAATAAAAAGGGTTAAATCTATTTTTAATACTTAAGTAGAAGAATGTTCTAATGTTTCCTGTTTTTATTTCTATGGAACAAACGAAAGAATGTCATAAATTGAGGACTCAACCTAAAATTTATTTAACGTTTCATTTTCAAATACTAGCTAGCTTCATGTATACTGAATATACTCTCATCAACGCATTATAATCAATGAAACTTTCTTTGAAACACAAGACATGCTTAGTATAATACATTAATGTATTTCCCCTTTTCTTTTTTAAGTTTTAATCGATGCACTGTACTAACTAATTAATTAATACTGTGTAACTAATTAATACACGATTTCCTCGAGTTATGCGAGAAATTAATATTTGTGCTATGATATTGAATTATGAATTTACTCATCATCAGAGTTTTCAATAAGATATTATGTTTGACATCAAAGATCAATAAAGCCACGCTTATGTTTACACTATTTCCTAAATACATAAGACCAAAGCATCATTTGATTAAAACACGCAAAACTGACATTATATTATCGAGACATTTAGGCGTAAAAAAGATCTTATCCTTGCGGGAAGTTAGGGAAAATACTAATGAGTTATTAATGAAACTAAAATTTTCATGCTTTACAATAAAATTTATTTTGTTATTTTATTTAGAATTCCAATCGTATTAAAAATATACAATATTGCGGCTGTTCATTGTTAACGTGTGCTAACGTTATTTCTTTAAACTCATAACTGGAGTCTAAAAAAATCTTCCAACACATAGACAACTAGTCGTTATTAGCTGCATCTTAAAATTAAAGGGTATAATTGTATACTATAATTTTATTTCTGGAAACGAAAGTTTCATTGATTGTGTGCTTTGTAACAATTTCATTTTAAGTTACAGAAGTGAATCATTTTAGAGAGTTCTCTTTTGTTACAAAATAGCTGGATGTTAGGGTCTGTATTGATGAAAGAAAGTCGAAAAGTTCGCTGTATCAACTTTGTGGGGAATCGCTTTTGTCGTAACATCAAACCCATAAAAGGGATTTTTTCTCTCTTCAAACAACTTTCCACATTAGAAGAGAAAAAAAAAACTCTGACAGGATAAACCTTTTATCCCTCATTTGTTCCCCCTCTCAAAATCCCAGCAAGCTTCATTTAACTCTAAAAAAGAGGAAAATTATAGAGGCTAAACGTTTTTTTTCTTTTAAAAATGAACGGGGCAAAAAGAGATTTTGCACTCATGCAGGTGAAACAGATAGCGCTCAATATGCAGATCGCTCTTCAACATATGAGCAGCTGAGAATGACAGTGGCTTAAGTCACAAATATCAGAAAATTAAGCTGAGAATGGGTATGGGTTTCTATTTAGATTTAGTGTGGCAGTCACCTAAGTCAAAATTTCAATAATTGATGTGTTTGCTGCAACAATGAGTTAACTCCACTAGAATGAAATTTTGCAAAGTCGTTACTTTTCTAATCTTATACATACTTAGTTTTGCGGTAAAAAATGGTGACCATAGTCACCAACCTAGTTCATTACCCATTCAACCCAGTTCACCAACCAGTACATTGTCGTAAAATAGCAGTAACTTGGCGACTAACGCTTGTTGCCGTCAAGGTGGCCATGCTTTTGATGTGTGGATTCTGATTTTGGAGTTAACTCCTTATTGCAGTAAAAACCTCGATTTGCTTTTAAGAACCGCAAAATAAAGGTCTTCTTAAGTTGCCACACAGAACCATTGATGGTCTACACAGGTGCCATTACAGAAAACCTTCAATTATACACAAAACTAAGTTCGATGGACTTAAATCGCTTTCATTCTAACTAACTCATACGAGCTGATCTGAATAACACTGATCTAAGTCACAAAATACAAAATTTGAGATACGTATGGTTTGGGTGTCTTTCAAGACCCTTCACAGTTGGTGTGATAGTTATCTAAGTCATAAGTTCCATAATTGGCCTCAAAGAGAAGCTCCAAAAATGCTTTTCCCATACAAGCAGCACAGAAAACCTTCATTTACTCATAACTAAGTAGGATGGACATAAGCCACTGACGTTCGGAGCAGTTGACGCTCACCTGAATATGTTGGCGGTGGCGAAGAGACCCTCGGCGATGAGGATGGGGTCCCAGGCGTCCCATTTCTCGCGAGGTAAGTGAGCGGTTCCTGTGTTCTGCATTATCTCCTTCCTCACCTGGAAGCGATTACGAAATGTAAAAAAATTGTAGGTATGTACATTTTCAAAAACAGTGTGTTATTAATCATAGAGAATAGAAAGTGCATAGAAATGGTGCAGGGATAGAGCAAGAAAAGAATGAGAGAAAGAGTTGGGTAAATAGAGAGAGAGAAAAATATGAGTGTGGTTTATGAGCAAAAACTAATCAGAAAATGAGGAGGCGCATTTAAGTGGATAAGTGTGAAGTTTTCTTAGTTAGTCAATTAAAACTCAAAGATTTGAGCCAAATAAATTAATTATTTTGGTTGAAATACCGGTAAAATTTTGCAATTACAAAAAAATTCCCAAAACTGACAATTATTGATACCATGGTAGCTAACTTTTTACTATCATTATTGGTTGTGTGTGTGAATGAAACTCTCAGAATGAAAAATCAATTTAACTCTTAAAATCGTGTTCGAAATAGACGGACCTTGCATTATTTATGCTGATTGCAATTATGCTCTGCGACACGTATATCGAGAAATAAAGTTGGAAAATCTAGAAAAAAGACACGAGAATTTCAAGTATCCGGTTCAGTGCAGTAATAAACTACACCGCATTCCTTGGTTTAAAAAAATGTTTCACTTACCTCACTAAACTGAGATTTTGGTTCAATAATACCAAATTTCTATCTATCCCCTTCTATTTCAATACATAAATTATTTCCACGTGAAAGCTGTGCCTCTACATATCACACTCATTTTATATCTGTGTCCCAAAACCTGGTACAATTCAGGTTGAGAGATATTGACTATAATATCCAATCCCATTGTAAATTTGTAATATTAGTTTATCATGTTGACTCTTTACTCTCAAAATTAACGAGATTTCTAGCACTCTAACAGCCATATTCATAGCCATCAGCGTCGAGGTTAACCAGCGGTTAAAGAAAGAAAAAGTAGCTTTCCGTTGACTCTGATTGGTGGAATTCTTCTTTGACCGAGGATTTAACACTGACGCTGATGGCTGTGAATATGGCTGTAAATGGAACAGACCTTTTGATCTAATAAACCACTACCTCACACCATACTTCACATTTTGCTTGCAAATTTCGCCCTCTATCAAATTTAAATTTCTTTCGAAGAGTCTCGAATCTCCTAGCAAGCCTCTTATAATTTATTTTTCCCCTATCTCAAGGAGGTAGACCTTTTTAGTACGGGCTGAGAAGGACAGGCCCCGAAGGTACAAAGATAAACGACCCCTTTCACGATCCAATAAAAGTAAGACCCGAGCACTTTTTAATGACTAGAAGGAAAATCGGTAGATAGCAGGCCGGGAAGCCAACGTTACAGAGAATGAACCGATTTATAACCAGCGGGAAAGCACAGGGGCATCAGATGCAAGACTTGTTTTATTGCAATTGAGTAGACCGTGTAACACTTGGTGGTATTAAATGGGTGGGGAAGTTACTGCGGATGGGAGGTTGATAAGACACATGTCGGACGGACACTGCGTTGTTTCATTAGAAGAGTAGTACGTATACGAAATAAGAATGAAGGAGTCATCCGGGACAGGGTATATATGGACTCTGATAAAGTATACTGACAGAGATAACGTCGAATGGTTCATAGATCTTGATTCTTGAATTGTAAACACACTAGAAACTACTTACGAATTGTTTATTCTTGTTTATTATATTGTTTTTAGCTATTTATAGTAAGTGTCAGCAATAATCTTTTGTGCGCTTACAACATTTTTATTATTCACAAAATTTGAAAAGGGATCCGGTATCCCAAATTGCCAATTTTAAGGACTTGTGTAAGATAGAGGTGAGTAGAGTGGACTAATAAAATTGTTGAATTCTGTTAATATAATATCGAAAGTGTAGAAATAACGTTTCAAATCATATACATAACAAAGACACAAAAATTTATGTTTTGCTCTTTCCTCCTGAAGACCACAACCAAAACCTTCAAGATGTTTCATCCTATTATACTAGATAGCAAGCAATAAATTTTACTTTTTAACTATTGAGGGGTGAGTGTGAGTGATGGGAGCAATACCTGGAAGTAGACTACGATTCGCAACGCAATGGTGGCTACGTAGAGTGAATTGGTGATGAAGTCGATGATGTTCCACATATCGGCCACGTATTCCATTAGGCCCAGTTCCCAAAGTTGCTTGATCTCGCTCCAGATAAGACCTACAACAAACAAATTGTAGGCCTCCAAGCAGTTATGTTACTACATTTTGCTGTTCAATCATAGTTTGGAAAAAATTGTTCGCGATTCGCTAATTTTTACAGTTAACCTGGAGTCTCTAAAAAACGTCTCGTTAGCTGTATCCGGTCTTCAGATATCCATTTTTGAATAATTTGAAAAAATAAAAATAAATTATATTACCGAAACATTCATCAGTATTTGATTTTAAACCAATAAATCTATTCATTCCAATGAATCTTGTCTATGAATGTGTTTAAGAATGTATTCGGGGTTGGAGTTAGGAAGAGGGCAGGCAGTAAAGTTCTGAGGTATATGCAGCTTAGATGTTCTTTGTGAAAAACAATACCATTAACACATACCTCAACACAATACTCCCATCTACAGACATCACAAACATTCATGTCCGTGGGGGAATCAGAGCCCCGGGCAACTGGCTTTGTAGTCAGACATTCTAACCATTATCAGACCAGTACATCGGGTTTTTAAAAGTACATTTTTCAAGTTTTATTTTAAGTACATAATCGTATAATTCAATATAGAAATGTTTTGATTTCATAATGTGATTTAGTTTATATCTGAGATTTCTACAAAAGAGTTACAACGTTACTTTTTATAAGTTGATGACGGTACATCAAAAAATAACTATAATTTAACAAGGATAATATTATGAGCTATGCTACTGTAGGAATTCAATACAATCACTTTAAGTTTGTAATCATACTGATTTGATCTTACTCATAGACAAGAGCTGCATTAAATTTTTTTTATTTACAATATATTTTATATTCAAGAGGTTCTTTGTTGAGGGAGCTTCCCCGTGACATTTAAGCAAAGAACTCACCCATTACCCAAGCCAGTATCATCCACTCGACGACACTGGGCGAGGCACCACGCTTCGTCGTGACGTTCGATTTCATTCTGTTCTTCATTTCCTCTGTCCCGAACCAGTCCACCAAGACTGTTTCGATCCGTTGAGACGCCAAGATGAGTAAACCTGCAGAGAGAGAAAGAGGATATGTCTTAACTTTCGATGTTCATCATACGTTATCCTCTCCGATGACTAATAAATTCACAACGTGAATTTGAACGGCAATCCAATATTGAGAATGGCAACCATCTGACAAACCATGCAATTAGAGCTCCCGAAAGTGAGAAGTGGGATTGAAAAATGTGCTTGTATACAGCGTGGATCACAAAGTGTGACTTAATACAAAAATTACTCTCTTATCAGTAGCTTTTCTGACTTTTCAAGGCTCTAGGCTAATTTCATAAGGGGCTTAGCTCTATAACTTTCCAGATAACGCTGCAAAAACTTATCCATTACAGTTTGTTAAGTTCATATAATGTACAGTGAATTAAAAACATTTCCTTTATTTTTAAGTTGAGTTAATAGCATAAAGTTTAACTAATTGTCAGTCCTTATAAACCTCGAGGTATTGCTAAGACAAAGCAAAGAAGTAAGTATAGGTAAGTAGAAGTAAGTAAGTATAAGATCTATAAATAAATTTAAGCTCATTTGTGTGTAAGTTTAGAAACAAATTCTCCCAATAATATTTCTTTTACTTAAGTGTTTTAATAAATCCTACAAATTTCCTTTTCAAAGAAGTTAGTAGCATTTCTGACTTTTCCAAGGCTCTAGGCTAATTTCATTAGGGGCTTAGTTCTATAACTTTCCAAATAACGCTGCAAAAACTTACCCACTACAGTTTGTAAAGTTCATATAATGTACAGTGAATTAAAAACATTTCCTTTATTTTTAAGTTGAGTTAATATCATAAAGTTTAACTAATTGTCAGTTCTTCGAGGTATTTCTAAGACTATAAATAAGTTTATGCTCATTCGTGTAAGTTTAGAAACAAATTCTCCCCAATAATATTTCTCTTAATAAATTGTTTTAAGGCACTGTCTATTTGGACCGTAAATATACAACTAAACTCTACTCTTATTTCCATGGCAACGGTTCTGATTTGAGCGCCGGGACTGCTACGTATCCACGATTCCAGCTGCCGTTTTTGCCGTCCAAATAGACACTTGCTTGTTTTAATAAATCCTATAAATTTCCTTTCCAATGTTCTCCTCACCCCACATGAAGTCTGACGTCAGGTAGATCCGAATTAAATTTTAATTTTCCCCCGAATAATTCAATGATAAAATCCGCGAGGACAATCTCTCATTCTCTTGATGGATCACTTTCCTTCCTAATCTGCGGTGGTTAAAAAACTGTCCGAAACCCGAGCCGACCAGAACGTGCTTAATAAAATACCCTGGCTATCTTGACGTGGCGCAATCCATCAAAGCTCTCTTTTCCTCACACAACGTCGGAATTTCTCTTTTTTTTAGAGAGTTCTTTCTTTAAAGTGTCGATACTTTAAACCGGGTACATTCGAACTGATCTAAATTCCCTAGTGGACGGATGGGTCTGTATATTACAGAGAGGGTAGGTTGTGTCTGGGAGATGTCGTCGGTTGTTTTTCCTTTTTGTTGGGACGTTTGGGTGATTTATTCGTTTTCGAAGACGTCTGTGAGTAAATGAGGTTATTGATCCCTGCAGAAAACTCCAGCCTTGTTTACACGAACTGGGTAGGACTGTTTTTCTAAAACATTAACTTTAGATGCTAAGTATACGTATATTAAACATTTAATTTAGTACATAGTAAGTAATAGTAGATTTTAGCAGGAAAGTGTTTAGATGAATATACAAAATAAATTTGAGTGAGTATAACCTTGTTTTCTCAATACAATCCTTTTAAACGATGGGTTCCCACATAAATTGATTCGTACTTTTGTCCTATTTTGGCAGCAAGCATTTATTGTGAAGTAAAAATTATTGAACTAGTGGTGAATAACTAATTGTAATAAAATTAGAAAAAGAACTGGAGAAGATTTTAACCACGAGACCACATGAACCTGCCCTAATGTTAGCATAATGGAAAGAGGAACTGTACATAGAGGATGGATAACGATTGTGTGCATAACAGTTTACATTGAGATAGGCCAATCCGAAAGCCATACAATTCAAAATCATTCTCCAGCATTACAATAGATTTTAGATGGCTTTTATGCAGCCTTTTAATTACTTGAGATTTTTAGTAGTGAGTTTGGTCGAGAACAGGGAAGGGGACAACTCACAGATACAGATGGCATAAAATATCGACATATCGATACTTTAATTGTAGAATATCGATGTTTTTCTCGATAGTTGTCACCGATATTTCTTTCCCTCTGAATAAATAAGAGCAATATTTACAAAGAAAAACTATTTACAATTGGTAATTTCATTACTCATACACCAAGGGACAGAATTGAACCAATTAGAAATTACTTCAAATGAAGAAAAAAAATATCGATATATCGGAAATATCGATATTTTGTTTCAATAGTATCGAGCTATCCATAGAACCCTTTCGATACTATCTAAAGTGGAAATATCAATAGTCTATTTAAGTATCGATATTTTTTGTTTCGATAGTATCGAGGTATCGATAGAGCCCTTTCGATACTATTGACAGTGGAAATATCGATAGTCTATCAATATTTTTGTTTCAATAGTATCGAGCTATCCATAGAACCTTTTCGATACTATCTAAAGTGGAAATATCAATAGTCTATTTACGTATCGATATTTTTTGTTTCGATAGTATCGAGGTATCGATAGAGCCCTTTCGATACTATTGACAGTGGAAATATCGATAGTCTATCAATATTTTTGTTTCGATAGTATCGAGGTATCGATAGAGCTCTTTCGATACTATTGACAGTGGAAATATCGACAGATCCCTTTCGATACTATCTAAAGTGGAAATATCGATATGTTTTTTTTCGCTAGAGTGTGTAAAGTGTTGCTCACAGAGGAAGGTGACGTAGGAGGCCGAGTGGCAGATGAACTTGATGAAGGGCTTCCTGAGGGTGCGTCCGGCGGGGGAGTGCGGCGCGGCGATGTAGCAGACGGCGTAGACGGGGAAGAGCAGCCCGATGCGGCAGATCTCGAGGCACTGCAGCACCACGTTCTTGCGACGGAAGCCGGGCAGACCCTCGTACCAGATGGAAGCCAGCAGCTGCTGCACGTTAGGGTGCGCGCAGAACTGAAAACAACACCAATAAAATCACTTTCGAGGACAATGGGATATACTCATTGATAAATGTCATTGAAATTATCACATTGCCGGGCTCACTATGTCCGGTTTATTACTTTGTCCGTAACGTATGTACCATTTAGGACTGAATTTAGGCTTGTCCAACACAGGGCATTGATGTTGTAATGGCATAATCCATATTGCGAATCTTCAAGAACAATTCTTTGTTTCTCTTATACAATTATGTTAGGTAAGGGCTACATTTACATTATCTTTTTCAGCAGGAGAAGCCAGGTGTGAATTTTTTTAGTCCAAGAGCATGTATTTTTTTATTCATGGTCTTTCAATTTGCTTGCAATAGGAGGGTCTTTCAAACATATTTGTAATCTACGAAAAATTACACAGTGGATTCATGCTTATTTAGCGAAACATGTGACTTTTTATGGACTAAGATCAAGAAGATTGACTACTGCAAGAATTAAGCAAAAAGTCGATTTTTCTAAAAGGGAAAGAAAGTTGACGAAATGAAATGACAAGAAAAAGGTAGCACAGGGTGCTAAAAACTTTAAATAGGGACCTGATTCCTTTAGATATGACACAAAGCAAAAATTTTTACGAATAACTCAAAAGCACCGAATTGCAAATCCGCAGTTAATGGCGTTGTTCATTGAACAACCAGTTCAGCTCCACAACAAATCCTCCCAATGAAGAGGAATCCTTACCAAGAACGGAATCATGCAGAAAATAAGGCAAAAGTATGTTCTGCAGATATTTTATTTTCTCAGAAATACAGTGGTTTAAGACCACCCCGAACTTAGTTTTGAGTAACTGAATGTTATTCCAGCCCCTGTGAAGTTCTAAGGAGAAGGCATTTATATGGCTTTATATGGTTTCATTTATATGGCTTTTTGCAGGCCAAATTATTGAACTTTCGACAAAGACAACTAACTACAACACGACGTAAAGTATATAAAAAGAAACCAAAATCCGTGCCATCTCAAATTTTCTCCATTTTGGACTTATATCGCAGTCACTCGGAGCATGACTCTCTTGGTTCCATCATAAACTCCTCGCATCAAAGTGACCATCCATCACGAACGGGTCACTTCACGCGGGAGGGAGCTTCCCATTAATTCAAGACGATGGACAGTCAGCCGCAGTCCACTAAATGACCATCTGCATCAAACGGTCTCTTCAACTTAATCCTTCCCTTGAGGATAACAAGTTCTCGTCACTTCCACACATCACTCTATATTTTATCTACCCATACACAGAATGGCTGCTAGAGGCTTCAATATCGACGTTTTCACGTTGTTCTCGTTCATTTTCTAGGGTTTTTTTTCATTAGGGAGATGACTGCTTGGTATTATTATGATGTGATAATTTTCTTTATTTTATTTACTTGAAAAATATGGTTGGTTCTGATAAGGGTTATTTTGGTAAAGAACTTGCAGTTGTGTGGGGGAAATACTTAGCCTTTATCTCGGAATTGCATAGCACAACTATGGAAAAGAAGTCAAAATACCATAGTTCGATAAATTAGATTAATTAGTGGAAAACTATTAAAAATGTTAGCGTTCAATAAACATACAGCAAAAAATTAAAAGAGATTATAAAAAAGATATTTTTTAAATTTACATATTTATCATTTTAAACTTTAAAATAAATTACATAAATGTTTATGCTTTAATTTTTAAAATGAATTGATAAAGACAATAGACCGAATTTCAAAGTGTACGTAGACTACAAAATTTTTCAGAATGAATGATAAAGAAAATATACCCACCAAAACTTTATGCAAACAAAAATATTTTAAAGAAATCAAGTATTAAATTTAAAGTTCAACTTGTAAGAAAAAATATATCAAACTATTTCTTAAAAAATATGAAAATAAGAATACCCTGCTCCCAATTTCTTTCCGTTCTAAACAACTATAGTTTCATCTCACCTGAGAGTATTCAAATAAATTTCAAAAAGTTCGTAGCGCATGAGTTAATTTAAAAGTCGCAGCACCCACGAAATGGATAACCCTTTTCTTTCCATCCTATTCTAAGAGCTACCTCAGAGATAAAATGGATCAAGATAAACTGAGACTGATATCAACATATATGCTGTGATGAAATTGAAGATATTTCTCTCTGAAAGTTATGAATAAAATATTCATAAGGAGTATATCTTTTGAGTTCAACTTATTTCCCCAGATAGATATTCTCAGCATTTCCATTTCATCCACAGTCATCGATATGTGGTGAATTACTTTATCTATACAGAATATCCCTTTATTTCGTACGAGTCTTTTGATGGACCCTAAAAGGTAAAATCCTATTTGTTTTTGCCGCACGTGAACTAAAACCAGTAGGAATGGTTTTTGTCTTAAAGTTACAAATATAGGATAGGGCGATGATTGGGAATCCATGCCAACCTCAAGAGTGGCACGTGGAAAGGATTTAAAAGGCTGGCAGCACCGTAAAATATAACAAGATTTTCAGATGTAAGTACTTGCATCTGAAATAGCCAAGAAAAATAGAATTTCTATTCTGTAAACCAGAAACTAAGATATTTTCATCTTCATTTGTTACCAGTGCATTTTAGCCCTTTCAGTACTAGACGATCCAAATTTTATTGCAATCTCGAATAGTCTAGGGTTGAAAGGGTTAATTAGATCGGTCCTTACAGATTAGTCGAGTAAGCTTATACTTTAGTAAAGGCATGCGCAACATACGACCAGCTGTTCCTCTTTTTGTGGCTATGTATGTCTTGGATGAATTTTAAAAAATTATTCAGGATATTTAATTCAAAATATATGTTTTGTTTTAGTAAATCTCTAAGATCTGCAGAATTTACCAATTAGAAAAACGGGAAAAATTTTCTTAGTAACAAATGCAAATGATTAAAAAGGCAGCTTAAAAGAGAGCACACACTTAACACACGAGATTTTCAAAGTTATAGAAATTTTATTCATATTAGAATCCCCATTGCATAGGCATAACGTTGCAATATCGGACATCAATAATTTACGATACAACTTTCCCTGTAATTCAATTATATTTATTTAGTATAACTTTTTTCTTTCTTATTTTTCAACAGGTTCTTAGACTTAGTCTGACTTCGTCAGACTGTGAAGTAACAACAACAACAACAACAGCGTAACTCCTCTTTTGTCACGTGAACAAGCAATAGAGAATTTCGATCGAGTTTTTGGTTCTCAGGATGTTAAGTTGACCTTTAATGTGGTCTGTGCAACTCTGCAAACAGGCTCAAAAGTGCATCTTCCGTTATGCTGTATCGTAATGGTTCCCAACCGGTGGTCTGCGAGATAGTTGAATTGAAAGTGGTTTTAGAAGAGGTGAGGCGTTGCTACACTTAAAAGAAGAATAAAAACAGCCATGCATGGGAAAAAAAATAAAAGAGAATCAAAATGTTTGTTGAAAAATGTTTGTGAGAAAACAGATGGTTAAGAACAGAGGGAGAGAGAGAGATGTTCCAGAGAAAAGGGGTGCTCAAGAGCAAAGAGGTGCTAAAGAGAAAAGTGATGATAGAGAAAACGGATATTCTGACGAACAACGAGACGCTGAAGGGATATGGGATGTTTAATGGCAGAGAGAATCTCAAGAGCAACGGGATGCTGAAGAGAAGAGGGAAGCCCGAGAGCAAAGGGATGCAGGGAAGCCCGAGAGCAAAGGGATGCAGGGAAGAAGAAAAAGGTGGTTTAAGAGCAAAGAGATGCGGAGAAATAATTATATGCGTAAGGGCAAAGAGATGCTCAAGGGCAAAGGGATGCTCCAGAGTCTCGTGATGCTAGAGGGTAGACGAGAGACCAAAGAGCAAAGGTAGGCTAAAAAGAAGAGGATGCTCATTGACAAGCGAAAAGGTATGTTGAAAAAAGGAAGGAGGTTTAAGCGTAATGGCATTCGGCAAAAATGATTGCAAGTGATACCAATGGGTAACACAGGGTTAGTGTGGCCCATGAATATTTTAGGCTAAGTGGCCACTAGGGAACCATTGCTGTATCGGCTCATACACAGGCAAAATTCCGTTGTCTCACCTTCTTCTGCTTGTGCTTGATGGCGAGCTTGAGGCGGCTGAGCAGCATGCGGTCTCCCGGCTCGAAGGCTGGTCCGGACGGGTCGTAGTTGAGGAGCACCTCCAGCTCGTAGGAGCTGCGCGTGTGGTCCAGCAGCGCCGTCGCGAACTCCTGGCACTGGCGGCGGAGTTGCTGAAGAAACGAGAGACACAACAATCATAATGCAAGTGTGTAATGCAAGTATTTCAGATATCAAGGGTACCAGCAATAATTTTATGATGTCCCAAAAGGTTAAAATTTTTTTTCATCGTTTTTATTTTAATTTTTACAGTTTTTCTTCTTTAAATTGTTTTGCTATTTGTAGTTTATTTTCATTAAATAAAATTTAATTTGAATTTTAAAAATAGCTTAAATTTATTGAAGAAGACTCCATAAAAATTCTCCATTCTTGTTAAAGTTAGAAAGTTTAGGTTTAAGCATTTAAAAGTAATTAAATGACCTCTTAATCATTAAAATTAATTGTTTTGTGATGGTTAGTGTATGTTATTTTAAAAGGATGGTTTGAATATTGATCATTATCTGCAGGATTGTATCTATACCAGATTTTGAGGATATGTAATGAATATCTATCTTTATAGTTTAAGAAACTTATACATTAACAATGCTTCATTTTTATTTTTGTTTCCTTTCCGAGATTGTGCCTGTAATGATCATTCATTATATTTTATAATTTGTTTTGCCATAATTTATTCTTTATCAACCCAGGAAAGTTAAAATGGTTGCAAAAATATATTTATTGTTTCTTGTCTCACTATTGGAATATCAATTTAATCTAAAACTGCCTTAAAAAGGAGTTTTGTAAAAGCCCTTCACGATTCCTTTTAGTCTACGTAGCCTAAAAAAGCCCACTAAGCAACTAAATTTTATATGAAACCTTAAAAAAAATACTCAACCAATCATTATACTCTTTTTCCCCCCATATAAGACAATAAACTACTGGTTTAAGATAAAACCACTCCTTCTTAGACACAATACAAACTTCGTTAAAATCCACCAAAGGAAACTTTCCCAACACAACACCTCGGCTTTCCGATTTTTAGGTCAGGAAGATATCGATTTGTTTTCCCCCGAACGCGAACGGTATACGAAAAACAATAAAAATCTAAAAGAGTTATATTTAACTTGGTTTAAATGATCAAAACACTTCTTAACAAATTGGAGTTCGAGCTTATTTAAGAATTCTCTTTAAAACGGAGTAATGATGGTAAAATCCCATTTTAATGGTATGATTGAAGGCAAGGAAAAGGAGTATGTAATAAAAAAATACGTAGAAATATCACTCTGAATGTTTTGATATTTTGACACCGTAGTTGAAGAAAATAAATTGATATATTTTAAGCACCTTGGTGACTGAAGTGATCATTACCTATTAACGGCCCAGTCCATGAAACATTGGCTAAGCTTCTTATAAGAATTAAATCCTTCAACCTTTCAAATAGTTGACTTTTCAACTTTTTTTTAGATTTCAGGGTCATGCCTAATCGGCATTTTTTCTTATGAATTGCATAAATTAACAAAAATGAAAAAAAAAAAAAAGTTCCAATGATATTTCTGGCTCGGGAAACACACTTTATCCGTTTGTCACATATTCTCAATATTTATCGCCCAAAACATTGACTAATCCGGAGTTTGTTGTGAAACAAATACAAGAATAAAAAAAGAACTTTGACAAGCTGGGAATTTATTCGGCAAAATTTTCGGCTCCTATGGAAGTGGGAGTTATTTTTTAAATCTTTTGCTCCTGCCTATAAAGAAGTGAAAAGAAAAGAGCTCAGCATGTAGAGAGGAGTTTTTTATACGGTTGAAGGGGCTCATTTTTTTGTTTCCCTTCGAGCGTTAACTGGAAAAATCTATGAGTTATGTTTTTTATGTGTCTTTTTTCTTTCGTATAAATCAGGGATTTTGATACTCCTTTGGGGTTCATTTTTTATGGAGAACCATGCTTCAGTGCCAAAGTTCTTCCAACACAGCTTTAATAAATCTAAGTTCACATAAATGCTTTGACAGAAATGATCCAAGTTGATAAAAATTTACATTTGAAAATTTTGCTTTTCGGCTTCAAAATTAACATTGTTAGGTAGATCGGGACGACCTAGGTAAAAGAGGTTGTTATGAAGTTAAATGACGATAATATTGACACAAAAAAGTATTTATTTACAAAATGGCATTATGCGAATGCAGACTTCTATCACTTCATTTTTTAAAACAAAAGGGGGGTTACTTTTTTTGAGTGGATTAGAAACCAGAGGCCACAATAAGTGACGACGAGGGAAAAGTTTACTATGCACGATGGATAAAATTGTTACTAAAAAATTTAGAGCAAAACCAGAGCAAAGCATACACGTTTAAAAACAAACTCGGCCAGTTTGTCAACCTATATCTTGAACCGAAGTTTATATTTGAAAAGAACCCATTATGTCCCTTCACTTTTTCTTGCTCTTCCGCGGTCTCCACTGATTAAACAGACTCGCATCCCCAAGTCTCAAACAAGTGTTACCTTCTAATAACTCTTAATAAGACCGCCCATAGACAATTACCCCCCTTACCTGTGTTTAGAGGTGATTAATTTTCCCCAACAATACCCGGCCGATGCAAAGCAACACCGCGGGGGAAGAATTCATTAAACCAACTGCTGGGAAGAGAGAAGGATCAAAATAGCCCTGGGTTGGAGACGTTTGACGTCAACAAGAGATGCGTCTATGACTGACAGATTTCACGCGGCGCCTTTCAAATGCGATGTTTTTTCATATTGGGGATCATTCACAAACTACACACGGTTTTCAGGGGGTCTTCTTTCTTACTATGTCTCCAGTTGTCTCATTTAATCTATGTTACACCAATCACACTTTTGAAACTAAAATCAGATTAAAATATCCCTTATTAGTGAACAAAGAATGAGTTAAAACTTTTTGTTGGAGATCACCTCGCCCCGCCCCCCTTTTTCTACTTCTCCATAGGCAGCGACCGGCGCCTCATAATTTTCGGCTGCGGGACTGTTACGCATAAGTAGCAGGACCGCAGTCGGAGGAGAAAACGGACCGAAGCTCCCGTTCCGCCAGTATGAGCTAGACGAGTTCGAGATCGACAACAAGAACGACGCCGCCGGCCAGCTTGACCACGGACTTACGATATCGCTCCAAACGAGGAGCAAGCCCGGCAAACACGCTTCCCAACTATCCTGAAGATTTGTGTCCTGCTTATTTTATTCTGTATATAACGTTATGCTTTATTTCACCACAAGAACTCAATAAACGCTTGAGTCGTTTTACCCAAATTTCAACTGGCATCCAAATCATTTCAAAGAATCAACACGTCCACGCAAACATTCTGGTGCCGAAACCCTGCCGCATCTGTGGTGTACCTACGAAGTCAAGGTACTGAAGGATGCCATACCCAGCTATTGACATCAAAAACCAAGATCGCTCCACTTAAACCTGTTTCACTACCTAGATTGGAACTCTGTGGTGCATTGTTAGCAGTCAAACTAATCCTTTTGACTCTTTCAGAAACAAGTTTAAATATTTCGAAGGTTTTTGTCTGGACTGACTCCAAAGTGGTCCTGGCATGGCTCAAAGGTCAACCTTACCGATGGAAGACGTTTGTGGCTAATCGTGTTGGCGAAATACATCAGAAGTTACCGAATGCCGACTGGAGGTATGTACCATCTATTTCTAATCCTGCGGATATTCCTACCCGAGGAATCGAAGCAAGAAAGTTAATTGACTGTACCCTCTGGTGGAAAGGCCCTTCTTGGCTAATTCTCCCTGCAGTAAATTGGCCCAAAATTGAAATTGAAGGGATTGAACGAGAAGCAGCTGAAGCGCTTGCTATTGATCGAATAACGTGGCACTTTATTCCTCCTGCCACCCCCCATTTTGGTGGTCTCTGGGAGGCAGGAGTGAAGTCAACCAAATTCCATCTAAAACGCATCCTTTCAGATGTAAAATTAACCTACGAAGAGATGTCTACTATCCTTAGTCAAATCGAAGCAACTCTAAATTCACGACCTCTTTGCCCACTATCAGACGACCCGAATGATCTTACCGCCCTAACCCCCGGACATTTTTTAGTTGGCGGAGTGCTCACTTTACCTCCAGAACCGTGCCTTCTTGACCTGAAAGAGAACCGTTTAAACCGATGGCAGAGGTTACAACACCTTCACCAGCACTTCTGGAAACGTTGGTATCAAGAGCATATAGGTAACCTGCAATCAAGGCCTAAGTGGGCCAAAGTAAAGCCGAATATCTCCGTAGGAGATTTAGTTTTAGTCCTGGATAAGAACTTGCCCCCAGCCAAATGGCTTTTGGCCAGGGTGCTAGAAACTCATAAAGGATCCGATGGACTTGTCCGTGTAGTTACCATTAAGACGAAAGAAACTGTGCTTAAACGTCCGATTACAAAACTGTGTAAATTGCCCTTTTGTTAACTTTTGTCTTTTCCAGATTTTCGAAGTTTCTTATTTTGATAAAACCTCAACTATAGGTTTTATGGCGGGGATTATGTTGGAGATCACCTCGCCCCGCCCCCCTTTTTCTACTTCTCCATAGGCAGCGACCGGCGCCTCATAATTTTCGGCTGCGGGACTGTTACGCATAAGTAGCAGGACCGCAGTCGGAGGAGAAAACGGACCGAAGCTCCCGTTCCGCCAGTATGAGCTAGACGAGTTCGAGATCGACAACAAGAACGACGCCGCCGGCCAGCTTGACCACGGACTTACGATATCGCTCCAAACGAGGAGCAAGCCCGGCAAACACGCTTCCCAACTATCCTGAAGATTTGTGTCCTGCTTATTTTATTCTGTATATAACGTTATGCTTTATTTCACCACAAGAACTCAATAAACGCTTGAGTCGTTTTACCCAAATTTCAACTGGCATCCAAATCATTTCAAAGAATCAACACGTCCACGCAAACACTTTTATTAATGAGAAATCAAAAGGAGTAACAGAAGAAAACTGGAAGAGTCGAGAGGTTGTAAACAACTTCTCCAAAATTGTGATACAATTGGAATTTTCACGCATGACCATTTCACAAAAGGGTGTCATTGAATCTGACATTTCCGCGGCTTGGAAAAAGATCGAGAAAAAACGGGACCAGTGACGACTGAAGAAAACTAGTAAACAAAACAATATTTATAACAAAACAACATTATTTAACATTTATAGCTTCAAACTATTGAATATATTACCTATTCGCTACCTCTTTTACTTTAAAACAAGTCTATCTCTACTTAAATTCAGATATTTGCACAAGGCGTAACATAGTTAATCCCCGAAGACCTAATATAGTTTATAATGTACCTAAACCTGAAAAAACTATTTTTTGTAAAAATTTCTTTTATTTAGCTCCTAAGTTCTTTAATTTACTACTTTTAGAAATTAAAAATAGTTCATCTAAACATGTATTTAAAAAGAAATTAAAAGAGTTTTTGTATTGAAGATATTGGAAAGCTTCTCGTTTGAATTTTGTATTATTATTGTATATTATTAACTATTCTAATTTTTATGCACTACCACTAAACTTATGACAGATATTTAACCAGTAATTTAAGACACCCTGTTTGCCACAGCTGTTTATCGATTCATATTTATATTGTTCCTACATTATTTTCATGTATTGTTCACTTTTGTTTATAACCTCATCACGTTTTATTTTTATTTTGTTTCTTTTTGTATACAAATTTTAAATTATTTCTATGCATGTTTCGTTCACTTACATGGATCTTTGTGCAATCCCAGGTGATGTAGATATTTTTTCTCGTTCTATGTGATTGTAAATAAATAAAAAAATAGCAAAACTGGGACACCAACTAGTGCCAGGCAATGCATTTTTTTGCCAATTTGAGAAAGAGTTGCACGTTTACCAGTTCTCTTCAGTTGTCATTAATCCCGTTCTTGTACTATCTTTTCCAGGCCATGAGAATGCCAGAGATTCAATGACACGCTTTTGTGAAAGGGTCATGCTCAGAAATTCAAATTTTAACACAAATTTGTAGAGAATGTTTTCCATCTCTCGAGCATTCCATCCCCCATATAGATTTGTGCCTCCCCTATGGACTGCCCTGCAGGATTCATGGGGTGAATTTTAGTGTTCGGCACTAGTTAACTAGAACTAGTTGCAACTAGTAGTTAACTACCGATCAACTAGTAGTTAACTAGTAGTTTAACTACATTTGATTTAAACTAGTTTAACTAGTAGTTGAACTACTTTTTTTTAATAACTACTAGTTGAAACTACTTTCAAATTTTCAACTACCTTAAAAAAAATTTTGTTTATAATTTGAAAAATATTTAAAATTTTTATCAAAATATACAAAAATTACACTGCTATTTATAACTACAATGTCATGGTAGAGTACTTAAATACCATAACCAGAAATAAAGCGCCGTTTTGAGCGAAGCATAAAGTTTTTTGTGATATAGATAAGAAAGATGTGTTAGAATCTGGGCAAAAATAGGTTATGAAATTAAATAGACTAGTTAACTAGTAGTTAACTACTTTGGGAAATAGTTAACTACTAGTTGCAACTAGATTTTCCCAGACTAGTTAGTAGTTGGTAGTTAACTACTTTTTGACCACTAGTTGCCGAACACTAGTGAATTTCCTCCAGCATAATACATTCAGACATTAGTCCAGTCCAGACCACTTCCTTTTACGCCATCTGCGTACTTGCAGGGGCTCTACACGATATTCTGCAGATGTTACAGTTCTTTTGGACCTTCATCAGTGTATATTTATCTTAAATTTATTTGATTTAATACCACCGTCTCACTGTGGCACGTACAGGGGCCCCTCCTAACCATGATTAAATTTGTGAATGACCCCTTGGTTGGTGGATTTTTGGGGAAGGGTAAACGAGAGGACTATTTTGGTTTTGTTTAGATGCTTAGAGTGGTTGGAAGTTATTAGTTGTTTTTCTTTAGAGGAGGTTTCTTTCTGCGAGTGTGTCAAGTTGACATCAGACGGTGTCAAGGTTAGGAGAGATGGGATTTTTCGATGCACCTGGCTCGTGGGTAGTTCAAATGGAGGTACACAATTATACTTTGAAAATATAATTAAGTAAACATCTCAGAACTAAGAACAACATCTCTAACTAAGAACCTTACGAAAAAAACTGACAAGTATGACGTAACTTATCCAACAGGAAGACCGTTGAGAACTGAAGACAAAAAAAAAAAAGACTTCTTAGTTTATTCCCATGCACAAGTGTATGCCGATTTGCTTTGAAAATCTAGTTTAAATACCCTTTTGAAATCTCTGACATGTTTCTCAAATTGTATTTGACCTATAAAGTGTTATTTTTTTACAACGGTAAAGAGAATGAAATGAAATTGTTATAAAATAATTTCACTTTTACAACCACTTACGAACACACAAAAATGAAAGAATTAAAAAACCATACGTATTAAAAACGCTCGAAAAAATTACTGGCAAGTAAAAGCTAAAACAAAGAAATGCAAGCTGCGACACACTCAAAAGGCTCAAAGTGTGTACGTTGGACAAAATTTTCACCCCAAGCAGCTCGGCGAACGCTTCCCTAACTGCCTCTTTTTCAGGTGTGATTAAAGGCGAAAAAGTTCTGAAACATTGAAATCCCTGAAAATTTTTTGAAATAAACATTTCAAATAACAGGGAGAGTAGAAGCCCTTTCTGAATATGGTATAAAAAATTGGAATAGATTTGTATCTATCTTGTTTACTGATATTATAGTTAATCAACTAATTTTCTATTCACTGGGGGTTTATGTGCAGTTGTGATAATGGGAATCTTGATCTCCCTTGATCTTTCCTGGGGAACACATAAAACTGATAAAAATAATGGATTTAAAACTTCATACAGTTTTATTCCGAAAAGTTTCAATTTTAACGAAAATTATTTCAGCAATCGTGGTTTGGTAACTCTGTACATATAAGGTCACTACGTTTTACAAAGCAAACATAATAACTTTAAATATTATAGTTGACATTAATTATTAAAAAAAATTTTGTATTATTAGTAATGATTTCTAAAGAATTGTCTCATTGTATTAAAAGCCTCGTAATGTAATTAATGTAATGGGTTTTAGGGAAAGAGCTGGAGTCTCAATTAGTGCATATTAAATTCTAATTCTAAAACTTAGAAAATGCTCAAAAAAGGTTCCTGACCTCCTTCTCTAGATGTTTATTTTCATTTCAAGTCATCATTAGTTCGCAACATCGTCTCCCGAGGAGTTTTGACGGTAGGTTTATAAATAACATATATTTTTTTAGTTTTAACACATGTTAAGAGTAACTATGTTTATTCTTTTTTCCCCGGAAAATTCTTATCTTTTAAATTTAGGGCGAAAACTTTTTGACGAGCCTTTGATTTGAATCTCCCATTCTCACAGAAAAAAAAAATTCTCCTAAGTACATTAGGTCCTGAATAAGTAAATGAAATAAAGGTATGATGGAAGTTAAAATGCTGTTTGGATAGCTACCTAATGAAGGCAACTGAGGTTCCTCATAGGTTCTAGGAACTGCCTTGAAACCCAACTTAGTATTTTCTAGGTGTTAATTCAAAATTTTAATTATCTATTTGTGTTTTGGGAAAGTTTTCACCCATGTATTCAAGGTAGTCGATACAAAATACGATTTTCAAGCAAAATTGCATGAAATTAAAACTTTAAATCCCCTCTACTTATGGGAATAAGCGTAAGTGTAGCTAGGTACTAGCCCTTGTATTCGTGCTCCAGGTAGCTGAGCTCCGAAGCAAAGTATCTTTTAAGTAAGATCTTATCTCAAATTTAGCGTCGAAGTACAGGGATATTAAACAAATTAGAACAAACTTCTCTAGTACAACATCTTAATGGCTGGTCCTCTGCAAGCGATGTAACCAGTATATCTATTCTGCTGAAACTGAAGAAGATTTCCCGGAACCACCGACGTCCATCTCCAATAGATCCCATCGCGTGTAAACATTTATTAGTGGTAATGAAGTCGCGGATAGATTGGCCGAGGTGGGCAGTGAGAAGGAAACGACCACGGGCTCTACGCTTACTCATCAAGAACTGTACTCAAATGAAAGATCTTGACTAAATTTAACTTGGAGTGTTCCAACCGCGCACCAATGGTACACCGGAACATTATACACCGGTCAATTGTGATCGTGGCTCCCAGACTGCTCTTGCTAGACTTTCAAGTGGCCATCTTAAGTGCCTTTCTTTTGAAGGTGGCAGAAAAATTCCTTCTAATTGTAAAAAACGCTGTTACCATCAAGCCTCATCGGAGCACATTTTGAGTTGCATCGGACTTTCCAAGATGGATTTAACATCTCATCCCCTTTTTGTTATCAATTTTCTTACAATCAACAACGTACTTGAGTTGATCTGAGATATGTCAGATCTATTGAGAGGATAAGCAACAACAACAACAAACTTCTAGGGGAGATAGGGTATATAACCTCTATGGTACCCTACCTCATGTATAGTATAGGAACTTGTCCCATACTCACCAGGTACTCGCACTTGTACTCGTGTTCCAGGTAGCTGAGCCTGCGCAGCTCGAAGCTGAGCTCGAAGGCGGTGAGGATGGGGTCCTTGGAGGAGAGCGCCATGAGCGAGGGCGAGGCGAGCGCGCGGTAGGCGTTGATGCGCGAGCGCGAGTGGTTGAGCGAGTCGTCGCGGCACGAGCGCACGCACTCGCCGCACGCGCAGCGGATGTCGTGGGGAGCAGGGAGGGTCGCCCCGCGGTCCAGCAGGATCTTGAGGATCTCGTAGTTGTCGCGGTGAGCCGCCAGGACGAGAGGGCTGATGTCCGGAGTGAAGGTGGACGCGTCGCGGTCCACAGCCTCCCAGCTCTGAAACATATAGGAAAGAGTCATCAAGCAGAAAAGAGTCCGTGGACTTTTTTTATTGGAGGAGAAACTTAAAATACGTAGAAGAAACGAGAACCTGCTAAAATCTTCCCTGGCTAAAAATAGAACATAACAAGCTTTTGAAAACCCCTCCCGACCACTTTTGGTATTTTGCAATAAAACCGGGAGAGTCTTTTAATCTTAGACCCCAGATCCCGACAAACTGCTTTCTCGCGCTTTTTGAGTGGACATATCCGGGCCCTCACTTTTCAGCAGGGACAAAAAATATACTCTGAGTGCCATTGGTGTACAAATGACACGGCCTCCCCTGCCCATATTTTAGATTGTTTGGGTTTTACTAAGACGAAGTCCTCAGAGAGTGGGGTTTGGGGGTTCAACCCTTCCTCGAAATTTTGATTTTTCCACTTTTATGGTGTTTCTTTACTTGAAATTTCTGCGGCTTAGAAAGAGGGGTCCTCTTCGGGTGTAACTCAAAATTGGTTGAAACAATTCTTTTAAGGTCTGAATTTCAAAACAAAATTCTGGTGGAGGCACCCCAAACCCCCTGCCACTGAAAGTTTGACGTCTATTTATAAACAGTTTATTTTCCTTGAAAATTCTGCGCATATAAGGAGTGGTCTTGTTCCAAAAAATGAGTTAAAACACAATTTTTAAGGATCAAATTACCAAAATAAACCGCATAAATCCCTTGGATAAGGTTTGTACATGTACAGCCTCCATAACTCATTGAAACCCATAGCCATAGAGAAATTAATACTTTGTGTTTGAGAGTGTAGTAACAAATTAAATAAAATTACTAGACATAAAAGACTTGAAATAATTTTCTGCATAAGTTGATTACGCTTATTTTAAAATTGCTTAAACTTTAAACATCTATGAAGACTAAAATCAAGTGCATCTTACGTTTGGAGTAACTGAAACAAATTACAACTTATTATTTATTCAGTAACCGGTCTTTATTCCTGTAAAGATACATTGTATTTCTGGTTGTGTATTTGGACAATATTTTTACAGTGAATAATGCAAGCATGTTCAAGTAACATGTTGGTTATATAAAGCATGCTATGCAAAAATTCAGCCGAAATGTGTGTGGCACCAAAAGTATATATGTCTGGGTTTGTTACATATTAGGAGCATATTTGATTCGTGTCACTTCTTTTTTGACAGATAAGTTCTCCCCAGCCGCCTAAACTAAACGAAAACATGACATTTTTGACACTTTCTACACGCTAAAATGATTATCAAGCATGGCTGCGCTGATAGCAGTTGAGGTTGACATTTCCATTGACGTGAGGTACTGTCAAGGATGGAAGATTTAAAAACATGTTATAAGATCATTGACTCCAAGAATTGATATGCGCTTTGCGCCTATTCTGCACTCTTTTCTGTAAAGTTTTTTGTTCAATATGAGGCCCCTAGTTTCAAAAACGGACTCTTACCAAAAACAAAATTTTACAGGAGGGAGAAAAAACTGTCATCATGACTAAAACAAGAAAAATTTGAAATTAAAATTGAAAAAAAAATTTGAAATTCAATCTATTTGCTGTATACAGCAAATAGATTGAATTTCAAATTTTTCTTGTTTTAGTCATGATGACAGTTTTTTCTCCCTCCTGTAAAATTTTGTTTTTGGTAAGAGTCCGTTTTTGAAACTAGGGGCCTCATATAGAAATGTATTAATTTTCGCTATGTCTAGACTTATTCATTAATATTTTTTGGTAAAAAGGTAAGTGTTATTTGTGTGGTAAAACCGTACACTTCAAATGCAAGAAGCACACAATAAAACGAACACTTCTAACCAAAAGCATTTTCATTGAACAAAAGAGATTGTGTTGTATGAAAAAAGATAGAGCCATAAAGAAAAAGAGCAGGCAGAAAATTTGTTCTTTATTATAGCAATATAAATTTAAGAACTCACATATTCAGATTCTAAACATATTTTACAACATTATTTTTCTATATATATGTTATTTTGAGTTGTATTTTTTTTTGCATTTGGATTTTTGTACTATTTCACATTCAAACATTCAATACATTCTGGATAGCAACACTCTTTAAGCATATTCAGAACAATATCACAACCCAATCATAAAGTGTTCTTTAATATATGTTTCTTTTTGTTTTTGTGTTTATTTTGTGATTGTAATCTTTTAATGTAATCATGAAATCTTTTAATCTAGATGAGCGTCTATTTCATCTAAGCTGGGAATTTTTCTAAAACAATGAGATTGTATCTGAATAACTGCTTATGAATTTATTTTTCTAGGAATTTTACAAAATTAAAACAAGAATACTACTATAATTTCGGAACAGTGCATATTTTACTCCTTACTTTCGCTGTTGTTTTATATTCACCCACACATATAATTTATTCATTTTATAACAATAATTCTCAATTCATTAACAATTTAATTCCATTATTAAATGAAGCAAACATGTTTAACTGTTTTGTTTTTATTTTAATTTAAAAAACTTCGTACACTTTAATGAAATTTCTGAATATAAACGGTTAAAATAATCTACCGTACCACATTCAACTGATATATGGAGATAGTTACTTCAAATGTAATCTAAATTAAAATAAAAAGGGTATGCTAACTTTGAGTTATAGATTTAACAATATACTACGCAACTCGATTGTTAGGGAACCCAATGTAAATGCAATGTTAATGATGCTATACTATATAAATGGAAATTTATCTACTAACTCAATGTACAGCACTTGTGTAAGTTTATATACAAATTATCCATATATGGTGTTCGAGTTGCAAAAGCACTTGTCATCCGATAACGTTAACCCGCCTTAAACACAACGTGAATTTTAGATGTGCCATTAACATCTCAAGATTTGGGGATTTAATTATGAGCTGAAGTCATTAGTGTGATAATAGGGTAGCGTAACTTGAGATAGGGATGATTTGGGGCGAACAGGAATGAAATTTGTAGTAAATAGAGTCAGCTCTGTTTAGAAATTACTCTGTTAAAGAATTTAGTGTGTAGTACAAGGAAAGCGTGTCGTTGATTTCCTAAAGCAGCGAACGGGCATTTTTATAGCTTTTAGTACGTGGCTCATTTATCAAATCCTCAGAGGGTAAACAATACAGGCCTTATGTACTGTAATACTAGAAAGCATTAAAATAGTAAGTTCTGAATGTAGAAAATACCAAATTTATATTAAAATCCGTTGTCTACTCCCCGGTTTATTAAATATTAAAAAAAAAAATACAAATTAAAGGAAGAAATAAACTAAAAATCTTTCTAAATATCTTTTAAAACCCAAATTTAGAAACTTATTTATACTTGAAACATTTCACATTCTGAACTATGATGTCACAAAAGGAAAGAGATGATTTAAGACGAAAAACATTTAAGAACAAGTAACCAGGACTTTCGAAGAGGCAGTTTCACCCTTAAAAGGATTTCGATAACTTTAATTAGTTCGATTTCAAATAACTCATATTCAAGTATTTTTCAGTGATTCCGTTCACGATCAGAGTACACGATTTTAAAAAGTTTCCATTCTTTAAAAGATAAAATTTCCCCTGAAGAAAGTTTCAAGAACTTTCAAAGGTCCGCTTTCAAAAAAGATTTTGAACCTTTTAATGGCATTCAAGTAGTTTTTAATTACCTTTAAAATGTTCAGTGCTTTTAAAGGGTATTCCAGGATTAAATTTCATTTAAAGTTTTAATGATATATAAAAGATGAAATTATTTGATAATTTCATATGGTTTTCAATGGCATTCAAGGATAGAAATAAATTTTATTAAAGGTTTTAAAAAAAATTTTGTAAATTTTAAAGGTTTATATTTTTATAATGATATTAAATTATCAAATTTCTTTTAAAAATTTTAATAACATTCAAGAATCTTATTTTATTAAAACAATTCTATGACATTTCATGCTATAATTTATTTTAATTTTCAAGGATCTAATTTCATTTGAAAACTTTTAAGGTTTCTGATTGATCCAAATTCCATTAAAATCATTATCGATATTCAAATATCTAATTTCATTAAAAACTTTAATGGTATTTTAAGGACCTAACTTCATTAAAATGTAAAAAAAAAGGTTTTAATGATATTAAGGGATAATTTCATTTAATGGGTCTTAAAGAGTTTTTATGACATTCAATCGATTTCAAGGATTCATCAAGGATCCAATTTCCTTTGATATTATTAGAAGTTTCTAATGACTTTTAAGAATCAAATTTGACTCAAAAGTTTCAATGATATTCAATTTTTTAATTTTATTTAAAACTTTTCAATGGTTTTCAACATTTAACAATCCAATTTTATTTAAAATGTTCAATGGTTTTAAAGACATTTAGAGACCTTACTGTATTAAAATGTTTATTGTTTTTCAACGACCAAAGAATTTTTATGACACAAATTTTCGTAAATCGTTGTTCCCAAATCCCTTGACAGGGAATAAAAGGATGAATCTTCCCTATGAGATAATAAAATATAGTGCCACCTATCAGGGGATTTGGGAACTACAATTTGCAAAAATTTGTGTCATAAAATTCTTTGGTCTTTAGAGTAGGATGCAAGAAACCGCGTATTATATCTTTTTTAGTTTTTGAGGTATTGATTTTTAAAATGTAATGTGTCATTCTCTTTTGGGACACCCGTATATACAGAGCCTTTTTGCCAAGATTTGCGTACCGAAACCTATCCTAGCAACTCAACAGGCTTTCTGTTTATGCAGCTTTTCCCTTCCGCGTAGTAAAGACATAGGGTCAGGAAACATCGCAGTCTAGTTTAGTGATGGTTCAATGGTTTTCAACGCCATTCAAAGACCTATCTTCTTTGAAATTTTAAATGATATTGATACTCACGTGCGGCTCTCCCTGCACGTGGTGCTGCTCCTCGTGCTCCAGGAGCAGCTCCACGGCCTCCACGTACTCTTCGCTGATGGCGTGCAGCAGGGCGTCCTTCGTGTCCACCTGGCTCTCGATAAGCAGCTCGACCATCTCCAGGTTCTCGTTGTCGATGGCCATGAGCAGCGCCGACCGCCCCAGAGGGTCCACGCAGTTCATGTTCAGCTGCGTCTCCTCCCGACGCTGCAGCAACCTACGCACAGGGAACAAAAGCAGTGTATAGAAGTTACGAAGGGTTTGCTATTTACTTACTTTTGCTGATCAGGGGATGTGAGTGGTGTTTGCGTAAGACATCGAAAGCATTTTTAGTTCTGGTATGAATGTTGAAAAATTAATTGCAAAAGAAGGGGAAAGTATATGTACAGGGTGTTTCAGATAAATGTTTCATAACTTCTAGGGGAGGTAGGGTGCATCAAGACGAACAAGAATCGGTATAGAAAGGGGGGTCGCAAGTGGGGTCTAAGGGGTTAAAATCACGGGTGAAAATCAGTAAAAAACCTCGCATATCTGGGCATCAGAAAGAGATATAATTGTTCGATTCCTGTATTTTTTACATTAACCAATTCAAATTTTTTATGTAAAAACGAGATGCAAGTGTTTATTCTAATCAAAAATAGACCAATAAATGAAACAGGATGCGTTGTAAGTTGACAGAATGCAATAGAAAGTCTCACGACAAAAACATCTTAATACTAGAGTTTTGTTGGTTGTTTGGTTGGAGTTATATGGCGCAAAGAACTAAAGTCTGATCAAGGGACAATTGTAACTTTAATCTACCAACAACGGATGCCTCATTCAATTATTGGTATGTTTTTGATTAAAATAAACACTTGCATCTTGTTTTTACATGAAAATTTTGAATTGGTTGAATTAAAAAAATACCGGAATCGAACAATTGTATCGCTTTCTGTCCAGATATGCGAGGTTTTTTGCTAATTTTCACCCGTGATTTTAACCCCTTAGACCCCACTTGCGACCCCCCTTTCTATACCGATTCTTGTTCGTCTTGATGTACCCTACCTCCCCTAGAAGTTTGAAACATTTATCTGAAACACCCTGTACGTATATATTTTTTTTTGGAAAAAATTCATTATTATTCTGGGGTCTTGGATTTGATTTTGGCCGCACAAGAAAAAGATGAATGGCAAGGTTTGTAGAGAGAGAAGATTGGCTCATCCGTGACGTCACTTGATGTGAAGAGGGTGCTCTGCCAATGGCAATGCTCGTATAGAGCTGTACGAGCATTGCCATTGGCAGAGCACCCTCTTCCCATCAGGTGACGTCACGGATGAGCCAACCTTATCTCTCTACAAACCTTGGATGAATGGTACGTAGGATGAATGCTTTAGTGAACATTTTGTACTTTTTGGATGGAGGCTTTGTTTAGAAAAACGAACAGTGAGGGAGGAGTTATAGTGCTATCCTTTAAAAACAACCCACTCCAAATTGTACCCTAAAAACAACCCATTGAGATATATTAATTAAATAATTAAAATAATATTACCATCTTATTTACCCTGTCTTTCTATGGCCTTTAGAGTGTCAGGGATGTAAAAACTGGTCAAAGAACGGTTTATTTACTTATTTTTTAAACAAGCTGAGATAATGTAGATTTTTGGCAAAAAATGTGCTTCAGATTTACAGATTTTGTAAAAATGTATGTTATAAAGACTTTAGAGCAGTTTTCGTACGTTTTTATGTTTTCCCATTACTATGAGAATAAAATATTAAAGTTTTAGCTCAGTCCGCCAATTAGAGTCCTTCTAGGAAAAAGTGTTTTTTTTTTCAAATTCTTACTTAATTGACTGCCAATTTGTAATGGATAATTGGAATTAAACATGCTAAGCACTAAAATGTTAGGGAGGATGAGCCGCTAGTACAGTTTTTTGTTCGATTTAATTATCCTTTTTATTAAGCTTTTAATGAAGAAAATATGAAACAGTGGGTTGTTTTTAAAGGACAGCACTATATTTGCTTACTTAATTAAGAGAGGGGGATGCGATTTGCTTATTTTTGCTTGGAAGTTTATAATTAACCCAAAAAGTTATTAAAAAGTATTTGATTGTGCCCCAACGACTGGATGTGTTTGAAAGTGAACTAGGGTGATGTATGCTAATTACCACCATCCTTCAAAACCACTAGTCTGCTATTTCCAGTTTTGAGAATATGCTATGATAATAGACTTTCTACAGATACGCGAAACAGTTTGCTTAATTTTCAACAAACCTATTGAAAATAATGATTATTGCCGGAAGTTTGTGAATTGCGAAGAATCAGAGAAATTCCAAAAATGCTCTTAATTGATAATGACCGAAAAAAGCAGATTGATGGTTTATGCAAGGTGCTGATGATACATCCGTGTCTATATGGGATCGTGTTCAATATATCCGTACATGATTACGTTTCAGATTGAGTTGTCTGTATACTATGGGTTGGACAGCACTGAAGAGGTTCACTGGTCAATATGCATAAACGATAACTTCAAGTGCCAGTATCTCTTATATAGTATGTATAGATACCTGTCAATAGAATATCTGCCAACTTTTCCCAGATAATAGGATGAGTATAACTCATTGTAAAAAAGATTCTCATCTTAAATCTTAAATCAAGGGAGATGGAACAATTACTTTTTAAGGAATAGATTTCCTTAAAAATTTAATGGGGCAGTTGAAATCCCACTTTGTGGGGAAGAAAAGAAGACAATGTCACAAAACCTCCAAGGATAAATTAAAAGGTTAGAAAATTCGTATAAGCTTTTTCTTGTCTTATTGCCTTCCCTTATACCCTTATAGTATAGTCTCTGTAAATAGAATAGGCGACTCAAGGTCAGAATTTTTATCTCGTCGCCATGGAAACGACGAGGCAATGGAAATGAAGTGTGGGAAGAGGGAAAATTATGTGACCTTGAGCCGGCTCTTCTATTTATACAGACTATAGGACTAGGCAATTGGCAATTTCACCTAAAGAGGTTTATCCTCCAATAGACCTTGAAATTAAAAGGTTGGAACATCCCCAGAATCACGTGCCGTGACAAGAAAGAAAGAAGCATACCATCGGAAACCGATCTTCGATGCAGCATCCAGCAGACTTACTTCGTGCCTTACCATCAAGACCTGACCGGACCTCTCTGAACCGTGTCCATCCTATCGATCAAGATCTCTCTCACTCTGTGCCGCATTGGCTTAGCCGGATCGAAGCGGTCAGTGCGTGTCCGTGGCATGCTAATCCGGCTTCCGGGCAATTAACGGTTTGCCGGACCCCTCGGGACCCGCTGGACTTCCTTCCGGACGCCACCCTCAGCGGCAATTTGCCCCGTTCCCGGGCACGAACGGGTCGCACGGAACTGAGTTATTGCCCTATACGGAGGTGTGTTTCGTTACCACTATGACTTGGGTTTGTCACTGCTGTTATCATATTTAAAGAATGTGAAGGTGAAAGTGTGATGTCTTCATGAAAATTTATTGATGTGAGCAGGCATGGACAGATGGAGTAGTGACATGGTTCCGATTCTTTAAGTAAGATTTATTTCCAAGGACGTATATAAATACTGCATAACCCTGTTATCTCGAACTTTAATACATCAAAAACCTTATATCGAAAAAATCCTACTAAATAATTTTATAATTTGGAGTAATTTTTTATCTCAAAAACTCGACATCTCGAATTTATTATTGGATCCCTTCGATTTTGAGATATCGTGGTTATATACTGTATTTTCAAGGACAATATTGATGGACGATGCTTCTTTAAAATGAAGTACTGTAAATTTATGTGAAATGTGTTTGGTAGAGACTTTTTGGATGGCCAGATATCAGGATACAAAGAAATGCATTTCAATCTCTTAAATTTTCAGAAACAGGCGAGAAAGAGAGAGTGGAAGAGAATTCAAAGACTTTTATGTGTGGTGGATGAGATTAAGAGACTTGTATGTTTATTGTAGAAGAATAATTTCCCATAACAGAGCTCTCAAATTCCCCTTTAAATACTAAGAGGAATGTGGTTTGCTTTTAGTATATCATCATCATTTTTAAACTGGTCTGGCATTGAAACTTCAAGCCGAAACCCATCGCCTGACTATCACCAATCCATCTAAGCCAAAAGCGACTGTTATTTTTATCAACCCATGTTTACACTGTGATTAGTGTTACGACGTCACGATACGTAATTAAACAGAAACACTATAAATTATAACTTATTCAGTAGTAAGTACAGAAGTAGTATTTACAGTTGTACCCATGTGTGTGTAATTGGGTTTCATCAGTTAAACAAATATGAAAACCCTTTCTGATCACATCTCTATAATAGTATACGAGTATTTCACTACATTCCCACTTCCAAATAAACGAAAACAAATTTTCGTCTTACACAAGTTTCATTTTCTTTCCAATTATAGTCTTTTAGAACTACTATTTGGACCTACGTATTCTTGACATAAAAACATAACTCACAGCTTAAAAGTCTAGAGACATAGCTGAAAATGTTTTTTTTCACAAAAGAAAAAGGAGCTACGCATAACAAACAAAAGAGACCAAAACCGGAATCATGTACTCCGAAGATTTCCTCAGTTTTACGATCAGAGGGCTTCCATAACCATCTGGCGTAAAATGACGGATGAAGCCAACGACAATAAATAGAAATAAGCCCATTCACACCCACAGAAGGATGAAATAAAAAAAAAGCCGAACGTGAAACTAACACCCCTTTTTCCAACCCCTCCCCACCAAAACAGCCAAACGCTTCAATCGCCAAATGATTGAAATGAAAAATAAAAAAGAGCGATCCCCCCAAACTGAAAAGAAGTAGAATTCTTTTATAAGAAGACGTAAAAGACACGATATCTCATGCGACATTTTACGATGACACGTAGTTGAGTTGCAAAAGCGCCCTTTTCCGCGCCAACGTTTCCTTTTGTGCCCCCTCCGAAAAAATGTTTTGTGCGCCTCAGAAAAATGTTTTCAATTGCCGCGTCTTTACGATGCGTGCATTCGTAGACTTACTACTATATAGAGCACACATCGAGCCTTTCTCCCCATAGAAGCTACTGTGCTAACTAAAACAACGATTTAGCAAAGACCTACTTCAATTTACCAAAACAGTGATTTTAATGACGACCTCCTGCTTCAGTGACATAAACAACAGTTCTATTCAAACACTGGTGTAAATATATCCAGTGGCGGATCTAGAACATGGGCAAGGGGGGGGGCTAACTTAATCTGATTGAGGATGATAATGAAGTAACAAGCCGTGCTTTTTACAATATTCGTTAATGTCTTAAATATTGAGGGCAGTGTTGAATGTAAATGACTAGTATTGATAAATATAACTAATTAATTAGTAAATTAAATTAGTTAATCATTAAATATATCAAAATATTAATAAGGGTGTGTCAACCGGGAGGGTTTTTTTTACGATGATTTGAGTCAAATATTTTTTTTCCAAGAATATAGATCAAATGTGAATTTTCGTGCACTTAATTTCAATGTTTAGCGAATAATACATCCATCCCGAGGCATAAGGGGGGTTTGGGGGAACCTCCCCCAAGAAATTTTTTAAAAATTTGACCCTAAAAAGTTGTGTTTTGACTCATTTTTGGTTATTTGGGACCCTTTGAATGTCACACGAAAAAAATGATTTCTTGTACTCGTTTTCAAAGTTAAAAAACTGTAAGATATAAGAATTTCATGGGGGTGGTTTGAACCCCCTAACCCCGTCTCTATTTTCACAGAGTAAATGTTTTGTAAGAGACTTAGCGCATTAGACCCTTTTAAAAGTGAATCTTATAAAAACCAGGGAGTTAAAGATCTTGCAGAGGGGCTAAAGCTCATAACCTTTAAGTTGTGAAACAAATCTATAAAAATGTAAGGGGCTAAGTATTTTGGAGGTTATGCTTTGTAAGGCTTAGAAAGCTCATTGGAATCTACAAGTTCTGAATCGCATTTATATTAAAGTGCTGAAAGCTAAAGATCTTGGAGGGGGCTAACGCTTTTAGGCTAAAGCTCATTAAATTGCGAACTAAATACTATAAAACATCGCAAGGAGGCTAATTCTTTATGGGGGCTAAAACTCATTGGCCCCTTTAAATTGTGAATTGAATCTACACAAACTCAGGGCTACAAGCCTTGTAGGAGCTAAAGATTATGGAAGGATTCATAAGGGTTAAAGCTCATTAAATAGTGAACCAAATATATTTAAAAACGCAAGAGGGCTAAAAGCTTTTTAAAGGCTATTGAAGAGCATGGAGGGGGCTAATGTTTCATAGGGCTAAAGCTCATTAATTTGTATACAAACAAAAAAACGCAAGGAGGCAAATGCTTTTAGGGGCTAAGCTCATTGGGCCCTTTAAATTACGAATCAAACCTTCAAACATGCAGGGGACTAATAATTTGTAAGGGCTAAAACCTCTAGAAATCCTTAAATAGTAAATGGAGTTTATAAAAATGCAGGGGGCTAAAGATCTTGGAAGGGGCTTAATGCTTTGTAGACCCTTTGAATTGTGAAAAAGGCTACAAAAAACTGAAAAAAAGTTAAAAATTTTGAAAATTTAAACAAAATTTTCTAAAGACTTAATTTTTTTTTTCGAAAAAGTTCAATTTTATGTAGTGTAAACTTAAGTCCCAAGGGGGGGGCTATAGCCCCTATAGCCCCCCCCCCATAGATCCGCCACTGAATATATCGGAAACTGATTCAAAGGATCAAATCAAACAACGATTTTTTCAAACATTTCACATGCTTTGAAAAATAATCTAATCTTTAAGTCAACATATTACTTATTATATTGGAGATGCTTAAAAGGTATTTTCAACTAAATTTCTATGAGAAAACAAAATATTTGTGCATGCTAATTAACTAATGAATATTTATTGTTCTTGTCTTCTGTGTTATAGCAAAGAAAAATCATTGAATCATTACCTCGTATTACCTGTGAACTTCATTTTCACTTTTTTTTTAAACTTACTGTGAACCCTTATCCGTTGAATAACTCAGCCTTCACTCTCCAAGGCCTCAACAAATGTACTAAATCAACGGTTTTTCTGACTTTTTACATTCTTCGCGTGAATCATTTTCACAAATGTAAGTACTACATTGTACATCCTCTATTACAATCGAAAAAATACCCTTGATGGCTTTGACCCTATACCGGGATGGTAAAAAATAATAGCAAAAGAAACCTATAACTTTTGGATGGATAACCTTTTTCTTATACGATTCGCTATTACATAGGAAATGCTTCGTCTTTCTAGAAGACAGATACCTTATAAATTCCGGGAAATCTCACCCTCTATGAGATATAACATGTAAAGAATATCTTTTTGCCACTTTCTAAGATGGCACGCAGGGCTGAATTTTTTGCACGCTCTACCACTTTTTATCCCTATATGATGTCAGTGGGTGCTTTTTCAGAATGTGGGGGCTCAGGAAAAATCGTGTTTACGCGGAAATGAAATGGTTTGAATGTTCCGGAATATACCCCGGGATCTGCGCAATGGGGCAAATGTACAGGATTTATGGGTGTAACGAATATTGCCCGAACAGTGAGGATAGAATATCGTTTGTGTTCAAACATTGTGCTGGAAATATAGGTGTTTTGGAGTTTTATTGAAGGTTTGGGTAATGGTGGATGGCTTGGGTGGAACCTCAGCTTCAGAAATTTCGGCTACGAAAAACCTTTTTGAAATAGCCCATGATGGTTTGATTATACAGTCCTGTTCTGAAGACCATTCAATGCCTTTTAGAGATGTGTTGTTACAAGCACGCATTATAGACGATTACAATTTCGAAATAATTTACAACTTTCAGAAAATAAAAGAAAAATAATTTGGGATAAAGTTGAGAAATAGTTGTGCAGTTTAGAAAAAGTGTTTTAAAATGTTAAGCAACACCTGTTTGTAATCATATCTTCACCTTGATTGAGATTATTGAGAGTTACCGGTATAATAATCCTATTTGGAAAGTTTTATCTTCAGTTAGCATGTTCTTTGGTATGTTTTAATAGTTCTCACACATGCTTAATTGTGTTTAGGTATCGGAACCTTAAAAGTGTGTGTGTTAACTTTATTCTTTCAATAGCGTAATCTACGAAAAGCTAATAAAGCTATAGCCTTCTTAATTAATGTGTTCGTGGTACTCATTTTCGTGGAATTCGTGGTATTAAAAATTTAGGCGCCTTACAACATCAAGTAAAGTTTATTATTCCAATCCCAATAGAAGTAGTTATTAAAGCATAAGTTTTTAATATTATCCATTTTCATTAAGCATGTTGTTCTCGGAAATATGCAGGGTGGTTAAAACCAAAAATGAACTGCTGAGCATCATTACAAAATTTCGTTGAAATCTTCTATTGAACAACTGGTTGCCATGGTCTAAAACTGAATCTGAATTTCTATGAATACTTTTGAAATAAGGAGAATATCAAATAGTGTAAGGAACAGTATGAGTCAAAAATTCATTCCCTAGAAAAGTAGTATTTCTATAGCCTTTGAAATTCAAAACATACTTTTATAATTAAATTTAAAACGAAAAGTTTTTTTTGCATCATTAGTTAGCATTATATATTGTCTGATTGGATTAGTTTCAAAGAACCTAGATTTATAGAGGTACTCAGTGGTTTCTCTTAAGTGTGAAACCTTTCAACTCGAATTTCTACAAAACTGTATAAAACTTAATTATTTTGAGTGAATCCCATTTTCAGACTTGTTATTCTTTTTCTTGTTACCCCGAGTTTGCTTAATTTAACTATTCTATTCATCTTCTTAGATCACAATTCCAAAAGATACTGCTTTTTTAGAAGGTTAAATCTGACAATTTCTTTATTCCGCCTTAACAAAAGAAATAATATCGGTAACATATGCCATAGGGAGTTGCTGAATTACCGAAATCAGAAATAATTTGATGTGTGTTGAAGACATAAAATTATATTATGGTTGGAATCAACAGCACAAGGGTTGAATTTGGTCTATTTGTGAAAGAATAAAGTATTTCATCTTTGTTTGGAGAAACGTAAATGATTTTGTAGGTGCAAAGTGCAAATTATAGTGAAACGCAGTTGTTGGCTTCTCTATGCTTCTCTTTGGTTTTCTCTCATTCCTCTTCTTTCTCTCTCCCCTTTCTTGTCCTCTTTCTATCGCTACCTCAATTTCTACCCCTCATTTACACTCTTTTTTTCCTTTATCTATCTTCTCTCTCTTATTTTATTTTCTCTTCCTTTTTCTCCGAATCAGTTTCAATTATTTTTCCCTCTTACATTTTCTTTCTCTTTTAATTCTCTCATTATATCTTTATTATTAACTCTCTCTCTTTATTGTTTCTGTCTCTCTTATTTTCCATCCCTCTTTTACTTTTTCAACTATTTTTTTCTTATTTTTCTTATTTTCATCCTATTATATCTCCCATTGTTATTCTTTTCTGTCTCTCAATAACTACAACCGTTTTAAACTTTTCCATTTTGCCACTCTTATTTCCTATCTCTCATTTGCTATCTCCCTTATTTTTTTATTTCTTATTTATTTATTCTCCCCATAGTCTATCACCTATTCACCGATTATTGGCCCTCACTTTTTTTGTTTTCACTCTAAGGGCGGGTTTACATGCAGAGATTCAAGCGACGTGATTGGTCAAAACTTCCATATAAATTCCCAACATGATGACGTATTTACTACGTCATAGCACTAAGGACCAATGGCAGGGCAAGATTCTATATCGAGGACGAAAGCAATAGGAAATTTTCGACCTTTTCCCCAGTTTTCCCCGTGACGAATCGCTAGAATAGCTGGATGTAAAACCGGCCTTTAAAAGACCAAAGAGTATGAGATCAATTAGAAGAACGACGACTCCGAATCGCTTATGTCACTCTATTATCCGTCAAGAGTCACGCAACGTCCCATCCACCCTCATCACAAAATCCCTCCAAAACGTCCCCTTCTAATTGCCGAAACCCTCCAAAAAGACCGCCTACTAACGGACCTCTTATCGGAGCCGAGCATTAATGCAATAATCAACATGGCGGACCTTAATGACTCTGACGATCACCCACAGCAGGTTTAATTGTGGGAGCCGTAACGAGATCGTTAAGGGCTGTTGTGAACGGGGAGCGCAAAAAGACTCGGTTTGAGAGTGTTTGTGCGGATAAAATGAGGGTTTGCAATGGATTGTTGGGCGGTAATCATCGTGTTTCTGAGTGAATTGGCTTAAACTTGGCGTTCATTCAATGGAAATTTTGTCGATGGATACGAAAGTGTGAGCCAGATCAGCTTAAGTCAGTTATAGCCTCTTTCTGCCATATAAAACCAAGAAAAAGTACTAATGGCGGTTGGAAAAAGTCATTGAATTGTGATAATTTAGTGCATCCATTTAATATATTGTACAGTACTTCTGTGTTTTGTGACCATGGATTTGGGTATATGCACTAGGGATAATAAAAAAATATACTGTACAGAAGTCTAGCTTTTTGCGTTTTCTTTGCAACGTGCCCCTTAAATGAGAAAAAGAGAAATTAAAAAATACACAGAATAAGAAAGAGCGTGAAGAACTCAAAAGATAAAGACACACTTTTTGAGAAAATGAGAAAAATAGAGGAAGGGATGAAAAGGCATGGATATTGAAAGAATTTGAAATGGTGAAAGAGAGAATGAGAGGTTAAGAGAAACAAGGAGGGAAAGAGTGAGAGATAGAGAGACAAATCCACCAAGTCTCGCAACGCACTTCAAGTCCAACTCGAGCATTGATCACAAATAAAACCTTGACTCAAAGTGGACACTGCACTATAGTTTCTACCAGAAATAAATCCTTCATTCTCCATACTGCGTTTGTTACGGGCAGTTAAGTCTCCATACACCACACACACTAACTATTGTTTTAGCACTACTAGGGTTAATAGCCAGGCACAATAACAAAAGCAACAAAAAAAAAATGGTCCGTACCGAGAAAAGCCCTCTCTGGAGATATCCAAGGTCGTCGTCTGTGGCTCGGCCAGATAGGCCTAATGAAAGCGAAGCCCCTCTGCTGTTGAAACGGCTCCCGCTGAAAGAAAACAGGAAGCGGTGGAAGGCTTCTTTCGTCCTTTCAATAAACAGAGCGCTCTTGCTAAAGAGGAGACTAATTTGGACCTCCGATTCTGCAAGTCTTCAGAGGAAAGGGCAACTGCTCGAGCTGACCCTGTTCGAACATTGCGAACGGGCTGATAGAACCTTACAATTTTCGTGGACAGGAATTCGGAGGAAGGGTTTCTCTCACCCTCTCTTTCTCCTCTAAATCTTCATCTCTTTGCTCTTTCTTATTTTCTCTTCTACTCTCTTGACCTTTTTGATTTCTTTCTTCCATTTGTGCATCCTTATTCTTTCCTATTATCGTTTCTCATTCTCCAGTCTCTCACTCGTATCATAATTTCCAATCTCCTTCTCTCTTTTAACTCTCGTCTCTCTTCCTCCTGTCTATTTATAAGTATCATGCTCCTACTCATATTATCTGGTCCAATATCCTCTTTGTGAAGCTGCATTGAGGGAAGTACAAAAAAAACCTACCTCTCTATTTCTCTCTTACGCACTCACACTTGCGATTACGCCATAAAAATACAACCAACCAACTTAACACTCTCTCTTTGCCCCATACTATCTCATAATGTCCTTTTCTCTTGTTCATTTTCATTCCCTCAGTTTGAACTTATCTAATTATTATCTTTATATGTATTGTTTATTATCCCCTTATCCCTCTTACTCATACCATACAATCTCCTTGTCATCTTTTGAATCCAGTTTGTTCTCTTTTAACTTTTCTAGTTCTGTCAATCAATCCATTTTGTCGATTAATTTTATATCCACTCTTTTCCTCTATATCTCACAATTTTAAGCGTAGTTCTTTTGGGTTTGGGGTTTGGAGCATAAACCATAAGAATAATGTTTACGAAAAAAATAGGTGGTAAACTGTGATATGAGTCCGTTAGATATGAATAAAATCCTTTAAAGACCGAATCTGACCCGTGAATGCTAATTTAAACATTATACATGTATAACAGAGTGTGCGATTAAAGGGCATCAATATATTTGGAATAAAAAAGTGAAATAAAGGAATAAATAAAAACGTATTGGGGCCTTACAAATGGATGTTTTACTTGCCTAATTTATGTACATAATTTTTTTAGACACAAGTTTATAATTTGATATTAGATAATAGTAGGAGAAAAATTAAGTGCAGCAAAAATTACGCATGCCTTACTATTTATAGGTAATTTTGAATAAAATATAAAATAACCTTATATTTTTATTCTCCTTAAACATTTAGAATCAACCTACAGTTGAAGGATCTGGATGATAAAAAATAAACAGAAAAAGCGAAAAACAGAGTTCTAAGAAAGGGAAACCTGACGAATGCTATTACGATATCGATTCTTGGAATTCAGATCTTCAGAAAACTGTCTAAAGTAGGTAAACAAGTCCACGAAGTTTCCTAAGAAAGAATCTACAAAAAATTATTTGAAAGGTCATAAAACTTTCATGGAATTTAAAATCTTCGGCACTCAGTTTTTTAAAAAGGTATTTACTTACAGATTTTTTCAAAATACATCCATTTTTAAATTTGCTGGGAACTTAAAACCTTTAAACATTCCACTTTTTAATTACAGTAGAGCCCCGATTATTCGTGGAATTGGGTGGGCAAGGGTACCGCGGATAGCGAAATTCGCGGATAACCCGAAAAGAGACCAAAAATGAGGGGAAACACGAAAAAAATATTTCATCATAAAAACTATGTTTTATTATACAAAAAACATGATATGTAAAACTTTTAAAATATGTACAGTACGGCATAAACCTTTGCTCTACATCTAAATTACTAAAATTTACAAAATTCAAATAAAAAAAATTAATTCAAATCGAAAAAATTTTTTTCGTGGCACCCGCGGATAATCGGGGCTCTACTGTAAATCCAAGTTTTTTGAGTATAGTCGTAAGTAAAACTCTGATACAAGTATCAAGATCTTTAAGCGTCAAAATTCTTTTAAATATATGTATCTGACCAAGTAACGTGACAGATATTGGTTTCGAGTACCTATTCTGCATCTGATGGAGCACTTGATACCTAAGTATCAATTGATAATTTTGATTTCAAAACAGTGCTGCGATTGGAGTAGACGACCCCCCAAATATATTTGGTCGTCCCCTCCAAAATGTGTAGTTTTTGACTAAAAAAGTGAAATAAAAGTGAAAAACAACCCAAAAGTGAATGCACCCCCCAGAAATATTTTTCTACCATCAGCCCGGTTTCAAAGAAATATCCAAAGAATCTTCAATCTACTTTCCAAAAGACTATCTAACCCTTCTCCCCCCTTAAGTGCTTTCGTAATACTACTTGAACGACCTCTTAAGACCGGTTGAGATGTATTCTACTGTACTTTTACGGTCCTTCTGTGATAGAAATTAAGGGATCACTGGTATGAGAGTTAAATCAAAAGTAATTCATCACGATGGACATCAAAATTGATCAATGGAATGAAATGTTCTTAAAATAAAAGGCCACGGTGTCCATCTCTCGTTGGATCCCCTCCGGCAATATTCCGGATCACTTCCTGTCTAGAGAAGAGCTATCCCGATTGTTTTTCCGGGTGTTCTCGAGTGGAGGGATCATTGCAGGGAAGGGGGAGAAATGTTTTTCTCTGGATTTTAATTCCGAGTGTAGACTCAAACTGTCCTCTGAGACGGAATTTGAGTTGCATTAGCAGATTGGTTTCGGTCGAGAAGGTTAGTAGTGCCTGTGTCGAAATATGGAGTAAGAAAACAATTTTCGAGGTCTTCTTGAAAAGTAATGTTGAGATAGTGGCACTGTATTGATTGGTCTTTATTGTTACTTCACATGCTTTACCAAGTGGCAATCTTGTGATGTGAAGATTTTATCTAATGATTTGATGTAGACAGTGTTCGGATATTTGACCTGCCAGATTCTGACTTTTGGATATTCTGCTACAGTTATAAAGAGAACCTATTGGGTCTGATTTTGATAACTTTAAGAGAAGTTAGAAAAATTTGTTTTGCTTTAAACTTGGGTTGGGTAATTCAAATGAAGCTCATTTAGAACAAAAATATAGTGTTACGTAATACTTAATGACCTGTATTAACTTTTTTATTATTATTATTAACCTGTATTAACTTATTGTATTAACGTTTTTTTCTGAATTTTCATTCATTTTGAACTGCTACCCCCCCTTTTATTGTCAGATATTAACGGCTGTATATTCTCACTGTTAACCTGACCGGAGATTGAACTACAGCCAATTCTCTGATTTGTATTTAAGGAAGGAAACGAGATTTACGTCAGTCAGAGTTGGCGGAAAATTTTGTTTCGAAACTTCTTCAGGTTAGCAGTGAATAATATTATAAATGAAGGTACAATCTTATATAGGATCTACTTCTTTTTGCTATGATCCTTGAAGTATACCAGCCAGTGGCGGCTCGTGAGTTGATAAACTGGGGGTTCACACCCATTTTATAAAATTTAAAATTTACACAAGATCTAGAAATAGAAGGATGTTGGGCCAATGCATAAAAAAAATTATCTCTCTTAGGAGAGTAGTTTTAAATGCCTAAATTACTCACTGCGTGCGCTTTTATTTTGAAAAAATATGCATAAACAAACACTTATGACTTCATTTTTTATAATACCATTGAGGGGAAAGTCATAATACTTATCCATAACATTATACCTAACAAACACCTTTTATAATTATTAATTATTAAAAATTAGTTGACATGAAGATTATAATTGTCTTTTCAAAAAGTGCTTTTCTCATTTTCTAATTAGCCGAAACAATCCAGACCACAAAAAAACCAAGCTGAGCTTCAAAAACGCAAGCCTCGGCACACAAAATCTGTGCTAGCGGGAATCCAAATTGCGAGGCCGTCAGTTGAAAATTCCCCCGGCAAGCAGTCGGGGTTTTTCCGGAATCTCAAATTTTTTACGCTCACACGTGCGAAAAAGGAAAGAAAAATAAGAGTTCATTATTTTTTTTTATTTCTTTCGCGTTTCCGGTAGTAAATTTTTCTTATTCAATAGAGAAGGGGGGGTGGAGAAACATAATTCTGAGTATAAAAAAGAAATTTAGAATATATTTCCATTGATATTTATTAATCTTTATATTCGATTTTTGTTCTACTTTTTCTGTGGGTGTTCACGTGCTCCTGTGCTCCTATGGACGAGCCGCCACTGATACCAGCTACCACTAGCGCTTAGTAAGGCTACACTTTGGTCTGACGTCGAAGGACAAACAGCCAATCAGAACATGGCATTCACGGCAAGAAAATGTGGAGGGATTTTTTTTGTGAAGGGGAAATTTAGGGATTTGGATAGGGAAAAGTCTGCCTGCTCAAATGTAAACAAGTGTACGGGTTATCTTGAAAAGTTAATTTGTTAATTAGTTTAATTTCAATCATAGTAGGGGGAAAATAGCTAAAAAAAGAGCCATTTAGGGAACAAATTTGAACAAATGATCTGTCAACGGTTTTCGGCTCTACTAGATGCACTTAATGGGAAAACGAAAGTTTACCAAAATCGGATCGTGGGAAGTGGGTTTTTTTCAAGATGGCCGCCATAAACATGGAAAATCAAGAACTCCTATAAGTTTTGTGTTTAAAACGTAATTAAACGTTCTTCAATGTCTGATTTGAGTAGAATAAGTATGGTACTGGGTAAACTGAATGATATAAAAATAGTTTGCAAAATCTGGCAACCGGGAATGTTTTTTTTCCAAGATGGCGGGCGGAACTTTCATATAAAAGGATGTGATGATTCTGAATTTTTATGAAATATATTTTCACATATTTTTATAAAATATATTATTAAATTTATTCTTTTTTTAATAATTTTTCATTCTAAGTAACGTAATAATTCTCAGGATACAATTAAGAGTAAAGAGGCAGATTTTATAAGATGCAGTCAGAAATGCGGGGTTCATTATTTCGACCATTTTTTATTTTGATGAAATTTATATTGTGGGCTCTTCTAATGATTTTAGAACACCCGTATTTTTTCTTTTTCCCCAAAAAAAATTTTTCGGCCAATAAATAGTTTTTGATAACAACATGACCTGAGGTAGCTAAAACAAATTCTTTTGTGAATTTCATGGTTTACCTGCAGTGCAACCTGGAAGGGTTCGCCAAACTATGTCGCGGAAAGTGAAAAAACGCCAAATTTGAGCCCCTATGCACCCCATCATTGAGGGTCAACCACAGTTTGGGGGTTAACTTGTGTAGTACTACTCAATATTAACTTATTTAGCCCATTTATTGCATCGTTGACCCTCAGGGCTGCCGGAAAATAGCAACTTTTGTAGCTAACAAAGCAAAAAAAGGCCATTTTGGTGACCCTGTATTTCAGAGCATTAAGGGTCAATGAGGAACTTGAAAATGGCATTTGGTAGTATGAGACCTGTACTTTAAGAGACAATTGACAGATCTTTGATTTTCGGCCTTGCGAGTACTTAAAACTGACTTTTGTAACTGACTTTTGCTTTGTTAGCTATAAAAGTAGCTATTTTCCGGCAGCCCTGAGGGTCAACGATGCAATAAATGGGCTAAATAAGTTAATATTGAGTAGTACTACACAAGTTAACCCCCAAACTGTGGTTGACCCTCAATGATGGGGTGCATAGGGGCTCAAATTTGGCGTTTTTTCACTTTCCGCGACATAGTTTGGCGAACCCTTCCAGGTTGCACTGAAGGTAAACCATGAAATTCACAAAAGAATTTGTTTTAGCTACCTCAGGTCATGTTGTTATCACCAGAATTACTTTGATTGACCCTCAATGCACAGAGAAAAAGGAGTACAAAAAGATGTCGATTCGAAAAAAATACTGGGTCGCGACCAACTTTCGGAATTTTTGTTGGCAGAAAAATTTTTTTTGGGGAAAAAGAAAAAATACGGGTGTTCTAAAATCATTAGAAGAGCCCACAATATAAATTTCATCAAAATAAAAATGGTCAAAATAATGAACCCCGCATTTCTGACTGCATCTTATAAAATCTGCCTCTTTACTCTTAATTGTATCCTGAGAATTATTACGTTACTTAGAATGAAAAATTATTAAAATAAGAATAAATTTAATAATATATTTTATAAAAATATGTGAAAATATATTTCATAAAAATTCAGAATCATCACATCCTTTTATATGAAAGTTCCGCCCGCCATCTTGGAAAAAAAACATTCCCGGTTGCCAGATTTTGCAAACTATTTTTATATCATTCAGTTTACCCAGTACCATACTTATTCTACTCAAATCAGACATTGAAGAACGTTTAATTACGTTTTAAACACAAAACTTATAGGAGTTCTTGATTTTCCATGTTTATGGCGGCCATCTTGAAAAAAACCCACTTCCCACGATCCGATTTTGGTAAACTTTCGTTTTCCCATTAAGTGCATCTAGTAGAGCCGAAAACCGTTGACAAATCATTTGTTCAAATTTGTTCCCCTAAAAACCTTATTTTCCCCCTACTATCATATAGTTTGGTCTAGAAGAACCGTGGGAATTCTAAATTGAGAATGAAAGGTAACATGTAAAATATCTGGATTATTTTTACTATCTGTTTATAAAAATTATCGTATTTTTATTATTAGTTCATTGTACTTTTCATAATTTACTCTTGATTGAAACGCTTTGCTAATAGGATATTTAACAAGTTTAATTTGTTGTATACTAGGTACTACAGCTTGTTTACTATTTCATGTGTAAAAAACCCTCACTGCAATTTATACAAGTACTTCAAAACACCAGAAAATCATGAATGTTAATTAATTCTTTAATAGTGTAATGTTGATTATTATCAATCTTGCATTGCACTTGTTTTCAGGGGGCTAATTAGCTATTAAAAACATAGGTTAAGCTTGTTTTAAATTATAAGTATTCACCAAATGTTGCCCAATTATTTTTGCTGTCCTCTATTATACTGTTTATTTTTCTCAGTGGTTTGTAATCCTGGTTATATTTGTAATCTTAACTTTCCAAATATCCTGCTCTATACAATATGAGTGTGGCTAACTGCGGGGGATTACCTAATAATTGGCGTTCCACTAATTGTCGCCAAATCATACATAATGCTAAAGCATACAAATATAAAATATAAATGCATACATATATAAAAACTTTTTGCAACTTCCGTTTATTTTCAATCCACCCCATCCACTTTACATTTTAAGTTCATTAAGTAATTTTTAAATCAAAAGAGTATTTTCAATATGGCTTCAGAAGATATACTCTGAATATCAATTTCGTTAGAGGTATTTTCAATGTGCACAATTACTGTTTCTTAGTGTTAGTTTTAATTGCAACTGTTATTCAAGTAAAGTTTGTTCAGATAAATTAGCAAGAATATTATTTTGAAGACTTTTGGCCCTCTGACTCACTAATATACTTCATGTATCTTGTTTATCGAGTGGCTGAAATTTGACTTTAAATTAAACTTACCTGAGGGAAGACAGCCGCAGTTAAAAAACCTTTGCTAGAGCTTGTTTGAATGTACATTTAAAGTTATATTAAATATCACCAAGCTGTTTTGAATGCCAAATATTCAAATATCACCAAATTTTTATAGTTGTCATTGATGATGATATAAGGAATCCTGGATTTATCACACTGCCCTTTACATACACACAGATAGAAAAATGAGTATTACATTATATTGTCGGCTTACATGAGAAAGAGGCACTAAGTCACTTCTGATTACTTTCAATTTGTTGATTCTCAATCATTTTCTTTTGCACACTATGATATGAATTCACATCAACAAGCCGATTGTATTTCAACTTTCAAAAGATTCACCAAAAGGATTGATGCTTTTCTTCTGTAAGCTGGCAATATGTTTGGTTCCTCCTTGTTTTATGTGATAATTATTTGAATTCTAAGAGAACTTTATTTGTACAAGTTTACTGATTATATTTAAGTAATCAATAACAGCAGTCGGGAGTAGTAATACAAATCATTTGGGAATTAGTTTAATGTGTTTTAAAGTTGAAATATAAATTTTTATTCTTTAGTATTCTATATTACACTCTTAACGTTTCTTTTCAACAGCTGAATGAACTTGATTCCCGCTGACTTACCCCATTTACCATAAAATCTGTACTTTATTGCAATGCACATTAACTTAACTAATTGATTGATTAATAACTTAATCAATGTTTTCATATATATCAAAATAAAAACATTTTACAATTACATTTGCTTCACCACAAAAGTTTGAAAAAACTTTAAGCGCTAATCGATTAAAGATTCTTAATTAACACTTCCCGATTGACAAAAACAAAAAATATATTTAATAGTTGAGTTATTATTCCTAAAGTGCTACTTATTTATAATTCTAAAGACGTTTTTAAATCTAAAACTTGTGCATGTATGCAGATAAACAAAGTTGTTGATAATTTCACGGGCACCGCCATCTTTTAAAACTGAAATAACTGAGATCCATCTCAGTTTTATCTATTACAAACTTTTTTTGGTTTGAGTGAATTTAGGAACGACCTATCTTTTTCACCATTCTCACCGATTTAACTGGAGGACTTTTGGAACTCTCAGTTCTCATAACTAGTTTTAAGCGTTAAACGAGTTTAAATAAACAAACAAGCCCTGCATTTCTAATCTTAGGTATTAAAAACAGCTTTGCCATATTCAACTGTGACGGTACAAATAACTGAATTCAACCAATAGTCCGTTTCTCAAAAAAGTTTGCTTTATGTTTTACAATATTTTAAAAGAAAATTTTATTTACTTAGGTTGGTTCTACTCAATGCAACACATCTTTGCAGAGGAAAAGAACATGGTTTTGAAGCTGAAATTGGAGAAAGCCTTTTTCAAGATTCTAAACTAAATGGTGCTCTTGTTTGGTGACCACTTACTTAATGTGGCATCAATCAAGAGCGTCTTTTGGTTGCTGTGAACATCGAGAGACATATTCTTCGAATATTTTATAATTTACCTTTTTTTAGTTTTTGATAGCCCTCTTACACTTAAATATAATCACCCCTGCATCTTTAAATATATACTGTCTTTTTACCTATTTGTTTTCTCAAGTGTTAATTGTTAATGGTTCAAGTAATTCATGGTTGTTAAGTTAACCATGAAAAGCACTAATTGTTCTAATTAACACTTGTTTTAGACCGCTTTTTGTCATGGACCATGTTTGAGTTTTCAATATCATGGATCTGGTCTAGCTCTGCTAGACGCTGGAGATTAGTAACAAAAACACAACACTTGTTTTATGTCCCTATGGAAATGGGTAGGGTACTTTAGTTCTACATTGTAACTATTATATTGTAAAATTGGTTTCTGATCCTGGAAGTCAAATGAGAAATTTGTCAAAGTAGCTTATGCAGCTGAATGTAATTTGCAATTTTGATGTAGTGTTATACTTAAGGTTAATTATATTATTAAGTTAAGGTATAATAATTATTAAAATAAATTTAAAGAGGCTTGTGTATTTTCTGAATAAAATTTCTATATGGACTTGATACTCGGCACACCGATGTGGCGCATGAGGCTGCAAGCTCAGCCTGCCACTCTCGCTAGTTAAGTCTGCAGCTCCCCAGCTGGGCCAACCTAGGGAGTTTCTCTCTGCTATGGCCATCCTGTGCCAGGTCTGCCTGGGTAATCCTCTCTTTCGTTTTCTGTCAGGTGCCCAGGTCAAAGTGACTCTCGTAGGGTCTGTTAGTTTACAGAAACCGCAAGAAAAAAAATGTCTGTATTGAAATAGAATAATTAATTTTGTGATTAAATACTTCATTCTCAGCATATGATTTAAATTTGAGTTTTTTTACATTAAGAATTGTGCTTATTTGGCTATAAAAACAAAAACATGATAAAAATTACTACTTTTGATTGGTTTTATAACAAGTATACTTTAATTTAGGAATTAAAAGTTTTCCTAATTGCACATGTAAAAAAATTTACTTGAATCAATTAAATTAAATGTTATATTAAAGTAAAATTATCCCTTCATTCATTAAAAACTTAACATTTATATGAATTTCTTACTTAAATTTCCCCTCTTAATTAATTTTATATTAAAATTTAATTAAATGAGAGGATCGTCATCAGCCCTTTTTTATAATCGTGTACAAGTGTTTAATAAAACCCCTCCTTTTCCTTTAAATCCTTGTAACAAAATTGTTTACTCAATTTCCCAGTGAGTGCCACTATCGTTCAGCATCAACGCTCACACTGGCCTTTCCTTTCTCTACGTTCCCTCCGCAATCCCCAAGGATTTTCCCAAAATATCCCGCCATGTTCTGATTGGCTGTCTGTCCTTCGACGTCAGACCAAAGTGTAGCCTTACTAAGCGCTAGTCCAGCTACCTTAAACATTTTCATCCTTGACTTTTTTTATGTCTTCAACTGCGAAAATGATGAAATTTGCTTAATTTACAACGTAGCGAATCCCCTAGTTTATATTTGAAGTTGTAGAAGTTGGTGGAATAGTCTATTAGCAATGATTCTCAACTTTTCATTCCCACGGACCACTAGATAGTATATAGTTCATCAAATCAATGATACTTGTAATCCTCCCACGGACAACAGGTTGAGAATCACTGGCCTATAGAGTATCTAGTATCCTGGAGGGATAGTTTTAACACACTTAATGCTTCATTTCAACTGTAAACGCAACTTTAACGTGACAATTGACTTCGACGAATCAAATCAGCAATGAAGGATGATTGACTGTAGTAGTGACCTGATAGTAGTGTTAGACCACGGCTTACTATATCCTATATACAGGCAAGCCGAGATATGGAAATCATTAAAAATCCAGATGGCAATAGAGCTGACAAACTGGGAAAGCAAATTCACAGAGTTGAAGGCGGGGCTTAATGGCTCAAAAATTCAACTCGGCCACTATATGGCCATGAATCAAAAGTTTACGTCATGAAAAAACTCCTTTATTTTTCCTTATTCTTCAGTGTTATCCTAGTGGTTGGGTGGCATGGGAAGGACTTGTGGCAATCCTAGCGGGAAAAGTTGTCAAATGGTTTTCATTACTTAAAACTCGGCTAGCCTGTATAGTATCTAGCATAGAGCATATAAAACAGTGGAGTGCGCGTGAACCCGTTTTCGCCAGTCAGAACATCATTCCTCCGGAGATCACGTGACTGCACTTCTTGTTTCTGCGTTTCGTTCGCCTCGCTGCTTTTTTTATATGGTACAGAGGCTGTTCACACATTTTTTAGACGATTTATATTGTATTTTGTATATTGTATAGTTTGTATATTGTATTTCATAATAATTTAGCAATGGTAGGACATTTGTGCTGTGCGTATAATTGTAAAGAAAGACAAAAAAAGGGAGGAATATCCTTTCATGTGTAAGTATTTTTAATATGATTCTGTAGTTTCGTTTAGTGATTTATTCTAAAAAATGTACTAAAGTTGAAAAAAGTTACGTTCTAATAATTGTATTAATATCAGCAATTTGAGTGACAATTTCTTTTGGTTTTATAAATTACATTTAGGGTTAATTAAAAATAATTTTAAAGCATTCGAATCAATTGAATTGAATATGAATTGAATATCACAGGAGGGCAGAAGAAAACACGATGTTGAAGAAAGAAGCTTGCACAATAGAAGACCATTCTTACTCTAAAAATACTGTTTCACAACAACTTTCAATTGTTGTAGAGGATGTTGTTGCTTATATCGCAGGATTTGTGGTAAAATCAGTTTTGAAAACTTTAAAGTGCACAGGATGTTCGGCAGAATTACAGAGCGATGATTCATACTCTGCTCTGATAAACCGCAAAAGTAAAGGGGGTTTACTAACTCCCTCTAGAGATGTTTTGCATATCTGCAGAACATCTGAAAAATCTGTCCGAATCGTAAAAGCTTCTGGAAAATTTCAAAGCCCGAATTTTTACCACACTCTAATTACTGAAGTTCTTGGAAATCTAAAAAATAATATATTCTCTAGATTACATAATCACATAATTGAGCAGTCTCCATTGGAAAATCACCGAAATTTATTAATTATGGCTGTCATTGAACAATATTTAAAAGTAAGGCTGCATCATCTTGGAAGAAGAATAACTGAAACCCTGTACTTGAAAAAAATTAGAAGTATCAATACTAAATTGATTTTATTTAAAGGTCAATAAGGAAAAAAATATTTTGTTAATTTGCAACATATATATTTTAAAATACTTCTTTAATTTTTTGCTTTGTAATCTTGAACCAGGAGCAAGAATAATTATAATGTTTTGTAAGCTGTTAAATTTTATAATAAAATAATTATTCAATAAAATCCTATTGTTTGATGTGTATTAATAAGTTTTAAAATTGAGTTGTATTAAATATCATTCTTTAATTTTAAGAGAGAATATATCTTTTAGTATTTCCATTAGGGGTTAATATAAGAAAATTATTTTTTTAAATTATTAATCTGAAGAAAAATCTGAGATGGTATTTTAAATGACCTCTTCTAAAGTTGTGAAAATATTTGAAATGTCTCACATTCCCAAATAGAGTACCAAATAATTTAATTTGAAAGCAAGATACTCAATTTTAAAACAGTTTATAAGGAAATTTCATTTATAGAATATTTATTCATTTTTCTTTCGAAATAAAATTTTCTAAATTAAGATTTAATTTTCAAAATAATTTTACATTGCCTAGTATTTTATATTTTGTTTTACTAGTTATCAGCAAAACTTCGAATTTTCAGAAAAATATTTGCAAAAAAATATATGTGGCTGATATTAATCTATTTAAGGGCCGTTTCTTACACGAGCATATACAAGGGTTGTTTTTTTTCAACAGCCGTTTTGCTCCTGAAAAAAAAGTAGTAAGAATTTCGAAATAAGTTTGGTACTGGTAGTTAGGTACATCATTCAGGATCAGTTTGCATCTTAACTGGAAAAGATCGGACATTTCTTCGATAAGTTATCGAATTTACACGTGCGCTTCTCGAAATTATTTCCCGCCAACACATAGAAAATTTCACCTTCTATCGCTCCGTTCGAACATTAAACAATGGGAGGGCAGGTGATAATTGCGCGAGGGGAAAGAAAAGCTGATTCTCTATGGGTTGTCGGAAAATAAGTTCATGGAGCTCGCTTGTAAATTCGATAACTAATAGAATAATTGTCCGATTTTTTTAAAGTAAAGATGCAAATTGATCCTGAAGGATGTACCTAACTACCAGTACAAAAATTATTTCGAAATTCCTGCTACTTTTTTTTCAGGAGCAAAACGGCTGTTGAAAAAAACCCAACCCTCGTAGAAATAACGTGGAGAAAACCGTATCAAGAAGTGCAGTCACGTGACCAGAGAGCGAGTGATGTTTTGACTATTTCTCCCGATCGGTTTCTACCAGTCGCGGCGCCGCCGCTCACTCCACTTTCTTTATATGCTCTATGGTATCTAGTAAGCCGTGGTTAGACCTTGACTACCTTCTGATTCGTAGAAGTCAAAGTCACGTTGCACATGGAAATGAACCCTAAACTTGACATTTCAGTACTGACCTCCTGACTGTGGCGACATCTCCCCTCTCTACCGACAGCAGGAACTTCTTCTCATTGGTGGAGAGCTTCCCGTGCGCCCTCTGTTGGGGCAGGAACTCCTCCTCTCCATGGCGCGGGCTGCAGTGGCCGTTCTTGCATTCCAAATACCCCTCTTCCTCGTCGGTCACTTGCGCCATCTGTCACCTCATGCCTGCAAAGAGAATTCACATTCGTCAATACCAAATTCGGATTTGATGACCATTCGAAAAGTTAACAATATTTTAAACTCTGTGTATAAGTCGACGTAATTACTCACAAATGAGTGCTTTTTGCATGGTTGCTTGAAGATCCTGTGGAAACACATCATCAGTAGATCTCATAAGATCTTTTTGAAGGTATTCAGCTAAGTAAGGGTCCTATTCAGAAAGTCAAAACACGTAGAAGAAACGAGACGGAATTGATTCGAAAACGGTAAAAAATCTCTACTAGATTCCAGAGCTTACGTTTCTTGCCCGTCTCCTCAAAAATGAGTAATTTGGCGGATTGCTTTTACACTTTTTGTAGTTAAGTGTTCGGATATTAATATGTTACGAAAAGTATTGGACATCTAGTGCTAGCGGCCTTTTGTATTATCAGTGAAGAATTACTTGTAAATGTGCGCGACATGTTTCTCCAGGAGCACACACTTGCAAATAAGTGAATTTGCTCGATCCCCCAAGTATCTGGGTACTCTCTGTTCATTAATTAATTATTATATACGCGCTGGTCATTTCTCATTAATAATAATCTGACAAATTATGCCAAACAATCCAAAATGACGCGGATTTCTTTTCAACCAATCAGAGTCAGCTAAATTACTCGTTTTTGAGAAGACGGGCAGGCAATGGGAGCTCTGGACCTGCCGTCTCATATCTCTAGCAGGATAGATTTTTTACCTTATCCGTGTCGTTCCCGTTAAAGCCCTGGATGAAGACGTTACTTCTTACGTTAACGTCTTCATCCAGGGCTTTAGTTTCTTCTACGTGTGTTGACTTTCGGAATACGGCCCTAAATTTCAGAATTTATTTTCAAAATATTAGAATAGACATTATTTGAGGCGCTTGCTGCGACAAAGAGCTAACTCCAATGTAAAGGTTTGCTGCAATGGATCTATTATTGTAAAACTCTTCAACTACTTCATGGAAAAAGAGGCTTTTTTTAACGGTAAAAGCAGGGTAAGGGGTATTAGCAGGTAAAACATAGACTATACAGGATTACAACTTTTCTGGTCAGTGACGTCACGTGTTGAAGGGAGGAGATGCCACAGTTTCTAGCTGCCTAATGAACGAAAAAGGTAAAGCGAGCGAGAGTCATCTCTGACTTGCCAATTAGGTAGCTAGAATTAGCAGTAAAAGTAGTTGGTAGTGTGGTGTCTCCTCCCTTCATCCTGTGACGTCACTTACAAGAAAAGTTGCAATCTGGTATAGACTTGGCAGGACCAGAAAATAAGCAATCTGGAATGTATTTCTATTTTACTATTTTCATGGGCACTGTTATACTAGAAAAGATGCTTATAGAACAGATGATAGTACAACTAACTATTGAGATGTGATTGATAACCACAAGAACACTAGTTTCTAGCCCAGGAACTAAGGTGTTATTTTTCATTAAGATAAGAAAATAAATAGTTTCCTCTTGTACAAACTCCATTTGGCCCCGTCTTCAAGTAAAAGATGCATGCATTGCATTGTTTTGACAGGTTCTGTCCATAGCAAATACCATTGAATCATTTCCCCCATATTGCATTAGTTTAAGTGGTTCACATTGTTATGATCCGTCTCGAGCAATCATCGAGCCTATACGACTTGGAGAATGTTCAACCTTTGCTTGTTTTGGGCGCGATGTTCTGCTTCTTTCATCAGGTCATTTTTCATGGAGGGGATTCAAAATAAACCCGAAAAAACTGGGTTATTCCGAAACGGGGCTTTTTGAAAGGGATTTTGGTTTGTTTTGAAAGTAATATGTAAAAAAAAGACATGTAAACAAATCGTAGATTGAAGGAAAAACGGCAGAGCTAATTTTGCATTAATCTGTCAACAAATACTAATATTTTCTGAGGCGCATTTGGAATTTGAGATCTCTTGTCACAACAACCCATTGCAGATTGTAAAAAAAACCTCTCGTTTAAAAAACCTACTCAATCTTTATAAAGTTCATTAAAATTGTGTATCTAGATATTGAATTCACAATTTTTAACTCTTTTCATTTGTCCTTAAAGGAATACACACTTCAATCTCAAAGTTAATTCTCATTTTTAATAACGTGTTAAGTTGTAAGTTGTAAACATCTGAGAAGAAAGTGTGAACCCATAAAAGAAAAACTATAACTTAAATTAAAGATAAAAAATACAATCAAAAGTTGTCTGAGTAAGTGTAAAAAATTCTTTAATTTTCCCAGAATTAGTAACAAACGAAATAAATGAATGTTAAAATACTGTTTTTAATGAAGCTATTTTTAATAAAAATATTTTTTTGTAGCTTATATAAAAGTTCAAATAAATATAGTTAATTACAATTAATAATATAATCCTTTCCATTGTAAAAACCAACAAACTACTTAAAATATTAATCTTCCAGTTTTTAAGAGTACAACCTCAGTAATTTTAAACAAATCACTTCTTTTTATCTCCTCCTTTTTAAACGACCATTAATAATTAAATTATAATTTCACTGAAAATAATGTACTTAAAATTTACGTTTGTACTTTTACGTAAAAAAATAAACTAAATAAACTTTGAAATTAAAGTTTGAAAAAAAAAATAAATTATTAAAAACAATAAGCTTGAAACTTAAGTACGTACTTATACTTATATGAATAATTAACCTTTGACTTTATAAAGTTGGAAAAAAACCTCAAGAGATCACTTTTAGTTTAGAGAGAGTCTCGTACTTAAACGAGCATATTTTCAGACTACACAATTTTGGAACCTACCTCTTACGGAATATCACCTTTGCTGAAAGAATTTTGATGCTCTCAATAACTTGGGGGAATAAGCTTACAGCTGTTAGATGCTTTCAACCCAACGAAAGAACTTAAACAAAAGGTTTCTCCATGCAAAACATCTGTGATCTCTTGATCAACGACATGCACAACTTGCAAAACCTATTCGTCAGAAACCAACAACCTCTAACAATTCCAATTCTTTTACCAAGCAAAAATGTTTTATGCATTTCTAGCAAGGTGATGAAAAAAAATTGCAAGCACACTCTTCTCTAAGGTACTAAGCTGTATGGAAATTTTTATTACAAATATAGGGGGACTCTATGGCAAAAAGTTTGAGTTCCTATAGCTATTGTCTTTTTAATACCGAATAAGTCTTGAACGTGTAATCTATATTGGGAAATAGAACTTCTGTCTGCTCTTGTTTTTCCAGGAATAAATCTCACCAAATGCGTTTTCATAAATATGGAATTTTGAGATGGTTGTCCATCATCTTGAACGGAGTAAATCTTTTCCAGGAGTTGAAATGCGTCTGTCAAGTTAGGTTAAGATGAATGGTAACATGTCTACTGGTTTTTGAAGGTGAAATCACATTAGTTATATATTTTTTAGAATGTTTTGTAAAAGAAGCACTAGTCCGAAATGTAAACACATGTTTTGTTTTTTTTTTAACTAAATCGGCATTTTCTAGTTGGTTATTGTTCGGTGGTTTACTACTTTTGGGAAAAAAACATTAAATTATCGTTTAGCTTTAGTTTAAAGACGGTTGTAGTCTGACCTTTTTGAATAGATCAATCAATCACTGTAGATCTTATTTGTTAATTTATTAATAGCACTGTAAAAATGTGTAACTAATAAATAGAGTGACTAGAAGTCCCGCTTTCTGTCTAATGGTTCTGCTGGTAGAATGCCCGATAATCCCAAAAACCGGGTCAAATTATTAATAAACATATTCTTCATTAATTTACTACTTCTAGTTAACTTTTTCCACAGAATTAATATGTAGAGAGTTTTTTTTCTTGGTACAGATTCAATGCAGGTTTTAAAAAATGTGTTTTGTATTTGATAACGATGCCTTACACAATATTTTAAAAGTTGTATGAAATTACCTTTTAAGAATAATATGTCCAACTATTTACAAATTTTTAATACACATTAGCGTAAAATATTAAAAGGTTTTCATATAAAAAGTAGGGAGGAGGCACATTTGAACAAAAACTACATTTTTGACAATTTCTCCACATATTTATAATTGAAATATTGACTCAAATATAAATTTAGAGTTTTTATGAAATTTTGGAAACCTTTTTAGAGGCATTCACCTAGAATTTTTCATTTAACTACATTTAATATCTACATATGCATTCAAAATCACGAAAATGAAATAGAAGGCATATTTAAACTGTTAAAATATTATGCCTCATCTACCAGCACAACGCTTAAGTGTAAATTATATTTATTTATAATTACAATTGGGGAACGATATTTCTTTTGGAATTATTTTTATTAGTTAACTTGCATCTTTTAATACAGGTAAGTTCATGAGTCCACTTCTCTGAAAATTCAGGCGAAATATGGTACTTTATACAGCTATTTAATGATACTGTTTCATAATTATTTGAAATTGAAATTAACTTTGTTTTTCTAATGTGCCCTCTCTCCCCAATTTAAAAATAATTCTCAGTGCTTATTTGTTTTGAGACATGCTTTTGGGAGTTTTTGGAATCCACCATAAGTATTTATTCCATTTACTTCTTTCATAACTATATCAAATTAATTTTACTGTTCCTCTTTTAATTAATGAAAAACACAAAACAAGAGATTGCAATAAAAGCGTGCTAAAACTAATATCAATGAAAGGTGTGACCTTAGAGCAAACAAAGGCAAAACTCTAAACGATAAAAGCTAATGAGTAAAGGATAAATTGCGCCCACAGAAAAGCCAGAGTGCAGAAAAAGCTCTTCCTTTCCGTTTTCTTTCCTAAATAGACAATAAAACACATTATGCTTTCGGTAAGGGTATAAAAAGATGAACAAGAGGTAATGTTCCATTTGGAATTATACAGAAAAGGCCGTACTTGAACCGTTTGTGATAAAATAGGAAAGAAGATACCACACACAAAATATTTTATTTTCAAATGTAAAAACAAATATATATATATATATGGATGCATTTGTTGTGTTTGTCATGTTTCTGTTTCTATTGTTTTTATTTCACACAATCATTTAATATTTCCACTAACCTATTTAAAATCGTAACTATTTTCAAAACAAAAATTTTAATCAAAATTTTCCGAAGTTTTAAGTATTAGAAGATGTGTTTTGATATTATTCATGCATATTTTTGTATTTATGTAGTTCTTTTCCTTATTTTGCATAAAATTTTAGGTTTTGAATGGGGAAAAATCGTTTACACATTTCTTTAAAATTAAGCAAATATTGCTTCTATGGAAACTATTCCCACTTCCCATTTTATCAAGGAAATAAGAAAAAAAAATGCAATTCCTGTTTCATCCCGATTCTTATTTTCGGAATCCTAGATAGTATCAAATTTAAATCCCCTGCCCCCAAGCTCAACTCTTCGAATCCCTTAAATTTCACCGATGAATGCTTTTTGATAAGGGGAGTGAAGAGGGTGAAAGCGAAGTAAGTAGTTCTTCAGTATTTTCGGTTTTATATGGATCAATAAGTTTCTTTCTGAAAAATACTTAAATCATTTTGCTTTACTTATGAAATATTTGATTTTTTAGCATTAAGAAATTCAAAACGATACACACGAAATATTACAGTTTGTTTACATCATTCCATATTCCTTTAAATTTTAATTGAAATAAATCTTATGGTTCACAATTTTTTTTTAAATAAGAGAGAATTTAGTAAAATGGTAAGGTAAGACCATAAAAAATAGAAACACGAAAAGACCTATATCATATCGTCGGCTCTTGTAGTAGAAATACATTTAGTCACTTATGGCACAACTATTCAATTCTATATTCAACTATTGCGCAAAATTTGGCTATACCAAATCGATGTCTTTTGCGCCATGAAATAAATACGATTAAATACTTACTTTCTTAAGAATTAGATGCTTTTTTGTTACAAAAACAAAAGTAAGAAGTTCATAATTGGTAACTTTTTATCTGTTGAAAAAAGTTAATAAATTTTGTTCTTAAAAAAATCATAACATTAATTAATAACATTTTGCTCTATTAATATATTATCTAACCCCCCCGCATATTTCCGCATAAAGTTGGATAGAACCTATTTTTTGGGTAGTATTTGACTGATTTTTAAACGTGAATGATGAAATAAGCTTTATCAAAATTTAAATATACTTTTATAAAAACTATAAAAAACGCAATAATAATTGAATTGGACAGGAAAGGTCAAACTTTTCTCATAAAATACATCTTTAGTAACAAAAAAGCATAATCTATTTAACTTACTATTTCATAAGCGTGATTTTAATATATTTTGTATTACTTTATTAGCTCATTTCAAGTATAAAAACTATAGCAATGTATTATAGAGCAGCGGTTAACAACTCGTATAAGTACACGGACCACAAATCCTGATATTGGAACTTTCCCACACTGACCACCCTTTATAATTTAAATCGTTCACCCTTATAACATTGCCAGATCAAAGAATTTTCCATAATTTAGCAGGAAAATTTATAAATAAATATAAATAAAATTTCTTCTGATCTGAAAGTTCATAATGCCAAACCTGATTGGCTGAAAGGTAAGATGTGAACACACAAGCCAATCATTTAATACTGGCATTTTTAACGTTCGACTAAGTAAGAAGACTCTTGTGAGTATAACTAACTCTATGTTAAAAAAAATTTCAGTTTATGTCACGAGTGGGAGTTAAGGAGGTGGGTGTTTTGCGAGAGGAGTTGGAGACTTTGAGGTTAAAGTTAGCTGGGGAAGTGGAATGGGTTGATGTTCAGGGTGTGGAGCATGTAGATCAGAGGGAGGAGGTTGACATGGTTACTAAAGGGCTGGTACTTGGAGATTCAATGGTTAGGGTTTTGGGGGACATGGTTGGGAGGAAGAAGCGCAATTTTGCACGATGTTGCTTGCCAGGCGCTAGGGCAAAAAATTTAGTTGAGGCAGTTAAGGGAGGGGCGGTTAAGGGGGAGGAAAAGGCAGTTGTGTGGGTGGGAACTAACGACGTTGGGAGGACATCTAATGAAGAGTTTGAGATGGAGGTGGGTACCCTTTTAGGGGACATTAAGTCCCAAGGGTCAGAGGTTACAGTTTTGGGGTTACTACCCAGGTATGGGTTAAATAATGGGCGGTCAAATCAAAGGGCAAAAGAGATGAACGGGTTGTTAAGGGATTTGTGTAAGAGGGAGGAGGTTAAATTCTTGGATGTGTGGAAGGTTTGTAGGAGGGAATGGTTGGGCAGGGACAGTGTGCATTTGAGCCGTATAGGTAACAGGGAGGTTGGGAAGCTGGTTTTGGAAACTTTAAACTCAAAAAACTGATTAAAGAGCGGGTAAGGGCAAAACCTGGTGGGTTAAGAAAATATTTAAATATTTCTTTGGTAAATATTAGGCCATTCAAAAACGACAGGAAAACTAATAGGAAAATATTATGTAATCATGGTAAAAACTATTTAAAAGTATATTATTGTAATGCTCGTAGCATAAGGAATAAAATGGATGAGTTAAGAGGCATTGCAGAATATGAGGCTTTGGATATCATTGGAATTACAGAAAGCTGGGCAAACAGTGAGGATTCATTAATTTTAGCGTTAAATGGGTTCACAATTTTCAGGGATGATAGAGAAAATAAAAAAGGAGGAGGGGTGTTAATCTATGTTAGGGATTCTTTAATTTTTTCGGAAATTAAGTTAAACTGTAAACCTGAGGGTATCGAATCAGTCTGGGTAAAACTAATGAACGATAAGGGAAAATGCTTAATTATAGGAAATATATATAAACCTCCGAATAGCAGTGAACAACAGGAAAATGACATGTGTAAGCTAATTCAAGAAGCTTCTCAAAAGGGAGAATTGGTATTAATGGGTGACTTTAACTATCCGAACATTGGCTGGGAGAACAACCATGTAGTTTCCGGCAAAGGCTCAGAGTTTTTGGAGGGGATTCAAGATTGTTTTCTACACCAGATGGTAAATGAAGGGACTAGGGACAGTGCTATTTTAGATCTAGTTTTTACCAATGAAGAGGAAAGGGTCAGGGATTTAACTACGGGGGAACATTTAGGAGAAAGCGACCATAGAAGTGTTAGGTTTAGTATCAATTTTCAGTCTACAATAGTATGTAACACAAGAATTATTCCAAATTTTAAAAGGGCAAACTTTCAAAATATCAGGGTTGAATTAAAGGAGACATTTAGTAGGGGTTTGAAAGAAAAGCAATCAGGTCGACAATGGGAAGAATTTAAGGGTATTTTAAACAAGGTGATAAAAAATCATATAATATTTAAGCAAAAAGGGAAATTGCGTAAAATGACACCCATGTGGTTTTCATGGGAAACGAGAAAGGCATTGAAGTTGAAACAAAAATCGTTTAAATTATACAAACGCACTGGTAATGATAGTGATAGGGAGGCTTATTTAAAGGCTAGAAAAGATTTCAAATACATCAGTAGGAGGCAGAAAATGGCTTTAGAGGAAAAACTTGCGAGGGACATCATTCGAAACCCAAAGGAATTTTATGCGTATGCGGGAGAGAAGATTAAAGTAAATTCTACCTTGGGGCCATTAAAGTCAGGAGAGGGCATATTTGTTCAGGATGATGTGGGTATGGCAAATTTGTTAAATGATTTTTTCACAGGGGTTTTTAATAAGAACTTTAAATTTACGGGTGACTATACAGTAGTTAGTAATGGAGGTGGGGTAATTCCGGATTGTAGTTTTAATAGGGAGGAAATTATTCATCTACTAAAAGGCATTAAGCCATCTAAAGCACCAGGGCCAGATGATATTTATCCTAAAGTTCTGGTGGAATGCGCAGAAGAATTGGGGGACATAATTCTGACAATCTTTAAATCAACATACGATTCGGGTTTGGTACCAAATGATTGGAAAATAGCGAACGTAACACCAATATTTAAAAAGGGACCCAAATGCGATCCGGGCAATTATAGACCAGTGAGTTTAACTTCAGTCATCTGTAAGATTTTCGAGACCGTACTAAAAAAACACTTAATGCTGTACTTAGAAGGGGTTAACATACTTTCAGACTACCAGTTTGGATTCAGAAAGGGAAAGTCGTGTCAAACAAACCTGTTAAAGTTCTATGACGAAGTAACAAAGGAGTTGGATAAGAAAAATAGTGTAGATATATTTTACATAGATTTTCAAAAGGCCTTCGATAAAGTTCCACATGAGGCACTGCTCTTTAAATTGGAAAAAATGGGTATCAGGGGTAAAACATTATTGTGGATTAGGAACTGGTTGATAGGTAGGAAGCAGAGGGTGCAAGTCAAGGGTAATTATTCTCAGTGGGCAGAGGTCAAGAGTGGTGTACCTCAGGGGTCAGTATTGGGACCGATTCTCTTTATAATTTTCATCAACGATATTAGTCAGGATATCAAGAACAAAATTAGCATCTTTGCTGATGACTTAAAAATTTGGGGGAGGGTAGATACTCAGGAGCAAATTCAAAATTTACAAAGCGATCTAGATATTTTATCGGTATGGGCAGAAAAATGGGGTATGTCCTTTAACATAGGTAAATGTCAGGTATTGCACATGGGTTGTAGCAATAGTAGGGCTGAATTTTATCTGCAAGGGGATAAAATAAAAGAGGGTGATAGTATAAGAGATCTAGGGGTGATAGTAAATGAAGACTTTAAAATGAAACATCAGTGTTCAGCTGCAAGTAAAAAAGCTAATAGGATGTTGGGATACATTAAAAAAACTGTTTCTTCAAGGTCCGGAAACATTATTTTGCCATTATATAGAGGCTTGGTAAGGCCTCATCTCGAATATGCTGTTCAGTTCTGGTCTCCATACTTAAAAAAAGATATAGATTTAGTTGAAAGGGTTCAGCATAGGGCAACTAAATTGGTCAAGGGTATATCTAGTTTTAGTTACGAGGAAAGACTTAAGAAGTTAAATATGTTCACTTTAGAGAAAAGAAGGGCTAGAGGGGATTTGATTCAACTTTTTAAAATGTTAAAACAAGGGGACACAGAGGGACTAGATTTCTGTACGGGTAATAGAACGAGGGGTCACAGTTTAAAATTGAATAAGGCAAGTTTTAAACGGGATTTTAGGAAGCATTATTTTTTTAATAGAGTAGTGGATAAATGGAATGCATTACCTGAATCGATAGTTAACTCAAGTGGGGTGGACGAGTTTAAAAGAAAAGTAGACGAATACTGGAAATCGGGGGGAGGTTGAATTGAATAGACTGGATCAACCTTGCTGGGCTTTTAGCCTGTAGTTGATCGACTATATTTGTATTTGTATTTGTATTTGTATTTGAGTGAAAATGATTAAATCTTCAGAAATCTCACAAAAAAAGTTACATTATTTTTTTTAGCGCTGTTGATTTCTGTTCAAATATTTATACTACTGGAAATTATTCTTAATTAGTAATTCAGTGGGGACTGTTATCCTCAAACAAAACAGCCGAAAGTCATTGGAACGGATATAAATCAATCCTTTCTCGTTCAATACGCTCAAATTTCTAATTAATGGAAATGTTCTGTGCCTTGTACTTTGGTACCTTGACCTTTCGTAGACCTCTCTCAAGACTATTACCGACCACTGGTTGGGAATCACTGATATACAGGGTGAATATATGTAATTAAATTTGCGAATTTAAAAGGCTATAAAAAAGAGAACCTGAGTGTTCCTGAGTTTCGGGTTGAGAACGAATAACTAAAACTGACCAATAGGGGGCGTTGTAATCGTCACAACCCCTTAAGGCCGAACTAAAAACAGTCAACAATAGCAATAATAGCATGCATGTAAAAACAGGCAATGCATGTTTTTAGTTCTGTCTAAAAAAAAAAAAACAGGTTAAACAACTAAACTAAAAACAGGCAAAATGGATCAATAGAAATGTTTTTAATATTAATTATAAATTTTTAAATAAAGTTTTTAGTTCGGCCTCAAGGATCTGTGACGAGTACAGCGCCACCTATTGGACAGTTTTAGTTATTGGTTCTCAACCCGAAACAGTTCCCCCGTCTTCAGGAATATTCAGGTTCTCTTTTCATAGCCTTTTAAATTCGCAACTTTGATAACATTAATATTCACCCTGTACTTACCGTTGTAAGAAAACAAGCAGTGTTTCAAAATGCCTCTTTAGATCTAAGGTAGTAAAATATGGAATATATTTATAAACTCAAAATAAAAATTAAGAAAAAAAGTAAATATTCAATGAACTGGAGATGCAACTTTAAATACTTTCACCCATAACAATATTCCTAGAAAAATTCCCCAGCTATTCTCATCCCCTCTCACTTGCGTCATTTGATCATCCCATTTGTGCCACCTTTCAAATCCAATATGAAAATCCTCTGCACCAGACCCCAAGCTCGTTGCACCGATATGAAAAATCTGGCGCCCCAGGGGGCCGTCACTCAACCTCTCCCCCTTCAAAGAAACCCGACTCTGTTGCCATTCCGTAAACAGAAGAAAGGAATAATATACAGATTTCGAGAGCTCCTGTTTGTCAGAGAGGATCCCGGAAAAATGAGATGAGGGGTTTTTTGGGGGTGTTTGTTTCTGGACCGTGTTTGTCTGGGGTGAGGAACTGACTGATATAGAGTTGCAGACTCTCACTGTACAGAGTTTTTGTTTGAGTCTCGAATTTTTTTTTTTTGTTTCAGTCTCGAATTTTTTTTTTGTTTCAAGATGAGAAAGGTGTTCTTTAGAGGCTCTAGCTGGAATTTCTCTCGGGACAAAAACGTATCTAATGCACAGTTTGGTAACAAATTGAATTATTTTTTGCTTGGATAGTTAAATTTAGAGGTACAGACCGAGAACTGTTTTGTTCTACAGAGTTTTCGTCCACATGCCTATGTAAATGATTGCATTTTAGTGTATCATTTTTTGTGTGTTTGTGAAGTAGTGTTGTAGTCAGAGTTTCAGCTAGAAAAAAATTCCTCCAACTAAAAAGCTAAACTGTCTTAGGAAACCTAAAATAACAAATAGCAGTAACCTAACTAAAATAACCAGTAACAAACTGTAATTTTTTAGCTGGAAAAATTTAATTAATAGAAACTACCTAAAGGAAACAAACTCAGTTTTAAATATTTTTTCTGTCATAATATTCTATTTAAACAACTTCAAGTACTTATATTACACATTGTATTTGTTTTACTTGGGTTTCTATCATTTTCTATACATAAAATCGGTAAAGTGGGAAAAAGGAAAACCGAGTGTTTCCCGTTCAGATTTTAAGTGATTACACAGTGATGCTTGTTCATATTTTTCATTCGCTTTTTTGCGAAAATGGTCTAAAACACTCGTATTTTAGAATTTTAAGTTTTCTTTCACATTTTGCAAAAAAAAAAAACTATATAGCGGAATCCCTGGTTGAAGTGAGATCGAATTTCTCGGTAGCTTTGCTTTTTCCATTCACATGGCTGGCACCATGGAAAAATTCTGCTCAAGAAAGAATATCCAGTAACTTATTCAAAAATATATTGAATCCAATACTATGTTTGGTATTTGATAACGATGTTTTACCCAGTAGGTATACTGTAAAAAACTGTAGGGAATTAACCTTAATGTTTTTACAAATAGTTTTTCAAAGAATGAGAACGATTTTATTTCTTTTCCAAGACTAGTTTGGTTTGGTTTGGTTTTTGGTTACATATATTTTCCGGTATATGTGCTTGATCTCAATCAAGACTAGAAAAATGCGGTTAAGGGTATGGTGTTTACTCGAAATGAAAGTCTATTGATTTATAGGAGTACAGTTTTTTTTACAGATAACTTTATCTGAGTGCAGCTTTATTTTGAGTTGTGGTTCTGTCTGGACAAGGATCTATTTACATAAGTCATAGACATTTTTCTAATGCTGTCTCACTAACAGATCTCAAATGTGATTAATATAAAATAAATTCTAAGCTTATTTAGATGAATGAGTTGCTTTCCAATAAACCAGTGGTTCCTATATAACTCGTAAAATTCGATGATAGTGAGAGTAAAAATCACTACTAATTATTTATCATAATTATGAAAACGCCAAGCTGAAATGCGTTTGATTGGTTTTGGAGATTGAAAGATTGGAGATTTGGAGAAAAAAAAAGCGATCACAGAAATTGTCAAATTGGTTAGTACCTTGTACAGAGAAGTTAAGCCAGAAGTGACTTGGCTCCTTTCTCCTTGAATGCCGACGATATATTCATGAAGCATACTAGTTGATGACTTGTGTTGTGTACGCATTAAAAGTTAGATTTTAAATCCATTAAATATTAATTTCGTTTATTTACAACATTACAATCCTCCGTTCTATAAAATTATATCAAATCTTTTTTTTTTTTTTAAATTAAAATGAAGTTTATTATGTTTGGTAACTTTGACAAACAAGTTACATTTGAATCCTTGAAATTTTTTTACAGACATGTGGAGAAATTACAAAACGGACAAGATTTAGAAAATTTAGAGGAAAAGAGATGCAACGCAAAATGTCACTTAAATTTTTTTTTCGTTTAGCAAATTAAAAAATTAATGATGAATGAGTTGTTCAAAACAAAATAAAAATCATTTGACTCATATATTTATAAAAAAAAACTTTTACAACAACTTTATAAACATTGCAAATACACTTCATTCTTTTATCATTTTTGACCAAAAACAGCTTAGTTTTCTTCTATGTACTGATACACACATGAGATTGTCTAATAGTATTAATGACTCCAAAGGTGAATACAGCTATCCTTGTAACCCAATAAAGGACGGATAAAATTGGAAATTATAATTGTATTAAATTTCATATAAAGCTTTAGCAATCTTTCTGGTCTCTAAAATAAAATCTATAACAAGAAAAAGTGGATGGACTTGCAAGAAAAATAATTATAGCACATTTCACACCAACACACGACGAGTCCGTCCCCCCTGTACGAACAAGAGAAAGCGGTGGGTAATTGTTTGAGCGAGGGAAAACTAAAGCGTAAATGATGATCCCGTTATGGCCAATGACGCCCTTTTATTTTGGTGTGGCGTTTGTTTACGCCCTGCGCCCCGGGGAAGAAAAAATATCCGGATTTACACTTCGCGCAGATCAATGAGGAAGCGATAAAGCCGGCCGCGGGTGAAAAAAAAATGTGGTAATGCGCTACGGTGTAGCGCCAGCGGCTTTTAGTGTGGTGGAAGTATCTGTTAGGCCGTAACAATTATTGCCGGGAGAGATAGGGAAGGTTTATCTCTTCTTTTCGCTGTTGGTTGGTTGGTTTGGAAAGTGAGAGTTGTTTCATTTTGGTAATTATCGATGGGGCTTGTGGGATATGTGCGATCAAACGAGCTCGTGACTGTTTAGTAAGTGATTTGAAAAAGATATTAAGTACATTCCCGTAAGGAATGTTTAACTGCCATGTACAGGGAGCAATGTACAAATCACTGAATCGTACATATAAGAAAGGGTAAGAGTTTTCTTACCTTAATATAGTTAAAAAATATATTAAGAAAAATGATCTTACAAAATACTGAAAAGCAGTGCAGATATGGTTGTGAAATTAAAATTTTCAAAACATTCAAAAATATTAATAGATACGTTGATTAATATACATTTTAATTTAATATTAAAGTGATAATTCCCTTTTAATCATAATTTTTAAAATGTATAAATCAGAGGCCCCCACTCTACAGTTTAAACATTTAAAGGATTATGAAATCGGTACAGTGGCCCCATACAAGTACTTAGACTGAAAAAGTAAGTGATTTCTTCATGGAAATAATAAAATTACCAAGTTAGGCATAGTAAATACGGGATTTACTACTACCTTCGAGAAATCAGTAAGGTGAGAGCTTTTTTCGAATTTGATATTCAATCTAGAATTATCCTATGAATAACAGGAGACGTACCACGATAATTAAAATAAATAAAAAATAAAACCATTTTCATATAACGTTTTTAGTCGTAATTGTAATTTTTAGTTCAAATTCACACTTTTATAAATTATTGTTTTCTGTGCAATATATGTATTATCAAGGAAAAGCAACTTTTACAGGTTCAACTTCTAAGAGTTGTAGGTAGGAAAACAACTTTACAAATTATGACTTTATTTTCACCGCATTTACAGTAGTAGGTTTGTTATAAAGCAAAAGTAACATTCATCTCATATTATTGAAATACTATAAATTTATACTGATTTATTTATAAGGATATAGTACTGGTGGTTTAAATTATCCTTAAGTAGATGTTATATCTTTTCATTTTCTTCATGCTTAACTAAAGAAAACTAATTTTAAAAAAGCATAGAAAAAGTTATTCACTCTTAATTAATTTTTTATACTTTAAGAACTTTTAACCTGCAACAATGATTTTTCAGATGTTACGCGAAAAAGCGTTTTCCTTGCTCAGTCTCTATTGCTAAAATATATCAATGATGTAATAATTACGTTTAACGCTTTGATTTATAGAAATAGTTTATTAAATAAAAATAAATAAGATTTATTTATAAGGATATAGTACTGGTGGTTTAAATTATCCTGAAGTAGATGTTATATCTTTTCATTTTCTTCATGCTTAACTAAAGAAAACTAATTTTAAAAAAGCATAGAAAAAGTTATTCACTCTTAATTAATTTTTTATACTTTAAGAACTTTTAACCTGCAACAATGATTTTTCAGATGTTACGCAAAAAAGCATTTTCCTTGCTCAGTCTCTATTGCTAAAATATATCAATGATGTAATAATTACGTTTAACGCTTTGATTTATAGAAATAGTTTATTAAAGGCTAAAGAGAAAAATAAAACTACTTTAGTTTCTGGTCTTTCATTTTTATTTATTTTAAGTTATGATAAACTTTAAAATAAAAAATAAACTAATTTAAAATGATTTACGAATATTTGTTCGAAGTCAAAGGTATCTTTCTTCTAACATTATAAATAATGAATGCGTTTTTTCTTCGTTAAATATTTTAACGGTTTACTTAGACAAAAATTTATTCTAAAAATCCTTTTATTAACTACAGATAGGCTTTGAGCCTTTTCTTTTAGAATAAACAAGAAATTAGTTTGTTTCTTTTATGTTGTCCCTTTACTTTAGATATCGTTAAGAATGTTTTTAAGGGGTGTTCTGTATTACTTTAAATAATATTTTTAAAAATAACAGTATTTCCGAAGAGTTTCAAGTTTAAAGATTTAACGAGACGTAAAAACAGTTAAAACATTCTTAGGTTACGAAGTAATTTTAAAAGGATGTGTAATTTTTCAGATGGAAAAAATTTGTGACGTTTCCAAGGTGCGTTAGAAAGTTATATATTAAAAAATGGGTGAAACAAAATTTAAAACTGTTGAAGTAATAACTTATTTTATAGAATTAATGTAAAGTGAGGTAAAAAAGAAATATGTAATTTGACCATAAACTTCAAATAATCCTTTGAGTAAAATTGAGATGACTAATGGAGGTAATGGATGCCAAATTTTATCATTGAATTAGGCCGTTTGATAATGTTACATGACATTACATTGATAAATTTCCACTTCAGAATAAAAAATTTAATTTTAGGAACAGCTTATTTGTTAACATTTGATCAAATTTTTATTACAAAATATTCAACATTTTTTTTTTGAAACAATTTTAACAATTTTACATTTTAAAAAGCTAAAAAAAATAGATCTAGCAATCTCTTGATCAAAGTTAGGTAGGAAAAAAAATACCCTACAAATACGTAGACTAAATCAAGAAGTCCTCCACAGAAATACACCTCAGTATAATTACCAAAACAGTCAGAAAAGGGCCAAAAATACGCTCCGAAGAGCCACACTCAAAAATTTCATACAATGTTGACGATTCAAAAGTGGAGCAGTAAACTCACATGATGTTTAGCATTCCTTCTCAGCCACCTCTTAAGAAAAGTAGCTGAGCACCCCATACATCTCGCATTACGTTCCTTACAAAATATTCCATTTGTCAGGCCCTGACCGCTCCTCCCATAACTCAGCCGTAATTACCCCGAAGAAAGGGTTCAGATAAAGAACGGTGTAAACAATACTCCGGGACACTGACTCGGAAAAGTTCTGGGACTGGCGACCTGCCAGGGAAAAGGGGGTGATTGGAACGTTTCTCCGGAACAAAACGTTCGAAATAACGAATGGTGGAGGGATGGGCGCGTGTAAATGCGGATAGGATCGATAGGGGTCGTTGCTTGACCCGTGTTGATGTTGAGAAAGGGTTGCGTATCAAAGTGTTGTTTGCTTGGGCGATTACCTTAATTTACACAATAGAAAGTGTGTGAAAGTAGAAATACACAGTTGATTCCGCTTAATATGATCACGGTCAGGGACATAGCCAGAGGGAGGCATTTGGAGATATATCCCCCCCCCCGAAACTCAGAAATTTTTCTTTTTTACCATAGAAAACCACTAAAATTACCCTATATCCCCCCCGAAATATCAATATCCCCCTCCGAAATTTTTTTCTGGCTACGCCACTGATCACGGTTAATGTTATCAATAGGATAATGTTATCAAAATTGACCGGTCTCGATTACTCCTACTTAATTTAATGTAAAATGCGCCACTTTATGTGATCAACATTTCTCTTAATATTATCAAAATTTGGTGAAATCTCCTCAAAAACCTCTTTTTCCGTTTGAAGGCCGATTTTAGAGCGTGAACATACAAAATTATGCATTAATTCATCATTGTTATATGTTTCACTCTCATATGTTTGTTTAAGAATGTAAAAGTTGCATAATACATACTAGGTAATCATTTTAAATACTTCAATCGGATATTGTTATCGTTCTACTCTTGGACAACAGTGATCACATTAAGTGGAATTGACTGCAGGTACTTCTTAAAAATATCCATTGAAAACTTCGGTTGCTATATTTAGGGAGAAATAAATTTTCGGTTTCTATGCCAAGAAAGCAGAGCGGTATCTGAGGGGGTTCAGCCATAACCGAATTAGGTGAATAGGGCCAGGGAAACTCAAAATTGTGACGTGCTCGTGCGCGATAGACATTCTAGCATCACGATTGATAACTCTCGCCATTATTTAATTAAATAGGTTCTGTAGAAGATCATAAATAGGTAAAATATCTGTATAGAATAAGATATTTTTATAAGATTGAAGTTAGGGTGTTGGTAAAGAGTTATCTATAGTGATGCCAGGATGTCTATCGCATGTCACAATATCGAGATTTTTGCCCTTATTCGTATAGTTGGACTAGGATTAATTCCCCTCCTTGAATTTTCTGTGTCAATTAAAGAGAAAGAGCAAGGGAGATAGAGAAAAGTGTGAAAGAGAGGAGCATAAAATGTCTCTTAAAGAATCCATTGAAAAGCCAAGGTTGTTATGTTTTGAAGAGGTATAAAGCTAAAAACCGTCAAAAGAAAGATTTATGGGAAGTAGGGAAGAAGAGAGTAAGTAAGAAAACTTTCTTCTTTTTTCCATCACAATCGATTTATTGATCGCGTTCTCTGAATTGGAAAGTGGGGCAGTGTATAAACAAAGCCACGAGGTCATTGACATATAATAGAGTTCTGATTTTCTTTTTTGGAGTTCTTTTTGTAATTCAATTAAAAAATGATGAATTACTTGCATAAAACAAACGAACATGGTTCTGTCATCCAACTTCTTGTTAAGGAAGGTTTTATCGAATTAAAAACGAGGGACATAATCAATATCTCATTTAACACAATTCTTCGAAAAATTATTTTCTAATTATTTTAAATGAGTAGCGTAACCAAAATATTAAACAATGGGATATGTGACTGTTTTGAATGTATTCAATGATTTTAAAATGTAAATTTCAAATTTGTTTTAAAGGAAAGGTATGGATAGAGTTAAAATTTCTCTAATTATTGTGACTTTTTTTGCAAGCAATTTTGTACAAATTTTGAGTGTCTGGAGGTGTAATGTTTGGTATATTTTGAAATTTGACCCTTAAAAAGCGAGTAAAACTAATTTTTATTGGATAACAATGCATATTAATGATTTTCAAAATGTTTCGGCGGTTCTGGTTCAGGAAATAGACTCACGTGGTCCGCTATCAGTTGCCGACCCTTGGTTTAGAAGTTCTTTGCTTTAGGGTTTGAAGCATTAAATTTTATAATAACTCAAAAAGTTTTCAACTAGAAAATAAAAACCATATTTTTCTAAAGAAGAGAGTGAATGCTTGGATATATTCACGGTGCCTTTGTGTAGACATTCTGACGCAGCGCGAAGCATAGTCTGATATCCCCGGGTTTTGCGATTTGGCATCAAAAGAACCAAAAGTAAGTTAATTGAGCGAATGAAAGTTATATATCCTTAGAAAGAGAGAGTAACTGATATTTCTTTAAATGTATTTTTCAGAAATACAATACAAACCTACATAGTAAAAAGTCTCTATCGTTATGAATATTTGTTCTGAATAGATTAGTAAAGTCTCTTTTATACGGAAGATCAATGACTGGTATGATTTATAATGGAATACGGGTAAATTTATGATCGTTTCTCCTCATTTGTTTTTGTACAGCAAGAATGGATATTATTTGTTCCTACTGATATTCCTTTTGATTTTTCAGTTCGTTGAACTAAGTCATTGTCCTGGATCACTTAACTTGACTTCAGTCAGAAATTCCAGCTATGGACGTGTAAATAAAGTTTTTTTTTTCTGATGTTTATCGTATTTTTCTAGTAGGTACACATATTTGTTTCATACAATAAAAGAGCCTATGATCTTCTATTTGCATTAACACTTAAAACATTTGTAACTTGAAAACTTCAATGATGTTTGAATCGGTATATACTTTAAAACTTCTAGAAATTAAATATTTGTGATTTTGTGTTCTATTAAGATTTTTTTCTACACAAAATCTTGTTGTAAACACTCAAAGTTACTATTTTCAACTTTAAAGTATAAAAATTTACTTTTCGCGTCTCTAATTTACAAATCAGTTAAGGGGAAAAAGCCCATTGGATCCAAGAATACTATTGCTTCCCTGCTTCCCCCTTTTGGGATCGGAAGTTCTATAATACAAAATATAAAAACTGGTAAAACATATTAATATGATTATATTACATTAAGAATATTATATATTAAAAAATTGACTACGTATAAAAGACTAGGTATAAACTGATTGCACTTTTTAAATAAACTTATTGTTGTTACATCCTATGTATTGTTTGTATAACTAGGGGGCCTGCCCCCTGCTCGCTATCGCTCACCAACCCCCGTAACTGCTTCGCAGTTCTTTTCAGATCGCTTCGCGATCTTAGCGAGCAGAGCTCGCTTGTTCATCTCAACAATCCAGCCTAATCCTCTTCTCGACTTAATTAAGCCTCTTGTAATACCGAAAATACCTCTCTTTTGCTTATAAATAATTTAATTCGTATCATTCCCCTAAATTAACAACAAAAATGTTGCTGAAATATATTCCTTTTTTAGCTTATCAATAATTTAATCAAAATGTTAAAAAATATCCAGCAAGTCTACTAATAATCATAAACAATTTTGTAGAAAAAACATTGTTGAAAATAAAAGAAATCAGACTCATCATAAAACTCGGCTGTTTCTCTAGTGAACGGCCACAGAAAGAGAAGAAAAAATTAAAACTTTGAATCTTAATAACTCCAAAACTAATTAGAATTTTTTGAAAAACAAAACGCCAATATTTTTATAAAAAATAATTGTATGTGTGATTAAAATATCATAGTTCTACTGTGATTAGTTTTCCTTTTATAACGAAAAAAAACGAAAATCCGTCAAAAATTTCGAAACTTTAAAACTTAATTACTCCAAAACTAATTCGAAATTCGAAAAAAGGGCGATGAGGTGCAAAACTTCACATCTAAGAGAATGCGGCTGCAAAAAAATCATATTTCTGCTGCGAATAGATTTTGCTGGGGGCGAACTCGCAGCAGAAAAAAATAATTTTCGACTTTGACATAAAATAATTCCAGAACTAATTATCTCATTAATTAGTTATTGGAACGAAAAGGACCCTCATACATTTGTCTACAAATGGTCAAAATTTCAATAATTTCCGTTCCATAGTTTTTGCATAGTGACAGTTCGAAATTGTCAAAGTGAAGATTTTCTGAAACAGCGGCGGCGACAGCGGCGGCGGCGGCGACTGTTACTTTTTTTTAATATAGAGAGAAAAGTAATATAAAGCCTTACTGTGAACTTCTGCATGTAGTAGGTAAGAAAATTAAAGGTAAGAACAATTATTCTTGTGTTATAAATGATAGATATTTTTCTCATATAGTTTACTTTTCATTTTTATACATATTTAAAAAATAAAAATGTTTTTATTACAGAAATTTTAAAATAAAAAACGTCCTATAAATATACCTATTTTTTCATACGGCATCGGAATTTAATTTTACTGCTAAAGTTAAAATTATAATTAAAAAACTCAAGGTAAACTCCAAACATCGATTCATTATGTTACTCTCTGTTTAAAACAGTTTAGATTCACTTAGAAAATGGATATTTTGCGATCTCATGTAAAAAAGGTTTCGTTCAAAATCAATTCACTTCTAAATTGAAACTGATATTCTAAAGATAAAACAAATACTGAACCTATCAAAAACAGATTTACAGTAAAAACGCAGCTTCCTTTCAAACTATTTTAATTGATAATTATCATAAAGATACATTCTTAAGCTAGAAACAAAAACTTTATTAGAGTCCAAATAAATCCTTCTTGCTCCTTGAAAGTCGAATGTAAATACGTGATTCATTCGCGAGAAGAAATACGTCGAAATCTAGCTTTTTTCTCCTAAGTAATAGGCGAAATAAATTGAGTAAAACTCTGATTACTTACGTGATTGTAGGTTTTAATGGAATCGATTCCAAAAATACTGCTGTTTCTCAGCTGAGTAAAGCCAAGCTGTTCTAATGGCACCATAAATTTCCCATCATTTGCATTACAGCCATTTGCTTTGCTTCCAAAGAAGTTAATGTTTTCTCTTGGATGCCTCTTGTTTTTCCTGAAAATAGGGATTTCATTATTCATGGAAGTTTTTTTAAGTGATTTAAGATTTTACTACACAGTTTTTACATAGTTTGTGTAAAACATTTTTTTTATGGAATGCGAAATTTTATACAGTTATCAAATATGAGTCGAACAACACGTTATATTAATAATTATGTGATTTAAAATTTTTCATAATGTTCATAAAAATCCAAAAGTTGAACTAAAAAAACTTAGATATGAAAAATTAAGTATGAAAAATAAATAAATAACTACTCGGGGAAAACTTGTAGTAATTTTTTTCTTTCTTAAAATACCATCTAAACATGTAAACTCACATGATATGTAAAGAAAAACATTAATTTAATGTTTCTCTTGCTATATAGTGCTATATAAAAACAAGTCCTCTCTTTTCCTGTAGGAAAATTATCAGGGGACTGTAGAACGTAACCTATTGACACCAACAAGACAGAAGACTATTTTTATAGAAGTTTTCATTTTCTAAACTATCACAATATCAGTAATTAAAATTGTTCGTTTGGGAATATTTTCAGAAATACAAAAATAAAATTTCTAATTAAAAGGAACTATCTTTTCAAAACTAGAGGGCGAAATTAATAGAAAGCTCTACACTTCCAAATGAGCCATCAAAAATTGTTTACAAAGGTTTCATTGAAAATAGCCTGAGGAATAGTTTACACCGTAAGAAAAAAAAACTGAATACTGCCTTGGAGATTTGTGAATTCGATGATCTTTATTTTAATTGCTAACACTGGTTATTTTATTCAAAAACGTTAAAGAAAAAGGTTAAAATATATGAAAAGCAAACTAGAAATATAGCCTCAGGGCTTTGAAAGGTTAGAAAGACAGTGGCATATTTGGTATTTCATTATTCAGCATTTTCATCTTATCAACAAACAAGTGGAGTGCGGAGTACTTAAGAAGCCTGAAGGCTGTATTCAAAGTCTGTTAAACTGAACGCATAAAAGTATACTAGGCCCTTTAGATTAGGTAGAAATTATGTTCAAAACAACTATAGTTTTGAGAAAATTAAAAAAATACGCTCATAAATAAAAAAATACTATAAATGGGTCGTTAATACTACACTTCAGAAAAAATAATTAATACACTTATAAAACACTTGAGAATACTAAACACGAAATATAGAGATAAAAAGTTATTAATGATCAGTTTTACAAGGGATTTAGGGGAAATACATTGTACACATGTTGTTTTTTAAGTAAATATGGCTTTTAAAGAACTAAAAAAGTTATTCGGGAATATTTTTTGAAGATTTTAGTTGTGCCTTTAAACAACAAATTATTATCTTAGTTTACCAAACATACAGAGACATTAGGTATGGGAAAGAAGCTCAAAAGTCCTCGGAAACAAGCAAGTTTGAACATTAGAAGCAAGATTGTATTTTACTTCTAAAGCTTAACTTGTTTTCATTAAAGGATTTTACTCTAAAATATTCCAACATTAAATAGCTCCAATGTTTATTTCTCACAAGATTTGAACTATTGAAATCGATTTTCCTATGAGTCAAAAGTATAATTTATGTTACAAAATCATATTCTATGTATGGAAATCCTGTTCTTATTCACAACGAGACTTTAATTCCTAGCTCGAATGTGAAGCGTTTACGTTTTGCCCAATTTGAAAACTCTCAATCTTCAAGAAAATTATATTGAACTTACCATAAAACTTTACTTTGTATCGAACGTCAAATATTTCTTGGCGCATTGAATTTCCAATTTCAAAGTCCAAACTCAATAATGACCGACAGTACATTCGCCAAATACACCGAAGTATCGACAATGTTTCACAGCCAACATCTTAACAAGGAAAATGGTTGCCTAAAGTTTTATTACTTTTTCGTAAATTCTCGTTTCAATTACCGCGCTTTTTCACCTCCCTCAAAAAAGGCAGCCGCGATTATTTCTTCTGCCTCCGCAGCATGACCTTTTGAATAAAATATGAAGAGAAAGAGATGCCATGCCCCCCACACACCGGCAGGCAGAAAATCTATAAATCCTTTATTCCATTTTTATGTCTACCAATTTCGCGGGAAAGAAAAGCACGGGAAAAAGGAGACCAAAATGGAGAATTTTCCTAGAGGTAATTTTTTTAGGTCGCTTTCCATTTCTTTCAATGAGGGAGAAATAAATTATTTGGTTTTGTTTGAAGAAAGCGAGTTCTTGACACAACTTGGCCATAACCATTTGCAGTTATAGTAAATTCGTCTCGTATCTAAAATTTCAACCAGTCAAAAAAGGTTACTATTAAAATTTTTTATTTCATGACTTTTTTCCTGCGTCTAATGCTACACCTCATAAAATTCAGAAAATTTAATATTTTGATTAAAATTATTTTCATGAATTCCTACTACCAGCTACATGTAAAGCTAACACGCATAATGAACACACTCACCTAGATACTATACATATACAGGGTGACTCAAAAGGTTGGTGGCAAACTTATCAAACCATGACTTATCAAACAAATCAAACCATGACAAACAAGATTTTCATAGGAACCCATATCTACAAATCTAAACTGTGTCCGCTATGAGAACAATATTCGCCTGCGTAGGAGTAACGTTTAACTTTTTTATTCTTCGAGAAAATTATTATTGCATATTCCCGAATATAATTATAAAAAGTTAAACGTTGACCCTCGGCCAGCGAACATTGTCTTTTGGCGGACGCGCAAATATGATTTCCTATGAAAATTTTGTATTTCATGGCAAGATAGACCTGTGTATTAAGTTTGACACCAACCTTTTGAGACACCCTGTAATAGTTTCGCACTTTTTTTTATCTAAAAAAACTTGACACTTTGAAGTAATCTTTACAACTTTTTGATTTCGAGATATTGAAATTATACTTCTCACAGAAAATTAACTCTTTTGATATTTCAGTATTGTGAAACAGTTAAAGTTTTGACAAAATAAGAAAAAAAATTGACCTCAACTAATTAAAAACATGGAAAAACTAAACTCAAAATATTGTTCTCAGTAACTTTATCGTGATTTTAATTTTTTTTTAGAAAAATAACCCCTTTTACAAAAAAATAACATAAAATACACAAATTTCATTAATATTTTATCGTAAAGACTAGCTGATATGCCCGCCGTTGCTCGGGGGATAAAAGGCTTATCAAACTGTGTGTTAAAATAAATGAGAATTATCGTTTAGATGCAATAGAGTCAACAGTCTTCCCGCTAGGATTCTTTTTTGATGCCATACCACTTCGCTAAGATGTACCCCATCCCCGTTTTTAAAGAGTAATTTTTCAAAATAGAAAAAAAGTCAGGGGACCTTCTGAACCCCATTATTTTTTTCTCTTTTGTCCTTTTCTCCCTCCATCCATTTCTGCAATTGGTATAAATGTATATTTAAGGCAAATTTCTCCGCCTTCGCTTCACAATAAAGATATATTATTGAACAGCAATGTCTATAGATAAAACTTATTTCCCCCTCATCCCGCTAAATTTTTATAAAATACACAACTATTAAATATACAACATACTTTTATACTTTTTTAAGATGTTAAACAAAATCTTAAAAAACCGGTTTAGAATTAGTGTTTATAACCATTTTTAATAATGATAATTTTTTTTAAAATCAGGGGGAGACCCCCTGAACCCCCCTTTGCTGATTTATTACCAACTCATTCATTGAAAGAAACATGAAATAAAAGTAAACATTATTTGAATAGACACTAAAAATGCCTGTGATAAAATATTGTTTAATTTGAACTTTGCTGGAAATAGTACTTAAATTTGATTAAATAGAAAAAAGAATAAAATTTTTCAGTGGAACGGTTTTTGGTTATCATAAAAGAAATTATTTAATCATTAAAAATTGTTTCTTTATCATATTTTTTAAAAATTCACCTGTTATAAAACATTTCAAAATAAACATTTCCAACAATAGAGGTTTTGCGTGTCATGGAAAGAGTAATAACCGTTACCAATTTAAAATTGAAGGCTAAGCATAAGAATTTAGAAAAGAGCCGAAAAATGCTGCTTGGAATGCATTGATTTTAAAAATTCTTTTTCGCAAACCTTCCTGGTTGTATGAGGAACATTATGCTAAAATTTCATAACAATCACATTAATAATGTGGATGCTAGAATGCAAGAACTAAACATGGGAGTGAATATTCAAACCTCCGTGCACCCCTTCCAGAATGGAATATCGAAAAATCCAGAAATTACTTTCTTTGAAATACCCTCAAGAAGGTATTAGCAACAGTTCACTTCGTAATATCGATTTCTCGGTATTGTTTTCTTCGAAAATGTAAAACTTTGCTTATGCTCAGCAAAAACGGGGTTTTGGAATTTTCAGAACGCTTAAAATTCGAATATCCAAAATCTGAAAAATGCCTTTCTAGATATTTTTCCTAGGTACCTTCCTGCGAAATAACGAAGATCTGGGGTCATTTGGGACGCCGATAGGCTCAAAAACGTCCAAAACGCTCCAAACCCCCCTGTGGATCAGAAAAAAGATATTTCGAAAAATCCCTTCTTAGTGCGCGTATACACCGCAAGGTCTTCGACCCTACCAAGTTTCGAGTCTTTAGCCCCGGTAGATTTTGCTGTGCGTTGATGAGTGAGTGAGTGAGTGAGTGGTAAAGCTCTTTTATTATTATAGATACAATAAAAAATCAGTCCTTAACTTTATTGGTATTTTAATCAATTTTTAAAATTAACGCATTAAAAAATGTTAGAGGAGACTCGCTTTCTTACAACAAGTAGTATATAAAATTACCTATTGTTGTTATTATTATTATTATTATTATTATTATTATTATTATTCTAAGACAAAACTAAATGACAATAGTAAAATACTTTATTGGTAAGGTGATAAGATATTTGGAAATTTAAAAAAAATAAATTATAAAAAAATCGTATATTCTTTATGATTATAATCACTGAAATTAACAGACAAACGAAGTAATATGTTTTAGTTAAAAAGAGTTTACTACACATTTTACGATATCATCATTTACTTACCGAGTTTTTTTTTTACTTAAAAAATAATAATACTTCACATTGTTTTCCCTGTAGAAATGTTCTATTGAATTAAAACCAAGTTTTACTACAATTGTTAGAGTGAAAAAAAAGCTGAAATAACACTTCTCTCTCAAAGAATCTGCGCTTCCATCGTTTTATCTACGGAAACGTTCTTTTTGTGCTAAAACAGAACGGGGAGGATTTTTCATAAAAACAATGCTGAGTTTTTATGAATTCCATCTCCAAAAGCTATTAGAGAAATTGCCGAGATTATTTTAAGGAACCAACTCCCTCAAATGAAAACAGTAATTGCATTAGTCTACGACGTCTTTTCTGTTGAGCAGCACATAAAAAACTGCTTTCCTTTCGCTTTATCCAATTAGAACTTTAAAAATTTTGCGCATTCCACGTTCCATGAACCCTGTGTTAGAGAGCTTAATTGAAAGTTAAATGGCCCCTAACGGAAAAGTCTCCACGTAGCCCCAGCGAGACTATCTTAAATCTCATATTAGGTTTTTGTTGAAACTTTAATGTCATTATTTCACGGATAATTATTTTTTTGTGATGTTACCAAACACTTTTAATTAGGAGGGAATTAATTCTTATATGTGAGCAATCTCGTGTATCGTTTAGAAGATAAACATACTAAGTATTGTTTAAGAGAGAGAACGGTCCACGTTTCTTTTAAATTTATAAACTTTTTTTTCTTAATGATTAGAATTGATTTTGTTTCGTTCTTGTTAGTGAACTGGTTGTAATTATACTTCTCAATTATTTGCGTCAAACCTTGTAAGTAATAAATTTGAAGTGGGTAGGCTGATTTTTTGAAGTCGCATACCCATTACAGTAAAAAAAATTATTTCGGAGCAATTTTCGATGTAAAGTACTTTTTACTTTAATTATGAACTATGTTCCCACGATGAAAATGAATTAACTTTTGTTTTCTTAAGGTAACTTATACACATAAAAATATTAAGCATGCATTAAGCATAAACAAAGAGTACTTCATACATTTAGGATTAAATTTAAACGTGGATGTATTTAAAAATTTAACTTGCTCCTACCATTTAAAAAAATCGTAATGACGAAAAGGCAAAAAGACATAACTCTAAAAAAAAACAACTACAACTTAAAAAATATATTTTGAAGCATCCCAAAAACCGTATGGCTCAATCAATAGATTACAGAAAGTGCCACAGACTCCCTCCACTGAACGCGAGGCTCTCCAAAAACGTTCCTCGGGAGCTTTCCTTTAATGAGGAAATTCCCAAACGTCACGTTCCCAGCCCCCCCCCTTGACAGACGATCTTTTGATGAATGACCCGATGGATTGAGTCTTAGTAATGAATGGTTACTTTGTTGTGAAAGGAGAGGGTTATGAATGGTCACAGTGGTCACTGGGGCTTGGAATAGAACTGTTAGGAGAGGGTGACCAACATCGTTCTTGCGAACTATATACGAAGTAGCCTCTTCTACATTTAACTACCTTTAACTGGTAGCTAAAAGTTCCGTCATTGGGGTGTATACTTTGTTACAAAAATGTTGGAAACAAGGTAAACTTTTTTAAAGCGTTTTAAATCGAAATATTATATTTTTTTATTTAAAAATGCGAAATTTTTATACTATAATCATATTTATAGTAAAACATGAATGAATATGACAGGTAAGAATTTAAAATTATGTAAAAGGACGATGATTTTATACTATTGATTATGTCTGCTGACCAGGGTGGGGAGAGGGATATGAATGATAATAATAAAATTTATTCATTTCAATTTCTGACGGCACATTAGGAGAAAATTTGAAAGGAAAATATATAGTCATATGGGGTGTTAAAACCCATTTAGATGACCAAAAACATTTACCATTGAAAGTACAATGATACAAATTATAATATTGATGATAAAAACATACAAAGTGATAACGACACAAGAAAAAAAATAATAATAATAAAACACTGACACACACAAAAAAAACAATAATAATAACATACAAAATAGATAGAACACAAACGTAAGATGAAAAAAAAAATGAAATTAAACGTAAGGAAATTAAACGTTTATTAAACGGAAATTAAAAAATTTTGTTGAATTAAATTCTAAATATTTGAAATTAGATTATTACTGTTAAACATTTTGAACGAAAAAGTAAGGATGTTTGGGGTCAGATCAGTTCAGATTTCAAAGAATACTTCAATATTAAATTAACTAGAACGTCGAAAAAAATTATAAATAAAACTTTTATAGACTTTTATTGAGGTGATCAATTTAAAATTAAACATGGAGCTAGCCGGGTACCAATCTGTTAAAACACAGTGAGTATTAAAATGTAGAAAATAAATGAAGTTTCTGATTTTAATGACGACTGGGGAACTAATTTTCTGTTAAAATATGTTTGCATAAATGGACAAAACCACAAGTTTCTATTAAGTAATTCTTTTGAATTTGATGAACATCAAAGACAGTTTCAATTTCTTAAAACTGATGAGTTTTCGGTAGTAGTTGATAACCAATATTAAAAGTTTTTAATAATCTGTAAACATCAAACGGAGAACAATACAGTCTTTTCTTACTAAAAATAACTTCAAGATTAGGTTCTCTTATCATTTCCTTAACAAAGATCCTCAAATCCATAATCTCAATGAAAGCTAATTAAGATGAAATCAGGAATATATCCTTATTTTGGATATTTGTCTTAGTTTGTTGATATGCATTTACAAAACGTGGTTTCTCTCTTTCTTTATAACTGATTGAAACCTGAAATTGTGTTTCATTTTTCAACATTTAAATAAATAAATAAGGTTGAAATATTTATGGTGAGTCAAACAAGATATTCTGTACACTCAGAAGTACTTCTTTATCCTATCAGTGATGATTTAATCATTTCTTTATTACTTTTCAAATTAAATACGTCACATTTTTTTATAACTAACAGCAATACTTTTTTACCGCTTTTAGTCCTGATCACTCCAATTTAATTAAGATTTAATGGAAATCTCGGGTGGTCTAGATTTAAAAGGGTTAAACTTTAAATCGCCGCATCAAGCAATCTACCACCTTAAATTTTTGTATAAGTTAAATCATCCATGTTCATCAAAATCCAGATTTTTCGTGAGTGATACTGTATTTGTAATTGAATTACAATAGAATGTTGTTTTTCCATTCTATCGTACAAATATAACAATCTTATAACACTGAGGTCTCCAAAGATTTTAGCTTAAGTTCACATTTACTACTCCATAAATGTCCCACGGGCCAGACTGAAACTAACTTTCGAAATTTGAAAGTCTATAAACATCATCAAAATCATAAAAATAAGATGAAGGAATTTTTGTTGTCTCTATAAACATGTTTAGGAATACAAATAAAAAGAAATTTAAAATGGAAGACACATATAATCAACTTGTTAAATAAATTACGACTTTTTCAAATTAAATTTCTCCTAATTTACCATAAACTTTTTTTAAACCTTTTGTACTTTGCTTGGGTTCAAACTTTAATAAACTATGGAATAACTTGTTGTGCTTCAGAACTCTACCAACAGCTTAATGTTAAACCTCTGAACAACTTAAAAATAAATTCTTATCTTATTTAAAATTTTACCATTTATATAATCTAGGCCAATCGTGATGGTTAGAGAGCTTTATATTTTTCGTTTGGCTACTCTTTATTTACTATAATAAATCCTTTTAGCAATCTAAAACTAATAACTACGAACTTAGAAATACGCAAGGAAATTATTACATACATAAGACTATTAAAGAAATCTTTCATAAATCCCATACTTTTCTGGGAACTTTCCTTTTCAATAAATAAAATCATACACATAAATTGACTAATAATGAAAGGGAATTAAAATCCGGATTATATGACTTTATTGCAGGGCAACGAATATGCTGAAATATTATGCAGTATACAAAAATAACGCAGTCATTTTTCAATAACGAATCAACGCAGGTTAGTTGCCACAAAATAGTTTTCACATTTACTCTTAAAGGTGCCTTTGAACTATTATCTTTTTTTCTTTCTTAAACATTTCTGCCATTATTTTTGTTGCATATTGTTGTTTGTATGTGATGTCCTTTGTCTATAAATGTTTTGTTGCAAAATTTTGATCTCCTACGCCTTATTTGAATAATTTTAACTATAATCCTCTAAATTGAGAAAACATTTCCAAACTTTTCTTTTTTTTTGTATTGGTTTCATAATATTTATACGCTTGAGGCTGAATACAAATCAGAGGGTCACATTTTAGGAGATAGAGGACTAGTTTTAGCCCGCGGGCCATAATTTGGAAACATTTGACAAAACACATAAACAAAATTCCTAAAAAATACTCGCTGAACTTTTAAATTTAGGTATCTAGCATATATTTGAAAAATTAATAATTTTCGCTTAATATTTCAACAATCATAAGAAAACCAAATTCCAACCAAATTCCAAAAGAGACATCCTCCCCCTCCCAAAAAAATGTTAAAAAATACTGTAATTTATTCGAATTTTTTAAACAGGGTAGCGTTTTTTTCTTTAGGTATGAGTGTATGTGGCTGCAGAAAGTTATCATTTCTACAGCGATTAGCTTTTCCTTTTCATAGAAAGAACAAAAAAATATTAACTTTAAGATAGATGGAATGGAATATTTAAAAAAGGAAGAAAATGTGTGCATAAGAAAATAAATAAGTATGTGGTTGCAAATATCATAATTATAATACTGTAAATAATTTTCCCTGGACTAGATTAATCATCAGAAAATCCCTAAATTCGACATAAAGTATAACTCTATAACTAACGTTTCCAACTTTTATGTGTCTCAAAATCCTACAAATGTGCAAAATTTCATAAATTTTCATTCAGAAGTTTTTTATTGCGTAACGAGAGCTTGAAGCACAAATAGTAGTTTTTTTTTTGAAACAGCAGCAGCTGTTGCGACTGTTCCGTTATTTGAATATAAGAGAGAAAAACGTTTTCTTATATTAACCAGACAAACTAATATGTTTTGAGTCTATTATCTACTTAGTTTCAGCAATGTTCTAGAACTGCATACAAATCAGCCCCGATTTAGTAAATGGGGTGGTTTGAAACACCTGCTCCAATAAACATTAATTAAACTGGTCTGTACTGAGGTACTTGGAGGTGAGAATTGAATTGGGTCCTTCAGCTAATTCGACTATCTATTATACGATGGTCACGGGTTAATAGGAAAACAAGGTAGCATATCAAATAGGAAAACGAGGCATTTATCAGGGTATTCAGAAATGTTTGAGACTGGAGTGTAATAGTATTTCATAATTGAATATTCCTAATTCTAGTGAATGGTATTTTTCATAATTATTAAGATGTTCAATCTTTAATACTACATTAAATAAAAGAATTAGATTAATAACACTGGTAGTTTTTTATTCATAATTTTCTCGAGCCCCTTGAACTTAACTAGCCTACTACTACCACATTATCTATTATTCACTTATTTTCCCTGCATTATTAAAAAGTATTATAAGTATCAAAAATCGGAATGCATAGTTCTATAGACAATAACTTAGTATACATTGGGTAAAAATTTCATACCAAAATTATCAAAATTGAATAAGAAGTAGGGTTTTAAAAATTGGTTTAAATTTTTGATAATTTTAAAATTTCTCAAAAACTGCTTTTTTAAAAGTAATTTTTTTGCTTGGGTTATGTTTAAATAGTCATTACAAGTGTTTTGACACTAAAGAACTTCAAAAAATTTGTAAATTAAAGAAAATATAAATTTTGGTACTGAGTCCCCTTAATAAGTAAAATCTAGCTTTTTAAATCAATATTGATATGAAACAATGGTGCTTCATGGCTCATTGTAGACTTAGATTTAGCAAGTAATGTGTTCCCGATTATGTCGTATGATTCGGAAATGGTTTTTCGCACGTTACTTTACTTTTAAAAGTGTTAAATATAATCATAGCATTAAACGTTACATAGGAGCCTCTCTCTACTTATCAACTTCTAAAAAATATTAATAACATCAATAGATTCATAAAACAACTGATTATCCATTAGCCATTCTCTCCTATTTTAACCACCTTTCAATTTAAGAATATTTATCTCCCTTTGCATAATCTTCAATACCGAAATGCTACATGACTAATACACTTAAGTTGAAAGTTTTTAAGTGCTCAAGAGGAACAGAATTTTTCAAGATAATCTTCAACTCTAAGATAAATACAAAAGGGGCTTCCTTTTAAAAAGGAATTATGGGCGCTTTTATTCGGCCCCGCACAATCTAGGCTCGTTCTATTTTCTCGGGGCTTACTTTATCCCCGGTGGATAAAACGAAGTGAGATCGAGGCTGCCAAAACAACAGCCCCTCCTCAACTGATGGAAGGTGGTATCTCCAAAGAACTCGACTGGCTATTGGCCAAAACTTTGGACGGAGAAATAACAGACCTGGGATCAATTTAACCGTTTCTTAGTAGCCATGTCCCATGTAAAGGAATTTATCAGTTGGATGGACCATGAAACTTTTCCAAACTTTAAACCATGGTTTTTTAGAGCTTTATTAAATATATTTACCGTTGAGAGAGTATGTCATTTTTAAGGGGCTTTAGTCTGGTTAATGTGTAGCAATGCATTGATACAATATGTTATCACACTTACTTGTCCAGTCCAATCGGAAAACATAATGTATAAAATTAATTTTTATTAATCTCCTAAGTATCTTCTTGAATTATATTCAACATTTATTCGGCTCAGTAGATGAAATACAAAACAATAAGGAACAGAAGGGTAAGAGAGTACATACAAAAATGATTTTCGTTTATAAAATTGAGAATTTAAAAACTTGAGGCTCCAAGATATACTAAATATAACTTTATTGCCTTACAAATTCAAATTTTTGATCGTTTTTATTACCGGTTCTTATTTATTGATTGGCTTAGGTGATAAACTAATTAATATAACCTAATTGAATCCTATCATTCTAATGTATCATATCCTTATTCTGATTATGTGATTGATTTAACACTGATGATCTTCATTACATGATGCAAAAATTAACTACTTTATTCTAAAATTCATGAAAAATAGTACATATACAATGTTAATATTCTAGATCTTTATGAGCTTAAGGTGAGTATTAAGGTTTTCAGGGTAAATTAAAAATTTAATCAACAGCTGTAGTACATAAATCTCATGTGATAAGAGTAGGATGAGCTATTTGCTTCTATCCACAAAACTTTAACTAACTTGTCTATGCGTCTATTGGTCACCGATGCATCTTAATTCTATATATATATATATATATATATAAATTGCCCTATATTTCAGTTCACTTATATTCAAACGATGCCATACATGGTTTAGAAGGAAGCACACGCCACAGTGAAAGCAAAATAATTATTTTGTTCTTTATTCACAAAAATATTAATATTAATTAACATTAAATATTAATATTCATATTCCTCACTGAAAACGAAGATGGTAGCTGACATCTTTAGTGTCCAGGGGATGGAATAGTACAGTGTTATAAAAGAGACAGAAGTATGCCACCCCTAAATACTATCCACTATCCAATCTTGTTAAAATTTGTCTTGTACTATTATTTTTTTTATCACATAGACTCAGGCTGACATCAATACCATATGAGAATCACATTTATGGAAAAAAATGAAACATCTTACTATACCCCACCAAAACTGCGGTTTCTGTCATTCCAAAATAAAATATTTTCTAACACATGAAACCCGAGTGAAAAAGAACAGATCGCATCTACTGCGCAGAGCCTATACGAAAGCGTTTCGTTGTCGCGTGTCGACTTCTAATGAAATGGTCTTGTAATCATTTTCCGAAACGCAAAATAAAAAAAAACATAGCAAACACTCAGGGAAATGTGTTTAGACAAATTTACGGGGGATAAGTATTCCGAGAGCAATATGCAGTCCGGATAATTACTAGGAATGGCGTTTGAAGGGCTTTCCATTACTTCGTCATACCATATATGCTTTGGTGTTGTTATACGGAACCGACATTCAACTTTATGAGAAAAGACTGCACGCAATGATTCTGACATCCAGACTCATTTGAGTCCAACATCCATCTTAGTTTGGGAAAGATGATAAATTATTGTCGTTAATGTTGTGTTAGAGTTATATAACGGCTCGTTGATTTCGATACATTTCATGCGTAATAAAATGTCTCTTTATCGCATTCATGTCGTCAGTACTTTAATGTATTCAGTTAGGGAGCAACCAGAGGAAGTGGAAAGAAGGTCAACAGTTTAAAACACACACATAAAACAGTTTTAAGCAAATCATTATATCTAGTAATTTTACTTTAACCCCCTGAATTAAATTCTTAAAACTTAAAAAAATTATTTTAATGAAAAAAAAAAGCATAAAAATAAATAAATATTTTATTGCCATAATGCACATACAAATTTATTTTCGACATTTGAACAAACCAACCGAACATTATGGAAAGGAAAAAGGCAGCATTAAGGAGATAAAATATAAAATTTACAGTGAATATCGTTATGATAAGTCTTGAAATATTATGAATTAAGTCTTGAATTATATTTAATTACGATCAACCCAAAAACACTTTAAAATAATTTAGAACTCAGAATTTTTAAGTGTCCTTCCGACAATATTCTTAGATTTATTATAGTAATATATAACTTCGTAGATTCAAATAAAAAAAACGTTAAGAAGCACCGGTGCTATTATACAACAGGGTGCCACTGTTGCTGGCCGCTATTGTTGGCCATCATAATCCACTATCCAGTATAACAAACAAAAAAAAACAAGGGGCACCCTATTGTACAATGAAACCGAAGCACCTAGACACGAGGCTTATTTCACCTCCAATAGATTCTAATTTTACCCCGTACGAAATTCCATCATAAAGATGATAGAAATGTGGCGTGGACCGAAGTGGAATAGTTTTTGAACCAGTACCACCAGTACCAAAGGCTTACGGTTCCATGGATACTTCAAAGTTAATTTAAAAACGGGCCACACGATGAATTGCGAATACAAATTCAACAAAGTAACACCCTTCCAGTCTATTCCTGACCGTCATGAAAGAGAAAAGTCCTCACCAGAAATGCAAATATTTGGAACTAAAGCGAGGAGAGGCGGGAAGAAAAAAGCACGTAGCTGACATTCCTGAAACTCGAAGCGCAAAAATCTTGTTCTAAGCCTCTGAGAGTGAATTTGTCTTTGTTTCTTACGGTCCCTGGGGCGAATAGACAAGAAACACATTTCTTCACTTCAGTGAAAACGTTCCTTTCAAGGTAATGAGGTAGGACGTGGTGATGTTGTGGTATTAATAGAATATACGTAGTGATGTATTTTGTTTTATGGCATATAAAAAAAGCTTCTTACGAGAAATAATGTAGTACATTCAAATGTTATTTTTTTAAATTCCAAAAGTATAAGTAAGCAAGCAAAGAGTTAAGCAAAGGATAGATAATTTTATTGTTACCTTTACGAGCGGTAATTGTAATGCAATGGTAAAAGATTATAAAGTTTGTAAATAACTTCATGTGGTTATTGAATTTTTTCCGTTGAAATAACGTCAGATTTTTAATTAATAATAACTAATGAACATATTTCTAGGATAAAGTGTTACTTATATATTTAGTTATGGAAAAATGTAAAAAAAATATATTCTTCTCTAATTACTTGGTATTTGCAATCATCAAACTATAAGAGTGTAGATTAGTGTGTAGAAAAAAATGCAGAATAGCTGAAAATGAGATTTTCTATAATGTTAGAAACAAGAATAATGTTGTTTTGAAAATAGAGTGGAGATGACTAGGGTCAATGGTATAAGATTTTCAGCTTCTGTCTTTTAGTTCTTAAAACCCTTATGTGTTTGTAATCTATTACAAAATGTAAACAAAAAAAATATAGATAAAATGAAATTAAATATTTTTAATGTTGTTTAATTTTAAATTTAAAGTTTTATTTCGTTGAAAATAATTTGTATATTTCATAAAATAAATTGTATACATTACGTATATCCTAGACACAGTTTTCCCAAGTTTCAAATTTTCGTTTGATTTAATTTAAATTCCTGATGCTTTGAAATCAAGATTCTTTGCAGTTTTTCCTTCAATATAGATACGTAATAGGAGATTGTTGGATTTATGTCCTAACTATGAGCAGCATATATCATGGCTGTTTCAAATATTGTGATCTTTCACCCCACATTATAAAAACTGTAGTCAGAAATTCCTTCCTCACCACAATTAAGGGCAGAAATAGCTGTTGCCGTGCTGCTGAAATCTCGAATTTCCTTCGCCCATAAAACCCTGTTTACCCCTCCACTTTCACTTTGCCTTCATTAAATTTACGACAAAACGAAGGCATCTGGAGACGAGAGTAACGATCTTTCTTTTCCGACTCCTCGTAAAACGGCTGCATAGACGGAACGAAGCGCCATGGGGGCACGTGTGCACAAATCTGGGACGGTTAAAATAATCCCTTCCTATTAGGGAAAATGGTTTTGCTTTCAAGTTCGGAATAGTACTGTTTTCTTTAAAGAATCAATTGATTAGGATTCGTTTGAGGGATTCTTTGCGTTACTTTGGTTGAAACTATTCATTAAATGGGAAATTGTTATGATGCGGTGCTTCGGTCAAATAGTTTCTAAAGTAGTACAGATTGTCTGGAGCTAATGAAAACCTAAAATAGATTATCTTGATTATCCGTATTGATCCAGAATTAATGTAAGTTTGAAGATCAAAGTGAGGAAGTGTTTAGTTTGCATTCATGAAACTCTGCACGGCATAATGAGATATTTGTTTTATGCTTTGTGTATAGTTTTGATCAGTTTCCAAAATACTTCTTCAGTTAACATTTAAAGTTTTTTTTTTTTTTAAATAAATAACAATAGGGTAGTGGCACCAGTAACTGGCACTTTAAGAGCAATTTTTGAAATAATTAGCTATTGCTACTTACTAAAATTATCCAGGAAAAAACCTTTTGTTCCGAAAAATTAAATGAAGTTTCAATATTTATTTAGAGCACAATTTGTTAGTCTAAGTAATTTTTTTCTATTTTTAAAATATTGTTTAAGTTGGCATGGTCGAAGCACCAGTAACTGACACCCTGGGAAAATTTTGGAACCAATAACTGACACCTCCTGAACCAGTAACTGACACTTTGAAATACCTTTAATAAATAAGCTGTTTTTTATATGCTACATTATTTTTTTAGCAAACATAATATAATAATACAAATATTTTATTTTTTAAGTAATTTTACAAAATATGAAGGAAAATATCAGGCAAAAAAAGGGTATTTTAAATCAAAATATATTTAAAAAGGGCCATTTATGGGATATTATAAGACATACCATATTACTATATAAAAATGATACTAAGTCAAACAATTTCACATTAATAAGAATTTATTAATAGAAAATTGTACACAAATTATATATTTAAACTAAATTATAAGTAGAAACAAAGAGGAAAGTTTTCTATCTATTTTCATAAAAATAGTTGATTTACTTAAATAATTTAAATGTTATTTTTAGGAAAGTTGGTTTCTGAGTATTTAAAAAATGTAATTACAAATCGTTTGTGAAAATGATCCATTCTATTTCCTACCATCTAATGATTTGTTACGATATCAGCAGAATGAAAACACTGCTATATTCAAATACCAATAACTGACATAGGGCAGAACCAATAACTGACAGGGTGTCAGTTACTGGAAAAATATTAAATTTTAAAAATTTAACTGCACAACTTTATTCTAAATAGCTTCCACCATATTCCCTAGAATTTTCAAGCAATTAACTTGAATTTAACTAAAACACCAGTAACTGACACCCATGTCAGTTACTGGTGAAATTCATTTTTTAGATCCAGTAACTGACACCCCATTTAATCTAAATAAAAATATATTTTTTTACAAAAATAACTATGTGGCATGAATTTATGTACTATTATCAGATACATTTCACGTTAAAATAGGTATCAAAAAGAAAATTTGATTAAATTAGACCCTAATCAAAAATGTGTGTCCTTAATTTCAGCCTTAAGCCAACCTCTGAAAATCGGAAGTTCCTTAACATGAAATGGGAATTCTCAATTTATTAAACTTAAAACCCCTTGGCATAAAATAAATACTGCATAAAGTTAAAGATAAATATCTAAAATATTTAGAGAGACCATGATTTATTTCAAGTTCACAATACAAATCTTATTATTATGATTTAAATCTCAAAGTGTCAGTTATTGGTGCCCTGTCAGTTACTGGTGCCACTACCCTATATACTTTAGTAAATAAATCTGCAGTAAGCCTATAATCAAAATCTGTTGTATTATTGCAAGTTTCTTACATTTCAGTGAGTGCTAATCTTTCTAGATTAGATTAAATCACGGCTTACTAGATACTATATAGGCTAACCGAGTTTTGAACAATGAAACCCATTTGACAACTTTTCCCGCTTGGATCGCCACAAGTCCTACCTATATCACCCACCGCCTTCAACACTGTGGATATGCTTTGCCAGTTTGTCAAGTATTGCCATCTGGATTTTTAATGATTTCCGTACTCGGCTAGCCTATATAGTATCTAGTAAGCCGTGATTAAATTTGAAAACAAAATTACGTTCTCAATTCAAATCGTCTGCAATATTTATGTTGTCAGTCCATGCCTCACAAAATCTTTTCCTAGGAAAACCAATCGTCGTTTCCAGAAAGACGTGAATGAGACAAGCTATCGCAATGTCAATGATTTCCCCACAATGCAAAAATAGCCATTGTCGCCAGTAACAGGAGGATTGAAGGGATTCTACTGCTCTTCTGAGATAGGAATGGCTATATTATTAACTTATATGAAAGGTCTCAAAACTCTATCTTCCGTTGGAGTCCTTCTAAGTTGTTTAACCCATTAAGATTTTATCGAAACTTCCTTCCTGAAACATCTTGTAATGACTGTTTATCCTCTATTCCTTTTCTAAAATATCTTGTCCTGAAATGAAGATATCAAAAAATATCTCCAGTTGACAACATATCATATCCATTCGTTGGAAAGGAGTTCTTGAGATAAAAATGCTCTTTAAACATTTCGACATCGCTTTTCCGCTTGATTTTAAGAGAAAAAAAAATCCTACATCAACAAACTTTTCGCAAACCGTGTTTAGCTTAACATACCATAAATTCTTAACCCAAGGTTAACAAAACTCTCTTATGCCCAGCTGCGTCATGCTTTCTCAGTTCAACTCTTCCTTTCGGTGCTTTCTGAAATGTTTATGTTTAGATTTTCCCGTTATTGGAACAAAATATTAAAGAATAAAAGCAACGAAGGCTTTAGTAGGTAATATTAAACAAACAAATACTTAAAGAACAAAAGTAATTATGTAAGAGCTTATTGTATTCGGGATATATCATATTAGATAAAATATGAGACGAGATGAAAAAGTTATGGAAACGTTGTTCTTGAACAGTGTGAAGCACCAAGTGCTCCTCAAAAGTATTTGCTTTTCTAAGATAATCTCTTGAAAAGTGCTAAATCTAAATTTTTCATATAAAGACTACTCCGCATCAAGTGCAATAACACCTAAAAAGTTCTCCGCGAATTTTTATCCTGAAGAGCTTCCGGGGTTGCTCTTACAAGTTTGGGAACCACTGTTCTAGAATAAGTTTTTGCATGTTATCTCAATACAATCAAAAATTCTTCACAAAGAATGGACTCGAAATTTTTAAAACCGAACGCATCAAAAGAGATATGACAGTTCTGCGGTTTCGGGTGCGGTATTGCCAATTAGTTCCAATTATCATAAGGATTTAAATAATGGAAACTAAGAAAATGTAAATCCTCATTAAACTTCAAATAACATCACTCTTATGATAATTAAAATTCGAAATTCTACTGGTAATCCAAACTATCATAATGAATCATACAATTAGTTAAATTTAAGCTAAGTCGGTGCATGTAGGAAAAAGTGGGTCACATCTGGCTCGGGGGCAGTTGTTAAGGGTTAAAAACGTAAGTCAGTTAAAAGGAAATTAATTCAGATCTTATCACTGTTTCAGGATTCTAACCGAATTTTCTTCTTTATTTTTAAACCCACAAAATCACCGAAATGCGAAATGGATTAATGCAAGATTTAATTGGTGGAACTAGGATAAGAGCCTACATGCCAAATTGGTCAATCCGAAACACAAAACGAATAATAAAGACACTAGAAGACTCATATGATAAATGAATCCGCAGAAACTCGGCGAAACATCGGATTACCCTCAGTCAGTTAATTAGAGAGTCGAAGGAAGTTTAATTGAAGCGCCCCCACCCTCCCCAAAACGGGCCGAATGAATTAATCAAAGTTTACCGAACGCGAATTCGAAAAATTCATTCGAGATGGGAGGATTAATTGGTCTGGGATTGTTAATCGCTGTCGAAGCGCGATTCCAAATACGCCTGTAATTGCGGAGGGTCGCTTTGACATCGTTTCTCAAAACGATGGAGAGGAGCGTCGTCGTGGCATTTCGTCCCCGAAACGAACGACTGCGGTCGCTTTATTAATTTAAATTTGGATGTTCGCCTTGGGTGTCTTGTTAGTCGGACTTGTGAGGGGTCGCTGTGCGTGAGTTAGTCTCGTTCAGTCCGGGGATCAGTCCAATCAGGATAATTAAATATTGGGTTTCAGATAGAAGTTTTTAAACATATTAGAAGCTTAGGTTATGCAAGTGACTGCGGGATAACTTCAGTAAATATTGGGTTTCAGATATAAGTTTTAAAACATATTATTAGAAGCTAAGGGGTATGCAAGTGACTGCGGGATAACTTCAGTATATGAGATGGGCTAACAAATTTGCCTAAATTATCGATTCTTAGAAGTTTTTTTGAATTAAGTTTACATTCCCTACAGTTTCATTTGCCCCGCATAGTTAGGCCCTGATTTACCATTAGGCCCTCTAAGCCCGGGCCTAGGGGTCCCACAATTTGGGGGCCCCTAATTTTAAAAAGTTAACAAAATTTTAATTTCATAGTGTAAATAAGTTTTTATGCTTCCTAGAATTTTTTTTCATTAGTTTTTTTTAAATCGAAAATAAAAATCCAAACCTTTTAGCAATGAAAAAAACGTAAAAGATAACTGAGAACGTGTTTATGTTACGGGCAAAGTGATAAATTTCATTGATAAATGCCATTGAATTTATCACATTGCCCGGGCATTATTAATAATGCCCAATTTATCACTTTGCCTGTAACATTTATACCCTGACTCCCTGACGATAGTGAGAGAGTTCAGAAAAGAAACCATATATTTTACATGATAAATAAAATACAGATCGTATGACAGTCTGTGAGGATAGCTTATGATACATGTGTCCATGTGATCATAATTGCTCCCCCTTATAATGTTGGGGAAAATGGTCTGTAAAACTCCAATCATATGATATGTGTTTGAAAATTATTTTAACTATATTTGCCAACTGTTATGATCGGTTAAAAATTTTGAAACCTCCAGCTGTTAACATATTTAACAAATACAATCCGTGATTTTTTTTCAAAAAATTATCGATTATTAATTTACAGTAAATGAACAAACTAATGTAAAAAGTTTGCAAAATAAGTGAACAATAAAAAACACTATACATTGCAGAGACGCACAGACTATCAAGGCGTTTCCGTGTCAAAATGTTCTCATACCTAGTCATAAATATTCTCCACATTTTTACAAGCAAGTTGTGATAGAAATGAAAAGTTCAAGATAAGTTAAGATCAATTTGAAACATCTCTATTCCCACCTCACCCCTGTCTCATGTCAACGCAATACCAGAAAACGTCCCTTTCCCGAAACTTTTTCCTCTTCTTATCCGGGTACATTTTTAACTTCTGAAAGGAAAAATCATCGACAAGGCAAAGCCCGCTCTTAATTAAATAATATTCCCGGAGCTCCCGTTTTTTTTTTACTCCGTGAAAGAGCTACCGGCAACGGAGCTCGTCCTAAACAGCCGCAGTTTATTTCGTTTATTAAATTCGCCCGTCCTTTTTTATCGCTCCCTGGAGTAGAGCAAGCACGACAGTAGTGTTTTTTTTTTATTATTGTTGCGTCTTAGTGGTCGAGAGCTGCTGATAATAAAATCCGCAGATCACTTTTCGCAGTTTCACAGCACCGCGCATAGTTGGCGGGAATTCTTCTGAGGTCGAGTGTGGGGGTGTTGGAATCGAATTTTTTTGACAATATTTGTTTGAAAGAGTGACCTAGTTCGTCAAGTAGAGAATGGGGGGATTAGAGAAAAAGCGGGATGATACTTTTTATATATATATATATCGCTACCTCCGAGCAACAGTGTCATAGAAGATGTCTCACTATTGCTCTGAGGTAGCTATATGCTAATTAAAGCTGGTAAAATCAACTTAAGTTTTCTAAATAATTGAATAGGAATTATGTACAGATCTTCTTTCTATTAATTGAGATATTTGAGCCTCAAAACACAATTTACTTTAATTATTCAAACTTTTAACTTCATAATGAAAATAATATTTTCAAAACACCGTACTATCATAAGTTTTCAAAAATAAGTTTTGAGAACTTGTTAAAAACCTGAATTTTGTCTCAAAATATAGAAAAAAAAAAGGTTTTATCGTTGTAATTAAATGTTTGAGAAAACTTAGTATTCGAAAAACTAGTTACTTAGTAATATTTCATAGTCCCCCCCTCCCCAGTAAAAAACCCTTGTATTTTAAGTTATAACATCTATCATCACAAGATATCCATTTAATATTTTCTTTATAGACTAAAAAAAATATTTATTCGTTCTTGCTATTTAACTATCACCAACAAAACCGATTTGTATAGAAAGAACTCATGCATGAATTAAATGTGTTTTTAGTCAAACAGCAACGTAACATAAAAATAAGGTAATCATTTCGTAACACAAATATAAAGTTTAAAATCTGTTTCTCAAATTTCTGTCACAGGATTTTTAAAAAAAGAAGGAAAAATATTTATTAAAAACTGTAATTATTCTAAGAAATCCTATCCCTCGTCTAGAAACAGAAAATATATTTATGTTTCTTATAAATCTCTCGAGTTTGTTCTTAAGTCAGTTCAAATACATCTTCATCATAAAAATATGTTACAAGTTTTACAGAAAATATTTTTTAAGATATTTTTTATATATATTTATATTTTGCGTAACATAATACTTGTTTTCCGTGTATGAGAGAAAATTCTAAAAAAACCCCTCGAAATGTGCATATTTGAATTTGATTTATATGCTTTTGCATACAAAAGTAACTTTTGTAGTCTTTGTACATTTGTTAGTTTTTATGAATATTTGAAGTGTGTTTCAAAGTTTACCCTTATATTGTAAAAATAACATTTATTTGATTTAACTTGAATATTAAGTACCTCTTAAGAATGTTTTGTACATTGTAGTTATCTTCTTAATCAAATTTCTAATACATTTTATGTGCAAATTTGATAAACGTAATGAAAAGGCGAAATTCTTATTATTTGTTGCTAACCTTTAGAAATGTAGCAAAAGAATTTAGGAGAATAAAGTTAGAGACAAACAAAACAAAAATAGAAGACATAAAACCGTAAGGCTAGATAATATAATTAAGGGAATTAATTATTGCTAATCTGTAATACCTTAGAAAAATACATTTGATAAGGAGAAAAAATAATGACGTAACTTGTCTTGTGAAAGAGATTTCAAGTAATTAATTTTTCAAACATTCCACGAATTTTAAATATGGTAGCTAAATCAACTTTAAACTATGTGTAAAATCTCAGAAATACTTTTAAAATTTCCCCATTCTCCGAAGAGTAAACAGTTTTTTTTCCATAAACAATTTATTTCGCAAAAAGTGTTATAAAATAGTGAAAAAAAAATGTGAATAATCCAATGTATTCCTTCATTTAAAACAATGCTAAGTAATTTAATAATAAGTGGGAACTAATTATGAAGCTTCAAAAACTTTGAAGAATTCGTATTTTAGTAGCCTTGAAGATTATAAAAATTAATAAGGAAATCTTTCTAATGATCAATGCGTGCGCGATTTGATTTGGAAACTTCTAATTTACTCTTTGTTGATATGTTATGGGCAAAGTGATTAATCGGGAATTATTAATAATGCCCGAAGTGGAGGCGTGCAAAGTGATGAATTTCATTCATAAATTCCACTGAATTTATCACATTGCCCGTAACAGATATATAATACACATTGTACACGTGCACATTAAGACTCATTTACACTATTTCTCTTTCAATTTTAACTTTAAGTGATTCATTTGTTTGCATAGGAAATTGGAAGATTAAAGAGTGACTTTTCACTTTTCACTTTGGATGAATCTTTCAAAATGAAATTTTCAATTCAAAATGAAATGAAATCTTTCAAATTTTAAATTTGGATAACAGTAACAAGTTGCCTATCAGTACCATTAACACACATTAAAAATTTCATGAAGTTTGAAAAACTCTTTCGGGGATCTACAGTTACCTTTGCATTTGCATTGATTCTCCAATAGGTTCTCGCCATAAATTGTAAATTCATCGTGTAGAGTCCTCAACATTAAATCCAAATGGAGAGAAATTTTTAACCAATATTCAGTGTGAAAAAACCTATCCAAAGGAAATTTTTTTAAAAAATTACTCAAATAAGTGTGGATCTTCGGAGGAGTTTTTCAAAATTCATAAAATTTTGCATGTATTAATTATAATAATATGCAATTTCTTAGTATCCAAAATCGAAATTCGGACTTTTTGCACGTGGGCTTTAACGCATTCTGCTAGATATTTTGGAAATTGAATTAGTAATTATACTTTATATTTTAGGACTCTCTTTCAATCTATGTCTTTACATCTATCATCGGTAATGTAACATACGTCAATAACTCGCTATAGGGTTTAATATGGAAATATAGTATAGAATATTACTGTTTCAAGTATCATCATGAATTCTGATTTTAATGACATCTATCTTGTATCTCGAAGCTCATTAAGAGATAATAATTTAAATCAATTATATATCTCCTGACTACTAGTTTTGAGTATAAGAGCAATAATGTGAGCTTAAAATTCATGAATCTTTCCTCCAGAGAGCTGTTATTCTGACGCCATTATCGATATAATCGCGACGAAATTTTGAAGGCAATTTGCTGTTGATACTAATTAACAGATTCCCCAGGCCCACTTTTCGTCGTTAAATCTTGTAGGCTTAAATATTTAAGTTATTTTCAATCTATTAGCACTTTGTAAAATTATCTAACTTGTGATTTAGCGGAATCCAGCTTTATGAGATTTTTTTTGGATAGTAAGTATATTTTATTAGTTATTACACACAAATAAGAGGCAAAAATTAAAGGGTTATACTATTTCAAGGATAAAATTATTCAGTATTTTTAAGGATAAGTAATAGAGTGTTTTCAGGTGACGTCACGACCAGATATTTTCTTTTAACTGTTAACCTTTTGTAGGGCTTTTAACTTCAGCTACGGCGGTTGCTAGGTAACGAGTTATCTGTAGCTAAGGCGGTTTTTAGTTATGGGGTCACGTGATTGCAAATGCTCCAATAGAAGAATTCCATGGCCAGTCATTTTCTGTAACTGTTAACCTTCTGTGGGGCAAAAAACTGTAACCTTCTGTTGCTAAGGCCATTGTTAGGTCCGAGTCATGTGATTGAAAATGCTCTATTAACTAATTAGTACCGTGTGCTCCAACTCAACCCCAAACAATAACATGTTTATACATTTACACTGTGTAAAGTTACAGAAACAAGAGTTATAAAACTATGTTTTAAAAGATGTTAAATAAATAATTGAAAGCAGCGTTTAAAACCATAAAACTTATTTCTCTAAACTGTTCTTTAATAAGGTTTTTAAACAAGGTTTAAATCTCGCATCCTTCTGTAAAAACGTTACAGTAATAATAAAAACGAAAATCAATTTTTAACCTTCCCTCAAATTTAAAAGCGCAAAAAGTACTGTAAAATAAGCAATCCTATACGCTTAGAGCACTGATAGAGTTATGTTTAAGCACTTTTTGCCAGTTAATAAAATGCTAAATAATTTTTTTGAATGAACGCAAAATACCAATTTTCTACATCTTGATTTCTCCGGATACGCTAGAGCATTTTAATCATGGATGGTTAACCATAAAAAGAAAACCGTAGCTAATCTCTCTGAAAAGCCAAGTGTGAATTCAAACTCGGATAATCATCTCGAAGTTAGGTTTTACTTTTGCTAACATCTTATTTTCCTCACATTCGTGAATTTTCAGGAAGAAGCAAAAAAATTATGAAAAAAAAAACAATATCACGGAGAGGTGATTTCAAATGAAAGCAGCGCTTTTGTAATACCCGAGGCAATTCCGAACCCAATCCTGCAAAGCGGAAGAACGCACCGGTTCGGTACTTTTCCAGTTCGATTGTAAAATCGAGAGACCGTAAAGAAGCGTAATAACATAAATCACACTGCGTTTTTGCGTCTTTATATGATCCCAAAACAGAATGACTCCATAAAGAATTCCAAAATCAATATTCCGGGAGCAGTATTGGAGGTGTAAATCAGGGTGGAGGTGTAAATTTCAGATTACAACTTTAGTTTACAAAATAACTCGCGTAAATAGTGTTTAAGTTTTTCTAGTTTAATAAGTTGAAAATTTTAACTACTAATTGTATTTTACCTCACATGTTTTTCACTTATTTATTATAAATATTGATTGTATTAAGTATACCTACCTAACAAACTTTAAGAAATTGTGAAATATTCTGTTAATATAGATAAAATATTTGTTCACACCGTAGAATTCATAATACACCTTATCATGATACTTAAGTGTCAAGCTTCTAAAGAGAATACTTCGGAATGTTTTACGAAGTTTGAAAAAGTACAAATTTAGGAGGATAATCATCATATATTTTTTTCGCTTGATTGGAATTGTTTTATTTATTAATATTGTTTGATAGCGCAGAATTTTATTCACCCTTAACTATTCACTTTGCTTTGTGACCAGGTTCAATGGATTTTAAGTTTTAACCCACTATTTTAACATGTATTTTTAACTAGAATTTAAGCATAATCAAATTTAATATTTTTAAAGATAAATAAAACCGACAATATATTATACACCTTTATATTGGAGTATACACAAAAATGTTGAAAAGATGATCTTATACCATTGGCACGAAGGCAGTTTGGGATAATTGCACTTTCTTTTGGTATCAGTAAGCCTGAAGCCATTCCCATTAATTGCTTAGTGAACAAATCATCACATCTCGCTGATCTAGGCTTTATTGGAGCATCCATTGGCCTAGTTTTTATGAAAACGTCTACACACGTTTCCACATTTATCGGATAACTTGGTATTGGAATAAGGCGAAACGTGTAGACAAACTTTTATCATTTACCAAATAGAAATTCCTCTTAAAAGATAGTAATCAGAAAGTAGTTTTTACGGATAAAATCTAATATTTACGAGGGATTCATTAACTAATTGACTTAGGTATTTCATTAACCCCATGGTTGAAAAATTCTTAATATTTTAGTTACTTATCTCCTCTTTAACAAAAAAAAAACGCTAGTTATGGAAGTCTTGAAGTAGATGGAAAATATTTTTTTCAAGGGTTTTGATGATAAGGAGAGTTTATATGAAATGTTAAGGAGATATGAAATGTTTAAACAATCATAGTAATATATACTAATAACAGGATTATTATTCGAATTATATTAGATCATAATATAATAGTAAGTTCACATAATTATAACAAGTGATTCATTTTATTAATGAATTAGTCGTAAATCAAGATTATTAGAATTCGTTACATATTCATTAGTTTTAAATCCGACAATATATTTATTATACGACAAAATAACTTAATTATGGTTTTAATTACAAATTTTTATTCAGTTTCTAATCTAATGGCACGATGCTCAACACAGGTAATTGGATAAAAATTAGAATGGGATACTTTGACTAATAAGTAGGTATATAAAAACACTTGTTTGATAATAAAAATAATGTAATTGAGTCAAGCAATAGTATAAAAGTTAATTACTGTCTTACAAGTTGTCCACGAGATGCATGCTATCAATTATTACAAAGTTTTAATGAAGGGAAAAAAATCCTGTTTTAAGTGTCTGGGTCAAAATAATTTCAATATAAATTTTTAAAAATATTTCATACGTTATTTTAGTCCTATAAATTATAATCAAGTAAAAAAATATTTATATGCTAACATGTTAAACAAAATTAAATTTAATACTCGTTCTAAGTAATAATAAAAGCTGATAGAATCAGTTTGAATTTTATGATTTTGTTTTTTAACTCTAAATTACTTAACTTAAAAAAAATGTTTAAAAATTAAAACTATACGGATAGAACTCGATATCAACGTTTTGTGTAATATACGTTGAACTCTAATGTTTAGGTTTTTTTTCTCAAACTAGTCATTTTGTGTAAAAACAAGGCACAAAAGCCAGGAAATTAAATTTTTCTATGTTAAATTTAAAAGTCTGGGGAAAAATGCTAATAGATAGCAATATCAGTATACCATCTTTTACCTGAATTTTCATAGCAGTGGGCTTTTTGGAACACTTTGTGTTAGAAACTTGCCTGCAATCAAGATAGTTTTCAAAATACAATTTTTTTCTTACATCCTCCCCCCCCTATTGTGGCATTAATAAAGCTAAGTAAACAATTTGGAAATGAAAACCCGTGTTTAAAACGAAAGGTTTTATAAAACATTTCCTATATTCTATCAGGTTATGTTAAGAAAAGAGGGGCCACCCTGAGTATATTTTGTAAGATTTTTAATATTGTCACCTTTTTTAAACATTAAAAGGACAATCATAAAATTAAAAATATTTAGATAAATACAATGAAAATAACACTTTTGTTATCGTCTTCAAATTTTTGAATGCTTTGAATGGTAAATTATACTCCTTACCCATTTTCTATAAATGCAACTGATATCAGGTTAATTAAAAATGTACAATATCCGAGATAGTTTTTCCAAGTTAATTTCATTTCCGTAATCCCTTTGCACTTTTAACGTGCGTGGCTGAACGTCATACTCAAACCATTCAACTACAATATCAAAACAGTAAGAACTATAAACATTAACTCTAAAAACGTACCTCATAAACTAGACCTTCATTTGATCTACGATATATTTTCAAGGCCGAAACTCCCCCATCTCATTAATTGAGTCGTTTCCCGGCAAGAAACACGCGATACTCAAGGGATCTGGCTCAATCCCGCTAACCGCATCATTGTTTTTAAAAGGATGTTCGGAATCCAGATTAGACCCCCACAAGCGTGTTAGAGAAGCATATAAGAAGGGTTCGCTCCGAAGCCGATTAAAGGGCCCCGGGGGAATATAGAAATTCGTGTGGTTGCCAGAATTAGGAAGGACGTGATATGAAGCTCCCTCGAAGAACTTCTTTATTCTTTTAAAAGTTTTGGATCGCCATGTGTGGAAATCGAAAGAAAACTTCTTTAAACTTAACAGATTCAATTTGGACTGCTGGCTTTAATGAGGTGTTTGAAAGAAGATTGATTTTATTAGTGTTCGAAGTCCGAAGTAGAAACATTAAGTCTCTGAAGTAGGTAAACAAAAATTATTTTAAAATCAAATTCATTATGTTGTTATTTCCCATGTTAAATGTAAGATGAATTTTAAAAAATGTTTCTCCTTTAGATTCATTACAGAAGGTTTTCTTTAATTTTTCTTGTGTAAAAAAAATTGCTTCAAAACTGCAGTGTACTGCCTGAAGTTAAAGTTAAGATGTCTACCGCGTCATTAATGTGCGTTCGTAAGTTTTTTTTTTAGTTTCACCATAGCAAATAATCCATTAATCTTCTCAGACGTTTTCGCTAAAAGAACAACCTAATATCCGGTGTCCGAGTAACAATTTTAGGAAAAAAAAGAAGAAAGTTTGTAACTGGAGAAAACAATTGTTTACCAGATATTTTTAGGAGATTCAATAGGAAATATATTTATACAGGTACTAGTTGGTTTGACCCGGCAAAGCCGCGTCTTACCAGCTAGATTACGCGCCTTTGGCACTGATGCGAGCTTCGCTCCTTACTATACCACACGCTTGCAGCGCAGTTAAATTTTTTACAATTTATTACTTTTTGTTAAGCTGCATCGTCAGCGCTAAACTGTTCAATATTTTCAATCAAATTATAGGTTTTTCTAACCACAACTAATTTATTCTTATGCGTCATCTGAAGAGAAAGAATTAAAACTTCAATTAAACCTGTACCAGTATTTTTTTTTATAAATCCAATATGCCCAGTATCCTGTTGCGATAAATCTAGTAAAACGTCAAAACATTGAAGTTTGATAATTTCAAAGTAGATTTTCTTCACGCTCTCTAAAAGACGTTTTGCCTGTGTTGGTAAAAATATTATCTGAAAACAATGGGGCAAATTGAAATAAATTTCTAATTTAAAAATGGAATGCTTAGAAGGAACGTGACATATTATTGGCTCATCTCGGGTTAGAAATCTTTCGATCAAGACCGAGTTTGTCCAAATCGGTTCAGGGGTTCGGGCTGGCGGGCGGCCGAACGGAACCTCACCATAGAGTTAACATGGGGGCAAAACGAAAAAACCGCATAATTTAAAAATTGAATGTTATGGAGGAACGTGATATATTATTGGCTCATCTAGGGGTGGAGAGCTTTCGATCAAGACCGAGTTTGTCCAAATCGGAACGGGGGTGCGGCCTGGCGGCCGGCCGAAAGAAAAACCAAATTATTTTAATATATAAGATAACAACTTAAATATGTTAAAATATTTTAATGTTTTCGTACAGATTTTTAAAAAATAACAAACCGAAACTCATACGCCAATAAATCTTTTACACACTTTTACTAAACTAATCAAAACACTTTAAGAACCTTAATCATTTAAAAGGTTTTTGTCTGTAATACGTCATTGCAATTTAATAGTGCATTAATGCCTACGTGACATGATGAAAATTTCTCCTGTTCCCTCATAGGATTTTAACTTTCCTTATAAGTAAATTAATTGATAAGAAAACAAACATAATAAATGCTCTAATGGAAATTTCATGTTAAAACCGTTTATTACGATATAATGTGTAATACCAGTGTAAAATTGGATTTTATTCTAGTATAAAGTTTTAGTATCGTCATTTGCTGTAGTTACTTTTTGTAAAGTTGTTAGTATTTGCTAAAATCATAATATCTCTTACTAAAAGTTAAATAAAGTTCCCGGCATACATAATTTTATGTGAAACTGGTTTCAATAAACTTCATAATATAGTTACCTAACTGTTTTTCTTTCTTTTTTTGTTCCTAAACTTTACAAGGATTTCCTTAAGTAATTCATTAGGGGTTCGTCTATAGTGCTTGAGAAGAACCTTGAGAAGTTCCTTAATTGGACATATTGTGGTTGTTGTGTAAACTATACAAAATTTGGGCATAAAAACTTGATTTAATCCCAATTTTCATTGAATTCAATTTAAATTCGTAGCTAAATTTCTAAGAATTCAAATTAAATTCTTATCCATAAATCGGCCTAAGTTGGTTTCTAATTATAAAACATAAAAATTTGTATTAGGGATACTTCAAAGGGTACTTCAAAGGTAAATATTTTGGCAAATAAGTTTCGAGTAATTTATATATAGTTTAATTTAAATGAAGAATAAATATTTCATTACCCTGGATGTTATAAATTCTCGCAATCTTAGGTTCCTAAAATTTCATTGAGTCATCATCACAAAATAAGTATACATCTTCTTTAAAATAATTATTTCTTAACAGATTCTTATTTCTTATCAAAATAATACAGTCGAATCCACTTAATGTGATCACTTTTGTCTACTTGATATTAGAAAGTTTCAAACAATGTAACTCGAGTATTTGATTTAAAATCATAACTATGTGGTCTAAATTGAAGTATTTAAAACGATTTCTAAGTATTATATTGCAACTTTTACATTCTTAAATGAAAATATGAGAGTGTAACATATAAATAACACTAATAATTTAATGACCCATTTTGTATAATTATGTATTAAAACTGGCCTTCAAATGGGAAATAAAGGAGCTTTTTAAGGGATTTCACCAGATTTTTATATTATTAAGCTATATTGATCTCATAAATGATACATTTTGCGTTAAGTTAAATAGGTGTGATATGGACCAGTCAATTTTGATAATATTATCCGATTGATAACATTAACCGTGGTCACAATAAACGGACTGTACTTTAAAATATATATAGCATTTACACTTTGGTAAACTCGAAAAAAAAAAGACTTACACCTTATCTTTCACTGGGGAACAGACAAATGCATTTCCTTTTACGTAAAGCGGATATTATTGTTTAAACTTGGAGAGTCATGGGGTGGTATCAAACAGAGGAGAGAGGTCCATAGCTGATTCATCAGGGTGATTGGCCAAAGTGTTCCAGATCCAATGGATCCCCCGTAACACGGACGCAGGCCCCGCCCCCTCTGTTGAGACATGTCAAGAAGAAACAATGGATGCCATGTCGTTGCAAGGGCTTCGCAAATTAATTAATGTCAACACAGATAATGGGACATATTTTTGCTTGAATAATGGGAACTGTAAACTTAATTGCTCTGTTTAATATAAGTCCCTGAGAATGGACGGAAATTACTACTATGCAAATTTGCACGCGTAACTTCAAGTGAATCAAGCATTTAAAGTGGTAGACAGTTTGAAAAGTGTAATAGCGGGATTCTTAGTTTGTGTTTTGACATTTCATTTGAATAAACTTGTTATCTTGAGAAGACTTCAAGAAGGATAATACTCAATTACAGAATAATTCACTCTCGTGGAATTATGTAAATTTATAAAATAGCTCGGTCTTTTCCTTTTGATGAAAGATTAGTACTATAAACTAAACATTAGAGATAAGTATTATATAATTGATAAGATATCAAAAACCACACATTGTTCTATTTCCTTTATTTTAAACTTTAAATGGATTTAAAAAAAAATGTTTAGTTATTGTAATGAATGAAAATAATAGTGAAGGTAAAATAAATGTTTGTTTATGAGTTTCAGCAAGTTGATGATAGTATAGTATATCATTTTTAAATAACTTATTTTCTTGATAAAAGAATATGAATAAGAATATAATTTACTTTTCCCCTATTTTTATTGTTCCTTAAAAAGTTTGACAATTAATTACTCAAATACTTGTAATTTTGTTTATATTGCAAGATCAAAAAGTTTTTTGAAAATTTTTTATGCACAAAATTAGTATAATTAAGAATATTTTTCGTATTTTTATCATTTAAAGAAAATAAAAATCATGTATAAAATCATTGCTGTTAAAATTAAACTGATTCAGCCACTTTTAAAAAGGTAAACAAAGTTTTTTGCTATAAAATTGTTAATTTTTGTATTATATAATTTCATTAATGATTTTTTATATCAATGTTTTACGCATAACCAAGAATGTTAGTTTGCACCTGGAATCAAAGCAGTCGATGTAGTTTTTAAAAGGTTAGCAAATTAGTGTGGTATAATAAATTGCAAATTACTAAATAGCTTTTACTATTGTAATTACTACATTGATCAGGGGAAACTTGAGAGATAATCAGGGAGAGACGAAGATAGTCAGATGCCGAATATAATGCAAGCGTTCTTATTTATCCGAAATATACTGTCATTCCTGACTAGAACAAAACCTAACGAAATCAATGTCTAGGAAATATTTACAAAAACGAAATACTTCTAATCAAAATCTAATAAATCCCCCCAAAATCCAATAGGATATCCCGATATCATGCATCAAAAGACACTACTTTCCAGAAAACATCATTAATGACCAAAATGTGCTCGGAAAAAAGAAACATCCAAACAGAAACGCATATATATTTTATTTCTCCAAAATTGATTACGGTATTCAAACTTCATCCTCTTCTTCCTATAAGCAATGAAAATTAAATTTACGAAACCGCATCTCCCTTCCCTAATGCCATTCTCGTTCAATGGAAATAAATAACCCAGAATTGTTTCTCTCTCGAGCTGTTTTTCGTCCGCGAATAAAAACACTCCATTTTGCGCGGATCGTTCGAAAAACTCTCAAAGACCCTCCCCCCCCCTCAAGAGAGTCGATCGAACGCTTTCTTGAATACTTGGAATCCCCCGATGGGAGACGAGTCGCATCATCAATAATAATCCTACGGAGAGACGTCTGTGTCCCAGAGACACTTAGATGGACGGTCGAAGCTTTGTAGCCAGGTTATGGCGGGGAAGTTTTCCGAGATATACACCACGTCTCGTTTTGTTTTGAAGGACACTGTTTTGTGTATGTAGCAAATGCTCGAGAAATAGCAAGAAAGCACTGACTATCTGTCTTTGTCTCGGTGTGATTTAGTAGAAACTTTTTTTTCCTGAACGTATCTATTCGTTTCCTTATACATTGAGATAGTCTGTATCAGGCCCACAACATACGGAAAGTACTGAATATGTGAAATTAAAGTATAAATGCGTATTAAAATAAACGTAATTAAAGATATAAAAGAAAAGGCTGAACATCAGGTCCCAATTTACCTTTAAATTTAATTTTAGTCTTTACGTTAGTTTTATGTCAAAGACACAATTTGTGTTATGAATTGAACCAGTTAGAAATTTTAATATTGCAGCATGTTATGTGTTTCTATATTTCCACAAACGCAGTAATAAACTTTATATTTTTTTTTGCAACTATATTATATGCATATGACATCACTGCGCGGAAGGAAAAACTGAGTAAACAGAAAACGTGTTTGGTTGCTAGGAGGAAATTCGGTACGCAAATCGTGATAAAAAGACGCTGTATAATACATGGGTTCAACAAACTAATCATATTTCTTGATTGAAGTTCTTAATTTCACTAAATATTCAGGAACCACGCTGGGAACTACTTTTTGGTTTGCTGTCAGCTTGTTTCTCCAAGATCAAGTAACATTGCAGTCTAAGTATAGTATGATAATTCTGTTGTTTTTAAAAATAATTCCAGTTATTTGCTGCTTAATTTTTATTTTCCTGGATGGAAGCTGTGTCTCTTTACTAACACTGGGTGTTTCAGAAACACCCTGTGTTCAAGTTCAGTGTTGAAGTTCAGTGTAGGAGAAAAAGGGAAATGAGTGGAGGGGATGAGAGAGGATGAGCAAGACAGTAAAATAAAGAATTATTAAGGGAATGGGAAAGAGAGAAACGTAAATATTTATTGTAAAGAACCGTTTCCACTTTTGCATTTATTAGCGGAACGACAATCCGGCGAGTCCAATTGGTTGAATCACTGTGACTGAGCTCAAGATGACGTCACATTTCTTTCTCTGAGATTCGTTCAATCGATCTCACTGGATTGCCGTTGTTACAGTGACACTAAGAATGAATGAAAAACTATACTTAGTTTTCTTTTTCACTGACTGAAATTAATGTATTTTTCAAGTTAAAAAAAATTATCGAATAAGTGAATCAATCAAGACAAACAACCATTTAAAAATTCTTTGTGAAAACACATATTACGCAACAGTTAAACCATCAGATTACGCGCAATTAAGGCTTTAAATCCTACTACTGTTCACATCTTCTTTACGGAAACTTCTCCCGAAATCCCCTCCAAAACGTCTTCTCAGACACTCTTAAAAAAACAAGACTGACCGATTGCGTGAGGATGGAGAGACCGTTTCCTCTCACTCCTCTCCTCATTCCTCTCTCTGGAAGAACAAAAAGAAAAAAAAACCCTAAAAATAACCGAATGGAACTTTCCAGAAACAAGTCCGAAAGAAGAAGCGGCATTTCATTCGTCCGCCGCGGTCACGTGAATCTATACGGATCGTGACAGTCACGCTCTCGTGCCTCATTGGCTGGTGGAGCCTTCGGTAATTAGACCCTCGTTGGCTACCGTGGCTTTTATCTCCTTTGATAGGAGAGGGGATGTTCTTTTGACTTTTTTTAGGGGGAGAGGAAGTCTTCTGAAGAAATTCTAGAGAGTGGTCAGTAACGGGACGTGATATGACAAAACTGATGAGTCAGATCATGACTTTCCTTCTTTATATAAGGAGTGATATTGATTAATGAGATAAAATACGGGTGTTTAAACTATGGGATGGTTTCATACGCTTTCTTATTTTATATGAAAAGTATTAACGGCCAATATTAAATCATAAAATTTTTTTGACCACATTAAAGTGGTTTAACTCAAACCTTTCCGACTTTTTTACCTTTCTTAGTGCTTTAGATGATGTTCTTTATTTAGAGAAAATGTGGTTTACCTCTAGTTTAGAATTTAGAAAGTGCCCCCTCATACACCCTACATTAATAAAGTTGTCTACATAAGTGTTTATTTATTTTTTTTAAATACAATTTACAAAATAAAAATTGGTCACCAAGAGGCAACAGAGCCAGTATTGGTGACTACTTACATGACATAGGAAAAAAATATAGTTTACAAAAATCGAAACACAAATGATAAAAAAAACAAATAAGGATTTAGAACTAGGAAATGAGCACAAGACATAAATTTATAAAAGTATACATAATTAAACATTCTTGACAAACTGGAAAATATAAAGTAAATTCGCTTCTAAATGTGGAAAAATAAATCGATATCGTCAATTTCAATTAAAAATGTAAATAAAATTTTCTTGAAATGATAATAATTGTTTTCCGACTGCAACTCAAATGGTAAACTATTGTATAACTTAGGAGCTAAATAAAGAAAATGCTTGCGATAGATTTCTTTACGTATTATTGGTAATTCAAAAATTATATTTGGACGTCTATCTGAAATCTATCTTATCTAGTATCGTCTATCTTATATTAGTATTTATTATTTTTCTAGACGTTGTAAGGTGTTTGAAGCACCCCTTGAAAAAGAAATATCACAAACACTTGACTCAATACTAGATTACGACGTTTCTTGACAATGACGTCATGGCATGAAAAATGTTTTGTTTTTTTCCTTTGCACATCCAGTTTACTAACAATCAACTAATTTACCATGATAAGTAGGATGTACAAGTTATAAAACGGTATATCATTCAAATGCAAAATTATAGATTTATTACTACAGTTTGAATTCCCAATAGTTGACTTTTTATTTAACAGTTTTATTCTTGGGGAAAAAAATTGTTTGAATGAAAAAAATCCTATTTAAAAAGTATTTGACTTTATTGAAATATGTGTTTGAAAGTTTTAAAGTGCTTCTCGGTCTTAAGTTAAGATTTTTGCTGATGCTTTTTGCAAAAAGGGCCAGCATTTCAAGAGGATCAAATCTTATTTTAAACTCAAAAAAACAAATTGATTTGATTCGCATTCTGCTTTCATGCATTTTCAAAGAAACGATAAAATGATTTGCTAAACTCGAAAGCATCCTTTTTTATGGGAACTGAACCAACACAAAATAATTTAATTAACTCTCACATCCTCGCTTCTATTAGACTCGCATAAAAATGTCTCATAACATTCCTTCTTCCGCGAAAGAAGTTGCCGTTTCCTTTTTTTCATAATTTTCTCAAATAAGGTTCTTTTGGGGGAAACTCTTTCTGTTCGAGAAAAAAAACTAAAGCGATGACACAAAGCCAGGGTACGAAATTAATCTGCGTCCGCTGCCACACGCGGCAATAAATCTTGCTTTGTACCACTTATACCCACTGTGACTGAAAAATAAGTTAATTTTTTTTTTAACTGTGACTATCGTTGAAAAATACCTTATGCTGAAGCCTCTTAGGAATAGATGGATAGAAAAACTTACTTGCCAATACTTACACAAAATACAATTTTAAAGATGAATTATTTTCTTTTCTCAAATTGTGACATGAATATTTTTAAAAAATATTCTGGAGCAACATTCCCTTTAGACATCTCCATGTTTAAAAAAACAACTTGCCTTAGTGTTGTTACAGTGTTGTATTTAGGTTTCTAAAAATGAATGTAATATTATTTGTGCTCAAATTCCGATGTTGTCTACTTTGTTAGAAAGTTTTAGCGTATTTTTATACTATATCCATTTTTAATTTTTCGAACATTATTTTCTTTTAAATTAATAATTGTAAATATTGTTTTTTTTTTAATATTAAAACAGGCTTATACTATAAAATAATAGCCCATATTGTTATTTTAAATAAATAATTATATTTTTCTATTGTTTGAACTGACATTTTGTTCTGTGATTAAGACATATTTTGCTTCTTATTTGTTAGGAACCTGAAGTGTTTAATTATTGCACAATCTGCACAATTTAATTTAGTTTGTTTTAATTAAAAAACCACATACAATTATTACTTATTTTATTCGTTACTTTCTGAAGGATCAGAAGATGTATGACTTGTTTGTCGACTTAAATACATTTTTATGAATTGTCTTTTCCCCCATTTATATCTTTCGTTTCCTCTCATACCTCTTCCTTGTCATTCTTAATTAAACGGGGTGCAAGTGAAGAAACCCAAGAAAACAGCCCAATGAAGGTGACATAAATTTTTACACTAGGCTTATATTTTCATTCATATAGACTGAGAATCTCTTTAAAATTCTCCCTCCATACAAAACTCACAGCGAAAACAACTCATTCCGCTATCACTAAATTCGCAATAATTCCGCCAACTCTCATTCCCCTTCATTAAAACCAAATAACACCAATTTCAACAACCCTAATAAAGAAGACCAGCGCTTCGTTGTCATTCCAGCGGCCGGCCAACTAAACTCCCCATCGATTAACGAAGGCCACCAACTCAATTAAAAAGGAGGAGAGCTCCGGATATGATCCCTCCGTCATCAGAGCGACTAATAGCAGTACCGGTATGAGCCATCATCGAAACACGCGTCCACCAAATGGAACACGGTTGATGGATGGCCAGATAGTCTGGCCAACGGAGCGGCAAAAGAGATTGGCCTCCGCCATTTTTGCAATTAATAGCCTCCATTTCGAGATCGGGCTGGAAGCGTGTTTGTTTAGTGCTTATCCTTCTGGGAGATTCGCTCTCACGTAGGGAGGCGGTCTGTGTTGTTTGAGAGCATCTCATTGGTGTAGGATTTACTGGATGCTTTGATATTTGTTACGGAATTAACTAACGTGTAAATGGAATATTTTTTTTAAATAATTAAGTACGAATTGTAGTGACCCTTCATTTTAATAAACCTTTTACTGATCTCCAATGATCCAACATCATAACAAGTATACACTGAACTATTTTGGTTGGTTGGTTGTTTTGAGACCTTTGCTTGCCTTTACATTGGCCGCTTTGTCTTCTTTCTCCTTTCTGAACTACTTTTTAGGTCTTTGTAGTTTAATCCAACTAGGTGGTTTGGGTTCATAAAAAAGGTTTTACCTGCTCCCATCGTTTACCTAATTGACCTAAGGTTAAACTGGAATCAAGCTTTTTCGACTACTCTGATTGGCTTAAAAGTTATTTCCATTTTCAACTACCAATTAGAAATTTAGATTTCAGGTTAACCTTAGGTTCATAACACTGAATGAATTCGAGAAAAGAGATCAAATTTGACAAATAGCTTGATTGTTGTGTAGTTTTTTGAGAGTGAAATTTTAAGTTTATTGCTGGTTGAAATAGTACAGCTATAATATTAATGAAGATAGGTAAATTATTTCTCCTTAATATACTAGAAGGATTATTTGATAAATGTATATACATAGATTTAATCAAGACTATTAAATGTATAAGTATCTGTACAATTACTTTGATTAAAATAATACCGATTCAAGGAATAGTTGTATGGGTTCAGATATTAAGACCTGTAATTTAGTAAGTAATTCGTTGGAAATCCCTTTCATTAAAATAAAGCTGTTACGGAGGAATAATTGTATTGAAATTAGTTTGTTAAATAAGGACTATAGGCATATTATAGGGATTATGCAGATATAGTACTACATTTCTACTTAGCAGTTAGGGTGAATTTCGTTTCTACTTCACTAGAGATTCCTAGAATTGTAATTATTTTATCTGTTCTACTACGATAAACCATCAGAGGATAACCGAGTTAGTTATCCTGAAGCATGAAACATTTTAAAGAATTGTTAGTACATATATTGGACACATACAGAATCAATTTTTTGAATTTCAAAAAATAATATTTATCAGATGACATTCCGCTCTCGAATGTCAAATGCCGAAGGGCCTCGGTGATCTCTACTGTCATCTGGTGCTTTTATTTCTTTCAAAGCATACAAAGGTTTAAAATAAATTCAGAGAATTCAAATAGAAGAATAAGCAGGAGAATTGGAACTAGTATACTTACAATGTGTGGTTGAATTTTCTTTGATGTCAACAGCAATGGCAATTCTTTTTGTTTTTCTTATCTAGTATCCTAAAAATAAAGAAACAAATTTTGAGAAGGGTGTCATGTTGTGATCTCCACTAATTGTTATTATGAGTTTTGTTTTGAAAATGACTTAATGTATAAGCAGGAAATGCTGTAATTCATTTAAAAGGATTACTTAGATTTCTGATATCGTAAATTTATCGCTTCATTTTAAGTCTAGTAGTAACTAATAAAAATAAAAAATTTGAAAATATTTAAAAATGTTTAAACAATCTACCAATGTTTAACGAAATAAATTTTTACTTTTATTTAAAAAACGCAATAAATTGTTTAATTGAATAATTTATTTCCATTATTCTTAAAATGTTTTTGAGAAACTAAAAGCAATTTCTCAAATGAGCATAACAATATGGCTAATTTATAAATGATCTAGCTTATCCTTCAGAATACTTAACATTCATAAAATGCTAACTAGAATTTATTCTGACAACCTATGTCAAATACTAATACAAATTTTCAAAGTTTACCTACATTTAAAGATTCAAATTAACTTCCATGCGTAATTACTGTTAATGGACTTTCCTTGTACACTTTTCTCTACCAATTAATTTTCATTCATAATATATAAATATTTATCGCGAGAAGAGGTAACCGGCTATATTAAGTTATTTAGAATCACAGTTGACTGTCAGTTTGTTCCAATTAGACTTACACGTTTCGATACAACTTAAAGAGGTTTCGATACAACTTAACGAGTGTGAGAAAGATCTTAAATGGAGTATGGAGGATGGATTTGATACAAATAAATGCGTTATGAATAACTCAAAAGTTACTACAAATATTTAAGTCACGATTTCACTGAAAGATGTCACATTTCATGAGCATAAAAGATATAATTATGATATTTAAAAATAATATTTTTAAGCATTAATGACCGAAAGTATAACTTTATTATAGAAAAGATATTTCAAAGTAAAATTTTTCGTCAAATCCTAAACCGAAATTGTGTGAAAGTAAAATTTGGTAATATTGTACGAAACTTTCTAAGGGGACTGAAATTTCGTTAGATGTTTCTGAAAGTGTTCTTATGATTCAATAATTTTGTATTTTGTTATTTTTTTTTTTAGACAAATGGGTGTCTTAGTTCTTGAAATCTTTTTATAACCTGAAAGCATTTTAAAATGTATTTTTTCGTGGGATGATGATGCAAAAGATACTCATTATACATGATTTATGATTATGTATATAATTATACTCGACTTTTTCAATTTAAAAAACATACCCTTAGCATGTATTTCAAGAAATGAAACGTTTGTTTAATGATGCATAAAATATAATTGATGAAAATTCAAATAGATTTTGGATGAAAATTGATATAAAAGTTATGAACAAACTCGAAATTTGTCATCAACTTTAAAACCGTATATGCACATTGCATTGATTATTTGAATGTTAATATAAATCATTATATGTATGAAACTGTTTTTTAGAACCTTTAAATATAAAAGTATTGGTTTTAGAAACAACCTATATATAATACTTTTCTTAATCTGATAAAGAGTAAAAATGTATTCCATTCATGCTTTTTTAGAAATCTAAATCTGACTAGTATACCTACTACTAATTTAATTTTTTAAACATGGATGATATAGGAAAGAAGTTGGCATAGAAAGAGTGGAAATACGTCAAAAAATAAAATTCCTATCCTTATCATGCTTCCTTATCATGTTCCTCATTAGAAATCATTAGAAATAACTTCAAGTAGTATTGAATGAATCAAGTAGTCATACTAAATTTTATGCTAGTAACATTATAAAACTTCTGAAAATTTTTTGCAAACTGTTGACAAGCAACCCAAGAAAATTACAAGAAAAAAAAATAGTTAAGGTAAAAAGTAACCCTCAGTAGTTTAGTTAAAAATGGGGCACAATATAGAAGTTGCTGATCCCACCCTTCTTTAAACATAAGTATTATTAAACTAGTATCAGGAATAAAATATGATCTTACTTTTAAAAAATATGTTTCTTAAATCTAATTAAATTCATCTCTTGTAATTTCCTTGATTAGATTTTAATTAAGTTAAACAAGAGTTATAACTTTAAAAAATTACCTCGGAGAAATCGCAACATAAATCTACCACTCGACTGAACTAATTTATTTATTGGAATGCGAGTTTTTGATCAAACAAATAGTTTGTAAAAACCGTTTCCCGACTTTTTTTTCTCTCAAGCCATAAAAAAGGGTCTTGAAATTCAAATGCGAGCCTTATTATTCTTATCTCCCGAACGTTTCTCTGGTTAAAAAGAATATTTGCATAAGATATGAGAGGAGAAATATGACAAGCGTTTTCGGAAGGACAAAAGGGGGCATTTTTGCCTGCCTTTCTCTGAATCGGGGTAAAATTGGACCGGGTAAAAAGCCTCTCTTTTCAGATGGGAGGAGAATTCGTGATTAATGCATTTTCGCTGAGTTTCTTCGCACGAATGAATAAAATTTCATTGATTTCACGGAAAGTCGGGACTTCTTAGTTACAAATTTGAGCTGTTTTTCCGACTCGGTGCAGTAAATATTTCTTAGAGTCGTTTGGATGTATTGATTTCTGCATCGAATCAATTGGATTTTTTAAGACAGGTTTTTTTCTTGCTCTAAAACAAAATATTAGAATCTTTTGTTCCTATTGAAAGGACAAATTTTTAAAACTTTTCTTTGCGTAATTTACTGAATTGTTATAATGATATTTTAATGTAGGAACAAGAGAAATTTAACGCTAATATTGAAAATTAAAAGAATGTATCCTTTCCAGAAAAAAAGTTAAATAATACAGTTACTTTGTTTTATAAGAACAAAAGAAAATATTTCATTAATTAATTTTTTTTATGATGTGAAAAAATATTGATTTTTCTTTTCAAAAAACACCCTAGTAATTAGTTTAATATCAGGGGAGAACATACCTACCTGTACATACACCTTTTTATTAGCTCAAATTATAAAAATTGGATTTCTAATCATTTTTAATAACTTGATAAAATGTGTGTCCTTAGGTACTGCAAGCTCTGTTCTCCCTACGGACAAACCCTGTAGTACCTATGAAAACGCATAACAATAGTTTTAGCTGAAAAAATTTAAAATGAGCAGTTTTTATTGATGCATTAGCATTACATTTTAATGAACAATTCTTACCATATAATAAATTCGTAATCGATTTTTTAAAGTAAAGTACTTTTAAAACGTGAATAATCATTTAAAGAAACTTGATTAATATATCTCTTGATTTCTTACCAAAATATAAAACAACAAGGAATTTGTCTAATTGAAATTAAATTAAAATTTTTTATTTTGAGTAACACAACGTAATTTCTTTACGGGTAAGTACCCTCTAAAAATAAAGTAATAATGCATTGATAAACATGTGTGTATATCGATCCTCCTTAAATTTTAATTTTTTAGAACTAATTAGACCATCCACTTGAGCTCTAAATTTACGCCATAAACTTGAAATATTTTACGTGTAGAAGAGAATTGTTTTAGATTCGTTAACCCCATTATGTTCTTTCTTTTATAAATTACCCTATTAATTAAACTTTTTGTTCGTACTGCTTCATACAGTATGTTTATCAAGAGCAGCTAAGGAAGTGTTATCTCACCACTACTTCTCTTTTATAAAATGGTGTGTGCGCTTACTTTCTTTTAAAAAACAAGCAGTTTACTACTTTTTTTTTTGTGGATTTTATGTGGGAAAATAACTAATTTAATCTCAACTTATCTTGTAAATAGTCCAGAATTTACGCTCAGTGAGCTTTTTCAGTTTTGCTGGAAAATACTATTTATGAGCCCTTAAAAATAAACCTTTTCAGACTATAAATTATTTTGGACTAAATCAAAGAAGTTTTTATAGGACTGATTTTCTTTACTTTTGCTACGAGTAAGAATTATGAAGAAGATTTACTTGGTTATAAGAGGTTGATTATACGATGTCTGTAAAAAAAATATAAAAAAACCTATGTTAAGATGATGAGTAGTTTAAAAAGGATAAATATGATAATGTGTATTGAGAGAGTGGTAAAATTTGGCTTAATTATTTTGCTTTTTTTGGGGTTAACCTTTGGGGAAGGAAGAGTAAGAGAGCGCAGGCGGGTAAAAGTATGAAGCGGTTTTTTCACTGGTGGCAACAGTATAAGGGGAGTAAGTATGACACATGGGCATATGTATCATACTAAAAGACTTTCAGCATTATTTTCATACAGTCTGTATTTTATTTATCAAGTACAATATGGTTTCTTTGAGTTAGATTTTAATTTTTCTTCGAAGGAATCTTAATTGTTTTGAAAATAAAGAACTAATGATTGCTATCAAAGTGAATACCAGTGTATAAAGTATACTTCCTACTGAACAACTTGGCATCTTTGGAATTTAACTGCAGTGATTTGGGTTGATTCATGAACTTTTAGAGAAATAATATTACATTGGGTGTCTATGAGTACGCACAGACAAGAGGGTTTTAGATCATACTTAAAGAGAGGGGACATGAGGGAGGAATCTTCCAAATACGAAGTCAGTGGTTCGTTTTTTGCAATTAATGCCAAATTTTCAGGGCGCATACTTTTGGCCTCACGTCCTGCGTACTTTTAGCCGCCACATGGGGTAAAAGTACTCATTAATTTTTTTTAAATTTTTATTTTTAACATAGTTTTGTTAAAACCAAGACTTTCATTTTTTGAAGGTTGATTTTTGAGTCAATAAACTTGTTCAGTAAATTTTTGAGGCTCTAGCTTTTAAATTCTTGATTTTATAGGCCAAGTAATTTTTGTGCGTGCTCTTATCCTCCTTTCCCTAATAACACATAATTCAGATAAAATCTTGAAATTCCTAACATTGTAGTTCCTTTTTTAAAAAATAAGCTTAAATTTCGTCAGTACATCAAAAGTGTTTTAATATTTTAAATGTATTTATATGTTGTGTGATACTGATTCTATTTAATTAATTCTCAGTTAGTGGTAAATTTCAACTCAACTTTACCATTAGCACAACTTTCTCAATGTAAAGTGCACTGGCAACTAAATTTATAGATAATGTTTTAGGCAAAAAGTAGTTTTTTATGTTACCTTAGTAATTTTATATTGCTTGCTATGGTACTCAAGTTTGCAGACATTATATCTCGAAATAATATTTTCCCAACAACATGCCAGCACATTTTATTATGTTTAAACGAGAGTGAAAATATTTAAACCGCAAACAAGAATCGATTGCTCTGTTAGTATTTCACACTAGAAGAGTAATTGAACAAAACTGAAGAACAAATCCATTAATTAACAGAAATAACAAATACACTTTTAATACAATAACAACTGAATCTCAACAATAACAGACGATAATCTTCCCGTTGCCACATCGATGAAGTAAAGCTTTGCAGCGCAGATTAGCGTAATTAATTCAAGCTCCATTGGGGTAAAGAGAAGCATTAATTCAAGGAGTGCCTGTCTCGAGTCTCTTAAATTAAAATTCTTAATTTAATGGGCTTCGATCGTTCTAAAAAGATACGATGAGGAAAAGCTTCGTGGTAAAAGAGAGATGAAAGGGCCTATATCCATTATTTCACAGTTAAGGTTTCTGTTAAATATAATGAAAGACAATGGTATTTGTTTTGGGCGTTCATTTTAGCCGGAGCAAATGTTTTGTTGGTGTCCATTTGTTTGGAAAATGAAACTGGGAATTAGTAATTAGTTTAGATGATATTTCTCTTAAGACTGAAGACACCTTTAATTGACAAAAATTGAGTATTCTATAGATTTTAAATAATTTATAAAGACACAAAGAAATTTATTTGAATATAATGGATAAAGCTGGTGCTAGTGAAAATGAAAGAGTGAGAATGCATTGGGTTTGAATCAAATGTCACTCATTTAATACAGTAAATATAATTAGGCTAACAATGTATTTGAAATACTGAAAACTTATTGAACACTATCTTAAATATGTTTATATGTTTATGTTACGCTGCCGGATATAAAATTACTTTTTATTTAAGCATTTTATACAAATTTCAAGTTTAAATATATTTATAAGTTCACCATGTAAAAGTTTATACTGTACCCAAAACTATAATTTAAATCAAAGTATTCATTTCTACAGCGATTCTTAAAACTGGCCACATACTTACAACCTCCTTTTATGAATAATATATTTGGGCCATTTCTTAGCCATAGTATGTGATAAAGTAAAATCTTAATTAAACTTAATTTATCAGCACTTGAACTACGTACAAATAAAAGTTCACCTAATTACTTCAAAATGGGAAAAATAAGCCAAATTGTTTTAAAAAACACTTTATTATGCATCTTAAACTTTTGAAGTAAAATTCATTTCATACAATAAAATAAAAATCTAGATCTTTTTCTTTTTTTAGTACATTTTAAAATCAAATGCTACATTTGTATGAAGTAAATCCCCCTGATATAGCACATATAGGTTTCAATAAGTGCTATAGAAAAGTGATTTCAAATAAAACACGGTATTCTAAATTTAAGAAATAACTTTAAGAATGAAATATTTTTGCTTTATATATTAGCCTGACTTATTTTTCGTTTCATTTTAACTTTTAAATCTTTTAACTTTTTAATAATCATTCCTCACAAAAGTATTGTCTGACATGTAAAACTCTTAAGATGTCTGGAAACAATTAAAAAAAAACTACATCCGTCTGAAAATACTAATTATGTTATGCTTATCTCATATATGGATTCATAACACAACTAAAAGCTAAAAACCTTTCATGTTTGAATCAGAAACAGTACCACTCTATTTCAACATCTTACGGAATTTAAATTAACCGTTCAGAGAGATAAAGCAAACACCTATAGCCTCCGTAATTCAGACTAGTTAGTTAGTTGGAAGCCTTTCGACACCGTCACAGAAGAATCGGCTTTGAAAATTTAATCACCTCAACTCAACTCTTCTGCAGCGAAACTAGTTTATCTTCTGACTTTGATATCGCAGGTAATGGGTTTTGGGGTGGATAACTTGATTAGTCTGAGCTAGATCAACAAAGAGTAAAACATGAACTGTCAATAACTCAAAGGGGTCATCTAAGAATTACTTCCACCTAATTTTATGACTTTTCTACCTTTATTTCAGAGGGTGTCAAAAGTTATACTCAATAATTCTTCATTCAAAAGTATACTTACTAATTCTTGAATGATTAAACTATATTTACATAAAAAAATATTATTTCAAGAAATACAAATACCTAGGTATTAGGTGGATTGTTATTTGAATACTAAGAGTTACTGGTTATAATCTTGCAAATTCAAAGGAATTTATGCTAAAGGAGGGTTCCAGTTTTTTCATTTCTTACTGTTATGATGATTTTAATAATTAGTTTACCCTTTTACAATTACGGTTCATTTATGGAACACTATTTGCATAACTTCATAAAGTTCCTAAAAACTGAGATACGATAATTGAAACAAATAAACTAAAAGTAGCCCACAGTTAGGGAAATTAATAACTAATTGAATGATATTCAGTGGTAATCAACCTAGTTCATACCTTCAGCTTTCATAGTTGTTAGATACAGAAGGAATCATTCTTAAATTTTTAATAGACTGAATTTTTAAAAATTAATCCTGTATTAAGTTTTGTAGCTTCAGCCGCAGGATTATCATTAATATTCTAACTAATTAAACTCATTTTAATCAGAATTCATGTTTCTTTGTATGCAAAGTAGTACGTAAACAAAATTTCATTTAAGAACAGTAAGTTGTTTTAGGAAAGATTTATTCTGTTAAACTTAGCGAAAGATCAGCATTATGTAATGTAAGTACGTAGTTATTCTTCAACTTGCTGTAACTTTACTTTGTAAATTTAATAAATTAAGCTTTATTTGTTAACCGCCATTACTGTAAAATCAATCGGCGGTTAGATTTTACTATTGACAAAGTCAAAGAAGAGGGTGTTATATTAAAAATTTTAATACCTTTTAAAGACACAGATTATAATCGCTGAAACATTTTAATTAAAATTTTGATAAAATTATGCTACTTCCCTTTAGTTATTAACCATCATTATAGTGGAATAAACAGGCGGTTAGATTTTACTATTGAGAGAGTTACAGAATTGTGTGGTTGTAAAAGTTTGAATACTTTTCATACACGCAGATTAGGTTTTCTAGAAACATATTAACTAAAGCTTTAGAAGTGGTGTGTCATTAAATGAAATTCAGAATCTCCAAAGCCAACTTCAATAATACTTTGCCAGCTCGAAAACCATGCTCCAGCGATCTTTACTTTGTGAAGTATCCCTTTGAAACAAAATAACAGAAATCAAGGTATCAAACTTCATGCCGAATGAAGTAACATCCTATCAATGATCCCTCTAAGAGCAACTTCAAGATGTGATTGAGCGATAACTTAAACACCAACGTTCGTTAAGTGTCTAAAAGAACGATTTATTTACGAGAGAGAGGGTGATTTTTCATTCCGTTATCGAAGATTGGAGAATCTGAAGAAAAAGTTAATTTATCGGAAAAAGAATTGTTTCATCTAAGGAGATGAATGACTTTGAACAATGAAGCTGCAACCAGAATGTCTTTTTTTTTTGTTGCTTTCAGAGAGGCTTTGTGATTCAGGGAAATTAAGATTTCTTTTTAAAAAAAAAATATTTTTGGTGTGTAAGAGAAGAGGGTTTGACCGATAAGGTTGCATTAATCAATTGCAAGTCAAGATGCCGTGTGAAAACTATTACTCTTGAAAGTTTACAAAACTTAGATGGGAGGGAAGTAATACTTTCCACGGGGAGAATTCGCTAATGAAATCAATCATATTTTCTGAGTGTGAACTTGTATTTTCAGAGAAAAACTATCGAGGAATAGCTAAAATGTTGAGTAATGAGAGTATTAGCTGCATTTATTGACAGTTTTCATCATCGCGGATGGTGGCTATACCTTATGGCTTTTCTCTAATATGAAATAAAATTTTGACAAGCAAATATTTTCAAAGAAACGGGCAAGATATTCGGAACAAATTCTAAGTTAGAAAACGAGCTTAAAGTTTAAAATGTTTTGGTTACATTTTCTTCATGCAACGAAAAATATGTTCTACACTAAAAATTTATGTTGAAGAAAATCGACATTCTTAACTTAATTTTTAACTTATTTTTTTTAAATTTATACTTTTAATTTATTTATAAAATTTCGAGCTTTTAATTCGTTCCCTCTAAAAACCACAACTGTCTGAAACATCTTCACATCCCCATTTTCTTACAAAGCTAACAAGAAATAAGTTAATTTCTCTATAAATTCTCTTTAAATAATCTTTATATTAAATAAAAAATGACAACACATTTCCTATTACGTATATTTCGGCCAAAACAATGCAAGACAAATGTATCGAAGTCTACCTTTATAATTAAACTCCTCAATAGATTTCATAGTCAATAGAACTCAATAGAGCTTTGCCTCCTAGGAGTCAGAGAAAATTCTGCGACAACTCTAGGGAAATCCTTATAACGGTTGAGTGATGAAGATACGGAATTATTCATCCAGGATCAAGCACCCGTTTATGAGTGAATCTGTCCCATAAGTTAGACGCATCTGTATTAAGAAGAAAGGGGTATTACATAGTAGGATTCTAGGACTACTATTTCCCAAAGGCAAGAGGCCCTCAAAGACGTCTTTTAACGTTGTTTTATTCATAACATGGATCCATTATAGTATGTGATTTTTATACCATCGGTTCCTCGGTTAGGTTTTGCCGCTATTATTTTAAAGAGTAGGTATATCTTACTTATTCTATTAATACTTGGTATCGAGGAAATAAACTAGTACAAAGTTCAACAGAATACGGTGAAAAAGAATTCATAAAAAAGGCTCTGGCCACTTTATACTGTCTGGGAAATCAAAATGATGATGATTGATTACTAAAAATCAAATGCTTTTAATGAAAATAATGCTTTTAGTTTTAGTTATCTACCTGTTTAGGTATGGAAAATACTCAAAGTTTCCAGATTCTAAATTTTCGAATACTCAAAGCATCTAAGATAATTTGAACTTCGACAAATTTGACTTTTGATTTCACAACTTCATTTCTACACTTAAAATGGGTAATTTATTATGGGTTATATTCTCTTTTAAAATTTTGAAGAGTAATAAAATGATTGGTATCCCAATCTTAGTCTTATCTTTTGTTATTAAATAAATGAATTGCAGTTTGAAAAAGCAAATACGTCCATAAACCAAGTTTTGAGAAAATCGAAAAGGTCTGTATAAGAAATGAAATTTTCTTTGTATAACCACTACAAATTTTGACTGGAAATTCAGGACCCTGATTAGAATACAGAACAATCACAGAAAAAATATTAGTATACTTATAAATATTTTACAATTGAAAAATATTGATGGACTTATGAAATTTAACTGAAAAAAATCTTTAAAATATTTTTAATTGACCATTAAATTAGTATGTCTGCTTAGTTCACAGCATACAAGTGAAAAATAGAAAGAAGGCAAGTAAAATTAAAAAAAATTATGAAACTACTGGGGGTCTTGCGTTAGACTGACCACCTAACCGGGACATATGCCTTGTACCCCAGGGCCCCAAGGTCAAGAAAACGAAGATGGGCACCGTAGGCCTTGGCCCACTATAGGGCTGTTGCGCCGATGAGTTTAGTTTAGTTTTATGTCATTCATTCAAACATTCAAAGGATGAAAAAGGTAAAAACACTTATAATTTAAAAACAGACTTTATAATTCAACTTTGTTTACAGCACAAAGACAAATTAACTTACATTTCAAATTAAATAAAAAAGTAAAATGATTGTACATCGATTTTGTCAAATTCAAGGGGCTATATGCCTACAGGGGGTAGTTATTTTCTATCTCCTTCCACTCATGTGTAGAACAATGTTTTGTTTTTTTTTTGCTCAAAAGTTCAGTTTGCGATTTTTTGGACTTATTCCCTTTTATAAACTGACGATTGAATAAACAACAGCATTTTTCTTACGTACCTTCAAAATGTTTTGGTCAACACATTTGGATAAACTCTACGGAGATCCACTTTACATCAGAAGCCAACCATTTTGATGTCTGACTCCGAAATACACAATGATTATATTCCAACAATGGAACTATTCCAATTCATTTCATGACAAACCCCAGTGGACCACCCTCTTCCTAGATTACAACCCCCTGAAAATGACCCCCGCTTCCAAACCAGTCAATAAAAAGCATTGTTCGATTCGGGGTCGACTGCCTGGGGGGAGCTGTTTTTTGTGGGAAAGTGACCCACTCTCGTAATTGGAACGAACATATTAAGTCAATTTGGCTAAAAGGGACCATAACTATATTGCACCGACACGGAACCTTCGAAAGATTGCTGCAAACAGAGCCCCTGGCTAGTTGTGCTAATGGATGAACAATGCTTGGAATCTAATATTACGTTTAATGCCTTCTCTGAATATAGGCTAAAATATTCACTCTGCGATGGTCATGTATAATGCTGTAGTTGATTGGGGTTTGTTGTATAGTAGTGAGGACAATATATTCACTGAGAAGTGGTTGTATTGTGATGGGTAGAAGTGGTTTTAGACCTAGCGCTCCCAGGATATGCGTGTGATAATGTTTACAAAAGGTGCAATGAGAGTATTATAAAAATTGTATAATTCAATGAATTTAAGATTTTAAGAATTTAGATTTCACTAACTTTTCTAGATTTTCAAAGTTGTGCTATAAACCCAAATAATTTTTAAAAACTTTGAAACATAATTTTATATCCCAGGTGATACATACGAACACTGAAAAAACCCTCTATACTACACATATAGTAGGTATATTTAGTTTACGGAAAAGAGTGAAAATAAACCACAATGTTAAGCTGAAGACACCATCAACTGTTGTAAAATTTTATGAAAGCAATTTATATGCTGAAATTGCTACGGTAAGGTGAGACAAAAGCTTTAAAATTTAAAACTTGAAAACAAAAAAGTTATTTAAACATTTAGGAACGGAGGCTTTTAAGCATTATTGGTATCAAGTGTAGAAAGCACTTTTAGGTAGTATCCACTAGGGATATATTAATATCTAATGTTATTGAACTCTGTTTTATAACCTAGACTTCAAGTATTTATTATCTAATAGTAGAATACTTGATGGAAAAGTAAACTTGAACTCGTTCACTGAACTTGTCAGTACAGATAACTTTTTCAAACTTCCAAGCGTTTTCCTCCCAGTGGTAAATATAAAGTTAAAATTTTTGAAGAGTACTCGTACTTTCGTTTTATTTTGTGACTTTCTCACGTAGAGTGCTGTAATTTGGACACTGAATTGTTTATACAATGCACAACTCTCTGTCAAATATGATAGGGTGGTTAGAGGGGATCTAGGAAAGCAGTGGCGGATCTAGAACATGAGCAAGGGGGGGCTAACTTAATCTGATTGAGGATGATAATGAAGTAAAAAGCCGTGCTTTTTACAATATTCATTAATGTCTTAAATATTGAGGTCAGTGTTGATTGTAAATGACTAGTATTGTTAAATATAACTAATCAATTAGTAATTAAATCAGTTAATCATTAAATACATCAAAATAATAAGGATGTGTCAATCGGGAGGTGTTTTTTAACGATGATTTGAGTCAAATATTTTTTTTTCCAAGAATATAGATCAAATGTGAATTTTCGTGCACTTAATTTCAATGTTTAGGGAATAATACATTCATCCCGAGGCATAAGGGGGTTTGGGGGAACCTCCCCCAAGAATTTTTTTGAAAATTTGACCCTAAAAAGTTGTGTTTTGACTCATTTTTGGTCATTTGGGACTCTTTGAGTGTCACACGAAAAAGATGATTTCTTGTACTCGTTTTCAAAGGAAAAAACTGTAATATATAAGAATTTCATGGGGGTGGTTTGAACCCCCTAACCCCGTCTCTATTTTAACAGAGTAAATGTTTTCTAAGAGACTTAGCGCATTAGACCCTTTTAAAAAGTGAATCTTATAAAAACCAGGGAGTTAAAGATCTTGCAGAGGGGCTAAAGCTCATAACCTTTAAGATGTGAAACAAATCTATAAAAATGTAAGGGGCTAAGTATTTTGGAGATTATGCTTTGTAAGGCTTAGAAAGCTCATTGGAATCTACAAGTTCTGAATCGCATTTATATTAAAGTGCTGAAAGCTAAAGATCTTGGAGCGGGCTAACGCTTTTAGGCTAAAGCTCATTAAATTGCGAACTAAATACTATAAAACATCGCAAGGAGGCTAATTCTTTATGGGGGCTAAAACTCATTGGCCCCTTTAAATTGTGAATTGAATCTATCTATCTATCTAGGAGCTAAAGATCATGGAAGGATAAAGCTCATTAAATAGTGAACCAAATATATTTAAAAACGCAAGAGGGCTAAAAGCTTTGTAAAGGCTATTAAAGAGCATGGAGGGGGCTAATGTTTCATAGGGCTAAAGATAGGGAAATTTGTGTAACAAACATAAAAACGCAAGGAGGCTAATGCTTTTAGGGGCTAAGCTCATTGGATAGACCCTTTAAATTACGAATCAAACCTTCAAACATGCAGGGGGCTAATAATTTGTAAGGGCTAAAACCTCTAGAAATCCTTAAATAGTGAATGGAGTTTATAAAAATGCAGGGGTCTAAAGATCTTGGAAGGGGCTTAATGCTTTGTAGACCCTTTGAATTGTGAAAAAGGCTACAAAAAACTGAAAAAAAGTTTAAAATTTTGAAAATTTAAACAAAATTTTCTAAAAATTTTTTTTCGAAAAAGTTCAATTTTATGTAGTGTAAACTTAAGTCCCAAGGGGGGGGGCTATAGCCCCTATAGCCCCCCCCATAGATCCGCCACTGTAGGAAAGCATATTTGGAATGGGAATGGGGGGTGAGATGTACCGTTAAATTGCTCGGACATTATGGTATAGTAACGAGGGCGTTATAAACAGCGATTTTCCAAAGGCCCATTTAAATAAACTAAACATAATTGAGTGATAAGATTCATAGAATAAGGTACACCAGTACTTTCACCTTAAAATTGATGAAAATGGAAATACTCGTCAAATCGTGGAATGAGTTATAAAAGAGCAACATTGATTGTTCAGCCAAAGAATGATGTTTCAGGGAAATATCTGCTGTAGATAATCTCCGTTCGCTGGGATCTATTCGATCATTCACACTATAGTATCGATCTTTCTCATTATTGACTCATCCCACGGTTCGACAAGAATTTTAATTTTGATAAAATTTATGGTGAAAGTACTGGTGTACCTTATGCAATGAATCTTTTCACTCAATTATTTTTAGTTTATTTAAACGGGCCTTGGGAAAATCGCTTTAACGCCCTACGTCTACTACACTACGTAACACTACAAACGTCCCAGAACTTTAACGGTACATCTCCACCCTATTTCTAGGGGGTCCCATGTTTAAGTCCCCTCTAACCACCCTATCAGTTTTGATAGAGTTCTGAAACACCCTGTATCATGAATTAAACATTTATTTTCATCTACGGAATACAAATTTTCCGCCAATTTTTAGTAAAGCTCTAAGGCAGAAAAGTAATAAACGTCCCTAAAAATTAAAAATTTATTTTTCCCTCCAAATAATTCAGTAACAAGAACAAACCACATAGGAAAACCATGATGATTTTCTCATTACCCAAATAATCCATTTGGACGAGCCCATTATTTTCCGAGGGGGAGGCAACTATTCGGACAGTGTTGGAAGATCAGTAAGCGAATAAATTTCTAGCTTGAAAATGGAGTCCGCTTTAATTAGGCCTTAAAGAATGACACTAATAGAGGGTAAGAATGATTCTCTTGAACGCTCGTTTATTTGTAAATTAAATCATTTAAAGTAACTCGAGTTGCTCTAAAATCCATTTAAAGTGTCAGGTTTGAAAGTGTTTCTGGATAGCCCTCCTGAATTAAAGCTGGGATTTAGTCGTTGCTAAATATTAGCTGATACCTTTGGTAATTGCTTGATGTAAGGGAGAGTGGGGATACTTGAGCCACTTTTTACAGTTTAATTTTTTATAATTTTTTAAACTAATTTATGTATTGTGTTTGAAAGTTTGATATTTTCCCTTGAAAATTAAGCGATAATTATTTTTGTTTGGACCATTTTTCTATGTGTAAAAAACATTTATATTTTCCTTTACACTGTAGCTTATGTAACTACCCCATGAAGGGGATGCATGAGCTATGATGGAAGGATGCTTGATTCAACTTTAAATATGCATACTAAAGCAAAATTTCTAAAACAATTTCACACCTTAATAAATTTAAAAATATTGCATCAGTTGTCAATTACGTCATAAGTAGTAGTTTTAAGTAGAGGTAGAGAAGGAAAAAACATTTTAATAGTAAAATGACGAATTAGTAGCCTTGCATAAAAAAGTACAAAATAAAATTTAATACATATACTAGCTGAACAGCAACCCGATGCGTTGCGCCGTGTGTAGTTTTAATTCTGTAGTTTCACGATGTATACTTTAATACTATATTTTTAGAGAAGAAAACTATGTGAAAAAGAAAAATTCAATAATTTTCTTACATAACATTCTATCTTTCTAATGTAATTAAATATATGTTTTAACTCAGTTTTATCTGATGTAGCCACTTGTCCCACATTTCCAGCCTTGCACGGTTGGAGTATATATATATGTTTTTTAAAAAAGGTTTCTCAAAATATATTTCTAATTTTGTATATCAGCAATTACCACAATCATTTCGGTATTCCAGGCTCCTTTTTCGTATTCCAGTATTCCTGGTAATTTTTCCTATCACAGTTTACGATATTTTACCTTTTCCTGTGTTCTCAATAATCTTTCCTATCCCGGTGGGGTTTTTTTTTCATCTTAATAAAGCAATTAATTTGAAACCATAAATAATATAATAATATATATAATATTATAATCAAGGAAAATAATGTTAAAACAGTAATTATTTTAATTTATTTTGATGTTTTCGTAACTGAAAATAGTTTTTAATAGACATTTATAGGATTTTATACCCATTAAAATATTTAATTTTGAGGTTTTCATCTCATTTACAATAGTGAGTCAAGCAGATCTACTCTAGTAGAGAGAAATTTTAAAAACATAATAAAAATCCTAGTAAATTTGTAAGTCTAGTGAACCGTGTCTATTCCATAAATAATTTTATTTTAAAGGAATAAATCATAAAATAACGGAAAATAACGTTTGAAAATAGATTATTTGAATTTATTTTGGTATTTTCATAGCTGATGGAGTTTTTAAATCGACAATTATCGAGTTTTTCCTGTTAAAAATATTTAATTTTGTGGTTGTCATCTTATTTACAATAGTGAGTCAAGCAGATCTACTCTAGTAGAGAAATGGAGAAATAAGCGTAAAAGAGCAGAAAAACTCAAATATCTCGAAAAGTATTTCGAATTTCGGAATGAAAATGGGCGACTCGGCGTCCCTGGGTCATTTGCCGTCTTTTGGTACCTCGGGCGCCCTTCTGCGTTCAGTGGTTTCGGAGGAGATAGAGGGACATACGGACAAGCAAACGGACATACGTTTGTTTACTCTCGGATTTTAATAGTATAGACTAGCTGAACAGCAACCCGATGCGTTGCGCTGACTAAAGTTTTAATTCTACAGTTTTCACGATGCAAACTTTAATATTATATTTTTAATATAAAATACCTTTCGACGTACTGGCCTAGTGGTTAAAGTATCTGACTGCGAAGCCGTACGTCTGGGGTTTGAATCCCCGTTTGGCATGGATGTCAGTTTCTGTCTTTGTGTGATGAATGAAAGTGGAAGTCCCCCAGTAAAAAGGGGTTGTGCGAGCGAATGGTATGTGTGGCGCGGGTAGCAGTACCTCATCTTCGTGGCTCCGGTCCACACCCACAGGTGCCCGCTGGATAACGCTGAGTAGGCAGTTCTTAGGGCAATTCAGTGGTCAAGGATGATAATTCCAGTACCCGCCCATTGGATTAAAAAAAATATATTTTTAGAGAAGAAAAATATATGAAAAAGAAAAATTCAATAATTTTCTTACATAACATTCTATCTTTCCAACATAATTAAATAAGTATATGTTTTAACTCAGTTTTATCTGCTGTAATCACTTGGCCGCTGGTTATATAGCATTTCCCACGTGGAGGTAGGCTACGTTGTTCCCCAGGGGTATGCACCCTTTCACACCATTACTTCTAAGGGCACAGCCCCCCGGGACCCCTACGGGGTATTGTGTTTGCATACAGTGTATATCGCATTATTACTATTTTTTTTGTCGTTGCTCCATTCAAAATTCATTACGCAATTTATTATTTTATCATTCTAATTATCGTTGCTGTATGTTCTATATCAAACCTTTAAAACGTATGAGAATACCAACTTATGAAAAACTTTTAAATCCCGTGGTTACTTTAAACTAATGGCTCTAGTGATATTAAAGTTAAAAATTCAAAACATTTATCACTCCAGTTTAGTTTAATACCTAGTTAATATTTGATTTTTAAAAAACTTTTTTTTTTGTAATTTTTGTTGGCAATCATACACTGAAAGGATATCCCGTTGTTTTTAAAATCAATGAAAACGGTCTAGTGTTATGGAATTAGAAGCACAAAATTGCTAATATCTTGGGAAAAAATTAGAATTTTAGAATTTAAATGGTCAATACGGGGTTCCCGAATTTTTTGCCGTATTTCGGTACCTCAGGCACCCTTCTGGGTTCATTAGTTTCGAAAGAGTTTTATTTTTTATATTATCGATTGGATTGGATAAAACCAAAAAACAGGAGGAAGAAGACGCAGCCACTGAACCTCATCACTGTCTGAATTATGTGAAAAGAGCAGAAAAACGCAAATATCTCGAAAAGTATTTCGAATTTCGGAATGAAAATGGGTGACTCGGCGTCCCTGGGTCATTTGCCGTCTTTTGGTACCTCGGGCGCCCTTCTGCGTTCAGTGGTTTCGGAGGAGATAGAGGGACATACGGACAAGCGGACATACGTTTGTTTACTCTCGGATTTTAATAGTATAGATAGATAGGATCCAGTTATTGGATCCATACTAATTGTAACGGGTTATCCACTTCAAAAACTAGATACGAGTCTATCAAGTAGCACCTTTCAATTTATTACTTTTCACTTATAATCCTAAAAGTTACCTTATTAGATATCTGTATGTTATATTGATCAAGAAGGAACCTGTGCAACATAATACATCAAACATGTATCATCATGGTCTTAAAACAATAGTTTTAAACTAAAAGAAAACATTTTTAATGTTAAAAGCGGAGGGAAGTGAAAAATATAAACCAGAACAGAAAAGGTTCTTTCCTTTTACGAGAAAAAAAAATATTAGTATAAAAATAAGTGTATACTGTATGTAGATTTTTATAGATACACCAATTAAAATAGGCTTTTTGTACTGTATATTGAGCTACAGAAAGAATTTAACTATTGATTTTTTTTTTGCATATGAAGTTTAAATGTTTATTTAAATATTTTGGCAAAATGGACAAATTTCTAATTAAAACTATACAACTACTGATTCTCAAAGTACAATAGAAAAGCTACGCTTTTATAATTGATACATAATAGTACTCATTATTTTTGAATGAATTTTCTCGTATTCATAATACACTCCATTTAAATGCAAGTGAAAGATAATTTATTCAAAGGACCTAATGTCATTTTCTAGGGTAATTCACCCTTAACAACGGTGGACAATAACCGTGATTTTCTTGACAAGAAAATTAAGGATGTTTCACCTTTGCATGATTCAATTTATTAGTTTATAATGGTGTGGTAAACACTTAACTCTAGGCTATTAAGTTTCTTAGAAATAATATTCTCTGCAAAGATTGTGACACTACAAGAATAGAAAAGTTAATAAAATATGTAAAATTAAAATTTGATGTTATTACGTTACTTTAACTTTCGATTTAATTTACCCGCATGACTCTTATAAATAAATCTTTTGATTTTATTCTAACTGAAACTCAACCCATTAAACCTATAGTAAACATTAAAAGTCCCTATTACCCTTTTTTGCAGATATTAAAATTTGGTGCGTATATACCAAAATTGAATTTAGTATTTTTTAAAAATGTCCGTCGCGACACAAATTTTACACAATCACCTCCCCAACTTTTCAAATATTGCCTCATAAAATGTAATAAAATTTCTCGTACAAATGATATTGACAATAGGTGCGTGAAATAATTCATTTATATAGTTGATTCTTAAGTTTGAAATTAACCATAAAATGCTCCCAAAATTTTATATTTTCGTCAATATTAATAGCTATCCTCAATTTTACAAGAATTTATAAAAAGCTGACTCGATGTAAAATAAAATACAAATTCATAGTTTAAGAAAATGCTTCAACTTTTTGAAATCACATGATTTACGAGATAATAACAAAGAATGAAATATTGTGTTGATAAATCACAGAGCTGACTATGAAATCTTGAAACATATTTTAAATACGAATACATTTAGAAAGAGTTTTTTTATTGAAGAAAAAGAGAAAGAATGTTTTTTTTTCAGCAATAGCCTTTTTTCCAATAAAAATTTGGTTTTAACTGTGGTTAAAATTATTGCTATAAATACATAATATTATCGATCATGTTTTAGACCATAAAAAGTGACACTTTGGTGGATTCTTCTTTTGAAATTTTTCCCAAACATTTATTAATACTTTTAAAACTATTACTTTATTTATATTTATTTAAAATCATCATTACTGATATTTTCCTACATAAATTTATTGAATATTTTTAAGTAGAAAAAAAATAGCATAGAATGACAATATCCCAAACATTTTTCGAGACATCCGCAGTGAAAAAAAGTTCAACTCTTTTCCCCTATTTCATCAAATCTGAATAAAGTTTAATTTTTGATGCAGTTGCTGATACTTCGAGAAATACAGATGCGGGTATCTCATATCCGCCATATCTTTTATTCTCATTTCCTTTGTTAAATAAATAATTCTACCACGCTATACTAGACTGCAACGTTACTTGACCCTAAAGAAACAAAACAAAAGTAGAGATCAAACAAAAAAAAAGAAAGTAGTTCCCATAGCGGTGTCTGAATTTTGAATGAAATTAAGAACTTCAATTTAAAAATATGATTAGTTTGTTAAACCCATGTAGGATATAGCATCTTTTTATCACAAACTTTTCCTAATAGCAATCCAACAGGCTCTCTGTTTACTCAGTTTTTCCTTCCTCGTAGTGAAGACATAAGGTCAAGAAACGTTGCAGTCTATTATAAAATATTATATCAAAATAACCATACTTAAATTTAATAAGTATCTAATTCCAAAAGGTTATAGTATTTCATCAAACCAACGCTAGTGTCCAAATTAATGTGGATGTCCGCTACATATCCCTCTGCTAATCCCGGTTTCCTTTCCTCTCAGTTCAATAAACGATGCCAGCTCGACCTTTTGCGGTAAGAATCCTGTCATCCGACAGAGTGATGACGTCAGGCAAAGCTCCGCGTAAGGAGATAAGGCTCGAGATCTTATTCATCAAGTCACTCATTCACAGAGGTAAGGGAATTAGACGCTCTACTCAGTAGAGAGAGAGGTTTAATCAAAGGTCTCTTTCTACGTGGGAGAGAGTTTTCTGAGGTCGGATTGAGAAACGTTTGACCGATTACATAAGTCTGCAGCTAGTAAAAAGCTGTTTAATTTTTTTTTGTTACCAAATTTGATATTTTGGTGTGCTGATAACGAAAAATATATTTAAAAAATATCGACGTCAGAATTTTTCAGTTAATTTGCTATATAAAATATTTAGTAAAGAATCTATTATATAATTTAAAAACTAACATCATTAATAAAATAAAGCTAATGGTAACTGTCCTAAGAAACTTGAGTCTTTTTCAAATGTGGAAATATAGGAGTATTGTTTAGTTATGTGGTAACATTAGTTTAACGTTAGGCAATATTAGTTTACATAGAATTCAAATTACCTTTGAGAGATATTCGCTATTAAATTATATATTTTCATTCTTTTACATAGTATAATAGAAATGAATGACCATTTTATTTTTAGAAAATCCTTTAAACACACACGAATGATGAAAGAATATTCTGCCTTACTATGTTATTTTGATGTAAGATTTATGAGTTTCTAGAACACGTAGTTCTTTTGAGCTTCCAAATGGAGAATTAATCTTAATGCTAATAGTTATCTATGTACTGAAACTGAATTAACTGAAATCTGTTAAAGGTGGAGTGTGTCAACTTAAAACAAAATTAGCAAATAGTTATTTTATAGTTTATTTTAAAGCACAGTCATTTTACGCGAAGAAATCATACATCATTTCTAGTAAATAAGCCTTGTAAATTTGAGCGCAAGACCCCACACCACAGATTAAAGGGGTTATTACAGTTCATCCACAATTCCTTTTGCATAACAGTTTGGATAGAATCGTAATTTGCCAAGTTTCGTCCCAAGTAATTGCGTTTGTAATTATTCCGCTTTCAAAGAGCTTTTCTCGACACAAACATGTGCCACTTCTGTCTACATGAAGTAATACGCGTTTAATATTAAGTTTCCAGATAAATGAGATGAACGTTCAGTGTTATTTCACGTGTTTACTTGTAATTTAGAAGAGGACCTGCTTGTCATTTTGTCTTTCAATGACAAGATTATTAAAAGATAACAATTGAGAATGAAAAACAAAAGCAATGACACTTTTACTGTTATAAGCTGTCAGGCTTTCAGTGAAAGTAATAATTAAGTATTACTGTGTGTAAATATGAAATTTTATATAACTTCATAAATGTGAATGATACTTATGAAGTCCTATGTTCGTTTTTTTTTTATATTGAGGAAGATGACATTAAAAATTTATATTTCTTAAAGATCGTATAGATTTTCTTGATTATGTGTTGCTTCAACTTTGGCTGTATTACCGGGAAATTATCGCATTAAAATATTAAATTAATAGGTCGTATCTATATATTTATGTTTACAAGAAATGAAGTGAAATGGAAGAAAGTAGTTTTCCAAATAAAATGTATAATTATTTTAATCACAAGGTTATGAAGATGTATATGTTTATACGAGTATGATATGTATTTACGCAAATTTAAGAGTAAGTCGTTGTTCAGTAAAGAAAATAGACGAAAGAAAGTTAAAAATCCATAATAATTCCTAGGGAACAATTCATAGCAAGAAATCATATACTTTAAAGTATGGGAAACAGGGGAAAGTTTCCTAAATATTTTATTTCCTATTTCTTAGTGGTTTTTTTTTATCTATTTTGTGGTTTTAAATGACCGATGTCTGATTTGTGTTCCATATCCCTTTATCCAGTACACAATGGCACAATTGAAGAAAAACTAAAAAAAATGCTAACTATAGTTTTTAATAAAACATTAGGTATTAATATTTATCACTTAACGTTAGAAAATTTTCTCCATGTGAACGGAAAGTTTTACAGTCTGTTAAAAAGATAAAAGGGCTATTTTTTCAACTCCGCTTTGAGTAGTAAAACCATAGGTAATAACTTCTGCTTATGTGTAATGTAAATTTCCCGAGAATTATTTTGGTCGCTTGAACTTCTTATTTAACAAATGATAAAATGTCATGGATAATTTATTCAGTTTCTTGAGTTTGCACTTTTTAATAAAAATTCAAATTTTTTTTTCGAGTTTTTCAGTTTCTTATCGCCTAAGAAGTCATTACAAGTATCAGGCTGAAAATCAAGGGAATCACATTTAGCGTCTTCTTTAAGGAAGGGTAATAAATATTTGGCTTACATAATTTAGTTTTTAAGTCTTGAAGTTAAATTTAAACTTAAAAGTTTAACTTCTTCCATTTTGAAGGTTTTTAGAGATTAAATGGATTTTATGCTTACGCGTTTATAGTGAGTTTGTACAAGAGAGTGTTTTCACCAAGACTCGTGTTGTAATATGGACTTCCAATGCCATTGATAAACCTTACTCAATGACATATTTCAAATTTGACTCTTCATCGACGAGTCGCTCTAAGTTATTTAATAAAAAATAAGCATAGTTACGTAAAGCAACAAATTTTTATTACATGGTAATGTAGAATTAATAAAATTAACACAAGCATGTTTAACCCTTCCTCTTCTAGTCGCTGCAAATTTGCCATAGGATTCAATAACACTTTGAGGCGATTAGGACTGAAAGGGTTAAACTTTTGTAAGGACCTGAAATTTAATAAAAAAAAGAGAATACAACTTTTCTGACCCTATCTACTATATTAAAAGGTATGTTGGTAGTGTGTACAATGTTTTTACTTTATACCGTCTACTTATATATTTATTGTTTTATGATGACTCATTAAAAACTAAAGTGATTTCGGAAACTTGCTCATATGAATGATGTGTGCTTGTTTCTCCTTTATTACTAAAATTTACTAAATGTAATTAGAAACTTGTTCACATGATGAATCTCATTACGATCGAACATTCACACCTCGTTATTGAGAAAACAACTTACTGACAATGATGCCTGGGACCCAGACCCTGAGTCCCTCTAGTGTGACTATGAGTTCAGACGTTTGAAGCATCCCCAAACTCCCTAAGATTGTTGATGAGGCCAAGCCTGGAATGTGAAGTAGCAATTCTCTCTAGACCAACCAAACGTGGCTTGATTCAGATCCACAAATCAAGCTGTTTCAGAGGTTTGAGGACGTGAAATCGCCTCCAGCGATGAGACGGATCAACTAAATGAGCTTGCCTGACCTAGAGTATTAGAGCCCAGTCATCGACGGGAATCTTAATGCATGCTATACTCTAACCAACGATTTTGGATGCATTCAATAGGAAGGTGAAACTGTGATGATAGTCTATTTACCCAGTAGAGCTTTGGTATGTTTCGTACTACTATTTGTGACAAACCTTGGATGTTTTTTTTTAATTAAGTGAAGTTCTAATGTAGCAGGTTTTTTTTGGAGGAGTTGAATAGTTATTGTAATATGTAATGTATCCTGCTGCAAAAAATTCTTGCTAACTTTATTGTTTTATCATTGTTTTTAGCAGTAGGGAAACCCGCGGGAGAAACATAAACTCAACCAACTATTTATTACAAAGAATTGACATAAATGTTTAAAAACTACACAATTATTCAAACACTGAAAAACAACCTTCAAGACTTGGAAGAAGTTCTTCAAGTACTATAAAAGTTATTCCGCATTCATATTCATTCAATAAGTGCTGATAGGTTTGTTGTAGTTTTGTGCTACCTTACATTTCATGCAAGGTTATTTAATTAAATATTCGTATAGTTGTTTTGGTATCCTAAACACATAGTAGAGATAAAAAAAATATTTACAATAGAATGCAAAATATATTTAATTATATGATAAATCCTCTAAAACTTTGCAACCTTGTAAGGTGTAGATACCAGTAGTTTTTGAGGTTGGCCAATGCTAAATTCGTAAGCACACTACTGAATTATAATAGTTTCAGTTGCTGCATTTCAATTTACTGAACATAGAGAGGTGAGTGTCACAAGGGAATTGAAGTAAGAAAAACCTCCACTCAAAAAGTTAAAACTATAATGGGTTTTAAATTCATTCCAGTTTTTACAAGAAACGAAAAACAATAAATTCTCTGACTTGAACCCATCTCCGATTCGTGAAGAGCTTCGTATTAGCTCAGAGCCATTCATCCTCAAAAACAAAGGATTTCTCTCCCTCAAAGTCCAAGGGATTCCTCCCTTTCTTAAGAAGTGAGTTTCCGGAATTCCGGGAAAAGAGGAGGTAATTTCCTTCAAATAAAAGAACGCTGCAGAAACAACGTTTTCCTTGCTTTTGAGACCAGAGAAAATCGATCGCAGTAATCATTAGCGACTTTTTAAGCACATGGTCGACGGACTGAACCGTATTATTCTGTTTGTCGGACTCACTTTAGAGTGCAAGATGATGAGACTATAATATATCCTATCTTTTATTGTCAATGATGGATAGGTGCCCTGAGAAAATATCTTTTTGAAACGTAAATCACAGTAACTAATGCATTTTCATTGTAATAGTTAAAATAGAAGAAAATCAGTTTTCAATGATTCTTACTTAAATACAACATTTTACCAATATTCTAATAACATATATTTTTTAGCACTTACTGAATGAAATATGTTTACATTTGTTAACTCATTAAAACTTTATCACCATCGTAAACATATTCCTTATTCCGCATTAAAGCTATTTTTTCCTTTTTAGAAATAAAATGGCAGAGATCTATGCCCCTATTTTACTATATTTTAGTAAAAAAATGTAAATACATAACCATGCTGATTAAATTTTTTAAATGTAAGAAAATAGTTTACAATTAATCAAACAAATGTTGCTTTTTTACTGAAAAAGTACTAGTTCTTTCTAACAAAAACTATTTCTTTTTATAAAAAAAAACTATTTTTTTTAGCACTTACTGAATGAAATATGTTTACATTTGTTAACTCATTAAAACTTTATCACCATCGTAAACATATTCCTTATTCCGCATTAAAGCTATTTTTTCCTTTTTAGAAAAAAAATGGCAGAGAACTATGCCCCTATTTTACTATATTTTAGTAAAAAAATGTAAATACATAACCATGCTGATTAAATTTTTTAAATGTAAGAAAATAGTTTACAATTAATCAAACAAATGTTGCTTTTTTACTGAAAAAGTACTAGTTCTTTCTAACAAAAACTATTTCTATTTTTTTCACAATGTGCAAATGTTGTGAGAGTTAGTTTTTCTGTTAGAACACAATGCTTGTTACAAAAGCAGTTTTACAGGCAGCGCGCTAAAGGTTGATAACTTTACTGCCACAATTCAACGTCTGCTAGGAAAGTAGTTTTACAGAAACTGACCCAAAGGTTTTTTTGCCACTACACAAAGCTTGCTAAAAAAAGTAGTTTTACAGGCACGGTTATAAAGGCTGTTAGTTTTCTTTACTGCCATAACGCAATGTCTACTAGGGAAGTGGTTCTACAGAAACGATTTCAAAGATTTTTTTTTCTGTCATAACCCCCTGCTTGCTTAAAAAGGTAGTTTTATACAACTGCCACTCAAATGTTAAAAATTCTACCTGAACACAATGTCCGTTGTAAAAGTATTTTAACAGAAACCGTTTTTATTAAAGAAGGTATGAACGGAATAAATTTTTAATAATTATTTAAATTAATTATAATTATAACTATGAAAAAAAAACTCGAAGAACTTTTAAACTTATTTAATAAGAATTTAATGAACTTTATTGATTGTATCTTGAGGGCATTTTATTAGAATGATGCTTTAGCACAGTGAAAACGGATATTAAAGGTCGCACATTAATAGAATTAAATTTTGCTGAACTGGAATTGAAGTACGCTTAATACTGCATGTCATACAACATAATGCACTTTTCTTTTAGTGATAGCAAAGATACAGAAAATCCCCGTATGTTCTGTTTAATCGGGACACGAAGGTAGAGTGATACTTAACATCTTCGGCCTCATCATGTCCGGATTAAACGAAATCTACTGTACCAAATAGAATCCTCCCCAGAAATTAGAACCTTCTAGGTTGTTAGCTCTTGTTCTGTAAGTCTAGAAGGAGGATGAAATAGTTTGAGCTGTCTAAGGGTCGTTCCACTTTCTCCCCCTTGAAATTCAAACGACTCATTTCATCTCCTATTGAAACTCCTCAAAAGAACCCCTCTTCATTACCAGGAGATATCCCGAATTGAACTTGATCCTGAAAAGAGCGTTCGACTTCCCTTGAGTATTTCAACTCCTCCTTCGAAACGAACAGCTGCTGCCAACAACCGGATCGATCCGGAATCGGATCACCCCAGGAAAAAAGCAACTCCTTGACGGGTTTTCCGTCCGTTTAGGACGGGATTACTGTCCAGGACAGTTGCCAACTACGGAAGGAATCTTTTGGGGGGTCCAGATTGCGGCATTGATCAGTCTGAAACTTTATCTTTTTTTTCCTTCAGAAAGAAACTTCAAGCACGACAGATGCCCCAAAAACAATATAATCCGCATCAGTTAGTGTGCCATGAAGAGTTGAGAGACCTTAACTAGTTCTGACATCATAAGTATGGTGTAATAGTTAACACTAGAAAGACGGCACTATGCCGTATACCTAGAAAGACTGAGTGGGCCTTTTTGGCCCATCTCTGATTTTTTGCATACGGAGCTAATTATACATCTAAAATGTAATAATATCATTTAAATAACTGTTAGAGTATAAGATAGGGACTCAATCTTCAGATTTTTATAGGATTTTATAATTTTTAATTATTAAAATAAATTGTAATTATGGGCATGAAAAATGCTTTCGCTATATTTTTATCCATAGATCTGATAAATGAGTTGCTACTCTAGATAAATGACACTGGTAGGAATAATTAATAAAACCCATTCAATAAATATAGCAAAGTTTTTAAAACTGACCTGTTTATTCGTATTTTGCACATTTGGAGCAATGGATACAAAGCATTTCTCTAAATGCGCATTTTCCACAAACCAATTTTTTATTGTCGAAACATGTCTTTAATGAATGGTTTCCTTTAGAGGATACTATAATTCTACAAATAACCCTTTTTCTCACTGCTGTCTTCTTTTTTTATGCTTTTTCCCCCCTTTTTATGGTAGAAATGGTTGTTTCTTTGGCAGACACATAAGGGGCACGGAGCTCTTCACATAATCTCAAGATGAAATTTCAACAACTTAATTTCTTGTTTCCGGCTACTACCTTGTATAAGATCCATGCATTTACAGCAGAGATATCTCATATGTTATAGAAAACATGCATAGGCCAACCTTCCAACAGCTAGAGCCTGATTTGGTGCTATACAGTCGTATCACTTGATCCACAATGATGTCAATTCCATACTTAGTTTCGTTGTAGTAAGCTATAGAATAGTATCCGGCTTTTTCTTTTCCTTCTAGTTGTCTATAATACGGTGTTGTGCAGTTAAGGTTATGTCTTTATTTTTTTAAATAAACAACTGTTGCATAAAGATTTTGTTTTCCTAATTTTGCAGTTGGCGGAACCTCTCTAAGGTTTCTTCTAAGTGTTCCAACCAGGCTAGTTTTGCTTGGGATTTTAGTTTTTCACACAATTTTTATATTGTAAAATAGCTGTGAGTTGTTAAGTTCCTTTCTTTTCCCCAGTATGGCTGGGTACACTTCACAACGCATCATTTTCAATGCATCAACAGGGAATGAAGGTTAGCAATTTCCCCATTCAAAGAAAACAGCTGGTACAGTTTAAGTTGTAAAATGTATTTCTTTTGTGAGAAACAAACCTTATTGGTCACCTTGTTGACCGAAATTCAATGGTGAGAACCTTTATCTTTATGGTGGGCACCATAAATTCATCCTTTGAAACGTCCTCCCCTCGACCACAACCCCAACTGAGAAAGGGGCGTTCTAAACCGAATCGAATTGAATGGAACTTGAAAGAGATAACACTTGTAAGAGATAACAAACAAAGAAGATCCCCTCCCCTTTCTATAGGAAAATTTCATGGAAAAACGAGCGGAACGAAGCAAGGAAAACACAGCAGAGGTGGTACGGTCCAAAAAAGCCCGCTCCGTCTTTCTAGGTATACGGTTCGCTATCTTTGCTCCTATGAGACTAAAATGAAAACGGTTTGGTATGCACTTTAATTGAACCAAATAAGGAAAAGTCAAAAAATTTCAAGCCATTCGGTTGATTAGAGTTGAAATGATTAAGCCGCAAACAGCGCGATGGGCCAAAAAAGCCCATCCCGTCGTTCTAGTGTTAATGGTATCTGTATCATGTACAGTAAATTACTTTTAAAACTTCTCAGGTACGATAAAAATGTTCAAGAACCTAAATTGTTTCATTCAATATCAAATATATTCCATTAATTTTTTGCATTTGTTTTCTTTTTGTTTATATAAACTCTGGAGGTTCTTGTTTTGTAAACAATGAATGTCATGAAACCTTGTGTGATTTATTAGGCTGCCGAAATAGAGAGTCTTGTGCCAGTCAAGTTCGTTTGTTACTGAAAGTCCTAATGCATAATGCACATACATAGTTATGTCCGGGTTTTAAAATGCATGCCTTCGTGAAAATATTTTTTGGGTGCAAGATAATAGATTATTATTTGGAGAAAATGTTATATGTATTTATTCATTTTTTTGCATTTACTATAAATATACTGCATATAAATCTCATAACATAATTTATACCCAAAATTATTTTTATACATAAATACATTTGATGCCTCCATAATCATAAAGAGTTTACCCAAAGGGTCATTCTAAAATAGAACCCATTTTTAAAAATTTTGTAAACCAATGATTTGTATCTTTGAATTAAAAAAAAACACGTTTTCTTTCTTACGTCTTTTTAATACGCAGTTAGCTTTGTACCCTTCCATATTCAACAAACTTGTATGTGTGCATTATTAAATCTATTATATATTATGAGTATAATAGCAGAAAAACCCCTTCACCACAGACAAGTAAAAATAAAACAGATGTCAAAATTTTCTGAATAAACATTCCCATACAGAGGAGAAAAGCTTTAATGGAACAAACATGTTTTGAAAGCTTTTGAAAAAGTTTAATTTTCCTTACTCGGTGTTTTGTTTAAGACTGTATACTTGTATCATATATTACCCGTTACCCTTATCATAAAGGTTCATTGCCATCATTTATATTTTATGTGCTTGTCTGAAACTCAGGGAAAACTGCCAAGATTTTCTCGACTACCATAATAAAACTTAGCATGTACTTTTAGAGGATAAAATAAGCCAATTCCAAACATAGTTTGCTACAATAAATTGTTGCAAGTCAAGAACGTTCGTTATCAAAAGAATTGTAATTTTAAAAAATGCATAGAATAATTTGACTGGATAATACACCAATTGAAAATTAAATTTAACCAGGGAAAACGTGAGCATCCTGCTGACAGTTTAAACCCTAAAAGTGTAATACATATGAAAAAATATGAATAAATATGAGAAAAATACTTTAAAATGATAATTTAAAGATGCTTTAAAAACCCTTTCAAGTTAAATATTTTTTTAAAAAAGAATAAATAATAGACTTTCAAGTAATTAGAACAAATACTAGAGTGACTTTTTTAGAATTACTATAAATCTTCAGAAGCATAGAAACTAAAAATGTTAAGGTGATTTTATTATAGAGTTTGTGCAATAGTTCTGAGTATTTATGTTACGAGCAATGTAATAAATCCAGGCATTATTAATAATGCCAGCGTATTTCGGGAAAAGTGATAAATGCTCATTTATAAATGCCATTGAATTTATCTCATTGCCCTCCTTACTTCGGGAATTATTAATAATGCCCGGTTGATCACTTTACCAGTAACATTTATATGATAAACCGAATTCATATGCCTGTCAATTTCAAAAAGAGGCCAAACGGTTTCATGCATCGAGTTTTGAGTTGAAATTTATATGACCACATTCTCGAAATTTTAGGTGGTTATTTAAGTGCAACCATAAGAGTAGCTACACGTGGATTCATTCGTTTATGTTAAAAAGTTTTATATATAAGTGTTCGGGTCAACCAGAACCGGGCCCGTGAAATGTATTTAACTGATATTTGCAGAATAGAAATCCACATTTCAATAATATGGATTCAGTATTTTCAATTACTTTTTTCATATATTTACGGTAACCATAACCATACAATTAATTTGTATGGCCCTGATTTAAAGAGTTTTCTGGTGTCCTAACAGCAATCTAACACCAATTTTTCATGACCATAATTTATTAAAATTCATGTTTAAATTAGTAATTATTGTCTATAGAAATTAGATGCTTTTAGGTAGGAAAATTTGCATTGAAGAATTAATTTAGGATGAAAAAGTAGATTAAAAAAATGTGCATTTTGCAATATACACCTTCTAAGAAATTTCCAGAAAGATAATGTTCTTGCTCTTCATAACTTACGAAAATTATTCTTATACATCTAGAATATTGCTATACTCTGATAGTGCTAAAATTTTTCCCGGCTTTAAAGAAATACAGTTAACCCTCATCCGTATTTATTAATAAGTTTTCTTAAACCATCAAGATGGATAACACTGGGTCTACAAAAAAAAACTTTTTTTTTGGTGGCTGGAATATTAAAGCTGATTTTGTATATATTTGACCTCCTGATTAAGAATATGGCATCCATTTTTGCTCATCAGCTCTAGTTTTTGATATATTTCACTATAAAGTTTTTAAGACTTTTGCTCTACCTTTTATACAATATGGTGATATAAAGATGTCTTAAAATATAAAAAACCAAACTCTCTAAGGCTTTTTCTATTCCTTAGGGTCCCAATAGATAGTGTATACAGTTTCATCCCCCTGAGTTAGTTCTAAGGGGTACCTATAGGGCCCTAAAGTTGAAAAAAAGTGGAAAAAATTGTCTTTTTTTCAGAATTTTTTAAAAAATATTTTTGAGTTTTCAAATGTGATAAAACTGGGTAATATATGTTATTTAGAACTTATTTAGACAGAATAAAATAATTTTTACTTTTTAAGTACACCGGAAAAGACCAATTTTCTAATTTTTAGGCGAGAAGTAGGGTCATTTCGCTCAAAAACGCTTAATACCAATAATGATGGTTGAAACGAATAAATTCCGAATTTTTCAGACGTAAGTCCTCAAAAAAGATGTCCTTTGAAGTAAAACTGAAATTTCATTTGATAAAGATCAGTAAAACAATAGAAGCTGCTCCCGAGCTTTCATGCCCTACAATTTGAAAAAAATTGGAAAAAAATTATTTAAAAAAAAAAGGCATTTTTTAATTTGCTAATTGGATAAAATTGACTAATATGTGTTTTAGAAGCTATTCAGGTAGATTAATTGGAGCGACATCCCTGAAACTTTCCCATTTGGCATAGTTTAATCCGTAGAGATAGTAGAGTAGACTTGTCTGAAGCGAGCCAAACTTCGCACGCTCTGCTCTTTCTGGAGAGGCGATATTTACGTTCAATAAACTAACTCACTGATCTTTATCATATGAAATTTTTAGTTTTACATCAAAGGACATCTTTTTTGAGAACTTACTTCTGAAAAATTCGAAAATTATTCGTTTCAACCACCATTATTGGTATTGAGCGTTTTTGAGCGAAATGACCCTACTTCTCTCCTTAAAATTAGAAAATAGGTCTTTTCCGGTGCACTTAAAAAGTAAAAATTATTTTATCCTGTCTAAATAAGTTCTAAATAACATATATTACCCAGTTTTAACACATGTGAAAACTCAAAAATATTTTTTAAAAAATTCTGAAAAAAAGACAATTTTTTCCACTTTTTTTCAACTTTAGGGCCCTATAGGTACCCCTTAAAACTAACTCAGGGGAATGAAACTGTATACACTATCTATTGGGACCCTATGGAATAGGAAAAGCCTTAGAGAGTTTGGTTTTTTATATTTTAAGACATCTTTATATCGCCATATTGTATAAAAGGTAGAGCAAAAGTCTTAAAAACTTAATTGTGAAATATATCAAAAACTAGAGCTGATGAGCAAAAATGGATGCCATATTCGTAATCAGGAGGTCAAATATATACAAAATCAGCTTTAATATTCCAGCCACCAAAATGAGTGTTGACCAGTGTAATAGAACACATTATTAAGTCTCCTAATGTCTTCTGAACATCGCCTATTGACAAATTCTCTGTCGGATGGCACGATACCAACAAAACTCCTGAATTAATCAGGCCAAGAATCCTATACTAGATGGTTCAATATAAACTATCGTAAGGAATGCATCACTAAGATGTCGATAGTGTCATCAAGGGGTTATAAAAGGCTTTTGAGGGGTCGATATAGCCTTATGAGTTTGTCAAGGGATGAAAAATATAATGTGAAGATAAAAACGTATAAGATTATTTCATCACAAGCTTTTAGTCTTCAGCTTAACCAAATTCAAGTTCCAGTAAATCAAAGGATTTTTTTTAAAAATAAAACTTTGTTGTGCCTTTCAATCCTTTAACTGTCAAATTAGTAAAGATAAAAAGAACAATCAGAAAAGTGTAAACGTCAAGTCAATTAATTAATACATTACTTTAGCATGGATTAAATCTACTTAAATGCAGAAAAATTCCGAAGATTTTTTTTACTTTAAGAATCGAAGCATTCCTCATGTTAAATACATTTCATCTTTCATTCTCTCATGATTAATCAGTGCTTTATGTCATATAAAAAATAAATATTGTATAGGATGAAGATATAACGAAAAAAAATCTTCAATCTAACTACTACTTTCGAAACCTATAATTACATTCTTTAAAGTTTTAGAGCTAATAATTACATTTCAGAGTTTTTATAATATCATTATTATATTCATTATCCATCACATGAAAAAAAATAAGTTAGTAAGATGGCAACGTACGATTTATATAGGCTTTTCTTATTTATTGTGCATTTATTTATACAATTATTTATTTATTAATTGTGTAGATGTTCCATAAGTATTGCATTGTTATAAAGATTGTACGTACAACAAGGAAAAATTGTAGGGCCCAACGTTACTAGAAGAGTCTAAAAATTGAACTAGAAGATCCTTAACTGACAAATGAAATAACTAACAAATAAATACTTTCAAAATAAACTCGATATGTAAGGAAACACTACTTTTTGAAAATAAAATCAACACTTGGTTTAAACAAACGCTTGAATTGGAACGAAAATCTTAAAAGTATAAAAATATCTTTTGTTTATAATAAGAAAAGCACCGAAGAAAGAAATGTCTTTTTTATCGTTTAACAACAACTCATGAATCGTACCTAACTTTATGGAACATACCTTATAAGCAACTTTACATTAAATGGAAGCAATTTAAGCTTTTCAACTTTAAAGTAAAAGTGTGGGCTATGAACTAGAATACATATTAGGTACCGCATAGATTTTACACTTTTTTTTCGATAACAGCTTTCAATATCGGAGATATTATTAGGGAAGAAACAAAAGAGCGACGGGTTCTCAACCAAATCGATTTAAACCCCAAAAGATAAAAAGCTGAAGGTAGAAAATGATGATTTAGGGAAAGATTCGAATTCTATGATTTAATACTCCGAGGAAAGGTATTTTCTCCGAGAAAATACTTTTTTAGGGTACATAGTTAGCTCTACATAGGTTAATCTTACTTCATCAATGGATTAAAGTACTAACTAAAAGTTTATTTTGGCATGCTTTCAAAAGAATATACAGGGTGTTTATATTTAAAGTTTTGGTTTAAAAAGGCTGTAAAAACATTAGAATGACTTGATATTTCACCTGTGTGTTCTTGAATAACGGTGAATGTTTTTGGCTAAAGAGAAAAATTTAATTCTGTCTCATCATCATAATAGAATGTGATAGAAGTGCAGCACTTTTATTTTACTTTTTTACTTTATTTTACATTAAATGCAAAGTAAATCAAAATAAAGTTTAAATTACTAAATGCTTGATGATTTTTCCTCTAAAAATTCCAAGAACATAATCGCAGACCAATATATATAGCCCTCCAGATATAATTTAACTTGCATTAAGATGCATTCACATTAACAAAACGCCGATTACCTAATACCTACAGTTACATAAAAAACCTGCTCATAGGTAGAACAATTTCTCATGGTGTCCATAGGTACAACGTAAGGTATTTTTGGCTATCAAAATTGTACAAAAAATAAAGTTTTGATATCTCCTAACTTAAAAGAACAAAATTAAGTAGTCAAGATCTCAATGATTAACTACTTAATCACATTTAATAATAGTATCGTGAACGATTTAATTTTATGTAGCAAATTCATCCAATGAAAGCATTATTTTTATCTAAATATTAATATAGTTACGATTAAATTAAGAATTTTCAACCAAAGCTTCTTACAGGAAGAAAACCTTTGAAAGTTTAACTCATGTGTATCTAAAAGCTAAACCCTTTTATGCGTATTTACATATTTGTAAAGATTATCATTTTATTCATGAGCGTTAAGGCGATACCTGATAAAAAGTTAAAAAAAAAAATAGCTTCATTTCGTATTCTTTAATATTGGCGAAACATAGATGGAAAATGAATGGATTTTTTCCCTTGTTTTTCTTCTGTTTTCATTATGCATGGGAAGAAGGAAACTTCAAACAATTTATTTGATTTATGTTCAGCTCTAGAAATAGCTGTTTCAAAATAATTCAGGACTAATATTAAAAAATTCGCTTGTTTTTCAAAACTGGACTCTTTTTCAAAATCAGTTCATTACCTTTTACCTAATTAATCAATTCTAATTTGTTGATATAAAACTATTCTAAAAACCTGAACATATTTTTCAAGGAAGATAATTTTTCTAATCACACCAACCATTTCCGTTTCATTTTCAACTTATTCTTAAGAGGACACAGGAGGTAAACTTATACGTAGTATTTTGAAGTGTTATTAAATCGATTGGTGTAAAAAAATTAATCTTAAGCTTGCCTTTTGTATACAGATTGTGTAATACTAGTACGCAGAAGCAGCCCTGAGGCCTAGAGTTTCAGGTTAACTACCAAAGCTGTTGGGAGTATTCCCTGTTAAAACTGCTTAACTTTATGCCATAGGATGGACCTTCAATGAAGGGTTTATAAATAGCGGGTAAAAATCAATTTGTGCTGAGCCTCAAAAAAGGAGTAAAAGCGCCCAATCAGCTTTCCACTAAAACGCCAACTATGCCGATTCTAACCAAACTTTTCTCTCTCCCATAAAAATTTGAGACTAATTAAGCACTTTTAAACCATCCATTATTGAATTTTGTAATATTCCCAGAGTAAAAACTGGATTTTTTCCCAAAACGGGTAGACGAGAAAAGGGATTTTTACTAATGCTATATTTGTAACGAATAAAAAGAAAGTACCAACTTATAATTATTTAAAAAAATAAATCTACATATTAACTATGTACGACGTCTAGGGCAGTTCTTTTATTTCAAACTAAAAACGTATTTATGAGGAATTTTTATACTGAATTGTGGATCCAGTAAATATTGTATAGAGGTAACCAGAAAAGGAGAAGGAACGTAGTAAAAGTGATTTTGTGTGAGAATGACTACTTATAAGAAGACATAGATGTATTTTTTTATGGTTCAGTGTTTACCTAAAAACTATGTAGAATATAATTCTAAGAGGACTTCTTCATAAACGCAACACAATCTTTTTCAAAGACAGCTCTCAATGCTGTTTCTTATTCTGAAATAGCACACCGAAAATCTGATAGAAACTAAGTTTTATTCAATCAGGGCATCATGTAAAATGTTTTGCAATCCATAAAAATTCAAAACTTTTCCATAAAAGATTAAAAAGTTGATATTTAAAAAAATTGTTTATGCATGAACTGACAAAACGATGGGAGACAATAAAGCTGTTACGACACTAATTGCTCCAATCTTAATGTCTGTGTGTCGAATAGTTCTAGAACAACCCTTCAGAAACAGACGGTCAACGTTAAATTCCGTCGACCGACTGCATCCCAATCCACAACGGTATAACGCTCGAAAGACTCTCGCACTGACCAGCATATAATCATCCAGTTTAACATCCCCACGCGTCAATGATCGAGGGTCATTTCCATCCCCCTGAGAAAGTAAATATGGGAATCGTTGCGACGGTCGCGCCTCCTACGAGAAAGCTTTGCACTAATGAGTCCCGATGCACACAAAAGTGAATTTAATTTGCAGAGGATCTCTCGGAATCTTCGGTGGAGGACGATTCATCCGGAATTGCTTTCGTTTCGCCTCTCCTACTAGTTAATATTCAGAGATGCTGAAAGGAATTAAATCAATGGGAGAGAGAAGGCTGCTGTAGGATGGCCAGCTGTTCGCATTGAGGAAATTCGTTCGGATTGGGAGGAGTCCAGTGTCTAATTCAATTTCGAAGGCGTAAAGCTCCTTGGGAAGAGTTGAGACGCATCGTTAATTCTTCAAGACAGTCACTACTTCTTCATTCACTAATTCTTCAGTCACTAATATTTTATGCTACTTCTATTTCCTAATGGAAGACAAAGGCTATAATATTTTTTCCGGCATTTCTTGAATGTTTTCAAAAAGTCAGAAATCATTATATGGGCTCCTTAAACTGAGTTTATTACAGTTTAATTAGTTATTGCATTAATCCCTTATTATTATAACTCTCGCACAGGGACCGATTTAAAAGTTTGGGGGCCCCCGCCTAAAATAACTAAATCAAACATCTTTATTCACAGCCAAAATATTATTTATTTGAAAACTTTATAAGTTTAATCTATTGATTTTAAATTAACTTTATTTAAATTAATTTATTTTTTAAAATTGGGGCCCTGGGAACGTACCCCGATAGCCCTCCCAGAAATCAGGCTCTGCTCTTGCAAAATGAAGTATAGGCGAGAATACCACATTTCTAATTTTGTAATACCTAGTAAAATAGTTTGATTTATAAGTTTGAAACCCCCTATAAAAATAATTTCTTTGTTAAAATTAAAAAAGTAGTCATGCATTAATTTGAAGTTATATTCTTGTTCTCCAATACTTGGAATTTTTAAGTGACTTTTAATCAAGTTGTTAAATTAATTTCCTTTATCTTTATTTTCCGCTCTTGTTCAATGTAAGTGCATTGGTTTTTTAATCTGTAGTATGTAGGTATATATTATTTATTTATTTACAATCAAATAGTACGAGAAAAAATATTTACATCACCTGGGATCGCATAAAGATCCATGTAGCTGAACGAACATGCATAGAAATATTACATATTATACTATATGTTTTGTGTTTATGACTATAAACCAATAAGTAAATATTAATTATTTAAACTGGGTTGGAGTATCAAAATATGATAATCGTATTCGTTGTTTCAAGAGTTTTAACTTAGCATAAAAATATTTGGAGATAACTTGAATTAAGTCTATCAATTTTAAACGCCTTGTTTATTTGCATTGACCATTTTTGACAAAAATAATTTTTTCTAAGCGTCTTAAATGTTATTCCTTAAGGATACATTAAATGAATTCCAATTCTCAATCATGCCAAAAATCCTCCTCTCCCTTCGGAATAAAATCGAGTTACAGTCAAAGAACTCAAAATGTGAATTGAATTTTAATTCGGACGCCCAAACGAAACCCCATTTTGGAAACAAAACCACCCTTCCAATCGATCTCGAGGTAGAATAAATCCAACAACGTTTAGGCTTAATCGAATTTGCATAGCCCCGCCATCAAAACCATAACGGGCAGATAGATGAAATAGCGCTCGCATTCCGAATCTTCAATCCATAGTGTCATTACTTCAAGAGAGTGCTTTGGACGAATGCTTCCATGGTAGAGAGCGTGTCCATCATCTCGCCACTCTGATGGCATTAGGAGCGACATTTTGTTCCACTAATCCTTATTGATAGATTTTGTGGAAACAATACTTGATTTTGATGGTTTTTACACTTGACTTGCAATCCATATATGCAAATAAAAAAGATTTGAGTCGAGGGAAATGTGAGTGATTAACTGGATAAATGGAAAAAAAACTATTAATAGGTAGTGAAACGTTTTTATCACTTTAATTTTGCTAACTTAAGGAAGAAATGTTCAGGTAAAATATCCATAGTGCTCAAGGGGTTGGAACCTACACTTTCGTTCTACTTATCGAGAAATTTCACTAATCGTGACTCACTTAATCGTGAAAGTCTTCTATCAAATAAGGATGGTCCTTACAATTCATAATGTGAAGCATTTTCATTCTATATTACATTTCGCCGTAAAAATCGTAAAATACAGTTGGAAGTCGTTCCTTCCGAAAACGTGTTAAAACACGTGCGAAAACGTCGCAACTGGGGAAAATCTTACGTTGTTAGTCTAAGGGTATATCAAGACATGTAGAGCTAGGTTTCGATTTAACTTGATATGTTGAGTTTAGTGTTCCATAAAAAAGAGAGCGGTGACTGAGAGAGGAAATAGAAGGAGAGATAGAAGGTTGAAAGAAATAAGGAGGGAAATGTAGAGAAACGAGTCAGAAATAAAAGAGATGACGAGAAAGATGTGATGAGGTGGAAGAAAACAAAAGAGAGAAAGAAAGGGAAATTAATTAAATAAGAAAAGAAAGAGATTGACTAATTAAAGAGATAAAGTGAATGAAAGATAGATTAAAAAGATGAAAAGTGAAGGAAGATAAATGAACCTTACAAAACAGAGTATGAATAGTAAAAGAAATTTAATTCATGAAATCAGGGATGGCGAAATTTTAAAGAAGAGAAAACTGTTTTTGTACTCCGTAGTACAAAGTATTAATAATCAGCTGAATAAACCATTGTCCAACGCAATCTATATGCAAGTTTAAAACATGACATTCAAAATTTAATCTGTCTATTGGATTTTCTATGTTACGGATTTCTATTTGCCGCCTTGCCATGCTAGATCGCCTTAAGTTCTCTCTTCATGTAATACCTCTACGGATCTCAAACCTAGGAAGGGTTCCTCCAACACATTCATTGATCTCGGCCCTAGCTATAGGAATTCCTGATTTCTCTCTGCTCTCCAGGAATCCGTCATGTCTCTTCCTGTTTTTATTGACTGAGACATGGTTAGAGGTCCAGGCCGAGCGGATTCTTTTGTCTACAGAAGGATAACAATGCCGAAGAAACATTGTTCTTTTCTTCTGAAACGAAAGGGCGAATCTGACATTCAGAGGCAGAGGAGTATAAGTGCAAAATCACAGTTTGGGTTTTTTTCAGGTTTTGTGGTCTAAACAGGGATTCTCAAAGTTGCCAATACCTATTACTTGGTATAAATAAGGTCTTTAATGAGTAGGGAGTTTACTTCCTTTTAAAAATCTATAAGAAGTACGTATATAAAAAATTTGGAGCCGATACACAAGGAATGGCAATCCTTTTTTGAACGATGGATTTAATTTTGTTCGTTGTTACGTTCATTTCTTGCCAGTGGTTCATAAAGTAAAAGGCTAAAGGTGTTTAATTAAGATATGCATAAATAATAGGAAACTAGCAAATAATTAGTAACCTAAAAACTTCACATAACTAACTTAATTAGTGTTAAATCCATCAAAAAAATTATGTTTCGTTATTGTCTTACAACTTTTCCAAATTAAGATAAACTCAAATAGCAGCATCATTTGCACTTGAAAAAAATTGCACAGTTTTAATTTTTAATTTGTTGTCATTTTCTGTGTGTACCCAAGTTCATAAATCACTAAAAATGCAAGTAGAATCTTGTTGTTCCTTACCAAACTGTCACCGCCTTCGACGATTATTCCGTGCAAAATTTTGAGAAAAGTTTTCTTGTAAAATGATTTAAGTATTAAAGTGAAGACGTTCTGAGGATTTCCTAAACCCAAGGGCTATCAGATTATACAGGGTAAATGTAAAGGGTAAAATCAGGGTGTAAATGGTTAAATCATAGAAGCCTTCGGCGGCTCTATTTTGTCATTATATCTCCAGAATATTTTGTCCAAATGAAATTTTCTTTCCTAATTAACATATTCCAACATTTTATCGCTATCTCTATCAGTTTTTGAGATAATAATTCTAACTCCACTGGTACTCAAGAGAGTGTGTTTTATTTAAAATAGGACTAACTTGAAAATATTCCTAACGTAATAAAAAAAACCGCGTCCAAATCGATCCAGTAGAACATTACAAAAAGCCCTGGCAAAAGGTTTAACATTTATATTCGACGAATTGATAACCTCTTTCTTTTTGAAGTCGGTAATAAGGCAAAATGTTTTTTTTTTTTTTCAAAATCAAAGATTTCAATTTCTTTTATGTTTTGCATATAGTAATAAATACCGTTAACATAATTTTACTAATTGTAAATTAGAATTTTCTAGGCATTTTAAAATTTAGTTTAATTTCTTTTAGAAAATAATTAAAAAAAGAAAAATTAATAAAACAATTTTCAATATGGAATTGCGGAAAAGATAAAAACATATTTATGTGGTTTTAAAAAGTCTTTCATTTTAAAATAAAAGTATGCATACCCCAATCGCTAGAAACATGTAACTTGAAAACCAGGTTTCACGAACCAACATTTGGTTTCTTACATTGCTTTGTTTGAAATCTAATTCCTTTGACAGTAAAACACTCTTTTATTAATTTATTTTGATAGTTCATTTTAGTTCAATCTCTGATCTTCCTTTTCTACAAATATCCACAGTATATTATTTCTCTTGTGTGAGATATTCACAGATATTCAAGTTCTTGGTAATTACAGGTATACAAAAAAATTAAACCCATATATGTTTCGCTATTACAGTTCCAAACCTAAAACAAATCTCTCCAAAATGGCGGGTTAAACATTTCAAGATTTCTTCACTTCCAACAAAATCTCCAATTACAAACATTTTCACCCGAAAAACTGCTATTTTTTCCTCGAATTCCTAAATAAAAAGCTTCTTACGTTTTTTTAGTCTCGCAAAAAGCAGTCTCGAATCAGACATTTAGGTTCTAATTCTTTCTATACTCCTGTAGGTGACATTTTCTTAAAAGGAAGTGTTTCTTTTCCCTACAGACCGTAGCTTTTAAATTTTCCTGTTCACGGAAATTCAGTTACAGGAACAAGGCTACAACTTTTTTTCTGAAGATATTTTTGAATTTAAACGAATATGTATTTACTGGAGTAGCTCTATTCTGCTCTGACTGAGTTTCTTATTCAAGGTTTGTGCTTATATTTTTATCAAGTGTGTAAATCATGTTATTTTTTAAATGACGTTCAGTGGGTCGAGACGCTATTTCGTCTGAAGTGAAATCCAGTTTTTGTACACTTTATTCGAGATATTTTTATTTAAAAATACTTAATGTTGCGATGTGCATTCCATTTTTAGCTCAAAAGAGCCGTAAACCCATGCCATCATTTATTGAAAACTAGTATTTATGGAGGAATAATACACATACGCGTACTGCATTCTAACATATTTAAAGATAAAATCTAATAGATTCGTCTTTTTTTTTCAATCTAAGGATAAGAATGGAGTATTTAGGAGTATTTATTTAACGATGATTATTTTCATTATTATGAGTTAGCTAACTAGATTAATAAGGTCTACTTTATTAAAGAAAAAATAGTATAGTAAAAGAACAAAAATTTTAAAAAATAGTTAAATTTGAATGTGTTTCCTTAAAATGAATCACAGCACTCAAACCTTGTAGAATGAGGACAACTATACCTCCCTTATTTCTGATTCGCAAACTAAATAAAGTTATTTTCGCAACGAAACTACTTACATTAGAACACTACAGAATAGTTAGAATGATTATATAATTCTAATAATATAGAATAGTTATATTAGGCACAATACAGTCTCTGATAGCCTCTAATGCAATAATGACTTTGAATTAAAGGCTATCGAGTTGTCCAAGTTGCAATGTATTTAGAAATTAGTTATATGATTTATACTTACTTGCACAGCAACAATAAGTAAGCTAACTAGATTAGTTAGGTCACTAAGCATTTTGTAAAGAAACAATAAAATTGTAGTGGAGAAAATTTTCAAAAAGTTGCTTCGATTAAAGGTTTAGAAGAACTAATCTAAATTATGTTTCTTGAAATAACATCCTCTTTACAAATCCGGTAGGTTTGGTATAAACTACCTCACTTATGTTTACCAACCTATGTAACAATTTTTTAGCTGTAAAACTATTCTATTATACACTGTACAAACACTCATACAGTCTGCTAACTCAGTAAACTAATCTCTTTTAACTAATTGGTAAAACGCTGTAAGAATCCAAATTAGCGTCTAGAATCGATGTAGTTCTCTGGTATTGGATCATTCTAGTTGATTCCCTCCCTTATTGTTCTTACTAAATCCAGCAGGCATTAAAGAAGCTACGTGTTAGGACTTTCAGCAGTCGTCTTGAGCTTCTAAGTGCACAGACGAACAGTTTATACTATAGGTATACTTTTGTAACTTAAGAATATAATGCTTAGTTAAGAATAATGAAATTTTTATTGCAAAAGGTGCAGTTATCGTCAGAAATACGTATTGATTTTAAAAATTTACAGAACTGCGTATTAGAAAGTTCTAGGAACTACAAATAGTTTGGTTCAGTTTTCAGAAAGTTTAAAAGACTAATTAAGAAAGAAACACACTGTTGAAAAAAAGTTATATTTTTTGTTACTGCTACTGTAACTAATTTAAGCTTTTATTTGTCGTGATTTAATAGTTAAATTTTAAAAAATAAAGTTTTATTGAGAATAAATTTTGTGTTTTGTGTTAGAGATATTTTAAGTAGTAAATAGAAATAAAGATACTAGTTTCGTGGAATACTATTTACACAGAAATTTTCATTTTTATCATTCTAAAAATTTCCCAACACAAAAGGATGCGCAACATGGGTAATAGAGCTGTAAAGTTAAACAGCTGAAATTTTTTTTATCTCTGTTTGCAAGCTATTTTTTTTTATTCTTTTGTATCACATTAAAAATATCTGAAGCTTATTTATTTTAAAAATGCTAACCTAAAATAATTTAACGTTTCAATTTTAGCAGAGGAATTAAAAATATCTATCTTTATGATGCATAAAAGAAAAATATATATCAAGAAGGAAAAGGTATTACTAACAGGAAAAAAAAGTAAACAGAAGTATCGTAGTAATCCGGCTTAGTGCTAGTATCTTTCTAGTCGGATTACCCATTGAATACCTGCAAACATTTTTTTTTGCATGTAATGCAAAAACAGTTACTTTTTACGGTGTATGAAAAACCTTAAGAAAAAAAACAAGGATTGCGTTCTATAAAGTTTTGCCAAACTAGCCAGAAGGTCAGAAATATTACCGCCATGGTTAGAACCAAGTACATATATATAAGAGTATTTCTTATTATTATCCTCGATTATTTCTTATTTCCATAACAATACTTGGGGGAAAAGGGAACTTATTCTTATCAAAATGCAGCAAAATTATAGTAATCAGAAATCACTTTTATATGTTATTTCTTGAGTAGCTTCTTAACAAATAGGTATGGCCACCTAGTTCTTTTCAAATACATAAATTGGGTGCAGTAAAATTTTTATCCTAACGTACTATAAAAATCTTTAATTTGGTATGAGAAAATTATTATTCTTTGTACCCTTTTTTAGCTATGTTCTCTTAAAGTATTCTTATGTTTTCTTTAGCAGTTTATTATAAAAAATGAAACAAAAAAAGTACTAATTGATACACTTGAACTTAGAAATAAACTACACTAATAATATGCCATCAACAAAAATTTAAAATTGAAGCACCACTAGCCATTAATTTCCACCTCTTCTCACTCCCTCAAATGCTCCGCATTGAAAATATTAAAATAATCCTCCATAACCACCGAGCTGAGTTCATTACCATCAAACGCTTTCACAAAATTAAAAATCCGGCTGAATTAAGTAACAGATTTCCTTTAGATAAGAGGGCATTATCTGGATTAATGGTCTTCCTATTAAGTTTTCAGATGATAATGTATGCATCTATAAACTGTTGCGGGCGTTCATTTCACACAACCGCTTTCTGGGATTAGAATGATCTTAAATAACGGGATGATGTCTTTTGGACCCTTTCCAGGAGTGTCCCGTAAGAGAGCGGTTTTATTTAACACACCCCTTTCTTTATAAATCAGTTTTTATTCGACGCGGGTCCTTCTCTGAATGTTATAAGGCGCCATTTTTCACTCAAAATTGCTCGACGGAAAGTTTTTATCATCAGATGGCGAGCTGTTTAATGCACCGAGTGTTTAAAATAGTCGGATGAGTTCAGGATGGTTTGGGTGAAATGGTTTGTTATTTGGGGAACCGTTGGGTCTCTTGTGGTTTCAAAGCGTCGACAGAGAAGTGTATAGAGGGCATCTACATCTTGGTATGCTGGCAACCCAAAATCAAAATATATTACAGAAATATTTTTAAATAATGTAATTTACATCTTCCAATTATGCTGTGTATGAACCCCCAGGGAACCTAGAACCTCTTTAGAGTAGGGGTCTCCAAAGTGTGATCTGTGGGCTAAAATTGGCCCTCAAGCGCATCGAATGTGGCCCTCATTAGTATATTGCTAGTATACTGATGAGGGCCCTCTAGTATATACTCTACCTTACACCTAGTATAGCTTTAAGTGAGTTTTTATTATCTTTTGCAAAACATTGATTCTTCATTACTAAGGCTTTTGCAGTACCCGGTGTTTTTGAGGGTTAGCTATAGCAAAAACGCAACAAATTTAAGCTGATTTTTCCACTATTAAACTGTTTTTTATCATTTTAAGAACTTATAATATCATGAATATCAAAGGATAATTATGGTCAGTTTGGATAAATTTAACCCAGCAAAAGAAATTCATTCAAAAAAGCATTCTGGAAATACATACGTTGAATAATTTCGACTTTAATATTCCAGCAGTTGTTAGTTCAATCACCTTCCTAGCCAGCACAATAAATGAATTAACCAAATACAAATTTTATCTCCTGTCCTTTGCATTCCTTTGGTATTTCTTACTCTGAATCACATTCATGGAAAAATGAATCTTTTGACCCACGTCTTAATGGAACAAGAGAAGATAGACTTTCGGTTCCAACGCTTTGAGAAATTCTCAATGACTTTTCAAAGAAATAACTGCCCCCCAACAGAAATATATATATCCTAACAGACACGTTTATTAAACGCGTTCCTGGAAGTAGCCAAGTGGAAAACGCGTCTTCTCCACTCAACCCCTCATCAGGCGATGAGCAATAATGAGAAGAGACATCGCACTTTCAAAAATCAATAGGCCTGTCACCTGCCATTTAGCGGAGCCCGCTTCCCTGATATATTTGTGTTCCCGCAGAAGGTGGCAGGGAAAGTAAGCATAATATTTGAGCTCACGGTCCTTTCCCCAATTGATTATTCCATCAACTTCTCTCGCGTTTCGAATAGGGATGATTTTGGTTTTTTATTGACCTCATTTATTGTACTTCTTGATTGCTCTAAAAACTGTTATTCTACTGTTTGGAATGCTTTAAAATTCTGTATCAGTATAAACCAACTTTTTACTACAACATTGAAAACCCAGACTATGTTCAGTAAAACAAAAATAACGATGGTTGGAAACTGTACAAAAAAGGTCCAGTTACGCGGAAAAGGGTTAAAAAATTGGAAAACATAAGACTCTCTGCCACATCTGTATAAATGTGGGAATTAAAGTGTGTTTAGTAAGCTATACGTATTAATTTCGGACGAGACGGCAATATTTGTAATCTGCCAGACGTCTTGGATTTTATAAAGCTATTTACTTCAAAAATAAGTTAAGTTTAATTCTTTGTAATATACTTAATGCCTAATGTATAAAATTTTTGAATTCTACCCAAGATTGTATTACATACATTTTCTTAAAAATAATCGTTTTCTTTAGTTTTTGTTCCGAATAACATGGCGTCTAGGAGTGCCACAAACTATCCAAAGTAGTAATGCTTTATTTCCTTTCTATATAACAGCGTTACATTTGTCAGAAACTTTGCATTTTCATTCTTTTTTCCAAAAAATGAAGGTATACCTACATAATAATAGAAATATACAGGGTGCTTCAACGAGTCCGTCCAAATTCTGCACATCCAAATTCTTTGGGTGAAGTACATCAAAAATGCCTAGAGAACTCTACTACGACACCTAGTTTTCGAGAAAATCGTGACATAAAAAGTATGACGTCACATCCGGTTTACGCTAAAAAAAAAGGTTTATGGAAAACGTGATGAATAACATGGTTATTTGGTTATGTTTGTATAATAAGATGTTAAAAATATCCATTGGGCATGCATGCGCGTATCGTAGAATGAAATGATTATTATAACGTCACATTTTTCGGAAAAATAAAGCTGTTGTAGAGGTACAGTTCTTTGTTATTTAGACATTTTTTATCAACTCCTCGCAAGGAATCTTTCTGTGCAGACTTTGGGTGGAATACTTGAAACACTCTTTACATGCTTTTAAAGATTCAATACATAATTGATTAAATGAAAAAGTTTAAGTTTATTTTATTCTCAAAGATCTTAACACTATATAATTATATTATATTAAAGGGGAAAGTAAATTTCCTAGTCACCCACTAATTCAATGTGGCAAGTATAAATGAGGTCTACAGCTGTTCCGAAACGATGCCCTGAAGGCCTTTTTCCTTTGATCTCAGTACTCGCAAGACGAAGCATGAGTAAAACATCAAACTAACCAAAAAAAAAAATGACGAAAACTAGAGAAACTATAAATGCGGTGTTCGTATGCTCGACACGACCAAACAGTTTGTCATCCAGAAACGGTCTCTGCATTCAGAATACCGATTTCCGAGTTTAAAAAATGGTTAAAGGCGTATTTGAAGGCAACTTGAATGCTAGTAACGACGAAATGTTCGAAATAATGCTGTGAATGACGGTTCGAAAAGAAATGCAGTGAAACAAATGCAAACTTATTGCCGTACTTTAAATTCAAACTTTGTTTAAAACATTTATCCCTTATTAGTAAAAAAGGACAACATAAATTTATATGCAAAAGTTAAAATTTATTATTTTGTTTTTAATAAATTTTAACTTGTGCGTAATTTACGTGCGTGTGTGTGTGTAATTTACGTTGTCCTTTTTTACTAGTAGTATTTTGCACAGTTTTTTTTTAATTTAACAGAACTTTTAACATTTATACTTTATATTTTTATGGTTCTGTATAACTTCTTTGTATAGTAGGTTCACTATAAAAAAAATCCCGTAAAATTTACGGTTTGAAACTGGCAGCTGGGTTGGTTGAGGAAAACCGTAAAAATTACGAAGTATTACGAAGTAAATCCGTAAAAACAACAGTGTTTAACCTTGTAAAACAAAAAACATGGATTAATATGGTAAAACGCCTTTGTTTTTACGGATTTACTTCGTAATTTTTTTTCAGTTTCCACAACCAACCCAGCTGCCAGATTAAAACCGTAAAAATTTACGGGAAATTTTTTACAGTATATACAAACCTTTTATTCAGAAGAATCTATTTTTGGTCGTTTTACAGATTTTGATAGTAAAACTTTTACTATTACATACTTTCAAACCAGCTTATAACAAGCACAAAGGTGTTATCTAATTTTGTTCGCTAAATCCTAGTTAAAATCGGGATTGGAAACTCCACCTACTGAATTTTACATTCTTTTTTAACTACCTGTAGTTACCAACATTTCAACTCCTAATAATAAAAGAACAAAGTATTAATATAAATCTTCATTATCTGAATAATACACTTGTGTATTATTTGAACAATACATTACATTTAGAACATAAAAAATCAATCACTATTCTAAGCCTGGTGGTTCTAAAAACAGAGATATTTCGTTTTGTGCTTTTAAAGCATTTAAAAGAAATTTACTAGGAAGAACGAGTTATTCCAGAAATTATTGCTTTTATATCCGTTCTTTTCTTGTAATAAGCGTGTTTTGCTTCACGAGTTTAACAATTATACCAGCAACTAAATCAGTCGTATATCCTTACTAAAACCGAGTTTTTGTTACATAAGAGTTAGTTATAAGCAAAAATAAGAGTTCCAACTGTTTTGAGTGGATGTCAATGAAAAATGTCAGTGATAGGATGAGCTGCCAGTTGAGTGGATGTCAGAAGAAAATTTTAATGCATTCAGACCACTTTACTTAAAACTAAAAAAGGCAAAACTCACGAACATTATTTAGCGAACTTTTTAAATTAATATCTAACTTTAAGAGAACTACTACTATAATGTAATTATTTGTTAGCGATTCGAAACTTAAATTATATCAAAAGACAACCCCGAAAACGAATTTTAATTACACCCTTTGCTATATTTGTATTCTTGTCCTCTACAGAAAAGCCGCCCGCGGCAGGATGTTCCAATCCTCATTTAGATGGAGTACTACTTGAATGGCTTTCGAAGCTCGTTCTTTCAGACGCAATCAAAGCAACAAGGAAGAGCACCATAGAGTTACTATATACAGAGATAGCTTTGAGCATCTTCTCTCGTTGTACCAAGCGTGGCCATTACATCACACAACTCAGGTGAGATAGGATTCAAACGCACCCCCTAAATTTTGTCGATTTTTTAATGTACTGGCTTTATCCTTGAAAACTCGTTGGTGAGCCAAGGGGGGCGTACTTCCTCGGGTGTCCCACAAGTCTCCTGGATGTCCAAAAATAACTTAAACATTTTTATAGGTTATAGAATCTAGTGTTACGCCTAGAATAAAAATTAAAAGCACAAATTAAATTTTGTACCCTTACGTTCTAAATAGAAAAATACATGTGACATTATTAGTGCGTAAAAGTAGCGACTATAAATAATATTTGAACATCTACCCTCTAAAAAAATATAGTAACGTCGGGGTGACGATCTAGAGACAAAATTACTTCATTTCAGATTTACATATCTTCCTCGTGTACTATACCTACTATCAAAGCTACTTCAACTTCCTTTTCTACCTCGATCATTATAAAACGAAGTTTTCCTTTCGTAAATACTGGTTTAAACTAATCGGAAATGACTTCAATCCAATAAGGAGGGTTTATATAACATTAATTGAAGCCATTTTTAGTTGAATATTCCCCAATAATATTCCAAAAATAATGTTGGGTTCGTTCCTTCCAAATTTACTCTGAATTAAAATCATTACAAAACAACTTGAATACATAATTTTTATCTCTGAATTACATCAGTTAGATCTAGTTTTTCTCATGCAGTTTTCTCTCTCCAGTTTCTTCAGAGAGAGAAGGGCAATAGTACTCCGAAATCTAGCTGTCTATGGAAATGGGACCTCCATACGGATATCTTTTCGCCACTTACCGTGTTGGGTTGGCATCCCTAGTCACTCTCTTAATGTAATCCCTCTATGCGGAGAGAACAAAGAAGACTCTCCCTTTTCGCAGCAGACTTCTTCGCAAACACTTGGTCCGTCCGTCACAGAACACGAATCCGCATAAGATGATTAAAATCTCAAACTGAGAGGCATTCATTCAAAAGAAGCATTTTGCTTTGGTGCGACGACGATCCCGTTCGAGAGAATAAAGCTGTCAAAAAATCACTTCCAGATTTCCCTACGCCGTCTTAAGTGGCGTGTTGAATCCTTTAATTCTGTGTTACGGATTTGAATTCGTTAAAATTAAATTGAGAATTGCAGTGGTCTAAGTGCACCGAATGTACAGTACTGGAAAAAAAAATCGACTCAGATTTTTTATCTCCGGAACGGCTCAAGATACAAAGACAAAAAAGGTACCATTTTTCATCATTTGAAGTACTCTTTAAACAAAAAAAAATTCGAGTCCTTAAGGGGTCGTCTTCATATCGAACGAAGCACCAACTTTCTTTTTTCCTATGGAAGACCTCAAATATTATATTTTATTCTGAAAGATCACCCTCCATAACCCCTAAATACCAAGTTTCACATCTCTGCGTCAAGAAACAGACCCCCCAAAAATTTTTAAAATTTGAAACATCCCATGTTAAATTTCCTATTTAAACTTTTTTTTTAACCTTCTCTAGTAGGCCAGGATATTTCTGTGCACTCTGCAGGAAACAACTGTCTTAAAACGGTCGCCAACCATCGAGCCAAACTCATAAGACTGGTGAAAGTGAGAGAACCATCCCGAACAACTTGCCGATGCATTAATGAAACTACTAGCAGGGATCCCCAAATTACCTTCCATGCTTTTATTTTTATATTCCAGTTTGCTTATAATTTTATATTTGTTGTATTATTTTCTAATCAGCTTACTACAGTTCTTGAATCGAGACGGATTTGTTGATATTTTCAGTAATTGGGGTTACTTCTCTGCCTTACAGTCTCTTTTTACCAGATTTGTTTGTGCTCGGTGTTTAATTACATCAAATTACACATAGAGGGGGATTCTGAATATTACTTTTTTATTTCACTATTTCAGTTTGTAACCGAAATAATGAAATAAATTATACTATTTAATAGAATGATACTAATAAAAAGCTTGATAAAACATGTCCTAAGAATTTATTTCTAGATTTCTTAAATTTCAATAGCAAAAAAAAAATCAGAATTCAAAAATTTTTACTGCAAAATTAATTAGTAGTAGTTTTATTATTAAAAATGCGAGGAATATAATTCTGAAAGTAAGTTGATGAATTGATTTTTAAAAGATGAATAAATGTGAATGATAACGTTCAAAACTTCTATTAAAATACTAAATTATTTTTGTTTAAAAGTACTACTTTATAACGTAAAATATTCTCAATAAAATTTTTAATTAAATAAGAATAAAAAATCTTTCAAAGAATGAAAGCACATGGTAAAAGGATGTCATCTGAAAATAGTGTTCTGATTGGTTTCTGAATCATACTGCCCGAGGGCAGTCGGGAGGGTGCTCTACGGACGTTTCGCCAACTCATAATTTTCTTACCCCCACTTGTTGGGCCTTACACATACAAATTTTTAAAGTGAAGATTTAACAGGAAACCAGGGGGTAGGAAATTTTAGAGTTGGCGAAACGTCCGTGGCACCGTCGGGAGATTCAGAGTGGTCATGAAATAATTACTCTACTTTAAAAATATCTACAGTCGAAACTATTAATTAGAGACGAACTATCAATTAGACGAAAATAATAATAAGGAAATATTTTTTTTCTGCTCCCCTGTGTCAGAATACAGATTCCGCCTATACATGTCATATTACATGGAGTTAAAAGGGAAAAATAACTCTTTTTAATTCAATTTTCGAAAAAATTCCCACTCTTTTGTGAAAAGACAAAATATGTATTACTCCCTAATATTCTATTTCATCCTTCTACCCTCCAATAAACGCTTTTCAAAATGGGTCTCATGCATGGCCACTATACATTTTTCTCAATTTAGGAATATGTAATCTTAATAAGATTATTAATCAAACTAAAATAGAATGTTTCGCATTTTTCTGCGCCGCCCACCTTCCCCAGTCTCGGGTCCCAAATTACACCATCGAGTGACCCATTCTGGGGAGTATGAGAAGGAAAACTGTCATTGTTTAATCTCTTTAAACATTTTCACGCTATTATTCAAAAAATAAAAGGTTACCCTCTTATGTTCTGTTTCATTCTTCCAACTCCCAAAGCTGAGTTATGCTTCTCAAGATAGACAACCCGAGTGTCCCCAATCACATATTTTTAGTTCTGAAAAGCTCATAAACTGGATAATTACTCTTTCCCTCAATAAAATATAATTTCAACTTTTTCTGCCCCACTCATTATCCCCGACAATGAAAGATATTTACTTTCACATTTCCGGTTCTATACTGTACATGGAACTAACTTACATTGATTTCCATGTTATTTCACTAAAATAGACATTATTTTGTCTAAAAATATTGGAAAGAACTTCAATTATTCCATATAACCCTTCTATCCCACCTTCCAATATAAGGAACGCTTTTCTAAATGAGTGTTCCGCATGTCAACCATCTGTATTCTTTATTTACACCACATTTGACTCTACTAAAAGCAGAAAATTTTGAATTTCTTCTTCCACTCCTATATCTCCTATATTCCAGTATCAAAACTGGAATATTTTTTCTGTCCCTCTCAACCTCCCTAATCGCAGGTCTCAGATATCTACCATGGTATTTCGTAATGTTAAGTGTATAAAGGGAAAAATTAGCTTGAAATGTGTGCTCCTTCATGAAGAAAAATAAGTTTTTAAACGGCCTAAAAGTTAAGAATTCGACTTAATTGTTTTCAACACCATTTCCCCCCTATTTGAAATGAGAACCGTTCGAAAATCGGTTTTATGGATTTTCCCCTTTGGTGTCAATTTACAAAACATTCAACCGCAGTTAGGTGCCAAAAAAAATTGTTTTTAATTAGTTATCACATAATTTCGAGTTTTTTCCTGCCCCACCCCTATGCCTAGTGATCGTTGCCAGACGTCTACTATCGTAATACTTTCTCGCCTGAGAGTAAGGAAAAGAATGTTACCTCTCATGAAGTTAATTTAAGACTATAAACATGATCCTCAGAGAAAATAAGTATACAAATTTTTACATTCGACTTCATCCTTTCACCCCTTTGACTGGAGGGAACTGATCCTTTCCAAACTCTATATTCTGTTAGTCCTCCCTCACCTCTCTTGTATAATGGCACATTTGAGCGAATTAAATGAATAAAAGGAACTATTTTGACTTTAAAACACAACATCAAAACTCGCAAGTTTTCCCTCTTCTGTGCCTATCTTACCATCACCTGCCCCAGACCAAAAGTGTCCATCATCGCAATTCGGAATCTACAGATTCTAAGGAGCAAAATTGTTCCTAATGGTTTCACTAAGCTTCTTCACGAAAAAGCGCACGAAATGTATAATTAGAAAATCCCCTAAACAAAGCAAACAATTAAACAAATAAGTATTTGAAAAAAATGCGCCAATTCAGAGATAAGTCGCCAAATGTATTTAAGCCAAATTCAATTTTGGGCTCTGACCCATACAAATCTTTTGCTATCAAGAGATAACTTACTGGATTTTTTCCAAATTTTAAGAATTTTTGGGGGGTCTGTTTCTTGACGCAGAGATGTGAAACTTGGTATTTAGGGGTTATGGAGGGTGATCTTTCAGAATAAAATATAATATTTGAGGTCTTCCATAGGAAAAAAGAAAGTTGGTGCTTCGTTCGATATGAAGACGACCCCTTAAGGACTCGAAATTTTTTTTGTCAAAAGAATACTTCAAATGATGAAAAATGATACCTTATTTGTCTTTGTATCTCGAGCCGTTCCGGAGATAAAAAATCTGAGTCGATTTTTTTTTCCAGTACTGTACATAGTTTATGCTCAAAAGCAACGTTTCCTGACCCTACGACGTCACTACGCGAAAGCAGAAACTGAGTAAAAAGAAAGCCTGTTGGGTTGCTAGGAGGAGTTTCGGTTGATTATAAGACGCTATATACATGGATTTAACAAAATAATCATATTTTTAAATTGACGTTCCTCATTTCCTTCAAAATTCAAACACCGCGCTAGAAACTACTTTGTTTGTTAGTGAAACGTTGCAGTCTAGTAGTATAAATGATGTTTTTCTGTGTGTGAGTGCCTGCGTTGTTCCTACTATATGGAGAAGGTTCTTTTGAGGCTGCTTAAGATAGGCCAAATATTAACTTTTGACTTAGACACCTAGTATCCTGAAAGAAACCCAAATCCAGGCTTACCTCAATTTTTGTGTTTCAGGACTTATGCCACTGATATTCTGAACAGCTCAAATAATAATGTATTGAACCTTAAGTCTAGTCTCACATTTTTAAGAGTTGTACCCTTATATCATTCCTTTATTTAAAATTGTAAGTTTCTGATCAATTAATAGATACAAATAGAAAGTTTTCATTTTATTAATGCAGGGGAATGTATTATTTTTATTTTAACTGAAATATTGTAGGTAATTAATTACTTTTAAATAAATGGTTTGAATAATAAGTTCAATATCAAAACTATTAAAAGATGTTGAGCATAGTTTTTACCCTCATTCGAGAAAATTACCTAAACTTTTTGCTAAAAATGGGTTCAGCAAAAATATTTTCATGTATTATTGAGTGGGAAGATAACTATTAACATTTGCACACACAAAGATGTTTGTTCACATAGTAAAAATATCCATGGGAAAAGTTTTTATTTTATCAAAATGTTACAATTTAAATCGAAGTGAAATAGAACTAGTTGAACCTTTGAAATTGAACTAGTAGATTTAATTTAGGAAATCGTTATTTTTTTCATCCCATTTAAAAAAAGGTCTTTCAGTGAGAGGAGGCTTCAAAAATGACAGAGACTAAAACAATGTAATGTACTGATTTAAATGTGGAATCATTCTTATAGATGAAGTTCGTATTTAAATAAAATCGTTCCCTTTTTTTTTAAAAAAAAAACATCTTTTTCTCTCATTGAACATTCAGAAAGAAAGAATAAAAATTAATTCAATTTTCTCCTTTATTCAATATAAATGAATTTGAATGCTACCCGTGGAATAAAACACAAACCCAAAACGATTTAGAACGAGAAATGTCCTTTTTTTAAATTGTGTAATAAGTTAAGGAGCCTTTTGCTCATTTACTTTTTTTATTAAAATATCGTCCATCTAGGATGTAAACGTGGAATGTTTTAAACAATACAAGCGATTGACGGTTTGGAAGAATTTTATGACGGTTATTCGATTATTTTAAGCGTTTAAAATGATTTTCTCGAGAGTGACAGTTTAAGATTATCAAATTAGCAATTGGTATGTTAGAATCGGGGGAGCATAGAATTTTTTTTTTATTTGGAAAATATTATTACAGGCATTTTGTTATTGATTTTTGAATTGTTTAATCTTCAGTTTGGTTACGCATACAACATAAAGAAAAACAAAATTAAAATCAAAGTACATTAAAAGTATTAAAAAGTGTATTTTTCTGGATTTTGTCGATTTTCTAAGAGTTCTAGAGTATCAGAGTTTACTTTTAAAACGATGGTTAAAATACAGGGTGTCCCACGAAAAGTGGCCCAACCCCTTTAACTTTTGAACCCCTACAGATATAGTCATGAAAGTTGGGTCTAGGTATAGTAAAGTGACCATGCCCTATCCGATGCGACAACTTTCAACGCCCTCTAGCGGAAACTTTAGGAGTTATAATTTTTATTTTAAAAACTATGTGAGGTACGGGAAAAAAGTCAGTGACTAAGTTGTAGAGCAGCATCGATTCATTATAAATCGACACCTCTACCACAAAAATGACTACAATAAAACTCATTAAACGCCCTTTCATTTAATTGTGATTTGGAACACTCAACCTCACGAAACGCTTAACCGCTTGCTTGTTTATTTATGGTTTCGAACACTTAACCGCACGAAACGCTTTTGCATGGTAACTTGGTGCTTGAAACGCACTATCTTTTTGGATATAATAATTAAGAGGCTATTGAATTGAAATGAGGCTATTGAAGATGCTCGATATTCAATCTAGAGTCCAAATGTTCGTCGCAGACTGGAAGGACATAGAGCATCTGCGGTAAATGTAATCAGTTCATTTTCATGAGGAGTTTCGTGAGGTTTAGTGTTCGAGACCACAAATAAACAAGCAAGCGGTTTAAGCTTTTCGTGAGGTTGAGTGTTCCAAATCACAATTAAATGAAAGGGCGTTTAATGAGTTTTATTGTAGTCATTTTTGTGGTAGAGGTGTCGATTTATAATGAATCGATGCTGCTCTACAACTTAGTCACTGACTTTTTTCACGTACCTCACATAGTTTTTAAAATAAAAATTATAACTCCTAAAGTTTCCGCTAGAGGGCGTTGAAAGTTGTCGCATCGGATAGGGCATGGTCATTTTACTATACCTAGACCCAACTTTCATGACTATATCTGTAGGGGTTCAAAAGTTAAATGGGTTGGGCCACTTTTCGTGGGACACCCTGTATAACTTTTTTTTATTGGGACACAGGTAAAAAGCGTCCGTATTATTTTACCCAAACTCTATCTCCCCTCATTACGACACTGCTCATTGGTTCACTTGAGCTTCAGATATTTTTTTTTCGTCGTCATTTCTTTTAATTGTGTCTTGAAATAAAAATTTGGTCAAAGACAAATATTTGCTTAAGTCCGAGAGGTTTGAAATACTTCATCGAAAAGAAAACGAATAGTTGAGAAATTTGTTTTAAATGATACTTAATCTTTTTCGAATGACATCACTGAAAGAACAGATAAAAACTTTAATTTGTAGATTTTCTTTAAAAAATCTTCCCTTAAACTTTCTTTATTTGAACTAATTCCGTTGGAGGGTAATGATCTCCTGAAAAACGGGTACATTAGACCCATTAGACATGCTACTATAATCTGAAACAAACCTAATTGTTTAATTTTTCTAAAAAGGACTTTAAAAAAAACGGGAAATTTTGTTTAGTGAATACGCTACAAGGAGATGTTTAGGAGTTATATGAGAATTCAATACAATATGTGTGCGAATCAAATATTGATTCATTCAAATAAAAAATAGTTATACTTTTTAAAATAATTTTAACCTCATTAAATGATACTTATTCTTTCAAATAATGACCGGAGTAGCGTATGAATAGAAGAAAGTTTATCTCATTTTCCAAACATTAATTTGAAGTGAAAAATATGAATATTTTTAAATTAAGTATTGTCCATTTATTAATCAGGCCCAATTACTCATTAAAAATGTTGTTTATATAAGTTTTTCTTTTCTTTTGCAGCACGCATTACAAGATACTGTGTAACTTCAAAAGCAGCAGAATTATTTCGTAAAGGTTTGCAAACAGAAAATATTCCTACATGTTTTATTTACAATCCATTTCTGTTTTTTAGATACATTTGATATAATTGGATAGCATTTCTCGGCAAATGTTTCATTATTACATTTCCCGTGCTTAAAATTAATTACAACAACATTTTAATTACTTTTCTGAAACTACTTTTATTAAAAAATAATAATTTGGTGTATATGTTACGGGTAAGGTAATAAATCGGGCATTATTAATAATACCCGAAGTGAGGCGAACAATGTGATAAATTCGATTAAATTTATCAATGAGTATTTATTACTTTGCCCAAAATACGCGGGCATTATATCAATAATGCCCCATTTATCACATTGCCCATACCATAACACATATACATTTACAAATAATAAAAGTTGTGAAAGTTGTGTTTAACATGCAAATGCAATATTAATTTCTAAGTATCAAAAATTTTTATTCGGTGAAGTCCACTGGAATAATTTGATCAAAACTAAAAGTGAAACTCAGTTTGAGAGGCAGCACTTGAGCGAACTCATGAGTTTCATCCATCGGCAATCAATGACGTCATTAGTTAAACTTCACCCACACCTGTCAACCTTTTTGAATAGCCCCTTGTAGATATTGTAATCGACCGAGTGAGCCAATAACGAACATAGGAACTAATGGAGAAATTTAGTACGCAGGAATCAAAACCGCTTTCCTGACAAGTACCTTGATATCAATGATGTTATACCCTTATTTTAAGTTATCTTTATGAAAGAAATTGAAACAAGTGATTGTGGAAGTTGTTATTTGTACCTTACTTCGGTTAAGAAATATAAATTCTAACGTTTTAATTGAACTAATATCGATTTTTTATCTTCTTTTATTGCTTAAGAAACCTGCAAAAATGTTGAAGTAAATTTCCTGTGGGTTTATTTTAATTACATAAATTTTTTAGATTGTATATTTTTCCAGCCACTCTTTTTAGTAAGGTTTAACTTTTTTTAGTGTAAATAAAAAGAGATACTTTTAAGAATGAGCTCTGTATTTTCTAGGCATAATCAATTAACTACTCATTTTCAAAATAATAGTTGCTTAAACATAGTAGTGTGCAGTAGGGGAGAGTGGGGCATCTTGAGACACTTTTAATTAAATTATTTCTCGAATGTTTTTAAACAATTATGTTTATTCAAACACAACTAATATATTAAATATACTCCTTTGCGCATCTAATGAAAATTTTTCAGAGAAATTACCCTTTTAGAGATTAACAATAATACATTTTAAAAACCTCTTTTAAGACAAAGGAAGAACCTTTTACGTTGTTCCCAACTCGGATTAGGCTTTTACAAACTAATCAGTGTAACTTGTTGACTTAAGAACTAAGAGTAGGCTAACCAATAAGACTTGGAAAAGTCCATGCTTAATAGAAATGTTTAATATTCAACTTTTACCACTTTCTTTCAAAGCTGGCATTCAAAATCCTTATGCACGGTATATCCTATGACTGTTTTCCTCCTTTTCTCTCTCAAACATTATCCTTCTTCGTGCTAACTTTAAGATACTGGCAAAAAATTATCCAGTTTGGTAGAGAGAATTCAATCTTTATTTCGGCATACATTGCCACTAAAAGAAAACACAGGTTACCGAACTCTGTTTTACCACAATCTTTGACGTAAAGGGAGGTTTATGGCCTATACGAGCAATAAAGACAGACATTCCCCCCTCCGAAAATATTACAGATGTAATTTGGATGCTAACTTTTACTTTCAGGCCCAAAGTGGTTTTGTTTACCAAAAGCCAGTTATGAATAATTCATGAGATGAATTGAGTCACCGAAAAATCATATGCTTAAAGGAAAGTGACTCTAACATCGCGGTTAAAGGAATGTGTATTAAGAAGAAATATGTATCCTTGTATTCTATTAGATGGTTGAATTCATGAAACTACATCAACATAAATTGATTTAAGGCGGCTTTTCCAAAAGAGTTATTCTTAAGTTACTTTTAAGATTCCAAGTTTAAGTCTTTAAAAAAATGAAACTTTCTTATACTTACAAATAAACATAATTTTATTTTATAAAGTGAACTTTTAAACATAAAGAGCAATCTCCCGTTTTCTCCTCAATGTACTCTAATAAATTTTACTGCAATTAGGTTGTTTCAAGTTCGTGTTGTTAAGTTTTGATTAGTTATTGATATTAACTATAAAAAGTTCGTTTCTTTACTACAACTGTAAATAACAACTGTAAATAACTGTTTATAACAACTGTAAAATTGCGCATTATGTATCCTTCCCCACAAAAAAGGAGCTAAGGATACGTTTTTTTTATATTTGGTTTAAGATTTCGAGTTAATAAATAAAGCATAGAAAGTTAAAAAACAATAACGTTAGTTTGAAATTAATTTTAGCTGAAACCATTCAATTAGATTACTGAAAAACATGTGTGTTTCTATAAAACATAAAGTGCTAGTTTTTAGCGAAACGTTTTACAACTTAAAGCTTTCGATTTCATCTAAAGGATTGATCATACATTTTGGTCAAAGTTCCATGCGTATTTTTGTAATTGCAATCATTTAAAAAGTGCGCTGCGTACATAGAGATTTTTGTTTCTTAAATAGCCATTCAAAGTAGCAACAAGAAAGAAACCTATGCTATTTCACAACAACCTGCTCCATAAATTAATTATAGTCACTAGCTTAACTCCCCCGAAATCAAAACAAACTCCACTCCTCAAAAAACGCATTTAATTTTTCAATAAGACAAATTGTCTTCAAGTATTCGAACGTTATGCCTGAAAGAGCGGCATTTTACATCACATCTCTAAAAATGAATGAATATTGACCAGTTTTAACTACCCGCTTTCAACCAGGCACAAACCAAAACCAATCTAGACCCCAAACAACACGTGACCTAAACAAGTTTACCGAAATGGAGTGCGCTAATGTCACTAAAAATTACTCCTACTGAACGTTGCTGATCAATTTTTAAATCCCCCACATGATCCAAACTCTCCACTCACCGCTTAGATCCGTCACAGCAGCAACTGACACCGATCCAAACACAAGCACCGTATCCTTGGGGTCACGTGACACTGGTAGTAATCCTCTCTTTCCGCGTGCGGCCTCTTTTGTGGGATGAGGAAGAGCCTGCCTCTGAGAGTCCGGCAGAGTCAGCGACCTCTGGTGTGAGAATCAGCAACCTTCAGCGTCTTTTCTTCCTTATCGGGCCGGATTTCGTTGACGAGGCAGGACTTTTTTTTTTCTGGAGAGAGTGGGGCTTTTTCAATTCTGTTTGAGAGGGTTTTTTTCTCTCTCCTCAGACTTACTGATGCTCTTTTCAGTATTCCGTTCTGCTTGTGTGGCTACGCTCGATCGGTCTGTGTGTGGGGGGTCTATTGTATACGATGTGGGTCGCGATTTTCGGTTCCCGGGATTTGAATGCCGCTGGAAATTGAAATCTGAGTGCGATTTGATTAAAATGTTTCGTGTTATTTCGTTGAGCCTATTACGAAGGCGCTTTCTGGAGTCGACTCCTTTTTTTTCTTTCATCTTGTTGGCCTGAGCTTGTATTGAAAGATATTTCAGAAATGGTCAAGAGTACCAGAGTGTTGCACGGCAGAGGTACGCGAAGACATCGAAAAATTTAGAAAATTATAGTGCGGTCTGACCTCAGAACGAGATTTAATTGCGCTGTTCATTCACTCTTAACTTAATTTTCCAAACACTTGGGTTTTATGCGATTTCATTAATTATTTTGATAAATATAACTTAGTTGTAATAATTTATGGGAAACAATTTATTAGATATCTGAATGGCGATTGCCTATGCCTACCACCCCCATCGGTGCAATTTCTTTAGTTTAGAGCCATCTTTATTGCATGGCGTAATACTTTCAGGATTTTTATTTCATTAAGGAATTGTTACAAATGTACAGGTAAATTTCTCAGATTTTGTATATTTTTTTAAAGTTTTTGACTCTGGTGATTTTTAAATTACTATTTAATATTGCAAAGTGCGTGAAAAAAACATTTTCAAGGAAATACCCCCTATGATGTTAATTTTGTCACTTAACCCACAATTTTTTACATAATAAGTTTATCAAGATGCAAATCCTACCATATAATTTTTAAAAAGCTACATTTTTAAGGGCTTCGTAATAATTTTATCCTTTCCGGAACAAAATCCAGGTATAAATATTACGATGTAAATTAGTAAATGGATACTGGGGTTCAACCTGAAAAAAAATTGTTTACATTGCCAATGGTGTGAGTATATCGGGAAAGTTACAATACTCAAATCTGAACTAACGGTGGGTCCAGGGTTACCATATATATTCCCGAGAATCCCCAAGAAATAGTTAAGAATATAATTTATCATACTAAAATTTTTAAAATTTCCTGGAGGGTGACCCCCAGACCCCCCATTCTTCTTGAGCAGTGGTTCCTTACATGTTTTCTTTAGGTGTTATAGCTTTAGAGTCAAAATTTATTATTATTGATTTGAATACATTGTTGCTGTATGAAAGGGGGGGGGGGCGAAAATTACGATTGAAAATTGGGTCGCCAGAATTGAAAATTTGAGAAGCACTGCTTTAAAGCAAGATTCAAATGAAGCGTGAAGCCAGTTCATGAAAAACACCCCTAGGCCCTTCTATAGGGAATATTTCCTATGTATATCCTTCCCCCCCAAAAAAAAAAAAAACACATCCATCCCACCCTCGCACTTTTCTCTGTCCCCTCCGGTGATGAGTGTCGTCCATTATGACAGGATGTCCTCGCAGGGATATTGAATCCGGCAGCACTTTGTCAAAACAGGGCGTCGGTGGGCAAATCCGGCAGATGCCGGCGACGGACTGAGATAAATATCCCGGACACAAAGACGGATCGGATCCGCTTTTGCATGGCCACTGTAAGCCGTCCGGGAGAATGACACGAGGTGTAGGGATTTTGGAAGGGCTTTCACAAAAAGATGTTTTTTGGGGGGGATGGAGTGTTTTTTAATCATTTATGTTGATTTCAGTATGTCAGTATTGTTAAGACGTAGAAATAATTACGGCTAATTAAAATTAAAATTCAATCTGTTTTATTCAAGAGCAATAGCCACATCCAAACACATCAAGTACCAAAACCAAAAAAACAGAACAGCTTTTTTTTTAAAGTAGAGGAACAGTTAAAATTAAAGTTACAATTTAAGACTAGTAATTCAAATAAAAGTTTTAAATTGTGTCACTGGAATAAAATGAAATAAATGTTGCTTCGCTACAGACAGTATCAAATCTAAGTAGTTATTGTCAGGCAAATGAACGTCGGGCAACTGAGTGCCGGGCAAATGAACGGGTTCCATGTTATAGATCAACAAAGAAATATTTCAATCAAATTGTAAGAATTTATTGAAAAAATGTGGAGATTCGAATCTAGACTCATCAGTGAATCTACAGGTGTATTTTTTTAATATTAAGATCGTCATTCCCTCACAAAATAGGTCGGACGTCATAAACTGAACAGCTGAACACCCTCTTGGAATGGGAGATGGAAGAATAACATAGAAGGTGTAGTACGCGTGTCTGTACTAGCATCACATTGCAATTTACTTACATTGTGAACGTCATCTTCATTGTAGAATTTAAAAGTGACAGGTTTGCATTCGTTTGTTTTTAATTCGTAGAAGTTTGATCATCGCCGCGTGTTGCACAAAATACAGTTGGTTCTGTATGACATTGTGAACATATTTTAAAATAAAATAAACTTGGGCGATGTTCAATTAAGTTCAATAGCGGTCAAATTAGTGGCAAGTCTATTCACGCAGTTTTGGAAGAATGGAATCAACCCGTCTGACGTCACACAGAACCAACACGTGACCTACTGAGCCATTTTGTCCCTGTAAAATAACAAAATTGAATCGACATCTGACAACTCCTGATGATGCATAAAGATAGTATGAATCGAAAAAAAAACCACACTCCGTACCCTTCAAAATTGGTTTTAACTGGCAACTAGTACAATACTTGGTGAAAAAAATCAAGGGGGATTTTTGAGGGAGTACCGGTCGTTGGACCTTCAAACTCCAGTATAACTAGCTTCACTGGGTGAGGCCATGAGCTGAACTGTTACAGAACGTGTGACTTGAAAGTCACAGTCAGCTGAGGAGTGGCTAGCTTGAAGCTAACCCCCTCTTGATTTCCCCAAGTAACCTTGGTACTCATTTTATCCACCCCGGAGGGATGAAGGGTTGAGTCTGCCTTGCCCGTGGACCGGGATTTGAACCCCGGGCCTGTGGTGTGGGAGCGCAAAGCGCTTCCTCTACGCCACCCACTTGGTGAAAATAAAAATGCACACCTAAATATCTTCGGTTGTGTTGACGCAAACATATCAAACATCGCATTTTCCGAAAATAGAAGGCAGACTCACTTTGTGTTAGCAACGTCCCAAATGGATTTTAAACCACTAGAGAAAACTGTTTCATGGAGCGTCGAGCAGTAGTAAATACTCCCCCGGTCAAATGAATGATATTGGGTTGGAAAATGTGTGGCTTTCGTAGAACCCTTTAATGTTTTTAATGGTGAATTAAACACAATCAGATTCTTCATACCCTGTGGCGATTTTGTACGTATTGGACAAATATTACTTCCGCGAAGGCAAAGCTAACTCCCACGTTGTAGCTTTTGTAAAAAAAGGGATGAGAATTTTTTTTTTCTCTGGCCTGATCAGAGTCCCAACCTAAACCCCAGAGAACCTTTTTGAGACAAGTTAGCGTGCCGTTTAATGTTTAAAGGCATGGCGACCACTGTCTAAAGCTTTATCTAAGATACATAGTAATATATTTGAAAATATACACACATTTGCATAACCTAAATTAGGTTATGCGAATACTTAATATCAAACAAATGCTATTAAGAGTGTACCCCGAAGAGTTGAAAATGGGGATCTGGGGTTCATCCCCAAGAAAAATTTTGGAAATAATTTACCCTCAAAATTGCGTGGTGTACCCGCGGTGGTGTAGTGGTCAGCGTGCCTGGCTACGAGCATTACCGCCCCAGGTTCGATGCCTTGAGGCTCCTGCTTGGGTAGCTGGTCATGGGTCAACTCAGTCTTTCATCCTCCCGGGGTCGATAAAATGAGCACCAAGCTCGCTTGGGGAATCAACTGGGAGTCCAGCGTCGGGCTAGCCACTCGGCCTGGACACAAGCAAAGTAATTAGCACCCCAGGCCCAAAGGCTAATGAAACGGAGATGGGCACCACCTGATGGGCTACTATAGGCCCGGGCAGAATTTGATTTGATTTTTTTGAAAATATTAGCGTTTTAGCTCATTTTGAGACCAGATTTGAGATTACACCCTAAGAACCCTGCTAGTTGTAAATGGAAAATGTTCAAGGAAAAAAGTATCCTCTATAAGTATAAAGTAAAGTATAGTATTATAAATGGGAAAATTTTGAGAGGGTTTTAGGATTCATATTCCAGAAAATTTTTTGAATTTTGCCTAAAAGTGGTATTTTAACTCATTTTGAGGCAATTTAGTTTAAATCAAAGAGGATTACTCTTTGTAAATCACAAAAGTTTCATAGAAAATCCGTACTTAATATATTTCAAAATTTATAAGTCTTCCCCAAGAAATATTTTGGAATGTTTACCTTTAAATAAAAGTAGGGTTCTGACTCATTTTGAGACCCTTACCATAAGACGACCGCTCCTTGTGGGTCATATAATTTTCATTGAAAATATCAGTAAAAAATTCGGAAGGGGTGAACCTCTAACCCCCTACTCCCTCTCTTGGATATGTCCCTGCTATTACCCTCCATTTTGGCCTGCCGCGCGGACAAAGCACGTACCTTTACAGGTTGTCATTAGATGGCACCACGATCCTCGAGAAAACGGACTCCTCCAGAAAATTCCTCGAGAAAACGGACTATTCTTTTTATTCCTATAGCTGCAGCTGCTCTTCTTTATACGTATTAAAAATATTTAAGAGATAAGCGCCGTCAAAAAAGTAAAAGAATTTTGAATTATTTTGAACGCATGCAGAGCAGGCGATGCTTTCCTATGCGAAATTATAACCCCTATTTTTGCTTCTAGCCCTGGCTGAAGCAAGCAAATTTGAATATTAAATTTTATGTATTGCTAGCACACCATAAGAGCGAGGTTTGAGGGGTTTACCCCCCCCCACACCGAAATTTGACAGGGGCTTATAAAGTATTCACATCCTAAGTGTTCTAAAATGAACTGTTATTTCAAAAAGTCTAATATGATTTTAATCCATTTACTTTCACTTAGGGTGTGTCCCTACTGATTTCATCCTGTTAAGAAACATTTAATGGTCCTTCGATAGAGTCATTCGGTTTCCCTAGACTGATTTCCTAAACTGATTGAGGTAATGTAATGGGATGGATCCTCAAAAATGATAATCTTAATGATGCACAAAAAGTTGCCTATTTTCGTTAGAACTATAATTTTTCCAAATGCTGTAATGCACTCTCCACTGTCATTTTTTTTTGTATTTTCCCCATTCGTAGAATAAAGTTATTGACATAAAATTGTATACCACCTACTTCTTTTCCGAATTTTCCTAAATCCCATTCATAATACATATCATAAAAAGACATGAAAATCAAAGTCAATTACGCTATTAAATGTATAACAGAAAACTTTTTATTCATCAATATACAACAAAATAAATTACTTTCAATATAAAGAAGCACCATATTTACACATTTAAAAAGCATCCAACTTCCAAACATACTTCTTAAGTTCATCGGAAAGTTTCAAGTCTTGCACCGCCTTATTACAAAGAGCGTGAACATTGAGTAGATTCTGTCTCACTCGAACTCTAGCCAGATGCTTCAAGGATCGGGGTGTCTTGACTGCAGGAACCGGGAAGATGTTGTTCATCCTTGCGTAGATGGCACAGAAGTCTTTCAATTGGATATATTCTCCGTGGAAAAACGGATCCAGTAGTTGGAACATCTCCTGTTCCGTTATAAACGGGTAAGGCACAGCTTTCCAAATAAGGCTGATGATTTTCTTGTCTCGCATTGACATATTGGGGGAGAAGATGGCGTGCAGAACTTCTACTGCCATCTGGAACCGCAATTTGGATACAAAGGCGATTTCTAGATTGATTTCCACGCCTAGGTTCTTCCCTTCCACTTTGACACTAAAGGAAACAAAAATTAGCAACTGCAACATAAAAGAGTTTATAATAAGGTAAAGGGTGTAGTTCAAATTCAATTTTGTTTATTCCTATAGACCTCTTTAACCGGAAGGTGGTGGAAAGAGCGCAAACACAAGACTTTTGGCGCCCATTTTAAAACTTTTCTCATGCTTATAACTATTTCTTTTCAGAACAATAAAGCAATCATTACAAATATCTGAGCGTTATGAAGTGATATTTCACAAGTTTGAAAGAATTCCAGGATGGTAAACTGGAAATCAAATACTAGTATTTACCTCATTCGCCAATTGAATTACCACCGGAAACTTGAAAGACGATTTCCGGTTTCTCTTTGGTTTGTATATTTATTTTAAAAAGAGGTCCGTTGAGAAAGGAAAGCAAATGGATCTTAACTAGACTTTTTACTAGGGGAAGGGTTTGTTCAAAATAGTTTCTAAGGCCCCACCCCTTCACGCGTATAGTGCTGTCTTTTAAAAAGAACCCACTGTTTAATATTTTCTCCATTAAAAGCTTAATAAAAAGGATAATTAAATCGAACAAAAAACTGTTGTAACGGCTCATCCTCCTTAACATTTTACTGCTTAGCATGTTTAATTCCAATTATCCATTACAAATTGGCAGTCAATTAAGTAAGAATTTGAAAAAAACCCACTTTTTCATAGGACTCTAATTGGCGAACTGAGCTAAAACTTTAATATTTTATTCTCATAGTAATGGCATAACATAAAAACGTGCAAAAAATGCTCTAAAGTCTTTACAACATTCATTTTTACAAAATCTGTAAATCTGAAGCACATTTTTTGCCAAAAATATACATTATCTCAGCTTGTTTAAAAAATAAGTAAATAAACCGTTCTTTGACCAGTTTTTACATCCCTGACACTCTAAAAGGCATAGAAGGACAGGGTATATGAGATGGTAAAACTATTTTAATTATGTAATTAAAAAATCTCATTGGGTTGTTTTTAGGGTACAATTTGGAGTGGGTTGTTTTTAAAGGACAGCACTATATATTATCCAGTATGTTTCAACAAGTCCAATATAACATCTTTTTAAATCTTATGAGATTTTTATATTTTATTACAATATTAAATGTAAAATATTTTATGAAAACTTGATAAAGACACCAAAATAGATTTAATTTCAAATTTTTAGAAACAATTTAGCAACTGGTCAAGAGCATAAAAAGAAGCTGTAGTTTGAAAAAATTTAATCATGGAAATTTCAGTTTAAAATTATTTTCTCGTAAATAAAGTGAAAACCAAAGGATGAGTTTAAAAAAGAGGAATTAACAAACTAAGCTAATTGAATAACTTTTTCAAAACACAAATAAATGTACTATAATAAGAAAATAAAAATGTGAGTGAAAGTTGCTCCAGTCTACACCCACCAAAATAAAATAATGGCTCTAAAATTCAAAACACTTTCGCTTGTTGATTGCTCACTGTCCCTGTCATTGGTAAAAATTAGGGCACGGTCAGCCAGAAAACCAGCATGGTAAAGTCTGTCTGCCCTAGCAAGGCACGAGTGGCAAACCTAAAATCACTACCCACAGCAGAAAAAGCAGTGGCGAGTACAGGGTATCGGGTATCTAATAGAAGTGAGATAACCATCTTTATGGTTTTTTTAGTGCACTCGCCACTGTTTTTTCTGCTGTGGGTACTGATTTTAGGTTTGCCACTCGTGCCTTACTAGGGCAGACAGACTTTATCTCTTCAAAAAATCTGCCCTATCTCCCCATTCATGACCCCTCCAACAATAGCGAAGGAGTCCTCAATTAGCAGACACCCGATAGTGACTTCTCGCTCCTCCCCGAGGGCTGTCTTTTGTTGGAGGGACCATGGGGTTGATTGCGGTTTTCCTATTGTCCGATAACCAGATACTGCAGATTTTTTTTAACAGATACCATACTGATTTTCTGGCTGACCGTACCCCTTAGACTAACTACGACTATCCCAAGTATAAAATAAGCTAATAAGCTACCCTCTTTCTCTAATGCCCCCGCCCCCGGCCATTCAACAACCCCTTTCCACTGCTTCCCTCCAGAACCGTTATCAGTGAATCAACAAATGTTTGCACAGATGTTCTCCTTGTGAAAATATTGGAAACGAGGTACTATGTTTGGTCCGAAAAATGAACATTCTGATATGAACTTTGAGAAATCTTGAAGGAAATTCCAAGTTTTCAAAATTTTCTACAAAAGAATACACGATCTAAAAAAGCTGGTTCAGGCTCTGGGGGTGTCCGGACCCGCTGCCCCCCCACCCGTGGCTGCGCCATTGCATCCTAAAAAACCTCAAAAATTACCACAAAACAAGGAAATCTCTCTACAATGGATTCCCTCCCATCTCCCATTGAAATGAAGGAAATATTTATATTTTCTAAAAATAATAACACCTTACCTAAATATTAAAAATAATTACGTTCTAGGATTTTTAAGCTTTTTATTTTTGAAAGTTACAGAAAGCATTTTTTTAAATTTTATTAATTAACCCGTAGCAGGGGACGTGACGTCAGACCGCCCAAAATTTTCCTCCCCTTCCCCCTACCACGTACATGTTGGGTCGAATTGAATAGAAATTTCTCCTACCTTCCCCTTACGTGACCTTGAGACTGACCCCTTCTTATCTGCAAGTTTTTCAAAGTGCATCCGCTCGAAATTCCACGAATTCTTTCCCACGCGGTGCATTCAGACCTCAGGTCCCACTGTGTAACGGTTTTTGTCCAGACTTAGTACGCATGGCTTTGAATCTCGGTCCGCGGAGATTAATTTATCCTTCTGATCCAGGTTACGCGGAAGAGTTAAAAAATATTATATGAAGTTGGAAGTGATTTTAGAGTGGTAAAGATAACTATGAATAAGATTTCTGTGAAAAATTCTTAATTTTTTGCTCCTAAAACACTGGTGAAAAACTGATACTTCAGGCAGTGTCAAAGTTTTCTCCTATTAAAACTTGCATTACATATTAAATAATAAAAAACAAAACAGGAATTCATAATAGACGCGTTTTACTTTAAATTATAAAGAATTTAGTGCATTATGTGGTTTTTATCGAAAAATTTAAGGCTATTGGAAAATTGTCTGGGAAAACTTTTATTTTATCATAAAGTTAAAAAATATTTTTCTGTGAAGAGATAAATGTTATGAGAACAATGTTCTGAAATATCAGAATCTTACGTACCTTAATTAGAAATTTTTTTAAAAAATATAATGTTGCGCGGTCTGTGAGACCGCACGTCCCCTGGTATGTTCCAATTTTTCACCTACCCTGTTACGGGTTTAATTTATAATTACATTTTTAAAAACTTTTTTCTGTCTTATGATTTTTACGTTCTAGGGAGATAGGTCAGCGATGCAAGTGTAAATTTTTGAATTAAAAGAACCAATTTTGTAGAAATAGGAGCGTTTTTTTAAAAAAAAAACGTCCCTTTTTAGGAACGATAGGCACTAATGGGGCTAATAAATACATAATAAAAGGATTTTAAAAGGAATAATTATTTTAAGAAATCCTAGAAAGTATGGAAATTGACATCACAATAAATAAACTTAATATGTACTAAAATAAAAAAATGTGACTTACTCGTTGCGTAGAAGCTTCAATAGGCATTTTTGATAGTATTTCGTGTGAAAATAAAGCCCAAACCCATGACGTATCAGAGTTTTTAGCAAATCTTTTCTGTCCATTTCCATGCTTTTCATCAGCAAATCCTTTGCTTCTTCACGAATTCGTCCGTCTTTTTTTGATGCGAAAGAATGCAAGACAAAATTTAAATCTTTTGGTGGAAATAAAGTTAGAAAATTATCTAGGCCAAAACCTAAATCGCGCGAGCATATAAAAATAGCGATGTAGCACAGTTCCAAAGTTTGCGGGTGCTGTGCTCTCATTCTCAGGGTTCCTAATAAGTATAAAAAAGTCGGCATAATATCGAGATGCTTTGGCACAGCTTTGTTACACTCCAAAAAGTTCTCTATTGCTTTGATTTGGGTAGGGCTTACGAGCCAAAGAAACATATCCACTAAAGGTTCAAAATATTCCCACTTGTCAGGAAATCGCATGCTTCTAACGAACGCGTTAAACATGATGATATACGGAGAGCGCCGTCTTTTCTGTAGCCTCCACGTGTTGTTATACCACAAATTTAAGAAATAGAGCCTGTTCTGGCTCTTCATGAATTGTTTCAAGTAGCGTTCTCGAAATTTGACATGTCTGGGCGTGGAACGAGGTGATCCAATAAAGTCCTCCTCGATGTTAGTCCCTAAACAGCACAAGTAAGTGAGAAAGTCTGAAAAGGTGTCTTCCGGAGAGTATGACATGGTCATATGGTAAAGGAACAACGCAAATCCGTATACGACTCTATCTGCTTTATCACACTACTGTACTGAGCTGACCCCCGTATACTGTATACCAACTGTGCAGTGACGAAGGGAGTACAAGAAAAGAAGCAAACAAAGATAAAAAAAAGGAGGAACGTTCCAATCATAGAGGGCGCTGGGCAGAACCAATACACTATGGAAGGAATTCTGGAGTGTAAACATCCACAAACCATAGCCACTCTGCTGCCATCGACCAATAGGAACAGAACATGCTTTAGCTTTAGCTCCTCCCTCATACAAGCCAAAACCAGGGTTGCCAGTTTGGCTTTTTTAAGGCCAAATTCGAGAAATTTGGCTTTTTTCAAACTCGTTTGGCTTCGAAATTTTCGTTTGGCTTTTTTCTGGCTTTTTTTGTTAAATCCTGAAAATTTGACACTTTTTAGCAGTTTTCCCCATTTTCCACAATTTTTTCTGAAGTTCATAGGCATTAGTAGTTCAAAATAACGTTTTTATTAATTTTCTGAGACAAACGTTTCGTTACTTTGGTTCCTAATTCCCTTTGTGAGGGCTTCAAGTGAATTTCGGATTCAGAACAAGCATGAAAATTTTTATTTTTTAGTAAATATTTTCATTTTTTGAGCGCAACTTGCGCCAATTTTACTAATAATTAAAATAGACGTATTTTTAAGCTATTTTTCGCTTCTGAAAAAGTTTGGCTTTTTTTTTGCCTTTTTTTCGAACCCGATTTGGCTTTGAGTGGGCTCTCTCACCTGGCAACCCTGGCCAAAACTAATCCCACAACAACTAATCCCACATGCTTTTGTACAACGCACTGAGCTTCTACGAAAGGCTAGAAAAGACAAAAGAGAGGGCACTGTCTATTCGGCCGTGAAATATACTACTAAACTCTACTCTTTTTTGACCAGGCAACGGTTCTGATAGGAGCACCGGGACTTCTACGTCACCACGCGACACCTACGGCTCATGCGCCAACTGCCATTTTTGCCGTCCAAATAGACACTTCCAAAAGGGCAGCTGTCAGCAGGTTCGGCTCAAAGCGCCATCTAGAGAGACCTTGTAAAAAAATACCTCCCATCTAGTGCCGCTATCACGTGGTTTTCGTTTTAGTTGGCTCTTTTGTGTGAATGTGGGATTCCCCAGGCCCATATTGTCAATATTCAAAGGGAAATGCATGCCCATTGCCCATACTCTTGTCCTGTGCATGCGAAATCCACATTACCGAAAAGCGCCTTCGCCGAAAGCAATGATGGCATAGCTAGCCTCAAGGGCTTTCAAGAGAAAATTTCCATTCTTAGTGTTAGCTGCATATATATGCGTTTTTTACTTGGGGTCGAATAATCTGACTGATGGTATTTTATGAGAAATACAGTGAAAAAAAATTACGTTCATACAAAAGAATAATTAACACCACAAATATTCTTTGCTTAAAACATAATTTATTTCATCAATAAATTAAGATTTTTAGCTTAATATTTATTTTTAAAACTAGTTTAATTCTATCACTCGCGTGTTCCGTTGTTGTTTTCGTGTCCATAGATAAAATGCAACTTTTCCCTTCAAAAGCACTGATGACAGCGGCTACTGAAGAAAGGGGTTGCAGACTGCCCGAACACAATTTAGAATCACCTTAGAAATAGGGAGTCCCTGAGGCACTTACTAAATAAACGTTACAAAATGGGTTATTGTGAGTAAACGGTTGGAGGTAGGAAAAAAATTTCAAGATAAGTACCAATAATTATCGTGCTTTTACCTATTTTTAAAAACTTGACAACTTTTTCTTTAAGCCTTAACCTTAGGGATAAAGGGAGTGTCTTAATAAAGAGACAGTAAAAACTTGTGAATTACGAAGGAAGGTGTCCTAAAGCTCCTTATATACTATAAATTTTAAATCCTTCAAAAATTTCAAATATTCTCCGACACGTGAAAATCGTGCTCTTCTTTGAAAAGATATTCCCCACTGACCTTATTTGACCTTTCATACTGCAGAAGGAGACATTTGAAATAAAATGGAATAGAGAAGATCAATTCTTATCCCTTCACACAGGTGGGAGGACAAGTTTCAGCCGCAGACCTCCCCTCTTTTCGAAGCACCGAAGCAGAACCGACAGCCCCGCAGTGGGGGTCAGTGGGACAAGAGAGGAAAAACCATCCCCAATTGAGTTGGGGAAAGTCACTTCCTGATTGCTTGAGAAAATATCTGATTGGAACACGTAATAAGCAATTTGTATCTTAAGGTGTTTTGTTTAGTATAACACTTCCAAGCAAATATGGGCGTTGAGGAAAAACAATGATTTCTCCCAGTTTTTTTTTTTTTAAATTTGACTCATTAAAGTAGAAATTATTTATTAGTATTTTTATTGACACTTTGGACCTATGGAACCTGAAAAGAACGCTCTTAGTACGCTTAGTGGATCTATCATATGTAGGGGGGACTTACTCTCGCCCAAACAAAGGAGAGAAGATTTGAAAAAGTTTCTTCAAATCTTTTTTCGTAATCAGTACACCAAAATACTTACGAAATCGCTAGAATTATTCAAACAGCTTTTTCGTTTCTGACCTGGGTACCGGTTTTACTTCGCGCCCTGGCTGCGGGAACTCCTCTACAACCCTTTTGTAGGGATATTGTCAGGGATTTGCCTTTGTCAAAGAGAGAGGTGACCTATTGTGTACCTGTGTGGTCTGATACCGGTTGTAATCATATCCCAAATAGAATTATCAGAATGAAAATAAATCTTGCGACACAAGCGCTTTGACAGAAATGGGGTATGTAAATTAATCCTCGAAAGGCAATCAATTGATCTAAAAATTGATCAATTGATTGATTCATAAAATTAAAAATACGATTTGAAATAAAAACACGCTCTTAAGCGATTTCAAATGCAAAATAAAATGACTAAAAAGCTTTTATGAGGATGTACTAAAAAGTAAAAATATGGGGATGCTGATTTTATGCTGACTAAAAAAAGCGTGGGAGCTAAAAATCCTATTCTTATACTTAATCATGAGAAGAAATCAATCAGTTTTTTTAACTGAACTAACGAATGACGACCTATTTTCTACTCTACCTAGAAATTATTTTTTTTTTACTTTTTAGAACATCTTACTAGAAGATTATTATTTTACTTTTTTACTGTGACCTAGGATTGAAAATTCAAGTGGTCAATACAATTAGAAAAATAAAACATAAAAAGAAGAAATACAAATAAAAGTCAGCACAATTCGCAATAAAACTAAAAACTTTTAATTCTCCTCAGGTCACAAGATACATGTAAAATTAGTCATAGTAAAATAAATGATTTAATATACAATGAAGTAAGATAGTAAAAATCCAAGAAATTCCAAAATGACCCACTGGCCCTTTTTTGACCCTAGTTATGGACATTTAACTGAAATAGCTTCATTTCTCTGCTCACCTGATAAGAGTGAGTTTTCTACAAAGAAAACATAATGCAAAATGAACAATTTAAAAAACTAGATATAAGTCTATTTAAAAATAATACTAATAAACTAAAAATCTATTTCAACAAAATTTAAAATTTTGAGGGTTTATCTAATTTTTAAATAAAAAGCTTCATGGAATTAAACATTGTTGAACAACAGAAATAATAAAATTTTTCAGCAAAAATTTTCACAAAACATTAAAGAATACATTAACATTTCGTCCTCAAATATACACTTCAGTTTGTGTTTTTAGCTAGAAACTTTATTTTTAAAACTTTATGCTGATGTGTTGTGATAGTGTTCTGTCTATAATTTGCTACCCAGAAATGTGCCCTAAACAAAGTCTTTGCTGCTAAAAAAACACTGCAGAGACAGAAAATCTGGTCTTATAAAGTGTTTTCTATATTCAACTTTAAGAATACATAGCAACACTTTTCTAACATTATTCAGAACAATATCCCAACACGATAAAGCAATACAGAGTTAAATTATTCTAGCTTACAGCACAATTTAAGGTTTTGTTCATTTAAAATAATTATGTATGTATTTTTTTTAATTTAGAAAAAATTTTACTACCCCAGTTCTTCTGAAAGTCCCAAGTAACAGTATTATAGTAGTCTCATCACAATGACCTTAAATAGTGAATAAATTTTGTCTCACTTGAACTCTAGCAGCTAGATGCTTCAGAGATCGAGGTGTCTTAGGGGACATCCATAAATTACGTGAGGTGTTTTTTCCAAAATTTGGACCCCCCCCTCCCCCCTTGGTGAGATTTTGCTGGACCCCCCCCTCCCCCCACGTGAGATTTCTCAACAACTTTTTAAAGATGATTTTCCCTTTCTCAGACTTAAAAAACAAAGAAAATCGTATAATTTCTAACTCAAAAAGTTGACGTGAGATTTTAATCGACTCACCCTTCCCCCTTGGTGAGATTTTTCCAAACCCCTTCCCCCCCCCTTTTTTAACCTCACGTAATTTATGGATGTCCCCTTAAAAAATCTAGCATTTTAAAGAAAGTCCCAAACATACTGCCCAAGTTCTTCAGAAAGCCCCAAGCAATAGTATACGGTTTCATGACAAAGACCATGAGCATTGAATAGATTTTGTCTCACTTGAACTCTAGCATCTAGATGCTTCAGAGATCTAGGTGTCTTAAAAAATCTAGCATTTTAAAGAAAGTCCCAAACATACTGCCCAAGTTCTTCAGAAAGCCCCAAGCAATAGTATACGGTTTCATGACAAAGACCATGAGCATTGAATAGATTTTGTCTCACTTGAACTCTAGCAGCTAGATGCTTCAGAGATCTAGGTGTCTTAAAAAATCTAGCATTTTAAAGAAAGTCCCAAACATACTGCCCAAGTTCTTCAGAAAGCCCCAAGCAATAGTATACGGTTTCATGACAAAGACCATGAGCATTGAATAGATTTTGTCTCACTTGAACTCTAGCCAGGTGCTTCATGGATCGGAGTGTCTTGACTGCAGGAACCGGAAAGAAGTTGTTTCGATTTGCGTAGAAGGCACACATGTCTTTCAATGGAGTGTAATTTCCATGGAAAAAAGGATATAGAATTTGGGACATCTCCAGTTCCGTTATGAACGGGTAGGGCACCGTTTCCCAAATAAGGCTGATGATTTCCTTGTCTTCTTCAGGCAAGTTGGGAAGCAATAAGGTCCCGAGCAGAACTTCAACTGCCATCTGGTACCGCAAGTCGTACTTTTTGGTGAATTCTTGACTGAATTCTAAGTCCAGGTACTCCCCATTAACTTTGATACTGGAAAGATGGAAAGATTAAGTGCTGGACTAATGACTCAACAAAATTAGCGATTATACAGTATGGGTGACTATGACTAATAAGGTACGGAACGGAATCGTTAAAAAGTGTTTTTTTGCTCATTCCTACTCAAAAGTATGAAGGCCATTATCAAAAAATGCCAAATTATGCCAAAACCCTTCACTGTAAAAAAAATCCCGTAAAATTTACGGTTTTAAACTGGCAGCTGGGATGGTTGTGAAAAACCGTAAAAATTACGGAGTAAATCCCTTAAAAGCAACGGTGTTTTACCTTGCAAAACCAAAATCCTGGGTTAAAATGGTAAAACGCCGTTGTTTTTACGGATTCACTTCGTAATTTTTACGGTTTTCTACAACCAACCCAGCTGCCAGTTCAGTTTAAAACCGTAAATTATTCAAAAGTAGGTTATGTTGCAGGTTGAAAGTAACTTTTTAGAAAATATAAATTTAAATCTCAGTGAAGTTCAATTTAGAAATTTTTTATACTATACAGAGGAGAATCCCCTAGAACCCCTACTTTATTACAGTCCTAAAGATCCAGTACCAAAATTTACATGTAAAATGCAACAAGCCTAAGCGCGGAGCACTCAAAAAATAAGTATACTTTAAGGGGGATGGGGGCAACCCCCTCCGCTATTCTCAAGGACATGAATATACATTGTACGTGGAAAATCCGGATGAGTGCAAGGAGCAAGCAATCCTCTTTGGGTGTCCTCTAAAGTGTCCTCTTTTTTTTTTTTTTTTAACGTGCTTTAAAATTGTTGTTGATAGGTATCACATTGATACCATTTTTGTTGAAGCGCGTGTTTTCCACTTTTTTTTGCCGAAATAGTTCATAAGGATAAGATCGCTGTTTGTCAGCACTCTCTAGCGACAGAACACTCTTCAGAGAATCATATAGTTAAGTAGTGTATTTTGTAAGAAATTTCGTTTACTTAAACTTTGTAATTGAGACTATCTTCGAGAAACTTTAAGTTTTTTAAATATAAGCGAAAATCAGAGATTTTAGATATGAAGCCTACTCTCTTCGTGACAAAAAAATTTATATTCAGAAACAAACATATTCAACCAAAAGATATACAAAACCGTCGAAAAAAAAAACTTCTATCCTATAAATGTTTTGAAAGAGCTACCGAACATTAACTAGATGACTGGGGTATCAATTTTCAATTAACCTGCGATACATGTCTGGAGTTTAAATTGAATATCAGGCAAATTTTGCAATAAAATTTGGAAAAAGTGTGAAAAAATTTAATAATTTTTCTTATTTCTTTTGCGTGGGTGCTTCTTTTTTTTTATAAAAAATTACATTTTCCGCGGACTCATTTTGTCCGATTTTTAGTTTGTTAGTTACTTTCTGTTGCTATTCATTTTAGATATCACCTTTTTCAGTTGGACTATATCAACCACAAAATCCAATATCAAAAACAACTTTGTTTCTCTTCGTCTTCGTCCAGTCTTCAAAGAAGAGGGAATTTAAGTTTTGTCTCCGAAAATAAAAATGTATCTACCTAATCCTCCTCTAGTCTATTGCATTCATAGCCTGTATGACTACAGATATTAGCGTTCCATATGTGCTGTTTTTTCTATACAGATAACACCAGTTGAAGCATACCAATTAACAAATTTGAATTGCAAATTAATAAGCTAATGATTATTATTTAAAAACAAAATCTGCTGACAAAATGTAATTTAAGGCACGGTCAGCCAGAAAACCTATGGTATCACTTCAAAAAATCTGCCCTATCTCCCCATTCATGACCCCTCCAACAATAGCGAAGGAGTCCGAAGTCACCCCCCAGTCAATTAGCAGACACCCGATAGTGACTTCTCGCTCCTCCCCGAGGGCTGTCTTTTGTTGGAGGGACCATTGAAGGGGGTTGATTGCGGTTTTCCTATTGTCCGATAACCAGATACTGCAGATTTTTTGAACAGATACCATACTGATTTTCTGGCTGACCGCAGCCTTAAGGGCACGGTCAGCCAGAAAACCTATGGTATCTCTTCAAAAAATCTGCCCTATCTCCCCATTCCATTCATGACCCCTCCAACAATAGCGAAGGAGTCCGAAGTCACCCCCCAGTCAATTAGCAGACACCCAATAGTGACTTCTCGCTCCTCCCCGAGGGCTGTCTTTTGTTGGAGGGACCATTGAAGGGGGTTGATTGCGGTTTTCCTATTGTCCGATAACCAGATACTGCAGATTTTTTGAACAGATACCATTCTGATTTTCTGGCTGACCGCAGCCTTAAGGACACGGTCAGCCAGAAAACCTATGGCATCACTTCAAAAAATCTGCCCTATCTCCCCATTCATGTCCCCTCCAACAATAGCGAAGGAGTCCGAAGTCACCCCCCCAGTCAATTAGCAGACACCCGATAGTGACTTCTCGCTCCTCCCCGAGGGCTGTCTTTTGTTGGAGGGACCATTGAAGGGGTTGATTGCGGTTTTCCTATTGTCCGATAACCAGATACTGCAGATTTTTTGAACAGATACCATACTGATTTTTTGGCTGACCGCAGCCTAAAGGTTTAAAAACTTATAGTTCAAGATGGAAGGGGTGAAATTCAAAATGAATGTTTCTTTATACTAGTTTTCAAATCCGTTTTTATATATGTTTTAGTATAAAGTTTTAAAATCCGGTGTCGCCAGGAATATCGAATCCCGTCAAAAATATTCCGTTAAAAGTGACGACTCCCAGAGTAACAAATACTCATTAGGGGACATCCATAAATTACGTGAGGTGTTTTTTCCAAAATCTGGACCCCCCTCCCCTCCAAGTGAGATTTACCTTTACAACTTTTTAAAAATTATTTTCTATCCTATTCATTTGCATTTTGTGCTGAAAGGGCATTATGTTATCATCTGGTTTTCTTTATTATAAAAATCAAACAAAACTATTTAAAATTACAGATACATATATTAATAATAATAATAATAATAATAATAATAATAATAATAATAATAATAATAATAATAATAATAATAATAATAATAACAATAATAATAATAATCTTTATGAACACTGATAGAGAAATACACAAACGAAAAATAGAAAAAAATACGTATTAGCTGCCAAGGGGAAAGTCCCGTTCCCCAATTAATTTAAAATATTGGCGATTAAAGATTACGTTGGATGGAAACGTTATGACTTGTCAGGTGACAGAGAGGAGGAATCGAATAGTAAAAGAAAGGCTACGAGCGTGGGACCGTCGAAAGATGAATAGGTAAATTTTGATTGAGAAAATTTATAATAAGTAAAAGAGATGGAAAAAGCCAACGGTTCGCTAAAACTGATACATCACCACAGTATCTTATCTGTGTGTATTCCTTTCTCATACGTAAAAAAAAATCGTATAATTTCTAACTTAAAAAGTTGACGTGAGATTTTAATCAACCCCCCTCCCCCCTTGGTGAGATTTTTCCAAACCCCTCATCCGCCCTTTTTGACCTCACGTAATTTATGGATGCCCCCTTACTGATTCACAAAATATAGGAAAAAATATCGATTAACACCAGGAAATCACACTTTAAAAAAATTCGGTTCAATTCGGTTCGGTTTTAAGAAATCTGGGCAAAAGCTAGAGAAAAAAATTCCAAACAATTCCTTGCGATTCAAACCAAACAATGTCAAATATTTATAAAGGTAAGACTTTTTCTTTCGCATTTTGCGAAAGAAAAAAAAAACACCATAGGGGAATCCGCGGTTCATAAGATTATTTTTTAAACAAATTCACTTTAAAAATGTTTAAATTTAAATTTAAAGACATAACTAAAGAACAACGTATGAACACACACTAAATAAATTTAATAATCTTACGTACCCTGGGTCCTTTCGGTCTAAAAGGTTCAATAGGCACTTTCTATAGTATTTTTCATGAAAAAAATACGGAAATCCGTATTTCAGCAGAGTTAACAAAAAACCTAAAGCAGCCCTCCAATTTTACTTGGAGGATCCACATTTCAAAATTTTGAAATTAAGTTCACCAAAATTAATATACAATGTGCACGTCATCTAAAACTAGACGTAAAAAGATATTACGCAGCAAAAATGCCCCCACCGAACCAAATATTTGTTTCTAAGGGGGCATTTTGTGGTTTCGGTGGGGGCACAAATATTTGTTCCGGATCACCAGCGTCATTCAATACGCCGAAAAGAACATCTTTCCGAAAACCTCTCCTTTTCCCTAAAATTCGTACGGAGGGAGGGGCAATAAAGCAAATACCGAGTAATCGTGACCGGGCTCTTAGGCCTTTCAAGAGCAAATAAAAGTCCATTTCCGAAGCGAATCCGCCAATTATGTGGAACATTCTATACCTTAATGGACGGAAATGTACTGAGAAGGATGGGTGGACTACTTGAAGTGGTTTTAGTCCCACGTGTATGCCATCAACTGTGATATAACTTCTACCGCATATTGATGATGAAGATATCGAGCCAACTTTATTCCAGTCTTGAAACAAGAGCAGTGGGACTTCTTAGGGGCGAAGATATTGAAATTTAAGGGAAATCAAAATAATGTAACGTTATCAATGAGGTTTCAATGCTCCGTTCGCCTTCTTATTGCTTAAATTTTCTACATTATTCTTTGTTTATTTATGATTTTGAATAAAATATTAATTATAGTTCATATGGTCAAATACCTCTTTATAGGTGCCTGAAAGATAGTAGTGGAACATTTATAGTCATGCACTCTCACTATTCTAATTGTTTAAATTAATTTTGGAACCAGCTTTATTAATTAGCTTGTTATTCTCTTTTCATTATTGAGGTCCTAATTCGTACCTGTATGTAATTTTTTAGGGTTTTGAAAATGTTTCTGAAATTATTAATTCTCGCGTTTTTCAAAACACTTAATGCTGCAAAACTCTTTAAAAATCTGTTTATGGGACAGTTCCGAAATTTTTCGGGGGACCCTTTGTATTACTACTACGCTATCTATTTATTATCCCATACTATCCGCTTACTATCCACTGCGCAGATTTATGTGAAAAATGTTTTATTTGCTTAAATTGGCACGCATAATTTTTGTTTCCTAAACAGAGGCACGCTTACTAAAAAGGTTGGCCAGCCCTGTCTTAGGGGATGCCAACTGCACAGAGATTAAGAAAGAGTCCCCTAAGTCTAAATTTTAAGAAATTTTTAAAATATAGATAAAGCAAGGGAGAATCCAGTGAAGGGGTTATGCATAAGGTGCAGCGCAGCCCTCCCAAAGTTAAGCCGCTTTCCAGATTTAATTAAACATTTCTTCATTAAATTGATTCACTAATTCTGGTGGAAAATACTACTTATGATGAAGAATTTACTATTATGTTAAAAGGAAAAAATTATGCTTTTTCAAAATTTAAAATGTAAACAAATTTTTGGTGAAACGAAGGCAATCAGAAGGATAAAGTAAACTTAACAATTAAATTGTATTGTAGTGAGAGACATGGCGTCTGATGGAGGGAGAATCCGTAGCGAGTCTAGTGCCATTCTCTCCGAGGGATGAGGGAGTGGCTCGGCGAACCGAAACCTAAACTAGGGGTCTGGATTGGCTGCGAGCGCGAGGTTTATAGCGGGGGCTCCGGATGCTACCGCCCGCTCTCTGGGTGTTTGTGGGGACTCGGGATCGTGCCCCACGCAGAGCGACAGCAGACTGCTACAAATTCTTTCCCAAATAATATTATACCGAACGGGATGTATGTTACACCCAGTGGCGGATCCAGGATTTGTTTTTTTTTGGGGGGGGCAAGAAATTTTCTAAATGGAATCTACTTCATGAACATAATATAAAACAGTTGTAAATAATCGAGTTCCAATTATCAAAAAGGGGTCTAAAGTAAAGCTCCTCCCCCAGAAAAGTTGTGAGTCGAAAAAACATGGTTTCAACTCGTTTTGGTACACCCAATCCGAATTTCGGAGATACATTTTCAAGCATTTAATATATTTTTTGGTATGATTGATTTGCATTTTACAAAACCTGAAAAAAAAGTTTAAAATAGTGAAGTTCCAGCTACCGCAAGGGGTCTGGGAGACTTCTCCCAGAAAATTTTTGGAAATTTAACCCTAGAACTGGATTTTAACTAGTTTTGATACATCTAGAGTCCAAATTTAAGATATACATTTTCATGTTGAATTTGCATTTTGATGAACTAATTAAAAAATAGTTGTGAATAATTCCTGGAGGATCTGGGAGTCGTCTCCCCAAAATGTGAAAATGTACCCCAAAAAACAGGGTTTCAACTTGTTTTTGGTATACTTAGTCCGAATTTTGGACATACATTTTTAGGTAGAATTTTGATTTCGATGAACTTATTATAAAAAGGTTGTCACTGTCATTCTGAGCCGCTCATATCCTAAAATTTTATATGCGGCCCGCGGGAGTATTGTATTGTGGTTTTCCAAAGTGGCCCTCAAGATAATTTGGATTGGCCATCTCTGCTCAAATACATCCATTTAGGGCAGTAGTTCCCAAACTTTTTAAACTCGATGCCCCCTACTGACAAATAATTTTTTCCACAACTCCCATCTTATAAATAAGATTATTATAAATAAGAGGAAACTTTGTAAAACTTGAAAGTTGTTTTAAATATTTTACTGTGACATAAAACGATTTTTCCGTTATTAACTTGGTGATACCATTAATTTCTTAACAATTTTTTATCAGTTTTTATCTACCACTCCTCAGAACCATCTTTAAATAAATCTCACATAATGGCATAATGATAACAAAATCAGCTGAATTCTATTTTATTACCATTAAGCGGAATTTTTTTTTATTTTTTGGGAATTTTTTTTTAAAAGTTCAAAACAATAAACATAGAGGCGCGAGATTGTTTATGCAAGGAAATGCCATCTTTTCAGAGATTGAACAGAATTTTTTTTACTCAACACACTTTCATAAAAGCTTAGATTTAAATAAGAGTTCTCGATTTTTTTTGTAAAACAAAGAGTTCAAAAATTTTAAGACGATGTGAATATTTGCAGTTGTGTTCGCGGCGCCCCTTGGAACACTTCATGGATCCCCAGAGGAAGAGCATTTATTTTGTCACACACCTTGTTAGTGAAGCGTGATGCAGGGTTGCAAATAATGTGGTCTCTTTTCCTTGCATGAAACATGTGTTGATGAAGGGTTTGCTATAATTTCACTAGATGGCGGCAGGAATGCAGTAGCTCTATTTCCTCTTAAGATAGTTTGACAAAAGTAAAAAGATGGCAGCACGAAGAGAATAGAAATACTGTTGCGCTGCTTTCTTCTGAACTGAATTTTTCTTTTCATTTTGTAAAACAAAAGATTTTGAATACTAAAATCATAAAAATTAATGAGTATGAAGACTAAACCCTTTTTAAAAGCAAAAAGTATTTTTTTAAAACTTAGATTACAACTTAAAATAAAAAACATTTATAAACCATCTCAAATAGAAACTTTATATTCTAAAATAGTATAAGCTTTATTATATTTAAATAATACTAAAGAGCTTTTTACTATCAGTCCTCTCACATTCTTAATTAGCAATGCTCTTAATATCGAACATTAAAGCATATTAATTCTGTAATTAAGTTCAAAATGGAATGAAATTATTTAAATTTAAGAATTTCTTAATTTTGAAATTTTAATGACACATTGAATGATGATGATTAATGACAAATTTCTGGTATCAAAATGTCCGGATTTTTACTAGGATTTGCAGTAATATTTTATTATTTTTTTTTAATTATCCATTTTATATTTTAAGGATAAGGTCACATCATAGTTACAAAACAGTTATAATGTAATTAATGTAATGTAATGTTTAATGTAATTAATTCAAATTAGATTTATTTTGATTGCAGGCTGCAAAAACATTATAAAACAATAATTCTTCTTTTCTTAGAAGCAATACAGAATAATAGCCCACTTAACATCTTAACAAAATATGGCTAGATAATACCGAGAGAAATTTAACATTTTTTTTTTAAATTCAACTGAACTTATTTTGAAAATTTTCTCACATTTTTTAAGTATGGTTAGTAAAAAACTTATTGCAGCACTAATGTAAATAGTAAAAATATAAATAACTCTTGATTAAATTTGTAAGTATGTAATAGAATTACTCAAAAAGAAATAATTATTAGAAAATAAAGCTATTTGCTAAGAACTAACATTAAAGCTCATTATGTTTTTAAGCCTGAATTTGTGATACCCTGACCTATTTAATAATTTATAATATTTTTAGGAGATTGGGAGTCTGAGCTTAGCACTTTATAAAATAGTTTTAATCTGTAATTAGGTTTTTAATTTATTAAATACGGAAAAGGATTCCTCGAAATACATTAAGAAAATTTCAAATAAATTCAAGGAAATTATTAAATAAATTTAACTTAAAATGTATTTACAATCAACATGCATAAAAATCCAAAATAATTACTCACAATAAATTATTAGTGAACTTTCCATTACTTAATTCCTTAATTCCATTACTTAATACATTCCTTAATTTTGAACGGTTATAAAAATAAATGTTAAAATACACAAAGTTTTAAATCAAAGCCTAAGAGATTTGGATAAGACAAACGTTATTATAAAGACCCTTCTTAAAGATATGAAACTTTAAGAATCTAACGTTGCTTTTTGGGTATCCTTAAAACTATTCTCTTATTACAATTAGGGTAAAGCTAAGCTATTTGATACAGTAAAATTCAAACTAATTTATTTTTGATTAGAAAAATTACTTATTAAAACATTTTTTTTTCCTAAAAATATTTAAAAATGACTCAAATTTATGAAACTAATTAGAAAAAGAATATAAGTTTGATGAAAATTAAAATACAACGATTTTGAAAAAAAAAATCAAATTCTAACAATGTACCCCACCGGTGGGGCAGTTGGATACATTGTTTGGGGCACATTCATACAGTGATTTATTTGCCCAAAAATAGCAAACAAAAATTTGGGAAAATAATAAACGTTCATATATTGAGAGATATCCTAAACGCTTTTATATTACCGTTTTTCGAATACAAATCACAAATTTTCCATTCAACATACAAGGATAAAAAAAAATAAAGAATTTAAGAATGGTAATTTTTAACAAATTAATATCTATAACTAAAGAAGTGAGTTGCAATTTTTATGGGGATAATTAATAATAACAAATGGGGAAATTCAAAGGTTAAAATTAAATTAAAAAAAAAAAAATGTTACACTAATTCAATGGTTAGTTTATAACCATTGAGACTGGTTTTAACTAATATTTTCTGAAAATACAGTTCTTTGTTACCTGTAAAAGTAGTGCTAAGATTTTCTCAGATGTTCCAGAGTGCCTGATTTGATCTTTAGGCCATGTATTTATCCAACTGCATTTTCTTTTACAAAATCTAGAAATACACAGCTACAATACAAGCAGTTTCCAATCTCAAACACTTATAGCCATATTCATAGCCATCAGCGTCGGTGTTAACTAGCAGCTAAAGAAAGAAAAATTAGCTTTTCGCTTACTCTGATTGGTGGAATCCTTCTTTGACCAAGGATTTAACACCGACGCTGATGGCTGTGAATATGGCTGTTAGTATAGGAACCAAAGATTCGAAAATTAACATAAATATCATTAACTGCAGATCTAACTCACTCGTAACTAATTTTTTTAATTGCTGAGATGCATTTCTTCTCCCAACGCAAAATATGGGAACTTTGATATGAATGTGCCCCACGTGTGTATCAATTTGCCCCAATGGTTATTTTTAAACCATTTATTATGGAAAATAGGTAAATTAATGTTATTTAAAATTTCAATATTGTATCTATCCTATTAGCAGCAAGAATGAACTTGTTTATAGAATTAACAGATCTCTGTATTCAAAGTAGAAAAGCGTCAGGAAGATTTTTTATTGTACCATTGGAAATTTTTGACGAAAATATTTTGGTTTCTTTCTTTAAAATTTATTGACTTACTACAGAGTTTAACGGTTTCAGATATAGTATTTACGCATGTGAAGGAAACTTTTAGAAAAAAAAAATACCTAAATAACCTTGATAGTTTTTGAGATATTGAAGGTGTAGCAATGGGCCCCTCGTATCAAATCGCCCCGTTTTACCTTATATATGTGATTATTAAAAAAAAATAGGAGCCCGAGTACTAACATTTAACGTATTTTAAAATTTTACGTTGTATTAAACTTTTAAGCATGTTTAATGTTATTTTTTAATGATCCCTATCATAAAGAAAAAAGAAAATGCTAATCATCAACTTGTTAAACGTGTAAGTTAATGTGTTTTCATTTCTAAGTAATTGAAAATGCGATTGAATCAATTATAAAAACAATGACACTGGTTTATAAATAAAGAACATCCTTTGAAAAACTTTTTCGCAATCAATGTACTTACCCCACGAACGTTGTTTTCCCTTTTAAAAAATTAATTTCTTTTTTTTTAAGCGTTAATTTTTTCCCCGCAAAGATAAAGTTTTTTTTTTACTTTTTGCTTCAGTCGGGTTTTTCCTTTCACAAAGGCGGTTTCGAACAGCAAATATTTAAGATTCATTGAATTTTATTGTTCTCTTAGATGGACAAATATTTGGTGGAAATCCGTTGTTAATGACATAGAAGATATTGGTCTGACAAATCTCTTTATCAGAAATCCTTTATGTATAAAGAGAAAGCTGTCAAAATCTTTTGTGGTGTAGCGTCATGGAAGTATTACATTAGTAGATGTGTTAAAAGCATACGATATTATTGTAAAACATTGTTTGTATGTCATTTAGTATAGATTTGTCTATTTCTTTTCAATTTTTCATTTCTGAGAAAATCGATACTTCGATATTTTTAATACATTACAGTTTTGTATTTTATGTAACTATCATATCTTTTTAAAACGTTGTTTTTGTTCAATGTGAATAAAACGTGAAAGGAATTCGTTGCATCAAAAAATAAGGCATCAATTGGTCATAATAAGTTGTTTGACAGTTAGTTGCTTGCTATTAACTGCAATCTTATCCGTAATGTAAAAAATAAAAGTATTTTAAAATTTAGGGGTTTTTTTTTAAACAAAAGTTTACTCGGAATCCTCAAAAGAATTTGAACACACTTTGATACCAGAAATGTGTTACACGGATCAGTAAGAAAAAGTTTTTCTCTGGAAACAGCTCACCAAAAACTTTTGAGACACATCAAATGCGTAGATGGAATGCCTCTTCATTCTTGCTCAAAGTGAGTTGAAAAGTGCACTTATGGAAAATATTCACCGATTTCCTTCCTCAATAGGCGCGTCCAGTAAATATTTTTCTAAAACTAAGTCGTTGAACACTAGTCAAGTTTCATCAATGAACTCATTCAACTCAAAAACACTCTTTTCTTACTCCAACTAGATTTTTCGAAACAACACTCTTTCCCCACAACACCGAATTTTCCTGTCATTCAAACAGCTCAGAGTAACAGTGATCTACGTCCACCAAACTTATTTTTGAATAAATAGGGAGCTACCGCGCCCTGCTCGCTGTCACTCACCAACCCCCATCAACTGCTAACGCAGGACTTTTTGGATTGCTTCGCAATCCTCACAAAACGCAGCTCACAACATATTTAATACAATCAATTAAAATAAACCGTAAGTTTGGTCCTGATGCAGAGTTGTGAAGGAAAGGTAGGATGGCCCTTGAATAAATCAATTATTTTAAAAATGGTCTCTGGACTTCTACGATTTGGGAACCACTGACTGAGGCAACATAATAGTAAATAAATGCTCCAAAAAGAAATCCCAATCCCCCTCTTTCCTAAAATGTTGTATTTTTGGACTTACACACACCACTGTCATTCTGAGGCGGTTATTTGCAAGAACAACAGACGCTGAGGGATCAAGGGAAATACCTCCCACAGACCCCTTAGGGACGAACGGGCAATAAAAGACGCATCTTGCTCAACCGCCGGTTGAGGGAGGTGTAAACAAATTAGGGACAGCCATTTCTGTGATGCGAATAGGATCGGACGATGATGCCAAATGGCTTGGGAATGGACAAAACCTAGGGATTATTTTATTTTCATTCAGTTTTGTCAAGACTATACATATGCACACAATTGAACTTTAACTACTTTGGACTTGTAGGAAATTAAAAACCTACAAATAAATAACATCGCGATGTCTGAATTTTGAGTGAAGTAAAAGGAACTTCAATTTAAAAATGTAGGGCTTTTTTATCACGATTTGAGTACCGAAACTTCTCCTAGCATCCCAACAGGCTTTGTGTTTACCCATTTCCTCCTTCCGTGTAATGACGTATTGGGTTCAGTATAGTGACCTAAGTATGTCGAGTATAAGCTGAGTATAAGTATGTCGAGTAGTATGTAAGCTGTCGAGTATAGTGACCTAATTCCGCGGATAATCGGGAGTTTTTATTGTATTGTTATTCTTTTTCTCCAATTTAATAAATTCATTTGTTTAAAATTTCGTCATTTTATTGAATCTCTCATCATCTCTCTCCCTCTATACAATATTTCTTTTCTTATACATTTCCCATCGTTCCTCATAGTTTTATCTTCCCGAAGTAAGATTCAAAGAGGAAGTTATATATGAGCCAAGTAAGCCAACAGGAAAATAATAAACCGAGTGGCTGAAGTTTTGGACTGGATTGCAAGGAGGAAACATTGCCATCTGAATTTTTTTATTAAAACTATGAAAAAATGATTTGATTTTTATTGACACGTTAAAACCTATTTTTGAAGTTTTTACACTGATATTTGAAGAGCAAGCATACTTATTTGGTTTCATCCAGTGTCATGTTTTGACATTGAGGAACTTTCTTACTTTTTTTTGTTTGTTTTTACTATAAAAAACAATGTAAAACTAGAAGTGAATTAATCGAATTTTATTATATATAACTCTTTTAATATTTCTTAGATATCTTCGTTTCACCACAACTTGTAACTGTTATAAATTTCCTTTTATTTAAAAATAACCTGATACTTTCATTTTACAAGAGAAACTTCAGTTTACGCTTTTCATTCTTAGCTCATCACAGTTTTTCAATAGTTGTCAACTTGTATACCAGCTTGTCATAAGATACCGACTTGAGGTCTCAATATGATGCTGGTTTTAGAGAATAGTGAGACAAGTAAAATATAAAGCTTCTTATTTTTGTTTATCTTTAACTTTTTGTTTTGTGCCGATAGTCTTTTAGAAGGGTAATATCTTGCACTTAAAATACTTTTTATACCCCTGAATTGAAACTTTAAAATCAAAATGTGAATGATAAATAAGGATTTTTGATAAGGAAATTCTGAAAATTATATCAATGTTCGGTTTTGAATTGCGTCAGTCTTCTTGAAAACCCAAATATATTTTCAAGGAGCATCAAGCCCTTAAAACCTATAACCGCAATGCCCCTCTGATAAAAAGTTTGAAAGGTTGACATCCACAACCATTTTTTATACTATTTAAGATTTAAGGTATAGGTTAAAATCGAGAATTCATGATAAAATTTATTTTTTTCCATCAACGCCTCGTATATAATATTGGCTTGGAATACTTTTCCTTTCATTATCATTTATGAAGGAAATTTAAAAAAAAAAAGACTCACTCAGAGACAAAATAACCGGTCAAACGCTCTCAAGCCTTGTATTTATGTTATACAATTTGGTCATTCACAAATTGCGCCATAAAAATTTAACGAGATTTTCTCTTATAGATAATTTTTACTACTATCTTTTATTTATTTTTTTACTCGCTTTATCTACTTCTCCTTCTCTCCCACAGTCAATTTTATTTTCTTCCTTTTCACTCTTCCTTCATATTCTTAATTTTTTCTAACAGACCAACAAACATTTTATTTTGTACAAAAGATATAAGATGACAATATTGGAAAAAGAAATCATCCTGCGCCAAGGGGAAACCCCCGTTCAGGCGAAATAAATATTAACAATCAAATCAGATTATGAAAAATCAATTGAATCAGTGGAATATTTTTTAAATAAAATGACATGAAACACATAGGTAACGATGATGAAAATGAAACAAAATATGAAAAAATTTACAGTAAATATAAATATAATATTAATAAATGGCACAGCTAGGTAAATTGAATAAATTTTGTTTCCAATTAATAAATAGAGAAAAAAAGTATCAATATTTTCTATGTTAATTATGAATTCAAGTAAAGAACGTTTAAATATACGTAAATTTAAAATAGTCTGAATTTCTCTCTCTTTGAAAAGGTAAATTGTATAAATTTAGTGCAAGAAAGAAAATGTGTTTAGGTATTTGGGTACGAGGTATTTGATATATTATAGGTGTTCTGTTGAAAACATTGGTTTATAAATCACAAATATTTTTATTTAAGTATAAAAAGAGTATGATACGATAAAAAGCAATATGACGGATCAGCAAAAGATTTAATGGTTCATAATAATTTACAGGGGTAAGGATTACAAAAATTTAACAACTTAAATTTTTTTTTGGAGTGATATTAAAGGAAATAATTTAGTTGTATATTCTCCACCCCAAATGATAATTCCGTAGTTCATTATATAAAGAATAGAATAAAGAGGAAACATAAGGTGATTAAAAATGAACTATGTAATTTATTTTTTAGATAATGAAATTGAATTAGAATAAAGCGAAGTTTTTTAGATAATTCTTTTACATGCGTTTCCCATTTAAGATTAGAATCAATAAAAAGATCTAGATATTAGACACTTGATTTAAAGTAGGACAATTACTCTGAGAAAGAAGACCATTACAAGTCCTTCTTTCTTTTTGTTCATTCGTTCTTTCTATTATTCCGCTTTCAACTTTATCATTCTTCATCTCTCTAATTATCCTTTTCCCATTATTTTCTCTTTCGATACCGAAGTAAATTAAATAGAGAATCATCACCAACAACAAGTTTGTTTCGACGAGCAAACCAAGTTTGTATTGTGTGTGGTGGGATTCAATATTTAAATTATTCTGTTCACAGTGTTACTGTACAAAACGTTACGTGTAGTAAATATATCAATAATTTATGCATTTTTCTTTCAGTTCCAACCCGAGTGTCTACGCACGGCTTACTAGATCCTATACAGGCTAGTCGAGTTTTAAATAATGAAAACCATTTGACAACTTTTCCCGCTAGGATCGCGCCACCAGTCCTACCTATACCGACCAACCAATAGGATAACACACTGACGAATGAATGGGTGGCTGGAAAAACGTTGTATGTCTTTTTTTTAACAAAGAAAAACCTTTGTTAAAAAAAGACTTGCAACGTTTTTCCAGCCACCCATTCAAGTAAGGAAAAATAAAGGCTTTTTTTCATGACGTAAACTTCTGATTGTTGGCCATTAGTGGCTGAGTTGAATTTTTGAGTTTGTCAGCTATTGCCATCTGGAATTTTGATGATTTCCGTAGTAAGCTGTGGTCTACGAGACCAGACACTCTAGGTATAAGTAATAAGTATCATAAAAATGCACAGTGTTACACTAGAAGAAACTAGAATAGGTCCGTTCCAAAAAATATTTTTCAACCAACTGTATTCATTGGCTAAGCAACATTCACAACTATCGTACTTCAGTCCTCAACTCAGACGCATACAACACGCCATAGGTCACGAACACCCCGGTTGTGGTCAAGAGCAGGCTCTTGGTGACTCTGAACATGCCCCACCCGGTGAAATGCAGCCCACGCTTCGAGAACTCCGCAAGGAACAGGAGGGGCACCACGCAACTCTCTTCCGACATCGACTCTCCCACTACCTCCCTCACCACATCCTCCCCCTTCCCCTTGAGCCCCTCGACACGTGACCCACTGACGGTGAGGACTAGGAACCAAGTGGCGGTCCACGCGAACACCGACAGAGGGAAGATACTGTTCAAGGAGTCCTGCGTCTTCAGGAAATTGGTGGCGAAGATGCCTATGACGATCAGGATGTTGCTGAAGGCAAGTACGTAGGAGATGAAGGTGAAGGTGGAGAAGGTGGACTCTATGTCCCCGTGGGTCTTCCGTGAGGCGGACAGGGCGGCGAGGACCCTCGCCACCCTTTGAGGGTCCCTCGCGTGGAGGACCCGCATGAGAACCTTCTGGTGACCCTCGACGAACGATAGATAGACGCATACCAGGAGCAGCATGACCATCGCAGGGAAGACGAAGAAGTTGACTGAGTACAAGATCTGGAGAACGGTCGCCAGGACAATGAATAGGGGTACAGAATCGGGTGTCGTGGATCGACTCGGAAAGAACATTTCGAATACGATGCTGAAGCGTTCGAAGTCGTACATCAGCATCCAGCAGGAGGAGAACACAAGAAATAAAGGGACGGTAAAGCAGAGAAGGCAGCCGGCCAGCATTTTCTTCTTGAGGCGATGGCTGTGGGGTTTGAGGGCGCGGATGACGCGCGCCATGTCGCCCCTCCTGAGTTTGAGGAGGATCCTGAGGAGGAGGAGCATCGCGTGCAGGAAAGCGGAGGCGATGCGGAGGACCCGGGAGTCGAACAGGTGGAGGGAGACGCACATGTAGATGGTGTAGATGGCGTGGGAGAAGTAGAAAACCTCCACCAGGAGTCGAAGGATCCGTGTGCTGAATTTCGGTTGCCTTCTCTGCAAGGATATGAACACTCCGATTAAAAAGAGGGATTTCAGGACGATGGCGAATCCGGATCCGAATTGCGGCTTTAATCCCATCTTGACCAGTAACCTCTGTCGCTATTGTTGTTGGTATTCTCACGGGTGGCGATGATTTATGTCCTCTCTTCAGTTGCTAATTTAGGTGTCGTATTCTATGGACATCAATGAAAAATAGGTTTGGTCGATATTGTTTAGTTGTACGGTTGCCTTTTTTATGCAGTTAGAGATGCAGATGTGGGACTCCAAATGTATGAAAATTCTGTTTGAATAGTTTTTGAACAACGAGGAAAAAAGACTTGATGTTTGGAGATAAAGTTAAGAATTTCTTTCAGATAGTGTTCGAATGCAGAAGTAAACAACTTATCGGTCAAAACACTTATCGTTAACAACTTATAGACCCTCTTAGTGGTGGGCTTTATACATGGAACGAACACGTTTCTATGTTAGAAATGTAGACTTTTTATGTCGACCACATAGAAATTAAGAATTTATAAAATATTGGTTTCAGGTACATAAATTCATGAGAAGGGTGAACGACGTTTGCAAGAAACTCCACTAAGACAACACATTTTGAATGTTTTCACCAGAAATTATTCTCGTAACAGTTTCAAAAATCGACTTTCAATAATGCATTGTTCCTTATTAGGTTCTTACGTCACCAATGGTTTTTGTACAGGATATTGACGATACTTAAAGAAATTATACGTTCAATCAATTCATTCATCAAATAATCATGTTGTTTTCTTTAAGCGTGACATATTTTTGTCAATATAAGAATGGTCTCAAAAGATTCCAAAATGGTTTAGAAATGAATAAGTATATCTTCAGACCATCAGGTTTTCTATAATACAGCAAAGCGCTAAGTGTGTGTTAAAAATCAATTAGTGTGAAATAACATTTTGACGTTGCTGTTTTTGCTGGCTTGATGAATGGATTTTATCTTGTACTATAGTTCTTTCATTTGTCAATCACACACATTGAAATTTAAAATGGAAACAATTTTCTGGCTGTTTTCATCTCATTAAACATAAATTAAGTTTTAAAATTGCATATAAAGGGATTTCTTCTTTTAAACTAAGGGGATAAATGACCTTTTGTAATGTTTTTACGGTAATTTAGATTTTTAAGCAATGAATTTATTTGATACCGGTTTCTAAAAGAGTTCATTAATAGCCATACATTTCTTACGAACAGAGGAATTTTAAAAGAAAAAACTGTCTCAATAATCTTAAACTTTAAAGAATACATTTATATCTATGAACAAAAAAAAATTCAAAGAGAAACATTGAATTTGATCATAAGAGTTCTCTTCAATTAACAAGTAAAGTAAAGATTTAAATTAAACAAATTCAAGAATTTCTTTAAATTTAAAGTTTACATTCAAAGCGTTTTATTTTTACTTGGTATATACTGTGTTATCTCAAAGTTGTGAATATTTTAAATTCAGCATTCCTTTTGAAATTAAATATATACTTTGTTAAAAAGGTGAAAGGTTTACATAACTATAATGTTTTGTACTTCAACCCAAGTTTTCAAGTCAATCTCTAATTAAATTATTATCTGAAATCAAAGACCTTAATCACCTTAATTTTTAATAACTGCGAAATGTTATACAGTGTGGAAACTCTATTGAAGTCCATTCATAAATCATTCTCCTTGTGGGCGCATTAAAGGTGTTTTCCAGCTTTTCACTCCTCTTTTCCATTATTGATACACATATTTATTGGAGGAATCATCGCCAACACAAAAAAAATGATAATCCTTCTCTCACTCGCTCAAATGAAATACTAATGTCTGATGTATAACACCCACGGGAATCGTTGCCGCCCACACAAAAGAAGTAAGCATTCTTCGCTTTGTAAATATTTCGCCAATGGTGTTATACATAAAGAGAGGGTTTTGGTATGGCTATGTGTTATAACTCTATGATTTCGACTTTTCTTATGGTTGTTGAATTTCATTTCGAAAATTCGATGATAGCACTACCCACAAATGATTATTAAGAGTTTCTATAGTTTTTCAGGGTGAGTTTACTATTTTTTGTGCAAGAATGTTATTTATATTCTACGATTTTATTTGTAAAATGGAAAAGAACAAGAGATGTTTAAGTGGCTATAGTATGCAAACCAAGGGCGGATCCAGACCAGATTTTCGGGGGGGGGGGCCATGTCAGAGTCGGAGGTTATTACATTCGAAATTTTCAGAGCCTCAGAATTTTTTTTGAAGAGTGCTTGCTTTTAAGCAGCTTTTTAGGGGTTTATAGTAACTTAGAGGATATCCAGGGCCCGTGCCATTGTTTTAGAAAGTGGGGGGATGAAACCTTTTTGTAGGGGCATCATAACAATACTTATGTTTCAGGAGGTGTTTGGCTCCCAATTTTCCGAGTATAACATAAATAAAATGCGAAACTTTGTTAAAGTTAAAAAGATTTCATCAGGTAATACTAGCTCGAAAGCCAAAAGGGGGTCTGGGAGTCCTCCCCCAGAAATTTGGCTACAAATAGAAGTTTTTTACTCATTTTTGTACATTTGGTACCCATTGGATAGCACCTAAAGAGGGCAACTTTCTTGTGCTCCTAAAAGGAGAGGAGAGAAATAAGTTCAAGGAGAAAACAGTAAATAAGTAACCATGAGAAATTGATATGGGGTCTGGGGGATAACCCCCGAGAAAAATTTTGAAACTTTGCCACCAAAAATAAAGTTTCAGCTCATTTTGAAAGCATGTAAACCACAGAATTTTCAAGGATGAAATTATAAATAGATGCCAAATTTTCAAAAGGGCTGGGGGTCCTCTCCCAGAAAATTTTTGCAAATGCGCCCTTTTATCCCGCGCCCGACTATAGTATTCATCTATTTTAAAACTTCCCAAAAGAGAACAGCTTCTTTTAAGCGGAAGAATTTTCAAGGAAAAAACACTCTAAAACAGATGTCACATGTCAAAATATTAAAGGGGGGGTTGGGGGTTCTCCCCCAGAAAATTTTTGAATTTTAGCATTAAGAAAGTGTTTTTTAAGCTACTTGTTAGGGTTTCTCGGGGGGGGGGCATGGCCCCCAGGGCCCCCCCTCTGGATCCGCCACTGATGCAAACTGTCTTTTAATAACCATTGAATGGGGCACTTTTAAAAAAAATAACTTTGAGGTTTCGTAATGTTGTGAAAATCATAGGTGTTCAAAGTTAAAACAGATTTTCAACAAAATTATTTTTATCGCCTTATTACGATTTATTTCCTTGATAATTAATAATTTTACCTGAACACTTTTTCAAAAAATTTCTTTAGAATCAATATTATATCCCATATTACTTAAGATCCACTCAAGGAAATAATGTGTTTTTAAAATTAAGGGTGAATAAGATTTTGATACAGTAATTTATTTTTAAAAATTATACTTTATTCTTATTATGTTGTATTCACTAACACATGAGTAGAGAAAAGTTGTAGTTAAAGATAAAAATAAAACCTTTCCGAATCACAATTAAAGAATTGTTCGATCAGAAAAAACTATACACGAAAAAAAATCACAATTTCTTACCTAAAGTAATTTTAAAATCATTCTAAAATAAATGTCACTGGATAGCCACTTGTAAAAGTTTATTTTGTTGCTTTTAAAGTTTTGTGAACGCCTAGTATATACACAAAAGCTTAAGATGAGAATTTCTTTTAGTTAATATGTGATTTCGTATAAGATATTATTCATGAGAGAATCATCTGGAAACTCATGAAAGTTCAGAATTACGAGATATTTTTTTTGAAGTCATCAGATCTTCCTTTAAATGACATTTCTTGACAACTCTCATTTCAATATTATGAAAGCTTCAAGCCTCTAATAAAATGACGTTATTAGTGTCATTTTCTCTTCATTTCGTAGCACCCAAATGAAAAGGGATATTTCTCGACACATTTCTTTTAGTATCCACTATTCAGGTTTGATATGTACTATTCACAGTTTCTGTCATGAACATCATTAAAAATCTGGGTAAGGAAATCCTTTGATGAAGCTTCAGCGTAACTTTTTTTTGCGTCATTTTCCGACGACGTTTTTTATGGTAAGTTATTGTAAAAAAGCATCTCACAGAATTTTTCAATCGTCATTACTAGTAACTGTAATTTAGTTACTAAGTAAGGTACAGTAAATTACTTCTGCTCTTTCTTGCGTTCATTAGCTAAATTATAAAAACACAATGAAACTTAATGCTTTCGCTTCTATTAAATTACACGAAGATGTTTCTTAATTCGGATCAATTTAATTATTTTTCCATTTAGTGATTGTTATGTTATTGTATCCTTCTTGGAACTATAAATAGAGTACATACATTTTGAGGAATGATTGAATTTACATAAGCTGATTACGTATTAAACCCCTTTTTAAATGCGTTACAAACCTTAGAAAAAATATTTAACGGGTTATTATAAAAACAGCTGTGTGAATCTAATTACATTAGAATAGCTTATTTTGGTTTTACACGGCACGGTAACCAACTGCTAAACATCTAAATATTTCTTTAAATAGAAATTCTTGCACACTAATTTTATTCTGAGTGTTATTTAGTAACAACTGCAAATAACTAGTCTTAAGGTAGTAGATAAATCGAAGTTACATTGGTCGGATATTACTTACTTCTCTAGTTATAATACAATTTTAGTATATTAAATTCGTGTCCAACCTTAAATACAATTGACTAAGCAAGAAGAAATTTTTTGATTTAAAAAAAAATATGTTTGCGACTTTGGGAAGAAAGTGGCAACTAGACTCACAAAAGGCCAGAGAAGCTCGAAATTGTGACAAGTGATAGTAGCCCTGACGTCATTTTGATCGTTCTTTACCAACAACTCAACTTCACTCTGAATTAAATTAAATTCTAAAATTTATTCTTATTATCTTATGAGGGAGTTTTAATAATTTAGCAGGGTGAATTTGAACTAAAAAAAAGAATAAATAACTTATACTTTAATTGCGCTTGGTTACATGGACAATTGATTAAATTAGGCACTGAAAGAGATAATTAAAAATCTCCATGCTAATATCACTGAGCTATATATCATATGAAATGTCTTGAAAATTGTACCTAACGTCCTATCGCCTTTCAAAAGTCAGACCTTTTCAATAGACTTTTGCAGACCAATTTCTAAGTTCCTAGGGATCCCCTGTGGTCTGAAGACCACCAGTTTGAAACCGATGCCATAGTAAAGGGGGTTCTCCCAAAGAAAAATTTTGATTTTTAGCACAATAAAAGTGAATTTAAGCTATTTCTTACTGCCCCCCCCCCTTTGGATCCGCCGCTGCTCCACTTATGCGAAAAATCATCGTTTTACAGAAGGGAATCAATCCGTTTTGAAATCTACACTATTTTTATCTACCAGAAATTATACTTTTTTTTACCAAAAAAAAATTTTTTTTTCGACTTGGCACCCTAACTATTGTCAACTCGACGCCCTTGAGGGAACACCATCTCAGCCGAGCGTTGTGACCAAGATGCTCGAGAAATGTTTTTTTTTTTTTTTTTTTTTGAGGAATAACCCTATGGACAAGTAATCCAAACCAAAAATTCAATTCGATTATGATTTAGAAGTTTTGAAATAAAGTTTGAATGCCAAAACATGCTTAATGCTCATCGCCCCCTTACCACCCAAAACAGGCCCACCGCCCCCGTTGAGAATCACTGCTGTAGAGGGTCTTAGAGTATTATATTATAACCTACCCTGAAAATTGTGTGGCATGAGTTGTGATCGACCCCTTTACAAGACGCATCTTACTGTAATAAGGATGGACCAGATAAAAGTAAGTTATGAAATTTTTAACCCACGAGGTTATGTTATCCCAACGATACAAAAAAATGTGGTCACATTTTATATGCTTTCGAAACACGTATTCTTGTGCGGAAGAATATCACTTCATATCCGTTAATAAAACACCTGACAGGGTTTTTAATTATGCTCGTATTGTCTTTAATATGTACTCTAAAATAAACAGTTCTGAGCGTAAACCGATCTTACTCGGGGTTATTTATTCCCTTTTAACAAGTGTTCGATGTTCGTTATTAAAAGCAACAAAAGGATGGACTTGAAACTTGGGTGTGCAATAATTTAAAATATTCCTTCAAAGATTGTTTTTAGAAAGTGTTTTAAGGAATAACAACGGAATTTGGAAAACTCGATCAGTTCTTAATCATCATAAGAATGGGGAACGCTCTGCGTAGGTGGAATAGAGTGATACTTCCATGGATATAATATATCAGGTGGGCCTTTAAGTGATGGAATTTCCGCTAATAGCTTTTGATTCTAAGAAAGTTATTTTTCCAATTTATTGTTCAGAAACGTATGAAGAGGTGGGTACGTTTTTTTAACAATGGAAATTGTCTTAAATGACTTATACAGTAAATTTTAAGTTGATTCTAAAAATTGTGCTTAGTTAAAGATGAATAGAGCAGTATATCGGCATTTTAAAATTTTGGAACCGTTAATAACCATTTTATTAACTAGTTAGTTTTATTATGCTTGAGGTAATCAATGAAATCAGGCAATGTATAAAAACATGACTTATATGGACATAGAGGGACGACACATTGTTATAAGTTTATTATTTTAGTTCTTGTTTTCCCCAACTTTACCAAATGTACAGCATAATGCCCTCTATGTATACGAGGGTGGAGATACCTATGACAAAAGATGTGTAGTGATGAAAGAAGAAAAACGTGCAAGAATTTTTAAAATCTGCTAATATCTTCAGTTTGCGCATCGAGCTTGAAATTTTGAAAAATTTGGTTAAAAATGAACATTTTATTTATATTTTTTTAATGTTTTTTCTATGGTCAAAGTAGTAAGTCCCATAAATTTTTACAAGATTTCGTTAGCATATTATCGTCTAAATTTTTTTTTGGGGGGGGGAATCATCACCCGGTATCTAAGAAAGTATTTAGAAATTACCCCCTAAAAAGAAAAAGTACATCGAATTCCACCATGCCATTTAACAAGTTATATGAATTTAAAGGGGGGTCATTAATTTAAAAGGGCAATGAATTTAAAGGGGGTGGCACTGACAACTATCATTTGATTTCTTGTAAATCTTCCTATTTTTTCAATAAGGAGAGGAAATAGGTTAAAACCCCTTTTTAGAGTAAAATTTGCATAACTTTAAGTGGGATGGATAACTTATTTTTGATACGTTATTTTTACCACCAATTATTATCGGTAAAAAATATTTAACCCCAATGGGCTAATTTGTACACTCATAGAGGAGAGGAGGGTATTATGGAATAGTCGGGTAATATACCGAAAATTCAGCCCTCTCACGAACTGCTATCACGTGAGAATACCATGAAAGACTTATGAAAGAATCCCATGATACAATGCATAAAGAGTTAACTTCTTGTTGTTGTCATAAAAGTCGCTGCAAAACAAAGTGTGCTTTGTGATTTTCGAAAGTTTTTGCTGGTAAAGGTTCAACCATTTTAACCTACCAGTAATTATGAAATTTAAATTTTGTTGCTAAGCATAATATGTGCACTAATATAATAATAGTTTATTATGCTGAAATCGTTTTTTAGCTATTAGTCTTTTATCCGACAATAAAATGTTTCATAATACAAGATGGCGTGTCGGGTATTATGGAATACTAGGTATTCCATAATAATCCACTTCATGCCATCAATTAAAGAACCAGAAAACAAAGATGCTGAATGTATCTTTCGTAAGAATTTCCCACGAAAAGTATTTCCCACGAAAACACACGAATGGTGTGGTGAACGTGAATCTCGAAATTTCCGTTATTGCCACTATGACCCTTTGGATATAGGCATATTATAGGTTTAGCGCAAAAGGGATTGGAAGTGCTGAAATAACTATGAATCTCTGCTCCGTAAACATCCTTGTTCCAGCACTTAAAGTTGTCAATAGTCCACTCAACGCAAACAAAACATTCTTTCTCCATATTATAAACGAAGGAACTCGCTTGATTCGTCGCAACTCGCAACGGCAGACGGCACTGTAAATGAGCAAGCAAGCAAGCATGCACCACTTGCTCCAACTATGGCTCCAACGAACGTTCAGCAAAAAATGGAGAATTCCCGTTTGGTTTGACGTAACATTCATAAATAGTAGAGATAAGAAAACTAGAGGAGGTATGAGTTTTCGAACCTTATGAAACCAAGAGCAGTACAAAGTAAAACCTAGTTCAGTGGCATTGGAAATCCAATAAGTCTAACCCGCAATATATCTCAAACCAAAAGGAGAAAAAAGAAATGTAATATTGTTGAAAGGAAAAATGGGGTTTGGAGGGCAATGTACCTATATTTTCGATGTCTTCATGAATTGTGAGGTAAACTAAGAAATTTTCTTGATCAAATTCAGAATTATAAAAAAGGGAGGATATCAGTGGTATTGTCGAACTTAACACATAGTATTTTCAAAAATCTCTTGTCAAGTTCAAAAATAATTCGATTTAAAAATTCATCAATTATTTATTAATTAAGACATTGAGCAATAATTTTTTTATGCTTCAAGCCAGTGTAGTTTTTTAATAAAACAAAGTTCTAAATTTTGTAAATTCAATTATTCCAAAAAAATTTGCACAAAAAAAAACTGTAGGTGATTGGGCCGTCGCTTACATAATTCATGGTAAGAGGAGGTTAACAATTTGCTTATTTTTGCTATGAAAAATTACCCAAATTGTGAAAACGTAATATTTGAACAGTAAATGGTGAGTGATGGCTAAAATGGATCTAAAGTGATGGTTCTCTATGTATTTTTTTATCTATATCATATCTATGATGGCTCCTGCGAAGGTCATGATGTGTCTGCTACGCAGCTCGATTTCACCCGCTCTCACACGTGGCCTCATGTGAAACAAATCGTTATGGAAAATCAAAAGATAATGCCTGTTAAATATCACAGCAAAAAATATGTGATAACGTAATGCTATGTGGATGCATGCGTATTAATTATCAATTTCGCAATCCTTAAAAAAAAAAAAAAACCCCTCTTAACCTTTTTTTTTATGATATTTTTGAATTAAGTCAATGAGGTTTCTCATTGCCAACTGAATACACAATCCAAACTTCTAAAGAAATATTTTGCAGTATTAAGCTTTATTTCAATCTACACCTTTCACTAAACCTTTTAGTGGTTTTCTGTTGGTAAGGCTAGAATTATTCTGTCTTTAAGGCTAACCCTGGAAGTGCAGTCTTTATGTCATTTTAAGAAAGACATGCCGACTTTAGTGTCTTTAACTACACTAGAGACCAAATCCAACAGTGGCTTTAACAATCAAGTATCCAATTTAAGTATCCAGGGCCTTTTCTTTTAGGAAAGGATACAGGAAAGTATCTATTTTTAAGTCATGAATCTATTTTATATAATTCATTAGTATCATTCATTATTATTCATCTAGTATCTATTTTTAGGTCCTTTTAAAACATTTATTCTGTAAACATTCAATTTTAGAAAACTTAATCTTTTTTTTTTAATAATAATAATAATAATTTTATTATGAAACATTTTGCAACCTTTACAAGAGAGAGAGAAAAAAAAAACATTATATTGTTCACTAAGGGGCCGGAATTGGCCATTCCAAGTGAAATTCCAAGTGATATTTTTTACTAGAAAGGTTTTGTTTTCAAGAGATATTAAAAATATTTTAAAAATTGGAAAGTTAGCTTCATTTAAATTTAAAAGCTATTGCTATGCCATCTAGGTGGATTATATGTGTAAGTTGCTTAATTGAACCTATTTTGCTTCGTTGAAATAAATTGAACCTATTAAATTTTAAAAAATAAGAGAAACCAGTGAAGAAATTCTTAGAAAACATGTACTTTGAGTTAAAAAAAAGACTCGAATCGTTCGTAGAGTTTTAAAGTGCATTTCTAAATCTTGCTTTATAACTATTATAAATGTAGCAAAGAAATATTTCACAGAGATAACAAAAATAATTACAAGGTAATATCAAGGTAGGTTTAACATCATTATGATATCGAAATACGCAGAGAAGACTCATACTGTCTCTTAGAGATTAAGTGTGAAAAAAGAAGCTAAGTGGGGGAACGAAAGACTGCAAAAAGTCTTGTAAGTAAATTATAAATAAATAACAATTTTATGAAAAGAATTATAAAATAGTTTCGAAAAGTTTGAAAAGTAACAAATTTGTATAAAAACATATCAATTTTAAATATTTCTATATCACTGGTTCAGAACAGAATTTGTAGAAAAGGCCTTTTTTCTGTATTATTGAAGTTATGTTACAAAATATCTTTGCTATGCGGGTCATTCCACGTCAAATCAACACACTTTTTGGCATGACCATCTCGAATTTTCTTGAAATTTGGTACATATGTTCTACTTATAGAAACTCTGAAAAGTACCAACTTTCATCAAAAAATATTAATTGGTTCTGGAATTACAGGTGCGCAAAGTGGTCAAAAATGGGACAAAAATGAACCAACATAAGTTCTTTAAATTGCTCTAGAGGATCTTCTAATTAGGTTAGACAGATGAGAGTGGTGTCATTTTAAAGTATTTTAAATGTTCTCTTTAATGGTGTAAAATGTTCTGCAAAATTTTGAAAAACAATATATTTTACAAAACAAAATAGAATTAAAAGTTCGATTTCTATCAAATGTACCACTTTTAAAATTTTGAAAAAAATTCCAGGAATAGGTAATATTATTCTAAATAATCTGGTAAAATTATAGGATGGGACAAGAATGGGATCAGTGTCAAAACCTATTTAAACCAAAGTTCGATTTTTCTTATATCCCCTTAAAAATGTTTAAAGCTAATTTTTTTTCATGAATTGGATGGGAATTGAGTTGTATTTAATTGCTGTTGGCAATTAGGGCCCCTGCACAAACTTGGTGTAGCCTGGGCTTCATATTTACAACCTGTATGGTAATTCAGTCCATTGTATTGTAACAATGCACATAAAGTAAATATGAAGCCCGGGCTACACCAGGTTTGTGCAGGGGCCCTAATTGTCAACAGCAATTAAATACAACTCAATTCGCATCCAATTCAAGAAAAAAAAATTAGCTTTAAAAACTTTTAAGGGCATATAAGAAAAATCGAACTTTGGTTTAAATAGGTTTTGACATTGATTCCATTCTTGTCCCATCCTATAATTTTACCAGATTATTTAGAATAATATTACCTATTCCTGGAATTTTTTTCAAAATTTTAAAAGTGGTACATTTGATAGAAATCGAACTTTTAATTCTATTTTGTTTTGTAAAATATATTGTTTTTCAAAATTTTGCAGAACATTTTACACCATTAAAGAGAACATTTAAAATACTTTAAAATGACACCACCCTCATCTGTCTAACCTAATTAGAAGATCCTCTAGAGCAATTTAAAGAACTTATGTTGGTTCATTTTTGTCCCATTTTTTACCACTTTGCGCACCTGTAATTCCAGAACCAATTAATATTTTTTGATGAAAGTTGGTACTTTTCAGAGTTTCTATAAGTAGAACATATGTACCAAATTTCAAGAAAATCCGAGATGGTCATGCCAAAAAGTGTGTTGATTTGACGTGGAATGACTCATATGGATGATAAAAATAATACCATATTTGAAATCGGAATTCCAAAGATTTATTAAATAATATTAATAATATACGTTAATAATACTACATTAATAACTACTACTACTACATTAACTGTTATTGTTAATTAAATTCTTATGAAAACTTCTTCGTACCTGAAATTTCATAATTATTACATTTTTAAGGCTACCCTCCTATTTCCTTTGTAATTACAACATTCCAACAGAATATTTCCAGTTGTGTAAAGACTCCATCACACCCCTTAACACTCTAACACGAGTGATTCTTAGATTTCTAACGCAATGGTAGTATTCATTAGATATCCTGGCTATGTCAGGAAGACGAAAGAGGATTATCTGGATAGTAGACTTAATTTAAAACTCGAGTTGACTTAAACTTGTCTCGGGATTTTAATTCTGAAGTTACTTTATCTCTACTTCAAAGACCTTCATTCTTTGGTTGGGACTCAAGCGATGTGTCAAAAAACAACCCGTTTTAATAGATTTATTGGAAGGAAATGTATTCTAGAGTTTGAATCAATGTTGTCCCTCTCTTATAATTCTGATAATGAGGTTTTAAAATAACCCCTTTGATTTGTATTGAACCATCAAATAGTTTTAAGTAATTGTATCGTATTTTTGGGAGTTATGACATTTACATTGTTTTATTGTATTTACATAAATATAATACATAATTTAACTGCATAAAGTTCATTATTTTCTCTTTGTAATTTCTGAAATAACTTTTTCATTTGGTTGAAAGTTGCAATACTGTTCAAGCAATAAGTTGTCAACTATCCCTAGTAATAACACTTTTGCTGGTACTTTTCTGCATGACCTCCAACATTACTTACCATGCTTATTTTTCATTCGGGTACATTTTTTTTCATTCGACAACAATATGTGTTGAGTTAAAAAAAAAAATTTCAGTTTAGTACTGCAGTGCGAGTCTTTCGAGTTGACATTATTTCAACATCAAAGAAAAAGTAATTTTACAACACAATGATATCAAACAAATATGATAACCCAAATGCGATATTTTCAAGCGATTGGTTATGTATAGGATCATTCATACATTTTATATTTCCTTTCAAATTTCAATCCCTTAATTCAATTGAATGCCATAAAGGTTCTTTTCAAAGGAATACTTTCCATTTATGATGCAATAATAAAACAGCTGTATTGTCTTCATCAACAATAACAATATGCATGTTTGCATAGGAAGTCAGTGTTTATTTACTCTGAAAATCGTCGATTTATTTTTAGTAGGAGTGTGTTTTTCTTTTTTTTTCTGGGGATTGTTCGTATATTGAGGTATTCGTACATTAGGTTTAAATTAAGTGAAAAGTGGTGTGCCCAGATATTCATGCTATATTAGTTTGATAACTTTTAAAATAGCGGGTATTTCAAAGTTACACAAAGGGGCCGTTCAAATATTACGTAAGCATGTTTTGGGTCATTTTTGACCCCCTCTCCCCCTTCAGCAAATAAAAGTAAACCGAAACCCCCCTCATAATTTCTTAAGAAAACTGACCGGACCCCTCATTTGTTCTTTTTCGTACAAAATGTTCAGCAGTGTCTAAAAAATGTAAAATTTTTTGTGTAATTATTATTTTTTTAATAATTATAATTTATTATTGGTTGAATTTCGAAGTTATTTATGTAAGAACCCAGAGATTTTCGAAAATGAGGTGTTTGTAACATCTTACGAAAGCATCACTCATATCCCCCACCTCCCTTGTCAGGAGCCTAGCCCTCCCCCCTTAGGTGCTTACGTAATATTTGAACGGTCCCAAAGTGCTAGATTCCTAAATAATATCATACCGCAGAGCCATAAATTTTTTTAAATTAGTTAAGCTTAAATATTGAGGATTGCAGTTTTTTTTTAAATCTAAATTGTTTCATAATAGAGTGTTTTTAAGTGACGTCCCAACCGGTTATTTTCTTTTAACTGTGTACCTTCTGTAGGGCTTTTAACTGTTGCTAAGGCCGTTTTTTATCTGTTGCTAAGGCGGTTTTTAGGTATGGGGTCACGTGATTGCAAAAGCTCCTATAGAAGAATTCCACGGCTAGTCATTTTTGTAACTGTTAACCTTTGTAGGGCAAAAAACTGTAACATTTTCTGTTGCTAAGGCCGTTGTTAGGTCTGAGTCATGTGATTGAAAATGCTCTATAATAAGAATATGGCTGAGCGTGCACTAGCGACTTTTGTCACGGTGACAAAGACAAAATTGTCGCCATGGCTATTGAAACAAGTTAGAGTGCGCGCACTAGGCGACGTGACACTTGGCTGATTGCCAAAAATTTCTTCATAGAGATCCATTGTTTTCTAGTGATATTTTTGATACTAGTGATACTGGTCGCCGTGACTTAAGTCGCTAGTGCGCGCACAGCCTAAGGATAACAATAATAATAGTATTATCCCCTCGAAGGTGCTTACGTAATATTACTTAATTCTTAAACAAGATAAAAAAAATAACAGAAATGACCTGCCAGGAACTACTGGACTTGACCCGTATGAAGTTTTTAAAGTTTTAATCCATATTGCATGTAAACTACTCGATCTCAACTAATTCTTCGTTATTCCCAAAAGACCCCTTATCAAACTTGGAACAGAAAAGTAAATTGATGCACATGGTGTTAAATGAATTCTTTCCAAATCGTTTTATGATACATAGTATACAAAGTATGCAAACAGTGGTTGTAGTTCAGCGCTGTGGGGGGGAGGGATTTCTTAGTTAGGAAATATTTCTATAGTTTAGTCAATCGATTAGAAAGACACATTCCTCTTTTGGAATTTAATTTGGTTGAGAAATATATAATTGTTGCCTCTCTGGAAGAACATTTCCAAACTAACAAATTTGGCCGGCTTAAATATTTTTGAAACTAAATCAAATTGGGAAACATTCTCCACAACGAGATCGAAGAAATTTACGAAAGTGTTGATGAATGTGTTTTGTTTACCCAAGCATAAAGCCTTTCATTGCTTCTTTGAGATTTTTCTTCAGGAGTCTTTTTATGCTGGCCTAAAGGACCGTTAGTGGGGACGGTTGGATTCGCCTAAAACAAAATGGATTTGGAAAAGATTTGACATGCGATAATATTTCAGGCTCAAGATAAATGTAAATATTTACAAATATTGCATACAATTCCTTACTTTTAGGTGCAAATGGTCTGAAAGAATTGTGTTTCTAAATTTAGGAGAATGTTCTAAAGAAACTGTTGATTTATAAATTAATCAAAGACATAAAAAAAAATAAATTCCTGCCGAAATACAGTAATTTATTTATGTAGATTTTAATAGTTTTCGGTTCTTTCAATTTCTATAACTTACAGTTATTTGTAGAAATTTTAGAGGTAGGTAAAGCGGAAAAAAAAACATTTGCAAAAGTTCTCAACTAATTTAAGAACACTTTGTTTGTCCTAAAATTAACAATATACTAAGTTGTGTTGTTAGGTAGAACACTTTATACTATATCGTGTTGCTAAATAGTGTTTTGAATATCTTTGAAAAGTGTTGCTATCCAGAAAAGAGTGTTGGAAAAATAGAGCTGTAAAGTGTTGCTAAAAATTACACAGATGGAAGATGTGTTATTTAAGAATGCATTCAGATTTTAAACTTATTTTATAACACACTCTAGATAGCAACACTTTTTGAGCATATTCAGAACATTATATAACAACACAATTGATTGCATAAGTCTTCTAACAAACAATGCAACTTAAGCGTTGATAAATAATTTGAGGACAAAAAAGTGTTCTTAAAAATGTTTACAATGCTATTTTTGTTTGTGAGCGTTTCCAGTGAACTCTTTCAAAAAAAAAAAAAATTTAGATTTTAAGGGAAATGTCTGTTAGGGATTTGCTTTCACAAAAAACACAACATGGGCTTAAGAAACGTCTTTTTAAGCAACTAATTCAATTTTAAGTATTTACTACCACATTACATAGAGATTTTATCTTCTATTCTGATCTTAATTATCATAAGAGTAGTATTAACCTAGATTTTGAATTATATTTTCATATAGATAGGTTCCCGTTATTATATGGACACGTTTTTTTCGGAGGGGGTTAAGGTTAAGTACGTTATCTTATTTTTTGTGTTTTAACCTTTAACAACTGACTCAAAAACTGTCACTTGTCTACTGTGGAGGGGGATCTCAGACCTCGCTTACTAAAAAGCGTTAATTATAATATTTAAATTAAATTAATTAAAGTTTCTCTGAATATTTATTATTTATACATCCAAAATTGATTGTTCAGTTCCTAAAGCGATATGCATTTTATATTGTCCATCATAGAGCAATAAAAGCAGTCTCATTATTCTCCGTAAAACACGACTCGCAAATCACATACACCGGTCCAACTACTGTATGTCCTACCAATTTATCAATGTTATCCTTTAATTGATATCTTTACCCCTTTTAGGATTACTTTCTGAATTCCCTACACAAAAATTCTACGAAAACGATAGCACAAGTTCTGTGAAGTCATCTATGAGATCCCTTGGGAAATGCAAATATTTGTATTAAAAGAGGAAATGCTTAATGAATGGTGACAAAACCAGTTTTTGGATTGTGACTATGGTAGTAGGTTTAATTTATAGCCACAATATCCTCTCTAAGAAATTTCTGGCTTAAGCATCAAATGCAATCTAATCTCATAGAGTTAACAGTATCATAAGTTTCCATAGAAACTGAAAATTAATATTCTGTTTCGGGAAAAGATACACCAGCGAGCTATTTAATGTTATTTTCTCGAGTTCAAAAGACTGATTCTAAATTTAAATAGAAATTTTAAGTGAGTCCCAATATGAAATGAGATTATTTATAGGTACATCTACGTCATTGTTTTTATATAAATATGCAGGAAAGGAGGAACGCACAAAAATGATTTTGTGCTTTAAAATCAAGAATTTAATTTAAAAGCTAGGGCCTCAAAAATTTACTGAACTTAAGTTTATTGGCTCATAAATCTACCTTCAAAAAAGGGAAGTCTTGGCTTTAACTAAAATATTTTCTGTAAAAACAATCCCTTAAAATTAACGGTTTTAAACTGGCAGCTCGGTTGGTTGTGCGAAACTGTAAAAACACTGGGCAACAATTTTTGACGAAGACTTTTAGGTCAGAATATAATACATTTATGACAAGAACGCTTTACCTGATAATCAACTCCCTTTTTTACAATAGACATTAATTCTGTTCATTTTACAATAGAATTCATTAAAGCTGTTTCAATTAATTCATTTAAGTTAGATCTTTTACTTAATAAGCCCATAAATAACTAATCTCATATAAGTCTTAATTCATTAAAAAAGGTTAAAAGTTTCTTCATAATTTATATGATGAATAAAGAAATAAATTAATTTTAGTATCTTCTAAGAAAAGTCAAATATCTCCACGTTTTATTCTTTTAGAACTAAAAGTAATGTTAATTCTTTGAGTACAAAATCGTACAAATGTTTGGTTAATTAAAATTTGATTCAGTTTACTGGCAGCGAGTTTGGAGATGGACGATTTTAAGAAAGAGAGACAAAGATGAAATTAATTATTTTAAATAAAGAATGATATGGGAAGGAGCCATAACTCTAAGAAGAGACTTAAGACTAACTATTTTAAATCTTCAAATATTCAGGTAATTTAGGTATAATTATTAATATTATAATTTCAGGTTATATATAATATTTTGTTACATTTGGATTTTAACTGTGATATAGTTATTATTACATTTTTAAATCTTTTATAATGAAAATAAATTATAATTGAACAAAAATATTTTCTTATTATAAATATAGTAAATTTACGATGACATCTTATTTTACTCTAAAGCAACAGCACTACATTATTTGAACTCATGAAAATTTAATGTTGTAAATATGGTAAATCTTGGCTAAATGTAAGAAATCATCTAAAATTCTAGCCCACACTTTAGTAGTGGGACGCAATTCATGAAAAGCTAATTAAGATGATAATTCTCAATATTATAACGCTTGCTTTCTTTTTGATTACAAAAATTATATAAAATTACTCTAAATGTTAAAAGTCACTTTTTCCGATTAAATATCCTCTAGTTATTAATGTGCATAATTAAATGTTATGTAATCCCACATGACTGAAATGGTAGGTATGTGCAGTTTACCCTGCAAAACCCTTTTTATAAAGGTTTTCTTTTGACGTTATCTCATTGGTTGAAAAACAGAGATTTTTCATCCCTGAATATATTTAAATGATGCTGCTAAAATTTAGTTTCTTCATTCCTTTTGTGGGGAAACTCTCTTCAGACAAAAAAACCCTTTTACGTGCTTCAATCACAAAAGAATGGATTTCGGAGTTCTCAATCTGAGCTGCTGAAAGTGTCAAACGTTTCAAATGAAGAGGAAAGATTGTCTCCAGCACTTGTTCAAAAAACCGCAGAACCTTTTTTTTTTTTCGACCGTTCTCTGTTTGCCGAGAGGGCCTTTTCACATCAAAATCTTCAAAGTTGTCTCTACGCGGCATTAACTCGTTTATCTCCGAATTTTTTTTTTAAATAAAAAAGCATATCGTTCTTCTATTATATTATTTTCTGCTGATTCTACAGTTTTTTCTTTTAATTAGATAGGCTGTAGATGTAGGGTTTACTGACACTTATTTATAACTGGTACATTTAAGATGTGATAAGGTATAGTATAAAGAATAACATATAGTTTAAAAAAAATTACATAACTTTAAGTGACAATCAAATAAAAACTAATATTTTCAATCCAATCTTTCTTTAAGTAATCCTATAAGTAATTTCTAAGTAAAGTATAAGTAAGTAATTTCTTTTAAGTAATCAAAATTGCAGTTTTGTATACTTTAAGTAAAACTAATAAATGTAAGAAAAATTTAAAAAAAAACCTGCTAAAACACTAGGAGTAGAACAAATATATGACGGTGGTAATTATAGAGGTTTTTCGTTTAGAACAACGAAACCAATGTTTGTGGTTTTGTTTTGTTTTACATAAAATTCTTAGTTGTGCTCCAAATAATTTTAGTTTGTTACTACTAACGCCTTTCTAAATGTTGAAAATGTTGTTTAGAACCATAAGCCATAATTTCTTTATTTATTACAACAATTATCGAGATAATTAATTTTTAATAATAGCTCAACATAATGAAAGGCTCAATTTCATTAATTCCTTTAATATAGGGTTCCAGATTTCTAAAATATATTTTTTAAGACATGTTCTATTATTGATTGTAAATTAAGAAATTATGTCATGTGATACGAAACTGTAGTTGTAGGTCACTATATGGTTCCATTTAGAATAGGTGTAATTATGACTTAAACTATCATTTAAAATTATTATAGAATTTCTAATAAGGATTCCATAAATAATTAATAGTTTTTAAATAGTATTAACTAAGAAAACGCTATGCTAAACGCTTTAGCAGTAAAAATTCGAGTGAAAATAACATAAAACTAAAAATTTAATTAAGCATGAACATACAGTACACTTTTACCAATGATATTAGGGTTATTGTTATTACATTTCTTTTTATGTAAGAAAAATCAACTAAAAGCCTGAAATATATGAATCATATTTATTTTTATCATAAGTGGTTTTATAAAGCTATTTTAATAATGAAGTTAATGATTTTATAATAACGTATATTATAAAATAAAAGTAATAAGGATTTTAATATTTTATGTTTAGTTAACTATGTATGTCATTAGGATGAACTGATGACAATTTTATATTACTCCATCTAATGTGTAACATTCTTTTATTACCCAGAAATTTTCACTTTTCCTCTTCATTTTTAGTGTATTTAAAAATTTCTAAAATTAAGGCATCGTAAAACATTTTTAAACATGTAATTATGATAAATTGTTATTAACTAATCAGCAAACTGAGCTAATTTATTTAAAGCAGTGGAAGGTAAGGATTTACTTGAATGACGTTTATACCGCGTTCGTTAAAATCACTAAAATGTTTTTTCAACAAATTTTATAGGGGAAAGGAGGGTAAGAGTACGGTAGTTGGGTAAAAAGTACGCAGCGGTTTTTTCCCTGTTGAATGTTTTCAATTTCTAATGATGTCAAGATGTTCAGAAGGAAGTATCCTTCTGAACATCTTGGCATCATTAGAATTTAACTGCAGTAAAATTTTGCTGAAAATTAGTTCTTATAAAATATCAGAAATGTTACACTTATGGATTCATGAATTTTTCAAGAAGATTGAATCTTGTTTGGATCATACAAAAGAGAAATGACATGAGGGAGGAATCTTCCAACTACGAAGGCAATAGCCTTTTTTTTTTTTTCGATTTTGGCCAAGTTTTCAGGGTGCGTACTTTTTGGCCTCACATCCTGCAAACCGAGAAAAACTATTTAATTACAGAATCAATTGACAAATTTTTGGTATCGAAATGTCTGGATACTTTCGAGGATTTGCTGTTAGATTTAAAAAAATCTAAATTTTAAAATATTTCCATTTTTTTCAGATTACGGATGTTTTAGTTCGCATGTACAAAACAAGTACTGTCCTTATTAATACATCCAATCACAACAACCAATCGGCGCCATATTTTATGATGATTTTCTTCATTTTTTCCACGTTTTAAAAATGTACTTTAAAGTACTTTCCAAATTAAATATCATTCACAGACTGATAAAAGTATTCTAAATAACCTTACACATATGCTATTTCATTCTAAAATTCACCCATTTTGTCTGAAACTTATAATTTTTTTGTCTAATAATCAAAATTAATTGTAAACATTGAGTATCATGTTGGTTTTGTGTTTTATTATTTTCAATAGCTTAAAATGTATTGTTTAACAAGTCTGGGTTTAAGTATGAATGATAAAATATTGAATTCGGTAAAATATTGAATTCCAAATATTCATTGGTGTGCGGTTTTTTTTTCAGAATGTTGATAAACAATAGTTATTAACTCTCTCTAACAAACTCTTAAAAGAGTGTTATTCATGGAGATGACCTGTGACGTGTTTTTGAAACGTTGGTTGACGTTATTTCTGCTAATGGAAAATAATGCATGATTTTCGAATTCTAAAATGAAAGAGCATGAAAAACCACGTTGACAAATGCTAATTAAACTGCAATTCGATCAAATTAATTCGATTTTAAACGCATTTAAAGTTGCTCTGACGTCACTATCAACAAAAACGGCGATTCAGGCTTATGACGTCATAATTCTGGAGTTCAAATACGCACAAGTCAATTTATACACGTGTGTATCTACTAAATCGTCGAAAATAAAAGAAATGAGACACATGAAGCTCATGTCTCCCTAGTGAACGACCGATGCCCTGAAGTATGACGTCACAACGAGGTGGTTAAGCCCCCCCCCTTTTGAGTCAGGTGGTTTAAGCGCTTTTTTAAACGCTTATTGAGCTTAAAATAAAACTTTGTTTGTGCGTTTTAAAGTTGATTTTCGGGTTATTCATGATCGAATTAGTAAATTGGATAAGTTTAAAGATGTTCCGTGACACAGGTGCATATTGTCCATTGTTTTTAATGTTTTATAAAGTGAGTTAAGTTTAGTGAGTTGGGTTTTGTGAGGAAGCAATCCAAAAGGTCCTGCTTAAGCAGTTTACAGAGGTTGGTGAGCGATAGAGAGCAGTGGGCGGCAGAGCTTCTGTAGCTTCCTAGAATTATAAATTTAAAAATTCCTTGAGAGGAAAATTTTTTCTCCAAGTTGGTTGACGATAGTTATGAGTAAGCTAGCTGGATATTTTTGTGGGAAAAGATTTTGATTAAATTATTGGTAAGCAAGGAAAGGAATATTTGAGCAACAGTTTTTAATTGGGGGAATGATTTGGATTATATTATTTTTAAGCAAGAGTGATAAGTAGTTTCGGTTTTAAAGAAGCATTAAAAAATTGTAGAACTTCTTTTAAACTGACATAGAATCATTTTTTACACCAAAGAAAACTGTATAAAATAGTGAAATAATTTTACAAAATAGTAGTGAAAAGTTTTACAAAGTTAATACTTATGAAACGTATGATTAGGGATAAATGTTCTTTTATCACAAAAAGCTATTTGAGAAATTAAATATTATTATTCGTAGTACTATCTTTTATTTTTGATAATAATGCAACGAACTACCTTAAATCCCTCCGCCCCTTCAAAAGTGTTACCGTAGCTCTAAACTTTTAATGGTCACTTAAGGGGATAGTGGACCTTCAAATATGCAAAATCGAACAAATTTCGGAAAAAAAAAATATTTTTTGATTTTATAATACTCAAAACTAATCTAAATAAGTATCTGAAAACGAAATTGAAAAAAGCGAATAAATAAAAAAATTATACCAGTTTGAAGTTTAGTTACCAAGTGTTTTAACACGTACCGAAACACCTTCGAACGGCCTGTTCTTGCACACGTGTTTTTGGAATGTTCCGCGTCTTTAAAACGTTCCTTGCGACAGAGTTTTTAAGAAAATCAAACCAAACTTTCAACATAGCTTCCTAACAATTAGTTGAAATAAAATTCGTATTGTTTAAGTAATTGATCAACATTAAGTTTGTCAAATTCTGGCTTTAGTACCAGAAAAAGTGAAATTTTTATAAATTTTTTTGAGTATAAGTATACAAAATATTTTCTAGCAAAATAACTACTGAACCAAATAACTAAATAATACCAATTTTTGTTCTTTATGTACTTTTGAGCACTTATTTAATACAATCAAAAAGAAATTTGAAAAATTATGTCGCAAGTGAGATTTTTAAAATTGTCCTTAAAAATTTTGTTTTTTTAATGTAAAAAATTTATTCTTTACTTTTTCATAAAATTTTAAATGGATATAAGGTTTTTATACAGTACTGCACTTATGTACCAAATTTAATAATCATGAGGCAATAAATAAAAAAAAAAGGTTTGAAGGTCCACTATCCCCTTAACAGCTTATTTTCCCTAACGAAACAACTTCATATCCCCCTAACCCACACAAGAAAGTAGAAAAAATTCCTTCACTTGAGTCCAAATCTTTTAAATCTGTACCTGAGTCCCGTTACCTGTAGTTCGGGGGCAACAAGTGCTTTGTTTCCATGACAACGACCGCCAGGAGGCCTATCTTCACCGGTGTCCGCTCTTCCCTTCTCGCAGACATGTCCGAACAAGAGCGGTGCGAGACCGGCTTTACCACACTCAACCGTAAGTACAGTGTCACAAAACTTTTCTTTCTTTCGGAAAACCGTTAAAATGTGGAGGAAAAGTTTTTATTTAAATTGTAAGAGGATGAGGATATTTTGTACGGAGAGCTGGATATTTTTGGGACAAATTGTTTCAGAACTTTGTCGGTTTAGTTTTAGAGAGTTTACGTTTTCTATAAATAACGGAGAATAACAAAAACTAGTTTAGTACAATTTATAATAAGATTGAACAGAAAAAGGTTATAATAATACACTATTAATTACCTATGAAGGGTTTTTACTGAAAAAGGAAAGGATTTAAGAAAATGTAATCAAAGAGATAAATTTGGGGATTTTTAGGAGTATTAATTTTTTTTCAATGATTGCCATTAAAAATATTTTAATAACTTCACAGAACTATGAAGTTTCAGGTATCTCAGGTTGCTTTTCTTAATACCAGAAAACGCGCATCGCTATTTGGTATCCGTATCCATAGAGCGCGCAATCTCAAAACCAACTTTTGAGTTTTCCGCTTAGCGTTTTCAACTGATTTCCAGCTGAAGAATATTAAACAGTCTAAAAAACTTTTCACCGTCCTCTCTTTTGAGAAGAATAATGAAGTTAAACATTTTATAAAGGGTTAGGTGAAGTAAAATGAATAGTTTTAATTGTGCTCCTTTCGATCACAAATTTCAATAACTTTATACTTTTCTTCTCGGTTACACATCTTATTTGAAGATATTTTAATCTATTATCTATTGATATTTAAGTAAAAACGTGTTCCTAAAACAATTATAATTCGTTCATAAGTGTAAAAATCAAACAAATATTTTATTTTACTATAGAAAAAAGTACAAAATGAAAAGGAAGAATTATTATCCGCCAAGGGGAAAGACTCGTTCAGGCGAAATAAAGATTAACAATCAAAATATGAAAAATTAAATATGTGATATTGAAGGAAATAATTTATTTTTATATTCTCAACTCCAAATGATATTTCCGTAGTTTATTAAAGAGTAAAACAAAGAGAGTAATATAAAGTCTAATTAAAAATGAACTATGTACTTTATTTTTTAGGTGATGAAATTTAATTAGGGCGAAGCGAAGTTTTTTAGATAGTTCTTTTAAATGCGTTTTCCATTTAAGATTATAATCAATAAAAAAACCTAGATATTAGACACTTGATTTAAAGATGGACAATTACATTGTGAAAGAAGACCGTTACACAAGATTGGGAATGGAATTTGATTTCGAGGTTAGAATTAGACTATTAATTTAAAGTACATAAATTTAGTTTTATTTAAGTTTAAAGTATCGAATATGTATTGTGGACATTTTTTTGGCTGTTTGATAAAATGGGGTTTGTTAGGTTTTCCAATGGGTTCAAAAGTTTTCAAATATAAAGGTATATACAAATTTTAATGCCATATTATATGTAATAATCATTAAGTTTAATTAATAGAAAACCAATCGATTTTTATAAATTTCTGCTGCTTTTCAAAGCATTCATTTCGTAGAAAATTTATAATTTTTAATAATTTGAGATTGATAAATCGTTAGTGATTGTGAATCCAAAAGAAGACTATAAATTTCAAAGATAATTGAAAGTTCATCTTCATCCCATAGGTATATTTACCAATTTTAAGCTTTATTATAATTTTCGAGCCTAAATTAATAGCATATATGTATAACGTTTTTTTTTACAAATCAAGATTAATAAGGAAAATAAAAATAATCTGTGATTCACAATCAAGATTTATTTATCCATCTCAGATTATTTAATAATTTACAAATTCCATAAAATTTGGTTCCATAAAAAAATTTGGTACCTTTAAATTTTTAATACAATCCAATCATTTGGTTTGACAGAAGTTATCCCTCCAATATTGTTCAGTGGTTGCTAGAAAATATATTCAATATTTTCCCAAAACAACCATTGTGATGTTTGAATGTTGAAAGCCGTTATTTTGATTTACTATGGGGCTCCGCTCCCTGCTCTACATCGCTCATCAACCCCCGGAACTAATTCGCAGTTCCTTTTGGATCTCTTCGCGATCTCAGCGAGCAAAGCTCTCTTGTTTCTTCTCATCAATCCAGCACAACCCTCTCATAGGCTTAATAGATTCCCCTTTAATACCGAAACTACTTATCTTTCATGCTTATAAATAATTTAATACAGATATTCCCCCAAGATAACAAAATACTCGTAAAACTATTGTTGAAGTATTCCTTTTCCAGCTTATCAATAACTAGCTGCACCCAGCCTTGCACGGGGGAGTAATAGTTTCAAACATTAAAAGTTTATGCATTCTATGGTTTTTTTTTGTTTTGAATCACAGGTATAAAAAACATCCACGTGTTAAGAATTTTAAGCAATAAACTAACAAAAAATTCTTTATTTTTAAAATGGATAAATTTAATTATTTATTGACATTTTTGTAGTACTTAAATGTATAAAATGTTGTTTATAAAGTTAAATCTTGAATTAATGCAGTAACTAAATAGTAAGGATCTACCCAGTTGGGAAAATATACCTTTTTGTGACAATTTGTTGAAAAGTAAATCCCGTGTTTCTGAAAAAAAAAATAACGTTATAAAGACCGATTAATAAAAAAAGTATGTTTTCTACTTAAATTCATAAAGAATTTTTGTATTACTACAAAATTTAACAAATAATATTTTATTTTAGAGTTACAAATCTTTACTTTTGAGATTAGCTGTAGTTACTTGTTAAAAAGACTGTATCACAAATGAAAATATGTTTGGTTATTATGGTACTATCCATTTCCGACAGTAATTTCTGAATCATAATGTAAAATTTTATAAAGCAAACTCATTTTTATTTATTTCAATTTCATAAAGTATATTTGTTTAAGTCGAGGAAACTATAGAGTGTTTTCAGGTGACGTCACAACCGGTTATTTTCTTTTAACTGTGTACCTTCTGTAGGGCTTTCAACTGTTGCTAAGGTCGTTGTTTATCTGTTGCTAAGGCGGTTTTTAGGTTTGGGATCACGTGATTGCAAATGCTCCAATAGAAGAATTCCATGGCTAGTCATTTTCTGTAACTGTTAACCTCTGTAGGGCAAAAAACTGTAACATCTTCTGTTGCTAAGGCCGTTGTTAGGTCCGAGTCATGTGATTGAAAATGCTCTATTATCTAAATGCATGTGGAAAAAATTCAATTTCACTAAAATTATATATTTTTTTACCCATGAATTTGTTTCTGTTCCTACCTGTTAAAAATTGGTGAAAGATTATACCCTAGTGAATAAAACAACTAATTTGGTTTTAAGTGTTTCCCTCAAATCTCTTGACTCACAAAAAAAGGAGCTTGAAGGAAAAGCCCCTTTCATTGTTGTCTTAAACCTACCTCAACAGAAACAATTTCGAGAAAGTTTAGACCTTGTTATTCAAAGTTTAAGAACTTACGCAAGCGCTCAACTGAATGACGCTTGGGGTTTTGAAATGTAATTCTATGGTTTTTAGAAGAAAGTGATTTTAAAAAAGGAGAGAGAGAGGGGAGAAACACATCATGTGTTAAATGTTGTGTTTACAGGAACTTTTCATGAAGGGTTTCAGATATATGAAATAGGGAGAACCTTTTAATGGGTTTGTGTTTACAGGTTGGTATAAATTTGATCTTTTTGAATCTATTGCCCGAAAATATGTATTATTTTACGAAAACTAAACTCAACTTAAGGTTGTTCTTTTAAGTTTTATGTTTTAACGAAACGTATTTCCTTGGTAAGAAAGTTCCAGTAAATATAATACCAAGAATTTAAAACTTTGAAGTTATGTAACAAAATTTGAATTAATAAAATATTTATTAAACTGCGATATAGTCCAAATATTTATCGATACATATTATTTATATTTTCGCCATCGTGAGTTCAAAACACTTTTAAATTCTTTGAAGAGGTGTAAAATTTTAACTTGTTTACGTTTTTTATTTTTTTTTACCTTGCGCGAGGTTAAATACCTGGAGTAGAAAGTGGAAAATTTGTTTTGAATATCTTTTTCGCAAGAAAATTTTGACATACACAATTGCTGAGTTCCCTTTACTTTAAAAACACGAAAGAAAAAATATGAATGACCGGTAAATACTTATCTCAATAAATTTGTTAACGGAAAATAGGGAATTACAATCTAAACACTTTTCGAGTGCTAAATTGCTGTATTAAGTAACTAGAAATCCCTTGCTTCTAGAATTGGACGGTTATCTCATCTCTCTTATTCCAATTATGTAATATTTCGCGATCATAGTAAACAGTTCATAGTTGACCATTTGACATCCGATCTAGCAAATGTATCCGGACTGACACTCATCTATTAAATGAATATATTCCGAAATTAAAACAGTCCTCTGTAACTTTTACTTTTCATGAATTTTAATAACTTTATAAAAGGTGTAATTGTAGAAAAACTATTTTAGCACAGAAATATTGAAATCTGAAATCTTTAATCCTTTAAAAACTCGCAATTTATATTTTTTTTAGTAATATTCTTTTGTCTGTACCTATTTAATTCGACCTTTTGCTAATTTAATAGTCTTTATCATCTTTTGATTCGATGTTAAGCATTACTTATTGAAAGGGGAAGATGAAAACACATAGCAGAGAGAATAAATGTTCCCCTTTATTTTGCTGTTTATAAAGTTTATTTTTCCCTAATTAATCATGATAAATTGTGCACAGTAGAGGGAAAAAACTATTCAGTTGATATTTATGGCAAACCACTTGGGATATAAAACAAATAAGGTGTCATTTGTAATTTTTTAAATTTTAATGCGAAGTCCTTTAGGAGAAGTTTTCATATTAAAAATACTAACTTTTTTCCCCCTTACGGAGACCTTCAAATGTTAGGAACAAAGTTTTCATCTTCCTGTGTTCACAATCAGAGCCCCCCAAAAAGCGTGTAAAATTTGGGAAGTTGTCTTTTCAGTGCTAAGGGATTTTTTTCAATTGGCGTTTAAATCTGAATACATTTGGCGGTTTATCTATGGGCGTTTGGCAGATTATCTATTATTTGGTGTGATCATTGTTTTTTGTCAAATGCTAATCCGTAAAAGTAGTAATTCAGTTTTAATGTCAAAATATAGCGTTTTCTATCCCCGTTTTATGACAATATTTTGTGATCGGTTACTTTAATTCTTCGTAGTGGTTACTTAAACCAAGAGAGCGTATAAAATGTTCACCAAAAAATAAAGTTAATTTTATCTTTGACACATTTAAACACAATTCTTAAAATATAAAAATGAAAATATTCAATTTTTCGTAAATATGGAATTATTTTTTCATTTAAAGATATTGTATATATTTATTTATCTGAAAAAAAAATTGATAAGAACATTATGATAGTTCCTAATATTCTTATCTGTTTCCTTTACAATTCAGTGTTAATTAATATTTTCTTTTTTAATACTACCATTTTGATACACTTTATTTTTGAAACAAGGTTTCATTTAGTTGAGTTCAAAGAAGGATTACATTTTTCACTCAAATACCTTGAATGTTTCGATATTATTCATATTTTTCTCGCATTATAAATATACTTACTTATCTTCGCATCTTCAGTTCTTTTTATACAAATACATGGGAATTAAATTTCAGTAGTAATAAAAAAATGCGAAAATAATTAAGCTCATATAAATTTTTCGACGGATAAAAAAAGAAAAATGTTTTCCTCCTTTTTGTTATAAAACCTATTCTTCAAGATTTAATCACAGTAATTTATAAATTATTTTAAACATTTAATATTGTTTGGTTTGGGCTTGAGAAATAACCAATGGACTCTAACAGCCTATCTGGTTCGAGACTTCACACGGAACCAACACGTGACCTACTGAGCTTGCCAATTGGTTACCACAGATACCACACTAGTAGATCTACTAGTGTAGTGTCTGTGGTAACCAATGGACTCTAACCGCCTATCTGGTTCGAGACTTCTCACGGAACCAACACGTGACCTACTGAGCTTGCAATTGGTTACCACAGATACTACACTATCTAGTGTTCCGTGTGACGTCAGACGGTTAGAGTCCATTCAATGCAAGCTCAGTAGGTCACGTGTTGGTTCCGGGTGACGTCAGACGGTTAGAGTCCATTTAATTGTTTTTAACACTAGAACCACCAGAGCAGTCATTTTGACTGTTTTACGGTTTTGATTCTAAATATTTTTAAAGATATTTGAGTTACACACTTGTGCTTTTATGACTTTTCCTAATTTATGCTTCTATATACGTCATCCAAATTTCATTTATTTTTGACAAATAGTTCCGGAGCTATTTATTGGCCTACCTAGAACCGCCAAAGCAGTCATTTTGACTGGTGAAAAATTGGAGCGTTTTTTTTTTTTGGGGGGGGGTAATCACATAAATTATTTCTAAGAGGATTTCTCAAACAAAGTTAACATTTTTTTTTTCGGTTTTGACACCTTTGAATGATCAATACATCATTTATTCCCAGAAATTCATATAAATCCACTTTCTAAAATTTTGATATTTCCCACGCCTTCTTACTTTTTATGTGATAAAAAATGAATTTATCCAAAATTTCAGTCAAAAAACTACTTTATACAAGCATTCGTACGATTGATTCATAGAAACGAACTTATTCATAGTTTTAGGTAAATTATTTAGCTTTTAGGGTTGTTTGAAATGCGTTTGGTGAAATAAAATGTTACTTCGAAAGCGATTCCGTTCAAACAGATTATTTTATATCGGTTTTTACTACAGGCGAAATGACTAGGATATGCCCAGTAAACGCGGAATCTTGACAAGTGCAGGTAAGAATATTGTGCACGTTTTACATAGATAGAATGTAAATTTATAAATTGCTTATAAGAAGAAAACTAATTAAATAACTTGTAGATATAAATTAATATTTAAAATGATAAAAAATTCGGGGGCTCTAAGGTATGCACTTGTCTTTGTGTATTGACATGCAAAAATTATAAAAAGTAAGAGTGTGAAAAAGGTGTGAATTTTTTTTTCAGCTTTTACTTGTGTGTAAAAAAAAATTAAAATTATCTACTTTCAGGAATTTATAACGAAAATAAATGTTTAAAATTCTAAAAAATGTTTTCAAATAACTTATAGTAATTCACCTAAATGGTAGCTAAAAGTATTACATGCAATTTCTTGTTTAAAAGATACTTTTTGTTGGAAAAAGTCTAGAAGTCAAAATGACTGCCTCCGGCGGTTCTAGGTATGAGGCAGTAGCTGGTAGTTCTTTCTAGTGTTAATAACCCTCGTATAACACATTCTCTAACTTGTTTGTTAAACTATTATTAAGCATCTAAACTAAACAATTCGCATTTTAAATTATAAAAAGTAGTACGCATTTTTAGATAGTTCTTAGATTCAACAGAAATTTATAACTTTTAATTATGCTATTTAACATATTTTATTGCTGAGAGGTGTTTTTTTTTAAAGATCGTCTTACGTAGTATTTTGTTACAGCCCCGATGAAATTTTCCTCCTCCATTTGGTTTTGCTTGAAATTTAAATTACGTTTTCAGTTCCTTTGGAATTCCATTAGAAGTTTATATGCAAATACAAGTACTATTCAATTTGTGGTATTTCTAGGGATTATTTCTCTGCAAAAAAAGAGAACTTAATTTCGTCTCTTGACTATTTTGTGATCTTGTTTTTAAACTGATTTGAATTATGCAGAGTTATTTTGTCTTTGCTCTTAAGTAATCGATTCATTGAAAAGAAATATGTAGGAGGAAATTTTACGTATTTGTTGCAATAAAAATAACTGTGATAGGGTATATTTTTTTATTCTACTACTATATTAAGAATTGTGTGAATAATTGTGTGAATAAGAATCCAAAATAGTGTGTTTCATTACCTCTCAGAAGGTATACGAATTTTTTTTATCTGTTATTTCTTTTCTAATTTAGTAAATTATTTACTAAATACTAAATGATACATCAATTTTTTAATTTTTCTTTAAAATTTATAATTCTTGCTCATTTACTTTAGTCAAACAAGGGACTTTATAAAAAGTTTCCAAGTCTCGCCTCCTAATATTTACACTACAAAATATTAATGTCCACATAACAAAAAATATTATAACTTAGAAAATGATATTGATTTTTATGTTCCTGATTTATGATAAAATAGATAATTTAGACATGAAGTATTGATTACTTTGAAGTACAATATTCACAATTCAAATACCTTTTATTCATCTAATCAGATATTTTAGTTTAAAAACTATTCCGTATGAATAATTTTAAATTAGATACATTCAACACCTACAGATCATCTTAACAGTAACGTAATGTTGTATATGGGGTAGCTAGGAGAGATTTTTGCTACACGAGTTTTTCTCGACTTTAAAATTATTTTTTTTGTGTTAAGGGGATTTACTTTAACTATAATAAAGAGTTTTATTTTAAAACTCATTATTTCTTCCGATACTGTAGATAGTTACAACAAATGGGTGAAATTTTAAATCTCCAGCCACAGAAATAAAAACTTTGTACCTAAATGAAAAACACAATTGAACACAAGCAGCCTCGCAAATTAAAATTGGGTCAAAACAACCCAAACGACCACAACTATAAAACAATCAAACAGAATTAGATAAAAATTAGCATTTATTATTATTTTTATGAATTTTTGTGAACGTCATAGGACTTAGCTTTGAATTTTTAATTTAGCTTTGACTGGATGCTTTGGTATGGAATTACCCCACTAATATCCTCCATACGAATATGCAACAGGATTTATCCCTGTCAACCATGCCAGCAATATTCAAAAAGAAACCTGTCATCTCTTCAGGGAGAAGGGATCCGCACGAAACCTTAAATGCATTAATGCATTAACTCTCGTGAGCCGTTCTAGTCCACCTTCTCCCTCTGGCGAGTGAGAATGCGGCTCTTGATTAAAGGTGGTTCTAGAAGGGGGTGACACCGTCTGATGGTTCCCAACTGATGGGGAACCTGTTAGCAGAATGTCAGTTCCGAGAATCAGGGTTTCTTGTTCCCGAATAGTTCTAGGTAGGTCCACTGTCGTTTGCTTACCGTTTTGCGTTAATCGTTTCTTAGAAAATGAGTTATTTAAGAGGATTATAATGTGTAGAAACAACTTGACTCTTTCGAAACTGTTATTTAATGGTTGTAATTTGTTAATCAGGCATGCGCAATTTATGATGAAGTAAATAATGCAATCATTCTTTTATTTTGATCTTTAATCAGGAATAGACATTTAGAGCAGTGGTTCTCCTAACTCAAAGAATTTATCAGTTATATGGCCTAAAATTTCATCATTCACGGATTATCTTGACGCTGTATCACTTAGAACAGAGGTTCCCAATTTTATTAAAGTCGCGGCAACCAACAACAAACAAAACTTTCTTATGTCATACAATGACCCCCAGTTATACAATGTCTATCTGATGTTCAACCGTAATTATAAATTATACCTTTTTTAAATGCATGGCTCATTAAAAACAGTATAGTAATACAGTGAGTTATTTTTTGGCTTTCTTACTTTCTGGGGAAAATTTTGCTTTAACCAGGCTATGTATGGAAGTCACAAAGTTTGACTTCTTATTATAGCCTTTTCAGTTAACACTGAATTATTTTTATAAACAAATACAATTCGTTAAATCATATTTTGAGCACCTTGCAGGTTTAGTTTTGATACACTTCATGGTTCTTGATGCACTTTGGAAATCTCTCTCTTGAACCATCAGAAACTTTTCATCCCATTTTGTTCAATGCACACTGCTTTAAAAGTATCTCTCACAATATATATTTTCTCTTGAGCTTCTCTCTGCTTTTGAGTATTCCTATATTCTTCTGCATTCCTTTCATCTCTTAATTCTCTTTCTCTCTCTTTTTCTTCTTCTCTCGTCTCAAATTCTCAATTTTTACTGATCGCACCTTTTTGCCCTACATTTCTTTGCTCCTTTAGGACCCCGATCCTCTTTAGCATCTATTTTCTCTTATTTCTTATTCTGCTCTTCAGCACCCAATTGCTCTCGAGTATCTTTCTATTTTTTAATATTCCTTTGCTTTTGAGCATTTTCTACTCTTCAGTTTTTCAGCTTCTCTTTGTTCTTGAGCCCTCGAACCACTTTCTGTTCCTTAGGATTCATACATCTTTTATCTCCTCTTTTTTTTAGTGTTTCTGAACTAATTAGTATTTTCTTTGCTCTTGCTTGGGCCTTTTTTTCTGCTCTTCAGCATATCTTTTTGATCTTTAGCATTTTTTGACCTTGATACCTTTTGATTTACTTTGATGTTTACCCATGTATGGTTGGATAGCATGAATAGTAATTATTTCTTTAGGTGGCCCTATTTTTAATTGTATAATATACCGTCTTCCTCGACCACATTAAAATATCTCTCGGACCATATATCGGCCATGGTTCCATCAATCGGGAACCACTGCTTTAGAGCATTCTTTTTCAACTGGTGATTCGAATATGGCAAAGCATTAGCGAAAGGTAAAAAAGACGTTTGCGAAGATAATGTTGCAATGGTGGAATTTTAAATTAGATGATATTAATGAATTAACACACATGTCATATTTACTGAATTGATAAAAAAAAAAACGTTAGATAACTCCCGGTAGTTAACGACTACGCGAGGGGTTTCAGAAGAAGTTTGCAAGGAGAAAGTGGTTTGGAACCTCTGCTTTAGAATATTCGCCTCTATAATTACGCTGAAGGATGGTAAAATAATTTTTGAGTGGCAATAAATAATCTAAAAGTATGGTTACTTAGTACCTTACTTTAATTTTAATACATAAATTTCATTTCTTTTCCCCAGTTAATTGGTATCAATTATATGGTTTTACTTACTTACCCAGTTTTAGTTTAAAATTAAATTCTACATTCGAGAATTCAAACATTTTTAATTTAAAAGTCCAAAGATCAAAATACATTATTCACATATTACGTAATAAATATTTTATTATTTAATTAACAGTATATCTTCTTTATATTATTGTAATTCAAGTAATGTAGTCATTACTGTTTCATAACATGGTTTTTTGCGTTGAATCCATAAGAAAAAATAATTATTTTTCGTAAAGAATGATTATTTATGTACAATCCACTATAAATAAACAAATTAGCACAGTTTTAAGAGTTAGTCATTGAAACATTTAAAATTGCTTAATAGCTTTGCATTTTATTGCATAATTGAAATAATAAGATGCTTAAATCAGCAATTTTCACTAAGGATTATAAAAGATAATAAAGAAAAAGGTAAAAATAAATACTAGTTCTTGACTTTTTTTATATATCTCAGTTGATTGCCCCTTTAAAAATTGCTTAACTGTTTTGGACGTCAATAATTAGAAAAATAGCCGAAAAGGCAAGCATTGATGACATTTAATGATAATTCAGTAAAATACTTAAATGATTAGACATTTAATTATTAAATATAAATGATTAGATATTTAATGATTAGACATTAATGATGATGACATTTTGGTAATTTAATGGAATAATGAATATTTATTCAATAGATAGATAACAGAAGTGTACCATTTTTTACTTTCATTCAAAGTAGTAATTTTAGGTATATCTGAATTACATTGTTGCATCTATAATTTTTACAATTTTCACATTACCGACTTACATTAAGATAGACTCAGTGCTTAGAAATACGATGATAATTATACTAATGATTAATTCCTCAAAAACACATATTTAAAATTTAATCAAGCAATAAAACTGTAAAAAAAGTGTTTTTTTTTATTATTGTAGAATTGTTATTTAGAATTTTTTTTATTTATTTAAATCTTTAATTCATATCAATTCAAACTTTTCTTCCATTAAGCTGAAAATTGGTTCAAATTCCATAGTTGATTTCCATTACATAAAAAGTAGTCTTAAAAATAAGTTTATATAATACATACAAAATTTAGTTGAAAACTTCCTTGAACAATTTATTACATTGGAACTACTTTCTATGTATTCCATGTATATTATTCCACTCCCAAGTACTCCTTGATTCTAAACAAAGACACACGTTCATTGTTATTCAATGTGACACAACTCAATAAATTTCCTTTCCGATGTCCTGCAATTGGGTCAATGATATATTTGTCATGATTGTTTGTCTTAGAACCCCAACCGTATAAACCTCCTTGATTACCCAAGGACTTGCTTCTTCTGTCAACAGAAAAGCTTTGACAACTTGAGTTCATATTATTGTGGAGGGATGAACACAGTATTGTGTGAAATTAACTTCACTCCACTAGATGAGTGAGATAGAAGCCAAAAGGTATAAGTGACAATGTGGAATAACTTGTGAATGGAATCTTTTGGAATTTTTATTTTTACAGTGTGTATCCTCTGTAAGAAGTTTCCCTTTGCTTTCAAGGATAGTTTAGAAAAAGTGAGAGAACCAGAGAAAAGAAATATCAAACTTCAAAAGTTTATACCATTGAATTTTCGGTATTTAAAATTTTATCCACCATTCATAGTTAGCTTTTCACACATTGTTACGTGTTTGACATTTTTCTTTAGAGTAAGATCAATAAACTAAAAGTCACTTTTATAAACTTCCTTTCCCCATTTCATCTTACAACTGATAAAAAGGTATAAAATTTTCATGTAATAAAATAAATTATCGAATGAGAATATTTTGTTCATGCTTAACATTTTGTGGGACTATTTCTTAAAAGGGATAAAAGTATAATTTCTTTTAAATAGTCTGCCCGTATTGGTTGAAAAACTAACCATCGGGCGTTAAAACTAACCATCGGGTTTCGGTTTCATAAAGTAATCAAAGGTGATTCATGTAGCAATATGAATATTATCCACTTCATCACATGTTTAATCTCAGATAAAGTAAAATGAGATCAATTATTAAAATTGCGTCATAAAAATATTAATATTACCCAATCGTTCTTCCAAGCTAGTTGGCCATCCGATATTGTTACTCCCGTAATAACTGTGACCGTGAATTGTTTATCAGATAATGATCGACCTGGGCAAACTAATTTCCGCTCTCAGCCAATAACTGGCCTTGGCGAAACGAAGCTTGCTTTCTCCGTTCCTTACTTTTGAGCCCTATTGATCCTGACTTCATTTCAGATCTGATGGGTAATTTCAAATGGGGACATTGTGTTGCTACTCTTCAATCACAGTTCTGAAAGGAATTTCAAGATTACGATAGATAAGTGGTGAAGTCATCATGAAAAGTTACTTAGCTTATATTGGAGTATTACAAAGTTAAAGCCTTTGAAGTCCTAATGAATTGCAAGCTATTTCAATTTTATCTGTACGGGGTGTTTCAAAAGTCCGTTGAAGGGCTTTTATTTGGAAATAACGTCTCTTAGGGTCATGGAAGAAGTCTAACCCTAGGTGACCATGGAGAATCCATTGAGTTAACTTACAGCACCCCTAGCGGCGAAATATAAAACTTTAAAAATATTAACTTAACATCTAAAGGAGATAGAGCAAAAACTTCGGTACGAATATTGTTGAAAATATTATAAAAAAATCACTGGGAAAAATTTCATGAAAATATCGGGAATATTCGAAGAGATATTAGCATGTGAAAATAGTATTTTTTCAGGCCTCCAAAAAGAAAAAAAAAAAAGTTTGCAAATTTGCAGGGTTTTTCAGTGTTGTTATGTAGTTTTCTGTTTTTAGTTAAATGAAACAAAATTTAATCAAATTATGGATACACTGCTCTTCATTTTTAACACATTTCCAGAATTTCTCTCACGACCGCTCTTATATGTTTTTAGAATTTTAATTTTTTGATTATAATTTTTCAAATAAAGTTTTTTTTTTTTTTTTTTTTTTCCCCTACTGAAATGGAATATTCGTACTCAGCACTGAAAAATAGCTATAAACATGTATCATAAGTCTCTATTACTAATATTTGATTTTTTGAAATATTTCTTCGGTCAAATAAAAAACTTCCCGACGTCCGATAGTGTTTGATTTTTAGTATGTTATAATTTAAGTCATTCCAAAGGGAAAACCGTTGATAAATCAAATGTTGCAATTTTTTACCTGTTTGACCTTTTTTCAGTAGATTTACTGGACTAGCGTCATACCATTATAAGTAAAATACTCTACCCTCTTTTATGAATGAGTTATTTTTGAAAAAGCTACTACACTTTTGATGAGTATTTCTTCATTGTTTCTACTTATATCCGGCATTTATTAATAATACTACTAAAAACCATAGAAATTAATAACCTCATTAAACTTTCCATACAATAAAAATGATGTGAATTTTCAAGGTTTAGTTTTTCCAAAGAGTTCAACAATAAACATAAACAAATTATCATTCACTTATTCCAAAGTTAATTAGACTTTATGAGGCAAAAACCTAATTAATAGGTTCATGAAGTCATACATTTTTGTAATTAGTTTGGATTACAAAAGATGCCCTAATGAGTGTAGGAGTGTATTTTTATTTGATATTTTAATTAAAATTTGTTGCGAATTAGGAGTATTTAATGAAAAAAACTGTGGCACTTGTTGAATCTCCGGAAACAAATGCTCGAAACTTCGGAGTGAGAAATTCAGACTTTTTGAACGGGCAGGTAGTAGGTAATTAGCAGCTTAAGCTTTCCAAAGAAATAAAAGTAGATTTAGTTTGAGAAATTGTTCTCTTCTCTACCATAAAGACTTGAGTGTAATCCCTGTTCAGAACATGTCGAAATTTAGTTAGCAGTTTAAAAGGGAATAGGGTTAGGGGTAGAGAAAATAACAGTTCAAGTGCGCTGTTACAAAGAAATATAATTAAATATTTAATTTAAATTATATATTATTAGGAGACTTAGCTTTTAAAATGTTATGGAAATTGTCATTTGTGAAGGGAGGGGCAACAGCCATTTTGAAAAGGAAATAATACTAGCAGAAATCCCAAAATTACACACTATATTCATAAATATACCTAAATCAAAATCCTCTTTGTTTAAAATCTCTACAGTTGTCAGCTTTTCAAAAATTAATTTCAAATATGAATTTTTGCAAAATTAACAGAACTTTCCACATGACCTTATGTTACATTGTTAATTAGGTTGTTTAATTCTTAAATAAGTTGTGTTTTTGAAGTATTGAGGAAAGAGAGAGTGAGATTACACACAAAAATGATTTGGGCAATGAAATTGAGAATTTAAAAGCCAGAGGCTCAAACATAAGTTTGATATGAACGGAACATAAGTTTATTGACTTTCAAATCAAGGTACTCTTACTCTTACTCGATGTGGTGGGTAAAAAAGTTATCTGGTAATTATTTTTCAACAATTGGTTTGTCTCCATTTTTAGTTACTTCTTTCTAAAACCTTTCTTGATGTTTTCTCCTCATTCAGAAGTTCGATAGAAACTTATAAAATGTGTTTTGTGAAAATAGACATAACATTTTATTAATGTATGTATTTAAAAATATACACTTAACTTTTTATAGAAGTTCTATCTGTTCAGAATTCTTTAGAAAACATGGTATTGGATATATCAAGAGGTCAAATATTATAACTGGAGTGACGACGCCCATTCGCTTAAGTGATAGTCTTGTCAATGTTTTTTTTCTAAATATTGAGTAATTTGATATTTTGTATAGTGTTGCTGCTATGATATGAAACAGTTTTAACGGCAATTATGTAACAAGAGTTTTTTAATTTAACAAATTTAATTTAGAAGGTTACGCATTCAAATTACATAAAGCAAGTGGATCTGAAGATAAGAATTTAAAAGTAATGAGTATTTTTCGCTGGACTTCGATAAAATTTCAAAATTTTTTGACCCCAAATAAAAACACTAATAGTAGTGTAGTGTATTAATACACTACTTTTTAACATAATATTTGAAATCGAAACAATAAATTCAGGGATTCGTTGGATAAAAATTATTTCTCACTTTAAGCTTGTTTTTTTGTTAAAGTTTATTTAATTAAATTTAAAGTGCTATTTTTATAGTCCCTTCATTTAAGAGAAAATGGACGACTTTCATTAAACTTATTGTAACGTTTTATGCTTGTTATTATAATCCATTAAGGTAACAGTTTTTGTCTAGGCTGAGTTTTCTTAATGTCATAAAATGTCTACTGTAATTAAAATAGATGTTTTTGTTTCATTAACGTCTTGTTGCTAAGCTAAAGCGTTAAAAAAACAAAATGTCAGTTAACTAATTTCATTCAATCCTAAAAGAAATAAGAAATGTAGCTGGAAAAAGATCCAGATAAAGAAAAAAAAACATTTTTTTATGCAGTTCACTCAAAAGAAAAGGTCAAAATATCCTGAGTCATTAGACAAGTCTCTGATCTCTTTTATTTGGGAACTAACTAAAATGAATTTCTAATATTTTCCTTTTTGATTTTTCCCTTTCAAGGTTATAAATTAAGGTCTAATAAGAATTGTCTGCATATTTTAATAATAAATAAAGCAACTTAAATGTAGACTATGTGTATTGACAAAATATTGACAAAAATCTATAAATTAAAATTTTATTTCATCTGTCAACTTCCATAATCTTGCATAATTTATGTATTTATTCATATCTTATTTTTGGTTGTGTCCAATGCAGTTTTCAAAATCCAGAATTTAAGCTTTCGTGTGAGGACAATTGTATTTTGTTTAGAAGTCTATTAATATAACTTTCGAAAACTAAATAAAATAGTATTTTTTTAAAGCATTTATGTAAAATAAGTATTGAATTAAAATCTTAAGTCGGTTTTAAGAAATACAAAATTTTTATTTTTTAATTCACTCACCTTCGAAAGTAGCTGTACAAAATTATCCATAAATGTCTTATATTTCCACTGTGGAACAATTAAAATGGTTTGCTTCACGTCACATGACTAAATTCATTACGTACCTATCATTAGGTAAGCTATCTTATCTCAAAACCTGATCACTCCTCAAAGCTACAAGTAAATATTCGCCTAAATATTAGCATGTTAAAATATCACTTTTTCAGGCTTCGAAAAAAGAAAGAAGTTCGCAAATTTGCAAGTTTTTCAGTGGTATTATGTACTAGTGGTATTTATAGTGGTACTGGTATTATACATAATTATAAAATTTAATCAAAGAAACTTGTCCATTGGTGAAATTTTTCTTTTTTGAGGCCTGAAAAGGTGCTAATTTTACATGTTAATATCTCCTCGAATATTCACGATATTTTCACGAATATTTTTTCAGTGTGTTTTTTCATAACATTTGCAACAATACTTCATTCATTAAGGAGGAACAACTCATAGAGGATTTTTATCTATCCAGGGTCATTTACTTATGAGTATAGACCTCACTTCCATGACCCTAGGAGACGTTATTTCCAAATAAAAGCCGAGAAAGGATCCTTCCGATTTTCTCCTCCTTAAAGGTCATTCACGAATTACACATTAAAATAGTAATTATTAATTAAATTACATTAAATTACGTTAGTTACTTAAATTAAATTTCTGACACTTATTTTTCCACGGTTGATACTGCGCTAAAAAGGGGCATTCCCTCACGCATGCCATGATCTAACATACTTGACCACTTGAATCTTTTTATATTCCAATCTGAAGCCGTATAACCTTAAATAGCCAATTTTGAATAAAACAAACTGCTCGGGTTGCTCCTATTATCACCGATTTTGGTATTTATATAAGATTATGAAGTTTGATAAAACTAAATATGTTATGATATTCTAGTTTTTATTTAACAGTAATATAAAAAAGATACAAATTATCAAGTAGAACTACTAATTGCAAGAAAAAGGCAGCCAAAAAAATAGTAAAATATCGGGGGAGGCCAGGGGCCACAAGGCCTGTAGTACCATGATTATTATTGCGACTAAGAATTCTGATGTAACAAAAATCAATATTTGAATTTACTAAATTTATGTTTACGTTTCAATGGTGTTAAAAATGTGTCTGCTTGTTACATAAAGGGGAGGCAAGAAGCCCTGAAAATCGTAGCACAATTTGTGAATCGCTCCTTACCATCTACTAGTTTAAGCATTCAGACAATTAGTGCTGATTAGTTCCCATGCATTTTAGAACCCTTATTCCTCCTTCTAGCGGTCTCAAACAAAGTGGAAAGGATTTTGGACGTTTAAATCAATGACAGAGTAACTTCAGAAGCTCTATTACTGGAATGTTTTCAACGCGACACTTTGAAGTTCTTTTCACAGTGACTACACCAAATTAAACCTTCGTAGACTCTTTTAAATTGGTGCAAATAACAAAGGCCTTAAATTGCTTTCCTAAGTTATTACCATAACAAATCTAATTTAATTTTCTCTCCGCAAGTACGAAAGTCGTTGATGTCACACATACTGATGTGTTGTATGGTTGAAGCATATTTATGTCGTTTCCAACATTTCCTGATAAAGCTGTAAGATATCTTACATAAGTATTAGTCCCTTCTTTTTATCCTGTAATGTCATATCGTATAATAATTGTAAAAAGAGGTTAACAAGGCGGTGCATTTTTGAACGCATGAAAAATGCCATGAAGATGTTTGCCACTTTTAATAATAATTAAGTAAGTATAAACAGTAATTAAACCAGTACAAACAGTTTCATTCTGTTTTCTTTAGGAATTTTTATACTCGCATTATAACATATTAGAGTTTTCTAAACACTACTATATTTGTATTTAAACGTTTGATATTAAAAAATATACTGTTAAATATTTGAAAAATAAACACTCAAGAAGGGAAGAAATTTGAAATACCTTTTGCTAAAAGTATTTTAATTAATAATTATAGGGGAGACTGTTATACCTAAGGAAAGTTGTACCGTCGGACACTTAACTTTAAAATTCGAAAATAAGAAAATAAAAAGGAAAATTGTATTGGTGGTCGATATTCTATACAAACAGATGCTATCTAGTTGTTAAAGTGAAATCACCTCTTTGAATTAGAATTTTAAATAAATATAATAAATTTACTGTTTTCAGATGCTGAAAGTTACTTTTAGTGCATAATATTTTTCTTCCCCTTTAATGATGATATGATTAAACAGGATATATGTGGTGAATCCCTGAGATTTTGACTATTTACTATTTTTGGTATTAGAAGTCGCCAGATCTCTATTACATGCGAGGAATTGTTCATCAAAAAGTTACACATTAATAAAATTCATTTTTAACTGTTTTCAACTAGCTAGAACTTCAGCTTTTGTGGGTGTCCACAGGTACAACTGGTTTTGTCCGTAGGAAGAACAAGTTGTTGTATCTATGGACACAAATTTTATTAATTTATTAAAATTTATTAAATATCCAATTTTCAAAATTTAATAAAAAATATTACCCTATTTACTAAGATTGTGACTAAAGGTTGGGCACTTTAAACGTGTTTTTATCCGAAGAGTACATCAGTCTCCCCTATGTTGCATTACCAAGGTGGAGAAAAAACAGCGAATGTCGGAATTTTGCTTTTAGAGAGCAGGAAAAATTTGCCTCTTAAGTAACCAATATGACACGGGAAAAATTTTATGAATTTCGAAAAACTCAATCAGGGCTTTTCTACAACAATCTTTATACTAGTTGCGTTGCTGCCCCTATAGGTTCTTACCATAAATTGAACGTGAGAGCCCTTAACACTAGAACCGCCGGACTTTGCTACCTACCTAGAACCGCCAAAGGGGACAAAAATGTCCCCATGCTGCTTAGGCCGGGTCGAAAAAGACAAAAGTCAAAAATTCGAAATGTAATAGTGCGGAAAAGTTGTAACACATTAGTACAAGTATAATGCAACAAAAATTTTTGAAATCGGTCAACGTTTGACCGTCGCGCAACGCGGTCAAAGTTTTGATGTTTTGGTCATTTTTGGGGAAATTAGCCGAAAATCCTAGATAACGTTCTCAAATATTCTCCTCAATTTTTTCATGGTTGTGTACCTTCATTGTCAATAGTATGTGACTAGTTTAATTTCTGTGTGTCCGAATATTTAAAAGAAATAAATCTTGAAAGTTTAAAAATTTAAGTAAAGTTGTTTTTCCTGCATTCTTAAAAAAATTAAAATACAAATGTTTCTAAATTTTTAATTTTATTACAACTTAACATATCTTAATAAATGTGTCTGTAAATTTTTAAGTTGAAATTCTAATATTATCCAATGAAAAAAATTCATCTTTGGAAATTAGCACAATTTCTAAGTATCTCAATTATGTACCAATTTATGTATCGGAAGTTAACAAAAAGCCATCAAATTGTATATCTTAGCAAATAAAAAGAACATACAGGTTTTTACAAACATTTAAGAACTAATTATCTTCTAAATTTCTACTGTTAATTTTTCGTTAGTGCAATGAAAAGCTTGTAGCCAGCTTGCACTCAAAGGATAGCATTTCTTCTTGCAATTTAGACGTGTTTTTAAGGGAAACCTTGTGAAATTTTGAATATTGGGTAGACAAATGAATGTCTGGTTAAAGTGTGAAAAGAGTTTTCCATAAATAACCAAACCACACAGAGACTTGGTAAAATGTAGATATACTTGTAGTAGATGAATCGGGAAGCCACCTCCAAAGCAAAGCAAGGAAACATCATAACATCACATTTTTTAAGTAGTATGTATCAAGGGGGAAATACCTTCAAATATTTCATTGCATTCAACAAGGGAACAACGTCTAGCAAGCAGAGGGGAGGAGAGATGGGCATGCCTGGCGCCTGAAAGAATAGTTTTGCTGTAGGGGACAAAAATGTCCCCTTTGGCGGTTCTAGTATAATCCGCATTTTTCTTCTAAAATTCGCAACCGATCGGGAATTTTTTTCCTGTGTTATGTAGAGGGCATGAAATAAATAAAAGTCACCGAGTTTCAGAGTGATCTGACAAAAAATATAGAATTAGCAAAACTTTGAACTTTGCGAGGGGACGAAAAAGGGCCCTTGGCGGTTCTAGTGTTAAGAAGAATTCCAAATGAAAGAAAATTCTAACCCGGTATTTAGTGTAAAAAAGCAAAACTTTAAGATCTATTCAAAGTAAAAATATCAAAAATAGTTTTAGACTTTTTTATTATTACACAATTAGAGCCACATGAATTATTTTTTCAAAATTCAAGAAATTTTGCCCAGGTGTACTAAAAGGCAACTCTTTGCTGCTATATAAAATAAAATTTTTACAGCGTATTCGTAACAGACGTATTTTTAAAATTGTAAACTTTAATAGTTAATAAAGTTATCAACTCCTCTCTCTCTTTTCAGTCAGGCACTAAAAGTTTTGGCTCATTAGATACATCAAAAGCTGCTCCATTACCTTTCCCAGCAGTTTGATTCAAATCAATATCTTTTCAGCAGAACTCGGTATTTTTTTTTGTGAATTTTGAATCATTTCACCGTTATCAACACACAAAATGCAACTCATTAGATGCCAAAATTTTGAAATCCGTAATCCAGGTGTAAGAAATCTTCAATGGAATCTTTAATTATAAACCATAGATAATAAAGTTTTTAAATAGTGTCAGAAGATATACAAACATGATACTTAAACAAATCTAAATGCCTACCAAAACAAGGAGTAAACTAAGCAAGAAAGAATGATGATAACTGAGTAGAAATCTTGAAGATAAACTTGCGTTAACTCCTCCTCATCCAACTAATTTTTTTTCCTAATTCAATCATTTAAATTCTTTATAAAATCGTTTTCAATAATTCCTTAACTAAAATACGCAAAGAAACGAGATAAAATATTTCTTTTACCCAGTTTCATACAATGGATATCCTCTCATTTTGTTACTAAATTCGAAAGTACTACATAAAAAGAGTTATTAATAAAAAAAACTATGCCAACTAATACGGTATCCCCAATGATTTCGATACAACTACTACTCAAAAACACTTTATTACTTTTGAGAAAAAAAAAGGTATAATAAAACAAAGAATTTGAAACACACATATTTCAAATATCGTGTAAAGTATTGTCTGATTTTATATACTAAAGGATATTTAATTAAAGTTTTTTTTTCAAATGGAATGTTTTGAGTGAGGTTACATTAAAATTCGTCCTTTTAATTGTTTAAATTTGCGTTTTTGTCTCTTGCTCTATTGAAAATTAAAATTACACATGAAACTAATTGTTCTAAAACAATAACTTATATGTTTGAACTATTAATACATAAAAGTCGACAGGGTTTAATGTTACTCTATTCTAAAAAACTAATGAATTAGTTTACCGAAATCTAGTTTCGGAATATTTATATATAAGCTAAAATATCTTAATTCTTCATGCAATTTATGTGTTCACCTTTAAGATAAAAATGCTTCAAAATTAAACGTTTAAAAAAATTTCTGTACTAAACACAAACCATTATTGTTTTTACTTTGTAAGTAAATATTCCCTAAAGATGTTTCTTAATTTAAAATGTCATGCAAGGAATTACTCATTTAAATCTTTAATTAGAAGAGTGTTTAAGTATGTGTAATGTTAGATTAATATGTGAAAATTTAAAGATAAATATTAGTTTATGATTAAATTATTTTAGAATATTTTTTATCTAAATACTCGAACTAAAGATTTGGTTGAATAATTTCATGGTTTAGTTTTCATTACTTTTTCTTTCGTGTACATTCAAATAATAAAAAAGGTAAAATTCTATTAAAATTAAATACTACGAGTATCAGCAAAGTATGCTTTGAATTCGGGAGTATTTTTAAAATTTAGGTTTGAAAAAAATCAAATGAATACTGCTATAAGTAAATCCAACTCAGAAATATGTAATTTACAAGTATGTTCAGTAAGTGGATGGAAAGCTGTTTCGAAAAAGTTTATCGATATTTACCAATTTTGTAGAAAACATGTGTTCTCATTACAAAAACAATGCTCCGCGAGCATTGAGCAGTTGAATTTATGCGAGTTCGTCAAAATCTTCCTCATAATGCACATTTCTTTCTATATAAATAGATCCCTAAATACCCCTCTGTTCGGGAAAATATTTTCAACAATCCTGTAAAAAGCAGAAGCAGTGAAAGTTCTGATAACAGAGGCACAAATAAAAAAAAAGTCGTCAATTTTGTCTCGGGTGTTGAAATAATTCAAAAAATTTACATTTTTTTCAATTCGGAATATAAAATGAATGTATTCAAAGTTGCAATAAAGTTCAAAGTGTACATCTAAAGCAGATGACTGCAGGTATAAATGGAAATGCTAACCTTTATTATAGCACAGGCCTTCCTTTTTTACATAACTTGACCACGGCTTACTAGCTATATACTATACAGGCTAGCCGATTACGGAAATCATTAAAGTGTATGTGTAGACTGTAGATGGCAGTAGCTGGCATCTGGCAAAGCACTAAATCTATATACAATACGTTACGTATGGTACGTTATAGTATGTCATGTGGCGATCCTAGCGGGAAAAGTTGCCAAATGGCTTTCAATTTTCAAAACTCGGCTAGCCAGTATAGTATCTAGTGAGCCGTGACTTGACAAAACTGCGTTGTTGTATGAAGAACAATTTCGGGGTTGTCTTTAGTTTTAAAATTTACCATTAAGGCATATAAGGTCGTCCATCGATCTTAAGGATTATTCCATCACATTTTAACCGAAACTAATCCTCTCACTCTGAAAAGAAAAAAGGAAAGCTGTAGCCGCTTAAGAAAACACCGAGTTTTATCGTCGGCACGGTGTTGCTCAAAAAGCTAACAGAGGCCTATCAAAGCACTCGTAAGATCAAGAGGAGTTTTATTATTAATGAGAGGCCAAAGTGCCACTTAAAGAGGGATTATGAAACAGGCTGTGATGTAGAGCCTCTAAAGACCGATAGGTAGAAAATATAGAGAAAGAGCTTGCTTCGTGTGTTAGAACTAAAATTTGATGGGGGGGGGTTGGAGAAAGGTTCCAATATATTACCAACCATGGACTTTAAAGGAAGGACGTGGGTAATATAGTGCATACTTTGAAAACTTTTATGATGTTACCTTTATGTGACATGAGTTTTCTCTCTCAAAATTTTCCAATTTGTGTTTTACCTTTCTTTGGGGTTCCTGAAGTTGCTCTTTATTCTGAGGAAAAGTAGTTAACTACTAACTATCTACTAACTACTAGTTTTGGTAACTAGTAGCGGAACTCAAACACAAAACACCAATACCCTTAAAGTTCTCTCAAGTAAGTTATAGTCTGTGTAATTAAAATTGGCGGCTCGCCACCATGGCAACGCAATAGAAATAAATGCAATGGGAAATTACTAATAGCGAGCCGCCTATTGTATTTACACAGACTATAGACCCATTTTCCTCTCAGTAACTCATATCTAGAAATTTGAAATATTTAAAAATTATAATACAAACCATCTATTGCAAGAGAAATATTTTAATATATTTTTATATAAAGTTAAATGTCATCTTAATAATAAATAATGACCATAGTATGCTGAAAACAAAACAAAAACAATTTAAAGTAGTATTCCAGAACTCTAGGAATTACCCAAATGGGCGTCCCTGCAAGATATAATTCCTTTTTGCATTTTATAAGGTAGATCGTTTTACATAGTCTTTCTTTCATAAAATATTTTTCCATACAAAATTACTTAAATTTCACATCTGATTTAAAACTAAATTTCTAAACCGTCCTACTTTTGGGCATAAATAACACTTTAAATGTGACAGAAAAAATTCTGATGCAAATCTTGTTTTCAAGGTATAAAACGTCTAGTTTGTATAGTTTTCTCCTTTTTGAAATTTGAATAATTTTGACAGTTCTCGTCACCCGCAAAACTGTTCTAAAGAGAAAAAAAATTCATGACATTTCGCTTCATTTTGAATATTTTCATGGTATTTCTCTATATATTCACTTTTACGTATTTATCTGCATATAAGATTTGAAAGAATTATTATTTTAAATAAATTCCATCCCAAGGAAATTTGAAAAGAAATTAGTGTAATAAATCCTCAATAGGCCGGAAATAAAATATATTTAAATTTTTTACGCATAAACAAATTTTAAATTCAAAACATTTTGAAGATCTAATGTTTTGAAAAAATTTTGAACCTAAAATTTAAAGTTAAAGATAGTTTAGAGAAGATTTTTTGTGACAGGTAGTAAATACATGTATTTGTTGAAATCTTAAATTTTATTTATATTTTAGTATAAATGTTTCCCTAAATATATTTTAAAAAAATATAAATTAATTAAGAAATAAAGGGATACTTTTTCTCTTTACAAATCATATACGTTTTTGAAGATCCCATAGAAGTTGGAGATATCTTTAAACCGCTATACTCCTTAAAGTTAATAAAAATAAGCAACAGTATAGAAACATAAAGAGCGGATCCAGATTCCACAAAGGTATAAAAACATCTTTCGCTATAAAATCGAATAATTATTTTAAAATATTGCCGCATATTGTACTTTTTTAGCCGTGAAACTACTCATGGAAGAATTTCAAAGATTCAAAAACATTATAATTATTATTAAAAACATTTAACTTCACTCTCTGTATATCTTTATAGCCTATTGAGGTTTGATAAAGTCTGGTTTAAAATGGTACAGGTACCACCAAATTTAAAAACAGAAATTAAATCAATAGCTTAATTCTTTCTTTTTAATAAAAATGTGTTTTTTCCTTACAAACTTATTATTTTAACTACAGAATTACAAAAATTTTATTTTGGGGGTGAGTGGATTATAAAGTGATTACGCCATACCTCGGGAACATTGATTTTTCGTCTTCTTAAATAAACATCTTTTAAAGGAAATGCTTATTAATTTAAAATTTGAAGTAAAGTGGGAAGTAAATAATTTTAACCTAACTAAGATTAAATTTTAATTCAATTTCAATCTTAGCTTTCAACAACAAAGAAGAGCGTTGAGTTTTAGTACGAAACTAACGGAACACTATTTTGTTGTAGGGAAAGGGGGAAATTCCAAAGGTTATGCATGAAATCTATAAGCTCAAACATTTAGATTCATCTAATTTTACATATAAAATTCAATACCTATTGAAACAATATACTTTTAACTCGAGTAAAAGATAAAATGTTTTGAACTGAAATAAAACTCTACTTTCCGCTTACATTTATTCCCCCTTCTTTAATTAAATTGTGTTCGTAGCGTTAAACGTAAGTCTTAGAAGGATCTTTAATTTTGCTAATTAATTTAAGATTTTCATTTATCAGGGCGTTGGATTTAGAAGTCAAATTATAGTATTCTTATGGCACCACGTTGTTTGTTTGTCATGTAGCCAGAACAATTTCACCACAAATACTTTTAGATGAGCGTTTTGGAAATAAATATAGACACTAAATTTATAATTAATTATTTTGTACGGTTTTTCCCGGTAACGATGCATATTGATTATTAGGGATATAGGGGAAAACGGGGCAGTTTAATACAGCAAAATTCAAATCCATTTTTTGAGTGGAAAAAATGACTTATTCGGATAGTTTTTTTCTAAAAATATCTAAGAATGACTCAATTTTATAAAACCCATTAGAAAAAAATATAAGTTTAATGAAAATTAAAATATACCGACCTTTGTAAAAATTCAATTTTGTATCAAAATGCCCCACCAAGTGGGGCATTTCGATACATCGCTTGGGGTATTTTAATACAGTGATTAATTTGCTCAAAAATAGTATTTAATAACAAAAGTTTTGAAAAATAACAAATATATTTTTATTGCCATGTGTCTGTAGCACATTTTAACACCTTTTTTCAAGTATAAAAAATAATTTTTCCATTAAACATTTAAAAATAAAAATAATTAAAGAATTTGACAAATGGTCATTTTTAAAAAAATCTCTAATTAAAGAAATAACAAACTGTTTTGATGGGATAGTTTTTCCGTGATCAAGTCAAATAATATTCCAAGGTATCTTCACCAATAATCATATAGAAAGTAAATAAGGCTCTAATGGTTTGTGCCATCTATTTCACTTTATACTAGAACTAGTGTATCAAAGTACCCCACGTTTCTGAACAGATACCTTTAATTAAAAAAATTGGCAAAGGTTATTTAAAATTTAAGCATTTCCCCTATTAACAACAAGAATGAACTTGCTTTTCAAATTTACAGATCTCTGTATTCCAAGTAAAATAGCTTCAGGAAAATTTTACATTTTACTTAGAAATTTACTTTTGGAAATTTTTGATGAAAAAATTTTAGTTTCTTTCACCAAATTTTTAGATTTTTTACAGAGCTTAATGTTTTCATATGTTATGCTTAGGCATATATACACAACTTTTCGTAAAAACACGACCAAAATAACCCTATAGTTTTTGAGGTATTGAAAGTGTATTAATATGCGCCCCTTGTATCAAATTGCCCCGTTTTACCCTACCAAACAACCAACAGCAAAATTATTTCCAAATTTCAACTGAATTTTTGTAGGAGCAAAACGAAAGTTGAAAAAACAACAACCCTCGTATATGCTACTTTGAATTATTTTTCCTTCTAACTGTACCATAAGTAATTGATTGAAGTAAAGTAAAATATTGTTATTATTTCTATTTTTATATTTATGTACTTAATTTCTTTTTATTTAAATAAGTTTAATCGATAAACTTTTTGTTTCACTTGGAAGGGCCAATTTCAGCTATTTAGTGAACAATACAGGGTGTCCCAAAACGACCGCATAAACTATGCATAGCTAGATTCCTCGTTGGGAGTACATAAAAACTGCCCAAAGAAGTGCCCCTCTACGATCCATAGTTTTCGAGTTATAGGAAAAACAAAGAATGGCTGTTACCCCTGTGGTCCCAGGTCAATCCGACAGCAGAAACATCAGGAACGTTGGTCTCTTAACGTATGGGCACAACAATACTCGGGGATCGACTGCTTGGACCATATCTGTTGCCAGAACGGCTCTCGGGACAGTCATACTTGGTGTTTCTCAATGAGGTCTTAACCGAGTTCCTCGATGACATACCTTTAGCGCCAGTACAGGGACTTTGGTTTCAGCAAGATGGGGCTCCGGCGCATTTCTGTGCTAATGTATACGTGGTTGGCTCAATATGGAATACCCCGGCCGCTGGATCGGACGTGGGGGTCCGGTTCTATGGCCGCCAAGTGGGGTAACAGCCATACTTTGTTTTTCCTATAACTCGAAAACTATGGATCGTAGAGGGGCACTTCTTTGGGCAGTTTTTATGTACTCCCAACGAGGAATCTAGCTATGCATAGTTTATGCGGTCGTTTTGGGACACCCTGTATAATGTCTCTTTTTTTTTCTCTCTCTTTCTATTGGTTGTAAATGTCGCAAATGTTTCATAATAAAATTATTATTATTATTATTATTATTATTATTATTATTATTATTATTATTATTATTATTATTATTATTATAATTATTATTATTATTATTATAATTATTATTACTATTATTATTATTCTTATTATTATTATTAATTGACCTGTCATTAGTTACTCTTAGCTGCACTCAACATCATCAATGCTGCAAAAAATTGTCAGGTTTGTCATTGGAAATAACCGTGTTGCATTCTAATTCCAACACGCTCCCCACCGTCCCTTCAATATATTGTCATACCCTCTAGTCTTTTCTATTCAATAATAAATCCTCCATCGAAATCCCCAAAACAACCAACGAACATCAGTAAGTAGTTGCTTGTGATCTGGAAACTTTTCAGCCAATTAAGACGCTTTTCAAAGGAAAAGAAAAAGGTGGAAGAGGATCAATCAACATGTAATGGAAGGCTTCTAGACTGCCTTTGGAGCGGTGCTTAAATATTTAGAAAAGGCTCTGGGGTTTTGAGCTCATTCCACTTTAAAAGCCTCCTCCATGATTGGCGAGAGAGGACTGGAGCTTTGATTTTACACCACTCTTATTTGGATCCCCTTGGGTTAACCGGATTAGGGAGTGAAGGTTTCGTATTGTTAGAGAGTGAAAAAATTTTTTAAGATCATTTGAATGTTTATTGTACTTTAACATCTCTTTGAATTCGTTCAGGAAAGTAATGAGTGCACAATCTCGCTAAGTAACCCTTAATTTCATAGCTCACGATCCAATATCGAGCTTGTTTAGATAGCACAGGAAATGTCAAATGGCAAGCCAATTAAAGGAATGATATGAAAGTGATTTATTTATACTATGAAAACTTAAGATTAATAGACCGGGTTAGGACAAAAGTTAATTATTTTAGAGACAAAGAATAAATTTCAGGGCTTGATAATCACCCTGTAAATTTACTACCAATATTTATTTAACTACATTTAACATTATACCTCGACTTAAAGCAGTTACAGTTTTAGTCAAGCATTTCAAAAGTTGTGTGTCAATATTATACTTGAGGAAGACGGAGAATAAAAGATTCAAACTTTATATGGCAGAAGCTCTCGGCTGTCTCACCTTTTTTGAAAGAGTTTGCTTTGGCGAAAGTCCCTAGTGATTGCCAAATTGGCACTGTTGTATTACGAATGAATAATTGAGATTTGTTTTGTTTTAAACAAAATATCAGCTGTAAAATAGTGCCAACTTGACTTCCGATAAGGACTTTCGCGGAATTTGACTGTTTCAAAAGATGAGGTAGGTACCTAGCTGGTTTTTACAAAAAAGAGCTTTTACCTACTGTATGAAATTGACCTTGATATTTTTATACATTGTGTATCAAGGTTTTTTTTCCCTTTCGACGTGAAAAAATGTACGAAAAACTTTATAACTAAATACGTTTTGCTAACAAACAGCTGAAACGAAGATTTTAATGAAAAAGGTATTAGTGTATTCTTTAATTGTTCTATAAACTGAGAACCAAGCAAGCTTGGGAACTAAACACTGGGGGTTTCACGTTAAGTTGACCACTTTAACCGGGACATATGCCTGGAACCCCATTACCCTCGGTCAATAAAATGAGATAGGTTTTGTTTTACATCACTATTATAGTAAATTTTCAATTTTTAATTTTTTTAATAATGATTTCTACGTATCTTAAAATAGTTAGCATCGTTTAAAGTTATTTTAAGATTAGGCAGTTAGGACTTGCTTGTGTATATGAAGGGGTAAAAAAGTTACTACATACATTGCTATTTTTTTAAAAAATCGATTTTGAAGTTAATGTATTTTTAATACAGAAAGTTAATTAATATTTCTATTATTTTGAGTGGATAAATTCTAATACTATGGTGGTGGTGTAATGTTGATTTAAAGGTCGGGAAAAATGTAATGGGGGGTAATATATAATAATATGAAATGCGTTGTGATAATTATAAATAGTTGGTATGGTAAGAAGTACATGGCGATAACAGTCAATAATAACAGGCAATAACCCAAGGGTGCCCTTGGGGGACATCCATAAATTTCGCGAGGTGTTTTTTCTAAAATCTGGACCCCCCCCCATAAAAATTACCATCCAGATTGCAAAATTTTGATACAAAAACACATTGAAATCGAAAACATGGTTCTAACTTGTAAGTATCACGACTGACTGGCTAATGATTTGCTGTTTTGACTAATCTGATCATTTTTTCTGAACTTGTGCTAAAGAATATTAAAGAAAAAACGTATATTTTCTGAACTAAAAGTTGACGTGAGATATTAATTGACTCCCCCTGGTGAGATTTGGTGAGATTTTCCTGGACCCCCCCCCCTCCCCCCTTTTGACCTCACGTAATTTATGGATGTCCCCAAAGGAATTTGTCAGGGCTTTGGGGGACTGTGCTCAATTACGACACGAATTTAGAGATCGAAGAAAGATATGTGATGGATCTCCATCACAGGTGGTGGTAGTGGTGGTGTTGTCGTGTATGACTTAGTGCACAAACTACAAATGCAAAAAAAAAGAAATACAGAATGCAAATACAGAAATACAAATCTCAATAAAAAAGCATGAGCTAACAATAAACATAAAGGTAACTCAATGAAGACTTCTAAAAAGCACACAATTAAACACACAAAGAGCTCACTATAAAGCATAAAAATAACTCGCTATAAAACATAAAAAATAACTCAATAAAACCATATAAAAACACACAATTAAACACAAAAAACGCAGTATAACATACAAATAGCACGGACGTTGCAACTAAAAAAGAAAGCATTGAATTAAGGAAACTCAACTTATAACGGTGAAACTCCTTAGTACAAACCAAAAGGGGGGTTAACTGTTTTAATAATATTTTATATTAAAAAAACATTCGGCCTTTTCTTAACCTGTAAAACTCAAATGAAAATTCCATTGTTTTCGCAATAACATGCTGTACCTAAAAATCCCTCAATAATTGAATTATCAGAAATGGTGGAAAATGGCGATAGAAGATATTTTAAAGACGACATAAATGGTCGTTAAAGTGAGGAGAAATGGCTTTAATGATTAATGATATAATCTTCGGTTTAAAACTGGAAATGTCTCTTAACAAAACCGACAGCGTAACTGAGACGCTGAAGTTTAGAGGGCCATTTATTTCAAAAATGAGAGAAGGCATTATATTTTTGAACAAAGAAACATTTTAACGTTTTTGAAAATTTGAAATGTCAATTATATTCAATTATACTTTGTATGGACTTTCCTCCTCTAAAAAAAATAAAAATTCTTATGAAAAAACTTATGTTTGTAATTAAGGGGAATCACTTCAAAATGTAAGTGAAACACAATATTTCCCAATTTCTTTTTGGGAATTTTAGAAAGAAAAGTACATTTTTCTTATCTTTTAAAGAATGGAATGACATGAGCTGCCCAGGATGAAAGTGGTACAAGTCCAAAAATGACAAAAGTTGAGTTAAGAGTGGATTTGGATAGAGTTTTAGGTCCTTTATTTAGTGTAGTTGTTTGCTAAAGAAAAAGTTGATTTGTTGGCCCGTGAGAGCGACTCAAAAAATGACTGCTAACACGAACGGCCGTTTTTGTCAGGATGAAAGTGGAATAAGTCCACTGCTCCGCTTCGTTCAGTGAATTTGTTTTGATAAGAGAAACCCCAAGGACATTCGTACAGCTGCAAAGGCTAGGGTCCGTGCGATTATGAAAAAGCGTCTTACTGGAGAAAATTTTATTTTTGTTAACTTTAATTACAAATTTATGGATGACTCCTTTTTGTAAAAAAATATCCGAAAATAAAATCCGCGCTTTATTAGATTAGGCGGGAAAGCTTTAATCCTTTAATCGTCATGGCTAATACAGACGCTCCTTTGCAGTCAATATCTTGTATGCATTTTAACAACCATTCTATATAAATTACAGTTTGTTAGTAACTTAAGGTATTGATATTGGTTTTGGGATAAAACTTAGTAAAATGTTTTAAGTTTATTTTCTAAAATTTAAAATTTTTAAAAATAAAAATTAATGGTTAAAAAAAATTTTATTGTTGTAAAATATAATTTAATTTTATTGAAATTTCCATTTCCTAACTTTAAATCAATCAATTTGATTTATTGCTGTACTATCCATCATAAAAACTACAAAAGTTTATCAACGGTGGCCATCTAGGACGCCATCTTGAAAATCAGTCTAATAATAAGTAATTTAATAACCTATAGCCCAGGCAACGAAAAGGTATAGAGGGAAATTCTTGGAGCACAATTTTTGACTTCAGAACTTTGTTTGAACTAGTTAGGAGGTGAACATATCAAAAGTCCCCGCCCGTAGCCCTTACGCCGAAGTGAGGAGGGGTGTTCGAAAGTCTCATTTTGCAGTTTTTGGCTAATTACTCTTACAAAATGCATCCCCACGAAAATGTTTCAATTCGCTTTTTTAAAGTAGATAAAATTATCAACAATTTAAGACCCTTCCCAGGTTTATACGTCCAATTGATCCCGAGTTACATCTCTTCAAAAATGGGAAATTTTTTCTAAAAATTCGAAAATTTGAGTAAAAAATTTATTTAAAGCAATTTATTGGCTATATTACCCATCTAAAAGGGAATTAAAGGCTATTACCTCATAATGCACTTATTTAGCTTTAATTTAAGCCCTGAATCAAGTATGTGAGATCAATAGTTCTCACGTTATCTTAAAAGAACAAAAATTGGGAAAATGGGATTATCCCAGTATAGTCCAGTCAAATAGTATTTATTTTGAGAAATATTTGGGGTAGAAGATATTTTTCTCTATCCGTATGTTTTTTTGGGGTGCTGAATCCGAATCTGAGGTTTGCCAACAAAATTTCGGGACGGAACATTGTGAAAATTCGAAAAAATGGCAAAAATTCGCCCCTTTTTTTCGTTTTTTGCCCCTAGAACATTACCTTTGCACTTCTGAGCTAAACAATCCATACAAAAAATAAAGAACACAAACCAAGCTACAAAAAAGTCTATTACAACTTTTCTCTCAGGCGCGTAGTTTCGCCGATAGAGCACGTTGAAAAAGGGGTTATTTTCGTTCGATTGGTAGAAAATGTCACTAGTATCGCCAAAACGCCGAATTTTTGGAACATAATACTTTAAAAACTGCTTTAATAATATTCTTCATCAAATCGACCATCTAAAAACTCTAATGATGATTAACTAAATGCATTTTCGTTGTGAGATTTCTCTTACGAACGAAAGTTCCATAGGAGATTATAGTATTTCGATAACTACATATATGTTGCTTCTTCGAGATTACATACAAAAGTGTTCTTTTGACTATTTTATAAGTTTTTGGGGGTGCTGAATCCGAATCTGACGTTTGCTAACAAAATTTCGTGACGGAACTTTGTGAAAATTCCAAAAAATGGCAATTTTTGGGGGCAATGGGGCGAATTTTTACCATTTTTTCGAATTTTCATAAAGTTCCATCTCGAAATTTTGTTCGCAAACATCAGATTCGGATTCAGCACCCCCAAAAACTTATAAAATAGTCAAAAGAACACTTTTGTATGTAATCTCGAAGAAGCAACATGTATGTAGTTATCGAAATACTATAATCTCCTATGGAACTTTCGTTCGTAAGAGAAATCTCACAACGAAAATGCATTTAGTTAATCATCATTAGAGTTTTTAGATGGTCGATTTGATGAAGAATATTATTAAAGCAGTTTTTAAAGTATTATGTTCCAAAAATTCGGCGTTTTGGCGATACTAGTGACATTTTCTACCAATCGAACGAAAATAACCCCTTTTTCAACGTGCTCTATCGGCGAAACTACGCGCCTGAGAGAAAAGTTGTAATAGACTTTTTTGTAGCTTGGTTTGTGTTCTTTATTTTTTGTATTGATTGTTTAGCTCAGAAGTGCAAAGGTAATGTTCTAGGGGCAAAAAACGAAAAAAAGGGGCGAATTTTTGCCATTTTTTCGAATTTTCACAATGTTCCGTCCCGAAATTTTGTTGGCAAACCTCAGATTCGGATTCAGCACCCCAAAAAAACATACGGATAGAGAAAAATATCTTTTACCCCAAATATTTCTCAAAATAAATACTATTTGACTGGACTATACTGGGATAATCCCATTTTCCCAATTTTTGTTCTTTTAAGATAACGTGAGAACTATTGATCTCACATACTTGATTCAGGGCTTAAATTAAAGCTAAATAAGTGCATTATGAGGTAATAGCCTTTAATTCCCTTTTAGATGGGTAATATAGCCAATAAATTGCTTTAAATACATTTTTTACTCAAATTTTCGAATTTTTAGAAAGAATTTCCCATTTTTGAAGAGATGTAACTCGGGATCAATTGGACGTATAAACCTGGGAAGGGTCTTAAATTGTTGATAATTTTATCTACTTTAAAAAAGCGAATTGAAACGTTTTCGTAGGGACGCATTTTGTAAGAGTAATTAGCCAAAAACTGAAAAATGAGACTTTCGAACACCCCTCCTCACTTCGGCGTAAGGGCTACGGGCGGGGACTTTTGATATGTTCACCTCCTAACTAGTCCAAACAAAGTTCCGAAGTCAAAAATTGTGCTCCAAGAATTTCCCTCTATACCTTTTTTTGAGCATTCGTTGCCTGGACTACTAGTATAATTCAAACAGTGGCGTACTGTATATCAAATGTCATTAATAAAAATTAGTAAAATATTTTAAATTTATTTTTTTAATTAAAAATTTTTAAAATTAATGGTTAAAAAAGTGTTTATTGTTGTTAAAAATAATTTCATTTTAATTAAATTTCCATTTCCTTACTCAAAATCAATCAATTTGAGCGGCCATCTTGGACGCCATCTTAAAAATCACATCCATAACAATTTTTTTTTAAAAAACGAAAAACTATTTTAATTTAAACCTTAGCTAGTTAAAGCAAATAGAAAATATAAACTAGACATATCAAGCGAAGAACGTTTCTCGGTCGCCATTTTGAATATGACCCCCCAAAATGGGTCATATAAAATTTTACACCAAAATATTCGTAATCTATGCATCAAAATCTGTGGAACAGAACATTAAAATCTAACTTTGTACTAACCAGTTGCTCAGAAAGCTATATTTATAACATCCCAATACCCATCTTCCTTCCCGAAACACATCAATCTGTCAGGATGAAAGTGGTTTAAGTCCATTAAAGCTAATTTAAAGCACTTTCAGTTAAAATTTGATAGAAGTTGATCCGCAGCAAAAATTGTCTCCCTGCCTAAAGACAAATCCACCCCACAAAGTAAAAATATAAGCAATCCTGAATTTTTAGCGCATGTTTTTAGAAAACCTTCAGTTACACAAAACGAAGTTCAGTGGACTTATACCACTTTCATCCTAACCAGCTCATATGTAAAAGTATTACGCCCTATATCCACTAGACCTCAAAAACAATAAGAATTACTTAGCTTTAAATCAATATCCCATTAAGGTAAACTATAAAACATTTGTTTAAAATACTATGGGGTGGAAATGGGTAGTTTTAGTTGAAAATATTATTTAAAATTAAAATAAAAAGGGTTCATTAAATGACTAAGAAATTTATACCAACATTAAAACTTCATAATAGGAAAAATAGAATGATATGAAAATAGAAAATCTCAAGACGAAATTCAGCTTTTATTTATTGATTCGTTTCTTTTTTATTATTTATTTTTAAGAAGCTTTGAGTTAAAAATAAACATTTAGATAAAAAAACGTACTTTTTAAAAAAAATACTCATACATATTGGGTTTTATAGTTTTATATTTTTAGGAAACCGTGATTGCATTCATGCAAATTGCTATAAAAAGTATTGTCATCTTGAAAGTCATATCCCCTCCCCACGATAATAACTGATCGTGAACGATTTTCTCCCTTCTGAATACTTTTCCCCCGTTTCTATCGTATATGAAGTTGATATATGAGTATGTGACAAAATGAGCCCCTTTATGGACAGAAATGTTGGCAGAAGCATTATTTTGGTGTCGATGACCTTAGAAAAAGATTGCCTGTGGAATGTATTTGATTTATGGTATCAAAGAACTGTCATCAGTAAATCCATGAACACAGTATTTTTTTTGTGGGTACAGTTGATAAAAGAACGAAAATGTGTGCTTCGCTTTTTTATTTTAGTTGTTAAGATCATGTGTTTGAAAATATTTCTGGAAAATGTTGACTTTATTATGCTGTTGTTAATTATAACCCTTTGCTTACATTCTTAAAAGGACAATTTTAATAAAGACTGGTTTCTTCAGTTTATTGTTCAGTTTATGGTAACTGCTTATTCCATTCACAGTCTTTTATTGAGGCAACAGTCGATAGAGGTTTACTACAGGGAAATACAAGAGTAAAAATTTCTCTTTGTGTATAATTCCTATAGGTTTATATCTCAGCCTCCGTCAAAGCTATAGTTTAATATCAGCAACCGCAATCATCCGATGTTTTTGTATAGTTTTGTCTATAGAGTTCACGCTCATACCATATGCACTATCGCTTTTAATGTATATTCGCAAAAAAAAAAAATTAATAGCCGTAGCCGAACTTCATATTTTCCGATGTAAACTAAGTTAAATAAAGACTCATACACAAAAGAACTGATACATGAATCTGAATAACAATGAAGACATGGCGAGAATTATAAAATGGGTCCTAACAATGGTGGTAAATATGCTCTAGTCTTCTAAGGAAGCAATTCTCTTCATTCGCTTCTCTTCCAAGGTGTTTTCCGAGAGTACTCCCTTGAGAAAAGGCCTCATTTCTGACTAATTGGATAGAATATCTCTCATCGCGATGTGTAGCGCGATGAAACTTAGCCAGAAATATCCGCCTTCCATTAGGACGAGGTGATTGGATCGCGGTATTTATTGTAAAAGGAGTGGTGACGTAAGTAAAGATGAGGATCTCTGTCAATCGATTTATTTATGCGTTTTGGTGTGACAATCTGTGTAAAAATATTCAATAGGTTTGTTAAGAAACTTTGCTGAGTCTTTATATGATTTTTAAATGCGTCATATTTGTATTCAAATGCGACTCTGTCTCTATTATGAAGAGCCTTTTCCATCTTACAAGTTTGGGAATTCGACTATTTTTCACTCAATATTCAAGACTGCCTGTCGTTGCCATTTACAATAATCAGTAGCAATAACATAGAACAGAATTTAACATATTTAGGTGGATATCAGTTTGTTTAAAATTAAAATAAATTAATTAAGTTTAATTTATTAAAATCAATCCCGTTTCTCCGACATTAATTATCAACATTGGGTAAAAAAATATAAAATTCAATTTTTTTTACAGAATTAATAATAAAAATAATAAAAAATATCCTTAAATTTATTTAGAATGTTTGTTACCTTGTTTTTTATATTATGAAAAATCCCACTTTTATTATTTTATTTATATTGTCCGACATTTATCGATAACAAACACTGATCTATGTTCCTGTGCTACCTAGGATTCTTTAAAATGCTACAAATTTTAATAGGCTATTTCTAATTGGAATGATAATGAGAGAAAGAATGCTTGCTTATTTCCCTTTTGATATGAATAAATTTATGAGCTTTCTTCACAAAAGTTCTCTGGTTTGCTACTACACAGGAGGTGGGCGTCAACAACAATAGCTAGAATATCCTCAAAATTTTTCAAAGTACCTACTTGTTTGATATACATGTTTCAAGTTTAAAGAATTAACTATTTAAATTGAATCCAAGAACGCAATATGTTTTCCATCAAAGCCTTTACAGTCACTTTAAACACTAGAAAAAAGATGGTGAAGTTCCCTAACTACTGTTTCTCAAAGGTTGTGTTAAATCTTTAAACATTATTGTGTGTATGCGATAACCTTTGTTATGACACTAATTGCTTACCGAAATTACTTAATGGATCGGATTTTATACTGAAAACTACTTTGAAAGGACCGAGGATATATTTAGTTTATTAGTCGCTAAGATATTTAAGTGATGAAATTAACTTCAAAGGATTTATTTAGGTTTCTGAATAAAGGTCGAAGAATATTACTATAGTGAAAGTGTACAAGCGTTAATTTTAAGTAGTACAAAAAGCATATTTTTCAGTTAATGGTTAGCTAGGCTTAACTCAGATGCAAAAAAAAAACTACTTAGGCTGATTTTTTTTATAAAATAAAACAAGATAGAAAAAAAGACATTCTTACTTTTTTTCCTTTGAAGAAGAATGAATAAAAAATTCTAAACGAGTTTTTTATAAAGAGATTAAGTTTCAAAAACCCACTACCGTTTATGTTCATCTGGTTTATTTGTGTTTTAAAATTACTCAATATCTTCGTTTATTACATTATTCTAAAATATTGAATTGATAACAAATTGTAAGTCTTTTATTTGATCAGTGACGCATAAAAGTCCACTAATCTTATTCTTAGTTATTAAAAGTTTTCTGATTTATCGTTACGGAGTCTGTGTTGTTCCTCCTATAGAGAAAGCTTTTTAAGAGTAGATCTCGTTAGCAAATTATTGAACCTTGGCTTAGGCAACTACTGTACTAAAAAAAGTAAGATGAAACCCAAAACCATGCTTATATACAAATTATTTTAAAGTTTGTCATACGTTACCGTCATTCTGAGAAGCTCATGTGCACTTAACGATTTCGTTTAATTAAGCAAACAAAGTTAGTAAATGTTATAAAGTGGAGGAAAAATCCTTTTCTTGGTTTTAAAAGTTTTTTGAAAACTGCGAATATTTCCTTAAACGAAAGGGAGTAAATGTACCAAAGGAAAAATTCACCCAACTTCAGTTAAACACTCTTTCCTGGATTCAATAAGAATGATTGTTAAAGTTTCTTTAAAAAAGTTTACCAAAACTTTAAATACTTTTAAATCCCAAGTAAACTAATATTGATTTTTGAGGGTAACGCAATTGAAATATTTCCATGGTGTTTTGTTTGTATACATATTTTTGTTTCCAAACTTTTGTCAAGAGCTGTTTAAAAATCTCTGCATCTAGAATTCATGAGAAATCCATAACGATCAGTGTCTTCTTAATTTGTCATTTTCCTTTCATGATTCTTCACCTTTTGCATAGATAAAAAACTAAAACTCCAGCTAGTCACGAAAAATATTTTTTTATCCTACCCAAACCCTTTATATTATAAGGTCCGAAAAATTGCATACCCTTTATACTTCTCAAATAAGCGCTCAACAGTGATCCTTTTATTTTGAAAATCCAAATAGTATGTAGACCTCCTGTTCAGAATGTCACAGATCTTATTTCACTAGAGAGACTCAACATTACTTTTCAATATATTCCTTAGAATATTTCAAAAATTCAGATTCTAAATAAATCTTTTATATTCAAGTGTAAATAACATGTATCTTGTAAGAGTCAGGATGTGAAAAATGCTCGACTTTGCTTTTGGGTGGGTCGATAATTCTATTCTTTCCCATAACCCCATTTTAAGATCAAGAATCAGTTTATTCCCTTGACTGACTAGTTCTAAATTTTTACGAGTTCTAAATTTAATTTTCCAATACTCAGCCATGCAATAAAATTATTTTTATTGGTTTTAGCATAAATTCAATTTAACTAATATATTGATTTTCCCCCCGGATTTGCTACATTATATTCAGAAATCTATTACTCACAAATATAATCTACCTATGGCAATCCCTATATTTCACAAAAAGTTCATCTTAATAGTGCTAAGTTAAAATTGATGATAAAAATTAAATTCAATGAAAGAGCACCATGTGTGAGCACTATAATAAAAGCTGCAAATTCAACAATAAATCATATTTACTTGGTTCTAAAGTTTGTCTTAGAAACCTTATTACTTAATCTAATAGGTTGCAATTCGAACATAAAAAAGAAATATAATTACGAATAATGAAATAGAAATATCACGGTGTTTATATGCTCTGCTGTTTAATGCTAGGCTATAATTTTGATTCCATAAAATTCGAATCAAGTCTGCTTATAAAATATTAAAAAAAAAAACTCTCGTAACTGTAACTTGAACTTTTAAATGTATGTTCGTGGTACAATGTAAAGGAAATTTTATATGAAAAGCTTTTTTCTGTTTCCTTTGATGTTTTTATTGAATTAAAAAAAAATTCTTAGTCACTTAGTTGGTTACAAATCGTATTTAAATTCTTCTCCGCATTCCCCCCCCCCCTGTTGTACCTATTAAATACGCTTAATTCAATCATAAATTTGCGTTATTTTTATAAAATCAAGGCCCTCAAGGGATGTGTAGTTTATAATAATGGCAATTGAATGTTTTTCCTAATGAAAACAAACATACATGTTTTATCCTTTTATTTGTGATAAAAGCATAATACAATCATTATGAGAAAGAAATATAATTGTTCTCTATAAAAAAAAGTGTAATTAAAACAAGGCAAAATGGAGATGTTTTTATGTTAACATGATAATTATCTCGAAACTTCTTTTTGAATACTTAGTATTTTCTTTCACTGTTCTTAGAAAATGTTGTTTTTTATGGACAAGCCTTGGTTTGAACTAAATCTTTTTTATCTTTAAATTGGACTAAGTTCACCCGTATTTCTTTCTAATAAAATATACGAATAAAAGAATGCATTTTCTATCACAATAAATAATAACAAATGTAACTCTTAGAAACAGATGTTGATTGGATGATCAGGACAAATCGTGAGCTTCCAATAACATTTGTATCAGTTGTTCTCGAATGGATTAGAACCTCAAAATTAGCTCAGTGATTGTTATTTCTGCCATCGGAATATTACTGGTTTCACCAATGAATTCAACTTAAATTCTGCAATTATTCCTGTTCCTTTTGACAAACTTCAAGGGAGAGTTTTATCAAGATATTCAGGTTATGAAGACCCATCACCTAGGATTCTGGGATGAAAGGTTTTTTTTCTTGACCTTTGGAATTAACAGGTTCCCAAAAAAAATTCTAAAAAGTTTAAAAAGCAGCAAAAAGAATGTCAAATGAAAAAACTCCTCCCCATACAGCAAAATTTCTTTATCATTTTATATAGATTTCTTTAAAATGAAATGAAACTTAATTATTGAATTTATATCTGGTAGTTATTTTCGCTGTTAAGAATGCTTTCAAGGTTTAAATAAATAGGTACTCAGTAACTTGTTTAACATGCTTTGAAATCAATTATAAATTCTCATTAGTGGGATCAAAGTGAAATTTTATCGTAAATATATAAGATTTTAATATCCATGGATGTTTTCAAATGATTTGTATTACATTGTATAATGTAATCGATACAACTACGGTATCTTCGTAATTATTCAGAGGAAGGCTGAATACTCCCTTAGGAGGACAAATGCGTATTAAATTTTAACCATTTATTTAAAACAACCGTCCTTTACTTCGTGCCTTTGCAGCCATAACTATTTAAACAATTTTAACAAATCATATATTAAATGTAGGTTCATGAATTTCCAAGAAAAGCCACCAAAGAACATAAGTATTCCGCTTTTTAATTTTTGGATACTTGAATTTCACCTTGAAACATATAATATTTGTCCCGGTGGCATAAGTACTTAGAATTGTACCAAATAATATTCCCGCCATTACAATTGTTATAAAGGAACATTTTTCTAAAATTGTAGAGTTACCATTCGGTACTGGTCACATATAAACACACAAATTGCCTTTTCATGAAATCGGGTAGGTTATTGTTTTTCAATTTAATAAAAAATTCGACTTATTAAATTCTAAAAAAGTCAAAATTAGTTTCGAATGTAACTGAAGATTTTTGGATTTTATATATAGGATTATTAGTTATTCGAAACTTATTCGACTTACGATCGAAAGACTTATAGGACGAAAAAAAAATCATGGATGATTTAGAAGGACAAACATACTGTATTTTTAAAATACAACTTTGAAAAAAAAACTATACTTCCTTATACTATTTAATGCTGTAATTGTTAGGATTAATATAAATTGTAAATAGTTTTGATAAATATCTGAAATACCGAAGTTATCTAGTAAGCAGCATTATGTAGTATATGATAATATTTCTTCTCAAGTTGTTTTAATTTTATATAAATAAATCTTTAACAAAATAGTAAAGATATTTTAATAAGGATTTAAGGCTTAAAAATATATTTATTTTTCTGATGAGTAGAGTAGTTCAATTATTCAGTCCTTACTGAATCAATTTTGATATTGATAAAAATAACTAAACATAAAAGTCAACAACATTTTTAAAAAAGGGTGGAAACTGCAAGATGTTTCTATTGAATAATTGTTCCTTTTAAATTGAGTCACGACATTCCTCTTACTTTGAGGGTTAGAAACATATCATTGAAGAATGAATTTTAAAGAAAGTAAACTAAATATTTTCTTAAATAAATATTTTATGATCAAATATTGTTTTGTAAAAACATTTCAGATGATTTCCTTTTAATACTGCAAAAAGAAAGGGAAAGTAAAGGAACAGCAAGCTTAAGGGGGCTGTGATATGATCAAATAATGAACTGTCAGTTTAAAGAAAAGAATAAGTTGAATCCAAAGTTTTGAAGAACTGTAAAAAATGTAATAAATGCTAGAATTTTTATTCCATTACCACTAAATGGAAGTAATATACTGGAAGTTTAGAATTCTTTTTAGAGTAGAGAATATCAATGAAACTCAACTGAAAAAAAAGTATATCCAAAAATTTTGTAGCTTTGAAAAGTTTTACTTACTTCCTTTTCCCAACTTCTTAATTGAAAATTAAATTATAATATTTTATTGCACACAAATGGGGGGGGGGAACTGAAAGACTTAGACAAATTTAGTGAAGAAGTAAATTGAAACCTAAACATTATTTTTTCTTAATTTCTTTTTTCTTTCTAGATTCACTCCCGTTCTGCAGCCCCGTTTGGGATGGCTTCTTATGCTGGCCCGCCACAGATGCCATGGCAACAGTACACCTTCCCTGTCCGCCGGAGAAAGGGATTGATGTCACCAGTAAGTCCATCTTGTTGCCCCTATTAAGCTCATACCATAACATCAGAGATCTGAAACTTATTATCATTTCCCATTGACTTTAAATGGGAATAATTAAACTGTGATATGTCACCTGAAGACACATTTTGAGACGGTTCTCTTTTAGACTAAAAATCTACAAAGTCTACCAGTGTCTTTTGGAGGAATACCTCCATTTCAGTTGCCATCTTGGATTTTCCTTTAAAATAAAGATATGACAAAACTAGCTTCAACTAAATAGAAGTTATAAATTAAAATAAATTTTTAATACATTGAATAATGTCTATAACATCATTATCGGGATCAAATGACATTTGAGTGTTAAAATACCTCCATTTTGGCCCCTCTTAAAATTAAAACAAATGCTAATAAAATGCAAAGAAAAGCCCAAACTGTTAGTAAAAAAATGCAAATTAAATTGTTTTAGATTTGAATGGAGGTGTTTCACCGAACAGAACTTTGATAAACTTTTAGTTCGTATAGTAGGTAGTAGTAGTAGTTGTTTTTAGTATAGTAGGCATCTTCTTTTACAGCGAGTTTGTCCATCACCTTTTTTAGCCTATTTTCATGGAATAAAGTACAGTTGAATTAATAACTACACAATAGATAACAATAGGCTTACGTTAACATAAAATAAACGGCATTCAAGGTAAATCATTTCATGAAAATAATTAATTAATGAAATAACAGCCATTACTATAAGTTTTATTGTTAAGTATATTAATTTTCCTTTTCCTTCTTTTATTGTGATTTGTCTTGCAAAATAATCAATATTCACAATGTATTTAAGTTATTACATTCTATTATACACTGTTCATATAAAAAATGCTATAAAATGCAATATGGTTACTTAAGATTGACTGGTAAAACATTTTTTTTTATATTCAAATAAATTATAATTTTATTTATCAATCTAAGTCTGTTGGGGTCACTAGCATCCTAGCTTTTCTTCCGACGGAGTTACCTGAAAATAAAAAAAAAGGATTTTTATTTATAGTTTGGAGAAACCTATCAGTTGAAAGAAACTCTACAGTTCACAATCAATGAAACTTCATCCAATATACATGATATGATTAAAAAAAATGTGTTATTCTGGGATGAAATTCATTTTTCCTTTCTGGTAAAGTGTACTTGGGTGTGTTTTACTTAGAAATTTATTTGAGACGACTAGATCCCAAGGAAACTTATAGTTGAAATCTTAATTCCCATCGCCGTAGAGTATATTGCCTTACTTCAATCTGATGAAAGGTATAAATATTACAACCACTATCTGTCCCTTTCTCCGGAGGCTCTTCCAAGAACACTCACTTTCGGTTATTGCTTTTAAAATTATTATTTTCTAAGACCTGGTCACTGTATCATCTTTTTTTTTAAAGTTGATCCTTCCCTAAAAGACGCCCCTTTATTTGTTGTTACTAGAGAATGGAAGAAAGAGCAGTATCCACAGAGATTTATCAAAATAGATGAATTGTCTCGAGTTCGGCACTTTTCTTTCTACTCCAATGCCCACTCTTCCCTTCTAAGCGAAATTTAAAATGAAATTAACCGGACAAGTGAATCAATTTGAAAAAAAAAGTTTACCAAGGTGCATTCTTTTACCTTTACGTAGTACTAGCAATATTAAATTATCAATTACAAATATTTGTTACTTTTGTGGAGAAATTTAAATTTTTTTTGTTAAGTATACAATATTGGAACAAACTTTTTATTGCAATGGGTGGGTGCGCGTTTACATGATCGTAGAAAATAATAAATACAAAGAAGAAATAAAGTAATAGTTTTACCTTCTCGATAACTTAATATGTATAATAATACCGCATAGTTAATTACACATGAAAACAACAGATTTTTGAGCTTAGATTTATAAAACAAGACATCTAATATGAATATGAAAACAATATTTGCAACAGGAAAATATGGAATTAGATACATGTGGGAGGCTCAAAATAAGACACGAAGTTGGGTAATAAAGATATATATTAGAGTAGACTATTTACAAGAGTGGGTACATTGGTTGAGTTACACGTCGTAAGACAAGCGCGTCTCGCTCGTCTGGTCGTCTGGCTAGTCCGGTCTCCTTCTCCAATCTCCTCTGGGGAAAGCCCACGGCAGCTGGAGTGGATAAGCAGAGTGTCATAGTGGCGCCCTCTAGGTATGTCCTGGTGGCGCCCTCTAGGAGTTGGTGAGGCACCACAACTTCGGCCGTTCCTGACATGGATTCTGCCCTCAGGATCACGGGTAGATACAGGAAGAGTTCACAGGACACGACAGGAAAAGGAAGACAGACATCAGACAGGAGGATGGACATCAGACAGGAGGACTGCAGTTCTGAAAAGAGAACGAAAAAGCAGCAGCTCCGGCTCTAAAGAGGACAATTCCAAGGTTTAATATATTCAGAACAAGTTGTTGTATTAAGAGGTCCTTCAGTAAACCCGACTTTCTGAACGTCATACGTGCCATTGGGTTTAATTTTCGTTATTTTGTAAGGTCCGAGATATTTTGGTTTAAGCTTTAGGTTTTCGGTTGTTTTCTTCTTAGATTATAGGTTTTTCGATTTTGATCTTGTACTTTTATTATTTGTCTTTTAGCATCTTTGCGCAATTTTTCCCGATCTTGGTTGAATATTTCTCGAAATTCGGCTTCAAGGGCGTCTTTTAAGTTTAACGTCTTCGTTTTCATTTTAGTTCCGACGAGTAGTTCGAATGGGGTAGCATCGATACTTCTTTGATACGTTGAATTAATAGTTTGCTGTAGCTCGTTAGTATATTTGTACCATTGGGCAGGATTCTCGAGAGACAACTTTGCGAGAACGGCTATTATTGTTTGATTGATCCGTTCGACCTGACCGTTGGCTCTAGGCAACCCTGTTGTAATCAGGTGATGTTTGATGCCTTCTTTCGAGCAATAGTCAGCAAATTCAGTTGAGGTGAAAGATGTACCTCTATCTGATATTATCTGGGAGGGACTACCGAAGACAGATTTTTGGACTTCTAACTTAGCTATGACTTCGGCGGACGTCGTTGTCTTCGTAGGGTAGATCCATACAAACTTAGTGAATGCGTCTATGACGGCTAGTATGTGTTTGTAGTTTTTATTGGTACTCTCTAAGGGTCCTAGAAAATCTATGTGATATGTGTTAAGAGGCGCGTCTTCTTTTTGGAGGGGATGAAGGAAACCTTCTTTCTTTCCGCGTTTGTGGTTCACAAGAATACAGTGTACGCAATTTGAAATGACCTTTTCTATTTTTTCTCTAAGCTTGGGAATGAAATAGTAATCCTCGATGTGCTTTTCTGTGTTTTTAACCCCTGTATGTCCTTTCTCATGGGCACTTCTTATAAGGGACATCTGCATTTCTTCTGGGATAACTATTACGTCATTACTTTTAACCGTCTTGTAGAGGAGGTCACCCTTCATTATGTAATCGTCGCATTGTTTACCGCTTTTAATTAGTTCTTTAATTACTCGGGATTTTTCATCTGTGTTTTGAGAGTTACCTATCTGTAGTAATAGACTATCTTGTATTAGCATGGAAACTGGGTTCCTACTTAATGCGTCTACATGCCGCATTTTCGTACCTTGACGATGTTCGATGGTATAATCGTAATCTTCTAACATAAGGGCCCACCGAGCGATTTTCGCTGAAAGGTCTCTTTTAGTCATCGTTTGTTTGAAAGCATTACAGTCTGTGATGATTTTAATGGGGATACCCAACACATATGGTCTGAATTTTTTCAGGGCTTCAACTACAGCCATAACTTCTAGTTCGTAACTTGTTAGTTTGCGTTCTGTTTCGGACGTTTTCCTACTCATGTAGTAAACCGGATGTAGTTGGTTGTCTATCATGGATTTCTGCATTAAACAAGCACCTACACCATCTATGCTAGCGTCTGTGTGTATTTCTGTTGGGGCTTTCTGGCAGAATAGGCCAAGAACAGGGTTACTAGATAGCACCTGTTTAAGTTTCTCGAACGCAGCCTTCTGGTAAGGAGAGAATTGGAAAGGGGCATCTTTACGAAGTAGGTCGCTGAGGGGCTTCGCAATAGCAGAATAGGCTGGAATAAACTTCCTAAAATAGCCTGTTAGACCAAGAAACCGCTGTACATCTTTAGTGCTTTTCAGTTCAGGGTAGTTCAAAACAGCTTTTACCTTTGACGGGGATGGGGATAGTTTCCCGTTTTCAATGACGTGTCCCAAAAATTCTATCTTTGTTTGGAGGAACTGACACTTCTTAATATTAAGTTCTAACCCGTGGTCGGAAGCGACTTGCAAAACACGTTTTAGGTTTTCTAATCCCTGATCTGCATCTTCTGACGGAATGATCAAATCATCCATGTAAATCTTTACGATGTTTTCTTTTAAAAGGTCACTAAAAATGTGATGAACGTAACGTTGAAAGACGCTGGGGCTATTAGCCAATCCAAAGCTCATTTTATTGAATTCATACTGTCCTGAGTGAGTTACAAAAGCTGTGTACTTTTTACTACTTTCCTCGACGTCCACATGGAAGAAACCATTCTTTAAATCCAATGTGGTAAAAACTTTAGCATCTTGCAAACTATCCAGAATGTCGTCAATTAATGTAAGGGGGAAATGTTCTCGAAAAGTTATTCTGTTTAGGCGACGATAGTCAATACATAACCTTGCAGAGCCGTCTTTTTTCTTTACTAGCACAACTGGGGAACTGTATTCGGAAACACTTTTACGAATAATTCCTTGCTCTAACCATTGGGTTACTTGTTCGTCGACAATTTTTTTCTCTACTAGAGGCAAACGCCTAGGATTGGAACTAATCGGTATATCACTTGAAAGGCGGATGCTCATTTTTACATCAACTGTTTTATTTTTGTTAGGCATATATTTCTGAAGAAGCGATAAAAGTTCTTCTTGGTGTTTTCTTTCTTTTATGTGTGTGAGATCGATTTCGTTTTGGGTTGCATTCGCCAAACAAAAGAAAAAATTATTTTCTTCTTCTTCGGGCGGCCGGAGACAGCTAGTCTCAATGGCAGGTGTGATTTCTGTTTTTTCATCGCGAGTTTTGTTTTGTTTTTCTTCACGCGCTTCATTTATTTTGCATTCCTGAGAGTCTTGAGCGGATGTGGTTTCGGTTTCAACTACGGCATAGCCAACTTGAAAACTTTTTCTTAAGCCTAAAATCTCTATTCCTTTGTTACTGATTGAGATGTTTAATTTACTAATTACGTCCATCCCAATTACTCCTTCATAGCATAATTTTCTAAATACATAAACTTCAGTTTCCACAAAAAAGTCTTTAAATTCTAATTTAGTGTGAAAGAAACCAAGGGGAGTTACACCTTCACAAGAAATACCCGACACAGACACGCTGTTAAAATTTAATTTTGGGGAACCAATTTTCAGGTAGGCGTCGTAACTAATCATAGTTAAATCTGAACCAGTGTCTAATAGGAGCTTCATTTCTTTATTCTGTATCAGCACGGTTTCAACAATTTTTTTATCTGTGATAGGTTTATTTTCCACATCAGAAAGGTTTGAGGAATGTTCAATTTTAGGGGACTTCTTAACTACTACGTCACAGTCTTTGGCAATATGGTTTCCGAATTGATTACACTTAAAACATCTTTTCCCTTTGTTTTTGTTTTTACAATCTACTGACTTGTGACCAGAAATACCACAGTTAAAACATCTTTCGTTTGACTTAGGCACTTTAGAATACATCTGGTAATTCAAATTATTATGTTTTGGTTTCTCACTCTCTTTTTGGGATACTCTAATCTTTTCGTAAATCTTAAGTTTTTTCTTAAACTCTGGGAGATCATTACAACCATATAGAATGACTTTTCGGTCTACAGGATCCGAAATACCGTCAATAACATACTTAATCAAAGCCTCGTCTTCTATTTTACCTTTTTTACACAGCTGCTTCATACACAAAAAATATTCATCCAAAGTTTCATGATCTCGTAATTTTCGGTTTCTCAACATGTCGTGCAGCTCAGCAGAATTACACGACACGCCGAATTCCGTTGTTAAGAAACTTTTTAGATTTTCCCAAGTATTTAACTGAGTTTCACTTTTAACCAGTACTAGAGCATTACCACTTAAACATCTTCTGGCAAAGATTACTTTATTTAAAGCATTGAGAGCAAACATGTCGGCAACATTCTCAAAATTTTCAATCCAAAACTGGATATTTTCGTGTGATTTACCCGAAAAAGTTGACACTAAACCCTCGATATCAGTAAAACTTATACTCATTTTCATATTATTCATCAAATTAGGCATATCATTAACTAATTCAAACTTATCAGAAGTAGAATAATTTCGTTTTGCACATACAGTAGTATCTATATCTACTTTATCACTAACACTAATATTATCATGCAGAACACTATTTACTAAAGAACTTTCGCATTGCACCGTGGAAGTTTGAATGGTTTCATCTTCATTTTCGTCTTCAAGTTCCGAATCTTGGACAGCTTTCTCAAGTTCCGAAAGGTCGTCGAGGTGAATCAAAATTCTTTCAAGAACTTCCTCTTTTGATCCCTCAAAAGGAATACTCAATACACTACAAATGACAATCAGCCCATTTAGTGTGAAGTCTCTTTCTGCCTTTTTGAATTTTGTTTGATAGTCTTTTCCCTCTAACTTAAAGCCAGAAAAGTTTCGTAGTCTTTCTCGGTTATTTCTGTCACCTTCGGTTTCGAAAATGAATTTATGCAAAATTTTGATTTTTGCCTTCTTTTCTTTCGACAGTGCAGTGCTAATTATATCGTTCAGCTTCATTTTTTGTTTCAAAGGAAGCTCATCGATAATCAACAATAAGGAAATTTTTTAACTCACCGTTTTGAAGATCGCTTAGGTGAGGTCAGTGCAAGACGTCGTGTTGCAAACTCTATACAGACTCTTTCCGTAGTCGTCGGGATGAATAGTCGTCGTTAAAAATTCTCGTCGTGGGAGATGGCTTTTCGTCTCCGGTGATGTCGTCTCGTCTTGGATGATGGCCGTCTTGATTTCGCGTTATTCGAGGCGTTGAAACTTCGATCCCTCTTCTGGCACCAGTTTTGTGGGAGGCTCAAAATAAGACACGAAGTTGGGTAATAAAGATATATATTAGAGTAGACTATTTACAAGAGTGGGTACATTGGTTGAGTTACACGTCGTAAGACAAGCGCGTCTCGCTCGTCTGGTCGTCTGGCTAGTCCGGTCTCCTTCTCCAATCTCCTCTGGGGAAAGCCCACGGCAGCTGGAGTGGATAAGCAGAGTGTCATAGTGGCGCCCTCTAGGTATGTCCTGGTGGCGCCCTCTAGGAGTTGGTGAGGCACCACATACATGTATTAGTTTTTTGGGACGAATGGAAAAAGAATATGTACACCATAAAAATCAACAGTCCGCGCCTTATTTACGATTACATCAACCGGTTTAACCAAATTCATATTATCGGTTATATGGAGCACTACGCGGTACATGTGGATTCTGATCGTAGGAGTAACAGCAATTTTCTGTTGCGTGTGTTTTCTGCTGCGAAAAAATATACTCTTGTAACCTTTTATTATTCTGATGTAAATATTGTATATTTAGCAGAAAAATCAATTTTCCCCACAGAAATAAAAAATATATTTATTATTTATTTTATATATTTGATGATTAAATATTTTAATTGTAACATTTAAAAAATTCCCCCATCGTGACTCGATCTCGGGACTTCTGGGTTGGGTCACCTAGCGTATTCATGACATTTTGCATTACTTCCACAGTCTTTCATTGTACCATAAATCAAGCCTTAATTTCTAGACCACCATCCGCTTGCAAATAACGAAACTTATCAGATATATTAAGCAGATGTAAAATTTTTCAAAAGAGATTTCCACTGAAATTTCTAAAACATTCGCCTCAATATTTACTCAAGTTGATGTTCTAGAATCTAGAAGCTACTCCCACACGAAAACTGAACCAAATTTGTAAAGTCGAGTGCTGATCTTCTTGTTAGTTAAGTTCATACTGTATCTTGTAAAGAATGTTCGTTTTAATTTTAACTCACGAGATAGAGAACATAGTTTTCTTTTCAGAAGAACTTTTTTAATCCACCCCTGATTTAATTCCTACCTAAGTAGTTGAAATATCCACTTAAATGTTGATTTCTATAGTACAAAATATCTGGATTTACTGTTTTAAGAAAAATTATATTTTAAAGTAAGCTGAGTTGTTATCTGCTTAAGATTTGAATTAAAGTTTCTAAATTTACAACATTTATTAAGAATCACTTCTACATTATTGAATAAACCATTTTATAATCTTGAGCTAATTGTTCTTTATTTCTTAACATCCTTTGAGCTAGAATGAGCTCTTAAACATATAAAATTAGAAAAATTAATTTACTCTTAAGACAGTCTTTTATTAATGAATGTTTAGTGCATGGAGTTTGATTATATACTTTTTCTTTGAAACTTGGATATGCAAAGTTTGAGTTGTTCACACTACAACAAATGCCCTTTGAATGAAAAAACGGTGTCACAGTAAGTTTCTTTTATAATTCTGTAAAGCAGATTTTTCTTCGAAGAATATACTATATTGCATTAAAAACAGCTAAAACACGACTTTTCTTAGATACAGCGAAGAAAAACGGAATAAAATATTCGATCAGCAATGAACACTAATAGCCCTTTGCTTACTAAATATTTTATCACTCCCTGCTGAGTTTGAAAGAAGCAAGAAGAAAAAAAAAACAAGAAAATCTTCAGGATTGTTTTAAAAAAGCTTTCGTTATTTATCACTTTATTTATACAGAATTATTTATAACCTAGTATGTTCTACAAAACTTAATTTTTTATAATTTATTAATTTTATAAATTGAATTTTTAAAATATTTTGCTAATATTTTTCCTCATTCCTTCGAAGTATTATTTAGGGGCTTTTAGTGTTTAATACTTACAAAATTAGTTCTTGGAGGAAGCAATAATTTGTCTTTTTATAAATTTGGCGTTCATTTTACTTAACACATGGTTAATTTATCACATTTCTTTTTATCAGCAGACATGCTAATTGCATGTAAGACGTAAAATACTTTTATAAAAACACTTTGAAATAAAATTAAACTTTCTTTTAGTTTATTTAATACTTTAAAATCAAAAAGAGGTAACCTTTTTTGGATTGAGTATGTATGGATGGATTGGGCACATATGTTCTCCCGCTTGTGTGCTTGCTCTCAAGGATCCGCTTATAAGCCTTCGTCAAGTAAGACTGACACAAACATAATTTTTCTAACACAGAGAGAGAAAATATCGAACTCGACAACAGTTACAGTGTGCAGACTGCTAGCGTAGTGGGCAGCACGTAATCCCCCTAAGCCGCCCCGTCCCCTGGATTGAGTAAAATAAAAAAAAAAATTGTTTTGTTTTATTGTTTCTTTCACGTCCACTAATACTTTTCCCTTATAAAATGACAAATGCTTTAAAGCAACGGTGGGCAACCTCCGGCCCACGGGCCGGAACCGGCCCGCCACGTCATTTGGTCCGGCCCGCGGAACATTTTAAAAATTGTATTCAAAAATCACATATTATTCTAGTCCAGATTTTTGTAACTTTTAACATAATTTTTGTTTCTAATCAAAATATTAATCTATTGTAGATTAATGTAACTAACTTTATAATTATTGTATGTAATATTATTCTAGTCCAGATCAGTGGCGGATACAGGGGGTGACACTCTGGAAAGTGCCCCCCCTTGGATCCAAAAAGCATTCATAAGTACGAAAAAAAGTCCCAAAAAGTACTCAAAATGAGTTAAAAACCTACTTTTACAGGTCAAATTTCCAAAATTTTGACATTTTTTTCAAAAGATAAAGATGATGGTCTGAAGAAGTGCCCCCCCCCCCATTGGAGCCGTGCTGGATCCGCGCCTGGTTCAGATTAATGTAATTTCATTATAATTATTTTATGTAATCTAGATATTGTACAAGTCCAGATTAATTTTTAACTTTAGAATTAAACTTCGTAAATATATGTAATAAAAGGCCTCATTTTTTTACTTAAAGAATATTACCTATTATCTACTCTTTGGCCCTCCACATTATAATCTTTGAGTCCGGCCCGCGGATTCGAAAAGGTTGCCCATACCTGCTTTAAAGCTTTAAACCAAGATTATTTTGATTATATTTTGTGTTTTCTACTGTCATCTCGCTTTTGTTTCTTGTTTTGATTACTTTTCATAGCATGGTGGTAAAATTTTATATTCTTGAGTAATTCTTTTATCTTTTAGTACATTTCGTGAACGCAGGTCATTCCGTATTGTTTCTTATACTGCTTGTCTTCTAACCTAACCCCTTCAGTTGATGCTGTAGCTTTATTCTACCCTTTTTTGTTAGTAACAATTCAAGTACCCTAATAAATGGTAATTTATAAGCACATGTTTACCAAAAAAAAACCTGCTTTTTATTCCTTGAAGTAATTATTTTTCTTCCGTAAACTTGCCAGTTCCTGCCATCCTAATATAGCCTCAGCATTAAATCCTTATTACATTAAATAACTACATCAGGTTTATAGAATTTGACAGTTTATGAATATTCGTTAAAAGCTACGCTGTATCTATATATCTCTTAAAGCCCTTCTGTGAATATATAACTAATTTATGCATGTGGGTTTCCAGCATAGTTGTCAAGTCGTAAACCGTATAAATCGACTTCACCGAAATTAAGGTAAGCTGATAAAGGAAATTAGCCGCCCATGCACGATCGTAATTTCTCAGTGATATAATGCGCGGGCCCAATCACGTCGTCGTTAGGCACTGTCGACGAAATTTGGTAGTATGCTTTGGAATTACTCAATGTGTTTCCATGGGTCATATCTCTGTAATTTTGTAGAAACACTTTTAACAATCATTGTCTTTTCCTCACACAAACGCAACATAATCACAATACAATCTTAAAGAAGATAAAAAAAAGTAATTTCTAACAAATGAAATCTCTTTATATTATGTGTAATGAAAGTTTGTTCATGGTATAATAGTTTCGAAAAGATTATTACATAATTTTCTTCATCATCCTATTTTTTTTATAAGTAGATATTTGAACCATTTTTTCTTTCAGTGTAGTTAGAACAATAAGATCTTCAAATCAAACAAAATGTACAGTTAAATATATTTAGAAATATTACGTAGCGAAATTTATAAAAAAAAATAGTGTACTTCACAATAAATAAAAATTCACTTCTTTGCCAACACAGACATCATATGTTTTTTTCGGCCTGGGATATGTTTGAAAGAAAAAAACGTACTCTACAAATATTTGAATTATGGAATAGAATTAGTTAAGCACATATTGTCCCTTTTCAGAATTCGCAACCCGGGAGTGTGACAAGGAAGGGCGGTGGGCGGGCCACCCGGACAAAGAAAGGAACGCTCAGGGGTGGAGCAATTACTCAGACTGTTTTACCAGAGAGATCCGCCTACTGCTTGACAAGCTCTACACAACCACTGAAGGTGACGCCAAGGTGAGACAATTTGATTTTTTAGTGCTGAAATTGGAGGGGAACGTAGGGGAGGAAGCCGTCCCCCTAAATATTTGGACCGTCCCCTAAAATATGTGTTTCTCGACAAAAAAAATAAGAAATCAAAGCAAGAAATAGCCAAGATGACTTCACTCAAATATTTTCATTTAACCACAGAATCAAATCAAGGGGATATTTGAGGGAGTACCTAGGTCGTTGGACCTTCAAACTCCAGTATAACTAGCCTCACTGGGTGAGGCTTGAGCTGAGCTGTAAAGAACGTGTGACTGAAAGTCACGGTCAGCTGAGGAGTGGCTAGCTTGATGCTAACCCCCTCTTGATTTCCCCAAGTGACCTTGGTACTCATTTTATCGACCCCGGAGGGATGAAGGGCTGAGTCTTCCATGCCCATGGACCGGGATTTGAACCCCGGGCCTGTGGTGTGGGAGCGCGAAGCGCTTCCTCTACGCCACCATTTAACCACAGATGTAAAATATTCGTTTTAGTTTGACTAAAGATTTCTAAATAGTTCGATGTTTGAAAAACCTTCGGTTGAGCAGATATAAAATTCGATTTTTCTTTCTTGACTATAAATTAGCCATATTATTATAATCAGTAGGTAACAGAGTAAACAGCAGCCACTAATTATAAAACTTAAAGACTATTCTTTTAGTTTCTTCTATAAAACTTATGAAACTGGTGGTAGTACGTGTACCAGGTGTTACAGTTCAGGTGTTATAAATTATTTAGTTTAAAATTAAGAGTAATATGAAAGCATTATAGCTGATTTTAAACTATCGGGGAAACGAAATTATGCTACATTTCTTCAAATTTACGGATTGTATGGAGAAGAACTGGAGCTTGAATACAAGTAAAAACGATTAGAAAGACAAAGAGGAATAATTGAGAACATTTAACAACAAAGAACAAATGACATTCAAGCTGAACTCGTATCATAATATAGGTTTACAGGAGAAAGGCCCCCTACATCTACTCTAGGACACGTTAAATTTGGCAATATACGACTGCTTTCTTTTGCGTCATTACATTTCACCAGCACACGTATTTCAACGAATTCAAAAATCAAACAAATCACAAATTAAAATTGGAATTTTGTTATAAATTTTATGCAGACCCTTTTTTCAAGGTTCAAAAAAGTTCTAATTTTGATCTCTAATATCTACTTGAATATTGAAGATGAATTCATTAAATGAGTAATGATATTGCACAAAATTTTCTAACTGAAAAGTTTTCGTTATAATATACTACTTTGGTTTTTTATTAATCTTTCATACCTTTCTTACTTCGCCGCTAGGAGAACTGTCTCAATGGATTCAGGAAAATCCTTTTACTATGGTTACACCTTACTTTTCCATGACTCTAAGACCCTTTCATGACCCTATGTATAAAACATTGAAATCTTTGTAAATCTAAAATTTAATGCTCGGCTCAAACAGGGATGAGATTTTTCTGACTTTTGGAGGATTTTCAGACTTTTATGAATTTTTTAAAAACATTTTTAGACTTTTTAATTTGTGAAATATTATCGGCTTTACGAAAAAAAAAATATTTTTTATCTAATTGCGTCTTTTTCAATTCAAGGTGATGTTTTTCATTTTTTATGAACCTCTGTTATGTGGTAAATTTTCATATTTGAGGCAATTTGAAATTGAAGCAATACTACAGCTACAGCTAAAAGTTTTTATTTAGTTTGCAACCTGGAATCGGAGGTATTTAATCTAGTTTGATTTTATAACGGGTTTCAGATTCTGGACATCATAATAAAGATTCTAAAATTTCAATTTTAGTTCATTTTTTTCTTTTAAATGTTAAAAAATTCTTAACTAGATTGTTTTTGTCAGTGATTTTCATTTAATTTTTATATCAGACTTATACTTTCGGGATCATTTCAATGGGTTATTTTTTTGTTATTTTATATTAATTAGATATATTCATTTTATTATTATAGGTACTACATTATTTTATTTAATTTATATTATATTATTTTATTATTACATTATATTATTTTATGATTATATTTTTATGCTATTACTAAATTATTCTTTCTAAAAATCAAATAGCCCTTAACTCTTTCTTACTCTTATAACTTACTCTTTATTAGAATATTCTAAGTGCAACAATTTAATGCTACGATTAATGTAAACCATCATTTCACTTAGTTTTTATGTTTTATTATTGCTATTTAATCTCTAATGCTAAATAATACCTACTCATCAAAATTTTGTTAGCGCAGTTTTCAGAATTTTTGCTTTTTTTTTCTTACTTCTCCTGGCGCGAACAAATCAAAACAACTACCTTAAAACCCTGGGGAACCGTAAAAACACCCAGAAAACTATAGTTTATGTTCATATAAAAGGAACTTTTTTCATTAATTTAAATTCAGCTTCTTTATTTTATCACATTTACTCAATTTTAATGGATAACCCTTTATGAGTAATTTTGTAAACGATCATTTAATGGTATACTAATTTTAAATAAAACAATATTTAGGTCGTACTATAATTTTAGAAATAATTTAAGATTTTTCTCAGAAATTTTTATGCTTTCAAAGAAATTATGAATGAAATTCCTTTCTAGTTTAAATATTAAAAGAAACTTTCAGGCATAAAAAAAATCAATTGAAATTCACCGTGAAATCCTTTAGAATTCCTTTTCTACATATGAATATGAATGAAGTGAGTTTGGGCAAAGTTTCATATTTTAAATATTTTTGCGGTGTTATTCTATGTTATTCAGAAAGAAAATATCCAAGATATTTTAAGGTGTACGTATAATTACCCCCTTATTTCTAAAGGGCTTAAAATATTTCATCCCACTGATTTAAATAAAACTGTAATAAAAACTGAATAAAAAAAAGTATATTTTTTAAATGAGTATATTTGATTCTTTCGGACGTACGTAAAATTATCTTATGCGTAGGTGGCATCTTTTCATTTGCATGAACTATTTCATTCATGAGATGAACTCTTCTTTCATCTTATGTGTATTTTATCTCAAAATCAGGTGTACAAATACTATTCTTGATATCTACGTAACATTTCACAGGAAATAGAGTGGAATGAACCCATAACAATTACATTGATTGTAAAAAAGGTTTTTTGTGCTAAGTAATTAGTCGGAGAAGAGATATATTTGTTGTATTTTGTTACTTAACCCAATGTATCTCGCAAAGGAAAAAGGCTAATTACTTGTTGATTAGGTTGCTAAATTTGTTCAGAAAATTAACTTTGAGAAAAGATTACACACAGCATCAAGAAAATGTTCCTGCTTGTTTGAAATAGTACGTTACTAGGTCTAAAAGTAAAGCATGCAAGCCTGTTATTGATTTGCCTTTCTACGGTATGTTAAAAAAAATATTTAAAAGGGTTGTGGGACTCGAACTTTTTACTCTTACGAATCGAACTTTTTACGATTTGTGAACTTTTACTTTTTACCTTTATATAATTTTATTATATGTAAATTATGGTAATCGTAACCGAATCAATTGTATAAATAACAGCTGGCTATACAATGTTGTATACAACCACATTCACGACCTTCTAATGATTTTTAACTAACCTTTTGTTAAGTTTTTAATAAAATTGTTTTGTTCATGTTTTACGAGCGTTATTTATATACTTCCCCGAAATACATCACCTGCGCCATAGTGGTGACCGTGTGAATTTTAGAATGCTGATTTTAAAATCTTTGGAGTTTCATCATCGCCATTGAGATGCTGACGTCCTGGAGCATTTTCATATTGGGTGAGTTTTAGTCGTGTCTCTGTTTCCATCAGGTTCGCGGTCGGGTTTCTGAGTGTTGGCCATTTTAGTGATCTCATTTACGTTGCATTGCGTTGTGTACCGATTAGTATCAACAAGATGGTTAAAGAGGACCCCAAGGTAACTGAATCCAAACTGCCTAATGCAGACCCTGAATTATCCCCAGTTTCAGTAAAGGCACCACCCTTTTGGGACCATGATCCTGAGACGTGGTTCTTTCAGTTAGAGAGCCAGTTTCATGTCTCTCGTATTTCAGTCGATTTGACCAAATACAGCTATGTGGTTGCCGCCTTGGATTCTAAAATCCTTGCGTCTGTGAGAGACATTCTGCGAAACCCACCCGAGTCTGATATGTACTTGACCCTGAAGTCTCGCCTAATAGAGGTTCATTCCCAATCTGAATCTGAAAAATTGAAGCTTTTGATGCAAGATCTTGACCTTGGCGATAAGAAGCCCTCCCAATTGCTCAGGGAAATGAAGAATTTGGCTAATAACAAATTTGATGACGATGTTTTGGGCACATTGTGGCGACAACACCTCCCCTTAAACATCCATCAGATCCTTTCAGTAGCTCCTGGGGATTTGAATTCCTTGGCTAAAATTGCCGACAAGGTGTTTGAGGTATCTGCCCCATCAGGAAATGTTGCTTCTTATTCAGAGGTACATGCCCCATCGGGAAATATAGCTTCTGGTTCAGCGGTACCCGAAATACTGCGCCATAGGGTTTAAGTACTTACATTTTTGATAAATTAAACAATAATTATATTTTTATAACAAATAACACCTCACCCCTTTATCTTATAAAACATGTACATAGTTGTTGAATATGAACCCCCAGAAGGTTTTCTAATCAAAACTGCGTTTGTTAATATAAGCAATTTTTTTGGTATCATTTAAAAATTAAATTGTTGTTGTCGTCGTGTCCATGCACAAAATGCTCTTTAAACTACTTTTTTGATGTCCTCAAAGGCACTGCTTGCTCTGGTGCCTCAGGGCCATATAAGGTTTCTTGTAGAGGAATTAAATAGTTTACATCAATTATATGTATATCTAGTGATCGATAGGATATAATTTATTTAATCTAAGCAAAACCTTAAACCCTAATAAACAATATTAAATGCTTACTCAATTAGTAGACATTAATATAATTTGTCGAATAATTTATTCATTTGTTATTTACAAACATAAATGAATAATCAAACACTGGGTAATGTTTCATTCATTTATGGTAAAGTTTTGGAATTATGATAAGATGACCTGTTTTAAGGATTGAATTTGTGTGAATTCAATATTAACTCTGCCTTATAACAAGCCGTAAGTCAATTTTAAAAACAGAATTTTAAGAATATTTTAATTCCCTAATTCTGCCTTAAGATATCCAGTACAACTTTATACACTAATTCCTATATTTTAGGAGTATGGATTTAATTCACTTCACTGAACTCTAACGAATTTGGAGAAATAGGAGAAGTAAACACAATGATATCTTGGCGTCACATAAAGATAAGCTTTCAAATATCATTAAAACACTCCCTGACTTAGTAAGCAAACACCGTGTATTCATTATTTGAGAAATGAGTGCAAAAGGTTAATATTCCCATCAAAACAAGGGATTCTCATTTCTCTTCCTTTTGAGAACCATCTTCATTAAAATATGGTAGTATTACAATTGCATCATTACTAGGAGATCCAGAATTGATAGCGGTTCAAACTTCGAAGAGAGGACTTACTTAAGGATAGTAAAGAACACAAAGGAAAAGCATGGTTCCTGATGCAATCCTGAAACGTTAGAGTACGGACAAAAGTTAGCAAGAGCAATGAGGATTTTTTTTTTGTGAGCGAACTGCAGGGGGGGAAAAGGTTGGTAAAAAACGTGGTAAAGCTTTTTCTCTTAAGGCGTCGTCTTTAAAATGCATTAGTTTAAAAAATGCTAAAGTAACAAAGTTTGTATTGCTGCATTTTGAAGACTATCTCTTAAGGAAAATTCTTTAACGGGTGTGTATAAATAAATGTAAGTTAAAGTGTAATAATTATCTGGAATTTTTTCACCCCTGCAGTTTGTCCACAAAAACTCCTCCGGCCAACATTTGTCCTCGCTCTATCGTATCAGGATTGAGTCTATAGTCATACCGTCTGGAGGAAAAAACTTTGACAAATAAACTAAAACTCTGGAAATACGTACAAAGTCAAATGATAACCACGCAGAAATTGCACAAAACGTTTTTTCAGTGTTGATTAATTTACAGTCACCCTTAAAATTAAGTGAAAAAATCCTTTTCCATATCAATCGCAACAATATTGTAAGACATCAAAAGATTTCTCCTGGCGGTATGACTATAGGATCCTTCTGTGTCATTCTGAATTACCTTTCCTACACCCCCTCTAAATTTTTATCTTGTCTATAGTATAATTTATTTAAATTTGGACCTAAGTTAGGTGGCATTTATTCTCATCATAAGCTATATTCCATCACCCAATGTCATGATAATGTCGTCACACTAACTCCAATCTGCTTTTTATGGTAATTTTCTCCTAAGTGCATTTTTGGAAAACCAGGGTATGCTGCATACTAAACTAGAACCGACAATCGTAATTCCCGATAGTTTAAAATTTTAACTAATTACAATAGTTTACCAAATTTTTTTTTAAAACTGAGTAGGTAATCCGTTACTGTCTCTTTGAAAACGCTTATTCTCCCCAAGCTTTTAATGCTATTTTCTCGACACTAGGAAACGGCAGATTGGAGTGGGGATTAACACGATGTCATATATTTAAAAATTGTGTTTAAAGTAGCAAAAAAATGTAGCAGGTCGTACCCAAAGTGTTTATAGTATCACTATGTCCCATCAATATCTAGTTTGCTGATTTGGGTATGTTTTAAAAATCATATTTGACTCGTATTTCCTGTTATATGTAAAGATACGCGGAATATTATAGTAATGGAAAAATATAATAATAGTTGTCAAAAATTTGTAAATAAAATTATTCAAAAACTCTTAATTACCCTAAACGTATTCCACATGTATAAAATACTTTAAAATTAGTAATTTATTCCTAACAGCTCTACTTAATGCCTTAATTTACTTATATGATGTACCCCTTTAGTGTTATACCCAAGGTTTCACTCATCACCAATATAGCCGGATGCGAACATTGGGCACTTTAGCAAACCCTAAGGGGAAAGGATCTACCCCCTCCCAAGTAGAGAGTATTGCCTTATTGCCTCATTAAAACGTGGGTTCACTAGACCACAATGGAGGGCTCTAAACCCGTAGCGGGTGAAATCAATACCTTTAATAAAGATTACTTGTGGAAATCGAGGGATTTTAAGTATCGCATATTCATGGATGTATTTACAAATATACTTACGTATTCGACCCTCTGATAGTAAACGTTACCAAAGTATCAAATCAACATCCGTAACTTACCGATGTCACCAGCCCTTTAATTTATTGAATAATATAATATTGTCTCAATTTATACATTTTTAATGTAAGCGAAACTAACCTGAGGACTTGATTAAATCGCTGTGTAATGAATTTTTAACGGGACATGGAGAAATCCTTTTATAAGAATGCTTTCTTAATAATTAAAATTTGAAGTATCTCTCTTTTTAATTAAACGATACGAAACTGAAAAGCATAACAGAATAATTATCTTTAGTCAAATGTTCATTAATTCTTAATTAAAACAGTTAATATCATTTTATTGAAATCGACTTTTATGACAATAATAATGCTTCTTATCCAGGGATTAACCTGAACAGGAAATGTAAGGAAACTTACTTGTATGGAAATAAATATAAATATTTAATACAAATACCTTTTATTTACCGATATATGAGAAGCAGAAATATTTTGTGTAAACTTAATAACATGTTTGGGCTTATAAAAGTTTGGCATAAGTCGGGTCCTGCCTCTTGCTATACAGATGAAGATATCTAATAAATTAACAGCGCTCATAGTTAGAAATTTAAAGAAAACTCTCTAAGAAATGTCTAGAAAAGTGGGGGTTTTGGCATATTTTCTTTTCTAAAATATTTTCTTGGTAAAATTTATTTAATCTTCATGTGTTGCATTACTTTCCTAATAAAATAAGTGAGTGAATACAAAATGTAAACAAGAGTTAAGAAACTTTGTCAAAACATTTTCCCAATTCCCCTCTTTTTTAAATTTTTTTGAAAAAAATATTGTGATATTTCGTAACTTGAACATAGCTTTTACTCAATTTCTTATAGCTCTTTCAACCTTTGCAGTTAGACTGCGTGGTTCTGGAGCAATTAACTACAAACAAGCTGAAAGTACAGTGAATGGTAAAAAACGAAAAGTGAAAAACAATAGTAAAAACATTTTAAATAGGTTACTTTGAGTTTTAGAATGCATTTGATGTGTAACTTACCTAAATACCATGTCTATCAAATAAATAAATTTCCTGACTATGAATGGGACTAACCTATATTTTCTATGCGTTTTATTCCACGTCTCTAAAGGGCATCATTACTGAAAAGTCAAATTCCTGAAATATCCCCTTAGTTACAGCTCCATTCTTTGTAAGCATTATAAATATCGAAAACCGATATGTTTAAATTCTTTACAGATGCAGAAAATGATTCAAAATCTTTTCAAACAGAGTACCTTACTTCCAGATATATATTTATAATAAAACGGTAATATTTGCACTCATGCACAGTGATATAATAATAAGCGCACTGCCCATACTTTACGTACCCGTGTTCTTCAAACACACAAAAAAAAAACTCCTTTAAAAGCTCGCATTCTTAGCTGGTTTTCCACTCAAAGTATTGACCGAAAGAACTGGAGGATGTCAAAGAACTCGCTTCAAGCGATTTTTGGGGGTGCGAAAATAAAACCTTGTTACTGGCAACATGTCTGCCATCCGGGTTATTTGATCAGATTCTTACCCTTATTCTAAGAAGGGGAAAATATTTTATTTTATTCGGATTCTTCTAGGGGAAATAGCTGCATTTTCTGATTTCATAAGTTTGCGACGAAGCGGGAAAACGGTAAGGGAGTTTAGAATTTGACTCTTCCTTGTCCCCTGATAGGAACTCATTGTGTTCTGTGAATTACGCTATGATGTCATCCGTGTTTATTTCCGACATATTTCAAAATGAAATTGTGCGTTTCATTTTTTTATACGCGTATTATTACAAAGAAAATGGTTTCATCTGTTTTCAGTTTGCAAGTTATTATTTTATCTTTAGTTAAATTCAATCAATTTAGATTAGAATGACTTTGAATAATAGTAAAGCTATAAAATATAATTTGATGTATTAGATGTTGGGAAATATTTACTCAAATTTAAAGAAATACAGTTATTTTAATTATGAATTTCCCTAGTGGAATTATAAATAATTGAAAAATAAAACAATTAGTACCTTTAACAAAAAGAATAACTCATTTAATATCAGAAAATACAAAAGGATACAGTAATAATATGTTATTCTACTTTAAAATAATTATCAAGTTGTCTATATCAAAGTCTGATGTATGGATTAACTGTGTTCCTTCTCCCTTAAAATTTCTCCATAACAGGTTAAAAGTTTTTCCACTCCTCGTTTTGTTTTCAAAATCCGCTCGTCGATTTTAGTTCGTTTAGATGACATTTTGAAATTTTTATAGTTTCTGAAATTGCAATGAACAAGTTCGGTTCGGACTCCAATTTTATAACCAAAGCTGTAGGCGTTCCAAAGATAAGGGCTCGAGAGACAACTCCGTAATTTAGCCATAGAAAAAGTTCCAAAAGTTCTCGACTAGTAGCGGGAAATAAAGTATCTGCAACACTTAACTAAATACAACAGCAGGCTTATAAGATACTTGTTTTATGGTCTCCCAAAAGAGACAGATAGAAACGCAGTTAAACAAATCCTTATCGTATTAACACACACATACACACATCAGAGATTGCTCTCATCTTATTTCAAACTTTAATTGCGCCGTCTGGGTCCCTCTGGGGGTGCTTGGCTAACGAGCAATCATTGCGGTCGTATGACATCACAAAACATCGCGGCTTGATTATTCCCGAAAGATAATTTGTTCAAGGCATCAGGGAATTCTCAATGCGGCATATTATGTTGGTTTGTAAAGTACGAAATGGATGAAAAAACATCGACGATTTTTTAATTGTTTTTTATTTTATGCTATGAAAGAGAGGCTTGAAAGATTTAATTTAATGATGACCGTCTCTTGCTCATTTTTTCTCATTATCCTCTTGGAATGGGTAATAGATTTCAGTTTTAGATGTAGTACATGATCGTATATTCTACCATTTTATTTGACCATAGATGATAAGCGGCATTATGAACCCAAACATGCAATTCAGATTAATAAAACTAGGGGGATTATAAGGGTTTAGAAAAAGCATTGGATATAATATTAAAATTTTACGAAAGTATACAAAAGATATGAACCTATATGGAAAGTTGTGTTCAAAGTTATCATTTTGATTGCTTGACCTTGAAAGCAGAAAACTTATTAGGGAAAGTTTTAGTGCAAACGAAATCGATTAAGATATTACCACATTTGATCTGACTGAAAATTTGGGTGCGTGATTAAAACAAAGGGAATACTTGAAAGGTCATGTAATAAAAGTGGTTACTTCTAAAGTTTGATAGGATTAGATTAAAACCTGTGGTAGAATCAGTTTTTTACAAATTTTTGACTTCAAATTGTGAACGACTTTTATCCGCATAAGTACGTTCACGGATATGCCATTAAGGTACGTATTTCTTTCTGCAATGACTATCTAAAAATTAAGATTATAGTGGGACATGCCTATTGAGCAGACAGCTTTGAAACATGAATAGAGTCTGGAATGTGCTTCCAGCCATTCAAAAAAACAAGCTGTTTCTGTGAAACTTCTTTTAAACTCTACCATGAGTGAGAGAATGGAATTCTCAGAGGATTGATTATCCCAAACTCTTCTCAATCTAAGTAAAGATCTTCCGACAACATTATTTTGTTTGGTCTCGCAAAAATACTGTTGTCAAATGTCAATTGCTGTCTTTTGTTATAAGAGGCATTCAGTTGAGTAACTGAAGTTTTTTCTCTCGTTTCAGCGCAAGATCCAAATAGCGAAAGAGACGCGCATCATCGAAATCACCGGACTCAGCATATCTCTCATCTTCCTCTTCATCTCTATCCTCGTCTTCATTTACTTCGGGTGAGTTAAACTGCATAAAAGTGTTCTTTTTTTTTTCAGTTTTATGATAAAAAGCGTAGTCTAAAGCGTGTCATGACACAACTCCATTTTGTATCGTAAAAAAGTAGCTCGTGCAGCGTTAAAAAAAAACTATGCACTAGTCTGCGAATGTTAAGCCGGCATGGGTAGAACAGCGACAGCGTTAAAAAAAACTGGAATACAGAGTTCCATGGGGTTTTGTGTCGCAAAACCGTATATATTTTAGGCGAGCGATTTGATGTCAAAGTTGAAATAAAGATTGATTCAGTACTCAAACTGATCAAAAATTGAGTTATGACATGATTTGCCTTTATTGACAAAATTTTCATCTGAACATTATCCCCAGCTCTATAAAAAGCAGCGTTAATATACAGTAAAAATATAAATAACAGTTGTTCTATTAAGAGGTAATTGTTTGTTTGAAAAAATAACTACTAATTGATGTAGCATTTTATTTTATTTTCCGTGAATATTGGTAATTTTAATATTGGTTAAGAATATTTGAAATACTACTTGGTTTGACTGAAGATATTTTCGTCTAAAGACAGTTTTCTAGGTAATACTATACCTTATATTCACAATAGGGTTTCTCTGAAAGAATTTACAAACATGTTTACAAAACGAATGAAGATTTTCATGTATAGAATTCAATATTTTGAAGACATTAAATAGCCTAATAGCCTGTGATAGATACTACTTAGCTTTGTTGAAATTGTTACATAATCTCTACTCTGCCATCCGTTTTAATGGTATATTTTCTCATGGGGTTGTACTACTTCAATTTATAGTACTATGTAGTTTTCCATTTCAAATATATAGAAAATTCATTTTACTCTTATTTTCTTTTTTTTTCCATGATGAAAAGAAAACTCTACAAAAGAAAGTATATCAAAATATGAATTTTATACTACACACAAAATTAGTTTAAAATTTTAAAAAACTATTCTGAGTTCGAAAGTAAAAGATAGTTATGAGCAAATTAACAGTTAATGAATAAAATGAAAGGTAAATGAAAACTTAAATAACGTTGTATTTTTAAGCAAAGAAAAATTATCTTCTTTTAATACCATTTTACCTCGGATGGCAAAATTCTAAAGAAAAGTAATTTTATATTATTTTAATAGAAAAATCTAAGCGAAAATAATACCATAAAAATTTTTATATATTAATAAAATCATTATTTATGTTTTGTTACTTCATACTTTATCAAACGCATTATGGGATAATAATAGTCTCTGCAAGAACTAGCCCGTGAGTTTCAATAAACCTTCTGTTTGGCTCAAAATCTTTTATTTACGGCTTCGTAACACACAGAACACCTCTGTCACCCGGAAACACGATTGAAGAATTCCGTTCCTGTCGACTGAACCGGACAAAAGGAAATACTTCTTTATTATATTTCAAGAACCACCTTTGTTGAAAATTCTTTCACTGATCATTTTGACAAATAGGGGCTTCGCGATTGAAGGTATAAAGCGATTGCAATCGTCAGGGGTAATTGCTCAACTCTATACAGAAATGTCCTTGTAAAGAAGGGATTCCGTCATATCTTGCGAGAAAAAAAAATGAAGAAGATCCAAAGGTATGAAGTAGGGTTTTTTTATGACCTGTTCTCAGTTGGCAATACTACTCGTATCAATGAAAAAAAGAATTGTTTCAAGGAAATGGAACAGGATGGGGAGTTGTTTAGTTCATAGTAATGTTATAAAATCACATCAGGAAAATAAACTTTACGGAATACTAAATGTACTCTGTAATGAATGGAAATAACGTCGTCAATGCTTTTAAACTGATTTCATCAAATTCTAATATTAACAATGAGTAAATATTTTGCTCTTAAAAAAAAACAAATGTTTGAAGATAGAAACATCATATTTTAAGACGTCGTGATATAAGGGAGAGAGCATAGCTGAACGAATTAAAAGTAGAATGATAATGATTTTTACCGACACATGATATTTGAAAATAGGGTTTTCGCTACTTTGACACGATCTGACCACTCGTTGAAAACATCCAATTCGGACGGCTGACCAGTATATAGTATTTGTATTTATAGTATAGTTGTAAGCTGTCGAATAACCCTAAAACCGACCGAAACTACATCTTTCTGGTTCAATTCGACTCAATTTTTGGATATTTAAATTATTCTAAATGAATTAAAGCAAACTCTTTGTGCAGGTTCACCGACTGAATTCGGGTTATTATAAGTATCCTATCAAATATAATATAATTTTCAAAATTACGTTTTTCTGGTTTAACTCCCTTGTAGTCATCTTTCAATGTGTGATAATTGTTTTATCCTGCATGAGTGTGTGAGCTAAATTAACAACCTTTTAGATTTTTTGTTTTTGATAGGTTTCTTTGAAATTTAATTATAATACAATACTAAAAGACTCAGAACAGGTTAATGTTTATTTACCTCTTTTCCGTTGAATCCCTACCCTTGGGTTAAGTATGGTTTCTATAGTCATATTCCCTCTATTAAACGGTGAAATTAGAGTCGACTCTAATAATCTTTACCACTTAATATCACTAAACCTAATTTATTTTGGATGAATTTATTAACAGTGATGAAAATATTCAAAGATAACTAAACTCATTCCACCCACCTGGCAAGATAAATTTTCTCTTTTCCAGTTTATTTAATTAAATTTATGCACCGCCTAACTAGTTCCGAAAATATCGGGATATCAAAGTCCTTTTTGTGAAAGTTTAGCGATTTAAGTAAAAGAAATGCACGTCAAAGCAAATTTTTGCTAGTCGGGAACCCAAGCGATAAGTTTATGAGAAAGAGCTTTTCTGTCGCTAATACAATGCTCAAGTGGGGGCTCTTGTCACTTCATATTGTACTTAAACCTTCATTAAGAGAGTAAATTAGTTATTTTTATAGGATAACTTGTTATTTTTTTAAAGACCTGTAGTGTTTGATAAGAATTTGATGATTTTTAGATTTTAACTCGTATTTTTTGCATTACATAGCTATTTAGTTTTTTGAACACGTTAGGATGAGATTTTTCTGTTATCTTTTCTATTTTGTTTGTATTTTCATACTTTTCAATTTTTAAACTTTATCTGCTTATAAAAATTATCTTTTAACCTAAAATTTCTTACTTAGAGTTTCATCTTTCTCAATTCAATGTTATGTTTTTTAACTTATAAAACTCTCCCTTTTTATGTGGTAAGCTTTCTTGTTATCTTGTTTCAGTGTTATGACCACAACCTTAGAGGTATTTCAAAGAACTTAACTTGGAAAATATGATGAAAATTTTGTAATCAAGTTTTTTAAATTTTATTTTTAGGTAGAAAGTTTAGTTAGATAAAAATGGGTAAAATTGTTTGACATGCATGAAGTATATTGTAAATTCGAAATTTATGTAATTAATAACTTAGATGAACAACTTGTACACATACACTCAAATGATTATTTATGAAATTTTAAATTGTAAACATTTATTTAATCTTATTTCTTTTTCTTTATTTATGTAACACCTTTCTAATTGATGAATTCTCCCGTAATAAAGCACTTTTTTCTACATGGTTTAATCAAAATAAGTTTTCCTTTAAATGTCGCGTGTTTTGTTTGAATTCTAAAAATATCAATAACTTTTTTAAATAAGAAAGTCGAATGTAATCAACCCTTTTATTTCCATTTAACATTTATCTTAACTTATTAAACTTCTCACTCACTTTAAAAAAAAGTTATCGGTATAGTTGGAAATTCCTTCTCATTTTAAATCCTCAATGTTGCGCAAAAAACGTGTTTAAAAATAGTTCGATTGTATTAAGACAATTAAACTCGTCTGAATTTGTGAAAAATAATTAAGATTGGTTATTCCTGAAATATTTCAAGTCTCATTTCTATTCAAAGTTTATTACTTTAGTTAATTTCTATTCAAGTAGCGTTTTTAAAATCCTTTTGATACTAAGTCGCCCGAGATTACCATTGAATCCAATAGAAAATTTGAGGCTACTAGGTCTGAAAGGGTTAAATAATTACTTGCAAGAGAAATTTTAGAAGAATTAGAAATCACTGTTTTTGTATAACTTGCACTACTCAATTTCAAATTAATCATTCAAAATTATAAAAATTAACTGGAAATCATAAAAGCTTTTTTTCCTCATGAATTAAGAATACTGTCTACAGGTTGCTTAGACTTAATTCTTTTTCACGTGGGAGGAAGAATTTTGTGAATAATCCTATTTGAATTTATTGTTATTTGTTTTCTTACAACGGATTTTACGTCTTTCTGATTTTAAAGCATTTATCTTATGTATGACTTATTTGATGAAAACAGACACTGGTCTTGTTTTTATCATGGATATCGCTTCATTTACATCCCATACATTTCTAAATAGTTTTATGAAATCAATCATCAATTTTGAAAAGTTAGAAATGCTTTAAAGGACGATACCTACAATTTTAAAAAATATCTTGGGTTGGTTTTGAAGTTTCTATTAAAAACATTCATGCAAATTTGCGGTCCACAAACTTTAGTTATTGTCCTTCGTTAGGAGAACGCATTTATCAGGTTTCTATAGTTATATTGGTTTAGGTAGGGTCTATATATAAGTATAATTTCATACAGTTTCCCAAACTCATCATTGCCTTACTTTAAGAATTGTACCATTAAAAAGTTTTTTTATTTTATTTTGTGGTAAAACTAAAATGTTTTCCATTATTTTACTAAATACAAGAATACCGAAGTAAAATGATTTTGAACCGCAATGGTATACATTTGCACAAAATTTAATACACTTAATCATTCAACATTCATTTATTTACACTTAATACGTATTCATTTTCTTGCTTATCTGCCTTCTTATCTTAGTTTAAGTCTCTAACTCTTCATTTCTCTTAATTGAAGAGCTCCATAAACCTCTTGAAAACCATACAAACAGCATTAGGCTTTTAACGAAGCCAAACTGCAATTTTTATTTAGGAATTTATAGTTTATTTTTATTGAAAAGATTATTTTCGTACGTTTTGAAATAACTTGAAGGAAGTAAAATGTAAAATCTGCGTTAAATTCTTTCATGAAACTAATTTTCGAAGAAAAAAATTTACTATTTATTTTTTTCTGGGAGAATTTTTTTTTTCTTCTCTTTAATATTAGAAAAGTTATCAAATTTTTTAATCTACTCAGTCCTGTGGAAAAAAGAGATTACCCTTTTATCCTACCCTGTGTATGGCAGTATTTTCCCATTGAGATCATACAGCAGTTTTTCTGGGTACATTTGTAAAACCCCACTATCATCAAAGTGTCATTGTGCACAATTCAAAAAATAAGGCATTTAAAAAAATAAGGCATATAAAAATAAGGTTTAATGCATTTTTTCATGAAAATTTTTTGCATTTTAGGAAATGAAAATCTTTTCTCCTTCATAATAACTTCAAATAATCTTCTTTTTCTCATTTCATCTTGTTATATATTTTAAAAATCTTATAATTTAAAGTATGTTTTCCCAAATAATATTACTTTCGTTATTGTTCATGTCGTTGCTTTGTTGGAACCGCACAAATACTAATGGATCTTAATAACTGAAAAGGATGAATTTAAATTTCTACTTAAATCCTTAAAAATATCTCAAAACTAATTTTATTTTCACGAACTTCGTAAATATTCATAAAATTTATTTAATCATTCAAAGTCCGTGTTACATACTATCGTTTCCACTCAAAAATGAAACTTTCAAAGCAAATCTTCTTTAAGTATTTGAATGAATTTTATTCATATTTGAGCTGGTTAGAATGAAAGGGGTGTAAGTCCACTGAACGTAGTTTTGAGTATTTTAAGGTTTTGTGGCGAGCTTACTCACCACTATAAGAGTCAGATAATTCAAATGGGTTATAAATACCGACTGAAGCGATTATAACTCTGGAGTATACTTTTGAGTCGTATGACCTTCGGATCGGTATCTCCCAGTGGCTCGCACTTGCCACATTGGTGACCCGGTATACGAACACGCACCTTCACCACCCTCACTTACGGCTACCAGCTCCAAACCACCCTCTTCGCTGTGGTTGGGTTCGCAGCGCTTCGCTATCGCTCTCGGCTTCGCAACATCACGCCTCGGGAGATTCAACCATGGGCTCCGCACTCCCGGCGTCTCACCTAGCCTCGAGAGCCCGATTTCAATAAGACTTACGAATCCAGCCCAGCTGCATTCTGGAGGGGGAGTACTGTGGCGAGCTTACTCACCACTATAAGAGTCAGATAATTCAAATGGGTTATAAATACCGACTGAAGCGATTATAACTCTGGAGTATACTTTTGAGTCGTATGACCTTCGGATCGGTATCTCCCAGTGGCTCGCACTTGCCACAGTTTTCTCTAACGACGCTGTGTTAATCCTATGGAGAAGACATTTCTTGGGAAGCTCTTACAGGACAATCATTGACTTAGGCGACTACAACACTAGGTAAATGATCTTAAAAGCAATCCAAATCCATGCTTTTCTCAAATTTTGTATTTTGGACTTATACCTCTCTCGCCCTAAGCAGCTCATTTGTAAGAAATAGCCTTAGGAGACAACATATGTGCAATTTTTCATTTCTACGCCCATTTAAATTCTATTTCGCCTCTGAAAAGTTATTCGATTCCATCAGAGATAAAGCCCACTATTAGTAACTTTTCCGGAAACTGATTCTAAAATCTATGGATCACTCATTATTCTTTTTGAATTCCTTAATTTTCGAGTCCTCTAACAACTTGAAAGTGTCTCGTGGATTCAAAACAAATTATTTATTTGAAGTTATGCGCTGTACTAATATTCTGTGATACGGTAAATTTAATTCAAGAATCAGTTTTTAGTTCCAAGGTATGTTTAAAGGTTTGTAAGTATTTTCATATTCATGATGGTTTATTTTCTTTTTCGTTTCTTATGATGATTCGTTTTTAATGATGATTTCTCTTCATAGATTTCTCAAAACATCTTTTCCTATTATCAGACCAAAATCTCTACTCATGTGTTCACTTAAATGAAAAGTAAACCAAAAGAGGAGAAACTTTAAAAATAAACAAGTCATTTGTAAACGTTCCTTTTTTAATTAAAATACCCCAACGGCGGAAAAAAAATACCAGTTTAAAACTTATTTGGGTTACTAAATTTTCTTGTGTTTTGTTTCTCAGCTAACTTTGCTAATTGAATACTAGGCAATCCGTTTTGTATATCAGTAAAGAGGACTATTTTGACAAAATTTTAATAGTTTTTCCTGCAACTAAAAAAAAACATTTAGGCGGTTATAGCGTAGGGGTATAACGATATTTGTTTAGGCTTTTATAGTGTATGATTAATGGAATAAGAGTAATAGTACAGTATTACAGTAATATAACGATACCTGTCAGACATTTTGTGTAAAATAATAAAACTATAGTAATCCAATATTAAACCACCTTTTAGATATATAAAATTAGAGGAAGGTCTACGTCTGAGAACCTTAAATTTTAGCTTTTTGGAATCTTTTTAAATTATTTAAAGCATTAACTCAAAAATAATTTTTAAATAAAATTATTTGAAATTCTGGCCGTTGTATTCCGTATTTTTTCCACACGCATGTTTTTGGAAAAAGTTTGTAGGATCTCAAGCTTATGTACAACTTACGTCCAAATGAACAACATGGACAACATGGCAACAATGATAAACATGATTGAGAAATCTTAATAATTTGTTTAAAATTCCAAGCATATCTCTCATTGAACGTATATCATACGTAAAAGTTGGGGCTTTATACGTCCAAATGAACAACATGGCAACAATGGTAAACATGATTGAGAAATCTTAATAATTTGTTTAAAATTCCAAGCATCTCTCATTAAATATAGTACGTAAAAGATGGGGCTTTATCCATAGCCTGTTTTGGTTGTACAGACAACATGTAACTAAAAGTTTTAGAAAATGAAAATAAAGTTGTGAAAAGTTGGAAATAAATTATGAAACCTCTTGTTTTGGAGAATGGATAGTTGAAAAGAAACAACTTATGTAAAGTAAAGTGTATTCAGGCAAATCTGCCACGTTCCCATTTTTTATTATTTATTTTATCCAAGTTTTATTCTTTTCAAAATCTCAAGTCTCAGCCACTTCCTTACAAGTTCGCCAAAGTCTTTCCAAAGCAAACAAAACCAATTCATTAAGCATTTACAAGGTAAACTGTTTTCAGAACAGGTCGTAAATCATTTGTAATTAGTTCTAGGTATTCACGTATCGTCAAAAAACTTGTGATTATTCAAAAATTTAGGATGCTTACCTTTGGCCGACGATTTTAAGCCGATTTTTCCATCTCAAACAACAATTTTTATATAGAATGTTTTCCCTGTTTTTCAACAAGCAGCCTACAGATCCTTGTTTCGAAGAAGTTTTTTTCGAATAAACGTTGGTTTAATTTATAAAGAATCGCGAATGTAACAGTGCTAATTAAAATTTTCAATGCATCAACGTTACGGTAAATATTTGTGGAGCCAAACAGTATTAAATGAAGTATATTTAAAAAGCACCCCAAGCATATAAAATCATTTTAGAAGATAAGTAATAATAATATAATCTCAACTAGTAATTTTTTGAAGTATTTTCCAAAGGGACAGATATGAAACTCAAACATTTTAAAACGGGGAGAAGAGAAAAACACATTTTAACTGAATGGCTGGATATTTTCATGAAGGAAATTTCAATCTTCCCACAATTTGTGTAGGCTCAATTCATTTAATGGCATAACACATTTTGTAATTTTAATTTCCTTTAGGTAACTCATAAGTCTTCCTTTTGAGTGAAAAATTAAGGCAAACAAAGAATCTACCGCTTTTATAGTTTCTTAAAATATGTTAAATTTTACATAAACGAAGATCGTCACGCATAATGGCTTTAATGATTCGAGCCTTTTAGGCTAGCTCCATTTGCTTCATTTTTTATTGAGAATTATTATACAGGATGTTCCAAAAGTGTTATAGATGTGATAAAGTCTCTTAGAGTCATGAAAGTAAAATGTATAAAATAACCCTGCTAAATACAATGAGATGGCTTACAGAGCATACGTTGTTGTTTCTCATCCCCTTGGTGCAGGAGAGAGCCTACAGCCGCATAATTAATTCTCCGATAACATCCTGCTCATCCGATAACTGTCTCTTTGTCCGATAACTGTCCCAATAGATTAAAGAAGGTGAGAAGGAGATGCCGGAAGAGAGACGACAGGAACAACTGGAAAATTTCTTTACTCCTCCAATAAATCTTAATGAGCAGAGGTTGACCCTTCTTAGTCTGTCCATGGCTATCTGAAGATGCCTACTTTTCCTGCTTTGAAGAGCCAGCCTGAGACCTTTGCCTGCGTACCAGGAAGGAATAAGCATATAAGAATGCAAATAAAATTACAAGTTAAAGGAGATAAAACGAAACAATCTGCGGGGGTTAACAATCAATTTTCAAAAATCAAAGAAACTTGCAAATTTACGAACATTGCCTACATCAAGGCCCAAAAAAAGCGGAATATTTCATATCCCCAATGATATGTTCTTTAGAAGATTTATATGCTCCTGTGGTGAACTACACGCATTTTTTTAAATGAAGTTTTAGTAGGGGGAAAATAGCTCAAAAAAGGGACGAACCTCGAACAAATTCCAACAAAAGGTTTTTCAACGGTTTTGGACTCTACTATGTGTTCTTATTGACAGAAAAAAAGTCTACCACAATCTGATGACCGGAAGTTTTTTTTTTTTAATTGTTTTAAAAAAATTTAAAATCCTCTAAAAACGATAATAAAGGCAAAAAAAAATTTTTTTTTCGGTGTTAAATTATATATTAGGTGGTAGTTGACTTTTATTGACAAAGCAATTTATAAAAATTTCATTTATAAGGATCTGGCAACAAGAAAAGTGCTTTTTTTCAAGATGGCGGCCGAAGTTTTCAGCAAGTGAGAGTAAACTTGTTTTTATCGAGTAAATTCCATTAATTAAGATGAAAAGTGACGTAAATTAAATCATTAATGTCAGATAATGCTGTAAATTTGGTCTATCCTATTAAAATAAGGAAAAAAACGAGCGGAAATACGCGCGTAACCGCGCAGTTTCTGAGTCCCGATTTCACTGAGTACAGTCACTTTAAAAGTTCATTAAAACAAGGAAAAAATTCCAACAAGCATTTTCTCAACGGTTTTAGACAGTAATAAGTGTATTTATTGTCATTACAAAAGTCTACCGGAATCTGACAACCGGAAGTGAGTTTTTTTTTTCAAGATGGCCGCCGATGCTTAAAGAAAAGAGATATTCGGGAAAAAAAACCTAATTTAAGTGTTATGAAAGCTATTTATGGGTTCTAAAATCAAATATTAGGTTATAATTAACTTTTCTTATCAAAGTAATTAGTATAAATTCCGTTTACAAAATCTAGTGACAAGAACAGGGCTTATTTCCAAGATGGCGGCTTAGGTTTACTTCGGAGTTGGCGGCGCATACTGGATAATTTTAAAGGTTCATTAAATAAAAGTAAAAATTCCAACAAGCATTTTCTCAGCTGATTTAGTCAGTAATAAGTCTATTTAATGTCATAAAAGAAGTCTACCAGAATCGGACAACCGGAAGAGAGTTTTTTTTCAAGATGTCCGCCGCTGCTCAAAGAAAAGAGAATTTCGTGAAAAGCGCTAATTTAAGTGTTAAAAAAATTTTTGAGGGATTCTAAAATTAAATATTACGTTATAGTTAGCTTTTTTTTATCATTTTAGTGAATATAAATTCCATTTATAAAATTCTAAAATTAAATTATTCTCTTTTCTTCGAGCAGCGGTGACCATCTTGAAAAAAACTCTATTCCGGTTGTCCGATTCTGGTAGACTTTTTTTATGACATTAAATAGACTTATTACTGACTAAATCAGCTGAGAAAATGCTTGTTGGAATTTTTACTTTTATTTAATGAACCTTTAAAATTATCCAGTATGCGCCTCCAACTCCGAAGTAAACCTAAGCCGCCATCTTGGAAATGAGCCCTGTTCTTGTTACTAGATTTTGTAAACGGAATTTATATTAATTACTTTGATAAGAAAAGTTAATTATAACCTAATATTTGATTTTAGAACCCATAAATAGCTTTCATAACACTTAAATTAGGTTTTTTTTTCGAATATCTCTTTTCTTTAAGCATCGGCGGCCATCTTGAAAAAAAACTCACTTCCGGTTGTCAGATTCCGGTAGACTTTTGTAATGACAATAAATACACTTATTACTGTCTAAAACCGTTGAGAAAATGCTTGTTGGAATTTTTTCCTTGTTTTAATGAACTTTTAAAGTGACTGTACTCAGTGAAATCGGGACTCAGAAACTGCGCGGTTACGCGCGTATTTCCGCTCGTTTTTTTCCTTATTTTAATAGGATAGACCAAATTTACAGCATTATCTGACATTAATGATTTAATTTACGTCACTTTTCATCTTAATTAATGGAATTTACTCGATAAAAACAAGTTTACTCTCACTTGCTGAAAACTTAGGCCGCCATCTTGAAAAAAGCACTTTTCTTGTTGCCAGATCCTTATAAATGAAATTTTTATAAATTGCTTCGTCAATAAAAGTCAACTACCACCTAATATATAATTTAACACCGAAAAAAAATTTTTTTTGCCTTTATTATCGTTTTTAGAGGATTTTAAATTTTTTTATAAAAATTTTAAAAAAAACAAACTTCCGGTCATCAGATTGTGGTAGACTTTTTTTCTGTCAATAAGGACACCTAGTAGAGTCCAAAACCGTTGAAAAACCTTTTGTTGGAATTTGTTCGAGGTCAAACCGTATTTTCCCCCTACTATTTTTTCAATTGTGTCCCTTAGGTCCCTGCGCAACAAGCGGACCCACGTGCACAAGAACCTGTTCCTCGCCATGTTCGCGCAGGTGTTGATTCGGCTGGTGCTCTACACCGACCAGTGGCTCTCGCGGAAATCCATCGACGACGCCCTCAACCGAAGCACACACCCCTACAGCATAGAGAACGTCGTGAGTATAATGTTCATCACCAGAATTCCCTGCCATTGTTCATAATGCCCTCTTTATTCGGCAAGAGTCATACTATGCCCGGGTAATGTTGAAAATTCCCTTCCTTTGTCACTAATGCCTTTCTATTTATGTTAGAGTGGTAAAAAACACTGGGTTCAGCCATGGCCACCTAGACTCATAAGACCAGAGAAGCTCCAAATCGTGACGCGATATAGCAGGCAAGACGTCACTCTTCATAGCTAGGGATGTCTTGAATTCTTTCGATTCGATCCCGGTATCGATTCCTGAGGTTCAATTCCTTCGATTCTAACATGGGATCGATTCCAAGCTGTTGATTCCTAATTCGATTCCGGAATCGATTCCGTCACAAAATTTGACGTCCCTATTCACAGCTTTTTTGGGAAACAGCGCAACTCCAATCTGAAATCTTGTACACCTTGCACTGCTGAAAAGTGACGTCTTGCCTACTATTTCGCGTCACAACTTCGCGCTTCTACGGCCTTATGAGTCTAGATGGCCATTGTTGAGCCCCTTTCTCTTGTATTGTTTAGAATTCCCTCTAATTGTCACTAATATACCCTCCCTCTCTATTCAGGTAGCATAAAATTAAATCTAATAAAAATTTAGTCATAAAAGGCACCGGATTCGACACTATGGTCGGGCATTACTGAAAAAGTTCCCTGTTAATAATTGTTTACAATAATCTCTACTCAGGAAGAGTGGGAAAAGTTGCACTGGATTCAACATTTTGCTCCAGCATTGCTGAAAATTCCCCCTCATCTCATAATTGCATGCCCTCTTTATTCATAAAAAGAACTGGTTTCAATATTATGCTTGGGAATACTTGAAAATTGCCTGTCATTACTTATAATAATCACTCTATTCGGAAAGAGTCGAAAAAATTAATAATAGCATTGTTGATAGTTCCCTCTCATTGTATTGTCACTAAAATGTCTTATCTGTTGGGGTGGACAGAGGAATAAGTTAATTAAATTAAACATTATAATTGATAATTTAGAGTTTAACAAGAACAATAAGATATAATAGCATGGTTGGAGGCTTATTGATGGAGAGGAATTTGGGAGGTGTTTTAAGAAAACGAATTACCACACTTTTCAGTGTAAATTTAAATAAAGACTCGAATTTTTTGCAAATTAAGTGAAAAATTTATCTTTTAGCCCGTGTGTTTGGGAGTTGCTTGCAATGTGGGTTTATCTCATTTCCCATAACATCCACTCAAGCATGCAAGGAGTAACGTGATTATAATAAGAAATAATTAGTCTGAGTTCCAAAGTTTTAAATATGCATGGCTTTAAGACATACAGTTATGATTATATAATAATGTATTCATTTGACTTTAGAAAGACTTAGGAAAAGGCTCTAAGTAATATTGCGTAACCTATTGAATTTAAACAAAATACTTAGTAATCCATTTTATTCCCATAACTAGTGGAACGCATAAATCCAATCTTTGCAATAAACAAAGTTAAACAACATTTTGATCAGCTTAGCGATAACAATAAGAAAGAAATATAAATGAGCGAGAAACCAATTTAAAATTTAGGATCACAAAATTAATTGGAGATGACCTTAATTAATAATCGTAAACAGTCGGTTTATGGTTAATAATAAATAACAAATGGTTTTGCATAATCCAGACGATCCAATAAGGCAACACTTTTTACACGTCGCATTATTTTAAAGGGATACAGGGGATTGGGGACCATCTAAATATTGAGCCAAAAAAAACATTAGAATTGTGGGAAGGAGTGAGTTGAAACTACGATAAATTAAAAAGCTTAGTTACAATAAAATTCGTTTAAAATAAATTCAAAAACACCTTCAGTAAAACTTTGGAATTAATATTCAATGTAAGGAAGCGTTAAAATATATGAATCGTCGGTTAGAAGAAGGGAATAAGTCCAAAAACCAAGTTTTGAAAAAATCGAAAAAAAAAAAAAATTATTATGAAACTGGGTAATTAAGGCAGTAATGGAGTAAGTGAATATGAATGGAGTCAAACACATTCCCTTGATAAAAAAATTAAAAGCACTTTTAAATTTTATTTTGGCTTAGTTTTCAGCACAAAGAATAAGAAAAGAAAGACATATTAACTTAAATTCCAAATTTAATTAAAGATAGATTAGTCTCGTTTTTGAAAAATATAAGCTTTTTCTCTGAAAACCAGTATGGCTTCTTACCCAAATCAAACACTGAGAAAGCATTGCTGGAGTTTACAAACTTTATATATAATAGTGTAAATATAAATAAAAAAACTGCTGCTATTTATTTGGATATATCAAAAGCATTTGACTCGGTGAATCACGGTATTTTGTTACATAAACTGACTTCAGCGGGAATCAGAGGGCACTTCTATAACTTTTTTAAGTCCTATTTATCGAACCGTATACAAATTGTCAAGATCAACAACACCTTCAGTAAATGCCTTCCAATAAATTATGGAGTTTTCCAAGGCTCAACTTTAGGTCCCCTGCTGTTTTTAATATTTATAAATTATTTATGTAGCCTCAGTTTACAAGGTAAAATAATAAGTTTTGCCGATGATACAGTTCTTTTATATTCTGTGGACTCTTATGAAGATTTGATCCAAAAGATGAATTTAGATCTCGTCAAAATTGGTAACTGGTTTTTTGATAATTGTCTAAGATTAAATGTTGAAAAAACAAAATATATGATATTTAATTTAAAACAAAATTCTCCAATTCAGCTGTCAGTAAAGTACCATGTTTATCAGTGTAATAACTACAATGATTGTAATTGTAAATCAATAGATAAAGTGTCTACTATAAAATATCTTGGACTTCATATTGACTGCAACTTAAAGTGGAAATCACATACTAAGTATATTGCAGACAAATTAAGACTAATTATGCTAAATTTCTACCATTTAAAGCCGAAAGTAAACTGTCAATTTCTAATAAGACTATACCATTCTTGGGTTCAATCACGAATTAATTACGGCCTAACGATATGGGGTGGAGACTACCAGATAAATTTAAAAAGAATTTGTAGGCTCCAGGAAAGATTTATAAAATTTATATCACCACAAGCACCTTCCGTCAACAGCTTCAAACTATTGAATATCTTACCTATTCGCTACCTCTTTTTCTTTAAAACAAGTCTCTATCTTTACTTAAATTCAGAAATATGCAAAAGGCGTAACGTAATAAACCCTCGAAGACCCAATATAGTATATGATATACCTAAACCTGAAAAAACTATTTTTTGTAAACATTTCTTTTATTTAGCTCCTAATTTCTTTAATTTACTACCTTTAGAAATACAAAATAGTTCATCCAAACATGTATTTAAAAAGAAATTAAAAGAGTTTTTGTTTTCTATGGAAAATATTGAAATATTTCTTGCTTAAATTTTGTATCATTGTATAATTCAACTATCTTCATTTTTTATGCACCACCCCCTTATGACAGATATTAAACCCGTAATTTAAGACACCCTGTTTGCCACCCCTGTTTATACTTATATTTATGCTGTTCCTATATTATTTTTATGTATTGTTCACTTTAGTTTATAACTTCTTCACGTTTTAGTTTTTGTAATTTATTCTACGCATGTTTTGTTCACCTACATGGATCGTTGCGATCCCAGGTGATGTGGATATTTTTCTTGTTCTGTTTGTTTTGACTGATTATAAATAAATAAATAAATAAAAAATTAACTGAAAAAAATACAATGAATGGACATCGATTTCGCAACTTCAAGGCGCTATATCTCCCTATAGGGATTAGTTATTTTTCTCCTCTTTCCACTCATGTGTAGAGCAAAGCTTGGAGATTGTTTTAAACAGAAAAAGTAAATTTGTCATTTTTTGGACTTATTCCCTTTTTTAACCTGACGATTTAATTAATGACCTCTTAACCATTAACGGACACATAACATTCGGAAACGGATATAAAATTCCTTTTCTTTTCTCTCCAACCCATTATGTCGACTTACTAGTTCAAAGATTTTACATAATAATTTGTCGTTTTCGTTGTTTGAGAACAAGTATTTGGTGATTTATTTAAGGGCCAACTAACCTAAAATAATCCCCACGGAGGGATTACACCACATCTTTTCTAAATGCCAAATGTGCATTTCTGGTTCTGAAACGACGAAATCCCAAATATCAAAGCATGCTGTAATTGGCATCTAATAAAAGAAGGAGTTTTTAAAAGGCACATCCGATAAGGCCAATAATATGCTGCAAAATACGAAAGAAGTAACGTAATACATATTAAACCCCTCAACATAGTACTACCGCGTGTAAACCTCTTCAATCAAGCGTTTCTGAAGAAGATCGGAGATGCAAATTTAATTAAACGATAAATGAGAGTGTAGGTGTGTATCAAAAGATTCTCTAAGCCGTTAACTTTCAAATTTGCTTTTTGGACAGCTTAATTCCCCGCTGGATCTTGACACATCGGATGGTTAGTTAAATTGCCCATATATCTACTATGTCGATTCTCTGTTACTTATAATGGAATCTACTTACGATGTCATAAATAAAATCTTATAAACATGCGTGGCATAATTGAATAGTCAGTTTTTAAAAAGGGAATAAATCTACGAACCAAGTTTTGAGAAAATCGAAAAAAAAAACTATATACATAAAGTAATAGAATTTTCAGTTTTTAACCACCAAATTTGTTTTCTGTAAATACAGGGCCCTATTTGAACACACAAAAAGCATCGAAGAGAATGTAAGTACTATAATAAAAAAAAATTGTGCAATTGAAATAAGTTGATATAGTATTCTCTTTTTTCAAACTTGTGAAATTTAAGCTGAAAAAATCTTAAAAACCACTTAAACGGGCAATTAAATTAGTGTTCTGCCGTGTTCTGCTTAGTTCACAGCACAAAGGTAAAAAAAACTAAGACAAATAAAATTACAAAAATAATTATGAAACTGACTCATTAAGGGGGTTAAATGAATATCAATGGAGTCAAACATTTAATGGATCAAAAATTAAAAACCTTTAAAATAAAAAAATGTATGAATGGACATCAATTTGGGCAAATTCATGCGGCTTTAATTGGCTGTAATTGTGCTTATTTCCCCTTTCTTTTCATTCATATGTAGAGCGAAGGTTGGTTTAGCTATTTTTGGTCTTTATTCCTTATTTTTAAACTGGAGATTCAATTAATAAATGATACAATGCATAATGAGAAATGGCTTTATCAAATCTTGAGACTACTGTAAAAAAATTATTTGTTTGTGCATTTCAGACTATTTTAATTAATTGTAATTATTTAGACAGTTTCATTATTCTCTATCCAAACCAAGTACTAACACAAATATTTAATTTCTTTTTGTAAAGGTTATTCAACTTCTTCTTGAAAAATTTTTATTTCAAGGATAAAACTTTTCCTTGGATCTAGTAATTATTTTCTCTAGAGAAAATTCATTTATGCAGTTTTTTGGCATTTAATATCTTCGGATCCTTCCTTTTTAAGATTGTAATCTCACTTTTAACCAATATAAAATAAAACGTTTTCTGAATTTTTTCTACTCATTACGGATATAATTGGGAAATTTCTTTCAAAAATAAATCCTCCCATTAATAAATTTCCATTCAATCATAGCATGAAGTTTAAGCTATGTTTTTCTCACGTTTGCCCTCGAGTCTTTCAAGTATGTCCCTTTTAAAGAGAATCTGAAGAAATTTTCCGATATATTTCAATGTAAGTTCTCAGAATATACGTTTTTGCAGGTCTGGTCAAAGCATAACATATTTTATTTACTTCTTTATAGATATTCCGCTTTTATGGTTAGAGTGGAGTATCTAAAGTTTATTTCTTTTTTATCTAGTTACGTTTTGGTTGCGGTTACACGTGCGGTGCTACTGACATCTTGCCGATGACATTTACCTTGCCACTGATGTTTGCTTTCAGGGTAACTCGCAAAATATTCGTTCGATAGCCGAACACTTAACTGCTCTCCTTATCCGATAAGATGAGTTTCGATATTTTATGTATGCTTTAAGGAAAAATGAGAAATCGAGGATTGATTGATCTAGATTTACTTTAAAAATTTAAAATAAATATCAACAAAGTTTGGTCCATTCCAAAGGTTTTTAAACGCTTTTCTGTCGTAGTAGAGATATGTAGTAAGGTAGTTCTTTAGGCGATTTTCGTGTACTCCACGCAAACAATCTAGTTGTGCAGAGTTTGGACAGACTTGTTAAAATACCTCGTATAATATTTCCTTCTCATAAACTTTAGCATGTCAATTTTAATTTTGTTGGTTTACAGGAGAATGACACTTCTGAATTTGAACGCGGTTACGCCAAATTTGGTGATACCCGATCCCTTTCTCTATTACCAATCAACTTTACAAACCATTTAATCGCTTTTTAGCTTGGCGAAATTTTAAAATTAATGTAAAGTTGTCGATGAATCTATTATTTAGTGCACGTGTAATATTTTTTCTTTTTTATACTTCCAAAATACAAACGCAATTATTTCCTTCTTTCTCCTTGAATACCATGCTTCAAGAAATACCAAATCTACAACTGCAACAATATCTATAACTCATCACCTGAACCCCAACTATCCACAGCATTGTATTTTTAACAGTCATTTATGTAGCTAGTGCATGAACAAACGTGGGAGGTGATGACCACTCCAATTGTGAACCGGTATCTTCCGTTAAAAGAATGCAATCGAATTTCGTTCCATCTTTCGTTTTCTTTTTGGGAAGTTTCTTGACTTCGACTGTAAAAAATGCGTTTCTGTTGTAAGGAAAAATATTTTAAAACTCCCGAAATGTGTTGAAAAATATCGTTGGTTATCAAGAAATGTGAGGAGTGGTGGAATTACCACGCATGGGATTGGATATTAAACAATGAAAATAATGTATAGTTTCAGACCATTGATGTGATTGAAATAAATAACGCAAAACTGGTGTGACTTCTCAAAAATTTAGCAGGAGATTTATCAAATAAGCAATTCTTAAATTATGTTCATTACTTCCGACTAAAACGTTAAGCTGAAATAGCAGTTCTAAGCTATTGGGTGAGATGTTTTTAATCACTTTGCGTCAGACTGATATGAATTATTGAAAACTATCGATATTCTAACACTTAGAGAAATGGAATCACATTACCTAAGAAGTTTTCATTCAAGCTTCTTTCTCTCATTGAGAAATGCTTACTCCACGGTTTTACGGTTTTGAACACAAAACAAAGGATGAATGAAAAGCTATCAAAGCTTTTCCGTACGCTGATACAGCATGAATGGAAAGTTTCTGACTGGGTCAATCGATAAGTCAAATTTAGCCGACTTGTATGAGTATTTCTCTGAAAACTGTCCATTTCTCTTAATTTATGACGAAACGTGAATTTTAAAATAAAATGTTTCTCTAGTATTTTTTGCTGTTGAATTCGCATGTTAACCAGCTCTCAGACTATGACGGAGGTGTCAGGGAAAAAAAGGGTGCATTGTTCCTACATTTGGTCGATACCTTAGTTCGATAGTTATGTCAACCATATTATTTTTCCATAACGAACAAAATTGATCAACTAACGTTTACTTTCCCTAATTTCTATCCAGGTAATATTAGAGTTATGTAAGTGATGTTTCCTAACATCCTTTAGTAATCAAAACTATATATATTTTTAAGAAAAAGAAAAGTATTTTGACTGTAACCTAAGAACTAAATTAAATTTATTCAATCCTTCATCTCCAAGGAGGTTTTTTCATCATTTCATTACCCGTATTCGCAAAGGGGAATGTTTACATCACAAACAATGAACTGTTTCCTCTAGAAAACGAGTCTTATGAGTATAGAACGCAGAAGTTCGTTCTATACCTAATTATAGAAGATTTTTCTTTAAAATTCAAAAGGTAACATTTCTTAGAACTGTGAAAAAAAATTGAAATTAGGTTCTTTCAAAATTCCAATCGTATTTTACGCAAAAAGGATTCTTCTATGCCCAAACTTCATTTTTACATCAAAGTCCAGGAATTGTAGGTCAGAAAAGAGGTCGATAGCCCATTAATTTATAATTGGTTGAAATTTCAGGACAAACTCTCCATGCTGTCTACAGCCAAACCTGAAAAATCTCAAAATATCAACTATGGGCTTCCTTCCAAAATGGATGATCAATAATGGCGGTCAAGCACATTTAACCTCAATCTCACTGTCAAATATCATTATTTTTCTGTTCTGTATAAAGGATAATTTTCTAAAATAATTTATTTTTGGATTTATGTTCAGTTTTTATCATCAAAAATATTTAAACTTGAAGCATAAAGGGATTTTGTTAGTGTCAAATAGCAAAACTTGCATTGTCGTTTGCCTGCTTTACCTTATTGACAATAATCCAATACCAGCTAAATAATGTAAAAAACTTATTTGAATGATTTTAAAAGTCCAAAATAGAGGTTATTTTAATTTTTTTATTTCAAAATCCTGTTAAAAATTGACCGAGTGATGCTATAATACGGAGGAGTATTGACACCTAATGGTATACATTTTAAAACACCCGACGCGACGGCTAAAAGTACGCAGAACGTGAAGCTAAGAGTACGCACCCTGAAAACTTTGCATAAATCGCATAAAAATGCACCATTCCCTTCGTAATTTGAAGATTCTTCCCTCTTCCCCCCCCCCTCTTTATGTATGATCCAAACAAGATTCAATCTTCTTAAAACACCCATGAAAAATCACAGTGTTACTGTTCCAGGAATTTACATAGGCTAATTTTCAGCTTCAGAGGGGTTGTAAGCTTTCTAATATTAAATTAAGTATTTATTCATCAATTATATCACATAACTCTCATGCGGTAAAAAAAAAGATGAATTATGATTCTCGCTACAATGTTAAGAAGGAAGTTTACCTCACATTGGTATTCCTTTTGAAAGCAATCATTAGTTCTTTATTTACAAAACAATTAGTATTCCTTCGCATAAAAAATTTAATGCTAACTCAAAGAAACCATATTTTACCTGATAAATTAAATGCAGAATATATAAAAAAATAATGATAGTCTTTTATGATAGCTTATGATACATGTCTCCATGTGATCACAATTGCTTCCTCTTATAGCCAACAGTGAACAATGTTCAAATTACCTGCCATTAAAAAAAAAAATAGCCAACAGAGAAAACCCGACTGCGCACTCTTACCCTCCTTTCCCCTAACCTTTTTTTACAGTTTATGTGGTTTGGAACGAATACTCTTAACATTATATTACACTAAGATACTAAAACATAACTCAAAGATGAATCATAAATTATTCAGAATCTATTTTTATATATATCCTGTGAAACCCTTATTTATGTTAACTAATTTTAGAGAGGAGAAGCCAAGTTGAAACAATCATCTTGTTAATTCGTGTGAACATAAAAGATTATTAGTTCTTTATATGTTATTATCTTTCTTATTATCTTTAGTTCTTTCAAAAATTTAGAAAGAAAGTTAGTTAACTATTGAGATAAAATGTTCTGAAGATTAAAATAATATAAAAGAAATTAAAATAGTATTTCCTATTGTTGGATTTCTTTTCTCTACTTCAGTGAAGAATATGCAGAATTCTCGGAAAAATATTTCTTAAAGGCATGTTCAAGTAACCCGGGTTTAAAACTTTTACTTCCTAAAGTTTTCCGAGAACACATAGTATTGTTTAAATCCATTTCCTTCTGAGAAAGTAGGTTGAAGAAAAAGGCAAATAATTTTTTTCCAAAACCAAAATCTACTAAAGTAATCAAAAATATTGCTATCTAGTTACGGATAGCTCCAGAGACACTTTTTAAATTATAAAAAGCTGGCATCTATGGGATAGAATTACATTATTTTTTGCCTATTTTCTGAAAGATTAATTGAAATGGATGTTATATTCTGTAAAAGGGGGGGGGTGGAATTATCTGCCTTATTTTTAAATTGGTTTTAATAAGAAGTGATTGTCTCCTCACTGATTGGATATCTCAGTAATTCACTTGTGTTCTTTTAAAAATTAAAATGTAAAAATTAAGAATTTCAGTTTAAAAATTTTATTTCTCAGTGTGTGTTAATGACTAGCTTTTACATTTTCAAAATTTTATTTCAAGCTCGTTTTTATCAGTTTAATGCTTCAGTTATTTTAAAAGTGATATAAATACTATTTAATGAGGATATCCCAAGCTATAGTAAGTACTACATAAAAGGGGCTGTTATACAACGAGAGATATTTGAGAGAATTCCCGGAATTCGCTGTTGCAATAAAATTCCGGTAACTTTTCGATTGCCCCTCTAAAACGTTAGAAATGTATCTCTAAAACCTCAAACTAAGCAAAAGTATTAGTAGATGGTGAATTCCCAGAAGGTTTCAATAGTTTTTTAGGTTTGACTTATTTATTTATTGAAAATGGGAATGTAAATTTTTACAAGCTGTTTCAAAAGTTCATTTAAAACCAACGTCTCATAGGGACATGGAAATTAGGTGTACCCATAGCACAGTTACAATGATAAATCCATTGAGACGGCTTACAGAGATCCTAGTGGTAAATGAATTAAAAACCTATAGGGAATTGAAAAAAACTTGTATGCAATACCATAACAACAGCACAGAAAAAAAAGTTTTATGAAAATATCTTCAATATTCGAGGCAGAGATTCCACTGTGGTGAGGTTTTTTTGCAAAATGCGAAAGAAATCCCTCATAATCCAAAAATATTTAAGACCATTTTCGCAAAAATGCGAATTAAGAATTGGAACCTTATAAATATTTAAAGTTGTTTGAATGTAATAAAACGGTTTCAAAGAAATATTTTGCTTTTGAGTTTGTTCTTTGTTATCAATTTAATTTTTCCAGCTAATCTCTTTTTCAGCTTTTTGACTAAAAAGAATTGTTTCTCTATACTAGCTTAAACCCTGGAGATACTAGTGATCAAAGTTAGCATTTTTTTTAACCTTATAAAGGGGCCATGCATAAATTTAGAAACTTCTCCGATATTGTAAGGATGGATGACGACGATTTGGAAATCAAACATTAAAGAAATCTCATCATAAATTTGTGGAAGTTTCTAAATTTGTGGCCGGCCCCTTTTACAAGCTCCAGAAAATTTCTAACTTTGTCTCTTCGAATGATAGATAGATATTTTTATAATTTTTTTTCTGTGCATTTTTCATGATATTGCGTACAATTTTCTACCTTGATTTTTCATTCTATCACCTTTAATTTTTCAAACATTCTTGTTACGCCGCACTGCTAGTAAGTCGTCTCAACAATGCATTCAGAATGGTCACTTTACTCCTAGAGGTTCAGTACATCTTACGTAAGAAAGACGTTGTTTACAAACAAAAGCCGTGAAACGCACTTTGAAACACCCTGTATATAGGGCAGGGGTCGGCAAGTAATTTTACTAAATTTTTTTTATTAAATTGTTAAATTAAACCAAACTCATCACTACTTAAAGATCAAATATACTTATAATGTATTTAAAAAGCATTTTAAAACGAATGTATTTCGTCAACAGGGGATGGCCCGGGAATTTGGGATTACTCCTTAGAAGGATTCCAAAGTCTTGATTTATTAGTTACAAAAATTGTACTTTTAAGAATGGGTAAGAGAAATGCACTTTTCACATTTCAGCATTTCTCCTAAATTAAAAATAGGATTCGAAATCATTGAATTAATTTTTGTCTTATGAGCTTGTAAATTATTTTTAATAGCTGTATATTGAAAAGGGAGTCTGGGGGTGTCCCTCAGGAAATTTTCGGAAATTTGATTGCCGACCCTTGATATAGAGCAAGCACATGTCTCCTATACTCCTCAATTTCAATTTCACCCTATAATACACATACTAAACCTCGAATGTGGAAAATGTTGAGTACTCATAGTATGTCTCTGTTTTTGTCAGCCTGTGCTGTGCGAGCTGTGCTACGTGCTGATGGAGTACAGCCGCACCTCCGTCTTCATGTGGATGCTGCTGGAAGGATGCCACCTGCACACCAGCATCGTCATCGTCTTCCCCATCGACATCAAGTTCGCCTACTTCCACGCCATAGGATGGGGTGAGCACCATCGACACCATTCTTTAGTCAGTCTATATACCCAGTGGTTCCCAACCGGCAAGGTTACCCAGCGTACCAAATTTTTACATATACGTACAGTGGGTGGCCATTGAGTTAGGGACACTAAGCATATAAATTAACTTTAATTATGTTTATTTAATTTTTTATTGATTCTGGCATTATTTTATAAGTGTTTTAAAAGTGGAAACACTAGATAATTGTTTTATTTTCGAAATTAAATGATTTTATTCGAATCTGGAATAAATTTACTAAAAATTGCTAATAAAGATAAGTTAAAAAAACAAATTTTAAATATTCTAAGCACGTTTTTCTTGTCCAAAAAATGTATAGAGAACATGCCCCGACGCGTAGAAGCAGTAATTTCAGCAAAAGGCGGTATTACAAAATCCTGAGATTTTTCTCATCAAATTTCTATTTATTCATACATTTATTCCAAATAAATAAATATTAATTTTACAAAATAGTTCTGCTGTATTTATTATCCTAAGAACACCCCCTTGTAAATAAAAAATACCCATGAGGTTTAAATAACTTTGCTTAAAAATGCTGTCGTTAAACTTGAAAAAACTGAAATCCGAGAAGTGTCCCTAAGGGCGAGCGCGCACGGGCGACTTTTGTCACGGTGACAAAGACAAAAACAACGTTGCTAAGGCTGTTGTTAGAGGCGGGAACTAGAAGCATCCAATAGAAGCATTCGCACATGACATCACTGGAGCATAAAAACAACGTTGCTAAAGGCCGTTGTTAGGTAAAGTCATGTGATTGAAAATGCTCTATTGTTTTCTAGTGATATTTTTGATACTAGTAATCCTGGTCGCCGTGACTTTAGTCACTCGTGCGCGCCCAGACTAATTCAATGGCCACCCACTGTAAATATCAACTTTTTGGTACGTGTACCTAATTCTTGTGCACTCTGCCGCGTATAGTATGCATTGCATACTATACATGACCTGGATCACGGCTTACTAGATACTATACAGGCTAGCCGAGTTTTGAATTATGAAAACCATCTGACAACTTTTCCCGCTAGGATAGCCACACAAGTCCTACATATACCAACCAACCAATAGGATAGCACATTGACAAATAAGGAAAAATAAAGGCGTGTTTTCATGACGTAACTGCTGACTGTTGGCGATTGTCAGCCTATCTTGGCAAACTTTGTTACCATGACAACCTATATCTGGGTAACAGTAAATATTTTCTTTAGTAGATATCCTGCTCCACTTTCTTGCCAAAGACATTTTTGAGCCATTAAGCCCCGCCTTCAACACTGTGGATTTGCTTTGCCAGTTGTCAGCTATTGCCATCTATATTTTTAATGATTTCCGTATCTCGGCTAGCCTGTATACATAGTATCTAGTAAGCCGTGCCTGGATGCTACTGGTCATGACTACCACGAGAAAATGGTGACTCCGACTCCGTGATACTGGAGTGAATCATCGAAAGAAGTGCAAAGCTAAATGATATAAGCCACAGAGATTTGGAGCAAAACGTTTTTTTCAGCGTCAAATTAATTACCATCACCCCTAATATTTATGTGGAATAATCCGTTTCCATAACAAACGCCACAAAACTGTATGACGTCAAAAGTTTCTCTCGTGGCGGTCAGACAGTACCAGTACCAACTTGATTTTGTATTACCTCTGTACGTCGGCACATGCTATTGGGCCTTAAAAGTTTGTTTACGTACCAAAAAGTTCGACCAAAGGAGTCTGGCAAACTGGTGATTTGCTAAAGAGTGATTGCTAAGGGTTCAGCAGAACACAAAAACTTAAGGAAGGAGATTCTAAAACTATGGGGAATGAATGATTTTCATGCATCTGAGTGTCGAAAGTTGGATTTGTGGCAATAATAATCCCTACTAAGCTGTTAGTAATATTTTCCGCTATTAATTTGTGTCTAAGTTCAGTCTTGAGTTGTTTTTTGATCTGGGATATATTCCTGCCTGGCGATGATACTGAAGAAAATATTTTTTACTAACGACAAGTTTTAATGTGTTTAATTTTAGAATATCAACTTTCACCTTTGAATTTGGTCATGACATATTGAAAGGTTTTAGTATGTTATCGGAGGGTAAGGGGGTTCCATAAATTATTCATTTGATGGCTAAGTGCTCCACGAACTTTTACCAGATGGGAACCACTTGTTCATACAATGCAACTTGGATAATTGAAAGCTAATGGAATCACTACAAAATTGCTTTACATAAAAAATATCTCCTATTCTACCTTTAAATCCAGGTACACTAAATTATTATAATAAGATTACTTTCTACCTTGTGAATGGCTGTTAAACTAAAAAATACAATTAGGTTTCAGCCGAAATTTTGATTCTTTGGGTCCGTACTAATAAATTCCTTCCATAAAAGCTTTTAAAAATATGAGTAACTCTAAAAGTGAAAACCTAATATTTGATTACCTTTAAAAGGGATAATAACCGATAGATGTTGTGTTAAAGTATGAGCAAGTACCCTTTTAGTGAATGAACTCTAAGAAAGTAAAATCATTTTAGCTATTTCTTCGAGGAAAATTATCTTGAGTGTATTTGATAGTAGTTAGCACACCTGCACATTATATATAGGTTTAAAATTATATAGGTTTTTAATGTATAAAATGGTTTCTGTTTCAATGTACTAGATAGGTACTAGAATTGACTTTTTAAGAGAATACAAAACCTTGCGTAACAATTCCCCTCGGAAGCAAAGATTCTACATAAGATCTCAGAACGACTGTGACGACAGTTCTCAAAAGTTAGTTTTGAGTAATATTGAAGGTTTTCTGTATAACTGCGTCTGTGTAGTTTCATTCCCCTTCATGTTCGATAGTTAATTAGCATGTTGCTAATTATCGAACTCATGATTTGGACAACTACCCCATGAAATAAAGTATCTAGAGAAAATTTAGTTTCAGAGAAACTCCGAACAAAGATTCAACATATTTTAGCTTTCGGATATTCTAAGAAATTCCCTCTTATTCATTAGCGAGGGGACACGGCCAGTCCATCGGAGCAACGAACAATCTCGTTTCGGCTGTAAACAACAATCGCGTGATTGATCCGAACAATCTTGGACGTTAATTGGCTAAACGGATCAGATCTGAACATATGCGCTAAAAGCTAGAAAATAGTGTGTTTAGGAGAAATCGGTAATGGGGGACATTTTATTCGATGGCAATAATGACGGAATTAGGAGAGGGCAACATACCTGAGCTATTTGAGAGCATTACCTATTTATTCCGTTTTTTCTTCCACATTATTCTCAGGTTTATTATTCGTATAGTTGGAAAATAATTATTTTTTTATTGACATCCGACTTTATAGGAGAAATTACTAATTTACTTGAATTCGATTATAACAGTTGTAGCCTTCTGACTAAATTTTTTGTTCAATACACAAGCAAGCTGTGATAAGAAAAAAAAATTAAAGGTTGTTAAAGCTAAACCAGTTCAGTAATCAGGTAGGGATCTTGTAGTAGGATTTTTGTCTATACTTTTTAGTCTAAAAAATTACTCTAGTCATCAATTATACAAAAATAAATAGTACAAGGGAGGTAATTCTAAATGTTTCATTTTCGGGAGGGTCGTGTTTTATGCTGGCAATATGGATGACAGTGGAATTATGTCATACGTCATAATGTCATCATATGTATGTTATGCCATACTTCAGATGACCCAAACTTCTCCTAACTGCAGTAAAGAAGCCATAGATCCGCACGAAGTCAATTTCCTAGGAGAAAGAAAGTCCTAAGGTCTTATGAGTTGGGTCGTCTGAGATTCGTATAAAACTTCCAACGCCATTCTCCGCCGAATCTTCAGGGTCATGAATGAATGCATGAACTTACAGATAACTCCACATTTGCATACAATTGCCGTTTGGAAAGGTTTGGGCACAACAATTGAACACTGCCTGGAACTGATTTTTAAATCCCTTATTAGTCTTCCCATTTTTTACTTACTATATTTCTCTATATTCACTGTCTCTGTCTATCTCTTTCTTTCTCTTAATTTTTGTCTTACTTATGTGCTTTCACTATCTCTATTATTCTCATCATTTCATTTCACCCTCCTTTTTTTAAAGATTGTGATTATTTATATAGTTTAATATTATATCAAATTTCGTGATGGCTCGTCCATAGGAGCTCATGAGCAAGTGCGCCCCCAATGGAAATGGTTAATCAATTGAAACTAATTAAAAAGTAATAAAAAAACTTCCAGTTTTTACCTGATTTGAAATGAGCTTCCGGTCTAGTTTCTTTTTTAAACCGTCCAAAACTTAATTCATTACAAAAATTTTAAGAGCGTTCAATGCTTTACGACGTTTTCATCTTTAACCCCACGAATGACCGAGAAAAAAGGACTGTCAGAAACGCTTTTCTCAAGCTGACTCGGGGAGAAAATCTAATTAAGTACGTCGCTTTCAGTTTTTGATCGCACAACTTTGAGATGGCTGGAACTTCAACTTTTTCCCGTTTTTATGGAAGAAAAGATTTCAAAAGAATATTTATAAAATATAGAAATCGTCATATTTGTGAATGCGAACAAACTTAGAAGTCATAATTTTTCTTCTCTCCAGTTAAAATTTGAATGATACTTTATAGGGTGAGCCTCCCCATACCTGTCTTTTATTTACACAACCATTATTATATTTTAGTTTTAAAAAATTATATTGTTATCAATAAATACATATGGAGTTTCTGGATTAATAAAAAAATATGTAAGGAAGAGGCATTACATTGTTCTTATTTTTTCATCACATTATTGTTTAGGACAGGGAGAGAAGGCTTAGGATATGCTGTCTCTTACCGTATCAAGTACCTAAATAATAACGGATACACACACAGCTGCAATATCTCTAGTACCCATCTTCCACCCATTCATCTTAATCTTCATTTATATCTATGTCTCTCTCATTCCTTTTTATTTACCCTTATCAATTTATCTATATCTACTCATCTTTTAAGGGACCAGTATTTAGTGTCTCTTACGCCCTAAGCCTCATTTTTCTTTCCTACAATCTCCTTTTATGTTGAAACTGCCTCGTGTATTAGAGACTTAAGGGTTTTAATGACGATTTAATATAAAAGTTTTCATAATAAAAAATTCATCTAAGGATAATTTAAACTATTTTATTCAAAAGTAATACTTAAATATTTTTTTTATCTGAAATCCTAATCGGTTTAAAATTGTACTAATTAAAATTATATTATGTGTTTAATTTATTGTTAAAGGTTATTTTCAGGGAACTTTCCCATAAGTTCTGTTTTTCTTCCTTATCAATTAGTTTTAGTTATTATTTCATCAATTAGTTTTTTACATCCGGTTTAATGGACTCTAACCGCCTATCTGGTTCGAGACAATAGAAATATTGATAATAGAATAAAGAATAATAGAAATATTTTATAGAAATATTGATAATAGAAATATTTATCTACAACTGAGCTTGCAATGGACTCTAACCGCCTATCTGGTTCGAGACTTCACGGAACCAACACGTGACCTACAACTGAGCTTGCAATTGGTTACCACAGATACTACACTAGTAGATCTACTAGTGTAGTATCTGTGGTAACCATCAATCGCAAGCTCAGTAGGTCACGTGTTGGTTCCGTGTGACGTCAGACGGTTAGAGTCCATTGGTTACCACAGATACTACACTAGTAGATCTACTAGTGTAGTATCTGTGGTAACCAATTGCAAGCTCAGTAGGTCACGTGTTGGTTCCGTGTGACGTCAGACGGTTAGAGTCCATTGAACCGTTGAAAATAAATGTCCAAAAATAACTAAGTGATTTTTTGGGTTCTTCAGTATATCTAAGCTTCTACCCCTTATAGGGAGATGAAGAAGTGAGCGTTAGACAACAATTTTTCACACATTTCTTATATGTGAAAATTTTAATCTAATTTGTGCTAGTCTTATAACTTAACTACAAACGTAGAGAAAATATAGTTTAGTTTTTGTATTTCTAGTGAAGGAATGACTCCATTAACATTGATTTAAGTATCACTTTAAGTGTTCAATTTAAAAAATTTTATTCTTTTTATTTTCGCATTTGTGCTGCAAATTAAGGAATTATAAAACTTAATTTTAATTAATGAATAATACAATTTATATACACATATCTACATTCATTACACGGAACTGGAAATTAGTGCCAATCTATTTGTCTCTTAATTTTTTATATCGATCTTTCTATTTTTATCATCTGTGCAATGTGCATAAAACTAATTACAAAATATAATTTAAATTTCATCTAAAATTTTTGTTTTTCACATTTTACCCAGTTGAGCTTTTTATAACTGTGTTTTACATTTTGCACTCGATTTTCTCTAAACTTGTTTTTTTCCCTTTTTTAATAATAACAATTCAATTAGAATCAAGACAAAAATGTAAAACGATATTTTAAGGGTAAAAACTTGTTTATTTTAATCAATTATCAGCACAAGCACTGAAAATAGGCTTACTTCTAAAAACCTGAGATTAAAATTAAGCTGGTATGAACATAAACTTACTAATAAGATAATTACGATATTTAAAAAAAAACTATTCATGATCCAATGCCAATTTTATTTTCATTTCAGGTGTCCCCTTCATATTCATTGTCACGTGGGCGACCGTCATGGCAACACACTTCACCTCTACCATGTAAGTTTAGTTTAGAATAAAAAGTCTTAAAGAAATATTTTGCATTTGAGTTTAACCTTTGTATTATTTATCATTTTAAATTTTCTGGCTAAAAAAGCCTGACGTATCTGATAAATTTGTTATTTAAAAGGGTTTTGCTAAAGCTCTTTTCTCCATGTTAGCTTTTTGGATAAAGGGATTAAATCTAAAAGATAATAGTGATCAAAGTTGGCACTTTCTTAACCTACTAAAAGGGGTCGTTTATAAATTTACGGTTACCCAGTACTCCAGAAGTTTCTGTAACATGTGAGACTTTTCAAAGTTTTCAAAGAAGTTATAAAGAAAAAAAGTAATACAAAATTTTATAGAACGAGCAAGGGGATTCGGGATCTTGAGATTTTTCGATCTGTTGTTGGTGAGAAAGATAGAAACGATAACAAGAGAAAAATGCAGCTTGTGAAAAGTCTTAATTTTGTAGCGGGGAAAAGTTCAAAAGCAAACTGACAGCGTTCACCTTTTAAATTGCCGGAAGCATAAAATCTTAAGTCAACTAATATTGGAATATTTCTTACTTTAAGACAATATTTTTTGTGGGATCACTTTGCCGAATTTAAAAAATAGCGTTGTCTAATATTGATTACTTAATATAAAAAGATATAAATTTAGGTGCCTAGACATTTTGGACCTAAATTTTTATCATTTTTTAAGACATTTTAGACCTTAAGAATAAAACCTCTAGAATTGAGAGCAGTTTTAAAGAAATATTTCGAAAAATAAACTTTATTTTCAATTATTTAACTGTGTATATTTTGAAATTAAAAAAAAATCAGTTTATAATAAGGGAAGAATTTAAAGTTATTGAAATTCTTGTTTTGTAATATTAAAATTTGATTTTATTTTAAAGCCTTTGGGAATAAAAATTACAGCAAAATTAATGTTGAAGTAGGGTGTTTCAAAAGTGCGTTTCACGGCTTTTATTTGAAATCGATGTTTCTTAGGGTCTTGGAAGTAAAGTGTACCCCTAGGTGCTGAATCCTTTGTGACTGCTTACAGTGGCCCTAGAGGTGAAATAAAATTGTTTGCAATATCATGACAAACGCACAGAAAAATATTTGATGAAAACATCTACAATATTCCAGGACATATATTAGCATGTAAAAAAAAACATTTTTTCAGGTCTCAAAAATGAAAAAGTTTGCGAATTTGCAAGTATCTTTAACTGAAAAACGCAAAACTACAGGATAACACTGAAAAACTTGCAAAATTGCGAAATTTTTATATTTTGATGCCTGAAAACGCTTGCTGATTTTACATGCTAATCTCCTCAAATACTTAAGATATTTTCATGAAACCTTTTTCTGTGCGTTTGTCATGAAATTGCGAACAAATTTCCTATTGAAATTTTCGTTCTATCATCTTTAGTTTTTAATTATTTTTTTAACTTTCTTATTTCGCTGCTATAGGCGCTATACGCCATCTCATTGCATTCAGCATAGTCACTTACCTAGGGGTACACCTTACTTTCATGGCACAGAGACGTAGGTTCCAAATAAAGCCGTGAAGTGAACTTTTAAAATATCCTATATAATATTTCATAAAATCGTTGGCAAATTACGTTATAATAGTATCAGAAAAAATAGCAAGAGAGAAATGAAAAAATTTTAAGAGATAAAATATTCCTTAAATAATAAAAAGCAGCGATACTATCGAATGGAAGTTTGAGGGAATGAATTTTATGGACCCTTATGAATATAAAATACAGATACTTTACACAAGATTTCTAATTTTAGGTATTTCGATTAAAAAACAGTTTGAAAAACACTTGGAAAGTGTTTAGAACTTAAAAGCTTGGTTAAATGCAATATTTGTATTAAGAATGTTGGAGAAGAATGAAAAAATATACATTATATTATTATAAGTTAAAAATTAAAAAAATTAACAAATAAATAATAACAGTAACTTATAAATTTGCTTAAAACTCTCAGTATGGTCCTAACATTGGAAGCTATCTTGATAAGAAAATCTAAATGAGAGGAATGAAAAGTATACAAAACCTTTCTTTATTAAACTGAATAAATATAAAAAGATACTTTTAGTCCGGATTCATTTTTATTACTTCGAGATTTGATGAAAAAGTCTGCAATTGATTACGTGATACACTTTTTTTACTTTCTGTCACATGGTTTAGTTTAATACAAAAACCATGGAGATATTTCAGCACCAACTTCATGTTATGTATTCAATAGCTTTTTCAAATCTTCATCGGAAAAAACCCCAGACCGAAATTAATTTGTTGAAATTAAAAATTTCTCATCCAATTCGTGTTTCAAGAATGTTTATAAAATATCATTTTTGCAAATATGAAAGAAAAGCTAACCACTAGCGTAAAGAAATCTGCTTTGGAACTTTAATCTTTGATATATAAATCGAATGTTTGGTTCATTTTGGTAGTGAATAACAAGTCTGTATCAAAAATGCAATTAAAATTAAACACTACTTTACATTCAAGTTATGCGGATGTAATAAATTATATTTCTGGAGAAAGCTATTTCATTATCTACTAATTTAAGCTATTTCTTTTTTTTAATTAATCCACTGAGGGAAAAAGTGTTCCAACTTGTTAATAACAACTTTAGAAAAAAAAATAGTGTGCGTGTCGGAATAGCTTATATAATTACGGGTTATATGGGCCAATCTTAGTTTGATCTTAGCCACCCTTTGATTTTAGTAGCATTGAGTGGCAAGTGTGTTTCTTTGCATACTAGTAGTTATCTGTAAATGTTGTTTTTCCTTGTTTGTAGTTAATATGCTGTGAAACAAACTTATCTTTTATTACGTTTACTGTCATCTACTTCTGGTTGCTGTTATCTGTAAAAAAAAATTTTTCTTGTTTATAGGCAGTGTAGGGTGAAAGAAGTTTTTCTTTTTTTGCTACTCTTATTGGTATTGCGTAGATTTTTTTTTAAGTAGAGAAATGTGTATGGATGGCTTATTTGAATTAAATTTCGCTACCTCCAAAAAATACGATAAATTCAAATACAAAACAAAACAATACAGTGTCAGTTCTTCTAATTGATAAATTTAGTTTGGATTAGAGAATGTAAAACCAATTAATTTCCTATAATTTAATTAAAGAATGAACTCTTAAAAACTTTAAAATTTTAATCCCCCTTATTATTTGAGCTAGACAATTTCAATGTACTTACTACCTAATCGTATCTACTTTTTCCGTATTACACACCTTATAAACCCTTATAATAAACAATTGTAGACACATAAATTATTCTGAAAGAAGAGCTAAAATATTCATCAAAACCCACGGTTCCTTAGATAATTTTTCTACTTCAAATCAACATCATTAAATATTCACGATTTGACCGTTGCGAGTACTTAACCTTATGAGGATTTAAAGTTACATTAATTTTTTTTCGTCATTGTTTACATTTTCAATTTAATGAAAAGTACTTTTTCGCCTGCTTCGGATGTTTCAACAATCATGTTTCTATTACTGTCGACTCCGCATAATGTGATCACGTTTCGTAGATATTAGCCTAGATCAAGTCTGCACAACTTTAATGAGGATGCAGACCAAAATATGCAAGTATAACTTGGCACAGTTTAAAAATTTTCTCTGAACCGATCACACGGGCCAAAAGATCAACTCAAATTTTCTATTTTTTGCTCTTGACACTGGGAGAAATTATAAATTTCTTAGTGCTTAAGAAGCGGAATCCCAAATAATATTTTTTGAAATATACTGCCAGTGCGTTTCAAGGAATTTTCTACACTTTCGACAGTTAAAGATTTTGGTAAGAGTTTTTAAGTTGCATCTTTACTTATTTGCATTTGTTATTAAATGATAGTTAAAAAAAAAATTTATTTGAGAATTTTTCAGAAAATCCTTAAATATCCACAAAAAAATACATTTTTAACTAAATTTCTTCAACTAATTTAATTTTTGGAATCATCCTAGACTTAATCGGACCACAAAAAAAAAGGCTGGCTGGCAGGCCGAATGTTGTGCAGGCATGGGCTGGACTGTTCAAAATATCCGATTGATGATAATAATAAGCGATTGGATAATAACAAGTGAAAAACAATGTAGCTAGAGCTTTTTTACATTGAAATCATAACTATTTAGTCGTAATTAAAAGCGTTTAAAACGATTCTATTGTAGTATAGAAATTTTATATAGGATTTAAAACCGTAAAAATATTATTATTACTGATTGTTTACGGCGACTCTTTATGAAAATTGACTGTGGTGAGTTGGAATAAGGTCGTTTTTTTGTGGATATGGACAAATTTGATAACATTAAACAATATGAAGATTAAAAGTTTTCGGGTAAGAATACCGTGGTTTGGTTTTTAAAATAGTGAACGTATATTAAACGATATGTTGATCACATAAAACAATACATTTTGCATTAATTTAAATAGGAGTAATCAGGACTTGTCAATTTCGATAGCATATTATCCAACTGATGACATCAAACATAATCACATTTTAAGCGAAGTCGACTGTACTCAGAAATATAGTTTACGTAAACATAAAAGGGTAATAATGAGTAAAAAATTTGAATTAATATAAAAGTTTCCTTAAAATTGCCATTGTATTGGAGCCTCCGGCCCTTGTAAATTACTGTAATCTCTTTGTTATTAATCAATTTTCATGGAATTGAGTCTCAAAATTTTAGCTACAGGCATATTTTTAATTTATTTAGGTTTACTGCACGCTGTTAGTAGGTCGAAATAGTTTAACAGGTAATTTGAAGGAATTTGATTCTATGCTTGAATACATAACGAGATATCTCTGATAATACATTAAATTCCATACGTTAAAAAGCACAAATTACTAGAGTACGTAATTAGAAAAATATTTTCAATCTGCTTGGGTTACCAGAAATATTTTGGAAAATAGAACTAATTTATTGTCATTTTCTCAAAAGAGGAATAGTTTGATAATGATGCTAACTTGATGATGATCTAACTTGAAATCATATAAAAATGCAAAAAAAATCTTACTTTCTTGTCTTTCTATCTGTGTCTTTCTATTTTGCTATCAAATGAAGTCGCTGTCAATTACTGCTATCAATTGAAGTAATTATAATTAAAACTGACGTTTTACTCTACTATTATACATATATTGAACTATTTTATATGGGATGTACCGTTTTATAGAAATATTGATATTTTTTTAAATGTACTTATGTAAATGTAGTTTATTAACAAAAATATAATATTTGCATAATTAAAATTTGAATAAAATAATTCAGGTTTAGCGAAAATTTTGTAGAATTAGAAAGTAAAAGAGAAACGTTTTTGACAATAGGTACTTATAACTTTATTTTTAACACCATCTGTGTTCCTTATAGGATTTATGGTAATAATAAATGGTGATGGAAATGGGTTTTCGCTATGGTTTATTTTTATAAGTGAAAGTTATTGTGAACATTTCTCACAGGATGCAAAATACAGGTTTAAGATGCATAAAAACTAGACGTTATTGGCTAAAAATCAATCAATCAATCAATTTATTAACAAAGACAAAAATTACAAAATTTAAAACATAGATTCACAAAAGTTTACACAGAATTAATTAAAAGAAAAAAAACACAATTAATCAGTTAAAAATCAGTTAAAATTTTAAAAAGGTTTACTTAAGAAATCTTTTGCAACAAAGATGTTTAAAACGAATAATGTTCTCACCCACCTTCTCGGATCCTTTTCGGAAGGTTTAAGAGTTTTAAAGTGTGTACCGTTCACATGTATGAGTAGGCGAGAAGCCAAAGGAATTGTGGAAAAATTTTCGTGAAAATTTTTTTAAAAAATGCCAGGGCTAAATGTCTAAGAAAGGTTCTAAGGTATGAGAAAATAAGCAGTGACGAATTAATAAAGCAGTGTCAATTTAAATAAAATGAATAAATTACTAACCCTTTGTGTTTTAACATTTTTTCTTCAAACATATAGATATTTTTGTACTTAGTGTACTTTTTGCTTGAAGAGCTATGCGAAAATCTTAATTCTAAAGAGCTATGCAAATTGAAAACTTTTATAAACATCTGAAACATCTATACCAAAATGTAGATGTGATAGAGTATTTCAGCCAAAAAATCGTTATCATGTTTCAGTGTACTAAAAGCCATCTTTTTCAGATGCTGGTGGGGATATGCGTTAAGCCCTTATTACTGGATACTCGAAGGTCCAAGAATGTGCATCATTGCAGTAAGGCCTGTTCCTTTTTTACCATAATACAATGCAATAATATTAGAACTCCAATTATCCGAATTGATCCTAATGTTGCCTCTTCACATTTAATTAATTAAAAACTATCTTTCTTAAATAATAGTATTTTTTCCCATTTTCAACATACCTGCAGTAATTAATTAAAATGGTCTTTTTTCGGAAAAAATCCAGGTATCCGAATTTTTTATCATGCGTCCGGTCCCAATTGATTCGGATAATAAGAGTTCTACTTTACTTTAAAAAAAAGTAAATTCCAGGGTTTTTTTAAGGTTGGAAATCTGTTTTTCTTAAATATATTCCATGGATTGTATAGCGGTATATGTTCCGGAACCCATAAATCCATATTTATTTGTATAATGTGTTTTTAATAGCAGAAGTCTTGAAAGGTAGAACAATTCCATTTTCAAGTGAAATCAATAGTTAAATAACGTCATTTCACGCTTCAAAACATTCCCTCTTTAACCTTCCAAGACCCATCAGAGATTTAAAAAGATTCCATTTGAACAATGGGAAAAGTCACGAATAGGGGGTAAAAAATAAGGTTGATTTTCTTATGTTAGTTGAATTGCATTACGAAAAATCTTGAACTTATCTTCTTTCAATTCACCTCTCTTGGTTTTAATAAAATTCTCCAAAATAGCTTTCGATACTCCTGCATTTCAATAAAGACAAGGAAATATCTTTATTAACATTTCCGATCATTAAATTTAAAATACTTTCCAATTATATTGTTTCCTCTTACTTCAATTATCCTCCAGATAAATAATTCTCGGTAATCTATTCAAACATTTATGAAAGCAATCTGTTTTCATAGCTTCAAAAACTAATTTGAAGGCACAAAAAACTAGGTAAGATAAGTAGAACATAAAACGAGGATGTTAAGTAATTGAATAATATCTTTTGCTCTTCTTTATTAGGAGAATAAAGAACCACTTTCAAATGTTCCATTATTTTCTAAAAACAAAATTCCATCCTCATGTTTACGTAAATAGATTTTAAAGCCAAAATATTTATCGTTGTTACGCAGGTATTACAAAAATGATGGTTTAAATTAATATTTCATAATAATTATAGAGTAATGAAAAATTTGAAATTTCTTATGTATTTAAACACTTTTATAATTAAAATACTAACTGGTGACTTGTAGCCTTTGCTGAAATTATGTACTTTTAAGTGTTTGATACATCATCGTCTCTACATTGAGGTAGATTTTTTTTTTTCGAATTGCTTTTACATACCTCCTAATTTTAAAACTTCGCCGTCAATCAATTAATTATTTTAGTTTCGAATTAATTACTGTAAAAAATTGAAGAAATATTTACTAAATACTCAAATTGAAAAATAATTTTGTATCGATTTTTTGTGACAAGGTATCTGTTGTTATGGCGTTTGTTAGGTGTGGGATCACGTGATTGCAAATGCTCCAATAGAAGAATTCCACGACCAGTTATTTTCTGTAACTGTTAACCTTCTGCAGGGCAAAGCATCTCTTGCTAAGGTCGTTGTTAGGTCCGAGTCATGTGATTGAAAATGTTCTATTAACTCTTAATACTAGGCACTAGGCATTCGTCTCCTTTGGATTAGAGATCTTAGAGATAAAGTAAAGATGTTCACAAAAAAAACCTGGAAGGTTGTAAATTGTCTCCATCTGAAAGCAAAAATATCCTTAATAGAATTTTTACATTTAGTTTGTAAACGAGTCGTGGGTTTCACGTTTATGATGTTTCATTTTTTTTCTATTTAGGTTAATTTTGTGATACTCCTTAACATTGTGTGCATAGTGCTCATGAAAGTGCAAGTCAACACACCAAGTGAATTTCAACAAATAAGGTAAGGAACTGGTTTTGGGGGGGGGCTTGAAAAACCTTAATAATTCTAATTACTAGGTAGTGCTTTATATCCTGGTGTATCCTCAATATTATAGGAAAGCGGTGCGAGCGGCATTGCTGCTGCTCCCCCTGCTGGGCATCACGAACGTGCTGGACATGGTGCCAGGCCCTCTGGACAGCTCCCCGCTGCAGTTTGCCGCCTGGGCCTACACAGCGCACGTGCTGAGTGCCTCGCAGGGATGCTTCATCTCCCTGCTCTACTGCTTCCTCAACAAAGAGGTACTATAAAAAAACCTCTAGCTTACAGGGCGTCCAGTAATCACGGCCTTAGCGTCTGAACGCCTATTGCCTTAAAAGGAAACTTTTAGTCGGTTCCTTATGTCATAATTTATTTTACTTTCGTAGTTCATTGAAAGAAGTTTTTATTTTAGGTTCAAGAAGCGGTTCGGAAGCACTGGCGGTTTTATAGGCTATCAGCTGAATCGCTCCTGGTGTGTTGGTCTAGACCTGGTAAGACTCCTCTTTTTCTGACAGGCTATCTATATACCTAAAAACCTAGATATTGGAGAGTCTCGCCTTTTCAAAAGGTAGACGGACACTGAAAATGGCCAGTTTAGGTTATTTAGCCAGCTTTGATAAAAAAGGACCTTTCTTTTTTTAAGTAATTTGCAGTCAAGTCATATTAGATTTGAATTATTTTTTATGCAGTCAAACCATGATAAAGTGGAACCTGGGTAAATGGAATGAAAATGCTAGTCCCGAGTGATTCCACTTATTCTGTATTATTACTGTTAACACTATTATTACTGTATTTCAATCAATCAATCAATCAATCTTTTATTTAACAACAGAAGAAAATATGAGATAATACAAAAGAATATGTGATACGCCAAGGGGAAAAAATGTTTTCCCGTCCAGGCGTAATAAAGAAATTGTACATCAATTTAGTAATGAAAATAACAGAAAAGAAAACAAAAAGAAGAAAAAAAACCTACAAAAAAATCACATATAAAAAATAGGCTGGCAAAAAGCTGGGTAACATTAAAGATAAAAATATGCTTCAAAGAAAGGAGAAATACAGATCCAGGTCGTCGATGTTAATTAAAAATTTAAAAAGATTTCTTTTGAAAACAGGGTAACTGTTTGTTTGAGTTAAATTGGTAGGTAAACAATTGTACAGTTTAGGTGCTAGACAAAGGTGCTCCTACAAAATATGTCCTTAGAAAATGCTGGAATTTCAAATAAATCATATGATCTAGTGTTATATTGCCTAGTTCTAAAATTACAAAGAGATTTATTGCGGAAAATATAAAGTAAAATACGATAAAATGCATTATGTCTTAATGGTAACAAATTAAGAAACCTAAAATTGTGGGGATTAGATTGATGATTAAGAAGCTTAAATAATTTATTTTGTATTGATATTAAAGGTTGTAGATTGGATCTATATTCCCCTCCCCAAATAATAGCTCCATAATTAAATAGCGAATAGAACCAAGCAAAATATAAAGATTTTAAAAAACTTAATCCAACTTTGTTTTTAAGGTGAAAAAATTTATATAAAATGAAACGTAATTTTTTCCCCAGCTCATTAATATGTGTTTTCCATTTAAGATTTGAATCAATGAATAATCCTAAATATTTAATGCTTTGGACAGACTGAAGAATTTGACATTGACAATTTATAGCATTTCTATTACAAGACAGAGAGTGATATTTGATGTTTAGGTTTAAATCGCTTTGCCTCAAGCTAAAATGGATGTATTTAGTTTTGTTTATATAGGGTTAAATCATTAGCACAAAACCAAGATTCTATTTCTATTAAATCAGACCCTATCTTATTAAGAAGTTCAAATTTATCAGAGCACGAGTACAGTAAAACGGTGTCATCAACGGTGTCTGTATTTGATGTATACATATATGTACTTTTTAATGTAATAAACTATACAGGGTGTTGTTTTGGGTGGCTCTGCATGCTTGTACATAAAAAGAAGATAAAATTGACCCAGTTGTTTTGTTTGTAAAAGATAAAATAATCATAGTTGAGAAAAGTTAACACCTATAATAATTCGTGTTTTTTTAACTGTCGTTATTGGAATAGGATGCGATTATCTCCGTAATTCCCTCTCTTCTTTAAAGTTTATGAATATTATTACTTATTCACTCTTAGATTGGCACAGTAGGCCTTTTAGTCTGAGTGAAGGAACAAAGATTTTTTAAATTTATTAAGAAAACAAGTCTGTCTTTCAAACATTTATAAAACTTTTCAATCCAACAAACCATCTTCTCAACCCATTCTTACTTCCAGAGTCCCTGCCTGTACCACGCATCCGACCAGTGTCTGCCCGTGCTGGTTCAGAGGAGCCCAACAGTGTCTTATAGCAGGTGGAGATTCATAGGGAGCCCCAAGCATCCGCTCCCTAGACGGCGCCACTGGTCTCTGTGGGATCATATCATCCAAAGCAACTTACGGCACAATTTTTAATGAAGCTCCTTTCAGTTTGGTGTGTCTAAAACCGCAGCCAAAGACTCCTATTGAAGTTATAAACACTCGCCAAAAATATTTTTTACTGTAAAACATTTATAGCATACCTTCAGTATTTTGAAAATTCCATTCAGTTCAACCAAAAAAAACCTTTTGTTTTTAAAATGGTTTTTTCCTATCTCAAAGATCCATAAATTTCCTGATTGTTTCCTGATTATTTCTTCATAAAAAAGATATTTAAAATTTACATCCATGTCCCAAAACCTCTACCCGTTTTCGGTAACAAAGGGCACCCCAAGGAAACAGGTGTTTATTTATTTTCAGAATTTGATGTCTTGAAATCACATGCGACTTTTTTTATGCCTAGAAGCTCGAGTTTCTGAGATATAATAGCACTTAAAATGTGCTGATTTAAGCCAAACTTATGGATCATATAAAAAAAACTAAGCACATAATTATTATTTTAACATACAAATGACATTATATCATCTGCGCTGTTTACTATGAGGACTTTCATAAGACTTTGTGTGTTTGCTTAAAACTAGTACTTAGAATTTGAGTTCCTTCGTTAAGAAAGCTTTTAAATTGGATCACATACGATTTTAATGAATATTTGGAAGATTCAACTAGAATCGGATATTTTCAATGTACATATCTCATCTAACGCACGATTTTTAAGTGCTTATTCGTACAAGTGTGATACAATCCTTTTCATTCTCTTGAATGTATATTTTCTCATGGAGGAGACTCAGAATATTTAATGATACTTTCTTTAGTCTTGGTTAGAAATACTAGAGATCATTGAATGAATTTAGCACTTGCAAAATTGCATTTATTTAGTTCTACTGTCATTACTTTTATGAGAATTTTTATAATTTTGATTTGTGGATGTCAGCAAAAGTATATTCCTAAATTTGAACTTTTTCACATATACTACTATTTCAAACATATCCTAAATTTAATTTTTTCACATCTATTCAGAAGAAATTCTGATATCTCCCCACCAAGCTTATTCGCTCGTAATATACATTTTGAATACTTTTCTACTAGCATGTGACTTAACTCGTAAATAATTCCACCAGCTACTGATTATACGAAAGTCTTGCCAATAAAGCTGGGCTATAAAGTAACAGAACCTTCACTGAATGAAAAGAATGTTTGGTATTTAGATATGACTTTTCATTCCTTATACTTTTTCAATCATTAAACTAGTATTACTGTGTAGACGTGTAGACTTTCGGTTAAACGGATCGATTACAAAATGCTTCGTCTAGGATAAGCGAATATCCCAGTTAATTTATAACACTTATGATGACATATTTTTTAAAACAGATGTAAAATGTTAAATTAGCATGCAATAGGATATTAATTATTTAAATTAAAAACTCAAATTTAATGCTATTTGCATTCACAACAGCTTTACATAGCAGTTAGCTCATCATTGATCGTTGCAGGCGAAAGCCTCAATAAAAAAAAAAGACAAAAATACTGCCTTCAAGGTGTTTTTTTTTAGAGAGAGAGGAGAGTCCCAGATTCCGGTACCTGGATAATTCGATCCCAATAAATCGAGAATCTACTGTATACCAATAAGTGGCATTTTAGCATCGCCGTTATTAGATAGTAGCTATAAGGCCATGGTAAAACTAAAGGTCTATTACGCTTGGAAACGAGTTCATTTCCCAGTTTTCTGGATAATTCAATCCCAATAAATCGAGAATCTACTGTATACCAATAAGTGGCATTTTAGCATCGCCGTTATTAGATAGTAGCTATAAGGCCATGGTAAAAATACAGGTCTATTACTCTTGGAAACGAGTTCATTTGAACTTTAAACATTCTGAAATAACTTTAAAGAAACTTTTCTGATGCTATTTTTTTATATTCAGAGACGCTTGGAAAACGACTATGTTTAAAGTCGCATAAAAGGAACAGGAATTAAATAATTTAAAAGTAAAAACTGGTATTGAAAAAAATATCGAGTCACAAAACACAGGGTCAAGATTTAGTTTATTTTTAAAATGCGAGTAGGTATACTAGCAATGGCATGATGCAGTCTGCCCCAGGTGGTCACCCGTTTGGCTATGATACTAGAATTACATTGAAATTGAAATAAACCCTATAATTCAGAGGGCCAAAAAATCGTTCAATATCTGCAATTGGCACTTTATTAAATTATTTCGATCATATATTCAGTCGGGATCAGTAATTTAAAATTTTAAGAAAAGTTTGCACATTAATACAAATGCTATTTTTCAAAAAGAGAAAGCCCCGTGGGAACGTTTTTTAATCACAAAACCTCTTAATAAGCAAAAGTCTATAAATAGGTGAACATTCCAGCTAGAACAAATATTTTTGCGCAACCCTTTTGGACCAAAATATTAAATTTGAAGAATAAAAAAACTTCTCTTTTTAATAGAGCCCTTGTTAGCCCTTTTTAATAGAGCCCTTGTTAGTGGGGGAAAAAGCTCTTTCCTTCAATATGTAAAAAAATATATAATAATAATAAATTACTAAAAGACCATTTTTATCATAAGACATCAAGGCTATTTCAAATCAGGTACAAACAATATGTTTTTTGTCTACATTTGTGCTTTGAAAATATGTTTGTAGAGGAGAAAAGGTTTTTAAATGCTTAGATGTTTTTAAAAGGGATCATTAACCAGGAATTTCCTGGCCCCCCTTGAGAAAATTTTCACTTGGCCCTCCTAAACTAAATTAAAAATCCTTACCCCGGTTACAAAAACTGGGTCTTATTTATTAAATTCATTAGCTTTTTTTTAAAATGAAGAAATTAATGCTCCCTTTTAATGTTAAATGCAAAGCTGCACTTCCTATATAGTATTTATCCACATTTCTTTACTGAATTTTTTTACCTATTGACGTTTTTCTTACTATTTCTGTGCACCCAATTTATACGCATAGATCTTTCTTTAAAAAATTACACCATAGAGTAAAAACAACTAAAAACGTATTGAAGTTGTTGCAATTATTAAAAAAATATTTAATTTAAAAACTTAAAAATAATGTCTCTCTTTCTGTGACAGAGACCCCCGAAACCCCCTATTGTTGAAAAATTTAAGGTAATACCCTAAAACTTTTTTAAACTTAATTACGAAGTTCCTTCCTTTATCTTATTAGGCGTGTGGAGAGTTCAGTGTTTATAAAGGGTAATGGTTTACCTCCATTACGAAACAAAAAGCTTATGAGTGTGTTTCATACAAAAGTTATTCCTATGCGAGATTTAAAAAATTCTGTTTCATTGTAATTGTAATATTTATTGAATATCTGAAAAATATTATGACCTCCCCTCGTAAGTGAAATGTCCCGCTTTTTAGATTGAAAAATCTGGTCACATTAGCCTTGGTTGTTCGTTAGACCTTCCAACTCCACACGACTCCATTTTTTTGTACTCACACCCATTGGAGAGTTTCGGCAGACTTTATTGAAACATCCCCATGTATATTGATAATATACCTATAAGAAAGATTGGATAATTCATATTTTAGTAATGGAAGTTTGCTAAGGATCAGCTAATCTAAAGTAAATCTATAGACTAGATACAGGGTGTCCCAAAAAAGACTAACACATTACATTTAAAAATCAATAACTCAAAAATTAAAAAAGATAAAAATACGCGGTTCTGTTGCATCCTACTCTAAAGACCAAATAATTTTATGGCACAAATTTTCTTAAATCGTAGTTCCCAAATTAACCGACAGGTGGCAGCACGATTTTCCATTATCTCCTATGAGAAGATTGATCCTTTTATATCCTGTCGGGGATTTTGGAACAATGATTTACGAAAATTTGTGTCATAAAATTCTTTGGTCTTTAGAGTAGGATGCAAAAAACCGCGTATTTTTATCTTTTATTGTTTTTTTAATTAAATTTGTTTAAAATGTGTCAGTCTTTTTTGGGACACCCGTATGTTGTTTGATATTAAGCTGATGATTTGTGGTTTTTCAATGTATATTCATCTAATGGTAAGAGCTTACGAATTATATATGATCAAAATAACTTTTTTACTTAACCTTTTTACCACGTTGAAAAAAGTCACATATTACGTGCCGTATAGTAGGGTCTAATATGGACCCCATGCGTAAAACCTGTTTATAGCTCTAGTAATGGGGTACATTTAATTAAATTGCTAAAAATATATTTTTCTACTTTAAAAAACATGTTTCAATATAATTTGTCAAATTTTGGTTGTATTTTTCTCTGTTGTGGTCTTTTTTTGGCGTATTTTGTACCTTCTTTTAAGTTAACTATACATGTTTCTTACTTAAGACTGAAACCTCAAACATGAACTAATTCACAAAAATGAACAAATAGTTTTACTTTTTATTACATCAATTCTGTCTCTTTTTTTCAGAAAATGTTTCATAATTACACTGATTACAAGTATCGCATGACTTGTGCGTAGAAATGCCATAAGAACAGAATATTGTGTATGTGACTTCCTAACTTCCATTTGATTACAATCATTACACATTTTAGGTGTTTGAATAATATTTAAACCACTACTCTTTTAAGAAAATTTTTTAAAACTTACATTAAATGTATTTTTAATTTTACATACATAGTGATTTTTTTAACTAATATTACCAAGCTTTCATAGAAGTCATTCATGAAGCTTTAACTCATTATAGAATGCATATCGGGATGTCTAAAAGCAAGATTAGCATCAAAAGCAGCTAGAATTTCAAACAAATTATAACAAAACAGCTACTGGGTACCTTCTGGTGCCTTTTTTAAAGTGTAGGAGCACGGCTTACTTATACAGGCTACACTGCGTAAAATTTACTGTTTTAAACTGGCAGCTGAGTTGGTTGTGGAAAACCGTAAAAATTACAAAGTAAATCCGTAAAAACAACGGCGTTTTACCATTTTAATCCATGTTTTTTGTTTTATAAGGTAAAACACAGTTGTTTTCACGGATTTAATTCGTAATTTTTACCGTTTTCCACAACCAACCCAGCAGTTTAAAACCGTAAATTCTATGGGATTTTTTTTACAGTGTAGCCGAGGTACAGAAATCATTAAAAATCCAGATGGCAATAGCTGACAAACTGGCAAAGCAAATCCACAGAGTAAGAAGGCGGGGCTTCATGGCTCAAAAATTCAACCCAGCCACTAATGGCCAACAATCAGAAGTTAGTCATGAAAAACGCCTTTATTTTTCCTTATTTGTCAGTGTGTTATCCTATTGGTTGGTCGGTATAGGTAGGACTTGTGGCGATCCAAGCGGGAAAAGTTGTCAAATGGTTTTCATTATTCAAAACTCGGCTAGCCTGTATAGCATCTAGTAAGCCTTGGTAGGAGGCAACTAGTTTATTTGGTGGTATCTACTCTCCTTTTTATTTTAATGTGCAAATCTTATTTATAGGTTATGGTTATCATTTTTTCTCTTCAAAATTTGGGGAAAAAAATATATTATTTGCTATGTTTTTTGTGACATGAGGATTGCCCTTTTGAAATCTAAATAACAAAAAAAGCAATTTTTGGTTAAGAAACATTAGGGAATCAGGGGTGCTACTGACTTCAAATCAAAATGAAAACTATTAGAGTAGCAAAACCTTTTTTTCGGAATCCTAAATTCCGGAAGGCATCAAAATCCAGAATGGAACTCCGGAAAAAATCAACATCCCAAATGTGGATTGAATCCCGCCATCTACTACTGAGGGGTATTTATGTTGGTATTTTTTCTCATTCTTGAATTTGTATATTAATCTGAAATTAAAGACGGAAACCATTGGTTGTAGGGATATGGCATGGTTGGTAACAGGGCCGTATCCAAGGGGGGGTTTTAGGGGTTCAAACCCCCCCCGAAATTTTGACATCAATTTTTATACTGCTATTTTTCTTGAAAATTATGTCTCACAAGGAGCGCCTCTTCAGGAATAACCCAAAGGGTCTCAAAATGAGTCAAAACCCTACTTTTAAGGGTAAAATTTCCAAAATTTTTCTGGGGGAGGACCCCCAAACCCCCTCGAAATTTTGAAATCTATTAAGTATACGGTTTTTCCTTCAAACTTGTGTGATTTACAAGGAGTGGTCCTCTTTAATGTAACCTAAAGTGCCTCAAAATGAGTTAAAATGCACTTTTAGGGGAAAAATTCAAAAAATTTCTGGAGTAGGAACCTAAAAACCCCCTTAACATTTCGCCATTTATTACAATATACCTTCTTTTTACCTTGAAAATTTGGCCGCTTCTAATGAGTGGTGCTCTATGGGTGTAATCTAAAGGGTCTCAGAAATGAGCTAAAACACTCTTTTGAGGGGCAAATTTCCAAAAATTTTCTGGGGGAGGACCCCCAGACCCCCCTTTTACTTCGAATTCATATTGTTTATACAATTTTGAAATTTAGTGCAGCAAAATTTCAAGCCAGTATAAAAGTACCCGTAAGGAGGTACCTCAGAAAATATTTGAGTCAAAACCCCCCCCGAAACAAAAGTCTGGTTACGGCCCTGGTTGGTAAATGCACTGTCATCTCGTCTTGAAGGTTGCGGTTTAAGTTTTATTCTTTTTAAATGGTGAAGTATCAACTTCAAATTAACTAGAGAACTTGAGTGGTTGCTGGAACGTTAAGAACGAAAGAGAGCGTTAAGAACCAATGATAGGACCGGATTCTTCATGTAAGATGTTATTACTGTAGCAGCCCTGTATTTATTTCTTTTATTATAATTGATTTTGCGATTTCAAGATTTCCAAAAATGTCAATAAAACCCGAAATTCCGGGATTCATGCTGTTAAAAAAAACGGATTCCCAGGGCTACACCGGAAAAGTAGCACTCCTGGGGGAATTGAGTGTCTTGATTGTTTTATCTTAGATTCCAACAAGTTTTTTTTTTTTTTTTTTTTTTTTTTTTTTTTTTTTTTTTTTTTTTTTTTTAGTTTCAGTTTTCGGGGGGAAAAAAATCTCATTTTGAATTTTAGAACACTCATAAATCCTTGTAAACTTCTTTATTTTTTGAACAAAGTGAAATGAAAAAACTATATTTATTGCTATTGTTTTTAGTCAAGATGGTTTTGCTTACTTGACAAGAAATCATAATGCCTAGCCAGATCCCTTTTTTTACTGCCACTATTAGTAAACCAAAGTAATTTCTATAAAATAGCATATTTTTTAGAATATGAAAGAAATGCTAAGAAATTTGCGGTGAATCAATTGGCTGTATCCAATTTTCTTAATGAAAAATAACTAAAATAGCTACACATTGTAAACTTCTAAAAAATCTCTGCACATCCTAAACCTAAACGAACTTTAAAAACCCATTTTATCAAGAATTACACACAAAAATAAAATATTATTATGCTTTTTTTCTATTACTTTTTTATATTTATGCTTGGGGTCAAAGAAACTCAGACAGGTAATAAGTGACTTTTTCTCCTAAATAAGGTTAAATTGGAAGAATAAGTCTAAAATGTTTACCCATTTTAAAAATACTCCCGTTTTTGAGGAATACTACATAGAATTGGAAACCATCAGAACCCCAATCTGAGGAAGATATCAACTGTCGAACATTGTTTGGTACCTTGCCCCAGATAGGATAGAAAGGTTAGAGAGAAAATTATTTGATAAAATTCCAACATGTGTTTTAAATTGAAATGTAATTCATACTTGAAAAGATTATTTTTACATTGTGTATAATATTTAAATATTGATAACAATTTAAACTTTTTATATTTTTACTTTTGTGTCTGATAATAAGATCTAAAATGTAAAAAGGAGCCTTTCTTTGGCAAAATATCTACTTTAAAAAGTTTTTGTGTGCATCATACTGTATGTTTCTTGTTTTATTCTGTGATTTTCTTTTGTGTTAATATGAAAATAAAAGATGGAGTATTTTTATGAAGGAGTTTTTTAAGTAGAACTTTCAAATCATAATTTCTTATTTACAATGGTCGAAAAACTGTCAAAAATTTAAAAATTCATATTCAATATGTTTTCTTTTGTCTCCAAAGACCTTAGAAAATACTAAACATGACTTTCTTGGATTGACTTTTTGGCTTGAAGGGGTAAATAAGGAAATAAATCGGTCCGCGGGAATTACTCATGAGAAAGTAACCGGGAACATCGGGATATAAAAAAGGCGCCGGGGACACCGGGATGATTAGTAATTGCTGGTACAGAAAATTAGACATGTAACTTGAGAGAACTTTAATAAATAAATTAATACATCCACGTGCGAAGACGTACAGTTGGGGAAATAAAAAACGACTCAGTTGAGTTTTCTGACGAACCACTTGGGTTAGGAAGACAAATAAGGTGTCATTTTTCATGTCATGAAGTATTCTTTAAATGGGAAAAATTTCGAGTCCTTAGGGGGTCGTCTTCAAATTAAACGAAACACTAACTTTTGTTTTTCCTATGGGGACCCCCAATTATTATGCGTTTTTCTGAAAGAGCATCCCCATAAACCCACAAATACCAAGTTTCATCCATGTAAGTATCCAAATAGAAGCATAATAAATTTTTGAAATGTCAACCATTCAATGTGAAATTTATCAAAATGTTTTCGGTGTAAAAATATGAAACTTTGAATTTAGATCAAATTTGTGTCCCCAAACAAAATAATTATGCTTTTATAGCGATATTTAATGGTTAATAGATAGATAATTAACATCTAATTTTGACCCAAAAATTAAATTTTAAAATCTTTTAATATTTTTATGGTAATTGATTCTGGTAGTAATTTTATGTGGAAAACCAAAATTTCAGTTGATTTCATTTAATAGTTTTGGAAAAAACCGAATTAAACTAAATTCCCACTCTTTAAGGGACCATATACCGCTGCCAAATGTATACCGGCAAATGCTTTTTCTGGAAACAGTCGCCTTATTTTAATCACCATAACTTGAATTAAAACTTAAATTTGATATAAAATTTCATTAAATTACTTATAAACTTTTTGATAAACATTAAAGTGGTGAGTAAAAGTCTTGCTATCCCACCGTTTTTCAGAAATAGTGTTCACAGAAAATTAACCCTTCTCACTCTGGAGACGACCCCCAAAACCTAAAAGCTTTATTTACCGCACGATTTGAATGAAACTTGGTATATGGGGGTTTATGGGGATGCTCTTTCAGAAAATCGCATAATAATTGGGGGTCCCCATAAGAAAAACAAAAGTTAGTGTTCCGTTTAATATGAAGACGACCCCCTAAGGACTCGAAATTTTCCTCATTTAAAGAATACTTCATGACATGAAAAATGACACCTTGTTTGTCTTCCTAACCCAAGTGGTTCGTCAGAAATCTCAACTGAGTCGTTTTTTATTTCCCCAACTGTACATATTAGCTAGTTCCCAATAAAACATAAAAACTTAAATTGTCGGAGGAAGTGACATCCCGAGAAAAAAAAATAGAGATCATTTTCGGATTTAAAAAAAAAAAACATATAGATCAAGTGGAATAATCCCAACAGCTTTCAAAAAGGTTTTTTTTACTGACCTTTTGCTGACTGCGTGTTCAGCCAGGGAAAGAGCGAAGGCCATGTTGAGCGCTTGCAGCATCGACTGGGATCTATTGCCTCTTCGGGGCTGTTTCTCCATTGACCCCTGGAGAGTGTCACGAATGGAACTCACGTCGCTGACCTGATCGCCTGCGAAAGCTCCACTGCTGCTAATGGGAGTTCGGAAATCTTTCATAAACACTTCCTGTGGTTGATGTTTCGACCATGGGTTGTTGTTCCTCTGCCCCATGGCGAACATCGTGCAAGAAAGCACCAAAAAGCTCAAAGCTAGAAGAGATGTGAAACTCATTTTTTTTCAGCGAGGATTGGATGGCTTTTGCTTGAAATCCTTGAGTGTCCTTAAATACCGTTCACTTTCTTGATCAGATGTCGTTATCCAAACAAACTTGTCCCACCGGTGACGTTTCTTACGCACTACTTTGAATTAATTTTTTTTTCATTGACATTTCTCAAGATTGTTGCATGGTATCATAAATAGTATATTTATGCATCACCTGTTTCTTTGAATCGCGACGTACGAATCGTTTCGACGAGTTTTATGAAGTATCTTCAGAAAAATACGTCAAGAAACAAGACATAGAAAGTAGTTAAAATGTAATTGAATCGTCAGTTAGGAGAAGGGAATAAGTCCAAAAGATGGCAAATTAAATTTTTATACGCAAAAAAATCTCCAAGCTTCGCTCTACCACATGAGTGTAAAGAAGAAAAAGATAACTATACCCCCTATGGGCAGATATAGCCCCTTGAATTTGCGAAATCGATGTCCATTCATTGTATTTTTTTTATTAAATTTGAAATTTAACTTAATTTGTCTTTCTTTTCTTATTCTTTGGCCTGTAAACTTAGCCAAAATAAAATTTGATTTGAATTTAAAAGCGTTTTTAACCAATGGATGCATCCATTGGTTAAAAACGCTGTTGACTCCATTGATATCCACTTAATCCATTGATAGCGCCTTAATGACCCAGTTTAATAGTAATTTTTAATTTTATTCGTCTTAGTCTTTCTATCTTTCACTTTTGTACTGTGAACTAAGCAGAAATATAATTTAATTGTCAATTTAAGTGGTTTTTAAGATTTTTGTTCAGCTGAAATTTCATAAGGTTTAAGAAGGGAATAAGTCCATCCTCTTTATTAACTGTAAGACATTTTTAAATACACTTATATTTTTTTCGATGATTGTTCTGTATTCTTAAAAGTGTCATGAATTTCCTGTAAAAATTTGGGTAGTTATAGGATAAAAACTCCATTACTTGTACAGTTTTTTTCGATTTTCTCAAAACTTCGTTTTTGGACTTATTCCCTTCTTCTAACTGACGATTCAATTAAAATAAATACGTAGATTAGCGCTTAACAGCTAAAAATTCAAATCGATCGACCTAAAATTCTATCTCCCTGGCCCAGCGGGTATGTTTTACATTTAGATTTTCTCTTCGTTTTCTTTGATTATTTTGTCTTTGTTTTGGGTGCAGCTCTGGTCCCAGCGCGCGGAATTTGGACTTGGTCATACCGCGTGCTGCAGTCCTTGTCATGTGATTGAAAATGCTCTATTCGTCATATCTTTTATGCGTAGTACTTATTTTTAAAACATGCAGATCCAAAAATGGCATTGATATTCTTCTACCAGTAGGTACAGAAAATCGGAATTCTTTTTTAAAATTCCATTAAAAACTTAGGAATTTTTATTTAAATGTTGAAGAAGGAAGTTTTTAATAAAAATTTTTCTCTCATATGTTAAAAAGAGGGAAGTAATGCAAGTAGAATGCAACTTTTATAATTTCTAAAAATTTTCTGTACTGGTAGAAGAAAATTAAGTAATAATTAATTAAGTAATAAGTAATTTTTTTATCTGCAAGTTTCAAAAATAAATTCTACATATAAAAGATATAACAGCTATAAAAGAAGCTAAAGATATAAAAGCTAAAAATAGAAGCTCGTTAATATAAATTTTATATTATCATTAGCTGATATGACCGGCCTTGCACGGGTGGAGATAGATATTTTTTTTTTCTTTAAAATTTTTATTACATTTCCTACCTTATTTTGATGAGTGTAAGGTTTCTAATCAAGCATTTTAAGTTCTGAACCATTTCTGCATTTACCACATCATTCCCATAAAAACGACAAAATATTAGAAAAATGTTCTTCCAAAAATCACTTAAAATGCTCAATTAGAGCCCTTAATTAATCATATCTTCAGGATTTTATTTTATCATTGGTAAAATTTAAAAAATAAAACATATTCCTGCAATTTAAGAATATGCTTAAGCCAATATTTCCACTTGAAAGGGTTTTGAATAGAAGAAGAAGAAGAAATTTTATTGTTCCTCAGGCCGAAGCCTGCTAACAAAGGTGGATACAAATACATACAAATGCTTTCAATAAACAGACAAAAGTAATAAACAAGAATTTCAACGCAACAAATTTCCTTTAAATAACAATTTCAAATAACATTAATCTCCAAGAATAAATAAAATATTTTTAAAACAAGAATCTTAAAATAAGATTAAACTTCTAAGGACAGACTCTCCAATAAAAACCTGTTCAAACCTTGTGCGGATTTAATAAATTTTGCTATTAAGTGAAATTTACGATGTGAGTAGGTGAGAAAATTAGAAAAATTATTACGGAAATGAGTTAGAGATGATAGGTATTTAATACGATAAAAAAACATATATTGTGCATTCGAAGAACACGTGCTCCCATGTTTCCAAGTTCTTAAGATTTCAGAATTGACAAAAACGGTCGGGGTGTATTTTAAAAACTTTGCCTTCAAAATATAATGAATCTTGGTTTGATCTTAATTGGAATAAAATTATCTTAGATGATAAATCAATTGTTGCAGCAATGTAATCTTCGATGAAAGGATTGTGTTTAATATGTTTATAGTGTGGATAAAATGTACTATTACTCATGCTATTCATATCTAATTGTGCATACTGATTAATATAATTCATAATTATATGAGGCAAAAATTTAATAGCGACTTCATGGTCCTGGGAAAACCACACAAAAGAAAAACCAGAGTTATCTAATATAGATTTAATATTTAGGGACCAGTTAAATTTAATTGGATCAGGATGGTTGTAGTAGTATTGAAAATAAGCTGTTTTTGTCAATCTGTTGTCTGGCATTTTCAATATTCGAATCCAGAATTTTAGTATCAGTTTTATTATTATGATTGAAAGGTTAGATTGCCCGAGTTCCAGACGTAGAATATATCCTGGGGTATAAGTCGAGAGATTGAACAGTTTTCGAATGAAATGATTTTGTATGTGTTCTAAATGATTAAAGAGTGTAACTGACCATATAGGAGAGCCATAGCTTAAAACAGAAAGCACCAGTGAGTGAAAAAGTTTGAACCAGTGTATTGGAGAGCCTATCCTTCCACCAGTAAGGATTGGCCACATCGCGTGAATAGCAGAGATCGATTTATTCATAAAATGTTTTTTCGCTGCAGAAAAAGAGCCCGAGAAGGAGAAAGGTACACCTAGATAAGTGTAGCTATTTACTATTTCCAGTTTACATGTTTGATAGTAGAAATTGCCATGCTTTGATAGCCTACCCCCTTTGCGAAAAACCATAGCCTTTGTCTTTGCAGTGTTAACTGTAAAATTGAAATCTGAGCAGATTTTTTCCAAAATCCTAAGTTTTTTATTAAGATTCCATCTGGAATTTACGGATAATTGAATATTAACAATAGAGCATTTTGAATCACATGACTCAGACCTTAGCAACGTTGTTGCCTGTCCTCCACGTCATCAAGTGTGACATCATGTGCGAATACTTTTATTGAAGCATTTGCGATCACAAGACTCCGCCCCTAACAACCTCTGTAGCAACGGGTGAACAACAGCCTTAGCAACGTTGTTGCCTGTCCTCCACGTCGTCAAGTGTGACGTCAAGGACGAATGTTCTATAGTTTTTGGTTTGTTGACCAACTTTCTTAAAAACTACTATACAGCATTCAAACATGACGTCAAACTTGACGACGTGGAGGACAAAAACAACGTTGCTAAGGCTGTTGTTAGGTAAGGGAAATAGAAGCATCCAATAGAAGCATTCTCACACATGACGTCACTGGAAGACAAAAACAACGTTGCTAAAGCCGTTGTTAAGTCCGAGTCATGTGATTGAAAATGCACTATATGATTTTCTTTTGATTTTACATCCTCGTTTCCATGGATACTATTTTAACAACAATAGAGCATTCGCACATGACGTCACTTGGAGGGCAAACACAACGTTGCTAAAGCTGTTGTTAGGGGCGGGAAATAGAAGCATCCAATAGAAGCATTCGCACATGACATCACTGGAGGATAAAAACAACGTTGCTAAGGCCGTTGTTAGGTAAAGTCATGTGATTTAAAATGCTCTATGCTATTCCATGAAACTTTTTATTTAGAAATTAAACTCTCAAATAATACCAAGTTTCTTGCAGATCGGAAGGAAACTGTAGATTTGTAGTATAAAAGACAAAGTTCACAAGAAGACAAGATTTGACTTTTATTCAATTAGATAAAGGAGGCATCTTTTCTCTATTTTCCAAGGCAATTTAAATTAATGCGCTTCTAGTATTGTGCTTCAAATCCAAATGTAATAAATCATTATCTGACACTGACCACTCAATAAACCATTACAAAAGTTTTCATTTTTAAAGAAATGAGTTGTATTAATATTTGTAATGAATTATTTACTAGATATATTGCTTAAAATGTGCTGAATACAGAGCTTTTTTTCTTTTTTTTTTAGAAAGGAGCAAATTTGTTCCTCAAAGCTAGTTTAGGAGGTTTTGAGAAGGTTTAGGAGGTATTGATTTTTCTTAGGATTCTTTTTTTGCTTTGCCATGGTATGAGCGTACCTTTCGTTTTTCTACCCTATCTCTTAAAAACTATAATTTTTCAGTGAATAGTTGGATTTGGTCCAGTGAATATATGGTGTTTGTTCTTCACAACAGGAATGCTAAAGTTTCGCTCTCATTGCTTTGGTTGGATCAAGATGTTTAAAAAAGAGCCTTTCATGCAAAGTCATCCCAAAGATAAAAGGGAGTGGAATTTTCTGCGTAATTTTTTAACTCTTTTTGGATATTACATTCCGGATGCAAATCCCAACTCCTCTCTACTTGAAACAATTAAGATAATTTACTTTAAAGTAGCCAGGTTTATTTTTAACATTGTTTGCATAGTTGCTACGTTAGGGATGATTTACACAGCCTATGCTCCTATGTCAAAATATCATTTCGTTCACTCCATCGATGGTTTCATTGTGTCGGCTCTGCACTTTTACATTGAAAAGAAAGCCATAGAGATCCTGAAAAAAATTGAAAACTTGGGTAGTTTTAAACCGAAGAAAGAAGACAAGATGTACAAGCTTTCCAAATTATCTGTATTCTTACTGCTTTTATTGATGGTATTAATTACAAGTTGCAATTTAGTTTTCAGTATAATCGGACGCTGGCATTTGAAATATTTAAAACGGTATACATTCGGAACAGTCCAAGACATAGCACACGCAGGCTACCCTTTACTCGTAGAAATTCATGTTTTTGTCTTTTCTAATTTATGGCATGTTTGGTTCTTCATTGTTCCTTGCATGACCTTCTCTATTTCTAGCATGGCCCTTATCGAATGTCGAGAGCACGTCAAATTCTTTAACGAAATCTTAAAGGACAAGTTGGAGCACAACTTGGAGGGTGAAGACACCACGTTAGTATCTCGATCCATTCGAAAGATGACTGTAAAATTTGAAGAGATCAACTCCCTCCTGTCTTTACCTCTATTCTTTCTGATTGCTTTCAATATTATTCACTCGTGTTACGTGGTCAGCAAAATCATAGCTCCCATGAACGAAGAAAATCCTCTTGTTTATATCATGGCTACCCTAAGTTTGTGTTTCTTTTCCCAATTCGTGCTACTAGTTATCTACGCAGACAGGTTTCACCTAGAGACCTCGCGTACTAAGAGCATTTTTCTAGAGTTCGCAGGCGAAAGAAGGGGGTTCTGGAACCCTCCGAGTGAACCTCTGTTGCTTCTTGAGCTTTTGAAGCATTTCAAGCTGCAAACGTCTGTTGCTCCCTTGGGAATGTTTAAGCTGGAGAGAAGTTTTCTTCTCGTTGCTTTTGGAGTTATCGTGAGTTATGAAGTCATAATTTTTCAACTAACGATCGCCACTTAAAAAGTTTATGAAGCATTGACCTAATATGGCTTCTAACACCTAAGAACCCTTCTATGAATGAAATATTGAAACTGATTGCTGGTTAACTGAAAGGAACTTAAAAACTGTTCATAGTGAAACTTAAATCAATATACCCCTCTTATACCAAAAACTAAAGAAATGAGTTCTGAAGTAGATTATTATAATCATGACGATACAAAATGTATTCATACAGCCTAAACAATTTTATTTATTAATTTAAGTTTTCCAAATTTCATATATGGAACTGCTTTTATTGCAAAAGACATTTTTTGACTCCCACTGGGTGGAAGCATGTACCTATCGGCTATAATTTTTAAAAAATGTGGTAATTTTGTTTTCTTGAGTATGTATTTATAGTATTTCAGACTCTTTGTCTTTTGATCTTAATCCAGTTCGCCATCCTATGTATTAGAATATCTTAAAGTTTTCCTAACACTTATTACCGTGACATACTCTCCAACTTTTACGGATTGTTTGAAGGGATAAGTCAGTTTTTCAGTTCAGATAAGTACTAGCATAGCAATAGTAATAATAGTTACGGCTTACTAGATACTTATACAGGCTAGCCGAGTTTTAAACAATGAAAACCATTTGACAACTTTTCCCGCTTGGAGCGCTACAAGACCTACCTATATCACCCACCGCCTTCAACACTGTGGATATGCTTTGCCAGTTGGTCCAGTATTGCCATCTGGATTTGCAATGATTTCCGTACTCGGCTAGCCTGTATAAGTATCTAGTAAGCCGTGTAATAGTAATAGTATAAGTAAGCTGATTATAAGCTTGTAAAACTTAAGGTAACGTCCATAAATTTAACAAGGAATTTTCTACAATTATGTGAAAATTTTTAATTACATATTATTTAGCTAATAATGCATCAATCTGTATCTTTTTTGTTAGAAGTAATTTATAAGTTGTAGTTTTATAACATTACACAAAAAGTTTTACTGATATAAGTTTTCAAAAATTTGCAAGTATATGCCATGGCAAATGAACTTTAACCTTATAGCTAGTTATAGGTTATGGGGAGCGGTTTTAATGGTAAATAAAATTCATTTCAAAGTCAAGTGATGCGCGTTAATTCTACGAATTGGAAAAAAAACTGTGCTACGTAATACATTTGAAAGCAAATATTTTATTGAATCCCATCCTAAAAAATCTATAAATATCTAGAATTCTTCTTTTCAATGGAAGGAGGCAAAAGCTTTTGAAGTAATATCATACACCTTCTAACTCTCTCCCATTAGCTCTCCGCAAATATTTATTCATTAGAAAATTTATGGATTTCTTTTAAGTTGTGTTTCGTTGTTGTTGCGTTTCTTGGTAACGTTCTTCTCAACAGAATACGACCAAAATTATATGAAAACTTCATTTTGAGTTTTATTTTCTTAATGAAGAATTGTTTGATGAAACTTCCAATTAAAGGATAAAAACATATTTTAAGCTCGAAAACAGAGAAAAATGTTTAGCTCTGTGAATTTTCCTGAAAATGGAGAGTGGAACTTTCTTCGAGTTATTTTAATGGCTACTGGATATTTGGTACCAGACCCAAGTTCCAAACCATCAGTTGCTGAAAAAATCTCTATTGGACTATGTTATTTTAGCAAAGTTATTTTCTACGTTGTTTGCTTAATTTCTTCAGTTACAATGATGTTTATTTTCATCGAGCCTGCGACCAGTTACCATTTTGTCCACGCATTCGACAGTTTGTTCTTGTCTATTCTGCACTGTTGTCTTGAACGGCGAACCAATGAGATTTTCAAGAGAGTGGAAGGTTCGAGTTTTGAATGTTGGGATAACATTGAAGATTTCAATCGTGTGCAAGCGAAGATAGGAAATAGAATTCCAAAGTTTTTCCGATGTTTTGTCTCTTTATCATGCTTGTTATTTAGCTTGTCTTTAATTTCTGGTATTCTAAAAAATGACCATTACACCTACGTGAGTCGGTATACATTCGGGGCTGTTCGTAATATTACACAAACCAAGTACCCATTGATGATCGAAATTTATACTTTTTTTATGACACATGTTTGGGTTTTTTGGTTGTATGCCGTACCATGTATGGCATTCTGTATTTCTATCATGGCTTTAACCAAAAACCATCAACTCGCTCAAAGCTTCAACGAAAGCTTTATTGAAAAACTAAAGCATGACTTCAGCATGAAAGATTTAGTTGTGATAACTCAAGAAGCTCAGAAAATTGGCTCGAGAATCAGTGAGACGAATAATCTCTTGTCTCCGATAATGTTCTTTTTCGTAGCTTTTCACGTTGTTCACACTTGTTATGTGGTCAGTAAGTTTTTGTCACCGATGGACGAAATTTCTCTGTCCTCACTGATTTTATTTTTACGACTTTTGAATTTCTTCTCGCAATTTGTGCTACTTGTTCTGATGGCGGACAGGTTTCAGATTGAAGCTTCGCGAACCAAGAGCATTTTTCTCAAGTTTGTAGGAGAGAGCGGGGATTTCTGGGCTTCTCCCGTGTCGAGCAAAGCATCGACGGTCATTTCGCTTTTGGAACAACTCGCACAGCAATCGTCTGTTGTTCCTTTGGGAATGTTCAGATTGGAAAGAAGTTTCCTACTGGTCACTTTTGGTGTTGTAGTGAGTTACGAAGTTATGATCCTCCAGCTAACAATACTTTCTTGTTGAAACCTTTAAAAGGTTCACATAATTTGGCCCATTTTCTTTGGTCTTCATGCCCTCAAATCAGTTTTATTTCCTAACTATAGGAGCTAATTTCTATGATTAAATTTTTTTCATCTGTCAAATGGACGTGTAAAAATATTTGAAGTACAAAATATCCCTTAAGATAAAACGTTGAGTAGTGAAGAATTACAATCAAGTCAGGTCAATTTAGAAAAGTATTAATTTCATCAATCAATAACCGTTGATGAAAATTGAATCAAATTATGATTTTAAATGTAAAAGGATTCTGTTTAAAATATATAGAGAGAGGGAGTTAAAAAGTGGTTACCTTTTAATAATATTTAAAGTAACTTAAGGGAGAAGTCAAGACTACATACATCTCTCTTTTATAATAAGGTAAAATTATTTAACGTTTTACGCATGCTGCTTATGTATTGAGTAGCGTTTAAAATTAACATGACTGACGCTTAAAAAATTCACTACCTCAAAAAAAAATCTTTACATTTATTTGGTTTACCATGGTTGCATGAACAGAACAGAATAGAGGAACTCTTAAAAGCATTTTAGATTTCATTTCTCTGAAAATTGTGGAAATGTTTCTTTAGTTTTTACGAGCAAAAATATTGATTTTATTTGTTAATTTATGAAGTTTGGACGAAAGATTGTAATTTTTAAATTATACATGGATGAAAAACTAGATATATCTCTAATATGATTAGTCAAATCACATCCAAAACTTTCAGACTTTATTTCCAGTATTGTATTTGAAATGCCTTTTAACATTTTAATTTTTACAATAATTTTTACAACATTGTGTAGTAGTTGGTGTTCATCTGCAAGATAATGGTGTGTGCTGTGCATTTTTTTAATAATAGATTATTTGTTGTCAAAGGTTTATGAAATTAATGAAAACCCTTTCGCATGGAAATTTTTCAAAAGAAAGCACTATCACTATTTATTTTTGTTGGTATCTTTTCTGAAATATTGAATTTTTTATTCAGAGAGGTAACAATATCTTTTGAAATATTTTCTCTTGAAAATCAATGACCTTTTAATAGAGAGAACTCTGAAAGAAACACTGCCAAAAGGAAAACCAATTTTCCCTAATCTACTTCTAATTGAAAGTGATTTGTGAATTTAATACAACTGCTGCTCTTCATGACGCATCGTTTTTCCCCCTTTTGTGTTATTGTGTAAAGATTAACCAATCCTAATTTAATTCAAAATAATTTTTTAAAATGGATTTTATTTTCTCTTGGAAGATGAATGTGAACCCAAAGCCAAAAAAAGCTGGAGAAGAAAACGGGAAGGAGTTTCATTTTGAACTTATGCATCGATCTCGATTATTTCCTAGAATTAATCGAAGTGAATCTAAGATGTTTGAAGAATGGATACCTATAAAATATTTTTTCAATGCGTATGGTGTTTTTACCCCAAATAAAAACGCGAATATGTTGTTACGGTGCACATAGGCGCCGACTCCATAGGGTTTGAGGGGGCTTGAGCCCCCCCAATGTTAAAAGTAGGGGGGCCAGGCCCCCCCAATATTTTTAATTCACTCCTTTTAATTCGAGTATCCTCTCTGATTTTCTTCGGAAACGACGACCTCAAGCCTCGACCAGGAGGTTCAATTCTTTATCCCACACTTGACTGCCATGCCAAAGTGTCCGGTGCTCAAAGTGTTCCGATTTCCAGGAAGCCATCAGTCATTAGCGAGCAGACCCCTGGCTTGGGGTTTGGCTCCAGGAGGGAGTGGGCCTTCTTTTGTTTCTTATCAGAAGTTCCTCCGGCCAGGGTACGATTGCGGAAGTGGGAGGAGGGTGATGCATTAAAACGTCAAAAAACGACCCCTTGTCGGTAAAATGAAAGCAAACGTTTGGTATTGCAGTCTCATATCGTTTTGTGAACCCTTAATTGTTCCTTTTTTCGTTATTGGCGTCCTATTCGACACCACACCCCACGTGACTGAGAAGGGGATGACAAATTTGCATTTTTGTAGAGGTCAGCTAGTTGAACTTTAGTTGTGGTGCTATTGAACGTCGCTGTTTCTCCTATGATAGTGCACTATTGCTGAATTGCATTAATAGTTTTTAGGTTTCCCAAAAAGGTAAGAATGATTTATACCTTTTCATTTGAAAAAGTGAAGGGAGCAAATATATACCGTTGATTTTGAAAGTACTATTTATTGTTTCGAGATATGTATTTAATGTTTTCCGTTTAATTAAATTAAAAAATATTGCTCTATTTTTTATTGAATTATTTTATGTAGTTCTTGAATATGCTTATATTAGAATGAAAATATGTACCGGTTGCGAGATAGTAGGCTTGCAAAAGAATAAAAATAGCATAAAATTAGGGTAAAAAATAGACAATATAAATGAATGAAAAAATGAATTCATCAGAAAAAATCAATTACGAAAATCCACCTTTGCTACGTTTGAAAGTTGAGTATTAACTACAAATAGTTAAAACTTTTACTTAAAATTATCCCTACTTAAATATATCCTAATTAAAAGTCCGGAAACTTAACTTCAACTTTCAAACGTAGCAAGTTCAAAAAATATAATTTTAATTACATATTTTAAGCTTAAAAATTCACAAAAAAAGAAAAATATATGATTTGCAAAAATTGAATTTGTAAATAAGAAAATGATTATATGGAGGTATAATTGTTGGTGGGGTATTTGATACTCCAACCCCACCAACAATTATATCTCCGTATAATCAGTTTCTTCTCTTTAAGTATTTCAAATTTTTAAATCTATTTCAACATTCATACATAGTTAAGGTGCAATATAAAATACCGGTATTTTTAAAACGTTGTTAAAAAATATTATGTTCAGTGTATATTTTTTCATTGTTTTGGAAAAATTAATGTAATTTGGTAAATCAATCAATGGTAAAATCAATGAGGGATACCAAGAAACATGCTAACCATGGGGATCTTTTTGGATTTATAAATACCCCAGAATAATATTGTCTTGTACAATATTTCTAAAAAAGATTATAAAATATTACAGTGTTGTCAAAAACTCGTTTCCTTTTCTTTTTAGAAAAAAAAATATACTATAATCTGTTCATTTAGAATTGGCGCCTGAGACGTAATAAAAAAAACTGTAAAAGAATCGGTCACTGAAGTTGCGTGTGAGGAGCGTTATTAGGCGTTATTGTTCCTGCTTCAGGCGCCAGTTCTAAATGAACAGACTATGGGTAGATTGGATTTTCTCGTTTTTTTTCTCAATAAATCCCTGTTTTTTCAAAATTTAGGGGGATTTTTGTAAAACTAAAAAGGATTTTTTTTCCAGTATTTAAGTAAATTTATTCTAAAAGTAAGAGGGTTTTTCCAAATTTTAGTAAGGTTTTTCAAATTAAATATTTTCATTTCAAACAAATGTGGGTTTATGAGGTTTTTAGATAAAAAGAAGTATATTTAAATTTTAATGGTTTTTTTTCATATTTAACTGAACCTTTTCCAAGGTTTTCAGATTGTAATTTTATGTATCAAATCTATCGAATATTAAAGAGTTAAGACGATTTCTGAAATATTTTGAGGTTGTATTTTCATGTGTCAAATCTGTCGAATATTTAAAAAAGTCAAGAGGATCTCTTCAAAGCTCCATACAGTTGATTAAAAATTAGTCGTCATAAATTGCTTTAAAATATATATATATATATACATATAATTAAGGCAAAATAAATTTTGATAATTAAAATAAACACTTAAATGAGCCAGAAACAAAACCTACAACAATTATTAATAAAGTCCACCATACCTCTGTCACTTCATCAGGGGTACCAAACAGAAGCATGGGTATGAGCATTGGCGCTGCTTCAAGTTTGTATTAATTATATAGTTTAAATTCAAAGATTCTAAGATGAGTTATATATACATATATAAATATATACGCTGGCCCCCCCAATATTTTATAAAAGTCGGCGCCTATGACGGTGCATCTTACTAGCATACCAAGTATTTTGGGGGTCGATGCTACCTTATTACCTGCTGTCGATGATTTACAGTGCAATGAGCTATTCTGAAGTCTTCTTGCCTCACGTAGCGGACGTATTCTTGACTGCCGCTTTGTGGTTCTTCATGACGCTCAAAATGCAAGCCATTGCTTCACACATGAAAGAATTGAACTTGTTGACAAGAAACAGTGTCGTTCGGTACAACAATATCAAATATATTTCCTGGGTCTTTTGTACCTGCACCTTTTGTTTGTCCCTATTCAATTCTCTAAGAATAATAGTGAGAGAGGAGATAATGTGTGTCTTGATTGTAAATTTTTCTTTCGGGCTGATAAAAAGTGAGTGGGATTCTACTGTTTCCACATTTTCAAAAGTTTTCGTGAAAACAATGGTTTGGGGGGCCATTGCCTCCTTTTACATGATAACACCTCTGTCTGCTGCTACCTATTACATGTTTCACCTCCGAATTCAATTCTTGGTACGGAGCTTTTCCCTTCGCCTTCAAAGCGCACTGAAAGGAACAGAACCTTTGCAATCCCTCAGTGGCTTCGTCACAGGACTGTCAAAAGCCATGACGACAGTGAGAAAGATATATTCCATCCTCTCACCCATAGCTCTCCTCCTGGCTTCGTTCTGTACCATGGGGCTCTGCTACAACCTGTCTAAGCTCATGTACAGCAATCCCTTCAAGGGCACCCAGAGCTTCGTCTCGGCGGTCGTCAACGTCGTGTTGTACGCCGTCTTATTCGTCCTGCTCGTCATCGTCTCAGCGAAGACAGTCGAGGTCTTTGGCGAAATGAAGACGAGCGTCTTGGAGTCTCCCTTGGCCCAGGTGGAGGGACTGAGCGACGAGACGAAGACGGTGAAGATCAACCTGCTGACGACCATGCTGGACAACTTCCAGGCGGACATCTCTCCGTCTGCCATGGGGTTCTTCAAACTCGAAAGGAGCGTCATTTTGGTAACTTTCGGAGCCGTAATCACGTACGAGATGATGATTCTGCAATTGCTGGAAAAGCACGACCATACACACAGAAATTCTACATCTGATTTCAAAAGTTATAAATAATCAATTCATATGCTCTTGGCGCCTCGTATTCGGAAGACAGTTCTTCTCTTCACAATAAATGTCCTTTTTGAAAAGTTTACGCTTAAAAATTGTAAATGTACTAAGAAAATTCTCACGGATTTATTGCTTTTGAGTAAGAAAATTACACTTTAGACCCTTTATGAAAACGTTTTGCAGGGGGTTTTTTTGTTCGGTGTCTTTCCTGAAAAGTTCTCATAAAATTGTAACTGATGACAGTTTTCGAAAGATGGGTTAACTGCGGTTCCATGTATGTATCATAATGTTAAGTTGGGATTGTGTGGAGTTATTTATGTTTTGGATATCATCGTGGAGCTAGTTTGGTATGGGATCAGTTGGTATAGGTATAGGTATTACAGTGACATTAATATCACGGCTTACTAGATACTATACAGGCTAGCCGAGTACGGAAATCATTGATGACAATACTGGACAAACTGGCAAAGCTTATCCACAGTGTTGAAGGCGGTAGGTGATATAGGTAGGACTTGTGGCGATCCAAGCGGGAAAAGTTGTCAAATGGTTTTCGTTGAAAACTCGGCTAGCCTGTATAGTATCTAGTAAGCCGTGTTAATAGCAACCATGGCTGAAAAGATTGCCTACTGCTATTTTAACAAGCACATTTTATTAAGTCGAAAGCGTGGCTGAAAAAAGGAATTATAAAGCTATGTAGAGTAGAGGGATCAAGAAGGGTTATAGGTTCTCCCACGTAAAGATTAAATAAGAACATACCTTCAAAAATACGACAGATAATGTTAACTAAAAAATAATACTCCAAAAATTGCCTTGTTTTATCGAAGTATTAATATCTAAATTAACTTATGCCAACTCATCCCATAGGTATTTCAACTAGCCCAGGGTGTAGGGACAATTGGCATAGATGAGATGAAAGCTAATTTTGAACTATTTTTAGGCTAATTAAACGCGTATTAAACTTATGAACCCGGCGTATATTTTTAGCCGAAAATATAATCTATAAAAGGTATTAAACAGATTTTACAGAAAAAGAGTTGTACATCAAAAACTATGCCAATTAACCCCAGTCTCCCCCTACATTAGGGTGTTTCAAAAAAAAATTTGTTTTGAATTTCCCAGATGCCCCCCCCTCTCAAGTTGTTACAAATGCTAAAACATTATTACCTGCAAATTTTCAGGTCTCTAGGACGATTTTTGACCCCCGCGCCCTTCAAAAGTAGGTTTCCCATGTTAAAGTATAGGGAAAATATTGAAAATATCGTCATTTTTGGTTCTTTTCAATTTTACGAGCCTGAACGCAGTCAATATCGAATTAAAACCTATACATCATCTTTAGGACATCATTGCCTCAAGATCCTATCTGAAAAATATTCCATGGCACCTACTGCGGGGGGTGAAAAGCGAGCTTTCACCAAAAAACGAGGATGCTTGCCGCACAGAGTACTAGAACAGAGAGTCCACGGCCATAGGCCATAATGGAAATCGAAAATCAAGACATCTTGTTACAGGCACTGAGCTATAAACAAACTGGAGTGACAACCTCTGATGATATAAAATGCGACCGAACGTGCCGGCGCGGATGGTCACAATTGCCCGGTTCGCTTGAGCGAACCGGGCAAAACAAACGAATTTCTCCATTGACTAACATTGTGTGAGTTGAACTATTTCTAGAAAACCCCCTTTTTTAAAAATATTTTGAGCAACATTTAGAATGGTCCGATCATGCTGTGCATACAATTGTGCCAACAGATGGGGAAAACTAAAAGAAGATGGAAATCTTTTCCGCGTAGACACAAACTTCGATAAGGTGTGATGCGGTTTCGGCACGCTCAGTTGTCACTCCAGTTTGTTTATAGCTCAGTGGTTACAGGTTGGGAGAATTGTGGCGCTGGGATCGCACTAAACTCACTAGCGTCTGGATCCAGTCTGAATCGTTCGCCGGCTGCCTATGGGAGATCGAAAATACCTTTTTGCGCATGCGCTAAGTTCTAATTTGGCGAGAGATTTAAGCGGCCGGCATACGTTCCAGACTCTAGTGTGGCGCCCTCACATCAGTAACGCATTTGAAAATAGCCTCGTGGACCCTCTGTTAGGATATTTCTCTGTGGCTTGCCAGCGCTTGCGGCGGGAGCTGGATGAAGGCCTCTCATGATCTCTTCACATGAGAAAACCGTGAATCATCCCTTCCATAACCTGTGAAACATAAGTTTAGAGCTCTGTTCATAATCGGTTTGGATTATTTCATTTTAGTGGTAGTGGTTTTTAGTCACCGCTTTTTAAATTAAGTGAAAAGTATTAAGTTGAGCAAAAATATTAACTCTGTAACGGGATCTATGTCCTGCTTGAGAAGTGTTTCTCTTCACACGAGTAAACCGTGAAGCATCCCTTCCATAACCTGTGAAATATTAGCTTAGAGCTCTGTTCTTAATTGGTTTGGATTATAACATTTTAGCGGTAGTGGTTTTTAATCACCGCTTTTTAAATTAAGTGAAAATTGTTAAGTAGAGCAAAAGTATTATCTCTGCAACGGGATCTATGTCCTGCTTGAGAAGTGTTTCTCTTAACATGAGAAAACAGTGAAGCATCCCTTCCATAACCTGTGAAATATAAGTTTAGAGCTCTGTTCTTAATCGGTTTGGATTATTTCATTTTAGTGGTAGTGGTTTTTAGTCACCGCTTTTTAAATTAAGTGAAAAGTATTAAGTTGAGCAAAAATATTAACTCTGTAACGGGATCTATGTCCTGCGTGAGAAGTGTTTCTCTTCACACGAGTAAACCGTGAAGCATCCCTTCCATAACCTGTGAAATATTAGCTTAGAGCTCTGTTCTTAATTGGTTTGGATTATATCATTTTAGCGGTAGTGGTTTTTAGTCACCGCTTTTTAAATTAAGTTAAAATTATTAAGTAGAGCTAAAGTAATAATTTTGTAACGGGAGCTATCTGTGTCCTGCGTTCGGAATAGCTCTGTTAACATAAGGTAACAGTCAAGGCCTTCTTTCCATAACCTGTGAAATATTAGTAAAGAAGTAATTATGTTCTTAAACTGTTTCGCATTAGTGGATGTGGTTTTTAGTCACCACTTTTTAAATAAAGAAAAAAATATTAAGTAGAGCATCTTCAATAACTCCGACTGAAATTTTGTTACCACTTAATAAATTAGGATAAAAATCCTAAGTTAAATGAAACGCCTGGGTGGTGGTAGGGGCTTGCGGATGGAATATTACTCTCCTCATTCTTAAGACTCTTACATTCTTTCAGTTTCCGTGGTAGGCAAAAGAGTTAAAGTCTTGAAATGTTAAAAAAAGAGTGTAAAAGTCATCAAAAATAGTAATATTTTCAATTAATTTTACTGTTACGGTTACAGTTAACGTTGAAAATTAAAAAATATTAAGACCCCCGTGAATTAAGCAGGAAAATTCATAAATACCAATCAGTATTTATTTCCGAGTGCTATACCCGCTGAGAAGGCTCAGTTTCGATCTGAGGGCCTTTCGGATGGCAGTCTGGTGTGCTAACCACCAAGCCATCCGTTCCTGCAGCTGCGACAGTCTTGTAATTAATTTGAAGTTGATACTTCACCATTAAAAAAAAAACAGAAAATATTGCCTAGGATCGAACCCGAAAACTTTTGTGAACAACTGTCACCTTCCTCAGACGGCAGTGCGTTAACCAACTGTACCATCCGTTCCTGAAGCCACTGGTTTATTTTAATAATTTAAAGTTAATGTATAAATTCCAAATTTGAAAAAAGTGGTAGGCAGGCTTTGAATGAACCCGGGTCCTTTCGATTTGTAGCATCACGATCTTGACGTCCAGGCCATTCGCTCACATCTCTCCGCGAATTTTAAACAATAAGAAACATGCAGTGTGTGTTATCAAAGTCTTATTTTTCTGAATTATGTTTATAATTTATTTTTTGTATCAATTTTGTATGTCATCCTGTGTCAACCTGCAACCTGACCCTCATGTGTGAATTTCACTTAACACTTTTAGGGGTTATTCTTTACTGTGAAAGAAACATGAAAATATATTTATTTGAATTTTTTGGTGTTTTTTAAAAAAATTTGAAAAAAAAAAGTTTTATAACTCTTTTATCTTGAATAACTCCAGTCCTGTTAAGCTTAAAAAATGCATCGATCTGAATTGTTTATTTTTTAAATTTGAATTTCATATACAACCTGACTATAGCTTAAAAAAAATGAAACTTTTATCTAATAAAAATGAACATTTTTTTTTTTAATTTTAAAAATATAAGTTTGTTGAATTTATTTTCAGTGCTACTTCTTATTTGTTTGTAAAATTTCCGGTTCGAGGCTTTTTTCTAATTTTATGAATTTGAGTGTGTATGAAGGACAACCAACTACTCCATAACTTTATTCATGGGTGGGCAAAAAGTCGATACACTTTTGAAATTTCCATAGAAACTATCTATTATCATAATTTTGAACTAAATATTTTATTGCCTTAAAAAATCCCTAAGACTGAAAACCATTTTTTTTTTTAATTTTCAAAAGTGTACTGACTTTTTGCCCACCCTGTATTCAAAAAATTTATTGACATGAAACAAATTATTGAGTTCATATAGCTCATTATAGAGATAGGAGTGTTGTGTCATTATCCCTACAAGAAAAATAATTGATTAGCAGGTAACAAAATGGTATAAGACGGCTTTTTAATATTTCAAAATACATTTCAACCAGGCGCGGATTCAATGACACTTCGGAAAATGCCCCCTCCTTGGGCTGAAAAAGAAAGGGAAAGATGGGAAAAAGAGAGAAAAGGCGTAAAAAAGAAAATAGATTTGAAGACCAAGAATTTTTTTTTTGACATTTAAAAAAAGATAATTATTTTTTTTTCTTCTTTTTAACCTTTTTTTCTCTTCCTTTTCCCTTCCTGGCCCCTTTTTTTAGCCCAAGGTGTCTCCAGATTCTTCTAACTTTTTTTGTTCATCAAGCGCCTGTGCGGATCAAAAATGAATTATTCAGGGTCTAAATCCCTACAATTTTCTAGGGGAGGATCCCCAGACCCTCTAAAAAATTTGCGTTCTTAAAAGACAGTTACAAGGTTCAGATCCCGATCATAGGTTCAAAAACAGTTTCGCTTATACTATTTATCAAACATGTTGGGGTTCAAAAATTCATTGGGGGGATCTTTATAGAAAAAAGTAAAATTTAGTCTATCCTCAAAAAGTGCCCTCCCCTTGGAGACCTGCTGGATCCGCGCCTGCTCTCATGGGGGGTCCAGACACAACTCCCACCAGATGGGTTCCAAATGACCACTGTCACCGATGCTTGTTCGATGTTCGCTTATCTTGCGAATCACTATTTATGAGCATTAAGTCAAAGCGTTGAAGTGTCGACTGTCGCAAACCAGCACCCGCGGCAAGCATCCTCTTTTTTCGGTGAAAGCCGGTGCCATGGAATGTTTTTCCGATAGGATCTTGAGGCAATGATGTCCCAAAGATGATGTATAGGTTTTAATTCGATATTGACTGCGTTCCAGGCTCGTAAAATTGAAAAGAACCAAAAATGACGATATTTCCAATATTTTCCCTATTACTTTAACATGGGAAACCTACTTTTGAAGGGCGCGGGGGTCAAAAATCGTCCTAGAGACCTGAAAATTTGCAGGTAATAATGTTTTAGTATTTGTAACAACTTGAGGGGGGGGCATCTGGGAAATTCAAAAAAAAAAATTACCATTCTCCTCATTCTTAAGACTCTTACATTCTTTCAGTTTCCGTGGTAGGCAAAAGAGTTAAAGTCTTGAAATGTTAAAAAAAGAGTGTAAAAGTCATCAAAAATAGTAATATTTTCAATTAATTTTACTGTTACGGTTACAGTTAACGTTGAAAATTAAAAAATATTAAGACCCCCGTGAATTAAGCAGGAAAATTCATAAATACCAATCAGTATTTATTTCCGAGTGCTATACCCGCTGAGAAGGCTCAGTTTCGATCTGAGGGCCTTTCGGATGGCAGTCTGGTGTGCTAACCACCAAGCCATCCGTTCCTGCAGCTGCGACAGTCTTGTAATTAATTTGAAGTTGATACTTCACCATTAAAAAAAAAACAGAAAATATTGCCTAGGATCGAACCCGAAAACTTTTGTGAACAACTGTCACCTTCCTCAGACGGCAGTGCGTTAACCAACTGTACCATCCGTTCCTGAAGCCACTGGTTTATTTTAATAATTTAAAGTTAATGTATAAATTCCAAATTTGAAAAAAGTGGTAGGCAGGCTTTGAATGAACCCGGGTCCTTTCGATTTGTAGCATCACGATCTTGACGTCCAGGCCATTCGCTCACATCTCTCCGCGAATTTTAAACAATAAGAAACATGCAGTGTGTGTTATCAAAGTCTTATTTTTCTGAATTATGTTTATAATTTATTTTTTGTATCAATTTTGTATGTCATCCTGTGTCAACCTGCAACCTGACCCTCATGTGTGAATTTCACTTAACACTTTTAGGGGTTATTCTTTACTGTGAAAGAAACATGAAAATATATTTATTTGAATTTTTTGGTGTTTTTTAAAAAAATTTGAAAAAAAAAAGTTTTATAACTCTTTTATCTTGAATAACTCCAGTCCTGTTAAGCTTAAAAAATGCATCGATCTGAATTGTTTATTTTTTAAATTTGAATTTCATATACAACCTGACTATAGCTTAAAAAAAATGAAACTTTTATCTAATAAAAATGAACATTTTTTTTTTTAATTTTAAAAATATAAGTTTGTTGAATTTATTTTCAGTGCTACTTCTTATTTGTTTGTAAAATTTCCGGTTCGAGGCTTTTTTCTAATTTTATGAATTTGAGTGTGTATGAAGGACAACCAACTACTCCATAACTTTATTCATGGGTGGGCAAAAAGTCGATACACTTTTGAAATTTCCATAGAAACTATCTATTATCATAATTTTGAACTAAATATTTTATTGCCTTAAAAAATCCCTAAGACTGAAAACCATTTTTTTTTTTAATTTTCAAAAGTGTACTGACTTTTTGCCCACCCTGTATTCAAAAAATTTATTGACATGAAACAAATTATTGAGTTCATATAGCTCATTATAGAGATAGGAGTGTTGTGTCATTATCCCTACAAGAAAAATAATTGATTAGCAGGTAACAAAATGGTATAAGACGGCTTTTTAATATTTCAAAATACATTTCAACCAGGCGCGGATTCAATGACACTTCGGAAAATGCCCCCTCCTTGGGCTGAAAAAGAAAGGGAAAGATGGGAAAAAGAGAGAAAAGGCGTAAAAAAGAAAATAGATTTGAAGACCAAGAATTTTTTTTTTGACATTTAAAAAAAGATAATTATTTTTTTTTTCTTCTTTTTAACCTTTTTTTCTCTTCCTTTTCCCTTCCTGGCCCCTTTTTTTAGCCCAAGGTGTCTCCAGATTCTTCTAACTTTTTTTGTTCATCAAGCGCCTGTGCGGATCAAAAATGAATTATTCAGGGTCTAAATCCCTACAATTTTCTAGGGGAGGATCCCCAGACCCTCTAAAAAATTTGCGTTCTTAAAAGACAGTTACAAGGTTCAGATCCCGATCATAGGTTCAAAAACAGTTTCGCTTATACTATTTATCAAACATGTTGGGGTTCAAAAATTCATTGGGGGGATCTTTATAGAAAAAAGTAAAATTTAGTCTATCCTCAAAAAGTGCCCTCCCCTTGGAGACCTGCTGGATCCGCGCCTGCTCTCATGGGGGGTCCAGACACAACTCCCACCAGATGGGTTCCAAATGACCACTGTCACCGATGCTTGTTCGATGTTCGCTTATCTTGCGAATCACTATTTATGAGCATTAAGTCAAAGCGTTGAAGTGTCGACTGTCGCAAACCAGCACCCGCGGCAAGCATCCTCTTTTTTCGGTGAAAGCCGGTGCCATGGAATGTTTTTCCGATAGGATCTTGAGGCAATGATGTCCCAAAGATGATGTATAGGTTTTAATTCGATATTGACTGCGTTCCAGGCTCGTAAAATTGAAAAGAACCAAAAATGACGATATTTCCAATATTTTCCCTATTACTTTAACATGGGAAACCTACTTTTGAAGGGCGCGGGGGTCAAAAATCGTCCTAGAGACCTGAAAATTTGCAGGTAATAATGTTTTAGTATTTGTAACAACTTGAGGGGGGGGCATCTGGGAAATTCAAAAAAAAAAATTACCATAGACTTTCGAAACACCCTACCCCTACATTTTCTATTATTATTCGTGTTATCCGTTGCATTGTTAAAAATTATACTCATATCATGTCATTTCAAAATATTTGTTCTTTTACACATTTTATGTTTTAGCTGGAGTATTTTGAATTTTGTAAAATTAAATTCGATGTAAAATGATTGACGAGTTGTAGTTGATTTCATTGCTGTATGCTGTGAATAATAAACTGTTTTAATTACTCTAAAGAGCAGTCTTATTTTATTATGGTTGTACCTAAATCCTTCTAATTTATTCTTTTTTTATATTTCTGTAAAAAAATTGAAGTTCATAAATTTTTCTTATAAATAGAAATAAAAATTTAAACAATTATTTTAAATACAATCAATAATATATATACTAGATTCTAAACATTACATGGTGGTTCAGTCTTGATAACAATACTAAATGCAATACATCAATAATTTTGCTCACTTTATATTTAAAACAATAAAACCAATTAGCAGAAGAAACGCCAACCAACTGACTCGGACCTAACAACGGCCTTAGCAACAGAAAATGTTACAGTTTTTTGCCCTACAGAGGTTAACAGTTACAGAAATGACTAGCCGTGGAATTCTTCTATTGGATCATTTGCAATCACGTGATCCCATACCTAAAAACCGCCTTAGCAACAGATAAACAACGGCCTTAGCAACAGTTAAAAGCCCTACAGAAGATACACAGTTAAAAGAAAATAACCGGTTGTGACGTCACCTGAAAACACTCTATATGAATCTTTTAAAAGTTTGAATATTTTTTTTTACTCTAACTTAGCAATAATTTAATAAAAATGTTTTTCTTAAAAAATGTCCATTAATTAATAATTGTTGTTAATCAACATTCTGAAAAAAATGTATACCAATGAATCTTTTAAATTCAATATGGTCGTACCTAGTAACTCTTTACTATACCTAGTATTTTATCATTCATATTTTT